>OV815278.1:38023512-43508954 GCA_929108145.2 Limnephilus rhombicus
TATAAAAATTACATGTTTTTGTGTATTCTAAAAGTTTTTTGTAAAAAAATATATATTATTTAATATGTCTTACACCTTTTTATTGAGAAAAGCTCGTGTTAAAAAGGCGGAGACAACGAATGTAGAAAATAATTTTTATTTACGTTTAAAATAATATATAATTTATTTTTTTTAATTATGATTTATTATATATATACATATAGATCAAATAATGGATAATTAACAGTAAACAAAGAAAAAATCGTATATATCATATAATATGCATCTATAGTTTTATATATTTATATAACATATAATAGAACGAATGTAGCAGAATGAAGAGGAGATAAAAAAGAAAGGAGAAAAATAAAGAAAGAAAAAGGATATCAGACATTACAATTGTGTTTAGAAATAAAATTTTATAAGATGTAGTGATTGTAATAAGTTATATATAAAGAGCTTTTATTGATTATATTATATTATTATATTTTATTATATATATAAGATTATATTTTATTATATAATGCTATTTTTATAATGATTAAGGGAATAAAAAGTTATTAGGTTATAATTATTTTTTTATTGTATTATGCTTTTTTTCAAATGATTACACACTTTTTTTAGTATGTATAGTAATATTTTTTGTTTTTAAAAATTCAAAATAAAGAGTTTTTTTTTTCAAAATAAGCGTTTTTATTTTATCATCTGAACCCTTGAAATGTTGAAAGGTATGTTTGGGACCCGTATTGTAGGAGGGAGGACACACAGAGGCAGGCAAAAATGAGTCGTAGAAATGACCCGTTCTCATGTGACAAATGTCAACCGTCTACAAATGTTGGGCACACGTTTGACGTGTTACCCGACTATGCACCGGTGCCAAAGGGATCAATGACACTAGTTCCTCGGAGCATCTTCCATTGAAATACCAGTAGAACAAGGACAGCGTTCGAACCAGACGCCTGTGCTCTAATACACACACACACCGACGCACTAATCCCAAGATTAGTGTGTCGGTGACGGGCATATGGGTCTATCCCTTCTACTGCGGTGCAAGGTGATGAGTCGAGAGAACCAGGCTGAAGAGGTCAAAAGGTCTCCCTCAACCACCGTCTCCCAGATGCGACACCTGGACAAACCATTTGGGGTGGCCTATTGTAGAGACGTTGGTTGTACAATGTATACTATAGAGATGTATACTATATAGCGGCTGCAACACAGGTTATCGGTGTTACTGTGTTTTTTTTTAGTAAGGCTGTTATTATTTTAAAAGCAGAATAATAAAATAAAATCATAACATCTTCACCTACTGTAAAGAAACATTTAATTAAACAGTCTACGATTTAGTTCTTACCTTCCTATAGTAGTCAATTAGAATACGTGCCTATAGTAGTAAAATTAGAATACGTGTATAAAATTGGTGGAAGGTAGGTACCTACCTATGTGTCATACAACTGGAGACAATGCTTACACGCGTAAAAATAATTATAGAGTGAGATAAGATAAGATAAGTAGGTATAACATGATATTATAATACATTATTAAAATTACATTTTACACACGTTTGAATAAAATTGATGTAAACATGAAATTAATAAACATATTAAAAATTATACTTTGCAAACCAATCTACAACTTAAAGAAACGCACGAATCAATGAACAAAGTAAATAATGTAATATATTTCTAATAAGTTTATTCATTATTTTTCGAAAACACTAATATCACTAATAAAAGTAAGATAAAATAATTATGTAGTAAATAAAAGAAACTACACCAATATGTATTTAAATACCTAATTTTATTTATGATAATAATAAAATAAACCTTAACACAAAAAAAAAACAACCGTAAACACCAAATAAATAACAATATTAATTAGCAAATCATACTCCAATTTAAAAAAAACGCGCCAATGATCAAAAACGGCTGCTAGAAATAATAAATGTGTGAATAATCAACAAAGCAACATCCGATCAGTCCAGTCAACCTACCTACATATGTGACTATATTGGTATGTAACATTAAACTTGGCAACGTAGCAAGAAACGGTAAGTGCGTTCTTAAAATAGATCAACGAATGCACGTTATTTAAAGATAAAAAATTTAATAAATAAACATAATTTTTGATTACATATTATAGCTGACCATATTTTAAACAAAATTTAAAAGACAGCATGTTGGTACTTCATCTACGTAAGTATATATTACATGCGAAAGAATGAGCTACTATGTAAGATGTAGGATTGTTCCAAAAATAATGATATTGTATTGTTATTAATCATATGTAAAGAAGACATTAAAAAACGGTTTTAAGTTTGTTTAAGGTTTCCCAGTCGTCCAAATTGGTTTGTAGTCGGGGTGGGCATGCTTATCAATTATATTTTTCTGAAGAACATTCCGGATACTACAGGATAAGTTCCTATAAAACAACCAAATTAAAACAGAAAAAAATATTCTAAAAATCATTGACACACTTTTTTAAATAATGCTATTTCACCTTAACTAGTATAATCGTCCTATAAATGACATCTTCTCTCGAATTGTTATAAGGTTGGACACTTCTTGGCGTGCTCTAATTGCTTAATTTAAACATGAAATTTTTTTATTAATTTATGGGAATGATGATTATTTTTTAAATAAATGCTAATTTTAAATTGTTTTAATGTTTTTAGATCAGATTTGTATTAACTAAATCTATTTTAATTCACATTTAAAGCTTAAATATATTTATTTTTCATTACATGGACATGATTTCATCGTCACCTCGGCATTTCTAACGTGATTTGTGCGTCTGCCTACCTCTCTTATTCTACTGTCCATAATATTCAGCGAGAAGTTCAGCCTCTACCTTTGAATATGAAAGGGGCTCTATATCTGAAAGATAGAAACATTGGCGTTAGTATGATAATATTCAGCTAGAAGTTCAGCCTCTACCTTGGAATATGAAAGGGGCTCTATATCTGAAAGATAGAAACATTGGCGTCAGTGTGATAATATTCAGCTACAAGTTCAGCCTCTACCTTGGAGTATGAAAGGGGCTCTATGTCGGAAAGATAGAAACATTGGCGTTCGTGTGATAATATTCAGCTAGAAGATTGTAATAATCTCACCCCCCCCCCCCCCCCATAATGAAATATTTAAAATATTCCTAAACATAAACTCTGTACGTAGAGTTTGTAGCCTTGTAACTCCGTCGATCACGCTTCTCTCCCCTTCATTTCTTTTGCAACGCCTCGACACCCCTTTACGTAATACGTTTTAGGTATACGTGGCGAGATGATCTCAATTAATCAATTTGTAATTAACCCCATAACGTTGTGTAATTTTTGCTTTAATGGTTTGATATGGTTAATCCAATTTAATTAATAATTTGTTTGTGGTAAACCCTTTGTTCTTTTAGGTATGGCGTGTCAAAATTCGCAAGGGCCTGATTTATAATGTCTGACTCTAGCTAACTTGAAAATAACAAATTCTACTCTTCGTGCAGCTTCCTCCCCTAATAACGAAAGTACTCATGCAACGCGCCTTTCCTAAACTGTAAAATTTTCTAAGGACCTTGCCTGTTAACCACATTTAGTTTCTTAGACAGATTTAAATATTATTGCGGGACTCGAATAGGTATTCCCTGATGATAATCCCCCCCGTATCCCCCCCCAAAGAGTACCCCGTTATATTCGACACAACCTAATCTAGGTTTTGTTCAATGATTATCCAACATTCACCTGTGGAGGATCTTATCACTGCCGCTCCATCACAAAAGAAAGGAAGTCCCAAAAGATTTATGACCCGAACCCAACTTTAAGGTCCCATAGTATAACTATGGGACCTTAAAGTTGGGTCCCATACCTATTGAACATGAATGAGTATTTTTCTGCAAGGCTCGTACTAAATGTGTTAATAATTTTAAACAAACTTACCAACTTCCCCATGTTGCACAATCCAATTAGATTTCCACATGCACTTTTTCAAAACACAAAACCTCGTGCAATTATTAATTTCAAATTGCATTCGCCAAACACAACTTTCGCGCCTAGGATCAAATATAACTTCCCTCTACTGACTGCCCCAAATTTAAAATTTATTTTCTTTTTGTTTCGCGATCAGAACTCCTATAATTTGACCTGCCTTTCTCGCGTATCAATCTCGACTACCCTCGTGAACGGTACTCTCCTTACTGTCTTTATTTAAAAATTAATTACCCGAGTAAATGTTGTCAATTTAAACAAGATATCCCTTTGTTCATGTGCACCGAATTGATAACCTCCCGCCTATCAAACGTCGACTTCCACTCCTCGTAACGTATGTCCCCCGACTCTCTTTATTTAAAACTTAATTACCCCTTTAGCCTTCGCAGTTGTAATTTGCTAATAACCCACTTTTCCGGGGTATTAGTTTCGACTTTCACGCACTCTGAAAAACCGTCCATCTCCGAGACCGAATCTAACCCGACTGACTTTTCAACACCACTCCCCTTTCATCCCCTGTATCTCCATTTCATCCCCCCGTGTGTGGTCTATGTCTACACAGTTTTTAATTTATTACCTTCTTCTTAAACATTTTCAAATCCAATAACGATATATTTAACGCTAATTACCGATCTTGTCAAACTTAATCATCATTTCGGGGAATTTTATTGATTTTTTTGTTTTTATGAGATCTTTAATTGAATTTGGGAGGTTTTTCCAGAGATTAATTTGGGGTCGTTCGGGGAGGGGTTTGAAGGAATCCTCTATTGCGGACATAATAGTGTCTGCGAAATTGTCGACCGCAATGTCAAGTTCTGTAGGATTTTGGATGGATGAATTTATTATTAATTTTTCCCCGACTCTGCGAAACATACGTCCAATCAGTTTTTTTTGTTGATTTTAGTGGGGGGGAGATTCGAGAATTCGTTCAGGGTTAGCAATACGGGGTTGTGATCGGATGAGAGATCGTTGATGGTTTCGATACAGTACGTCCAGGGAGTTTTGTATAGTAATGCAATATCTAAAATATCCGGTCTGTGGCCCATGGATGAAAAGAAAGTCGGTTCCACGGGTCCAGCAATGTTTAGGTCGGAGTGATTTAATGAGAATTTGTGAAGTATGCGTCCGTTTTTGTTTGTCAGCCTACAATTCCAGTATTTCGATTTCGCATTGAAATCACCCGCCAGAATGGTAGGGGTGTCACCTCTGAGAAGTAATTCGATATCGGACTTTTGTAAAGTCTTGTTTGGTGGGTGATTAATCGAATTAATTCTCAAAGGCCCTGAGTGTTTGGTGAAAATGGTGATGGATGTACTTTCTAATAAAGAAAGTGTAGGGGTGATGTGTTGGTGTGCGATTTTTGTCTTCACGTAGATAGCGGTACCGCCACCACGTGAATGTTGTCTGTCGTTTCTATAGAGTGTGAAATTTGCTATTTTTGGTGTATGAGATGGGTTTAGATGAGTTTCGTTGATGAGTAAAATGTCAAGGTTGTGTGTATTGGTGAAAATGCGTAATTCTTGTATGTTTTTGTCAAGACCATTTGAGTTCCAAAATGCCAAACGTAGCGCGGAGGGCAGGGTGGTAGAGTTAGCCATTTTAGTTTGAGAAAAGGGAGATGATCTGGGGGGCTGCTGATAATATTATTGTTAGGTATTCCGCCGGAGAGGCGGCGGATAAAAATTTTGGGAGGAGGTCGGCAATGAGGTTGACGACTTTGGAAAAGAATTCATTTTTGAATATGTCAAAAAAGCTAAAGGGGGTTGCTGAGGGCTGGGGGGTTGCTGAGGGCTGGGGGGTGGTGGGTTCTGGGAGGGGGGGGGGGGGTGGGGGGGGTGATTGTGGGGGGGTCTGGGGTAGGAATGGATGTTTGGGTGTTTGAGTGGAGTGCTTGATCTATGAAGTGGAAGGGTCGGTTTTGCGGGAGGAGAAAGTGGTTATGGGAGGTACCTCAGTTCGTCGAGAAGAGGGGATCGAGCTCCCTGCAGGTCGTTTGGGGCACTATTTGTAGTTTGCCGGGTGGGGGCCGCCGCAGTTTGCGCAGGTAGCCGGGCCGTCCTCCCTCTGTTTGCTGCAGGCTGCAGAGAAGTGGTCTCCGGCGCACTTCACACATCGGGGCGGCAGGTGGCAGCCCTTGGCGGAGTGGCCGAAGTACTGGCAGCGGTGGCATTGAGTCGGGGCGTTTTTGTGATTGAGATATTCCACCTTGATGCGCAGGTGGAATATGCTCTGAAGTGTGAATATTTTCTTCCCTTCTTCTTCGTAGATTAGTTGAACCAGGACCATCGGGACGTTGGTACGGTCAAGTCCAGAACGCATTCTGGTTACCGAGATCGCCGGAAGGTCTAGGTCTTGGAGCTCCAGGAGGATTTCCTCTTCTGAGATGGTGGTAGGGATTCCTCGGAGGACCGCCTTTGTGGTCTTGTCTTTCTGGAGCTTGAATGTGTGGAAATCTGTTTTTTGTTCCTGAAGTAGCTTGGTGGCCAGGCGGAAGCTGTGGGAGTTGGCGGTGTTTATCACCACCCCTGTCGGAATGGCCTTCGCGTGAGTTATCTGCACTCCGGCGTCCTCCAGCTTTTTTCTTAGGGTGTTCCAGTTCTTTGTGGATTTGGTGATTATCGGCGGGATTTTGGTCGGTCGGGAGGTGATGGCGGTGGCTGGCGAGTTGTGGGTAATAATGTCATCATCATCGTCTGCTTCATCTTTTCCGTCGTCGTGTCTGAATTTGTAATTGTGGGTGGTGACAGTGCGGTAAAGCGGTTGGTGGTCAGGAGAGGTTTTGTTGTTTTTGGTTTCGCCAGGGATGGTCTCTGATATTTTCCTGCCGGTGTTGTAGTCCAGTTGCTGGTGGACGTGGATGGTAGGGGCGGGAAGTCTTGAGGAAGAGGAGTATCCTTGGCTAGCTGCACGTCGATGGTCGTAGGTATCGGAAGGGTGGTAGTGGGTGGTTGGAAGATGGCGGCTGGGTGGTCGTGGAAGGTTGTGTGGCGGTAGTTTGGTTGGAGGTTTCAGGCAGGTTGGTTTTGGGTGTTTTGGTGGCGGTAGGACCGACGTAGGTGATTGCCGAAGGGTTGGCATCCATTCGATTTGGGTAGAAAGTTACCTTCCTAGGATGGGCTGAGTGGGTGGCTGTGATGGTGGACATGTATTCCTTAAGTATTTTGATGGGCGGGTCCAGTCTCGTCAGTTCCTCGATAAAGTTCATGATGGTGATCGGGAGGAGGGACGGTTAGCGGTGGAGATTGTGTCGAGCAGGGCGTTTATCGGTGGTCGTGGATTCAGGATAGGATGGATTCACAGGCGGGTGTCTTCGTCTTTAGTTCGGGAATGGTACTTCTGGGTTTGGAGAAGTACGGGGCGTCGCAAGGAGTGCAACCGGGTTAACGTGTAGGATGCGGCGAACAAGGAGTCAGGGTGCAGCCGGCTAGCATGCAGGATGCGTGGATTGCAGCGAACAAGGAGTCTTCTAGGAGTTCGGATTGTCGCAAGGTGGATAACATGCAGGATGTATGGGTTGCGCCGAACAAGGCGCTGTTTTTTGAAGAGATAGGATGCTGGATTAGCATTTGGGATGATAGAATTTGATACTCACAGCGTGGGTCAACTTACTTCATTTTAAGAATAAGTTAATAATACTAAGGTCTGTGCTATAAATCTTACTACAGGTGAAATAATCACGCATTGTGATTGAGCATAAGCAGATGTTCCCATATTGCGGGGTCATAAGCACATGTGCTGATAATTATGATCCCCTCCACCTTTTATTCTTATATGCTCAGTGGCTTACCCCTTTTGACGGGTTGTTTGTTGCAATCATTCCTGGTGCAGGCAAAGTCCGTCCCGTCGCTGGTGCAGAGACAAGTGTTGCAGTCCAGCCGGAATTCCTCGCCCGGGCTGCATTTTGTAACAAGTGGCTGCTTGCGCTGGAAAATTATGTTGTCGATAAGTTGGATAAACCTACTTGAAACCAGTAAAGCAATGGCTAATGATAAATGAATTAACAATATGAAAAAATATACATATACATATTTCTTTTTTACAATATCTCCACACTCTGGGGAAAACAATTTCTCTCGGGGCATGTGTCATCTTTGGGGGTGCTGTGTGGAGGGTCTTTTTAGGGAAAAGAAGGTGAGGAAGCTCTGGGAAGGGAAAGAGGTTAGAGAGGTGGGTAGGAATCTGGGGTCAATGTGTCCAGGAGTGACAGACGTATGAATCCATCCCTCCCACTGTGGTGTAAGCCAATGATCGAGACAGTCCGGCTGGAGAGATCTAGGTTCAACCAGTCTCTCCCGATCCAACCCATCACGCAGGAGGTGGGCATCTACCCTTACTAACTTATTAACGTATCAAAACTATATATCTGATTCCATGTCTAGTAAATGTCAAGTTGACTCTATTTATACCGATTTGAGTAAGGCGTTCGATAAAGTTAATCATGAGTAATTGCTGAATAAACTGCAAAAACTCGGTATAGGTGGTTCACTATATAAGTGGTTTAACAGTTACTTGATCAACAGATTACTGGCTGTTAAAATTGATGGTACATTTTCGTACAAATTCACTGCTACGAGTGGTGTTCCTCAGGGGTCACATTTAGGTCCAATCCCGTTTTTATTATTTGTTAATGATGTGTTATATATTTTCAATGATGTTCAAGTATTAATGTTTGCAGACGACCTGAAATTATTTAAAGCAATCAGAAACATTAATGATTGCCATATATTGTCAAATAACTTGTTGAGATTTATTATATGGTGTCATGATAACCGCTTGCAACTTAACATAAGCAAATGTCAAATGAGGTTTTATCGAATAAAGAATCCAATATTTTTCGATTATTCCATTAACAATATGTCTCTAGTATCTGTCTCGGAAATCAATGACTTAGGTATTTGGTTTGACACGAAACTTAACTTTATCAAACATATAGAAATAATAACCAATAAAGCTTTGAAAATGTTGGGATTTATTTTAAGGGTATCTAGTGATTTCAACAATGTCAATACTGTAAAAAACATTATATATGTCACTCGTAAGGAGTCATTTAGAATACAATTCCACGGTTTGGTCCCCAAATTATGAGGTTCATTCACATGCGATTGAAAGAATCCAAAATAAATTTTTATGATATGTGAATTTTAAAATGGGCATTCCTAGTGAATGACTAAATTACGATAAATTTAGATTAAATAAGATTCATTAAATTTAATAAAATTATCTGATCGTAGAATCATTTCCGAGTTAACCTGTTTGTATAAAATCATAAATTCAATGTTTGATACCCCTGATTTATTATATGTAATTTCTTTTCATACTCCAGGCAGGTCAGTCACAAGACAGTACCTACCATATTATTGTAGCAATTCTAAGTCAACAAGCCAATATTATACTCCTATGCCATGGATTCAACAGCTTGGAAACAAATACTCCGATGTTGTTGATATATTTAGTACATCAATTTTATTATATAAGCATACCTTATTGAAGTTTTTTTCATCAAATAGGGGAATATTTTGATAAAGCTATTAAAATTGACTAACACATTGACAGTATTTTGTTGGCTGAAAGAAAAAAAACTATTTCGGATTTTTTGTATTTTGTACCTACATCCTGTGTGGTTCAAATTCAATACCTAATATTTTTACTTTGTATTTATTTTTGTGCAAGTGTTTTAAACAGTAGTTTCCTGCACTATTTACTAGTGTAATTTCGTTAATATTGTTATATATATGTATGTAAAAGCCTAAATAGGCGTAAATAAAAAAGATCTGATCTAGACTATAGGTTCCGGTTCATTAGACCCGCCGCTAGGATCTAGATCATAAGTTCTCAACGTGGGCGATAATGCCCCCTTGTGGGCGTTCCAGGCATTCAGGAGGGCAGTAGAAGACCGGAGAAATATAGGGGGCATTTTAGACATTCAGGGGGGTGGTAGAAGACCCAGAAATGAGGGGGCGTTGAGATGGCACAGTGAGGGTGTGGGCAGAAAAAAATGGTCTAAAAAACTAATAACGCTAATCACGTGCTAACTGTATTATTATTATTGAGACATATACTTATCACGAATAAAAGAACGAAGGAGGTAGCAAACGAAAGGAGGGTTTTATAATAATAATGAACATATTATCCGTGAGAGTTGACCCCCTACCCCCCCCCCCCCCCCCCCCCCCCTCCCCCCCACCCACTAAAGTAAGTAAAAAAAATTATATATTTTCAAAGTGAGCGGTGGGCAAATAACCTGTGGTCCGCGAATACAAGTATGGGGGTAAAAATTGGATATTCGACCCTTTCAACACACAGGTTACTGATATTACTGGTTTGACAACGGCTCAAGAAAATATATTAAAAATCTTGTGAAAAGTTGTTTTTTTTGTGTTTGTAAATTGTACTTCTTACTAAAAAAAAACATCAGAGTGTGCAATTCACAGGCGGTAGAAGTGAAACCTTCAGAAAACTAAAGAAGACAAGAGTGGGGAGGCTACGAAGCACCGTACAAAGAGGAGACCGTTAATACTATCTCATTCGCTCACATCTATGTACAGGCTAAATCCTATAGATGAAGGTGTTTGTCTCTTTATAATGTCGCTATTTTTCGTTTCATCGAGTTTCAAATCACAACGGTGCTTGAAGTTTTCACTTAAAAAACGGTTCTAAATTTATTGTTGGTGTTTTTATTAAGGGGGTCCTTGAAAATTATGATTGATTTGCTGAGGGTCCGTGGCTGAAAAGGTTAGGAAACACTGATCTAGACAAATCTTACCCCATGAACCCGGACACCTCAGCTAAATCACCAAACGTGGCGAACAACTTGGGGTGACCTACGGCAGGGGTGTTGGTTATCCAATAAATGGTTCCCGGGACGGCTGCCAGGTATTTTCCCTCATCCTAGATTTGGTTTCAATGTCATTGATGCAAAGTCGCACCAATGTTATATAGGGCTTTTTAGGTTCGTGATTTCTTAAACCATAGATAAAGAAATATTTAGAAATATAAATCGCGTTAAAAATTCGCCTTAAGAGGGAATAACCAAAGAAAACCGGAAATATGTCGTTTTTAAATCAAATTTCAGACATATTAACTCGTTTCCACAAAAAATTATAAATTGATTTCGAAGGATTGTTCTTTTATCTAGTAAATTTATGTTTTAGATTTTGAGAAAAAATGTTTATTTTTAGTATAAAAAGGTTATACCGTAGGTCGTTGGCAGATTTGTTAAATTTTCAAACAAAATTTTGTATTTTACGAGTACAACACACATTTCAAATCATATAATCATTCAGTGAAAAAAATCAATAAATTATCTGCGAAAGCTGTGTTTCAGAATTTTGTTTTTAGTTTAAATTAAATCATTAAAAAAAGATCCGCGCAAGTGTTTTGTGAAATACTTCAGTTTGTCTTTTTATTTATGGTCTTACAAACGAATATATTGTTATGCCGTGTTGCGCTACCTCCTCCTTTAGCCAACGTTTCGGACAGCGTTACAGTGCCCATCATCAGGTCAGATGTGTAAATGTTAGTGGTGAAATGTGTGCTTAAGTACTTCGAAGCAATACCTTGTTGCCAGCTCCACTCCACTGCGAGCTGGCATTACAGTATACTTGATGATGGTTTTTTGCATTTAGCTTTGGTGTTAATATTGTCTATTAATGTTAATAGGATTTTTATGAATTTCAATTGCCTCTGTAATTAGGCGGGCTCTATGAGTTTTGGGTCTACACTTAATGATTTAACTTAAGAGTGAGTCTGTGTGAGAATCCAAAAGCTTGAATAAAAGTTACACACGGAACAAGCAAATGGCTTTCTTTCGAATTTTGGAGCGTACGGTGTGCAACTCAAATTTTAAGCACCTCTCAAAACTGGTTTCAATTTACGATTGAATCTATATTCAGTAACTAGTTTTAATTAAAACTACACCCATAACATGAAAATGGTTTTCCTCCTATATTACCCTGCCACCTCGGAACAGGCTCAGCCTATTGAGGTGGAATACACAAAAATGTACATTGTATTTTATATATATTGTGATATCTTGGTTAAAAAATAATAAAAAATAAAAAATTGCAGCATATAGTCGGAAACTTTCGTATCTTGCAACCAGGGGGATATCTTGCAATAGTAGAACTCGGGAATGGTTTCCTTCGAAATGGGTCCGCAGATGAACAGAGTTACAAATGAAATTTCGAAGGAAACCATTTTCGAGTTCCACGTGCAAGATTTGAAAGTTGCAGAATATGTGCTACAAAGATCGGAGTAAAATCATTGTCGTGTACTGCGTGCATTAATAATTAAAGCTGAAGACTTACACCTTTTCTATTTCACAATTGAAATTTTATCGTTACACTCAGATCACAAAACTGGTTTCAACTTAAATATGGGTTGTTAAAATGTTGTTTTCATGCCAGCAAATGATTTTCTTCAGAATTTTGCAGCATTTTAGAATTGAAGACTCCACTCGGAACTTATGGCTCGGTCGGTCGGATTCCCAAAAAATTTTGTTGTTTTATTTTCGTTTCTAGCTTTGTGGGGGATTCCCCTGAAATATTCCTCTCTCGCGACGGGAACTCATGAAGGGAATTATTACCTATTGATTGTTGAAAAAGTTGTTATTCGGTTAGTGTTTTTAAAAGTGTTTTAATTTTGAGGATTGCAAAATTTTTGTTTACACATTCGACTAGCTAGTAATGTTTTTATATTTAAAGCGATCGAAAATTGCGTTTTGAATTTCTCAACTTTAATGGGGGGGGAGGGTGACACCACGTTTTCCGCCCCGTGTGCCACCCACAAATCACAAATAATCTATGGAGACGGTCAAAATGCTAGCCATAAACAACAAAATTGATACTTGTGAAAAGCCGCTTGATTGTGTCCGACGCTCTTTAGTGCTGACCTTTCGATGCAAAGTTTAATATGTCTTCTCCTAAAGTCCGGTCTCCTGCGAACGAAAACATGAGCATTTGCCAATGGGGTCTTCTGCAGTAAGACCAAGTACCCATTGCCAATGTTTGCAATAACATTATACCTCCAAATCTCCAAATAATCTTACTTAATCATTCTCTCGCACAACACGATAATAATCACTGTCGACAAAAATGTTCACCTCTGAAAATAGCTGATAAAATGACATATCTTGGAATAATCATAGATAAAAACCTAAAATGGAAAGATCGCATTGGCCATGCAAAAAGAATTAGGAAATTAATTTATATATTCTTAGGAATAAGAAACTTCTTATTAACGAAATATCTATACGCAATAGTACAGTCTATTCTTCAGTACGCCATTGTCAGTTGGGGGGCAGCTTACAAAACTAGTCTTACCCCATAGAAATTGTTCAAAAACTCGTAATAAAAATCATACTAAAAAAGTCCTCCAGACTTCCCCACTGTGAAATGTCGCCCCTTCCAGGCTTTAATCTCAATTTACGTACATTTCCCGCTTTATGGATTATATTTGAGTTTTTTCTGCTGTTGTAAATCGATTTTTTCCATATACAATATTTCATTATAATTTCTTCTAACTCTGGTTTCACCCGCCGATAGTTGCCAGTCACCTGTTTTTTATACGTTGAGAATATTACGTTATCGAGCGTCAACCCCATCATGGTTACAAGGTCTTTACAGCGTCCCAGGCAATAAATAAGCATTTTTTTTTTTTTTTTTTAACTTTATGAGTAAAACCTCAAATTGTAATATTTAATTAAATGAAGACAATATAAGCGAAACTCAATCGAAAATCTGAAAACAGAAAAATCAGAAAAAGATATATACACACATTCGAGTCCCAGATGTGTCAATATCTTTTTCTGATTTTTCTGTTTTCAGATTTTCGATTGAGTTTCGCTTATATTGTCTTCATTTAATTAAATAAATAAGCATTTCAAAATTATGACATCTCTTTGTCCCGTCAAGAGGTCTTATCTGATTGGTCAGTCAATTCTCTATATTTTGAAGGTAAACGCCTCTTCGGTAGTTCCCCCTGTCAGTGACATCTGTGTACAATCTTAGGTAATACATAATTTGATTAATTACAGTATTCTACTCCAATATGATTTTAATCCGAGAGATGCCGCAGATGGTATCTCGGTATCCCCGACATATTTAAATTAATCGCAGGGTGGGAAATTATGTATCACTGATGATTAACGTGTTTCATCACACCACTGAACGAATATTCGAAGAATTCAAAGTTCCAACATTTAAAAACTTATTTGTGAAAAATTCAATCATACAAATTATAAAAGAAAAAGATAAATACTCATTCATAACTGAAAATCGTACTAGACTTAAACATGTATGTGTATACTCCAAACTAAACACTTCTTTTGTCCAAAACCATTATTCACACCAAGGAAAATACTTCTTTAAGCACTTTTAACCAGCCAGCGACCGAATATCCACATTTCGTTGAAAGTTGTTCTTACGATCGTGCAGGGCGGTTACAATGAGAAAGATTAATTATTCCCCGTACCAGCTTTTTAAAATTATAACTCAATATTGATTTTATTTCATTCCAAATTTGCTTTAATGTATACCTACATCCAAAAATGCTGAAAGGCGTGATGATAAAACTATTAAAATAATGTACTTTTTGTGATTATTTTTTGATTATAAGTATTTATCATTTTTCAATAATGTCTAAGTTAAATAAGCGTGTAAAAAAATCTGAAATATGTTAGTTTGTAAGTGCGCAAATAAATACACAAACGAACCAATTTTCGTCAAGAAACACATGTACGTGTATATTTTTTAATGATTTTATTAAAACTTAAATTAAAATTCTGAAACATGCGATACCCAGATAATATATTCATTTATTTTACTGCATGTTTATATGATTTGAAATGGGTGTGGTATAATACAAAATCTTTTTTGAAAATTTAACAAATCTGCCAACGACCTATGGTATAAACTTATTAATACTAAAAATAAATATTTTTTTCTCAAAATTTAAAACATGCGAATGCTAGATAAAAGAACAATCTTTCGAAATCCATTTGTAATTTTTGTTGTGGAAAAGAGTCAATACGTCTAAAATCTGATTTTAAAATGACATTATTCCGGTTTTCTCTGGTAATACCCTCTTAATAACCTACCAGTATAAAGAAGAAGAATGACAAAGTACAATTTTTGAACTCCATCAAAAAGTATTTTAATGAAATTATCAACGGGAAAAGTGCTTCCCCCATTTCCACATGAATGTCACAGTAAAAACTATACACGTTTTTCTTCTAACTGAATACGTGGATTTGTCTCTTTTAGTTAAAGGGTCCTGAAAACATGACTGTATTAATTGTACATATATGAAATGTAAACTCTTCTTCCATCCACAAGCAAATGCTTTTAATGGAAGCTAAGTAATATTTTAATATGTACCTTTTAAGATTTTTTTTTTCAAAAAATATAAACAAATTGTAATATTTAAATAAATGAAGACAATATAAGCGAAACCCAATCGAAAATCTGGAAACATAAAAATCAGAAAAACATATTGACACGTCCCAGAGGTGACAATTTGAGGTTTTACTCATAAAGTTAAAAAAAAAAATAAGATAAACAAATGTTCATCTTTTCAGTCGGAAGAGATCTTACGGTGTAAACAATATTACAGTGTCCATACCATAGACATCAGAATGCAATAGACCAGAAGATACAGACGAGGTGGTAAAACCAAACTATGAAGGGGGAAGAGGGGAAAGATGACTGTGATTCGTTATACAATCAATCTGACAGTAAATAGGCATCTCGCATTACAATATCACCATTTAGTTCTTAAAAGCAAAATCTGCTTTGAATGAATAGACATTTTTACATGGGAGCGCGAATTGCTTGCCACGATAATAACATATTTGCTAAGGCCAAATGCTCGCCGCAAAAAGACTCGCCCCAATACACATAGCAATATTTTGTTGCCGTGTTTAGTTAAAACACTATTACAAATGTTTCATAATTTACTTACCCCTCTAACCAGCGACGCGAACACTGGAGAACCGCCCACATTCGCTATGTCTAAATAATATGTACCTATAATGTATAGCGCAAGCTGCCGTTTTTGGCGTGATATTTCGTAAAACGTATAGACGTTACTTTCGCGCTGGTCACAACAAGAATGATGACGTCACATATTTTAGATTCTCTCCCCTCCCCATGGAGCGAGCTGGCGCCAAGGCGGAGCTTATAGCCGGTTCCATGGGGAGGGGGAAATATTACGTTTTTATCACTTAGGGCAGGTCAAGATATATTCATATGTCCGTGGTCCATACTGTATTGGACAATAGTAATGAAACATTTATGTTTAATACCTATTATTCTAACAAGGGCATACTTTCCGAAGTCCCGCACTACATGTTACCGCACCATGTGACCATCAGCCAGTGATGTTATTATTTCCTAATTCCTAAATGCTTTGAGTCTTCGGGTGGACATCCTCGTGAGGTGGTGAGGCATGCGTAATGCGTAGTTCGAGCTCTTTATTACTTAAATGGCAGAAAATTTCTTTCATCGAAATGTGAACTCTTACATAAAAAAATATGCGTATTTTTTAACCTGCACATAACATCCAATAAACACCCCTGCCAAGTGGTTCGCTACGTTTGATGACTTGGCAGGGGTGCACGGGTTCCTGGGGTGAGGTTTTTCCAGGTCTTAGCGGCATCTGCGTCTGCCCACCTGTCGCATGGCGGGCCGGATCAAGAGAGACTGGATGAGGGAGGCCTTTTGACCTTTTCAATCTTTATCACTTTTAATGACTTTTCAAAAGGGATGTTGAAATGACACTTTGTTGAGTTGTCGTGGAACCATCTTTTTTAAGCCATAATATTTTTTCACTCAAGTTCCTTGGTGAGTAATGCGTAAAAGAATTTTTTTTTTTTTGATTTCTTACAAACTTACTTTTGCATTTTTTTTCAATAAATAAATAAATCAGTTTTCTTTTTGGAAATCATATTTTTTTGCAACTCCATTTATTTAACAAATAATTTACGCATGTAGGTATTCCAAAACCGCTTTATTAAAATTTAATTTCATTAATTTGTTTTTAAATGTATTATTTTTTAACTTGTGAATATAGACACAAATAATTTTGTTATTTTAGCTAAGTAGGTGCCAACCTACCTAAATTACTAGTTTTTAATTATTCATAAATGGGTTAAGCAGGGGCAAATAGCACGATCACTGTAAATTTTGTGTTGTTTGAATTTAGAGGTACCACGATCCATTGAGTCGTGTTGCTTTCGTGCTTTTCCTTCTTCTAAGTCAACGTTTCGAGTAGCTTTGTAGCGTACATCATCAGTTTAGAAAACAATACATAATTTCAACGGCACCAACTCAACACTTCTCTGTCTTTGATAGCAGAGCTCTGCTGGTGTTCCACCAGTGGCCAACAAACGTTTCTCTACACTTTACACATCTTTTTTGATGATGGACACTTCAAGGCTGACGGAAACATCTCACACGTTAAGAGGAAGAATCATATCATTAAAAGTAAAAACATACTCAACGGAAAGTAATAAAAAAACTTAAATCATGCCTACTTTGTTTGGCTGTCAAATTAATATTATTAAATGTTGTCAATGTTCAAAGTATGTTCCGGGTAATAAAATGTAAACTCAAATACCTACATTTTACTAGGTAATATATTATTGCAATTACAGTATTATAATAATTGAAATTTTAACCATTACAATTCCTATTGGTGCAAGTATATCTAGTACCAAGCAGGTTGCAAGTGCAAAGGTTGCATCCTTCCATGAACACCTTTAAGGGTCGACACTTTTTGGATGAAGGATTTGTTAGAGCACCACCATCTCCAGTCAGAGCGCCGCCATCTCCGGTCAGAGCGCCACCATCTCCACCATTGTTGAAATTGTGTGTGCAGTCTTTTCTAGTGCACAGTTTGTCGCCTCCAATAGGAGTAAGAGCACCACCATCTCCAGTTAGTGCGCCACCATCTCCAGTCAGAGCGCCACCATCTCCACCATTATTGAAATTATGTGTGCAGTCTTTTCTGGTGCACAGTTTGTCGCCTCCAACAGGAGTTAGAGCACCACCATCCCCAGTCAGAGCACCACCATCGCCGTGATAAGGAGCGCTTCTACACACCCTTCTAGAGCAAGCCAATTCTGTTCCAGCCCGATTGCAAACACATGTGTTGCATTGAACTCTCGTAGTATGGCCTGGTGAACAAATCTTTGTCAAGGCACCACCATCTCCAGTCAAAGCGCCACCATCTCCGTTGGTCAAAGCGCCGCCATCTCCGTTGGTCAAAGCACCACCATCTCCGTTGGTCAAAGCGCCGCCATCTCCGTTGGTCAAAGCGCCACCATCTCCGTTGGTCAAAGCGCCACTATCTCCGTTGGTCAAAGCGCCACCATCTCCGTTGGTCAAAGCACCGCCATCTCCAGTCAGAGCACCACCATCACCGTGGTAAGAAGCGTTTCTGCACACCCTTCTAGAGCAAGCCAATTCCGTTCCAGCCCGATTGCAAAAGCATGTGTTGCATTGAACTCTCGTAGTCTGGCCTGGTGAACAAACCTTTGTCAAGGCACCACCGTCTCCACTCAAAGCGCCACCATCTCCGTTAGTTAAAGCACCACCATCTCCGTTAGTCAAAGCCCCACCATCTCCGTTAGTCAAAGCCCCACCATCCCCGTTAGTCAACGCGCCGCCATCTCCGTTGGTCAAAGCGCCGCCATCTCCAGTCAATGCACCACCATCTCCAGATAAAGAACCGCCAATACCACCTGTGCAGACTTTTCGTGTACACAGGTAGTCGGAACCTCTCGCATTGCAAACACAAACGTTGCAATCATCGTGGAAGGCAAAACCAGGAGTGCAAACGAGGTCAGAAGGAGATATGTCTGATCCGGGACAGTTTTTTCCACCGCAAAGGAAGTCATTTCCTTCTTCTGTACACGTGCAAGTATTGCAGTGTAGCTGAAATTGCTGTCCTGGATCGCACCTCTTCTTGAGTCTTTGACGAACATCAGTTAGGTCTTCAACCTAAAACGAGAATAACGAAAGAGTACTTTATTACCATCCGTGACACCTTAATTAATATTATTAATTAAGTACATAAGTACATTTCTTACATCTACATGGAAGAAAACCAACATAAGTTGTATCGAACCCTATTGACAAATTTATATTCTTATAAGGCAGAAAATTTCTTTCATCGAAACATGAACTCTTTCATCAAAAAATATGCGTATCTTTTTATTTTAAATTTCGTTCAAAATTATCATCAGGTTTGAAGTGTTCATAAAAAATACAAGACATCGTATAATAAAAATAATAAAATAAATTGGTTAATAAAGAGGAAAAATTCGGGTGAAGCCGGGTAGCATCTACTAGTTCAATAAGCTAAGATAAATTTACTTTTTTGGTTCACGACATAAATTTTTAAATATCATTTGGGGTAATTTTGTGGACATTGTACAGTTTATGAATGTGTGTTAGATATTATAAGGGCGATGTTTAATTAATAATCACAATATTTATGCAGTAAGAGTAGTAAATTACAAGAAAGTTAAGTTGAGCCGCATTCAGAGGGGAGTAAAAAAGCAGTCGATATTTTTTTCCAGATAGATACCTGAATTACCAATTTGGTATACACTTTTCATCACTTTTAATGAATTTTCAAATGAGGTGTTGAGTTGACTACATTCTGAGTTGTCCGGTCACCGATAAAGTACACTACATTCCTCCACGAAGGACTTATTTAAGAACTTCAAAGTACTCAATATAAAATCCTTATACGTCAAACACATATCCTCCTACTAATTCAAACATACGATAAAAAAATATTTTTAATCAACGTATAACACTAGATATTCCAACCATATATTATTCCAGCAACCAGAACCTCAATGGCACAGACACAATTTTACTTTCTTGCTCCTAAATTCTTCAATAATTTAGCAATAGAAATAAAGTCAAAGCCAAATACGACAATTTCAGGAAGGCGCTTGGGGACTTTTTGATGAGTGAATGTGATAGTGTTAGTAACCTGTTTCTCGTACTCAGAATGTAAACAATATATGGTATGTATTTTTATGTGTGCATGTGTTGGTATTCTGTACATGCGTGCATGCTTGTATATATGTATGTATTCATGTACGTAGGTGCATACACATGTGTATGTATGTTTATGTGTATATGGATGTGTGCACTTATATATACATGTACGTACGCACGCACACATATAAAAATAAATATAAAATTTAAAATAAGGTTATGTACATTTTTATAATCTTATCCTAACGCACTTCTTTGTCTCCTTTCTATTTTCTACCTTTTATTATAATCTTACCAATTTTCAACATCATTACACACTAGTACCATATGTTTACACTAGACTTCATTCA
This sequence comes from Limnephilus rhombicus, assembly GCA_929108145.2. Classification (NCBI taxonomy): domain Eukaryota; kingdom Metazoa; phylum Arthropoda; class Insecta; order Trichoptera; family Limnephilidae; genus Limnephilus; species Limnephilus rhombicus. Next base: position 38,043,819 of record OV815278.1, read on the forward strand.
AAGTAGCTATCCTCCATTGGTAACGGTGAAACAAGCAGCCGTAAGGTGATTTAATGTATCTACTCCAAAGATATTCAAATAATATCTTTGATCTACTCTATGTAAATTTCTTAACTATGTAACATGTATTTTATAAATCAAAAAATAAATATAAATTAAGTAAATTAAATTAAATTAAGTACTTACATTTAAAAAAATACAGATTTGAACCACTGTTCCACATTTGAAGCACCAAAACCACGAAAGATTAGCATACACGTGCGAACAATTGGTTAATAATGAAGAAAGGAACGGATCACTTGTAAAAGCACGATTATTTCTTGTAATATTTTATGGCAGGTTGACATTAGCGCTTTGGATTTATCCACCGGCCACCAAATTAGTGAAGTAATAATTAATTTTGTTATAAAAGCATTGGTTTAATATAGATATATTTTTTTTTTATAAAATAAATAATAAATGTTTTTACCTGTGGCATTTCGTATGTAGAACTCAAGGCGCTGTCGTCAGCTCGAGCTGGAAAGAAGAAGAACATTAGGAGTCGTCCAATAATCACGAGATGTTTTTTAAGCAACTCTTTAACCCCCTCCTGCCCCCCCCCCCCCCCCCCCTGGTGATATGTGGTGAGATTTTAGACTACCCCCCACCCATACCCAAAATCACGTCTTTTTTTTAGTACAAAGTATATTGAAATTTTTAGAATATTGTCTTTAAATACAGGTATAATCTGATTAAATTTTTGAAAATTAAGCATTGTGATAAAAATTTCCAGACAAACATTAAGGTAGGTTGTTTTTGACTGGCATAAAAATAATAAAGGAAGGTCTAAAAAAAACATATATTTGTACAAGAATATATTTTATGAAAATTGTCCTCGGACCACGGACTAGCGAGACTTTCTTCAACACCAACAAATGGATAAGCATCTTGAAAGTCAGCTGTTGGCACTGTGCTTTGTTGAAGATCAACGTCGGTTCCATCAAGCCACTCGGCGTCATCATTTTCGCGCACTACGCAGAGAAATCTACTAAAAGATCATTCGCCAACTTTGTCAATTCTTCTTTTGTGGTATATTTTTGTTTCGCATGATCTAACAATCTCCTACTCAGTGGCGTAGCGTTGGGGGGGGGGGGGCGGCCCGCCCCGGGCGGCAATGTTCCACACATTTAATTTTAAATAAATTTGTGATTGCAATAAAAAGTTAAGATGCAGTTTTATAAAAAAAAAATTAAGAAAAAGAATCTGTATTTAAAATTTTAAGTTTATTATTTTTTAGGTACTTTAATTCGAATATTCGCAGGCGTGTATCTTTGAGCCAATTCACATTTCCAATATGAAAATTTTAATATTTAGAAACAATAATATTCTAATAAGCACGTCGGAAAAATTACTTTACATGGGAACATGAACATGGAACATTCGGGAACAACTTAACATTGCATGGGAAGAACCGGAAATTTTGTGCACAAACATTGACAGGCAAAAGTTTATCGATATTTTTTTCTTATTATTCGAAGGGTTAAACCAGTTTTCAGGATATAAAATTCCATTTGAGAATTCATCTGCTGACACAATTCAAAGGAAAACATTATCTTATTCGAAGTGCAGTTACTAAATTCTAGTTGCAGACTCTGTATGTGCTGTCAGAATCAAAGAAAAAACATATTCGTGTTCTGAGTGTACTTTTAATTCGCCGCATACAGACTTAATTCAAACCAATTTTGTGTTGAGAATGTAAATTTCCAGTTGTGGATTGACACATTTCGAAGGAAAACATCCTCTTATTCGAAGTTCAGTTATAATTTTCTATTTGCAGACTTCGTATGTGCTACCAGAATCAAAGAAAAACCATTTTCATGTTCTGGGTGTAGTTTTAATTCACCGCATACAAACTGGTTTTGTGTTCAGAACACTACGATAAATTAAATAACGAGTTGCAGATTCATCGTGCATCGAGTGAAGCTTTACATTTGAGTTACATAATGCTGTAAAATTCTGATATATTGGTTGTTGCTTATGTAACTATTGTTTGGGGACTCTAACGCAGTATCAATCAATCAACTTTGGAGTAGAATTTGTAAATATAATTTTCGTTGAAAGAATACTCGTCAATTCTGATTATTAAAAAAATCCGGCTCGTATATAAATAGGTCGTAATAAAAAAAATAGGATTTCCATACACAACCCCCCCCCCCCCCTCCTCCCCCATCGCTTGAAATACCCAAATAAGGGGGAGGCGAAATTTTCCTCCGCCCCGACGCTCTGAGTGTAGTTTTAATTCACCGCATACAGATTTAATTAATACCAGTTTTTTGTTCAGAATGTAAGTGCCGGCAGAATTAAAGAAAAACCATTTTCATGTTCTGAGTGTAGCTTTAATTCACCACATACAGATGAGAAAAACCATTTTTATGTTCTGAGTGTAGTTTTGATAAACCGCATATTCAGTTTAATTTAAACCAGTTTGGTGTTATCAATATAACAATAAGTTGCCGATTCATCGTGTACCGAGTGAAGCTTTGCATTTAAGTTGCATTCCATACGTATGCGTGATGAAGATGCGAAATTCTATTACAGGCATACCATTCTCGATTTCTCAGAACAGTTATATGCATATAAATTTGTAGTAGAATTTATAAGCATGATTTTCTTATTGGAAGTATAATTGGAGTACTCGGCACATGGGATTATATAAATCGGCATAAAAAATATGATATCTAACCCCCCCGGTCAGCGCTTGAAAATTTGCGGAAAAAGTACCTGTAGAAGTTAGGGGGGGGGGGGCGGCAAAATTTTCCTCCGCCCCGGGTGGCCAAAACCCACGCTGCGCCACTGCTCCTACTACCACCACAGTAAACGGAAAATGTTTCTTGTGTCCTGATGGAGGGCTTAGCCAGCCGAGGAATTCAATTCACACAGAGTGAGTGAATTCAATTCACAAACGCGATGCCAACTCAGCCACTATCTGGTTTCCAAATATCTCCAAATAAATTAAATACCTACCTAATTAGAAAGAAATTTGGTACCTGCTCGTCATATTATAGTCAATTTTGCCTAAATACTTTAATGGGTATCGGTACCTACCTGATTTCAACAATCATGATTTCTCCATAATAAATTAGGGTAAGCCGACACAATACAGAATGGTTTTACATATTTACTTTATTCTCCGTGTTTCCTACCGTGAGGATGACCTCTGTACTCCGTATGGACAAAATCTAATTAATATTGACCAAGTGCCCACAACATTATAAAGAAAGCCGACATTTATATTTCCGTGAGGTATTCATCAAGGTTTACTAAATTGTTTGATTTCTGTTATTGACAGAACATTTGTTGGAATGATTTTCTGAATAATATTTATTCAGGATTACGTGTCAATGTTTTATTAAATAATCACGTAGTTACTTACAGCTAAGTGGTTAATTAATGGAGAGATATTATCAATACACTGTATTTTTTGGTATTTGGCTGCTATGCAGGCGCAAAATGCGATCAAAAATAAATATGCAAGATATTATACACGCCCCCCACCTAACTAAACATAACCCAACCCAAAAATAATGTCGAAATTCGATCTGTATACCGCTGTAATCTCAAAATAAGCCATCTATAGAGTCGATGACACACGGCTAGTTTACAAGCTACTATCTACTAAGTTTAAAAGCGGGAAAATCGGCGAGTGAGATTGTCATGATGACACACAAAACTGTCCACTCGCTCAGAAGCGTAGGAAACTGAGGTCGCTACTAGCGGCAGTAACAAGAATAAAGACGCCTGCGTGAACTAATTCTTCAGATGCTTGACAGTCGAAATCAGCTGTTTATCGGAAGCCATGTTGGAAACATAAATAAACCAATCACGATCAAGTGGAGCAAGCGTGTAGGCGAGTAAAGTTGACGACCTTTCAACTTTTTTTCGTAGATTGTCAACAATCTGCTAGTTGCTGCTAGTTAGCAAGTGACACGATGACACTGGGCGAGTTTACTAATAGATAGTGAATTTCCCAGAGAGTAGCTTGTAAACTAGCCGTGTGTCATCGACGCATAAGTATAACGACAAAATTGTTACAAAATACCCATCAACCAAGTGGGTAACCGATGATAATTTCGTTACAGTTTACCTACTATATGACTATTATTTCGGGTACAAGCATAAAAAGTTTTTAAAAAGAAATTTTAGAAAATAGTCAACATTTTTATAAATATTGCCCATTGGTACATGAAATCTCATGGATTCGAATGAATTGAAATTAAGCATTTAAAGTTTGAGAACTCCAGGTTAATTTTCAAGTTAAAAAATGTAATTTTAAAAATACCATTTTCCGTAAACGCGTAGCACGTGCGCGGAACATCGCATCTAGTGGTAAGTACCTTTTTTTTTTTTGATTTTGGCCTTCGCTTTCGAGTAAATTGTGTCCAAAGTTGGAATATTTTTTGTCATATGTGAAAAACTCGATAGCTGGGAGGCCAGCTGTTTGATGTTTTAGATTTTCGATTGAGTTTCGCTCACAGTATCTTCATTTAATCAAAAACTAATACTAATTCACTTCGGTTATCTGGAACACCATTCCCTTTAATTGGTATAAATTCCCACCTGAAGTCGATGCAAAACTTGTCCCAGTAAATGAAAGATTTGCGGGCGTGCGGTGTGCGGCGCGGGTGAGGAGAGAGGATGCAACATTTACGGATTGTGTTTTAAGTAATGTATAATGTAAAAAAATATATATTTTAGAGGAGAGTGAAAAAAACTATTTTGAATCTGGAAAATGAAGGCGGACATCCAAATACTAACTATTTATATTAATTATAATCATTATGTAATGTACCTACACGATAAACAAAAATCAAAAGAAGACAGATTTCTGCTTAAAAATGTGTTTTTTCACTCTTCTGTATTTTTTTTTAATTATTGTACGTACTCGAATAAATGTATATATGAATGACTCAATAAATAAATTAAAAATTTTAACTTCCTTAAACTTCGCTTTTTTGGGACAAAGGCTTATTTTGGACAACGTGTTTGGGTCTGGATGTGTACCAATTAGGCAGAAACGCTGTACTTAGAAGAAGAAAAGTATTTTTGTGTTCTGTGTGATGTAGACTCGCTAGTTCCCCGCTTGTACTACGAGTTTCTGGACACCGTTTGTAATATTGATAACTAACTTTCTTCCTAACACAAACAAAAACTTACGTTACCCCAAATAAATTGGACTGGCTGTTCAAAAGATTTGTTATATGGTTGACTGAAAAGGAAAGAAAGGACATTCGGAATATCCTAAATAACTAATAAGAGTACATTTTATAGACTCATTTCATATAATTTCCTACGAAATTATATAATATCAAAATATGCAGTGTATTGTACATAATATTAACTATCATGTACCTGTGTTGTAATGTAATAAATTAATGTAATACAGCATACAATTTTAACTATTACCCACGGTATTTATATTCTCTTATTTAAATGTATAATTTTTTTACAAAAACATGTCAACTTACAAAAAAAAAACAAAATGTATACGTAAATATTTAATATAACAACATTTTGTATGTATGCATGTTCGTGTATGTATATATGTATGTATGTATGTATGCATGTGTGCATGTATGCATGTATGCATGTGTGTGTGTATATGTGTATAAGTATAAATGGGTGTTTGTATATATATATATATATATATATATACATGTATAGATATATGGAAAAGAAAATGTACATGTATGAATGTTCATGTATGTACTTATAGGTATATATCTTCATAGTTTTTATTTTTTATCTTTCATATATATTTCTTTATCATATAAGCATAGTAGGCATAGGAATAGGCAAAGTGCATATAGGCATATAATTTCACATTGTTTTTTATCTTTTTATACTTCTTTTTTTATCATTATTATTTTTTATAATTTTTAATATCACATCATTTTTTTTTTCTTTTTATACTACTATTTATCTTTTGATAATATTATATCTACCCTGATTCGTATCCTTTTAAATAAATATAAAATGTTATTTACCTACCTCGGAACATACTATGTCTAGTGAGGTGGGTAAAATAAAACTTTGTAAATAAATGAAAAATAAATTAACGCCCGGGTTGCCGGCACTGAAACTGAACTGAACTTAAAACCGGTTTTGACTTTTACACTTTTAACTGTTTCGCCTTCCGAGGGCATTGCCAATGTTTGAGGATTTTTAGACAATATTGCAATGCATTTGGAACAGTTGTCGCGTGTAAAAATAACTAAATTAATTGCAGATTTTTTTTAATATGAAAGTTTTAAATTATTTATATGCATACCTTCAGTGCAGGTATAGAAAAAGATAGTTGCTAAAAAATGTGAATTCGCGCCTCGTACCACACCACTCACCACAAGCCAGTGGCGTAGCTAAGCATGGGTAGCACCCCCCCCATTAAAGTTGAAGACATTGACAGTATTGCCTACCATGGAAGTAAGAAGTTTCCATCGTACTTACAAACATATATAATCACAGTTTTTAGAAACGGTATTTCAGTCGTTTTTGGTAATGGTATCAGTCGGTTTATCTTGGCAGGGTTTCTATCAGAGAGCAATTTGAAGATCGTAAGTGTCTCTCGTAGTAGCGAGCTTAGAGGAACTGAAATTATGTTCCTTAATGAGTGATTAGGTAGAATTCAAATATCATCAGGATTCTCGGGATATTCGTAATGACGGCCGGCGTAGTCCAGCGGTAAGGCTCTTGACTCGCACACCGAAGGTCACGGGATCGAATCCCAGCGTGGCAAATAAATTTTATTTGATTAATTTGTGTTATTTCACAATTTATTCATTTTAAAATAATATATAGTAAATTTGCGACACGTTCCAGAGTGGAAGATACTCTCAGTATCGCCCTGGTGTAAGACCACTATTCAGAATTGAAACGTTGCTGGAAATGGCATTAACCGTGTTTGGTGACCAGATCTGAATAGCCAGGTATTCCCCACCTTCCTCTTCCCTATCTCCTTCCCCTCCCCACTACCTTCAGCCTCACAACATACCCCAATTGGGGATGCCATAGTCTCACTGGCTTCAGACAGGAGCAGTTGGGACTCTTGTGCGGTATTCATATAAAAAATTTAAAAAACCTGGAAAAGTTTTAAATAAATAATAGAAAATATTTTCCGAAAGGCCACAGTTTGTTAATCGATCAGAAGATACCTATATAATTATTATATACCTAAGATTGGCATCTTTAAATATAACGAGACTTTCAATTAAATTAATTTATTATTTTTATTGGTTTTCGATATGATAAAAAAAAATTATATTGAGGAGTCAAGAGTCGCCCGCGGGACCCATCAGCAGAACCAGTGCCAGGAAGTTAGGTAACAACTATCTTTTAACCCTCCCGCAGCCAACTGGGGCCGAAGGTAGACCCCAAAATAACTATCCTCTTATATCTACTTAAATACATGAAATATATTTTTTGTATTTTAGGTATTCCTGCGCAAAGGATTAATACATAATATTCCATTTAAAAAAAAAATGTGAAAAAATCGTTGATCGCAGGAAAAAATATTTTGTCAAATATAGGTAGGTAATATTCCCTGCAAAAACATAAATAACAAAAAAAAATATATCAAAAAAAGAAAAAGTGTTTTCTTTGGTTTAAAAGTTTAGAAAAAAAAAAATGGGGTCATCAGCCGACCCCCACGGTTACGGACGTCCTGTTTGGCATCTTGGCCTGTCAAGAGTTAATAACCATTAATCATGAGATGTGTAGGTACTACTTGTACATTTGTACTGAGCGTAATTAGGTTAAAAAGATAATCAACAAATATATAGTGAATGAGTAACTCGTATGTCGTTTGTGTAGATACGCCAATAAATTGGTGTGTTTGATACTCCATACTAATATACTGGCATTGCCGTTACAATTATGCTGATTTGTTTAAAGACGGAAAACGATAAGCTATTAATAATATTTTTAATATAAAAACGCGATAACTTCCGACTCTCAGCTTGTGTGACCACAATCTCCCTTTATGTATTATCTACTATTAACGAAACATATTTTTAACAACTTGTAACTGGCAGTTTTAATTACATATCAAGACGGTGGAAATTATTCATTTTAAAATGAAAAAAAAAAAATTTAATAAAACAACTATATAATAACTAAATAATTTTATATAATGTAACTAAATTAAAACAAATCACTTTGTTTACACCACTTATTTAATGAAAAGCATCAACATGTTAAGAAACTAATGGTTTATTCGTCAATTTAGTTCAGTCAGAAATCATTAGTTTCGAAACATGTTGATAATTTTGATTAAATGAGTGGGGTGTACAGGTACAGAGTTATTTATTTTCATTTAATTAAAAAGACGCCACAAAGTGAATTTGCGATTATCGAAGAAGGAAAAATTATAATTTATGAAATCAAAATCTATGTTGGGCATCTGAAACGTGTAATATTCATATTCTAATCAAATTGCCAGATCACTGTCTTTCTGGTTATTTAAAAGGTCGCTCCTCAATTTGAATATTCTCATACCGACTTTATAGTCTCACCACTAGTTAGAACTACTACTGCAATGAATGCACTTACTAGGCTAAAAAGGACCTATTTACTAGCCATTACCAGCAAGGGAACCAACCTTTAGGGAGATTGAGCCGCGCCCTTTACAATGCAAACATTTAAAAATTGGATATAATGGTTACGGCCACCAGACATGGATGCTAAATGAACGAACACGCTATAGAGTCCAAGTTACCGAAATGAGGTACTTGAGAGGAGTGGCACGAGTTACGAAATGGGATCATATAAGAAACTCGACGATCCGAGATGATCTAAACATTGAACCATTGCTGCTCTTCATAGAAAAATCGCAGCTGGGGTAGCTTGGGCATGTACAACGAATGTCTGAAGACCGAATTCCGAGGAAGATACTGAGTGCAATTCCAGAGGGTAGACGTCTAGCGGGCCGCCCCAGACACAGTTGAGCGAGGTAACTCCAGAAACTGTGTGAGGAGAGGATGGGTCTACAATGGACAGAGGCTGAACAATCAGCACAAGACAGGGACGTATGGAGGAGCCTTGTCGATGCAATGGATCCCCGACCCGAATAGGACAAGGGGTGGAAGATGATGATGACGATGGTTTTATTCTCAAGATGAAAAATACCTTTTATTACCTAAACTAAATAAAATTTTATAAAAACGAGAATTTGTTTTTGATGTAAATATGCATTCGAAAAATAACGGTATCTGACTTACATATCGATGGCTTCATATTTAAAACTTTCAGATTCCGTTATACTTTTGGCAGATATTGGTCATGTAGGGTACCCGTAGGTGTTAGATAATTAAATTGATGTTGAAAAAACTCTACAAATAATAAACTTTACAAACAATAAATTCTTCAATTAAAAATCTGGAAACAAAAATCAGAAAAAGATATTTGCACCTAAGATAGCAGCCGAAAATGAAGACGATGTTGGTAGTTCTTAGTCGAAGTACGATACAGTTAAAAATGACCGAATCGGATAGGAACACCTTAGCTCGGTTGGTAGAGGTACGGCCCGGAAAGCCGAAGGTCCTGGGTTCGAGTCCCAGAGATGCCAATATCTTTTTTTGACTTTTCTGTTTCCAGATTTTCGATTGAGTTTCGCTAATATTAACAATTTAATTAAAAATTACAATTTGAGGTTTTACTCGTAAATTTAAAAATTAAAATTAAAATAAATTGTTCGTGGGTCTCGTAGAAATTCCGCGTAATTTTCATGTTTTTTTTTCAACTCCAACCAATGAGCCAATCGCTGGCTGTTACACAAATGCTTTCTAATGTACCCAAAAATACATAACAGATATAACTGAAACATTTTGGGTGCAGAAGATAGTAGACAAAGATATTAATAAAACATGAAAACAATGAGTTTTGTCATTTACATTATGAATTACTTGATCGATGAGTTTTGTACCAAAAAGGTAAAACACTTGGAACAGTCAAACCGATTAAATCTATTATTTAGAAAACTGTAGTGTACTGTACAATGTGTACAAGGCCAATGGTAGGGATTAAGGCCACAAGACTACTGTGAAGCATTTAATAAATTATCACTAGTAGGGATTCAACTTTTGGGACCTTAAAAAATTTTGACGGCGTCTTTAAAACCGTTAAATTTTTATTTTGAAGACTACTGATGATTTTGGTGTTCCGCATTTTTTCCTACGATTCATTTTTTTCGGAACATCGAAAATAATAACAACTCTATCAAACTATGTTATGATTGTTATTGAAATGAATCAATTTAATATCAGTTCTCTAAAATTCTAATACTTATTTAAATATTAAAAATAAAGAGCTCACCTTGTATTTGAATTATTCCCAAACAAGCGGCAAACAAAAATCCAGTCAAAAAAGCGAAGTTCATTTTGAAAAAGCCTTTTTTCACAAATCTGCACTAAACGAAGGTTGTAACTTCTAGCACGTTTTCCGAAGACGCGGAAAGCAAGGGAATCGAAGTGTTACGATGAAAATGCCGTCCGTATGTGGAAAGCTGTACGTATCCTGCTGTACCCAATACTGACTACTGACTGCGGGAAGAGATACGCACTGGTTTTATATGAATTCTATGTCTATTTGGTAGTGGCCGATCCATACGGAGCGTGGTATTCAATTCCTCGTAACGAGTGGGCCAATGTGGGACAATTCCAGTAAAAAATAATATTATGACTTTAACTATTTACATTCACATGTAAAACAACAAACATTGATTCTCAATAAGTGAGTTTTAGTTTGTGTAGTTACTCGTGCAATTAATAAATTTTTGAATGGAAGATACTTTGTGATAGTAGTCAAAGGCCATCAATGAGAAATAAAAGGTGGTTTTAAATGGCTTTAACCATGTAAGGTGACCAGAACCGAAGAGCCGGGTACTTCTCAACTTTCCTCCTCCCCATCTCTTTCACCTCCCCACTCCGTTTAGACTAGCAACATACCCCAATTGGGAATGCAATTTGCCATAGTCCCACTGGCGACGGATAGCTAGGAATAGTTAGTACCCTTGTGATGTAGGGGATTGCGGGGTATGACGGGGTAGTTAACGTTTAATGATAAATAAAACGTAGTTCTCCAAATATTACAAAATCTACATTTTATGGAAATAAACTTCGGTCATGTAGCTGTAACATATACAATAAAATGCAAAAAGATATTTTTAAAGAGCTGTAAAAAGAATAGAAACATAAAACTATCATTTGCACCGTCTTGCCCCACCAGACCCTTGTGATGCAGGGGAGTATGCAAATAAACTTCGGTCATGTAGCTGTAACATATACAATAAATTGCAAAAAGATATTTTTAAAAAGCTATAAAAAGAATAGAAACATAAAACTATCATTTGCACCGTCTTGCCCCACCAGACCCTTGTGATGCAGGGAGTATGCAAATAAACTTCGGTCATGTAGCTGTAACATATACAATAAAATGCAAAAAGATATTTTTAAAAAGCTATAAAAAGAATAGAAACATAAAACTATCATTTGCACCGTCTTGCCCCACCAGACCCTTGTGATGCAGGGGAGTATGCAAATAAACTTCGGTCATGTAGCTGTAACATATACAATAAAATGCAAAAAGATATTTTTTAAAAGCTATAAAAAGAATAGAAACATAAAACTATCATTTGCACCATCTTGCCCCACCAGACCCTTGCCTTGTGATGCAGGGGAGTATGCAAATAAACTTCGGTCATGTAGCTGTAATTTTCAATACAATAAAATGCAAAAAGATATTTTTAAAAAGCTTTAAAAAGAATAGAAACATAAAACTAGCATTTGCACCATCTTGCCCCACCAGACGCCTTGTGATGCAGGGGAGTATGCAAATAAACTTCGGTCATGTAGCTGTAATTTTCAATGCAATAAAACGCAAAAAGATATTTTTAAAAAGCTATAAAAAGAGCAATTATATAAAACTACCATTTGCACCGTCTTGCCCCACCAGGAGGGTAAGACGGGGTAGACCGCCGAGCAAGTTGGGGTTCTGGTTCACACTTGGGGCAAACAAGTATTGAGTATAGACTCCTAGTCTTCGTCTTCGACATCTGCACAGGAACAGTGAGCCCACTCTTGACACATTTGGCAAGCAATCCACCCTCCTATTGACTCCAAATATCTCCCCTTACAATAAAGGCAACATGTATTTTTTGTGTTTTCGTAAAACAAGTTTTTTTCGACCTCTTGACTTTCCTCAGTTTTTTTTACTGTTTGCAGATTTCCGTTTCGTATTCGATTCCGAGGGCATGATTGGCATTGTCGCGACATGCCCCAGGCGTGTTTTTTTTTAAACATTATTATAAATATGTAACTTTATAACTTCAGCCAAATTTAAAACTATTAAATCTTGATATGTAGCAAACACTTTGTGGGAATACATAATTATAATAAACACAATTAAATAACTTTGTTTCAATTCCACTTTATTATTTTTTAATCCAACCGGTTTCGGTTCATACTGAACCTTCCTCAGGGGTGAATAAAAATATATTGAACATAATACAGAAAAACATGGTATATATAAGTAAAATTAGAAGAGGGAGACAGAATATCAACTTAGGTGGGGGCGATGAGGGAGGTGTCTAAGAGGGAGGGGTGAACGTGGGTGGGGGTAATGGAAATATTTTAAAAATCGGGGTGTTAGACAAATCTAATTGTTTATTAAGTAAATTGGTTTTATTTATTTTTAATGACTTTTTTATTTCAAGGGCTTCAAGATTATTAAGGCGTAGACCTATCCCATTTCTATGCAATACATCTATCCCGGAAGCTTTATTAAATGAGTGATTTTTATCTATTAGGTGGGAGGCGAATTCTGAAAAACCTACACTGTTTAGACATCTCAAGTGTTCGACCACTCTTGTTTGAATGTTTCTAGCCGTTTTACCGATGTAAAAGGCCGAACAGTCATTACATTTAAGTTTATATATGCCAGAATGGCTTAAGTTATTTTCTTTATCTTTAGAGTTTATTAAAAGTTTACCTAGGTTGTTATTAGTATAAAACGCAGCTTTAATTTCTGTAGGGAATTTAGAAACACATGAAGATGAAAAGTTATTTATGAATAAAATTCTACGCCAACCGTGGTTTTTATTATCTCTGATGTTGTGTGTATTATTATAAAGGAATTTATTAGTAGATATGAGATTAAGTTTTTTTGTAAGGATTTATTCACCCCTGAGGAAGGTTCAGTACGAACCGAAACCGGTTGGATTAAAAAATAATAAAGTGGAATTGAAACAAAGTTATTTAATTGTGTTTATTATTAAAACTATTACTTTATGGACAATAAGTAGTCAATGCTGGATACCCATCAACCAGTCTAATTAAATAATCTTCAATATAATAATAATCTTAAAACTAATCGGTATAAATGTTATACATTCTATCACTTTTATTCTTTAAGACACAAATAGACCTACGTAGGTACCTACCAAATAACTTATATGCTACTACTATGTTGTTTTATAGAATCTTTTAAATTCAATCATATGCGTGAGGATTCTTAGTTTCTGTTTACGTCTTTATCTGTGTAGGTATTTTGTTTTGTAGCAACCTTTTTTGCCATTATATTTATATTTTTCTTTATTGTTTAAATTTGTAAGTGTTTACTTTGATACAAATAGTTTGCTAATTTTTATAAGAAAAGCCCACTAGGGCGTGTAATAAATAAATAAATAAATATATCAAGCTCGAGATGCAATCGTAATATTACATCAAAAACTTGAAAAAACAAAATTGGCTCAGCGTTTACGACATCAACACGGGATGTCTGCTCAGCTGTCGGCTATCGCAGTACTAAAGACACGGGGTGCGGTGGGGGCACATATGGACGAATTATCATGATTGTTGCAGGTTTGGATAAAGCAGTATAGCGAAAACTCCATCTTGCCCCCTTGCCCCCCAAGCCGTCTTGCCCCGCCCTCGCATAAAATAAATAAAAGTGTTGAGATCAAATTATTGACAACCTTCACTGTTCATTAGAATAGTAATAATAACATACATAGTTATAAAACTTGTGGTTTTGCGATAAAACCGTCCATTCATTGATTTCCATTTTCCCTGCCATGCCACTACCAATTGCCGTATGCCTCACACATGACATAAGTCATGCTGATCACGTGAATAGGAATTTTAAGAAAGTCGTTAAAATAAACAACAGATCGTAAGTCAATTAGCGAATCCTCTTATTGACATTGGTTTTACCCATCGCCTTCCCGCAAAGACAAATATTTATTTATTTGGCAATATTATTGTGTTTGCGCTCTACCTACTGTACTCGCACTGTTTCTAGAAATCATTACAGAAATGCCGAATGTTCCTACTTTGGCGAAGAATACGCTTTTTATACAACTTCAAAAAGGAGGAGGTTCTCAATTCGACGGTATTTTTTTTTTATGTTTGTTACCTCAGAACTTTCGACTAGGTGAACGGATATTGATGAATCTATTTTTATTTGAAAGCTGGTGCTTCCCGTGTGGTCCCATTGCAATTTGGTCCAGTTCTGACAATGGCATCCATGAGAAAACCATATAAGTCTTAAATTTGCATTAAGTATGTGCGCGACAAATGGACGAATTACTCAATATCACGCCAACCGATTTCAATGATTCTTTTTTTATTGGATAGTAAGTACTTCAAAGGTAGTTTGGTTAGCTTCTGGTTATGGGATCCATGACAAAGTAGCGGAACTCTTCAATTCTTAAAAGCAAATTAACGATACTCGGCCGAATCTTTTATAGGCTATCCGGATCTTTGAGTCACCTACCATTGGGTGATCTTGGCCATTTATTAAAGTAAGTTACATATTTTTAAAATTATTTACATTTCCAGTTTTTTTGTAAATTAGTTACATTATCAATTTTTTTAAATTATTTACATTTTCAGATTTTTTTAAATTAGGTACATTATCAGTTTTTTAAAATTAGTTACATTTTCATATTTTTTTTAAAATTAGTTACTATTTCAGTTTTTTACATGGAATAGATAAATTATATTAGCAAATACTTATAGACAATGGGCCAAGACAAATATTCATAAGATTATACAAGTTGTACTAACATACAGAGTTGGTATTAGTAGTAATTACAAAATTGTAGAGTAGGAAGATGTACAGGTTCCCAAAAATAGGAACCTATACAACTGTACACACAGAGTAACACACAGAGTTGGCATTAATAATAATTACAAAATTGAAGAGTAGGAAGATGTACAGGTTCCCAAAAATAGTAACCTGTACATATTCCATACTTCCATTTTCATACAGAGTAACACACAGAGTTGGTATTAATAGTCATTACAAAATTGTAGAGTAGGAAGATGTACAGATTCCCAAAAAAAGGAACCTGTACAACTGTACATAATAACACAGCTAGAAACAAATGTATACGTATGGAAGAGAGAGATATCTGATTGATGCTTAAATGTTGAGGCCATTTTTGTAAATAAATTTTGCTAACAAATAGTGAATTTCAGGAGAGTTGAGACTAAGAAGGCAGGATACACTGGTAGGGAATTCAATTTTAAGTTTTAACAATTCAGGTATGAAGTTTGGAAATTGGTCATTGATAGGACACTCAAAAAAATTATGGTCTAAAGTATCCTCTGAACCACAATCACAATAAGGCGAATTGACTATGTGGAATCTGGCGAGATGGCTAAGACAACAAGTATGACCTAAACGCATTCGAATAATGGAAGAGATGTATTTTTTAGGCATGGAAGTGTATTTGTGAAACCAGGGCTTGACAGGAATAGAAGGTTGAATTAAAGAGTACTGGTGACCTTTTAACAGAGAGGATGATTTCCATTCAGAGGACCATTGGCGTTGTAACTTATTTTTTAAAATAGGAAAATAGTCTCTAACAGGAATAGGAATGCTATTTAATGGACCATGAACAGTGGATTCCTTAGCAATAGAATCAGCCATTTCATTTCCAACAATACCAAGGTGTCCTGGGATCCAGGCCAAGACCACTGACACGTGAGCCAGCGACAAGTAATGCAGGAGGTCTCTGAGAGAGCAGGTAAGAGAGTCACTAATGGAATTGAGAGGGGATGCGCTTATTTTTTGTAATGAGCTAAGTGAGTCTGAAAGGATGAGGGCATTTCTAATGTTGAGAGATTTGACGAGATGTAAAGCTTCTATGATAGCTATGCATTCAGCAGAGAAAATGGAACATTCTTTGGGAAGTCTGTGTGGGAAACACAATTTCCTGTGAGGAGCATAGACACTGGCCCCACAATGGGAGTCCGAACTGAGTTTGGAACCATCTGTGGAAAATTTTATATAATTTGGCCAGTTATTTTCAAT
This sequence comes from Limnephilus rhombicus, assembly GCA_929108145.2. Lineage (NCBI taxonomy): Eukaryota > Metazoa > Arthropoda > Insecta > Trichoptera > Limnephilidae > Limnephilus > Limnephilus rhombicus. The sequence goes on from OV815278.1 coordinate 38,060,166, forward strand.
AATTTTGTTGAATTCTGCATTATTGGATTGAACTGAGTTTTTAATTTTTTTTTACATATTCCTATAAACTGGTGCCCCTTTGGATAGAAAGTAAGACTTTTATACGGATAAGAGTATAAGGGGAGAGATTCATTGCGATAGGAGTTTGTGGAAACATCCAGGAAAGTGTTGAAGCAATTATAGAAAAGGGGAGGGGAATGTTTTTTCCAAAATGGATTCAAATTAACCTCATACTTTAACAATTGAAGTTTGGGAATCAGGGGACGAGAAGTTATTGAGCATGTTTTGAAAATATATTTTTCTGCTAGGCATCGCCTTCTTATATTTAAGGGAGGTTCGCAGCATTCAACTTGCATTGCGTTGATTGTGGAAGATTTCATGGCTCCTAAGATTAGGCGAAGAGATTTAGACTGAATTTTATCTAATTTAAGCGAATTTGAAGTGGACATTGGATCAAACAGACAAGATCCGTAATCAAGATGGCTTCGGATGAGAGCATTGTACAGAAGTTTTAAAGATGATGGGTGTGATCCCCACCACACTCTGGACAGAAATCGAAGGGGATTGATGTTGCTTTCGCATTTCATGATGACATGATTTATGTGAGAATTCCAAGTAAGCTTTGAGTCTAAAAACATTCCCAGGAACTTTTAGATAATGCTAATTTGATATCTGTAACAAGAGAGGAAAGGTTGTCAAGGGTACTTTTACCCTTTCTAAATCCAAACTGGGAAGGGGAAAGAATTTGATTTTTTTCTACGAACCAGTCCAATCTATTCTTAATCATTCTTTCAGATACTTTGCAAAGAATAGAAGAGAGGGCGGTAGGTCTGTAGCTCGAACCTATGCTTGGATCTTTGCCACTTTTGAAAATGGGAATGATATTTTGAATTTTCTAGTCTGGGGGAATAATGCCAGAATCCAGAAAGACATTGATGAGAGAGAGAAAGTAGGTAAGAGAATTGTCATCAGAATGACGGATGAATATATTCAGGATTTCACGAATCATGGACCAAACCTCCCCTGCTGGAGTAACAGGGGATATATTGGTACAGAAATTACACCAGCTGTTTTTTTTTTTTGAAACGGAATGTGCGTTTAGCAACAGCTTGGGCATTCTTGGCTGAGATGTAATTATTCATAGTCATCTGTTGGCAGTATGTCTTATTGGCCGCTTTCCTCTCCTTCAGCACTCTAAGGCATTCCTCATCCCACCAAGGGGGAGGGTGAGCCTTCGAGCCTACAGGAGATGATTTGGGGATAGACTTGTCAGCCGATTTTAGAATGGAATCAATCCAAGATTTATAAGAGGAGGTGCAATTATCAGAAGAAGGGGAAGGCAGGGAGAGGGAAAGATCCTGGATAGAGTCTCTGAAACGGGACCAATCCGCTTTTTTTGTAATAAATTTGGGCTTACTTTTAAAGTGATTGGTATCCAACCGTTGAGCCAAATTCAAAATAATGGGATAGTGGTCACTGCCGCAGGGATCTGAAGAAATTCGTCAGGAGATTAGAGGATAGATACTCGGGGAACAGGGGGATATGTCCACCGCACTAGGATTCTGTCCAGGGTGACTAAACCTTGTTGAGGATCCGTCATTTAGGAGACATATGTTCAAGGAGTCCAAAAGTTCAATTAATTTGATACCTGAGGGATCCGAGGAAGAAGAACCCCAGAGTGGGGAGTGGGCATTGAAATCACCCAAAATGACCAAGGGAGAAGAAATTTTGCTAAGCATGTGAACCCAGAGTGGAAGGTCAAATGGGGTAGAAGGAGGAATATAGAGAGATACAAATGTAATATTGGAGACAGTGGCTGCCACTAATTGGATGGATGAATTTGGGGGTTTAATGGAAATAGGGGAGAAGGGGAGAGAGTTTTTGATGAAAAGGGCTGCACCACCCTTTCCATCAATGCGGTCGTCCCGCAGACATTGATAGCCACTCACCTTGAAGAGTTGAGATGGCTTGAACCAAGTCTCAGAGACGGCAGCAATCGATATGGAGTGTAAATGTAGAAGGCGGACGAGGTCATCCTTATTGGAAGTGGCGCTTCTACAATTCCACTGCAGAATTGCTGCTGTTGGGGCAGCCATTGGGAAGAAGAGAATACAAAGAGGAGAGTAACGAGGCAGCGTTGGATGGTAGAGAATTATTATTGTTAATAACAGAGATAAGTAGCATGAGAAGAGTTTGAATAAAAGAAGAATTGTCATTAGAAGTATTGTTGTTTATGGAATTTGCATTTAGATCAGGATTGAAAGCACTGCTGTTAGTTGAATTTGAGTTAGAAAAGACGGGGTTTTGAGGAAAAAGAGAGCTGATGTTACCATTTGGGAACAAGAGCTGGGAGTTATGGCCAAATTGATCATATTCAGGGGTTTTAATTGGACGAGAAGCTTGTTTTGTCATTACAGTTTTCTTGTAAGACAAGTTTGAAGGAGCACTTTTTTAGAAGGAGCTATTAATTTGGAGGCATAGAAGTATGAAACGCTATTGGAGGCCATATAACTTTTTATGTTTTTTTGGCGAGAAAGTTCGGGGCAGGGTGGATGAGTGGCTGTGTGCGAGCCTGAACAATTGACGCAAGTGGGGGAATTGGAAGGGGAGGAGCATTGGTCTGCTAAATGATTTTCTGCGCATTTAAAGCAGCGGGGAGAGGAGCGGCATGATTGCTTAGAATGGCCAAACCGACAACAATTAAAGCATTGGATTGTTGGGTACGAATAAATTTCCACCGGGAGAGAGTTGTGAAATAAATAAACGTGAGAGGGAAGGGACTGTCCTTCAAATGTCAGAACTACAGTTTGAGAGGGTTTCCAAACTACAGACTCAGATGATCGATCTTTGAAATTAAGACGCCTAGTCTTAATAACTTTTCCCGAAGATGCTGGAATAATGAGTTCCGAGATAAGCTCTTCTTCAGATAGGTCTACAGGAATACCTCTAACGAGACCCAAGCGAGAGATATTGAAAGAAGGGAAATAGGCTTTAAATTTTTTTGCAGAGAGGGAGTCGATGGAATTTATGAATTTATTGGCATTCAACGCGGATGTGAACTCAACACAAATGCGAAATCTTGCCCTCTGATCGGATACCACCTGGGGAAATGCCAAGTGGTTTTTTTCCAATGAATTTACCAAATTCAAGGGGATGTAAAGAGTGGCCAGGAGAGTTGTTTTGAACATAAACTATGAAGGGAGCTTTTGCTGAAGTCGGATACAAAGTAAGAGGAGAAGCTACAGGAACTGAGACCTGCGAAGAATCAGTTTTTGGAAGGTCGCAAACTTTCCTCTTTTTTGGAGTAGAGGATGGAACTTGAAGGTCTGTTATTTCTACCTTGTAGCAACCACGCATTGTTGCTACGTCACGTATTGGATTACGCCCGAAACGATCGATATGTGGCGAGTCAACTTAACTACCTGCGCTGTGAGAAGTACTTACTTGAGAAGTACTTACTTAAGAATTCAAATTCAAGCAATTCAAATTCCAATTCTTTTGAACAGCAAGCTGAAACAAATGGTACCTATTCTTATTTTATTTTTTAGTCTGTCACACTCCATATGTTGATAACATTGTGAAAATTTTAATGGCACATATAAAAAAACTATCAACCGATGATTCTAGAGTTTTCTTTTAACTGTGTTTACGTAGCACGTACTATTGCTACATTGGTGACACCGACGTTCACATTAGTGACCACGAAGTTTACATTTGTGAATCCGACAGTGAGCACGACGCGTGCAAGTACGTCTACCGCGAGCACGTCGCGCACGAAATAAACTCTTCGGTGATAAATTTCGCGCACCAATCATCATCATGTCTCTTGTGAGCGGAACATCTGAGGACAGCCAGCAACCAAGTAACCAGCAACCCAACATCAGGAATCCACCGCCTGAGGTCAACCGAGTGGCAGTACGCATTCCGCCTTTTTGCCCTACTGACCCAGAATTATGGTTCGCTATGGTGGAGCGCAGCTTCGAGGCAGCAGGAGTGACCGTGGATGCCACAAAATTTGGTTTCATTCTCGGAGCCTTGGAGCCCGCCCACGCCCAAGAAGTCCGGGACATCATTGTGAAGCCCCCTGAGGTCGGTGCATATGCACTATTAAAATATGAACTAACCAGACGCCTCAGCTCCACGCAGGAGCAGAAGATAAGGAGACTTCTGGAACATGAAGAAATCGGAGACCGTAAACCCTCCCAATTCTTGAGACACCTGCGCACCCTCGCCGGCAGCGCTGTGCCCGATGAGGTTTTGAGAACCCTATGGATGGGTCGTCTTCCTAGAAGTATGCAGGTGGTTCTGGCTACAGAAGCAGGCACTCCGCTTGACAAGGTGGCCAGCTTGGCCGACGTCATAGCAGACTATGCTGGTAGACCGGCAGTTAACTCAGTGGCTGTTCCATCGTCCGAAGATTCATTGGTTACACAGATGGCGCGGTTGATGCAGCCTCTCCAACAAGAGCTCGCTACCTTGAGGCGCGAAGTTTCGACACTACGCTCTGGCCAGCAGGGGAGGAGCGCCACCCCGCATCGTTGGAGCAATCGTTTCCGCAGTCGGTCCAGAGGTCGTCAGCCCGAGGGAACATGCTGGTACCACTGGAAGTATGGGACGAAGGCAAGCAAGTGCACCAAACCCTGCAACTTCCAGCAGGAAAACGCGCGGGGCCCAAACTGATGGCGACCAGCACTAGCCCCAACCAAGTCAGTCGCCTTTTTGTTACCGACAGGGTAACCCGTACCCAATTTCTTATAGACACCGGCGCAGATCTCTGCGTTTTCCCACGACGCCTTGTCCAGGGACGCCCCACTAAAGCGACATACGAACTGGCAGCAGCAAATGGCAGCACAATCGCTACTTATGGCAGCCTAACGCTCAACCTGGATCTGGGATTGCGACGCGACTTTACTTGGAGCTTCGTCATTGCAGACGTCTCCAGGCCAATCATCGGGGCAGATTTTCTCGCCAGGTACGAGCTACTGGTGGATGTCCGAAATAAACGGCTGCTGGACCAGGTGACGAATTTGACCATCACGGGAAAACGAAGCGACAACAAGATCGCTTCCATTAAGACGGTCACAGGAACGTCCCCGTATCATAAGCTTCTTCAACAGTTTCCTGACATCACTCGCCCTGACGGCGCCAGGAGGGATTTTCGTCACGCAACACTGCACCATATTAACACCACGCCAGGACCTCCAACAGTCGAACGCCCACGACGCCTTGCTCCTGACAAGTTAAAACGCGCCAAGAAGGAGTTCGAGGCCATGGTCCGTCTCGGAATCGCTCGACCTTCCGAGAGCTCTTGGGCATCTCCCTTGCACATGGTACCCAAGAAGGATGACCAGTGGAGACCATGTGGCGATTATAGAAGATTGAACGCCAGAACTATTCCGGACAGATACCCCGTACGCCACATCCAAGATTTTGCACAGGCACTGAGCGGCACCAAGATCTTCTCAACGATTGATCTGGTGCGGGCATATAATCAAATCCCTGTGGCTCCCGAGGACATTCCGAAAACAGCAATCACTACGCCATTCGGACTCTTCGAATTTCCGGTGATGTCTTTCGGCCTCCGCAACGCAGCCCAGACCTTCCAACGCTTCATGGACGAGGTTACCAGAGGCTTAGATTTCTGTTACGCCTACATAGACGACATCCTTATTGCCTCAACGTCAGAGGAAGAGCACCTAGCCCACCTCAAAATATTATTCCAGCGCCTGCAGGAATATGGTGTTGTCATAAACACCGCCAAATGCCATTTCGGCCTGACTAAAGTCAAATTCCTAGGATACCTGGTGTCCGACGCTGGCACTTCACCCCTCCCAGATCGAGTGGAGGCCATCAACAACTACAGCCAACCAGCTTCCATCAAGGATCTCCGCCGTTTCCTGGGAACAATAAATTTTTACAGAAGATTCATTCCCAACGCCGCGAGGACACAAGCTCCACTCAATGACCTCCTAAAAGGGAACCAAAAAGGCAAACAACTCGTGTCTTGGACTGCCGAAACAGTAGAAGCTTTCAGCAAGTGCAAGGAAGCTCTGGCCCAGGCAACCCTACTCGTTCACCCGAAGTGCGACGCCCCACTCTCTATCGTCAGCGACGCGTCTGATACTACAGCCGGTGCCGCACTCCACCAATTCGTCGCAGGTCACTGGGAGCCTCTAGCATTCTTTTCGAAGAAGTTTTCGGCAGCTGAAAAGAAATATGGCGCATACGACAGAGAACTACTAGCCATCTATCTCGCTGTGAAATACTTTCGCCACATGGTGGAAGGCAGGTCGTTCACCATATTTACAGACCATAAGCCTATCACGTTCGCCTTCCAACAAAAAGCAGACAAATGCTCACCAAGGCAATTCCGTCATCTGGACTATATCAGCCAGTTCACAACTGACATCCGACACGTCTCCGGAAAAGACAACATCGTCGCGGATGCTCTCTCCAGGGTCGAGACGATAGATACTCCTCTGGACTACGCAGCGCTGGCAGCTGACCAGATGTGCGACCCTGAACTGGAACAACACTTGCAAGGAAGTTCTAGCCTACAACTTAAAAAGATTAATATTCCGGGTACTGACGCGCATCTCTACTGTGACGTCTCAACTACCATAGCCAGACCCTTCGTCACGAAGAAGTTCAGACCTGCGGCATTCAATGCGGTCCATCAGCTGGCTCACCCTGGAATTAAGGCCACGGTTAAGCTCATAACTCAACGTTATGTCTGGCCGGCCATTAAAGCTGAGACTATTAAGCTCGCACGCAATTGCCTTCAATGCCAACGAAGCAAGATTACACCAGTGTCAGCACCCCTGGGAGCCTTTCCCAGACCCTCCGCTAGATTCGAGCACGTCCACATCGACATAATCATCATGCCTTCTTCAGAAGGATGCCGATACTGTCTCACGTGCGTAGACAGATTCACGAGATGGCCAGAGGCATTCCCGATCCCAGACCAAGAGGCTGAAACAGTGGCGCGTGCTTTCTACGAGGGCTGGATAACAAGATTCGGCACTCCACTCCGCATTACTACGGACCAAGGGAGACAATTTGAGTCGAGGTTGTTCAGGCAGTTGAATTTCCTGGCAGGCACGACGCAAATCCATACAACTGCATACCACCCCGCAGCAAATGGCATGGTGGAACGATTTCATCGTCAACTGAAAGCAGCGATCAAGTGCCATCAGAATAACCGTTGGACGGAAATACTTCCCACCGTACTCATGGGAATCAGAGCAGCTTGGAGAGATGACCTCGCTACAACCTCAGCCGAGCTAGTATACGGCGAGCCGCTCCGCTTACCCGGCGAATTTATATGTACAGCACGACCTAATGTTAACGACGACACCGGAAGTTTCCTAAAGAAACTACGGAAACATTTCAACGAGCTGAGACCAGTTGAAGGTACCCGCCATGGTTATGGACATCGTTTCGTCTTCCAAAATTTTCCCACAGCTTCTCACGTCTTTCTGAGGGACGACACAGTCAAGAGCCCGCTTCAACAACCCTACAGCGGCCCTCATAAAGTCGTTCGTCGGCACGAACGAACATATACCATACTGGTAAAAGGGAAGGAAATCACCGTGAGCATCGACCGCCTCAAACCAGCATACGTTGCTCAAGATCTTGAGAGTTTCACATCACACTCGCAAACCGCATCAGAGTCACCAGCCGCCACATCACAACCAACCCTTCCGTTGTTCGATGGCAGTAAGGATCGGACACACACAACCACTCGTTCTGGAAGGCGGGTTCGATTTCCCGATCACCTCGATATCTGACTATTCCTCTTTCCACCGCAGCCATGTCTGCGTTGTCTGGGGAGGGAGTCCTGTAGCAACCACGCATTGTTGCTACGTCACGTATTGGATTACGCCCGAAACGATCGATATGTGGCGAGTCAACTTAACTACCTGCGCTGTGAGAAGTACTTACTTGAGAAGTACTTACTTAAGAATTCAAATTCAAGCAATTCAAATTCCAATTCTTTTGAACAGCAAGCTGAAACAAATGGTACCTATTCTTATTTTATTTTTTAGTCTGTCACACTCCATATGTTGATAACATTGTGAAAATTTTAATGGCACATATAAAAAAACTATCAACCGATGATTCTAGAGTTTTCTTTTAACTGTGTTTACGTAGCACGTACAGATTGCTACAACCTCACTACCAATGTCAAAATTTGAAGGGTCAGGGGGAGCGGGATCAGGGGGTTTCTTCCCCATGGCAAAGGCCATTGGGGCAAAAGGATATAAAACAAAAATAAAATAACACTTACTGGACTTGGTCAGCAATAAACGAACTCAAAAGAGGACAAAAAACTAAAAATAATACTGACTAAATGCCAAAAATTCGATTTTTCGTATTAAAACGAAAAAAAACGCAACAGTTTTTTTCAACTGTCAAAATTCGAATCTAATAGAGTCTTATGAACGAGTTTATCAATAAAAACGCCCTAAATATCGAGGTACCTATTTGGTGATTTTTGAAGTGAAAACATCTTTAGCACTGTTGTGATTTGAAACTCGATGAAACGGAAAATAAAAATAAATAAACTCATACATACATCTATAGGATTTCGACTGCGAGAAAATGAGATAGACTAATATCTGTCCTCCTCTTTGTGGTGTTTCGTAGAATAAGATGTTAAATATTTTTTTAACTTGGTCAAAATATTAGGTATTAAATAATCCTACTCCGAATACTCTGCATTCGTCTCATTCTCTCGAACTTTAATTTTCTTAAGGTTTCACTTTTACCGCTTGTGAACTTCACACTGTGTTTTTTTAAATCCTTTTAAAAAGATTTTTTTTAATATTTTCATCATTTGTTTTGGGGGTGTTATGCCATGTTGCGCTACCTCCTTCTTTAGCCAACTTTTCGGATAGCGTTACAGTGTCCATCATCAGGGTAAATGTGATATTTGAATGAGTTTCAGTTTCGGTTTAGGCCGAAACTAGAACAGAAGCCGAAATTTGATTTCGGTTTTGGCTGAAAATGTAGTTTCGGTCATAGATAAAGTCTTAACAATAACAATAAAGCCATAACAATAATCTTATTTATAAAAATGAATCGCTAAATGTTTTGCTAAGCGCAAATCTCGAGAGCAGCTGAACCGATTTCGCTAATTCTTTTTTGAGAATTTTCCTTGAAGTACGAGGATAGTTCTTACGGAGAGAAAAATTAAGAAAATTGCGCAGAAAATTGTATAATTTCAGAAAACCTAACGACTATCGCACGTTTGACAGTTCGCGTGTTTGAGAATGACATTTTTCAAAACAATTCTATTTTTGAAAATCTTTTAGTTGATAAATTTATTTAAAGTAGGTACTGCCCTAATAGTTTAAATCAAATAAAGAATTTTAGATATTTTAAATAGGTACCTTTGTTAGGTACCAAATTTAATATACATGAAAAATGGAAATTTGAATAAAATTGTAAAAGGTGGCACACGGGCTGTTTAAAAACTGAATGAACTGGGATTGAATATATGGAAAGCGGGAGGGAGGGAGAGATGTTGGAGGGGGGGGGAGGGGGGGGGGGTGGAGTGGGCGGAGAAAGGGGGAGGGGGTAGGGGGAAGTGGGGAGGGGGAGGGGGGAAATGGAGGAGGTGGTGGAGGCGGAGTGGGAACCCCCCCTTACACGAGGGGGGAAGTGGAAGGGGGTGAGAGGAGGAGGAGGGGGGTGGAGAGAGGGAGGAAGGGGCAGGGGGAAGTGGGGAGGGGGAAGTGGGAGGGGGGAAAGAGGAGGGAGGGCGGTGAGAGGGCGGGAGGTGGAGGTGACGGAGTGGGAACGCGAGAGGGGAAGAGGACGCAGGAGAAGAAGGGGAGGCGAAAGGGGAACGGGACGAATGGGAAAGGACACTCAGGGAGAAATTTTTTATTTATTAAATGGCATAGCAACGCATTCCGCGACCAGCTAGTAATTAATGAAGTCTTAACCTTGGCAGAATTTTTTTTTTTTTTTTTAATATTTATTTATCTATAATAAAATATATTTACAATGGTTTTATTTGTATGCCTGTCTCACTAGGGTATACCTGTATCGAGACAGGCGTACAGGTATATAAATGAATATACAATATATATGTAGTTACAAGGATATTTCAGGTAAAATACATATTATGTATAGAATTAGAACAGAAGGGTGATTGGAAGGGTGGTAAATCTTTTAAAGAGAGTTATTTTATAAATGTTGGAGATGGAGTAATGAAATAAATTCTGCCTAGTCTATTTATAGGTTAAATTTGACAGGATTCCATTATTTTCATTTGTTTTATATGGGTTAGGTTGTTTGTGAATAGTTATTTCTGTCTATGTGTGATTTATTTTACAGATATTTGTGATAGTGTGGCGTCCAATACTTATAATCCATTTTTTAACATCTTGTTTGAATTTTGTAAAGAAGTCACTTTGTCTGATCGTAGTTGGTAGTGTATTGTATAGTTTGCAAGCTATGTATTTAGAGTGTCTTTGCCCGAAGGTGGTTTTGAAAAAAGGAGTTTGGAGAAGTTCGTTGTTTTTGGCTCGGGTATTGTGTATTGTTTGTATAGCTTTGTATGGTGTTTTGTTGTTTTTGTGTAAATTAAGTAATATGGATCTTGAGTAGAGCTGTTTTATGTCCATAACGTTGAAGGAATTGAAGATAGTATCAGTGCTGGTAGTAAGCGGCATTTTAAGAATTATTTTTATGATTAGTTTTTGTGCTTTCATGATGGGATCAAGGGCATTGGAATATGCATTACGCCAGGCTAGAATTCCGTATTCGATGTGAGATTGGCACAATGAGTAATATACTGTTTTTAAAAGTATTAGGTTAAAGAAATTGCGTGTTTGTTTGAAAAAGTATATGGATTTTCGGATTTTGTTTGTAGTATTATGTATATGTTGCTTCCAATTCAGGTGTGTATCGAAGGTTACTCCTAAATATTTGATAATGTTTACTTGCTCTAGGCATGGGCAGTCACAGTTCCGGTTTAGAGATGAATTTTTACATTTGTGTATTTTTAATGGCGGGGCTGGGTTTGACTTTGGGATATTGGTGAGACTAGACAGTAAGTATTTGGTTTTCTGTACATTTAGAGTTAATATGTTCGAGTCAAGCCAATATTTTACCTGTTGAATTCCTTCCCCCGCTTTGAAATATGCGGTAAGCCAATCTTTTGCTTGGAAGAGTAGGACAGTGTCATCGGCGAAACTGACAATAGTGGCATCGATATCTAGGTTGCATAACTCGTTAATATATATTAGGAAGAGCGTTGGACCTATAACACTGCCTTGAGGGACCCCGTAACTAATGGGCAAATTCTGGCTCTTTGTGGTATTGAGTTTAACGCATTGGGATCTGTCAGATAAGAAGCTGGAGAGGAGGCCTAATTCTTTGTTCCTAATACCTATATTAAACATTTTGTGTTTTAGTTTGCTGTGTGAGATTGTATCAAATGCTTTACATAGGTCGAGAAATACCGATAGACATTTCAAGCCCTTATCCAGGTGGCCCGAAATATGGTCAGTGACCGTGGCTATAGCATCATTGGTGCTTTTATGTTTTCTGAATCCAAATTGCCGCGGCGATATTAAGTTATTGGTTTCCAGATATTCCATGAGACTATTATTGACGATCTTTTCAAATACTTTTGAGAGGGAATTTAGCAACGTAATAGGACGATAATTTCTAATATCAAGTTTGGAGCCAGTTTTAAAAATAGGGATGATGAGACCTTGTTTTAGAATGGTGGGAAATAGCCCTTGGCGGATGCTAATATTAAGTAGATGCGTTAATGGTTGAAGTATACCAGGGGCAATTTTTTTAAGACTATTGTTAGATATTTCATTAATGCCGGTTGATGAAGAGTTTTTGAGCGAGTTTATTACTATAGAAACTTCTTTCTCTGTAATCGTTTTAAGAACAAAGCGGGTTGGGAAATCATCATTGGTCGCGTGGTCAGTTGGACCAAGCGTATCGTTGTTTATTTGGATTTTTTTTGCTAGTTCCGGACCTATGTTTGTAAAGTACTGGTTTATGTAACTGACAATTGTGTTGGGGTTCGATGTAAAGTTGAAACGTATCATGTTCGTATAAAATGTAACCTTGCGGCAGAGTAGAGACCAGGGCTCAGGATAGTAGGCCAAGTAGATATCTGTCATGTAGGTAGGGTTTTCAGTCAAATAAAAGAAGATGAACTTTATAAAAATGTATTGAATCCAAACCAAAAAGCAACATGGAAGTGTACAAACTTCATACCAAGGTAACAAAAGGAATATAGAAAAATACACATACCAGATGGACTCCTAATGGACACGCTAAACTAACTATATGGAAATAACCCCGGAAGACGAACGCGATCTTGCTTCGCAGAGAGAGAACACGAGACGGGACGGGAACTCCAGCCTTCCCATCCGGGAACGGCGCGGAATCCAGAGCACCAAGGTCATCCTTCTAATTGGGCAGGAGGCCGCTATACCTCCAAGGAGCGCATTCAGCCGCGGGCCATCTCGACGAACTCCAATCAAAAGGCACGTGGCCCCCAACAGTATCCAAGTCTGGCGTATTACGGTAGTACGGTTAGCAGACCGTGACTTTGCGACGCGGGGTCGTGAAGGCATATTATAGTAGCCAACACCAGGACCAATTCACTTCACGATTCCTTTTCCAAAAATACTTCCACAAAACGGCCAACCAGCCACATCGGAAAAAAGTGGGACTTTCACGTCATCCACTATAAATAACACGTACACGAACCTCTCGTGTTACGTAAAAACACCCCGCGTTCTTTTAGGTTTTAAATCAACTTAGATTCTCATGATTAAACGAAAATTTAAACACCTTAATGGTGAGTGACCAATTTGCGACCCAACTGCCCCAGTTGATCGGAAGGAAGTGCCCATAAACAAAAAGGAAGCTCTCTCTTTTCCAAAAATTACCAGTGTCCAAAAAAACACCATAGACAAAATAACCACCAAAGCAAGAACTGCATTAGTCACATAATTATTTATGTGACAAAGTCTACAGTGATATCTTTGATATTGAGAGAGTTTAAGGTGTCGGTGGCTTTATTTGAATTGGTAGCTTCCTTGAGGACTTTCCATATTTTTTTACGGTCATTGTTGCATTCGGAAATTTTTTTGTTGTAATATAGATTTTTGGATTTCCTAATGACTTGTGTGCAGATATTACGGTATCTTTTGTAGAAATTATGGAGTGTGATATCATATGGGTTTGTGGCACATTTTTTGTGTATGGAATTGCGTTTCCGAATGCAGTTGATTATAGTATAGTTTATCCAAGGTTTGAGAGGTTTGATCGCTTTAGGAATGGTGTTTGTGGTGATTTTGGTGTTTTGGACAAGGATGTCTTGTAGGTAGGTAGAGAAGTAGTTCCAGGCCTCCTCTATGTTAGTTTTGTTATAGAGTGTGTCCCACGATTTGGAGTTAATCGTTTTGTTAAGATTGTCATAGTTAATTGTTTTCTTCGTTATTTTAGTTGGAGGTTTTCTTTGTACGTTGTGTTTGGAACTCATTGTGAAAGAGGTGGCGTAGTGATCTGTAACTGATGACATGTGGATTTTGGAGGTTTATTGGTTGGTTGATTTAACCATAATATGGTCGATGCAGGAGGAGGAGTTTGGCGTACATCGTGTTGCTGAATTGATTGTGCTTTCCATTCCGTGGAACAACAGTGTGTTTAGATAGTCTTGGCATTGGGGATGTTCGTTGTTTTTTAAAATGTTAACGTTAAGATCCCCTATTAGAATTAAGTTCTTTATTTTGTGTAGATCCGTGAGATAGCAGTTTATGTCGCGCAAAAATGAGGAGATGTTAGGTTGAGAAGGAGAGCGGTAAAGTGCAATGATACATGTGTTGACATTGTACGTTATTTGAAGACAGTTTGAGTTAGTAATATAAATTTCTTTGACATTAAATGAGTTAAGAGTGTTTTTTAATGTATATGCTACTATGCCATCGTTTTGTCTGTAGTGATTTGAGGTTTGATGGTGGGTATAATTGGGGATGTTTTTAGGAGTATAGTAAGGTATTAGCCAACATTCTGTCGGGATAATTATGTCATATTTGATTTTAGTAAGGTCGAGTTCGATGAGGAATTGGTCAAAGTTTATACAAAAGAAAGTTTTTTAATAATGTAAGTGCTAGTTGTTTATATGTAGGTATCATCGTGGCTAAAGAATATGATATCCTAACTAATATTATAGATGCGAAAGTGTTTTTGTTTGTCGTCTATTCTTCTTTCGACGTGATTTTTTGCATAAGGATAGTTGGAAGACTGGCAAGTGACCGGTTATTTTTATCCTAGAACATTTCATTCCCGTGGGAAAATTCTCTGTACAGTCGTTTCTTCTTAATATGTGGTAAGGGAAATACAAGTGAATCCTGATATTTTTTGCAGTAAACATAAACGAAACTTTGATCTCCGGTGACTTTTTTGTTTTTTTTTTCTTCAAAACCAAACAACGAATAATTCTTCAACATTAAATCGCTGGTCACTTTATCGAGTAATTGCCCAACCTCTACCTGTCCTCCGACCCTACCTGTCCAACATCTACTAATTTTTTATGTTTTAAGTTGAACAAAAAGACATCAAAGTGCCAACGGACACAAAAATTTCAAAATTATAAAATTATTTTTTAATAATTTTAGGAATCACTGGTTAAAGTAAGTCAAGCACCTGTCTTAACACCCCATATAATGTCGTAGGTTATAAAAAAAAGGGTAATTTTTCGGGATTAGTGTCCATGGCTATTACGAATAATTTTTAGAAAAAAACTTTAGATTCGCCTTAATCACTATAAAAGGAAACTTTTGCATCACGGCTGGCGGAAAATAATGCATTTTAATTTTAAATGTCGTTAAATAAAATTTCACTTCGCGAACCGACACTACGACAGCCCGCCCGCTGCCGCCCGCCATTTTGTCACATACACAAGCCCGCTACACAAACCCTGCGCAGCCAAACAAACCATTCAAAAACGTAGGCTGTTTTTTAAAGTAAAGATAACATACACAAGCCCGCTACACAAACCCTGTGTAGCCAAACAAACCATTCAAAAACGTATTTTAACAGTGACAAAATGGCGGGCGGCAACGGGCGGGCTGTCGTAGTGTTGGTTCGCGAAGTGAAATTTTATTTATCGACATTGAAAATTAAAATGCATTATTTTCCGCCAGCCGTGATGCCCAAAGTTTCCTTTTATAGTGATTAAGGCGAATCTAAAGTTTTTTTCTAAAAATTATTCGTAATAACCATGGACACTAATCCCGAAAATTTACCAAAAAAAGTTTTGCGAAAGAAATCGTTTACTTTTTTAAAATATATCTATTTGAAATTTGGTTTGTTTTCGTGAATGCAAATCTTGGAAGTGCATTGCATGACGATGCAAATCTTTTAACTTTGATCTTTTTTTATGGGAGCTCATTGTAAGTAGGTACTCGTTCAAAGGAACTTTAGAGAAAACCACCACTGGTCAGACGTAGGTAAATAATATCTCAGTTGGTTACATGTATGTTTAAAACTTACTCGATATTTTTTAAACGTGGATTTAAGTAACTTAAATTGTTTGTAAATAAATAGAATATTAAAAGATTAGTTTAAAATTTCGTAAAAAACGTACCAAAACCAACACCTACAACACCTACAACAACTAAAATCTAATTTCTTTGCCACTTTAAAAGTGTCGGACGTTTTAAAAAAATCATGTCAGTGTAGACTTATTGAAGCAAAACTTCTTTACGCACGCTTGACTTGGGGAGTAAGCTGGTGAATGCGTGACGAGAGCGTTACGAAAAGTGTGATTGGGCGAGGCGAACGGAAGTTGAGAGGGAGATATAAGTTAGTGAAGTTTTACTTCAATCGTGTAGTAAGCACCCTCTTTTTTTACATTAGCTCCGCACAGGAGGCCCTGAGGAAAATAATTTCCCTCAGGGCCTTGGCATCTTTGGGGATGCTGTGTGGAGGGTTTTTTTAAGGAAAAGTAAAGCCTCCGAGACCTGGACAAACCTCACCCCATGAACCCGGGCACCCCTGCTAAATCCCTAAACGTAGCGAACCGGACTGTAGAGGTGTAGAGGTTTATAAAAACAAACGATGTTCTGAAGTCTGAAGGCTTAATTTCGTTTCTTCGATGTTCGTTTATTCTTCGATGCGCCATTTATTTTTCAAGAAATCGTTATTTTTATATTGCCGACACAAATACAATATTACACACCTACTAACAATGAGTCAATAAAACTAACATTTATTTTATGTGTATGGATTCATAATAAGTACGTAGGTCGTAGGTAGGTACTTCATTAAGATTTTCCCGGCATATGTATGGTTCATAACAAAAACACAAAATATTTGCCGTCATTTAGGGTTTCTGCCTAAAGGTATACCATATGCACTATTTATACATCCAATCTGACTGAAACAATCTGAATTATCTGACCTAATACCTACCTGTAATTTTCTTTATCAAATGTACAACCTTAATATTAGGTGTGTAGAATCAAATGCAGCATTCTCCACTTTTTTTCAAAAATGGACTAATGATGCAACATTGTTAATGATTCACTCTTTTACCTAGAAAAGCAGTTATTTGGCATTAAAACCAACTATTTATGCTTTAAAAATCCATTTTAAAAACTGCGTTAGTATCAAAGGCAGCAATCTCCAACGCACTTAAGAAACAAAACAACCATTCTCCAATTTGACCAATGGTAAGCCTCCATTTGATCACGTGACAACATGGCCGCCCATACAAAATTGTATAGTCGTGTGTTGAATCTGTCGCTCTAATTTTACTGTTTTAAATAGTTCGGAGTGAATTTAGAAATAAAAACAAGATGCCAGTGTGATTATGGGCTCTCACCCTTCATCCGTGCCCAAAAAAAACGCAAGGAAGAAGTCAAGGAATCCAGAAAAATGGAAAGCAAAAGTAGTCAAAATTCTAAGATGAGCTGTCATAAAATACCGTATATTTCAGACGCGTGGAGTGGCAAAAGATTTTTTTAGGTGTTAATTAAAATTCATAAATTAAATTAATATGCACATAAACATTCCGAATTACATGTTTAGTGTTGAAAGTTTTGCGAGTTTCAAGCCAATTTTGATCAAAATAATAAACCTTCATTATTTTTCTTCCTTTTTTAAATTTTCTCTTTTAATATAATTATTTTTTGAAGTGAAAGCTTCTTTAGCACCGTTGTGATTTGAAACTCGATGAAACAAAAAAGCGACACTAAAAAGAGACAAACGCATACATCTATAGGATTAAGATAATAATTGATCTCCTCTTCGTCCTGTGCTTGTCCCCACTCTTGTCTACTATAGTTTTCTGCAGATTTCATTTGTACCGCGTGTGAACTGCACACTTGTATTTTTTTACATTAGCTCCACACAGGAGGCCCTGAGAAAAATAATTCCACTCAGGGCCTTTGTCATCTTTGGGGATACTGTGTGAAGGGTATTTTTAGGAAAAGAAGGCGAGAAGGTTCTGGGAAGGAAAAGGGTATTACGGATGGGTTGGAATCTGGGGGTCAGTGTGTCCAGAAGTGACGGACGTATAAATCTATCCCTCCCACTGCGATGTTCCGAGAGACCACAGCTGGAGAAGTCAAAGGGACTCTCACAACTATTCTCTCCCGATCCGGCCTGCAATCCAGCAGGTGGGCAGACGTATCCGCCGCCAAGACCCGGACAAACCTCACCCCATGAACCCGGGCATCCCAGCTAAGGGGGTGTTCATGTATTACGTAACGCAATTTTCGCACGCAAGACCCCCCTTCCCCCCCATGTAACGCGCCGTAACGTTTCTCCGTACCCCCCCCCCCCCTGCCGTATGCTGTATTAAATAAGACAAGAGATTTCGAGAACGAAAAGATTGCCAAGTTGGAAGATTTTAATTCCTTACTTTTTTTTATCTAAATAAAGAAAAACATGTTACGTAACGCGTTGTTCACACCCCCCCCCCCCCCCGTAACGCACAGTAACGTTTCACAAGACCCCCCCCCCAAGTGCGTTACGTAATACTTGAACGGCCCCTAAGTCACTAAACGTAGCGAACCACTTGAACAGAGGTTTTCGTTATTTGTTTTTGGGGTGTTACGCCGTGTTGCGCTACCTCCTTATTTAGCCAAAGTGCCAAAGCAAACGTTTGGGACAGCGTTGCAGTGTCCGAAACTTTGGCTAAAGAAGGAGGTAGCGCTACATGGCATAACACCCAAATAACAAATAAGGAAAAAACTTTTGGCCGTGAAAATCTATAATCATATCTATGGCAGAGGTATTGTTTATCCAATAAATGGTTCCGGGGATGGCGGTACCCATACCCGCCTCCCAAATTCTAAACTGTATGAGTACATTACAAAACCTGTTTTTATTTTAATTGTACTAAAATTAAAATCATAATAATGTAAAAATAATCACGAACTTCCCTGTGATTTGGTCGGTCCATTTTGGTGACGTCATATTTATTTGTCAGTATCAAAGTCAGATTTCTCCACACGTGTGAGAAACAAAAACAGCATTCTCCTAAGGTGAGTATCAAATGCAGCAATCTCCAAAATTAAATCCGTTATAACTAATCAATCAATACAATAAACAAATTCTACTTTGGAAATTATAATAGATAAGCAGTTTCCCTTTTTGAATAAAATTATTAAATTATAAATGTGTGAGAATTGTTGAAATGAAACGTTTTTTTTTGGTTTTCTCAAAATAGCACTTTTTGGAGAATGCTGCCTTTGATTCTGTACCCCTCATATACAAAAAATTCATTTTTCTTTGTCTCCTGTGTGCGTTCCTATGCCATTCATAGGTAGGTACTATTGCAAAGAAACTTGTTACCTAGTGATTTCTATTCATAGGTATTATTATGTTTCTATTTATAATGGTGAGCTCTGGCGTTATAAAATTATTCCCCATATCATTCATCCGATTGCGATGTAACACCTGTGAGTTGTAGTGCGCATGCCCGCGAATTTTTCTTTATACAATAATGAGCTCTGGCCTTATGAAATTTGTAAAAATAAAATTACAATAGGTGGCGTAAGAGTTGATTGAAAAATGTCAATAAACTTCAAAATTTCATACACATAGTTTAGCGTTTATATAGTTTTAGTTTTAGCACGGATGGAAGGCGGAAGAGGGAGGAGAATCCAGTAGGGGAGAGGGAAACAGGGGTAGAGGAGGGTTCGCGGAAGGGGGGGGAGGACGAGGGTGAGGGAAAGGCGGGGAAGGTGGAAGGGGAACGTGGGAGGGGAGGTGAATGGGGGCGAGAACGGGGACGCTTCCCAAAACGAGGAAAGGACTCACATGCGAGGAGTGACGTAGGGGTAGGGTTCGAGGTAGACGCAAAGGAGATATAATAGCAGTAGGGGATAGCACAAATTTGAAAAACCTGTGCTTATCACACAGCTGGATGTAGTCTGCTCACGTGTCGGAAAACCTTCTGATTTATTCGTGTACGCAACAAACGGAAAATGAAACAAAAAATATCCAAAAGTAATTCAATAAACAAAATTAAAATTAAAATAAACTTTCTTTGAGTGGCATTGCAACGGAGCCGGGTACTTCCTGGTAAAGTAAGGCCGCGCCGGCCGCACCGAAGCGTGTTCGGACGCCAATAGAAATATATGTATTTATGTAACGAGGCGCTCTCGGTATCACGCATTTTTATGTTGATCCCTTACCGACCCGTGAGGGAGTGAACTAACGAATAAAATTAAGAGTACTTACACATAACTAATGTCTGGATCACATGCACCGAGTAGATTGGCGAGACAGAAAAACAATACTAGGCCGAGACACAGTGGCGGATTTGCCCTAAGGCCTAAGTAGGCCCGGGCCTAGGGCGGCCAGATATTAGGGGCGGCCAATCATGACAAAAAAGTCACTGATGATAACAAGAAATAAAAAAAAGAATTACTAACTTGACGAAACTAAGCGCATCTGAAGTGAAAGAAAAGGACAAAGCATTGCAAATGGTTTATTCTACTGACTTAGAAGACAATTTTTCAGAAGAACGTCTCCATTTTCATGCTCACTGCAGTGTGAAAAATGAGGATCGAAACAGTGAAATGGTAACGAATGGTAGGTCACCACACCATTTATCCAAACGTGGATATTGCTTTTCGTTTGTGTGTACTCCCGCCAGTAACTGTTCTGCAGAACAATCGTTTTCTTAGTTGCAACAAGTTAAAAATTTGATAGGTTTTAAGATTTTCACCACCAGAAGTATTTTCGTTATTTGTTTTTGGGGTGTTATGCCGTGTTGCGCTACCTCCTTCTTGAGCCAACGATCAACAACAGCAGATCCGGTAGATGTGTCATCTACCGGATCTGCCCTGATGATGGACACTGCAACGCTGTCCGAAACGTTGGCTCAAGAAGGAGGTAGCGCAACACGGCATAACACCCCAAAAACAAATAACGAAAAAAGTTAAATTTATTTACGCACAACAATGACGGAGCAAAGGTTAAACGATCTTGCTTTGCTTAACATAGAAGCAGATTTTTTAGGAAATAGAATTCCGAAGAGTTAATTAATTACACAGGTCTACAAAAAAATAAAAATTGAGAGCTGTTTTGGTTTTTTTGCGTAATTCTTATGTTTTTGGGTGTGCTGAATCCAAAAATGACTTTCATTTTTTCACAGAACGTCACGTTTTCTGACAATGTAGGTATCTATGTTGAACAAGTTATCATTTTAAAATAAAAGACTAAAAAAAAAAATATTTATAAATGCGTAACAAAACTTTTTTTTAATCTAAAATACATTGAT
Source organism: Limnephilus rhombicus (assembly GCA_929108145.2). Taxonomy (NCBI): domain Eukaryota; kingdom Metazoa; phylum Arthropoda; class Insecta; order Trichoptera; family Limnephilidae; genus Limnephilus; species Limnephilus rhombicus. The sequence continues at coordinate 38,080,954 of OV815278.1, forward strand.
TTGTAAGCACTAAACAGATATATTTTTCCCAGTGAGACTCCTTTTGGTACATTTTCGCTTGCAGGAAGCATCTGGAAGGCCTCTCCGAAGCAGTCTAACAGTAGTCTGCAATCATTGAGATGCTCCATCTTCTCTGGTATCTTTTTCCATCTCCTCAATATCTTTGTGAAATCGTTCACCTTGCTCTTCACTCACATATCGTAAATTTTCTCGAAAGTAGTCGAGGTGGGAATGAAGAAAATGTAATTTTAAACTCATTAGGCAACCTAAAGCTTGAAATGCATTTAATGATTTTTTTGTAGTTAGGGTCTTTGTTATTGCCTAAAAATTCAGGTTACCCTCCCCGATTCCTAGTTCCCCTACCCCCCTCCCTCGAACCCCCTACCCGAGTTCATACAATTTTCATAATGCCAGAGCTCGCCAGTAGTTTTATACAAACCTTGTCTTGAACACAAAAAAAAGAATTATCCAATTTGGTGCAGTCGTTCAAGAGTTATGCGCGTACATACATTTCTGCGATTCATTTTTATTAAATTAATTAATTTTTCGTAAGTTCATGATGCCAGAGCTCACTATTGTATACAGAAACCACCGCGGGCATGCACACATCAAATCCCCAAAGTTTCATCGCAGTCGGATGAATGGTTTAGCAATGAAATGTTTATTGCCAGAGCTTACTATTGTATATCCTATCTATATCTGTATATATATGTATACCGTTTTGCCAAATAACCTGACGTTCTGGAATTTTTTGAGTATTTTTCTAGTTTTCAGAATACCTAAATACATAGAAATCAGTTGAAAACACCCAGACAGCATTTTTGTTGTAGACCTGTGTTATTTTGTTGCGCTTGTGCAGACGAGTTTTGTAACACATTGTGAAACACTTATTATATATTGTAATAGAATAAACCTGTAATTAAACTAGTTAAATAAATAAAACCTAAAACCGTTTTAATGTTTTGTTTAAATGTGCAATTATCCTTGAAACCTTAGAAAGTATTACAAACTAGCAGCTATTATAGTTAACTAAATTTCTAAATCGATTTTGATAAAAGTTGGCAATAACGTAAATTCATTATGTATTCTATATGATGGGTACTGAGAAAGGGGCGGCTTATACTTACTTCATGGCTTGGGGCCTAGGGCGGCCAAGAGATAAACTACCCTCTCAGACTGTGTAAACCAAGTGTATTTTTTTCCATGAACAATTTTATAATTAGTAATATTTTCACATCCGCGGCCGTTTGTCAATTGAATAAAATTTTCACTGGGTTTTTTAGTAAGGCTGTTTATCTCTAAAACACGTACCGACATCTAAAATGTACCGGGTTCTCTTCACAACATCTGTCAAAAAGACAACCAAATGATAAGTTCGCAGAGAACAAATAATAAATCTAGTGAACGAATTAAAAAATTCACCTGAAATCAAAGTGATGCCACATAAAAAAAGAAATCAGTGTGGAATTTTACAAAATTAATAGGAACATTTTCGGAGACGGGACATTTTCATGTAGTGACGTCACGAGCCCAAATAATGGATTGATTTATTTAAAAAAAAAAAAAAAAACTGTACATTTCTAAACAAATTTACTAACATTTTCGTAATCTTGGTAAAAAGATCTATCCACATGATTTTTTCCAAGTCAATAAAAATATTTTTTCTTTTCCGTTTGACGAGATTGAATGTAGGCTCATATTTTTTATAAGTTCACCCGTTTTCTCTAAAATATCTATGGAAACTTAGTAAGTCATCTATGGCCTAGCTTGCTTATCGATTTTTGTCTATGACATTTATTTGACATTGACAGTTGTTGTCGCAACTATTTTAGGTTATAGTAAACTTCCAACAAATATTTAATATAATATTTATCTCTACTGTTAAAATACAGCATATTTTGCTAGACATTCGAGTTTTTCCCTTATCATTTCTTTAAAGTCTTTTGTGCAGTTATAATTCAGGTATCTATTGAAATGTTAATGTTCATGAATGACTTTGCGGATGATTTTAATAAATTCCTAACATTGCCTGCAATATGTGTTGCAGAATGGGCGGCTGGAAGTTAGAAGTGTTCAGGATGTCCCTCTACATGACCTTCCCAGTGGCACTCTTTTACTACTTCAACCAGCCTGAGTATTTCGAAGATTGGGTCACCAAAACTCGCCGGGAGATATTTCCTCCCGAAAACTTAGAACAAGCGAAATTATTTCAAAATGCTATTAGAGAAGTTGAAAAGAGAAACAACCTGGAACTCCTGGCGGCTATTGAAGCCAACGACAAGAAAATTTAATTGTAAAACTATATTATTTATCTTGTTAAGTTATTATGTAAATATTTAGACGCCGACAACATTTATTGTTATGTATAATGGCATAATTAAATGCATTGTATCATTCGTCGATTTTTTTATTATATTCCTGTAAACCGATGAGTGTGACCCTATCTGAAATGACATAAGTACATTATTCCAACAGTCAATCGGGTCTTATGGGCAGGGCTGGGCAGTATTTAAATTACTTGTAATTTGTATTTCAATTACTGGTAAATTTTTGGGATTGGTGGCCAAGGCTATTACGAATAATTTTTAGAAAAAAACTTTAGATTCGCCTTAATCACTATAAAAGGAAACTTATTGCATCACGGCTGGCGGAAAATAATGCATTTTAATTTTCAATGTCGTTAACTAAAATTACTTCGCGAACCGAAACTATGACAGCCCGCCCGCCATTTTGTGGCTGTCAAAATACGTTTTTGAATAGTTTGTGTATGTTATCTTTACTTTAAAAAACAGCCTACGTTTTTGAATGGTTTGTTTGGCTACGCAGGGTTTGTATAGCGGGCTTGTGTATGTGACAAATGGCGGGCGGGCTATCGTAGTTCGCAAGTGAAATTTTATTTAACGACATTGAAAATTAAAATGCATTATTTTCCGCCAGCCGTGATGCAATAAGTTTCCTTTTATAGTGATTAAGGCAAATCTAAAGTTTTTTTCTAAAAATTATTCGTAATAGCCTTGGCCACCAATCCCAAAAAATTACCCAATTACTTCCTGAAAATGTATTTTGTAATTGGTATTTCAATTACCTCCTGCTGAGGTATTTTGTAATTTGTATTTCAAATACTTATGGCTTCAAAATACATTTAGCGATCTTAATAATAATAATGAAAAATAAACTGTACATAGACTAAAAACGCTAGAATCCTTTACTGTGCTATAACACTAATGATTATTTGTAGTTCTCTTAGCATTGCTTTATGATGTACTGTACATTTTTTTATATCATGCTAGTAATTATTATTGTTGTCCTGTGCTATAATTGCACTGTTATTGTACGCTTTGTATCATATTTTACTTGTCATTGCTTTGTATTGTACATTTTTGTATCATAGTATTAGATCAAGCATTATAGGAATAATTCGACTGAATACTAGATTATTTTTAAGTTAATTACTGTAGAGCATACTTGAAGTGAAATAACACAAAACTGCGCTATACAAATGTCATCTATATATATAAAAATGAATCCTTGTTTCCCTTGGTCACGCCATAACTTTAGAACGGCTTTACGTATTTCATTCATTTTTTTTTAAGTTTTCTAATGCTTTGTAAAAGGTTTTTACGGAAAGAAAAATTATGCAGAAAATTATGTAATTTCAGAAAACTTAACGTATATTTTAACTCGCATATTTGACAGTTCGCGCGTTTGATGAAATTGAATTTTGCAGGCAGCTGTTTTTTTTTGTAACAAAAGAATTGTCTATGGATTTTTAAATTATAGGTATTTTAAATAGGTACCTATGTTAGGTACCAGATTTGATTGATTGTTCTTATAATATACAAAATTGAATATTTTTAATGTGTGAAAAATGAAAATTTGAATTAAAAAAATGTAATAGCTGGCATGCGAGTTGTTTGAAAACTGAATGTACTGGGACTGAATATATGTAATGCGGGAGGGGGTTTGGCGGGACAGGAAAGCGGGAGAGGGTAGGCGGGGGAGGTGGGAGGGGAAGGGGACGCACGGGAAAGGACATGCAGGGATAAACAATTTATTTCTTTGAATACGGCATTGCAACGCATGCCGGGAACCAGCTAGTGTTATTATAATAAAAATTATTATTATCGAACACCTAAGTCCTATACCACAAAACTTTACAAGTGAAGCGGAGACGAGATGTGTCTTCTGAGCAATATGATTGGTCAATTTTTGCACATCTCTCTTTCACTCTGCTCAGCTTTGCTTCTGTGGAAACGCACCCTTAGATAAGGGCACTTACGACAATTTATTGCAATGAAAGGTTCTACCAAAACCAAATGTACATATTTTTTGTTTTGTAATTTGTATTTTGTATTTGAAATTAAAAAATGGTTAAAATAATGTATTTTGTATTTCAAATACACGACTTGAAAATATTTTGTATTTCGTATTTTAAATACATGCGAAAAAGTATTTTGTAATTTGTATTTTAATTACAGCAAAGCATGTATTTTGCCCAGCCCTGCTTATGGGTAAGAGTGTTGAAGGCAGATGCCTGCTACCAGATGACTTGTGTCTCCGTATTCGGCTGGTTAGGCTAATCAAAGCCACAATGTCAGGCTCAAGATGTCAGATCAAAATAGACAGAGAATTGTCGGAAGAATTCACAGTATCGCAGGGATTAAAAGGGGGACGTTCTGGCTCCCACTCTCTTCAATATTGTGCTCGAACATGTAAAAAGAAAAACGCTAATAGACACTGGCTGCAATATTTATTTCAAGAGTAATCAAGTTGTCAGATATGCAGATGACACATTGTTTAGCTATTAAGGAGGTCTTCGTCCCTTTAGAAACAGCGGCACGGGAAGTAGGACTGCGGATTAATGTTGACAAAACGAAAATGATGATACAGAGTAGAAACCCTTCACATAGAAGAAGAAGTAGTACACAATTTAAAGACTCATATGAAGTGGTCGATCAATTCACCTATCTGGGCTCCAGTCTGACGGAGAACAATGCAGCAGAAATCAGAAGGGGAATCACAGCAGCCAACAAAACATACTTCTCTTTGCTGCCAGTGTTTAAGTCACGTAGCGTCTACAGGAAAAGCAAAGTAACCATATATAAGACCATTGTCAGAACAATATTGGCTTATGGATGTGAGGCGCTGACACTGACGGCAAAGATGTGCCGAAATGCTGGATACTTTTGAAAGAAAAGTGTTGAGAAGAATATGTGGACCCGTGAAAGAGGGGGAACAGTGGCGCATCCGGCACAACAAAGAAATGTATTATATATATCAGGCCCCTAACATCTCAGCCCATACGAGACTCCTCAGGTTGAGATGGGCTGGGCATAGTGGGCATGTACAAAGAATGCCGGACACACGCGTCCCAAAAAGAATTATGACTGGACACCCAGGTGGAATGAGAAAAGTGGGATGACCCAGACTGAGGTGGGAAGACGAGGTAAGAGGGGATGCAGCACAGCTTCTCCAGGTAACAAACTGGAAGTCAGCCGCTGAGGACAGGAGAAGTTGGAGGCAAATGTTGCAGGAGGCCAAAGCTCAATATGGGCTGTAGCGCCATCGAAGAAGAAAAACCTGACAATATTTGAAAATCTCCTACTACCACCATAGTATGCAGAAAATGTTGCTTGTATCATGATGGAGGACTTAACCAGCCAAGGAATAAAACACACAACGTCGAGGTGGGACCCGCGATGCCAAATCAGTCACTGACTGGTCATTGCAGGGGACCCACCATTTTCCAATGGCTTTGTGAGGGCCCGTTCCCACTTCTGTTTAAAAATCGGACACAAACAACTGAACGTCACATATTCATTTAAAAAGCGGAACGATAAATTTTTTTTATGTTCACGCATCCTACATCTTCCTTACAACTGGGAGTGGGCGGTTTGATGGGTCAGGGTATAGTGGGGCTCACGCCGGAACAACAAGATGGCAAGGGTGAACGGCTGGCATAGTCTAGTGGTAAGGCTCTTGACTCGCAATCCGAAAGTCGCAGGATCGTATCCCGACCTGGGCAAATAAATTTTATTTGATTAATTTGTATTATTTCACGATTAATTCATTTAAAATAATATATAGTATATTTGCGGCACGTTCCAGAGTGGAAGATACTCTTAGTATCGCCCTGGTGTAAGACCACCATTCAGAATTGAAACGTTGTTTGGAAATGGCTTTAGCCGTGTTTGGTGACCAGATCTGAATAGCCAGGTACTTCCCTACCTTCCTCTTCACCGTCTCCTTCCCTTCCTCACTACCTTCAGTCTTACAGCATACCTGAGGATGGGGAACATACCCAGCATTGGGGATGCAATAGACTCACTGGCTCCAGACTGGAGCAGCTGGGACTCTTGTGAGGTATTCATGTAAAAAATATAAAAATACAAATCTATGAACGAACGAGTTCTGACACGATTTTTAAACAGACATACTGCGCTGGCCATCCCGACCAAGTCCGACAAGATTAATAATAATAATAAAATTTAAGCGTATTCGATTTGTCACAGAATTTATATATAAAAATGCAAAAATCAGTCATTTTAAATACATGTAGGATTACAAAAGATTTTTTAAATATTTATATTGAGGGATCAGAAGGATTTGTAGGTTCAATTAGGAATTCCACAGAGCCGAACCCTCTGATATGAAAATATCTGGAGTCGGTGATTTTTTTTTTCCATTTGGTCTCTGGTAGGTTGACATGTTGTTCTTGTATTGTTTTGTATTTATAATACTTATATAGTGCCATTGCATAGCGTGGATTGACTAGATGATCATTTGGGAAGTGTGTGAAAGGGTTTAGTTTTTCCTGTGGGGAAAATTTAACCCGGACTTTTAAATCTGGTGCGTAAAAATAATAAAAAGGTTAAAGAAAAAATTATTTAAAAGTAATTTTTTTTGTTCTGCAAAGGTTCTTTTAAATGTTCTGGCGATTTCCTCTGTACTTGTGGACCCGTCAATTTGGCTGGCGATTCGAGTGTTTGGTTTGATCAGGTTGTTGCTTTTCTTCCAGAATTGAGCGAACTGTTTTTTGTCAAGCGACTTTACGATATCGTCCATCTTTGTTTGTTCGGCGGAGCTTTGGCAGTGTTTGAGGGCTCTTTTGAACTCCTTCCTTTTCCGTTTTCTTTCATCCGCAATGGGGCCATGCAATGTCATGCCATGTCTGACAAGATTAAAAAACCTCTTTTTTTATCTTGTCAGACATTTGTGAACAGCTCCATATATCCTCAACAGCCTCTAGAGCATCTGATTTTTAACAGAAAGACGTCTGATTTTTAAATGGAAGTGTCGACGAGCCCTGAGGAAACTGATTGTTCAGCTTCTTAGCTGCGCAAGTCAGGACTCTAATTCTTTTTGTAAAAAAGAAGCTCTATTTATTTTTTAAATGATTCTAGATCCTTCAATATTCCTGCGTGAATGCTTGTTGAAAGAAATAAAAATGTTAGTATACTTACGTTTATAGTAATTCAAGATAAAGACGTATCTTGAATTATTATAAATGTAAGTGTGTTCGTCTGATGGTCCAACTTCTAATTAGAGTAAATTAATGATAAAAGAAGACGATTTTTACATGTGTAAGTATGATTAAAATCAAAGAGCATATCGACGGTCATCACGCGGGGGGAGGAACCGGTGGTTTGTGGGACGGCCGCACCGGCTTTCTGCCACCCGACTGGATACAGGGACTGGGTCTACCCCCCATAATACAAATGATAGTATGACCACTCAGTTATAATTAAATTTACAATTAAGATCATATTAAATTAAATAAATGGCTACTTCGTAGAAGATAGAGAACTTAGACCGATCCGCCGCCCACAGTCAGCTTTCATAATAAAAATCAGTATTAATCTGCGACTTTACTCCATTCCATAGGGAATTAAGCAGAACTATGGCAGGCACCAGTTCGCCAATTAGTAGGTACTGATTTGATAAGTTTTGTTAAAATAGTACATAAATATGATTCCTCTGATATTTAACCTTGCAAAACAATAATTTATCCCAATCCAATATCAAAAATTCAAAATGACACTAATTGTGGATCAAATTGAGATGAGGGTTGAAACAACCGGTACTTACCAAGAGTTTAATTTATTATTCACGAACAATTAATAAAGGCCTAAAATAAGGGAAATTATAATATTTATGCAAGTTATGTATCGTCCCTGAGAACAATCTCCTCTGAAATACTTTATTCCACATAATTGACCTTTGAGGCGGAATATAAAGTACACTTTGTCCATGAAGGTGTAATTATCTAAAAATGATAGTAAAATGACTAATGAGGCAGTACATCCCGATGTGAATGGGACCTCTCCATTTGTCGGTACTCTGTCCCGTTGTTTTCCCAAGCTTTCCTTCGGGATTCCAAAATTCCATAAACCTCATCAAATTGAGAGCAAACTACTGTCGAGTTATCTGTCATATTGGCAAAGGTTCACGAGGCTATACTCCTGTGGCCGCCATGTTTTATAACACAATGGTTATTCTGCTATTTTATTTTTATGCTATAAAAAAGGTGTTTTTCTATCTTTTTGATTAATGCGCATGCGAGACAATAAGCATTTGGCAAATTAGGTTTTAATTTTATATTGGTTTAGAAGTTTAGATAATAGAATGGAAAACTTCCCCTCACAGGAGACCTTGAGGTCAGTCCTTCCCGTTAGGTCAACTTCATCATCCTCCGTCATATTTGGTGATTCTATGTTGAGGCTCTTTTTAAGGGAAAATAAAAATAAGGTAGATAACACAGAGAAGGTGACTTCATTATTCCACAGCCGAGTTGTTGATTTTCAGTGAGAACATTGAAATGTTCGTGATCATACAGAAATTTATATAATACGTACATGAAACACCTTAATAATTAAATATTTCTTTATTTTAATAAATTAATTGTTTAATTTAATTTTGTTACTTAATTCTGTTTAATTTCTTCTCACAGGAGAAAATATATTTTTTGTGTTTATGGTTGTAATTTTTTTTTAAATTCAACTGTTGTGTTACAAAGTTTAATATTTTTTAATAAACAAAGCAGTTTGACGAGCTATTTCAGTTAATAATAAAATAATTAACATACATTAATCAGTTATTCGGTTGTCTGTGCGTGGGTGATTTGAAATTATGTATACAATAATAATAACTTGAAATATATTCCCGCATAATGGCTAATACCCAATAATGACTGATCACAACTAAAAGGATTGAATTGACAATCTAGTCTCCGTCAACGGCAGCAATCTAAGTGTAACTCGTGACCTACTCGGTTATGTGGGCCCCATCGGAGCCTGAGTCTTGTTAACTTCTCAGAAGCTGGGCGTACTATACAGGACCCGCAGTAGTACACCTGTATAAATATCAAGTGAGCCCCACTATTAAATTTGGCAGCCACCTTTGGTCTAGAACCCCAAAATACCTGAAAAAAACTTTTTAATTTGTGCAGAAACAGGTTGTCCGCTTAACAGATTACCCTATATTAACAAGCGGATTGCAATATTTAGGGCACAGGCGTCAGATGTGTATGCTGTTCTTGTTCTACTAGTATTAGAATGGAAGATGCTCCGAGGAACTAGCTTCATTGATCCCTTCGGCACCAGTGCATAGTCGGGAAACATGCCAAACGTATGCCCAACATATGTACATGGTTGACATTTGTCACATGAGTACAAATTTCTTGAGTTCAACCGCTCTGCTGTGTGTGGCTGGGCCTCTGTGTTTCCTCCCTCCAACAACGTGGGTCTCTTCAAGACCCACTCGTTCACTCGTTCCTGTCCTCAAAAAGGCCCTCCACATAAAATCTTCACAGATGTCGTAGGCCCTGAGGGAAATTTTTTTCTTTTCTGGGGTGGAGTTAACGTAAAAAAAATAATAATATTGCGTGAATTTATTCAAGTTCAATAAACTTTTAATTTTCAAAAATGTAGGTGACCTAGTCAACAGTGGATCACTTTTTTTTGGAGGCATATTACTTCATTGCCAGTTGAGGCATTATAATGAAAACTTTCACAATGGTTCATCGTTTATCATTCTTGTAAAGTGCAATAGTTTAAACTCTGCCATTAAATGGGGAGGAAAGTAATGTGTACTTATTTGCGATGAGGGAAAATGATCCACTGTGGAACTTGGTGGTACACAGTGGATCAACCTATATTTAACAGTGGATCAAGGATGGGATTTCCTTTAAATAAAAAATAATTACCAGAAATTAAGCAGTTTTTATTATTAAAAGTGAAGAAAAATCAAAATAGCCCATGGCTAGATAAAAAAATACTAGCTTTAAAAAGAAAAAAAGAGAATGAAAACAATAATTTAAAAAATCAATATAATTTAATAAAACTTACCGCAGGTTTAAGAGAGACAAATTAACAGAAAATTGATATAATGATGGTCATTTGGATGTACCACATACGACTGGTGTAAGCAAAATTAACTTATTGTCATGTTCTTTCACAAAAGATAAGTCTGGCACATCTGGCATTTCGAACTGCTGCTGGAAGCGTATTTTTAACCGCAGAAAACTAACATTATACCCCTTTTTGACATTCATTGTATGTAATACTTTTCCTATATAAACAACATTTTGCTTCTTTTTCTAAATAGCACAAGAACAAATTCACCTTCTTTTGGTTTACGTGGTAGAAATCCATGTTTTTGTAAAATGTCTTCGGTCAGAATGTTTTCCTTATTTTCCACTTCATCTTCTATAAACCAGTCCACGTCATCAGAGGTGTCTTGATATACTATTTCAGAGTCATCTTCAGAATCGCTTTGTAAAACTTGTCGCTTTACCTTTTTTACTTTTGGTTCTTTTGGTTTTTTTTTTGTTTCGGTTGCTTTTTTAATCTGTATAATTTCATCTTTCTCCGGAGTATCTGTCACGATCATACTTTTCCCCAGTCTTCTTGATTTCCTTTTTGTGGTTCTCGGTCCAGCTTTCAGTGGCGCTCTAAATTGGTCAGGGATTCTAATTATTTCATCTGAAAACAAATTGCTAAGATTCTTGCAGTCCGATAGGGAGGGTAAGCCAGTCGTTGATATTTCAACTTGGTTAAAATCCTGTGACTGATTTGTAGGGTTATCTGAAGCCAGGGCTTCAGGGTTCAGGCGATCTCCGTATGTTTGCCTATTTTTATTTACTTTATCCCTTTCCGAGGCAACCTATAAAACAAAAAACAAACAATCAATACAAATCCGGCAGCAGTAATACACAGTGGATCATGATCTACTGTGTAAAGTGATCCACTGATCCACTGTAGAACAACACTCCATTTTTCACTAAACATATTATTCTGACTTTACCCCTTTGAATAAGACATATTTCTAAGTTAAACACAAGTTGTAATAACTACTGATAACAACTAAAATATGCTAACATGTATCATGGAAAAAATTATGAAATGGTAAGTAAAAATATACTCACAAGATTTTTGTTTCTCCTACCCCAAAAACACAAAATACAGCACCACACGTCTATTCGCTTGCGCAGCCGGGCGAGTGCTGACTTTTTAGTAGCGTGGAGGCACACCTACCTAAGATCCGAACGTACATGCAAACGCACTAAGAACTTTCGAGATATTGGAGTGATCCACTGTACCATAACGATCCACTGTAGACCAGGTCACCTAACTATTTATGTAACTGATAAGGTATTTTTTATAAAACATTATTTTTGGTAAAGTTAGCCTCACTGGGTGCTTACACTTGCTGACGCCCCCATTTTGTATTTTTATATACATAATACAATTTTTTTTTTTTTTAATCTACGGATTCTTTCGTAATCCTCTAACTAGCTAGGGCTTTGCAATGCCCTTTCATGTTGTAACTAACTAGTTTTACGGCTCATTCGGCCTTATAACTATTAGGCGGGTTGCTTGGGTTTTTTGGGTCACCGGGGGGGGGGGGGGGGGGGGGGGGGGGGGTTAAAAATTGGTCACGTAGTATGGGTACGTTCCCTTATGTTACATTAATGTCATCGTGAGGAAAAAAGTCTTTACTGGATAAAAACCTCACCTACAAAATATGTATGTATGTACTTATATAAAATGGATTGTAATCAAATTAAATTAAATTAAATTAAGTTAAATTCAGATGAACTTAAATGAAAAATCCAGAAAAATGAGAAAGAGAATAATAATAATGCAATGAAAATAAAATAATAAAGGCAAGTACTTAATTGAAAAAAAAATAGCAATATGGTTGTGTATTATAAGATTTTTACTATATATGTGTTCAATTCTTTCAAGATAATTTTTTTTTATGATATGGGCTTTTTAGTTCTTCCGTATCTTAAATTTGTTTGTGGAATGTTTTTTTGTTTCTAATATGTCTTTGTCGAAAACTCATCGGTGGAATTTTTATGTTCTGTCTACGTTGTCTAACTCTGTGGTCCCCAACCTTTTTGTCGCCGCGGACTGGTCATAGTTTGATAAATTTACCGCGGTCCCCTGAGGGGGGGGGACACATTGAAGGTAGTTTTTTTTTTAATAACAAAATATTTGCACAATATATAATAATAAAAATTACAATTGTGGTACATAAGTTGTAGTGACAAATAATAGTAGAGAAAACACAAGATAACATTGAAGGATTATTCCAGAAGTTTATGGGTATTTTCTATATTTTTAAGGTTCAACAGAAGGTTGAAAGTTTTTTTTTTCAAAGAAAGAGAATTTTGAGAATGCTTATGGTTTAATATCGGAATTTTAATGTTATTCGGATATCTTGCAAATATATTAACTAAGTTATTTATCTATTTTCTTTAAAATTTTTGAGGTTGAAGTTTTATGTGTTTTGATTTAATAATTTTAATTGAATCGTGTTTAAACATGCCTTCAAAGTAAAATACATTTTTTTTTAAATTATTTATTAGCCAAGATAATATGACAATATACCTATTCAAAATACATTTTAAAAAAATTGGTATGTACCACCTCACTAGGCTGAGCCTGTTTCGAGGTGGCAGGACAGTTACCCCTTAAAAATAAATATAAACGGATTTAATATTTGAACTTAATGCTAAATCAATGAGAACCCTGAGCTCGCTTCATTGAAACGAGATGGTTCCATCGGGGGGTAATACGAGATAGTGACACCCGAAGTGTCTTGCTTATGTCTAGAGACACTGATTTATAGCTTTAATTTTTAAGAAATGTAGCATCAATTATTGAAAAAATAGCCTTTATAGCTTTAATTTTGCGTTTTCATAGCGTTTATATCTAAATAAGATAACGTCAAGGAATGGGAGTGGGCAAGAGGGAAAAAAACAATTTAATTAGAAAAATCACTTCAAAGATGTTTATTTTATTATTGATTGAAACTCAACATGTCACATGTTTCTACAGTAGAGTATGTCATGTTCGTTCTACGATCTGTCAATACAAGATTATAGCGACTAAAAAATCTCTCTGCATTAACACTATTCACAGGGGCGCACAAAGTCATCAGAGCTGCCTCAGAAAATTTTCGGTGAACAATTTTTACAGCTAAGAGTAGCTGAATTGTGTCTACAGTGACTCCATCCCTCACTTGCTCTACAAGCTGTCTTTGAAAATACATGTTACCTTCCAGGAATTTACTGTCATCAACAGATTTGAATGTTGATGCAAGCCTACTTTTACTTGCTAAAAGAATAGCGTCTGATCGCTGGACATTCTGACCTACAATAGCTGGATAGAACATTTTTCACCTGCGTGCTCAAGAAATAGATTAGTGCCGTTGTCTTGACGGTTCAGCATATGAGATGCCAGTTTCACAGAACTCTTCTGTCAACTCTTTCTTATTTAGGTTATGACAACCTGGTTCTTTACCCCCTGCACAGCCTTTAAGGTTTTGGCAGGGTAAACACCATCACTCAATTTTTTTTATGAGCGTATGGATATTTTGACCCTTCTAATACATTTACCAATTTGACAAATTGGACACACATTCAACAAAAAATGTAAAAAACTATTCTAAAATGTAATCAATACTCGAGTTTTTGGGTTCATACTCCTTCATGAAATGGATGAGAGCATCCTTGTATTCAGCTAGATATTCGATTGTAAGAAACCACGTGTTCCATCTAGTTATGACAGGACTAGGAAAAAGTTGCTTTTTCGTAGCCATTTCGCATTTTAACGTATTTATTGCTGAAAACACCATTTATCGCTTTAATTCGCGAAAATATCGTTAATGCTATGAATCAGTGTCTCTACTTAAGTCGAATTAATTTCTTTGTTTTATTTTGGTTGCTGTCACTGCAGAAAACCCCGCTTTACACAGATAGGACGTCGGAAATGGCAATAGGGATTTTAGTGCTGTGGTGGCAATCTCAGGGTATTCCGCCATGACTCTAATCTAGAACACCGTCAGAGTTGTTGTCTCGAACATAGTTTTCAGGCTTCCGTCATTTGCAATATCCAGCAGTTGATCTTTTTCTTTCGCAGGCATGCTAGATTCGCATGGTATTGCCAAATGGGTCCCTGATCCATTCCTTGCCAGTTCGTGGGTCTTTTGTGGTTGGGAAGAAGCGCTCAAACTCTTTTAAAAGTAAAGACAGGTGATCTTGCGCCAACTGGGAGAATGAATGCTCTGGCCCAGTCTCGCCTAAAATCCCCGCCAATGTCTGAAACATGTCCAAAATGCCTCTGTTCACGCGCCGTTCCCACAACTCTAATTTGGCTTTAAATGCAGCTACTTTGTCTGCCAACTTGAAAACAGTTGTCATTTTACCCTGAAGGGACAGATTAAGTTCATTCAGCAGGCTGAATATGTCACACAGGTAGGCCAGTTTTGCAACCCATATCTTGTCACTGAAATGTGCTGCCAGCGGTGACTTCTTTTCTGAGAGAAATCTTTGAAAATGGCTCTCGTAATTCAAATACTCTGGTTAGCAATTTCCCTCTGGATAAGCATCTTATTTCTCTGTGTTAAGAGAAGGCATCTGGCTCTGTGTCCATCTCCTCACAAAGCTGCTCAAACATGCGCTTGCAAAGTTGTATCTTCTCCAAGCTTAAACTTTTTAATAAAATTATGTTTATCTGATTAAATATTATATTCCACTACCAAAGTACATTTTTTACCAAAAATTTCAACAACCACAAACTAACATTAGTAGACCCAACCCATGGGCCGCGGCCCGGTACCGGGCCATGGACGAAATGGTATTTTTTTAAAAAAAGTTTAAGCTGTTATTATCGTTGTTCATAAGTAAATTTAAAATTCAGATGAAGGTTATTTTTTGAATGTAAGAAAATTCTTTAATTGTCTATTGCTACCTGACCAATGAAGATATTTTCAACTATCTAATCCAAACAAAAACATTAGATACCAAGGAGAGTCCACAGTCGAAAAGTTTGTTTTCAATAGAATCCATAAATATTTCAGCAAATAAAGGAGAAGCGAGATTACCCATAAAATCTTGTTAAGTATTGTTAAATGATAAGTAATTTTGGGTTTCCAAGTTTCCAGTTAAGGGCTTGTACTTTGACGTGGTTAATAATTAATAACTTTAACGACATCATTCAATACACCGTTGAATTCCGGTGACATTTTTCAGCTTGCAAGCATTTCCCTGTGAATGATACAATGCGTAGATTCACTTTCAGGTGCAGCCTCCTTAATCCGAGCAGTTAAACCAGCAGTCATGGCAGCAGCTCCATCTGTGCATATGCCGACACAAAAGGTCCATTTTAGTTTTTCTGATATAATATAACCATCCAGTGTCTTCAACAGTTCTGCTCCTGTGTTTTTGGTTGGCAAAGATAGTGCCCATAACACATCCTCATCCTCCTTTTTTTTACATGAGCTCCACACAGGAGGCCCTGAGGAAAATAATTTCCCTCAGGGCTTATGTCATATTTTGGGATGCTGTGTGGAGGGTTTTTTTAAGGAAAGGATGGAGAGGAGAGTTCTGAGAAGGAAAAGGGTTTAAGGGGTGGGTAGGAATCTGGGGTTCAGTGTGTCTTGGTCATCCGCCTCCAAGACCTAGACAAACCTCATCCCATGAACCCGGGCACCCCTGCTAAATCACCAAACGTAGCAAACCACTTGGGGTGACCTACTGCAGAGGTGTTGGTTATCCAATAAAGGTACCCGGGGCGGCGGTACCCATTCCCGCCTCCCAAATTAAAATCCCTCCTGATATAGATATCGCACAAGTAGTATTGCCTTGTTATCGATATCTGTAGAATCGTCGACCTGGAGTGCATGCCACGGTGATGTGTTAACCCTAGATTCATAACCTTATCTAAGAGGAACATTATTCATAAACATTCATCTCACAGATGACTAAATTTAAGTGACGAGTTTTGGGGTACTTGTTAATAAAATAAATAAATTAAGTACGGCACTCTTTAATATGTTTAATTAGGTAACAAAAAAAATAATAAATGAGTTAAAATTAAATTTTATCGGTACATTCCACACACATGAGGCCGTGATGGTCCATACACATTAGCATGGAGTGAAATTTTTTTTTTGAGAATTTCGAAATCAGCATAGTTGGAAAAGATGCTCCATATATTAACAATAACAATAAAAATAATAAAAAATATATATTAATAAAACCTGGACATCGCCAAAGCTTTGCATTTTATCATTTCCACGATTTTACCTAAGTATTTATAGCTTCTATACGCGAAATAAAACACACATAAAATTTGTATTATACCATTTATTTTACAGATAATACAATCATAGATTGGTAGAACGGAACAAATGGTAGAAATTAAAAATGTACAAATATTATTTACCATATTCAAAAATTTGAAAATTGCAAAATTTTCTATGAACGGTACTGCATTTTGGTGTCAAAAAGGGGCATAAGGTTTTGTGACTATAACCTTGTTTTTATTAAGTCATCTCGACTCAAGGGTTCACTGACAGCAGCTGAGGCTTCTGTTACAATTTTCACACATCCCTCTATACCTTGAGTGGGCAAGGAAAATTCTTTACCATGACATCGACAATTATCGTGTGATCGGTAATGGCTTGTCAAATTGTCTCGTCCCTAACAAATTTGCCGAGCGGTGACTCGGTTACATTATCCCAATTCATAACACCAATATAATTATCTACCGAAAAATCAAAAAGGAACTTTGAAGGTACGAATAACGTCTGATTGCATTTTCATTTGCCGGGCTTCCAATATTCTTCTTAATGCCAACTCTTTTAACCATTTTCGGTTGTCGGGTAAGATGGTTAACAATACGTTTGTGAAACCCAAAAAACCATTGAGCTGGATTACTGTATTACTGATTATTTGAAATCACTGGACAAATATCGTGAAGCAATATTGTTTCATGCAAATGTCTAACTCCGAAAATACATATTGGTTTGGTCTTAACTTTGAACCACATAGGTGTGTAAACTGTCATTAAAGTTAACAAATTTTCTGATAGTTTTAGGGTAGAAATTTAAAGCCGAAGAACCCGCTTCGTTTTAATGAGCCACCTGAAATGTACAATTTTACCGGTTTTTTTTTTGACAAGTTTTCATTGCGAAATCTGAAATTATCAATCTCATCAATCAGTCAATGGTTTTACATATTTTCCATATATACAGCTGAGCTGTACTTAAATTCTGTTGATTTTTCACATTTGCCAAAGAACATTGAATGACTTTAAATTTCAGGATAGGAAGTTGTTCACACTTAATTAAGGATTTTCCAATAATTCCAGTGAAACTTTGGGGTCCAGTCGATGCAGTTAAAAAGTAGTCGCAAAATGAGCTCGTTTGCGTGTAACTGACAGACAATCCAGTGTAATGGCCGTATGAGAAGTGATTCAAGACACCAAATCTCTTTTGTAGCCCGTATTGACTGCAGTTCCATTGCATCCAATTGCAACAAACTATATCGACGAATCGTTCTGTGAACTTGTATCGTTCTGTGAAATTGAGCCAACATCTTGTAATACAGCAGAAAAAATATCTATCTAACGTTCTGGCTACAACAAGGAAGGCTTTCACAGCAGCATGGTCAGCATGATGCTGAATATTTTTTCGTTATGCTTCATTCACAAAAATCTCCGTAACCTAAAGCCTCGTAATACATCTTCACAAGTAGGCAAAACATTCAAAGGTAATTATCATCCAGATGTCACATTGCCATAATGTTCAAAGTTCGAAGAACAGTTAATACAAACCCTTAAATAGCCCATCGCAAGCATGCATACAATTAAAAATACTACGTAAACTGTAACTCGACCGGCGCGCACTTTGATAAACAAAAATCATCGAAGAGACGAAGGCCTAACAATTATCCCCAAGAAACACAAAAATTCTCTATTCCTTCAGAAGGGAAGGTCCTTGTCCGTTTAGAGTAGTGGTTCCTAACCAGTGGTCCATGGACCACAGGTGGTCCGCGAGATCTGAAATGTGGTCAGTGAAACATTTGTTCACTTTACAACAAAACCGAATCGAAAGGAGTCCTAAAGCTGATTCGTAACCCTTTTGGTATTAGTGTTGGAGAGGTAGCTGAAGAAGTCCAAGAAGAGCTCATTTTTGTACCATGTGGTCCCTATGAAAAAAAATAAGTGTGATAGTGGTCCCTGGCCAAAAAATGGTCGGAAACCACTGGTTTAGAGGGAAGCCCAATCCGCTAGATATGATGGAAAATTCATCTATGTAGATTAAATCACTGTGTTTGAAACACGTTTGGGGTGGGAGGATTGAGTCTCTGGAGGGAATAGTTTAACTGTTGATGCGGTGTTTCTTTATAATTATATCAAAAGAGAATAAGTAAATACATATTCTTTTTTTTACATAAATACAAGCATTTCTAAGAATCTGGAGAACATTTTTGTGTTTTTAATATTTTAGAAAAAATTGAAAGTGGTGGCGATGTCCTGATTATAAATATTTATTTTTTATATTTTTTTATTTAAGTTAAGTACTTAACGGAGCACCAATACCGCGTATGCCGAATTCTATATTACGAATAAAAAAATTCTCCATACTAGACCGCTCCACCCTAATACACATATACGTTTTGCGTTGCTTGCATTGGAACCTTGTCATACGCCGTTTTTTTATAATCACAATAACCACAAACCTTTTTTTGAGTACCACTTGGACCAGGTGTGGCAATGGTAGGCGTTTCACCTAAAACTTCGGCGATTTTCCTTTTTAGGCATCTCTTCAAAGTTGGCATTTCGTGTCTTTTACGTAACCACGGTTATATGATTGGTTGGATGTCGTTATCACTATCGGAATCTGTCGGGACCATTTCATCTAATTCCACATCATGGTCTTCGACATCACTCATTTCTACATCCTTTTGCTGACTGGTAAAATCATCATCACCAGAATCAGATAAACGATTCAAATAGTTCTCAATTTACCCATCATCCATTCTAAAATAAAATAAAAAGATTTGATGTAAAATACACTTAATAATACATTTTGAACAATAAAATAAGATGTAACTATAAATAATAACTCATACAGAATAATATCGTATACTTACTTTTACTCTGTAGGACCAGAACTCATCAAAAACAATGTTTTCAAAATAACTTGCAGTCTCGTCAAAAGTTACACTATTCATAAACATTCGTCTCTCAGATGTTCAAAGGTCTATAACTTGTGCACTAGACGTCACTGCAAGGCAAGCGCACCCGCGTTACTAATGAACAGGTGATCTAGGAAGGTACATGAGAGGTCATCATTCTATCTCTTTTACTCGAGACACTAGAAACAAATTTACGTTTTGCGCGGTCTGTGGGACGAATGGTTATAAATCTAGGGTTAATCCTCTCCAACAATTGTGTCTCAATGTCTTCGGCTATTTCCTCAATGTGCCTAGTCACAGTGCTAGCCGACAAAGGCACATGTGCTATCTTTTCCACAGCAGCCTCTCCTAGAAGTTCACGACAAATATCTTTAGTGGAGGGCAAGATTAGCCTTGGCAATATGGTGTGCCACCAAAT
The DNA here is from genome assembly GCA_929108145.2 of Limnephilus rhombicus. Classification (NCBI taxonomy): domain Eukaryota; kingdom Metazoa; phylum Arthropoda; class Insecta; order Trichoptera; family Limnephilidae; genus Limnephilus; species Limnephilus rhombicus. Next base: position 38,100,867 of record OV815278.1, read on the forward strand.
ACGATGCTCTCAATGCATTTTCATTTATTGATGTGGTGGTCCTCATAAATTTCTTCTGTCCTTCGTATTATCGTTTCGTTCTTTCAAAATACTCCAGAGGCTTGTCTTTTAATCCAGGGTGCTTGGTATTCAAGTGGCGAAGCAGTTTTGAAGGTTTCATTGCCTCATTAGAGAGCTGGAGGCCGCAAACTAAGCATAGCGGGATTGGTGTTTGGGAATCACCTGTCCCGATAGATCCATTTTTCAAGAAGGACTCATTGTATTTTCTCTTAAATTTGATATATTTCTTTGATGTTGAAGGCGCTTTTTCAGACTCTTCACAGGGCTTTTCTTTTTCCCAAGGAATCTTTCTGACGACGTTTGTTTTTCGTATTCATTTTGGAGAGGTTGCCGGTCCAACAAATCAGAGGCGATAAAAGTGATTTGCTCTGATTGTTACGAGGGGGTAGATATCTTGGCCGGGTGGCTTCGATAGATTTCCTCCAAGTTCATCTCGTTTCCTTGTGAATGCGGTGGTCTTCAAATAGATCCGGTATCTGAGGAGCTAGTGGTTAGGTCCAGGGAAGGGTGAGGTCGAGAAATGAAGCACAGGAATCAATTGTAATCAAGGCAGGTCCAGGCAGAGAGAAGAGGCAGTGACGGTCGGTGACGTCTGTAGTCTTAGGAGCTTCGATGAGTTTTGACTAACACCGGACTCGGGGCTGATATTTATATTATTTAGTTACCTTTGGCGTCGTAAATCTTTTTCCTAGCATACCCACTAATGAGACTATAAATACTAGTCTAAACATCTAATTTTAAATATATTAAATAATTCCCATTTGGATAAACCAATTCCACGTCATCCACGAGTCCACGTCCACGTCCGGAGTCAAACCCAAAATTACTTATCATTTAACAATACTTAACAAGATTTTATGGGTAATCCCGCTTCTCCTTTATTTGCTGAAATATTTATGGATTCTATTGAAAACAAACTTTTCGATTGTGGACTTTCCTTAGTATCTAATGTTTTTGTTTGGATTAGATAGTTGATATCTTTATTATATATTATATAAATATCTTCGTTCGTCAGGTAGCAACAGACAATTAAAGAATTTTCTTACATTCAAATAACCTTCATCTGAATTTTAAATTTACATAAGAACAACGATAATAACAGCTTTTAAACTTTTTATACAAAAGTATTTTGATTTTTAAGCAAGCCATTGCTCGGCCCAGTACCATTTGGTCCATGGCCAGGTACCGGGCCGCGGCCCATGGATTGGGTCTATTAATGTTAGTTTGTGGTTATTGAAATGTTTGGTAAAAAATGTACTTTGGTAGTGGAATAATAATATTAAATCAGATAAACATAATTTTATTAAAAAGTTTAAGCTTGGAGAAGATACAACTTTGCACGCACGGGACACTATGTTAAAATTACTGCAAATTGCATGATTTAGAGTTGCTATTTTATCTTCCTTTTTTATTTATTATTCATATTATTACATTTATTAGATCTCTCTAATTTATCAATTAAATTATTAAGAAAATTAACTACATTTATTTATAAATGTTGGCCTCAGCATGGGTAAAGTTGGGTTTATATTTATCTGTTTCCTTTCCTATGCATCCCCGTTCCCGTCCCGCTTTCCCCTTCCCCGCCTTCCCCCTCCCTCGTCGCCCCTCACGAGAACCCCACCTCCTTCGTTACCCTCTCCCTCCTTCCAACCCTCCTCACCACTAAAACATATGAAATACACTTTGTCATTTACATAAATGTCATAACGCCAGAGATTACCATTGTATACCATTACGTTCACAGGCTTGCAAACAACAAATCACCAAAGTTTCATCGCAATCGGATGAACAGTATGGCAGTGCATAAAATAAGAACAAACAAACAAACAGTAATTTTTACATTTATTTTTATTTATTTATTTATCTATATAAGGTATGTTTGCATTACATTATTCGATGCCTGTCTCACTAGGGTATACCTGTGTTGAGACAGGCGTAGAGGTACATAAATGAGTATCATACATAAGAATATTTAATTATAACATAAGAATATTTAAGGTAAGATACATACTGATTTATACAATTCAAACAGAAATATGATTTAAATTGAGGGTTAATATCATAAAGAGAGCATTATATAGGTGAAGGAAGAGATGAATAAAGTAGTAAATCCTGTCGAATCTATATAGGGAGTTATATTATACATATAGGATTTTACTATTTTAAGTTCTTTAATAAGGGTAAGGACATACGTGAGATGGTAATTCTGTCTATTTGTAATCTATTTTACAGATGTTAGCAGTAGTGTGACGTCCAATACTTATAATCCATTTCTTTATATCTTGTTTGTATTTAGTCATTGATTCCGTTTGTCTAATCTTAGCTGGAAATGTATTGTGTAGTTTGCAAGCTATGTATTTAAAGTGTTTTTGTCCAAAGGTGGTTTTAGAAAAGGGAGTTTGGAGAAGTTCTTTATTTTTGGCTCGGGTATTGTGTATCATTTGTGTTGGTTTGTATAGGATTTTGTTGTTTTTATGTAAATAAGCTAAGATGGATTTTGCGTAGAGCTGTTTAATGTCCATAACGTTGAAAATATTGAAGATCGTATCGGTGCTGGTAGTGAGAGGAAGTTTAAGAATTATTTTTATTATTAGTTTTTGTGCTTTAATGATGGGGTCGAGGGCATTATAATAAGTGTTACCCCAAGCTAAAATTCCGTATTCGATATGAGATTGGCACAGTGAGTAATACACTGTTCTTAAAAGTTGTAGGTTAAGGAAATTGCGTGTTTGTTTGAAAAAGTATATAGATTTGCGGATTTTGTTTGTAGTGTTAAGTATATGTTGCTTCCAATTTAGGTGTGTATCAAAGGTTAATCCTAAATATTTGATAGTTGTTACTTGTTCTAGGCATGGGCAGTTGCAATACCGGTTCAGAGATGAGTTATTACATTCGTGTATTTTTAATTTTGGGTGTAGGTTTGATTTTGAGATATTGATGAGACTAGACAGTAAGTATTTTGTTTTCTGTACGTTAAGAGTTAATGTGTTAGAGTCAAGCCAATATTTAACCTTTTGAATTCCTACCTCCGCTTTAGAATATACGGTAGGCCAATCTTTTGCTTGAAATAGTAGTACAGTGTCGTCGGCGAAACTGACAATAGTGGCATCGATATCTAGGTTACACAACTCGTTAATGTATATTAGGAAGAGCGTTGGACCTATAACACTGCCTTGTGGGACACCGTAACTAATAGGTAAATTCTGACTCTTTGTAGCTCTGAGTTTAACGCATTGGGATCTGTCAGATAGGAAACTGAAGAGGAGGCTTAATTCATTATTCCTAATACCTATGTTGAACAATTTGCGTTCTAATTTGATGTGTGATATTGTATCAAACACTTTACACAGGTCGAGAAATACCGATAGACATTTCGAGCCCTTATCAAGGTGGCCAGAGATGTGGTCAGTGACGGTGGCTATGGCATCGTTTGTACTTTTATGGTTTCTGAAGCCAAATTGCCGCGGCGATAGTAGGTTGTTGGTTTCCAGGTATTCCATAAGACTATTATTAACGATCTTTTCAAATACTTTAGACAGGGAATTGAGTAACGTAATAGGACGATAATTACTAATATCAAGTTTGGAGCCTGTTTTGAAAATAGGGATAATAAGACCTTGTTTTAGAATGGCGGGAAATAATCCTTGGCGAATGCTAATATTCAGCAGATGAGTTAATGGTTGTATTATAACCGGGGCAATTTTTTTAAGAACACTGTTGGGTATTTCGTCAATGCCGGTGGATGAAGAGTTTTTTAAAGAATTTATTACCGTAGAAACTTCTTTCTCTGTAACCGTTTTGAGAACAAATCGGGTTGGGAATTCATCATTGGAAGGGTGGACGCTAGGGCCCAGCATATGGTTGCTTGATTGGATTTTTGTTGCTAGTTCTGGACCTATATTTGCAAAATAACTGTTTATATGACAATTGATTGATGACAATTTGACAATTTATTGACAATTGTGTTGGGGTTCGATGTAAAGTCTACGGTGATATCATTGATATTGAGAGAGTTTAAGGCATCGGTGGCTTTATTTGAATTGGTAGCTTCCTTGAGGACTTTCCATATTTTTTTAGGATCGTTGTTGCATTCGGAATTTTTTTATTGTAGTATAGATTTTTGGCTTTCCTAATGACTTGTGTGCAAATATTTCGGTATCTTTTGTACATAATAATAGTTTTGATATAATACATAATAATTTTGTACATCTAAGACTAGCTTTTACCCGCGGCCTCGCATGGTATAAGGTTGGTATTCATGGTATTCATTCATTCATTCATTCATCCGTTGGTTCATTCATTCATTCATTCACTCATTTATTCATTCATTAATTCTCTCATTCATTCATTCATTCATTCATTCATTCATCAATTCATTAATTCATTAATTCGTTCATTCATTCATCCATTCATTCATTCACTCATTTATGCATTCATTCATTAATTCTCTCATTCATTCATTCATTCAGTAATTAATCATTCATTCATTCATTCATTCATTCGTTCATTAATTAATTAATTCATTCGTTCATTAATTAATTAATTCATTCATTCAATCATTCATTCATTCATTCATCCATTCATTCATTCACTCATTTATTCATTCATTCATTAATTCTCTCATTCATTCATTCATTCAGTAATTCATCATTCATTCATTCATTTATTCATTCATTCGTTCATTAATTAATTAATTAATTCATTCAATCATTCATTCATCAATTCATTCATTAATTCATTAATTAATTCATTCATTCATTCATTCATTCATTCATTCATTCATGCATTCATTCATTCATTCATTCGTTCATTCGTTCGTTCATTAATTCATTAATTCATTCATTCATTCATACATTCATTTATTCGTTTATTTATTCATTTATTCATTCATTCATTCATTCCATCATTCATTAATTCATTAATTCATTCATACATTCATTCATACATTCATTCATTCATTCATTCATTAATACATTCTTCATTAATTCATTAATTACTTAATTAATTAATTCATTCATTCATTCAATCATTATTTCATTCATTCAATCATTCTTTCATTCATTCATTCATTGGTTCGTTCGTTCATTAATTCATTCATTCATTCAGTCATTCATTCATTCATTAATTCATTAACGAAAAAATATATATATAAACCTATAAAAAATTTGAAAAAAAACATGAAAGAAGTACTCTAAATAATCCACTGGTTGAAATAAGTCAATCCCTTAACAGCAGGTATGTTTAAACTCTCTGGCCTCGAGCTTATTTTGTCGGAAAGTCGAAATAATAAATATTTTGACTTACCGCTTTGCCAACATAATCCAAATAAATGAATTTCTGAACGCAACCGAAAAAAATAAGAATAAAAAAAAAATTTTTTTTGAGGCGTGATGAAATAGGTACTCTTTCAATTTTTATAATCATCATCATCATTTCATCATCATTACATAGTATAAAATGAAGTCGCTCAAAATGTACGTGCGCATAGGTCTTTTAAACTACGCAACGGATTTTCATGCGGTTTTCAGCAATAGATAGAGTGATTCAAAAGGAAGGAAGGTCACCAATAGATAGAGTGATTCAAAAATATGCTTATTGTAGTAGAGAAAAGCCGAGAAATTCGCAGCGGGCAACGGGCAGCTGGCAAGCCGGTGGTGTGGATTTTATAAGGCTGGGTAATGGCGTTGTGTTTCGTTAGCCACGGCAACGTGTGGCTGGGTCTGCTAATTCAAAATAAACAATAGTTTTAGAAACATAAAATATTTTAATGCTAAAATAAAAATTTTCCCTTTTTATAACCAAAATTACCTACTGATACGGAAAAAAACACACACACACACAAATATTTTATTAGGCGAATGTATTAAAAACTATTGTAAACTTAGTCGTTCCATGTAAAAAATAATTACTAAAATATTCCGAAAGTTCCATTTTTTATTTTCAAACTCCGTTCCGAAACTTTGGTTTCATAAAGGTGTACATTTTTATTGTTTTCTGGTTAACTTTTAGATTTGAATATAAAGCTTGATGTTTTCTCTTTCTAAAACCCCTCAGATCATATTTCTAACCATGACAGTAAAGTGGAGATACTAAAGGGAGACACAATGATTTCTATGAGACCTATGACCGGTCAGTGGTTGTGTGGGCATTGCGTTTGGGTTCCACCCAAGCGTTCCGTGTTTGATTCCTCGGCTGGCAAAGTCCTCCATCACGACTCAAGCAACATTTTCCGCTTACTGTAATGGTAGTAGAAGATTTTCAAACATTGTTGGGCTATTCGTAACCCGGAAATGTTTGTATTTCTTTAAAAAAAAAATTAAATAAAAATAATAGTTGTTCCGAAAAGCGAACATATTAGTCTGAGGGATTAAAAAAAACGAGTGTGTTATAAGATGAAGCCATAGTAAATAATGCAAAATCATAAGTTTTTGTTTTGAAAATTTGATGGCTTGGAAGTATTATAAATGCTTCAATTAAATACTGCGTGTAGAACACACCTTGGCCCTTAAAAATATCGGTCATTTTTTTTTATAAGTCTTTTAATAAGCCTATAAAAAAATAAAGTATAAGGTCTATAAAAAACACTTTCAAGTCCAAACTCTCCTATTTATAAACCCCCTTTCGGATTTGGTTTTATTATATAATGTGGCAAATTTAGTTTCGTTTATTATAATCGCAAAAAAATATGATATTTACGCCCGAACTTCACAAAATAAATTTAAATGTGTATTTTCTCTTTGTTATTTTTGACATCAATCAATACGGCCCGCACCCTACGAATTTGAAGTGACACTTATGGCATGAACACAAGAACCATGCACTGGGCTATAATAATTATCCATTATGTACACGTATTATGGGCTATTTATTTGTAATTAAAATAGATCTATATCGATAGTTTTCGCAAATATCGATAGAGGAAATTGACGCTCTAAAAATCTATCATATTTAGCCAAATCATCTCACATTACTAAATTAATCCCAATCAACAGACATTATTTCTAATAAATTAAATAATTATTAGCTGAAATCAAGTGGTCGGTTTTGCTGGTTTGACAAAAATTGATCGATATTTACTTGGAATTTTAAATCGATACATTAAATATAAGGCTCAAAAATAATCGAACTAAAATTATCAATACATATATCGATGGATCGATATTTTTTTCAACAAGTCTGTGAGGCACACCAACAAATGACCGCGGTACATCAGCCTGCCGCGGCACACCCTTTGCGGAACAGGGTCTAGGACGTTTCTACGCCGCCGGTTCTTCGCCGCCAGTTCATCGCCGCCGTTTCTACGCCGAGACGGTTCTACACCGGCCGTTTCTACACCGGCCGTTTCTACGCCAGCCGATTCTACGCCGCATTCAAATTAAATTAACAATTACAATTAAACTTTATTGTTTTAACACATACATACAGTCATAGAAAATAAAATAGAAAATACAAAAACTATCGAATCATTTAAAAAGTAGCATTAACATTTATTTTAAATTAAAAGAATAAATAGGAAAAATAAGATTATTGCGTCATTTGGTAATTGTGTGCTAGGCCACGTAAATAATCTAGAGGTTCCCTGTTTTCATAATCTAAGACAATTCTTCGAATACGTTCATCAGCGTCACGGTATTTTTTCAGCTTCATCGGTGGTAAATGTCCGGCGATAAGTTGCTCAAAATAAGCGTCTCGTCCTTTTTGTACTTTTCGCAATCCATCTATAAATTTCCAAATAGTTGGGTGATGCATACATAATTCAGAACGCAATCGACGATTGGCTGCCTCTGCATGATTATTGGTGCGATCTTCTCCATCGATTGTTCTCTGGTATAAATTCCACATTGTTGGATGAAACATAGGCGGGCGCCTACCATTCCCGCGTCGATTTAAACGGCCAACATAGCTGTCTTCAAACCAATTTAGAAGCGGCTGAAGTTCTACTGGCAAATCATTTGCTAAAGCATCAATGTATTCATCTAAATCAGCTATTGGCACAAATGCTAATGCAATGACCATTTTAGCTCTCAATGCAAATTCAGCATCATTGTTGTATTGACTAATAACACCAATCTGAGCTAAATGCTTCCTCATATTTTGTGCTAAATGGAAGAAGCAACCTTTTACATTTACTTCAGGAAAGCAATCTTTCATGGCACTAAAAGCTGCATATTCATAATCACAAATGATAGATCCTGGACTTAAATTTGGCACTAGTGTTTTAATTAGTTCGAACATACGTGTGTATGTAACACGCTGCTTTTTAGGTAACAGAGCATACACTATAGGATGCACTCCTCCGTATTTTGTTGCCATAACAATATAAACTTGCGAAAATAGCCTCGGTGCTATTGCGAAGGTACCATCAGTGTACCATGTATTGGCATTATGCAAATGCTGCAACCAGCTCCCTCTTCCAAAAATTAAAATTCTGTTTGCTCCCTCTCCATCGTCGCTTAGCAAAAAAGTTTCTTCTGTTCCTGGTTGAGGCACATATAGCTTATATCGATTTGGCAACACCAAATCGTTTAGGTCTGCGGGATCAGCAGGTGCAGCATTAATTTGATTCCGTTTTCTTCTGATTATTTTTCTCAGGGCTGCATTATTTGGAATCGATGCTAAAACAGCTTCAGGCACGTCGACTATACACTGATTTATAACTACACTTGTGCCCTCCATAGTTTCTTCTGCACGACGTTTCATGTTAGTGCAAACAGTTGCTGATTGTATGGCTGCTGCCGAGGAAGGGTGAGAATGATTGTTGATTTCGTTGACCACTTCTCCAGCCCTCGTGTGAATTCTTCCTTTACAGCGACCCACTTCTTCGCACCGCCAAAATTTTAAACTAGCGTCCCTTTTACTAACTTTGTCGAAAACGTACAAATATCCGTTATATGAAAACTTCTCGTTTCCTTTCTTGCTGAGAACTGCTGGTTCCATTATTAAGATCACTGTTAACTAACGTAATGATTACTTTGTGACGAATACACTTAGAGTGATGTGTTAAGGGCTCCTGCCCCATATTTATACCAAATACTGTTAAACAGTTTTTAGAATTTTAAGCGGATTAAAACTTCTCATTACCTCCTTTGTGCTAATGGGCCTGTGTTGATAACCATAACACCATTAAGATAACCCGGATTAAAACTTCTGCTTACCTGCTTTGTCAATGGGTCCCAATCTGGTAATCCCGGCGCTCTGTGGCTGAAATTGGAACGCTGGCGCGTCACCGGCCCCTGATCAGCATGTTCCCAAAATGCATTTATAAGGAATGATTGTATTTTTTATCAATTTTTTTTTAGAATTCAATCTTTGATTCCTTTATGTCTAAGAAAGATTAACCTAATGTTACCATTGATACTATGACCAATAAAACGTCAAAATGAATTTATTCTCAGTTACTCACTTAAATTAAAAATTTCATTGAAAATTACATCTGAAACTTAATTATTCTGTAATTAGTCGCAGAACAGAGGATTATTGGGCGCACTTTTACGCTGCTGTATTTAGGTGAGTTTGAAGGTGTGCAGAATCTAGCTGTTTGTGTACTTATTATCGATTTTTTTTTTTATAAATTCATTTAAAATATTTTTAAAGGTATGAGCTTTAGTAAAGTAACAGTAAAAAGATATTTATGTCATAAATTATATCGGAAATCTTGATTTAAAGTTGACGTCTTTTTTCCAAATTTTTTTTTCAAATTTATTTTCTTTAATGGAGTAGGAAAAAAAACTCCACGATTCTCCACTCTAATTTTAAAAGAATATTATTGATGTATCTTTTTTGTACATGGAACAATAAAAATTATCACCAGCCGTCACCAGCCACTCCAGTAATTGCATTTTTAAGGAATGATTGTATTTTTCATCAATTATTTTTTTGAATTCAATCTTTGATTCCTTTATGTCTAAGAAAGATTAACATAATGTTACCTTTATTACTATAACTAATAAAACGTCAAAATGAATTTTATTTTCAATTAGTCACTAAAATTAAAAATTTCATTGAAAATAACATCAGAAAGTTAATTATTCTGTAATTTATGTAATAACATATTTTTTAATTTATGTTATTACATAAATATAAAATATCCTGTACTATCTTTTGGAGTCTTTTCCGTTTGGTTATTTTAATGCGCATGTCATTAAATGTATAATATATTTTTAAGTAGGTACCTGCCAACTATAAAATGTTTATAAATACATTCAATTTGCGTGTGAGCATTTTTAGCAGGAGTTAATATATAATTAGATTACCTATTGTGTGTAATTACACTAATTACCCCCATTAAACCATTCTACCCCCAATTATCATTATTTAACGTTATTCCCCACTGTCTGGAAAATCCTAAGTATTATTGCTATGTACATCGATTAACAATGTTATGTTTATTGTTTGGGATTCTCCTTCAATTTATGAAGTTATTATAGAGAATCTTTCAAAAATTTTGTAATATTTCATATAAACACTTAAAAACAACAATAAACAACCAAATGGTCGAACGCCGAGAGGGATGTCGCGCCAGCCAGCGCTCCAATTTCAGCCACTGTGCGGCGATTGTAACTTGCATGTACAAAATATCTTTTAAATTAAAATAAATGTTAATGCTACTTTTTAAATGATTCGATAATTTTTGTATTTTCTATTTTATTTTCTATGACTGTATGTATGTGTTTAAACAATAAAGTTTAATTGTAATTGTTAATTTAATTTGAATGCGGCGTAGAATCGGCTGGCGTAGAAACGGCCGGTGTAGAAACGGCCGGTGTAGAACCGTCCCGGCGTAGAAACGGCGGCGATGAACTGGCGGCGAAGAACCGGCGGCGTAGAAACGTCCCATTCCCTGCGGAACACTGCTTTAGACCACACAACTGAAGTAAAACCTCTGCTCCATCTATATGATAGGAAGAGAGAAAGAAAATGTGCGCGCGCACTGCTCTCTCTTGTTCCTACAGTGTCAATAGGCTTGCACTGTGTAACGTAACTGGCTATGAGAGAAAGAGAGAAAGAAAATGTGTGCTCGCACCTCTCTCTTTTGCCCCTACAGTAATATACGAAGCGTAACTCTCTCTCTCTTTCTATCTTCACTAACTCATATCTCCCTCTCGACTACCGTTCGCCTCGCTTTTCGTAACGCTCTCGTCACGCATTCGCCAGCTTACTCCCCAAGTCAAGCGTGCGTAAAGAAGTTTTACTTCAAAAATGAAAACGTCTTACAGTAATGTTGTGTGTGTGTCGTGTGAGTAGGCCTATAGCCTACAGCTTGTAGCTTGTAGTAAGTGAGAATGTTATCGCAGTGATGGAGTGAGTGATGAGCCCGTCCAGCCCTCCTCCTCCCTCCTCCATTCCCGTCGCATATTATTAACCTTATCAGTGACGTCACACTCACAGTTCAGTATTCACGTTCGGTGATTCGGTGTTCAGCGTTCGTCCAGTGTTCAGACTGTTCACTGTTCAGTGTATATAGTGTGTAACCGTGGTGTGATTGTGTCGGCGATAAAACACAAGACATGGCGAGCGTTCTCTGCAAGTTTCGAGTTCTTCTCCACCGAAGTTTGACCACAAATCAGATTGAGAATGTCACGAGATCGATGGCACATTTTACTTACAAGCCAGAGACATGCGATTCCAGCCTCGGTGGGTACACTTTACTCTTCTTTTCTGCGCTTCAAGAGCTATCGCCATATTATTGTCCAAATTTTATAATTTTATTGTTGACACAGACATCGTGAGATTCTTTTTACGTAACTATTTCTGTAAAACAAATTAAAACATCTGTAATTAGGTTTCCTTGGGATGAAGTGGGACTATTTGAAGTACTATTTAATTATTATTTACAATTTTATCTATGTTACTTATTTACTTTCCATTATCACAGATATATCGGTATTAATATTAATATCAATAAACCGTATGTTTACGTTTTATTAAATTCGTTTTGAAATTAAAGATACGACTTCCGACAATCATCAAAATATTGATCTGTATGCACAGCGTTCAATAAACATAATATTTCAACAATGGTTTTTCTGGCATACGGCGGGCATCGCGCTTACCCGAATAATTAATTTTGAACTGTCGCGAGGCTGGAGAAAAGGGAAAAGAGGAAGATTGGAAAGTTCCTGGCTATTCAGATCTAGTCACTAAATAAGATCAGATATCTAATGCCAATTCCTCATCTTGGTGGGAGTATCTTGTATCTTCTATTTATTTAGAGACACTACTAGCGATCGGGCTACCGGACGGACGGATAGCGTGGTTTGGATTTTTATGCAAATCTATAGATCTTTTCTTTATTATGTAGTACTTTTTGTTATATAATTTTACATGGGAACAGATTTTGCAGTATACAATTTTCTTGGTACATTTTTTATTCCATAGATGTTTATTAGATTGATGAAATTTTGCATACTTTTCTTTCAAAATAAGAGGCAGGTCACTGTGTACAAACCACCCACCCACTTTTCCAAAGTACCAGGAAAATTACTGTCTAGATCCGATTTGGAAAATCTCTGTGTAAAGCCCAAGTAACATCAGCTAGTCTACCCTGAAATGAGGTGCCAGAGGTTTTTACGATGCTTTGCCCGGGTTTGAACCGGTGACCTCTGGGATCAAAGCAAGGAGGCCATCAAAAGACATAAAAAACAACAAAGTTATTTTGTTCCATAGTTTTTACCACGTTTATCTACTATATAATATTTTTTTCTGTTTCGTTGTTCTGTTTTTAATTTTTTCCGCTCTCCAATTGTCGCATACCAAATCGCAGGAGAATGGACTTGAATCGCCCCGGTGTGAGACCACCACTCGGGGATAAAAAAAGTAATGTATGTTTTTTTGCATTTTTACTCTGTTGTATACTGCATACTACTTACTAATAACGATCCCCAAAAATGACGTTAAAAAAGCCGAGAGTTGATTGAAATTTTAGGATTTTTTTAACACGTAGGTACTAACTAACCTGTTAAAACGTCAAAATGGTTATAAATTGCCATCTTTGGCCTGAAAGCAGTCCAGAATCATTTACTAACGTTCCTTAATGAGCAAAAGTAAATAAGATGCGGAAGGTGATAAACGTGGTAAAAACTAATGATTCTATTAATTTTGAATTAAAATGGTGCCACAAAATAAGTTCGCTGTGTTTGAAGAAGTAAAATTTATTTTGTTCAGCTGGGTCCTCCAGGAAATCAACGTATAGAAAATAGGTAATAATTTTTGGTAGTAAGAGGTTGTTATTGAAGCAAAAGTTTGCAAAATTTCAGCTGCCGATATTTTTTCTGGAAGTTAGTTTTTTCAACTTTAGGTATTCAAATTGAAGCGTTAATTTTATTTTTTTATTTTTGATTCTGAGGACTTCATAGACCTTGAATGGATTATTATTATTTATAAATGCTAACTTATATTTAGTTTTGAAAATGAATAGTAAAAATGTACTAATGAAAATTGAAATCAAGATGGTTCAAGAAATTAACATGTCATACGAAATATTTATTCAAAGTAATAATAAATTATGTAAATTTTCTGGCTGGACGTAGAAAAAAACCTTCTGATTTACCTTAATTACTATAAACGACAATTGTTTGCATTCGGGGCGATAGAAAATTCAATTATTTATCTGAAGATGTCAAAGCAGGTTTTTTTTTTAAATTAAAAAATATTCATCTCAAGTTACGTTTTAAGATTTTCATGGCCAAAAGCATTTTCGTTATTTGTTTTTGGGGTGTTATGCCGTGTTGCGCTACCTCCTTCTTTAGCCAACGTTTCGGACATCGCATAACACCCCAAAACAAATAACGAAAAAGCCACCTCTTAAATTTATTTTCTTATTAATACTTACAATTATTTTGTTATTTAGACTTTCTGTTTTTTATTATTTGTTTTAAATGTTTTATATTATGTAAATGCAATTTTTACACATCCTAAAATAATTTTTATATTTTACTTTATATAATTTTTTTAAAGTAATTAATCACCTATCCTTTTTGATATTTTATCTATGTTCTTATTTGTCTATACTTGTTTCTCTTTTTTAATTTTTTATTAACTCTTATACTGAAGGAAAAACATTGTTTTTGAAACATGTAGATATTGTTAATAATGGTGCATATTATCTAAGGTTATTTGTTTATTATTATTAAAAAAATGTTTAAAAAGTGAAGGAAACTAAGGTAAGGTTTCAAAAAATTTTATATATCGCTTAAATTTTTTGAAACACCTGTTCTAATTGTTTAATTATTTTCCAAAGAACCTTAACTTTTACAAATACATCGATTTCATTAATCGGAGATAATAAATTCACATTTAAAAGGATTTTTTTATTAGCTGAAAATAAATCACTTTGTAGGTACATACCATAGACATCCAAATAGATAGACAAGAAGATACAGATGAGGGGTAAAACCAAACTATGGAAGTGCGAAGAGGGGAAAGATGACTGTGATTCGTTAAAAAATCAATCTGACAGTATATAGGCATCTCGCATTATAATATCACCATTTAGTTCTTAAAAGCAAACTCTGCTTTTGAATGAATAGACCTTTTTACATGGGAGCGCGAATTGCCCGCCACGTTATTAAAATATTTGCGTAGTCCAAAGGCGGGAAAGGAAAGTTCGTTACCTTTTTCACAGAGGAATATTATGTTGCCGTATTTAGTTAAGACACTTTTACAAATGTTTCATAATTTACTTACCCCTGTAACCAGCGACGAGCTTACTGGAGAAACGCCCACATTCGCTATATTCACATATATTAGGGTATAATGTATAGCACAGGTTCTCATTTTTGTTCGTAAAATGTATGATGCATGCTTGGCGCTGGTCAGGAGAAGAATGATGACGTCACATTTTTTAGATTCAAGCGAGGCTCTCGTCGATCCGAGCTGGCTCCATGGAACCGTTATGGGGAGGGGGAAATAATACGCTTTTATCACTTAGGGCAGGTCCAGATATATTCATATGTCCATGGTACATACCAATAAATCAAAACTATCAACATGTTTGGAAACCAATGGGTTTTTCGTCAGGATAAAATAATAATTTCAGTTCAGTTTTAGTTTCAGTGCCAGTAACCAGAGCGTTCATTTTATTTTCATTGTGTAAATAGATTTCTTTCACCCACCTCACTAGACAAAGTCTGTTCCGAGGCGGGTAAATAACAATTGTTATTTAGTGAAAAAGATATGTATCGAAGTAGACATGGATATAGAAAGATAAAAATATAAAAAATAATATAAGAAGACAAAATAAAAGATAAAACATAATAAAAAAATATACATATAAAAACATATGCATATACAAACATGCATACGTTGTTATAATACATTAAATCATAACATTTCAATTTTATTTCTTTATATATTTGCATAAAAAGATTACACATATAATTTAAAATTCACATGGAAATAAATGGAAATACAGTAAGTGCATGATAATTAATTAATAAGAAAGTATAAATACAGTTGGAACAAGATAATTAATGTGTATTTTGATATTATATAATTTCGTGAGGAAATTATGTAGAAATTGTCTGTATTTAGGATATTTCGAATATATGTTCTTTTCTTTTCAGTCAACCATATTAAACATCATTTAAACAGCCAGTTCGAGTTATTTGTGGTTACGTAAGTTTTTGTTTGTGTTAGGAAGATATTGAAAATGTGTGGAGCCAGGTACGTACGATTCATGTTTTTTTGCGAAAATTGATTTGATGTAGGGAACTAGAAAGTGATTATTCAGTTCTGTTCTTGTGTTTTGCAAGTGGAGTGTGTGGTGAGATGATGTCTTGATACAGTTTTTATAGACGATCTTTCTTATGAATAGTTTATTTACGTCTAGTAAACTGTTTTTAATCATAAGCCGTTCTGTTGGATGTTGGTAAGGTTTTTAAACATAATTCTTGTACCGGACGTGATTTGACGATTAAATAATTGTATTTTAAATTATAATTAATTAATAAATCAGCTGCCGGGGTCAAGTAATTCCAAAGGGATAAAAAACAAAACTTGACCTCTTCACCCCCTTTTCCCACCTCTGTGTACGCACCTACACACGTATTTTATTACTTTGCATAAATTTGTGATTTGTGCAAAGCCTTCTTGGTCTGTTGTACATACCTACAACCCTTTGACCTTTGCGCAAATTCAAATTTATGCAAAGCTATTCATATCTCTTTATGTACCCAATTTGTGCAAAACTATGTATTTTTATCCTGCACAAATTGGCTCTATGTAACTTAATTCTATTTTGTGCAAAGTTTCATGATTTGTGTACATAATACCTACACACTTGAATTTGTTATTAAAATCTACCATGTCTATGCAAACTCATAAATAAACGATGTATCGGGGAAGCGGTCAGACTAAGGCGAGATTGTACGGTGTGGCGTTTTTGCTTCGTTGGGCAAAAGCAAAACGAACCGCAGTAGCGTTTAAGGTCTCTAACGGCCAAAATTCCTAGAACTCATCTCAGTTCAGAGAATTGAGATGAAAAAAGGGTCTAGTATGGGCAGACTCCCGGCTCAGAGCCCTTTAAATACGGCCGATATTGCGCTAGATCGGCAGAGCTCCAGATCTCAACGCCACAACAGCATCTCGCCTTCTCCTGCCTGCTCCGTTCTACCACTGGAAAACTTGGACTTCTTCTTGGCCCTGGCCGAACCGCCCACCCTGAAGAACCTATTACAATTTTTCGAAACGCCTTTCTCAAGGCGCAGGTTACCCCTCTACTGCGCTCCACCTCCCTTCTTCCCCTCGCCTTCTCCCGTTTCTCCCTTTACCTACGGCAAGTTGGACTTCTTCTCTCCTCTGGCCAGCCCACCCTGAAGAACCTATTACAATTTGTCGAAACGCCTTTATCAAGGCGAAGGTACCCCTCTACTGCGCTCTACCTCCCTTCCCCTTGCCTTCGATCCGTTTCTCCCTTTCTACCTACAATTTCTCCCCGTTTTCCCTCGCTTTCTCCCCATTTCTCCCTTTCTCCCTACATTTACCCCACTTTTCCCTCTACCTACCCTTTCTCTCCCCTTCTCCCGAAGGCGTCGAAACGGCCAGCCGGTCCCCCTCCCACTACATCGTCTGTGCGGGTGGCGATTACAGTGCCACGTCCCGTACAATTCTAATTATTGTTTTGTGATTTATTTTAAGAGGATTGAGGAAAGTATCTTCTGCTCCCCCCATACTGATATACCATATGTTAGAATATTTTGACAAAGTGCGAAATACACATTTTTTAGTTGATTTAATGACATGATGTTTCGTATTGTTTTGACGATGTATGATAATTTCCGATTTTTTTTTGTTAGTAAATTAATATGGAGATCCCATTTTAGTTTATCGTCAACAGTTAAGCCTAGGTATTTAATATTATCCGCGTGATCAATTTTGTCACAAGCACAGCATGTGTTATTTGAGAAAGTATTGGTGCAGGGGTGAAGATGTAGTTGTGTATGGCTATGTGGTTGACCAGCCTTTGTTTTGCTGAAAGTTAGGTATTTTGTTTTTGAAATACTGAGTATTAGTAGATTATTTTGTAGCCATTAATTTTCTTCAATCATCCCTGTTTCTGTGTTTTTGAAGACCTTTTCCCATGAATGTGCCTTGAACAAAATTACTGTGTCGTCTGTATAACTGATTACTTTGTAGTCTATTTTTCCTAGGTTTATCTCAGTTAGACTATTTATGTAGATGAGAAATAGTATAGAACCCAAGACGCTGCCTTGCGGTTCTCCATTCCACTGCTTTGTTTGTTTATTTTTTATTATTTGTTGTCTATTTTCAATGTAACTGACAAACCATTTTAGCGGTGGACCGGTTATGCCGATATTTTTAAGTTTTTGGTGTAGTAAGTTATGCGAGATGGTGTCGAATGCTTTTGCTAGGTCTAAGAATACTCTTATCACAATTAACAAAAATAACAATAGCAAGATATTTATTTCTCTACACTTAAAAAATGTCTATTGTTATTTTTGTTAATTTTCATTTTATCCTGACGAAGAAACCATAGGTTTCGAAACATGTTGATAATTTTGATTAAATAAGTGGTGTATATAAAATGGTTTGTTTTCGTTTAATTAACATGACGCCACTAAGTTCAGATGACAGCTGACAGCCATTTACAATCATCTGTGTCCGTGTTCTGGGACATTTTTTATTGAAATTTTGTATGAAGTGTTTTCAATCGCCCTAATGCAAATATCTGTCTTTTATGGTAATTAAGGTAAATCAAAAGGTTTTTTCTATAAAAAATATTCGTATTAAGCGAGTACAGTCATCCCAATACTTTACCATATATATTTTAACACAAGAACTTTTCAATTTCTCAAGAGTACCTACAACCTACAAACCTAAAAATATTTTTGTGACTCATTTTTTTCCATAAAAATGCTACAAAAATAATAATCTGAAATGTTCATTAAAAATTTAAAAAAATCCCTATAAAATAAAAATAAATTGAAAATATACCTAAGAATCCCTAAAATAGCAATATTCCGCGTTTCAGAATTTGTTTCTCCACCTTAACTTTAATTTCAGGAACCCAGTTTTGTTTTGCTTGTTGTCTAAAAGGATTTTGAAAATATTTATGAAAAAACACCAAAGAGTTTTCTCACAAACAAACCACGTCCGCAAAAGCTCCTTTTCCCGACGCTGCCGCTGTGTGACGTTTCATTCGGCCAGCTTCGTGACTCGTCGGCTCTTTCCGGTCGCCAAAACTCTGTTCGGCTTCTATCCTCTTTCTTAACTATGATTAATTTTAATTTTTAACCCAGGATCTCTCGTCTCACCAGAACGAACGCATTTCCCACATATCTACATATCAGCTACCTTTTTAAATGGAAACAAATGTTCAAAGAACTTGTTTGTAACCTAGATAATGTCTCGGAGTAATTAGTCGAAGATAATATTGTTAATTCTGAATTTGAAATACGAGATTGACCAAAATGACATAAAAATAAAAGGTTTCAGCGGCTGAAGGAGAGATTCTGGGTTCGAGTCCCGGCTGCGACAGTTAGCTTTTTATTTTTCTGGGCCTTGTTCTTTATTCGTTATCATAATTATTTTATTATCACAAATGTAAAGACTTATTTACTTTCATTTTAACTTTCTTCAATGTAAATCAATTTCGATATTTCACATCTGCGAGGCGTCCCATGAAAGCTATCAATTTTTTAAACTTTATCCCTCTTAGAAATGCGGTACCCAGGGACGGAATTTGCGGTACGGCTTAACTCTACCAACGTTAAGACGGCACGTAAGAATCTAATAAGGGAGACTTTGTCATGAAGACGGGGAGATAAAGACACAGTCCGCTTTGTTAAATATTATTGTTGTGTTCGGGAGAACAGTGTACCCAGTGGCGGACTAAGTCCGTCAGAGGCCCGGGGCGGCAAGGGAAGTTGATGTAGTTTTACAATCTTTTTATTCAGTTCACATTCAGGGCCTCTGGTCCTGGGAAAGGGCTCCAAACTCCTCCATTTTCCCTTGATCAAATCCTACACCAGGCTTTAAGGCACCTGTACAAAAAAACGACATTTTTTATTTCATTTTCTGAAAGATGCATTTGTTAATAATGATCTCACCAAATGTTTTAAGAAATTTCGTCAAATTGACGGAGATACAGCATTTTATTTGAAACCGTTTTAAACAGTGTGTATGTTGAATTATCCTTCAGCAAAACCTCGAAAGCGTTTTTATCGAAACTACGTTTTTCAACCTGATTGACAACGTATTAGAAAAACTATACATCCGATTTGCATGTACCAAGCACCAAGTCTTAAACTCTTCGAAAATCCAGTCACTATGGCCGGGGCCATATTATCCTCAAGGCAGTGTAGTAAACTTCTTAGGGGCCCCGCATCGGCTAGGGGCTCATAGGGTAAAGGGATCCCAACATGTTTAATCCGGCCCTGACTATGACACTACGTAGGGGTTGTTTTATAAAGAGCCCCCTTCTATTTTTTTTATTTTTATGAACGTTGAAAATTTTCCATAAAAAATTGAGAGTAAAATTCGCTGGTCCGCCATTTTATCTTTTTTTTAGATATCGAAATTCCCCTACATGGTGCCATAGACACTGGATTTTCGAACAGTTTAAGAATTGGTGCATGCTAATCGGATGTATAGTTTGTTTAATATGTTGTCAACCAGGTTGAAAAACGTCTTAAAAAAGTTTCGAGAAAAACGCATTCAAAGTTTTGCTGTAGGATATTTCAACATACAAACTGTTTCAAACGATTTCATATAAAATGCTGTATCTCCGTCAGTTTATCGAATTTCTTTAAAATATTTGGTGAGAGCATTCTTAACAAGTATATCTTTCAGAAACTGTATAAAAACGACATTTTTATACAGTTTCCTGGTGCCTTAGCCTTGTTTAGGATTAGATCAAGGGAACATGGAGGCGTTTGGGCCGCCCCCCCCCCTTAGTCCGCCACTGAGTGTACCAAGTAAACTGAGTACGATCAACTTTTCCCTTTCGCTATTTGGCAGATAAAAATCTAACATGTGTTTTTTTGGTAGGAGAGACAGCTAAGATGAACATGATGCAGGCCATCAACAGCGCCCTGGGGGCGGCGCTCGCCTCGGACCCTCGCGCGGTCATCTTCGGCGAGGACGTCGGTTTCGGGGGCGTGTTCCGCTGCACTATGGGGCTACAGGTACAGTATACCGTTTACTATTCTACCAACTTGAATAGTATACCTCTTGGATCGGCTCAATAAAATAAATGTGTATGTTTTGCCGTGGTTTCAGGAGAAGTTCGGTCGCGAGCGCGTGTTCAACACGCCCCTCAGCGAGCAAGGCATCGCCGGTTTCGGTATCGGACTCGCGGCTGCGGGCAGCACGGCCATTGCAGAAATACAGTTTGCGGATTACATCTTCCCGGCTTTTGATCAAGTAAGTCTAGCCTACCTTCAATCCATACACTTAATTTCTTATTCCAGAATCGTCCTGAAATTGTGAATACAATAATAGGTGTGTGTTTGTTTGGGTTTCGGATTGCAATGTCGTACAAGTGTGGTTATACTCATTTCAGTTGGTGAACGAAGCGGCCAAATACCGCTACCGCAGCGGTGGCACTTGGAACTGCGGCGGGCTCACTGTGCGGAGCCCCTGCGGCGCCGTGGGGCACGGGGCGGTTTATCACTCGCAGAGCCCCGAAGCCTACTTCTCCCATACTCCGGGGCTCAAGGTATAACTGGCTATTGATTGTATTGTTGATTACACATGCTCACCGTCCGTATAGAAGATGATCTTAATGCAGTTTATTGTGTTTGCGCGAAGGTGGTGGTTCCCCGTGGGCCCACAAAGGCCAAGGGACTACTGCTGGCCTGCATCAGAGACCCGGACCCCTGCGTGTTCCTGGAGCCCAAGGTGCTGTACCGGGGTGCCGTGGAGGAAGTGCCCGCAGCCGACTACGTACTCCCTCTGGGGAAGGCGGACATCATCAGAGAAGGTAATTCAATGTGGTCTCAAGTTAGTCACCTCGATATTTGAAATGTTAATAATAATAATAATAATGAAATTCGCAACATTGTAACTAAAAAAATGACACGTTCAATGTAGTTTACAAATAGATTATAAAAAAATTAACAAATAGAAAGTATGTAAGAACGATTACTCAGAAGTAGCATAATTATACAATATTTTTAGTTGTGCATAGCTTGCCTCACTAGGTGAACCTGTATTGAGGCAGAACCTGTATGTTCCTAACCGATTTGTTCTTCTAGGGAGCGACGTGACCCTGGTTGGTTGGGGCACTCAGGTGCAGGTGCTGCAGCAGGTAGCCGATCTGGCCAAGGAGAAACTGGGAGTCAATTGCGAGGTCATCGACCTGGTCAGCATTTTGCCGTGGGATGTGGAAACTATTTGCAATGTAAGAACCTTATTAAATATTATTGATGATGGTGAATTCTGAAAAATGATCCGCCCAGACTCGACATTCAACAATATTATTGTTTCAGTCCGTGAAGAAGACCGGCAGAGTGATGGTGGCGCACGAAGCGCCCCTGACGAGCGGCTTCGGCTCCGAGATAGCTGCCACCATACAGGTTCACCATACTTATTTTAGCATCTTAATCCGCTTATTCAAAAAGACGATTCTCGTGAAACTCTCACTTATTTATTGGTTGTTGTTTAACAGAGATATTTAGTTGTTTGTTTGATGGTTGCAGAGCGAGTGCTTCCTCCACCTCGAGGCCCCCGTGCAGAGAGTGGCTGGCTGGGACACCCCCTTCCCGCACGTGTTCGAGCCCTTCTACCTGCCCGACACCTGGCGGTGTCTGGAGGCTGTCCGCACTCTTATAAACTATTAATTCAATACCTACCTCTCCAGTCTTACAGCTAATATACATGTTTATATAGAAAACTCTAAATACGCAAAATAATCTCCACAAGAAAGGACGAATCGTAATATTATATCGTACAGTTAAAGTTTGTGAGAAATATTCGTAAGAAATTGTAACTTATCTTATTTTGTTTAGTAATAATTATTATTTGATAAGAGCGTATATTATGTTTTAATGTTGGAATAAACATTATTTCCTAATAGACATATATATCATTCAGGGTAATAATAAGGTCCTTCTGGTGATTTTCGGTATTTTAGGAGAATCTGTGAAAATATTGTCACGTCTCCTATTATGTATTTCTGTAGAAATTTTCCTGGTGAGGACTGCACTAGTCTTAAGTCAACAAAACACAAATAGAGTTTTTTTATAAATACCAGATAACGTTATTTTTCGTACACATGTCTTTATGTACACATGTATTCACATAAAAAAAAAACTAAAAAACAATCAATAATAAACAGAGATTGCTGATAACCATGTTCATGATATTTCCCAATGAATCTATTAAAAAATATTGTAGTCTTCTGTTGTGGCTTTAAATGTGAAATGAAATGACCCTTGCGAATTTTTATATGAAATTAAATATTAACATTTTGAAAACTTTTGGTTTTGTTTCTATGTTAGGTACCTAAAAAAGTTCATGGTTATTTTGCTATGAATTGCATGTCAAAATACTCGAGACAGGAAAATACAACTATTTATTTATATTTCCACATTTTTTCACACTTTCAACTCCAAATTAACGAACTGCAACATCATTCCGCTCTAAAAGTAATTGCAAATTTTACAGAACTATGTGCACCGCATCAAATATCACCATCCCCACTTTTTACACTGAAGCACGAACATATTTTATTTATAATAAGGCAATAAACCCACTACCTTATTTTCAATTTGAATTATAATATTTGTTGCCGGGGGTGAGCTGGCAACAATGTTTATCAGATTATTTTGAGAAAGATGGATTCGCATGGCAAATGCAAAGGAATAGGTTCTAGTTTTAGAAATCAAAGAAGATATTAGAAATACGAAAGTAGGTACCTAAAAGAAGTAAAAAAAAACCTATTTAATAAAATAAAAGGACATCCTGAAATCTAAGGTTGTCAGACTTATAGGGCTTGCTTAGTTTAATGATGATACCGTTGTAAGAAGAAATGAAGCTGAAGTGTAAGCAAGACGAAATGCCCTCTTCTTGTGAAACGAATCTCACAACATGAGAATAGCAGGACAATAGAGAACAGCAGAGAATTGGCTCGCGGCCAAAAGGACTCTCTAGAAGGACGACAGGCGGATGACTCTGGATGCCAATCATCCCTCCAGGATGATTCCTAGTCAGCTCCCAAGATGGCGAGAATCACGTCCAAGATCACACTCGTAGCGATTTTCAAAAGGATACGTCGTGTTATAGTCGAGAGGACCGCCAATGCTCTAGGCTGCTAGACAAAGAATGGCCCACATTCTTTTCAAATCTACCGGTCTCATGCAGGATCGACAACTGTTCCAATCCAAAGACTATACAGACTTGGAAATAAATTCAGTTCCGTTTATATTTTCATTTATTTCTTACCAAAATATAAGAAATTTCTAAAATTCTGATGTAAATTTTATTATTATTATTCTTATATTGTTTTTTTGTTATTTCCTTTTAATTCTGCTTCCTTTCTATTAGTGTAAAGGAAGAGAAATAGAAACAATAAAATAATTAATTATTATTTTTAATTTATAAACTAACGTTTAGACAAGATTTTTATTCATAGCATAAAGGGTAGCAATTATTATAAGCAATAATTATCAGCCTGAAACACTCATCAACATTGAAAAATATTCCGAGAAAAGATACTTGCCGCCAACGGGACTTGAACCCGTGTCCTTCTGATTGCCGGTCAGCTGCTCTTGACCACTGAGCTATGGGGGCTTATCAAATACCCGCCAAATAATTCAATATATACTAGTATTTCATTCAACAATTACTGCTTATTATATTTTTTCCACCTGAAAACAACCAACTTTATTTTTGCGAGAGAGACATTGTAAGTGTTAAATCCCTCGCTAGGTGGCGTCGAGACAAATTATGACTACATTTATTGGGGAAATACTTAAACTTGTCAAATATTAATTATTATTTTTAATTTATAAACTAACGTTTAGACAAGATTTTTATGCATAGCACAAAGGGTAACAATTATTATAAGCAATAATTATCAGCCTGAAACACTCATCAACATTGAAAAATCTTCCGAGAAAAGATACTTGCCGCCAACAGGACTTGAACCCGTGTCCTTCTGATTGCCGGTCAGCTGCTCTTGACCACTGAGCTATGGGGGCTTATCAAATACCCGCCAAATAATTCAATATATACTAGTGTTTCATTCAACAATTACTGCTTATTATATTTTTTCCACCTGAAAACAACCAACTTTATTTTTGCGAGAGAGACATTGTAAGTGTTAAATCCCTCGCTAGGTGGCGTCGAGACAAATTATGACTACATTTATTGGGGAAATACTTAAACTTGTCAAATATTAATTATTATTTTTAATTTATAAACTAACGTTTAGACAAGATTTTTATGCATAGCACAAAGGGAAACAATTATTATAATGTATCAAATCCACGTTGAGAAGCCACCATGAATGACTTTTGAAAAATTGTTATGTCTGTTACGTCTTACAATTTCTTGTTGGAAGTATTTTTGTTTGATTTCGCAGGAGTATCTGTAAAGTTGTAAAATTTAACTTTTTGTATACGATCCGAAAATTTCTTTGTTTTCTTGAACAATTTTTCATTTTCTTACGTAGTTAATAGAGTCTCCCCATTTTCTTTAACATTAAGTAAGCATCGCGAAGTTGATTCTTCAGTAAGTTCACCAGTGAAAATATTGTAAAGCACACATTCCCCACTAGTATTAAATGGATTACAAACTTTGAAACACTTAATGATATTTTCAATTAATTCTCGATTGTGTCCAATCATTATGACTATTAATGTCACCTGTAGTATCAGATTGTATTCCAAGGTATGAAGTAAGCATCGAATGGACACTATTTTTGAAAGGATACAAAAGCAACTATCTTTGCATTGCTTTTTCCTTGGCCTTTCTCTTTGCAAATTAACCATTTTTAACGACATTTCTAACGTTTTTCAATACAGTATACTTTAAACATACACTCAAAAAGAACGAAAATCGAATTATTTTATACGTATACAAGAAACACGGCTTAACAAAGCAACGTCTTTACGTCAATAGATGTAGAAACACACTAAACACATAAAAGCGCGCTGTGCTTGCCGTATGGGCGAAGAGGGGGTGTGAAGGGAGAGGGAAGGGAGAGGGAAGGGACCATCAAACCTAGCGGCAAGATGTGATTTGTTATTATTTGGGGTCTCAGGTATAAGAATCCGGTCATAGTTGCCGGTCCTCACATTTTGCATGCATCAACTACCTCTAGCGCCTGCACTTGCCGTATGGGCGAAGAGGGGGTGTGAAGGGAGAGGGAAGGGACCATCAAACTTGGTGGCAAGATGTGTTTTGTTATTATTTGGGGTCTCAGGTATAAGAATCCGGCCATAGTTGCCGGTCCTCACATTTTGCATACTCAACTACCTCTAGCGCCTGCACTATATATTCATTTTAAATACACTTTATTGTTCAAAGGACCAACTCAAATTTTTGAATTTCATAAAAGCCAAAAGCAACCGATTCCAAAAAGGGTTGTTTTCTTGGAAATATTATATCGGGCGATCGAGTATTCGATTTTGGAAATATGTTTCTTTGGATAGTCAATCATCTATTTCAAAGGGTTTTTCATCCCGGAAAATTTTGTTTTTCTGAACAATTTCGTCTGAGAAAATTGGTCGGAAAATAGATCGGGAATTAATGTAATTATAGATAAACTAACTAACTAACTAACTAACTAACCATCACGCCGTTTCCCCGCAGGGATAGGCAGAGAGGACGGACCGCCAAACAACTCGGTCTTGGCACACACTCTTTGCCTCACTCACATTCATACATCGTCTCATACATTCTCTTCTATTATTCTGACTTTTGACATGACCCGACTCAAGTATCTGATTCACTTGATCGTGCCATGTCTTCCTCGGGCGTCCCCGACATCTTCTACCATTCACATTCGCGTCGTATATTCTTCTTACACTACTTCCTTCGTTCATTCGCTCTAGATGCCCAAACCATCTGAGGGTCCCTTTCTTAATCTTACTCATTATGCTTACATCAGCCTTACATTCTTTGCGGATATCCACATTTCTCACACGATCATACATTGTTTTACCACACATACGTCTCAGGGATCTCATTTCAACAGCATTCTGTTTAGAAATTAGACATGTTGAGAAATTTTGGAAACCTTCTTCTTCTATGTGTGCCCTATCAGGTCCCCCCGATGTTGGCGATCACTCTTGAAAATGTCTCTCTGTCTTGCGCTGCCCGGAATAGCTCCTCCACACTTCTAATGCCGGTCCACTATCGTATATTTCTCAGCCAAGACATTTGTCTCCTACCAGGCCCTCGGCGACCCTCTATCTTGCTTTTCAATATTAAATGGAGCAAGTGATACTTCTCCCCTCAAAGTACATGACCCTGATATGAAATTTTCCTGATTTTTATTATTGTAAGCAGTTCTCTATCTGCTGTAGCCCGCCTGAGAATTTCTGTGTTGGTAATCATGTCGGTCCATGGGACCTTGAGCATTCTCCGGTGAAGCCATATTTCAAAAGCCTCTAACCTGTTCATGGTATTTACTTTCAAGGTCCGTATTTTATATCCACACAGCAAGACCGACCACACATAACATTTTAGCATTCTGTACCTTAGTTTTTAGCGTATATTGTCATTGCAGAAGAGGGATTTCATTTAAATGAACGCAGTTCTTGCTGCTTCAATTCTGCACCTAACCTCTACATCTGGGTCAAGAATCTCCGTGAGAATACTGTCGAGGTTTCTAAATCTTTCCACCTTTTCGACATTGCAACCATTTAACTGTATCACTGATTCAGAGTGATCTAGTCGTCCAAATGTCATCCATTAAGTTTTATTGACGTTGATTGTTAGGCTCACCAGCATTATTAACAAGATTTTGGAAACCGGAAAATGTTTGGTTGGAATTTTCTCCGAATTTTCATTTTGGGAAATTTTTGTACCGGATTTTAATATTTTTCTGAAAAAAATGCTTCTGGAAAAATCTAAAAATCCGGAAATTCTATTTAGATTTTTTTAAAGACATTTTTTGGTGATATTACGTGAAGTTTGTGAATTTTAATTTAAAAAATTTACCTTCAGAAATGGATCGAGAATTTTTTTATAAACATTTATGCATTTAACTTTTTGATTTTGTTATTTTATGCTTTGGAAAGTTTTCACGTCGGGAAAACTTTTGATACTGGAAAACTATAATTTTCATTAAAAAAATCTTCAGGAAAAATTAAGGAAATTGGTCTTGGAATTAAACCTTATTTTTGACGGGAAATATTTTTTGAGTTATGTATCTTTTTGATATTATGTGAAGTCGGAAATTTTCGATTTTCGGAAATTTTTATTTTTTTGAAAAGTTTTCCTAAGAATAAATTTGTACGAAAATGAAGAGGGATATTTCAATAAAAATATTTGTCTTTTTGATTTTGTTATGCGATGTTTAAAATTTTATAGTATTAAACATTTGAAAAATTTCTATCGGAAAAATTAAAAATTGCTCGGAAAATGGGTCGGGAAATTTAAATATGGTTTTTGGAAAAATCGAAAGGCATTTTTTAATAGACGTTGAGTGATATTAATTTTGATTGTGACCAAGGGGAATGATTCAACGATATGGTTATTTATAATTTTGAAAAAAAAATGATGTCACTTTCATCACTACATATAAAAACTAAAGCGAAGGAGAGTGTGGTAAAATGCAGCAAATGAGGATTATGACAGGAGTCGGAGGTTGTACTTATGATATGTCAAATTATAGACACAATAAAAAATCAGATACTTAATGCTTAGTACTTGGTTGGGCGTTTACACAATTCATAACTACACTTACCTTCATACATCTACATATATCATAGACTCTGTGCTTGTAGCTTGATTGTCACATATTATTTTCCTATCCATCACTATCATGTTTCTTTTCCTACCCATCCCTATGTACCTATTATTTCGTTACCATAACAATCAGTCGTCAATCGAAACTCGCCGCGTGAACATCTATAATAATCCGCATCCCGCATCCTCAAACTGAATCCGCATACCGCAAGTATATAAGTGCATGAATAAACTCAACCAAGATAGCAGAGCGTGTCACAAGTTACCGCAGTAAGTCCCTTTCTTCCTTTCCTTAAAGTGCATTCTTTCTACTTGTACAGTGGTCTTTCACACACATATATTTCAAAACATATTCAAGGTCCTTCGACATCCGCATCACACACACCTCACACGTCATTCAGCACAAATGTATTATTTTTAACATTAAATTTTAACTTGTAATAAATATATAAAGACCTACCCACCTAGATCATATTATTAAAAGTAGGTACCCTCCAACAGAAATTTAAAAAAAATTCTCTTCCTTAAAATATAATTATAAGGTTCGTTAAAAATGTGGAAAATACATTTTCTACGAACCTTGGGTATGTTCTTTTTTTTAATACCTCATTATGATTTACGTTTATTTATAGAGATAAATAAATGTAAATATATAAACCTGCATTTACGCTATTTACATCAATACTTACATTGTTTTAATTTTCTTGAATGAAATCGTTGAAAAAAAAGTATGTTTCTAATTTTTTCTTATTTAATAAATCAGAACTAAAAATTTAAACTGATATCTTAAAAGCTTAAAAACAGTCACTAGGTATATTATAAATCAGATATATCACATAAAACATTTAAAATTTCAACCGAAGATACAATAGGTCACTTGCATGGATTTCATAACGACTTGGAAAAAATCGTGCGGATAGAATTTTTTTACTAAGATTACGAAAATGTTACTAAATTTTTTTATAAATGTACAGTTTTTTTTATTATTTTTAAATAAATAAATCCATTATTTGGGCTCGTGACGTCACTACATGAAAATGTCCCGTCTCCGAAAATGTTCCTATTAAGTAAAATTCCACACTGATATTTTTTTTTTATATGGCTTTGATTTCAGGCGAATTTTTGAATTTGACATTTAACGTTCACTAGATTTATTATTTGTTCTCTGCGAACTTATCATTTGGTTTGACTTTTTGACAGATGTAATGAAGAGAACCCCGTTCATTTAACGTTGTCCGTACGTGTTTTAGAGTTATAATGGTTGTGGTGCTAATTTTAACAAAATAAAATTTTATGATATTCTTATTTTTATTATAATTTACAAGTACAAGTATATTACATTGTATTTAGTAATATAGACGTTGTACATTATAATGATTTATGAACAATAAGATGGATGTAGGAAAAAAATATTAATGAGATGTAATATTTTTGGTACGCTCGTTATTCTGCTGTGACATTTCTTCTGGAAAACGTTCTTTTTTAAATGATTTTCAGCTATGTAATTATCGTTTTTTCGCACCTATAAAATTATGTCCCATCTTTCCGGTTTATAAAAAATGGTCTGATTTTTCGGATTGAAATTTTCAAAAAATCGCCAGGGTTACAAAAATACGATTAAAAAAAATAATAATACAGAATGTCTTAGAATATTTGCCTATACCGGATTTTTTTTTAAATTTGATGCAAGTGGCCTATTATTTGTTCAAAGAACGTCACCATCGGGATGAAAATAATTTTTTCAAACTTTCTTCAGGCAGTAGATACCAAAATATTGAAAAAATGAATAAAAAGTCAAATAAACTCAACGAGACAGTTTCACATTATATGAAAAAATAGTCTTTACTGAACCGGGTTCAGCTTTATTACAGTTAGAACTTAGAACTGTGCCACGAAGGGCGTTCTTATAATATTGTGTTGACGCACAAATTATTATTTTAACTTTTCAAACAAACAACTGTTATGTAAACGGTAGAGCCCGGTAGAAGTAGGTACCTTCCTATTACCTACATATACACACTGGGTACTATTATGTAGGCGGGTACTTCATTTATATGTTTTCTTTATTGATTACCAGTATGTTATACACACGTACCTAGAAGTAGTCAGTAAGTTCTGCGGGCTATCGGGCATGTAAATAAGTATGTTAGGGGGCAGGTGGGAAGCTGTTACATGCCAATAACGAAGCGTACCAAATTTAAAGACATTTAGAACGGCGCACTTTAGTTAGTTTGTTATCAGAAACACAAGGTGGCGGGAAATGGAAAAGTTCCGGGGTTTCCCGCGCGGCGCTGTCGGCGGCGAGAGTCGCGATTCGGCGGTCGGTCTAACGGCATCTCAGCTCTCAGTCGCAATCGCAGCGCCACTCGGTTAGTCGGTACTCCGCGCACCGTGCACACACTGTACAGCGTACTACTTCGTACCCCGCGAGCTACTCAGCACCCGGACCTCGAGTCCTGCCCCCGGAGCACCCCAGGCGCACAGCCCCTACCACCCGCAGCCCCCGAGGCGGCCGGTCCGCCAGAGGCCCCGATCCTAGTACTGTACGTTGTTTTCTCGCAAACATATGTTGAGCTTATGCCTTTGTTTACAACGAGTTTTTTTAGTGGAAATAACTAATTTAGCGGTTATTTAAAGAGTTTATTGTTTTCCGCACTCGGATACTTCAACCTTCTCTACCCCTCGAGGTCGTGCGAGCTTCGGGAAGTCAGGGAGGAGTGTCATCCCGTCAACATATGGCAGGCGAGGCAAGGTGGAACTTGTTACACGATTCCTTCTGGAGACTTGCTGCGGTGAAGTGGTGAGTGGTGACTGTTGGACAAGAGTTTCAGTGCTGCCTGCCCCGGGGCTCCCCGCGCCCGGCCTCCGCCCCCTGGCCACCCGGCCCCCATGTCGAGGATCCATATGCGCACTTTCCTTAGATTCCCTGCATCTTCTCTGCAAATGTATAAATTAGATAAAAAGATTCTCTTTAGTAACTGACTCCTTTTACATAAAAATAAAATTTATATCGCGGCAATCTGAATTATTTGTTCTTGTGCGATAGCGTATAAATTATTTTATTCATCACTGTGGAATTTACAGATAATGCTTAAAGAGGATCTCCGATAATTAAATTGGAGAACACGTTCAATATGGTAATTTAAGGGATGTATTCTAATAATTCCCACCCATCAACGAGAGGAGCTTACGGGTTGGTGTTGGTACCTCTTTTTAGTTAGTAGATCGCTAGTTGTCATTTTTTTACATTAACTCCACACAGGAGACCCTGAGGAAAATAATTTCCCTCGGGGCCTATATCATCTTTGAAGATGCTGTGTGGAGGGTCATTTGCTAGTTTCTAGCTGTCAGTTCCTAGTTTAGGTAGTAAAAGGTATTAGCTGAAAGAGCACCAGGAAGGCTTGCTCAAGATGTGTAATTCGGTGCCTAACTAACCGACCTACACATAAGTTTGTATGTATTTTTTTATTTTATTTATTCTAACGATGTAGGTAATGAACTGCAGTGTGTTCTGCTGTAATGTAGGTAGGTGCACACTTTCCTTATCAATATAATAAGCCTATATATTACACACTGAGTCATTCGTTGAGCGTATTGTTTCCGATACATTTTTTACTGTGGACTCAAAAGTTTTTTAATTAGCCGGCTTTCAAAAAGTGCGAGAATCCACAATACACAAATGACTCGATGCGGTCAACTGAATGACCTCAGGATCCCACTGTGACCTCCGCCAACTTTCCACCATAGAAGAAGAACACGTTCCATTGCCGATTACTCTATAACCACATAAATCTTTATCTTTACACGCAAACGTTAATATAAATAATGTAAATCGAAATAATAATCAAATTCGAGAATATATTGCTTCCCTCCTATGCTTTCACGCCCGCGCCCGCCGCTGGTTTGGTTTTAATGAATTTGCCTCCATAAGCATTTATTATATCGATGCAAGTAAGCAATTAAGTATATGGGGCAACTTTTTGCTTACAGAGAGGCGTTGCATCAGGCCACCGCATTCCGGCAGACTGCAGACCGGAGAGTGCTGACATCGTCCGGGCTAGCAGCTACAGCTAGCACCCAGCAGCTAGCAACTAGCAACTAAAAGTGCGCACCAGGTCGCCACTAGTCCATGTCGACACGTGAACCCGTGACAAGTGTGCTCCAGTGCATTCCATTACTACAAGTCAACTAAGATGAGTGCGGTCGTGCAAGAGTCCGCTGTAAGCAGACTGGAGAAGGCGCTCGGCGTGGAGCACGAGGAGTGCTGCAGTGACACGAGCAGCGTCACAAGCTCCAGCGCCAGCACCAGCAGTAGCACCAGCGGGGACGAGTGCCCCGTGGTGTCGGCCAACGACGCGGTGGCCTACTATGACGTGCTGCCCCCGAGGGGCCGCAGTCCGAGGGCCCCGCGTCCCCAGCGTCCCGTCACCGCCTCCAAACTGGATAATGCCGCTATCGAATTCCACCCTAGCGAGCAGCCCCAGGTGAGTGACTACTCCGGTTTCCTATTGACTGATGACTTTATTCTAGGGAACACCATCCTCTACTCAACATGATCCCTATTTATAACCGATGAGAAGACTTCTGTGGAGTCCAGAGGTTGTGAGTTCGAAATCCAAATTCGATAAGGATAAAAATAAATCGTATTATGTAGAATATAAATAACGTAGAACAGTTATATAAATCGTAACTTAGGCCCCATAAAATTTACCGAAAAAGATAAATTACATAGTTCCACTGGCCATGAAAACACGGACTCTTCAGCGGCATCACGTAAAAAGGTAAACATTCTACCTAACCTATTTTTAGTAGGTACCTAACGAATTATCCGATAAACAAACTTCTTTCCATTAATATAATTGATGTTTTATTTAGTCACCTTGTAATCAAAAACGTGAAAACATCCGGATCAAAAGGTTGTTTGGGTAGGAACACACTCTCATTTCAGAATTTACGTTATTATCAACAGGTGCAATTCAAATATTAAAATAAATACAACGGAAACGTAGGATTGTATTAGCTAAACCATAGCTTTAGTAAGCCAATCGTATACTGATTGAGATTAAACAGATCCTATTAAAATACTTCTTCTCAAATGAGTATATCCTAGCTACAAGTATTCCGACACAAATATTCCATAAAAAATTGCAATATGCCTGCCGACAAAATTATTTAGAGGGGATCGGGGCGAGTTGTAAGTGAGTAGTACTACGCCGGTAGACACACTGAATACTCAACCTGCTTCCCTGCTACAAGCTACAAGCTACATGCTACAAGCTACGAGCTACGACAATGAAGTGCAATACATGCTGTCAGTTTTTATTGTTATTAGTTGATATAATCACAATAGCGAATATAATTATAATTGTAGATTTGTGAAGATTTTCGTTTTTTTTTTAAAATTGATTTTCCCTGCTTCCTAAGCCTAGCTTGGGTTGTGTAGCAAGTAGTGTACTTCAATTTGAATAAGATAAAAATTTAAATTATGCATGTATTTTATAATGTTTAGTGATTCAGAAATAACGATTAAGATTAAAATTATGTGTACCTACATAATTTTTAATGATGATTATTT
This sequence comes from Limnephilus rhombicus, assembly GCA_929108145.2. Lineage (NCBI taxonomy): Eukaryota > Metazoa > Arthropoda > Insecta > Trichoptera > Limnephilidae > Limnephilus > Limnephilus rhombicus. The sequence continues at coordinate 38,134,885 of OV815278.1, forward strand.
TAGCTGAAATAAATATTCGTTTACGGATCTAAACCAAAACAAAAATTAACTATTTTCTTTCTTAATTATAATAATATTTGTGTTGCGCCGTTTGTGTGAAAAAAACTCAAGGGCGCTGTACAAATAAATCTTAACTTATTTTATAAACGCTTAAGTTTGTAAGGATGTATGTGTGTTTATTACTCTTTCACGCAAAAACTACTTGGAATGGATTTTAATGAAACTTTACTATTTACTTTAAAATATAGCTCATACATCAGAATAGCGTATAGGCTATAATGTTTAAAGCTAGCTAGAAACGGTGACGCTGGAGGGGAACGGGGATGCACGGAAAAGGTGATTCAGGGAGAAACAATGTATTTCTTTGAATGTGGCATTGCAACGCTTGCCGGGAACCAGCTAGTATATAATAAAATTTATATAATAGGCCACTTGCATCACTTTTTTTTAAAATCTGGTTTAGGCAAATATTCTAAGACATTCTGTATTTTTTTTTTAATCGTATTTTTGAAACCCTGGCGATTTTTTGAAAATTTTAATCCGAAAAATCAGACCATTTTTTTGTAAACCGGAAAGACGGGACATAATTTTATAGGTGCGAAAAAACGATAATTACATAGCCGAAAATCATTTAAAAAAAAAGAACGTTTTCCACACGAATAACACAGGAGAATAACTATAAAAAACTACAAAAATATAAAATCTCATAAATGTTTTTTTGCGTTGATCCATCTTATTGATCATAAATCATTATAATGTACAACGTTTATATTACTAAATCCAATGTAATATACTTTTACTTGCAAATTATAATAATAACGTATTAGATTTGTCAAAGAATTTATGTATAAAAATGCAAAAATCGGTAATTTTAAATACATGTAGGATTACAAAAGATTTTTTAAATATTTATATTGAGGGATCAGTAGGATTTATAGGTTCAATTAGGAATTCCACAGAGCCGAACCCTCTGATATGAAAATATCTGTAGTCGGTGAATTATTTTCCCATCTGGTCTCTGGTAGGTTGACATGTTGTTCTTGTATTGTTTTGTAATTATAATACTTATATAGTGCAATAGCATAACGTGGATTGACCAGATGATCATTTGGGAAGTGTGTGAAAGGGTTTAGTTTTTCCTGTGGGGAAAATTAAACCCGGACATTTAAATATTATAAAATTTGATTTGATTAAAATCCGCACCATTATCATTTTACATCTAAAACACGTACGGACAACGTAAATTGTACGGGGTTCTCGTCATAACATCTGTCAAAAAATCAAACCAAATGATACGTTCGCAGAGAACAAACAATAAATCTAGTGAACGTTAAATGTCAAATTCAAAAATTCACCTAAAATCAAAGTGATGCCATATAAAAAAATAAATCAGAGTGGAATTTTATAAAAATGATAGGAACATTTTCGGCGACGGGACATTTTCATGTAGTGACGTCACAAGCCCAAATAATGGATTTATTTATTTAAAAATAAAAAAAACTATGCATTTCTAAAAATTATTACTAACATTTTCGTAATCTTAGTAAAAAAATCTATCCACACGATTTTTTCCAAGTCGTTATGAAGTCCATGCAAGTGGCCTATTGACTTACGACTAAGATTTATAATAATTATAACTGGTGACTTACATCTTAAACTCATAGCTAATGACTTGCGACTTCGACATAACTGATGACTTAATGACATATATATTTACAACTGTGGCTTAAAGTTAGGGACTCACTACTATCATACTTACAATTAAAAACAGTAAAAGTGTTTTAGTTTTTCTGGATAGAAAAATATAGATATCTTAAGAGAATGAAAAGAAATGAACTAAGTGAATGAAATTAATCGTCAATCTTTACTGCATTTATATGATTCATTGCTCAACATTATACCAAATTTAATTAAATGACGACAATATTAGCAAAACTCAATCGAAAATCTGGAAACAGAAAAATCAGAAAAAGATATTTCCACCTCTGGGACTCGAACCCAGGTCCTGGGTTAGAACTCGCGATCAAACTACGGAATGACCGTCATTTAGTCGTCTATTGTATTAATTCCTAACACAGATCGCTATTTATGTTCGCGTAAATATCCATTAATATGAACAAGGGTAGATTTTAAATAGACGATTTACATTATGTATGTATTTTCACATTCCGTAGGCACTACCGGACGCGTTCATAACGTACATAAATCAGGAGCAACTCATAGAAGGTGATAGATTGCCAGATAGCTGTATATTTAACGTCACTCTGGGGATCGTTTTATAATTAGAAATGACACATAGTGTGTCATTTACAGCAGAGCAGATATATAGGTTGGCTGGGGGCTGACAGAAGGGAAGGGAAGACGTCTCTGAGCGTGGGCGCCGCGTGACGTCATTCGGCGCCGTCAACCCTCTATTACAAGTTAATGCATATTAATCACGGCAACAAGAAGCAACAAGACGCCGCTGAACACTGGAGAGGTACTATGTGGGTAGTAGCAGTAGGTAAGGAGACACTGATGGAGTTTCCATGTGGTTGTGGACGGTGAACAGCTGGTTTCTTGGCACATGTCATGGTACATCTGTATGTTTACTCGCGCAACATGAAATAATGGAGATATTATGCACACTTTCTTTTAATATAAAAGTGGTATTACCTCGGCGGAATATCGCATGCAACACGTGGCGTGTCGCGGTTCGTTAGATAAATAAAAATAATTATTATTTTATCAAATTAAAACACCGTGTTTGGGGTATAGTAAAGTCTCGATGTAAGTTCGTGAGAGAGTTCAGCGAATGGAGGTAGTACCGGTTCCACTGTAAAGTTCAACACCCGGAAAGCCACTTTCCCGCACTTGTCGAGTTGGTTGGTTGGTTTCCCTGTTGGCTTCGTGACAGCTTCCTTCGGCGCATGCGGGCTCTTCATCAGCATTCTGGACGCTTCCCGCAGTACGTGTACACTCTACAACCAACCATCTACCTGCTCCTAGCTCCTAGCTCCTAGCAATGGGTTGCCCTATCGTTGCGAGTTTTTATTTAGTCGATTGTCGTCTCAATTTGCCAAATGTGACGATAAGACACACCTCCTGACTACTAAAGCTAATTCTCTCCACTACCTTACTAAGATGTAATTTAGTAAACAATTATTCCACAATTTGGTTCCCGTACTATAAAGCCCCTCAATTAAAAAATTTTCACACCAATATACAATTTTTTAAGTTTCATCAAATTTCAAAAAATTTAAAATTTTCTACTACAGTCAAACCAAAAAATATGTTTTAAAATATATTTTAAAAATTGATAGCAGTTTAAGAGACAGTCCATATAGAAGAAGGTTCAATCCTTAGTCAAACCCCAAAAATATGTAATTTTAAATTGTTTACTAGCCGGCCCAGGAGACAGTGAAAGTAGGTCGAAAATTGAAAATATACGTACAATAGTAAAATAAACTTTGTTTTTCACGGGTTGGTTTAAAAAAACTATTCTATTGTTTGATGTACATAATTTCAATATGGTTAATATTGCATTGCACAATGCACAACCCATGCATCATACCATTATCTGACGTGGCTAGGAATTAAACCATAAGTTTTTTGTTGTGTCATTTTTATTATTTAAACAAAAGTTTATTACATCTCACATCTCAATCCCCGATGGTGTAAAGAAAAAAAAAATAATGTACTTAGTTGAGAGAGAGGATGATAGCGAGGGGTAACCCAGGGGAGGGCAAGTGCGCTGACCGGAGTTAGTAAGTGAAGGAGTGATTAGATACTGCGACGGAGGTCACCCCTCCACGGGCCTAGAATTTCTTTATTTTTGGAACTTGTTTTGGATTTGATAACGAATCAATATTGCTATCACTCAACAATTAAATTGTTTATATTCGTTAATATATCACCTCAATAACAAGAAAGCAACGCGATTGTCCCCTTTATCCGATTAAAGTAATTGCCTTTAGCTACTTGCTATTCACTGTGTTTCGTGTTCGCATTCAACACTCGTTACAGAGATAACATTCATAATTATTCACAGATTAAGAACACATTCAGAGGGGATTTGATACCAAAGTATTTAAAATATCTGCTTATCCTACTAATATTATAAAGGCGAAAGTTTGTATGGATGTATGTTTGTAACTCTTTCACGCAAAAACTACTGAATGGATTTTAATGAAACTTTACAATAATATAGCTCATACATCAGAAAAGGATATAGGCTATAGCTTAGATCTCTGGTATTATGAAATTTGTATGAAAAAAAATTGCAATAGGTGGCACGATTAGTAAGATATCTATAATTCTTTTTTCGATTCAATTTATAAGGGGAGTACTTCAAATAAATGCGGGAAGGGGGAGGGGTTGGAGGGGGGGAAGGAGGCGGAGTGGGAACTCCCCTAATACCATTATAATATAATATTATAAAGGTGTCACATAAGCCCTCCGTGAAATTCTTCCCTTCTATATCTTTCTAGTTCAAAATACCAAGTTATGTACAACTCAGCTTTTGTACCATGCGCTCAGTGCTGGAGGTTATTGGTCATACAGACGCTAAGGGCTAGAGGTTAGAGTTGAAGGCTTTCAGTACACTTGTTCAGAAGACCAAGTTCTGTTCAACCCATACCCACTGCGTCATTCGCTTTGTGCTGGCAGGTTATCTATTATATAAGAAGAAGAGGTCATGGCATGGATTTAATTTTTAAGCAAAATCGACAGTTTAATTAGGGGGATTGATAAAAATTTTCACAACTCACCTTGAAAATAAGAGCAAGATCACTGTCTGCATTAAATTTCTAAAATCTCTATGCAAAGCTCGCGCAACGCCGGGACTTCAGCTAATATGTTACATAGACGAGAGGCGCTAGAGAAGCGGTCGGGGAACCGGGGTAAATTACCCCAAATGGGGTAATGTTTTTTTTGGGTAATAAGAAAAATGTTTTTTTTGGGTAATAAGAAAATTTTTCAAGTTTGCTATTATGCGTCGTTTGACTGCGCAAATTGATTAAACGCCGAAGACTGTATTCAAATTGCTCTTACATCAAAAAGTCCCAATTTTGGTAATTGTATCAAACATGAAGCAACATCATTTCTCCAAAAACTGAAAGGGAAACCTGAAAATCTGAATTTTTGTTTGATCCAATTTGAGAATTTTATTTTGTTTGTCTATTACATATTCACTATTTTCATGTAACTTTTTTTTCCGTGTAAATTAATTCAATAAATAATGTTTATTTAAATATACATTGATTGTCTTCTTTCCAAAATGGGGGGAAGGGGTAATATCGACTTACGCAAAAATATTTTGGGGTACCTAATGGTTAAAAAAGTTCCCCGACCGCTGCGCTCGAGACTAGAGGCTAGATGCTAAAATAATAAGGAAATTGAGTCCATTTTTTTATCAATGCTTACATTCAAACTTCAATACTGGTATTTTTTTTTTAAAGTTCGTTTTCATAATTAAATTAATTCTCCAAGTTAAAATTTTATTAAGCTCGCCAAAACGAGCGGAATCCGAGAGGTAAGAGGCGGGGTGTGTGTGTGTGAGGTTACGAGTATATGGGCTCAGAAAAATACTTCGCTTTAGCATTTTGTACGGAGATTTTTTTATTACTTCATTAAGGAATTCCAGTAATTTTTTTATCAGTGTTAACCGTCTATCAGAATTAAAGGAACTTAAAAAAAATTGATCAAGATTTCATAGTTAAATTAATTTTTAAAGTTAGAATTTTTGTTTCTCCCGCCTAAACGACTCCCGCGTGAACCAATTCTGTCGACATTTGTAGAAAACTAGAGCTCGCAGCTAGCGCCACACGCTAGCCAGTAGCGAGAATTATGACTCCCGCGCGAACTAATTTTGACAGTTACGAAATCAGCTGTTGGTGGGCTGCCATCTTGAGGCAAGCGCTAGCGAGTAGCGACCAAAGGTGACCACCTTTCAACTTTTTTCGTGGATTGTCCACAATCTGCTAGTTAACTAGTAATACGATTACACTGAGCGAGTTTACTAACATATAGTGAATTTCCCAGCTAGTAGCTTGTAAACTCGCTCAATGTCATCGAGGCTTTACGTAAACTAAAAAGACTCATAAGATAGCAAGCAAAACTGTTTAGCATATACCTCTATCATTATAAACAAACCATCTCTCACTCTCATGTAATAGAAATAGATGCACTATAGACATTCCAATGACCGTACAAACTGGCGTACAGATGACCAGTGGCGGCTAGTTAATAAGAGCTCCCGAGCGCCGCACAACCCACAAAAATTGAAACGAAACGCGGTTCGGTTATAAATTATAATATTTTCTGAAGATCTCGTACAGTAGGTAGGTAGGTACCTATTATATGTGCTTTCTTTCAGAGCGACGAGCGACGAGACTGCGCCTACATTCGTAGCGGTTCGTTTTCGATTGCGTTCCAATTGTTCCAAAATCTTACTACTTTTAACTGATGGTTACTCCTTCAAGGCTCTCGCAAGATTCTAATTTTTTTTGTTAAAGAATCCAAGACCTCCAGTGTCCTTGCGTACGTTGTTAGTAAGCAGTATGCAAGTGCTTAACAGGAAAAACAAAATGCAAAAAATAGGTTAGTAAAACAAAGATAAATCAAACAGGGCAAAATAAAAACTCATTCGTTGAACAGTCGGAAGCATCAATATCATATTGTAACAAATGGACGAGGTGCAGGGAAGTCAATCCCTCTGTCTCGCGAACTGTAATTTGTAGTCACCTGAAGGATGGTTTTTATCTACCCGATGTGTGGGCTGCCTTTGGCAACTTGAAGGGCTTTTGATTTTTGTTTTATATTATCTTTTTTGTATTTTAAATTGCAAGTTTTTTTTATTATTGTCGGTAGGTATTTGATGTTTTGTGTAATACTATTTTTTTGTATATCTGGTTGTGCTTACCATTCTTTTATTAGAGCCCACACATCAGGGGGGAAGCTTGATGGATACGGGGAAGGCGTAAGTGGGAGACGGTCGGAAGCGTGGGTACATACGTTTCTTTGCAAATTTTACAAAAGCGCGAACGCCGTTCGACATTTTACCCCCACACCGAAAGGAGCGGGTCGTACGATGGCGTGTTTAAAGAGAACGCTTACGTGTAATGTTGTTGTCGACATTTCGTCTTCAATTTAATAGCAGAGCTACTATTTCTAACGAATGTTCTGCGCTTTCTTTCAAATCAAAACATTTTACTATGGAATGAGTGATTAGCTCAGATTAGCTGATTAGTTGTCGGTAATTTTCTGTCGAATTCGGAACGTTTCTTGCCCTGCGAAGTTTTAAACTTTGTTTACTTTTGTGTTTGTTCATTGTATACATTCAAAATGAGTTTGAATGTGGAAGCTAAACAAAAAGAACGGAGAATAGAACGTCTTTATAAGTAGGGGTGTACCTTTACTAAACTTATTTTCTAACTTAATGACTCTGATGAACCGCCACATATTTTGACCACCGGCCGCCACTGCAGATGACGTCAGAATTCTTTCGACCAATCAATCATGAAGCATTTTTAGTTTTCAGCTTTTTAATCATTTTTTTAAGAACGTTTAATTAAGTCTAAGAATAATAATATAGAAACATATTCATATATTTAAAATCGATATTTTTTATCTACATGAACATATTTTTTATAATATTTTTCACTCAACTTCCCTATCGCAGGCTTTCGTGTTAGGTTGACGCTGTGAAATGATGAAAGGAGGTTATTTAAAATTTAAGAGTTGCACTTTGCTAGGCTTCATTAAGTTACGTAACTAATAAAGTCATTGACTCTATGAAGGCTGATTGTGGTGCATTCCGTTGACCCGGGAAATCGGATGCTGTTTTCTGGAAAACGTTTCCATGAGTCAGGTATTTTACCTGACAAAATTATATATTTTACTTTTCACAAACACGGTGCGTAAATTTACGATAATTGGTATCATATTTAATTAAGCGGTAGGTACTGCGCGTTTTCATCCCTAATCACATAAACCTAACCTTAATTTATAATTTACTATTTTTGAACAATATTTTTTTGTCTTTACAGGATGTCTGAATTATTTTTGTCCCATTTTTGGTTAGCTTAGGTTAGGTTAGTTTTAAGTAGATATTTTGTTGAAGGATGTTTTGTCCGTAGGATATGTTGTTGAGGATATTTTGTCGCGGGTTGAAAACCAATTAAGCACCCAGATTTATACTAAGAAGCACTGCAAGTAAAAACCCACGCTTTAAATGCAATTCTGTTTCAACCTGTAGGGTGCCAGTTGTTTGTCATAAATTAATTCATTGAGTTATTGTTTCATTATTATAAGTTCAAAAATAGCCTTAATTTATTATTCTAATTACGAGTACATATCATTATTATTGCTCTTCGTCCTAATCACGTTGACGAACGTAATTAATTATATATCTACCATACACTCGTACATACATATTCAAATTATATCATGTGTATGTATAATTTTGCAATCGATGTTAGTCGGAGCGTCGTAAATCAACAATCGGATGTTTGATTAAATCGTCTACACCGCGAGTTCACTTGTTCAATAGGTAGAAATTAATTATATTATTATTACTTCACGCAAAAAGAGGATATGTCAGATAATAACATAATGATTGAGGTATCATGTATCCAGTGTATCCACTCGTGCGGATGTCGGATTGTTGTAGGCCCGTATGCAGTGTAATGTAAGTATGCCTACAGGTGCACTACTAAATAAATACACAAATTCACTAGGCTGGGAGAATTAGAATTATCGATTTTTCAAGGAAACATCTCTTCTGTCTACTACAATATGGACAATGGGCAGCAATGATAGAATAGTATGTAGGCATCCACACAGCATCTCAGATGACATAGGCACCGAGGGAAATTATTTTGGCCTCCTGTGCCTGTGTGGAGTTAATGTAAAAAAAAGGCCTGAAAGTCTAGCATGGACAATCGATAAAACCTTGTATCAATTATCAATTATCTTCTTCTAATAGTGCAAAATTATTTTGTGGTAACATTTTAAATTCAAATTAATAGATAACTTTGTATTAACCACTTAATTATTTACAAAAACCGACATGTTTCGTCAGCACAGCTGACTTCTTCAGGGTTTTGACAGAACTAATTTTAAAAATAGACATACATAGGTAATAGAGAAAAATAATAGACATAAAATATGGAATTATGGAATATACATATGGAATTTATAAATTGAAATGTAATGATTGTGATTTCTTTTATATAGGTAAAACTTCGAGAAACTTTGAAATTCGGAGTTTGCCAACCATTTAATAGAAACTAGTCATACCTTTAATTTTAACAGTGGAATAGAATTAATACATTGTAATGTCAATGGCATTCAGTTGGATAAATTAGAAATTTTAGAGATTAGAAAGAGTGTTAATGCAAATTTAAATATTATTTAATCAAATATTGTTTTTAAATGACCCATTATTAAATCTATTCCCCTTTTAAATTTTTAATTGTTCTATATTGCCCCTTGTCTCCTACACATTATTTTCTTTCAAATTTTATTATGTTTATGTCTATTATTTTTCTCTATTACCTATGTATGTCTATTTTTTAAATTCGTTCTGTCAAAACCCCGAAGAAGTCAGCTGTGCTAACGAAACATGTCGGTTTTTGTAAATGATTAAGTGGTTAATACAAAGTTATCTATTAATTTGAATTATCAATTATCTGTTATCAATATTTTCGAGCACGGTCAACGATGGTTAACAAATAATCTGACTGACGATTGATAAATTTTAGCGCGGCTTCCATAGTATCAGATAACTTTCGTTTAACCATCAATCTACGCATATTTTTATTAATAATATCGCTCGTTGTTCGTTTTAATGAACGGATTGAACTAACGAAGCTCTTAGAAATGAAAGAGGTCGTATATGCGATCCATATACTTAAATATTACAACTAAGACGCAATCGATTTATTCCGTTCGATCTTTGAGAAATGAAAATGGTTGAAATATTAATAATTAACTCCCGTTTAGTGTCAAAAAGTCAATGCAATGCCATTGAATTTGGGTTAGTATTTCAGTTCAACATCCCCAATTTATTAATATTTATATGTAATTGATTGGCGTTTCGGGGTGTAGGATTCGTAGACAGGTCCGCCCGTGTTGTCAGCATATATCGATTTATTATTATTATTCTCTGCTCGGTTCGGCTGTCAATTGTGAAACCGTGCTCGGCATATCGATATAAATCGTCGGATCGATCCGATATTGTAAAGTTATCGATTTCTCTCTCCTTGACCCCATGGCCTGGTAACAGATAACAGGGTCCCGCAGTCTCCCTGACCGCGTCCCATCCACTCATCCACTCATCCCCTAGTAGGTTACAAGTGTGCAGGCTACACTAATGTTAATTATTTACTAACACTAAACTTGTTCATTGAACGTTTCAATAACACAATTCAGTTCGCCGCATCCAAAATAATGGTCAACAATAAGCCACTATCCAACCCAACTATCAGTTCTTTGTCATTAAATTTGATTTATAAATGCTCAGCAACAAGCAATTCAAAAACCCTTATCGTTTTTTTCATTGCCAAGTGTAATAAAATAACGAATTGATAACATAAATCTCAGCTTTAGCGACTGGCGGTCATAACAGAGTTGCCGGGCGCCGGTTATCTGGGCTGTATCGAATCGCTTCTACCCAGGCCTGGACACTGAATGAAGTTGGCCCGCTATTTATATATCTGTCTTGCCATGTAATTAACAATTTATTAACAGAAAATATTTTTTAAATGTTTTAATTATTTATCAATTATATAGGAGTACCTCGTACAATAAATAGCAGTCTAACTTGATTTAGTTTCCCAGCCTTGGTTGAGGTGAGTTTAGCTTAGAGATGAAAAATAGTTGTTTGGCAGGATACCGGATATCCGGCGAGCTGCAAGGCCGGATATCCGGCGGCCGGATATTCAGTGAAAAAAATATCGCCTATTTGGCAATATTTCGACATTAACAGTGAAAATAATAAGTTTGCTGTTTGTTTGTTTTGCCGACTTCAAATTTCTCGTGGTGGTGAAGGGAAAAATACAGGTAACTACGTGAGTGTTGGGCTATTTTTTGTTTACAGTAAATTAATAAATTATTATTAGTTGAATAAAATATGAATTAATATGGCTTTTTTGTAACTTTTTCGACTTTAAATAAAAGTCGTCATAATTATAAGCCATTTTATTGATATTTACCTCACAAAGATTAATGTATTGCCTTTTATTATAGCAAATTGTCTTAGTTTTTGAATATCCGGTATCCGGCCGGATAGTAAATTTAGGCCGGATACCGAATAGTTACCGGATATCCGTTTCATCTCTAGTTTAGCTGTATTTCTATCCACTAATTCTGTACTCCGCGCATTGTGCTACTGTAGTACAGTAGATGTGTATAATATAGGTAGATTAGCTATTTGAACAGTGAACAACCTATTATTGCGTTATTGTTATTCTCCATTAAAGTGCACCTGGTCCAGTGCTTACGGCCTTCAGTTTTAAGGTTCGGCTCACATTGGTCACTTGGGGGTTCGATTCGGGATTTTGCCATCACCTACCTCAGTGTTACTACCACCTACCACAGAGTAAACTAACTAAATACCATGTAGTCTACTGCATAGTTAACTCAGTGCACGTTGTCATGTTCTGTAATGCATGTCATTTTTGTACTACTGTACTTTTTTTTTAAATGAGCTCCACACAGGAGGCCCTGAGGAAAATAATTTCCCTCAGGGCCTATGTCATCTTTAGGGATGCTGTGAGGAGGGTTTTTTAAGGAAAGGAAGGAGAGAAGAGTTCTGGGAAGGAAAAGGGTTTAAGGGGTGGGTAGGAATCTGGGGTTCAGTGTGTCTTGGTCATCTGCCTCCAAGACCTAGACAAACCTCACCCTGTGAACTCGGGTACCCTTGCTTAATCACCAAACGTTGCGAACCACTTGGGGTGACCTATGGCAGAGGTGTTGGTTATCCAATAAAGGTTCCCGGGGCTGCGGTACCCATTCCCGCCTCCCAAATTGTGAGGCGTCGTAATACATACACGTCGTTACATGTCATGTTCTGTACTACACGCCATGTACAGTACTACACGTCAAGCACAGTACCTTATGATGTCATATACCACAAGTCATGTATTGTACTATAAGTCATGTACTCTACTACAAGTAATTTACTATACCAAATGTCATGTATTGTATTGTATTCATGTTTTAAATTAACTAACTACATATCATGTACTGTACTACATGTCGTACAGCACTAGTGAGTAAACTAACTGCTTTGTCATGTATTGTACTACAGAGTTAACTGGCTACATATTATCATGATCTGTACTACATGGCATGTACATTGTACAGTACTGCATGTTATGTACTATGCTACAAGTAATGTACAGTACTACATGTCGTGTCCTTTGCTACACGTCATTTACTGTACTACAAGTCATGTAATAAATGTACTACAAGTCATATACTACTACACGCACTAAATCCCGACGCGCAGTGCTTCAATCTTCATATAGACGGAAAAAGCTATGGTTGCATGGCTCTGCTCTGTGAGGTGGCGACACTGGAGTTGCGAGCCATCAACTGCGGTGAACTTGACAGTTGTTGACAGTTGACATATCCACTAATCTGGCAGGGCATAATAAGATAATAATATTATGTATTAACTTTATGTTCGTGAATCGATTACTTCCGCCTTTTCATCCATGTGTTTCATAACGAGCATAATGCCGCGTCACGTTACAGCGATACAGTATCTAGGTACATAATAGGCTACTTGCATGGATTTCATAACGACTTGGAAAAAATCGTGTGGATAGATCTTTTTACTAAGATTACGAAAACGTTAGTAAAATTTTTTAGAAATGTACAGTTTTTATTTTGATAAGTTTTAAGATTTTCACGGCCAAAAGCATTTTCGTTATTTGTTTTTATTTTATTTTTTAAATAAATAAATCCATTATTTGGGCTCGTGACGTCACTACATGATAATGTCCCGTCTCCGAAAATGTTCCTATTAATTTTGTAAAATTCCAGACTGATTTATTTTTTTTATATGGCATCACTTTGATTTCAGGTGAATTTTTGAATTTGAAATTTAACGTTCACTAGATTTATTGTTTGTTCTCTGCGAACTTATCATTTTGTTTGACTTTTTAACAGGTGTTATGAAGAGAAACCCGTACATTTTTGATGTCGGTACGTGATTTAGAGGTATAATGGTTATGGTGCTGATTTTAACAAAATCAAATTTTATAATATTCTTATTATTATTATAATTTACAAGTACAAGTATACTAAATTGGATTTAGTAATAAAGACGTTGTACATTATAATGATTTATGATCAATAAGATGGATCAAGGAAAAAAATTCGTGTGGAAAACGTTCTTTTTTTTAAATGATTTTCGGCTATGTAATTATCGTTTTTTCGCACCTATAAAATTATGTCCCGTCTTTCCGGTTTATAAAAAATGGTCTGATGAAAAAATTCCCAGGGTTTCAAAAATACGATTAAAAAACAACAAAAAAATACAGAATGTCTTAGAATATTTGCCTAAACCGGAAAAATTTAAGAATAAAAATTTTGCATGGAAACATAAAAAAGTTTTAAAATTGGCTCACATCACGTTTTTTTCTAACTAAATTTAATCACTGATAACAAAAAAAAACACATATTTCATTAGACAAATGTATTATAATCGTTATTGTCACCTTGCTTTTTTGACTTTTTGTATGAAAATAATTAATAAAAAATTCTCAAAGTTGAAAATTTTTTTCTTCATATTGCGATTCAAAATTTTTTTTTCATAAAGGTGTACATTTTACTTTTTTGGTGGTTATTTTTATTTTTTTATTTTACTATTTCATAGATTTCTTGAAAGTACAATTTTTATGTTTTTTTTACTACCATACTAGGCTAATGCCCGTGTTAAGATGAAGTTATACGTGAAATTCAATTTAGATACTATTTAAATTAATCTTTACGACGAATCGGCTTACAGCATAAACATTAGTGTAGAGTGGGTGGGTAGGGGAACAAATCCATGATTGGGCTATATGAAAATATTTTTTGTTTGTGGATAATTGATTCATTATTTTTAATGGATTTTTTTAATTTCCAAAGCTTCTAAGTTATCTAAACGTTTTCCTTTATGATTAATATGAAGAATATTTATCCCTGTATTTTTTTCAAAACTATGGTTTTTTTTAATGATATGGTTAGCGAACTCAGAAAATTTATTATTATTAAGACACCTTAAATGTTCTTTGATTCTGATTTCAAAATTACGAGTTGTTTTTCCAATATAAAATGAGGGACAATCATTGCATTTGAGTTTATATATTTGTTCCCCTACCCACCCACTCTACACTAATACCTACCCACCCAATCTACATTATTAACTAACAACGGCTCCACCCCTACCATAATAAAACATTGTTCGAAACTGTCAAATTAGTATAAGCTTTCCCTGACGAAGGAACGTTTGTTCGGAAACCGGTCGGATTTGCACATTATATAAGTGGTTTATACAAAATTGTATTGTTTCATTTTTCTAATGTAATAGTAAATTGCCAATAAATATTACGATATTATTTCTGATTTAATGTATATTCCTAATAAATAACTCATGGCACTGATATGACGGTCACATCTGCTTCAAAATCTTCAACTTTATGTTTGAACATCAAATACTTGTACACGTTCCGCTTGTAGTTCCGTTGTAACATGTTAAGATAAGTCGAGCAGAGCCCTCATTTCAAAATCTTCTGTTTTGAAGATTTTGAAATGTAAACGTCTTTAGCACTGTTGTGATTTGAAACTCGATGAAACGGAAACGAGCGACACTAAAAAGAGGCAAACACATACATCTGTATGATTTATCCTGCGAGAGAATGAGATTGCAATAAAATATATGTTTAATTCACGGGTACTCGGTTCCAACATAATACGATAAATCCACAGTCCCAGCAAGTCTCCTTTGGTGTTTTTTTTACATGGGATCCACACAGGAGGCCCTGAGCAAAAAAAATCCCTCAGGGCCTATGTATCTTTGGAGATGCTGTGTGAAGGGGTTTTTTAAGGAAAGGAAGGATAGGAGAGTTCTGGGAAGGAAAAGGGTTTAAGGGATGGGTAGGAAACTGGGGTTCAGTGTGTCCTGGTCATCTGCCTCCAAGACCTAGACAAACCTCGCCCCATGAACCCGGGCAACCCTGCTAAATCGCCAAACGTAGCGAACCACTTGAGGTGACCTTGGTGGCGGTACCCATTCCCACCTCCCAAATTGGTGTAGTGGTACAAAGCGCCTGATGAACCTCTGCTGATATTTAGCGGATCAAGGATCGAATACTCCGAAATCCAAACCACTCCAAAATGAACAGGCAAAAGAAAACACAAAAAATGTGACATCTAGCGACTCTTGAAGAACAAAATACTAGTATCTACTAATAATTTGACCAAATGTATAGGAAAAGGTGTACTGGAATTCGATGACAAAAATATGGAGAAAATCATTCTTCACATTGTTAAAAAAAGTGCTTCGTAGTCTTGTTTATTTTAGTTTTCTGAAGGTTTCTCTTCTACCGCGTATGAATTACACATTTTATAGAGAATGTGAAAAAAAATTCGCCATATTTTTATAGAAAATGTGGGGAAACGAGTCACGACGACAATTAACGGGAGTGTTCTTGATAGGCTTATCTATAAATACTTACGTTAGTTTGAATATCCGCAGTATTGCAACATCGCGTCCTTCCCTTGGACACTCGGGCCCCTCTTCTCGTTTTCTCAAACACCATTAAAGTGACTTCTTATGTGTCACCTCACTCACTGTCCACCGAGCAGTTATTAAGAGGTAGGTAACATGAAGCATCAGAACACCGATTTTCCTGTTTTCAAAAGCACGTCGAGTGGTTTCCATTGCGGCGAGGTGTATTCGAGTTTTGAGTATAGATACTTGTTCTCAACACCATTGCCATTTATTTAGGAAGTGATGGATGCAACTTTATTAGATTGTGTTTTATTTTATTACGTTGAATGCACGTCAGCGTTGTTTGCTTGCTTGTATTATCCAAATCAAACACCAGGAATATATACGTTTTATTTTTAATTTAAAAAATACGACCTTACTCCAGTGACAAATGAATTGGCTATATTTGAATTCCTTCTGCATACAAAATGATGCTTGTGCAACGGAGGACGAAACTGAAGGGCGTGAACCTAACGCTTTCGACTACTCGACCAATTACCGGGCGTTTGTTAGGGAAATATGCGCATTTTTGTATATTAAACATTATGTTTTTTGAAGGATCGTTTATTCTAAAATCCATTTTCATACGTTTTTTAGGTAGGTACTAACGAAAAAAAAATCTTTTTTTTTCAATTGGCTCTACACAGGAGGCCCTGAGGTAAAAATTTCCCTCAGAACGTATGTCATCTTCGGAGATGCAGTGTGGAGGGTCTTTTTAGGGGAAAGGAAGGTAAATATGTTCTGGGAGGGAAAAGGTATGAGGGGTGGGTAGAAATCTGGGGATCAATCTGTCTAAGAGTGACGAACGTATGGACCCATCCCTCCCACTGCGGTGCAAGGCGATGCGTCGAGAGAGTCCGGCTGGAGAGGTCTAGGTTTAGTCTCCCTCAACTAATCTCTCTCGCCAAACAGTAGGCAAATGAATTGGTCGCCAAGACCTAGACTATCCTAAACCCATGAACCCGGGCACCCCTGCTAAGTCACCAAATGTAGCGAATCACTTGGGGTGATCTATGGCAGGAATGTTGGTTATCCAATAAATGGTTCCCTTTTATGTGAATATCACATAAGGAGTCACAACTGCTCCCTGGTAACTAGCCTGTGAGACTGTGGCATCTCCAAATAGGGTATGTTGTGAGGTTGAATATCACAGGAAGAAGAATGGGATCGAGAAGAGGAAGGTGGAGAAGTACCTGTCTATTCAGATTTGGTCACCGAACACAGATAAAGTCATTTCAAGCAAAGTTTCGATTCGATTGAATGGTGGTCATTCACCAGGACGATACTGAGAATACCTACCTATCTAGCACTCTGGGACCTACTCACAGAATTGCCAATAAATACATGTCTACAAAACGATTCCGGCAGAAAACACTACGAACTGTAAGGAAATTGATATTTCGCACACGAATTCGCGTCACCGAACTGAAGTGATTAATTCTCCACTTTTCGGCCATGTCCATAATATAAGAGGGTGAATAAATTTGTGTAATTGTTGCGTCCGAACACTT
The DNA here is from genome assembly GCA_929108145.2 of Limnephilus rhombicus. Classification (NCBI taxonomy): domain Eukaryota; kingdom Metazoa; phylum Arthropoda; class Insecta; order Trichoptera; family Limnephilidae; genus Limnephilus; species Limnephilus rhombicus. The sequence continues at coordinate 38,152,141 of OV815278.1, forward strand.
CCGCTATCATCGAGACCTTCCGCCGCGCCGAGTCCGTGTGTACAGGGGGGAAGGGGGAAAGGGGGGGTGAGGTCAAGGTCAGCCCGAGGTGACGGCTGACCTCTACCCCACCCCTCCCCCGCCCGCCTTTCCCGTAGCTTCCTACACTCTACCTTCTGCCAGCAATGTAAGATGTAAGCACAATAACTTCATTCGTATTTGTATTGGCGCTCGCTATGTTTGAGTAGTATGCACAATGCACATTATACACGCAGCAGCAGCTCTCAATAAGACATAGCCCCTCGTGCAGGTTTTTGTTGGTTGTTGTATCAGTTACGTTATCGCTATCGATATTAATAATATCTTTCAGGAAGTGATTTTATTGAAATTCGAACTGCTAAAAGTAAGAGAGGAAATGTGGTGACCTAAAAAAAAGATAAATAAATAAATCAATGAAATATTAATTTTTATTAAACATGTGGTATTCGATCGAGTGTTATTTTTTTATGAATGCTGTGAATTTATAAAGGTTAGTGTTAAACACATCGATATTTGGGCATAATCTGTTGAATGTGCTAGAGCTTCTTCTTATAAATAAATTTTCAAGATAATTTGTATTGCTTTTAGGGATATAAAATGTGTCTGGAGATCGAGTAACTCTTAATGACATATGAAATTAATATTTTGTTGTAAGTATGGGCTATGAATGAAGTTATGAATAATCTTATAGAGCATAATAAAGGTCTCTGATATCTCGGCGTTGATCAAGAGATTTAAGGTTTATTTACATAGTTTTCATCATTTCGCCCGCGATAAGAGACATGTTTCATAAACAATTTCTGAACTCTTTCTAGATTTGCTTTTTATGTAGAACAATGAGGGTTCCACACTGTAGAAGCATACTCCAGGTGGCTTCTGATGTATTTCAGCAAAGGTCTGCGAACAACATTCATTAGGGTTCCAATTTTGAATTTGCCTGGAGTGAATGTTGATAATCATCGAACTAGTCCTGCAGATCTACCGAGTATGGACAGTTATTAGTAGTCGTAGTCCAAAATCATGAAACCATTGATAATTATAGTATCAATTATCACTGTTATACATATCAATATTGATACATCCATTCAAGGGCGGATCCAGGATTTTTTTTCTGGGGGGGGGGGCACAAGGGGCGGATGGGCAAAAAAATCAACAATTACTGTTAGAAATAAACTTGAAATATCATAAGTTTATTTCTACAAGTTCAAGTATGTATAGGAAGGTTTATGAAAGTGTCAAAACAATAGAAAAACTAAATGTCTAATAAAGACAGTTTTTGCTTCTAAGTATGTACTGTGATGGAATCTCCACAGTACACAAAAATACCGTCTGGGGGTAATCCGCACGTGCCCCCGTGCCTCCCCCCCCCCCCCCCCCCCCCCCTAAATCCGCCCTTACACCCATTACATTTGAAAGAAGTTTCTAGCGTACCAGCTCATCAAACAATGCTTGTTAGAAAGCCACTGAGGTCGTTTTCAATTTTATTATGAACGCCCGATGGATTTCATATGATTTTAATATTATTATTTGACAGGATTTACTGTATAATACAGAGACAACAAGATCTTTTAATGTTTGAATAACGCATATTTTTTTAATACATAAATTTTAAGCGTAATACTCCTATTGAAAAAATAAAAAGAAAATAAAAATAAAAATTCTAAAATTCTCTTATTGGCGACCCTGTTATGTTAGATACAATTGATTTTATTGGTTCCAAAACTCAACAAAATGGCATTTTAGGTTAGTCAGTGGGGGATAAAAAAGGCCTTCAGCTTGCAAAAGGTCGTGTAGTAGCGATTTTGATATATGTTGTTTAGATTGGGAATCTAAAGAAAAAAAAAGTTTTCGACCTTGGGGGGGTCGAGCTCGAGCCGCCATCTTGGATTGAAGGTCCCAAAATTTAGTTTTTTCAAAAAAAATCCTCAACGGTTGATTTTACAACAAAAATGTCTATGACAAACTTGAAGAAGACTATATTACGCACATTTTTTATTTGAATTTTTTTTTTTCTAAATCAAATATATAATGATTTACAGCGGTAGAAAGAAGAAAATTTTGACAAAAAATCGTAAAACTCAAGTTTTCATGATAAATTTTGTAAGAACATATTACACAATATCATTTTAACGTATTTCCACAACACAATATAATTATATAGCAAAATCTATTTCAAATTACAGTAATTTTTCGTGTTACATAGAGGAGAGAAAGAGACGGCAACATACTGCGTGCCTGCAGACCTGACTGCAGCGTTGCCACCTCAGCGCCTATATTGCTACAGGCTAGGATCCCACTATGACAAACCCGACGTCATCGAGTGCATGGATGAAACTACTTTGTAGTGATAATGAACATTTAGTAAGGCTTAAAAAAGCTGGTCTGCCAGTGCGTCTTCATTGAGTATACGAAAGAAAACAACATGATGCAAAACTGGAAGACATAGCAGATGAAGGAAAACGCTTTCTTGTTGCTCTGTACGGGAGTTCAAAAATGGTATGGAATCCAAAAAAATCCAGAAAACTGGGCCTGGAAACGTGGCACCAATGGGCTTGTTCCAATAAAAATGACAAAGAAACCAGCACCCGAGACTTTATTAAAATTTATTTCTTGCAATTGAATATGAAGAGATTTTGTCAATGGAAGCCCTGCATCTCAATACCACAGGCGATGAGTTAGATCATGACATTGATGACAAAGACTATTAAAGAGTGTCAGATTTGGAGCAAATTTTAGCTGTCAAGTTGATAAGATTTCATTCACCTTGCAACCCCAGAATATTTTAAAACGATTTTATCTGTGGTTTAAGAGTGTCAGATTTGGCGCAAATTTTAGCTGTCAAGTTGATGCATGTTCCTCGACTAAAACATTGTAAAACCTATTAATTTACGTAAATAACGCAAGTAATGTTGTTTTGGTACATAGTTTACTGTTCTAGGAATGTGTTTCGGTCAATAGAATATACGATAACTCAAAATTAATCCACAAAACATTCAATTCAAAATTCTAAATAGTGTTTTTTTTACGAAATTTCCGTATTTTTCCTGGAATTTGCCGGCCTTTGACAGGTTAAGATGTCAATATCAACAAACCGGGATCAACAAAAATATTATTACACAATAGCAAATATGTAACATAATTACGAATATTAGTCAAACTCTGTGCGACTCGCCATACCATCGCTGGAATATCTGTGGAATAGACATACTGACCTTGACGTTGTCGAAAGATCCCTACAGGCTGTAAGAGAGGTTTTTGGAGACTCGGCAAGAGAGGTGGGTTTGAAAATCAATGAGAATAAAACTAAAATCATGATGCAAACCAGAACCCCACACCATAGAATAAAAGATAAATTGAAATTTAAAGACACTTATAATTTCGAAGTGGTGAAAGAGTTTACAAACCTGGGCTCCATCATAACGCATGACAAAGAAAACCCAGTAGAAGTAAGAAAGCGCATCACTGGCACTAACAACACTTACTTCGCGTTGTTGCCAGTTTCAAATCCCGAAACTTCCATAGGAAAACCCTATATAAAACAATTATTAGAACGGTCTTGGCCTATGGATGTGTGGCGGGAACAGCTGGACACTTTCGAAAGAAAGGTACTTCGAAGAATCTTGGGAGCGGTGCGAGAGGGAGAGGCATTGGAGGGGACCCCACCACTTTCCCAACGGCATTATAAGGAAACATGTGGTTTCCTCCTTCACCGCACACGTCAAGAATCTATTTTATTGAACGAAGCAACATTTATTTGAACGACTCTAGACCCTCCAATGTCCAAGCATATGGGGTGAGAAAGCAGTATGCAAGTACTTACATTAACATGAGGGAGAGGCTTGGAGAATCCGCCACAATAAAGCTCTATGTTATTTACCAAGCTCCCAGACTCTCTATCCATCTAAAAAGGCTCCAAAGACTAAGATGGGCCGGACATGTGCATCGAATGTCAAGCACACGAGTACCGAAGAAGGTTCTAACAGAACATCCAGGAGGTAAACGAAAGGTGGGCAGACCTAGGCTGAGACGGGAGGATGATGTCAAGAAGGATGCAAAAGGACTACTCCACGTTGCAGTTAGGAAGACGACGGCTCAGGACGGAGGGCGGTGGAGGCTTATGTTGAAGGAGGCCAAGGCTCGAAATGGGTTGTAATGCCATTGAAGAGCAAGAAGACTCACTGGGGATACCACAATAAAAAAACGTCATTTTCTCTATCTCATGGTGGTGTGGAAATTATAATTATGTAATGATTAGCCCGAAAAAATAACAAAAATTGGGAATTTCACAATTTTTTAGAAAAATATTCACATTTCCGCCACTGTAACTCGTTACTTATTAGACTTACAAAAAAATTTCGAAACAAAAAATATTTGAAATTTTATCTTCTTTAAGTTTGTCTTTCGCAATTTGGTTGTAAGATCAACCATTGCACAATTATTTTGAAAAAACCAAATTTTGGCACCTTCAATCCAAGATGGCGGCTCGAGCTCGACCCCTCCAAGGTCGAAAACTTTTTTTTTCTTTAGTGTTCCAATCTTAACAACATATATCAAAATCGCTACTACACGACCTTTTGCAAGGTAAAACTCCCTACTGACTGGGCTATTAGGCATTTTAACACTCCTTTGAAAAGTCATTAAAAGTTATGATATATATATTTTTTAAATATCCCATAACTAACCTAACGTAACCTATTTAACTTTTTTACATCACTTTTTATAAAGTTGTATGTTGTTGAGTTGTCCGGTCACCGATTTTATTTCGTGTTCCTAATAGAGTCGCACGAGCTAAAAATATATTTTACTGCAACAATAATGTAAATAATACACAGTATAAACTCCCACCTCGCATCAACAGCTTAGGTAACCATTATGCAAAAGTAGCAGATATCTTTAAAAGCCCCGAAAGAACTTACGAAAAAGCATTTGAGATATTATTTTAAAATAGTTATTATTGTTTAATATAGCGTGATTGTAAATTTTATTTAAGAGCGTTTAACCAGCCAGCGGACGAAAATCCACATTTCGTCGAAAGTTGTTCTTACGATCGTGAAGGGCGGTTACAATGAGAAAGATTAATTATTCTCCGTACCACCTTTTTAAATTATAACTCAATATCGAATTTATTTCAATTCAAATTAGCTTTAATTTATACCTTCATCCAAAAATGCTGAAAGTCGTGATGATAAAACTATTAAAATAATGTACTTTTTGTAATTATTTTTTGATTATAAGTATTTATCATTTTTCAATAATGTCTAAAATTAATAAGAATGTTAAAAAAATCTCAAATATATTAGTTTATAAGTGCGCAAATAAATACACATATGAGCCAAATTTTGTCAAGAAACACATGTACGTACATATTTTTTAATGATTTTATTGAAACTAAAATTAAAAATCTAAAACATGCGTTTGCTAGATAATGTATTGATTTATTTTACTGCATGATTATATTATTTGAAATGGGTGTGGTATAATACAAAATATTTTTTGAAAATTTAACAAATCTGCCAACTACCTATGGAATAAGCTTATTATACTAAAAATTTAAAAAATTCTCAAAATTTATTACATGCGAATGCTAGATAAAAGAACAATCTTTCGAAATCCATTTATAATTTTTTGTGGAAAAGAGTCAATACGTCTAAAATCTGATTTGAAAATGACATATTTCTGGTTTTCTCTGATAATGCCATCTTAATTTAAACCATATTAGTATGTTTACGTTGTATAATTGTTTTGTAATCCATTTTTTATGTAAAAAATTTTCTATTTTGTATTTAAAGGTACATTTAACAATAATTCAAATTCAAAAATGAACATAATACAAGTTAGATATAAAGTAGCATTTAAGTGTAAGTGTACGTTAAAATACAACGAAAACCTTTTAAATTGCCAATGTCATTAAAAATAAAATGAAAATATAGGTTCATAATATTATGAACATAATTTACAATGTACGATAAGAAGAATTAAAAAATAATAAGCAATCGGTAGTATGCGCGATGCTCTTAAATAATAATATTATGCTCCGTAAATATAACATTCAGCTTTCTCTAATATACTGTTATAATAATATCTCTTAATAACGTAATAATAACCTTTTATATATTGTAATAATAATATTTCTTATATAACGTAATAATAATCTTTCTATCTTTACTTTTTTAGATTTTTCAAAGAATTTATATATAAAAATGCAAAAATCGGTAATTTTAAATACATGTAGGATTACAACAGATTTTTAAAATATTTATATTGAGGTAGGATTTATAGGTTCAATTAGGAATTCCACAGAGCCGAACCCTCTGATATGAAAATATCTGGAGTCGGTGAATTATTTTCCCATCTGGTCTCTGGTAGGTTGACATGTTGTTCTTGTATTGTTTTGTAATGTAATGGTCCAATACAGATTTTAAATAGTTTAGAACGATTAATTAGAACTACGTTTACAAAGTTAAGTGGAATTAAATCTCATTAAACAAATAGCAGTTAATAATGGTTATTCTACTAAATTAATAGATCAAATACTAAATAAAAAGAATAAACAGAAATTCTTAAAACTATATGTCTACCCTTTTTCTAAACAAATGAATAATAATAATCTTTTAAATCTGTAATAATAATAATTAATATCAGTCTAAAATAAATCCGCCAAACCACACAAATATTGAAATTTCACCAATCACTAAGTAATTATTATTAGTTTTTACCTAGTAGTTACTTACAAAATAATTTTATTCTCATTTCCAGAAAATGAGGAGTGGTAGAACTTAGTATCGTATTGTTATATTACGATCTTCCAAGGCAGAAAGTTTCTTTATAATAATAATAATAATAATAATAATATCTTTATTTGGAATAAGAAATGCTTAGAAATTTTTTCCATAGGAAAGCTAATAGCTTTGAAATGCACAAAATAATTTGCAAGGCAGATAGAAACATTACACCTTTAAATTTATATGACGAGAATGCCAACATTCTTATAAATACTAACCAGGAATTATTAGATTCCTGGTCAAATAAAATTATTCATGCAAAACATTTCAATTATCTCAACCAAACGTATGTTGACAAACTTTCGTCAAACAAATGGTTGAGTATTGGAGAGTTGAGCGCAGAAATAGAAGGATTTATGCTTGCCATTCAAGATAGAGTCATTAATACTAAAAATTATAGGAAGCATATAATCAAAGATATAAATCAAATTGATGATTTATGTAGAAAATGTTTGGCTTTTCCGGAAACTATAGAACATATTATATCGGGATGTTCTATATTAGCGCCGTCCGAGTATACATTTAGGCACAATCAGGTTTTAAAAATAATCCACCAAAGTTTGGTAATTAAACATAACTTGATTGACTGCCGTAATATAGTACCATATTATGAATATGAACCAAATTCATTTTTAGAAAATGAATTTTATAAAATATATTATGATAAAACTATACTAACAGACAGAACAATTAGTCATAATAGACCTGATATAGTTTTACATGACAAAATTTAAAAAATTACTTATATCATTGATGTAGCTATTCCAAATTCCTGTAATATTCAAAAAACTGTTTCTGAAAAAATTAGAAAATACACAGATTTAGGAAATGAGATTAAAAGAATTTGACATTCTCGGACTATAAAAATATTACCATTTGTTATTTCGGCTACTGGCATTAAACCTAGGTCTCTAATTCAAAATTTAGGCGTATTAGATTTGTCAAAGAATTTATATATAAAAATGCAAAAATCTGTAATTTTAAATACATGTAGGATTACAAAAGATTTTTTAAATATTTATATTGAGGGATCAGTAGGATTTATAGGTTCAATTAGGAGTTCCACAGAGCCGAACCCTCTGATATGAAAATATCTGGAGTCGGTGAATTATTTTCCCATCTGGTCTCTGGTAGGTTGACATGTTGTTCTTGTATTGTTTTGTAATTATAATACTTATATAGTGCAATTACATAACGTGGATTGACCAGATGATCATTTGGGAAGTGTGTGAAAGGGTTTAGTTTTTCCTGTGGGGAAAATTAAACCCGGACATTTAAATCTGGTGCGTATACAAACAGCTTTACAAAGATACATAAAAAAAGAGTGCTAAAATAAAACAGTAAGCCTAAAAACATGTTTTCGCTGATAATTTTTTTTTTTTTTTAGTTTAGACAAGAAAAACATAAAGAAAAACAAAAAAAAATAGTTAAGAGAAGCTAAATACTTAAATATGCGTGATAAGAATATAGAAAAACACTATAAAGGGTAAACTTATGATCTTATAGGAGTATAAGGATGATATGTATGTAATTAGGGAATATGTAAATATATTGCAAATTAGGAAAAGAAATCTGATAAATAATACAATAATATGGATGTTAAGTGGTGTGTTGTGATGCATTACATTTATCTAATAGTGTTGCTTTGAATTTGTTGAAAGTTATATTGAAGATGTCTGTATATGTAAGGTGTGTGTTATGATAGTGGCAGGCTCGATGTATGAATTCATTTTGTAAGTAGTTGGTGTTGGAGCGGCTGTTATAAAAAAGGGATACGTTTCTGCCATTGCGACCAGGAACTCTAATATCTTTTTTTTGTAAAAGATACGGGGAAGATATCGTATTATTTAGAATTCTATACAAAAACAATTGATCAGAAATAATTCTCCTACAATTTAATTTCGGGATTTTAAAGAATCGACGGATATCTTCATTTGATTGGAATGCATAAAGCGACCGAAAATTTAAGTAGGAGAGAAATTTTTCCTGAACACGTTCTATTCTATGAACATATGTTATGTATCTTGGATTCCAAATTTGTGAGGCGTGTTCTAGGTGCGGACGAACATAGGTATAATATAGCAAAATAAATGTATCGAGATAATAAAATAGTTTTGATGTTCGTAGTATAAATCCTAACATTTGGGTGGCTTTAGTGACAATATTATTAATATGTAATTCGAATGTAAGTTTGGAATCTAAGGTAACACCCAGGTCACGAACTGATTCTTTTCTTTTAATATCGACATTGTTTATTGAATAATTAAATATTATTTTGGTTCTATTTCTTGTAAACGATATTGAGTAACATTTATCTATATTTAGGAACAAGCAGTTAATTTTGCAATATTCGCTGAGATTATTAAGGTCCTCCTGTATTTTTAAGCAGCACGTGATATCATCGATCGGAAGGTATAGTTTCATATCGTCTGCATATAATATTGCCTTGCAGTGTTTAAAACAACTTGTAATGTCATTAATATAGATATTAAACAGGAGAGGACCCAAAATTGATCCTTGTGGAACTCCTGATGTAATATTGACCCAGTTTGATTTGAAACCACTTAGCACAACAGCTTGCGAACGGTTTCTGATATATGAGTCTAGCCATCTTAGTAGATCTCCATGAATACCTGCGAGTTTTAGTTTACTAAACAGAATGGAATGGTTAACTTTATCGAACGCCTTGCTGTAATCTGTATAAATGGCGTCAGTTTGAATACGCTTATCCATATTATGAAGTATAAAGTTCGTAAAACAAGCTAAGTTAGTAGTGACGGATTTACCGCTTCTGAATCCATGTTGGTGTTCACTAAAAGTGTTCTTTAATGCGTTGGAAATTTGGTCTGCTACAAGTTTTTCGAATAATTTTGAGAAAATTGATAGTTTGGATATTGGCCTGTAATTTTATACAAGATTTTGCGGACCGGACTTGTATATTGGGGTTAAAAATTCTTGTTTCCACATCGAAGGAAATTTACCCGTTTGTAACGAACGTTTAAATAATATTAATAATAGATACGCTAAATTCTTTGAGCATTTGGAGATAAATATAGATGGAATTCCATCTGGACCAGCACCTTTGTTAGAATCGATTTGGTTTATATACTTCAAAATAAGATCATAACTAATCTCTAATTAGTAATCTCTATTAAGTCACTAATTTCGGCAACGCTATGGTCTGCATGAGAGTTTACATTGGGGACATCACATTTCTCGTATACTGAATAAAAGAACGATGAGAACAGCTGCGAAATTTCTTGACCGGAATGAGCAATTTCATTTTGATAATACATAGTACTAGGAATAGATGATGTTGTACGTTTAGATTTTATGTACGAAAAGAGAGATTTAGAATTTCGATGAATATTCCGTTCTGCATTGAGAACATAATTTTGGTGACACTCTTTGGATATATTTTTTTGCCTTATTCGTAGAATTGAGAAAGCTTCGTAATCAGATGGATTATTATATTTCTTGAATTTGGATAAATATTTACGTTTTTCTCTTGTTATTTTAATGAGGGCAGGTGAGTACCATGGTGGATACTTTAGTACTTGAATAAATTTGCTAGGTATAAATTGGTGTATAACAATGTTTAACTCATTATAAAATGTCTCGATTGCTATATCTATATTAGTGTTATTAAGTTTTGTAGGCCAGTCAATGTTAGATAAGTGAGTATTGATTTCATCATAGTTTCCTTTGGCGAATATGTATTTTTGAGTTTTGTTATGTTCAAGCGTGAATAAGATATTGAAAGGTAAGTCAACATGTAACGCTTTGTGGTGTATGTCTTCTGGAACTAAAGGTAATTCAGGCAATAAGACTTTCAGATTTATATTGGATAAGATAAGGTCTAGTATTCTTTGATTAGCATTAGTGAAACTGTTAAATTGTTGTAGGCCGGAGAAAGACAGATAATCTATGAATTGTGAACTAATTTTTGACTGATATTCTTCAGGAATAAGATAAGTGTTTTAATCATTTAGGGTCCATTTAATTTCCAGTAAGTTAAAATCACCAAGAATTATGAATTTATCAGCCGGCAACGATAACATTTTTTGATTAAGTTGCGTGGAGAAATTGAGTAATTGAGAATCAAATCGAAGATTTCTAGGAATATATACCGAGCATATATGTATGTTATCCATTCCACCTTGTTGCGAGGGCACCCGAATTGTGATCCAAATATCTTCATCAGTAATTTCCAATCATTAACAGAAGCGTTAATGTAGCGTTTTACTGCTAGCAGTGTGCCACCTCCTCTTGTTTGACCCGTGTCAGCATAGTTTCTGTTGCGGATGAATACGTAATATCTAGAGTCAAAGAGTTCACCACTATTAATGTTATCATTCAACCAACTTTCAGTAATGCCTATTATATCATAGTCACTACACACAATATTTTTAAAGAAGATGTCAGTTTTAGTACGCAATCCTCTTACATTTTGATAGTATATAGTGAACGCCATTAGAGGATTGTATTAACTAGTTTTATAAAATAAGTATATAAATGATAGCGATAAGTAAGAGGATTCGAGTTATATAAGGTGTAGAGAAATAAGCTTGAGACCATCCTAATTAGTGATAAAAAATAAATCAATAGTTTTTTCCATCGTTTACAATAAGTATTCATTAAAAATGTGTTGATATTAATATTAACTAGACTAAATATGGAAGAACCCCGTGGCAAATGCAGTGGCCGTGTAATTGATAACATGCCGAATTGTGTATTTATGTGTTGACAGTAAAGACGGTGAGTATTATAGGTGATATAGATAAGGGTGGTTAGAATCACATTTAGTGTGGGTTTTAGTATAGTATATATATAAATGTCATTATTATGATAAAGTGAGGAATACGATATACATTAAGTTTAAAGTTAAATGTTTTGCTAAAATCTAGGTTATAATAAAATATACAAAAAATAAAGAAAAATGCAAGAACTATGTCATCCTTCCAAGGTCTGCATCGCTTGAGATTAGCTTCGATGGAGATGTGTCGTTTTTTCGAAGAAAAATTTTGCAGTTCCGGACCCATACATAACGAAAACCCCTTTCTTTGGCGTATATTTTTGTTTTGTTTAGAAGCACTTTATTTGCAATAGTAAGGTGCTCGTTAATAAAAAAAACGTTGGTCAGTCCCTGGTATATTGATTTCCTTTGTGGTAGTTGATTTCTTCTTTCTAGAGGCTGTGATTATCTTGTTTTTTATATCAGATGAGACTTTCATGATAATGGGTTTAATTTTATTAGATTGGGAATCACGAGGAGAGACACGTGTAATAAATTCTATATCATTTTTTAATATTTTCACATTTAAGAGTTCGCTAATGGATTGAGCAATTTCATAAAGATTCTCTCCGTTTCTCTCAGGAAGATTTTTTATTTCGATGTTGTTTCTCCTGTCATATTGATCACGCCTCAAGTTGTTCTCTGTCATTATTATTAAAGTAGAATTTATTTCATCAATTTTGACTTCAAGCTTATTAATCGTAGCATTTTTTTCTATGTGATCATTTTTTAGAGTCACCAATTCATCATGAGTGTCACGCAGGGATTGAACTTCTTGTTGGAGACTGGCATTATCTTCTTGAAGGATTCTCACACATTCCAAGATTTTCTTGTACTGGTCTTTCCATTCAATAGACAGTACGTCTAATTTGTGCTGAACGGCATCAGTTGCAGTCTTGCTTTCAGAGCGCAAAATTTCCAATTTTGACTCGAAAAAGTTGATGAGGGAGTCAGTGTCAATGTTAATCATGGACTGATGCATCGGTGAGTCTAAGGGGCTGGATGTGGCCCCTAGTGGTGAGGAAGAAGTTGCTGATGACGTCAACACTTTCTTTGCACTGCAAACCTTGCCGCGGGATTTAGACATTTTGAATTAAACGTTTAACAGAGAAAATAATAATAATCTGATTGATAAACTGACTAGCAAATAGATAGACGAAACAAACAAACAACATATAGAAAGTATGTTGTGGACATCTACTAGTCTATTTTTAGAACGAAAATGTATTCAGTATGGATTCAGAATATAATTTGGGCGTATTTTAGGAAAATGGAAAGAGGGATGGGAGGGGGGAAAGGGTGGGGGCGCTTGACGTCACTGGGAAGGAAGGAACTCGCCGACAACATCATTTTTTCTACCTACATTCATGAAGTTGCAGGCGCCATACTTCCGGTAGATAATAAGCAGCTGTTACTAAATTCCACGTATTACTACTATTATTATATATATTAGTACTATTAACAAATAGTGAATGAGATTTTATACAAATGGATGAATACCACACCGGTTTGACAATGCATTTAGAATGCAAAACAGCAATTAAACAAAACTTGTAAAAATTTCTTAAGAACACCTTTTTTATTTTCACGTGTTTCATCACTAACTTCTTTTTCAAATTTGAATACATTATCCTCTTCTTTTATATTGGTCGGTATTTCTTACTAGACCTTCACTGCTCTCAGTAACGAGTTTTGTGATTTTTTTATGTGTATTTTTTTAAATATTATTTTTATCCCTACGTTTATTATTCTTGTTAAATTACAATGTAATATATTTATTTTAACCTACATACAACTCCCACGATACGGGCAAAGCATGGCATGGTAGTCGAGAGAATACAAACTGTAATGTAAAATTCACATTAAATTAAACATAAACGTCATACGGTGTAAAGACAGGTGAACTATATCGCTACCCGATGGGCAGGATTGAGGCGGGTTAAGGTAGGGGCTGTAGGATGAGATTTATTAATTCGGTCGAATGCGACAATGTGACCATAAACATGTACTCTTCCATATTTCTCTATAGATTAGTACCTACGCGTAAGAATCTTTTTCTTTTACAAAATAATTATAATTTTACATATATTCTAACCTTATTTTAAATTTTTTATTTCTTAATCTCTTTGTTATCTTCTTATTATCTCTTATTCTATAAAATATATTTTTATTATTCAGTTTATATTTTTATATTTGTATTTAGTTTTATGTAGTGACCGACCGAAAGTTCGGTTTCGGTTTCGGCAAGTTTTGGGCAAAAAAATCTAGTTTTGGCATCAGTTTTGGTTTCGGCAGAAAATGTGCCGAACCTTCGGCCGCACCGAAACTCCGCAAAAGATCTCAATAAATGTTAAATTTTGTCTTAAGAATGTGTGATTTCAAACGCGATTAAAATACTCAATTAATGAGGTCATTCCTTTATAAAGTACATAAGTGTTATGTTATTGACACATTTTTGTCCCAAGAAGTAGTTAACATGTTAGTTAATTTTTAATAATATCAAAAAAAAATATTTGTTCACTTACTTCAATTATTGTTTTTTATTTCATTTAACACGTGTAAGAAGAAACGCAAATAAGAACAAAACTTAAATACTTTATTAATGAAATCCTTTATTTATAATGTTAGTGTTGATTATTGACAAATTTATGTTCCAAGAAGTAGTTAACATTTTTTATTTTTTTTTATTTAATATAATATAATGGTATCAATTACATGTTTATATACAAGAAATAAAGTTTTTCTATTAAAATACATTAAATAATAATACGTATTACACCCTTTTTAAGAGCAGAGCTCGAGTTAAAAAGGCGGATAAACGCAGGTTAACCACAGTTTAGCAAAGGAAAAATATGTATATATTTTTTTATATATATTAAACAAAAAATATATAATTAACAGTAAATAAGAAAAAAAAATATAAATATATATTTTTTAAACTAAATAATAGATTCCACTTCCATTTTTGTTTTTTATTTCATTTAACACTTTTAACTGTCTGTATAAGTGTAAAAAATAAGCCAAATTTCATTAAACAATAGATTTTTAGCATGTCTAAAAAATTTTCTGTTTCGGCCGAAACTAAGACAGATACCGAAGGTTCGGTTTTGGTTTCGGTTTCGGTAGAAAGTCCTGTTTCGGTCGGACACTAGTTTTATGTTTCTTTAAATATGTTTATTCTTTTCTTCTTTCTTGTATTTCATTAGGTATTTTTTTCTGCAAAATATTATTTTTCTACGTTCTTACGTTATCATTACATAGTATAAAATGAAGTCGCTCAAAATGTATGTGCGCGTTAATCTTTTAAACTACTCAACGGATTTTCATACGGTTTTCACCAATAGATAGAGTGATTGAAGAGGAATGTTTATATGTATAAAATTATGTTAGAGAAAAGCCGAGAAATTCAAAGAAAACATATTTTTGTGCGATTTAAGACGGCTGGCGGGCCGTACTATAGTCACTTTTGAAATCCGTTCTACGGAAGAGATTGGAAAATAGATGTCCTAGAGTATGTATTTTTTTATAATAGTATAAAATGAAGTCGCTCAAAATGTATGTCCGCATAGATCTTTTAAACCACGCAACGGATTTTCATACTCTTTTCACCAATAGATAGAGTGATTCAAGAGGAATGTTTATATGTATAATACATGCTCATTATAGCAGATAAAAGCCGAGAAATTCAACATTTCAATTCAGGCAGCGGGCAGCTGGTAAGCGGCTGGTGTGGATTTTATAAAGATTGAGTAATGGCGTTGTATTTCGTTAGCCACAGCAACGTGTGGCCGGGTCTGCTAGTAATTTATAATTATTAATTTATATACATAATTATATACGGCTACCATAAAAGGGGCATGAGGCTAGTACAGTAATAGAATTTAGTTTTTTTTTAAATACATTAAAAAATAAATCAAAATAGACTACAATAATGTATAGTTAAAATAGTAGCTCAAAACGAGATAAAAATAGGTTATATTATCAGCTCTAACAACAACAAAAATAGGTTATATTATCAGCTCTAACAACAACAAAAATAGGTTATATTATCAGCTCTAACAACAACAAAAATAGGTTATATTATCAGCTCTAACAACAACAAAAAAACAAAAATTACAAGAAAAAATTATGTTTTATGTTTTAATTAAATTATATTTAAGTCTACCCGAATATGAATATAATGTTGTTACTGAATACAGATTGCATTGGCGTGATGATGAAGCGCGTATTGATGGGTGCGGGGAACGGGGGGCAGGTGTGAGGGGGTCAGGAAGATGCTGACGTCACATCACGAGAAGGCTCTAGAAGGGAGGTGGTGACGTCAGCGCTCAGCCCAGGGGTATCGATCCTGTGAGGGGGGGAGGGAGGTGGCGCCTGTTGCTGCCCCCCTACCACCCCCACCATAGCCAGCCAGTAACAAGTGTCCACCATCATGGAACTAAACTACTTTACTAATTCCTCTTTTCTTTCAACTAAAAGTTCCACAGCCAAGATTATCGCAGACTCCCTTCTCTAGCAGATCGACTAGACTCGTGTTAACCACTTCGCATTTGAAGACTTCTGATTATTTTTTCTTCTTAAGCAGATTTTTTGGTTTACTAACTAAAAAAAAGTATTTCGTCAATTCTCTTTTTTATAGTCCGGAAAGCCGAGAGTTACCTAATACAGATAAGCATACAGATAATACAGACAAGCAAGTAGAAGAAAACAAAATAAACAAAACCATCGTCAAATATAATCAAAATTACCGGAATAATCAATAAAACTTATGTTATCAACTTTTAATACGTATTATAATGTAAATGTAGGTCACTAAAAATATAACCCGTGGCCCAGTGAACATTAAATTTTATTGAGAGAAATACGGAGAAGGAAAAAAGGGGAATACACAACTTTTCAAAAAAAATGCAACAGGTCAAGAAAAGATTGAACCAATTGTTGTTGGTAGCAACAGAATATAATCTGTCGCTCAACAAAATATAAAAAAATTTGACAAGAATTTTAACCCCTCCGAATTTTCGCCAATATGCACTTGAGTTGTCTCAAACAAAATGACATTTTACGAAAACTTTGTGTTATTACCGCGTCACAATTAAAGCTCTATAAATGAAACATTTCTGAACGTAGCCGAATAGTAAAAACGGTTTTAGAAAAGTTACAAAATAAGCTTTCGAATTATTATATTATAAATAAATATTAAGATTTGTAAATATTAAAATTTAGCATGCAAACATTAAAAATAGGTAAAAATGACTCACGTGATGTTTTTTATCTAAAAACGGTACTAAAATCACAGATTATGTAAACAACAATACTTATTCTATTGTATATATGTGTAATAAACACTTTTGTCACCTCACTTTTTTATCATTTCATATAATTCTTTTTAATAAAAATTTAAAATGTCGAGCGCGGACGAGCTGCCGGTAATAAATTTGCGCGGGAAAATATTTTTGTCAACTACGCGACTGACAGCTGATTCCTGTTCTGTATTTCTATAGACAACTTGATAGAGATGTACAGCTTGATCTACTATCGACCTTTTACTTTTTGGTTTAGGGATGTAACTAAAACAATAACGGAGTTAGAACGATTTCTATGGAAACACACGCGCTGACGTATAAACACGCTTATTGTACTTGACTGCTGTCCTGTTTCTAACGCTTATATCTGCTTACGTTGCGGAGGGGAGGGAGAGTTTCGCGAACTTAAAATCTCAAATACTCGGCAAAAAAATTTTTTTTTCGTAATCGTCAGATAACTTAAAAAATATGTATTTCGACGGTGCCGAAGAAAGAATGTCGGATCTGCCAAAAAATTAAAATCGTTCTGCTGGCTTATTTATTGGCTTATTTTGTTGGTATAAAAACGTAATTTCGGAATTTTGAAGGAAATTAAATAATAAGACAAATATCAAAATAATACCATCTTTTTTGAAGTCAAAAATAGTAAAAATGCAGAAACGAAACTTTAAGTAGCTCTACAAAACTACAAAATCGCGTTTCCTACATTGTTCTTCGGGACCGTTAATTTATTTGAAAGTGTTACATAATTACGATGAAGTCTCATTAAACTACTAGATGGCAGTTTGACAACGGGTTCTTAAAAACAATTTATTTGAAAGTGTTACATAATTACGATGAAGTCTCATTAAACTACTAGATGGCAGTTTGACAACGGGTTCTTAAAAACAATTTATTTGAAAGTGTTACATAATTACGATGAAGTCTCATTAAACTACTAGATGGCAGTTTGACAACGGGTTCTTAAAAACAATTTATTTGAAAGTGTTACATAATTACGATGAAGTCTCATTAAACTACTAGATGGCAGTTTGACAACGGGTTCTTAAAAACAAAAACAAAAAAATATTAAAATCACAATCTGTATATATTATTTTTTTATTGGTGCCCTTTTTTACTCATTTAAAGTACGCTCTAGCGTGTTTAAATCGCACTTTATAGAACGCGCGTTTTTTAAAGTTACCATGGCAACATCAACAAATCAACAAAATGTGAAGTCTAAATGTCAACTTTTAACTATAAATCTGACAGGAATATTTTAAACGTCAAATAAAACATTACAAATGTTTCAAAAATTTTATTCAAAGTTTACATGAATACATACGCCTTCTTAGCAACGTCATCCTTGCTAATTGCCTTCATGAATGCATGCACTTTCACAAATGATTTTAAATCAACCCCTTTATTTATCCTCAACAGACATTGCAATTTCGAATGTATGGCCCACATAGTCGATGCTTTGTACTGTTCCGACATTTTCTGAAGGTAAGCAAGCACAACTCGTTCATCTACATCTACTACGTTTTGCTCCTCCATCCATGTTATGAACCTTTCATATTCTTTTTTATAAACGTCTTTGGATTTTTCAGGTATTAACCGCGATTCTGCTTTGGTATTTAAATTATCAATGTTAGAACTCATTTTACAACACACAATAACTAGTAAAAACTGTGATGTCAACTATTAATCTTTTTTTGACAGATTGCAAATGAATGTTTGTGTTTTTCATTTCCATGACAACAAGATATTGTGATGTCACATCACGAATTCATTAATAGTTCTTATTTCCAAATTTTTAATAATAATATCAATATTTATGTTTTCAAAGGGTACCAATAAAAAAAAATAGCGTAAAGTATTCGTGGATAACTGGTCTTTAAAACACTTGCTTTATTTCGAGCACTCGGCTACGCCGTCGTGCTCGAAAAATCGCGCGTGTTTTAAAGACCTGTTTATCCACTTATACTTTAATATACTATTATATCGGTTTGCCTATGCGGAAATTTTTTCTGCTTGCAGCGCTTTTCTACGGTCCAAATCTCCAGTTTTAATAAACGCAATTTTTTTTCCCAAATTTAAAATCCGCAGCAATTATTAACGTTCTAGCCTTGAACCTAGCAGCAGAATATAATTTGGAAATGCTATCTAATTCTTTTTTCTAATGTACAATACGCCATCTTTATTTTATTATTTTATTTATTAGAGATAATATACCTATTACAAAATTATTACATAAAAATTTATAATACATTACTCCCAATGAGTTTAATAAAACTCATTTCAGGAAGGACAACATTATATATCTAAAGGGAAATTATTTTTACATAAGAACAACAAACAATCTTGATTTTACAATTACGGAAAGCGCCTTTGTGGTTACTTATTAAAAAAAAATCAAGTTCATATTCTCAAGTAGGATCCCCGAATGGTTGAAACCAGCCCTGTGGAAAGTTTGTCTATCCCTGGAGGAAAATGGCGCGAAAATAATTGGCTATTGAACACCTGACATATACGGTGTCCGAAGAGTTGTAGTAGGTACAATCTGGAAACTGGCGAATCAACATCACATAGAGAATACAAATAACTTTTTTCGATCCGATTTTTTAAAAAACTCTGGTTAAAAAAACTTTTGCAGTCTGACCTAAGCTTCTACAAATTTTACAATACAACGCTGATATTAACACTCCAGCGACCGTTTTTTTTTTTTCAATAATAGTCCAATTTAAAAAAAATTAATAATGGCCTTCTAACTTAAATAACTGCATGTTTATTTTTATAGTTAGTTTTATTAAAATAATTGTCAAAGTTTTAATTTTTCAAGATCCCTTGAAAACCACCGTATGTATGGTGAATCGTGTGACGTCATCACTCACCAAAAGTTTTTATTTATTTTCAACGGGTGTTGTCATTTTGTATGACAGTTATATGGAAGAAGCTAAGAAAGTATTCAAAAGTGAAAAAATTATTTAGGTGGAATTATGTATTTATTATATTATATTTATTATACATATAGTATCGTTAAATTATTATTTTTTTCAATATTACCTATTACGGGAGAGTGGTATAAAATTTTTTTGAAATTATTATTTTTTTTAGCTTTACGAATCGAAATCAATATTATGGAAAACGAAGCATCGATGGGCAACTGAAAAGATATGGCACCGGATCAGCTGTTCGATGTCCGCCATTTTTGAGTTCGGAATTCGGAGGGTTGGCCGTGGAAATAGCATTACGATTTTTTTATGCAGTTTAAAGTTTTTGAATTTTTAAATAATAGAGATAAACTAATAGAGATACCTGTATTTTTGATACTGAATTATTTATGTCTAAATAAATATTTCAATTAACACAACAACTATTTGTCTAAATCTCTATAAACAGTATGTAAATAAACCAATAACATGAAATGTTGTTAATACCGATGGCTTGTATAATACATTTCAATACAATGACTGGAAAATTAGGGTGAGCAGTGACGTCAGCACTAATAATACCAACTTGACAGTGTGTTGGCACGATTAACAATTGACTTTTTAAAATATTTTTTGAAACTCTACGTTTAATATTATTTAATAAAATTTATATATTCAGAATCAGCGTTTATTGATCTATATGAACATATTTTTTTAAAGCCATAATATTTTTCACTGGAGTTCCTTATTGAAAATGAGAGCTCAAATAAAAAAAAAATTAAACGCAAATTCTACTCCAAACGTGTATATTAACCAGTTTTCCGCTTGCTCTACAAATTTCCGGAAAGCATGTACATACATATATTATAAATCCGTACAGTGTACTCATACTGCTTTGGCAGGATTTGTGATAAACTGATAAAGATAAGTACATCTGTCCCCCATCTCTCACTCTTTCTCCTAGCGAGGTTATCAGCAAGTGACATGTCAAGGGGGTCCAATGGCCGTAGGTAATAAGTAGGTATGTCAATATGCAAAGTGTCGAGGAAGTTTTCCTCTTTTCCTCGAACCCGGCGGCAGAAGTCCACTCGAGCGGCGTCCGGGACCATGTGACCACCTTCTAGTGTTCAGTGTACACTGTCCACTGATCATTAACGACCATGCGAGCATGCCTGTAATGTGTATCCGCGTTCGCTTTATTAACTTGCAGTAGCACTTCACATTTAAGTGTGCGGCGAATTTTAATCCGACCAGCCATCTTCAAACATTTAACCCATACTGAGTAATATCGTGACAGAGCCATTACCTACATCAGGTAACAGACACGCTTACGGCCGTTTCTTCGAGCTGGCAATAAATCAATTGAATTCATCCATCTAGTAATGTTTATGTCCTGTCACCGTGTGCTCTGCGCTCACGCATTACTGAATAAAACTCGGAGGCGGACATTGCGCCATACTTGTCCGATGTTTTCATATTGGAATCGTTTGTTACTTCCAACTTAAAGGCAGGTTTACATAACATTCAGATTATTTTGCCCCGTAGTCTATTGCATAAATTATATGTATTGAATCGTTGAATGAATTTGCTGCGAACTAGTTCTGCGAGTTGTGATTGAATTCATTGAAATGTGCTTGGGATCATCTGACCCCGGGGACGGAAGTGGACTGAACTCTTAACACTGAAATAAATACTAAACACACAACAGAACAACTGAAATAGTTTCCAGAACCCAAACAGAATGCAATTGTTGCCAAAGTTGTTATTACTATTTAGTACGTAGCTTTACTATGATTGAAAGGTCAATCTCATTCATTTGGTTTATGCGTTACCGCTCATGCTAATTTGTTCGAGTTCGGAACAACTCATAGGTCTCATAGAAATCGTTGTGTCTCCCTTACTACCATGGTTAGAAATATGATCTAAACGGTGTTCGAAAGAAAAAACACCACGCTTTATATTCAAACCTAAAAGTTAACTACAATCAAAACTAAATCAAATTTTTCGACCGCAATTTGAAAAAAAATGAAACTTTGAGAATGTTTTATTAATTATTTTTACATGAAATGACAAAAAGTTAGAAAAAACGTAAAGTGAGCCATTTTTAAAACCTTTTTCTATGTTTGCATAAAAAAAATTATATTTCAATAATTATACGTTTATTTTAAATTATAAAATTTGAAACGAATCTTTTCAAAAAAAAAATTAGTTTTCGCCTACGTTGAAATATATTTGAATTTTTTTGCAAAGTAGAAATACTTTGACCTTCCGACCTAAAGACCTGAGGCCTGAGGGGTTAATAAACAAAGAATATTAAAAAGTTTAAAATTGTAGGTACTCTTATGAATTAATTCATTTTACTGTGAATATTGAGTTTATTCTATGGGGCTTCAATTTTATTATATTTTATTTTAGATTTTGAGGAATCTTTTTATACGTAAACCAAAAGTTAAGCAAACAAAAAAAAACTGAACATATCCTTTTTTTACATAAAATCCACACCGCAGGCCCTGTGTGGAGGGTCTTTTTGAGGAGAGGAAGGAGTGAACATTTGTAGGAAGAAAAAACACAGAGGCCGGTGAATTATTCTACAGCCGATCTGAACTGAAGAACAAGTCTTAGAAGCGATCCATGTACATGAAGGGGAACCCAAAAGTAACCGGAATTTCGTCATAACTTCTGTATTTCTCAATATTTTTACATAAAATTTTGAACACCTTCAAAGTATTCTTCATTGACCACAGTGCACTTCTCCAAAAGCTTCTTTTATTGTTTAAAACAGTTTTTAATTTCACTTATCGGGATGTCCTGTAGGCCTTCCAGCGATTTTTGTTTTACCTTCAACACAATGGCAAAACGCTTTCCTTTCATGTCCCTTTTCAGTGTGGGGAACAAAAAAAGTCACAGGGGGCTAGATCACCTTGGAAAAAAATTCAGGGTCCTCTTCGACCTAGTTTTGAAGCTCACATGCCTGAAGTCGACGCTCCCTTTGCTCGTCTGTTAGAAGGCGAGGGACAAATTTGGCTGCAACCCTTCTCACGGGAAAATCTTCGGTTAAAATCCTCTGAATTGAAATCCATGACATTCCAGACATCTCACGGTGTTGATCAATGGTTCGGCGACGGTCTTCGCGAACGAGGGTATTGATTTTATCGACGTTTTCGTCAGTTTTTGACGTTAAGGGGCGTCCTGAACGGGGTTGGTCTTCAATTAATATTTCTCCATTTTTAAAACGTGAAAACCACTCGTAGACTCTGGTTTTTCCTAGGGCAGCAAACCCATAAGCAGTCAGCATCACAATAGTTTGCCGATTTCCCCAACAGGAAACAATATTTCACAGCCGCGCGTTGCTCTCGGCAATCTGCCATCACGTTTTGCCGAAATGAAAAAAGTTGTTTTACTAAAAAAATTCTCACTGGCGAACCGATGCACTCACAGCAACACAACTTCTCAGTAGGACTGACCCTAACGGATATCTGGTCGAAAAATGTGTCCCCCATTCTTCCTCTCCACCACAGCACAACTCGCTTTACCTATCTCGCGCGTTTGGCGTTTTTCCCGACGAGGCACGGTGCCGAAGGGATGAATAACGCTAGTTCCTCGAAGCATCTTCCATTGTAATTCCGGTAAAACAAGTACAGTATACCTACTGACGCCTGTGCCCTAAAGATTGCAATCTGATTTGATTACAATAATATTTTTACAAATGCTAAAATAAAATAATCTGATGAAGAGGAATGACATTCAACGGGATTTGTGCAAATACAACAGCCGTTTAAACGAAGACTCCCCCAAAAGCACGTATTAAAACATCAGGTCGCTAGTCGGCAGATTGGCAGATTTTGCAGAAATTGAGGAATGCATTTGAGTGGCGACACAATGCGGCACATGTTTGTTGTTCGCTGGAGTTTAAAGAATTATAGTGGTTGAATAATAATATTTTGGTGTGAATCAATACCTGGAAGTATCGGGCCTCAGGTATTTCAGCGGCGAAGCGCTCAACTGTCAGCGGTGATGGATCGTACTCCGGCCTGTACCACCACCAGTACCAGCTAGTGTACTCTGTACTGTCTAGGCTATACTGTATGCTAGTGTGCACTGGCTTGCTGCCGCTGCCGCTGAGAGGAATATTCATGAGCGCGAGAAGACAGAAGGCAGACTGCTTGGCTGCGCTTATTGTTAAACTTAAACAAATACACCTTCCTCGCATTCGATAAATAATGGCGTTCCACGGGGATCGGTTCTGTCTCCGACTTTATTTTTGTTGCACATCAATGACCTTTTGTCGTATGCACCAATTCATTGTTACGCGGATGACAGTACCTACAGTCCACGAAAGCTTTTTGTTTTAAAGCCCCTAAAGGGCACACAAACTCCAACGGCTCGGAGAGCTTTGAAGCAAAGAATGAAGCGAGAATGTTTCCTCTCGGGGTAAAAATAACCTTATCAAATTTAATGTTCCAAAGACATAATCATGTCTAATTACGTACAAAAGGGATCGAAATGAAAATCTAGTCTTCATCAACGGAAGCAATCTTCCGAAGAGGCCTTCCATTGATATGCTTGGTGTAACTCTAAATTAATGGGGGCTCTATCGAAGGCCGAGTTAAGTTAGCCCCTCAGAAGCTGGGCAAAAACTGTGCAGGGCCCGCAGATATTTTAATAGTATACAACTGCTTAACCCTGTATAAATCGCGAGTGCGCCCCGTGGTTGAATTTGGCAATCGCCTCTGATTTGGACCCCCAAAATACCTGAAAAAAAACCGTCAATTCTGAGCAGAAACGGATAGTCCATATGATATATTCTCTTATCTTAACAAACGAATTGCAATCTTTAAAACACAGGCATCGGGTGATTTTCAACGGTATTGCTCTGAGGAAATTGCGTCATTGATTTCTTCGCCACCGGTGTACAGGCCCTCTTTTTGTAGTAGTACAGTAAGAAAAAAACCACCGGTATGATTGTTGTCAAAAGGTAGTATAGATATAGTATCTTCTACTACTTTACTTCCTCCTCGATGTGGTTGAGGTAAAGTGTTTTTATTGCAACTTTTCATGCCTCTTTCCCTTTACCGGAAAATCTCTGTATCTTCGGTCCCTCGCGTTCCTACAATCCGTTGCAGCCACGGTGGTAACACGAGGCACACAGGACTCCGCATTGTGTGTACATGTACATTGTACAGACTCAAACCACGGAGGACATTATTGAGGGGCGTCAGCTCTACCAGTTCCCCGGAGGCACGTCGGGTGCCATGGAATTGCTGAATAGCTTGAGCATCCCTTTGTAACCGCACAAATACGAAGAAATTTTTCGTTCTAAAACACCTTTTTGTTGTTCAATATAAAGTCATTACAGAATAATATATCTTAGGAATATGACTAAATTACAGGGCATCAGTATTGAGTAGTAGATTTGAGGAAATAGTGACATGCAACAGCAATTACCAAGCGATCACGATGTCGATGCGTCGATGGTCGGAGTCGAGTACCGCAGTGAAAACAGGAATTTTCGTGGGAGGTTTTACTGATATGTTACACTATTACAGTGATGTAGTGGTGCAATAGTTGGTTACAATGTTTTTTTTAACGTTATCCTTATCACACCATTTTCTCTGTAATCGTAATGCATGTCGAAGCCTTTAGTTTTAATTTTATCGAAGAATCACTAACCAATTATGCATTGCCGTAACCCCCCAGCAGTCAGGATTGTGGATTTTTGCTTTTGTATCCGAATGACATTTCTCGGCCGGCATTGTTTTTTCTATGCACGCTGCAACGCACGAATAGATTTTATAACGAATTTAAAGCGTTTGTGTGAATTTAGAGGTTGTTAGCTAATCATGTAATCAATAATGTGTTTGAAACATAAGACAAGGAAGCGTAATATTATCAGTAGAGATAATGATGCAAATAAACTACGTGCTAGTGTTTCCAAAGTGTTCTTTCTCTGGAAGGACGAATCTGCGCGCTACAAAAGAATTAAAACATCGCACAAGTTCACACGGATGTATTATCAGTTACGAACAAATAGACCTCCATACGAATCAAATAACATAACCTGAAACTCTCCAAAATTTTACATGTTACTTTTAACAATAAGAAGCCATAAACCCCAAAAACTAGGTGCAGTACATACCTTCTAGCTAAGGCACTAAGGGATTAAGGCATAATTTGTTTTGAAAAAGTACAATGTTCATACATGTACAATAAGTACTTACGTAGGTCACATAGAGATCGATCTGATCGACTCGACTGCTATCTTCGAGCTCCCTGTTCAAAGGACTATCGATTACCTAATTGTGTTACACGCTTCTCGTATTATTTTAATAAAAAATTCTTGTTAGACCTAGAAATCTTACTCATAAAAAAAGAGCAAGTACATCTTCCTATATTTTTTTTAAACTTTCGTAGATACCATATTTTTTAAAATACATATACAAGTGAAGTTTACATACATTAATTTGATTTAATCGCCCTTGAGGTGATTTTTTTACAAAAACGGCGCTGTATAAATTAGCCAATTATTATTATTATTTAATTCTTTACAAATTATAAAACTTCAAGATGGGTAATGAATAGATTCCGAGACCTGAAAATTTTGAGTTTTGCGATGACACGAATATTGATGAGAAATTTGGATTTTTTGCGCGAGGAACGTGAATTTGGCTAATTTTACAAAAATAATGCAAAATTCGCAATTTTCGGACAAAACGCGATTTTCTGGAATTTTAAAAAGAAAGTAATATTATACAAAGTAATATAATAAACGCAACTAATTTGACAAATCCAAAATATCAAAAACTTGATGAAGATAACTTTGGTTGCAAAATACCACTTCTCAAATTACCCAAAAAATAATTCGAATATCTTCAAAACGTAACGAAAAAAAACGCGAATTTTTCAGTAGTGCGGTCTGATTAAGAGTTTTTTTAAGAATACTTAAAATAATAAACTTATAAGAAGTTGATTATTGAGTAATGCAATAGTTTGTTTTAACACAAATAATTGATATTCATGTAATTTGTTGATGACTGGAGTTTGCATGATAATGTGTGGCAATGAGCGCGTGCCGCAGCAGCTTAATGGGTTCATTTGATCGGCGGAGGATCTCCGCGGAATTGGAATCCTGGTCAGTGATCGGCCTCCGGAGCCCGACAGATTCAGGGGCCCCTTCAACTTCAACTATCCACTCATACACTGTCGGTGATCAATCACTGCAATAGGTCGGCTTCTTGTCACCTGAAGGCTCAGGGTTATCAACTCATCTTAAAGAAAGCCTTCGAAAAGCACTACACCTACTTATACTAAATAAGTAACACGAAATAGAAAAAAAAACATAAATTATAGGTAAAGGATGGAATGTGGATTAAGCAAAGACAAAATACATAAATAATAATATAAACAAATAGAAATGACTAGTTATGTCAAGACCTCGCTAGAATTTTAATATTTGTTCATTTGCTTAAGCGTCGATGACACAGGGCGAGTTTACAAGCTACTATCTGGGAAATTCACTATCTGTTAGTAAACTCGCCCAGTGTCATCGTGTTACTTGCTAACCATCAATGACTAGCAGATTTTTGACAATCTACGAAAAAAAGTTGAAAGGTCGTCAACTTTACTTGCCTACACGCTTGCTCCGCTTGCTCGTGATTGGTTTATTTATGTTTCCAACATGGCTTCCGATAAACAGCTGATTTCGACTGTCAAACATCTGAAGAATTAGTTCACGCAGCCGTCGTTATTCTTGTTACTGGCGCTAGCAGCAACCTCAGTTTCCTACGCTTCTGAGCGAGTGGACAGTTTTGTGTGTCATCATGACAATACCACTCGCCGATTTAGCCGCTTTTAAACTTAGTAGATAGTATCTTGTAAACTCGCCCTGTGTCATCGACGCTTTAGTGACAGACAGCGTTTAGACTTAAACCAAAAAAATCAAGGTCTTGTCTTCAGTTAATATTCTGGACGGTGGTGAATAGTATCTGTAGTGTTCTTTAACCCCACTGATTAAGATTACTTGAATCGTTTTCGGAAACTTCCAAATAAGATCGAGATTCTCTGAGATTACAAGTTGCTTTATTTACGTCTATCGTAATGTTTATAATGAATATTTAACTGGACTAGACGTCCTTTCCATAAGAGGCTCTTAGTTATTCTGCGACTGTACTCACGACACTGATGAAGTCCAGCCTTTTACCATAACCGTTCGTACATTAGACACGAACTACGATGGATGATACTCTTCCAAGGCACTCTGTTGGGACACCACAAAACTAGGTATAACTAAGTGTACTAACGTAATCTGTTGAAATATATCAAAAAACTACACGACTAATCCTATACACCACAGTATGCGTAATTATTTCAGTGTTGATGGAGGAAGTGCAGTTAATTATTTCCAAGTCTACGGGAGATGACAATGAAAGGGATGCTAGGTACGAGTAATAAAGTTAGTACAAACACTGCAGAAAAACCTTTAGATTAATATTGGATTGGTCTAATTGGGTTAGAATTTACACTTATTTACAAAGAGTAAAATATCTGACAAAACAAGTCACGAAATCCTAGCTAAATTAGAAAATTCAATCTAAAATTAATTTGGTGTCCACATCGATGTTAACTTCAATTTCGCGTATAAATAAATGTCTGCAATAGACTTAGACATTGGAAAACTAAATAAATGATGTGCTTGCACACTTGCTAATTAGTGTTACCGAGTGCGGCCTACTATTTCCTCGATCGACCGTTTGAGCATCCCTGACCTAGAGCCCACAGCCCACAGCCGACAATGTGGCTAATAACAATAACTAATAACATGTAGTGAAATGACTCACCAGGACAACAATGGGTGTATCCTAAAGAGTCGTTGAACGAGTCAAACCGGAGCTCGTGAAAAGCAAATCTTCTCATCTGTTATTTAACTTACGTGCTACTCTGACCGTATTACACACTACACATACCTACGCAGCTGTCGGCATTTTCTAAGAATTAGCTCACCGCGTTGAACGCATATTAAATTAAGCAACTACTTACTTGCAGAAAAAAACCCATAGTTTTTATTTATGGAATAAAAATAGATGGGTAGACTAGGTAGGTAGTTACCTATATTTTACAAAAAACATCGTTAAAAGAAGTGCATAAGTTTTATATGAAAATAGAAAAGCTTTCCGAATATATATAATATTATGTACATTCAGATTCCATGACAACTCATGCAATTTCAACACCCCTTTAAAAAGTCATTAAACGTAACCTAACCTAACGTAACCTATTTAACCAATTTTTGGTATATTTTTTCATCACTTTTAATGACTTTCCAAAGGAGATGTTGAAGTTGTTTGTATTATTCTAAATTGTCCCATCACTGTTCATTTTACATATGTATATTGTTTTTGTGTTTAATTCGTAGAACTTCATATATATATTTTTTTATTTCATTGAAATTAAATTTTGATAATGTTATTATCAAGTTCTGCAAGTAGTTTTGTTACAGCTGTTTCGGTTTATAAGACCATTTTCAAACTGTGGTTGAACCACATTGAGACGACGTATTTAAACGAATCTAAATGTTAATTTTTGAAGGTGTCTAAAATGATTTATAATCGGCTAAACCAATTTGCTGAGAAATTAAGTAGAGACACTAGACATCCATTATGTGAGAGACATAGAATTAAAAAAAAATTACACGTAACTGCATAGGAAAAACCATTAGAAAGTCAAACTCTAATAACTTCCTTTGCAAATATTACCTTTAGTTATTCTTGTTCCCCGCTTGTGCTCAATAATATTATTCGTTGTTAGATCATCTTAAATAGCCCTAGAGAGAGGTCGTACGTAACTTTATCGTTCTAATAACTTCCGTCTTTTCGTTTTCATACAAGACGCACAAGAAGAAAGAGGACGATCATCGATGACTTTCGTAAGACCTCTCTCTGGAACTACGACAATGTGTTGATTCCTTCTAAATACAGTATTGCATAGAATACGCGTGGGTAAAAAAAACTTTTGGTTGAAAAACAAGGAATGTTTTCCTTTGTTGTGTTTTCAATGTTACGAATAGTATTGCGCGTTTTCATCCAGCGACCAAATATCGCCGACAAAATATCCTACGGAAAAAAACACCCCCCAAAAAAATATCGACTAAAACTTAACGTAACCGAACATAACCTAACCTAACAAAAAATGGGACAAAAATAATACAGACATCGTGTTAAGACAACAAATTATCGTTCAAAAATAGTAAAATGGACAAAAATTATACAGATAACAATAATTTATTGTCTTTACAGGTGTCCGTATTACTTTTTCCCATTTTTTGTTAGGTTAGGTTTTAGTGGATATTTTGTTGGCGGATGTTTTGTCCTTAGGACATTTTGTCACGGGATGAAAAGTTGCGGAACCTTTACGAATATATTGTCTTGAATGACACTGCGTATTATATACTGTCTTAAAGCCTGTAACACTCTGAAGATCATTGGATTTTCTTTTGGACAGATACCTGATTGTATGGCAAGCGATATGCTGGTATAGGCCATAGCGTCGTGAGTTTTGCACAATTGCGAAATCGAAAAATTCATTCAGAATATTTGTTGAACTGCCTCGCTATTGGAGCGCCTCTACGATATTTTCCAAATACCGCGTCGTATCCACTGCCTTTCTTCCGGTTCAGGCGTAGGGACGTCGGCTTCATGGAAATATTAAAACTTATTATAGAAGTAACACCAGCTCTTCAATTTCACTATAATATAATAACTGTGAGGAATAAGTATTGGGATAGGAGTGCTACAGTAACTGGTGTGTGTTGGTAGATTGGGTAAGGCGCAATAGCGGGGTGCTCGCAGCTCCCTTCCGGGCAAGAAGACGCTCGGTTCCGGGAGAGCGGTGTGGGTGGGTGGATTCTATTTCCGGAACCCACCCTCCGGTTTTTAGAGTTCTACAGCCTTACAAGACGCTTCCTTACAAAGTTTTGTGGAAGAGCGTAGAAAAAATTTTTGCAAAAAGTATACTATGGAAAGTAGGTAGGTACCTACGTAACTAAAGGCATTTTCCGTATATCTGTTGACTACACTATTAACTCAAAAAATACTGGATTGATTTTGATCAATATTTCAAAATTTGTTTTTATTAAAGTGCCAGGAGTATTTAGAAAGTTTGGTTTGAATGATAGAAGAAGTCGGAGACGCCCTTGGTCAACTTAACGCATTATCTTTGCACTGAACTACTTGTGCAGTTTATCAATATTGACAACATTTTATGTATTAACATGTTTCATTTTCAAATGGTATTTTACGTACGATAATGATGCTGATAAATTAACAATTAGATCAATTGTTTAAATTATCGGCAGAGTAGAAATATTTACATGTAAACATGTAACAAACAAGTACAAATTTTTAGTCACATCAACAGTTTCATTACATAGGTATGTTCGCAAGGTATCAAAAACTTATGAGTCGTAATGTAAATTCCAATTAGCAATACAAGGGGCAATAATAATAATCTTTATTATTATTTTATTTATCTCAAAGTTTGAATTTTCATTTTTATTTCTATTTTTCTTTAAAATATGATTTTTTTTCTCTTTATTTTTCACTTACTTTTAAATATTTCTTAATTTTTATTAAGTATGTTTAATTACCTGTTTCAATAAAATTGTATGTATTAATTCCTATTTAAAATATTAAATGTACTACTACCACAACACGGGTATTAGCCTAGTGTGGTAGCCAAAAAAATGAAAAATCTGTAAGTAACTTATAAAATTGAATGAAATAAAAAATAAAAAATTGATGGCAATTTTCTTAGATTATATTTGACTTAAGGGGTCGTCCATTAATCACGTGAGGCTCGAAAGGGGGGGGGTCGGAAAAAATCACGAAATATCGCTAGGGGGAGGGGGTATAATTAGATATCACATGTATTTATTTTTCGTGACAATATTCTGAAAATTTCAAAATATTTTGTACTAAAAAAATACGGGGGGGGGTTAGTCTAAAACCTCAGCACATATCACCAGGGGGGAGGGGGGGTTAAAAAGCTGCTAAAAATATCACGTGATTAATGGACGACCTCTAAGGTATAAATGGTATTATTTTTAATCGCCGATTATTTAGAGTTCTTTCACCGTAATCATTGGTACATTTCGGAACCACCATCCTTCATTTGGAGTGAATCTTGTATTATGTTTATGGTTAACTTCTTTCCTTACACAAGCAATCAGACGATGTAACATGTTAACTTACAATATTATACAAAAAGAATCTTCCAACAGGTTAAAAATTCAGTGACTTGTAGATAAATTCAGTGACTTGTAGATAAATTCAGTGACTTGTAGATAAATTCAGTGACTTGTAGATAAATTCAGTGACTTGTAGATAAATTCAGTGACTTGTAGATAAATTCAGTGACTTGTAGATAAATTCAGTGACTTGTAGATAAATTCAGTGACTTGTAGATAAATTCAGTGACTTGTAGATAAATTCAGTGACTTGTAGATAAATTTAATGTTACTTCTGTGTGCGTTGGTATAATTATGGATTAACAATTTCGTAATGGAGTTTCCAAAGATTAATCTCAAGACGTTATGAAAAGGTAGAAGTGAATGATAGAAGGAAGTCGGGGACGCCCACGAAGATACAGTGTACTTTAAATAATTGAAGCAAAGTATTTAAACTATTTAAAACTTTTCATATCTCCGAGCTACGTCGGGTATACATCAGCAAGTAAAAAATAAAGTTTGCAAACTTTTTTGGAAAAAAATTACATTTACTAGATTATTGACCTACTTATTGTGGGTTGCTTATGCCCATTTATAATTTTTGCTAGACATCTTAGTGTGTCCCGAACGCTCGTCTGTGCAAACCTCACACTATCAGTACACATACCTTTATGGCACCATTATCATCTAGCCTTGGTCACATTCTCCTAGCGCTAAGCATTGTAATATATACATATACATAGAATTTCAGATAAATATAAGTGTCACGTGACACCTGACATCTGGTCACGCGAAGTTTACACGGATTATCCCGACCTCTTTTTCCCTTACAGAAAGTATTTATCACTCAATAATGATTCAGTAATTATTACAGTCACGCTAAATCTCCATGAATGCTCCACGGTTAGACGGAAGGCAGCAGACCTGTCAGGTCGATGCCGGGTTAGGTTAGTCGGGCGTCAGTGGGTTGTTTGGGTTGATTCAGTGAGGGGCGGGAGAGGCATCCTCCCACGCGGTGGACGCTCGGCGAGTGGGAAGTGGGTGGTGGATGGTGGGCGGTGGACTGGTGGGGGGGACTGGAGTAGGGGGAGGGGGAGGGAACCCCGTGGCATTTACACCCACGCCTATTGCGTATTTCCAAATAATGTAGAGTGTATTTCGCTCACTCCCTCGCTCTGTCCCGTTCCCGCAGGCGAGTTGAATGAAGAGTGGAGGAATCCAATCCTGCGCAGTAGACATTTCTTTTCCACGTTGAGGGTCTATTTTCAAGTTTACACTTTCCCAATACGGAGAACATTTATTGTGCATGAATATTTGTACGTAGCATTAAATCTGGAGCCTAATGATAGAAGTACATATCCATGTCAAATTTCTGAATCGCCTGGGGATTTTTTTTTACTTGAGCTCCATACAGGAGGCCCTGAGGAAAATAATTTCCCTCAGGGCCTATGTCGTCTTTGGGGATGCTGCGTAGAGGGTTTTTTTTAAGGAAAGGAAGGAGAGGAGGGTTCTGGGAAGGAAAAGGGTTTTAGGTGTGGGTAGGAATTTGGGGTTCAGTGTGTCCTGGTCATCCGCCTCCAAGACCTAGACAAACCTCACCCCATCAACCCGGGCACCCCTGCTAATTCACCAAACGTAGCGAACCACTTGGGGTGACCTATGGCAGAAGTGTTGGTTATCCAATAAAGATTCCCGGGGCGGCGGAACCCATTCTCGCCTCCCAAATTGAAAATTGTTTTTCGATTTTTCGACAAAAAAACGCTGAATAAAAATCTACATCAGACAAGCCACAATTTCATCCATCTAGAGTTCTAGAGCACCTGACAAAGCGTTCGACGAAAATTTTAGAGTACTTTCTAGTATCTATATCAAATTACCAAAACTGACAAAGGGACTTCTAGTATTAATCCCCAGAAATAATTATAACATTTTTAATACGTTTGTTTGAAAAAATAAAACAAAAATTATATGCGTTGTATAATATTTTATTAAGTTTGACACTTCGTCAACAATCGAATCCGCAACCACCGCGGTTCGGCTCCTAGACAGAGCATGTTTTTTGCCACGAATTACGATCTTTCCTTCGGACGGGAAAAGTATTAGGGCGGTTTTTTATTTAAATTTTCACCATAATTATTTTGGTACAACATAATAATACTGTTAGAAATAGTTTGTTATAACAAAGCAGATTCTTGTGCTTGGGAGAAGTTACAGAGTGAAGAAAATAAATAAAGATAGATTTCTAATCCAAAATTAATAAGACAATAATATCATTATTTAATCAGTTTACATGATAATAAAGAAGACAACATACTATAGATAATAAATGGTAATCTTGTAAGATAATATATAAAAGTATTAAGAATATAGATAAAATATTTGAAACATTAAAATAAAGTTTACTTTTTTAAAATTTTCTTCTTTTGTTATTTTCTTTTTTATTAGATACCTTTGTAGATAGATGTATTATCGGTAAATATTCGGAACAAACGTCAACGGTTAATACGCACTTTTTTTATAAAACCATAAAAGACAACTATTTGCATTCGGGGAAGTTGAATATGTTACATTTTTAATTTTAGTTACGTAAATTGAAAATTTGCTTTCGTATTTAAACACAACGCTTCACCATATGCAATTTGTAATGATTATTGTTATTTTATTATGTTGGTATTCCCTTAATTACAAACAGAGAAAAAAACCTACGGCTAGAAAACATTGATTTTCACTTTTTTTTTTAAATATTAAATAGTACCTACTTTATGTAAAGGTGAAAGAATTTGAATGAAAATAACTAATATAAAAATCTTTTTTTAACGCATAAAAATAACGTCTTGACACATATTGAATCTAACCTAACCTAACCTACTAACCCAACCCAACATAACCTAACCTAACCTAACCTAACCTACCTACTAACCCAACCTAACCTACTAACCCAACCTCTTACCTTTATTGACGAAAAAAATCGTTAAACATCAATTCTTAAAAAAAAAACATCCCAGGATTTATCTAGTTTGTATTCCAAGCAAAGTTTCTAACCAAATTAGTGCTTACCTAATTCAAAATTCGTGGTATGACTAATTTTCTAACCACTTGTTATTTTATACAGCCAATGCAATGTGAAATATCAGTAATACCAACATATTAAATTAACAATAATATTGCAAACAGAGTGATTTGACAGTGTGAAAGCAAATTTTCAGTTTACGTAAATAAAATTAAAAATGTAACATTTTCAACCTCCCCGAATGCAAATAGTTGTCTTTTATGGTAATTAAAAAGAATCTAAAAGTTTTATAAAAAAAAGTGCGTATTAACCGTTGACGTTTGTTCCGAACAATTACCGATATATTAAATGTATAACTAGCAGACCCGGCCACACGTTGCTGTGGCTAATGAAACCTTTATGACCAACGCCATCTGATAAATCCAATCCACACCGCACGTTTTTCAGCCCGTTGCTCACTGCCCGCTTCCGCTTGGCCAGATATATAATGTATTTCAACTAATTTACTCAAAACCTTGACAAATTATATACCTTAAAACCTTCCTCATGAATCACTCTATCTATTGGTGAAAACCGTATTAAAATTCGTTGCGTAGTTTAAAAGATTTAAGCGCACATACAGCTTGAGCGACTTCATTTTATACCTAGTATAAATATGTATAAATCAATAAATAAATAAAAATATATATATATATTTTTTTTTATTTCTTTTTTTTTACATTAACGCAACACAGAAGGCTCTGAGGAAAATAATTTCATAATGTCATCTGGGATGCTGTGTGGAGGGTTTTTTTGAGGAGAGGAGGGAATGAACATTGGTCTTGAAGAGACCCATGTTGTAGGAAGGAGGAAACACAGAGCTGTTGAACACAAGAACGAGTCGAAGAAACCACCGGTTCTCATGTGACAAATGTCAACCGTGTACAAATGTTGGGCACGCGTTTGGCGTGTTTCACGATTATGCACCGGTGCCGAAGGGATCAATAAATAAAGTAATAGTAATGATAATAAAGATAAAGATATGGAACTCGTGGGACTGCACCACCCTCCCCAAGATCTGGAATAAATAAATAAATAAATAAATAAAATAATAATAAAATAAAATAAGATGAAGAATAATGATAAGCAGCATTGTTCTTCAGAAAACCGTCCACACACAACACTGGCTCCCCTGACTGTCCTGCCCGCCAAGCCGCTGAGAGACGCGAATTATCTCGAGTCAATTTTTTAGGCTGAATCAGAATCGACACCTTATTAATACTAACTTTTCCACCTATTATCAAAATATTCGTGGTCTCAATACTAAGCTAAACTCCTTTAGATGCTCCATAAATTTATGCCCTTATGATTTTTTATGTTTTACCGAAACATGGCTATCAGACAATATTGCTTCAACAGAACTTGGACTCCATGACTACATTATTTTTCGCTGTGACCGCTCTTCCTCTTCTAACAAGTGTAGAGGAGGTGGGGTAATGATATGTATTAAAAAAAAATACTCTTGCCACATTCTTGAATCGTCTAATAATGTATCTGAACAATTATTTATTTGTGTTCTACTTGGTTCCAAGAAACTTGTCATTGGTTGTGTATACATTCCCCCCTCCTCTTCAATAGAAATCTATAAGTCACATACTGAAGCAGTTGAGCGTGTTTCCATAAAGGCCGATTCCTTACTTATTTGTGGTGATTATAATCTTCCTAAAATAGTGTGGCTTAATGATAGTCATGGTGTGAAAACTCCTAATAATGTTTCCCTTCATGCTTCCATAATAGTAAATTTCTTTGCCTTCCTGAATATGTACCAATTAAACTCGATCAATAACTGTGGAGGTTACTGTCTTGATCTAATATTTACCAATATGCCTAGCGTTTGTGTATGTGAAGCTACTGACTCAATATTACCAATAGATAAATATCATCCACCACTCGATATTAACTTCACTAATCCTTTCAAAAGTGACACTCTGAAATCAGCAG
This sequence comes from Limnephilus rhombicus, assembly GCA_929108145.2. Classification (NCBI taxonomy): domain Eukaryota; kingdom Metazoa; phylum Arthropoda; class Insecta; order Trichoptera; family Limnephilidae; genus Limnephilus; species Limnephilus rhombicus. Next base: position 38,189,158 of record OV815278.1, read on the forward strand.
TTACATTCCACTACAAATTTAACAAAGGTGATTATACTGGCATGAATAGGTACCTTGCCCAATATGACTGGGCAGGTATGTTATCAAACAACAATATTAACGATGCTGTATTTAAATTCAACGAATGTATAACTCATGCTATAGATTTGTTCGTTCCAAGGGGAACTTTTTCCCAGCCTAAATTTCCTATTTGGTTCAGTATGAAACTAAAGCATTTGATTATGGAAAAAAAGAAAACACACAAGTTATTCAAATTAACGAACAACTTAGCGCTTTATCAAAAATTTTCTCAGTTAAGAGAATTATCCAAAATTGAATCTAACTTGTGTTATAAATCTTATATTGAACTCACTGAGACAAAATTAAATCTTAACCCTAAACAATTTTGGAAATTTATTAAACAAAAACGTATTGATAACGATCTCCCTTCAAGTTTATTTTTTAATGATACTCACGCCACCAACGATTTCGATATTGCCAACCTTTTTGCTGAACATTTCTCCTCTGTCTATACTGATAACATATGCACCATCCCTCCACTTAAATATGCTAATACTATTGACCTTAATAATTGCGAAATCACACTTGTAGATGTTTTCAATTACTTAAAAAATCTTCCCAGCAAAACAAGCACTGGTCCTGATGGTATACCTGAAATATTATTGAAAGAATGTAAATCTGTTGTATCTAAGCCAATTTGTTTATTATATAACTTATCATTATCATCTGCCACTTTTCCGGATTCCTGGAAGGTTTCCTATATACGACCTATTTTTAAATCGGGTAATAGGTCGAACGTAGAAAACTATAGACCTATATCGATGTTATCTCATATTCCTAAAATCTTTGAATCTATAATCACAAAAAAAATAACACCTATTTTCAAAAATGTGCTGATTGAGGAACAGCATGGCTTTAGATCTGCTAAATCTACCACTACAAACTTACTCTCCTTCACCAACACCGTAATCAATGGCCTAGAAGATAAATCACAAGTAGATGTTCTATATACCGACTTTTCTAAAGCTTTTGACAAAGTAAAACACGCTATCCTCATGGCCAAGCTATATGCTATAGGTATACGAAACCCATTGCTATCTTTCTTTAATTCTTATTTAAGCAATAGAAAACAAAGAGTTAAAATAAATAACATTGAGTCTATTATTATTGAAGTAACATCCGGCGTACCGCAAGGAGCACATTTAGCCCCGCTTCTCTTCAACTTGTTTATAAATGACATTATTCGTATTTTCTCTCACACACGCTTTTGGCTTTTTGCTGATGACAATAAGATCCTAAAAATAATCAAAAACTACCATGACTGCCTTCTTTTCCAATCAGATATTGACTCTTTCAATGACTGGTGTAAAATTAATTGCTTGGAACTAAATGTCGATAAGTGCAAAATTATGTCCTTCTACAGATCTAAAAATCCGATTGTTTTCGAATACAAATTAAATAATAATTGCCTAACAACTGTTCAATCTATTAAAGATCTTGGTGTCTCTCTTGATAGCAAGCTTTCTTTCCGGGAACATATAAATACGATTGTTAATAAATCTCTCAAACTACTTGGTTTTATCACTAGAACCACTTCTGACTTCAAAAACATAAATACCCTAAGAACTCTTTACTGCTCCTTGGTTCGCCCCCATCTTGAATATGCTTGTATTATATGGTCTCCTTTTTATGCTGTCCATATTCGTCATATTGAATCCGTTCAACATCGGTTCCTAAAGGGAATTGCTTGGAGGCTAGGATTAGAGCGAGGCAATTACTCGTATGCTGAAATTGAACAAACTCTAAACCTTTCTCCTTTAGAAGACCGTCGGATAAAATCTGATCTCATTTGTTTCTTCAAAATTATTAACTGTTTAATCGACTCGCCTACATTACTACAACTCATCACATTTAATATACCTTCTCGTAGACTCAGAAATAAAGACCTGCTTTTCCTCAATCAGCACTCGACTAACTATGGTTATAACTCACCACTGTCCAGAATGTGTAGACTGGTCAACTCACGTCAAGACCTTGATTTTTTTGGTATTAGCTTAAATGATTTCTGTCGCTCTTTAAACAAATGAAGATATGTAATATTCACCCTAATTTTTGCAAGGTCTTGACGTGACTTGACACTTATTTTTCTTCTATTTTCACTGTTTGTCTTTGCTTTCATGTACCATCCGAATCCTTACATTGTTCATTTCTATACTTCGTGATACTTTGTTTTAAATTGGACGTAAGTCCGTAAATAAATAAATAAATAAATAAATAAATAAATAAGCAAAACATAATATACTGAGGAAAGGGTTAAAAAAATTAAAAGTTGTAAGTACAACAAATTTTTTTGTTCCATTCAGACGGCAGCCCTGCGCTTCGATTTCGTACTGTCGACTCTAAGAAATGCGTTTAGTAACCCAACAGAAAACATATTTATGTATAATATTTAGGGGAAGGCGGGGTAATCACGAACGCTGGGTAATCCCGAACGCAGCAATTTCACTATGTTAGAAAGAGATGGCAACATTTTAGTCATCGCCATCTTAGAAATCACGCCATCACTAGTCCCAGGCGGAGTGAAGCGCTGCAGACATACACCACGTTCAAGGTATGAATAATTACAATATTTTGTCCTTTTCGTTGCAATTTTTCCATAAATGAAACTCAGTGTAACTGATCAATTCATTGTAGTGCCAATACGACATTTTAGGAATAGATAGTTAGTAGTTTAAGAATTTATCACGATTATCAGATGCGGCCAAGCTAAACATAACCTAAAGTTATAAATCATTTTTTGTTGTTTTACTTTGAAGGGTATTGGCGAACGAATTGAGTGGGTAAATCTCGAACGTTCAGCATTGCCAACACATAGTATAAATAATTTGTTCTTTCAATTGTTTAGTTACCTGTTCTTGATGTACCTATCCTGAAGCACAAACTCCTGAAAAACTGGTGGCTATTGCACTATCTGACATTGTAAACTTACCCTTTACTACCTATAAGACTACTAAGCGCAATATAAAAAAGAAAAATTCCATTATTTTAGCTAGCACACCAATCAAAGATGAACTTGAAGTACAACGAAAGACGCAAAAGAGAACGAAAGAAAAAATAGATTATTATTGCATTTTTTGTAATGAAAAATACAGAGACATCCCACTTGGTGACGATTGGATCGAGTGCTACGTTTGTAAAAACTGGGCACAGATGGTCGATCGTCTCCCTTCGGCTACCGTTGTGATCTTTGCCGCACACACTGATCTCAAATTTACGTTAAATTGTTACGAATTTGTCATACGTGATCTCATTCTTAGGCTAGTCTGGGTCAATGGCGAACGATCGCAATTACCCCACTAGGTGTCCGTGATTGCCCGACCAGTGTCGGGTGAATACGAACACTAAAGGTTTTGCTTTTGTTTAAAAAGTTGATTATATAAAGATAAATTAATAATGTTTATTTTTATTTTTTTATTATTGAGTTAGTTTATACTACATGAATGTAAACTAATAAGCACAATGTAACATTTCATTTGATAAATTAAATATTTTTACAGTAAGCATAACATTTATTTTTAAATACATTCATTCTTTCTTCATTCTTCATACTTTCAGGCATTTCATCGTACATCTTTAGTCCTTTGTACATTAGGCTGTTCTATGATTTTGATTTCTTCATTTGTGGCAATCGAACTCTGTTTATATTTCTTGTTTCGTAATTATGAATGTCTCTATTAAAAACAATTTCATCCTTAAAGTATTTTGGCATTTGGTTTTTCATAATTTTATGCACAAAAATTAACACATTAAATAGTAGTCTCTTTTTTATTGGAATCCAATTTAGCTTCTCTCTCATTTGATTAATCCTTGCGTATTTGCCTTTCCCCAGTATACATCTCATAGCTTTGTTTTGTATATGTAACTTCTAGTTTGTTCAAATTTCCTTCATTGGCCAAATGTTACATCGTAGAGCAGTAGTCCAAATGTGGAGCAACGATAGTTTTATAAATGAGCTCCGTAATGTTTCTATTTAATTTACGTCTTAATCGTCTAAGAAAATTTACCTATTTTGATACCTTTTTTAGCACATATTCAAAGTTTGCTATGAAAGTCAGTTTTGAGTCGAGTATTACACACAGGGATTTGATTTCATTTACTTTTCCAATTTTTTCACCATTGATTGTCAAATTTAACCCTGTGTTACGTGTTTTATTGCCTATTTCCATATATTTTGTTTTGCTTATGTTCAGTTTCAACTTGTACAGTAACTTGTAATCTAACGTATATTAATGTACCTTTCAGTACATTAATATACGTTATATCTCGTATCTTTGGATTTATTTCAAAAACTTCCTTATATTCGTAGTTACCCCGCCTTCCCCTACTTAGTGCGTGCAAAGTCGTGCGATGGACTAGAAAGTGACATAGAGCATTGAGCATCGTGTGACAGAATATTGAAGTTTACCGTAAATGTCACCGATAAATAAGTCAACTAGTACTTTGCACTGAAATTTGCAGGGTTCTACCTATGTAGTGTATAATGTGCACGAATAAAGTGGTACTCCATTACATTGCTTTGCTTTCACTGCTACCAACCTGAAATACAATAGCACTTTATCTAACACATGCAAACACCTCAGCACAAGTTCTTTAGTCACGTGTTCACGAACCATTAGTACTTACTTTTAACCAATTACATACAGTTACTGAACTGCCGTGCATATCAGGAACATTTTTGTATTTTATTTATTGAATACGTTATTTGAAACAAGAAAATTATAATTGTAACAATGGAGACATAGTTATATTGGGTTAGGTTCCATAGCAGTTGATCCCCCAAAGGTTAGCCCCACCGGCATACTCATATACAATATGCAGTCGGCTTAGGTAAAGTACGGTATTCCTGCTCACACAAAATATAATTAAGTGTCCACAGAGAGGATGTACTGCCGAATAACAAAAGTATGAAACATATTTTCATTCAAGTGCATCAAGAAAAAACTACTTGTCATATAATATACGTAAATACCAACAAATAAGTATAAAATATCGACGAAATGGTGATATTGGGTTTATTCCATGAAAGTTGATCCCGCGACAGTTGCCCCCCGGCATACTTAAATACAATATGCAGTAGGTTTAGGGAAAACGTGTAAACCTACTCACACAAAATATAACTGAGTGTCCCCGAAGGGGTGTGCAGAGAGGATGCACTGCCGAATGAAAAAAGTATGAAACATATTTTCATTCAAATGCATCAAAGAAAAAACTATTCTTCTTTATACTGTATATATACGAGCGTACAAGTGCAACAAATCAACATCTTATCTTATATATAAAAATGAATCGCTGAATGTGTTGCTAAGCGCAAATCTCAAGAGCAGCTGAACCGATTTCGATAATTCTTTTTTTTAAATATTCCTTGAAGTACGAGAATGGTTCTTACGGAGAGAAAAATTAAGAAAATTGCGCAAAAAATCGGAAAATTTCAGAAAACCTAACGACTATCGCACGTTTGACAGTTCGCGTGTTTGAATGACATTTTAAATCAGGATTCTATTTTTGAAATTCTTTAAGTTGATAAATTTATTTAAAGTAGGTACTCCCCTAATAGTTTGAATCGAATCAAGAATTTTAGATATTTTAAATTGGTACCTATGTTAGGTACCAAATTTAATATACATGAAAAATGGAAATTTGAATAAAAATTGTAAAAGGTGGCACGCAGGTTGTTTTAAAACTGAATGTACTGGGATAGAATATTAAATATTATTGTGGGGGGAGGGGGGAGGTGGAGGAGGCGGAGTGGGAACCCCTCTTACACCATGCGAGCGAAGCCGCGGGAAAAAGCCAGTTATACATAAATTCGTTCGGTATCCATACCAACTTTCATACTCAGTTTCATCTATGGAGTTTTTCATAAGTAACCAAATATTTTTGTCCTACAAAAAGTTTCAAAAATCTAGATTGTGTTTTTCACACAAAACTAAGTGTATCACATTAAAATAGTGGATCGTTTTCCAATTAATAAATAATCACAGTGAGAACAGATATACTATAAGAATGAATTTAAAAACAAAATCTTGAAATTAAAATGACAAGTGATATTTGAATTTGAAACCGTTTGAATTTGAATTTGAAGTTTGAAATCAAGTGACATTTGAAGCCATAGATAAAAAGTTAACAGAATATTCTACCATTCTAACATCTACCTACATCTAATAATAATCCATAATATTATAATGGAACAAGAAAACTCTGCCCAACAATTCCTGGCAAAGGCAACCTCTATTTTAAACCTATTAAATATCATCATAATGGACACATCAAACAAATTCACCAAGGAACAAATAGCAAAACTCGCCCCTAAATTCACCGATCTATTGGGTAATGTCAGTCAAATGGGTGTAAAGTTAGGGAGCCTTGAAGGAGATTTGAAGACCTACAAATATATGTCTTCAAATCAAACACCCGAAAATGGGAACAGAACGTATAGTTCGATTACGTCCAACCAAGTCCTCCCGAAATATCCACCGAACACAAGAAACAATGCCCCTATACTTCCTGCAAGACCAGCCGTACTTATCTTCCCCAAAGATGACAAGTCACTTCCTTCCAGCAGTACTCTTGAAACTCTCAAAACCTCAACTAACCCATCATCTTTGGGAATTACAATCACGGGGGTACGAGAAATAAGGAACGGAGGTGTAGTCGTGCATCCAAGTACCGATGCGGAGGCCATAAAACTTGCCAATGCACCGACCCTATCCGATGCTGGTCTAAAAGCAGCAGTTTCTTCGCATAAGCTTCCTCGGATAGCTATCCATGGTCTACCTCAAGTTGTGCCCCTCGAGAACATCATCTTGGCAATCCATCAGCAAACACACAAAGAAACCGGTCTACAAATTAATGAATTGAAAGATAAATTGCAGTTCTCTCACAAAGTAGGACCTCGTACCGGATCGTGCACTCATGTCTTCAGAGTTCCTCCTTCTCTTCGTCACTCCCTCATTCGCTTCTCTAAACTGGCTATGGACTAGCAAATATACACCGTAAGGGATTGGATCGACAGTCTAAAATGTGGACACTGTCAACTTTACGGCCATACGGCGTCGAAATGTAACGCAGACACGCCTACATGTTCTCACTGTGGAAAACCTGGACACAATGGAGATGCTTGCCCGACTCCTGAAAAGCCATCAGCATGTGCTACCTGCAAGTTCTTCAGAAAACCGTCCACACACAACACTGGCTCCCCTGACTGTCCTGCCCGCCAAGCCGCTGAGAGACGCGAATTATCTCGAGTCAATTTTTTAGGCTGAATCAGAATCGACCCCTTATTAATACTAACTTTTCCACCTATTATCAAAATATTCGTGGTCTCAATACTAAGCTAAACTCCTTTAGATGCTCCATAAATGTATGCCCTTATGATGTTTTATGTTTTACTGAAACATGGCTATCAGACAATACTGCTTCAACAGAACTTGGACTTGTGTCCGCTCTTCCTCTTCTAACAAGTGTAGAGGAGGTGGGGTAATGATAAGTATTAAAAAAAATACTCTTGCCACATTATTAAATCGTCTAATAATGTATCTGAACAATTATTTATTTGTGTTCTACTTGGTTCCAAGAAACTTGTCATTGGTTGTGTATACATTCCCCCCTCCTCTTCAATAGAAATCTATAAGTCATATACTGAAGCAGTTGAGCGTGTTTCCATAAAGGCCGATTCCTTACTTATTTGTGGTGATTATAATCTTCCTAAAATAGTGTGGCTTAATGATAGTCATGGTGTGAAAACTCCTAATAATGTTTCCCTTCATGCTTCCATAATAGTAAATTTCTTTGCCTTCCTGAATATGTACCAATTAAACTCGATCAATAACTGTGGAGGTTACTGTCTTGATCTAATATTTACCAATATGCCTAGCGTTTGTGTATGTGAAGCTACTGACTCAATATTACCAATAGATAAATATCATCCACCACTCGATATTAACTTCACTAATCCTTTCAAAAGTGACACTCTGAAATCAGCAGTTACATTCCACTACAAATTTAACAAAGGTGATTATACTGGCATGAATAGGTACCTTGCCCAATATGACTGGGCAGGTATATTATCAAACAACAATATTAACGATGCTGTATTTAAATTCAACGAATGTATAACTCATGCTATAGATTTGTTCGTTCCAAGGGGAACTTATTCCCAGCCTAAATTTCCTATTTGGTTCAGTATGAAACTAAAGCATTTAATTATGGAAAAAAGAAAACACGCAAGTTATTCAAATTAACGAACAACTTAGCGCTTTATCAAAAATTTTCTCAGTTAAGAGAATTATCCAAAATTGAATCTAACTTGTGGTTCAAATCTTATATTGAACTCACTGAGACAAAATTAAATCTAAACCCTAAAAAATTTTGGAAATTTATTAAACAAAAACGTATTGATAACGATCTCCCTTCAAGTTTATTTTTTAATGAAACTCACGCCACCAACGATTTCGATATTGCCAACTTTTTTGCTGAACATTTCTCCTCTGTCTATACTGATAACATATGCACCATCCCTCCACTTAAATATGCTAATACTGTTGACCTTAATAATTGCGAAATCACACTTGTAGATGTTTTCAATTACTTAAACAATCTTCCCAGCATTTCTATACTTCGTGATACTTTGTTTTAAATTGGACGTAAGTCCGTAAATAAATAAATAAACTTAATATTATTAAAGGTATTTTTTTAAGTTAATTTTGGGTTTGCCATTTGTGGAATAATGCACGATTTTTTTTCTAATAATTTTCGGGGGGGGAGGGGGCAACTGTTGGGGGATCAACTGTCAGGTCACCATTGGGTTAATGCGCAATAGATATATTAATAATATGGAGAAATGCAATGTCCGTAACGATAAGCTGCAATACAAGACAATCCAGCCGGACTCTCTAGCTCTAGAGTCTAGACCAGGGTTTCCCAACCAGTGGTCCGCAAGAAGCTAGAAGATGGTCCGCGATGGTCCGCGCGCCGGTCAATAAACGAGCCAGCTCACGGGCGGTCCCTGGTCGAGAAGTCTGAATTTAAAAATATCGGGACAATATTTAGTTTATCATTATTGTACCTTGTGGTCCGTTGCCATTGTGGTTTCGCCCCATCCCATCCTACCCCGTTCTACCCCCTCCGTTTTGGTAAATATTCTGCTAGAACCCATTCCATCCTATCCCATTCCGCCCCTCCCGTTGTGCCATCCGTCCCGAGTGCCACCTATGCTAGCCTATGCCACTAACCACAAGCAGTGGCTTAGGCTAGCATGGGTGGCACCTGGGAAGGATAGGGCGGATAACGTAGTGTCACCCCCCCCCCATTAAATTGTGGTCTTAGGAGGTGAAACTCGGGTCGGGTAGCATGCCCCCCCCCCCCTCTCGCTACGCCACTGCTTGTGGTCCCTGTCGAAAAAATAAACGTACAAGTGTTCCCGGGTCAGAAAAGGTTGGGAACCACTGGTCTAGACCAAAGGTTCTCAATGTAGGCGATAACGCCCCCTTGGGGGCGTTTCAGACCTTCAGGGGGCGGTAGAAGACCAAGAAAAAATTGGGGGGCGTCACAGACTTTTAGGGGGGCGGTCGGACACCCAGAGAAGCCCATCCCACCCCATCCCATCGACGGCGCCTGCCACAAAAATATTTTACCTATCCCATTACGCCCCCTCCGTCATGGTATCCCGTTACGCCCCCTTTGTTGTGGTAGATGTAACCCTATCGTGGTATCCCATTACGCTCCCCCCCGTTGTGGTAAATATAATCGTGACGACAATTGCTGTCTCGGATTCACGAGTTAGGGGGCGCTAGAAATAAGAATATTCTCAAAGTGGGCGGTGGGCAAGACAAGGTTGAGAATCTATGGTCTAGACTCTAGACCCATCGCCTTGCACCGCAGGGGGAGGAATGGACTCATACGTTCGTCACTTCTGAACACATTGACCCCCAGATTCCTACCCACCCCTCATACCTTTTTCCTTCCCAGAACTTTCTCTCTTTCCTTTTCCTAAAAAGACCCATTCCCAAAGATGTCATGGGCACTGAGAGAATTTCTTTCCTCAAGGCCTCCTGTGTGACAGATAGGTGACCGAACAACTCAGAATCATGCAACTTCAACACCTCCTTTGAAAAGTCATTAACGGTGATGAATAAAATATATAAAAAAAATGGTTTTAAATGTTTTTGTTACGGTACGATGGGTGAGGTTATGGGCTATTTTTCAATTTTTTTTCGCAACTTGTAATGACTTTTCTAAGGGGTTTGAAAATGCATGATTCTGAGTTTTCATGGAACCGTGGAGATAACGTGAAAAATAAAATAAAAAAGACGAAATAGGTGGCATAGCGACAAGCGTGTGCTTTTATTTCCTACAAATATATAACTCTTCACAGTAAATCCTTCTTCAGATACTATTACCAATTCAGAACTTGTAATATATTGTTCTATTGGAGAATGGTTCGGACATGGAGCAACGATGTGACCGGTCAAAGCCGACAGCGGACGTGGATATTTAGTGGATCTCGATTTAGTGACTCTATTAATAGAACGAGAAAGACCAATAGTCAATATTCGTGCCAAATGAGTGATGACCCTCTCCACGAGATCATTGGGAGAGTCTTGTATCATCTCACCGGGAGTGGTTCATACTTTTTGAAGGTGGTATAGTATCACTGAATAAATGATACACACCGGAAATGCTTTCTATGTAGATTAGAATGGAATCCGATATGGCCGCTGACTTGTATATTTTGGTTCGAACCTATTTTACTTGCACTACGTTTCTGTAACACTGCCTGATGTCGTATATCGCCATTACTTTTTGATCGATATGAAAATTTCTAGAGACACGTATTTAAAATTTAAGCATATAATGATCAAACTTTTGGATCTCATAACACGCACATATCGCATTTCCAGTGTTCTTTTTTATCTTGTGTACATATATACATACCTTTAGTATGTACATCATTGTACATTGCATTCATTGAGAAGTGGCAAGTTATGACAAGTTATAGAATGTAACCGCTTGTGCTTCACGCATCGGATAAATCCAAATGAAATAAATTATTTGCTAGTAGTAATTTATATTTTTTTTAAATAATAATTCAGTCAATTATTGTAAAAAAAAAAGTTTTAAGTTAAGTTTGTAGGCTCATTAGAAATTACATTTCTTACACACTTCTTCTTTAATGGCGCTACAGCCCATTTCGAGCCTTGGCCCTCGTGATAAGCTTCCACCACCTTCTGTCCTCGGCTGTGGTCTTCCAATCTGCAATATGGAGATACACACGTCCGGGAAAATTAAGTACCTTCACGGAAACGCACGCAAAGATGAAAAACATGACCAGTGTTTAATATAATGCATATATAATGCGTACAACGGTTTTGTAAAATAAAAACTAAATTACTTTAAAATGATCTCAAAACAATATATTAAATGCACTAATCTAAATTTTAATAAGTAATTATCGACATATATGTAAATAAATATATATATATACATATAAATGAACCCGTTTCCCTTGGTCACGCTATAACTTCAGAACGGCTTTAACTATTTCATTCATCTTTTTTTATATGTTTTCTAATACTTTGTAGAAGGTTCTTACGGAAAGAAATAATAAGAAAATTGCGCAGAAAAAAAGCTTAACGACTATTTTAACTTCGCACGTTTGACAGTTCGCGTGTTTGATGAAAGTGAATTTAGCAGGCAGCTGCTTTTTTTTGTAACAAAAGAATTGTCTATGAATTTTTTAAATAGGTAACTATGTAAGGTACCAAATTTGAATATTGTAATACATGAAAAATGAAAATTTAAAAAAAAATGCAATAGATGGCACGCGAGCTGTTTGAAAACTAAATGCACTGGGACTGAATATATTATGGAACGCGTGAGGGAGGTTGGCGGGACGGGAGAGCGGGGGAGGGTAGAGGGAAGGCGGGAAAGGTGGAAGGGGAAAGCGGTAGGGGATGGGGACGCGGGAGGGAAACGGGATGCTAGAGAAAGGACACGGAAAAACAGGTAGAATGCAGGGAGAAACAATTTATTTCTTTGAATATGGCATTGCAACGCATGCCAGGAACTAGCTAGTGTCAAATAAATAGGTACTTGTTGATGGTGTAACATTTGTTGAGTAAGAATGAAATAACATTTTAAACCAATGTCCATATGGAGTCATTCATGTATGTTTTGATACACTCATACCTAGGAAGGTTATTATTTTATTTGTATACTTTAATTTTCATATGATCAGATCCTTTTTGGAAGTTTGTTGTAGTTATGCTTGCTTTAGGCATATTATTGGATTTTCTGTAAACCTTGTTTTGTGTACCTACTATAATACCGGGCTGCGTAATTTAAAATTTATTCTAAACTAGCTTTTTCCCGCGGCTTTGCTCACATGGTGTTAGGGGATTCCCACTCCGCCTCCTCCACCTTCCCTCTCCACCCATCAAACCCCCCTCCTCCAACATTTCGGCGAATCATTTTTAGAAACGGATATTAAGTGCAACACCAACAAAGCACCCTTTTTAGGGTGAATTGCATTATTTAAAAAAAAAGACATAATTTCCAAGGTAACAATTTGTTTGCTTTTCTTCTGACGTTCGCAATAACTCGATTTTGTTAGGGACAGAAAACGTATGATAAACAATTTCATAACGCCAGATATTATTATTCATAACGCCAGAGCTTACCAATATATATTAGCTTGTGTCGCTCTCCATAGAGAGAAAAAAATGGCCTTACTTTTCTCAAAAAAAGTTTCGTATGATCTGTAGCTATTCGAAAACGTAAAAATAAATTAAATTATTGTTCACTATTAGCCCGCTAAAATGGCCGGAAGTTTTGAAAATAAATAGATTTAGTGATTTGGAAAAAAAATAAAATAAAGGGTCCATATCATCGATATATTAACTATAGATTAGCCCTCCATTACCCAATTCCAATCCCAAAGTGACACCACCTACGAGAAATTTCATAATACAACTACCCATCGAATTCCGTTGCATCTCTTGCGTGACGTAGTTGTTTTACTAGGAAGAAATTAAACATTTTTTATCAAATGTTACTTTTTTCGATACGTTACCTCGAATTCATATGTTATGTACATATTTTTTAGATATTCACACAACTGATTAAATTGTTAATAATAAAGTCCGCGATGGCCCACACTTAAAATATTTCTAACTGCCTGAAATTTGTGTTTTAAAAATGATCTTCGCGAAGCTAGTAATTCCGTTACCGCGAACTTGCTGGAAAATAAATTAGCTCCACGCAGACCAACTAAAGGTACAAACCAATGCTTCTTGCGATCTTTTGACTGCGAGATAAAGGACTTTCTTTTTGACAAATGTTCTCGTAAACCAATATTTTTGGTGCCGGTGTCATTTTTAAGACCTACACGCCCTGTCTAGATATACTTGGTCGAAGGTCCATATTTTATATTTTGTACCAAACTTATTTTTCTTTCCATAACTTCAGTACAAAGAACGCAAAAAAATATTTTTTTTGATCCATATGTGATGTGTGGGTTAAAAATATAAAATGGGAAAATAACCCTTTTTCTGGATAAAATCAGAATTCTTGTTAACTTACTTGTATTCATTAACATAATTTTTTTTTTTCATTTTTGTCAACTATACACATTTTTTTAATAACAAACAAACGTTAAAAGGTTAAATTATTGAAAAAAAAAATAATAATAATTTTAAAAAATATAATTAATTAATATAATTAAATATTAAAAAAATATTATTGTATTCTGATTTTCAATGCATTTTAGCGGGCTGATAACCATTTTTAAAAAAATAAACTTAAATGCAGTTCTCATTTTCTTTGCAAGACGCAACTTTTGAGATACCGGGCGTTTCTGAATTCAAAAGTCGAAATAATTGACACACCCTAAATATATATAGCCTATAGTAGATACTCGCAAATAATGTAGCTTTCTATTAGTGAAATAATTTTTAAAATCCGTTCAGTAATTTTTGCGTGAAAGGGTAACAAACAAACATCCATACAAACTTTCGCCTTTATAATATTAATCGGATAGGGCCGGTAAGTAGATTCATGTTGTGATCGATTGTTGCAGGATATTGTGAATAAGCGATAAGTGGATAAGAGCACAAGAGACATATGGAAGACGCAGATAATACGTTTGGGTAGTTTTCCAGACCGTTGTTGTTGTGGTGTTGTCTTATTGTTGGCGTCTCGACGCCAAGTAGTTGCCAAGTGATGAAGGGATTGGAGTGCTGAAAACTCACTACAGATATGGCATATATCCACCTTCCTACTTCCTACTCCTATTTGGGTTTTATTCGGTTTCATTAATGAGAACATTCTAGATATGCTATCTCTAACTTACGAGATAATAATTATCTTTAACAACTCATAATTATTTATTATTTTAATCTAATCATTATTTTATTAAACAATTTAAAAATTCGAAGCAATTATTTATCTTTTTTTTACATTAACTCCACACAGGGGGCCATGGGGAAAATAATTTCCCTCAGGGCTTATGTCATCTGGGATGCTGTGTGGAGGGTCTTTTTGAGGAGAGGAAGGAATGAAGATTGGTCTTGAAGATACTCATTGTAGGAAGGAGGAAACACAGAGGCCGGCAAATTATTCCACAGCCGAGCTGTTGAACACAAGAACGAGTCGAAGAAGCGACAAATGTCAACCGTGTACAAATGTTGGGCATGCGTTTGGCGAGTTTTTTTGTTATCTACGAGCATAGTACAGATTATAGAAAAATTCTTATCGTGTTTCTCTTCTTGATCTTACCTGACTTTCGCTTTCATCTCAACTATTTATTTTATATGTAGCTAATTTTTAAAAAGATTCGTAAATTTGAGTCAAGCAATTTTAATGATTTTCATTGTTTGGTTCGTGTTAAATTCCATTGAAATTTAAATTTTGCCCCTATTTATGAAGTCATTTTTAGTAAGAATTAAAATAAAGAATAATTAAAATAAATATTGTACTGCCTATCTAAAATAAAAATCAACGAGAAAAAGATATCACTCAAGGACTTACCTCGCTTTATAAAATGTCGGTTTCAGTTCCTCCAGTGTAAGGCACGTGACCTTTAAACTTCCCCCGGCAGCGCGAGGGTGGTAGAGAGTAGAGAGTGGTGGGGGGGGGGTTCCATTCACTGGAGGTTTACCCCCCTCCCCGCCAAGCCTACCCGGTAATAGTATTTACCTTTTAACTACAGTGCTAAATTTTGTTTTAAATTTGATTAAACATACTTTGGAGTAAATGAAATAAAATGGATCAATCGGATAGATAGATAACAAGGAATTAATTACAGAAAAACTTTCCTAATAAGTAAAAATGCTTCAATAATAACCTGCCAGTATTGACAACATACGTTTTCCTCTATCTCACAACAACTCTATCTCACAACAGCATTCAACAGTTGTTAGGCAGAATGAGTGATTAGGGCGGAATTTTCCGTAGCAGGAGCACAATGACAATGTCACTGTTTCCATGCTAGATATATCCATATTGCCCATTACCGTCCCACGTGTCCGTCCTAGCTCCCACCTGATTCATCTGACCCAGCCGGCGCCCGCGAAGCTGTTTGTTGTTTCGTCCATTCTCTAGTGACGCGTGAGTCTCGCTCGATGAAAATATTTAGAAACAAAAATCTGCACTACATTTCTGATTCACGTTGCACCGCCTGCCCCTGCCTGTACCGTGCAACACGCCATCACTCTCATATGGCCATTCTCATTCACACTCTTCACCTCCTCTTATTTAAGCTAGTCTTCTCTTTTCATCATCATGGCCTCTCGTGCACTGTGCACCGTGCACTGTGTACCATTCACCATGTTCTGTGCCCTGTCTAGGGTCGTTGGGGCGCCAGACATAGACGGCGATCATCTCGACAGAATATTATAACACAATACATAACGTAGCGGCCACACACACAACTAACAATAAGCAACGAGCAACAAGCAATGAGCGACAAACATTGAAACATTCCGTCTATTCTTGTATCTTCTTGTGGCGTCGCTTTTCTCGTATCCATAGTAGTGACGTCACGGCTTTCCACGACGCAACATACTTCTAGCAATTTCCCCTCGGCGCCGGCCCAGAGCGGGATGGCGATACTTCGCCACGCGTGCGGCAGACTGGGATGCGGAGAAGCGAGAGTAGAACCCGATGGTGCGAGTGACCGATAGTAAGCCTGACAAATTCATTTTCAATATTTGGCATTTCATTCATGGTTATCTGTTTTTTGTTTATTTTAATCAATATTTATATCATTCGATTATTCCGACGAGTTTCGCCTACACAGGGGGAGATCCGGTGCATTATTTTTAGTTTTACCTTTTATGTACGAGCGCCCACGCATGATAAGGACTGTCACGGCTACGTACAATTCCAATCCACTTAGGGAAATAATCGATACCTACTACGTAGGTACGTAATAAGAATAAGGTACCTTTACATATAGGCGTAATACGGAATGTACCTGCGTCAAGTGCGAGATAACAATACACTACCTACGTCAACGTTGCGGAGGTTCTGGTCGAGGAGGCTGGGGGGGCTGGGGAGGGCTGGGGGGCCCCCTGACCGCCCCGCCAGCCCCGCAGCCCCAGCCCTGGACCAGGACGCCGCTCTAGTTGATGTTTCGCCACAATAATAAATCCTCGGTTCTCGTGACGTTAGCCGCCTTTCGCCCGATGCGCGCGCCGCCTCTCGTGTCTGCCTGTGTGTGTCGTGTAAAGTGTACAGAGGTAGAGTGGTGCTGGTGCTGGTACTGGTGCTGGTAGAGCGGTAGAGCCGCCTAACGCAGTCGCCCGCCAGTCGCCGCGCGCTCACCGCCCTCGCTAGTCGCACTCCATCACTCCAGTACTAGTCTAGTACCTAGTACTCTAGTCTCTAGTCCAGTCCTCGTGCCGCGTGCCGCGAGTGCCCGCTACTATAGCCTAGTCAGTGATTCGGTCAGTCAGTGGTGTCGGTGTCGTCGTTCGCAGTGCGCTCTACTGAAGCAGAAGGAGCCACCAGCTCTGAAACGACCAGCGAGACTCGCACTCGCCTCAGCTCCCAGTGGCTGACAGCTCTCAAGCGGCGCGTGTCGTGTGTCGTGTGCTCGGTACTGTGTACTAGTTGCTATAGCTGCACGACAGCTGTTCCTCCTCCTAACCTGGTGACTGGTGACTGGTGACGGTGACGGTGATAATAAACACAACAAGCCTCGATAGTTCCCCAGTTAACATGGAAAATACAGTGAACACGGATTCACGCGAGAACTATTTCAAACAAAATAAAGTACGTATTCTTTCAATAACTATTTTACAATCAATCTAAAGAAAAGAGTCGAACATGCGCCCCTTGATTTTCTTCTGTTTTCTTAGGTGAACATTAAATTATTTCAGGAACCAACTGTCAGTAAAGGTAGTTAGTGCAATAAGTAGGTGGCTACAGACTGAGTAGAATTTCAGTAAAATTATTTGGCCTGATTTTTCCGAAGACGTTGATTGATGACTTGTGTTATTTGTTTGGACAAAATAATGTTATGCCGCTATGTGGGTAGTTGGTTAGATTGTTATCATGACACTGGAAGTTATTCTTGTTTCGTTAAAATGAAGAATTTATTTTAATCCAATTAGTCCTGAGGACTCGACGACAGCACATACGGAATGGCATCTCTCGGTATTTCATTCAATGTTAGTAATAATAAATTATCTATAACCATAGTTATTCGTATGACATGCACAAAATAATCTTTTGGATTTCGTTGTATTTGTTAGAAATTAGACTTTATTTTAAGAGCGTGATTTTAATAGAAAATAGCAATTAGTGTTTTTCGGGATCAGATCTACTGCCTGTTTCTTGCAGCTGCCTCTCGATGGCTCTATGCGCGGAGGAGTGATAACCTCAGGCCGCTATTTGCCCCCAGCCTCAGGGTCACCAGATACAACACCTATCGATGCACCTTCGTAGCACCGCTATATCGCTATAGATAGATAACTGCAACAGGCCGCCAGATACACCTTGTGCAGTTAACTGGGAAATAGTCAGATGAGCGTAAGTCGCGTATCTTCGTCCGTACTGAGTGTATTGCAGCTGGTGCATGCTCCACTTTCGCGTTCTTTGGGTGGTCGTTACTCGGTACAATACAAGCCGCTCGCGTTCACTCGGCTGGAGATAATAATGCTCGTTGCGTATTATTTAGTAAACATGAAATGGGAAAGATGACCAGTGAACACTGAGCAATAAGCGGGGGCCATACAGCCGTGAGACGTGCATATTACAATAGCGAATTGGGCACAGCAGACTGTAGACTGGCGCAGAGTGGAGTGTGTCAGCGCTAGTGAAAGTGGTTCAGTGGAGACTGGGCCACCATTGCCACCACTGTCCACTGCCGCTGCAGACCACTGGCCACTACCATAGCCCGTACCAACTACTTCTTCTACTGATGTAACTCTATTACTTGCTTGCTCTACTCTCTGCTCAGCTGTCCATTGTATTAGGCGACTGATTTATTCACTGTCTTTATACCTTCTTCCTCGTTACTGAGAATCGACAAGATTACTAAATAAATAGAATTTTATGAAATAATCGTAGCACGATTTTAATAAATCTTTGTTTGAGGAAATAATCATAGCACGCTTTAATTTTAGTTATACTTTAATTAATTAAATCTTAAAATAACTCGTACATACCTAGGTACACACATTCAAATTTACGTACAAATAAACATAATGATACTAAGGAATATTTCAAACAAGTAAGTAAACAATAGTAATATGTGAAACATAATATAAAAATCAATAAAAAAATCATTATTATGAAAGTTTTCTTAATATAGTACAAATATAAATATATACTTTCTACCCAAAGATTGCTGTCGACAACTCTACCAATTACAAATAATAAAAAAAATAATTCAGAGAAACTTAAATGTATGAATCGAATTTCAAGGAAATGCGTATATGTCCGCATGTTTCTTTGTGATTGCCACCAAAAGTTGAAAGAATGCATTGTCATCGACAACGAGTCTAATTGCGAAGGTTCAGCTCGATCGAATGTCGGGAAGTGGGTTAGTTTCCATTTCACAATCGAAATTCAAATAGTATTTAAAAAGTGGAATCACTTTTTTTTCCTTCACTCAAAAGCTGGTTTATAAGCTATGACGATATTTATTATATGTACGAGACAAAAAACAAGTAAAGATTATTAAAGAAGTAATGTTTTGTAAATTTTGTACGACGTTATATTAAATTACAAACGAAAATGATCAGTACTGCCTCCTACTATATTAGATTCTGCAAACTAATAAATGCATTTTTTACAAATAAATTTTAAGGGGTATTTTGCCATTATCATAGCTTATCCATACATAATAACGAATATTAATGAATAAACAAATAAATACTCGCAACTTGTAAAAAACTCTAAAAGGCTAACTTATCCTAAATGTAGCCATTATTCATAGATTCGTGTGCCGAACAGTAAACTCAAAAATTTTAAATAATAAATCCTGTGTAATTCATTTAATATGTACGTTACGCTGTGAATAAACTATGGTGGTGAAATACCACCTAATAAATCTTTTAAAACTTTTTATAGTTATTTTTGTATTAATACATTCCCTGTGGTTAGTGGCCGCGATGTCTCTCGTAATAATAATAGCTAATAACATTATCTGATTCATTGTACGGTTGTAGGTACTGTCATGTTATTTTGTGGTTGCTTTTTAAAGCAACTTTCTTCGTGAGGATTTTTGTTTAGATGTGTTTTTAATTGATTTGAGGAATTGTGATAACAGTTGCTGGACGTGTTTTAGTTTTACGGGTTCTGCTCTCCTTGTTACTCACCCATCACAATAGGCACCGTCTCATTGTCTCACTGTCGCGCTGTCTCCCTATTCCACTGTCTCCCTGTTCCACTGTCTCGTTCTCCCACTGTCTCACCGTCTGGGCTGCTAAGCTACCGAACTGCCGAGTTGTAACGCAACAAATGAATATGCTAAATATGCTTACCATAACAGCTCGAAATAGAGTATATTTTGTTAGTTCATGTTCATACATTATCCACATCGATTGCCTAGGAATATCAACGAACAAGTATTTTCTCTTCTGTTTGGATAAAAGTCACCATCGCGCATCGTCAAAATAACTAACTAACTAACTAACTAACCATCACGCCGTTTCCCCGCAGGGGTGGGCAGAGAGGACGGACCGCCAAACAACTCGGTCTTAGCACACACTCACATTCCTACATCGTCTCATACATTGTCTTCTATTATTCTGACTTTTGACATGGCCCGACTCAAGTATCTGATTCACTTGATAATGCCATGTCTTCCTCGGGCGTCCCCGACTTCTTCTACCATTCACATTCGCATCCTATATATTCTTCTTACACTACTCTCTTCGTTCATTCGCTCTACATGCCCAAACCATCTGAGGGTCCCTTTAAGCTAATCTTACTCATTATGCTTACATTAATTAGCCTTACATTCTTTGCGGATATCCACATTTCTCACACCATCATACATTGTTTTACCACACATCTCAGGGATCTCATTTCAAGAGCATTCAGTTTACTTTCATCCTTCCTCTGCCAGTTCCATACCTCACTACCATACATCAGGGACTCCATTGTGGACTGCTAGCTTCGCTTCTTTTGACAGTTTTTTTTATTAGCGTCAACGGCATTCAGCCCACCATTACTGGAGTTACCGGCATTCACCCTTCTTTCAATATCTCTATCAGCCTTCCCATCTCTCGTTAACATACTACCCAGATTTAAATAAAGAAATTCCATTTGATAGGAACGTAGTCGTGTTTTACGATCATCGTCTCCTAACTTTGGAATACCGATAAAATTTTTAATATACCTACCAAATCACTATATTTGGCCTAACCGCTAGAGCGATTTTTGCCATATATTGGCGTCATTTTAAATGTCTCGGATTGCTTTTCGGATAAAAAAGGCAATTCTCCCTTGATTCGGCAAAATATTTTCAACAAATATTTGTAGCTCCCACGTTTGTTATTTTAAACTTAAAATAAAGCTATCAAAATGATTTATCTATTATGACCTTAGTTGTCGCAAATCCGAACTTCGTAGACTATTTTATAACGAAGTTAAAAATAAATTAAATTTTTTTTTTTCACGCACAATTTCGGATCAGCTGTTTACGGTTAAAATTAAGTCCTTTTTTCCATAGATATGCACCTTTCATTATCAAGTATAATACTTAAATATACAGAAATCGAAAATATTCTATGTTGACTCGAATAAGTACCTCTCACGGTAGTTTCAAAGTAACAATCACGCAGGATTCGCGCGGTTGAAATCTTTACGATTTTTTATATTGTTTTTATAAATCCTACAATTCATCATTTTATTATATTATTACATAGTATAAAATGAAGTCGCTCAAAATGTATGTGCGCGTTAATCTTTTAAACTACGCAACGGATTTTCATACGGTTTTCACCAATAGATAGAGTGATTGAAGAGGAATGTTTATATGTATAATATATGTAAATTATATTAGAGAAAAGCCGAGAAATTCAAAGAAAACATATTTTTGTGCGATTTAAAACGGCTGGTGGGCCGTACTATATTCACTTTTGAAATTTGTTCTACGGAAGAAATTGGAAAATAGATGTCCTAGAGTAAGTAGGTATTTGATTTTCCCTTTTCAAATATCCAGTGTTGCATTGCAAGCATTGTACAATTAGTGGCGAGTTAATTATTTTATATATATAATACATGCGTATTATAGTAGAGAAAAGCCGATAAATTCAAATATTCAATTCAGGCAGCGGGCAGCGGGCAGCTGGCAAGCGGGTGGTGTGGATTTTATAAATATTGGGTAACGGCGTTGTGTTTCGTTAGCCACAGCAACGTGTGGCCGGGTCTGCTAGTTACGTATAAAATGAAGTCGCTCAAAATGTATGTGCGCATAGATCTTTTAAACTACGCAACGGATTTTCATGCGGTTTTCACCAATAGAAAGAGTGATTCAAGAGGAAGGTTTATATGTATAATATATGCTTATTATAGTAGAGAAAAGCCGATAAATTCAAATATTCAATTCAGGTAGTGGGCAGCGGGCAGCTGGCAAGCGGGTGGTGTGGATTTTATAAAGGTTGGGTAATGGCGTTGTGTTTACTTAGCCACAGCAAGTGTGACCGGGTCTGCTAGTATAAGATAAACGGTAAAATACAGATTAATACATTGGCTTAATAGCACCATAATATTTTTTTATATCTCCATGTTAAAATTCAAAGGCATGATTTTTTTTATGTTGGCGAAAAATTTAAAAAATGATCTTCTGAAAATCTCGAGCAAACGGAGAAAAAAGTTTTAAAATGCCTTGTCGCTCCAGTGGAAGAAAACGATCTTTGCCTCATTTTAAGGAGTACAATAATTTACTAACCTAATTCATTTCATTTTCCGGGATCATAGCGCAGATCTGTTAAAAATCATTGGATTTAATGAATGTGAGACTTGTGAAGCTGAAAGTACATATAAAAAAATGTTTGCCTCGGGATCGTTAATTTTCAAAGGACGATCGGAAATTTGCATTTCGAATGAACGCAGTTAGAAATTACGACATCTGTCAAAAATTTAAACAAAACAAATTACAAATAATTAATCAAATAATATTGGTACCTACTTTTCGGTTGTCGTTCCTACGATCAGTTCCACTTTTGAAAATCAAAGCAAATCCAACCAGGGTTACAGTGAGACACACCACCGAAAAAATTATTTTTATATCATACCAAACTCAAGAGCGACTTCTCTTGATTGACGTAGAAATGCTTTAATAATTATATATTATACTATTTTATATACAGGTATACTGTCATTATACCTAAGTACCTAAATATTATTATACAAATACACAAAAAATATCAATAAAAATATTTGGCAATGAACTAATGAGAGGGTCGAGGGATAAGGTTCTTGACTCGCAATCCCAGCGTACGCATATAAATTTTATTCGATTAATTTGTGTTATTTCACAATTAATTAATTTAAAAAATATATAGTCGGTGTATTTGCGTAACGTTCCAGAGTGGAAGATACTCTCAGTATCGCCCAGGTATAAGACAGAATTGAAACTGTGCTTAAAATGGTGTAGCCGTGTTTAGTGACCAGATCTGAATAGCCAGTTACTTCCATACCTCCCTCTTAACCATCTCCTTTCTTTCCCCACTACCTTCAGCCTCACAACACACCCTAATTGATTCCATATCACTGGTTCCAGACGGGGGCAGCTGGGACTCTTGTGAGGTATTCACATAAAAAAAACATACTTAACTATGTGAAGTACCCACGGTTAGTCTTTAATCTATAGGCTACGGGTTAATCTGGGAGTCAATGTGTTCAGAAATGACGAACGTACGAATCCATCCCTCCCATTGCGATGCAAGGCGATGTAGGCGGTCAAAAGAATCCGCTACAAATACCTACACATCCTCACCGCAGAAGTGTTGGTTATCCAATAAATGGTTCCCGGGGCGGCACTACCTACACCCGTCTCCCAGATTGTATAATTTAATTATTTCAATTGCAAGGAAAAAATGTGAAAACTTGATCTAGGTATACAAAATGACGTGCAATATAAAATATAATAGATAACTATTACGTCATTTACAAAAACAATATTGTTAAAACATTCTAAGTAGATATATAGACAAGATAACATCATAAAGAATACCTCCAGAATATAATTACCAAGCAATGTTTTAATTGCAAGGGAAAAAATATGAAACCTTGATATGTCCGTCGTATAAAATAAAAAATAAAAATATTAGGTGTTACATAATTTTACAATCACAGTATTTTTAAAACATTCAAAGTAAATGCAAAAGATAACTTCTGTGTGGGAATCTGGAAGGAGCGAGGAAGGATTGGTAAATTAAACGCCTAAATTGAGTTTGTAGAACCTACTTTGCCCCAGTTGGAACTTTTACCAATTAAATTAATCAGTTTCAGTTCCTATGGATCAGCTTTTATTATCAAGATTTAATGTTTACGATTTCCTTAAAAAATAATCGGTAGTAGTTGTAATGTTGTAGATTGGAATGTGAGCCTTTTAATATTACCATAACAAACCACCATTACGGAAATGCAATAAACATACATTCCTTATCACAATAATGCTGCATCTCTTTCAAGAGATGAGATACTCAATGTACGTAGGTCTGTTTCCTTCAAACGAAAAAAGTAATCATTTTCTTGCATCTCTCTCACACACCGCACAGTGACGTACCCGTAGAACCCTGTGACACTAGTCGTGACGATAATTTTGAAAGTATAGAATATAGTTACAAGGATAATATTAAAGTGTGAGTGAATTCCACAAAATCATAAACGTCAAACGTCAATGCGCTGATGTTTTGCTTTTGTTCTTAAACATATAATGCTCCAGCTCTTTCTTAAACAATAAATAACAACAGTCGAAAATGAAACAAATAGTGAACGTATGTCTGCACCCCCCCCCCCCCCAACACATACAATAATTATCGTACATTTCCGTCACACGTACAAAGAAAATGAAAGGCAATTCCCGTCGCCGTAGATAATATATCTATTTCCTCCGAAGGAAAAAAGTAGTACTTTGAAGGAAACAGACGCACGTATATTGTGTGACTCATCTTTTGTCTCACAATTATTTAATGTATAAGAAAGAGCTGCAGCATTATTAGGATAAATAACGTACGTTTTATGCTTTTTTGTGCCGTCAGGGTACCGTAATCGTAGATCGGCACGGTAATAATAAAAGCGCTTATGACTGTAGTTACTAGTACTATACCGGCACATTAAACCGATACATACACCTAAGAGAGCAATATATTACAGAAGCTTAGAAATAAAGCGGGATGACACCACAGATCACCGGTGGTCAATAATTATAATGGTCTCGATAAGCGACTCTATGATGGTTTGGTTGTAAGAAGAAATCCTGAATTGTAGCTGAGCGGTGACCTTTTCATCAATAGAATCAATGATAAAAGAAAAAAAAATTATATTGTAAAAAAAAATCTATTCATAAATAAACGTTTTTATTAAGTAGGTCCCGACTCGTGACTCGCACGTGATGTGTACCTACAGGTGATCGGTACCTGTATGACGTTGAAATGGTCAGTGTGTTCAATGAAAAGATTGCATATCGACAATTGTTCGCCAAGTCCTCTAGCTTATATATCAGCCGCGACATACTCTTTCTCTTGCACTACAAGATACCCACATGTATGCTGTGCTCTATATGCCTAATATTATTCTAATAAATAAAGTCTAATAAATGAAATTGTCTTGTCCACAGTTGGAGTACGGCGGGGAGCAGCAACTGATCAGCAGCATGGAGGGCCTCGCCCTGCAGAGGTCAGAGGGCGAGGGCGCACAACGCCTGGCCGTGCTCAGCTACGAGCAGGTGCGGCGACTCAGCGACGTCATGGACGAGGTGGTCAGCATCCACGGCAGGGGCAACTTCCCCACGCTGGAGGTGCGCCTGCGCGACCTGGTGGCCGGCGTGCGCGCCAAGCTGGAGGCTCCGGCCGCCGAGGGGGGCGCCGGCATGAAAGTGCGCGACATCCGCCTCAACGGGGGCGCAGCCTCGCACGTGCTCGCTACCGAAAGCCAGCCCTACAATGACCTGGATCTCATCTTCGCCGTAGAGCTGTCCAGCGGGCGACACTATGAGCGCGTCAAGAGCGCAGTGCTGGCGTCGCTGTGCGACCTGCTGCCCGAAGGCGTGGCTCGTCGTCGGGTATCTTCCTGCGGCATCAAGGAGGCCTATGTGGGCAAGATGGTCAAGGTCAACAACGAGGGAGACCGGTGGTCGCTCATCTCCCTGGGCAACTCTCGCGGACACAAGAACGTGGAGCTCAAGTTCGTTGACACCATGCGACGGCAGTTCGAATTCTCCGTAGACTCATTCCAGATCGTGCTGGACTCCCTGTTCGTGTTTTGCGATTGCGCGCGTCTTCCCATCGGGGAGAACTTCTACCCCAGCGTGGTGGGCGAGTCCGTGTACGGGGACTTTCGCGAGGCGCTGTACCACCTGCACAAGAAGCTGATCTGCACGCGCCACCCGGAGGAGATCCGCGGCGGCGGCCTGCTCAAATACTGCACGCTACTGGTGAAGGCTTACCGGCCCGCGCGCCCCGACAAGATCAAGTCCCTAGAGCGCTACATGTGCTCGCGCTACTTCATCGACTTCCCGGACATCGGGCAGCAGCGCGCCAAGCTGGAAGCCTACCTGTGGAACCACTTCGCGGGCCCCGAGGAGGAGTCGCTCAAGTACCAGTTCCTGACGCTGCTGCACTCCGTGGTGGCCGAGTCCACCGTGTGCTTGATGGGCCACGAGCGGCGGCAGACGCTGGCACTGATCGACGAGTTGGCGTGCGTGGAGTTGTGCGCCGAGAGACAGCGCCTGCTGGCGCAGCACCAGCCCGGCCTGCTGTACGCCAACGGCTACTACTACGCGCCCATCCTGCCGGCGTGCTACCCCCCGCAGCCGCCCTGCTGCTCGTGCCCGCCGCCCTCGTGCGCCTGGATGGCTTGCTCCACGTGAGAGCGCGCGAGTGCCTAATGTTATTCTATGAGACACTTTCGGGTTATGCTTTTTATCAACTCTCTAAATTACTGAGCATTCAGTGTATCAAAACAAAAAACAACAAAAAAAAACATAAAAACCTACGAAAAACATTTACCAAAAAAAGATCTTCGCAAATATAACGTATTATTTAGTTAGCCACTAAAGTTTACATTGTAGACATGTATTATGTTCTTCCGGTAAATAATATAGTGTATCTGATGTTCGGTGTCCGAAGGCTGTCACTGTGCCATACTGTCCACTATCCACTATCCACTGTCCACTGTGTCCACTAACAACTATCCACTGTCCACTACTCATCGCCTCTTGCATTCTGCCTTGCCGGGGCGCCTGTTACATTCCGCCAGCAATTGCAACTGGCAACTAAACCTGGACTCTCCACCAACCAACCTGTCCCTTGTGTATTATATTACATACCTTCCACATATGTACCTACATCACTTCGAGTAAACACACCGTGGGAGATTAAGAAGAGTACCTACTTTAACCGATTTACCAAACTGACATGATACATGTACAAGTATGTAATATTCCTACTTAATTATGTTACGGAAATTTATAAAATTGAAGGGCAGATATTATTTGCACGGCGACTGATTGTTGAATTAAATATTTATAGATTTTAAAAGTGTGAAAAATATTATAGATATAGGTATATCAAATAATATATATTTAAATTACTCAACATGTTTATATTCTCAGAAAACTTTACGTACTTAATTTAAGGAAAAGAGGCCTAATAACGAAGAACCTAAAGTGTAAAAATTGCTCCATTCTTGTATTTTATCGAATCCCTAGACTCATTTCAAATTACTTACACTTTCAGTCAAATCTGAAACCATATCAATCGTATTGAGATTTTTTTTTAGTTAAATACCACTTAATCCATTGTAATTGATACTCCGATTGATTTATAAATCTGTATTTTATTATATATATATTCTTCAAAACCAACTAAACTGCTTCACTACAAATGGAGGCCGGTGCCAACTTATTTAGTTCGTTATGTAAACGCGTATAAAAACACAGCGAAATTTGTTAGCTCATGCAATAAACATTTCGCCGGAACATTTCTGCCCTTTGATCCATAGGTCGTATAGTGTATCGCATTGTCGCCGTTTCCATTGTTGGAGACACAGTCGCCATACCAAATCACCACCCACCCTGGTCACTCATCAGGTCCCTGACAATCAGTTCAGTCGTCCAGTGATTGAACAATAGGTACCTGCCAACTATTGACCTGGTACAGGTGAAATATTCCTCGTGATGCATTTTGCGCGTTTTCTTTAATTTCTTTATTGAAATCAAGAAATGATCTATGCCAATATCTTGGAATAGAGCCTAACGCTAACGCAAGGCAGATGAATTGGGCAAGGCAGTGAAATAGGCTGTGGAAGTGGGGCTGGTGGAGGGTGGAAGGTGAATGGTGATTCTCGTGTGAATAGGTTAAGAGAAACACTAAACTATGATGGACGTCGTCTCGTACTTCTTAAGTCAGACATATAGCTTAGTGCGTTGGGAAAGAGGAAGTGTCTGCAGGTGGCAGCAGGTTTCCAGACGGGGAACCTGGCCTGTCCGGACGAACCCGTAATACCGAGCGATGCAGACAGAAATATATTTTGATATTGTATACACGAGTGGTTGGGTGAGAATGGAGTGGGTTAGAGCGCCGATGAAAGTACTGATGTAGTTAAATGGCTTGGGGTTTTCCCGACCCTTCTGGTCCCTAGGTTGTCTGAAGGATTGCTCATGTTTGTTTATTTTTATGATCTCTGTATTTCGGTAAGCTCACTTTTTTCATAGTCATCTTGATTTAAGGTAGTAAAATATACCTCTCATTTAAAGACTCAACAATGTGAATGCTGTTTATTTATACGAAATAATCGACTGAATTTTGAAGATTTGTTAGCATTTCGGCAAATCCATTCCAATTTGATTGAAAATAAGTAAACGCTGTCGAAAAGCCTGGGCGGAAGAACGTTGGTCTACTCGTGTTCTGTATCGTATCCCGTACTGCGTAAGCAAGTACCGGTCACTGGCTGTGCGTCAACTGTGCAAGTACTGGCCACTGGCTGTGCAAACTGTTAAGTACTGCCCACTGGCTGTGCAAACTGGCCACTGGCCACTGACAGCGGCCATACGGCTCAGAAACCAAGCTCGAACAGGGACTGCCTCGAGGGGTTCGTCGAGCCACAAGTCTTGGACATGTGTGCAATGTTGTTTTAATGAATATTTCTACGTGTTCGTGTATTTTATTTAAATTATTTTTCCATTAACCGTACATAATGAACAAAGAACGTGTATAGTTCTCTCTAGCTTGGTTCTGTGAGCTATAAGGTTCTGCAGCACTCAGCACTCGTACAGCTGTGAGGGGACCGTTGCATACTTAATATATAGGTTTAATATATCTCTAAGTTCAAAACTGCTGTAATGTAGCGGTTTATTAGGTTAAGATATCTTTATGAATGCATTATATTTGTATGGGCCCTGGCAACTGCGGGAATACCTGCAAACATTCATTAGCATACAGATATTTATAGTTTCACTGTAAACTTGCCCGTTCTGATAGGTTGTCATAAGGAGAAGAATGTAAGATATAAACTTATTTAAAAAAAACGAAAATTTAAAAAAAGTGATAATAAAATATTTAAAAATCGTGATTAAAATATCCAATTGTTTCATTTATTTTCCCTTTACATACACAGAAACCTGTCAATTCCACACACATTGTACACAAATAAATTATAATTTACCTACGAAACAACCACCTATTTTCTGATGAGCCATGAGTCATATAAGTCAAAACATGTTTCAAATAGAACCATATACAGGTGTACCTATTCACCCTTTCGCCACGAAGAGTTCGGATTCACCTACGAAACATGCACTTCTTTGAACTGATGTCGGTGCTTATACAATTACAAAATTTATTAGATCTATGTTTTTAGTCATAATATTAACCTTTTGTAGGTGAAACTTAATTAACTTTAAGTGTCATATGAACTGGCTGAGTTTTACTCTAATTGAACTATATTAAATGTCAGAGATAGACAATCAGACTATTAAAGAAAATAAAACTATTTGAGAAGTATAGTGCACAAGTAAACATAACTGTCTCCTCCGCAATCTGATCAAAAATGTACACTTATTCATACAGTGTTTATATATATGTATAGTTTCTGATTCTCTTGAACATATTATTTTAATATTTGACGAGGCAATCAAAATAAACAGCACCTTCATTTCATAGATGATATACGAGGGGACACTTGAGGGAATCATTTCCCTCAGGGCACCTGTGTGAAGAAAAAAAACATAAATCCTGCCAATGATTACTAAAGCCAACTTATAAGTTAGTTGCCAGACTGTGAACTGTTGAACCCGCCTGCTGATCATCTGTCCAAGGAATCCACCAGGTTGAGTGACTGAACTCACTAGGGAGTAGGGACTACCCGGTAAGATTGCATAATATATACGTAGTAAGTATATAAGTAGTATTGTTCAACAAGTATAGGTATTTCCTGTGCCATCCCCAATCCCCACCTCGATAAGCATTTATTACTTCACAGACCATAAGATAATTTCAAGCATTTGACTCGAGCCCTCAAACATCGGACTCGGACGCAAATGTTTGTATGGACCACTATCTTAGACCCTGTTAGTACATAGACTATTAAATTAAGAGCACTCGTGAACAGTTTCATCTGTGGTTTGATTCCATTTATCGGTTCAATCACGTTCGCGCGGCCCGTTTCGGCCCTTTTCACACAAACCTTAATTTTGGATTTGAGATCAAAATATCCAACCAAACTGAAAAATTATTTTTGTAATCAAAAGGTATATCAAATATCTAGTATGGATGTGAGCTACATTATAAATTTTTGCCTTAAATTATAAGGTACGGGCCAATAAAGATTAAAACGTTTCATGATTTCAGAGGCAACTTGGAAAATTTTTGCGAGTAAATGAAAAACATAAAAAAAAATTTGCTACATTTATTTTTTAAAAATATAATAAAACATCGTTAAAAATGCATGATTTCTAACACTATGGAAGATCTACAGTCTCTAGTATCTAGGATGAACGAAGTATGTATGAAGAATGAGCTAATGATGAATGTAAGTAAGTCTAAAGTCATGGTGTTTGAAAGGGAGAGTACGAAAACAGTATGCAACATAGTTGTGAATGATGAATACTTGGAGCAGGTGGATGAGTTTGTGTATCTGGGTAGTATGTTTACGAGAGATGGGAAGGCTGAAAGAGATATTGAAAGAAGGGTGAATGCCGGTAACTCCATTAATGGTGGACTAAATGCCGTTGGCGCTAATAAAAAACTGTCAAAAAAATCGAAGCTAGCAGTCCACAATGGAGTCCTGGTACCTACCCTGATGTATGGCAGTGAGGCCTGGAACTGGCAGAGGAAGGATGAAAGTAAACTGAATGCTGTTGAAATGAGATCCCTGAGACGTATGTGTGGTAAAACAATGAATGATCGTGTGAGAAATGTGGATATCCGCAAAGAATGTAAGGCTGATGTAAGCATAATGAGTAAGATTAAGAAAGGGACCCTCAGATGGTTTGGGCATGTAGAGCGAATGAACGAAGGAAGTAGTGTAAGAAGAATATACGACGCGAATTTGAATGGTAGAAGAAGTCGGGGACGCCCGAGGAAGACATGGCACGATCAAGTTAATCAGATACTTGAGTCGGGTCATGTCAAAAGTCAGAATAATAGAAGAGAATGTATGAGACGATGTATGAATGTGAGTGAGGCAAAGAGTGTGTGCCAAGACCGAGTTGTTTGGCGGTCCGTCCTCTCTGCCTACCCCTGCGGGGAAACGGCGTGATGGTTAGTTAGTTAGTTAGTAAATTTGATTAATAAACGACAAATGTTTGTTGCTACACAAATCGGTTAATTTGTATTTTAAAATTACACTCATCAAAATAATTTCTTTTATTCATGAAACGGGCCGCACGAACGTTCCTCTTAAGAGCAAACTGGGCGGCGTTTGGTTCATACGTATTTCCTCTCTGGATTTTGACATTATTTTTTAACATTAAGTGATTGTCGACCACTAGCGTGTCGGTACGTTTTGCTTTTTTTGGTAAGTTGTTTTGACCGTGCTGCCTCTTAACCACCGACGTCGTTTTTTGGTGAACTATTTACATCACCGGTACATAACTACACCTGCAGGCGTCTTAGATGCTCCCCACGTAAAATTGCCACATAGAAAGCGAAGCAAATTCTATCACATCGGGTAACTTCCTTGAGACTGGGTCTCCATTCATTATATTATATTTTGCCTTAGTTAAAAGAAAAAATATTACATTTATTCAGATAAATAATTCCAGTAATTTGACGACCTCCGTAGTCCAGTGGGTAAGACTCTTGACTCACAATCCGGAGGTCGCGGGTTCGAACCCGGCATGCGCAAATAAATTTTATTTGATTAATTTGTGTTATTTCACAATTAATTCATTTAATATAATATATAGTATATTTGCGGCATGTTCCAGAGTGGAAGATACTATCAGTATCGCCCTGGTGTAAGACCACCATTCGGAATTGAAACGTTGCTTGAAAATGGCTTTAGCCGTGTTTGGTGACCAGATCTGAATAGCCAGGTACTTCCCAACCTTCCTCTTCCCCACCTCCTTCCCCTCCCCACTACCTTCAGCCTCACAACATACCCCATTTTGGGGATGCCATAGTCTCACTGGCTCCAGACGGGAGCAGTTAAGATTCTTGTGCGGTATTCACTGTAAAAAAAAAAAAAAAAAGTTTTTTTTTTTCAATTATTTCTGGCTTTCACCCTTCAAGGGTGTTCTAGGCCATCATTTATAATTACAGAGAAAGGAAAGGTGAATTTATATATTAATTTTATTTAAATGTGCAAATTTCAGAATTTTATGGAAGATTGGAGTAGAGTTCAGACTTAGAAGAGATGAGATGTTGAATGGAGGAGAGGCAATTTTTGATAACGCTTGATAGAAGAGAGGATATTTATTTAGAGAGGGACAATCAAAAAATATGTGATCTAAAGTTCCCACATCTAGACCACAGAACGTACAATCTGGGGAGTCAAGCACATGAATTTTATAAAGGTGAGAAGGAACGGAACAATGTCCGATTCTCATACGAATAAGTAAGGAAATTTCTTTTTTGGAAAAATGGGGGAATTTTTGAAACCACGGTTTTGATGGGATAGTCCTTTGTATTGAGGCGTAGCGGGCACCCTTGGATTGACTAGCAATGTTCCAATACTCTGTCCAAACATTGCGGGATCTATCTTTGATGATGGAAAAAATATCAGACAGGGGAATATGGTTTACGAGGGTAACGGTAGGGTTAGACGCTCCTTGTTTTGCCAAGGAATCAGCAATATCGTTACCCACTATGCCAACATGTCCAGGAATCCAAATCAGAGTGACAGTTTTTCCAGAGCTTTGAATGGAGGTTATCAATACTCGAATAAGACATACAAAGTGATCATCAGGATGAAGAAGAGGACTTGTTTTAAGTTTTTGGAGGGAACTGAGAGAGTCAGAGAGAACAAGAGAATGTTCAAAATTATTTTTTATTATATATTTGAGAGATTCAATAATCGCAATGCACTCGGCAGAAAATATTGAAAATTGGTTTGAAATTGAATAAAATATTCTTTCATTAGAATTATTGTGGTAAACGTTAATACCAATACCACAGTTAGGAGAGTCCGGAGATTTGGAGCCATCAGTAAATAAAAGAGAAGAGTTGGGCCATTTAGAAGAAATAATGTCATTGAACATATTATTGACAGTACGGGCTGGGAGATTGGAATGACTTTTAAGGATGCCGATCCCCTCTAAAATCGTTGGGGATAGGGTGACGTGACTATATTTTAATTTGTACAAAGGAAGAATATCATTTTTGATAATTTGAAGCTCTGAGAGAGAGCGAAAATTTTTACAAATGGCAGGGAGAGGTTTAGTTCGAGCTCTGATTGTAGATGAATGTGTTGAGTCGTTGAACAACGAGACTCTGGGAATAATCTGATGACTTTTAGAATTTAAACATTTAAGAACAAATTTGTCAGCAAATAATTGACGCCTTAAATAAAGAGGAGGATCAGAACATTCTACTTGAAGGGAATTGATGGGCGACGATTGCATCGCGCCAGTTATTATTCGCAATGACTTAGATTGAATTTTGTCTAATTTACTGAGTGCATTTTTGGATGCAGTACTAAAAAGTGGGCAGGCATAGTCGAGATGACTTCGAATAAGTGCATTGTAGAGCAACTTAATGCAGATAGGATGAGCACCCCACCAAACGCCAGTCAATGATCTGATAATATTTAAATTTTTTTCACATTTAGTAACTATATTATTAATGTGGGAAGACCATTTAAGTTTCCTATCAAATGTTACTCCCAAAAATTTTACTTCGGAAGCATTGGGGATTGGCGAGTTTTTAAATAAAATTTGAACAGGGGGATTATTATGACGATTTGAGAAGGTTAACACACTGACTCTTTTGTACTGAAAGTTCAAGACCATTTAAAGTAAGCCATGTGCAAAGGGCATCCATGGCTTCATTAAGATATTTGACGGCGGATGGAATGATTTTGGATGATAAGAAGAAAGCTATGTCATCTGCGAACTCAACGACTTTTACTTGAGGGGGAATGGTGACATGCATATCGTGTGTGTATATATTATACAGTAAGGGGGATAATACATCGCCTTGGGGTAAACCCTTCCAAATTGACCTACTCTGAGGAGTAACATCTGGTAGCTCAATGAAAATTTTCCTATCGAGAAAAAGATTAATAATAGATTGGACAAACATGAGGGGTAAGCCAAGGCCTAAAAGTTTTTTTTTAAGAATTGGGATGGAAACATTGTCAAAGGCGCCTTCTATGTCTATAAAGACTGCAAGACATACTTCTTTGTTAGAAATGGATAAATTAATATCAGTGCTGATGATGGCAAGGTTATCTTGTGTAGATTTCTTTTTCCTAAATCCAAATTGGGATGGAGAGAGAAGATGATTACTCTCGACGAAAAATTCTAACCGGTTTTTAATTAATTTTTCATAAATTTTACTAAGGGTGGATGAAAGAGCAATTGGCCTATAGTTGGATCCAGAATTGGGTGATTTGTTTAATTTTAGAATTGGGATGATTATTTGAGAACTCCAGTCATCAGGTATTATGCCAGTCTGGAAGATTTTATTTAAGATGCTTAAAAAGTGATTTAGAACATTATCATTACTATTTTTGATAATGCTATAAGGTATACCATCTCTGCCTGGAGATGAGTCCTTGACTGTTGATAAACAATTTTTTAATTCAATTAAAGTGAATGGAGAGTCAAGCCAATGATCAGACATAGGAGTGTTGTGGATTGGAGTTATTTCATCTAAGTTAGGTACAGAAGGGGGGGCAATTTTGTCCAAGAACTCGTCCATCCATTTAGAATGAGAAGCTCGAGGAGATGTTGGACTGAAGGAGGATCGAAATCTTCGAATCATAGACCAAACTTCCGAAATTGGAGTGTTCGGAGATACTGAACTGCAGAAGTTGTACCACCCGGATTTTTTTTTTGACCTCAATACCCTTTTGGCATTCGCTTCGGCATTTTTGTATATGAGATAGTTCTCCATAGTCATATTGTGACGATAGGAAAGAGATTTAGCTTTCCGAATTCTCACTACTTTGGAACATTCCTCATCCCACCAGGGAGTTGGAGGGAGTTTTTTGAGAGATTTGGTTTTAGGGGGAGGATTTGATTTATTGATTGCAGTTACGAGCATTGATTTGAAGTTATCGTAGTCATCTTTGACAGATAATGTATCGGTATAGGATAAATTTTGTATAAACTTATCCATATGTGAGTTAAATTCGTCCCATTTGGTGTGTTTTGTTTTAATCTTTGTCGAAATATGGGACTTGTCTGAATGGAAAGAAGTTTGATAAGTGATGGTGATCGGGAAATGATCACTGGAGCAAGGGTCGGGGGACACCACCCACGAGGAGAGAGGTGCCAGATTAATAGAGCATATGGAGAGATCCACTGCACTGGGGTTTGTGTTGGGGCGAGAGATTCTAGTAGGAGATCCGTCATTCAAAAGAAAAAGGTTGGATTCATCTAGGAAATCCATCACACTTCGACCGTCTCGATCACAGAAAGCAGAACCCCAGACGGGAGAATGGGCATTAAAATCACCCAATAAAAAGAAAGGAGGGCTTAGTTGACGGACAATTTGCAACCACGCTTGTTTATTGAAGTGCGATGTTGGGGGAAGATAGATAGAAACAAAGGAAGTGTCCTTTATTTTAGCTGCAACCATTTGAAAGTCAGCATTGGGGGGTTTGATATTATTTATTGGGAAAAACGGAAGGGATTTTTTAATAAAAAGGGCAGCACCTCCGCCCGTACCTTCCGGGCGATCATCGCGGAGACAGGAGTACCCTCCCACATTAAAGTGGGTGGATGGAGTAAACCATGTCTCCGAGACAGCAGCCACAGAAACAAGGTTTGAATTTAATAGGTTAAGAAGGTTTGATTTGTTAGAAATAGCACTGCGGCTATTCCACTGAAGAATTCTGACATCTTGAAGAGCCATTTTGAATAAATGATTTTAATGTGGAAATAATAGAAGCAGCGTTGGACGGTAGATTAGTTTGAGAAGAAATTAGGTCAATTAGAAGCATAATAAGAGTTTGAATAAATGAAGAATTATCTTGGGAGAGTTGTTCAGAAAGCTTTTGATAGTTTGTTGAGGATGAATTATA
The DNA here is from genome assembly GCA_929108145.2 of Limnephilus rhombicus. Classification (NCBI taxonomy): domain Eukaryota; kingdom Metazoa; phylum Arthropoda; class Insecta; order Trichoptera; family Limnephilidae; genus Limnephilus; species Limnephilus rhombicus. The sequence continues at coordinate 38,225,587 of OV815278.1, forward strand.
ATTTTTTTTTTTTTATTTTTTTTTTTTTTTTGGTAGAAAGCAGTCACTTTGTGGTTTGACATATTAATTAAAGGAAAACAATCACTTTGTTTGTAACCACGATTTATTGATTTAATTTTTATTTACCGACCGGTTTCGCTTAATACAAGCATCATCAGGGTATAAATTAAAACAGTTTTAATTTATACCCTGATGATGCTTGTTTTAAGCGAAACCGGTCGGTAAATAAAAATTAAATCAATAAATCGTGGTTACAAACAAAGTGATTGTTTTCCTTTAATGAATTATAATTGTTTGCGCACCCATTTGTGGCGTGTGAAAGAGGAGAACCATTGGGATTTAAGAGAAGTGAGTTGTGTTGTTGCTGATCGTATCCACGAGCCTGTTTAGAGATAGGGTTTTTGTATGTGAATTTTGTTGAACGGGAAGATGTTGAGGAGGAGGCGATAGGGTTGGATGAAGAGTTACTGGATAAAACCTCGGAAAATGATTTTTTGACAGCCGGGAATAATTTAGAAGCCTGCAGAAAAGACAAGTTCTCAGAGGCCATAGAAATTTTTATATTTTTTTGCCGAGATTGTTCGGGGCAAGAAGAGTTAATGGCGGAATGAGCGCCTAAGCAGTTAAAACATTTAGGTGAAGAGAGAGAAGAACATTGGTCAGCCGAGTGGTTTTCTCCACATTTGAAACATCTGGGAGGGGATCTGCATGCAGCTTTGGTATGACCAAAACGGCAGCAGTTGTAACATTGAGTGGTGGGATAAGTGTACATTTCAACTGGTAAGGAGTTGAAAAATAAATAAATATGGGAGGGAAGAGATTGTCCTTCGAATGTGATGACGACAGATTGGGAGGGCTTCCAGGAAACGATGCCCTCAGAGGTGTCCTTATAATTTAGCCTCCTGGCTTTTATGGGATTGCCGATATGTTGGGGGGTTGAAAGTGAGGACAGGATTTCAGGAATGGACAGATCGGTCGAGATACCCCTGACCAGGCCCATTCGAGTGACATTGAAAGTTGGGATGTACGCCTTGAATTTAGAATTTGATGAAATAAATATATTTTTGATAAAGTTGTTGGCGGCTGAACCTGACAGGAATTCAACAGAGATTCGGAAGCGACCCTCGGCTTTAACACCTCCAGGTTTAATCGAAAGGTTCTTGTTATTTGAAAGAAATTTACCAAATTCAAGAGGATGGATGGTTTTACCTTGTTCAGTTTTTTGCGCATATACAATGTAGGGGCCACGGGAATGAGTAGAGTAAAAGATTGTTGGAGGAGGTTGAGGAAGAGCTGGAGGGGACTGAGAAGACAAAGGCGAATCATGTTTTTTTGGGGAAAGGGGACTAAATTTTCTTTTTTTAATTGAGGTTAGGATGACAGATTCATTGTCTGAAATGTTTGAATGTTCTGAAAAGTCTATTTTATCTGAAATGTCTCCATCTGGAGGGTCAGGAGGGGGATCTGGGGGCTTTGTAAGGGGTACAGGAGGGAAATCCTCCTCCATTGTTCAAAAAATTACAGCTAATATAAAAAGTGACAGAAGTAAAAAAATTATATAAATATCTGAAAATGAGCAGCAAGAAGTGACTCCTGGAAGATCAGGGGGGAGAAGATTCCAACACACTAAACTTTTTACAGCCAAAACACAATAAAAAGATTGGTTTAAGAATATTTTTTGAAAGAGCAAAACAAAAGAACTGATGACAGCCAAATGTTATTGTTGCGAGTCCCCCAGATCAAAAAAAAAAAAAAAAAAAAAAAAAAAAAAAAAAAAAAAAAAAAAAAAAAAAAAGTTCTTTGCCTAAAAAGATCCCCAGGCCACTATTTCCACATTTTATAGTTTTGGTCGTTTCAGATAACAAACACGATATGAATTGCAATATCAGTGAATTAGGTAATGAATTTGCTCATATCGATCATGCCGAAAGTCTGTCATCATACAAAAGATGCATTAGACAAAATTTATCTGCTAGTACTACCACGTAATCATAATAAATATAATCATGTAACCATAATATTATGTTCTACCAGTATGCACTCTAATACCTATGGCTTAGAAACATATCATAGGTACCTACTTTTCATATCGCTTTGTATACGCCGTAATACCTTCCTTTTATTTATTATATATTTTTTTAAATTTTTGGTTATCTTCAATATTTGGAACCTAAGAGCATTTCTTACTTGTCATATTTTTTTTTATATTTATAACTTTTGTAATTTATATTATTTACAAAGGTAACTTATAGTTTATATTATTTCCTGCCTTTCAACTTTTTATCTTAACTTTTTACTTTTACATTATACTTTATATTTTATAGATTACATTTTTACTTTATACTTTCATTTTATAAATCATAATTCTATTTACTGCTCATTACCTTAACTCCTTTCTTTTACCTTTTGTTTTTATATTTAACTTTACATTTATATGTCACTTTCTTATGTTATTGTATTATAATATATATAAATATAATTATGACAATGGCACATGTTGTGCCGTATGTTTTGAAATAAATAAATTAATGTTTCTATAAAAGAAATAAAATCCGCCAAAAATGACCCCAAAAAAATCTGGAAAATCGTCAAAGATATTACTTTCTCCAATACGAAAAAAGACTCGAAGATCAAAGTACTGTTAATAAATGGAAACAAAACCCTTACAAAAAATGAACCTGGTAAAATAGCAAATTTTATTAACTCCCAATTTGCAAAAGTTGGATCTAACTTGGCTGAAAAAATTCTTTTAAAAAACGGCACAACAGAAGACTCTTTAACCAAACTATCCTCTACCATGCAACCAAATCATTCGTTTTATGCTCACAAAATAGGTACAAAGGAAATATCGGATTTAATTATTTCTCTCAAACCAAATTGCGCTGTGGGCCCAGATAACCTCTCCAATCATATACTGATTAGTCTCCCAGAACATATACTTATACCACTTCAACATATTTTCAACCAAAGTTTCAGCCTCGGCTTTGTCCCCGATCATCTAAAAATAGATTGTATTACTCCAATACATAAATCGGGAGACAAAACGCTGATCTTAAATTACAGACCAATCACTCTCCTAAATTCGCTATCGAAACTACTAGAAAAAACTATGAAAAAAGACTGCTCGCATACCTTGACAAACACAAACTGATCTCCACCCGTCAATTCGGGTTTCGGGCGAAAATGGGAACAGAAGACGCCTTATCGGAACTAACCACCTACATAATAAAAAACCTAGATGGCGGTTCAAAGGTGTTAGGAGTGTTCTTAGACCTAGCAAAAGCTTTCGACACCATCTCACACAAATTACTCCAACAAAAACTCAAAAACATTGGCATAATAGGTCCACCACTAAAATGGTTCATCAGCTACATTGAAAATAGACAACAAATTGTAAAAATCAATAATCAAGAAAGTGACAAAGTAGGCAACAGGTATGGAGTACCCCAAGGCAGCGTCTTAGGTCCCATACTGTTTCTCATCTACATTAACAGTCTAACTGAGATAAGCCTAGGGAACATAGAGTACAAAGTTATCAGTTATGCAGATGATACTGTAATTTTATTCAAAGCCCAATCATGGGAAAAAGTCTTCAAAAACACGGAAGCAGGGATGACTGAAGTAAATAAATGGCTAAGAAATAATCTACTGACACTAAATATTTCTAAAACAAAATACTTAACTTTCAGTAAAACATTAGCTGGTCAGCCAGATAGTCGCCCACAACTACATCTCCACCCCTGCACAGTTACCTCATTAACTAACTCACGCTGTGTTTTTGACAAGATTGATTATGCGCAAAATATTAAATATCTCGGTTTAACTGTTGACAATAACTTAAAATGGGATCTCCAAATTAACCTAATTACAAAAAAAATACGGAAACTCTCTTACATCTTCAAAACAATTCGAAACATTATGTCACTACCTCAGCTAAAAAATATATATTACGCACTCTGTCAAAGTATTCTAATGTATGGTATTTCAGTATGGGGAGCAGCTGCAGAGACTCACCTCAAATCACTTAAAAGTAATCATAAAACAATAATCAGAATTATGTTTAGAAAGCCTTATCAACATCCGACAGAACAGATAATGATCAACAATAACCTATAAAACTGCATAAAAATATCACCACACTTCATAACTCACTCGCAATACACAAGAGCAAACACACACAATCAACTACAAGTACCATATATCAAATCAAATTTTGCAAAAAAACATGAATCTTACTTGGCACCATATATATTCAATAAGTTTGTAGCCCAAACAAAGACCTACGTCGCATCTAATAATTTGAACTGGGTTTTCAAAAGATTTTTAAACTGGTTGAATGTCAAGGAAAGAAGAGAGATAAGTAATATTCTTAATATCTAATATTTTCTATTTTCTACTCTGTTTTTAAATTCTCTGATTTTCCTCTTATTTTTTATTATTATTTTTACTATAATATATATGTTTCTTTTTTTCTTTGTTTTACCACTTATTTGTTTTTTATGTAATTAGAAATTGTTAGTTACCATCCTCAGAACAGACTTTGTCTAGTGAGGAGGGTAAGGAAAAAAAAATCATGTTGTACATAACTAATAATAAATAAACGCCCGGGTTGCCGGCACTGAATTGAATTGAAATTGAAATAATGATAGCAGTCGATAGAAACACAATATACGCTGACTGAAGACTTTAAAGTTATATTTCAAAGTACGTACCAAAATATTCTGAAAGAAACCAACATCGCCGGCATTTTGAGTGCAAACACTTTTTTCAATTAAAAAACAACAAACGGATTGCAATCTTTAGCTTTAGAGCATGGGGGTGTCGGGTGGGAATCCTATCCTTGTTTTACTAGTATTTCAATGGAAGATGCTCCGAGGAACTAGTGACATTGATCCCTTTGGCACCGGCGCGTAGTCGGGAAACACGCCAAACGCGCCCCCAACACATGAGAACGGGTCGCTTCTTTGACACGTTCTTGTGTTCAACAGCTCGGCTGTGGAACGATTTGCCGGCCTGTGTATTTCCTCCTTCTTACAACATTCAACTCTTCAAGACCAATGTTAATTCCTTCCTCTCCTCAAGGAGACACTCCACACACATCTCAGATGACATAGGCCCTGAGGGGAATTATTTTCCTCTGGGCCTCCTTTGTGGAGTTAAAGACTCTGCAACGGGGATCGAAAAGAAGAAGATGGAGAGATACGAAATTACGAATGTTAGAGGAGAGCGCCAACATTTACAGCGACAAAATCGATGCGAAAATTGCGAAAATGTTTAATAAAACACGACTCGTTTAAAATAGAGCAAAAATCTCACGGGCATTATCTTAAACAGCATTTAAAGAAACACTGTGAATTTTTTCATACATAACTTGTAAAATAACTGAAATAAACGTGTTTTTAATAATTTTTGGAGCATACTTTGCGATTTTTTTGTATCGAGGGAATTTTATATAATTTGCGTTTCGTCGCGGGTAAAGTCTAGATATTATCTTCAAGAATAACATATATTGTTTTAAGAACTTTAAAACTTACCGTGTTTAAGGGAAATATGTAATAAATCGGTAGAAATCCGGGTTGGGGGCCCTTAATGCAAAAAATAATACTATTATTATTTGTTGTTTTTGAACATAATGTCTCCCCGGGACTGGATTTTACAATAAAATCCTTGACGGTTCTCTCAGACTTCAGATCGTGGCGAGTAGGTACCTACTTTGATCAGAATACTTTGGAGGAATACATAATAGTATCGGAAGGTAGGGAGGTAAGAAGATAGATGGTAGCAAGTAGCTAGTAGCTAATAGCAAGGATGCAAAGTACTCTACCCGGTTTACCTTGGCGATCCTATACTGCATCTTCCTTTCTCCTTTCTCAAATCAACACCGGCGTACAACCGCAACAAATAACTGCCTACTCGTACTTTAGCTTCCAGATCAGTTACAAGTTTGCGGATCTTGTGGACCGGCTCGCCGGAAACCACAAAACCGATAACTTACTTACTTACCTACAGTGTACTAATTCCCCAGGTAAGCAACACATGAGTGATGAGAGTGCAGTGGTACCTAGACCCAGTACCTTCCTAGCTATGCTCTTAGGACTAGCACTTAGAGTATGGCCTTATCGATAAGCAAAATCCAACAGTTTCAGTGCCGATAAATCAGCGTTTATTCAAATATTATTATTAGAGTTTCATTGAAAAAAAAATCGAGTGCAGTTTACACGCGGTAGAAGCGAAACTTTACCAAAACAATCTCAACCAATAGTTGAAAAGTGAGGTCATAATCATGAGTGCAGCTGTGCGTCGCAGGTGCAGTAATCGCCATTTCCGTTTCATTCGAAATCCAAATCATAGCGGGGCTATAGAAGTTTCACTTAAAAAAAATACAATAACAGTTTGTATTTTAATCACTGTTCTACATAATTTAATTGTAGATATGCGTTACATTACCTACCTCACTAGGCATTACGTGTTATGGGGAAGTTTCAGGAAAGAATTTAAAATATTTCAATGCGATGTTATTGACATATTTGGAAGCGCAAAATTTAAATATTTGAAGGAGAAGAATTAATAAATTAGGTAGTGTGTAAAATTGGTATCAAAATCGTACGTTTTTTGATATAGGGTAGCAGTGGGAAAGGTACATGGGTGCATACGAACACGAGTTAAGCAAATAACGCGTCAGCTGTTAACCAGCAGCCACCATCTTAGTTCGTTATTAGTTATTAGTGATTGAATTAGTGGGGAAATCTAACGCTGTCAATACATATGAAATTCGCTCAAATAGAGCAATCTGTGTAATTTGTGTTATTTTATCGCAATCGCAAAAAGTAGTGTTATTTTGTTTGTGTTGGTCATAAATTACGAGTATGTATTGTATAAGCGATGCATTTTGCGATGGTGAACTAGATGTTTTTTTTTGTTTTATAATTATTGTTTTATTTATTCATTTATCCAAATGAACTGGATGGTTTTTTTTGTTTTATGTCTTACGAATAATATGATCTTTGGCATTCTGCCACGTGACGCTTTTCTTGTGGTGACATATCTTATTTTGATTTATAACAACTTTTTTTAACGTTTACGTGCTGATGAGCGTTTTGTATAGGGGGCTAACGGACATAATATGAAACATGAACACCAGTTTTTATAATTTCTTTACAAAATAATGGAGTGAAACCGACCAAGAACCACGAATAGATGTAATTGAAATGATGACGATAGGCAAAGAACAATAAAAGCATTAAAAATGGATAAATTGCCCATAAGTTCTGCTGCAAAACAATTTTGATATCACGAAATCCTTTTTTTTTAAATTTCATTGAAGAAATTCGGTCAGTGTACCGTTTTTTCTGCAGAAACATTTATTGAAATTAGGTAGTATTATTGAAATTATGTGGTATTATTAACATTATAGCTGATAATGAATAAAAATAACAAAAATTTTGAAAAAAAAATTTGTTGATAAACCACGAAGAATACAAAAAAGAGTAGAAAAATATAAAAAAAAACATACACCGATAAAAAAAACGAAGAGAGGAAATGAACAAAATGTAAAATGCTTTATGATATAAGTAGGTACCTACAAGATTTACGAGGACTAGGTTCAATATCCTAAACGCAAAACACAGTATCAAGAAAAATGCGTTGATGACGGCAACGAACCTTTTTTATGTATGAGAACTGTTCTAGTGACATAGATGACTAAAACTTCAACTTATATTAATAAAATATATCCATACATTAATGACTAACTACCCAATAAATAAGAAATTGGGCTTGTAATTTTTTTAAAAATAAAACTATCAGCAAATCCCACTAACGTGTCTGTTTGCCCCACTGTTGCCCTTTGCTTTAAGGGGGTATTCTAGTCTAGAAGCATAAATTTCTAGGTATTTTTTCAGATACTATAAAAAAACAAATAATATTTTTAATAGCCATTATTTTTTATTTATTTATTTATTACACGCCCTGATGGGCTTTTACATTATAATTTATAAGTTGAGTAACAAACAATGAAGAAAATATAATACAATGAGAAAAGAAAATACACAAAACAGTGTAACAACAAAACAAATAATAAAATAAAAATACATATTATGTAAAAATGATAAGAAGTCTCATATTCAATATAAACAAAAATTGAAGAAATTATGTAAATTTATTTCTGCCTAGAAGAATAAAAGTGATAGAATATACAACGTTTATACTGATTAGTTTTAAGATGAAATATATCACCTAGATTAGAATATTTATTTCCGAGACTGTGAAGTCTCGGAAACGGAGAATTTTGATAAGCTAGTGTCCTGTTGTTATTGAAGTAGAAGGGTAATAAATGTCGACATGATTTTTGGGGAACATGGATATTGATAAATTGAAGTAATTCAGAACAGTCAATTTTGTAATGCAGTATTTTATGTAATAATATTAAATCTGTGCTTATTCTTCTTTCTGAAAGTTTCAATAGAGACGTTTTATCCAGGAGATAATTGTAATCAATGTTTAGTATAGGAATATGCAATTTATTGTTTATAAACCTTAGAAACTTCAGTTGAATCTTTTCAATGTTGTCTGAATGAATGTTGTAAAAGGGAGACCATAACGTTGAGTTATATTCAAGTTGGCATCTGACAAGGGTTTTATATAACATAATAAATGTGGCTAAATCATTGAAATCTTTTGCAGCTCTCAAAACAAAACCAAGAGTTTTTAGGGCTTTGTTGATAATATTATTAATATGACATACAAAGGTGAGTTTACTGTCGAACATAATGCCTAGATCCATAATTTCACTAACACAATTTAAATTTTCATCATTTAACGAATACTGAAATATAATAGGATTATTTATTTTTGAAAAATGAATGAACTGACATTTATTTATATTTAATGCTAGTTTGTTGATAGAGCACCATTCAAAAAGATATATCAAGTTAGTTTGAAGTATAATACAATCATTAATGTGGTTAATCTCTTTATATAATTTCATGTCATCGGCAAACAGTAGCACATTTATGTCACTAAATATATCAACAATATCATTTATAAATATAATAAACAAAATGGTCCCTAAATGGGAGCCTTGCGGCACTCCACTTGTTGCTATATATTTGTAAGACTGTGTGCCATTTATTTTCACACTAAGAATTCTTTTGGACAAATAACTAACAAACCAATTTAATAAACTACCATAAACTCCAAGTTTCGCCAATTTATTTATTAGTATTTTGTGACACACCTTGTCAAAGGCCTTGCTAAAATCAGTGTATATTGAGTCAACCTGGCACCTGGTCAAGTTGGCTAAAGATTTAGATATGAAGTTTTCGTATATTAGTAAATTGGTCAGTGTAGATTTATTTGAACAAAAGCTATGTTGGTAGGGAGTTATATTTTTTTTAATGTTTGTGGATATTTTATGGAGGACAATTTTTTCAAAAAGCTTAGGTATCGATGATTGGATACATATTGGTCTATAATTTGTTACGACCGTTTTGTCCCCTTTTTTAAAAATGGGTGCAAGAAAACTGTGTTTCCATGTATCAGGGAAACTGCCTGTCTCTAGTGACTGGTTAAAAATTAGAAAAAGAGGAACAACTAAGTCGTTTAAACATTCTTTAATTAGCACAGGTGGAATATTATCAGGTCCTGAATTTTTTCTAGCATCTAACAAATTTACATGGTTTTTGATATCTTTAATTTCTATGCGTACTTCAGATATATCCAGACTAAGATTCGATGAGAATTTTGGAATTTCGTTGCTAAGTATATCCTCTTCATACACAGATTTAAAATAATCGGCGAAAAGATTTACAATGTTTTTATCATTACACCCAATTTTCCATTGAAATTCATAGAAGTTGGAATACCTAAGTTAGTATTTTTTTGAGAATTAGTGTAATTCCAAAACTGTTTTATATTTACACGAATTTCACTTTCAATTTTGTCAATGTAATTTTTATAGCACAATTTTGAGATTTTACAACACTCCCTTCGTAACAATTGAAATTTATTGTAATCACTCGTCAGTCTGGATCGCTTGTAATTTTTATGAGCTATTTTCTTACTATATGTTAAAGTGATCAAATTGGGACTAAACCAGTTTGGAAAATGAGAAATTCTATTATGTCGAAGGGGCACAAAATTTGCTATAGCATCATTTAGAATGTCATAGAATTTATTTACATTATCGTTAATATCTGCGTTTTCCAGAAAGGACCAGTCTGTTGTATTTAAGCAATCAGAAATTTTTTGAAAATTTGCTTTACGGAAGTTATAAGATGATCTGATATTTTTAAGATGAGTGTTGTTAACAAAGGGAATAACTATGTTCAGAGGAGGATGGTAAACGTCTACAGGTAATAGTTCTTCCAAAGATTTACATACGTTAGCAGTGGGCTCACTGCAAACAACTAGATCAAGAATGCGACTATTTATATTAGCGACAGTGTTTAGTTGTGGGATTGATAAATAATTCGACATACCCAGAATCTCTCTTTCACTAAGATTAGCAGTTGACATATTAATACCAGACAATTCAGGTTCATCATGGTTCCAGGATATATTTGGCAAGTTATAGTCTCCTACTACGACAAGTTTGGCACTGGGATATTTAAACCTTAAAAAATCCACGTGCTCAATATGTTTTGTATACAGTTGTGTATCGGAGGATATCGGTAAATATAAACATCCAATTATTAACTTGCCAGCATTTTTGTTTTCGAGCAACACGAATATTTGGTCAACTTCACTATTTTGTTTTTAAGCACTTTTGACGGAATACGTTTGTGGACAGCAATCAGGACTCCACCCCTTCTTGTATTGGAGCTGGTGTTTGAACTACGGTCTACTCGGTAGATGTGGTGATCGTGCAATCCAAGTTCCGCTGAGAAAATTGATGGTGTTAACCAGGTCTCCGTTAACATGATGACATCGTGTGAGAGAGTCGGGGCACTTATTCTGAATTCCTTTAGTTTCGTTCTGACGCCTCTGAAGTTCTGATAGTAGATGTTACATTTATTTAGTTGGAGTTTTTTGGCAAAACATTGACGATTTTAGGTAGATTATTTATATATTTTATTGTTAAATTTGATTCACCATTTTTTTTCTCTAGACTCCAGCTCGTCCCGAAGCATTATCAGGTGTTTTCTTTGTTGAATGGTCTGATCATTTCTGGCTTTGATTCCATTTTTGAATTTTTTCTTATTGATAAAAATTGTCCTAACAAAATGTTCCTCTTTGAATTCTAACTTGATTGGTCTACATTTATTCGTGACTTTCTTTGTTCCCAACCTGTATATTTTAATATCATGAGCATAAAGGAAGTATCAATGTTTTTCAGGGCCGTGGTAACTTTATTTGCCTCATCGGAAATATTTATTTTGCCAAATATTTATTAAACATTAAAGAATACATTAAGCATTTAACATATTAGGTACGGAGGTAGATACATACCTAAGCTATTAAACATTCTGTTCAACGCAATTCTCAAACACAACCATCTACCGAGTCCAATGACGAAAACAATTATAACCCCGATCCTGAAATCGGGACACGAACAACTCCAGCAATTACCGGCCAATATCCTTAGCAACTATAATTGCAAGACTATTTGAAAGGGTAATTCTAAATGAAATAGAAGGTAAACTCACTTCTAAAGACAGACAGATGGGCTTTAAGTAAGATCCACTAATATGCCAATATACTCCGCAAAGCAAATAATAGAATTTTACAGAAAACGAAAAACTACTGTTTACGGATGTTTCTTAGATCTGAGTAAAGCGTTCGACAGGGTCTGGCATAAAACCTTATGGGAGAAATTGAAAGCCGGAAATATAACTACCATGTATATCAACACACTATCCCGATGGCACTCCCAGCAGGAAAACGTTGTACGGTGGTCAGGTACGTACTCCTAACCGATATATTTGCGATCAGGAGTAAGGCAAGGAGGGTGTATGTCCCCAATCATGTTCAATGTATACATGGGCGAATTATCAAATCACCTGGACACCAGAGCGGGCTGTCGTTTAAATAATCTGTGCCTACATCACATTAGCTATGCGGACGACATGATTCTCCTAGCTCCGTCGACAATGGGGTTGAGAATATTACTAAAAATCTATGAGGAAAATCGCAAATAAACACAACATGATGTACAACCCCAAGAAAACGGAGCAAATTGCATTCCACCATGGAAAAAATCCCGAGAAGATGCTTCCCGTACAACTTAACGAGGAAATCATAGGTACATCCGCACGAATGTAAAATACTTGGGGCACATCATCACTGAAGAGCTCTCGGATGATGGCCATATTGAACGACAGAGGAGAAATATCAGTGTTTTGTCAAATATGATTGCCCGAAGATTCTTTCGATGCAGCAATAATGTTAAAAAAACATTATTCAATGCAATCTGCACTAGCTTGTATACATGTGAAACATGGTGTCAATACCGAGTAAGCTCAATGGAACGTCTCCAGATCCAATATAATGATGCATGCAGAAACATATTTGGATTCAGAAGGTATAGCAGCGCTTCAACAATGTTCATGGAATTAGAACTCCATGGATTCGCCAGCCTGATGAGACACCGGGTCACTGGAGCCAGGATGCGGCTAATGGCCTCCGTCAACACGGTGGTGACCGCAGCTTTCCAGCCCAAGCGCCACTCCTGAGTGAGCGATGGACCCGAGCGCACCCAAGACCACGCCCTGCATAATATTGGATTATTTATTTTTGTTATTATTATTTTTTTCCAATTTATGTTCTTGTTTCTTTGCTGTGTAAATATATAAATATGTATTTTGGACGTGTGGGATTGTACTATTCTCCCCACATCTTGGAAAAAAGAATTGTTATTATTATTATTAAAAATTACAGGGTGTTGAAGTCGGGGGGCGGTCTCAACAAAATTGCGCGCCCTGGTTGACGCGATTGCAACCATCCTAGTAATCTGAAAAAAAAAACCTAAATTAATTCTTAATTCAAACAAATGCTGCTACGGCCCGAACTAATAAAAAGTCGAAAAAATTAATTTTTTTTGCAAAATGGCGACTGCCTGAAATAAAAAGACATTTTTTTAAACATTTTTTTTTTCTTTTCCGAATTTTTTAAAAATAGTAAAAATTGAAATTTTGTCAGAGTTTTGGTTAGTGCGATAGAGTAATTGTATAGAGAAGGCTCACACCAAATTTCAAGTAAATTGGTTTGATTCTAGTTAGATTCCGTCTAAACCGGTCGAACTAAATTAGAACTTTTAGAATAATTCGAATTTTTAAAAATCCCTTTAAATAGATATTCTTGAATATCTAAACTAACGAAATATGAAGAAATAATTTTTTTTAAACACTTGAAAACCCCCTAAAAGGGCGTTACTTTATAAGGACCGCTATAACGCCCGGAGCTACTTTCTACATCAATAACCAATTATCAGTAACCAGAAAAAATGTCAAAATAACTTTTAATTTTAATTAGTATTTTAGGCAATAAATTGCTAATTTTTTTCACCAATAGCCTGAAGGTATTCTGAATGAAAACTACAATTCCACAAGTTGAAATTCAGTTCCGGCGTTAAAAAGCATTCAATAATTCTGATTTCAGACCGAATTTTTGCTAACAATGTTTATCGACTATTGTCTACTAGGCAATCGAGAGAGCGAACAGACTCGATAAGCTAACAATATTTTAATCACTGCCAACCACCATAAAATTTTATGCGATTTGCGGTCGTGCTAGCAAGGGTCGAATAATTTCCGGTACGATTGATGAAAAAAACTATACCGTGTTAGTGTTGATAATTTGCAGGCGATCGCGCTTACTTGGAACTGGGGTCCGGTGCATCTTCCCCGCCGTACTTTAAATCAGACTTCTGAAATAATGATATCTTCTGTATAATACTCTATGAAATAAGACTTCTAAGCTTCCTCAGTACTGAACCGCTCCACCGAACACCGCAGCCCCTATTACCATATTCAATCATGGAAACGGTTTTTACTCGCCTCCCGGACACGATTCTCACTTTGGCTTGGTGCTTGGTGCGAATATCAACACATCTGTGCAATGCAAAGTCCTTGTCGCTCTTGATGCGATCGCTGCATCGACATAGGCCCGGTGTATCAGTCAGTCCGTACCCTTGCTATGTACAAAATTCCTAGTTCCAAATTAAGCGCATAAGTTCCTATTTTAGACGTCGAGGCGCTAGCAATCTTACGCCAAATCTGACGTTTACGTAATATTTTAATACTTTTCACCGAAATTTATGTAAATCGTCTATTTTACAAATATGTATTATTATATTCACCGAGCGTTAGCGCATTATATATATATACCTACTCATTGAAAGTCAATCAAAAATAATAGCCTAATACGCAGGAATCGCGCGGTTTTAAAGTTTACGATTTCATAAAAAAATAAAAATAATAATAATTGGATAATTTGCAGAGCGCCGTTTTTGTGAAAAATCACCTCAAAGGCGTGTACAATTTATAATGAATCCTTAGGCTCTATCTAATTTTATTATTTACAAATAGATACAGAGACGTACTTACCTGCAGGCTGCAGGACACTTATTTTAATTTATGCTTGGGGAAGATACGACTTTGTACGTGGAGGACATCATATTCAAAACACTGGTCATTGCATGACTTATAAATCCTACGAATGGGTATGTGATAATCGACAAAAGATAGGTGATCATTCATTGGCTATATAGAACTGTAATTAGTTTGCATGTCTCCAAATTAAAAATCGGAGGTATGGTTTTTTTTAATTTGGGCGGAAAACATTCAAAATGATCACCAAAAAATTACGAGCAATCGTAGGAAAAGTTTTTAACCGCGCTGTCGTTCGAGTGGTTATGGGATTGTAGTTTCAACGCTGTGACTGTCTGTTTTCAGCGGTTAATTTCATTCATATTGCTCTAACCCTGGCGAAACAAATGCTAATTATAATTAGTATATTCGCGTATAGAACCATGGTGATTAAAGTGGGGAAACCGCCTAAAAATAAACTGCCGTCGTTTTTGAAATATCCCGATCATAATAATATCGCGATTTTCCGGTGGATAAAGATGTCTCGATGGAGATGACAACGGAGAGCATAATTATAGCACACATGTAGAGAGTAGATTGGTTTTTCAAAGAAAAAAAAACACATTCCTACATTAAATTAATAGACAATACCTACACGTAATATTGCTGACATCTAGGCCTACGACCTATATACGGATTATCTTCCAAGCTGTGCTAAGCTCGACGTTCCAACCAAGCCGAGCTTATAATCAACTGATATACCGAGCCATAGTATGAATTTGGGCAATGGGTCGCCGTCATGTTTGTTTTGATAGAAGTAGATAGCGTTGGATTTTGGATGTCAGCAGGCAAGAGGCAGTTTTACAACTGACTATCATCACCCCAGTCACATCACTGTCCCCTTACGCATTGCAATGTGCAATGGTGTTGGAGGTCTTAGCTAGCAGAGGAATTGCCCTGTAATTTGCCAACCAATAATTTTAACCGTTGCTGTTTGAAATGATTTTAGCCAAGTTTGGTGACCAGATCTCGATAGCCATGCACTTCCCCACCATCTTCTTCCCATATCCTTCTACTACCTGCTACTTTCAGCCTGACAACATACCCTAAGCACAAGGAGATAATTGAAGTAAAAAGGACTCCTGATAGAAGAAACAATGCGCCACCAAAACTGCTAGTGGAATTTGCTGATAAAACGACTAGAGATAATCTAATCTCTAAAAGGAAAAATATTAATTATGAAGACATAAAAGACATCACTACTGAAACAATCTATATTGCAGAAGAATTGAGTCCATATCAAAGGGAACTGCTCTGGAAAACAAAAAAAGCTGCCAAAGAAAAAAACTATTCTTAAGTTTGGTGTAAAGATGGAAAAATAATGACTCGAAAAATGCCAAACGAAAAAATAATCTACATCAAACATATAGATGATATTAAAAATATTGTGTAAAAAAAGGCACTTCGAAACAACATTTATGAATTAAAGTAAAAAATGACTGACACTATACTAACCTCGGAACCAAGTGACCTATCAATGATAAACAACAACTCTTTTAATATATTGCACAAAAACATAAGAAGCATCAGAAAAAATTTTGATGAATTACAAATTTTACTGAAATATTTAAAAGTTAATCTACACATAATAATACTTACTGAATGTTGGATAAATCATAAATACATGAATTTGGAAATAGCTGGATATACCACTTACTCAAGTTTGAATAACAAAAGACAAAACGATGGTGTAATTATATACATTAAAAACGAAATAAAAGCCGAAGTTGAGGAAATTATTATCACAGATGCCAATTGTCTAAAAATTAAAATCGGAAAAGAAAAGGCTATATTAGCAATCTACCGATCGCCTTCTACAAGAAACATCGACCCATTTCTTAAATCCGTAGACGAGGAACTCTGCCTTCTAAAAGACACGAAAAACATATTTTTTATTGGAGATGTAAATATAAATATCCTAGAAAATGGACATCCCAAGAGAATTCAATATCTGCAGATGCTAGCATCCCATGGACTGGTAAGCTTAATAAATGTACCTACTCGAAAAGTGGACAGCACTGAAAGTTGCATAGATCATATAATGAGTAAAACAAAAGATATTACTCGAACTATTGTATTTAACTCAACTATAACAGATCATTATACAACTATACTTTCAATAAAAATAAACAAGTCAAATAAAATCAAGAAAAGACCACAAACAATAGAAAAAACTGAAATAAACTGGAATGACATTAAACATAATCTACAATGTACCGATTGGAAAAAACTACAAAGTATGAACAATGCAAATGATGCATGGAATTTCTTCATAGAACTCTTTCAGAATAATATTCTCTCTAATACCACAAAAATTATTAAGAAAATCTCACATAAAAATGTACACATTAAACCATGGATTACACAGAATGTTATAAACTGCATAAGAAAAAGAGATGAGTTACACAAGAAACTAAAAAAAAATCCATACGATATACACATGTTAAGATTCTACAAAAGATATAGAAACATTTGCAAAAAAGTTATTACATATACAAAAGAAACCTACTACAAGAAAAAAATTGTAGATTGTAAACAAAATCCACGGAAAATGTGGCAAATAATTAATGAAATAACCAGTTCTAAATCTGCTACCATGACATCAATTGACGTGCTGAATATAAACAATGTCCCAAGGACATACGCTGATAATCCTGACCAAATTCTTGAATACGTCAATAAATTTTTCATAAATATAGGATCAAATCTAGCAAAGCAAGCTACACAATGTAATGACGCTATACTAATAAATGAACCCCCTGAACAAGGAAAGAAACTCGAGTTTAAGCAAATTACAGCTGATGATATCAAAAACACAATTTCTTCTCTAAAATCAAATGTTTCTTCGGGGGAGGACTTAATCACAACCAATGCAATAAAATATCACTGTAAAGAACTTATCATACCTCTAACATACTTAGTCAACCTGTCTATAACTGAAAGCATATTCCCTACGGCTCTCAAAAAGGCTACTGTTATACCAATTTTTAAACAAGGATGTAAAAATTACATAAACAATTACCGACCAATAAGCCTACTCAACACATTTTCAAAAATATTGGAGAGAATATTAAAAAAACAACTCTTATCCTACTTAGAAGACAATAAAATATTATCGGAAACACAGTATGGTTTTAGGGAGAACTTAAGTACTAGTGACGCCATAGAAAAAATTACAGATATGATCACTAAAAGTTTAGACAGTGGAGAAAAAACTTTGGCAATCTTCATAGACTTACAAAAGGCTTTTGATAAAATAGACCACAAAATACTTTTTGCTAAACTTACAAAAATTGGTATGACAAATACAACACTAAACTTGCTAAAAAGCTATATGATGGAGCGTACACAGAGCGTTCAAATTAATAAGAGAAAAAGCGAACCTCTCCTAATCAACCATGGCGTACCGCAAGGAAGTGTACTAGGACCAATATTGTTTTTGATATACATCAATGATATCTGTAACCTAGAAACAAGAGGAAAAATTATTAGTTTTGCTGATGACACAGTAATTTTATTTAACGAAAAAGATTGGATAAATACTTACAAAGAAGCGGAACACGGGCTAAGTCTCCTGCAAACCTGGCTTAAAAGAAATTCCCTCACGCTTAATGTTAATAAAACAAAATATCTTACATTTTCTATAACAGTCAGAGGGCAGCCGTCGGAGGACTTAAATCTCAAATTACACACATGCCAAGGAATTTATCAACAAAATCTAGGCTTATCATGCCTCTGTCCCACTATAGCACACTCCAAAAGCATCAAATATCTTGGAATTGAGATTGATGATAATCTCCGATGGAACTCACAAATTGACGTAATTACAAAAAAACTAACCAGGTACATATACTTCTTTAGAAACATTCGTAATATCCTCAACATAAACGATATTAAAAAAGTATACTATGCTTTGTGTCAATCACAAATAGAGTACGGTATAACTGGATGGGGGTCTGCCTTGAGCACACACACAGAGCGACTCAATATAGCCCAAAAAGGAGTACTAAAGACAATACTGAAAGTTCCGCTTAGAACTCCGACGGAAGAAATATTTAATAACTTTCAAGTCTTCAATGTACAGAAACTTTATTCAAAAAATATTTTATTTAAACTGAAAAAAAACATATATGTATACTCCACTGCCCAACATAAATACTCAACCAGGGCAGTAAGCAATAACATCCTGGTTACTCCCAGTTTGAACACATCTTTTGGACAGAGATATAATAAATTCCATGCTATGAAATTATACAATGCTCTACCAGATCAAATCAAAAATATAAAGGAAATGAATATATATTTAAAACAAAAGTAAAAACATGGCTGAGAGATCAAAGTGATAATAAAATTACAAACATCGTGAAGATGATATAAAGACAATCCATAACCAAATACAAATATTTAAAAAAAACTACAGGCCACCTCAGAACAGGAAATCCTAGTGAGGAGGTCTGTGAAAAAAAAAAGAATCTATACTTATACTATACATTATACATACATGTACAAACCTTGCTATTGAAACTAATAATAAATAAATAAATAAATTGGGGATGCCGTAGTCTCACCGACTTCAGCAGTTGGGACTCTTGTGTGGTGTTCACATAAAACAAATGTTGTAAAAAGTGCATAGGAATTAGTGGATAATTATAGTATCTACCTATTTATTGTAGATTATTGTTGAATTGAGCAAAGTTCAACAAGTATGAAGTCAACCACAAAAAACAATAAAATGTTTTTACTAAACGAATGTCAATTGTCGGTTTGTCTACAATCTTCGGCGACATTCACATAATAAGGATGCGGTCACCTTATTCATTGCGTATTCATCATTCAGCTGATAAACAATAATTTTTTAATGATAAACGGTTGTTTATCAAATGTGTAAAATTGTATACACCTTTATTAAGTAGGTGAGGTGGTTAATGTTATAAAACATCACATTATTATTTTGATTGAACAGCCTCTACGACCCACGTGGGCATTGGATGTACCCGTGTATTATCACTGCTCGACTGAGAGAGTCATCACCACAGTCATCACCGTCAATGAAGAGTACCAAATGATAGGTGGGGGTGGGGGAGGCGCGGCCGCGTGAGAGCAGAACGGCACGAGTCCGAAGAAGCTCTAGAAAGATAGGACGGGACACACGAAACAAGTGTCCCTCGCCCTCCTAGTGCTAGTGCTGGTGCTAGTGCTAGTATATAAAGAGATAGATATTATAAACAGTGTCTAGGTGTAGTTCCCCGACCCCGAGAGCGGGTCCTGCACCCCGCAAACTCACGCGTGCCGCACACGTGCCCTAGTGACACAGTGCACATGCACAGAGATGCTCAGTACACAGGTGGAGATAGTGCAGGTACCAGGACGAGTCACTGACTGCTGACCACCAAAACCCGCACCGTTTCGAAATTATCATTTCTAAATGTTAAGTACAACAATAGATAATAAAGTACCTTGTACCGAATGAAAATCAAGCGATTGCATGAAATGATTGGCTAAACGTATCTACTTCGTATTTCGATAAATTCTTGACCGTAGCGAGAGAATTTTTCAGAAAAAACCAATTTAAAAACCGTTTTTTTGCACGATGATAAAAATTAACAAAGAATAACGTTCGTTGCATGATTCTCGAGCCATTAGCAATAGCAAATTTAGCGACAAAAAACTTCCGTAGGAACGAACACATTGGAATGGTTTTTTGTAAAGGACGCCCGCTTCAAAAGAACGAAATCAGTGAACATAAAAACACGTTTCGCCCGCGGACGACGAATCCAACCTTCTCATTAGAATGTGTTTCGACTTTTTGTTGCATCACTTGCACTTTTGCCCTCCTTTAAAATGTGAATGGGCATAACCGACCACTCGATTCAAGAAGATCATCATCAGCTCACGTGCACGAGGCCAGCTCACTGTCCGCTGTCACCTTCACCTTCACTTGTCACCAGGCGTATGACATGCTCCACCCTGGTTCTGAGTATAGAAGAGATCCACCATCACGTTGTCTGCAAGCAATCTGATTCGCTCGAATCAGCCGTTAGCGCTAATGAGTTGGCGGTCATGCTGGCCGCAAACAAAAGTTTAATAATAACTGTAATTAAAATACATCATTGTTGTATTGTGCCTTTAAGTTCCTCGAGAACTTCTGGTTACCAAGTGATGAACATAAAAAACACGTGGATTGTACGTTTAAAATTCATATAGGCATATAATATAAATCTAATAAAGAATTCACGTATTTGCAATAAACATTTTGTTCAATCAGACTACGTGGTGCCTCTGGAATCTGTTTAATTTAGTACAGCCTGATTTGAGCAACACTATATTTCAATGACAATATAAGTATAAATAAACACCAGTTTACACCACTTCGACAACTTGAGTTAATCACACTTTTAAACATTCTGGCTCTGAGAAAATTGTGAGAAAATTATTATTTCCGATATAAAAATTTATTTCTCATCTCATTCTGTTAAAACTATTGTCATGAAATACTTTATTGAATTTTAACTTCCAACCCCTATACGATGATTTGCGCCAGGTACTCGATATTTAATATTATTTGTTTTAAGTTAGCAACACCGACGTGCCTTCATTGGTACAGATTTCGGTGGGAGGGGAAGGGCAGGCAGCCGGGGGCTGCGGGAGCCCTACGCGATTCTTCTGGTTTTAGCTTTTCAAAAACAGAAAAAGTTTTCGCACGTCCCGGTTAGACGAGAGGTCTGGGTTCGAGTCCCAGTTGCGACCATTGTCTTTTTTCTGTTTTCTGTGTCTTGTTCTCTTTCATACTTTTGTTTAGATTATTATTGTTATCTTCTTCTTCAGTGATCTTTTAATTTGTTCAGCCCTTTTTTTTACATTAACTCCACACAGGAGGCCCTGAGGAAAATAATTTCCCTCAGGGCCTATGTCATCTGGAATGCTGTGTGGAGGGTCTTTTTGAGGAGAGGAAGGAATGAACATTGGTCTTGAAGAGACCCATGTTGTAGGAAGGAGGAAACACAGAGGCCGGCAAATCATTCCACAGCCCAGCTGTTGAACACAAGAACGAGTCAAAGAAACGACCCGTTCTCATGTGACAAATGTCAACCGTGTACAAATGTTGGGCACGCGTTTGGCGTGTTTCCCGACTATGCACCGGTGCCGAAGGGATCAATGATGCTAGTTCCTCGGAGCATCTTTCATTGTAATACCGGTAGAACAAGGATAGCATTCCCACCCGACGCCTGTGCTCTAAAGATTGCAATCCGGCTGTTAAGATAAGAGCCCTACCTATCTTTATTCTATCAATGACTAAGCGATAGTTGTCTCGAATTGAGTATGCAAACGAACTTTTAACACGATCTCCCGGAGGAGCTAGCTTGGAGTATAAAGTTAGTGGTGTAAGTATTTAAATTGAATATTGTGCTGTTATTTATTATTTGTGTAGCGGCCACTTAACCCGCTCTGCGAAATCTACCGCTGCGCCACTGACCTCCACGGAACTCGCTGGAAGCACATACTACGGCCGATACATCTACCTACGCGAAAGGCCTAGAACGTCTGGCTGTACCATACAAGTGCCCGCAGAAAGTTCGAGCGATATCTCGGCTTTGCGTGAGTTCACCCGGCATTACCTACCGTTCTCGAAACTACTTGCCAGGCCGGCAGAGTATATAAGTCAGCGCGAGCCGCATACAGCTCAGTCTCAAGTCTAGTGTATTCATTCATTATTCGACAACTACACATCGGGCGGTGATTCAGTGTCGCTACGCAATATAGTTCTCGCAGCAAGTGATACAACACATATCCAGCGTGACTTCAGGAACATCTTCATTACATCTTCGAGGAACTTCTCCAAATACCATCTCGACATGAGATGTCAGGCAACGCGCCAGCAACAACAACCGGCAACGCGCCAGCATCCTGCAACGAGCAGCAACCAGCATCCTGCAACGAGCAGCAACCAGCATCCTGCAACGAGCAGCAACGAGTAACCAGCATCCTCACCGCCTCTCAAGGTTCCTTCCTGCGTCACGTGTGTGCTCCGACCCACTGGACACACAGCCGCCATACCTCGTCAACGCGACGATGGTCGACCGCCTGGATCAAGGTCACTTCTACGCCGCCATGGTGTAGGGCGACGCGCCGGCTCCCTGAAGACCTTTGATCTTCACCGCCGTAGTCTCCTGACCTTCACCTTCACATCATCACATAGCAGCATCACTCACGGCACCACCGTCACTCCGCTCCGCTTCGACCTCCGCTACGTAGCGCAACAATAAAGACTGACTCATACATCGACTGACGCCTTTCATTTCTCTCTCGCCCCGTCTCTACCGATACGGCCCGCTCCCTCATTTGTTTGCCATATTCAAAGAAAAAGATTGTTTCTCCCTGCTTGTCCTTTCCTGTGAGTCCCCGTTCCCCTCCCGCGTCCCCTTCCCTTCCCGCGTTCCCCTTCTACCTTCACCACCTTCCCTCACCCTTCTCCCTTCCCGTGTTCCATATATTCAGTCCCAAAACATCCAGTTTTCAAACAGATCGCGTGCCACCAATTACAATTTTTTTAATTCAATTTTTCATTTTTCATATATATAAATTCATTTTTGTATATTATAAAGACAATCAATCAAATTTATTACCTAACATAGGTAACTATTTAAAATATCTATAAATCTTGATTCGATTCAAAGTATTAGGCGAGTACTTCAAATAAATTCATTAATTTAAAGAGCTTCGAAGATTTAATTTTGATTTAACAATCATTGTTTTGTCAAAATGTCATTTCAAATTTTGACATTTTTTACAGTTTCTCAAGAGTTTTTGTAATGATTAAAAAACTTTTCAGATGTTATTGTCATGTGGTTGTAATAATCCAGAAACCTTCACAATACCTTCCTTTCAAAATACCTTTAAATAAAATATTTTGAAAGTTTCAAACATTTCCTATGCTTAATATAGCAATACATAGACATAGACATCTCATATACTCACTCATATACTCATATATACCCAAGCAAACATACTTTGATTTTTTTATATATAAATCTGTAGATAACATTTAAAAAAGGAAGCTCATTTAAGAAAAATAAAAAACCAATCGAGAGGAGTTTGTTAGGAGTAAACTCAATGCTGAGTGCTGAGTGCTGAGTGCAGGCACCACACGTCGATTTTATAGGGGAACGGTTTTAACACTCCAATACACGCGTGTCATCTCACAGATGACCAGTTCTGTTTTTTCTTCATAAGTTTGATGAAGGGAGGGGAGCCTGGTCCCCCGCCCTATTATTCCCCAAGCTCGCCTAGCTCGACATTCCTGCAAAATTGCGAAAAAACAATTATACTATTCACTTTTGACAAATAAGTGAGCAGTCATCTGACAAATGACACGCGTGTATTTATGTCTCACTAGGGGGCGCGTGCATTGGAGTGTTAACCTTGTAATTTGAATACATTGAACGGTAGTTACATAATAGGTAAACGTGAATTGGACATTTTTTTTGTTCTTTTATTTTTCTTTATATATTTTATTTTTATTTAAGTATGTAAAACATGCACGATACCCAAAACTAAACAAAGATAATAGTATAGACTACAGACATAAATATTTTATAATAAATTTATTAAAAAGAGTCACAATTAGTATTTGGATAATAATAAAAATACAAGGTGTCCGAGGGTAAAGCGCACAAACTTCGGGAGGTGATTCTAATTGATGGTAGAAGTAAAAAATATAAATAACTTTTTTTTCGAAATGTATTTTTTCCCATACAAAAATATTTTTCGATGGAAGAGTTTTTTTTCCAAACAAAGCATTAAACTTTCTCACCGAAACTACCTTAAAGCTTTGGAATTATGACAAAAGTTATTTATATTTTTGGTTCCATGCCAACTCCTCTTTAAAAAGTCATTAAAAGCTATGAAAAAAATAATTTTAAAATAGCCGCTAATCCTAACCTAACATAACCTATTTAATATCTGAGGTGGTTCTGAGTTGGTATCACCATTTTATTTTTTACTTGTATTATCATGTAAGATCACCTCCCGGAGTTTTATGCACTTTACCCCGGACTTTTAACAGGTAAATGTAAAAATAAGTAAGTACAAGGTATGTAGTTTTAGTATCATTATCACTTTTCGCGTTGCGACAAAAAAATAAACAATTAAAGGACAAAGTATCTAAATGACAAACAAGATTAATTATGAACGATTTTCTTATTTTTATTAGATTCCTAAAAATACATACCTACTTCGATTACGTCGTCGCTGCCTGAAGAAAAGCCACCGAGCCTGTTTATTGTACACCTGCTTTATAGGTACCTACTACCTACCTTTCCGAACTGCTTAAACATGAATTATTGCTTACCTACTTATGGCGGTGGTAACATAAATTAAATCTGCTTTGCTAAATTTCATAAATTGAACTAGTGAAGGCTTATGAAGGTATTTATAGGCTGTATGCGTACCTATTGCATGCAAGCTAAAGGTTGTTATCTTTTTTAAACGGGTATGCGTTGTCACAACGTATTGATAATGAATAATGACATAATGACTAATGACTATTATGAGACTTTACTTTTTCGGCAATTGTGGAATTTTCGGCATCACGTGCGTGTATAATTAAATGCCTAATTAGTTAAGTTATGTTATGCCATTGTCGAATATTTACCAAGAGATACGAAGCGGAGACCACGAAGCGCAAATATCCTAATCATTTAGTGGGTTATGTTTTGTATCAAACGTGAAAACCTATTAGTACACGTCGTGATATTATCATTGAACATAGTGATGTCACGTGGAGTGCAATACCCAGCCCAGTTACAGCGGTATTCATAATAAATAATCTAAGGCAGTAGGCGAGAGGCGAGCGCGAGTACCTACCTCTACTCTGTCTTGCAGATGGCGACTCAAGGACGCCGGCCTTTTGGCCTTACAATCTTACAACTTACTCGCACCCGGTATATCTTGCATTGGTACAGTAGGATGGTGTCTACATGCTGTCTGCTGAGGAGATTCCAGACGCCCCCAGTGAGGTCTTTCATGCCTACTTCACCCCCCAAAATGTCTTCATCCGTGTCAATTTGCTGGCTAATAATAAACTATCTTCAATGTCTTCTGTCTTCACTCCTCATTTATAATATATACGACTGATTAGAAACCAGAACATCGCCGTTTATGTATTCCGTACACAACAATTGGATATTTATAGAGGTCAGTTTTCGGAACCGGGTCACAGAAAGTGAAGTTATTTTGTAATTTAATCGAGCATGAGTAACCTTCCTTCTGTCACTCAGGACATACCAATACTGAGAATCAGCAAATGTACAAAGTGTTGTCCTGACAGCATATTTATGAAAATCTTGTATATTCAACCCCCGACTAACTCTATGGCATCGAGAGCTTGTCAGCGAAATTTAAAATTTGCCGTTCAAATTTTCAAGCATTGCAACTATTCCAGCGTCCCACAGGGTTCACTTCTGTATCCAACATTGTTTTGGCTGCATAATAACCTGTCGTGTACACCAATACCTTGTTCGCAGATGATGGTGACATCCATTACACTTAACTAGCCTCAAGAGGTAAAGAAACAAGCCAATGAACGATTTAATAGAGGAGTTACCTCTTGCAGTCAGAATAATTACATACACAGATCATAACAAGTATGGTCTAAGATTCCATATAACAATTTTTTGCACGGGGGTTCTATTGAAGCGTTAAAAAGCTGGTAGCACTGTAGTGATCCAGCACCTAAATAACTTTTAATATACTCTTATTTGCTATTAATTAATGATTTTTTTTATATTTGCCCAGGCTAATGATCCCACAATTTGGGTTAAGTTTTCGCTGTTCACTCGCAAACAGCTACACAGCATCACAATTTGACCTTAAGGTAGATCCCTCTCTCTCTTTAGTAGCTGGTTTACTACACTACTTCCCCTGGTTATTGATTTATCTTTTAAATGACCATTAAATTTTGAGATACGGTTTTTTTTTTTTTTTATTCAAAAATTTTATCAGAAATACTATTAAAAATAACGTAAAAACAAGTGAAGCGTATTATAATAATATCTAATTTGCATATTTAAAATTATCAACAGTATTACTTATTAAGGGTCAACCGAGACAGGTTTTTCGTTCTCGACCGAGACCGAGACCGAGACCGAGACCAAGAATAATTTAAAATCTCGGCCGAGACCGAGAATAGATAAATTGAGAAAAAATGAAAATGCGCTATTTTTGCACAACATAGCAACAATAAAACATTATACCTACTTAGAAAACACACTAAATCGAAATAACGCACCCTAAAAAACCCTGTCCGTGAATCAATTGCCGCATTCATCAAATCGATTAGTTGATTTGTATGTTCATTGCTTTTTGTTGGCAGTTTATTATGAACTGAGTTCTAAGAAAAACAGCAACGAATATACAAATCAGCGAATCGATGTTTTCTGATTAATGCGGCCACTGAATCTAAAAAATCTTCGTACCCTTACCAGCTTACCAAAATACGTAGGTTTAAAATAATACGTAATGTTCGTGATATTCACTTAACCACTTTATGTAGTTATTCTGGCTAGTAATTATAATTAATCACAACTAAACAAAACAGAACTTATTTTTTCCTACTACGAACAAAATTCAAACAAACTTCCTTTAACTACAATTGTTTCGGCGGCAGCAGCGGTAAGTAAAACCCGCCTCACTGCCAGTCGACCAATCACAATCGACAGCTCTCTCACGCACTGACACCAAGTGACGAATGTGGACGCTCGCGGTAGATTTTAATCCCATTATCCTACACCGTACCTACTTACAACGGTCTCGGTTATGGCTCAGAATCTCGGTGATTTTTCGCCGAGAACCGAGACAGAGTTCTCGGTAGAATTTGTAGCCGAGAATGCCGAGACCGAGACCGAGATCTCGGTCGACCCTTATTACTGATACACCTGCATTGCTATAACTCATCCAGTTCAACATCCCTTCCGTAGACTCCGAAATAATGAATTGCTGTTCCTCAATCAACATTCTATTAATTATGGATACCATTCTCCCTTATGCAGAACGCCAAGACTTGTCAACGCAAGTCAAAGCATTTTTTTTTTGGTGTAAAACTAAATGACTTTCAGCAGTCGATAAGCAATATTTAAATACTTCTTCATGCTTTGACTTGTAGTGTCTTGCATTGCTATTAATTTATATGTGCTCTCCCTTCACTGTCATCTCTGTTTTTTTTTATTCGGGTTATTATTATGTTTTTAATGTACTATTATCCGTAAATTAATTAATAAATACAAAAACATTATACGACGGAATGGTAATACTTTTTTAGTTCATCGGTCTAAGGTCTAAGGGCTCGTACACATAAACACGATATGACGTCGCATCGTACTACGACGCGGCATCGTACCGAATGCACATTCTACAAATCTCCTCGCTCGACTCATTATTTTATTTAAAATTATTTTTAACTATCCTTGTTTAAATTCCTGGGTCCAGGAAAGCATTTGACCGTAGAACAAAGAATTTTAACTATCGCTAGGCGATAGGATATTTGCGAGGAGATTTGTAGAATGTGCATTCGGTACGATGCCGCGCCGTAGCACGATGCGACGTCGTATCGTGTTTATGTGTATTAGCCCTAACTTGAACCTTTAAATTCATCATATCATATATTCTCGTAGGTATAGTAAATAAGCCAAACCTGATACTATTCTACTCAAACTCGGACTAGTATATTATGTATTCAAAATAAATAAAGAAATATCTGTTATAAAATTTTATTTTGAAAAAAAGTCTTCGAATTTCATAAATGTTTTAGTTAATTTTTATATAAATCGTGAAGTATGCATGTGACATTCAAGTATAATATACTACCATGTGCGACACCGCGCGTAAGTTAAACTTAATTAATTTGGGCATGCCAGGTCCGGAACCCGCAAACTCTGGATTCGGAGCCAAGGAGCTAAGCGCAGAGAAGTGATTGCTTGCTTCTCGGTCTGAACACCTTGCCGAAATAGTAGTACTTGCGGCATTCTGCGATCCGAGCTCGGAACGTGAGATAACTCTAGCAAGAGAAATGTTGTAAAACAACCAACAGACCCAACTGATGCAATTCCTCTGCACTGTGATCTCCAACAAATTTATATGATTTTTTTTCAACCTCGGTGCTTTCAATGTTCAAGGGTGTTCCAGGCCATTATGTAAAATTATGGAGAGAGGAAAGGAGAATTTATATATTAATTTTATTCAAACGGGTTAATCTTAAAATTATGTTTATGTATTCATTTTCCACAAATTGACAGTATACATTTTTTCAGTTTGTACCTGAGTAATATAAAACAAAATCAGATCATTTACGGATTTCCTCCTATTGACATTACCTCTAATAAGACAGCATAATAAGGAATAAGAAAAAATTATATAAAACGAAAAAATACATGTAAAGGAATACCTACCTAGAAATGCGTAGGATTCCTTTGTGTTCGAATAATGAATTGCTTTTCAAATGTCATTCTTTGAGGTGTTGTCATGGTGACATACAAAAGATTATTGTTTTTGACTGCTAGCTATGTAGCAGACATTGGAGTAATCCAGGGGGGTATAACTCCGAACTTTTTCGTGTCGATCACGTGGTGTGTGACGTATGATTAATGACCATTTCATTTTATTGGTCCAAATTTCCATAGAAAAACTGTTTAGAAGTGAGTAGTATTTCTAGTAGGATTCTATGGTATTATATGTCAAAATAGCACATTGTCCCGAACAACATCGAAGTAAATATTTTGAAAAAATGCTTCCTAAATTTCGTTGCAGTGTTGAAGGCTGTGAGGATAGTGTTTCAGTTCGACACAGAGTACCAAACTGCAAAACTAATGAGAGTCGTTATCGGGAATGGGCGTGGAGAATCGGCAGATCAGACTTCATTGCTTACCCGATTTTGGGAAGTTGTGGGTATGTATGTGGTTCCCATTTCGCTAAGAAATGCAAAAATTCCAATGTCACGTTAAAAAAAGACGCTTTGCCGATCCTTAATCTTCCTGGAATCGGAAAACATCGGGGTTTACCCAAAGAAAAGGTAAACGTACGTAGGAGACTACATGTTCTACCTAGAGTGTTGTCCAGCACGAATCGTGCTGTCCAAGACCACAACTACAGTTTAAAAGGTATAAAAGGTGGAGAGATAGATGTTGATTCACCGAGTCTTTATTATTATAAAGATATTCAATACATTTATTATTTCTTCAAACACAGTAATTCCATTATTATTAAGATATTTAAAATGACAGGCGTATCCGAGACGCGCGATCGTTCTTCCTTTATTTTCTCTTTTGTATTCTGCACTGGTAGGATATAGTTCATTGGATGAGGCTGGGTAATATAATGAATTTATTTATTTCAGAACCAAACGTGTTCCCCCCTGAGCCGAGCACCGAGTCTTTTGCTGCCAAAAAAGTATTGGAAGATTATGGAGGTATACATCTTTATTTATATTTCATTAGGAAATAATATTCTATGTTTTGTTTGCGAACTTTGGTTAATGTGATGAATATATTTATTTCAGAACCAAACATGTTCCCACCTGAACCGAGCACCATGCCTCTTGCTGCCAAAAAAGTAGTGGAAGATTATGGAGGTATACATCTGTATTTATATTTCATTAAAGGAAATAATATTCTATGTTTTGTTTGCGAACTTTGGTTAATGTGATGAATATATTTATTTCAGAACTAAACATGTTCCCCCCTGGACCCAGTAGCAATTCAGCTTCACGTAAAAATAAAGGTTCTCGAAGTAAGCATATTTATTTGATCAGCGTTGTTCGGTACCTTTGGTTTTGAATCATGTAATCATTGGCCTGAAATATTGTGTTTTCTAGATATTCAGAGTCGCTCAATCTCTTCTTTTACCAGGCCAATCGCTACGCTATCTCCAAGAAAGAAGAACATGCGGTTGGAGATGATGGTGATAAGGCGACAACTTAGATACGCACAAAAGAAAAATAGTACACTCAAGAAACGCCTCGCTATTGAAACGCGCTTTAGGAAGGGTACCTGCTTGGAAGATGCTCTTTCAATTCTAAATCCGGTGCTCCGTAAATTCGTTCTCTCGCAAGCAAAAATTAGCCCGCGTTTAAAAAAAGGTCGAAGATACACACGCGCGGATAAGTCTTTGGCACTTGCTGTCTATAAGGAAGGGCCAAAATTTATCGATTACTCTCAAAAATGTTTGCTTTACCATCACCTCTAACTTTAAAAAAAGAATTGTCCTTAATATCTCTTAAACCGGGAATTAACCAACATTTATTTAACTTTTTGAAAAAGAAAGCAGATTCTATGGATGACATAAACAAATTCTGCATTTTAATGTTTGATGAGATGAGTATTTTTCCACACATAAATTTCAACGTACATAGTGGAATCATTGAAGGGTTAGAGGATAAAGGTGATGCAAGAAGAAAAAAATTTGCTGATCATGCTCTAGTTTTAATGATTAAAGGCCTGACCGTTCCTTATAAGCAGCCAGTTTTTTTTTCGTTTTCAGAAAGTGGAACTAATTATTTTGACTTGAAAGAAATTTTTATAACTGTTTTAGGCAAATTGTTCGATTGTGGTTTCAAGCCCGTTGCAACTGTGTGTGACCAAGGCACC
Source organism: Limnephilus rhombicus (assembly GCA_929108145.2). NCBI lineage: Eukaryota > Metazoa > Arthropoda > Insecta > Trichoptera > Limnephilidae > Limnephilus > Limnephilus rhombicus. The sequence goes on from OV815278.1 coordinate 38,256,806, forward strand.
GTTAACAGTAGGGTGGTGAAAGCCTTGCTTGAAGACACTCGAACAAGTTGACTAAGGGATAAAACAGAATATAGGGGTGGATACTTTATGGTAAATGGAAACATGATTTTTCCCTTCTTTGACGCACCCCACCTTTTGAAGTGTGTTCGTAACAACCTTTTAGATAAGGATTTGACATTTTATGAGAACGGTATCAAAAATGTTAGCTTCATGGGACAATTTGGTGCAGGCTTACAGATTCATACCAACTGAGCAATTCAAGAGGATGGGAAAAATAACGGATAGCCATATTATCCCTGAAAAGGTTAAAAAAATGAAAGTAAAACTTGCGTCCCAAGTTTTTAGTACCAACATGTCTACCACACTGGAAACATTATATCTTATACGTCCAGAGGAGTTTACGAAAAAGCCATTGGATACCGTACGAATTTTACGATTTTTTGACGCATTATTTGACAGTGTCAACGGCACATCAGTTCATCCCATAAGGGGAAAAAAATATCGTGTTGCTTTATCAAATAATTCGCCACATATTCAATTGTGGAATGAATCGTTAAAAATAATGAGCACGATGAAGTACGTCCATCAGACAACGGGTGCCAATATTAGGACTTTGGCTCCCGTCTTAAATAATTGGATTTTTTCCATTTATGGGATTTTGAAATTATGGAATTTTCTGCAAGGTAAGGGTTTCAAATATTTAAAATGCCGTTACCTCAACCAAGACCCATTGGAGAACTTTTTTGGGTCAATTCGAATGCGTGGCGTCCGAAATCCGTCCGCTACTATGTTTACAGCAGCGTATAAATCACTTATGATCTGCAGTTTAGTATCTCCTCGCTCACCTGGTACCAACTGTGAGGCTGATGACTCTACCATTCTTTTGAATAATGTAGCCGACTTTATTTATAAACAATCCCCCTCTTCCACTTTAAATTCAGTTGTAACTTCTTTTCCTTTTGTAAGTATACCGGACATTGATGTTCAATTTAAGAGAATCTGTGATTCATTTTCCATTCAAACATTCAGCATCGACGCTTATGTGGCAGGGTTTATGTTAAAGAAGATGTTGAAAGTTATAGCAAATTGCAATGAATGTAAAAAATGTTGTGTTGGTGATCCAAACGATCCCATAAATTCATTAATTTTAATCAGTGAATACCAGCCCACAGAAAGGCAATGCCTCAATTATCCATCGAAAAAATTTGCTCTCAATGCTCTAGAAATTCTTTATGTTATCGAGTATGTTCTAAATCTTAATTGCGAAAATTTACATGTTGTGCCCATTATTAAAGCAACTATTGCCAAATATGTAAGTTTTGATTGGATTACTTGTGAGGAACATAAAAAAAATTATGGAAGCAATTATTAAATTCTCTGTGCCCTTTTTAATCCATGCTTGGTGTGCGGACATCAACAAAAAATTATGCGGAAAGGATACAAGACCATACAATGGACCAGATTCCATGAGGAAAATGGCATTGCTACGCCATTTAAAGTACGCTAAATACAGGAAGAAATGGTTGTCCTGATTAGCTTATTTTATTTTTCTTGTTCCTTTTCATCATAATGAATATATTTCAACATCTTCTTTAAAATGTGTTTTGTGTTTGTATATTCTTGTTTTTCTTATGTTTTCTGTGTTACCTGAATTAATATATTTATATTAATACATCTCTTCTCTACATATTATAAAGTAAAGTCCCCCGCGCCGTCTGTCTGACTGTCTGTCTGTCTGTCTGTTCGCGATAAACTCGAAAACTACTGAACGGATTTTCATGCGGTTTTCACCAATAGATAGAGTGTTTAGTGAGGAAGGTTTCGGTATGTAATTTGTCAAGGATTTGTGTTAATTGGTTGAAACATAACGATAATTGTTAGAAGTGTCGGAAAAAAGTCCAGCCGCCTGGTAGCTTTCATCGAAAACGCTGCCTAATCCTTTTGGGATATAACAAAACAATTAATGGTGGGATATTCCTCTTTTATAGATCCACAAAAAAGTCCGCGAAGGCATATATCTATCTTTTACGGATAGCTTACTATACACATTATATCTTCTTATCTTATTATTCTTATCAATTGCTGTTCGTTTGTCTCGCTAAAACTCGAGAGCGGCTGGGCCGATTTAGGTGATTTTGGTTTTGAAATGTTTGTCATAGTCCAGGGAAGGTTTAAACGGTGAGATAATGTGAAAAAATTGTGAGGACGATAGTAAAAATAAAATTTCATTTTCTCATATAAACAGTTCTACTGTTCTACCTACTTTCAGAAGCACAACGTAATCTAGAATTGGAATACATGTCGCTGTCAAACGTTACCTGTCATTCTGTTACAATTTAAAATCTTCTATCATCACTTTGTCAGTGCGTGAGAACTTTATTTACTGTTTTAATATGCCAAGGAAAAGACGAGCTGACATAGATCGTCGAAGTCAATCAAATGGGCGACGAGCTACGAGTACCTCACGTGAAAACCGCACTGATGATCTCTTCGCTATGAACTCAAAGACGGTGGTGGTTACAAAGGTTGGATTTTACAAAGTGTTTTATTAGCCACAGCAACGCGTGGCCGGGTCAGCTAGTAAATAAATAAAATACTTAAACATGTAATTATGAATGTTTCTGTTATAAACAGAAAATCGTTATGTGTGCCACCCACCTGTGCCAAAACAGAACGGTTATTGTTAATTTTGTTCTCTTGGCATTGATTTGTGTATACTGTATATTCTTTGGTTCTTATTATTTTATCAATATTTTGTAAGGACTCGTAAGGAACACTATAGAATTACTTTTAAGTTGATTATATTTAAGCGCACTTGAAGTGAAATAACACAATACTGCGCTATACAAATATTATGTTATTATTATTTGTGCGGTGCTTCGTAGCCTCCCCACTCTTGTCTACTCTAGTTTTCTGAAGGTTTCACTTGTACCGTGTGTGAATTGCACACTCTGTTATTACATTATCTTCAGACCTCTGCAGCCATACTCTGTCGACCCATCCCCTTCACAGATAGACTCATACATCCATCACTCTTGAACATATTGACTCCCAGATTCCTAACTACCGCTCTGTACATTTTTCCTTCTCAAAACTTCCTCCTTTTCCTTCCCCTAAAAAGACTCCACACTGCATCCCTAAAGATGACAGGCCCTGAGAGATTTTTTCCTCAAGGCCTCCCGTGTGGGCTAATAAAAAAAATCTATCCTAAATTCCTTTTTTATTATTGTTCATATTTTTATATTAAAGATTAAAAACCTTCCCATCCCAGGTGAATTACTAAGATATTGTAATCAGTTCTTTCTAAATGAGGTTGCGCATGATTATATTTCCGTTTTTTTGTATTTGTATTTTATTTTAATAAAATGGTACATGCAATTATGAGTTTTTCATTTTATTTTTAAAATAATTTTTAGGCTGATAAATTGGGTAGGGATTTATATTGTTTATGGAAGTATCTTTTTTTTTTACTTTTCTATATTCTTGTCGATGGTATGTGACGTCAGAGTAATAAAATTTTCATTTTGACAGTTAAAATAGTGTTGAAATGTTATATTTATGTGTTGAAACCAGTTGGGAACAAAAAGCCGGAACATATCGATCTAGGTGTAACTCTTCATTTGGTCAAAGAAGTTCTGCATTTTTAGCAGTAAAGTTATATAACAAACTCCCACTTAGTATCAAACAAATAAAAAAAAAAAATAGCTACATTAAGGACATTAAATGTTGGCTGAAGAATCTATCGGAAAATGAACTTACTAGTATACTTAAAACATCATAGAAGTTTCTGGAAAACCTTATCCTATGAAGTTAAACCATAGAAGTCGCTGAAAAACTTATCCAAAGCATAGTCCCCCTCAGCACAGGATCTCCTAGTGAGGAGGACTACGAATATATTTTATATATACATCTAACTAACATGTTTCATATAAAAATGTAAAAAATATTATATAGTTACTAAATAAAAAAAAAATAAAAAAAAAAAAGGTATTAGTTCATTTATGGAGTAATCAAAAGATTAGAAAATAAGTTTATAAGTGTTAAAGTGTTACAATGTTTTTAAGATCGACAAATAAACTTCAAATGTGGGTAAATATCGGTTCGGACTGGCCACGCTTATTACGAATAATTTTTAGAAAAAAACTTTAGATTCGCCTTAATTACTATAAAAGGAAACTTTTTGGCTTTGGGGCGGCGGAAAATAATGCATTTTAATTTTCAATTGCATAAAACCAAAATTCACTTCGCGAACCGACACAGCGAAAATCCGCTGCCGTACCTGTCACTGTTATGTTGGTATCCTTGATAAATTAACAAGAGCTAATACGACTGTAGCCGACTTCGTGGGATAAGGCGCGTAATTATGAAATTTGTCTTGCGGGCTTGTTTGTGTAACATGGTTTGTGATACAAAAGAAAGTGCCCCTTTATAACGCCTACTCGCGTCAAGGCAAGAAAAACATCCCAGTTTTCAAGTAGTTTAGCGGCTACGCTAGGTTTGTGTAACATGGTTTGTGATTCTGGCGTACAATCTCACAAGACGAAAGCTAATTTTAATTTTACGTATCAAGGATACCAATAAACAGTGACAGGTACGGCCGCGGATTTTCGCTGTGCGGTTCGCGAAGTGAATTTTGGTTTTATGCAATTGAAAATTAAAATGCATTATTTTCCGCCGCCCCAAAGCCAAAAAGTTTCCTTTTATAGTAATTAAGGCGAATCTAAAGTTTTTTTCTAAAAATTATTCGTAATAAGCGTGGCCAGTCCGAACCGATAATTACCCAAATGTGGTTTCTTTGTTAACAGAGCAACACATGATTTGTTTTGTCATTACCAATAAAGAAATACAACAAACAGACTAATTATCTTATATACATTAAACAAAAAATTATCAATACATTCGTAACCATAAGAAAACAGGTTGTACACACAAATTAAATCTTAACAGAGTTATAAATATAAACAATAGAAATAAAACATTATTCACGAAACATCAGAGAAATACTATTTTATGGCCTTTTTTGTATTTGATAAGTTCGCAATTGAAAATGTCCACTTTGGATAATATGCTATTGTAATTATTGCATAGTCTGTTCAGGAAAGATTTTTGTTTACAATTCGTTTTGCATTGATCTACTTTGAATGGGACAGAAGAGCGTGTTGAACGCGCAGGTACATTAAATAGAGTCTTATGAAGCAAATCTGGGCATTGAATATTATTGTCAATTAATTTATACAGGAATAGTGCATCTATTGCCTTCGTACACTCAATGAATCAATTTTATATGCAATATTTGAGTCGAGTTAAGACTTGGAAGAGATTAGGTGTTGAATGGCGGAAAGGCAATTTTAATGATAAACCGACTCAAAACTTTGTGTTGGCACACAATCACAATGTTTTCACTTTTTTATATCTTTAAACATTTTATTACAACATAATAAAAATGATTTACATTTTAATAACATTATTAGTGTCATAAATTAAATGAAAAGAAATCACTTTGTAAAATAGCATTTTGCTAATGTTACTCTTATCCTGACGAAGAAACCTTTGGTTTTGATATGTCGAGTAGATATTGTTTTATTAAATAAATGGTGATTTACAAAGTGATTTGTTTTCATTTAACTAAAATGATGCCACAAAGTGAATTTACCAAGATCGAAAAAGAAATTACTATTTACATTTTAATACGCCTATATTGTATGTTTTATGGACTCAGCTCAAGCATTTGATTAATTTGATCGCGCATTCTTTCACTTCCTCTCCATCCACATATCCAGGACTTGGACTTGGTCCACGCCCAAGCAATCTAAGCAGCCCATTATTATTATTATTAATAATAATAATAACAATAGCCAGACAGTAAATTACATAACATTATTTATAACATATATATACTTATCATGCATCGACTCCCTGTCTGTATGTCACTAGTTGACCTAGGCCCCCTCCAACTGTCGCCATTTCTCTCTATCATTAGCTACTCTTGTCCATGTACCACCTGCTATGGCTTTGATGTCGTCAACCCACCGTCTAAAAGGTCTACCTTGTTTTCTCTTTTTGTCACTTGTGAACCAATTCATGACTAATTTTGACCATTTTTCACTTCCTCTGATTGTATGGCCTGACCACTTCCACTTTAGCTTTAAGTCTTAAGCAGCCCATTATTAACTTACTCGTAATAGGGCTGTTACAATATGCTTTTACAAAATAGGGATTTCATTCTACCATGATAATTATTTAGTTAAACGTTGCGAGACTAGGTAAAATAAATCTATTTTTTGTATTTTGATATTTTGTTTTGAAGACTTTTACTTTCCATGTATATTTGTTTTTTAAATTTTAATTAACGGTTTCAAACATCCGTGTCATTCACTAGCAAACTTAAAACTAACTTAAATATTTATACAAGTGCAGAAAAGATTAGACTTTATTGTACATGGAAAATAAAAATCTTCAATAAAAAATACATCCATCTGAGATGTAATTTTAGTACATCGAGTGAATGTGTAGGAAAAGTTTCTAATATTAAAACAGCTTCCAGCCTGTTATGACAAAGGGTTGGATCGGAATGAACATGGAAGACCTTCTGGTGGTTTAATTGCAATAATACATAATTATATTATGATCAGTGATCATTACATTATCACAGATATGATTGCATTAACCTTTGTTGAAATGAATAATCAAACAGGTTTACTTCCTTGTACTTGACACTGCAGATCAAATCAAGCTCAATCCGTTATAGAAGCATTATTCTAGAATCTTATCTACCGATGTCATCATCATCATCACTATTGGCTCTACAACCCCTGGTGGGTCTTGGCCTCCTCAAGAGTCTTCCTCCACTCATCTCGGTTTTATGCCAGCTCTCTCCAGTTTAGAAGCTCCAAGATAGATATGTCTTTGAGGACGTTGTCGCTCCATCTTAATCATGGTCTTCTCAGGCTCCTTCGCCCTATTGGTCTTGAGTTCAGCAGGGACTTTGGTGCTTGACGCTCGGTCATTCTCTCCACATGACCCATCCACCGAAGTCTTCCCAGTTAATCTACCGATGTAGGTACGAATATGTTTATAGAAATAAGAAGAAACCTTTATAGAATGTTTGAACCAATGCCTAAATAATTCAATATTCAATGATTTGAACTCCCGTCACATTTGACCAATTTCTCAATTTGTTAACAGGTACGACGTGCATGTAAATATCGAAACAATTATTGAATTCAATTCCCAGATGTGACCAAATCTTTTTCTGTTGATAATTTTTGTTTGAGGGTGGTTAATATTGTCTTCAGACTCTTCACTAATTAATCATTGAAGATTACATAATCTCTAATATATATGCATATAATTTATTATATACTCTGTAGGGCATCCTTGTTCAGTAAATACCTGACGCGTAAGACAGTTTGCGACATCTGTAAATGTGATATTATCAGTTTCTGTCCATGTTATAACTTCTCATTTAATCTTTGTGGTAGTTACTTTTAGTATTATTGCTATAAATTAGCTATCCATAATTTATTAATATTTTAAGTACAATGCAGGAATGAGGTGATATTTTAGAACAACGGGTCTATCAAATAACGCTAATGTGCGATAGCACTAGTAGCTACCGCACTCAAATTCGCTAAAGATTATAGCGAGATATAAGATCATCCATTTATATGTATATTGCCGTTTTGTGAAAATATCAATATAAAATGGATTAATATTTTTCCTCTGATCAAGTGCCCAGGATTCAATGAAATGACAAATGATAACTAATGATGTATGGTAATCGGTTTCAACCTTACGAAATCTTAAGTCGGCTTGCACTCGATATGAGCATCCCAGGGTTATTGGCGAACATCCTTTAGTACCTGCTTATCTACATGATCATACACTTTCTCTCATGAAGGATCACAACATCACTCCCACCGTCTCCGGTCACTGTAATGAAATGCGTTCATAGTCATAATATCAGCATTAGACTAACTTTGTACAATTCAAATGGTGATACTTTATGGTGCGTGCATTATTTTATAATAGATATTTTTAATGGGAGAATCGTAAATTAACTGTAATTGATATATACATATGTATATATTATTATAATCACTGTTTACCGCTAACAAAGTGCAATATTCGTGACAATGTGCAATTTTCGTGACAATGTATCTATAAATAAGTGTTGAATACATCTTTGTAAGTATGTTGTGTATAACGACCTGATTATTTATTTCTGGATCACATCATGGTATTGTAATATCTTTTGTGACAGCGGACAGTTATCGGCTGACAGTGAAAACTGACCGCTAACTGCTGGCAACTAACAGAAAACTCCCAGCAGCTAATTCCTGACAGCTAACAGCAGTTAATTACTGACAGCTAATGGTTAACATCTGATATCTAATAGCTGAGAGCTAACAGCCAGCGAATTAAAAACAACAGCTAACAGCTGACGGCGGCCATGACGGAAGACCAGAGGGGCAGAGCAGACTAACAGACTAACAGACTAACAGACTAGCAGACTAACAGACTAACATACTAACAGACTAACAGACTAATCGACTAACAGACTAACAGACTTAACGCATTGATTTGCGCAACAGAGCGAGACATGTGCTGAATGGTGGAGGACGGACTCATCACGATCTCTTCTCGCCGTACTACTTTTCCAACTCGGAGCCACCTCAGAGTACCTCCGACAGACGAAATACTCAATTATAGTAATGTGGGTCATGCCTAATGTGACCAGACGTCCCATTTTCAACGGAACAGTCCCATTTTCAAGCAGCGTGTCCCAGAGTCCCTGAACACAGCTTCGGGACGCCAAAATGTCCAGTTTTCGTACAGGTAGAAACTCGCAGTAGAATTTTTTTAAATATAAAAATGCGCTCATGCGTTTTATGCTCCTACACAAACATACCGATAATCTTGAAATACATAAATATATAAAATATCCTAATATGACCTGAAAAAAAACGAGTGTGCTTTAGACCACACGACTGAAGTAAAACTTCACTAACTTATATCTCCCTCTCAACTTCCGTTCGCCTCACCCGATCACACTTTTCATAACGCTCTCGTCACGCATTCATCAACTTACTCCCCAAGTCGAGTTTTAGACCACACAACTGAAGTAAAACTTCTTTAGCTCCATCTGTATGATAGGAAGAGAGCTTGCTCCTACAGTGTGATACAGACAATAGGCCTGCACTGTGTCTTAGATATACGAAACGTAACTGGCTATGAAAGAAAGAGAGAAACAAAATCGGTGCTCCACCCTCCCTCTCTTGCCCCTACAGTAATATACGAAACGTAACTCTCTCTCTTTCTATCTTCACTAACTTTTATCTCCCTCTCAACTACCGTTCGCCTCTCTTTTCGTAATACTCTCGTCAAACATTCACCAGCTTACTCGTATTCTAATTTGTGATGTAATCTCCTATGCTAATTGTATTCTATGAAAGTGTGATGCTCCTAAAACGAATAAGTTTATAAGATAATTTATTATGGGGTTAGAATTCCAATAATCCTTGTGCTTGGTAACTGCAAGACGAGTTGTGATCTAGCCTCCTACATAGTCAATTAAATTCACTCATAAAACCCATGCTAATTTTATTTAAAAAACATTTTTACCGTAACACATTGCATTCCAAAATTTAAAACAAGTGCTTCCCAACACCACTATGCTTATCAAGGTATTACATTTTTCAATGCTCTTCCATATAAAATCAAGTCTGAAAAAAATTATAAAGTTTTTAAATCCCAAATAAAACAACTAATAGACCAACCCGACATTAATTATAAGTTTTAAATTCATCATCACAATAATAACAAAAAAAAAACAAAAAAAAAAAAAAACTAGAACATATCCTCTAAAAATATTTCATCAGCATATCAAATTGAAAGCAAAGTACATACGCGTTATTTGTAGGCACAAAATTGTTACAACTTTATCCTATGTACCTACTTTTATAATACTGTCAGCCCATTCATTTCAAATATGTTTCTAAACCAATGCTATGTAGCTACTACCTACTTTTAATCTACCCATTGAGTAAATACAATAATATTATTTTTATTTCTGATATATCTATGCCTGTATTATCTTATATTGTATCCTATTCCAATTAAACTCTTATTTACTTCAAGTTCATTATGTCGACTTGTCTTCATGTATACATATATATTATATATATATATATATATATATATATATATATATATATATATATATATATATATATATATATATATATATATATATATATATATATATATTTTTTTTTTTTTTAATTTAAGTACTTGTGATAACATACTCTCTGTACCTATTCGCATTTTACAATGGCACTCTCCAAAATTCAAGCACGAGAAATGTTTTCTCTTTTGAATTGGGTAGTTTGGTTAAAAAGAAATTTATATATTGTAATTAGTTTTAAGAACCATATGTTTTTCTATTAATCTATATATGTATGTATTTTTTTAAATAAATAAAAAAAAAATATTTCGTTCATTAGTAAAAAAAAATCTTTAAATTTTGAACGAGGGTCTAGAATTCCAATCGTGCATGCAATTGGTAGCTCCAAGATGAATTAGGGCCTCTTTTGTACAGCGCTCTTGAAGCGATTTTTCGCGAAAACAGCGCTCTATAAGTTGACCAAAATTATTATTATTAGTTCCTACCATGGTCATGCCATACAAAAATATTAAATGAACATCAGGCCTATTTTTTCTGAAACCATGATCATCGACAGCAGCGGCTTCGGAGAAGAGAAGAAAATTGAACATTTCGATGCACGTACACTTTGATTTTCAGTTTTTTTTACAATAGTTTTACTTTACCGGGACTACAAAGCCCTGTCCGTGCTGAGACCTCTAAGGCCCGGTGTATCAGCCAGCCAGTAGGTATCCTCGCTATCTACATCTACGCTACATATATCTACATTTACATGTCAAATCTGACATTAATAATAATAATATTGAATATTTCCGTGACACTGGAATTTACGAATATTGCCTAATTTTGTAAGTATGGATTATTATATTCATTTTAGGTTCATAAAATAAACTGTGGTCAAAGATCGCTATCGCTATCACAGTAGAATGCATAGATATAGCACTCACGTAGATGGTAGTTTGTTTTTCAAAGAAAAAGAAATACGATCCTATGTTAAAATCATAGACAATCCGTGTAATACTGGTGATATCTGGCCTTGCAACCTATTTACGGATTATGTTCAAAAACGCGCTAAGCTCGACATTCCAACCAAGCCGAGCTTAAAATCACCCGATATAACGGGGCTATTTTACACATTTATATGGTCTTGTTTGAGTAGGTCAGATTATTTTATTTCAAAGACACGTAAATATTCAGTATTTTTTCTCCATCTGTTGACCTTGGGGTAACTTGCAGGCGCCCTGTCCCCGAGTGGATCGATCCCCGTTTTACTACAGTCGCGTCAATGTTGCTAATCTGTGCTTATTACTTGCAGCATAATTATTATAAATGTATTATTATTTTATCGCGCACAAGAGTGACAAGTGACATCAATTGTGTATTAATTATTTTTCATTATTTCATAAGCACCATCACGTTAAATCATATTATTTACTAATGGATCTACAGACATACAAAATAAATATTATGTAAAATAGATTTAAATTTATTTTGCACACATTATTGCCGCCAAATAAATGTCTTTGTGTAAAAGTAATTATATATTCATTATATTGACAATATTATTGGACAACCAACACCCCTGCCACAGGTCACCCCAAGTGGTTCGCTACGTTTGGTGACTTAACAGGGGTGCCCGGGTTCATGGAATGAGGTTTGTCTAGGTCTTGGTGGCGGACACGTTTGTCCAATCACTGCGTGGCGAGCTGGATCGGAGGGGACTGATTGAGGGAGGCCTTTTGACCTCTCCAGCCGGTTTCTCCCGATCTTTCGCCTTGCACCGCAGTGTGAGGAATAGATTCATACATCCGTCACTCCTGGACACACTGACCCCCAGATTCCTACCCACCCCTCATACCTTTTTCCTTCCCATGTCTTCATCTCCTTCCTTTCCCTTAAAAAACCCTCCACAGAGCATCCTCAAAGATGACATCGGCCCCTAGGGAATTTGTTATCATCGATGCCTAATGTGTGGAGCTAATGTAAAAAAAAATATTTGGTAATAACTAAATTCAAAATCAATACGATGAATTAATTAAAAAAATCTTATTTCTACGTATGTTTATTTATCCGGGCTCATCCAACGTCTCCGACGGATTTGAGCTAATGCAGAAGATATGAGCCAAGGAAAATTTTACGTTTCCACGTCACGAAGAGTTGGACAACAGAGATGTCAGCAAAGTGCCACAGTGGATCAGGTCAGCTGAAGACCGCAGGTATCAGGCCTAGGTATAATCTTTAGTCGTGTTAGGTGCACTCATTCCGAGTATTGATCTGTCACAATCAGTTAATGTCGCTTATCGGGTTTCCAATAACTCACAGAACGCATCAAAATTAATTGATTATATTACAACCGAGGCTTTGTTTTCAACACTAAATATTTGTGCCAATTTTCCAGTCGTATATCATCGTTGAAATAAGTGAATTATTTCGGCTTACGAGTCAGCCACCAAAGGATTAAAGATTATCCTTGAACGTCTTTGAACACATCATCATATTTATAAGAAGTCACAATAAAGATATCATTCTTTTGTCTTAGAGGTAAATTTAAAAATATATATTTTTGACTAAGTGCTAGGCGCCAGGAATTGGAGGCTATACCTATACTAGGCATATTGTTATCTAATAAAATAACATATTGAGAGAATGGCAAGAAATTGGAAAGGTTTACAAAAGAAAGGCTATAACGTAGTTACCTACTACATCTAGTTGTAGCTACCAGGTTCCCAGGTGATAAATGCTGCTCGAGCTTTTGGTGAAAGAACACGCTATGATATAATAGCACTAACTACTGTCGGTTAGTGTCTAGACACTACTACTGTCAATTTTAGCACACTACAAATTCAACAATCAGTCCCAAGTGGCAAACGATAACACCAAAAATCCCCCAAAACTTGGTTTTTGGCACGGTCTAAAACGAACACGGTAGGTACCCAATGTATTATGTACGAGTAGGTAAACCATGATACGTGAAATGCGATGGCGTTGATCGAATGCCGTGCCGCTTACCCTTTCACAGACTTGACGCGGTGGTAAAAAGCGCCAAGACAATATTATAATTTGAAGAGACTATGCCCGACTGAAAATTATGTAATAATTCCCAACAATCTCTTTTCCAATAACGGAGAATGTGAAGGCACGGGCAGAGCCGTATACTGTACGGTGTACATCTATACAAACCGAGCTATTTGCTATTTAATATCCATCTGGATATGCAATGCGCCAAGGCATATTGTGGTAATCCATTGCAAATTGCAAAACTTGTTAGCATGACATCAGTTTTATCCAATTTATGCGAGCACAAGAGATATTTGGTAAAATTTTAAAAGCAAGACCAAAGCTTTATTTATAAAATTTTTGCGAATAGCGAGAACACACACTCCCCGATCTGCTAATGGGTACCTACTCCCGTACATAGCCGGTTCGTAGAATGGAATGGAGCCTACCTTCATGATGTGACTATACTAGTTGTTGACATAACGAATAAAAACGACCTTTTAGTGAATCTTCCTGCATTCACAAACAACTTTTCCTCTCATACGAATAATGCTATAAATCTTGTGTGCCACGCGAGAACGGCCGGGAAATGTAAATACCACTTGAATTAAGTAACGTGATTCTCGTCTGTTCTTGTTCTTAGGTAATATACAATGTAGTTTGCCGCGGAGTGTGTACCGTTTGATATACTAATGTACATTAACCCACACGACCAGACCAGACCCAAACCAGACTCGACAGCGTAGTGCGCTCTGCAAGTAAGTCATCCTCAATGGACAGAATGGACAGTAGAAGTAGATGGTAGACACTGGACACGTACTCATTAGCCGCAAGAGATATTCTAATAGGCCACTCGTTACATCAAACACAGATTCCCTACATGAACACGTAATAATTGATGATAGCAGTCTTCGCTGCTTATTGTGTAACCGTATACCAGGAAAACATCCGCGACTCGTTCAGGAGTTTCAACTATGTAAGCATACGTACCTTGCAAGTATCTATTGAAGATACATGCGCAGTTTGGCATTCCACCTGACTGTAGTCTGTTCACACTTTAGGCTCTAGGTACTGCTTGGAATGTCCAGCATATCATGCCATCCTTTCCCAGAATCATTCTTTGAGGGCCATTCTTTTTCATACTTTAGAAACTTCCTTCATTCTGTGATCTATAATGTTGAGTATTAATAAACTTACCGACAGATGGAAAACAGCTCATTTATTGACCTATAACGAAACGATATTGAACGGTTACATCAAAGACAAACTCCCTTTTACATTAGACACTGATAATTTTTTGAAAGCCTGATGCAGTGGGCGCAAATTAATCTCTCACTGTTGATTAATTAATCTCTCTCTCAATTAATGTTGAAATGAAGAACTTGCTTTTCTTTGGTAACACTGTCTATTAAAACCATTAATTCTCTTATTGACAGCCCTGCATTATTGCAATTGATTTCATTTCATGCTCCTAATAGAGTCACACGAACTAAAAATGTCTTTCACTGCAAGAATCATACCAACACCAATTTGTGTATGTATTCCCTTACACCACGCATGCACGGGTTAGTTAACCAATATGCAGAAGCGGCAGATATTTTCGATGGCTCCGAAAAAACGTCATATGTTTCTTCTTCTTCTTCAATGGCGCTTCTTCGTCCCATTTCGTGCCTTGGCCTCCTTCAAGGCGAGCCTCCACTGCCTTCTATCCGCAACATAGAGTAGTCCTCTTGCATCCTTACTGACATCATCCTCCCATCTCAGCCTAGGTCTGCCCGCCTTTCATTTACCTCCTGGGTGCCCTGTTAGAATCTTCTTCGGTACTCGTGTGTTGGCATTCGGTGCGCATGTCCAGCCCATCTTAGTCTTTGGAGCCTTAAATGGGTGGAGAGTCTTGGAGCTTGGTAGATATCATAGAGCTCATTATTGTGGCGGATTCTCCATGCCTCTCGCACCGCTCCTAAGATTCTTCGAAGTACCTTTCTTTCGAAGGCTCCAGTTTCCACATACTTTGTTGTCAGTGTTCCCGCCTCACATCTATAGGCTAAGACCGTTCTAATAATTGTTTTGTAAAAAAATCATATGTTTACACTGTAAAATTGTTTTGTAATCCATTTTTATGTAAAAAAGTTTTAGTCTGAATTTAAAGGTATTTGTACCATAAATAATTCTATCTGCGTATCGCCTAATGATTTTGTTTTATTTTAATTTTGTTGTTGGAATATATTGTAAATATGTGTACGTAAAAATAATCATTGCCCCGAGCATGAGAAGCTACGAGATTGAAATGGAGAATATAATGTACCTACATGTACAGATGTACACCAAGTCATATACCTATTCTCAGAGGTGAAACATTACAATAATAATAATCTGAAAGAGCTCAAAGACACAATGACAAATACCACATAATATAGCGATTACTTGTTATTGAAGAAGTGAAGATTCGTCGATATAATGTTTTGATAATATAACGCTTGTTTAAGTGACTCACGTTGGCTGTGGATAGTTATTTCATGTGTGAAGTGAACGCGAAGTAAGTTTGTACAGTGAACAGAAAACAGTATCCCGAGCTGACAATATAAAATAATAACTGCTGGCAGTTGTCTAGAGGATTTTAAAAAATACATATTTTAACTCCACATAGGAGGCCCGGAGGAAATCCCTCAGAGCCTATGTCATCTTTGGGGGTGCTGTGTGGAGGGACTTTATAGAGAAAAGAAGGAAGTGAAGTTCTGGGAAGGAAAAAGGTATGAGGGGTAGGTAGGAATGTGAGGGTCAATGTGTGTAGGAGTGAATCCATCCATCCCACTACCGTGCAAGGCGATGGGTCGAGAGAGTCCGGCTGGAGAGGTCTAGGTTAGATCTCCCTCAACCAACCTCTCCCGATCCGGCCTGCCACGCAGTAGGTGAGCAAACGCATTGGCCGCCAAGGGCTAGACAAATCTTACTCATGAACCCGAGCACCCCTGCTGAAAACCTCTTGGGGTGACATCCTGACATGTGGCTGGCGTGTTGGTTATACCCGTCCCCATTATACAATTACGGCTTCTCTTTAATCACATTTAGTAGCTTCACGGCTCCTGGCAACCATCACAGTTCCCAGCTTAGAGCTCCCATTATGTCTCCAAGCACAGTTAATAATAATAATAATAATTAGATAATTTCTAGAGCGCCGTTTTTGTGAAAAATCACCTCAAGGGCGCTTGTTACCAGCACAGTTGCCAGCTTAGAGCTCCCATTATGGCTCTCACCACAGTTACCAACTTAGTAGCCAGCCCAGCAACCAGCGCAGGTTCCCAGCACAGCTCCCAATACAGCTCATAACCCAGTTCCCAACAGCTCCCATTATGGTTCTCAGCACAGTTCCCGACACAGTTGCCAGTCCAGATACCAGCGCAGGTGCCCAGCACAGCCCCCGATACAGCTCACAGCACAGCTTCCCGCACTGCTCCTGCATAGCTCCCGGAACAGCTAACAGCACAGTTTGTTCCCAGCTTAGAGCTCCCATTATGGCTCCCAGCACAGTTCCCAGCACAGTTGCCAGCCCAGATACCAGCGCAGGTTCCCAGCACAGCTTCCATACAGCTCACAGCATAGTTCCCAGAACAGCTCCCAATACAGCTCACAGCACAGCTTCCCGCACAGGTCCTACACAGCTCACAGAACAGCTCTCAGCACAGATTCAACCACGAGTTATGAGCCGAGCAATACCGGTGCATTTCGCAAAGAAGAGCGGTAATGAACCGTTTCAATGATTCGTCAATAATTATTTACCCGTGGTCCAGCGCTAAACACAATTCTAACACTGGTTGCCATACTGACGCCTACACGGAACGTTATCATTACCAATTCTAGTCTGCCATTTTAATAACCTACGCAGATAACATGTTTTGTTTTCCGATTATTCATATTTAGAACTGCTCGGAAACGAAAAGGCGTCTAAAGACTGCTCTTTTAAACAGTTTTACTAACAAAAGCTTTTAAACTGTGTTTTAGTTGCACATTGAATGAACACCATATAAGTTCGGATTCGATTTGTTAATAATAAAAAAATTCTTTAACTGGGTGTGAAATTCCCGTATTAAAAAAGTGAACTTATTGGATATATTTTTTTTATTGTGAATTTAACGCGACAAAATCCTAAATTAAAAATCACATTTCCATTTTTTTCCTACCGCGATCTCTAAAATGTAAATGTTGTCTGATAAGACTAAATAAATTATTAAATGTGTGCGAACTCTTTCATTACGTCTCTGAATTTAAGATCCTTCCTCGGAGTCCGGTAAGTATCCTCGACACTACAAAGGGAGACCTGATGTAAGATTCGCCACAGATCTAATGAAAGCAATGTTTTTGATAACATAAATGTTTGATGCATGTGTGAATAAATATAAATCTTAGATCTCAACATTTATATTACGCTAACAATGAATCCAAGATGCCGTTTTTGGTTATTCTCTGGGAATTATTATTTTATATTTTTTATTGCGTAAACGAGATTAAAAGTGAGGTAACTGTTTTCTTGCAGATTTCCTGAATAAAATGAATGTATTTTTCTCCATAAATTTTCAACGTTCGGAGTAAAAGCATGTCTTTTTCAACATTTTTTTTATATTTGAAATAAAAATATTCCAATTTAAAAAAAAAGTGTATTTCAAATGCAAAAATCTAAAAAACATTTTTATCTATTTTCCAAAAATTATATTTTTTACAACATTTTCAAAAAGAAGAAATATATGGCACATAAAATGCCTTGGAAGTATATTGGTTTATAAAACCAACTGCCTCTTTCGCTGTATAAACAATGGTAAGGCTTTTATTGGTAAGGCTGTAAATGTCTAAAGTTCAACAGCCTAATTTCGACGAGAACCCATTAATTTAAAATTAAGACCGTCTTACAATAATGCATCTTTTTTATAGGCTGATCGGGAAAGAAATAAAAATATTTGTGGAAATGTTAATTCCAATCTCTTTTCCGGCGGGTGGTTTCTACCATAATCGGGGCTTTGAAACGAACTCATATTTTTTTAAATTCCGGCATTGGAGGACCCACCACTTACCCGCCCTGGTATAGGTAACAGATGGTTATCCCTTCAAGGCTCTTGCAAGGACTCTAATTTTTTTGGTAAAAACGACTATACATTTGATAACGAAACTAGACCTCCAATGTCCCTGCATACGCTGTTAGTAAGCAGTATGCAAGTGCTTAGCGGGAAATACAGATACAATATGTGTTAGTATGACAAAATATAGACAAGACAATGGGACAGGTTGGTGAAAGTCCACGAGGTGCAAGCGCTGGGTGATTGTATCCAGCGTATCCTACAGGCACCTGTTTGGGAAGAAGACACAGTAGATAAGTAATAAGGGAATGGCAAACGGTTGGGAGTCCTCTCCAATCGATTGGCAGTCCCAGCAAGAATGCGCATGACATTCGGTCTAGTCGTGAACCACACTCAGCTTCCGCGCCCCTTAGCCGATTCCTCGGTGATGCCTCAAAGAAAAGTAAATGGGAGATTGGGGGGAAATACCCGACGACCCTAAGGAATTCAGCGTCGAGTAGCCGAAGTCAAAGCGAAGGAGAGCCGAGATGGCCCCCCAAACCTAAATCCTGCACATGTTGCTGGGGGTGGCGCAATTAATTTTAGAGGGCACCGTGCCATCGTCGACTGGCTCCTGTTGATGCAAGGACGAGGTCTAGCGCACCCCCAGAAGGGGAAAAAGAAAATAACAAAATAGATAGATGCAGTTCAGTTCAGTTAAATTCCGGCTGTAGCGACAATAACATTTGCATTTCTCGCCGATCATTGACAGGTGACAGATGACAGGCCATAAGCCTCGTGGTATTGCGGAGCTCGCGGTGACGTTATTTGCACTGAAAGGCCATATTGCACTGTAAACTATAATCTGTTCTTTATTACCTACTGCGAAATCTTATCGAACCGCCCACTTATATTATTAAATCGAAAGTGCTAGAACATTTTGGAAAATGTCATGTCAACCTATCCGCGACAAATGCAAAACCACGATGTCCTTGAACACTCGAACCGTCAAATTGTGAATTTATTTGGATTTGCCTGATACAAAATCATTGATAGCTCTGTTATCCCTTCTATCAGTATCTCTATTAAAAGATGTTTATGTTAGAGAAAGGAGCTCTCAGCGGCAGGAGCTAAACCACATTCCGCCATTATCTGTCTTCGGGCCATGGAACTCGCGAGATAAATGTATTGTCTCTCATGGTTGGTGGGTGGCGTACATTAAATAATAATACAATGAATAGTGTGGACGTAATCGATTGCTCATTGTTAGGGAAGTTCGTCACCTGTAATTGCCCAAAGTTATCACCAAATACAATATGAACCTGCAAACAGCATAATTCTGAGCAAATCAATCATTTTATTAATTAATAATTACATACTTGCACCCGTTCTTTATCCGTCACCGTAGCGTGATTTGCTGCATCGGATGCTCGATGTAAACAATGTTATTAGGTAGATACCTACATATATATTAGCAACATAATGCAATATAATGTGCGGTTTTCCCCCATATTAACTTGGGAAAAACATAACTAGCCACAGCACTCGAAAGGTACGTACTACACTAATAGAGCAGTCGGAAGTCGGTATCTACTCATCACACAAATAAACTGACTTTAATATCATTAATTTGTAACCACTCTTTTCTATTTAGTTACGTTATGTTATGTGTGAATATAAAATCTAATCACTGAAGACAATATTAGCGACTTTCAATCGAAACTCAAAGGAGGTTTTGTTTGGACCTTAGGACCTCAGGACCTTAGCCTTGCCGGACGCTGTCCTACTACGTACCTCGGAGCTAATGGGACCCCATGGAACTAAGATACTCTTAGTGGGACCCTATCCTTTTCAGTCTAGTAGTATCGTATTGTGAAAACGACGAGGTACAGGGAAGTCAATCCCTTTGTCTCGCAAACTATAGTTTGTAGTCACCTGAAGGATGGTTTTTTTCTACCCGATGCATGTGTGGGCTGCCTTTGGCAACATGAAGGGCTTATGAGTTATTTAATACTAGATTTTTTGTATTTACACCCGACACCATATACGTAAAAATACTTATTCGAAACTACGGCTTTATAACTTCAGTAGCTAAATATTACCGTTTACCTATTGTAAATACAATTAAAATATCACTTTTTAAAGTCAATAATTATTTACGAAATATCCCTCAATTTGAAACACCTCTCTAATGTTCGAGAATTTGAGCTGTCAGTGTTCATCAAGGGGATTGGAAAATTAATTTTTATGATATTAGGTATATAGGATAAGTATTTGTCCGAAGCATCAATTAGGTTCATCTTAAAAGTTTATATGTGTGGCGATATATAAACTTTGTAGATTGTTTGGAATGATATAATAATAATATCTTGGTAAGACAAAATGTTAATATTTTCTATTCCGTGTTATCACGATAACAAGCGGGGTTCCCCAAGGGTTCCATATCGGGTCAATTGTATCCTAATTATAGTTAAAGGGGTGTCTATGTGAAAACTAAAATGTGACAATGAATTTTCAGAATATTAAAAAAATAGTTACAATAACGTATCTAAGATTTTCAACCCCCGGCGAAATAATATCTTATTTTCGGTTAGGAATAACACAAAGGATTCTAACCGTTTTTCTGGAACTGTTGCAAGCATATAATGCGCTCTCACAATCATTTATTAATCGGATTCATAATCTAGGCAATACACTTTCAAATGTTATTGACGTTTAAAATCATTCTAGATATAATACATTTAAAACATTCTCTATTTCAACACTTTGCTGAAACTATGTTACTAACGATTTGTGCTCGGTGCAGCATGGAATTCAGAATACTGTAATTAATATAAGTTATATAAAGTAAGCTGGTTTTCAGAATTAATTAAAAGGCTTTTTGGCACGTTCTCCCATTGAAGTGTCCTCCATCATTCTTCATACCACCCAATGTTGTGAGGATGAAGGATAAAGGGAGTGAGGAGATGAAGGAGATGGAGAATTATAAGCCTCCCAATATTCTTGAATAGTTACTAAACAGAGCCGAAGCAATTTCAAGAACCGATTTGTTGTATTTCACCGGAGTGATGCGGATAAAAGAATATCTACCGCTCTGTAGGTATTATGTGATGACACTGATGACTGATGATAAAAACATTAAGAGGCCATTACCAGAGAAAACCAGAAATATGTCATTTTCAAATCAGATTTTAGACGTATTGACTCTTTTCCACAAAAAATTATAAATGGATTTCGAAAAATTGTTCTTTTATGTAGCATTCCCATGTAATAAATTTTGAGACTTTTTTTAATTTTTTAGTATAATAAGGTTATTCCATAGGTCGTTGGCAGATTTGTTAAATTTTCAAAAAAGATTTTGTATTATACCACACCCATTTGAAATAATATAATCATGCAGTAAAATAAATCAATACATTATCTAGCAAACGCATGTTTTAGAATTTTAATTTTAGTTTCAATAAAATCATTAAAAAATATGTACGTACATGTGTTTCTTGACGAAAATTGGTCCATTTGTGTATTTATTTGCGCACTTACAAACTAATATATTTCAGATTTTTTTAACATTCTTATTAAATTTAGACATTATTGAAAAATGATAAATACTTATTGTACTAGACGTTTGTACATAAACTAAATATAATACGGAGCTGGCCACAATGACACGCCAATGGAGTTTGGTACGCCAGTGGATTTTGGAATGCCACTGGTCTTTTCAATGAATTTACTACTTTGACAAAAAATGCTTCTAGGTATAATGGCAAAACTGATTTGAGTACTGGATTAAAATAAATATTTTTCACTTTGGAGACTGTGGGAGACTGGGGTTTTTAGGATTTTAGGTTACTGGGATACTGGGAGAGGTAAACTGAATCTAAGACTGATTAAAACACTTGAAAAGAGGTTTGAACTTGGAGACTGTTGGTATCTTGAGTAGGTATTGTTTCTTCTTGGCTGATAGTTTTGAACTGACTTCCTACCGGTTTGACTTCTATTTTTATAGGGCAAACTCAGGTCGGATTTTTGGGGGACAGAACCTCCTTAATTTTTCTAAGGTACTTGTTTTAGGTAATTTCCCTGGTCGCTACGATTGGAAGTCAGCTGTGTTAAAATTATGTGTGATAGTTTTTGCCAAGATTTTACCAACTCAGGATCCCAAAGCTTCACATCATTTTTATTGTGTTTACAAGAAAAGGTACAAGTATACATATGTGATATAGGGTACAATTTTAAACAGTAAATATTTTTCTTAAAGTGCAACAATCACTGATAGACGTCAGTTTTTGGGTTGTTTTTGTAGTACATACTCATTTTTAGGTGATGATGTTTATTTCTTGATCCAAATTATTCCCAATTTCTCGAAATTGAGCTCCAAATTTTTCGGAAGATGAATTCGCTGTCGTAAATATTTACGATTCAGATTTTTCCTTTGTTCAGAATTGACCAATAGTGGCTCGGCTGGTCGCATGGTGGGGGTGACGTAAATAGTCAGCCATTTCCTTGGCGTTGATCATTGCTGTCTGGAGTCCCTTGTGGAAGCATTAGGTGGTTATTCAGATGTGTTTTCCAGTCCAATGAGGCTGCTGCATGTATTCATTATCAATTTCATTTATGTTTTCAATTGATTAGTTAGTTAAAGGACATAATAGCGTTGTAGACAAGTCATTTGGAAGGGGCACCACATGCACATAATTCCGCTAGCCAATAGCAGCTCTCAGATTGTCGTGCTGGCGGCATGGTACTCTGTGGGAGCGTAAATTCCATTCTTGAATTTCCATGGTTGTCAAAAGCTTTCGCGCACTCGTTAGATGCACACGGATTCCTACGACACGTTCCATACACTCCCCTCAGTGCAGTCTCGACTGTGCTCAGCTACTTCGTCGGGCGTGTCCTTTTCCGATGTCTGAGTTTTGAGTCGGGTGTCTTCGCAGAGTGTACAGTTTCATCAGTTGCTGGCGTGGCAGGCAGAATGACGGCGATTTTGACTGCCGGCCTTACGTATATCCCAGTGCTGGTTTGGATCCGGGCAGTTCTGACTTGTCCATCAGCTGCAGGTATTGCTTCGATGATACGGCCACGTGGCCAACTGTTTCGAGGCAGTGCTGGGTCCATGATGATCACTAGGTCATCCTTCTTAATTGGTGTAGTTGGATGGTGCCATTTTTGCCGGACAGCCATGGTAGGTAGGTATTCCCGCAGCCATCGCCTCCAGAAGGTGTCTGCAAGTTGTTGTCCGATGCGCCACTGGCGGCGTAGGCATGTTTCCTCTTCTTTTTTGTCATAGAAGGATAATTGAGGGCGCTTCCCGGCTGACCCTAGCAAAAGTGGTTGGGTGTTAGAGGTTCTTCATCACGTGGGTCAACTGAAATGTGGGTGAGTGGACGATTATTTACCACAAACTCAGCTTCTGCAAGTGCGGTGCGTAGCGTTTCTTCTTTTGGTGCTCTTTCCTTTAGTGTAGCGCTTAGGGCTTTCTTGACTGATCGTACTAATCTTTCCCAAGCTCCCCCCATGTGCGGACTTAGTGGTGGTATGAAGTGCCACTCGATGCCCTGGGTAGCTATTGCGTCAATCATTCTGGCGTCTTGACTTATTGACAGCAGGGCGTCCCTCATCTCGGTGTTAGCTCCGTGAAAGTTTGTCCCGTTGTCCGAGTACATGGCTGCTGGTTGTCCTCTGCGGGCGGTCATTCTTTGTAGGGCCATGATGGCCGAGTCAGCAGTCAGTGAAGCGGCTAGTTCTAGGTGAATGGCGCGTGTCGACAGGCAGGTGAAGATGGCTCCATATCGTTTTTCTCGATGCCTACCGACCGTGATAGCCATAGGGCCGAAATAGTCAAGCCCACAGTGTGTGAATGGGCGGACGTGATGCATCAGGCGGGGTGGTGGTAATGCGCCCATCAGAGGTGGAGTCGGTTTGCTGCGTCGTATGAAGCAAGTGGGGCAGGCGTGCGTTATCTTCCTGCTTGTTGTGCGTAGTCGTATTATGAAGAAATGATTGCGTATTTCTGCTACTGTTTTCTCAGTACTAGGATGATCCGCCTTTTTGTGGTAGTGACTGATAAGAAGTCGAGTGTAGGGTTCGTCGCCGTCCAGTATTATGGGAGTTCGGGCCACACTCTTTGTTCTTTCCAAGGCTTGTAGTCGGGTCCCCATTCGTAGTAGGTCATCTGGTCCAAAGAATGGGTTCAGGGAGTTGAGGCGGCTGCCAGCAGGCAGTTTTTGACCTTGTCGGATGATGTGTAGATCAGTTGTGAAAGCGTCTTCCTGGGACCTTTTGATCCATCTGTGTTCTGCTGCTTTTATCTCATCGGCTAGTAGTGGGCCTTCTACTGGTTTATTGGGCCCCATCTTGCATCGTCTGATAAATCGGAGGATCCAAGCTGTGGAGCGAATCAGCCGGTGCCATGAGGAGAACCGCTCTACTGATGGGAATGCTTCGCCCCTGGTGGACACAAGGCCAACGTAGTGAGGTTTGACTTCTAGTGTCAGGTCGTCAGGCCTGTGGGCGGGCGCCCGTTCTTTTGGCCACGCACCCTCCGGGGAAGTGAGAAAGGCTGGGCCAGTAAACCATCTTCCTTCTGGTGTTAAGTCTGGCACCTCTAAGTCTCGTGTTCCTATGTCAGCGGGATTGAGTTTTGTGGGTACCCATTTCCAGTCGGGTATGTTGGTTAGTTCGTCTATTTCCCCCAATCGGTTTGCCACAAAGGTTGAGTAGGCGCGTGGGTCGGTGCGTAACCAGCATAGTACAGTTGTGGAGTCTGTCCAGAAGCAGGTGCGGGATATCAGGGCTTTGCTTTCTTTTTGGATCGTCTGGGCTAGTCTCGCTGCTATGAGGGCGGCTTGAAGCTCGAGGCGTGGAATGGAGAGAGGCTTCAGTGGCGCTACCTTGCATTTACTTGCAAGGAATGTTACTCTTAAGGATCCATCTATTTTTTCGGTGAAGTAGGCCACGGCACAGCAAGCTTGCTCCGACGCATCGCAGAAAAGGTGTAGTGTTACGTTGTTTAGTTTGTTGTAGAGGCAACGTCTCGGGATTGAGATGCTGTTCGTGTGCAACAGATTTAGCCAGTCTGTCCATCTCTGGGCGTGTTCAGGGGCAATGGGTTCATCCCAGCCGACGCTTGAGCGCCACACTGCTTGCAGTAGCATCTTAGATCTGATGGTAAGGCAGGCAACGAAGCCGACTGGGTCGAAGATCTTCATTACTATAGATAATAGTTGCCGCTTGGTAGGTTGTGTGGCCGTGTCATGGGAGATTGCCTCACGAAATGAGTACAGGAAGCGGTCTGTGGTGGGGTCCCAGATTAAACCAAGCACTCGCTCTGTTTCCGGACCTCCGCTGCTGATTTGTATCGTGGAGCTGGCACGGTCTTCTATAGGTACGCTAGCTAGGGCCGCCGGGCTGTTGGACGCCCAATTTGTCAAGTGGAACCCTCCTTTCGCGAGCAGGGCACTTACACTTTGGGCGAGTGCAGCAGCTTCATTGGGTGTGTCTGCTGCATCTAGGTAATCGTCCATGTAGAACTTGGTGCGTACGGCTTTTGCGGCGG
Organism: Limnephilus rhombicus; assembly: GCA_929108145.2. Taxonomy (NCBI): domain Eukaryota; kingdom Metazoa; phylum Arthropoda; class Insecta; order Trichoptera; family Limnephilidae; genus Limnephilus; species Limnephilus rhombicus. Next base: position 38,282,568 of record OV815278.1, read on the forward strand.
CCGGGTACTCGTGCTCGTATGTTTCAGCCACTTTATTTCGGACGAATTGGGCACTGCTGGGGGAACAGGTGGCTCCGAACATCATCGATGACATTTGATAGGTGTCTGGTTCGTGATGGGGTGATGTCCTCCACAGGAATAGCTGGGACGACTGATCTTCTCGCCTTATTTTTATTTGCAGGAACATTTCTTTGATGTCTGCAGCAATAGCGATGTTTCCTTCCCGGAAGCGTATTATATTCCCCAGGAGGGAGGACAGCAGGTCAGGACCAGTAAGCAGCTGGTCGTTGAGGGAGGTTCCTCGGCATCGGCTTGCGGCATCGAACACCACTCTGATTTTTCCTGGCTTATTTGGGTTGATTACTGCAAAGTGGGGCAGGTACCATTTGCGAGGTGTGGTGGTGGAAGCTTCATGGCTTGATAACTTCTTGGCATAGCCTTTGTTGATAAGTTGATTTATTTTGTCGTTGTAGGCCACTGCTAGATTTTTGTCTTTTTCTAGCTTTTTCTCCAGGGACAGAAGTCGTTTCAGCGCACACTGCCGATTGTCAGGTAACGTGGCTTCTGGTTTGCGCCATAGTAGACCGGTTTCCCACCTTCCTACAGGAAGAGGACGGGTAGTTGCATTCATAAGTGCAATTGCTTGTTGTTCGCTTGCATTGACTCTGGTGGCTGATGTTACTCCGAGGGAGTCGATGGCGAAGTTGGTTTTTACTAGCTCCCTCAACTGTATGTCTGCGGCCGTTTCTGGTTGTAGTGCCAAAGTGGTGGTCGTGTTATTATCTCTGGGGTTGACTCCCCCATGAGCGATCCATCCTAGTGCGGTGCGTGATGCTATTCGCGTAGTATCATTGCATTCACGAACTTCCCTTGACACGATCAGGTGAGCGTTATCTTGGCCTATTAGCAGCTTCGGGACGACCGACCTTCCTGGGGTCTGTTGCTCCGGCAGGTTGAGGTTGCTTATTGTGCTGGCAGATATGTGGAATGTATTACTGTTGCCTGCGCCTCGTATTCTTAGTCTCACTCGTTGGGAGAGATTGTCGGAGGTGCACATTCCTTTCGCGCCGTGGATTCGCAGTCCGTGAACTGGGCCGTTTGCTCCGACTTGTATTGCGGTGTCAGCGTCGACAAGTGTTACTGTGGATCCTTCATCCAGGAGAGCGAACACTGACACTTCTTCTTTGTTTGGAGCGCTTAATATGACTGGCGCAATTTTTAATAGTACTCTCTGTCCGGAGTCCTGGCGTCACAAGTTGACATTTTCCACGGCGCTTTTTCGTACGAACTCGGGATTATGTAGCAGGGGGTGGTGTGGGGATCTGCAATCTCCTACTTTGCACCATTGGTTTATTTTGCAGCTTCGTGAGTGGTGTTTTTCTAAGCACTTGCGGCATAATCTTCCCGTGCGTACAGTTTCCCATCGGAGTTCAACATCTTTGGCTGCGAATTCTTTGCATTCGCGGGTTTTATGATCGCCGCCACATTGGGCGCAGCTTTCATCAGCAGTTTTTCTTTTTCGGCTTGGTCCAGGGTAAGTATGTTCCTCGTTTACTTTGCGTTTTATGGGGGCAATCTTTTCTTTTGGGCCATCCCTGATTTCTTCTTGATGTCCGGCATGTATTTGCTCATGGCTCGGTAGAAGTCGCATGCGATCACTCTCTTCTTCCTCCTGGTACCCGGCATGTATTTGTTCACGGCGTGGTCGAGATCGTATGTGGTCCACCATCCCACTGTTTGGAATTGCGTTTGACACCTCTTTCAGAAAGGCAGCGAGCTGGGTTATGGTGGCCGGAGCGTGTTGTTTGCGGATCTCGATTAGCCATGCCAGACGCAGGGAACTTGGCATTTTGTCAGTGACGTCATTCATTAATGCAGGATTGGTGAGATAACCTTCGGTTTTCAGGATCCGGAGAGATGCCACCAGGTTTTGTACCGTCCCGGAGAAATCTGCCAGGTCCTCGAGTGATACCTCGGTCGTGAGGTAAGGTAGTTTTTTAACCTTGTCTAGCATAAATTTTGCTATAGAGTTAGCGCTGCCGTATCGCTGCTCGAGGACGCTGATGATCTCTGGGACTTGCGCAGGATCCATTAGTAGGGGACCCACGGTATCTCGTGCCTTGCCTTTGAGGGCGCGCTGCAGCCGAATGAGATTTTCGCTCGGAGTCATTTGGCAGGTGGCGGTGGATTGAGCGTACTGTGCCTTCCAGGTGGGCCACTCAAGGGGGTCTCCGGAGAAGGTAGGCAAATCTTTTGCTGTGGATTGCCTGGCAATGAGGGCAGCCATTCTTGAATCATCTTCTAATGTGCGGGGGCTATCTTGCGTTCTGGAAGAGCGAAGGGCCTCTGCCATCACAGAGGCGATCTGGGCCAGTGGGTCGTTGCCATGCTGCAACCATTCTCGGGTGTGCCGTGGTGTAAATAATGGGGAATCCTGGCCGGAGGAGGCTGGCTGATGCTGGTACCCTGCTGTGTTGTAAAGTGGGCGCTCGGGTCCGATATGGCTGTATTCGGCCGTAGGGATGTTCTTCGCAGGGCCCGTCAGTAGTGTGTACTCTTGGGTGGCGGCGGTGGCGTATCCGGTTGGATCGGTTACAGCAAATTCATTGGTAGGCTGACCGGCTGGTGTGTCCATTTGAGTAGTTGCATATCTCGTTGCAAACTCTTCGGCCGGCTTGTGAACTTGAGTGGCATATCTCGTTGCAAACTCATTAGTAGAAGGGCCGGTTGGTGCATGCACTTGAGTAGTTGCATATCTCGTTGCAAACTCTTCGGCTGGCTTGTGTACTTGAGTGGCATATCTCGTTGCGAACTCATTAGTAGAAGAGCCGGTTGGTGCGTGTACTTGAGTTGTTGCATATCTCGTTGCAAACTCTCCGGTAGACGGGCCGTCTGACGTGTGTACTCGAGTGGCATATCTCGTTGCGAACTCGTTCGTAGACGGGCCGGTTGGTGCCTGGTTTTGAATTACTGCCTGACCGAGGTTGGCTCGCAGGGTCGGGCTGGTTGGTGCGGGCTCCTGGGTAGGTTGGCTGACTGCTTGGCGTGTTGCAGCGTTCAGGGCTGCGAGCAGATTGGCTGTCTGCTTGGCGTGACGTCTGTCCCGGATGCGCATCTCTCGGCGCAGCAATCGCAGGGAGTCTTCAGTAGATTCAGAAGTTGTTTCGCTGCTTTTACTGTTGGATCCGTGGAGGCTCTTGGCGACACATTCTGGAGCAGGTTGGTCAAGAGTGATGAGGTCAGGGTTCCTGGTAGGGTTCGCACCAGATAGATCGTGGCGGGTTCCGCTGGATGGCGTCTCATCGATGTCTACGGTGCGTGGGCCCGGGGTCCGACGGGGTGCCACTGGTATGTTTCGGCTTGTTCCCGGTGCGTTAGGTTTAGACAGCGATGTTTCGGAAGATGTTGGGGTCTTACGGCTACTGCGAAGAGACGGCATTTCCACTGGGTAAGACTGAAGGCGTGTTATGTGTAGATCCGGCTCGAAGGACCAAATGTACTAGACGTTTGTACATAAACTAAATATAATACGGAGCTGGCCACAATGACACGCCAATGGAGTTTGGTACGCCAGTGGATTTTGGAATGCCACTGGTCTTTTCAATGAATTTACTACTTTGACAAAAAATGCTTCTAGGTATAATGGCAAAACTGATTTGAGTACTGGATTAAAATAAATATTTTTCACTTTGGAGACTGTGGGAGACTGGGGTTTTTAGGATTTTAGGTTACTGGGATACTGGGAGAGGTAAACTGAATCTAAGACTGATTAAAACACTTGAAAAGAGGTTTGAACTTGGAGACTGTTGGTATCTTGAGTAGGTATTGTTTCTTCTTGGCTGATAGTTTTGAACTGACTTCCTACCGGTTTGACTTCTATTTTTATAGGGCAAACTCAGGTCGGATTTTTGGGGGACAGAACCTCCTTAATTTTTCTAAGGTACTTGTTTTAGGTAATTTCCCTGGTCGCTACGATTGGAAGTCAGCTGTGTTAAAATTATGTGTGATAGTTTTTGCCAAGATTTTACCAACTCAGGATCCCAAAGCTTCACATCATTTTTATTGTGTTTACAAGAAAAGGTACAAGTATACATATGTGATATAGGGTACAATTTTAAACAGTAAATATTTTTCTTAAAGTGCAACAATCACTGATAGACGTCAGTTTTTGGGTTGTTTTTGTAGTACATACTCATTTTTAGGTGATGATGTTTATTTCTTGATCCAAATTATTCCCAATTTCTCGAAATTGAGCTCCAAATTTTTCGGAAGATGAATTCGCTGTCGTAAATATTTACGATTCAGATTTTTCCTTTGTTCAGAATTGACCAATAGTGGCTCGGCTGGTCGCATGGTGGGGGTGACGTAAATAGTCAGCCATTTCCTTGGCGTTGATCATTGCTGTCTGGAGTCCCTTGTGGAAGCATTAGGTGGTTATTCAGATGTGTTTTCCAGTCCAATGAGGCTGCTGCATGTATTCATTATCAATTTCATTTATGTTTTCAATTGATTAGTTAGTTAAAGGACATAATAGCGTTGTAGACAAGTCATTTGGAAGGGGCACCACATGCACATAATTCCGCTAGCCAATAGCAGCTCTCAGATTGTCGTGCTGGCGGCATGGTACTCTGTGGGAGCGTAAATTCCATTCTTGAATTTCCATGGTTGTCAAAAGCTTTCGCGCACTCGTTAGATGCACACGGATTCCTACGACACGTTCCATACACTTATAATCAAAAAATAACTACAAAAAGTACATTATTTTAATAGTTTTATCATCATGCCTTTCAGCATTTTTGGATGAAGGTATAAATTAAAGCTAATTTGAATTGAAATAAATTCGATATTGAGTTAAAATTTTAAAAAGCTGGTACGGAGAATAATTAATATTTCTCATTGTAACCGCCCTGCACGATCGTAAGAACAACTTTCTACGAAATGTGGATTTTCGTCCGCTGGCTGGTTAAACGCTCTTAAACAAGTATTTTCTCGTAAATATACAGAGTGGAATTGAATATCGAATTTTTCATTCTGTCGCAAGTACCCGCCTATCTAATTTTCTTTACAATATAATAATCTATTCACCGATATCCTTCTTAAATTAAAATACGAGAATAAAAAAAAATCTTTCTAGGGAGCTGAACCAAAAGGAATACAGTAATCATTAGACACTCCCCGCGTATTTTAAATAAATATATTGAAAACTCCATGATAAAGTATTCGATAATTTTATATACGATGTTTATCGACACCTAGACAAGTTTATCCAAGGAGTGAACTGGATCGATAGCCTAACTATATTTTAGTCGATCTCAACTATAAAACGCCATGAGCGATTTGCGATCGTGCTACCAAGTCGACTATTATACCGATACCGATAATGTTGATAAAAAATCTTTATCGTTTTCAATGTTGATTGCTAGGGACTCAGAGCCCAGATAAGAATATCTACTCTAATAGACATCAGAGAGAGAGAGTTGTTACCAGTTGGTTCGGTCCAGAGCCAGTAAGAAGTTCATAGTGAACTGGAAACAGAAGGTGATGCAATAAGATGCAGTGGTGAAGGTAAATGGGGAATTTTATTGAAATGCTTTTTAGTAGGTACGAACTTTTTGTTCAGTGAGGAAATGTAGTGAATGTTTTGTCTGTCGACTAAACGTCTTTCATTGAGAACACCTTTCACAATAGACAGCGACTACTACTGCGGCTGCTGCCCACTACAATGTACGTAGAGGTAGGTACTAGATACTGAAAACATACTCGTACATTCGTTACGCCTTGCCGCGGCCGCCCGTTACAGCACCTCGGCTAGGCGTACTGGATTACCTACTGTGGTTTCGTAATCTCTGATCGTAAATCGTTAAATTGTAATAAAACCGTGATGTTTTCCCATCGAATCTGTGTTTATGACAATAAAACACGCTAGAATCGTGTACAGAATATACAGGGTGCACGGGGGTAAGTGCATTAACTTCGGGAGGTGATTCTACATGATAGTTGGAGTAAAAAAGATTATCAACTTTTTCCGAAATTCCAACATTTTTTTTCCCATACACTAAAAATCCTTAGTGGGAGGTACGATGTTACTTGCTGAGAGCCTGCCGGCACGATTATGGCAATAATACTTGGTTGTGTTTGGCCCGTATCGTAAATCGTAACAGCGGAAAATAATAATGCCGCCCGCACACGCCGGTCTAATTTTATCTTTTTACCACAAAAGTACCCCTAAAAGTTGAAATTTCTAGAAAAGTTATTAAACTATTTTACTTATAATATCGTGTAGAATCACCTCCCGAAGTTAATGTACTTTACCTCCGGACACCTTGTATATCTTCCCACTCATATGAGGGCATCAAATATATAATATTTATATAAGTACCTCTAACTCAAAACTGTTAATAATGAAAAACCGAATAGAAAATAAATTAAATAATAAACTCATACACACAAACACAAAGTTTATTTAAACGCCAGATGTAGATATACACACAGTACGCGATAACAAACATTTAAACTTCATACAGAACACGATATGGCAAGAAATCCATCGCTAACGAGGGGTACAATAATTTATTTGATCGCTTTCCAGACAAATATTCCTTCTGAAATTAAAACAAATATATATTTGGGAAACTAATCTGGTTAAATAAGTGAAAAGTTATTTTATTTTTTTCTGGAATTAAAATAAATAATTTTAAGTAACCGTTCTGGATAAGTGAAAACGTAATTTAATATTTTTCTACATTTACAGGCATATTAGGCATAATCTATTATAACAATCTCCCATTAAAATTAAAAACCATCGAAAATATGCAGGAATGTAAGCGCTAATTAAAAAAATACCTTAAACTGCTATAAATGTCCCAAATATGTTTACTTTATATCTTAAAGTCTGCTATTTTATAAAGCGTTCATTCCTTCTTTTTCTCTCATTTCTTAGTTTCTATATCTAAGTCTACTATTGTATAAATCTTGCGTTCTTTCTTACATATCCATTACTTACTTATTACAATATTTTTTGTTGTTAACTTACATGATTCTTTCATTTATAATGATTTTTTAATTTATAATATGATTTTTTAAACTCTTCATGATTTTTATTTTTAAATTTATACATGATTTTTTAACCTACTTATTATTTACAATAGCCGTTATTACTAACTTACACGACCTTTTAATTTACTAATTGAGCTAGAACTCCCTCACCAAACACAAGAGCATTGTCTCTTTATGGTGAGGAAAGGCAATTTTTTATTTCTTTGTTAAAAACCTTACGTAACTATATAACTGATGTAACTTTATATGTATTTTTGATCAGCATTGCCAATAAAAAATATAAAAAATAAATAAATAAATGAATAAATTTTAAAAATATGGAAGATATAATTCGTTTTGGTAATTTTATTATGTTTATGTATTTCATAATTTCGTAAAATATCTAGGTACTTACTTAGCCGACCAATTAGTTATTACCGTAACATCATCAAGTCAACACACAGTATTTAGGGTAATATCCATCTTTTTTTTTAAATACATTATTTTGGTCAGTGTTCATGATTGTCTTCAGTAGGGTGCTAGCTGAAGGCTGCTGATTGCCGGTGATGGAGGGTGAATGGTATTGGTAATGGTAATGGCCTGCTGTTGCCGTGTGTCTCTGGCTGAATGTATAATGCACGCAATTAAGAGCAAAGCGTGACCGTATTGGAAGTCTTTGACCACGCCCTGCCCTGCTGCTCCGCGGCCTCCGACACTCTCTGCTTTGCAGCCAGCCTTTAGGCTAACAGACTAATCTAATGCACATTGCACAGCCAACTCGCTCCCTTCTCCCTTCTACTGATAGCGGCTTACGACATTCGTTGCTTTTTTACCATGATTTTAGAATGATTTCATAGTTGGCATTATAAGTACGAGCATGAACAGTGCGTGAACTGGGCTCGTAAACGGTATGGAAATTTGATAATTTCCACTACCAATCAGTCTGATGACGAATTAAAAAATCGTAAAAATAGTTACCTAATTCTTCATAATTCATAATACGTGATTGTTTCAATACTTGGGCATACGGTTCGCAAACACTAAAAAAATATAGCGTCCTTACTTATTTCCAAGTTGGCGCAAATCACAGAAGTTCCGTGAGTCAGGCATTGGGTAAATATACGGGTGTATATATATATATATATATATATATATTTATTTTTTTTAACCACAGAACAAAGAACAAGAACCACAGGGGGCATAGACCACAGATAGATGGGGTAACTTCCATGGGCCCCAGTTTTGGCGGTCCCTAGGCTTTTCACGAACCCCAAGGTTTCCAATATATCAACACTGGTTTGAGCAAATATGATCACGGTTCGTGGCTAAACCCCATGATCGACGATCAACTCCTGTTGTTCACGTATCTTATATACCTACGTGGGTTGTTACACCATTATTTTAAGTGCCAAAATGAAGACTTCAGCTTGCCTGTACTTGTACAGGTAAACGTGATGGCCCCAGGCTAAAAGTAAAGGATAGCAAGGTGGATCGCTTCTCTACACAGATAAATACTGATTAACCAACCATTTCGCAACGGTTTCATTCAACTAAACGAAGATAATATATTATTGATCTGATTATGAAACCCATAACTCGACTGCAAATTAGCTGATTTACAATCCTTGGACTAGTCTAGACCAGTCATTGCGGAATGTTGGCTAACCCGAAATGAGTTTTCAGATTTCGCTTGGTGGCTTCACGGGTATGGAATCAGGTGGCTGATCCCTATTACCTGCATCATGTTACCTGTTTCCCGTGTCGCCTCCAGTGTGTTTTCTGTTGCTCGTTGCCTAATGCATGTTGTCTATTCCCTATTGCCTTTTCTCCATCCCCTGTTGATTGTTATTGTGTTGCCTGCAGTATTTTTTCTGTTACCTGTTGACTGAGGTATGATGCCTGCTCCCTTTTGCTTGTTCCCTGCTGCAGAGTGCGGGACGTCGCGCGTCGCGGCCGCGAGATGCGATAACGCTTTACTAGGTAACTGGGTGAGAGCCAACAGCCGGTTGGCTTAGTAAAGGGAACGATTTCCTCTTATCAATTTTATCGGAATCCTTGAAGATAAACTGATGCATAGTAATTTTGCATTATTTTTAGACATATTTGTATCCTGCTTACGGATTTACGTGCACAATCTGATGGTGAACCAGTGTAGTGGGTAGTGGGTATCAAGATAACAACGTAACAATGAAATACTTATCTTTTATCATGGATTGGCGTGTGTCATGGCAGGTTATCGATTATCAATCGCGTTTTGATTAATAGATGTACAACAAATTGAATGCTGTTGAAATGAGATCCCTGAGACGTATGTGTGGTAAAACAATGTATGATCGTGTGAGAAATGTGGATATCCGCAAAGAATGTAAGGCTGATGTAAGCATAATGAGTAAGATTAAGAAAGGGACCCTCAGATGGTTTGGGCATGTAGAGCGAATGAACGAAGGAAGTAGTGTAAGAAGAATATACGACGCGAATGTGAATGGTAGAAGAAGTCGGGGACGCCCGAGGAAGACATGGCACGATCAAGTGAATCAGATACTTGAGTCGGGTCATGTCAAAAGTCAGAATAATAGAAGAGAATGTATGATACGATGTATGAATGTGAGTGAGGCAAAGAGTGTGTGCCAAGACCGAGTTCTCTGAACTCTCTGCCTACCCCTGCGGAGAAACGGCGTGATGGTTAGTTAGTTAGTTAGTTATGTACAACAAAATTAAATTCTTATTTTATCCACACATTACCCTTACTTTTACCAACGGGTTCTGTTATGATCGTGAACACGAGTACAGAAACAATTCTTCGCGATCAACAGAACGATTTAATGTAGGATTAATTTATTATTAATTAATTGAGACTGATGACGAGGACATACCCTTGCTTAGTGTTATTGTAATAGATCATTCGAAGCTAATTGATTTCTGAATTCCACCTGTTGCACTCATATGTATGTAGATAAATAATTAATACTCAACTTAATACTCAGTTGCAATAAGTTTTTAACCAAATTATTAACACAGTTAAATTAGTTTTGAAAATGTACCATTCAAAAGTATTATTTTTTAAACTTAAAAGAGTAACCAAAAATGACAAAAATTTTCAAGATGTTCGATAAATTAGTTGCTAAAATCAAATATTCTCAAAGTTATTAGGAGGATCTGGATTAATGGGATGAGGATTTTCTCGGTGTTGGCAGCGGATATGTCTGCCTACGTTCTGTGTGGCGGGCCGGAGACTGGTCAAGGGGGACCTTTTTTTAATTATTAATGTGTTAAAACCTCAAATTTTCGTTTGAAATTCGCTATCAATCTATCGTCTTCATGACCGCTATCGTCTTCAATGATTAGTTATTATAATTTGAGATTTTATTCATTGAGTTATTTAAAAAAAAGATTTATGATCAATAATTGATGCAATGAGGTTAAATAAGAGTCGACATGATTTCTTAGAAGGTCTTGCTATAAAACTCTGATTGATGGAAAATTTACATTTTTATCGAGAAAAACTTGGCCATCAATTTTTTGACGTCTGTTTTTCTCTGAAGCAAATCGACTTATGTAAACTGCACGCTAATGCTATTCGAATAAAGGCAAACGTGACAGAGTTAAATTTTTATTTTTATTGGACAAACTTACGTTGTGAAAAGAAGCAACAAAAAATATGTAGAGTATTCAAGAGTATATATCTTGACTTGGGTGGATTACCACCGACGAATCCTGTGGTTCAAACTACATCAGGATCAGGAGGAATAGCATGGATGGTCGATAGTACCCTACATCAATTCGATAATTGATCAAATCTGTCACCTGTGGTCCGTTAGCTATCAATATTTACGAACACGATCAACGATTATTATATAAGAGACATTCCGACCGACGATCGATAAATTTTTCTGCGGCCTCAGTAGTATCAGATAATTTTTTGTTAACAGCCAAAAAAACACTTATTTTTAATAATGTCGTGGGTAATGGAAAAATTCTGGCTTATTATGAACGGATTGAACTAATGAAGCTCTTAGAAATGAAAGGAGTCGTATACGCGATCCACAGACTGAAATAATGCTGTCGAGAAACGAAAATGGTTGAAATATAACTAAAGACCTCATTAATTATTTAAATCCCGTTTAGTGTGAAAAAGTAAATGCGGACTGCCAATGCACATTTAGGTTAGTATTTTAATTTAACGTTGCCAAATTATGATTTGCGATTGACGTTTCGAAATGTGAATTCGTAACAAATTCGCCATTGTTGCCAAATTATATAAATATCTTATTTACTACCTGTCAATATCGGTTCGGCTATCAACAGTGAAAGCCTCCACGGTATATCAATATAAAATCGTTCGAAGTTACGCGTATCGATCCGATATTACAAAGTTACCGATTTTTCCATGCTTGACCCCCTGGAGGTGGGATTTGACCAACTCCAGAAATGAATGTTCTCCACTAGCGGCGACCTCGGCCTGCCTCTGCGTCCGGTCGCTTCCACTGGGGTCTCTTGATCGTGAAATTTTAATGTCATATCATCTGGCATTCATTCCAAAAGTCCAGCATCACCAGAATCTTACAATATGTCGCAATACTGCTAGTTCTGGTTTTGAGAAAATTGATTTTGAAAGTTTGGGTGGTAATCTATGTTTTTTTTATACACTTTCGTCATAAAATTGTGTATTGAAAATACAGATTGCTTTATTGGTAATCGATTTGGTCTTGACATGTTACTGTAGAATAACTATAATTTCTTTAAAAAGTTCACGCGTTTGTTTCTGTACACTTTAATTCTTCAGTGGTTTACTTTTTAGATTATAATATAATGCTTGGTGTTTTCTCTTTCTAATACCTTTTAGATCATATTTCTATCATACAGTAAGGGAGACAGTTATACCATGTTGTGAACCTGAAATTTATGTGGAAAAATTCCGAATGTATGCACCAGGCACGACCAAATATTTTGTGCAAAAGTCATACTGCACAAGTTTTTTTATCCACGGGCCAGAAATAATAAAAATTGCGCTATTGCCGATAGGTCAATTGACAGAAGATGCACAAGAAGCACGAAAAAAGGATTTTAACAATCATTCCCGAAAACGTAACCGACAAAGTTCCAATGCTAGTGTTTTCAATTTGTTGTTGCTGTCATCAGATCCTCTCATAACGAGCAAAAGAAAGCTGCCAAAAAGCTAACCACACACGTTAACCTTTTCTCTGCGTCAAAAATATGTGTCACTTCGTTCACACGCGGGGCTATTTATCACTAATCTAATTTATGGCTTTAAACAATAATCACGAGTGGATTTTAATAGTTGTTTTAAAAAATAAATCACTTATGTCTTGAAGTATTTTTTCAAGTGTAAATAAACATTCGGTTTATCAATGGAACTCTATAAATCTTCGACACTTATCTCAGTAGTGTTATGAATACGTTTGGGTCAGGCCGCCATATTAATATTTCAAGGTCAACACAATAAGCATATCAACATACCGGAGTACAGCTCTTCAACTGTGGTGCGATGTCTCGATTGGCTGGATGAATGAAATATTGACACACACTTCAAAAAGGGCCGTATAATAAAAACAACTGCAGCTTCGTAATTGTTATATTCGTCACATTCACTAAGTTGGAAATCATAATCTATTTCTAAAGTTGCCTAATTATTTCGTCGTCATTAAGACTACGACCCGACATTTTGTATGTTGGTAATAAAAATAATTTCAATTATTGATAAAAATTCAAGCGTCTTCAACTTTTCGTAAAGAGTTATAAAATCACTACACTTGATTGTCCACTAAAAACACTCTGAATCACTTATTTTTGTTTAAAAAAAATAATCTAATACTGATCAAATTTTATATTTCTACCACAGTCTGAAAGTATATTTATAAAAAAAACTTATTTTTAAATATGATAAATCAGATAAATGTCCACGTTTATCACAATAGTTCACATCGACAAAAAAGGAAAAATTAATTCGATATAATAATGTATTACTCGGCGAGCCTCTCCGCTTGAGAATCTTACGAGTGCTTATGAGAGGCGCCTGCGCAGTAGCGTGTGTAAAGACGCGGGAAGAATTCAAACTGATTCAATTTTCGCTCTGAGTTGGGAGGTCCCTTCAAATCTCTGTAACTCTGATTAGAATACGTATTACGGATAAATATCGCAAGATGTCAGTAGGGTAAGGATTTGAGAATTTTTAGGAGTATAAATTTTACCATATTCAAGTATGTTTCGTATACATAATGCCGGAGAAACTTCGCGGCGCACAGACGCGCCGCCCGCGTACAGGGCATGTACGGGGTGGCGCAGTGGTGCGCTTCCCGCAGGGAAAGGGTTAAGTGGAAATTATTTACGTACTCAGAATGATGATAATGGTAGTGATGATAATAATGATGACAATGATGATCTTGAAAATTTAAGTGTTGATGGTGGTGATTATGATAGCGATGACGACTCAAACATGTCAGATAAAGAAAATTAACAATATTTTTTGTAGTTATCTAACTAAATTGAATATGTATAATATATCTATAATATAAAAATGAATCGCTAAATTTGTTGGTAAGCGCAAATCTCGAGAGCGGCTGAACCGATTTCGCTAATTCTTTTTTTAGAATATTCCTTGAAGTACGAGGATGGTTCTTACGGAGAGAAAAATTAAGAAAATTGCGTAAAAAATTGGATAATTTCAGAAAACCTAACACGTTTGACAGTTTGCGTGTTTGAGAATGACATTTTGCAAAACAATGATGGAATTAAATCAGGATTCTATTTTTGAAAATCTGTAAGTTGATAAATTTATTTAAAGTAGGTACTCCCCTAACAGTTTGAATCGAATCAAGAATTTTAGATGTTTTAAATAGGTACCTATTTTAGGTACCAAATTTAATATACATAAAAAATGGAAATTTGAATAAAAATTGTAAAAGGTGGCACGCGGACTGTTTAAAAACTAATGTACTGGGATTGAATATGTGGAATGCGGGAGGAGGGTTGGCGGGACGAGGGAGCGGGAAAGGGAAGAAGGAAGGCGGGGAAGGTGGAAGGGGAATGCGGGAGGGGAAGGGAACGCGTGAGGGGAGAAGGGAACTCGAAAGGTTGGTTAGCGGGACGGGGGAAGGGGGGGGAGTAAAGTGGGGAGAGGGAAGGAGGAGCTGACGGAATGGGAACGCGAGAGGGGAAGAGGACGCAGGATAAGAAGGGGAGGCGGAAGGGGAACGGGACGAATTGGAAAGGACACTCAGGGAGAAACAATTTCTTTATTAAATGGAATAGCAACGCATGCCGGGACCAGCTAGTAGGTAATAAAGTTAACGGTGACCGGCCAACTCAGAATGAAACTAACTCAGAACAACCTCAGAAAGTTCATTAAGAGTGATAATAAAAATATATAAAAAATGGGTTAAATAGGTTAAGTGTTAAGTTAGGTTAGGGTTACCGGCTATTTTAAAATTATTTTTTCATAGCTTTTAATGACCTGTCTGTGGTGGTTTTGAGTTGTTTTCGTTCTGAGTTGGCATGGAACCAAAGTTAATATTTATAATATGATTCAAAATTTTGTTCTCATACAACCTTCCATGCCTCGTTCAAATTTTCACCATAGAAAGTCCCTCTGAATAAAGGGCGTTTTCAAGCATACTTGCGCCTCTGTGCATCGAGTAAAATTCTGGATTAGACCGCTAACGATAACACTCCTTATGTAAATGGCAATAAGGTTTAAATTCCCGCTTAACACCAGCCGTCTACTTTGCTTTATTCACGAAAAAACTTCGCCAAAAAACGTGTTTAATTTTATTTTTCGAAACTCAAGCGACATATTCAAATGTTTTAAGATCATTTTCTGGAGAATTTAACTTTCCACATTAAACAATAAAATCATAACCGAAAGGAGGTTTGTAAGTAGGAGATTTTTAACTCTAAAGCAGTTTTTATAGAATGATGCTTTATTTTTTCTGGGCTTATAAAAAGATCAATTAAAAAAATACTCAAATATTTAAATAAATGAAGACAATATAAGCGAAACTCCATCGAAAATCTGGAAACAGAAAAATCAGAAAAAACATATTGACACCTCTGGGACTCGAACCCAGGACCTCTTGCTTTCCGGGCAAAGCGCTAACCACTGCGCCACGGTGTCGGTGCCCGGAAAGCAAGAGGTCCTGGGTTCGAGTCCCAGAGGTGTCAATATGTTTTTCTGATTTTTCTGTTTCCAGATTTTCGATTGAGTTTCGCTTATATTGTCTTCATTTATTTAAATATTACAATTTGAGGTTTTACTCATAAAGTTAAAAATAAAAAAAATACTCGATTATTTTAAAGGCAAATAAATATGTATTCTACTCGCAGTATTTAATTAAAGCACAATTTTTTTTCTAAGAGATCTATTAATTTTAAAAACAACATCACATGAGTTTGAATTGCTTTGTAGTACATCACCTTAAGAGTTCATCTGCTCTCGGTGACGGGAAACTGGGGAATCTGATTCCATAACGCTTGATTGCCCGACAGTTGATTCCCCGGACAATTGATACCCCCGAATAGTTAGTTGATCCTTGGACATTTTATCCCTCGAACAGTTTTTCCCTGGGACCGTTGATCACCCTAAGGATTATTTCTGATGTATTTCCTCGTTGTTAACGTAAGGGTAAGTAGGGGATATACGGCCTCATTACAAAAGTCGATAAACCTACTTAATCCGCAGGCTTCTCCTTAATAAATAATAATGCCGTATCCCCGAAGGAGTTTCATGTATAACTCTGAAAAACAAAAAAGACTGGCTCAATGAAAATGCGCTATACATATAACATAATAAAATGTTCCGAAGAGGTAGGCAGAGAGGATGAAGGTACCGCCGAATAAGAAAAGATGATATTTTTTTATGTTGTCTAGGCTTAGTGAAAATGCGCTACACCTACGTAATTTAATAATATGTATAAATAAGTGCTCCGAAGGAATTTTTTTTAAATTTAATATAGATATATAGTACAGTGGTTTTATATAAATTACATATCGGTACACAAATTATTTAAAATTGCAATCTCACCAAAGAAGAAACTAGTTCTTGTGCTTGATGAGCGAGTTACACTAATTATAACAGAAATAGAATAACATTATGCAAAAGGTAAGTATATAATGGGAACAATTGAAACTTCTGGATTATCTATAAGTGTAGGTGTACATACATGGGATACTGTTACATACTAAAATATTATGCACTTAAGTGAAATTCTAAAAATCTAAATAAAATAGAGATGAATATAGGTTGATTATACATAGAAAGAAAGAGAAAAACAGGATATGTGAATATTTCCTAAAGGGTATGGAAATGGTGTAATAGGACGAAAAATCAAAAGTCAACATACTTATACGAACAGTCGGCTGAGGGAAAATTCGCTTTACCCACCCATATACTAATAAAATAAAGTACCACACAATGGATATGCAGATAGGATAGATGACTGAACAAACAAAATTTAGGAGAGTTCAAAATTTCGAGACCCTTGAAAATTTTTGAAACAAAAACACGTCCTCAAACATTTTAGTTACTAAACATTCTAATTTCTAAACTTTTTGGTTTGGAAACTTTCTGGTTCGATGCTTTTTAAATGTTTTATTAACGATTTTTTTTTACTTTCGAAATTAGAATTTTTTTATTTTCGAGATTTTTAGATTCGGTATTTTTTAGTTTCTAAACGCTTTAGTTCAAAATTAATAAGCTTTGAAAAATCTTGTTTCGATACATTTTAGTTTGGAAACTTTTTGGTTCGAATCTTTGTATTTACGATTTTTTATATTTTGAAATTGTTAATTTTCGTAATTTAAACTTTTTTTTTAGATTCGAATATTTATAAAGTATAAAAAGTTTCTAATCAGAAAGTTTCGAAACTAAAAAATTTTAAAACTAGAATTTTCAAAACTGGAATGATTTGAAACTAAAAATTCAGAACTTAAAATTCCGAAACACAAAAAATCACTATTACAAATTTTCAAAGCAGAATGTTTAAAACTAAAAAAAATTGGAATCTACAAAGTTTAAGATTTCGATTTTCGAAACCAAAAAGAAAATGGCTAATAAGCGTAAAAAGTTAAGAAAATTAGCAGTTTCCAATCCGAAAAGGTTTCCGAAGTACGAGTGTAACAACGATAATAATTTCGTCTCGTTCACAATTAGATTGTCGAGTTCGTGGTTCATTTTTTTCGTCATGAGTATTATCGTGGCTTCTGACTTACAAAATGTCGTCATTGTTGGCCTAATCTGTTATTAAATTATGATATAAATAATATATTGGATTGGTTCATTTTAAATAAATAATCAACATTTTTTTATTATGTTCTTCAACCTTGATGAGGTCTTTTAATAATAGCTTGTTGCAAATGTTGTATTAAGATTGTACTAACAATCCCGTTGCAATGGTAAAAGTAACTAATTACTTCAAACATCATACAACGTAATAATACGGTAGGTTCTTGTTTACATGACTGATGAATATCTGACTAATCATTATTAATTACATTACTATACTTGAATGAACCTTGCTGTGTGGCGTGATCTGATGTATTTCTCAGTCAAATGTGGTTTTCATAACTAGATTGTACGGACTGTAGTTTTAATAGATTATAATTAACAGGAGATTTGGCACGAGTTTTGTTAGAATATATCTGCTTTCTATATACTGTTTAAGCAAGTTATAAATAAAGTTACCTAACTTTACTAAACTTTAAATATTTCAATACAACATAACGTTAGGCCATGAATAATATTTATTAATGATATATAATATTTTTGTATTATATCAAGAATATATTTTTTACAAATAATAGACACACATATAACAAATAAATGTCACAGGTGGCCTGGTAGTAAGCGTTCCAAAAGAAGCAAAAGATGTGATATTAAAATACGGATGTTAGAGGGAGCGCTAATGTTAAAAAACGATAATAATTAAGCGAAAATTAAGTTAAAATATTTAATACAGCACGGCTCGTTTAAAATAGAGCAAAAATCTCTCGAAAAATGTCAAAAAAGTCAAAAAAGATACGCTGTGAATTTTTGAATTCCTCTAACATGTTAAATAACGGAACAAAATGAGTTTTTAATAAATTTCGGAGAACACTTTCCGTTTTTTTTCTATCGAAGGAATCTCATAATATTATCGACAAAAATAACATTTTTGAAGAATTTAAAACTTATGTAAAAGGCAATTATGTTATAAACGGGTAAAAAAAATCGGAATGCGGGGTCTTAAGGCTCTGCAACCGGGCTCGAAAAGTAGAAGATGGAGAGATACGAAATTACGGATGTTAGAGGAGAGCGCTAACATTTACAGCGACAAAATCGATGCGAAAATTGCGAAAATGTTTAATAAAACACGACTCGTTTAAAATAGAGCAAAAATCTCGCAGGCATGAATTTTTTCATATATATATAACTTGTTTATAATAATTTTTGGAGCATACTTTGCGATTTTTTTTCTATCAAGGGAATTTTATATAATTTGCGTTTCTGCGCGGGCAAGATATTATCTTAAAGAATAACACATATTTTTTTAAGTGCTTTAAAACTTACCGTGTTTAAGGGGGATATGTAAGAAATCGGTAGAAATTCGGGTTGCGGGCCCTTAAGTGAAAGTAGTTTCAATATAAGATGTAGCTCTTCTTCTCCATAAAGAAACAAAATTATTGTGTTTGGTGAAGGGATTTCATTCAAATTATAACATCGTATAATAAAACAAATATTTGCCATATTTGCGCAAAAATGCCCCCAGGGACGTTATCATTTTAATTGGACAATTTACCTTGACTAGGAGATTTGCGTGTACAAAATATTATGATTTAGAGACTAATTGATTATTAACTTACATTTTCTATAATAAATCTGTGTATCTAGCATATTATGAGTACTCGATGGTAAAAATTGCTACCAATATTTAGAGGAAACTAAGTAAGCTAAAAATTAAGGATTTGACAAATTCCAGGCAAGTTAATTTAATTTGTTTTAAATCTGATAAACTCAATAAATGTATTTTATCTTATCAAAGAATTATCTCAGTTAGATGTTAGAAATATCAGAAATTATTATTTTACGCCTTTTGAAAACAGTATTTAGAAGTGCATGTGTACTGATTGATGGATTATTCTTGCCACACAGTGGAGTATTTTACCTCGAAAGTTGACCAAAATGGTGGGCTGAGTTTTTTCGAGTTGATTCAAAATAATGGGTATTTTAGAGGCATGATTTTATATTTTTTCACTAATCACACACTAAATTCAACAAAAGCTATTTTTTTATGAATTGGTGAAAAAAAATTGCGAATGCCCCGTTATTGTAAATGCAGAGCACCAGTCATAAGTATATGGAATTGTTAAGCCGTTATTCATTTTTAATGTAGCTATAACTTAAATAAATGAAATATATTTTCGTTATTTGTTTTTGGGGTGTTATGCCGTGTTGCGCTACCTCCTTCTTTAGCCAACGTTTCGGACATCGTTGCAGTGTCCATCATCAGGGCAGATCCGGCAGATCACGCGGATCACATCTACCGGATCTGCCGGATCTGCCCTGATGATGGACACTGCAACGATGTCCGAAACGTTGGCTAAAGAAGGAGATAGCGCAAAACGGCATAACACCCCAAAAACAAATAACGAAAATGCTTTTGGCCGTGAAAATCTTAAAACTTAAATGAAATATAATTTAAATAACACATAAATTAAATATTTCTTTGTTAAAAGCACTTATGTATGTATTTTATTTACGCCGACCGGGCAAAACCATTCCTTGAGGAAGGAATGGTCGTTTTGAAACCGGTTGGCATAAATAAAATATTTAAGTAGTTCTAACAAAGAAATGTTGTTTTATTTATTCATTATTTATTTATATCTTTAAACTTTATAAAATTTAACTTAAATTTCTTCGTAAATTAAAAAAAACTTTATCAGTTTCTGGACATTAAGTGATTTGTTGAAGTCTATGTTCCAAAACATATATTGTTCATCATTCACTTGATCACTTTAACATTGTTTCATAGTGTCGTAAATGAACAATCAAGGAAATTTTATCATTTCCGGAATATTTAACAAAAAATAATTCATGCGGCTTTCAGAAAATCGTTTTTTAAAAGTTTAAAGTCATAGTAAACAAAATGACGCAAAAAGGGCAATGTTTTAAAACAAAAACTTATCATGAATAACCAAATGTTATGGTACCATCAAAATTATAAGTTTAATCGACCACACATACATACTTGAATGCTTGTAATGATGATGCTTATGCAGAAATAATATTTTTTTAACACTTAAATGCATGTCATTAGAAGACTTAATGAGTAAAACCTCAAATTGTAACATTTAATGAAAATTAATTACGTAATTACTCATTAAGTTAAAAATAAAAATAAATGTTCATCCTGGATTTGCAGAAATGTCAAAAGATGTCGCATATCAAAAGTAAAAATTAATAAATATATCCAAGACACTATCTAAATGGCATTTAGTTCGGGTTTGAATTTGCAATTATACTTAAAGATAGCAGTCAATAAAAATATGCGTTCAGAAAATGAAGATAGTGTTGGTAGTTCTTAGTCGAATTATGATAAAGTTAAATGTGACTGAATTGGATAGGCACGCATTAGCTCAGTTGGTAAAGCTCCGCCGCAGCAAGGCGTATGTTCTTGGTTCGAGTCCTAGATGTGACCGTATCATTTTCTGAATTTTCTGTTTTGAGATTTTTTATTGAGTTTCGCTAAAATTGTCTTCATTTAATTTTTTTTAAATTAAACAAGTGCGTATTACTTCCTACTTATGTATAAACAAAACCCTTTTTATTACCCTACCTACTGATAACGTTCTCAAAACGATAATGTTAAAAAAAACCAGCGAAGGTAACAAACAAAAACGATTCACACGATTTCGATAAGCAGAGAGAGGGGAGACATTATTAAAATGGCCGCCATGTGATAAAATGAGTTTGTTTGAGAAACTTCGCTTGTTTTTTTTATATATATAAATATAATTTTTTGGGTTTCAGCAAAGTAAATGTTTCCGACTTCTGGCCAGCTTTCCTCCAATATACTCGATTGTGCGCCGGAGTGTAAACCTAATACTAAATACTACACGATTACATCATTATCTACTTTACCTGCTACTAAACTAATACACAATAATTGTTACGCATAAAGCAACAATACATAAAAGTTATGGATTATTTTTATTTCCATTTTTACTCCGAATAATGTCAGGAATCATTGGTTAAAGTATGTCAAGTACGTAATACACCCGTATAATTTACGGAGCTTTCGTTTTCAAACAAATGGACATATTTTGAAAAATTACTAACTGAACAATATAATTAGGGAATGCAATCTCGTTCTCGCGAGATCTCGGCCTTTTTTAGCGAGATTGATCTCGGACGAAAAAATGGCGAGATCTCGCGAGTTTAACGAGATTTCTCTTGAGCATAAAAACGTCTTATTCGAAGCGCAGACTGACAAGAACGGAGTTACGATCTGTCGGTCTCGTTCGAGGCGTGTGAGGCGGCGGCCTGAGGTAGCGGGTCGAGTATTTTTTTGGTTATTTATGCAAAAAAAAAGTTTCTTATGTGAAGTTGTTAAGTTTAATTTTTTTTGACTTCTCGTTGTTTTGTTTGTTATAAATAAACTGTTTTATTACTAAAAGATTTGTGATTGATATTAGAAGAGAAGACTGGTTGTTTCTTTCATTTGTTATTTGAGAGATACGTAGTCAAAGTTTACTGCTTAGAAGTTTATTAAAAAATTATAGTCAAATACTTCAAACAATGTTTGATGCATAAAAGTCTATTGAAAAATTCGTGAAAATAAATGTTTATCTTATAATACTTATAATTTTTATTATTTTTTCCTAATTTATTCAAATATTGTGATTATTTGCAAAAAAAATACACAAAACTGTCAATCTCGAAATTGGTGAGATCTCGCAGTATTGTTATTCTAAACTCGCGAGATCTCGCTTGAGCCCCAATCTCGCGAGATTTGCATTCCCTAAATATAATAAACTTTATCATAAGCAGAGCTTTCACACAATCATGTACGTATACGAACACGTTGTATCTAGATAGTTAAAAATATTGCTTTACGTTGTTAAGGGGAATCCACGACGTAATTGCTTATCAAATTGCTTTCGAACGATATTTATTTATTTATTTATTTTTTCAGGTTCTCCATAAAACAGTTATACACCAAATTATTACGGAGAAGATTATAAAATATATGAGAAAAAAAGGCCGAGGGGGCAGTTTCACTATGTTGAGTTGAGACATATGTCAAAAGATAGTTACTAAACTCTCTATAGGTAACATTGAAGATGTCAATGCTCAATGCAGAATCGTTAAGCAGTTGAATTGCTCTATTTAATGGGGCATTCTGAAAGGAAAAATTTGCATCCAGGTACTTAATTACAGCAGAAACTGGTGTAAATTGAAGTATACAAGTAAATTTGTAATGATAGAGCAGTATTCTGTAACGAGATAATTGGTACTATTACATCGCTTCAATTCAGAACAGGTGAGCAGCAACTTGCAAGACTGTGAGCACTTACTATGTGAATGCAGTGCGCAGTGAGCAGAATGTATGTCACTGGTCGAGTGATATAAAGCTATCGCTTTTGGTATTTTGCATGTTAAATAATAAATACCAACACATCCCAGTTTGTTACAGACACTCGCCTCAAAACCGAGCGAAAGACCGGTCCTTTCAAATCCACCTACCATAATAATAATAAACAAGTATACATAATTGAATATATTTGATACAAAACTGGTTTAGCGTTCATTAGTGGTTCGGCCTTGACGCCTTTCTTCAGAACAAAAAACAGCTTTATACCTTCACATGTGAGTTCTGTGGACACCGCACTAATCCAAGATAGGTACTGGTCTCGTACTGGTCTTGTACTGGCACTGACAAGTAAACGTGTTGTATTCTGTTCTCCGGACTATCGGTACATGTTTCTAGACTAGACACTAGACAACAAAGCCTTGCAAAGGTAACCGAGCACACAACAAAGACATATTCACACAGTGGACACTGGACATTTCGCAATTTCCTACATCCGCTGAATCGTGAATATCGAAACAATGACAGAATATTTATGTCGGTTATTGGGATGTGCTTCCTCCTTTTTTTTACCAACGTTTTGGATAGATTTACAGCGTCCAATCTACTTCAAAATTACAATCGAACAGTATTAATAACGTAGCGTCTGCGTGGGTGAATTTCAAAACTCTGCTACGAGTGCATGTCGGTCGCCACGCCATACGCGCCGCGCCACAAATAACATCTGTGTACGTGGAATTTCACACAAAGCTATTGTTATAATTCGGTTTCGAATTCAAGAATTCGACACAAGATGTCGCTACTTCCGTCAGCAGATCGGACGGGGACTTCGCCCCCCTAGGCATACTACGAATTTGTGACTATGTGTATCTCTCCGGATATGGAAAGATTGACGGTAATATATGTTGTATCAAGGGGCTATGAAAAAAATTATAAAATTTTTAAGAAAAAAATTAAAATACATTTCATCACTAAGTAATTTCATGTTTGTGTTATATTACGCCCACTTATATTTTCAATGTGTACACAGGTTTTATATTTTATAATTTAAAAAAAAAACTTTCTTCCTAAAATAGTGCACAGGTATATAATTTTACATATATGTTGTTTTTATTTTATTTTTTCATAAATACGCTCATGGTAGCATCAATTAAACATATATCAAAATATCAATTGTGTTAGTACTCCCTCCCTAAACACGAGAAATTCTCAATTAGAGAGGTATTATTACCACCATTAAAAAATGTTTGCATTACATGTACATAATTAAAAAAATAATTGTACTTATACCTAACTTTGTAAAATTGTAAAAATGGAATAAATAAATAAATAAATTTAAAAAAAAATAAAAATAACCAAATTTTATGGTACCATCAAAATTATGAGTTAAATCGACCAAACATACTTGAATGCTTGTTATGGTGATGCTTATGCAGAAATAATATTTTTTTAACACTTAAATGCATGTGATTAGAAGACTTAATTAGTAAAACCTCAAATTGTAGCATTTAATGAAAATTACTTACGTAATTACTGATATCACCCTTGCGGGAGACCAGCATTTGGAACCAAAACGCTGCTTAAAATAATGGTTTTTGACATGTTTAGTAAGGAGATTGAAATAGTCAGTTTCTGTTAAAAATAAAAATAAATATTCATCCTGGATTTGCAGAAAAGACAATAGATGTCGCATATCAAAAGTAAAATTAATAAAATTTATCCAAGACACTATCTAAATGGCATTTTGTTCGGGTTTGAATTTGCAATTATGCTTAAAGATAGCAGTCAATAAAAATATGCGTTAAGAAAATGAAGATAGTGTTGACAGTTCTTAGTCGAAGTATGATAAAGTTAAATGTGACTGAAATGGATAGGCACACATTAGCTCAGTTGGTAAAGCTCCGCCGCGGCAAGGCGTATGTTCTTGGTTCGAGTCCTAGATGTGACCGTATCATTTTCTGAATTTTCTGTTTTGAGATTTTATATTGAGTTTCGCTAAAAATTTTTAAAAAATTAAACAAGTGCGTATTACTTCCTACTTATGTATAAACAAAACCCTTTTTATTACCCTACCTACTGATAACGTTCTCAAAACGATAATGTTAAAAAAAAAACCAGCGAAGGTAACAAACAAAAACGATTCACACGATTTCGATAAGCAGAGAGAGGGGCGACATTATTAAAATGGCCGCCATGTGATAAAATGAGTTTCCAGTACCTATATTTATATATATAGGTACTGGAAACTTCGCTTGTTTTTTTATATATATAAATATAATTTTTTGTGTTTCTGGCCAGCTTTCCTCCAATATACTCGATTGTGCGCCGGAGTGTAAACCTAATACTAAATACTACACGATTACATCATTATCTACTTTACCTGCTACTAAACTAATACACAATAATTGTTACGCATAAAGCAACAATACATAAAAGTTATGGATTATTTTTATTTCCATTTTTACTCCGAATAATGTCAGGAATCATAGGTTAAAGTAAGTCAAGTACGTAATACACCCGTATAATTTACGGAGCTTTCGTTTTCAAACAAATGGACATATTTTGAAAAATTACTAACTGAACAATATAATTAGGGAATGCAATCTAGTTCTCGCGAGATCTCGGCCTTTTTTAGCGAGATTGATCTCGGACGAAAAAATGGCGAGATCTCGCGAGTTTAACGAGATTTCTCTTGAGCATAAAAACGTCTTATTCGAAGCGCAGACTGACACGGATGGAGTTGCGATCTGTCGGTTTCGTTCGGGGCGTGTGAGGCGGCGGCCTGAGGTAGCGGGTCGAGTATTTTTTTGGTTATTTATGCAAAAAAAAGTTTATAAAATATATGAGAAAAAAAGGCCGAGGGGGCAGTTTCACTATGTTGAGTTGAGACATATGTCAAAAGATAGTTACTGAACTCTCTATAGGTAACATTGAAGTTGTCAATGCTCAATGCAGAATCGTTAAGCAGTTGAATTGCTCTATTTAATGGGGCATTCTGAAAGGAAAAATTTGCATCCAGGTACTTAATTACAGCAGAAACTGGTGTAAATTGAAGTATACAAGTAAATTTGTAATGATAGAGCAGTATTCTGTAACGAGATAATTGGTACTATTACATCGCTTCAATTCAGAACAGGTGAGCAGCAACTTGCAAGACTGTGAGCACTTACTATGTGAATGCAGTGCGCAGTGAGCAGAATGTATGTCACTGGTCGAGTGATATAAAGCTATCGCTTTTGGTATTTTGCATGTTAAATAATAAATACCAACACATCCCAGTTTGTTACAGACACTCGCCTCAAAACCGAGCGAAAGACCGGTCCTTTCAAATCCACCTACCATAATAATAATAAACAAGTATACATAATTGAATATATTTGATACAAAACTGGTTTAGCGTTCATTAGTGGTTCGGCCTTGACGCCTTTCTTCAGAACAAAAAACAGCTTTATACCTTCACATGTGAGTTCTGTGGACACCGCACTAATCCAAGATAGGTACTGGTCTCGTACTGGTCTTGTACTGGCACTGACAAGTAAACGTGTTGTATTCTGTTCTCCGGACTATCGGTACATGTTTCTAGACTAGACACTAGACAACAAAGCCTTGCAAAGGTAACCGAGCACACAACAAAGACATATTCACACAGTGGACACTGGACATTTCGCAATTTCCTACATCCGCTGAATCGTGAATATCGAAACAATGACAGAATATTTATGTCGGTTATTGGGATGTGCTTCCTCCTTTTTTTTACCAACGTTTTGGATAGATTTACAGCGTCCAATCTACTTCAAAATTACAATCGAACAGTATTAATAACGTAGCGTCTGCGTGGGTGAATTTCAAAACTCTGCTACGAGTGCATGTCGGTCGCCACGCCATACGCGCCGCGCCACAAATAACATCTGTGTACGTGGAATTTCACACAAAGCTATTGTTATAATTCGGTTTCGAATTCAAGAATTCGACACAAGATGTCGCTACTTCCGTCAGCAGATCGGACGGGGACTTCGCCCCCCTAGGCATACTACGAATTTGTGACTATGTGTATCTCTCCGGATATGGAAAGATTGACGGTAATATATGTTGTATCAAGGGGCTATGTATTACAAATTATGACGTCATTGCTCTGTCTCAGTCACTTCGTCCCGGTGACTAGCTACATTGGATCCGAAGAACGGGCTGTTTTTTTAATCAGTCTATAAAATGGTCACCAACAGTAACTGGGCGAAGCTGAACCAAAAGCCGCCCGCAACTTCAATTATAATTTGATTTGCTTTAGTAATATTTATAACAAAGAATTAACTATAATATTTATCATTAGACAGCTTTTAGAGTAGATATTATATTATATTGTTAGATACGTTTTGTCTTTTAATTGAACTTATAACATTCATTCTTATAAAACTTTCACAACTGCGATAATAACAGTGCCGTTTTTAACAGTAGATTTTGGTTTTTATTGCATTTATTCAGTTACACTTTTTAATTTGGCAGGCAGGTATGGGTACCGCCAACCCGGGAACCGATCATTGGATAACCAACACCTCTGCCATAGGTCACCCCAAGTGGTTCGCTACGTTTGGTGATTTAGCAGGCGTGCCCGGGTTCTTGGGGTGAGGTTTGTCCGGGCCTTGGCGGTGGATGCTAGATGCATCTGCCCACCAGCTGCATGGCAGTCCGGTTCGGGAGAGAATGATTGAGGGAGTCCCCTTGACTTCTCCAGCCGTACTCTCTCGGAACATCGCCTTGCACCGCAGTGGGAGGGATGGATTCATACTTCCTTCACCCCTGGACGCACTGACCCTCAGATTCCCACCCACCCCTAATACCCTTTTCATTCCCAGAACTTCCTCTCCTAAAAAAACTCTCCACATAGCATCCCCAAAGATGACGTAGGCCCTGAGGGGAATTATTTTCCTCAGGGCCTCCTATGTCGAGCTAATGTTTAAAAAAAAACATATTTCGTAGTTGATATATTAATCTCCACTTTGACCACAGAAATACAATAAAAATCAATATAATACTTACGCAAAGGCAGCGCCTTTGTGGGATTTTTTTTTGTTAATACATTTATTTTATAAAGTTTTTTATGTACTTTTCATTATTTTATGTGTTTATCAAAAAAAATCAATAATTTTTTTTTTTAAATAAAATCTTTATTAAAAAATAAATTCTCTCTCGTGAGCATTATAATGTATCATCGTTCGCATCGATTATAGGTGATATTGTGTTTTATTTGGGAGTATGTAGGTATTTATTCTATTGCAATGAATTGTTCCCTCCCCCTCTAGCTACTTGTCCACCAGGACTCGTGAATTTATAAATCGCATACAAACACGCATCGTAAGATTCATTCGGAAACTATTTATATTCGAAGTGAAATCATAAAAATAAACATAGTGAACATTACGCACAGACGTCACCTCACCTTTAAATTGCGGAAAATTTACCCCACCTCTACTTCTGTCAGTATTTTCCTTGCTAATACAGTTTATTGCAATAAGGAACTCCAGTGAAAAATATTATCGCTTTAAAAAAATATGTTCATATAGACCAATAAACGCTGATTCTGAATATAAAAGTTTTATTTCATAATATTAAATGTAGAGTTCTTAAGAAATTATTAAAAAGTGCATTTTTTAACGTCTCGTTAAAATACACTGTAAAGTTGGTACGATTAAATGGTTAGCGCTGACGTCACGCGTCACCAGTCATTGTATCACATTGTATTGAAATCAATTGAAATGTAGGTATGGTACAAGCCATCAGTATTAACAACATTTCATGTTATTCTTTATTTCATACTGTTTATAAAGATTTAGTTGTTGTGTTTAAGCCTTAATAATTCAGTATCAAAAATAGAGGTACGTCTATTAGTTTATCTCAATTATTTAAAATATTCAAAAACTACTGCACAAAAAAATAGTAATGCTTCTTCTAGGGAGAATACTTCGAACAACGGAATTTCAAAATGGCGGTAGTTGATCAGCTGATTTTCCGATCCTATACTAATTTTTCAGGAGTGATGACGTCACACGATTTACCATATTTTACCATGTTTTCGGGGGGTCTTGAAAAGTTAAAATTTTGACAATTATTTTAACTATTAAAACTAACTCTAAAAATAAAAATAAAAATGCAGTTATTTGAGTTAGAAGGTCATTATTTATTAATTTTTTATTTTAAATTCGACTGGAGTTCTCAATTATAAGAATACAGAAATCATTTGGTCGTATATACATAGAAACAATCATCAAGATGAAATCACAAGTGAAAAATCTTTCAAAGGTTCAAACATTCATGTAAAGAAATAATTTTATTCTTCAATATTTTCGTAGTTGGAATAACTTTTACTTATTGACTAAAACCTCAAATTGTTAAAAGTTATTATTATTCATTGAAGGCAAATGGCTGAAGGAACTATCGGAAAATTAACTTACTATACAGTGTTATACTACTATATAATGTTATACTACTTAGTATACAGTGGCGGCTCGTAACGTTTGGGTGTGCTAGGGTGCTAATATAAAAAAAATGGCATCATGGATGTTGTCGTATGCGAAAAAAAAATTTTTTTTTTTCAAAAATTGGTGTTTTGTATGAAGATTTTTCAGGAAATCGGTGCGGCACACCGCCAAACTGAAACTTCCTGAAATTTTTCGTACAAAAAACTGATTTTCAAAAAAAAAATTTTTTTTTTTCGGCTACAACAATATCATTAATGCCTTTTTTTTAATATCAGCACTCTAGCACATCCAAAAGTCACGAGTCGCCACTGCTAGTATACTTAAAACATCGTCATAGAAGTTTCTGAAAACCTTATCCTTATTTTCTGTTTTATATATACACCTAACATGCTTCATATAAAAATGTTAAAAATAATAAATATATAGTAACTAAATAAAAAACATTAACCGCTCACATTTTTCGATGAGAGTGGTTAATATTATCTCCAATGATAATATTTTTTTAATAGAGTGCTGCTTAGTAATAAAATCACCTTCAAGGCGCGTGAAAACGACTGAAACTACGAGTAGGTATCATCTTGTTTTGGCGGATGTCAATTTCTTTCAAAATAATGAAAAATATGCACTTTCCAAATCAAAAATTGTCAAAATAAAAACATTGATTTCTTTAACCCAACTATCAAAAAAAAAACTAACGAAATTTAATTAAAACGCGATACAACTCGGAACACAGCTTATTTATCTTTTAGCCCATCAGAAAATGGAATTGATAAATGAAGTGATATACAAATAAAGATATCCATAAAAATTGGAAAGAGTGGAATCAGCAGCAAATAGGAATTGCTGAGTGTGGTGTAAAGAACCTGGTAAAACAGTTAACTAGTACCTAGGCAGTAATTTTGCTGATGGTTTAATTGGTAACTACATATTCATAAAACATGTCGTTACTTACCTGGAGAGGAGAATTTCCATTTACGATTAAGTAGGTCATATTTAATATCTATGTGGTAATAATTACATTTTATTATTTGATGGCATTTATACCAAGTGTTGCTCGAACTAGAGTAACCTAATAAAATATTTTAATTAATGAAGCTAGACGATTTACACATTTACAACTTATTTACTTACATTCACAATAAAAACTGATATTCCTAAAATTAAACTTAAAGTAAACATAATATAGACTATATAAAATTTACTATAATTTAGGTCCTTACAAGTTTTTTCGCCACACGTACCGTTTAGGCAAAATTGCTACTTGAAGTTTGCGAATGTTTGGCTTTTCTGTTTGGCGCGGCTTGAACAGCAAGAAACCATCCTGTCTGTATGCACTAAAATTATCGGTAATGCCTACTGTATAATACCGGTAATACCTACAATTTAAAATAACTTGTAATAATATACTATAAACTAGCTGAAGTGTACCCGGCTTTGCTCGGGGTTACGAATGGTTTGGAGTATCTAAAATTTAGAAGTTTTAAGTTATTTTGTACCTGAAAATTGTATAGGTACATTTTTAAGGAGGAAATAATATTATTGTAAATCCTACTAATAATATTATAAAGGCGAAAGTTTGTGTGGATGTATAAATGTCTGGATGTACGTTTGTTACTATTTCAAGCAAAAACTACTGAATGGATTTAAAAAATTCTTTCACTAATAGAAAGCTACATTATCTGCGAGATCTATAGGCTATATATATTGGTAAGCTCTGGCGTTATGAATAATCTCTGGCGTTATGAAATTATTTATCATACTTTTTCTGTCCCTAACAAAATCGATTTATTGCAAACGTCAGAAAAAAAGTAAACCAATTGTCGCCATGGAAACGATGATTTTTTTTAAATTAGGCAATTCACCCTAAAAGGAGTGCTTTGTTGGCGTCGTACATAATAACTATCTCTAAAAATGAATCACCGAAATGTATGTATGCGCATAAACCCGAACGACTGCACCAAATTGGATAATTCTTTTTTTTGTTCGTTATTTTGTATAAAACTCGCGTTGAGTTCTGGCATTGAAAATAATCGTTTCACTTGATCTTTCTCGGGCGTTCCCGACTTCTACTGTCATTCTCTTTCACGTCACATATTCTCCTTATACTATTTCTTCTCTCATCGCGTACGCCTCATTTTATCACACATAAGTATTTGATTCACTTGGTCGTGGCATGTCTTCTTCGGGCATCCCCAACTTTTACTATTTACTTCTTTTTCGTTCATCAGTGGCCCTCCTCTTATTTTGAAGTTAAGTGCGCAAAATTTCATCAATCTCGAAATAAAACTGTGGATGTTTAAAAACTAAGTCAAATCGAGACACTTATTTATGTGTAAACAGATATTAATAGTTAATATATATCTGATATCCCCGGCGTTTAACGGGCTTAATGCAGAGTTTTTCAAAATCAGAATTAGACTCATCAAAACTTATCAAAATACCGCTTTAAAGGGAATATAAACGCTAGAAATATTTCGAATCTCATGCCTGCAAAATTTTAAAATGGAGCGTCTTTTTGCACAAGGCTAGTAAGCGAAAAAGTGATTTTTATTTATTTTGTGCATAATTTTATAAGAACGAAAAAAAGTTAGAACATGGAAAACCTCAAAAATAGTCTTAGCCATAAAGGGGTATTTTTTTTAAATTGTTTCTTTTATTACTTCATAGTTAAGTCATGAAAAAAAAATTTTTTTGGTGGTTTACGCTTATATTTTTTGTTACGTAAATAATTTTTTTTTGTAATTCCAATACATAGAAAAGCTAGTAAAAGCTTCGATTTATCCGTAGCATATTTTTTGATATTCATACTGGAAGCCGATTCGTCGTAAAGATTAATCAAAATAGTATCTAAATAGGATTTCACGTGTATATTCATCTTAAGAGGGTGAGAAAAGAAGATGGGGATAGTTTTTCGAAATATCGTGCAAACAGTGACCTTTCTCTTATTTTGTAGGTCAAGTGTGCAAAATTTCATCAACTTCATAAAAAAATGTAGATTCGTAAGCAAAACTAATCCATGCCGCACGCCCGCCACAAAGCCACACACAGACATTCTGCTTTATATTTTAGATGATAACCATTCCAAAAACACACAAATGTAGATACGAGTAGGTACCTTAAAAAGTGCAGTTTAGAAGGCAAATACTTTTTTGAAAAGTTAGTCCGGTATTACTTTTTGTGATCATTAATAATATTGAAAGGTTCTTGAGAACAAGGCCACGTCGATTTACGCTCTTACAGGTCTGTTTGTGAATAGATACTCGTACTTACACACTTTATGGCACGCTTATACCTACACTACATGTAAATTATATACATAAATCGTTGGATAAAAATAGTGCACTGCCAATATAAGCTCGTAGGTACTCACAATCAAAACTGAAACCACAACCTACAACCAAGTAGCAAGTGGGTATTTGTGACAGTGTTTGGTATTTGTTGCGCGGTGTTCGGGGCACCCGCGCTGGTTCGTATTGCTAACAGTTTTGTCAATCAATTGTTCAATTGATCACAAATTCATTTCTTTGAGAAGAAGTTGCGTAACTGGCCCACTGAACGCCGAAGTGTTACGGCACCCGCGGCCGGAGCCCGCTAACCAGTGATCACTGATCAGTGACGGGTGACCGCGACCGGTACCTGAAACACTCCGTATAGTTCAAACTGATTGGGTTTACCGATAGTCAGCTGTGGAAAATGCACATCACTTAAATCCGAATAATCTTGACCTACAAACCACTAAGCATGGAACGATCGAACCAACACTTGAGACGGCGTGACCTGTCGGGAGACGAAATATATTATTATTCTTTCTATCCTACTTGCAACTAACAAACAATGTACCCACTAACTTGACCAATTTGCTGATTTCTCAACAAATATTTTTCGCACTTACGATTATTTGAATAGTCTATATGAGAGATCTTAGATATATTGAATATTGCTTCAGCGGCCTCCCATCACATGACCTTAGGAGAAATATTGTCTTCTTCAAGAGTGAAGCTATTTAAAACCCATCATTATCTTGGTTGAGACTATCATCACCTTGGTGAAGTATCGGACACTAGGCATCAATCTGATTTTCAGACATGGAAGCACGCAGAGATTGCAACTCTGCTACGTCCCAATGTATCCTAGTACATACGCTCAATGTCGGACTCGCCTAACATCAGCCATTTTACATTCACTTTTAAAATGAAGATGGCATCGCTATTTGTTTACGCAATCACAAATTCAATTAAATTACCTGACCACTGTTAGGTACCTGACTGCCAGACGCTATATTAAAAAATACTGTTAAGGCAGGTTCTAAAATAAATTCGCGCGGCAGGGGTCTTTCTGTATATAGAGAACGAATATAACCCAACTAACCAAGATCATTCGAATTAACTCATTAGCCGAGCACTAATACACCGGTGGATCACCACACTAAAAAATGAACGTCTAAAATATAAGAAATTGAATGTAAACGAAACGAAAAGTAAAGGTCGTATATTGCCCTTGCTCGGGGAATGTGGCCTTGGCGTGTCTAACTGAAGTGGAGTGCTTCGTTATAATCGTTACTCTGCCGCACATAATATACATAATTGCTGCTAGTACCGTCTTGCGTCAATTAGTGTTTCCAGATCAAAATTCCATTATATCCACTAGATCTGCTCTCGGTCGGTCGCATTGTCTCTTCGTAAGCTCTGCTGCTAATTTATTGATGGTGGGTGTCTCTGATGGATACAGTTCAAGCACTGCTCAGCTCGTCCCTACTCGACTGGCTGTTGGAACTTGGAACAATCCCTAACACTTCTCTGCCTTCATAAGTAAACACAGGCCTTCCTCAAATGCTTCCGATTAGTCACTTCTACGTGGATCTGCAGACTTCTTCGATTAATTTGCTTCTCAACCTTCAGCTACCGCTCTACCAAGACTTTTGTTGGACAATTATTTTCACTGCATTTGTATTTTTTGAACGCACGTTTTCGGAGGCGTTAAGAATTTTTTTAAATTTGCCCGCCCTAATCTGTTGTTTTACTATAATTACGATATTCTGGTTGTAGAGCAACTCCGTATGCGGATTACCCCTGACGATTATTCGCGGGTCTTGGAACTCATGACCTTGACTTCTTTAGGTTCATCTTCATGCCTGCAGAAAGACATCTGCAGACAAATTGCAAGATTCATTTTATAATACATACTATCTAGGTTGCTTTATGTTTTATCTGTGTCTCGCTTATATTAGTTTTGTCATCGAAATTTCATAACGCAAGCTTCATAGCATTTTATATTTTTAAAGACTTGAAAGAGAAAATATATGTTTTCATGATAAATTAAGGTCGAAGAACAATGTTGCTAAACGCGATTTCTTTAAATTTGAAATCATTTAAAATTCCGGTAGGTCTTGCCAGTTTCATTTCCGCTTCGTGCAACTTTTCACAATATCTCAACATTTTCGTGTAACGCTAATAATTAAACATTCTTGGAGTCCGTTGTTCCAATTTCGTTAGTCTAACGTCTAACTTGCCTGATTGCAGAAGTACGTCATGTTATTATTGTGTACATTCAAATAGACAGAGGAGTAGTGTTGAATAAGCCGGAACACATCGCATTCCACTCTGCCGCCATCTACTCTGAGAGGAAGGAGTAAGGGTGTTTGGTAAGATAAGCCATCGCGTGTATTTGTACTTTTCTTTGGAAACCTTGGAACTTGAGACGTGATTCCTTTCACATAGTGGCACGACGTCCTCAATCAAAACACCAATTTATTGATAATAAACAAACAAAAATATTAGTCCAATAAACACATTTCGGAGATGGCGTCCTTGAGATTACAATGTGCTTTTTTTATTCCAAAGTTTGGTAAACCCGTGTTGCCAGAATAGAGACCAAGCCTCCCTCCACCAGCCACTAGGCCGCCAGAGGTAGAGCTACCAACTACTCACCTGCCAGTGAATTAGTGAGGTGGTCTGAGTGTGTGTGTGTGTGTGTGTAGCCTGGAATTGCACTTTCAGTGTGGTGTAAATACTTCAAGGCCGAATTCTGTCCGCTATTATTATCGCGATTTGATCGCAATAGCGCCAGATAAATAATTATTGTAATACACTCAAATTATTTCATGCAAGTACCTACACAGGAATTTATGAGTTTGTATCTAGGAACCGGTCATGATATTGTTATTTGCGCAGTTGATAAACAACAACAATCACTCTGAGTATTCACAGAGAAATTAGCTCGTTGGCTGAGTCTCATGATCTCAATTAATATCGTCATCATTGGCAAATCTCTCGAATGGCTCGAGACTGTGAAACCGTCAGCTAGGAAGGGGAGATGAGCAAGTCGGCAACTCTATTTTATATCATTTCAACACTGGAGGGCAAAGTTTCCCTTGGGACTCTAGATCTATTTTACCTTGAATACTGTGCACAAGGTTATTAGGAAGAGCGGAGAAGTGTTCCTCGGTCTGGAAGATACTCAAGCTTTATGAGGAACATTCAATGTGAGATGAATGAGATCAGGATTTTAGGCAGGTGTTTTCAAATATCTTGAAACTCCTGACCACTTAAGTGGAAGGCTTCTAGGAAGGATTGCTTGTGTTCATGGGGACAATACCAATCCAATAAAATATAACGGTCAATTAACGAAGGAACACGCTAATTTCACTTGTTTTCCTCTTTTTTATTTTTACGTGAATACCGCACCGGATTACTAAATGCTCCCAACCGCCTTGAGCCAATGAGACTACGACATCCCCAACTGGGGTATGATGGGTGACAGAAGGTAGTGGGGAAGGGACTGAGATGGGAAAGAGGCAGAAGCGAAAGTACCTGGCTATCTGGACACACTAAACGACTAAAGTCATTTCAAGCAAAGTTTCAAGTTACGGCATTAGGTGAATACCGCACCAGATTACTAAATGCTCCCAACCGCCTTGAGCCAATGAGACTACGACATCCCCAACTGGGGTATGATGGGTGACAGAAGGTAGTGGGGAAGGGACTGAGATGGGAAAGAGGCAGAAGTGAAAGTACCTGGCTATCTGGACACACTAAACGACTAAAGTCATTTCAAGCAAAGTTTCAAGTTACGGCATTAACTATAACGGTTTTCCGCGTGCGGTTGTCGACATATTATTTGCCAGAGGGAAGGCGACGCGACGTGACGTGCCATTGTACTTATTTAATATGATACGAGTATATAGATGTTTGACTTAATTATAAGTTGATCTGATAATCTCGATTTCATTTTACTGGAAGAGCGGTCTGAAGAGTTGTGGATAGTGGGCAGAGTCCTATTACGTTAATTGAAATCATCATGTTGCGATTCTACTTCGTCCTATTGGAAATACTTAACTTTATTTTTAACACATCATTTGTTTTCTGTCTATGGACTCCTTTACTTGAACGTAACATCTTTTTGCATTTTTTCTCAACTTTCTACTTTGTCTTTGGTTCGTTTGGTCTAAAACAGTGGTTCTTAACCTAGGTTCGGTCCCAGGGGTTCGGAGAGTCAGTCTCGCGGGTTCGGTGGAGGTCAAGATACACCCTTATTTTACACATATTTTATTGATGTAAAACTTCTTTACGCACGCTTGACTTGGGGAGTAAGCTGGTGAATGCGTGACGAGAGCGTTACGAAAAGCGAGGTGAAGGGTAGTTGAGATGGAGATATAAGTTAGTGAAGATAGAAAGAGAGAGATGTACGTTTCGTATATTACTGTAGTGGCAAGAGAGAGAGTGGTGCGAGCACACATTTTCTTTCTCTCTTTCTCTCATAGCCTGTTACGTTTCGTATATCTAAGACACAGTGCAGGCCTGTGTGTGGGAGCAAGAGAGAGAGAGCAGTTGGCGCGCATATTTTCTTTCTCTCTTCCTATCATATAGATGGAGCTAAAGAAGTTTTACTTCAGTCGTGTGGTCTAAAGCACACTCGTTTTTTTTCAATGAAGGGTGAATGCGCATATGAAACTAGTGGCGGTCAGTACCTGCAACAAAGTTAAGAAACACTGGTCTAAAAGATAAAAGATCATTTGACTTGGCGTATTTCAGCATATCGCACGAAAACACCAAACAGTAC
This sequence comes from Limnephilus rhombicus, assembly GCA_929108145.2. Classification (NCBI taxonomy): domain Eukaryota; kingdom Metazoa; phylum Arthropoda; class Insecta; order Trichoptera; family Limnephilidae; genus Limnephilus; species Limnephilus rhombicus. The sequence goes on from OV815278.1 coordinate 38,319,715, forward strand.
GTCTTCCCAATGGGAATATATAGGCAAAGCCAAATGATCTTTAATTTTGTATAGCTGTGTGTGACGCAAGCATTAACGACGTAAAAATATGTGGATTCATTGTTGAAACTCTATCCAGTTTTTTCTAAAACTCATCGAATTCCATTTCTGAAAGCCTTAATCATAATTCAAATCACTCAACGCTAGTTTATCTAAATGGTTGCACGCAACTGTGTTTCATTACAAACATAACCTCCATCCTATTGTGTGTGCGATCAAATCTGGTTTTGGAAACAAAAGAGGTCAGCAAGGAGGCTCGCCTTACAATAGATTTTAGGCCTCCGGGAAGAGACCAGGGATCACGCAATACCAATGATATCGTTCGTGAAGGCGTTTCAAAAACGTTGTGAAATAAAATCACCAAGTTAAAAAAATTACTCTACACAAAAATCGTTTCCGCTGCTTGGAATTTTAGCTCTCCAGATTAAATATTTGTGTGGTTCTGTAATTCTAGAGCATTACGGCACCAATGGTATGCATAGCAAAATTCTTATCACTAAATATGTTTAATAAACTTATTAGCAATAAAAGCCGCAGTAAAAACATGCTTCGCTTATAAATGGTGTTAATATTATGGTATTTAAGGTTATATAAGTTAATAGTTACCAGTCGCTGATCAGTTATATTTAATTGCTCGTTGGGTAGTTAAATAATTGCAATTTTTTAGATCTAAGATAATTATGTCCGTAGTTCGTTGATAAAATTTAGGAAGCGGTATGGGTACCACCGCCCTTGGAAACATTTATTGAATAACCAACATCTTTGCCATAAATCACATCAAGTGGTTTGCTAATTTGGCGACTTAGCAGAGGTGATGGGGTTCATCGGGAGAGGTGTGTTCAGGTCTTGGCGGCGGATACGCCTGATGCCCTGACACACCTAGATTCCTAACCACCCCTCATCCTTTTTCAGTTCCGAACTTCCTCCCCGTCCTTTCCTTCAAAACGACCCTCCACACAGCATTCCCAAATATGACGTAGGCCCTGCGGGAAATTATTTTCCTCATTTTTTTTTATAGTGATACCTCACAAGAGTCTTAGCTGCTCCCATCTGGAGCCAGTGAGTCTATGGCATCCCCAATTGGGGTATGTTGTGAGGTTGAAGGTAGTGGGGAGGGGAAGGAGATAGGGAAGAGGAAGATGGGGAAGTACCTGGCTATTTAGATCTGGTCACCAAACACGGCTAATGTCATTTCAAGCAACGTTTCAATTCTGAATGGTGGTCTTACACCAATATACTGAGAGTATTTTCCACTCTGGAAAGTGCCGCAAAAATAGTATATATTAATTTATGTGAATAAATTGTGAAATAACACAAATTAATCAAATTAAATTTATTTGCCACGCCGGGATTCGATCCCGCGACCTTCGGAATGCGAGCCAAGAGCCTTACCGTCTTCCTCCATAAAAACATAAATAAACGTTAAAATGTTAAAATAACGATACATAATATTATTTATATAAAATTCTAGATGGAAATAAATTCCCAATAATTATTTTATGACTTGGTAGGGATGTCCGGGTTCGTGCAGTGAGGTTTATCCAGGTTTTCGCGGCGGATGCGTCCAAATCATGTCACGTCCAAGTCCAAGCATGGCAGGCCGAATCCGGAAATCTTGTGGAATAGTTAGGAGAACTAATTTATTTTATTTTGTTATAAATAATACATTAACAGTATAAAAGAAGCTTTGACTGTCCAACTAGGAAGGTGTCCCGTTCTAGGACAGTCAAATTGACAGGTTTCATTTATATAGGATATGTAATTATTAGGGAATGCAATCTCGTTCTCGCGAGATTTCGTTCTCGCGAGATCTCGGCCTTTTTTTAGCGAGATTGATCTCGGACGAAAAAAGGGCGAGATTGCACTCGAGCATAAAAACGTCTTATTCAAAGCGCGGAAATAAGAAGCCGTTTAGCAGACGATTCTTTGGACATTTTGTGCTTCCTAAGGAGCTATTTTCAAAATAATTCGTAATAATGGCTTGTGATTTGAACTGAACAAATCTTTCATTTGATTGGTATATTTTATTAATTAATCTGTAATTTCTAATAGTCTGACTAATTGGTATATTTTGTTAATTAATTTGTAATATCTAATGGATCTACTGAGTAGATATAGTTTTATTTAATGGATAATAATATCTCAGTTTAATAGTCAACTCAACTTAGATAATAAGTTTCATTTTTTTGACTTCTCGTTGTTTTGTTTGTTATTAAAGAACTGTTTTATTACTAAAAGATTTTTGTTTGATATTAGAAGAGAAGACTGGTTGTTTCTTTCATTTGTTATTTCATAGATACGTACGTCAAAGTTTACTACTTAGAAGTTTATTAAAAAATTAAGGACAAATTCGTCAAACAATGTTTGATGCATAAAAGTCTATTGAAAAATTCGTGAAAATAAATGTTTATCTTATTAAACTTATAATTTTTATTATTTTTTCCTAATTTATTCAAATATTGTGATTATTTGCAAAATAACATACAAAACAGCCAATCTCGCGAGATCTCGAAATTGGCGAGATCTCGCAGTATTGTTACTCATAAACTCGCGGGATCTCGCTTGAGCCCTAATCTCGCGAGATTTGCATTCCCTAGTAATTATTCATATATGTAGTATTAGGTAAAGTTAACATTCACAGATTCCATTCACAGTAGTAGTAGACTAGATTCTAGAAATAATTTATTATCGAATATGTAAGAAACAGTGTTTAAGCAGTGAGTATAGAAGAAAAAACTGTAAAGGAAAAACAATTGGGAAACGAAGAAATATATAAGGCATTCGTAATACATAATTATCACATATTTATTTTAATTATTTATAAAATACATGTTACATATATAAGACAATAGAGAACTCCAGACCAATTTTTTTATTTTTTTACCTTCAAACTTAAATAACTGCATTTTTATTTTTATTTTTATAGTTAGTTTTAATAGTTAAAATAATTCTTAAAGTTTTAATTTTTAAAGACTCCCAGAAACGCCGCACCGTATCTATGGTGGTCTTCACCCACCGATAGTTTTTTTTACTTTTTAAGTTGTCATTTTGAATCAGTGATGTTATGTTGAGGGAAATTTCCCTAGATCTAGGGGAGAAAATATTTTTTAGGGATAAGGGAAATCAGGACAAAATCTAGGGAAATTTCGAACTCTAGCAAAATTTTTATTACATATGACAATATTACTGGTATTATTTATATTATATATATAAACGTATATATTACTATATATATATTGGAATTCCTATGAATCTTAATTATTGTTCATGTACTTACATGCCATGTTATTTTTAACACTGACAACTCAAAATGATATTAGGGAACGTACCCATACTACGTGACACGTTCGGGGGGGGGGTCTTCAAAATACCACGCTTGGTACAAATGAGCGGCGGGTTGCTTATGATTTTTATTTTGCAAAGTGTTTTTTTTTTATTTGGAATTCAGTTTCTAATTCAGTGGTGAGTGTATTCGTACTTTTAAATTATTACTTCACGTAGCAAAAAGTGTTTTATTTGGAAAATCACGGTATTATTAGTATATTTACCAAGTTCCGATATCTTTCCAATTAATTATCATATTAATTAACATATAACAGGATTAGTGTTACACAATCATGTGGCTACGTAGGTAATTGCGTAAATGTGAAATTCTAGGGAAATTTCACTTCGAAATCTAGGGAAATAATTTTTTTGGGCAGAACATCCCTGTTTGAATGAAGAATCATGGCATGATCATGGCGGTCATGACGGAATGCTTTGTAATGACTTTTAGGTGTGAGGTGTGTTTTTTATTCAAGATTAACTGCTTTTAATATAGAAAAACATTGGTAAAATGTCCACATTTCACCGCTACTGTTATTGTATTTAATCAAAGTGCAATATAAAAACAATAAATCATCTCTTTTATTGCAAATACATGTGACATCGTGTTTTGTGTCAGGCGTTACTTTGTAGGTACATTGTTTTATGTATAATACATACAGAAACACTGGTATTTATAATACACTGATCATGACGAGTGTGTAACAACTTGTATAAAAAGCCCTATACTAAAAACCATTTGAAAATACATAACCAAATGTCAAAATATGACACGACTTTAACCTCAAATAGACAAAATTTATTGCAGATTGTCCGCAAATATAGCCCTTTTTGTAAATTGTTCAGGGCCTAAATTATGTTTCAATAAACACAATAACTATTATTTATCTAAATCTCTATAAACAGTATGAAAATAAACCAAAAACACGAAATGTTGAATTGCATAGGTACGTGTGCACTTCAAGTCATTTCAAATGTCAATACAATACAATACACACTATCACCAGGTGACAGGTTAACAGTGACGTCACCGTTAACCATTTCAGTAATGCCAACTTAACGCTGTGTTTGGAGAAGAGGTTTAAAAATGCACTTTTTAATAATTTTTTAAAAACTCTGCGTTTAATATTATGAAATAAAACTTATATATTCAGAATCAGCGTTTCTTGGTCTATATGAACATATTTTTTTAAAGCCATAATATTTTTCACTGGAGTTCCTTATTAATTAGCTTAGATTTATTAAATCACCATACTAGGCGGCTGCCTGTTTCATGGTGATCAATTAAAGATAGTATCTTTTTTAGTGAAGTCTAGTGTAAACACATGGTACTAGTATGTAAATTGGTAAAGTTATAATAAAAAATAGAAAAGAGAAAAAGAAGTGCCTAAAATAAATATGTAAATAAAATAAAATAACATAGCAATTTTTATAATATTTCTGAATCTGTCCAGCTTAAATTTAGTGACCGTTTTGTTATTTTAGGATACCAGAAAAATAATATTCAAGAAAGACAGTTCAAACCCTCTTCTTGGCGATGTATCCTATAGTATACATAGTTTTTATATTTTTTTCCCTCTTAAACTGGTACATGGGTAAAACAAATTTTAATTAAAACTGCTTTACCGTATTCTTGACTTGATAATTAGTACCACTAGAGCAATCTACTGTTCAATTAAGAAGAACAGTGACAGTTCAAATTCACACCGCTGCAATACTTCTGCCAACAGAAGATGACCGACTAATTTGTCTGTAAGTAATCTGTATTTATTACCTGCATCAATAGATATGTAATTATTTTAGGAATAAAAGCGTGTTTATAAGGGTTAAGTGAACAATAAAAAATAGTATTGAGTCATATATGTGACAAATCTTGTTTATATTGCATTCCAAAATGGTGTGTATCCTATGATATACACCGCCAAGTATGCAGTGAATTACATTTGATTGAATGTATTTCCCCTGCGATATAATGCCAAGTTATTAATATATTAATTATAGTTTATTAAAGCCAAGTTATTTATAGTTTATTGTCTTATGTAGTAAACTCCTTTAAAATCTATATATTACGATTTTTTGATTTTTCCATAGACATACAAATTGAAGAAATACTGACCATAATACCAAAATTTGGAGCAGATTCTGATATTGAAAGTGACGAAGATGATGAACTACCAGTTGATTCTTCTGTAGTGCGCTCTTCAAACTTTGGAATCGTTTATGATGCATTGGGAGAAGATAATGAACCAATGACTCATGTAATTCTGAACAGACGTCTGTATTTTGCATAAAATATGGCATAAGGCTTTTTTTACTGATTAGAGCAATTGATTCCTATCATATCACACAAAATAATAGTTTTAATTAGCTTTTAAGACATAATTTTTCATTTTCCATAATAAAATATTTTAAGGTTGATTTGTAACAACCTGGCAATGTATACTACAGGATACAACTCCAAATAACCTATACAAAAAACAATAAAAATATTTTTCATTTGTTTTGTGATTCTGAAGCCTAACAAACTTCAAATATAAAAAAAAATATTTTTAAGGTTGCTTTATTCTATCGGTGCCAAGAAGAGGGTTAAGAAAAAAAAATAATTTGGAAACAATAGAGATATAATAAGGCGCTGTAATTTATAATTATCAGATAACATTTTTTAATAACATTTCTGACTCCGTCCTGCCCAAATCTAGTAACCATTTTGTTATTTTTGGGCCGAAGGATGACACTTCACACAGTTTTAGTTGTGAAGGGATTTTGTTATTCAATTTCGGTCCCATCAGGTATGAGAATATCATTTGATAAGCCATAAGCCGCTGTGTTGCTTGTTGGAATAGAAAGGTCATTTCTGCCCTTACTTTTAGTTTGATGCTTGTGTTCGACTTTTTTCATTTTATATTTATTTTTATGATCATAAATTATTATCTTTTTAATGTAACACTGTCGAACATCTAGTACATTAATTTCTCTGAAGAGAACGTCGCACAATGGTTTTACTAGTATGGGAGCGACGGAAACAATTCGAAATTTCAAATTGAAGGGATCACTAAATTTGGTTTCTATATCTTGACAGGGCATCTTTCTTTATACCACGAAATTCAGCAAAACGTTTCCTCACTGCGAAACACGTCAGCAAAGATTGACTTCCCGAGCAGTCAGGACGTTTGTGTGTAAATGCAACGAATACTATATAACATTTAGGGACTGATAACTTTTTACACCGCTTGCTGGCAAATTTTTTTAACATGGATTCAATACCTTCAGATGTGTACTAAAGATGTTGGGTTTATTTTTTTCATTTACTAATGCAACAAATTATGGATATTTGGTTAAATTTGGGGTTAAAGTTAGATATTCACTAATATTCAGTAACTTACTTGTACTTTTGTAGCTGAACTATTTACGTATCATATTTAAAAAAAAAATCTTGCGCATTTTTGCGTTTCTACGGCCCAGTAATTTTTACGTAATTTACTTCCTGTAAAATTTGAGTGCTTCATAAATATTATTTTTGTCACAGGTACGGTTTCAAAGGATTTGTTCTTAAGACAAAAGGAGTTATTTGACATAATGATGAACTCGAAGTGTCAAAAGACGGAAAAAGATTTTAATATTTAAAAAAAATATATATAAACCTCACCAATTGCTTTAAAGCAGGGGTGGGGAACCTGCGGCCCGCCGGCTCTTTCGGTGCGGCCTGCTAAAGGAACCACAAAAAATTACACAGAACAGGATGTTTTTAAGGCGTTATTACAAAATTGTTAGATACTAGCAAGTAGTTTAGATATAAATGAAAACGTCACAAAACCTCCCATTTTACTTTTATTTTAATTTGTTATTGTAAAACGATAGTTAAATTCCATCGGATCTTTTAATTTTCTTGTACGGGACAGTATCGATATTTCAGGATTGATAGCAACTCTATTCGGAGTGGAATCTTAGGCAGTCTGTCATAAAAAATATTTTCTAGTCATCTTTGCGTAGGTAAAGTGGATAATATATCAATAAAATCCTATTAATGACAACTACGAAGAAAAGAAAAGTTGAAGCTGAGTGAAACGTAAAATTATTTGAAACTAAATTAAGGCTGTGGAAAGTAACTCAAAATGAATGACACTACGCATTTTCCAACACTGCAAGGAAAAAAGCCTTCTGCATCGTTTGAATACGCTAGTGATTGCCCGAAATTAAGTGAGGCATTTAATGAACGATTTAAGGACGTGAAAAAGGAGCGAACGGATCTGAACATATTTGCTACACCGTTCAATTTCGAACCATCGAATGTGCCTGATCATCGGCAGCACGAAATTATTCAATAACAAAGCGATGATGAATTAAAAGCTAGATGTAACAATCTCCCCAAATTAAGTCAGGAATCACTGGTTAAATTAAGTCAAGTACGTCTCTTAACATTTTGTTTATAATACAAACATTAATACCATAATAATTGCCACACTTCTGGTATAAAAAATCCCTGCAAGTACTTTATCGTTATTAGTTAAATAAATATAAAATTATATTGCGGACAATAAATATGCTACAAAATGTAGAAAAACCATTCACTTAATCAGGGTACAACTTAATTTAAGCAGATTGACTAGTGGAATCCTATGCAGATTCATTCTAAAGGTAAAACCAATCTTGTGTTCGCAATGCAAATTCTTGTTGCGGATTCATCTGCTAACCATAATGCATTTCGAAGGTAAAACCATTTTGGCGTTCTAGGTGCAGTATAATTAAAGCTGAGGACTCACAATCCAATTCGCTCTGACAGAAAAACCAGATTTGTGTGTAAATGCAATGAAAAAATTCCATGAGTGGTTTCGTCTGCTTAAGCATTTCGTAGAAACCTGTTCTCGTTTTTGAAGTGCACTTATAAAATTCTAGTTGCTTTTTTGCTGCCAGTATAAGAGAAAAGCCATTTTCATGTACTCAGTAAAATGGCTACACTCAGTAGTTTTAAGTCTCCGCATATAGATTCACCTATAACTGAAACCAGTTCTGTGTTTAGAATGCAATGAAAAAAAATCCAGGTGGGGTTTCATTTCTTAACGCATTATGAAATTCTAGTTGAGTACTTTGTACTGAAAGTATTTGAGGAAAGCCATTTTCATGTTCTGAGTGGAGTTTTAATTCCCCGCGTACAAACTCACTTTATAATTAAAACCAGTTCTCTGTTTAGAATGCAACAACAAAATTCCAGGTGGGGTTTTATCTCGCTAACGCGTTTCGTAAGAAACCAATCTCGTGTGTGAAGTGCATAATTATAAATGTGTGAATTGCATAAATATACAGTAATAAATTTGTAGTTGCATATGTGCTGCCAGTATTGGAGGAAAGCAATTTCACGTTCTGAGTATAGTTTTAATTCACCGCGTACAGATTCAATCTGTAATTTTTTTTTACATGAGCTCTACACATTAAAAACAGTTCTGTGTTAAGAATGCAACGAAAACGCATCAGATGTGATTTCATTTGCTGACGCATTTCTTATGTTGGAAGTGCATTTATAAAATTTTAATTTTTTAGTTTATGCTGCCAGATTAGAGGAAAGCCTTTGCTTTTTGACGGAAACCATTATTGTGTTCAAAGTGCAGTTATAAAATTTTGGTTGCAGACTACATGCAGCCAGAATTTTAGAAAAACCATTTGCATGTTAAGAGTGTACCTATAATTAAAGGGTGTTGCCAGTAACGTAACATTTTTTAATTAGTTACGATAAAACCAGTTCTTTCTCCTGTTCTCCTTAAGGTTCTCCTCCCCCCCCCCCCCCCCCCCCCCCGAGACACGGAATTCGGAGTGCGGCCCGCGGGTTAAAGTATGAACATCCAAAAAATGGCCCGCGACGCTAAAAAGGACGAGAGGTTGGATAAATTCTGTAAAAAGGTCGCAGGCTTCAAATTTCGCATGATGGACTATTGCTCGTCGAGATGATGCTAGATTTGTGATGGAAAATAAAAATAAAATGACTTGAGACTCCGATTGGTTTTATATTGTACGCGATTTATCCTGAAAACGGCACGTGGTGATCGTAAACACAATTTGAATGTAGTTCAGACCAATCCAAACGCTTAAAAACCAAAGATCTTCGGAAAAGTGCACCTCTTTCTCGATCAATCGGTAGCATCAAAATTATTAGAAGACATTATTTCAGGGGCTCATCTATTAACAGACAAGTGTACAAGATATTTGATGATAATCGCTCTTCTTAATAACAGGTGTTCATCGGAACGCGAGAGGATGCGGATTATTCTAGTATTTTTAAATCTTCAATTGTACCTACCTTTGCGATTAGTTCGCGGGAAGTCTGACAATATAAACGTAGTGTGGCAGAATCCTTGCCCATCGTCCGTCAGATATTGCCGCCCGATTAAGATTATCAGAAGAGGCTCTAAAATATCGCGAGAACTATTCTAGAAAATGTTCTCGGGAGAAATTTTATGAAGGTATAGTTACAGGCAACCCCCAAAGAAACAGTTAAATCGTTTTCCTAAGGAAATTTTCGATTTAATAATTCTTCCGGATATTCATTATTCAAATATCATTAGCACCGACGATGATGATGATTGTTCATCGTCTGCTTCAGAATGTTAAAAAGCACAATTAAACATTACTCGGCCTTTATTTTCACATGGATATGGACATAAGTAATATCAATTTTAAGAATTTTTTTTAAAAAAATTTTTTCGTTGATAAAAATATAATAAAATCCAGAAATCGTTAATAAAATCCAGTAAAACTTACTAAAACCGAATATTATATTTTTTTTTAACCATACCGAAAAATAATCTCACTTTTTTCACCCGTTAATCCTCCCTGTGAATTGTTTCCAACTTTTGGGGTATTTGGAACCACTGTGCGTCGCTCGAATATATGAAAGGTTTCTTCATTATAAAATCGATTTCTACGCTTTCAATAACGGATTTAATATTGTTTTCCCTGTACCCGCCCATCCGAAACATCCGTAGGTTATGATAGAGTTACATAGCCCGTAATATATATTTTTTAAGTAGTGTGTTTTTAAAATTTCCCGCAATGAAACAAATATATGAATACGTGTACTATATTATTCGTATGATATATTTTCTATTTGGTATTTCCATTTAAGGTTATTGTCAACTGTAACGCCTAGATATTTAATAATTTTAACACACTCAAGAGTTTCACTATGACATGGAGAGTTATTATTTCCAAAGCTACAATTAATTTTATGAATTATGAGGTGGTGAAGTGTTTTGGGTTGTCCCGCAATAGTAGCATTCGTCTATTTATTCTAAGAAGTTAATTCGTAAGTAAGGAATAGCGTGTTTAATGAAGTGTACGTCAGAAGCGACATTTTTTAATATCTCTTAATACGCAATTGACCGCGAGTAAAAAAATCACAACATAATTATAATGGACTTCGTGTTAGAAACTTTAAATAATAAATCTAATTCGAGGAACAAGTGCTAAAAATTAAGAAATTATCTAGTACGAACACAGCCACAATAAAATTATTATGATCAAGAGTACAGAAAAAATTAAAGCAATTAAGAAACGCAAAATAATGAACACATAGTACCTACCAAAATTGCCCATTCAGTACCTAGGTTCGGCGAAACAAATATTTTAATATTCAAAATAACAATAATGATTTTTAATGTATTTCCAAATACTTAAAAAAATATATATTTAAAATGAACTTACTTATAATGTAGGCAAGTGTTCCTGATGTAGTTCTCAACCTTTTGGAAGTGCTCTGTGGTTTGAGCTGCTTTTTACCTTAATGCTCATGTTCATAAACATTAAGGTAAAAAAATAATAAAATCAGCTATTGCTCGCCTTTGTGTCAAACTTTGCAACAATAGCTGATTTGACATTTATACAAAAATTTTAAATAATAACTTTGACTGTACCGAACTTCTTTCCCTGGTTAATTTTAACATACCATTAAGACGTACACGCCATAGAGAACTATTCCACACGTTTATTTAAGACAAATGCAGTGTCTAATTCGCCAATCAATCGTGCTCTTCATGTGTTCAATATTATTGGTCTAAATTCTAACATCGATATTGTAACGACATTTTCTCCGATTCACTGCCCAAATTTAAAAAGACCATCATATCAATAATATAATTTGTTCAATACGCATACATACATACTTACACACAAATACTCACCCTCACACACCTTCCCACTATATACATTACCCGGTAATTACTTAATACACATACCATAAATAAGACACTACAATGAAACATATAATAGGTTCCTACCCTCCATGTAATATACTTATTAATTGTAAATTTGTATCTGATGTACTATTTGTTTCTGTTAATAAATAAAAATAAATGAATAAGAGTTTGCGTTGTTGCGTTTTTTACTTCTTCAAAACTTTGACTATATCGCCCTTATTGGTAGATGATACCGCCGCATTCAGATAAACACAATGTAGGAAAACCAATTAATCCTACCACCAATATATTATTTTTTTCATCACATTTTCCCGGCCAAAAGTATTTTAGATATTTGTTTTTGGGGCGTTATGCCGTGTTGCGCTACCTCCTTCTTCAGCCAACGTTTCAGACAGCGTGCAGTGTCCATCATCAGGGCAGATCCGGCAGATGTGTCCAAAAACAAATAACGAAAATGTTCCACTTAACGTTTCTATCTATTTAAATAAGGAAGATTGTCTGTGGCGGCTTGGATTTGATTAGTATGCAAATCTACGGTTTTATTCTGAAATTTATGAAATTTCGCACTCCTTGATAAAATTTTGCACGCTCAACTTTCAAAATAAGAAGAAAATTACTTTCTACATTTGAGTTTGAAAAACTCTGTGTAAAGCCCGGGCAACGCCGGGGACTTCAGGCAATCACAATTCACAATCCTTACCCTGCGGCCAACAAACTTCTTAAATTGACTGCAATTCAACACAACAATGTTCTCAATAAATTGGCGATCTGTTAATTAAATACATTAAATTAAAATGTTATTACCTTAGATAATTGACTGTCTTAAAAATGTATTAGGTGTGTAAAATACATACATTTAGAATTTATTATTTATGGAAATTGAGTTTCCATCAGTACACATCATTTTGAGTTGCAAACATTATGGCTATTAAATTTTACAGTCGTCGCTACGCACGTGAAGATTTTATTAAAATAATATTGGGTAGACAACTAAACTTGTTTTATAGGCGATACAAATTATTTCTCTTCGTCAAGTGTGACGTGTGACGAGGAATGCAAATTTTATACATTTTTATTTAACACCTCAGGCTAATTTGTCGCTTTTGGGAAGGTCATTTCATGAACATTCTCCAACCCAAAAGAGTCCTAAATTCTGCAGTCTTCCAAAATAAATACCAACTCTGCTTTTGCCACTAATCATTTCATAAGTGTAATACTTATGTATAATACTTAGTATTCTCACGGAGACTCTTGACCTAGATGTAGAGGTTAGGTGCAGAATTGAAGCAGTAAGAACTGCGTTCACTAAAATGAAATCCCTCTTCTGCAATGACAATATCAGTTTAAAACTAAGGCAGAGAATGCTAAAATGTTATGTGTGGTCGGTCTTGCTGTATGGATGTGAAACATGAACCTTGAAAGTAAATACCATGTACAGTTTAGAGACTTTTGAAATGTGGCTTCACCGGAGAATGCTCAAGGTCCCATTGATCGACATTATCACCAACACAGAAATTCTCAGGCTAGAGCAGATAGAGAACTGCTTAGATTAATAAAAATCAGGAAAATTTAATATCTGGGTTATATACTTCAAGGGGAAAAGTATCACTTTCTCCATTTAATATTGAAAGGCAAGATAGAGGGTCGCCGAGGGCCTGGTAGGAGACAAATGTCTTGGCTGCGAAACGTACGAAAGTGGACCGGCATTAGAAGTGTGGAGGAGCTATTCCGGGCAGCGCAAGACATAGAAACATTTTCAAGAATGGGCCCACAAAGAAGAAGAAGAAGAAAAATACTTATAGTGATGGGGGTAGCAAATGTAAAATCGTGCAATGTCCAGAGTTTTAAATATAATGTCCTCCGCGTACAGAGCCGTATCTTCTCCAAGCATAAGCTTTCTAATTAAAGTGTGTTCATCGGTATTGACCTGCCAGGTAAGTATTTTTCTGTATCCATTAGTAATTAGTAAAATTAGATAGAACCTAAGAATTCTTAATAAATTGTACAGCGCCCTTGAGGTGATTTTTCACAAATACGGTGCTCTTCAAATTATCCAATTATTATTATCATTATTATAAATCCTTGTGTCTCCCTTACTATCGTGGAAAGAAATATGTTCTTAACTGTGTTAGAAACAGAAAATACCACGGTTTATATTCAAATCGAAAAATTAACAACTAAATAATAAAAAATGTACCGACTTATACCTTTATAAAACCAAGTTTTCCGAACGCAATCTGATAAAAAAATATGAAATATTGAAATTATTTATTTTTAAATGAAACGACAAAGAAGTAAAAGGACGATAACGTTTATAATACACTCGCCTAATCAAATATGTACCTACATTGTGTCTTTATTATTTGCGTTATCAGTAATTTTAGTTAGAAAAAACTTAAGGCTCTGCAACCGGGTTCGAAAAGAAGAAGATGGAGAGATACGAAATTACGAATGTTAGAGGAGAGTGCTAACATTTACAGCGACAAAATCGATGCGAAAATTGCGAAAATGTTTAATAAAACACGACACGTTTAAAACAGAGCAAAATTCTCGCGGGCATTGTCTTAAACAGCATTTAAAGAAGCACTGTGAATTTTTTCATACATATAACTTGTAAAATAACTGTAACAAACGTGTTTCTAATAATTTTTGGAGCATATTTTGCGATTTTTTTCTATCGAGGGAATTTTATATAATTTGCGTTTCGGCGCGGGCAATGTCTAGATATTATCTTCAAGAATAACATATATTTTTTAAGAGCTTTAAAACTTACCGTGTTTAAGGGAGATATGTAAGAAATCGGTAGAAATTCGGGTTGCGGGCCCTTAAGCTGAGCCATTTTGAAAACTTTTTTATGTCTGCATTCAATTTTTTTTTTATTTAAAAAATTATTTGGTTATTTCGGATTATAAAATTTTAAAGCGTATTTTACAACCTTTTAAAACAGTTTTTAGTTTTAAGATACTTTCAGAAATGTTCCATTTATTTGGATTTTACTTCAAAGCGAAAATATTTCAACCTTCCGACAAAATACGCCTAAAGTCTGAGGAGTTAAAAGTTAGAAGAAAACGACTGCTTCACATTCTACTTGGTACTTGGTGTGAGTGAATCGAGGAATGTGCTGTTAAATGAATTTATAACCACTGCCTACAGTTACCATAACGTCAAACAACGTAATGTAAGTACCTAATTATCAAACAATACTAATTTGGTTGGTGGCTGCATCGCATTAAAGCATGCGTGAAGTAATGCCAAATATTCCTGCGTATTCCTAAATTAATGCGTTAAATTATTCACGTTCAATGAACTTTTAATTTTTGTGGTATTAAATTATTTATTTATTAACAATCTTTTTCCAGGCTTTTACATTAAGAAATAAACAGCCTTTATTGTACATAACTGAAGTGCCTCAGTAACAGTATTTTATATTGGTCTAGCGGTAAGACTCTTTACTCGAAATCCGAATCCCGATCGAATCCCGGCGTAGGCACAATAAATTTTATTTGAATAATTTGTGTTATTTCACAATTTATTCATTTAAAAATAATGTATAGTATATTTGCGGAACGTTCCAGAGAGGAAGATACTTTCAGTATCGTCCTGGTGTAAGACCACCATTCAGAATTGAAACGTTGCTTGAAATGGCGTTAGCCGTGTTTGGTGACCAGATCTGAATAGCCAGGTACTTCCCCACCTTCCTCTTCTCCATCTCCTTCCCATCCCCACTACTTTCAGCCTCACAACATACCACAATTTGTGATGCCATAGTCTCACTGGCTCCAGAAAGGAGCAACTGAGACTCTTGTGAGGTATTACCTACTATAAAAATTTAAAAAAAAACATAAATTGAAGATGTCCACTGACTTGGTATAATTGTTTCCCTCCATTAGTAAATTCTGGACAAAGAGGAATACATATTATGGTAGTTAGTCCCAGAATTTCTGCACTGAAATAAATCCTGACTTCTAGTATTACGTAGTGGAATCCGAAAGCTTATCAATTCAAGCTATACCGGACTATCAACTAAATCATTTAGAATTTTATATGTATAGAAGTACCAAGTCAGTGAAAATACTTCTGTCTGCCAATTTGAACATATTCATATCATTTAAAATAGTGCTATAGTTCAACATAATTGCTGGAATACCCATTTTAAAATTTAGAAAACGAAATATTTTTTTTTGTATTCTTTCAACAGCTTGTACATGCATTTTATAATGTGGGTTATATATTATAAGACCGGAGATTTGTGCTCAATTTGACAAAATATAACAGTTTAAAACACTTTATAATATTAAAATTTCTATTTAGCCTAGTTATAAAACCCAACACTTTTAAGCCCTTATTGGAGATTTCTGTTATGTGGTTAACAAATAATAGATTTGATTGAAAAGTAATGCTGCTTCAGTAAAGTCTTTTTGTGTAAATGTTTCAAGAGCATTGTTATCAATACTGTAATTAAAGATCACTGGATTTTTTATTCGAGAAAATCTAACTATCTTACATTTTGAAATTTTTAAGAAAAGTCTACTTTCATTACACCAAATTAACAACTTATGAAGAATGTTGCGATAATAAATATTTTGAATAATTCTAAAAATTTTGAGGTCATCAGCAAAACATAAGATAAATACATCATGATATATTTTTGTAAGATCATTAATAAATAAGAGAAATAAAATTGGGCCAAGGTTTGAATCCTGTGGAACTCCACTTGTTGCATAATTTTTTTTCGACAGGGAGGATTTTATTCTAACAATTTGTTGTCTTCCAGTAAGATATCTTTCAAACCAGGCTAATATAAATTATATCAGACAAGCGATGAAGTAGGGGTATCAAGATGATTTTATTTTAATAAATGTTTGTTTGAAATGTGTGTTTCTTTTGTTTAAATTTTTGACAGAACTAAATTTAAATCACCAGTAATTTTTAATGTTTACTAACGGTGTTCTTTTATTTTATTTTATTTTTTTATTTTATTTTATTTGGAAAACCAACAGTTACATTATTTACTTTGGTGTATTTACATATGTATATGTTATTGAACCAATAATAGGTTTTCACTGGTGTGTATTAATTAGAGAGATTAAAAAGTTATAAAAGTTATAATAGTTATAATAGCTTATTGGGATGGGATGGTGGGCGGGAGGGGAAGGGGACGGATCTAATCTGGGAGTGAATAAGTTATTTTTATAGGAGTATAATAGTTTGTATATGTTTAGAAGTTATTTATTGTTTATTTTTTTTAGAATTTGGGGTGCTGTGTTGAATAAGTCGAATTCATTGTATGAATTGTTAAAAAAGTGTGAAACGCGGTTAATGAATGTGTTTTGTTTAGAGTTAGTATTGCATCGAGGTGTGTTAAGTGTGTGATTTAGTATAGTTTGTCTGGTGGGCACTCTTAATTGAATTCTTTCAAGTAATTCCCGGCAATCTATCGCAGAGGTGGCTATCTTTTGCAAGAATATTACGTCTGCAGAATTTCTACGATTTTCTAGTGACGAGATTTTGAAAAACGTGGCAGACTCCACATAACTTAGATGAGGACGATATCCCCGAAAATCAAGGTATCGTAGAAAACGATTTTGTATTTTCTCAATCCTTTCTATGTATGTTGTGTACCTGGGATTCCAGACTTGAGAGGCGTACTCCAGAGAACTGCGTACATACGCAAAGTATAGCATTTTCATAGTGATTACCTTTTTAAAGTGTTTGCCGATTCTGAGTATGAAGCCAAGTACCTTGGAAGCT
Source organism: Limnephilus rhombicus (assembly GCA_929108145.2). Classification (NCBI taxonomy): domain Eukaryota; kingdom Metazoa; phylum Arthropoda; class Insecta; order Trichoptera; family Limnephilidae; genus Limnephilus; species Limnephilus rhombicus. The sequence continues at coordinate 38,337,012 of OV815278.1, forward strand.
TTTGCACCTATGGATTCGATATGTCGGTCAAAAAGTAATTTTGGATCTAGCACTACTCCCAGATCTTTGGCCTCCATCATTTATTTAAAGTATTGTGCCGTTAAGGAAATAATCAAAAGAAATGGGATTTTTGTTTCGGGTAAAGCTGATGACGCCGCATTTTTTAACATTTATTTGAAGGTTGTGTTGTGTGCAGTAGCTATTTAGGCGATTTAAATCTTCTTGTACGCGAGTACAATCATTGATACTTGTAACAGGAGAGAATATTTTCATGTCGTCTGCGTATAGTAACGTTCTGGAGTGGAGAAAACATTTTCCAATGTCATTAATGTATATATTGAAGAGCAATGGTCCCAATAATGACCCTTGGGGTACTCCTGACGGTACGGTTACCCAATTCGATTTATAGCCACCGACGACTACTGCTTGGCTGCGATTTTTCAAATACGACGATAGCCATCTGAGGAGATCTCCGTGTACGCCGATTAGTGAAATTTTAGTCAACAAAACATCATGGATTACTAAATCAAAGGCTTTGCTATAGTCTGTATATATTGCATCTACCTGTACGCGTTGGTCCATATTGTCTTGTAAGATTTCGACAAATGCCGTTAGGTTAATGGTAGTAGATTTTCCTTTCATAAATCCACGCTGATTGTTGTTAAGTGACAATCTCAAGGCTGTAAACATCTGGTCGTACACAATTTTTTCGAAAACCTTACTGAAAATGCAGAGCTTTGATATGGGCCTATAATTTTCAATGTCAGATTTTTGGGCGTTCTTGAAAGTTTGTCCGTTCTTTTGAAAGACAATTCTGAGAGTTTCTCTAATAATTAATTATCAGGGAAGAAATAGTATTATTTTAATAAAAAAGCAAAATAATATTTTTTTTTGATGGACGTTTATTTTGAGGCTAATATTTCATAAATACTTTCAGCTTCAAAAATCCTACAATTATTATAATATCGTATTGTGTCTCTCCCGTCCGAAACCAGTTCACACAGTTCAAAAGGCTACGGAAACAACCGTTCTAGGTATCTCTTTGCAAATAGAAATACGAACGAATGTGTTAGGAGCAAGTCTGATTGCCAATATCACCATGTCCAACCTAATGGAAACTCTGCTAGGAATGTGAAGACCGTTGGAAGCAGTGTCCATCATCGGATGGTGTCCTTGGTTGGAAAAAGAATAAAAGATCGCCTCATCTTGGTTGGGATGACGATTTGAAGAGAACCGCGGTGAAATTAGTCCCCTATCATCACATTTAACCATCAGCTATTGCTTTTGCTGCTACCAACTATAGCTACTTGTAAATCTAGAGTTACACACCGCTCCGTTCCGAGCAATTGCCTCTGACATCAAGCAGAACGAATAAATCAATTTGTGTTTTACGAAAAACAAAAACCAATCTTTCCACTGCTCGGTGCGTTGAAAATCCACTGTTTCACAAATGTTAACCAACTATTCCAAAAAAAACTAATGAGAAAATGAACGTTGAAGATTGAAGATTGAAGATATCCTTCACCTCGGATCTGAGCATTGGATATGCTGAATATACCTCAGAGATTCCTGAGTAACTGCCCAACCCTCCCAGACCCTAACTACTGCCAATACTGAATACCTGCCAATAAGTTTTTGTTGAAAAAAATTCAACGGATACTATTGACATAATGTACATTTTTTACTTCAAATAACCCCAGGAATCACTGCTTAAAGAAAGCAAGGTACGGCTCATAACAACCTGTTGGTATTATTCCCATAATGCCATAATGTGCATAAGTTTATATAATATGAGTCACACATAGGGTTACCATTTAGAAAATTGAAAAGACCTGGCAAAAAGCCGGCTAGTCCAAAAAAATTCCGGACATTTTAATCATTTCGATTAAAGTTATTCGATGAAATAACAGCCGTAAATTCATACATGTCCCAACAAAACGATGCATTTTTTAGTATGATGGTTCATAAAATGTGGGTAACCGTTTTTACAAACTTCACAATCGCCAGATTGCCCATTCTATTAAGTATTTGCGAATTAATTTTTGCTATCTGATCTCAAAACGCAAGTGTAGAAAGAGTGTTTTCTCTAATGGGAGCACAGTGGACAAAATAGCGTAATAGATTTATCTGTCCATCGGTCAGATCGTTGTTGATGTATGAGTTTGCGAAGAATTCTATAAGAAAACTTAGAATGAACGGGAGCTGCTCCGTCAAGTATCTGGCGCTGAAAAATTAAAAATTTATATATTTATCGAAAACAAGTGTTAAGTTTTGCAGAAGATATTTTATGTTCGAACTTGTTGATTGTTTGCAACTGCAATTAAAATTTATTGTTTGATCTCCATGAGTTGATTGTTAAAGGCGATTTATATTTTATTTTTAGACTAGCTGACCCGGCCACGCGTTGCTGTGGCTAATAAAACACAACGTCATCTACTGGATGGTTATCCAACCTTTATAACCACCGCGGTCTTTGAGTTTATCGCGAAGAGACAGGCAGATGCCGCGGAGGTATTTTATTTATAATACGTAGAGAAGATGGTGTGAAAGATTGTAATAATGTGAATGAAATGCTTGGGGTAACTACCGTATTTAAGTTAATAAGGATTAATACTGTATCCGTCTAAATAACTTTTCAATTACCGCAATGTACTTGACCATTTTTTTAGTAGATAGAGTGGGTGTAGTAAGCTATCCGTAAAAGATAGATATATGCCTTCGTGGACTTTTTTGTAGATCTATAAAAGAGGAATATCTCACCATGCATTGTTTTGTTATGTCCAAGGATTAGGCAGCGTTTTCGATGAAAGCTTCCAGGCGGCTTGACTTTCTCCGACACCTCTAACAATTATCGTTATGTTTCAACCAATTTACACAAATCCTTGATAAATTACATACCTAAACCTTTCTCACGAAACACTCTATCTATTGGTGAAAACCGCTTGAAAATCCGTTCAGCAGTTTTCGAGTTTTTCGTGATTTACGGATGTAGATGTAGAGATGAGTTGGAAATTAAAAAGGATTAAAGACTTATTTGATATCACTTATGTGAGTTTTATTACTCATGTTCCATCTAAACCAAAAAATCCGGACAAATTAAAGGGCCGGACAAAGTCCGGACAAAAGGCTAGAAGTCCGGACATGTCCGGACTAATCCGGACGGATGGTAACCCTAGTCACACAAAGCACTATTTTTAGAGTGAATTGCCTGTTTAAAAAAATATGTATATGTACATGTCGAAACAAAATTAAATTTATGACGATGATCAACCATTTTACGGAGATCAATTTGTGGAAGTGTTATCAAAACACATTTGTTTGCGGTTGCACAGCTATTAAGTACAAATGCGTGAAAAAAATGCATTTTCCTCATTAATATTGACGGCTTTTAACTAGTAAATGCTATATTACTCCTACATAGGAATGTTGAAGTTATTGCTTTGTCGAAGCACTCAATCCGTAATGGTCACTCGTATGACCTTTTTAATGATTAAACATTACTTCGACGAAGTCTACCACAATGATTGTGTCGTAATTTTTTAAATCACCGTTTAAATATTTTTCTATAAAACCTTTTCTTTGTTCGCACGTACGTACGCAATAATTCAGAGTCAATATAGTAGATCATAGCGTCACCGCTATCGACGTCATTTTATTGTAAGCGTTGTTTCATATATTATATATTTATTACTATTGAGTATCTACTAAATGCATGCAATGTCACTCAAAGAAAGAAACACACACAACAATTCGTAAGTCACTAATTGTATTTTTTTTATACAAATTTCATAACGCCAGAACTCACCTTTATATATAGAAACCTTCGCGGGTGTGCGCACAACAAATCATCAATGTGTCATTGCAAATCGGATGAATTTTAAAGGAAACTATTTGTTTTCCCCAGACTTCACTATTATATATAGAAACCTTCGCGGGCGTGCGCACAAAGAATCACCAAAGTTTCATTGCAATCGGATGGAATGATATAGAAAATAATTTCATAACACCAGTGCTCACCACTATATATAGAAACTTTCGCGGGCGTGCGCACATAAAATCACCAAAGTTTCATTGCAATCGGATGAATGATATAGAAAATAATTTCATAACACCAGTGCTCACCACTATATATATATAAACCTTCGCGGTCGTGCGCACAAAAAATCACCAAAGTTTCATAGTAACCGGATGAATTATATATACATGGTACCCGGGGTTAAAGTGCATAAACTTTGGGAAGTGATTTTACATGATGGTACCTACAGGTAAAAGAATAAATAACTTTTCGAAATTCCAAAGATTTCAGATAGTCATAGGGTAAAAATATTGAATTGTTTTTATGAAAAAAATAATATTCTTCTTTAGAAAAAAAATTTCGGAATAGAGAAGAGTTTCGGAATACGTTTTTTTTTCAGCATTAGCTCTACACAGGAGGCCCTGAGGAAAATAATTCCCCACCGGGCCTATATCATCTTTGGGGATGTTGTGTGGAGGGTCTTTTTAGGGAAAGGAAGGAAAGGAAATTCTGGGCAGGAAAAGGTTAAAAGGGTGGGTAGGAATCTGGGGATCAATGTGTCCAGGAGTGACGGAAGTATGAATCCATCCTTCCCACTGCGGTGCAAGGCGATTGGTCGAGAGAGTCCGGCTGGAAAGGTAGAATGACTCCATCAACCAGTCTTTCCTGATCCGGCCCGCCTCACACTAGATGGGCAAACGCATTCGCTACCGAGACTTAGACATATCTAAACCCATGAACACTTGGTAACTGCTAAGTCACCAAACGTAGCAAACCACTAGGGGTGACTTTTAAAAATTAATCTTTTTTACTTCTACCATCATGTAGAATCACCTCCAGAAGTTTGTGCAATTTATCTCCCTATACAAAGAAACACTAATTTGTATGTATGTGGATGATGCTTTAATACGCTACACACTAATTTTCTACACCACCACAAACATGAGAGCACTGTAGTCAGATCGAATCACTCTCAGTAACAGTCCGGACCAATACGATGCGAGTACCTAGTACCTACATAATATGTTGAGAGGCCGTTTCATTTCACTTTCGTTCAGGATGACCGCCAAACTCATCGCAGCCTCCTTTCACTCTCTGCCTCTCACTTCAGCCATTCGCACATACTGTTTATAGAGACGGTATATCTACGTTAATTCGTCATTATTTTTTTTTACCACGGATCCGTGACAAAACACAAAATTGTTTCCTTGTTTTGTGTTAATTTATTATTAACTGTCTGTCACTATAAGTAATAAACGTTTATAATAATAAATAATAACCTATTGGAAATTCTCAATAATCATGACGGTGTCCGTGGTCGGAGGGTTGGGCTTTCGATTAGCAATGCCGAGGTCGTGGGTTCAAATCCCGGTAAATATGCAAGTAAATTTTAATTGAATAATTTATGTAAATTCACAATTTCTTCATTGATAATAACATATCGCAGTATAGATTCTATACTATAGGAGATGCTCTCAGTATCGTCCTGATGTAAGACTGCCATTCAAAGTGTAAAAATTGCTTGAAATTTGCCGTGTTTGGTGACCGGATCTGAATAGCTAGGAACTTCTCCACCTTCCTCTTCCCATCTCTTGTCCTTACACACTACCTTCTGTCTTTCAACGTACCTCGATTTAGAATGCCATAGCCTCACTGGCTCTAGACGTTTGGGAACGGTTGGGACTCTTAAGCTGTATTCATGAAATAAAATAATTTTAAAAATTCGAGTGCACTTTACACACGGTAGATGCGAAACTTTACCAAAACAATCGCCCAATGAACGCAGCCCTAGCGTAATTTCCGTTTCATATCTCAGCCAATAGGAGCCTTTAAAAGTGACTTCGTAATCAAAGTGGCCAATGAGCGCAATTAATGCGTCGCAAGTGCAGCAATTGTCATTTCCGTTTCATCCGAAATCCAAATCACAGCGGGGCTACAGAAGTTCACTTAAAAAAATATATGTGCATATACCTATGTACAAAATGTATATATTATATAAACCGGCCAGGGGCTGAATTGACCTCCTGCCTGGATTCCACTCACCCGGCGTCGCGTCGCGACTTCAATTCCTTTACTTGCCAAGTCTTCCATCACGACACTAGCAATATTACTGTGATGGTAGGAGGAGATTTTCAAATTATTGTCAGGTTATTCGTAACCTGGGAATGTTCGACATTCTTTATTAAAACATTATATATTAGTTATTATTTTTATATTAGAAAATAATGCTCCTTGTAATTTATTCTTATCGGCAGGTTCGTGTTTTGACGTTTATTGTTTATTATTTCGTTTGTTGTATATTAGGTCCTTACATATGAAATTGGCGTTTTGCCGTACTGGCAACTTTGATCTCAAATATCTTCTCTTTGGTTAGGAATTCCAAATTCAAATTTATACAGCTATTTACTCATGTATTTGTTTATCGAAAATTATAATTCATTTGTTTTTTCCTTAATTGTTTTTTTTTCTTTGCGTTACTTAGTTCACAAAATGGAAAACTTGAAATATCGCGTTATTTACGAGTACGAGTTCCACCGTGGCACCAGTGCTGCAGAAACGGCTCGAGGGATTAATGATGTGTATGGCGACGGTGCCGCAAAAGAAAACACAGTGCGTTTTTGGTTCCAACGTTTTCGTTCTGGAAATGTCGACCTGCAGAACAAGCCCCGTGGACGGCCGTAGACCAAAGTTGATAATGAAGAATTGGTGGCTATTGTGGAAGCGGATCCATCACAAACCACGTCCGAGTTAGCTGCAGGCTGCGGTGTTTGTGATAAAACTGTTTTAATTCACTTGAAGGAAATTGGGAAGGCGAAAAAGCTTGAAAGGTGGGTACCCCACGAATTGAGTGCAGCAAATCAACAAACGCGCGTTGACCGCTAGACCACATACTGCACAACAGACGGCTACCAAATTAGAGGAGCTTCAATTGGAAGTTCTAAGACATCCACCGTACTCTCCGGACCTTGCCCCAACAGATTATCATTTTTTTCGAAATTTGGATAACTTCTTGCAAGGGAAAAAAATCAACTCCGATGGGGCAGTCTAAACCGCCTTCAAAGATTTTATTGATTCCCGTCCGAATGGTATTTTTAGTAAAGGGATCGATGAACTACCTATAAGATGGCAAAAGTGCATTGATAGCAATGGTACATACATTGATTAAATAAATATATTATATTTTTAAAAAATCGTCTTTATGTTCCTCCCATACAAAACGCCAATTTCATATCTAAGGACCTAATATAATTATGCCATCCAACACAAAATTAACCAATGTTATTTTTGGCCTATGGGTATTTTGTTGCTGTAGATAGACTCACGTTTTAAAGTTTAGATTAATTATAATTTAAATTTTGAAAATGACTACTGAAATAATTTTCTGTTAAAATATTACATTATATTGTAAGCGAATGTCTACATTTTTCACAGTCAGTTCCATTTTAAAAAATGACACTTAAAATTAAAGCAAATTCGAGTTCTAGAGTTACAGTCAGACACACACTCGAAATAAGATTTGATGAATGATTCCATTTTAGGCCCATCTATATCTACACATTTTCACATTCGAATCCGTCGGGTGTTGGCGCTACGCCTCTACTCCGCGTAGTTCGTATGCCTACGAAACATAACAAAGCTAGACATTATTCCTTTACCAGACTGTTTTAATTTATGTTATTAGCCGAGCCGGTTTTTGTTCTATAATAAGAAAAATGTTAAGTATTCGATTCGACATGTTTACAAACAACTTTTACTGATGATTTTTTGTTATAAAATCGAATGGCTATTATTTATTGCTATATTGTATATGTCATCTGATCGGATCCTCAGAGAGTAGGGCCTGAGGCGGGTGTGGGGCGGGGAAGGGGGGCACAGCATCCTGTTAGGCGGCCTTGAGACACTCCGGTCTCCGGCCGCTCGGTACTACAACTCCGGTCACAAGCGCTGAACAGAGTTGGCTGGCCTGCGCATACTGCCTGTGCAGTCACCTAGCCACCTACCCACCTTGCTTCTATCTCTACTTGTGACAAAACCTCAGCCCGCCAGTACCAGCCTAGTAACCAGTAACGACTAGGCAGGTACAAGTATATCCGCGTGCCGAACTGTGACGCAATCCGCAACAACAAGGGACACCAAATAAACAAACGCTCCACAATCAAATTCATGTCATTTTAAATATTATGTGCGAGTAATGTATCACGACGGCCTCCGTAGCGTAATCGTCTACGCATTAGAATGAGTGTGAGTTAGGAGGTCGGTTGCTGTTCATTTAATAATACGCATATATTTACACGGATATCTTCAATTTACAATTTTATGGAAGGTCCTATTCTATATTATGACCGACTGTGAATATTTATTATAATTTACGACATGGAGGTCGATAGATACAATTTTGTTTGTTACTGTTATTTATAGCTTAGGTCTAAAATTACGATCATAAAATACCCGATACATTTTACAAACATCGTCGTAGAGGGTCGTTATAATTAATAAAGTTTTTTTACAAAGCTCCACACAGGAGGCCCTGAGGAAAATAATTCCCCTCAGGCCCTATGGCATATTTGTGGATGCTGTGTGGAGGGTCTTTTTGGGAAAGGAAGGGGAGGAAGTTCTGGGAAGAAAAGGGGTATTAGGGGTGGGTAGGAATCTTGGGGTCAGTGTGTCCAGGAGTGACGGACGGATGTACGAATCTATCCCTCCCACTAAGGTGTAAGGCGATGTTCTGAGAGAGTATGACTGGAGAAGTCAAAGGGACTCCCTCAGCCATTCTCTCCTGATCCGGCCTTCCATGCAGCTGATGGGCAGACGCATCCGTCACCAAGGCCTAGACACCCACCCCCATGAAACCGGGCACCCCTGCTAAGTCACCAAACGTAGCGAACCACTTGGGGTGACCTATGGTCTATAATTAGGGCAAATCAAGGATAAATCTTATAAAATGGCCATCTTCTTCCGTCGCGTCGTAAGTAAATTGAAATAAATTAATTTTTGGAACCCACGACTACTACAACGAAAAGCAAAAATAATATTTTTGAGGCTCCCATGTCATTGCGGCACTCCGCACTCCCGAGGCACCGTGTAGCTGAGTTCTGGTCTCCGGGACGTAGTTACTTCACAAGTCCAATATCTCCATTGCACCACTCTTCCACAAAAGGGTTAACTAAAATTCCAGCATATTTATGAAGTTGAATATTGTAGAACGTAAAAAGCGATAAATATCGGAAGTTTTTTTAAAGTTTCTAGATATAGCATTTCTTTATGGCGCGTTGTGTATTGCACATACCAAAAATGCGATCGCTTAGAAAAAAAAAACTTAATTCTAGATGCTTACTCCATAAATGTGGAATTTTGAAGTCATACATAGGCAAATAATGAATCACAGTTTCGCTCTATCCTCGTTTGGCTAGCAATCAGCCATGTCCACGCAGCCCTGATGATGAAGGCCGACCTGCCTCGCCCCATGCCCATTGCCCGTGTAGCTGGCGGCTTTTTATATCAGTTCAAGTCGCATTCATTTCTCAATATTTACATTACTTCTCGCCCGGGCACTGGGCACTGGGCACTGGGCAGGTAGGTGTAGGCAGTGACGGACTAACGGGGGGCGGAAGTGGCGGCCCGCCTCGGGCCTTTGGTCTTGGGGCGCCTCCAAACGCCTCCATGTTCCCTTGATCAAATCCTAAACAAAGCTTTAAAGCACCACGAGACCGAAAAAATTTTTTAGTATTTTTTTAAAATTTCATTTTCTAAAAGATGCATTTGTTAAGAATGCTCTCACCATTTTTTTTAAAGAAATTCGAAAAATTGACGGACATACAGCATTTTATTTGAAACCGTTTGAAACAATTATTACAAGCAATAATTGTCAGCCTGAAACACTCATTTACATTGAAAAATCTTCCGAGAAAAGATACTTGCCGCCAACGGGACTTGAACCCGTGTCCTTCCGATTGCCGGTCGAATGCTCTGACCACTGAGCTATGGCGGCTTATCAAATACCCGCCAAATAATTCAATATATACTAGTGTTTCATTCAACAATTACTGCTTGTTATATTTTTTCCACCTGAAAACAACCAACTTTATTTTTTGAAACAGTTTGAAACAGTTTGTATGTTGAATTATTCTAAAGCAAAACATTGAATGCGTTTTTCTCGAAACTTTTTAAACACGTTTTTCAACCTGGTTAAAAAAACTATACATCCGATTTGCATGCACCGAGTCTTAAACTGTTCTAGTTTGCTACTCAAACTCCGTTTGAGACTTGCAAATCGGATGTAAAGTTTTTCTAATATGTTGTCAACGAGGTTGAAAAACGTAGTTTCGAGAAAAACGCGTTTTGCTGAAGGATAATTCAACGTACAAACTACAAACTGTTTAAACGATTTCATATAAAGTGCTGTATCCCCGTAAATTTTACGAATTTCCTTAAAACATTTGGTGAGAGCATTATTAACAAATGCATCTTTCAGAAAATGATATAAAAAATGACTTTTATTCACAATATCCTGGTGCCTTATTTAGGAATTGGTCAACGAACATAATCTGATCAAGGGTTTAGAGGCCCCCTAGAACGAGAGGCCCGTGTGAACTGAATAAAAAGCTACAAAAGTAAAATTACATCATCTTCTTAAACTAGGGGGTTCTCATTCAGCTTTCCCGCCCTGGTCCTCTGACAGCTTAGTCCGCCACTGGGTGTAGGTACCCGCTAGGACTGCCATTTACCGAGTTGTACGTTTTCCTGCGTTCACATTATTCTTAATGAGACAGGGCGTGGTGTTGCGTTGGTCCCACAGACACAGACCACGGGCCCATGCAGTGGTCACCTTCTCCGTGCAATTAACCACTAACTATGTAGACATGTGTGTAATCGCTTTGCGCTTTATCCGTTGTGGAGTAAGGATATTTAGCCAATCTGCGAGTGACTGATGAATGGCTGTAGCTCTGAGATTGGGACAGATATTATAACGTTTCCATTATAAATGTAAATATTGGAATGCGCCTTAAATATATTAACAGACGCGAGAGACTGTCACGAATGTTGGATGATTTATAACAGCCGCGAGCCGGTGGTGAATTGCGTTCCTTTCTTCGCTCGCATGTAGGACAGTGCTTTGAACACACCCAAATACTTTGAATACCTCAGGATCATAGATACGTTTTTATTTATATTTATTTATAATTATATCATTTTATTTTAAACTAGTTGGTACCCGGCATGCGTTGCTATGTCATTTAATAAAGAAATTGTATCTGCTGTAATTGTATGGCGGAGGGCGGAGGGCGGAGGGCGGAGGGCGGAGGGCGGAGGGCGGAGGGCGGAGGGCGGAGGGCGGAGGGCGGAGGGCGGAGGGCGGAGGGCGGAGGGCGGAGGGCGGAGGGCGGAGGGCGGAGGGCGGAGGGCGGAGGGCGGAGGGCGGAGGGCGGAGGGCGGAGGGCGGAGGGCGGAGGGCGGAGGGCGGAGGGCGGAGGGCGGAGGGCGGAGGGCGGAGGGCGGTGGGCGGTGGGCGGAGGGCGGAGGGCGGAGGGCGGAGGGCGGAGGGCGGAGGGCGGAGGGCGGAGGGCGGAGGGCGGAGGGCGGAGGGCGGAAGGCGGAAGGCGGAAGGCGGAAGGCGGAAGGCGGAAGGCGGAAGGCGGAAGGCGGAGGATGGAAGGCGCAGGATGGAAGATGGAAGATGGAAGATGGAAGATGGAAGATGGAAGATGGAAGATGGAAGATGGAAGATGGAAGATGGAAGATGGAAGATGGAAGATGGAAGATGGAAGATGGAAGATGGAAGATGGAAGATGGAAGATGGAAGATGGAAGATGGAAGATGGAAGATGGAAGATGGAAGATGGAAGATGGAAGATGGAAGATGGAAGATGGAAGATGGAAGATAGAAGATAGAATATGGAAGATAGATAGAGAGATAGATAGTTAGATAGAATATAGAAGATAGATAGAGAGATAGATAGATAGATAGATAGATAGTAGATAGATAGATGAATAAAATACTTAGTTTTTATCACTTTCATTGTTTAAAAAAACCAATTTATTTAAGAATTCCGTTAAATTAACTAATGTATAAAATATAATTGGCCGGTCAGTGGTTGAGTTGACATCGCGTCTGGGTCGTGAGTTCAGGTGACCGGACAACTCAGAATCAAATCACCTCAACACCTCCTTTGAAAAGTCATTATAAGTGTTGAAAAAAATATATTTAAAAAATTGGTTAAATATGTAGGTTACGTTGGGTTAGCATTAGGTTATGAACTATTTTTCTTTTTTTTCATAGCTTTTAATGACTTTTCACAGAGATGTTGAATCGACTAGATTTTGAGTTGGCATGGACCCGTGATTTCAATTCCGCGGTTGGCTCAGTCCTCCATCACGATACAAGTAACATTTTTCGGCTTACTGTCCTGGTAGTAGAAGATTTTCAAATTACTGTTAGGTTATTATTTATTCAAACTTTGCAAATACATATAATGTTAGGTTATTCGTAACCCGGGAATGTTTGCCTTTCTTTAAAAAAAAGTCGAGTGCAGTTAACACGCGGTAGAAGCGAAACTTTACCAAAACAATCTCAAACTATGAAGAACCGAGGAGCCTTGAAAAGTGAGGTCATAATCAAAGCTCAGTGAGCAGGCCAATGAGCGCAGACCTCGCATCGTTTCCGTTTTATATCTCAACCAATAGGAGCCTTGATAGGAGTATAATGCTTCGCAGGTGCTGTACACGTCATTTCCATTTCATCCGAATTCCGAATCGCTAACGGGGCTAAGGAAGTTTCACTTGAAAAATAATAAATAGTATCTATATATATAGATATGTTTTTACTGATGCGTTGCGTTCATTCTTGTCCGATGTAACAATGTATGGATATAATCTGTGTTTCAATATCTGTAAGTGGCTGCGAGAAGGATGCATAATTATGCGCTCCCTTGAAAGGCATCTCGCCGCCAGGATGTGGATGTGGGCCTAAGGCACTGAGGACTAAGGACACAGGTCACGTCAACACGCCATCGCGCTCAAGGGCCGTCCCGCCGTCCTGCCGTCCTGCCGTCCTGCCGTCCTCGCCGCAGCAGGCTGTTTCTGAAGGTTGTACTTTCACTCAACACCGGACAGTGAACACTGTCAAGGATTTAGGAGACTGCTTCCATACAAGTATCAAGGAGTTATTTACGTTTCAGATAAATGTAACCTGATACACAACACAACCTACCTACACTACCTACACCTAGGGTTGCCATACGTCCGGAATTTTCCGGACATGTCCGGAAATATAGGTCTTTGTCCGGAATGCGGGGGGAATCCTAAACAGTCCGGAATTTCTACAATTAAGTGGAGATTGATATAAAAAATTAAATATACCAAATTATTTTAATTACAAATCAAAGTAAAAACTTCACATATAACACTTCCGAATCGTTAATAATAGTTTTGTAGAATATTTCGCAAGTCATATGTTTTTAAATTATAGTGTGTTAAGAGGGTTAATGTTAATTGTTTTCCCATTAAGGAAAAGACCCTTTATACATTGGCATTCCGTAACTTTTTCTGGTCCAGATGCTTTCAGAATAATGGTTCATTGGTTATTGGCATTTAATCTCAATTTGCTTGATTATACACCCCTCCCCCCCCCCCCCCATTAAAGTTGACAAATGCAAATTTCGACTTCATAAAAAGGGATGGGATGACACTCGGTCGGGTGGCAATTAATATTATATTTACAAGAAAGTCCGGAATTTTTTTCAAATGTCCGGAATTTTCTCCGGGATTTTGGTTTTTTGATCTGGGAACCCTACCTACACCACCCAGGTGCCGAGTTCCGAGATATCCAGCGAAAGAGCGAAGCATTAAATGTGGAAGGATTAAAGGTTGAACGTGCCATGTAACACGTATTTATCATTTAGAATTTTATGTGGCATAATTCCAATTTAATTGACGATATCCGCAAACTCGCAACCTCTCACCTTAACTGAAAGGGATAATATTTTTCTCAACAGCGCTTTTATTTTTTTACTCCAACATAACTTTACTTGCAATCATATATCAGTGAATATTGAATAACCACAAGGGCCCTCGTACCATTTTACCACAGAGGCCGATACATTTATTAATATGCTAGAAGAATACGATTTGGAAAGCCACAACTCAAAATGTCATTTCAAATATTTTTAGTTTACTTTGTATTTCTTATAGCCTGATTTTAAATTTTAATTTATTTCAATCATGTTAGTATGTTTACACTGTATAATCTTTATCATCATTACATAGTATAAAATGAAGTCGCTCAAAATGTATGTGCGCGTTAATCTTTAAACTACGCAACTGATTTTCATACGGTTTTCACCAATAGATAGAGTGATTGAAAAGGAATGTTTATATGTATAATACATGCAAATTATATTAGAGAAAGGCCTAGAAATTCAAAGAAAGCATATTTTTGTGCGATTTAAAACGGCTGGCGGGCCGTACTATAATCACTTTTGAAATTCGTTCTAAGGAAGAAATTGGAAAATAGATGTCCTAGAGTAAGTAGGTATTTGATTTTCCCTTTTCAAATATCCAGTTTTGCATTGCAAGCATTGTATAATTAGTGGCGATCGCTAACTATAAATAAATAAAAATAAAAAATAATAATAATAATATAGTTGATTCAAGAGGAAGGTTTATATCTATAATACATGCTTAAAGCCGAGAATTTCAAATATTCAATTCAGGCAGCGGGCAGCTGGAAAGTGGGTGGTGTGGATTTTATAAAGGTTGGGTAATGGCGTTGTTTTTCGTTAGCCACAGCAACGTGTGGCCGGGTCTGCTAGTATAATTAAGTCGCTCCTGCTGTATGTGCGTTTAGGTCTTTTAAAGTACCCAACGGATTTGCATGCGGTTTTCACCAATAGATAGAGGAAAGTTTATATGTATAATACACGCATATTATAGTAGAGAAAAGTCGAGAAATTCAAAGATTCAATTCAGACAGCGGGCAGCTGGCAAGCAGTAAGAATGTGATATGTATGCAAATGAACAGATGGCGTTGGTTATAAAGGTTAGGTAAGCCACAGCAAAGTGTGATCGGGGCTGCTAGTTGTTTTATAATCCATTTCTGTGTAAAAATGTTTTATTCTGTATTTAAAGTTACTTGTACAGAAAAAATAAATAAAAAAATTGATAATTTTTTTTTAATAAAACAATTATTTAACCACGAATCTTAATTATTTTATATATCGACCGATTTCGCTTAAACCTTCAGGATGTTACAATAATTGGTGTAAGCGAAACCAGTCGATATATAAATTAATAAATATTCAACTTATTTTATTAAAAGACAAATACCTTTGTTCACATCACTTTATTTGATAAACAAAAATGTTCACGAAACTTGTAGAGTGTGTATAAAATAAAGTGATGTTAACAAAGTTATTTGTCTTTTACTGAAATAAATAATGCCATCACAGTGTGAAAACCTTTCCGAAGAAGTGTTCTTCGAAAAATAATAATACCATTATTAATACCCGTAATTGCATATTATCCCAACTCCAAAATAATTCTCTGTTCGTAATATGCAGTCAACATTTATCATTATAGAGGTGACCGGCCAACTCAGAATGAAACCAACTCCGAACCACCTCAGAAAGGTCATTAAGAGTGATGATAAAAAAAATAAAAAAAATTAGTTAAATTGGTTAGGTTAGGGTTACCGGCTATTTTAAAATGATTTTTTCATAACTTTTAGTGCCCTTTCTGGGGAGGTTCTGAGTTGGTTTCATTCTGAGTTGGCATGAAATTCATTAAAGAATATTTACAAGATTGTATTCATCGGTTACTTTTCTCGAGAATATATTTTTCCAGAATGGAGAATAATTTCCCTAGACACCACACCTCCGAGACAGCTGTTTCACTTACACACAGTGCGAAGGGCCCTGCTATATTCAACCATCCATCCGGGTTGAGTACCCTTATTTTTATTTCAAAGTGACGTCTTAAACAAAGATTATTTATTGAACTTCACAAAACCCTTGATTTTTTTTTAATTTCACAGCACACAGCACCAACATATCCTACTTCCTATTAATATTATAAAGGCGAAATTTTGTATGGACGTATGGATGTATGTATATTTGTTACTCTTTCTATCAAAAACTGCTGAATGGATTTTAATGAAATTTTACAATAATATAGCTCATACATCAGAACAACATATAGGCTATAGCTCAGAGCTCTGGCATTATGAAATTTGTATAAAAAAATGCATTAAGTGGCACGCCAGCGGTTTGAAAAATGAATGTAACGGTTATGGAGGGGGCTGTGAATGGGAAGGGGGGAGGTGGTGGAGAGGGGGAGACTTGGTAGTTTGTCAGTGGTAGGGGGAAGGGGGGGAGGGGGGAAGGGGGTAGGAGTTGAGTGGGGATAGGGAGGGTGGAGGAGGCGGAGTGGAAACGCTCCCAATACTACGAAGCCGGGGGCAAAAGCTAGTAATATTATAATCCCGTTTTATGGTGATTGTCGTATCATTATCTGATAGTATTAATACCCTAGCGCCTGTATGGTTTAAATTTAAGAACTCGACTTCGAGTACATCTCTGACGCTGCGTCTTACGCAAAACCATTTTTCAAAAGCAAAGCTACTGTCGTGTCGCCCACCGCCCGCGGAGCCTAGAAGCATAAAACCGCGAAGCGGGTTTTTAACTGCTAGTCAGAATCAATGTTCTAGAAATAAATGTTTACATTCCCAATAAAAGATGCACATAGCACCAACCTTCAGTTGGCAACCAGCATCCAGCAACCAGCAACCAGCAACCAGTAACCAAGTGTAAGTTGGTAGTAGCAGGTGCAACCCACACATAGTGATCAATAAAACGACATCATGCTTAGTATAGCATATTATAACAACACTCACAGACCGTAATATGTTCGCATTCTGTAATCGTGTCATTAGATCTTTTGCATTCTGAGACATTTGAAAAATGTCGCATTTATCATAATGTCATTGCATTCATCCACATTTTCTTTGGTTTGTTGAACTGCCAGTAGGTAAATTACTAATTATTTCAATATGCCCGTTAACGTTTCGCGTGGAATCGCAAAAGTAATTTCGATTTCACTTAAAATGAAATTATGCACATCATTCAAGTCGAATGACTGGGAACATAAAAATGTTTACCACATTATTACTAACAATCAATTTGATATAAAATATTGTAGCTATTTTTAATGAAGTACCAATAAAAAAGTTGTTAAACATTGATTTCTTTATAAATAAGGAAATAAAATAGATACTTAATTACAGGTATTTGCAATAAAAAGTTTTATTTTTATCCATTAAATGTATAAATAGAGTTGGTGCATTTATAGAACTCACACCAGATTTATATTATCATTAAAAAAAACCCTTTTTCACGTGCCTAAATTATTACATTATAATACATTATTCTGTGAAATTTAAAAATCTGTAAATAACTTTTTTTTTTTTTTTTACATGAGCTCCACACAGGAGGCGCTGAGGAAAATAATTTTCCTCAGGGCCTATGTCATCTTTGGGGATGCTGTGTGGAGGGTTTTTTTAGGAAAAGGAAGGAGAGGAGAGTTCTGGGAAGGAAAAGGGTTTAAGGGGTGGGTAGAAATCTGGGGTTCAGTGTGTCTTGGTCATCCGCCTCCAAGACCTAGACAAACCTCACCCCATGAACCCGGGCACCCCTGCTAAATCACCAAACGTAGCGAACCACTTGGGGTGACCTATGGCAGAGGTGTTGGTTATCCAATAAAGGTTCCCGGGGCGGCGGTACGCATTCCCGCCTCCCAACTTGACGAAAAAAAAGAGTAGTGGGTTTTTCCCGCACAATTGACACTTTATCAGCCGAGGGTTTACCAGGAATCCTTGGGGTATGCTGGTACAAAATGCGAGAGACCGTCTAGGACCGAGTAGTGTGCATCCTACTGCTATCAATATTATGTATTTTGTACAGCCTAAACCTGTGGTCGTCAAACTGCGGCCCGCGGCGGATATTTGTGCGACCCGAACAAATATCTACGGCTTTCTTTCTAAATATTTTTTTTTCATGTACAATTATATTATCCAGCTTTTTTCAAATATTTTGTATACCTTATGATTTTTTTTTTCTTTAGAAGAGGTGTAGGAACCAGAGAAGCAATATTTTCGCTACGATTACTACTAGAAAAAAGATTAAAAAGAAACCAAAACACATTCATCGCATTCATAGACCTGGAGAAGGCTTTCGACAAAGTAGAATGGAAAAGACTCTTCGAGATTCTGAAGAGAATTGACATCAAATATAGAGATAGACGAATAATCCAGGCGCTATACAAGAATGAGGCCGCTATAATTAGATGTGACAATGATACAAAAGAAGCCAGTATAAGACAAGGGGTGAGACAGGGATGCTCTCTGTCACCTGTTCTTTTTAACGCATATATACAAAGTGCGATTGATGACTTGAGGGAGAGAATGAGTCACAGAAAAGGTGTAAAGATACACGGGCAAAAGGTGGATATGATAAGGTTTGCTGACGATATTGCTTTGGTTGCTGAAAGCGAAGAAGAACTGCAAGAGGCCTTAACAACCATGCAAAGCATTCTTCAAAATAATTACAACATGAGGATAAATAAAGACAAAACAAAGCTGCTGACTGTAGGCCGAATGCAACATCAGATGAGAGTAGAGATGTCAGGAGTTCCACTAAAGAACACCAAGGAGTTTGTGTACCTCGGGAGCAAAATAACATGGGACAGTCGGTCTAAGAGCGAGGTCGACAGCCGTATACACCAGGCTAGGCTTGCATTCAATAAAATGTCGAAAATAATAGAATCGAATAATATAGACCTGAAACTGAGAATACTCCTCATCAAGACCTATGTATGGAGTATCTTGATGTACGGCTGCGAAACATGGTGCTTATTCGAAAGAGATAAACGGAGACTAGAGGCTTTTGAGATGTGGTCCTATAGAAGACTACTAGGAATTTCCTGGAGAGACCACATCACAAATGAGGAGGTTCTCCAAAGAATCGAAGGAGGAAGGCACCTGCTCAGGACCTTGTCCGAAAGGCGCGCAAGATGGATCGGCCATGCAATAAGACAAGAAGGCCTCTTGCATGCCATAATGGAGGGTATGACCGAGGGGACAAACGCTAGGGGACGCCCACCCAGAGAGTACCTGGAGGACCTGCTGGTGGACGTACGCTGCTTATCATATGCAGAATTCAAAAGAGCCGCACAAGACAGGGAAGAGTGGAAGAAACGAATAGATGAAATTGCTGCAAACCAATCCCAGGATTGAAACCAGAGAGAGAGATGATTTTAAAACGTAGATTTTAATTGATTGACATTTGATTTTAAAACGCTCAGATGGTTTTTGACGACATCCTAAGTCGATTATAAACGCGCGTAATGTACCTACTTCGTAGGTTCTCAACGTGGGCGGTAACGCCCCCTTTGAACGCGTTTGAGACTTTTAGGGGGGCAGTAGAAGACCCTGAGAAAATTAGATAACATTGACCTGGCACAGTGAAGGCGTGGGCAGGTTAAAAAATATGGTATAAAAAGGACAAAAAAATGCTAATCACGTACTAATATAGCGAAATAAACTTTAATAATTGTTAATTTTTTTATTATTGTATGTTTTGTAATCCGCCTGTCTCGACCGAAAATATAATCTAAAGGCATCGAAATACCTAATATAAACATACTTTTTATTTAGATAAATAAATAAATTTAAAAAATCATTTTTGTGCAAAAATTCACATATTTTGGTAGTTCGGGATGTTGATGAAAATTGAACAGAAAGATTCCATTACAGATCTACATATTTTTTAATTTTATTATATAATATTATCATCTTACGATTATAATAATAAATCTTATAATATTAAATCTTACGTTAATCTTAAGGATTGATGCTGTATCATGAATACAAGAAGGAAGGAGGTAGCAACCTGGTAACTTACATACGAAAGAATTGCCTTTTTAACTTGCTAAACAAAAAGGTACAATATATCAACCCCCCCCCCCCCCCCCCCCAACCCCCCGTCGGCAAAATTTATGATTGTGCGGCCCGCGGTGATAGCTCACAGTGTCCTATGTGGCCCTTGACCAGAAAAGTGTGACGACCACTGGCCTAAACAGACCGACTAAAGTCATGATCCAAATAACGTATTAGCGAATATTCTCGTGTTGCGTGAATCTTGGTAAATGATAGCAGTCGCCCAGTAACATTTCGCGGTATCGATAGAAGTTATACGAATACAGCAAATACAATATTATTATGTAGTTTTAGAACAAACAGACACATTACTTATATTTAATCCAGTCCTTTTCATTGATGCCAATAGTTACACGACCACGATGAAATTGATAAACGACCGTGTGGGTATGAAAAAACCTTACTACTAAACTAAAATTTGACCAAACTGATATTTTTAACAGCCATAAAACTTGGAAGGGTAATTTACTTGAGATTTCTATTTCGGAAAATTGCAATGCTATTTTAAATGTGCTATATTTTTCTTCTTTTTGAAGATGCTTTAAAAAAAAAATACTATTTTAGAAAGTAGATAAAATTACCTTTTAGATTTTTGAAATTGAAATTTACGTACTACGTAAATTAAAAAATACATACATAATTTAATTACTAGAAATTATAAACAATAGAACACACATTTAGGGAATCTGCAAGAAAACTGTGACTGATTATAATAATTCCCAGAGAATAACCAAAAAAAAACTTTTTGGATTCATTCTTTGAGCAATATACATATAAACGTTGATTTCTAGAATCTATATTTACCTACACATGCATAATGCATTTATGTCATTTTAAGATCATTTTCATGCAATTTTCATAAAACTCACGTGGTACCAGTCAATTAAAATATTAAATGTCAGAAATAACTTAGCTTTTTCAAGACGGGAATCGCTTGCATCAGTCTGCCAAAATACGATGTTGCAATCCCTTTCGCAGTTCAGTTAAAGACATTTTTTAGTAGCGAGAATTCAAAACAGAGCTTGTACAGTCTTTGTTCAATCTGTAACTAAAACACCATTTAACGGTTAGGAAGTGTTTTATTTGTTTATTAGTAAGGCTGTACGTATACGTACATGGTTGGTGTAGAGTCAAAGAAAATGTTGTTTTTCAGATGGTTTGATTTCAGAAGATCAACGTTCAAACCCATCAACACCTCATAACCCATATATCGTGAGGTCTTCGACTAGCACAAATACGTCATGTATATCGAGCGGGAGAGGATATAACCACTAGGACGGTATATCTGCTACTCCCTCTAGAAAGGCTTGAAGGAACAAAAATCAACATTGGAAATGAAATGGCTTTACTGAGCCACATTACAAAGCAACGTTCATAAAGTAAATTACATAGACCATTCATATGGGTAGATATTTGAAAATTTTCAAAATGTCACTTTGATATCCGCCAATAACTTGTAAGCGAGTTGATAATTGATCATTTATGATGAGAGTTTCATTGCTCAATTGGAGGCACAATATAAAATGAACGTTACCGATACCAACCAGAGAGAACGGCATTACCCAATCCCTTCAGCGGCTCTGCTGGCGGGACCACTACTGGTACTTGTACAGACAACTAGGTAGAGACGAGGAAGGAGGCGACGACCATATCAGCATAGCACCACACCACCACACCACCACAGCAGCAGCACAGCACCACAGCACTACAGCTTAGCACCTCTCCACTAACTTGTAGAATGTGCATATTATAATATGAACATCATCTTACATTCTATAGGTAGGTACATCATATTATTAAAGCTGGGAACTCTTATTGCTTATTACAGCCGGTCCATTAAATCTCTGCACATTCACTCACCTCTTAAGCAATCACTCCATTTCGTTATATCATAAACATATACTTCATACTTTAATATTTTGTAAGAAGGTTAAGCATGAATCTACCATATTTTAAAATTTCATCATTGATTACTATTATTTCTCTAAATTAAAACTTAGTTTCTAAACCAAATGATTGCGGCCAACTAACATCAGAATAACAGTCGAAAGTAGTTATTTATTTATTTAATACAAACGGCATAAGTATGCCATAAACATTAATTACATGTCACAAATTCAAATTCAAAATATTAGTAATGGTAAAACAGTGTATGTATAACAGTTAATAGTGACGATACATTGGGAAGTGACACCAGAGATACATTTACATGCAAAAATCTATAATACAAATAAAATTAATAGTGATTAAAAAAATATGATAGCATAGCCGTCTTGTACCTATGTTCCGTGCAGTTAAATAGATCTATCACATCTGCATATCTATTAGTAACTTCATGCAACCTAGGTAAAAGTGAGTGTTTCGTATACTCAGTCCGATTATTGTTACATTTAAAAAGGATTTTAGAACGAGTGGTTCTCGTGGGAATATGAAATTCAATTAGCTTAGTTAGATCAGGACTGTCTATTCTACCATTTACAATTTTGAACATTAATATTAAGTCGGATATAATTCTTCGATCTAACAGTCTTAGTAAATTTAATTCTTTCATCAAGTAATTATAATTTATGTTTTCAATGGGAATACCGAGGTTAAAATTAATGTGTCTTAAGAATTTGTGTTGAATTTTTTCGATTGAATCTGAATGTATTTTAAAATGGGGGGACCAGATCGAGGAGTTATATTCGACTTGACTACGTACTAAGGATGTATACAAAAATTTTAAAGTTGAAATATTCTTGAAACCTCTGGAATTTCTAAGAATGAAGCCAAGCATTTTGATACTTTTATTATAGATTGAGTTTATATGGGATATGAAGTTTAATTTATAGTCGAAAGTTATGCCCAAGTCACTAATTTCTTCGACAGAGGTAAGGGTAGAGTTGTTAAGTTCATAAGGTTGAATAATTTTTTTTTTTTTTTTTAATTTTCTTTATTCATTTTGTTTATTACAGGATTGTTTTACATGGTATTTCGACTACCAAGCTAGGCAAATAATAGTAGTCGAGATTCATAAGATATTAAGTATATAATATTAATAATCATCCATATATATGTAGATGAAAGTACAAACATATAGCATATATATTATACTAGTATTAGGTACATGATCACATACAGGAAAGGAGTTAAACTAGGTGAATCTTGTATAAATAAAAATAAAATAGAATAAGTAATAAAAATAAAAATAACAAAATAATATTTTAAGGATAATAGAAATAAAAAATAAGAATAAATATGTAAATCATTGTTCATCTATACAGATGAACAATGATAGTCTTAGACCCCAAAAAACAAAAGCAAGTATTCCTAAGCAGCATATGAAATGGACGAACAATGTCAAAAATATGAAAAAAAGCATCAGCGTAATATAAAGTTTTGGTTGAAAATTAATTTAGAGATAAAATTTTTACTCGAGAAATATGAAAAAATAAGAACAGTTTTTAAGACGTAAGGCATTCTTTATAATATTTCCTTCCCTGAGTAAATAACCAGTTCTGTATATTAATGGCATAAAGATCATCAGTTTTCGATGTCTTAATATCAATACTTAGTAAGTTGAAAATTTTAGGCGCGATGTAAGAGAACTGTCGTTGGGCGAAAGCTGTTTTTGTTGGAGGAATTTTGCATTTTTGGTGTGATGAATAGCGGGTGTAAATATTTTGTTGAGTTTTGAGTGTTAAATCATTTTTCCTTAAGTGTATGAGAATTGTCTTAACGTATAATTGTCTAATGTCTAGGATTGCGAATTTTTTAAAAAGTGGCTCTGATGGGTGAGATGGGTGACATTTTAATATTGGTTGACTTATTCTGTAAAAACTTATTATTTTTCAATATAATGTAAGGAGTAGTTGTAGTTTAGTTAGATATGATTCTGAGATTCTATTTGACCTGTTGAGATTTATAATTTTATAATAAGATGTTTTAGATTGTCGGGATTGCGTTCGGTAAGTCGAATGACCACAAAATGCTAGATGTAAATTAAACAAGAAAAAGGAGTAGAATAATAAGTGTAGTCCTGAGCGAGCCGAGCCGAGCGCGACCGCGGACTATTATTACGACTATAGCCGGTCCCGACCACTTTCTAATCCTAAAGATCAAGGTTGTATTATTATGATATTCTTCACAATGTTTCAGGAAGACAATTCTTTAATATTTCATTTAATACGTAAGCAGCTGAACATTCTACATTCAATCCATCGCCGTACTTGTATTTGTGGTATCATGCAATAAGTCTTCTGGACATCGACCTGCGTACGGTCACTATTTTATAATAATACAAACACCAGAAGCGCTGCAACCAATGTCTGCAAGGATAAAAAATAACGTATTAATTACGAAGTACTAAATTAATTAACCAAAATTTATAAAGACACCGAACGATTGTTAATTTCGTTTTTTCTTAAATTGATAGATTTGCACTATTAAAATAACATTCAAGATTGATGTAATCTCTACATCTCTTCTTCTCTATCTCTACATATTATAAATTAAAGTAATCCGCGTCGTCTGTCTGTCTGTCTGTTCGCGATAAACTCGAAAACTACTGAACGGATTTTCATGCGGTTTTCACCAATAGATAGTGTTTCGTGAGGAAGGTTTAGGTATGTAATTTGTCAAGGATTTGTGTAAATTGGTTGAAACATAACTATAATTGTTAGAAGTGTCGGAAAAAGTCGTGCCGCCTGGTAGCTTTCATCGAAAACGCTGCTTAATCCTTTTGGGATATAACAAAATAATGCATGGTGGGATATTCCTCTTTTATAGATCTACAAAAAAGTCCGCGAAGGCATATATCTATCTTTTACGGATAGCTTACTATATCCATTCTATCTTCTAAAAAATGGTCACATGCATTGCGGTAATTGAAAAGTTATTTAGACGGATACAGTATTAATCCTTATTAACTTAAATACGTTAGTTACCCCCCAAGCACGGGCGTAGCCAGGTTTTAGTATCGGGGGGGGGGGTTCAAGAAAAATAAAAACTACTGGTCGGGGGGGGGGGGGGGGGGGGGACGACGACGACGACTTTGTATGTCTTGAGCATTAACTATAATAATTTGTGGACATTTTGTGTTGAAAACTTTTAATTTACTATTTACATTGGTTACTTAATTTTTTTGTAATATTGCCATGTAATAAAAAATTTACCAGGTCGAAATTTCCGTAGATTTAGTGCTGATTCCCCTTTTCCCTAAAAAATAGTTTTCTCCCCTAGATCTAGTCAAATTTCCCTGGACACACCGCCACTGGTGTGGGGACAATACCGTACCAATGCGGCACGAAAATATACAAAAGGTTACCGAATGCAATCGGATAATCAACGACGGCCAACGGCGAGTGGTAGAGTAGAGAGGGCGAAACCAAAATACATTATTAGTGTAATAATTAGTAATAAAATAAGTTATACCGCTCGCATCTCCTTATTTTAATATTATTGATGTAGATATCTTAACTTTTCGGGTGGGGGGGGGGGGGGTTGAACCCCCCCCCCCCCCCTGGCTACGCCCATGACCCCAAGCATTTCATGGACATTATTATAATCTTTCACACCATCTCTACGTATTATAAATTAAAGTCCTCCGCGGCATCTGTCTGTCTCTTCGCGATAAACTTAAAGACGGCGGTGGTTATAAAGGTGTGATAATCATCCAGTAGAAGACGTTGTGTTTTATTAGCCACAGCAACGCGTGTCCGGGTCAGCTAGTAAAATATAATAAAGAATAATATAACAACCAAGATTAGACCCTTCATGGTATGGAAACATGGACACTTAAACCCAGCAAAAGAAAACGGAGGGATGCCCTTGAAATGTGGTGCTGAAGAAAAATGCTCATGATTCTATGGACAGCCAGACGCACGAATGTGTCCATTCTGGAAGAGCTACGCATCTACAATAGGCTTTCAACTATCTGCCTACAAGGTATTTTGAGATACTTTTGACACATTGCTCGCCAAATGGAGGACTCCAATTTGGAGAAATTCATAGTCTCTGGCAATGTGGAAGGCAGAAGAAGCAGAAGAAGGCCACCAATGGTCTGGAGTGACTAAGTATCAATGGCGTCC
The DNA here is from genome assembly GCA_929108145.2 of Limnephilus rhombicus. Lineage (NCBI taxonomy): Eukaryota > Metazoa > Arthropoda > Insecta > Trichoptera > Limnephilidae > Limnephilus > Limnephilus rhombicus. The sequence continues at coordinate 38,363,079 of OV815278.1, forward strand.
GATAAGTCGGTGTCCGCAGCTCTTCATGCAGCGCAGAACTGAGAGGATATACTGAGTAGGGGTCACGACCCTCAGCAATGAGAAACCGATTTAAAAAGAAGAAAGAATTATCAATATTTGACTTTAAGAGGTTTGATACTACTCAAGTACTTAATTTCGGTGGTGAGAGAGTCCTTTCCACCCGAGCATTCCTTTTCTTCTCATTGTCCATAAAACTCTTGATCTTGCCCACATGAGTTGGCTTTGGTAGGTACACAATTGTTAATGACCTTGTCTTCCCTTGGCGTACATGACCAATGCTCGCTGGTGGATCTCTTCTTACGAGCTTATAATAAGGATTCATGGATTAAGAAAAGCATTTGTTGGTTGTTTCAGTGCCTCCACGTGCTTTCTGCAACAACTCGTAGGGTCTAGCAAGAATATTTATTCAAATCAGAATCTTCAAGACACTTAAACGAATTTTTGTTGGTTAAGAGCAAAGGTTGCCTAACCCAAATAGTTTGTTGGGCCAAAAAAAATATTTATTAGCTTAGGTGGGCCGCTAGAGGGTGGGGGAGGGAGTAATTCGGTGTCCAAAAATGCTATTATGAGAAACCGCGACCTTCAATGTTAGAAGCATAAACTGACTATACACGCGCCTACGTATGTCCTTTGCACTCACCCTCCACTCACTAAAATCAGGTCGATTGCATTCAATCTTCCGAGAAATGTGCGAAAAAATACTAGTTGGAATTGATTGCGAAAATAAATACCTAATGCGACCATGCTCCTAGCACTTTTCAAGCAATAAAAGAAAACCCCCATCCGAAGTATAATGATTATAAAGTTCATGTAAATGTGATAAATTTACGAGAACATTTTTTCCTTGTATTGAAAACAAAGATAAAATTCAAAACAAAGATAGGTGAAAATTTCATTTTAGGCCGCAAAAACATCACTTTGGCCGCATGCGGCCCATGGGCCACAGGTTGTGTGGCCTGGTTTAGAGTCATAAGTCATAACCCTTTGACTGTTGAAGGGTGATTCTGTATCTTTTGTAAAAACTATACGTTACGAGACAATTAAGACAAAAAGACAAAATTCGGCGGATCGATTGAGAATTTCGGGGGAGATGGTAAAAGATCCATCCTTGACTGACACCGACTCCAAAAATAACAATCGTACCTACATATTGATGAGTAGAAAAAGTAAGTAGAATACGAAATTATTTTTTTACTTTTTAGTGCATTTTAAAGTCGGGTTAGTTACACTATTTATAACTCGAGATCGGCTGGACCGATTTTGATGATCTTTGATTTGTTGGATTTGTCTCCGCCCCGTATAACAGAATAACTAATCCCCCAAAAACGGCATTTCCAAAATTACCAGTAGTGTCTCCAATTAGCTTAACCAATCAGGTATCTACTGCCAGCCCCGCCCCCCACCCCCTCCACCATCAATCACCTGCAACCCGGGTACTTCGTTCTAGACATAAAAAGTGACTTGCACTCACTTAAGTTTTAGCTTTTGGACCGAACAGACATGCGAAAGCTATCAATTTGAGACAAAAACTCAAGACATAAGGCCTCTGAAGATGGATAGCGTGATCTGTCCGAAACGTCAGGAGTTAAAAAGTCCTTTTAAGGACTACGTTACGCGGGTAAACCGAGAAAATTGTTCTACATCTTACACCCGTGAAAACCTTAATCATAACATATATATATATATATATATATATATATATATATATATATATATATATATATTTTTTTTTTTTTTTTTTTAATTCAACAGTTATTGATTCTGAGGCGGTACGAAGTTCGTCGGGTCAGATAGTTTGTTAATAATGTTCAAATAGGTAATACGTACTATTTGTATTAATATTATTTACGAAGCGATTTACGATTACGATTTCAAAAAGCATAAATAATTTATTTGAAATAAGGAGTGATAATTATGCTATTTTTATTTTTAGTTCAAATATCAGCCTGAATGATTAATATATGATTTTAAAATAAAGGCTGATTGATTAAGATTGACAAATTGAAAAATGACCTTATATGGAAGTTTCGGTTTCGGTTTCCGGTTTCGGCCGTAAAAACTAGTTTCGGTCGGACACTACAGACGAATTGAGAACCTCCTCCTATTTGAAGTCGTTTAAAAAAAAACTTATACGTAGTGAGTGATGATGTCACACAATTCACTACACATACGGTGGTTTTTGGGGATCTTGAAAAATTAAAACAATTATTTTAACTATTAAAACTAACTGTTAAAAAATATATGCAGTTATTTAAGTTAGAAGGTATTATTCATTAAAAAAATAAATAAAAACTGGACTGGAGTTCTCTATTGCCCTTCTGGTTTGATGATGGTAGTCTATAAAAACTACATTGTATGTAGGATCGATTCCACGCCATCTCATAATAGGCCTTGTGTAATATTGCTGTGCCAAGTTCAATATCACGGCCAGGCCTGGTCCACCGTTTTTTGGCAGCGTTTTTTTAAGTAGCTCCACCACTTAAAACATGTCCTATAATTTGTTCTGTCGCGGGCGCTGTCGCCTGCGTATGTCCCCTGTTGGCGTGTTGTGTGTTGAGTGCTGAGTTGCCCGCGGCTGACTTATTACCTCAACTGTAATGGTGGCCATTAAATTACACAATAACGCGGTTAATGATATTGATACATATTGATGTTGGTAACTATTGCAAAAAAAAATGCATACTACAGGAGCACTTTTTGTCCTGTTCTGGCGGCGCCAGTGGGCGGAGCGCGCAGTTGTTGAAATATTTTCAACCCAGGCACGGTCGTTCGACAAAACTTATATCGATAATATCGGTAAATTGTGACTACAGATATCGAACGAATAAACAACAGTTTATAACAAATAAATATTCTTCATTTATTCGACGTGAATTCTTATTTGTAATGTGTTAGTGATTTGATTTCGTACTAGGGAACGATGACAAGTTATCGACGTAATTGATAAATCCTTTATCGATCAATCGTGCTAGACACCAAAAATATACAGGGTGTCCGGGGGTAAAGTGCCTTAACTTTGGGAGGTGATCCTACATGATGGTAGGAGTAAAAAAGATGAACAACTTTTTCCGAAATTCCAACATTTTTTTTCCCATACGAAAAGATGTACCTACTAAAAATCCTTGGTGTGAGGTACCATCTTACTTGCTGAGAGCCTGCTGGGCGCCCGACTCGATTGTGATTGACTCGTGTATCGTGACAGCTGAAAATAATAAATCTGACCGTACACGCCGGACTAATTTTACCTTTTTACCTCAAAACTACCGCTAAAAGTTGGAATTTCGAAAAAAGTTATTTATCTTTTTTACTTGTACTGTCATGTAAAATCACCTCCCGAAGTTAATGCACTTTACCCCCGGACACCCTGTTATATGTAATTCGTAAATCCAATACTTTAACAAGACATTAAAAGTGAGTAGAAACGTAGCGAATGTGCGCAATGTGTAGAATTTTCTGCGAAAGATGAAATTTTAAACAGGTTAATAACATTGTTATTTTTAATAAATTTCACATAAAAAGTTTGCGTAGCACTTTTTTAGTTAACATTTTGGTGGCGGACACGTGCAAAAAATTATGACACGCGAATAAAATAGTAAATACCTGTTTTTAACGTACCGATTCTGCTAGCGGAATGTTCAATCATTGGGATACAACTAACGTATTTGTAGTGTTATCAACATGAGTCAAGAGACGCCCTGATGTCTACAAATCACACCCTATCAGTATTCATCACTTAACTCGTCTCTCGTCATCATGTTTCTTCATCTGTCGGAGTTAGGCTAAATGAAATGATACGGACCATGTGGTTTGAATAGTTCATCATTGATTTATTATTAACAATAACAGTTTTGTTAAGACCGTACATTATAATTAGGACATGAAAAGGCGCTTGATTTCGCTAAATGAATTCTCCGGAGTGCGGTGCTGCTCTAGTTGAAGTGCAATATGTGCAACGTGCACTTAGTCCTCTGTATATGTTAGTGCAGCGAGCATGCACCGTGGAAAAGACAAGTATCTATCCCACGGATAGTGCACACCGCAGACACCAGACACCAGACACCAGCCACCGGTCACCAGATACCAGACACCACTGTTCCTCTCCACACCGCCCTGTGGTGCCGAGTGCCCTGTCTCCGTACTGTCTGATTAATGTACTTGGAAACTCGGATGGTCACGGATCCGGAGCACGTGGCGCTGGAGAGGTAATAGCCATTGTTTTGGTCAAGAAATAATAATTTACATTTGTTCAATTAGCACACAGTACACAATATATCACACAGCAATCAGCACACAATGGGATCACTGGGTGCGGGTTGATTAAACACAAACATTAAATATTAGTTAGGTACATAACCAGAGTAGGTATACTGTCAAAGAATCATTGTGTATTCACTTGGTATTCACCAAGCTGGCATTCATCGTTAACTGTATTTGATTTATTGTAATGACGATCTTAGTCTGTATAATGTAATTATGCTCTGTATTCTGTCCCACTTATGAATGCGCATCACAACTGATCTGCATAATTGATTGTTTGGACAGATTGCTCAAAGCCAATACTTTTGTTTCACACTCTCAGGTCAGATGATCATTATTATTGCTTAGGTCACTCTTTCTTAATTGAATTGGGTTCACAAATTTCACGATACGTACAGTTCACAAAATGACATTATTTTATCTCAGACAATTGACAATTCAAAAAAAGTTAAAGGAGAAATAATATGAATGAAGGAATCCGGAAGAACATAAATTTTGGTTTTTCATTGATTGTCTGAAGTAAGTGAATGAGTAGCAGAAGTGGTAGCTTGGAAAAAAGCAGTATTGGATTTATAATGGCTGCATCTCTCTAGGGCAGTGGTTGTGGTTCCCAACCTTCTTTTGACCACGGACCACTATTACATTTATTTATTCTCACAGGACCACAAGGTATAATAATGATAAGCTTTTAACCGCGTAATTAAGCGCGTCCTTGCAATTACTGTTATTTTGCAATTCGATATGCTCTTCTGGGACTTCTTCAGCTACCTCTCCATTATTAATACCAAAAGGGTTACGAATCAGCGCTTTTGGACAGCTTTCGATTCGATTTTTGTAGTAAATGAATAAATGTTTCGTGGACCACATTTTAGATCTCGCGGACCACCTGTGGTCCACGGTCCACCAGTTGGGAACCACTTCTCTAAGGTATTGCAGGGAGAATATTATTCCTTAGGATGTGCAAATTTACAATATTAAAAAATGTATATATCTGGGCCAAACAAGAAGCATAAAATCCTATGAAGAATCTTATAAACAACAACCCCTTTTCTGACATTTTTACATTTTCAAAGATAGATCCGAAATGTTGAGGCAGGCACTTTGCTAGTCAATCCAAGGGAGCCTACTATGTCTCAATACAAAGGACTATCCCATCAGACGAGCTATTCTCTATTTTTTGTGGGAACGAGATCGACATCGCGCGAGATCTCCAGTCATATTTGTGTGATTTTCTATCGCTGTTAAATGAATAAATAAGCATGCATACTTGCAGGAATGTATGTTTTATACGACCTAATCTAACATACGTGACAGCTCACGGCTGAAATTCTGACACTGGCCCGTAGAAAAAGCAAATAACAGCCATTGAAAATAGCATAAATTTTTAGAAAAATAAATTTCCTCATTTATACGAATGATATAATTGGACATTGTTACGTTCCATCTCACCTTTTTAATTCAGGCGCCTGACTCCCTAGATTGAACTTTCTGTGGTCTAGAAGTGGGAACTTTATATCACATTTATTTTGGTTCTTCTCTAAACAAATATCCTCTCTTCTGTCAAGCCTTATCCACAATTTTGGAGGCGGGTATGGGTACCGTCACCCCGGGAACCATTTATTGGATAACCAACACCTATGCCATTTGGCGACTTTGCAGAGGTGTCCCTCCACAAAGACCCTCCACACAGCAACCCCCAAGATGGAATAGGCCCTGAAGGAAATTATTTTTCTCGGAGCCTCATGTGTGTAGCTAATGTAAAAAAAAATGCCTCCTCATCTCAATCTTCAACTTCTAATATATTCCAAATCTTCCGTACAATTTTGAAATTTAACCATTTAAATAAAATTTATATATAAATTCACCTTCCCTCTCTCTATAATTTGGATTGATGGCCTAGAACACCAGAAACATTTGAAAAATGTCACATATATTTTTCCCGTTGATAGCTGGGTTTTGGACCCGAAATATTTGGTACTGGGCTAAGTCTGTCACAGAGTTCATCATACACGCAAAAAGTTCAACATCGTTTCTGAAAGGCAGTTCTTTTGTCATACAATGAATATTTAGAACAGTTTTTAGCACCTGTAAAGAACGGCGCGTGTCGCCTGCAAAGTTCTGCATGGAGAGGTGACTGCGGTCTGCAGTTTTGTGTACTCCAATCTACTTTCAGGTCGACCCCAGTGTGTACTGGGCAGAGTCCCCTGTGTTATGAGGCCTGACCGTGTTCATGTTAAGTTTCGGTGCGGTGGCGCTAGGAATGTATAGATAGCAGCTGCTCGCTGGGCTAGTGAGGCTAGTCAGCCCGCTGACAGGATGCTCCGCAGCCTTCATCTTCACGGCTGAAGAACTCCTGGATATTTGCTAAAGGATTTAGTAATTGCGCGCCGCACCGCTGTACACTGTACACTTCGCAACATCGTAACATATGTGTACAAGCTCGTATTATTCATATATACGTTATGTTTCCGGCGAGTTAGTTGGCCAGTACTCGCTTCCTAACAGAACCGCTGTTCCTAGACGGACGCCTCGGATTTTTATCGTTAGTTCAGCTGCATTTTTGTGTGTTTTCTTCGAATTAACATTATTTCAATGATTTACGACTGTCAGAAGTATGATGCTGATAAATATTGTTTCTACGTCATGAGATCGCAAATAACACCGGCGGATTCCCCGTGTCAGCAATTATTATAGTAAAGTGCTTCCACTTTTCTGTGATATTTAACGCCAACATTGCTGGCTTCCTATGTGTGATCTGGATAACCTAACCTAACCTAACACAGTATGCGGGGTCATTGAAGGTATAGATTCGTTAAATCAAATAGTAGAGCCGTTCATTAAAAAAAAAATAAGATTCTTGCGAGAACTCCGAAGGGGCGACAATAAGTTGCCTGTTCCGGGGTGGGACAGTGGTGGGTACTTCAATGATCTGACGGATGTTGGATATTTACAAACACTAATACAGAAAAGAACCTGATCTCAGTGCCAGGAATAATTTAAAGTATTTTAGTACCTACGCAAACAATATACTATTGATAAAGTATTGAAGACGGCCACAGCACATAAATAAATAAAAAGGGTTTATTCATCGATATATTTTTTTAAATTTACGCATTTTGTTTATTTATTATTTATTGATTCTATTGACGAAAATGTCACTGCTCAGCTATAATTCATGATTCCTCCTGGAATGGAGCTGATTATAGCTGAAAGAAAATAAACAATTAAATTAAAATACAAGTAAATTAAATATTTTTTTTAAACTAATTAAATCAAATAGTTAATATACATAATATAATATAAAAAATTTAAATTTAAAAATCAATTAATAATGCAAATCAGATTTCAAATTAAAGCAAATAATCTGAACGTTTAAATTGAAATATTAAATAAAATCAAGTCAAATGAAATATAAAATGAAATAAATTCAAGTTTAAAATATAAAATATAATCAAAATAAATATGTAATATGATAAAATCAAAAACAAAAACACAAGTAGGTATTCCTTTCATTGAAAATTTTATTATTTAAGATGTTGTCGTATGACCGACCATGCAGTCAGCAACCATTCGCCGCGATCCGTGATGTCGATATTCTAATAGACAGTGGTATTTCATTCCAAAGTTTTGATTACGAATAACTGAAACTACCCTCAAATGGGACAGTTTTATGTCTCGCGGGTAAATGGTCCTTTTGGTGTGCACTATGTGCATGAGAGTTACGGGACCACCGCAGTTTGTCAAACAGATAGGCATGAACCATGCATCGGATTGTATATTTGACACAGTTAATGAGTGAAACAAACGAATTACAGAGAGTCTTATTAGTATTGACAAAAATACGTGAAACGCTGGTCGCGGTGGGGATCGATATCGAAATTTCATGTAATATATCGAAATTTCGAATAAATAATAAAAATGAAATTTCGAATAAATAAAATACATATTATGTATTTTATTTATTCGGGCCAGATGCAGATAAAAAAAGTTTAGGAAATCGTGAAAACCACTCGATTACCTGCGACTCCTCCAATGAATTTATGTAATTGATGAAGTGAGCGGTCATGGCCTTTCTGCCAGGGCTCGTTGAGCACCGCTACATCAGTATCTCAGTACCTACTAACTTGTTTCGCTCTCCATAAAGAGAAAAAAATTGCCTTATTTTTAAACGCCTGTGGGGTCTCAAAAGTTGCGTATGATCTGTAGCTATTCTAAAATGAAAAAAATAAATTAAATTGGTGTTAAATGAAACAATTTTACTTTGTTTGAACGCCACTTTTATATTTGTGTAAATCCAACTGGTTTCAGAACGCCTGTTCCTTCTTCAGGGTAAATCTATAATGGATAACCACAAAGTTATAGCTGCATTCAAAAGTATATACAAATTGGTGTTCGCTTTTTTTTTCAAGTTTTGAAAAAAAATAGATTTCGTGATATGGCAAAAAAAGAAAAGAAAGGGTCCATATTTAATATTTTGTAGAAAACTTTATTTTTATTCAATAATTGCAGTACGAATTATATTTTTTAAACATGTCTACATATGTGACGTGTTTCTTAAAAATGTAAAAGGGGAAAATAACCATTTTCTGGATAAAATCAGTATTCTTGTACACTTGCTTGTATTCATAAATTATTTTTTTTCATTTTTGTCAGCTTTGCGTATTTTTTTTAATAACAAACAAACGTTAAATATAATTTTAAAATACATTTTTAAGGTTTTTTTCTGATTATCAATGCATTTTAGAGAGCTAATAATTATTTAAAAAAAATAAATTAAATGCAATTCTCATTTTCTTTCTAAGACGCAACTTTTGAGATATCAGGCGTTTCTGAATTCAAAAGTTGAAATTATTGACACACCCTATTCAGTACCTCAGTGCAGCACCACGCCTGGATCTTTTAAACACTGACTAGTAAGTGACAAGGACGAACTGCAATCACTGTACTGAGTGTACTGGCCAGTGGCCACTTCCTTTAGCGGACAAATTAAAATAAGTCTAAGGTGTTTTTATCGAAGCTGTTAGATTGTTCATTATTAACGGATAGATTAAGCGATCATTAAATCGTGTGAAGTATTCGTTAGTCAGGTCAAGTTTTAACATATCGTTAAATTATGTTGGAATCTGAATGGTATGGCGTGATGTTGCATGTGCATGGTAGATTTGATTTGCATTACACTAATGTGAGCAACGATGTACCACATGCACATGGACTACAAATAATGCGCTTCATGGATGACCTATTTGCGACTCAATACATAATAGCGTAAAAATTATTTTCGGCAGCAAAAATAGTTAATTCTGAAAGATTGTGGTAATGGTAAAACTTCGTCCGTTTGATCGATTCTCCTTTCTTAATAAACGGATTGCAACCTTTAGAGCACAGGTTTCGGGTGGGAATACTGTCCTGGTTCTACTGGTATTTCAATGGAAGATCCTCCGAGGAACTAGCGTCATTGATTCCTTCGGTGCATGATCGGGAAACACGCCAAATACGCGCCCAACATTTGTACATGTTTGACATTTGTCACATGAGAACGGGTCGCTTCTACGATTCGTTCTTGAGTTCAATACTCGGCTGTGGAACGATTTGGGGGCCTCTGTGTTTCCTCCCTCCTACAAAATGGGTCTCTTCAAAATCCAAGTTCACTCCTTCCTTTCCATGAAAAGACCCCACGCACAGCATCCCCAAAGATGACATGGAGGGATTTTTAGTTCCCATGGGCAGGGATGAGCAATTTTGAAATAATGGCAGACGGCAATCAAAGATCGCGATCATAACAATTTTGGTTATTATTACTCTAAAGCAGTGGTTCTTAACCTGGGTTCGATCGAACCCCAGGGGTTCGGTGAGTCAGTCTCGCGGGTTCGGCGGAGGTCAAGACATACCCCCGAATCATATGATTCGGTTCGATTTCCAATAAGAAGGGTTCGGTGAATGCGCATATGAAACTGGTGGAGGTCAGTACCTCCAACAAGGCTAAGAACCACTGTTCTAAGGGGAACCCCAGAATAATCGGCCAGGAAGCAAATTGTGAGATTGTAGACGACTGGACTGTTACAGACCACATGAGAAGGCCAAGGAACCGCAGAAGAGTGAAGAGGGACAATGGACAAGAACCGGCGGAGAGGTAACCATGGTGAAGAATTTTTATAGAACTTGACGAAAAAGCCAACATGTGGCAAGTGGTCAGAAGTGCCTATACAATGTCAATGTTTCACAATGTCGCTGTCCATTATCCGATCTTCTAGTGAACTTGGTTCACTTTACTTCTGCTATTAGGTATCCATACCTTCAATGGCTTCAGCTTATTCTGAGGGTAGCAAATAACTCACCAGCGTTCTAAGTAATTCCGGAATATTATCACATTTGATAATTAAATATTAACTACATCAGAGAACTAACATAAACTGGGCAAGCTATTTAATCTGTCAACGAATGAACGTTGTGTTATAGATGTCAAAATAATAATAATTTTATATCTCCGGTATTTATAGCTCCATGAATATTAATTGAATTATAATTTTATACTCCATTACTTTCAATTTCTACCGAACATAATATTATTTTAACCGAGACAAGGTCCGCGCAAGTCGGAACAAATTAATCCAGATAAGAAATAAACAACACAAAAAATACGTACTTTAGGAATCTACATTATACATTGGTGTACCTATTACGCAGAACATACCTACAAATGTACACTTATGTACACGGCTACCCAGCAACACAAAATAAAGCATATATAATTATGTATTTCCCGTGTGTAATATTCTGTAACAACCATACATATTCATGTTGTATCTCTCTGTAAAATTTAGAGGTATAAATATCACTTCATCGATGCCGAATAGGCTTTTGTAAGAACATATTTATTATAATTTACAACAGCTACCTAAGCGCACTTGGGTTAAAATATTGGTAAATTGAACTCTTTTTTTACATGAACTCCACACAGGAGGCCCTGAGGAAAATAATTTCCCTCGGGGCTTGTCGTCTAAGTGATGCTGTATGGAGGGTTTTTTTAAGGAAAGAAAGGAGAGGAGAGTTCAGGGAAGAAAAAGTGTTTAAGGGGTGGATAGGAATCTGGGGTTCAGTGTCCTGGTCATCCACCTCCAAGTCCTAGATAAACCTCAACCCATGAACCCGGGGCTCCCGGGCACCTCTGCTAAATCACCAAACGTAGCGAACCACTTGGGGTGATCTATAGCAGAGGTGTATTATGAACTATATTATTATTTTACCACGATGGATGACAAACACCTCTTCCTTAGGTCACCCTAAGTCAGGGGTCGGAATAAGCGGCTCTTTGCAAAGATGTTATCCACATCCTATACATATGTATATTATTACATATATGCGCCTCTCGGATACTTTTGTTATCCCGTTTCCATGACAATTTGGCTCACTTGACAAACTGCCGACCCCTGCCCTAAGTGATTTGCTATGTTTGGTGACCAGGCTAGATCGGAAGGGACCGATTGAGGGAAACCTTTTGACCTCTCCAGCAGAACTCTTTCGGAACATCGTTACGCATCGCAGTGGGAGGGTTAGATTCATACGTCCGTCACTCCTGGACACACTGACCCCCAGATTCCTACCCACCCTCACACCTTCCTCTTCCTTCTTTCTTGAAAAAACCCTCCACAAATCATCACCAAAGACGACATAGGTCCTGAGGGTATTATGCGATGCGATAAAATGCGTCTAGTAAACGGGCAGACCATATTGCATTCAACCCGCAGTCATTGATCGCGGAAAGAAAAGACTAATAATTTGTATACAAAGAATTATACTTCGTATATATATCTCAGCTCGCAGCTCACAGCCTGTTCTAATAAGTTAAAATGTGATCACTGGTCAACTTACTGATCACTGATCACCAAAAGATTACAGACTCTCTTGCTCACCTTGAGACACCATTATAATGCCATAACCGTTTTGTCGTTTGGATTGGAAAATGTTGTTTGTTTATTTTTAAATATCTATCAAGTTTGGTGGTAAGTAGATAATTAAGCATAGATACTAATTTCGGGTGTGAGTCTGTCTGTGAGTGATTGTAACTCTGATTCATTGACTCGGATTTCTTTTGAATTTAAGTGGCAAGTGGCAAGTTGAATTTAAAAGCATTAATTATCAAGGATTAAAGTAGGTACCTACCGTGTCCACCCAAATTTGCCTATAGTATATAGGCCTATAAATAATACTCGTATAATATTTATTTTTATTCTATATTTGAAATGTGTGTCTTTTGTGGGGTTAATGTTTACAAATTAAGTCAGATTTCGAGATTTTTCAAGGGTTTGCACTGTTTTCTTATTATTGAATACCGCCCTTGACGTAGTATATTGATCGAAGAATACCGCACTAGAGTTCCGACTGGCAGGAGCCAGTGGTAACAAGGTAGTTAGTTAATTAATTCAGGCAAAGAATAGGTGATAATACAATTTGGCAGGTGGGTATGGTACCGCCGCCCCGGGAACCATTAATTTGACCATGGTTAACCAACACCTCTTTCAAGTGGTTCGCATTGTTTGGTGACTTAGTAGAGGAGCCCGGGTTCATGTGGTGAGGTTAGTCAGGATTTTGGCAGCAGATGCGTTGTGTGGCAGGCCAGATCGGGAGAGACTGCTCGAGGAAGACTTTTTGACCTCTCTAACAGGACTCTCCCGGAACATCGCCTTGCACCGCAGCAGTAGAGATAGATTCATTTATCCGTCATTTCTGGTCACACTCACCCCCAGATTCCTACCCATCCCTCATACTTTTTTTCTTCCCAGTACTTCCTCCCCACACCATACCCAAAGATGACGTAGGCCCTGATGTGAATTATTTTCCCTAGAGCCTCCTGTGCGGAGCTAATGTAAAAAAAACATACTCAGGCAACATTTTTTAATATGATAATAAATATATGAGGTGTTTATCAACAAATACAACAATGTCAGGGTCCGACATAATATATTGTTATTAATTATGTTTGCAAGGTCAGACAAAATGTTTTTAAATGAAAACTGGATGCAAACATTTTTGTAAGCCAGAGCCAGTAACTACAATTTGTGAAAATTATATTGCTTTGCCTGATTTATTTTCTAAGATAAGCGATTTTTTGTCTTTAACACTTTTCAGTGTTTTTGATTAAAAAAGAAAACTTTGTAACACGGATTTGTTTTCAAACGACTGGAAACTATAAAATCATTTTAGCAATTTAAGTTGTTAAATCGTTAGGTCTGGAAACATTACAGATAAAATGTAGAATTTGAGATAGATAAATAATTATTGTTATGCTCAATTAGCGGTGACATTCAATCATAAACACAATACCAATACATAACCGCGATGGAGCGAATAAACTGCGCGTAATGACGGGCTCCCGCTCCCGGCTGAATGGTATTAGAACGCTATGCCGTAAGAGTCGAGTATTACGTCTGCAGAACCGGACTTAACCAAACAACCGACCAATCTACCTACCACACCCACACCCCGTACTGCACATACTACACAAGCCTTGGAGACCGACATAGAGACAACAACAAGAGACAAGAACAAGGCACAAGAGACCGGAGACGGAGAACCGGACAGCAACAACAAACACTCTCAACAAGTTATACTGTAAACATCAGACCTAGCTAGCTATACCTACTCGTTAATTAAACGTAACGTGCAATAAGGCCACGGCTATCCACATCCAGCCAAATAATGACCGTTTAATCACAATCAATACAATACTGGTCCAAGCGACATTCATACGATCGGATTCTTTGTTGTGGTCTGATACTAGGCTAGTAGATACAATAATCTAAGTACACATCCTGCCAAAGGGAAATATTTCTCAAGAATGAAAATGAGTGAGACTCTGAGCAATATGCAAAAGTTAAAAAACTTTAAAGAAAAAAATCTGCCATTATTCGATTTGAATATTACGATAAGGGTAATAATTGGACTTGGTCAATTGAGTGGGTTGTTTCAAAAAAATGTTACAATTCACCAAATATTTTAAGTTAATTTTCAAGTTGAGACTCTGGGCAATATGCAAAAATTAAAGAAAAAATCTATCATTATTCAATTTGAATATTACGATAAGGGTAATAATAAGGAACTCCAGTGAAAAATATTATCGCTTTCAAAAAATATGTTCATATAGACCAATAAACGCTGATTCTGAATATATAAGTTTTATTTCATAATATTAGACGTAGAGTTCTTAAAAAATTATTAAAAAGTGCATTTTTTAACGTCTCGTTAAAATACACTGTAAAGTTGGTACGATTGAATGGTTAGCGCTGACGTCACGCTTAACCAGTCATTGTATCACATTGTATTGAAATCAATTGAAATGTAGGTATGGCACAAGCCATCAGTATTAACAACATTTCATGTTATTCTTTATTTCATACTGTTTATAGAGATTTAGTTGTTGTGTTAATTGAAACAATATTTAAGCCTTAATAATTCAGTATCAAAAACAGAGGTACCTCTATTAGTTTATCTCAATTATTTAAAATATTCATCCCCCAAACTCAGTGCGCCTCTGGGTATTATGGTCTCAAATCCAAAATTAAGTTTGGTATGAAAATGGCCTCGTTACCGTTCCTTACACTTTTAGTTATAATTGCTGACTGCCTTTTGAGTCTTGGATCCTCCCCTGTGCCACTGTGCAGCTCGTCACTATGCAGATTGCAAAAATGCACTTGGGCAATACAACTTACCTACTATAATTAGTGCAGCGTGAAGTGTTCCTGCGTCGGACTTGGCAGAGATTTGGCGCATTACCGACACCGGCATGTAATCCGAATTCAGAAAAATTCCAAACGTCTGACTTGTCCATTGTTCATGAAGAAGTAGACATTCTAATAATGGAATATGCCCACCGAGAAGTTTATTAAAGTTCACATTAATTCAGTGGGCGGATTCAACGACAGATTCTCCCTGCGCGTCAACTGGGTTCAGCCACCTTCAGTCCTCGGTTGATCACTGGGACTGAAGGCAGTGGCTGTACTGAGGGATAGCTTGAACAAAAGCGCTCCTTAGTTAGCCAAAGTCAATGGACGCGAAAAAATATTTGTTTATTGTTTGTTATGGAACAAATTTAATTGGCTTGCGCAATTAAAAAAAATATGCAGTGCTATTTTCATGCGGTAATATTATCGCAGCAAGAAAACACGTAATTATTATGAAGAGATTGAATGCGGTCGTTATACATACACACCTAAATACTAAATAGTAGAATGTACCAGCATGACTATTATTATTCGGACGGTTTTTGCTCACACGCAGTAGGTTATAGTGACTCGCTTGCACTCGTGAATCGTGTGTAGGTATTTCAGTACATGAACACTGATATAATGGTATTATTTCAGACGAACTTGACACGATTACAATACGAACTAAGGTTATCGAGAATAAAAGTCAAATAAACTCTTTTATTGGAGAATTTAAATATAGAATAAGTATAGGGTGACCATGACCTTGTTCTAAATTCGGACTCAACTATCGAAATATTTATTACTACATCGATTAAACATGAGATTGTAGATTACAATACACGAGACACGAGCCCGTAATAAACTGAGATAGCTAATAGCTAAGTTTGTGTGTATCGTACGATTTTTTTTCACTGAGAAATGTTTTGCGTCGCAAAATATTAGGTAGGTATTATATTTTTATTTCGTTATTATGGCCAATTTTGGGAGCTGTCCAATGAAATAATGTTTTTTTTTAAATGTTCTGCACATCAGGAAGGGTTTTGATTCATTCCGTAAAGACTTCTTTAATAAGTCAGGTACGTCTCGTACGTCATACACATGTCTGTTAATTTAATCCTATAATTAACCACCGTGAAAGCAGGCTTATGGGACCGAGTGTTGGTATGCTCTTTCAGTTTCCGAGCTTTCCTTTCTGCTCGTTCATTCCACGCAATCATACCTGAAAATGTGACCACTTATATAAAGGGTGTTAAGGGACGTACTTGACTTACATTAACCAGTGATTCCTGACATTATTTGGAGTAAAAAATTTAAATGAAATTTTGGTCTCCGGTGACTTTTTCGATGACTTTTTTTTTTCAAAATATTTTTCTTCAAAATCAAACAAAAAAGTCACTAGTCACTCAGCCGAGTATCCGATCAACCCCTAACCCCGCTTCCAACTGTCCAACACCCACTAATTTTTTACGTTTTTGTAGAAAAAAAAAACATAAAAAATATCACCGGAGACCAAAATTTCGTTTACATTTTTTAATCCAAATAATGTCAGAAATCACTGGTTAAAGTAAGTCAAGTAGATACGTCCCTTAACACCCTGTACTGCAGTGATAGCAAATTATTTACGAAATACCGAGCATTACACTAATTATTATCATTGGTTTTTAAACGACTAGATGTTTGTTACCTCAGAACTTTCGACTGGGTGAACAGATATTAATGATTCTTTTTTATTTGAAAGCTGGTGCTTCCCGTGTGGTCCCATTTCAATTTGATCTGGTTCTGACAATGACATCCTTGAGAAAACCATATAAGTCTTAAATTTGCGTTAAGTATGTGCGCGACAAATGGACGAATAACTCAATATCACGCCAACCGATTTCGATGATTCTTTTTTTATTGGAAAGGATGTACTTCAAGGGTAGTTTGATGAGAATTTGGTTAGGTTCTGACAATGGGATCCATGACAAAGTAACGGAATTCTTCAATTCTTAGGAGCAAATTAACGATACTCAGCCGAATCTTTTATAGGCTGATACGTTTTTAGATTTTCACGGCCAAAAGTATTTTCGTTATTTGTTTTTGTGCAGTTATGCCGTGTTGCGCTACTTCATTCTTTAGCCAACGTTTTGGACAGCGTTGCAGTGTCCATCATCAGGGCAGATCCGGCAGATCCGGTAGATATAGGCTATCCGGATCTTTGAGTCACCTACCGTAACGTCGTTATGGTCAAGTAATGTCTGTCTCATATGAGTAGCACGTTTAGTAGGTCTACCCATGTTCAGACAAATTAGTTAGTGTACTTCAGATTCACTAAAAATCTAAAAATAAACAAAAATTTTAACAAAACAAAAAAACGACTTAAAAAAATGCACTAAAAAGTAAAAAAATAATTTCGTATTCTTCTACAACTTAATAATCAACTTACTTTTTCTACTCATCAATATGTAGGTACGATTGTTATTTTTGGAGTCGGTGTCAGTCAAGGTACCCGGCCCGGCGTTT
This sequence comes from Limnephilus rhombicus, assembly GCA_929108145.2. Lineage (NCBI taxonomy): Eukaryota > Metazoa > Arthropoda > Insecta > Trichoptera > Limnephilidae > Limnephilus > Limnephilus rhombicus. Next base: position 38,380,562 of record OV815278.1, read on the forward strand.
TCACTTGACAGCTCCCCTCCCGCCGCGGCCCCGCTCTCGTCTCGTCAAGTCGCGCGTGCGACACAAGCCCATCTCACCTATAACTGTGTATGTAGTTACAAACTGGCTGACACCGATTCCAAAAACAACAATCGTACCTACATATTGATGAGTAGAAAAAGTAAGTTATAGAAGAATACGATTTTTTTTTTTATTTTTTAGTGCATTTTTTGAAGTCGATTTTTTGTTTTGTTAAAAATTTTGTTTATTTTTTTAAATTTTAATTAAATAATTTCCCTAATGGCCTAGGGGATGTCGTCTTAGGGGATTCTGTATGAAGGGTTTTTTAAGGAAAGGAAGGAGAGGAAATTCTAGAAAGGAATTAGGTAAAAAAAAAAATTCTTACAATCAAACTGATTGATCAGTTTTGTAAGATTTGTAAGATGAAATATTGTAAAATTAAAGACTGAATAAACGTATTAAAAAAAAGGGGTTGGGTAGGAATTTGGGGGTCAGTGAGTCCAGGAGTGACGGACGTGTGAATCCATCCCTCGAACTGCGGTGCAAGGCGATGGGTCGGAAGATTTTGACTGGAGAAGATAAAAGACCTACCTCAACCGTCTCTCTCGATCCTGCCCACCACGCAGCAGCTGGGCAGATGCATCGGCCACCAAGACCTAGATAAACCTCAACCATGTTCAGTCACCAAACGTAGCGAACCACTTGGGGTGACCTGTGGCAGAGGTGTTGGTTATCCAATAAATGGTTCCCAGGGCGGCTATACCCAAACCCGCCTCCCAAATTGAAAGTTCTTGGAAAATACCTAATGTTACCTCGACATGATGCCAAAATTTATATCTTTTGATAGATCTCTGTTGTGATGTTCGACTACTGCGATGGCGTGTTGTATCACGCAACAGGGTGACGGAAAACTCAACAAAATGCAATTTCATCACCTCCTTTGAAAAGTCATTAAAAATTAATAAAAATGGTTTAACAGGTTACGTTAGATTAGGTTGTAGGCTATTTTTAAATTATGTTTTTTCATAACTTTTAATAACTGGGTGTTGAAATGCTACATTGCTGAGTTGTCTTGGAACCACGCAACACATTCCAACTATCCAGCGGAACATTGGACTAAAGACAGTGATTCAATTTATGTGTTTACGAAAATGTGGAAAATGGATTTGTACAGGGTCAACCTGACAACTTAATTATGGTAGATTCACTTATGATAGAATGTTGTTTTTATGCTCAATTAATGGGTTATTTAAGAATTAATCAGTTTGTGTTTGTGGAGGAGTTTTCTCTGCATTCTGTTGTCGTGAATCATAATGTTGGTTTATTTTATTGATTTGTTGTTTGTCATTGTTTTTATCTGTTGATCTGCATGAAAGTTCAAATTTAACTTCGGTAATTATCTAATTGACTGCCTCCGTGATCGAGGGGTGAGGATCTTGACTCACAATCCGAAGGTCGGGGGATCGAATACGGGAGATCGGGGGGGGCGCGCACAAATAAATTTTATGTGATTTATTTGTGTTATTTCAAAATTGATTCATTTAAAATATTATATTTATGTGGAAAATACTCTCAAAATTGCCCTGGTGTAAGACCATAATTCTAAATTGAAACGTTGCTTGAATTGGCCTCAGCCATAAAATAAATAACAAAAATGCTTTTGAAATGAATAGCCAGGTTTTTCCCACTTTCCCACCTTAGTCTACCCCATCCCTTCCCCTTCCCACATTCTCAGGCGGGACTCTTGTGAATTATTCATGTAAAAAAAAAATATATATATATATATAACAAAACCGCCAATACCTTCACCGATATTTTTAGGTAATGTCATCAAATAAATACAATTTCAACGGCAGTTTACCTAAGGTAAAATCAGCATCTTACATAGATGAAGTCCTTACGTTTTTTTATTAACTTTTTCGTAAAAATCGACTTTTTTACTTTGGAAAACCCGCGTATAGAGCTCCGGGCCAATTTAGGCCCTTTTCTCTTTCATCATGAGTTTATTAAGGTTGTAGAATAAAGATATTAGTGTTTGTTAAAATCGATCGGACTGTTCTTGATGTTACGTTTAGTTCCTACCTACATCATTATTATAACCTGTTTTAAATTATATAATTTTGTACAAATATTGACAGGTTTATTTTAATAATAGTACTTAATTACAAACAAACAAAAAATAAATTTCGAATCAAAATCAACATCTTTTGTTCTTTGTTGCTTTAGAAAAACGCATTTCAATTTTTTTTCAATCCCCTTTTGATCCCCGTATCGAGTAGTCTTTTTACTAGTGTCCGACCGAAACAATACTTTCCACCGAAACCGAAACCGAATCTTCGGTGTCTGCCTCAGTTTCGGCCGAAACCGAAACTTTTGCAGACATGTTATAAACCGGTTGTTTACTGTTAACACGTGTTGAATTAAATAAATAAGAAAAAACAATAATTGAAATATGTGAAAAATAATACCTTTTTTATATTACTTCTATAAAACCAAAGATATTGAAATATTAGTAGATGTGCTATCTGCAGTTGTTACTAGGTGGGACTGCGCTTCCGGGTGTCGCCGATATTGTTTACCAATTAACAAATAAACTAAATGAACGAATAAATAACGAATAAACCAAACGAACGTTAAACTAAGTGAACGAATTCTTTCCGTATTCAAACTATATTGTTAACCAATACTAATGCACATCTTCAAAAAATCAATGAAATGAACAAATTCTTTTCGTATGCAAACTACTCTAAGTAGGGCGTAGTCCGCCGACAGTTGCGCGGACACCATAGCATATCTCTTTTGTATTTGAATATCTTTGTATAAAACAAACAAAAATCATAAAAAAATAACAAAACATGTTAACTACTTCTTGGATCAAAAATTTGTCGATGTTCAACACGTACATTATAAAGTAAAGACCTCATTAATTAAGTATTTTAATTTTTATTGCTTTTACAATCACAAAATACTTTTTAAATGTGTTAAATGAAATAAAAAAACAATAATTGAAGTATGTAATATTGTAGCGCGCCGTTTTTACGCTTGCCACTACACCGTCTCTTTCCCCCGTACAGCGCCATCCTGCTCACCCAAAACTAGGCGAACCAGGCTGCGCAGACGCCTTCTGCGCATTTCCTACTCTCGAGTCGCTACATAAACCACGCCCCGCAACAAGGAATGGCCTATATAAAGAGCTGCGAGCCCTAAATTAAAGCAGTTCGTCTGTAGCTCGCTCTTGGCTAGTACGCTCTCTTAGTTGCGCTTCGTCCTTTGGCACGACCCTCTAAGGAGTATTCTACTACCATAAGTAAAGCACCAACCAGACCCCGACTGCTGCCTTAGTTGCGCTTCGTTCTATGGTACGACCCTCTAAGCAGAACCACAGTCAGTTTTGTTGTTCCCAAAGCCTAAACAGCAAGGTTCCCTCCGATCCCTTGCTCAGTTGATTATTATTATTGTGAATTGATACATTGTGACTATTTTTACTATATGTGATCTGTGAACTTACTTTAAATAAATAACATTTTACCAACAATTGTGTTATAATATTTGTTTTTAATATTACTGCTATAAAAAAATCTAAATTAATAAACATGTTAACCACTTCTTTGGTTCAAAAATTTGTCAATAATCAACACTTAAAGGAAGGAGGTCATTAATTGAGTATTTTGCTGATGATGGCGGGTGACATAGGAGCCACGAACTCACCCGAAGTCAGCCGAACGAGAAGTTCCAAGAAGTAGTTAACATGTTTTATTATTTTTTATAAATTTTGTTATTTTTAGAAGTAATATAAAAAATATTATTTTTTTACATACTTCGTTTAATAATCGTTTTTTATTTATTTATTTAATTTAACACGTGTTAACTGTCTGAATAATTGTAAAAAATAAGCCAAATAACAGTAAACAATAGATTTTTAATATGTCTAAAAAAGTTTCGGTGTTGGTTTCGGTTTCGGCAGATTTTCTGCCGAAACCGAAACTGATACCAAAACTAGATTTTTTTGCCGAAACTTGCCGAAATCGAAACCGAACCTTCGGTCGGTCACTACAAATCATTCATCGCAGCCAGATGAATAGTTTATATTAGTTGCCGCATGAAGGAAAAACAAAAAAACGTTCATTTTATATATTAAGATTTTTAAAAAAAGTAACACATTCGTGACATGTTGTTGCGTGCCACGGGCGTAGCACCCACGTTCTGCCTCCAAAGCTAGCTCAGTCAGGTCGGCAGAACAGGTGAAACGCTCTGCAACAGGGTTGTAGGTTGCTAAAAAGGGGGGTACATGGTTATAGGCCAACACTCTTCGTCATGTCTCGTCAAATGAAAGATTGTCTGGGATGGAACAACACTGTATTAACGGAAATACACAATTACAACAAGGGGCAGTAATATTCACATCAATTAACAATCACAGGTAAACAAGTATGCCTAGCTGAGTAAAACATCCTAAACAAATCTCTCTCTTCGCCCTCCCGGGAGGTGTTTACAGATCGCGAGGTAAGAGGGGACACATTACAAAATGGAGGTAGCTTCGTTACTCACGGCCGCGCGGGGAAGGCCCCCAGGAGGTGGTGGCATGGTAGCTGAGTATGTCCATGCTCAGCAGGAAGCTACAGTAGTCCATCGCCAGCAGGTGGCAACAGCAGCACCTTGCTGGCCAGCTCGCGCCCACAAAGCAGGTGGTCGCGTCCCTTTTCCGTTGGCGCCGAAAGTTCTAGAACAAACTCGACTCGACGCGCGGGAACAATTTGGGTATTGCCCGACACGGGTTACTGCGCTGGGAGCTAGCACGGGACTGCCGGCTGCCGGCGGGGCAACCGCGGTGCGTATGGCGAGGGGAAAGAAGCGGTATGTAAGGGGGGACGGCGTGGTGGTTTGTTAGGGTGGCTTGGGTCCTGTATGTTGGCGACATAACAATGTATTGTCGCTCAAAAATTACGATTTTAGAGAAATCTCCGAAATCTTCTAAAATATAGGTATTTAAAAAAAAAATCCTTACAATGCATTAGTTGCTTTGAATTGTAACAAAATAAATTAAAATCGTTACCTATCAATTTACGGTGGTGAACCTACATTGATAAATACACATTGTTTCATTTTGCACAATAGAATTTTGTTTTTAACCATATTATTTAAACGAAGTGGATTATTTTTTTATCTGTACAACATCATCAGGTTCACTTGCATAGAGCAACTCGTCTTTGTTACAAGTAGAGATAATGATATCCTTACTGGGATCTCCCGTGCTGAAGATTTCATTCGCGTATTAAAATTTAATTTCATGAATAATAATTATAAATATATTATGCAGTGTTTTTTTCAGAAATAATTTTATAAAAAATTAACATAATACAAGATAGGTTTTAATGTGCATATAATTGTGCGTAATGTATAAGAAAAGAGAAAGATAAAACAGAAACCGATTTTTCAATTGCGGATGGCTTAAAAATAAAATAATAATATAGGTTCATAAATTCATAACACGTAATCTACAAGTGAATAAAAAAAATCGGAGTTTGCAATTCGCAAACAGAAGAAGTGAAACCTTCAGAAAACTAAATTAGACAAGAGTGTGGAGACTACGAAGCACTTTTTTTTATCAATGTGAAAGATGATTTTTTCCATATTTTTATCGTCGAATTTCAATGCACCTTTTCCTATATACTTGGTCATCTTATTATTTAGTATTTGTGTTTTCTTCGTTGGTGTCGCTAGATGTCGCTTTCTTTCGCCTGTTCAATTTGGAGTTGTTTGAAGATTGTATGTTGATTTTATAAACATCGTTTTTTTTTTGGATTTCGTAGGACACGATCCTTGGTCCGCTAAATGTCTGGTCGCTGAGGTTCGTCAGGCGCATTATACCCCTACACCAAAAGAGACTTGCGTGGGACTGTGGATTTATCGTATTATATTGGAACCGAATACCCGTAAATTGTGATAAAAGCGTATTATTTCCCCCTCCCCATACCGGTTCCATGGAGCTGGCTGGGCTTACGAGAGCCTCGCTGGCATCTAAAAAATGTGACGTCATCATTCTTGTCCTGACCAGCGCCGAGCTCACATCGTACATTTACATCAAATAACAAGGCAAAAATGAGAGCTTGTGCTATACATGCTATACCCTAAAATATGTGGATATAGCGAATGTGGGCGGTTCTCCGTGAGCTTGTCGCTGGTTACAGGGGTAAGTAAATTATGAAACATTTGTAAAAGTGTCTTAACTAAATACGGCAACAAAATATTCCTCTGTAAAAATCGGCGAACTTTACTTTGCCGCATTTGGACTTATGTTAATAACGTGGCGAGCAATTCGCGCTCCCGTGTAAAAAGGTCTATTCATTCAAAAGCAGATTTTGCTTTTAAGAACTAAATGGTGATATTATAATGCGAGATGCCTATATATTTTTTTTTTACATTAACTCCACACAGGAGGCCCTGAGGAAAATAATTTCCCTCAGGGCCTATGTCATCTGGGATGCTGTGTGGAGGGTCTTTTTGAGGAGAGGAAGGAATGAACATTGGTCTTGAAGAGACCCATGTTGAAGGAAGGAGGAAACACAGAGGCCGGCAAATCATTCCACAGCCGAGCTGTTGAACATAAGAACGAGTCGAAGAAACGACCCGTTCTCATGTGACAAATGTCAACTGTGTACAAATGTTGGGCACGCGTTTGGCGTATTTCCCGACTATGCACCGGTGCCGAAGGGATCAATGATGCTAGTTCCTCGGAGCATCTTCCATTGTAATACCGGTAGAACAAGGATAGCATTCCCACCCGACGCCTGTGCTCTAAAGATTGCAATCCGTCTGTTAAGATGGGAGAATCTATCAAACGGACCGCCCGTTTCTGCACAGAGTCGAGGGTATTTTTCAGGTATTTAGGAGCTCCAGACCAGAGGTGGCTGCCAAATTCAACCGTGGGGCGCACTTGCGATTTGTACAGGGTTAGCAGTTGTGTACTATTAAAGTATCTGCGGGCCCTGTACAGTACGCCCAGTTTTTGGGAGGCTAACTTTACTCTGGCTTCGATGGAGCCCCCATACCTGAGCTGGTCACTTAGGGTTACACCAAGCATATCAATGGAGGGCCTGTTCGGAAGATTGCTTCCGTTGAAAGAGACTAGATTTTCATTGCGATCCCTTTTAGACGTAATCAGACAAGATTGGGTCTTTGAAACATTAAATTCAACGAGATTATTTTTACCCCAAGAGAAAACACTCTCGAGGTAACCGTCCGTTCTTTGCTTCAAAGCCTTACGAGCTGTTGGAGTTTACTATATACAGTCAGATTGATTTTTTAACGAATCACAGTCATCTTTCCCCTCTTCGCCCCCCATAGTTTGGTTTTACCCCGCATCTGTATCTTCTCGTCTATAAAATTTGGATGTCTATGGTTTCAGTATATTTTCTACTTCTGAGTAGATAACAAGCAGACCAAAAGCCAAAAATTTTCATGGTCTGCTTGTATTCTGAAATAATGCAACAAATGCAGTTGGTCTTGTTGGCTTTTCACAAATACAACGAAATTATGTAGGATACGGGTTTTTTTTCAAACAAAATCAGACTTTTGGCTTATACCTAACTCATTTATGTATAAAAGTGGGCATGGTCTTATAGCCTACTATATAGTTCTGCCATATACATTATTTCTAGTGAATATTTTGGTTGTTAAATAAAAAATAACGAATTTATTGTAAGTGTGTGGGGATGGGATCTACGGCAGAAAGAGGAATGGAGCGCTGTGGTCGATGACCGCCGATAAAAACAAAAAAACACCAACTAAAGTAGGAAAATTAAATAAAGAAAATCAATAGGAATTTCGAAGAGCAATTAAGTGTACGATATTTAACACAAATAAGCTCGATGGTTTGCCCACGCGAGAACATGATGCCAAAATGACGCGACGCTTCTCGTGAATGTCTTGCACATATGTAGATGATAGTTCAATGAGGCGGAGATAGCGCCATCTGTCATTCAACAATATAAATAATTTCGATCTGATTGAAATTCGAAAGACGGTTAAATTTGTTCATACAAAAATACTAAAATCGCGGTTAAAAAATGGGAGGTTGGGGTAGGAGGGTTAAAATTTGGGGTTGCAGGTTGGATACGCGCCATAAATATATTTGGGCATTAATTTCTTTAAATTGATAATTTATGCTATAAGACCATAAGGGCGCCATCTATGGGTTTTGTATTGTATTGAATTGAACCTATGTGACTTGAGATGCAGTGTATTCATGTGTTTCCTTACCTTTGTGAATCAAGCAATTACGTCTGACGGGAGTGTCAGTAAAAGGCCAAGAGATGTCTCTCCTGGTCAGTCATAAGAATAATTCATCCAGTGAGTGAATTATTGTTGTACATAAGATTGGATTTTTGGCACGCATTATTAATATGCAAATTTTTCATGGTTGAAACTTCCTTGCTGTGCGAAACATCTGTCAAGATTATGCAATATCGCCTTGACATTTTTATTGAAAAGAAGTGTCTTTTTGTGTGGACATCGTGGCTGAGCTGCATTCTCTGAGTGAGTGTTTGTTTGTTTTCACTTTGGTTTTTGAGATTGCTGGGTCAACTGTTTTTTTGTGTCACATAGGGAAGAATTCAATTTTCGTTAATTTTACATAGGGTAGTCATCCCTTGTGTCAGGGACTATTTACACGCCCCTACATATTTAGTGGTCCTTCGTAGCCTGGATTATTAATTCATTCATACATTCAATTCGAGATTATAGCTTAATTACATGGATGTTTGAATTTACGTATTTTTTTGGTAAATTTGAAGTACCTCTCATTTTTTGAGAACTATAGCTGGTCTTGTTTTTTGCTTTTGGATGACATATTTGGATGTTCGCAGAATTATCGTAATTTTGGATAATTATTCGCAACATTATTATTATTAATTAATTGTTAACATTGTTCGCAGAATTGTCGTAATTTTGGATAATTATTCGCAACATTATTATTAATTAATTATTAACATTGTAACATTATTGTAAAATTTTGTGGTAATCTTTTCGCATATATAAAAAATGCCAAGAATTACGGAGGAGGGTTTTGATGAGGCTCAAGACAGATCGCTTATTCTTTTAACCGCAAAAAAGGAAAATCTTTTTGTTCGTATGAACGATCTGTATAATGCAACAAATAATATATCTAATTTTGAGTCAAGAAATAACGAAGTGTTTATGGCTCAGTCAGAGATGATTGATCAAATGCGAAGTCAATTTGAAAATATTATAGATAGCATCAATGATCGTCAGTTAACTTTAAATCCAGAATTTAAACCAGATTTTCAAGCTTTAAATGCTTTTGATGATCTTTTTTTGAAGGTCAAACGAACTAGATCGAATATGAAAACTTCTGTAAGAGAGTCACTGACGTCACAAAATAAGTCGCGGGAGCCGTGTATGATTAATCTTCCTGCAATAGATCTTCCAACCTTCGATGGTAAGAATGAAAGTTGGTCGAAATTTTTTGAGTCATTTAAAGCCAATATCCATAATAATAGACAGCTAACTGACTCGCAGCGTGTGCAGTACTTAGTCGGAAAACTCACACACGGGGCTTTGAACATAACCGCAGGCATTGTGCCTTCGGGTGATACATATCAGATCATTTGGGAGAGTTTAGTTAAAAAATATCAAGATAAACGTACACTAGGAACACATTATTTAAATAATATTCTCGATGCGAAAAACTGCACGAATACATCTGCCAGTCTCAATTCTTTCATTGAAAGATATTCTTCGTCAGTGTCGGCATTAAAGCAGTTAGGTATTGAAGATTTAACTGATTTTATTTTGTTTCACTGCGCGGTAAGAAAAATTGATTCACAGACGGCTCAGAACTTTGAGCTGACAGTTCGTAATAAAGAAATTCCTTCTTATAATGAGTTAGTTTCGTTTGTACAAGATCAAGTAAAGATTTTAGAACGAACGAGTAACTCGCATGGTGTCGTGAATAAAACGCATCCCATTTCGTCCTCCCGATCAAATAATACTAAATCGTTCGTCGCGAGTAATGCGAATATTCCGCGCTTCCCAGCTCCGCCGAAAGGATGTATTCTGTGTAACAAAACTGATCATTTAATCAACGTTTGCTCAAAGTTTAAATGTATGAGTTCCCCACAGGCTCGATTTGAATTTATAAAATCGAAAAATGCCTGTGTAAATTGCCTTAGTGGTTCACATACAATCAAGTCATGCAAATCGGGGTTAGTTTGTGATTTGTGCAATAAACGTCATCATACATTCTTACATTTCGGCAGTGTGAATAATATGAAAACCAATACTCATGTACATACGTCGCAAGTACCTACCAGTGAAGAACCGTCAGTCCCCCCTCCAGTGTCATCCAGCATCAATGGAACTGGCATTGGTGATAAGCAAGTGGAGGGGACCGCGAATGTCAATCCTTCGTGTTCGCTTTGTGCCAAAGTAACACCGAACTCTTCTATTTTACTTTCGACCGCACAAGTATACGCGAAGCTTAAAAACGGAAATAAAGTTATTGTTCGGTGCCTAATTGATAATGGCTCTCAAAATAATTTGATTACGGTCGATTGTTGTAAGACGCTGAATTTACCAATAATTCCTTTGAGTAATTCGTTTGTCAAAGGAATTGGATCAACGTCTCGACCAATTTTCGGTTACGTGTATTTGGATATTGAGTCTCGCGTATACCCAGAGAATAAATATAATATACATGCGCTTGTCGTTGACAGTATCACCGACCAATTACCTAATCACTATATAGCCAAGGGTGATATGAGGTACTTAGAGGGCATACCTCTCGCAGACTTAACATGGAATATTCCTGGATGCGTGGATGTCGTCATCGGTGCACAACTGTTCCCATATATTTATTTAGGGAACAGGGTTGAATCGGGTACTAGTGCACCCCCCGCGTTATCGACCGCTTTCGGTTTCGTGTTGATGGGTGATTACCCCAATAATGTGCTCAGCACAAACACATCATTCTCGGCACTCGCACTTAATGATTTAGTGCAAAAATTTTGGCTGTTAGAAGAGATACCTAATATAAAATTTCTAAGTCCGGAGGAGACAGAATGTGAGAATCTCTTTACTTCATCAATTTCTCGCACTGATGATGGTAGATATTATGTTGCTTTACCCTTCTGTAAAGATCCAAGACAATTGGGTAATTCTCGTACTGCTGCCCAACGCCGATTTTTGGCATTGGAGCGAAAATTTAAACATTCCCCTGCTTTGCAGGAGAATTATAACAAGGTTATCAGTGAATATATTGAAAATAATTACCTATCAGAAGTCTCAGAGTCTGATATCACAGAAGATGGATATTACATCCCACATCATGCTGTCACTCGTCCAGACAAACCAATGCCTCGTATTGTGCTCGATGCTAGTGCTAAAACACACACAGGGCTGTCACTGAATGACATTATTCATACTGGTCCCAATTTGCAAGCCGATTTGTTTCTGCTTTTGCTTGACTTTCGTCTTTTTCCCATCGCTATGACTGCGGATATAAAGCAAATGTATTTACAGATTGAAGTTCCTAGCAAGCATCGCAGATACCTGAGGATCTTATTTCGATTCTCAAATAATGGTCTCATACGAACTTTTCAGTTCAATCGAGTTCCTTTCGGCTTGACGGCAAGTCCATACTTAGCAATGCGGACGGTTCGCCAGTTGGCCCAGGATATGAGACCACATTACCCGGATGCTGCCAAAGTGGCAGAGTCCAAGCTGTATATGGACGACCTGGTCTATTCTATTGCAGATGAGCCCAGCGCCATACGTCTTTCTCGAGAATTAATCTCGTTGTTTAAGTCCGGTGCCTTTGATTTAGTAAAATGGACTAGTAATTCTCAAGTTGTACTTGAGAACCTCCCGGATTCTCACCGCAGCCCAGTGGACTTCACTGTTGGTTCTAACAATACCTCTAAGGTGTTGGGCCTTTCGTGGGAACCAGCTGATGACAGCTTCTTCTTTACGACATCTTATGTTCAGGAGAAGTGCACAAAGCGGAGCATACTCTCCATAGTCGCCCGTTTATTTGATGTCCTCGGCTTGGTCGCCCCTGTCATTCTGTACGCTAAATTACTTATCAAAGAGCTATGGCTGTGCAACATTGGTTGGGATGATACACCCCCTGATAGCGTTATTCGTCGGTTTTCGGCGCTTACACAGGAATTTCCGCTAATTTCAATGATAAAAATCCCTCGCCATGTTGGTGTCCTGAAAGACAGTACGGTGCTCGTTGTTGCTTTCTGCGATGCAAGCATGAATGGTTACGGCTGTGTGATTTATTTGCACACCACTGATCTGTTTGGAAAAATTACAGTGAGATTGTTGTGCGCAAAATCAAAGGTTTCTCCCACCAAAGTGACAACCCTCGCTCGTTTGGAGCTCTGTGCCGCAGTATTGATGTCCAAATTAATACGGACGGTTCAAGATAATTATTCTGAGCGTCTTCCTATTGCAGGAACATATGCGTTTTCCGATTCTACCGTTGCGCTCTCTTGGATACATTCTTCACCGCATCGCTGGTCGGTGTTTGTTAGTAATCGCGTAGCTCAGTGCCAAGAAAATTTGTCTCCAGAGAACTTTTACCATGTTGCTGGTAGTGAAAACCCGAGCGACTGCCTTTCTCGTGGCATGCTTCCTTCCCAACTCGTTTCACATGATTTATGGTGGAACGGCCCATCATGGATTCGCAGCCCACCTTTGGAATGGCCATTAAAACCGTTTCACCCTACCAATACTGGTGAAATGCCTGAACACAAGGCTAATGTGCTCATTGCAACATTTCAGGGTGAAAAATCGGTCCTGAGTGAACTGGCTCAGCGTATATCCACTTGGAATAAACTACTAAGGATTGTTGTTTATGTCCTCCGATTCATAAAAAAGATATCACTTTCCTCTGGAACGGTCAATAATCTTATGACTGCTGAAAAGGCTGTGATTCGTGCTGTGCAGAGTATTCATTTTGCAGGAGATATTGCTGCACTCCAGGAAGGCAAATTTCATTCCAAAAGACTTCAGAGTTTATCTCTATTTCTTGATGGAGATAATCTGTTACGTATTGGGGGGCGGCTTTCTAAATCGGATTTACCTTTTGAGGTTAAACATCCGGTTTTGCTTCCCAAACATGACTGTGTTGTCGATCTGATCATCGCTCACTTTCATGTCGTGAACTGTCATACAGGCCCAGGACTTCTTATGTCTATCTTACGTCAACGCTATTGGATATTAGATGCTAGGACTGTTATTAGGGCGATGGTGCGGAAATGCAATTGTTGCTTCCGCTTAAATCCATCGCATCCTACACCGAAGATGGCAGATTTACCGTCATATCGTGTTGCAGAAGCAAAGGCCTTCGTACATACCGGTGTAGATTACGCAGGTCCACTCCGTATTACGCTGACTCGTCGGAGAGGACAACATTCTCAAAAGGCATATATTTGTCTATTCGTATGCCTTGTGACCAAGGCTATTCATATTGAGTTGGTCTCTGACTTAACTTCAAATGCTTTCCTGGCTGCTTTCAGCCGTTTTATTTCTCGGCGTGGCCCGGTAACATGCTTGTATTCAGATAATGGTACTAATTTTGTGGGTGCGAAGGCACAATTAGATGACCTCTACAAGTTTTTGGTTGAATCTGAATATGAGCCCTCATTAAAGCGCGAACTCACTAAGCGTCGTATAGAGTGGAAAATGATTCCACCACGCGCGCCTCATTTTGGGGGTATGTGGGAGTCGAACATAAAGAGCATGAAGACACACTTGTACCGTGTGATTGGAACTCAGCTTCTCACCTATGAGGAGTTACAGACTGTGCTAGTTCAAATTGAGTGCATAATGAATTCGCGTCCACTTACAGTTATGTCTTCTGACCCTTATCCAGAAGTCCTTACGCCTGCGCATTTTTTAATGTCGACACCATTGCAGTACTTGCCTGCTTCTGTCCTGGCAGACGGTAAAATCAATTTGACTCAGCGTAAGCAATTATTAGACAGCATGGTTCAGTCCTTCTGGAAGAAGTGGCGTTCAGAGTATCTGCACACCTTGCAAGTCAGGCAGAAGTGGACTACTTCTGATCATCCGATTGATATCGGAACTGTCGTACTAGTGGGACAAGAAGATTCCCCTCCGTTAAATTGGCCTTTAGGCGTGATAACTGAAATCCATCCCGGAATGGATAAAATTGTTCGCGTTGCGACGGTAAAGACAAGATTTGGTTCTTTTAAACGTCCGGTTGTCAAATTATATCCCATTCCAACGCAATAATTTTATATTTTATCTATTTTTGTTTATTTTTATTTATTTATTTTTTTTGATTTTAGTCATTGTTTCAATGATCTCTGACCCAGACATGGCATTACTTAATATCCGTTATCTTGGTCAATTGAACTTTATTACATTGTATTTTTAGTTATTTTTCTTTATTTTGTGAGATTCTGCGAATTTCCAATGCGTGTCATTCCTGAATATTACCGGTGAATAGTCACTTTATTTCTATTTCATTTCTTGTTTCATTTGTATTTTTATATTCTTTCTTTTGTAAGCTCTACGAACTTCCAAGGCGGGGAATATGGATACGCGCCATAAATATATTTGGGCATTAATTTCTTTAAATTGATAATTTATGCTATAAGACCATAAGGGCGCCATCTATGGGTTTTGTATTGTATTGAATTGAACCTATGTGACTTGAGATGCAGTGTATTCATGCGTTTCCTTACCTTTGTGAATCAAGCAATTACGTCTGACGGGAGTGTCAGTAAAAGGCCAAGAGATGTCTCTCCTGGTCAGTCATAAGAATAATTCATCCAGTGAGTGAATTATTGTTGTACCTAAGATTGGATTTTTGGCACGCATTATTAATATGCAAATTTTTCATGGTTGAAACTTCCTTGCTGTGCGAAACATCTGTCAAGATTATGCAATATCGCCTTGACATTTTTATTGAAAAGAAGTGTCTTTTTGTGTGGACATCGTGGCTGAGCTGCATTCTCTGAGTGAGTGTTTGTTTGTTTTCACTTTGGTTTTTGAGATTGCTGGGTCAACTGTTTTTTTGTGTCACATAGGGAAGAATTCAATTTTCGTTAATTTTACATAGGGTAGTCATCCCTTGTGTCAGGGACTATTTACACGCCCCTACACAGGTATTTTTTGACGCCAAATAAAAAATTTTAAAAAATTTCAACACACTTATCACCTAGCGGTATGAAATGTACTTTATAACCTATTCTCACAACTACCCAATATACATAAAAAAATTCATAGAAATCGGTCAAGCCGTTTCGGAGGAGGGCGACCACAAACACCGTGACACGACATTTTTATATACGAGTATAAGATTGTATTTCCAGGCTTCTCTATACATATATTAGTTAGACAGTAAATTTCAGAAAAAAATAATTCCATTCTTTCCATTTACCGACAAACTTCAGTATGACAAACATCGCCATTACATTCCTTTTTCTTCTTATCCATTGGTATATTGAATTTCTAATAATATGCGTTACACAGCTCGTTGGTACTTAAAATGTCTTCGTCATATTTATTTCTTTACTACTGCTTGAAGTAGCTACCTACTCCACCTTTCAAAATTCGACAGCATCTTTCTCTAGGATCTGAAAAAATCTTATCGGTGAAATTTTGAATGGTTTTACATGGGTACGATTTTGACGGCCAAAAATTATTTTTTCATTAGTTTATGCTACCTCCTTCTTTAGCCAACGTTTCGGACAACGTTGCAGTGTCCATCATCAGGGCAGATGTGTAATAGTTAGGGGTGATGTTTGTACTTATCTACTTAGGAGCGATACCGTGTCGCCAGCTCAACTCCTCTACGAGCTGGCACTAAAATATACTTCAACATTGGCTAAACGTTGGCTAAAGAAGGAGGTAGCATAACACGGCATAATACCCCAAAAACTAATGACAAAATGGTTTTACACCGGTTTTTACGGATATTTGGGTACTGGGTGGGAATAATAAATTGAAATAGGAGAGTAAACTGTCTTGAAAATGGTGTAGTAATGGACGAAAAAACAAAATGGAATGAAAAGGTAAGATATGAAATATGAAAGCACACTTCATGTATTGCCTTTGTTTATTAAGAAAACATGTGTTTAACCAATAATGTGTTTTTAGTTGGTTCTTTCACCTCGCGCATATTTAAAAAAAACAATAAGTGCATTCGGTATAAAAGTTTATCGTGGCCATAAAGCCACCATTGTGTACACGAGCTTATTTTGAACAGGTCTGTGAGGTTTATTGTGATGTATTTATTATGTCACTTTCAGGATATTGGTTTCTAACAGCCACCGCTTTGTTCTGCAAAAACAAATAAGGTATAACTGATTAAGAAAATTGGATCTTTTTTTTACTTTCGTTGGTGACACAAAAAATAATCTAATAGGGGGCAAAGTGCTGTGGGAGGGACGCGATAATATCCAATAATTATATCCTAATTGCGCACGCACTTGTACCTATGGATGGTATATATTTTCAATTTGGGAGGCGGATATGGTACCGCCGCCTCGGGAACCATTTATTAAATAACCAACACCCCTGCTATAGGTCACCCCAATTGGTTCGCTACGTTTGGTGACCTAGCAGGGGTGCCTGGGTTCAAGGTGTTGATGGCCAATGCGTTCGTCCACCTACTGCATGAAACCGGGCTAGGGGCGCGGACACCGAGTCTCGCTTGCGACTGGACTGATGGCTCCGCTTATCCTCGGCGGGACTGTCGGATGACTGTAGTTCAGCTGCTTTGGTTAAGTCAAACAATCTCATCATAATATGTAATTTTTTTATTCCATTAATTTCTTCCTACACATTAATAAACTTTTATTTCAGCTACATCAGGTGGCGGAGATGAGATGTGACACTGTGAAATAAATAACTAACAACATGTACGCACTCGCATACTGCCTGCTAACAATGTATGCCCGGACATTGGAGGTCTAAAGTCATTTTAAATAAAAAAAGTTGCTTCTTTATAAAAAAAAAATAGAGTCCTGGCGTGTACGGGGAAGAAGAAAACCATCTGTTTCCTTAGAATGCCGTGGGAAAGTGGTGGGCAACCTCCAATCGTCTCTCTCGACCCATCGCCTTGTACCGCAGTTTGAGGGATGGATTCATATGTCCGTCACTCCTAGGCACATTGACCCGCAGATTCCTACCCACCCCTCATACCCTTTTCCTTTCCAGAACTTTCGCTCCTTCCTTTTCCTAAAAAGATCCTCCACACAGCATCCCCAAAGAAGACGTAGGCCCTCTAGGAAATTATTTTCCTCGGCCTCCTGTGTGAAGGTAATGTAAAATATATATGTAGGTATATTCGGAATAGGGAGAAATCATCTACTCCTTAGTCCTTACACGTGGTGATGATGGCGAATAGATTGAAATTCCTGCCACCAGACGCCCATTTGGTTTATGCTAAAAAAACATCTCCAAAATGAATTTTATATTTTATTTTGTGAAATTTTTCAAGAAAGGGGTAAGTAGGACATGAATGCAATTATTATTTTATGTCATCCTTGGTGATGCCGTAAGAGGGGTGGGTAGGAATCAGGGGGTCAATGTGTTCAGGAGTGACGAACTAATGAATCCGTCCCTCCCACATCTTTACAAAGCTATGGGTCGGGAGAGTCCGACTGGACAGATGTAGATTTGATCTCGCAGTAAGTAGACAATAGTACACTTAAGACAACCTACGGCAGAGGTGATGGTTATTCAAAAAATGGTTCCCGGAACGGCGGTTTCCATACCTACCTCCCAAAATTTAGAATATTGTTAACCCCTCGGGCTAATTTATTCGGTTTTCGCAACAACCTCATATAGGTCTCATAGAAATCGTTGTGTCTTACTATCATGGTTAGAAATATGATCTGATGGGTGTTAGAAAGAGAAAATATCAAGCTTTATATTTAAATCTAAAAGTTAACCACAAAATTATAATGTACACCTTTATGAAACTAAATATTCTGAAAAATTCAAAAAAAAATTATGAAGCTTGGGAATTTTTAATAATTATTTTTACATGAAATGACAAATAAGTGAGTTGACGATAACGTTTATAATACACACATATAATAATAAAAAATTATTATATATTTTAATATAATACATTTGTAAATGTATTATTATACATTTGTAAATATTGGCCTAATAATAATAATAATAATATTTGGATGATTTATATAGCGCCGTTTTTGTGAAAAATCACCTCAAGGGCGCTGTACAAACTTATAATACATTTCTAAAATCTAAAAAACTACAAGCTAGGCAAACAATTATAAACAACTTATGGCTAAAAATTGCATACATCGGTTCATTGATCACCGATACGAAAATATGTGTACAATATTTTGACCAATAAACGCGATGCTGCCTAAAATTTAATGAAAACAGGACCATACTTACCTGGGAGGTCGCTTGAAATTAACATGTATATTGTCCATTTAAAGAAATTTAGATAGAGTTCGCACGCAGAGGACATTATTGTAAGCACATGTTATTTAATCCTGAAAAATATTTTAATATTAATATGTAATGTATTCTTTGACGAGTGTATTTTGGAAAGTAAAAGCAACATATATAGGTGGGAGGTGCAGTAGTACCTATAAGGATTTGATCTTACTAAATGTGATTCGTCAAGAGACAGATTGATGTGTAAGGAATCGAGTTATTTTAATTCAGTAAGAAAAGTGTGATTAAGACATATCATAGACAATACAAGTATGATGCTCTCAAATAGGTATATTTAAATTACGGGTATGAGAGCCCAAAAAGGAAGGTTTTTAGTTTGGACCTAAACTCTGTTGGGCTTGTTATGCATCTTAATTCCGGAGGGAGTCTATTCCAAGCCTTAGGCCCAGATACTCCGAAAGCACGATCTCCAAACATAGTATTTGGCTTTCGTTTAGGTTCTATTAGTCTGCCTTTAGCAGATGAAGTTGCTGATCTAAGGGTTAATTGTCTCGGACCGGTATTTTCCGGGACGCATTATTCGGATATGTAAGGTGGGGCCATTTCGTAGATTGATTTAAAAACCATCCAGCACAATTTGTACTGGATTCTCTCAGGGCACTTGAGCCAGTGAAGGTTACGAAGGTGTTCTGAAATATGCGAATATTTAGAAACCCCAGTTATGAGCCTTGCCGCTGCATTAAACACGGATTGAAGTTTGTCAATTTGATATTTGGGAAGACTAGCGTAGATGCCGTTACAGTAATCGAGCCGCGAGACTACGTAAGAGTTAATTAATAGTTTTGTCGCCTCTGTAGGAAGGTTTCTTCGAACTGACTTGAGTTGTCTTAGGTGAAAAAAACCAGTGCTTACTGTCCTATTTATTTGACTTTTTAACGAAAAGTCTGAATCTAAATTAACGCCAAGAAGTTTGACTGTTATATAATATAATCTTAATAATATAATCCTAATAATATAATCTTTTAATAATTTAATCTTTTTTTATTTTTTTATTTTTTTTTTATTCTTTTTTTTATTAATTAATAATAATAATATTTTTAAAAATTACAACTATTTATATATTAATATTGTTATATTTTAATATTTAAATACTAATATTTTTATAAAGTTTATTTATATTTTAACGATGTTCTCTATTAGCGCCGTCCGAGTATACATTTAGGCACAATCAGGTTTTAAAAATAATCCACCAAAGTTTGGTAATTAAACATAACTTGATTGACTGTAGTAATATAGTACCATATTACGAATATGAACCAAAATAATTTTTAGAAAATCAATTTTATAAAATATGTTATGATAAAACTATACTAACAGAACAATTAGTCACAATAGACCTGATATAGTTTTACATGTCAAAATTTTAAAAAAAAAACTTATATCATTGATGTAGCTATTCCAAATTTCTGTAATATTCAAAAATACGTTTCAGAAAAAATAAGAAAATATACAGATTTAGGAAATGAGATAAAAGAATTTGGCATTCTCAGACTATAAAGATATTACCATTAATTTGTTATTTCGGCTACTAGCATTATACCTAGATCTCTCATTCAAAATTTAGGCATATTAGATTTGTCAAAGAATTTATATATACAAAAATGCAAAAATCAGTCATTTTAAATACATGTAGGATCACAAAAGATTTTTTAAATATTTATATTGAGTGATAAGTAGGATTTATAGGTCCAATTAGGAGTTCCACAGAGCCGAAGCCTCTGATATGAAAATATCTGGATTCGGTGAATTATTTTCCCATTTGGTCGCTGGTAGGTTGACATGTTGTTCTTGTATTATTTTGTATTTATAATACTTACTAGCAGACCCGGCCACACGTTGCTGTGGCTAACGAAACACAACGCCATTACCCAATCTTTATAAAATCCACACCACCCGTTTGCCAGCTGCCCGCTGCCCGCTGCCCGCTGCCCGCTGCCCGCTGCCAGCTGCCCGCTGCCCGCTGCCCGCTGCCCGCTGCCCGCTGCCCGCTGCCCGCTGCCCGCTGCCCGCTGCCCGCTGCCCGCTGCCCGCTGCCCGCTGCCCGCTGCCCGCTGCCCGCTGCCCGCTGCCTGATTTGAATATTTGAATTTCTCGGCTTTTATCTACTATAATGAGCATTTATTATACATATAAACCTTCCTCTTGAATCACTCTATCTATTGGTAAAAACCGGTGCGTACTTTAAAAGATCTATGCGCACATACATTTTGAGTGACTTCATTTTATACTATGTAATGATAATGAAATGATATGGTGCAATTGCATAGCGTGGATTGACTAGATGATCATTTGGGGAAGTATGTGAAAGGGTTTAGTTTTTTATTATACATTTGCCTAATAATTTTTTTTTTTTCGATATCAGTAATTTTAGTTGGTTGTAACGTAAGGTGAATTTTTAATGTTTGCATTAAAAATTTTCATATTTCAAAAAGTACATTTATAAAATTATTTCATTACCTTTCAAAAACAGTTTTTAGTTTTCGAATGCGTTCATAAATATTCCATTTATTTGGATTTTATTATAAAGCCCAAATATTTTGACCTTTCGACAAAATAGGCCCGAGGCCTCAGGGGTTAGGCCTCGGGCCTAACCCCTGAGGCCTGTGAAAAGAAAAGAAGATAAAGTGCTCCGTTTGTAGCAAAGTCCAAGATGTATTCTACTCGCGGCTTGCAGCATTCAATAAAAAGCATCTTTAATATTCCTAACGATCAAACTTTAAAACCAAAAACACGTGATTTTGCGTTAGTACGCAATGCATCGCCTTAACAACAAGAAACTGATTATACTCGTAGTTCAGTGACTTCTGATTAGCGAATAACCTTCCCAGCGACACCGTCCCGGTCCGATGCGTTTCTCTGACGTAAACCCAAACTTCTAACAGCTGGCAGCTGGCAACTGGCAACTGCAAGTAGCTCTCGCCTTCGCCTATTGTCAAATGGACATCACAATCAATATTCTGTTAGTCTCAGTGAGATAATGTGCAAGAGCAAGTAACACCGATTTCTGAAAGTCGACCGTTATGTTCTACCATCGCTAATATTTAATCGTAATTATTTTCACTTACATCATTGGTATGTCCCAGAAAGTCTGTTGTCCTCCTTGTGGGTCAGACGTATTTGAAAAAAAATTATACATTTCATAGTGTTCCATTGTAACACAATGTTAAAGAAGTTTATATATTTTATTTATTTGATTACCATAAATAATATATCAGTTTAGACTGAAACTGGTCCGGCCCCAAATGACAATGTTTGACTTTTTTATATTAACTCCACACTGGAGGACTGGATTAAAATAATTTCCCTCATGGTCTATGTCGTCTTTGGGGATGCTGTGTAGTTAGGGTTGCCATACGTCCGGAATTTTCCGGACAAGTCCGGAAATATAGGTCTTTGTCCGGAATGCGGGAGGAATTCTAAATTCTAAACAGTCCGGAATTTCTACAATTAAGTGGAGAGAGATATAAAAATTAAATAAACCAAATTATTTTTATTACAAATCACAAAGTAAAACATCACTTCTTATATTTAATGCTTCCAGAAATATTGTTTAACACTTCCGAATCTTTAATAATAGTTTTGTAGAACATTTCGCAAGTCATATTTTGTAAATTATACTGTGTTAAGAGAATCGACTTGATAGACTCTACAGAAAGCCTGTTCTTTTCTTTTGACCATTGGTTCCCCCCCCCCCCCCCACTCCCGACTCGGGTTTCGACATGTCACGATGTATAACGACATTCATATTATATTTACAAGAGAGTCCGTAATTTTTACCGAATGTCAGGAATTTTATCCGGGATTTTGATTTTTGATCTAGGAAGAGGAAGGAGTGAACATGAGTCTTTACTCTTAAGGGTACCTACTTTAATCATGTGATTCCTCGTGCTGTAGGAGGGAGGAAACACAGAAGTCGTCAAACCGTTCCACAGTCGAGTAAACACGACCCGTTTTCCTGTGACTCATGTCCACCGTCTTCAAATATTGGGCGCGTGTTTGACGTGTTTCCCGCATATGCACGTAGCGTCATTCTCGTAGTTCCTCGGAGCTTCTACCATTGAAATACTGTTGAACAAGGGCAGTATTCTCAGGCAACGCCTATGCAGATGGTTTGTTAAGATCAAGGTACATCAAACTATCAAACGTACAACCTGTTTCTGCACGAGTCAAGGGGATTTTAAGTATTTAGAGTTTCCAGACCAAATTGCTGGCGCTGCACAGTATGCCCATCTTCTGAGAGGCTAACGTGACTCTGGTTTCGATGATTTACAGAAATAATCAATAGTTTTTCTACTCCGGCTGTATTGTCAGAAACAGAAGACCGATGTTATTTCTGATACAAATAGAATGCAGTTAGATCGTTATGAAATATTTATGAATTAACTGGTAATAAATCGATGAATTTCTAATGACTGAGTTTGTGCTACTTACCACCACCAGTTAGTTGTCTGCTGCTGTAGTTTATTTCTGTCAGTAGTCTCAGGTGTTCACTGAATATCTAGGTATCTAACTATTCCGGGCTTACATAGGTACGAGTATCTACTGCACATTCGGGTTAAACTAATCCGTCTTCAGAATTTCATCATGAGAAATACTTAAACATTGGCATCTTCATTAGAAATATCCTGCAAAACGAACATCGTCATAAATAACTAACTAACCATCACGCTAGGGGTAGGCAGAGAGGACGGACCGCCAAACTGCTCGGTCTTGTCACACGCTCCTTGCCTCATTCACATTCATATATTATCTCTCACACATGCTCTTCTATTATTCTGACTCTTGACATGGCCCGTCTCAAGTATCTGATCCACTCGGTGGTACCATAACTTCTTCAGGCACGCCGACTACTTCTGCCTGTTAAGAAAAGAAATCATAATATGATGCATGTTATGGTTTCTTTTCTAAAAACAGGCAACATTTGGGAGATGTTTCGGGTTTGGTCGAGAGAGTGGCTTTTTTCCGGTTCCACTCTTAAAATCATAGACGTTTTGAACCCGTGTATGTTTTTGACGGTCGACTAATATTTGCGTCTTATATTCATTCTCCTTACACTTCTTTCCTCGTTCATTCTCTCTACATGCCCAAACCAACTGAGCGTCCCTTTCTTAGTCTTAATCATTACGTTTACATCAGCCTTGCATTCTTTGCCAATCGCCACGTTTCTCACACGATCGTACCTACATGGTTTTACCACTTTGTCGACATATACTCGGGGATCTCATTTCTACAGCATTCAGTCTACTTTCATCCTTCCTTCCTCTGCCGGTTCCATGCCCCACTGCCATACCTACATCAGAGTAGGTACCAGCACTCCATTGTTGACGGCTAGCTTCGATTCTTTGGGCAGTTTTTTGTTGGCGCCATCGTCACCGCCATGGTATGTAATTATATTAGAATTATTTTATACAAATCTTTAGCTTTATTCCGAGATTGATGAAATGTTGTAACCTAGTATGGATTTGCGACAAACTTGGAAGCTACGCTGGTTCGCGCTTGTCCTGAACCTTCCGAAATATTATTGCCGTTTCCTCTCAATTATAGTTACATTGTTGCAACTGTTACATGAAAGCATTTGTAACAAGGTGTGAGCACCCTTTTATATACACTATATTTATGGTGTAGGTGTGTGGCACCTCCAGTATTTGCTCATTGACAATTGGACATTGGTCAGATTGCCAGCCCTGGTATATTTTGGAATGGAACTGTTGTTAATCCCGCAGGCTGATTCAAATGAGCAGATTTGAAAAGGAAGCGAGTCATTTTTTGGCAGCCTAGAGCATCGGGCGATCCTCTGGACTGAAACACGACGAATCAATTAAAAATCGCTACGATTGTGATCATGGAGCATGGGCTTGATTTTCGCCATATTGAGAGCTGACTGGAAAAAATCCTGTAAGGATGATTGGTATCGGAAGACATCAGCCTGTCCTGCATCTTGAAGGCCCTTTTTAGCTGGTAGCCAATAATCTGCAGCCCTGCCATTCTCACGATGTGAGATTCTTTCATCAAAAAGAGGAGTTTTCAACAGGCTACGTTTCAGCTACACTAGGTACTACATATCACCATAAACTTATTTACCTTAGCAAGCCTTTTAAGCCAGACAGTCTTAGAATCAGGAAGTCCTTTTTATTCAAAATGTATTTTTGTATTTCGAATACCTTCTTTTTATTCTAAAATAGAACCTAATCCTTGCATTTGCCATGTTGAGTCCACCTTGCTCATAATAATCAGCAATTCTATAATGCACATTGTTGCCACTAATTTCACAGTAACATAACATTCTGAGTAAAGCCCGTGCAACGCCGGGGACTTCATCTAGTATCCTATAAATGAAAGTAGGGCCAGTTATTATTCGAGATCCTCCTTCTATAGGTAGGTACCAATACTTGATCACCTTCATTTTCTGCAACCAAACTATCTTATTAAGTAAAGGTCATTTTTCAAGCATGAGTAAACAGAGAGTTCGGGTTGACGGATTCGGATTCTCTATCTTGTCCGGTACTCTTGGTTCACCCACTATCACACATCTTATTTTCTTCAGTTTTTCTGACTTTTGACATTTACAAAGAAACAACTTGTTTCACCTGACCGTGCCAGGTCTTTTTGGGACCTCCCTGACCTCGTCATCCATTCACTTTGGCGTCACGTAACATTATTTTCTACGTCCACCCGCTCTCCAAATCACATGAATATACCTTTCTTTTATTTATATTCAATACGCTTACACCGGTCTAGAATGTTTTACATCAAGTAAAACCATGACCGGAGAGTATTTCGATCAATTACCTCATTATCTCTGCTGGAACCGTAGTTCAACTGCATTTTTTCCGCCCTTGTCTTATGCCAAACACAAGATTTGGTATCAGAACTCCGTTGTGTACTCCTCCCGTTTAGAAGTTATTAAGGGCTAAAAGCCAAAAATGTATGTATTCTTAGTATGCCATTATATCGCTACGAATAGAGGTAATAGACATGGAACTATAAAAATGTATATATTCTTAGTATGCCATTATATCGTTACCAATATAGGTATTAGGCATGGAACTATAAAAATGTATATACTCTTAGTATGCCATTATATCGCTACGAATATAGGTAATAGACATGAAACTATAAAAATGTATGTATTCTTAGTATGCCATTATATCGCTACGAATATAGGTATTAGGCATGGAACTATAAAAATGTATGTATTCTTAGTATGCCATTATATCGCTACGAATATAGGTAATAGACATGGAACTATAAAAATGTATATATTCTTAGTATGCCATTATACCTTTAATTATAATACTACCTCCAATGTACACTCTACCAACCATCATAATATAAATAATCAAGTTAACATCTCTTCGGTATCAGTTTCAAAAGAAAAAATAGAAAAAATAATCGATACTGTTTCTAACTCATTGGGTGCGGGTAGTGATAAAATTCCAGCATTCTTTATCAAAATGTGTAGCAAGGTAATCTCGAAGCCCCTATTATTGCTCTTTCAATCCTCATTGAAAGAAGGCATCTTTCCGGATCGTTGGAAGTGTGCTCTTATCACACCAGTATTTAAGTCTGGGCCTAAAAATGATGTCCAGAACTATCGTCCAATATCTAAGTTACCAATCTTCAGTAAAATTTTTGAAAAAATTGTTCACGAACAACTTTATAACTGCGTCCAGTCTGTAATACTCGTGAACCAACATGGCTTTATGAAAAAAAGATCGGTTGTCTCTAATCTTGCCATATTCATTGAAAATATTACGAAATCAATGGATGATCAAATCCAAGTTGACGTAATCTATACAGATTTCTCGAAAGCGTTTGATAAAATTGATCACAGTCTTCTTTTATCCAAATTACTAGCTTTAGGAATTCACGGAGATTTGTATCGATGGTTAGTCTCTTATCTTAATGGGCGCACTCAAGGAGTAACAATTAATGGCTTCATCTCTGAGTTCGTAAATATACCTTCTGGTGTACCCCAAGGATCTCACCTGGGACCGTTACTATTCACAATTTTCATCAACGACATTATAAAATGCTTTAATTATGCAAATGTTCTACTCTTCGCTGATGATATGAAAATATATCTTCCGATTAACTCTATCATTGACTGCATTAAATTACAAGAAGATCTTTATAGGCTTAATGACTATTGTATAATTAATAAACTCAACATGAACACTTCTAAATGTTATGTGATTACCTTCACTAGAAATAAAATTAAATTTGACCATAACTACCATATAGCCAGCCAATCACTCAAAAGGGTTACTCAAATTCGTGATTTAGGTGTTCTACTTGATAGTAAACTTACATTCGAGGCACATATTAATATGATTGTGAAAAAAGCCCTTAGAATGTTAGGATTCTTATTCCGTATTGGAAAAGAATTCAAGAACATCCAAACACTTAAAATATTGTATTTTTCATATGTTCGCAGTCATCTTGAATTCGCTTCTCAAATATGGAATCCTCAATATAATATTTATATTATACGCATTGAAGCCATCCAAAGAAAATTTGTTCATCATTTAAATTTCAAGTTTCATATTGGTTATCATAACATTAACAGCTTGCAGGACCCTTATGGACTTAAATCATTAAAAATTAGAAGAGACTCCGCAGATATAATATATCTTCATAAAATTATCAATGGTTTTATTGATTGTTCACCCCTTTTGGCTGAGATTAATTTTAGAGTCCCCTCCGTTAGAACCAGAGAAAAATCAATTTTTCATCTTCAAAAATGTTCTACTAATCTCAGACAAAATGCTTTTATATTCAGAACATGTAATGTATTTGATAAGAATTTTAATGATATAGACATATTCTCATGTAATTTAAGTACCTTAAAAAAGTATGTCATAGTCAACATTAAATAATTTTTTGACCGTATTGCAAATTACCATGTTATTGCTTTGAATCCTTTCCAGTCAGTTGCATACTTGTCATTCGACTTACTATTGTATTTACTTAGTTGTAGGTATGTACAATGTACATATTATTATTATTGGTGTTGTGAAGTGAGAACAAATTTCTGACTCCTACTTCATGTTTGAAATTTTGTAAGCAGATTATTACAGTTTATATTGTGTTTTTATATCTTTATTTTTTTTGTATAATTTTCAGGGTTATATTTTTGTTAAGTTCTTATGAGTACAGGACCCTTACTTTTTGTTTTACTTTTTAATTATAATTTTAATTATGTGAAAATCTATCATTGGGTATTATGTATATTATTAATTTTATTATTACAAATGTAAAATATCTGTTGATTTTCCAAAAAAAAAAAAAAATATCGCTACGAATATAGGTATTAGGCATGGAACTATAAAAATGTATGTATTCTTAGTATGCCATTATATCGCTACGAATATAGGTAATAGACATGGAACTATAAAAATGTATGTATTCTTAGTATGCCATTATATCGCTACTAATATAGGTATTAGGCATGGAACTATAAAAATGTATATACTCTTAGTATGCCATTATATCGCTACTAATATAGGTATTAGGCATGGAACTATAAAAATGTATATACTCTTAGTATGCCATTATATCGCTACAAATATAGATAATAGGTATGGAACTATAAAAATCGCTTGAAAAACGTAGCCTAGAGTCACGATTTCAAGAGCTAAAGAGGTTTTGAATAATTTTTCAGTAACCTATAAGAAAAAATGTATTTTTAAAAAGTTGTTTCATATGTGCGTTTATAAATTTCTAATGAAAAAACACATTTTTTAGTACTTTTGAATATACTTTTGAATGTAGCTATAACTTTGTGGTTATTCATTATAAATAAATGAAACATAATAAATGTTATTTTGTTTGAACCACTTATATATTTGAGTAAAGATGAACTATAAAAAAAAACAACTCTGAACTTTCTATAATAAAACAAATTGCTGTAAATAACGGATACGAACCAAGTTTAATTGATAACATCCTAAATAAAAAAACATTACAAAATTTCAAAAAATAAATATCTATACAATTCTAATAATACTAATGATAAAGAATGGCGTAAAATTTTGTATATTAATAATTTTTCAGTCCAATGTTGCACAAATCTCCTTTTTAATATTAAACCAGCTTTTTATACAAGAAATAATATCGGTAATTTTTTGAGAAATGCTAAAGATAAAGACCATAAATTGACTAATTCCGGAATATATAAACTCAGATTGTCCCTCATTTTATATTGGAAAAACAACTCGTAATTTTGAAATCAGAATCAAAGAACATTTAAGGTGTCTTAATAATATTAATTTTTCTGAGTTCGCTAACCATATCATTGAAAAAAACCATAGTTTTGAAAAAAAATACGGGGATAAATATTCTTCATATTAATCATAAAAGAAAACGCTTAGATAACTTATAAGCTTTGGAAATAAAAAAAAACCTTAAAAATAATGAATATTATCAACACAGAAAATATATTATCTTACAGCCCAATCATGGATATGTTCCCCTACCCACCCACTCTTCATTAATACCTAGCAACGGCTCCACCCCTACCATAATAATACATTGTTCTCATCCACTATTTTATAACTGTCAAATCTGTATACGTTTGCCCCGAAGAAGGAACGGTCGCTCCGAAACCGGTCGGCTTTACTCAAATATGACCGGTCAGTGGTTGAGTGGGCATAGCGCTTGGATCCCATCCGGGCGTCGCGTGTTCAATTCCTCGGCTGGCTAAGTCCTCCATCATAACACAAGCAACATTTTCGGCTTTCTGTGATGGTAGTAGGAGATTTTGCAAATATTGTTGGGTTATTCGTAACCCGGGAATGTTTGTCTTTCTTTTAAAAAAAAATATATATATATATATACAGGGTGTTAAGGGACGTACTTGACTTACTTTAACCAGTGATTCCTGACATTATTTGGAGTAAAAAATGTAAATGAAATTTTGGTCTCCGGTGACATTTTTGATGTTTTTTTTATTTATTTTTTCTACAAAAACATAAAAAAATGGTAGTTGTTGAACAGTTGGAGGCGGGGTGAGGGATTCGTCAGACACCCGGCTGAGTGACCAGTGACGACGTGCGGAAGAATTTTTTTGTTGTTTGATTTTGAAGAAAAAAATTAAAAAAAAAAAAAAAAAGTCGTCAAAAAAAGTCACCGGAGACCAAAATTTCATTTACATTTTTTACTCCAAATAATGTCAGGAATCACTGGTTAAAGTAAGTCAAGTACGTCCCTTAACACCAGTGGTTCAAACAAAATAACATTGTTTCATTTACATTTTTTAGTAGTTAACGCTTATATTATTTAAAAAATTATTAACAATTTTATTTTAATTCCACTCAATGGGAACGATCGGTAAAGCTTCAATGTATCTAATGTATATTTTTTGTATTTATAATGTTAACCGATTCGTGGAAAAGGTTAATCGAAAAAAGTGATTTATCATTAATCTTTGCCTTCGTGGTGATTAATGCATTCAGTCTTCTGAACGAAACGGATATAAAAATAAATAAAAACATTACCCAGAGGAAGTAAATCCTAACTCGGTCGTAATTATTGATGAGCAGATAAGAACCAATAACTGTGATAAAGGTAGGTACGTACCGATAAAAATGATGAATTCCTAGTTATTTGCTTAACACCTGATGGTAATCGCAGTGAGCGTGATTCAAATCGAGCCATGATTTCGCCTTGCAATTTTGAAAGGCGCACAATAATATTTAGGCATAGATTAACTCCGAGATGCTAATTGGAGATCTAACAGGGATCGCATAATAAAAGATTCCTCGGCTTCTATTGACTAAGTGGCATGTGTCTGTCTGTGTATCTGTGTGGTTGGGTTGCGGCTGCTAACTGTTACTTTTAATTAAATGCAAACCACCTTCATAATTCTGCAGGATTCCTGCCGACAGAACCATGTGAGGGCCGCTGGCTGCCTGCGCCAACTTTCAAATATTTAAACGTTTTATTCGAGCGTATAATACGCTAATACACGGATACACATTAAACTGATTTTCATACGTGCGCAGCTCGGAGACTCGGAGTCCTTTTATGACGGCTCGCAAATACCTGAACGTATTATTCTATATTAAACCAAGGACCGCTGTCCCATGGATGATGGTGCCCAGTGGGCAGTGCTGCTCAGTGTCTAGTGCCACCGGCCACTGCCCATTCTCATAGTGCATGGAAACCGGTACAGCTCGTAGCTGACAGCTGACACTGGCTGACACACTAACTCCGTATCCTGCCGAGGCACTTTTATTTGTTCAATAACACAATACTAAACTTGTACACACGAGTAGTATTGTACACCAAAACATTATGGAAACGAAAAGTAAAAGTAACGACGAATATCAAATTTGGTAGGAATGTATGCCTACCAGGGCCGGGCAGTATTTGAATTACTTGTAATTACTTGTAATTGAAATACGTATTTGAAATACGTATTTGAAATACGTATTTGAAATACAAATACGTATTTTGTATTTGTATTTCAATTACTTCCTAAAAATGTATTTTGTATTTGGTATTTCAATTACCTACTGCTGAGGTATTTTGTAATTTGTATTTCAAATACTTATATCTTCAAAATACATTTTCAAATACATTTAGCGATCTTAATAATAATAATTAAAAATAAACTGACATAGATAATACATAGACTAAAAACACTAGATCCTGTACTATTGTCCTGTTGTCTAATGCTGTAGCACTCTTACTAATGATTATATTTGTAGTTCTCTTATCATTGCTTTATAATGTACTGTACATTTTTTTATGTCATGCTAGTTAATATTTTTGTCCTGTGCTATAATAGCCTAATATTATTGTACATTTTGTATTTTTTTTTACATGAACTGCACACAGGAGGCCCTGAGGAAAATAATTTCCCTCAGGGACGCTGTGTGAAGGGTTTTTTTAAGGAAAGGAAGGAGAGGAGAGTTATGGGAAGGAAAAGGGTTTAAGGGGTGGGTAGGAATCTGGGGTTCAGTTTGTCCTGGTCATCCACCTCTAAAACCTAGACAAACCTCACCCCATGAACCCGGGCACCCCTGCTAACTCACCAAGCGTAGCGAACCACTTGGGGTGACCTATGGCAGAGGTGTTGGTTATCCAATAAAGGTTCCTGGGGCGGCGGGAATCATAATTACATTATTCTTGTCATTGCTTTGTATTGTACATTTTTGTATCATAGTATTAGATCAAACACTATAGAAATAATTTGTCTGAATACTAGATTATTTTTAAGTTAATTACTGTAGAGCGCACCTGAAGTGAAATAACACAAAACTGCGTTATATAAATGTCATCTATGTTATAAAAATGAATCCTTGTTTCCCTTGGTCACGCCATAACTTCAGAACGACTTTACCTATTTCATTCATTTTTGTAGAAGGTTCTTACTGAAAAAAAAAGAAAATTTCGCAGAAAATTGGATAATTTCAGAAAACTTAACGACTATTTTAATTTCGCCCGTTTGACAGTTCGCACGTTTGATGAAATTGAATTTAGCAGGCAGCTGTTTTTTTTGTAACAAATTTATAACATTTTTTATAACGGATTTTTTAAATTACAGATATTTCAAATAGGTAACTATGTTAGGTTCCAGATTTGATTGATTGTTCTTATAATATACAAAAATTAATATTTGTAATGTGTGAAAAATGAAAATTAGAATAAAAAAAATGTACTTAAATCATAATAAAAAAAATTGTACTATGGCACTCGAGTTGTTTGAAAACTGAATGTACTGGGACTGAAATTATGAAACTTGGGGTTGGCGGGACGGGGGAGCGGGAGAGGGGAGATGGTAGTCGGGGAAGGTGGAAGGGGAACGCGGGAGGGGATGTGGGAGGAGAACGGAGACGCACGGGAAAGGACATGCAGGGAGAAACAATTTATTTCTTTGAAAATGGCATTGCAACGCATTCCGGGAACCAGCTAGTGTTATTATAATAATAATTACTATTATTATCTAACACCTAAATACTATACCACAAAACTTTACATGTGGAGTGGAGACGAGTTGTGTCTTCTGAGCAATATGATTGATCAATTTTTGCACGTCTCTGTTTCACTCTGCTCAGCTTTGCTTCTATGGAAACGCACCCTTAGATAAGGGCACTTACGACAATTTATTGCAACCAAAGGTTCTACCAAAACCTAATGTATTTTGTATTTGAAATTAAATAAAGGTTAAAATACTGCATTTTGTTTTTCAAATACATGACTTGAAAGTATTTTGTATTTCGTATTTTAAATACATGCGAAAAAGTATTTTGTAATTTGTATTTTAATTACAGCAAAGCATGTATTTTGCCCAGCCCTGATACCTACCTTAATACATTTTATTCGAAACAAGAGAAGAATAGTCACATACTTTCAATAGGGTATTTCAAATTGTTAAAAAATTTAATTATTGAAATTATAGCTTTTTCCCGCGGCTCCGCTCGCACAGTATTAAGGGTTTCCCACTACGTCTCCTCCACCTTCTCTCTCTCCACTCCACTCTCACCCATCAACCCCCCTCCCCCTCCACCCACCCATCCCCCACTCCACTCCCCCCATCAACCTCCCTTCCCCCCCCCCTTCACCCAACCCTTCCCGAACTCCTCCCCCCTCCACCTTCCCTCTCTCCATCATCCATCAACCCCCCTCTCCCTCCCCCTCCTTCTTCACTGACCCCTCCCCCAACCCATACCCCTCCCACTCCACCTCCCCCCACCTTCCTCCACCCCTCCCCCCTTCCCCTTCCTTCCCTCCCACGCCACTCCACCTCCTCCACCTTCCCTCTCCCCACACCACTCCCCCCATCAACCCCCACCCCCCTCTCACCTCTTGCATTTCACACATTCAGTTTTCAAACTGCTCGCATGCCAACTATTATAATTTTTTATACAAATTTCATAATGCCAGAACTCAACGGTAGTTTTATACAAAATAACGAACAAAAAACAAGAATTTTCCGATTTGGTGGAGTCGTTCGATTTTATGCGCATACATACATTTCGGCGATTCATTTTTCGAGATAGTTATTAAGTACGACGCCAACAAAGCAATCTTTTTAGGGTGAATTGCCTAATTTAAAAAAAAAAAAAACATTGTTTCCAAGGCGACAATTGGCTTGTTTTTTTTTCTGACGTTTGCATTAAATCGATTTTGTTAGGGACAGAAAACGTATGATAAATAATTTCATAACGCCAGAGATTATTCATAACGCCAGAGCTTACCAATATATATAGCCTATAGATCTCGCAAATAATGTAGCTTTCTATTAGTGAAAGAATTTTTAAAATCCTTTCTGTAGTTTTTGCGTGAAAGAGTAACAAACATACATCCATAAAAACTTTCGCTTTTATAATATTAGTAGGATTAGTAGGATAGGATAATGATAGCATTCTTATTTTTTTATATAAAGCCGCGTAAAGATATTAGCGACACAACATGCAATGCGACGATTTACTTGCGTAGTGTTCATGTTAATTCCCGTTCAGAGCGCAGTTTCTGCGCACTTCAACGTAATTTGTTGCAACCTTGTTAATCCAATCCATATTCAGGGCACAGATATAATCCCTTCTACAGAAATAAAGTTTCTAGGTTTCACTATAGACAATAGTCTTTCTCTTGAATCACAAATTTCAAAATCTGTAAGTTCAAGCTTTTTCCATCTAAGGCAGATAAAATCAATCAGGCGTTGCCTTCCCTCTGATGGAGCAAAGTCACTCATAAATTCGTTCGTTGTCTCACGTATGGACTATTGTAATAGTGCGTATGCTGGCTTGCCTAAAAAACAATTCAATAGAATCCAGTCCGTTTTTAATGCTGCGGCGAGAATGATTTTTGGTGAATCTAAGTATTGCCGTATAACCCCGCTTCTAAAGGATCTTCATTGGCTTCGATGCCCTGAAAGAATAGAGTTCAAGATCTGCTTAATGACCTTCAAAGCATTGCAAGGAATGGCGCCAGCCTATATATCGGAACTATGTGTCCGACAAAACTTAAGCGATAGGCAGCTTACTCTAAGGTCAGCAGATCGAGATGTTACTAATCGTTTAATCGAACTTTCTAGGTCAAATCGAGCCGTTTACTATGATCGATCTTTTCGTGTAACTGGCCCGCTCATTTGGAACAAACTTCCCTCAGCTCTTACTCATATCCAGAACTTAACTGAATTCAAAAGAGTTTTAAAAACAAACTTATTTAAAAAATCATACCTTTCATGAATTTTAACTCCTTTTCAATCTACTATAATAAGCCATGTTCCTCAAGTTTCTGGTAATTGCTTGGTTTCGATTACCTCTTTACTATAGTTTTATGTGCACTCTGAATTTGTATTATTTCTAAATGTTAACTGCCTCCTGTTCTATATAATTTAGTTTAAATGATTCTTGTTGAATGGCACCGTGATGGTTTATCATTATATATTGTCCTGTGCCAAAACAGCAGTCACTATTGTTGTTAATATTGTTCTTTAGGAATTGCTTTGTATATTTTTGTATATTCGTTATTTCACATTATTTAATTAATTTTTTAAGGACTCGAAAGGAACACTGTAGGTTAATTTTAAGTTTATTATAATTAAGCGCGCTTGAAGAGAAACATCACAAAACTGCGCTATATAAATACTACGTTATTATTATTATTATTATTACATAGTATTATTTATTAAATATTTAGAATGATGCGCGGGGATCAGAATTATAAAAATTAACTGTATCTTTGTCACACTTTTAACGGTATCCGCGGTTTGTAAAAATATCCCATTGTCAATTTAATTTATAAATGATTACATACATCTTTTTAGGCAATCATTTCTAGTTTTTTTAGGCAATCATTTATTTCCCTGCAAGCTGCAGACCTTTACACCTCGGAACTGCACTCGTATAGTTACGGGTTAATCGACACGTGACTCATCTTACCCTGTTACTTCACATTTTTGACCGAAGAAACATTAACAAACAGCAAAATTAACCATTTTTCCAACAACCATATATTATAAACTCATGATGAAAGTTAAAGGGGCTTTTTTGGCCCAGAGATCTATCTGTATGCCAAGAAGTCGAAAATAGCGGGTCAAGCTTCTGACTTCAGTTTAGATCACACAGTCTTAAACGGAGTGTGTGCTGCGGCGCTCAATGGAATCCAAACATGGCGGAAAAATCGGGAACCCTAAATCCATCCAAATTTATTATTAGATTCTCAATCATGGTATACATTTAATTTCCTTAATTAAAATGCTTGACCGTGTTTTTTAAACTGTCTGGCGCCCTTATTAGATTCATTATCTACTTTACAATTATCAGAACATTGTTACATTTATAATTTTAACTCAAGAAATTGTCTTAGTTTCTTGCACGCCCTGAGATAATTATAACCAATAGAGTCTTAGTTAATCTACATAATTAGCATTTAATGTACAACCTAGTTTTGCAATAAACCTTATATTTTATTACATAATACGACTTTTTATTTTTTGTAGGATTAATGCTAAATTCATGCAACTTTTTTAATATATTCATATTCAATATTTAATTGAACTAAAAGCACATGTTAGTATCATTTCTTCTTTTAACTCTTACACAATTACGTTCGTGCTATGAAGTATGGCCTTTTCCTCTAATTCGGCATCCATGAAGAAAACTGTATACCTACTTTAACTTGTATTTTATAGTTGTCGCGTAAAACTCGTACGAAAAACGTAAGTAGGTACCTGCACATCATTATATTGGACAAGAAGTTAAGTGGGTAATAAAACACCGTATATTTTTTTGCATTATATTGAGAACTTACACATTTTTCAGGCAATAAACAATCTGCCAGCATTTTCACTTTTTTTTTCCTTCAGCAGATACTTACCTACATACAGTGGTTTTTAGTTATCTCTCGTCGCATTAATGGCAGTGTTTCACAAAAATATTAATGATGAAATATATTTGACGTTGACATGTTGTCTTACTAATAAATACATTTAAAATGTAATATTAAAATTGATGAATTCCGTACCTAAAGATTCAATTAATACAAACTCGGCTATATTACTTTTAGGTACTTCTTACAAAATATTACAGCTATTCGTCGGACATGTCGGAATATATAGCAATTATAGCGTAAGACCTACCTGTAGATATGTTTCAAAACTATCGACTTTCAAAATAATCATTGAGCTTTTCTGATCTTCTTTGACTTGAGAACATTTTAAAGTTTTATTTTTTCGAAGAAAACTTCTTCAGAAAGGTTTTCACTTTGTGATGACATTATTTATTTTAATGAAAAGACAAATAACTTGGTTTACATCACTTTTATTTGTACACAATCTACATGTTTCGTGAACGATGTTCACATCATCAGGATCAAACGTAAAAATTAAACATAGATAACATATGGGACGAAGGGGTAGGAGGAAGGGGAAGGGGTAAGATTGAGGGGACAATTGGGATTTCAAAGTCATTAGCAGGGAAAGACCGGTTAAGTGGGAAAAGGTTCAAAAGAGGGTTTATAAAAATTTGTTGCTTATTAATTATGTCTGCTTTATTATTTACATTTTTCATAATTTCTTACAATTTGGGAGGCGGGAATGGGTACCGCCGCCCCGGGAACCTTTATTGGATAACCAACACCTCTGCCATAGGTCACCCCAAGTGGTTCGCTACGTTTGGTGATTTAGCAGGGGTGCCCGGGTTCATGGGGTGAGGTTTGTCTAGGTCTTGGAGGCGGATGACTGTGACATACTGAACCCCAGATTCCTACCCACCCCTTAAACCCTTTTCCTTCCCAGAACTCTCCTCTCCTTCCCTTTTCCTTAAAAAAAACTCTCCACACAGCATCCTCAAAGATGACATAGGCCCTGAGGGAAATTATTTTCCTCAGGGCCTCCTGTGTGGAGATCATGTAAAAAAAAAAAAAATCTAAAATCTCTAAATTATTTATCTGTGATGCTTTATAACCCGTATGTAATAGTCCATGGTTTTTGCCAAAATTATGATCATTTTTTATTAAATGATCTGCGAACTCAGATTCGCTGTTGATAGGATAATTTTCGGTAACTTCTCATTGTTCAATAGGACAAAACTGTTCGTAACCTTAGTTCTTAATTGTCCAAACGACCATTATAGTTTTTGTTCAATCTCCACTTTAAAATTTAAAAAATATATATTTATATAAAATCTCGTCTCGCGGTTTTTGCGGTCGCACTCCTCCGAAACGGCTCTACCGATTTTTATGAATTTTTTTACGTATATTTGGTAGATATGAGAATAGGTCGTAAAGTACCTATATTTCATACCGCAAGGTGATTAGTGTGTCCCTATCAAAATTGATTGATAATTGACTCAAAAATTTTACAGAACATTGCATTTTAGGAGAAGAGGTTTTCCGTGTATAACAAGTGGTGCGCGAGTGGTTGAAAATGTGTGTGTTTCATATATTTTAGCGGCACGGAGAGGGAAGGCAGGAATGGACTTGCAGGTAGAAACTATTTATTGAATGGCATTGCAACGCATGCCGGGTACCAGCTAGAAACGTATAAAAAATGAACTGCAGATCTCTAACGTACAAACAACAGTTGACGTCGAATATATTAAGAACACTTACCTACTCATTGTGAACTGTTACTTATTCGTTGGCGATCTGCAGTCTTGTTAGGGAACGATGAGAAGTTACCGAAAGTCCCATCAATCCTTATCGATCGACCGTGCTAGGGGGCCTGGGACCTCAACCTAGCATGGTCGGTCGATAAGGATTGTACCCATCGATAACTTCTCATCGTTCTCTGGTAAAACAGCAGATCGCTAACACAGTTGAAATAGAATAAATTAAGAACACTTAGTCGTTGTGAACTGTTATTGAAGTGAAACTTCTTTAGTACCGTTGTAATTTGAAACTCGGTGAAAAGGAAACGACACTAAAAAGAGACCAAAACATACCTCTGTAGGATTTAGCCTGCGAGATAATGAGATAGAATGAAACGCCGCTTTGATTATGAGCTCACTTTTCAAGGCTCCTATTGGTTGACATTGTGTGGATGAAGTTTTCCCTTCTACCGCGTGTGAACTGCACTCGTTTTTTTAATTCGTTGGCGATCTGCAGTCGTGCTAAGGCGATGAGAAGTTATCAACCGGCCTTGCTAGATACCCTGAAAAATATTTATATTCGTATGATTTGTCGCATGCGTCACCTTTTTCTATCTATCTTCCTCGGCTGGCTAAGTCCTCCATCACAACACAAGCAACAAACATTGTTGGGTTATTCGGTTACCCGGGAGAGTTTGTCTTTCTTTTTTTATTATTTATTTAATAAAAAAATAAAAAAATCTTATAATCTCTACATATTGTAAATTAAAGTCCTCCGCCGCGTTTGTCTGTCTGTTCGCGATTAACTCAAAAACTACTGAACGGACTTTCATGCAGTTTTAACCAATAGATAGAGTGATTCATGATGAAGGCTAAGGTATATAATTGGTCAAGGTTTTGTGTAAATTGGTTGAAATATGTAATATATAACGGAGAATGGCTGGCAAGCGGGCGGTGTGGATTTGATTTGTATCCAAATTAACAGATGGCGGTGGTTGTAAAGGTTGGGTAACCATCCAGTAGATGGCGTTGTGTTTCGTTAACCACAGCAACGCCTGGCCGGGTCAGCTAGTCTATTCATACAATGAAAAGTATCTATGACGGGAGGGCGGCGGTCTGCCCGGTAATCTGAGCTTGATTAAATTATGCACACATGACCTGCTAAACAAAAGGAAGGTCACCATCTTCATCACGAGGTTTTGAAAAACGACCCCCATCCCTTTTCTCACCCCATAAAGCAGAAATTTGATACTTTTTGACAAAAATTTGCTTACTTGATGTTAAAAATATGAGAAAAATACACTATACATCTGATTTCGGAAATCTCTGCGAGAAGCCCGGACAACGCCAGGGACTTCAGCTATTTGTTATAAAAACAACCAATTTAAACCATGGTGTGTTTTTGAGACTCTGATCATGGATTTTTTGAATACCTATAAGCGTCATCTTCGTTAGGGGCCATTCATTTATTACTCAAGTCAAATTTTGCTAGTTTTCGACTCAAGGGCGGATCCAGGATTTTTTTCTGGGGGGGCACAACGGGCAAAAAAATCAACAATTACTGTTAGGATTTTTTCTGGGGGGCACAAGGGGCGGACGGGCAAAAAAATCAATAATTACTGTTAGACTTTCTTTCTGGGGGGGGGGGGGGGCACAAGGGGCAAATGCACAAAAAAATCAACAATTACTGTTAGGATTTTTTCTGGGCGGGCACAAGGGGCGGACGGGCATAAAAATCAACAATTACTGTTAGAAATAAACTTGAAGTATCATACTTCAAGTTTATTTCTACAAGTTCAAGTATGTATAGGAAGGTTTATGAAAGTGTCAAAACATTAGAAAAATTAAATGTTTAATAAAGACAGTTTTCTGTACTGTGAAGGAATCTCCACAGTACACAAAAATACTGTCTGAAGGGGGCACGTGCCCCCGTGCCCCCCCCCCCCCTAAATCCGCCCCTGTTTCGACCCCCTCCCCCTCTGTTATAAGAACAAATAAGAATAGGCCGACCCCCTCCCCCTATTTAATGTTTATTACGTAAGAATCTAAAGGAAAAAATGAATACACGTTTGATTTGTTTTAAAAGCCCCTACGATCTGTTTTCTCAACATGACCCAAAACAAAAATTTCGGCACTCGCGCGGTTGCCCGCGCATTTTCAAAGTATAAATTTAACTTTGCGCATTTTTGAGATCTTACGTAAGAACTATCGTGACTCCCTCCCACCCCCTTGTGTAAATGTGGCCTAAGAATGAATAACGAACACGTTCACTAAATATGGTATTATAAAAAAGATGTTAATCGTTTTGATGACCTCTGCAATGTAAGCAAAGATTGTCTCGACTTTACACGCTTTTGTGAGTAGCGGCAAGATTACTGGTAATGTGGGTACTATTAATCCATACAATGTAATATACCTATTGTTATATTCTCCAGCCCTATGCTATAAATCACACGCATTAATGTCAACCTTTTACGCACTCATGCGTTTCAAACAAATACATTATTTTTAATTGAAAACGATTAACAAATATCGAAGGATTAGTAAACCCAAAACTGATTTCCTGCATAACATATTTTTTGTGTGTCTAGTAGTCTAGTAAACTATGAAGTATCCCACTTCTGACACCAATTTTGCTACGACCCTCGGTTGAGGACGCAGGAAAATAATATTTAACTCCTTCGCAGCGAGCGGTGTTCGAGAAATTCTCTCCGGTTGTCGGTGGATTATTGATGAGTAGTGATGAGGTGCAATATCTGCAGTTATGTAGTTGATGTATGCAGATGCAGGTGATGTCTTGAGGTAATGTTGGAAGAAGTTCCGTGTAGGAATGATAACTTGTTGATTAAGATAGAATAACTTTATTTAAGATTTAAGTATAATCAAACTTATAATTTAGACAATGTCAATTAGCGAACAAGTGAATAAAAGTGCAGCGTGTAGACTGCACGTAATAAGAAATAGAAGTGAACATGGAGGAACACTAAGTCCTCGCTTAAATAGCATTTTCAGTATTCCCGGATCGTGGGATACTTCATAGTTTTAGGTACTAGACACACAAAAAATATGTTATGCAGGAAATCAGTTTTGGGTTTACTAATCCTTCGATATTTGTTAATCGTTTTCAATTAAAAATAATGTATTTGTTTGAAACGCATGAGTGCGTAAAAGGTTGACATTAATGCGTGTGATTTATAGCATAGGGCTGGAGAATATAACACTATGTACAGTACACGTCAAACTTAAATGCCGACCTGAACTTGATACGATCCATTCTCGCGCAGATATGGATAGTCACTTTATTGACTTTTCAATGACTGTAGGCGAAAGAAAAAGATGCGTAAAACATATGTGCGACAGAGAAAGGCGTGGATGGGAGGCATGCCTCTTTCCGGACCCTAAACTCGCCTAATGCAACGATTTCTGTATCAACGTAAGGTCGGTATTACATTTTGGCGTGTGACCAAACTTTCTGTTTCGATTTCGGCCTAGTTTCGGCAAAAAAACGGGTTTCAACTTAGTTTCGGTTTCGGCTATGTAACCAAAACTATGGCCGAAACCGATACAAGTCGGAAGGTTTCGCGCTGCGATCGGACATGTTCGGTGCACTGAGCTGCGAGCGACGAAGTGTCGTTTTGGTGCGTCCGCGCTCAGGACTTGTTTGTTTTTATTATTATTGTTTCTCACTTAAAATATTTGATTGTATGAATTTGTTTGCAATACTGATAATTGTTAGTCCATTCAAATTATTAATAGTTGTAGCTCAATGAAGCCCTTCACATTTCTTTTTAGTTTGAGAGAAAACGTTTTTTTTTTATTTTCATACAAGTATTATTTACATTAAAAATATTTAGATGTTGTACTTAACAGGTAAGTACTTTTTAACCAAAGTATGATGAGTATTTTTTGTTTAGTGTACCTCAACAAATTAGGTTAAAAAAAAAGGAATTTTGTTTTGTACCTTTTATTTAAAAGAAATAATAGTTAATACCTACTATTTCTTTTTTTAATACTATTTAGGAAGGAGTTAATTTGAAATAATACGTAGAAAGCATACATTGTAGGTATATTTATTTCAAATCAACTCCTTATTCTGAAAAGCACAAATAATTTATTTGAAATAAGGAGTGATGTTTATTATTAGTGCGAATATCAGAGACTGAATAATTAATATATGATTTAAAAATAAAGACTGACCGATTAAGTTTGACTATATTCTTCCACATCCACAGTGGAAGATACTCTCAGTATCGCCCTGGCGTAAGACCACCATTCAGAATTGAAACGTTGCTTGAAATGGCATTAGCCGTGTTTGGTGACCAGATCTGAATAGCCAGGTACTTCCCCACCTTCCTCATCCCTATCTCCTTCCCCTCCCCACTACCTTCATCCTCACAACTAGGGATGCAAGGTTTTTAAAAATACCGATATCGATATATATCGAATTAAGTCGATATTTAAATATAAAATCGATAAATCGATATTTCTTATTTTTTTAAAGCTTATAGTGACTTATTTTTTTAAAGCTTATATTTTTTTAAAGCTTAAGTGACGAAAATCAATATAAATTTTGAAGAGCAATTGAGTGTACGATATTTTATGTCAGTCCCTCTTTAGCCAACACAAATCAGTCAATCAGTCTTTAGCCAATCAATTCAGAACCCGCCATCCCCCAGCCCTCAGCAACCCCCTTTAGCTTCAAGACAGATTCAAAAATTAATTCTTTTCCAAAGTCGGCAACCTCATTGCCGACCTCATCCCAAAATTTTTATCCGCCGCTTCTCCGACGGATTATCTCACAATAATCTTATCAGCAGATCATCTCCCTTTTCTCAAAATAAAACGGCTAATTCTACCACCCTGCCCTCCGCGCTACGTTTGGCATTTTGGAACGCAAACGGTCTTGACAAAAACATACAAAAACTACGCATTTTCACCAATACACACAACCTTGACATTTTACTCATCAACGAAACTCATCTAAACCCATCTCATACGCCAAAAATAGCAAACTACACACTCTACAGAAACGACAGACTACATTCACGTGGAGGCGGTACCGCTATCTACGTGAAGACAAAAATCGCCCACCAACACAATACCACTCCTACACTTTCTTCATTAGAAAGTACATCCATCACCATTTTCACCAAACACTCAGGGCCTTTGAGAATTAATTCGATTTATCATCCTC
Organism: Limnephilus rhombicus; assembly: GCA_929108145.2. NCBI lineage: Eukaryota > Metazoa > Arthropoda > Insecta > Trichoptera > Limnephilidae > Limnephilus > Limnephilus rhombicus. The sequence continues at coordinate 38,423,798 of OV815278.1, forward strand.
CAAACAAGACTTTGCAAAAGTCCGATCTCGAATTACTTCTCAAAGGTGACACCCCTACCATTCTGGCGGGTGATTTCAACGCGAAACACCCGGACTGGAATTCTAGGCTGACAAACAGAAACGGACGCATACTTCATAATTTTTCATCAACTCATCCCGACCTAAACATCGCTGGACCTATGGAGCCAACTTTCTTTTCATCCATGGGCCACAGACCGGATATTTTAGACATTGCATTACTATACAAAACTCCCTGGACGTACTGTATCGAAACCATCAGCGATCTTTCATCTGATCACAATCCCGTGTTGCTAACCCTGAACGAATTCTCGAATCTCCCCCCCCACTAAAATTAACAAAAAAACTGATTGGACGAATTTTTCGCACAGAGTCGGGGAAAAATTAATAATAAATTCATCCATCCAAAACCCCACAGCACTTGACATTGCGGTCGACAATTTCGCAGACACTATTATGTCCGCAATAGAGGATTCCTCCAAACCCCTCCCCGAACGACCCCAAATAAATCTCAGGGAAAACCTCCCAAATTCAATTAAAGATCTCATCAAAACAAAGAACACCCTTCGCCGCCACTGGCAAAAGTATCAAAATCCAAGATTGATAACCACGATCAATCGCACTCAAGCCCTCATTGGAAAAAAATTAAAAGAACATTCAAACTCTACGTGGAACATGAAACTTCAGGACGGATCCCTGTGTAAATTATCCAAAACTCTCCAAGCCACTCCCTCTCCAAACCACCCAATTCACGCCGAAAACGGTTTAGTTTTCGAGGACCTAGACAAGGCAGAAGCGTTTGCTGACAATCTAGAAATTCAATTCAGTCCCAGCTTCAAACACGCAGATCTAAATCACATAGCAAATGTAAACCGCAAAATAAATGGCATACTAAATCACCTCCCCCCCACAAACATCCACTTCACGACTCCGACCGAAGTTATTCGTGCCATAAATGGCCGAAAAAATAAAAAAGCTCCCGGGCCGGATGGCGTCACAAATTTTGCTCTTAAAGCACTCCCCAAGAAAGGAATACTAGCAAATAGTAAGCCTGATCAACACAGCCCTCAGACTACGCTATTTCCCCAAATGTTGGAAACATGCGCACGTCATAGTTCTCCCGAAACCGGGAAAAGATCCGCTCTTCTGCGAAAACCATCGACCAATCAGTCTACTTTCAAATATAGGAAAAATCTACGAAAAAATCCTACTCACTCGGCTCCTCAAGCACATTAACGAGGTATCAACCCTACCTGAAGAGCAGCAACACGGCTTTAGAGAAAAACACTCCACTCTCCATCAACTCTTGCGAGTCTCGGAAATCATCATTAAAGGATTTAACTCAAATCGTTCAACTGGTGCCATTTTCCTAGACATCGCTAAAGCTTTCGACAAGGTCTGGACAAACGGTCTCCTTCTCAAACTCCACGACATAGGCATCGACCCTCAACTCCTCGGTGTCCTAAAATCTTTTCTCCACTTTCCAAGTGAAATACAAGGGCGCCCTTTTAAAAAAAATGCTTCATGACAGCAGGGGTGCCACAAGGACAAAAACTCACTTGCCGCTCTCTATGCAGACGATACCACCGTTATGGTGAGATACAGTTCTTCCAGGATGATAACCCACCGACTTCAGATCAACATAAATAAACTTCAAGACTGGTATGACCTGTCGCGTATAGACGTGAATCCCTCAAAAAGCGTAGCTGTATTTTTCTCCCGCAAAAAGGGAGACAGCGTGCCCAGAGAGGAGATAAAAATGTACGACCAGGTCATACCGTGGCAAAACACCGCCAAATATCTTGGAGTCACACTTGACAAACGACTTAATTGGAAACCACACATTAAAAACACACTGACCAAAGCAAAGAAAATATCCGGCTCTTTACACCCCTTACTTCATTCAAATTCGAAAACTTCAATTCAAAATAAACTGCTCATATACAAATCACAAATCCGACCCACCATCACATACGCATCGCCCATATGGGCTACAGGTAATACCAAACGACTCGAATCGTACCAAAATGTCACACTTAGAAAATTTACAAAAAGCCCCTGGTTTGTCCAAACCTCAATAATTAACTCCGACACAAATGTCCCACCCCTGAAACAACATATGGTAGAATTGGCCAAAACTTTTTATGCAAAACTTCCTATACACCCAAACCCCAGTATAGCTTGTCTCGGGCGTCTAAGACCCGACGAAAATCCGATCTTCCCCTATCCCGTCTCCATTACCTTCCCCCCTTGAAGTGTGGACTGAATAAAAAAACATAAAATGCAACCGGAGTGTACTTGGCCCTTTATTATTCCTCATCTACATAAATGAACTATGTGACATTGAAATTGAAGGTAAAATCGTGACCTTCGCTGACGATACAGTTCTTCTTTGTCAAGCTGCCACATGGAAAGATGTATTCGTAAATGCCGAAAAAAGTTTATCAGTTGTCAAAAAATGGCTAAACAGTAATACGCTTACCGTCAATACTATCAAAACAAAATACATCACACATAGTATTACACAAAGAGGTCAACCTCCATCAAACATAGACCTGCTTCTGCATGACTGTGAACAAACTTCTTCCAATTGTCAATGCGAGCATATAGAAAGGGTCAAACAAACAAAATACCTAGGGGTTATTATTGATACACACTTACGCTGGACTGAACACATAACTTTCATCACAAATAAACTAAAAGGAGTCATGCACCTAATAAAATCCATTAAAAACATTCTCCCACTAACAATACACAGATCCATATATTTTGCACTTTTTCAATCCATTGCGACATATGGAATACTGGCTTGGGGAAGTGCTACAAATGTAGCAATTGACCCAATTCAAAAGATTCAAAAGGCGATAATTAAACTAATTCTGCAAGTGCCTTTCTACACAGATTCAACCGAAATATACAAAACATTAGAAGTCATGTCAATAAAACAACTTTATGCCAAATCTGCTCTGCTGTACTTCCTCCAAAACAAACTCCATATTCCAATTCAACCCAAAATAATAATAAAAACCAGGTCATTAACAAATATAACCCTGAACATACCAATAACACACACCACACACGGAGAAAGACATTTTCAGTATTATGCAACCAAACTTTTTAATTATATGCCCATTACTCTGAAACAACAACTAATTGCAAATACATCTACAAACATCCACAAAAAAACATATCACAGCCTGGATCAAAAATCAAGATATTCACTTTATTCAAAATACTTTAATCCCTAACCAAACATAACCAAACTATAAAAAGTGTAAAATAAATAAACATGTCTATCAAGAATTTACCAACAATTCATATGTACATATAATATACATATATACCTTATATATATTTTTTTCTTCTAAGTAATCTATGTACAGTTACCATTAAAATGTAAAAAAAAAAGAAAAAAACCAACTTTCTACTACAACACATAAATACCTGTACCTGTCACACTTAATCATAAACACGTAAACATCTCAGCACAGGTTCTCCTAGTGAGGTGTTCACGAAACATACAATATTACCAACCAACAGTTTCACCTTCTCAAACCTACCTAACACACAACATAATGAAATGTAATATTAATATGTAAAAATGTTTTCATAATATATTACATATGTAAAAATGTTAATAAGATGTAAACTGTAGTAAATAGATATAAATAAATAAATAAACCAAACATACAAAAAACTATAGTATTACAAATAAAAAAAATAACACAAATCAAAAAACACATACAAAAAAAATCATAAATACCTACAGACAAAAAAAAATAAAATAATAATACAAAAAATATAGTATTAAAGCTAATATAAAATATAGTATTAGAGCTAATAAGTTGCTATAGGCAATAGGCAGCCCACACTTCGGGTAGAAAAAAACCATCCCCCAGGTACATTTACACCCTCAGTTCACGAGAAATAGGGATTGAATTCTCTGCACCTCGAAAATGTACCAATACGATACTAAGAGATTTTAAATAGCACTGGCACTGTGGCAAAAACCACTGCAAAGTCGTCAAGCTGAAACTATGTGTCATAATTATCCATATTAAACCAGAATGATATCACACTGAAAGACTCCACAGTCCACATCTGATATCAATATACTGAACACATTCAACACAGCTATTGACAGAAAAAAGATTCAACTCGGTGACGACATAATTGTTTATAAATTTATAAAACCAGCATAATACCTGCATCCTCTGTTCTTCGATCACCGCTCTCTGCTCTCCTGCTGTGCCGTACCCTTTGACTGGATTTAGAAGAAGCGACGTAATAGTGAATACTATTTTTAATCAATATATTAATACTATAATATATTGTAGCGACAAGAGAGGTCGAACCACGCCGTGTCGGCGTGACACTCGAACGTATAAATAATGAAGACCAAAACGTGTTATGCAGATTTTGATCTAAAATCAGAAAAATGAGACTTATAGTTATAGATCTCAGCTGAGTGAATGAACTTGTTTGGGTAATCCTATCAACTAATGTAATTGTAATAAAATAAAAACATCGCTGATTAATTCTCAGCACAAGGAGAGCTCCCAAAATGTTTTTGTGTACAATCAACAACTGGCAAACTAATTGCTTTTCAGACGTGACTGAGATACAAATTGATTGCTTCGTAAATTCACAAAGTGGATTCTTTTCAGGTCCAACATTTTCGTTATTTTACTGAAATATTGTTGAAGAAAACTTTTTTGGTTTTTCGCAAAGGCCCACGCATTTTCTAGTTTTAGGGCGATTATTCTGCTCTGTTAAGTTCGCTTTCCATAAATACTTAGGAGGTAGATATTTCCATCCTCAGTGTCAGATATGTCAAAGTTACTTTCCGAAGAAGAATAAGTCAGAATCAAGTGTCAGGGTAATGGCCATGAATCATAGCGATGTTTCACTATTTATTAAAGTAGATTCGTGAAAAATCACGGGATTTTATAATTATTACAGATTTTATAAAAGCATGTTAGCTTAAAAAACGCAGACCCTTGGAAAATCGTGAATTCCGATTACTTTTTTTACTCTTTTTTCATTATTTATATTTAGGTTGTCATGCTGTGTAGCGCTACCTCCTTCTTTAGCGAACGTTTCGGACAGCGTTTACTGTATCCATCATCAGGGCAGATGATGGATACTGTAACGCTGTCCGAAATGCTGGCTGAAGAATGAAATAGCGCAACATGGCATAACACCCAAAAAATAAATAAGAAAATTATTTTGGCCGTGAAAATCTAAAATCATATCTGACTTTTCTTGCCAAGAAAAACCCTAATAAATTTTTAAAAAAAGAATAACACATTTCAAATATAGAAAAAATCATTTTCTGGGGACAATATAATATTATGTATATTATTATTAGCAGGCACTTTATTGCTTTTCTGAATTCTTTAACATCAGTTCCAGTTTTTAAAATAGCACTCAAATTTCCTTACAAATCCGAGCTCATTAAACCAGAGTTACAATAATTACCTACAACCGAAATAATAATTATTTTTATTATTATTACTAATAACTAGTTGATTACAGAAATGGCGCAAATTAATCACGAATCCGCCTGTTCAGAGTATTAACGGAACGGGTCACTGTAAGTTACACGAGATTTATTAGTAGATAATATTCATTCAGTTCTGCAATAAATAAATCTCATTTTACAAATTACAATATCTCGCATCGAGTGCTTCTTAGTTCACGAAGACTTCGCACCGCTGCGTGGGAAAATTTCTTCTTATTCAAAATTTCAAGCACACATTTATTTGTATCTCTAAGGTTCAATAAACGGAACTCCGTCGATTAAATAAATACAAGATAACTTATCTTACTTTTTAGCAAGCTAAGCTATTAACGTCATCTCGTTATCGATTAAATAATATGAAATACTCCAAAATGATATTTAATCATGAAAAATAATTTGATTAACAAAATGTAATTATTTAGTAATAAAATTACACACATGGACTGAACATAAATATTTATGATTAAATTATAAACAAAGTAGGTATCTTAAATTACTCTTTATATCTATTTTCGTTATCATTGCTAAGTTTTAGCTTGTGAAAGGATTTTAACCACAAGCGTAAATTACATTTATTGAGACTGAGTATGCGATTATAAACAAAGAAAAGATACAGGGAAATATTCTCTATTTCAAACTGCATTTCCAAAGTATTGGGGGTTTCATGGACAATGATGTTAACTCTCCACACGGCATCCCCAAATTTGAAAAAGGCTCTGATGAAAATTGTATCCCCATGTATTGAAATTTGTTTAAACCATGGTCAACATCATTCATTTAGTGGAATTACTAATCAATTAAAGCACTTGGAATTACTCATCAATGTCATTAATTTGATGGAATTACTCATCCGTATCATTAGTTTGGTGGAATAACTTATCAATATCAAGCATTTGGTGAAATTAGGTTCTCATCAACATCATTCATTTGATGGAATTACTTATCAATATCAAGTATTTGGTGAAATTCGGTCCTCATCAACATCATTCATTTAGTAGAATTACTTATTAATATCAAGCATTTTGTGAAATTAGGTTCTCATCAACATCATTCATTTGGAGGAATTACTTATCAATATCAAGCATTGGTGAAATTAGGTTCTCATCAACATCATTCATTTGATGGAATTACTTATCAATATCAAACATTTGGTGAAAATAGGTACCAATCAATGTCATTTGTTTGGTGTAATTACTTATCAATATCATTAATTTGTTGGAATTACTCATCCCTACCATTCATTCCGTGGAATCACTTACCAATATCAAACTTACGGTGAAATTAGGTACTCGTAAATATCATTCATTGGTGGAATTGTTCATCAATATCATTAATTTGATGCTTTGAATTGCTCTTCAATATCATTTATTTGGAGGAATTACTTACCAAAATCAAGTATTTTGTGAAAATAGGTACTCATCAATATATTTCATTGGTGGAATTGCTCATCAACATCATTAATTTGATGGAATTGCTCATCACTACCATTCATTCCGTGGAATCACTTACCAATATCAAGCGTTTGGTGAAATTAGGTACCTACTCGTCAATATCATTGATTGGTGGAATTGTTCATCAATATCATTAATTTGATGGAATTGCTCATCAATATCATTCATTTGGTGGAATTACTTATCAATATCAAGTATTTGGAGAAAATAGGTCATTGTCATTTGTTTGGTGGAATTACTTATCAATATTATCAATTTGGTGGAATTACTTACCAAAAATTTGGCGTAAATAGGTTCTTATCGACGTCATTCATTTGGCGGAATTACTCAACAATATCGTTAATTTGAGGGAATTAGTCATCAATATCGTTAATTTGGTGGAATTTCTTATTAACAATGTCATACGGTTGGTGGAAATAATCAAAAATATTATTAATTATTATTGGTTAGACGGCACTGTACCAACGATCATCTTTTTGATTCTCTGCCTAAGAATAAGAGAAAGACAAACATTCACGGGATACAAGTAACCTGATAATATTTGAAAAATCGTCTACTATCATGCATCAATATAAGCGGAAGATGTATTTGTACGTTGATGGAGTACCCAACGCATTTGGCAATCCAGTCACACTGACCGGTCAACCGGTTTGGCTTGCGTCGTTGTCCAATATGTACATGAGTTCCACAAAGATAGAACTTCTCCAGAAGTTTCGTCTTATTAATTTACGTTTTCATTGTGTGACAAAAATACGACTCTTTTGGACTCATCGTAATCGAATCTTGAAAATCCTGCCAAACTTCTAAATCATCGGAGAAATGTTATAGGTATTACTAGTTTTGGCAATACCAGACCTGTTACTAAACCATTCTTCGGAGAAACCAACTAAAAAGTAAATAAGCCAACAAGATAAAATTACGTATTCCTCGTTCTTTGTTCACGTTTCCGAGAATTAGTTTACCGTCTGCAGCTTCGGTTATATAATGGACTCCGTAATTTTATGCATTTCATTGAAGACTCGGTAATTATTCATTATTATCACTGACACTTTAATGTACCCCCTGAAGCGGATGGTAGGACTAATCTACTTATTACAGAAAAATATTCCGATAAAATTGTGCTTGAAGAGGTTTTGACCGTCCTTAGATAATTCTTCTTCTTTGTACGCCCTATCAGGTCCCCCCGACGTTGGCGATCGCTCTTGAAAATGTCTCTGTCTTGCGCTGCCCGGAATAGCTCCTCCACACTTCTAATGCCGGTCCACTCTCGTATATTTCGCAGCCAAGACATTTGTCTCCTACCAGGACCTCGGTGACCTTGCCATTCAATATTAAACCGAGCAAGTGATACTTCTCCCCTCGAAGTATACGACCCAGATATGAAATTTTCCTGATTTTTATTAATATAAGCAGATCTCTATCTGCTCTAGCCCGCCTGAGAATTCCTGTGTTCCTGATCATGTCGGTCCATGGGACCTTGAGCATTCTCCGGTGAAGCCACATTTCAAAAACCTCTAACCTGTTCATGGTATTTACTTTCAAGTTCCATGTTTCACATCCATACAGCAAGATCGACCACACATAACATTTTAGCATTCTCTGCCTTAGTTTTAAACTGATATTGTCATTGCAGAAGGGGGATTTCATTTTAATGAACGCAGTTCTTGCTGCTTCAATTCTGCACCTAATCCCTACATCTGGGTCAAGAGTCTCCGTGAGAATACTGCCGAGTTATCTAAATCTTTCCACCTTTTCGACTTGCACCCATTTAATTGTATCTCTAATTCAGAGTGATCTAGTCCTCCAAATGTCATCATTTAGTTTTATTGACGTTGATTATTAGGCCCAGTCGCCTCGCTGCACCCACGTGACGCGTAATAATTAACAAAGAAAATCACAGAATAATATTAGGTCAGAAAATAAATTGTAAAACGAATGAAAACTAACATGCTGAGAATAGTTGATGAGTTCAGAAATGTGTAAAAGGGTCAGGAATAAAAATATGAAATGGTAAATGAGAGATTTTAAAGTTTGCATTCTGTTGGAAATTGACCTATACCAACTTTTGCCGAAAATAGATTAATAATGAAATGCTTTTCCCTTCGCAACGGGCCACAAAAAATAAGGAAAATACATTAAATTAGCATGTAGTATGTCATCTATTATTATTCTGCTATTTCTAAAATACAATGGAACTCACTCTTTAGGGTTATACAGTCTCATGAATACATTTATAAATAAAGATATTTTGGTGATTAAAATTAATTTGTAACGATCTTACCTTTTTTAATATAAGTAAATCTTCTACAACTTTTAATAGTACCTATAGTTAAGGAGCACGTAATAATGAATTTAATTAATAATTATTATCATTACTCTATATTTGCCAATCGCATTTCGGAAACAAATCATTCTTTTGATATATAATAAATATATATAAGTAAAATGTATGTTATAAAAATGAAAAGTAGTAGTTTATATATTATATTTACAAACAGTTTATATTTATTGTATATTGTAAGTAAAATGTATGTTATAAAAATGAAATAGTTTTAAAATAACTCCTACGCCAAGCTCAAGAGCTGGTACTCTTCATTGGCGTAGAAATTCATAAAATCATGTTCTTTTCATTAAATAAATAAAAAATAAATAAATAAAAAATGTAAACGGTTAAAAAATGGACCTTTATTCATAATAATTGTTTTTGTTTTCGTTTTGATATCTTTGTTACTCCTTGATTCTGTTGTAATAATTAAAAAAAGTTTGTGTTACACATATTATATACAATTTAATTTATTTATTTTTGGGGTGTTATGCCGTGTTGCGCTACCTCCTCCTTTAGCCAACGTTTCGGACAGCGTTACAGTGTCCATTATCAGGGCAGATATGTAATTTTTAGTGGTGAAAAAATTTTCGAAGTGAAAGGTTTCTTCTAAGTACATAAGGGAACGTACCCATACTACGTGGCACGTTTAGGGTGGGGGTCTTCAAAACACCACGCTTGGTACAAATGAGCGGTGGGTTGCTTAGGTTTTTGGTCACCGGGGGGGAAGGGGGTTAAAAATTGCAAAAAGTTGGTCACGAAGTGTGGGTACGTTCCCTAAGCATTTCAGTACATTTCACCACTAACAATTTCACATCTGCCCTGAGGATGAACACTGTAACGCTGTCCGAAACGTTGGCTTATAGAGGAGGTAGCGCGACACGGCATAACATCCCAATAATAAATAACAAAAATACTTTTTGCCATGAAAATCTAAAATCATATCCAATTAAAAAATTTATAATCATAACTAATGAATAATTAACCACCTCTCATGGTAATATGTTTTGTCCATAGGTAACTTATTTGTTCATGTTTATTTGTCTATTATTATATTTATTAATTTTTATTACATAAATCTACGTTTATTGTGATGAGGAAGTCATTGGTTTCGGAACATGTCGATTAATTGATTAAATAGGTACTAAGTGATTTATTTTCATTTGCTGTTATTGAAGAAATGATATTATGTTTCGGAGGCTAAACAAAATAAATCTGTTCCATTGACGTGCCTGATTTGTCACATCGCGTCGCTGCACCCACGTGACGCGTGACGCGTGATACGTGATACGTGACACGTGACTTGTGGTCGGAGGAAGAAAGGCCACGTGACATGGGAAATGAAGCTACCGAAACAGTCTTGATGTTTTCTTCTTCTAAAAATTCCTCGAAAAAAGCTTTAATTTTAGAGAGTATTATCTTATTGACTTACCTTTAAAACACGTCCATGAAAAAGCCCTAAATTTAACTTTACTTGTCGGTACTTAATTGATGAGTGAATGTGATAGTATTACTGACCTGTTTCTCGTACTCAGATAGAGGTGTAGGTATATATTGTTTGCATGTATGAGGAAGAAGAATATATGTGTGCATACGTGCATGTATGAATGTATGTATATATGTGTGTGTTGGTATTGTGTGCATGCGTGTATATGTACTTAGGTGCATATATGTGTGTATATGTATGTTTACATATTAATATTAAAATATTTTTCAGGATTAAATAACATGTGTTTACAATAATGTCCTCTGCGTGCGAACTCTAACTAAATTTCTTTAAATGGACAATACACAGTGTTAATTTCAAGCGACCTCCCAGGTAAGTATGGTCCTGTTTTCATTAAATTTTAGGCAGCATCGCGTTCATTGGTCAAAATATTGTACACATATTTTCGTATCGGTGATCAATGAACCGATGTATGCAATTTTTAGCCATATGTTGTTTATAATTGTTTGCCTAGCTTGTAGTTTTTTAGATTTTAGAAATGTATTATAAGTTTGTACAGCGCCCTTGAGGTGATTTTTCACAAAAACGGCGCTATATAAATCATCCAAATATTATTATTATTATGGATGTGTGCACCTGTATATATACCTATATGTACGTATGCACGCACACATATAAAAATAAATATAAAATTTAAAATAAGGATATGTACATTTTCCATAATCTTACTCTTACGCACTTCTTTTTCTCTTTTCTATTTTTTATTATACCTTTACAAATTTTCAACATCATTACATACTATTCCATGTGTTTACAAGAGACTTCACTTAAGTAACTATCCTCCATTGGTCACCATGAAACAGGCAGCCGTCTAGTATGGTGATTTAATGTATGTAATCTATGTAAATGTCTAATCTACGTAACATGTATTTTATAAATAAATAAAAAATTTAAAAAATTCGTGACCTAGATATTATAGTTGACAGTAAACATAAATTCGAGGCGCCTATTGTTATGATTGGGAAGAAAGACCTTAGAAAGGTAGGATTCTTATTCCGTGTCGGAAAATAATTCTGTAATATTCAAACACAGCCTTTCTAAAAAACGTCGCGAAAATTTTAATCAATGTTTAAACGACCGTATGTGAAATCACGTCACCCAGGAGTAACTTTTCAGGAGTGATGACGTCACACGATTCACTATAAATACGGTGGTTTTCGGGGGATCTTGAAAAATTAAAACTTTGACAATTATTTTAACTATTAAAACTAACTCTAAAAGTAAAATAAAAAATGCAGTTATTTGAGTTAGAAGGTTGAGTTATCATTTAAAAAATTGGACTGGAGTTCTCTATTATACTAATATAATAGTGAACTGATCATTTAAACGGAAAAATATAAAATGAACTGCGCATAAAATCCCATACGTCACAGAAGAAATTTTGCAGCGAATTAATGAAACAAAATGACGCAAATCAAGCTAAGGTCAAGCCCACATAAAAACGTCATAATTTTATTAGTAAAGCTGTAGAAATGCCGTTTAACGGTCACCCAAAGGATACACCGTTTAACAGTCCTTAAGGCTTTTTTATTAGTAAGACCGTTAAGGCCCCGCAACCGCGCACAAAAAGAAGAAGATGGAGAGATATGAAACTTCTAACGTTAGAGGAGAGCGCTAGTATTTAAAGTGACAAAATCGATGCGAAAATTGTGAAAATGTTTAATAAAACACGACTCGTTTAAAATAGACCAAAAATCTCGCTAGACAGCATTTAAAAAACACTGTGAATTTTTTCATACATATAACTTGTAAAATAACTGAAACAAACGTGTTTATAATATTTTTTGTAGCATACTTTGCGACTTTTTCCAATCGAGGGAATTTTATATAATTTGCGTTTCGGCGCGACGAATGTCTAGATATTATCTTCAAAAATAACATATATTTTTTTAAGAGCTTAAAAACTTCAAATGTTTAAGGGAGGTTTGCAAGAAATCGGTAGAAATTCGGGTAACGGCGTCTTAAAGTATTGTATTTTTCCTGCGTTCAAAGTCATCTTGAATTTACTTCTCCCATATGGAATCCTCAATATAATATTTATAAAAAGCGCATTGAAGCAATCCAAAGAAAATTTGTCCATCATTTAAATTGATAAATGTTGGTAACCATGACGTTAACAGCTCGATGGACCATTACGGACTTAAGCCATTAAAAACTAGAAGAGACTCCGCAGATACAATTATCTATGGCTTTATAAAATTATCAATGGCTTTATTGAATGTTCGCCCCTTTTGTCTGAGATTAATTTTAGAGTCTGGAATATAATTTTACATTTTCATAAATGTTATAATAATCTCAGACAAAACGCTTTTACATTCAGAGCGTGTGATCTATTTAATAAGATTTTTTTGATTTTGACATATTTTCTTTTAAATTTCAGAACATTTAAAAAATATACTTTAGCTAATGTTGAATAATTTTAAATATTACATTGCAAGTCGTCGTGTTGTTGCTATGAATCCTGTTCATGCCATTCATTTTATAAACATGTGTTCAGTTTAGTTGTAGATATATTATATTATTGATTATTGCTGTTGCTTGGTGAGGATAAATGTTTCAATTCAATAAGCTTTGATATTTATTACACAGTTTATTAGTTACCTTATAAATAGTAATTTATTTATTATTCTAAATATTATTTAATTTTTAAAATTAATAATTACAATTTTGGAATTTTTTGTATATACTTTAGCTCACAGGTACTGGATCCTTAGTTTTTTGTTAAAATTTTGTATTTTAGTTTTTATTTATTTTTTAAATAGGCAATTCACCCTAAAAGAGTGCTTTGTGTTGGTTTTTATTGTTTTTTTATAAGTACAATTACATTTTCCGAAATTAAGATTTACAGTAAGAAATTGAGACAAAACAAATAAATACATTTCAATTGTGTAATTAAAACAATCAGAGTGTGCAATTCACACGCTGCAGAAGTGAAACCTTCACAAAATTAAAATAGACAAGAGTGGGAAGGCTACGAAGCACCACACGAAGAGGAACCGATTAGTCTACCTCATTCTCTCGCAGGCTACATCTTATAGATGTACGTGTTTGTCTCTTTTAGTGTCGCTATTTTTCGTTTCATCGAGTTTCAAATCACAACGGTGTTAAATAAGTTTTCATTTCAATCGTTTTCTGAAAATGATATAATCAGAAGTTGTTATTTTTTTCCGTTACAATTTTGATAATGTAACAATCACTCACAGACAGATAGACCCACAACCGAAATTAGTATGTTTGATGATGGTAAATTCCCAAAGCCGAGTCGGTTTGCATAAAGAGAAGAAGTAATCTAAGCACTTCATTCAAAACGTAAAATAATACGCGCAAGTTACAGATTTTATCGAATGAAATGTTGCGTAAATATTGCAAAACTAAGTGAAGGAAATCCAAATAAATTTATTGCAAACTATACGTAACTCGAACAAAGTGTTGCAACATGCGGTGGTCGGTCTCTGGAGTTCGCATTCGTCTCTGTCTGACTCTGGTCTCCACTTCTCTGGCCAATCTGTACTCTGGAGAGCTGAGACTAGAAATGGTACTATGGTGCGCACTGCCGCTACTATCGGTTCAGATGCAGAGCTGGAGTTATAGTTGCTCAGGTGGTCGACAGCTTCACGTGTTCGAGTGACAGTTGACAGCTGACAGCTGACACGGCCTTGCCGAGACTGTGTGTGCGTGTGTGTGACGCTGCACCACTACCCGTCTGTACACCGCACACTATCACACCACTGGCTCTGCAGCGAGCAGTTCCAACGAAACCGAAAGTTATTTCATTTTCTGTGTCACGCCCATAGACTAAAGAAGCCCATAGAATTGCGCCTCTATTAGGTGTATCTAATGCGATATGGCTGTGTAGTTGACTACACACAAAACTCGTTTAAAAAAATACAAACTAAGTATGTAGTATAATTTATTGTATTATGGTAGCTCGAGTTACGGTGTTTTAAAGGTGGTGGGAATATAACGTAATATTGAAAATTAAAATAATTTATAAAATAGGTATTTTTGAATTTTATTTACATTCAAAATATATAAAAAATCAATTTTACCAAAATAATCGCAAAAGTCATACACTTGCTGACAATTTAAATTAAGAAGTAAAATAAATCAAAGAATTCGATGTAATTTTTTTTTAATTATTTTCATTTTTGACTTAATATTTATATCTAGATATGTTCGTCAGGCGCGGTCCCCTCCATACACACTGTGGATGCGGCGCTTCCCTTCCTTTTGAAGCGTATAATAAATATTATAATAGTTGTTATTTATTTATTCAGCATTAAAAAAAGCATTGAGCTTATGTTTTTCTAGCCGTAAACAGCAATAAATACTGCAATTTAACGACACCGTCCCAACCTCAGCGGTCAAAAACAACAAAACGCGATGTGCTGACCTAGTGCTAGTGTGTCGAATGTGTTCGAATGTCGCGTAAACGCACCAATACCAGCAACAGTGGATTCTCTGCTCCATTCCGCATCCACGATGTTAGAAAAAGTTTGATATTTGCCCATGAGCGTTTAGTTCTGCGTTCTGCCTGCTAAGTTTTGCCTGAAGAAGTACACGCATTCGATGGGAGCATTCAACGCGCAGAAAACGACATTAATGCGCGTAGGCATAGTGCACAGAATAGCATAACAAAGCGCGTGGATTAATTTTAATTAATTTTAATAATCGTTCTCGCGACTATTTTGACAATTCATACGTTAAATATCTTTCGAACATCTATATTATTTTATTTAATTTTAGGAGTGTAATAATTGATGTGAAGCATAAAGGATTTATAGAGCTAATTTGACATACTATTTTTGTCAGTAAACGCATCTTGTTAGTGGGTTAGTCGGTAGATATTTATATTTGATGATGTATGTACGAGTATATTAAAAATATATTTAAAAAAACAAAAAAATAAAAAAAGACTATAAATAAAATTATTAAAGCACTTAATTGTTTGTTATTATAGTATAGCTGATTCTTTTTTCGTAATAACTTTCTTGTTTTTTTGCAATATTATGTACAGTCTTACTAGATAATATGTTTTTTTATACAATCTACCATAAGCAGTTTCCCGAAATGCCATAAGGGCGATTCCGCTATAGACGATTCTCGACATTCATTTTTAAATCACAGTATTTGTTTCTTTTTTGATATCAGTGCAAAGAAGAAAGCCAATATTTAATAATAATAATAAAAAAATTGGATTTTACTTCATATTGAAATTTTTGGCGCGCTTGGAAACATTATCATTCGAATAATCGATATATAAACTGCAAAATCACACCGTACAACACTGGTGCGAAACAGCTGTTACCGATAGCTTGAGGTTATATTTTATTGCTAAACGTGTAGTGACTATATTTCTTTATATTTATATGTTGAAAGATGTAAGTACTTTTCGTTATTTTTTAAGCTTCATTCACTACAAGAAGTCACTGTTAGCTTGTTGCACCCGCGGTGCAAAAAGATATAAAAGTTTGTGTTCTTCATAGAAATAAGGTACTAACGTTTTGAAACTTTGTAAAAGAAAGAAGAAATCAAAAGCAAACTTAAATCAATCATTTTTACGAATATAATGTTAGCTTAATTGAAATAAACGTTGACTCAACTTGGTTGCACCCGCGATGTGATGTTAGAATCGCGGGTGCAACTCTTTGACAACTACCCTTATTGTGTCATTTATCGTATATTTTATTGTTTTTTTATGTCTTGAATAATAATATATGCTGTGTATGATTGGTAATTTATATTTAATAAGGGTGTTTATATTATATACCCTTTTTTATAGAAACATGAGTTAAAATGACAGAAAAACAACGGAAAGAGACCGCTTCATGGAAATATAGGTGAAAATTTAAAGAAAATCCTTCTCCAATTTCATTTTTCGTTGAAGGGTCAAATTGGACGACAAATGGGAAAGGCTGAAAAATATAGCAGGCATTCAATCAAAACATTTCATTCAATCTGAAGTCGGTAGTAGCATTTCCGTGCCGCGAACCTCACTATCTCATCTCAAATGCACATTGGTTTTGAAATCTCCAAAAACCACCACTTAAACAGAAAGTGATTGGGACGATAAAGATTTGGAACTTCTTACAAATTACAAAATACGAAAGGAAATTCTGTGCCTTCAGTATCAAATCAGATTAAATCCTTCGTGTCACCTGAAAGAAAATTGCGCAATTCTGATGTTTACAGAGATTCAGGCGACGAATCCTTAAATGACGAAGACCCTCCACACAGCACCCCTAAAGATGATATAGGCCCTGATGGGAATTATTTTTCTCAGAGCCTCCTGCTGTGGAGATAATGTAAAAGAAACCTATATCTTAAATTTATTCATTATTTAAGATAATTAATATAATTAAGATACCAAAAGATATTAATATTGATTAAATAATAATGAAAATCCGTAAATGATATAGCAGACGTGCATTTTGAAGACTTTTTCGAAGTTCGAAATGCCAGAGAAAAAGATTGATGGAAATAATTTGTTCATGGAATTTTCGGCGAATATTGACGATTTCGTAAATAAATCATTAACATAAGTGACAAAGAAGTGATCTGATTAGTCAAAAGCATTGTTTGATCTTTAATTTCGTTCCTCCTTAAGTTTGTATTGATGTTTGTATGCACTTAAATTAGACAGGTTGCACCCGCGATAATTTGATGTTGCACCCGCAATTGCTTCAAAAGCGAATAATTCATTGTTTATTTTTTTTCCCAATTTTTTTTTTAAATTTTGCAGTTGATTAGTTAGACGCCTAACAAAATATAAAGGCATAACATAATAAATATTTCACAATTAACAGACTTTTGTGTTTTTGTCTTACGATCTGGAAAGGTATATCCAAATTTGTTCCACCTGCGATAGCACTTTGAACCTCCCTCCTGACTATTTAAATATTTCAATAAAATTCTAATAAACGAATACAAAGTGAACATGTTAAAATGTAGCCCCTCCAAGAATAATTTAATTTAAAATGTTTTTTTTATTTATTTTATCATTGCGAAGATTTATATGCGTCTAAATGTTGTACCCGCGATTGTGGAATCGCCCATAAGCAGTTTCCCAAGAATAGATAATTTTATTCAGAGAAATGGTTTTTCTAAAATGTTGTCAAACAAGAGGTTAAAAATCCCAGTGACAAATGGATTAAAATCATATTTCAATCGAACTGTCGCATTCCGTCCCCTGTATTATCAAAGTGGGTGATCTGAAATCCCCGCGGGCTACCACTCCCACTCTCCCTCGAAAAAACCACCCCCCTCCCCTATCAGATAGACCGAGTAAAACTCACCCATCGCATTATGTTCAAATGGTTTAATAATAGCATTGCTGAA
The DNA here is from genome assembly GCA_929108145.2 of Limnephilus rhombicus. NCBI lineage: Eukaryota > Metazoa > Arthropoda > Insecta > Trichoptera > Limnephilidae > Limnephilus > Limnephilus rhombicus. Next base: position 38,441,959 of record OV815278.1, read on the forward strand.
TATATTAGTCGATAACGGAAAAGAATGCCTAGGACATAATTCGCAAGTAGGTGTAATTATTGAATGTTAAAATAGATAATAAATGTAAATGAACATGTTTAACAGCTTGTTAATGTGAACATACAATGTAATCGCACCTAGATGGTATAATTATGTACATTTGTTGAATAACTACTGGTTACTGCCAACAGTTATTGCCACTGTACTGTGGTGCTGACGTAAGACGCAGTTACCGCTAATATGTACTATATTCCGATATCCGAGGTGTTAAATTAGATAGGTAGGTACTGCGATGCTACTACAATAGTAAACACAAACCTATTTGAAAAAAATACAATTGAATCGATAATATGATCCGATGTAGTTACAGTCTAGGCTCTGTGGTCTTAACATGGTCCCAATGTAGGAACTGTATTATATAACACTCAACTCGGTGATGCAAATGTAGTTACGACTAATAGTAGTACACTTCAATCTCTTCAGTGCTAATGTAGTTACTCTTCATAGAAAACTTCATCCCATTCGGCACTAACGCAATAACTACCAATAGAACAAACCACTCGGGGGTGCTAATAATATCACGACTAATAGTAGCACACTTCAATCTCTTCAGTGCTAATGTAGTTACTCTTCATAGTAAACTTAATCCCATTCGGCACTAACGCAATTACTACCAATAGAACGAACAACTCGGGGCTGCTAATAATATCACGACTAATAGTAGAACACTTCAATCTCTTCAGTGCTAATGTAGTTATTCTTCATAGAAAACTTAATCCCATTCGGCACTAACGCAATTACTACCAATAGAACAAACCACTCGGGGGTGCTAATAATGTCACGACTAATAGTAGCACACTTCAATCTCTTCAGTGCTAATGTAGTTACTCTTCATAGAAAACTTAATCCCATTCGGCACTAACGCAATTACTACCAATAGAACAAACCACTCGGGGGTGCTAATAAAGTTACGACTAACAGTAGTACACTTCAATCTCTTCAGTTCGAACGTAATTCATACCAATAAAACACACACATTAGTGGTTCCAACGCAGTTACTTCTATTAGTACACTTCAATCTTTTGGTCAATACCAATAGAATCCGCTGTTCGGTGGTGCTAACATAGTTACAACTAATAGTATAGTTCAATCGCTTTAGTGCTAACGTAGTTACTATCAACAGAACACACCACTCGGTGGTGCTAACGTAATTACTAATTTACTACTAATCAATATAATATTATAAAAGAAAGTCCAAAAAAACGTGCGGATCACAAAAACTCCCGAAACGAGTCCCGGTACGATCAAGGGGTTATATGGTGTGGTATATCTCTTTCCCCCCTAAGGAATAAGGCTACCTGTTTTTACCTAAAGGGTGTGCTTTTTAAGATATAAAGGCTGAAAGTTCTAAGAATACTCTAAAAATTTCCGGTAACTTCTAGAAGATTCGATAAAACTCTGGAAAGTTCTGGAAGGAGTGGGGGAGTATGTCAGCGAGTTTAGAATGTTCCGGAAAGTTCTATAAGGTTCGAAAAGGCTGTAGAAGGTTCTGGGAGGAGTGGCGGAGTTCGTCGGTGAGTCAAGAAGGTTTTGAAAAGTTCTAGAAGGTTCGATAAAGCTGTGGAAAATTCTGGAAGGAGTGGCGGAGTATGTCGGTTTGTCTAGAAGGTTCCGGAAAGTTTCATAAGGTTCGATAAAGCTGCAAAAAGTTCTGAAAGGAGTGGAGGAATATGTCGGTGGGTCTAGAAGGTTTCGGAATGTTCTAAAAGGTTCGATAAAGCTGTAGAAAGTTCTGGAAAAAGTTGCGGAGTATGTCAGCAAGTCTAGAAGGTTCCGGAAAGTTCTATAAGGTTCGATAAAGCTCTAGAAAGTTCTGGAAGGAGCGATCGAGTTTGTCTGTGAGTCTAGAACTAGAAGGTTCTAGACAGTTCTGGAAGGTTCCCTAATGCTCTAGGATGTTAAGGAAGGAGAATGTTCTAGAAGCTTTCAGAAATGAGTGGCGGAGAGTGTCGGTGAGTCTAGAAGGTTCTAGAAATTTTCAGAAGTTTGGATAATCTTAATCTTCAATGCACATTATTAAAAAAAGTTAACAATGTGCATGTCGCTTAAATTCCGAGTCCCGCTACGATAACGAGAGTTATATTGTGTAGTAGCCCTCCATCCTCCATTCATGAAGAAACTTTTTACGTGAAGAGCGTGCTTTTGAAGATATAAGGGCTAGAAGTTTCGCCCACTTGAAATTTTCAAAACATTCCAGAGTATTCTTGAGCATTCCACCACATTCCAGAATATCACAGAACATTCTGGAATGTTGTGGAATGTTCGGGAATAGGATGGAACCTTCAGGAATACACCAGAACATCCCAGATCATTACGGAACGTTCCAGAACACTCCTGAATGTTGTGGAATGATCTGGAACATTTGAAGTCTTTTTTGTATGGAGCTACCCTTATGGGGTATATAAAGCAAGATCCGTTGCGGATTCGAACGTCAATTCAATCTCACATCAACTCCCTGAGCAAAGCCGGACACCGCAGACAGAGTATTTGAGAGCATTCCACAACTTCCAGAACATCCCCCTACCAATATTACACTAAAGCCTTTGTTGAGATCACAAGTTCTTGTTGTTGCAATTTCACATTAGTAAAATAAGTACCCAACACGAAAAAATTGGTAGACAGCTACTGGCGTATAGCGGAGAGATTAATGAAATAATCAGCATTCGATAACCTAGTTAAAATATCACGTAGGTAGGTCACGTATACCGTAAAACTCAAGAACATATATCTACCATTCACCGTGTTACTATAGTCGACATCAGCACCCCCGTCCCCTATTTCGGTTGGAAAGGTTGCGGAGGAAGGAATGGCGGCATAATGGCTTGTCATTTAAATAAGTAACGGTATCAAATTGAATGTCATAATTTCCATATCGTGACCAATTCTGTGTTAGATTATCTACGCAGTAACTATCGCACTACCAGGGAGGGGCTCACTTTCGTTTATCTGTCGCTAAATCCGTGGGTGCAATAACCGCATGGAATTTACCCTAATTATTTGTCATATTTGCATTAACTAAATATCACAGCTGCAATCTGCAATTTATACCTGTAGGTCCTAAGTACTGTATTCCTCATACTAAGTTAGCATCAGAGAAGAACTTTTGTAAAAGTTTCGGGTTTTCACTTTTCAGGGAACCGCCCGATGAAGAATTTATCCATAAGAAATACACATATTTTCAGACCACCCGCACACCACCTGTATTATTTTTTTTATAAAAATTTCATAACGTCATAGCTTACCATTACAGGATGTTCGGGGGTAAAGTGCATTAACTTCGTGATTCTACATGATGGTAGGAGTAAAAAACTAACAACTTTTTTCGAAATTCCAATTTTTTTTTTTCCCACACAAAAAGATCTACCTACTAAAAATTCTTTGTGTGAGGTACGATCTTACTTGCCTGCTGACACGATCGTGGCAACATTGTATGGTGGTGATTGGCCCGTATCGTAACAGCGGAAAATAATAAAGCTGGCCGCGCACGCCGGTCGAATTTTATCTTTTTACCACAAAACTACCCCTAAAAGTTGGAATTTCGAAAAAAGTTATTTATCTTTTTTACTTATCATGTAGAATTACATCCCGAAGTTAATGCACTTTACCTCCGGGCACCCTGTATATAGAAACAGTCTTCTGCTAAAATGCAATGTTCTGTAAAAAAATTGAGCCAATCCATCGATTATTTCCGAGATTTTTCGAGGGTGGGAGAGGAGTGGGGAGAGGGAAGGTGGAGGAGGTGGAGTGGGAAACCCCTAATACCATGCGAGCGAAGCCGCGGGAGAAAGCTAGTTATATAATATTTGTTTAGAGTAAGACAATATGATGCAAGGTTCACACCTCAAACTTCAAAGTTATAATAACAATTAGATCTCAAGTCCTCCCGAACACCCGAACAACTAAAAGACTCTTAAGCATTCCATAAATTAATTATTCACCCAGGAGTACAGACCAAACACATACCTACCAATTTTTAAAATTGAAAATCATCAACAATGCTGTTGACTATGTATAACCTTCTAGAAAACATTATTTTCCACTGTCCAATACAAAACGCACGCTGAAACTAACTATTCCACGTCCAACACTCAAACGACGATGTATGAATGTAAATGAGCAAGAAGTGTGTGCCAATGAGTTGTTTGCTCTGCCTACATCTTCGGCGAAATGATTAGAACTATTTATCAGAAGGACGTGCACAAAATACGATGAAATCTTTTCAGACGATATTTTTCATTAATCTTCAGGTCAATTTATTAAATGCATAATCGAAAATATTAAATCCAACAATTATTTTTTTCTAAATCTCTACCCCTGATCTGTGTCACATCTAACATCTGACTTATTTATCTCAGTTTCATTATGTTATCTTTCTTTATTTTGTATTTGTAAGAATAATATATGACGTATATGTGAATGGTAGAAGAAGTCGGGGACCCTCGAGAAAGGCATGATGGCACGATCAAGTGAATCAGATACTTGAGTCGGGCCATGTCAAAAGTCGGAATAGTAAAAGAGTAGGTATGAGACGATGTATGAATATGAGTGAGGGAAAGAGTGTGTGCCAAGACTGAGTTTTTTGGCGGTCCGCCCTCTCAGATATTTTTTTTATTTTACTTTCAATTCCACTACTAATAATTTAGTTTTCCTCTGATCTTATGTTAGTTTTCCAAATAAAATAAAAATGATAGTCCGTAAGATAGTCAACATCTTGAGTTTTAAAATTGAGGTGAAACTGAAGAAATGTAAAATACATACATAAAAAAGAGTTTTTTTTTTTTAATTTGTGGAAGTCGGGAAACCATGGTTTTGGTATGATCACCCTTAAAAAATTTGTTAAAAAAATGGATATAAAAAATTACTTACGTATTTAGTTCTGATCAGATAAAATTAACGTGAATAAAAATGATTAAATTATGCAGTCGTAAAATTTTTACGAAAAATAATTTCCGTAGGCACTCCTTTGAATTTTCCACTATCCTCTTGTTTAATTATTATAAATAGAAATATTAATACTTCGCCACAATCAAGGTCGATGTGTGAACACTATCAAGTGCGGGTGTTTCTATGGCAGATAGCGAATGGTTCGACGAAAACAAAATTGATTAGACAGTCACTAGTTAGTAGTTAGTAGCCATGTAGGTACCTATCTAAGTGGTCAGTATTGTCACTTTGTCATAAATAAACCGGTGGTTTCTGATTTATATTACCCGTCGAAATATTATGTCAAAGGGGGAAAAAATAATTTTACCACCACCTAATAAAACATTGTTCATTGCTCCACCCCTACCCTAATAAAACATTGTTCTAAACTGTCAAATTAGTATAAGCTTTCCCTGACGAAGGAACGTTTGTTCCGAAACCGGTCGGATTTGCACATTTTATAAGTGGTTTATACAAAGTTGCATTGTTTCATTTTAAAAAATAATTTACTTACTACATCGCTCTTGTGGGCGAACCCATTTGAACAAGTTGGTATTTTGTGATGGTTTGGCAAGTTTGGTTCCGTAGAGTCAATCAGCATAGTAAGTCGACTGATCTGAAAGGAAACTTTTTGAGTGAATTTCGCAATCACAACTGCTTCCGTATAGAGCCAGTGAAACCATTGCATCCCTCATTCGGGTATGTTGTTGAGGCGAAAGTTTGTGGGGAGGGGAAGGATTTTGAAAGAGGAAGACGAATAAGTACCTGGCTAATCAGAACCAGTTACTAAACACGGGTGAAAGCTATTTCAAGCAACATTTAAATTCTGAATAGTGGTATTACACCGGGGTGAAACTGACAGTGTCTTCTAGTACTGTTTTAAAATATAACTAGCCGTTGGAAACAATAGTTATATTGTTTCAACGTCCAACGCTGTTGAAAATAATTAGCGCCAACAGTTGAAATATAATACCTACATGCGAATATTATTCAACGCAGTCAACGATTCAACTGCCTAATAAATAAAAAGGGTTAAGAGTTTGGGTAAATATGCAGTTAGTCCACCTCACGGATAATACGGAACATTCGTGTTGTCGAAGTTTGATGCACGGATAATACGGAATGTTCCTTTTTTAACTAATAGACAATCAAATATGACATTTGTCGGAAGTACCAATCTTATAAAATAAATTCTCTAAAATAAACTCGCTTTTCATCTTTTAAAAAACATCCCAGGTTTTGTATGGTTTGTTTGGCTACGCAGGGTTTGTCTAGCGGGTTTGTGTAATTATTTTAATACATTTCTTTCCATGTTCTACTGTTACAAATACTTGTCAATGATACATTTACTTTGTTTAACGCAAAAATATTTTTCTATGATTGGCAGCATTGATGAAATGTTAAAATAAAAACGATGAATGAACATGGCGTGAATTAATTTTAACAAAATTAAAATGTTAAATGCATATTTTTTGCATGTTTTTTGGTCTCCCCCGACAAAAATACTCACTTTTCGTAATAATAAAGCTAAATATAACTGTTTGGATAAAAAGTTTTCCGTATTAACGAGTAAGCGGTTTAATGCATAAATAATAAAGTTTGTACTTCGTGAACAACATTACTCGATATTTTAAATGGTCTTTTGGAAATGTACGTAACTACTGCACTTTTTTTTATTTTTCCATCCAATACGGTCGATACGCAGCACCAGGAGACAATCAAATTTATCAACGACAAGCAAAAAATAACCTATGGATAATTGTCAATGTCGGTCGCCTAACAGCTAAGTTTTGTACCTATTGCTTTCAACAGTGTTGGAATGATATAATCAAAAGGGTCAAGAGATCACACTTCGTGAACGATATTATAACCAATTACACGAGGTCTTTTGGTACTGAACGTTTTTGTTTATTTTCCCATCCAATACGGCCGATACGCAGCGCCAGGGAACAATCAAATTTATCAACGACAAGCAAAAAATAACCCATTGATAATTATCAACGCCGGTGGCCTAACAGCTAAGTTTTGTACCTATTGTTTTCAACGGTGTTGGAATGATATAATCAAAAGGGTCAAGAGATCACACTTCGTGAACGATATTATACCCAATTAGACATGGTCTTTTGGTAATGTACGTACCTACTGCACGTTTTTTTTTTCCCGTCCAATACGGCCGATCCGTAGCGCCAAGCAACAAGCGAATTTATCAGTGACTAGCAAAATATATCTTCAACGTCTTAATATTTCAACAGGGTAATATTTTCAACACCGAAACCAACGTCTTCCAACAGTTTCAACTTTCAACGTTATTATAGGATTATTATTACGTGTGTGGGGCGTGGGGCATAGAGATAATAATAATTAATAATACATCAATGATTCGGGGAACCATCCGTTAAAAGGGATTCCTTAATACGATTTTGATATATTTTTGTATGTTTTTTTGTTAGTATCGTGTCGATCTCCTATTATAGTTGCGTCAACGTCGACGTTATTTTCAACAGCTATTTTCAACAGTTGAAAATTGCCAACGATGACGACGTTGGCGTTGGATAGAATTATCGCCAACGCCCAGACTGTCTTCAAACGACAATTCGCAATATAACCCACTAGCAAATAACAAACAAAGAAGCACATCAGAATTGCAAACTTTAACTTCCGATATGACAGGGGCGGAAAAATCAGCGTTGTGGTGAGATTCAGCATTCAGGCATCAGCATTACGAGGTGAGGAGAAGCCCTTCAACACCTAGAATTCCTACTTCTCAAATAACATGACTTTTATCTGTCTTTTCTCAGAGGTTTTATCGCCACAGACAGATATATAGGTGCAACAGGACCAGTGTCACTTAGGTGTAAGAGAGAAGGACGTTGCCAATGAACTATTTACATTCAGTAAATCATAATTATAAAATTGAATTAATGTTCAGAACATAATGTTTTTCTTTTTCGTGTCATTTGTATGGGTTTCTTTTTATCCAATTAAGAATTTTTCCTCATAAAAACATTAATGTAAGTAACTTAAAATCAGTCAATTATATACAACTAACCGATGGTAATAGAGATAAGAACTGTAGTGCTAGTAAGTTAGAATCATGAAACGGTATGGTTATAAGCCCTAGCTAGTTAGAGAATTAAGACATAATTCAAAAAATAAAATAAAAATCTGTATTTATACCCACTGCTCTTTGACTAAGGATGAGCTGTGATTTTTGGTGGCTGATTTGAAGTAAATACACCTTGTTTTAGTAGCGAAAGTAAAAATTTGCAATGGATGAGTGCGAATTGTTTGAAAAATATGTGTATTTCATATAATTTAGCGGCGGGATTAAGACGGGATGGTGTGAGAATCCGGGCGGAGGAAGGGAAACGAAGGAGAAGGGGTGAGTTTGCGGGAGGAGAAATGAGGCAAAAGGTAAATCGGGGAAGGTAGAAGGGGAATGCGGGAAGGGGAAGGGAACTCCGGAGGTGGTAGGTAGGGGACGAGGGAAGGATAGAACGAAAGAAGACGTAGTAGCGTTAGGGGATAGCAGGGGGTAATTTTGTAAAATCTTTGTTTTCTTGTATGCAGCCTGTTCACGCGTTGGAAATCCTTCTCATTTGTTCGTATCCCAGATATATTGTGTATCGAAAAGCCCTTCAATAAACAAAATTCTTTCTTTGGGTGACATTGCAAATTGCAATGCCGGGTATTCGCTAGTCTCTACGTATTATAAATTAAAGTCCCCGTTTCGTCTGTCTGTCTGTCTGTTCGCGATAAACTCTAAAACCACTGAACGGATTTTCATGCGGTTTTCACCAATAGATAGAGTGTTTCGTGAGGAAGGTTTAGGTATGCAATTTGTCAAGGATTTGTGTAAATTGGTTGAAACGTAACGATAATTGTTAGAAGTGTCGGAAAAAGTCAAGCCGCCTGGTAGCTTTCATCGAAAACGCTGCCTAATCCTTTTGGGATATAACAAAACAATGCATGGTGGGATATTCCTCTTATATAGATCTACAAAACTGTCCTCGAAGGCATATATCTATCTTTTACTGATAGCTTATTATACCCATTCTATCTTCTAAAAAAAATGGTCACGTACATTGCGGTAATTGAAAAGTTATTTAGACGGATACAGTATTAATCCTTACTTACGTTATACGTTAGTTACCCCAAGCATTTCATGCAGATTATTATAATCTTTCACACCATCTCTACGTATTATAAATTAAAGTCCTTCTCTTCGCGATAAACTCAAAGACGGCGGTGGTTATAAAGGTTGGATAACCATCCAGTAGATGACGTTGTGTTTTATTAGCCACAGCAACGCGTGGCCGGGTCAGCTAGTTAAGTAATAAAATTACACAGGAGGCGGCAGGTGGGCGGGTTGTTTTCGTTTGGGATTTAAAAATGAACACGTCTAAATATAATGGAGTTTGTTGATTAATCAACGTGCTGTAATCAACCTGGTTGATTTCAGCACGTTAAGTGTAATTAAAAAACAATTTTTAATGTTTAATTTAAACAGTTTTATATTGGTTTTAATTAAATGCATTGTGCTGTAATCAAATTTAATTTCACCGATAATAAGTATCAGTTACAAAAATAGACATTTTAAATACAGCACCATGTTAAAAATACTCCTTTGTATTTGTCCTTTGACGAAAAAACGCTTTTCAACATATTAATTTCCAATTTGGAAGGCGGTTATGGGTTGGTACCGCCGCCCCGGGAACCATTCTTGGATAACCTGCCATAGGTCACACCAAGAGATTCGCTACGTTTGGTGACTTAGCGGGGGGGCCCGGGTTCAAGGGGTGAGGTTTGTCTAGTTCTTGGCGACGGATACGATTACCCACCTACTGCGTAGCGCGCCGGATCGGGAGGGGTTGGTTGAGGGAGACCTTTTAAACTCTACAGGACTCTCTCGACCCATCGCCCTGCACGCAGTAGGAGGGATAGTTTCATTCGTCCATCATTCACAACACATTGACCCCCAGATTCTGACCCATCCCTCATACTTTTTTCCTTCCCAGAACTTCCTCTCATTCCTTTCCACACAGCATCTTCAAAGATGACACAGGCTAAGAGGGATTTTTTCTTCAGGGAGGGTTGCGTTATAATTAACTTGTGACGAAAAAGTGATCGAATTTTTTTTTACCTTACTGATTTATCCCTTGGTAGAAACAGATAAGTCTAAGGTTTTTATTATTTTTAATATATTATTTTCATGGCCAGGTTTTTATATGAAGTACCTGGCTACAAATTTTCACACAGCAGTAGCAGTAGCTCTTTCATTTGCTGGTAATTATGTGCATATGGAATTATTTGAATATTTGAAATTTGACAGGTTTAAAATAACCTAACATTTAATATAACGAAGTCGTTCAGCGAACTCCAAGAAGCGACCTGTCAGATATTATATTCTAATAATGTTTTGATGGTTTGAGGGGCGCTAGAATTTGATTAAAATCCCTGGAATAAATTTATTTGCATTCTATTTGTTTGCATTCCTTGAGTGTTGCGAATCCTGACAATTCACCGATATTTCACACTCTTTGCGGGTAAAGGTAATTGAACATTATTTCAATTCATTTTTGATGGAGGGTGTTTCTGCTTTTGGTGAATATGTACGTATACAGAAAAGAAGCACACGGTTGGTAATAATAATGATAATAAAACTTCGCTTATTTATAAAGCTCAGTTTTCGTGAAAAATCACCTCGAGGGCCCTGTAAAAGCACATTTCATTTTAAAAACACTTTGAATCGTAATAATAATTACACGGCAGAACTCGTTCATAAATGATTTTGGTAAATTTACGACTAGACGCCGCATGCCACTACACTTTTAATAGGCATATATTTTAAAAAATAAACTACCCTTAAACTTAATTACCACAAGAACCATCTGTTTCAGTCGAGAACGGCGGAAAAACGTGCATTTAAATTTATATTCGTATAAACTATTATTCGCGTAATTTTCCGTTTTGACGCCGACGCCATATTGAATCTTGTCCATAGAAACCACATAGTGATAATTCATAGTAAAATAATTTGCACACATTAAAGAAAGTGCCCCCTTTATACCGCCTGCTCGCGTCAAGGCAAGAAAAACATCCCAGTTTTCAAGTAGTTTAGCGGCTACGCTAGGTTTGTGTAACATGGTTTGTGATACAAAAGAAAGTGCCCCTTTATAACGCCTACTCGCGTCAAGGCAAGAAAAACATCCCAGTTTTCAAGTAGTTCAGCGGCTACGCTAGGTTTGTGTAACATGGTTTGTGATTCTGGCGTACAATCTCACAAGACGAAAGCTAATTTTAATTTTATGTAATCGAAATTTAGAATGACTAAGTTTAAAAATAGTGTACTTTCCAAAATCTGTGCCTATTAAAAGTGCGGCGGCTTATTGTAAATTTAATATGATTTTTTTTTTAAATTCAATAATAATATTATTATTGAATATATAAAACAAAAACTTTAAAAAAAACTTTGGAATAAATTCGGTGTTTGGGCTAAATTCCTAAAAAATAAAACTAGTTATTTTTATACTAATTTGGGGTCGGGGAATCCGAATCTGAAAGAATTAGGCGGCGGCAAGCAATATTAACTGAAAAACACGACTTTAAAATTTTCTATACACATACACATGAAAATAATCATTTCGGAAGTATTTTGACACACGTAGTACAAAGATCATAGAAAAACAAGAAATATACAAAAACATGTGCCGGCAGTGTTACCAGCTCTCAAAAATATTTATCCTTATATCAATATGAAAATAGATAACAGCAGAAAAAACAGCAGAAAAACATACCTTATAAATCGACCAAGTCTTCTTCGTCCGTCGTATCCTTGTCAAACTCGCTTGTCTCGAAGGGTTCCTGTCGGATACGCGGATCATATAAGAGTCCAGCTAAGCGGTAAAAGTAACATGGTTTGTGCCCCTTTATACCGCCTGCTCGCGTCCCTAACCTAACGCTAAGTTTGTGTAACATGGTTTGTGCCCCTTTATACCGCCTGCTCGCGTCACGGCAAAAAAACATCCCTGTTTTCAAGTAGTTTAGCGGCTACGCTAGGTTTGTGTAACATGGTTTGTGCCCCTTTATACCGCCTGCTCGCGTCACGGCAAAAAAACATCCGTTTTCGAGTAGTTTAGCGGCTACGCTAGGTTTGTGTAACATGGTTTGTGCCCCTTTATACCGCCTGCTCGCGTCACGGCAAAAAACATCCCTGTTTTCGAGTAGTTTAGCGGCTACGCTAGGTTTGTGTAACATGGTTTGTGCCCCTTTATACCGCCTGCTCGCGTCACGGCAAAAAAACATCCCTGTTTTCAAGTAGTTTAGCAGCTAGGCCGGGTTTATGTAACATGGTTTGTGATACAAAAGTGAGTAAAATTTATAAAAAATAAGTACTTAAAATATAAACATGTTATTTTACGTTATTAATATTACTGCTTAATGGCAACACTTAATTTTGTGTGGTAAAAACATCTATGTTATCTTTTTTTTCTATGATCTTTGTACTACGTGTGTCAAAATACTTCCGAAATGATTATTTTCATGTGTGTGTGTATAGAAAATTTTAAAGTCGTTTAATTCAGTTAATATTGCTTGCCGCCGCCTAATTCTTTCAGATTCGGATTCCCCGGCCCATAGTTAGTATAAAAATAACTAGTTTGATTTTCTAGGAATCAAAATGCTTCCAAAATGGCTATTTTCCTGTATGTGTATAAAATTTTTTAAAGTCGTATAATTCAGTTAATATTGCTTGCCGCCGCCTAATTCTTTCAGATTCGGATTCCCCGACCCCAAATTAGTATAAAAATAACTAGTTTTATTTTTTAGGAATTTAGCCCAAACACCGAACTTTAGCCAAAACTTTATTATTTATGCATTAAACCGCTTACTCGTTAAAACGGAATATTTTTTATTCAAACAGTTAGATTTAGCTTTATTATTACGAAAAAAAAGTGAGTATTTATGCCGGGGGAGACCAAAAAACATGCAAAAAATATGCATTTAACATTTGTTGTTTGCTTATTCATCGTTTTTATTTTAACATTTCATAGACAATCAATCAATAGAAAAAATATTTTTGCGTAAAACAAAATGAATGCATTATTGACAAGTTTGTACCTGTATTTATAACAGTAGAACATGGAAAGAAATGTATTAGAATAATTACACAAACCCGCTTTGCCAAAAAAACCATTCAAAACCTGGGATGATTTTTAAAATTATGATGAAATGCGAGTTTATTTTAAGAGAATTTATTTTATAAGATTGGTACTTCCGACAAATGTCATATTTGATTGTCTATTAGGAACTAACAGGAACATTCCGTATTATCCGTGCATCAAACTTCGACAGCACTAACTTTTCGTATTATCCGTGAGGTGGACTATAGTCGAACAGATACCAAATGCACTCCCAAAATTTCACACGGGGATAAACGTACAGTCAAAACTCCGAAAAACCCAAACTCGAAAGGCACTCCACCATTATATTATTAATATTTTTCATTTCTTATTATTTATACGTCCCTCGTAAATTCCTATTTTCGAAAATACATTAAACTGGATTCTAAAAACAATATTTCAGACGATACCTAATAATTACACGCTGCGAAACAAAATTTAGAAATTCCATTGGCGTTTATTCCCGTGAATTAGGCGACTAAATCCTTTGGAAATTCCATTGTTATTTATATCATGCTACTTACTATAAAAGCAAACAATTAATGATTCCACATTCAGTAATAAGTACTGCATTGACTTCATAAGATCAAAAACCAGTCCATTACTTTATTTTCGATTTAATACCTATACTTTATTAATGTCACTTTGACTCCGTTTGTTTAATCGGTGTGATTGTAATTACATATTACATATGTGTGATCTAATATCAACGATACGAATTGCAGGCAGGTGAAAAAACGATAGTTTATAATGTTATCAAGATTTTCCAAAAAATCCGTGACAATCCAGAATACATCAAAACATTGAACTTCAAGCAGGTACATTTATTGGCAGCAGGACTGACGACATCCATACATTTATTGGCAGCAGGCTTGCGGCCTCAACGGGATTGGAAGATTTTAAAAAGGATGTTGTGCGTAGCAGTGTGATGGATTTTTATGACAATGGACAATATCCCACTCTTACAAATCTTAACAAAGTTCTGGTGGATAAAATATTTTTTTTATCTCATGAGTCATTGCGATGTATTTTGCATGATATTGGTTTAAAATTCAAAATACGCAAATATGGAAGAAAGTATTTAATGGGAAGATTAGACATTGCTACAGCACGTGTGGACTTTTTGAGAAAAATGAATCAAAATGAAAATGAACTAGCGACGGACGGCAAAAAGTCTATTTGGACGAGACTTGGGTGAATCAAAATCACTCGATTACACACATGTGGCAAAATAGTGAGGGCAATGGGGGTTTAAAAGTGCCAGTTGGAAAAGGAAGCCGGCTGATCATTTTGCATTGTGGTTCAGCAAAAACGGGTTTTATCACGGGGAGTAAATTTATATTTCGTACGCAAAAGGTTATGTCGAATACAGATTACCATTCTGAAATGAATTCCAAAGTCTTCAAAAATTGGTTTGAAAATCAGTTTGTGACATTCCTCGAAGAACCCTCTGTAATTGGAATGTAAAATAAATATTTTTTAATCACAAATAAAAATTTACCGATGTAACAAGTTCATTGTATTGTAAAAAGTACGTTGTTTTATGTTGATGTGCACATTTAGGTATTTTGTCTTTAAAAAAAAAACATTGTAAAATCCCAGCCGGGGGTAAAAATCAAAAAATTATTAAAATTTAAATGTCTCATAAATTGGTTACCGCGTTTTTAATTAGCATCTGATAAAAACTGTCTAAGAAATTTCTTGATTCTGAAATATATATGTAATATGAGTTACCGGACACCTTGCAAATATTTTTAAATACCTACGCATTTTCATTCAATCCTTATTCAGACTTAAATTCAGTCCCGAACATATTTTAACAGGTGACCCAATTGTCGATCCCCCGATAATTGATCACTCGAAATGATATTTATTTAAAACTTATAATTTTTTGTTCATTTATAGTGTCGATTTTTTTGTACTTACGCACTGGTACGTATAGTAAATAGAGAAGCAGCATTTTTCTTTGGTGCATTTGAATGAAAATATGTTTAAATCTTTTGTTATTCGGCGGTACATCCTCTATGCTTATCCCTTAGGGGTCACCTAGTTATGTTTTGTGTAATTAGGTATAACGTATTTCCCCTAAACCGACGAATATAAGTACGCCTGGAAACAAATTGTCGGCGGATCAACATGGAACATGGAACCATTTTCGTAACCCAAAATGTAAAGTTTTTCTTATAATTTTTTTATGTGCGAATCATATAAGAGTCCCAACTGCTCCCGTTTGGAGCCGGTGAGGCTATGGCATCTTCAATTGGGGTATGTTGTGAGGCTGAAGGGAGTGGGGAGGGAAAGAAAATAGGAAAGAGGAAAGTGGGGAAATACCTGGCCATCAGATTGTCATCACCCGCAACTAAAGCCATTTCAAACAATGTTTTAATTCTTAATGGTGGTCTTACACCATGGCTATACTGAAAGTATGTTCCGCTCTGGAACGTGCCGCAAATATACTATATAATTATTTTTAATTAATTAATTGTGAAATACACAAATCAACCATTTAAATTTATTTACACCCGCCGGGATTTTAACCCGTGACACTCGGATTACTGGTCGAGAGCTCTACACCTAAACCACGTAGGCCTAAGATAATACAATCTTTGACGGAGGCTGACAAGTAATGCATGTTGTCATAGATCACCCAAAGTGGTTCGCAACATTTGCTAACTTAGCAGGAAGGGGCGGGTTCGTGAGGGGCAAGGTTTGTCCGGAACTTGGCGGCAGATGCATCTGCCCACCAATTGCGTGGCAAGCCAGATCGAGAGAGACTTGTTGAGGAAGGCTTTTTGACCTCTCCAACAGGGCTTTCGGAACATCACCTTGCACCGCAGTGGAAGGGATAGATTCATATATCCGTCACTTCTGGACACACTCTTCCCCAGATTCCTACCCACCCCTCACACCTATTTTCTTCCCAGAACTTCCTCTCCTTCCTTTCCTTCAAACAACCCCTCCACAGAGCATCCCCTAAGATAACATTATTTCCCTCATGCCCTACCTCATATGGAGCTAATGTAAAAAAGAGATAGTTACTACAATATGTATCCAAAAATTATTTTTTTATACAAAATCTGAATTTCGAAGGTTAGCAAACATTCAATATCAGTTATTCTCAATACCTTACTCCTTTTCTAACTTATTACTTGGACGGTAGTGAAGATTTAATTTTTGGTATATCTTGCAGAGAGTCAGTACCAGTAGAGAGGTGGCAGTGAGGTGCAGTGAGGTGGCAGTGAGGCGGCAGTGAGGCGCAGTGAGGCGGCAGTGAGGTGGCAGTGAGGCGGCAGTGAGGCGGCAGTGAGGCGGCAGTGAGGTGGCAGTGAGGCGGCAGTGAGGCGGCAGTGAGGCGGCAGTGAAGTGGAGTAATGATCCTGCGGTTGCTGCTGTTGGGACTGATGGTGGCGGTGTGCGTGGCGACCATAGTGACCCTGGCGCTGGTGCTGCCGCCCAGCGAGGAGAGGAAGCAGATCGCCATGGACGTACTGGCCCGGGACGGGGGCCGCCCCAAGCAACGCCTGCACTTCATGAGCTTCGTGCATCACCCCTGACGCTGGACACTTTGTCACTGGACACTGACAGATGTACATGTACCTATTCACTGCCAACTATTCTTTTTGTACAAACAAACTGATTATTTCATCACTTCAATTAATTCTAAGTTTGGCCCAATTACGTGCGCTCGCTGTAATATAGTCATAATATTGTTTAAAATAATATTAACCTTAATTATTTATTTTTATTTTTAACTTTATGAGTAAACAATATTCATCCTAGACTTGCAGGAGAGTCAATAAATGTCGCGTATTAAAAATAAAATGGATAAAAATTTATCCAGACATCTAGATAGCATTTAGTTCGAGTTGAATCTTGCAATCATATATAAAGGTAGCAGCCAATAATATGTGCGTTAAGAAAATTAAGATAATGTTATTAGTTCTTAGTTGAAGTACGATACAGTTAAAAGTGACCGAATTGGATATAGATTCCGTAGCTCAGTTGGTAGAGCACTGCCATGTAAGCAAAGGGTCCTGGGTTAGAGTCCCAGTGGAGCCAATATCTTTTTCTGATTTTTCTGTCTCTAGATTTTCGATTAAATTTCGCTAATATTGTCATCATTTAATTTTTTTTTTAAATAATACTTTGTCAACCAAAACCACCTTGCATTGTGTAATCTAGTTCAATAGATTGTTTACGTAAAGCCATCTGATCCCGCCAATGACATATAAAAAATTATTTAACTCAGTTTTTTAAAACAAAATATGTGAATTATTACTTCACTTTAACGGTTGCCAAACTAAACAACAATTATAAAAATATCGTCATCGTAAAGGTGGCAAAATCAAGATACGTATTTGAATGTTGGTACACATTGCACATAGCACCTGAACACCGTACTACACAATGCAAATACTTAAAATTTCTTAATGCTACCTTTGCTCACTTCTCACTTCACTCCTTTCCCATGGAGCAGTGGCAGCGCTGTGACCTGCATGACAGTAAGTTGTTCCCTTTGCCAAATCTTGACAACACGCTATCATCAAACCCATCTACCAGTTACCAGTGAGGAGGAAATTAAAAAAAACTGTTGTCTTCAATTATTTAGGTAAAAATTTCGTCTCCTACAACACATATAGACAAACGAATTGATTTGGAAAATGCTCAGGGGAAAAATTGGATGTTTAAATGTTTTCTTCGTGTAATTCGATATTTAAATGTTTTCTTCACTCGTAGAGATAAGGAAAATTGCGATAACTTTGGCACACGACACGTTTACAACACAGTTCTATCGTTTTTTTTTTTTTTTTAATTATTTTTACTCCAGTGGCGTATTTATAGCACATGAGAACAGTACCTACCTATGGCAGTCTTGTATACGTTCCAGTTGTTAATTAGAAAATTCTCTAAATATACCTACTAGGTGTCCGGGGGTGTAGTGCACAAACTTCGAGACGTGATTCTACCTGATTACAAATAAAAAAATTCATGACTTTATGAAGTGAAAACTTCTTTAGCTCCGTTGTGATTTGAGACTCGTTGAAACGAAAAATAGCGACACTAAAAAGAGACAAACACAAACATCTATAGGATTTAGCCTGGGATAGAATGAGATAGACTAATCGGTCTCCTATACGTTTTAAGATTTTCACGGCCAAAAGTATTATCGTTTTTTGTTTTTGGGGTGTTATGCCGTGTTGCGATACCTCCTTCTTTAGCCAACGTTTCGGACAGCGTTGCAGTGTCCATCATCGGGGCAGATCCAGTAGATGTCTGATGATAGACACTGCAACGCTGTCCGAAACGTTGGCTAAAGAAGGAGGTAGCGCAACACGGCATAACACCCCAAAAACAAATAACGATAATTGGTCTCCTCTTCGTGCGGTGCTTCGTGATCTCCCCACTCTTGTCTACTTTAGTTTACTGAAGGTTTCACTTCTGCCGCGTGTGAACTGCACACTCTGATTTTTTCGAAATTACAACGGTTAAGGTAATTTTCGGGTAAAATAGTTGAATTGTTTGTATTAAACAAAGTAATAATTTTCTATGTAAAAATATTTTTGTAAAAAAAAAAATGGAATTTCGAAAAAAGTTATTTATCTTTTTTACTTCTACCGTCACATAGAAGCACTTCCCGAAGTTTGTGCTCTTTACCCCCGGACACCCTGTATAATAGCAGATACAGGAAAATCATTTTAGAGGACAGGTTTGATTGTATTTGTGCGCATCGATAGAATCGAAAAAAATAGTTTTACGGGCTTGAAACAACCACCTAAAGTTTCTTACCCTGCAAATGACCAGCGTCTTTAGCATCTAAACGTTAGTTTATAAATTAAAAATAATTATTATTATTTGACAAGTTTAAGTATTTCCCCAATAAATGTAGCCATAATTTGTCTCGACGCCACCTAGCGAGGGATTAAACACTTACAATGTCTCTCTCGCAAAAATAAAGTTGGTTGTTTTCAGGTGGAAAAAATATAATAAGCAGTAATTGTTGAATGAAACACTAGTATATATTGAATTATTTGGCGGGTATTTGATAAGCCCCCATAGCTCAGTGGTCAAGAGCAGCTGACCGGCAATCAGAAGGACACGGGTTCAAGTCCCGTTGGCGGCAAGTATCTTTTCTCGGAAGATTTTTCAATGTTGATGAGTGTTTCAGGCTGATAATTATTGCTTATAATAATCTTTAGCATCCTAGTAATAACAAAATATTATATTAAACCTATATTGTAGACACGGAAAAGTGGACAATTTTCGTAACAATTTAATTTAAAGAATAATTAGACGTACTATAATAATATAGTGGCGATCTATCTACTTTTTGGCGTTCAAACTTCTTCTATCTTGCTGAAAAATATACGCTGGAAGCCGTGTGGCATATTTTTTCATTAGGTAATATAAGTTTGCAAGTCATTTTACTATCCTAAAAAATGTGCTAATATTATTGTTGATACTTGTAAATTAGTTTCACTTACTGTTTATGATATGATATAAGATACTTGTAAAAGTAATGAATAAATAATGTTGGTTTGTGGAAGTCTTATATGATTTTCGTACTATAAAGTCTTTGATTTTCTTCAGTTATAAATATAATGGAGTGCTGATACCTACCCTGATTCATGGCAGTGAAGCATGGAACTAGACTAGTATGAAAGTAGACGGGCGTTTGCCACACCCTGGCTGGCCGATGCATGACTCGACCATGAGTCGACCAAGTCGCGTTTTCAAATTTACAGCACTTCATAGGATGGGTTTTCCTTCTTCCGTTCATATTCTTTATATTCATAGAGCCTAAAGCATGAATATGTTGTAAAAGCTTACTTTTTCGGTGCCGACTCCAGATTTTTTATTTTTTGCCCCACCCGAAATCAAAACCTAGCTACGCCCATGGACTGAAGGCTGTAGAAATGAGATCCCTGGGGCGTATGTATGGTAAAACTATGTACGATGCTGTGAGAAATATATGAATCCGAAAAATAATGCTAGGCTGATGTAAGCGTAATAAGAAAGATTAAAAAAGGGACGTTCCGATGGTTTGTAAAGCGCATTAATGAAGAAAGGAGTGTAAAGAGAATATATGATGCAAATGTGAATGGTAGAAAAAGTCGGGGACACCCGAAGAAGACGTGGAAAACCAATTAAGAGAATGGAACGATCGATTGAATCAGATGCTTGAGTCGGGTCATGTATAAAAGGAGGTATATATGAGACGATGTTTGAATGTGAATGAGGCAAGTAGTGTATGATAAGATCTGGTTGTTTGTGGTTCTCTGCCTACCCTTGCGGGGAAACGGCGTGTTGGTTAGTTAGTTAGTTATCAACACAACTGCGAAATATAAATGGCTTCATTTCCGAAACCAACCTTACTGCGTGCTTCCTATGCGGCGATATATTAAGCTCATTAGAAAGGCGGTGTATGATTGAAACATTTAATAGATGGATGTGTATATTAATTAATAGATAGGTATAATAAGAGTTATTCAGATCTCTATACAGCGGTTGTGACCACGTTAGGTACCACGAAAAGGCGATGTTCTTTATATGTTTTCCTGAATAATATCTATACTTGTGTGAATACCAAGGAACTAACACATTCTTCGCATCTTTCACATTCATAGAACATTATATATATTATAACATTATAGCTGCAAAACAGCAAACTGGATAATCTGAAGGCTGAGATGCAAAAAGTAAATTTGAATGCCCTAGGTATAGCAGAGACGAGATGGACCAATTGCGGAGACTTCTGGAGTGGCAACTACAGAATCATCCACAAAGGGTGCATAAAGGATAAACCTGGCCAAGGAGGAGTAGGCGTTGTGCTGTGCAAGGAGTGGGGAAGACGGGTTAAGGGATACGTGCAATATAGCGGAAGAATTATTCTAGTCAAAATAGAAACTAAGCCTGTAGACACTGTAATTATCCAAGTATATACGCCAACATCTAGTCATAGCGAAGAAGAAGTGGATGAGGTATACAGTTCGCTAGATAAACTTATATTAGAGATAAAAGCAGGTGAAAATCTGATTCTCCTAGGAGATTGGAATGCTGTTGTAGGAGAAGGACGTGAAGGAACTTGCATTGGGCCTTTGGGCTGGGTGCAAAAAACGACAGAGAAAACAGATTGACAGAATTCTGCGAAAAACACAAATTAGTGATAGACTTGTTTCCAACACCACCCAAGACAGCGATACAACTGGAAATCCCCTGGAGACAGACAAAGACTGCAAATAGACTATGTAATGGTTAAACATAGATTTAAAAACCAAATAAAAGACTGTAGAAGCTATTCCGGTCCAGATATAGATAGTGACCATAATATGGTAATGGCCAAAAGTCTTCTAAAACTCAAAAAATTAAAAAGGAGAAATAATTTCAAATGGGATACAAAAGTATTAAAGATAAAAGGGATCAGCGACAGTTTTAGGCAAAAGACGCAAGAGTGCAACCTAATGAAAGAGGAGAACGTGAATGCGATGTGGAAAGTGATAAAGACGAAGATTATAACTACGGCAGAGGAAACTATAGACAAGAAAAACCCTAAGCAATGAAGGAATGGATAACCGATGAGATTCTAAATATGATAAAGGATAGAAGAGAGCTCAAAAATGATAAAAGAGCTGAATCACAAGAGAAATACAAAGTATTGAGAAACAAAATAAACAGAGAGTCAAGAATAGCCAAAGAACATTCTACCAGAATAAATGCGATGAGATAAATGACGAGCTCAAGAGAGGAAATGTAGAAAGACTTCTTTGGGATGAGAGTTGGAAAGGGTAATGCAATAGAAGGAGAAGACGGCAAAATACTTTTCGAAAATGACCAAATAGGAGAGAGATGGAAAAGATATCTCGAAATGCTGTACAGTGGAAAGGGAAATAATGACAACGAAACATTGATAGAAAGAGAAAATGAGGTAGACGCAGATGATTTGGGAAATCCAATCACCAGAGAAGAGTTTGACCTCGCACTAAAAAACCTCAAAAACGGGAAAGCACCCGGAATCGATGACTTTCCGGCTGAACTAATTAGGCCAGCAGGAAAAGGAACTACAGATGCCCTGTTTAAAATGAAACAGACAATGTATAAGACTGGAAAGATACCAGAGGATTTCAAGAAATGCCTAATTATCGCATTACCAAAGAAGGCAGTCACGACGAAATGTGAACAACACAGAATTCTTAGCATAATATCCCATGCCTCAAAAATATTGACCAATATCATTCTAAAAAGAATCGAACCAAAAGCAGAGAACATCCTTTTCGGAGACCAGTATGGCTTTAGAAGAGGTGTAGGAACCAGATAATCAATATTGTCGCTACGAATACTACTAGAAAAAAGAATAAAAATAAATCAAAACACATTCATCGCATTCATAGACCTGGAGAAGGCTTTCGACAAGTAGAATGGAAAAGACTCTTCGAGATTCTGAAGACAATTGACATCAAATATAGAGATAGACTAATCATCCAGGCGCTATACAAGAATGAGGCCGCTATAATTAGACGTGACAATGATACAAAAGAAGCCAGTATAAGACAAGGGGTGAGACAGGGATGCTCTCTATCACCTGTTCTTTTTAACCCTTAAATACATAGTGCGATTGATGACTTGAGAGAGAGAATGAGTCACAGAAAAGGTGTAAAGACACACGGGCAAAAGGTGGATATGATAAGGTTTGCTGACGATATTGCTATGGTTGCTGAAAGCGAAGAAGAACTGCAAGAGGCCTTAACAACCATGCAAAGCATTCTTCAAAACAATTACAACATGAAGATAAATAAAGACAAAACAAAGCTGCTTACTGTAGGCCGAACTCAACATCAGATGAGAGTAGAGATGTCAGGAGTTCCACTAAAGAACACCAAGGAGTTTGTCTACCTCGGGAGCAAAATAACATGGGACGGTCGATCTAAGAGCGAGGTCGACAGCCGTATACACCAGGCTAGGCTTGCATTCAATAAAGGTCGAAAATAATAGAATCGAATAATATAGACCTAAAACTGAGAATACTCCTCATCAAGACCTATGTATGGAGTATCTTGATGTACGGCTGCGAAACATGGTGCCTATCCGAAAGAGATAAACGGAGACTAGAGGCTTTTGAGATGTGGTCCTATAGAAGACTATTAGGAATTTCCTGGAGAGACCACATTACAAATGAGGAGGTTCTCCAAAGAATCAAAGGAGGAAGACATCTGCTCAGGACCTTGTCCGAAAGGCGTGCAAGATGGATCGGCCATGTAATACGACAAGAAGGCCTCTTGGATGTCATAATGGAAGGTATGACCGAGGGGACAAACTCTAGGGGACGCCCACGCCGAGAGTACCTGGGGGACCTGCTGGTGGACGTGCGCTGCTCATCATATGCAGACTTCAAAAGAGCCGCCCAAGACAGGGAAGAGTGGAAGAGACGAATAGAGGAAATTGCTGCAAACCAATCCCAGGATTGAAACCAGAGAGAGAGAGAAAATTATTATGATTAACGATTCCATAAAACATCACCCCGTTCGAAAACCAACCGTTAATAGCGTTGTTAACGAAATATTTCTTATAACTAACTTGTGAAATGTTTATTATTAATTATTATGATTTTGCAGTGAGTATTTTCTGAAATAATAATTCTTGAGAAAAATGTTTCTGTAGATAAGAAAATGCCAATCATTCCGACTGCTACAGTTTTTTCTGTCGGCTGATTCTGGATTTGTTTGGAGATTACTATCAGTGGATAGATACATTGGTTAATAACCCCTAATAAGTACCTAGTAATTACCAACAAATTATTGAATTCGTGCATTCTTTTATTATTTTGTTGGTATATAGAATATGAATTTTCGTATTAAATGCTCGATAGGATACATTTCGCAATTTACATATTTAATAATTCACCTGCAACAGATACCTACTTACTGTGATAAAAATACTGTTATTTTGGCGTGTTTGCTAAAAAATGTATTGTCCGTTGTGAAAGTATACCTACTGCGGTCATGTTTTATTATATTATGAAGACACCTGTTTGTAAAACGCTGATTAACGTATCAAAATATTATATTTTTACATTAGCGGCGTGAATGTTTCGAATGAATTAATCAACACTTGCAAATTTCACGCCTTTTTGTAGCATATGGAATGTGATAACGTCGTATCACAGTCGAGGCACTGTTTTCCCGACACCGGCGACCTCTGCACGCCGATACGGTTTTCCCGCTACGGTGCGGGTCTCCGCTAGAGCCTTTTCCGCACCGTTTTGAAATAGAGACATCTTTGAACCATAGCGCATAACGTAGTAAATGTATAGGAGCTTTTAAAGTTTTCCGAAAGATATCTACACACGTAGAATACACTGACATTACAATCTTATTAGAAATGTTGTTTACATTTAATGTTACAATAAACCTTTTGTGAATTTCTTTTTGCTTGCCGATATTGATAAGTTAGGATGAATCGTACATTACTTTCTTCTGATTTTAGTTGAGATATTGCTTCGATAGTCTCGCATGACGTGAGGCGTGGTTGGTCGTTCGCTAGCAGTTGGTAGGTCGAAAGATTGGCTGCCCTGCGCCGAACCGAGCCAAGTAGTACGCTGGGAGGTAGTGTTTTTACGTGCGGGCGTAATGAATTGTCAAATATGTGATTAAATATCGCGATAAGTGTACCTCTATAGTGCCACTGATTACCCCGAGAGACACGTGAGTACAAATAAGATAAGATATCAGAGCAGAAGCGGTGCGAGTAACGCGAGACATCAAATTGGTCGCTTAGAGGCCAATGTCAAATGAAGCTGTATGGAGCAACCCAACTACCAGCTTCCCATCTCCCCCAGAGTTGGGCGAGAGCCTAGACAATAAATCTCGCCTTAACGTCAATTACCTCATGTTAATACAATGGTTTATTACATCTCATTCACGTTGTCTGCGTCGTGTTCTGATATAATTGTAAAATAAGCGTTACCATTGTTTTTCGTTTCGTTTTCCTGGTAAAATTGTCTCCTAGGGGTAAAGTGTGGAGACTAGTCGAAGCTTTATTCGCGAGATGTTTTATTGAAGAGCACGTTTCAATTGATGAGTGAAACGCGATGTTTAGAAAACATTTTACTTATCCTGAAAGTAATAATATTACATTCGTAATCTTTTCATAAATGTTTAGAAAATGAAGAACCCGATCTTTGGTTTATCTCAAATGCTAGATTATGTTCGGTGTTTATTTGACCATAATTACTATAATTTTAACTAGTCGAATACTGTGAAGTCTAGAAAAATCATAGTTAGGTTGATTGTTACAGAAACATGTAAGGGTTCAAATTACACATAATATTTCCATCACTCCCATCAACTTTATTCTAAAGATTGGTACTCGTACACATGCTGTCAATTTCAGATTCACTGAAACATCAAATAAATATTAATTGTAATGATTTGTAAAAAGTACAGTGGTGTAACTTGAGACTTTTATTTGGATTACCCCGACCCCTGAGCCGCTGACGGAAGGTACCAAGCTCAAGGACACCGAATGTTTATTATGTACACACAAAACACTCGCACACACAGACATTAGATATAGATATATGTCCTTTTCATTCGTTCTGGTTATCATGTCGATTTTCTTACCCAATTTATAAAATGCTAATATTTAGGTGTTATTGGTGTAGAATGGAAAACACATAATACGTTTTAAATCCATCCGTGAAATGTTTAATTATTCAAACGACTTATTTGTAATTCTGCCTCATTGTTAAAACGGTGAAATTCATTTTACGGATTTTTCGTTTTTCACAGTTTGAGTAGGTTGTTACCTACTACGCTGGACTTTATCAAAAGTTTTCTTACCTATGTAATTTAAGAATTAAATTTACTTAGCATAGTTTACAATTCGATTAGGGAAGGAATTACTTTTGGAAGGCGAGTATGGGTCCCGCCGTCTTGTGAACCATTTATTGGATTACCAACGCCTTTGCCATGGGTCACCCCAAGTGGTTCGCTACGTTTGGTGATATAACAGGGGTGCCCGAATTCACGTGAAGATGTTTGTCCTTGGAATTAGGACTTTGGCGGCGGAAGCTTCTGCTCTCCGGCTGGGTGGCAGGCCGGATCGGGTGAGACTGTTTGAGGGAGAGCCTTTGACCTCACCAGCAGGACTCTCTCTGAACATCACCTTCCACCGCAATGGGAAGGATAGATACATCCATTACTCCTGGACACATTGACCGCGAGATTCCTACCTTTTTTCTTCCAGGAACTTCCTTTTCTCCCTTTCGAAAATAGACCCTCCACTCAGCTTCCCCAAAGATGATATAGGTCCTGGGGGGACTTACTTTCCTCAGAGTCTCCTATATAAAGGTACTAAGTGCGCTTAACTCTTGATTTACCCGGTGACTTCATACAAACACAATTTACCTGGTGGAGTCCCCAGGACTCCCGGAAATAAAATCGTAAATTATACATGAAACAAACACCTTTTTAAATAAAATGCTAGTTATATTTATTTATTACACATTTGGTTTTACAATGGCATAGATTTTTACTTAAAATTATTTAATCACAGCCTTTTATTAAGGAACTTTCAGAAAATGGCACTTTTTATAGCAAAATTACGAACCTAACTTCTAGTATCAACATTTCAAAACTAAACAATTTTTAAAAGTAATACTTAAAGAAATATAACAAAAACATAATCAATTCTTATAAAAAGTCAAGAAAAGAACAAGGTTCGAACAAAAAAAAAGTAATCACGCTAGTGGTGTCCCACGGACTCCATCAGCATGATTACTTACCAATCGGAGCCACGCAAATCGACGTCCGCTCTCCCTCGCGTTTGGCGCGTCACTGGGTGAAGGTACTGGAACGCAAAATTTGTAATTCCAAAAACGAATGGTTTTAGGAGAGATGAAAGTTTCCAATGGAGTCCCAGGGACCTACCGGATAAATTAAGGGTTAAGTGTTATGAACTTAAAAAAATCCTTAATATGGGCTAATTTTTTTCAGAATTTCCTGTTTCAAATTTACGATTGAAAGTCGCTTACATTGCCTTCAGTGATTAAATATTGCAATTTAAGGTTTTACTCAATAAAAAAAAATAAGGTAAATTTTCAGAACATAGGAACGCACTTAATAAGCACATTTCATTTTTAAAACGTTTTGTAGATGATAATAAGAAGTAAGTATTGCAGTTTCCGGAAATGGAAAATAATGCATTTCAGTAGCTATTTAGTTAAAAAACGGATTATTTGATGCTTTTTCTTCACGTCACTTTTTCACGTCACGTTTGTTTGTTTTTTTTTTTTTTTTTATTAAGAAGCAACTTTAACTAAGAACCTATTTTAGGATCACAGGTTCATATTTTGGGTCAAATTAGAGAGGTAAAAAACTGACCTAATAACTTCATTAACTTAATAATGGCCGCATTATTTTCCATTTCCGGAACCAAAAACACTTCTTATTATCTAACTACTACAAACTGTTTATAAGTCTACATATATTAAGCGTGTCTCTATTTTCTATATATCTACCAAAATTAATCTGGATATAATAAAGGTACATAATTCTTATTGAGTTAAATACTACTGACGACAACTCTCGGTACAGGGTACGTACTTTGTTTGACTTACTTTAACCAGTGACTAGTCTCTTTCCGATTTTTTATTTGTTTAATATACACAGAGTGAGGGATGTCCAAAGATATTCTCAATATCTTTGGCGACGTCCTTGACTTACTTTACCCAGAGATTCATGACATTATTTGGAATAAAACATGAAAATGAAATTTGAGTCTCTGGTGACATTTTTGACGTTTCTTGGTCGGTTACTCGGCTGAGTGACCAGTGACGACGTATGGAAGAATTTTTTTTAAACTTGATTTTAAAGAAAAGAAAATAAAAAAAAATCACTGGAGACAAAAATTTCAGTTACATTTCGCTCCAAATAATGTCAGGAATCTCTGGATAAAGTAAATCAAATACGTCCCTTAAAATCCTTTGTATCAGGGTTGTGGCGGATGCAGAAATTTTGACATCCGCGGATGCGGATACGGATGCGGATTATTAGAGGTTCACATCCGCGGATGCGGATGCGGATGCGAATATCCGTAACACCTCTGCTTCCTACCATAATGACACTTGTACTGATGATCAAAAGGGTTAAAATCGTGACAAGACGGAAACGCTCTTTTTTTCCCCCTCTACTTCAACAGCATGTAACTTCGTGAAATATATAATATATATATATATTTAATTTTTTTTTTGTGAAATCTTAAATTACAAATAAATATATTATAAAAATTGTATAGTTAGAATATTAATGTTTTTTTTAAAACGCCCGAAAATCGGGCATCTAGACTAGATTATCCTTAAATTAAATCAATTTTTACAAAAAATGTAGCTCAGTCAGTAAAAAAAAAATATTTATCGTATCCAACCGCAACTAAGTTTATAAAACAAGATTACATACCTGTATCATCTTTGTTTTTCTTCAATTGGTTTTCATTATTGGCGTTTTCGAACAAATAAAAATCCCCTGGGTGCATTGATTTAAGGTGATTTTTCAACGTCCATTCCGCGAGTAACTTTTATTACATATTTTACACTCGGACTTCTCCGGAGCATTTTTGTCTATTATAAAG
The DNA here is from genome assembly GCA_929108145.2 of Limnephilus rhombicus. Classification (NCBI taxonomy): domain Eukaryota; kingdom Metazoa; phylum Arthropoda; class Insecta; order Trichoptera; family Limnephilidae; genus Limnephilus; species Limnephilus rhombicus. The sequence goes on from OV815278.1 coordinate 38,470,743, forward strand.
TAAGTCCAGATACGTCTTTTTATTGATGGCGACATTTTATTTAGATCGAAATATTCATCAACCACGCAAAAAAACTTGGATAAACACAGTAAACAAATACTGTAATTGATTCACAGCGGGAATCACGTCAATAACTTCACCAAAACAAACAAAACCTGCAGGATCTTGTCACCAACCAACGCCAACGCGTGTCTTCCTATCGGTCAGTTAGCGAACGAAGATAGCAACACGCGCGAAGTACGCGCCACTCTGAGCCCGTCCACTTCCGCATTAATTGATGCGAATGCGGATGCAGATGTCTGAATTAATGCGAATAATCCACAACATCCCTGCTTTGTATATTATATTAAAAAAAACTTTCGGAAAGAGACTAGTTTTTCAACCGAAAGGTGCAAAAGGAGAACACATTTTTTTATGAATTTATATAATAAAACGTAAAGTAATTTATATATGAAGTGTGATAATGTCCAATAATGTTCTAGTAACTATTGTACATAAATTAGGCCGTGTTGGTTGGGTTATGTTACGATAAAACGTTTCTTTATGACGGTATACTTTTTTTATTTATTTATTAATTTTCGGAAAATCGACAGTTTGCATTTTTTCAGTTTGTAAATAGTAATTTAGCCAAATTAAACCAATTATGGATTTCCTCCTTGTGACTTTACATCTAATAAGACAGCATAATAAGAAAGAAGAAAAAATTTAATTTATGAGAAAGGAATAGGTATGAAGCCAAAAATTAATTAAAATAAAAAATTATATTAAACGAAAAATTATTAAAACATTGGTAATCATGAGAAGACAGGTTGTACATATAAATCAAATCATAACAGAATTATAAATATAAACAATAGCTTTTATGGACTTTTTATATTTGGTAAGTAATAAATTGTATATTAAATTTAAGCAATAATTGATCCATAATGGAGAGTTCCGCGGAATGGGTAACATGTTTATTTATTTAGCACTTCATATATATATTAGTAATATACCAATGGTTATTATCTGTGACGATTTCTTCGAACCAATTTGCATATTAACGGAGGGTTGGCAAAATGTGACGGTTTTCACTCTGAATTATTAAATTTCAGATATATTATATGCCGGGTTTTTGTGATTTCGATTTCTAGTATTTCAAACATATAAAAAAATTAACATCAAAAGGAAAATATTGGAAGTGCTAGGTGGAACGATTCTGCATATCACAAAACTAATTGAAATTTTTATGTAGAATTTTCCGAGCGATATTTACGATAAGATAAAGTATTTTCATGTAGGTATCTATCTACAAAGGAAATGTTATTTTCATTAACTTAATATGTAGACCTATCAGTGGCTGAGTTGGCAAAGCGCTGGTTCCCAATCAGGCGTCGTGAGTTAAATTCCTCGGCTGACTCCTCCATAACGATGCAAGCAACATTTTCCGCTTAGCGCGATGGTGGTAGAGGATTTTCAAATATTATTACGTTGTTGTTAATGACCCGGAATATTTGTGTTTGTGTATCTTTTTTTAAGAATTTTACGCCTAACAACTTTGACCATGTATTAATCAGTTGATAAGCCAACATAATAATTTATTTTTCTTATTTACGGCCAATCTAATTTTCAATAATAAAATAATAATTATTGATATTCGTGAATAGTTCTAAGCACGTGCCTAACCATTATAAAAATTTAAAAAAAAATACTTCGATTTCAATGTTTTTTCTAAAGCTGGATGCATTTAAGAGGGTGGAGAAAGAAGTAAAGGGGAATGATGTTAGGCTGGATGCATTTAAGAGGGTGGAGAAAGAAGTAAAGGGGAATGATGTTAGGCTGGATGCATTTAAGAGGGTGGAGAAAGAAGTAAAGGGGAATGATGTTAGGCTGGATGCATTTAAGAGGGTGGAGAAAGAAGTAAAGGGGAATGATGTTAGGCTGGATGCATTTAAGAGGGTGGAGAAAGAAGTAAAGGGGAATGATGTTAGGCTGGATGCATTTAAGAGGTTGGAGAAAGAAGTAAAGGGGAATGATGTTAGGCTGGATGCATTTAAGAAGGTGGAGAAAGAAGTAAAGGGGAATGATGTTAGGCTGGATGCATTTAAGAGGGTGGAGAAAGAAGTAAAGGGGAATGATGTTAGGCTGGATGCATTAAGAGGGTGGAGAAAGAAGTAAAGGGGAATGATGTTAGGCTGGATGCATTTAAGAGGGTGGAGAAAGAAGTAAAGGGAATGATGTTAGGCTGGATGCATTTAAGAGTATGGAAAAAGATGTAAAGGGGAATAATGTTAGGCTAGATGCATTTAAGAGGGTGGAGAAAGAAGTAAAGGGGAATGATGTTAGGCTGGATGCATTTAAGAGGGTGGAGAAAGAAGTGTAGGATGTTAGCTGGATGCAGTTAGGGGAACCATTTTTCCCGCCGTCCCACCTCTCACGTCCACGCCTCCCGTGTTCCCCTTCAACTAAAACATGTAAACTAAAAATATGTATAAGCCCAACATAGGGCGTTGATGCTTATTAAAAATAGAATTATTCTATCTTAATCTAGTCATAAGAACACTTTTAATTACTAAAAAGCAACATTTATGTATTTCTATCAATATTTTATAGTAGGGTAGAGCAATATTGTGGTACCGCACTTAACGAGAACAGAGTCAAAAGGGAGGCGTCTACTATTATCTACAGTAATTCCAAAAACTGAACAAATCAGACTAATATCTATGAGAACCAAAGTGCGTAAGAATATCTACAGCTCAAACTGCTGACTAATATCTATGAGAACCAAAGTATGGACGAATATCTACAGCACTATGTATAGCATATTGTAATAACGTAATATTGCGTATGCAGTTTAAAAAACTTTATTTATTTATGTATGTATGTATGTAAAAATCCCTAATATCGGACTATTGGACACATTTAGCTGATTATTAAGGATTTGGGTTTTTGTTTTAACAGCTTACAGCTTTCTTTATTTTGAGTGCTTCTAAATTATTTAGTCTGTTACCATGACCATTTCTATGTCAGTTAGGTTAGGTTGTGGTGCCGTGTATTTCGAAATAAATAAATATCTTTGTATTATGACCTCCATGTTTGTTCAATAAATTATTTTCCTCGTAAACAGCAAAATATGTAATATTATGCAAAAACTTCATAACCTTTAAGCCTTTACGTTACGTAATTGAAGTAATTTATGCTTTTCCGTACAACCTCTTGCTCAGCTGCCCTCTATATTAGTCCAACCTACGCTCCATAGATATTAGTCACCACTGGGACCGTCATAGATATTCGTCCGACCTTAGCTCTGTAGATGTTAGTCCACACTCTGAAGTTCGTAGATATTAGTCCAACATATGAGCTGTAGATATTCGTCCGACATACAGGCTGTAGATATTAGTATCTGGAGTCGTAAAAAGTAGTATAGATTAGAGTGGATACTTCCTTCGTACCCGCGTATGCGGTAACCAAATACCAATAGAAACATTCGCAGCTTAGCTTGCGCACTCTATTCTCTATCTAAGCCAGTGATTCCCAAAGTAGTCCAGGTGGACCCCCAGGGGTCCACGGGAGACTCGATAGGGGTTTACGTTGGCGTGATAAAAATGGGGGTTCACAAGTTGTATCTGGGGGTCCATGAAAATTTATCTGGTTTCGATAGTAAAGAACAAAAATCTTGACTTGAAAAAATTCCAAATTTTTCGGTGATTTCGGTGAAAAATTGTCGTATTAAGACTAAAAAATAAAAATAAATCAAATTTTTGGAAACATTTTTTAGGAGCTACGGTTCTCATGCAATCCTAACAGATAGCGCGAAAAAATAATTTTGCAAATTTTTTGGTCCATGGGATTGATTTTTTTTAGTTAAACTATTTTTTTTTCAGTTTTTTAAACTATATAATATACTACCTTTCTTTTTATTTTACCACTCCGACTCTGGGTTGGAACTCAGCAGCGACGCCAATTTCCATCGTTAGATCTAATCTTCACATTTTTTAAAGAGTTTTTTGAATACGGTAGAAATGTAACAGCAGGGGGTCCACCGAAACCAGTAAAATTTTGAAAGTGGTCTACGAGAAAAAAAGTTTGGGAACCTCTGATCTAAGCAATATACTCAATGATAGCACTTGATTGGTTCGTGGTGCCTCTACCTGAGTCAAGTGCAGGTGCTAGGCGGCTAGGCTCATAATTATCAGGTAGCCGAGGTATTGATTATTTCGTCAGACTTGTGACTGGTGACTGGTGACAGTTGGACGCAGGAAACGGAACAAGACAAATTATTTTATCTACATTCCATATCATAATTATAATTAATGGTTTATGGTCCGTTATTCCTACATGACATAGCCATCGATGTAGATACAGGGTGTTAACGGACACTTGACCTACTTCAACAAGTGATTCCTGACATTATTTGGAATAAAAAATGTAAATGAAATTTTGGTCTCCAGTGACTTTTTATGTGACTTTTTTCTTTTTTACTTTAAAACCAAACAAAAAATGTCTTCAGGGTGTCATCACTGGTCACTCGAAAAAGTTACCACGCAATCCCTCACCCCAACCCCTACCCAAAAAATGTCACTGGAGACCAAAATTTCGTTTATATTTTTTACTCCAAATAATGACAGGAATCACTGGTTAAAGTAAGTCAAGTAGGTCCCTTAACATTCTTTATGCTTGGTGCAGTGGCGTAGCGTGGGTTTCGGCCACCCGGGGCGGAGGAAAATTTTGCCCCCCTCCCCCCTTCTCTAAGGTGCTTCTTCCGCAGATTTTCAAGCGCTGACCGGGGGGGGGGGGTAGGTATCCTATTTTTTATGCCGATTTTTATAATCCCATGTGCCGAGTACTCTTCCCATAAAAGCATGCTTGTACTAGACGTTTGTACATAAACTAAATATAATAGGGAGCTGGCCACAATGACACGCCAATGGAGTTTGGTACGCCAGTGGATTTTGGAATGCCACTGGTCTTTTAAATGAATTTACTACTTTGACAAAAAATGCTTCTAGGTATAATGGCAAAACTGATTTGAGTACTGGATTAAAATAAATATTTTTCACTTTGGAGACTGTGGGAGACTGGGGTTTTTAGGATTTTAGGTTACTGGGATACTGGGAGAGGTAAACTGAATCTAAGACTGATTAAAACACTTGAAAAGAGGTTTGAACTTGGAGACTGTTGGTATCTTGAGTAGGTATTGTTTCTTCTTGGCTGATAGTTTTGAACTGACTTCCTACCGGTTTGACTTCTATTTTTATAGGACAAACTCAGGTCGGACTTTTGGGGGACAGAACCTCCTTAATTTTTTCTAAGGTACTTGTTTTAGGTAATTTCCCTGGTCGCTACGATTGGAAGTCAGCTGTGTTAAAATTATGTGTGATAGTTTTTGCCAAGATTTTACCAACTCAGGATCCCAAAGCTTCACATCATTTTTATTGTGTTTACAAGAAAAGGTACAAGTATACATATGTGATATAAGGTACAATTTTAAACAGTAAATATTTTTCTTAAAGTGCAACAATCACTGATAGACGTCAGTTTTTGGGTTGTTTTTGTAGTACATACTCATTTTTAGGTGATGATGTTTATTTCTTGATCCAAATTATTCCCAATTTCTCGAAATTGAGCTCCAAATTTTTCGGAAGATGAATTCGCTGTCGTAAATATTTACGATTCAGATTTTTCCTTTGTTCAGAATTGACCAATAGTGGCTCGGCTGGTCGCATGGTGGGGGTGACGTAAATAGTCAGCCATTTCCTTGGCGTTGATCATTGCTGTCTGGAGTCCCTTGTGAAAGCATTAGGTGGTTATTCAGATGTGTTTTCCAGTCCAATGAGGCTGCTGCATGTATTCATTATCAATTTCATTTATGTTTTCAATTGATTAGTTAGTTAAAGGACATAATAGCGTTGTAGACAAGTCATTTGGAAGGGGCACCACATGCACATAATTCCGCTAGCCAATAGCAGCTCTCAGATTGTCGTGCTGGCGGCATGGTACTCTGTGGGAGCGTAAATTCCATTCTTGAATTTCCATGGTTGTCAAAAGCTTTCGCGCACTCGTTAGATGCACACGGATTCCTACGACACGTTCCATACACTCCCCTCAGTGCAGTCTCGACTGTGCTCAGCTACTTCGTCGGGCGTGTCCTTTTCCGATGTCTGAGTTTTGAGTCGGGTGTCTTCGCAGAGTGTACAGTTTCATCAGTTGCTGGCGTGGCAGGCAGAATGACGGCGATTTTGACTGCCGGCCTTACGTATATCCCAGTGCTGGTTTGGATCCGGGCAGTTCTGACTTGTCCATCAGCTGCAGGTATTGCTTCGATGATACGGCCACGTGGCCAACTGTTTCGAGGCAGTGCTGGGTCCATGATGATCACTAGGTCATCCTTCTTAATTGGTGTAGTTGGATGGTGCCATTTTTGCCGGACAGCCATGGTAGGTAGGTATTCCCGCAGCCATCGCCTCCAGAAGGTGTCTGCAAGTTGTTGTCCGATGCGCCACTGGCGGCGTAGGCATGTTTCCTCTTCTTTTTTGTCGTAGAAGGATAATTGAGGGCGCTTCCCGGCTGACCCTAGCAAAAAGTGGTTGGGTGTTAGAGGTTCTTCATCACGTGGGTCAACTGAAATGTGGGTGAGTGGACGATTATTTACCACAAACTCAGCTTCTGCAAGTGCGGTGCGTAGCGTTTCTTCTTTTGGTGCTCTTTCCTTTAGTGTAGCGCTTAGGGCTTTCTTTACTGATCGTACTAATCTTTCCCAAGCTCCCCCCATGTGCGGACTTAGTGGTGGTATGAAGTGCCACTCGATGCCCTGGGTAGCTATTGCGTCAATCATTCTGGCGTCTTGACTTATTGACAGCAGGGCGTCCCTCATCTCGGTGTCAGCTCCGTGAAAGTTTGTCCCGTTGTCCGAGTACATGGCTGCTGGTTGTCCTCTGCGGGCGGTCATTCTTTGTAGGGCCATGATGGCCGAGTCAGCAGTCAGTGAAGCGGCTAGTTCTAGGTGAATGGCGCGTGTCGAGAGGCAGGTGAAGATGGCTCCATATCGTTTTTCTCGATGCCTACCGACCGTGATAGCCATAGGGCCGAAATAGTCAAGCCCACAGTGTGTGAATGGGCGGACGTGATGCATCAGGCGGGGTGGTGGTAATGCGCCCATCAGAGGTGGAGTCGGTTTGCTGCGTCGTATGAAGCAAGTGGGGCAGGCGTGCGTTATCTTCCTGCTTGTTGTGCGTAGTCGTATTATGAAGAAATGATTGCGTATTTCTGCTACTGTTTTCTCAGTACTAGGATGATCCGCCTCTTTGTGGTAGTGACTGATAAGAAGTCGAGTGTAGGGTTCGTCGCCGTCCAGTATTATGGGAGTTCGGGCCACACTCTTTGTTCTTTCCAAGGCTTGTAGTCGGGTCCCCATTCGTAGTAGGTCATCTGGTCCAAAGAATGGGTTCAGGGAGTTGAGGCGGCTGCCAGCAGGCAGTTTTTGACCTTGTCGGATGATGTGTAGATCAGTTGTGAAAGCGTCTTCCTGGGACCTTTTGATCCATCTGTGTTCTGCTGCTTTTATCTCATCGGCTAGTAGTGGGCCTTCTACTGGTTTATTGGGCCCCATCTTGCATCGTCTGATAAATCGGAGGATCCAAGCTGTGGAGCGAATCAGCCGGTGCCATGAGGAGAACCGCTCTACTGATGGGAGTGCTTCGCCCCTGGTGGACACAAGGCCAACGTAGTGAGGTTTGACTTCTAGTGTCAGGTCGTCAGGCCTGTGGGCGGGTGCCCGTTCTTTTGGCCACGCACCCTCCGGGGAAGTGAGAAAGGCTGGGCCAGTAAACCATCTTCCTTCTGGTGTTAAGTCTGGTACCTCTAAGTCTCGTGTTCCTATGTCAGCGGGATTGAGTTTTGTGGGTACCCATTTCCAGTCGGGTATGTTGGTTAGTTCGTCTATTTCCCCCAATCGGTTTGCCACAAAGGTTGAGTAGGCGCGTGGGTCGGTGCGTAACCAGCATAGTACAGTTGTGGAGTCTGTCCAGAAGCAGGTGCGGGATATCAGGGCTTTGCTTTCTTTTTGGATCGTCTGGGCTAGTCTCGCTGCTATGAGGGCGGCTTGAAGCTCGAGGCGTGGAATGGAGAGAGGCTTCAGTGGCGCTACCTTGCATTTACTTGCAAGGAATGTTACTCGTAAGGATCCATCTATTTTTTCGGTGAAGTAGGCCACGGCACAGCAAGCTTGCTCGGATGCATCGCAGAAAAGGTGTAGTGTTACGTTGTTTAGTTTGTTGTAGAGGCAACGTCTCGGGATTGAGATGCTGTTCGTGTGCAACAGATTTAGCCAGTCTGTCCATCTCTGGGCGTGTTCAGGGGCAATGGGTTCATCCCAGCCGACGCTTGAGCGCCACACTGCTTGCAGTAGCATCTTAGATCTGATGGTAAGGCAGGCAACGAAGCCGACTGGGTCGAAGATCTTCATTACTATAGATAATAGTTGCCGCTTGGTAGGTTGTGTGGCCGTGTCGTGGGAGATTGCCTCACGAAATGAGTACAGGAAGCGGTCTGTGGTGGGGTCCCAGATTAAACCAAGCACTCGCTCTGTTTCCGGACCTCCGCTGCTGATTTGTATCGTGGAGCTGGCACGGTCTTCTATAGGTACGCTAGCTAGGGCCGCCGGGCTGTTGGACGCCCAATTTGTCAAGTGGAACCCTCCTTTCGCGAGCAGGGCACTTACACTTTGGGCGAGTGCAGCAGCTTCATTGGGTGTGTCTGCTGCATCTAGGTAATCGTCCATGTAGAACTTGGTGCGTACGGCTTTTGCGGCGGCCGGGTACTCGTGCTCGTATGTTTCAGCCACTTTATTTCGGACGAATTGGGCACTGCTTGGGGAACAGGTGGCTCCGAACATCATCGATGACATTTGATAGGTGTCTGGTTCGTGATGGGGTGATGTCCTCCACAGGAATAGCTGGGACGACTGATCTTCTCGCCTTATTTTTATTTGCAGGAACATTTCTTTGATGTCTGCAGCAATAGCGATGTTTCCTTCCCGGAAGCGTATTATATTCCCCAGGAGGGAGGACAGCAGGTCAGGACCAGTAAGCAGCTGGTCGTTGAGGGAGGTTCCTCGGCATCGGCTTGCGGCATCGAACACCACTCTGATTTTTCCTGGCTTATTTGGGTTGATTACTGCAAAGTGGGGCAGGTACCATTTGCGAGGTGTGGTGGTGGAAGCTTCATGGCTTGATAACTTCTTGGCATAGCCTTTGTTGATAAGTTGATTTATTTTGTCGTTGTAGGCCACTGCTAGATTTTTGTCTTTTTCGAGCTTTTTCTCCAGGGACAGAAGTCGTTTCAGCGCACACTGCCGATTGTCAGGTAACGTGGCTTCTGGTTTGCGCCATAGTAGACCGGTTTCCCACCTTCCTACAGGAAGAGGACGGGTAGTTGCATTCATAAGTGCAATTGCCTGTTGTTCGCTTGCATTGACTCTGGTGGCTGATGTTACTCCGAGGGAGTCGATGGCGAAGTTGGTTTTTACTAGCTCCCTCAACTGTTTGTCTGCGGCCGTTTCTGGTTGTAGTGCCAAAGTGGTGGTCGTGTTATTATCTCTGGGGTTGACTCCCCCATGAGCGATCCATCCTAGTGCGGTGCGTGATGCTATTCGCGTAGTATCATTGCATTCACGAACTTCCCTTGACACGATCAGGTGAGCGTTATCTTGGCCTATTAGCAGCTTCGGGACGACCGACCTTCCTTGGGTCTGTTGCTCCGGCAGGTTGAGGTTGCTTATTGTGCTGGCAGATATGTGGAATGTATTACTGTTGCCTGCACCTCGTATTCTTAGTCTCACTCGTTGGGAGAGATTGTCGGAGGTGCACATTCCTTTCGCGCCGTGGATTCGCAGTCCGTGAACTGGGCCGTTTGCTCCGACTTGTATTGCGGTGTCAGCGTCGACAAGTGTTACTGTGGATCCTTCATCCAGGAGAGCGAACACTGACACTTCTTCTTTGTTTGGAGCGCTTAATATGACTGGCGCAATTTTTAATAGTACTCTCTGTCCGGAGTCCTGGCGTCACAAATTGACATTTTCCACGGCGCTTTTTCGTACGAACTCGGGATTATGTAGCAGGGGGTGGTGTGGGGATCTGCAATCTCCTACTTTGCACCATTGGTTTATTTTGCAGCTTCGTGAGTGGTGTTTTTCTAAGCACTTGCGGCATAATCTTCCCGTGCGTACAGTTTCCCATCGGAGTTCAACATCTTTGGCTGCGAATTCTTTGCATTCGCGGGTTTTATGATCGCCGCCACATTGGGCGCAGCTTTCATCAGCAGTTTTTCTTTTTCGGCTTGGTCCAGGGTAAGTATGTTCCTCGTTTACTTTGCGTTTTATGGGGGCAATCTTTTCTTTTGGGCCATCCCTGACTTCTTCTTGATGTCCGGCATGTATTTGCTCATGGCTCGGTAGAAGTCGCATGCGATCACTCTCTTCTTCCTCCTGGTACCCGGCATGTATTTGTTCACGGCGTGGTCGAGATCGTATGTGGTCCACCATCCCACTGTTTGGAATTGCGTTTGACACCTCTTTCAGAAAGGCAGCGAGCTGGGTTATGGTGGCCGGAGCGTGTTGTTTGCGGATCTCGATTAGCCATGCCAGACGCAGGGAACTTGGCATTTTGTCAGTGACGTCATTCATTAATGCAGGATTGGTGAGATAACCTTCGGTTTTCAGGATCCGGAGAGATGCCACCAGGTTTTGTACCGTTCCGGAGAAATCTGCCAGGTCCTCGAGTGATACCTCGGTCGTGAGGTAAGGTAGTTTTTTAACCTTGTCTAGCATAAATTTTGCTATGGAGTTAGCGCTGCCGTATCGCTGCTCGAGGACGCTGATGATCTCTGGGACTTGCGCAGGATCCATTAGTAGGGGACCCACGGTATCTCGTGCCTTGCCTTTGAGGGCGCGCTGCAGCCGAATGAGATTTTCGCTCGGAGTCATTTGGCAGGTGGCGGTGGATTGAGCGTACTGTGCCTTCCAGGTGGGCCACTCAAGGGGGTCTCCGGAGAAGGTAGGCAAATCTTTTGCTGTGGATTGCCTGGCAATGAGGGCAGCCATTCTTGAATCATCTTCTAATGTGCGGGGGCTATCTTGCGTTCTGGAAGAGCGAAGGGCCTCTGCCATCACAGAGGCGATCTGGGCCAGTGGGTCGTTGCCATGCTGCAACCATTCTCGGGTGTGCCGTGCTGTCTGATTGGCTGTGTGCGGTGGTGTAAATAATGGGGAATCCTGGCCGGAGGAGGCTGGCTGATGCTGGTACCCTGCTGTGTTGTAAAGTGGGCGCTCGGGTCCGATATGGCTGTATTCGGCCGTAGGGATGTTCTTCGCAGGGCCCGTCAGTAGTGTGTACTCTTGGGTGGCGGCGGCGGCGTATCCGGTTGGATCGGTTACAGCAAATTCATTGGTAGGCTGACCGGCTGGTGTGTCCATTTGAGTAGTTGCATATCTCGTTGCAAACTCTTCGGCCGGCTTGTGAACTTGAGTGGCATATCTCGTTGCAAACTCATTAGTAGAAGGGCCGGTTGGTGCATGCACTTGAGTAGTTGCATATCTCGTTGCAAACTCTTCGGCTGGCTTGTGTACTTGAGTGGCATATCTCGTTGCGAACTCATTAGTAGAAGAGCCGGTTGGTGCGTGCACTTGAGTTGTTGCATATCTCGTTGCAAACTCTCCGGTAGACGGGCCGTCTGACGTGTGTACTCGAGTGGCATATCTCGTTGCGAACTCGTTCGTAGACGGGCCGGTTGGTGCCTGGGTTTGAATTACTGCCTGACCGAGGTTGGCTCGCAGGGTCGGGCTGGTTGGTGCGGGCTCCTGGGTAGGTTGGCTGACTGCTTGGCGTGTTGCAGCGTTCAGGGCTGCGAGCAGATTGGCTGTCTGCTTGGCGTGACGTCTGTCCCGGATGCGCATCTCTCGGCGCAGCAATCGCAGGGAGTCTTCAGTTGATTCAGAAGTTGTTTCGCTGCTTTTACTGTTGGATCCGTGGAGGCTCTTGGCGACACATTCTGGAGCAGGTTGGTCAAGAGTGATGAGGTCAGGGTTCCTGGCAGGGTTCGCACCAGATAGATCGTGGCGGGTTCCGCTGGATGGCGTCTCATCGATGTCTACGGTGCGTGGGCCCGGGGTCCGACGGGGTGCCACTGGCATGTTTCGGCTTGTTCCCGGGGCGTTAGGTTTAGACAGCGATGTTTCGGAAGATGTCGGGGTCTTACGGCCACTGCGAAGAGACGGCATTTCCACTGGGTAAGACTGAAGGCGTGTTATGTGTAGATCCGGCTCGAACAATGACACGCCAATGGAGTTTGGTACGCCAGTGGATTTTGGAATGCCACTGGTCTTTTAAATGAATTTACTACTTTGACAAAAAATGCTTCTAGGTATAATGGCAAAACTGATTTGAGTACTGGATTAAAATAAATATTTTTCACTTTGGAGACTGTGGGAGACTGGGGTTTTTAGGATTTTAGGTTACTGGGATACTGGGAGAGGTAAACTGAATCTAAGACTGATTAAAACACTTGAAAAGAGGTTTGAACTTGGAGACTGTTGGTATCTTGAGTAGGTATTGTTTCTTCTTGGCTGATAGTTTTGAACTGACTTCCTACCGGTTTGACTTCTATTTTTATAGGACAAACTCAGGTCGGACTTTTGGGGGACAGAACCTCCTTAATTTTTCTAAGGTACTTGTTTTAGGTAATTTCCCTGGTCGCTACGATTGGAAGTCAGCTGTGTTAAAATTATGTGTGATAGTTTTTGCCAAGATTTTACCAACTCAGGATCCCAAAGCTTCACATCATTTTTATTGTGTTTACAAGAAAAGGTACAAGTATACATATGTGATATAAGGTACAATTTTAAACAGTAAATATTTTTCTTAAAGTGCAACAATCACTGATAGACGTCAGTTTTTGGGTTGTTTTTGTAGTACATACTCATTTTTAGGTGATGATGTTTATTTCTTGATCCAAATTATTCCCAATTTCTCGAAATTGAGCTCCAAATTTTTCGGAAGATGAATTCGCTGTCGTAAATATTTACGATTCAGATTTTTCCTTTGTTCAGAATTGACCAATAGTGGCTCGGCTGGTCGCATGGTGGGGGTGACGTAAATAGTCAGCCATTTCCTTGGCGTTGATCATTGCTGTCTGGAGTCCCTTGTGAAAGCATTAGGTGGTTATTCAGATGTGTTTTCCAGTCCAATGAGGCTGCTGCATGTATTCATTATCAATTTCATTTATGTTTTCAATTGATTAGTTAGTTAAAGGACATAATAGCGTTGTAGACAAGTCATTTGGAAGGGGCACCACATGCACATAATTCCGCTAGCCAATAGCAGCTCTCAGATTGTCGTGCTGGCGGCATGGTACTCTGTGGGAGCGTAAATTCCATTCTTGAATTTCCATGGTTGTCAAAAGCTTTCGCGCACTCGTTAGATGCACACGGATTCCTACGACACGTTCCATACAATGCTTATAAATTCTACTACCAATTTATATATAATTGCTCTCAGAAATGGAGAATGGTATGCCTGTAATACAATTTCGCATCTTCATCACGCATACGTATGGAATACAACTCAAATGTAAAGCTACACTCGGTACACGATGAATCGGCAATTTATTGTTAAATTGATAACACAAAACTTTTTTAAATTAAACTAAATATGCGGTGTATTCAAATTACTCTCTGAACATGATAATGGTTTTTCTCTAATTCTGCCGGCACTTACATTCTGAACACGAAACTGGTTTAATTAAATCTGTTTGGGGTGAATTAAAACTACACTCAGAACATGAATAGGGTTTTTCTTTGATTCTGCCGGCACTTACATTCTGAACACAAAACTCGTCTCAATTAAATTTGTACGTGGTGAATTAAAACTATACTCAGACCATTGGGGCGGAAGAAAATTTCCCCGCCCCCTTATTTGGGTACTTCAAGCGGCGGGGGGGGGGGGGGGTGGGGCGTTTGTATATCACATTTGATTGAGAATTCTTTTAACGAAAATCATGTTTATAAATTCTACTCCAAGGTTGATTGATTGGTTAGAGTCCCTAATTAATAGTTACACACTCAACAATCAATTTCTCAGAATTTTACAGCATCATGTAACTTAAATGTAAAGTTTCACTCGATGCACGATGAATCTGCAACTCGTTATTTAATGTATCGTTGTGTTCTGTACACAAAACCAGTTTGTATGCGGTGTATTAAAACTACATTCAGAACATGAAAATGGTTTTTCTTTGATTCTGGCATTAAATAAATAGTCTGCAACTAAAATTTTATAACTGCACATCGAATAACAGAATATTTTCCTTCGAAATGTGTCAGCAGATGAATCCAACTGGAATTTTACATTCTGTACAGGTTTAAATGAAATCTGTACCTGGCGAATTAAAAGTACACTTGGAACATGAACATGGTTTTTCTTTGATTCTGACAGCACATACATAATCTGCAAATAGAATATTATAACAAAACTTCAAATAAGAGGATGTTTTCCTTCGAAATGTGTCAAAAGATGAATTCACAACTGGAAATTTACATTCTCAACACAGAATTGGTTTGATTTAAGTCTGTATGCGGCGAATTAACTCAGATCATGAAAATGATTTTTCTTTGATTCTGGCAGCACATACCTACAGTGTCTGTAACTAGAATTTTATAACTGAACTTCGAATAAGATAATATTTTAGTTTGAATTGTGTCAGCAGATGAATCCTCAAATGGAATTTTACATTCTGAAAACTGGTTTAACCCTTCGAATAATAAGAAAAAAATATCTATAAACTTTTTCCTGTCAATGTTTGCGCACAAAATTTCCGGTTCTTCCCGTGCATCTTAAATGTTGTTTATTTTTTATCCTTTTGTAAAAAACAAAATTGTTATTAAATCTAGATAAAGTAAGTTTTTCGACGTGCTTATTAGAATATTATTGTTTCTTATTGATAATTTTGGTATTGGAAATGTGAATTGGCTCAAATATACACGCCTGCAAATATTCGAATTAAAGTACCTAAAATAGAATAAACTTTAAATTTTAAATACGAGATAAGATTCCTTTTCTAAAAAAAAAGTATTGTATCTTAACTTTTTATCGCAATCACAAATTTATTTTATAATTAAATGTGGAGGGACATAATTTCATAATTTTATTTTAAAATTAAATGTGTGGGACAATCTCCTGTGATTAGACGGCTTAAATAATATCGTATTTGGCGAATTAAAACTTCACTCAAAATGTGAAAATGGTTTCTGTTTTTATTCTGGCAGCACATAGGTACATAGTCTGCAACTAGAATTTTATAACTGTACTTCGAACAAAATAATGGTGTCTTTCGAAATTTATAAGCAGGTGAATTGCACAAGTGAAATTCATTCGTTAATACATTATGAACACAATTCTGGTTTTAAATAAGAATGAATCTGTTTGCAAGTTATCAGCTTCAATTAGTATTACTCTCATATGCGTACGGTTTTCCTAAGAATTGTGAAATTTGCAGCTTAAAAAGATATAATTATTGATATTTTTTATAACTTATAAAAAAAGGGTTGGATTCGTAAACGAAAGTATCGTATAAAATTTTCAAATAATGAATTGAAATGGTTTAAATTTTTCCAAGATAATATTATTATTTTTTGTGAAAATTTGCCGCCCCCCTTAAAAGTGCCGCCCGGGGCGGTCCGCCCAAGCGTGGCGTAGCGTGCCCCCCCCCCCCCCCCCCCCCACGCTACGCCACTGGCTTGGTGGAAGGATGGATATAACGATGTTAATGGAAACTGTTGCAAATGAATTATTATTAGAGAAAATTATTAATTTCATTTGAAATTGTTATTTTGAGAGGCTAATAGGCAAAGGAGGCCCTGAGGAAAATAATTTCCCTCAGGCCCTATGTCATCTGAGATGATAAGTGGAGGGTCTTTTTGAGGAGAGGAAGGAATGAACATTGGTACATAATATAACCGTTTAGTTCTGAATATAACCTACTGTCTACGAGTCGCCGGATTATCGCGCTTCGCAATGTCGAAACATGATCAAGCCGAAGCTTGATCGTGCCAATAATCCCTATTTAGTATAGGTTTCTGTTTTCACTCTGTATTTATTGTATTTCTTGTGTTTGATAGTTACCAAAATAATGTTTTAAGATTCTCGTGATCAATTTCACTCATTCTTATACCTTTTTTGTTTGTTAATTTGTGATTGAAATAAAGTTGGCAAAACGCTAGTAGGCATTTGTGTACAATGCACAAATATAACTGCATTTATCTTTTGGTTTGGTTGGTAGGTGCGTGGGTACTAAACGCAAAAAAATACAGAAACACTTTTTTACACGAAATCACCCTTGTCATTAAATGAATGTAGTTTATGTAACCAATTGTCGCAGGTCAACAATGCACTCACATCTCGGAAAATGCAATAATTAAATGACCGTTTCATTTCATTTGTTCTCGTATCGCAACCCACACGAACACAAGTACTGTATGATTATGTCAATGATTGATTACAACCGGTTCGTCCGCGTATTTATTGTGAACACAAACTGTACTATTATAACATACATACGTGGTGACTTACGAGGTACATCTTATAATGACCCATTATTTAAAGCTGTGAATACATGAATAGAATGAATAGAAAATACTCAATAATTTGACTCCTCACTTCGCGCGATTCAGGAAATTGAATCGAACTTTTTGGGGATATTTGCTTTATTAACCGACCAGCTTTTAGGCTGTACTTGATCCCCAAACATTGGGATTTGGTGCACTGATATCTACTTTATATGAAATGGAAATACAATACATTTTTGAACATTTCTTTTTTTCACGGATAAAGGCGATCTTGGGCATTTAAAAAAAACAACAACAAAAACACATAAAAGAGTAAAAAGAATGTGATTATTTATTTAAATTTTAATTCTATTTTTATAAATAAATGTTGCTAATTAATAGTTCAATGCCGTCTGCTTGTTTAGGAATAAATACATCGTGCATAGATATTTTTCAATCGGGGTCCAAAGTGACAGTTTCAGTACTCGCGGGACCGAGGCTTCCGGATTGTGAGGTGCGAATATATTGAACCAAGCAGACGGGTTAAGAGTGTTCAGACTTAGAAAGCAGGACATACCGGTAAGGAGTTAAAAATTTAAGTTTTACCTATTCATTTGCTTGAAGTTTGGAAATTGGTCATTATTAGGATTTAGAGAACATGAATGGTACAAAACAAAGTTAGTCGCAGTCGGTTTCAAACCGTTTTTAATTGAACGTAATTCAACGAACAGATCACAACACCTGTAGTTAATCCAAACTTTAGCTATTCATAAAAGAAAAATAATCAGATACGGTTGTCACTTTTTTAATTTAAAGTCTCATCTTGCACTGAGTTTGTGACATTTTAGTTTTATGCCAAAGGTTTTGGGTAGGTGCAGAAAAGGGAGGGATAACAGGATACTCGAAGAATGATTCCTAACAGGACACTCAAAGAAATATGGTCCAAAGTATCCCCTGACCCACAATTACAGTGTAGGTGTACAGTTTTTCTCTTAGGAAGTTTGAATACGTTTTCATAGTGTGGTTACGAAGGTATAGTAATCGAGGAACACCTTAGTCCACCATTGGATGGAAAAATGTTAGCTGAAAAAAACAAAAATGTTAGTGAGAAAAAACGAGTGTGCTTTAGACCACACGACTGAAGTAAAACTTCACTAACTTATGCTTGGTACCCGCTGTATATAATGTTATATAGTGCAGGCGCTTGCAATGTAATGTATTTTCCCGGGACTTGGGATGGAACCATAACAGTTTTGGTGACCCCGAGGTTACAGTGGCATTTTAACTGCGGTTCTCGGAAATCTATCCTGCAACCTCCCAACTTACTTAGGTGAAATGCTTCGGAATGGTCTACGCCGAAGAGTCTGCGCCGTAGACCATAACACCGGAGGCTTTTATATAATACTAGCTGACCCGACAAACGTTGTTCTGCCATATAAATTATATCTAGTGAATAAATTGGTTGTTAAATAAAAAAAAATAGTGAATGTATTGTAAGTATGTGGGGATGGGATCTATGACAGAAAGTGGGATAGAGCGCTGTAGACGATGACCGTCGATAAATGCAAAAAAACACCAACTAAAGTAGGAAAATGAAATAAAGAAAATCAATATCAATTTCGAAGAGCAATTGAGTGTACGATATTTTTTGTCAGTCCGTCTTTAGCCAACACTAATAAGCTCGATGGTTTACCCACGTGAGAACGTGATGCCGAATAATATAACAAAATTACGCGACTCTTCTCGTGAATGCCTTGCGCATGTGTGGATGACAGTTCGATGAGGCGGACGTAGCGCCATCTATCATTTAACAACATAAATTATTTCGGTCTATTTGAAATACGAAAGACGGTTAAATTTGTTCACACAAAAATACTAAAATCGCGATTAAAAAATGGGATGGTGGAGGTTCGGGAATGTATTTTTTGATGCCAAAAAAAATTTTTTAAAAAAAATGTCAAAAAAATTTCTGGACATGGACACTCTAATCACCTAGCGGTATGAAATATACTTTAAAACCTATTCTGATACCTACCAAATATACATAAAAAAAATCGGTCAAGCCGTTTCGGAGAAGTGCGACCACAAACACCGTGACACGAGATTTTTAGATATATATTTAATTTTTATTTTTATTTATTTCTATTTTCTTTATTAGAAGATTTATTTCAATCATTAGAAACCTACCTAATTATTATTTTTAACATTCTCCATAATAGCACTGTATTATTTAAATTGGTACGAATTGGCAGAGTTGCATCCCAATAGATAACTTCATTAAAATTAAATTAAATTATTTTTAAAAGTCAGTATCTTCTTTCGTTGATTTAATTTGCTCTAATTTAGCTGAATTTTCTGAGAAGAAGTGAATTTTAAACTTTATATTCAAACATATTCCTCAATCTGTCTAAGTCGTCCAAAATATTGGACGACGCATAAACGATTTAGAAAAATTGGCTTCGGTTTTCATTAGTCAGAGTGGTTTGACATTCTCCCGGTGTCCTCACTCTCCCCCTACGCCCCTCACAGGTCTGCCGCTCCCAAGACTAGAATCGCAACACTCACCTCAGTCTCGTAACAGACCTCCCCCCCAACTGCCGGGGGCCAGTGGGTTTATGGCATTCCCATTTTTTGCTGAGGAGTTCTTACCCTGGTAGATTTTATCACTAAACGTGTTCGAGGCTGTATCAAATTTATGACCTGCTCTGAGCCATTGTGAATACTATCACATAAAGTAAAAAAAATTAATTACCTCTAATTATTTCAACACAAACAAAATATAGAAAAATAACATTACCAAACATTTAACCTGCGTAAATCATAAATTCTACGTGTCAGTATCTTAAATTAATAAATCTATCTAATCACTTAGGTGAACGTTAATTATTTTTCTTAAAGCAATAAATAGTGTCTAATAATGACTATTAAAAAAAATAAAAAAACTGTCAAAAAAAGCGAAGCTAGCAGTCCACAATGGAGTCCTGGTACCTATCCTGATGTATGGCAGTGAGGCATGGAACTGGCAGAGGAAGAATGAAAGTAAACTGAATGCTGTTGAAATGAGATCCCTGAGACGTATATGTGGTAAAACAATGTATGATCGTGTGAGAAATGTGGATATCCGCAAAGAATGTAAGGCTGATGTAAGCACAATGAGTAAGATTAAGAAAGGGACCCTCAGATGGTTTGGGCATGTAGAGCGAATGAACGAAGGAAGTAGTGTAAGAAGAATATACGACGCGAATGTGAATGGTAGAAGAAGTCGGGGACGCCCGAGGAAGACATGGCACGATCCAGTGAATCAGATACTTGAGTCGGGTCATGTCAAAAGTCAGAATAATAGAAGAGAATGTATGAGACGATGTATGAATGTGAGTGAGGCAAAGAGTGTGTGCCAAGACCGAGTTGTTTGGCGGTCCGCCCTCTCTGCCTACCCCTGCGGGGAAACGGTGTGATGGTTAGTTAGTTAGTTAGTTAATGACTATTGAGAATGAAAATTTGCCAGAGCAGAATCAAGATAGAAAAATACGTTACTTTTGATAATTAATTCGAAAACCAGTCTATTTTTTGTAACAATATTTTCAGCAGCTTTCAGATTTTTTAAGTTTCCCTTTAAATTGCCAAAAAATCTTATAAACTATAAAAGCAATATCAATAATTTTCTGTTTTTTTTTATCTTTCCACTCGCATATTCACGAAACTCCAAGCATTTTGAACAATACATATGAATTTCATATCTGAAACGTACACTGAGTGTTTGGTGATTTGACGTATCTAGCACTGTTGATTCCAAACTTGTTTTTATCCCGCTTGTGCAGATTGTTCGAAAAATTGTGGTTACGTCAGTCAGTTTCTCTCCGTAGTTCCGTGTCGGTCGCCTTTTGGCCCGCCGTAATGAGCTCCTCTCTATAATGGGCCTGCTGATTGGGCCTAGTTCCTACAAGAGATGCCCCAAATCGTGGGGCCCGAGGCGCGGCACCCCAGTCACCCCAGCAGTAGGCGGTATATCTTCTGAGTGTAGAGGTTTGGATACCCAGGTGTGCAGGGAGAGGTAGATTCAGCGATGCTTTGAGGTTTGCCGAGCAGATGAATGGAAGCGGAGTGAACGGAAGATATGTTCACCAATGTTATATGTATAACCCAAATTGAACCCACTAATAAATTCTCAATAAAGTCAAATAACTTTCATCATTGAAAGAGGGACTTTGGAGGTTATCCACCACTTACTCGCCCTGGTATAAGTAACAGATGGTTACTCCTTCAAGGCTCTAGCAAAATTCTATTTTTTTTGTTAAACGAAGCTACATATATTTATTTTGAACGATTCTAGACCTCCAGAGTCCCTGCATACGTTATTAGTAATCAGTATGCAAGTGCTTAAGGGTCCGCAACCCGAATTTCTACCGATTTCTTACATATCTCCCTTAAACACGTTAAGTTTTAAAGCTCTTAAAAATATGTTATTCTTGAAGATAATATCTAGACATTGCCCGTGCCGAAACGCAAATTATATAAAATTCCATCGATAGAAAAAAATCGCAAAGTATGCTCCAAAAATTCAAAGTGTTTCTTTAAATGCTGTTTAAGACAATGCCCGCGAGATTTTTGCTCTATTTTGCGCCCGGTTGCGGAGCCTTAACAGGAAAAACAAAATGTAAATAATAGGTTAGTAAACGCAAACATGAATTAAACAAGGCAAAAAACTTATTCCTGAGGCTCCATGAGGCGGCATTGCATCGAAACATAAAAATTGCTCAAAAACCTGCAAGCATCTGCATAAAATAGAGAACATAAAAAATATGATAAATCTCAAATCAATTGGCAAGTACCAACAAAAAATGTGAACGGCATTCGGTCTGACCATAAACCACACTTAACTTCCGTGTCCCTTAGCCAACAACTCAGTGAAAGAGGGACTAACTGTAACAATGAAACGAATGAAATGAAATTCCCCATTGGTATTCCTCCTCTCCGGAAGGTTTGACAGCCATGGTACTGGCAACCGGAGAGCGCAGGTTCAAATCTTATTTTTTTAAATTCATGTTTTATCACAATTTTATTCATTTTAAATAATATATAGCATATTTCCGGTACTTCTAGAGTGAGAGATTCTATCAGCATTGCCCTGGTGTAAAACCACTATTCAGAATTGAAACGTTGCTTGACAAGGATAGCCAATAGCCAGGTATTTCCCCACCTTCCTCTTCCCACTTTCTACAGCCCCACAACATACCCCAATTGGGAATGCCATAGTCTCACTGGCTCCAGACGTGAGCAGTTGAAACTCTTGTGAGGTATTCACATAAAAAGGTAATTTGCTTGCATATTTGCATCTGAAACTAGCCAAAAATGTACCTGGCTAGTTTCAGATGCAAATATGCATTGTTGAAACATTGGTGTACGTCATACGTCAATTACCTATACGTCAAAAAATACCAAGATGAGTCCTAACGAGGAAGAAGTAATGGTTTTAGCGTTAAGATTGTAGATATATTACATCAAGGAGAAAATACAGATTTCGAGTTAGACAGTATTTATTAACTCGGAATTTTAATAGGTATCAGAAAATAAGAATGGAATACCGATTTGGATTGGGCAATTTCTTCGATGACTCTGAAACCGATTTTGAAGATCTAGTTTTAATTCGGTATACGACACGTGCAAAAAGGTCAATGCGCAAAGAAAAGTTATTTCACCATAAATTCGAATTGGCATTTTATTTAAATTTCTGCCCATTGGCGATTCGTACACGAGCTAAATGTACCATTTAAGAATTTCATAACAACAATGATTATCATAATTGTTCCATAGGCTTATTGGGCCCTTCACAAAACTCCAAAACTAGGCGTACTGTACACAACTGCTAACCCCGTACCAATCACAAGTGCGCCCCATGATTGAATTTGGCAGCCACCCCAGGTCAGGAACTCCAAAATACCTGAAAAACCCTCGACTCTGTGCAGAAACGGGCAGTCCGTTTGATAGATTCTCCAACCTTAATAAAAGGATTGCAATCTTTAGTGCACAGGCGTCGGCGGAGAATGCTATTCTCCTCCTGTGATTCCTCCTGTATCTCTTTGAGACCAATGTTCATTCCTTCTTCTCCTCAAAAATATACTCCACACAGCATCTCAGATGACATAGGCCATGAGGGAAATTATTTTCCTCAGGGTTTCCTGTGTGGACTTAAAGTAAAAACAAAAAATCAAAAGACTTAAAGGACTCTATTTAAAGGTGAGTTCATGATATTGACAATCATCCTTTGCGACATTGTTTATTTACAATTTGGGAGGCGGGAATGGGTACTGCCGCCCCGGGAACCTTAATTGGATAACCAACACCTCTGCCATAGGTCACCCCAAGTGGTTTGCTAAATTTGGTGATTTAGCAGGGGTGCCCGGGTTCATGGGGGTGAGGTTTTTTTTTTACATTAACTCCACACATCAGGCCCAGAGGAAAATGATTTCCCTCAGGGCCTATGTCATCAAAGCCTAGGCCTAGGTCTAAAGGTTTGTCTATGTCTTGGAGGCGGATGACCAGGACACACTGAACTCCAGATTCCTACCCATCCCTTCAACCCTTTTCCTTCCCATAGCTCTCCTCTCCTTCATTTCCTTAAAAAAACCTTCCACACAGCATCCCCAAAGAGGACATAGGCCCTGAGGGAAATTATTTTCCTCAGGGCCTCCTGTATGGAGCTCATGTAAAACTAAAAATTAAACGCACAATTCACAATTATTAAGCTTGCACAAAACTCGTACGATATATGCTCCGTGACTGACGCAGCTTTTCTCAAAAACGTTTCTCTTTCCTCTTTTCCCTTTTCCCTCGCGCGTTTTGTTTTCCATCGGCCACGGGAAGCACAAACATAGTATCTGTAAATGAGATGTGCACAGCCACGCCCCCACCATGTTCGAACAAAAATTTTGTGGTAATGTTTGTGGAAACGGTTTGTGCAGGAGATCCCGCTTTAGTTGTTTGATTGATACAGATTGTATATTGTCACGCCAAACATCGAAGCTTATAATGCAATCATGTTCCGCTATCCGGGTAACATGAAATGAATTATTGGTGTTTGTTTATTTGAGCCCACAAGTGTGTACACGTACAGGTACTGTGTACACAGCAAGGTGTACGCAGTACAGCAAATAAAGTATCTACCCAGCGAACAAGTATTTTTATTCAACGGGGAGAGTCACGCGATCCAGTCGTGTGAAGTCACTGGGTTCATCCGCACACCATTATTTGATTAACACGCCTCGTTACTCGTTTCACTAGAGAATAGTAAAGTAACTAGTGGGTAAATATAACCGGAGTGTTACTTCAATTGTCATTACTACCGCAGACCCGTGAAGAATTATTATCGGATAGTCTAAATTCTCTACAAATCGGATTAATTTTTGAAAATAGAAATTAATATAATAGACTAGCTGGTCCTGGCATGCGTTGCTATGCCATTTAATAAAGAAATTGTTTCTCCCTGAGTGTCCTTTCCCATTCGTCCCGTTCCCCTTCCGCCTCCCCTTCATCTCCTGCGTCCTCTTCCCCTCACTCCGTCACCTCCACCTTCCTTCTCCCCACTCCACTCCCCCCCCCCCTTCCCCCGTCCCGCAAAACCTTCTCCCGAGTTCTCCTCCCCCCTCCCAGGTTACCCTCCCCCTCCCAGGTTCCCCTCCCCCCCCTCGCCTTCCCCTTCCACCTTCCCCGCCTTCCCTCTTCCCTTTACCTCTCCCTCGTCCCACCAACCCTACACCTGCGTTCCATATATTCAATCCCAGTACATTCAGTTTTTAAACAGCCCGCGTGCCACCTTTTACAATTTTTATTCAAATTTCCATATTTCATGTATATTAAATTTGGTACCTAACATAGGTACCTATTTGAAATATCTAAAATTCTTGATTCGATTTAAACTATTAGGGGAGTACCTACTTTAAATAAATTTATCAACTTAAAGATTTTCAAAAATAGAATTTTATTTAACAATCATTGTTTTGCCAAATGTCATTCTCAAACACGCGTACTGTCAAACGTAGGTTTAATAGGTTTTCTGAAACTATCCAATTTTCTGCGCAATTTTCTTAATTTTTCTCTCCGTGAGAACCATCCTCGTACTTCAAGGAATATTCTAAAAAAAGAATTAGCGAAATCGATTCAGCTGATCTCGAGATTTGCGCTTAGCAACACATTTAGCGAATAATTTTTATATATAAGATAACTCCAGTCCAGTTTTTTAATGAATAATGACGTTCTAACTTAAATAACTGTATTTTTATTTTTATTTTTAGAGTTAGTTTTAATAGTTAAAATAATTGTCAAAGTTTTAATTTTTCAAGACCCCCGAAAACCACCGTATGTATTATGGTGAACAGTGTGACGTCATCACTCCTGAAAAATTACTACAGGATCGGGCAATCAGCTGATAAACTGCCGCCATTTTGAATTCCATTGTTGGAAGTATTCTCCCTAGAAGTAGCAGTTCTATTTTTTTGTGGAGTAGTTTTTGAATATTTTCAATAATAGAGATAAACTAATAAAAGATACCTGCACAACAACTAAATCTCTATAACAGTATGTAAATAAACGAATAAATTAATGCGATGGCTTGTGTCATATCATACATTCCCATACAATGACTTTACGGTGACGTCACGACACGTCGAACAGTGACGTCAACACTAAAATTTCAATAATGCCAACTTGACGGCGTATTTTTACGACCCGATGAAAAATTGAGTTTTTAATAATTTTTTAAAAACTCTGAGTTTAATATTATTAAATAAAACTTGTATATTCAGAATCAGCGTTTATTGGTCCAAATGAACATATTTTTTTAAAGTCATAATATTTTTCACTGAGAGTTCCTTATTTTCAAAATTAATAAAATACTTAGTTTTAATTGTTTAAAAAACCAACATGTTATGCAAGCAATGCATACTTCGTCAGGGTTTAGTTTTAAATAAACCCTGAAGCGTAGCTTACGAAAAATGTTGTTTTTTTTTAACCCTAGATCATCAATCATTCGTCTTACAGTCGACCAGCACCTGTCGCGTTCGATGTTTGGGTATGTTCCCGACACTTTGTCGCCCCGCCCCTCAGTACCTTCCTGATTGGCTAATTAGTGACGAGTGCGGAGGCGACGCAGACGTACGCTTACTAGTTCTGGAGTTATAGCAAAATCGTCGACTCACAGACGAATGTGTAGTGACTACATATATATATAGAACGTGTTCAACACACATTTCTTAGGTACTTAAATTTCAAACTCACAATTCCAATAGAAAACATTAATTATTTAAGTTTGATGAATCGACTTAATTTAATTACGCTGTCTGACAGAAGAATCATTTCAGACCTAATTTTATTATACAGAGTTATGAACAACCTAATTGACAGCCCTGACGTCGTTGCTATTATTAAACTCCATGTACCGACAAGGAATACTAGACAAAATATAACATTCTTTTGCAACACATACACAACCAACTATCAACCACACTCACTTACCAATAGGATGCATGATTTAGGCAACAAGTTTGGTGGTATTATAGATATATTCGCTGATTCCCTTTATATTCTAAAATGCAATTTAAACCAACACTTTGTGGAATCCTACAAATTATTGTAACGTGGGTATAATATATTTAACGATTTGATGTGTTATTACAATGTTTTATAGTATATTTTGTTCTATGTTATTGTCAAATATTACATTGTTTAAAATATTTCACGGTTTTACACAAGAATATACAAGTGGTTTTTTCTTCAAAAACTACTTGTATATTCTTAAAAAAAAAAAATCACTTTTATAACTTTTGGTATAAATTCTATGTATGTAAATATTATTTTATAATCTATGTAAAAGCCCCTATGGGCGTATAACAACAATAAATAAATATAAATACATACTACATACATAAAAGAAATTCTAAAAATCAATTATGTTTCTCCTAGTACGTCTCGAGGACAAACAAATAAACGCAAGATATGCGGATTTTGTTCATTTACAAAACGCAGAATTACCTAATACTCATGCCACTCACGCAGAAAATCAATTTGCGGCGAACACACGGTTCCTACATGTAATGACTGCAAAGATTTAAAAAAAAACAACGTTATAATAATATTTAGATTAATAAAAGATTAAACTTGGCTATGTCGTAAATTATTCCATTTAATTATAATAAATAAATAAAACACGTGTATTTTTATTTGTTCCTCTGTAAGTCGAATTAGTGACATAGCTACATCGAAATATGTTTAGTGAGCAGGGTTAAACAATAAAAGTTGTAAGTATTTTATTAATTTTGAATTAAAATGGTGCCACAAAATAAGTTTGTTGTGTTTGAAGAACAAAATAATTTTCAGTAAAACATATTGTGTTATCGTTGGGTTTATCACTTGTCTCTTTATCACTTGTCTAAATTATCTTAAAAAATAGTTTCATTTTCAAAAATGACACAATGTACAGGTGTCCGGTGGCAGAATTAGGTTTTAAATGACGAATTTCTCTCTAACGGCTAAGCGGACAAGCGGGGAGGGGGCCGTGTTAGCTTTGTCGTTCGTGCGGATCAGTGTTGCCAACTTAACGGATTTCCCGTCATATCTGGCGGATTGGAGTGTCCCGAAACGGGAAAATTTTGTGTATAACGGAATTTACAGTATGACGGATTTTCTGGCGGATTCGAAAAAAGTGACAAATTACATACTTTTATAGGCGAAAGTCGCCTATATTTATGGATTTATGGAGAAATTTTGATCCCTGAAATTCTCTAGCCACCCCCCCCCCCCAGAATTGACGAAAATTTGTGTATCTGACGGATTTCTGACCGTTGATCCGTCACGATTTAGCGGGAACAGAGATTTCGAGTTGGCAACACTGGTGCGGATTATTAGTCACTATCAGTCTCGATGTCGCAGTGGACGGGAGAGCGCGGTACTTTCGTAATCGAAGCCTATTTCAAGGCTAACGATTCGTGTCCAATTGCGCGTCAAAGATTTAATACGCGTTACAGTATTCGACGTTTACGTGATGCCCCAGGTGAAGATTTGATTCGATCATGGGTCCGGAGGTTCCGGGCAACATGTTCGGCGGCAAACGACTCACGGCCGGGGCCCAGGAGGACATCGAGAACAAATGAAAACATCGAACTCGTCACGATCAGTTTGCGCGATAATCCGCGTTAGTCCGGGCGCAAGAGAGCGGCTATCCTAGGGCTTCCAAATACTATTGTGCACGAAATATTGAAGAAGGACCTTAAATTTCATCCTTTTAAGATTCAAATTGTGCAAGCGCTTAAACCTAAAGATTACAATCTACCTAAAATTTCCTGCGAGACAATGTTAGAGCGATTTCGTACGGTAAGCACTATCTTTTGGAGTGATGAAGCCCATTTTCATTTAAATGGAAGTGTAAATAAGCAGAATTGTCGTTTTTCGTCACCTAAAGACAGAACCCACGTTTAAAACATCTTTAGCCACTTCACAGTCCCAAAGTGACGGTTTGGTGTGCATTGTCTAGCAGTGGAATAATCGGACCAGATTTTTTTTTAAATCATCGAGGGCAAGCCATTACTGTGAACGGGGTTTCTTATCGGGGCATGCTTAACGATTATTTTTTTGCCAAAAATGAGAAAACATCCTGCCTCCAATTTACACACATGGTTTCAGCAAGATGGCGCCACGCCTCATACTGCTAGAGAGACGATGGCGCTACTTCGTGATTTGTTCCCTAAAAAAATGATTAGCCGTTTCGGTGACATCCCCTGGCCAAGGGGGTCACCAGATCTCACTTCTATGAACTTTTTTCTGTGGGGGTACCTCAAAAGTAAAGTGTATGAAACCGACCCCACGACCATCTCTGCACTAAAAAAAATATCGTTCGCCAAGTTAAATGGTATCCCGATGTCACATCTCCAGCGAGTGGCACGAAATATTGAGGCCAGATTCCAAGAGTGTAATGGTCTACATTTAGACGAAATAATTTTTAAGAAATAAAATCCGCAATTCTCCTCTTTGTAACAGTTATTGAAATAAATATATATGGGAACGTACCCATACTACGTGACACGTTTAGGGGGGGGGGTCTTCAAAATGTCACGCTCCATACAAATGAGCGGCGGGTTGCTTAGGTTTTTGGTCACCGGGGGGGGGTTAAAAATTGCAAAAAGTTGGTCACGTAGTATGGGTACGTTCCCTATCCTGAGTAGTTTATTTTTTATTTAAGTTTTAAATCCTAATTCTGCCACCGGACACCCTGTATATCCGAATTTTAGCGCACATTGAACCAGAGTTACGCAGGACAAACACGCAATCGATACAAAAAATATATTATGAAACTCCGGGTAGAAAATTTTGGTAAACCTGGGGTCCTAGCATGGTCGATCGATATAACCCTATATCAATACGATATCGGTATAATCCGTCATTTATGGTCAGTTATCAATATGTGCTAGCACGCTCAACAATTGATAAGGGATATTCCGACCGACGATTGACAAAAGCCCACCAAATCGTATGCATTCTTGTATGGATAAAACCCCAATATTAATACGAAATGTAATAAATCCGTTGTCTATGGTCAGTTAGCGATATTTGCGAGCACAGCGAACATACGATTCCGACAGTCGGTTGACAAAAGACGCCGTTTTTACCGTGGCTTCCGGAGTGACAGATAAGCTGTCAATGTACAGATTTTTAAAAATAATGTCGTTTGTTACGCAAAATAACTGGCTAATTAATGAGTAGAGGTGAACTAAAAAAACTCTTAGAATTTAAAGAAATCGTATACGAGACCCATAGACTCAGTTAATTCATTTAAAAGGCGATCAATTAATTGCTTTCGAGAAACGAAATTTGTTAAAATGTCGTTTATTCTCAAACAGTATCAACATGCGAAAAGCCAATATTTATTTGAGTTGGTATTTCAATTCGAAATTGTCAATTTATTGGTATTTTTCATTTGCACGTAGGAGCACATTTCAAATTAAGAAACGAAAATTCATTCAAAAGATCCCCAGTGTTGCCATCTTATGTCGATTCCTTATTTATTTCCCTTCGACGTCGGTCTGCCTATCGATGGTGCAAGCGTGCTAGGGCAATCGGTTCGTTATCGATACGAGATTGTAAATCACTCTGTCCTTTATTTAACTGGCGATATATCTACACAACTTTATTAATAATGACATTCTTTCTGCATAATTACTGGTTTATTAATGAACGGAGGCAGATTATCGAAGATTGCAGGATTGAATTAAATCGGAATTCAGACGTTTTCGTTTGACAGTTTCGTACATATGAATATATCTCGTATTACGGCAAATGATCTCATTGTCCAATTAACTCCTTGTTTTATTGTCAAAAAATACATGCGGACTTCCAACGTATATTAAAGTGTGTGTATTTAATATTATTATGAAATCTCAGCAAAAATCTCGATGTAAATGGATCTTTAAATGTTCAAAAGAGAAGATTATTAGTTAGTTGTCATATTATTACATTAATGGATTACGATATTTTTGACAGGTATTATAGACCGGGAGCCTGGCTATACAAACCCACGTCGTCGAGTACACTGGTGAAACTACTTTGTAGTGATAATGGACATTTAGTAAGCCTTAAACAAGCTAGTCTGCCGGTGCACCTCTTAGCAGGTTCCACGCAGTCATGGAAATAGTGAGCGATTTTTTAAGTAAAACTTCTTTACGCACGATCGACATGGGGGGTAAGCTGGTGAATGCGTTACGAAAAAGGATTTTATATACATTTTATGCGAACGGTAATCGATGCGAACGGTGATCGGGTGAGGCGAACGGTCGGGCCTTTCGCACGCTTGGGGGATGGGGATGGGGATGGGGATGGGGATAGGGATGGGGATGGGGATGGGGATGGGTACCCGGCATGCGTTGCAAGGCTCCTGTAACCTCGCGGTCAACTGTAATGGTTCCATGCTTTATAACATTATATACAACGGGTACCCCGCATAAGTTAGTGAAGTTTTACTTCAGTCGTGTGGTCTAAACTAAGGCACACTCATTTTTTTTTCGAAAAAATTGCTTCATCGGGTACACGAACGGGAATGGTTTCATATGATAAAGGTCGATTAGTAGATGAGAAAATTAGCAGGTCTGCCAAATTGGGATAGAAATTAGTAAATTTTACGTCATCGAGTACACGAATGAAACCAAGGAATAACTGTAGTCTAGATTCTAAACCATCCCATTGAAGAATTTCACTAGTTCCATGACTGCGCGGAATCTGCCAAGAGGCGCGGCACACCAGCTTTTTTAAGGCTTACTAAATGTCCATTATCACTACAAAAGTAGTTTCATCCTTGTACTCGTAAGGTTTGTGACGTAAGATTTATGTACCGGCTCCCGGTCTATAACTGCGATACCATAGACATTGTGACAGCTACGTAGAAAGTACCTCAAGTGTTGCCAGCGTATAACAATTTCTTTTTGATTACCTTACATTGCCCATCAATATCGGTTTGGTACAAAATCGTCGGTTGTTATGCCATATCGATTCGATATTGTAAAGATAACGATTTCTGTGTGCTAGGACCCCTGGACCGTAATGTCTGGACTTCGCGTTTTTTTATGAGGTGTTCAGTGTTCATACGACTTGGGTTTTTTTAATAAGATAAATAAGGTTATTCAATTGAAAGAACATTAATGACATAATATTTTTAATTCAATAGATTGACAATATAATAATAATTTTATGCCGATGAAATTGAGTAATTTGTAAAATGGTTACATTAATCAAAATTAATAATTATTATTATATTGTCAATCTATTGAATTAAAAATATTATGTCATTAATCTTCTTTCAATTGAATAACTTTATTTATCTGATTAAAAGAACCCTACTAGCAGATATTGAATTCGCCGGCTAGTAGCTTGTAAACTTGCTCAATGAATTGGAGGCTTTAATGACGTCAATATCTGTTAATACAGCTTCTAAGAAATTCCTGTCAATTTCGAGAACCAACACAGATGTTTACAGGGTTGCCATTTAGGAATTTCTGCTATAAATTTCCAGGACTTGGGTAGTTTTTCAAAAAAAGATAACGAACTTGGTGATTTTTTAGCACATGGGTATTTTTTTAAGTGCCAATAAATAAAAACATCATTTTTTTAATATTAAATTAGCGATGGCTATTTAATTCCGAAATTTCGATAACATCTCCACAAGGAGGAAAAATTAATGCAGAAAATTCTCCACGAGGCAGTGTTGCCAACTCAAAATAGATAATAAGTGACTTAGGCATTATTCTGAAATTGGAAAAATGGGAAAAATTTGTGATTTCGATAATTGCCTAACAAGTATTAGTAAACATGAGTTTACATACTAGTATGTTTTTATTGATCGAAGAGTATTAATTATAATTACATAACATAATTATTTCTTAGAATTTTATTTATTTTGTTATTTTATAAATATAAAGTTGCATAACCCATTAAACCAGTGGTTTTTTTCTCATACCTATGCGTTAATTAAAAATATTTTGTTTAGAAATAACACGCCATGATGCCGTTGTCTATTATTGTTGTGGTCTAGATAGAGATAGTACGATAGAGACGTACTAGTCTGGGTAGAGATATTGAAAGAAGGGTAAATGGTGGATTGAACGCCGTTGGCACCAACCAAAAAACTGTCCAAAGAAGCGAAGCTAGCCATCCACAGTGGAGTGCTGGTACCTACCTTGATGTATGGCAGTGAGGCATGGAGCTGGCAGAGAAAGGATTAAAGTAGACTGAATGCTGTAGAAATGGGATCCCTGAGGCGTATGTGTGGTAAAATCATGTACGATCGTGTGAGAAATATGGAGATCCCACAAAAAATGCAAGGCTGCTGTAAGCGTAATGAATGAGTAAGATTAAGAAAGGAATGCTCAGATGGTTTGGGCATTTGGAGCGAATGAACGAGGATAGGAGTGTAAGGACAATATATGACGCAAATGTGAATGATAGAAGAAGTCGGGACGCCCGAGGAAGACATGGCACGACCAAGTTAATCAGATACTTGAGTAGGACCATGTCAAGAGTTCGCAAAGTTCGAGCAAATGTTTAGCGAATATGAACATCAGAAAAAAGAGAAGAGACTTTAAATTATAGGATGGACACAAATGCTTCATAAGATAAGTCTTACGAATCCAACACTTTCCACGAAACTAAATGGCAAGTCTTCCAATGCAACCATTTCACTTATTGAGTTATCAACGGCCAATGACTTCATAGATTTATTATCCCACTGTTTCGTTCTATCGACATATTCTTGAAGCGATATCTGTTTCATATCGGATTTGGTACTTTTATGGGAAGATGACGCCACTTCAACTATTTTAGATGCATCCTGTTTTCAATTTTCACACTTTTCTAATTCGGAAAACTTTTTTTTATGCATTGCCTTCAAATGATTTCTCACAGCCGTTGTAGTTCTTCCTTTTCTAGAATATTCCTTGTTACATAGCTTGCATTTAGCTCGTTCAGCGTCGCAAAGTGTAAAATAAGTTAAAATTTCACTATAATTTGATTTACTCATGTTAATCACTAATCAATCACACTGTAAACCTTAAAATTCACTTGTTTTTGTTTACGAGCAGACGACAAATGAAATAAAACAACCGATCGGCTTTTTTCGGATCAACTCGGAAATTCTTCGAACAAGATGCAAACGTGAGCCGCTAAGCCATGCATAATTGGAGCCAACTTAAAAAAAAACTCAATATTCGTATTCGCATTCACGAATGTCGGTAGCAGATCATTCGTTACTTCACGTAAATTAATATTTATTTTTACATAACTGTCTCTTAACATTTCAACCGTGTATATTCTTATTATTTATTATATTGCGTTTGCGAAATATTACCTACCACATCTTCATTTCATTTTATTTGCAATCTTTTTCATTGCGTACAAAATAAAATGTGAAGAACAATAGTTGGACTTGGGCAATGTCAGCATTATAAATTTTTATTATCATGCATTATTTTTATGCTGATGAAGACATAATACATTTTGCATAAAATTGCTCTTCCAACCCGCTACTTTTGTATTGTGTCTTGTTGCACCCTTGGGAACTGGGAACTGTGCACTGGGAACTGCATATTTACTAGCCTTCGTGTTCTTCTCACTGCACTCTATCGGATTACTGTAGGTTTCATTCCGGCTACGCTTTCTACGGGTTTGCAGTTTGCACCAATATTGTACCGGTATTGCACCAATCGAAACATAAAAATAAAATGATGCTGATTTCAATGAATTATTGGCATCTGTCCACGTGGTATTTTGGATGGCTTTTCTTTGATATTACTGATAAGTACCATATTGACACCACGGGTTTTGAAAAGCACCTCCCACACGCACACCTCGGAGCAACCGAGTCCCGCGCCACTTCAGGCCGCCCGCGCAGAAAAGTCTCACAGTAAACTGCGCTGTAAACCTATGGTCTTTACATTTCTGCGCGGCGGCCTCGGTGGCGCGGGACTCGGTCGCTCCGAAGTGTGCGTGAGGGAGATGCTAAAGTCTAACAACTTAAAAAAAATATTTTTAATATTGTTTGCAACGCGGACGGCGTTTTGTCCATAATAATAATAATAATCTGGTATGGATGGATACTGTTTTGCGTTATTTCACTTCAAGTGCGCTTCCAAACTTATTTCATCTCTAGATTTTGACACTAGGCAAATAGATATTATTTATCTAGATATCGATCACTGGTGTGTCCCTAAGTTCTACTTTTTTTGAAAAATTACTTCTCATAGGAATTAAGGTCCTAAAAAATTCTTTAAAATTGCCTGTTTTGAACACGATCACCCGACATTCAGTAATCAAATTTGATAGTAAATTTTTAAAAAAAAAACAAAGCGTACAGATGTAGATTTTTTTCTAATAGTTTAGACGATAACAGTTTTGAATCAGAAAACAGTGGAATACTAAATGGATTGTTTCAAAAAATTTCAACAATTCATCAAATATTTGAAGTTAATTTTCAAGTTCTGTGTAGGTTCTATTCAAGTTCTGTGATTATATTAATTTTATAAAGCCACTGGCCTATTATGAAATAATAACAGAACTTGAATATAACTTACACAGAGCGTGAAAATGAACTTCAAATATTTAATGAATTGTTATTTTATTTTTTTAAACACCCCGTCCTAAAGCTTGACTCTGACGATTTTATTTAGGCATAATCAGCCTGAGGTACATTTGTCCCTTTCATTCAGTATTCGAGGGATAACAGTGACGGCTACAGTTATGTAATATACCTATTATTCAAATTTCTCGGCCCCCGCGTTTCCTCTTAAGAGTCTCTGGTATTTTGTTACTGTACTCCTTTATTACTACCGTGCATACCGTATTTTATTTTATATCCTAAGTTTTGTCATGCGTGTAATGTAACTTATAAAATGTACATTTAAAGAAACGCTTTTCGCCGATTTCGCGGTGCCTCGAGTAGAGAATATCTTCAAGAAAAATGCAATTATCCAAATTTACAAAGATAATATTATCAAAAAATTTGAAACCCATCAATCAAAAAGATATGAAGACAACTTCAAAATACCAAAATTTAATACCAAACTAATGCAAAATAATTATATCTATTTAGGAATAAAGTTTTTCAACAACCTTCCGGTTGAAATAAAAAAAAACCAAAGACATCAATAAACTGAAACTCAAACTGAAGCTACACTTCATCGGGAATAATTAACTTAATAATTACCTGTTTTTCTCTTTCTTTCTATGTATTATCAATCTATATTCATCTCTATTTTATTTAGATTTTTCGAATTTCACTTAAGTGCACAATATTTTAGTATGTAACCGTATCCCATGTATGTACACCTACACTTATAGATAATCCAGAAGTTTCAATTGTTCCCATTATATACTTACCTATTGCATAATGTTATTCTATTTCTGTTATAATTAGTGTAACTCGCTCATCAAGCACAAGAACTAGTTTCTTCTTTGGTGAGATTGCAATTTTAAATAATTTGTGTACCGATATGTAATTTATATAAAACCACTGTACTATATATCTATATTAAATAAAAAATAAAAAATAAAAAAAATAAAAAAAGTTAAAATAAATCTCAAGTGGGGCATGTATAAATAAATATCAACTATGTAACACTAGACAAACATTCAGACAAACAAGAGGCTGTTCTTAACAGCTGGGTCTCACTCAGATACGAGTCGGAATATTTATCCAAGGACTACGTCATTTTAGTATTCGTATGTACACATATATGACTAACAGAAGTAGTTTGAACTCTCTGATTCAAAAATTATACAGTGAGCAGAAAACAATTATGTCAACCAAAAGAATTGCAGCGGATCTTTCTGTAACATTTCCTTATCGCGATAAACAAACAGAACAACAAACTTTGATTATTATAATGTAGAACATTTTATGAAATACTAGCTGACCCGACAAACATTTTTCTACCATATAAATTATTTGTAGAGAATATTTTGGTTGTTAAATAAAAAATAACTAATGTATTGTAAGTGTGTGGGGATGGGATCTATGACAGAAAGAGGAATGGAGCGCTGTAGACGATGACCGCCGATAAAAACAAAAAAAAAACACCAACTAAAGTAGGAAAATGAAATAAAGAAAATCAATATGAATTTCCAAGAGCAATTGAGTGTATTTTTTGTCAGTCCGTCTTTAGCCAACACAAAAAAGGTCGATGGTTTGCCCACGCGAGAACATGATGCCGAATGAAATATCAAGATGACGCGACGCTTCTCGTGAATGTCTTGCGCATGTGTGGATGAAAGTTCGATGAGGCGCACGTAGCGCCATCTGTCATTCAACAACATAAATAATTTCGTTCTGTTTGAAATACGAAAGACGGTTAAATTTGTTCATACAAAAATAGGTATTTTTTTATGCCAAATAAAAAAAAATACAAAAAAAAATGTCAACAAAATAGAAAAAAATTCTGGGTAGGGGACACCCTAATCACCTAGCGGTATGAAATATACTTTAAAACCTATTCTCGTACCTTCCAAATATACATAAAAAATTAATAAAAACCGGTTAAGCCGTTTCGGAGGAGTGCGACCACAAACACCGTGACACGAGATTTTTATATATAAGGTAATGTAGAACATTTTATGGAATATGGTATTCATTTCCATATTCGAATTTAATTCCGAATCGTCTGTTCTGTACCTATATCTTTTATCCGGCAGCGCAGGGCCGGGAGTCGGGGTTGCGAGAAAAGGGCGCCCGATGCTTGGTGACAGTACCTCGTGGCTTGTGCTGCACTGCCGCAGGGAGGAAACAACCACCAGGAAGTTTTGGAGGAAAGCGGCTTAACGATGACGCAGATTTGCACAATTAGGAGAGGGGCGCATGCGCCAGGAGGCTGTGACCTATGACGTCACTTAGCTGTTGCAGGGCCGCCGCGAGGGTACATTCGCCTTTGTGTGTGAATGAGACAGCTAACCCACGTTTTGAAAATTTGCATTAGTTATATTCACATAAATCAACATTATCAACAAACGATGATTCTGATTATATAAGTTTTATTTTGTTTTAATAGTAGAATTTATAAATCATTTAAATAGAATAAACACTATCACATTAAAACACTCTGTTCGGTTGGTACGACTGAATCTGCTGATTTCGAAGTCACGGGTCTCGGAATCAGTCCGCATGTCAACATTTTGTATGAATATTGAGCCAATGAAACTAAAATCTTTTTTAAAAATATGAATACCTCACAAGAGTCCCAGCTGCTCCAGGCAAAGGCTAGGCATGATGCATTAGATTAGGCAACCCCAATTGGAGTATGTTGTGAGGCTGAAGGTAGTGGAGAGGGGAAGGAGATGGGAAAGAGGAAGTTAGGGAAGTACCTGGCTATTCAGATCTGGTCACACAAAAAAAAAAATGATTATGTCCGTTTGGAATATTTTTACACATACCTGTAGATAATATTTTATCTTAAATTATCGAGAGACGAATTCAAGAGAGAGCCTCTTGATTCGGTGGCAAGGGTACGCGGCTCACATTGCTCATAAGGATTCTGCGCCTCTGACTGTACACTGTGATGCATTTCCATTCTGTGGAAGCAACCCTCTGAATAGGAAGTGCGCAGTGCGCAATGTGCACCAACTAACTGTGTCAATATCAATACATGTACACGAACCACTAGACTACTGGGCCACCGGGCAGCAAGTTAGCAATAGCGAGCAACTAGTGAAGAGATGAGGAACATCTCATCACAGGCACCGCCAGCCGCAGTCCCGCAGGTGATATCCGTTTTGTAAGGCCCAAACATAAATAGAGGCTCCGATGAAAGCGTTTGATATCAAAGACTTTCTTTGTCTACCTCTTGTCATTGTAACATCTTTATAAAAGAACATCTTTTCTTCTACCTCGAAATCAGTTACTTAATATTTTGTAGTTGGTGTTTCATTTACATTTTTCTTACAAAACTTTATTTTCATACAAAGTAATATGTTTGTATGCTTGTCTTGATATGACTTGCATTGAATACTTCATAAGAGTCCCAAGTGCTCCCGACAGTCTGGGGCCTATGTCAGATGCCTAGTTGAACTATGGCATCCCAATTGGGGATTATGGCATTCCAAAAAAAATTATTTATTTATTATAAATTAACTCCGATTAACGGCTTTGACATAGGAATTTAAGAATTTTAAATGTATACAGAATTTACATAGTTAAGAAAAAAAAACATTCATATGATAAAAAAATAAAAAGTACACATTCAAGTGACAGCATAAAGTACAAATAGTAAGCTATTATAAATGCAAATATGAAGAAAAAGAAAATCTCATATACATGTATATAAGATGTTTCGAACTAAAAAAATTACTACGCAAAGAACGTAATCAATATAAATTTAAAAATTCCAGACGTATTGATGAAGAATATAAACATTCAAAGTATATTTGATTATAATCCAACTAAAAGCGCTGACAAACAGCTTTAATTAAATAATGTTTTGTATGTTGATAAATAATCTTTCAATATTTATCACATCATCAACAGCATTTTTATTACCAAGTATATGCAGGCGATTTATTATTGAATAAAATTCAGCATTAGATCCTGTATTGTTACCATTGTAAGGTAATTTGTGACGAACTGATCTACTCGGTACATGATAACGAAAGAAGTTCAGGGGAGTTCAACAAGTTATTAACAATTTTAAATAAATAAAATAAGTCAGAATAATTTCTTCTTTCTTTTAATGTTCAAGACCCAGTAGATGTAACAGAGAGAAGTAATTAATGTTTTCAATGGATATTCCCAATTTAAAATTAATGTGACGTAAGAATTTATGTTGAACACGCTCATCGGAATTTTCGTGTGTACTGTAATACGGATTCCAAATGGTGGAGTTAAATTCTAGTTGACTTCTAACAAGAGAAGTGTATAGTAGTTCGACAGTTTTAATATTTCGAAAAATCCTTCGAAATCCGTAAGATAAACCCCAAAATTTGTATTACTTTACTGGTTATATTATTAAAATGTTTAATAAATGTTAATTTTGTGTCAGAGTTAATTCCAAAGTCTCTTATTTCAACAACAGATAATAAGGTGTGATCATTGAAAAAGTAAGTGAACAATAATGGGTTTTTTCCTGTGGAATCTCATAACTTGACTTTTTTACATGAAGAGTTAATTGATTTTTAAAACACCAATCGGAAAAGCAATTAAGATTAGATTGTAGGGACAGACAGTCATCGATATTATCAATAATTCTGTATATCTTCAAATCATCTACAAACATTAAAATAAGAACATTGGTGAATATTTTAGTTACGTCTATAAATACGTTTATAAATAAATTAAAAAGTATAGGACCGAGATGCGAACCTTTGGGTATGCCACTGGTAGCTTCAAACATGTAAGATAAATTATCATATAAACTCACACTTAACTGACGCCTTAATAAGTAACTCTTAAACCAGAATAATAGGTTCCCTTTAATGCCAAGTTTCGAAAGCTTGTTAATGAGAATTTTATGACAAACCTTATCAAACGCCTTACTAAAGTCGGTGTATATGGAATCAACTTGTTATTTATTGCAAAGTGCATTTAAGATGAAATTTTCATATAATGTTTGATTAGTCTGTGGGTGGTGGGAAGGAGAAGGAGATGAGAAACAAGAAGGTAGGCTATTAGGATTAGTACCTGGCTATTCGGATCTGTCAAGACATTATTTGTGATGGTACTCTGTCACCAAAATTATATGTAATGTACGTAGGTATTTTATTTTTAATCTATCCGTTCTACACAATCATGAGTTCCGTTATTTTGACTTCTTTTGAAATGGAAGTTTTATTCTAGGTCTACTTTTGTATATATTTTGATATTATTTCTTAATGTTTTTTATTTGTATATTCTTTAAGATTTTATTGTGGTGCATACACATTGTACTATATATTTTTGTGTATATAGTATTGTTATTCCTTTTCTTCTTTATAAAAAAAATTGAATCTTTCTTTGTTTGTCCCTTACGCGTTTCTAAACCATTCGCGTGCCCGCGAAGGTTTCTATGTACAATTAAGAGCGCTGGCATTATGAAATTATTTCCTATACCATTCATCCGATTGCGATGCAACATTGGTGTGTTGTTGAGCGCACGCCTGCGAAGGTTTCTATATGTAATAATTAGCGCTGGTGTTAGGAAATTTGCAAAAATAATTATAAAATGTGTATTTCAAATAGTTTAGCGAAAGGGAGAGAAGGTGGGAGGGGAAGGGGAATCCGGGAGGGAGAGGGGAACGAAGGAGGGGAGGTTCTACGGAGGGGGATGAGGGAGGGTTGAAGGCAATGAAAATGGAAGAGGAACACGAAAGGGAAACGCGGGTGGGGGGAGTTGGGGAACGTGGGAGGAAACGGGGACGCGGGAGGGAATGATGGCGGTAATGAGGACCCATGGGAAAGGACACGCAGGGAGAAACAATTTCTTTATGTGGCGTTGCAACACTTGCCGGGTACTATAC
This sequence comes from Limnephilus rhombicus, assembly GCA_929108145.2. Classification (NCBI taxonomy): domain Eukaryota; kingdom Metazoa; phylum Arthropoda; class Insecta; order Trichoptera; family Limnephilidae; genus Limnephilus; species Limnephilus rhombicus. Next base: position 38,511,319 of record OV815278.1, read on the forward strand.
CTGGTAGTTACATTTTAATACATCCACGGTTCGGGCATAAGCCTAAAGTAGCCTACTAGAATGGGGTTCTCTGGGACTACTATGCATATAGTATGTTATTCAAAAGGATACAAATATATTAAAAACTGTAAAAATTATATAACAAATATAAAAAAATATAAGAAACTGCAGTTCTCATGAATGCTTCACAGTTAACATTAGGCTTGTTGTCAGGCGCAGAGGTGGGTGCGGTCTCAAATGAGTTACAAGTGGTCCCAGTGTGGCATTGTTCACCTGATAACAACTGCCTTATGGCAAATTAGTCACTGAATACATCCCTCCTTTGTTGTTGGTGAAACACTTGTACCGCGCTTCATTTGAACGAATTTATGTTTTTGTACAGAAGAAAAACCATTTTATTTTAGTTACTAGTGCAGACGCAGACCCGTGAAAAATCATGGGATATAAAAATAAATATTTAAAATAATTATTTTAAAAAAAATTGCCACGGCCGAGAATCGGACGAATGAACTGTTCGGAAGGCAAATATGCTGACCATTACACTACTAACTATAGCGAGAACAGCAGAATAAATTCATTCTTATACTTACCGGTTCCCGACAACTCAACAATGTGGCATTTCAAGTCCCCTTTGAAAAGTCATTAAAAGTTATGATTTTTTTTTAAATAGCCAATAACCTAACCTAACGTAATCTATTTAACCAATTAAAAAAGGCTTCACTTTTAATGACCTTTCAAAGGATGTGTCGAAGTTGCACGTTTCCGTGTTGTCCGGTGCCATTATATCTACTATGCGCTATCCTGTGACCGGACAACGCTGAATCATGTAACTTCAACACCTCCTTTGAAAAGTCATTAGGTGATGAAAAAAAAAATTGGTTTGGTTAAATAGGTTACGTTGGGTAAGAGGCTATTTTTTAATTTCTTTTTCTTAACTTTTAATGACTTTTCAATATAGAGTGTTGAAATTGCATGAAACCATAATAAATATCGATGTCGCAGACCGTGAAAAATCACGGGATACTATTTTTTTTAATATTATTAGCCACTGGAGCGATTTTTGCCACGTATTGGCGCCATTCTAAATGTCTCCGATTACTTTTCGGGATAAATAGGCAATTATCTCATTGATTCGGCTTTTTTTTAATAAACATTCGTAGCTTCCACATTTATTATTTTGGACTTAAAACGAAGCTATTGAAATGCTTTATCTATTGTATGTGCTTTTTTATCAAATTTTATTTTTATTATTTCTGTTTTTCTGAAAACCTATGAAATCGCTGTATTTTTGTATTTTTATGACTTGTATGCTTTTTTATCAAATTTTATTTTTATTATTTCTGTTTTTCTGAAAACCTATGAAATCGCTGTATTTTTGTATTTTTATGACTTGTGTGCTTTTTTATCAAATTTTATTTTTATTATTTCTGTATATGTTTAAAAATAATCTGTCATGAATTATTTGTTCTACCAAAATTTGAAAGCCCTTTGGGCGTTAAATAAATAAATAAATGACCATAGATGTTGCAAATCTGAACTTCGTAGACTATTTTATAACGATGTTAAAAATATTTATTTTTACGCAGAATTTCTGATCAGCTGTTTACGGTTAAAATTAAGTCCTTTTTCCATAGATACTCACCTTTATTTATCAAGTATACCATAGATAGTATAAAGAAATGGAAAACATTCTATGTTCACTCGAATAAGTACCTCTCACGGCAGTTTCAAAGTGACAACCACGCAGGATTCGCGCGATTATAAACTTTACGATTTTTTAATATTTTTTTTATATATCCTACAAATATGAGATAAACGGTAAAATGCAGGTTAATTTATTATAAGCTTTTATGTCTCCATGTTAAAATTCGAAGGTATGATTTTATTTAATGTTGGCGAAAAATTTTTAAAATGATCTTCTGAAAATGTCTTAAAAAGCTTTAAAACGCGCTGTCGCTCCAGTGGTTGGATAGTCGTAAATTCTTTATAAACAGTTTTTGAAAAGAGCGTTTTATTTACTTTGATTTTACACAGGGGTCTCGGAGAAAAATAATTTACACTTCCTATGTCATATTTGGGGAGGATGTGCGATGTGTGGAGAGTCTTTTTGAGAAGGGAAAGGAGTGAACACTGAACACGGGTCTTTTTTTAAGACGACCAGAAATTTACCTTTCAAACATACAATGTTAGAAAAAAAAATTACGACATTTGTCAAAAATTTTAAGAAAAGTACAAATTTCAAATAATCATCAATAATTAATAATTATAATAAATTTTTTTCCTGCTTCATCGCTTGTCTAAATTGTTTCCGCAATCAGTTACTATTTTAAAAATTATCTTAAATTCAAAGCGAATCCAAGTTCTACCGGTGATTGAATTGGAGTTACAAAGAGTCAAAACCGAAATTATTATTAGAAATGTTAGTAATCACTTTCCGAGTATTTGAGTTTAAAGCCAACTGGTTTCGGATACAATCATGTCTTATCAAATTTGGTTCCACGACAACTCAATAAATTGACAATTCAATACCCCATTGAAAAGTGATTAAAAGTTATGAAAAACCGGTCACTGAATTACACTCGATCGGATATTTTTTAATTCAACTAGGAAATGAATCAATTATATATATTTTTATAGTAAAAATCATCGCAAGGAACCAACTTTAAAATTTGCTAAACAAATGTTAAATTTCTTTTCAACATTATATACTATTCTAGTAACCACTGCATATCTTCAATAAGGAACTCCAGTGAAAAATATTATGGCTTTAAAAAAATATGTTCATATAGGCACCAATAAACGCTGATTCTGAATATATAAGTTTTATTAAATAATATTAAACACATAGTTTTAAAAAAATTATTAAAAAGTCCATTTTTAATCGGGTCATAGAAACACGCCGTCAAGTTGGTATTCGTATTAACAAATTTTCATCTTATTTACATACTGTTTATAGAGATTTAGTTGTTGTGTTTATTGAAACATTATTTAGGCCTAAATAGTTCAGTTTCAAAGATAAAGGTGTCTCTTATTACTTTATCTCTATTATTCTCAAATATTCAAAAACTACTGCACAAAAAAAATAGTAATGTTACTCTCTAAGGAGAATACTTCGAACTCTGAATTTCAAAATGGCGCCAGTTGAACAGCTGATTGCCCGATCTTATAGTAACTCCTCGGCAGTGATGACGTCACACGATTCACTACACATACGGTAGTTTTCAGGGGATCTTGAAAAATTAAAACTTTAAAAAAAAATTGCAGTTACCTAAGTTAGAAATTATTCGTTAAAAAAATTAAAAAATTGGACTGGAGTTCCTTATTGTACAATTGTAATTAAGACTTTACTTACTAAACAATTAGGAGTGGAATTAATTAGCAATGTATTTTTTGTGGTGAAAATCAACGATAACAAACTATTTTGTAATTTGCTGAAAGAATTAGTGTTCAATTTGTTTACAACATTTCTGTTCAATTTGTAAACTCTTATGCCCAGTTATTCAATGTAGATAGTTTAATTTAGAATGGACCATCAAATTATGTTACCGTATTGAATTTAATGAAATAATAAAAATTGAGATTTAATGAAAGCATACTGCCGATGGATCTGTTGGAACTTCTCCCTTTTTCTGATGATATCAAAAGTCATAACAGATAGAAAGAAGTTTGTATTTTTTAATTTTTTTAATCGTTAGGAAATCATCCAATCATGCATAGATATACATAGTATCAATCTAAATGTATAATATGATACACTAAAACATTTATGAAGCCTTTTTCCCACCTTCTTATTCCAATTATTCCATTGTTCACACAAACTACTGGGCTATCGTGAAACATTAATTTGATTCATGCATCTGCAAGGACCAAAAATACTATATACGAAAGGGAATCCATAAGAGCCGTTCATTTTGGAGTGGTCACTTACTCGTACATATCTTATTATGAAAAACGGACCTCCATTGACTTAGAAGCCTCCATTGATAAATCGAAAACACGTGTTATGTGAATATGCATTATCTCCCCAGCGAAATAATTTCACAGCCGCGACTTTTCATCTCGAACTCAATCTGAAAATGGAGCGGGACTCCATTCTATTTATAGCCGGATGCTATTTATAGTCAAATAGAATGGAGTTTTACGAAGCCGAGGTCAGTGGGTCACAGGAACGGCACCCCGTGACGTAGGCCTCGTGACGTCAGCCCGGCCCGGCCCGGTGGCCCAGTTAGGCCCTGGAGAGCCCGAACCGGAGCCGGATTGAGAGGGCAGTCACCCCGCGCATGCGCCCGCACTCCTCGCAGGATATTATGAATGGGCGGTAAATGAATGTTGCAAATCCTCCTCTTCATTGACACTCCGCATCATAATTATACTATCCCATGCGTCTAGTATACCACAGTGCCGTGTGCCAACTCTTCAACCAAAACCGAGAGCACATCTTTCCTGATGAAATTATACCTAATGGAAGCGTAAACCATAAATTAGAATTCTGCTATACTCGTAATACCTTCGACATTGTAAATCTCCGCGCTCCGTTTGTTTTAGTAAAATTAACATTTTTGTTTGTATCTAAATAATTCAAGCTTCGATGTGGACGTGTTGTTAACACATTTATTTGTCATAGTTACACTCAGATTGTTCGTAATATATTTTGTTTTGAATCTTGTATAAATACTTCCTTTGTGTTTCTAAATAAAAATCAAAAAGGACAATTGAATGTTTATGGAGTCTTTTTGCGCCCTCTACATTCTACATCATAGATGCCGTTTTATCTTCTTTTGTATTGAGATGCCTATATGGTTTAAGCAGTGTTAGAAAGTGGCAACACTGAGCTTTATATTTGGATATAAAAGTTTATTACGGACATTTCCGATAACTGTAATATATTCCAAAAGTCATCGACCGCCTAATTTTGCTCGTTTGCGAAACATTTGTCAAAGTTTGTGAGATTTGTGTTAATTATTTTTGTATGAAACGAAAAAAAAATTAAGTTGCGATAAACCCTTATGACACCCTTTAATTGAAAATGTTTTCTGGTTTCGTAGGAAAAATAATCGTCAAGCGACTTAAAAAAAAGCCTAAATTAAAAAAAGACATTTTTTTATTTGCGTACGTTCATTTGTAATATTGAGAAATGAAAAGAGTCTTTCGTCTGCTTTTAAAAACAGTATTTTATTTTGGAATACATTCAGAAACAGTGAACCTACTTGAAATTCAATGTCAGCCGGAATATTTCTAAATAAATTATGAATCTGACAGGTCATTTGTAAGTGGCTTAACTTCAAAATCTCAAAATACTCAAATTGTTTTAAAGTAACATTCTGTAGGCTCCTTCGGGAACTTGATGGGTTGGACATGTTGAAATAATGACAGTTGTCAGAATACTGAAGTCACAGTCAAGTGAATACCTTAGTAGAGAGAGATGAGGCAGTCAATGAAATAGGAGCACTGAGCGTGAAAGAAGATTGGAGCAAAATGGGAAGGTCTGGTAACTGCAGAATAGTTACTAGGCACAGACAAAAAATTGAAGTAACAATAACAGAACATGAGATCAACACTAAACTACTAATTCATAAATCACAAATCACCAGCAAGAGTCTAATCTTTCGGCAGTATTCAAGGGGTGTCTTTTGGCGACTTCTCGGTGCGGCTTTACTCCTTACAGGCTGGTAGACGTGCTTTGTGCCTCGTCTTCAATCCCCACCCCCTTACTCTCCCTGCCGAGTTCTCTGGGTGCATTATTCTGTTTGGGATCAAAGTCTGGACTTCTAGAGACTCGGATACGTTTTAGAGACTCTCATATTTTGCCAACTTTATCGTACAAATCCATGATCAAAGTTCTCACCCTTCGCGGGGAATTATATATTATCATGTACCCATAATAATTATCGTGATAATATATTTGAAAGCTTTTTCGTGTGAACCCAATTATTTAATGTTCGTACTTTCGTCCTCCGATCCCAGTTAGTTGCCACACGCCAATCGACAGCATAATATTAGTCATGCGCCGCTGTTCATTAATTATATTGTACATTTTTCGACTTAATTACCTCCTCGGCGAAATAAACGCGGTAAGTGCCTGCGAACCCTTTGAAAATGCGATACATTTCATGTTAATAATCTGATGTACATATTGATCCTAAAAAGAAAATGTGTGGTTTACGATGTCGGGAAATGTATACATTGATTAATGAGGGCATTGTGACCGTTACACGCCCGTCAGACCCACTATGGTTAAACGTAACATAATACTCTTCCAATGCGGGTTGGACTAACGTGCCGCGCAACCAAGCTGTTGAGATACCATGATTTCGTGTTAGGCCAAAGTTCGGCTGGCCAAAGTGCCAAGTTAGGTCCATTCTTCCTGGCCAGAGTGGCAAGTTAGGTCTGTACAGCTTAGGGCAGAGTGTCAAGTTAGGTCCATTCTTTCTGAATAGAGTGGCAAGCTAAGTTTATTCCTCATTCTCCCGAGCAGAGTGACAAGTTAGATTCATACTTAACGCACAGAGTGACAAGTAACACCAATCGTTCTAGTCAGAGTAAAAAGTTAGGTCCATCCCACCAGAGCAACACTAAGTAATACCCAAATAGAACACCTTCGTAACATTCACTGGCTCAAGTGCCCTGAAAGAATCCAGAACAAATTGTGCTGGATAGTGTTTAAATCCATCAATGAAATGCGTCCCGAAAAACATTGGTCCGAGGCAGTCAACCCTTAAATCAACAACATCATCAGCTATAGACAGACTGATTGAACCTAAGCACACTGATTATCATTCTTTAATTGCCTGTAATATATCTTAATCATACTTTTCTTATTGAATTAATCGAAGTCTTATACCTCAATATGTCACCTGCCGGGGGACGAATCACATTTAGAAAGAAAATATTCTAATCAAATCCTTGTACTACTTTTTGCAAAATTTTACTTATTTTGCTTTTGCCTTCCCAAACACGTTCCATAAAGGACATATTATATATTATTGTTAAAATATATACCATTATAATAATAATAACAATAAAAACATATTCAATAACATGTGTTCCCAATTATGTTTTCTGCTTGCAAACTATGTCTAAATTTCTCGAATAAACAATAAACAGTGTTAATCTCAAGTGACCTTCCAGGTAAGCATGGTCCTGTATGTTTTCTGCCTGTCCACAATATAAATAAGAGTATAAACATACTCGTAAATTCTAACGCAGCATCACGTTCATTAGTCAAATGCATTGTACGTATATTTTTGAATTAGTGAATATCCAGTAGTGTACCTAATACTTTGGTCTGAACGTGTCATTTAAAAATGTTGTGGTCGTTTTTCTGTGCGTTACTTTCATTTAAAAAAAAACTTTAATAGGGAGTCGGGAGCGGCTTGCGTTAGTCACCGGTCGCCGGTGCTACACTCGAACTGTCGCGACTATACGGCTATACGGCTCATACGAAGTAAACAAATGATAATTAAAGCCTGCTAATCATAAATTCATGATGGCATAATCCAACGTTCAAATTTATTTCATAGGGATTCAACTGAACTGTCAAATGTTTCTGCTTTTTTGTAGTTTTATTCGTTTCGGAGGCAAATAGTCTTGAATTCCCTGGTGAAATAATTTTCAACAAAGTTAGATACGTTTTTAGATTTCACGGCCAAACGTATCTTCGTTATTTGTTTTTGGGGTGTTATGCCGTGTTGCGCTACCTCCTTCTTTAGCCAACTTTTCGGATAGCGTTACAGTGTCCATCATCAGGGCAGATGTGTGGTGATTTTTCACAATCACAAACACGAACGTGAAAAATCACAACACATCTGCCCTGCCTAGCGATTCCGTATTTTTGTGGGATCGTTATTGGATAATGGACGTTATTTTCTGTCAGATTTGTGTGATTTTTACATATTTACTGTCACATATTTTAGTTTAGATCGATTTCTACACGAATTCCTGCAAGTAAGCATGATTGTTTATTCATTTAATGTACATTGTAGGTACATAGAAAAAGCAAATAACAGCCATAAAAATCACACGAATCTGGCAGGAGATAACGTCCGTTATCCAATAACGATCTCACAAAAATGCGGATTCGCTAGGCTGATGATGGACACCGTAACGCTGTCCGAAACGTTGGCTAAAGAAGAAGGTAGCGCAACACGGCATAACACCCCTAAAACAAATAACTTCATCAAAGTTGTTTTTTAAAGAAAATTATCATCAAAAGATGATCCAATCGGATTACAATGAACCCCCTCGAATGACGTCAGAGGAGAGACAATGCAGTATTTTAGTTTGAATACGGAATAAGGCTATTTGTGAAACAGATTTTTCTTGTGATTTAGCTCTACCGCACTAAATTAATATTGAATTATCTCTACCGATATGTATCGTCACTTTCCATTTTTTTAAAGTGAAAACTTCTTTAGCACCGTTGTGATTTGAAACTTGATTAAACGAAAAATAGCGACACTAAAAAGAGACATCTACAGAATTTAGCCTGCAAGAAAATGAGATAGTATATGGTCTCCTCTGTGTGCGGTGCTTCGTAGCCTATCGGTCTCCTTTTTGTGCGGAGCTTCATAGCCTCCCAACACTTGTCTACTTTAGTTTTCTGAAGGATTCACTTCTACCGCGTGTGAATTGCACACTCTGTTTTTGAAGTAAAAACTTCTTTAGCACCATTTTGATTTGAAACTCGGTGAAACGAATAAGAGACCAACACTTAGGTACATATATAGGATTTAGCCTGTGAGAGAATGAGATAGAATAAACGGTCTCCTCTTTGTGCGGTGCTTCGTAACCTCCCCACTCTTGTCTACCTTAGTTTTATGAAGGTTTCACTTCTACTGCGTGTGATCTACATATCTATATATACACTTGTATATATTTTTGCTTATAACTTCCCAGTAAATACCTATTAATAATTTTTTTGCAGCCCTCTCACTCTCGTCCTCTCTTTCTTCGGCGAAAATATCAAACTAGTTTATTTAAAGACAAATCTGTTAATTGAAACAAAGTATACCCATGAAATCTTATTTTGTGGAAAAACATGAAAATCTGAAGAATATTCACCGCAAGCCATTCTTCCTAATCTATTCGCCAATTTTTCATAAAAAAAATTATAGATAACTTAAAAAATACATTAGTCATTCGCGTAAATTTGACTTATTATGTAGAAAAATATCTAATTGGTAGATACCTAAAAATAATCGTATTATTTATAGATTAGTAGTTTTAAAAAAATGGGACGGCTGATAGTCATTTTTTTTTTTTTTTTTTTTTCATTAAATTTTTTATTAGTTACAGATATTTGTTTTTTTTGGCTACCACACTAGGCTAATGCCCGTGTTGTGGTAGTCGTACATTTAACATTTTAAATACGATTTAATTAAAAGAAGAATAAATATAAATGCAGGCAAAAAAGGAATGAATGCCGTTGGCGCTAATAAAAAAAAACTGTTAAAAGAAGGAGTGCTGGTACCTACCCTGATGTATGGCAATAAGGCATGGAACTGACAGAGGAAGTATTAAAGTAGACTGAATGCTGTTGAAATGAGATTCCTGAAGCGTATGTGTGGTAAAACCATGTATGATCTTTTGAGAAATGTGGAGTTCCGCAAAGAATGCGAGGCTGATGTAAGCGTAATGAGTAAGATTAAGAAAGAGAACCTCAGATAGTTTGGGCATGTATAGCGAATGAGCGAAGAAAGATATGTAAGAATAATATACCTATAACGCAAATGTGAAATGTTGAAGAAGTCGGGGACGCCTGAGGGAGACATGACACGCTCAAGCGAATCAGATACTCGAGTCGGGCCGGGTCAAGAGTTAGAATAATAAAATAGTATGTATGAATGAGAATGAATGAAAGAATGTGTTCCAGGACCGAGTTGTTTGGCGGTCCATTCTCTCTGCTTACCCTTGCGGGGAAACGGCGTGATGGTTAGTTTAATTTTTGACTAGTCAGTGTTTAACATTATTGCAATGATATAATAAATATACTGTGGTTACGCATCGCAGTGCAAACGTAAACAAAGAAAAGTATTGATTTAGAGGTAGTGGGATCAGTCGAAATATAATTTCCTTATTGTGCTTATTGATGCGATATATGTAAACCCGTCTACTAAAGATGAGGTTGAATCTTCAAAACGGAACAATTCGGTAAAATGTAAATTTGCAGCCTGTCCGTCGAAAGGCTTCTGATCTCATTGGGTATCGATTTCTACCTGTGGTCTCATATTACCTGTGGGGGACTGGCGGGTGGCTGGTGGCTAGTGGGTGGGGCGGGTGGCTCGTTGCAGCGAGCACCTACAAGTCCTACAACAGTCCACTTGGCTCAGTGTAGTCACAGTGAGCGGGCCCGCAGGTCGTTCGTTACCTCTGCTTGTGGTGTGTTCAAGTTTATCCCGTGCTGTGCCGGTATCTTCTAATCCAACTATCGTCGTCTGTATGCTGTGTGACGTTTATACCTACTGCAGTAGACGGAGAGGATAGACGGCGCTCCTATAGGGCTTCATCCTGTTAGTGCAAACACGTATGTACCGCATACCATATTAAAATACTGTGACCCTAATCCATTTATCTGATAATAACGTTTAATAATAACCAGCGAGGAAAAGTACAGATACTTAAAGAGATAAATCGCTTATCCGTACAGTACCAACATAGTAGGTACACACCCACTTGAGCATTACAAAAAAAACGGTTCCATGACAGTTGATCCGCCAATTGGCCCCCCGGCGTACTTACTCGTATAATATACGATATGCATTCGGTTTAGGGAAAATACGGTATACCTTATTACACAAAATATAACTAAGTGACCCCTGAGGGAAGGGATGTGCAGAGAGGATGTACCGCCCAATAACAAAAGTATGAAACAAATTTTAATTTAAATGCATCAAGAAAACATCTGCTTCTCTATGTAGTGTGTACTGTGTACACCAGCGTATGAGTACAAAAAAATCGACACTGTATAAATTCGTTCGATATTTATCCCAACTTATTATTGAGAGTATTTTTGAAGTCGATTTTTGGTTTAAAATTGGTAATTAAAAATCATAAACAATATAATTTTATACATATTTAATTAAATGAAGACAATATTGGCGAAACTCAATTGAAAATCTGGAGACAGAAAAATCCTAAAAAGATATTGACTCCACTGGGACTCGAACTCAGGACCATGTGCTTACATGGCAAAAGCTCTAGCTACCTGTAAGCAAAGCGTCCTGGGTTCGAGTCCCAGTGGAGCTAATATCTTTTTCCGATTTTCTGTCTCCATTCGCGCGATTTTCGATTGAGTTTCGCTAATATTTTCTTCATTTAATTAAATATTATAATTTGAGATTTTACTCATAAAGTTAAAAAAATATAATTTTAAAGTTAATATCACTTCGGGGGTCAACTGTCGGCGGATCAACTGTCGGTTCACCAAAAAAAACTAAAATTATAATTATTAATTTTTCATAACACAATATGTGGCTACAGATAAATTACTTGAAAAGTTTTGTGTTTATTTGTCAACGACAATATTTATGAATTATGACGTCATCAATCGCAAAACTTTAATCGTAAATTGGTATTAATCTTTTGACCGATAATAAAAACAAACATGTTTTCACGTAACCATGATTCTATGATTTTCATTTGATTAGATACTCGTATCTCACCTTCAAAATAATTATTTGATTTAGAATATAATGCGTTTTCTGATTTTATTTTTTATGTTTATGGAGAGTTGCTGCCTATGTTAGTTGTTGATTCACAAGAACTGTTGAACGTAAAAACTGGAAAAATAATTCTGTACACATTACTCAATTCGTCGTACAAAAGAGTTTAATGTTTGTTGTAACAAAAGAATTTTTAAAATAGCATTAGCATTGGAAAAGCCGCGATTGTTACGAAAATGTATATTTTTTAAATAACAGACCGTGGGCTAAAAGTTTAATAAAGCGTTCGAGTAATAATAATTTGAACTAAGCTTACAAAAAAAAGGATACAACGAACATTGTATGGAAGAGTACCTACATACATAGGTATATTATGTGATCATCGAACATACTAATTTTGGTTGTGTATTTGATTGTGTAGTTTAAGTTTCATTTTCAAAATTAGAACTGATTGCGTCAAGATTCGGACAACCGATAAAGTACCTATCTATGTATACCATAATTTTTTTTTCATTAACAAGAGGCCCTGATGAAAACAATTTTCCTCAGAGCCTATGTCATCTAAGATGCTGTGTGTAGGGTCTTTTTGAGGATAGAAAGAAGTGAACATTGGTCTTGAAGAGACCCATATTGTAGGAATGAGGAAACACAGAGGCCGGCAAATCGTTCGACAGCCGAGCTGTTGCACTCAAGGACGAGTCGAAGAAGCGACCCGTTCTCATGTGACAAATGTCAACCGTGTACTTTGGGCGCGCGTTTGGCGTATTTCCGAATATGCACCGGTGCCGAGGGGATCAATGACGCTAGTTCCTCGGAGCATCACCTATTGAAAAACCGGTAGAACAAGGAGAGTACAATGTTTTTAACTATCAAAAGTTTAACTGATGTGTCGAGAATTCAGTCAAGCGATAAAATGCATAGGTATAATGCGACATTTTTTACTAGACAATTGTTTTAATTTAATTTAATATTGATGATTCATTTTTTATTTGAAATCTGGTGCTTCCCGTGTGGTCCCATTTTAATTTGGTCCAGTTCCGACAATGGCATCTATGAGAAAACCACATAAGTCTTAAATTTTCATTAAGTATGTATAAAATGGACGAATAACTCAATATCACGCTAACCGATTTCGATGATTCTTTTTTATTGGAAAGGATGTACTTCAAGGGTAGTTTGATGAGGGTTTGGTTAGGTTCTGATTATGGGATCCATGACAAAGTAACGGAACTCTTCAATTCTTAGGAGCAAATTAACGATACCTCGGCCGAATCTCTTTGACCCTAACGTCGTTATCAAATTATGTCTGTCTCGTATGAGCAGCACGTTTAGAAGGTCTACCCATATTCAGACCAATTAGTTAGAGTACCTCAGATTCACTAAAAATCAAAAAATAAACAAAAAAACGACTTCAAAAAATGCACTTAAAAGTAAAAAATATAATTTCGTATTCTTCTACAACTTCATAATCAACTTACTTTTTCTACTCATCGACATGTAGGTACGATTGTTTTTTTTTGGTGTCGGTGTCAGTCAATGTAGGTTTGTAACTACATACATAGTTATAAGTGAGTTGTGCTTGTGTCGCACGAGCGACTTGACGAGGCGAGAGGCGAGAGCGGGGCCGCGGTGTGAGGGGAGTTGTCAAGTGAACACGCCGGGCCTACTCCAAAAATAACAATCGTACCTACATGTCGATGAGTAGAAAAAGTAAGTTGATTATGAACTTGTAGAAGAATACGAAATTATTTTATTACTTTTTAGTGCATTTTTTGAAGTCGTTTTTTTGTTTTGTTAAAATTTTTGTTTATTACAATTATAGTACCCCCTGAATTTTCATGGGTCGGCGCTAGTATTTCGTATTTGTAATAAATATTTAAGTTAGGTATATGTAAGAATTACAAGTTATGTATATGTAGGAATGCATAGCTAGGCTCGGTCTCCGTGAGGTAAACGGCCTTCCTCATTCCTCCGTGCAGTGCACTCTGAACACTTTGAACACTGTGAACCGCTATTCGACCTACCTTTTGCCTCAGACTTTTGGTTGCTCCAACTATTGGGGAATGTTTTGGGAGTGTATACGCGAATAACAGAGATGGGTTAGTTCAAATTTAAAACCACATCAAAGTTTCTCTGAATTCCTTTTGCCCCTTTTAGTATTAACAGTGGCGACTTTCTCTAATGTGCGTTATGTTCCGTAAACTACCATAAAAGATTAGACGATAAGACAAACTTGTATTATAATTTTACCTTATTAAAAAGCGGGCTATTCATATTCCGTATTAAAAAAAAAATCACCTATCCGTATGAATACTACCCCACAGTGAGTCCAAAATGAATCCCATACGTGCGTTATCATTTCAGCGAGTGTGGAAAATTTTGTTCTATGAAATAGTTCATACAAAACGCGCTCGTGGCGCTTCAGTGGTAAACCGTGAATTCTTCCCATCTTAAGAGCGTTTAACCAGCCAGCGGACGAAAAACCACATTTCGTCGAAAGTTGTTCTTCCGATCGTGCAGGACGGTTACAATGAGAAAGATAAATTATTCTCCGTACCAGCTTTTTAAAATTATAACTCAATATCGAATTTATTTCAATCCAAATTAGCTTTAATTTATACCTTCATCCAAAAATGCTGAAAGGCGTGATGATAAAACTATTAAAATAGTGTACTTTTTGTAGTTATTTTTTGATTATAAGTATTTATCATTTTTCAATAATGTCTAAATTTAATAAGAATGTTAAAAAAATCTGAAATATATTAGTTTGTAAGTGCGCAAATAAATACACAAATGGACCAATTTTCGTCAAGAAACACATGTGCGTACATATTTTTTAACGATTTTATTGAAACTAAAATTAAAATTCTAATACATAACTTTGCTAGATAATGTATTGATTTATTTTACTGCATGATTACATTATTTGAAATGGGTGTGGTATAATACAAAAACTTTTTTGAAAATTTAACAAATCTGCCAACGACCTATGGAATAACCTTATTATACTAAAAATTAAAAAAATTCTAAAAATTTATTACATACGAATGCTAGATAAAAGAACAATCTTTCGAAATCCATTTATAATTTTTTGTGGAAAAGAGTCAATACGTCTAAAATTTTTTTTGAAAATGACGTATTTCAGGCTTTCTCTGGTAATGCCCTCTTAAGGAATTAGTCAACTGCAAATTTGTACGGAATAGTATTTTGCAAGGATCTTTTGATTTTTTTTCTCTGATTGTCGTGTTTGAAGACATTTTTTAATTAGTTTTTTTACATCAAAAACACACAGTGTCTTGCGTAAAGTGTAATTTTCATATTTAAGGCGATGCACTACTAAGCAATGCAAAATCGTGCAAGTTTAGTTTGAAAATTAAATCGCTTCGAAATATGCTTTAATTAAATATTGCGAGTAGGATATTGAACATTGGACTATGAAATAGTCTAGTATTTTTTTGATTAGTCTTTTTTTTTTAAAGCCCAGAAAAAAATAAAGTAGCAGGCCTATAAAAATTGCTTTAAAGTTCAAAATCTCCTACTTACAAACCCCATTTCGATTCTGGTTTTATCGTAGATATAATGTGGAAAATTAATTTCTTTAGAAAATGATCGTGAAACATTTAAATATTTTTGCCTGCATTTTTGCAAAATAAAATAGAACACACTTTTTGGCGATTTTTTTTTTTCTTGAATACATCGAAACGGACGGTTGGTGTTAAACGGGAATTTAAACCTTATAGCCGTTTACATATGGAGCGTTATTGTTAGTTGCCTGATCACAAATTATACTCGACATGGTGCATCACCTTAAAACAACTTTTCATTACCTATAACAGTATATTAATTATCTTGTTTCCAGGTCTCTAATTTCTGGCGCAGTAAAATTTCTTATTAGATCTAGGGAAAATATATGTATCATATACTCATAATTGTAAAGACCGACTAATCATTTATAAATGAGAGACATTTTGAAGCGAAACTTCTTTAGCCCAGTTAGTGATTTGAAAGTCGGATGAAACGGAAATGCATCACTAAAATTTATTATATGACGGGTCGTCGGTTCTAATACGAGGGCTGTCCGTAAAATAAGGTCTCCAAGGTGCTGCAGTCGCGAGGAACGATTTTACTCGCAATCCTGCAACACTGGCGTGTAGCCTGGTTTCCTCTTGCCAAATCCCCACCACTTTGCACCCTCTGTGACGCTTAGTCTCGGCATGGCAGCCGTTCGCGATGGAGCTTCCGCTTGCCGCACCCGCCAGGTGTGAGTTACGCTCTGTAATTTGTTTTTAAACTTTTTTTTATTATTTTTTTTTTTTTTTTAGCATATAAAATATAATGTACATTTAGATTATGTAATAATTTGTGTACATTCATGTTCAAATATCTTAATTAAAACCACTCTTCCATGGAAGCATTAGCTTGTGTCTGGAAGAGTAGTGTACATTTTTTAAATGCTATATAATATCTTAAGTTCTTAAATTACAATGTGAATGTAAAAAAAAAAAAAACAATAAGTTGTAAGTTCGGTGTTATGTAATTAGTATTTATCAACTATCAAACAATTTTATTATTTGGATAATGTATTTAGAATTATTGTAATTAGTTGTTAAAAACAAAACAAAATTTAACTTATTTGAATTTGCTTCGGTGAATTTGAATGTCGCCACTGGGGTTATTCTTTTGTCTCCGTTGTCATGTGGTGTATCCGGGTCTCGTCCCCATTCACAATTGAGTCCAAGAATTCCTCGCCATCGATGTCGTAACACTCAAGGAATTCGCGGACTGCTCCAATCCGGTGTTGTTTGTGATCTTCGGTGAGCATTTTGGGACCCAACTTGGGCAGACTGGTCTATGGTCTCCTAAATTTTCTGTCAAAATCTTGTCCATAGTGGTCTTACTGACATTAGGGATCATATCACAGAGCTCCCGAACCGTCACCCGTCAATCAACCATTGTTGTTTCCACTTTGGCAATTTTTTCCTCTGAAACCGATGGCCGTCCGGCACACTTTTAAATTCTCTGCACCATTTGCACACGTTTTGCTACTTATATACTGTTTTCCGAACACTTCAAGTAGCTGAGAATTAATTTTTACCCTGGTTTTGTTCTTTACATAAAAAAAAACTAATAATAGAGCGTAATTCACAACTGGCGGGTGCGGCGAGCGCAAGCTCCATCGCAAATGGCTGCAACGCCGAGACTAAATGTCGCAGAGAGTGCAGCGTGATGGGGATTTGGCGTAGGCAAATCAGGCTCCACGCCAGTGTTGGCGGATCTAGCGTAAAATTGTTCCTCGCGACCGCAGCACCTTGGAGACCTTATTTTACGGACAGCCCTCGTATAATGCGATAAATTCACGCGTCGGCGCGGGCCTTTCATAGCGCAGTGGGTAAGGCGCTTGACAAGTCTCGGCTTCCGGAGAAACAGATGTCTAGCGAACGGAGGTACGAATCCTACGAAATCAAAAAAAAATATATATTTTTTTGTGAAATCGATATCCAATCTTCAAACTACTATAAAATAAACAGGCAAAAGAAAGGAAAGCGACATCTAGCGACTTTCTGGTTTCACTTGTAGCCTTGTGAATTGCACACTCTGATTTTTTTTCATCCGAGTTGTTATAATCGTGATTATTTTGTGGATTATTATGCCACGTTGCGCTTCATGCGTCCATCATCAGGCAGATGTTTAGATTGTGGTGAAGTGTGTGTTTATGTACGTACCTAGTAGTGATGCCGTGCTGCGCGCGTGAAGCCTTTCAGGGTCGGTAATTCAGTATAATAATTAGTGAGATTGATGTGGTTTTCGGCATTTACTTTTGGTGTGGTCAAGTACCAGATACCTACCAAGAACTATAAAGTTTATCCCCATCGGATTACTCGCTATAACTGAAGAGATAATAATCCAATAGAATTGTGATTTGGTTCCATGACAACAAAGTTGCATTTCAACACTTCTTTGAATAAGTGAAGACAAAAGCCTATTACCTAATCTAACCTATTTAGCCTAGTTTTTTTTATCACTTTTAATGACTTTTCAAAGGAGTGATGAAGTTGCACAATGTTGAGTTGTCCGGTCACTGTATGTTTTTTACATTAAAAGCGTTTGCTTGTGCATGGATGAGGAGTGTACGTTTGAAAAGGGATAACAGATTAACAATACATGGTACAATTTTGTGAAATAGTGTACATTTCTGTTATTAATTATGGATTCATACAAAAATATATATGTATTTATTTATTTATTTATAAGTACATGTTACATGAATAATACATTTACTTGAGAAGATACATTAGGTCACCATACTAGGCAGCTGCCAGTATCATGGTGACCAATGGAAGATAGTTATATTGAAACGAAGTCTAGTAAGTGTAGGTAAACATATTTAAGTAAAATTATATAAAAAAAATTAGAAAATTGGTAGAAATGTTTTCAATAACTCACAAATTGCCAAAGTTGTCTGGAAAATAAACACAAATAAGTAAGGTAGCTGATATGTTTGTACATAAATACACATACATACACACATACACACATACATACATATATATACTTACATAAACATGTATTTATGCATACCCACACATACATGTATATTCATATATATACATATACTTACATACACATACACACTTAAGTTTGATGGCAGGAACAAACCGTCAGCAAATAGTGGCAAAAACAAGAACATCTAAATGAGGCTGGATAATACTGCATGATATTTATACATACATACGCCTGTGTTATAAAGTTATAATATATGCATGCTATGTTTGCACGTCTCGGTTTTAAATAAAATAAAAAAGAATAAAGAAGAATAAAGAATAAATAATACATTTATATCACTATGATTAATATTTTAAATATTTACCTATTTACGTAGTAAGAAGAAAAACAAATTTATCATTACATAAAACCTTTTGACTCGTAGGTCCCAGAAAGGCCAAAGAAATTGATTTTATCGGTTCGAAACAAAATGTTGACTTTCAAAATAATAATAATAGGTATGTGATCAGTTTGACCTGAAGTAAGATAAAATTAAACTAACTTCGGGCACACAACCACGCCGACGTCATGTTTCTCGAAGTTTTTCTCTTCAGTGCTCCCTGCAAACTAGATTGATTGACCCATTAAACTGCCCGAAAAATAACGATTTTTAATCTGGCCTCTCAATTCGGGAACGCGGTGTTTACCATTGTTCGATTATTGGCTCGAATGCTCCGTAATCGATTATGTCAGCCCATGCATATTTTATCCTTTGAAAAGTAAACTTTTTGTCCTGAAGTAGGAAAACAACGAAATACCTGTACTGAGGAACACTGTGGCCTGTGTCCCACTGTGTCCACCAATATCCATACTAATATTATAAACGCGAAAGTGCGTGTGTTTGTTTGTTACGCTTTCACGCCTAAACCACTAAACCGATTTTAAAAATTCTTTGACCAATAGAAAGCTACATTATCAGTGAGTAATATTGGCTGTATACAACGGTATGATCTGGCGTTATGAAAATGTGTGTATTTTATATCTTTTAGCGGCAGGGAGGAAAGGCAGGGGAAAGGTGAGGTTCGCGGAGAGGGAAGAGACGAGGGAGGTGTAAGGCGGGAAATGTGGAAGGGAACGGGACGCACGGTAAAGGACTTGCAGATTTTTTTGAATGGCATTGCAACGCATGCCGGGTACCAGCTAGTATATAATAAAAGAAAGCGTACTGCAATCTCAGAGTAACAATATTGTTACTCTGAGACTGCAATGTGCGTGTCGCTAAAACTCAAAAACGAGTCCCGGTACGATCAAGGGAGTTGTATGGTGTGATAGCCCTCTATCCCCCATCCATGAAGAAGGTTCCCGTTTTTACCTAAAGGGCGTTCTTTTGAAGATATAAGGGCTGGAAGTTTCGTTCTTTCGAGAGCATTTCAGAACATCCAGCAACATTCTGGAATGTTATGTGTATTATTAATTTTTTATTTTTTTTTATTTATTTATCTATAATAAAATATGTTTACAATGGTTTTATTTGTATGCCTGTCTCACTAGGGTATACCTGTGTCGAGACAGGCGTACAGGTATATAAATGAATATAGTAATTACAAGGATATTTCAGGTAAAATACATATTATGAATAGAATTAAAACAGAAGGGTGATTGGAAGGGTAATAAATCTTTTAAAGAGAGTTATTTTATAAATGTTGGAGATGGAGTAATGAAATCAATTCTGCCTAGTCTATTTATAGGTTAAATTTGACAGGATTCCATTATTTTCATTTGTTTTATATGGGTTAGGTTGTATGTGAATAGTTATTTGTGTCTATGTGTGATTTATTTTACAGATATTTGTGATAGTGTGGCGTCCAATACTTATAATCCATTTTTTAATATCTTGTTTGAATTTTGTAAAGGAGTCACTTTGTCTGATCGTAGTTGGTAGTGTATTGTATAGTTTGCAAGCTATGTATTTAGAGTGTCTTTGCCCGAAGGTGGTTTTGAAAAAAGGAGTTTGGAGAAGTTCGTTGTTTTTGGCTCGGGTATTGTGTATTGTTTGTGTAGCTTTGTATGGTGTTTTGTTGTTTTTGTGTAAATTAAGTAATATGGATCTTGAGTAGAGCTGTTTTATGTCCATAACGTTGAAGAAATTGAAGATAGTATCAGTGCTGGTAGTAAGCGGCATTTTAAGAATTATTTTTATGATTAGTTTTTGTGCTTTCATGATGGGATCAAGGGCATTGGAATATGCATTACCCCAGGCTAGAATTCCGTATTCGATGTGAGATTGGCACAATGAGTAATATACTGTTTTTAAAAGTTTTAGGTGAAGGAAATTGCGTGTTTGTTTGAAAAAGTATATAGATTTTCGGATTTTGTTTGTAGTATTATGTATATGTTGCTTCCAATTCAGGTGTGTATCGAAGGTTACTCCTAAATATTTGATAATGTTTACTTGCTCTAGGCATGGGCAGTCACAGTTTCGGTTTAGAGATGAATTTTTACATTTGTGTATTTTTAATGGCGGGGCTGGGTTTGACTTTGGGATATTGGTGAGACTAGACAGTAAGTATTTGGTTTTCTGTACATTTAGAGTTAATATGTTCGAGTCAAGCCAATATTTTACCTGTTGAATTCCTTCCTCCGCTTTGGAATATGCGATAAGCCAATCTTTTGCTTGGAAGAGTAGGACAGTGTCATCGGCGAAACTGACAATAGTGGCATCGATATCTAGGTTGCATAACTCGTTAATATATATTAGGAAGAGCGTTGGACCTATAACACTGCCTTGAGGGACCCCGTAACTAATGGGCAAATTCTGGCTCTTTGTGGTATTGAGTTTAACGCATTGGGATCTGTCAGATAAGAAGCTGGAGAGGAGGCCTAATTCTTTGTTCCTAATACCTATATTAAACATTTTGCGTTTTAGTTTGCTGTGTGAGATTGTATCAAATGCTTTACATAGGTCGAGAAATACAGATAGACATTTCAAGCCCTTATCCAGGTGGCCAGAAATATGGTCAGTGACCGTGGCTATAGCATCATTGGTGCTTTTATGTTTTCTGAATCCAAATTGCCGCGGCGATATTAAGTTATTGGTTTCCAGATATTCCATGAGACTATTATTGACGATCTTTTCGAATACTTTTGAGAGGGAATTTAGCAACGTAATAGGACGATAATTACTAATATCAAGTTTGGAGCCAGTTTTAAAAATAGGGATAATGAGACCTTGTTTTAGAATGGTGGGAAATACCCCTTGGCGGATGCTAATATTAAGTAGATGCTTTAATGGTTGAAGTATACCAGGGGCAATTTTTTTAAGAACATTGTTAGATATTTCATCAATGCCGGTTGATGAAGAGTTTTTGAGCGAGTTTATTACTCTAGAAACTTCTTTCTCTGTAATCGTTTTAAGAACAAAGCGGGTTGGGAAATCATCATTGGTCGCGTGGTCATTTGGACCAAGCGTATCGTTATTTATTTGGATTTTTTTTGCTAGTTCCGGACCTATGTTTGTGAAGTACTGGTTTATGTAATTGACAATTGTGTTGGGGTTCGATGTAAAGTCTACAGTGATATCTTTGATATTGAGAGAGTTTAAGGTGTCGGTGGCTTTATTTGAATTGGTAGCTTCCTTGAGGACTTTCCATATTTTTTTAGGGTCATTGTTGCATTCGGAAATTTTTTTGTTGTAATATAGATTTTTGGCTTTCCTAATGACTTGTGTGCAGATATTACGGTATCTTTTGTAGAAATTATGGAGTGTGATATCATATGGGTTTGCGGCACATTTTTTGTGTATGGAATTGCGTTTCCGAATGCAGTTGATTATAGTATGGTTTATCCAAGGTTTGAGAGGTTTGATCGCTTTAGGAATGGTGTTTGTGGTGATTTTGGTGTTTTGGACAAGGATATCTTGTAGGTAGGTAGAGAAGTAGTTCCAGGCCTCCTCTATGTTAGTTTTGTTATAGAGTGTGTCCCACGATTTGGAGTTAATCGTTTTGTTAAGATTGTCATAGTTAATTGTTTTCTTCGTTGTTTTAGTTGGAGGTTTGCTTTGTACGTTGTGTTTGGAACTCATTGTGAAAGAGGTAGCGTAGTGATCTGTGACTGATGACATGTGGATTTCGGAGGTGTATTGGTTGGTTGATTTAACCATAATATGGTCGATGCAGGAGGAGGAGTTTGGCGTACATCGTGTTGCTGAATTTATTGTGCTTTCCATTCCGTGGAACATCAGTGTGTTTAGATAGTCTTGGCATTGGGGATGTTCGTTGTTTTTTAAAATGTTAATGTTAAGATCCCCCATTAGAATTAAGTTCTTTATTATGTGTAGATCCGTGAGATAGCAGTTTATGTCGCGCAAAAATGAGGAGATGTTAGGTTGAGAAGGAGAGCGGTAAAGTGCAATGATACATGTGTTGACATTGTACGTTATTTGAAGACAGTTTGAGTTAGTAATATAAATTTCTTTGACATTAAATGAGTTAAGAGTGTTGTTTAATGTATATGCTACTATGCCATCGTTTTGTCTGTAGTGATTTGAGGTTTGATGGTGGGTATAGTTGGGGATGTTTTTAGGAGTATAGTAAGGTGTTAGCCAACATTCTGTCAGGATAATTATGTCATATTTGATTTTAGTAAGGTCGAGTTCGATGAGGAATTGGTCAAAGTTTTTGTTTATAGATCTAATATTTTGATGGTATATTGATAAGTTTGTTTTGTTAGATGTTGTGGTAGTATTATCCATTTTGAATGATGTGTAGATTGTGTGGAAATATGTAAGGGTAATTACCCGATATTTTATGTAATTTTTTTTAAATCATCTACATGTTTAATATAAATAATTTTATCGTTCGTGATGCGCCTCATCATGATTCTCCCTTCTTTGTACCAGACATAGGCATAGTTTTTTTCTTTAGCAAATTTTTTTGTATGCCATAGAAGTTCTTTGTGATATGGGGAGAGTTCTTCTCCAATGTAAATCTTGTCGTCTGTAAGTCCTTTGATGGAAGCGTAGTTTATGTTTCTTTTCGCGGCGATGAGGTTGTCACGTGCAGTTTTGTTCTTGAACTGAACCAGCAGTTTGGGGGGGGCATCAGTACGTCGGTCCGGTATTCTTTTAGCTTCGGTTATTTCATTATATTTGATTTCTACGCCAGCCGCTGCAGCAACTCTTATAACTATTTCAGCCGCCTCTTCGCCACTTGAATGTTTAATCCCGGCTATTTCCAAGTAATTTGAGCGGAATTTTGTTTCAATTTCAGAAAGTTTTATTTCCAGATGTTTTATAGTGGTATTTTTGTCTTGTTGATCTTTTTTGATGATTGCTATTTCATCTTCAATTTTTTTGTTTTGACTAAGAGTTAGGTCTATCTTTTTTATTAGCTCGTCATATTGATTGCTTATAAATTCTATGCTTTTTTGTGTTTCAGCTGTGATTTTTTCCATTTTGGATATAATTTCTTTTTTAATATTTTCCATATTTTTGGCGATGTGTACGATAATTTGTTCCATATAAATATCGCCTAATTCAGGTGCATTTTTTCCTGTAGATTTGGTCGTCTTATTTATATTGTGATTATCCTCTTCTGAATCGCTAGATGTCACTTTTTTGCGATTTCTTCTGCCTATTCATCTTGGGAAGGTTTGGAGCTCGGATATTTATTTAGGAAAAATAAAAATATCAAATTTCTTCTGGATTAGGTAGGATTCGATCTCGGTCCGTTAGGTGTGCCTGAGCAATCGCGCTAGCCACTACACTATTGACCACATATGACGTAGTGTGAGGTTAGTGCAATATTTGTTGACTTGGGCGCAGTGTTAGATGACAGGTACTTGTAATAAGCGGATATTTATTCGGGCAACAATATTCACTGAACTGTCACTTTATAAAGATTGATCAGAATGATTTAATCACTTTATGAGACCGCACATAGATCATTAATGTAGATCTTTCGCTGAATAGATCTTAACGCAAACAATTGCCGATAGAATTATAACTTTTTCAATATTATTCGCTATAAATTTAAACGATCTCTGAGGAGCTGTGTTTTGGCGTGCACTCTGTGTGAATTACTCTGCACTATCAATTGAAATGCTTGTTAATAGTCTGGAACGTTCGGGAACTTCCCGGAATATCCCAGATCATTTTAGAACATTCCAGAACACTCTCGAATGTTGTGGAATGTTCGGGAACATTGTGGACCTTTTTTGTATGGGTGAGGCTACCCGTTGGTAGGGGTAAAATATAAAGCAAGATCCGTCGTGGGTTCGAACGTCAATCTCATATCGACTCCCTGAGCGAAGCCGGGTACCCCAGCTAGTTTTTAATAATTAATCTTGGCCTCGCATTGCTGGGGCCACGTGGAGCTTGGAGCGCGGCTCTATGGCACGCCACGTGGTTACTTGGCCACGTGGATACAGGACATAATAAAGTGTAATTCTCCCATGCACGTCGCACATCACACACTCCCCTCGACGGATGTACCGCCCACGACTGACAGAAAGTCAATAATTAGTTTAAAATTAACATCTAAAATTCTGAAAGCACAAAACTTTAGTTTCTAATAATCGTCCTGGGTCGACACAGTCGTAATTTACTTAAATATTGTACACTTTATTACATAATATTGTAATAATTATTATTTTTTAGTCTTTATTAACTAACCCAATTATACAATATTTATTACACGAAATTATTGAATTGGAATATGCTTACTAAGCATTGCTTAGTTCTTTCTTCCTACCGAACCTTGGAAGCAAGTTGTTGGTGTTTTTCGTGTGCACAATCTTGTTTTTAATTAAAAAGGAAAGAATTTGACCATCTCGGAAGTACACAATTTCGTTTGGTTGTGATTGAAGTATCGCTGTTATGCTATATACCTAACTATGTTGTGGTTGTGTTGTGTGCTCCTTCGCAGAGATACAGTGGTTAGTTATTCCTTTTTCCTTACATCCCTTGTTCTTTCCTTCACATACTATCACCCAATTCCATCAAACACCTTTTAGAATTTACAGTCCATTACAAGTGCCTCAACTCGTAAGCAGTTTCGGAAGCAAAAACATCCTACATAATAATTGAAGCAAAGACTAAATTAAAAATTAGGTCCTGATTTTGTCCTAATTTCACAATTCTCGACATTCTGGACAGTGGAAAATGAAAAAAGGCATTTCAAGCAACATTTCAATTCTGAATGGTGTTCTTAACGCAACCCGGATTTGTACCGATTTATTACATATTTCCCTTAAACACGGTAAGTTTTAAAGCTCTTAAAAATATATGTTATTCTTGAAGATAATATATCTAGATTTTGTCCGCGCCGAAACGCAAATTATATAAAATTCCCTTGATAGAAAAAAATCGCAAAGTATGCTCCAAAAATTATTATTAACACGTTTGTTTCGGTTATTTTACAAGTTATATGTATGAAAAAATTCACAGTGTTTCTTTAAATACTGTTTAAGATAATGCCCGCGAGATTTTTGCTCTATTTTAACGAGTCGTGTTTTATTAAACATTTTCGCAATTTTCGCATCGATTTTGTCGCTGTAAATGTTAGCGCTCCCATCAAACATTCGTAATTTCATATCTCTTCATCTTCTTCTTTTCGCCTTAAACCGGGGTGATACTGAGAGTATCTTCCACTCTGGACTGAGAGTATCTTCCACTCTGGAACTGGGTGAGTTGCAACATAGAAGGTGAATCAGTAATTTGATTAATAATTTTAAAGATGAAAATGAGATAAAAGTCTTTCTTACTTTATAAATTTATATAAAAAAAATGAAGAATAGGTACTGCATTGCAATACTGCATTTTTATTTTTACAGTTAGTTTTAATAGTTAAAATAATTGTCAAAGTTTTAATTTTTCACGATCCCCCTAAGACCACCGTATGTACGGGGAATCGTGTGACGTCATCACTCCTGAAAAATTACTATAGGATTGGGCAATCAGCTGATCAAGTGCCGCCATTTTGAATACCGTTATTCGAAGCATTCTCCCTAGAAGTAGCATTACTATTTTTTGTGCAGTAGTTTTTCAATATTTTAAATAATAGAAATAAACTAATGGAGATTCCTCTATTTTTGATACTGAATTATTTAGGCTTAAATATTATTTCAATAAACACAACAACTAAATCTCTATAAACAGTATGAAATAACGAATAACATGAAATGTTGTTAATACTGATGGCTTATGTCTTCTTCCTTGCGCTGTCCCAACTCATTGCCTAGGTAGGCTGTTGCGGTCGGCTCTTCTCGTTCTCAGGTTGTAATATCTTCTGTTCTGGGTATCGCCTTCATCCAGGCCGTTTCTCTGAAGAATTTTGGAACATTGAGTCATCCAGGAGTTCTTCGGTCTTCCTCTGGATGACTGTCGGTGAAGCTCCATAGACATTGCCTGCCTCACTGTGTGGTCTGATGGTCTCCGTCTTATGTGTCCATACCATCTCAACTGTCGTTCTTCCAGCTTACTATTTATGTCTGTGACACCCAGGCTACCACAAATGCGTGAACTATTGATCTTATCTTTTAGTGATACTCCTGCCGACGATCTAAGCATTCGCATTTCTGCTGTTTCAAGTTGCTGGTGTAGGAGTTGTACATAGTCCAGCATTCGGAGCCATACATTATTGCGGGTCTTACAATAGTCTGGTATATCTTTCCTTTCAGTTTTATAGGCATTTTGGAGTCACAATATTCCTGTTACGGATATAAATTTAATCCATCCCACACCTATTCTATGGATGACATCCGCTGCACATCCTCCGTCTCTGTGGATTAGTGAGCCCAGATACTTAAATGAATCACAGTTGGCTAATGTTACTCCGTCCAGTTTCATCGAAGGAGTTACATCATTTGTGTCTTCAAATGGTAAATACAAATATTCAGTCTTTTTCCTGCTAATTTTTAGGCCATTATCCTCCAGGATCTTTCTCCACCTTTCCAGGCTATTCTGTAAGTCACAATGATTATCTGCTATCAGT
Organism: Limnephilus rhombicus; assembly: GCA_929108145.2. Classification (NCBI taxonomy): domain Eukaryota; kingdom Metazoa; phylum Arthropoda; class Insecta; order Trichoptera; family Limnephilidae; genus Limnephilus; species Limnephilus rhombicus. The sequence continues at coordinate 38,538,452 of OV815278.1, forward strand.
ACTACATCATCTGCAAAAAGCATAGTCTTGAGAATACTGTTCATTTCTTGGCTTGTTAGATAATTCATGACCATTATGAATAGCAGTGGGCTGAGGACAGATCCTTGGTGTACCCCCACTTTAATTGGAAATTTTGGTGATATCCCTGATCTGCATCTTACTTGAGTTTCAACGTTTGTATACATATCTTGTATGGAGAGCACATATCCTTCTGGTACATTGTGGGCTCTCAATGCCGCCCATATCAGGCTTCGGGGAACCCTGTCAAATGCTTTTTCCAAGTCTATAAATACCATGTGCAAATCTTTTTTTGCATCTCGATGTTTTTCAACTATTATTCTGACTGTTTGAATAGCATCTATTGTTGATTTTTCCGACCCAAAACCGCATTGATCGTCGTGTATTTTTACAATATTCCTTATCCGTGTGTTGATAATTCTCTCATATATTTTCATGGTGTGAGACATAAGCTTTATCCCTCTATAATTGTCGCACTTCCTAGAGTCTCCTTTATTTTTGTAAAATGGAAGAAGGTAACTCTGCCTAAAGTTTTCTGGCATTGGTTCTCCATTCAGTACTTTATTGTACAGAGTGCACAGCCATTTATGTCCTACTTCACCATAATACTGATGGCTTATGTCATACCTACATAATCAAAGATTTCAATGCAATGACTGGTGACGCGTGACGTCAGCACTAACCATTCAGTAATACCAACTTTACAGTGTGTTTTGAAGAGAGGTTTAAAAATGCACTTTTTAATAATTTTTTAAGAACTCTACGTTTAATATTATGAAATAAAACTTATATATTCAGAATCAGCGCTTATTGGTCTACATGAACATATTTTTTTAAAGTCATAATATTTTTCATTGGAGTTCCTTATTGGGAACATTTAGGTATATCAATATTGCTATGACATAATGAAGTATCAAGATGGACGTGAATTATTTTATGTAAACATATTAGATCAGTCAATTGCCTTCTGATTTTAAGTGTATTAATTTTAGTATTCAAGTCGAATGTCGTATGATCTAAGATGTTCTTGTAATCAACATTTAAAAGATAACGGTCTTAGCATTTTTTTAACTGATTCTACAATGTTTTAATAATTTGCAGTAATGTGGATTCCAAATAGTGCTTCCATATTCAACTTTACTTCCAATTAAGGCATTGTAAAGGGTTAGAATTGATAGAGGATCTTTGTCTTTGGATGCAAGAAGATAAATAGTCATGTATTAATGCTAGATAACGTTAGGTCAAGAAGTTAGAATAAATAATTTCATCTTCCACTTGTCCTGTTCGGGTTGAGGCCCCATCACTTTGACAAATCGCCTCCAGGCGTCCTTGCCCTTGAGGTTCCAGGTCAAATCAACAAAGTGGCACTTAACACACCTTTGTTGAACATTCATATAAAGTCATAAAAATAGCCCAAAACCAACTTAACGTATTAACCTATTTAATCTAGTTTTTATTCGTCACATTTCATGACTTTATATCAGTTTTCAAAGGTGATGTTGTCGGGGATGTTGAGTTGTGTGTCCTGCAATACTAAAGTGGCATCTGTCCTTTCCAACATTTTCTCGAGTTGGTTTCCCCAACTCCAGAGGAAATAAAAAAAATTCGAGTGCAGTTTTACACGCGGTAGAAGCGAAACTTTACCAAAACAATCTCAACCAATACTTGGAAAGTGAGGTCGTAATCAATGCGACAAATGAGCGCAGACCTATCGTAATTTTCGTTTCATATTTCAACCAATAGCCTTTAAAAGTGTCATCATAATCAAAGCGGCCGATGAGCGTCGTTGATGCGTCGCAGGTGCAGTAATCGTCATTTCCGTTTCATCCAAAATCCGATTCACAACGGGGCTGTAGAAGTTTGACTTCAAAAAGTGTATTATGTTTTCAGAGATAATTTCAATTGCTTCTTTTACAAACCAATATTTTGTGTTGTATATGCTTTGTACAGTTAAATGGGCCCTGTAACCCCTCTGACGCCCCAAGGAACTAAAAATCCCTCAGGGCCTACATGATCTTTGTGGATCCTGTGTGGATGGTATTTGTGAAGGAAATAGAGGAAGTTTTGGAAAGAAAAAAAATATATGAGGGGTGGATTAGAATCTGGGGGTCAATGTGTCCAGGAGTGACGGACGTACGAATCTAACCCTCCCAATGAGATGGCGGTACCCATACTCGCCTCCCAAATTAGGCTAACCGTATTTAGTTTACCTGAAAATCCGAAGAATCGGTCTGCAGAGTACATTGTGAATTTATTGAGCACTGTTTGTTCAATGCTCTCAATTTACATCAGGTTATTCAGCAGTCCGGCCGGGGAACCAATGCAATTCGTCATTTATCTCATCAGTTTCACCAAATTATTTACAGATTTACTCTTTATAACACGGTGACCCGCGCGGCGGCGTTTGTACTTGTGGTCCTGCAATCGTGAGTTCTGTTTTAACTTATCTCTCTCTCCACTATTACATTCGTCGTTAGTGAGAAACATTGGTGTGCCAACCAGCGGAATGCCCGCAGGATCCCGAGAGACAGGTTTGACCATGTTATTAGTTTTTCCATTTAAATTCACGTAAAAGTAACATTTAACCCTCCAGCGCTGGTGGGGTTAGTGGTGCTGGCCGCTGAAGTTACCGGAAATATTTAGGTCAGCTTTTATAATCGAGCGCCCTCGCAGCGCCGGTAACTGACGCGCGTCGTAAACATATTTCAGCAAACTTGGAAAATATTGAACTCCTGAAATATGTGATAGGAACTGGTGGTTAAAAAAAAGTCTGCCAGTAATAAAGAAGAAAATAAATTCACGTAACAAAATAACAACATGAAAAAATCTTATTCGGGATACCTGCAGCCTGCAGGTACAAAACATAATATTATTACGTTAACCCTTAGCCTCGGGCCTATTTTGGAAGGTCAGAATATTTTTTTTTTGCAATAAAATTAAATTAAATGGAATATTTCTGAACACACCCGAAAATTAAAAACTGTTTTTCAAAGACAATAAAATACGCTCACAAATTTTATAATTTGAAATAATCATTAAAAAAAATTGAAAGCAAACATAGCAAACTTTTAAAAATGGCATACCTAACTAAAATTACTGAAAAGAAACAGTACACCCGTATTGTATTAGGCAAATGTATTATAAACGCTATCATCGTTTCGCTATTTTGTCGTTTTATGTAAAAATAATTTTTCAAAAATTGTCATTTATTTCAAACTAGTTGGTTCCTGGCATGCGTTGCAACGCGTATTCAAAGAAATAAATGGTTTCTCCCTGCATGTCCTTTCCCGTGCTTCCCCTTTCCCCTCCCGCGTTCCTCTTCCACCTTCCCCGCCCACACTCTTCCCTCTCCCGCTCTCCCGTCCAAACCCCCCTCCCGTGTTCCATATATTCAGTCCCAGTACATCCAGTTTTCAAACAACTCTCGTGCCACCTATTACAATTTTTTTATTCAAATTTTCACTTTTCTTATATTACTAATATTCGTTTTTGGATATTATAAGAACAATCAATCAAATTTGGTACCTAACTTGGGTAACTATTTTAAATATCTATAATATTAAAAATCCATAGAATAGACAATTAATTCCCTAAATACAAAAAAAACAGCTGCCTGTTAAATTCAATTTCATCAAACGCGCGAACTGTCAAACATGCGAAGTTAAAATAGTCGTTAAATTTTCTGAAATTATCAAATTTTCTGCGCAATTTTCTTAATTTTTCTTTCCGTAAGAACCTTCTACAAAAAAAAAGATGAATGAAATAGGTAAAGTCGTTCTGAAGTTATGGCGAGACCAAGGGAAACAGGGATTCCTTTTTATGTATATAAACTGCGGTTGGAAACATTAAATTCATAAAGGTGTACATTTGAATTATTTTGGTGTTAACCCTTAGATTTGAATATAAAGTGTGGTGTTTTTTTCTTTTTAACTCCGTTTGATCATATTTCTAACCATGATTGTAAAGGAGATAATGATTTCTATGAGACCTTAAACCGAAAAAAGTTATTCCTAAAACCGATCAAATTAGCTTAAGGGGTTAACAATATTCTCAACACTACAGAGCAATCTCCCGAAATTATATTCTTTCGTCTACACCTACACCCTTAACGCCTCATACTTATTCACATCAAATTTTTGTCACATAGGTAATCAAAAAGGCACCCGGAAGTCTTAATGGTTTCTATTTCTAATAGAACTAAGTAATAAAAACCAGGCTCAAAGCACTGAAATCGCAAAATATATTGTTTTCTATCAAGCATCATAAATTTATCATGGATTATTTTTTGTTTATTAAATTATCTCACTGGTAGTATTTTTTTGTTATCTGATCTATAAAATGCATTTTCGACAAATTTTTCTCAATTCCAACCCTGTTCCTAAATCTTCTTTTTTCTGTAAAACCTACCCTGCCCTGTCAATGTATTTTTGTATCTTGTTTTTTTATCTATTGTATTTTTTTTTAATATTATTTATTTTCTCATATACAAAATTATTAGGTACTAGCTTTTTCCCCCTCCGCCTCCTCCACCTTCCCTATCTCCACTCCATTCCCCCCCCCCCTCACCAAACCCTCCATACCCGTTACATCCATTTTTCAAACAGCTCGCGTGCCACATATTACAATTTTTTATACAAATTTCATAATGCCAGAGCTCTGAGCCATAACTTGTATTTTATTCTGATGTATGAGCTATATTATTGTAAAGTTTCATTAAAATCCATTTAGTAGTTTTTGCGTGAAAGAGTAACAAACATAAATACATCCATACAAACTTTCGCCTTTATAGTATTGGTAGGATTTCTGATGTTATTTGTAAATAAATTGTGACAGGCAGTGTGACTAACGTAGCACATTTGTATGTAACAAAATAGTGTAGTGCTTTAATTGCGACAAATCCGTTAACTGTGCAAGGTCTCGTTTTTATTTGATTTTCTGTTGCCTTAGAAAGTGTTTAGATCCAAGAGTTTTACTATATTTGTCGTGTCGTCGGCGTAAGAAACATTTTTTCCAGGAATTACAAAATTACATAAATCGTTTATATACATATATTAAAAGTAAAACCGGGCCAAGATCAATTCCCTGCAGAACTCCGTATGTATCTGTGCTTGTGAACAATAAATATACCCAGTTTTTGTGTTTTGTCTTTATAATAGTTGGTGACCTTTTTGGCCTCTTAGTTAACTTATTTTTTTGATGAGTAAGTTATTATTGATGATGTTGTTTTCTCTGTTGCAGAAATGAGCTCTCCCAGCGCGGTGTCCGCCTGACGGCTGCACTGGACTATAGCTGTGTGTGTGGTGCTGTGGTGCTGTGCCGTGCCGTGCAGTGCTAGTGCTGGCTGCATGAGACAAGTGTCAGCTCCGAGGCTGTAGTGATTGGTTATTGTGTTCTATTGTGCCTATCCTCGTTGTGTTGAACCCTTCGCTAAGGTGAGAACGCCAATCCATTCATTAAAAAATATATAAATACATTAATTTTAAAAATAATACATTTCCTATCCAAACTACTTACACTAGGTGTTGATTATTTTTAATTGTATATTTATTTATCATGGTCTCAATAAGACGGTTATACAAAAAGTTTAAAGAGATTACAAGTGTATTGCAAAAAAGTGGTGAAAAAGAGAAATGGTATAGTTAATATGGTGACCGGCCAACTCAGAATGAAACCAACCCAGAACCACTTCAGAGAGGTCATTTAAGAGTGACAATAAAAAAATATTTTAAATATTTTAAAAATTGGTTAAGTTAGGTTATTAGGGTTACCGAATATTTTAAAATATTTTTTTCATAGCTTTTAATGACCTTTCTGATGTGGTTCTGAGTTGGTTTCATTCTGAGTTGGCATGGAACCAGTTAATATACATAACAGAAAAACACAAAAAAACAAATATTCAATGATTGTGGGAACAGCTCTATTTACACCTATTTTGTGACTTTCGTCGAAGGAAAAGTAAGTTAAAGAATGTTAAAAACGTCAACCGTCGGCAAGATAAAAACAGAACCGCTCTGTTGATACGCGCGTTCTGAAGAACGAGAAGTTTTCACTTTTGCATAATACACTATTACCTTGGTACATGGTATCTGCCACAAAGATTAGTAAAGTTGTTATATCACTAATTTACCTGCAGCGCTTTGGGTGAATCAAAACCTAAAGCTTACATTTAACTACCGCATCAATTGAGACTCAGTTGAAGTAAGAGGCTTAAAAAACTCATTGATTCTGAAAGTCATATCGTTAAACAATAGAGTTCAGAGCTGGTTAGCTCTCCAATTATTGCGCAGATTTTCTTCTTTTACATTTTCTTTTTAATTTTTAGTTTATTCCACAAGTCTGTATACATTTTCTCAACCCGCGGTATACTGTGTGGAGTTATGTAAAAAAAAAAAATACAAAAATAAAGGACACCTTTTTTTTAATTGTCTAGCCTCATTTATTATAAATATGGGAACAGAAGTATGCAAAAGCCCCTTTGGGGGTTTCACAAAATGGCAAACTACTTTCATACGTTCATTGTATTATAGTATCCACTTCGCCTTTGCAATAGGTATGCACTTTGCTTTCTCTCTGACCAAATGTATTTAACGAATACACATTTTGCTGAATATTTTCTTTTTTTTCAACTTAAAAATTGTTCTGCTTTGATGGCGACTACAATCCTGTACGAAACGTTGTTGGCTCAATACGGGAGACGAACCACAGAGTACACAACGGTTCAATACTCTAACAGCCTTACTAAATAAACCACAGCACGCCCGATAACCCACGTTACTGCAGCAACATGAATAAAACAAAAATACACTAAAACACGATAACATTACTAATGAGGTTTGTTCAAAAATGTATTTTATAAGTCTGGCAACAATGTAATTTTTCATAGTGTAAGTACTAAATTGTGTGTTTTCCTTCATAACCGCCAGGTGGCGGCGCGGGCGCCTGCGCATTCGTCGTTCGGGCTGAAAGCGCGAAAAAAAAATCGCTCCTCGGATGAGTGTGTAATATTATTACTTACTCAAATGTGATCGTAATTTCTAATAATATGACTAATTCACCATTATATTCGTATAATTGATATATTTACCGAGTTTTTGTGGTTTTTAATAAGTTTTAGTCAAGTTATAATAAAAATAATCATACTTTGAAAATTGAAATGTCAAAAAGTATTTTATATAAAACATGAAAATTCAAATTTACATTTAAACGTTTTTATTTTATGAGAATTTCATAAAATTGGTGTTTTTTTTTAAATATTAATATCTAATACATGTGTTCCTAAACGTATCAAAGTAATTAACGTCTTTAGAGATGCAAGAAATCTGTTATAAAAGTCAGTATCATTTTTTAGGTTAGTTTTTTGGTAATAAAAAAACTTTGAAATTTTTTATTACTTTTTTTTTGTATGCACGATGAAAAAGTGAGGTGACAGTTTCGTTTCAAATTCATTATGTAAAAGGTCTGTATTTTTTAAATTTTGTTTTTTTATAAATTTCTGTACACTTTCATCAAATGTGTTTTGGTAAAATAACAATTCCATTTTTTTTTTCGCGTTTGAATCTTAATATATGACAGTTTTTTAAAACTAAAGCGTATTTCAATTACACAAATCTAAAAGGTAATTTTATCTAGTTTTCACAAAAATAAGAAATGTATACAACATTTAAAATACTTAGGAAAAAAACCAAATTTCGTTCAAACATCATTACTAAAACAGAGATAAACTACCCTCTCAGACTGTGTAAACCAAGTGTATTTTTTTCCATGAACAATTTTTTAATTAGTAATGTTTTCACATCCGCGGCCGTTTGTCAATTGAATAAAATTTTCACTGGGTTTTTTAGTAAGGCTGTAGTCTAACAGCATTGGCCTTGAGAATTAAGTATCAAATATATTATCTTCTTATTTAGAAAAAATATCATATTATAAAATATAATGAAATCTCGGAATGGGTAATTAAATTGATGTTGTTTATTTTCACGCGTTGTTATTTCACGCAATGTTGTGCACTACGTTTGCTATTGTCATATTTCAACTTAGCAATCGCTCATGTGGATTGGTGAAGAATTGAAGTCAGATTTACAAAATAACATTTAATTAGCGACTTAAAACACATAGCTTATTAAATTTCTCAGTGGGGGTTGTGATTTTGATGGAATATAGTGGTTCCTAATTCCTAATGGTTCTTTTGTTGAAAATAAATTGATTTGATATGATTCGTTCATATAAAATCAATGTTTGCGGTTTATTTTTGATGGAAAGTGTTACTTAATTCGTCACATTAATACTCGTACGTCCATAAAATTTTGTGGTTCAATTAACTCATTTAACTCTTGGACGGGGAGGGATGAAGACGGGGATGGTGGAACGGGAACGAGAAAGCACAAGGAGATATAGTATCGGTAGGGGACAACAGTGGGTAAAGTCGGAAAAATCCATGCTTCTCACACGGACAGCTGTATGTGGCCTGCTGACGCGTCGTAAAACCTTCTGTTTCTTTTGTGAACTCACCAGACGGAAAAACAAAACAAAAAACATTGTGTATCTAAAAGTACTTCAATAAACAGAATTAAAATACAAACACTTCTTTCTTTGAGTTGCCTTGCAAGGCATGCCGGGTACTCGCTAGGCACTATATAAAATTATTATAACACAGCTTTTTGCCGAAGTAAAATATTGCCGTAGTTAAAAATTGAATTATAACAATACCTACCATGTAAAGAAACAATATGAATAAATGAATTCACAATTTTTTAGAGAATATAAAAAGTGTTTATTTCTTGATTCCAATAAGTAGAATCGAATAATGGACTGAACGCGATTGTGAAAGAACAATGGGGTCGTTTCAATTTATTTGTTTGCGCTCAACAGTAAAACTTACGGGTGTGTAGTGTACCGATAGCACATAATATGTTTTATGTTCATAATTCTCTGGGTTGTTCTTGGAAGTATCAATTTTTTATTTTTTTTTAAACTTTATTTATTCCCATTTCTTTGTACATAAAATGTATAATAGCAAATAGTATATAATAACATAATGTATAATAACAAATAGTATGAACAAGAAATGAAAACCCACTAACGCACTGCCTGAGTGTGGGTAATATTAAAACAAAATACTATATTTCCAAGTACCCAAAGTATAAAATAGACTTAAAAAACATATAAAATATAAAGATAGTATAAAAAGTTAGTATTACATAGGTAGAATAAGTGAAAAGGGTTTTTTTTTCAGCTATTATAAAAATATGGAGAAAAACATACTGATTTTTTTTTTTTTTAGTTATTATAATTATAATTTGTACGTATGCTTCGGCAATCGGTACTTTTAGAGGATATTAGAATTTTGTTTTGAATAGTTTTGCTTTCCATATATATTTCCTACTTAAATATAATTTATCTGTTTCGACAAATCCGTGTCATTCACCAGCAAACTTAAAACTAACTTATACAAGTTTAATTTACTTAAACAAATACAGAAATGATGACATTTTATTAAGGTTTTTTATTGCTAGTGGAAAGGGTGATTTTGGGTGAGGGGGATAACGGTGGGAGAAGTCAACATAACATGGGAACATTGTCAATAAGGGTGATTTACGGAGTGCTATTATTTTTTTCACTAAATTAATTTTTTTTAAGTAAAACTGCTTTACGCACGCTTGACTTGGGGAGTAAGCTGGTGAATGCTTGACGAGAGCGTTACGAAAATCGAGGCGAACGGTAGTTGAGAGGGAGATATAAGTTAGTGAAGATAGAAAGAGAGAGAGTTACGTTTCGTATATTACCGTAGGGGCAAGAGAGAGAGAGGTGCGAGCACACATTTTCTTTCTCTCTTTCTCTCAGCCAGTTACGTTTCGTATATCTACGACACAGTGCAGGCCTATTGACTGTATCACCCTGTAGGAGCAAGAGAGAGCAGTGCGCGCGCACATTTTCTTTCTCTCTTCCTATCATATAGATGGAGCTAAAGAAGTTTTACTTCAGTCGTGTGGTCTAAAGCACGCTCGTTTTTTTTTATTTCTAAGGTTTCTAAAGCTCACAAATTAAAGTATTATTTATATTTGAATGTTTAAACTTGGTTTTTTGTTTGTTGAAGTTATGGCCTGTCTCTATTAAATGATTAGCAAACTCGGAGCAGTTATTATTTCATAGCAAATTTAATATATTCAAATAACTACATATTTAAATAAATTCATATATTCGTATAAAACTCTTCAAAACAAGATGTCTAGAAATTTTTATGTAGTTAATGCCCAAGAAATACAGGACATTAGAATAGTTCTTGAACGAAATTAAAACTAGTTATTATTCGTTATTCTAGTCTCATGTGTATTGGGGAAAAGTTATCGTGGTATATCACTATATTATATTTCCTTAATCAGTCTAGGAACCTGTCTGCGGTCTAGTTGGACCTTATCTGCTCCACCACACAATTAAAAATAATAATAATAATGATAACACTTTGTGGTATTTGCAATCAGTGCAATGCACAAAAGGATGCAAAATAAAGTAAAACATGACGCTGCCATTAGTGATTGTTTTTTAATGCACTTGTTGAATTTATCCTTGGTACCAGCTATTCGTGCTATGCCAGCTTCTCTGAGGAGGGAAAGAAAGCTGTGGCGTTTGACTAACATCTTCGAAGCGTTGCATGGGGCTTCTGTGAGGTGTCACAAAAACATATTGGTAGTAAAAGAATGAATAAAGTGCCTAGATAGTGTGTAAAAGAAGAATAAAAAGAGTATTTATATATACAGGGTGTAACAGCATGTACTCGAGGGATAATCAACGATTCCTGAGCATATTTGGTGTAAAAAATGTAGATTTTGCTGTCCGATAATTTTTTTTTTAAATTAAATAAAAATATTTATCTATCACTCGTCGCAACTAAGTAGTCGGTATAACCTAGCTATTCATGTGATTAGCACTCCATCTCGTTTCAGCAGCACGGTAACATACGATTCATCACGATTTAAATAATAGAATTATTTTGTTGTGTACTGTGGAACGTTTCATTTTAAAAAATTGTTGGTTCCGATTCTAACTGTCTGTCTATAACTCAGGTTGAATGAACTTTAGAACTTTGACTTCGAATTTAAGTGTCATCATTTTCAAAATTGGAAGGTTTTGTTTAGAAGTTTTAGAAGCGATAAAGTACCTCCTTCTAATACATATTTAATTACTGAACTGATGTGGCAAGAATTTAGACTGCCCTGTGATTTTTCACGGGTCTACTCTAGCTTAAAACTATTAATCGTTCAAAGGAAAAGCTATACTTAAGTCTGAAGCCGAACACAGTAGGTACATATAGTTTATTATAAAATAGTTTCTTTTTAGTTTTTTTTTAGAATACTACTACTTTCTCACAGTATCAAAGAGATTAATTTCCACTGAGTTTGTTTTTTTGAAAACAGCTTGTAAGCCAGCGAACGGCCTTTACTGTAAAATTATTTAATTTAATCCTTCGCTGCACCTCTAGCCTCTAGCGCTGAGGCTGAGTGGACGACTCGGCGATGAGCGCTTGCGTCATTGCTAAATCCAACGCAAATGATAAATACGTGCTAAACAACTAATTTGCGTACCTACTACAGGTATATTAGTCTTAAATTGCATTGAGGTTGTTTTCGGTTCTCTCCGGTATTGGCTATGGATAAATGGACACGCATTTACATAAGCTAACCAGTTTATCCACTCGACATCTTCCAGCGATGCGGCATTGCCAATGTGTGATGTCCGTCGTTTAATATTTAACATATAACATTTGTATGTATATCTGTTGAATGGTATCCCACTTTGCCCTGTTCAAAGTTTGCCAGTAAACTAAACGTAATATACTTAGCTGCATCCAGCAGATTTAAACCAGTACAGTCCAATCCGCTCGCTGGCTGCGAGCTCTTCTGAAGGTTCTCCTGAATTATAAACCAGCAGGGTGAAGTTATAGCTCCCACTTTGTGAGATATTGATGGCATGAAAACCCCCTTCAGTTGGCTAAAAAGTTGGCTTTTGCACTTCTGTTGGCTGATATATTACATGTAACTCTAAATGTAAATACTAACATCTTATTTCTACTCCAAACTCTCGACCCTTGATGACCTTTGAGTTCTTTTCACTGTCGGTTCTTCGTCGTCATAAAATAGTGAAGAATGCGACAGCGAGATAATATTGTACACATCGACCAATCGGTTATTGATACTAGATACTAGAACCAAAGGGCAAAATCTTTAATCGAATACGGTATTATAGCCTGGGGAGGAGCTAACGCCGCCGCTATTAATCCGATTTTTAAAGCTCTGAAACTAATTATAAAGATTATATTAAAACTATCGAGAACAAGCAGTTCGGATGAAATCTTCAAGGGAATCTGTGTCTTGGACATTAGGCAACTTTATGCCAAAAATATACTAGCATATCTCTTCAAACAGAACTGAAGAAATTTAGAAAATGTCCAAACTGCTCGAGATACTAGAACAAAAAGGGCATAATCTCTTACTTGTCCCTTTTACTTAAACAACTTTCGGTAAAAGAAATTTTAGATACTTTGCAACAAAATTATAAAATGCACTTCCACTGGCCATTAGACAAAACTCAATGTATCTTAAATAAATATCAGACAACAAGTCTTGAATTATTATCAGCCAAGACAGATCTATCATCGACGATATTATCAACACCAACTTATATATATTTAATTATTTTTTTATTTATTTTACAGAAACAAACAGTAGGTACATAATTACATAGGAGAAAATAGTTCCAAAGTTATAGAATATAATACAATAATTGGTACCAATGACATGTCGCTGTTATATACTTATGTTTTTATGTGATAAATTATAAATTATACATTTATTATTGTCTTCATTTAAATGAAGACAATATTAGAGAAACTCAATCGAAAATGTGGAGACAGAAAAATCGGAAAAAGATATTGGCACCTCTAGGACTCGAACCCATATATACTCGTATATATTTTTGTTTTTTTCAATGGTGCGATGATAATGGTCTGTTACTTTAAATGTAATATTGTGTTGTTATTTGTATTTTTATCATAAACTGCTCATGTTTTAAAGCGCCTGCTCTCAACACACGATTTTCCAGTGAGACAGGCATAGGACATCACAAATTGTAAGTCTACAATTAATAAAGATGAATAATATATATAAATAAATTTTGTTACAAGTAAGTGACTTGACAGAGTATCTTGGTTTCGCAACTGTGTGTGTTGCAAATAGCAAATTTAGCTTGGCATTATTTCCTTTTTGACCTATGTACAGTGTACACCTTCACCCATTCTCTAAAAATACTCCAGAGCATCCACGAAGATGTCGCACTCTGAAGGAAACCTCATTTAATTATTAATTAATTAAATGCAATTCATTAATATTCTTCTGATTCTTAATTCTTTTTTTATTTAAAAAAAAAAGTTATTACATTTTTTTCGTGTGTTTATTTTTGAACAGACAGGTTTCACGTTCACCTTTGGTTAATCAAATCAATTGACTAGGAATTCTGTGAACAGTAGACCTCGCGTCCAAAAAAGTATGTGTCTAATTTTCTCTTATTTAATAAGTCAAAAACAAAATTTTCTCTGAAATCACAAGATATGTAGAAGGTACTTAAATACCTGCCTACTTAATTTATAAACACGACGAATTGACGATCGATCACATTAAAAATATTTATTTACTGAAACAAAACAGTCACCATCTAACGAACAAACAAATTTACGAAAGACAAATTGGAAAAGGCTTGAGTGGTCCACGTTAGAACAGGACTTCACTACGTTCAGTCCGTTAATGAAATTACCTACATTACGTACATTTTCCCCACATATATGTGATCTTGAAAGGTACCGTGGCTGTCTATTTGAGAAGTAGACTACGAATTAGACGATATATACAGGGTGTTAAGGGACGTACTTGACTTACTTTAACCAGTGATTCCTGACATTATTTGGAGTAAAAAATGTAAACGAAATTTTGGTCTCCGGTGACATTTTTGATGTTTTTTTTATTTATTTTTTCTACAAAAACATAAAAAAATGGTAGGTGTTGGACAGTTAGAGGCGGGGTAAGGGGTTGGTCGGATTCTCGGCTGAGTGACCAGTGATGAAGTGCGGAAGAATTTTTTTTTTGTTTGATTTTGAAGAAAAGAATTTTGAAAAAAAAAAAAAAAGTTTTCAAAAAAAGTCACCGGAGACCAAAATTTCATTTACATTTTTTACTCCAAATAATGTCAGGAATCACTGGTTAAAGTAAGTCAAGTACGTCCCTTAACACCCTGTATATTGTTGGAATAATATTATCGAAATGTTAATAGTCAAACTTGTTTACGTTGCAAGTTCCGCTTAGCCAAGTCGTCAAAAGTGCTAAGCACGTGATACGGGTACACACCAAACGCCAACACCGAGCTAATGCGCAGTGGATTGCCTTATTATTGTTTTTGTTGATGTCATTTCGTAGAACTACTATTTAATATTGTTTCTTTAGATACGTGACTCCACATCTCGTCGTTGTCCGCAGCCAATGGGACTTCAATGGTCCAAATAGATTTGAAATATTTATTGTGAGGTGAAAGGAAATATAGCAAGGAAAACTGGTAAAGTTGGAAATACGTCGTCATTGAGAACCGATTTATTAAATATGAACTTAAACCTTTTCAAGTCCAATGAGAGATGAGTAGTCAGAATCAAAACGTTGTATTGCATGACTTTAGCTACTCCTCGGCCTTCCCTACTCTACATAGCATTGTTAGGAGGAAATCCGGTCCCCGAGAAATTCGCTCTTGCTCTTACTCCTTCAAATACTGAGCGAAAGGCACAACTGGCGGTCCTTCCCTCAGCACAATTGGTCAAAAACCTCCCAAAATTATAAGATAACAGTAAAACATAATATTATTAATTATTATGAAATATTAAGCAAATCAAAACAACTGGTATTATTCTTATGTATTTGAAATGCACCGCGAGAGATAGCCGGAGGCGGCAAGAAGTGACATCTAACATCTTAAATGGAAGCTTTCTTTCCCACACACTATGATTGGCTGGGTCAAATTATGAAATGCCCCGATATCATATCTTCTGTCTCTTTACGCACCACACAATAAACGAGATGGCACTATGTCCCTTAGCAAAAAGTTTTCAGATTCTAAATACGGTTTGGGTCAGTGCCGTGAGGGAGAGAGAGCATGCTGAATATTATGCGTCTGAAAGAGATGGTTTGATAAACGTAGGTTGATTTCGCATATTTTACGCTTGTCGCATGCAATAATTTACTCTCAAACTCATGAGGTCCTACAAATGAATATTATCATATTTAATTTGATATTGTATCATAGGTGATATCATTTTTTAAAATGACCTTCCACTTCTGAACCCCTAGAGCCGCCTCTGCACCTCAGGCTTAAAATACCTAAATAAAATCATCAAAATCGCGGTTTTGTACTCCCCATTTTTCTTCTCCAAAACTGGACCGATTTTTAAGATTTTTTTTTTAGTGTCTGTATTAGAAAACAATACTCAACGTCTGTTCTTTTGCTTTAAAAAAATACATTGTCTGGTTTGTAAACTGAACGTCTGTTGATAGCGTTCAAACCAGGCAATTTTAACGATTTTTGGAGGGTCCTACCTCTTACAAGAAGTAACTTATCAAAAAAAAAATCAAAACGTACCAACGCGCTAGTCGTCGATACAGTATTTAAAAAAAATTTACACTAGTGTCAAAAATTCAGAGAGGAACTTGGGAAATACGTTTGTATGGACAAAACGCAGCGTGATTTCACAAAATATAATTTATTCTGAAAATACTGACTATTATCAATCTGCTAGCAATCCATATCAACATAGTGCTCTTAATTCATGACAAAGGATCTAATCGACATAATTATGAGATATGTTTGAGGCCTCATAATAAGGTGACATTCTGTCACCTATCAATCATTCAAGTAATAATTAAATATCACGTAATCGGTAAATTGATACATAATGTACTAATATATCAAAAGTAGAATCTGTGTTTGTTATTTGTACACAAAAGTTCCTGACAGATGATATCAACCAGCTCCGTTTATGTCCATCTTGAAGTCGTATTTGACAGGTGTTTAACACGATATTTGTACCATGTATGTGAAGAAATATTGGTTCTTGCATGCCCGTGACAAAGAGGCCTGAATGTGGGACGTCAGCTATCACGTCTTGAATATTTTCACCTGCATGCCCAGCTCTTACTTGTGAGGAGTGCTTCGTATATCCCGTTCGTTGTCACGTCATGAAATAATCCAAATTTTTGACTAACGTACATAATATAATTCCCAACATCACAATATATTCCTTCCATCTCTTTTATAGATATACGAGTAGAATAACGAATTGACCGAACAGTGGTTGAGTTGGCGTCTCGCTTGGTTCCATCCAGGCATCTTGAGCTCATTTCCTCGACTGGCTAAGTCCTTTATCATGACACAATCAGCGTTTTCCGCTTACTGTGATGGTAGTAGGAGATTTTCATTTTTTAAAGTAATAAAAATCATACAATAATTGCCTCGTGGGCGTGTTTCGTGATCCAACTATGGGCCTAATTTAAGCCTATATTTCCGTACAAAACTGTATAACAATAATTCACCTTGCTTACGAATTTCAAATGAAATGGCGATATACAATTTCCGGAAAGTGGAAGATAGACAGACCACATGCTAATTGGTCTGGAAACAAAAGGTATTACGTCAGTGGCACATTTGTTTCCATTTAAGTTTGTATATGGAAGGCACTTCTGGTGTTATATTCTTTATTCTATGTTTATAGGTTTGAAAGCGTATCTTTTAGAATAATGGTAATATATTTTTCGTATATTTTTGATGAAACATGTTTGTAGTGTATCTTAGCGTATCGGCCTTTATATCGGTGTTATTTTTGTTGCAGCCCTTTACAAAGAATGGATAGTTAATCATAATATACTGCTGACAGCCATCACGTATTTCGCTATTCTCTCTAGCTATTGCGTATTGCCTTTCACCGTACAATGCTTTCAACGTTATCGTGTGAATAAAGCCCGAGCCACGTAGCACCGTTTATTCCCAACAAGTTCCCTATCGTACAAGCTCTGTGAATTATTCAGTTTTCTCTCGGGGCTGCGAGACGTACATACACAGCAACCCTGTTTCTTACCTGACTCAGCAGCTCCTCCGCCCTGCACCAGTCCTCAGTTTGCCCGTACTGTACAATGGTCTCTGTTGTATGGCGTTGTTCCCTTTGCCAGATATTCTTCCCGAGAAAAACTCTTATCTTACCTTTTATCTACCTGTTGACTATTGACTTACTCTGTTCTTCTCTCTTGCTGCATGTTGCAACATGCCTCGTTATTTACCTCTCCATCTGCTCCTTAGACGTTATCTAATCCGATGATTGTACTAGAAAGGAAATGATCGAATATCGAATGCAATATTATCTTCCTTCGCATCTATAAAATATGTGTTTACCGCCCTTACTATTTGAGATCCTACGCCTCAAATATTTGTATAGCGCTTTGTTAATTTTGAAAGTAAAAAACCCCTCGGAATCTTTATCTGGCCAATGACTGCCTATAAAAAGTGTCCCCTTGTTGCCACGGTAGCTGCTGTCATTGCTAAGAAAAAAGCTGCGACCTTTTTTACTGTAAAGATGTTTATGTGTCAATAATAAATTATCTACGAAGGTTCTTGTTTAATGCAGGCGTAGACACATAATGGACGTCTTACAATCATTATAGTCTATAAGTTTTTTTAAACGATGGTTACTTTTACGTAAATATGAGTCTTTTACCTTTACCAAGCCGCCGGCCTGCCTCTACACCAGGGGTTCCCAACGTTTTTGTACTCTAGAGCACATTCTAAAATATCGGTAGGGTGGCGGGCGCCACCTCTTTTTAACCGACAAACTTCTTCCATAACTGATATTATTAATGTTTCGGACAGCGTTACAGTGTCCATCATCAGGGCAGATGTCTAAAAAAAAAAAAACAACATTCTACACTTTTAATAGATATAGATTTTGAAAAGTAAACTTTAAGCTTAATTACCAAAAGAAACATCGGTTTCAGTCGGGATAGACGGAAAAATATGTATTAAAACTCGATTTTCATGCTATCAAAGTTAAAATTTTCCATTTCCGTCATTTTTTTTTATGGAATTGACATCTGCGAATTTTTGTTTCAAACTAAATGCGCATGAAATACTTAGTTTACCTAAACTAAGAACCTTATAACCTATTTTGTGTAAGTAAATAGTTGTTTCTTTTTCTTGTAGTAAGTGTTGAAATGAAGTCTGATTTCCATAATGAACTAAATGATGTATCAAGATGGCTAAAAATAAATAAGCTTAAATTAAATACAAAAAAAAACAAAATGTATGGTGATTGGATACAAGAAGACATCCAGTGAAAGCAAAATTAAAATTGATGGTGAAATTATTGAAAATGTTACTGAAATGAAATACTTAGGAGTTATATGTATTAGATTCCAAACTAAACTTCAATAGACATGCTGAATACACCCAAAAGAAAATTGGCAAAAAGATATCTTTTTTTGGAAGAATTCGGCCAAAAATTTCTAGAAAAACTGCAATCACCATATACAATTCAATTATTGCTCCACACTTCAACTACTGCTCAAGTATACTTTTCCCAGGTAACGAAAGAGAACAAAATAAGTTACAAATTCTCCAAAACAGGGCAATGAGAATAATTCTTTGACGAAACAGATTTTCAAAAATTATTAAAATGTTAAAGGAACTAAATTGGTTGACCGTGAAACAGATGCTGATCTTGAATACGATGGTATTTATCCACAAAATATTGAACAACACGTTACCAAAATACTTCTTAAATAAAATTTTATACAATAAAGACATTCACAGATATAACATAAGGACGTGCAAGGAAATTAGGCTACAAAAAAAGGACAAAGCGAATACGCAGAACAGTCTACTGTACAAGGGAATGAAGTTGTATAACACACTACCAGAAACTTTAAAGTCCACACCAATTGGAAAGTTCAAGATGTATTGTAGGAGCTACATAAAACTTGAAAAAATATAGTGAATATGAAATATTATTATCAATTAGAAATTTGTAAACTTAAATGTACAAATTACTAAAATAAAAAAAATATTATTATTATAATCCGTGCTTAAAAATGCGGCGGCTTATAGATTATTTATGCATTTGCAAAAGTTTTCTCCCATTACTCATGACATGGCTCGTGGTGTTTATATCCTTCCCCCTCGCTATTTATTTCACTTATGGGCTTACTTTTATTTTTTTTAAAGAAAGACTAACATTCCCTGGTTACGAATAACCTGACAATATTTGAAAATCTCCTACTGTCACCACGGTAAGCGGAAAATGTTGCTTGTGTCGTGATGGAGGATTTAGCCAGCCGAGGAATCGAACACGAGACGACTGGGTGGGACCCAAACGCGATGTCAACTCAGCCACTGACCGGTCAATTTCCAAATTAATATCTGAAATCATAACTGTTCCTTTATTATAAACTTGTCAGTCCATTAAGAGGGTATTGCCAGAGAAAACCAGAAATATGTCTTTTTTAAATCAGATTTTAGACGTATTGACTCTTTTGTACAAAAAAATATAAATGGATTTCGAAAGATTGTTCTTTTATCTAGCATTCGCATGTTTTAAATTTTGAGAAAAAATGTTTATTTTAGTATCTATAATAAGGTTATACCATAGGTCGTTGGCAGATTTGTTAAATTTTCAAAAAAGATTTTGTATTATACCACACCCATTTCAAATCATATAATCATGCAGTAAAATAAATCAATGCGTTATCTGGGTATCGCATGTTTTAGAATTTTAATTTTAGTTTGAGTAAAAACATTAAGAAATGTATACGTACATGTGTTTCTTGACGAAAATTGGTCCATTTGTGTATTTATTTGCGCACTTACAAACTTATATATTTCAGATTTTTTTACATTCTTATTTAACTTAGACATTATTAAAAATTTTTAAATACTTATAATCAAAAAATAATTACAAAAGGTAAATTATTTTAATAGTTTTATCATCACGCCTTTCAACATTTTTGATGTAGGTATAAATTAAAGCAAATTTGGAATGAAATAAAATCGATATTGAGATAACGAACAAAAGCTGTGGGTCAGTAATAAGATTAAAACAGCTTTTTCTGAAAATGACGACATTTTACGAAAAAAGTTTAAATTGCTGTAAATATTTACTGGTTGGAGATTCATGTGTATATGTATACATATTCTAAAAGCGAATTAAATTTTTTACAACTTGTTTCAAACAAATTTCTATGTGTGATGAATATTTTAGACGATATGACGGAATGTTTGATGAAAAATGTGAGGGAAAATGATTTTTTTCGAAAATATCTACATTTGTGGAGCGTGTAACTCAAAAACGGCTGGGATTTATGAAATTATATATAGAATAAAAGTTATAGATAATTTTATAAGCTTTTACGTATTCTCAAAAAAATTTCCTCTGCGCCGCACCGTTTTTGAGATACAAGCGGAAATCCAAAAACTGAGACCTTCCCTCCCCCCTCCCCCCCCCCTAGCTCACCACCTAGACGTCAGGAATTTTAGTATGTTCACACCCTAAGCACCCTAAACAAGTTTCTGAAGGAATCGCTTACGTCCCTGCTCACGCACTCTACACCTCCTTTTGGAGCATTTATTGACTGGACTAATAGGAGAATTCTAAATGTATTCTTGACCAAAAGACTATGTTCGGTCTGTTAAACCTAATGTGGTAATCCAGATCCACTTAGTATTTCCAACGCTAGTCGGTGGCAGCGTTTATAACCACGTGTGTCGGTGGTTGGTTGTTGATTGTCAATAAGCCCACCTTCTAGCTTCTGGCGTGCAGACGTCATTCGACCTGAGAAGCCTTGCAAGGCTAACTACTAACTACCCCCAGAAACCTTACACAGATTAAGTTTCCATTCATGTATTTATATCCGGATGGCTCGCTTGGACAGAATGAACACGTTAATGTCTTATTTTACCGCCTACTTCACAACGTGCAGTACTAACCCACCTTTGTCCGGCGGATTCAGACAAGAGTAGTTATATACTGGTTTGCCATTGTAACTGTAAGTGGTCTCTTAAGCAGCCGAGTCATCTCTCCGAATCGCATAGTTATAATGACCCGTTCTCTCGTCATTATTTTCAGACGATTTAGTGTCATTCGTCGTACAGTGAGCGTACAACACCGACTTGAAAAACAAAAAAATTATTTTTTCATCTAATAATAATTTGTATCGAAAATCTCTGATTGACTTTTTGCTATAAAGGTGTCGCTGTATCTATGTGAATCGACTCTCGTTAATTGGCGGCCTTTATTGAAATAGTGGAGAATCCCGGAACTAATTAACACGGTTGTCACCTGTATCAGTAGTTCATTGTGAAAAGTGCATGTTTTATTGGACTTGCATTCGGGGTGCTCGGTGAAGTTTACAAGTGGAAAATGCTGGATTGGTACGTGTTTTAATGGTCCTCTTTATAATTATAATACCTACGAGTATTAGCTTTAGACGGAGAGAAAGTGCATATTTTTTTATTTATGAAATTCCCTTATTGATGTGGGATTAATGATTTTTTTTTAAATCACCCAGTGGACATTTTCTAGTTGCATTGACAGCCTCAGAAATCACGGCATGAGCGAAACGGAAACAAAGATTGCTAAGTAAACTATTTTACTATTTATTCCACTTTTATTTTGATAGCTATTGTTTCAAGAATCTTTGTGGAAATCAAACAGAATCACACGAATTATTATTTTTTGCAATACTATGTAAAGAAATTAATATTCTATAAGAAACAAACACTATTTATGATTCCGTATTCCATATTTCTACCGATTTATAACAAATTCACATTTTAACACTTTCAGATTTTAATATATTTATAAACACTTTCAGATTTTAAGTTCCTTGAAAAGTATATGAGTTATTTTTTAAGATAGTGTCTGCACATTTGTAGAGCCGAAACGGTAATTATATGAAATTCCCTCGATAAAAAAATTGCGAAGTACACTCCGGAAATTATTATTAACACATTTTGTTCTCTTATTTAAATGTTATACGAGTAGCTATAGATAAGTAAAAT
This sequence comes from Limnephilus rhombicus, assembly GCA_929108145.2. NCBI lineage: Eukaryota > Metazoa > Arthropoda > Insecta > Trichoptera > Limnephilidae > Limnephilus > Limnephilus rhombicus. The sequence continues at coordinate 38,560,595 of OV815278.1, forward strand.
TTTCAAAATTTTAAACAACCCCCAACACAAAAAAGAGCCGATGACCTTAAAACACCTGAATAGATTTTCATGAATTGTAGCTAAGAACCATCTCGATCTCGATCACGTCAGCTTTCAAGCAAAAAAAACGCATCATAATCGGTCCATTCATTTAGAAGCTACGATGCCATGGACACACAGACAGACACATAGAAAGACACACAGAAAGTCAAACATAAACACCGCTCCTTGCGTCGGGGGTTAAAAAGTGTATCTTTAAATTCAACTTAAGCATTTGTTGGGAGAAGATTGCTCTATTTTAAACTAGCCGTGTTTTAATAAATATTTTCACTACTGTCGCTTAAGATGAAGCCATACTAAAAATAATGCAAAATCATATAAAATCATATGTTTTTGTTTTGAAAATTGGATCGCTTAGAAGTATTATAGATGCTTCAATTAAATGCTGCGTGTAGAACATACCTTGGCCCTTAAAAATATCGGTCAGTTTTTTGTAAGTCTTTTAATAAGCCTATAAAAAAATAAAATATAAGATCTATAAAAAACACTTTCAAGTCTAAACTCTCCTATTTATTAATCCTTTCTCGGGTATGGTTTTATTGTTTAACGTGGCAAATTCGGTTCTATTTATAATAATCGCAAAAAAATATATATTTACGCCCAAAGTTCACAAAATAAAATAAAATCGGATTTTCGCGTTGTTATTTTACATACGGCCGGCAGTAGACGAATTTGGATTTTCAAAGTGAACTCTTTGCCATCCACCGAAGGGTGACATAACTTGTCACGCCCGTTTTTTTTATCAGTTCGCCCCCGGACGGAGCGGGAAACGGACGTAAGGCCCCGCGTCGCTTTGTTCCGTGAAATCAATTTTAAAATTCTGTTTTATTACAATAAACAATGCGTAAAAAATGAGTTAATGTTTTTTACAGGCCTTAACGAAATAACCTTTAAAAAAAATTCTCAAATACCTATTCCAACCTTTCAAAAAACTTTTTCTCAAGTGTTTTTAAACTCCTCCCATAAAAGGGCGTGAATTCCGATTTCGATTTTTCCTGGACTATTAGATCGTCTTAAGGCTCTGCAACCGGGCCCGAAAAGAAGAAGATGGAGAGATACGAAATTACGAATGTTAGAGGAGAGCGCTAACATTTACAGCGACAAAATCGATGCGAAAATTGCGAAAATGTTTAATGAAACACGACTCGTTTAAAATAGAGCAAAAATCTCGCGGGCATTATCTTAAACAGCATTTAAAGAATTATTGTGAATTTTTTCATACATATAACTTGTAAAATAACTGAAACAAACGTGTTAATAATAATTTTTAGAGCGTACTTTGCGATTTTTTTCTATCGAGGGAATTTTATATAATTTGCGTTTCGGCGCGGGCAAAGTCTGGATATTATCTTCAAGATAACATATATTAGAGCCTTAAAACTTACCGTGTTTAAGGGAAATATGTAATAAATCGGTACAAATCCGGGTTGAGGGCCCTTAATTATGATCGTTTTTTAATATTAGCGCGCTCCCTCTTGCATTCTTACATATCTCCCTTTCTTCTTCTTTTTGAGCTTAAGCTTACTACGTGCATATTCTGGGTACCAACGCTGTATCATTGACGCTGAAGGTCCCCTAATATTTTCACACTGAACCGTTTATTACTACTAATTTAGATAATTTAGGTCATTACTAGAATCGGGAGGTTAAAAGAATGCTCGTTACAATACTAATAGGTTTACTGAAAATTGCTTCTCCGATCATAATAATAATACTTATGTAACGGTTTGAATTATATAATGACATGCAATTGGAGCTACAGCGAAATAAATAATATTATGTACCACTTTACGACATAGCCTGTTATAAATCACTAATTTTAGAGGTAAAAATTATATTGAGGGCATTTTCGTCAAAATTTATACATGGTTTCCTTTCCATTCTGTTACTTTTACGTTTTATTTGATATTTTAGTTTCCACCAATACCAGATTAGCAGAACTTTTCTGGATTCTGGGACTAATTACAATTACCATAACATGTACTTCTCATTAGTGACCGACCGAAGTTTCGGTTTCGGAAGGTTTCGGCAAAAAATCTAGTTACGGCATCAGCAGAAAATCTGCCGAATCTTCTGCCGCGCCTAAACTCTGCAAAAGATCTCAATAAAAGTTAAATTTAGTCTTAAAAATGTTGTGATTGTAAACGCAATTTAAATTAAAATACTCGATTAATGAGTTCCTTCCTTTATAATGTACATAAGTGTTGATTATTGACAAATTTTTGTTCCAAGAAGTAGTTTACATGTTTGTTAATTTTTAGAAACATCAAAAAAAAATTTTTTTCACATACTTCAATTATTATTATTATTATTTTTAATTTAACACACGTTAACTGCTTGTATAAGTGAAAAAATAAGCCAAATTTCAGTAAACAATAGATTTTTAACATTTCTAAAAATGTTTCGGTTTCGGTTTCGGTCGAAACTGAGACAGCTACCGAAGATTCGGTTTCGGTAGAAAATCCTGTTTCGGTCGGACACTACTTCTCATTGCACAGAATAGGAAGGTTATAATGTGGATTCTTCTGTGGACATTTTCAATTTATCACTCAATAAATACAAAAGATTGTTGCTGGGGCAGTTCAGTTACGTACAAAAATAATAAAAAAATATGCAACAGAAATATAATTTCAAAAATTAAGAACTCAAAGTTTTAATCAACTTTGTAAAATTGACTAAAACTAGGTGTTGATTATTTTTTAATTAAAATGTTGCTGTATTAGAAAAAACAAGTTTGCTGTTTTAGAAGAAGTAGTTTGACGACCTGCGTGGTCTAGCGGTAGGGCTCTTGACTCGCAATCGCGAGTTCGTATCCCGGCGTGGCAATTAAATTTTATTTAATTAATTGATGTTATTTCACAAATAATTCATGTAAAATAATATATAGTATATTCGTGGCACGTTCCGGAATGGAAGATGCTCTCGGTATCGCCCTGGTTACAGACCACCATTCAGAATTGAAACGTTGCTTGAAATGGATTTTAGCCTTGTTTAATGATCAGATCTGAATAGCCAGGTACTTCCCCACCTTCCTCTTCCCCATCTCCTTCCCCTCCCCACTATCTTCAGCCTCACAACATACCCCAATCGGGGATGCCATAGTCTCACAGGCTCCAGACGGGAGCAGTTGGGACTCTTTTGCGGTATTCATATTAAAAAAAGTAATATATGTACATAATTGATTTGAGATTTTCAAGGTCAAAAATATTATCGTGATTTATACAGGGGGCAGCACACGTATACACATTAACACACACTTCACCATCATTTTCAATTACTCATCTTCTCTGATGATGGACATTGTAACGCTGTCCGTCGCGTTGGCTAAAAGCAGGAGGTGGCTCACCATGGCATATTTGCCAGAAAAATAAATCGACGATAACGATAAATTATACTTTTATACGCACCAGATTTAAATGTCCGGGTTAAATTTTCCCCACAGGAAAAACTAAACCCTTTCACACACTTCCCAAATGATCATCTAGTCAATCCACGCTATGCAATTGCACTATATAAATATTATAAATACAAAACAATACAAGAACAACGTGTCAACCTACCAGAGACCAAATGGAAAAAAAAATCACCGACTCCAGTTATTTTCATATCAGAGGGTTCGGCTCTGTGGAATTCCTAATTGAACCTATAAATCCTACTGATCCCTCAATATAAATATTTAAAAAATCTTTTGTAATCCTACATGTATTTAAAATGACTGATTTTTGCATTTTTATATATAAATTCATTGACAAATCTAGTATGCCTAAATTTTTGAGAGACCTAGTTATTATGCCAGTAGCCGAAATAACAAATGGTAATATTTTTATATTCTGAGAATGCCAAATTCTTTTAATCTCATTTCCTAAATCTGTGTATTTTCTTATTTTTTTTGGAATAGCTACATCAATGATATAAGTTTTTTTTAAATTTTGTCATGTAAAACTATATCAGGTAATTGTTTATAATTTTATGAACTATTTCTATTAAAAAGTCCTTAATTAATACGGTCACGGGACGGAACTTAACGGATTCTATAGGGATTTGTTTCAATGTTGGCCGAAATTAGCGCAAAAATTGTACGCTTTTTTTATACATTATCTATTTAAGAAACCACCAAATTAATCTTACCCTTCTAAAAAATGTATTACTTAATTAGGCTCTGTTTCTACATCCAAAGGAAATGGGACTTGGTCAGAACATATTACCTGTTGATCGAAATAATTAATTTTATTTTTTTGTATTTCTTGGGCATTAACTATGTAACACTTTCGAGACATTTATGTTTTGAAGAGTTTTAATGTTCGATGTACATTTGTTACATTAATTTGAAATTTTTTGTGACCGGTTTTGACCCATCCGTGTCTTTCACGAGCAAACTTAAAACAAATTTAAAAATTCTATTCAAGTACAAAAATTGATTAGGCGGGGGTAATGGGAGGGGGGATTGGTGGAGGGGAGAACGGTGCAAGGAGCCAACATTCCATGGAAATATCGTAAGTAATGGTGATTTACATGGTGCTCTTATTTTATTAACTAAATTAATTTCGATTTAATTTTTTTGTTAATTTCTAAAGTTCTAAAGCGCATAAATTAAAATAGGAATTTACATTGCAATGTTTAAACTTCGTTTTTTTTCTTTTTTGAAGCTATGGCCTGTCCTAGCATTCCCACTATTGAATGTTAAAACTTAATTTAAAATATTTTAAATAATTACCATTTAGATCAAACCATTGTGAAGGAAATGTCCACATTCGTAGACATTTACTTTAATCAAAACTATTTTACCTTTAATCATAAATTATACAAGCAGAATAATGGTCTCCCGATGGGAAATCCCGCTTCTCCTTTGTTGAAATATTTATGAACTCTGAAAATTAAAACTCTTCAAAACAAAAATTATTTCAAAATATAGCTTCGAAAATTAATAAATCATCTGCATTTTAAAAATAAAATTTTTCAATAATATTCCGTAATACGAAAATGAGATAAACGCAATGTGCAAACTTTGGTGAAAATGCCCAAACATGAATTATTTTTTATGTAGGTTACGTATTATAAAAGCACCCTATATCCATAAAAGAATCTTGTAAAGTAACACTCACTCTAGTGTGTTCCCGATGTTCATACAGTTCATAACGCTAAGTGAAATAAATAAATGGAGTATAGTATTAAGTGACGAGGACATCCGCTTTGATAAAAGTTTAGTTGGTGGCTGTCAGCATTTAAGTTTTCTGGGTTGTGTGGACAGGTTCCGGTGTTCGTATCCCGAGCGGGTACTTACTGTCTACAGTGCCTACTGCCCACTGCTTGCGGGGGAAGGGAAGTGGTCAGATTTCCTGGCTATAGTAGCCACAAGGCACTGGTAGGGTGGTCGATGAGTTCAGAGTCGTGAGGGTGGCGTGAGACGGTAAGGTAGCTAAACGATGAATATCATTTGGGTCACTTTAAATTCTCTTGTAAAAAGCTTATCTCGCTTTGCTTTGATGGATTGTTATTTTGTTGCTTTCATTCCATGATTTTCAATATTTTCGGTTTCATTTTTAAACGTGTACACCCTAATTTGTACTTTTTAAATGTAAGGCCAACCAGTTGACCTAGAATCTTGACTAAAAACTAGACATAACCTTACCTTATTTAGGGTGGTGTCACTCCATAGACATGAACCCTGGCGCTGTTATTATTATTTTACAGTTGCCAATTCCCGCATGCGTTGCAGTGCAATTATATAAAATAAATTGTTTCTCGGTGTGTGTCCTTTCTCGTTCGTCCTATTCCGCCTCCCTTTCCCCTTCCGCGATCCCCATCGACCTTCCCCGCTCTCTCCATTCCACTCTTCCGCTTCCACCTATCTCGCGACCCCCCTCCTGCATACCTTTTCCACCTTCCCCGCCTTCCCCGTCCCGCTTTACCCTCCCACTTAGCTGTTCCACCTTCACTGCCTTCCCCTTTCCTGCTTCCCCTCCTGCGAACCCCCCCCCCCCCCTCCTTCGTCCCCCCTTTCCTTTCCGCTAAACTGTATGAAATACACTAATTTTTCAAACAACTCCTGCACCACATTTTTTTATACAAATTTCATAACGCCTGAACTCATAAGTATGAATAGAAACCTTCGCGGGCGTGCGCACAACAACTCATCGAAGTTTCGTCACAATCGGATGAATAGTATGGGAAATAAATTCATAACGCCAGATCTCACTATTATATATAGAAACCATCGCGAGCATTCGCACTTCAAATCACCAAAGTTTCATCGCAATCGGATGAATGATTTAGGAACGCATAAGTGACAAACAAAAAACATTTGGTTCAATGCCCTTATTTCCTTTACAAAACATTATATCCGTCCGGTTTAAGGGCAGCAAAATGCCATCTTGATTCCTCTTGAACGACACTGAGATTTATCTACCACTTTGATGTTACATGTTTATTACTTTTTTCTATTTCATTGTATTTCCATCGGTGTAATAATTAATGTCAGACGAATAGATTCAACGTGCGTCAAAACGTTCAATGATCCAGTTTCTAGTTCGCTATACCTCTGCAATAATAACTATGTATTTAGCTTCGCCCTGAACAACAATAGGAACCGTACTTAGGAATTCTAAACAAGCGGAACGCAGCCAGTCCACGCGTCCAGGTCGGTATTATATATTCTGTTATTTCGTGAGAAACAATTATAATTTAATTACCCGGAGCTCGTGGGTATGGGAATGGCGGTATGGCGGTATGCCCGCCGACTGGAAAATGCTAAGCAGGTTAAAAACACCTGAATTATTGCACGCCTTTGTTGCTTGGCGGGACTAGAACAAAGTGGAAGATTCCATGCGAGTATTTCAAGGTTCCTTTAAAATATGCATGCACAAAAAGCCTGGAAACCATTTAGTTTAAAAAAAACTAAATCTTACGTGTCAGCTTGTTTTAGATAGGTAGGAGTGGCGTGCAAGTCTTAAAAGCTGTGAATTCCTCAACAGAAACGAAGAAAAACAAGTTTTGATATTAATAACTCATAAAAATTGAAAAATGTCTACATCTTTTCATATTGCATCATGACATGCCAAAAAGTGTTGTGTAAATTCTAACAAAAATTGTGTTTCAAATATAATATTACGCCCCTTTCATTTCGACTTGTGAAATATTTATATTTTTTTTGTATTATTATCTTCATGATTTAACAGTTTGGTTTGTTCTAAACCGAACTGGCGCCCTCTATAATTTTCACAAAGAACCATTAAAGTTTTCAAACAGCATCCCCGATGAGAAAATGTCAAAAAGGAAAAATTGAAAACTCTGAATTTCTCAGTTTAAAAAACTTTTGTACAATTTTCCAACCAATTTTACGCGAATTTTGAAAATTTCCAATTTTTTGGAAAAAATTTCCATGAAAAATGTCCAAACTTCACATAACAATTCAAAATATAAAAGTTGTAGTTTTCCGATCTTTCAATTTTCCGGGATAATTTTTTTTTTCAGTAAACTAAAAATTTCCCGGCCTCCGTTTTTCTCAGCAGTACTTTTTCAGAATAATAAATTTTTTTCAGGATTGGAAATTTCCTAACATGATCATATATTTTTCCAAAGAATATAGAAATTAAAAAAGAAAGAAATCTGACTTATGTACCCAACATGTACGACGATATTCATGTCACGGTTTTTTTGTCCAGGTAAATTTTCTGTCACTGGATCACCCGATATTATTTTTTCCAGGGAAAAGGCAGTTTTTGAAATCGGCTCCTTTCGGCTTTTATAAAATTCAAAAATTTGAGCTGTGCCTATGAATTGTATATTATCTTAAATTATTATTTATTTTATTATTATATATTTAATTTTAGAACTCTCAAACTGATTTGATGCAAAATTGTTAGAAGGGAGGTTAGGGGGAAGAAAATCGAACTACATATATGTAAAAACTAGCTGACCCGACAAAAATTGTTCTTATGTTATCTAAAATTATTATTTATTTTATTACTAGCTGGTCTCGGCATGCGTTGCTATGCCATTTAATAAAGAAATTGCTTCTCCCTGAGTGTCCTTTCCCATTCGTCGCATTCCCCTTCCGCCTCCCCTTCTTCTCCTGCGTCCTCTTCCCCTCTCGCGATCCCATTCCGTCACCTCCACCTTCCCTTTTCCCACTCCACTCCCCCCCCCTTCCCTCGTCCCGCGAACCCCCCTCCCGAGTTTCCCTCCCCCCTCACACGTCCTCTTCCCCTCCCGCGTTCCCCTTCCACCTTCCCCGCCTTCCCTCTTCCCTTTCCCGCTCTCTCGTCCCGCCAACCCTCCTCCTGCGTCCCATATGGTCCCGGCATGCATTGCTATGCCATTTAATAAAGAAATTGTTTCTCCCTGAGTGTCTTTTCCCATTCGTCCCGTTCCCCTTCCGCCTCCCCTTCTTCTCCTGCGTCCTCTTCCCCTCTCGCGTTCCCACTCCGTCACCTCCACCTTCCCTCTCCCCACTCCGCTCCTCCCTCCCTTCCCCGTCCCGCGAACCCCCCTCCCGAGTTCCCCTCCCCCCTCCTGCGTTTCCCTATCACCTTCTCCGCCTTCCCTCTTCCCTTTCCCGCTCCCTCGTCCCGCCAACCCTCCACCCGCGTTCCATATATTCAATCCCAGTACATTCAGTTTTTAAACAGCCCGCTTGCCACCTTTTACAATTTTTATTCAAATTCCATTTTTCATGTATATTAAATTTGGTACCTAACATAGGTACCTATTTAAAATATCTGAATTGATTCGATTCAAAATATTAGGGGAGTAGGTACCTACTTTAAATAAATTTTTAAACTTTTCAAAAATAGAATCCTGATCGAACAATCATTCATTGTTTTGAAAAATGTCATTCTCTAACACGCGAACTGTCAAACTTGCGATGTTTTCTGTTATTATCTAATTTTCGGCGCAATTTTCTTAATTTTTCTCTCCGTTAGAACCATCCTCGAACTTCAAGGAATATTCTAAAAAAAGAATTAGCGAAATCGGTTCAGCCGCTCTCGAGATTTGCGCTTACCACCAAATTTAGCGATTCATTTTTATATTATAGATTATATATTTAATTTTAGAACTCTCAAACTGATTTGATGCAAAATTGTTAGAAGGGAGGTTAGGGGGAAGAAAATCGAACTATATGTAAAAACTAGCTGACCCGACCAAAATTGTTCTGCCATATAAACTATTTCTAGTAAATATTTTGGTTGTTAAATAAAAAATAACGAATGTATTGTAAGTCTGTGGGGATGGGATCTATGACACAAAGAGGAACGGAGCGCTGTAGACGTCGACCGCCGATATAAACAAAAAACCACCAACTAAAGTAGGAAAATTAAATAAAGGAAATCAATGTGAACTTCGAAGAGATATTGAGTGTACGATATTTTTGTCAGTCAGACCTTAGCCTTTATATTTTTAGCATTTGTCAGTCAGTCTTTAGCCACAAATAAGCTCGATGGTTTACCCACTCGAGAACATGATACCGAATGAAATATCTAAATGACGCTACGCTTCTCGTGAATGTCTTGTGCATGTGTGGATTAAAGTTCGATGAGGCGGACGTAGCGCCATCTGTCATTCAACAACATAAATAATTTTTCGGTCAAGCTGTTTCTGAGGAGTGCGACCACGAACACCGTGACACGAGATTTTTATATATAAGAATACACAATTTCGGCGGAGTTGTTTGATTCCTTGAGTTCTGGTTGGCCGTAAATTTCGTAGTTTGAAAGTTTGTTAGGTACTTAGTAGAATTTAACTTTCATTCCTCCAGTGAATTTGAAATGAACTACGTTATACAACGTACATATATTACGTAGGTATTTACGTATGGTTTTTATTTGTATAGAAAATTGAATAGATACCTTTGTATATGATAGGTTAATTTTTGCACACATTCTAATAATTACTGTTGTACAAAGGGGCAAAACGCTACTATCAGGGAAACGCTACTAAATTGGGCGAAGGCCATCTAAAAGCGGCGTGCAGGCCAAGCGGGTTTTTATCTGCTAGTTTCAATTAATACGCGGAAGGGGAATCCTCTTTGTGACAAACTGTGTCAAATTAACTTCATTATTGTTATTATTTTTTATCCAATGCAGCACGTAGATTTAGTTGTATTTTAGAATATATTGGATGTAAATAATAAAATTAATTATGTACTTATATTTACTTTATAATTGAACATCCTGTTGACAAACTGCTTAATTTCAATTTAACGGGATAGTAATTTTGAAGAACAATAAATAAAAAAAATCAGAGTGTGCAATTCACACGCAGTAGAAGTGAACCCTTTAAGAGTAGACAAGAGTGGGAAGATTACGAAGCACCACAAAAATAGGGGACCGACAGGCTACGTAGCACCGAACAAAGAGGACACCATTTATACTATCTCATTCTCTCACAGGCTTAATCCTATAGATGTACGTGTTTGTCTCTTTTTAGTGTCGCTATTTTACACAACGGTGCTAAAGAAGTTTTCGCTTAAAAAGTATGGTTGCTTTGTTGTACATTTTTGATTATATAAATTCTTCAATAACGATTAAATATTATTATTTTTATCGACATTGGAGGGGACCCCACCACTTTCCCAATGGCGTTATAAGGAAACATATGGTTTCCTCCTTCACCGCACACGTCAAGATTCTATTTTTCATTGAACGAAGCTACATTTATTTGAACGACTCGTGGGTATGTTCCGCATTTTGTCGGAGGCCTCCGAGTCGTGCTTCCTTTTAAAAGCATTCGAGTTCTTGGAGAAGGTCCCGGTAGTGTATTTCCAAAACCTATCCCGGTTCAGTCGCTTAACATTTTCACTATCAAAATATAAATATTTATTATAAAATTATTAATTTCTAATATACACATTGGAAAGATTATTTTATCTAGATTTTAGAAGAGTTTTTGTTTTTGCAATGTGATAAAAATAACCAATATAAAGGTATATTTAAAATTTAAATTGTCGCTACCGCGACTGAATCGGTATAGGTTTTGGAAATACGCGTCCCGGCAGCCACTCCCGACTCGCGAGTGGCTCGGACCGAGACGCACGGATTCGACGGGAGCCGGACCTCGAAGCCGGAACCCGCAAAAGAACTCGAACTCGGGACCTGCTCCCGACTCGCGAGTGGCTGGGTCCGCTGGTTCCGGGTTTGGGTCCGAGTATTGGACAAGGTTCTCTGGGAGTAGTCGATTTGAAAAGGAGTAGGATACGCCTGCCGCGAAGAATCTGAGTTCAAGAGCCTACTCCAGCTGAACCTACACATCGCTACTCTAGACCCTCCAATGTCCATACATACGGAGTTAGTAAGCCGTATTCAAATATTAACATAATAGGAAATAAATAAAAGTAGCAACCCGTTCTTCTGAAATAACATAAAAAATAGAGATAAATGTTTTAGAAAAATAAAAATAAGAGCTGAACCCCAATTATTTTTGTCGACGATTTAAACTTACTTTGTATTTCACTATCAAACGCATGGAACTAAGATCAAACGCCTTCTTTTAATTAGTCACTAAAATGTTATTCTTAGTCAAAAACCGATGCACCCCACTGCTAGGTAGAACCGTATGGTACGAAGGCGTTTTTAGTGAGAAATATCGTTTTAACATTAAAAAGTTACCTGTCTGTATTATTGATTTAACCCGCATGTAATGTAAATTACATAAACACTACTTTGTTATCGCTTCCCTCTTAATGTATGCGAGAATACCCTGTCCATAGCCACGTATGGTTCTGCCGCCGAGAGCTGCGTCGTGACCTCTCTTTCAGTTACTTGCGTTATTTGTGAAAAAGAGACAGGTTACAATAAAGCTACCAGTCTGGTACGCGCAGTGAAAATAATTCCTTGTAATGGCCAGGGGACTATTCATTATTATTTTGCAAAATTGTACCAACCATCGTGAATTGCCAGCACTTAAAAATAATGATACAATTTGTATAAAATGTTTCTGAATTTACAAAGGTTGATAGATTATAGTAGTGTGCATGAAATTGTGTACAATCAGTAATAAGTATTAGCTACTTATCGTACCACAAGCCATAATGACACTTTAACCCACCAGCAGAAAGAAGATATTAGTTTCCTTGAAAAATCCATTTCTAACACGTGTCACTTTCTTGACAGCGTAATTTCCTATTCATCAACGTACGTATTTATTATTTTTGTTTTTTTACTTTGAAAATCTACTTATGTGGCAATATAAAATAAAAATGTCGAATTGACTTTGATTCGTCGTAAAATGTCTATAATTATTCCTGTTGATTTGCACAATTTTCAAATTAAACTATGTAACTTTTCACAAAATGATCAATAAATCGTATAACTACTGTAATGTAAAAAAAGTTTATCGTAATGCTAAAAAATAATATTATATTAAGGCGGTACACAACCCTAATAATTTTTGTTTGCTCAAAACTTACATTTTAATCATTTCCGGCGAATTCGTAACTAATAATAACTTATTTTATTTCTAAGCCGCACAACGTATGCGAGATATTTATATTTTAGATTAATAAAAACAGTGCCTTACCATTAATATATTTTACGCACAACGATTTTAAAACTTTATAGCACGTTTTTCAACTATGAAGTTAGCGGTAAGCACCAGATTTTATTTTTCTACACAATGAATTAATAACTTTGGGAGTACAACATGGAGACACACTTTAAATATGTGTAACACGTTCTTCAGAATTAATTAAAATGAACGCGGCGGAAAGGTCCAATCTCCAGGCCCGCTAGGGTGAATTCGTGCGGCGGCGTATATTTGTTTGCACGCTTTCTTCACTTACGTCGTTATGATTCCCACATTATTTTTCGTCTTCTTCTTTTCTTTGATACGACAAATTCGATGGTAGTTCCGTCCAATAAACAGGTCACGAGCTGCAATTTGTATACACGGCTTCTTTACTTACGTCGTTAAGATTCTTAATATATTTTAGGGTAGGTATATTGTCGTCTTAATTAAAGTATAGATTGAAAAAACATACGGTTTAAAAAAAGTAAAATAACAATTTGTTTCAACTAAATTACCATTAGAAATAACTATTTACATCGGGGGAGATCAAGGTTTGTGGAAAATTGTGTATAATTTTTCTACCTACCTTGGGTTTCGACCAGGCGTGGTCCCTCCATACATACTGTGGATACGGTGCTTCCCTTCCTTTTGAAGCGTATAATAAATATTATAATAATTGTTATTTATTTATTCAGCTTTAAAAAAAGCTTTGAGCTTATTTTTTTCTAGCCGTAAACAGCAATAAATGCTGCAATTTAACGACACGTCCCAACCTCAGCGGCCAAAAATAACAAAATAAGAAGCGCGGACCGGACCGAAATACATAACAACAACACCATCATAAACACCATTAGACCGGGCGCTAGAGGTAGTTGAGTATGCAAAATGTGAGGACCGGCAACTATGACCGGATTCTTATACCTGAGACCCCAAATAATAACAAAACACATCTTGCCACTAGGTTTGATGGTCCCTTCCCTCTCCCTTCACACCCCCTCTTCGCCCATAGAGTGCAGGCGCTAGAGGTAGTTGAGTATGCAAAATGTGAGGACCGGCAACTATGACCGGATTCTTATACCTGAGACCCCAAATAATAACAAAACACATCTTGCCACTAGGTTTGATGGTCCCTTCCCTCTCCCTTCACACCCCCTCTTCGCCCATAGAGTGCAGGCGCTAGAGGTAGTTGAGTATGCAAAATGTGAGGACCGACTTCCATCAATGGATTTGAGTTAAAAAAGGGTCAAAAATGAATAATGTGGATATTGCCGGTCAATTTTTTGGTCCATTTTTTTACCCCCTCTACTCTTATTTGTAAAGGTAATTATTGAGTACATGATATTAAATCATTTTAATGTTTATTTTAGTTATAATTTTTTTTCTAATGGTAAAAGTGAGGATGGATTCTTGAATGAAAAAGAAAACGAAAATAAAAGTAATAATATCATATTTATTAATTTAAAAAAAGATATACATATATATATAAACAGCGAAATTAAACAGAAATATACGTAAGGTGGGCGAACAATTACTCATTTTTATTTCGACATTCGTTATTGATACATTTACAAAGAGAAATACAAAATAATTCTAATTTTTTGCAACTGCAAGACATTGTACGACAATTTGCAAGGTTGAATTAATGACTCTGGTAAAGACGGCTTAGTCATTTGTCGTGGACGTAAGTTACCGTTCAGATTTTCATAACCAAATAAACTTTAATCAATGGGTTGTAATTGTGTTTGATGAGAATTTTTCCAAATAAATGTTTGTACTGTAGCCCTTAATAAATGCAAATGCAAAGCATCTGATGTGCATATCACTTTCATCAAATTAAAACCGAAACCCATGTTTTGAGAAATCAGTTTATGTCTGAGTTCATCAGCAAATAACTTTTTTTTAAAATTAAATATGTGCAAACTATTTCTAACTGTTTCAATTGCTCATTCTGAAGGTCAAGGTTTCCCAAAGACATAAGAGCTGTTTGTACAAAATCTTCAGACGCAGCTTTCAAACATGGCATTTTACTGTTAAATCTGCTGGTAGTATCGCAGCCACTTACAGCATATAATGCTGGCAAAATATTGCATATGCTTTCATCCAGGGATTCAGCAGCTAAATGGCATCCTAGAAAATATTTCTTTGTATGCAAACCGTCGAACCATAGCCCAAGACAGCCAACATTTGCTAAGTATTTCCAGAAATAAATTGCCAAGACGAACACATCTGTATCAGCGCTGATTATAATAATATGAGCAGATTGAATCCTTACTGCGTGGAATATGTGGCAAAACATTCTTTTATCAGCTTCTAAGTGGTTTGACTGTAATTCAAGCACCTCACAAAATAAAGACCCTTGCAACTTGAAACATTTAGTTGGATCGTCGAATCCTCCACAAATGAACATCTCGAAATCTTCTTTTACTAGTGCATATTTTGGAGCATTGGTGCAAAGAAATCGAACAAGTTGTTATTTATTTTGAGTGTTTGCGAGAAAAACTTTACAATTAGCAGGAATTTTTGTTGAATGGCTTGAAATTTAGATATTTTTAATAATTTGGCCCTTACTCCGTAAATTTGTCTCCAAAAATTTTATAGAAATGTCGTCATATCTATCTAATATTACATCTATTCTCTTCACGCCTTGCAACGTAAAGAATTGCATAATTTTTTTGAAGAAAGCCCCGGCAAAATCACCAAAAGTATTGAACTTATTTAACTGGATTTTGGGAACAAGAGCCATACCATCAACAATATAAATTTTGAAAGTATTTAAATATATTATATCTTCTTGAGAGGTTGTACCACAGTTATGATTTTTTTGAATTTCAACGACGAGCTGTGATTTTGGTGACTTCCTATAAAATCTGTCACTGTCAAAGAGATACTTACAGTAATTCAATATTTCGTATGATCCTAATATCTTTGTATCAAATCCACGTTGAGAAGCCACCATAAATGATTTTTGAAAAATTGTTATGTCTGTTACGTCTTGCAATTTCTTGTTGGTATTTTAAGTATTTTTGTTTGATTTCGCAGGAGTATCTGTAAAGTTGTAAAATTTAACTTTTTGAATACGATTCGATAATTTATTAGTTTTCTTGAACATCTTTCATTTTCGTATATTTCGTAACATATTCATTGTTTGATCTCATAAAAGTGAAATGTAAGAAAAAAAAGTAATATATTTTTAATTTCGAGTCGCGATTAAAAGAGGGTGAGGGTAGGAGGTATTTTTTGTGACAAATAAAAAAAAATAGAAAAAAAAAATTGTCAAAAAAAATTGATTTTTTTTCTGGATTGGGACACCCTAGTCACCCAGCGGTATGAAATATACTTTACGACCTATTCTCATACCGACCAAATATACGTACAAAAATTCATAAAAATCGACCGTAAACACCGTGACACGAGATTAGATTAAAATGTATACCAGGATTAAAAAATAGTATTTCGAATAACACGTGTTCCCACTTGTTCGAATAACACGTGTTCCCACAAGTGACCTCCCAGGTAAGTATGGTCCTGTATATTTTCTGTCTTTCAGAATATAAATAAAACAATTTACGTACATTTTAACGCAGTATCGCGTTCATTTGCACGTATGTGCGTTATATATATAGTTTTAAGGATGTTAGTGATCGACGGGTGGATGCAATCTGTTAGACGTAAGTTGTTATATTTTGTCTAGTCTGTAGTTAGAAGTTAGATAGATATCATATTTTTAAAAAAAAACGAGTGTGATTTAGACCACACGACTAAAGTAAAACATCACTAACTTATGACATTGGGGTGACATATTACATTGGGGTGACCTACGACCTTGGGGTGACCTATGGCATGGTTATTCAACAAATGATTCCTTGTGCTCGCACCTCTCCATAACACCTTTCGCAACGCATTCACCAGTTTACTCCCCAAGTCAAGCGTGCGTAAAGGCCCGACCGTTCGCCTATCCCGACCACCGTTCGTATCGATCACCGTTCGCATCGATTACCGTTCGCATCAGACTTTTTCGTAACGCATTCACCATCTTACCCCCCAAGTCGAGCGTGCGTAAAGAAGTTTTACTTCAAAAAGAAAAAAAACGGCGATTTAGAAATCGTCCAAATATTATTATTAGTTGCTTTGAACCAGTTTTCTTCTCGGAACGATTGGGGGTAGTAAAGGCCTATGAGATTTGCACCCCTCAAGCCATGCGACACCGAACAGCCGGTGAATGTGTGCGAGGGGTGGCTAGGTGGCTGGGTTAGGTTGGGGTGTGGTGGGGTGGGATGGCACAGGAAGCGTGAGGTGTATTAGCGTCGCGGTGAGCGGAAGGAAGCAGCACGGGAACTCTCCTGCCTAAAGTTCCACTACGCTCAGTTCTGAGTCTCCTGTCGCTGTTTTAGTCGAGTGTCTTTGTACCGCGCTCTTAACGAACTAAAATACACCGGAGGAAAATACTTGTCTCAAATCCTCGCCTATGCACTGCACTATGTTTGTGTTGCACCGAGAATTTCGAAATATAATATATTCAGCATTATTTTACACCATTTTTTCATAAAACGTGAGTTGCATTTAACAATACTCAGAATCCGTGCGTTTTCTTGGTATTTATTCAAACTGAAGTGGTATTTCAACTGTACTCAACTAACTTATTGTTTTATAATATTGTAAGTCAACATCTTATGTTGTCTGATTCCTTGTATAGGGAAAGAGTTTTCCATAAATATAATACAAGATTCACTCAAAATGAAGATTGGTGGTTCCGAAATGTACCAATAAATACGGTGAAAGAACCCTAAACTATATTGTACCCAGAATATTTAACAAACTACCAATGACAATTAAAAATATAAACGTTTTTACAGCTAAAGTCAAATGTAATCTAAGGAAATGGCTATTAGATACTGATGATTTATATTGATGCCCTACCGAAGACCTTGTTTTCCTAATTGGAATTCACATTCCAAGGAAATGGAAAATCATTATAAATTTGTATTACCTCATATTAAACTATAAACGTACTTGTTGATTATATTAATTTATTCATATTAAATTCATTTGTACCTACTTGTTTGTTATATAATGCTTGTACTACTTTTTACATATTTATATTTATACTATTCTGTAATTTAACCAATTTATCTTTATTGTTAATTTATTATCAACATTATACATACCTACATACTGTTTGCCATTGTACCATGTTGTCATTATGTACCTGCTGACAAACTACATAAGAAGTTTAGCAGGTTAGAATGTTAATAAATAAAATTAAAAAAATAAGAATAAGTTGTATAGAGCCATTTTTGTGAAAAATCACCTCAAGCGCGCGCTCTACCTAATTTTATTATTTACAAACAGATACAGTAAACACATTTACCTGGTAAGGTCACTTAGATAAACACATTTTCATTAGAAAATTTAAGCTAGAAGAAGATTTGACTTTGCACGCACACACTAAAAGTGCGTTCCGTACAAATTTGAATGGAAACAAATGTGCCATTGACTTAATGTCCTTTGGTTCTAGACCATTTAGTACGCGGTATGTCTCTCTCAAATTTGCCTGAAATTGTATATAGTCATCCCATTTAAATTTGGTATTTGTATGGAAATAAGGCCTACAGTTTGATCACGAAACACACCCACAAGGCATTTCTTGTGTTTTTCTTTATTGTATATCCTAAAGTCTCTGGTGGACGAGGAACTTTTTAAGGCAATTTCTTGTCGGCAAAGTATTGTCGTCGTCTCCGTTCATCATGGTACATTTTTTGCATTTGCTTCAAGTCAGACTAAGAGTTATTTTTATAATTTGCATTTATGGTTATTTTATGTATTATCTTTTTAGTGGTGTAACCGAAGTGTTACGCACCCTCATTTGTTTTTTCAGCAAAGTCATCGCTGGCGGCATCCTCTA
This sequence comes from Limnephilus rhombicus, assembly GCA_929108145.2. NCBI lineage: Eukaryota > Metazoa > Arthropoda > Insecta > Trichoptera > Limnephilidae > Limnephilus > Limnephilus rhombicus. Next base: position 38,579,058 of record OV815278.1, read on the forward strand.
CATTTAGTGGTCATTTCTTTGAAATTTTTTTTTTTTTTTCCCTTTAATAGATTCTTATATTTCTTGAAGAGATGAATCATTTAAATTTACTGAATTTAAAGTTAATGTTCTTTATAAATAGAACGGCGTCATTTGCGCCTTGCAATTTTTACCTCATGTGGGTATTTAAAAATGTTACCTGGCTATTATAAAAAAATTGTTATCTAAAAACCCTACTAAAATTGCATGTTTCGTCCAGACTCAACATCAATCTTCATCATTAGAGTAGCAGCGGTCGACGGCCATATATACATACGTGTCTGTTTGTGTTATGTTGGGAGTGGGAAGGAGGCGGTCATGTCCTTTTAATTTGGAGCTCTTCCGCATTTGCCTTTGGGAATGAGGAAACCATGAAAAACCTCATCCGGGAAGAGTCGGCCGACAGTCAACATGAAACTGGTCGGCCTTCAGTGATTTTAGTATATAAAATCCTGCATTTTGTGGTGTGGGGTGTATGTGTCTGTTTTTATGTGAAATATATACTTTATGGGAATTTTTAGAATAAACATACATACATATTATACAATATTATCTAGATATATAAATAGATATGTAAACATAAGTTACAGGGCGTCTGGTAGTTAGGAATACCTACTGCTCGCTCATTCGTCCACGTCTGAATCTGGTTCATACCAGATGTGGTTCAGGTCCATCAGAATATGTTTAGGTAGTCTGTGTGTATATCTGAAAGTAAAGTCACTAGGTGCATTGTATTGACCGATTTCCTTTATAAGTCTATTTTGACTGTGTCTCAGAGATTTGTAAAATCGGTCTGTCAGTCGGTGTGTGTATTCGAGTAATGTTGGAATGTCTTCTCTTGCATGTAGTCTTTTCAAATTCGTTCTGATTCTAGTGTTGTATGCGATTTTAATGCAGAGATTTTGTAGCGTCTGTAGTTTCGAGTGGTCGGAGTGAGAAATACTATTCCACACGGGGATAGCATATGTCAGTACCGGTCGAATGAGCGAGTAGTAGATCAGGAGCTTGGTTCTGGGAAGTAGCGGACTTCCTCTGTTGAAGATAGGCTTCATCGCGCCGACTGCCTTTCTGGCTCTTGCGTGCATCTTGGCTATGTGAGATTTCCAGTTGAGACGTGAGTCCATTGTCAGGCCCAGGTATACGACTTCATCTTTCCATTCTAGGACGTGCCCTCCCATTTCGATGTTGACATCTGGTGATCTTCTTTTTCGTTTCCTCGTGTACATGATGACTTCGGTCTTCACCTCGTTTAGTTTGAGTCGCCATTGCTTGTAGTACTCTACGAGAGCGTCGAGCGCTGTCTTTAGGTATATAGCCGCCATGTCTGATTTCAGCGAGGAAACGTAAAGTTTGACGTCGTCTGCGTATATAGATAGCTTGCATCTCTCGTCACGGGGGATGTCGTGTGTGAATATATTGAATAGATGAGGTCCGAGTAGACTTCCTTGCGGCACGCCCTTTGGAATCTCACGCAGCGATGACAGCGCGTTCCTGATGAAAACTCGGAAGGATCTGTCCTTTAGGTATTCTTGAATCACTCTCGTTAGGTATAAGGGCGTGTTTGTTTTGTGCAATTTGTGCAGTAGCCCTTTGATCCAAACGGTGTCAAATGCCTTTTCCAAATCTAGCAGTGCAGCGGCGATTCGTTAAATCTTCGGGCGATGAATTCCGCTACTCTGGTAAGTTGATGGGTAGTGGAGTGCCTCTTTCTGAATCCAAACTGCTCGTCTGGCAAAGTGTTGTTTTCTTCGTGGTGTGGAAGCAGCCTGTTGAGTATAACCTGTTCAAATACCTTGCTCAGCGTGGAAAGTAGACTGATCGGCCGATAGTTTGTCGGCTTCTTCTTGTCCTTGTTTGGCTTGGAAAAGGGCAGCACGGTCGCCGTTTTCCAGATCTGAGGGAAATTTCCGATGATGAGACAGGCATTGAACAGCTTTGTAATGTAAATGATGGCTTTCTGCGGTAGATGTTTGAGTAGAATGTTGTGTATTTGATCGCTTCCCGGCGCTTTATTTGTCTTCAATCGTCTGATGATAACGGCTACTTCGCTTGGCGTGCTGAAGTGGATATCGGCGGCGTTCGTCTGCTCGGCTTGTTCGAGATTTCGTAGAGACTCTTCTACAAGTCGATCCGTTTCCGGGTCGGATAGGCCGTCCGTGGCTGCGTAGGCTCTCTCGAATCCGTCGGCGAGCGCGTTTGCCTTTTCTTCAAGCGAAAGTGCCAGCCCTGATCCGTCTAGCTTCTCTAGCGGGGGAATCGTGTGATCCTCGCGTCTCAGCGCTTTTGCCATTTTCCATAGGCTGTTGTCCTTTGGCGTGAGTGATGTAACTTTCTTCGTCCAAAGTTCGCGTCTGAGGTCGGTGATTTCTTGCTTGATTTCCCGCTGTAGCATGTTGTAAGCCGTTTTGAAGTAGCCGTCGCGCGTACTATGATAGATGCGTCGCAGGCGATTCTTCTACTTGATGAGCGATAATACGTGCTCGGGAAGCTTGATCGTGTATGTGTGTGCTTCTTTGAGAGGTATGAATGTGTCTTGTGCATGTTGTATGATTTCCGTGAGAGTGCTTGCGGCCTCGTCGATTTCTTCCTTCGAGCGCAGAGTCCCCGACGTGAGGTGTATTCGTTCGTTTATCTCTTTCTTGAATCCTTCCCAATCGGCGTCTTTGTAATTTCGCTGTTTTCTAGGGCTCCTTGAAGTTGTCCCTCCGATACTGAAGCTCACGGGCAGGTGGTCCGACGAAAGTTCATCCAGCGTGCGCAGCGGCGAGATCGATTTAGCGTTTTTCTCGAGTACGATGTCCAGAGTACTGGGGTACTTTGCGTGTACTGAGTGGAATGTTGGTTTATCCGGTGCCATTATCGAGTAGTTATGTGTCTGCATATGCGTGAAGAGCGTTTTCCCATTCGCGTTGCCTCTGTAGTTATTCCAATAGTTGTGTTTTGCGTTCAGGTCTCCTCCTAAAACAATAATTGGGCGCAAATTAAGTAGTTCTTCCGAAATTTCTGGCCACTAAGCTCGTTAGTACCGTGCCGCCAGCGACGATCTTTCGCCGAAATATTTTAATTTTCATTTATTACCTTTTTATTATGTACAATGCCCCAGTGCAACGAATAAATGCTTGCGTGCTAAGGTTGCCACCGGGAGACATTTTAAACTCTTATCATTTACACACTTGTTATTCTATTGTTTCAAATATTTAGCCCCTGCAGGGAAGCCGACCTAAAAATGTATATTTTTTCAATTAATATAACTTACACACCCCGCAGGACAATGAAATAAACATATTTCATTCCAGAGTCCTGCCGGGCATTCAGGGAAAGAGAGTTTGAGTCTCTGACCCTTAAACCCACAATACTAGGGCGTTTTTTGCCCAGAAAAAAGACTTAGAAAAATTCCTTGCAAGAATCCGTTTTTTCCCATTTCAAAAATCCAGGGACATCGTAAGACGATGAAACAAACAGGTTTCAGTAGCTAGTCTTGCGAGGGACCTGGGAAAAATACTAGATTCTTGTTTTAACTTCACACAATTAGCCAAACAGTAAATACCTACCACCAAATCATACACTTGCCTTAAACTCTACATAAACTCACCAAAGCAAAAATCTACGGATAAACCATACCTGTATAAATATGTAAGAATTAAGACATGTACCTGCATATAACAATTTTACCCTATAGAATTATTTCTAATTCTCAATTTTAAGCGACCACTTTCGTGGGCGACACCGACAAAATAAGGTGTGACAGAAACGCCGCCCTATTTATAGAAATCGGGCAAGGTCAAACCTCCCACCCCATTTCTGTACCACGTGACTCAAATTTCGTGGAGATGGGTATAAAAGGAGCCACATTTTTGATAATAAATCAGTTCATCTCTACTTGACAACTCGTGTTTTATTCTTCGGAGTTTTTCTACAACAAGCTGCCTCCCCCGCCGACCTCTGCCTGTCTTCAGTCCTGGTGCCAACCTCTTCAAGAAAAGCCGGCCCTACTTCAGGCAACCGCCAGGCGCCAGGATCAGGCAGAGGATTAGGCACATCCAGTGTCCTTCACACATCAGGCACTGGGTGCTGGGAGGTCAGTTTTTATTATTTTATCATCCCATCATCCTTAACGTGCACTAAAAACCCGGTACTTTTTACAGTCTTGTGAAGACGCTGATACGTCTGTTACAAGTGGTGTATTCTACAGCATAGGTATGCGGCTCTGAAACAACCAGCACTATCATACAACACGACCGGCGTAGTGCAGCGGTAAGGCGCTTGACTAGCATTCCGAAGGTCGCGGAATCGAATCCCGGCGCGGCAAATAAATTTTATTTGATTGATTTGTGTATTTCACAGTTTATTCATTTAAAATAATATATAGTATATTTGAGGCACGTTCCGGAGTGGAAGATACTCTCAGTATCGCCCTGGAGTAAGACCACCATTCAGAATTGAAACGTTGCTTGAAATGGCTTCTGCCGTGTTTGGTGACCAGATCTGAATAGCCAGATACTTCCCCACCTTCCTCTTTCCTATCTCCTTCCCCTCCCCACTACCTTCAGCCTCACAACATACCCCAATTGGGGATGCCATAGTCCCATTGGCTCCAGACAGGAGCAGTTGGGTCTCTTGTGCGATATTCATGTAAACAAAAAATCTTAATAAAATCCAAAACTTGCTCCGGTCACCAAGGCGGAAGAGTTGAGGAGAATGGTCTGCCTTTTCGACTCTAAATTGGGATTCTGAATTTACCAGGATGGATCCACAAACATATTCACAAACAAGATCAAGATAAAATCTTTCAGTGACTCCAAAAACCTACGGAATCACCCTTGTGGCATTTTAATAACTGAGCTTTAAATCGTATAATTTATCGGCGATGTACTGCCCAGTACATCACCGATAAATTATACTATCAAGTGAAATAATGACGTCACCTATTGATGTAATAATCGAATTATGTTTTGAATTAATCAATCAAATTTTGGTACCTCCTACCCTTAGAACCTTTCCAACCCTTCCAACGCTGTCTCCCACTTTGGCAATCACTAGACTAGAAGATGGTGGTTGCGGACACCAATAAAAATTATATACATGCCAGAATCGTGTGTGGAAAATTAGACTATTTATAATTCTGCGGAGGTTATATGAATTGTGACATTTCGGTTTGTAGCAGCAACAAGGCACTCTCCGGCAATCAAAGACTACATATTTAATGTTTTCAATCAGGTAACATCTCATCAGCCCTGCAGTTGCGTGTTGAACTCGTCCATCCCACCCGCCGTCTACGTGGACTCAATAATGCTCTGATTAGATGCTCATTACATCTATTCATACGTTATAAAATTAAATCTGCGTATAATTTTATATTATCTACCGTATTCCTCTTTGTTTTTAATCTGAATAATTGTAGCAGACCAAACCTTGTTAAATGAACTAAAGAATGAGATCTGCTAACAATGGAAGCGATGGATGCAGAATAAATTGCGTGCCTTATTACCCGACGTAGGCCCGCAGGTAGTTTTACGGTTCATGCATTCTTCATTCAGTGTTCGTGTACTTGCGTTAGCCTAGTGCCTCGCATGTGTGAGCGATGCATTTTTCTTAATTGGTGTACGATTTTTTTTAAATTTTAAAATATGCACGTAACGCTGATATTTCAGCACTTGCATCATAATACATCCTTGAGGTAGTTTGAATCATTTAAAAACTAAGACTTTGAAGACGCTGGTTTCTCTGTACTATGAGGAGACGTGGTGCAAGGAAGCAAACAAAATAAATATCGCCTTTGAGATTCGGTGTCGTCACGGAGTTTAGGGTTTACCAAGCCTTTGATATGTCAGTTACAAAAGAACTCGACGTCACGAACGTCTCTAGCTGTAAGAAGATGTTTGCCCATTATTTCGACCACATTGCCCTGATAGACCTTAGTGACATCAAAAATCTACTGTAGGTTATGGGGGGAAGAGATTGCGTAGATATAGAATGAATTGAAAGCGACCATAATAAACATGACGTGTAGGTGTCAACGCTGCACATACTATAAATAATGCTAGTGCATTGAACCACTGATCACTTAGCACAATAAGGATCACTATCCGATTCTAAAGAAAGACCCTTGCATAACCAATGAATGCATTTGGTAGGAGCATCAGCTTATCTTGGAGATTGATTCAGTTACTAATAAAACATGGTGAAAGCTGAGTTGAGAGTTATGAAGGAAGATCTTTGGAAATGAATTAAGCGAAATGGGGGCTACCTTCGTCAAATGAAACCGTGGGCTTGTAAAATACTGTTTAAATGAAATTCCCCATGAACATTAGTCAACAGTCCAATTCATGCCGCCTCCTTGCAATCGTCAAAAGATTTCTGTGTTAATATTTCGCAGGCTCTTTACTCAATGTAAACCTCGTTTGTTTGACATTTTTATCATTTCAGCGATTTGCGTTGTATTCAGTTGCTCTTTATTATAAAAAATCAGTAGACATTAATATTAATACTAAGATTAAGAATACTTGAATCGGATACCTGGTGATTTTCGTATTCAATATCCATCAAATTTGTTTATAATCGATCACAGCGATTCAAATAAATTCATTTAATTGAAAGCTGTCACTGCGCTCGTTTCTCGCGAAAAATTAAACATCATCTTATTCTATGGAGGTACCAAAGTCTTCTTCGATAGAATTTCTTAATGCTCCCGAAGTGATGTCGCCATCCGCCACCCTCCTGAACACGTTATAGATATTTCCAAAGAGATTGTTGAGAAAGAATGAAAAAATCGATCATCTTTGTAATTTCCTGCTAATACTAAACACATATTTCTAGTCTTTGTTAATCATTAACTGCTTGTACCTAGATGTTAAATAATAGTAATTTGCGTGCATGAAACTATTCTTTGTTCCGGGAGGTCAGTCGATACAAATCAAGGTTGTTTCGTGTTTGATAAGCGTTTGTAAGAAAACGTGCCGATCCATAATAATAATTTATCATTAGTAATTAGCACAAGATTTTTAATGATCACAATGTGTTTACATTTAAGCACTTATCGTCAAAATTGCGATGAATCTTGAAGAGTCTCGATCCCGAGCAGCGCGTAAACATGCCGCTGCGCTTGGAATATCGTCCAGAATTATAAGGCAAATCTTACTCAGACCTTCACCTATACCCCTACAAGATGATGCGTACACGGGAATTGAGCCCACAAGATTTTGTGAAACGTAGAGATGCTTGCATTGCAATCGTAACTGCTGTATTCCTCGGCGCTGTTTTGTGCACTAGCGACGAAGGATTATCCATTACCGTTATTGAGTTATTCATCTCACAATAGTGAGCTGGAGAACCTTAGGCGTCCCAAAATGAAATAGTATGGCGAGGAACACGTCACAGAAGCCTTTTGGTTTCAACAAGATGAAGCCATGGCCCATGCTGTTCATCGTTCATGCGAAATTTTGCAAAAGTTCTTTCCAGGTCACCTGATCTCTTTGCGAGGGGATATTCCATGCCCCTCTCGCTCTCCCGATTTGACCCCGAGTAACTTTTTTCTGTGAGGATACGTCAAAGCTGAGGTAAACAAACTTCGACCTCGAACCCTTGAAGCTCTGAATGAGATTGAGGACGTCATCGTTGGAATTCCGCAAGATATGCTGGGAAGAGTGGCCGAAAACTTCTTTGAAATGCTCAATATGTGTATTGCTCGCCAAGGCCGCCACGCCAGACGATAACATTTTCAAAACATGACAAAAACGGCATCCTTTCCCCGACCTAACGGCACCCGCCCCGCCCCTTTGCTCGTTCTGAGGGGCCCTAGTGATTTTTTGAAACTAGAAACTCCTCTCTGCCCCACCTTGTATAATATATATTTTTTTTTATTTATTTAACTATAATTAAATATATTTACAATGGTTTTATTTGTATGCCTGTCTCACTAGGGTATACCTGTGTCGAGACAGGCGTACATAAATGAATATAGTAGTTACAAGGATATTTCAGGTAAAATACATATTATGATTAGAATTACAACAGAAGGGTGATTGGAAGGGTGGTAAATCTTTTAAAGAGAGTTATTTTATAAATGTTGGAGATGGAGTAATGAAATAAATTCTGCCTAGTCTATTTAAAGGTTAAATTTGACAGGATTTCATTATTTTCATTTGTTTTATATGGGTTAGGTTGTATGTGAATAGTTATTTCTGTCTATGTGTGATTTATTTTACAGATATTTGTGATAGTGTGGCGTCCAATACTTATAATCCATTTTTTAATATCGTGTTTGAATTTTGTAAAGGAGTCACTTTGTCTGATCGTAGTTGGTAGTGTATTGTATAGTTTGCAAGCTATGTATTTAGAGTGTCTTTCCCGAAGTTGGTTTTGAAAAAAGGAGTTTGGAGAAGTTCGTTGTTTTTGGCTAGGGTATTGTGTATTGTTTGTGTAGCTTTGTATGGTGTTTTGTTGTTTTTGTGTAAATTAAGTAATATGGATCTTGAGTAGAGCTGTTTTATTTACGTTGAAGGAATTGAAGATAGTATCAGTGCTGGTAGTAAGCGGCATTTTAAGAATTATTTTTATGATTAGTTTTTGTGCTTTCATGATGGGATCAAGGGCATTGGAATATGCATTACCCCAGGCTAGAATTCCGTATTCGATGTGAGATTGGCACAATGAGTAATATACTGTTTTTAAAAGTTTTAGGTTAAGGAAATTGCGTGTTTGTTTGAAAAAGTACATAGATTTTCGGATTTTGTTTGTAGTATTATGTATATGTTGCTACCAATTCAGGTGTGTATCGAAGGTTACTCCTAAATATTTGATAATGTTTACTTGCTCTAGGCATGGGCAGTCACAGTTCCGGTTTAGAGATGAATTTTTACATTTGTGTATTTTTAATGGCGGGGCTGGGTTTGACTTTGGGATATTGGTGAGACTAGACAGTAAGTATTTGGTTTTCTGTACATTTAGAGTTAATATGTTCGAGTCAAGCCAATATTTTACCTGTTGAATTCCTTCCTCCGCTTTGGAATATGCGGTAAGCCAATCTTTTGCTTGGAAGAGTAGGACAGTGTCATCGGCGAAACTGACAATAGTGGCATCGATATCTAGGTTGCATAACTCGTTAATATATATTAGGAAGAGCGTTGGACCTATAACACTGCCTTGAGGGACCCCGTAACTAATGGGCAAATTCTGGCTCTTTGTGGTATTGAGTTTAACGCATTGGGATCTGTCAGATAAGAAGCTGGAGAGGAGGTCTAATTCTTTGTTCCTAATACCTATATTAAACATTTTGCGTTTTAGTTTGCTGTGTGAGATTGTATCAAATGCTTTACATAGGTCGAGAAATACCGATAGACATTTCAAGCCCTTATCCAGGTGGCCAGAAATATGGTCAGTGACCGTGGCTATAGCATCATTGGTGCTTTTATGTTTTCTGAATCCAAATTGCCGCGGCGATATTAAGTTATTGGTTTCCAGATATTCCATGAGACTATTATTGACGATCTTTTCGAATACTTTTGAGAGGGAATTTAGCAACGTAATAGGACGATAATTACTAATATCAAGTTTGGAGCCAGTTTTAAAAATAGGGATAATGAGACCTTGTTTTAGAATGGTGGGAAATAGCCCTTGGCGGATGCTAATATTAAGTAGATGCGTTAATGGTTGAAGTATACCAGGGGCAATTTTTTTAAGAACATTGTTAGATATTTCATCAATGCCGGTTGATGAAGAGTTTTTGAGCGAGTTTATTACTATAGAAACTTCTTTCTCTGTAATCGTTTTAAGAACAAAGCGGGTTGAGAAATCATCATTGGTCGCGTGGTCACTTGGACCAAGCGTATCGTTATTTATTTGGATTTTTTTGCTAGTTCCGGACCTATGTTTGTAAAGTACTGGTTTATGTAATTGACAATTGTGTTGGGGTTCGATGTAAAGTCTACAGTGATATCTTTGATATTGAGAGAGTTTAAGGTGTCGGTGGCTTTATTTGAATTGGTAGCTTCCTTGAGGACTTTCCATATTTTTTTAGGGTCATTGTTGCATTCGGAAATTTTTTTGTTGTAATATAGATTTTTGGCTTTCCTAATGACTTATGTGCAGATATTACGGTATCTTTTGTAGAAATTATGGAGTGTGATATCATATGGGTTTGTGGCTAATATAAAACTTATTTCCACTTAATTTATTTGTGACCGTAACCGGTTTCAGCCTTTAAAGGTCGTCTTCAGGCTGGCACAATTGTTCATTAATCTACAGTTTATAAACATAACATATGGGGGAGAGGAAGGGGGTGGTCTACAAGGATTTTATTCAATTTATATGGGTATCCTAAATGTGTTACTATGTCGTCTTTGACGATTGGATTTCTATATGGTTATTAGCAGTAGACATAGTTGCATCGGTTTTACAGATTACTTTTATATTGTTTGGGGAATACTTTACTTTTCAATACTATGAATTATTAACAACATTTAATTGTTGTCATGGGTTGTCTATTGTCTTGGGTTGTAAATAATAATTCATATTACTTTCAAGTAAGGTATCCCCCAAACAATATGAAATTAATCTATAAACCCATGACAATTATGTCTACTGCTTATAACCAAATAACTTGAAATACAATCTTCAAAGACGACGTAGCAACAAATATGAAAAACCCACATAAATTGAATAAAATCCTCTTAGACTACCTCCCTCCCTCTTCCCATGTCTTATGTATATAAGCCGTAGATTAACAATTTTACCAGTTCGAAGATGACCTTAACAGGCTGAAACCGGTTACGTTCACAAATAAATTATGTGGAAATAAGTTTTATATTTGTTTTATTATATTACTAGCTGTACCTGGTACCTGATACCCGGCATGCGTTGCTATGCCATTTAATAAATCGTTTCTCCCTGCGTGCCCTTTCCCATTCGTCCCGTTCCCCTTCCGCCTCCCCTTCCTCTCCAGCGTCCCCTTCCCCTCTCGCGTTCCCACTCCTCATCCTCCACCTTCCCTCTCCCACTCCACTCCCCCCTCACGCCTTCCATAAATTCCTCGTAAATTCAGTTTTCAAACAGCTAGCTATTGCAATTTTTTTATACAAATTTCATAATGCCAGAGCTCACCAGCAGTTTTATACAAACCTTGTCCTGATAATAACTATCACAAAACAAAAAGAATGATACAATTTGTTGCAGTCGTTGGCAAGTTTTGGGCGTACATACATTTCGGCGATTCATTTTTATTTATATACATAGATAGATAGATAGATAGAAGATAGATAGAAGATAGATAGATTAAAATGGAAATCTCTCTTCAAATTTCGGTGAAAATTAGAATGACTATGGATATTTGAGCTCTGAACCGCACCATAGAATATCATTCTCTTCAAAAAAGCTTTGTTACGTAAATTGTAGCACGATATTAATATAAACAAATTACTAATATACATTTGAATCAGAAAACCTTCATCGACCAAACGATTTGGGTTCACTGGAAAAGTGGAAAGGGAATAGCAGAAGTTGGCTACGGTATTTACGTAATGCTGTCTGTGACGTTGTGTCGGTGGCAGTGGGTGATGTTTCCAACAGTATTACCAAACAACTCTCCGAAATCAAATGCTCGATGCGTGAAACGATGACTGATGACAAATTGATTACTCAAATTACGTGTTATTATAACTTAAACGTTGTGTTTTTTTTAGTAAATGCAAGTTTTTTTTCTACATGTGTAAATCAGTTTGAAATAATCTATTCAATTTTCTAATACTTTTAATACAAAACTTTTCATGGTGAGCTTTGGTCCTCTTCTACTAACTTATTTCCAGATTAAATGACCAATGTTTTTTTATAGATTACACAAAATATGAATTATTTATGTTTATTTAAGTACCTAGATAAATATAGGATAGAAAGGCTATTGAAAATAAGTAAATATGGTAATATTTCTAACTTTATTACGAGATATCCATCACTGGATATCATTAGCACTAGGTTGTATTTTTACCTTCTAAATTTGTATTGCATTTTACCACCCTTTAATGATGCTACACGTAAAGTAAATGACCATTTACAACTGTTATAGGACTATGTAGGTGCTGCAAAATACACACTCAAAGCAGTCATCATACTTTAGTTTGAACAATATGTCTTTATGTTAAATTTGACAGCTGGAAAATGTTTATTTTATACCATGTTACGTACACGAGACCATAATACTTTGAAAGTAGTTTTCACACTCTGCCTTGGTAATTATGTTTTTCGATTTTTTTTGTTGTTGTTGACGTCGTATCATAAACATTTTGGCAATCGTTTTGCAAATCAATTAATCTGCTAATGACTTAAAACCTTGGAAATCATTTACTTTAACCAAGTAAATACCAATTTAGATTTTAGATTATAAAAGCTTACAACAATTTACTGATTTAAAATATTTTTTTCTCAATATTAATAAATACATTTTCTGGGGCATTTTCATTTGCGAGAGTCGGGCTATTTAAATAAAATCAAAGGATGGCGGAAAAAAACTGATAATGTGGTAGGTACTAAAGGCATATTTATCATCTTTAAAATTGGCCTTCAGATTGGTTAAAAATTTCTGTAAATTTTGAGCATTTCTGATATCCATTAAGCCGCTTTTTTATTTGGTGAAAGCCATAAAAAGCTTTATAAATACCCAGAAATTATTATGTAACATTACAATGGGGGTAACGTTTGTCGAGCTATAATAATTATTTGTAAGCTGGATACAACGGAGCACAAGGTAACTAGAATTATAATAGAACTATACGGCGGTAGGTTCTGGGCAACAGCAACAGCCATAGCCATAAGCTCAAGGAAAGCGAACTTTGCGTGTGTAACGCGATGCCAACAATAATAATGTATTTTCATACTTTTTGCCTTTCGCAAACTTTAAGCCGATTTTAAAACCATCCCTCGGCGGAGTGATTCAGTGATTTCACGCCCTTTTGATAAGGAGAAATAAACGTAGACCTTTAACAATAGTCTGCGACCTACAAAATTTAAAAAAATCATAATGGCGGATATACCTGTCACGGTTACAAGTTCCTTTGCTATCCCTGTAACCGTGGACATTATTTCTCTGAGAAATCATTTATTTTTGGAACTGGTTCCTTTTGTAATATTGCACTGACAGCCCATTTCATATATCAACTTTATGTATCCATTTCATGTATCAACCACCTATTTTGAAGTTTTTTATTTTATTAAACTTATTATTTTTTTATGTCAATGGAACACAAGAGTCCCAACTAGTTCCCTGCTAACCGGAGCCAGTGTCTTTATAAACCCTAATTGGGGTATTTTGTGAGGCTGAAGGGTAAGGCAAGGTGTAAGACGAGGGAAAGTACCCAGTTATTCAGGATATGGATATATTGACCTTACCAGGTATTAATACTGCCATAAATGTGTAACGGGTATTTGATAAATGATTAGAAGGCATTAATTTAACAGATCCACTTTTTATTTAATAGTCAAACACAATTAACGCGACACAATATTAAATCTCAGAAAGTTGCGAGGCTAAATCTGACAGCTGTGCACAGTGTACAGTGTACACGAGACACTTCGGACGGGAATATCGAGTGGTAGAATTTGGAATTAAAAGTTTGCTTGTCCGGTGTGACCAGCGTTCATAATTGCCAGTAAATAAAATATATTGTAAATTAAACAGTAACTTGCCATAAGGGTAAGGTTCCTTTGTGACTTCGACTAAATATTTAGATTTTGTAAAACCATTAATTGATACACTGATTTTTAACCATTCGCACCCATAAGCTTGTTTTCATGATACCCTAACATTACCAGACATATCTATGACGTATGATTATGATATGATATACGCCTAACTTATTAAAAGATACGTAAGTCCAAATATTTATTTCATTACTTAACATTTTTTTTGAAACTTGAGTAATAAAATAATATTTAACCTCAAAGATTTAAAAAAACTATAGTAATAATAAAAACATTTATTCATCAATAGATTTTTTTTAATATCACACATCTTATTCATTTATCATTTATTCTATTGACAAAAATGTCACTGCTCAGCTACAATTCAGGATTTCTCCTATAACGAAGTTGGTTTTCAGCAGAGCCTACTATTTAACTACTACTTGAGTGTTTTAAACTACAATACATGTTTAATTTTATTATAATGGATAACCACAAAGTAATAGCTACATTCAAAAATATACAATACATGTCTTTATATATAAAAATCTCGAGTCACAAAGTTTTTTTGAGATAAATTCCGATACCTCTTAACTGATTTTGATAAAATTTGGTGTGAGTAATTTGGTTCAACTTGAAAAATATGATAGTTTTTATCTCGATTATTGACCTCAATATTTATTATTGCAAATTAAATGTTTGTTATAGGACAATACTTTGTAATTATTTGTAAGTTTCATAAGTTTCTAACAGATGGCGGTGGGAGTTAATTTATCGACACAACACTTGGTTATCTAGGTTGGGTAACCATCCAGTGGATGGCTTTGTTTTTCGCTAAGCAGAGTAACGCGTGGCCGGGTCAGCTAGTATATATATAATCTAGTAATTAACTATTTAAATTCCTTGATATTTTATTGTGGATACTTATTTGAGATTAGTTTTTAATGAAGATATTGCATGTGCACAATTCTAATGTAGTTTGTAGTAGGTTTGTGTGAAGACGGAATATTAATAAATAATCAAGGCGACGTCCCTCGGGTGGCTAAAACGACCCTGAACCGGGGTTTGCAACCCCTACGATGAGCTGTCCTGATGTACGTAATATAATGTCACTATAATGTGTTATCAAAAATACTAATTTCGGTTGTTTTATGTTAGTTACTTTCGCTTAATATTTTTTACAATTATTTAAGTCTCACATTTAAAAATTTGAACTCTTTGTGTGAAGAATAATATTATTAAAGAAGGGCGATATAGTAGGTACCTACATTTAAAAATACTTAAATAAATTAATCTATAATGTAAAAATGATTCGTTGAATGTGTTGCTAAGCGCATAACTTTCGAACGACTGCACCAAATTGGATAATTATTTTTTGTTGTGTTCGTTATTATCAGGACAAGGTTTTTATAAAACTTCCGGTGAGCTCTGGCATTATGAAATTTGTATTAAAAAAATTCTATTGGTGGCACGCGAGGAAGCGGCTATTGCTATGGAAAGCTGGAGGGAGGGAGAGATGGGGAGGGGAACCTGGGAGGGAGGAGGGGGACCTGGGAGGGTGGAGGGGTACTCGGGGGGGGGGGGGGGGGGGTTCGCGCGACGGGGGAAGGGGGGGGGGGGAGTGGAGTTGGGAGAGGGAAGGTGGAGGTGACGGAGTGGGAACGCGAGAGGGGAAGAGGACGCAGGAGAAGAAGGGGAGGCGGAAGGAGAACGGGACGAATGGTAAAGGACACTCAGGGAGAAACAATTTCTTTATTAAATGGCTTAACAACGCATGCCGGGAACCAGCTAGTTAATAATAATTCTATTATGTCTCCGTAGATGTAAAAGCCCCGAAAAAGGGCGTTAATCAATCAATAAATAAATAAATGTTAAGGGAGCCAAGCCACAAAACCTTAAAGATTTTTGCTGACAAAAAAGTAAAAATTTTGAACATAATATGTAGATCCTTTGTGCTGTTATCTTTTTATTATTTTGAAAGAATTTCTAAAAAAATAGTATTTAGAAGTTTTGTTATATTATTTCTCTTGACTACAGAATATTAAAAACGTACTGTTGGCAAAATTTATAATACATTACTCCCAATGAGTTTAAAAAAACTCATTTCGGGAAGTACAACATTATACCTCTAGAGGAAAATTATTTTTATATAAGAACACGCAAATCAATGAATAATACATAGATTTTTAAATGGACTAGACACACTTGGTAATTGAAGAATATACAAGATTTACAAAGGAAGAGAGCTAAATTCGTCACTGGTTAATAAAGTTGCTGTGAAAATATCCTTTTAGAGCCTTTGTCAATATTTTTTTTGTTTGATTCTGGTAGTTTTAGGACATTAGGTAATGCGTTGTATTGCGTATGTGCGATGTATTGTAAGGAGTTAATGCCAAATTTAGTTGTGTGAGTAGATGACGATAGGTGTATTTGATTTTGTGATCGTGTTTTGTGCTGGTGTATATCGTAATTAAAGGCTGGTTTAGTGTTAGTGTGTGAGGAGTGTTGAATTATTTGTAGGATGGCAGTGGTGATGCTATATTTTGGCAGAATGGTAAATGGAAAAATTTGTGTCAGTGAGTATATATCTTTGACGCGTGTATCCCATTGTAGATGGTATGTATTTCTTATGGCTCTATTTTGGATTACTTGTATTTCGGATATTTGTTTCTTAGTAATGGTGCCCCAGATACTAACCAGATAAACTTAGGTGAGAGTGGATCAGAGCATAATATGTGTCACGCAGTAGAGCTGCGGGGAGCACATCTTGAAGTCGATAGAGTACACCAGTTATCGGGGAAATTTTGGATTTAACATATTCAACATGGGAGTTCCACGATAGGTTAGAATCTATGAATAACCCTAAATATTTCGTTACTTGTACATTTTGGAGCTTTTTATTTCCAAGAGTAATATTCATGTTCATGTAATCTTTTTTCCGGAAAGTGAGGTAGTGGGTTTTTTTGACATTGAGGCTTAATTTATTTATCCGCAGCCATTTAGCTGCTTTGCGAGATCTTTATTCATTAGAGATAGAGACACAACGATAGTAAATCACAGTATTTTATTTATTTATTTATTTATTTATAAGTACATGTTACATACATAATAAATTTACTGCAGGAGATACATTAGGTCACCATACTAGGCAGCTGCCTGTATCATGGTGACCAACGGAGGATAGTTGTTTGAATTGGAGTCTAGTACTCGTAAGTGTAAACATAACTAGGTATATCTAAGTAAAATAATAAAAATAAAAAAAATTATAAATTAATATCATTCATTTCTTATGAATTTTTTTTTCTTTTTTTGGTATGCAGTATTATAAAAAGAAAGAAAAATAAGGTTTCTTTAAGTACCAACTAAATGTAACATGAGTAAGTATAAAGAGAGTATATGAGTGTAATAAATAGGTGAGAACTAGGTAAGTACTTATACTGGAGGGAACTGAATGCAATAAGGATTTTAAAACAAAAACAATCATTACAATATTATGATAAAAACCGAACTTGAGAATTTGCAGTATATTTTTTCCAAGTTTTATTAGTATTTTGATATTATATATATCAAGTGTTACAATGAAAATATTACTGTAAATTTGCACGTCTCGGTTTAAATAAAGTAAAAAAGAATAAAGAAGAATAAATAATAAATTTATATCACTATCTGAGTATGTGAAACAAGTTGTAAACACTATCATAGTCACTCATCAGAAGGTCAGCAAGCACCTTTCTGAAAGTGAGATATTTGGCTTTAGATTTTATTTCAATTGATAAGTTATTAAAAATTTTAGGTGCAAGAAAGTTGAACTGGGACTGTGCCATTGAAGTTTTTGTTGTTGGAATAATATAATTGAATTGGTTAGAATATCCTGTGTTATATTTTGAATCTATAATTTTTTTTTTGTAAATTTGAATTTGAAATAAGAGGTAATATTTTTTACGTATATGGATTTTATATTAAGAACTTTGAAGTCTTTAAATAGGTCTTTCGTGGGGTGTATATAATGTACTTTGTAAATAGTCCGTATAATTAATTTTTGGGCTTTAATTAATGGGTCTAATATTATCATTATCATTATCTTACCACACCGTTTCCGTATAAGGGTAAAGCAAAGAAGATGGACCACCAAACAAACCTGTCTTAGCACACACTGCTTGCTTCATTCCCTTTCATACATAATCCATCTGTTATTCTCTTGACATGGCCCGACACAGTATATGGTTCACTTGATCATACTCGTACCATGTCTTTCTCGGGCGTTCCACAGACACGCCATTTTAGATGGTTTTAAAATGCTTTTGTGAACTTAGCTAATTTTCGACAAATTGGTGGTTTGGCTCCCTTGACATATCCACCGATATTTGAAATGTGTATTTCGTTTGTTCAAATTTTGTGATTTTTCATGTTTTCCAGCGGTTTTCTAAAGGTAAATGTCAAAAAATATACTTACATTATAAAGAAAATTGTCAATATGTGTTATCCTAAGGCAGATATTTTATGAATACTTTCAGATTCAATTATAATATCCCGTGATTTTTCAGGGGTTGCACTAGTTTGTGCATAAAAATGTTGAAAAATATATTCATAAATATGTTTTACAAGACCGGCCGCGGCCATTGGTGGCTCTCCCCTGACGGAAAACGTTCAATGAATATTCCGGCGGGAAAATCTCGCAGGAAATAGGTCAGTGATTCCCGCGCAAGCCTTTTCTAGCGTATCTCCTCCCCCTGCAGCCATCCCCTCCCCCTCCCCACTAGAGTAGCTACTTACAGACTCCACAACACACCACTGTAGGCTGTACCGAGTGTAAGTTGTGCCTGAACTGAACTGTATACAAGGCTGCGCATTCCACCCCTCTGGATTCTGGATTCTGAGTTCTGTGTTGGCTTACATCCAACTCGCGACCTTTATTTATAACATTACAAATCACACATCATAAAGTTACTGTTATCACCTGTGGTGTTTACGGTGATTGCATTGCTACCAGACAGACGGTAAACATTTAGTATTGGTTAAGGTTTGCTTTTCTTTTTACTGCATTTTGAATAAATAGAAGTTATTTTATATGTAAATATAATATTAACTTGGTATGTAAACATAATACATTAAAATATAATACATCTTACAAATATAACTTGTAACTTGAAGCGGTGTGTTTTTGACATCTTGAAAACTGGGAAATTTCCTGTGATGAGAGGCGAGGAAGTCAAGACCGGGAAGCTTGTGAGTAGACTGATGATTAATAATATTTTATCAGAATTGAATTGCATAATCCTTCACTGAGCCTCAGTCGTTTCGCAAATGTAATATTGTCATCAAATGGCCATTCCATCGTTATTTTGTTTTTTTTTTTTTTTTAATTTGAAAGGTCTCTTTTAAAGGCCGATTCTTGGTGCGTTTTCAACTTTCTGACAAATTATAATAAGCTGACAAGTTATCCTCTTTTGCAGGCCACAATTTGTTCAAAGCTGAAACGTACTTGGAATCGGCATTTTTCGGGAACCTTTCAACTGTCAGGAAAAAAAATTGCGCTGAATGTCCATTTGAGACTTTGTCACGCGTGAATTTCTGGAAACAACGGGGTCTTAGTTTTCCGCAAAAATAAAATTTTGAATTGAAAACTTCTTTAGCACCGTTGTGATTTGAAACTCTATGAAACGAAAAAGCGACACTAAAAAGAGGTAAACAAATACGTAATATGTATGTATTTGTCTCTTTTTGGTATCTAATAAATCATATAGGTATATTATATAGGATTTAACCTGCGATAGAAATATATAGAAATATAATTGGTCTCCTCTTTGTGCGGTGCTTCGCAGCCTCCCCACTCTTGTCTACTTTAGTTTTCTGACGGTTTCACTTCTGCCGCGTGTGAACTGCACTTGTAATTTTTTTGACTTAGGACCGGTTGTCTCACGGAATTTGAACAGTTCATCAAATTTCAAATTCAAGTTCTCTGTAAGTTCTATTTCTAAATTCTTCTTCTAAAGTTTATTTCACTACTTGCCATTTGTATCACTGTACTTAGATAGTTACAGAACTTGAATTGGACTTTCCTAGAACTCGAATTTTAACTTTCAAATATGATGAATAGTTCAAATTCTGTGAAACAACCCGTTCTTGGCTTTCGCAAAATCTTTTTGTTTATATTATCAGCGATATTCGTGTCTATTATTTTATAGTTATTATTCAACATAGATTTCTTTCCGCACCCATTTATGTATACTCTATAATATTCTACTTCTATTTTGTTTGAAGTACAGCAACTAAAACACTGACCCTCTAAAATGTTTAGTTTGATAGAGACTTATTAAATCATACAAAATGTCAGAAATACCTTAAATTAAACAGGTCACGAGAACACTGCATCGTCCTTCTGACATCAGCCCGAGATGGGGTTATTGTCCTCGGCCCGTGACGTCACATCTCCCTGTGAATACAGCCTCCACACTTCATGACTCGGGTGGGATTAGGAGAGTAGTGGCTAGTAGGTTTGTTGGGTTGCTGTCTGCTTCTTATGCCATACTTAGTCACATCTCTTGAGCTTCTTTTACGTGGAAACTGATAATTGTGGCGAGCAACGTCATTCTAAGCGGTTCGTCGACAAACAAGTTAATAGCCTACAGAAATTCTCAGCCTCTCGCATTTGTCGATTTTTCATTTCATGACGATTTATTTATGTCTATCTGATACAAACATACCAAAATGTATATATTTTTAAATGTCGTTTATGAAATGTTCTTAAATTTTTATTTTTATTTACATGAATACCTCAAGAGTCTCAATCACGATAATATTTTTGACCTTGAAAATCCCCAATCAATTACTTTTTTTTTTAAATATGAATACCGCACAAGAGTCCCAACTGCTCCCGTCTGGAGCCGGTGAGGCTATGGCATCCCCGATTGGGGTATGTTGTGAGGCTGAAGATAGTGGGGAGGGTAAGGAGATGGGGAAGAGGAAGGTGGGGAAGTACCTGGCTATTCAGATCTGGTCACTTTTTTTTTTACATTAGCTCCACACAGTAGGCACCGAGGAAAACAATTTCTCTGGGGGCCTATGTCATCTTTGAGGTTGCTGTGTGGAGGGTTTTTTAAGTGAAAGGAAGGAGAAAAAGATATGGGAAGGAAAAAGGTATGAGGGGTGGGTAGGAATCTGGGGGTCAGTGTGGCCAGGAGTGACGGACGTATGAATCTATTCCTCACACTGCGGTGCAAGGCGAAGGGTCGGGAGAATCCGGCTGGAGAGGTCAAAATGCCTCTCCTCCGATCCAGCCCGCCACGCAATGGTCGGGCAAACGTATCCACCACCAATACCTAGACAAACCTCGTCCCATGAACCCGGGCACCCCCGCTAAGTCACCAAACGTAGCGAACCACTTGGGGTGACCTGTGGCAGGGGTGTTGGTTGTTCTAAACACGGTTAAAGCCATTTCAAGCAACATTTCAATTCTGAATGGTGGTCTTACACCAAGGCGATACTCCATTCCATTTTTAATCGGTTCGTAAAAACACGCCGTCAAGTTGGCATTATTGAAATTTTAGTGGTGACGTCACTGTTCGCCGTGTCGTGACGTCATCGTAAAGTCATTGTATGGGAATGTATGATATGACACAAGCCATCGTATTAATTTATTCGTTTATTTACACACTGTTTATATAGATTTAGTTGTGGTGTTTATTGAAACATTATTTAGGCCTAAATAATGTTTCAAAAATAAAGGTATCTCTTATTAGTTTATCTCTATTATTGAAAATATTCAAAAACTACTGCTACTTCTAGGGAGAATACTTCGAACACCGAATTGCAAATTGCGGCAGTTGATCAGCTGATTGCCCGATCCTATAGTAACTTTTCAGGAGTGATGACGTCACACGATTCACTATGTTTCAAAAATAAAGGTATCTCTTATTAGTTTATTTCTATTATTGAAAATATTCAAAAACTACTGCGCAAAAAACATAGTAATGCTATTTCTAGGAAGAATACTTCGAACAACGGAATTCAAAATGGCGGCAGTTGATCAGCTGATTTCCGGTCCTATACTAATTTTCAGGATTGATGACGTCACACGTTTCACCGCGGTTGTTTTCGGCGGGTCTAAAAAAATTTAAACTTTGATAATTATTTTAACTATTAATACTAAGTCTAAAAATAAAAATAAAAATGCAGTTATTTAAGTTAGAAGATCATTTGAAAAATAAATAAAAAAATGAACTGGAGTTCTCTATTACAAATATTTTCTATTAATTGGTTTTCCTGTACTGTTGTCAAGCCAGTAATATCTGTAAAATCCGTGTTGAAAGGGTCTTTTATGCATTTTTTTTTTTGGGAACTGTGAAATAATCCGAAACGAAGACGCGTAGCGATTAAGAGACTTTTGGTATCATTTATTTACTATTGTTAAATGGTCTAACGATGAGACTGCGGACCCCCATACATGTATTCGCGGTCCCCCAGGGGTCCGCGGACCACAGGTTAAGAAACACTGTAGTTTACATTCCTGTCGAATATTTTTAAACGATTAGTCAGCCAATACTTATGATTTTATCAAATCACTGACAACACATTATTATTTATAGATAAATCATTTATTTATTTATTCAGATATATTTAATAACTAATTACATCGTTGTGTCAAACATCGTGTTGTTATTTAGCGAAATGATGCCGGTAGCTCCGCGGAGATAACATTAAAATTATTATTGTTTATTTAGCATTAACATTATTATTGTTTATTTAATACACAAGTAACTTGGGCCCATACAGTAGCGATATTGTTCCATCCACATTAATTATCATTTCACGAGTTTATCCATATTTACCTTAATGTTCGCACTAAGGAACTTCAGTGAAAAATATTATGGCTTTAAAAAAATATTTTCATATAGACCAATAAACGCTGATTTTGAATATATAAGTTTTATTTAATAATTTTAAACGCAGAGTTTTAAAAAAAATATTAAAAAGTCAATTTTTCATCGGGTCTTACAAACACGCCGTCATGTTGGCATTATTAAAATGTTTAGTGGTGACGTCACTGTTCCTCGTGTCGTGACGTCACCGTAAGGTCATTGTATGGGAATGTAGGTATGACACAAGCCATCGTATTAATTTATTCGTTTATTTACATACTATTTATAGAGATTTAATTTGTTGTGTTTATTGAAACATTATTTAGGCCTAAATAATGTTTCAAAAATGAAGGTATCTTTTATTAGTTTATCTCTATTATTGAAAATATTCCAAAACTACTGCACAATAAAATAGTAATGCTACTTCTATGGAGAATACTTCAAACACCGAATTGCAAAATGGCGGCAGTTGATCAGCTGATTGCCCTATAGTAACTTTTCAGGAGTGATGACGTCACACGATTCACTATACATACGGTGGTTTTCGGGGGATCTTGAAAAATTAAAACTTTGACAATAATTTTAACTATTAAAACTAACTCTAGATATAAAAAATAAATAAAAATTGGACTGGAGTTCTCTAGTTAAAGCAGAAAAATACAATTGAAACAATCCAAGCAAAGCTCTCTCGCTTGTTTACCTAAAAACTCATTTTCGTGGCGTGATTCTGAGGGAATTTATTTATTTACCAATTAAATCATTATATTATTTTATGTTCGTATTTTAGCTGTGACGTGACGAGGTAACACAATATGCGATAAGAACTGTAGTTAGTTTTGGTTCTGCCGCCGATGACTTAATGCTCCGTGGTTGCCTTTCATATCCCATCTTTTATTGGCATTTTGCCCAAATCGGGGCATTCGGTTTCGGTACTAAATAGTGATACTATTGAATAGC
Organism: Limnephilus rhombicus; assembly: GCA_929108145.2. Classification (NCBI taxonomy): domain Eukaryota; kingdom Metazoa; phylum Arthropoda; class Insecta; order Trichoptera; family Limnephilidae; genus Limnephilus; species Limnephilus rhombicus. The sequence goes on from OV815278.1 coordinate 38,602,556, forward strand.
TGAATTTAAAAATAGCTCTGCATGTTTAGAATAGGCAGACGGCAGTTACACAGTACAAAGGTAGACAGAGCACGTTTATTATTTTCCAATGACGTGAATCAGAATTGAAGTTGTTCTCCATTGTTATCTACCTATAGGTACCTATAATAAATATACAGTGTTACCCCAAAGGTTCTCAAACTTATTTCGACCACCGCCCACTTTGAGATTTAAAAAAATCTACTAGTGCCCTCCGTATTTTTTAATTTATCTTTTTACATTAACATCTGTTGTGTACCTATCTTAAAAACAGATATTGCAAATATAATTTTTATGCATGCATTATTACGTGGGTAGGTTAGGTAGGGTGTGACCCGTCACCTATTTCTGAAATCAAAGAATGTTTCAATGAGAGGAAATTAAACTCGTACTTAATCATATTTTTACTAACATTAAGAAAAGGCTTTGAATTTAAAACTTATTCTTTTGTTCAACTTCCGCAGATGCCAGAATCATAAAACAAAAAGCAGGTACGAGACTAAGAGACTTGCGCAAGCGACTCTAGTATTTTCGTCTATACAAGCATTGAAGCCGAAAATCGCATCTCAAAAATTTCGGATAGGAATGGGATCGCCACGATCGACCGAAATGAAAAAAAATATCGGAAATCACAGACAATTTTAGTTAACTTAACCATGGACTACGTACAAGAAATATAATGCTGCATCCACATTATTACATGCATAAGCGACTTTTTAACCGTCTGTGCGGGACTCCAAGCATTAGAATAGTAAATCGCATCTCGAGTGGTGTCGTGTCTAGATTCTGTCGGATTTTTTATAGATGGAATTTATCTGCCGTCGCCCCGCTAGATTTTCTAATTTTTAAATTAAGCGCCCACAAGGGGGCGTAATCGCCCACTTTGAGAAAAACTGGTGTACACTGTTACGTACAGTTCAGTATTACACTACAGGTAGGAAGTTGTTTTATGAACACTACACAACCTCCATTCACTTTTTCTCTACTCCATAACCTTTCAGTCAATTTACAGGAAACCGGGCGGCATTTTTTTTTCATACAAACGTATTCCTCAATTATTACCTTCCTGGATTTTGACACTACTGAAAATGTTTTTTTTTTAAATTTAGATATCGACCACTAGCGTTTCGGTACCATTTGCTTTTTTTTATAAATTACTTCTTATAGGAGATTACTACTTTGAACGCCATCAGCAGACGTTTAGTATAAAAACTAGACAACGTATGTTTAAAAAGAGCAAAACTTACAGACATACAGTATTTTATTTTAATTCAGTTGGTAAAAAAAATCTTAAAATCGGTGCAGTTTTGGAGGAGAAAACAACACCTCGATTTTGATGTTTTATATAGGCATTATGAGCTTGAGGTGCAGTTGTCCCTTTCGCTCAGTATTCGTGGGGGGGGGGGGGTAAAAGTGACAGACAGTTTGGTAAAATACAACCGGTTATTCAAATTTCTCGGTGACTGAGTAATGGTTGTTTTTTTATAGCGTGAAACGAAACACGCTGTGAAAGTTTTGCGTCTGTGAGAGTACTGTGATGAAGTCAACTTAACTTGCGAGACCTATACTTACTACTGTATCATGGTGAAAAACATGATCTAAAAGGTGTTAGACCGTGCTTTATATTCAAATCTAAAAATTAACCACAAAATAATTCTAATGTAAGTATACGTTTTTGTACTGTATTAAAATATAACTAGCCGTTGGAAACAATAGTTATATTATTTCAACGTCCAACGCTGTTGAAAATAATTAGCGCCAACAGTTGAAATATAATACCTACATGCGAATATTATTCAACGCAGTCAACGATTCAACTGCCTAATAAATAAAAAGGGTTAAGAGTTTGTACTTCGTGAACAACATTAGCCGATATTTTAAATGGTCTTTTGGTTATGTACGTACCTACTGCACGTTTTTTTTTTATTTTCCCATCCAATACGGCCGATACTCAGCGCCATGGAACAAACAAATTTATCAACGACAAGCAAAAAAATAACCTATTGATAATTTTCAATGTTTTGTACCTATTGTTTTCAACGGTGTTAGAATGATTAAGTCAAAAGGGTCAAGAGATCACACTTCGTGAACGATATTATACCCAATTACACAAGGTCTTTTGGTAATGTACATACCTACTGCACGATTTATTTTATTTTCCCATCCAATACGGCCGATACGTAGCGCTATTGAACAATGAAATTTATCAACGACAAGCAAAAAAATAACCTATTGATAAATGTCAATGTTTTGTACCTATTGTTTTCAACGGCGTTAGAATGATTAAGTCAAAAAGGTCAAGAGATCACACTTCGTGAACGATATTATACCCAATTACACAAGGTCTTTTGGTAATGTACATACCTACTGCACGTTTTTTTTTTATTTTCCCGTCCAATACGGCCGATACGTAGCGCCAAGCAACAAGCGAATTTATCAGTGACAAGCAAAATATATCTTCAACAGGATAATATTTTCAACAACCACCAACGTCTTCCAACAGTTTCAACTTTCAACATTATTATAGGATTATTATTACGTGTGTGTCGCGTGGGGCATAGAGATAATAATAATTAATAATACATAAATGATTCGGGGAACCACCCGTTAAAGGGGATTCCTTAATACGATTTTGATATATTTTTTGTTAGTATCGTGTCGATCTCCTATTATAGTTGCGTCAACGTCGACGTTATTTTCAACAGCTATTTTCAACAGTTGAAAATTGCCAACGATAACGACATTGGCGTTGGATAGAATTATCGTCAACGCCCAGTACTAATACGTTTATGAAACCAAGTTTCTAACAGCAATTTGAAAAAAAAATGTGATTGGGAATTTTGTATTAATTATTTTTACATGTAACGACTAAAACTGAGGTGACGATAACGTTTATAAAGCATTTATCTAATAAAATAAGTGTAAGTTTTAATTTTTTTCATTATCCGAAGTAATTTTAATAAAAATAATTGTAAGGTGAGCCATTAATCAAACTTTTTTATGTTTGCATTAAAAAAAATTATATTTCAAAAATAATGTTTTTCTTTCGAGTTATAAAATTTGAAATAGTATTTTAACATCTTTGAAAAACCGTTTTTAGTTTTCAAATACGTTCATAAATATTACGTTTATTTAGATTTTACTGCAATGCACAAATATTTTTATCTTCTGACATATCACCGTAGAAGAATAGGTACAAAGTAGGTACCTACCTACTTTGTACCTACCTAGGTACCTACCTACTTTGTACCTACCTAGGCACCTACCTACTTTGTACCTACCTAGGTACCTACCTACTTTGTACCTACCTAGGTACCTACCTACTTTGAACCTACTTTTCTACGGTGATTTCTTAATGGGATTATGCTAATGGTAGGATGGTGAAATTTTTTTTTTAATTTTTCTTCATTCATTGCTTTGTTAATGACATAATTGGAGGATTTTTCGACCACATGTTAGGTTAAGTGAGATTAGGTTAGGTTGTGTTGTGTTGTGATGATCGTTTTCGAGTATACTGGAGATAGTATTGAAAGTTTTTTTTGACGTATTTATGTAAAGAAACTGGTGACAGCTTGGCATGTGTTAGAAACAGGCGAAATAGATACCGAACAGGTTTCGCTTGCGCACAAGCTCATTATTTTTATGTCTAGTGATGAAATCTTATAAGTACCTCTTCTCAGCTTTCAGCAAATTAGTTTTCTTTTTTAGGGATGTGGAGGAAAATCTCGGAAAGCTACTTACATCCACCTATCTTTTACATTCCAGATATGGATATGGTTTTGTTGCATACTACATACACTTAATTTGAGATGATGTGATGTAAAGGCATGCCGTTAATAGCTCCATTGCAGCCTCTCCACATCGATTAACAACGACACATGTACCAGAAAGGAATAATGTGAATGTTGCTCTAAGCGCAATGGTGCTCTGAATTATTTTTTTTTTTTTTTTACATGAACTCCACACAGGAGGCCCTGAGGAAAATAATTTCCCTCAGGGCCTATGTCATCTTTGAGGATGCTGTGTGGAGGGTTTTTTAAGGAAAGGGAGGAGAGGAGAGTTCTGGGAAGGAAAAGGGTTTAAGGGGTGGGTAGGAATCTGGGGTTCAGTATGTCCTGGTCATCCGCCTCCAAGACCTAGACAAACCTCACCCCATAAACCCGGGCACCCCTGCTAAATCACCAAACGTAGCGAACCACTTGGGGTGACCTATGACAGAGGTGTTGGTTATCCAATAAAGGTTCCCGGGGCGGCGGTACCCATTCCCGCCTCCCAAATTGTAAATAGCAGGATCATAGTGGCTATTTGGTAAACTGAAACTTGAATTTCACTCCTTCCAGGAAACAAAAAGCTGATTATCTCTCTATGAAGGTCTCATGTATTTGTCATAAATTCGGATTGATAATATATTCACACATCAAAAGCTTACTTCGGAACCCGCGTGCCCCGTGTCTCTAAAAGGCCCGCCGTTATTAGCGTCTGGCATGCGAAACTAACCTATGTAATACAAACTAAACTTACTCCGCGAAGGCCAAAATTTTTCCCGGTTGCTTACCAATCCCTAGTCGTTTATTCCGTACTAATTCAAAACTAGAGGGACTGACTAACAAACGAACCAATTCTATATGATAATAATCACGTGGAACCAACCTCCTTACCCTTTCATTCCATACATCATAAAAAGTAAATTACCACCAGACGTTAAAAATGAAAATGTTTGACTGGAAGCGTAGAAAACGGAATACGGACTGCAGTAAATAATTTGGTAGCTTTTACCGATTTTCCCATACGTTATCTTTATCAATATCACTATCCTTTTACCCGAATGTGTAGGTATTATTGCTTCCGTCCTTTTTGGTTTATTCATTTTCTTAAACTTCCGTTTCACAATAATAAATTAAATAAAAATGATTTTACCCCATTTTTATTGATAGGCACTATTGTTACATTTACAACCGCTATCTCTAATTAAGATAAGTTAAAATTTTGCTTCAAAACGCTTAAATTTTTCTTTGCATTTCCTTTTCTTTATCTATTTTTGTTATTCTCTAGTTCATAAATTCATCGAAACCAAAGCTAGAAATTCATGGATTGGTTGAAAAGCATACTATAACACAATTGTTGGTAAAATGTTATTTATTTAAAGTAAGTTCACAGATCACATATAGTAAAAATAGTCACAATGTATCAATTCACAATAATAAGAATTAACTGAGCAAGGGATCGGAGGGAACCTTGCTGTTTAGGCTTTGGGAACAACAAAACTGACTGTGGTTCTGCTTAGAGGGTCGTACCATAGGACGAAGCGCAACTAAGGCAGCAGTCGGGGTCTGGTTGGTGCTTTACTTATGGTAGTAGAATACTCCTTAGAGGGTCGTGTCAAAGGACGAAGCGCAACTAAGAGAGCGTACTAGTCAAGAGCGAGCTACAGACGAACTGGTTTAATTTAGGGCTCGAAGCTCTTTATATAGGCCATTCCTTGTTGCGGGGCGTGGTTTATGTAGCGACTCGAGAGTAGGAAATGCGCAGAAGGCGTCTGCGCAGCCTGGTTCGCCTAGTTTTGGGTGAGCAGGATGGCGCTGTACGGGGGAAAGAGATGGTGTAGTGGCAAGCGTAAAAACGGCGCGCAACAATACATGTTTATAAATTTTTTGTTTCTTTTTCAATTTTCTTTTTATTTCTCTTCTCTACGTTAATATTGTTTATATGATTTAAAAAAATATATATATTTACATTCATAACCAACTTCTTGTTTATACCAACAAAACTTTAATGTATTAACCACCAAGTGTAATGCATAAGTAAAAGTCAATATATTACACAAAACAATATTTCATTTTGACCGGTCAGTGGTTGAGTGGACACAGCGCTTGGGTCCCACCCGGGCGTCGCGTGTTCGATTCCTCTGCTGGCCAAGTCCTCCATCACAACACAAGCAACATTTTAGGCTTTCTGTGGTGGTAGTAGGAGATATTCAAACATTGTTGGGTTATTCGTAACCCGGGAATGTTTGTCTTTCTTTTAAGTAAAAAAAAAAATGTAATAAATCTGCTCATTCTGACTGTCCTAAATGGTTAAAATTCCTAGTTGGACAGCCAAAGATCATTGTAATATGTAATGTTTTTAAAAAATAAATTAATTAAAAAACTATTTCGATATTAAAACTGCGACTAAGCATAATTTTTACTTTTTTTATGTAAGTTGTTTTTAATTTTGCAAGTCCTTTCGGTTTTACTTATTTTTAATTAAAAAATATGGATTTTGGGATGAAAAATAAAACATTTCCACTATTAACCTCTTGTACTCTTATGCCAAGAAATCCTCCCTGGAAATATTAGATTGTCGTTACGTCACTTGCAAATATATTTTCTTATTTGTGAAAAAGTGCCTCCCAAATTCCACGTCAAATATCATAATATTTCATTTTTAAAATTCATGGTACATTTCTTTTCAAGAAAGCCTCGAATAATAATGATAATAATGTTTATTCCAGGATGTGGGGAGGATAGTGCAATCCCACACGTCCCATAAAGTTGTACATATTTACACAACAGATAAAGTAAAAAAAAATAAATAGAACAAACAAATATAAAAGACATAAGCGATAATAGAAATAAAATAAATAATCAATTATAATGTACGACGTGGTCTGGAGTGAGCTAGGGCCCAGCGCTCGCTCAGGAGTGGCGCTTGGTGCTGGAAGACTGCGATCACCACTGTGTTATCGGAAGCCGCATCCTGGCTCCAGTGACCCGGTTTCTCATTAGACCGGCGAATCCGTGTAGTCCTAGCTCCGTAAACATTGAATAATATTTAAAGTTTTGTGTATGCTTTTTGTATTGTAATAGGATTACATCAATATGTAATGGTAATGAACATAAAAAATAAATAAATAAAATAAAACTAAAGAAAATTTTCTTACTTTTTCATTATATACATATATATATATATATATATATATATAAAATATTTTTTTTAATATTATAGAGAGAAAACATTGCTCTGAATAAAAAAAACAACTCTTACAACACAGTTACACTACCCAGGTCCCCTGGCATAGTTGATCAATAAAAAGATTGATGGGATAACTTTCGGTAACTTCTCATCGTTCCCTCGCATGATTGCAGATCGCCAACGAATAAGTTCACAATGACTAAGTTTTCTTAATATATTCGACGTCAACTTTTATTTGTCCGTTAGCAATTTGCAGTTGTCCTAGGTTAGAAGTTACCGAAAGTTATTCCATCAATCTTTAGCGATCGACTGTGCTAGGTGGCTATAGAACTATGTAAACAAACGACACTACAATGTACCTAAATTACATATGATGTCAGCACAAAGATAATTCACCTACCTAGTTACTATCAACCTTCTCCCTGATAACTTAAAAACCTAAACCCATAAATGATTAATTTGTTTCAAGTTTTATACCAATATAATTCCTCGCTGAACACCTAATTTCGCAGTTACTTTTCAATGTGATAATCTGATTGACTCGTTTCCAGTTACCTATACAATGTCTCTCTACAATAACGTCTTGGCGTGGCATTATAAATGACGGGCTGTGGAATAAGGCAGGGGTAGTTTCTAGTATCAGCTTTCAATATCTTGTATGCAGCGGCGGCGAGGGAGCTAATACCATTTGTTACATCATAAAATTACACATGATCATCGTCAGTTCTCCCTTCCCCTGCTCCCTGCTCCCTCTGACAAGTTGCCTGCATCATTCATCGTTAACCCGATCAGACTGTCGGCTCAATCAGCCAAGACCTGTTAGCTGTCAGCTGTCAGCCGTCAGCCGTCAGCTGCGAGTCTGAACTCTCGCCTTTCATCCCACACTCGATACTTTCTACTAATAAGAGCCAAGATTTTTTCCCACCTAACTCAATTAATTGACAAAGCAAATCAGTTATAGTAACTTCGGATAAATAAACTCTACAACTGGATTTGCTTTTAATTTGTCATTTTCAAAATGGATTTGTTTGTTTGAATAAATGATTTTACATTAACCCCACACACTAGGCCCTGATGAAAATAATTTCCCTCGGGGCTTTTGTCATCTTTGGGGATGCTGCATGGTGAGACTTTTATGGAAAGGAAAGAGTTAATCTGGGTCTCGAAAAGACCCAGGTTCCGAGAAGAAGGGAGGAAACCCAGAGCCCGGCAAATCGGTTCACAACCGAACTGTTAAACTTAATAACGAGTTTCTACGTAGAAACGACACGTTCTCGTGTAAAAAATAATAATTGTTTTCAAATATTAGCCGTTTGGCGTGTTTTCCCACTGTGCACCGGGGAATCAATGAATCTGGTTCCTCGGAGCATCCTTCATTCAAATACCGATAGAATAAGGACAGCATTCCCATCCGACGCCTGTTCTCTAAAGATTGCATTCCGTTTGTTACGATAGAAGAATCTATCAAACGGATCGTCCGTTTTTGCGTATAGAGTCAAGGGGATTTTCAGGTATTTTGGGGCTCCATATCAGAAGTGGCTGCCAAATTCAACCGTAGGGCCCACTCGCGATTTGTACAGGGTTAGCAGTACTATTAAAGTATCTGCTTACGATTGTGATTTCGCTGGCTTCGATGAAGCCCCCCTACCTGAACTGGTCACTTAGAGTTACACCAAGCATATCAATGGAAGGCCCTAAACTTTACCTAGGTCTTGGCGGGCCCAATATAGGGCCTGGGAGATTTTTTCCTCAGGGCCTCCTGTAGGAAGCTAGTTCAATTGTATCTATTATGCAATACTACCAATGACACCTATTGAGACACTTTCAAACTACATATAAATATTAACGACATCTGTTATGATACATCGAAACTACATATATATTCACAAACACTACAGTAAGTATTATTGCTATATACTTTTTTAGAAACAAGCCTGAGCTGACTCCAGATACTAATATCTACAGCCTGTATGTCGGACGAATATCTATAGCTCATATGTTGAACTAATATCTACGAACTTCAGAGTGTTGACTAATCGTCGCCTTAGTTCTTAATTGTCCAAACGACCATTAGAAAATTTTACATGAGGAGAAGGTTTTGTTTCATTATTTCGATGAAATATTACGATAGGTGAAAATCTTAAAACTTATCTATTATGATAGGTGTTTAAGATAAAGCTATTTCCGTAAAGGTAAAGGTCTCATTAGTTTAAATAATTCTTAGTTAAGTGATTAACTATCATTTTTTATACTTTATTTTAAAGTGAAGATTAAACCAAAACTAAAATGGTCGCTTGGACAATTAAGAACTAAGGTGACGTAATATCTACAGAGCTAAGGTCGGACGTATATCTATGACGATCCCAGTGTTGACTAATATCTACAGAGCGTAGGTTGAACTAATATCTACAGAGCGTAGGTTGGCCTAATTAGCTAAATATGTCCAATAGTCCGATATTAGGGATTTTTACATACATACTTACATAAATTAAGTTTTTTATTCCAATATGCTATACATAATTGCAAATCTAACCTCTGCCAGTGCTGTAGATATTCGTCAATACTTTGGTTCTCATAGATATTAGTCAGTAGTTTGAGCTGTAGATATTCGTCAACACTTTGGTTCTCATAGATATTAGTTCGATTTTTTCAGTTTTTGGAATTCCTGTAGATATTAGTAGACGCCTCCGCCTGAGCTTTGTATTACAGCCTACAGATCCTTTCACTGACATAACTCCTTTTGAAGAGAAAGTAAGTCGATTCCAGCAAAGACTCTCCGTCCGACATGATTTTATTCAACAGTAAAATAGACGAATTTCATATTGTGTGGGTGAAGATTTAGCTTTTCCAATGCCTTTTCAGTTGTATTTTATCTGTATTAGAGTGTCCTCGTAGCGGGTCCGCCCTTGAGGTCGCAGTTGGGGCCACCCTACCTAGACCGACAATCTGAAATATCGTCTCTAATAAATCCGAACATGCGATCGTCGGCGCCGTTTGCTAAGCTTTCGTTTCGGTGATCATCTTGCTATGATGTTATTTTATAATATTTTTAGTTGTTTACTTATTTATTTGTTTTATTAGCCCCAGAGGGCTTTTATATAAATAAATAAAGGCAGTACATCTTTAACATGAGAAGGAAATAATATAAATAAAATTACAATAGAAATAAAAAAGTACATAAATTAAATAAAAATATAAGCAACAAAAATTTAAAGTAGTGAGATATAATAACGATAAGTTACGATAAAAAATACATACATGATATAAAAATACATACAACAAAATTTTTTAAGTAAGGTGATCAGAGGTTTACAAAATTGCAACATTAACCATGTCTAATAAAACCTACGTATTAGTTTCGCAATGTGGCAAACCGCTACATCGTTGGTACGTCCACTACCTCTGCAAGTTGCAGGAGTTCGGAACTGTCCAATATGGATTTTAATATTTTAGATAAGAAAATTAAATCATTTTTTCAATTTATTTACTAACACATTACATTAATAACATAGGTAGATATAGTTTAGTAAATTTGTCGATGTACGAGTAGTTTAATAAATTTACCAAAGAATTTCCTTAGTGAGTACTTGTATCATGGATAAATGATTTAATTATTTCATATTTAAATTGTGTTAGCGACATATTCCAAACATCTATGTGCGAATACATATTGCCCAAGTGTTGAATTCTGTGTAGTGGTGGATTGAATTGTGCCCTGGTTGTAGTATTACCACAGTAAAATAGTAGTACTGACCTTGTGTTTCTCGCCGGCACATTAAAATACTTCATAATGTTTGCCAGTGACGAGTGACGGCGTGCTTTTCATTGGAGATAACTGTTGATTTACCCCCTAGCTCAGAGAGTATACTTTTAAATAATAATTAGCAAAATTAAAAGTAGGCATAAATTTTTATCACAATTCTTCTTTTACTCAATCTCCGCCCGTTTTTCTCCTGGGTGCAAAACATGTTGCTTCGCCAGCCGCCCAAAATGAAAGGAATGGTACTACACTATAATGCAAAATCATTTGATTTTGGTTTGAAAATTAGATCACTTGAAAATAATATTTTATATGCATTAATTTAATACTGCGAGTAGAATATAATATTTGCCTTTGAAATAATCGAGTATTTTATTTTAATTAGTCTCTATAAGTGCATAAACAAATAAATTATCAGGTAATATAAGAAAACAAATGTAAAACTTATTCTTAATTTAACCGGTTAGGGTGACCCTAACCTAATACACACAAATGACACAAATGAACTAAGTGGAAATAGGTTTTATATTTGTGAAGTGAAACTTCTATAGCCCCGCTGTGATTTGGATTTCGGATGAAACGGAAATGACGATTACTGCACCTGCGACGCATCAACTGCGTTCATTGGACGCTTTGATTATGTTGTCACTTTTAAAGGCTCCTATTGGTTGAGATATTAAACGGAAATTACGCTAGGTCTGCATTCACTGGTCGCTTTGATTATGACCTCACTTTTCAACTATTGGTTGAGATTGTTTTGGTAATGTTTCGCTTCTGTCGCTTGTAAACTGCACTCGAATTTTTTTTATTACATAATTATGGAATTCCAAAACGAATTGGTATCAAAAATAGAAATATTACAAAGAATCGGGCCTATAAACAACTGTTTAAAGTTCAAAATCCCTTTTCGATTATGGTTTTATTTTATAATGTGGAAAATTTAATTTTATGCAAAATGATCGTAAAACATTTAAATTTTCATTGAACCTTTTCCTACAGTTTCGCTTGAGTAGAAATAAAATTAAGTTCTTAAATAGTTTTTTTTAATATATATACCTACCTATGCGTGTTTCGTTTGATTTTTTTTCTTTACATTAAATTATTCGCAAAATAAAAATAAAACACTTTTGCTCAAATCGACCATTACAAGACTCCGCTTGCCAAGCGGTATTTATGTATAAATATATGTATCTAAGTAGCTTTGTTACAAACTTCACCTGCAAAAATGGTTTTGCATAAGGCGAGCGTCAGAGATGTACCTACTTGATGTTGGGTTCTTAAATTTCAACCGTACAGATGCTATGATAATAATCAGATTACCGGAATTCGTTTTATTAGGAAAGTTATTTTCCCTCTAACCTATCTTACAGCCTTTATGTACAAGTTTTTATCGGTCAGTGGTTGAGTTGGCATCGCGCTTTGTTCCCACCTAGACGTCGTGAGTTCAATTCTTCGAATGTCTAAGTCTTGCTGTGGGGATATAATATGGAGGCGTCTACTAATATCTACAGGAATTCCAAAAACTGAACAAATCGGACTAATATCTATGAGAACCAAAGTGAGGAGGAATATCTACAGCTCAAACTGCTGACTAATATCTATGAGAACCAAAGTGAGGGCGAATATCTACAGCACTGGCAGAGGTTGGATTTGCAATTATGTATAGCATATTGAAATAACGTAATATTGCGTAGGTTAGGTTAGGTTACCTAGGCAACCTCTTGCTCAGCTGCCCTCTGTAGATATTAGTCCCACCTACGCTCCATAGATATTAGTCACTACTGGGACGGTCATAGATATTCGTCCGACCTTAGCTCTGTAGATATTAGTCCTCACTCTGAAGTTCATAGATATTTGTCCAACATATGAGCTGTAGATATTCGTCCGACATACAGGCTGTAGATATTAGTATCTGGAGTCATATATCACATTACCAAAATGCCTATGTCTTGAGATGCGGGTCCTCTTCCTGTTGTGACTTTCTTCATTTTATATTTACTAATTACAATAGTTTCCGCGAAGAACGAGCCACCATACTAAACTATTGTAGCTGAACAACCTTAAAACGTTACCACAGTTAAATTTTATCGACTGGTATCACTGAGAGTCGCTCTCCGGCCCAGTGCATGATAATGCAATTTATTCCGGTTCCCGCGTTCGGCTGCTTTACAGCCTGTCGAATAAGAGTAGAAAACATAGGAGGGCGCCACTGTCGTTCAAATGGCAATACTAAAAATATAATCGTGGTGTTAATCTAAAGCTGTGTAACCTACATTTTAATTAAAAATTAAAAAGGAAAAAAAGTGAAAAAAATCATTTTTCATTCCACTGATCTCAAATTAGAATTGCATAAGTATAGGTATATTATTATTATATCTTTACAATTTTATGTTAACATAATGAAGAATAACGATATTGTAATAAAATGTAAAGCACACTTTAGAAATTGCTCACATTTATTTAATATTAACTTTAGTACCTACCTACTTGCGTTGTCCAGGCTTTAGATCATGTCTCTAATTTTAGATCTGAATATATTTAACTCATTCAGATCTAAAAGTAGTGTAACTAAACTAACCAATGATTCTTCCTTTCTACCTACTGTTAAATTCAAATTTATGTTGAATCAAATGGAAGCCAATCACTTTGTAGAACACAATTTAATCAAATTTATGTCATTAAGTAGGTACATTTTAACAACCTCGATAATTTTTATTTTTTTAGTCAAAGTTATTAGAATGCACCCATAAAATAATATATTCACACTTCAAAGGCTTCCAATGTATAATAATGCTGGTTGTTTATAATTGTAACCGATCCAACGTCTCACGTCCATATTATAGAGTCCCACTGCGCGCCATGTTCCACTTCCACTTTCACCAGTTTCCGTCTCCAGTTGGACGATCGATTCCACAGTTTGGCAGAATGAGAAATGCAAACACAATGTAGGTCGACATTATATTGCTACTAGTACTGTGGTAATCGTTTTTATAAACGAAATTGTTTTATCGATCCGGACTTTAAAGCGAAAGATTGGATTCCATTGTTTGTTGTTCACGTCGCGGAAATTTGAGGGTTCTTTCGATTTACCTTGCGTAGCTTTATTTTGTTTGTTCCATTTGATTATGTTGTATTAGGTGAGATTATGTTTTTATGATTCATTTTCAGGTTATTGTGCCGTGTTGCGCTTCTTCCTTACTTACCCAACGTTTCGGACGGCGTTACATATGCCATCATAAGAGATTAGGCTGGTTTAGTTTAGTTGAAAGATAATTTGATGTCGGCAGGTAGCTAATCTTATATGCCTTGTCATTAAGAGGAAACCTGTGGCCGAGAAATTTGACCGATAGGTATGTTACCAAATTGTTGCTATTACTGCCGTTCTTACTCCCCCGAATACTGAGCGAAAGAGACAACTGCACTACATACCTAAATAAAACCATCGAAGTCGAGGTTTAATATTCCCCATTTTTCTCCTCCAAAATTGAACCGATTTTAGGAGAAAATATTTTATGTGTGTACGTATTGCTTTTTTTAAAATACATTGTCTAGTTTGTATACTGAACGTCTGTTGATGGCGTTCAAACAGGCAATTTTTACAATTTTTGGATGGTCGTAACTCGTGAATATTTTGGTTGTTAAATAAAAAATAACGAATGTTTTGTAAGTGTGTGGGGATGGGATCTATGTATGACAGAAAGAGGAATGGAGCGCTGTAGACGATGACCGCCGATAAACACAAAAAACACCAACTCAAGTAGGAGAATGAAATAAATAAAATCAATATGAATTTCGAAGAGCAATTGGGTGTACTATATTTTTTGTCAGTCCATCTTTAGCAAACACAAATAAGCTCGATGGTTTGCCCACGCGAGCACATGATGCCGAATGAAATATCAAAATGACGCTTCTCGTGAATGTCTTGCGTATGTGCGGATGAAAGTTCGATAAGGCGAACGTAGCGCCATCTGTAATTCAACAACATAAATAATTTCGTTCTGTTTGAAATACGAAAGACGGTGAAATTTGTTCGTACAAAAATACTAAAATCGCAATTAAAAAATGGGAGGGTGGAGGTGGGAGGGTAAAGTATGGTTTACACGAGGCCAGCGCTGGCTTGGTATTGGCCTCGTATAAACAGTTTTTCAAGCCAAGCCAGCGCTGGCTGCCAGTACTGGCTAAAATAGAGCCGAAGTCTATTTTTCAAGCCAGTGACCTCCGCCCGCGTGCCCCGCAGCCCCCGTGCCAACGTTGCAACACGTGTAGATGTATCGCGCCAGTCGCTGGCGCATATCCATGGAGTGTATACACGTTTATTTTTGCTGGTAATGTATCTCTCATCAGAGTGTCTTGACGCTGAATTGAGCCTTCTGTAAGTGAAAGTAACTCGTCAAAGTTTTCAGTCGTAACTCGCAAGGCCAACCTGTACTCAGAAGGATCTTCTAATCTTAGTTGTTGTAGCAACAAAGCAGAGGCTCCAGTACTGGTTCTATCGGTTATCCATTTTCTTGTCCAAAGTCGTTTTTTCTTTACGATTTCTTCCTCTATTATATTAATTATGTCTTCTAATAATAGTGCAGAGATATTTTTTTAACATTTTTTTTTCAACAGCTGGATTTGTCCCGAATTCATTTTTGTTTCGAACGTGTGCTCACCACAAGAAAAATCCAGAAATGACTGGCCTCGTCCAAACAACACGGGCCAGGCCAGCGCTGGCTTGTCTGTAGGACTGGCGGCAGAGCACTGGCTCATGTAAACTTAGCTTTAAATTTTGGGATTATGGGTATTTTTTAAAGCCAAATAAAAAAAATACAAAAAAAAATACAAAAAAAATATTTATTTTTTTCTGGATAGGGACACCCTAATCACCAAGCGGTATGAAATATACTTTAAAACCTATTCTCATACCTACCAAATATACATTAAAAATTTCATAAAAATCGGTCATGCCGTTTCGAAAGAGTGCGACCACAAACACCGTGACATGAGATTTTTATATACTTATAAGATATTTGCAGTAATGTCAAAACCCAGAGAGGAAATTGGGGAATGAGTTCGTATGGAAAAAACGCCGCCTAGTTTCCTCTTAAACGTGACTAATTAGTGCTTTGCGTCATTCAAGTCTCAGTGAAGTTTATCGAAAATCATTTAAATTTGTTTTATGAAAGTCGCTTGCAATAAAAGTTTTATTGTCTGCATTGTTTGATTTATTGTATTTATTTGCCTTATGAACGGTCTTTACACGTTCATATTTGAATGTATTAGGAATATTTATATCACTGACCAAAATAAAATCAGAAAAATAAACAAAATACCTATAATATAAACTGTTCTGCTAAAGTACATCTTCAAAAGTGTTTTTTTTTTCATTATTTATTTAATATAATGGTACAATGGTTCATGTTTTTATACATTAAACAAAGTTTTTCTATTAAAAATACATTAATTAATACGTCTTACACCTTTTTTTTAGCAAAGCTCGAGTAAAAAAGGCGGAGAAAACCCACGTAAACCTCAATTTAACGTTTATGTTATTCCTAGGTTTACCTTTAAACATGAAAAGGGTATCAATTGTCAATGATGTTAACCGGACAACTCGTAATCATAAAACTTCAACACCTCCTTTGAAAAATCATTAAAAATAATGAAAAAAAATCCAAAAAATGGTTAAATGGATTACGTTAAGTTAGGTGATGGGCTATTTTCTTGTTTTTCATAACTTTTAATAATTTTAAAAAGTGTTGAAATGCCACTTTGTCCAGTTGTCGTGGAACCGTCAATGATAAACTCTTTATTATACTCGTATGTTAATAATCAATTACAATAATAAAGAGAAAGGAATGATATTCAATTCTAACTGATGAAAGCAAAAAAGGAAAGGGGCATTTTTCGTTATTCGTCTAGTTTCGGTGCTTTTCAATTTTGGAGGCGGGTATGAGTACCGCCGCTCCGGGAACCATTTATTAGATAAGAAACACCTCTGCCGTAGGTCACCCTAAGTATATCACTGGCGTTTAACAGGCGTTCTCGGGTTCATAGGAGTGAGGTTTGTCCGGATCTTGGCGGCGGATTCATCTGCCCACCAACTGCGTGGCAGGCCGGATCGAGAGAGACTGGTTGAGGGAGTCCTTTCGACCTCTCCAGCAGACTCTCGAAACATCGCCTTGCACTTCAGTGGGAGAGATATATTCATACGTCCGGCACTCCAGATTCCTACCCTCCCTTCATACCTTTTTGCTTCTAAGAACCTCCTCTCCTTCTTTTCCTTAAAATGATCCTCCACATAGCCTCCCCCAAGATGACATTATTGTAATTGCTTGCTTGTATTACAATGTATCATAATTATAACTTAGAACGTGTTCGTTTACGTTAATTTTTAAATAATATAATAATAGTTGCTTCTCAAACGTCTCAATGTCAAGTAAGTTGTGATTGAAGTGCTTGCGGAAGGTATTTTAGGTTGACCATAAAATTATTTTATGTTTGATACAACGCAATATTCACACTGCCAGTCACACTATATCACCCCCAATAATAACGAAATGTTGCGAAAAGGAAGGAGAGATTGGCAAATGCCCGGCTGCTCGAATCTGGTTACTAAAGCCATTAAAACCAACTTCGATTATGTTATGATTTGTAACGTATTTCCATTAAATGATAAAGAACCTATTTACGATTGCTAATTTATTTTCCACTTTCACACATTGCAAACACTCAGAGGTAGGTACCTACCCACCAGATTAGGATAAAACTGGGTTGGTCCGTGATACTGAGCTTTTTGCTATTTAATTTGGTTACAAGAGTACTTAACGAGAAAATTTTAACAGGAAATAGATAACTAGGAATTGAGGATTAAAAATAAACCACCCGAGTACAACTTGAATAAAACTTAAAACATTTATTCTCAATTAAAATACTTGTATGTATGTTTGTGGATCAAAGGTTGCTTCATGATAGTTTAATCAACTCCGTGATATTTCTTGACCTAGGTTAAAAAAACATTACAAAACATTAATTATACAATTGTGAAATAAAAATCAAAAATCATACAAGCATCCTATTCGGATAATTCGCAGTTAAAATACGAAAAAGTTCTAGACCATAACTTTTTGACATAACAGGATGTAACAGCATTAACCCAAGGATTTTATACCTATTAAAGTAAAATACATGACCATATAATATAGGAGTAAAAAATGTAAATGTCATTTTGCCGTCCGATGATTTTTTCAATTAAAAACATTAGTAATATTTTTCCATCACACGTCGCAACTGAGTATTCAGGATATTAGCGCGTTTATAGCCTAAAGCGTTGCATCTCTTTTTAGCAGCACGGTAACACACGAAACAGCGCGCGAATCGTTCGAACCCGTCGCGGGGGTGGGATCAGTAGCGATTGAATAATATATTTTTTTTGTTATTTTTAATAAAAAATATATATCATCGGACAGCAAAAATGCATCTACATTTTTTACTCCAAACATGCTGCATAATCGCTGTTTAAAATCCTTCAGATACGTGCTGTTGCACTCCGCATATTTATTTTTATTTATTTAATTATTTTCATATTACATTTGGTTATAATAATGACGTATTGCCCATCTCACTAGGTGTGAAACGCCTGTGTTGAGATGGCAATTTACAGAGTGGTTATCTAAGATTTTATTTAAGTAATATTATGAAAATGACAGGTTGGTATAAACTCTTTTTTTTCTTTAAATATACAATTCAAGTATGTTACATACATATAAATAGAAGAGTGCAATAGGTACATGGTTACATATATACACACAGTAGGTATAAAGGTGAGTATGTTAATAAATACTTGTGATGGATATGTTTATTTGAGGTAATCAACGATTTTACTTTTAAATATACTTTTGGTTTGCGTGTTTCTAATTTCAGGAGGTAAAGAATTGAACAGCTTTGTTGCATTATATTTAAAACTTCTTTGCCCATAAGAAGTTTGACAAACTCGGATGTTAAAAGATTTTACATTTGACTCTCTTAAGGCTCTTATGTTCATTCGTTCTTCAAACTTGTGTGTATTTTTAAATTGATGAAGCAGGATATTTTTTTAATACAATTTTTGCAATATAAATGTGTGTTTTTTTCAATATTCCTTTGCTCAACTTTGTGGAACTATTGTTATAAAGTAGAACTAACTCTATGGAAGATGTTGACTGTTGAGTGACTTGGACTTGGATATCATTTATGTTCAGAGTTAGTAATACAATTAGTTTAATGATTCTAACGTAATTGCGAAATCGAATTAATTAATTTATTTATTGTTTCTTTACACTGCAGGTAAAAATATTTACAATACAATTTGTCACCTCACTAGGACAAGCCTGTGTTGAGGCTTGTCCGAGTGATTATGAAATTAACATCCAAGAAGTATCTGGTGTCCCCAAATCGGTGCAGCGTATGTAAAGCACGGCCTTATGGTCGTCTCGTAGATGAGAAGCTTATTTTCTGCCGAAAATCGACTATTTCTACTTATGAGGGTGGGGTGAAGCTATAGACTTATTTGCTGATTTTACTTTATCATTAATATGTTTTTGCTGTTGAGTGATTTCTTTGAAGGCTGTTTTGTATTGTCTGAAATCTGAGTGTCGTCTTGTATTGTGTTGCAGTGTGGTGATATGCGCGTGGTGGGCGCGGTGAGCGTCGGAGCGCTAGCGAGGTGGGGCGCGGCCGGGGAGGGCGAGCAGGGGGCGGACTACAGTGCACTGGGCCCCCGGCACCTGGAGGCCCCCTTCCCTGAGGACCAGGGCATCAACAGGAAGATCATTCTCTGGTAGGTATTGCTGACACACTGAAGCCATTCTCTCGTGGCTTTACTTTTTTTTTAAATTCCTATATTTACATTTATAGAAGATACACATGAAATATAAATAAAAAAACATATAGATTATTTTCATAGTCCTCCTCACTAGGAGATCCTTAGGGGGACTATGTTTTGGATGGTCAGCTATTATTTTAGATAGTCAGGATCAACAGTTGATTGAAATTATAATTTTTTGTTACCAATTTCAAATCTTTAATTTACTTCAAAAATACCTTTAATAATAAGTTGGTATGGATAAATAATTTCTAAGCAAAATAAGAATTTAAAAAAAAAACTTAAATAGGTATATTAGTTTGTAATACCGTAAATAAATAGACAAACTGGACTATTTTCGTCACAAAACACGTGTGCGGTTCTTTTTTTAAACGATTTTATTTAAAATTAAATTAAAATTCTGAAACATGCTCTTCCAGATAATTTATTGATTTATTTTACTGCACGATTATGTGATTTGAAATGTGTGTTGTAGATATAATATAAAAATTTTTTTGAAAATTTAACAAATATGCCAACGACCTACGGTAAAACCTTATTGTACTAAAAATAAACATATTTTCTCAAAATTTAAAACATAACTTTTCTAGATAAAAGAACAGTCTTTCTAAATCAATTTATATATTTTTTGTGGAAAAGAGTAAATACGTCTAAAATTTGATTTAAAAATGACATATTTCGGGTTTTGTCTGGTTATTCCCTCTTAAATAGGCATACCTATTTTCTCTAAACCAACTGTACATACTATATAAGTATGCCGGGGGAGGGGCAACTATCGGGGATCAACTGTAATGGAATCGTTTTGGATAAGTTTTCATCCACTTCTATGGTATTTCAGCACATGATTCGTCCATACTCAAAGGGAATATACGGCGAGCGATATGCTGAAGTAGGCCAAGCCACAAGAGTATAGCGCAAGTGTGTCAGCAACATTACTCATCACATCATTCGTTACTCATCAAAACGTACTATCTGGATTACTCTGCAACGCTCCGCAAAATATACCATATGTCCATATCCCTCGATCACGGAGGCCGTCAAAATCCATTTCAAGCAATATTTCAATTCTGAATTGGTTTTACACCAGGCCAATACTCAGAGTATCTTCCACTCCAGAACGTGCCACAAATATACTATATTATATTATTTAAAATTGTTTATTTTTTTAATAACAAATTCTCTAACAAAAGAATGTCAATTGCCAGCCGGAAGATGTCCATAATAGGATGAAACCGTCACTGGTTAAATAAATATGTGGAAATAAGTTAAAAAATTGTTTTAATTTCAATTTAATACAAATTAATTAAATGAAATTTACTTGTGCATGCCATGATTTGATCCCGCAATCTTTGGTTGTCGAGATCCCTGCTAGTCAGTGGTGGACTAAGGGGGGGGGGCGGCCCGCCCCGGGCCCCCGTTCTTGGGGGGCCCCCAAACGCCTCCATGTTCCCTTGATCAAATCCTAAACAAGCCTAAGGCACCAGGACACTAAGAAAAAAATTTTGTCATTTTTTTTATTCCATTTTTTGAAAGATGCACTTGTTAAGAATGCTCTCACCAATTTTTTAAAAAGAAATTAGAAAAATTGACGGAGATACATTTTATGTGAAACCGTTTGAAACAGTTTTGAATTATTCAGCAAAACTTTGAATGCCTTTTCCTCGAAACTTTTTAACAAGTTTTTCAGCCTGGTTGACAACACAATGTACATCCGATTTGCATTTACTAATTCTTAAACTATTTGAAAATCCAGTGTCTATGGCACCATGTATGGGAATTTCGATATCTAAAAAAAAGGTAAAAATGGCGGACCAGCGATTTTTTTAATGGTAAATTTTCATCGTTCATAAAAATAAATAAAAAATTAGAAGGGGGCCATTTATAAAACCATCCCTAAGTGGTATCATAGTCAGGGCCGGATACACGTCTCGGGGCCCCTTTACCCTAGGGGCCCCTAGCCGATGCGTGGCCCCTAGGCAGTGGCCTACACTGCTTTGTGGACAATACTTAAACATGTCACAATGCACGTCTCGGGGCCCCTTTACCCTAGCTACCTGATGCGGGGCCCCTAGGCAGTTGCCTACACAATATGGCCCAGCCAGGACCGGCTTAAACATGTTGGGGACCTTTTACTCTAGGGGCCCCTACCCCATGCGGGGCACCTAGGCAGTTGCCTATACGTCTTATGTAGGCAACTGCCTATTGGTAATACGGCCCTGGCTACTTTTCCTGGCAGGGTCGGCTTAAACATGTCGTGGCCCTAGGCAATGCACGTCTCGGGGCCCCTAGCCGATGCGTGGCCCCTTGGCAGTGGCCTACACTGCTTTGTGCACAATACGGCCGTGCCAGGGTGGGCTTAAACATGTCGGGGCCCCTAGGCAAACACGTCTCCAGGACCCTTTCCCCTAGGGGCTCCTACCCGATGCGGGGCACCTAGGCAGTTGCCTACACGTTTTATGGATAACACGGCCCTTGCTATAGTGACTGGATTTTCAAAGGCAATGGCCTACACTGCCTTAAGCATAATGCTTAAACATGTCGTGGCCCCTAGGCAATGCACGTCTCAGGGCCCCTTTACCCAGAGGTGTAGAGGATGTAGTTTTTCTAATATGTTGTCAACCAGGTTGAAAAACTTAGTTTTGAGAAAACGGGTTTAAAGTTTTGCTGAAGGATAATCCAACATACAAACTATTTAAAACGGTTTAAAATAAAATGGTGTATCTTCGTGAATTTTTCGAATTTCCTTAAAACATTTTATGAGAGCATTATTAACAAACGCATCTCTTAAAAAGGGAAATAAAAATAAAATAATATAAATTTTACAGTGCCCTGGTGCCTTAAAGCCTTGTTTAGGTTTTGATCAAGGAAAAACGGAGGTTCTTGGAGGCCCCCCAGGACCAGAGGCCCGTGTGAACTGAATAAAAATCTTGTAAAATTACATCTACTTTTACTAAGGGGGGGGCCTCGTTGAGCTTTGCCACCCCGGGCCTCTGACGGGCTTAGTCCGCCACTGCTGCTAGTCAAGATGATCAACCGTGAAGGCGTTTAATTATCTTTGGTTTTCATTATCAGATATTTATTATTACAGAGCCATTTAAAAAAAATCGAGTGCAGTTTACACGCGGTAGAAGCGAAACTTTACTAAAACAATCTCAACCAATACTTGAAAAGTGAGGTCACAATCAAAGCGACCAATGAGCGCAGACCTCGCGTAATTTCCGTTTCATATAAATTTTTTAACATTTTGTTAAAAAAATTTTTTTTTGCATTCTCACCAGCATTTGGTTCCTTAGAACGGGCAATCTGCCTAGCTAGGAACTAATATCGACCCACAAGACATAATAACACGTGTACACATTTTATAGTTATTTTTCAATGTTATTTTTGCCATACAAATGTATCAAATGTAATGTTATAAATAAATAAATATCTCAACCAACAGGAACCTTTAAAAGTGACATCATTATCAAAGCAGCATGAGAGCAGTTAATGCGTCGCGGGTGCAGAAATCGTCATTTCCGTTTCATCCGAAATCCAAATCACAGCGGTGCTATAGAAGTTTCACTTCAAAAAATCTACTTATCTTCACACGCTTTTTCCTCAAAACATTTGCTTTTTCATCAAACCCATAACCTCCGCTATGAAAGACGTCTTGTTAATTCATTGTTAAAACTTTGATCTGACGATATGGTTTGTTCGCCTTCTGGTTCCAGGCACGGTGACATATCCCTGCTGGAGGTGGACGCCATAACCAACACAACCAACGAGTCTTTGGACGAACAGAATATTGTGAGCGACAGAATCTTCTCAAGAGCTGGCTCGGGACTAAAAGAGGAACTACATCTTGATGTCAAAGGTAATATCAATTCTGACAAATTCACACCATTTGAGCGACATCGCGATTTAAAACTTTTTCCTTGCTTTGCTCGTGATTCTTTGATGATCAATTTGAATATTTATCGCCCACATTAAAAAAATCATACCTCCGAGTTTTAATATGGAGACATACAAACTGACTATAGTTCTATATAGCCAATGAATTCATCTATCTTTTGTCGATTATCAGATATTCGTAGGATTTATTAAAAAAAAAAATTATAAAATCGTAAACTTTAAAACCGCGCGAATCCTGCGTGTTAGTTCCTTTGAAATTCATTGAGGTATATAAATAGAGAAGCAAACTTCATTACCGCTCATCGAAAAAAGCGTAACCACTCTACAACTGCAACGATGTAGCTTTGGAATCACTAAACATTTGAAAGTAAACATATATTTGTCTCACTTGCACAAGTCACGAGAACATTACCACCGCTAGGATTAGATAAAGCCAGAAACGCAAACCTGCAATAGCGGCTTGGTGTTGCCCACTATTTAAAATTTTACCCAAAATAAACAAAGAAATAGTTTTTTTTTAACGTTAGTTTGTAATAAAATAAACTTATTTAAATTATTTCAAATTTGTTTTTTTCATTATATGACTAAAAGAATGCACAACTAATGAAATAATGAAGTCATTATTTGTTCCAATATTTTTTATTGAACCAATAGTATATAATACTCAAACAGAAATTGTTTCAAAAGTGTTTTCAAAGTTCTTTTCACGAAAATCGAATTATTTCCACCCACTTCTCACGGCGTGCTGCATCTTATGGTGCCCTGCAAAATTATTAATATAAAATACGTAAAAAATATAATTACTTCCTAGATTATTCATTAAAAAACTAAAATAAGTTTTAATGTAGTATGAATATGAAGATTAAAACATAATTTTTATTAAGTGTTTTAATATGGCTACCTCCATAGTAACTTATTCCATAAATTATGTATTCTCCCATTAATGTGGGAAAACCAAAACGACTTTTTAGTGGCAACACTGAACCTATATTAGAGTATTTGACATTTTATTTCATTTTCTGCTTTTTTAAATTAAATGTGAATATGTAAACAATAAACTTAGGTGTGGAAAGTAATTCCACTTGCTTTATTATGTTGATTCGCATTTTTTAGCGACGCATTTAACCATTTTGGTGATAGTTTTGATCGCGTATCGTCCGGCACAAGTCGGTCGGCGTCACAATGAACACTGGACTGACGTTAGCGGGGCATATGCTTCTGGACATATGTACAGTGGCAATGCTTTGGCGCGGTCATTAGTCATCTAGTATATATATATCAATGATATATCAATGGCGCTAATGCATCATCGATATTTCATCGATTGTTCCCTTCGCTATCTAAAACCGTCAAAATTCGTTTTAGAAGAATTCAGAGACAATACAAGGCCATAGACTTAAAATCCATGTTATCAACTATTTGATAGAATAAATTATTGGCCATGGAAATGTTCTGAATATTTACAATAAATGTTTTACAAATGGTAGGAAAATGTTGTCCAATTGTGAACCGCTGTCATTCACAGAAAAATGAAAGCGGTTCATATTTTGACCTTAGTCGCTCCAGTGGCACCTACTACAAAAATAAGTGCAATTGATACTTACATAATTCCTTTCCTTTTTTGAATACTTACATCTATTTGAATTTTGATTTTGTTTTCTTGAATGCAAATCTTGGAAGTGGAAATTAACTCACTTCCTGATATCTGATCGAGCTGAAACTCGGCAGACAGCCTACAGCCGACAGTTGTCGACGACAATGCATTCTATCCACTTTTGATGGCACTCACACATACATGCGTGCATATATACGCATTTCTCTGAAATTGGCTAATAGCCGGCCCGAAAATAGAAAATAGATGTAGGTTAGTAACTTTATTATTGCAGGTTGATTTTTCCATCAAAGGTCTAATTTGAAATTATTTGAATAGTTACACATAAGCAAAACATCTACTAACAGTTACCCAAAGGTTGCGCATATAGTATTGCACAGAGGTTGTGTTACTTAATTTATACGAATTCTTTCTTATATTCTCATTTTGGTAGAGCTCTGAAGCAGATATGGAGAGATGTGTTTGAAACCAGGATAAAATAAAGATAAAAGATGTTTAAATTGACATTATTATTGTGGGTGGCAAGCCTTAAGTTCCCCATTCCTAGTTGCATGACCTTGGCATCCAAAAGAAGTAGGTAAATCATTTTAAGAGTAGAAATAAAAGCAATCGGTCGATGGAGTCGATGAATCGGTTGGCACCGTCTTTGGATCCCACCCAGGCGTCCTACCCACCCCTCCGTGTGTTCAATTCCTCGGTTGGCTAAGCCCTCTATCACGACACAAACAAAATTTTCCGCTTACTGTGATGATAGTAGGAGTTTTTAAAATATTATAAAGTTATCAAGGAATGTTTGTAGTATAGTTTTCTTATTTTTAAATACAACACTGCAAGTGTCATTAGTCTGGAATCCACTTTGAATTGTAAATATAATTATTGGGTATTTGTTGTTTTGAAAACATAGAAATTTGGTTGTTATGTTATGCCTAAATGTTGAGTTAAATCTGGAATTTTTTTATTTTTTTTTAACATTTTTCTAAATATTTGTAATAATCTTTTTACAGGGGTCTTCAATTTCCTTTACAATTTTTGATATTAAGTATACTTATTATTTTTTTTTACTTCTAATATTAATGAGTGTGTATTGAGGTAGAACCTGCAGTCAAGCAGCCATGTGGCAGCTTCGCGGGACTACCGATGAATTGTCTAAATTATATATTTATGTAAATTATGTTTTTGTTGGAAATAATAAAAAAAATTCAAATAGCCAACTTCTAATAGAAAGTAATGTTGTGTATGTATGTTGCAGAGTGCCGCACGGGAGACGTGAAGGTCACATCGGGCCACAACCTGCCGGCGCGCTACATCATCCACACCGTGGGCCCACACTACTCCACCAAGTACCACACGGCTGCTGAGAACACTCTGCACCTTTGCTACAGGTACTATACTAACCACTCAACTACCTACCAAACCAAATCTAACCTAGTCATAATAATAAATATTCCATAATAAATTATTGTTAAATCATTATATACTACACATTATAATTATTTTATTTGCTTTATTTTAAATTATAATAATAAGTTAATAGGAACTTTGTATTTACGTTAAGCAGGGGTCGGAATTTGCGGCTTTTTGCATAGGCGTCTGTGGCTCTTCAGACATCAATTCCAATTTCACCTCCACTCAAGCCTTATTTTTGCAATCCGAACACAAAACTGGTTTTAATTTGAGGGGAATCCATGCGCAAGTCTGTTTATAGAAACATTTAATTGGTCAGAAGTGTGATATTGCAGTAATGTAGATAACACAAAGCAAATCGTTCCACCACATTTACGACAGTACGATTACATATTTGTTATCCTGTTTCTTTGACAAATTAAATTTTGCCGATCCATGCCCTAATGACATTGAATGTCCATTTTTGTGTTGTTGATTTATTTAATTTCTTTTGATTTTTATCTCTCATCGGTGGCGACCTCTCGAGGTTAATTATATTTTAATTGATCGCAACATTATTTACCAGGTACCTGCACCTATCCTGTAAAAACTATGACAATATCAATGAGAATACCAGAGAATACGTTACTAGTAGTGCCATCTACAGATATTTTGATGAAACTTTTAACTTCACTCTGTCGCTTGTTGGTTCGCAGCTTCGCTAGATAATAACTGTTCTCACGTAATATGGCTTCAGCTTCAGCCATTATTATTTACGAAAGTTTTTAGAGTGGTGTTTTATTATCTATACACCTTCTGTCAAAAAAATGATAATCGTGGCTTGACCTATATCAGCATAACGTAGTGATATGCTGAAATAAGCCAAGCCCAAAAATGCTTGCTGAAAAATGTAGTCTAACAGTGCCTTCAATATTATGAATAATAATAGTTATAATGTTTTTTATAGGCTTCAGGATTGTGTTCAATTGATAAATAGCATTGAAAATATGCGATATTAAATTTCTATTGTTTATCTTGCATTAAAATCTGAGTGAGGTAATCATAATTTTATGAATAATGGTTATATATTATAGAGCCCTTGACTTATGTCTTTACTGTTTTAAACCTAAAAAGGTTCAGTAACACTCAATTATTGTTTCTTGTGGGTAATTATTTATTTTTGATTCTTTTAATTTTGTTATTTACCTTTTAATATAAAATTAAACTGTTTGTTTGCAGAAATATCTTGTTCAAGGCCCGAGAGCTGGGAGTCCATTCTCTGGCCATCTGCCTTGTGCACTCCGTGAGGAGAAACTACCCCGCTGACTTGGGAGTCCATATTGCTTTACGTAAGTGTCCAACTTCGATTAAATTAAAATTATGGTAAATGGGCCTTTTAAAATGTATATTGTTTTACTTTTGCATACAAAGATTAGTGTATATTGTTTTACTTTTACATACAAAGATATTCAAATACAAAAGAGATATGCTATGATATCCGCGCAACTGACGGTGGACTACGACCTAATCAGGGTAGTTTGCATACGAAAAGAATTTGTTCCTTTAGTTGATTTTTTGAAGGTGTTCATTAGTATTGGCCAGTGGCGGTTCCTCACAAGGGGACCATGGGGACAGTCCCCACCAGTTATTCCAGAAACATGCCTTAAAAAAATTGATAATTCTTTGTGTTCACAAAATATAATATAATAAATATAATATAAATAATAAAAATATAATTATAATATAATCCAAAAAATTTATTTGGTTAATTTTTAGGCTCGAAATTTGAGAAATTTCTACGAATGAACGTGCGACCGCTCTCCTTTCTTCCTCATAACATACTAAATTAGTATTTACAAACGCGACACGACCGGCCACTTCGGACTGGACTCGACACTCGGGGCATTGGTACTAGTTACTAGCGCTTGCTTGACTGTGCGCACTGAGTTCTGTGCAGTTAGTGGACAACACGGCGATTTATTCCTTCTAAAATGAAGTTTTTGCTCGCACTGAATATTTTTGTATGAGATTTTAAGAATCAGCGCATGCGCACTTGAACTATCTATACCATAATCGTGGGGACAGACTCCAGAATCCCCATGTGAAGTTTGTGAATGTTTTTTTTTAGTTCTAATTGAAGTAGATCAGTTATGCAAGGGCCGGAATTCACGGTAGGCATTTTATAATCGTATTTGACCTTCGACCAAGTCGAAGTATTTGACGTTTAGTAAATATGTAGTAATATTGTTACCGATTGATCGGATTATTTTTATAGTGCCGTTCTCATGGTAAATACACGTCAAAGGTAATTTAAACGGAATTACGTATGATTATCTTGTGTTATTTTTATTAGACTTAATATTTATGTGTGTAGCTACCTAGTTGGTGTTTCTGGTAGGTCCGTGACTTATCCTCTGATGTATTTTATTTTTTATACTTTTATTGTAATTTTTGTAAAAAATAAAAATCTATTAAAAAGAATTAATGAAGTCGACTTTTAACTGAAAAATATATTCCCAGTATACTTTTTGGTGGTGATACGGTATATACTCAATCTGGGTATAAGATTTAAAAGTAATTTTAATCTTATATATTTTTAAATTTATCAGAAAGTTTGACAAAACACGAAAATTCATAGGAGCACATGAAAAACGCAAACAACTCAATTTTTTTTGGTAAAACAAAAACAACATAAAAAAATATGAAAGTATGAGCCGCCTCTGGTTAACAATATACTCGTATTTTGAATATGGAAAGAATTCATTAATTTAGTTTAACGTTCGTTTGGTTTATTCGTTCATTTAGTTTATATGTTAATTGGTAAACAATATCGGCGACACCCGGAAGCGCAGTCCCACCTAGTAAAAACTGCAGATAGCACATCTATTATATTTCAATATCTTTGGGTACATACTTACTAAACTGTATTGCGATTTCTCGTCCTTCTTGATCAAATATTTTCCCTAATAATGGACACTGCTAAGCTATTCAAAACGTTGGCTGAAGGAGGTAATACAACTTAAAACCCTAAAAGTAAAACAATATGTTATTCGCTGAGAGAATTTTATCATGTACAGCCAATCACGTTATATAAATCAATGACGTTATATAAATAGAGTCGCCAGAGTCTCACATACTCGCAAAATAATGTGGCAAGTAATCAACACTCTTTTGTTTTCAGCGGTTGTCAGTAATTTCTTAATTCCAAAGTTATTCATGTATTAAAAAGTTATGCTACTTCCACATCGAAGCCAAACTTCCAATTCGAACTTTCAACGCACGAACTACCCTTCTACACAACCGTCCAAAAGTTTGAAGTTGTAAGTTGGCCTCAGTGTGGCCGTACCATAAGACAATCAAAGAATGTGTGTTTTTTCCCTAATGATACACAAAATTGTCGGACGGGAAACTGAAAATTAATTGTATTGCTTATAATAATCGATAATAACAAGTCATTTGTGTGTACATTTAAATGAAATGTTATTTCTTCACTTTTACTACTGTTTGCCGTGTAATGGAAACATTTTCTCATCACACAGGAGGGCATTTTGGCACTTTTTAATTGCAATTTTCCTACTGGTAAGACACGACCTTACTCGACAAGTGACAGTTTAGTTTTAGTACTAAAGTACTAGAAATCGAGTACAGTGCAATTGCCTTGCTTTTGGCTTCCCACTTTGAGATTTCTACCCCGCATCTACAGTACATAACGTCTTTGTGTCCAGCCCTTTAATTTGTTTTCTGTCATCACTAGTTAGGCACCTACCCTCTCTATGTCATAAAATTAAATGAATTTGGATTGTTTCTGGGTAAGTTTTTTCTTGAAGCTTATCACTGTGTCAATTTTATAATCTCTTTTATAAAACGGCATCATAAACCTGTTTAATGATGCCGTAGCTTGCATGCAAACTACAACTTGCTAGTAGCTTAGGGGGCGTTCAAGTATTACACAACGCAATTTTTGAAGATTTTTGACCCCCCCTCCCCCCCATGTAACGCGCCGTAACGTTTGTGCCCTCCCCTAAACGTTACGTAACGCCCAAATGACAATTTTTACCTGAAAGTCACAACTAAGTTGCGCAAAGTACTGGAAAGTCGCTTAAATACCCTTTTTTCTTGTTTTAATCGCGTAAAATAAAACAAGTTGTCAACTTGGAAGATTTTAATTCCCTAGTTTTTTTAACCTAAATAAAGAAAAATATGTTACGTAATGCGTTGATCGAACCCCCCCCTCGTAACATTTCACAAGACCCCCCCCCCCCCCCAAGTGCGTTACGTAATACTTGAACGGCCCCTTACATGCAAACTGCAACTTGCTAGTAGCTTGCATAGTGGAAATCACAAGTTGCGATACCACTTACACGCAAGTTGAAGTTTCCAGAAGCTAAAGTAAGTTTAGCGGTATTGGGCCTTTACACAGGTAGATTGTTTTCTTATCTCAAATTAATTGGATTTCTCTTTGATATGCAGGTACTATCAGACGCTTCCTGGAACGCTACGGTTCGGGTTTGCACACGGTTATTCTGGTGGCCCCTCTGCGCCTGGAGCTGTCTCTGTTGGAGGCTCTGGCCCCGCTGTACCTGCCACGGGGGCCCGGGGAACAGGCGGGGGCTCGCTGGAGACTACCCTCCGACACCGGGGGCTCGCTTGGAGAGCCGCTGCTGCCTGATCGACAGATCCGCATCATCGACAACCCCCAACACAGCGCTATGGACTCTACCTATGATATAGGTAACCTCACCTAACTTAATTGGGAAAGTTGCCTCGTGTACGGTACCCAAATCTATCCTAACCTATCGGGTATAAAGTCGAAGTCTGCGGTCTGATTGTGGTCAATGACTCTTGTTTTGAAGGTCACATGTGCAAAATTTCATCAACCTCGGCATAAAACTGTAGTTTTGCATACAAATCAAATCCACACCGCCCGCTCGTCCACCGCATACAGAAATTCTCCTTTATATATTATTTATTTCAACCAATTTACACAAAACCTTGACAAATTATATAGCTAAACCTTCCTCATGAATCACTATTGGTGAAAACCGCATGAAAATCACGAACGGACGGACACGGCGGGGGACTTTAATTTATAATATGTAGAGATTGTAGATACTGAGTACTGTTTTTAATACCTTGCTTACAGTTTAGTTAGATAAGTATCTGAAAACATTTTTGTGAAGGCCGAATAAAATATATTTGTTCATTGATTCCTCAAGAAAAACGACATTGTGAACCTAAGCACGGATGACTTTACACTATGGAAAACTCTTTCTTAATTCAATTAGTTTGACATGACGGAGAAAGAAAAGAAAGGATCTGATCTTTTTTAAACTGACAGGATAAGCGGTATACAGATACAATCAATTGGCAGCCGGGCCGGCCATGAGCCAAACGGTTGTCTGGTGCTAGTAAAGACCTCAAGGACGCAGTCTTACCATCTTACGCCGTCACCAGCCCTGATTGGCAGAGTATAAAAGTTTCAGCTTTAAGTCTTGACTCGCCCCATGTCACCTTTTTTTAAACCACTCCGATCTGTAAGCGTGTTTACGTTTTTTTAATCTGTAAGCATGTTTTTTTTCGCCTTTCAGCGAAGCGCCCCATTTGAGAATTATCATTTGTATGAAGCCCCCAGCAACATTTTCAGACCGTCAAAATACACAATCGTAGCGAAAAAATGGCGACTGCCGTGCGGCGCGCGGTTGACGGAAATGCCCAGAAATTCCGAAGATATAGTTCCAGCAAAATGACAATTCGTAGTAGGGTTTGAATAGGATAGTAATTATATTTTTCTCTTGTAAAATGTAACGATGAGTCAACGGGTCAGCGGGTGCGATATTATCTTAATGGAGAGGGAACCGATTTGACATTGTCATTATTAGTTTTTGTGGCCTTTTGTTTGTGCATTTTTGTCACGTATTGCAAAATTCACTCAGTAAAGGGGGTTTACTATCGCGCGGGGGGCGCGCCAAAAAGAAACGTTTACTGTGTGTTGTTATTGTGTTATTATTCGATAGATATCGCTGTTTTATATTTCCTTGCCTTTTTAAAATTAAAAGTGATATAATAATAAATAAAGACTATATTAAGAATATATGCACCATGAAAATAAAAGTAGAATTATAGCCTATGGCCCGCCAAAACCACATTTTTATCAACCAAGATAGTAAATCCGCAAAGAAAACTTTTACATAAAATTATAGTAATAATAAATGGATAATTTGTATAGTGCGATTTTTTTGTGAATAATCACCTCAAGGGCACTGTACGAGTTATGAGTTACTAGGCTCTGTCTAATTTTATTTTTTATTTATTTACCTACTTTTGTTTTAATTTTTGATGAATTAGGTACTCGGTGAACCACCAAAAATTAAAGGCACCGGCCGCGCCTGGTGACAACTCTAAAACAAAAAGTAGAAGATCCATATTGAATCAAGCTTCATGTCTCTATTCAAAGTTGTCCATAGAAGTTCATAAAAAAAACTTATTTTGTAGAAACAGTTTTCACCCGCCAAATCGCCTACGTGCCGTGGAGTGGAGCAGCGTGCCTTGGAGGGGCCCTGTATCAAAATTAGTTGGGGGGCCCAAATGAAGTATAAAGATTTCTCACAAAAGAAACAAAAGGCCTCTGTAGCCCGGGGGCCCTTATCATTGATACGGCGGTAGCTACGCCCCTGGTGCCGTTAGACATTGTTAATTTTTTATTAAATATTATTGTATGAAATGGTTAAAAAGTCAAGTGAAAAATTGTTTATTATACATTTATACAATAGAATAAGTGATTTTTTTTTACATTCTGTGATTTTAGTACCGTTTTCACACAAAAACATCATGTGAGTCATTTTTACAATTTTTTTATGTTTGCTTTATAAATTTGAATATTTACAAATGTTAATATTTATTTGTAATATACAATTTTCAAAGCTTAATTCATAACCTTTCAAAAACAGTTTTTAGTATTCGGCTACGTTTAGAAATTATTCATTTATAGAGCTTTAATTGCGAAGCGGAAATAACACAAAGTTTTTATATCTGACAGTTCGTTTAAGACAAAAAACTTGCACAATCGCAAAATACCTAAGTGGTTAAAAGCACAAACAATGAATTTAAAAAGTGGCAGTGCTGTAAAAACAATCTAGCAGACCTCTTAAATCATCATCATAATGTTTATTGCATTAATTACTCCACTTCTATAATACAAAACATATTATAAAAATGTTCATAATAATTATTAATAATACATACATAGTACCTACGTCGCAGAAATATTGTGAATTTGTGTAATAATATGAACTACAACCTGTTAACTTGACTTCTTGAAATCTCCCTGGACAATCAAACTTTCTTTCTTGAAATTGTCATAATTCATAATGCATTTCGGCACTAAATTAAAAATATGTACTTACACTGAAATAAATGCACACACAATAAACAAATTAGAAATTTCAAGGCGTGCTGTCTCAATACAGGATATCATTGAATTGAAACAAGCTAATGCAGTTGTCTGACTGCATATTGCAATGATTGCTGTTATTATTAGTACAAATGTGTTGATATAACTTGTGTTTGCCCTCCGTGTTTACATTACTAACACTAATTCTAATACGCGGGTTGGGCTAATCTTATCTGATTTAGATAATTCCTGTGGCGTAGGTTTTGTCAGTAATATTGGGATTACTCATAGAGGAAATAGTTCATCCGTTCTCTGTGAGTTGATCAGCTGTGTCCTTTGTTCAGCCAAGAGAAAAAGTTCAGTGCATCAGTCGACCCACCATGAGCGTTAAATATACAATCGGTAGGCTGCTATTTATTTTAATTTTTATAATCTGTTCTTTTTTTATTGGCTGTCAAAAATTGTTCAGCTGTAAACAAAAGGCATAACTACAACAATATATTGTTTAAAATGTCACGTTAGTCATTTGGACAGTTTGTTATTTATCTTTATCTCAGTTATTTAAGAATTTATCTTTGGTGTGTTTAAGTATTGAAAGTATCTAGGAAGTTACTTAATATAAGGAGATTATGCCATGATAATTTCTAACAGTATGGAAGTTATTCTAGTGTCTTGTATCTACTAGGTTGAACCAAGCACGTTGTATGCAAAAATTAATATTTTTTGTAATTTTTGTAATGGTGAATCCTTGGATCTGGTGCATGAGTTTGTGTCCTTGGGAAATATGTTCTCTAATAGGTCTCGGGACTACAGAAAAGCTGATAACGACATTTATAGATGGGTGAATGTAGTAATTGCTGATAAAAAGTAGTCAAATGAAGTGAGGCTAGCAGTTGAAAATTGAATTTGATACCATGAATTATGGTAGTAAGGCGTAGAACTGGTAGAGAAAGGATGGAAGATGATTGAATGCGGTAGAAATAAAATCCTTGATCTACATGTTTTAACAGGATCACTTCTGAAGGGTGGTTCTGTATCTTTTGTGTAAAATTTTGTGTTAAGAGCCATTAACCAGCCGCCGAGAATTCAAATTTCATCGATCGATACGATTAAATTGCGATTCATACCCTTGCAACTGTACAGGGCGGTTCCGATGAGAAAGATTAATTTTTCTCCATACCAGCATTTTAACATAATTGCTCAATATCAATTTTATTTCATTCAAATTTTCTTTGATAAATACCTACATTCAAAAATGAAAATGCTCAAACTTCTGACGATAAAACTATTAAAATTATGTACTTTTTGTAATTATTTTTTTATCATAAGTATTTATAATTTTTCAATAATGTCTAAGCAAAATAAGAATGTCATTTTTTTTAAATATATTAGTATGTAAGACTGTAAATAAATAGACAAACTGTGTATTTTCGTCACAAAACAAGGGCGCGGAACTTTTTTTATGATTTTATTTGAACTAAAATTATAATTCTGAAAAGTGGCTTTCCCAAATATTTTATTGATTTATTTTACTGCAAGATTATAAGTTGTATAATACAAAATTTTGTTTGAAAATTTAACGACCTACGGTAAAACCATATTGTACTAAAAATAAACACGTTTCTCAAAATTTAAAACATAGCTTTACTAGATAAAATAAGAGTTTTTCAAAATCAATTTATAATTTTATTTTGGAAAAGATTCAATATGTCTAAAATTAGATTTAAAAATGACATATTTCCAGTTTTGTATGGTCCCTCTTAAGTCAGCGTTAGGAGACAATTTAGACAAAAAAGCAAAATCCGTCAGACA
Source organism: Limnephilus rhombicus (assembly GCA_929108145.2). Classification (NCBI taxonomy): domain Eukaryota; kingdom Metazoa; phylum Arthropoda; class Insecta; order Trichoptera; family Limnephilidae; genus Limnephilus; species Limnephilus rhombicus. Next base: position 38,638,224 of record OV815278.1, read on the forward strand.
TCGGAAGCCATCTGTCGTGCGTTATTATCGACTGTTAAATTTCTGTGATTTTCTATGGCTCTCAATGGCTTGTGTTGAATAGATTATGTAAGTACTATCTACTTAAATAATATTTGTGCAAACTTTTTCCTCTGAACATTGATTTAAAAAATTCGAAAACATTTCATTTCAAAATTGCCATTCTTCCTTTCCACCATCGGATATGACGTGTCAAAAAGAATCAGCGCCTTTCACATTTACTACATCAGTTAAATAGTAGTGAATATTTTGGTAGTTTTACTTGCGCGTGGGTGGATGAATGTTCGATGAGGCGGACGTAGCGCCATCTGGCATTCAACAACACAAATATTTTCATTCTGTTTAAAATACAAACAACGGTTAAATTTGTTCACACAAAAATACTAAAATCGCTATCAAAAAATGGGAGCGTCGCGATTAAAAAATGGAAGGGTGGGGTAAGAGGATGAAAATTTGGGGTTAAAAGTATTTTTTGATACAAAAAAAAAATACAAAATAATAATTTTGTCAAAAAAAAAAATCTGGATAGGGACACCCTAGCGGTATGAAAAATATATTTTACGACCTATTCTCATACCTACCAAATATAAAAAAATTTATACAACTCGGTCAAGCCGTTTCGGAGGAGTGTGACCACAAACACCGTGACACCAGATTTTTATATATATATATATATAGATTTTTTTATGGTAAAATCCACTTTTTATGTAATTAATTACGAACATTTTATTTGCTGGGATATTATATTCCTCAAATCGTAAAAGGGTCAAAATTGTCAAAAAGGCTTCCTCAAATTCAAATAAAAAAATCTCCAAATATTTTCTAAGTAGGTTTTGTTATCAAATTTAATTTGTAGAACTCCATTTTAATTATTTTTTTTTTATTGGTGCCCTTTTTTACTCATTTAAAGTACGCTCTAGCACCGTGGTCGTCAAACTGCGGCCCGCGGTGGATATTTGTGCGGCCCGCACAAATATCTGCCGTTTTCTTTTTAAATATATTTTTTTCGTGTACAATAATTTTATCCATTTGTTTGCGGGCCACACTATCGGCCATTTATTTTTAAATATATATTTTTTCATGTAGATACAATTATACTATCCGGTTTTTGCGGCCCGCACTAAATATCTGCCGTTTTCTTTTCAAATATATATTTTTTTCATGTACAATTATATTGTCCGTTTTTTGCTGCCCGCACAAATATCTGCCGTTTTCCTTTTAAATATATATTTTTTTCATGTACAATTAATTATATAAACCGTTTTTTTACGATTAATTATATTGTCGTTTGAGACTTTCAGGGGGGCGGTAAAAGACCCAGAGAAAATTAGAGGGCACAGTGAGGGTGTGGGTAGGTAAAAAAAAAATGGTCTAAAAAAGAAAATAAACACGCTTATCACGTACTAATAAAGCAAAATAAACTTTAATACTGGTTAATTTTTATATTGTATATACCTATTGTAATCATTTTTATAACGTGTGCGAAAATTTTCACATTTCGCACATGTTTAAACCGAAAGATTCCATTACAGATACATACACAATTTTTTTTTAATATAATATAAAGATTTTACGTGTATTATTATGATTAAGAATTGACACTATACCATGAACACAAGAAGGAAGGAAGTAGTAAACCGGAAATTAAATTTAAAAAAAAAGCTTTTTTAACTTGCTAACCCCCCCCCCCCCCCCCCCGAAATCATAAGTGTGCGGCCCGCGGTGATACCTCACATTGTCATATGCGGCCCTTGACCAGAAAAGTGTGACGACCGCTGCTCTAGCATATTTAAATCGCACTTTATGGAACGCGCGTTTTTTAAAGTTACCATGGCAACATCAACAAATCAACAAAATGTGAAGTCTAAATGTCAACTTTTAACTATAAATCTGACAGGAATATTTTAAACGTCAAATAAAACAAACACTTTGAATACATACGCCTTCTTAGCAACGTCATCCTTGCTAATTGCCTTCATGAATGCATGCACTTTCACAAATGATTTTAAATCAACCCCTTTATTTATCCTCAACAGACATTGCAATTTCGAATGTATGGCCCACATAGTCGATGCTTTGTACTGTTCCGACATTTTCTGAAGGTAAGCAAGCACAACTCGTTCATCTACATCTACTACGTTTTGCTCCTCCATCCATGTTATGAACCTTTCATATTCTTTTTTATAAACGTCTTTGGATTTTTCAGGAATTAACCGCGATTCTGCTTTGGTATTTAAATTATCAATGTTAGAACTCATTTTACAACACACAATAACTAGTAAAAACTGTGATGTCAACTATTAATCTTATGTGACAGATTGCAATTTAATGTTTGTGTTTTTCATTTCCATGACAACAAGATATTGTGATGTCACATCACGAATTCATTAATAGTTCTTATTTCCAAATTTTTAATAATAATATCAATATTTATGTTTTCAAAGTGTACCAATAAAAAAAAAATAGCGTTAAGTATTCGTGGATAACTGGTCTTTAAAACACTTGCTTTATTTCGAGCACTCGGCTACGCCGTCGTGCTCGAAAAATCGCGCGTGTTTTAAAGACCTGTTTATCCACTTATATTTTATTATACTATTTCTTTTATATTCGAAACAGCTGTCAACTTGTTTATAAATTAAGCATTTTTTTATAAATTGAATAATAATATTACTGAATATATAAAAGAAATAAAAATTAAGTAGGTATTATTATTCTGAATCTTAATCCTTTGTCTGTGGTTCATTAAAACTTCTACATTAAAATTGCTACATACTGTTTTAAAGGTCAGTTTTGATGTATATGAAAAATCTCAACATAGATAAGCCCCGTGATGAAAGTTTGCCGAACGCAAGTCATTCCTTTGGAACAAGGTTCTACCCACCATTTTGTATGAACTGAGATGTTGAGTCTCAAAGTTTGGATCCCGAATAAATGTTATGATAAAATGAATATGCAGAACCACGGGTGACTGACCCCTTAGGTCAATTAGTCACTGATCCCCAAAATTATAAGATGACAATAGTTTAAGTAAAATGTCATACAAATCAAAAGAACTGTACAAATTCCTAATTGATTAGAATATTGCCCAATAGCTGGCAGCGACACACAGTGATTCGTTTCATACAAGCTAAACGCTAATAAGTCACTTTTGAATTCCCAAGCAATGGCATCATGGCGACATTACCAGATAGACAGGATAATAAATGCATGCTTAATTGGGGTGATTAGTGCACGCATTGACTCATACCAGAGGTCTGAAGTCGAATAATGTGTTTTGAAATTAAAATTCGCATTTATTCGCTCGTCGCAGCTCGACGTTTAAAATTGTGTATTAAGTTTGAAAAGTGTATTTTTTCGGTTCTGTAAAATGGAGGCTACTTTGGAAGGTATGTTTTAAAGTTTTTTCTTAATACTTTAGTGTAAATAATTTTAGTTGTTTTTTAAATAATAAATAAGTTTTGTGTTTTTTTTGGCCTAAAAAATATAAAAATTTTAACTTCTCGAGAGTTTATCTCAGAGAGTATATCAAAATCGCACGATAATTTTCTTTTTTTTAAATAGTGCAAATAATATTCTATTCATATCAGTTTCGATATTTACCCGCACAAATCTACATTATTATTATTTTTTCATTTTACAGGATCCACATACGAGATTTCCAGGCTGGAATTGTTCATGACATGGAAGAGTTTGCCGGAGAAAGAAAGGCTTGAGAGAATGTTTAACAAAATTTTAAATACATTTGAACTTGATAAGCTCAGTGCAAGTGGTGAAAAAAAGTTGAAAAACCAAATAAGGCTTACATCTTTGAATATAAGCCTTAATTTGACCGTAATTTTAGCAATTTATTACACTCAAAATACACTTTTTTTACTTTTTACATATAATTGTTTTATTATAATCTAGGGATGTTATGGATGTGACATTTTGGATCTGGATACGGATACGGATATAGGAATAATATTATACCGGTTTCGGATACGGTTACGGATATGAAATTATTTCGGATTATCCGCTAGTTTCGGATAATTTCGGTTACGGATATTAGAATATTACTTCATTTTATTGGGAGAATAAGATTTTTTAAAATCACACATGTTGACATTGAATAAATTTAACATTTTTTCAGATGGATTGAATGTTGTGCAAGATCCAACATTTCGACTTAGTGTGAACCGAACCATCAACCATCATCACGCTTTGTAACATATCAGTGGAGAGTCTATTCCTCGGCTTATTTATGATGAATTATAGAAGGAGAATGAACGTTCGACACTTGCGTTTGAAATTGGAACCGTGACAAACGCTAATCCAAATTTTGAGATATTTCCAAGAATTTTTTTGGAATATAATTCACTAGATGGCACCAAATCCGAAGTCGCTAGGTCAACAAATAAAATTGTGAAGTGTGTGAGTGCTCCGTGTTTACGATGTAAGTAATAAAAATTTTTAAAAAAATAATTGGAGTCGCAAAAACCCTAAAAAAAATCCTAAATATATTCCCCCCAAAAAAATCCCATCCCACTTATTTACCCCCTAGATTTGGGGGAAAACCCCTAAGTTGGGAACCTTGGACAAGTGATGGCTCGGCCGGGCAAAACAAACAAAAACCTGTTGTAACCTGTCAATTAGGCTCTGCTTTTATCCGAAACTATCCGAAACTTTTATATCGGTTTCGGTTACGGATATTTTTTTATCTCGGATATCCGATAGTATCGGTTACGGTTACGGAACTCCATAACATCCCTATTATATACCTCAAATACTCTATTAACACATTAATACTCTATTAACACACTAATTTTTAAAAATTATAAAAAAAATTTAAAAAAAAAAAATTTAAAAAAAAACGATTGGAAAAAATATATATTAATAATTTTTAACACTAATTTTCATAAAATTAGTGTTGATTACACTTCAATAGAGGCTTAAAAATAATTTAATTATGTGTAAGAGTTTTTAGCGTCTAGCATGTATGAAACGAATCACTGTGCGACGTTGGTGTAAGGCGAGTAATTGCATCTAACATTTCAGTTAGAAACTCCACCCGTTCTGCTTATACCCACGCTCAGTCAAAAAGCCTGCTGACCTATCTTCTGTCTCTGTCCGTGCCATGCATTAAATATTACATTAGGGTTTTGAGGTTTGGGTAAAGTCCGAGACAGACTGAAAGAGGCAATACAATGAATATAATTATGTATTTGAAAGAGATAGTTATAAACATAGGTCGGGTACTTATTCAAAGTGTAAATGTCCTTAAATAAGTGTGGTTTTGAATTTGGACATTTTGGAATACTCTGTCTGAAATTTGCGAAGAATCATTATTGGTTTTTCGGAATCAGTTGGTCATATTAAAAGAAAAATTTATTTTCATCAAAAAATATGTCACTAACCACTTCTCGGCAGCCATAGAAAATGATTAGAATCAAAACATTTTTTCTTTTGTTTTAACAAAAAAAAATTATTTGTGTTGGACCAAAAAAAAATAGCAGATCCAATATACTTATGTAAAGGAAATGTATTCCCTTTAAATTTGAATCCTATAGTTTCAGTTGTTTTGTTTGTCACTTGTTTTGTTTTTCTATTATTTGATTGTAAAATATGAGTTTTTGTTAGAAGAAACCATTCAAAGGAAAGTGATATGAATAAACATAAATGTCGTTTCTTTGTTAAAAAAACATTGCAACACAAGTGTTTTATTTATAAATTAATAGAAAGGAATTAAACCTCTCAACTTATTAAAAAACGACATTCTAGAGAATTCAAAAAATTTTTGGATGAAAAAAATATTCCAATAATTTTTACTGCAGTGAACTCACCTTTCTCAAATGGATTAAATGAAAGATTAACTCAAATGCTGGTCAATAAAATTAGATGCAAAATCAACAAAAATGACTCAAAAGAGGCTTGGACAACTATAGTGCGTAATTGTGTAAAAAACTATAATGAAACGGAGCACACCGTCACTGGATATAGCCTCAATACCTACTTAACGGCACAGATGTTACGATTTTGCCAAATGAGTTAAAACTTAAGAAGACCGACATCGATTTGATTCAAGACAGAAAAAAGCTCTGGAAAATACTCACTATATAATTACTCACTCAATAAGTCACTACGATAAAACCAGGAGACATATTAACTTCAAAGTTGGTGATACTGTTTTTGTGGAGAATGGAAACAAACTTAACAGGAAGAAGCTCGACGAATTGAGAATCGGACCCTACAAAATCATAGAAAAATTATCAAACTCAATTTACAAGATAAATACTGGTCGAAAAAAATTTGACTCAATTTTTTCCACATCTCGAAGTTAATTCCAGCACCTGCATTGATGAACCATTGAGAGGATATCGAAGATGAATGAAAATTTTGCAATTATTTTCTTTCCCGGGGGGGAGATCTAAAGGAAATATATTCCCTTTAAATTTGAATCCTGTAGTGTCAGTTAGAATGCAATCATCAATTGTCACTTGTTTTGTTTTTCTATTATTTGATTGTAAAATATGAGTTTTTGTTAGAAGGAACCATTCAAAACCATTCAAAGGAAAGTGATATAAATAAACATAAATGTCGTTTCTTTGTTAAAAAAACATTGCAACACAAGTGTTTTATTTATAAATTAATAGAAAGGAATTAAACCTCTCAACTTATTAAAAAACGACATTCTAGAGAATTCAAAAAATTTTTGGATGAAAAAAATATTCCAAAAATTTTTACTGCAGTGAACTCACCTTTCTCAAATGGATTAAATGAAAGATTAACTCAAATGCTGGTCAATAAAATTAGATGCAAAATCAACAAAAATGACTCAAAAGAGGCTTGGACAACTATAGTGCGTAATTGTGTAAAAAACTATAATGAAACGGAGCACACCGTCACTGGATATAGCCTCAATACCTACTTAACGGCACAGATGTTACGATTTTGCCAAATGAGTTAAAACTTAAGAAGACCGACATCGACCGTATACGAGCTTGGCAGTTTTCTTTCTCTCGGACTCTGTAAACCTAGTCACCAATGCCGATTTTAATGTGGCATACATATCCCGTGTGGGTGGGTTCAAAACTATGTCACTAACCATGGTTAGTGTTTCACTGTCCAGGCAACTTACGATGGAGTAGTATTTTGTTGCATCGGAACTAATGCCGGCTATGATAAATTGAGCCTCAATTTGCGTTAACCACAGTTGACACTTATCCCGCCAAAAAGACGGCATCCGAACCCCCACTCTTGCAACCTGATGACTAGTGTCCTGGTCCGTCATATCTTTATCGTTATTTTGCTGCGTGTTAGCCATTAACTCGCTTGGGCAACTTTAATTGTGTGTGTAATGGTGTGCAGTCTCAAATATAATAAATAATAAATGTATAAATTATTACGTGTAATAATAATGAATGCGTAATAATGTTATTTGAAATCGATTGACTCCGTGACGTTGTTTATTTGCATTAATCAAATTACTTTATTAAAGCGACAAGTGGTACCAATTATATCTACGAATATACTAGTAATCTAGACAGAACCCTACGCAAGAAACTAATTATCAGCGATATCGAAACGCGAAAAATTGTTAAGACGGCAAATAAATAATAAATACCGGTCAATAAAAGGGAGTGGGCCTTGCGTTATGCGCTCGAATACATAAAATGCCCTTTTAAAGAGGCAATTGTACTAGGCTACGCTCGGCTGCTCGGGTTTCGATGTAGCGGGAACAAAATTTATTTCAGAATGTGGGTAGGTACGCGAGCAAATAATAATGCGATGTCGTAAAAAATATTAATTTCGCGTGTTTTTATCGGGGTCACCAAATTTATGGGAGTTGTTTTACACTCTCATAATAATTATTAAATCTATTCTAATATGTAGGGTTCTGTTAAAATAAAATAAGAAGATTGGTACTCACTCGGTTTATTGACAAATAACAATTACTAAATAATAATTAACAGAGATGTTGTTTGGTGCACCTATTGTCACGGAGTGACAGGCCGTGCCGCGTCTCTCCCCACCTCGCGTCCCAATGGTGGTGGGAGTGTCGACACTCCACAGATTTGATTCAAGACAGAAAAAAGCTCTGGAAAATACTCACTATATAATTACTCACTCAATAAGTCACTACGATAAAACCAGGAGACATATTAACTTCAAAGTTGGTGATACTGTTTTTGTGGAGAATGGAAACAAACTTAACAGGAAGAAGCTCGACGAATTGAGAATCGGACCCTACAAAATCATAGAAAAATTATCAAACTCAATTTACAAGATAAATACTGGTCGAAAAAAATTTGACTCAATTTTTTCCACATCTCGAAGTTAATTCCAGCACCTGCATTGATGAACCATTGAGAGGATATCGAAGATGAATGAAAATTTTGCAATTATTTTCTTTCCCGGGGGGGAGACCTAAAGGAAATATATTCCCTTTAAATTTGAATCCTGTAGTGTCAGTTAGAATGCAATCATCAATTGTCACTTGTTTTGTTTTTCTATTATTTGATTGTAAAATATGAGTTTTTGTTAGAAGGAACCATTCAAAACCATTCAAAGGAAAGTGATATAAATAAACATAAATGTCGTTTCTTTGTTAAAAAACTTTGCAACACAAGTGTTTTATTTATAAATTAATATAAATGAATTAAACCTCTCAACTTATTATACCTATATAATATACATTGCATATTTTATTTATATGAGTACATAAATGCATTTTAGTCAATTTTAGTACTGATTTTGAAATTAAATATTACAGGGTAACTCTGCTTTCATGGTAAGTAATTTATTACTACTCATAGAGTTAAAAACAATATTATGTTATGACGAGTTTAATAATGAAAAAAAATAATCTAAAGTATAATTTGAGTTGTGAATTCATGAGGTACCTATAAATTCATTGGAATATCAAAAGATTAGTTACAAATATGCAAAACGAATTGTAATTGAATTTTGTGTATTTATGTTTAAGAAAATCACATGGCATTTAGCCAAAATTCTCTACAAACTTACATAGAAGTCTGACGTATTTTAGATTGGATTAAAAAAAGGAAAAAATTCTAACAAATTTTTTCGTAAAGTCAATTTTGGCCAAAATGTCCCAAGGGCCCGATGAGTTAAACAATCTGTTAAAATCTGGATGTCCCTTTAAAGTGCATGTTCATAACAAAAATTGCCATCATAGCATGATACATAGGTGTCAATTCGAAGCAAAAAGATATGTCATCAATATTATTATATATTAAGGCTCTTTCGCACTAGGCTAGTTGTTTTGTCGAGTAGTGAGTAATCTAGTAACTAAACGAATCCGAACACCATAAATTTAGCAGAAAAGTTTAGTCAGTAGATTAGGGGCCGTTCAAGTATTACGTAACGCATTTGGGGGGAGGAGGGATCTGTGCGTTACCGGGGTGGGAGGGGGGTTCGAGCAATGCGTTGCGTAACATGTTGTTTTTATTTAAATAAAAAATGAGGGAATTAAAATCTTCCAAGTTGGCAACCCTTTTCGTTTATGTTTTACGGCGAATCCCTCGATTGTATTAAACATAATTTTTAATTTGTTTTCCCAAGTTTGCAACTCTTTTCGTTTATGTTTTATGGGGAATCTCTCGACTGTATTGTACGACATTTTAATTTTATTTTTGTTGTCAGTATTCGTTAGTATTACACGAAATACGCAAAAACACAAATTGCTGTAGTCAGTGTTGTTAAAGTGAGTTTGTAGGTACCTACTATAATGTCCTCAAAAGCGGGAGATTTACATCATCAGCTGTTCTTGGCCTATAAAGGCTCTCATGCTGACTTGGGTGTTACGTAACGTTTAGGGAGGGGGAGGGGGGTACAGAAAAACGTTATGGCGCGTTACATGGGGGGGAGGGAGGGAGGGTCAAAAATCTTCAAAACTTGCGTTACATAATACTTGAACGCCCCCTTAGTAGAGTCAATCCATTTTGTTCTATTTTTTCGGGCGAGTAGCCCCCCCCCCCTACCATCCGTCCCTGTTTTGTGGCTCAACCACTAAACAAGTTCGAACTCATTGTTTTAGGAGAGTTTATTAGTAGCCGCAATGTTTCTTGTTGAAGCGAAGATGCTACTCTAAAATTCTTTTCCTTTTTTTCTATTTCCATGTCATTATTTATAGTTTCTTTACTTTCATCTCACTAATTTCTTCTTCCACTTCTTCTTAAATATCCATTACAATCAGCTTTATTAATTAGGCTATTTACTTTGTTGCGTTGAAGCCCATTCATCTTCCAATGCACCACTCACTAAAGTATGTACTCAACCGTAATGTGTCAGTCAAGTGGTGAGTCTGAACACTCTGAACAAGCTTTTAGGTATACATATATGTACACCTACCGAGCCTTAGTTTCGAATCGAGCCTTGTGGGAATGACTTTACTGCCTAGGAACATATGACATTATGCATATGCTGCCAGATTTCGATTGTTTTGGCAAGATTTGAAAAATTCAAACAAAATTTTGTTAGAACTTGAATTTTCACAAAAATAAAAATTGACTTTCTACATAATTATGTGAGAGAAGGACTACCCTTGTAGGTAACTATTAGTTGTAATAAATTCCATGGTTATCTTAATTAATGATTAATTACTTGCATAGTTAATAATTTTAATAAGCAATAAATAATAAACTCGTTCCTAGAGTGTCACTTGACAACAATCTAATCCATGTTCAATGGCGGCTAGTGTCTACTTCCACGTGTTCGCCTTCATCATCCCCAGTGTCACTCACAAGTGTACGACTCGCACTAATCCAATTGTTCACCATTCTTAGTTTAAGTATTTAGTTGCGCGGGGACTTGCACCTTTTAGAGTTGCACCGCTAGCTTTGTGACCAAGCTTGAATGGCAATCTGATTGGATACGTTTTTAGATTTTATTCGTTGAAAAAATATTGTATCGCTTAAAAATTTCGCTCAAATTGCTTCAATTATATCACAAAAAAATTGACGTTTTGATTTGACTTACAACTTAGCCGCGATAAGTTGCAGAGCAAAATTATCTTGATATGAACTTTTCCATTTGGTACCTATTTGGGTGCTGCCAGTCTGGATGTTGACGCTGATTATATATACTACAAAAAATTGAAAAATTAGTTTAATAATAAAAAAAAGTAGAAATTCGGTATCATAAATCATCATCAAAAGTACTAATTTCGGTTGTGAGTCTGTCTGTGATTGTAACTCTAATTCAATGAACTAGAATTAGTGTTTAATTTAAGTGTCATTTTCGTAATTGGAACTGATTTGCCCTGAATTCAGACAGTCGATAAAGACCCACCTATAATATAATGTTTATTTGACAGAAATTTATTTCTGATTCCGTGCACAATTGAAATAAACATTTCTTCAGTTTTCGTGATTTTTCTAAGATTTGCACTTTTTCCATTTTCAGGAAAGCCTTATTTACTAACTAACAAGACTTACTAATGTTATATACTATCCCGTGATTTTTCATAGTTCTGCGATAGTTTATTCATATTTGATAAATAGTTTTGTTGTGATTTATTACTACAAATGAATATTTTCCAAGGGTGTTCGCTACTCCTACCTACGAGCTGCAAGCCTGGAGTAGATAGCGCATAATGTAAGCAGTTGATTAATCCGTGTCTAAACGATTTTTTCTCATGACTGCGTGATTCGTTATTAATTTATTAATGACATATTTGCATGGATTTCCATAATCTCGCCACCATCAATGGAATAATTCAGTTATACAGTTCTCCATTTGAGGATTCGTCCCTCGGTGGACTGACGTTTGATTACTGAAGAAGCGGTGATACCGATTAGATGCGTTTCTTGATAAAATATCAGCCAATGCCGGTTGTTCCCGAATACCTAATCTAATAGCCAAATGATGGCTCTGTTCGGGTTCCCTGGGGGAAACTGCGCGAACGTTTAAGAACACAAGTGTGATAAGTCGGTTGTTTGTTTGAAAATGATGTCGCTCGACTTACGATTGCGAAGTAATTACCCCCAAACTCGTGAGCTGGAGATAAGGAGCCCCTGCTTTATGGCCTCGCTAATTAGGAAAGGTGTTGAGTGTTGTGACTGCAGCCGTGTCTCGTGCGGTGCGTGACAGCACCAGACCTGCCCACTGGGACAGCCCTACAGGTGTTCACTGTCCGGCTTTCCGACTGCCATGGAGAATGACGGCTTCGAGTATTCATGTATGCAGATTTTCATACCTTACCACCTTCCCCTGCTGGTCCATGTTACCGCCTCACCATACTAAACATTACAATAAAACAACGCGTGAACAACTAACGCATATCCAATATACAGTCCATTTGCTGACTAACGATATGGGCCTACCACTAAAAGTTTCATTGTACCATCTCTTTCTGATACATGCGTGGTTTCTGAGAAAAAAGGAGACATTACATCAGAGCTATCAGCGAAATACACGTGATTATTCACTTATATCACATATGTATAACTATATTTTCAGAAAAAAACGATGATGAAAATCACGTACCTACTTACAAATGCGTTGGTTTTTTTAGAGATCTCATTTGTTGACATTTTTTTCTTTCAGCTTTTCTTTATCAAATTTGTAAACAGATCATTTTTGAGCAAACACATAAATTAGAGTGTAGTGTACCTACTTAAGAACACGAGCACATTGTTTGTACAGAGATTATTTAAAGTTAAAGAAATCACGTGAATAACATCCCAATTTGTCGAAAAAACATTTTAATTTTCATAATTATTTTCAACGTCATATATTTTGTAACAAAAATATTTCTACAAACGTTCAACATCGTTTTGCTTGAGATGCCTAACAACCTTCGAAATCCGATTCACCCTTCTCCCTTGTGTATTTACATTATTTGACTAATTAAACTTAGTAATTATCAGCTGCAAATCAGGCCCCTGCCTCAATATTTCTATTTTAAAACATCGTCAATCAATCGTTGGTCAAAATCATTTCGCTTAGGAGATGCCTAACTACCTTCGTAATCCAATTCACCCTTCTCATGTGTGTAGGTACTTTATTTAACCAATTATAAGCCAGCATTAATTTGACTAAATTAGATTCCTTAGTAATTAATATATCAGCTGTACATCCAGCACCTATCCCAATACATCCATTTTTAAATCGTCGCCAATCCAAATCCGCAAGAAGCATTCCCAATTCCATAAATACACTTTCAACATACGTGTTATCTCCAAGCAGCAATGAATCCCCCAAACAATTTTTCAACCATTTCCAAAACTCAAAACACTTTGAGATGATACAGCGATATCCTTGGGGGCTCTCTTGAATAATAAATGCACTTGTATAATCTGAGTCCTTGTTCCAGCTGATGACGACACCCTGGAGCTGGAGGGGCTCAGTGCCGCCTTCGGGCAGATGCAGGGAGACCTGGACCGGCAGCGGCTGCTGGGCGAGCAGCGCGCCGTGCTGGACCCAGTGGCCGAGGTGCGCGCCCGCCAGATCGAGCACCAGGAGAGGTCAGTCGCTCAAAACACTTATCTTATCAACTGACCTGTGATCACCTGCCACTTCGCTGTTACTTTCAGTGGAGGTGTTAATTCTTAACAGAGGAACCAGACACCAACTGGCACCGATAAATAATATGAGATCATCCAACCTCTTGTTTTGTGGTCCCGTATAGCGTTCGAGACAGTGTTGTTCTCAACCAACAAATAATTTTTTTGCAGTCAAAGGAAAAAAACTAAATCCATTGTGACCGTTATAACATTTCGGGCCAATGTCCAACTATTCCTTGATATTTTCCATCACTTTGTCAGGTCATGCGTCTTCGCCAGTTGTTTACCTGCAGGGGAATGTCAATTATCATCGCAAATTCTTGCTACAGTTAAACATTATTCTCTTTTTAGCATTTCATTTAATTTCATTCATTCGAACAATTATTTTTAGATGGATTATAAGAGTCCTGAAAACTTCGCAAATTTCTTTATCTTGTGCGAAAAACGCGAGTTTTGCCATTTTCAATAGGATAACGCAGAATTCTCATTTTCAGGACAAAAGACATGAATTTTCGTATTTTAAAGTAAGAAAGTAATATTATATAATCTAAATATTTAATGTTAATGGTTTCGACAAGCTTCAATGGGAATAACATTTACTTTTAAAATCAAGGCATTCCAGTTTTTTGCTGCAAAATACCAAAAAAACTAATGTAACATTCTTTTTTAACGCGCACGCATAAACAAACATATTTATTATGAGTCTGTCTTCCACACATCGCATGTAGGTAGAAATGGGCGGTTCGTTTGATAGATTCCCCTATCTTAACAAGCGGATTGCAATCTTTAGAGCACATTATGTATGTAGGTATTGTTCTACCGGTATTACAATGGAAGATGTTCCTAGGAAATGGCGTCACTGAACCCTTCGGCATCGGCTGAGGGAAATTATTTTCTTTAGGGCCTCCTGCGTGTAGTCAATGTAAAAAAGTCAAAGATAATATCGAAATAACATTAGATTTTTCGTAATTCCACAACGTTATCTGTCAATCTCTAATCCTCGGTACGACCTTTGTAACCTTGATGACCTTCCAATTAAAAAAGAACGACACGACAAGCTTTGTAGTCGGCTAAAATTGAAGGTCGAGCCGGACTTTCATATCTAACCGAGATCTCAATCTAATTACAATTACCTTCTTCCATTTCTTTACTCCTGTCCAACTACAGGCACAGTTTGACCTCTGTAGCGATTAGCGACCGCCATTTACTCGTAATTCCCACAGATCTTAATGCGATACCGATTGACGGATGGTCGGATTCCGTGCCACGATGATACTGGTTCAGGAGCTCTAGCACAGTGAAATCGATAAGTTAACTATATCTGATTGAGAGGCGTAACATCCGATGATTTTAGCACGCTTTCACTGTTGACAGCCGAACCGATATTTGCAGGGAATAAATAAGAAATCTAAATACGCTGGCAACACTGAAGGCATTTTCAATGAATTGACACTACTAAATGTCAGACGCCAAGCAATTATGTAAAAATATTAATAAATTGGCAAACTTGAATTTAAATGCTTAGGTACCTAAATATGCATTGGCAGTCCACTTTTACTTTTCGACACTATACTGGAGTTAATTATATAGCCTTATATTAATATAAGGCTCCGCAACCGGGCTCGAAAAGAAGAAGATGGAGAGATACGAAATTACGAATGTTAGAGGAGAGCGCTAACATTTATGCGAAAATTGCGAAAATGTTTAATAAAACACGACTCTTTTGAAATAGAGCAAAAATCTCGCGGCCATTGTCTTAAACAGCATTTAAAGAAACTCGTAAAATAACTGAAACAAACGTGTTTACAATAATTTTTGGAATATACTTTGCGATTTTTTTTCTATCTAGGGAATTTTATATAATTTGCCTTTCGGCGCGGGCAATGTCCTCGATATTATCTTCAAGAATAACATATATTTTTTAAGAGCTTTAAAACTTAACGTGTTTAAGGGAGATAGGTAAGAAATCGGTAGAAATTCGGGTAGATTCATATTTCGTCGAAAGATGTACAGATGATCGTGCAGGGCGGTTCCAATGAGAATGATTAATTATTCTCCCCACCAGCTTTTTTGAAATAATAATATGCGATTTTTTTAATATCACCACACAGAAGGCCCTGAGGAAAACAATTTCCCTCGGGTCTATTTCATCTGTGTGGAGGATATTTTTTAAGAAAAGGAAGAAGAGGAAGTTCTGGTAAAGAAAAAGGTAAGAGGGGTGAGTAGGAATCTGATTTTATTTCATTCAAAATTTGCTTTAATTTATACCCACATTCAAAAATGCTGCAATTCGTGATGATAAAACTATTAAAATTATCTACTTTCTGCAATTATTTTTTCATCATAATTATTTATAATTTTTCGATAATGTCTAAGCAAAATAAGAATGTAAAAAAAATCTTAAATAAAATTAGTTTGTAAGACCGTAAATAAATAGACAAACTGAAGTATTTTCGTCGCAAAACACTTGTGCGGATCTTTTTTTAAATGATTTTATTTTAACTTATATTAAAATTCTGAAACATGGCTTTCCCAGATAATTTATTGATTTATTTTACTGCAAGATTATATGATTTGAAATGTGTGTTGTATAATACAAAATTTTGTTTGAAAATTTAACAAATCTGCCAACGACCTACGGTAAAACCTTATTGTACTAAAATTTAAAAAATCTCAAAATTTAAAACATGCGTTTACTAGATAAAAGATCAATCTTTCGAAATCAATTTATAATTTTTTTGTGGAAAAGATTGAATACGTCTAAAATTTGATTTAAAAATGACATGTTTCCGTTTTGTCTATTTATATTCCAACCATTTTCGGTTTCTCAAAGAACGCGCGGAATAAATAAGTTTACGGATCGCGTGTTCGACTTCTTTCATTTCTAAGAACTTTGTTAATTCAATCCGTTCATCGAAAAAGCCAGTAATTTTGCGTAACGAACGACATCATTAAAAAATATGTGTATGTTGATTATACCTACCATTGATGCCGCCCTAATAATTGTCAATCGTCGCGCGTCGGTCAGAATATGTGTTAACAATCGTAAAACTTACTCGCAAATATTGATAACTGACCATAGATGACAGTTAGGTCAATATCATATTGATATAGGGTTTTATCGATCGATTATGCTAGACCTCCTGTACCAGCTCGAGCGAACCAGAAAATCATCTGAGGGTGTTTTCCACTCAGTCGTACTCGAGTTAGTTCACCGTAGACGTGGGCAGAATGATTCCCAGGAGTGAATCGATTCAGTCTGATTCCCATGGCCTTTTGAATTGATTCCTTTAATTCATTCCTTTAATTCAATTAAATCCCAAAAAAAAAAAAAAATTGAAAATTAAATGAATGGGGAGGCTAACACCGCACACGAGACCGGGAGGCCACGGAGTACCGCGAAAGAGGAGACTGATAGGCTACCAAGCTTCGCACAAAGAGGAGACCGATTATTCTATCTGATTATCTCGCTAAAACCTATAGATTAATGTGTTTGACTCTTTTTAGTGTCACTTTTTCGTTTCATCGGTTTTCAAATCACAATGAGTGGGGAGGTTACGAAGCACCGCACAAAGAGGAGACCAATAGGCTACGAAACACCACACAAAGAGGAGACCGAACATTCTATCTCATTATCTCGCAGGCTAAATCCTATATTGTTTGTCTTTTTTTAGTGTCGTAATTTTTATTATGTAAAATGTATTTATTGCTAGCAATTATATCTTAAAATTATACAAGTTTTCGTTTCACCCTTAAAATTTTATTGATTTTATTTTATTTATTAAACTTATAATTTTGTTCTATTTCACGTGATCTAATATAAACATACATTTAACATTAAGATGAGTATTTTATGACAGCTAACCACAGCTAATTGGCCTTATAATATCTGCAAATTTACATATTATATCGACCCAAGATCTACGTCTAAAAGTAGGTAGGTACAATATCTTCCGTACGTACCAAAAAACAGATAAGCATCATTTTAGCTTCTCACTGCTGATGTTCAGATTCAAAGTCGAAAGTTTTCGACTAACTATGTAATGAAATTGACGGCTTGGCGCGCGGGGGAATAAATGAACAGCGCGGACGGATTAAGGGCTGGCATTGAGGAATGAATTAGTAACTTTTGACTAATGTTTTGTGTCTTACCTAGCAGTGACTTGATTTACTCGCGAGCTGCGGACCTAGGACTGGGATGCGTTTGGGACATATCGTGACATTGACGTGACGATGACGCCTGACGTCATTTCTAGGTCTGAGATTTACAAAAGACCATAACGTCACAAGTGAAAAAGACTTTTGTTTTAATTCCTCTGTCTGTCGGAATCGGACAATCTCGATTTCGACAGACTAGATACCTGGGACGCGGACATTGAACACGGACCTGGGACGGCGGGGACCTTAGTACAATCTCAGGACTATTGATTAGGATGAATGATTAATTCATTGCGTGAAAGAGATGCTCGGGCAACCCGGATGAATCGCGGCCGCGTTTTGGCCATTTTGGGACATGGACTTTGATGATGTTCGGGTGTTTTTAGAATGGCGGCGCGGCGGTAGCGGAATACAATCGTAATAGGCGAGTCGTTCACAATACCGTCCGTCGACCACTTCGCGGCGCGCGGCCCGTTTAATAATATTTAAATACCTATGAAACAATATAATATTTAAATCGTTTACAGAACACATTATTCATTGAAATAATTTAACAGTAAAATAAATGGAAATTAAAAATGTATGGTGTCATTAAAAATCGTAGGATGCAAGGCCAAAGATAAGGAATGAAGAATCAATTCCTTTTGAAATTGAGAATTAGATTGAGTGTGTCACAAGATTGAATTTATTCATTTAATTCGGTCATTCAATTTTGCCCACGTCTAGTTCACCGCAACTGCAACAGGCTGTAAGTATGGAGTAGGTTCTACGTTCTACTTGCACGGAAAGATGTCACTTTGAATAATGAATCTGACCGAGTGGTTGGTCTTTCTGCAAAAAAGTAATGGAATTTGCGTTATAATGAAGCGACCATGTTAACCGGCCACGCTTGAGAGATCATCAGAGCGTACCGTGGATACTTGTTTTGCTGTCAGTTTTACTTGGAATCATTTCATTCTGAATAAACCCGTAAAAAATTCTTCTCGGAGTAAAAAAAATCTTTTTTTTTCGATTTGAACACTTCCATTTTTTTTAACTTTTTTTTCGGAAACTAAAGGGGTTAAAAAAAACCTTTGGAACCGTGTCTACCTGCGACGCATTTTAACGACATTAAAAAGATTGTATTTACCCTATAAAGACCGATAAAATTTTCCAACTTCGGACTCGATTTACTTGAAAACCAAACCTCGAATCAATAAAAGTTATAGGTACCACAAAATCGACTCCAGATGTGATGTAGATTCATCACTGTACACTCATACACTGTTCTACGAGTTTCCGGATACCGTGTTTAATCGCTTCATTAATCAAGTAACGAAGGAATCTTTGTTTCTCTAGTTAACATTATCTGCTGTTTCCAATGAGAAATATTTATTTTTCCCTTTTTTCGGGTTACCTAGTATTTCCCTTTTTTGCGCAAGAGTAATATTTTATTTATTTCCAAAAACGAATTTCATGTAAAAAAATGTTCTAAATTAATAAATAATTAAAAGGTATATATAAGTAAGTACATAATATTAAATATTGGATTTTTTTTACATTCGTTCTACGCAGTAGGCTCTGAGCAAAATAATTTCCACTTACCATTTATCTTAGGGGATGGTGTGTGAAGGGTTGTTTAGGAAAATGAAGGAGAGGAAGTTCTGGGAAGGAAAGGTGTGAAAGGGTGGATAGGAATCAGTGTGTCTAGGAGTGACGGCCGGCGTAGTCCAGTGGTAAGACTCTTGACTGGCACTCCGAAGGTCGCGGGATCGAATCCCGGCGTAGCAAATAAATTTTATTTGATTAATTTGTGTTATTTCACAATTTATTCATTTAAAATAATATGGTATATTTGCTGCACGTTCCAGAGTGGAAGATACTCTCAGTATCGCCCTGGTGTAAGACCACCATTCAGAATTGAAACGTTGCTTGAAATGGCTTTAGCCGTGTTTGGTGACCAGATCTAGTGAGGTACTTCCTCACCTTCCTCTTCCCTATCTCCTTCCCCTCCCCACTACCTTCAGCCTCACAACATACCCCAATTGGGGATGTCATAGTCCCACTGGCTCCAGACGGGAGCAGTTGGGGACTCTTGTGCGGTATTCATGTAAAAAAAAAAAAAAAAAAAAAAACATGAATCCATCCCTCCAACTGCAATGCAAGCCGATGGGTCGAGAGTTTGGCTGGAGAGATCAAAAGACCTCCCTCAAGCATTTATTCCCAAACATGAGAACACCTCAGCACAGGTTCGCCTAGTGAGGTATTCACAAAATACTACTAGGTACTTACCTATATACATACAGTTACGGATCATTAACATTTTTTTCTTATTACTAAACTTAATATCTATGAAAACTGATGTAATATTCAGTATTGTGTATGTTCAAGAATAGAAATAAAATAAATAAATAAATAAACTAGACTCTCTCGATCCGGCCCGCCACACAGTAGGTGGGCAAACGCATTGGCCGCCAAGACCTATAGACAAACCTCACTTGAACCACCAAACGTGGCGAACCACTTGGGATGACATATTGCAGAGGTGTTGATTATCCAATAAATGGTTCCCGGGGCGGCGATACCCATACCCGCCTTCCAAATTGAAATACATTAGTATTAGAGTCAATAAGCCATGAGATTAAGAAGTCGAAAATTTCATTGCCTGGGCCTGTTCAAAGCAGAGTTCGTTCTGGTTGTTTTATTTCATTCATGTCTGTTGTGTTTTGGCGCTGAAATTCCACCTGACCTACTTTTGTATCGACATTAATCGCGCGACTAAATATAGAACCCGGCTGTGCTTTCCTTTGGAAATTTCTTGCCACGACGCGACGCGACCTTCATCCTTGAGCTACCCCCGATCACCCTGCCAAGGACTGGAAGATCTGATCTACTTATTGCAAAGATGTGATAAGTGATACTAGAATAATTAAAACGTAACATAAATGTCACCTTTCTTCTGAGTTTAAAATTGCCATCACATTTTCAAAATCAATATAAGTATTTTTATTTCAATTTCTATTGAAAGGAGTGGTGCCAATCTATTTTAACTTATTGTTGATGTAAGGTAATTCATCAATCGCTGTCTCTTGTATTTATGGACATGTAGTGTGTTCATATTCAATCGGTTAGTGTGCAGTTGAAGATTGTCATATATCTTCAAATCATTCAGTTCACCAGCAACTTATACAGAGGCCGAAAATTTGCTGATTAGTGCTATTATTTGACCACCAACAAAAGCAGAGTATTTGAACAGAAGCAATCAGAATAGAGAACTCCAGTCCAATTTTTTTATTTTTTTTTTAATGAGTAGTGACCTTCTAACTGCATTTTTATTTTTATTTTTAGAGTTAGTTTTAATAGTTAAAATAATTGTCAAAGTTTTAATTTTCCAAGATCCCCCTAAGACCACCGTATGTACGGTGAATCGTGTGACGTCATCACTCCTGAAAAATTACTATAGGATTGGGCAATCAGCTGATCAAGTGCCGCCATTTTGAATAGCGTTATTCGAAGCATTCTCCCTAGAAGTAGCATTACTATTTTTTTGTGCAGTAGTTTTTCAATATTTTAAATAATAGAGATAAACTAATAGAGATACCTCTATTTTTGATACTGAATTATTTAGGCTTAAATATTGTTTCAATTTTAAAGACTCAGTTATTAATTCTGTTGGAAAAAAATACGATGCAATCCTGCTCCAAAATAATGAAATATTAAAAACCATTCAAAGCATATCTCAACAGCAAGAAGACTTAAAATATCGAATAAATAATTTGGAAAAATTACATGAACAAGTAAACTCAGCCTTAAATTCAAGACTTGAGGATTTAGAAAAAGTAAGCGGAAAAAATAATGAAAATCAAATAAAAATTTGTCTCTTGACAGAACGAAATGAAGACCTAGAAAAAAGAATAATAGCGATCGAGATTGACCAAGAAAACAGGAACAGGCGATTTAACAATACTTGTTTGGAACTTCGAGGGCTTCCAGAATTCAAAGAGGAAACATCACAAACCTTAAAAGACATTATATTCAATACCAGTAAAACAGTTGACTGCCAACTAAATACAAATGATATTTATAATATATATAGAGTATCACAAAGAAATAAAAATATTCCTCCAACAGTTAAACCTAGGTCAGTGGTAATTAATTTTAATTCAATAGCGTTAAAAGAGGAGCTCCTTAATGCTATAAAAAAATATAACAGATCTTGCGAAAAGATTGGGGACAAACTAAACACGGGAACAATCGGATTGTCTGGCCCCATTACACCCATCTACGTCTCAGAACTCCTCACGTCTAAAGGCAAACGGCTTTGGTATCTAGCTCGCCAACGTGCGACTGAATGTAAATTTAGGTACGTTTGGACGAAAGCAGGTCTAATCTACATGAAAAAAGATGACTCTTCTCGACCTATATTAATAGATTCAGAACAAGCTATACCGAAGCTCTGACTACCTGCTCTTTATTCTAATTATCGTGATAAAACTACTCACTACCGCTTTATATCGCCATTTCATACTCTATTACATAACAGCACTATATTATATGAACACCTAGGATTTTGCATAACTCCTATTTGTACTGGAATAATTTTAATTCTAAATTTAACTTTAATTTTAATTCTAAATTTAACTTTAATTTTAATCTTTATTCTCTCTAGAATGGTAACTACACTTATTACAAGATTATTAATTGATTTATTAGTAATATTACTAATAATTCGGCAAAAGAGAACTCTAATCAACATATTTTATATAACCCAGATATTACTTATTTTTCATACTTATACTACTTTTTACTGTCTTTTGAAAGAGAAAATGCCACACACTAACTACATACGTTATTTATTTCCTGGATTTTATTTCAGATATTATTTCTTACTCAGATATTATTTATTTTTCCTAACTACATCATTTTGTTTACAGTTTTGTTGCTACAAATTTCGTTCTACAAGTATTGATATGATAATAAAATACTGTTTTAAAACTTTACCCAGAAAACAACAATTAATTTTTGAATTCTAATGGTAATAAACGATCTTCAACATGAAATCGATAGTATCATAGTGCCAAATACTGAAATAATTTTTGAAAACATTAACAAAATTATGCAATTTAATTGGGAATCAAATAGGATTAATATTGTTCATCAAAATATTAGAACGATGGGAAACTTGGATGATTTTCTTATATTTTTGGAAGAAATAAAATCTGTGGTAAAGTTCCATGTACTAATTCTCACTGAATGCAGGTTAAATGATTCATACATAGCCAAACAAATTTCAGGCTATAACGAATACCATACAACATCGCATATTAACCAAAATAGCGGAGTAGTAGTATATATCGACAATACATTAAATTCCTTAGTACAAGAAATAAACATAAATCAGTGTAATTGTTTAAAAATTAACATTAATGAGAATTTAGGTATCCTAGCTATCTACCGATCACCATCGTTCAATGACATCCAAGATTTCCTGGAAAATATTATTGGTGAGTTAAAAAAAACTAAGGATTACGCACAATATGTACTGATCGGGGACATGAATATAAATACTATAGGAGAAGTATTGCATAGGCAGTCCGACGACTACTTATGTGCTATGGCTGAAAGTAATTTTATTTCCATTATTAATTCTCCAACTAGGGTACAAGGTAGCTCAAGCTCATGTTTGGATCATATATATACCAGAAATATAACAAATTCAAATGCATTTGTAATACATAATACAATCACTGATCATTACACCACTGCAATCAGTATCCCAAACTCAATACCCAAAAAACATAAAATTAATCACAAACAGATTATCAATTATGAGGCTTTATTAAATGATCTTAAAAATAAAAATTGGGAATATGTTTATAAAGAGACTGAAGTTAACAATGCTCTAAACTATTTTATTAATGAAATCAATACATTCATAACAAAACACACAATAATTAAACGCATTCCATATAGTAAAATACATCTCACCCCATGGATTACCAACGGCATTGTTAAATCTATACACAAAAGAAATCACCTTCATAAAATAGCTAAACGAGACCCATTGAACGATACTAAACAGCAAAACTATTACCGATACCGTAATATTTGCAAAACCGTTATTCGCAAATGTAAAGAGCGTTATTATAAATTCTTACTTGATAAAGATAATTCCAGCAAAAACATGTGGAATGTTGTCAGAGACATAACTAAAAGTAAAAGAAATACCAGTACATCGGTAACTGAATTAAACACCGGAAATTTGATTATAACTGACAATCAATCAATTGCATGTCATACTAATCAATATTTTGCATCTGTTGGGTCAAATCTAGCAAAAAAATTTTTATTAGAAACCCAGAAAACGGAAGACTCTTTAGCATCGACAATTGAAACAAAGGAACAATCTTTTTCATTTGATATTAAACCAACTACTGTAGAAGAGGTCTTAAAAATAATCAACAGCCTTAATACTACACATGCAAAGGGTCCAGATAGTCTAAATACACAAATACTAAAAAAAATAAAAAATCAGATTTCTGCTCCGCTATCATATATTTACAACTTAAGTTTTGCATCAGGAATATTTCCTGATCACTTTAAAAAATCAATAATTGTCCCAATTCACAAAAGTGGACCTAAATCTCTTGTAGAAAACTACAGGCCAATATCTCTTTTAAGCGCGATATCCAAAGTCATTGAAAAGCTTTTCAAAACTAGGTTAAACGAATATGTGGAGGAACATAACATTCTAAGTCCAAACCAATACGGCTTTCGGTCGGGTAAGGGAACGGATGATGCCATCGCATGTCTCACGGAAACTATTGCAGGGAATATGAACCGTGGCAAGAAAACTATTGCCCTTTTCCTGGACCTGGCCAAGGCATTTGACACAATATCTCATAAAATTCTTTTACAGAGACTTAGAAATATAGGAATAAAGGGAAAAGCTTTTCAATGGATAGAAAGTTATATATCTAATAGATTTCAACAAACCAGAATTAACGAGGCTATTAGCACTTCACTAAAATACACTTTTGGGGTACCACAAGGAAGTACACTTGGGCCCCTTCTCTTTATTATATACATAAACGAACTTTGTAACCAACACATTGGTGGCAAAATTATCACGTTCGCTGACGATACAGTTATTTTGTTTGAAGGAGATGATTGGATAGAAACACACCACCTTGCGAACACAGGTATAAACAGAGTAAAACAGTGGCTGGACAGTAATTTGCTTACACTAAACATACAAAAAACAAAATATCTCACATTTAGTGCTACCCTTGCAGGGCAACCCAAAACACCTCATCACCTCACAATACATAATATTAAGTGTAGCCTTGGAAATAATAACCATACTTGTAAATGCGAAACCCTTGAATGTGTTAAATCTATTAAATATTTAGGTATAATAGTGGATAACCACCTTAAATGGAAACAACAAATTGAAAACACAGCTTATAAAGTGCGCAAGCTTATTTATATATTTATAGCATTGCGGGAAATTATAAAAACTCAAGACATTAAAAAAATATACTACGGGCTCTGTAACTCCGTCATAACCTACGGTTGCATTGGATGGGGTGGAACAGGATTAACAATATTATACCCGCTACTGAAGGCACAGAAATCCATTCTACGCGTCATTATGAAGAAACCCTTCAGATACTCGAGCGACGCTCTCTTCAAGGAGTTTAATGTGCTTGATGTTCGACAATGTTACATAAAAAAAATAACAATCTGCGTCCACAAAAATATAAGCAAAACGATAACAGTCGATCATAATCATCAAACCAGAAGTAAGAGCAGAAACGACCTTTCCATTCCTACAAGCAATACTGCGGCTTATCAAAAAGTTTTCTCATACCTGGGACCAAAAATATACAACAAAATCCCCTCTCAATTTAAACTGTGTGAATTATCATCCTTCGGTACTAAAATTACAAAATGGTTATTAGACTTAGGTAGGACAGATTCTGAAAAATTATTAAAAAACGTAGTCTGAGTTGATTTCTTCGATTTTGTATTTTGTATTTTCCTAAAAAATATATTTTTTTAATTTTTCTTTCTTACATTTATATATTATATTTTTATTTTATATTTTACATGTATCTATCTGGATTTTATTGTTTATTACTGCTAATTTGTATTTTCCTAAAAAAATACTTTTATTTTTATTTTTATTTCTCTTTCTTACATTTATATGTTATATTTTTGTTTTATTTTATATTTTACATGTACCTACCTGGATTTTATTGTTTATTACTGATGTTTACCTAGAATAACACAACTTATATCTGATATTGTACCTAATATCTATGTAACTCCCCCAATATGTACCATTATTGTTAATTATTATTGAATCCATTAATGTGAAATTATGTACACGCAACCTGCCAATTTGACTGTTCTAAAACGGGAAACCTTCCTAGTTGGACAGTCAAAGCTTCCTTTTATATTGTTATATCTTGTATGTAATAAATGTAATAATAATAATAATAATAATAATAATAAACACAACGACTAAATCTCTATAAACAGTATGAAATAACGAATAACATGAAATGTTGTTAATACTGATGGCTTATGTCATACCTACATAATCAAAGATTTCAATACAATACATTCAATTTGGGAGGCGGGAATGGGTACCGCCGCCCGGGAACCTTTATTGGATAACCAACACCTCTGCCATAGGTCACCCCAAGTGGTTCGCTACGTTTGGTGATTTAGCAGGGGTGCCCGGGTTCATGGGGTGAGGTTTGTCTAGGTCTTGGAGGCGGATGACCAGGACATACTGAACCCCAGATTCCTACCCACCCCTTAAACCCTTTTCCTTCCCAGAACTCTCCTCTTCTTCCTTTCCTTAAAAAAAAACCCTCCACACAGCATTCTCAAAGATGACATAGGCCCTGAGGGAATTATTTTCCTCAGGGCCTCCTGTGTGGAGCTCATGTAAAAAAATAAATAAAAAACTGGTGACGCGTGACGTCAGCACTAACCATTCAGTAATACCAACTTTACAGTGTGTTTTGACGAGAGGTTTAAAAATGAACTTTTTAAGAACTCTACGCTTAATATTATGAAATAAAAGTTATATATTCAGAATCAGCGTTTATTGGTCTATATGAACATATTTTTAAAGCCATAATATTTTTCACTGGAGTTCCTTATTTAACTACCTTTGGAGGGAAAGGTAGTCTGTTAATTTTTTTGTGTTTAATTCGTAAAAACCCATTTAACAAACAAAAATAAAAAATAACATTTATTTTAATAATTTTATTACCTAAGTTCCGCAAGTATTTTGGCTGTTTATTATTATGACATCATTGTGACAGCTGTTTTGGCTTATAAGGCCATTATCAAACAGTCTTCTGTTTACTACTAAATTGACAATTTGAAAATGGTCTCGTAAGCCGAAACAGCTGTCACAATAATAAAAAATAAAACTAAAATACTTGCAAAATTTAATAACAACATTATTAAATTTAATTTAAATATATTTAAAAAAAAAAAAGGTAGTCCGCCACTCCTCGCTTACTTTTGAGTTACACTAGGCAGGAAGTAGGTACCAACCTTTAATTTCTATTCCGATAATCCAATTTAACCATTTGGTAGAGGGATTTAGGTACCGCCGCCCCGGGAACAACTTATTGGATAACCAACACTTCCGCCGTAGGTCACCTCAAGTGATTATCTTTGTGATTTAACAGGGGTGTCCCGATTCATCGGGTAAGGCGTGTTCAGGTCTTGGCGCGTGATTTGCGTGCCCACCACCTGCATGAAGGGTCAAATCGGGTAGGCTGGTTTAGGAAAATCCTTTCACCTCTCCATCTGGTCTCTCTCGACCCATTGCTTACACCGCAGCAGGAGGGATAGATTCATACGTTTGTCGCTCCTAGACACACTGACCCCTGGATTCCTACCCACCTCTAATACCCTTCTCTTTCCAGAACTTCCTCTACTTCATTTCCTCAAAAAAAACTATCCACACATTATTTTTCTCAGGAAATCTGGGTGGGGTTCATGTAAAAACAATTCTAAAGGTTTGGGATAAAGTTTCTAATGACGTAGAAAAATGACGCCCTTACGTAAGTAAGGCAATGCAAACGGCAGTAAAACTAAGATGACCACTTTTGAAATTCAATAAATTCGTACCTTTAATTATCGATCGCAGTGTTAAAATTTCTCTTGAAAAAAGTCCGCTACGTCACATTTTCTTATATGTCATGTTTTACATCGATGACGTGTGTATACGAAAAGCAAACATAATTTTTGTAAGCAAGTGGGCGGTCTAATAATAATTCCTATTTACCTGTATATAATATCCTAATGAACTTAACTGAATTCTTACTAACCAGAATATAATACGGGCGGCGTATTTATTGCGCGTGGATAAAAAAATATTAAATTTGAAACAAAATTGTGGTTGTGAGTCTATTAAAAACACTATTTAGCTCGACAAACTTCGCCCCACGAAGCCGGGACCCCTGCTTAGTCACCAAACTTAGCGAACTACTTGGGGTGATTTATGGCAGTGGTGTTGGTTATCCAATAAATAGTTCCCGGGACGGCGGTATCCATACCCAATACTTACATTATGATAACTTCAATAGTCTATCCCTAGATAACTTCAATTAATAGCCTATCGCTAGAAGACTTAAATTAATAATCTACCGCTGAATAATTTCGATTAATAGTCTATCGCTAGAAAATTTCAATAGTAGATCGCTAGATAACTTGAACGTATTGTCAATTGCTAGATGATTTGAACAGATTGTCAATCGCTAGATAATTTCAATAGTCTATCGCTGCATAACTTTAATTAATAGTATCGCTAGATTATTTCAATAGTACGAGTATGTCGCTAGATAATTTTAATTAATAGTGCATCGCTAGATGACTGCAATAATTTTGTTTTATAAAAAATCCCTTGGCACCTACTCCTTCTTACTCTTCTACTGGGATCATTTTTATAACGGCGCACACAAGGCCATTTCATTACATTGGGACTGCCATTCAGACTTATAATATTTCAATCAAACTATTCCCGAAAGTGAACGTTGCCAAAAGCGTTCTTTAGAAAAGAAAATGGCAACGATCCAGCGTGACGTAGGCGAGACGCGAGAAGCTCGCGCCAGATTTCCTCGCAGAACTCAACTGCAAAAGAGAAAAGCGCGCGAAGGAGGAGCGGAATTTGAAGATGGGTTCTTCTGACGTCACCGGTGATTTCGATACATATTATGAATGCTCCTAGCCGCGGTGTGACGTCACACGCTCGGCTGCCAAGTTTAGTGGGGTCATATATAAACCCCATCCACCGGTTTCCTCAAAGTAATTGAAAATAAATATATACCCACTAATGTGGTATAAATAGATATCCAGTGGTTTGCCGACTACTGGAAACTATTTTCCATTTAAAAATATGTATTTAAAAGGCACATCCATTTAGGCAATTATTATCAAGCTACTTCCATAGGTATCAATCTCAATAAATTAAGCAGGTGCGGGTATGAGAAACATTTCCTTATCTTGTCGTATTTTATATGGGCTGTACGCTACCATTTGAGGCATGGGCCTACTAAAAAATGAACCTTTCTGTCGCTAAGAAATATTTTAAATAAAACATCATGATAAAGACGTTTATTTATATTATACTAGCAGACCCGGCCACACGTTGCTGTGGCTAACGAAACCTCTATAACCAATGCCATCTGTTAGATCAAATCCACACCACGCTGCCCGCTGCCGCTTAGCCAGATGTATTATGTATTTCAACTAATTTACACAAAACCTTGACAAATTATATACCTAAAAACCTTGCTCATAAATCACTCTATCTATTGGTGTAAACCGCATGAAAATCCGTTGCGTAGTTTAAAAAATCTAAGCGCACATACAGCGTGAGCGACTTCATTTTATACTTAGTAATAATAAAGATTTATGAATGAAAAAATGAATGAATGTATGAAATGGAAATTAACCTACTTCCCGACATCTGATCGAGCTGAAACTCGACAGAAAGACTCGTCAATGACAATGCATTCTATCAAGTTTTGGTGTCAATAACACACGGACATGTACGCATTTAACTGAAATTAAATGACAATACGTAATACACAATAAATGTCGGTATTATCCAATCGGGATATGGCTCGGTTGATAGAGTTGTCGACTCTAGTTGTTCATAATTGGGAAGGTTCAATCCTCAGTCAAACCAAAAGAAAAATATTTTAAAGACTTTTGAAAATAATAAAACACTTTGTTTTTATGGGTTGATTTTTTTTTCTTTATTTTATATTTCATCATATAACCCAGCTTGTAGGGCAAAATAACTTTTGAAAATAATTATGATAACTCAAAATAACTAAAAATCGAATTCTCTAATGGCCTGTATTTTATGATTTAAAACACACGTAAGTGGAATAGCTCACATCCGTACTAAATATTGGTCAAAAATTTTGAATTTTTTTTTTATTTGATCTTTGGTTGTGTATTTTGACTTTGAATCCAAAATTAACTTTTGGTAATCAAAGTGTAAGAAATGAACACTCGTTATCTTTCGCATGTCGCAAAAACGTTAATCAATTGCGCGCATATTGCACGTTATATGGTATGAGTAACTGTGTTAGTCACTGTGTGATAAATTTATTAAGCTATATGTCTTTAAATTGAACAAATACACCTTGTCATTAGCATCATTTACCGTGCGTGTTTGTGCATCGTACCTTGTGTACTTTTGGTGCTATTTTTGTCGTAGCATTAACCTATGCTATATTTGGAAACCAAGAAAATTGTTATCGATAACCACCTTATTTTCGATGTTTCTAGTGTCTTGTGTGAATCCGGCATCTGTCTCCGATGAGAGTTCCGTCTCTTGTAACGTTATCTTGGACTAAGGTTGACTGGAAGTTTAATTTATTCACCGAAAACATTTACCGAAATGTTCAAGCAAACACATTTATCTCGATCTAGTAATTCCGAGCAAATGTTGCATGGAGGGCAAAAAGCCTGATGCGACAGCGCTTTATCTTAACAGATTTAACTTCGGCTTTCCGTTCGATGCGAGGATATTATTTTAAAGGCCAAAACTAACTTATGCAAGCCCCATCTGGGTCCACGCTTCAGAGTCTCATTTGAAAAAACTTCAAACATTCCAGAATAAATCCATACCCATAGCCCTGGGTGCCCCCAAATGGATAAGGGTA
The DNA here is from genome assembly GCA_929108145.2 of Limnephilus rhombicus. Classification (NCBI taxonomy): domain Eukaryota; kingdom Metazoa; phylum Arthropoda; class Insecta; order Trichoptera; family Limnephilidae; genus Limnephilus; species Limnephilus rhombicus. Next base: position 38,669,098 of record OV815278.1, read on the forward strand.
TCCCAACTCCACAAAGATTCTGAAATCCCCTGATTAAAAAAAAACACATCTTATGTAAGTCTCGTAGAAACATTTTATGCGGGAATTCCCATAAAAAGCCATGAAAACGTGTTCATAAACCTTCAGGTACGACGAAAACATACGTACCACACATCAACCTCCCCATATTGCAGATATGTTCCCTTTTTTTACATGAGCTACACACAGGAGGCCCTGAGGAAAATAATTTCCCGTCAGGGCCTATGGCATCTTTGGGGATGCTGTGTGGAGGATTTTTGTTAAGGAAAGGAAGGAGAGGAGAGTTCTGGGAAGGAAAAGGGTTTATGGGATGGGTAGGAATCTGGGGTACAGTGTGTCCTGGTCATCCGCCTCCAAGACCTAGACAAACCTCACCCCATGAACCCGGGCACCCCTGCTAAATAACCAAACGTAGCGAACCACTTGGGGTGACCTATGGCAGAGGTGTTGGTTATCCAATAAAGGTTCCCGGGGCGGCGGTACCCATTCCCACCTCCCTTGCAAATATTTTTTAACAAACAACCAAATAAACCATTTTTTCAAGAAACCATTATTATAAATTCATGATGAAAGAGAAAGGGGCCTTTTTGGCCCGGAGCTCTGTGTGCCATGATTTCAAAAAGTCAAAAATATTATTTTACAAGTGACTAATTGGGAAATGCTTTGCGTCAGATGTACCTAAGAGTGGGAAAAGAAAAGATGGGCTGTGAAGATCTGGTTACTAAAACGTATTTAAGCACATAGAGATATAATCAATGTTACAACGCCAACGTGACGGTTCCGAACGGTTGTCTGTCACCAGGACGATATCGCGAGTACCCCCCCACCCACTCTACTGTGTAACTTGCTGAACGAAGTAAAACTTATTTATACAGGTATATCCCAATGGAAATACTATGGCTTTATCTACCCGAAAACTTCAGCCTTATTCATCACCACGAGTTGTTCCAGATATCCAGGGGCCGGCCCTGAGCCGAACGACGCCTGGCGCTAGTAAAAAACCTCAAGGGCGCTGTATTAGGCGAGGTGTTATGTATTATCAGCTCCTTGACGCCTTTCTGCTCCAATTACGCCTGCACAAGGCCGACCCTGCAGATACCTACCACACAGCAACTAGCACAGCATAGCATGGCAAGAGGAATGGTGCTATTGAATGAAATTTCTAAAACAGTAGATATACATAATTAAATACTCTGTAAATAACCTTCAAACTTTTTTGTATACCTATCTTTCGTTATCGCTTAGAAATATTATAGATGCTTCAATTAAATACTGCGTGTAGAACAAATCTTGACCTTTAAAAATATCGGTCAGTTATTTATAAGATTTTAATAAGCCTAGAAAAAATGAAGTATTAGGTCTATAAAAAAACACTTTCAAGTGCAAACTCTCCTGCTTATAAACCCCTTTTCAGATATGGTTTTATTATTTAATGTTGAATATGGTTTTATGTAGCGACTAGCGACCGACCGAAGGTTCGGTTTCGGTTTCAGTAAGTTTCGGCAAAAAAATCTAGTTTCGGTTTCGGCAGAAAATCTGCCGAACCTTCGACCGCACCGAATGCGTTCGTGAATTATCGCGCGTCGTTCGGCTGCCTTCCGGTGAGTTCATGGCTCGCGTGTCACCCGCCATCATCAGCTGAGTTCACCTACTCGATTAATGAGGTCTTTCCTTTATAATATAACTGTTGATTATTGACAAATTTTTGTTCCAAGAAGTGGTTAATTTTTATAATGTTTGTTTGTTGTGTAGCAGTAAAAAAATTTTTTTTCACATTCTTCAATTGTTGTTTTTTATTTCATTTAACACGTGTTAACTGTCTGTATAAGTGTTAAAACTAAATTTCAGAAAACAATGGATTTTTAGCATGTCTAAAAAAGTTTCGGTTTCGGCCGAAACTGAGACAGTTACCAAAGATTCATTTTCGGTAGAAAGTCTTGTTTTGGTCGGACACTAAAATTGGTATTTTAAAAAGTTGATGTTAAAATTGATATTTACGCCCGAACTTCACACAATAAAATATAAATTTTCTCGTTGTTATTTTTGACATCAATCAATACGGCCGGCACTCGATAAATTTGAATTTTTAAAGTGAACCTTATGCCATCGGCGCGGCGCGAGAACCATGCATTTGGCACGCCCATTTCGTATCAGTTACGCCCCCCCCTGTGTTGGGAATAGACGTCTTAGATTCCGCGTCGCTTGGTTCCGTGAAATAAATTTTAAATTCCCTTTTTATTATCTACAATAAACAATGCGAGTTTAAAAAAGGAGTTTATTTACGAAGAGGAGGCCTTTACGAAATCAACCTGTAAAAAACAATTCTCAAATACCTTTTCCAACCTTTCTAAAAGCTTTTTCTCAAGTATTTTTAAACCCCTCCCAAAAAGAGGCGTGGATTCCGATTTCGATTTTTAAAATAAGAAATCTTGTACTGTAAATGGATGTCGTAGGTAGGTACAATAATAATAAATGACAATCAATCATAATAAAAAGTATATATAAACTTTTATTGAAAAGTCAAGCTAGTTTTGTTATATAATCTGAATCCATATTACGTACCTACATGGTGATGGCACTATAAATATGCTGTATGACAGCGTTATAGGAAAGCATTTGAATTTCTTACTACGCACGAGGCGGGAGTTATTCATTCAAGCTGGGCTAGTCATTGACGTAATATGATTTTCAAAGGATGAAAATACAGAAATTTGTCGATTCCATAACTATTCATGACTTGTTTCTGTACTCCCAATTAATTACTCATAATTGAGTTTTTCTTTTGCCCTGTGTAATTTATATTTATCTTACTAACCTATTTTTTTGCATTTTTTCCTGTTAAGCACTTGGATACTCCTTACTAACAACGTATGCAGGGACACCGGAGGTCAAGATTTGTTCAAAATAAATAAATGTAGCTTCATTTAACAAAAAAAATAGAATCTTGCGAGAGCTTTGAAGGAGTAACCATCTGTTACTTATACCAGGGCGGGTAAGTGGTGGATAAACTCCAATGTACTCCCAATTCCCAGAAGAAACAGCATAGTTTATAAAGTACCATAACTCGTATAACCAACCATTGTACTAAAACAAGAGACAAGGCTAAATTCCTGTGCGAGCTGTTTATAGAAATGAATGTTTTTGATATAACCCTCCTCCCGAAGCTGCGTCGTATCTCCGGGGGTTCCAGAGGCGAGTTAGCGTAGGAGAATGGGGGTGGAGGTTATTTGTGCGTCTAGCGGGGAGGTATGGGGATGCCTTTAGCGTGCGTCACTCGCCAGTGGGCAGAGGGTAGTGCCACCGGTGGCTTTCGACTAACTCGAACAACAAGAAGGTGCCAAATAGCGAATTTTTAGTGTTTACGTACCTGTTCACTATTCATGGTTAGCCCCAAACAAGGGTTCGGTTAAACCGGGGTCAAGTTCGTTTATCGATTTTACAATAAATTTCATTCGTATCGGATATTGTTATTACGCGCATAGCCCGTTATACAATTGTGTACTTATTTTAGAAGCTATGGTTTCGGATCCGATTCTCACCCTTTGGGACCAAATCACCAAGCTTCGGCAATGGCATCAAATTAAGAGGGTGCCCCATTAAAATTAAAAAATATATATTTTGAGAAATAATTCCTATGTATTTAATTTAAAAATTAACAAATTATTCTGTATCGAAAACTTTACCCGGATTTTCATCATAGAATATCGAGAATTTGCCTCCTAAAGTGTAGCGGTATGGGCAATGGTGTGACACGGCAATTGGTTCTGCTTCTCGGAAGTGACGTTGAGTTTCCAGGAAAAGGCCTCCGTGGCCGAAGAACGGAAGTGGCGGGAAATTACGGTTTATTTGTTCGGTGGGCATGTTGTGATCAACCTGTTTTCTTTCTCCGCGCTCTTTTGTTTGCTCGATTCTCCCGCCATTACCGCTGGCTTTAATTACGGCCATTATTAACTTTTCCCCCGCTGCGCCGCCCGCCATTGTTCTACCCGTCTCCCTCTCCTACCCTTTCCGATAAACCTTCCTGCGGAAGACCGGGTATTTATAGAACTACGCTAGAATTGTAAGCCTCCGAAGCAATATGAGCTTTCTCGCACGAGACACAAATGAAAATGGAATCACCCAAGTGTCGTAGACATAAGCTTGTCACACACGACGAAAATAATATATATTATAAACTATTTGTGGGCGTGGCCACACAACCGTCACAGTACATTATACTAGCGTCCACCCACCACTCTCAGAAACCGGCGTTACCGAGACCTAACTCTGCTAAGGTGGGAACAGGGAATGGGAGTGGTTTTTCTATTAGGACACTTGAGACACCCAAGAGGAAGGGTTGAAGGTCAAGCGTTCAAAATTTCATCAATCTCGTAATAAAACTGTAGATTTGTTTTAAAAAACTCTTCCCTTAAGGATCGTACTTGACTCACTTTACCAGTGATTCCTGGCATTATTTCACTATTTGGAATTTGAAGTAAAAAAAAAAATTGTTATCGCGTGACTTTTTTCATGTGTTTTTTTTTAATTTTGCTTCAAAACCAAACGATAACAAGCCACATGTCATCACTGGTCACTAGGTTGAGTAAAAACTCAACCCCATACCCTACCCTAACTGTCCTATACCTACTGATTTTTTTATCAAAAAAAAACCTGAAAAATGTCACTGGAGACTAAAATTTTGTTAACATTTTCGCCAAATAATGTCAGGAATTACTGGTAAAGTAAGTCAAGTCCTTACACCTAGTGCATATCTATATATATTTATAAAAATGAATCTCTGTTTTTCTTGGTCACAAGTTTTCTAATACTGTATAGTAGGTTCTTACGGAAAGAAAAGTTAAGAATATTGCGCAGAAAATTGGATAATTTCAGAAAACTTAACGACTATTTTAACTTCGCACGTTTGACAGTTAGCGCGTTTGACGTTTCGCGCGTTGTTGGAGAGGTTTTGGCGTGATGGTGGAGCGGGGGAGGGGAGTGGGAAGGCGGGAAGGTGTAAGGGGAACGCGGGAGGGGAACGAGGACGCACGGGAAAGGACATGCAGGGAGAAACAATTTATTTCTTTGAATATGGCATTGCAACTTGCAACCAGCTAGTAAAAATATATTATATAGAAATAAAAAATAAAAAAACATTAATTTGACATCGGTGCTGACGTATTAATTGCGTGAGATGGCAATTGACAGAAGTGGTTGTTCAGCTAAAGTTATATAAAAAAAGCAGGATACAATGATTTATATATTCTTAAAACTAGAACCAATTAAAAGGTTTAATTTATTTAAAAAAATATATTATCTGTATATGTATATTTCATTGTGGAATTTCAAATTATGGGATTTATTTCAGTCTTCGACCAAGTATAACACGGTGCAATTCTGTGACTGCCATAATATGGATGCCTCATTGTCAGAATACTACTGAAGGGAAATAATTATGCCGAGTCAGTGGACATCTTCAATCTATCACTTAAAAAATTCAAAAAATTGTTACCGTGAAGATTCAGTTATATACAATACTGTATAAACTTTACTATTCATTTGTAAAAGCTCCTGAAAAGGGCGTTAAAATATAATATTTTAAAAAATAACAATTGATTACTAAGCAGAATTTCTCAATGATTACTCTCAATCTGTGTTGTTCATTGAAATATGAATAATGTAATGATTTGTGTTCTCTGCATGAATGACTAACACGATGAAACGCGAATATGTGTTTTGACTTTTTTTTTTTGTTCTTTTAAGCAATGATCTCCAAAATATTTCACAGACTCACATACGTCACCGATTATGGATAAAATGGTAGACCAAATTCACTGAATACAATTTCGTTTGTAAAAGTATTTTTAAATGCCAAACCTGAACCTGCATTTCCTAGAAAGTTCGATCTATTTTTGAATCCAAGGTAAAATACTATATTAGGCCCAGCCTTCTTAGGATCGAGTTTTACAACCCTCTCAAATCTATTTTAAGCTCCTGCTTAATAAATAATTTATCTCACTTGAATAAGGTATTACCGTTGTAGAAGACGAACTCTTGAATGACGTCCTACTTATTTGTTACACTCGTATTTCAAAATTAAAATTTCCATTAGGTACCTATTTGGTTATTTATTTTAAACTAGCTTTTGCCCCCGGCTTGCCGCTAAACTATACGAAATGCACTCACTTTTCAATCAACTCGCGCGCCACATGTCGCAATTTTTTGTACAAATTTAATAACGCCAGAGCTCACCAGTACATATAGAAGCCTTCGCGGGCGTGCGCTCAACAAATTACCAGAGTGTCATCGCAATCGGATGTTAGTATATTAAATAATTTATAGGAAAAAATGTCAAAACGCCAGAGCTGACTATTATACAGGGTGTTAAGGGACGTACTTGACTTACTTTAACCAGTGATTCCTGACATTAATTGGAGTAAAAAATGTAAATGAAATTTTGGTCTCCGGTGACATTTTTGATGTTTTTTTTTTTTTTTTTTTTCTACAAAAACATAAAAAATGGTAGTTGTTGAACAGTTGGAGGCAGGGTAAGGGGTTCTTCGGGCACCCGGCTGAGTGACCAGTGACGACATGCGGAAGAAATTATTTTTTGTTTGATTTTGAAGAAAAAAATTTTGAAAAAAAACAAAAAGTCGTCAAAAAAAGTCACCGGAGACCAAAATTTCATTTACATTTTTTACTCCAAATAATGTCAGGAATCACTGGTTAAAGTAAGTCAAGTACGTCCCTTAACACCCTGTATACAGGTTGTTAAGGCGACGTACTTTAATATAAGATATGACCTTCAGAATTTTACAGACTTCAAAACCTTCCTCTTGAAGGTTTTGAAGTCTGTAAATTTTCATCAATCTTGGAATTAAACTGTAGATAGTTATAGCAATCAAACAAACGCCTTCCGACCGATTTCCGTAATTTATTTATTTAATACAAACGGCATAAGTATGCCATAAACACTAATTACATGTCACAAATTCATATTCAAAATATTAGTAATGATAAAACAGTGTATGTATAATAGTTAGTTGTGACGATACATACATTGGGATGTGACACCAGAGATACCTTTACATGCAAAAATCTTTAATGGGCTCTCCTCACGACACTGCATGTAGTGACTGCGGCAGTGACTGCAGAGAGCGTGGAGTTGAGCAAACTAGCGCTGTCTCGTTTTTTAAAGGGCCGCTAAAACGAGACAACGCTAGTTCGCTCAAACCCATACTCTCTGCAGTCACTGCCGCAGTCACTACATGCAGTGTCGTGTGTAGGCCGCTTGATACAAATAAAATTAGTAGTGATTAAAAAAATATGAAAGCATAGCCTCCTTGAACCTATACACGGTGCAATAGATCTATCACATCTGCATATCTATTAGTAACTTCATGTAACCTATATAGGTAAAAGTGAGTGTTTCGTATACTCAGTCCGATTATTGTTACATTTAAAAAGGATTTTAGAACGAGTGGTTCTCGTGGGAATATGAAACTCACTGAGCTTAGTTAAATCAGGACTGTCATACAAATCGGACAAGTTCATACGGATGAATAATTGGTTGACTTATTGTGTAAAAACTTCCAATGTAATGCGACCAATACTAGGGTAGACTGAAAAATAATGCACATATTCTTGTAAAACACAAACAAAAACAAATAGCAAGATCGGGCAAAAAGTACATCAAACAAAATGCGGTTCTTAAGCTTCAAAATCATATATTTATTTTCAACATAGTCACCGTTCCAACGTGTAATAAGTTTTTTCATTACATAACTGAAAAATTCTTCCGACATTTCTCGAATCCGGGACTTGACAACTGCCTTCACCTCGTCTTCCGAGGTGTAATGATTACCCTTGAGGTTTCTCTTGAGTAGAGGAAAAAATAAAAATCGCAAGGCGAAAGATCGGGAGAGTGAGAAGGGTGTGGAATCGGTTCCAACTTCAGGTTTTGCAGAGGCTCTAATCGACGCTGCTTGTTCTCGTCTGTGAAACGGCGTGGTACCCATCGTCCATAGATTTTACGGTATCCTAATTATTCAACAATGAAGCCGCATGTTTCTTGGATATTCCAAAATGGTTTGTGATACGTGATTCGCCGGTCATTTTGAATCAAACCGTTGACGAGTTTGGATTGTTTATGGTCTGTATCGATGATCGGACGTCCGCTGCGTATTCCATCAACAATTATTGCTTTTCCAGGCTCACAATTATGAAATTTTATTACCCATCGATTTACAGTAGATCCATCAACAGCATCTTCATCATAAACATACTTTAAACGACGATGAATCTCAGTAGGAGTCACTTTTTCAGCAGTTAAAAATTCGATAACATCACGCTGTTGTAACTTGCGCGTAAGTATAGAGGAGGAATGTCACTTTCATACTCCACCTAGAGCGCTTCTGTAGGCAATTTTGTTCGCGTTGTACAAGCATGTGTGCATTACTTTTCAGCCTACCCTCGTAGATGATAGATGAATACTACGGTAAAAATGTATGAATACTACGGTAATATGGTAAAAATAATTTAGCAAATTATATTAAAAAAAAACATTACTAAATCCACTTAATAATTTATATTGTGAAAATGAATACCACAATAATTACTTCTGAACCAAAGGCTTTAACAACTTTAAATGATAATGAAACAATAACTACAAACAAACCAGATGAACTGTCAACTCTTAAAAACAATTTTAATATATTAAATAAAAATATACGAAGTATCAACAAAAATTTCGATGAACTTCAAATACTAATTAAGAATCTAAAAATAAATCTAGATATAATTATCCTCACTGAATGCTGGATAAAGGATAAATATTCACCCTTGCAAATTAATAATTACACGTCATATGCAACCAATTTGAATTACACAAAAAATGATGGTGTGATAGCGTACATTAAAGATGACATTAAAACTGAAGTCAATGAAATAAAATTCCCAAATGCAAACTGTTTAAAGATCAAAGTGGGTGATGAAACCACGATATTAGCTCTGTACCGATCACCAGCTACAACTAATATTAATCAGTTTCTTGAAACGCTTTCTAATGAACTCAATCTTCTAAAAAACACAAAAAATGTCTTCCTTATCGGAGATATAAATATTGACATATTAGAAAATGGTCATCCCAATAGAACTGATTATCTACAAACACTGGCCTCCCATGGACTCCAAAGTATGATAAATAAACCTACGCGTGTAACTAATGACAACAAATCTTGCATCGATCACATGTTCAGTAAGACTATTAAATCAACCAAATCTATCATATTCACCTCTACTATAACCGACCACTATACAACAATTTTATCTATTACAAAAAAGAAAATACAAAGATCGCAGCCCTACCCAATTATCGTGCAAAAGACAGAAACCAAATGGAATGATGTAAAACAACAGTTACTCAATACAAACTGGATAAGCCTACTGGAAAACCTTGATGCAAATAATGCCTGGAGTAAATTCACTGAATATATAACATACACCATCGTATCAAATACCAAATCAATAGAAAAAAAGATTTCGCATAAAAACCAACATCTTAAGCCATGGATAACTCAAAGCGTTATAAATTGCATTAGAAAAAGAGATGAATTACATAGGAAATCTAAATTAAATCCTTGTGATATTTTTATACAACGATACTACAAAAGGTACAGAAATATTTGCAAAAATGTTATACGAACTGTCAAAGAAAATTATTATAAGAAGAAAATAGACGAATGTAACAATGACCCGCGCAAATTATGGAAGATCATTAATGAAATTACAAATGCAAAATCATCCCATTACAAGAACATGGAGGAATTAACAATTGAAAATACCCAAATCTCTTTCGCAAAACATCCGGACAAAATTCTCGAATACGTAAACGAATTTTTTACTAATATAGGGTCACAATTAGCAAAGAAAATCAGACAACCAATAACTAGCATTTTACCAGAAGAAAAGGAAAATATGAACCAGATAGACAAATTAAAGTTAACTGATGTAACCAATACTGAAATCAGAAATGCAATTGTATCCCTTAATATTAATAAATCATCGGGAAATGACATAATCTCAAATAAAACAATAAAACAACTACAAAATGAACTGACCTTCCCATTGACATACTTGGTCAATCTGTCTATATCTACAAATGTATTCCCTTCATGCCTTAAAAAAGCTACAGTTATACCCATACATAAAAGTGGTAACAAAAAGGATATATATAACTACCGACCCATAAGTCTCTTAAGCTCTTTTTCAAAAATCTTGGAAACTGTAATGAAGAAGCAAATTGTTCAATTTCTTGAACAAAACAAATTACTATCACCATCCCAATATGGTTTTAGAGAAAATCTGAGCACCAATGATGCCATAGAAAATCTAACAAGCATGGCCATAAAAAACATAGATGATGGGAAAAAATGTTTAGCTTTATTCATAGATCTTCAAAAAGCTTTTGACACAATAGACCATAAAATATTACTAACTAAACTAAAAAAATAGGAATGGCCGAATCAACAATTAACTTATTGGAGTCATATATAACAGGGCGAGAACAACAAGTACAAATTGGCAAACAAAAGAGCAAACTTCTATCTTTAAACTATGGCGTTCCTCAAGGAAGTGTACTGGGACCGATTCTGTTCATTATCTACATCAACGATTTAACTAACCTTACCATTAAAGGAAACGTAATCAGTTTTGCTGATGATACTGTTTTATTATTTCAAGAAGAAAATTGGACTGATACATTTAATGAGGCTGAAAAAGGGCTTAGTGCACTTCAAAATTGGCTTAAAATCAACTCGCTTACCCTTAATATAAGCAAAACAAAATATATAACATTTTCAATGAACTCAAGGGGCCAACCAATAAAATCACTAGAACTAAAATTACATGAATGCCATGGAAATAATATACAATGTTACTGCCCCGTCATCGAAAAAACACAAAACATAAAATATCTCGGAGTAATAATTGACGAAAATCTTAGATGGGACCTACACATCAAAGGTATTACGGAAAAACTCACAAGCCTTATATATTTCTTCAAAAATCTAAGAAACGTGCTAAATAAAAAGGATATGAAAAAGGTCTACTATGCGTTATGTCATTCTCGAATTGAATATGGAATCATAGGATGGGGATCTGCTGCAAATACGTACCTACACAGCCTGAATACGATTCAAAAAGGAATCATAAAGACCATATTGAAAGTACCAATTAGAACGCCTTCAACTGAAATTTTCAATAACTTTGACGTACCAAATGTACAACAAATATATTCCAAAAATATATTATTGAAGCTCTTCAAAAATAATGAATCCTCTACTAGACCGTGTATGCATAACACTAGATCGAATAAAAATGATATAAAAAATATTCCAAGTTATAAAACCACATTTGGACAAAGAAACTATACATACTTTGCAACAAAACTCCATAACATCCTCCCCCAAGACATAAAACTAATAAAAAATCCAATTGAATACAAATCAAGAATAAAAATATGGCTTAAAGAGGTCAATGAGAAAACCCTAGCGAAGACGCTAAAAACGACATAGAAGACAAAAGAACTATATTTAAATAACTTTAGTCCTCCTCGGCACAGGACCCCCTAGTGAGGAGGACTAAGAAATACAATTTTTTGTACTTAATTTCACATTTCATTTTGTTTGTAAAATTTTTGTATATAGTCGCTATAATAAAAAAAAAAAAAAAAAAAAAAAAAACGTAGAACTTTTATACGACTTTGATACTTTTTTGTCATTAAGTGATATGTATTACGTTTATAAGCGAAGGCTCTGCGGATGTTGGTAGATCCCACTGTAAACATTTCATCTCGCACTTGAGTAATTCTCCAGTTGATAAGGAGCTGGAGCTGTCTCCAATAAAGGGATTATGCAGTAGCTTTGTGACATGTTTTCGCTTTGGAGAACAAAGTGTCGCAGTCTAAAGTCACCCACGGAATTTTAAATCAAACAAGTTTAAATTGTCATGTGTGAATTTTGGATGAGACTCATCTCTAATTATCACCATTTGTCCTCCGCAATGAATAAGAAGTAATGTACTCATTATTTCCGTAAATTGATGCCGCAATTTCCAAATGCAATATTGTTCTAATGATATCTTGATATAGTCAGACAAAAAAAAAAACAGAGTGTGCAATTCAAAACCTTCAGAAAACTAAAGTAGACAAGAGTGGGAAGACTACAAAGCCCTTTTTTATCAATGTGAACGATAATATTTTCCATATATTCGTCGAATTCCAGTGCACCTTTTCCTATACATTTGGTCATCTTATTAGTATTTGTGTTGTCTTCTTCGAAGTCCCTAGATGTCGCTTTCTTTTGTATTTTCTTTCTCTGTTCATTTTGAAGTGGTTTGCAGATTGGATATTGATTTTACAAAAATAAAAAATGTTTTTATTCGGTTCTTGCTTGCGTATGTAGGGTAGAGTGGGGACGATTGAAACAGGTCATGATTGAAACATCTCAATTTACTCGAAAACTATAATACCTTAGAATGTGACACAACACTCGAAACTCCGTCAGGTCTGTTGGAACGTTTCTACAAAAGCGCACTACCCGGCGAGTGACTCAATCGTGCGTAGGGGACATTATTGGATTTCGCACTAAAAATTAAATATTTACGACATTTTTGTTTATATTATAACTCATTTTACTCTCGCAGCTTGACGAAATGTTTTATTACATTCTCTTCTTTATGTATTTTAGAGTATTTATAATGCATTTGCGTGGCGTTAATGTCTATTTATCAGGGTTATTTTTGACTTTGAAGTAGAAAATGCAGCGTGGGGATGTTTGAAACAACTTGTGTGGGGATGATTGCAACGTTTCAATAATAACCACGTTTCAATCTTCCACACCGAGAGAAAATTTAAAAGTTATAATGAAAAAAGGTCAGAAATTTAAATCATTAAGTCTTCCCACTAGATGTACTTCTGTGATCTTGAATATGGATGGAACTTTTTTAAAAATGGAGTACCGCACAAGCAACAAGTTTAAATTGACATAATGTTGATAAATTCTTTAACAATTTAGCGAACGAGGACATCTAAAACCTAATCGGTTTGTAGCCAGGAGAGGAACTCGGCAAGTAGGTGCAGTAACGTCGGCCGAACGAGGAACTCTCGTAAGATCGAGTCTGTAGCAGCAAACGCAATTGGCAACTCAATTCCGCCGATGCTCATATTCCCACATGTCAATTAAGCCATTTCTTAAAAGATGGTCCGATTGTAGTATCGGTACCGCAAACATATCTGGCTGGATGCAAGAAGAAATATTTACCAAATTTGTCATTCATTTTCAAAGCCACACCATTCCGTCTTTAGACTACAAAGTTATTTTATAACTTGATAATCATTCATCGCGAATTCATCCTACAAAATACAAAAAAAAAATTGTAAAATCAATATTTAATCTTCAAACCATTCCAAAAGGAACAGGCAAAATAAAACTACATCTAACGACTCCCGAGAAGAAACCACAAATACGAATAAAATAACCAAATGTGTAGGAAAAGGTGCACTGGAATCCGACGACAAAAATATGAAAAAAATCACCCGTCACATTGATAAAAAAATTGCTTCGTAGGCTCCCACTCTTGACTACCGCCTGTGAATTGCATACTCGGATTTTTCGTTTCTCTTAATAGATACTATTTGCTTGTTTTAACAGATTTTAATGCCCCTTAACTGATTATTTAAAGTTTTTTTTTCTAAAATATTGCGATATTTTGTATAATGATGTGACATCGCAAACCACAAATTCAATTAATTTCTATGTTTTCGGCTTCTTTATTGAAGAATATTACACAGAAAAAATACTCTTAAGTAAATTCAACATTGTTATGATTGAAACAGTGTGATGGTTGAAACAAGCACTTTTGTATGAAAGTAAAAAACTTGTTTTTAATACCGTTCTATTCTGCTCCAGGATAATATCGCAGTAAAACTATGCTGATTATGCCAAATACTCGTAGTTAGTATAACTAAGAGCACTTAAACACAAATAATAAAAAATATATTTAAAGTTGTTTTATTTCAAGACATTTTATGTTTATAGTTTTTTAAATACTTGTGGAATGATTAATCACTATTCATGATCTCATTAAGTGCTATTATAACAATAAAAATGTTTAACATTGATTAAAATTACTCCAATTATTCCAAAGATATTTAGAGTGTTTCAATTATCCCCACACACTGTTTCAATCGTCCACACTACGGGGATAATTGAAACAAATTTCCCCATCGTCTTTAAGGGGTCGTCCATTAATCACGTGAGGCTTTAAAGGGGGGGGGGGGGGTAAAATGAGATATCACGTGTATTTATTTTTCGTGATAATATTCTGAAAATTTCAAAATACTTGGTACAAAAAAAAAATACACGTGATTTGGGGGGGGGGGGGTTGTATATCACCAGGGGGGGGGGGGGGGGGGTTAAAAATTTGCTAAAAAAACATCACGCGATTAATGGACGACCCCTAAGTGGTTATTGTAGTTTACGTATTGTGGCCATCCAATAAATTTAATTTGATGACTAGATAGATCATAGAAGATCTAGTATAAACATCTTATCCAAAAATACAAAAGAAATATTACCACACATAGTTAAAGTAAAAGCGTTTCAACCATCCCCGCTCTATCCCACGTGTTGAATCTTTTTAGTGTTTCGTTCGTTTCGCTCGTTTCCGTTTCATCGAGTTTCAAATCACAACGGTGCTAAAGAAGTTTCACTTAAAAAAATAATGCTAAAATTCCCAGCGTTGGAGCAGCAGTCTACATTTTTTCTATTTTCAAAATTAAAAAAAGTATAAGTATCCCATTACCAATACGCAGGTAGAACCCAAAAATGTAGGTAATGTAATAAACACTCTTAACCTATAAGAAATAAACTCTCTTACCTTACTTCATTTAGTCAAGAATGATAATTATATTAGTCAACGATCTGACCTAGTCCTTAGGATAGATATACTTGGTCGAAGTACGAGTATATTAGTCATAAAAATGACATGTTTCAGAGACATTTAAAATTAATCACTGATGATGTCATTTTTATTTTAAATTTTAGTTTACTCACCTTTTTTAGTTAATAATGCAGTTTTATGCAACATTTTTTGTTTTACTTATTGCTTTAACATGAGAAGTTGGCTGCTTTTTTTTTTACATAAGATCCATACAGGAGGCCCTGAGGAAAATAATTTCCCTCGGGGCCTATGTCATCTTTGGGGATGCTGAGTGGAGGGTTTTTTTAAGGAAAGGAAGGAGAGGAGAGTTCTGGGAAGGAAAATGGTTTAAGGGGTGGGTAGGAATCTGGGGCTCAGTGTGTCTTGGTCATCCGCCTCCAAGACCTAGACAAACCTCACCTTATGAACCCGCGGACCCCTGCTAAATCACCAAACGTAGCGAACAACTGGGGGTGACCTATGGCAGAGGTGTCAGTTATCCAATAAAGGTTCCCGGGGCGGCAGTACCCACTCCCGCCTCCCAAATGGAAACCTTTACTACTATTATGATATAATATGGTAATGCACCAATGGAATGTATATTTTTCGTGCTTTATTGTATTTTTTGATATACCTACTAAAATATTAAACTCTTACGATATTCTTACATTACCGTATTGATTAAAATCATTATTCTAGCATCCCGAAATTTTAAATATATATATTTTAATATTGTAGTGTATTAAGTTAAAAAATATATATATAATTCAAAAACCATTCTAAATTCCTGTGATATACAAAACACTTCTAAAACAATGAATTGAAAATCAATTTGTTAAAGAAATTCTTAACAAATGCTGTCATCTCAAAGTACTCATGGTAGCACCTATTTTATTACTTACGTTATATCTTACAATGAAAAAATTCAGTCATTTACAAGGGAGTGCTAAAACCCCAAGAAGTTAGTAGTCGGTGGCACAACACATATTACTTATTCACCTTCTTGTAATTAACTGGCATCAATGTACGATTTGTGATTTTTTGACTCGGATAACAAATCAATATGATTTTATAATTGTTTGGTTTAGTTTTCCTTTTCTTACTTAATAGCCGCGTTAACGAATTGTTCACCTAAATAACACAGGAAATCATAATTTTATACCAAGAACGTCAAGAAAATTGAGCAGAAAAATAAGAAAATTGCACAGCATTTTCATATTTTCAAATTAAATTAATTAATTGAAAAACTTGTTACGAAAAGCCATAGCTGATGATTTTTTTCGTTGTCAATATGTTATTAAATATAATTCAATTTAATTATAACCATTACCTTTTAAATCAATAATAAACCAAGTAAAATAATCTAACTTTTTGTTCCGAGTTGTCTGTCTTCATTTTCGTTTATTTGCAGGCACCGAATTTCAGTAAAAAAAATAACATTCAGTTGTCTGTCTTCATTTTCGTTTGTTTGCAGGCACCGAATTTCAGTAAAAAAAATAACATTCTTGTTTGTAAATTAATAATTCCGTAACACGTAATTTATTTGAGATATTTACACACAGATTATTTATGATGTAAATATTTTGCTTGTGTTCTAAAAAATAAATCAATAAAAATCCAAAAGGTGTTTTTAATCTCTCAAATTTTGCGAATATTATTATGTTCATTTGAATATTTTTTATCAATACCTTTCTTGTTTTGTTCGACATCGACAGTAGGTATTTCCGCGTATTTGGGCTTTTTTCCTTGCGTGTGAGAGTTTATATTATAATGTAGTTACTAATTACAAGTAGTTAGCCACAATGTGATGATACTAATGATGTCTTGCGGAACTAACATCTTAGGACTGCAATTGAAGTCGAATTAGCACGTTGTGATTGTGAAGGCAGGTCCCGCTAATGGCGTCTTTGTTAACTAACTGTTCGCAATTCTCACCCGGTGGCTAATTATTATATCCGACTAACCACGGTCAAGTAACGTTACTTCTTTTGACAAGTTCAGATAGGTGCCAAACTACGGTAAGAGTATGGCTCCGTTTCAATACTTATTTCTGTAAAGTTCATTATTAATGAGAAAGAGGGACAGATTACAATGGTTTCAGCAAAAACAGTAGGTCTTCGTAAGGTCGAATCTCCGCTTCGTCTCGGTCCGTTGAGTCTGGCGCATTTCTTTGAGTATTTTTTTTTTGACAAAATAACGTTATTTCCAACTGATTTCTACTAAGCAATTTGAAACAACGGGCAACCATAATATCCGTTTTCATTTGAGTGAAGGAAAACTTTGTTTGGCCCAATTTTAGGTGACAATGTTTTTTGCCCTTGCTTTTCCGACTAGGCTTGTTGAAAAAATATCGTTATATCGAAATATCGATATTTTTAATTCAAAATATCGATATTTTTAGCCGATATATTTTGATCCGATATATCGATACAAAATATCCAATATCGAAAATTGTATCAAAAACGATATTTTTTTAAATTTATGTATTTAAAGTCACTAGAAACCAAAACCGTATAGGAACGAACGGAAAAAGGTAACTGCATAGGGTCATTGATATCTGGCGGTTGAAATTTTAACTATTAATAGCTTACAAATCTATTGTCTGCTTTAGTATTTGTGATCTCATATGTGTAGGTACATACATAGAAATGTATGCTATTTTTCGCCATTTTTTTCTAAGCCACTCGTATGTGTTGGTTCCCAATTGTCTATGATTATTGACTATACCTTGTTCCAAACACGAAGTCCTTTTTGACAGATTAATACGCCAATAAAATGTTACTGAGACGCACACAAACTTTGTATGCATCTCAGTTTACATATAAGTTAGACGACAGCTTTTTGGTTTTTGAAAAATACCTTCATTTTTATTGAGATTTTTGTACATTAAAAAAAGCAAAGTGTGTACAAAAATTACTATTGATAATATTGAGCTGAATACACTATTATTTTAAAAACGCAAAATCTCTTGAAAATTTGACCGATATATCGATATTTTTTCCTCGATATATCGACGTCGATATTGATATTTTAATAAATATCGATACATCGATATATCGATATTTTTTTTCACTTTCGACATCCCTATTTCCGACTTTAACCTCTAAACATTTTCAAAATTGGAAAGAGACAGTTCAAATGTCTTTGCGCAGTTGTCGGTAACTTCTGTTCGGTTTGGTATCATAGAAAATTAATAATCGACTCGAAAAAACAATACAAGATTTTTTTAAATATTTTAACCAACAATAAGTGGTCCAAAAATTTTTAATCATGTTATAATAATACAATAGGATTCTACCATGAATTAGATTAGATCTTCGTTGCCACGGTCTTTCCGACATTGTACCAGTGTGCAGTATTCCATTAAGGGAAGATTTTTCTCCTCAGAGACAGACGCCGCGCCGAGGCAATACCCATTTAATATCGACGCCAGACGCCGCCTCGAGTTTCCTCGACTGCCAGCGGAATTGAAGGGGGCGGGCAGAGGGGCGGGAGCGTCGCGCGCACCCCCCGACGCGACGCCGACGTTCAATTCTCGGATCAGAAGCGAGAAGCAGACGCCGACTCGAGACGCGACTTCAGTCACAGCAAGTCCAGCGCGAGGTTTGCACGCGTCCGCGCACTTAATACTGACAGTTACTCGTGCCCGATTCTTCTTCAGCGCGTACGTTTATTCACAAGTCTAATACGAGTACACAAACAACATGCAAAGCCATTCATTACTTCAAGCTAGAATCTGTTTAGTGTGGAAATAGGTCACGGAATTCAATGGGAAACTCGACGTGAACAGTACTCTGTGCGACCACTTTTCCCGAAACATAACCAAAACCGACCGGTGAAAACCTTTCAAAAGGAGTTATTGAGTTTCGCCCGAAATACTCCTCCCGTTTCACGCTTTGTATTCGATACTACTTCATACATAAAATTATATTGAAGTATTCGCGTTGTTTTTAGCCAGCAGTTATTGGTGTTGGTGATATCCTGTGTGGTGTTATCGTGACACCGTCAGTTAGTTAGTTAGTCACCGGCACCAGTCACCCACGGAGCTGCATCAGGCGATGGAATACAATGGATAAATTATTCACTGTTTGCTAAATTATCTCCTAGTTTTTTGTTATTGATTTAAATGCAACAGCAATCGCGACATTCACACCACGATTTACAACTGCTTGGTATCGTCAACTTGACAGTTGGTTACGAGTTTCATTCTGTGTAGTCATGCCAAATGTGTAGTAAAGCTTATTATTACATACATGTATCGATGTGCTCTACATAAAGTACTCTCTCTTATGTAGATCTTTATAAAAGCAAAATTTTAAATGAATTTTCTTAGTTATATCATAAATTATCCTAGAAATATTCTTTCATAATTTATTACGATAAACTTTAGGGAAAAACCTCTTCGTTCTCCTTTATTACTATAAAATACAACTATTGGCTTCCAGGGCGTCTGCAAACACTGCATTCAAATTTTCAAAATACAAAATGTAATAGAATACGGATATATATATTATTGTAAATAGCTATCAGCTGTCATCCCGTACGACGAAAACAAATTTTCATTTATCGTTGAAATTTTAAATACAGTGTTTTCCGTCGCCCGCAATGCAAATACATAGTTGCTTGCCTTTTAAAATGATTGAAAAGGTTTTTTTTGTCCAGTCATCCCAAAAGTTTTGTCATTCGTTCTTAATTTTAATACTAGCAAATCAGTTTAATTTCACTTAAATGTATGGGTAAACTTCTAAAATTGTTCTACGGGAGTACTTAACGTAGGTCACATCGATTAGTGAAGTGTAATTAATATCAGACTCTCTCTTTACTATTGTAATATTCAAAATATTCCACACTAATAAGTTTTCTGTAACAAATCGCAATCAATACGGCTGGCCCATTAAGTTCTAATCAACAAAAATTCGCGCCGAGAACGTTCAATGAAAATAATTATTTGAAAGCAGCCGTCATATGTTTCGTTATTAATTCGTGAATTGTTGC
Organism: Limnephilus rhombicus; assembly: GCA_929108145.2. NCBI lineage: Eukaryota > Metazoa > Arthropoda > Insecta > Trichoptera > Limnephilidae > Limnephilus > Limnephilus rhombicus. The sequence goes on from OV815278.1 coordinate 38,689,069, forward strand.
GTGATTTTTATTCACCTTCGGTACTAACTATTATTCGTGTGCATTACCTACCTGTGTTTCATTCTCACATTATGTTTCTAGCAATGAGCAGTGCGGTTATAAACATAACTAAAGATTTGCATCGAGAAATATTCAAAGTAAATTTGTTTAGTGAGTGTTTTGTGAATGTTTGCGGTTCAAGAAGCTAGCATTACTGTTGTTCGGCTTGACTTTGACTGTTAAAGAGCTGTGTGGAGTGTCGAGGAGTTGATTGAGTGTAATTTAGTTGAGTGAGTAGAAACATGGTGTCCAGCACCATGACGGTGGAGATTCCGGAGCCCATGGGCCCCTCCGTGCTCTCGGGCACCACCGTCCTGCCCACCCTGGAGGAAACTGCAGAGGAGCGGTAAGATATGGTTGAATGCTCTATTTGAGTGTGCCCTTTATCTTATTACTATAATGTCCAGAGTGGAAGGCACTCTTAGCAGCCTTGGAGCTATACTTCAATTGCAAGAGTTTAGTTCGTACAGGCTAGAAGATGTGTCACGATCACTGAATCCTCGAATGTCATGCATTTTATTTGATTCAAATTATTACATAACCTACGAAATGGTATACCTACATGCGTCAATTTAAAAAAAATCTAAATTCTTACATCTACACTATCATATAACCTTGCGTCCGAAATAACTAAATCTAACAATCGCACGTTTTTCATATTTATTTATTGATTAATTTATGGATAAGCCGCCGCATCTTTATGCACAGATTATGGAAATTATACTTCATTTCAACAATTATTATAAGAAACAACTATTTACCAACACAAAATAGGTTTTTAGGTTCTTAGTTTAGGTAAATTAAGTAATTCATGCGTTTTTAGTTTGAAACGAAACTTCGCAAATGTCAAATCCATACAAAAAAAAACATGGCCGTAATGGACATGGTGATTTTTAAACTTTTAATGAAAATCGAATTTTAATGCATATTTTTCCGTCTATCCCAACTGAAACCGATGGTTCCTGTGGCAATTAAGTTAAAAGTGGTTTACTTTTCAAAATTTATGCCTATTTAAAGTGTAGCGGCATGCGGCGGCTTGTCCATACTTTTCCTTATTATTTATGCATTAAACCGCTTACTCGTTAATATGGAATACTTTTTATCCAAACAGTTAGATTTAGCTTTATTATTACGAAAAGTGAGTATTTATTTCGGGGTAGACCAAAAAACATGCAAAAAATATGCATTTTACATTTTAATTTTGTTAAAATTAATTCACTCACGCGGTAACGCCTTGTTTATTCATCGTTTTTATTTTAACATTTCGTAGACAATTTCACCAATGCTACCAATCATAGAAAAAATATTTTTGCGTAAAACAAAGTGAATGCATCATTGACAAGTTTGTACCTCTATTTATAACAGTAGAACATGGAAAGAAATGTATTAAAATGTCATATTTGATTGTCTATTAGTTAAAAAAGGAACATTCCGTATTATCCGTGCATCAAACTTCGACAACACAAACGTTCCGTATTACCCGTGAGGTGGACTAACCGCATATTTACCTTTTTTAAATTTATTCACTTCGCGATACGTATTTTTATATGTATCGTTTTTATTTAACATTTCATAGACAATCAAAAAAATAATTTATTCACGCTATGAATTGAATGCATTATTGACAAGTTTGTACCTGTATTTATAACAGAAGAATATGGAAAGAAAGGTATTAGAATAATTACACATACCCGTTAGACAAACCCTGCTTTGCCAAAGAAACCATTCAAAACCTGGGATGTATATCTAAATGATGATAACATGCAGCTTTGCAGCTTGAACCTCAAACCATTAAAATTAGGATTGATTCGAAGGAGGTAGTTTTTTGTTTTTATTTTGACGAGAATTTATTTAATAAGATTGGTACTTCCGACAAATGTCATATTTGATTGTCTATTGGTTAAAAACGGAATATTCCGTATTATCCTTGCATATCCGTGTATCGAACTTCGACAACACGAGCGTTCCGTATTGTACGTGAGGTGGAATATATTCATATTTACCAAAGATTCAAGAATCGTTTCCGTGGTGAAGGATCGTGATTTAGGAATGAAACTTTGTTCGCAAATACAAAACACTAATTATTATGAAAAATTAAATTATTGTAACGTTTATTTTAAAAAAGCGGTAAGTAAATATGTTTACCGAAAGTCTCATAACATACACACGCACATTTTATTTTCAAAACACTTTGTATCAGTTAGGTAACAATGAGTAACAATAATTTCTGTAATCGAACGTGGAAAATAATTGACCTCTTCCAAGAAATAAATAATTTGACGTATTTTATTCACGCATGTTTTGACGTCATAATATTAAAACGGTTTTTTAGGCTAGTTTTTTTATGCGTACACAAACTAAGAACCTGTTCCAGATTCTTAGGTTCATATTTTGGGTTAAATAACAGAAGAAGCTAACCTTAAACTTTCACACCAATAACAGCGGCCGTCGAGTGAACAATCGATTTTAAGTTTATCGAAATAACTACATATTTATATGCATTATTTTCCATTTCCGGAAACTGAAACGTCTCTTAAGATATCTAACTGATCTAACTGATACAAAATACTTATCAATCGTGTCACATTTTTATGTATATTTACCAAAAATCGTACTTACAGAACGCCTTAAAATGTAGAAAAGATAAATGCACTTTTAAATAGTTCTTCCAAACTGCATCGGGGAGTGCTGGTTTTTGATAGCATGTGATCGATTCTTTTTTAACTAAGCTTATTGAAAAATATTTGTCTTATCCAAGGATGGTGGAAGAAAACATTTCAAAAGAACACAAAATAAAACCAGGTACTTACTTTACTTTCTTCTAATTTTTTTTGAGACTTAAGGCTCCGCAACCGGGCTCGAAAAGAAGAAGATGGAGAGATACGAAATTACGAATGTTAGAGGAGAGCGCTAACATTTACAGCGACAAAATCGATGCGAAAATTGTGAAAATGTTTAATAAAACACGACTCGTTTAAAATAGAGCAAAAATATCACGGGCAGTGTCTTAAACAGCATTTAAAGAAACACTGTGAATTTTTTCATACATATAACTTTTAAAATGAAACAAACGTGTTTATAATAATTTTTGGAGCATACTTTGCGATTTTTCTCTATCGACGAAATTTTATATAATTTGGGTTTCGGCGCCAGCAATGTCTATAGATATTATCTTCAAGAATAACATATATTTTTTAAGAGCTTTAAAACTTAACGTGTTTAAGGGAGATATGTAAGGAAACGGTAGAAATTCGGGTTGCGGGCCCTTAAATCTACACTAACTTTTTTACGCAATGATTTTAGTTAGTTAGTTAGTACCCAGATCTGAAAAATTAAGCTTTCTCTAATTTCTCCTCCACATTTTCCGCTATGCATCAATCCGCCAGCACTGCATAGTTAAACCATTTCTAGTCCACCGTGTGTCGCGAAGAGCTAAAACAAGACCTTCGAATAATTCATTATTGATTGACGAAAACGCCGCGCATCTACTAAATTATACGTGTGTATACGAGTACCATATCTCAGTCTGGCGCCTGCAAACCTATTCTCTCCGAGTTCACACAGTAGGACCGGAGATGATTCTCCCTGTGCTTCAATTCTCGGCTGGGGTGGTATTTTCTTTATTTACCTCCCATAAATCTCCACCCACACTTCAAGCTTCTTTTAATGGTCTAGAGGCGCCTCTGAGCCGCGTACTGTCCCCGTTAACTCCGTAATGAATATTACGTCTCAAGTTCTACTATTTCTGCTACGAGTATCTTTTTATTTTGTAATTTTTCTGAAATATCACAACAAAAGTGCTGAACAAACTATAAAGTATAAAATAAACTAAAACTATGTGTAATTCCATTGCTGTAGAAATCATACTTATTAAATTGAAAACTTATTTAGCACCAAAGTGATTTGAAACACGATGCAATGAAAATGCGTCACTAAAAAGAGACAAACACTTTCATCCATAGGATTTAGCCTGCGAGAGAATGAGATAGTATAATCGCTCTCCTCTTTGTGCGGTACTTCGTAGCCTATCCATATCCTCTTTGTGTGGTGCTTCCCGCTCTTGTGTACTTTAGTTTTCTGAAGGTTTCACTTCTACCGCGTGTAAATTGAACACTCTGTTTTTTTTTTAACTTTTTTTTATAAATGACGTGGACTGTTTAAAGGTTGAAAGGTTTCTTTTTTTGTAAGGTTTTAGAGTAACTGGACATGCTTCGCACAAATAGGTACATCAAACAAAATCATCTTGGGAAAGTGACGGTGAAGATTTATGGTTAGCTATAAAACTGCATGAATATTCAAACTCGTTCATCTATATATGTGTTCTGTACATTCCCCCCAATTTATCTGTTGATGATTACTGTAATCGAATCAAAAATATTCAGGATATTTATTTGCAACATATTAATTCCAAATCTCAATTTATAATCATTGGTGATTTTAATATACCTGAAATTAAATGGACACCTGACATAACATATAATAACATAATACTAGCTCCATCCAATTATTTTAGTCACAAAGCTCATTCCCTTGTCAATTTGGCCTCAATGTGCAACCTTCACCAATTTAATTATTTACCTAACAAAAATTTTTATATTCTTGACCTTGTTCTTTCCGATAAAACCAATATTAATATTTCAACGACAGCTAACTTATCAAAAATTGATCACCATCATCCCTGTTTTGAAATAAATGTAAGTCTAGAAAAAATGCAATTCCTACAAGAAAATCACTCTCCCGTAAAATACAACTTCAAAAAAGGTAATTATGAAGGATGTTGTCATGATCTAACAAATGTAAACTGGATCTCACTTTTTAACAACTGTCATCTCAATAATAAGGTACAGTTATTCTACAATACACTATGGGATATTATAGACAAGCACATTCCAAAAAAAAAAACATACGTAAGAAATCACTATCCCAATTGGTTTAGCGAATCTCTAATAATGCTCCTCAAAGAGAAAAATAAAGTAAGACTTCGGGCTAAAAAATATAACAACCCGATAGACTATTCCGAGTTTGCTACTCTTAGAAAAAGATAAAAAAAAATGCTAAAAGAATGCTACACATCCTACATCAATCTAGTTGAGCGTGGGATAAAAGATAATGTTAAGGCTTTCTGGGCTTATTCTAAATCATTGCGTAATTCAAATTCGATTCCAAAAACAATGCATATGGATTCTATGATTGCAAACAATGGACAGCAGATTGCCAATATGTTCTCTAATTATTTTGGATCGGTTTATACTCAGTCGAATCCCACATCAAATACTTCCGGACTGAATGTTCCTCAATTCAACCAATTTAATCTTAGTAAACTTAACGTAAGCATGGGAACTATCAAATCTTGTTTAGAAAGCATTGATATACATAAAGGCCCAGGACCAGATAAAATACCTCCTTTGTTTTTAAGATGTTGCTCTAGCGCGTTGATCAAGCCACTTTTCATTATATTTAACGAATCATTATCTACGGGAACTTTCCCAGATTTGTGGAAAAATGCACATATTGTCCCAATACATAAATCTGGCGATCAATCTTCTGTGAAAAATTATCGACCAATTAGTATATTATCATGTTTTGCAAAAGCCTTTGAATCTATAATCTATAGTTCCATATTCGCACACTTTAAACCACAATTATGCATCAATCAACATGGATTTGTTCCTAACAGATCCACAAATTCCAATCTTCTCGATTTCTGTGATTATGTTTGCAATGCGTTTAATGAAAGAACTCAGGTAGATGCTATTTACACAGATTTTCAAAAGGCTTTTGATAAAGTAAATCATTTTATTTTACTACAGAAGCTTGGTCGTATAGGTATTCACGGTGATCTATTTAGGTGGCTTAAATCCTATTTGGAAAACAGAACACAGCTCGTTCTTATAAATGGGTATGAGTCACCTCCCGTAATTGTAACCTCTGGTGTACCCCAAGGGTCCAATCTTGGCCCTCTGCTTTTCTTAATTTTCATTAATGACCTAGGCCCCATGTTACGCTGTGATTTTGTTTTATTTGCCGATGATTTAAAGATTTACCGTAAAATTTCCAATGATTCTGACCAAGTTATGCTTCAAGAAGACCTTTTCACACTACATAACTGGTGTATTCAGAATGATATGTTTTTGAATATTGAAAAATGTTACATTATGACTTTCAGCCGTAACAGAATGCAAAAAGATTATGCATATTCCATAAATAATGCTCGATTAAATGCAGTTACAACCATCAGAGATTTAGGAATCATTCTTGATTCAAAATTTAAATTTGATGTACACGTCAGTGATATCACGACTAAATCCTTGAAAATGATGGGGTTTATACATAGAATATCTAAACCATTTAAAAAACCCCAATCCATTATAACCCTATACAACTCATTGGTCAGAAGCAAATTAGAATATGGTAGTGTTATCTGGAATCCACACTACTTAAAATATTCAAAAACTATTGAATCTGTGCAAAAAAAATTTCTGAGATTATTATCATTTAAACTTGGACTAAATGCCTTACTCCAATCTTACGAGGAACGACTCCAATATTTTAAGTTTACTACTCTGGAAAAAAGAAGAAAAGTTGCTGACTTAATGAGTCTATACAAAATCATTCATGATAAGCTTGAAACAACTCACTGCCTGAGCAATATTCTTATTAAGGTCCCCAATAGACGTAATTTAAGGAATCAGAATATATTTCATCTTGAATTATTTAAAAACAATATTGCATACTTCAATCCACTGTCTCGGATGTGTCGACTGTATAATTCCATTGAATGTAACCATATAGACATCTATGCAAATAGTCTCGCTTACTTTAAAAAGCAAATTAACAATAGACTAACCTAACATGTAATTGAGAATTGAAAATACTTATCTTAATACTTATCTTGAACTTGAATGTGAATGGCTGTTCTTCACTCTATTTGTACTTTACTTTTTTTGTTTTTCTGTTTTTTTACATCGTATATCGATCTTTTTTTATCTTTGTTATCTCTATATTGTATCATCACTATTTTTGTTATCTCTTTTTATACCTCCGTTTATATTTTGATATTCCTAATTTCTGTTAACAACTATTAAACTGTGCATTCTGTGAACATTTTTAAGTGGACTATTAACATGTACGCTTTTTACAATGCTAATCCAATGACTTTTTTCTGTTAATACTCTGTAAATGTTCCAAAACAATAAATAAATAAAAAGAGAGAAAACATGACCGAACTTTCAAAACGCTTGAAACTTTGAATAAAAATTAAACTTTATGCATCTTTTACCATATTCTCCAACTTAAATTGTCCTTTATAGTTATTTTATTGAATCAATGTGTTATTTCGATAAAAACTATTCGCAATAAAAAAACGCATAAATTTGTTTAAGACCACTTTTATTTTAAAACACTACATGTTTCAGAAGCACCCTTCCTTCGTCAGGAGAATATTATAACTAAACTATGATACAAAATGTTGACAGATATACAAATTTTATGTGTTTGAGTGGGAGGTGAGCAAAGGGGTGGGGTAATTACCCCCCATTATTAATATTTTAATTATTAAAGTAGTCTTAAACAAATTTATGCGTTTTTTATTGTAAATTATGGCGAGCCACAAAGTTAATGCTTTTTACAAATATCAAAAACTATTCGTTTTAAGCCTGTCCAGCTGTCCTAAAAGATAACCCATATTTTTATCGGAACATTTGGCAAAATGGTGTAAACAAAAAAAAAATATCCTGTATCGTCAATGAAAGCGAAAGAAAGTTATTTAAAAATAGCGTAACTGTGGGATACGAAAGGTATCATTTTACCGAAATAAGCTCACTTCGAGACGAAATAATAATTTATTGTTTTGCTGGTAATTTTTTGTCCATTGACGACAAAGATAAAACTCGCCTTCAGGTAACAAGTTTTTTGTAGGTAGTATGCAGTGGCGTAGCGTGAGTTTTCAGTGAGCTAGAATGCTAAGATTAAAAAATACGACATTACTGATGTAGTTGTAGCAGAAAATGATTTTTTTTAATTTTTTATTTCAACTTTTTGTATGAGATCTTTCAGTCAAGGGGGGCGACCGCCTCTGAAAGAATCCTGAATTCTTCATACAAAAAGTTGAAATTTAAAAAAAAAAAAATCATTTTCAGCTACAACTACATCAGTAATGTCGTATTTTTCAATCTTAGCATTCTAGCTCACTGAAAACTCACGCTACGCCACTGAGTGTAAGTGAACACGCCATTTGTCACCGAGAAGCCTCTTTATTAATATACTAAGTAGGTAAATTCTATTTTTATCTAGCCAGTTATGGTAAAATAGTGGAATAAAAATGTCACCATTGTTTTTTTGCAAAATTGCTGCAAAATCCCCAGCGGCCTGGTAAATAGTATTGGGTCAAACGCAGTTGTCCACTTGTTTGATTTATTTCCGCATACACGGCACAACATGTGCCATTTGCATATAATTAGTACAACAACATAATGAATGTAACATTATAAATGTAAAGTTAAAAGCAGAAAGTAAAAGGTAAAAAGTAAGGAGTCAAAGTGAAAAGTAGTAAGTGAAAATTAAGGAGTATAAGTGTAAAGTGAGAATAAGTATTAAGAAGATATCGGTGGGTTTTTATATATACAGGATGTCCGGGGGTAAAGTTCATTAACTTCGGGAGGTGATCCTACATGATAGTACAAGTAAAAATGATAAATAACTTTTTTCGAAATTCCAACTTTTAGGGGTAGTTTTCTGTTAAAAAGATAAAATTAGACCGGCGTGTGCGGGCGGCATTATTATTTTCCGTTGTTGCCGAATCCCCGCTCCAAGCGCTCAGTGTCAGTGTTGAATTCGAATGTAACAATTTTATTCACGTAGTAGTGTTTCACTTTAAAAACTTTATTATTGTTAATCAAAACTTGTTGATTTAATGTGTCTTTATCTAGTGTGTATTTATTAAGACTGACTTAAGGCTCTGCAACCGGGCCCGAAAAGAAGAAGATGGAGAGATACAAATTACGAATGTTAGAGGAGAGCGCTAACGTTTACAGCCACAAAATCGATGCGAAAATGTGTAACAAAACACGACTCGTTTAAAATAGAGCAAAAATCTCGCGCGCATTATCTTAAACAGCATTTAAAGAAACACTGTGAATTTTTTTATATATACCTGTAACTTGTAAAATAACTGAAACAAACGTGTTAATAATAATTTTTAGAGCATACTTTGCGATTTTTTTCTATCGAGGGAATTTTATATAATTTGCGTTTCGGCGCGTGCAAAGTCTAGACATTATCTTCAAGAATAACATATATTTTTTTAAGAGCTTTAAAACTTACCGTGTTTAAGGGAAATATGTAATAAATCGGTACAAATCCGGGTTGCGGGCCCTTAAAGGAACAACTTCATTCAGTGCGTAAAGCTTCTTTACGCACACTTGACTTGGGGAGTAAGCTGGTGAATGCGTGACGAGAGCGTTATGAAAAGTGTGATCGGGCGAGGCGAACGGAAGTTGAGAGGGAGATATAAGTTAGTGAAGTTTTACTTCAGTTGTGTGGTCTAAAGCACACTCGTTTTTTTTATTACATTCTCCTAAATAAAAATTTTATAGTTCTCCATTATAAGTTTCTTTAATTAACTAACACGCAGTACAGAAAATACTGCTGAATTTTATTTGTACAATCCTTTGGTATGGAAGTCTTCCGCTAAGCCAGCGATACATTTTTAACTTAACGTTTGCTAAGTTAGCTTGGTGAAAGCGACTGTAAGATTCCACCACGTCTGGGCAGGCTTCGCTGCATCCGCGGAACTCGATAGTAAATTCTTTTGTGATTTTGCACTTTTGTACTCCACTTGCCTTCTGTTCTCCGGATCTCATAGTTTCCTATGGATGCCCTAAGAATTGTTAGTGGCGTAATTCATTACACAATAGAATAATTACTACTATGATTGCGTTGAATCATCCCGTTGGTACTTTATTTTCTTCGGTTTGAATGACGATGAATAATATTGCAAAGGCCACGGTATATTCTCACAACCTACAAGTCTAAAGTAGATAAGTTTTCATTGTCAATATTTCTGCTGAACTGTCAACGCGATGTTTAATTCCATTATCTTGTTTGACCATCATTCAAAATACTCCTATTATATTAACTTACTACTAATTAATACTACTATTTTATGAGCACAGATTCATTCATTTATATATTTTACAGCCCGTATCAAAAATATACATCACTTTGCGTTCACGTTTTGCTACAATCTCCAATATTTGTTTAAATTTAGGTAACCTTAATTAATCAGTAAATTTTTCTCATGTTTTTAAATATGTACATCTATTTGAATTTCACCTTTGTTTTCTTGATTGGATGAATGTATGAATGAAGCGAAATCTTGGTAGTGGAAATTATCCCACTTCCCGACATACGATCGAGCTGAAACTCGGCAGATAGACTTCCTTTCAATGACAATGTATTCTATCAATTTTTGTGGCAACCACTCACGCCGACGAACACGCATTTTTCTAAAATTCAAGCATTTAATGTAACTTAATATGCGAAATAAATATCGATCTTACCAACTAACGATTTGGTCAGGTGAGTAGTGCGATTGATTTCGATCACTGGGTAGGAAGGTTCAAACCTCTATGCCAAACCAAAAAATGTTTTAAAAGACTTGGTTTTTACGGATTGACGAGTGATTGTTTATAATCTTTACGTTCTTTATTTTGGGAATTAGTTTTAATGTCGATGTTTTCTATTTTCGTTTATCCTGACAAATAAACCATTAATTTCGAAACAATACGGTATAAAAAGTCATTTATTTTCATTAAATTACGAGTAAAATGACGCCATAAAGTAAATTTGAAATTATTAACGAAGTCTTTAATTAATTTTCCTTAAAACACAGAAATAAACGAATAAAATTCGTACAATCAATTAATTACCTTTTGGCTGTTTATTCAAGGCAATAATTCCATCGCGACTAATGTCATTCTACATTTACCGAAATTACCTCACTGCTATTAAAACGATTTTTCTTTCAACTATTTGTATCCCGAAATAAATTGAATTTCAGTTGATTTCAGCTGACAACTTAATTGTGGGGATTGTCGTAAGTTGTCACTGAATTTGACTGACAAAATATGGTTGGAAAATGCGTTCGTAATGGGAGGCTTGATTTCTAAAATGAATTAGGTACCCAAGTTCACTATTTTGATGTACAGTTGTACAATGGGTTTGGTCAATGTGGGCGGGTTTGGTTAGTATATCGCTCGTTACAATGACAAACAGGAGAATGGTTTGGTTGGTTGACCGTAATTAGTTGAGTGTCACCCCCAGAAGTCGTAGCCACCCGCAGTAGTCATTGAAATAAAGCAACCCAGTACAAACAGATACCCTTCTGATTTAATAACAAACAATGCATAGTGAATTGTTTTTTCTGCTGTTTTTTTGAGGATTCTCAATTAATTAAGTGCTCGATTTTCTTCAATACAATTGCAAAATATCCGCATCAGAGGTGAGAAACAAAATAAACTGACAAACGTGTGACTACCATAATATTATCATGAGACTAATACTTTTGGGTAAGTTAGTAGGATTTGCCAATTTTTTTAGTAAAAATTTAAATAATGCAATAAGTCGGGAAACTTTTAATGGTAATAACTTATAATCCTTTATAATTTACTCGGAAATCTTCCACACAGGAAGGCCTTAAAAAAACCTTCAGAGCCTTTGTCATCTTTAGAAATGTTGTGTGGGTGTTTTTTTAGGAAAAGGATGGAGAGGGTATTCTAAGAAGTATGAGGGGTAGGTAGGAATCCGGGGGTCAATGTGTCCAGGACTGACAGACGTATGAATTCATCCCTCCCACTGCCGTGCAAGGCGAAGGGTCGAGGGAGCCTGTTGGAGGGTTCAAAAGAACTCCCTCAACCAGTCTCTCCCGATCCGGCCCGCCACGTAGTTAGTGGGTAAAACGTATTTGCCGCCAATACCTCGACAAACCTCATCCACGAACCCGGGCACCCCTACGTCACCAAACGTAGCGAACTACTTTGTGTGACCTGTGACAGTGGTGTTGGTTATCCAATAAACGGACCCCGAGGCGGCAGTACCCATACCCTCCTCCCAAATTCAAAATCTATTAGAGCTTTGGTAATACAGTTTAAAGGGATTTATTTATTGTTTAATTTACCTATGTGTAAGTAATATAAACAGGTATTCTGTAAGTGACCTCACCACAGTTTCGAAAGACGAAACAGCTATCTCGCAATAATTACACCGCATCAGAACTTGATTTTAAATATATATTTTTTTACTTAAAGAATAGTGTTATTAATAAATAATAATAGTATTAAAAATAGTAGGTACCCAACAAATCCCAACTCTCTCACGTGGAAACCAAAATTTGGAAACGGTACCAATATTCACATACCTAGGCTCCCTGATAACAAACGACAATAATATCACAGAGGAGATCCAGAAGCGCGTAGTGAATGCAAATCGCTGTTATTTCCGCCTACAAAACCAATTAAAATCCAGACTGCTGTCCAGAAACACGAAGATATTAGTGTGCAAAACATTTATCAGACCAGTACTTACGTACGCAGCTGAGACTTGGGTACTAACTAAGAGGAATGAGCGAGCACTGGACGTTTTTGAAAGAAAAAATTTGAGGCGGATCTTCGGACAGGTTCTAGAAAATGGATTTTGGCGCAGACGTATTAACAATGAGCTCTATACTTTTTTTAAGGAGCTAAACGTCGCAAAATTTATAAAACTGGGAAGACTTCGGTGGCTGGGTCATGTGGAGAGAATGACCGAGTATCAAGCACCAAAGTCCCTGCTGAACTCAAGACCAATAGGGTGAAGGAGCCTGGGAAGGCCAAGACTAAGATGGAGCGACAACGTCCTCAAAGACATATCTGTCCTGGAGCTTCTAAACTGGAGAGAGCTGGCACAAAACCGAGGTGAGTGGAGGAAGATTCTTGAGGAGGCCCAGACCCACCAGGGGTTGTGGAGCAAGTAGTGATGATGATGATGATGTTATTAATAAAAAAAAACAATTACAATCAGATGCAAGTCCTATTATTTCTAATATCTATTAAGAACATTCTGAAATCATAACCTTTTGACTAATTTTGAAAATGCTTCACATCATGATTACTTCATTCCTTCGATCATTATCATGGTCCAAGCTTCATTCCCACAAAGAATAGTTAGTTGTTCGGAAGAAATTGCCAAACTTGACAATAAGCTCCACCTTTATATTTCCAACATCTGAGGTATAGTAATTAACTGAGACGGGGAAAGGATGAAAATATACTGCTTACACTAGAAATGAGACGTGTTTCGTTGTATAACAGTGTTATGCTGAAATCCATAGACAAGTTAGTATATAAAAATGTTTGGCGGTAAAAGAGTAATAGGCCACTTACATCACATTTAAAAAAAAAATCCGGTTTAGGCAAATATTCTAAGTATTTATTTTTTTTAATCATTTTTAAAAAAGAACGTTTTCCACAAGAAAGGGCAGAGGAGAATGACGAGGCACACGAAAAATATTACTTCTCATAAATATTTTTTTCCTTGATCCGTCTTATTGATCATAAATCATTATAATGTTCAACGTCTATATTACTAAATCCAATGTAATATACTTGTACCTACTTGTAAATTATAATAATAATAAGAATATTATAAAATTTGATTTTGTTAAAATCAGCACCACTACCATTATACCTCTAAAATACGTACTGACAGCGTAAAATGAACGGGGTTCTCTTCATAACATCTGTCAAAAAGTCAAACCAAATGATAAGTTCGCAGAGAACAAACAATAAATCTAGTGAATGTTAAATGTCAAATTAAAAAATTCGCCTGAAATCAAAGTGTTGCCATATAAAAAAAAAAATCAGTGGAATTTTACAAAATTAATAGGAACATTTTCGGAGACGGGACATTTTCATGTTGTGACGTCACGGGCCCAAATAATGGATTTATTTATTTAAAAATAAAAAAATAAATAGTACATTTCTAAACATTTTCGTAATCTTAGTAAAAAAATCTATCCACACGATTTTTTCCAAGTCGTTATGAAATCCATGCAAGTGGCCTAACGGCGAAGCTTAACGTGAAATCAATATTTAGATTAATCTTTACTACGAATCAGTTTATATTATGAATTCCAAAAAATATGCTTTGGATAAATTCAAACTTTTCCTATCGTTTCGCTTGAGTGGAATTAAAATAATGTTTTTAATTATTTCATTAAAAAAATAAGCATAAACATATGATTTTTCGTTAAAAATATACGAACGCATCAAAGAAATAACATAAACAAATTTAATATTATCGCTAGGATTATCTGGGACAGTTTTCCTAGATATTTTTATGCCTATTATCTATATTCATGGCGATATAAGGCACATAAGAATATACACATTTTTAGCTCGTGGCTTCCTCTTAAAAATGTGGGTAGTTGAAATGGTCAGACATGTACGTGTACAACGGCTGGGTGAATTGGAAAATATGCGATATTAAGGGTGAACTTATAACTGGAAAATATGCGATATTAAGGGTGAACTTAAAAGAATTCATAATCCACCCTTTCGTAGATTGCGCTAGTTAAATTATTTTCGGAAAACCTCTTTTTGCGAGTTATTTGTTTGCGCCCGTGCATTTTTCTACAATATGAATAAATAGTTTTGTCAGTATACAAGCTCAATTCTTTCAAGAAAGACGTACAAATATTTTCCACAATGTTAGGCGAGTCTCATTAGCAGTTTATAGATAGGTAGGTTCAATTAGAACAAATAAAGGTATATCTATTAGCCATATGTATAGTACACAGGGTGTCAGGTACCGAGGGTGAGTGGAGAGGGTAGCAGCAAGTGGATGTGGGAAGAGAGAGGGGGGTGTAAACTGCGCCAGGTAAAGTAAGGTAAACAACACCGTTTAATCCACTTTAAACATTCATTTAATTGGATTAGCATTGTACACAAACTGCCGCGGATATGATTACTAAGTGAAACATTAGGCCTGCTAATAAAACACCTACATTCAGATTATTATTGATATCACTTTACAAACTATTCATTATAATTTAATTGTGTTGTTTATTCATGGTAATCGTTTGTGATGAATTTCATTCTTCACGCATCCTGTTTTGAACACAGGTCTTTCATCTAAAAATTGTATCTGTTTTTTATGTGAATATCGCACAAGAGTTTTAATGGCCAGAAGCCAGTGGTTTGGGTATGTTGTGGGGATGGTGGGGGGGGGGGTGGAAAGGAGAATGAATGATGAAAGAGGAAGGTTAGAAAATGCCTGGCTTTTTAGATCTACTCACTGAACATGGTTTTAAATCATTTAAAGCAATTATTCGATTCTCAACGGTTATCTTTCTCCAGATCGATACTGAGAGAAGCTATCACTCCTACCAGCTCTGCTGATTAACCTGAAAGGGCATCTCCAATTGGGGGTTTGTTGTGAGGCTGGAAGTAGTGGGGAGGGGAAGGAAATTGGAAATAGGAATGTGGACAGTATCTGGCTATTCAGATCTGGTCACCAAACAGGGCTTAAGTTTTTTTTTTTTTTTTTTACAGTAAATACCGCACAAGAATCTCAACTGCTCCCGTCTGGAGCCAGTGAGACTATGGCATCCCCAATTGGGGTATGTTGTGAGGCTGAAGGTAGTGGTGAGGGGAAGGAGGTGGGGAAGAGGAAGGTTGGGAAGTACCTGGCTATTCAGATCTGGTCACCAAACACGGCTAAAGCCATTTTCAAGCAACGTTTCAATTCTGAATGGTGGTCTTACACCAGGGCGATACTAATAGTATCTTCCACTCTGGAACATGCCGCAAATATACTATATATTATTTAAAATGAATTAATTGTGAAATAACACAAATTAATCAAATAAAATTTATTTGCGCATGCCGGGTTCGAACCCGCGACCTCCGGATCATGAGTCAAGAGTCTTACCCACTGGACTACGTAGGTCGGACTAAGTAATTTCAAACAACGTTTTGTTCTGAATGGTGGTATTACACCAGGGTGATACTGACAGTATCTTCCATTCTGGAACGTACCGCAAACATTTTTTTTTTTGAAAAATTGAAAATTGAAAAAAAATTTTTTTTTTTTTTTTTGGTACAGTACATACAATAGATACATAAATATAATGAAAGTATATAAAAAAACAACTTAATACAATTATTAAATACAAATATACATATTTTTTAAAAATGTTCTCCCATAATAAGCAAATGCTTGTGTGTACGGGAGGAAGTATTATTTGTTAGGTTATTAATGATTTTTTTTTTAAATTTAGTTTATATTAAAAATAAGAGAAACATATGTGTGTATATGTATATATTTTTTAAAATTATTATTTATTTTTTTTAGTTAAGGTTTTCAGTATATTTTTTTAACTGTGTTTTGAAATTTTTGAAACTGTCCTTAAGGGATCTTATATTTTCTGGTAATTTATTAAAGAAATTTGTTCCTAAGTATTTATAGTTTTGTTGACCCAAAGTTTTTTTACAAATGGGAATTGGTAACATGTATTTTTGCCTGAGATTTACTGTGTTTTTGAAAGGTATGGATTTGTTTAGGATATCCTCTTTGTAAACTTGTAAGGTTGAATGATAAAGGAAGAGAGTATTTAATTTTCTGACTTTAAATTCTTTGAATATTAGTTCAGATGGATAAAGAAATGATTTTTTTAATATTATTTTAATTATTAGTTTTTGCGCAATGTAAAGAGATTGTGTGTGAGTTTTATAGGCGCCACCCCATCCTATTATACCATATTGGATTATGGATTGACAGAATGCGAAGTACGTCATTCTCAGTAGTTCTTTACTTAGAATGTGTCTCAAACAGCTAAAAATATATGTCAATTTTCTTACTCTGTTTTTAAGAATGGTTATATGCAGTATCCATTTTAGACATTGGTCAATAGTAATTCCTAGATATTTGGTTGAAGTTTTCATTTCAATATTAGTACACAATAAGTTACAGTGGTGTTGTTGAGTGTATGGTGCAGAATGGATCCTTATGTTTATTTCATACGGCGTGTTTGGTTTTTTTATGAAAAATGGTATGTAATGTGTTTTAACATACTTTTGATTATTTTAAATGAATAAATTGTGAAATGACTCAATTAAACTTTACTTGCGCGCGCCGAGATTCGAACCCGCGGTCTCCGGATTTTTAGTCTAATGAGAAAAACTGCTAGTGGTAACTTAACAACTAACTAACCATCACGCCGTTTCCCAGCAAGGGTAGGCAGAGAGACCGCCAAACAACTCTATCTTGGCACACACTCCTTGCCTCGTTCACATTCATACATCGTCTCATACATGCTTTTCTATTGTTATGACTCTTGACATGCCCCGACTCAAGTAGAAAGAATATAAAGGTACCTACTGACAATAAATCGTTGTGCTTTTTCATTTAAATTTAGAACGCCCAACATTACTTTTCTCTCCCACACCCCAACCTTTTGGGATATACAAACAACTCCAATACATCCCCCAAAAAGCCAAAAGCAGAGGCGGCAGAGGCGCACCCTTCCCCTCATGTACCGCCCTGAAACAGTAACCAGCGGTGAACTCAGTTCGTTTTCCTTTCGGGAAGTAGCTACTATAATCCTGCCGGCAGGATAAGTACCCCTGGGCTTTTTCACATATTTCCTTTTCATTCATAAGCAAATGTTTGCGATGGGTCACATCGAACTTACCGTCAGCAAAGACTATGAAGGTACCAAGTTTGAAGTGTATCAGTGGTGTCGCCACGAACCGGGATGAAAGCGGCTTCCAGGACACCTCAAATTACACACAATACACATGAAACAATGTACACATAATCCGTAGAAATGTTATATAACCAATGGAACGTTTTTGGCCACATTTTGGCCAATTTGAAAACACCCTCCAGCGTTCGCTGGCCAAAATGAGGCCAATTTGAACAAAAATTTTAAAACATTTATTGGAATGTTTTCAAAATTTCCCGCGCGTTGTTTACTTCGATTAATCACAAAGATATCATATTATTTTCAATTTACTACAAGAGATGTCTTACATTTCTTTTGAATTATTTATTATTGACATTTCGCGAACCGAAATTATTGAAATATTTTTTCTTACAAATCATTGATCATGTGTCAAAAAATGTTTGTTTGAATTAAAATTTATATCTCTCATTATTAACTAGGCTGCAGACAACATGAAGAACTTCTAATATTTAGTTCCTAATAAGTACAATGTACGTCATTATTTTATATTTTTTTTATGAATCCTTAAAATATGGGTCAGACGGTTAAGGGCCCGCTACCCAAATTACTACCGATTTTATATAAGATTCCCTCGATAGAAAAAAATCGCAAAGTATGCTCCAAAAATTATTACAAACAAGTTTGTTTCAGTTATTTTACAAGTTATATGTATGAAAAAAATTCACAGTTTTTTTTTTAAATGCTGTGCAAGACAATGCCCGCGAGATTTTTGCACTATTTTAAACGAGTCGTGTTTTATTAAACATTTTCGCATCGATTTTGTCGCTGTAAATGTTAGCGCTCTCCTCTAACATTCGTAATTTCGTATCTCTCCATCTTCTTCTTTTCGGGCCCGGTTGCGGAGCCTTAAATATAGATTAAAATTTGGAGGTATGATTTTTTTAATGAGGGCGGGAAATTTCCAAATCGGAGGCTCAGAAATCCCGGGCGAACGCTTGAGTGACAAACGGTTTGACAGAAAATGGCTTTCGCCAATTTACAATCATACAAGGCTTTTCGATTCTTAGACGTCAGACAAACCAATTAAATTTATTTTCTGTTTAGGAAAAATGTACGCATTTGAAAATTTCACCTAAGTCAGAAAATTTGTGCTAACTTCAGACTCACGGACACGCATAAAACAAGCTACTATTAGTTTATCTGTTCTGTGTTAGACCCGGATACAGTTGAAATTTAATATGTCCTGTGTTAGTCCTATGGCCGAGTTGAAAACAGCTCGGGCGGTTTACAATTTATTTACAACACAGTGCCACAGAATATCTAATTCAAAAACAAGAATTTCACATGGCATTTAAAGTAATGCTGGCGCAGCAGACCCGTGAAAAATCTCGGGATATTATAAATGTAGGATTGATAAATCTGTTAGTTAAAAAGCGCGAAAGCACGAAAATTTTAACATTTCAAATATAGAATTAAAATTATTTTCATGTAAAAAATTATTGCGTTGTAGTTAGGTACTTTGTCGCTTGTCGGAATTCTTGATACATCAGTCCAGATTTTGAAAGAGTTCATTTAACCAGAGTTACAATAACAGACAAACCCACAACCGAAATTAGTATCTTGGTGAATGATATCAAGTTTTCCTATTATACATCTGAAAGGAGTAGATACGTACGTACTCTTGCGGTAGGTTTTTCAACCCTACACTGCCATTTTTCATTCGTTCGAAACGCGAAATTTAAAAATCAGCCATTGTAATATTGTATACATATCCATTTTTTGATGCTGACCTAAATTCTTTTACTTCTATTATTCTCAGTTCCTTGTGTCGCACTTAATAATTACTTCGATTCAACGGATTTTAGGGCTGCCCTTAAAGTTAAAATGTATCAATCGATGTTTCGTCTTTCGATTGATGTATTCTGCCCACCACCTACTACGTATCATTTTTAGTCCATCCGCTCATAGGGCAACAGTTGGCAATTCAATCGCTGCGATTTCATTGGCGGTCCGCACACAGGCAACTTTTCAAAGACCGTTTAAACTCGTTGTGCTAGCTGCCGCGGCCGGCCCGCTTCAGTTGCCAGGTTGCCATGGTTGCGCCTCACGACCTGTTAAGGCGATCCACTAGTTCAGGAAAAAATCAAAATCGGAATTCACGCCCTTTATGGGAGGAGTTTAAAAAATACTTGAGAAAAAGCTTTTGGAAAGGTTAAAAAAGGTATTTGATAGTTTTGTTTTACAGGTTGATTTCGTAAAGGCCTGTAAAAAATATTAATTCCTGTGTTACGCATTGTTTATTGTAATAAAACGGAAATTTTAAATTGATTTCACGAAATCAAGCGACGCGGAGTGACGCGTCCATCTCCCGCTAAATTCGGGGCGTGACTGAGGTTTGGCGACTGTGGCGTGAACAGTAGTTCTTCGGTGGACGCCATAGGGTTCACTTTGAAAAACCGAATTCATCGACTAGCGACCGTATTTTAAAATAACAACTCGAAAATGCATATTTTATTTTATTTTGGGAAGATTGGGTGTAAATATCAACTTTTTTTGCGATCATTATAAAATAAACTGAATTTGCCACATTATACAATAAAACCATAACCGAAAAGTGGTTAATAAATAGGAGAGTTTGGACTTAAAGTGTATTTTTTAGACCTTATACTTTATTTTTTTATAGGCTTATTAAAAGACTTATAAAAAAAATGACCGATATTTTAAGGGCCAAGGTATGTTCTACACGCAGTATTTAATTGAAGCATCTACAATACTTCTAAGCGATCAAATTTTCAAAACAAAACCATATGATTTTGTATGATTTTGCATTATTTACTATGGCTTCATCTTAAGTTTTCGAGTAATTTGTGATATGTCAGAGCAGAAAAATATCGATTTTGTCCAGGAGGTAGATAATTTTTTTTCTCTTATATTTTGTAATCTTCTCCGTAATAATTTGGTGTATAACTGTTTTATGGAGAACCTGAAAAAAAAATTGATAAATTGAAAAAATATTATTAAATTTTATTTCTGTTAAACAAGCTGATATAATTACTGAATTCGTAAAGTTAAGTTGCGCCGTGGATTGAGTTGCCAACCAGTTTTTGGTTTCTCCATGAGTGAAGGCCCTAATGATTGTGGATGGCGCCGTGGACAAGTTTATAAATTCTTTCTCCCAAACTTCCCGAAATACATTGCTCTTAGCATGAAACGTAAATTTCGCTATAAGCAGACGTCGGTACATTGTTTATGTGACATGCGTTGATACTGTTGATGTTCTTCGCTGTCCAGACAGCCGCAAAAATAATTAACCAAATTAGACTTCCGTTAAATAAATCAGTTAGTAGCCGAGTTTACAAATGCGCTTGGTTGCCACCCAAGCGTCGAGCTTGTGTTCAATTCCACTATTTCCCCCATCATTGCACAAGCAACACTTTCCGCTACTAATAATCGTAGTTTTTTCAAATATTGTCAGGTTATTCGTAACCAGGGAATTTTTGTCATTATTTATTAATTTAATAAACGTGATCAGATCAATATAAAACAGTACTTACAGTTTTATAGTATTCACGATTAAACCTTGTTCATTTTCAAATAAAAGCGAAACGATAAGAAAAAGATAGATAGGTGGCCGTGTTATTAAAATAGCATACGCAGTCCCTACTTATTTTTTAAAATCTATTTATTGTGGAGTTTTTACACACGCGAGTTGATATTTTACAAAATGCTGAAATATAATATAATCAGTACATATATAATACATATCAGTAGGTACAATATATACGTAACATGTTACGAACGTAATGCAGAAACACATATCAGTTTCTTACCCGGCGTTGCATCCAAAACTGCTTAGAAACACTTGCAATGGACTGTCAATACTAAAAAGAGACGAAATTGTGTTTTCTGGAATTAAGTGATAGTAGGTACGTGTAGGAAAAAACAAGATATGCAAGGAAAATTTTCGACCGGTCAGTGGCTGAGTTGGCACAGTTCCGTGTTCAATTCCTCGGCTGGCTGAGTCCTCCATCACGACACGAACAAAATTTTCCACTTTTTGTGGTGGTGGTAGTAGGAGATTTTTTAAAATATTTTCAGGTTATTCGTAATCCGGGAATATTTGTCGTTCTTTAAAAAAAAGAATGCCCAATCACTTACCACTGAATCTCTGCGAAGGAGCACACGACACAACAACGATGTAATATTTATTTCCACCGCACTACCTCGAGATAACTATAGTCATAACAAAACGAATGAGTTGAAAACGGTGTTATTTACTTACGAGATGGTCAAATTCCTTTTTTACTGGAAAACGAGATTGTGTACACGAAAAAATCAACAACTTGCTTCCAAGGTAGTTCTAAAATCGTCTTCTGTTTTTAAAACAAATGCACTCGAATTTTCCCAATTTTTTCTTGCCAATGTTCCAAATTTCAAATACTTTTTCAGCAAGTGGTGGTTAGGGATAGGTAAGAACCGGATAAATTAATAACATCGCGGTAGAAACTAGGTATATTCTCATTTCAAAACCAAAGACGCCATTTGTGTGAAATTTTAACTCATGGGCGAAATCTATGTAGAAAGTAAATATATTATGTATTATAGTGTAACATTCTTAATTCCATTGAATTATAATGCATACGTCGCCATCCCACATAACCTCTTATCTGAAATAAATCACATGTAAACATGTACGCACTATGCGTCAGTGAGATGTGGGTAGGATGATAAAAGAAAAGACTGAATGTTTAAAGTAACAAAGGGTGAAACATTTATTTTAAATCTCCAACATTAACAGTAGAGCATGAACTAATTAAAGTTATTGAATTTACAGGGGTGGTTGATTACCTGCAGTAATCAATTAATGTGAAGCTAAATTCGGAACATGTGGTATCGAACAAAAGTACATAATTATTATAATCCTGATGAGCGCCTGTACAGATGGACTGTACATATTTATATGGATTAATTAATTACTAAAAAATTAAAAGTCAAAGTTAGAATTATCTCGTGATGATTTGTTAGAAATAATTTCGCTCACGTGTGTTTCTGCCATGACCTTAGACGGCTTGTCGACCAGCTGTTACACCAAGCACTCCCAGGAACCAACTCTCGAACCTACCGAAACTTCTCGTCTACTCTACCGGCGCCTGTAACGACCGGCTGTCAAACTAAACAGGTACCCGCGTGGCTACAAACTCTCTCTAAATTAGGCAAGTACTTGCCCAAACTGTTGCATTACCCCCATGGCCAAGAGAATTTTTGCAAAAAATTCCACTACGCCACCTGGCGTCAGAACCGTGAAGAGAGAAAACACCGCTGCCACCAAGAATTCCAATGTTATCCTGATTTGCGGTGAATGAGTTATAGCTTCTAGCGCCGTCCCAACTGAGTCATTTCTCGTAGTGTTCTTCCCACATGTGTACGGCTGAATTATCTTCAAGGTGATGTTATGAAACAGTAAGTCCTCCCTCGATGATATTCATTGAACCAGTGAATAAACTTCATACTGACCAAATGATTCGGCTCAACCCTCTGCTTATAACAGAGCCACTATTTGTATGATGATGCAATGAAGTGCTGATCCCTGCAGATGAAGAAAACTGTTAGACGCCGACCAATGTTTGAGTTAAACTTCTGCTTATTCAATAGCAACTGAACGTAGGTTGACATAAATAAGTGATGTGCCATGTTGTTGTAGAAATTCTCTTTTGACGCAGTCCCAATTGTTTGGGTAAAAACTTCTGCCTATTCAAGAGCAACTGAAAGTAGGTTGATATAAATAAGAGATGTTCCATGTTGATGTAGAATTTTCTTTTAGCCGCAGTCCAAATGCTTGGGTTAAAACTTCTGCCTATTCAAGGGCAACTGAAAGTCGGTTGATATAAATAAGTGATGTTCCATGTTGATGTAGAATTTTCTTTAAGCCGCAGTCCAAATGCTTGGGTTAAAATTTCTTTGAAGAATGTAGAGGAAACACGTGAGCGAAAAAAAATAATACTAAGCTATTTTTAAGAAGATGCAATCACTACCCATTAAAGGTGAAATCAAATTTTATACAAAGCAAATATTTAAACTGCGCAAAAAATAATTTGACCTAAACATGAAAATATTTAAACAAAAGAAGCTTGACTCTAATACCACATTCCACAAAAAAAAACCTATGCAAATATTTATGCAAAAAAATTACTGTTATGATACCATTGAATTTAAGAAACATCCAAAACTTGACACCTACCAATAAAATTTCAAGTTAAAAAAAAAAACCAACCCCTCAAAATATATAACATTAAGGTAATGCCACAACCACTGACATCTGTTGAACAGTATAGAAAGATGAATGAACCTGCCAATATTTAAAAGGTTGAGATCCCGGATAATCAATCTCAATGCCGTGTTTGAAAAATTTAGGAATTTAAATCTGTCACACAGTTCCTTTTTAAAAGACAACATGTGCCTTCAAATGAGTTCCGAGCTCTAGAACAAACCTGAAGTCACATGCCGTGTTAGTAAAACGGAATTGTGCAAGAATGTTAAAATTAACCGCAAAACCATTTAACTAATATCAGGTACCTAATCTATAGAGATACTAATTGAATTTCCATTAATATGCATAAATCATTAAACTTATCAAATATAATTGTTATTTTATTATTATTTATTTATTTTCCCATTTATTACTGATTAAAATCATGATTACTCGAAGTAAATTTATACGTTATAATATAACTCAAGAACTTGTTCCTGACAATTAAAAATAGACATGCAACGGAGCTTCCTAAAACTCAAAATAGATAGTTGCTGTGAACTTCTGAGATTGTGCGCAAGTATTAAAAATAAGATTTATGTCTATTAACACGAATGTATCGTATAGTTTCCTCAGTAGAGATATTTTTCAATTATTTGTGTAATACAAACAATAAATTCAAATATTATAAATATGAAATTCTGTTATGACTATATTTCTTGAAGAATGCATTTCACCGAGCAACATCAAATTATATATCGGTATATGTAAAGAAAACCCATTTCCCTAAACTTGGAAAATTCCCATGCTGTGAAGCTTCCTAAAGCTCCCAAATAGATTACTGTCAGCTTCTGAGGCTATTGATTATGAAAAATTATAACCAAGAGAAACATGTGGAATTCTCCAAGGTAGAAACCGTATATACGAACATCAATTAAGCAAATAATTTTTAAATATAACCATATTAGAAACCATGCACAGAACCATGTAGTATATTATAAACACCACACATAATTTACTAAAATCACTAGTAAGGCTTACCTACAGGGATAGGAAGCACCAATTTTCTTTTTTTTTTTTTTTTTATTAGTTCAAAGCATGAGCGTAATGGCCAATTACCCCCATGCTCCGAAGGAAAATTACACATTTAATTACCCAAAACGTAAACTAACTTACTGTAACAAATACAAGGACAAAACAACCACAAAACAATTAACATATAGCACTCAATGTGTGGACACAAGTTTCATACAAAGTCATGTCATCACATTGAATGTATTTTGCAAACATAAGGTCAAAATGCATGCAAATTTTACTAACTATCGGTACGATAGACCGAATTAAATCCCATTACGGAAAGGTTGTGTTATTATTTGAAAAGAAATAAAATTAAACCGCAGACTCCTCCGCATGCTCGGATTTTAAAATGTCCTTCACGTGGAAAGAACCTAAGAGTTTCCCATTCATGTCTGCCAACTGGTATGCCACCGGGGAAATTTTCCGAACAACCTTACTTCTTATAAATTTAGGAGCCAGTTTAGCTGAAAAGTGTTTAGAAGCATCTGAAAGAATGAAAGACCTACGCCACACAACGTCACCTTCCGCGTACTGCACCTCCCTACGACGAAGATCATATTGGCGTTTGTTGCGTTCATATGACTGTCTTAAAGATGTGCGCACCTGTGAAAAAATATCATTTAACTCTTGCAAGCCTGCAGCCCAGGAATCCCGTTCAGCAAATTTAATTTCTTCCGCGTTGAAGTCAGCACCAATGTAGTCCTTCCCTGAAATTATAATTTCCCTACCAAAATTGAGAAAGAACGGAGTGTAACCAGTGACTTCGTGCACCGCAGTGTTGATTGCTAATTCTATCTCTGGTAAATAATTTGCCCACATTCTGTGGTCAGTGCCTACATACGAAGCGAGGGCAGAGACTAAAACCTTATTAACACGCTCAACTGGGTTATTCTGAGGGTGATACCTGCAGTTGTAGAAAAGGTGCCGAATATGAAATTTGCTAACTAAAGCCTTCATGTCCCGAGATATGTACTGCGGACCATTATCTAAAACGATAGTGTCTGGCACTCCAAACTTGTAGAAAATTTCATTTTCTAATATGCTAGCGATATTGCTACCCGTTGCCTTTCTTAAAGGGAATAGCCTAGTATATTTGGAGAAAAAGTCAGAAACTACTAACAAATATGTATAGCCTTTTTTGTAAGAATTCGGATACGGACCTAGCAGATCTGTGGCAATCATCTGCCAAGGACGCTGCACCAACTTGGGATTTCCCATTAGCCCTGGCGGTAACAAATTGGTACTTTTGTACCCTAAGCAAATTTGACATTTACTGATGAACCGTTTGACATCAGCTGACATTTTAGGCCAATAATACTTAAGTTTTATTCTATTCATGGTTTTCATGATCCCGAAATGAGCACACACTGGAG
This sequence comes from Limnephilus rhombicus, assembly GCA_929108145.2. NCBI lineage: Eukaryota > Metazoa > Arthropoda > Insecta > Trichoptera > Limnephilidae > Limnephilus > Limnephilus rhombicus. The sequence goes on from OV815278.1 coordinate 38,715,527, forward strand.
GAACGTGGTGTTCTAAAATAATGTTCTTCCTACTCTCCTTTGGCACAACCTCCTTCCAGTCATATGACCTGTGAAGAGCGTCCATGCTTTGGATGTGTTTAAAAATCTTATCGTTTTCCACTTTCCAAGCTGAAAATTTGTCCGGATTTGTTAAAATTTTCTCTCTAAGCCTGATGTACCACGAGTCGGAAGTACTAAACTTTTGAGTTAATGCATTTACTTGTAAGGGGTCACGTGATAACGCCTCTTGGATGACATTGTCTTTACCCTTACGGTGAATAATTTCAAAATTAAATTGTTGCAGTCTTACTGCCCAACGTGCGAGCCGTCCCGTGGGCGACTTTAGCTGTGTTAACCACTTGAGACTATAATGATCAGTAATTATTCTAACCGGAATAGGTGAACCCTCAATGTAACCTCTAAACTTTTCCAGAGCAAAAATCATAGCGTTTAACTCCCTTTCCGTTGTGGAGTGATTCCTCTCTTGTGCAGATAACGACCTTGAAATGAACGAAATCGGGTGCTCTATCTGATTTTCATCAAATTGACTTAAAACTGCCCCGAGGCCTACGCTTGAGGCGTCACAACTAATGGTGAAAGGTTTACTAAAGTCAGGACATGCGAGAACCGGAGCGTTAACTAGGATATTCTTTAATTTATCAAAAGCCGATTGCGCCTGCTGATTCCACGCAAACTTTTTCCCCGCGAATTCCTTCTTTGTTAGGTTGTGTAAAGGAGACGCAATGATTGAAAAGTTATGGATAAACCTTTTGTACCACGAAAGCACACCAATGAATCTACGTAGACTCTTTTGGGACGTAGGGGTGGGAAAATCCACAATTGCTTTTACTTTTTCAGGATCAGTGCGAAGCCCTTTGCTGTCTACAACAAACCCTAAATATTTTAAAGAGTCCCTGCAGAAGACAGACTTATCCACATTTATGGTAAGGCCTGCGGCTTGCAATTTCTGTTTCACCTGTCTTAGAAGTTCAATATGTTCTTCAAACGAAGAACTTATTATGATAATATCATCTAGATAACAGAACACTTTGCCATCAAATTGTGGCCCTAGTACCTTGTCCATTAGCCTCATCATGCGGGAACTCGCTCCATGAAGGCCAAAAGGCATGGTCACAAAGTGAAACAAGCCTCTTTTAGGGATCGTAAATGCGGTTTTTTCCTTTGAGTTCTCTTCTAAGGGAATTTGAAAGAAAGCGTCATTCAAGTCTAGCGTTGATAAATACCGAGCACCCCCCAAGCTATTCAAAATATCAGAAATGAACGGAGTCGCATATGCGTCGCGTTTAGAGTTTGCGTTCAAAAGTCTACTATCAAGACATAACCGGTAAGTGCCATTCTTCTTTGGTACTAATACAATTGGATTATTCCACGCGCTATTGCTGGGTTCAACCACACCCAAAGCTAACAGTCTGTCTAATTCCTTGTGTACCTGCGGCAGTAGGTGCGGTGAAATCGGATAAATCCGTTGCTTAATCGGAGAGCAATTACCTGTGTCAATGACATGCTTTTCTAAGGATGTTCTACCTAACCGATTACCCGAATATGAAACATACTCCCGAATTACTTTATTTAAGACTGAGCGTTGCGAAATAGATAAGTTTTCAGCGTTTTCTAAACCTATTGCATCAGCTCTACCCTGTGTTTTGACCGACTCCTTAGAAGCCATCAATTTTGAAATTCTTGGACAAATATTGAAGATTTTCCAAAAATCACAGCCTAAAATAATGTTAGCATTTATCTGAGGCATTACCACAAAACTGAAAACCCTCTCAGCGTTTTCAAAGCGAATCGGTACCGTAATTTTATACGAACAAACAACAGAATGACCTGTAGCAGAAACTAAGAAAACTTAGTGTCTAGCTCGGAAAGTTTGAAACCCAAATCTAAAAATTTCTTATGAAAATTGTTCCCTAGAATAGAAATGTGAGAACCCGAATCTAAAAGACCAGAAAAATTTAACCCTAAAACTTGAAAAGAAATGTGAGGACGGTTGTCCCTGTTATGTTTTATGTTTGTAATGACATATTGTTATGTGCGTGTGTTATATTTTAAAAGGAAAAGTAACGTTGAGCCTTGGTCGGGCTCGGGTGTATTCTGCCAGTCAACTTTGATTTCTTCTCAGGAAATCTTGGACGCCAAACCCAGTCTAATGTCTGGGTATGTCAACTAGCGGAGATCACGGTACTCAATTCTCAGAGTGTGGGTCAAGGTTTTATAACATTCCTGAAAAGGCTGCACAAGGAATTCTACATAATAAAACACAGAGTAGAGTTGACAATCGGTACACTGTATTGAAATTATAAAATATAATAAAACAAATTGGATGGACTCACCCCGGGACCAATGTCGTAATCTATGCTATTCCTAGCTACACTAATTAAGTTTTACTGCCGCCGTTCCCCCGATGTCGCGTGAACCAACACCACCTCCTGGTGGCAAGGGAGGTCCCAACCTCTGCGGCCCAGCATGTGCCTGCGACCTCCACGGCGGTCGCCCGGAAGGGATGATGGACCTGGACCCTCAGAGAAAGGGAGGAGTACCCAAACACTCCTCCAAATTGTATAGGAAGGCTCGACAGCAATCGAGGCTGAGTATCGTTCAACCCTGCGGCAATCTCGGGTTTGTTCCATAAATAAACCCCCGGTGGGAATTCGATGTTTGCCCTGCATTCAATGACAGGCGCGGCGGGTAATTATTTACACCGATCTCTCGGATAAAGAGGTACTTTAAACATAACAATCGAACACCGCCATTAACTCGTGTTCACTTTTGGGGACCCGCGCGAAAACTCACATTTTACGTGAATAATCTTCGAAATTAATATATTTTCTATTTTAAAAAACACAACGTGTTTCCTTCCCCCGGATGCAGATGCCCAAAACTTGGATTTCAATCACATCGTATTTAAAACTTAATAATTAAGTGACCGTTGTTTTCACGGCGTACCGCACATTCCGCCGTCAAAACCAGAGTCCGGAAACGGAAAAAAACAAACGCCGCCTACCGACGCGTTGAACGAAAACTCCCCCAGCTTTGCCAACCTAACCAATAAAAATGCATTTAAAAAATAGTACCTAACTTACGATTAATACAATCGCTTCATAACATTACCCCCCTTCCCACAAAAATGTTTGCCCTCAAACAAAACTACCAAAAATCTAAACATGCCCTGAACTATCTACGTTGGTCCCAAGGAGTACCTGGTAATAAAATAAAAAGAAACAAACAGTAAATGTGAAATGCAAAATACAATTATCAGAAATGAAAAAGAAAAGAAAAATCCTTAAATAATACTCTTTTGACGAATGAGTGCATCGTAACCCCAATCGCGCCTATCCTGTGTGCAGGCCGGATAGTAGGTTTACGATGCAACCATTCTCGAACTTAAAAACTAGTAAACCAATATAACCTAAGAACAACTTCTTGTAAGATGATACGTGAATGGACAACAAGCACCCTCAGCACTGGGAAAAAAAAAATCTGGGTGGTTGTAATATTCACTCTTACCGAGCACTACCATTGACGTATCATCTGGAACAGAACACATAAACTAACTTAAAAGATAAGTCTTAAAATTTAAAAAAACATACATTTTTATGATTAAATCACTCCTCCAAATACGTCAAGTTAAATTCTATGCATTAGGCATCACTGTTCCAAACACTATCACTGAATTTATATAGCCTCTCTTAGGCCGAAAATATTTGATGGGTTTACCATCTACACTTCACTGAATTTATATCTTTTAGGATAAAAACTAACCCTCTTTTGGAAGAGTATTCCTAACTAACCTCCTATTCTGGTCCTTGGGTGAATAATATTTAACCAACAACAATTATACATTGTAAAGGTAATTTTAATAGTGTACAACCACCGCATCAGATGGTGCCAAATTATTTTTAATAGTATACAACCAACGCATCGGGTGGTGCCAAATAATTTTTAATAGTATACAACCAACGCATCGGGTGGTGCCAAATAATTTTTAATAGTATACAACCAACTGTTTTAGAAGGTGTCATTTGTTAATAAGATGTGCAGCTATAATTTAGTGCAAGTATACGTCCAACTCTATAGAAGGCGTAATCGGTAAGTAAAGAACAAATTTTATGGTTTTCACTGTAAACCGTTGTTCAACCATATAGTACATAATAACAATGTTATAAGTCTCTCAGGACAATAATAACAGAATACATCCAAAATCTTATACAAATATAATTGATTCTACTTCCTATGTTGGCTTAAAATGTGGAAGGATATGTGATACCATATCGTCCCACATTATAAGATCTCAAAAAAAAATCTTATAAACAAGGTGGACATTACAAAACATTTTCTGTAACTAATAAAAACAAAATTAAAACGCTTTTCCAAAAGCTGGGGCTTAGCTGACGCAGCCTATGTTTATAGAGTAAAATAATATTTTGACAATTTACCAATAAAACAGAAGAAGAGCGATAGAAAAAAAATACTTTGAATTTTAGCAATTACTTGCGTAACCTGACAAAATAAGGTCTAATAGTGTCAATGCACTGACGGTGAATAACAATAATTCTTCATTTAAAATCACTTAGAAAACAAAGAGATACAATCCCTGCGTCTCTGTGTTTTCTATGTAATCTGGAACAACAAATAATGACATTATCAAAAGCATGAACATAACTCAAAAAAAAAAGGTATGCCTGAAACTCGCAGAGATAGTGTGCGGATATGCCCGCGTATTTCAGGATACAAGACTTACAACTAATAATCCTAACTTAATCATCTGTTCAGCCGATATCCGAATTTGCGTCTGTTTTAGCGTTAATACTATGACAATTTATACATACACTTGCAGATATATAGTTTTAAATACATTCTCAACTCGAGCATTAGCACCAGAGTTGAGGATTTTATTGTAAGAAACAAACCAGCATCATCATTACCAATGTCAAACTTACAAAACACCCCCCGTGAAGTAATTACCCCATATCCGTAGAAATGAGCCTATGACAGGACTAATGACTGTCTGAACGCATGGAATCTCCATCTCGGTTGATCAGGCCGGATGAAGTTCTGTGCATTGTAAAAAAAATAAGAGAAAAAGAATAGTATAAAATTCCTCAAATCCAACAGTCCCCGAGAAAGATGGCCAGACTTTCTAAGGTACTGAAGAGGAGGGACTACATAGGTATGTTGTCCAATTTGACGATATCCTTTACATGAAAGTCGCCAGACACTTTACCATTCAAGTCTGCCAAGGTATACACTAAGTCCGATTTTTTTTTTATTATTACATTTTGCACGAATCGTGGGGACAATTTTTGAGAAAAGTAATTTAACGCGTTAGACTGAACAAAGTTTCGTCTCCACACGACGTCACCAACTTGATAAGTGACGTTTTTCCTACGCAAATTGTAGTGGTTAGCCCCCTTTTTGTATGCCTTGAGTAGAGCATCTGAAACTTGTTCATACACGTTTGCCAAACCTTGCAGCTTTTGTGCATATGTGGAAGGCGAAGCTTCCTTTTGCGCGTCGCTATCCCTATCATGAATAGGGTTACGGTGCAAATCCCCATCAAGTATCTGCTCACGGCCGTGCATTAGGAAATACGGTGTGAAGTTTGTCGCGCAATTGACAGTGTTATTCATCGCGGACTGAACCTGGGGCAAAAATTTTGACCAGTTACGATGGTCTGATTCGACCAAAATTGATAAAGCAGTACCTAATGTCTGGTTATACCTCTCAACCACGTTGTTCTGTGGGGTATACAGAGAGTTGTAAAACGGAGGTGGTATATTGTAACTTTGTAGTAGTTCTTTAAACTCCCGTGAGATGAACTGGCGACCGTTATCGCACACTATCGTACGAGGCACCCCGTGAACCAGGAAAACGTTCTCTTCCAAATTTTTAACTATGCTTTTCGCGGAGCCGTTGCGCAGCGGAAATAACCAAGTGAATTTGGAAAAAACGTCAACGCATGTCAATATTACCGTAAAGCCGGAGTAACTCCGAGGTAAAGGACCTACTAAATCTAAAGACAGCATTTGCATAGGTCTAGTGACACGTTTAGGGTTTGAGGATATTCCATTAGGAGGTGCCGTGCTTATCTTATGGGCTTTACAAGTTTGGCAACGATTTACAAATTCCTTGACATCTTTATACATGTTCGGCCAGTAATACCTAAGTTGAAGCTTTTTATAGGTTTTGAAGACCCCTGGGTGACAGGCGCGCGCGGAGTCATGGGAGTCTGAAATAATATTTTTCCTATCCTCTTGAGGAATTACCCGTTTCCATGCGGTGTCCTCGCATAAGTCCAACTGGGTTTTTGTGTGACGATACAACTCGTTGTCTTTAATTTGGAAGTTCTGAAATCGTTGAGGGAATTCCTGACAACCTTTCCAAGCATTTAGATACCATTTATCAGTGGTATCACTAAGGTTAGATCCCGATATAAGAGCTACATCCATACGCGAAAGGACGTCCGGTACAATATGTTGAGTTCCCTTACGGTGAACAACATCAAAGGAAAATTGCGATAACCGTGAGCTCCATCGTGCAAGACGGCCACTAGGATTAGATAACGAACCTAACCACTTTAAACTTGAATGATCAGTAACAACTGTGAAATGCGCTCCTTCAATGTAAGGTCTAAAGTGCGTTACTGAATCCAATACTGCTAATAGTTCACGCTCTGTAATTCCGTAGTTGCGTTCGTGAGTATTTAAACACCTTGAATAATATGCAATCGGGTGCTCCAGCCCATCAATGGTCTGAATTAAAACTCCGCCAATTCCACCGGAGCTGGCGTCGCAGTGTATCGCGAAAGGTTTTGAGAAATCCGGGCAACTTAAAACCGGAGCTGATGTCAATGCTTTTTTCAACACGTTAAAAGCCGTCTCGGCCTCTGGAGACCAAGCAAAGTTGCTGATTCCTTTTTTCGAACCAGTGAGTCTTGTAAGAGGGGCGGCAATGCTCGAGAAACCCTTTATGAATCTTCTGAAGTAACCACATAATCCAATGAAGGCTCGGATTTGCTTTGCGTTCTTGGGTACCGGGAAGTTTTTTATACTGTCTATCTTTATGGGGTCTGTACGAAGACCTTGCGAGTCAACCATGTACCCGAGGTATTTGAGCTCGGCTTTGCAGAACTCCGATTTTTTCAGATTTATGGTTAGACCTGCGTCTCGTAGTCGTTCATAGACACGGTTCAATAAGCAAAGATGTGATTCTAAGTCTTCTGATACCAAGATCAGGTCGTCTAAATAACAGAAGGCATTGTCGTCAAATTCTGGACCGAACAAAGCGTCGGCCAGTCTTTGCAGCTCACTTGGTGCGTTTTTAAGTCCAAAGGGCATCCGGGTGAATTCAAACAATCCACGACCGGGTACAACGAACGCTGTCTTCTGACAGGAGTCCTTATCTAATGCAATTTGCCAAAAGGCTTTAGATAAGTCTATAGACGAGATGTATCGGGCACCGCCTAGCTTGTCTAGGATCCTTGTTATGTATGGTAATGGATAGGAATCGCGTGTTGTAACATTGTTAATTTTCCTGGAGTCCAGACAAAAACGACCCGTTCCGTCTTTTTTTTGTACTATGAGCACTGGACTCGACCATGGAGATCGCGAAGGACGGATGACTCCAAGTTTTAACATCTCATCTACTTCTGCGTCAAGTTGACGTTGTCTTGCCGGAGACAGTGGGAAATAACGTTGTTTAATAGGCGGACCTGTTGTATGTATTTTGTGTTGGACTAGATGAGTCAACCCTAATCCCTTCTTTTCGTAAGAAATGGATTCGAATTTTTTGACAATGTCCGAAAGGGCTTTGTTTTCCGAATTTGTTAGAGAAGAGGCAGGCCGAATTGCTCTCACCTCATTGATTTGACCTTTTTGTTGAGGTACGCGAACTTTTGAGAACAGTTCCGGCGCGATCCGAAACTGTTTCCAGAAGTTCACCCCCAATACGAAATTAGGTGTTAACGTTGGAATGACGTAAAAGATAACTTCTCTTGTGGTTGAATTGTACGTCACCGGCAAAGTTAAATACCCTAAAACAGGCTGGCTGGTACCGTCTGCTGTCGTAACGCTAAAATCTGTTTTTACTAATTCTACTCCTAACTCTAAAAAAATCTTATAACTATCCCCCCCTAAACAAGACAAGGAAGCACCACTGTCTAGCAGTGCTTTAAAATTATTATTTAGAATAAAAATGTCGGCATAAGGACGCTCATCCTCTGTACTAACCTTCTCCTGTGGCAGTGCGTCCACCGCTTGAGGAGACGGGCTAGAAAGGAATTGTTGCACTAGGCGGAGCCAACGCTTCCACTCCCTCTTTCTTTGTGCACAAGAAGGGGCGCGGTAAGATTGACTCGTTTCTAGTTTTTTGGATCATTGGTATGTTTCTTATTGTTAATACTACTAACATGCGGTTTCCTATTGTCGCTATCTTTTTTCCAACAATTTGTTAATGAATGACCTTTGATCTTGCAATAAGTACAAACAAGAGATTTATTTTGTTGATTTGTTATATCCTGTTTAGCAAAATTATTCGTATTATTCCCCATAGGTCTTGAATTCCTAGAAGGGTTAAAATTATTATTATTGTTATTAATATTGAATGACCTGTAATTGTTTGTATTAGTGAAAGGCTTATTGTAACTATTGGGGAACGAGTTAAATTTTTTAAAGTTACTGGGCTTATTTTGAGTGTCAACTAATTTTGGAATTGCTGTGGATGTTGAGGCTTCAGTGTACGACTCGAGTTTAGCAGCGCACCTCGTAAGTTCCTCAAACGAACAAAAGTCTCTGGATGACAGCAAATTAGCATACATAGGCAACAATGCTTTCATGGCTACCCGCAAAAGTTTAACCTCAGGAATTTTGCAATCCAATTTATTGTTAAGCGCTTTAAGTCTCAAAGTGAATTCCAAAACTGACATTCCCTTTGGCTGTTTATAATTTAGAATCTCATTTTCCAGATCTAATTGTCTATCCTGTCCCTCGAATTGTTTTATTAATAAGCTGGATAAGTCATCCCATTCTAAGTCTGGACTATAAATTGACCTATACCATAGAAGTGCTAACCCGTCTAAAATTTCACTGAAAGATTTAACTAAGTCTTTGTGTGAAATGTTGCGTGTCCTACAACGCTCTTCGACCAAAAGCAGAAAATCTCTCACGCAGCTTTTACCATCGTACTTGAAATCCCAATTTGTAAGCCCCCGCGATGATGAGTCTTTATAAATAACCTTGGTATGTTTAATAACCGTGACCTTCTCCTCTGTTTCATTGTCAGAATCTAGATCCGAATCACTTTCCTCCCTAACCACATCTAATGATTTCTTCATAGTTTTGTTAAAGGCGCGCGCTTGCGAACGCAACGCTTGGGCAGTGCCCTCCGGTTCGATGGATCGTGAAGTTAATTCCTTTATAAGTTCATCCTTGGATGCATTATTTACATTTGGAATCAGAGTAGACATTGTAACGGTAATGTTATAAGCTTGACACGAAAGCAGAATTGGAAAGAAAGAGAAGAAAATAAAATAAAATTACTTTATTCTTTGTTTTTGATGTTGTTGTTATTTTTATTTCTGTTAATGAACGTTGTAGTTGTACGTTGTTGTTGTTATTGCTATATTATTTAATTTTTTTTTTAAATGTGTATGTTGCCCATTTAAATGAATATTTTTTTTTTTAGTTTAATTAAATCAATATGTAAGTAGCTCATTTAAATATAAAAATTTTTGTCCATTTAAATTAATATGTAAGTAGCTCATTTAAATAAAATTTAAAACGTCAGTTAGACATTAGTAAATAAACAATTTACAAGTATAATTTATAGTAGGTTTTGACAAAGCCTTATACAAATTTCCCACTCGAAGCAAAAATGAATTACCCGCATTGTCATTAAAATCTCAATAAATATCTTAAATATTTGAATAATCTTTAATAATCATCCTCCATTCCTATTTAAACACATAATAAATTGATTTGTCTTCGGCTATCAGGTATTTTGACATGTAAACACAACATAAGCCGAAGTCATAGATAAAATGTAACGAGAAACCGTCATAGACAATCCGAGGTATTCTTAGAACAGCTAGCACTGATTAGTTCCGCAAAGAAAAAAAATATAGAGCTCTACCTAGCACATTGTCCATAGTCTATGACCGATTTCTATGCATTCAAACAATAACAAAGTAAATGACAATCCATTTTAGGTTATAGGAGGTAGGTATTTCAGATACTATGCATAACTGTGTGGTATTGAAAAAAAAAAACCAATAAATACGAGATTAATCATTTATAAGGTACCCACAATATTATTACGCATAGTATCTCTTTACGAATTCACGCCGGTAATAGTGCCAGCGAATTGAAATAATGAGATTTGTTGTCATTTCCAAACACCGTCACTGCAATCATAGGTTATGACAGCGACCAAGTTTAATAATAACAAACGAAATTAAGACCTCCACTGAACAGATGAATAATAATTTTTTGGGCTCTTTACATTACAGGGCGAAGAAAACATTTTCAGGAATGCTATAAATCGTGACCAGACAGCGTATGGAGCGCCATATTGTTATGTTTTATGTTTGTAATGACATATTGTTATGTGCGTGTGTTATATTTTAAAAGGAAAAGTAACGTTGAGCCTTGGTCGGGCTCGGGTGTATTCTGCCAGTCAACTTTGATTTCTTCTCAGGAAATCTTGGACGCCAAACCCAGTCTAATGTCTGGGTATGTCAACTAGCGGAGATCACGGTACTCAATTCTCAGAGTGTGGGTCAAGGTTTTATAACATTCCTGAAAAGGCTGCACAAGGAATTCTACATAATAAAACACAGAGTAGAGTTGACAATCGGTACACTGTATTGAAATTATAAAATATAATAAAACAAATTGGATGGACTCACCCCGGGACCAATGTCGTAATCTATGCTATTCCTAGCTACACTAATTAAGTTTTACTGCCGCCGTTCCCCCGATGTCGCGTGAACCAACACCACCTCCTGGTGGCAAGGGAGGTCCCAACCTCTGCGGCCCAGCATGTGCCTGCGACCTCCACGGCGGTCGCCCGGAAGGGATGATGGACCTGGACCCTCAGAGAAAGGGAGGAGTACCCAAACACTCCTCCAAATTGTATAGGAAGGCTCGACAGCAATCGAGGCTGAGTATCGTTCAACCCTGCGGCAATCTCGGGTTTGTTCCATAAATAAACCCCCGGTGGGAATTCGATGTTTGCCCTGCATTCAATGACAGGCGCGGCGGGTAATTATTTACACCGATCTCTCGGATAAAGAGGTACTTTAAACATAACAATCGAACACCGCCATTAACTCGTGTTCACTTTTGGGGACCCGCGCGAAAACTCACATTTTACGTGAATAATCTTCGAAATTAATATATTTTCTATTTTAAAAAACACAACGTGTTTCCTTCCCCCGGATGCAGATGCCCAAAACTTGGATTTCAATCACATCGTATTTAAAACTTAATAATTAAGTGACCGTTGTTTTCACGGCGTACCGCACATTCCGCCGTCAAAACCAGAGTCCGGAAACGGAAAAAAACAAACGCCGCCTACCGACGCGTTGAACGAAAACTCCCCCAGCTTTGCCAACCTAACCAATAAAAATGCATTTAAAAAATAGTACCTAACTTACGATTAATACAATCGCTTCATAACATCCCTGTTAACCGCTCCCATCTCCTTTGAAGTATATAAATTTCTATAAAAATCTCTTACTACAGCCAGCCACGAAGCCCACTCCCCGGAAGTCTCCTCGGCGAGCGTCGACGTCTTAACGCCCGCTGTCTGGAACTCCGGGGTAATCAGTTTTTTTGGACGGCGGCAGCCACAAGCTGGAGACTTCACTCCTGGTCTCCCGCAGCGGAAACAATGCACCTCCCTGGAAACGTTATTTAAAGGGCTAAGATTACCATGGTTCGTAAAACGACGGTTATTTCTAACATAGGGATTGACATTTCCTGAATTAATATTCCTACTATTGTTCCTGTTATGAGAATTGTTATTTCTAGTAGAATTATGGTTATTAGATGAAACAGTAGAAGAAAGAACTCTGTCATTTGAGCGGCTGTCCGCTAACTCAATCATTTTTCCCAGTTTCTTCAGAGAAATAATATCCGGAATTACTGATAGCGATAACTTTTGAATATATCTGGGTAACATGTTACATTGTAATATTTCCAAAACTTCTTCATCAGGTAACTTCGATGCCAGACGATTATTCAAAATTAAAATACGAGTAATGAAGGAGTTTAAATTTTCCTTCTGCATTTGAACGGTAGCTCTCAATTGAGCCAACAGTCGTCTCTCATGATCCAGAAACTCATATTCCTCCTTCAGAGCCACGACGATGTCAGACCATGAAGTAAATGAGGAGCGATTTACCCTATACCACAAGAGTGCATCACCAGAAAACAATTCAACAGCAGAAGTAAAAAGAGAAACTTTACTCACATTCCGGGCTAGTGCGAGCTCTTCGATTCTCTCTATGAAATCGTGAACGCAAGCTGAGCCGTCAAACGAAATGTTCCACTTATGCACTGGAACCGACAAAGGAGACGTAACGGGGATCGATGCCGCCGAAGTTTCACCAGCTTTCGCCATGTTGATTGTATCTGCTTTACTCCTTGTAACAATTGTAAATTCCATAACCTAACTACAAAGGAATATGAAACAAAGTTATTAGAACATGCGACAACACAACATGATACCACAATACTCGGAAATGTTTCCCATGCAAGTCAAGATCAAATTATAATATAATGTCGCCAGATAACTGGAGACGTTTGAAACGCGTAAAACGCCGGTGAGTTGGTTCCCTCAAAGCCAAAATTGATAACCTATAATACTAACGGGAGACCCGTGTCTATGCAGGTGAAGCAACAAGCCGCCGTTGACGACAACACACGCGAACGAAACCACAAGACATCACGAGATAATTCAAACTAAAACGAAACAATAAAATACCCGACCACATGTCCGAGACGCCACATTAAGTTCTTCTATTACGTTGGGCCCAGATTGTAACATTCTTAATTCCATTGAATTATAATGCATACGTCGCCATCCCACATAACCTCTTATCTGAAATAAATCACATGTAAACATGTACGCACTATGCGTCAGTGAGATGTGGGTAGGATGATAAAAGAAAAGACTGAATGTTTAAAGTAACAAAGGGTGAAACATTTATTTTAAATCTCCAACATTAACAGTAGAGCATGAACTAATTAAAGTTATTGAATTTACAGGGGTGGTTGATTACCTGCAGTAATCAATTAATGTGAAGCTAAATTCGGAACATGTGGTATCGAACAAAAGTACATAATTATTATAATCCTGATGAGCGCCTGTACAGATGGACTGTACATATTTATATGGATTAATTAATTACTAAAAAATTAAAAGTCAAAGTTAGAATTATCTCGTGATGATTTGTTAGAAATAATTTCGCTCACGTGTGTTTCTGCCATGACCTTAGACGGCTTGTCGACCAGCTGTTACACCAAGCACTCCCAGGAACCAACTCTCGAACCTACCGAAAGTACCGAAACTTCTCGTCTACTCTACCGGCGCCTGTAACGACCGGCTGTCAAACTAAACAGGTACCCGCGTGGCTACAAACTCTCTCTAAATTAGGCAAGTACTTGCCCAAACTGTTGCAATAGTAGTTACCACAGGTTATCTCTCAAGTACTGATTTTTATTATTTAGACAGTTTTATTGTTTATTTAAACTATTCAATTAAAGTTATACAAGTTTCGGATCAATATCAGATGCCCACGTTTGCGTGGAGGAGACTTGTGAACCAAAATGTTTCATGTCAAAATCTATTAATTATTATTTCGAAGTATAAACCTTTTACCATGCAATGTAAATCTGTTTATATTTAAATCCTACTTATTTGCTTACGTGGAGCAATTAATATATGGATTATTCATTATTTACGCTGAATACCGTAACAGTGTGTTGTATTTACAAGTTGTTCAGGTGCCATTATATTAAAATATTATCTTGGTGTTTAGTTACTTATCAACTTCATTATAATTATTATATTGTGGTTCTGGTATTTACTAACCGCCTTATCGTAATGAATTCTCGATAAAAGTGCAATATAGTGCATTTTATATATACACCGAAACGTCAACATGAAACGTGACTAAATTCACGATTTGAACTTTGGTAATGAAATTAGCAATAAAAATATGTAGGTACCAGATGTACCTACTTAAATAGTTATAGTTATTTTACGTTATTGCGTATCTTTTCTAACGTTAAATATTACAAACATATATATATTTATATATATTTTTTATTATTTCATAAATGTTTACATGACACATTTTTGCCATTTTTTAACTACCATACTAGGATATTGCCCGTGTTATGGTAGTCATACATGAAATATTATTTTATATAAACAGATAATAAAATATTAGAAAAGGAAAGAAAAAAAATAACATAGTAAGGGATAAATAAAACTAATAACAGATAAAAATAAAAATATAAGAATTAAAAGTAAGCTAAGAAATAAATAATAAAAAGATAATTTAAAGAAGATTGAAATAAACATTGGTAAGTATTATTCTTCTTGAGATAAAAATAGAAATAAAATTTGTTAAGTATTATCCTTCTGGAGATAAAAATAGAAATAAAATTTGGTAAGTAGGTATTCTTCTGCACGAGAGTACATGTTTGTAGTAACTTTTGATATTATTTCTTTGAAAGAAATTGCAAAGAGTGTTAGAGAAAGTAAATTTTTTGTTTGTTATTTTTTTGTGTATTATTAAGTTAAATAATTAAATTAGTAATAATAATATTTTTTTTTAATTAATATTAATTGTTTTTTTTTTGTAATATTAAGCTCTCATGTGTTGTTTGAAGAAATCTCTTCCCTTTTCAAATATCCAATGTTTGATACGGGCTTTAAAGAGAGATTTAGAATTATTCTGTGACTTTATATCGGCACTCAGAGCATTTACATCTTGGGAGCGATAAACCAGAATTGTCGTTGAGCGAATGAGGTTTTAGTTTTAGGGACCACGCAACCCAGGTTTGATGAAAAACGTGTGTGTGCTTGATGTTGTGGAGCCACCAGTAGATTATTTTGGAATATATAACATACGCTTATCTTAGTAACTAACTGTCGAATATCTAAGACCTTGATTTCAGCAAAGAGTTCATTTGAGGAATGGGTAGGTTGGCATTTAAATATAATTTCCAAAATTAGTTTTTGAAC
This sequence comes from Limnephilus rhombicus, assembly GCA_929108145.2. Classification (NCBI taxonomy): domain Eukaryota; kingdom Metazoa; phylum Arthropoda; class Insecta; order Trichoptera; family Limnephilidae; genus Limnephilus; species Limnephilus rhombicus. Next base: position 38,730,803 of record OV815278.1, read on the forward strand.
TGTAATAATTGGATTGATAATGGATTCAGCACAACGACCCCATCCCACAATACCATATGTTGCTATGGATTGGAAAAGGGCAAAGTATACGGTTCTTAGGGTCTGTAAATCTAAGATGGACCTAAGGGAGTTTTTTTTACTGTGTCACTTATATGGGCTTCCCAACGCAGTTGGTTGTCTATGATTATCCCCAGATATTTAACTACCTTTGATGATTTAAGAACAGAACAAGTGCAATTAATATTAGGTGTGATTTCGGGAGTGTGTAAATTGAGTGAACATGAGTGAATGATTGGTTCAGGGCAGTTGTTAGGTATATTATGTTGACGTATGGAAAAAGTCATATATTGTGTTTTGTCGATGTTAAGTGTGAGGAGGTTAGTGTCAAGCCAATCCTTTACTTTTATAAGGCCATTATTAGTTTTGTTAATAACGGATTGCCATGTTTCATCTTCGAATATTAAGACCGTGTCATCGGCAAATGATAATATCTTACCTCCAATATTCATGGCACATAGTGAGTTAATGTATATAAGAAATAAAATTGGTCCTAGTATACTGCCTTGAGGTACACCATAGGACGCAGATAATTTATTACTTATATGTTTTTTATCAGATTGGATAAGAGTTTGTTGTGTTCGGTTTATCAGGTAGTTTTCAAACCAGGTGTAGGCTACTCCTGTTATTACAATCTGTTGTAGTTTTTTTAGTAGTAAGGGATGGGAGACCGTATCAAATGCTTTTGCGAGATCAAGAAAAACAGCAAGTGGTTTGCGACCAATGTCGAGATTATAAGAAACTATCTTTGTAAGGGCGGCTATTGCATCTGAAGTGCTCCTACCTTTGCGAAAGCCATAATGGTTATATATAAAATAATTGAATATTTTTTAGTGTGAAAGTTTTTTTTTTTTTAAATTTTAATATATGTTTAAATAACAATATGCAACGTATAAAAAATTAACACGGTCGTTTTGCAAGTAACTTGTTAACGCAATTCCTTTTTTTGTTCAATAACCACGTATTAAAGTTTTTATATGTACGTTTTATGTTGGTTTGAGTTATATGTTGTGTTTCTTTTAAGATTATCATGCGGTTTTCACCAATACATAGAGTGATTAATAAGGAAGGTTTTTAGTAAATTGGTTGAAATATATAATATATCTGGCCAAACGGCAGCGGGCAGCGGGCAACGGTCTGACAAACGGGCGGTGTGGATTTGATTTAACAGATGGCGTTGGTTATAGAGGTTTCATTAGCCACAGCAACGCGTGGCCGGGTGTGCTAGTTATTTATATTCCGATAAATTATTTATATTATTAACTCTACAATAAAATCCCACTCTCACTCAAAACCGCAACAACATTATAACATTTAAATCTCAAATAAAAAGCTGGATACAAAATATTGGGAGGTGAGAAATAGAAAATATACTGATACCAAATACAGACTGAAACCGAAACCACTTAACTGCACTACTAAAAAAAAACACAATCTAATTTATTTTATAATTATTTCGGAAAAATCACTACATAATGATTACTTCATATTATTCATATGTAATTAAAATTTAATATGTAAATGAAGTCCTCAGCGATCCCAGTGAGGATATCATTATCTCTACTTATAACAAAAAAGGAAGATAATAAAACATTTATAATAATTGTTTTATTTTATTAGATATGCCGATTACCACTACAGCGCCATTTTCGTTGTGGTGAGGCTCTTTACCGCGGATTATTAATTTTCTCATTGCTTAAACGAGGCCATATTTCGTCTGTATTGAACGCTTCAAGAGATCTGTCTACTTTCCAAAGCGAATGTCAATAAACAACTGTTTGTACTCATAAAGTGTGTTTATGTGCGTGCTATTTTAATTGTATTTTAAATTAACTAACCATCATGCAATTTCTCGGAGTCATGGAAATTTGAGTATTTGGTTTAGTTGATGTTGTCATGTGTTTTGGGATGTCCCCGACATTTTATTCCTTCCACTTGCTCGTCACGTGTAAAAACTCGTTTCTCTGTGTATGCGCTATTCTTGTACCCACCACCTCCGTATAGTCTATTCCGCTTAATTGGGACATGACGGGACGACGGGACCCAAACATGTTGTCCCAAATTAGCGACTGTCCCAAATAAGCGGAATTTAAGGGAGGTAAAAAAATAATTTTATTGACCTTTTTTATAAACACTGCATTTACTCGAGTTCTCTGAAATATTTTTTTAAACTTTATAAAATTTTTGACATAAATATTTAATCATAATAAAATAATTATGGATACGGATACCAAAATCATCATGAAAAAATACATTTTTAAGCAGGAGCATGAAGGGAGACTTCCATTGATTTTTATTTGTTGTACATATTAATAATCATTATTAATAAAAATAAATATCACTTGGAGCCTCCCGTAAAATGTTATTTTTTCACGACATTAATAAATTAATTATGACCCAGTACTGATAAAAAATGCACCCCCTCTCCCCACCCGCGCCGCATACCGCATGCCCCTAAAATTCGTTTACTGAGGCAGATTACATCGACTTCAATCGGATTTTGTTCCAATTAAACGGAACGGTGTCCCAGATAGCCAAATTAAGTCAATATTAGTTGTTAAACAATAGTATGTAACATAGTTTCTATATTTGGTTTCCGTTTCTTGGGTGGTGTCCCGATGAACCGGTATACCAATTAAGCGGATTCGACTGTATTTTCTTTCTAAATTTTAATAATTTCGCTTATGTCGGCCTTTCGTTTTTTTCAAATCTCTTCATTCGTAATTCGGTCAAACGTGAACCAAGAATATCGCTTGTTTATTTCATGCTTTTACTGTGAGATGCTTTCTGGGCAGATTTCACATTACCTGCCGTCGACGCACATCAAAATAACATCCACAAAATAACACAAATGATGAAAGGAAGGGAAATGTTTGATTGACAGGTTCATTACCAAAGTCACTATTCCAACATCCCATCATCGTAATTATTTTAATTACACTGATATGATTGTGTATCACCTTCAACATGTTTTGTTTAATATTCATATTAGTCCTGCATTCGCCACTCGCCTTAAATAATCTGCATTAAATAATAAAATCATACAATTATCATCTTGTCTCCATTGAATTTTAAAACGGTAGTAGCCTTGGTGTTAGCCAATACGGTTAATAATACGGTAGTAGTGGTTCTAGTGTAATACCTTGTATAAATACGCCGATTATATTTTCAATATCTCACATTTTCAATATATTCCTAACACAAACAAAAACTTACGTCACCCCAAATAATCTCAACTGGCTGTTTAAAAGTTTTGTAATATGGTTGGTTGACTGAAAAGGAAAGAACAGACAATCGAAATATACTAAAGAACTAACAGGAGTACATTTCATAGACATATAATATTCTAATATAATAAAATATGCAGGGTAGGTACTGCTTGCTAGCAACATTAATTATATAATCATGTACCTACTGTATTTACATTTTCTTATCTCCATGTGTAATATTATATTACATATGCACCTTTTTATGGAAATTTTAATAAAAACAACATGTATATACTTAATATTACAAATATTACAACAATTCGTATGTGCATGTATGTGTACATATATGCATATATTTTTATTACCTTAACACGGGCATTAGCCTAGTATGGTAGTCAAGAAAAAAAACATAATAGTGTACTTTCAAGAATTGTATGAAATAATAAAAATAAAAAATAAATGCTATCAGTAGTTTTCCTGGAATAGCTGGTTAAACACAGAAACATATATTTTTTTAAATATCGGTTGCTTTGGCCCACGAGAAGTTAGCCCACGACAAGAGATTTTTTCGTGAAATTCATGTAGATATCCACTAGACTAGTGTACAAGTGCGTCGGGTTCCCTCCCAGGCTTCTGCTGATGAAAGTAGGACTAATTCAAATATTGTTAGGTTTTTGGCAAAACTTGGGAATGTGCCTTTCTTTTTAAGTAAAAATATTGGATGCGCTTCAAATTTAAAAACAAATGAACTAGTAAAAAAGTTTTTTTTACTATAATACATCTTTTTCCGAATTTCCAACATTTTTTTCCATATAAAAAGACGTACCTAGTACCTCTATCTAATTTTCTTTAAATGGACAATATACAGTGTTGGTTTCAAGCGACCTCCCAGGTAAGTATGGTCCTGTTTTCATTCATTTTAAGGCAGCATCGCGTTCATTGGTCACAACATTGTACATATATTTTCGTATCGGTGTCCAATGAACCGGTGTATGCAATTTTGAGCCATAAGTTGTTTTGAATTGTTTGTCTAGCTTGTAGTTTTTTTAGATTTTAGAAATGAATTATACTTTGTACAGCGCCCTTGAGGTGATTTTTCACCAAAACGGCGCTATGTAAATCATCCAAGTATTATTATTATTATTTTCAAATGTCTTTTAAAAATTAAAAAGAAATTGTTTGACTGAGGTTTAAACTTTCCTTCCCAGTGATCGGAATCAACTGCGTCATCAACCTCGCCAAGTTCCTATTTTTAAATCCAACGTTTATTTCGTAGTGCTTTAATTTTTTCGAATTTAAGAAAATGCGTATATGTCCGTTTGTTTGTGCGTGATGCCACCAAAAGTTGATTAAATGCATTGTTATCAACAACCAGTCTATCAGCAGTGTTTCATCTCGATCGTATATATAGGTATCCAAGATTCCGCGTCAAACAAACAAAAGTGAAATTCAAATACATACATACATGTATTTAAAAATCTTATAATCGCAATCATAACCATCAAAATAAGAATCTATCCACCACTTCTCTGGCGGCCTTGTACGGTTTCTAGCCGCGCTGGCCTTACTCGCTAAATGCTGCATTGGAGAATCATTGTAATTATAACGATATTGTTACTTTCACTGAAATCCCCTCCAATTCCGACGCCTGATGCATTCACTAATCTACCGAATAACAGTAATATCATCTTCCTTTCTTTTACTATGCACCCCATAATAAAGGACAATGCCTTGTTGTATGAATTCATCTCATAACATAAGCACTTAGGAAACTTAATCATTGACAATGGACCCCGCCGACATACATATATGTATGCTTTATGTCACCATTATTTATTTTCATTTTCAGGATAAGGTCCTGAAATAATGAAAATTTTAATATCTAAAAAAGGAATATAAACATTTATGAGGATCGGCTGCGCGGCCTTATTCATACAAAAAAAAATGGATTTGAGGCCAAAATAAAATTTGGAGTGAATGTGTTTTGGAAAAATCGTGTACCTTTACTTTTTATCCAGTTTGTGATATGATTTTTTTGTTTGTTTGTATGGTGGTGAAATATCAGCAGTTTGTTTCAAAGTAGGTGGCGTATGTACCTTCGTGTTAATTACTATTAACACAAAGTACTTGCCATAGTTGTTTCTAAAATCATGAAAGCACAACTCCTTCAATTGCCTATATTTTATAAGTTAAAATTAATAAAGTGGCGCAGGTCCGTTTTAGATATTTGCTACGTCTTAAAAAAAACTAAAAAATATATTTTTAATTTGGTTAAGAGCAAGGGCGGATCCAGGGGGGGGGGTCATGACCCCCACCTAGGTGGACATACTTTTTACTTGTGTCTATTATTATCAAAATTAAATTATAAATTCTAGTGACTTGACCACGACTATGTGCCCCCCCCCCCTGGCGCTATGTGACTCCCCCAGACGCCAAAGCTGGATCCGCCCTTGGTTAAGAGGAACGGCTACGCGATCTTTTTCACACAAAATTTTAATTTGGATTTGAGACGAAAATACTTAACCAAATTATTTGACAAATTTACATTCCCTACCTACCATGTAAATATGTATTTTGTGGAGGCGCGAATTTACGCATTATATTCCGACGACCCATAAAAAATAAAGCGGCCAATGAGCGCAGACCTATCGTCGTTTCTGTTTTATATCTCAACCAATAGGAACCTTGGGGGCAGTTTGATGCTTCGCAGGTGCCGTAGTGCGACATTTCCGTTTCATCCGAATTTCAAATCACTCTAACGGGGCTAAGGAAGTTTCCCTTCAAAAACATTGATGGACAAATTTAAATTACAAACTTTTAAATTGCGTTGGAACACAAATTTATTACACGAATATATAAATTTTAAATTTCGACCCAAAAAAAAACTCATTATTAGGATGTTTATTTTTTAAATTTAAATTTACGCAGTGGGTTACGTAATATTCTTTTTGTAATAATGATCTTTATTAACTCACAAAAAATGTCTAAAGTGCTTATAAAATCAGTGTCTAAGTGGATTCAACTCTAACCATAAATAAAATTTAATAATATTTTCTTTCAATGATAAACCAAAAATATCCACAAATTGACGGTAATTATTATTTCCAATAATCTTGGCTCAGCGGAGTACAAATATTGTGATAATTTTGGAAACATTTCAAATTTATGACGCTTTGCTTTTCTAAAATTTACCAACGCGCGTTATCTCCTCTTAGTTATTCGAACCAAATTCTGTATATCAAGGTCTCAGAACATGTGTTAATTCTATTAAAACCAAAATTTAAAATAAGCTGAGAAATTCATCTAGATCTAGAACCTCTTGCTTTTGTACATGAATAATGAATACTGTAAGTGTGAAGCTTTTGGATACTACAATGTTCCAGTTGACTTCTTTTAAATAAGAAGTTTTATTAAAAAAAATCCAAGGCTCTATTTATTTTTAATAATAATGCACTTGTTATTTTATAAAAGATAAAGTAAATGTCCTGCTTTAGTACGAAAGTTAGGTTCGTTAGGTATTGATTATATTTGTTTACTAGATGTGTTGCAACGCCCCTCACAGAAAGTGCTTTAATACAAGTGCTTTTAGATACACAATATTTTTGAAGTAAAACTGGTGAATGCGTGACGAGAGCGTTATGAAAAGTGTGATCGAACGGAAGTTGAGAGGGAGATATAAGTTAGTGAAGTTTTACTTCAGTCGTGTGGTCTAAAGCACACACGTTTTTTTCTTTTTTCTTCTGGTGTGGAGCATGGATTTTCCAAATTTACCCCCTGCTATCCCCTACCGCTACTATATCTCCATTGCAATCTATCCCTCTGCCCCGCATCCTCGTACCCCACTTCTTTCCCGTGCGTTCCCGCATTTCCCCCTCCTTCTCGTCTTCCCTCCCTGCCGCTAAACTATATGAATTACACACATTATTGTGAAATTTTAAGACGACAATATACCCTAAAATATATTCAGAATCTTAACGACGTAAGTAAAGAAACCATGTATACGAATTGCGACTCGCGACCAGTGTATTGGACGTAACTACTGTCGAATTTGCCGTATCAAAGAAAAGAAGAAGAAAAATAATGTGGGAATCTGAACGACGTAAGTGAAGAAAGCGTGTAAACAAATACAAGCCGCAGCACGGCGTATTGGACGAACGTACGGTCGAATTCACCTTAGCAGGGCCTGGTGATTGGACCTTCCAGCCGCGTTCATTTTAATTAATTCTGAAGAACGTGTTACAAATATTTAAAATGTGTCTCCATGTTGTCCTCCCGAAATGATTAGTTCATCGTCTAGAGAAATAAAAACTGGTGCTTACCGCTAACTTTATAGTTGAAAAACGGGTTATAAAGTTTTAAAATCGTTTTACGTAAAATATAATAATTGTAAGGTACTGTTTTTAAATCTAAAATAGAAATAACTCGCATCCTTTGTGCGGCATGGAAATAAAAAAGTTATTATAGTTACGAATTCGCCGGAAATTATTAAAATATGAGTTTTGAGCAAACCAAAATTATTAGGGTTGTGCACCGCCTTAATACAAATTTCGTACCGCCAGAGATCACCATTATATATAGAAACCATCGCGGGCATGCGACATTATTTTTATGCACACATAAAATCACCAAAGTTTCATCGCAATCGGATGAACGGTTTAGGAACGCATAAAGGACAAGCAAAGAAACATTCATTTGTATATATTAAGATTAGGAGGTATTTATGTATCACGTCATGTGGCTATTTATTTGTCTTGTTCGTAAAATGTAAACGCGTTGATAGCATCGGTGATTTACATATCAAGTGGCAGATTATTTTTTATTACCCGCTGCTAATAGCAGTGTTGCAAATAATGCATCGCAAATGTAACAATGCCGAGGATGGGAACTATCAGATTGTGTATAAAACAGCCGTGCGATGTGCGGGTGTAGACTATTGAATTAATTCCACGGGTGTTATAAAAATATTCTGCATTCTTCTTTTGATAATAACGCGCAACTCGCAATACCTACTGACTTACCGTGCTATATGAACGTTAACAGCCAACAAGCATTCTTGGCATTATCGTTTCGTAATATCATAAGTAATCGTATGCACCTGCTGCACAGTAGTGCACAGTGCACACTGCACACTGGTCGGGTGATATTGCCTACCCGTGAAAGCAGCTTATTTAGGATAAGGGTTGGTTTTCCTTAACATTTTCAATTAAAATTTTATGATGGCAAGTGATAAATTGATCTAGGATCATAAATTTTGTTGAATTGGATACCCATTAGAAAACGGGCTCTAGCAATATTGATAATGTAGCATTTTTTTACAAAAATATCTGCAAGCTCTACCGAATGAGAAGAAGAATTTTTGAAAAATCCGGTGATATTATATCCGCCTTGGGAGGCGGCTATGGGTATCGCCCATTGGATAATCAACACCCGTGCCACAGGCCACCACAGGTGGTTCACTACTTATGGAGACTTGAGGGGTGCACGGGCGAGGTGTATCTAGGTCTTGGTGGCGAATGCGTTTACCCACCTTTTTCGTGGCGGGCCGGATCGGGAGAGACTGGTTGAAGGAGAAATAATCTAGACCATAGGTTCTCAACGTGGGCGATAACGCCCCTTGGGGGCGTTTCAGACCTTCAAGGGGGCGTTAGAAGACCAAGAGAAAATTGGGACGCGTTTTAGACTTTCAAGGGGCCGGTAGGAGACCAAGAGAAAACCATTCCCACCCATCCTATCTTGCCCCATCCCATCCCATTAGGGGCCATCCACCCACAAAAATATTTTCCCTATCACATTACGCCCCCTCCGTTGTGGCAAATGTAACCCCATCGTGGTATCTCATTACGCCCCCTCCGTAGTGGTATCCCGTTACGCACCCTCCGTTGTGGCAAATGTTACCCTATCGTGGTATCCCATTACTCCCCCTTCGTCGTGGTATCTTGCTGTTTCGGATTCACGAGTTAGGGGGCGCTAGAAATAAAAATATTCTTAAAATGGGCCGTGGGCAAAAAAAGGGTTGAGAATCTATGATCAAGATTCTAGACCTTTTCGGAGCCGGGCTCTCGTAGGAGAGATGGATTCATACGACCATCACTCCTGGACGCATTGACCCCCATATTCCTACCTACCCCTCGTTCTCTTTTTTTTCCTGAACTTCCTCCCCTTCCTCTCCCTAAAAAGTCCCTCCACACAGCATCCCGAAAGATGACTCCTGAGGGAGTTTTTCCCAGGGCCTCCTTATGTGGAGCTCCTCCTTATTGTAAAAAAATAAAAATTTACTTTGAAAAATTAACTAAATCATGAATTCTAGGCAATTTTTCTCTCCCAATTAATTAATTTATTTCTTCTTTTCGCCTGTGATTTTTCCGCCCTTCGATACCATGCCTCTACCAATTACCACCCTCCCGGCATGACATAGCTAACCACTAATTTATTTATATTATTAAGATGATCTGTGGTTTTCTCTGATGTACAATACTTCCCAACTGTCGATCGGATATCATCGGACATTTCCGTAACCGTTCGGGTATTAGACACGAACGAGCAACAGTTGACTCTTTCATATAGTATAACTTTATTGACATTTGTTAAGATATCTCAAAACTACATATAATTAACTTTGCTAGCGACATCTATTAAAAGATCTTGAACTTACCTACACATTCATATACACTACAGGAAACATTTCTGTTTACCTTTTATTGTGGCAAATAAATGGACTGCCCAACCCCTTCAGCGGGCGGTTCACTTAGTTTAGTATGACGGTGTTAATTTTTCACTCTTTATCCGCTTTGGGCCGTGCCTTTTCAGTTTCCAGCAGTGTTTAATGTCCGCCCTCCTCCCCTGAGGCGCTGGGAACCCCCCCCCCCCCCCTCCCCACTTCCTGCTTCCGGTGGGCTGGCCCCACACAGCCTATCAAATAATTAAAGGGCTCTCAGCGGCCCGCGGGGAGATTGGCAGTCGCGTCACGTGATTTCTCTTCTCATTTTCATTATCGAAAATACACATCAGATCAGAGGCACTACTGAAAACCAGCTACATTTCAGGAGAAATACTGAATGTATAGCTAAGCATTGGCATTTTTGACAATAGAATCAAAGATAATTGTTTGAAATTGTAAAAATCTATTGATGAATAAATAAAAAAGTAAAAATCTACCCACTCACACAAAAACTCAATGATAAGTAATAATTTCTTACGAACGAGATATAAGCGCCCTTGAGATGATTTTTCACAAAAACGGCGCTCTACAAATTATCCAATCATTATTATTAAATTATCTAAACCAATACAGGGTGTTAAGGAACGTAATTGTCTTATTTTAACAAGTGATTCCGAGCACTATTTAGATTAAAAAATCTAAATTAAGTTTTCGTCAACGAAACTTATTTAATGTTTTTTTTTCAACTTTATTAATTCGGGAAGGTACTTCATCCAGTTTATACTAAATTAATTATTCGTTCCTTTCCATGATCAATGCCAATAACACATAAGCGCGACGCTTAAAACACAATCTGGAGGTAAGTTTATTTAAAAACTGTCGATTCCAAAAAAAAGTCCAATAATTTAATTCTGGAATATCACTCACTATACGCCGCTGATAGGTAGGTATAAATATTGCATAATATAACTCGTGTGTTATTGTCGGTAGTCGAGAGGCCTTAAGTGGAAGTTTAGTGCCCATCCTTGAATATTAAATATCATCCCCTAAAAATAATTCTACTCCTAGGTCCTTCAAAATTTTCAATTCAAATTTGTTTACTGGCATTAAATAAAATTTCACAAAATTCCTTTGGCTGAAAAATTTCTGGTTTAACGAAAAATATTAAAATACATCATGTACGTCACGTATTGAATATTTACGTCTGAAAATCGCCCGGTCGTGGAAGGTCCGCTATTCAAATCACGGTATGAGCATCAAACCTTTTTCTAATGTGAAAATTAAAATAAATTAATATTGTTTCAGTTTGTTAAAATCGTGACTAATTAAATAACATTTTAACAGGTTTTACTAACTGAATGTTATTGTTTCAGGAAGGAAAAATTATTTGATCAGATTTTTTAGAAACAAAAAGTTGAACGCCCTTATAGAGGCCCTACGTAACAATTTTGTTGGTGTGTCGAATTTTGTTTCACACTTTTTATTTAAAAACCGCTCCTTATCGTCAAATGATCGAATGTCATAATTTATAAAAATAATTGTAGAAAGGTGTGCCTACAATCTACAATACGAAATATTATCCGGTTTTACGTAATGTTTTTGCAACTTAATTTGAATATCATATATGTGTTATATACAATTATGCATGGTGGTGGGGGTCCGATTTGACTTAGGTACTTTATTTAACCAGTAATTAATTCCTGATATTATTTGAGGCGTGTAAAAGCATAGGCAGCAATCTCCTTAATTTTGAATAAAAAAATATTGATTATTATTTTTTAATTTTATAAACTAACGTTTAGACAAGATTTTTATGCATAGCACAAAGGGTAACAATTATTACAAGCAATAATTGTCAGCCTGAAACACTCATTTACATTGAAAAATCTTCCGAGAAAAGATACTTGCCGCCAACGGGACTTGAACCCGTGTCCTTCCGATTGCCGGTCGAATGCTCTGACCACTGAGCTATGGCGGCTTATCAAATACCCGCCAAATAATTCAATATATACTAGTGTTTCATTCAACAATTACTGCTTGTTATATTTTTTCCACCTGAAAACAACCAACTTTATTTCAGGTGGAAAAAAATATAACAAGCAGTAATTGTTGAATGAAACACTAGTATATATTAAATTATTTGGCGGGTATTTGATAAGCCCCCATAGCTCAGTGGTCAGAGCATTCGACCGGCAATCGGAAGGACACGGATTCAAGTCCCGTTGGCGGCAAGTATCTTTTCTCGGAAGATTTTTCAATGTAAATGAGTGTTTCAGGCTGACAATTATTGCTTGTAATAATTGTTAAAAAAATATTGGTCTACCGTGAAATTTTTTTATGTTTTTGAAGTAAAACTTCTTTACGCACGCTCTACTTGGGGGGTAAGCTGGTGAATTCGTTACGAAAAATGATGATTGTTACGAAAAGTGTGATGCGAACGGTAATCGATGCGAACGGTGATCGATGGCTATGCGAACGATCGGGCCTTTACGCACGCTTGACTTGGGGAGTGATAAGGATGGTCACCCCAAGGTCGTAGGTCACCCCAAGGTCGTAGGTCACCCCAAGGTCGTAGTTCACCCCAAGGTCGTAGGTCACCCCATGGTCATATTTCACCCCTATGTCATATGTCACCCCTAGGTCATAGGTCACCCCGTTCGCTACGTTTGGTAACTTAGCAGGGATACCTGGGTTCATGGGGCGAGGTTTGTCTTGTAGTTTTACTTCAGCCGTGTGGTCTAAAGCACACTCGTTTTTTTTAATACTGTTTGTTTCAGATCTTGTGACGTTTTTTCAAAATGTTGTGTATTTCATATTTTTTTGATTTCTTTGTCATTTTTTTGCAATCATTTGCATTATTGGTTTGCTTTATAACTTTTTAGTATAGTTTATTTATTTTATTTTCTTTAGTTTATCTTTGATATTTAGAATTATTCGCTATTTATTGTGTTTGTAAATTTTTATTTCTAATTTTCCTTGTAACTTATATTTTATATTAATGGGAATTTAATTATTAAGTTTTTTAACTCGGTACAATGCCCTTCAGATGATTGTTCATAAAAATGGAGTTGCAAAATATTGAAAAATTATTTATTTAAGGACTTACGTAATTCTCTTGGAACCTAGAAATTCTAATTGTTCTGTAATTTATATTATTTTATAATTTGAACAAAGGTTTAACATTGTCGGGGAAAATTGTTCAGAACTACTTGAAGCGACATTATTCTCTATTGCGACGTTTACCATTGGGAAAATAATATGAGAAACTTTAATTCTCTCGGTGTGACGCTCAACACGGCGGTCACGTGACCCCCTGACGTCATTCCCTCCCGCGGAGAGGGTGGGGCTGGTCGGGGGAGGTGGAGGGGCGGCGTTGGAAATCTCGCACAAGTTATTTAGGAAAAACTCTTATCAAATGCAATGAAAGCCTCTTTTGTTAAATAATTCGCTGAATTTCGTGAAAGAGCGGACGGAACCTATTCATTCGTACGACATTACAGAAAAGCCTTTTTTAGTCATTTTTCTATTCAACCTTTTTTTGACATAGACATTTATTTTTTTAAACGCACTTAAACAGCTCACTCGTTTGGCTGTTTTATCATAACGAGCTAGTAACAGGGAAGGGGACTCGCTGCCTACAATAAATACAATCACAAAATACATAAATATTACATTACGATTTCATTTAACACGTGAACACCGTGAATGAATAAATATCTGGCGGCTTATCGCTAGACTTTTATTTACATTTATCCCTTAAAATATCGGAAAAACGTCGAGACAATGGTTCAGAATAAAAATGTGGAAAACCTCAAGTTGTCCGATGAAGAAAAGAAAAGCTCTTTTGTACTTTGTTAATCGTAGCGGGGCATGTCCGAAAGCTCTCTAATGAAGGCTGGTCACGCCAAGTCTAGAGTTAGGCCGGAATGTCCGCTAGTCCCCGGTCTAACGGCGGCATATCTACTCTCCACATCTGAGGCCTTTCTTTGTCAAGGTCAGAGTACTTTATCAGTTAACCTCCCCTGTACGAAAACAATACTAAATAAATTGTACCCACATTAATAAGAATAAAGGTTCCCAAGGTTGCCCTTTAAATTATTTTGTTTAGGCTTAAATTTACCTTCCGTGAAAACTATTTTCCATTATTGCCTTTACGTGAAATCAATACGAATGTAAGAACTAAGAATAGGTAGTTGGTTCTTACATATTATTATTATCCAGTAAATAGGTACCGCATAATGTAGACAGTGAATGGGTAACTTGTTTTCTCCCCTAAACACTTTTTTTCAGCTTTTCATTCAGTGGCGTTAGGCACTTAACTCTGAACATTATTCCGAGTGCTTCATCCCGTAATTAAATATTCCGTACATCATATTATACCAGCAGCCTCTCCCCCACTACCCACTACCAGTCCCTGCTCTCTACCTGCCACCAGCCCCAGTGTGTGTGAAAGCTCGCTCGCCCCTTCAACTTCAACATCGTAGATTCCGTCTTGAGTCGATCGCGTGCCATGGAGCCATCTTTTCAAGATTTATAACCACCAAACGCGCAGAACTTTCTATTCCAGAAGCCGAACTATAAATGTTTTAGGCAGGCATCCAACAACGAAAATTGCCTCTATCGATTGGAAATAATTGACCGAAAGTTCTAAGTGATTTTATAAATGGGCATAATAAAACAAACATGTTTACAAGTAAAAGCGAACGGTGTTTTCATGCGTCAAAAATCTGTTTCAAGGTTTGTTCCATCGATTTGTTGTTGTTGCTCTCTAGCACGTTGCAGGTAGCAGGTAGCTTTGATTGATAAGTTATTCAGTCATACCTAATAAAGATTATGCGAGGAAGACGTGAAACAACTATAAAGCCCGTTGCATTATCTGCTCTTCAAAGCGGGCGATAAAGAACACACTTCGTTGCAATGCTTTCATTTGTCCACATGTTCTGTGTAGCCGTAGAAGAAATGTCTCTTCAGTGGGATAAACCATTATTCGTTTTCCATTGCTATAATTGCATTTCTCGACCTAGTGTTGTTACTAACTCGTATACAGAGGTACTATGCTCACAAACTGGAGAATTATTCGCTTCTGCCACATCGGCCACTTTATTTTAGTAATTTCCCAAATAGCGTGGTGTATTTAGTGTTTTTATAGCTGCGAAACGATCACTCATTCGTTCCTTCTAACAATTTACAGCAAATTTCCGAAATAAGTGTCATCATTAATTTTTTTTAGAGTAAACTACGATATTTTAACTACTGCTCTATACAATTAATAGAGCCTTTGAAGTTTGAAATGCTTGTAAACTAACCTTTGAAGAATAATATGTAAAACTAACTATTTATTTAATAAATAAAGAAATGTGGACAAAGAACATTAGATTTTTTTACATTAGCTCCACACAGGAGGCCCCGAGGAAAATAATCCCCCTCAGGGCCTATGTCATCTTTGGGGATGCTGTGTGGAGGGTCTTTTTAGGAAAGGAAAGAGAGTAAGTTCTGGGAAGGAAAAGGGTATGAGGGGTGGATAGGGATCTGGGGGCGGTGTTACATGATTCTAAACAAATAAATGTGTTATTACATGATTCCTGCTGAAATTAAAAATTGTAAATCAAAATTAAATAGTTATTGAATTTTTTTGAAGACTTGGCTTATACTTACATATTGAGTAACTGAAAGAAATTATTTGTATGTATTATATATTAATATGAAATATTTTTTGTGTTTGAAGATTTGTTGCCATTTATATCACATTTCTTATAGATCTTAATAGAAATAGCTTATTCTAGATTATTATGAAATATTTCTGTTTTAAAGATTTCATTTACATTTATAAGTAAGTACGTACTTAAACAATATTTTGAAAGAAAATCACGCGTTATATAATTAGTTTAACGGGACTTTTTTGATATATTTTTTAAATTTCTCTAATAAGTAGTTCCTTTTTTAGAAGATTTAAATTTTTCGTATCTGAAAAATAATAATCTTTTTCATGGTGTTTCTCATTGTGATGGAATGATTCATTAAAAATGCTTTAAAAAAAGACTGAAAAATCTCTACAAAATTCCGAACCTTATTATTTTGGTTTTCACCCCGCCCCTGGAGACAATATTTTCTGTTTTTTTTTTAAATTTAATATGAATCCATTGGGATTCCTCCCAACCACCCCCGGCCTCCCGCTCTCCCGCTCCCCGCTCAGCGTCCGGCGCGGTGCCCTATTTGAGAAAACTATAACTCTTCCAACCGAAACAGCCAGACAATAAAACTAGCCCTTCTCCCGCGGCGGGAAATCCTACATCTTTGGATGATTGATTTGAAACCGTGAACTAAATTCTAAGATTAAGTACCTATACTTGGCAGTACATATCGATCGTCCAGTTGATTACTCAGACATCTCCGAAAAATGGAAATTTGAGTATGTGTAAAAGTGGGTTCCACGACAACTCAGCATCAACTCAACTCAACACCTCTTTGAAAAGTCATTAAAAGCTGTGAAAAAAAAATTGAAAAATTGCTCACAACCATAGATATATGAATCATATGTCTATGCTCACAACGTAACCTATTTGACGCCGCTACTCGAATTTCTACCGATTTCTTGCAAACCTCCCTTAAACATTTGAAGTTTTTAAGCTCGTAAAAAAAATATATTATATTTGAAGATAATATCTAGACGCTTTCCATGCCGAAACGCAAATTATATAAAATTCCCTCGATAGGAAAAAATGGCAAAGTATGCTCCAAAAATTATTACAAACACCACGTTTGTTTCAATTATTTTACGAGTATATGAATGAAAAAATTCACAGTCTTTCTTTAAATGCTGTTTTTTTTTTTTTTTTTACATGAGCTCCACACAGGAGGCCTTGAGGAAAATAATTTCCCTCAGGGCCTGTGTCATCTTTGGGGATGCTGTGTGGAGGGTTTTTTTAAGGAAAGGAAGGAGAGGAGAGTTCTGGGAAGGAAAAGGGTTTAAGGGGTGGGTAGGAATCTGGAGTTCAGTATGTCCTGGTCATCCGCCTCCAAGACCTAGACAAATCTCACCCCATGAACCCGGGCACCCCTGCTAAATCACCAAACGTAGCGAACCACTTGGGGTGACCTATGGCAGAGGTGTTGGTTATCCAATAAAGGTTCCCGGGGCGGCGGTACCCATTCCCGCCTCCCAAATTGTTTAAGACAATACTGCGAGATTTTTGATCTATTTTAAACGAGTCGTGTTTTATTAATCATTTTCACATCAATTTCGTCGCTTTAAATACTAGCACGCTCCTCTAACATTCGTTATTTCATATCTCTCCATCTTCTTCTTTTTGTGCGCGGTTGCGGGGCCTTAACCGTTTTTTAAATATATATTTTTCATCGTTTTTAATAACTTTCCAAATAAGGTGTTGAGTTGAATTCATTCTGAGTTGTCTGATCACTGTAAAAGTTTACCCTTTAGCTGGTACAAAACTCAGATTAGGTAGGTACCTACTCATAAACACCACCAAATCAATTATAATGCAAAAAAACTTCTAGTGAAATGAAAAACAAAATGTTTTCTAGGTTACCAGTAGGAAATTTCAAAATATCTTACTAATGTACTGGACCGTTATTCCTCTCGCTGTTATTTTATAGTATATTTAATATGTAAATCACAGACATGTGTAAATAATATTTGATTTACGGTGAGCATTTGAAAATTGCTTTCGTCATCTTCTCAAAACTTAATATTTGGAGATGTCTGACTAATCAACTGGACTATCAATATATCTACATTAATAATGCCTTCTATTTAACCTTTTACATCTTCGTGTATTTAAACTTGAGTCAAAGGTCAACATATTGGATTCCTCACGGCTGACCGCTGGTGACAGCTGACTAAGTGGCTAACTGCAGCCAACATCCAACAATGAACTAATTCGTCAGTAGTCGTCAGTAGCAATGCAAAGGCCGGCTCTCAGCACTGGTGGTAGGTACTGACTGGTGCCGGTGGTAGTCCGAGGTCACCTTTCTTTACGATCCGACACCCGATGGCCAACACCCGAGGAGCTATTATGATAATAATCTTGCTTTTAATTGTTTCCCCGCATAATACGCATACCACTTTTAAAATTGCTTCCTAAGTACCTAGATACAAAAGACAACACAAGTTATGCGCTCAGGATTCTGTATTCTTTCCGTGGTATTGTCTTGAGTTTATTTTTACAATAGCTCCACACAAGAGGCCTCCAGAAAAAAAAATCCATCAGGGCATATGTCATGTCAAAATGATATTCCACTTTGCTGTGTGGGGGATCTTTTTAGGGAGAAAGTACTGGGAAGGAAAAATGTATTAGGAATCTGGGGGTCAATGTGTCCAGGAGTGACAAACGTATGAATCCCTACCACTGCTGTGCAATGCGATGGGTTGAGAGAGTCCGACTGGAGAGGTTTGATGCAGTCGAATGATGAGCTATGATGCCGTGTGATTTCACATAAGTAACGCCCTTTTTTTCTCGAGTATCTAGTTCAATCCAACTTTTGGGTATCTCGCAGTAATAGGCTAGGGATTTTTTTAAACAACTCCGCAGAGGAGGTCTTGAGGAAAATGATTTCTTATCTTTGGGGATGCTTTGTGGAGGTCTTTTTTCAGTAAAGGAAGGAGAGGAAGTTCTGAGAGTAAAAAGGTGCGAAGGGTGGTCAGAAATCTAGAAGTCAATGTGTCCAGGAGTGACGGATGTATGAATCCATCCCTCCCACTGCGTTGCAATGTCGTGGTCGTGAGAATCCGGCTGGAGAAGTCAAAGAACTCAACCGGCCTCTCCCGAACCGGCGCACCACGCAGTGGTTAGCACACGCATCCGCCGCCAAGACAAGGACAAACCCTCAACACCTCAGCCAAGTCACGAATCGTAACGAACCACTTGGGGTGACATTGGCAGAGGTGTCGGTTCCCTGAGCGGCCCCCTAAAATTAAACAGATCCTTAAAATATCCGTTCATCTGTGAAAAAGTGATATGAGACGTATTTTTCATTTATTGAATACTGAAATTCTGGCACAATGTTATAAATTTACCCTCTTAAATCTGTTGTTTGTCTTATTTCCTCGTAAGCTTTTATTATGCGGTATCAATTCTGTTTAAAATTGTTATCACGAGTTAAATTTCCCGTTTGGAATAATTGTTATGGAAAATTAAGCGAAATCATACCCGTCATACTCGTAATTTATTATTAATCTGCGCTCATACATATGCAAGGCCGCGCTCTTAATGCTCTCACAATATTATATTTAATCAAATCAAATGATAGTTAGGATCTACGTCATTCTGGATAAATGCGCAGTAATATGGTTAGAAATACATTCTAATTCAATATTTTACATAGGTACCTGTATTATATGAGAAAATGCTTCAACTAACATATAATATATATATCTACTTATCTAACTTTTTTCATTAATTCTAGGTAGAATTAAAATGTATATAGGAGTAGATGAAGAAAGTAATAGGTGCGAAGATTTGATGTGAATTAAAATGAAGAAAAAACGTAAATGCCTTACGGAATGAAGATGAACACGTATATAAAATGAAGGAATAATTTCATTATAAAAATAACTACAATATATAAGCAACGCGTAAGTTGTAGTACTCGCTCAGGATGAAGACATTATTTGATCATTTGAATCATTTTTTGTGTGCTTGACGCCAAAATACGCATGCGTCACTAGGTACTAGTGATGTAACGAATGTCATTTTTTGAGCATTCGCGAATGCGAATGCGAATGCGAATGCGAATACGAATATTGAGTTTTTTTTTTAATTTGGCGCCAATTATGTATGACTTAGCTGCTTACGTTTGCATCTTGGTTGATTGGTTGTTTTATTTCATTTGTCGCCTGCTCGTAAACAAAAACAAGTGAATTTTAATTAGAGTGAGATCAAATTCTAATGAAATTTGAACTATGCGCTTTGTGACGCTGAACGAGCTAAATGCAAGCTGTGGAATATTCTAGAAAATGACTACAACGGCTGTGAGAAATCATTTGAAGGCAATGCATAAAACAAAGTTTTCCGAATTAGAAAAGTGTGAAAAACGAAAAGAGGATGCATCTAAAACGCTTAAAGTGGCATCATCTTCCCATCAAAGTACCAAATCCGATATGAAACGGATATCGCTTCAAGAATGTGTCGATAAAACGAAACGGTGGGATATTAAATCTATGAAGTCAATAGTAGAAAAGTCTCACGGTGAACTGGGCTGTAAACCTATCGGTATTTACTTTTCTGCGCGGTGGCCTCAAGTGGCGCAGGACTCGATCGCTCCGAAGTTTGCGTGTAGGTGAGCCTTTGGCCGTTGATAATTCAATAAGTGAAATGGTTGCCTTGGAAGACTTTCCATTTAATTTCGTGGAAAGGGTTGGATTCGTAAGACATATCTTATGAAGTATTGTCCATCCTATAATTAAAAGTCTCGTCTATTTTTTCTGATTTTCATATTCGGAAAGCATTCGCTCGAACTTTGCGAATGCGAATGCAAATGCGAATATGCAAAAATATGCGAATATTCGCGAATTCGAATGCGAATATTCGTTACATCACTACTAGGTACTACATAAAAAACAGACTAGGGATCAGACTGGATAACTTAGAAACATTAAAGTTACGGAAAGTCAACAACATTAATAGCAAAGTAATCAACAACCAAATAAACCTACATAAAAGTCCGATACGTAGGTTGTTCCCTATTGACAAAGAGCACTCTCTTCCCAATCCTCCATTTCCTCCCACACCTACCTCCTCCACTGAAGCTCAGCCCATTTTTTGCAACCCACCATGAAAGCATAATATTATATTTGTGATACACGTTATTCAACTTGTAGGTTTTGGATTTTGGTAGAGTGTAGAAGAAGTGCTGAAGAAGGTGCAGTTGTAGCGAAACCCGGACATTTCTAAGTGACTATTTTATTTTAAATCTACTATTTCTGTAACTCGATTTCGTATACACTAATATTTTTGTAGTTTTATTTATCTCCTCTGGTAATAAAAATGACCCTAGAGTTTACTGAATTTCCACAAAATATCTCAAGATATATTATTAAAGATTGCAGAAGTCTCTTTTTAAATTTTGCAAAAATTCTTCCTAAATCATCTATACTTCTTATTATTTCTGAAACATGCATTCGTAATTCGGGTAGGTGTACCCAATATTTGATATTATTTATCACCGGTTTCAAAATGATTATGCAAAAAATCCGCAAGTACTCACTGAAAGAAACCCTGACTGAAATATAAAGATAACCGAGCGATTGTCCCAACTAAAATAAGATCTGTCTTTCAAGAAAAGATAAATCTACATAGATAGTAGATTGAGACAATATCTAATCCAAACTGTCAATCTAATTCTGATTACTCTTCCTTCTTGCATCGGACAGTTGTGACTCTGTGGCAACCCTCGTCACTCCGTAGTCTTAGTCTTGTCAACCATTCACTGCTCTTATTCTGCGAATAGAAATAGATGGAAGTTACAACGCTAATTGTTGGATTACCTAATTGTTAAATCTACCCCCTGCAAATCTCTACCCTTGTGTAATGTATAACAAGTGCGGCATTCCGAATTTCTACCGTTTTATAACATATTTCTCTTGAACACTGAAAGTTTTTTAAGTTTCTAAAAAAATATGTTATTTTTTAAGATAATATCTATATGTACATTTGCCATGCCGAAGCGTTAATTATATGAAATTCCCTCAATAGATAAAAATTGCAAAGCTCCGAAAATTATTATAAACTGGTTTTTTCCTCTCGTTTTACAAGTTATATGTATGAAAAATTCACAGTGTTTCTTAAATGTTATTTAAGACATTTGCTACGAGATTTACTATATTTTAAACGAGTCGTGTTTTATTATTTAACATTTTCACAATTTCCGCTCAAATATTATCGTTTTTAAAATTAGCGCGCTCCCTCTAACGTTCGTATTTACATATCTCCCCTTCTTCTTTTCGAGCGCTGACTATCGGGCCTTAAAGTAAGTCAATATGTCCCTTAAACACCTGTACATATTATTATAAACTATTTTTATGATCTTTATTTCTATGGTCGAATAAAATAATATTATTATATTTATTTATATATGCGAAACAATATGCGAAATCAGTTTTGACTGTTGATTACTAAAACAATATTCGTGCAAGTATTATAAGAATAATATTTAAAATTCCTTTCTAACCCCCATTCTTTGGCCGGGGGCATTCATTAATTACGTGACCAGTTTTTCTTCCAAGCTAGATCCCCCCCCCCCCCCTTGGTGAGATAAATTTTGGGCCCCTTCGTATATTCTTTTCAAGTAACGTGAGATTTAGCTGGACCCCCCCACCCTTTTGAGCTCACGTAATTAATGTATGCCCCCTAACACTCTAGCAATCAAATTATTTAGTATTAGGTGTGTAGGTCATGGGCGTAGCCAGAGGGGGGGTTTTGGGGGTTCAAACCCCCCCCCCCCCCCCCCCCCGAAAAGTTAAAATATCAACATCAATAATAATAAAATAAGGAGAGTTAAGAGAGTGTTATTTGTAACACTGACATCTCAAAATGATATTATGTATCTAAAAGGATAAATGGGGACCTCTGAAATAAATAAAATAATTTAACTTTTAAGTTCCGTTTTTTCGGTGAATGCGGTTGATTTTTTTTTTGCAAAGTGATTTTTATTTGGAATTCCGTTTCTAATTTCCGTGTCTAATCAGTGGTAAGTGTATACGTACTTTGAAATTATTATTTTACTTAGCAAAAAGTGTTAAATAAACACATATCAGGATTAGTGTTACAGACAGGTGTTAGTAATTTGTTAGTGTATTGCGATTAGTGTTACAGTCAGTCAGCATAAATGTGATTATTTGAATAATTTGACTGCTTAAAATATTTTAACATGTACTACTAACGTTTATTATGTATTTTGTTTTGAAAAGTTTTATTTTCTAATACACATTTATTACTTTAATTTTATAAAAAAAAAAAAATTGTTACATAGAAAATAAAAGTCCGACAAACCCCCCCCCCCCCCCCCCCCGACACGAGTACGAGTTTTGCACTTTCAGTAGTTTTATTTTCTTGAACCCTCCCCGAATTTAAAACCTGGCTACGCCCGTGGGTAGTGTCTTTGTCCCCGCTGGGATAGCAATTGATGATACGCAACATGTTTGATACGGTTATTGGTTTTACTGTCCATACAGTTGGAATAGAGTTGACTTCGCTAACCTTTCTTGACATTTCTACACATGTCGTCTTTCTCCCACGCCTCCCTGTGGGCGAAGGGCTGACATTTAAGTAAGGGAGCAGGGGGGAATTGGAGCCTTCCAAGGAAAAAGTTCAATAAAAGGCAAATTATAGATTTTTTTTATTTTTGTTTTTATATACATATAGATGTTATATAATCATGAGTAATTACATTTTCTGGTTACAATCGGATTAAACTCAAATCATTAAATACTAACATGCAACATTGATTAGAAACAGTATAAACATATATATGTATATAATATATAACCTTTACGAGAGTGTAACTACTCGTGTGTAAAGGGAAGATAAAATATATATTTTTTTTTTAAATTAAAAAAAATTAAAACACATACATTATAAATACGTACTTAAATAAATCAAATGTAATAAAAAAATATAAAAAAAAAAAAAATAATGTAAAATAAATTGTTGAATAAGTATTGTTAGTTAAAGGTTAATGCGGTTCTAAGTGGCTAAATTATTTAAGATATTATTGTTTAATTTATTTTTGAATTTATTGTAGTCAGATTCTAATCTCAGCTCTATTGCTAGTTGATTAAACCACACCACTCCATTGTCCGTGTAATAGTGTTGTGCAAAACTGGTATGCATTAATGGCGTACATAAGCGACATTAATGGCGTACATAAGATACTTTAGGAACTTTTTATTATAAACTAAATCCTTACTTATTTGACTATCATTTAATCATAGCGTCAACGTTACATTACTAGGCATTTGGCCACAGATAAACTTTTAAAAAAAAAAACAGAATCGCTCCCAATACCCAACTTTGCGGGAAATGAGAGCCTATGAATTCCCATATGTGTAATGGGAGCCACTTAATTATTAAGTCAGCCTCTAAATTTTCTATAAGTCAATTTGAAATCTCACTTATACATATAAATATTAATATAAACGTAACCGTATAATAATTAACTTTAAGGATCCAGGCATTATTACATCTGAAAAAAATACATATTAAAATGCACATGGGGTAATTGGAGCTACAAGGGGTAATCAGAGCCTAATAAGCTTTAATTTAAATTGAATAAAATGATATCCTCAATCTAGCTTGTAATGAAATTATACGCACAGATACTCAAAATTGATAACATTAGCTATAAAATGAAACAGGTTTGATTGTAATAAACATATTACTTCACACTTACCTGGCCGTTGAAATTTCGTAATTTTTATAAGCGCGGGGCAAAAAATCGACAAGCGTCCGTGTCACATAATGCACGGCACTGGCGAGCCTAGCGCGGCAGGGGAACACGGCCGCAGTGTGATGAAGGCTCCCAAGTGCAACCGAATGAATAAGAGCTATAGTTTTGTCTCTAGTCGCACCGCTCCCATTACCCGCTGGCTCCCATTACCCCCTGCTCCCCTAACCCTTGTTCCTACAATACCTACCTATTTTATACAATCATCCACAAGATATTTTTTTACGGAGAAGGGAACGAGGATAGTTGGAAATTACTTATCTGGCTACACTAAACATATCTGAAGCCGTTGACGAGATGAGACCTATTTTAATTGGTTTGGATTCATGATCCTTAAGCTAGTTCGCCACTCTGACACCTGACTCAGAAGTCGTCAAATAGAAATGGTGGATGTTATTATACAATCATATTATCATCGGTCCATTCTTGGAAAGTCAATGTTTCGATATAGAATTTTATATTTAGCTTGACCCGCTCTTGCCCAACTTGGGTAGATATTATCAAAATAGAATACTGATATTTCGACGATATCATAAGATCTTCTAATGTCTAGCTGCAGATATTGAATTATTTATTAGATTGTGTATTTATACAGCATCTACCCACGCTTTCCGTTCTATGAATACTTGAGATTTTGTATTTACTTCTAGAATTCCAGATAATATTATCTTTATCTACTTCGAAAATTAATTTCAGTGGGAAAACCGCATACTCCTTGAGCGCGCTGAGGGGGCTATTCTGGTCGTTTTGTTTACTTCATGCGGTTTGTGATGGTTTCCCGTTGGAGTTTAGTGGGTATATTATTGTTTACTGTGGATAAGGAATGTTTCCATCAGTTCCAGTGCCGACCTCGCCCCTCGCCTCTGTCACCGTTCCCCGCGGATTTGGGCGCAAGTTTTCCATTCTATAAATAACAAAAGACGCAAACATAGTTCCAACGCGAGGCCGCTACGCACCGCCTTCCATCGGTCATAGGTATACCTTATACAGGGCCGGTCCTATGTAGGCGCAATTGGAGCACTCCACTCCAGGCACACACTTTCCTATAATACCTAATACAGCGCCCTTTGGGTTTTCTACTAGCGCCAGGCACCGTTTGGTTTAAGGCCGGCACTGATCTGGTACACTCCGTGTTCCCGATTCCCGTGTTGGCAGAATATCAGAACGAACAAACAATACATTTTCCCTCCTACCCACCACGCCACATCACACCGCGCTGTTAGTCTCTAGCATGGATAATATATGATCTCTCGTCCTTTTCTCTGTGCTGGAGTGAGGGGTACCTACTCGTGGAGCCCTTGCGGCCGTAGTGGCCCAACAAAATATCCATGTAGGTGTGTTATAATTTTATAATACATCGGTGGTGCAACTTGAAATTTAGTTTCAGCTGCGCGGCCTTTTTCATACTTTACTTTCATATTTTTTTGTTTGAGCCCAAATACCCCAAAACAATTTTTTTTTAAATAAAAAATTATTGCAAATATCATCGATCTGATGACCAACTGGCGTATTTCACTTTTACTGATTTTTTAGAGCTTTTTTAAGATTTTTTCAGTCGTTTCGTGATAAACTGTATGCTTCTGTTTAATGTTTTACACAACATTTTTTATTGCGTAAAATAAGTTGCATTTTAAGATTGTGGGTGTGTGGAGGACGTTAAAAATTTCTTTACAGATACGTACACTTTGTGAAAATTTTCAAATATCAGCCTTTTCCTTGAAATAGGTCCATATTTTTAATGATTGCATATAAAATAAATTTAATAAAGTATAGATACTCGTAAGTACACAAATAAAGCACACACATTTTTTTAAATAATGGAAAGTGTTGTATTCAAGGAGATAAACTACATTCGGCCTATTTCTTCTAGTCAACTTATAAATTGGATAACCCCACTTTTCTTTACAGCATAATTAATAAATTGCGCTGTGCACCGAGACTCCTTCACTTCTACCATGGCACGGTACAGATTGATTTCCTTAACCTTTTTAAAATTTATTATATACTATAACAGTTTTGACGCCATTATCGAATTCTTATTTTGTTATTACCTTTCAAGTAATATTTTTATGAAATTTGAAATTTCAAATGGGCTTCGGCTCTTAGCTTTAACCGGTGATTCCTGACATTATTTGGAGTAAAAAATGTAAATGAAATTTTGGTCTCCGGTGACTTTTTTTTTTTACTTTTTTTTTTTTCAAAATTTTTTTTCCTCAAAATCAAACAAAAAAAAAATCTTCCGCATGTCGTCACTGGTCACTCAGCCGGGTGTCCGACGAACCCCTTACCCCGCCTCCAACTGTTCAACAACTACCATTTTTTTATGTTTTTGTAAAAAAAAAAAACATCAAAAATGTCACCGGAGACTAAAAATTCATTAACATTTTTTACTCCAAATAATGTCAGGAATCATTGGTTAAAGTAAGTCAAGTACGTCCTTTAACACCCTGTATAAAATCGCAACAACATATAAAAAAGTACACCGCTAACGGACGTGTCTTAGTTATTAGTTAGTGCTGTTCTAATATTAGTGGTAGCAAGATTACGAGCATTTTGAGATACGTCCTTCGATGTAGTGTCTGTATTTCTGGTAATACGTAGGTACAGACGCCACAATGTGAAGGCAACCGCGTGAAGTTATAACTAACTAACTAACTAACTAACCATCACGCCGTTTCCCCGCAGGGGTAGGCAGAGAGGACGGACCGCCAAACAACTCGGTCTTGGCACACACTCTTTGCCTCACTCACATTCATACATCGTCTCATACATACTCTTCTATTATTCTGACTTTTGACATGGCCCGTCTCAAGTATCTGATTTACTTGATCGTGTCATGTCTTCCTCGGGCGTCCCCGACTTCTTCTACCATTCACATTTGCATCATATATTCTTTTAACACTACTTTCTTCGTTCATTCGCTCTACGTGCCCAAACCATCTGAGGGTCCCTTTCTTAATTTTGCTCATTATACTTACATCAGCCTTACATTCTTTGCGGATATCCACATTTCTAACACGATCATACATGGTTTTACCACTGGAAATAACTCGATTTTCCTTTTTTTAATAGCTAGTTGGTCATCAGACCGGCGATATCTGGCACGGGTGTTGGCCATTTTATTTTTCTGTGTTATAAATGATAAAATATAAGCCACTAGAATTCAATTTTTCATGATTTTGGGAGGCAACTTTAGCAATTTTTTGTGAGTTTGTGGTAATTATTTAAAAAAATTATTTTCACCAAATTACCACCTTAATGTAATGAAATAAATAAATAAATCGTAAAAAAGCGTTTTACGACAAATTTGTGTTCCAGTGTAAATCCCAATCGTAAATTTAATTACTTTAATCCTTTAAATTTTTATTTTGTCTTTGATCATTTTTGCTTAGTGGGCCGGGCAACATTATATTTACTTTATATAAGTACCTATCATAATCTCACAAATAATTGCGCAGTTGACTCTAAAATCGTGAAAAATCGTATTCTTTGGCCTTTGCTTATTTAAAATTCATTTATTTAAAAAAATTCAGTCTATTCGGGTATTTTGGCCTCAAATCCAAAATTAAATTTAGTAAGAAAAAAGCGGTGATGCCTAACTGTCTTATTCGGTCCTCCACAAAACTTTAAAGCTCCCCCTACCGTCATTTTCAATACCTACTCTCCTTCCTACACAAAGACCTTTCAATTTAAAGTTCAAATTTAATGTTGATGCTTTACCAAATACATGACTTGCTAGTACCGCTTTCATGCGTGGTAGCTACTGACCGGGGCTGGTGAGGCTCAGTCTGGCTCAGGCTCAATAACATCACGCATTAGGGCGGCGGGCGGCGGGCGTTACGTTTAACCTTTAAAAACCCCTAAATAATATATAGAATAATATCCAAGTTCTTACGTTTTATTATGTAAATTATTTTCATCAATTTGTAAAACAGTCGAGATTATTTTAACCTTTCATGATTTGAAAACTTTGACATTTAGAATGTTTATGTAGTGGGATGGAGTTATTTTTTTTAAGTGTTTTTTTTTCAGTAGGGTTGTATGTTGGGTTTTCATTTCATATAAATCTCTTTTACATTTTTCTCATGCCGTGGAAAAAACAAAAGACTTATTAGAAAACCTCTTTATCCTGAGTAGGTAGGTATATTTTTATAAACCGGAAAGACGGGACATGGGTCGCATTTTATGGGTGCGAAAAAACGATAATTACATAGCCGAAAATAGGGCACAGGAGAATAACGAGGCACACCAAAAATATTACATCTCATAAATATTTTTTTCCTTGATCCATCTTATTGATCATAAATCATTATAATGTACAACGTCTATACGTCTAAAATACTAAATACAATGGTAATATACTTGTTCTTGTAAATAATAATAAGAATATAGTAATAAGAATATTAAATTTGATTTTGTTAAAATCAGCACCACTACCATTAAACCTCTAAAATATCGTACAGACTGCGTAAAATGTACAAAATGGTACAGACTGCGTAAAATGTACGGGGTTCTCTTCGTAACATCTATCAAAAAGTCAAACCAAATGATAAGTTCGCAGAGAACAAACAATAAATCTAGTGAACGTTAAATGTCAAATTCAAAAATTCGCCTGAAATCAAAGTTGCCTGAAATCAAATTGCCATATAAAAAAAATAAATCAGTGTGGAATTTTACAAAATTAATAGGAACATTTTCGGAGACGAGACGTTTTCATGTAGTGACGTCACGGGCCATTAAGAGAAAAAATACGTTTACTGCGTAACTTCCGATACTGGTCTTTATAAGAAAATCACAGTTTTTGCTCAGCAAGCTTTTTTTACATTACCTCCACACAGGAGGCCACGAGGAAAATAATTTCCCTCATTGCCAATGTCTTCTTAGGCGATACTGTTTGGACGTTTTTTTAAGGAAAGGAAGGAGACGAAGTTCTCGAAAAGAAATAAAAATAAAATATCTAAAAAAATTAAACTAAATTTCTCGAATTCTTATTTTCACTAGATCCAAAACTTTATTGTCTCTTGTTTATTTTTTGTTAATTACCATTTATTACATACCTACTTAGTGTTTTACATAGGTGCCTATTTATTGTTTTACAAACGTACTTATGGTTTTATAATCTTGGCTATTGTTTTACATGCCTATTTATTGTTTTACAAACGTACTTATGGTTTTATAATCTTGGCTATTGTTTTACATGCCTAGTTATTGTTTTACATACCTTTTCGTTCCAGAATGCGAAACTATCCATTTAGTCTTACGTAAAATAATTATTCGTAATATTCATGTTATTTTAGTTACGCGTAGTTTCTCCTTTTCAAATATCCAAATAAAATTCTCCCACGGTTTCTTCAAGTTAGGTCCCAACCAGTAGCGTAGCGAGGGGGGGATGAACCGCCCCGGGTGCCACCCGAAGGGGGGTGCCACTCGACCAAGATATTGCATACACATGAACGCGGTCTGTTATTTATATTTTCGTAACTCTATGGCTCCCCGTGGAGTGCCCCGAATTCTGTGTCGGTCGGAATTTCTTAAGTTAACTTCAATAGGGGGGAGGGGGGGGTGACATCCGCCCCGGGTGCCACCCATGCTAGCTACGCCACTGGTCCCAACCTTGAGAAATAATATGTATTTTGCCTGGTATTATATAGAGATATTCCTTTACAGATTTGGAAGAAAAGGTTTATTATTTAAGGGGTCGTCTGGGGGGGGGGGGGGGTTAAAAAGTTGCTAAATAAACATCACGTGATTAATGGACGACCCCTGAATTGTTTTATTTTTAAGTAGGTATTTGTACATTTCAAATAGGACCCTCAAATAGAACCTATAAATATTTATGGCAGCCCCCAAAATGGAAAGTGTTTGCTGTCGGCCTTTTATGGCCCAACCTAAGAAGAACTCCTATAATAATCATAAAATTCGCAATATTTGTTAATCCCTAATGTTTAAGATTTAACTTTATTGGTGTGTACTTTTGGCCGACTTTTAGAATAATTTTATTGTTTTCTGTATGTTAGATTTTAAAATTGTCGGAACTGCTTAAATCCCAATTTTCACCATTTCTCCATGTACCAATGAAATTTTATTTGAATATTTTACTTAAAAAGGATGTCTTTTTGATGGTTAATCTTGTTAAATGGAACTGGAAGGTACATGAGGTGTACCTTCAGTTGAGTGTGAAAAAACTGACGAGAGAAATATCGAGGGGAAGTAGAACTTCGATATTTGTCAGTGTGGTGTGATCTTGGAGGTCACCCGAGCAGAGGGAAAATAGGCCCCTTGTGTGAGTTATGTAGTTGAACTCGAGCTCAGAGGTAGATAGATACCTGCAGTGAGTTTGTAATTGAACTGAAGCTGGGAGGTACATGTTGTATCTACGGTTCAGTATTCTAAAGAACTGATGGTAGAGATATCGAGGTATCTTTTTTAT
Source organism: Limnephilus rhombicus (assembly GCA_929108145.2). Classification (NCBI taxonomy): domain Eukaryota; kingdom Metazoa; phylum Arthropoda; class Insecta; order Trichoptera; family Limnephilidae; genus Limnephilus; species Limnephilus rhombicus. Next base: position 38,761,617 of record OV815278.1, read on the forward strand.
TTGTATTTTATTGCATTAAATATATTGTGCTAAGGAATAAGAAGTGTTTTCCTGCAAATTCCATCCTGTTATGTTCTCGTACCACGATAGTAAGAAACAATACCTATTTATTGTTTTACATACCTACTTATTGGTTTACAAACCTACTTATTGTTTTCATACATACTTATTGGTTTACATAACAATTTAATAATAATTGTTTTACATACCTACTTATTATTTTACATGCCTACTTACTGGTTTACAAAACAATTTATTGTTTTACATACCATCTTATTGTTTTACATACCTACTTATTGGTTTACAAACCCATTTATTTTTTTACGTACCTACTTATTGTTTTATATACCTACTTATTGGTTTACAAACCTATTTATTGTTTTACATACCTACTTATTGGTTTACAAACCCATTTATTTTTTTACGTACCTACTTATTGTTTTATATACCTACTTATTGGTTTACAAATCTATTTATTGTTTTACATACCTACTTATTGTTTTACATACTGACTTATTGTTTTACATCCCTACTTATTGTTTTACGTCCCTACTTATTGTTTTACATACTGACTTATTGTTTTACATCCCTTCTTATTGTTTTACATACTGACTTATTGTTTTACATACTGACTTACTGTTTTACATACTGACTTATTGTTTTACATACTGACTTATTGTTTTACATCCCTACTTATTGTTTTACATACTGATTTATTGTTTTACATCCCTACTTATTGTTTTACGTCCCTACTTATTGTTTTACATACTGACTTATTGTTTTACATCCCTACTTATTGTTTTACATACTGACTTATTGTTTTACATACTGACTTATTGTTTTACATCCCTACTTATTGTTTTACATACTGACTTATTGTTTTACATCCCTACTTATTGTTTTGTTTTTACATATAGTTGAACACGATTATTGAACGGTTGGTATATTTTTTTTGACAAAATTTTTATTGACAGTTGTTCACATTATAAATAAAAATTTAAAATGTTAACCATAATATTTGGGTGTTCCTTGTTACAGATACGAGCGTCTACTGAGGCGCGCCAAGTCAGAGGATTTGACAGAGGTGTCGGGCATCGGCTGCCTTTACCAGAGCGGAGTGGACCGCCTCGGCCGTCCTGTTGTGGTCTTCGTGGGGAAGTGGTTCCCCTTCAACAACCTCAACCTTGATAAGGTATGTTACTACTTCATTATATCCAAGGACCAAGTCAAAGACCTCTAGAGCAGTCGCGCACCTGGCTTGTGCACTGATTTCCCAAAAAGTAAAAAAGACAAAAATGAATTATAATGTCATAATATCTTAAAGTGTGAAAATCCGTTCATTGGAGCGGAATCCAAAACGCATCTATGAACAGATAATTCCTATGGAATATTTCATATGAGCAATATTCTGCCTTGTAGAGTGAGAGGTATGCAACCTCTTTAAATCCAGGGCCAAAATATGCGTATTTTGTCATAGCGCACTTTCCACTAGCATTTTCCATATTATTACTAGAAGAAGGAATGTTCGTTCTGAAACCGGTCAGATTTACTCAAATGTAAAGGTGGTTCAAACAAAGTTAAATTGTTTCATTTATTTATAATGGATAACCACAAAGTTATAGCTACCTTCAAAAGTATAATAAATATTTACTTAATTATCAAATTAATTGAATAACAAACATAATTACCTACATAGTGTCCGGCACATTGCTCAAAAAACAAAACTTTCGACTGACACAGCCCAGCGTCGGCGGACAGGGGTGGTGATTGACTGATCGCACATCGAGAGCATTTGAATTTCCGAATGCTGCCAACGATGCACGAGCGAGTGAGCAAGCGGGAGTTGGGTTATGACCCCGAACGTCAACACTCTAGTCAATTTAAAATGCGCGGATTTTCAAACAGCTTGCATTAGCTAGCAATGATTTTCAAACAGCTAGCATATGCTAGCAATTTTTTTTTGGTGCTGTTTCTGGTACCTCCCAAGACGTGATGCCATAAGCAATTGCTTAATTTGCTTATGAGCTGATCCGGCACTGATTATGCATGTGACATTCGAGCTTTTATAAAATTCGCCAGATGTCACTTTAGAATAATGTTAAATATTTGTGTATGCCTCGGATGAAATCGTAACATAATAAAAATTAGAAATTTCACAATTTTTTTGGTTCGTAAAATACGGAGTTTAACAGCACATACCTAAACAATTTTAACCAGCGATTCCCGAATGCATATTCGGTAAAAAAAAATTGTCATTTTGCTGTCTGATGATATTTTTTTCGATTAAAAACAAACACATATACTTTTCCATCACACGCTGCAACTAGTAGTTGGGTTCAGCCAGCACCGGTCACGGGTTGCTCATTCCACCTCGCTCTAGCAGCACGGTAACATGTGATCCTGTAGCCATACGTAGCAATTGATCAGTGGTGACGTGTGATAGAAACATTTTTTTTTGTTATCATCGGACAGCAAAATTACACCTACATTTTTTTCTCCAAATAAACTCAGGAATCGCTGGTTGAAATCCCTTGGAATCATGCTTTTACCTCTTGCAGTTTTTTTTTACACTTTTCTTACATTTTTTCAAATATTTCATCCTTTTTCAAATATAATTGAATACATTTTTTTGTGAACTGAGATTTAAATTAATTTATTTTTCCTCTAAGCTGTGATTTAGCCCCTCTTGCCATTGAGGATCACAATGAACGTTACTGTTCAAATGGGATGTTTACATTGCTGTACATTTCTCTAGATTGATTTGTAGTTGGTTCGGAAACTAGAGTAAATTTCTATGTTGAATTTAGAATGAAATCCATTGTAATGTTGTATTGCAGTGTCTCCTGTACCTGATAGCCCTGCTGGACCCCATTGTGAAGGGGGACTACGTGATCGCCTACTTCCACACCCTCACCTCGGGGGCCAACTATCCCTCCTTCGCCTGGCTCAAGGAGGTCTACAGCATACTGCCTTACAAGTTAGTACTCACAACCCACATAATCATTAATTAATTCTACTTTGTTAACAACACTAACTTTGAATTTTTCAACATTAACCGCTGATTCTCAGCACGTCGGTGTTTTTTTTTTTTTTTTTACATTAGCTCCACACAGGAGGCCCTGAGGAAAATAATTTCCCTCCGGGCCTATGTTATCTTAGGGGATGCTGTGTGGAGGGTTTTTTAAGGAAGGGAAGGATAGGAAGTTCTGGGAAGGATAAAGGTATGAGGGGTGGGTAGGAATCTGGGGGTCATTGTGTCCAGGAGTGAAGGACGTTTGAATCCATCCCTTCAACTGCGGTGCAAGACATTGGGTCGAAAGATTCTGGCTGGAGAGGATAAAAGGCTTCCCTCAATCAGTCTCTCTCGATCCTGCCCACCACGCAGCAGGTGGGCATACGCATCGGCTGCCAAGACCTGGACAAACCTCACCCTATGAATCCGGCACCCCTGCTAAGTCACCAAACGTAGCAAACCACTTGGGGTGACCTTTGGCAGAGGTGTTGGTTATCCAAAAAATGGTTCCTGGGGCGGCAGTACCTGTACCCGCCTTCCAAATTGTAATTGTAAATAGTTTAAATTTTTTGTCAAGTTGTTTGATCAGCCGCAAATATAGCAGTCCCCAAAATTTTGAAATAATTCCTGAACTTCGGTTTAAAAAGTTACACTGCAATTTTGTTTTCAAATTAAATGTTTACAATAAATTTCTCCTTCCAGATACAAGAAGAATCTCAAAGCCTTCTACATCGTTCACCCCACAATCTGGACCAAGATGATGACCTGGTGGTTCACCACATTCATGGCGCCGGCCATCAAACAGAAGGTGCATAACCTGCCCGGGGTGGAGTACCTCTACTCCGTCATGGAGCCCGACCAGCTGGAGATCCCTGCCTACATCACGGAGTATGACATGACTGTAAGTATCTGATACCTTCATCACTTCCTCACTCCTACTTCTTTGTTGATGGTAGCTGTGTATATGGAAGCTGAGATTCTTCAAGCATTCAATGGCATCCGGATCTGCATCATGCAGCGTAGCAGTTCCCGCTAGAGTACTCTCACCCGCTAATGCTAATGAAGCACTATTTCCAAACCTACATAAACTAAACCTCCCCTGTGTATAGGAAGACATTAAATGATCCAACCTCGGCCATATGAATATGAACACCTAATAGGATATTGATGTTTGCTGGTTTTGTTTGTATTTATCAGTTCTACGTGACACTCTTCACCCACTAATACTATAAATGCCTGGTTCACAGATAAATGGACTGCATTGCTTCCAGCCAGGAACACCTAATGGGATATTGATGTTTGCTGGTTTTGTTTGTATTTTTATCAATCCTACGTGACACTATTCACCCACTAATCATCTAATGCCTCCCGTACACACGAATTAGAGGATCCAACCCTTGTCGTTGATAAATAATTGTTGTTTGTTGGTTTTGTTTGTATTTATCAGTTCTACGTGACACTCTTCACCCACTAATACTAGAAATGCCTGGTTCACAGATATACGGGCTGCATTACTTCCAGCCAGACCTCAACCCCGTCCATGTGAATATGAACACCTAATAGGATATTGATGTTTGCTGGTTTTGTTTGCATTTATAAGTTTTAAGTTACACTCTTCACGCGCTAATACTAGAAATGTCTGGTTCACAGTAGCGATGTGTAGGTTCAGCTGGAGTGGGCTCTTGAACTCAGGTTCTTCATAGGAAGCGGATCCTACTCCTACACCTTTTTCAAATCGACTACTTCCAGAGAACCCGGTCCAGTTCTTGGACTTAAACCCGGAACTGCTCCAAGAACTTGAGTACTTTTAAAAAGAAGCACATCTCGGAGGCCTCCGGCAAAATGCAGAACTTACCCATCTCTAGTTCACAGATAAACGGGCTGCACTACTTCCAGCCGGACCCCTCCTGCATATAGGAAGACATCAAATGGTCCAAGCCCGGCCATATTAGTATGAACACCTGATAGGATATTGATGTTTGCTGGTTATCAGTTCTATGTGACTTTCTTCATCCTCTAATGTTACAAATGTCTGATTCGGCACTACTTGCATTTAAACCCCTCTTTTACACAGGACGACATTAGATGGTCCAACTCCGACCATCTGAATATGAACTCCTAATAGGATATTGATGTTTGCTGGTTTTGTTTGTATTTATCAGTTCTACGTGACACTCTTCACCCACTAATACTAGAAATGTCTGGTTCACAGATAACATGCTGCACTACCTCATGTACATGGGAAGACATTAGATGATCCAACCTCGGCCATATGAATATGAACACCTAATAGGATATTGATGTTTGCTGGTTTTGTTTGTATTTATCAGTTCTACGTGACACTCTTCACCCGCTAATGCTAGAAATGTCTGGTTCACAGATAACATGCTGCATTACCTCATGTACATGGGAAGACATTAGATGATCCAACCTCGGCCATATGAATATGAACACCTAATAGGATATTGATGTTTGCTGGTTTTGTTTGTATTTATCAGTTGTACGTGACACTCTTCACCCACTAATACTAGAAATGTCTGGTTCACAGATAACATGCTGCACTACCTCATGTACATGGGAAGACATTAGATGATCCAACCTCGGCCATATGAATATGAACACCTAATAGGATATTGATGTTTGCTGGTTTTGTTTGTATTTATCAGTTGTACGTGACACTCTTCACCCACTAATACTAGAAATGCCTGGTTCACAGATAAACGGGCTGCACTACTTCCAGCCGGACCCCTCCTGCACATAGGAAGACATCAGATGGCCCGGTCGCGGCCATATGAACATGAATATGAACAGTGATACCCTAATAATAAGAAGAACAATGTTGAAGTGATAGTTTTTTATAAATTGAAGGACTGAAGATAATTAGAGTGATGAAAGCCTGAAGAAATATCCGCATAGCAATATCATTCTCTAGGTGACTATAAATTAGAGTTTAAAACATTTTAATCGTAAGGAACTTTTAAAATTGGTGGGAATATATAATATATATGTAGATTGAAGCGTTGAGTTGTTGAGGTACCCCAGCTGTTAAAAGATGGTGAATTTTTGATAAAAAATACTTTCAAAGTAAATTTTTATGTGTGCCGCTTAAAATTATTTTCTTTTGAATGCCTGATAATATTATAATGTTCATATTCAGTTGTCTAACGTCTAACCAGAATTTAAAGTTTAACTGTTGTTGATATGTTTAGTAAGTTACATAGAGATAAATGATTAATTATCATGCATTTTGCACTCCAATGTAAATACACAAGCAGTTGATGAAGTAATAGGTAAAGATTCACTTAACTATTCAATCTTGCAAATATGTATTTCTTTCATATGAAATTTTAATACATTAATGTAGCTTGTAATGATTTGTTATGAACTTTCTCCGTGTCTTTCCCTAACAATACTTCTCTCTACTCTCTTGAGCCCCTTTCACAGTGCCAGAACTTCCTCAGTCACATTTCCTGTGTTCTACTTTACATTTATCAACTAAACTGTAACTCTGAAATCATTCTATAAATTATCCATTTCGAAATACCAAATTTGTGTACATATATTCAAATAACAAAAGTACCGTGTATAATTACGTAATATTTTCACATTCATTATTGTAAAATATATAATAGGGCTTTTTTCAATATGAAAAGTCATTGTTGATTAGATTTAACAAAGCTTATGATGGGAAGTACTCCCAATTAAAGTGATATAGATACATTATCCGTTGTTATTTACAATGTATCATAGTTATTATAGATTGTTGAAACTTCATTAAATATGTTAGCATTTATTAAAATATAAGCTGATGCACAGAGCTGCGTCAGTCGTGCCAACGATTGGAATAGGTCTTCTGCAGCTGGACTGGGTTACCTTCTGTTGGGCCTTCTTACAACCCCCCTCGGGCATTGCTTCAAACCAACGGGTAGTCTTTTCACTTGTCCGCATCATATTTACATCAATTGTTAATACGGCTTAGTGCTTGTGTTCAGGAAATCAATTCAAATGACTTAATGAGTTAATTGTTTTCATTGATTGTCAATAATATGTTATGTTATTGAAAGAGATTTAATAATTGCACGTCTCGATGGCTTACTTGAGAGTAGCGACTGGACGACTAAACGCTAAACGACCGGGCCCCCTCGCCCGTACTAACTTAATACTAGATATTGTATGATTACTGATTACTAACTTGGTGGATTGTTGATTAATTGAATATTAAACCTATTTCAAATAGTGTCTTACAACCGAACGCTAAACTTGTTAATTATTTGTAGAGTTCAATGATCATCACTCATTAGAATATTAGTGATTTGTGACTTCTGAAACTGCCCCCACAATACGGTGTAGGTAAGTTAATAGTTGCCTAATCCAAATTCTATTTTTAAGGTAATTTCCCTATTGATAACATTTAACATATTTTCATTCATAGCGTAGAAACATTTTGTCTATTTTATGTTATATTATTAATTATTACTTATTATACTACTACTACTGGTTCATTGATTGAACTCTTGAGTTGTTATGCCCAGTGTACTTATTTTTACCTGAATTCATAATTTGTCCATATTTTTTGTTTGTAAGAATTTGAAAATAAAATAATACTAATTTCCGAAATTCTTTTATTTGTTTTCAGCACAAATTTTCCACTAACCTAAAACCAAGGTTCGTAGAAAATGCGTTTAACAAGGGGGTGTAGAGCAGTTTTCGGCTAAAAATTCGTGACGTAGCTTGCAGTCCATGTTCCACTGGGAGATTTGAATTAACTACAATACAAGTGGCGGTGTTTTACTTCAGCTACGTCATGCTTTTGAAATTTCAAAAGCGGCCTGATGAGTTTTTTTTCATAAAAAGCCCGTATTAGCTAACCTTCAAACGCATTTTCTACGAACCTTAACCAAAAACATTGCACTCTTTTATACATGTTTTTGAGTTGATGTCCCAAAAATTGTGAAAAGGTATGTATTGTATAATGAATAAAATTAATTCCAAAGAATAAATCAGTAATAGTGATAATATTTCCAAACCATGATTTCTAAAATTCCTAAATCACAGAGCGATTTCTACCTGCTGTGTTGCCGCGGCGAGTGATTGCCACTTATTGTATCTGCTGGTAGACAGTCCCACGGAGCTACTCAAACTGCAAAGGTAGTTGAGCGGCATTGTAACACAATAATATTTATAACAAGCTCACCCGGAAGACGTTGTTCTGTCATATAAATTATTTAAAGAACATAAATACTTTCGTTCTGTTTGAAATACGAACGATGTTACTACAAAAATAAAATCTCAGTTAAAAAATGGGAGGGTGGCGGTAGAAGAGTAAAAATTTGGGATTATAAGTTTTTTTATGCAAAAAAAAAATTTTAGTCAAAAAATAGAAAAAAATTTCTGGACGTGGACACTCTAATTACCTAGCGGAATGAAATATACTTTACGACCTATTCTCATACCTACCAAATATACATAAAAAATTTCATTAAGTTTCGGAGGAGTTCGACCACAAACACCGTGACATGAGATTTTTATATATATGTATAGATAGACATGCTAATCTGCTAGCATAATGATGGTACTATCATTGTTGATTATATTAATTCCAGGTAGTACAGCAATGGAAAAATTCTAGACACTCAAATGAAATTTAAAAAGAAAACGAGTTAGCTTTAGACCACACGACTGAAGTAAGACTTCACTAACTTATATATATCTCCCTCTCAACTTCCGTTCGCCTCGCCCGATCACAGATTTCATAACGCTCTCGTCACGCATTCACCAGCTCACTCCCGAAGTCAAGCGTGCGTAAAGAAGTTATACTTCAAAAATAATTAAATAGCCGAAAATCATTTTTAAAAAAAAGAACGTTTTCCACACGAATGGTACAGGAGAATAACGAGGCATACCAAAAATATTACATCTCATAAGGATTTTTTTCCTTGATCCATCTTATTGATCATAATTCATTATAATGTACAACGTCTATATTACTAAATCCAATGTAATATACTTGTACTTATAAATTATTATAATAATAAGAATATTATAAAATTTGATTTTGTTAAAATCAGCACCATAAACATTATATCTCTAAAACACGTACCGACATCTAAAATGTATAGGGTTCTCTTCATAACATCTGTCAAAAAGTCAAACCAAATGATAAGTTCGCAGAGAAAAAACAGTAAATCTAGTGAACGTTAAATGACACATTCAAAAATTTGCCTGAAATCAAAGTGATTCCATATAAAAAAAATAAATCAGTGTGGAATTTTACAAAATTAATAGGAACATTTTCGGAGACGGGACATTTTCATGTAGTGACGTCACGAGCACAAATAATGGATTTATTTATTTAAAAAAAAAAAAAAAACTACATATCTAAAAAATTTTACTAACATTTTCATAATCTTAGTAAAAACGATTTTTCCAAGTCGTTGTAAAATCCATGCAAGTGGCCTATTACAGACCCAATTTCAACCAATATAAACAAAATATAATTTATTCAAATTTGTATGGAAGACACTTGTAGTTTTAAAATTGTAGAAAACATTCATCAGATCACCTAAATTAAACTGTAGGTACTTAAATCAAAATGAAACCCACAACAAAATGATAAATTGTTTTTCATGTGCAATTATGGGTATATTTTTGCACTTTGGTATAAGGGGCCATTCAAGTATTATGTAAGCACTACAGGAGGGCGGGGGGGTCTTTCTTTGCTTATTTTTGATGACATGGGATCTGGATGGTGATTACGTCAGCAGTATCAATATATATATTTTTACTCTTTCTACTGCTTGCTGCCCATAAATCAATAAAGAAACCAGAACACATTGAATGCATGTACCAATGTTTACATAAGCTTGGGGGGGTAAGAACTTTGCTTACTTTTGCTGACGAGGGGGAGGGGGTGTTAATAATTGCAAAAAATCTGCTTACGTAATATTTGAACGGCCCCTAACGCAAGAACAGTAGTGACAAGATGCTCACATTTTATTATTGTTTTATTAATGTGTAATTGTAATTAAATCTGATATGCTGGGCCTGTTGAAAACATTAAAGGATTCAAAAATAATTAAGGAATAAAGTTATCGATAAGTAAAATACTTACCCCCCCCCCCCCTCTATGCCATAACCATATAATGCTACTACCACACCCAAGCCAACCTTCCGACTCGGAACTTTGTTAGGGATGGATGGTTGGCCGATTGTGTGGTGGCTGCGGTCAAACCTCCAACTCCGAACTCCAAAATGGCGGACATCGAACAGCTGATTCGGCGCTGCATCTTATTAGTTGCCTACAATTGTGCAGGCGATGCTTCGGTTTCCATAATATTGATTTCGATTTGTAAAGCTAAAAATACAATAATTTCACACAATTTTCATACCACTCTCCCGTAATAATATTGCGCATACTGATGTGTTGGACCAACTCACACGAACCAGCAATCGCCGATTACCTCAGAGGCGATCCCGGGACAACACGAACGCCAACCTTCCAACTCGAACTTTCAACGCATGAACTAACCCTCTATACAATTCGTCGCTTTAATTCGTTTTACTCCAACAGACCAAAAAGTAAATCGTGAGAAACAGCACTTTAAAGATTTTTTTCCAAAAAAGGCATATAAAATGAAATTAGCTAAATTGTAAGTCTACTTAAATGTTTTAAAGTATTACAAATTATTTTTTTTAAGTACAATATGTTCTAAATGTATAAAATTACGCAGAAAACACGTTTTTAATTTGGATGTTGGCCAAAGTGACGAATTCTTGTTTGCGAAAGTTGGATATTGGACAAAGGACACTGGATGTTAGACAAGAGCGCGTACTCTTACGTGAAGTTACTTTATCTAACGTGGTTGGTATTACAGGGAGATCGGAAAGCATTTCAATTCATTGAACTTTGATAGGTACTTATGGATTTAGCTTATGTGTCCTATGTTTTCGCGGTGAGACCTAAATATTTGTGTGTGATTTTTAAATAGTTTCTTATAACATTCGACAATTTTTTAGAAATAATTTGTTTCTTGGTTGGGAAACAAGTATCAAAAGTAAGTTTTTGTAAAATAATAACATGGTAAAATCATCAATGAAAACGTACGTTTTCAGGCAATTATACTTATTAAATAATGTTTCAGGCGTGTTTTATTGTTGGCTGCTAGTCATCAACCGTTAGTCATCAGATAGGTCCTACGTTTATTAGTTATTATTTGAGAGGCGGGTATGGGTACCGCCGCTCCGGGAACCATTTATTGGATAACCAACACCTTTGCCATAGGTCACCCCAAGTGGTTCGCTACGTTTGGTGACTTTGGTGGCCGGGTTCGTGGTGTGAGTTTTGTCTAGATCCTGGCGACGGATGCGTCTGCCCACGAACTGCGTGGCAGGCCGGATCGGGAAAGACTGGTTGAGGAAGATCTGTAGACCTCTCCAGCAGGACTCTCGGAACATCGCTTTACCCGAAGTGGGGAGGGATTGATTCATGCGTGCGTCACTCCTTGACACACTGACTCCCAGATTCCTACCCACCCCTCATACCTTTTTCTTCCCACAACTTCCTCTACTTCCTTCCCAAAAATGACATAGGCCCTGAGGGGAATTATTTTCCTCAGGGCCTCCTGTGTGGAGCTGTGAAAAGGTCTCCCCAAGTGGTTTGCTACGTTTGGTGACTTAGCAGGAGTGCCTGGGTTCATGGGGTTGTCCAGGTCTTGACGGCGGATGAGTCTGCCCATCAGCTGCGTGGCGGGCCGGATCGAGAGAGACTGCGTGAAGGAGTCCTTTGGACCTTTCCAGCCGGACTCTCTCGACCCCATTGCCTTGCACCGCAGTTGGAAGGACAGTTTCTTACGTCCATCACTCCTATACACACTAACCCTCAGATTCCTACTCGCCCCTCATTCCTATTTCCATCCAAGAACTTCCTATTCTTCCTTTTCTCAAAAAGACCCTCCATACAGCATCCCCTCGTAGGCCCTGAGAACATATATTTTAAAACATTTTTGCACTAAAACAATGCTATTCAAATTATCCATATAATATATACTCGTATTATTTTTATCAAATTTATTACGGCATATAAATCGGAGATTTAGAATGATCAGACCCGAAAGGTTGGATTGATTTACGTGACTTTATTTTTATGTTATTTATTTATTTAGAGATAATATATTACAAAATTATTACATAAAATTTATAATACATTACTCCCAATGAGTTTAATAAAACTCATTTCGGGAAGGACAACATTATACAATCTAAAGAAAAATTATTTTTACATAAGAACACGGAAATCAATGAACAATACATAGATTTTTAAATGGACTAGACACACTTGATACAGGTAATTGAAGAATATACAAGAGTTACAAAGGAAGACAGATAAATTCGTCACTGGTTAATAAAGTTGCTGAGAAAATATCCTTTTAGAGCCTTTGCCAATATTTTTTTGTTTGATTCTGGTAGTTTTAGGACATTAGGTAATGCGTTGTATTGCGTATGTGCGATGTATTGTAAGGAGTTAATTCCAAATTTAGTAGTGTGTGTAGATGACGATAGGTGTATTTGATTTTGTGATCGTGTTTTGTGCTGGTGTATATCGGAATTAAAGGCTGGTTTAGTGGTGGTGTGTGACGAGTGTTGAATTATTTGTAGGATGGCAGTGGTGATGCTATATTTTGGCAGAATGGTAAAGGGAAGAATTTGTGTCAGTGAGTATATGTCTTTGACATGCGTATCCCATGGTAGATGGTATATATTGAAACGTATCATGTTCGTATTAAAAGGGTAACCTTGCGGCAGAGCAGAGACCAGGGCTCAGGATAGTGGGCCAAGTAGTTATCTGTCATGTAGGTAGGGTTTTCAATCAAATAAAAGAAGAGGAACTTTATAAAAATGTATTGAATCCAAAACCACAAAAAGTAACAAGGAAGTGTACAAACTTCGTACCAAGTTAACAAAAAGGAAATACAAAAATACACATACCAGATGGACTCCTAATGGACACGCTAAGCTAACTATACGGAAATAACCCCGGTAGACGAACGCGATCTTGCTTCGCAGTGAGAAAACACGAGACGGGACGGGAACTCCAGTCTTCCCATATGGGAACGGCGCGGAACCCAGAGCACCAAGGTCGTCCTTCTAATTGGGCAGGAGGACGCTATACCTCCAAGGAGCGCATTCAGCCACGGGCCATCTCTACGAACTCCAATCCAAAGGCACGTGGTCCCCATCAGTAGCCAAGTCTGGCGTATTACGGTTAGCAGACCGTGACATTGCGACGCGGGGTCGTGAAGGCATATTATAGTAGCCAACACCAGGAGCAATTCACTTCACGATTCCTTTTCCAGAAATACATCCACAACACGGCCAACCAGCCACATCGGAAAAAAGTGGGACTTACACGTCATCCACTAAAAATAACTCGTACACGAACCTCGCGTGTTACGTAAAAAACACCCCGCGTTCTTTTAGGTTTAAAATCGACTTAGATTCTCATGATTAAACGTAAATTTAAACACCAGGATGGTGAGTGACCAATTTCCGACCCAACTGCCCAAGTTGATCGGAAGGAAGTGACCATAAACAAAAAAGAACTCTTTCTTTTCCAAAAATTACCAGTGTCCAAAAAAACACCATAGACAAAATAACCACCTAAGCAAGAACTGCATTAGTCACATAATTATTTATGTGACAATTCCCCCCTTCCCACGAAAATGTTTGCCCTCAAACATGAAAAACTAAGTCCACAAACTAACTACACTATGAGTCCATCAGGTATCTAGAAAAATGATAACAAAAACATTAATTAGTAATTAAAATAACAACTTAGAACTAAATTTCTTAAAAGTAAATTTCTTAAAAAACGAAATTTCTTAATAATAAAGAACAAATAAGAAAAGAAAGGCACGAAAACAAGGAGTCAACCAACATCTACTAAATTAAACAAAGTTTTGAATTTACTTAAAAAAGAAGACCTGTTGTTTTTGTGTCAATTTAACATGATTTATACTTATAAAATACTCAACATTTTATATTTAAAAAAAAAACACAACCAAATAAATTGTAGAAAAGAAGGGAAAAAAAAAAAAAAAAAAAAAAAAAAAAAAAAATTTGATCACTTTTCCTTATACAGGAAATAAAGGCCAATTTGGCTTCACTTTTTAAGGTTAAACAGCCCTCACTCGCACTGAATTTACGCTATATTTGAATAGCAAAAAAAGTAACCTATCTAACTAAGTCCATCCGGTTTAACATTCTTAAGATAAAACTTAAAAAATAAACAAATACTTAAAATTAAAGAAGCCTAAATTAAGAAAATATCTATATAAATATACATTTTTCAATCAGAACAATGGAGTTCAATGTTGGCAAAACTAGGACACAAGAAAATACTTTTCTGTGTTATAAGTAATATAGAATCAGTATACAAACTGTCTATCAGACGTGGGCAGAGTAGGGATCTTACATTGGATCATCTAACTGTCATTATTGAACCAGGATTTACAATTCCGAAGAAATACCTATATGTAAAAAGGTCGTCAAACTAGAATAATATTTAAATTATCCAATTTTCAAAAATCAAAACAAGTCAGGTTTTATAAAACAATAAATACCTGCCAATCAAGGTGGTCAGATTAGGATTTACATAACACAATACCTATCTATCAGATCATGACAAAAGTCGATTGGTACTTAACAGCAAAACAGAAAGTTAAGCTCGCAGCTTAGGATATCCAAAAATCCATTAAACAACCTGCATCAAAAACTCAAAAGAGTGACATTGTTTGTAAAAAAAATGAGACCACGGTAATACCCAAGCTGGCATCCCTTAAAAAAAAACACTCCACGAGTGCACAAAAGTCAGCATTTCTTATACAAACAAAACAAAATGTGTGATCAACTATGGCTTTCAGTGAGTTGACACTATTCGAGGTGTGATCAATTCAAAATTTTAATGAATGACACTAGTAATACTTAATTTAAAGTTTAATAATGATACTAACAGTAAGATATTAATGTTTATATTATTTAGAGTTAAAACTATACAGAACAGACTTAGACTTAAAAAAACTATACAGAACACACTTTCCTGTATTAGAGGCAAAGCGATAATTCCAAAGGAATTAATTATTAGTTAAGCACGCCGAAGCAGTACTAACTTTGTTAGAGACAAAACAACTTTCTTATGAACTAAGATTTATATAAAGAACTTTTAGGAAAGCTATACCATACTTAAACTTATGAAATACAAAATATCAATAATAAAACTAACAGAACTTTTGTGCATCAGAAAGGTGCTCAAGTCTCTGAAACACAAAATTCCAAAATATTCCTTCTCAAGTTCTCTGGAGGTTCCATGGGCAATGGGCAATAAAAGAGCCTCCAGTGGACTAAAGAAAGAAGGGCATAAACTTAAAAATAATAGCATTACAACTAAATCCGTTAAACAGACGGAACAAGGTATGAAATCAGTGTGTGTGTACTCATGTGAACAAGTATATTATTACCAAAATAATCATACGTTTAATAATACAAAAAAAAAAAAAACTCGAAACTAGTGCATGTTATTATTAACAGAAAAGCATATTAACAGAGGAAGAAAGACTTAACTAACAAAATTTGGGCGCCAGTGACCACAAGGATCACATTCCAGTTTACCGAGGGTAAATAAACGGTTTATCGTCAATGAACTAGAATTAAGTGTCTGTACTGAGCACAAGATTTGGAGGTACCAAACTCCAAATCATGAGACCAGAACAATCACAAAAGAAACAAATGTAATAATGTGAAGGGTTGGAAAGCCTGCACACTACAACATTGGCCTCCTTAAAGAAAAAAACTAATCTATCCGAACAATATCTTTCACGTGAAAATTACCTACAGTTCTACCTTGCATATCTGCCAATGTGTACACTAAATCCGAGACTCTATTTTTTATAACATTACGAACAAATCTAGGTGCCAACTTATGGGAAAAGTAATCCGGACCACTGGATTGAACAAAATTCTTCCTCCAAATGACATCACCTACATTATAAACCACGGATTTACGGCGTAAATTATAATGTTGGGCATTCTTTTTAAAGGCCTGTATTAATGCATTTGAAACTTGTTCGTAAATAGGAACTAAGTCTTCCAACTTTTTTGCAAATTCGGCTCTAGACTGATCCAAAGGTACGTCCACGACACTAGAAGAAACATTAATTTTGTGTAAATTGCCGTCAACAATTTGTTCCCTGCCGTGCATAAGGAAAAAAGGCGTGAAACCTGTTGCAAAATTAACAGTATTATTCAAGGCTGACTGAATCTGAGGCAGAAATCTGGACCAATTACGATGGTCAGACTCGGTCAAGATAGACAAGGCAGTCCCGATAGTTTGGTTATACCGCTCAACTACATTATTTTGCGGGGTGTAATAGGCGTTATAAAAAGGCATTGGAACATTATAATCAGCCAACAATTGTTTGAACTCTTTTGAAACAAATTGTTTACCATTATCACACACCAGGGTTTGTGGAACACCGTGGACTAGAAAAATAAATTGTTCAACATTTTTTACAATGCTTTTAGTAGTAGCATTTCTGAGTGGAAAAATCCATGTATATTTGGAAAAAACGTCAACAACCGATAAAATGTACATAAAACCCGCGTAACTACGTGGAAGAGGTCCAACAAGGTCGATAGACAACATTTGCATCGGTCTGTTGACTATTTTTGGATTCGTAGAAATACCAGCCGGCGCAGATGTATTTATTTTATGTGCCTTGCACGTTTTACACTTATTAACAAACTTTTTGACGTCATTATACATACCCGGCCAAAAGTAACGGAGTTGAACTTTCTTATACGTTCTGAATACACCGGGGTGGCAAGAGTTAATAGATTCGTGTTCTTTACTTAGAGTAGTGTTGCGGTCTTCAAAAGGCACAACCAGCTTCCAGGCTGTATCCTCTTGCAAAGCGAAACGAGATTTAGAATGTCGAAATAAACAATTATCTTTAATTTGGAAGTTATTGAAACGTTGGGGATTATTCATACAATTGGAAAACAAATTATTATACCAACTATCCGAAGTTGTAGGCGAAGAATCTATGGCAGCAACAGTAAAATCGTCTTTACGAGAAAGAACATCTGGAACAGTATTTAATTTACCCTTTCTGTGCACCACATCAAAAGAATATTGGGAAAGACGCGTAGACCAACGTGCAAGCCTACCAGTTGGATTGGACAACGAAACCAACCACTGCAAACTGGAGTGATCCGTCACCACTGTGAAATGAACTCCTTCTACGTAAGGCCTGAAATGATTGACTGATTCTAATACCGCAAGGAGTTCGCGCTCCGTAACGCCGTAATTTCGTTCGTGAACATTTAAGCACCTAGAGAAAAAAGAAACAGGATGTTCTTCACCGTCAAACACCTGAGTAAGCACGCCGCCGATCCCAACGTTGCTCGCGTCGGAATGGATAGTAAAGGGCAAAGAAAAATCAGGGCAACTAATAACGGGAGCAGAAGTTAGAGCTTTTTTTAATTTTTTAAACGCGTCTTCCGCTTCTGGAGTCCAAGAAAAATTACTTATTCCCATTCTAGAACCAGTGAGTTTTGTCAACGGGGCTGCAATAGTAGAGAAATCTTTGATAAAACGCCTATAATAACCGCAAAGACCTATAAAAGCTTTAATTTGCTTTGAATTCTTAGGGGTAGGGTAAGTACGAATACATTCTAATTTAACGGGGTCTGTACGAAGACCCTTCGCGTCTACGATATAACCTAGATATTTTAACTCTTCTTTACAAAACTCGCATTTTTTGAGGTTAACTGTTAGACCCGCATCTCTTAATCGTTCATAAATTTTATTCAAAATCTTCAAATGTGACTCAAAATCTTCCGAAATAACAATCAAATCATCGAGATAACAAAAGACGTTCTCGTCGAACTCAGGACCAAAAAGAGCATCCACAAGACGCTGCAATTCGCTAGGAGCATTCTTAAGACCGAACGGCATCCTCACAAATTCAAACAGACCATGGCCTGGTACAACGAAAGCCGTCTTAGGACAGGATTCCTTATCCAAGGGAATCTGCCAAAATGATTTGGACAAATCTATAGATGAAATAAAACGAGCACCCCTAAGTTTATCTAAAATACGTGAAATGTAAGGGAGGGGGTAGGAATCTGCCAATGTGACGCTGTTCAAGCGCCTCGAGTCCAAACAAAACCTGACAGAACCATCCTTCTTAGGAACAATCAAAACTGGGTTTGACCAAGCTGAACGGGAACGGCGGACAACACCTAAATCCAACATTTCTTTTAATTGTGCTTCTAATTGTTTCTGGCGAGTTTGAGATAAAGGATAGTAACGCTGTTTAATAGGATCCCCTGTTGTATTTATTTTATGACGTACTAAATGGGTTTTACCTAAACCACGTTCTTCGAAAGAAATTGACTTAAACTTAACTATAACCGAATTTAATTTGAGATTGTCTTGGGGAGACAGCAAGGAGGCTGATGTTAATTTGCGAACCTCACTGACCAACTTCCCAAAATCACCATTGTTGTCGACTTTTGGAAACAACTGAGGGGCCACGTCGAATTGCTTCCAAAAGTCTACTCCCAAAACAATTGAAGAGGACAGAGACGGAATAACGAAAAACTTAATATATTTCTTAATATTATTATACAATACTAGTACTCGCATAGTACCAATTATATCCTGACGTTTGCCATCCGCGGTGGTAACGTAGGAATCTAACTTATTCAACTTATAACCTAAACTTATGAAAAAATTATAAACAGAACCCCCGAAACAACTGACAGATGCTCCACTGTCTAAAAGTCCTGAAAAAACCAAATCCTTAATTTTAATATTAACATGTGGTCTCACATCTTGTCCACAATCAGATAACGGCACACATGCGTCCATGTTGCGCGTTGTAAACTTAGATTTATTACTATGAACCGACGACGATCTCCTGTCATCCTTGTGCACAGAACGCAACAGATCGTCGGCTAGTTTTTTGAATTATATTTATTTGATTCATTATGTTTAAAATTATCCTTTTTCCATTTTTGACAAAATTGTTTCGTATGCCCCTGTTCCTTACAGTAGAAACAATTAAAAGTTTTCTGACTATTAGAAGCAGAACTTGAAAACTTCGAGTGTGGAGAATAGGAAGCCTGTTTATAACTACCACGTTGAGAATACGAGCCTTGAGCTTGTGGCTGGTGCGACGGTTGCGGGCTCCGATGAGGATACGAGGTTTTAGGAAAAGTAACTCGCGAAGAAGAATTAAAGTGTGGTGCGGGTTTGTCTACTGAAAGCTTTTCAAATTTACTGCACACACTTACTAAGGCTGAAAGATTCTTTTCCGAGAAATAAGCAATGGCTAAGGCGTATTTAGATTGGAGACTGTCACAGACTAAGTCCACCAATTGTTCTTCAGAGAGTGGAACATCCAATCTTAAGTTTGCTAACTGAACATCTTCAACATATTCCACTATAGGTTGGTTAAACTTTTGCTTCATAGCAAACAAAGCTTTTAAAGCTTCTGTTTGATTGGTACAAACGTCAAAACGAGAAATGAGGAGCTTTTTCAAGGTTGACCAAGACAAAGAATCATCAAAAATAGTTCTATACCAGGAAAGAGCTCTTCCCTCCAGGAGGTCAGGGAAAGAGGTAACAACTGAGGACAACTCCACCTTCCGGCATCTGGATAATTCTTCTATGCGTAAAATGAAATTCCTGACATCCGAAGACCCAGAAAATTTTAAATCCCAAGAATGGACGGACGAAGAAGAAGTTGGAGGAGAAGACGATTGGTAATAATTATTAATTACGGTTGTAGTCTTTTCTAAACTAACTGTATTATCGTTACCTATATTCATATTGGAACCACTTCCTGTATTATCATCACCTATATTCATATTGGAAGCACTCCCCTCTTTCAAACTTTTATTAAAAGAGCGAGCCTGTTCGCGCATACTTGATAATGTAGCTTCCGGAACGATGTTACGATCCGTTAACAATTTTATCATTTCTTCCTTGGTTACCCCATTAATGTCGGAAATCGCCATTTTTAAAGAATAAATAAAAATTTTAATTTAATTTATAATTAAATTATTATTCTCAAATAATTATATGAAAATAAATGTAATAATAGGATTAACCAAACTGTTATAATTAATTATTTATTTGTAACACGTCAATTACCAAACACCCTGTACGTATGAACTCGAAAAATAGTCATTGATTTTCAATAACGACAAAGCCATTTATAATTTATTTAAAATCACCTTAGAATGCAGTAAATATTTAAAATAATAATTATTTTTTACAACATACGTTCCACGAATTCCCTTTATATGTATGAAGGTATAACCGGACACAAATGCGAACAAGAATAGTGCCGTTACTATATTCTCCCAATATTTTAGTAACCGCAAGCTTATAATAAACAATTATTTATGATAAATGTCTGTCACAAGTCGTCCTATGTTTAAAAAACAAAAATAACGTATTTAATAATGAACCTCCGCGGCTCTGTAAGTAAACAATGCACATAACCTGACAAATGTCAACAAGAATTGACAGCTCGGCTCCGATAAACCATAACATAGATAGCTGACAGTTAAAACAGAATTGCCAGTAAACAGAAAAAATGTTCCCAACAATATTTCGGTTATCATCTCTAGAGATATTAGCGCCGTTTACACGCACACTTCGGAGCGACCGAGTCCCGCGCCACTTCAGGCCGCCGTGCAGAAAAGTAAAGACCGATAGGTTTACAGCGCAGTTCACTGTGAGACTTTTCTGCGCGGCGGCCTGAAGTGGCGCGGGACTCGGTCGCTCCGAAGTGTGCGTGTAAACGGCGCTATTATGAATGAATTTTGTGTTTAACATTATCTTAATGACAACACTTAAAGTTGGTGTCACTATAATTACATGCCTTACGAAAAGGTAAACAAACAATAATATTCACACAACAAAATGATCATAACACAATGAGGTGTATTTTCAGAATGACACACAGAATCTCTGCAGAACGGTTAATGTTAGATATAAAACCAAATAAATGCACACACCGATTCATCTCTGATTTCTCTAAAATTATCAGCAAAAGAACTGAAAATCCACCCCACATGACAGAAAAGTACGTTTCGGGCACCGAAAATAACTGATTTTACACGTTGGAAGCGCCACTGAAACGTATCATGTTCGTATTAAAAGGGTAACCTTGCGGCAGAGCAGAGACCAGGGCTCAGGATAGTGGGCCAAGTAGTTATCTGTCATGTAGGTAGGGTTTTCAATCAAATAAAAGAAGAGGAACTTTATAAAAATGTATTGAATCCAAAACCACAAAAAGTAACAAGGAAGTGTACAAACTTCGTACCAAGTTAACAAAAAGGAAATACAAAAATACACATACCAGATGGACTCCTAATGGACACGCTAAGCTAACTATACGGAAATAACCCCGGTAGACGAACGCGATCTTGCTTCGCAGTGAGAAAACACGAGACGGGACGGGAACTCCAGTCTTCCCATATGGGAACGGCGCGGAACCCAGAGCACCAAGGTCGTCCTTCTAATTGGGCAGGAGGACGCTATACCTCCAAGGAGCGCATTCAGCCACGGGCCATCTCTACGAACTCCAATCCAAAGGCACGTGGTCCCCATCAGTAGCCAAGTCTGGCGTATTACGGTTAGCAGACCGTGACATTGCGACGTGGGGTCGTGAAGGCATATTATAGTAGCCAACACCAGGAGCAATTCACTTCACGATTCCTTTTCCAGAAATACATCCACAACACGGCCAACCAGCCACATCGGAAAAAAGTGGGACTTACACGTCATCCACTAAAAATAACTCGTACACGAACCTCGCGTGTTACGTAAAAAACACCCCGCGTTCTTTTAGGTTTAAAATCGACTTAGATTCTCATGATTAAACGTAAATTTAAACACCAGGATGGTGAGTGACCAATTTCCGACCCAACTGCCCAAGTTGATCGGAAGGAAGTGACCATAAACAAAAAAGAACTCTTTCTTTTCCAAAAATTACCAGTGTCCAAAAAAACACCATAGACAAAATAACCACCTAAGCAAGAACTGCATTAGTCACATAATTATTTATGTGACAATATTTCTTATGGCTCTATTTTGGATTACTTGTATTTCAGATATTTTTTGTTTCTTAGTAATGGTGCCCCAGATACTACTATGTTAATACTGCACAAGAGTTCCAACCGCTCCCAACCACCTGGACCAAGTCAGGCTATACATAGCATACCCAATTTTGTGAGCCTGGATGTAGCGGGAAGGGGATGCAGTTATGAAGGTTGGTAAGTACCTGGCTATTCAGATCGAGTCAACAACCAGGGCTAAAGCCATTTCAAGCAATGCTTCAATTCGAAATGGCGGTCTTACATCAGGGTGATACTGAGAGTATCTTCCACTCTGGAACGTGTCGCAAATACAGCATGTATATATATTTATATGTATATATTTTTTTATTGATTTGTGTTATTTCCCTATTTAAACATAAAAAACACATATACACGTACATTTTTTTAATGGTTAAAGTTGTGAAATATGTATATATATATATATTTAGATTAGCTGCACACAGGTGGCCCTGAGGAAAATAAATTCACTTTGGAGGAGTCTTTATAAGGAAGATAAGGATAGGAAATTTGGGAAGAAAAAGGGTATGAGGGGTGGGTAGGAATCTGGGGGTCAGTGTATCTGGGAGTGACGGCCGTACGAATCCATCTCTCCAATTGCGGTGCAAAGCGAGAGTCGGGAGAGTCCGGCTGGAAAGGTCAAAAAGCCTCCCTTAACCAGTCTCTCTCTCGCCACGCAGCAGGTGGGCAGTCGTATCCGCCGCCAAGACCTGGACGAACTTCACCCCATGAACCCGGGCACCCTTGCTAAGTCACCAAACGTAGCGAACCACTCGGGGTGACCTATGGCAGAGATGGTGGTTACCCAATAAATGGTTCCCGGGACGGCGGTACCCATACCCGCCCCCCAAAATAAACAAATCTACCAAAATAAAAATTTATTGTGCACGATGGGATTGAAATTTGCGACATCGTGTGATAACAGAAATTTAGTATCCAACATTTTAAAATAAAAAGACAATAGACGACGAGTTCTTTTTAAAAATGATCCTATGTTCGAACACATGGGATGTGATTTACGTCTATTACACAATACAGACTTGTAAAAAAGAGGTCATAAAACAATCCTAACCACTAACCACATTTTTAGCTTCATAACAAATGTATTCCAGTATTTGAGGTACCGCTTAGTTGGGCCAAATTATTAGAAGGGTTACAAACGGGGCTGAAATAAAGGAACTGGAAATTGATCTAGGTAAAAAAGTCAAATGAATGGGTTACCTAATCATTAAAAATGTGCGAATAGTAATAACGTTTTTATTGACAATCCAAAGCTCGAACAAAATAAAACTCGAATAGGTAAGAAATAAACAAACACATAAGAAATATGAGGCACTCAATGTATAAAATAATAGAAATGCTTTCATTGTCATTCGGTGTACAATTCTCCCATGAAGATTTCAATAATAAGATATTTATTGGTACAAGATTGGTACACAAATACAACTGATCTTTGGCACTAAATATACCAAAAATGTTTTCATTGTTACACTAAGATTTGGTTGATTAAAATAATAAGATACTTTAGGCATTAAATGTACCGAAAACAAAAACTTCTTTTTTTCCTTATTCTAATAATTTACATGTTTTAAATATCTTAGGTAGAATAAGGAACTCCAGTGAAAAATATTATGGCTTTAAAAAAATATGTTCATATAGACCAAGAAACGCTGATTCTGAATATATAAGTTTTATTTCATAATATTAAATGCAGAGTTTTTAATAAATTATTAAAAAGTGCATTTTTAAACCTCTTCCCAAAACACAGCGTTAAGTTGGCATTACTGAAATGGTTAACGGTGACGTCACAGTTAACCTGTCACCTGTGTATTGTATTGTATTGACATTTGAAATGACTTGAAGTGCACACGTACCTATGCAATTCAACATTTCGTGTTTTTGGTTTATTTTCATACTGTTTATAGAGATTTAGATAAATAATAGTTATTGTGTTTATTGAAACATAATTTAGGCCCTCAACAATTTACGAAAAGGGCTATATTTGCGGACAATCTGCAATAAATTTTGTCTATTTGAGGTTAAAGTCGTGTCATATTTTGACATTATTTGGTTATGTATTATCAAATTGTTTTTAGTATAGGGCTTTTTATACAAGTTGTTACACACTCGTCATGATCAGTGTATTATAAATACCAGTGTTTCTGTATGTATTATACATAAAACAATGTACCTACAAAGTAACGCCTGACACAAAACACGATGTCACACGTATTTGCAATGAAAGAGATGATTTATATTGCACTTTGATTAAATACAATAACAGTAGCGGTGAAATGTGGACATTTTACCAATGTTTTTCTATATTAAAAGCAGTTAATCTTGAATAAAAAACACACCTCACACCTAAAAGTCATTACAAAGCATTCCGCCATGATTATTCTGGGTTCTTCACAGTGTTGCCAACAGTTAGAAGTGAAATTTACCTAGAATTTCACATTTACGCAATTACCTACGTAGCCACCTGATTGTGTAACACTAATCCTGTTATATGTTAATTAATATGAGAATTAATTGGAAATATATCGGAACTTGGTAAATATACTAAGAATACCGTGATTTTCCAAATAAAACGCTTTTTTCTACGTGAAGTAATAATTTAAAAGTACGAATACACTCACCACTGAATTAGAAACTGAATTCCAAATTAAAAAAAACACTTTGCAAAATAAAAATCATAAGCAACCCGCCGCTCATTTGTACCAAGCGTGGTATTTTGAAGACCCCCCCCCCCGAACGTGTCACGTAGTATGGGTACGTTCCATAATATCATTTTGAGTTGTCAGTGTTAAAAATAACATGGCATGTAAGTACATGAAAAATAATTAAGATTCATAGGAATTCCAAAAAATATATATACGTATATATATGTAAAGGAAATATATTCCCTTTAAATTTGAATCCTATAATGTCAATTAGAATGCAATCATCGATTGTCATTTGTTTTGTTATTCTATTATTTGATTGTTAGAAAAAACCATTCAAAGTGATATTAATAAACATAAATGTCGTTACTTAGTTAAAAAAACTTTGCAACACAAGTGTTTTATTTAGAAATTAATAAAAAGGAATTAAACCTATCAACATATTATAAAACGACATTTCGTTTTAAACCAAAAATGGAGAAAATTCAATTCGAATTTACGCTATTACCTGGATGCGATGGCAGATCAAATATTATTAGCATTACAAAAATAGTCACAAGTGATGGAAAAGTGTTTACAATACCAGAAATGCTACGATCCGCCAGCTATCACGAGGAGATAATGAAAACTAGTGCTTTTGGAAAAATAAAAAATAGTTTGAAAAAAAGATACCAGGTTAGAAGAGTCTGGTTAACCATGACAGAAGAACTAAAAAAAACATATGTAGACGAAGATGGAAACCTACAGTTTGGAGACCAATACCTCGAAGAATTGGATGAAAAAAGTTTACAAGTACATCAAAAAGAAGATGCATTAGGAAAATTAATTGAAAAGTTAATGGAAGATAAGCAACAGAGCTTAAAAAACATTGCTGAGAAGTTTGTTATAGAAAAATTCTGCACTAAAAATACAAATGCAAGCCAGTGGATGGAAGTGTTTGAAAAAGAATGTTTGCGGTTTGATGTGACCATGGATGGAAAAAAAATAGAAATACTCAGATTGTTCATGGATAAATCTTGTATAGACTGGTACAGTTCCATGATTATAAAACTAACAATGAACTCAGAGTGGTCAACATGGAAAAACAAATTCTGTGAATCATTTGCAAACAAAGGATGGAACCCTGTCACATACGCACTATCATTTAGATACAAAGATGGTTCTCTGTTGGATTATGCTATGAGAAAAGAAAAACTTCTATTGGATGTGAGAAGATCAATTGACACCGGTACTTTGATAGATCTTGTTGCTTCCGGACTACCAGAATTCATACTTAACAAGATCGATAGAGAAGGATTACAAGATACTGTAGATTTGTTTAATGAAGTAAACAAGTATGAACATATGGTCAACAAAAAAAGATTTATGAATAAGAAAACATTTGGAAATGCAGAACATAATAAAAATGGGGGTAAAAATCCATGTAAAATTTGTGAAAAATTGAATAAGGGCATTCGTTACCACCCTGAAGCTACATGCTGGTTCAAAACAAAAGAGGATGAAAAATTTAAGAGAAATGCCATTAAACATGTAAACAATTCAGTGATAGAAACTGAATTAAATGAAAATGATCAAAAAAACTAATAGTAACACCATTAATAAAAGTCAAACTATTACTAAATGATAAATTAAAAATATACGGAATTTATGATTCAGGTTCAAATGTTTCTCTAATTAATTCTAAATTATTGAAACTAAAAGGAAAAGGAAACAATTTGAATGAAGCAAATTTAGTAACGATTAATGGTGTTAAAAAGACGAGTGGTTTGACAACGTTAAACATAAAAATTTTTGAATTGGAGAATAAAGTTGATGTGTACATTATTGATGAACACAATTTCAAGTATGATTTTTTGATTGGATTAGACATGATAAAAGACTTCAAACTTATCCAAAGTGAAGACTTACAAATATCACAGAAACTCTGCCTAAATAATACAAATAAAAAAGAAAAATATTCTACAGATATGAAAACGAATACTAAATTTAATCATATAGAAAAACACAGAATTAATTTTAACGAACATGTTAAAGAAGAAGATTTTAAAATAACAATGAATCATTTAAATAATGATCAAAAAACAGAAATAAATGAACTAATAGACAAATACACATCAGTGTTCGCGAAGAGTAAATATGATGTTGGCACTGTCAATGGATATGAAGCGAAGATAGACTTATTAGTGGATAAATATTGTAGTAAGAGGCCTTACAGATGCAGTGTAGAAGATAAAAAGGAAATAGAAGAGCAAATAGCAAAATTATTAGACAATAAACTGATAGAAGAGTCGTACAGTCCATTTGCTGCACCGGTCACTCTAGCATTTAAAAAAGAAGAAAACAAAAGATCCAGATTATGCATAGACTTCAGAGACTTAAATAAAATAGTAATACCTCAAGCTCAACCATTTCCATTGATTGAAGACCTAATGACAAAGACCAGAAATTGCAAATTTTTTTCAACGCTGGATATAAACTCAGCCTTTTGGTCTATTCCATTGCGGATTGAAGACAAAAAAAAAACAGGATTTGTAACACAGGAGGGACATTATCAATGGACCTGCCTGCCTTTTGGATTGAAGACTTCTCCGGCAATTTTTCAGAGGATATTAAGCAATATATTGAGAAAATATAAACTAAACGAATTTGCTGTCAATTACATAGATGACATTCTTATTTTTTCAAAAACTTTTGCTGAACACATTGATCATCTGACAAAGCTGCTGAATGCAATCAAAACAGAAGGTTTTAGATTAAAATTTACAAAATGCACATTTGCATCAGATATGGTAAAATATCTGGGTCATATAATTCAGAATAATTCAGTCAAGCCAGTAAAGGATAATTTGATTTCAATAAAGAATTTTCCTATTCCAAAAACACAAAAGAATGTGCGACAATTTCTAGGAAAAATCAACTTTTATCATGAGTACATTCCGAAGAGTGCAATAATACTAGATCCTTTGCATAATTTATTAAGGAAAAATCAAAAGTTTATTTGGACTGATAAATGCCAAAATGCTTTTGAAACGATGAAAAACCTAATATGCTCACAACCGATCTTGGAAATTTTTGATCAAGATTTACCAATTAATATATATACAGATGCTTCTCTAGAGGGTGTTGGAGCTATTTTAAAACAGACACAATCTGATGGAAAAGAAAAACCTGTTGCTTACTTTTCGAAAAAATTAAACAGCGCACAGAAAAAGAAAAAAGCAATTTACTTAGAATGCTTAGCTATAAAAGAGGCAGTGAGATACTGGCAATACTGGTTGATAGGAAAACCATTTACAGTTTATTCAGATCACAAACCGCTGGAAAATATGAATATCAAATCTAGAACCGATGAAGAGCTTGGTGACTTAACATATTACTTATCCCAATATGATTTTCAAATTAAATATTCTCCAGGAAAGTACAATATTGAAGCTGATTGTCTAAGCAGAAACCCAGTCTTAGAACCAGATGAGAACCAAGATGAGCAATTAAAAGTTGTCAACTTAATAAAATTAGAAGATATCTTAAAAGATCAGGTCAAAAATGAGAAGATACAGTGCAGAAAAGATAAATTGATATCGAAGAATAATGTTTATTACAAGAAAGTAAAAAAAAAAGAAAAAATAATTCTATCAGAAAAATTCAGCATAGATTTTATAAAAAATGTTCACACAGACCTAGGTCACATAGGAATTAATCAAATGCAAAAAATGATAAGCTCATGGTACACATCAGAAAACATGACAAACAATATAAAGAGAACTTGCGAAAGTTGTGCAGTATGTTTAAAGAACAAATCAAGAGGTCAAAATAAATATGGATTGATGTCCTACTTGGGTCCCGCAACAAAACCTTTTGAAATATGTTCTATTGATACGATAGGTGGTTTTGGGGGTTCACGGTCAACAAAGAGATACTTGCACCTGCTATCAGATCATTTCACGAGGTTTGCATATATTTTGACGTCAAAAACTCAAAATACCAACGATTTCATCAAACTCTTAAACTCCACAGAAACTAATGACATTGGCATGATACTATCAGACCAATATCCGGGTCTTAATTCTAGAGAATTCAAAAAATTTTTGGATGAAAAAAATATTCCAATCATTTTTACTGCAGTAAACTCGCCTTTCTCAAATGGATTAAATGAAAGATTAAATCAAACGCTAGTCAATAAAATTAGATGCAAAATCAACGAAAATGACTTAAAAGTGGCTTGGACAACTATAGCCCGTAATTGTGTAAAAAACTATAATGAAACGGAGCACACTGTCACTGGTTATGCGCCTCAGTACCTACTTAACGGCACAGATGTTACGATTTTGCCAAATGAGTTAAAACTTAAGAAGACTGACATCGATTTGATTCAAGACAGAAAAAAAGCTCTGGAAAATACTATAAAGTCACATAATTACAACAAGATGATTTACGATAAAACCAGGAGACATATTAACTTCAAAGTTGGTGATACTGTTTTTGTGGAGAATGGAAACAAACTTAACAGGAAGAAGCTCGACGAATTGAGAATCGGACCCTACAAAATAATAGAAAAATTATCAAACTCAATTTACAAGATAAATACTGGTCGAAAAAAATTAGAATCAAATTTTTTCCACATCTCGAAATTAATTCCAGCACCTGCATTGATGAACCATGAAGAGGATATCGAAGATGAATGAAAATTTTTGCAATAATTTTCTTTCCCGCGGGGGGGGGAGATGTAAAGGAAATATATTCCCTTTAAATTTGAATCCTATAATGTCAATTAGAATGCAATCATCGATTGTCATTTGTTTTGTTATTCTATTATTTGATTGTTAGAAAAAACCATTCAAAGTGATATTAATAAACATAAATGTCGTTACTTAGTTAAAAAAACTTTGCAACACAAGTGTTTTATTTAGAAATTAATAAAAAGGAATTAAACCTATCAACATATTATATATATATAAATAATACCAGTAATACTGTCATATGTAATAAAATTTTTGCCAGAGTTCGAAATTTCCCTAGATTTTGTCCTGATTTCCCTTATCCCAAAAAAATATTTTTCTCCCCTAGATCTAGGGAAATTTCCCTCGACATAACATCACTGATTCAAAATGACAACTTAAAAAGTAAAAAAATTATCGGTGGGTGAAGACCACCATAGATACGGTGCGTTTCTGGGAGTCTTTAAAAATTAAAACTTTGATAATTATTTTAACTATTAAAACTAACTATAAAAATAAAAATAAAAATGCAGTTATTTAAGTTTGAAGATCTTTATTCATTAAAAAAAATAAAAAAATTGGACTGGAGTTCTCTATTACAATTTTGCAACAAAATATTTTTTTTACAGGTTTTTTTTACTACCCTTCCATTAAAAGCATTTGCTTGTCTATGGAAAGGGAGTGTACATAAATGCTATTAGTTATTAGTTAGTACTTAAATAATTCTCTCTCTCTGGTTTCAATCCTGGGATTGGTTTGCAGCAATTTCATCTATTCGTTTCTTCCACTCTTCCCTGTCTTGTGCGGCTCTTTTGAATTCTGCATATGATAAGCAGCGCACGTCCACCAGCAGGTCCTCCAGGTACTCTCGGCGTGGGCGTCCCCTAGCGTTTGTCCCCTCGGTCATACCCTCCATTATGGCATGCAAGAGGCCTTCTTGTCTTATTGCATGGCCGATCCATCTTGCGCGCCTTTCGGACAAGGTCCTGAGCAGGTGCCTTCCTCCTTCGATTTTTTGGAGAACCTCCTCATTTGTGATGTGGTCTCTCCAGGAAATTCCTAGTAGTCTTCTATAGGACCACATCTCAAAAGCCTCTAGTCTCCGTTTATCTCTTTCGGATAAGCACCATGTTTCGCAGCCGTACATCAAGATACTCCATACATAGGTCTTGATGAGGAGTATTCTCAGTTTCAGGTCTATATTATTCGATTCTATTATTTTCGACCTTTTATTGAATGCAAGCCTAGCCTGGTGTATACGGCTGTCGACCTCGCTCTTAGACCGACCGTCCCATGTTATTTTGCTCCCGAGGTACACAAACTCCTTGGTGTTCTTTAGTGGAACTCCTGACATCTCTACTCTCATCTGATGTTGCGTTCGGCCTACAGTCAGCAGCTTTGTTTTGTCTTTATTTATCCTCATGTTGTAATTATTTTGAAGAATGCTTTGCATGGTTGTTAAGGCCTCTTGCAGTTCTTCTTCGCTTTCAGCAACCAAAGCAATATCGTCAGCAAACCTTATCATATCCACCTTTTGCCCGTGTATCTTTACACCTTTTCTGTGACTCATTCTCTCCCTCAAGTCATCAATCGCACTTTGTATATATGCGTTAAAAAGAACAGGTGACAGAGAGCATCCCTGTCTCACCCCTTGTCTTATACTGGCTTCTTTTGTATCATTGTCACATCTAATTATAGCGGCCTCATTCTTGTATAGCGCCTGGATTATTCGTCTATCTCTATATTTGATGTCAATTCTCTTCAGAATCTCGAAGAGTCTTTTCCATTCTACTTTGTCGAAAGCCTTCTCCAGGTCTATGAATGCGATGAATGTGTTTTGGTTTCTTTTTAATCTTTTTTCTAGTAGTATTCGTAGCGACAATATTGCTTCTCTGGTTCCTACACCTCTTCTAAAGCCAAACTGGTCTCCGGAAAGGATGTTCTCTACTTTTGGTTCGATTCTTTTTAGAATGATATTAGTCAATATTTTTGAGGCATGGGATATAAGGCTAAGAGTTCTGTGTTGTTCACATTTCGTCGTGCCCACCTTCTTTGGTAATGCGACAATTAAGCATTTCTCGAAATCCTCTGGTATCTTTCCAGTCTTATACATTGTCTGTATCATTTTAAACAGGGCATCTATAGTTCCTTTTCCTGCTGGCTTAATTAGTTCAGCCGGAACGTCATCGATTCCGGGTGCTTTCCGGTTTTTGAGATTTTTCAGTGCGAGGTCAAACTCTTCTCTAGTGATTGGATCTCCCAAATCATCTGCGTCTACCTCATTTTCTCTTTCTATCAATGTTTCGTTGTCATTATTTCCCTTTGCATTGTACAGCATTTCGAGATATCTTTTCCATCTCTCTCCTATTTGGTGATTTTCGAAAAGTATTTTGCCGTCTTCTCCTTCTATTGCATTACCCTTTCCAACTCTCATCCCAAAGAAGTCTTTCAAATAATTAATTGTACATAAATATATGTGAGCTGCAGTATTTATTTGATAATGGTGTGTTTTTTTTTTTTTAAGAAAGAATGTTATGGAGAACTAAGATATTTGTAAGATTAGTTGACAGTGGTTTTTTTCTTAAGAATATTTTTAAAATGTCTCTTGACAGAGAGCAGTATTCGGGTTTTATCATTGATGCTTCTGATTTCTTCTGATAGACGATTGAAAAAAGTTCTTCCCTGATAAGTATAATGATGCTGTGCAAAAGATGTATTTAGTTTTGGGCATAGAAAAACATGTTTAAGTCGAGTTCTGTTTTCATTTAAAAATGGATATTTATCTTTTTCTTTTATTATTTGAATTACTGAATTTTTAATATATAAATCTTTAAATGTGGGTACTTGAAATTCTTCAAACAGGCGTTCTGTTGGGTAGTCTAAGGATTTTTTTAATATAATTTTAATAATTGTTCTTTGTACAATTTCTATTGGAAGAAGGTTACATTTATACGTGGATCCCCAACTAATAATAGCGTATTGTAGAGTGGATTGAACTAAGGCATAGTAGATTAAATATAGATTTTTTATCGACAGAAAATTTCTAATTCTTAAAAATATATATATTAATTTTCTGATTTTGTTTACTACTTGACATATTTGTTCCTTCCATTTCAGATTTTTATCGATAATTACGCCGAGATATTTAATTTTATTTGTTGTTTTTAATATTGTACAGTTTGATTTGCAATAATGTTGGCTTTGAATTTAAGTGTTATCGTGTATGACAATGTTAAAATTTTTGGGAGCGTCGTTTGGATGGATTGCAAATGGAATTACAAATGTCTTTTCACTATTTAGTGATAGTAAATTAGTGTCGAAAAAATTCTTAAGCGTATTGATGTCTTCTGTGGCCTGTAATTCTACATTTTCCCAAGTATTTTCACTTATTATTAAAACTGTATCGTCGGCGTATGATGTAATTTGACCATGTAGATGTTGAAAAAAAATATCGTTTACATATATGGTAAAAAGGATTGGTCCAAGCACTGTACCTTGGGGGATTCCAAAGCTTGAAATCTCTTGATCACTATTAATACGATTGATTTTTACCACTTGAGGGCGGTTTTTTAAGTAGTTGGTGATCCATTTAATCGCGTTGCCTTTTATGCCAATATCATTTAATTTTTTTAATAGTTTCTCATGGGATATGCTATCGAAAGCCTTTCTGGGTCAATAAATATGCCCGCACATTTTTTACCTTTATCTAATGATTCGTAAATGTATGAAGTTACGTTAGCAATTGCATCTTGTGTGCTGAGTGATTTAATAAAACCAAACTGGTTTTTGTGTAGTATTTTATTACTATCTAGGAAATTTACCAATTGTTTTTTTACTATTTTTTCAAAGATCTTTCCTATGTTAGAAATTAGACGAATTGGGCGATAATTCGTTACTTGGTGTGGATCACCAGATTTGCAAATAGGTGAGATTATTGTGTTTTTGTAGTTAATTGGAAATATTCCTTTCGTTAAACTCAAGTTTATTAAATGAGTGATGGGTTTTATTAAGTAAGATTTCATAGATTTTAACATGTGTGCCGTAATAGAATCAAAACCGAGAGACGAACCTCCTTTCAAATTTTCTATTATTTTTAAGATTTCACATTCTGTTGTTATTTCAAATGTTGAAAGTATATTACGTTTCTGTAAATTTTTATTTTTATGTTTTCCGGGTTAGAAGGTTTATGAATATTTTTCGCAAGATTTTTTCCAACATTTGCAAAGAAGGAATTAAATATATTTGCACATTGTTTAGGCTGTAAATTGGCATCTATAATTTTTTTATCATGTTCGATGTACTTAATATTTATTATTATTATTATCCATGCCGCCCGCCCAGGTATCCATCCATTCGTCCGCCTGCCCATCGCCTGCCTCAGACTCTTCTTTATATAAAAAGATATTTTATCGGGTCCGGCGTCATCAATTTTTATAAAGAAGAAATAAAACCGGTTCCTTAGAAAAATACAAACTGGCGTTCCAGTGACAGCAGTCACCGGTCACCGGGATAAAGTAATCGAGACAAGAATATCGATCATCCTACACTAGAGGTACAGACCATAGAAAATGCTAAACAACTGTCAACTCGCAACTTCAAACTTCAACTACCAACCCATTTCAGTGATGCCAACTTAGCAACTTTATAGCTAGATTTAGCTATTATTTGATGTCAGACAGCTACATTTGAATGAAACTTGTAGCTAAACTTTTTAGCTACTTTTTATAGCAACTTTTCATCATTGTTTGAATTTCGATTTCGTCGTGAGAGAATATAAAACGCTACGTCGTATAGTAAAAAGTAAAAACCAAACGCGACTCTATGGTCATAGACGCTATGGTATAAGTGGCGTTGGCCGTCCAAAATCCCCGTTTCCTGCTGCACTAGCTCTCCCTTTTTGGAGTACAGTGCCACAAACTTTGATATTTCTATGACATATTTGTTCACAACTAGCGACACCACCACCGGAACAGATAACTTTGTGGCACTGTAATATTGTTCTGTCCGCTAGCTAGCTACGACAGACAGAATACAACCAAAATAATACGCACTACTCTTATTCTACCTTGTGTTGTTTTGTTTTATTCATATAAAACCTGGAAATAAAACGATTGTCAGAATTTGTCATTTTATTGTAACTTAGGGAACGTACCCTTACTACGTGACACGTTTAGGGGGGGTCTTCAAAATACCACGCTTGGTACAAATGAGCGGCGGAGTGCTTAGGTTTTTGGTCTGTAACGTTTAGCTACTTCTAGCAACTTTTTGGGGTAAAAAAAACTGGCAATCTAGCAACATTTGTAAGATGTCTAGCAATTTGGCATAGCTAACTGTTGGCAGCACTGTAATAATGTGATCATCTTATTAGTAACCATGTAAAAACGCAGCAGTGATGCCAACTTAGCAACTTTATAGCTAGATCTAGCTATTATTTGATGTCAGGCAGCTACATTTTAATGAAACTTCTAGCTAAACTTTTTAGCTACTTTTTATAGCAACTTTTCGTCATTGTTTGATATTTCAATTTCGTCATGAGAGAACATAAAACGCTACGTCGTATAGTTAAAAGTAAAAAACAAACGCGACTCTATAGTCATAGACGCTATGGTATAAGTGGCGTTGGCCGGAAAATCCCCGTTTCCTGCTGCACTAGCTCTCCCTTTTTGGAGTACAGTGCCACAATCTTTGATATTTCTATGACATATTTGTTCACAACTAGCGACACCACCACCGGAACAGATAACTTTGTGGCACTGTAATATTGTTCTGTGCGCTAGCTAGCTACGACAGACAGAATACAACCAAAATAGTACGCACTACTCTTATTCTACCTTGTGTTGTTTTGTTTTATCCAAATAAAACCTGGAAATAAAACGATTGTCAGAATTTAGAAGATTGGGGGGGGGGTTAAAAATTGCAAAAAGTTGGTCACGTAGTATGGGTACATTCCCTTATCTACTTACTGTAACGTTTAGCTACTTCTAGCAACTTTTTGGGGTAAAAAAAAACTGGCAATCTAGCAACATTTGTAAGATGTCTAGCAATTTAGCATAGCTAACTGTTGGCAACACTGACCCATTTATTTATGTACCAACCACTCAACCAAACTGTCACTTTTGAATTCGATTTTAATTAAAAAGTGTTTGCTATTATTAATTTATAGTACTAATCAAGAAATTAAATAACTATCTTAATTCCTCAACCCAAATTCGTCTGCATATCAAATTTGTTAAAATGGAGTTCGAAAAAAGTGTAGCAGAGGACCTGGAAGTAGTTTATTACAAGGAAAAGTTACTGATCGATCTCCTGAGAGATATTTCTACAAATAAAACTAATTTATCGGAGTCTTTAAAAGGGAAGTTAGCGAAGGTTTTGGCGGATGTCGATTTATCACTTTATATGAGCCTCCACAAGGCTAACGACACGGATCACCGTTCTAGCAACATATTTGGTAAGCTTTATTTTTGAGATATTCTTGTCCACAACTTATAACTTAATTGTTCCACTAACCGCTGCACTATTAGGTACATATTGTGAAGATTACACTTTTACACATTTTTTTAACAATTACTACAAGAAACAACTATTTGCTTACACAAAATTGGTTCTTAGTTGGGAACTAAGTAATTCATGCGTATTTCAATTGAAACGAAACTCAAGGAAATGTACTACGAAAAAAAATTAAATGGCGGAAAAGGAATCGTTATTATTTCTATACGTGGGGTGAACAATAACATAAGTCACAAAGTGCGTTTTTTTTATTAGTGATTATTTTAATCCAAATTCCACTCGAAAACATTGGTGTCATCGTCCAGAAATGTATGGACCCTGGGC
This sequence comes from Limnephilus rhombicus, assembly GCA_929108145.2. Taxonomy (NCBI): domain Eukaryota; kingdom Metazoa; phylum Arthropoda; class Insecta; order Trichoptera; family Limnephilidae; genus Limnephilus; species Limnephilus rhombicus. The sequence goes on from OV815278.1 coordinate 38,798,030, forward strand.
ACTCTCACATGGAGGTAGACAGTGACTACGCAGTCATTGAAAAAAGAGGAAAAAATGTTCACTGATCAATCATCGATATGATTGGTATCAACTGTTGAAGTCATGTGGCAGTCGTTTCGAGATTATTGAAATGACAAAAGATGATTTTTTAATGTTTTCATCTTTATAAAGAACGACTCGTTCCACGAAGATGTGATTCAAAAGGATTGCCATTTAAATGGCATGAAGTTTGCTGGTTCCAGTATGGGAGAAACTTTGCAAATATTGGATTTAAATGTATATTTAATGACAAAGAGCTTCCCCTCACGTAGTCTCTTAAACGACGCAATGTTATGCATTTAGCAGAGAATTATATTTTCGAAATAATTTCAAACCACCCTTTTCCAATAAGTGTTGAAAAGAAAAGGGATTTGATGTCAATGGTGGATTTAATCCCATCAATATTTTAGCAGTTTTACCGCCAACTTTCTATGAGCAACGTGTCGGATCAAGACCCATATCTCATGGATAAAGATAACATTGATTAGTGTTTTTAGTTTTAGCTTTACATTATTTTTCTCATTTCTTAATCATTAATTCAGTAAATGAATGGCTAAAACATTTTTTTACATATTGTGTCTAAACACATAAAGTCATAGATTTTGTCTTCATTTGTAATGCTCCTGAACGTAGAAGTCATGTATCTCTTGAATCGTTCACTATAATTTAAAAAATATAAATAACCAAGAAAGATGCTTAAATCCCAATAATAAATACATGTTTTTTTAAAATTTTTGTTCCTTTAAATTTTTTTCATGAGACATTTAAAACTGTCTCCTGAAAAGTAAGCAATTTTGACTTATTTTATTGTTCCCCCCCTACATAGATTTATGCATTGAACCGCTTACTCATTAATGCGGAATATTTTTTATTCAAACAGTTAGATTTATCTTTATTATTATGAAAAGTGAGTATTTATGTCGGGGAAACCAAAAAACATGCAAAAAATATGCATTCAACATTTTAATATTGTTAAAATTAATTCACTTACGCGGTATCGCCATTGTTATATTCATCATTTTTATTTAACATTTCATAGACAATCAATCAATGCTGCCAATTATAGAAAAAATATTATTGCCATGTAAAACAATAATTTATTCAGTGAATGCATTATTGACAAGTTTGTACCTGTATTTATAACAGCAGAACATGGAAAGAAATGTATTAGAATAATTACAACATATACTCGCTAGACAAACCCTGCTTTGCCAAACAAACCATGCAAAACCTGGGATGTTTTTTTAAAGTTTTTAGAAAAATTATGATGACATGCAGCTTTCGTAGTTTGAACCTCAATCCAATAATTCGAAGTAGGTACTTTTTTATTTTGATGAGAATTTAGTTTATAAGATTGGTACTTCGAAGATGTCTTATTTGATTGTCTATTAGTTAACAAAGGAATATTCCGTATTATCATAGAATTGGAATTTTAATGCATCTTTTACCCCCTATCCAAACGTAGTTAGTTGTTTATTGTAATTTTGTTGAAGTAAAATGGGGTTACTTTGTCAATATTTAACTTAGAAATTATTTATGTTTGCTGTCAAAATATATTTACAAAAAATTTCCGTATTTTTTTTTTGAAGAAAGACTAAAATAAAAAAATATATAAAAATAAAAAGAATAAATATCAAATGGTATTAATTTACTGTAAAAAAAGGTGTATTCAAAACACAGTCATTTTACAACGTATGAATAGTTTTACATATCTCATTTGTTAATTACAATATGTTAACTCATAATCACCATAACCACTTATCACTGTGCCTTTTTGTCAAACTGAAATTTAATTGCTTGAAAATTATTCTCGCTTCGTCTTAATCTTGTACATTAATACCTGAATTGTATAATTAAAAAAAAAATATTGGTTTTATTTTATCTGTCATTTTCATAATACAGTCAAACTTGGTTATAATGAGCACGAGCCATTATGACTTATAGCCATTACTCGGATAAAGTGTGAAGAAGCCGCCGCATACTGCTACACTTTAAAAAGGCATAAATTTTGAAAAGTAAACTACTTTTAAATTTAATTACCACAAGAACCATCGGTTTCAGTTGGGATAGAGAGAAAAATATGCATTTAATTTTTTATTGCATAAAAACTTTTTTGTACATAATTTTTCCTTTACGAATGACATTTCATGTTGTATTCTTTCCAAGATCGAACATTTTCAAGGGCTACCAATTCTTAAATATTAAAAAAGATTGCCATTCGCAAAAATCACTACTAATACACCTAGTTTTTTTTTTTAATAAAACAAAAATGGTTTGTCTAACGGGTATCTCAATTATTTATTTATTCAGAACATGAAAATTGCACCATACTAGTATCTTCCTCAAATATGTGTGATTTTTGCGATATGGAAAATCTTTTTTTAATATTTATCGATTGGTACCCTGGAAATGGTCCAGTATGCTAAATAATGTAATACGAAATGTCAGCCGTATGAGAAATATGTATAATTTTTTTTTTATGAAATGTAAATTTAAATGCATATTTTTCCACCCGTCCCGACTGAAACTGGTGGTTTTTGTGGTAACTAAGTTTAAAAGAAGTGTACTTTTCAAAATCTGTGCCTATTTAAAGTGTAGCGGTATGTGGCGGCTGATTCATAAATTAATATTACTTGTTATATCCGAAATAGGTTTTTTGAAAGTCGTATGTACCTTGTAACGTATCGTCTTGTTACTGGAAGCTAGCTCAGTATATTCATTGATATATTTATGGCTAAATAAGTACAGTTTTTATGCCTACCTCTGTACTTTCTCCACTTTCTCCTTCTCACCAGTTCGGGTCGCTTGGGTTGGGACAAAAGGGGAATGAATTTAATTATAGAGATTTTAAATTTATTGATTTTAATTAGGTTTGGCCAAGTTAGTACACAATCTTAATTATACTTAGATCTACTTATATCTAAATCTTAAATGGTTGTCATATGGTTCGGGGTTGTTTCTCCATTGTTCACATCGTCATTTAATTCACTGAAACTACCTTGTATCACTGAGTCTCTGCGGATGCCTTGGTAAGGCCGAGGTCCTCGATGCTAGCTTCTGCAGTCCAGCAGCTCAGGCCTTCCTAGCCGAGTCTCCTGCCTCTGAAATCTGAAGTTTCCTGAAGTCGTCTGCATCACTTCGCACTTCGGGCACTGGCTGCGCCTGGTCACCGCTCTACCTTGCGAATAACATTCTTCTTCTTCTCACGCCTGGCTTTACATCACCGGGCGGAAGAATATATCTTGAGAATCACTTTCTTCAACTCAACTATAACTTCTTCATCCGCCGCCCAGCATTACGCCACTGGGCGGGGAAGCGTACTTGGTCTTGCACCACCACTCGTGTCTCCTCTCTTCCTCGTCTAGATCTTGACTGTCTGTCACGGCGTGCCCTATGAACTCGTAGGACCCGTGGCCCTACCCCGCACTTCTTCCTTCTTCCGTTCTAGTCCTTGCACCCACATCTGTCATCGCTTTCTTTGTCTTTGCTGCACAGAGCGAGACTCTTTCATAACACTAAATTAATTATTCAAATTTATTTGTGACGAAATTTGATTCATCACAACCTACCTGCCTGCCTTTACTCTAATATAATCGCAAATGTACAGTATATTTCAAAATGCGAATAGGTATTATATATTTCAAAAATACATTAATTAATAAATTATTGCTTTAATCAATGATTGTTTTAAAGATTTCGTATTTAAGCTTCTCAATTTCCTCCACAAAAAAAGCAATGCATCTAAAATTACCTTTTTGTTTGAGGTTTCCTAGAAAAACTTCCCTTAAGATTGTCTAACTTATTATTAGTGTCCGACCGAAACTAGTTTTTACGGCCGAAACCGAAACCGAAACTTCCATATAAGGTCATATTTTCGTGGAAAAAAAATAGTTAATCTTAATCAATCACCCTTTATTTTTAAATCATATACAGGGTGTCCCAAAAGAAAGTTTATATTTGTTTTGCTTTCTGTGTAACGTTCTGTAGTCTGGCTCTTGGGAATTTAGTCGCTATGAAGCATTTCTTGGGAGCGACCGCGCGTTGTGCGTTTTAAAAAAATGGTGATTCGGCGACTGTAGCGCGTAGAAGATTCTGCAATATTTGAGGTTTTCGTCAATTTAATGATGCGCCAAGCATTCCTCTCATTCGAAAATGGGTCAACTAGTTTGAAGAGATTGGTACAACGCTGGCAAAACCAAAATCCGGGCGACCAAGGTCATCGAGAACGGTAGAAAATGTAGAGAGTGTTTATCAGTCTTTTCGTGACGACTCAAAATTTTCGAATCGGAAGCGCGCACGTGCATTAAATGTGCATAGATCATCGTTACGCAGCATTTTGCACAAAAACCTAATGCAGCACCCCTACAAACTTACTGGCTATAACAAAAGAACATGGTTCCAGCAAGACGGAGCAACATCACATACGTCCAAGGCCTCTCTGCTATGAGTTCGTGAAATTTTCCCTAGCAAATTGATCTCCAGGAGAGGTGACATAAATTGGCCTCCTCGTGGTCCTGACCTAACCCCTATGGACTTTTTCATGTGGGGATAGCTCAAATCTAAAGTGTACGCCAAAAATCTGACTTCCCTGATGCAATTAAAAGAAAATATCCGTCACAAAATGGCAGCCATCACGAAGCCTACCTGCCGAGCCGTTATAAGAAATTTTACTCTTCGATTAAATGAATGCCGCGAACGCAAGGGTTTACATTTGGACGATATTATTTTTAAGAAATAAATTCCCAAATTGTGTATTTTAGTATTTAATAAACATTTTTTCGATAGAACCCTTACTTTTTTTAAATATAAACTTTCACTACATGTAAACTTTCTTTTGGGACACCCTGTATTAATCATTCAGTCTCTGATATTTTAACTAAAAATAAACATATCATAATTATCACACCTTATTTCAAATAAATTATTTATGCTTTTTGAAATTGAAATTATAAATCGCTCCGTAAATAATATTTAAAAAAAGAAATAGTAGGTACCTATACCTATTTTCACCTATTTGAAGATTTGAACATTATTAACAAATAACATAAAATTACAAAATAGAATTATTTGTAGAAAACAAAATTACTTTTTTTAAACCTAATTAGTTTAGGTACACTAAACACAATAAACGAGTGTGTTTTAGTCCACACAACTGAAGTAAAACTCCACTAACTTATAAAAGAACATTGGGTTACATATGACCATGGGGTGACTTACGACCTTGGGGTGACCTATGGGATAGTTATTCAATAAATGATTCCTTGTGCTCGCACCTCTCTCTCTTGCCCCTATAGTAATATACGAAACGTAACTCTCTCTCTTTCTATCTTCACTAATATCTCCCTCTCAACTTCAAGCGTGCGTAAAGGCCTGACCGTTCGCCTCGCCCGATCACCGTTCGCATCGATCACCGTTCGCATCAATCACCGTTCGCATCGATCACCGTTCGTTCGATTACCGTTCGCATAACACTTTTCGTAACGCATTCACCAGCTTACTCCCCAAGTCAAGCAAGCGTAAAGGCCCGTCCGTTCGCCTCGCCCGATCACCGCTCTCATCAAACTTTTTCGTAACGTATTCAACAGCTTATCCCCCAAGTCGGGTGTGCGTAAAAAGGTTGTACTTAAAAAAAAAATACTCTTTCATCTTAAGAACAAAATAATTTGTTACAAAATTAAAATAACCACTTTGTATTTAACCTCATAACCAAATAATTTCTTCTAAACTTTCGTCATATTATTTGCCACACTTTTTAATGAACTACAATATAATTAAAATTAAAAAGTACCTACCTACCTACAATAACAAAATATTTTTAATGCAAATGATACTCTTTTCAATGAACTACAATAATACAATTAAAATTAAAAAGTACTTAGGTACCTACCTACAATAACAAAATATTTTTAATGCAAATAATACTCGTTTAAAAAATAAGCGTTTTCTCTCAAACTAAAAGAAAAGAGCATTCATCTTAAGAACGAAATAATTTCTTCTAAAATTTGGTCATATTGCGCACCGAACATGTCCGATCGCAGAATGAAACCTCCCGAATTCAGTTTCGGTTTCGGCCGCCATCCGGCCGAAACCGAAACTAAGCCGAAACTCGTTTTTGGGCCGAAACTAGGCCGAAACCGAAACCGAAAGTTCGGTCGGACACTACTTATTATCAATAGCTTGTGCGTATTGTATCGCATGTAAAATCTCACTTATTATAAATCATTAGCTGGTGTGTATTGATTTTCAACTAAAATTACAACCTAGTGATGAACAACCCGATTCGTGCGGCCCGCATGCCAATTTTGTATGAGTATGTCCCCCTGGTTATAGAGAAAAAACCTTGAAGTCCCTGGTTGTAATTTTTATAGTGTTTTGGTCAATTTACGCTGCTTGCCCTAAATGGAACTAAATTGGAAGACCCCCAGAAAAATTGAAGATGAGGCACAATGCAAAAGAAGATGTAAAAAGGAAACAAATTTGCAAACTGAAAATTCGTTGACTTTAGCAGATTTTATGACAATTTTACATAGTGCCCGATGGGCAACAATGTTTCACAATGTTCCTCCATGTTCGCCACCTTTGATAGTTATTTATCCTTACTACGAGAATAATTCCCAATTATTGTTTTTTTTTAAACCCATTTAACCATTTAGAAATTGTGTTGACATCCTTTTATGTATGTAAAATTGTGTTAGCAAAATTATTTGCACGTTATATAAGTGAATCATCCTCGTTATAACAGTCAACAATTATATGAAAATAAGTCTTAACTAAAATATCATTTGGTAATTGCTCATTATAGCCATGACCTCGCTATAGCCATGATCGTTATAACCAAGATCGACTGTATTACATAAACAAAACTCTAAATCTCAACACAGGCGTTTCGTAATTAAATGGAATATTAAAATAAATTAAAAAATAAATAAAAAGTGTAATTTCAAAATTTTGTGCCTAATGAAAGTGCGGCGACTAGTGGATTATTTACCGAAATGGGTGTTTGCAAGAAACATTTCCTGATGTGGGAATGCTATATTAATGAAACCTTCAAGTATTTGTGCTTACACTAGGATGACTAGGTGACTTAGCAGGGGTGCTCGGTTTCATGGGGTTAGGATTACATAGGTCTTAGCGGCGGATGTGTCTGCCCACCTACTGTGTGGCGGGCCGGATTTGGAGAGACTGGTTGAGGGAGACCTTTCGACCCATCGCCTTGCACCGCAGTGGGAGAGATGATTTCAAACATTCGTAACTCCTGAAAACACTGACCCCCAGATTCCTACCCACCCTCATACCTTTTTCCTTCCCAGATCTTCCTTATTTTCCTTAAAAAACCCTCCACACAGTATCCCCAAAGATGACAAAAGCCCTGAAGAAAATTATCTTCTTCAGCTATATGTAGTATCGGTAAAAAGGTGGCCGATACTCGTTCGTATTTTAGTATTAATTATACTGTGTAAGTTAGTATGTAGAAAATGACGTGTCAAAGAATGGTTTTAGAAAGACAGAGTACGAGAGAGAGAGAGAGAGAGCCTGTAAAAATTGTAAACTGTGAGTGCAGAGGAGTGGGAAAAGTATGCGAGGACTGAGGGTCATTTTCTGACCGGGAATGCGGCAGAACAATTTTGGCGTACAACTAGATAAGACGTGCCTTGTAATCTTTGTATTTTACGTGTCATTTTAATAAACCTAAATATACTTATCCCATGTTTTTACTCTAGAAATTATCCGATCTTAAATATATGTAGCTAATGTTAATTTTTTTTTAATGTAACCAATGTAGGTAAGCTTTTTTATAATGTGTATTGGTGCCCAGTTCGAGGTAGTAGAACTGTTCACATTTTCACAACTTGCAAGTTATGAAACTATTATATTGAATTTCAGGGTGGTATTATCTTTATTAATTATTCTTTCATTTTTTCAATCCTCAGGACTAGCCCCCACTAAAATTGAAGAATTCACATACGCAGAACAGAAATGTTTACAAAACGAATTAGAGAACAGAATTCTTGAAAAATATCCCAAGCTGCTGGAGACATACTGCGAGATAACAGATGGAATGGTCGAAAAGACACTAAATGCGTCTAAAGCGCACAACAATGTTAGCAGCGCGCAGCAGAAATTGATAGAACTGTCCCACACGTATGTGCGTGCGCTGCATAACTCCACGGAGCTGCACGCCGCCTCGTGTGCGGCCATGCGCCAGTGGGTCGACACGCGGCTGGGGGCCGTGCTTGACAAGGCAGAGGAGTCCGTTCAGTTGTACGATATCAAAAACAAATTCCTAGAGTTAAAAGCTAGGTAAACAAATGCAATAATACTTGGTAACTTTTTATAATGTGTCCTCAATGTCCCATCTTCTACTTAATTCAACTTTTTATAATGTGTCCTCAAGTCCCGTCTTCTACTTAATTCAAATTTTTATAATGTGTCCTAAAAGTCTCATATTCTATTTATATAAAGAAGAGTTTCTGTGCCCTGTGGCGGGCAGGAGGACACTGGACGGGCGGTGTGGATTTAATTTTTATATAAATCTACAGTTTTTTTCCCCAGATTGATGAAATTTTACACTCTCTACCTTCAAAGCAAGAAAAAGGTCACTGTCACTTGTCATTGCAATTTTTTTGTATACATTTTTTTCCCTTGGATTTCACAAACATAACCCTTCTTGGCAATTGTAGTGTTCTGTAATTTGGTAGAAACACAACAGATTCTCCGATTGCCCTTGGATGGAGATTATCTTTAAGAATGATAGATTCTTGATGTTAATCTGGTTTTATTCAATACTTCGCATATTACAATATTGACCTCGTTAGTCGACCTAACTAGGAGCTGGCTAAATTGGTTCTAACGAGTGTTTTACATAAAATACCCACTCTCAGCCCCCCGTCCCTCTTCTGGACAACTTAGGTACTAAGCTACCTAGCGGAATCTACTGACAGTTCTTATCACCTCCATCTATGTCTAAAAGCCGGAAGCTTTTTAGATACACAACAGCAATGAATGCCGTAGTCTTGGAATAGTAAAACAAAGGACCTTATTGCCGGGATATATTTTAAACATCTGTAAATCAGCCACAAAGATGTTGGGTTTTGTCATACATTATTCAAAGGAATTGACCAATCGTACAGTTATAAGGCTGCCTTACTTTAGCTTGGTGCTCAGCATTCTCGAGAGTAGATCTCAGATATGGGGGCTAGAGGACATTGTCTATGTACTAATGATCGAGAAAATACAAAGAAATTTTTACAATACCTCTATTGAGAGAGTTAGGTTTTTACCCATGGCTGTTTCCAACAGCATTTATCTCGGGAATGCTGGGTATCTGCAGCCTTAGTTCCAGAAGAGATGTCGCATTACTGCTGATGGCTTGTAAGCTTCTAAATTTATATCAGTACCAGATATTCTGGCTAAAATAGGATTCTATGTCCCGGATAATTTCACGCAAGGCCGCCAACACAGGCTTTTGATTCTTACCAGGTGCAAAACCAATGGTGATGCGCCTGGGAAGAATCACTAGGTTAATTAGCTGCCTCGCAGGAAATATGGATATTTTCCACATGTCCTACGAGTTTAAGCGTGAAATATCACTCATGTTTTAATTTGTACCTTAAATGTAAATGTACTAATTATGTATATACCACTTTTGGAATGTATTGGTTTTTACATTGTCTTTGCAAATAAATAGTAACATATACGTTTTTTTTCCTTCTAGGATAGTAGAGGTCCAGCTATCGCTACACGTTTACAGCCAAAATAATAACAGTGTCATGTCCTACATGGAAATAAACAAAGATATCACTAAAAAAATAGACAAACTGAGAGAAGAGATTGCGGCTTGCCGGAAGATATTGGAGGAGGGATAATGAAAATAATATTATTTTGTTCTGTTGAGAGTAGGGAATAAATCATTCAATTTCACACAATACAATTTACAAGTCTTATATGAGATTGTGCGATGGCCTAAAAATATGTAAGGCTAAAAGAACATTGAAAAAGTGAATTTAAACAAAGAAATTATATTATGTAATCATGAAAAAGATTTTTTTTTTTCATCCAATATATTTGTAAAACATATCCATATGTACCAATGATTTGCCGAGTGATTCTATATATTTTGTGGGATCTATTTTGTGAGATCTCCTGTCAGATTTGTGTGATTTTCTACGGCTGTCAATTGCTTTTTCTGTGGGTATCTATGGATTCACAAAAGAGATCCCACAAGAGAGGATAGCTTTGCAGAGTCCAGATAAAGCGAAACATTTTTTTTTATTTTGTGCAGAACATGTGTTCCTTCCATACTAATTTATGTATTACCAAAAGAATTAAAACATAAATTAAATTATATGACAAATCATAGCCAAAACACTATTGACAGTGTGGCAGTGAATGTTGAAACAGCTCTACTTAATAAACCTAAAACATTCATGTGCAAAAGTACAGAAATTATTAAAAAAAAGGTCATTAATCCCAAGATTTAATACACATTTGTAAAACATTGGAAGAAGAAGACTCAATGCCTACCACTTACCAGGGTAGACAGAGGGAATCAGTGATTGTTATTAACTAAATGGACTACCAGTGTGAAATTAATGGAAGATTTGAGGATTTGTTTAATCCCAATAATGCAAATTTTCATTTGATCTTATTAATTTGTTTTCAAATGTGTAACAGCCAATAGAGAACTCCAGTCCAATTTTTTTAATAGATAATGATCTTCTAACTTAAATAACTGCATTTTTATTTTTATTTTTAGAGTTGGTTTTAATAGTTAAAATAATTGTCAAAGTTTTAATTTTTCAAGATCCCCCTAAGACCACCGTATGTACGGTGAATCGTGTGACGTCATCACTCCTGAAAAATTACTATAGGATTGGGCAATCAGCTGATCAAGTGCCGCCATTTTGAATAGCGTTATTCGAAGCATTCTCCCTAGAAGTAGCATTACTATTTTTTTGTGCAGTAGTTTTTCAATATTTTAAATAATAGAGATAAACTAATAGATACTGTACTAGACGTTTGTACATAAACTAAATATAATAGGGAGCTGGCCACAATGACACGCCAATGGAGTTTGGTACGCCAGTGGATTTTGGAATGCCACTGGTTTTTTAAATGAATTTACTACTTTGACAAAAAATGCTTCTAGGTATAATGGCAAAACTGATTTGAGTACTGGATTAAAATAAATATTTTTCACTTTGGAGACTGTGGGAGACTGGGGTTTTTAGGATTTTAGGTTACTGGGATACTGGGAGAGGTAAACTGAATCTAAGACTGATTAAAACACTTGAAAAGAGGTTTGAACTTGGAGACTGTTGGTATCTTGAGTAGGTATTGTTTCTTCTTGGCTGATAGTTTTGAACTGACTTCCTACCGGTTTGACTTCTATTTTTATAGGGCAAACTCAGGTCGGATGTTTGGGGGACAGAACCTCCTTAATTTTTCTAAGGTACTTGTTTTAGGTAATTTCCCTGGTCGCTACGATTGGAAGTCAGCTGTGTTAAAATTATGTGTGATAGTTTTTGCCAAGATTTTACCAACTCAGGATCCCAAAGCTTCACATCATTTTTATTGTGTTTACAAGAAAAGGTACAAGTATACATATGTGATATAAGGTACAATTTTAAACAGTAAATATTTTTCTTAAAGTGCAACAATCACTGATAGACGTCAGTTTTTGGGTTGTTTTTGTAGTACATACTCATTTTTAGGTGATGATGTTTATTTCTTGATCCAAATTATTCCCAATTTCTCGAAATTGAGCTCCAAATTTTTCGGAAGATGAATTCGCTGTCGTAAATATTTACGATTCCGATTTTTCCTTTGTTCAGAATTGACCAATAGTGGCTCGGCTGGTCGCATGGTGGGGGTGACGTAAATAGTCAGCCATTTCCTTGGCGTTGATCATTGCTGTCTGGAGTCCCTTGTGGAAGCATTAGGTGGTTATTCAGATGTGTTTTCCAGTCCAATGAGGCTGCTGCATGTATTCATTATCAATTTCATTTATGTTTTCAATTGATTAGTTAGTTAAAGGACATAATAGCGTTGTAGACAAGTCATTTGGAAGGGGAACCACATGCACATAATTCCGCTAGCCAATAGCAGCTCTCAGATTGTCGTGCTGGCGGCATGGTACTCTGTGGGAGCGTAAATTCCATTCTTGAATTTCCATGGTTGTCAAAAGCTTTCGCGCACTCGTTAGATGCACACGGATTCCTACGACACGTTCCATACACTCCCCTCAGTGCAGTCTCGACTGTGCTCAGCTACTTCGTGGGGCGTGTCCTTTTCCGATGTCTGAGTTTTGAGTCGGGTGTCTTCGCAGAGTGTACAGTTTCATCAGTTGCTGGCGTGGCAGGCAGAATGACGGCGATTTTGACTGCCGGCCTTACGTATATCCCAGTGCTGGTTTGGATCCGGGCAGTTCTGACTTGTCCATCAGCTGCAGGTATTGCTTCGATGATACGGCCACGTGGCCAACTGTTTCGAGGCAGTGCTGGGTCCATGATGATCACTAGGTCATCCTTCTTAATTGGTGTAGTTGGATGGTGCCATTTTTGCCGGACAGCCATGGTAGGTAGGTATTCCCGCAGCCATCGCCTCCAGAAGGTGTCTGCAAGTTGTTGTCCGATGCGCCACTGGCGGCGTAGGCATGTTTCCTCTTCTTTTTTGTCGTAGAAGGATAATTGAGGGCGCTTCCCGGCTGACCCTAGCAAAAAGTGGTTGGGTGTTAGAGGTTCTTCATCACGTGGGTCAACTGAAATGTGGGTGAGTGGACGATTATTTACCACAAACTCAGCTTCTGCAAGTGCGGTGCGTAGCGTTTCTTCTTTTGGTGCTCTTTCCTTTAGTGTAGCGCTTAGGGCTTTCTTTACTGATCGTACTAATCTTTCCCAAGCTCCCCCCATGTGCGGACTTAGTGGTGGTATGAAGTGCCACTCGATGCCCTGGGTAGCTATTGCGTCAATCATTCTGGCGTCTTGACTTATTGACAGCAGGGCGTCCCTCATCTCGGTGTCAGCTCCGTGAAAGTTTGTCCCGTTGTCCGAGTACATGGCTGCTGGTTGTCCTCTGCGGGCGGTCATTCTTTGTAGGGCCATGATGGCCGAGTCAGCAGTTAGTGAAGCGGCTAGTTCTAGGTGAATGGCGCGTGTCGAGAGGCAGGTGAAGATGGCTCCATATCGTTTTTCTCGATGCCTACCGACCGTGATAGCCATAGGGCCGAAATAGTCAAGCCCACAGTGTGTGAATGGGCGGACGTGATGCATCAGGCGGGGTGGTGGTAATGCGCCCATCAGAGGTGGAGTCGGTTTGCTGCGTCGTATGAAGCAAGTGGGGCAGGCGTGCGTTATCTTCCTGCTTGTTGTGCGTAGTCGTATTATGAAGAAATGATTGCGTATTTCTGCTACTGTTTTCTCAGTACTAGGATGATCCGCCTTTTTGTGGTAGTGACTGATAAGAAGTCGAGTGTAGGGTTCGTCGCCGTCCAGTATTATGGGAGTTCGGGCCACACTCTTTGTTCTTTCCAAGGCTTGTAGTCGGGTCCCCATTCGTAGTAGGTCATCTGGTCCAAAGAATGGGTTCAGGGAGTTGAGGCGGCTGCCAGCAGGCAGTTTTTGACCTTGTCGGATGATGTGTAGATCAGTTGTGAAAGCGTCTTCCTGGGACCTTTTGATCCATCTGTGTTCTGCTGCTTTTATCTCATCGGCTAGTAGTGGGCCTTCTACTGGTTTATTGGGCCCCATCTTGCATCGTCTGATAAATCGGAGGATCCAAGCTGTGGAGCGAATCAGCCGGTGCCATGAGGAGAACCGCTCTACTGATGGGAGTGCTTCGCCCCTGGTGGACACAAGGCCAACGTAGTGAGGTTTGACTTCTAGTGTCAGGTCGTCAGGCCTGTGGGCGGGTGCCCGTTCTTTTGGCCACGCACCCTCCGGGGAAGTGAGAAAGGCTGGGCCAGTAAACCATCTTCCTTCTGGTGTTAAGTCTGGTACCTCTAAGTCTCGTGTTCCTATGTCAGCGGGATTGAGTTTTGTGGGTACCCATTTCCAGTCGGGTATGTTGGTTAGTTCGTCTATTTCCCCCAATCGGTTTGCCACAAAGGTTGAGTAGGCGCGTGGGTCGGTGCGTAACCAGCATAGTACAGTTGTGGAGTCTGTCCAGAAGCAGGTGCGGGATATCAGGGCTTTGCTTTCTTTTTGGATCGTCTGGGCTAGTCTCGCTGCTATGAGGGCGGCTTGAAGCTCGAGGCGTGGAATGGAGAGAGGCTTCAGTGGCGCTACCTTGCATTTACTTGCAAGGAATGTTACTCGTAAGGATCCATCTACTTTTTCGGTGAAGTAGGCCACGGCACAGCAAGCTTGCTCCGATGCATCGCAGAAAAGGTGTAGTGTTACGTTGTTTAGTTTGTTGTAGAGGCAACGTCTCGGGATTGAGATGCTGTTCGTGTGCAACAGATTTAGCCAGTCTGTCCATCTCTGGGCGTGTTCAGGGGCAATGGGTTCATCCCAGCCGACGCTTGAGCGCCACACTGCTTGCAGTAGCATCTTAGATCTGATGGTAAGGCAGGCAACGAAGCCGACTGGGTCGAAGATCTTCATTACTATAGATAATAGTTGCCGCTTGGTAGGTTGTGTGGCCATGTCGTGGGAGATTGCCTCACGAAATGAGTACAGGAAGCGGTCTGTGGTGGGGTCCCAGATTAAACCAAGCACTCGCTCTGTTTCCGGACCTCCGCTGCTGATTTGTATCGTGGAGCTGGCACGGTCTTCTATAGGTACGCTAGCTAGGGCCGCCGGGCTGTTGGACGCCCAATTTGTCAAGTGGAACCCTCCTTTCGCGAGCAGGGCACTTACACTTTGGGCGAGTGCAGCAGCTTCATTGGGTGTGTCTGCTGCATCTAGGTAATCGTCCATGTAGAACTTGGTGCGTACGGCTTTTGCGGCGGCCGGGTACTCGTGCTCGTATGTTTCAGCCACTTTATTTCGGACGAATTGGGCACTGCTTGGGGAACAGGTGGCTCCGAACATCATCGATGACATTTGATAGGTGTCTGGTTCGTGATGGGGTGATGTCCTCCACAGGAATAGCTGGGACGACTGATCTTCTCGCCTTATTTTTATTTGCAGGAACATTTCTTTGATGTCTGCAGCAATAGCGATGTTTCCTTCCCGGAAGCGTATTATATTCCCCAGGAGGGAGGACAGCAGGTCAGGACCAGTAAGCAGCTGGTCGTTGAGGGAGGTTCCTCGGCATCGGCTTGCGGCATCGAACACCACTCTGATTTTTCCTGGCTTATTTGGGTTGATTACTGCAAAGTGGGGCAGGTACCATTTGCGAGGTGTGGTGGTGGAAGCTTCATGGCTTGATAACTTCTTGGCATAGCCTTTGTTGATAAGTTGATTTATTTTGTCGTTGTAGGCCACTGCTAGATTTTTGTCTTTTTCGAGCTTTTTCTCCAGGGACAGAAGTCGTTTCAGCGCACACTGCCGATTGTCAGGTAACGTGGCTTCTGGTTTGCGCCATAGTAGACCGGTTTCCCACCTTCCTACAGGAAGAGGACGGGTAGTTGCATTCATAAGTGCAATTGCCTGTTGTTCGCTTGCATTGACTCTGGTGGCTGATGTTACTCCGAGGGAGTCGATGGCGAAGTTGGTTTTTACTAGCTCCCTCAACTGTATGTCTGCGGCCGTTTCTGGTTGTAGTGCCAAAGTGGTGGTCGTGTTATTATCTCTGGGGTTGACTCCCCCATGAGCGATCCATCCTAGTGCGGTGCGTGATGCTATTCGCGTAGTATCATTGCATTCACGAACTTCCCTTGACACGATCAGGTGAGCGTTATCTTGGCCTATTAGCAGCTTCGGGACGACCGACCTTCCTTGGGTCTGTTGCTCCGGCAGGTTGAGGTTGCTTATTGTGCTGGCAGATATGTGGAATGTATTACTGTTGCCTGCACCTCGTATTCTTAGTCTCACTCGTTGGGAGAGATTGTCGGAGGTGCACATTCCTTTCGCGCCGTGGATTCGCAGTCCGTGAACTGGGCCGTTTGCTCCGACTTGTATTGCGGTGTCAGCGTCGACAAGTGTTACTGTGGATCCTTCATCCAGGAGAGCGAACACTGACACTTCTTCTTTGTTTGGAGCGCTTAATATGACTGGCGCAATTTTTAATAGTACTCTCTGTCCGGAGTCCTGGCGTCACAAATTGACATTTTCCACGGCGCTTTTTCGTACGAACTCGGGATTATGTAGCAGGGGGTGGTGTGGGGATCTGCAATCTCCTACTTTGCACCATTGGTTTATTTTGCAGCTTCGTGAGTGGTGTTTTTCTAAGCACTTGCGGCATAATCTTCCCGTGCGTACAGTTTCCCATCGGAGTTCAACATCTTTGGCTGCGAATTCTTTGCATTCGCGGGTTTTATGATCGCCGCCACATTGGGCGCAGCTTTCATCAGCAGTTTTTCTTTTTCGGCTTGGTCCAGGGTAAGTATGTTCCTCGTTTACTTTGCGTTTTATGGGGGCAATCTTTTCTTTTGGGCCATCCCTGACTTCTTCTTGATGTCCGGCATGTATTTGCTCATGGCTCGGTAGAAGTCGCATGCGATCACTCTCTTCTTCCTCCTGGTACCCGGCATGTATTTGTTCACGGCGTGGTCGAGATCGTATGTGGTCCACCATCCCACTGTTTGGAATTGCGTTTGACACCTCTTTCAGAAAGGCAGCGAGCTGGGTTATGGTGGCCGGAGCGTGTTGTTTGCGGATCTCGATTAGCCATGCCAGACGCAGGGAACTTGGCATTTTGTCAGTGACGTCATTCATTAATGCAGGATTGGTGAGATAACCTTCGGTTTTCAGGATCCGGAGAGATGCCACCAGGTTTTGTACCGTTCCGGAGAAATCTGCCAGGTCCTCGAGTGATACCTCGGTCGTGAGGTAAGGTAGTTTTTTAACCTTGTCTAGCATAAATTTTGCTATGGAGTTAGCGCTGCCGTATCGCTGCTCGAGGACGCTGATGATCTCTGGGACTTGCGCAGGATCCATTAGTAGGGGACCCACGGTATCTCGTGCCTTGCCTTTGAGGGCGCGCTGCAGCCGAATGAGATTTTCGCTCGGAGTCATTTGGCAGGTGGCGGTGGATTGAGCGTACTGTGCCTTCCAGGTGGGCCACTCAAGGGGGTCTCCGGAGAAGGTAGGCAAATCTTTTGCTGTGGATTGCCTGGCAATGAGGGCAGCCATTCTTGAATCATCTTCTAATGTGCGGGGGCTATCTTGCGTTCTGGAAGAGCGAAGGGCCTCTGCCATCACAGAGGCGATCTGGGCCAGTGGGTCGTTGCCATGCTGCAACCATTCTCGGGTGTGCCGTGCTGTCTGATTGGCTGTGTGCGGTGGTGTAAATAATGGGGAATCCTGGCCGGAGGAGGCTGGCTGATGCTGGTACCCTGCTGTGTTGTAAAGTGGGCGCTCGGGTCCGATATGGCTGTATTCGGCCGTAGGGATGTTCTTCGCAGGGCCCGTCAGTAGTGTGTACTCTTGGGTGGCGGCGGCGGCGTATCCGGTTGGATCGGTTAAAGCAAATTCATTGGTAGGCTGACCGGCTGGTGTGTCCATTTGAGTAGTTGCATATCTCGTTGCAAACTCTTCGGCCGGCTTGTGAACTTGAGTGGCATATCTCGTTGCAAACTCATTAGTAGAAGGGCCGGTTGGTGCATGCACTTGAGTAGTTGCATATCTCGTTGCAAACTCTTCGGCTGGCTTGTGTACTTGAGTGGCATATCTCGTTGCGAACTCATTAGTAGAAGAGCCGGTTGGTGCGTGCACTTGAGTTGTTGCATATCTCGTTGCAAACTCTCCGGTAGACGGGCCGTCTGACGTGTGTACTCGAGTGGCATATCTCGTTGCGAACTCGTTCGTAGACGGGCCGGTTGGTGCCTGGGTTTGAATTACTGCCTGACCGAGGTTGGCTCGCAGGGTCGGGCTGGTTGGTGCGGGCTCCTGGGTAGGTTGGCTGACTGCTTGGCGTGTTGCAGCGTTCAGGGCTGCGAGCAGATTGGCTGTCTGCTTGGCGTGACGTCTGTCCCGGATGCGCATCTCTCGGCGCAGCAATCGCAGGGAGTCTTCAGTTGATTCAGAAGTTGTTTCACTGCTTTTACTGTTGGATCCGTGGAGGCTCTTGGCGACACATTCTGGAGCAGGTTGGTCAAGAGTGATGAGGTCAGGGTTCCTGGCAGGGTTCGCACCAGATAGATCGTGGCGGGTTCCGCTGGATGGCGTCTCATCGATGTCTACGGTGCGTGGGCCCGGGGTCCGACGGGGTGCCACTGGCATGTTTCGGCTTGTTCCCGGGGCGTTAGGTTTAGACAGCGATGTTTCGGAAGATGTCGGGGTCTTACGGCCACTGCGAAGAGACGGCATTTCCACTGGGTAAGACTGAAGGCGTGTTATGTGTAGATCCGGCTCGAAGGACCAAATGTACTAGACGTTTGTACATAAACTAAATATAATAGGGAGCTGGCCACAATGACACGCCAATGGAGTTTGGTACGCCAGTGGATTTTGGAATGCCACTGGTTTTTTAAATGAATTTACTACTTTGACAAAAAATGCTTCTAGGTATAATGGCAAAACTGATTTGAGTACTGGATTAAAATAAATATTTTTCACTTTGGAGACTGTGGGAGACTGGGGTTTAGGATTTTAGGTTACTGGGATACTGGGAGAGGTAAACTGAATCTAAGACTGATTAAAACACTTGAAAAGAGGTTTGAACTTGGAGACTGTTGGTATCTTGAGTAGGTATTGTTTCTTCTTGGCTGATAGTTTTGAACTGACTTCCTACCGGTTTGACTTCTATTTTTATAGGGCAAACTCAGGTCGGATGTTTGGGGGACAGAACCTCCTTAATTTTTCTAAGGTACTTGTTTTAGGTAATTTCCCTGGTCGCTACGATTGGAAGTCAGCTGTGTTAAAATTATGTGTGATAGTTTTTGCCAAGATTTTACCAACTCAGGATCCCAAAGCTTCACATCATTTTTATTGTGTTTACAAGAAAAGGTACAAGTATACATATGTGATATAAGGTACAATTTTAAACAGTAAATATTTTTCTTAAAGTGCAACAATCACTGATAGACGTCAGTTTTTGGGTTGTTTTTGTAGTACATACTCATTTTTAGGTGATGATGTTTATTTCTTGATCCAAATTATTCCCAATTTCTCGAAATTGAGCTCCAAATTTTTCGGAAGATGAATTCGCTGTCGTAAATATTTACGATTCCGATTTTTCCTTTGTTCAGAATTGACCAATAGTGGCTCGGCTGGTCGCATGGTGGGGGTGACGTAAATAGTCAGCCATTTCCTTGGCGTTGATCATTGCTGTCTGGAGTCCCTTGTGGAAGCATTAGGTGGTTATTCAGATGTGTTTTCCAGTCCAATGAGGCTGCTGCATGTATTCATTATCAATTTCATTTATGTTTTCAATTGATTAGTTAGTTAAAGGACATAATAGCGTTGTAGACAAGTCATTTGGAAGGGGAACCACATGCACATAATTCCGCTAGCCAATAGCAGCTCTCAGATTGTCGTGCTGGCGGCATGGTACTCTGTGGGAGCGTAAATTCCATTCTTGAATTTCCATGGTTGTCAAAAGCTTTCGCGCACTCGTTAGATGCACACGGATTCCTACGACACGTTCCATACAGATACCTCTATTTTTGATACTTATTATTATTTAGGCTTAAATATTGTTTCAATAAATACAACGACTAAATCTCTATAAATGATATGAAATAACGAATAACATGAAATGTTGTTAATACTGATGGCTTATGTCATACCTACATAATCAAAGATTTCAATACAATGACTGGTGACGCGTGACGTCAGCACTAACCATTCAGTAATACCAACTTTACAGTGTGTTTTGACGAGAGGTTTAAAAATGCACTTTTTAATAATTTTTTAAGAACTCTACGTTTAATATTATGAAATAAAACTTATATATTCAGAATCAGCGTTTATTGGTCTATATCAGAGGTTCCCAAACTTATTTTTCTCGTAGACCCCTTTCAAAATTTTACTGATTTCGGTGGACCCCCTGCTGCTACATTTCTACCACATTACCAAAACTCATTAAAAAAATGTGAAGATTAAATATAACGATGGAAATTTGTGTCGCGGCTGAGTTCCAACCCTAAATTCGGAGTGGTATAAATAAAAAAGAAAAATAGTGTATTTTCTTGTGTTCTATTTATTAAAATAATATGATTACAGACTTGGAGGGAAATACATGTAGATGACTCAAAAAAAGGTTTGTAGGGGCGTGTAAATAGCCCCTGACACTAAGGGATGACTACCCTATGTAAAATTAACGAAAATTGAATTCTTCCCTATGTGACACAAAAAAACAGTTGACCCAGCAATCTCAAAAACCAAAGTGAAAACAAACAAACCCTCACTCAGAGAATGCAGCTCAGCCACGATGTCCACACAAAAAAACACTTCTTTTCAATAAAAAATGTCAAGGCGATATCGAATAATCTTGACAGATGTTTCGCACAGCAAGGAAGTTTCAACAATGAAAAATTTGCATAATAATAATGCGAGCCAAAAATCCAAACTTAGGTACAACAATAATTCCCTCACTGGATGAATTATTCTTAAGACTGACCAGGAGAGACATCTCTTGGCCTTTTACTGACACTCCCGTCAGAAGTAATTGCTTGATTCACAAAGGTAAGGAAACGCATGAATACACTGCATCTCAAGTCACATAGGTTCAATTCAATACAATACAAAACCCATAGATGGCGCCCTTATGGTCTTTATAGCATAAATTATCAATTTAAAGAAATTAATGCCCAAATATATTTATGGCGCGTATCCATATTCCCCGCCTTGGAAGTTCGCAGAGCTTACAAAAGAAAGAATATAAAAATACAAATGAAACAAGAAATGAAATAGAAATAAAGTGACTATTCACCGGTAATATTCAGGAATGACACGCATTGGAAATTCGCAGAATCTCACAAAATAAAGAAAAATAACCAAAAATACAATGTAATAAAGTTCAATTGACCAAGATAACGGATATTAAGTAATGCCATGTCTGGGTCAGAGATCATTGAAACAATGACTAAAATCAAAAGAAATAAATAAATAAAAATAAACAAAAATAGATAAAATATAAAATTATTGCGTTGGAATGGGATAT
The DNA here is from genome assembly GCA_929108145.2 of Limnephilus rhombicus. Taxonomy (NCBI): domain Eukaryota; kingdom Metazoa; phylum Arthropoda; class Insecta; order Trichoptera; family Limnephilidae; genus Limnephilus; species Limnephilus rhombicus. Next base: position 38,819,279 of record OV815278.1, read on the forward strand.
AATTTGACAACCGGACGTTTAAAAGAACCAAATCTTGTCTTTACCGTCGCAACGCGAACAATTTTATCCATTCCGGGATGGATTTCAGTTATCACGCCTAAAGGCCAATTTAACGGAGGGGAATCTTCTTGTCCCACTAGTACGACAGTTCCGATATCAATCGGATGATCAGAAGTAGTCCACTTCTGCCTGACTTGCAAGGTGTGCAGATACTCTGAACGCCACTTCTTCCAGAAGGACTGAACCATGCTGTCTAATAATTGCTTACGCTGAGTCAAATTGATTTTACCGTCTGCCAGGACAGAAGCAGGCAAGTACTGCAATGGTGTCGACATTAAAAAATGCGCAGGCGTAAGGACTTCTGGATAAGGGTCAGAAGACATAACTGTAAGTGGACGCGAATTCATTATGCACTCAATTTGAACTAGCACAGTCTGTAACTCCTCATAGGTGAGAAGCTGAGTTCCAATCACACGGTACAAGTGTGTCTTCATGCTCTTTATGTTCGACTCCCACATACCCCCGAAATGAGGCGCGCGTGGTGGAATCATTTTCCACTCTATACGACGCTTAGCGAGTTCGCGCTTTAATGAGGGCTCATATTCAGATTCAACCAAAAACTTGTAGAGGTCATCTAATTGTGCCTTCGCACCCACAAAATTAGTACCATTATCTGAATACAAGCATGTTACCGGGCCACGCCGAGAAATAAAACGGCTGAAAGCAGCCAGGAAAGCATTTGAAGTTAAGTCAGAGACCAACTCAATATGAATAGCCTTGGTCACAAGGCATACGAATAGACAAATATATGCCTTTTGAGAATGTTGTCCTCTCCGACGAGTCAGCGTAATACGGAGTGGACCTGCGTAATCTACACCGGTATGTACGAAGGCCTTTGCTTCTGCAACACGATATGACGGTAAATCTGCCATCTTCGGTGTAGGATGCGATGGATTTAAGCGGAAGCAACAATTGCATTTCCGCACCATCGCCCTAATAACAGTCCTAGCATCTAATATCCAATAGCGTTGACGTAAGATAGACATAAGAAGTCCTGGGCCTGTATGACAGTTCACGACATGAAAGTGAGCGATGATCAGATCGACAACACAGTCATGTTTGGGAAGCAAAACCGGATGTTTAACCTCAAAAGGTAAATCCGATTTAGAAAGCCGCCCCCCAATACGTAACAGATTATCTCCATCAAGAAATAGAGATAAACTCTGAAGTCTTTTGGAATGAAATTTGCCTTCCTGGAGTGCAGCAATATCTCCTGCAAAATGAATACTCTGCACAGCACGAATCACAGCCTTTTCAGCAGTCATAAGATTATTGACCGTTCCAGAGGAAAGTGATATCTTTTTTATGAATCGGAGGACATAAACAACAATCCTTAGTAGTTTATCCCAAGTGGATATACGCTGAGCCAGTTCACTCAGGACCGATTTTTCACCCTGAAATGTTGCAATGAGCACATTAGCCTTGTGTTCAGGCATTTCACCAGTATTGGTAGGGTGAAACGGTTTTAATGGCCATTCCAAAGGTGGGCTGCGAATCCATGATGGGCCGTTCCACCATAAATCATGTGAAACGAGTTGGGAAGGAAGCATGCCACGAGAAAGGCAGTCGCTCGGGTTTTCACTACCAGCAACATGGTAAAAGTTCTCTGGAGACAAATTTTCTTGGCACTGAGCTACGCGATTACTAACAAACACCGACCAGCGATGCGGTGAAGAATGTATCCAAGAGAGCGCAACGGTAGAATCGGAAAACGCATATGTTCCTGCAATAGGAAGACGCTCAGAATAATTATCTTGAACCGTCCGTATTAATTTGGACATCAATACTGCGGCACAGAGCTCCAAACGAGCGAGGGTCGTCACTTTGGTGGGAGAAACCTTTGATTTTGCGCACAACAATCTCACTGTAATTTTTCCAAACAGATCAGTGGTGTGCAAATAAATCACACAGCCGTAACCATTCATGCTTGCATCGCAGAAAGCAACAACGAGCACCGTACTGTCTTTCAGGACACCAACATGGCGAGGGATTTTTATCATTGAAATTAGCGGAAATTCCTGTGTAAGCGCCGAAAACCGACGAATAACGCTATCAGGGGGTGTATCATCCCAACCAATGTTGCACAGCCATAGCTCTTTGATAAGTAATTTAGCGTACAGAATGACAGGGGCGACCAAGCCGAGGACATCAAATAAACGGGCGACTATGGAGAGTATGCTCCGCTTTGTGCACTTCTCCTGAACATAAGATGTCGTAAAGAAGAAGCTGTCATCAGCTGGTTCCCACGAAAGGCCCAACACCTTAGAGGTATTGTTAGAACCAACAGTGAAGTCCACTGGGCTGCGGTGAGAATCCGGGAGGTTCTCAAGTACAACTTGAGAATTACTAGTCCATTTTACTAAATCAAAGGCACCGGACTTAAACAACGAGATTAATTCTCGAGAAAGACGTATGGCGCTGGGCTCATCTGCAATAGAATAGACCAGGTCGTCCATATACAGCTTGGACTCTGCCACTTTGGCAGCATCCGGGTAATGTGGTCTCATATCCTGGGCCAACTGGCGAACCGTCCGCATTGCTAAGTATGGACTTGCCGTCAAGCCGAAAGGAACTCGATTGAACTGAAAAGTTCGTATGAGACCATTATTTGAGAATCGAAATAAGATCCTCAGGTATCTGCGATGCTTACTAGGAACTTCAATCTGTAAATACATTTGCCTTATATCCGCAGTCATAGCGATGGGAAAAAGACGAAAGTCAAGCAAAAGCAGAAACAAATCGGCTTGCAAATTGGGACCAGTATGAATAATGTCATTCAGTGACAGCCCTGTGTGTGTTTTAGCACTAGCATCGAGCACAATACGAGGCATTGGTTTGTCTGGACGAGTGACAGCATGATGTGGGATGTAATATCCATCTTCTGTGATATCAGACTCTGAGACTTCTGATAGGTAATTATTTTCAATATATTCACTGATAACCTTGTTATAATTCTCCTGCAAAGCAGGGGAATGTTTAAATTTTCGCTCCAATGCCAAAAATCGGCGTTGGGCAGCAGTACGAGAATTACCCAATTGTCTTGGATCTTTACAGAAAGGTAAAGCAACAGAATATCTACCATCATCAGTGCGAGAAATTGATGAAGTAAAGAGATTCTCACATTCTGTCTCCTCCGGACTTAGAAATTTTATATTAGGTATCTCTTCTAACAGCCAAAATTTTTGCACTAAATCATTAAGTGCGAGTGCCGAGAATGATGTGTTTGTGTTGAGCACATTATTGGGGTAATCACCCATCAACACGAAACCGAAAGCGGTCGATAACGCGGGGGGTGCACTAGTACCCGATTCAACCCTGTTCCCTAAATAAATATATGGGAACAGTTGTGCACCGATGACGACATCCACGCATCCAGGAATATTCCATGTTAAGTCTGCGAGAGGTATGCCCTCTAAGTACCTCATATCACCCTTGGCTATATAGTGATTAGGTAATTGGTCGGTGATACTGTCAACGACAAGCGCATGTATATTATATTTATTCTCTGGGTATACGCGAGACTCAATATCCAAATACACGTAACCGAAAATTGGTCGAGACGTTGATCCAATTCCTTTGACAAACGAATTACTCAAAGGAAATATTGGTAAATTCAGAGTTTTACAACAATCGACCGTAATCAAATTATTTTGAGAGCCATTATCAATTAGGCACCGAACAATAACTTTATTTCCGTTTTTAAGCTTCGCGTATACTTGTGCGGTCGAAAGTAAAATAGAAGAGTTCGGTGTTACTTTGGCACAAAGCGAACACGAAGGATTGACATTCGCGGTCCCCTCCACTTGCTTATCACCAATGCCAGTTCCATTGATGCTGGATGACACTGGAGGGGGGACTGACGGTTCTTCACTGGTAGGTACTTGCGACGTATGTACATGAGTATTGGTTTTCATATTATTCACACTGCCGAAATGTAAGAATGTATGATGACGTTTATTGCACAAATCACAAACTAACCCCGATTTGCATGACTTGATTGTATGTGAACCACTAAGGCAATTTACACAGGCATTTTTCGATTTTATAAATTCAAATCGAGCCTGTGGGGAACTCATACATTTAAACTTTGAGCAAACGTTGATTAAATGATCAGTTTTGTTACACAGAATACATCCTTTCGGCGGAGCTGGGAAGCGCGGAATATTCGCATTACTCGCGACGAACGATTTAGTATTATTTGATCGGGAGGACGAAATGGGATGCGTTTTATTTACGACACCATGCGAGTTACTCGTTCGTTCTAAAATCTTTACTTGATCTTGTACAAACGAAACTAACTCATTATAAGAAGGAATTTCTTTATTACGAACTGTCAGCTCAAAGTTCTGAGCCGTCTGTGAATCAATTTTTCTTACCGCGCAGTGAAACAAAATAAAATCAGTTAAATCTTCAATACCTAACTGCTTTAATGCCGACACTGACGAAGAATATCTTTCAATGAAAGAATTGAGACTGGCAGATGTATTCGTGCAGTTTTTCGCATCGAGAATATTATTTAAATAATGTGTTCCTAGTGTACGTTTATCTTGATATTTTTTAACTAAACTCTCCCAAATGATCTGATATGTATCACCCGAAGGCACAATGCCTGCGGTTATGTTCAAAGCCCCGTGTGTGAGTTTTCCGACTAAGTACTGCACACGCTGCGAGTCAGTTAGCTGTCTATTATTATGGATATTGGCTTTAAATGACTCAAAAAATTTCGACCAACTTTCATTCTTACCATCGAAGGTTGGAAGATCTATTGCAGGAAGATTAATCATACACGGCTCCCGCGACTTATTTTGTGACGTCAGTGATTCTCTTACAGAAGTTTTCATATTCGATCTAGTTCGTTTGACCTTCAAAAAAAGATCATCAAAAGCATTTAAAGCTTGAAAATCTGGTTTAAATTCTGGATTTAAAGTTAACTGACGATCATTGATGCTATCTATAATATTTTCAAATTGACTTCGCATTTGATCAATCATCTCTGACTGAGCCATAAACACTTCGTTATTTCTTGACTCAAAATTAGATATATTATTTGTTGCATTATACAGATCGTTCATACGAAAAAAAAGATTTTCCTTTTTTGCGGTTAAAAGAATAAGCGATCTGTCTTGAGCCTCATCAAAACCCTCCTCCGTAATTCTTGGCATTTTTTATATATGCGAAAAGATTACCACAAAATTTTACAATAATGTTACAATGTTAATAATTAATTAATAATAATGTTGCGAATAATTATCCAAAATTACGACAATTCTGCGAACAATGTTAACAATTAATTAATAATAATAATGTTGCGAATAATTATCCAAAATTACGATAATTCTGCGAACATCCAAATATGTCATCCAAAAGCAAAAACAAGACCAGCTATAGTTCTCAAAAAATGAGAGGTACTTCAAATTTACCAAAAAAAATACGTAAATTCAAACATCCATGTAATTAAGCTATAATCTCGAATTGAATGTATGAATGAATTAATAATCCAGGCTACGAAGGACCAATAAATATGTAGGGGCGTGTAAATAGCCCCTGACACGAGGGATGACTACCCTATGTAAAATTAACGAAAATTGAATTCTTCCCTATGTGACACAAAAAAACAGTTGACCCAGCAATCTCAAAAACCAAAGTGAAAACAAACAAACCCTCACTCAGAGAATGCAGCTCAGCCACGATGTCCACACAAAAAAACACTTCTTTTCAATAAAAAATGTCAAGGCGATATCGAATAATCTTGACAGATGTTTCGCACAGCAAGGAAGTTTCAACAATGAAAAATTTGCATAATAATAATGCGAGCCAAAAATCCAAACTTAGGTACAACAATAATTCCCTCACTGGATGAATTATTCTTAAGACTGACCAGGAGAGACATCTCTTGGCCTTTTACTGACACTCCCGTCAGAAGTAATTGCTTGATTCACAAAGGTAAGGAAACGCATGAATACACTGCATCTCAAGTCACATAGGTTCAATTCAATACAATACAAAACCCATAGATGGCGCCCTTATGGTCTTTATAGCATAAATTATCAATTTAAAGAAATTAATGCCCAAATATATTTATGGCGCGTATCCAAGGTTTTAATTTTTTTTATTATTTCATAAATTGTTAGTATAACTATTTAAGAATATGTTCCCAAAGTTTTAAATAAAAATTTTAGCGATCGACCAAAGATTAGGTTTCAGCAAAAAAATCTTCGGCCACACCGAAACTCTGCGTTCGTGAATTATCGCGCGTCGTTTGGCTGACTTCAGGTGAGTTCGTGGCTCGTGTGCCACCAGCCATCATCAGCTGAGTTTGCCCGCCGGTATGGCGTGATTGTGTTGTGAGTTTATGTTTGTAATATAAATATAATTTTTGTTTATTTTATAGCAGTTATATAAAAAAATAAATAATTATTTTTTCACATACTTAACGTATCGTTTTTTAATTCATTTAATTTCACAAGTGTAATAAGAATGTTGCGATTGTAAACGCAGTTAAAATTAAAATACTCAATTAATGAGGTCCTTTGTTTTTAATGTAAGTGTTTATTATTGACAAATGTTTGTTTCAAGAAGTAGTTAACATGTTTTGTTATTTTATATATATGTTTTTTTTGTTTTGTAGCAGTAATATTAAAAATATATATTTTTTCACATACTTTAATTATTTATTTTATTTATTTCATTTAACATGTGTTTACTGTCTGTATAAGTGTAAAAATAAACCAATTTTCAGAAAAAAAAAAGATTTTTAACATCTCTAAAAAAGTTTCGGTTTCGGCCGAAACTGAGACAGACACTGAGAATTTTTCCCCAAACCAACTTTTTTGAATTTGTGTACACTCTAGCTCAGAAGGTTTTTAACCAAACATTTTTAAAATATGTAAATACCTTATTTATATAATTACGCTCTATCTATGTGAGCTCAAATTCGTAGCAATATCATTATCAAAAGTATTTTTTAATTGCAAAAAAATGTAAACAAATGGCAAAAATAAAGGTTTCCCGTTTACATACCTGTAAAAAAGTTTACTTCCTCTTTTTGGGAAAAGTAAGGTTTACATAGAACAGACACATGTTCTTAGATTAAATTTAAAACCCTATTGATTTGAGATGAAAACTATGGCCTCCAAAATGCACACAAAAGCTACATCTGATGGTGACGTTCGATGTATAGCAGCTGATAATTTTCATATTTACCGAGGGAATGCTTCAAAAAATTCGCAATATTTTCTTAAATAGACCTTAATAAAATGACCTCAAAGTTTCAATAAATTAAACACACGAAAAAAAAATCATTAAAAAAACATAGTCCTGTATTTCCCATCACAATAGAATTAATTATCGAATACGCAAGTTTTTACAAGTAACACTCGCTGACCTACTTAAAATACACTACTCAAAAAAAATTAAGGAGGTTTTGAAAAAAGGAAATTGTATCTAAATATTAAAGTACTATCTGATCCATAAGCCGGCCTAACCGAAAAAAAAATTCACGCCCGTGAAACAAAAAAATAGCAAAAAAAATTCAATATTATTTTTTCGCGCTATCTATTAGGATTGCATGAAAACCGTAACTCCTTAAAAAAAAATTGCTAAAAACATGAAAATAAGAATATTAAAGCTTCAAAATGCTTTTTTTAAGTATCAATACGACCATTTTTAACCGAAAATTTAAAAAAAATCACTTTGGATTTTACTTACTCCCCTAATATTTTTTTAGTATTGTATTATCTGCCTACATTGATAGGTAAAGCCAAGCCAACAGTTTTGTTCTTTACTATCGAAACCAGATAAATTTTCGTGGACCCCCACGTACAACTTGTGGACCCCCATTTTTGTATCACGCCAACGTAGACCCCCGTCGAGTCTCCCGTGGACCCCTGGGGGTCCACCTGGACCACTTTGGGAATCACTGGTCTATATGAACATATTTTTTTAAAGCCATAATATTTTTCACTGGAGTTCCGTATTGTTAAGAAATATTTTGAATATCTCTGCTTTATGTAAAGAAATTATTAATGACCTGTCTTGTTTATTTAACATGTATATGCCTAAACCAAAACAACTTTCAATAATATGATAACTGTATTTTCCAACAAAATGAGGGTGCACCGACTAGTCTACTATTGGCAGATATTTTTACAGATAACTAAAAATAAGGTTTTTTTTATTGTTATTTATTATTTGCTGTTAAATGTTCCCATTTGAAAAAAAATGTAGATGTCAAATTAGCCCTTCCGCTTGAGTCACCCCATCCCTTTCCAACACCTCAGTCTATCAGTATTTTATACATTAAGTTATGTTAGTTTTAATATTGCCCTGAAGTTGGAAGGGCACTACTTCTGAAACCATAAGATAATTATCTTAATATTGCGTGGTATAAAACAAATTAATGTGTTTTCGTTATTTGTTTTTGGGGTGTTATGCCGTGTTGCGCTACCTCCTTCTTTAGCCAACGTTTCGGACAGCGTTGCAGTGTTATTGTTAGTGTCCAGTGTTATTTAATCATTAATTTTGTACGAAAGCACTTATCGATTGAAATATTTGTCGCAATATGTAGGAACATAATATATATTTATATATGGTTAGTGGTTAAGTGGGCATCGGTTTGGGTCCCACCTTGGCGTCGCATGTTCGATTCCTCGGCTGGCTAAGTCCTCCATCACGACACAAGCAACATTTTCGGCTTACTGTGGTGGTAGTAGGAAATTTTCAAATGTTGATGGGTTATTCATAACCCAGGAATGTTTGTCTTTCTTTTTTAAAAAAAAAAGTGAAACAATTATTGCAGCACAGAACAGACACAAGAAATCCGCTGACTCTTTCATTTGCTTTTACACAACAAACAAATCAGGTAAGTACATAGATGAAACGACATTGTAGTTGAGAATGGACTTTTAGTAAGCCTTAAAAAAGCTGGTCTGCAGGTGCGCTTGGAGGACTCTGCGCAGTCACGGAAATAGTGAACAATTTTTTTTTTTTGTTAAAATTACGTCATTAGCTACATGAAAGGGAATGCTTTCTCATGATAAAACTACTTTACTCGGAATTACTCCGAATATTTGCCATGAGCAAATATTTTTTATTTATTTTTTTTTTTTTCCTTTATTTTTTCCCATTATATCTTGATACATTTCAAAAGTAATTTTTACATATTTTATAATTATACAGGGTGTTAAGGGACGTACTTGACTTACTTTAACCAGTGATTCCTGACATTATTTGGAGTAAAAAATGTAAATGAAATTTTGGTCTCCGGTGACTTATTGACGACTTTTTTTTTTTTCAAAAACTTTTTCTTCAAAATCAAACAAAAAAAATTCTTCCGCATGTCGTCACTGGTCACTCAGCCGAGTGTCCGACGAACCCCTTACCCCGCCTCCAACTGTTCAACAACTACCATTTTTTTATGTATTTGTAGAAAAAAAAAAAAAAACATCAAAAATGTCACCGGAGACCAAAATTTTATTTACATTTTTTACTCCAAATAATGTCAGGAATCACTGGTTAAAATAAGTCAAGTACGTCCCTTAACACCCTGTATATAACATAACACAAGATAAAAATAATGTAAAAAAGTAACAAAATATATAAGACAAAAGTAGATAATGGGAACCCACTAAGGCATTGCTTGTGCGTGGGTAATATTAACTAAAGTGCTAAATTACACCAATAAGTTGCGGTACAAGTAAAAAATGTAAATTTCAAAGTGAAAAGTTTAAAAATAAAGGTAATGTATCTTTGATCAAAAAGAAAGAAAATATGGTACTAAAGTACTAGGTCTGGATGATGTCCATTTCGCGCATACCTGAGAATACACCTATGTGGACAGGCTGTAACTCAAAATTATGAATTTATAAAAGCCAACTTCAGGTGACTAATTATTTGTCTCAAATTAATTTATCTCCGACTTCTTACAACTATGCAGAGAAGATATGTGAGTGTCAATAAGATGACATCATTGTGACATACGATTTAGCTTTACAAAAATGGCGATGCAAATTAAATAGCAGATAGCCCGAGGTTTGACGTGATCTTTTCAACCTTGGAGCATTTCACATACAACTCTCTTTTTTCAAAGCACTGGGAAAGAAAGTAGATTTGTGTGGAATCAAACATGTTCTTACAGAAAGTGGTGTTTAGTGGCGGGATCAGTCAAATAAAATCAGTAAAATAATTCATCCATTTCTCTACACTGCTTTATAAAATTTGAAATTAAATATATTTTGAAATGTTTTTAGGCGAGTCAAGATAAAACATTGAGAAATCAGTGCGCAATTAGTTAAACCGTTGGTATATCCGATTCTCCTCACTGCCAGAGATTTAACTCGACTAATGGTGTTAAACCGAGATGAGTGGAGGAAGACTCTTGAGGAGGCCAAGACCCACCAGGGCTTGTAGAGCCAATAGTGATGATGATGAATGGTGTTGTACTCGTCGATGCGTTTGGGCATGCCACAGCGATACAGAACAGATGGGGTACGGCTGTCTCTATCTTTTCTGAATTAATACAGCTCTTACTGCAGCAGCGCGGCGGTTGTTCCTTCCAACCGCATAGACTATTAGGCAATCTTACAAGGACTTATTAGTATACAGGGTGTCCGGGGGTAAAGTGCATTAACTTCGGGGGGTGATTCTACATGATAGTACAAGTAAAAAAGATAAATAACTTTTTTCGAAATTCCAACTTTCAGGGGTAGTTTTGAGGTAAAATTAGTCCGGCGTGTGCGGCCAGATTTATTATTTTCCGCTGTTACGGTACGGGCCAATCATAATCAAGACGCCCGGCAGGCTCTCAGCAAGTAAGTTCGTACCTCACACTAAGGATTTTTAGTAGGTACGTCTTTTAGTATGGGAAAAAAAATGTTGGAATTTCGGAAAAAGTTGTTAATCTTTTTTACTCCTACCATCGTGTAGAATCACCTCCCGAAGTTAATGCACTTTACCCCCGGACACCCTGTATAATAATATAGACCTGCGGCTGGGATCGTAATTTGTTTCGCTTCGAAAGCCTCACCCGTCCTATCGGAACACTCAATTTCATTTTTATTATCATCATTCATTTTTTTTAAAAGCTGATAATCAAAATTTTTAAAACCATATTGAAAAAAAATAATAAAGATATTAAAGGAATTAATTTAAGATAAGAAAGCAATTAAAAAACAACCCCGCCGGAGACAAATTTGAGCCTATCCGCTCAGTATACGATAGATTTAACGCTACCTGCCTTAAATATTTTTCAACTGGAGTTTATATTGTGGTTGATGAAAGACTGTCAGTATTCAGGGGGAGATGTCCATTCCGCATTTACATGAAGACTAGGCCAGGACGGTACGGATAAAATCTGGGTTAGTGCTGATGTCGATACATTGTACATACTCAACTCACGTATAAACGGGAAAAATGGAAAATAACATAATTAAATCAAAGACAGGCTTATAAAAGACCTGTGCAATGCCCTTGTTAAAGAACTGGTAGATGGATTACTTCTTTACATGATTTCCCTTACAAATATTCTTCGGGGATATAAGTTTTTGAATTGCTGAGCTCGATAAGAACTATCAACATTATTTCATTTTTCCGATAATCTTACAATAATTTTCTTTGTCCCAAAAAAAAAAATACAGCAGTCACACTCTTATCGTCTGAATTTAATAATGCTGGTGTTGAAGATGGCCCTAGAAAAAGATCTAGACAAATTTGCATTTAAAGAAAACAATAGACACTGGAGACAAAATGACTCGGAGTATAGTTGTGCAAGGGGGCGTTCAAGTATTACGTAACGCAATCGTTTAAGATTTTTGACCCCCCTGTAATGCACCGTAACGTTTTTCCGTTCCACCCCTCCCTCCCCTAAACGTTACATAACGCCCAAGTGACAATTTTTACCTGAAAGTCACAATTAAGTTGCGCAAAGTACTGGAAAGTCGCTTAAATACCCTTTTCTTGTTTTAATCATGTTTGCGGTAATAAATAAAACAAGAGATATTGAGAATGAAAAGGATTGCCAACTTCGAAGATTTTAATTCCCTAGTTTTTTATCTAAATTAAGAAAAACATGTTACGTAACGCATTGTTCGAACCCCCCCCCCCCCCCCCTCGTAACGCACTGTAACGTTTCACAAGACCCCCCCCCCCCCCCAAGTGCGTTACGTAATACTTGAACGGCCCCCAAGAGCAACTCGACTAGGTGGTGCCATTTAGGATATTTATGGAAATTATCGATATGGCTGTGTTAAATGTAATAACTTGGTTGGACCAGTGAATGTCACTGTGGGACTATAAAGTTATTAATATGACTTCCCGAGTATTGAGAGAGACAGTTAAATATTGCAGTAGGTAGTCTATCTTGCTCTCTCACATCTCAGCTAGACATATCTGTAATCTTGTACTCTGTTAAAATAATTCTTAAAGAATTGAGCATAATTTTATCTTCACACCATTAATATAAATATAACAATCCCGAATGGCGGAAAGATGATCGCAGTCGAAAACAAGTTTTCATCAAAGAATGGAATGAGTGAAAGATAATGTATGTAATCCAAAAAGTAACGGTAAAAACTTTCACAAACATATTCACAACGGGTTTGAACTATACGATTGAGTTGTAATTTATGAAAATACTCCACCGGCAACCGCACTGGAGGTGACAAAAAGTACTCGGTGCACTTTTTGTCCTAGAAATCTGGAGAAATACAACTGGGAATTTTTGATGCTAACATTTAAGGAAAAATCTATTATGGAGATTATCGTAATCTGTACCTTTAATAAAACATTTTAACAAATGTTAATACGGATATCCTGAAGTTCATATAATTAATACAGTAGTTTGTATAACTAAAGTACAAAATTACTATAAAATACATTTTGAAAACAAGACGAAGAGAAGACAGGAATAACCAACTGCTATAATGAAACATGAAACAACAGTGTTGTACAAAAATGTTAAAAATTCATAGATTCAGTAAATCTAAAACAATGCTAACCATCCGCCAGAAGGTAATAAACTCACCCGACTTAAGTCATCTTAGATTATGTGTGGTGAAAGGTTACATCACTCTTTCTTTACAGTATTTTGTCCTAATTGCTTGTAAGCTTTTATTACCTTCCATGTTTTAGGATAACCGTACAATGAAATAGCTATGGAAGTTACTTAAGCACATGTTCCCTACCGTAATAAAGTATATAATTCGCATTAGTATTTCACCCGTTTTAATAATATATTGGTTGTTAAGTCAAAAAGGTCATATTAAAAATCACTAACAATGTCGCTTTAGCTGTTTTTCCTTTCCAAAAAAAATTAAGATTTGTCGCTTTAGTTAATTATGCTTGCCACGTTTTACAGTTGATTTGGCGAATAAATCATTTTAAATATATTGAACGTCATTTTGCTAATGTCGCTTAAATATACCATTTTACGATCGATTTAATCGGAAGCACCCACCTATAAATATAGTTCCGGATTCCACGGGCGCTTTAGTCGTCCAAAAACAGTGCGGGTGAACGTATGTCATAATGTTCAAATTTAATTAAATTGTGCACAAATAACACCATTCCATCTCGTTATTATCACAATGAATATAAACAATTCGAAATTAATAACTTTAAAGATATGCTTTTGGAATCAGACATTGAACACCCAGAACACGATAATTAACAGTCAATCAAAGTGTCTTTATTTATTTTTTTAATTTTATTTTTATTTGTAATTAATAGCTGCACCTTTCTAGATTGTTTTAATTTATGATAAAATTGTAAGCCTGCAGAGTGTAGGCTGTTCTTATTATTATTTTTTAAATTTTTATGGCTTTCACCCGTCAAGGGTTGATTATTTATAATATATCGTTATTTGCTCAACGTAGCGTATTGATTTTTATAAAATTATGTACTTAATTTCAAATTTATATTAATTGAAAAGTTTAATTTGTAGGCCTGCGGAGTGTAGGCCATTAATCCTTTTTTAAAATTTTTCTGGCTTTCACCCTTCAAGAATTAATTATTATTTAATATATCGTTATTTGCTCGTCATAGCGTATAACATGGCCCTATTCTTAATTTCAAATTAACATTATTGAAAATTGTAGAAACTAACTTTGGTTCAAATGTTTTGGTAATAGAATATAAAATATATTAACCCGTTTAATCACAGGAGACCAGATTTGTCCCAACGCACATAGGTCTCACATAAGACGCCGTAACTCCTTTACTATCATAGTTAGAAATATGTTCTAATCGGTGTTAGAAAGGAAAAACATCATGCTTTATATTCCAATCTAAAAAATAGCCACCAAAAAAACAAAATGTACACTTTTATGTACACAAAGTTTTGAATCGCAAATTGAAAAAAGAATTTGAAACTTCGGGAATTTTTAAAAAAAAATTTTCATAAAGCGACAAAAAATTGATGTTACAATAATGTGTTTGTTATACATTTGTCTAATAAAATGTGCATCTCTTTTTATTTTTTTTTATTACCAGTAACTTTAGTTAGAAAAAACATAAGGTGACCCATTTTGAAAACTTTTTTATGTTTGTATGCAAAAATTTTATAATTAAAAAAAAATATATATTTTTCGAATTCTATAATTTGAAAGCGTATTTCATCACCATTCTAAAACAGTTTTTGGTTTTTGAATGTGTTCAGAAATATTCCAAATATTTGCATTTTATTGCAAAGCGAAAATATTTTGACGATCCGAAAAAAAAGCCAAATTTTTGAAGGGTTAAATCCGGGGTTTCTACTTATTTTTTCTTTTTTTAAACCAATAAAACGCCAATGACCATAGCATAGTTATGTATTCGTCATGTCCGTTAGTCTTAATGTCGGTCAAGATATCACTTACGGTGGATCAATAGCCATTATTGCTAGGAACATCTGTTACTTTTCTAATGATAAGCTTTTATTCCTCATTGCATTGTTGGTACATTTGTCTACAAGGTATTTTTCCTCTCCTGTGTAGTACAGTTTAGTTATTCATCCTCGCGTGAAAATAACATAAATCTGCACATTAGTCATTTTTCCTGCCTAAATTTTTAGGCACTTTTGACTAAAGCGCCATTATCTTTGGAATTATTAATATTATTAAAAAAATTTCACAATTTTTTAGTATTTTTATTTGCTAGACAGTGGATTAATCTTCATCTTCTATTCATATAAAGAAAAGTGTCTGGGGCGGGCAGGCGGTATGGCTTTGATTTTTATTAAATCTACAGTTTTATTCTGAGATTGATGAAATTTTGCACACTTGACCTTGAAAAAAGAGGAAGGTCACTGTCTACACCAGTTTTCTAAAAACAAACCCACCCCCTTTTCCCACCCCTTAGCAGAATTTTGATACTTCTTGATGAAATTTTGCACACTTGATGCTTGAAGGTCAAAATAAGAGAAAAATTACTGTCTCCATCTGATATCTTAAACTCTGGGTGAGCCCCGGCAACTTTAAAAATAAATCAATCTTACTAGTATTATAATGCGAAAGTTTGTATGGATGTATGCGTGTTTGTTACTCTTTCACGCAAAAACTACTGAATGGATTTTGCATAACTTCCAAACGACTGCACCAAATTGGATAATTATTTTTTTTTGTGTTCATTATTGACAATTATTGTCAGGACAATATAATTTTTTTAAAAGAAAGACAAACATTCCCGGGTTATGAATAACCCTAAAATGTTTGAAAATCTCCTACTACCAACACAGAAGGCCGAAAATGTTGCTTGTGTTGTCATGGAGGACTTAGCCAGCCGAGGAGTCGAACACGCGAAGCTCGGGTGGGACCCAAGCGCTATGCCCACTTAACCACTGACCGGTCATTTCAAGGTTTGTATAAAACTACTGTTGAGTTCTGGCATTATGAAATTTGTATAAAAAAATTGCAACAAGTGGCACGCAAGCTGTTTGACAATTAAATGTACCGGGACTGAATGTATGAAATACGGGAGGGGGAGGGGAACCCGGAGGGAGGGAGGGGAACTCGGAAGGGGATTCGCGGGAGGGGGGAAGGAGTGGAGTGGGGAGAGGAAAGGTGGAGGAGACGGAGTGGGCTTGCGAGAGGGAACGTGGGAGAGGAAGGGGAACGGGACGAATGGGAAAGGACACGCAGGGAGAATTCTAGTCGGAAATAATTTTGAAAAGGTGTTTTTATTCAACATTAAAAAATAATTGTTTAGCAACAAGCTACTGGACTGCAAGTCATTATGTAACTATAAATAATTGTTGATATCAGTTGCTTGTTAATCTTGATCTGTGGGCAAAGGCGGCTCGTTAACATTATTTTGTTTACATTATTTTTTTGCTTTATCTCCACACAGGGGGCCCTGGGGAAAAAAAATCCCTCTGGGCCTATGAGATCTTTGGGGATGCGGTGTGGAGGTTATTTTAAAGGAAAGGAAGGAGAGGAAGTTTTGGGAAGGAAATGCATGTCAGGGGTGGGTAGGAATCTGAGGGTCAAGGTGTTCGAGTGACGAACAAATAAATCCATCCCTCCCTCTGCATTGCAAGGCGGTGGGTCAAGAGAGTCCGGTTGGAGAGGTCAAAAGTCTTCCTCAAAAGCATCTGCCGCCAAGACCTGGACAAACCTCAATCCATGAACCCGGGCACCCTTGCTAAGTCACCAAACGTAGCTAGTTGTCCAATAAAAGTCACCAAACGTAGCTGGTTATCCAATAAATGGTTCCGGGGGCGGCGGTACCCATACCCGCCTGCCAAATTGACAAAATACATTACAATATAGGCAACGGGACGGACTTATTAGCATCTCCCACATGCACACTTCGGAGCGACCGACTCCCGCGCCACTTCAGGCCGCCGGCGCCGCGCAGAAAAGTCTCACAGTGAACTGCGCTGTAAACCTTATCGGTCTCTACTTTTCTACGCGGCGGCCGGAAGTGGCGCGGGACTCGGTCGCTCCGAAGTGTGCGTGTGGGAGGCACTAATAGGAGAGGTGGAAAACCAAGGCCCTACTCACCATCCGATTTGCAGAACAACATGCAGGACCAGCATGCTGTGGTTCTGCAAATCTAGATCGTGAGTAGGCAAAACCGTAGAATAATAAGAATTCAATCAACATGCGGTCCTGCAAATCGGACGGTTAGTAGGGCCTTTAATGTCGCCACTGACTTAGTAGGTACGATTGTTCGCATGGTGGCCATTATCATTGATGCTAATGTTTTACAGTTAGTTTTTATCCCAAAATATGAGCCAGTCATCCTAAAATAGGTTGTAGTTTGGGTTTTCTTAAAAAATAAGAAAATGAAACTCAATACCTATTATTACCTATGTCAAAACACGGCGTGAAGAAAAGACCTCAAATTATCCGTTTTTTTTTATACGAAATAGCTACTAAAATGCATTATTTTCAATTTCCGGAAACCGAAATACTTACTTAATATAGAAATCACCGAAGACCAAAACTTCATACATACATTTTTTACTCCAAATAATATCAGGAATCACTGGTTAAAGTTAGTCAAGTTTAGTCAAGTACGTCCCTTAACACCATATATATTATCTATCTACATATCGCATATAATGATATGTAATGTGTAATGACAATTTTATAAAATAATCTACCTGAAAAATCCAACCGCTCCGACACTGACTACATCTATCTGTAGATAAGTAATTGTTATTTTTTTATTAATATTTTATGACATTGTGGGAACAGTTTCTTTCTGGTTTTATTGCTTGCTACATTCAAAACACAGGTAAGTTCTCACAAATTCAAATACTAATGATTTTTTTAAGAATTTATTTTATAATATTTAGTTAGTTTAGGTACCAACTTAATACATCACCAATATTTTTTAATCATGTACAAAGTCACATTATGTGTATTTATGACACATAATGTGACTTTGTACCTATATTGAACTATGCTTATTTTCACCTTTGAACAAAAATAAATGTGTAATTATTTTCAAGTAGATATTTTTATTCTATAATACTGGTGAGTGTAAGTACTTACAGTCGCATTATTTTGCTAAGTAAAACATTAATTAAATGGACATACAAATCTGGTGCTTCATATAAAATTATATTTGTTCCTATGATAGGTAGGCACCTAACACCTACCTGTAATATAACTTGAAAAGATACTAAATCACACGTAGCTCAATATTAAAAACAATATGTATGTACAGGTAAGTACTCTAATCAAGTTTTTTAACAATCCCAAACCCATTTTTTATCTTTGAAAATATTTGTTATTTTTTTCTCATTTTTATATTCGCAACGGGCTTATTATAAGCATGCTGGTAATCTAAATAATATTTAGATTATCAACTGGTGCATGAATTATGAATATATTAATGCTTTTTCAAGTTAGGACTCGACTCTGTACAGAAAATAGACTCGACTCTAGACTCTGTACAGAAGTTCGCCCCGCGACTCTCATGGAACGGGCGGTCCGTTTAATAGATACGGATTGCAATCTTTAGAACACAGGAGAGTGGGAATGCTGTACTTGTTCTCCCGGTATTTCGATGATTAATTTATTACGAAGATGCTCCGAGAAACTAGGGTATTGGGTGCGCCCAACATTTGTTCACAGTTGACATTTGTCACAGGAAACCTATACCTATTCCCTAAAAAGACCCACTAATAATTAACCTACGTACGGACGTCAAATATTTTTAACACTAGTGCGGACGTGGAGTCACTCAGGCTACTATATAGGTACACATACATTTTTTTTTCTAGAAACTGATTCCGAACCGCGGTAAAACCCTATCTATATCTAAATGTAGGTCTTTAATTCTTTAATAAGAAAAAAAAGTATTTGCAATCAATTTTCTTTAAGTATTATAACTATACAAAAATCTATCATGGCACTTTTTCAGACTTATCATATTATTTAAATCCTAAATTAATTAATTAAACACTTTGTGGTTTTGGTAGCTACGTTGGTACCTACCTAATACCTGAAATTATTTTTAAATTATTTTATGAAACCAATGCAGGCAATAGGTACACTTTTCTGAAAGATAAATTACTCGCATTTAAAATAGCAGATTATTAAAAATATTGAAACACAATTAATTTGTGTACAACGATGTGTTATACAGTCGGTGGCATCGCCACTAAATATTATGAATTATGCGTAAAATACCACATCTCACAACAGAAAATTTTCCGCGAATGAATGAAAAAACACGGCGGCCGCGCTTGCGCAAATCTACCTAAGTTCAAAGTAGCCAACATAAAAACGTAATTATTTTATTAGTAACCGAACAGAAACACGTCGTTAAGTGTTTTTATTTTATTTATTTATTTATTAGTAAAACTGTATGAATTCGAAAAATTATGAATTATAAAAAATAGTTCTTACGTATTTGTTAAAAGCATTAGTGTCCGACCGAAACAGAACTTTCTACCGAAACCGAATCTTCGGTATTTAATTTCGGCCGAAACCGAACATTTTTTGTACATATTAAAAATCTTTTGTTTACTGAAATTTGGCTTATTTTTTTCACTTATACCTACAGATAGTTAACATATGTTAAATGAAATAAAAAAAAAAAAAAAAACAATAATTACAAGCGGGAAAGGGGGCGAGCTGACTACTTCACTCACGCTATAGGTACGTATTTTCTCACAGTTAGAATATTAGAACTCCAATATTCTCCTGACGAAGAAAGGGTTCTTCCGAAATCGGTAGAGTGTGAATAAAAAAGTGGTGTATAATAAATGTATGTGTTTTGTAAAATATTTCTTCTTTCGAATACTTCCGATGATTTCCCTTCTGAACTTCTGCAGAGATAACATAACTACCTACGTCAGTTGGAAGACCCAATACTTAAAGTTTTTGTGTTTCTTAATAATATTCCATCAAAGGTAACCAAATACCACAACACTTGTATTGTTTTTAGTGCCTGCGAAGAAACCATCATGGAGAAAATGGATTTCAGCGGGAAAACGGCCTGGGAGAACGTGACGTTGAAGGACGCGAAGATGAAGTTGCGGACGCCCATCCAAACGAAGGGGTCCACGGGATATATCGATTTGGCAGAAACTATCATCGATAAATTGATGGAGTTCTTAAAGTACGTACCTACCTCTATCAATAAATTAATTTATATTGGGTAATCTACCTGAGATATTATGTGTCTGAATTCTGAATGTAATCACCTGAAAGGAATTTATAAAACTAACGACTGTCGAAAAGTAATTAAAGATTAAAGTAAAGGTTGGCGGTCTCCGTGGTCGAGGGGTTGGGCTCTCGATTAGTAATCCGGAGGTCGCGGGTTCAAATCCTGGCGCTGAAATGGCATTTATTGATTAATTTGTGTTGTTTCATAATATCTATTTAAAATAATATACATAATATTTGCGACTTACGACACAATCCAGAGAGAAAGATACTCTCAGTATCGTCCTGGTGTAATACCACCATCTATAATTGAAACGTTGCTTGAAGTGGCTTTAGCTTTGTTTGGTGACCAGATCTGAATAGCCAGATTTTTTTATTTGAATATGAATACCTACCTCACAAGAGTCTCAGCTGCTCCCCTCTAGAGCCAGTGAGACTATGGCATCCCCAATTGGGGTATGTTATAATGCTGAAGGTAGTAGAGAGGGGATGGAGGTGGGCAAGAGGAAGGCGGGGAAGTTGGGAACGTACCTGGCTATTAAGATCTGGTCACCAAACACGGCTAAAGCCATTTCAAGCAACGTTTCAATTCTGAATGGTGGTCTTACACCAGGGCAATATTGAGAGTATCTTCTACTCTGGAACGTGCTGCAAATATACCTATTTATTATTTGAAATTAATTAATTGTGAAATAACACAAATAAAATTTATTTGTCCACGCCGGGATTGTGAGTCAAAAGCATTACCGCTAGACCACGCCGGCCGTGATACTTCCCCACCTTCCTCTTAACCTCACAGCGTAGGATTGGGGTATTGGGGATGCCACAGTCTCACTGGCTCCAGACGGGAGCAGTTGGGAACCTGTGCGGTTTAAAATTTGGGAGGCGGGAATGGGTACCGCCGCCCCAGGAACCTTTATTGGATAACCAACACCTTTGCCATAGGTCACCCCAAGTGACAATTTAAAAGGGGTGCCCGGGTTCATGGGGTGAGCCCCCGATCTACATATTATTAATCTTTTTATTATTGAAAATTATCTTCATAATGTGTGTAGGTAGTTGATCTTAAAAACATAAGAAATCGAAAGGTTTCAGGAAATCATTCGTTTGTTATCGTTTAAAATATGAAATTCTAAATTGTTGTACTCTATAGACAGGTAGGTAGGTACATTAGCATTAGGCCCGGTGCAAACGTCAGATTTCCCATCCAATTGTCGGATCAGACAAAAGTCGATTGGACGGCGGGCGCAGAATGGCGTGGACTATTTTCATTATTCCGCGCGGCTGTCCAATCCAGTCCAACAATAGGCGTGGTCCCGGTATTATAACCAATCGGGTTCGAATCGATTTTTGTCTGATCCGACTCTTGTCTGACTTGTGCGGCCTGCCTTAGCGGCGTTTTGTCCCATACAAACGTATTCCTTAATTTTCTCTCTGGATTTTGACACTACTGCAATTTTTTTAAATATAATATAGATATCGACCACTAGCGTGTCGGTACGTTTTGCTTTAACATAATATAGATATCGACCACTAGCGTGTCGGTACGTTTTGCTTTTTTGATAAATTACTTTTAGGACCCTCCAAAAATCGCTACATTTGCATGGTTTAAACGTCATCAACAGACGTTCAGTATACAAACTATATATAAAATGCACTTTTTAAAGAAGCAAAACATTCAGACAGAGTATTTTCTTCTAATACAGTTTAGTAAAAAAAAATCGGTCCAGTTTTGAAGGAGAAAAATGGGGAAATATTATCAGCCTGAGGTGTTGTTGTCCCTTTCGCTCAGTATTCGGGGAATAAGAGCGATAGTTTGTAAAGTATCCGTTATTCAAATTTCTCAGATAATTTATATAGCGCTGTTTATGGTGGAAAATCACATAAAGAGCATTGCGTTTATTGTTTGTTTAGTATTGCCTTCCGAATTATCATAACGATTTACTAACTCGGGTTACCTAACCTATCTAACAAAGTTGGATTTGATTTATTTTTGATAAAATTATTGCTAGGTAATGGTAGGTAGTTTCTACAAATTATTGTGGTCTTGCCGCTGAGAGCTTCATTGTAAACTTCTCTTTCTATTACATATATTATTAATGAGAAGTTACAGCGGACCCATCATGTCCAATGGTATCTTCGAATTTTGGATAACGAATGTTCGCTGCGATTGGCCCATTGCGCCAAATACCGAAATTGCACATTGCAAGCATTTCAAACATTTCAGTATACCTACTACCACAAGCCGATATCACTACTTTAATATCATTCTTCCAATCGTCTCGTTCGATCTCATTTTTACTTTCCAAATAACTCTGCCATTATTCGGCGAGTTTTCTTTATCGTAAATCTTCTATTAAACTAATATCAAAATGATTTCTTATAAGAAAATGTGTGACTCCACTACCATGGATTACCTAATAGGACTAAGCCGTGCTTGCGATTCTTTATTCAGGTAATTTTGAACATAATTTTAACTGGAATGTTTTAGTTTATTGGTTTATTCCTATTTTTTATTATGTTTTGATTTCGACCTCGCAAGAACTTTTCTAACTGAGCCACATAAAATTATAAAATTTATATTATTATCGCCGACCGGTTGGGCGATGTTTTGAGGCGGGTTAGCGCCTTCCCACATCAGCGTCTAGGTATCGGTGGCGAATGCGTCAGCTCACCTATTGCATGGCGGTCCGGATCGGGAGAGACTGATTGAGGGAGACCTATCCTAGACCTCTCCAGTCGGACTCTCTCGAACCATCGCCTTGCACCGCAGTGGGAGGGGTGAATTCATACGTCCGTCACCCCTGGACACATTGATCCCCAGAATTTCCTTTCATTAATAAGATGGCATAGGCCCTGAGGGATTTTTTTCCTCAGGGCCTTCCGTGTGAAGCTAACGTAAAAAAATCTTTACAATACCTACCTGAGATTCGATTGAAGATTTTCTATTAATCGAAATAATAATCATAAACTCCAGGGTTAAGTCTGGGGAGATGGAAAAATGTGAACACAATATGTTATTCATTTCTAATTTTCGATTATAATAATTCATGCATATTAAAAAAAACTTTTAGTATCTTCCCTACATAAATGGTTGTTTCTTTATAGTATCTAATTAAGTTGAAACCAGGTGTTATTATTGTTTAAATGTTTCCATAGCAGCGGAATTCTGCAGGTTTACAAATTCCGGTTCCATATTACCTTTACATAAAAAAAACAGTTTTCTGTCGGTAAATATCTTGACATATATTCGCAAAATACCTCGTGACAAAGGTGTGTGTGTGTACCTATTTTCTATTAATTACTTGTGATATATGATTTTAGATTTTCAAGACCAAAAGTATTCTCGGTGTTTATTTTTGGGATATTATGCATGTTGCCCTACCTCCTTCTTAAACCAACGTTTCGGACACTGTAAGGCTGCCCGAAACGTTGAATAAAGAAGGAGGTAGCGCAACACGGCATAATACCCCAAAAATAAATACCGATAGTACTTATAATGGTAATATTTCCCGGGTAATGCCGACAAATTAATGTGCAAGTACTTAGTAAATTTTTTCCGATATCCAAAATCATACATATTATAGGTAAATAAACATAAATTGCTGTAATGTAATAAATATAATAATTGTGTAGGTGAAATGGAAAAGGCTGAAAGTGCCGAAAAAAAATCAAAATCGATTTTTTGCATGGAATGTGTTGTAAGCGACATCGCCAATAACCCAGAGAAAGTTAAAAGTGCCTGAAAAATTCCTACTAGTTACTAGAACAATCGCAAGGAGCAGCACCGTGAAAGCGCCCGCTGACCGTCAGTGGAAAAGGCTGAAAGTGCCCCCTGCTATGATGAATGTGCCTTTCCATTGCAGTAGTTTTTTGGCTAAACTTCCAGCGTTTTAACTAACAAGGTATGGGACTTACAGCGTTTTCCAAAAAAAGATATGATGGCATTTTCAGCTTTTCACGTGCAAAATCAAGATATATACATATATATATATACAATAAAGAAAACAACTATTGAAAATCAAATAAAAATATATTTTGTATTTTTAATGAATTTTGTAGATTTTTAAAGCATACAGTATAAGTTTTTGTATACGTTCCGTTTCCAGTTAAAGACAATGGCTGATTTAATGGTTTAGTAAAGCTTCTTTTTTCAAATGTGAAATCGTGAAGATAGTGTGCAAAATAATTGTCATTGAGATAGTGGCGTTTCTTTGAACAAATTGTATGATTAATTTTTAGATTTTTTCTTCTGTATGTATATTATGTACCTATGGTAAATAAAAACATACTATTATTAGTAGAGATGTACCCACTTACCGACAAATCTTGCGAGTTCAGGGGAAATTTTGGTTTTGTTTTAATAAATAAGATAAAATTAGAAAAGTTTTTTTATTAAAATGATTTGATGCTAAAGAAGTTTTCACTTCAAAAACTCAGTTAAAATAGTTAAAAATAGGTAACATAAAAATACAAAATTACATTTTTTAAATGTAATTTTATAATTTGATTTTTTTAACATTCTTCTTTAGCACCGTTGTGATTTGAAACTCAATGAAACGAAAATTAGCGACACTAAAAAGAGACAAACACATACATCTATATCTATCAGTGGTTCCTAACCTTTTTCGGAACCGGGACCACTTGTACGATTATTTTTTCGACAGGGACCACAAGCAGTGGCGTAGCGAGGGGGGGGGCGGCGCCCCGGGTGCCACCCAACCGAGTTTCACCCCCAAGCTCACAATTCTCTACCCCCCCCCCCTCCCTCCCCCCCCCGAAGACTGACTAATGAAGTGGTGTTTTGTCAACTTGGGGGGGGGGGGGTGTGACATCCTCAGTCAAAAACTCTATAACAGTCTGCAAAATGCCGTAAAGGAAGCCTCAAGTCTCAGCACTTTTCGTAGGATATGTGCATTATATGTAAAAATATTTTTTGATTACTTACCAATGTTATTCTCATATGTTATTCTTTTATAATGTATTTTTGTATAGTTATCTTTTTTATTTAGTATTCTTTTTTAAATGTATTTGTGAATGTTACTGTACCTACTTCGTAAATTGTATTTTTTATATTTTCCTACTAGATGTATGAAATTTTTTACATACATCTAAATAAAAATTTCAAAAACAAAAAACCAAATTTTCCAAAATTTAATCAGATTATACCTGTATTTAAATATAATATTCTGAAAAATTCAATATACTTTGTACTAAAAAATACACGTGATTTTGGGTATGGGAGGGGGTAGTCTAAAACCTCATCACATATCACCAGAGGGGGGGGGGGGTTAAAAAGTTGCTAAAAACATCACGTGATTAATGGACGACCCCCTACGAAATCCAAAAAAAAAAAAAATTTTTTTGTAAAATCAATATCCAATCTTCAAACCACTCCAAAATGAACAGGCAAAAGAAAACGCCATCTAGCGACTCGGAAAAGAAAATAGAAATTCTAATAGATGAACAAATGTATAGGAAGAGGAGCACGTGAATTCGACGACAAAAATAAGAAAAAAATCATCCTTCACATTGATAAAAAAAATTACTTCGTAGCCTCCCCGCTTCTGTCAACTTTAGTTTTCTGAACGTTTCATTTCTACCGCGTGTGAATTGCACACTCTGAGTTTATAAAAAAATTAATTAATTAATGATGAAATTAAATAATTAATTGCATGCTAAAAATACATATTTTAATTAACACGTGATCAATTATTACTAAAGGTACATATATTATTATATAGAAGATAAAATAAAACAACCTCCAAAAAATCACGAAAAAATCAATTAAGTACTTATTATCGAACATAACATTTAAGTGCGCTGATATAATCTTTTGGTTGATTCCACTGATAAGTAAAACGCATATTTAATTTGTTTCCGCGATATTTATAGGTAGTTAGGTATCGGCATAATCTGGACTGAAAGTGAGATAATACACACTCACACAGGCAGAGTTAGAGGCCGGAACCAAGTACCTACATACTAATACACCTAATGCAGGTAGGACACCGAGATAAATAAGACGTGATAAAGGTCGACAGAGATCACCCATCCACATTTTAGGGTTTTATCGCAGAACCTAAGTAGGTACTGTGTTTATAAATAATATCGATAAATAAAAATAATATATGGCGAGCGATATGCTGAAATAGGCCAAGCCAAATGATCTTTTATCTTTTGCCAGCTGACCCGGCCACGCTTTGCTGTGACTAACGAAACACAACGCCATCTACTGGATGGTTACCCAATCTTTTAACTCACACTGCCATCTGTTAATTTGCATACAAATCAAATCCAGGCGGCCTGCGCGTGCCCGCTCGTCCACCATACAGACATATTTCAAACCAATTTACATACAACCTTGACAAATTATATCCGTAAACCTTCCTCATGAATCACTCTGTCTATCGGTGAAAACCGCATGAAAATCAGTTTAGTAGTTTTTGAGTTTATCGCGAACAAACAGATAGGCAGCGGAGGACTTTAATTTATAATATATGTAGAGATAGCTAAGTGCGTTCGCCATTTTATTGGGATCTAGTCTAATTGGAATCACTGAACAGATTATACACACTAGAACTGCCGTCCAAGTACATTTTTTTATATTAGCTCTATACAGGAGTCTCTGAGGAAAATAATTTCCCTCAGGGCCTATGTCATCTTAGTGGTTGCTGTTTTGAGTTCTTTTTTTAAGGAAAGGAAGGAGGGGAAGTTTTGGGAAGGAAATAGGTATGAGGGGTGAGTAGGAATCTGGGGGTCAGTGAGTCCAGGAGTGAAGGACGTATGAATGCTTCTCTCCAAATGCGGTGCAAGGCGATGGGTCGAGGGATTCTGGCAGGAGAGGTCAAAAGATCTCCCTCAACCAGTCTATCTCGATCCGGTCCGCCACGCAGCAGAAGGGTAGACGCATCGGCCGCCAAGACCTGGACAAACCTCACCCCGTGCACCCGGGCATCCCTACTAAGTCACGAAATGTGGTTAAATTTGAATTTGAAGAGTGAGATTTGAATTGAAACCTTTGGTTTTAAGACTTTTAGCACGCGCTCTGTCTCTCACACTTGCCTGACATAGTATATCGTCATCCCATTTGAATTTCATGATGCTAATGAAACACAGTTTTGTATTGGAAATGTAAGGCTCGATTGGCCACAATTTTGGATGACGAAAGACGCCCACATCGCATTTTTGTGTTCTTTTTTATTCTGTGAGTAAAACATAAATGATTTATGGATACTGATAAACAACGCGAGTCAGGGGCGGATCCAGGATATTTTTATGGGGGGGGCACAAGGGACGGACGGGCAAAAAAATCAACAATTACCGTTAGGATTGTTTTCTGGAGGGGGGGCACAAGGGGTGTACGCGCAAAAAAATCAACAATTACTGTTAGAAATAAACTTGAAGAATCATACTTCAAGTTTATTTCTACAAGTTTATTTCTTCAAGTTTATTTCTACAAGTTCAAGTATGTATGGGAAGGTTTATGAAAGTGTCAAAACAATAGAAAAATTAAATGCTTAATAAAGACAGTATTCTGTACTGTGATGGAATCTCCACAGTACACAAAAATACCGTCTATCCCTAAATACCCTAAATCCGCCCTTGACGCGAGAGTTGGACACCGAACTCCGAACCCTCTGATGTGAACACAAATAATTATATCAATTATTTAAACCAGTGTTGCCTATAACTATTATACCGTAAACAACAATTAATTTCGTCTTCAAACACGGCGGAACTTATTTTGTGGCACCATTTTAATTTAAAATTGATCAACAGTTAGTTTTAACATCTTTAAAAAAGAATATTTAATTTTGTCAGACGGCAATAAAATTCAATTAAATGAAATAATTCTGGATGTATCCGAAAATTAAAAACTGTTTTTGAAAGGTGATAAAATACGCTTTCACATTTTATAATTCGAAAAAAACATATAATTTTTTAAATATAAATTTTTTGAATGCAAACGAAAAGTTTTAAAAATGGCTAACGTTACGTTTTTACTAACTAAAATTACTGAAAACAAAAAAAGATTAAAACATCTACATATTTTATTGGAAAAATGTATTATAATTGTTATTGTCACCTCACTTTTTGTCGTTTCACGTAAAAAAAAATAATAAAAATTCATCAAGTTTCGTTTTTTTTTCAAATTGCGATCCTAAACTTTGGTTTGATAAAGGTTGTCTTTTGTGGTTATTTTTTTATACTTGAATATAAAGCATGGTATTTTCTCTTTCTAACACCGTAGTAAGGGAGACACATCGATTTCTATGAGAGCTGTATGATTTGTTGCGAAAAACGAACAAATTAACCTTCTTTAGGGTTTACTCAAAACTTTTTTGAAGTAAAACTTCTTTTCGCACGCTTGACTTGGGGAGTAAGCTGGCGAATGCGTGACAAGAGCGTTACGAAAAGCGAGGCGAACGGTAGTTGAGAGGGAGTACGCTTCGTATATTACTGTAGGGGCAAGAGCGAGCAGTGCGCGCGTACATTTTCTTTCTCTATTCCTATCATATAGATGGAACAGAAGTTTTACTTCAGTTGTATGGTCTAAGGTACACTCGTTTTTTTTTAAATTTTTTAACAATTTATTCATATAAAGGACAAAGATTTCGCTGTAAAATACGGCTAAATATAATAATATTAGTATTATTAAATACTGCTAAATATAATAATTAGGATTAGTTTAATCGATGGTGGTATATCAGTATATTCGTATGATCTGTAAGCCCCACGGTTTTATCGTAATTTATGAATCATATATAAGATAATAATTGAATTTCGAAGTTAGGTGAACTTCGGTCGTATGCTCATGTATTGCTCATGTCTCATGTCAAATGTCCCTGTTTCATTCATTCTTCAGTCAAAACAAATACATGTTGGGAAGAACACTTTGGGAATAATCGCGCATGAATTTTTGTGAGTGCATAATATTACTTAAGTTTTGAGAAAACACGTGTCTAAGATTAGTTAGAAAATGTCGTTTTGTGTTCTATTTTGGTTGATTATTTGATGCTGTGTGAAGTGCTGTCTTCTAATTAAATTTAATTGTTTGTTAGTGGAATTGTGTCGTGTCAATTTCGTGAATGAAATCAATGTGTCAATTTCGTGAAAGAGTCGTGGCTTCCACTTGCCTATTCTGTCCCTGCTGTTCGCCAGTTCCTTACGACTAATGCGGTGTCGGCATCCACACATATGTTTTGGTCTTCCAACAATTGTTTGTCCTGGAAACGTGGATATTGACGATGTTGCGTATTAATAGGGACAATGGTTTAACAGTCGAAATTTCTTGCTTTGCTTTATTTTCACTTAATGCGCGTGTTCTTAAATACCCGCCGCGTTGTCGATTCGGGATATTTCGGCAGCGCTCGGGCGCGTATTAATGCGCGTGTTCGTAAATACCCGCCGCGTTGTCGATTCGGGATATTTCGGCAGCGCTCGGGCGCGTATTAATGCGCGTGTTCGTAAATACCCGCCGCGTTGTCGATTCGGGATATTTCGGCAGCGCTCGGACGCGTATTTTGACAAAAATTGAAGTCAAAGAAGGTATTGAAGCAAGTAAAAATGTTTTCAAACTTTTAAACGGTTTTTTATTGTACGCGTACAAGAATATAATGACATTTTATTCCTAACATAACCTAACCTAAAATCACCTAACAAATCAATATTCTCCTGAAGTATCTGAAACACACAACAAATATACTACCTGTGCATCCAACGAACAAGACACTTCTGCCTTGATGGTGAACGCTGCAGCGTGGTCGAAAACGTTCGCTCAAGAAGACACAGCACAGTTTATTATTCTTCTTCGTGAGCTTTCTGGAGTTTTGGACATAGGTACACCACTCCAGTTTTTCCGATTCGACCCCTCTTGCCCCTCACCCATCCAAAGCCGACAATTTTGCTTTTGACGTGAGTTAATTTTCCCCAACAAGGTTATAATAATAATAAACAATAATTTTGGACAACTTATATAGCGCTGTTTTTGCGAAAAATCGCCTCAAGAGCGCTGTACAAATTGGCATGGATTTTACATTAGAATTTACTTATCTTAGGAGGCTTGATAACAACTCGTCTTGCAGCTATCAAGCGCATGGATTATTGGAATTCTTGCCCTCCAATAAATTAAATAAAATATATTTTTAATATGCACGTATATCAAGATTGTCATTAATTTGTTAGCATTAGACTTATTGTGTATAATTTTGTTTTTTTTTGTTTGTTAAATAAACAAATGTTGGGATTAAATAAACAAAGTCGATGATATTTGCATTCTAAAGGCTGTTTTATGTTAGTTGTGTTGAGTAAAGAGCACAGTATCAGTTGCAGTTGGAGATTGTGACGGTAGAGTCGGCAACCTTTAACTTACTCCTAATCACTATTCCACTATCTACCTCGCAAGAGGATATCAAGCATGACTCTTGTTTGTTGGTCATTTTAGTCACAAAGTTCTTAGTGGGAGTCCATTTTAACAACATATCCCAAAAATCGATCAATATTATAGGTAGTCCTGATAATCTTAAATTACATCTCCCGGTTTCGTGTTTGTGTTGATTGAACTATTGTACTTGTGGTTGTGCTGAGTGACCTGTTCTCAGTAGGGTTGATACAAATATTGTGCCTGTCGTGGTTATGTCGATTAAACTGCTGTACATGTCTTGATTCCGTTGATTAAAATTATGTTTTGGGTTCCTGTTTTCCTTATGTAGGTTAAATTTTAGGACCTGCTGACCTGTTGTACTTACCTTGAATTTTTTATTTATTTACTTTTGTTTCATAATACTTTATTTGTTACAGATTTTTGTTTTTTTTTGGCTACCACACTAGGCTATTGCCCGTGTTGTGGTAGTCATACATTTAATATTTTATATAGGAATTAAAAAATACTATTTTATTGAAACAGAAAATAAACATACTAAATAAAAAATTAAGAAATGTATAAAAGTAAGTGAAAAATAAAGAAAGAAAAAATCACATTTTAAAGAACATGATTTTTTAAATAATTAAATTTAGTGTTAAGAACTCATGTATTCTTTGAAGTACGCTCGTCCCCTTTCAAATATCCAATGTTGTACACGTGCTATGTAAAGTGATTTAGAATTACTTGACTTTATGTCAGTACTCAGAGCATTATATATTTTAGGAGCGATGAATCAGAATTGTCGTTGAGCGAATGAAGTATTAGTTTTTGAGACCACGCGCAACCCAGGTTTGATGAAAAGCAGGTGTGTGCTTGGTGTTGTGGAGCCATTTGTAGGTTATTTTTTTGTATATAACAAATGCTTGTCTTAGTAAATAGCTGTCGAATATCTAAGACCCTAATTTTGGCAGAGTTCATTTGGGGAATAAGTAGGTTCACATTTAAATATAATTCTCAGAATTAGTTTTTGAACTATAATAATTGGTCTAATAATGGATTCAGCACAACCACCCTATCCCACTATAACGTATGTTGCTATGGATTGAAAAAGGGCAAAGTATACGCTTCTTAGAGTCTGTAAATCTAGGATGGACTTAAGAGAGCAAAATATATGGCAGAGTTTACGGAGTTTTTTTACTGTGTCACTGATATGAACTTCCCAACGTTGTCTATTATTATTCCCAAATATTTAACTACTTTTGATGATTTGAGGGTCGAACACATACAATTAATATTATGTGTGGTTTCTGGAGTGTCTAAATTGAGTGGACACGAGTGAATGATTGGTTTAGTGCTGTTGTTAGGTATATTGTATTTGCGTATGGAAAATGTCATATATTGTATTTTGTCAATGTTAAGTGTGAGGAGGTTAGTATCTAGCCAATGCTTTACTTCAATTAGACCATTATTAGTTTTGTTATTAACTGATTGCCATGTTTCATCTTCGAATATTAAGATGTGCTGATTGAACTGTTGAACCTGTCTCGGTTGTGTTGTGTTGATGGAACTGTTTTACCTGTGGTTGCGTTGATCGAATTCTTGTGCATCTCTTGGTTCTCGTTTGTGTTGATTGAACTGTTTGTTGTACACGCGTACAACAAACTCTGTACCTTTGTTACTCTTCTTTCTTGGTTTTATTGATTGAACTGTTAGTTGTAAATGCCTCGGTTGTGTTGATTGAACTGCTACACCTGTGGTTGTGTTACTCTTGTTCCTTTCTTGGTTATTTTTATTTGCGGCTGTATTGAATGAAAGCTTGTACCATTCTTGGTCGTGTTGACTGGCTTGTTGTGCCTGTCTTAGTTATGTTTATTGAATTCCCATACATTTCTTGGTAGAATTTATTGAACTGTTTTACCTATCTTAGTAGTGCTGATTTAACCAAAGCCTGTCCCGTCTGTGTTGATTGAACTGTTGTACCAGTGGTTGTGATGATTGAACTCTTGTAACTTTCTTGGTAGTGTTGATTTAACTTTTTTTACATTAGTTCCACAGAGGAGGCTCTGAGGAAAATATTTTCCTTCAGGGCCTACGTTATCATTGGGGATGCTGTGTGGAGGGTATTTTTAGGAAAGGAAGGAGAGGAAGTACTGGCAAATAAAAGAGTATGAGGAGTGGCTAGGAATCTGGGGGTCAGTGTGTCCAGAAGTGAAGGACGCATGAATCCACCCCTCCCACTGCGGTACAAAGCGATGTCTCTAGAGAGTTCTGCTGGAGAGGTCAAAGAGTTTCCCTCAACCTATCCTCAAAGTCTTTCTCAGGCAACTGCCGCCAAGACCCGGGAAAAACTCAACTCGTGAAATGAACCCAGCCACTTGGGGTGACCTATGACAAAGGTGTTGATTATCCAATAAATGGTTACCGGGGCGGTGAACTCTCCTCCCGAATTGAAAAACTGAACTATTGTACCGGTATTGGTTGCATTGATTGATGTGTTTTGTGGTGGTGCAGGTCCCTTATGGAGATGCTGGGCATCAAGTTCGCCCCGTGGACAGTCCCGCGCGGAAGGCGGCTGCAGACCCTGGCGGCCGCGGGACAAAGGTGTTGATTATCCAATAAATGGTTCCCGGGGCGGGGAACTCTCCTCCCAAATTGAAAAACTGAACTATTGTACCGGTATTGGTTGCATTGATTGATGTGTTTTGTGGTGGTGCAGGTCCCTTATGGAGATGCTGGGCATCAAGTTCGCCCCGTGGACAGTCCCGCGCGGAAGGCGGCTGCAGACCCTGGCGGCCGCGGGACAAAGGTGTTGATTATCCAATAAATGGTTCCCGGGGCGGGGAACTCTCCTCCCAAATTGAAAAACTGAACTATTGTACCGGTATTGGTTGCATTGATTGATGTGTTTTGTGGTGGTGCAGGTCCCTGATGGAGATGCTGGGCATCAAGTTCGCCCCGTGGACAGTCCCGCGGGGAAGACGGCTGCAGACCCTGGCGGCCGCGGGGTGGATCAGCCTGATGCTGTGCGGGGAGCTGCTCAGCATGGCGCTCTTCGTCCTCATCATCAGGACAGACTACTACTGGATCATGGTGCTCTACGCTATCATCATCGCCAGGAATCGGGACAACTGCAATTTTGGAGCTAAAAGGTAACAATCTTGTTGGTCTTTAAAAAATATACCGATATTAACCCATTCCGTTCGAGCCGCCATAATTTAAGACGGCTGTCTTCGAAGGCCTTCCCTCCGAGCCACCATAATTGACTTCCGAAAGCATGTTTATTTTTAAGTTAAAAGTAGTATGCATCTTACGGTTTGTTTTAGTAGAGTCAAGCATTAATCAATTAACCTGGACAAGGTAGCATCAAAATTATCAGTTTCAATTGTTTCAGTTGCAATGATCAGTTTCAGTCAAAATAATTTCGGATGGGATGAGATGAAACGCGACGCATCTGAAGATTGACGAGATAAGTTTGTGTTTGATTTTATTCATATTGTTAGAAATTAATTTCATAATCGAGATGTTTTTTAGAATGTTGATCAAAAAAATCCATAAAAATACAGTAAGTTAGTCTTCGATTTACCTGCAATAAAGTGGGAAGAAATTTATCGATATTGTTGTGTTCACAAGTTGTTGTATTCACACAATCAGGTTCTACAACTAGTCTTGGAAGGAGATTACTTCTTTTGAATAATAGAGTTCTTTTTGTTAATCTGGATTTATTAATATTTCGCCTATTACAAATGTTGTAACTGCGAATAGTCAACTTAAGTGGAAGATAGCTGAATTGGATCTGAATTGATATGAATCAAGTGAGCTGCTGCAACCTGCACCCCGGCCCTCGGCCTCCTGGTGCACAAACTCCGAACTAAACTAACCGCCATCTTGCGGAATTTTGGGACAGCTCTTAGCACTGCCCTCTATGTAACAAGCTCGGAAGCTTTTAGATATACTACAGATATCGATATCATAAATAAATAAATTAAAAAATTAAAATCACTTAAAATGACCAAAAAATATGTTATTATTTTGTATTAAAGAAATTTGTTTTAAAAAAGGTAGGCAGCCTACCTATACATAAAATAGGATTTACTTATATTATATTTTTACATAAGAGATTTTAATATTTGTAGTTGGAAGAGGAGTGTAGAGGTATAGTAAGCATATTATTGCGGTAATTTATCAGTATTTACTAATAAGGTATGTACATGTATTTTGTGATACAATGAGAAAGTAAAATTAATTGGTACTTCTGAATTGATAATGTATTCATCATTAACTGAAGGTATGTTGGGTAGTCGTAAGATTTAACCTTTTGGAAGAAGGTTAGATTTGTATGCGGATTCTCAGTTAATGATACGATATTGTAAAGTTGATTGAACCAATGTATAGTATATTAAATACAGTTTTTTTTAATCCGTGAATTTGCTTATTCTAGCTGGTCGTGGGTAAGAAACTGGAGCTGGTGGCAATACTTCAGGGACTACTTCCCCATGAAGCTGGTGAAGACGCACGAGCTGGACCCGAGCAGGAACTATCTGCTGTGCGTGTTCCCGCACGGCGTGCTCTGCACCGGAGCTTTCGGCAGTTTTGCCACCGAGGCGCTCGGCTTCTCCGACATCTTCCCCGACATGACTCCGCACATGCTCACCCTGGGCGGACACTTCATGGTGCCCTTCTTCCGCGAGCTGCTCTCCTGGCTGGGCATGTGCTCGGTCAGCGCCCAGAGCATCTCCTACCTGCTGGACCGCAAGAAGGGGTCCGGACGCTGCGCGGTGCTGCTGGTGGGCGGGGCCGCCGAGTCGCTCAACTGCCACTCCGGGGAGTACCGCGTGGTGCTGAAGAACAGGCGCGGCTTTGTGAGGCTGGCCCTGCAAAACGGCGCGCCGCTGGTGCCCGTCATCTCCTTCGGCGAGGTGGAGCTGTACGAGCAGGTGACCAACCCGGCAGGCAGCCGCGTGCGCCGCGTGCAGGAGTGGGTGAAGCGCGTGACGGGCATCGCGCCGGTCATGCCTCTGGGCCGCGGCGTGCTGCAGTACACTGTGGGCGTCGTGCCCCAGCGGCATCCTGTCGTCACCGTCGGTAAGCATAAACAATAAGCATCACTACCTTGCTTCCCACTCTGCCCTAATTAACCCTGGAAGGGACCCTGGCCCCCTAGCACGTTCGATCGACAAGGATTGAAGGGATAACATTCGGTAACCTCTCTTCATTCCCTGGCATGACTGCAGATCACCAACGAATAAGTAACAGTTCACAAGTGTTCTTAATATGTTCGACGTCAACTGTTGTTTGTACGTTAGCGATCTGCAGTTGTCCTAGGTAACGATGAGAAGTTATCCTGTCAATCCTTATCGATCGACCGTGCTACGGGCCTGGAATAATCCATGGTAGTAACCCAAAATTATTTAAAAATAAAAATTTTGCCCTTTTGATCGCAAAATAGTTAAATTATTTATCAAGTTTTGATGTTAACGTTTTATACTTAATTTGTTGCAATTTAGTTTATTTTTTATTATTCTTTTAGTTTTGATGTTAACGTTTTATACTTAATTTGTTGCAATTTAGTTTATTTTTTATTATTCTTTTTTCCGATATTTGTTTTTCTTAATTTTTTTGTTTTTATTTATTTATTCATCTTCAAGGTCCTGGTGGACTTTTACATGCATTCTGTGAACATTTTTAACTGGATCATACACGTGCGCTAATCCCAATGCTAATTTTATGAGTACCTACATCGTGTTAACTCTCTGTAAATGTTCCAAAACAATAAATAAAGACTGCTTTACGCAAATCTGCGAAAATAATAAATAATATATTGGGGTCCCCCAATTACGTATATTTAACCTTTGATTGCCTTCAATACATAGGTATATTTTTTTCTACAAACCCAATAATTTCCTTAATAGTTCAAGTAATATTTCTTCCAGCGCCGTGTTTTTTTAATACAGCTGACTTCCATACGTATTTCACTACTTAACAAGCTTTGTGCAATGTTGCTTTGAATTATTTAATTTGTTCATGGGACCCCTATAAAATTGAGTATTCTGAGGTTATTGGTATCTAAATCCGGGCCAGGGAACTTTCGCCAAACTATGTATCTATCTGCTTCCCATTCTCTTCAAACAACGACGATCATTATTAATTATGTCAATAGAACGTGACGATGTGTGTTCATACTGTTCATGGTTCGTTTGTTATGTTTGTTCCAGTGGGGAAGCCGATCGAGGTGGAGTTGAACCTGACCCCCTCGCCGGAGCAGATCGACCGGCTGCATGCAGAATTCACCAAGGAGCTGATCGACATGTTCGAGAGGGAAAAACACAAATATATTACCAATGCTAAAGCCACACATCTTATCATTGATTAATATATCTTCTCCTCGTAGATATCTATCTACCTACTCACCATTTACTAATAAACGTGTTTTAAATTTTATACAATTGATATACAACTATTTTTAACGGTTGTTTATCAGTTGTTTAAAATTTAAAATAAATTTAGGAAGGCCCCTAGTGTTTATATGTACCTATGCTATTCATTTTATAGTATTTTATATTGAGATATTGTCGTTTATAAAAAAATTGAATTGTTTATTGGCTAGACCAAATTAAGAAAAATGTACCCACTTTTACTCGTATTATATATTTACGATTATTAAGTCGGTTGGTACATCGGATAATATTATTGTTAGTAATATAGAGCCTTTAGGATGTGTTAAAAGAATCGGCATAAATTAATCTTAATCTTTGTGAAAACTAACTCTAATTAATTAACTTACCATCTCTCCGAAGGGGAAGGCTGAATACTTTCAACTCTGTCCTAGCTGATTATTTTGATCGATTCACTTTCATACATCGGTAATGAACACATTCGATTCACTCAATGGGGTATGTTTTACAGACTAAGACTTTTTAATAATTTGAAAAACCGCAAATTCCGAAACGGTTCCAACTGGCTACAAAGTCATTATGACATGTATGACATAAAAAACGCCACTGGCTGGTAAGGGGTCGTTCAAGTATTACGTAACGCACTTGGGGGGGGGGTCTTGTGAAACGTTACTGTGCGTTACGAGGGGGGGGGGGGGGGGGTTCGAACACCTGTTACGTAACATATTTTTCTTTATTTAGATAAAAAACTAGGGAATTAAAATTTTCCAAGTAGGCAACCCTTTCCGTTCTCGAAATCTCTTGTTTTATTCATTGCCGCAAACGCGGTTAAAACAAGAAAAAGGGTATTTAAGCGACTTCCCAGTACTTTGCGCAACTTAATAATGACTTTCAGGTAAAAATTGTCACTTGGGCGTTACGTAACGTTTAGGGGGAGGGGGGGGGGGTGGTACGGAAAAACGTTACGGCGCGTTACATGGGGGAGGGGGGGGGGGGTCAAAAATCTTCAAAAATTGCGTTACGTAATACTTGAACGCCCCCTAAGACGGCTGCCACCAACGTTGCCCGGCGTGATGTCAACGCCGCCTATTTCATGAATAAAAACGAACGCTTCGTTTAGGCGGCAAATCGACAATGGCACCAACATTACGTTCTATAAATTATTTTTCACTGTTACGTACGTGTATTAACTTCCTGATATTCACGGATATCATTCAACCCCGTTCATTCCCAAAACAAGAGACAGCAGATCTTTCATACTGTTGGAAATGTGCACAGCATCATCAGGAACAAACTTTCAGATACCTACTTGATCAAAAGAAAGCGTTTCGCTTGTGTATTGTATGTGTAGTACCTACTAGCGATATATATAATATATGCAAGTGAACTTTGATGAAAACTCAATTTCACGGGATTTAAAAAAATATATTAATTTTATAAATCATTATTTTATGTCGAGGTGCATGCAATAGTAGGTAGGTACCGAAGAATTGTAAATTATTTAATATTAACGTTATGATAATTTTAATATATTATTTTTATGATCACTTTTATGTAACTACCCAGAGTAGTTTTGCTGCCAAAATTATTGTTATCACTATGTTTTTTTTTAAATTATTATAATATACCTACATTTTATTATATGAATCATGTTCAATTTTTGTTATAAAAATATTAATAAAAAGTATAAATTATTTGATGTTACGTACGACTGTTCTGTTGCTAATTATTATTGTTGTTATTCGCTACCGTTGTTAGTTGAATGTATTGGTAGCCATAAATAATAAACCAGCCTTGTTGCTGTTTGAAAACTATAATCGATGTTTTGTTGTCATTATAATTCTGCACCTTTCTTTCCGTCAGAGAACGAAGAGTTATGATAAACGCTGAAAAGATAGTAAGTAAATAATAAAATCTACACCGTGCCACATCACGTAACTCACCTACAAACACACAAGACCAAAATCGCATCGTCAACTTTTGCCAAAAAGCACGAATCCTACTTCGCACCTCTCATTTTCGACATCTTCCTAAAAGAAACCACTTTACACTACTCGACAAAACCAAAATGGTTTTATAAAAAAATCAATACGTGGTTACTACACAAAAAAGGACATGGATCACTAATAGGCCAGAGCAATTAACGACCAGCGATCGGAATTATTCCGGTAGTTCCAATTTTTTTATATGTTTTATACACTCATCTCCTGATGTAAAATCTGAGTTTTCGACCTTGGGTTACTTGAGCTTTCGCCGCCATTTTGAAAAAACCAGCCGAAATCGCCTCAAATTCTAGTCAAAATTTCGGTTAAAGTAGCTTTACATAAAATTACCTACAATTTTTACTTAGGAAATTTTCTTCTATCTCTAATAAATATCGAGATATGCAGTCGTAAAAAGGTGTATAAGTTTATGAAAATAGGTAAATTGCTCGACATGGTTAGGTTTTTGTGCGTATCTCTTTTCCAAAACAATTTTGTGAAAAAATTACACATATCAATTTAGCAGTTAATAAAATTTCATAAAAGACGTGGGTTTATGTTTAATGTTTTTATCGCAATTAGGTATTAGTGTTTTAATCTTGGCGTACCTTGATTATTCTGTTTTTGAAATAACATGTAACATAAATGACAGCAACATCAAGGTTCATAAATGTGGAAAAAAAAAGAAAAGAAAAAAAAACGTATTTTCTTAAAATTTATTACTATTGACTTTAGTTTCTTACTGCCACTTACGGGCCCCGAACAGCTTCAATATATTCTCGTTATTTGTTTTTGGGGTGTTATGCCGTGTTGCGCTACTGGCTACCCCCTTCTTTAGCCAATTTTTCGGACAGCGTTGCAGTGTACATCATCAGGGCAGATCCGGTAGATGTGTCGCTTCAATATAGTCTTCCTATGTCTCGTCAGCCGAATTTATGGCAATTGGGTCACCAAATTCCTCGTCATCATTATGAACGAAGGCTTCCACAGCATTCTCACACGAGCTGCCATTACAGTGAATACCAGTAGGGAGTAGGGAGCATTTCAAACCCGACTTTCTGTCATATGCACTTTCCAGCGCAATCTTTTTTGTATTGGCATGATATAAAGTTCAGCAACGCTGAACAGCCTCTTTTAGCGTTGGTACTGGAGTTAGTAAGCTAAGAGCGTCCTTCTTCCAAACCCATTTAGTTGGATCTTTATGGTGACCAAGCCAAGTATGTTCTTGAAGCATGTTGCTGGACTGCATCTTTGGCAGGTGGTAGCCTGGATAAATTCAATTTGTTCTTTTTCACTCCTTTGATAAAAATAATGTACCTACCTTAAATTTTCCAAATTTGATTTCTCATTGCCGCCATACAAAAGTGCAAAGAATTATCGGCAGCCAAAGTGATTGTTTCTCGCTTTGCTTTTGGATCTTAAAATACACGAACAGGTTTTATTCACTGAGTGGTTCTTGAGAAGAATATTACAAAATTTGTATATGCCTTGTCCGAACGGAGCACATTTTGTGTCGCAGCCACTTATGGCATGAATGGACAAAATGTTTTCAACTATTTCAATGTGTTTAAAACATTGTTGAAGCACAACGCGTTGGGTGATTTACCTTTACCAACTTTTTGATAATATACGTTTGGAGGTGAAAGAGCTGTGAGGAGTACCAACAGATCGATATCCTGACCATTGTTATGACTGCATCATGTTGAGATGACACGAGTTTGCTGTGGTTACTATGAGAACTTTAGCATCCTCTTCAGCTTTTACTGTACTTATTTTCGATCGTTCAAATGAGGCTCTGAGTAGGGAAATAAAACGAGACTTGTTCTTCTCATTTCCCAGAAAATTTTCCTTAGTGCTTTTCTTTTCAACCGAATCTCCATCGTATACCATTACTGCATTGGCTCCATAATTATATTGTACATACGTGACAAAAATGGTTAAAATGGTCGAGCTAAAATGGTTCATGGCAAGCAAACCAATCAATGAGAGTTTGGACGTCTTTGTCATCCCTCTTAATTCGAGAAGGCCTCATCTCTACATGTTTCGTGTCTTTCCTGAGTCAACCCCACAGAATGACTCGATCCCCTCACAAATGTTATGCAGATAAACCAATCCATTATCCTATAAGAGCTAAAAATGTATAATTTTTTCGAAATCTATTGTAAACAGTGACCTTTGTCTTGTTTTGGAGCTTAAGTGTGCCAAATTTTATCAATCTCGGAATGAAACTCTAAATTTGTATAAACATCAAATCCACGCCGGCCGCTCGATGTCCGCCACAAACATAATAAATAGATTAATAGATCATTATTATATTTATTTTTGTATTCACTATAATTTCATTTTTATCTTATTCTAATTAATTATTAATTTGCAGGGAGATTAATCACAAGGATATTGCATCATCCACCCTGTGATATAATGATAAATGATAACCAAACGAAAATACCCAATCACATTTCTGCTGCTCTGGTAGTTTTTTCTGACGGTGTTTTGAAATGGCGAAATTTTTTTTTGTTTCCTACATTAGCGCCGAAAATACAAAAATACCCATTTGTACATACGTGCTCCTGATAGTTTTTTTGTTTGCTACATTAGCGCCGAAAATACAAAAATACCCATTTGTACATACGTGCTCCTGATAGTTTTTTTGTTTACTACATTAGCGCCGAAAATACAAAAATACCCATTTGTACATACGTGCTCCTGATAGTTTTTTTTATTTATTTTATTGTTCGTGTTTAGCAGGGGCAGATTTTGTCTATAATCCAAGTTCGTTAGTTGGTATATGTAGATTTATTCATAGCAGGAGTTCACTACTGTACAAATGTACTATTTGAGAATTTCGTCTATGTAAATAATTACGTAGACATCAAAAACTGTCAAGTTCTAATGTGGAAGAGATGGAAGGTTTTAGCGATAAGATTGTAGTTGTTACTCGTACCTACATGTAAGTATAAGGGAGAAAACGCAGGTTTCAAGTTAGGTAGTATTGCCTCGAAATTTTAGTATTTATTTATCAGGAATTAGGATTAGAATACCGATTTGGATTTGGCAATTTCTTCCGTGTCTTTGAATCCGATTTTGAAGAACTAAGTTTAATTATACTACATGTGCAAGAAAAAATTCACCAGAAATACAAATTGGCATTACGGTTATATTTCTGGCTACTAGCATTAATACAAGACCTAAATGTACCATTTAAGAATTTCAAAACAACAAGTATTATCTTAAATTATTACGTAAGTTTATGGGCCATCTACATATAAATCAATGAACTTTATTTATATGTGAGTTCATGATAGAAATAATCATCCATTACGAGAGTACGAATTTACAATTTATTAAACTCATAATCATCAGGCTCGCGCAGTTGAAACAACCCCAAAAACTCGTTAGATTTATTCTCCGTGACTGACCGCATCGCGCGGCTGCTGTAAAAAATGAACTAATCCTCCCCTGCCTTCCCGCTTCACCCGGCAGGTGAATCTTTCCCACAGGCCACGGAAATCATGAACATCGGCATCTGCAAATAAGAATTGTTCAAAGCCACGCCCTCATTGACAAAGTTTATAGTAATGTTCATGTCAGAGGTCGCAGGAGATTGGTTTTATATGCAGAATACAGTAACAAAATTACTTTTATTGAAGTGTTCAAGACCTTGCTAGGATTGTCAGGTTTACCTGGGCGATCAATAAGTCATTAGGAAAAAAATTCCCTTTAATATTATGTATACAAAAAACAATTTAAAAAAATAAACGACACACAGTTTATTTATTTTTCAACACAAATAAGTACACAGGCATTATTTTGCTTTTTACTTCATTATTTTGGTGCAGTGTAAACAA
Organism: Limnephilus rhombicus; assembly: GCA_929108145.2. Classification (NCBI taxonomy): domain Eukaryota; kingdom Metazoa; phylum Arthropoda; class Insecta; order Trichoptera; family Limnephilidae; genus Limnephilus; species Limnephilus rhombicus. The sequence goes on from OV815278.1 coordinate 38,862,023, forward strand.
AAAGCACCATACACAATATATATTAACAATCATAACTCCACAATCAGGACGTGCTAGATTCAGTAAGTAAATACCCAAATAAGGCAAGATTTGCTCAATGTCAAATGGAAATGTCAGTTGAACATTTGAGAGATGCCAGTAACGGAGATAGCAGAGGACTTGATGATGTGCTGGTAGTTAAAGGCGAGCAGTCCCACGGCCAGCGTGCTCACACTGGCGATGGTGTACATGATTCGGGACAACACCTGCAATAAGACGACACCACTAATATTTCATGCAAGACACACATCCCTGTCCGCGTAAGTCTATTACGTTTTCAATAGGAGGTTATCATCTCGAAATCAGTACCGGTATAATCTACTATTTGTTATAAAGAACAGACATTTATCCAGTTCGTACCTCTCCCTAACCATCACCTTGTTGGAAAAGTGTTTGAAATTTGGAACAATGGCAAGAAAAATAGTGAAAATTCGGGTGCATTTGTTTTGAAAACAGAAGAAGATTTAAAAAAATTACCCCAAGGTATGCTTCCAAAAGCATGGTGTTTATCTTGTACACAATCTCGTTTTTAAGTAAAAAGAAGGAATTTGACTATCTCGAAAGTACATAATATCATTTTGTACTCATTGGTTTTGTTGTGGCAATAATCACACCGAGGTTTCGCGGGGAACTATATTGTGATTGTGTCGTGTGCTCCTTCGCAGAGATACAAGTGATTGATCATTCATTTTTCCTTGCATACCTTATTTTTTCCTACACATACCTACTATCACCAAATTCCAGCACACACCATATCGTCATTTTTTGTTTTTACTATTTACAGTTTTGGGTGCAACATTGATGAAATTTTGCAAACTGGACCATGAAAATAAGAGGAAGGTCACTGTCTACATCAGGTTTCGAAAAACTCTGTGTAAAGCCCTTATGGGAAGGTGTTAATCTTACCAAATCAACACTTTCATATGTGTCACGGGAGTTAAATAAATGATTAGAATGTTTTAATAGATTCTCTTTTTATTGTAATAGTCAAACACAATCGCGACACAATATCGACTAAATCTGATAGCTGTACACACCAGGACAATTCCGGACGGAATGATTTTGCGGTAGCATTTGGAACTACATCTAGTCTTTCCGGTGTGACCAGCATTCAAAATTGCCAGTACACCCTTATCGGGGCTTCGGCTAGTAATATTACACACAAATGCGCTGAGTGCCGCCAGCTATTGGGCTCGGGCCTTCATGGCGTAGTTTCCAGCATTTGACATTGGAAAGATGACATTGGCAGGATGTTGTAGATTCGATTTTCGCCATGCGCAAAAAAAGTGTAACATCGATTTTAAATAAAATATAAGGGTGTTGGTCACTAAGCCAGACAAGCACTGTAGTCACTAGGTAAATTGGCTAATACGGCGCCTCAGTAATACACCGCCTAGAGCGACTTGCTTCAATAGCTCCTGCATAAAGAGTAAGCCAAGTAGCAAACTTCGCAAGGAAGACAAATAAGGGATAAGCCATTAAAAAGGGTGATTGATTGATTGATGGATTGTTTACCTTGTCCTGCCACTTCCTGTTGCTAATACAGCTGCTGTAGCCCATGTCTGTGAAGGTGACGGAGTTGTACAACGGAACCCACACGATGGGGATGGCCCAGAACAAAAAGTCGTCCAACTTCTTCCTCCAGAGGTAGGAACGCCGGGTCACTAGGTCACGCATCTAAGAAATCAGGAATCAGCAATCGGTCAACTATGTATTTAACATTTTATTGTAATTTACTTTAAAACCGAGAGATACCACTGCTAGATCAATTGAAAACTCTTCCTTCATATCACAGACAGAAAAAGGAGATCCATTGGGAACTCATTGACAGAATAAGTTTTCGAACCGTTAGAGCTTACATTTACCTCGACATAGTTGTACATGGCCAGGTCGCAGATGGCGTGCGCGTCCTTAACGCGGTGCTCGGAGTAGTCCTTGAGCGCGTGCTTCAGCGTACCCTTGGCTCCGGGCCGGCTTAGCAGCTGGTCGAGTAGCAGGCAATCCTCGAAGCCGGCGTTCATGCCCTGTCCGTAGAACGGTACCATGGCGTGCGCCGCGTCGCCCAGCAGGATGGCCTTGTTGGTCACGTGGTACGGCTGACACTGAGGATATTAAAAAAAAAAACATCGTTACTGGAGAGTAGGTATTGTCGCTTGTAGGGAAACAAGTGATCCAATTTAGATTCTAAACGATGTCGGAAACAGGGGGACATTGAAGCAGCCCAAGAAACACTATTAAATTTTCCTCACCGTTAAGGACTGGATCGGTGTCTCTATCGATTCCGACATCATTTTTTTAACGAAACTTGAATGGTTTTAATTGCTCGTCGACAGCGCAACATATTTTTTGCATAACATAAAGAAAAATGAAGAGTGTTCACATCCAGAACCCTGCTTGTTCTTGTTTACACTGAAGAGACACCATATGTAGATTAAGAGGAATAGAAGTTAAAAAGTGTGTAATTCACACGCGGTAGAAGTGAAACTAGATGTCGCTTTATTTTCTTTTGCGTGTTTATTTTAAAGTGGTTTGAAGATCGGATATTGATTTAACAAAAATGAAAAAAAAAAATTTCGATTTCGTAGGATTCGAACCTCCGTTCGCTAGCTGTCTGTCTCTCTGGCCGCTGAGACTTGTCAGGCGCCTTGCCCACTGCGCTATCGAAGGCCCGTGCCAAGGCGCGAATTTACCGCATTATATTAGAACCGAGTATTTGTGTAGAACTGAGTTGTGACGCATTTCCATTTCATCCGAATTTCAAATCACTAACGGGGCTAAAGAAGTTTCACTTAAAAAAGAGAGAAAAAAAATATAGAAAAAAATGCAATCACGCTCCTATGGCCGCACAACAGCATAATATGAAGGGTAGAAAGTAGGCGGTCACGGTCTAAGCTTGGAAACTGTATGAGCTGAAAATATATGTATATAAGTTACCTTAATGGAGACAAGCGGGAGCGGTTTGGCGTTGAAGAAGTCCTCTTGCAGCTTGTCCTGTCCGATGAGTGGCACGGCGTCAGGAAAGTAGCAGTTGAAGAAGGCGAGCAGGGCGGCCGGCGAGTCCAGCGTCCTGAACTTGGTGAAGGGCATGAACAGCGTCACGGTCCAGGAGCGGTCTTGGTTGGGCAGCGCGATCATCATGAACTCTCCACGCGGCCAGATGTGCAGGAAGGTGTGGGGCATGGCGAACTAACAACAACCACATACACATCAATGCACACATACCTACTAAACTAATTCTAATCAATTTATCTTGAATACATATCTTGAGTATCCAAAACAATTAATTTAAAAATGAACATCATAGGTACCATTCTTTCCTTTCATTGCAACTTGAATAGAATCTCGATGTTTACAAAGAATTGCGAGAGCACTAATTTTAATACGTGATGTGTTGAATAGAGACGGGTGAAAGGTCGGCGTATGTGCCATTAGGAGATTGATGAAGGTGAGGACCTGAGGGCCGTATGCGATTACCGATTAAAATTGAAGAGATCCTATAATCATCGGAAAAAAATGAATGAACAAAAAAACTCTAGCGTTAGCGTTTTCTTCTATTGTAATTTATACTTCTACTCAAAACTTTTCAAAGTTTGTTTTCGTATTCGACCTGGAGGTAATGGGAGTTTTCCATACCAGAAAGGTTGATGTGGCAAAATTTCTATACATATAGTATGCTTCCCTTGAACACGAGTTAAAACGTGATTACTTATATGAAATTCCCCCTATAGCAAAAATCTCAAAGTAGGTATGTCCCGAAAGTTATAAAAAAAAACCCACCTGGTGGCGGATTCGCGTTCTTTATCCTTGGCTAGGGACATGTCCATAGTTTTGCGTAGCTCGTTACTCGATATCCGCGTAGCTTGTTACGCGGCTATCTCACTCGCTCTTGTTTGAGCCAAAGCTAAATTAAGGGGGATGGGTATATTAAAGAACATTTCCTTGGCTAGGGATGGAGATCGGGAATCCGCCAAATGGTTCTTCTATTCAAGATTGGCATGAAATAAAATAATTTTTCCTGTAATTTCTACAAACTTAATTGACATTAAAAACTTTCGCAATAGTCGCTTACGCCAATTAATTAAAACCGTTATCAATAATTATCACGCTCTCTCCATCATTCGTAATTACATATCTCCATTTCAAACCATCTTCAGCAATCTTCTTCTTCTTTTTGACGCGGATTAGGGAGCCTTGAGGGAAGTCAATAAAGGAAAAGAGGAAATGAAGTTGAACTGAACAGAATATTCAAGAAGTTACTCGGAGAATTAAAAGTTGATTTGATTCTTTAACTGTTCTTACATCTCCATGTTCGTTGGGAGGTATGCAGAGCTCGAGGTATCCGTGCTCAATGTACGTCTGACTGAAGTCGAACAGCGGCTCCTTCATCAGGTGCTTCCTGACAGTGGAGAAGGCCCCGTCAGCCCCCACCACCAAGTCGCTGCTGACCTCCACAGTGTTACCAGTCTGAGTTCTGGAACAAACATAATCCTATTGATAATTGGGGAGTAAAGAGTTCATAACTTATTGTTTCATTTTCCTTGCAATTTGCGTCAGGTTTTTATATCCATTTGAGAATTTTTCCTCCTGATGACATTAATGTAACACAAATTCAATCAATTATATACAATCAACAGATTGTTACAGTTAAAAGGCCAAATGAGCAGCAGTACTAGTTAGTTAGTAACATGAAAAGGTGTTGTTATAAGCCCCAACTGGTTAGAAGATTACGGAAAGAATCCATAAGTTCAAAAATCAAAAACTCAGTAGAACTTGTCAATTTCAAATGCATTAGTCGAGTGTCGAAAATGCCGGTACATTCCTCTATCCGCTTTAATGAATGACTTAGATATTTCCACATTGAGGACAGAAAAAGCAACATGTAATACTAACTGCAGAAGGGTCACTCTGCCTTGCTCCAAGTTTGCGTCGACTAGTTTGTGGTTGAAGAAAAGGGTAACATTGGGATACTTCTCCGTTTCTGTAACAACATTTTTAGTATTATTGTAGAAAGCAATCACTTTGTGGTTTGACATATTTAATAAAGTAAAATACTTTTTTGTTTAAAACCACGAGATTTATTAATTTATGAACCGACCGGTTTTAGCTTTACTTAAGCATCTTCAGGGTACAAATTAATACAGTATTAATTTTTACCCTGAAGATGCTTAAGTAAAGCGAAACCGGCGGTTCATAAATTAATAAATCTCGTGGTTTTAAACAAAAAAGTATTTTATTTTATTAAACATTTTTAGTACTTACATAAAACAAGCTATGTAATATTAAACGTAATACCTAAAACATTTTTGACTGAGCACAATAACAAAGTCCTGTTTTAACTCGACTGTTTTGCATTTTATATATCTGTAAAATCGTTTTTAAGATGATGGGTGTTTTGAATAGTCCAATAAAGATTATTTTTTTAAATGAGAAATCTTCTTGTATCTATGGATATTCTTATTCACATTTTTTATCAATATATAATACCTACTTGATGCCTATATAAAGTTGAAGTGAAGTTGAAAAAATAATATTTTCTTTGAGATAGTGACGTTTCTTTGGACAAATTATATAATTCTTTGTCGAAATTAAAAAATAAAACGTAAAATATAATATGGTTTATGCTATTTAAGTACCTACCTACAAATATCGTGATTTCAGAGGAAATTTTGGTTTTGATTGATTTAATAAAATAATAAAAAAAATATAAACAAATTTTTGGCCGACGCCTATAGTTTACATTACAGCATTACCACTATCAGGGGTCCTAGCATGGTCGGTCGATATAGGTTTTATCGAAAATGTCGGTAAGTTGACATCGCTCCCAAGCACGACTGCAGGCCGCTAACGAACAAACAACAGTTCACAACGACTAAGGGTTCCTAATTTATTTGACGTAAACTGTTATTTTTTCGTTAGCGTCCTGCAGTCGTGCTCGGGAGCGATTTCAAGTTACCGACATTTTAGATAAAACCTATGTCGATCGACCATGCTAGGGGGGCTGGTATTCAGACCGCTGTCGCTGGTCGCGTAACTTTCTACTCTAAGTGAAAACAAATCAATAACCCTCGGGTGAACTTGTCTAAACCAATAATTTCTAATATAACACAAGTCACATGGCAGTGAAACCACAAGGGTGTCCGGTTACCAGTTACCACAAGAGGTACCAGTGTCAGCATTGCTTAGGATCTAGGAGGAGCTGGAGGTAGCTAGTGGAAGTGAGGGGAGCCCGGGAGTGGTAGAGGAGTGTGTTGACCTATGATACGGCGTATCGGGTGACACCGGATTCCTAGCTGGCGACACATCATTGAAAGGTTTCACAGGTGCTTTCCCAATAAATTTGACTGGCCTTTGTCCAAGGTTAAAGAAAAACAAACATACCCAAGTTACGAATAACCAGAGAATATTTCTGTACCTTAAAGGATTATTATTTTTTTTACATGAATACCGCACAAGAGTCCCAACTGCTCCCGTCTGGAGCCAGTGGTACTATGGCATCCCCAATTGAGGTATGTTGTGAGGCTGATGGTAGTGGGGAGGGGAAGGAGATACGGAAGAGGAAGGTGAGGAAGTACCTGGCTATTCAGATCTGGTCACCAAACACGGCTAAAGCCATTTCAAGCAACGTTTCAATTCTGAATGGTGGTATTACACCAAGGCGATACTGAGAGTATCTTCCACTCCGGAACATGCAGCAAATATACTATATTATTTTAAATGAATAAATTGTGAAATAACACAAATTAATCAAATAAAATAAACCACGTAAGTCATAGCAATTGGTATGGAATTATACTTATTTGCTATGGTTTATTTTTTGGTACAGATTTGAAAATCTCCTACTACTACCCCAGTAAACGGAAAATTATGTTTGTATCGTGATGGAGGACTTAGCCAGTCGAGGAAATGAACAAGCAACGCCTGGGTGGGACCCAAACGCGATGCCAACTCAGCCGCTGTCCAGTAAAATATTGTTTATTCTTTAAGGTACAGATTTGAAAATCTCCTACTACCTCCCCAGTAAACGGAAAATGTTGTTTGTATCGTTATGGAGGACTTAGCCAGCCGAGGAACTGAATAAGCGACGCCTGGGTGGGACCCAAACGCGATGCCAACTCAGCCGCTGTCCAGTAAAATATTGTTTATTCTTTAAGGTACAGATTTGAAAATCTCCTACTACCTCCCCAGTAAACGGAAAATGTTATTTGTATCGTTATGGAGGACTTAGCCAGCCGAGGAACTGAACAAGCGACGCCTGGGTGGGACCCAAACGCGATGCCAACTCAGCCGCTGTGCAGTCAAATATTGTAGTCGATATCGACGGAATTTAACCGGCTTCTTCAAAATATGTTATTTTTGTTCGATTTGCCGAATATTGACGGTGGTTTATCATAATTTTGTAGTACGTCGTAGCAATGGAATGAGATTTTTCGATTTCGGTCAATTTGCAAAACTCGAGCGTCCGCTGACGGAAATATGGCCAATTTGAAGAGATATTTTAAAACATTTGTTGGAATTATTTATAATTTGTAATTTTATTGTATACTTCGATTAATCACAAAGATAACTTAGTATTTTCACTTTTCAACAAGAGATATCTCTCATCTCTTTTGAATTATTTGTTATTGACATTTCGCCAACGAAATAATTGAAATATTTTTTGTTAAAAATCATTGATCATGTGATACATATTAAAAATACATGTTCGAATTTAAATTTATATCTGTTATTATCAACTAGCCTATAGACATAGACAAAACATAGAAGTCATAATATTTAATGTCTTCCAAATAAGTACTAAGTACACCAACTTCAAAATAAACAATACGCAGAATTTGTGTGTTTATAAATTTAACCATTTTTTCTTTCACAATATTTTTATGAATCCTAAAAATACAGGAAATGGTTGAATATGTGTGCATTCAATGGCTCTAACACTATAAGCAGTTTATATGTTTAAGTATTAAAATTCGGAGGTATGATTTTATTAATGAAGGCGGGAAATTTCCAAATCTTAGTTACATTCTACATTTTCATCTCTATAAATCAATCTGCCAATTTGGTCAGCCATATATAATAATAATAATTTGATAATTTGTGTAGCGTCGTTTTTATGAAAAAAATCATCTCAAGCTGTGTGGCAAACATGGACATCCTTAGAATAAACAATCCCTTAATTTCATGCAGCATAAGTAAAATAAAATGAACACCACTGACTTCAATGAAAACTGAAAACTACACCACGTGATCAAACCAAACAGTCCAATAGAAAAGATCATTTCATTAAATTATTTCCAAGGACAGGTAATCGAACTAGAGAGGAAGAAATTATAATAAAATTTGGTTAGTAAATCTTTAGCAAAATATTGAAAAAACAACACAAACCTGTTAGAAGAATCTCATTGAGGAATCGACGACCGACTGAATTAATGCACTGCAAGAAAGAAGCAACAATCATTTACATAATTTATTTTATTATAACCAGTGGTGGATCAGGTCATAGATCATAGAAACAAGCGGAGATAAGGCGTGGAAGCGTACCGACTGTCATCGAGCTACGACCAAACTGCGTGGATTTTTGTCAATCAAAACGACAATGCAATGAAAGTTAGACAATTGGCATGAAGATTTTTCTTTCATTAGCTCCACATAGGAGGAGGAAAACAATTCAATTTTGAGGGTCTTTTTAGGGAAAGAAAGGGAAATAAGTTCCGGAAAGGTAAACGATATGAGGGGTGGTTAGGAATCTGTGCAGCGTATCCAGGAGTGACGAACGTACGAATCCTTTCCTCCCACTGTGGTGCAAGGTGATGGGTCAAGAAAGTCCGGCTGGAAAGGTCAAAAGGTCTCTCTCAACCAGTCTCTCCCGATCCGACTAGCCACATAGTGGGTGGGCAAACGCATCTGCAGCCAGATGACAATCCTACCTCACTCAATAAACCCGGACACCCTGCTAAGTCACCGTAATACCGTTACAAATGTAACTCTTGAGGTGACCTGTGGCAGGGTGCTATGACCATTGCACCTGCCGCCAAGACCTAGGTACACCTACCTCACCCAATGAACCCGGGCACCCTGCTAAATCACTAAACGTAACCTTGAGGTGACCTATGATAGAAGCCGGGGTGGAAATGTGAATGAATTCTTTTTTCAAATCAAAAACTTTAAAAATCACTAGGTATTTAACAATTATGGGCGGGGTGAGGTGTTGTGCGATAACTCGGTTGAGTGATCTGTGACGACGTGTGGAAGAAGTTTTTTTGTTTGAATTTGAATTTAACAAAAGACATCAATAAAGTTACCGGACACCAAAATTTCATTTACATTTTTTACTAAAAAATAATGTCGGGAATCACTGGTTAAAGTAAGTCAAGTAAGTCCCTTAATACCCCGTATAAATTAAATAGCATATTTTATTAATTCATGATTCATGATGTTCATTACACTACAATGTCACGTGTTTGTATAATAATATAAATAGTCCGTCACTGATAGTAATGAAGAAAATTCTCACAGATTGTTATCATATTATAGACTTTATTAACTATTAAATTTGAATTTTCTTACTATCAGCTGTCACCACTTCTTAAAATATACATAATTTCCGTAATAATGATCCAATAAAAGCAATAAAAAAACTATTTTTCAAAGCACCTACGATGGTGATCTTGTAATGTTAACCCCTCAGACTAATTTGTTCGATTTTCGGATATTTTTTTTTACATTAACTCCACACAGGAGGCCCCGAGGAAAATGATTTCCCTCAGGGCCTGTGTCATCTGGGATGCTGTGTGGAGGGTCTTTTTGAGGAGAGGAAGGAATGAACATTGGTCTTGAAGAGACCCATGTTGTAGGAAGGAGGAAACACAGAGGCCGGCAAATCATTCCACAGCCGAGCTGTTGAACACAAAAACGAGTCGAAGAAACGACCCGTTCTCATGTGACAAATGTCAAGCGTGTACAAATGTTGCGCACGTTTGGCGTATTTCCCGACTATGCACCGGTGCCGAAGGGATCAATGATGCTAGTTCCTCGGAGCATCTTCCATTGTAATACCGGTAGAACAAGGATAGCATTCCCACCCGACGCCTGTGCTCTAAAGATTGCAATCCGTCTGTTAAGATGGGAGAATCTATTAAACGGACCGCCCGTTTCTGCACAGAGTCGAGGGTATTTTTCAGGTATTTTGGGGTGGGTAGGAGTTTTGGGTTCAGTGTATCCTGGTCATCCGCCTCCAAGACCTAGACAAACCTCACCCCATGAACCCGGGCACCCCTGCTAAATCACCAAACGTAGCGAATCACTTGGGGTGACCTATGGCAGAGGTGTTGTTATCCAGTAAAGGTTCCCGGGGCGGCGGTACCCGTTCCCGCCTCCCAAATTGATAAACGCGGTGTTAGAAAGAGAAAACACCAAGCTTTACATTCAAATCTAAAAGTTAACAGGAAAAATAATAAAATGACTACCTTTATATAACCAAAGTTTCCGATTACTATTTGAAAAAAATTAAACTTTGGGGATTTTGTATTAATTGACAAAAAAATGATAACGTTTATAATACATTAGCCTAATAAAACCTGTGTGTGTGTGTTTTTTTCGTTATCAGTAATTTTAGACAGAAAAAAGTTAAGGTGAGTCATTTTTGAAACTTTTTAAAGTTTGCATCAAAAAGTTATATTTACAAAATTATATGTTTATTTTGAATCATAAAATTTTAGAGCCTATTTCATTACCTTTCAATAACAGATTTTGGTTTTCGGATGCGTTAAAAAATATTCAATTTATTTGGATTTTATTGCAAAGCGGAAATATTTTGATCTTCCGACAAGATAGGCCCGAGACCTGAGGGGTTAAAGTATATTCACGTGGTCGCCTACCAGCCCCACGGTGCAGGTGGCGGGATAAAACGAATGGTGACAAAACGGAACTTAATAAGGCTAGATTGGGTTTAGTTTGTTGTTTGTTTGTTCTTTTTTCAACTTTTTTCAATATTCTGTTTCGTCACTATTCTGTTTTGTAACAGAACCCAGCACCACGGATAGAGTATGGGAAGTGTTGCGGGGTAGTGTTGCTAGGTAGTGCTGATGGTTAGTGTTGAGGAGTAATGTTGCTAGGGAGGGCTGATGGTTAGTGTTGTCGGGCAATGTTGCAGCCGTGCTTCTAGGTACCACCATAACACGGACATGTGCCTAGCATGGTCAAAAGTCCACAGATTATGTAACCATCCAATCAATGAATAAAGAAAGAAAAAAAAGTGTTTCTAAATAGTGTGGGTGGTGTTGCTGGATTGTGTTGCTGGGTAGTGCTGTTGGGTAGTGCTGCTGGGTATTGCTGCTCGATAGTATCGCTGGGTATATAATTGTTGCAGTAGTGTTGATGTTTCTAAGTAGTGTGGGTGGTGTTGCTGGGTATTGTGGTTGGATAGTGTGTTTAGTGTAGCTGTGTATTTTTGCTGGGTAGTGTGGTTAGTGTTACTGGGTAGTGTTGGTAGTGTTGCTGAGTAGTGTTGCTAAGTAGAGTAGACAGTGTTGTTGGTTGGTGTTGTTTTTTAGTGTTGTTGGGTATTGTTGTAGTGAGGGTGGTGTTGATGGGTAGTGTTGTTGCGTAGTAATGCTAGATGGTGTTTGTAGCGTTGCCGGTTAGTGTTGCTGGTTATAGTGTTGTAGAGGAGTTTTTCTGAGTGTAGTTGGAGTTGCTGGGAAGTATTGCTGGGTAGTGTTGTCGTGCAGTGTTTGTGGTCACCTGGTTGGTCCTGCTGTCGTAGGGGATGGTCCTAGTAGCGCCGGCCCGACTATGTATCATGCGGCCGGCCATGGGCAGCGCGTGCGCCAGGAGGGCCCCCTCCAGCCCCACGGCGCGGAGGGCGGAGAACCCCCGCGCCGACAGAGACAGGTTGATGGAGCGCCCCTTCACGTGCGGGGTCAGCCGGATGTCTGCAATCAACCAACCATTCAATAATACATTACCTACTCAATACATAGCTACCTACTAACAATCTGATTGAAGCAACCGTGTCGGATGGTTCAGCATTCCGACTTCCCTTTTTCGATCCATTTCCAAATGAAGTCTTCAAATCAGATGGCCAACTTTTTTTTACTAACTGTCACAGAAACAAAGCTAACTGTATTAGAAGAAAATACTCTGTCTATAGGTACATTTCGCTTTTTTTTTAAATACATTGTCTATTTGCATACCGAAGAACGTCGGCGTTCAAACTTTGTTTCAAAATACAACATTCAACTACAAATACCAAAAACAAACACATCCTTTGGACAAAAACACTACAAATACCAGGCTATAAAACTATACAATTCTCTTCCTACACAATATAAAACAACTAATATTATTGAATACAAGAAAAAAACATAAGAAACTGGCTACAATCTTTTTAATTTTTAATTTATAATTTTTGTCGAATTGAAGTCGATTTTATATTTTGATTTTTATTGTTTCTCTTTTTATATTAGCTATTAGCAGTCTTTTGTTTTACTATTCACAATTTATAATTTACAACTGAAAAATGTCCTCTACAACACAGGTGAACTCCTAGTGTGGAGGACAATATATTATACCTTTGTAATGTAAATGTACTAAGAATAAATAAATAAATAAATTGCAAATGCAATTGTATAGTATGTATATATAATTTCATACTGAACGTCTTTCGATGGCGTTCAAACTAGGCAATTTTAATTATTTTTGGAGGGTCCTAAGAAGTAAATGGTCGATGACTATGTTTGCACTAGCATTGAAATCCAGAGAGGAAATTTGGGAAAACATTCGTATGGACAAAACGCCGCCCGATTTCGTCTTAATATTCGTGAATAATTCGTATAATTATTAGTGAAGTAGTGGCAAACTTATAAACATTATTTAAACAAGCTTTAAACACTGATTATAATATAAATAATTAAATTAATTGACCATTTGAATCCTAAAGCGAGGAGAAAGAGATTCAATTTAAGTTTATTAATTAAATTCATAAATTTATTTACTTAATACATAATGTATAGCCATTATGATGCGTATTCAAATATTCTACTCAATTATGCCGATTGCCTCAAATGATCTTATAAGCATAATTGTGGAATTGAGATGCTGGAAAAATTAATAAATTATTGTAAATAGCAAAAAAAATACAAGGATACATAGTATGAATAAATACATAATAAAGATATAAAAATAAACTTACCCTCTCTGTATTCATATAGCTGGACCTCGTGACCTTTCCTGGCGAAAAACAAGGCGGCCAGTGACCCCACCTGTTACGTAAAAACAAACACGAGCCTATTATCACCACAACACATTATACAACCAACAGTGATAATTCACTTGAGTGAAATCAAGTATTTCTTTTATAACATTAAGATTGTCAGGTAAAAACAAAGTGGACGAATAGCTTAAAAACCGGTGATAATTCTTCATTAATTGATTTACTTTGCCCCCAAGTGCCCAAATCTTAATTCTGGGTCCTACCACATCACAAAATCAAAATTAACTTAGCCAAGCCTACCTACACACTTTTTTAAAAAATTAAAATTATTTGACCTATATTTGAAACTAATATTTTTTATATTTTAAAATTACGATACGAGAAAAAAAATCCCCTCAGATCTAAGTCATCTTTGGGGATGCTTTTAGGAAAGGAAGGAGAGGAAGTTCTGGGAAGGAAAAATGAGGGGTTAAAACTTATGTATCAGTGTGTTCGGTAGTGACGGACACATGAATCCATCCCTCCCACTGCGGTGCAAGGCGATGTTCCGAGAGAATCCTGCTGGAGAGGTCAAAAGGTCTTCCACAATCAGTCTCTCCCGATCCGGCCTGCTACGCAGTTGGTGGGCAGATTCATCCTCCGCCAAGACACCAAACGTACGAGTAGCGAACCACTTGGCGTGAAATGTGTCAAAAATGTATACATTAAGTAGGTACTTACTATCATTGGAAGATGAGCGCTATTAAAATAAAGAACGATTCTTGGTTCGTTTCAGCTTTTGATTAAATTGTGATCAGCTGACAAGCATAACAACATGACCGCAAAATACCCCAATCTTAAAACATACCTAAGTATTTTTAGTGTAGGTACCGAATGAATGACGTGATAATAATATGATTTTAGATTTTCACGGCCAAAAGTATTTTTGCCCTGATGATGGACACTGTAACGCTATCCGAAACGTTGGCTAAGGGAGGAGATAGCGCAACACGGCATAATACCCCAAAAACAAATAACAAAAAAGACGTGATAATAATACAAATAATTAGAAATATACGTTTACATGTCATCTGATAAGGCTGCGGTATGACCTTCCACCATTGTTCCTGTTTTACCATGTTTTCATGGTTTTTGGGTCATTTCTACCTCCATGGTTTTTTAAAACATTTCGAACAAGATATGGTTTTTAACGGTCCACAAAAGGGTGTACTTTACAGTGGGATACGTTTTCTCCACATGATTCACGTCAACACGTGGGGAAATCCTGAAATCTACCCAGCGATTCTATATCTTTTGTGGGATCGTTATCGAGATAACGGACACGATCTCCTGTCAGATTTGTGTGACTTTTACATATTTAAGGTTACGTGTTTTAGTTTAGATCGTTTTAAACACGAATTCCTACAGGTATGCATGATTATTGAATGTGGTAGATACTTGAACGGGTTCACAATTTTTCTTTATCTAATTTAACCATACCAATAAAAAATAAAAATAAATCAACATACAGGTAACTTTAATTAACTAGCTGCAAAAAGGACAAAAAAATACTATTATAGTTGTGGGGGAATTTTTCTCTCTCATCTCGTCTTCCTGAAAAAAGTTATTTATATTCTTATAAGTAGGTACTACAAATTAAACTTGATAAAAAAAACTATCTTTTAAAGTAAAAACCATTTACTAAAATTTTTATTTGAGCCGTGTTTTTTTATATCAAACACATTATTTTTTCCTATTATTCAAAAGAAAATTATAAAATGATAAATAATGAAAAATGACAGCATTATAGATTCTTTACTTACGCATCGTTATTTTCTTATTTATATCATGTGTATATATATAAATGAACGTTTCTTTGTTTTCCTTATTATTTCGTATACTAATCATCCCATTGGATTGAAAATTTGGCGAGTCGTTGTGCGCACCCCCGCGAAGGTTTCTATATATAATGGTGAGCTGTGAGGTTATGAAATTTCAATAAAAATTTATAATATGTGACAGTATGTTTGTATTTCATATAATTTAGGGTCAGGGAAAGAGGGAGGGAGAGTGATGAGGCAGGGAGGGAGACGGGAAATGCGGAAGAAAGATAATTAAAGCACAAACACTTAGTGGTTCTTCAACGCATGCCGGGTTTTCGCTAGTTCTAAAAAGCTTAAGAAAAATATTTTTTTTATCCTACAAACATGGTAAAACACGGTTTTTCATCCCTGAAACATGGTTTTTCATTTTTGGGACATGACAACACTGCCTTCCACCTTGACATTTAGTTTGTTGACGCCTATCTAATAATATTACGCGTGTTTGAATCGGGGCTTCTTGTCCAAGCAATTTTGTTTTAAGTCGCGGAATAGACTTACACTTATCACTTTGGCATTCATTTTCTCTGTAACCACAAATAAGGTAAATCTAACATCAACAAATAAAGAGAACGTTTTGCCATCTCCGCAATGGTCAAAAGTGATTATATGACTGTGGTCAAAATATTACCATGACAAAATGTTACCATAGTCAAAAATAAACGTTGCTAAAATTATATTGTGTTTTTTTTTTCATACGAATACAGAACTAGGACTACGGCATTTCCAATAAAGATGTGTTGTGAGGCTGGACAGAGTGGGGAAGACAATGAGTTTGAGGGATGGGAAAAACCTGGCTATTCGAATCTGACACGGCTTTTGTCATTTCAAGCAACGCGCGACGACTTTTGGTTTCGGAATGGTGATCTTTCATCGCAGTGATATTTAGAGCAGTGATGGTTAAAATATAAGCATAGCAATCTTCAGGCACCATTTCTTTAAAATCTCTTTGACCAAATTATTAGACCGTGACAACAATATCTTTTACATTAATCTAAAAATTCAATCATTATTGAATCCTACAGATGAATACAAGTGACACCGTAAAACGTGTTTACTTCGATCGATTTTGCTAATATAAATAATAAAAATGTAGGAAAAAATAGTTTGAATAAATTCAGTGAAGTATCGTTTTGCATAATAGGGCACATTCATGACCTCAAACATTTTTACGGACACAGTTTGATAAAAACAAGAGTATTTGTACACTATTTGTTGCACAATTTGAACTAACAACATATCCGGCACAATCGTCTCGTATCTTTTTTAACAGCTAAAATATCCCTTGTATCTACAAGTATTTATATCTTAAAACATAATGTGACATATTTCATCTAAATGGTCCAACTCTTCTCATTTATTTACTGATCTCCGGACTCTCTTAACTGTGGTATAGGTATTAACAATTACCACAATAATTCTAATGGCAGAATATTTCATTCAATTTCAAAGCAATTTTCAATAGTTACAGCCGAGTAAGTGCATTGCAATAATTGAATCTCTCAAATAAAAAATAATTTGGAACATTCCCTTGTTCTTTCTGACTCTCTCAGTTCCCTCCAAAAACTTAAATCCAGTCCTCTTCATTCATTCTGACGACCACTTTGTATGCCTTAATCGAGTGCAGTTAGCCGGCATTCAAAGCTCTGGAAAAACTGTAACTCTGATTTGGATTCCTGGACATGTTGGCATCGGGGATGATGAAATTACAGTTTTGTTGGCATAACAAGGAGCAGCCAACCCTATTGTTATCCTCGTAAACCACATTCCCCTCAGACATTTTTTTCCATCCTCTAAGATAGATCTCGCAATATTTCGACAGAGTATTGGCACATTTTATTCAATCCAACGGAGCCTGCTATGCCTCGATACAAAGGACTATCCCATCAAAACGGTGGTTTCAACAATTCCCATTTTTCCAAAAAAAAATCCTCACTTATTGGGCATTGTTCCGATTTTAAAATTCAGTTTTTTAAATTCAGTTTTTAAAACTCAGATCCTTGACTCCCCAGATTATATGTTCTGTGGTCTAGAAGTTTTTTTTTTGGTTGTCCCTCTCTAAACAAATATCCTCTCATCTATCAAGCCTTATCTAAAATTGCATCCCCCGTTATTCAATATCTCATGTCTGAAATCGACCCCCAATCTTCCATTTCATTTTTAAATTTACCCATTTGGATAAAAAATAATATTTAAATTCACCATTACACCCTCCATAATTTGAAACGGGTGAAAGCCAGAAACACTTGAAAAAAATAGCCTGTGTATCGCTGTTTAGAATGATAATAGTGATATATTTTACGATTTTTCTGTAATGGTAGGTACAAGGGCACAAAAAAATTTTGAAGTATCTAGGTCATTCTCGATTTCATTGTCAACCATCTGCAAAGGAGTTGATGGAACTTTCATAAATGTTAGCTCATGATTTAATTTATTTATTGATTTGGACACTGATATTTTGCAATCACGTTGAAAGACACTGTTTTCTTAGACATTATGATTACCAATTTAACAGCTGAAAAGTGCTTTGTGATGCTATGCTGCGTAAGTACTTAGATCGCTACATTTTCAGTTCATGACGAAATACGACAAACAAACAGAAGCATGCCCGTACAGTCGCCACGTGCAGTGTGCGTGTAGTTTAGGAGGTAAAACAAACACGTGAATATAACAACAGCTAGCTATGCATACATTCTATAAAATAAGATTGCGTACCGATGCCATGGCTGGAAATGATCTTGAATCTTCATAACAAATGTAAGGAACTCCACCCCAATCTGGAGTAGGGGGGGAAAGAAAATGAAAAGAAGAACATGGAAATTTAGGTACCATAATATAATATATATATACAGCTATTTATATCATTTACTCACCTCAGGTAAATTTGTTCGGTTTTCTGAACAACTCGTATAGGTCTCAGAGAAATCGTTGTGTCTCCCTTACTATCATGTTTAGAAATATGATCTAAAATCTAAACGGTGTTAAAAAGAGAAAATACCACGCTTTATTTTCAAATCTAAAAGTTAACTGCAAAATAATTTTAAAAATATACACCTTTATTAAACCAAAGTTTCCGACCGAAAATTGGAAAAAAATGAAAATTTGGGAATTTTTTATTAATTATTTTTACATGAAACGACAAAAAGCGAGGTAACGATAACGTTTATAATAACTAAAATATGTTCGTGTTTTTATTTTTTATTCGTTATCAGTAATTTTAATTGGAAAAAACGTAACGTTAAGGTCAAGTTTACATTTTTTATGTTAGTTTTCCGACTTTTATATATATTACACTTAAAAATGTTTATTTCGAATCATTAAATTAAAAAGTGTAATACACCACTTTTCGAAAACAGTTTTTAGTTTTGGGATGCGTTCAGAAATATTCCATTTATTAGGATTTTATTGCAAAGAGGAAATATTTTTACCTTCCGATAAAATAGGCCTCAGGTGAAGCTTAATGCTAAATCACTATTTTACAACAAACCGGTTTACCTTATAAATACTATGATTTGGATAAATAGGCCTCAGGTGAAGCTTAATGCTAAATCACTTTTTTACAACAAACCGGTTTACCTTATAAATACTATGATTTGGATAAATAGGCCTCAGGTGAAGCTTAATGCTAAATCACTATTTTACAACAAACCGGTTTACCTTATAAATACTATGATTTGGATAAATAGGCCTCAGGTGAAGCTTAATGCTAAATCACTATTTTACAACAAACCGGTTTACCTTATAAATACTATGATTTGGATAAATAGGCCTCAGGTGAAGCTTAATGCTAAATCACTTTTTTACAACAAACCGGTTTACCTTATAAATACTATGATTTGGATAAATAGGCCTCAGGTGAAGCTTAATGCTAAATCACTATTTTACAACAAACCGGTTTACCTTATAAATACTATGATTTGGATAAATAGGCCTCAGGTTAAGCTTAATGCTAAATCACTATTTTACAACAAACCGGTTTACCTTATAAATACTATGATTTGGATAAATAGGCCTCAGGTGAAGCTTAATGCTAAATCACTTTTTTACAACAAACCGGTTTACCTTATAAATACTTTGATTTGGATAAATAGGCCTCAGGTGAAGCTTAATGCTAAATCACTATTTTACAACAAACCGGTTTACCTTATAAATACTATGATTTGGATAAATAGGCCTCAGGTGAAGCTTAATGCTAAATCACTATTTTACAACAAACCGGTTTACCTTATAAATTCTATGATTTGGATAAATTGAAGCTTTTCCTACTAGAGTAAATTAAAATAAAATGGTTAATCATTTTATAAAAAAACTAGCCGTTAAAAACCCGCTCCGCAGGTTTTTGCTGCTAGGCCCTGCGGGCAGCTTTTAGTTCCCCTCCCCGCTCCCAAGTTCCCCTCCTACCCCTCCCCTCCACACCCTTCCGAGTTCCCCTTTTCCCCTCCCCCCTCCCCCCCTCCCCTCTCCCCCCTTTCCCTCCCCCAACCGCCTACATCCTCCCCCCACCCCCTCCACACTCCCCGTGGAGGGGGTGGGGGGTGGGGGAGGGTGAAGACGAAAAAGTGAGGTAACGATAACGTTTACAATTCATTTGTCTAATAATACATGTGTGTGTTTTTTTTCATTATCAGTAATTTTAGTTAGAAAGACGTAATGTGAGTCATTTAAAAAAATTTTAAAGTTTGTGTTAAAAAATTATATTAAAAATAACACATGTTTATTTCGAATTAAAAATAAATAATTTGAAAGCGACGGAAAGCGTTTTTCTTCGTCTTTCAAAAAAGTTTTTAGTTTTCGGATGCATTCAGAAATATTCCATTTATTTGGATTTTATTGCAAACCGGAAATATTTTGATTTCAACAATTGGTAGTTTTTTAAACTTTGGAAAGATGAAATAAAGAATATAAAATGTTGTTAAAATAGTTTATCAATGCTAAAAATGAATAAAAGAAAGAGTAAAGATTGTCATGTAATATGCAACGAACTAGTACTAACACAAAATTGTGAAAATGAACTAGGTAGGTACGTATCATATCAACAAATATGAAAAATGTCTAAAAATGCTTGTCCCAATTAATTCGCAAACCGCTGCACTAATATTATTTATTTATTTTGAAGAAAGTCAAGTTTTCCCAGGTATACCACTATTAAGCGTAAAGTGTTGTTTATTCAATGATGGAGGACTTGCGCCACCTGCCACAAGCACTCTTCTTTATAGAAATGGAAGATGAGTGTTATTGTTTAGAGTTTTGACAGAAATGCCTGTACTGGCAATGACAGCGGCAGGTCAATTCAAATAAACATGCTTTTGTTAGATAGATTGAGCTCGGGGAATTCACGACTTTGCACGCAGACGAAACTAAACTAAAAACACTTCACATTACTATTTACTATTGATATTATTACATTAATTAGATCTTTATTTATCTTTCTAATACATAAAGTTGATTGTCTGTTTGTGCGGGCGAGATGGTGGGCGGCGTGATTTGATGTGTGTACAAATCTAAATTTTTATTCCGAGGTTGATGAAATTTTGCACACTTGACCTTCAAAAGAATGGGAAGATCACAATGAGACCACCCACTTCCTTTTCCGATATGATGATATTTTGATGAAAATTACAGCCTAAATCTGATTTTGTAAAACTACGCATAAAGCCCGGGTGACGCCGGGTGTATCTGCTATATATCACCAAATAATATCTATGTAGGTATATACAAAGAAATGTCCTGTTGTGGCTTTGTTTTTATACAAATCTACAGTTTTGATTCGAGATTGATGAATTTTTGCACGCTTGACTTTCAAAATAAGAAGAATGTCATTGCTTACATGTGATTTAAAAAAACCACCCTCATTCCCTTTTCTCATCCCTTAGAAGAATTCTGATATCACTCAATGAAAATGGCCCATTCACTGTCAAATTTAATGGAAAATTACTTATTTTTTCGAAGAAAACTTCTTCTGAAAGCTGGAAAATAACTGTCTACATCTGATTTCGAAAAGCTTATTTATAAAGCACGGGCAACTCCGAGGGCTTCGGCTATGTTATTTATATTATCTATCTTTATACATAAAAGTAGTGAAAAATGGTACGGAAGTACAAAACCTGTTGTGTCATGTAACTATATTAAATTATAAATAATTCAATACATAAAATAGAAATAAATTGTAATCCAAGTTAAAGAATATGTTAAGGGAAAGTTCTAATACTATTTACTAAACCTTTAAATTGGGTAAGTAGTAAGTTTTTACTATTTCTTTTAATAAAAAAATTGTCGCAAAATGCCGCACATGAAAAACACGAAGTTTTCAGTGCGAAAGTAAAACGTCAAAAAAATACAAACTGTAAAATGGTTCATATAATTATCACTATAAAACATTTTAAATTATTTTTAACTGAAATATTTTCTTAAGCTTTCATACTAGGACTTATTTATTTAAAAAAATAATATATTCTATTAAACTTAAACCCATCCTATTCCACAAATCTGTCAACATTCGCATTAGTATTTTTCGTTTACACTATTTTAGCCCGGAGCGAGATTGCAAAAATCAAATATTGTATTGTAAAATTGAGCCTTATTATCCATATTCTGGTAAAAAAATTCAAAAATTCTTTGTATACCACACATTAATAAATCGGCAACCTGTCGATTTATCGAACGAAAATCAAAAATTTCGGCTTTTTGACTGAAATCTAAGTACCTATCTTGATTGAACATTATTTACGTCTTATAAAAATCTTTTTTTAACAATTTTTTGCATATTAATAGAGAATTTCTGAGCACAGGGGAGGCAAACCGTCTAAAATCGTGCAATTGCTTTTCCATCAATATTTTCGCTAAAGCTTCCACCGAGAGCAAACTTGTGATCATTTATGTTTATTACTTAACTTATAATAATTAACTGCAAATATTTTTACAATCGATACATTATATTAAGCGTAAATTAATTTTGGTTCAATTTTTGTGTTCAATTCCTTCTTAAATAACCCTTAAAGTGTCACCGACGATCTTAATAATTGACAAACGTTAACGGTTTTTACATCACGAATGAAAATATATAAAATCTAAAAGATAAACGCCTGTTAATTCACAAATGTTAATATGTATATGTTTAAATATTATGGATACGGGAATGGATTTCTAGATCCTTAAGAGAAACAAAACTTAAAGGTTTTCCGGACTCCGACAAAATTGGAAATTTTAATGTCAAGCTCAATTCTTTTAGAATGAAAATCAACGACAAATTATCCGATATTGCTTCGCAAGTGATAACAATGTGACCATAGAATGGGACACCCCGTTAGGTCATATTCTTTCCAATATTTGTAAAAAAGAAAAAAGGACCAAAAATTCAACACGTGGGGATGTGAAAAAAATGGGGCGTGCTGCAACCACCAAATAATAACTCTTCCTTCAAGTATAAAGAACTTCAAGAAAAATAATGGTGGGATCAAGATATATCGTGTCCATGATATAAGGCTTCTTTTTTCTGCTATTACAACACGCAAGTCCAAAAAAACATTCCATACAATGTCGATCCTGCCTAATGTATATGTACCTACGTATTGTGAAAATTCATTACTCTTTATATACATTATGTGTATTATTCGCTTTTTTACAACCCTTAACAGTTCTTCCCCCATATAAGATCTTTTTCACGCCTCGTTTAGTTTATGAAAGTTTCAAATTATTTTCTTGTAATTTAACTAGTTTTAATCTACATTCTAGAACTGTATCATGATTTATCACAAAACTGGTGCCCTAAAAATAACTAAAATTACAGATCACTTGAAGATGCTACCTATGTTTATTCATAATATCATGGAACAGTTCTGCACTATTTATAAACGATATTACAACATGTCAAAAAACATCAACTCAATGCTGTTGCCTTATAATTATAATACATTGGGTAAGTAATAAAGTAATAATGTACTTGGTTAATGTACAGATCCACAAACATATTATCTTGTGCGGGCGGTCAAAATAGTAACTAACACTTAGAATATTTTTTTAAACCACGCTTTTTTATTTACAATATCTACAGAAGCTATGCCCCGGCTGCACAGATAAGTGTGTAGATCTATGTACTGATAATTAAGGAGATATTTACGAGCCCCCCGCCGACGATGGTCACACTGTACTTGGTGCTGGTAACACTGGAGCCGCCGTTGCGTTCCATGGCTGATGATGAACTGTCCCCGACTGGTGTGCTGCGGGCTGCGGGCCTCCCAGTCTAGTCTGCTGGGGTACTTGCCGCGTGCAGAGGTTCGCAACCAACCTACTCTAAAATCAAATCTCCGGCTCAGCCCTGGACTAGATCCCAGTGACATTATTTTATTAATATTTTTAATTATCAAGTTTAAACAACATACATTTTCACATTCTTAAGAACTCATTAATAAATTCTAAATACTATTGTTTTACTATGTGAGTAACATATTATTTTGATTTTTCTAACAATAAGTAATCCCTCAGGCTAATTTATTCGCTTTTTGGACAAGACATAAATGTAGGTCTCACAGAAATCCCTTAGAAATGTGATGTAAATACGTGCTAGAAAGATAAAACACCGCGCTTTACATTCTAAAAGTTAATCACAAAATAATTAAAATGTACACCTTTTTTAAATCAAAGTTTCCGACCGCAATTTGAAAGAAATTAAGGAACTTTGGGAATTTAAAAAAAAAATATATTGTCGCATCGTTTATAAAATACATTTAAGATGAAGCCATAGTAAATAATTCAATACCGCGTGTAGAACATACCTTGGCCCTTAAAAATATCGGTCATTTTTTTATAAATCTTTTAACAAGCCTATAAAAAATAAAGTATAAGGTCTAAAAAACACACTTTCAAGTCCAAACTCTCCTATTTATAAACCCCTTTTCGGTTATGGTTTTATTGTATAATGTGGCAAATTCAGTTTATTTTATAATGATCGCAAAAAAAGTTTATATTTACACCCAATCTTCCCAAAATAAAATAAAATATGCATTTTCCAATATTTTACAATACGGTCGCTAGTCGACGAATTTGGTTTTTCAAAGTGAACCCTATGGCGTCCACCGAAGAACTACTGTTCACGCCACACGCCACAGTCGCCACACCTCAGTCACGCCCCGAACTGAGCGGGAGATGGACGCGTTACTCCGCGTCGCTTGATTTCGTGAAATCATTTTTAAATTTCCGTTTTATTACAATAAACAATGCGTAAAATAGGAATTAGTATTTTTTACAGGCCTTTACGAAATCAAACTGTAAAACAAAACTCTCAAATACCTTTTCCAACCTTTCCAAAAGCTTTTTCTCAAGTATTTTTAAACTCCTCCCATAAAGGGCGTGAATTCCGATTTCGATTTTTTCCTGAACTAGTGGATCGCCTTAATAATTAAACATGTGTGTTTTAATTTTTTTTCGTTATCAGTAATTTTAGTTAGAAAAGAAGTAAGGTGAGCAATTTTTAATTTTATTTTATGTTTTCAGACATAAATTTTATATTTCAAAAATTATATGTTTAGGTATTCCGAATTATAAAATTTGAAAGCGTATTTCATCACCTTTCAAAAACAGTTTTTAGTTTTCAGATGCATTCAGAAATATTCCATTTATTTGGATTTTATTGCAAAGCGGAAATATTTTGACCTTCTGACAAAATATGCCCGAGGCCTGAAGCCTAGGTTATTTTAAATTAAGCAGTTTTTTCTTTAATATGTTTATTCTATTTTCTGTTCCCGGGCTATCGGAAAGGAGATTATTTATTATCGTGGCCTTTGCTTCTTTTTATTTTGAATTAGTGCGTAATTTATGATGTTAGTGTTCATGTCGCAGGTACTTGTGATATTTTTATAAATGTTGTGTTCGTGTGAATAAATCCGTTTTGGATATTTTTACATTAATAGACATATTAATGTTATATTCAGTTTTCTGATTTTCAGTATGTTGGTTTCTTGGTATACTTTTTGTTGGGGTTTACCTGAGTTATAGTTAAAAACTTATAACTTTATTCAGGACTATTTGTAACTCGTTTAAATACGTGATGTGTTTGTTTTCCTGTAAAATATAATCCCCTCTTACCGGTAGTTTATTTTCCGACGAAAACTTCTTCAGAAAGGTTTTCACTTTGTGATGACAACATTTATTTTATTAAAAACACAAATAACTCAGTTAACATCACTTTATTTATTGAAAAGTTGTCACTTTTGATAAATACTTAGGACTAAAAATTCTTCATACGGTTTATAAGGCACCACAGATTATGTATTATGTAATACTTCATACGGATTATAAGGCATCGCAAATTATGTAATATGTAATACTTCATACGAATTATAAGGCATCGCAAATTATGTAATATGTAGGTAATTCTTCAGGCATTCTAAGGCATCGCAAATTATGTAATTTGTAATACTTTATACGGATCATAAGGCATCGCAAATTATGTAATATATAATACTTCATATGGATTATAAGGCATCGCAAATTATGTAATATGTAATACTTCATACGGATTATAAGGCATTGCAAATTATGTAATATGTAAGTAATTCTTCAGGCATTCTAAGGCATCGCAAATTATGTAATTTGTAATACTTCATACGGATTATAAGGCATCGCAAATTATGTAATATGTAATACTTCATACGGATTATAAGGCATCGCAAATTATGTAATATGTAAGTAATTCTTCAGGCATTCTAAGGCATCGCAAATTACGTAATTTGTAATACTTCATACGGATTATAAGGCATCGCAAATTATGTAATATGTAATACTTCATACGGATTATAAGGCATCGCAAATTATGTAATATGTAGGTAATTCTTCATACGGGATATAAAGTATCGCAGATTATTTATTTAAAAATTTTGTTAATTTTCTGTAAATCAACAGTTTATTTTTTTTCAGTTTGTACAAAAGTATTATATAGCCAAAATAAAACCAGTTATGGATTTCCTCCTTGTTACTTTACTTCTAACGAGGCAGCATATTAAATAATAACTAACTAACTAAACTAACTAACCATCACGCCGTTTCCCCGGAGAGGCAGAGAAGACGGACCGCCAAACATCCCGGTCTTGGCACACATTCCTTGCCTCGTTTACATTCATACAACGTCTCATACATTCTCTTCTATTATTCTGACTCTTGACATGGCCCGACTCAAGTATCTGATTCACTTGGTCGTGCTATGTCTTTCTTGGGCGTCCTCGACTTCTTCTACCATTCACATTTGCGTCATACATTCTCCTTACACTCCTTTCCTCGTTCATTCTCTCTACATGCCCAAACCATCGGAGCGTCCCTTTCTTGATCTTACTCATTAAATTTATAAGAAATGAATATGAAGCCAAAAATTATATAAAACCAAAAAATTATGTAATATGTAATATTTCACACGGGATGTAAGGCATCGCAGGTTATGAAATATCTATGTAATACATATGGCTTATGCCTTATAAGGCATCGCAGATTATGTAACATGCAATACTTTATACGACTTATAAGGCATCGCAGATTCTGTAATATGTAGACAATAATTCATAAGGGTTATAAGGCATCGCAGGTTATGTAATACTTCATACGGGTTATAAGGCATCGCAGTTTATGAAATATTATGTAATGTAGACATGTAGACAGTGTATATACAAATAAAGTGATGTAACTAAGTTATTTGTCTTCTTAATAAAATAGTTAATTTTCAATCAGTCCACCGGCAGACCAATAAATTCTTCAATGGGGTGATCTAGACTACAGTTATTCGTTGGTTTCATTCGTGTACTCGATGACGTAAAATTTACTAATTTTTATCTTACCTTAACACCGGCTGCCTGCAAACATGCCAGGCTACCGGTTGGCAGACCTGCTTTTTTCTCATCTACTAATCGACCTTTATCATATGAAACCATTCCCGTTCGTGTAGTCGATGACGTAATTTTGACGAAAAAAATCGCTCACTATTTCCATGACTGCGCAGAGCCTGCAAAGAGGGGCACCGGCAGACCAGCTTTTTTAAGGCTTACTAATTGTCCATTATCGTTACAGAGTAGTTTCATCCGTGTACTCGATGACGTAGGTTTTCGTAGCCAGGCTCCAGGGCTAATTAGTGATAGTATACATTCATTCGTAAAAAACAACGTACCGAGCAGGTACTTACACGTTACTGAAAAGTAGCATGTTAATAATAAGGCAATACGATGAGTAAAAAATGCGCGAGAGCTTTATAAAGCTGTTTAGGGTGTGTCAATATGTACATGACAGGTATGAATCAAATATGAATGTATATACGAGTATTATGTATACAGCTGAACCTGATAGTTCACCTCGATGTGATAATCTGTGATAACGAGTCGATATCACAGATAACATATCTTGCCAAATCCACGGGGCTCTGGAGTTATTTGGGTTATTTACCGAATTTTCACCTAATATATATATCACAGGTTATAACGCGGTTTTATTTGGGAAATGTATCGAAAAGACGCCTCACCCAATAGCTATTCACAGCTTAAAACACGGATTTATTTGGGACATGTATCGAATGTTTCCATGCCAACTCAGAATCAAGTCAACCCAACACCTCTTTGAAATTTTCGTTATTTGTTTTTAGGGTGTTATGCCGTGTTGCGCTACCTCTTTCTTTAGCCAACGTTTCGGACAGCGTTGTAGTGTCCATCATCAGGGCAGATCCGGTAGATGTGTACTACGTGTGGAATGATGTGTAAAATACTTTTGGCCGTGAAAATCTTAAAACGTACCTCTTTGAAAAGTCAATAGAAGCAATAATTTTTTTAAATAGCTCATAACCTAACCTAACGTAACCCATTTAACGATTTTTTTAAAAAATTTTTCCATCACTTTTAATGACTTTTCAAAGGAGGTTCTGAGTTGATTTCATCCTGAGTTGTGCGGTCACCGTATCGAATAGACGCTTCATCGAATAGTTTCATTAGACACTTCATTAGACAGGTTAAAACGCGGATTTAATTGGGATACGAACGTATCGAATAGACGCTTCACCTAATAGTTATCAACCACAGATTATGACGTTACATGGTGCACAACATTATAACGCGGATTTATTTGGAATATGTATCGAATAGATGCTTCACCTAATAGTTTAATCAACCACAGATTATCACGTTACATGGTGCACAACATTATTCCGGGCAGCTCAGTTACTTATTTAATTATCATCATCATCATCACTCTTGGCTCTACAAACCCTGGTGGGTCTTAGCCTCCTCAAGAGTCTTCCTCCACTCATCTCGGTTTTGTGCCAGCTCTCTCCAGTTTAGAAGCTCCAAGATAGATATATCTAATTATAATTTAAATTTATTATGAAGTGATTATTTTCGCCCTGAAGGAATTTATTTGTATTTCAACTAGTCGGCAACTAGTTATTGATAGTTCCATAACATAGTATAAAATGACGTGTAGAAAAGCAACTGTCCAGAACCGATGAGATTAACGGCTGAGGAAAGAAGGGGATGAATAGACGAAATAAAAGGAGAAAGAAAATGAGATGTTTTGTAAGAATTGTTCAGTATACCGGTCGTTATCAGATACTACAAACATTTACATATTTACCCACTGTATAATAATTAACCACCATTAATACATAATTAATTTAAATATTTGGTAAATAATGCCCAGTGGTATGATGTCGACCGAATGTAGTCTTTCTCACATTTGAAAGAATGTTGCAAATGGTTGTATAAGAACTGGTTCCAATCATATATTTTATTATAAACTAGCTAGTACCCGGCATGCGTTGCAAAGTCACTCAAAGAAATTGTTTGTATTTTTATTCTGTTTATTGAAGTGCTTTTGAATACAAGGGAATATTTTTTTTTAATTTTCCGTCTGTCCGTGAAGGTTTTCCGAACCGTGAACAGGCCATATACAGCTGACGGTGTGAGAAACTTGGGTTTTCCAAATTTATCCACTGCTTTCCCCTACCGTTACTATGTCTCCTTTGCAATCCCTCCCTCTGTTCCTATCGTTCCCCGCCCCTCCGTCACCCCTCCCTTACTAGTCCTTTCCCTTGCTTCTCCGTACTTGCCCCAGCCCCCCCGTTCTCCTCCCACATTCCCTTCCCTTCCGCATTTCCCTTCCACCTTACCCACTTACCCCCCACCCTCTTCCCCCCATCGCGCGAACCCTTCTTACCGAGTTCTCCCCACCCCACCCGCGGTCTTTTTTCACCCTTTCCACCTTCCCCGCCTTTCAACTCCCCTACCGCTCCCCCCTCCATTCGAAGAACGAACCTTTCCCGCTCTCCTTTCCTCCCTGCCGCTAAACTATTTGAAATACAATAATTTTTAAGACTACTATATACCCTAAAATATATTCAGAATCTTAACGACATAAGTAAAGAAGCCGTGTATACAAATTGCGACTAGCTACCCGTGCATTGGACGGAACTTGTCAAATTTGCCCTATCAAAGAAAAGAAGAAGAAAAATAATGTGCGAATCTTAACGACGTAAGTGAAGAAAGCGTATGAACAAAATATACGCCGCGGCACGGCGTATTGACGAACGTACCTACGGTCGAATTCACCCTAGCAGGCCTGGAGATACGACCTTTAAGCAGCGTTCATTTTAATTAATTCTGAAGAACGTGTTACAAATATTTAAAAAGTGTCTCCATGTTGTCCTCCCGAAGTTATTAATTCATCGTCTAGAAAAATAAAATCTGGTGCTTACCGCTAACTTTCATGTTGAAAAACGGGTTATAAAGTTAGAAAATCATTGTACGTAAAATATATTAATGATAAGGTACTGTTTTTATTAATCTACAATATAAATAACTCGCATCCCTTGTGCGGCTTGGAAATAAAAAAGTTATTATAGTTACGAATTCGCCGGAAATGATTTAAATGTGAGTTTGAGCAAAAAAAATTATTAGGGTTGTGTACCGCCTTAAAACAACTCGCGCGCCACCAATTTTCATATAAGATATAACGACCAATTCAGTGAAATTATATAAAAATGGCAATTTTTATATAATTGTCCAATGTCATATTTCATCGTTGCATTAACGATATGTCACTTTTAGATAATCTTTTATGATGATTTAAAGTCGTTTTTTCCCTTATTACAAAGCACAAAAAATGTACAAATTAATCTACAATGTTACCACAAACAACACCCTTTTTAACACCCTTTTAACACCCTGTATATTATATTTAATTGAATAAGTTTGAAAGAAAATTCCTATTTACGAGTACTTTATGCACCGGTCAGCGTGGGAGTTTCACTAATCTAATAATAATTCAATTATAATAATATCTTCTGCGTTGGAAATACTTTATTACCGGTAATCAGTATTTACTTAAGAATCCTTTGTAACCGACGAATATGTTATTTAATATTACGCAACTGGCGGGATGTTATCATCACTAACTGGAACTGGTTTTAGATGCGCATTTTTGATCACGAAAATAAATAAGATTTATTTTGACAGATAATTTAAATGCCAAAAAACGCCTTAATGTAATTTAATGTTGACCATACGGTGAAATCCTGTTCGCACTATTTGCCTAAAAATGCGTTGTAATGTAAGTTAATTTTATTATAATGTGAATAAATACGTTACAACACACATTTTCCTAGACTTAAGAAACACATTTAAAATAAAACAAATGAAAACAATATATTTTGCACTTTGTCTATCAATAATAGAATATGGAATAATTGTTTGGAGAGGAGCAACAAACTTTGTTATCGGTCATATTGAAATCACACAGAAAACCATCAAAGGTAGTTAAGAAATAGATTGACTGGTACAGACCAAATATTCAACAGGTTTGACGTACCAGATATAGGCCACTAATACATTAAAACACTACCAAACTACAGTTTTTAACAAAAAAACAATTTTCAACAAACACAAGCTATTACTAACAGACCAATTAGACAAGCATACAAAGAAAACATAAAAACTCCGACGGTAAACACAAGTTTGGGACCAAGACACCATAAATACCCAAGACACCATAAATGCAGTAAAAGCATTCAACAAGTCTTTCACTTGATACAAAAATGAGGAATACAAAAATAAATTCATGTACAAAATTAGAAGATGGATTTAAGATCAAAAAAACAATATTACCAATATTTTATACCATAAAAAAATAAAACATATCACGTGACCTACAATACCATTACAAACATACACACATACAAACATACACACACAATACCATTACAAACATACACACATACAAACAAACACACACAATATCATTACAAACATACACACAATTCATAATACTTTTATAATTATTTTAATATTCATGATTTTAATTTTTTTCATCACCGACTTTATTTATTTGATTAAAATTTAATATGTACTTCATCTTATTGATTTTTTGTATTATTTATCAGCACGGGTAAGCCACCCAGTGAGGCCAACATTATTAAATGAATAAATATTTGTAGGCAGAATATTAAATTCTGAATTGTTTTCCAAGGTTTGCTTCCACTACATGTGGACTAAGTATTAGGACTTCAGTATCAAATGTCACTCAGTATTCAGCACCTATTATGTACGCTTCATTAGCTCCTGTCTATAGGTAATAAGTACACCGCTGGCCCTGGCCATTGTACGAGGAAGAACCTAGGTAAACCTAAAGTCTACATTACCAACCCAAATATATGTCCCCACCTCGAGGGGTCCTTAACCCATGATATGAATATGTAGGCGCAGGTAACTCTAAAAAGAATACACTATATACTCGTAGTTTCCAGGTATAAGGTTAACCTCGAGGCTGCGGTCAATTGCTGCGTGAAGATAAAATATCACTGGTCAACAAATTTAAAAAAAAATTGGTACCGTTGATGGATTTGTATTTAGGCGTACATTCGCAACATTAAAAATATTTATTATTATTTTTTCTTACATGTAGTTTTCGACCTACCCTCCGTTTTGAATATTGGCTGCAATTAGCACTTTCGTGTGTGCGTTTTGCTATCTTATCAGTACACTTATATAAATAAATTTATTTTATAATGTCTTCATCGCAAAGAAGTTGTTTCAATGATCCAAATGTGTTTTGTTATATTTGTGGTGAATATACAGTCAAAAAATTCATGAAATCCGTAACAAAACTTATTTTTTTTTTTAAATATGTTTATTTTGTTATTAATTGTACAATAATTTCTCTTACTTAAATCTTACAAAACTGATCAATCAGTTTGATTGTAAAAAATCTCTATAAAAAGTGCCTATTTTTCCTATTTTAAGTTGAAAATTGTGGACGAATTCAAGCCGTGGATACACGAGATTGTTTGTAAAATGTGCCATGAACACTTGAGACAGTGGTCAAAGAAATCGTATGAGGTTCGAAGTGCCTATGCAATGGAAGAACAAACAAATCACTACAACGACTGTTACTAAAAAAAATAAAAATGTTTGAAAAAACTGTTAAAGCGGGTATTGTCGATGGCACAGAAATAAGAATATTAATAAATGATACTTCTTAAGTTCAATGAATAATGTGGAACGACCTGCGTGGATTTCGTTTGTTGAAGTTACAATTTTTTTTCTCGGAAATCACAAGTCAAGTAACTACACTGAAATTGTAAACGACGCGACGTGTTAGATAACTTTAAAAACGTAGGATGTAATATGTCCATTAAAGTGCACTACCTACAAAGTCATCTTGATTAATTTCCAGATAATCTTGGATCCTATAGCGAAGAACAAGCGGAGCGGTTTCACCAGGACCTAAAACCTATGGAAGAAAGGTGCCAAGGCCGATGGGATCAGCATACGATGGCTGATTACTGTTGGGGGGTGCACCGTGATTGTCCCACTGCACCTCATTCAGGAAAATCGCGAAAAAGAGAGTTTTAGTTGTAGTCAGTATAAGGTCCTAAGTTTAAAAAAATACAGCTACTCGGCACCAAAACCACTGTTGACCAATGATATTATTGCATTATGTAGTGTTTAGTAGAGAAAGTCATAAATAATATTGTTTTTCCTCGAGGAAAACTTCTAATTTAAAAAAAAAACATGCAAACGAAGAAAGCATATGTTTTGATTTGAAAACATTAATTTAACAGATAATGCACACACTGCACGTTCAGCCTACTTTACCGTAAACCTACTTTACTATAAACAATGGAAACACTATTGACTGTAGAATATGAAAGAATCATTTTCAAATAAAATTAAAAATACTCAAAAACAGAAATTAGTAATCAAATAACATTTTCATTACAAATAATTGAGAAGACCACGGGGAAAAACGATCAATGTTAATTCAAGACACATTTGCATAAAACAGAATTGAATGTTTAAACGCTGTATTGTGTTATTTTGTCACTACGATTCATTGTTAAAATATTATTCAGGATGTCCGGGGTAAATTACAAAAAACTTCGGAAGGTGATTCTATGTGAAAATGTATTACAAGTAAAATAACTTTTTAATAAAGTTGAATTGTTCGTATGGAAAAAATAATATTCTTCTACGAAAAAATATTTTTGTACGGGAAAAAAACATTGGAATTTCGAAAACAGTAGTTATTTAGCTTTTTTACTTCTACCATCACGTAGAATCACCTACCGAAGTTTGTGCACTTTACCCCCGGATTTTACCCTATACAGAATTGAAACGTTGCTTGAAGCTTAATTCTGTGATAGACCCTATATTGTTACTTCTACCATAACGTAGAATCACCTACCGAAGTTTGTGCACTTTACCCCCGGATTTTACCCTATACAGAATTGAAACGTTGCTTGAAGCTTAATTCTGTGATAGACCCTATATTGTTACTTCTACCATCACGTAGAATCACCTACCGAAGTTTGTGCACTTTACCCCCGGATTTTACCCTATACAGAATTGAAACGTTGCTTGAAGCTTAATTCTGTGATAGACCCTATATTGTTACTTCTACCATCACGTAGAATCACCTACCGAAGTTTGTGCACTTTACCCCCGGATTTTACCCTATACAGAATTGAAACGTTGCTTGAAGCTTAATTCTGTGATAGACCCTATATTGTTACTTCTACCATAACGTAGAATCACCTACCGAAGTTTGTGCACTTTACCCCCGGATTTTACCCTATACAGAATTGAAACGTTGCTTGAAGCTTAATTCTGTGATAGACCCTATATTGTTACTTCTACCATCACGTAGAATCACCTACCGAAGTTTGTGCACTTTACCCCCGGATTTTACCCTATACAGAATTGAAACGTTGCTTGAAGCTTAATTCTGTGATAGACCCTATATTGTTACTTCTACCATCACGTAGAATCACCTACCGAAGTTTGTGCACTTTACCCCCGGATTTTACCCTATACAGAATTGAAACGTTGCTTGAAGCTTAATTCTGTGATAGACCCTATATTGTTACTTCTACCATCACGTAGAATCACCTACCGAAGTTTGTGCACTTTACCCCCGGATTTTACCCTATACAGAATTGAAACGTTGCTTGAAGCTTAATTCTGTGATAGACCCTATATTGTTACTTCTACCATAACGTAGAATCACCTACCGAAGTTTGTGCACTTTACCCCCGGATTTTACCCTATACAGAATTGAAACGTTGCTTGAAGCTTAATTCTGTGATAGACCCTATATTGTTACTTCTACCATCACGTAGAATCACCTACCGAAGTTTGTGCACTTTACCCCCGGATTTTACCCTATACAGAATTGAAACGTTGCTTGAAGCTTAATTCTGTGATAGACCCTATATTGTTACTTCTACCATCACGTAGAATCACCTACCGAAGTTTGTGCACTTTACCCCCGGATTTTACCCTATACAGAATTGAAACGTTGCTTGAAGCTTAATTCTGTGATAGACCCTATATTGTTACTTCTACCATCACGTAGAATCACCTACCGAAGTTTGTGCACTTTACCCCCGGATTTTACCCTATACAGAATTGAAACGTTGCTTGAAGCTTAATTCTGTGATAGACCCTATATTGTTACTTCTACCATAACGTAGAATCACCTACCGAAGTTTGTGCACTTTACCCCCGGATTTTACCCTATACAGAATTGAAACGTTGCTTGAAGCTTAATTCTGTGATAGACCCTATATTGTTACTTCTACCATCACGTAGAATCACCTACCGAAGTTTGTGCACTTTACCCCCGGATTTTACCCTATACAGAATTGAAACGTTGCTTGAAGCTTAATTCTGTGATAGACCCTATATTGTTACTTCTACCATCACGTAGAATCACCTACCGAAGTTTGTGCACTTTACCCCCGGATTTTACCCTATACAGAATTGAAACGTTGCTTGAAGCTTAATTCTGTGATAGACCCTATATTGTTACTTCTACCATCACGTAGAATCACCTACCGAAGTTTGTGCACTTTACCCCCGGATTTTACCCTATACAGAATTGAAACGTTGCTTGAAGCTTAATTCTGTGATAGACCCTATATTGTTACTTCTACCATCACGTAGAATCACCTACCGAAGTTTGTGCACTTTACCCCCGGATTTTACCCTATACAGAATTGAAACGTTGCTTGAAGCTTAATTCTGTGATAGACCCTATATTGTTACTTCTACCATCACGTAGAATCACCTACCGAAGTTTGTGCACTTTACCCCCGGATTTTACCCTATACAGAATTGAAACGTTGCTTGAAGCTTAATTCTGTGATAGACCCTATATTGTTACTTCTACCATAACGTAGAATCACCTACCGAAGTTTGTGCACTTTACCCCCGGATTTTACCCTTTACAGAATTGAAACGTTGCTTGAAGCTTAATTCTGTGATAGACCCTATATTGTTACTTCTACCATCACGTAGAATCACCTACCGAAGTTTGTGCACTTTACCCCCGGATTTTACCCTATACAGAATTGAAACGTTGCTTGAAGCTTAATTCTGTGATAGACCCTATATTGTTACTTCTACCATCACGTAGAATCACCTACCGAAGTTTGTGCACTTTACCCCCGGATTTTACCCTATACAGAATTGAAACGTTGCTTGAAGCTTAATTCTGTGATAGACCCTATATTGTTACTTCTACCATAACGTAGAATCACCTACCGAAGTTTGTGCACTTTACCCCCGGATTTTACCCTATACAGAATTGAAACGTTGCTTTAAGCTTAATTCTGTGATAGACCCTATATTGTTACTTCTACCATCACGTAGAATCACCTACCGAAGTTTGTGCACTTTACCCCCGGATTTTACCCTATACAGAATTGAAACGTTGCTTGAAGCTTAATTCTGTGATAGACCCTATATTGTTACTTCTACCATCACGTAGAATCACCTACCGAAGTTTGTGCACTTTACCCCCGGATTTTACCCTATACAGAATTGAAACGTTGCTTGAAGCTTAATTCTGTGATAGACCCTATATTGTTACATCTACCATCACGTAGAATCACCTACCGAAGTTTGTGCACTTTACCCCCGGATTTTACCCTATACAGAATTGAAACGTTGCTTGAAGCTTAATTCTGTGATAGACCCTATATTGTTACTTCTACCATCACGTAGAATCACCTACCGAAGTTTGTGCACTTTACCCCCGGATTTTATCCTATACAGAATTGAAACGTTGCTTGAAGCTTAATTCTGTGATAGACCCTATATTGTTACTTCTACCATCACGTAGAATCACCTACCGAAGTTTGTGCACTTTACCCCCGGATTTTACCCTATACAGAATTGAAACGTTGCTTGAAGCTTAATTCTGTGATAGACCCTATATTGTTACTTCTACCATCACGTAGAATCACCTACCGAAGTTTGTGCACTTTACCCCCGGATTTTACCCTATACAGAATTGAAACGTTGCTTGAAGCTTAATTCTGTGATAGACCCTATATTGTTACTTCTACCATCACGTAGAATCACCTACCGAAGTTTGTGCACTTTACCCCCGGATTTTACCCTATACAGAATTGAAACGTTGCTTGAAGCTTAATTCTGTGATAGACCCTATATTGTTACTTCTACCATCACGTAGAATCACCTACCGAAGTTTGTGCACTTTACCCCCGGATTTTACCCTATACAGAATTGAAACGTTGCTTGAAGCTTAATTCTGTGATAGACCCTATATTGTTACTTCTACCATCACGTAGAATCACCTACCGAAGTTTGTGCACTTTACCCCCGGATTTTACCCTATACAGAATTGAAACGTTGCTTGAAGCTTAATTCTGTGATAGACCCTATATTGTTACAACGTAAAGGTACCATCTGCTAAACCATTCTACTAAGTACAAAGTCGATTAACCAAAGAAGTACGAGGTGTCTAATATGTTATGAACAATTTTACAAAAATAGTAAAAATAAGTCACAATATTTATTTGCTGCTTGCTATTGTTTTTATGGCGTAATTTCTGTCAGTCGCATTACAAGGAATGTAAAGGTAAACCTAAACATACATTTAAAGATGTTTGTGTAAAACTGTCAACTAGATATGTAGTAAACACTGCTATCGTAGAAAAAATCTCACCGGCCTAGGTTGAGCACAACAAACACACCTGTAAAAAACACATGTAAATGTAAATAGGAATCAAAGCACCAATCTACCTGGCAAATGTTTAATTAGGTACATGCGACATGACATTCCGTAAGTACGTTCACATTTAACTTGTCCATCGCTGTAAAGGTTACATCAAATAACATTATAAAACGGTAAAATGGGTGTTCGAAAAGCAACGATCATGCAACGATTACTACTTTTACAATAATAGCAGTCACCGATTATCCAATGTCGAAATACAAGTAATTTTTAATGATTGAAAACAATATTAGCGACTCTCAAACAAAAATTTGAAAGAGAAAAATATACGGTCGCATCTAGGAATTGAACCCAAAACGGGAAGAATCTTGGAATCATACATAAAGATAGCAGCTAATAAAAATTGCGTTAAGAAAATTATACCAACGGGATAGGGTCGAAATAGATCAGAGCCCCGGCAAGGTCTTGGGTTCAATTCCTAGACACCCCGTATCTTTTTCTGATTTTTCAGTTTCAAGTTTTGGTTGGAGTCGGTAATATTGACTTCAAAGATTGAGTATTATAATTTGAGGTTTCACTCATTAAGTTATTCGAAAAATAAAAATAAAACAAATAATTTTCATCCGAACTCTTTATTTTTTCTCCGCCAAAACTTAATCAACACGGGAAATATTTATAAATTACGAAGGAACTGGTTTGGCTCTAAAATCTCACATGAGTATTTATTTTCGTTAATTTTTATTACATCGCAAATTTTTTCCCATACTTATGAATGATTTTGTCTTTTGGATAGTTTTTTTCGAACAGCTATTAAATTATTATAAGCAATAATTATCAGCCTGAAAAACTCATCAACATTGAAAAATCTTCCGAGAAAAGATACTTGCCGCCAACGGGACTTGAACCCGTGTCCTTCTGATTGCCGGTCAGCTGCTCTTGACCACTGAGCTATGGGGGCTTATCAAATACCCGCCAAATTATTCAATATATACTAGTGTTTCATTCAACAATTACTGCTTATTATATTTTTTCCACCTGAAAACTTGCTTATAATTGCTTATTGTTACCCTTTGTGCTATGCATAAAAATCTTGTCTAAACGTTAGTTTATAAATTAAAAATAATAAGCTATTAAATTAAATAAAAAATACAAAAACGCATAACACAAGTGGAAAAATAATTAATCTACACTACATAGAACCCAAAAAAACTTTTTTTCGATTGCATGTCGATTATTTTTTGGCAAAGGGTTAAGAAAATATTTGGAGCCGGGTCTCCGCTTCGAGAAATTTTAAAATACATCTGACATTAATAACCCCAGTGACCAATTAAAAAAAAGTATCTAAAAATTTCAACTTAGGATTCGATTAACTCGAAAATGAATGCTCCTGACGTATTTCCCAAGTTTCCCGTTTGTACTTCGAGTTTCCGGACAACATGTAGGAATAATCATAAGCGTAAGAATCTTTTTTTCGCTACTTCGAAAAAATATCTTCTGTTTCCTCTGAGAAATGTATGTATTATGTTACACTTGTTTCCAGGTTACCTACTCATACCCTTTTCTACGTAAGAATGATATTTATCTGAGCAGTTACTTGATAGGTCATCGCCTTCATATGACTGACTGTAAATCACGCACATCAGTGGTCAGGTCTACAAGGTGTGGAGGAGGTCTTTAATACAGAATTGTAGGCGAATTAATATTTTTATATCAGTAAAATATCTTAGTATCTATGATATATTTTTATTTTATAATATACATAGATATTATAAAACATTTTAAAATTTTGACCGTTCAGAGTTAATAATAAAAAAAGTCATTACCATAATCGCAATATGGCAAACTTTATTCCATCGGTTGATTACAACATTATTCCGGCCAAGGGCTCAATTAATAAAATGTAATATCTTTCATTTTCGGAAACAGTGTTACTTACTTCTCATCTCAAATTATGGCTTGTCCCTATTTCGTAAATATTTCCTTTTTTTAAATTATCTGCGCAATAATAAATTTATTAGTCACCTACATAAAATAATGTAATCAATTAAAAACTATTCACAAACTATTTATCTGATATTTAAAGTTATTTAGATCTGATCAGGCCATCGATGAGACTTGGTCGGAGGATCAGGCCCTCTAGCACAGTCGATCGATAAGGATTGATAGGATAACTTTCGGTAATTTCTCATCATTTCCTAGCACAATTGCAGGTCGCTAACAAATAAGTCACCCCGAGTGGTTCGCTACGTTTGGTGGCTTGAGCAGGGGTGCCCGGGTTCATGGGGTCAGGTTTGTTCTGATCTGGCGTTGGATGTATTCGCCAAGAACAGCGTGGCAGGCCGGGTCGGGAGAGACTGGACCTGAGACCTCTCCAGCAGGACTCTCTCGGAACATTGCCTTGCATTGCAGTGGAAAGGATGGATTCATTCTTCCATCATTCCTGGACATACTGACCCTTAAATTCCTACCCACCCCTCTTACCTTGTCCTTCCCAGAATTTCCTCTTCTTCCTTTCCCTAAAAAGACAGCATCCCCAAATATGAACCCTTAGTGGTATTATTTTCCATAGGGCCTCCTGTGTGGAGCTAATGTAAAAAAAGTTACAATTCAAAATGACATATTTGACGTCA
Organism: Limnephilus rhombicus; assembly: GCA_929108145.2. Taxonomy (NCBI): domain Eukaryota; kingdom Metazoa; phylum Arthropoda; class Insecta; order Trichoptera; family Limnephilidae; genus Limnephilus; species Limnephilus rhombicus. The sequence continues at coordinate 38,902,258 of OV815278.1, forward strand.
GCTAATAATGTTGTTTGTACGTTAGCGATGTGCAATTGTCTTAGTGAACGATGAGAAGTTACCGAAACTCTTATCCTATCCATCGTTATCGATCGCCCATGCTAGGACCCCTGATCTTTAAAGTTTATATGATCTTGTTATTTTAAGGTATTTAATCTTATTGTTAAAAAAATTTAGACCTTGATAAGTACAAATATATTATTATTATAATATATCAATATGTATCAATTTGGGAAACGGGTAAGGGTAACGCCGCCCCGGGAACCATTCATTGGATAATCAACACCCCTGCCATAGATCACCCAAAGTGGTTCGCTACGTTTGGTGACTTAGCAGGGGTGCTCGAGTTCATTGGGTGAGTTTTGTCTAGGTCTTGTCGGCGAAGGTGTCCCCCCCCCTACTGCGTGGCGGGCCGAATCGGGAGAGACTGATTGAGGGAGACCTAAACTAAACCTCTTCAGCCGGATTCGATACATCACCTTGCACCGCAATGGGAGGGATGGATTCATACGTCCGTCACTCCGACACATTATCCCTTAGATTCCTACCCACTCTCATACCATTTTCCTTCTCAGAACTTCCTCTCCTCGAAGATGACGTAGTAGACCCTTAGGATTTTTTCCTCTTGTGTGGAAATAAAGATAAAATAAATCACTGTAAAAACCAAGTAGGTATAAATAAATCAGCCATGAACTAATAACTAGTGTTCCTTTTCCTACAGCAAAGTTCTTCTTCCCCTGCAGGTCCTCTCAGTATGTAATAATAATTCAAATTAAATTATAATCAAATTTATTCAGCGTGCTAGTGTGGGCACGGGCAGGTTATATGATTGCAGAAGATCCGCAGTATGTAAAATACTTACCACGTGCACTCGGCAGTCACGTTTCATTGAGGACTCTTAATAAAACCATAGGTTTGAAGTGCTGTTGAAGCGACGTTTTAAATTTTCATACCCTCAAGAGTTCTAACTGACAGCCTCCGTGGTCGAAGGGTAAGGCTCTCTATTAGCAATCCGAAGATCGCGGTTTCGAATCCTAGCGTGCACAAGTAAATATTATTTGATTAATATGTGTTATTTCACAATTAATTAATTTAAAATAATGTATATTATACTTGCGTTCCTGAGTGGAAGATACTTCCAGTATCGCCCTGGTATAAGACCACCATTCAGAATTGAAATATTGCTCGAAATGGCTTTAGCCGTCTTTGGTGACTAGATCTTAATAGGAACACGTTATAGGAACATTGTAAAATCTTATTTTTTTTTTTTACTCCTTTATTTTACCCATATTTTGCAATTTATATTTACATATTTTGAAAATCATAAACAATAATGTGGGAACCCACTAAGGCGCAGCCTGTGCGTGGGTAATATAGTTAATATAAGTTTTATTTAGTACCTAGAAAAAAACATACAAGGGTATATAAAGCAAAAAGAAAAATTGTTTAAACAGTTTGTACAAAAAGTAGTGTACGGTTAAATACGTGTTAAGTGTAATAAATGATACATTGTAATAATAGGTGTAAAGTTTGTTAGAAAAGTGATATAAAACTAAATAAATAGAGTTTTTAGAAACATAAAGTTAAATAAAACTAAATAAATAGAGTTTTTACATCTGTATGGTTTAGCCATAATTTTAACTCTTTTATGAAATGCGGAAGTTTAGTTGCAACTTGAATATGTTTTGGTAAACTATTGGAGGTACGAGGTCCAATAAAGCTACTGTGAGTTTGCATTTGTTTTGTGTGTGTTTGGGGGGTATAGAATACATTATTATTTCTAATGTTGATTCTGTTTACATTTTTTCGAATTTGTTTACGTTTTTAAAGATATATTTCATAGTTTGCAGTATAAATAGTTTACGGAGACTGAATAGTTTAGATTCTTTGTATAAAGCATCTGTCGAAAATGTTTTAATTCTATTATACATAACTTTGATAATATAATTTTGAGTTGTTTGTAAAGGTTTTATAAAAGTATCAAGCGCACCACCCCATCCTATTATTTCATACATGAGTGAAGATTGCACCATAGAATAATAAATCATTTTCAATTTGTCAATATTCAATACTTCTTTAAGTCTGTAAAATATGTACGTAAGATATCTCAATTTAGAAACGGTATTATTTATTTGTGATTGCCAATTTAAATTTGTATCAATACATATACCCAAATAGGTATTTTATCTTTTCAACTTTTCCAATTTCAGAGCAAGATGAGCATATTACTTGATTACAGTTAGCATTATGAATTCTAATTTTAAGGATATTGGGGGGTTTGTTTTTACTGTTTTTATTAAAAGGTAGGTAAAATGTTTTTTTGTAGTTTAGGAAGAGTCTATTACTATTTAGCCATGATGAGACATGTGCAATACAGTTTTAAGCCAGGATTTTCCGTTTACAACTATTACTGTATCATCAGCGTAAGATACAATATCACCAGGGATTACAACATTACATAAATCATTTATATATATTAAAAACAGGATTGGGCCAAGCACAGTACCCTGTGGTACTCCATTTTTAATCCTCGTTTCAGTACTATAAAAATTCCCTATTTTGGTTTTTTGTTTTCTGTCTTTGAGATAGTTAGTAAGAATTTTTAGTGTATCTTTTTTTAAACCTATTTGATTAATTTTTTTTATAATTGTATTGTGATTTACCGTATCAAAAGCTTTACTTAAATCTAAAAATAAAGCTAGAGTTTTTTTTATCACCAGATGTGTACAATTTTTTTGTCAAATCGAATATTGCATCTTCAGTGCTAAGTTTACTTCTGAAGCCATGTTGATTTTGGGACAGAATTTTGTTTGGTTCTAGGTAATTCATTACTCTATTTTTGATACATTTTTCAAATATTTTTGAGAGGTTTGAAACTAAAGAGATAGGTATGTAATTGTCTAATATGTGCGTTTCTCCTGATTTGTGAATTGGAATGATGGTGGAGATTTTAAATTGTTCTGGGAAATGTCCCTCTTTTAGTGACATATTAAAAATATGTAGCAATGGAATTAAGATATTATGATTTATTTTTTTTAGTATGTTATCCGATAAACCATCAATTCCTGTAGAATTTGTTGACTTTAGACTATCAATGTGTTTTACAATTTCGTTTATCGTGATAGGTGAAAAATATTCTAAGGAGTTAATTGAATCGTAAGTTGAGACTAAATGCAAAGATGAATCTACGGGTGTTGTACTATCAATTTTACTATAAGATTCAAGTACTTGATCTACTACATTTGTGAAGAAGTTGTTAAAGTTTTCTGCAATGGCCGATTTGTCAGTTATAATATTGTTATTTATTTTAATCTCTTTCACATCAGTTGATGCCATTTTATTTTTGTTCATTATTTCATTAATAATATTCCACGTTTTTTTGGTATAATTTTTTGCATTATCAATTTTTTTTTACTTTTACTTTTTACTTTTTACTTTTTACTTTTTACTTTTTACTTTTTACTTTTTACTTTTTACTTTTTACTTTTTACTTTTTACTTTTTACTTTTTACTTTTTACTTTTTACATTTTACTTTTTACTTTTTAATTTTTACCTTTTACTTTTTGCACTGCGGTACAAGGCGGAGGGACGAGAGGGCTCATTTCCCTGAAATACCATTTCTATTCATTAAAACGAGATGATAAAACGTTTTCGGAATGAGCCCTGGATACCAACACCTATTCCTTGTTACCCCACTGCACGCCGTTTCAGTCATCAACTCATCAGTTACCATCGTTATGTAATTTACAAATATTATAATGTGTGAATGAGAAATAAGTTTGGTTTTGAACACGCAAGTATTGTAGAAACTTAATAAAATTAATTTGATAGAATTACATTAGCCAAGAGGTTGCGTAACTACTAACTACCTACTGCTTAGGTATTTAAATTATTTGTAAACCGATTTAATCGTACGAGTATTACTAACTAAATATTCACTGTGCATTAACCAATCATTTAACAACATTCTACCAGCCCGTGCCCGGCGTTACCCGGGTTTAGAAACTCATTACCTTCAGAAATTTCACATGAATCCTCAAGGTTGAGGAGTGGAAACATTTTTATTTAAATTAAAGTACCAGTAAGATATTTTATAAAATGGCGGCTTGACAGGTATTTAACGGAGGGCCGCGCCACGAAAATCGATGGTCGTGCGGTGGACACGATAATGTTTGAACTCCAGGTTTGAGCTAGAACAAACAACCAAAAAAAATTAGCTTCTGTAGCCCAAAAGCTAGCAAAATACCTACGTAGCCGTTTGGAAAAATATGCATTTTTCACAAAATGGTATTAATTTGATTAGATACGTATTTTTACCTAAATTTCGTTATTTAAAGTTGTCCAGAAAACGTAAATATAAATATTTCGAAAAACTCGTACGTATTTCGCTAGCTTTGGGCTACAGAAACTAATTCTTTTTGATAAAATAAAATACTTTTTTGTTTAAAACCACGATATTTATTAATTTTTTAACCGACCGGTTAATTAATTTGTACCCTGAAGATGCTTAAGTTAAGCGAAACCGGTCGGTTAAAAAATTAATAAATATCGTGGTTTTAAACAAAAAATTATTTTATTTTATTAAATATGTCAAACCACAAAGTGATTGCTTTCTACAATAATTCTTTTTGGTTTTTTGTTCCAGCTAAAATCTTGGCTGAGTTACCGTGTCCACCGCACGACCTGTAATCACCTGTCAAGTCACAATTTTTGCAAAAAAGTAGTATTTTGTAGTTTAATAGTAGTGTAATACCTTTATTACTTGTACCGGAAATTTTAAGCAAAACCGGTTGGCGACAAACAAATATTTTAATAAGTAAACGACTGACGTCGCACAGTGGGGGCAAGATTGTTTAAAAACGCTTTTTATTCAGAGGGACGTTTTCGGTGAAAATTTGAATGTGGCATGGAAGGTTATTAAAAAAACAAAATTGTGAATTACACTACATATGTTAACTTTATTATCTATATTTTATATGTATACAATTCAGTTAAATAACTACCAAAAATATTTTTAATTTTCTTTATCTGACATGTTTGAGTCATCATCACTACCATCATCACCATTATTATCTCTACCATCATCAAGATCATCATCATCATCATCGACATTATTATCACTACCATCATCATCAGCCCGACTACTTGGATAAATTCCACTTAACGGCAACAATATAGTGTAGTTAATGTAATGGTCACACAAAAATCGTTGTATCGCCCTTACTATTGTAGTGAGGAGTATGATCTAAATCTAAACGGTATTGAAATGAGAATACAACACGCTTTATACTAAAATCTAAAAGTTAACCACAGAAGAATTAAAATGTACTCATATATGCAACTAAAGTTTCCGAATGCAATTTAAGAAAAAAATATTAAACTTTACAATTTTTTTTTACACGAAACGACAAAAAAGTGAGATCACGACAACGTTTATATAACAAAAAAATTGGTTTAATTAGTTGTTTCTTCAGTAATTTTAGATAGAAAAAACAAAAAGAGAGCCACTTTTAAGACTTTTTTATGCTTGCATTAAAAATTATACGTGTCTTTCTATAATACAATTAGAAAGCATATTTTATCACACTTCATAACCAATTTTTTGTTGTCGGATATATTCAGAAATGTTTATTTATTTGGATTTTACGTGAAGCGGAAAATTATTTGACCTTCTGACGAGATAGCCCGAGGGCTGAGGGGTTAATTTTTTTTTTTTTTTTTTTTTTTTTTATTAAGGAGAAAATACAGATACAGACGTCAATTGACAAGAATATACAAAACAATTAATAGAGAATTCGCCTGCATCCAAACTATTTCTCACGAATTAACATTGACAGCAGATAAAAACATATACAAATATTTTTACCGTTAAATACGGAAAAGACGTATGTATATATACATAAGTAAATATTATTTTACAGAGAGATGAAAAAAAAAATGCGCAATATCCTTATAAAAGTTTACAAATTGTTTTTGGAAAAATTTTGATGGTAAGACCAAATATATATATAGATAAAAAATAATGTCATACAGAAATTTAAAAAAAGAAAGGTAGTTAAAATTATAAACCAAGCAATGTCTAAGGTATTGTACTTTGTAGGAAAACGGCCTTCAATTTTCTACTAAAAGTACTGCGTGTATCAAAAAATAAGTCGGAATCCTTGATGTTTTGATTTTGATTAAACGATTCGCACATTCTTCTGATTGGATCCCTGACACCAGCATTTGTACGCGTCCGGCTAATGTGGAATAAGTCGTTAAGCCTTGTTACTCTGGGTGGTATTTTGAAGTTTATTAGTTTCAGTAGGTCAGGACAGTCGATAAAGTTATTGCAGATTTTATAAAGCGTCATGAGGTCAAGGTATGTTCGCCGGTTGGTTAGAGTGGTGACGTTATAATTCGAGAGCATATTTATGTACCCCCGTTTAGGTGCGCTCATTCTGTAATTGAGGTATTGCAGAAATTTCTTTTGAATACTTTCAATGTTGACTTTATAGACACCGTAAAGTGGTGTCCATATGGAGGTGCAGTATTCAAGTTGAGAACGGACCAGCGTGTAGTAAAGTAGAAGATAAGTTTCAGGTTTTCGAAATTCGCGGCTGTTTCTGATGACAAATCCTAGCATGCGGTAAGCTTTATTCACAATGTTCTCAATGTGCGCATCGAAATGGAGTTTAGAATCAAAAAGTACGCCAAGATCTTTTATACAGTAAACGCGCTCGAGTAAATAGTTACCAATACAATAATTGTGTATAATAGCGTTGTGATTTTTAGTGAAGCTTATTTGTTTACATTTTTTGTAACTTAGGAAAATTTTGTTTTCATTGCAAAATGCTTCGAACCTTACTAAGTCGCTTTGGATGAGCAGACAATCGTTTAAATTCCTAACAATGGCAAATATTTTTATATCATCGGCGTACAAAAGAAATAAACAATGCATGAAACATTTAGTAACAGTGTTAATAAAAAGTATAAATAACAGTGGACCCAGGATTGACCCCTGTGGTACGCCAGAGGTAATTGGTTCCCACGTAGAAGTATGTCCTCGTAATGATACAGCTTGCTGTCTTTTTGTCAAATATGAGACAAACCAACGTAATAAGTTTCCCCTAATTCCGTTGAACATTATTTTTTTAATAAGAATAAGATGGTCAACCTTGTCGAAAGCTTTTTTGAAATCGCAGTATATTGCATCTACCTGGTGGCCTCGATCCATGCTAGTGAATAAGAAATTTGAGTAAATTAGTAAATTACTCATGGTAGATTTGCCTTTTACAAACCCGTGTTGTTGTTCTGTAATTTTGGCAGCAAGCTGGGGATATATATTATCATGGACAGGTCTTTCCAAGAGTTTAGGGATCGCCGAGAGAATGGATATTGGCCTATAGTTTTCGACTTTTTGACGTGAGTCACCCTTATGGACTGGTATAATATAAGCCAACTTCCACCTATCAGGGAAAACCCCGTCACTCAGGCATTTATTAAATATTATGGTAAGTGGAACATACAATGACGACGCAGCAGATCTGAGGAAAAATGCCGGTATTCCATCGTGACCCGCACCTTTGTTTATATCTAACGCCTTTAAACTTGATTGCACTTCTTGTTCCGTTAGTTCAATGGTGTGAATGTGCGTAAGTCCAGAGTCCCGAACGGCCTCAAGTTGGTCAATGTTAATTGAGTCATTGATAGAGGAGGGTTCAAATGTTGACTTGAAGAACTCAGAGAACATATTACAGATTTCTTGGGCATCATTAGATTTGCGCCCTTCGAAGGACATAGTAGCAGGATATCCATCAGATGATTTTAATGAGGATATGTATGACCAAAAAAATTTAATATTATTTTGCAATGAACTTTCGATGTTTTCAAAAAATAACTTTCGAGATTCACTAGCCAATTTTTTGTATGTAGCACGTAAGAAGGAAAATTTACGATAGTCAGAAAGACCTTTATATGTCTTCCATTTGAGCCAAACTTTATCTTTTTTCCGTGATAAGCTAATAAGTTCGGGAGTAAACCATATGGGGAATTTGTCATTTCGTCTGGCCAATACTGGAATAAACTCATCAATTATATTGTTTATTATTACATAGAATCGGTCTACTGCTTCTTCTGCTGATAAATTCGCGATTTCAGACTTCCAATCAATACAATTAATGTCATTATTAATTTGAGTATAATCAGCTTTCCTGAAATTGTGCCTACGCTCTTTGTTGTTTTTAATTTTTGGTTGAATCGCGGATGATATTTCAAATTCCAGGGCTGGATGGTGTCTGTCCTCTGAAAGGAGAGGGTCGTCGCTATGTGTAACTTTTGTTTCGCGACTGTAAAATATAAGGTCTAAGAATTTATCGTTGTGGTTAGGTATACAATTATATTGAAATAAGCTCATCAATGCCATTGTTTGAAGAAAAGTTTGCGATGCAGCCGTGTTTGAGGAGGCAATACCATGATTGCAGCCTTCGGAAAATGTCCATGTAAGAGTAGGTAGATTCAGATCTCCAAGAACGCAAAACGTATTATTTGGTTCTGATGAAAAGACGGATTCCAGGTTTTTGGAGAAAATATCATAAAGCATTACTGGCGAGACAGGAGGTATATATACAGCACATATGGTGAGATTTAGAGACCCTAACGGAATTGATATAAAGATTTGTTCAATTTGATTTTTTTCCCAATCGTCGAGACGGGAAGCTGCGAGTTCCTTGCGCACTGCCACTAACACACCACCTCCGTCCATCTTACCGGTAATTATACGGTTCCTATCTCGTCGGAATACCGTGTAACGCGAATCTATGAATTCGGCCGTGTTTACACTTGCTACAAGCCACGTTTCAACTAGAACTATAACATCATAGTTATAAGCTCCTGAGTTTTGGTCTTAATACCACCACAGTTCTGGTAATAAACAGATATAGATGATGAGGTCATTTTTTTAGAGTAAGAGTGTTATTCGACTTATTCCACATTTGCGGGAGTGATAAATTAATTAGGACGTATGATGCATCAAAATTATATATAAAACATTGATTACTTAGTGTAAAATATGAATGAAAATGCAGGAAATATGATAGTGCTATATGATTATGGAGGTATTGCGCTATAAACAAATATATTGAGTAATTTTGCAAGAAAAAAATGAATGACCAAGAGTACAGGATAGTGATAGAAAGCTGGCATCGATAGCAGCAGTAACGAGTTTGTTCTAGCAGTCACATATTTTGTTGACCATGAGTGCTGATTTTTTTAAGGTCTCTCTCGCAACGAATGGTGACGACTCGAGAGAGATCATTCCTCTTCGCCAGGATACTGCCATTCCTCACCCATATGTATTTATAGCCGTTTTCTTTTCCGGTGGCACGTGTTTTGGCAAAGAGTATTTTATTTTTTAGTGTCAGGTGCTCATTTACGTAGAAATTAGTGGTGGGAGCTCCAAGTCCTAGTTGGTCCGTTGTGAGGCCGCGGCGAGTCCTTACCGCAGCGATGACATCATCACGGAGACGCTTTGTCGTGAGATGGACGACTATGTTGCGTGGACGGTTGGAGGGAGACGAGTGGCCGCGAGCGACGCGGTGCACCGACACCACAGCGCTACTAGGAAGTGGCACGTTGATAGTTGATCCCATTCTCTCCATTAGGGTGAACAGATTTTCACCTTTCACCTCGGGAATGCCGTGGACATCTAAATTACACACTCTGCTACGCTGCTCCATGTCATCTTGAGCATCTCTGAGAGATTGGATTTCTTGTCGGAGGCTGGCATTTTCTTCCTGAAGAACAGTCACACACCCCATGATTTTGGTGTACTGGTCCTTCCACTCATTTGATAAAGTGTCCAATTTTTGATGAATAGCATCAATGGCATTCTTACTCTCAGTACGCATTGTTTCAAGCTTCGACTCAAAGAAGTTGATAAGGGAGTCGGTGTCAATGTTTATCATTGACTGGTGCGTTGCCGACGGTGATTCCATAGTGCCAGATGCGGTCAATAGAGGCGATGATAGTGTTTTCTTCACACTGCAAGTCTTGCTGCGAGATTTAGACATTTAGGTTATTTATTATATATATATATTTTTTTTTTTTTTAAATTTGGGATTTATGGTTTTGCTCCCCTGAAAAGTTTGTTAACTCCAAGTAGGTACCTATATAGGCAAACTCGAGACAGTAAGGTTGACAATGTGGGTAGTAGTTTTAATTTAACAGATATTTACACAGATTCACTTTTAATTTTATTTTGTTTTAACTTTTGAAACACTATAAACACATATATTATTAAGATGTAAGTCAAGTTAGATTAGTGGCCAATTTAAGCCCCGTTTTAGTATAGTTTTCACTGCTTAGAGCATAAAATTCACTGTTTTTTGTTAATTTGTGTGGAACGAATATTTAATGTGCTTGCTGTGTCACTGTTGTTATTGTTGAATGGAAATTTAATTGGTTTAATTATTTTAAAAGTGCACAAAAGTGGTAAAATTTCAATTAATTAAGAATTTAATAAAACGAATTAAAATGTACACGTAATATGAAAACAAAGTTTCCGAATGCAATTTGAGAAAAAAATTATTATTAAGTATTTATGAATTTTTTATTAAATATTTTTACATGAAACGACGAAAAATTTAGATAATGATGACGTTAATGATACATTTTTGTCTAATAAAATATGTTCGTTTTTTTAAATCAGTAATTTTTGTTAGAAAAAAAGTAAGGTGAACTATTTTAACTTTTTATGTTTGCATTAAAAAATTACATTTAAATAATTATACGTGAAATTCTAACAAAAAAATTGAAAGCGTAGATTATCAACTTTCAATAACAGTTTTCATTTTCGTATATATGTAGAAACATTTCATTTAAAATTTAAATGTACACATAAATACGAAATCAAAGTTTCCGAATGCAATTTTAGAAAATTTTTATAAAATTTATGAATTTTTATTAATTATTTTCACATGAAACGATAAAAAGGTGAGGTGATAGTAACATTTATGATACATTTGTCTAAAAAACATTTGTGTGTTTTTAGTTTTTTTTGTTATCAGTAATTTTGGTTAGAAAAAACGTTAGGTGATAAAAAAAAACTTATGTTTGCTTTAAAAAAAATTATATTTAAAAATTTATATGTATAGTTTTTGTAATAAAATTTTATAGCATATTTGATCACCTTTCAAAAAAAGTTTTTGTTTTCGGATACGTTTATAAATATTCCATTTATTTGTATGTTGTCGCCAAGCGAAGAATTCTGATAAAATACTCCCGAGATGTGAGGGGTTAATTACTTTAAAAGTGCAAAAAGATGGCAAAATTTATGAAGTGATTCGTAAATCACAATAGTTACTGATCTAAAAAATGTTCAAATGAAAGCCCGGAGGTGACCGGAGCTAAGTATTATCTCTAAATGAAAATGACATTTTTAGAAACCAAGATCATATTTTTGTATTTAATTGATGTACACTTTTATTCATCAATACAACTAATGATTTTAAAAATATAATATGAAAAAATAAGTTAAATTCCTGAACATGATAGCTCCATAATTACTTTTGGGGTTTGTATTAGGTATCTTCCGAAATAAATATAATAATAATAAAACATTTATTTATCAATAGACTTTTACAATTTTTATACATTTGGTTCATTTTCATTTATTCTATTGACAAAAAGATCACTGCTCAGCTATACATTCAGGATTTCTCCCGAAATGTAGCTGGTTTTCAGCAATGCCTCTAAATGTGTAAACTTGACTTACGAGTATAAGCGGGCGCACTTAGCGGGGGTTCTTGACTTCACGACCGATAGACATGTACTTAGGGCGATTACAAGTAGAAAGGTTGGGTCAATTGCGTTTACCTGCTACGTAATTAGTAATTATGCTACAACGAAATGGACAACATATAAAGCGGCTTTGTAAAATTAAATTTTTTGTTTTGTTTATTGTTTCGAAATGAGAGATTTGGCCCCACTGTGCGTCGGTTTCATATATCTGTGAAGTAAATGGCTTTTATACCTATTTTTATCTTTATTGTAATCAATCGAACACATTAAAAATTAAACATGTTACCGTGAAGCATAATTTTCAAACAAGTTTTTTTTTTAAATCGGAGAAATTTATTGTTTTCCACGATAAGCCAAGAATTCAAGGTTACAATATTAATTTATAAATGAGCTTGTATTAGGCAACCTAATACCTCAGCAGTGGGGTAGCTGCAAAGTTCCAAGACCCGAGGCATAATTCTGTTGAGCGCCCATTGCTGGTGATAATTCGGCTATGACAAAAAATCAATAAACCAAAAACATTTATGTATTTATTTATTTATTTACGCATATTTAGGCTTTTACGTACATATATATAACAATATTAACAAAATTATACTAGTAAATAGTTTGTAATTTTGTTCTTGAAAAATGTGAAAATTTTAAAATTCGTCTGGTAAAGTACAAATAATTTTTTAAGTCTACGAAGAAATTTGAACAATAGTCAAACTATTGCCGTCACTGTTGCTCTTAGGGGCATACATTAATTACGTAAGCAATTTTTCTTACAATCTAGACCCCTCCCCCCCTTGGTGAGATAAATTTGAGCCATTTCGTATATTCTTTTGAGCTCACGTAATCAATGTATGCCCCCTTACTCCCCCGAATACTGAGCGAAAGGGACAACTGCACCTCAGACTGATAATACCTAAATAAAATCATCAAAATCGAGGTTTGGCATTCCCCATTTTTCTCCACCGATTTTTTCGACCGATTTTTAAGATTTTTTCTACTAACTGTATTACAAGAAAATACTCTATATGTCTGTATGACTGTACGTTTTGATTTTTTTTTAAATATATTGTCTAGTTTGCATACTGAACATCTGTTGATGGCATTCAAACTGGACATTTTTTATAATTTTTGGAGGATTTCCTAACTCATATAAGAAGTAACTGATCAAGAAAAGCAAAACGTGGGGACACGCTGGTGGTCGATATCTATATTATACTAAAAAATATTAGCAACGGTGTCAAAACGGGGAAGGTGGAAGGAAAAAGCGGGAAGGGAAGGGAACGCGGGAGGGGAACACGGTAGGGGAACGGGGACGCATTAGAAAGGACACGCAGGGGAGGGGTGACGATGAAGGGGCAAGGATAGCTGCGAGAAGTTACAAATATTTTAGTGGCACTGAGGGAAGGAAGGAGGGAGATTCGCAGGAAGTGGGACGACGGAAGGGGGAAGGTGGAAAGGGAACGCGGGAGTGGAATAGAACGTGGGAGGGGAACGGGGCGGACACGAAGCTGGAAAGGGGGCGCATGGGTAAGGGGAGGAGTGACGGAGGGGTGGGGGACGAGGGAGGAGTAGAGGGAGGAATTGCAAATGAGATATAGTAGCGGTAAGGAATAGGGAGTTGAATTTGGAAAACCCATGCTTCTAGCACGGACGTGTGACGGAAGACCTTCTGATTTTTTTCGTGCACGCACCAGACGGAAAAACAATTACTTGCTTTCTTTTAGTGGCATTGCAACGCATGCCGGGTACTCGCCAGTAATTAATAAATAATAACTGCAATATTATATAAATATAGTAATAAACTACTTTAATTGGACTCCGTATCTCATTCCATTGCAGAAATAATGCATTAACTTGTATAACCTAAGTTCCCGTAGAATAAACCTTAAGGTTTATAAGTAGCGAAGTAAGGGAGGTCGTCCAACTAAATGAATATGTAACATCTTACATAAACACGCATATTAAATCCATACTTTAAGATTTACAAATTAGTCATTATCTCATTAGAGTTGAACGGTTCAAGGTGCTCACGGCGAAGACTGAAAAGTGGGTTGGTCACGACGTGTAGATGGCACAGAGCGAAAGTTGCTTACATCTTGGTTCTAGCACTAATGAACGCCTAACTCACGGCACTAGCACCTGGCACGACAAGGTGATGGGTTTTTCTTAAATTTTGAGCAGAACGCCTTTAAAACTTCTCACAAAAAAATACATCCTTACGAAAATTCGTCCATAGGAGCGAAATTCAAAACGTATGTATGGACAGATAATTATGTCATCTTATGAAATATTTCATACGAACAATATACTGTCTAAATCAAAATATATGCACCTCTCTATCTGACCGAAGTGTACACAGTAACCGAGCTTTTGTAAAATCCGTCTGATGTCGCTTTTTTAGTTTTATTTGTGTGCGCCTCGGATGAAAACGAAACACGTACAATTAAAATAAAAGATTTTTCTTTTTCTTTTCTTCATAATATAATACAATACGGGACGGGGAAGGGGGAGAACGCGGGAGGGGAGGGGAACGCGGGAGGAGAACGGTGGCGGGAACGGGGATGGTGTTGAAGGACGTGGAGGGGCAGAGGGGGGATTGCAAGGGAGACGGTATGATAGCTATGTGGCCTGCTCACGCGGCGGAAAACCAGCCGATTTATTCGTGTACGCACCAGGCGAAAATACCCAAAAATATTAAAATACTTCAATAAAGAGAAAAAAAAAACACTTTCTTTCTTTGAGTGGCATCGCAAGGCACGCCGCGTATTTGCTAGTTACTTTATAAAAAATATAAGGGTAAACTTTTAGCTTTTTTGCAGGCACTCTATAAATGTGCACATTTTTGGCCTATGTATTCTGGAATATGGGAACTTTTTACATTTTTTAATATGCATGGGTCATTTCACATTTTCCAATTTGGGAGGTGGGTATGGGTACCGGCCCCGGGAACCATTTATTGGATAACCAACACCTCTGCCATAGGTCACCCCAAGTGGTTCGCTATGTTAGGTGACTTAGCAGGGGTGCCCGGGTTCACGGGGTGAGGTTGTCCGGGTCTTGGTGGCGAACGCATTTGCCCACCAGCTGAATGGCGGGCCGGATCGGGATAGAATGATTGAGAGTCCCTTTGACTTCTCCAGCCGTACTCTCTCGGAACATCGCCTTGCACCACAGTGGTACGGATGGACTCATACATCTATCACTCTTGGACAAACTGACCCTTAGATTCCAACCCACCCCTCATACCTTTTTCCTTCCCAGAACCTCCTCTCCTCCCTTTACTAAAAAAAACCACCACACGGCATCCCCAAAGATAACATAGGCTCTGAGCGGAATTATTTTCCTCAAGGCCTCGTGTATGGAACTAACATTAAAAAATATATATTATATTATTTGTACTCCTTTCCAAAGTGAAAAATATTAGCCTGAAATGGGGAAATTTAAAATCCTTTAGCTACGTTTAGTAACCCAGATCTGAATAAACAAACTACTTCCTAACCTTCCCTTTTCCTTCCACGCTTTCAGTGACCCTAGTCTCACTGCATTCCTCTAAATGAGAATATTCCTATATATAGGCACTGGCTCTGGAGTGTTTCACAGAAAATCTGAGTATCTTAATATATAAAAATGAACGCTTCTTTGTTTGTCCCTTAAGAACTCCTAAACCATTCATCCGATTGCGATGAAACTTTGGTAATTTGATGTGCGATGATATCACATATATTATAATAGTGAGTTCTAGCGTTATAAAATTATTTCCTATACTATTCATCCAATTGCGATGAAACTTTGGTGAGTTATTGTACGCACGCCCGCAGAGGTTTCTATACAGGGTGTCCGGGGGTAAAGTGCATTAACTTGGGGAGGTGATTATACATTATGGTAGGAGTAAAAAAAATTAATAACTTTTTCTGTAATTCAAACTTTTTTCCCATACCAAAAGAGGTACCTACTAAAAATCCTAAGTGTAGGGTAGCACTTACCCAACAAAGTTGCTGTTTAGCTTGCCGCGCGCACTTGTTGCAACGTTGTTTGGTGTGATTTGACCTGTATTCATGGAAACCTTTTGTAAACAATAACAAGACCGAGAATTTGACGTTTATACAGATCGTATGTTTTAAGAGTGTCTAACCAGCAAATCATAATTCCGATTCCGACTCTAGCGCTCACACATCAGCGCTCGCGAGCGGACGTTTTTGGAACTAGATTTGGTTCCGCTGCAAGCTTGGTTTCGCGTATCTACTAGGACTATCTCACGCGGAGCTAGGGCTGGCTACAGTATGGGTCAGGTGAAGATGTTGAATTCTCGTTTCCAGAATTTTAATTAGTAGTAGGTAGTTATTTGTAATTTGTACATCGAGTATATTTGTACATCGAGTTATTTGTATCATGTACATCGAAGTGCATAAACATAAATAGCTACAAGTTAAGGTATAAAGTAGATACTTACATGAATAAACAATTTGTCATAATTTTTAAATATTTTGTTTTTTGTTTTTTAATTGTACTTTAACCAACTTTAACCGAGTAATATTCAGTTGGATTGTAAAAAATATCTCATTTTGAAATATTTATTCGTGTGCACAATGGTATTATTAATAGACTAAAACGGAAAATAATATAAAATATATTGATATAGACTAATATAATAGTGACTTAGTCATTAGAACAGAAATTATTAACACAATTTGAATTACACCATCACAAACTAAAACTGTCATTTTGACGGGAATTTCACGCACGTGGTGTCTGGCCTCTCTTTCGCAGTCCGTTAAAGACATTTTTTATTAGTGATAGTTCAAAACAGAAATTTTACAGTATTTATTGAATGTGTTACTAAAACACCGTTTAACAGAAAGTAACATCCCCATCCCCATCCCCGTCCCCGTCCCCGTCCCAAATTTAACAAATCTGCCAACGACCTATGGTATAACCTTATTATACTAAAAGTAAACATTAAAAAAGAATTAAATAAATATAAAATATCTAAATAAATATCCTCTCTTCTACCAAGCGTTATCTAAAATTACCTCCCCTCCATTCAACATTTCATCTCTTCTAAGTCTGAACTAGACTCCAATCTACCATATAATTCTGAAACTTGCTCATTTAAATAAAATTAATATATAATTTCACCTTTCCTTTCACTGTAATTTTAAATGATGGCCTAGAACACCCTTGAAGTGTAAAAGCCAGAAATAATTGAAAAAAAAAACATGCGAATGCGAGATAAAAGAACAATCTATCGAAATCAATTTATAATTTTTTTGTGAAAAAGAGTCAATACATCTGATTTAAAAATGACATATTTCGGGTTTTCTCTAGTTACGTCAAAAGATAACTGTACTTATATAACAATTGAAGGCACCCTTTTAACGATTAAATTGTTATAAACTAATTGAACACTTAACTAATGTCAACGCTTTTAACTAGTTTAACAAATTTTCAAAATGACCACCTTCAGCTTGTAAGCAAGCATGTAAACGTAAAGTAATATTATTATCAATTCGTACATTGTGGTCTGCCCGTTTTCTGTTGGTAAAGTAAGGCATTGACCGAATAATTCAATAACAAAATTACGCGGTATTGGCACAATAATTCAATGACAAAATTACGCACAAATAAACACCATTTTTACAGATAGGCAAGCCTACAACTAAATAAACAAAAGTAAGTCTGAAAAAAACACGCACTGAATGAAGTTGTTCATTTAAGTCAGTCTTAATAAATACTCACTAGAGAAAGACACAATAAATCAACAAGTTTTGACTAACAACAATAAAGTTTTTAAATTGAAACACTACTACGCGAATAAAATTGTTACATTCGAATTCAACACTGACACTGAGCGCTTGGAGCGGGGATTCGGCAACAGTGGAAAATAATAATGCCACCCGCACACGCCGGTCTAATTTTATCTTTTTACCAGAAAACTACCCCTAAAAGTTGGAATTTCAAAAAAAGTTATTTATCTTTTTTACTTGTACTATCATGTAGGATCACCTCCCGAAGTTAATGCAATTTACCCCCGGACACCCTGTATATACTGTTGAGCTCTGGCGTTATGAAATTTGTATAAAAATTGCAATAAGTGGCACGCGAGTTCTTTGAAAAATGAATGTATTTCATATAGAGTAGCCACAGGAAGGGAAGGAGGGAGAGGAGGGAGGGGGGATCCAGGAGGAGAATAAGACGCGGGGTGGGGGGGGGGGGATGCACGGGAAATGAGATGCAGGGAGAAACAATTTCTTTCTTTGAGTAGCATTGCAACAGATGCCGGGTACTCGCTAGTGATTCATAAAAACGTTAATAAATTATTTATCTAACAGGGAACCACCTCAGTCCGGTCACAGCGAATCAACCAACAAATGCTATACACACCTAACCTACTTATATAATATAACATTTTTTATTAGTAAAAAAATAAAAATAAACAACATTATAATAACAAAACTGACAGATGAACGAATTCTACTAGTTTAACCCCTCAGGCATCGGGCCTATTTTGTTAGAGGGTGAAAATATTTCCGCTTTTAAATAAAATGCAAATAAATGCAATATTTCTATAGATATTCGAAAACTAAAAAGGTGATAAAAATACGCTCTCATATTTTATAAACTGAAATAAACATATTATTTTTGAAGTTCAAAAATGTTGCAATCAAACATAAAAATTACTTTTAAAAGTGGCTCACCTTATTTTTTTCAAACTAAAATAACTGATAAAAATAAAAACCCGTACATATTGTATTAGACGGTGCTAGACATTTGCATGAAACAATGGTGCTTTCACGATATTTGTCCAGTGATTTTAAATATATTATTAATCCAGTAATCCAACGCATTGGTTTTTTTGGGTATCACAAAAAGAATATTGAAAGCTCGGCAAATAAAAATGTAATCAGACGTTATTCGTACCTTCAAGTGATGAATTGGGAAAATGTAACCGAGTCACTGCTCATCACATTTGTAAGGGACGAGATAATTTGTCAAGCCATTACCGATCATACGATAATTGACGATGTCATGATGAAAAATTTTCCTTGCCCACTCAAGGCACAGAGGGATGTGTGAAAATTGTTAACAGAAGCCTCAGCTGTCTGTGAACCCTTGAGACGAATGGCTTAATAAAAACAAAGTTAGTCACGAAACCTTATGTCACTTTTTGACACCAAAATGCAGTACCGTTCACAGCAACTTTTGCAATGTTCAAGTTTTTCAATGCGGTAAATAATATGTGTACATTTTTTCTTTCCACTATTTGTTCCATTCTACCAATCTATGAATGTATTATCTATAAAATAAATGGTAAAACATAAATTTTATGTGTGTTTTATTTCGCGTTTATGAGCTACAAATAAGGCAATGTCCAGGTATTGCGAATATTAAAAAAAAAAACAGTTTTAATTGTTAATATACGGAGCATCTTTCCCAACTATGTCGATTTCAAAATTCTCAAAAAAAAATTCACTCCATGCTTTAATATACATACGCCTCACTTTACACAGATAGGCATTTGTTTCGTGTCGTCCTCGGTGACCTCCATTTCTTCTACTATTAACTTCCAAGTTCTGCTTACACCCCTTCCTTTGTTCATAACATACGCCTCATTTTACCATACCATTTTATTTGATTCACTTAATCGTGCGATGTCTTTCTCGGGCATTCCCAACTTTTTCTACCATCCACTTCATAATTCAATATCCTTATCAGCTGGAATGGTTCCATCCCAGTCTGCCGTATTACACGAGGAAAATTATTTAGGTAAAACATTTCAAGAAAAATAAAAAAAATAAATTAAAAACGAAAATTAAATAATAATATAATAAACACAATTAAATAACTTTGTTTCAATTCCACTTTATTATTTTTTAATCCAACCGGTTTCGGTTCGTACTGAACCTTCCTCAGGGGTGAATAAAAATATATTGAACATAATACAGAAAAACATGGTATTTATAAGTAAAATTAGAAGAGGGAGACAGAATATCAACTTAGGTGGGGGCGATGAGGGAGGTGTCTAAGAGGGAGGGGTGAACGTGGGTGGGGGTAATGGAAATATTTTAAAAATCGGGGTGTTAGACAAATCTAATTGTTTATTAAGTAAATTGGTTTTATCATCAATCATTTTAACATCAGAGATAATAAAAACCACGGTTGGCGTAGAATTTTATTCATAAATAACTTTTCATCTTCATGTGTTTCTAAATTCCCTACAGAAATTAAAGCTGCGTTTTATACTAATAATAACCTAGGTAAACTTTTAATAAACTCTAAAGATAAAGAAAATAACTTAAGCCATTCTGGCATATATAAACTTAAATGTAATGACTGTTCGGCCTTTTAGATCGGTAAAACGGCTAGAAACATTCAAACAAGAGTGGTCGAACACTTGAGATGTCTAAACAGTGTAGGTTTTTCAGAATTCGCCTCCCACCTAATAGATAAAAATCACTCATTTAATAAAGCTTCCGGGATAGATGTATTGCATAGAAATGGGATAGGTCTACGCCTTAATAATCTTGAAGCCCTTGAAATAAAAAAGTCATTAAAAATAAATAAAACCAATTTACTTAATAAACAATTAGATTTGTCTAACACCCCGATTTTTAAAATATTTCCATTACCCCCACCCACGTTCACCCCTCCCTCTTAGACACCTCCCTCATCGCCCCCACCTAAGTTGATATTCTGCCTCCCTCTTCTAATTTTACTTATAAATACCATGTTTTTCTGTATTATGTTCAATATATTTTTATTCACCCCTGAGGAAGGTTCAGTACGAACCGAAACCGGTTGGATTAAAAAATAATAAAGTGGAATTGAAACAAAGTTATTTAATTGTGTTTATTATAATTATGTATTCCCACAAAGTGTTTGCTACATATCAAGATTAAATAATAATACTTAATAATTTTATAAAATATGAAAATAATGAAATTGGAATTAACGGGTGGTCGCCGCATCAACTACATTCTTCTATCATGGATCATAGAGTGGAGCTGAACCACGGCAGTGACGGTTGGTTGACGTTTTGTTTTGAGCTTCGAGCTTTACGCAGAGTTTGTCAAATTCCGATGGAGACGGTAACTATCCTCTTAATTTGAACTCCAAGTGGGCAAATTTTTATCAAAAGTATCAAAATACTTCTTTAAGGGGTGAGAAAGAGGGGGTGGGAGAAGGGAGTGGGAAAGGGGGTAGGGCTATTTTTTCAAAATCTCATATAAGTAGTGACCTTCCTCTTCTTTTGAACTTCAAGTTTGTAAAATTTCATCATCGTGAAATAAAACTGTAGATTTGCATAAACGACAAAGCCACACCGCCACATCAGGACACTCTTCATTACTTATTATTTCATATAGATAGATACATAGCTGAAGTCCCCGACTTCGCCCGAGCTTTGTGAAGTGTTTTTCGAAATCTGATGTAGACAGTAATTTTCCTCTTATTTTGAACATCAAGTGTGCAAAATTTCAAGAAAAAGTATCGTAATCATAGACATCCAAATTTAATAGACGAGAACATACAGATGAGGGGAAAAATCAACTATGGTGGTAAGATGAGGGGGAAGATGACTGTGATTCGTTAAAAAATCAATCTGACAGTTTAAAGGCATCTCGCATTATAATATCACCATTTAGTTCTTAAAAGTAAAATCTGTTTTTGAATGAATAGACCTTTTTACGTGGGAGCGCGAATTGCTCGCCACGTTATTAACATATTTGCGAAGTCCAAATACGGAAAAGTAAAGTTCGCATCTTTTCACATATGAATATTTTGTTGCCGTATTTGGTTAAGACACTTTTACAAATATGTCATAATTTACTTTCCCCCGTGTAAGCAGCGACGAGCACGCTGGAGAACCACCCACATTCGTTATGGTCGACATATTTTAGGGTATAATGTATAGCACAAGCTAGCATTTTTGCGGTGTTATTTCGTAAAATGTACGATGCGAGCTTGACGCTGGTCTGGACAAGAATGATGACGTCACATTTTTTAGATTCAGGCGAGGCTCTCGCAAGCCCAACCGGTTCCAAGGAACCGGTATGGGGAGGGGGAAATAATACGCTTTTATCACTTAGGGCAGGTCCATATATATTGATATGTCTATAATCGTAATACTACTTTAAGGGGTAGGAAATGGAGATGGGGTGATTTTTTGAAATTTCAATCAGGTAGTAACCTTCCCATTGCTTTCAAGATCAAGTATGCAAAATTTCATCAACCTCGGAATAAAACTGTAGATTTGTTTACAAATCAAACCAACGCCGCCGCCCGGCAACGGCGCCCGGCAACGCAGCCCGTCACGCCGTCCGCCACACTGCCCGCCATAGACAAACTTAGTACATTAGATTAGTGGTCTTCAACCTTTTTGAGCCGGCGTACCCCTTGTCTTACAATACAAATTTGTTGTTCCCCCATCCCTCTATACACGTGTAAAAAAAAAGCGAAGCTAGCAGTCCACAATGGAGTCCTGGTACCTACCCTGATGTATGGCGGTGAGGCATGGAACTGGCAGAGGAAGGATGAAAGTAAACTGAATGCTGTTGAAATGAGATCCCTGAGACGTATGTGTGGTAAAACAATGTATGATCGTGTGAGAAATGTGGATATCCGCAAAGAATGTAAGGCTGATGTAAGCATAATGAGTAAGATTAAGAAAGGGACCCTCAGCTGGTTTGGGCATGTAGAGCGAATGGAGGAAGGAAGTAGTGTAAGAAGAATGAAGAAGTCGGGGACGCCCGAGGAAGACATGGCACGATCAAGTGAATCGGATACTTGAGTCGAGTCATGTCAAAAGTCAGAATAATAGAAGAGAATGTATGAGACGATGTATGAATGTGAGTGAGGCAAAGAGTGTGTGCCAAGACCGAGTTGT
The DNA here is from genome assembly GCA_929108145.2 of Limnephilus rhombicus. Classification (NCBI taxonomy): domain Eukaryota; kingdom Metazoa; phylum Arthropoda; class Insecta; order Trichoptera; family Limnephilidae; genus Limnephilus; species Limnephilus rhombicus. The sequence continues at coordinate 38,924,913 of OV815278.1, forward strand.
TTGGCGGTCCGTCCTCTCTGCCTACCCCTGCGGAGAAACGGCGTTATGGTTAGTTAGTTAGTTAGTAATGAAAGACGCGTTTGTAATTTTTAATACTGTAATTATTACATGAATTTAACAATCATGTCACACAAATAAAATTAATTAATGCAATTTTATACGGAGTGCAACACGACTTCAGGCATTTTAAGCAGTGATTCTACATGCGTGCCACGTTATTGCGTACCCCCAATTTGACTTCGCGTACCCCCAGGAGTACGCGTACCACATGTTGAAAACCACTGCATTAGATGATTAGATAGAAGAAGGTTGACTAAGAAAGATAATCGATCAAATAGATTTTTGCGAATGCATTTTTTAATGTACAGATCGAATTGGTGTTAGGTTCCCAGGCATCCATTGACAGGAAAAAAGCGTTCAGAGAATTGGAATTTTTTCATGTTTTCAGCTCTACTTATATGTTGTTATGAAGTAATCTATTTAATCTTTTGGTCAAGTACTTTTTTTATTATTCACAATTTTTAATTTACACCGTCCTGCCATTATAAATTCAAAATGGTTCTATAAACCCTCAATATTAATTAAACTTCGATGAAATGTTAAAAGTAAAAATTCTGTTCCGAACCGATCCTGCCAAGTCGGTCTAGGGCTGCTCTAATATTAGCCCAGCTTCATCCTACCCCTCCAGGCCGTCCGCAATATTTCTTCCCATCTCCCTCTCTCATCATTAGGTGTTCCGTAGTGTAATTGGCACGGCCCACCAGCCGGTGGCAGACCGATCAAATGCCCCAAACATTTGGCCAAACCGAGGAATTGAAATAGAAGCGAAACATTAAACGGTCAAGTAAATTTTGCAAATGATTTTGGATTACAAAAAATCTTCTTCCGAACAATAAATAGTTGCTTTATACCCTAACGACAATAGCGTTTTTTTTTTTAATTCTCGAAAAAAATTACGGTGACGAAGGTATATTTATGCTGACAAATAAATTTTCGTCGACGTGTACCATTTTCGATTTGCCGCCAAAACGATATGTTCGTTTTTATTCTTGAATTCGGCGGCGTTGACGTCACGCCGCCGAATTGGTGACAATGGTGACAGCCACTACCAGACAGTGGCGTTTTCTATGTCACAATGACGTTGTCACCAGTTGGAACCGTTTCGTAATGTGCTATTTTTCAAATCAATAATAATTTTCAAAAAAATATTAAAATTAAATATCGAGGATCAGAATTAGAAAGATAATATTTAATGCTCCCAGATATCCTTAACGGTATTCATATTTCGTGAAAATACCCCATAAAGCCTCGATGACACACGGCTAGTTTACAAGCTACTATCTACTAAGTTTAAAAGCGGGAAAATCGGCGAGTGAGATTGTCATGATGACACACAAAACTGTTCACTCGCTCAGAAGCGTTGGAAACTGAGGTCGCTTTTAGCGCCAGTAACAAGAATAACGACGCTTGCGTGAACTAATTCTTCAGATTTTTGACAGTCGAAATCAGCTGTTTATCGGAAGCCATGTTAGAAACGTAAATAAACCAATCACGAGCAAGCGGAGCAAGCGTCTAGGCGAGTAAAGTTGAAGACCTTTCAACTTTTTTCGTAGATTGTCAACAATCTGGTAGTTGCTGCTAGTTAGCAAGTGACACGATGACACTGGGCGAGTTTACTAACAGATAGTGAATTTCCCAGATAGTAGCTTGTAAACTAACCGTGTGTCATCGAGGCTTTAGTAACGTCTAAGTCTGCAGAAAGTTATAAAAAATAATTGTAGGTAAAGTTTAATTCTCTACCTACTGACATTAGAAACACGCAAACAAAAATTTCCCATAAAAATTTCGAATAAATATATCCATCCGGAGTATTTCATAACATACTTACATTCATGCATACTGTGTATATATATATATACTATGTACTGCATGTATATACATTTGACTAAATTTCACTTGCATCTTTTTTTTGCATTTATCACTATGCCTTTTTGTCAAATTGAAATTTAATTGCTTCAAAATTATTCTCGTTTCGTCGTTATCTTCCACATTCATACTTGAATTTATTTTTATTAAATACTGATTTTATTTTTATCTGTCATTTAAAAAAAACCTAGCTAACAACCACTCTGTAAATTTCTATCTCAATACGGGCGTTTCATACCTAGTGAGATGAGCCATTGCTGTAATTAAATGTAATATTAAAATAATTAAATTAAAAAATAAAAACGATTTAATTTTAAAATAAGCAGAAGTAAGGACGGGGCCTATTATTCTCAATGCTTCGTTGAAAAGTTGTTCCAAACTAGCCATTATATAATCTTATCCTAATCAGTATCATCCAGCTGAGTTCTAAATTATTTGGATGACAATAAACTTCGGTTATTTATTTATTTATAAATTGAAACAAACAGCACATTAGTTGCATAGGTGAAAAAAATGTACAACTAATAAGTATATTTCATGGTGGGTAACTATTACGTGTTTCATTGCAGTGTCTTATTTATGGTATGCATATTATGTAATTACCGGGTGATGTGTGTAGTGGGAAGGTGAGGGTGTGTGTGAGAGAGTATGTGTGTATGTATGTATGCGCATTGAACAATTTATATTATAGACATGATGCTATTTTTCAATTTGGACAGTTAATCGGAGAAAATGTCGATGTTAGAATTTAGACCAATATTATTAATATATGAAGAGCACGATAGATTGGCGAATTAGTTTGTCTCTGGTATATGGTGTATAACTCTGTACGTCTTAAAGGTATGTTAAAATTAACTAGGGAAAGATGTTCGATACAGTCAATGTTATTATTTAAAATTTTGTGTATAAATGTCAAATCAGCCATTGCTCGCCTTTGTTGCAAAGTTTGAAATGTGCATTCAAAGTTATTGTTGAATTTGAAGGTAATATATTTTATAAATTTGTTTTGAATATGTTCTATATCTACGTATACTATCATTTTTTTTTTTTTTTTTAATACCACATAGATCGACAGACAATCTCAGTAACATAGTATGAGAAAGATTGTAGACCTAACACGCAACTGCAACTCATAAACTTACGATTACCCACAATAAAATCAAGACATAATACACTATTCTACTGCAGCACTCATAAGAGGAACTCCATTGCCCACTCTCCAATACAACGATTTTACGCTGTGGGAAATCAGTACTTGGGTGATGTTCACATATTTAATAACAACTTGGCGGGTTTTGTGGATATTGTAAAATATTTATTCCAACACTATTCCTAAACACACCTAGTATTTTTGTAAACCATCTATTGTATGTTGTATTTTTATGACTTGTGTGAATTTTTTTATTTAATTTAATTTTTATTATTCTTTCCAAGTTTCAAAATTATCTCTCATGAATTAATTGTACTACTCACCATGTAAAACTCTCTGGACGTTAAATAAATAAATAAATAAAATAATAAAAAATACCATATATTATGATGCACATTTATTTAAGTTTTTATTTAAACATTAGGTCTCTGTATCATTATCATGCTAAAGCCCAGCAGGGCGTTGCAAATTAATACATAAATAATTACACAACAATATTATCACAACGCGGAAGATTGTATACCTAACATTTTGATAATGAAATGCTTCGAAAGTCCACGTAGGTGGAGTGACGAAACGGGGCGAAACATGCACAGTCAAACAAGACGTCTTTAAACGGTAAAGGGCTCCACTGCCTTGGACAACTCTCGCCAATCACTTCTTGATCGAATTCAGTTATTTAAGCATCTATCTATAATACGGGTTCTTATTTCTAAAGTATTAAGGCACGGAATGCGATTGTCCGGTGGAGGAGATTTTTATGAATGTTTACTTTGTAAAAGTTACTGGAATAAAACTTACTTGTTATGTTTTATAAAAAAGAGAGGTTCTTTGAGTTGCAAGTAGGTAGACAGACAAAACCTGAAAGCTTCCGAAACGATAGGTACCCACCTACAATGGCCACGACAAGCGGGTAATCAAACCATTATCTTCAACGTGCTAAATATAGAAGATATTATCTTAGCAAGTGCATTATTAGGTATGATACTGTACAACAAAAATAGAACAAAGCTTTCAATTGATTTACTACAATGTTTCACATCAATGATTGGCCGCTCGGCTATACTCCGGATTGCGGGTAATTTAAGATCCGTCCCTGGCGGGGAGGGTGATGGTAGGGTGAGAGTGGGAAGGGGGAGGGGAGGGGGGAGGGGGGAGGGGGAGGGGGGCGGGCGCGCGCCGGGCCGGGCGGGCACGCGCGCGCAGTGTCGGTCCACCGCCGCCATGCTCCTGCTGGCCCGCGCGCTCCCGCTGCTGGCGATCGCGCTGCTCGCGCTGCCGGCCCCTGGCCTGGCCGCCCAGAAGAAGGCCGCCCCCGCCCCCGCGCCCGTCCAGTCCAAGGAAGCCGAACCCATCATCGAGGAGGTCACGGCCAAGCAGCTGGAGAGAGTGCTCAACGAGAAAGACTATGTAGCCGTGTACTGGTGTAAGTGGCTGCGAGTCGCCAGCTTTTGCGTGTGCCTGTGTGTGTGCTGTTCCATCCATGTCAGTGTTCGTTCTTAGTCCTAGTCCGCGATCGCCAGGATACTTACCCGGTTCCCGGTATCCGGTACCCGGTACCCGATACCCAGTACCCAGTACCCACTACCGGGGGCTGAAGCCGCCTGAACCTCCCGAGCAGCCGCCAGCCTCCGGCACCTCGTGGCTTTAAACCTGCCATGTGCGCCGACACTTTTAACGAAGAAAGTTTATAATACCCACGTACAAATTCTCACTTCCCACCGTTAAACCTCTAAGATAAGAACCATAATGTTAAATCATAAAAATCCAAACGATATATAACAAAATTAGGACTTTATTAACGACGAATCAGAAATAGTCCCGCCCCAGATGTTTGCACCAAAGGAGCTAGCGGCTTCAGTCGACTTCTCTCGTGAAGTTTGTCTTTCAAATGTGCGAAATAGATTTAGAAAACCTACACAGAAATAAACTGGGCATCACATTAGCATTAGTTTCACATTAGTCCGGTCATCGGATGAGATGCTATGGTCGTCAGGCTGCAGCTCACGGATGCTGTGACATTAATCTGTCACCTGGTCTCGCTGGGCATGGGCTGGGTTGCTAGTTGCTGGTTGCTTTGGCCGCAAACCGCAAGTGTGTCATGTGTCCCAATCCACTGGGAATGTTTTGACGAGCCCGGCCAGAGCATTTCACCCGTCCAAACTGTCCTCCACGTCACGTAGACGAGTTTATTTTCAAAGATATCAAACAGATGGATTTTAGCTATTCGATAATGCCTACGCGAAAACAAAGAAACCTATTAAATCAATGTCCTTCTGGCGTGTAATATACACAAAGTCCCCTGACTGCCATCGCGCTACTTTAGAGTAGATATCTCTCGTATAGAAATGTGTGCTTATTTTCTAAAATACATTACGGCATCATGTCTTTCCCAACATTTTGTAATTCAAGAAGATCTCAAAATAATCGCAGAAAATGTGGATTCCAAAGCTTAATCCGCAGCTGCTTGAGAAATTATTTCGTTGTTTATTTATTCCCTCGAAACCATTTGTTATTGTGTTATTATTGTTTTCACGCTCTTGCGTGGGTTTATTTTGACGGAACACTTTGAAAAGTAATAATATTATAAAGAGTGAAAAATACCCAATAAACAGACTAACCCATTCAGGTTAGTATTCTATCTATCAGTGCCCAGTGGCAAGCAGCCCAGTAACTGGCCTATCATAACCGACCAACTAAAAAAGTTTTCGATTAGTTGACTATGTCTTTACAAAGCTTTCAATCTAATAATAGCTGTTTTCTAATACCGTAATATTCAAGTCAAATTTGAACAACACGCCTCTATAAATCTATTTTCCATTCCATATCCCAAATTTTCACTCAAATCGCCTATTTTTACAGAACAACAATACATTTTCAGGCATAATTATTCTATCGTATTCTAATCGATCGGGTTGTTAATGAAACGCTTATGTTTTGATACCAAATACAAAGGAGAACATGGGAAAGGCAAATCTTCCTCACGCAGTGTTTCTATAAAAAGCTTTATGATTCAAAAAATAAAACCGCTGAACCAGACCAAAAGGCCTGATTTTCTGATCTGGTAACTGGCCACGTAATATAATGGATTTATAAAAATATTCGCATCTTCTTTAGCAGCGTTAGCAGAATTTTTTGATCATTGATTACTAACAGACCTTAATAACATTTACCAATATTTAAATAACTGGACCAGCTATATATAATGGCCTTGATTTTCTCCAAAGTATTGGTCACATGAAAATATCTCCAAGGGAAAATATTGCGTGGGAAATGTTTATTTCTTGGAGTTGTTTCACAATAGACTTCAAATGCCTTCAGCTCCCAATGTCTTCAGTAAATACATCACAATGTCTTCATTAAACACGTCATAATAACTTCAATGGGGTATTATTCGTGTAAATCAAATTGGGCGTCTGTTGACTTTTGACGGATGTTTGATGTTCCGTTAACCTTTTTGTGATCCAAAAAATAAACACATAGAAAAATGATTTACGAAATTGTTCAGGATTTCGTCTGATTTTTCGGAATCATAATCTTCAGTAATTTAGTGTTTGTAAAAGAGGTGAAATGAAGTTTTAAATTGGTATCATTATTCTCATTACTATGGACTTCCACCAAATATACATTGTTCTATAATATTAATAGTTTTCGAATTATAACCACTGGGAGGGGTAAGGCTCTCGACCAGCAATCCGAAAGTCACTGGTTCAAATCTCGACGTGCTCAAGCCAAAATTATTTGATTAAATTGTGTTATTTACATTCCTACTATATTTACGGCATGTTCCAGAGTGATGATATTCTCATTATCGTCTTGGTGTAAGACCATCATTCAGAATTGAAATGTTGCTTGAAATGACTTAGCCGTGTTTGGTGACCAAATTTAAATAGACCGATACTTATTCACCTTCCTTCTTCTTCACTTCTTCACCTTTCCATCGCCCCTCCCCACTACATTCAGCCTCAAAACATACCCCATTTGGAGATGCCATAGTTTTCACTGGCTGGATACGTTTGAGAATAACTCAACAGAAATGTTGTAACTGGACAGCAAAAATTTATGAGAGAAACATTGACTCATCATTTATTGATTTATTGTTGTGTTTAGTTAAAATTAAAAAAAAATTAATAATATTATTATTGGTCTGCAAGTATTTTAGTTTGTATTATTATGATAACTTGCGACGTTCAAAGCCAATACCAAACTTTGGTTAAACGGCGCAGACGACTTATTCATAAATTTGATTTTATTTAACCCTGACCTATTTTTATTTTTATGATGTTTAAAATGATTTACTACTAGTTTTTTAAAATTTATTACTATTTTTGGAAAGACTCGATTTACATAGAAAACCAATAACGATAATTGTAATTCTTTATTAACGGGCACTTACCACGAAAGTCTGTTTTCTCCTTTTAATGATAATAACGTTATTAAATTTTATTTACTTTAAATTTTTAAAAAATACTTATTTGATGTTTAAGTCAACGTTAAGAGCAAAAGCCTTCAAATGCAGAGCGATTACTGGAATTGGCGAGATAATGATCGACAGCTCGTATGAAAGATCTACGTAGAAATCGTGGTAAATCACATAATTATATCATAAAAAAATTTTAACAATATTAAGTTCAAAAAGGATAGACTCAAAATAATATTAATCTGTAAATGTTTGGAGTTGATATTTTGTGTGAAAATTTCCATAACTAATAATATGAGAGTTGTGGGTGTTTTCATTTGTTTCTCTACTTGTGTATGTATGCATATCTAAAAGTGTATAAAAAAGCAACGACTCAAAAGTCTTTCACTGCCAATAAATAACAATAGATTAATAATTGAAACCTCGGAGGGAGGGTGGGTTGGTCAGAATTATAAATATACAGAGAAAGTTGAAAGGAAAAGTGATAAATGAGATAGCACAGCGCGAATTTATTTAATATAAATATTACAAGTGCTGCCAGGTCTGACTCCAACAAAAGTGGTTCCACATCTTTGGCCAGAAAGATTGATAAATAAATCATATTCTTGGAGCATCATAAAAAAAATCTTGGTTAGTCATGTGGTTTAGTTAAATAATTACGAGTACTCTCTCTCTCTCTAATTACAGAAAATCATATGTTTGTTTTTCCATGAATGCCCTTACTTAAAACGTGTGACTAAAATCAAATAGTTGGGTATTATTTTTGACACTAATTTAAAGTAGAAAGCAATATTATCACCACAACTTAGAAGATCGATAAATTTCCTTAGACATACCTTAGCTACTAACTTGAATCAACTGCAATTGATCCGATTTTTAAAGCCCAGAAACTAATTATAAGCAGTTCGGATGAAATCTTTAGGAGAATCTGTGTTTTGGACATTAGGCAACTTTATGCCAAAAACATACTAGCGTACCTACCTCTTCAAACACAGAACCGCTTTTGAAAATTTTGCAAAAAAATGCTCGAGATATTAGAACCAAAGTTCATAATCCCATACTTCTTCCTTTCGCTAGAACAACTTCTGGACAAAGAAAATCTAAATACATTACAGCAAATCTACACAATGCACTTTCACTGGCCATTAGACTGAATACAACTCATCTTAATATATCTTAATATATAAAACAAAGTCGGGTTAGTTACACCATTTATAACTCGAGAACGGCTGTACCGATTTTGGTGATGTTTGATTTATTGGATTTGTCTCCGCCCCGGATAACAGACTAACTATTAAAACATCGCAAAAATTAACGAAAAAGAAAGTTATGAAGAAAATTCATTTCCCCGCACATTTTGTATGGAACGAATTCTCATATTTTGAATGAGCTGCAGGAATTTTATGATAAGTACCTGTAAATATTGAGTAGTGACTTCCAAAAATTCAGAAACGTCAAATGTCAATGTGCTGATTGTTTTGCTTTTATTCTTAAACATATAATGCTGCCTCTCTTTCTTACACACTTAATGTCAATAGTCGAAAATGAGACAAACGGTGAAGTATGTCTCCACCCATCCATCCAGAGGAAAGATACAATCATTATAATAAAAAACCCTCACACGTATAAAGAAAATGAAAAGCAAAGGTTTTTATCAGCAATTATTTTTACATCAGCTCCACAACACATGAGGCCCCGAAGAAAATTATTTTCCTCAGGACCTGTGTCATTTTAGGGGATGCTGTGTGGAGGGTCTTTTTAAGGAAGGGAAGGATAGGAAGTTCTGGGAAGGAAAAAGGTATGAGGGGAGGGTAGGAATCTGGGGTCAGTGTGTCCGGTAGTGACGGACGTATGAATCCATCCCTCCAACTGCGGTGCAAGGCGTTGGGTTGGGTCGAGAGAGTCCAGCTGGAAAGGTCAAAAGGCCTCCCTCAACCAGTCTCTCGATCCGGCCCGCCACGCAGCAAGTGGGCAGACGCATCCGCCGCCAAGACCCGGACAAACGTCTCAAATTACCGAAATTAAGTGGAAAAATAAGAAGATCACAAAAAATATAAATCTATACACAATGCCATCTCTGATACTGACAAAATCAAAACACGGACAGTTGTGCATTGATTAATTCATTGATTGCTTCATTGTGTAATTTTTGACTTTAATAAAAAAAACTGAATTTAATTCAACAGTTATTGATTCTGATACGGTACGAAGTTCGTCGGGTCAGCTAGTTTTAAAAATAAATCAAACATCAAGTCTCGGATCATCAGCCAAGACATCAAATATCAAAGATTTTTATCAAAACCAAATTCATAAGGATGCATTTCTAATGGCACGATGCTGATTGTCTTTTATTTCAAATGTAATATTGTGTTGTTATTTGTATTTTTGTTATAAACTGCGCCTGCTTTCAAGACAAGACTTCCTAGTGAGACAAGCATAGCACATCACCAATTGTAATAAAATTAATAAAGATGAATAATAAGAAAATCTTTCTTTGTGAGAAAAATGCTGAAAGGTCTTTTCAGATAAAGATAACTATGTTACTCATTGAGGTGTATATACTCGTACCTTAATGTGTTTACTACACTTCTGGACTATTAACATGCACTTCTTGCATCAGAATCCTCTCCCGATTATATTTGATCTTATAATGCATTCCACTTGTATCCCTATTCGTGGTCCTATGTTATTTAAAGCAAATTATCTTATTAGAAGTATTTTGGGATGAGCAAATTCACGCAATACTTCCAGACAGAAATGCTGCTTGCACTCGTAACATCTCCTTTCTACATTGGCTCGAATCATGCATAACGCATATCTTCTGTTTTATGGTAAGCCCACACTGCGGCCAACGTTCCAACTTCAAACGTTTGGACGATCGTGTGGAGGGGTGTTCGTGCGTTGGAAGTTCGAGTTGGAAGGTTGGAGTTCGCGTTGGCCCGGGATCGCCTTCGAGGCGATCCCGACGGCCAACTCACACGAACCAACCTGCCGCAGCTGTCCACACCGTACCGCGTACTATTAAAATGACTATATTATTACGGAGAGTGGTATAACAATTGTTTGAAAACATGTCGTGTATATAAGTATATGATTATACGTACGTAATAATTGTAGGCAACTGAAAAAGATACAGCGTAGCTACAGCTGTTTCATGTCCGCCATTTTGAAGTACGGAATTCGGGGTTGGAGGGTTGGCTGTAGCGACCACACGATCGGCCAACCTTCCAAGGTTGGCTTCAGTCTGGACGTAGCACTAGGCTTTAGTTCTTTACGGAGCATATTATATCTTGTTAGTAAGCTGTTTGGATGATTAACTGACTGTGCAATAGTTCTAGTCCGGACAGAATCGCTGCGGCACTCGTATCACCTAATGATTATTTTTGACCAATCATAACTCATGTCTTGCTGTTTGTGGCCCTCTGTTCTTTATAGGATATATATCTTCGTAGTGGTGCTTTGGAATGATCAAACGAGTGATTGATACTTCTAGTCCAGACCGAAAGTATGTTGTGACTACTTTGGATCACAGATTCTTGGTGACCATCTCTTTAAGTGCATATCTTTCTCATTATTTACCATTAATACCTTATTGGAACGTGCTAACATAATCATGCAAGCAATAATATGTAGTATAAAGCGCAGTGCACTAATTTGTAACAAATTTTAGAGTGCATATGATTCATTATTCATTAAACTTGAAAAACTCGACCTCTCGGGCAATATTGGGTGCAATGATCCCTAGCAAATCGTAACTTTGCAGGAAGACAAAATACAAGTGATCCACGTCACTCGTCTATATATCGCTGGCTACAAGTTGGCTGGTTGGTTTGGTTAGGAAGGATTGTTCCGATATATTTTTAGCTGGGAATTCAGAGTCAGACAGATTCAGTTTACCGACACTCAACCAATACGTCCATCGAGTGATGGAACATAGATGAACTGTGTTGCTGAGGGTTGCGAGAACGGAGGTCGTGTAAAAATGATTCTCGTGGGATTATAGATAGTTTCAAGGTCGCTTCCAAATTAGCATCGATTCCATAAAAAATTCTATGGTCTACTTCACATTCAAAGTCCAATCACTGAAAAGAGTTCACACACCCTTAAAAAAATATTCAATTTTTCAACCACCGAAAGTTGTCCTTCACTTTCGAAATTATTCCATGCCCTGAACTACTTTGAGGAGTTACTTGCATGTTATGCTGAGAATTTCTATTAAGTTTATATTTACCATTTTGGTGCCAAAAGCATAGAACCAGTCACAACCATCTTTATTAAAATACTAGTGAGTACCCGGCCTCCATTGCAACGCCATTCAAAGAAAAAACTTTTTTCTACCCAGTTTGTACCTGTGTCTTTTCGCAAGCGTCCCCATTCCCCTTCTGCGTCTCCTTCCCCTCCCCGCGTTCCCCTTCCACCTTCCTCCGTCACACGTTCCCCTTCCCATTCCCGAGTTAACCTTCCACCTACCCTGCCTTCCCACTTTCTTCATCTCCCCTCGTGCGAACCCCCTCTTTCGTTCCCCTACCCCTCCCGGATTCCCCTTCCTCTCCCTCCTTCCCTCACTGCCGCTAAACTGTCTGAAATATACACATTTTCAAAACAACTCGCGCCCCACCTATTGCAATTTTTTAATACAAATTTCATAACGCCAGAGCACACCAGTATATATAGTAATATCCGCGGGCGTGCGCACAACAAATCACCAAAGTTTCATCGCAATCGGATGAACAGTACAGGAAATAATTTCATAACGCCAGAGTTTACAATTTGGGAGGTGGGTATGGGTACCGCCGCCCCGGGAACCATTTATTGGATAAAAACACATCTGCTACAGGTCACCCCAAGTAGTTCGGCACGTTTGGTGACTTAGCAGGGGTGCCCGGGTTCATGGGGTGAGGTTTGTTCAGGTCTTGGCGGCTGACGCATCTGCCCACCTGCGTGTGGTGGGCAGGACCGAGAAAGACTGGTTGAGGGAGGTCTTTCATCCTCTCCAGCCGGAATCTCTCGACCCATCACCTTGCACCGCGGTTGGAGGGATGGATTCATACGTCCGTCACTCCTGGACACACTGACCACTAGATTCCAACCCACCCCTCATACCTAATTCCTTCCAGAACTTCCTCTCCTTCCTTTCCTTAAAAAGATCTCCACACAGCATCCCCTAAGATGACATTGTCCCCGAGGGAAACGATTTTCTTCAGGGCATCCTGTGTGAAGGCACAAAAAATTTATTTTTATATGTAAACCAGTCCAGTCAATTAATGGTCCAAAAGGAGGTGTAGAGTGCGTGAGCAGGAACCTACGCGATTCCTTCAGAAACTTGTTCAGGGTGCTTAGGGTGTGAACATACTAAAAGTCCTGACGTCTAGGTGGCGAGCTAGGAGGGGGCATTCATTGCCCTTCACCAACTCGAACAGCCTCGTAGCAAGTTATTGTGGCATCTCCGACGACTCAACTGAAAATTGACATTATTTCACTAGTTTGTGGGAAGGGAGGATGTGTATCAAACCACTGAATGAGTTTGGCAATGTCTGCTGTATCTCTACTCCAACGGGCTTGTCCGAGCTCCTTGTGCTGTTCACTTAATGTGAAGAAGACTCCACAAATCTCTTCAAGGGAAGTGTAGATCTCATGAGTTACGCTCATACCAACTAACCACTTGCTGAGTACATTGTGCGAAACACCTCCTCCTGGTATGCCTCCTCTATGCCTCCGGCGTTTGAATGATAGCATCAATGTGGTTTCAATGGTCATATCTGACTATACGCCTGACCAAAAGCAATCAGAGATAAAGTAGCCGCAGAAGTGGTCGCAAACTTGTGGTATTCTTCGGGAGTCATCGTTGACGTTAAATTCTCCATATCTTGAATGTACAACTGGCAGGACGTAACGTAGGGGAAGTGTAATGAGATAAAAAACAGCTTTTTCTGAAAATGACGACATTTTACGAAAAAACTTAAAATTGCTGTAAATATTTACCGGTTGGAGATTAATTTGCTTATGTATATCTATAAATTCTAAAAGAGAATTAAATTCTTTATTACTTCTTTCGAATGAATTTCTTTCTCTGATGAATATTTTAGACGATATGAAAGAATATTTTATGAAAAATGTGAGGTAAAATGATTTTTTTCGAAAATACTCGTATCTACAATTGTGGAGCGTGTAACTCAAAAACGACTGGGATTTCGAAAATTACGCATAGAATAAAAGTTGTAGATAATTTTATGAGCCTTTATCTATTCTAAGAAAGTTTTCCTCTGCGAAGCACCGTTTTTAAGATATAAGCGGAAACCTGAAAATTGGGACCTTCCCCCCCCCTCCCCCCCTATCTCACCATCCAGACATCAGGACTATTAGTATGTTCACACCCTAAGCACCCTAAACAAGTTTCTGAAGGAATCGCTTAGTTTCCTGCTCAGTCACTCTGCACCTACTTCCTTGGCTGGAGTAGAAGATTAATCAACTCCCAAATTTCGCAATAAAAGCACGGATTTCTATCACAATCGAGTGGACAAGAAATAGATTCTGGGCACAGATAAACAACACGGTGAAAGATCCTTCACCATATACCCTAACATGTTGCTGAACCCATATGGAGCTGCCTAGAAATGTCCGGATTTGACGGGATGTTTATCCTAAGCAACTTCTGACGGGATCGTTATTTCAATCACTTGCACTGCAGACTTTTATACTCCGAGCCTTCAATCAAAATATCTTTAGGCAACCCGTAAATCATTTCCAGCAACGGAGAAGCGCGAAAGCACGGTAAAGCGTGCACGGCACCGCACCGCTAGGATAAAAATATTTTGGTCTACTTTATTTTTGTGGAGTTCTATTACTGTCTTCGCGCGGATTTATATTTGTGTAACTTTGGTCATTTTGTATTCTAAAATACATTGATCCTGGTTCGTAATCCATTGACGTGTTTTGGAGAGTTTGGCTCGTATATTGCAACGATTCAATACCAACCACGTTTAATTTTACCAGTATACAGAGCACGAAAAATACTAAAATAAGCTTTATATATCGATGAGATACTCGTATCTGGGTATATTTTGATTAATTAAAACAAGCAAATTAATACAGGATGTTCCGATCATCAGCTCAAACCTACTACTCACTTGATTGATTTGGGTTACCTGTAGACAATTTTGAGTGCTATATCTACCCTCCACGGAAATCTTCCGTAAAAGATGAAAGATTTATTCGTCACCAAACCGAAAACCAATTATTCACCATGTGGGCAAAGATTTTTTTTTTTCAGAAAATATATGTACAACACACCAAATAATCTTTTTGTTCTACCATGGGTTATTCGACACTCATAACAGGAAGTGCTACATAAACAGATTTTAAGATATCTACACAGACATTACATACGATCGCTACATACTCGTACAGTTAGAGCATTCTTTACAAGTTTTTAAGCTCTTAAATACACATGGATCAAAATTTGCATATAATGTAGAAAAACCACAAAGACCTAAAAGAGCACTTTCATGGTAACAAATACCTGAAATGATCGGAAAAACTTGAATTACGAGTTTATTATAAAACTCGGAATGAAATAAATAATTGTTAGAGGTTATTAAAAATCTATTAACATTAATACAATAAAGTTTTGAAATATAAGTGTTTAGCATCTCCACAGATACCTTGAAAGTACTCCCTCAAATGATTGATTTATATATTATAATGCAATGGGCTGAGGTAAATGGTCAGTGCCAGTAAGGTGCGCCTGGCGGGTGGCCAGAGGTGCCGTGATGGCGCTAATGACTCATGACAAATATTTAAAGCATGACTTAAATTAAAAGAAACCACATATCCTCTCTATTGCAAGAGTTTTGCTGAAGGCCAAGTCCACAGCTTTGCATCCCTCCCAAGGCACCGGATTGCTGGCTGGTCCCAATAAGAGATGCAGAAATATTCAAATAGAAAGAATAGCAGCCCCACGACAGTAACGTGCGCAAAACAATCAAATCAACTTTTATAATATATTGCTTTGTGTGTTCTGTTGTTTGTAAGTAAATATTATAAAAAGTACAAAGTGGATAAATAATGCTGGAAGGAATAATAATTTTATTTCTATTATAGTTCTATCGCACGTGTAGACTTATAATTTATTTTATTTATTATTATGTGTAAAAAGTTTTTTTTTGGCCTTGCCTGTCTCACTAGGAAATTCTGTGTCGAGACAGACTAGTTTACAAATATTTTATAAATATTAAATAAAGTACACTTTTCAATACAGCAAAAATATTTGACAAAAATTTTCAGTTTGGTTAGTGGTAATAATAATGAGATAGAGGATTATATTTGGGTGAGGTGACTAATTATTGCATGACCTTTTTCGATGATCCATTGTTTGATCAGGATTTTGTATTTGTTAATATTATTCGATTGTCTTGTTTTGACAGGTAGGTTATTGTATATTTTAGGCGCAATGTATTTGAAATTTCTTTGACCAAATGTTGTGTTTGGTTTAGGTGTTTGTATGAGTTCTTTGGTTTTGTGCCGTGTGTTTACAATATTTTGGGTATTTTCATAAAATGTACGTGTTTTATTTTTAAACAGATGAGTTAAGATTGTTTTTGTGTAAATTTGTCGAATATCTAATACAGGGAATTTTTTTAATATATCTACAGTACTTGTTATTATGGGAACTTTAAGAATGACTTTCATAATTAATTTTTGTGCCTTCGATAATGAATCTATAGCTGATAGTGTTGCACCTCCCCATGCGATTATTCCATATTCAATGATTGATTGACAAAGAGAGTAATAAACAATTTTCATAGATTTGGAATCTAGTATGTTTCTAATTTTTTTGAAGAAATAAATATCTTTTCTTAGTTTATTCGTGACAAGTAGGCAATGTGTATTCCACTTAAGATATTGATCAAATGTTAGACCAAGGTATTTGATATGGTCCGTTCGATCTAGGCAAGGACATTGACAGAATGTATCGTGAATGCAAGAACATTCATGTACTTTTATTTCAACATCTGGATTAGGTTGGCCTAATCCTAATAATAATAGTAAGTTATTAACATTACCGGTCTTGTTGAAGGACAGGAGAAGTAGGTACGAGAAACAACGCCAAGTGCCTAACTGCAAATTGATATGGTATTCTAAAAAATACTATTGGAGTAGGAAGTTAAGTTATAAAAATACTAGCCTGACATATGAAATACTAATTTGTTACTTGAACACGATTCTTACACAGTTTGATATTATTACAATCAAATAAAAAACTATATTCGGGTTGGTGAAAATTTTATACTTATCTTTATTATCACCCTCTCTCCTTCAACAAACCTAAAACCCCATTCCGTATTCACCACTGTTTCGTATTTTTTTCTCGATATTTATATCAACTGTAACAATAGTATGTTTTGCGATTATAGCAAATTGTTGTTATTAATTAGACGACTGTGTATCAGTGTTGGTCAGTAGTCTGTTAGTACGGGACCTTTATAGAAACCTTGCGGAACCCTCACGGAAACCTTGCCCTCGCGGTTCCATCGGGCCAGATGTGAAATCTAAATTGGGTTAATTAGATAAAGTTAAATAGGACTGTTAAATGTTTTCGAGATCTTAGCGATCGGAGAAAATACATTCTTATCAGCGAGTTGGCAGGCCTCCAAGCTGTCGCCGCGGCCTGAACCGAACATACTCTGTGTACTAGAGAACTAGAGGATACAGGTTCTATGTTCTCTACTAGAGTTTCTCAAACTTATTTGACTCACCGCCCCCTTTTCAAGTATATTTATCTTAGCCCCTCTTCTCCACTAAAGGAAATATCTGTTTTATTTATTATTTTTCATGGACTTTTAATATTACCTACTTGCCCTAGGCGAGGGAGAAGGCTTTCGACTAGTAATTCGAAGGTCGGTATTTAATTGAGTTGTGTTATTTCACAATTTAATCGTTTAAAATAATATAAGGAATATTTTTGGCCCTGTGGCATTTTTTGTTCCAAAATGGAAGATATTCTCAGTATCGCCCTGATATAAGACCACCATTGAGAATTGAAACCTTGCAACGACTTAGCCGTGTTTGGTGACTATACCTGAACGTCCCCACCTTCCTCCTCCTCATCTCCTTCTCCTATCCTCTACCTTCAGCCTCACAACACACTCAAATTGCCATAGTCTCACTGGCTCAGGGCCGTAGCTAGGGAAGGGCATTATGGGGCAATGCCCTACCTAAAAATACCTGTGCCCTACCTTAATAAATACCATCGACTATGATAATATACCAGTAAACTGTTTGTTCATAGTTTGATATGATTGAAAAAATACTACCTATTAGTGACATCTAAATAAACAGCTTCGAATTAACCAAGGAATCATATCATACTATCATATCATACTAATTCTTTATTCTGCCTATAGATGGCATTGAAGTAAGTGGTGGGGGACAGAAGTTGTAAATGATAATTACTCTTCGATTTCGACGACTTTAGATGAAATTAAAAAAAGAAAAATTTAATGGTGAAGACGTTGCTAAGAGTATTGGCATTAAAAAAAGTCATGCTAAATTTAGAATTTCGAATGTCATGGGCGTGGCCAGAAAAATCTTATCCATGCTCAACCTGCTCACGCAGATTTACAAGCCCGAAGTGCAGGATTGAAAGATGCCATAACAAAAATAAAGTGTGTCCAAAATGAAATAACTAAACTGAGATCAGATAAATTGTATCATAAAATTTTAGAAGTTGCTAAACAATATACAAGTGGCAATTCCGAAAGTAGGGCCCAGGCGCAAAACAGACAAGTCAAAAAATCAAATCGGATGGATGATTGCGTGATGTACGACCCTTCGTGTTCTTCAGCAAAACAAAATATAGAAGACTAGAACGCTCAGCCCTTTACATCTAAGTATTTCGAAACGTTGGACTTACTAATTGCAAAGTAAAAGCAAAGGAAAGCACAATGCAAGTTTTGTACGTGCAGCTAGAGGCGTTTAGAGATACGTGTGAACTTTTTGCATCTGTTGCGACAATAGGCTGCAGCACTGCCGTGTGTGAATCTACATTTTCAACATTGACTGCAATCAATAGGCCTCAGAGGCTGTCAATGGGTCACACGCCTGTCATGGCAGGCAAGGTGTTTCTAGCCTTTGAAAAGAAAAGAACTAAGTCAGTTGATCTACATTAAGTACTTCGTATTTTTAATGATACGTCGAATCGAAGAATTCGATTAAGGAAGGACTTTTTATAAGGAAGGACTTTTTATTATTTTTAATTTAGTTTTTATTCTGTAATTTCAAATTATGTTTGGTACCTAATATAAACCTTAATAAATGAAAAGCCATTGATGCTTCAGTTACTTTTCTTAGCAATTACTTTAGCAATGATCAAGAATTACCTTGTGTACAAATACTTATTATCTACCTGGTGAAAGAACAAAAGGTAATCCTTTATCATTGTTAAATAATGTTTTGATCATCCAATTAAGTATTGCCTCACACATATACGACGAAAATCGATTCACCAGATCAGATAATTACCGCTGCCCTATCTTAAATTCAACTCTGGCTACGGCCCTGCACTGGCTCCAGCACGGCTCCAGGCTGTTGGGAGTAGTTGGGACTTACACAATTCGACGAAATCTAAAAGCAATTTTATTCTTGCCACATTTTTTTACATATTGTGCCTTTACTGGACTAGTCAAAACTTGTCGCTCCGTGCGCTCAACTAGTATAATTCCGCTTGCAAGCGTTAGACGACTTTAAACACTTGCATTGAAATGCAAAAACCTTTAAGTGGGTAAAATTTTTTCAACGCTTTCTTATTGCCCTCGCTACCCCTTACTATCTACCTATCAATGTTCTGACTGGATCTCCCATTGGAAATCACTGTTCGGTACGCTCGGGAAACTGGGAACAGTGAACAACTGAACAGTGTACAAGGTCCCACAAATAAACATCACTAGCTCCCTCCCAACTCCCACTAGAATTCTGCAGCCAGAACCAAGCGGTGTGGTGCATAAAAGTTTATTTTGTTGACGTCTGTGTATCATGTATTCGAAACTACTCTCAAATAAACCGTATTATTTGCTTTTGTTGTGCTATTCTTGGTAGGCAACTAAATGTAATATTCAACACATTTGAATATTTGTTATCTCAGGTCATCTCATATTATTGTATTGCAATATTATTAGAATAAACTATTGTGTATTGAAAATGCAATACAATAAATGAGATCGCGATCGCCACTTCTAAAGTAGGTACCTTCACAGTTTATATGGGTACACCGATAATCTCTAATTTCAATACGTACACATTTTCCGAGGGATTCAATTTTTCAATCTTTATTTTGTCTCTGTATACTTCCACTTTTCACCCATTTACTACTCTGTTTTTTCCTGGTCAATTCGGCTAAGTAGCACTTACTACTCTGTTTGTTCATGGTCAATTCGGCTAAGTAGCACTTACTACTCTGTTTGTTCATGTTCAATTCGGCTAAGTAGCACTTACTACTCTGTTTGTTCATGTTCAATTCGGCTAAGTAGCACTTACTACTCTGTTTGTTCATGTTCAATTCGACTAAGTAGCACTTACTACTCTGTTTCTTCATGGTCAATTCGGCTAAGTAGCACTTACTACTCTGTTTCTTCATGGTCAATTCGGCTAAGTAGCACTTACTACTCTGTTTTTTCATGGTGAATTCGGCTAAGTAGAACTTACTACTCTGTTTGTTCATGGTCAATTCGGCTAAGTAGCACTTACTACTCTGTTTTTTCATGGTCAATTCGGCGAAGTAGCATTTACTACTCTGTTTTTCCCTTCTTCATATTTTTTTTCTGCTAATTCTCTTTTCAGCGGTTTCGCGAAAAAAAAATCTGATAAAAATAACGAGATAAATATCGTGTTTGATTATAAAATTAAAACCCCTCAGGCTAATTTGTTCGCTTTTCGGAACAACTCATATAGGTCTCATAGAAATAGTTGCGCGGATTGCGCCTCCCTTAGTATCACGTGAGAAAGATGAACTAAACGGTATTGGAAAGAGAAAACACCTTTTCCAACCTAAAAGTTAACCACAAAAGAATTAAAATGTACACCTTTATGAAACCAAAATTTTAGACAGCCATTTAAAAAATAATTATGAAACTTAATGATTTTTTTATGAATTATTTTCACATGAAACGACATAAAGATGATAACGTTTACAATACATGTGTCTAATTATATATGCACGCGTTTTTATTGTTTTTCCTTTTCAATTATTTTAGTGAGAAAAAACTTAAAGTGAGCAATTTTTAAAACTTTTAAAAGTTTGCATAAAAAAAATTAAATAAAAAAAAATCACATGGTTATTTCTAATAACAACATTTGAAAGGCTATTTTATCACCTTTCAAAAACAGTTTTTAGTTTTCTTATTTATTTTGATTTTATTGCAAAGCGGAAATATTCTGACATACACACAGAATATGGTCGAGGCATAGGGGGTTAATGATAAAAAAGTTATTATGTACTTTCTTTCAAAAAATAAATAAAATCATTTTTACAAAGCGCACTGTATCGATCAAGGAAGTTAAATTTAACCCCATTTGCATCGGTATTTGAATGTATTATTTAGTAATTGGATATGCACCAACCTGCTACTGGTTATGCATCAAATAAAAGTAAAATTCAATAAACAAATCATTACTCATTCCTCGAGAAATGCTTTGATTGTAGTTACCGAGAACAGATGGTTGAATACAGCCCGAGACAGTGGATTGTTTGGCCCAACATAAACAAATTCATCATCATCATCATTAATTATGATAATTATTATTGGAGGCTGAGAAATCGTGCACATTTTCTGCAAGCGCGTTCGTTGTCCGAATTTATTATTTCCTGTTTTTTGTTCTTTAAATACATTCAATATTAATTTTAATTAAGCGGGATTTTTTTTTCTCTGTTTTTTGTCTATCTACAAAACTGTACGACCGAGTAAGTAGTGAAAAACCGTGGAAAGTATTATCCAAACAGAAGCGTTACATTATGTTACGGAGTGGTTTGATATCACCAAAAGTATAAGGTATTGTCACCAGGGTTGTTCATTTTGTACATGAATATTTTTATGCAAGAATTCGAATGTATTGGTTTAGACGAGAAAATGAATATTCTTAAAGTATACACTTCGGCAAGCAATATTTGCCTGTTGTACCTACAGCTGTAAACATCTTGCAGTAGACTTGCAATAATTCGTATCTACGATAAACGAAGCGTAATAAGTATTATTATAATGATTTAAATGTTGACTGTAATATAACTATGAAGTTAACATTTATCACAAACTGTAAATTCGTGGTAGGTATTTTGAAAAGATATCACGATAAAGTTTTTATCGCGAATGATAAAACCTTGGAGCAAGTGCGGGTAAGTTCACGTAAAAACTAGTCATATTGTCCCTTACGAAAATGAAATAAGGTTGCAGGGGACAAAAGGCTGAAATTGAAAGAATGATGATTGCAGGAAATTCAAATGCTGGAGTGATGAATGCAGGAGTTGATAACACTGTTGACAAAAGAAACGAGGCTGACAGTCCACAATAAAGTTCTGATACCAAACTTGATGTAATGGGCGTGATGGGCGTGGAACCAACAGAGGAAGAAGAACTTAAACAACAAATTGCAACAGAAGTAAGATACCAGACCTGGCGATTGTTACCCGATTACAATGATGATTATTAAGATGATATAAGTAAAAGGAAAAAGAAATCAAAGTCGCCCCAGGAAGACACGGCACAATTAAAATAATTTAAATAATTGATTAATTTGTGTTATTTCACAATTTTTTTTATTTTTTATTTTTTATTTTTTATTTTTTTTATTTATTTAATTACAGAATACATTTTGTACAAAAAAATTTGAGTAGACCCACAAAGCTGTCATATGGCAGCTTGTCTGCAGGTTCTAACAATATAAACATTCTTAATATAATATCTAAGATAATTTAACTTACAACCATAAATATATAAGATATTTCAATATACCTGCGTAATAACAAGATATGTAGGCAGCTATATTAAGATATTCAAAGATACATGGAGTTTTCGCTCATTAACCATAGTTTTATCATTTTAGGACAAAGTCTCTCATTTTTTTCAAATTTTATGTTTTTATTGATTTTATTGAAAATCACTGGTATTAGATATTCAAGAGTACGGCTTCCATATTTATTTAATATTCGAGGAGTTTTTAGGCCCTTTACTTCTCTAAATCTTGTGGTATGTTTGTGTACAAGTAGGTATTTGTAAGGGCTTTCCCCCATATTATCCATAATAGTAGTGAACCAGTGGAGACCTTTTATTGTAAGTAAGCTCTCTGAGCCATACAGTAGTTTTAAGTTATGTCTCTGTTTGTAAATATTTGTTGTGACAATTTTTTTTATTATGGCAGTTTGTAAATTTTCAATATATTTAATGTAAGTAGTGCTTGCACGTCCCCAAGTTCGAATACCATATCTAAGGATGGACTCTACCATAGAAAAATATATGAGTTTAAGAGTACAATGAGGCAAAATAAATTTTAATTTGTAAAAGTTACTAGCTAAGGATCTGAGCTGGTTACAAATTTTAGCCACTTGTTTATCCCACTTAAAATTATTATCAACAATTATTTCCAGATAAGTATATTCATTTGTGAAATCTATTTTTTCACAGTCACAAACATTAATAATTCCTCTATGTATACAGTCAAAGCTATGAGCGGTTATTTTAGGAACATTCCACATTTTCAAACTTGGTGATTTTATGTACATGCATTTGGTTTTTTTTACATTAATAATTAATCCTACATCATGAGCCCATTTGAGAAGCTCGTTAAAATCTCTTTGTAATTCTTGTATAGCTATTTCAGGATTTTCATTTGATACAACAAGAGCAGTATCATCAGCAAAAATGAATCGACGAGCTTTTTTGAAAATTTTATACATATATAATATATAATTTTGGACCTAGAATTGACCCTTGCGGTACTCCCGATTTGATGTATCTTGATTTACTGATTATATTTAAAATCTTCACACTCATTTTTCTATTTGTCAAATAGTTTTTAAAGAATAAGAGGAGTTTATCCCGGATACCTATAAATTCAAGTACTTTAATCATTTGTTTATGACTAAGTGTGTCGAAAGCTTTTGAGAAATCAATAAATAGAACCAATACATGTTTTTTACAGTTTAGTTGTGAATTTATATGATTAGAAAATTTTTCGAGCAATTTATCGCAACTTTTATTTTTTTGTTTTATTATTATAACTTGTATTATTATAATTAATTCATTAAAAATAATATATAGTATATTTGCGGCAGGTTCCAGAGTGGAAGATACTATCAGTATCGCCCTGGTGTAAGACCACCATTCAGAATTGAAACGTTGCATGAAAATGGCTTTAGCCGTGTTTGGTGAACAGATCTGAATAGCCAGGTACTTCCCAACCTTCCTCTTCCCCACCTCCTTCCCCTCCCCACTACCTTCAGCCTCACAACATACCCCAATTGGGGATGCCATAGTCTCACTGGCTCCAGACGGGAGCAGTTGAGATTCTTGTGCGGCATTCACTGTAAAAAAAAAAATCCAATACTTGACTCGTGCCTAAACATGATTAAATTTTTTTTTAAATTAATTAATTTAAAAAAAAAAGAAAGACAAACATTCCCGGGTTACGAATAACCCAACAATGTTTGTAAATCTCCTTCAACCACCACAGAAAGCCAAAAATGTTGCTTGTGTTGTGATACGAGGACTTAGCCAGCCGAAGAATCGAACACGCGAGGCCCGGGTGGGACCCAAGCGCGATGCACACTCAACCACTGACCGGTCAAATATTTATGTACAGAGAATCCAGGTAGGCCGGGGTCATAAAGGAGATTTACAAGACAGAAATCTTCATCTGAACTAAGCCGAACAAATGAGAAATACTATATCAGGGAAAGCGATTTTTTTTAATGTTTTTTTTATTTATTAACATTCAAACCTGCTATATTTAAAATGCGCCAACTTCCTATAATAATAATAATATATCTTTATTCCACTTGCAACATTATAACTAAGAAAGTAGGTACATATGTTCAGTGAAGTTTACAATGGTTTATAGATTACATTCGTACAAAAAGTTAACAACAGAAAATAATATAAATACATAATTAAAGGAAGATTAAAGAATACAAATTTATGGTTATATAGTTGAGGATTCTTATAACCCGCCTCACTAGTAAATAAATTCTGCAAAACCGTCAATCTTACGGTCTTATCCAAAGATATTCAAATACAATTTCAATATCTTTGGTCTTACCCCACTTTAGAAACAAAACAATAAATGCTGGTAGCCTTTATTGTATGCATCAAACGGAAAGCTGTTTTGCTAAAAATTCCCTGTAATTTCCCCTTTATTAAAAACAATAATTTTCCTTTGGATAATAGGAAAAAATGTTTTAAATAAAAAACACATCGAACAAATAAAAAAAAAGAGTTTTTAGTGTTTTACTTTAAAAATGAGTTTTTTTACTGTTACCAAGTTTAATTTGTAGCAGGTAGCACCTGCTTATTAGAATATACATATAAATAAGTTTTTTAATTTAAAATAAATTTTCAGGTCAATGAGATGGGGGAAAAATAAATCCCCCAAAACTCCAATAATATTTTACTTTCTACATATTTGTAATTACCTACGTACATGAAATGCATATTTATTCATTTTTACTAATCTATTACTTATTGGTAGAGTTAAATCAGATAGAGAGACATTGTGAACCCGTGTGAGCTTAACTTCCAAAACTACATTCCTGATTTCAGATTTCTCCACGCAGCTAAAAATCGTATCCCACTCAAAAGTGCACACTTTTGTTGACCGATAAAAAACCATGCCTTGTTCGACATGTTTGTTTTTTTTCAAAAACCTCAGCTAGTGTAGGTCACATCAGCAATCCATAGATTATAGAAAAAAATACCCTTTATGCAGAGGCGTAGCTAGGTAACCAAAGGCCTTGGTGCAAAAAAGCCCTAACTAAACGGTTTAGGTTTTCTCTAGTCAAAATATTAATAAATGTAAATACTTTAAAGCTACTAGTTGAATTGCAGGAGACCATATTCATCCCAGCTCACATAGGTGTCATATAAATCGCTGCAGCTCCCTTAGTGTCAGAGTGAGAAATATGTACAAAACGATGTTAGAAAGGCAAAACACCACGTTTTATAGTAGAATCTAAAAAATTACCACCAAAAAAGTAAAATGTACACCTTTATGAAACCAAAGTTTTATATCGGAGTTTAAAAAAAAACTGTTAAGAATTTTTTATTAATTATTTTCTCATGAAAAAAGTAAGATAATAACGTTTATAATACATTTATCTAATAAAATATGTAAGTATTTGTTTTTTTTTTCATTATTAGTCATTTTAGTTAGAAAAAACGTAAGGCAAGCCAATTTAAAACTTTATTATTTATTATACTTGCATGCAATTTTTTTTAATATTTCAACAATTACAATGTTTATTACGAAAAGGTGGAAAGATTTAGATACCTAGCTCGGCAGTATTCTCACTTCTCACTAGAGACTCTTGACCCAGATATAGAGGTTAGGTGCAGAATTGAAACAGCAAAAATTCAAATGAAATCCCTCTTCTGCAATGACAATATCAGTTTAAAACTAAGGCAGATAATGCTAAAATATTATGTGTGGTCGGTCTTGCTGTATGGATGTGAAACATGGACCTTGAAAGTAAATACTATGAAAAGGTTACAGGCTTTCGAAATCTGGCTTCACCGGAAAATGCTCAAGGTCCCATGGACCGACATGATCACCAACACAGAAATTCTCAGGCGGGCTAGAGCAGATCGAGAACTGCTTACATTAATAAAAATCCGAAAAATTTCATATCTGGGTCATATACTTCGAGGGGAGAAGTGTAACTTGCTCCATTTAATATTGAAAGTCCCCGAGGGCCTGAGAGGAGACACATGTCTTGGCTGCGAAATGTACGATAGTGGACCGGCATTAGAAGTGTGGAGGAGCTATTCCGGGCAGCGCAAGACAGAGAGACATTTTCAAGAGTGATCGCCAACGTCGGGGGACCTGATAGGGCAGATGTTTATTACGAATTATAAAATTTGAAACTGAATTTTCAAAAACAGTTTTTAGTTTTGTGATATATTCAGAAATATTCCAAATATTTGCATTTTATGGTAAAGCGGAAATATTTTTACCATCTGAAAAATACGCCAAATTTCTGAATGGTTAAAGTAGTAGGTACTGTCGATACGGCAAGAGTCAGGCAGATGTAAAAAACACCGTCTGATTTGACTAGCGTAGTATAGGTGAAATCGCCTTAGAGGGAGAATAGAGAGCATTTTTGAGAGTTATTTATTAATTATCACTACCACGTGCTCTGAAGTATAATGTCGTGTTTTATATAATATCTTCCCTCATTTTCTCAATTTTGAATT
This sequence comes from Limnephilus rhombicus, assembly GCA_929108145.2. NCBI lineage: Eukaryota > Metazoa > Arthropoda > Insecta > Trichoptera > Limnephilidae > Limnephilus > Limnephilus rhombicus. The sequence continues at coordinate 38,951,860 of OV815278.1, forward strand.
GAATCTAAACGGTACTTTTTATAAAATGAAATAAAAACTGTGATATCTCATAAGCATAAGCCTCAATGTTAAATGTAAAAAATTTCAAAGTTCAATATCCTTTTACTGGTTCTCTGCAGATTTTCAAAAATTTTACGAGATCATTGTCTTATCATAATCTACTAATATACCAAATTTTAGAAAATTTTAAACGGTAACTCTCAAAAAAGTCGTGTTGCAACCTATTTTATTTACATTCCAAAGGTGGGAGAATTTGAAGCTAGTTCAATATGAGGTTTGCTGGTCAGGATCTGAGGGCCCCTGAAGCTTGGGGGCACTGTCTAGCCCTTCGGTAGCTACGCGACTGCCTTTATGCCCCTTCCAATTTTACAAGTTCCGCAATGCTAATAATTAAGCAACGAATACCGGTTAATACTGTAATTTGTTTTTGTTATGTAATTCTGTAAATCTACATTAATTAATTTTTTTTTAAAAGAAAGACAAACATTCCCGTGTTACGAATAACCCAACAATGTTTGAAAATCTCCTACTACCACCACAGAAAGTCGAAAATGTTGCTTGTGTTGTAATGGAGGACTTAGCCAGCCGAGGAATCGAACACGCGACGCTCGGGTGAGACCCAAGCGCTATGCCCACTCAACCACTGACCGGTCAATAAAGTAAATAAATCAGCTCATTTTTAATTTTTTTTTTAAAGAAAGACAAACATTCCCGGGTTACGAATAACCCAACAATGTTTGAAAATCTCCTACTACCACCACAGAAAGTCGAAAATGTTGCTTGTGTTGTAATGGAGGACTTAGCCGGCCGAGGAATTGAACACGCGACGCCCAGGTGGGACCCAAACGCGATGCCCACTCAACCACTGATCGGTCTCGATTCCGAGTTCCGTTTAAAAAAGAACAAATTTAATAATTTAATGTCGTCAATGTCTACAATTATTTACCGCAAGCGTTATCTAAAAAAAACCTAACATCAACAAGAATTTTTAATATTTTAGAAGTTTTGACCCATTTTGAAATATAGAAACAAAAATTTTAACAAAACAAAAAATAACGACTTCAAAAAATGCACTAAAAAGTAAAAAAATAATTTCGTATTCTTCTACAACTTAATAAACTACTTACTTTTTCTACTCATCAATATGCAAGTACGATTGTTATTTTTGGAGTCGGTGTCAGCAAGTTTTTATCTACATACATAGTTATAGGTCAGATGTGCTTGTGTCGCACGCGCGATTTGACGAGGCGAGAGCGGGGCCGCGGCGGCAGGGGAGCTGTCAAGTGAAAACGCCGGGTACCTCGGCTGACACCGACTCCAAAAATAACAATTGTACCTACATATTGATGAGTGGAAAAAGTAAGTTGATTATTAAGTTGTAGAAGAATACGAAATTATTTTTTTTACTTTTTAGTGCATTTTTTGAAGTCGTTTTTTTGTTTTGTTAAAAATTTTGTTTATTTTTTGATTCTTAGTGAATCTAAAGTACACTAACAAATTTGTCTGAATATGGGTAGAACGTGCTACTGTTTGAGACAGACATTACTTGACCATAACGACGTTACGGTAGGTGACTCAAAGATCCGGATAGCCTATATCTTCCGGATCTGCCGGATCTACTCTGATGATGGACACTGCAACGCTATCCGAAATGTTGGCTAAAGAAGGAGGTAGCGCAATGCGGCATAACACCCCAAAAACAAATAACGAAAATACTTTTGACCGTGAAAATCTAAAAACGTATCAGCCTATAAAAGATTTGGCCGAGTATCGTTAATTTGCTCCTAAGAATTGAAGAGTTCCGTTACTTTGTCATGAATCCCATAATCAGAACCTAACCAAACTCTCATCAAACTACCCTTGAAGTACATCCTTTCCAATAAATTAAGAATCATCAAAATCGGTTGGCGTGATATTGAGTTATTCGTCCATTTGTCGCGCACATACTTAACGCAAATTTAAGACTTATATGGTTTTCTCGTGGATGCCATTTTCAGAACCGGACCAAATTGAAATGGGACCACACGGGAAGCACCAGCGTTCAAATAAAAAAATAATCATCAATATCGGTTTACCCAGTCAAAAGTTCTGAGGAAACAAACATATTTTTTTATTTTTTTAAATACAGTCGAATTGAGAACCTCCTCCTTTTTGAAGTCGTTTAAAAAAAATAAAATTACTTATCTGTTTTGGTTTTAACTTCAAAAACTTTTTGGGTCAGTCTGTCAATCAGTCAGTCACTGGACCACAAGGTTGATGACTTGCATCCGATAATTAACTTCATATTTTCCAAAGGTAAACTACTAAACTAAAATCTTCTTCGACACAAGTAAGTTAGTGGGAGTGGCGGATCAGCTAGCGGAGAGCAGGTATAAAGCAGGTGTTTTAAGTAACCATTAGGTAGCGCCGCTCCGGTGTCTGGTCTTCATCAGATAATGCTCTCTTATGACTTTTATGACTCACGGCAGATGAGAGGTTTCAAATAAAATCTATTCTTGCCGCCAAACAACGTTTTATGAGCGCATATTTATATAGCATGGTTTCCCGATTGCCATCGGTGTCTTGGCATAGCGACGAAAACCTACGCCATAACATTATAATGAACTGTTAATCGTTTTTCCCTGAATCTTATTAAAATCGAGACATTTTATTGACATTTCTGTGCGAACGTTCTCTGAAGGTGCCTTGTGGCTTTACAACGTTAAGTAACGTGACAATATTGATATTATTAATTTGTGAAAGCTATTTTCAAGATTATTTATCAGTTCATCGTCGACATTGTGATAAATTATGTATGTGACCTAGCTGTGTAGATTTTGACCTTTCATAGTTTTCGTTTCTGTCGGGACATTCCAGTGACCTGAAAATTGTCATTACGGGTTGACGCGAAGTTTTCACTTTCAGTAAGTGCGAAAGGGAAAGGGATATCAAAGCCCCCCGCCCCCTCCTTCTGCGTGCTGTTGGGAGACAAAAAGTGAAAATCGTAAGCGCGTTTGCATTTGCGCGAGAGGGACAGCGAAACTGTCACCCTTCCTGCATAATGTGCACATTTCAGAGCCAAGATTTTATCAAAATCGCGCACGACGTCACTCGTGACAAGCTCGCTATGAACAGATATCACGTGACGCCGTGAAACTCCATACAATATTGTCAAGGGTGACGTCACAGCTGGATGGCGGCGGGAATAGTTGCGCGGCATCCCATCACAACACACAGCAGTCACTCGGAGTCAAGTCTTACCCGCCCGGGCGACTATTCTCGTGTTGGCCATCTCCTAAAATGGCCGCCGGGCAGAACAGGCGGGAAAGCGAAAAACGACCCAATCCTAACCTAACCCCCCATAAAAAACACACCACTCTGTCTTCGTTTTTTTTTAATGTAATTATTCATCGGCAAATATATTATGTATATCGAAACACAGAAATAGGCAACAAAAAGGAAAGAGCTGTGTGTCCGATGGAGAGCTGCCACGGAGCATTCACAATTTCACACGTGGGTGTTGGGTGTTACTGTTATGTTTGTTATGTGGGGAGGGTGGTATTCTTAGACGCTGTAACACACGATGTCGAGTAGATATATTCACATCTCACATTCCCAGCTAATTTTCAGTCGTTTTCATTAAAAAGCGCAATTTTGAAGAGAAACTAATTTAAATAAACGTGAAAAGCTTCATACACCCAGAAAAAACGTGGGCTGCGGAGGTTAATTGAATACCATCATTTTTATTGGCAAACAATAAGCTTTCCCGTGATAAATTCTAACTAATCTGGCGAAATCGGAAAATCGTAGTTCGTGGATTTGTATCCTAAGACAAAGGAAGAAACTGTTACTTTAAATCAGTGATTCCCAAAGTGGTCCAGGTGGACCCCCAGGGGTCCACGGGAGACTCGACGGTAGTCTACGTTGGCATGATAAAAAAATGGGGGTTCACAAGATGTAAATGGGGATCCATGAAAATTTATATGATTTCGATAGTAAGGAACAAAAATGTTGACTTGGGTTTACTTGTTGGCAGATAATAAATACACTAAGTACTCAAAAAAATTAAGGGAGCAAAAAATCAATTGTGATTAAAGCAGTTAAAAAAATAAGTAGCAATGCGTTGAATACCCGTTTATTTGCACAATTGTGCGACAAAAATGACGAAGACTTCCAACGATTGCTCTTAGGTACACACTGAAGTACGCTGATTGTCGAAAGGTGCATATTTAACAAGGTTTTACTCACTTTTTAAATCAGTTTTAGAGTTTCTGGAAAGTAAAGATCCAGATCCAGAAAACCTGATCCAATTGAAATCTAGCGTTTCCCTCGTTATACCTTGTCGAAAAAAGTTTTAGTGTCGTTACAAACCTATTAACAAAAAAAGGAACAGAATGAACATCACAGAACGGGGATATTTGCGGTTAATCCTTACAAAACTGAAGCCAAATATTGATAATTTGCTGACAATCCATCAAGTACATTCCTCAAAATTAAAATAAATAAATAAATTAAATTGTTTTTATTAATTTTATTGATTTGACTATTTTTTTAATTGTTGATTTGTATTGTTGAAGTTACGGTACCTTATTTAATTTTAATAATATTTGCGATTGATATAACGAATAAACGTATATATATAATATAATACACGCATAACAAAATTATACGAACGTCGTCGATTTGGAAATAAAGACGACGACAATTTAAATGAGTTGTAAAAACAATGACGGCAGTTATTTTTGTATCTAAGACTCAACGCCACATCACTATTTCCATACGGACCATATCAAAGCAGTCGATTAAATAAAAAAATAATTATACCAATAAAGAAAAATGATTTAATTATATCGACGAGGGTTCCATGCCAACTCAGAATGAAACCAACTCAGAAACACCTCAGAAATGAAAAAATAATTTTAAAATAGCCGGTAACCCTAACCTAACTTAACCTATTAAACCATTTTTTTATCATCACTTTTAATGACCTTTCTGAGGTGCTTCTGAGTTGGTTTCATTCTGAGTTGTCCGGTCACCATCGACACGGTAGGAAGTATAATAATAAATGCAGATTCATAAAATGCAAGACACTGCCCCAAAATGAGTTATTTTAGAAAAACTGGAAGATGGCCTGTAGGCCTGTATCCAACAACCCAGCAATGATAAGATCAAGGCTAAAAAAGATATTTTTTTACATGAAAAAATGTAGAGATGCTATGTATTTCGACTAATTAATTCAAATTTTAATAGATTATTTCTTAACAGGTAATCCTATTTTGACATTGCCTACCGCCATGCCAATAGAAAGACCTAAGCGTAACTCGGGCCTATAATTCCATACAAAACTGTGCTTTCGAAATTCAAATGGGATGGAAATCTACGATTTCAAGCGAGTGTAAGTGAGACGGAACACTGGGGGTTGAGCTAAATGGATAATTTGTTTCCATTCAAATTTATATGGAAGACACTTGTGTTGTATTCTTTATTCTATGACCTATATAATATTGACTGGTTGGGTAACACACAACACACGTAAACATCCATGCAAGTGTGTGTGTTTTGGAGTAAAATGACGCAAGTCCGAATATCTGTTGTCCAGCCGCCATGGCGCGATGGCGTGTCCCAATCTACCAGAATGTATATTTAGCGTCGTAAAGTGCACCGCGTTAGCGATAACATAATATAATTTTGTTTTTGGAAATGGGTCAAGACCGTCAGTTGTGTCTTGTGTCGGGTCCGTGTGTTAAGTAGGTTGCATCGATGACAGACGAGTTGCATCCTTATACAACATAAACTGACATAATTTTAAGGACATTTTTTCAGGAGCAATGAATTCTGAATTGGGTGCTGCCTTCAAGCTGAAGTTAAGCTTTTTGGATCCTTGCTTACCCTCTGTGACACGGTTCAGCCTGTTCAATGACAGGCTGACTGTTAAATATTGTTATCCGTCCACAATTTCACGTGTGGGTGTTGCCTACTGTTTTGTTTGTCATGTGGGGTGGGGTGGTATTCTTAGATGTGGTTCTTGGTGCTCTTCCTCTTGGTGTTCTTCATCAAAGTTCAGGTATCATTCCATCCAGGATCAATCCTGAAAACTCATATTGGTTTATAATCTTTCGAAGAAAACACCCTTATCAATCACGATGTTTACAACGGTGACCGGACAACTCAGAATTAAACCAACTCAGAAGCACCTCAGAAAGGTCATTAAGAGTGGTGATAAAAAGATACGAAAAAATTGGTTAAATAGGTTAAGTTAGGATAGGGTTACCGGGTATTTTAAAATTATTTTTTTATAGCTTTTAATGACCTTCTGAGGTGTTTCTGAGTAGTTTTCATTCTGAGTTGGCATGGAACCGTCTATATTAGTTGAAGCTGGTCAAATCTATATAAATCAATTACTGTTCGTATGTCTCGCTAAAACTCGAGAACGGCTGGGCCGATTTAGCTGATTTTGGTTTTGAAATGTTTGTCGTAGTCCAGGGAAGGTTTAAATGGTGAGAAAATATGGAAACATTTCGAGGAAGATAGTAAAAACAACAATTTAATTTTTCCATATAAACTGTACTACGTACTTTCCTGTCAAACATTTGACGTTCGTCCCGTCGGTACGGTAGACTCGGGTCCACTCGAATTGAAGCACATATAATATTAAAGGTTTTGAATCGACAAAATATAAGAAAATTGAATAATTTCAGAAAAATAAACTACTATTTTAACTTCGTACGTTTGACAGCTCGCGATTTTGATGAAATAAATTTAGCAGGCAGCTGTTTTTTTTTTAAAGAATTTTGTATTGATTTTTTAAAGTATTGATATTTTAAATAGGTACCTGTGTTATGTACCAAATTTGCCTTTTTCGCTTGGTCACGCCATTACTTCAGAACGACTTTACTTATTTCATTCAAACATTGGGGATTTGATGTGTGCTTGCCCGCGATGATTTTTATAAACAATAGTGAGTCCTGGCATCATGAAATTATGAATTGCTAACCGTTCGTCCGATTGCGATTAAACTTTGGTGAGTTGTTGTGGGCACGCCCGCAATATTTTCTATATATACTGGTGAGCTCTGGCATTATGAAATTTGTAAAAAAATTGCAATAGGTGCTAAGCAAACTGTTTGAAAACTGAATGTACCGGGACTGAATGTATGGAATGCGGGAGGGGTGAGGGGGGAGGTGGGGGGGGGAAGGGGAACTCGGGAGGGGGGTTCGCGGGAGGGAGGTGGCGAATACGGGAGGGGGAGGGGAACTCGGGAGGGGGGGTTCACGGGACGGGGGAAGGGGGGGGGGAGTAGAGTGAGGAGAGGGAAGGTGGAGGAGGAGAAATGGGAACGCGATAGGGGAAGGGGACGCGGGAGAGGAAGGGGAGGAAGAAGGTGAACGGCACGAATGGGAAAGGACGCGGAGGGAGAAACAATTTCTTTATTAAATGGCATAGCAACGCATGCCGGGAACCATCTAGTCAGTAATAAAAATAAAGGGTTAGCTTATTAGGCCGGTTACAGTGCACGACCGACGGCGACGGTCGGTGCGTACGGTCGGTCCTGGCGATCGCATACCACCGACCGACCGTCGGTGCGTACCGTCAGTTCACGCTTGACCAACAAGCTGACCGGACGTCGTACGCGAAATGGACGCGTTTACAAATAGTTTAATTGCTGCTTATTATCTTCGTAGACATATTAGGAATAGAAGATGTGGATATCACGTACATCCGATCGTCGCCCAGATCATTTCAAGGGGAATTCACTCGTCGGTCGACCGACGGTCCGCATGCGCACGCGCTCGACCGACGATTCTCGTACGCACTGCGTAGCGATATACGCATGCGTACGGTCGGTCCTGCACTGAACGATTTATGAATTTTCATACAAATGACAAGCGCGACCGACGTACGCACCGGCCGTCGGTCGAGCACTGTAGCCGGCCTTAGTGAGTGGTTTTTTTCAAATCTCGCTTGCAATAATTCAAATAGAAGGTTTTTTTTTAGACAAACTCTTTTTACTTATATATACACCGATGAAATCGAACCCTGGGAACAAAGCCACAGCTTCATGTCATCAAACTGCAGGAAAATTTACAGCCAAACTCTAGAAAGAAAATTCGTAAAAGTGCATAATAATTATCATCTGAACTGCCTATATAGCGTGGTCGTCCACGAACAGTGTTATCGAAGCTCCCGATTTTTCGGGAGATCTCCCGATTTTTCACTTCATCTCCCGATCTACCGGAATGCATCAAAATCTCTCGATTTTTCGAAGTTCTCATCGATTTATCGTTTCTCGTCAATTCCTTGTTTGTGGTCCGCTTATCAGGCAAATAATTGTCTATGGTTAAAAAAAATATTCCCCGGATTCAGATATTTACCAGAATAATTACAAAATAACAATTATTATAAGCAATAATTGTCAGCCTGAAACACTCATTTACATTGAAAAATCTTCCGAGAAAAGATACTTGCCGCCAACGGCAAATAATAATTACAAAATACTGTAATCTAAGCATATCTCTATTATAGACCCATACAAACCGATCATTTATGAATTATGAGCTGGAAATTATAATTTATTACGTAACGGAGGGGTGTCAAACTGGATTTTCTTAACCCTTTGATTAGTGAGTTATTTTTTTGTCATCTACATCGTGGGAGTGAGTTATTTTTCAAGTTTTTATTAATTTTTTAATCGATTTAATTAATTATCTTCTTACCTTGTTTAACTACACAAGTTAATTTCGGAGCTTTTTTATTACTATATATAACCTTTTCTTATTGAATAAGTAAGCATTACGTAAATTTAGTTGGACAAATTCAGTGGTTCTCAACATTTTACAAATAATGTTGCGAAAATTTTTTTTTTATAAAAAATGAAATGTACAGTACCTACCTAATAAAAAGCCATAAAACATGATACTAAAAATAAAAATAAATTATAAATTCAGTGGTTCTCAACATTTTACAAATAAAAAGTTTCAATTTTTTTATTTGCTTACATAAAAAGAAATATACAATGTAATAAAGAGATAATACTAAAAATAAAAAAGTGGTTCTCAACATTTTACAAATAGTTTTTTCAAGAAAAAATAATAAAAATATGTATAAGAACAGAAATGTACAGTAATAAAAACATAATACTAAAAATAAAAATCAATTCAGTGGTTCTCAAAATTTTACAAATAAAAAGTTTTCAAATTTTTATTTTTTTTTTATTTACTTATATAAAAAGAAATATAATATGTAATAAAGTGATAATACTAAAAATTAAAAAGTGGACCTATTCAGTGGTTCTTAACATTTTACAAATAGTTTCTTTTTTAAATAAAAATATTTATAAAAACAGAAATGTACATTGAAGTACCCACCACTGTCCCGCCCGGTATAGGCGACTTGTGGTCGCCCCTTCGGAGCTCTCGCAAGAATCTATTTTTTTTAATGAACGGCTCTACTATTTAATGAACGAATCTAGACCTTCAATGTCCCTACATACTTTGTTAGGTGGCGGAAATGTAGGATCACCTACAGACTGTACTGTAATGGTCAGTATACTAATACTACAGGTGTAAGTGGTACATAATAAATACGACATAGAAAACAAAAAATTAATATTTCAGCAACCATCATGAGTTATGCATGCAGTTGCTGATGAACGGAGGGAGACCACACACTCCAGAGCTGCAGGCATCTGTGACAGAAATGTACAGTAATAAAAACATAATACTTAAAATAAAAATAAGGTATAAATTCAGTGGTTCTCAACATGTGAATAATGTTAGATTTAAATTACTAGCTAAAATATTCTTTTCGTGTGGTATTCCTCAAAACACGGATACATACATAATGGAACATTACATCCAACACACATAAATACTACCACAACACGGGCAATAGCCTAGTGTGGTAGTCAAAAAATACCAACAATGTACCTATCATGTAAACATTTATTAAATAATAAAAAAAAAAAAAAAAATAAAAAAAAAAAAAAAAAATGTTGTGTCCTTCCTTTGCACTGGACGAATTTCGGAATTACTGCACACAAAACATCTCCTACGTGTCCTGCCTACGGTAGCAACGGTAGCGCCCTACTGTTGCTTCTCCGTATGCCCCGGGCATGATGGATTCCTGGAAGCGAACTGGAATTGATTCCTGGAACTGAACAAAAGTGCTTGACGACTGCGCTTTATTTTATTTTCTTGTTTATAAATAAAAATAATAATTTTTTAAAAGACTATTTGTAAAATGTTTGAGAGCCACTGGATTACTCCACTTTTTTATTTTTAGTTTTATCCCTTTATTATTGTATATTTCTTTTTATACAAATAAAAAAATCAAAATTTTTGAAAACTTTTTATTTGTAAAATGTTGAGAGCCACTGGATTAGTCCACTTTTTTATTTTTAGTATTATCCCTTTATTCTTGTACATTTCTTTCTATACAAATAAATTACATAAAATTTTTGGAAACTGTTTATTCGTAAAATGTTGAAAGCCACTGGATTAGTCCACTTTTCTATTTTTAGTATTATCCCTTTATTATTGTACATTTCTTTCTATATAAATAAATAAATTTAAAATTTTGAAAACTTTTTATTTGTAAAATGTTGAGAGCCACTGGATTACGTAATCTGTAACGTGAAATACGTAACAATTTTGGTAAAAACGTGTAAAAATGTTTGACAAATATATTTGTATTATCTATAAATCATAATTGCCGCATACGTGCGGCAATACTCCTCAAAGGGTTAAAGGCAATTTATAAGATTTTGCGTGTGTAAGCGGGCCAGACTCAAAATTAAAACCCATGCTCAATTGTTAAAATCTTTATTTATTATAAATTTTCATTCAAGTTAAAAAGGAGGGTAAAATGGTAAATTATCTTGAGCAGGACACACTTCTCTTGTTTTTGATAAGCTCATTGAAGTCGGGTGTCATATTCGTGGTAGTTATTTTAAGAATCGATTGGAGATGTTAAGTTCATCCGTAAACCTTGAGCGATGTTTGTTCTTATTTATTTTCAAAACGGAAAACATACACAGGATAAGTGCTGTGTGCTTTCTTATATTTGGATATATATTAACAACATATTTAAAGCAATTTTTTTAGGTTAACATTTTGGCAAGGATTAAACTTCAAACTTCCTTTAAAAAAGGTTTTTCTCCACTGTAAGACGGCTTGCGGACTTTTGAATGTTCCTTTTGAGAAGATAAATAGTTGCAGTCGGAACATAAAAAAGGTTTTTCTCCACAGTGAGTCAGAATGCGGATTTTAAATTGTCACTTTCGAGAACATGAATATTTGCAGTCAGAACATGTAAAAGGTTTTCTTCACTGTGAGACGGCTTGTGGACTTTTAAATATTCCCTTTGAGAACATGAATAGTTGCAGTCGGAACATGAATATGGTTTTTCTCTACTATGAGTTCACTTGTGAGTTTTTAAAGTATCATTTTCAGCACATAAATAATTGCAATCGGAATATACAGAAGGTTTTTCTCCACTGCGAGACGGCTTGTGGATTTTAAATTGTCACTTTTGAGGACATGAATAGTTGCAGTCAGAACAAGTAAAAGGTTTTCTCCATTGTGAGACGGCTTGTGGACTTTTAAATGTTCCTTTTGAGAACATGAATAGTTGCAGTCGGAACATAAAAAAGGTTTTTCTCCGCAGTGAATCAGCATGTGAATTTTAAATTGTGACTTTCAAGAACATGAATCGTTGCAGTCAGAACATGAAAAGGGTTTTTCTCTACTGTGACACGGCTTGTGGACTTTTAAATGTTCCTTTTGGGAAAATGAATAGTTGCAGTCGGAACATTAAAATGTTTAATGGTTTAATTTTAATCTAATATAACTCCTAAGTATTTCATAACAGTAATAATTTCCATACTTTCATTAACAATTTTAATATGGTCCATGCAATTTTTTTGTTGTTTTTGATGATTAAACTGAGATATTAGTAGGTATTTCAATAAAGGATTATTAAACAGTGTACCGTTATCAAGCATCTGTCACCAGGTGAGAGGTGTTTTGAAAAAGTCCATGAGGTGGTTTATTGGTTCCTAAATAAAATTTAAATTATTACTATCTATCAGTATTTTCAAAGGTGTTCAAGACTATTATCAAGGATAGACTTCTAAAATACATCTCTAACAACAATATCCTAACACCACAGCAATATGGCTTTCGAAAAAATTCCAGTACCCAATGTGCCACCTTCGATTTCATCTCGAACATTCAGCAGTACATAGACCAGGGCGAATATGTAGCAGCTATTTTTATAGATCTAAAAAAAGCCTTTGATACAGTAGATCATGAAATACTCCTACAGAAAATGGAACATTTGGGTATAGTCGGGAAATCTCTAAAGCTCCTCCGAAGTTACCTATCTGATAGATATTGCCTTGTCGACATCGAAGGCAACCTAATCGGCTTTGGAAAAATCACATGTGGAGTGCCACAGGGCTCGATTCTAGGACCCCTACTTTTCTTACTATACATCAATGATATAACTAAATGCGGCATCTTGGGAAAATGATTCTGTGATTTACTATCGCTGTAAAAATCTGAGGGAACTTGAATCTCTAATGAATAAAGATCTCGCAAAGCTAGCTAAATGGCTGCGGATAAATAAATTAAGCCTCAATGTCAAAAAAACCCACTACCTCACTTTCCGGAAAAAAGATTACATGAACATGAATATTACTCTTGGAAATGAAAAGCCCCAAAATGTACAAGTAACGAAATATTTAGAGTTATTCATAGATTCTAACCTATCGTGGAACTCCCATGTTGAATATGTTAAATCCAAAATTTCCCCGATAACTGGTGTACTCTATCGACTTCAAGATGTGCTCCCCACAGCTGTACTGCATGCCACATATTATGCTCTGATCCACTCTCACCCAAGTTTTCTGGGGCACCATTACTAAGAAACAAATATCCGAAATACAAGTAATCCAAAATAGAGCCATAAGAAATATATACCATCTACCATGGGATACACATGTCAAAGATATATACTCACTGACACAAATTCTTCCCTTTACCATTCTGCCAAAATATAGCATCACCACTGCCATCCTACAAATAATTCAACACTCCTCACACACCAACACTAAACCAGCCTTTAATTCCGATATACACCAGCACAAAACACGATCACAAAATCAAATTCACATATCGTCATCTACTCACAAAACTAAATTTGGCATTAACTCCTTACAATACATCGCACATACGCAATACAATGCATTACCTAATGTCCTAAAACTACCAGAATCAAACAAAAAAATATTGGCAAAGGCTCTAAAAGGATATTTTCTCAGCAACTTTATTAACTAGTGACGAATTTAGCTGTCTTCATTTGTAACTCTTGTATATTCTTCAATTACCTGTGTCAAGTGTGTCTAGTCCATTTAAAAATCTATGTATTGTTTCATTGATTTCCGTGTTCTTATGAAAAAAATAATTTTCCTTTAGATGTATAGTGTTGTCCTTCCCGAAATGAGTTTCATAAAACTCATTGGGAGTAATGTATTATAAATTGTATATAATAATTTTGTAGTATATTATCTCTAATAAAAAAAAAATAAAAAAAATACTTATTGATTAAAAGATTTTTACTTATATGAATGTCGTTCACTTTTAAGAGTAAGTAGGTGTTAAATTAATTATGGCGTCTCGTTAAGTGACGGGTGACAGTTCAAGGTCGAAGTTTGACAAAAATTTGTGCGGAGTTGCCAGACATATCATAACGTTCGTTAGGGAAAATTGCGTTATTCCACGGGCAACCTCTACAATAATCGTATTGACGGCGCTGCTTATGGGCTTTTTCGTTTGTTGTTAAGGTTCTGCTTCGGAATAACAAAAGGGATTCGGATTATTGACAAGGGAAAAATTTCATTAAAATAATTCTAGTCATCTCCCGATTTTTTCAAAGTTCTCCCGTTTTCTCCCGATTTTTAGGCGAAAATTCTCCCGATTTTGAAGTTTTGGATTCGGCAACACTGTCCACGAATCATATTTTGAGTCATTCGTGGGTGGGAGATTGCCGGTTCCCGGCAGCGTTGCCAACTCTACGTCTTTTTGCGTAGATCTACGTATTTTAGGTTTTTCCTGAACATCTACGAACTTAGGCCCAGAATCTACGTATTTTCTTTCAAATTGTACAAATTTGCAAAATAACATAACTTTTTAGGTTGAAGCAGCATATTTTCCGTAACTTTACCAGACGCGGACTCCAACAAACGTTCCGTTTCATACTAGAGTCCGCGCCACACAACAAGTCGCGCAGACAATTCTTCCATTTCAAAAAAATACAATGCTTCAATTTCAACAGGATCAGCAAATCAATGGGGTTTGGCGTCGTGTTTCAAAAATACGAAAAGGCGATTCGTCTCAAATTTTTCCCTTATTAGCCCAGTTTACACAAAACTTAAACATTGCTACATAGCAGTGCAAATGTCGAGCGTCTGTTTTCCGCGATAAATTTTATGAAAAGTAACATCCGAAAAAACTCTCTACTGACACGCTAACAGGCTTACGAAAAGTGGCTTGAAAACAAGCAGCGAGCCTTCGCAGAAACATTTTAAATATTTTAATCAATATATGTACAAATTTAATTTGCCTGAAGATTCCGAAAATTGAGTTTTTTTTTTTAAATTTCTTTTTTTTTTACCACAAATGTAGCAATTTTTATTTTTTGTTATTTACTAGATTCTTATGTCCCTTGAAGAGGTGAATCATTTAAATTAACTGAATTTATAGTTAAGGTTCTAATATATGTACAAATTTAATTTATCTGAAGATTCTGAAAATTTAGTAATTTAAAAAAAATATATATTTTTTTTTTTTTACCACAAATGTGACAATTTTTTATTTACTAGATTCTTATGTGCCTGGAAGATGTGAATCATTTTAATTTACTGAATTTAAAATTAATGTTCTTTTATAAATAGAATTTATTTTGCCTGAAGATTCTGAAAATTGAGAATTATTTTAATAATTTTTTTTTACCACAAATGTTGCAATTTTTATTTCCTAGATTCTTATGTGCCTTGAAGAGGTAAATCATTTAAATTTACTGAATTTAAAGCTTAATGTTCTTATATAAATAGAACGGCATCATTTGCGTCTCGCAATTTTTACCTCATGTGGGATGTGGGTATTTTCTAAAAACCCTACGAAAAATGTTGCAAACAAACATGGTAAACGGTAACCGCAGCCTATGAAAGTTTACAATACCAGGAGTATTATTTTTAAATAAATTTTATAAAAAAATACTCATTTAATTCTGTTTCACCTACCCTAACTTCTTCATTTCACTCAAAAAAAAGTACGTAGATCTACGAACTTTTCATAATCCAAATTATACAGTTTCTACCTAATTTTCTAGTCTGACCTACGTCTTTTTCAAAATTCACTGGTTCCCGGTTCAAATCCTGCGCAGCGCCAACATAGATGGACGCAGACAAATCTGGGTGTTGTGGTGTTTTAAGTTTGATGGATCTGCAGCTGTCGTTATAAGATAATAATTTTGATTTGGTAGGTAGTAGACCAACTACTTAGCAATGTGGGAAGGTATAGAAATCAGAAACAGTCCTTTCATACGAGATACACGGTGAGATTTTTTTTTTAAAAAGAAGAAAAAGACATCTTCCTCATCTGCACAGCCAACGAGCGATTGAAAACTTGAAAATACATACTTAGATGAAAATCGGTGCTCGTATATTAAGCGATAATTGCCCACCTGACGTTGATATAGAAATCGTCAACCGGACAACTCAGAATCACACAACTTCAACACCTCATTTTATATATAAATTATATATATATATATATATTTCATAATTTTTAACGACTTTTCAAAAGTGTGCTGCAGTTGCATGCTCTAAGTTGTCATGGAACAGTTTTACACATCTTTCTCTTTCGCTTACGGTCATTATAAAGTCAGTAAAGTGGCTGTCCCTGCGCGAGAATAGATCGAAGGTATCAAGTTCAGGTCGGCATTTAAGTTTGGCGTGTAGGTACCTACTTATTATGAGTCATTTTCCGGCAACATATTGTGTAACTTTAGCCAGAAGTATTTTTTGATTGACATGGCTCGTTTTTGTCAGCTTAATCGAATTTTCAATTACCCCCAGGTGATCTGGCAGTCCAGTTCCCAATTTTGTGAATATTTATTATGTAACATCCCTTCTAGAAAAGTCATCGATAGGCTGTCACCGCAGTTTCTCCGTAAATGGTAGTTTTTAAATAAAACTCAGAATTGCCATTTGCCAAACGCTAAACGTTTCGTTATTAAAAATGGAATTTGTGTGTAGTAATATAAATAATATAAAGACGGTGACTACTTAGTTGTTTTAAAGGCGCCCGCAGACGGAAGACTTTAGTTGCGCAGACTGTTTTAAGAAGAAAATAGTTTAAATACAACATGCACTGCGCACCGAAATATTGCTAAGTAGGTACCTACGTCAATAGAGTTTTTGAGCATTCCAAGAGACTTTAGGCTAATTTACGACAAGCCTATACAAAAGGAAGTAGGTAATTTCCAGTTCATTTTGGAAGTCAAAAGGTTTATGTAGCGAATGACAACCGTCATGGCAACAATGATTTTATCAGTGGCGACAATCTTTAAGGCTGCCTTTGACCAGAAAAACGACGCTGGATAGTAGATGCTTTTTGATTTCCAGGGGGAATAAGGCAGGAACAGGCGACCAGTTAGTGGTTGAGGAATTTGATGGTTTTAAATTTCGCGTGGGTGATTGACGGCCGGAAATATTGATTTACTTACACCAATTCAGGTTTATCAGTAGGTAGATACATTTGTGAGGTTTCTTACAAACATTTTTAGACCAAAGGAGAAGCCACCTATTATCATTAGGTATGTGTTAAAATTCTTCCATTTATAATGATGTAATATTACCCTACTTACTCATTTTATCCGTTGTTTTATCTATTCCAATATTGAATTAGAAATCATACAGGAAGATCAAAAGACATAAAATTTAGTACCTACACAGATAGGTAAGTAACTAATTATTACATATGAAAGGGAAAACCCTGACAAAAATAGAATTTTTCATCAGGACCTTGTCACATGCCGAACATCTAATAAATTGCAAACATTCTTCGAACTCAGTCAAATAAGTGTTTTTAAATGTCCAAAAAAAATCTTCCGACCTCAACCCTTTTGAAAGTTATGGATTTTACTGAAGAAAGTCACAGAAAAAACGATTACACCACAAGAAGAAGGTTCATCATTTTTGAAACTTTGGTTTCATCAGACGAAATGAAAAATAAATGTAATTCAATTAGTTTATAATACTACAATACTATTACAATATTAATAGAAATGAAAATTTTTAGAAAAAACTCTTGTCCCAATTAATTCACACCCCACTATAGTGAGATTTGGTGACACTCCCCCCCCCCCCCCCCCCCCTACGTAAGGTTGTTTCACTTCAAAAGAAGTGAAACAATTGTTATTGTTTTTTTATTATCTCTATAATAATATATATTCTTTTAAAGTTGCAGTGAGATTTATATTGACCCCCCTCAGTATGAGATTGTACTGGATCCCTCCCTCCCTCCTGTTTTGTGCTCACGTAATTAATGTATGCCCCCTTGTGGAAATTGGAATCACGTGAACCGTGTTTTAATTAATGGCATTATGAGGGCGGAATGAGCAACAAGCAATGAGTAACAAATAAATAAAAAAACTTATTTTTAAATATTCTTAGGGTAATATTTGTAGCATTGCATAGCACGCACCATGATGATGGTGATGATATATTATATATTTGAATTATATTATTTATAATTCAAATATCGTATTTTTGAATTGCCATTTTCAAAATCGGAACTGATTTGTCGAGAATTCAGATCAACCCGTAATTTTTCACGGAACTGCGCCAGTATATTTTATTCAGGGTGTTAAGGGGTCATACTTGGCGTACTTTAACCAGTGATTCCTGACATTACTTGGAAAAAAATTAAATTAAATTTGGTCACCGGTGACTTTTTAGTGTTTTTTTTTCATTTTTAATTACTTTTTATTTAAAATTTTCTCCATATCATCACTGGTCAGTCATCCGAGTAACCGCCCAACCCCTGAAATCGACCGTAGCCGTCCAATACCTACTGATTTTATAGGTTTTCTTCGAAAAAAAAAACCATTGAAAATGTCACCGGAGACCTAAATTCCATTTACATTTTTTACTCCAAATAATATCAAAAATCACCGGTTAAAATAATAAGACAATAAGTAAAAAGATAAATAATAATATAATACACGTCTTGTTGGAACTCCTTTGCGCAAATTTCTACGATAATGTAACTACAAAGTAAATGTGAATTTATTGTACCCACAGATTAATTATATGTAAGTACTCGTATTTCTATCGTCCAGTTGATTAGGCAGACATCACCGAAAAATCGAAATTTGAATTTGAGTAGAGACGTCCGAATTTTTGTTTGTTTTACGTTTGCAAAAGCCCTAAGCGGCTTTAAATAAATAAATAATGACGGACAAAAAATACTTAATACCTACATATTCGATAAAAGTCGTACTGGAATTAATAACAATCGAAGGGGCAAACGTAAATACAGAAGGCGCTGGGCAAACTCAAGATTCAAAAGCGCATAGACTACCACTGCGGAGGTTCTCACCATCAGGGTTGCCAATTTGCGGGGAATTCCCCAATTGCGGGGAATTTTTAAGACTTTCGAAGAATTGGGGATTTTGCGGGGGGAACCATTTTGCGCAATTATTCAAACATTTTGGAAAATATGTAAATTTGGTGGAAGATTTCATAGTTTATTTTATGGCAGCACTGTACCATTTATTTCCTAACAATAATAATGATGAGATTCATGAAGCTCGGGACTCGAACTCCAAAAATGATACACCTAAGTATTGGAATCCGCAACTCCCAGTCGCTGTCAAGGGCGGATCCAGGGGGGGGGGTCATGGGGGTCATGACCCCCCCCCCCCCCCTGGGCTGGGTCTAGGACCTAGGTGGACCTACTTTTTACTAGTATCTATTATTATCAAAATTAAATTATAACTTCTTGTGACTTGACCACGACTATGTGACCCTCCCTGGCACTATGTGACCCCCCCCCCCCTGGCGCCAAAGCTGGATCCGCCCTTGGCCGCTGTCAGTCTAACTAAATAGTTATTGCTCGTGTTAACATTTTCCAACGCTGGAATGGCTTATTTTGGAGGCATAATTATAAAAGATCTTGTAGGGAATTTTCTAATTTTGAACATCTCTAATGATCATTTTAGAACATAGCCTCGGCAACCCTGCTCACCATACCCAGAACATTTATTCTACCTACTACCTTCATGATCATGATAGATTAATAGCGATGTTTATTTTACAATAGGGTTGCCAATGCTTATGTTCTAAAATACCCACAATAAATACCTTTTCAAAATCACCGAATTGGGGAGAACGAAATAACCAATTCCCCGCAAATTCCCCACAAGTTCCTTTATAATTCTGCCTCCAAAATACAGCTAAATTCTATTGAAATAAGCAGTTATTGAAATATTTTATTTGTCCGAATTAAAACAATGTTTAAAAATATGTTACAACCCAATAACCAATTTTCATATGGTGCAAAAATAAAGACACGTATAAAAATATATATTCACACTGTACGTGTAGGTACGTGTGATTACATTACTTTGTTTTTATGTAGTAAGTAGAAAAAGGTGAAATATAAGATATAGGTAATATAAAAACAAGGTAATGTAATAATCACACGTAAAGTGTGCCTAGGTGTGGTTAGAAGAAAAAAATGTTAAAAAAGACAAGTAATAATTTATCGAGACGAAAAATAGTAAAGTTGAAAAAATTAAGGTGAAATACTATTATAGCGTTCAAACATAGTTTTTACCAATATAAAAAAAAATATTTCGTCAATTGATATTGAGACCAATAATTTCAAACAAGAAGTCAAATTATTTGTAGTTAGCAATTTGCATTATTATAAGACTTTATCAACAACATATTTATACAATATTTTTTTGGTTAACATTTTGTTTGAAAGATTGAACTTCAAACTTCCTCCTTTTTTTCTAATCCCTTCTCGAGTAGCCATCAATGCCACCACAGTATCTGTACGAAGGCGATTTCTATTCAATTTGTAAGCACACTGAATTTCCTCTCAACGGAAGCTTTAGAAAATGGTAATGACCAATAACTGTTTAGTTACACTGTCCAATACGTCATTTTTGGAGTTCCAATTCCGAACTTCAGAATTCCTATCACTATTATTGTTAGGAAATAAATGCTCAGAGTGCTGCCATAAAATAAACTATGAAATCTTCCACCGAATGTACATATTTTTCAACATTGTTGGATAATCGAGAAATGCCCAGAATCCCCACAAAACACCAAATTCTTCAAAAATCTTAAAAATTCCCCGCAATTTGGGGAATCGGCTACCCTGTTCTACAATGACCTTGAAAATACAGCAATGACGCATTTTCCTTGATTTGCTTTGGTCGCGATAAGATCGGATATCTCATATTTTTCCTTTTTTAAAATTCTTTTTTTTTTCAATTTGGATATGGGAACAATTTATTGGATAAAAATACCCCTTAGGTCATCCATTCTACGTTTGGTGACTTAGCAGGGGTGCCAAGTTTCAGGGGTAAGGTTTGACCGGTTGAGGGAGACCTAACCAAGATCTCCCCAGCAGGACTCTCTCGACCCATCGTCCTGCACCGCAGTGGGAGGGAATTTCAGCCGGTTTGGCGCCATAGAGAACGATGATTTTTCAACAAATGCTATTTTTGGCAGATTTTGTCAATGATTCCAACTCAAACCCTTTTCCTTCGCAAAACTTCCTCTCCTTACTTCCCTTAAAAATACCCTGCATACAGCATCCCCAAAGATGACATACGCCCTGCGAGATTTTGTTGCTGAAGACCTCATGTG
Source organism: Limnephilus rhombicus (assembly GCA_929108145.2). NCBI lineage: Eukaryota > Metazoa > Arthropoda > Insecta > Trichoptera > Limnephilidae > Limnephilus > Limnephilus rhombicus. Next base: position 38,972,789 of record OV815278.1, read on the forward strand.
TGGAGCTAACGTTAAAAAGTGTCAAATTTTTAAAAAATTTCTGAACAAAATTTGAAAAAAAAAGACGCCTTATACATTAAAAAAACTGGACATAAGTAAGAAAATCGATACTTGGTAACTAATTATTATTTGTTTGTTTGCTTGCAGATGCGCGAAGCTGCGTGACGTGCGACAAGGTGCTGGCGGAGCTGGAAAAGATCGACGACGACACGGACAGCTTCGGCGTGGACTTCGTCAAGATCAACGACAAGCGCCTCGCCAAGCACTATGGCATCAAGACCTTCCCCGCCCTCACCTACTTCCGTGAGAAGGAACCCATCATTTACGAAGGTCAGTAACAGTAGCACAAACACGCTATCATCAGTACATTGCACCACTGCCAACTGTTGCAGAGCATCAGAGTCTACCAGTACCAAACAGTTACGAATGTCTGCTTTTTTAAATGTTTTAGTTACACACAACCCCAATATGAACAACTGAAAGACGAGTGGATCAGGGTGGGAAGGTCCAAGAATTAGAGAAGTATGACTGATGACTAGATCTGATTGAAAATGTTTGTGGAAGAGGACTGGAGCAGGGTGAGAAGACCCAAGGATTAGAGAAGTTTGACTGATGACTAGATCTGATGGAGAACTTTCTTGGAAGATTTTTGGAGCAGGGTGAAGAATTAAAGAAGTATTGCTGATGAACTAGATGTGATTGAGAATGTTTGTGGAAGAGGTTTGGAGCAGGGTGGGAAGGCCCAAGGATTGTAGAAGTTTGGCTGATGATTAGGTCTGATGGAGAACGTTTGTGGAAGAGGTTTGGAGCAGGGTGGGAAGACCCAAGAATTAAAGAAGTATAGCTGATAACTAGATGGGATTGAGAACGTTTGTGGAAGAGGTTTGGAGCAGAGAGAGAAGGCCCGAAGTGTGGCTGATGACTAGATCTGGTGGAGAACGTTTGTGGAAGAGGTTTGGAGCAGGGGGAGGAAGGCCAAAGGATTAGAGAAGTATGGCTGATGACTAATCTAATTGAGTACGTTTGCGGAAGAGGTTTGGTGTAAGAAGAAAATGCCCAAAAATCAGAGAAGTGTGGCTGATGACTAGATTGAATTGATAATGTTGTGGTAGAGGTTTGGAGCAGGGTGGGAAGGCCCAAGGACTAGAGATCAAATCTCACCATAGGCTTTCCTCAATGATTTTGGCACTATGTGGTGCCGAGATGACAATGACATATAACAATTTACCACCCCAGACATTCATTGCCCATAAAGCCAATTAGTCTTTGGTACCAACTACATGAAATGTTAACTGTTGTGAAAAAAGGGAAGTAAAGAAGAAGGGGGATGAAGGATTTCTAAATAGAAGATAATTTTTCAAAAGTACACCACACCGTGGAGGCAGGAGATGGACCATTTAATTGAATTATTAGAAACAAAAAAATCCCATCACCAATTTGGTTGCCAGGCCACTTCTAGGTACAACATGTAAGCTGCCAAGTCTGTGACTTCTAGCCATTTGTTTTGTGAACCTTTCAAAAACAATGAACGCTTGATTAAAAAGTACAGTCACACAGTGTGTTCGATGCAAAAGTATTATTAGTAAGTAATTAAAACAGATGCAAATATAATATGCACACCTATGTATAGATACCTATTATTTGTTTCATAACTTAAAGACGAAGATATCTGACTTTGAAGTCAATAATATTAGTCATAAAAAACACATTTAAAATGACAAAAAGATGTAGGTGGATACCAATATATTCTACTCGTCACATAAATATTTGAGTGAAGATATTTTAAAAGCATTACAAGAGCCGTCGATCATAGGTTACATAAGACTGCACATTATTTGGCTCGTGATTTAAAGATGAACGGCCTTAGTCGTTTAGTGGTAGCACACTGGCATTCTTATATGAGATGATCAATATATGAAATGTATATTATTTTGTGTACTATGATGTTATCTATCTCCTTTTTGCCAGAACCAGCTTAGTCAATTAAAAAATTATTACTATGTGATACCAGACGAGAGATGCACTGCTTGGAGCCAGTAGCATCGCCGTTTGGGGAATGTTATTGTTGTTAGACTGAAGGAAGTAGCTTGAGAGGTATTCTACAATCAAATTCTATTCAAATCTAACTCGCATAAAAATGTTATATTTGGACATCATTCGTATTTAGTTCATACGGTTCCTGGTATCCGCTAAACTAACTAAAGGCATGTTCATCCGCTTCTTGGGAGCCATGTATCTGATTTGTCATAATTTAATTTGCTCCTCTTTGTAACTTTATATCTGATGGTGTTTTTCTCAGGTGATCTCATGGATGAAGAGAATGTTCTGGATTTCCTGACGAGTTTGGAGGCCATGGACCGCCCCGATCGGATAGAAGAGGTCAACAAAAAGATCCTTGGCAAGATTGTTGAAGACACGGAGTACGTGGCGGTCCTGTTCTGTAAGTTATTTGTTTGTCAACATAACTGATACAAACTTCACATCCCACGCACCATAATACAAGCACCCATCAAACTCTCTGTCAACTACAAGAATAAGAACACAATATAATTACTATTATTCTAATGCGCTGCTCATATTTACTACACAATGAGCGTTGACAATTCACAGAACCCCAATTACTAACCACATGTCAATAATCAGAGACACATTTCATAACTGTTATCTTACAAGACTTACACAATTTGTATTATTTACTCAAATGTATGTAATGATAATGTACTTTGGAGACTTTGTGATTAAAAATGTGCGGAGTCTCTCTAAGAGCCTGAAAATTGCTGAAAAGGACGTATAAGCTCTAAAGCACTGCAAAAAGCTTAATGGTCTTAAACCATCGACCAACGATGCCCAAAACCAATTATCTGATAAATAATGCTTGTGGAAATGTGTAAAACCACATATAATGTACATACATATATTGTACATAAATGTAGATGTGCATTAATTTGTTTTGAAGGTAAATAAACTAGTAGCTCAAACCACTAATAATGAGATTAATGATAATAATTATTAGTCAGCTACTTCTAAAATATATAAACATCAAAGCTAAGAGCTTGATTATTTACTGCTAATAATGAACCTACTCTACACTAAGACATTCTGATTACATTGAAAACACAATCTCTTGGAATACAGCAAGCACTAACAGCTGCAGCCAAGAAGATCCGATTTCTGTTTTAATGTAATATGTGGTTTGTCCTGTGATGTCTCTCTAATAACAATTAGTTGTCTTTGTCCTGTTATTTGTCTTAGTGATTATCAATTTGTTTATTTATGTTGTTCCGCTGTAGGTCCAAGCTCCAAGACTTGTGCAGCCAACAGTAAGTAATGGCGGGGATTTCTTTATGTTCCATTCTTCCTGGGGCTGACTGCTTATTGTATTAACCAGGCATTAAACATCACAAGTGTCAAAGTGGAATTCTTTAATATTCATCATTCTGCAATGTCATATCGTCGTCAATTCACCGTGTGCCAACTATTCCAATTCTAAATTTCTCTATCCATAACAGCAGCATGATTTGATTGGGTTTGTTCCGATAGGCACTCCAATTAACTTTAATTAAAGTTTCTATCTTATTATAATTCATTGTGATTGCTGGGAATTTCTGACATCATAATATTAACCTGGGCACTGTGGAAATGTGGAATGCTCGTTGCACGATAAATGTGAAAACATTCCACTTTGATGCACATTCGATAGATCCACTCACCAACATGTCCCGCCTGTTTAGTGATGTGCTGCGTAATAGGTAGGAACTGCACCTAGACACTATTATTAGATCCCTTCTGAGAGACACTTGCGAGAAGGGAGCACTTATCTCAAGCAGATATAGCGGGAACACATGTTCAAAAGGAAGATCTTTTAGCTGATGAAAGTGTAATGATATGACCTAAAGTTAAGCAGAGTAATTCCAGAGTTCTCAAGTCAGAACTGAATGCCCATTCCAAAGCTTTTTGGCTTAACCTTTCATTTTCAGATCAGATGCACGAGCACCGCTTCCCGGTTATTTTGTTTAGGATATTGGTGTGTTTCTTGTTTTATGAATGTCAATGTTTTTACAGCACCCACACAATCAAATGTACAATATTCCTATTTGTATCACTCACATAGTCAGTATTAAATCAAGTGACGGATCACTTGATGCACGATTGTTATATCATTAATTCCTCCACAGTTTTCAGTATTCCATATTGTATTTTTAACATTTTTTATTGTTTCGATGACAAAAACATTTTTCTGGTAGTCTGCCAGTAACACAACTCACATAACTCTACTAGATGTTTCTGTCTGCCGATGCCGAGTGGAGCCGCATGGACCAGAGACATCAATAATACTTCCTCTAATGGTTGTTACACCGCCATCCTCTATATCACAAAACATGCTAGGACATACTTCCAAATGGTTAAATGCTAGCCATTCGTAAATGTAACATAAAAACCATACTTTTTGTAATAATAACCATTTATATATACACAGATGTACTAACCATAAAATAGTATACATATAATATATATATGTAGAAGCAAGATATTATCGACGAGGTATTCTAAAATTCGTCGAGTGGGGTAATGGGTGTCACATCGCCTGACAATAGTCTGGTAAAGATGTTAATTTCAATCTATAATGATGTCCCCGAGGGTAAAATAGTCTGACGAAAGATGGCATGGCGCCAGCTGTTTGGTCGTCTGGTATGCGCCGTTGCTAGCTACGGACAACTATTGTTTACAACGATCCTGAGGAATCATTATCAAGAATTATTCATTGCAACCTGTTAGAGCCTATAAAATTAAATTAACCCAATGCTGACAATAGACTAGTTGAGCATTTTCCTAAGTGCATAAATATAATGTTTCAATATTTGGGGACAGAACACTTGATGTGTTGGGGCGACATTCTTGGAACAAAGTGCCATGTTACCTAAGATTCAATTGGACTGTAATCAGTATTGAAAAGGTGTCTAAAAACACAATAGGCACAGTAACATTAAAAAAAAGTGGCATTGATGTTATTATTACCGTTTGAACATAATAATGTGCAGAATGCATCAGACTAGATGGCTTAGTTTTGTCAAAGTTGATAGAGCTATTATTCATTCATTTAAATATTCTTATTTTTGTCCGAATCTATTTTGATTCAGTATGCTATAAATAGGGAAAAATGTCAGTTTGGGATTGGCAATCAGATCAATTACTGTATGTATTATGTCATTTTTAGCTGGCTTCCTCAATATTCATTCATTCCCTCTTAATCGTCTGTTGGACTGTGCTGGGTGGTGGAAACCTGCCAAATAAGTCGTATTCACTTTACGTATTAACTCTCCCATACACTCATCCCAAACATATTCTAGAGATTATAATATGTTTGGTATGCAGGAAGTAATTTGACAATGTTCAAATGATCAATAAATACTTATTGATTTCAAATCAACAAACTGACCTGAGGTCCTAGCATGGTCGATCGATATAGGTTTTATCGAAAATGTCGGTAACTTGCCATCGCTCTCGAGCATGACTGCAGGCCGCTAACGAACAAACAATAGTTCACAATGATTAGGGGTTCCTAATATATTTGACGTAAACTTTAGTTTATTCGTTAGCGGCCTGCAGTCGTCCTCGGGAGCGATGGCAAGATACCGACATTTTCGATAAAACCTATATCGATCGACCATGCTAGGGGGCCTGGTCAACAAATGATTGAGAGAAATGTATGACACATCTCATTACAAGTATCAAGTCCAGCCTAGTTTCAGTTCCACCAGATACAAGTATGATCAAATTTTGACTTGTTTCAACTAACTTGGTTTTGCTGTTTGTGCGCTAGATAAGCCCGAGTGCAAAAAGTGCTCCAAGGCGCTGCAGGAACTGGAGAACATCGACGATGAGGCGGATCAGCTCGGCATCGGCTTCGTGAAGATCTACGACGAGGACCTTGCTGAAGAGTACAACCTGGGAGATCTGCCAAAGCTTGTCTACTACAGACACGAAATCCCCATCATTTATGAAAGTGAGTTCAAATACAATATTCAATAGCCGCATTACTTGACCCTATTAAGAAATGAAAATAGATGTGTTTAAAGTCTAAAGCAATAAAAAGGTAATTTAACAACCCACATAATATTTAATGTGAACCGTAACAGAGCAGCGAAAGCTTTATTTATTTAACACTATTCATATTTACGGCTGTATAAAGGTGAACTTATTAGCCTAGTGGTAAATTCTTTCAACAAACCAAGCCAGATTCACACCGGCAATAAAATAATTTAACATTTTTTTACGAGTAATGCGAATCGGAATCAAAGTTTTGCTACATCAATATTTGGTTAGTAGATCCCTACTACCTACTATTTCCTACTTTCACGATTCCACGATTGGTGATGCCATGCTGGCTACGCGCAATAGAACTTAATCCCTATATTATTAGTTTTGCTGATGACACAGTAATTTTATTTAACGAAAAAGATTGGATAAATACTTACAAAGAAGCGGAACACGGGCTTAGTCTCCTGCAAACCTGGCTTAAAAGAAATTCCCTCACGCTTAATGTTAATAAAACAAAATATCTTACATTTTCTATAACAGCCAGAGGGCAGCCGTCGGAGGACTTAAATCTCAAATTACACACATGCCAAGGAATTTATCAACAAAATCTAGGCTTATCATACCTCTGTCCCACTATAGCACACTCCAAAAGCATCAAATATCTTGGAATTGAAATTGATGATAATCTCCGATGGAACTCACAAATTGACGTAATTACAAAAAAACTAACCAGGTACATATACTTCTTTAGAAACATTCGTAATATCCTGAACATAAACGATATTAAAAAAGTATACTATGCTTTGTGTCAATCACAAATAGAGTACGGTATAACTGGATGGGGGTCTGCCTTGAGCACTCACACAGAGCGACTCAATATAGCCCAAAAAGGAGTACTAAAGACAATACTGAAAGTTCCGCTTAGAACTCCGACGGAAGAAATATTTAATAACTTTCAAGTCTTCAATGTACAGAAACTTTATTCAAAAAATATTTTATTTAAACTGAAAAAAAACATATATGACTACTCCACTGCCCAACATAAATACTCAACCAGGGCAGTAAGCAATAACATCCTGGTTACTCCCAGTTTGAACACATCTTTTGGACAGAGAAATAATAAATTCCATGCTATGAAATTATACAATGCTCTACCAGATCAAATCAAAAATATAAAGGAAATGAATATATTTAAAACAAAAGTAAAAACATGGCTGAGAGATCAAAGTGATAATAAAATTACAAACATCATGAAGACGATATAAAGACAATCCATAACCAAATACAAATATTTAAAAAAAACTACAGGCCACCTCAGAACAGGAAATCCTAGTGAGGAGGTCTGTGAAGAAAAAAAAAAAGAATCTATACTTATACTATACATTATACATACATGTACAAACCTTGCTATTGAAACTAATAATAAATAAATAAATAAATAAATATAGTCCAGTAACTTTGTCGCCTGAATGTATGGGGTAGTATGCGTTAAATCCGGTAGTTCTGATTTTTTGCAGACTTGTTTATGATGTTGGTCTAATGAATAATCCAAGTTTTTGACCTTGAGCACCGAACGCAACTTTGTCAAAAATCGAAAAAACCGCGAAAAAATCGTTATTTTTTTCAAATTTTGGCGATTATAACCCAAAAGGAATAGTTTTTGAAAAAACCTTTTTAAAACGTTTTTAAAGTGGACTAAATTTGCTATAATGTGATACTAGAACTGACTCTGTAGACCCAATAGTTTCCGAGATAAAGCCTTTCAAAGTTTGTGACCTCGAGCGCAAAGAGCGAAAAAATCGATTTTTTTTCAAATTTTGGCGATTGTAACCCTAAAGGACTAGTTTTTGAGAAAACTTTAGTAAAATGTTTTTAAAGTAGACTAAATTTGCTACAATATGATACTAGAATTGTCTCTGTAGACCTAATAGTTTCCGAGATTAAACCTTTCAAAATTTATCTTTTTTTTCGAACTTCGCAATTTTTTGCAATATTTTAGACGTCACTCGAATAACTCTAGCGGGATGAAGTTTCAATTACCTCCGACGTGTGAAGTCATGAATGCGACCCACCTCTAATACGTTTTTAACCTTCCCTATGAAGTGGAAACATACTGTGAGGTTACTACTGCAACAACTGAACAACATGTTGACATGCAACCATCTCGTGCCACCAGAGATGAATCAGATACTAAAAAACTCTGTAGATGGTTTGCACAGCACCCTCCATTCCTTACAACAGATTTCATTATGTCCATCAGAGTGGCCTGGTTGGAGAATCTAGTGTCAACAGCCACACGGCTCTAGAGATTGGGAGAGAATCGATGCTAAAGATGGTTGGCCAGAACTTCCAGGAAGTAAAATTCCATTTATTCAGCTGTACGAACTATTACTGTTGGCAATAAACAGGTAAATGTTGATCCTCTAACACTATTTCACAGGTTGTGTATCTTAAAACAATCAGATGAAGAATTACGAAAGTTCTTCACTTACGAACTGTCACCAATCTCAATGTCATTGTTCTCTGAAGAGGGGATGAGAAAGGGCACAAAATCCACCTTGTATTCAGTATTTGAACCTGTAACCTTAAATGAGAAGCAAGGGTTTATGAAGTTTGTAGTAGTGGATGGAGGGCATCTACTTCAAAAAGTTGTGTGGCCTCGAAGCTCATCATTTGGTGCGATAGCTGACAGATACATATAGTACATTACTGCTCACTATAGCTCAAATGTGGCAGTAGTTTTTGATGGTTACCCCGTAGATGCTGTACAGAAAAACACAAAGAGCTCTGAACGTCTTCGAAGAACCAAGTTACACTCATCGCGAGAGATAATCGTTGATGAGAAAACCGTGGCACAGGTTCCTCAACAAAAATTCTTCTCAAATGACAAAAACAAGATTCGTTTCATAAAACTGCTGACAACAAAAATGGGAAATCACAACATTCAAGTACTCCAAGCAGAGGAAGATGCTGATAGGCTCATCATCACTACAGCTGTAACTGCTGCCTCTACCTATGTTATAGTGGTAGTCGTTGGTGAGGACATTGACTTGCTGATCATCCTTACTGCGATCTCAAACCAACGTGAAATTTTTTACAATAAATGTGGAAGAGGCAAAGCATCAGATATCATGTATTCCAGCATCGCTTCTTCAAAATCCTCTTTGAAAACAGAGCTTTTCCTCTTCATCCATGCCTTAAGTGGTTGTGACTCGACATCCTACTTCTTTGGCTTAGGGAAGATACAAATGATGTCCATAGTCGAAAAAAATCCAGACGTTGAAAAGCAAGCTGCGATTTTTCTCGACACCAACTCTACACCTGACGATATAGCAGCAGCAGGAGAACGAGTCATAATTGCTCTATACGGAGGCAACCCCAACACCCATAACCTTGACGAGCTGCGGTACCAACCATTCGCCAGGGCTGCGACGAAAACCAGCTTCAATCTAGCCAGGTTACCTCCTACACGAGACTCTGCTCGATTTCATTCCTTGCGGACATACCATCAGGTAAAAATTTGTCCTTTCATCAGTTACATTTTTTTTTTTTTTTTTTTTTTTTTTTTTTTTTTTTTTTTTTTTTTTTTTTCTTTTTTTTTTTTTTTTTATACATATCATTCATCATTTTCTATTCTCATGTACAATCTTCTTACAGGTTCAGGCGTGGTTGGGAGTCAACTGAACCGTCTCTCCTGGGGGTGGATATCCACGCCACAAGGCTTCAACCCCTAAATTATGACCAGAGATGCAGCCCCACAACACCTCTTGCGGCTGCACGAAGGGTTGTGGGAACGCGTGCAGTTGCAGGAAGGCAGGATTAAAATGCTCATCAGTTTGCAGGCACTGTAGTGGGGCCTCTTGTGACAATATTCCTGATGTTGAAGTAATAGATATCCCAGAAGGCGACGATCTGTCCAATGTCGAAATGGAGGATAATTTGTGGGCACAAGACGTCGACGATTCATCACCATATCCTGATAGGGATATGCCATCCCAATACGTAGATCCAGATATGGACGAACCTCAACCGGGACCTTCCAAGAGGGCTAAATTAATTTAATTTTTTGATTTTGAATGTTACTCAGTTTCCTAACAAATAAACTTATTAACTTTTGTTGTACCTACTTATCTTTTTTAAATAAATAAAAAAAAAATAAAACGAAAATACTTTGTTTTTTTTAATCTTTTTTACTTCATTATTCGTAGCTTATCTTAAACATCATAATCCCATCATAAAAGTATAGGGCTTCGATAGTGTAATCAGGGTCAAAATTCATTCAGAACAACAGAATTGCAAAAAATTGCGAAGTTCGAAAAAAATGTTAAACTTTGAAAGGCTTAATCTCGGAAACTATTAGGTCTACAGAGACAGTTCTAGTATCATATTGTAGAAAATTCAGTCTACCTTACAAACATTTAAAAAAAAATTTTTTTCAAAAACTAGTCCTTTAGGGGTATAATCGCCGAAATTTGAAAAAAAAAACGATTTTTTCGCAGTTTGCGCTCGAGGTCACAAACTTTGAAAGGCTTAATGTCGGAAACTATTGGGTCTACAGAAACAGTTTTAGTATCATATTGTAGCAAATTTAGTCTACTTTAAAAACGTCATATTTCTTTTTTTTTTCAAAAACTAGTCCTTTAGGGTTATAATCGCCAAAATTTGAAAAAATAACGATTTTTTCACGGTTTTTTCGATTTTTGACAAAGTTGCATTCGGCGCTCGAGGTCAAAAACTTGGATTATTCATTAGGCCAACATCATAAACAAGTCTGCAAAAAATCAGAACTACCGGATTTAACACATACTGTGATGTATAAAGTTACTGGACTACTAGAAGACGGGTAGTATTTTGTAAATATCTGAAAACCAAATATAATATTGAAAATTATATTTGTTATAATTGACAGGCTTGTACAAAATCAACTGTTTTGCTTTCGAATTTTCATGGACAAAATGCTTTAAAAACTTCTAACACCTAGCTCCACACCCACACATTGCAGTGCATTTGTAGGTGGAGTCATGATTTCACTGCACTGCTATTGTAGTTGGTCGTACAGTGGTTTTATTTAATCATTATTTATTAATTATAGGTGAACTGAGCAGAGAGGAAGACGTGCTGGAATGGCTGATAGCGAATAAGTCCACTGGCGATGAGGAGGATGTCATCGAAGATGTGACGGCTAAAACACTCAACACACTCATCGGGAACATCGATAACCTGGTGGTCCTTTTCTGTAAGTATAACTTTCACCTTATGAGTATACCGTATTGAGATCTCTTATTTGAAAGATTCCAAACACCTTAATTTAAATATTACAACAGTTTTACCAAATGTATTTCATGTTTCAGACGACCACGGGGAAGATGACTCAATGACAGTCCTGGCGGAGTTGGAAAAGATCGACGATGATTGCGACAAGCACGGCATTCAGTTTGTGAAGATAGATGATGATGCGGCAGCCAAGAACTTCGGTATTGATTCGGTTCCTGCTATTGTGTACTTCGAGAAGCAAATTCCTAATGTTTACGACGGTAAGATAATATATTCAATATTTTACTTATGAACTTTGTCAAACGTAATTTTTAATTAATTAGCTGCTATCAGATTAATAGACGGGTTGATCACGTTTGTCGGTATTCAATACGAAATAAAAAAATTAAAAAAAATTTGTTCTCATCGTCACACATGTATAATTAACCATAAACACAAATTATTCTTTACAAAAAATAAGATGAGCTAATAGTAGAACCGTATTCCCAATTTTGTTTTGGGATAAAACTTAAAATAATGCTAACAGTCATCAGATTATATGGACGATTATGAAGTCCAAATTTCAGTTTAGGCAAAAACCTCTTTTCTCACCATTAGCCACGTAAAATTTGGTATTAAACTTCGTTCAAATTGATTTGGTGACCCAACAGTCGACCCTGACAGTTGGCCCCCCGAAATTATAATTAATAAAATTATATTTTTGTGTATTTTTACCAATTTCAAAATCGACTTCAAAAATATCTTTAACAATAAGTTGGTATGGATATCAAAGTAATTTATTTACAATGTAAATTTTTTGTACTTATATGCTGGTTATATACAGTATTAAACAAGTAGTTTTTTCCATGATGCATTTGATTGAAAATATGTTGAATACTTTCGTTATTCGGTGGTACATTCTCGCTGCACACCCTTCCGGGGACACTAAGTTATATTTTGTGTAAGTAGGTAAACCGACTGCACATTATATATAAGTATACCGGGGGGAACAACTGTCGGGGGATCATCACCAACTATCATGGAATCAATTGATTCATTTAAAATCTGAGCAATACTACGTCTAAATAAGGAGTGACCCATCTATCTTTTTGTAATTTTTGGAAATCATTGTTATGAATGGTATTACATCCAAAAAGACATTTGCCGACATAAACCGGCATTAGCCAGAGAACGGCTGGTGTAGATGAATGAATACTGAAACATAATAAATTGGTGTACCGATTTGCAGGTGACCTAGAGAATGAGGATGAAATCCTGGAGTGGCTGGTAGACCAGCTAGAGAAGGACGAGATTGAAGATGTCACTGACGAAATGCTCGACCGCCTCATTAAAGAGGGGAAAACCATGGCTGTACTTTTCTGTGAGTTTCAACTCTTTTTATTACTTCTCTCCTGAAACTTTATTCTGCAGAAAATCTGTCTGCATAAAAATTAATTTTAGGGAAGCCAAGAAATAATGGCAATATTTGATGAATAATTAAATATTTTGTTCTAGATGATAACAATGATAGAAAGTCGCAGAAAGTTTTGAATGAGCTGGAGAACATCGACGATGAATGTGACACACTGGGTATTGTATTTGTGAAGATCGACAATCCTGATGAAGCCGAAGAGTACGGAATAGAGAAGATTCCATCGCTTTTGTACTTCGAGAAAGGGATCCCCACCTTGTACGAGGGCAACCTGGAGGATGAGGACAAGCTTCTAGAGTGGCTCAAATACCAGACGGAGAGTGATGAGATAGAAGACATCACTGATGAAATGTTGGACCTCATCATTGAGAAAATGCCCTACGTCGCTGTACTTTTCTGTAAGTTACCACATTTGTATAATAATTAAAAGTGAGAGACCCTCGGAAACTTTGAGTTTCAGCTAGTCTTCGTACAAGATTAAAATAAAAGTGAACCTTAACTTACATGGATCATATCCTTTTTGGACATTTAATAAATATATACTTTTTTTAATGTGACACTTTCAAGAACTTCATCCCCTGTGTACGGTGTATAATCAGAGGATCTGTATCACCATCTGCCTACACTATCCTAATGAGACATCGTATGTGACTTCATCGTTCCATTATGTTCTGTAAGACACGTTAGATGGAAGAGGATGAATGTCGATGATGTCCGTACAAGCTCTAGTGGACACTTAGAACTTGTAAGGCAGGCTAAGCATGGAAAACATCAACTAACATAATCTATTCTTCTTTCAGATGATAAGGACCAAAAGAAAAGCCAAAAAATTCTGGCGGAGTTGGAGAACATTGACGATGAGTGTGATAAGAATGACATTGCGTTCGTCAAGATAGACGATGACAAGGAGGCCAAGGAGTACGGCATAGACACCATCCCCACCATGGTGTTGTTCGAGAGGCGCATCCCACATATCTATGAAGGAGACCTCATGAAAGAAGAAGAGCTCCTGGGATGGCTGCTGCACCAGAAGAGACACAGCGAAATCCCAGAAATCACCGATGAAATGCTGGACCGACTTCTGGAGAATACTCCATTTATAGCGGTAATATTTTGTGAGTACCTTATATCATTCCTTTAGTAAAGCTTTCAAGTTCAGTATTAAAACTGAAAATAACCTCGCAAATCAATTTAATCCAAAAATAATGAATGGCTAAGAACGAATGAATAAGAGAGATTATTATAATGTACATTTTATTAGTCTTTTCTGATTGATCATTGTTGTATTTTACACAAATTTCATTTCAATTTTAGACGACAAAGATAGTAAGCAAGACATCAGGATCCTGAATGAACTGGAAAACATCGATGATGAATTGGAGAAGGAAGGCATAGTAATAGTGCGCATGGACAACAAGGCTGAAGCCAAGCAATACGGCATCGATCACCTTCCGGCACTGCTGTACTTCGAGGAGAAGATTCCCGCTATCTACGAAGGGGAACTGATGAATGAGGAGGAAGTATTGACTTGGCTCATCAAGCAGAAGAACACGGCCACCATCGAAGAAGTTACAGATGAGATTCTAAAGAATTTGATTGAAGAATATGAATACGTAGTCGTCTACTTCAGTAAGTGTTATTAAATTCCAAATAAGATGATCAATGATACTGACGACCAATTAATTTATATAATAGTCACTAATAGTCAGCTGAGTGATTTGTTTAGTAACGCTCGATTCGCCCGTTGGTCGGAGAGTTGCATTGGGAAGAGCGTGTTTGAGCGTTTGAGAAGTGTCGATCAGTAGGATTGGGAATAACAGCCATAAGTATTTATCAATACATATGTATAATTATTTTAGGTGGCAAATGTGAGGAAGACGAACACTGCGACAATATTCTTGACGAGCTGGAAAACATTGATGATGAATTAGATGAAACGGGCATTATCTTTGTGACCACCGAAGACTTGAGTATTGCCAAGAAAAATGGAATAAAGACTTTCCCAACTCTTGTATTCTTCAGAAATAAAGATCCCCTCATCTACAAAGGTAAGATATGTTTAAAGAAGACTCGCTTACTGAAAGACCATTTATTTACGAAAGCACTTGTTTGATAGTGTGTGTGTTATTTCCTCAGGTGATATTGAGGATGAGGACGAAGTACTGTCTTGGTTGACTGATGAGAACACCTTGGAGATTCCTGGCAAGATTGAGGAAGTCAACTCACGTATGTTAGAAAAAATACTTATGGAAAATGAACACATCGTAGTCTTTTTCTGTAAGTACCAATCACATCTTCTTTTGAAAATATTACATTTAAACCCTTTTAATACTGAAGCCAAGAAGCTCTCCTCTAAAGTTTTTAAGGCTCCCTAGTAAGCGCTCGAAAAGAAGAAAAGATAGATTCAAAGGGAGATATGTAAATACGAATATTAGAGGGAGATTATTTAATAAAGCATGACTTCTTTAAAAAAAAGATAAAAAATCTCTTGTAAATGTCTAAAATAAGAATCACGTGAATTTTTTCATACCTATAACATGTTAAATAACAGAACAAAATGTATTTTTAATAATTTTCGCAATTATTTTCTATCGAGGGAATTTCATGTGATTACCTGTTTCAGCTCGGCAAATGTATATATATTATCTTCAAAAATAACATATACATATATATTTTTGAGTGTTCAAGGGAAATATGTTATAAATCAGTAGAAATTCGGATTGCAGGGTCTTAAAGGGATCAAAAAACTTAATATAACCTTGTTAGCAGGTTTTACTATATTTATTTAAATTTGAACTACCTAGATAATTTAAATACGTATGTAGTTGTAGGTGGTCTGCTTTTTGTAAATGAGGAATATAAGTAGCCTCCTAAGTTGGCAGTAGTGACCGGTGGTGACTGACATATATTAAAATCTCTTTTTCAAGACAAAGAAGGAGATAAGAAGTCTCAAAAGATCTTGTTGGAACTGGAGAACATCGATGACGAGTGTGAAGAGAAGGACATTGACTTTGTGAAAACATCCGACGAAGGAGTTGGCAAGGAGTACGACCTGCCTGACCTGCCGGCGCTCGCCTTCTACCGCCACAAGTTCCGAACCATCTACGACGGGGATCTCATGCACGAAGAGGCCATCTTGGAGTGGGTCCTTAAACTCCACAACTCACAACCCGATGTCATTGAGAGTGTTGACAGGAAAACATTGAGAGTTCTAATCGACGATGTGGAGCATCTGGCAGTATTTTTCTGTAAGTATCTCTGACAAAACTAATCTTAATATATAAAAAAAAAGTCGGGTTAGTTACACCATTTATAACTCGAGAACGGCTGGACTGATTTTTATGATCTTACATTTGTTGGATTTGTCTCCGCCCCAAAAAGCAAAATAGCTAAAACATGGGAATAATTCCCGAAGAAAAAAATTATGAAGAAAATTCTTTTCCTCATACATTTCGTATGGAACAAATTCTCATCCTTTGAAAGAGCTGCAGGAATATTGTGATAAGTATAATATTGAGTAGTGAGTGAATTCCAAAAATTCAAAAACGTCAAATGTCAATGCGCTGATTGTTTTGCTTTTGTTCTTAAACATATAATGCCACCCTTCTTTCTTACACAGTCATTAAATGTAAACAGTAGAAAAGGAGACAAACGATAAACCTATGTCTGCCTCTATATCCCCTCCAAAGGAAAATTACAATAATTATAATAAATCTCCCTCACACGTATAAAGAAAATGAAACGTAATTCCCGTAAGTAAGTTGAAAATTAAGAAAATCACAAAAAAATACAAATCCGTACACAACGCCATCTCTGATACTGACAAAAATAAAACACGGACAGTTGCGCATCGATAATTGCTTCATTTTGTAATTTTTAACTTAATACAAAAACTGAATTTAATTCAGCTAATAAGTTGACAACAGTTATTGATTCTGAGGCGGTACGAAGTTCGCCAGGGCAGCTAGTAAAAGATAAAACATTCTTTTGCGCTAAGATAACATGTTATAGAAGGAAAATAAAATGATCTAATCAAAGATAGATATATTGGACGATAAAAGGTCACAAGAATGGAGGTTTTTAAATCATACTTAAGAGCGTTTAACCAGCCAGCGGCCGAAAATCCACATTTCGTTGAAAGTTGTTCTTACGATGGTGCAGGGCGGTTACAATGAGAAAGATTAATTATTCTCCGTATCAGCTTTTAAAATTATAACTCAATATCGATTTTATTTCATTCCAAATTTGCTTTAATTTATACCTACATCCAAAAATGCTGAAAGGTGTGATGATAAAACTATTAAAATAATGCACGTTTTGTAATTATTTTTCGATTATCAGTAATTATTATTTTTCAATAATGTCTAAGTTAAATAAGAATGTTAAAAAAATCTGAAATATATATATATATTTTTTTTTTATTTGATTCACCTGATTTATACATGTGTGTTACATATTTGACTAATGTGGGCCTCACTGGGTGCTTTACCCGTGCTGAGGACCTCATTTTACAGTTTGATATGATTTTTTTTTTTTTTTTTAAGATACTTTGTAAATTAGTTTGTAAGTGCGCAAATAAATACACAAACGGACCAATTTTCGTCAAGAAACACATTTATGTATATATTTTTTGATGATTTTATTTAAACTAAAATTAAAATTCTAAAACATGCGATACCCAGATAATGTATTGATTTATTTTACTGTATGATTATATGATTCGAAATGGGTGTGGTATAATACAAAATATTTTTGAAAATTCAACAAATCTGCCAACGACCTATGGTATAACCTTGTCATACTAAAAATAAACATTTTTTCTCAAAATTTAAAACATGCGAATGCTAAATAAAAGAACAATATTTCAAAATCCATTTATAATTTTTTGTGGAAAAGAGTCAACACCTCTAAAAATGACATATTTCTGGTTTTCTCTGGTAATACCCTTTTAAGTTGGCACCCATTGTCTGTAAGAAGTGTTAATGTAACAATATTGTTTTTCAAGTATTATTTTGTTTTACCTACTTATATTATTTTGTGTTATTTTTGTTACATTGAATAATTGATAA
Organism: Limnephilus rhombicus; assembly: GCA_929108145.2. NCBI lineage: Eukaryota > Metazoa > Arthropoda > Insecta > Trichoptera > Limnephilidae > Limnephilus > Limnephilus rhombicus. Next base: position 38,990,582 of record OV815278.1, read on the forward strand.
CCTCAACAAAGGCTTGTCTAGTGAGGTTGAACATTGGATTATAGATTGTAATACCCGACATGTGTAGAAACAATAAATATGTTTTAGAAAAACACAGAAACATTACTGACATGTCAGGGATTTGAACTCCGGACCATCTATTATCACTGAAGTTTTCTAAAACATAAATGCCTCATAAAGTATCAACATTGTTTCTAATAATGTCATAATGGAGTAGGTATCCTTAATCCTTTCAGACCTAAATTAAAACATCAGAGTAACATGAAATTTTTTGGTATAATTTTTTTGGTAATTTTTCTTGATTAGTGTCCATGGCTATTATGAATAATTTTTAGAAAAAAACTTTAGATTCGCCTTAATCACTATAAAAGGAAACTTTTTGCATCACGGCTGGCGGAAAATAATGCATTTTAATTTTCAATGTCGTTAAATAAAATTTCACTTCGCGAACCGATACTACGACAGCCCGCCCGCTGCCGCCCGCCATTTTGTCACATACACAAGCCCGCTACACAAACCCTGCGTAGCCAAACAAACCATTCAAAAACGTAGGCTGTTTTTTAAAGTAAAGATAACATACAAAAGCCTGCTACACAAACCCTGCGTAGCCAAACAAAACATTCAAAAACGTATTTTAACAGTGACAAAATGGCGGGCGGCAGCGGGCGGGCTGTCGTAGTGTTGGTTCGCGAAGTGAAATTTTATTTAACGACATTGAAAATTAAAATGCATTATTTTCCGCCAGCCGTGATGCAAAAAGTTTCCTTTTATAGTGATTAAGGCGAATCTAAAGTTTTTTTCTAAAAATTATTCGTAATAACCGTGGACATTAATCCCGAAAATTTACAATTTTTTTTTAATACTTTGGAAGTTATTGCTATTTTTATTTGAAATAACATTAGGTCAAAGAATTTGTTAAAAAAACACATAAGATTTATTACTTTAAAAAATCACATAGAAATTAAACAATAAAAACATACTGTCAAAACTTAAATCCAAAAATATAGTTGGAAAAAATTTGGACAAAATTAAACATAAAAATCACATTTTAAAATATAAAAATGGCTATCGCCTGAACGAGTAGCTAAAATTCAATGTAATCAATGATTAGTAATCATTGAAGACATTATTAGTGACTTTCAAACGAAAATTTGAAACAGAAATATCAAAAAGAGATGTTGCATCTGGGAATTGAACCCAGAACGTAAGCTTTGCTGGGGCTTTACTCTAACCACTGAGCTAATTCGACCCTATCCCCTTCATTTATATTTAACTGTATCTTACTTCGACTTATTCGACGTATTGAACTTCCAACATTGTCTTCATTTTTTTAATGCATATTTGCAAGATTCTACCCGAACTAAATGCAATCTAGATAGTGTTTTGGATAAATTTATACATTTTTATTTTTATGTGCGATATTTATTGACTTTTCTACAAGTCTACGATGAATATTTTTTTTATTTTCGGAAAATTCAATGAATTAAATACATGAAAGCCATTATACCGGCTATTGGAAAATGAAATCTGTCAATTTTGATTAGCTCTAGATAGAGAGGAAAAATTATGAAATCTTTATATTTTCTAATACAAGGTGTGGCAAAACAGACAGTACATTTTTGAAAAGCCGGTACATCCCGTATGGTGGGGGTAGGAACCTGGGAGAGGTCTCATTGTGTCGGGAGGGTCATGCCGTTTTCAGTTGTTGCCATGGTTTGGTCTGGATAATACCGGGGTTTGCCGTCCGCACATTTTTTGAAAATGGCCGTTCTGTCACCCAGCGGACATTCCGGTTGCACTTTAATCTTGAGCGTTGTGATACCGTCCCTCACCGTAATTTTATCGCGAGTTGGGTGCATGCTTCGAAGGAACTGGTTCCACACTAACCTAGGGGTTTTGGAAGACCAAAAACGGTAAGAACACCTGAAAATTTAACGAGAGTGAGAGAAGCTATTGAACTGTCGCCTTGGCGCTCTGCCCGGAAGCATGCAATCGCATTGGGCATTGCTGACCGCACACTAAGGAAGACTTTGCATCAAGAATTATCATTCCACTCCTACAAGATTATGATTGTCCAAAAGTGAAAGCCTCCTGACTATGAAAGCCGCATGAATCGCTCTCAAAAAATGTTGTACCGAATGCATGCAAGGTCAACTTTTTTCAGTAGTGACGAGGCCCACTTCCATCTTTGTGGAGCGGTAAATAAACAAAATTTTCGGTACTAAATAACCCAAGGCAACTTTACGAGAGATCTCTTCACTCCCCAAAAGTGACTGCGTGTGCGATTTACAAATTTTGAGTGATTGGGCCGTATTTTTTCGAAAAGAAAGGACAAAACCGTGACTGTCAATGCTCAACGTTATGTTTCCATGTTGGAAAATTTTTTTGAACCTCAGTTGGAAGAACTAACGGAGGAAACAGATCTGGGAGACATCCGGTTTCAACAGGACGGTGACCATACTACTCATACTACTTGAGTTTCAATGACAAAATTGCGTCAGATGTTCCCTGCGCGCCTCGCTCTCTGAGGGGTGATGAGGGACGGCCCGCGCACTCACCTGATTTAAGCATATGCGACTTCTTCCTGTGGAGATATCTGAAGGAGAAAGTTTTTAAACATCGGCCTCACACCTTGGAAGAACTCAAGGTTCGAATTTGGGAGGAAATGGATGCTATGCCCATCGAGATGTGCCAAAATGCAGCCGAAAACTTCAGAAATCGGCTTCATCAATGTATCGCTGGGGGGGAGGGGATATCATGTCATCTTTATGACATCATAAAGATGAAAATGGCATGATGTACCGAATAAAATAAAATAAACCCCATTTTTGTAAGTTGCGCCATTTTTTTTAATAACCCTTCAAAACTGCACTGTCTGTTTTGCCGCACCCTGTATAAGTATGTCACGTAAAGATTTAAACCATTTTTTTTTTATTAAAATAGTTGTGGGTACATTACAAGAAAAGAATCGCTGTATTTTGGTTATTTCTCTAATCCCTGTTGTATTTTCAGATAGTGACGATTGTGACACCTGCAGTGAGATTCTGGAAGAGTTAGAAACCATTGATGATGACACGGATAAGCACGGAATTCAATTTGTCAAATCCAAGGATTCCAAACTGGCCTCAGAAATCGGTATCTTCAGTTTCCCAGCATTAGTTTATTACGAAACGGGAGTTCCCATCATGTACGATGGTAAGTTCTCTTTGATTTTTATTATAATCTTCTGCAAAACGTATTGTGTAATCCATCGGCAAATCAAGTTTTACTTTTAAACAAATAGTGTTTTTATACCAGTCAAATAAATCTTTAAAAAAATAGTAAAAACATTAAATGTTCGCAATGTACCGTTAATTCAAATGTTACTCTGCCCTTTTAAAGGATGACTATTTATTTGGTCATTGAAGATTTTATTTAGAGTCTATTCCTGTAGATGGAGTAACTATTGTGGAATATTGTAGAACCTATGTTATGTACAGTGAAACCCACATGTAAGGTTACCGCATAAGGAATAACGCATGAATAAAAAAATAAAAATTAGAAGTTTGGTTTATATCAAGTTTTCTGCATTACCTCCTCTCAAATTCATTATTGTCAAAACATTGCTTCCTTTTCTTTGAAAATGCGTTTTTCAAGAAAAGTCAAAATATTTCTCATAGTTAAAGCAAAAAAATTACAATCTTCTCAAAAATCGAATAAAATAGTCTAGGTTCAAAAAGGTCAAAGCTTTTTTTTCTTTTGTCCTTTGAAAAACCTTAAAAGAGAGGTTCACTGTAATTTGTGTTAGCAGACACTTTTACTTGGAGATATGTGTGGCAATGGGTTAATCCGAGTATTTCACTGTGTCTTAAATAAATTACAGCTTTTATGGAATCAAGAATACCCCACCAAACCAAACACTATACAGACCTACCTATATCATATACCATATATGACACAACATAGACAATTTCAATTCCCTCATATTTTTATGTCGCACAATTATATCACAATTCAATATATTTATTAATCTTTTTAATCCAGTTACCACAACATATATTTTTGTGATATTAGAATATTATGAATTTTGCCTGTACCGTAATATGGGGCGACTTTTAAATTGGGGGAGACTTTAATCGAGAATATCTGCATAATTCTTGCTACCATTCAGAAATTTCTCGCTTCTTGTTAATGTTTTTTTTTCGTGCAACGTGGATACAATGACGCTTCGAAAATAAATGTCAAATTAGTTGTTTTCTAGTTATATCCAAACATATTATCGGCTGAATTATGAAGCTGTTTTTTTTTAAATGTTAATAAATTTTTTCATAAATTACTCAATGATTATAATAGTTTTTTATCATTTATATTGTAAATAATATGAGTGTATATCGTTATAAGTTACAACTACTTGAATATTCTGTATTTGTCTACAGCTGAAATAAGCTCATTATAATAACTTTATAACAAAATGTTAAATCAAAGTTGCTCCATTCCGAAAGATGACTTTGATCACCATGTTTTTTTTGACTCCCCAAATACAAACTTTTTTTAAATATATAATGTGCAATAAATGTGACATCAAATTTTCCCACACATGTTTTTATAAACAAATTATTTAATTTCAAACTTGAAAATTGATAAAGTCATCCCATTTTACTGTATTTTTAGTATTGAGGCAGTTTATGAGATTCCATGTACACACACATTATTAAAATTGTCAATCCATATATTTTTAGGTAATCTAAAGAATGAGAAAAAAGTTCTCCAGTGGCTTGTAGAACAAAAAAGTAAGAATCCACATCCTTAAAATGAGATAGTTTTCAATAAATATAAGATTATATTTGTATTTTTTGTAATAAAACCTTAAGTAACGTTCTGATTATTTCAAGTTAAAAAAACATTTTATAAAACTGCATGTGACTGTTTAAAAACTCTAAAACAACGAATAGATGTTCTGACATAAATTAAAGCTTTTTGCTAATTTAGCTTTTTTATTAATTACGATTCTATATTTTCTGGCACTTTAAATACCTTCTTTAATCAGCTCATTGCATGAATAATACTAATGCCAACAGGTAACGATAATGACGATAGTGACAGCGAGGATGACGATGATAGTGATGATGATAGTGATGAAGATGATGATGATTCTGATGATGATGATGATTCTGACGATGATGATGATTCTGACGATGATGATTCTGATGATAAAGATGATTCAGACGATGATGATTCAGATGACGATGATGATTCCGATGATTCAGATGATGATGATGATTCCGATGATGATGACAAAGATAATACAGAAGATGACGATTCTGATGAAGATTCAGATGAAGATGATGATTCCGATGAAAAAAGTACAGATGATGATAGTGACGAAGATGATGACGACGATGATGATGATGATAGCAGTACAGATGATGACGACGATGATAAAGACAGTGATTCTGGAGTTGAAAGTGATGACACTGAAGATGGTGAAGTTGACACCGAGGATGATGAGGATGATTCAGATTCAAATTCTGATGACGATGGCTACGAAACTGGTGGTCAAAATGATAAACGAAAAAAAACGAATTTAAAGAAAAAAGACAAAAATTATAGAAATTTAAAAGAGGCCAAAAGCAAAATCCCCTCCAAACCAAGTGTGAAGAAAAAACAACCGATCAAGTATTCAAAATCGGATTCTTCAGACTCTTCTGATTCTTCCGACAGTGACAGTTCGGATGATGAAAGTTTAATCACAAAGATCAGACGATTCTTTACAGGTAATTGGAGCCAAATAAAGTGGTAGTGCCCCGAATAACTGTCCAGAGGAAGACATCACTCAATCACACCTAATCTCATCAAGTTGCATGGCCACATCCCTTCTGCCTTGCCCAGTCTGTACAACACTCTACTGTCTATCCACACTGTCTGTACAGTATACTCTACCACTGTGTTGCCTCTCATTTCTCTGTGTCCTCTAATCTGTTTATGTAAAATAGTTGTCGTCTGCAGACAGTCGAACAATGTCAACTTTCAATTAGCTTTACATTCTGCTTGCAAATCTGATATTTTCTATTACTAACAACACGTATTGATGGAATGGAACGAATAATGCTTGGTATGCATTGGCGTGAAGCATAGTTTGTTTTGTCGCATGTGTGACTTCCACACGGCCTTGTAATGCGTGTTCTGACATATTGTTTACTGACTGCAGGCGATGGCTGTTTCTACATCGGGCTGGGAGGGAAGAAGGCTATTCCGAAGCCCACATACGAACCGTACCAATGCTGTCCAACCAAAGTGGGAAGTGCTACCAAAGTGCCCAAGGCCACCCCCTCCAACGCCAAGGGAGGCAGGAACGCCGACAAGATGACTCCTTTGGGGTTTGGGAAGAACAGTAAAGCCGTAGCCACCAAGCCGGAAAAGGGCGCCAAAGGGAAAAAAGGTTTATTTGGGAGCGGTAATATCTGGTGGTGGTAAAAACAATCCGTCATCCCATTCATGTTACATTTGATATCGTCATTAGAGATGCATTTTGTTAAACATTTAGGCCAACCTGTTATGCTACGATATCGAGGTAATCTGTTCCATCCTGATTGTGAACGGAGCTCCGAGAGGACATGAGTTTGGAATGACGTTTGTTCAGTTACGAGCCTCGGGCTTCTTTAACTAGCTACTCGCCACTGCCACTGCCACTGACCGCAGCTCGAATGTTGTGTTAAACGAAGTGTGCATCTAACTTGCTGCTTTACAAAACATACACATATATTATATTAACACTGCATTTTAAACTTGTGTCCCCCTTGAGCTCCCGACTTCCTCAATCAGAGATAATACAATATTATATGATGTAGTTCTACTTCCACTATAATCCAATACAAACCCATGAAGATATTTAGAATACTTTTCAATGATTGAACATCTCAGCATTTCAAGACAAAGTGACTTGCTAGCCAGTGGGGGAAACACTTCCATAAAAGCATTTTTGTCCTGAATATAGTTCAAAATTTTGAAATGGGACTGAGTACATTAACTTATTTTAGATGTAAATATTAAATGTAGACCCCTCCGAATTTTAGAAAATGGGGTAGTTACTCACAATAAATTGTTGAAATCTGTTATATTCACGTTATTTTGTTTTATTATTGTTCTTGATATCATTAAAAACATATCAAAAAGATTTTAAAGTATTATGTTTAATACATTTTGATCAAATTATCGCTTTTAAAAAGTGAATTTAAATAAATTATAATGTTAAACCAAATAGATTTATGCTCTTTTCGTAGTTAGAAAATCCCAAAAGTAAATATTGGAGTAGGGTGATGAATTGTATCTGGAATCTGTCAGTTCTACAGCCACCTTCACCTTCACCTTCACCTGTTATGTTATATAGTTTTGTAATCATTTGATAAACTCAAAGCCCACCAGGCGGAGAACTCTTGAACTCCCGGTTGCCTGGTTCGCCTCCAGCATCATATATTGATAAATGAAATCTTATATTTTTATAAAATATGTATACAATTTGAATTTGCGCTAAGACCGTGTAAAGATGAAGTGGTAATAATGAGAACAAATTCAAGTGGCGCGTTACACTTATCATTATGTTAAGAAGTAAAAGTTCACAAAGCGATTTCATTTCATGATTACGTCCGGGTTGTCAGAAGCGACCTGTAAGTCTAGCGGGTAATATGTTAGCTTTAACAAAGAACTGTCCTAACTTACAAATCATGTTATGGGAATCAATAAATAATAATTGTTACTATTACTACTTAAACTCTTCTCATTTCCCCTCTCGCAACCTCTCCATTCCCACTAAAGCATGAAACAAACAAACCAGTGTTCTATCGCACATCGCACACTCCTTGCGACTGTCAGATATTACATCATTCATTGGGTGAGTTCTTTAAATACATTTTATAATATCTATTAGTCTTGTGTCTTATTTGCTCTCAAAGGATGTGGATTCTTTACTTTTACTATTTAAGGATGAAGGATGGCCTGAAAGGGGCTAGAATATGTTTTATATTTCACTTTACAACAAAATACACACTACTACATATAGGAATTAATATGTACATCGTCACTGTGAATCCATCACCGCATACTAAATAAGTAATCACTAAATGCTGTTAGCAGAAACAGTCCTACAAGATATTTGTAAAAAGCATTAACTTTGTGGCTCGCCATAATCTACAATAAAAATGCATAAATTTTTTACAGACCACCTTTATTTTATTCACACTCTACCGGTTTCGGAAGAACCCTTCCTTCGTCAAGAGAATATTAGAACTAACCTATGATATAAAATATTGACAGAAATTTACACAAATTTTAGATGTTTGAGTGGGAGGTGAGCAAAGGGGAAAGGGTAATTGCGGGATTTCCGGGAAGAACAGAGCGGTTTATTGGAAATATGTCTAGAATAGGGCTAAAAGATAAATTAATTTAGTTATTCAAAATACTAGAATTATTATTTAGGGATTTTCTCCAACTCAAACACCTAAAATTTGTGTATATGTCTGTCAAAATTCTATTTCGTAGTTTAGTTTTAATTTTCTCCTGACGAAGGAAGGGTTCTTCAGAAACCAGTAGAGTGTAAATAAAATAAAAATGGTCTGCAACAAATTTGTGTTTTTATTGTAAGTCCTAGAAGAGTTTTATTGTCTATGTGTGCAACAAAGGTCTCCAATCATAATGTATGTTGAATGTGCTTCAAATGGATGCTTGTCAGTATCTATGGCTGCTTATCTCATAAATGTGGGAAAAAACGATTGCAAAATGCTTATAAGTAAGTATTTTTTTTAATCTCTCAAAATGAACAAATAAGATAGAGATGGATTCACAATCGACAAAAATAATGTTTTCTGAGGCACTACAATATTTATTCAATCGATATACCAAATATTGATAAAAAATGAACTTTCTGACTGCACTACAACAAGAAAAAAAAACAACCATATGGAAATATAAGTAACAGTAGAATATTCTCTTTAATAATCTGACATGAAATTTTAAATAAATAGAGCTGTAAATTGGTGTGTTCTACCGAGCATCACAAATATTAAATATACTACCGCAGACCTGTGAAAAATCATGGAAAGGTTTGAATTCTTGACAAATCAGTACCAATTTTGTGAATAGAAATTAAAATATTTTTCTGTTCAAAACATTACATTATAGGTACCTAGGTACTTTATAGCTTTTCTGAATTCTTCGCAAAATGAATTTCAATTTTGAAAACGACACTTAAGTTCAAAGCAAATTTGAATTCATTGAACCAGAGTTACACAGAAAGCACAAACAACCAAAATTAGTATTTCTGAAGTTTGTTTGATGATGTTAGAAAATTTTAGAAAATATTCTACAATCATTAATACAGTTATTATGAAATATGGAATGAAATACTTTCAACGCATCTTTGTTTAGAAAAGTCATATTAAGAAAACCTGATTCTAGGAAATTTGTTGGACGAGGGAAGCGTCTTGGAATGGATGATAAAACAGAAAGATGATGAGAGTATTGAGGACATTGACCGTGACACTCTGTACAAGTATATCGAGACCAAGGAGTTCCTGGCCGTCATCTTCTGTAAGTCCAACTATTCATCATTATTTTTGGTTTGTCTAATTTTATGCAGTCAGTCAAGTCAGTAAGTAAAAATGGTGAGATAATATTGTAAAAACAACCAAACAACACTCGGAATTAATGTTGGGTACATGTTTGGGGTGTTTTCCAGCTACACACCGGTGCCGAAAGGATCAATGACACTACTTCTTTTTGGAAAAGCTTAAACTTAAATACCGATAGAACCAAAACAGTATTCTCACCAAATGTGTTTCTTCTAAAAAAGATCACAACCTAATGGGCATTTTCATAATTCATACAGCTGCAGCACGGCAACGGCACAAACAAAACACAAAACATACATACATTCTTTTAAACAATAATGCTGCAGTACTTTCTACTCAGCAGGTAATTGAAAGTTTACAGAGTAAAGAGTACCGCACAAGAGTCCCAACTGCTCTCATCTGGAGCCAGTGCCATCCCTCAATACGCCAGCCCCAAATTGGGGTCTGTTGTGAGGCTGAAGGTGGGGAAGTACCTGGCTATTCAGATCTGGTCACTAAACACGCAACATTTCAATTCTGAATGGTGGTCTTACACCAGGGCGACACTGAGAGTATCTTCCACTCTGGAAGGTGTCGCAATATACACATACTATCTTAAAGTAATTAATTGTGAAATAACACAAATTAATTAAATAAAATTTATTTGCACACGCCGGGTTTGCAAGTCAAGAGCCTTACCCCTCGGCAACCGAGGCCGTCAATGTCATGTCTGCTTCCCAAAAGGAAAAGTGTAATCATTTTCTCCCTATCATATTATATCTCCCTATCACTTATAAAAGAAATGAAATGCCATTGCCGTAGCCGTGGGAATTATAAAAATGTCCATTAATTAAGAATGGCAAATTATTAAAATAATTATTTCATGGAGTCTATCAAATCAATCAGTGTAAAGCATACTGGGACTTTTGTTGTCAGAATTCAACACCATCAACAAAATGTACAAATAATAATGCAATTATTTCAGATAAAGAAGGAAACTCAGACAGTCCCAAAATCCTCCGCCATCTGGAGCTGATAGACGATGAGGCATCCGAATACGGCATCAAAATAGTCAAGATGGGCGACCGTCTGATGGCCAAGAAGTACGGCTTCCGGGACCCGCCCGGCATCACCTACTTCCGCAAGGGCAAGTACATCAACTACGACGGAGACATCGACGATGAGGAGGAGATCCTGGACTGGCTCACCAACCCAGAGAACATGGAGCTGACGGACCACATCGAGAGGGTCAACAGGAAGATGTTCCAGAAAATCAGGCAAACATCCGACTATGTGGCCGTATTCTTTTGTAAGTATTTGTGGAATGCACGTGATCCTTTTTCATATAAAATTTAGAAATTAAACAATAAAATTTGTCACCATTAAAGTGTTTAGTTACAGTTTATGAAATGGATCAAAATTTGAAAAAATAAAAAAAATATGTATATTTTGTAGGTATAGCTTATGTGTGATCAATAACCTCTCATCTCTCGCCGGCCTGCCGGCAGGCCAAAAAGAAATTTTTTGTTTTGTTTTCAAATGCGATTTTAACCCTTATGTATAGAGAAACTGTATGAAGGACAAGGTCAGAATCACTTGCGCCAATATCAATCTCGGACCTAGGTACTGTTTGATTATTGTAGCTACTCTGAATTATTTTTAAAGAATTTTCTATGAAATTTGTGGGAATTTTTTGTTAAATACAATCAATTTGGATTCTTCTTTTTTTTTTTTTTTTTTTTTAATATTTATTTATTTATTCCATTTTTACAATTTTACAAAGTTAGGTATAAGTACAATTATTTTTTTAATTATGTACATGTAATGCAAATATTTTTAATGGTGGTAATAATACCTCTCTAATTGAGAATTTCTCGTGTTTAGGGAGGGAGTACTAACACAATTGATATTTTGATATATGTTTAATTGATGCTACCATGAGCGTATTTATGAAAAAATAAAATAAAAACAACATGTATGTAAAATTATATACCTGTGCACTATTTTAGGAAGAAAGTTTTTTTTTTTAAATTATAAAATATAAAACCTGTGAACACATTGAAAATATAAGTGGGCGTAATATAACACAAACATGAAATTACTTAGTGGTGAAATGTATTTTAATTTTTTTCTTAAAAATTTTATAATTTTTTTCGGATTGAATATCTTTAGGGAGTTCGTTAAAGCATTTTTTATTTCTTCTTAAGTCATTTCCTCATTGCCGAGGATCCTCACCCTCACTCCAATTTCCGTAGTGGAGAAGGCTCCTCACTCCTCATTCCCCGCGGTTCTGCACTGCATGGAGAGCCAAGGACTCAGATGTACCAGACGCCAGTAATACTTGGTCACTGCAGATGTCTTGGTCACTCTAGATATCTTGGTCCCTCCAGATGAGTCCTGGGTCGATCGTGAATAACCCGCTCATTGAAACCCGCTCACGGATCACCAAAGAGCGAGCGGGTCATTTTTTCGTCAGCACCCGGGTCTCACAACCGCTCTACTACTGCAACCTGGGTTTTGGGTGCGGATGTGGCGGGGCGAGCGACGATAGATAGATGTATGAGAGAGCGAATGGGTTGTCAACACCCGGGTTTCGCCACCCGCTCTCTCGACACAGGTAGTAGAAAGTAGCTGGGTGATGCGTAATCGAGTTTCATATTTTGTGTTGCGAAAAGAGCGGGTCTTCGCGACCCGCTCGTGACGCCAGTGTGTCGTGAGCGACCCGGGTTGTGTAAAATGATCGATCGACCCAGGACTACTCCAGATATCCTGACCACAGTAGATATAGAGATATTGTATTTAGCATCAATGAAGCTGAATTTAAACTGCAAGATTTGTTGCTGGCTAGTGCTCGTATAAAACCTTCGTCTTATAGGTCTAATTTTTTTTAACATATTTTTCTCTCTTTTGCCTATATAATAAACCAGGTATGTACGCAGTTTATAAATGTTTGTTAACACAATTTACATATCTTTAGAGCGTGTTCACACACAGCTATAATATGCGTGGGATGGCGTATTTCGGCATATCGCTCGCCGTACATTCCCACTTGGAATATATAGCGAGCGATACGCTGATATACGCTATCCAACGCGTATTATAGCTGTGTGTGAACACGCTCTTCAACCGTTTAATATAACTTTAAAAACATAAAAAAATTGTTAAATATTGTAATGTTTTTAAAAGTAGAACAAATAATTGAATTAGATGATATTATTGAATGGTATCCAGAGTGCTGCCACATATGAGTTGACGGAAAAGAATATGCTGTCATCTGACATAATGACAGTAGGTGTGGTTGCCAGATTAAAATATATACCTATTAGGTAACCAATATGCAGAAGTAGCATATATCTCCAATAGCACTGAAAGAACTTACAAAAAGCAAAAATGCATTTCACATTTTTTTGAAAATTAGTTTACATTTTGTTTCCAAAATTGTTAATTTAAATCATGTGTTTACACTATATAATTGTTTTGTAATCCATTTTTTTTTTAAATATTTAAATGTAGTTGTACCGTAAATAAATAAATAAAAGGAGACATAGCATTAGTTCATGTGTAGCACTGTACGATAACTGTAAATGTGGAGTGGAATTTAACAAGTAAAATCTAACAATATAGTGTTTGTAATAATCCCTTCCAGACAGCACTGATTGCAAGCAGTGTCCGCGGGTGTTGGCAGAGATCGAGCACATTGATGACGAGGCCGATGGAGCTGGAATTAATTTTGTCAAGATCGACGACAAAAAAATGTCCAAAGAATATGGCGTGTTCGCCTTGCCAGCTGTTCTGTTCTTCAAAATGGGATCCAAGGAACCTGTCATTTATGCCGGTAAATTGTCGTTTCTTATATAATTTGTCACATACAAGATTGTGAATTTAAAGGGGTTTGACGTAACTCCAATGAAATTGCTAAAAATTTTACATTGAGCCAGGTAATTTTTATTTAATTCTATTGGAATAACTTTTGAAAGTTATCTAATATTTGACCGGCAAGAAACTTCAATAAATAAAAATAATTTTTTGTTAAAGCCAACATATATACTCGTACTTCATAAAGTGAAATTTGTATTTTTGTAATTAACTAACCCAATAGAGGTAATATCTAAAGGCAAAATTAATGTATAAGGTTGACACAGCAATTGAAGTGCTTTGTGCTCCTGCCTCTAGGGGTTAGTCATTGAAGAAGAAGATAATACTGATAAATCTAAACGAAACATGGAACAGAACAAGACACAGATAATAAAAGTCGCAACTGAATCCAGAATCTCTGTCTTACCGATACAATGTCTCTAACCATTCAATCTTTAAAAGGGTTTGATTCCCAGTTGTGACTATTACCTTTTTATTTTCTGTCTTGTTCTGTTTCATGTTTTGTTTAGATTTATTAGGAGAATTTCGTTGATTTGGCTGTAAAATGTTAATGTTTATCTCACTTTATAGGTTTTAAATAAATAAATAAAGCTAAGTAGGTACATAATAAAAGTTTATTGTAAGGTAAAACTTTTTCATTATCTTCTTCGTCAAAGATTATGTACTAATTTTTAGTTTGAAGTAAATAACTTTGTACTTCTAGGTGATCTATACGATGAGCAAGAGATCCTCAGCTGGCTGCTAACGCAGAAGGACCCGGCGGGGGACGTGATTGAGGCTCTCGAAGGGGAGGAACTCATTGCCCTCATCCAGAATGAGGATTCTCTGGCAGTCTACTTCTGTAAGGAACTTTGCTTTGTCTCTTCATTCTGTAATTCATAACGTGCATCAAGTTTTGATAAAGCTTAAATACTTTTAGTAAAGAACATAATTTTGTGAAAATAAAATAATTAACTTGGTTCTAAAGTTGAATGCTAGAAAAGCTGTTGCATTTTTTATACTGAATTAATTTTGCTTCTTTTTGTTGCGTATCAATGTTTCATTTCATTTTCAACCTTGTTTAATAAAATTTAATAAAAAAATAAAAAATTTAAATCTCTGTAATTCTTTATTCAATCATTGAGAAAAGTTACATTTATAACTATCGTTTCGTGGAATGGAATCTATTTCGACAATGTAAATAGAAGTCATTCCACTGAAGCACTTAAAGAGACTAGTTTGTGTAAAGACTTGTTGAGTAATTTGTCACAGACAGCATTGGGTAAAATATGAAATATCATTACGCATCTTTGTTTGAGAGAACAATATCTTTGCTTGCCCTAATATTTTGTGATACAGAGAGTTTAACTCGTTGTTTAACACTTGACTCATTCTGTTTTAATCGACTGCTTTAGGGAACAAAACGTTGTGCGATATATGCAATTCCAAAGTGATGCGCAAAGCTCGCGCGAAGAAAGAACTCGAGGCGAGCCACGCGGAGGAGGAGGCCCACGCCGCAGACGAGGGTACTTAACCCCCCTCCAGTCAGTGTTGCCCTAACCTGCTTGCCCCATCTCACCTAGTCTAGTCTGTACTGTCTGTAGTGTAGTGTGGCCGGGGACTTAGTACCTACCCACTTGGTCAGTGTGACTGCTGCATGACCCTCAGTCTCGCATTATTAGCAGCCCTTACCTTGTCAATCACTGACTTCTAGCTGCGTATATTCATTTTATCGTGGTGTGGCAATATTGGTTTGCTCTTTTTATACGTTTTGCCTGTTATTGACATAAACATGCTGTCTAACAATATGAATTATCATACACAATAAAAGTAACATTCAAAATTAACAGTGTACCTTTTTGTGTGTGATTTTAAAGACATTCCTTCATAAAATTTATTTATGTATTTATATTCCACATAGATTTCCTGTAGACCTCCAAGATTATAGAATATATGTATGTGTATCTCGATAGTAACTAGAAAATATAGTTGTGTTATAGATATGCATCCAAGTAGTGGTGGACAGGTCAAAATATTAATACATATACACACAGAGTAAATGAATTAATTTATTTCCTGAATCCAAAAGACTCTAAATTTACACTTTGGAAAAGAAATTTTCCACACATTACAAACCTCTTTTATTTTACAAAAAATATATAGTAGGTACACCGATTTTTTAAACTATAACAACTGTTTGAAATAATATTCCATGGAGACCAAAAAGGCCTTATATTCATATTTTATTAAAGATTTTATAGCTTATTTTTTTTTTAATACAAAACATTCAAAACCATAATCTACTAATGGATTTTATTTGAATTTATTATTTATTAATTTAAGATTAAACACAGTAATAAAAATGGAATAAAACAATAATAATTATTATTGAAAATAACATAGAATAATAAATAGATTAGTTTCCAGCCTTTAATTATTATTTCTCCCATTTAAATATTACAGTTAATTTCAAATGTACCTACCCAAAGAACAATATTTAAAAAAAAAAAATCGGATATGATTTTACAAATTTGGGTAACGTGATTGTATGACAAATTCCAGATACTGATGAATGTGCCCAGTGTTCAGGAATATTAGAAGAGCTGGAGAATATAGACGATGATTGCGACAGACATGGCATTAAGTTTGTGAAGACGCAGGACTTTGCTATCGCCGAGTCTTACGGGGTTACTGACTTCCCGGTGCTCGTTTACTTTGAAGATAACATACCCAATGTATTCGAAGGTAAGATAACTTTTAACATATTACAAAATTATGCGGGTATATAGTCTTAACAAGCTGTAAGGATTGCTGACCTGTTTCCCACAAAGCTCGCTAAAGTAAAACTACTCATTTCGGTGTTCTGTGCAGATTTAAATGGTGTTCAGAAAACAAAAATTGAAAACAAAAAAAATATTCCTTTGGTTAAAACACAAATGTTTTCTGAGACCTCTCGTCAATGTTTCTGTTCCTTACGCTTGAGCGTAGCATAATATTCTTCTTCGCGTTGCTGAGGATCGGGACAAGGCTCCTCCACTCTTCGCGGTTCTGCACTGTGTAGAGAGCTGTAGACACTGAAGTACCGGATGCCAGTGATTCTTGGTCACTCCAGGGCATTGGTGACCTTCCTTTGCTTCTTCTGTCTTTCACTTTGCCAGTGGCTAGAAGTTTCTCTAGGTTGGAATCCTCAGTTGGCGAGCAACAAGTCCAAAATATCATAAAATATCTTGTAGGCAGAAAATTAAAAGCCTACTACAGTGGATGCCTAGTTCTTCCAGAACGGACACATTTGTTCGCATGACTGTCAGGAGTATAGCGGAATACAGGTTAAGTTCATTTTTTATTTTAAAAAGGGTTAACTATTTTGTTTTTTGTAGGATCGCTTGCTGAGGAGGAAGAAGTACTGCAATGGTTAATAACTCAGAAAACTGAAGATCGGATAGAACTGATCACCAGAGTCATGCTGGAGTCCATGGTGGAAGAAACGCAATACTTGGCAGTATATTTCTGTAAGTGTTTAGTACTGATATTAAACTTATGTGTAACTATATGTTTTGACAGAACTTATTCGCAGTAAAGCGTTTTTTTAAATAATAATTTTTCACAGATAAACCGAATTGTAACATTTGCGACCAGATTTTGGATGGTTTGGAGACAGTGGATGATGAATGTGATGTGTTTGGAATTCATATGGTTAAGATTCAAGATCCACAACTTGCCAAGCGTTACTCCATTAAGACATTCCCGGCCATGGTGTACTTCAGGTTAATATTCAATATTCTATTCAAAATATAATCTAAACTTTGATAACTAATTTGTCTAAATACATACGGTGACCAGACATCTCAGAATGAAATTAACTCAGAACTTTTTGGAAAAGTCATTAGAAGTGGTGATAAAAAAATATCAAAAATTGGTTAAATAGGTTACGTTAGGTTAGGATTATGGGCTATTTTAAAATTATTTTTTTCATAGCTTTTAATGACTTTTCAAAGAGGTGTCGAGTTAACCTAATTCTGAGTCGGCATGGGACCATACATACAAAACCGATCAGTGGCTGAGTTGGCATCGCGTTTGAACCCCACCCGGGTGTCGCGTAATCGATTCCTCGGCTGGCTAAGTCCTACATCACGACACGAGCAACATTTACCGCTTACTGTGGTGGTAGTAGGAGATTTTCAAATATTGTCGGGTTATTCGTAACCTGGGAACGTTTGTCTTTCTTTAAAAAAAAATAATCAATGTACTGTTGTCTTAAAAAAGTAAGGCATGTATGTGTCATAGTCAAAGGTCGATATGCAGTCTCTTCGCGGAATGACTGGTTTATCCTAGGTTTGACCAAAGCCTTCGGGCCAAAGACTTCAAGTCAAACCTGAGGATTGACTAGTCAAACCTAGGAACGCCGGAGCTTCGAGGATTGACTATTACATATGCACAAAATTGGTTGCACTCTGCCCACACTAAACATTCAAGATTATTTGAAAATATGCATCGCCATAATCTGCTGTAACTAATTTTGTACCTATTTAAACCATTTATAGAATACCAATGTAATTATGTATTTTAGGAATGGAAACCCTTTGCTATTTGAGGGGGACTTGCAAAATGAAGAATCTGTCCTGGAATGGCTGATAGACGATGACAACAGAGAACTGGCTGATGAGATTGAAGCCGTCAATGACAGGATGCTCGAGAGACTGATGGATGAGTCTGCTCTGTTGGTTGTATTCTTCTGTAAGCTATTTTAAATTAAAGAAACTATTATTACCAAAATTTATTATTATCTAAATGGCAGCTATTTCAATGAGTGTCGAATGCTATAATCCATAAATTAAAGTCCATATTTTGCTGCTCAGATATCATGGTCAAAGAATACATAATTGGGAACAAAATCACTATTGACAGGCTTGCTACCAAAATTTTGAGGATGTTAACGAACTTAACCCGATGGCAGCAAAAGAGTTAATTTGGAGCTCGTAAATACAAATATACAAATAATTATCCAATGTTGTTTTAGTTGACGATGACTGTCCTGAATGCGACGAGATCCTGGAAGCGCTGGAACAGATCGACACGGACGTGGACCAGTATGGAATAGACTTTGTGAAGATTGCGAGTACCGATGCCAACGAGAAGTATGGCATCATCAACATCCCGTCGCTGGTTTACTTCCGCAAGCGAGTGCCCATGCTGTACGACGGAGACCTGCATCAGGCGCAGGCCGTGCTGCAGTGGCTCACCTCGCAGGACGTCTTCGAAATCAAAAATGAGATCGAAGAAGTCAACAAGAAGATGCTCGATAAACTCCTCGATGAAAATGAATTCCTGGCAGTATACTTTTGTAAGCCTTGCCGCTGACAAATATCACATATCAAACACTATTTTATTTATGTGCTTACAATGATTTCAAGAATCCCATATCGATGGCATCGATGGCAGTCCACAAACTTGTTAAGGGCAATTATCTGTAAACATTATGTTTGTAATATCTAAATCACTCAGATTGATTTTATATGTTCAAGACCTACGTAAATAAAAATTTACATTACAGAATTAATTTTAAATGCAAACATTGATATCATTGTAATAATATTAATATAAATGTTTAAAAAATTGTTGAAATTTTCAGATTGCAGAAAGCTTAAAATAACATTTCATTGACATTTCAGATGAACAAGACCTCCCAGAAAGCCAAACCGTTTTAGTCAACCTGGAAAAAATTGACGGAGAAACAGACAACTTGGACATTACATTTGTAAAGATGGGAGATCCCAGATATGCCCGGAAGTGGGGGGTTACTAAACTACCTGCCATTGTATACTTCCGAAGAAGATTCCCTAGTATATACAGAGGTAATGCTTCCACGAAAATACACCGCACATTAGCTTGTGTCGCTCTCCGTGGAGAGAAAAAAAAAGGCCTTATTTTTAAATGCCCGGGGTCTCAAAAGTTTCGTATGATCTGTAGCTATTCGAAAACGTAAAAATAAATGAAATTATTGTTCACTATTAGCCCGCTAAAATGGCCGGAAGTTTTGAAAATAAATAGGTTTCGTGATTTGGAAAAAAAACTTATCTTTCATTCCATAACTGCAGTACAAAGAACCCAAAAAAATTTTTTTTTTGAAATATGTGATATGTTGGTAAATATAAAAGGGGAAAATCAAACTTTTTCTGGAAAAAAATCAGAATTCTTGTTGATTTACTTGTATTCATGAACATCATTTTTTTTTCATTTTTGTCAGCTATACGAATTTTTTAACAACAAACAAATGTTAAAAGGTTAAATTATTGAAAAAAATATATATTATAAAAATAATTTTAAATTTTTTTTTTAGGTTTGTTTTCTGATTTTCAATGCATTTTAGCGGGCTAATAACCATTTTTTTTTAAATAAATTTAAATGCAGTTCTCATTTTCTTTGCAAGACGCAACTTTTGAGACGCCGGGTGTTTCTGAATTCAAAAGTTGAAATAATTGACACACCCTACTGCACATCTCCTATATTTCACAGAATTCCTTTGACTGTAGCCCAGTTCTATTAATGAAGTTGAAACCATAGAGTGTTTGGAGATGTTTCCCGGTCCCATTGCATGTATCTTCTGTTAATAGTCCTACTATCCATAATGAATAGTTGCTTGCATTAAATACTATAAGCACTTTGAATTGTCTCAGAACTGAGTGCTTTAGAATGCAACACACTTAAATATGTATGTATTACATCTCCCGGAATCTTAGATTGCTTTTCAATAAAACTCACAGTCGTCCTTTACTAGACTAATTTATAATGAAAGCTGAATAGACAGCCAGAAGGCAAATGTCTACATTCTCGGATGGTAGGAATCTTTCTCTCCTTAACCTTGAGGAGCTATAGTATATATTTATATTTTATAACTCTATAGTTCTCTCTGTAATATAGATAGCTCTGTTAGTGCCATCTGTATTTAGCACAGCTAACCAATATCTTATATATGTATATAAATATCACAATATCACAATGGATATTGTATTTGTGATTAATTTTGCAGGAGACATACTATCAGAATCAGAAGTGCTCGAATGGCTGAGAAAGAATCGCTTCCGGCAGCCAGAACTAAACATCTTCATGTACGCCATGATCGCAATCTCCATCGCCTTCGTCATGTACACGGCCTTCCTGCTGCAGTGCTTCAAAGTGCCGCCCCCCACGCTGCCCCCGCACCCAAAGCAGGCGTGAGGACCGCAGTCCTGACTCCTGCCTCCCATGTCTTAACGTGGCCTTCTCTGTGTTGCGTGGCCTCGTAACACTGACACAAAGCTAATGCTACAATGTGGAACATTGCATACCACATTATAATGTTCCACGTGTAGCAGATACTACATGTTACGGGCGAGACACGGTGCAAATACCCGGTCACAATGTGATATTACATCAAATGTTCATTAGAATACTTCACATTCATCACCATTCATCAGAATCATGTGCACAAGACAACGCAATTTTCCAATTATTATTGCTAAATACTCAAAACTCCAAACTTTTGATCAGTTTCTCAATCTTGGATGGTAAAATCAGACTTAAAAATGCTTCAATTCATTTTTTATAATTTTATAAATAATTTAGTTAGTATAAAAAATTATGGTTTATGATAAAACATTTTTAAATCTTCTTTTCACAACTTTGAGCCAAACAGAATAATAAAGTCGACGAATATGGTTTCCAAATCTACCATTGCAATATTGGGTCAGTAAGAAACAGATTGATTCCAAATCTACTCTTAGTAGCCCGCAGTACACCGAGCCACATATGATCAACAGGTTAATTGCAAACTTACAATTCTTAGTTCATAAAGCGCTCATTTTAGAATAAGTTTTTTGGATTACCAATACAATAAAGATTATTTTTAAGGTTTTCCCTTCTTCCGCGACGAACACCAACCAAAAGCCGGTGTTAGAGAAATGTGTACAACATTTTTCCCTTTTTTACCTGCATTTTTTTATGTTACAAAGATGACGTGGTATGTTTATTAAAAATGTTAATATAAAATTCAGTAAATCCCAAATATACATATATATATATATATAGTGCGAAATAAACAAATCTTCATATTATTTATTATAATGACCACGATAATTTGTAAATAACTATGTATAGGTATAAAATGAAATAAAAAATATTTTAAAATCAATGTTCCTGCAATTTTTTTGTGCCTTAAACATCACATAACACGTCAATAAATGAGTGGCAATTTTTTTTAAATAAATTGATAGACATGACCAATACTCGAGATTAAAATTCTGATTGAATCAGAAGAATACCGAATACGAAAAATTCACAATGTTTCTAAATGATACGACGCCTTCCACAACATTTTTGCTCTATTTTAAATGAGTCATGTTTTATTAAACATTTTCACAATTTTCGCTTCAATTTTATCATTTACAATATTAGCGTGTCCAACATTCGTAATTACATATCGCTCCATCTTCTTCTTTTTGAGGGGGGATGAGGCGCCTTAGTTGAGTCATGAGAAATTCGAACAAAAGGTATACTGAGCGAAAGGACAACTGCGTCTCCGGTTGATAAAATTAGTGACCGACCGAAGGTTCGGTTTCGGTTTCAGCAAGTTTTGGCAAAAAAATCTAGTTTCGGCATCAGTTTCGGTTTCGGCAGAAAATCTGCATAACCGAAACTTTTTTAGACACGTTAAAAATCGATTGTTTACTGTTATTTGGCTTATTTTTTACACTTATTCAGTCAGTTACACATGTTAAATTAAATAAATAAATAAAAAACAATAATTGAAGTATGTGAAAAAATAATATTTTTTCATACTACTTCTATAAAACAAACAAAATCTATAAAAAACCAGCTGGAACCCGGCTTCCGTTGCTATGGTTTTTTCTAAAAAATATTTGTATTAAGCGTGGCCAGCACAACCGAAAATTTACCAAAAAATATATGCAGTAGTGTCAAAATCCAAAAAGGAAGTTGGGAATAAGTTTTGTATGGGCAAAACGCCGACCGGTATCCTCTTAAATGCACGTCATTTGAATACAATTAAAATATATGTATAAGTAAAGTTTTAGATTAACTGGATATGTTTTACGAATATTTTCTAGAAATCACACTACAGAATAATAATATGAGATATATTGAAACAATGTAATATTGCTTTATAATTTTATAATCTAATATCAACAAAGGCGTGCGTACTTACATTCCCGATGGTATCAAAAACTGTTGGGAATTTAGTACACTGAGATAAAATTACAACACTTATTTAACGATAAGTTTTCAAAGGAAGCACACTGTATTATTTACTGAAGCAATTCAAAGAATTCAAACACAGGATATGATAAAAAAAATGAACACATCTAAAGTGACATTCACGCATATAAACCAATAACCAATCCCCTTTGACGTATTGACACTATTTATTGACAAATTCAAAAATTGGGGGAAAATGATGACCATAGATGGAGATATGTACCTATAATAGATGTGTAATGTATTTTTCGTTGGCGTAGTGGTGATCGGAATTCGGAATTCGAATCTTGGTTTCGAAATATGCAATTTACAATAATATACAATCGGCAAGAATGTCTCGTAACAAGAACAAAGCAGTAACATAAAGATAAACAAGTTATCTACTAACTTATTACGATAAACATTTTTTTACATTGTTCAGTTTATTTGGTTTCATTTCGAAAATACGAAATAATGATAATAATAATTGGTAGAGCGCCAAATTTTTGTGAAAAATCACCTCAAGGGTGCACTGTAGTTAAATAAATCGAAAAATGTAAAAGTGTAAATTATTATTCGTAATCCATCTTTATGATTATTTGGAATGACGTCTTTAAATAAAAATGTAAAAGTGTTAATTTTTATTCGTTATCTATCTTTATAATTATTTGGAATGATGTCTTGTGTAATACATAATTCAAAATAAGAATACCAGTATTCTGAATTTTTGTTAATATTTTAAACTTTTAAATGATCATACAGGTATCCTTCTCCAAATAGATATTATGTGCCATGCATAAACCCCTTCAATAAAATAATTTGGTTGTTTGTTTTCCTGGCGATTTTTGGCTTTATTTTGGAAAGGACCCTCAAACTCAGTGTACCTATTGCCCCCTTCGTATCTTAAGACGTCCCTGTCCGCACTTCTACGACATAGTACACCACAACACAAGCTAAAATATCCTTAAAATGATTCTACTTATTCCGCCTGCCTAATTATTAAGTTAGGTAGGTAGATGTACTAAGTTAAGGTAGAATATCTCCCCTGGAACCTGGAACCGAAGTTGTTAGTTATTTAACTAGGTAGAACATTTTAATTTTTAATTTTGTCAATCGTTTTACTCTTTTACTTTATGTTTCTGTTCAAGTCCACGAGAACGCTAGCTACTACTCACTGTCTTGTTCCACAAGCGAAACCTATAAAAGTTCTAGCCGCTCGTTACAAAATAAATATCGAAAATGCGAAACTTATGAACAAACTTCAGTTGGTTGGATACGGTTTCGGAAATTGTTGTGTGCGGGTGAAGTGTTTTTTGTTTATGTCACCTGCTGATTATTACATTATTTGTAAGTCAGGTGAGTTAACAAACACTATATTTTGCACAAACCTATCCCCGTGAAGGGTTCATTTCGTATACGAGCTTTCATGGCGAAATATCGATTCAGTACTTTCCACTAACTAATAATTTCGATTGTGAAGTTGTCAAACTTTTTCAACTGTAGCAAATTGTTCAAACAGTCATTTTATTATACACTTTTCCTCTTTGAGTTTATTTTAAAAGTGTAACTGTATTCATTTATATTACCGCGATAATGAACTATAAAATCTTATCAGAATCGTTATTGTAAAATTATCATCTTCAAGCCGGGAAATCTTACAAGGTTATATGGAAAATAGATTTTCCTCTTGTCAGATTTATAACATAATTTTTATTTATTTATGTTCTGTTATGGCATTGTAACTATTATTATTTGTATTTGTCTAATTGGAATGACGTACAGGTACAACATTATAATGCAGGAGGTAACCATCACACTAATAAAAAAACAGAGTGTGCAGTTCACACGCGGTAGAAGTGAAGCCTTCAGAAAACTAAAGTGGACAAGAGTGGGGAGGAGGATTCGCTACGAAGAACCCCACAAAGAGGAGACCATTTGGTCTATCTCATTCTCTCCTAAATCCTATAAATGTATGTGTTTGTCTCTTTTTAGTGTGGCTATTTTTTGTTTCATCGAGTTTCAAATCCTAACGGTGCTAAAGAAGTTTTCACTTCAATCGTAATAATAAGCCATCCATAAATGGTACCCAAATGAATTGACTAGATAATGTTCTAGTAAGTAGGTACCAAGGTACTTAATTTTCTGTTATATATGATGTAGGTATTTATCGGCATTTATTTTTACACCATATTTGTATTTTATAGCCAAAACCAATATACTTTAATGCCTCACAGATCAGCAACGAACGCCCTACGATACTATGAAAAATAAATCTATATCAAGAACTAATT
Source organism: Limnephilus rhombicus (assembly GCA_929108145.2). NCBI lineage: Eukaryota > Metazoa > Arthropoda > Insecta > Trichoptera > Limnephilidae > Limnephilus > Limnephilus rhombicus. The sequence continues at coordinate 39,015,537 of OV815278.1, forward strand.
TTGTGCTTCGGCGGGAATGATCATAAATCATAACTCATAACTACTTGATGACTAGGTACTAAAAAAGCCGCACTCTCATAGGTACCTAACTACTTCTAAAAAAACTCTCGACTCTGCGCAGAAACGGGCGGTGCCTTTGATAAATTCCCCCATCAACAAACGAATTGCAATCTTTAGAGCACAGGCTTCAGGGAATGCTGTCCCTGTTCTACCAGTATTTCAATGGAAGATCTGAGGAACTAGCCACATTCATCCTTTCAGCACCGGTACGTGTTGGGAAATACGCCAAACGTGCACCCAACATTTGTCACATGAGAACCAGTTAGTCGCCTGTAGGAAATCTTTTTAACTATAAATTGAAACTAAACACGAACGTTTTGGTTTATGTCCATCATCATCAACCCTTGAGAGTCCTGGCAACCTCCACTGTTGCCTGCCTTCAATTTTTCCCAGGGATGTGTTGTTGACCTTCAAGTTTCTTTCAAGGTCTCCCGGCATTACTTCGTTATGCAGGCTTATTATGAAACCTCTTTGCTGGTTTGCTATCTTCAGCAGAGTTGTTCTAGTTTTCATATATACATCATCATTCTAACATTTGGTATAGGTAGGTAGTTCGTGATTTAATATATTGTCTTCTATACCTACGACACCATTAAACTTCCTTGTATGGTTCCAAAAATTCAATGCTCTTTCACTATTCTTGGTGAGGTTCCAACCCTCTGGTCTGGTGAGATGTTTTAGGCTTTTATAGGTTTGCATATCGGTTTGGGTTTTTGAATGCTGATTGGAATCTCCATTTGAAATATCTTTTTAGACCGTGGTATCATCCTTCTGCCAATATATTATATTGGCTTATTTTACATTGTGGCGCTGCAAGATTAGTTTATTGTCTATCTATTTCACCGATTGTTTCACATTATGGGTGCGGACGTACCTAAGCAAAACCTCCTAGATCACAGAAGTTTTGATCTAAGGGGCAGATGGTGATTTTAATCACATCGCGTGCAAATGAAACCTACTTTCTTAGGCATTTCTTGAATAATTACCTACCCGAGACCTTTGCTTCACATTATGTGTTATCTGTGTTAGCGCAATTATTGCAGTGCTTTCAACCACCTATTCAGTACCTAAAGAAAATCACACTTCTTCCAAGTAAATAAGCAACACAGATACTTCGCGCTTGTTGGCCCAATGGAGAGCAAACACTTTCCCGGAAGCTATTAGTAACATAATTAGTAAATAATGATTATTGGAGTGATTTATCTAAATTAGCAGTGTACACGAACGGGGAAGAAGACGAACGAAACGAAAAATGGTAGCTTTTTGAAATCTTTTAATATGGATCATTGGTACTTATTTTAATTTCTAGACACTTACAAGGAGCTGTTTGTTAACCGCAAGACCCTAGGTACTACACAATTATAATTAAAAGTTATCATCTAGTCAGAACATTGTCATTCAGCGATAAAAATACAAGGCACAATTCACCATTCACGAAATTCCATAACCCAATAACGTGGAACGGTGGGACACCCACATTATTAGAGGTTGTTAGATATTAGTATTAAATAAATCACACATAGACAGAAATAACTATTCACATACAACCTATCCCATATAAAACAAATGAAAATAATGGAATCCTGTCAAATTTAACCTATAAATAGACTAGGCAGAATTTATTTCATTAATCCATCTCCAACATTTATAAAATAACTCTCTTTAAAAGATTTACCACCCTTCCAATCACCCTTCTGTTTTAATTCTATTCATAATATGTATTTTACCTGAAATATCCTTGTAACTACTATATTCATTTATATACCTGTACGCCTGTCTCGACACAGGTATACCCTAGTGAGACAGGCATACAAATAAAACCATTGTAAACATATTTTATTATAGATAAATAAATAAATAAAATTAGGCGGTTTAGTTAGCAAGGTTAGCAAGCAGAATGGGGATGGGGGCTTTTAAGGGCCTACTATTGCTTCTATGGTACCTATACCTATCCGCTGGGTTTTGAAAGCGTAACTTCTTTCTTAAACTCTTTCTGCCACGCAGCGCCGTTTATTTAGTTACCTCGATACTCTGCAATCTCTGGCTGTCATCAAAGCGTTGCCAGTGGATAAACTCGCAATAACAATCAGCTCCTCCCCACCGCCAGATAAACTGATATAGACCTGGTGATGGTGATGACTGATGACTGATGGACGATAAATCAATATGTATTTCGAAAGATTCCAATGATATAATTTCCCGGAATAGATATAGATAAAGTAGTTTGCGCAATGTCGCCCGCGTGAATCACGGTTATTTTATTATCTCCTTTTATTTCAGTTGATAAAGAATCGCGAGCTTCTCCGTCTTATCAACCTTTTTGTGTGCATTACTTTACACCTGTTGGCTAACACAATCACCAGCACCAGCACCAGCACCATTATCGTTTTACTTACAGGTAGTTCACGCTTCTCTGTAAATAACTTGTAACTTCTTCTTACTTGTTTATCACAGAAAAAGTTCGCTTTGCTCTATTCACTTGACATTTCCTCTAACTATTTTAAATTTACCATTGAGTCAAAAAATGAAGAAAAAACACCTTTCTTGCCAATTGAGGTCTCAAAAAACTAAAGCAAATTGGCTAGAAAAAGATGCAAGAAGCTTTTCACTTCCGACATGAAAAAAGCGGGCGAAATACACTAAAAAGTGTTGCCATTAATACTAAAATGTACTGTTTTACAACAGAGTTTCATTACTACTTACATATTACACGGTTGAATTTGGCAGCCATCTCTGGATCCCCAAAATACCTGAAAAAACTCCATGAAGAAACGGGCAGTCTGTTTGATATATTCCAGATTGCAGTCATCAGGTAGGTATGCTGTCCTCGTTCTACCGGTATTACAAAGAAATATGCTCCGAGGAACTAGCGTCATTGATCTCTTCGCCATCGGTACATAGTCGGGAAACACGCCAAACGCGCGCCCAACATTTGTACGCTGTTGACATTTGTCACACGAGAACTTCCACGATTCGTTCTTGAGTACAACAGCTCGGCTGTGTAACGATTTGTCGGCCTCTTTATTTCTTGCCTCCTTCAACGTGGGTCTTTTCAAGATCCAGGTCCTTTCCACAAAAATACCCCCCACATAGATTCTAAAGATGACAGACCTTTAGGAAAATTATTTTCCTGCGTGAAATTAATTAAAAAAATTAATAAAATAAAATTTATACATTTGTTATGTAAATTTTCATTTTCCAATACACATCTTGTTATATTAACAGAAATAATATTAGGTAGGTAGGTATCAGTGGCGGTCCGTGAGTTTTCAGTGAGCTAAGATTGAAAAAATACGACATTACTGATGTTGTTGTAGCTGAAAATTATTTTTTTTTCAGCTATAATAACGTCATATTTTTCAATTACTTATTTTTTAATTACGTGAGCTCAAAGGGGGGGGGGGGGGCAGCAAAATCACACTGCACTCATCAGTGCACTTTATATTATAGTACTTACCCACGCTGCATAGAAGCTGGGCAGGTACTACATATGTATGTACTAGATATCAAGGTTCTCTCAATGCTAAATAAATACTACAAATTGTAAGAACCTTGGATAGGTATGCAGGAACCCGACGTGAAATCAGGCACAACGAAACGAAATACCGAGAACTTGTTTTTGTTTTTGAGGGATAAGTAAGTACTTGTTTTAATAATGAAAAATTCCCAATGTTTTCGACATTTCAATTCGATGTTTTAATGCTAATAATGTTGTAGAGCGGAAGCGAGGGGAGAGCAATGGAGAGAAACGAAAAAGGGTGCAATATGGCTATTCAGATTTAGTTCCATTCACAGCGATTACCTACCTACAAAAATAGCATAGTTGTTAGGTCCTTGTTATGCACCGAGTTGTCGGGTTTATATCAATACGAGAATCAAATGTTTTTTTTTTTGTATTTGAGCTTTGTGGAGTGGTTTTATCTGTGTTATCTTATAGCCCGGTTTCAGTTTTTACCACTCCAAGTGGTTCGATACCTTTGGTGACTTTGCAGGAGTGCTCGGGTTCATAGGAGTTAGGTTTGTCAGGGTCTTGGCGGCGGATGCGTCTGTTCACCTTCTGCGTTCTGGGCCGGATCGGGAGAGACTGGTTGACAGTTGCCTTTTGACCTTTCCAGCCGGATTCTCTCGACCCATCGTCTTGTACCACAGTTGGAGTGATGGATTAATTTGTCCTTCACTCCTGGACACACTGATCCCCAAATTCCTACGCACCCCTCATATTTTTCATTCTCAGAACTTCCTCTCTTTCCTTTCCTTAAAAAGACTTCCACACAGCATTCCCCAAGAGGGCACGGTTCCTGAGGAAAATTGTTTTCCACAGAGCCTCCTGTGTGGAGCTAATGTAAATTAACCTTACTGTGTCCACTTTTCCCACTACTTTTGCCTCACATCTTTCCTGAAAGAGGGATGCCGCAGATCCTCTGACTCGGACAGGAGGGATTCATTTTCGATATCACAAAAAATAATGCTTGATGTGGTAAAGTTGTTTTACAGTGGTCCAAAAGTTAATACAGTACTTACGAATACTAATGTACGACTTATATCCTGCATGCAAATTGTAACTAATGTTTAATCGATATCTGGTTCTAACAGTATAGTTCCATTAGCGTCTGTCTACACCTACTCGCCTTCCCACCTTTGCATTAACGAGATGCATTTAGTGCTAGTTCAGACACAGCGGGAACCACGCGATTTGAGAATCGCGCGGGAACCGCGTGGGTCTTATTTACGCAGGTATTTATATAATCATTCAGACATGATCGCGCGGTTAGTCCAACCGCGCGGTTACCGCCACTCAACCACTAGAAAATAGAATCGTGCGGCGCCCGCGCGGTTTTATTACTACGGAGATCTTCCTCAGCTTTCAGTAGCGTTGCGGGCACTTGAAAAATCTTATACTTATCTTGAAACTGATCGCTAATCGCTAACTAACCGCCGATGTTTGAACAGTCGACATATTTGCGGTTCAAACCGCACGATTTTATCAATCGCACGGTTATCGCCGAGTCTGAACTAGCACTTAATGTATTCGTCTTCATTAAACTGAATCAATCGTAAACGTTTGTACTTAGGAGTACTTGCATCGTATTACTTGCAGTTCCGTAAAATATTCATTAGAATCATTAGCATGCGACGAACTTCGTCCGAGTATAAGTGTACCGCCTATAGCTCCGTTGTGACCTCTCTCTCTTTCTCATAGACGACGGAAGCAACAAAAAGAGAGGTTGCAGCGACGCTCTCGGCGGCAGGAGCATGAAGTGAGTCAGCCCACGGCTCCCACGATTTGACGTGTCTGCCAGCTGCCTGAAATTATCATATCTATTATTATTCATAAATGTTAGGTATTTATCCACGAAAACTGAGGCGCATACTCGATATTGGTTTTGACAATCGACATACGTAAAGGTTTTCGAATATTTTTTACAATCGGTATACTTATTTGTAAAATTGTACAAATCGAAAGGTTTTTTTTTAAAATTATTTGAATAAAATTATGATGAATTTCTGTTGGCGGTGAAATTTTTGTTCTTCATTACAACGTTAGACGTTCTGATTTCTAAATAAACGAGTGTGCTTTAGACCACACAACTGAAGTAAAACTTCACTAACTTATATCTCCTAAGCGTAATATTATAGTAAACCTAACCTAAATAACAATTCGAAACAATCAAATGCATTTCGAAACTTCATTTCGATAATCAATTTGAATACATTTATCCATTTTGAATTATGACTATCGCTAGTATTAGGACAATTAGACTAAAAGACTAGAAACTAGCTAACTACATATGAGTTCAATATGACATGTGGTAGGTTAGGTAACAAAATACAATTTTAAAATAATGACACTTAAATCGACATAACCTTGGCAGGAAGTAAATAGGTAGGTACCCACCTGCTCCACTTTAAAAATAATACAAAACAACAGGTACAAAAGACTCTTTGCTGCTTTTCATCTAAATTTCTATTTTAAATACTTTAATTTTGTTGTAAAACTTTAATTAAATTCGTTTTTTTTTTAAATTTTCTTGTTAGCTTTGGTGATTTATTGATTTCCGTCCGAGTGGTCATGGCAATCTCGATTTAATAAAATGAACAAGTTTAGAACTTTCACTCTTCGGCAGCCTGCTGGCGAATCAAAATACGGTAAATTTTCTGAATACGGTGATTGGACGCTTTGAATTGATGAAGCAAACTTTTTATGATTTAAATAAACCAATCACCACCAAAATCTAATACATTCTCTACCAATACTCTTAAAAATGTTAATAAACCTTATCTCTTTCGTATGTGCTTCGATATCATGAAGATCTGAATTTATTTGCATGCTTTTTTGATAAAATGAAACTTATATTTATGTAATCAATTTAATCATAAAGTATAAGGGATAATTAATAAGACCCATTACAATATTTTTTCGGTGAGCAAAAATTGATTTATGCGGACAAAAATGTATTATAAATTTAATATTATAGCCATCGATTGAAAGAATCCTTGAGTATTATGTGTCATTTATATGCAACCTAATGCTATATATGCCAAATTTCACGTCCTTATAAAATTCGTTCTACCTTCTTTTATTAATTTTATTATGGTCAGACACATAATATTAACAGATTTAGAAAAGATAATACAGAGTTGTCTCTGCATTTAAAAGTTTACCATACACTCTCCCATATAATTTTAAAAGTTCTATAAAAAAGAAATCGCTAAACATGATCAAGGTTTGCCAATTTTTTAAATAATTATTTTTATATAAAGTATAAAGAAAGAAGTGGGATTAACCCTTACAATACGTTTGTCTAGTTGTTTCTGTGTTTTTTTTTGGATTCGTAAAGTTTGTAAAACCAGTTAACCCAAAAAAACGTAAATACGTTTGCATTCATAATTTTACGCAGCAGATTTAAATGTCCGGGTTAAATTTTCCCCACTGGAAAAACTAAACCCTTTCACACACTTCCCCAAATGATCATCTAGTCAAACCACGCTATGCAATTGCACTATATGTATAAGTATTATAAATACAAAACAATACAAGAACAACATGTCAACCTACCAGAGACCAAATGGGAAAATAATTCACCGACTCCAGATATTTTCATATCAGAGGGTTCGGCTCTGTGGAATTCCTAATTTGACCTATAAATCCTACTGATCCCTCAATATAAATATTTAAAAAATCTTTTTCAATCCTACATGTATTTAAAATTACTGATTTTTGCATTTTTATATATAAATTATTTGACAAAACTAATATGCCTAAATTTAATATTTCCATTATAATTATGAATGTCCGTTTAGTGTCCGTTATGAGTGTCATTTTTATGTCCGTTTGTCAAACAAAATAGGAAAATCTTTCATCTGCTTTCAAAAACAGTACCTATTTCATTTTGGAGTACGTTCAAAAAGAGCGAATCTATTTGAAATTGATTGCCAATCGGGAATATTTGATGACATGAAATACTGTTATTGATGCTTTGTAATAAATTCATGTAACTCTTTAATTCACACTGTAAGGTCGTATCACCTGCGTCGTGAATTTTTTTGTCATTTGAAAAAATGATTATTTAATGACAGTAGCTTGACATATATCTTAGGACAACGATATGTATAATATACCTAGTTGTAATGTGTGTACTGCTTACGAATTACAGTTTCAGATGCACTTGTAATGGACTGTAAATAATAAAAATGAAACGAGACAAAATGGTGTTTGCTGGAATTGGGTAATAATATGTGTAGAGAAAACAAGGTATAGGTAATCATTATATTATAATCAATCACTTACTACTGTCTCTGCGAAGGAGCACACAACACAATCACAATACAGTTATAATGTAAGTAGTTCCACCGCGATACTACCAATGACGTTATATAAACGTCTTTGGTTACTACGAGGTAATTATCGCCACAACAAAACGAAAGAATACGAAACGATATTAAGTATGTACTTCCAAGATGATCAAATTTCTTATATGTACCTACACGAAAAACATCTTCGTTTGTTTTCAAAACAAATGCTCTCGAATTTGCACAGTTTTATCTTGCCATTGTTCCAAATTTCAAATACTTTTCCAGCAATGTGATGTTTAGGGAGAGGTAGGGTAGAAACTGGACTAATGGCATCACGGTAGGAACTAAGCATATTCTCATTTCAAAACCAAAAATTATTAATATGACCTATACAGGTTGGCTTATGAATGAATAATGTCTATGAGCATTCTATTAATAATTGATTCACGATCATCATAATAATATATGTTTTTATTTATTTTTAAACTGTGGAGGAAGTTTGTTGTAAATCTTTCCTCATTCCATGGCTCTTGTCATTCGATATCCGTTAGTGGTTATTTCGCTTCATAAAGTAATATTGTAGTTTATCATGTGCATGTGATGTACTGTAATATTTGTAATGGAATGCTACGTTAGTAACATGCTTCGTGGATGCAATTATTCTAATATGCACTTCTGTGGTCGTTGTGGTTGTGGGTTATAGGTGTGTTGCTCCCAATTCAATTTGCTCGACTGTTGCGAACTCCTGAGTGTAGTCAATTTAAGAGTTCCTACTCGACTCACTAGGCCAGGGGTCGGAAAAAAATGGCTCGCGAGCCGCTTGCGGCTCTTTGCATAGATGTTACCATATCCTATACATGTGTATGTGTATATACGGCTCTCTGGTACTTTGACTGGTGGACCCCCTAAACTCTCCCCCCTTATAACGCCTTTGCCTGCTGACAAGTCATATGTTTGACTTAGCAAAATCTTATTGCATCTGCAAAACAGCGTGTGCAATTCAATTCACACGCGGTAGAATTGAAACCTTCAGAAAAATAAAGAAGACAAGAGTGGGGAGGCTACCGCACAAAGAGGAGACCGATATACTATCTCATCATCTCGCAGGCTAAATCCTGTAGTTGTATGTGTTTGTCTCTTTTTAGTATCGGTATTTTTCATTTCATCGAGTTTCAAATCACAACGGTGCTAAAGAAGTTTTACTTTAAAAAAAACGCTGAGGAGTTATAATATTACTTGGTCTGTCTTGACAACGTAAACGAAACATCATATCGATGACTCAACAAATATGACGGAAATAATAGTGTATAAAACGTCTCCTTATCTCTTATACCTGTCGCTTACCTACATATTATAAACCTACTTTATGAATAGGATAGTTTTGCCGCAGACCGCCTCATCATAAATGTATGATACATTTATCATTGCGACAACACTTTGTTTCAACAAAGGCGCTGTGAGGAATGTCTTTTTCGTCGGATCTCTTATCTTTTTATAGTCAATTCTTCCTCATCTTCTTTTGATGCCCTATCCTATTGGTCATTGGCTTGGATTTTTTTTTATAATTTGGGGGGCAGGTATGGGTAACGCTGCCCCGAGAACCGTTTATTGGATAACCAATACCCCTGCCGTGGGTCACCCCAAGTCCGGCTGGAGAAATCAAAAGGTATCCCTCAAACCGTGGTTGATTTCTCCTTTTGATTTCTCCAGACGGACTCTCGACCCAACGCTCTACACTACAGTGGGAGGAATGGATTCATACGTCCGTCACTCCTGGACACACTGACCCCAGATTCATAACCACCCCTCATACCCTTTTCCTTCCCAGAACTCCTCTCCTCTCCTTCTTGCCCCAAACATGACATAGGCGCCGAGGGAAATTGTTTTCCTCAGGGCCAATTGTGGAGCTATAGTATTTTTTTTTCAATCGCGTCAAATGTTCATCCTAAAGGCTGCAACCCCTAACAACTCAGTTGAACTGCATTCATTAATCAGTTTGGAAGTCACGAGACGCGGTCTTTTCGTCTTTCCATCAATTTCCCTCTGGATTTTCAGCTTGGCAATCCTACGTGTAATTTCAAAATATATTAAAAAATAACCTTCTATCCTTCGATATTTTTAATATTCTTTGATATCTCGTTTAGCAATAACTTCTAACAATTAATTATATTACTCGACATGAAATAATAACACTTGGATGTTGTTTAGTTTATTCAGTTCGGAAATGAAATGCTGAAGAATACATTAATTGAGAAGAACAGACTGTAATGCTATTTGAACACATGGCGTCTCCACCAGGTAGCGTTTCATGTCGTACTTGTTCTTTGTTTAATATATTTTTAAATTAGCAATCGTTACCTTCTTTTTATTTTTTTTATTTTATTTTATTATTATTGTACAACAGAATACTTCCAATTACAGTACAATTTAGTTACCCTATCAGCATTTAGGCAAGTGACTCTTCGATAATATTTTTAAGGCATATAAAGAACAGTCACTTACATCCAAATGGTTTGCAATTTCATTTAACAGCACCACTCCCCTCGTCATGCTATGCTTTGCCGAGACGTCCTTTCTGTCGTTCGGTACTTTAAATAAGTCATGATGTCGACTTCGGCTGTAGTGGTCTGGTACATATAAATCATAGCATCCCAAGAGAAATGGGCTATCGATGAAATTGTTCCAAATTTTGAAAGACAGAATAGCAAGACTTGCTTTCCGTCGAGTTTCTAGACTCACAGAATCAGTTTCCTCAAGTAAGTCAATATGGTGCATGAACCTTGGATAGGTTCCATGCTTCCGCATATAAACATACCTGAGGAATTTCTTCTGGATTTGCTCTAACATATCAATGTACTTCTGGTGGTACGGTGCCCAAACATCGCTCGCGTACTCCAGCTTGATTCTCAGTATGCCATCGAATAACGCTAGCATAGCTTCTTGGTTATCAAACTGCTTACAAGTCCTGATGATGAACCCAAGAAATTTGTAGCAAGACTGATTGAGCTGCGATATATAGCAAGAGAATGTCAGTTCGGGATCAAAGACGACATCGAGATCCTTCACGGATCTTACACGTGATAACGTTTCGCCTTTTATTTTATAATCGTAAACTATAATGTTTTTACAACGAGTGAAGGACATAGTGACACATTTATTTGTGTTAAAATCTAATTTGTTTGCCAACGACCATTCAGATAGTGCATCCAGATCAGTTTGCATTTTAAAGCAATCTTGTTGGTAGCTTATTTCCATCATAATTTTAAGGTCATCAGCAAATAGTAGACATTTGCCGTTCCTAATACAGTTTTGGATGTCATCTATAAGTATTAGAAACAACATAGGTCCTAGGTTAGACCCTTGAGGAATTCCAGATTGCGCTTGGAATTTTTTTGAATTATTGTTTGTTTCCTGTTTAATTACCGTCAGTACCTCATCTATAATACAATACTTATAATATTCAGGATTTGATTAACTTGTATGGGACTGATCATCAAAAATAATTGTTGCTTCTTGTTTATGGTCCTGCCACGAGAGTTTCATTGTTACCTCTCTCTCTCTGTTAATGTGTCGCTTCTAAAAAATGATTGTAAGACGAAGCCTCCATTGTCGTGATTTGTAATATGTTATTCTTCCGTACACTTAGGATTGAATAACAAAGACATATTATGAGGAAAATGGAAAATGTGCGCTTTTACTTTTGAAGGAATCCGTGCACAACTAAATTCTAAATTTAATTAATGAATACAATATTAGCGATACTCTACCAAAAATCTGAAACAGAAAAATCAGAAAAAGATACGGTCACATCTAGGAATCGAATCCAGGACTTTTGCCTTGCCGGGGCGCAACTTTTTAGATGTGCTATCTGCTGTTTTTACTATGTGGGTCTGCGCTTCCGGGTGTCGCCGATATTGTTTACCAATTAACAAATAAACTAAAAGAACAAATAATTAACGAATAAACCAAACGAACGTTAAACTAAATGAACGAATGAAAAGGCTACCGTCTAACTGTGCCAGTGTCATTTCATTCCTCTTTACAAAATTAATCATTTTATATAGATAATAGTTTTAAAATTGTATTGTAAATTAGTGTAATATAGTTTTTACTTGTATATTTGTTTTCACTGTAAGTATTTGTGTTATATAATTGGTTCTTCGGAGCAGTTAAGGTAAGATTTTTTTTTTGATTTGTGTGCTGTAGATTTATTCGAAAATGGATAAAGAAAAACCACCTGATCCCCCAGATGATGGTTTGCTATCTGAATCCTCGGGTGTTACAAAAAAATTGATCGCGGTTAATATTCCGGAGGCTTCGGACTTCGTAACGATTACGTCAAAAAAAAAGAAAAATTGCTAAACCAGCAGATAATAGAAATGCAACAGATTTTGAACAGATACATCGAAAAACACCCTCCACGCAAAACGACTCCCTTCCAAATAATTCTGTTTTACAGGATGTAATTCCGTCCACTTCTTCCTCGATTTCAAATTTAAGTTCAGCAAGCCCCTCCACCACACCCGCCCCACTGGTAAACAATACTCCTTCACAAATGTCACGTCTGTATAATAATCTTGATAGACCACCTTACATTACACACGTGACTAAAATTTCAAAGGATGAAAAACAATCAAATTTATACGATGTGGACTTTGGACATTTTATGTTTAAAAATAAAATCCACCCTGTCTGGAATGGAGTAAAATCGGTTGGGCGTAACCGTCTTTCTGTTGAATTCAAGACAGCGGCTGAGGCCAATAGCTTTGTAAAATCTGATGTTGCCAAAAAAAACTCGTACAACGTTTTCATACCTACATATCAGGTTACAAAGTTAGGTGTCACAAAATGGATCCCACCGCACTGGTCGATAGAGGACATCCTGGAAAACATTACTGTTCCTCAAGGTTTCGGAAAAGTTTTAAAAGCGCGTCGTCTAAATTACAGGTTTAATACGGGAAACTCTGTAGAATGGAGACCCTCCCAATCCGTTGTCCTAACATTTGACAGCAAAGACCTTCCACAAAATGTTACTATGTTTAACGTCTCTCTACCAGTAGAGCTCTATGTGTTCCCAACTGTGCAATGCTACAAGTGCTGCAGATTTGGACACACGAAGAACCTCTGCAGATCAGAACCCCGTTGCTTCAAGTGCAGTTCGTCCCATAGTGGCGATTCCTGTGATAAAACAGAGGAAAATTATAAATGTTTAAACTGCTCCGGTACCCACATGTCCATCAGCAAAACTTGCCCTGAACTGTCAAGGCAGCGCAATATTAAACACACAATGGCCGAGAAGAGCATCTCTTATGCGGAAGCATCAAGAATGTTTAACAAATCCATTCCATCTTATTCTGAAGTAACTTCCAAAAATTCTAAAAAATCCACCCCTTCTCAACCTTCTTCTTCTTCATTTAGAAAAACTGTTGAAAGGGTCGTGAAACCTAGAGTTCTAACAAAAAAAAATAATGCTAATCACGAATCCCTTCTGTGGTTCCCTAATGGACAAATTCCTTCCAGTTCAAATTTCAATTCTTACCTAAAGTCATCTACTAAAGAACAAAATTATAATATAGACCTTAACTCTACACTAATCACCTCATTTTTACATATTTTACAAACTTTAAATAAAAACAACATTCAAATACCGTCCCACGTTGCTAAACAAATTACTAATATTATCAACTCAACTAGAAATGGCTCCTCTGATGAGGATTCTTCAGTGGAATTGTCATAGTCTTAGAAATAAGACTGAAGAATTTTTAAACACATTACACTCAAACTCAATTGCAGTGGCTGCCATCTCGGAGACGTGGCTGGAACCGGATTCTGATTTCAGAGTCAGGGGATACCACTGTCTTCGAGACGACCGTCAAGATGGAAAGGGCGGCTCCGCTCTTTTCATTAAAAAATCATTACCCTTCTCCCCTGTAGATGTAAAACCAATTGGTTGTCCTTTTCAAGTGACGGCCGCAAGGGTTTTTGACACTACAATAATTTCTTTGTATATATCACCATCTAATAAACCTTCTAAATCAATCCTAAAAGCTATGTTTTCCAAGGTCACTACCCCTTCTCTTGTTCTGGGAGATTTCAATGCCCATCACGGATTATGGGGAGCTCACAATTGTGACAGAATGGGCAGAGATATTGTTGATCTACTAGATGAACTAGACTTTTGTATTATCAATGATGGTTCTCCTACTCGTCTTCAGGTGCCTGGTCAGCGACCCAGCATGGTTGATCTTACTATTTGCAATTCCAACATAGCCGCATCCCTGTTATGGAAGGTTTTGGATGACCCTCATGGGAGTGATCATTACCCCATCCTCATTGAATCCTCAAATATTTATCATTCCAACAAAAATGTCAAGTGCAGTAGTCAAAAACCAAGGTTCTTAACTGCCAGAGCCAACTGGAATGACTATTCAAATCATACAAAGTTCTCTGTGCAAAATCTGCCCTCTCCAACTACAGGAAAAGTTGCGGAATGTTACGATTTATTTGTGTCTGCAGTCATTACGGCCGCAGAAAAATTTATCCCCATCAAAACGACACGTAACAAAGGGAAACCTCCCCCAGCTCCTTGGTGGGATATTGAATGCTCAGACGCAGTAGATATGAGGAAAAAATATGCGAAAATTTATTCAACAAATATGAATATGGAGAACTTCCTTCAGTATAAACAAATTGAAGCTAAGACCAAACGTCTTCTAAAAAACAAAAAACGTCAAGGCTGGAAAAAATTTTGCACATCATTATCTCCCGAAGTTCCTCTTTCAGTTGTTTGGAATTCAATTCGCAGGTTTAAGGGTTCTCACGTCCCAACGGTGACTCGACCACTCACTTCAGAGTGGGTGAAGGAATTTGTCGATAAACTAGCTCCTCAAACTGCAAGTAATTTTAATGAAACAGAATTCACATACTCATTTAAATCACGGGGTTGGATGGACACCCACTTCAATTTAACGGAACTTAGGGAGGTCTTAAACGATCTCACAGACTCATCCGCTGGTGTAGATGGAATTCCTTATAGCTTTATTAAAAACTGCGACGTTACCACACTAAACTATTTTCTTTCAATTATAAATCTGATCTTTGACTCCGGCAAAATTCCATCATCCTGGAAAACTCAAATAATTGTTCCCATTCTGAAACCCCAGAAAGACCCTAACTCTGGACTTTCTTACAGACCTATAGCTCTGTCATCTTCCTTAGTTAAAATAGCTGAACATATGATTAAAAGACGTCTAGACTGGTATGCAGAAAATGAGAAAATTCTTCCCAGCTCTCAGTTTGGCTTTCGAAAAAGAAAAAGTACGATCGAAAGTGTGTCCATCCTGACTTCTGATATCCAGTTGGCCCTGGCCGATAATGAATTCCTTGTCGGTGTTTGCCTTGATGTGTGCGGAGCTTTTGACAATGTTTTATTAGATGTTTTATTTAATAAATTATTAAAAATTGGCATCCCTCGTAAGCTTTCCAGTTTTATAATTAACCTCCTTCTTACCAGGAAAATTCAAATACAGGTGCTGGATTCTCCTCCACTGGAAAGAATAGTAAACAAGGGTTTGCCTCAGGGCTCCGTCCTTAGTCCTATCCTTTTTAATATTTATACCTTTGACCTGCATCGGAGTATGCATCCATCTTGTAAAATACTCCAGTATGCGGATGATCTTTTTATATATATTTCAGGACGAATTATTTCTATTCTGGAGGATGTGATTAACATTTGCATGAAAAACCTTGACACCTGGTTAAAAAATCACGACTTAGAAATTTCTCCGTCCAAAAGCAATGTTATCGTCTTTTCCAGAAAACGTGTTACTCCACATGTAACAGTCCAAATAAATAATTCAATTCTCCCTATGCAGGTACAAATAAGATTCCTTGGGGTAATTTTAGACTCTAAGTTAACATGGAACCCGTATGTTAATTTAATCATTAACAAATGTCAAGCTGGCCTCAACACTTTACGTGCCGTTTCACGGGTCTGGTGGGGAAGTCATCCATTCACCCAAAAACTTTTTTATAACGCATATGTTAGGAGTCATTTGGATTACGCGTCATTCCTCATTGAACCCACTTCTAAAAAGAACCTCGCAAGGTTGGACCGTATTCAATTTCAATGTTTAAGATTGATTATCGGAGCAATGCGTTCTTCCCCAATTAACGCTTTACAAGTGGAGGCTGTGGAGGCTCCTCTTCATTTCAGAAGACAGTTCTTGGCTGACAAGTTTTTATTTAAATGCTTAAGACTCTCTAATCACCCACTGAAAGACAAAATTACTGCACTCACTGCTCAAGTGAAATCACTTCCATATTGGAGGAACAAATCAATCCCTCTTCTTGTTAAAAGCCTCCATACGTACTGTGCGTATAAACCCCTCTTAAATCCATCAGACAGACTTCCTTTATATGCCAACTCCTTTCGTATTCATTTGTGTAAACCAAATATTCTTTTTTCTCTCGGCATAATTAACAATCACGAAGCTCCAACAAAACTTATCCAAATTTTAAATTCGAAATATTCCAACTGGAAAATTATTTACACAGATGGTTCCAAGTCTCCCTTATCAAACCATGTGGGAGCGTCATTCCACTGCCCATCAGATCAAGTCGATAGAAAAATTAAACTTCCAAAAGAGGCTTCCGTTTTCACTGCTGAATGTATAGCCATTTTTGAATCCCTCAAATACATTGACGATGTTCACATTGGAAAATTCTTAATTCTCTCCGATTCCCTAAGTGCACTTCAAAAATTAAACTCTTCCCCTTTCCATTACCCAGAAGACGATTTCTGTGTTGGAATTCGCACTTTAATTCATAAATTAACCGACTCTGGCAAAGAAATCGTCTTGGCTTGGATACCTAGTCACTGCGGTATCCCTGGAAATGAAAAGGCCGATTCATTGGCGAAAGATGCCATTATTTCGGGGGATATTTTATATAAATTTTTAAACACCGATGACATTTTCATAAAATTGAAGGAAAACATGATTTCCACATTGCAGAATCATTGGGAAGAATCTAGTCAATCAAAAGGATATAGCTTTTTCACAATTCAGCCAACGATTCCTTCAAAACCGTGGTTTTCCAGACTTTCTTTTAACAAATTCTCGACATCATCCATTTGCCGCATGCGGATAGGGCATTGCTGCCACAATGTTCACCTGACAAAAATTCATATTAAGAATTCTGCGATGTGTGAATGTCGTCTTGGTGAAGAGGATCTCAATCATATTTTTTTCAGTTGTCCTATAAATAATTCATACAAAAATTTCATCCCTCACCTAATCAGTTCGGGTATATTGCCTCCCTACAACATTGCATGCCTGTTATCTTCTGTGAACAAACGCGTGTATAAAGTCTTGGCTAATTTCCTGAATATTAACAGCATCAATTTGTAACTGTAAGTTAAGTTTCATGTATTTATTTATTTATTTTATTTTTTACGCACAATAAATTGTGTCAGCATATCTTTTAATTTCCTTGTTATGTTTAATTAAAATCTTCTCTTATTGTAATAATTTTGCGTATTATTATTATTATTTGTATAGTATTATTATATAATGTAGATAGGTTCTTGTTATTAAAACTAAATTAGTTAATTTTAACCAAAAATTACACTCACAAAATTACACTCACAAAAGCATTCACGTGACACTGGCCAGAACACTCTTTTGGGGTGAAGAGCCATTAAAAAAAAAATAAATAAATGAACGAATTCTTTCCTTATTCAAAATATATTGTTAACCAATATTAATGCACATTTTCAAAAAATCAACGAAGTGAACAAATTCTTTTTGTATGAAAACTACGCTTATTAGCGCGTAGTCATATTTTTTTATTGTAATACCTACGATAATGAAGATAATGTTTGCTCAGTTTTACTCATAAAGTTAAAATAAAATATTCATCCTTGACTTGCAGAAACGTCAATAGTTGTCGCATATTAAAATAAAATGGATAAAGATTTATCCATACACTATCCTGAGAGCATTTAGTTCGGGTTTGAATCTAGCAATCATACATAAAGATAGTAGCCAAAGATATATGTGTTAAAAGAAAATGAAGATAATGTGGGTGGTTCTTAGTCGAAGTATGATATAGTTAAAACTGACCGAATTTGATATCGGCACCGTGGCGCAGTGGTTAGCGCGTTTGCTCGGAAAGCAAGAGGTCCTGGATTCAAGTCCCAGAGGTGTCAATATCTTTTTATGATTTTTCTGTTTCCAGATTTTCGATTGAGTTTCGCTTACATTGTCTTCATTTAATTAAATAAAATAAATCACTTTCTACAGTAACTTTTCGGCAGTTTTCATTGCGTATCTAGACTTTCGCCGCTGTTTATGAATCTCTGCTAAATTCCTACACATGTGCAACGTTTATAAATTTTATAACATGTATGTACTTACTTATCACATATGGTATCAGTCGCGATCGTTTTAGAATCGATATCCAAGTTGCACTATCAATACTCTGATTGAATAATTGCTTTAAATGCGCATTGTCTTGGTGATGATCTCGGATTAGATAACATCTCAAACCTTTTGTGGTCCTGCCGCTGAGACCTCCCTAGTGACTAAAACACGCTTCGTTTATACGATGATATTCTTTGAAACACTATTACATAACTCGTGAAAAATCAATATTATAATTATTGTAGGATTTGTGAAGCTGAAAGTTTATGTACGAGGCATGTTCAGAAAGTAAGTGTACAAAAAATTTTTTTTTTGAAAAAGTGCATTAGAAAAAAAATTACAGGATATTGTTGATACACTTATTGACTATTTTTCCAAATAATCGCCAACCCTTTCAATGCATGTGGTGAGCCGTGGCACAAGTTTCTTTATGCCCTCCTCGAAGAATTCTCCCGCCAGCTCCTCCCCCCACTTCAGGACCACTTTCTGCACCTGCTCGTCGGTTGAAAATTTATTTTCATACATACATGCCTTCAGGAAGGTGAAAAAATGATAATCTGAAGACGCCAAGTCAGGGGAATACTGGGGGTGGTTCTAAACATCCCAACCAAATCCAAGAAAAAGAGCATATTGGTGGCTAAGGCTGTATGAGGACGGACGTTTTCGTGAAACAAGCACACTTCTCTGATCAGCATTAGCCCCTTTTGTTTTGAATGCTCCTTTTGAGTTTTTTTAGGGTATCACAATATTGTTGTACATTGATGGTCTCAACCTGAGGCAGAAATTCGACCAAATGGATGCCTTTTCGGTCCCAAAACACTGAGGCCATGATTTTTTTTTGCCCGAAATTGTGGTTTTCAATTTTTTGACAGATGGGGAATTGGTGTGACGCCACTTTGACGACTGTTTTTATTGCAATAAAGAGACTCTTGTTTCGTACTTAATATGTTCACAACTTTGCAGGTATGTGTAAACTATACACTACTGGCTGTTAGTGAGTTCTCCATTATTGACAGATATTATTATAGTGTAGATGAGCAAGTCGCAATGACAGTGTAGATCAGAGGTTCCCAAACCGATTTCAGGACGGCAATAATTTTTATCGGTAATTCCGGTATCTTTAATTTTTTTAGGACTTTTTGTTGGCAAACAAATAGGCTTTTTGGTTTGCCGCAAAGACAACCTAATTGTTTCCTTAACCCTTCGTTTTACCAAAAGGGTTGCAACGAGTATTTTCTTCCTCTGGGTTAGCTGAACTTCGAAGCGTCTCTTGGGTCAGTCCTGTCAGTCAGTGTCGGAGATTCACTTGAAGTAGCGGTAAGCTTTGAGAAGCAACTTGCTCTCTAGAGCTAAGCTAAACCATGACCTTTTATCAGTCATCATAGTTGTTACATCCCTTCCAGATATCACATCTGTAAGCCTGAGCGGCGGGGTGAAAACACCAACCAAATAGCATCCCTCTTAGCCCACTCAGTGGGGAGTTTTACCTTGCAAAAGGTCGTGTAGTAGCGATTTTGATATATGTTGTCAAGATTGGGACTCTAAAGAAAAAAAAAGTTTTCAACCTCGGGGGGGTCGAGCTCGAGCCGCCATCTTGGATTGAAGGTGCCAAAATTTGGTTTTTTCAAAATAATTGTGCAATAGTTGATCTTACGACCAAATTGCGAAAGACAAACTTAATGAAGATAAAATTTCAAATATTTTTTGTCTCAAATTTTTTTTTGTTAAGTCTAATAGGTAACGAGTTACAGTGGCGGAAGTCGTCTTCCTAACTGCGACATCCAAGTAGTCCTCTTGCATCCTTCCTGACATCATCCTCCCGTCTCAGCTTAGGTCTGCCGGCCTTTCGTTTACCTCCTGGGTGTTCTGTTAGAACCTTCTTCGGTACTCGTGTGCTTGACATTCGATGCACATGTCCGGCCCATCTTAGTCTTTGGAGCCTTAGATGGATAGAGAGTCTGGGAGCTTGGTAAATAACATAGAGCTTTATTGTGACGGATTCTCCAAGCCTCTCCCTCATGTTAATGTAAGTACTTGCATACTGCTTTCTCACCCCGTATGCATGGACATTGGAGGGTCTAGAGTCGTTCAAATAAATGTAGCTTTGTTCAATAAAATAGATTCTTGACGTGTGCGGTGAAGGAGGAAACCATATGTTTCCTTATAACGCCGTTGGGAAAGTGGTGGGGTCCCCTTCAATGCCTCTCCCTCTCGCACCGCTCCTAAGATTCTTCGAAGTACCTTTCTTTCAAAGGTGTCCAACTGTTCCCGCCACACATCCATAGGCCAAGACCGTTCTAATAATTGTTTTATATAGGGTTTTCCTATGGACGTTTCGGGATTTGAAACTGGCAACAACGCGAAGTAAGTGTTGTTAGTGCTGTGATGCGTTTTCTTACTTCTACTGGGTTTTCTTTGTCATGCGTTATGATGGAGCCCAGGTATGTAAACTCTTCGACCACTTCGAAATTATAAGTGGCTTTAAATTTAAAAAATTTCAAACACAAAATGTACATAATTTAGTCTTCTTCAAATTTGCCATAGACATTTTTGTTGTAAAATCAACCGTTGAGGAATTATTTTGAAAAAAAAACTAAATTTTGGCACCTTCAATCCAAGATGGCGGCTCGAGCTCGACCCCCCCAAGGTCGAAAACTTTTTTTTTCTTAAGAGTCCCAATCTAAACAACATATATCAAAATCGCTACTACACGACCTTTTGCAAGCTAAGCCTTTTTTATCCCCCACTGACTGGACTATCTATCTATTTAGTAAGATATTAAGAGACGAAGCTTTGGGGAATGAGAAAGTATTCGAGATCAAAGAAATAATCAATACGCGCTTCTAAATCTGCATAACAATTAGATGGTTTGTAACACTGCCACCTGCCACCTGCCACCTTCAATTATTATAAATGATGAAAAGTCCACTATCCCCGCATACAAGGTTTATCAGTATGCATACGTATTTACACTCAATAACAAATCAACAACTTAACAAAGTGGCATTTCAACACCCCCTTGAAAAGTCATTAAAAGTGATGAAAAATAGCCCATAACCCTAACCTAATTAATCCAGTTTTTTTATCACTTTTAATGACTATTCAAAAGAGTAATGAAGTTGCACATTGTTGAGTTGTCTGGTCACCCAAATATAGATACAGTTTGAATGCATATTTAAAGAAAAAAAAAACACAAAAGAAATTTGAAATAATTTCTCTTCGATATTGCCGTATTGAATTGCAAACAAGAAAGGAAAAAAAATATAAACAAATTTTAAAAGTAATAACTACTACATGTTCGTTATTTGTTTTTGGGGTGTTATGCCGTGTTGTGCTACCTCCTTCTTTAGCCAACGTTTCGGACAGCGTTGCAGTATCCATCATCAGGGCAGATCCGGTAGATATGAAACGTTGGCTGAAGAAGGAGGTAGCGCAACACGGCATAACACCCAAAAAACAAATAACGAAAATAAATAAGAAAGTAATAACGAAAACCGCTTGGACGTGAAAATCATAAAACGTAAATAACTACTACCTACAGTTTAATTCCTTATCATATGGCAGTCCCATCGTGAATATCCGTAATAATTGGTCTGGTAGCAAACAAATCAAAAGCTTACCACCCAAAACTAGTTCACCGAAAGTTTCCTTGAAGAAATCTGAATTGAAGAAGAGGAGAGAAGCTTCCGAAGACTCTGAGGAATATAGTGATTCTCCGTTTACTAGAAGGGGGCACCAGACTGGTGCTGATATTCTTCATGCACGCTCGTGACTATGGGTTATGAGTTATGAGGTTATTCTGCTCCAGATTGGCTTAGCCTGACTGATTGCAGAGTCTATGCAATTATTTAATTTATATATTTTAATGATATATGTAGACAATTATCTTTTTACCCAGATGGGTTTAGGTTTGTGAAGTTTGTGAAGCCCTGGCATGGTACACTGTAGGTATAAACACCAGCCGGCTACAGTCACGCACTGAAGTATCGTCTACTTCCGCAGTAAATTCTCTCTTCATCCGCCACTTCCGACCCCACGGCCGCCAGAGCGTGTCTCCTGTCGACCTCTCAGTACAGTCCGGGCAGCGAGTACCAGGCAGCAGCCATCAGACACCAGCAGACAACTCCGACACGGTGTGCCCATGTGACACCCCGCACTGTTCAAGTGTTCACTCTCAGTCAGCTAGCCATTAGGGGGACATACTGTAAACAACACTAATCAACTCACCAAGGGGGGGTCTGCATGATAATTTGCTATTGTGATTCTATCGGCATCTGAATGCATTTATAAACCCAGTGAAAACATGACAATTATTATTCATGTGGCTCAAATAGAATCTTGATAGGTAGATAGAGTAAGCTTATGCCAGGAAAAAATGTTCGGAATCAGGGTAAAAACCCGGTAAGACAAGTATAACACAAGGTGTGCCTTGTGGGCTTGTTTCTAAATACAGGCCCACTTTATGCCTATATTTCCATCTAAAACTGTGTTTTCGAAATTCAAACGGTGAGAGTGTGAGACGGGACGCAGGGGGGTTGGGCTATTTTTTTTAAAGAAAGAAACATTCCCGGGTTGCGAATAACCCGACAATTTTTCAATAATGTAAAAGCCGAAGGCGTTAATATTATAAATAAATAAATATTTGAAAATCTCCTAGGTATCACAAAATGTTGCTTGTGTCGTGATGGTGGACTTAGCCAGCCGAGGAATCGAACACGCTATTTTGTTTGTTTGTTTTTGTAACTTTTTGTAACTATGTCCGGGTGGGACCCAAACGCGATGCCAACTCAACCACTGACCGGCCATAAATGGATGTCTGTTTCCATTCAAATTTATATGGAGGTCATTTCTGATGTTATATTATTTATTCTGTGGTAGAAACTGATTGAGGGTTATTTTAAGTAACCCTCAATCAGTTTTTAAGTTATTTTTGTTTTATTTTATTAATGTGTTATATATATACATATTATATATTTTTTTCGTTAAATAATACTTTTAACTTTTACAACTAACCATCACGACGCAACGTTTCCCCGCACATAACGGACGTAACGGACCGCGAAACAAGTCTGGCTTGGCACACACTATGCTTCATTCAGATTCATACATCGTCACGTAGCTACGCTTCTGTTATTCTGACGTTTTGACATGAGCCGACTCAAGCATATGTTCATGACTTTTTCTATTCCTATTTACATTTGAGTTATATATTCTACTTACACTTCTTTCTTCGCTACATGCCCAAACCATCTAAGAGTTGCTTTCTTAATATTACTTATTACATTACCTTTACATCAGAGTTGCGTTCTTTGCGAATCTCCAAATTTCTCACACGATCATAAATGCTCACTATTGATAGTTTGTCTTAACGGTTAAATCACGAATCAACGACAAATTGTGATGTCACAAAAGCGTAAAAAAGTGTCAGCAAACATCACTTCAAAAAGAATCTAATGGAATTTATCGGAAGCAGATACATAACCAACGTATTCTTAAATATTTCAGTAGAAAGAATTTCCAAATCCGGCAGTCATTGTTGCCATTGTAAAATTGTGTTTGGTCAGAAATAGACGGTCGCTTTTTCACCCTTGTATGAACAGATCAAGGGGTTAATTTTGATAGTGGGTGTGTTTGAGGTTTCCAATCTAGAATCCGTTGACGTAGATTCAGTTCAGGGTGGCCACAGACCTGGAAAACCTGGAATTATCAGGGAATTTTACCGAACCTGGAATTATCAGGGAAAAGTCAGGGAATTTCAATTTTTTTTAGAATATCAGGGAATTCCAAAAATAAAACTAAATTCGTTATTTTGCGATTTGTCAAATCCCAAAGTTGTTTTATTATTGTTTTATTGCGGTATTTTATATTGGTAGGTACATAGTTATTTATGTCCTAATACCATCCTATATACATACACTTAAAATAATACATCTATACCAAATCAATCACATATCTTCGCAATTTAATTTTAAATCCCTTTATGCTCTCTTCCAATTTTATTTCTTCTGGTAATTCTCCAAATATCTTCAATGCTCTGTACATCAATGACTTTTGACTCTGTGTTTTTTTCCTGAAGGGGAGTCTTAGTTCATTTCTTTTCCTCGTCTCATGTTGTTGCTTTGTAGTTTATCAATTTTTCTTAGGAATTCAATAGACGTATGGCCATTGATTATTTTGTAGATTAACAATATAGTATTGAAGTAAATAATTTGTTTAAATGACAAGATATTTAACTCCTTCAATATTTTCTTGACTGAAGTGCACCTATTTTTCTTCAATATAGTTCTCATAGCTCTGTTTTATAGAATTGTCATTTGCTGCTACAGTAATTTATGTGTGGTACAATGATTGCGTTGTACACATTTTTACTGGAGACTATGTCAAGGAATCTTCTTATTCTTCTCAACAGCGAAATTTTTTTGGCAATATTTTTAATAATTAGTTTTGTATTTTGAGAGAAAGTCAATTTGGAGTAAATTATTACTTCCAAATATTTAATTTCAAATACTTCTTTCAAAACTTCACCGTCTATCAATGTCTTTTTTTGTTTGCGTTACACGTTTTCCAATGTTCATAGATTTAGTTTTGTTTACATTCAATTTTAGTTTATTTTTCTTCAGCCATATTGATATATCATGTAAGTTCATTTAAATGATTCATTATGAGTTCATAATATTCTCCTGCTATCAATGCGTCGTCTGCCATACTTTTACCATATCATTAATGTACATTATAAAAAGAATAGGTCCGAGAACAGACCCTTGTGGTACTCCCGATGTAATCTTCATTGGTTCGGAGATTGTCTCACCCACTTTTGTGGTTTGATATCTATTAGTTAAATAATCCTTGAACCGTTTTATGCCTTTCCTTTTATTCCATTTTCAGATAGTTTTTTAATGATTATATATCTATCGTTTCAAAAGCTTGAAAAAAGTCTTCAGGTGAAATATCATAAATTTGTAACAAGTGTATTTTGTTTTTAATAGATTATTGTGATGCAATGGAATAATAAATGCTAGATGACGGAATTCCCTTTATTATTTATCTGACGAACGATATCCCCTTATATCAAATTAAAAATATCAGGGAAAAATGTAGAAACTGCCCTGGAAAACCTGGAATTATCAGGGAATTTTGAAATCCGTTTTTTGTGGCCACCCTGCAGTTGGTATTTCAGATTAGCAGTGCCTCCATCGCGAGGTGTGTCTGTAGAATAGTCGAAAGGTCAGAGTAATTTCCTGGGCTGGTTTCTTCTTCCAAAACACAGCTTTTTAAAGGTGACTTGGCACTCCGCAAAAACGGTATTCAGAGAAGAGGCTTTCGTTGGATATCTGAAAATTCAGAAAGCCAATGAAAAGTTTCCCTTTATTTAGTAACCTTGCTTTACCTAATCTGCTTCATAATAAATTGTACAAAGACGATGATTCTCTACGGTTAGTTGAACAGTTGTAAATATCTAGGCCACTCGATCGAAAAATATTGCGCAAATCCATCCTATTATCTTTACCGCCCTTTTAAAGATAGCATTTTCTACAATAACGGTTTGGTTTCTATTGACCTGCAATTGGATTAACGTCAGCCAACCATCCGACGCATGTAAGTAGGCACTTTCGTCAAAATAATCAATAGTAAATTTGCTGTTACGTCAATTTTATTATTATACTTGTAACTTCCTATATCTACTTAACACAGCGAATTGGGATATTGTCTTGATCTTGTGAAATCCTTGAACAATAGCATGGCAATAATTAGTTGTACGCCGTGCCGTTCAGAACAATGTACGATTTGGCCATTCGTACAAATGACTATAATAATAACATTGACCGAAACTATTCAACTATCACATTTCAAGAAATGAGAACATGACAGTAAATGTGAAGGCTATTTCAAAGAGCATTTGACCAGAAACTGCCAGAAAATCAGTAACCGATCATTATTTATTTACCTGAAATAGTAATAATACAGTAGTTATTAGAATGCTCGGAGAATCCAATACGACCAGTCATTTGGAGTTATTTTATTACTTTCACCTAAATAATATACCTACCAAAATGTTTATATCATTAATGTTTCTTTAATTTCGTAGAAAATAAGCAAGTAACATAAAAAATACTTAAAATATGTAAAGGAACGTACCCATACTACGTGACCAACTTTTTGCAATTTTTAACCCCCCCCCCCGGTGACCAAAAACCTAAGCCCGCCGCTGCTCATTTGTACCAAGCGTGACATTTTGAAGACCCCACCCCCTCCCTAAACGTGTCACGTAGTATGGGTACGTTCCCTAAATTGCATCTTTGTGGTGGACCGTTTTTTTTTATAAATAACATTATGTAAGTCTTGTAGTGGATAATTAGGCAAGGAAATGCGAAAAGGTTATCCTAATGTTTTAGTATAGAACATATATTATCGATCACGGAAATGCTGTAAAGGACAAAATGTTAATTATATCATTAAAGAAGAAGATAACACTAATAATCTAAACGAAAATATGAAAGAGAACATTAAACAGAAAAATAAAAAAGATAATGGTCGCAACTGGGACAACGGTGGCACTGGTCTAATTGGAAAGGCGTTCGTCCCGGTAAGACAAGAGGTATTGGGTTATCTTTCTGTGTCTTGTTCTCCTTCATTATTTTCGTTTTGATTATTAGTGTTATATTCTTCTTCAATGATATATTACATTTATGGGAATGACATTCAACAGTTATGAAAAGAGAGTAGTTATTCTAATAAAAATTAATATGTATTGTTCAGTAGAGAGAGAAGAAACCTTTCATTTTTTCAAAAAATCTTATCTCCTGTTTCTGTAGACCGAAAATTATGAATTTTTATTAAATAGATCTTTCAGAATACTTAACATTTTTTTTTGTAAAAAGACCCACGTAAAAGACGCACTTATTTTCCTAGAAATATTTCGACGACGCAGATCAAAAGAGAGAAAAAACGGAGAAAGAGGTGTGGTGGGTGTGTTTAGGAAAGAAAGGAGAGGAAATTCAGGGAAGGAAAAGGTGTAAGGGGTGGGCAGGAGTGTGGCGGTCATTGCGTCCATCAGGAATGACGGTAGTATGAATCCATCCCTTCCATTGCGGTGCAAGGCGGTGGGTCGTGATAGTCCTGCCGGAGAGGTTCAAAGGTCTGCCTCAATCAGTCCTTCCCTATCCGGCCTGCCACGTAGTTGGTGGACAGACGTACCCGCCCCCAAGTCCCAAACAAACCTCTCCCCATGAACCCGGGCACCCTTGCTAAGTTACCAATTGTAGCGAACCACTAGGGTGACTTTTTACGGCAGAGGTATTGTGAAATGTCATAAAAACACTATTTTATGAACTTATCAACAATTACGTATTTATGCATTAGTGATGAATATAAATTATAATATCAAATTGATAATAAAGGATTAAAATTCTTTTAAATAATTCGTTACCTCAACAGTTATCTTATCAGTAATTGATACTGTAATCTTAGAAAAATTTCTTAATATTGAAAATTCATTCGATTTTTCGATCGTCGTCATCAGACGAGGGTGAACTATTGATAGATTATCATACGGACGGATTGCAATCTTTAAAACATTGATGCCGGGTGTCGGGTAAGGCTGCTTTGTTGTTCTACCGATATTTCAATGAATTCCGATATATATTTCTGCAAAGATTCACTTAGGCTGTGGTACGATTTGTCGGCTTTTCTACTATTTTGATTCACTCCTTACATTCTAAAAGGCCTCTAACGCAAGAAACTTTAATACGATGTACTATAATTTCATAAGCATCTATGGATTATAAAATAATATTAAATAACCTTTTTGTCGAATTAAGAGGGTTACCACTTCTACATAATTAAACAGTCACTTCACCACAATCTACACATCCTTACATAATGGGCAATGAAAGGATGTCCGAATGTTTGATTATGCACATTTCTAGTGGAAGAAAACTCTGCAGAAAGAGTAAAATTATGTCACAATTCTAATTATTTTTTTTGTTAGCACTGACCATGTAATTCTTCACTCCTTCCTCCTGAGCATCGTCTACCTCCCACAAGGCCGCAGCCTCCGTTGCGCCCGTGGTGAATGTGAGCTCTAAAGGTTGCGCCCATGGTGGGCAAGTGATCTTTTGTATTTATTTATTATTTATTGAGTTTATTTGTTGTTTGCAGTGATGACTAAAGACCGGATTATATGCAAATGCATATTTGCATATTTAGACCCTTTTCAGCGGTAGTTGCATATTTTAACAAAAAAATGAGACCTTGCATATTTACGCTCGATCTCGTTCATAGTGACACTATAAACGTCAGATGCTAAGTGCGCGGATAGTGAAAACGCTTGAAACTCATGGATCGGCGTTGAATGAATCTCCTCAGGTTATGAAGAAAATTCGCCTTATGAATTCCTCGTTGCCAAAGCTATTCCCGAGTAAACTAAAAGAAAAAATTGAAAACTTACTGAACAATAACCTAGGATTTGAACCCTTATGCCAAATTGATAGCTTCATCAACGGGGCAGGTGAAATTTTGCCCGGCACAATAAGTTCAAAAATCGCACCCAAATTTAAATTCTGTCCAGTCACATCAGTAGACGTAGAACGCTCCTTTTCCGTCAACAAAAATATATTACGCGATCGTAGACACAATTTGTCTACAGAACATTTAGAACAGTAGGTACTTAGTCGTATACATTTTTAAAGGTAAATTGTAAATTTCATTGTTAAATACATTTTGTAATTGATATTTTCGAAAATAAGATTGTTATGCTTGAGAACTAATAGCTTACTAAAATAAAAAAATATATTTAAAAATAAGACTTTCTGTATTATTTCATGTTGCATATTTTGACCCTTTTTATGGATTTTCGTGCGCATATTTTACCTATTTTATTGCATATTTGCAAGCATATTTTGGGCTGTTTTTGTTGCATATTATCCGGTCTTTAGTGATGACAATTGAAATCGTAGATATGAAAATAGCGATCGCGTAAAGCGAAAAATGTTGACTTTGGCCTCTAATTGGAATCGGGCTGAAAAAATAGATGGTGCCATTAGTCGGTCATTAGTTTATACTACATTCGTAAACTGTATGCACGAGGTAACATTTCATTTTAATCTTTCATTCTTCAGATTTTCAGGCATTTCATCATACTTCTTTAGTCCTCTGTACTTTAGGCAGTTTTGCGACTCTGATTTTCTCATTTGCGCAATCTAACTCTATTTATACTTCTGGTTTCATAAAATAATTTCGTCCTTAAAGTATTTTGGAATTTGGTTTCTGATAACTTTATGCACAAAAATTAACACATTAAATAGCAGTCGCCTTTTTATTGGAATCCAATTTGGCTCCTCTCTCATTTTTGATTAACTCTTGCATACTTTCCTTTCCGTAGTATTCATTTCATAGCTCTCTTCTATATAGATGGTTCAAGTTTCAGTCTTCATTTGCCAAATATAACATCTAGGAACAGCAATCTAAATGTGGAGAAACTATGGTTTAAGAAATAAGCTCTGTAGTGTTTCCATTTAGTTTATTTTTTAGTCTTAAAATTAACCTAGAAAGGTTACCTCGAGAGTGTTTTCTCTTGGGGTAAAAATAATCTCGTTGAATTTAATGTTTCAAAGACCCAATCTTGTCTGATAACGTCTAAAAGGGATCGAAATGAAAATCTAGTCTCTTTCAACGGAAGCAATCTTCCAAACAGGCCCTCCATTGATATGCTTGGTGTAACCCTAAGTGACCAGCTCAGGTATGGGGTCTCCATCGAAGCCAGAGTAAAGTTAGCCTCCCAAAAGCTGGGCGTACTGTACAGGGCCCGCAGATACTTTAATAGTACACAACTGCTAACCTTGTACAAATCACAAGTATGCCCCACGGTAGAATTTGGCAGCCATCTCTGGTCTGGAGCTCCAAAATACCTGAAAAATACCCTCGACTCTGTGCAGAAACGGGCGGTCCGTTTGATAGATTCTCCCATCTTTACAGACGGATTGCAATCTTTAGAGCACAGGCGTCGGGTGGGAATGCTATCCTTGTTCTACCGGTATTACAATGGAAGATGCTCCAAGGAACTAGCATCATTGATCCCTTCGGCACCGGTGCATAGTCGGGAAACACGCCAAACGCGTGCCCAACATTTGTACACGGTTGACATTTGTCACATGAGAACGGGTCGTTTCTTCGACTCGTTCTTGTGTTCAACAGCTCGGCTGTGGAATGATTTGCCGGCTCTGTGTTTCCTCCTTCCTACAACATGGGTCTCTTCAAGACCAGTGTTCATTCCTTCCTCTCCTCAAAAAGACCCTCCACACAGCATCCCAGATGACATAGGCCCTGAGGGAAATTATTTTCCTCAGGGCCTCCTGTGTGGAGTTAATGTAAAAAAAAAAATAATAACGTTTTAGATACCTTCTTTAGCACTTGTTCTAAATTGGCTGTGAACGTTAGTTTTGAATCCAATATTACATCTAGTATTAGAGCAGCAGCGCCGCCAGTATTGGTTGCGCGTTGCGCCTATCATCTGGTGCCCGAGATTAACTGCCATTTATTTATTTGAAGGCTAACGGTACATCGGAATTGGTTAATATGGGTCACATGTCAGCCAGTCTACCAGTACCTAATGCTCCGTATGCACTCGCCTCACTAATATTAATAAATATGTTTTGAATGCTGATGCATATTCCGACCGGTCGGTAAATAGAACAATTTGTTCTCTCATTATTTCATTGAAAAACTGAACTACTCGTTTAAATTTGAAATGTTTGGAACTATTCATATAGGTATTATATACATATTGTGCAAATTTCATATCATCGAGGTGTGAAGGCTACTCTCATGTAATGCAGCTTTATCCTAACACGTAATGGTTTTACAATTCTAAATTATTTGGAGGACAAAAATATGATCGTACTTGGTAATATTGAAGTACATACATTATAATTTTATTATAGTTTCTATCGTGATAATGGACATTGCAATCCTATCCA
The DNA here is from genome assembly GCA_929108145.2 of Limnephilus rhombicus. Classification (NCBI taxonomy): domain Eukaryota; kingdom Metazoa; phylum Arthropoda; class Insecta; order Trichoptera; family Limnephilidae; genus Limnephilus; species Limnephilus rhombicus. Next base: position 39,046,789 of record OV815278.1, read on the forward strand.
TTGTTGTTCATTTATGGTTCATTTGTAGGATTGCTATCCGTCGCGATATATCTGGAAATCTGGACTGATCATAGTTTTCGAGCCCTCTGTCCCGATGCTATTTCCCAACAAAATCTAAAATGTCCCGACAAGTCCCGATTTAAACTTGTTCAATGAAGCTACGCTGTTTACTGCTTTATGTGCAGACAGCCAGAAAACATGAACACGTGTTTTTTTCTGTTTTTTAGGCACACTTAAAAACTATCAACTTTGCGTAAAATTTTAATCTTATCCTTACTACTTTTATCGCCACCGAGAAAAAAACCCTTTTTTCATTTATTATGGCTATATCTCTATTTCCAATTATTTTGTCGTTGTTGGTAACCTCGGATTCGTAATCAGCACAAGCAAAAAATCAGAACTACCCCAGAATTTGTTTCATCAAAGTGATCGTGCCCAAATACACTTATCTATCAATAAGAACCCGAAAAGTATCAACTGATCTGATTGCACGTTCAACACTACTGTTACTGCCTGCCTATAACCTATAGAGTTTGGAGCTTCGTTGTTACATCTTTCTGCAACGTAATTTGTTTATCAGAAAGAGGGAGAGATTTATATCTTTTCCTGTCTCCAATGACACATTACCTCACAGCAACTCTTTACAATATCCGAATGTACGAGATTACTTCCTTCTTTGGCTCCTTCTCTCCATAGAACGACTTCCGTTCTAGTCGGAAGCAAAGCCAATTACTATCAATCACCTTTATTGTAAAACGGTTATTTCTCCTAGCTACTAGCTACTATCATGAATCTGAGGTTTTACTGCTCGAGGCGTTGGCGTTGTAAGCATGCCGGACGATTAAAAAAATATAAGACAGTCGTGATTCCTGATCGAAGGCAATGTGCTTGTCTCCTATTATGAAATTTCGTGTTATATACAAAAGTATCATATTAATTAGAGCATGCTGAGGACAGAACTTTACGAATCTTTAGGAAATGTCGAAACGTGGGTATGGAATATAGAATAAGTAATCTATCTTCTATATATATAAAAATTTAAAGATGTATGTATGTGAGTTCTGGCATTATGAAATTTGTATAAAAAATTGCAATAGGTGGCACGCGAGCTGTTTGAAAACTGAATGTATGGAATACGGGAGGGGGAGGGGAACTCGGGAGGGGGGTTCGCGGGACAGGGGAAGCGGTAGAAGGGAGTGAGTAGAGGGAAGGCGGAGTGGGAACGCGAGAGGAGAAGGGGCCGCGGGAGAGGAAGGGGAGGCGGAAGGGAACGGGACGAATGGGAAAGGACACGCAGAGAGAAACAATTTCTTTATTGAGTAGCGTAGCAACGCTTGCTGGGATTACATATTTATTTTATTCTATGGTACCGAAGACTTATTCCGTCAAAACATTTAAATTTGCAGCCGCAGCACTGCCGTTTGAATTATAAATAATACCTACTGCTTGTACGAAACAATTCATTTACTTACAGCCTTACTAAAAAACCCAGTGAAAATTTTATTCAATTGACAAACGGCCGCGGATGTGAAAACATTACTAATTAAAAAAAAATTCATGGAAAAAAGTACACATGGTTTACACGGCCTGAGAGGGTAGTTTATCTCTGTTTTATTAATGATGACAGAACGAAATTTGCAATTTTTCCAAAGTATTTCGAATGTTCTATATATTTCTTATTTTGAAGGTGTCGTAAAAACAAATACCATTTATGAAAACTAGATAAAATTACCTTTTAGATTTGTGTAGGTATTTGAAATACACTTTAGTTTTCAAAAACTGCCATATTTTAAGATTCAAACTCGGAAAAAAATTTCCTCCCAAAACATTTTTGACCAAAATGTAGAGAAATTTAAAAAAAATCTAAATTTCAAAAACACAGTCTTTTTATGTAATAAATTTGGAAGGAAACTATCACCTCACTTTTTCATCGTGCATACAATAAAAAAAATTATAAAAAATTTCAAAGTTTTTTTTATTGCCAAAAAAATAACTTAGAAAAATACCGACATTTAAAACAGATTTCTTGCATCTCTAAAGACGTTAATTTCTTTGATACGTTTACGAACACATGTATTAGATATTAATATTATAAAAAAATATCACTTTTAAGAAATTCTCTTAAAATAAAGATCTTAAAATGTAAATTTTATCTTTTAAGTAACCTAAAAAACAATATTCTGACAGTTCAACTTTGAAAGTACGGCGTTTGTACAATAACTTGATTAAACTGATGTAAACCACACAAATAATATGGTAAATATATCAATTATGTGAACAGAAGAGTAAATTCGTCACTACATTAGAAATTATTAAGTAAAATCACAACATTTAGGTACTAACAAAATTTTCAATATCCCGCCATAAACACACCGAACTGTTTTGTCATCGCGGGCCGATATGCACAGGCGCGCCAATAATGCCCCTAGCGGAGAAGAATTAAAAAACATTGTTTCCTAGTAAATTAAAACCATATACAACGTTGTCAGATCTTCAATGCTTTTTAACAGCGTGAACACGTAAGAAAGGTTAATGGTAATAAAACGTGTTTTAGTGTATACGGGGTTTATTTATGTTATTGCAATAACACAGGCTATCGGCCGTGAAAAGTTTTTTTTTAGTAAGGCTGTTATTGTTTCTTCACAATTTAAATACATTTTTTAATGTGTAATTATTAACCCCACTAGGGTTCGCCTGTACGGGGTTAATAATTTCACAATTTATTAAAAGTAACACGCAGAAATATTGGTCATTAGTCATTAGTAATGACTAATAATGGTAATGACTTACCAAACCGTTAAGTACAAGCAAAATAATAAAATTTAGAAAAAAAAATTAAAATGACAATGAAAAAAGGAGGAAATTTGTAGAAAAAATAATATATGAATTAACAACCATTTTCAACAATAGAGAAAATTAAAAAATATAGGTACTTGTATATCCTAATGGTTTATTAAAATATAAGTAATAGCATACATTTTACCAATGTTCACTTTGAAAGCTCATATCATAACCATAACTTGTTTATTTTTGGCGATGACGGTCTCCGTGGTCTAGGGATATTGCTCTCGACACGCAATTCGAAGGTCGCGGTTTCAAACCCCGGCGTTCGCAAGTAAATTTTATTTGATTAATTTGTGTTCTTTCACAATTTATTCATTTAAAATAAATGTGTAGCATATTTACGGCACTTCCCAGTGTAGATGTAGATGCCGGGACCAACTGGCTTATCCTCTCTCCTTGCTATTCAAAATGTCATTTGAAGAAGGCAACTTCCCCAACGTCTGGAAACAAGCACTCATTACACCAATCCACAAAAGCGGGGACAAAAATAACATTACCAACTACAGGCCCATCTCTAAACTCCCAATTGTCAGCAAAATCATGGAAAACATAGTTCTTGATCAACTTTTTCCGGCGGTACAAACAATCATATCTAAAAATCAACACGGCTTTTTCAGAAAACGGTCGGTCGAGACAAACCTTCTGGAATACACAGATTTTATTTTAAATTCTATGGGTGGTAAAAATCAAGTAGACTCTATCTATACGGATTTTTCAAAAGCTTTTGATAAAATTAACATTGACCTGCTTCTGAAGAAACTGTTAAAAATCGGGATTAATGGTGACCTTCTCAGATGGATCAAATCATATGTAACAAACAGAAGTCAAGCAGTTAGAGCTAAGGGTTTCTCCTCGCGTTTTTACAGTATACCTTCAGGAATCCCGCAAGGATCACATCTCGGACCTCTCTTGTTTATTTTATATATTAATGATATAGGTAAATGCTTTAAAAATTCCAAATTTTTGCTGATGACACTAAGATTTACAAAAAAATCACTAATATTAATGACAGCCTAGAATTGCAAGATGATTTCAATAGGCTTGGAATATATTGTGCTAACAACCAACTGTTCCTTAATCTGGAAAAATGTAACACAATATCATTCACCAAAAGCATAAACCCCGTAATATTCCCGTACAAAATCAATGACGTAGAGATAAAAAGATGTTGTGAAGTGAGGGACTTAGGAATAATGATGGACTCCGGAATGTCTTTCCGAACACATATAAATTCCATCTGTGACAGGGCGTACAAACTTCTAGGATTCATCATAAGAGTGACCAAACCATTTAGGTCACCACACGTAATCCAAAATACTGTACGTCTCTTTTGTTCGCTCAATATTAGAATTCGGATCAGTCATATGGAATCCCCAATACAAAGTAAATATTGAAAGGTTAGAAAGAATTCAAAAAAAGATATTGAAACACCTAGACTTTAAATCCTTTCGAACTTCAGAAAACCTAAAAGACTCATTAACATTCCATAATTTATCAACTTTAGAAGATAGAAGAAATATATCCGACCAAAAATTTTTATTCAAAATCATTAACAACGTTGTTGACAACAACTATCTTCTAGAACACATTAATTTCCACTTTCCAATAAGAAACACAAGATCAAACCAACTATTCCACATCCCACACTCAAAATAGAAATTACACACAACATTCATTTCTCCGAAGGACGTGCACAAAATACAATGATATCTTTTACGACGCTGATATTTTCCATTTGTCCTCAGGCCAATTTATTAAATCCATAATAGAAAAAATTAAAACAAATTGTTAATTACGAACTCTCCACCCCTGCTGCATGTTATTTTAATTTATTTTTTTCATTCTCATTATGTTGGTTTTCCTTCTTTTTATTAAAATAATAATATTTGGATGATTTATATATTCCATATGCTTTAATTTGTGTGTGTGTTTTTTTCTTTCATTTCTGTTGTAAATATATATTTTTTCTTTTTTTTCTACCACTTTATGTTTTCTTTAATGTTTTAATCCATGTTTTTATACATATATATTATAAATTGTAGCGGAAACTTCGCTGGTTAATGCAATCATGTAATATGTTACTTTCTTATTAAAATATGTATAACTGTTTGTTTCCTAAATAAACTAAAATAAAAAATAAAAAAATAAAATAAAGTAGATGATACTCACAGAATTGCCCTGGTGTAAGACCACCAATCAGAATTGAAAAATTGTTTGAAATGGCTTTAAACGTGTTTGATGATCAGATCTGAATATCCAGATACTCCTCCACCTTCATCTACTCCATCTCCTTCCCCTCCTCATTACCTTCAGCAACACAACATACCCCAATTGGGGATGACATCGCATCACTGGCTCCAGACGTTAGTGAGCAGTTGAGCTTTAACTTACACATAATACATTTTAATTCAAAATTAATAGAATACTTAGTTTTTACCACGTTTTTTATCCTACTTGTAGTGCAGACACTTGTATAGTTGTGGATAACTCTGTCGTCTCAGACAGTGCACGCGCGGAATTGTGGGGCGTATGTGAACGAACAAAAACAAAGCGGGTTTCGGTTTTCTGATTAGTCAGCGTATGGGCGGCCGACTGGCGCAGGCGTGCTGACAAGAATGTTTGTATGTCAACGTATCAGACCGAACATAGTGAAGGCAGGTTCAGATTTGTGTCCGCGCGAGGCGGCGCCGATAAGCTTTACCGGAATGAATTCTTAATTCCTGCTCGCCGGTGACGCCGGTCAGAATCTGATATCAAAATGAGCGACCTGTTAATTGCCGCTGTTTTCAATCAATCGCCAATCTGGGATAAAATAAATACATTCCATAGCACCAGAAATGTTGTTGACAAGTGATGGAATGAAATCAACAAGATAAAATTTTGAAATAACCTCAAATGTCACAAGTGAATTCCTTTCACGCACGTACTTAACATATTATCATGTTTTCCTGAGATTTTTTTTTCATATTTAAAGATATCAATTACCAAATAACGTTGTTTTATTCCTTAATTTCAAGAAACGCTTCTCCAAGAGTAAATAATCGTCGTCTACGAACTCGATATTTCGTAAAAACTGACAGCTGCTGTCAGGCTACCGCGCAGGTAGCGCAAGTTTTATCCGCGTTCTGTTTGTCCACATCTCGGCGTCAACTGCCGCCGGTGGAACAAGGCACTGAGCGCTGTTAATCTGAAAACCGAAACCCGCTTTGTTTTTGTTCGTACCCTAGGACGGTACTGGCCGACCGACCTCAGTGAGAAGACGCGTAGACGCTGGCCGTGAGCCGATATCAGTTAAGTTGAGTGTTACTTGTTCTTTCTTGATATTAACCTGAGTCATAGTGCACATTACACTACTATCCTACTTAATATCATAAAGGCGAAAGTTTGTATGGATGTGTGTATGTTTGTTACTCTTTCACGCAAAAACCACTGAATGGATTTTAATGAAACCTTATAATAATATAGCTCATACGTCAGAATAACATATAGGCTATAGCTCAGAACTCTGGCATTATGAAATTTGTATAAAAAAAATTGCAATAGGTGGCACGATTTTAGTAAGACATCTATAATTCTTTATTCGATTCAAATTATTAGGGTAGTACTTCAATTTGGGAGGCGGGAATGGGTACCGCCGCCCCGGGAACCTTTATTGGATAACAAACACCTCTGCCATGAGTCACCCCAAGTGGTTCGCTACGTTTGGTGATTTAACAGGGGTGCCCGGGTTCACGGGGTGAGGTTTGTCTAGGTCTTGGAGGCGGATGACCAGGACACACTGAACCCCAGATTCATACCCACCCCTTAAACCCCCTTCCTTCCCAGAACTCTCCTCTCCTTCCTTTCCTTAAAAACCCTCTACACAGCATCCCTAAAGATGACATAGGACGCAAATTATTACCCGCAGGGCCTCCTGCGTGGAGCTAATGTAAAAAAAAAATGCGGGTGGGGGAGGGTGGAGGGAGGGGGAGTGGGAGAGGGGAGGGGGGAGGGTGAGTTGCAGGGAGGGGGGTCTAGGGGTGGGGAGGAGGGTGTAGGGGGAGGGGAGGGGGGGTGCAGGGGGAGGGGGGTGGAACCCCCTAATACCATGCGAGCGAAGCCGCGGGAAAAAGCTAGTAAACAATAAATGTGGTAAAAACTAAGTATTCTATTAATTTTGAATTAAAATGGTGCCACAAAATAAGTTTGCTGTTTTTGAAGAAATAATACATTTTCATCAAAATACAAAATTAAAAGACATCGCCATTATTGAAACTGATCTAATTTCCAGAAGAGTCGAGCAGTTTTCGGTCGTGGTTTTGTAGTTACGTATAGTGGGAGTTGGTTGACTGTCCAGTGAGTGTTCAGTATATCTGCAGATGGAGATGGGTACCTTGGAGCTTGGGGGTCAACGGCCGGGACCGCTACGGCTGGCTTTACCGCAAATCCCACTTTGTTTTGTCTCGACTTAATCTGCTGGGGAATTAACCTACTGCCTCAACAGCTGGCAGCCTCTACCACTCAACTCAACTCAACCCTGGCCAATGGGTATGGGTGATGGCCATTCCTATAATTTATTCTTTATTGTTTCTTACTGGTTCGTATTCAGACTACCGTTGTTCCAACTATCAATTCTTCAGTCTAATAGATGCACATTATCGCTATCGTGTGAATGCATTACCAACCCGAAGATTGATTTTTTTTAATTGAATTTCGATATAACGCACGTTTTACTCGCTCTCTAAATTATTGCAGCATTAAATTTATTTTCAGAATTCTTAATAAATATGTACATAATTTTCTAGAAGAAATTATTAAATTTACCATTTTTGTACAATAATTTCAATCCCAACTCCATATTCTTAATTCCCGAACACGTTCATTAAAGAACGTATTACATAGGTACTATGTGTTATCAAAATATACACCAAGATTAAATAATAGCATTTCCAATAACAATCGTTCCCAATTACGAGTATGTCCTCTGTGTCTGTGTGCAAACGTTGCGCGTTAGTCAAATACATTGTTTTGTATTAGGGATGTCTGTTAGCCATGAGTTGTTATAATAGTTTGTCTAGCCTGTAGTCAGTGTAGCTAGCATGGGTATGGGTGGCACCGGGGGCGAATAACGTGGTATCACCCCCTCCCCCCAATTTCGACTGCACAAATATGTAGAAAATTGGTCCGTCCTGGGGGGGGGGGGTCCTATTTTCGCCTATAAAAAGACCGTCAGGCACAAAATTCTCTGCCCTGAGTCATAGAGCTATGACAATATAAACAATAGACCGTGTTCAATATTTTTGTGACAATATCATTGGTATTATTTTCCGCGGTCGGGTATCACCCCCCCGTGTAGTGTCATCCCTCATCGGGTTTCACCCGGAGCGGAATTCCCCCACTCGCTACACCACTGCCTGTAGTTAGAAGTAAGATATAGCATTGTAGAAATATATTATACATTTGTAGTTTTGTACAGCTCCCCTGGGATGATTTTTCACATAAACGGCGCTATACAAATCATCCAAATATTGTTTTTTTTTTTTTTACATTAACTCCACACAGGAGGCCCTGAGGAAAATAATTTCCCTCAGGGCCTATGTCATCTGGGATGCTGTGTGGAGGGTCTTTTTGAGGAGAGGAAGGAATGAACATTGGTCTTGAAGAGACCCATGTTGTAGGAAGGAGGAAACACAGAGGCCGGCAAATCATTCCACAGCCGAGCTGTTGAACACAAGAACGAGTCGAAGAAACGACCCGTTCTCATGTGACAAATGTCAACCGTGTACAAATGTTGGGCACGCGTTTGGCGTGTTTCCCGACTATGCACCGGTGCCGAAGGGATCAATGATGCTAGTTCCTCGGAGCATCTTCCATTGTAATACCGGTAGAACAAGGATAGCATTCCCACCCGACGCCTGTGCTCTAAAGATTGCAATCCGTCTGTCAAGATGGGAGAATCTATCAAACGGACCGCCCGTTTCTGCACAGAGTCGAGGGTATTTTTCAGGTATTTTGGAGCTCCAGACCAGAGATGGCTGCCAAATTCAACCGTGGGGCGTACTTGTGATTTGTACAAGGTTAGCAGTTGTGTACTATTAAAGTAGCTGCGGGCCCTGTACAGTACGCCCAGCTTTTGGGAGGCTAACTTTACTCTGGCTTCGATGGAGCCCCCATACCTGAGCTGGTCACTTAGGGTTACACCAAGCATATCAATGGAGGGCCTGTTCGGAAGATTGCTTCCGTTGAAAGAGACTAGATTTTCATTTCGATCCCTTTTAGACGTAATTAGACAAGATTGGGTCTTTGAAACATTAAATTCAACGAGATTATTTTTACCCCAAGAGAAAACACTCTCGAGGTAACCGTCCATTCTTTGCTTCAAAGCCCTACGAGCTGTTGGAGTTTGTGAGCCCTTTGGGGGCTTGTCAAACAAAAAGCTATCATGAACTGTACTGTCATCCGCATAACAGTGAATTGGTGCACATGACAAAAGGTCGTTGATGTGCAACAAAAACAAAGTCGGAGACAGAACCGATCCCTGCGGGACGCCAGCATTTATCGAGTGTTGTTTATTGTTATTATTAACTAAGACAACATTGATGTACAATTTAGTTTGTTTTAAAATTTACGAAATCTTCCAATTTTAATTATACATACCCACACCATTATTATAAAATCTCATAAAATTTACCGGTTTTGAGAAAACGGGTTTTAAAAGTTTAATTAATTTAAAAACATTTTCTTCTGTGTTGATCTCAAAACCACACAGTGAAATATCACATCGGTTGTCATTCTTGTGACTATCATTTGATTTATATATTTTGTCATGACAGGGAATTGTCAGGGAACGAAAACGCATATTATTATGTGCATATGAAAATTTATATCTCGGCCATACTATGTCGTGCACATTTCAAGTAGACATTTGTACAATGTTTTTAGGGGAATTCAGAGCAAAATGCCAAACTGGTGGCGGATTTTCATGGAACCAAAGAATCAAATAATAATACGGTAAATGCCACCGCCTTGGATTATACAGTAATTTACCACAGGACTGTTTGGTCTTCCAACTTCGTCAAGTCCGCAGTCATCAAAGAGTGCTGACATGCCAAGCATACAAATTAACTCTCGCAGACAACGGGCAAAGATTAAATTATTATCGGCAAAAGAAAATCTTATTTATTTAGCAAGTACCAAAGAAAAGAAAACAATAATTTTGTTTTCATTTATTTCAATACTGAAACTGATAAGTGTAGAATTCAGACAAGCGATAAAGTACCTACCTGTAATATAATATTTTACCAGAAAATTATCAAGAATTCAGACTTTTCCGTAATTTTTCACGGGACTGCGCTAGTCATCGAAGATTTTCGCTAATTTCGCTGTGTCCTGCGTAACTCTAGTTCAATGATTTGTTTTGGATTTCTTAATTAGAATTGATTGTATGAAGAATTCAGACAAGCGATAAAGTACGTACCTGCAATATAATATTTTAAACTTAGAATGTTATCCGGCTCAGTGAACCCAAATTTGCTTTGAATTTAATTGTCATTTTTAAAATTGAAACTGATATGTGCAGAATTGAGATAAGCGATAAGGTACCTTCCTATAATATAATATTTTAACAGAAAATTGTGAAGAATTCAGACTTTTCCATCATTTTTTACGGTAGGTACTGCGCTAGTCATCAAAAATACCAATTTCGGTTTTGCGCGTGTCCTGCGCAACTCTGGTTCAATGAACTCAAATTTGCTTTTATAATTGCAAATGTTTGTGTGAAGAATCCTATCTTCTATTTATACTATTTGTGACATGAAATTATTTTAATTGTCATTTTCAGAATTTGAACTGATTTTTCGAGAATTCACACTATCCCTTGAGTTTTAAGGGTCTGCGCTAGTTTACAAATTAAATGCTGTGACTGAAAATATTTACACCGAATAAGCTATTGTTGGATTATAAGTATGTGCAACTAGGAATGATTATTCTTTCTTGGAGTTTTCGTTAACATTTCAAGGTATAGGTATAGAGCATATTGTTTGCAATTATTTAAATTGATGTTCTTTTTTTAAATTATGATCATAACCCGTACCCTGATCATGACAGTTATCAATTTAAAAATTAACGCTGTCTTTCGATTAAGTCAATTAAAATATGATTATACAGGTGTGCGGGGGGTAAAGTGCATTAACTTCGGGGGGTGATTCTACATAATAGTACAAGTAAAAAAGATAAATAACTTTTTTCGAAATTACAACTTTTAGGGGTAGTTTTGAGGTAAAAAGATAAAATTAGTCCGGCGTGTACGGCCAGATTTATTATTTTCCGCTGTTACGATACGGGCCAATCACAATCGAGTCGGGTGCCCGGCAGGCTCTCAGCAAGTAAGATCGTACCTCACACTAAGGATTTTTTGTAGGTACTTCTTTTTGTATGGGAAAAAAAATGTTGGAATTTCAGTTGTTAATATTTTTTACTCCTACCATCATGTAGAACCACCTCCCGAAGTTAATGCACCTTACCCCCAGACACCTGTATGTTGAAATGTTCCCATTTTTCTAAGTAGCTTTATAATGTGTTGCAATATCCTCGGACATTATCATTGATGGCAATAATGATAAGATAAGATTACCCAAACTGCGAGGATGGGCGAATGTCGCTCATATTCCAATTTCGCTATCCGTCACAAATAAACTCGGCCCATTCACCTTAAACCAGAATGATTCGCATTCAAAGTCAGTGGATGGTGTTGTACTGACGCCGAGCGGGAGAGGTTACAATGTAACTATCAGAGGTATGCCTTTAGAGCTCTTTATGCGTGCGGGGCGATCGACGGACAAGTGCACATGTACCAGTTCTGGCTTGGCCTTATAATCTCGCCTATTGTTGGTGTCCCCCAAGGATCTCGAGCGAGCCCTATATAGAAACTTGTTTTACAAACCGCTCTTTGATTCCACTCTTATGGGACTCTGAATCATCAATAATTAATGGTTCTTGTTTAGTTAAGGAATGGTTAGAAAAGTGTTCGTTTTTTGGTAGAAGCAGCTGTCGTTTGTGTTAATAACTTCTTCCGTTGATTTAAGAATTGAATAACTACAACTTCAAATAATGTATTTTTAAATCTTAATTTTTTAAAAGAATTATTATCTAATCATTAAAGTTTTTTTAATTAGGCAATTCACCCTAAAAAGAGTGCTTTGTATCTTTAAAGTTAATTAAAATCTTTTTTATGTTGGTAACCCGGTTTTAGATATTGAAAACCCACTTTTGGTCGTGTACCTTCTTTAACGAACGGTTACGATGACATTTTAGATTTATAGATTTAGTGGCATGTTTTCTTTTCTTTCCGTTCCGGCTTAATTTGCCTAAGCGAAGTTCGCGTGACCAGAAAATGAAAAATGGTTTTAGTTTTGCCGAAAACTGACGGGCATGGACATTTTGGATGAACGACGTACACGTAACAACTTAGTTCAGCTAACTCAATCCCTAGATTATTCGGCATTATTTCGATCGGTCTGGTACACAGTGATACGAAACGATGGTTACGTCATTGAATTGTTAGAGGTTTGCTTAGATTCTTACCTATATTATATATTAATAATAATAATTCTTTTATTGTTAAAAAAGCAAATATAACAGCTATATTATGTAACGATCTAACTGATCACGACTTTATTTCTCCGCAGAAGAGTGGATTGAGAGTGCATTCACTGCTTCATTTAGTTTTTTATACATATTCTGCTGACAATTCTTTCTCTGTTTACCTACAGTTCTCGTTCAACCATCCAAGCTGCCTTTCTTAATCTTATGTATTACTCGTGTGGTTGCAATCGGCGTTCTTCCAAAATAAAAAAAAAGATAATTTCCTTCAGGGCCGATGTTATCTTTGGGGTGCTGTGGGAAGTGTCTTTTTAAAGATAATCCATATGACCAAATAACATCCAACCACTATAAAAGATATAGAAACATGTGTTGTAACGTCATCAGAAAAGCAAAAGAAATTTACTACTCAGCAAAAATTACAGAAAGTAACAACAATCCCAAAAAAATATGGGAAATACTAAGAGAAGCCACAAACTCACAAACTACAAAAGAGAAACAAAGCATAAATAAACTTTCTATTGATGGACATATTGTCGAAACCTCAAAAAATCCTAAACTCGTTGCTGATCATGTAAACAATTTTTTTATTAACATTGGTCCAAATCTTGCTTCTCAAATCCCCCAGAGTGGAATTACCCAATCTACCAATTCAGAGGATCAAGCAAATAAAAAAAATATAAAATTTCTCTTCCGAACTGTAACAAAAGAAGAAATTCTCAGTACAATTAAATCTCTAAAAAACACTTCTTCCGCTGGACCAGATGAAATTACGACCAAAATCCTTAAAATGCTGTCTTCGGAGATTACATTGCCACTGGAATACCTTATAAACCTAAGCATTACACAGGGCTACTTCCCCTCTAACCTAAAACAAAGTATCGTAATTCCCATCTACAAATCTGGAAACAAGACAGATATCAACAACTATAGACCAATTACTCTACTAAATAGCTTGTCTAAAGTTGTTGAAAACCTCATTAATGCACAACTTTTAAAATTTGTCGAGAGCCATAAAATACTTTCAATTAATCAATATGGTTTTCAAAAAAACAAAAGTACATCAGATGCCATTGCCAGTGTGACTGACTTCATTGTAAAAAGCCTTGATAAAGGAAATAAATGTATCTCAATCTTTTTAGACCTTTCTAAAGCTTATGATACAATATCACACATTAAACTAATTAAAAAACTAGAGAACATCGGCATTTCGGACAAAGAGCTAAACTTCTTCAAAAGCTACTTAAATGGACGCCAACAACAGGTTAAAATACAGAATACTCTCAGTAATCAGCGCTCAACTGACTATGGAATTCCACAAGGAAGCGTTTTGGGACCGACTCTGTTCTTACTGTATATTAACAACTTTTGCAACCTTGAAAGTCAAGGACACATTGTTAGCTTTGCAGACGATACCGTCTTATTATTCGAAGACAATAATTGGTCAGCTGTATTTAAAAAAGCTGAAGAAAATATTAACTTCATTAAAAAATGGCTAGATATAAACACACTTACCCTTAACACGAAGAAAACTAAATATGTTACTTCAAGCATCAATACTACAGGCCAACCTAATGATGATTACTCCATAAAAATTCATAGCTGTACGAATTCCAATGAATGTAGTGAGTGCCCCAGTATAGAGGGCACTTCACAGATAAAGTACCTCGGCCTCACCATTGACCCATACCTCAAATGGAACCTACATACCCAGATCATTGCAAATAAAATTAGAAAAACAATACACTTCTTCAGATCCATAAGGAACTTTCTTAACTTACAACTCTTAAAAACGATTTATTTTGCAATCACCCAATCTATCATTGAGTATGGTATCATTGCATGGGGAGGGGGCACTTCATCAGCTCTAGATCCTGTCGAAAAGGCACAGAAAACAATTATGAAAATTATTCTCAAACTTCCTCTAACTGCAGACAGTGACCTTATATTCAAAATAATGAGAGTATTTGATGTTCGACAGATCTATGTAAAAACTATCCTCATGCATCTCTTTAAAAACAAACATGTGCTTTACGAAAAAAAAATAAACTTAAGGTTTACACGTAACTCCAACAAAAACATATTGCAAGTTCCAGCACTCTCTTCCACCTTTGGTCAACGTAGCTTTAGATACTTTGCCACAAAAATATTCAACATTCTCCCAGAAAACATCAAACTGAGTCAAACACAGAGAGAGTTTAAAAAATATGTTAAAATATGGATACATTCTAATGATCGAGCCTATACTGGTGCCCTCACCCAAACGCCCAGTCATTGACAGTTGTTATTGTAGTAATAACCTTGCAGTTTATGAATTGTGTAGGTATATGCAAACAATAATGTTAACTAAAATAAAGTTTTTGCTGTATGGAAACCTACTTTACACATTTATAAAAAAACCATAGATAAAATTGCGAGAAACAATTAACAAAATTTCTGCCTCAATACAGGTTCACCTAGTGAGGCAGGCAATGCACAACTAAAAATACTGTATAACTATACTACTCCTGTGTAACCTTTCTTACATTACTTTCTGTTTGTTAATTTTTCTGTACTGATTGATGTAATCTATTTGTAAACTACATTGAGTATGTAATTTTTTTATTTTTTTTAGTTATATTGTTGTTATTTCATTGAATAAAGATTATTAAAAAAAAAAAAAAAAAAAAAAGAGAGGAAGGATTTAACATGGAAAACCGCTTCACTTCACAGCAGAGCTTTTGAACCCAAAAACATTTTAGGACAGAGGCGAGGGGTTTTTCAGCAGGGCTCCAGAGGTGGCTGTCAAATTGAATATTGACGCACGTGCGATTTGTATCAGCATTATTATCACTGTGGTTAAAGTTATCATAATCCCGCTGATTGGACTGCTAGCTAGTCTCACTCATTTTAACAGCTTTTTGTATGTGACTACTGATTTAGTCCTTCCAAA
Organism: Limnephilus rhombicus; assembly: GCA_929108145.2. NCBI lineage: Eukaryota > Metazoa > Arthropoda > Insecta > Trichoptera > Limnephilidae > Limnephilus > Limnephilus rhombicus. The sequence continues at coordinate 39,062,144 of OV815278.1, forward strand.
AATTCTTGTATTCACTATTATTCTGTCAAGCCCTCCTGTCTCGCGAATATTCTCTCCGAATGCACACATTGCACACTGATATAATTGATGGGGATTTAACCCAACTTTATTAATAATGTCTTCGTAGCCTATATTTCATACATGTTTACGTAAATGTAAATATTAGTAAAACTCACACACCGAAACCAAATTGCGCTGATTCATAGATTACTTACGTAGAATAATTATGAAATTACCGTATTATCTGTAACGAAAATGTTTTAATCTTTATTTTTTATCTGATTAAATGTTTACTGTTCTACCTTCCATAATATTAATTGATGATTGATCAAAACCAAGGTGCTTTGTGCGGAATTGTGTGTTATTATTAAATCATTTAACTAGAAATTAGTAGGCGGGATGTTGACGGTTTCTCCTAGCCAGGATGTAGGTATATGCGATCATGTGCCATTAACCTGTCTACAGACTGTAAACCAATAAAATGCGATTTATTACGTACAAGATTTTCTAAGTTTAATCTCTAATATAAGTGCAGTGTTTATGTGCATGTACAGAGTGTCTGCGCGGAAGGGTCTCGCATCTCGGTCAACGGTTTATAAAACGGTAAGTGGAGACTCTAACCGCGATGTGGAAGTAATAGAGTTATAATTATTATTCGGAATTAGGTGCAGTAGGCGCCGGTTAATGTGATCACTTTTGTCCCGGTTGTTTTTACGGCGACTCTTATTATCGAAGATCTTATTTTGCGCAAGCTTGACCTAAAAATTACGCGATTCAGCTTTTTTTAAAGTATACTGTTCCTTCATATTTACAAAATAAATCGGAGAAGTTTAGCAAAATTTTCAAAGTTTTTAAAAATCTGGACAAGAGATGAACTAAAGACGAAGCACTATGAAGTAATGCAAAATCATGTGTTTTTCGTTTGAAAATTTGTTCGCTTAGAAATATGTCATTTGCATTAATTATATAAATACTGCGAGTAGAAACAGCCCCAAAAAATAGTATCAGGTCTATTAAAACTACTTTAAAGTTCAAATCTCCTACATCTCGACGACCTCCGTAGTCCAGTGGGTAAGACTCTTGACTCACAAACCGGAGGTCGCGGGTTCGAACCCGGCATGCGCAAATAAATTTTATTTGATTAATTTGTGTTATTTCACAATTAATTCATTTAAAATAATATATAGTATATTTGCGGCATGTTCCAGAGTGGAAGATACTATCAGCATCGCCCTGGTGTAAGACCACCATTCAGAATTGAAACGTTGCTTGAAAATGGCTTTAGCCGTGTTTAGTGACCAGATCTGAATAGCCAGGTACTTCCCAACCTTCCTCTTCCCCATCTCCTTCCCCTCCCCACTACCTTCAGCCTCACAACATACCCCAATTGGGGATGCCATAGTCTCACTGGCTCCAGTCGGGAGCAGTTGAGATTCTTGTGCGGTATTCACTGTAAAAAAAAAAAAAAAATATGAACCCTTTTTCAGTTTTGTTTTTTTATCGTATAACATGGCAAATTAAATTTTTCAAAAAATGATCTTTAAATATCTCAATAATTGTGCCTGAACTTTACAAAAAAACACACTGTTTCTTGCATAAATCAAAACAGATGGCTGGTCTTCAGCGGGAATTTAAACCATAAAGTGTTTTTGTTAGCGGTCCGATTTCAAATGTTACATGAATTGCTGCATCGTCTTCATTTGCCCCGGGTTACTTTTTACTGGAAGATTTGAAACCAATAAATGTTAAAATGTTGGTAAAATACTACACCAGTTAGCTGTTGCTTGACTACTTGGATTCTTGTCGTAAAAGAACGATAAAATATTAATAGTGCCAATAACTTAGGCGTACGAATCCCAAGAGGTAGATGCTCTCAGTATTGCCCTGGTAAAGACTGCCATTCCGAATAGCAAGGTTGCATTAGCCGTGTTTCATGACCAGATCTGAATAGCGAGGTACTTCTCAACCCTCATTTTCTCTATCTCTTTTCCCTTTCCACTACCTTCAGCCTGATACCAAACTTTTTTTTAAATTAACTCCACACAGAAGGCCATGTGAAAATAATTCCCCTCAGGGCCTATGTCATGATGCCCTATGGAGGGTTTGAAAGAAGAGGGAGGAAATTCTAGGAAGGTAAAAGGTATGAGAGGTGGGTAGGAATCTGGGGGTCATCGTGTCCAGAAGTGACTGACGTATGAATCCATCCCTCCCACTGCGATGCAAGGCGATGTTCCGAGAGAGTTCTGCTGGGGAGGTCAAAAGCAGTCTCTTCCGATACGGCCCGCCATGCGTAGACAGGCGTAACTGCCGCCAAGATCCAGACAAACCTCACCCGATGAACCCGGGCAGCCTTAAGTCACCAAACGTAGCGAACCACTTGGAGTGACCTGTGGCAGGGGTGTTGGTTATCCAATACATGGTTCCCTGGGCGGCAGAACCCATACTAGCCCCCCTAGAAATTTTGTTGATTAAGGGCGTTTAACCAGCCAGCGGCCGAAAATCCACATTTCGTCGAAAGATGTTCTTACGATCGTTCAGGGCGGTTCCAATGAGAAAGATTAATTATTCTCCGTTCCAGCTTTTTAAAAGTATAACTCAATATCGATTTTATTTCATTCTAAATTTGCTTTAATTTATACCTATATCCAAAAATGCTGAAAGGCGTGATGATAAAACTATTAAAATTATTTACTTTTTGTAATTATTTTTTGATCGTAAGTATTTATCATTTTTCAATAATGTCTAAGCAACGTAAGAATGTAAAAAATCTGAAATATATTAGTTTGTAAGTGCGCAGATAACCAATTTTCGTCAAGAAACACTCGTACGTATATATTTTTTAATGATTTTATTTAAACGCGTTTAGCAGATAATGTATTGATTTATTTTACTGCATGATGATATGATTTGAAATGGGTGTTGTATAATACAAAATCTTTTTTGAAAATTTAACAAATCTGCCAACGACGTATATATAAGCAAGGTATAACCTTATTATTTATTATACTAAAAATATTTTTTTTTCTCAAAATTTAAAACATGCGTTTACTGGATAAAAGAACAATATTTCGAAATCAATTTATAATTTTTTGTGAAAAGGAATCAATACGTATAAAATCTGATTTCAAAATGACATATTTCTAATTTTCTCTGGTTATACCCTCTTAAGAGTAAGCGAAATATGTGGACTATTCTACCTTCACCTCGATAGTTCCTCTCTGCAGCACCAAGTGAAATCGCGGCATCTCACCGTGATGGAAATTACCAGATCTTGTCCGAGATGAAGTTTTAATTTTCCACTGTAACGGGATTATTAAATAAATGCAACATTTTAACGGTGAACACAATTGGTTTTTATTTTGGGTACTATCAATTTGCAAGTATGACACGTAGGTGTTTGTAGAAGTTCAATAATAGCAAGACAGTAAATTAAACGTTAACAATAACTTTATGGGTTCACTGATAAACAGGTTTCACCTTCGGTACTCCCGAAGGAAACTTAGCTGTTCCCTTAACCGATTGTTTTACCAGAAGGGTTTCAACGAGTATTTTCTCTCCGGGTTAGCTGAACTTCGAAAGAATCTCTAGGTTCAGTCCTTCCAGACTTGAAGTAGCACGGTAAGCACCGGGAAGCAATATGCTCTCTGTTTTAGAGTTTTGACCTTCTCTCGGTCTTCAAAGCTGTGACATCTCTTCCAGGTAACACATCTGTAAGCCTGCCTGAACGGCTGGTGAAAAACTAACCAATAACATCCCTCACTCTAATTAGTAAGAAACGAAGGAAAGTATTCGAGATCGAAGAACTAATCAAAACACGCCCGGAAATCTGCTTAACCATTAGATGGTTTATTACACCACGGCTTTGGTGAATTCTTTCGCGCGATACCAGTTGTTTATTAATTATTTACGCATGTTGGTAAGTTAGTAAAATAAACTATGGACATAACACGTTTTGCTCATTGTTATTACATAAGTCATGTTACAATTTCACATTTTCGCCGTCGACTTTGTCGTTGCCTTTCAATAATCCGATAGCGTGTTGTTTCTTTGGAACATAATGAATGTACCTGTATACACTTTATTCATCACTTTTTAAAATAAAAGTACCTACCTTTTTTTACGAATAATACTGGATATTTTAATCCTATATCTAGAATGTCTCGATCATACAACGATCTTGTTAAAATACACAGTTTCATAGATATTTTTGTAAATAGTATATTATAACATGTTTCAAAAAATATCTCCACAATTTGTGCACTTAAAAAAAAAACAAAAAATTTGTTGTTTTATTACTTTTCAGTAAATACTTCGTTATAAATATTGTATACTTGTTATTATTGTGTATTTCAATTTTGTATTTAAGTTTTCAAGTTATGTATAAATAATACTTGCATTGTTTTTCATGAGTTTGCTTATGTTAAAATACATATGTGATTACTGCAGACACATTAGTCTAGCGATATTTATATTTGTATTCTAATTTATTATATATTACCCACAAAAATGTTGTATAAATATCCTGTTTGTGTCTCAAATAAATAAATAAATACCTCCTATATTATAGATAATACCTAACCCTGTTGCGCCAGATCATTTCTTATTGAACGATTGAAAAAAATGTATGAAAATTCAAATCAAATGGCATGCACGTGTTGAAAATAGTAGCTTTGAAGGAAAATTCCTGACGGAAAGAAAAACTGCAATTTTCATGACGCCAGAGCTCGACGATCAAATGTTTTTGTTGCTCAGCATACTGGTTTTAGCTTCAAACTTATGATTTTAGTCATTAAAAATATACACAAGAGTGTACCAGCACGTACCCGAAGGATTTTAACCGGCGATTCCTGTGCAATTTTGGAGTAAAAAATGTACATGTCATTTTGCTGTCCAATGTTAATTATATTTAAAAAAAAAATTCAATCACACGTCGCCACTGATCCCACTCCTAAACGTCGCGACGGGATCACGAGATGCGCGCGCTGTTTCGTGTGTTACCGTGCTGCTGGAACGAGACGGACTGCTTATCACGATACCCGCCGTGTTATACCTGACTTCTCATTTGCGACGTGTGATGTAAAAATACTTGTATTTTTAATTGAAAAAAATATCATCGGACAGCAAAACAATGTCTACATTATTTACTCCAAATATGCTCAGGAATCGCTGGTTAAAATTCTTCGGGTACATGCTGTTCACCCTGTATGTGTATTATCCAAATCTCGCTATTTAAGAGTTTTTAATGTAGCAATGCTATATTTAAAAAAGATATCTATCAAATTGGCAATCTCCTATAATTTAATTGACGTAATTTTTAATTTGTTATTATAATTATTGTCTTTGCTACTGATTTCGATCCTAAATTTGTCTGACGTTTTTATGAGATTATGTTACAAGTCACAAGTAGTATTCCACCGCTGTTGCTGGCGGACTGTGGATCAATTATTGGTTCCAAATTGGGCTCACCGATTCAGTGTTACTAATGGGACTAATGGCGTATATATATATATATATATATATATATATATATATATATATAACGTAATTTGCTAATTGGGTTTCTGAGACGAATTACTATTAATTACTCCTGGTAAAACGCTTCACTAAAGCCCCTCCCCCCTTCAAAATCTAATTATTCATTGTAAAAAAATATGGTGTTCATTCTTCTAAACATTATCTTCCGTTTGGTATGGAGTTTTTTTTTAAATATAGGATAATATCTTTACTGTAAGAAATTTGCAACTATAACTAAAAATACCTGTTAAAAAGTGTGTGTAATGTGCATTGGTTTATAAATAAGTACATACAATGAACAACAGAAAATAATATGCATGTAAACTATAGGTAATATGTAAAGAATAGAAACGTATAGTTATTATAAGTTGTGGTTTCTCATAACCCGCCTCACAGGCTACCCTGTGTTGAGGTAATCATTTTGCAAGTTAATTTATAATATATATAAACATACTTTCTACACTTGTATTAAAATATTATATTCACTCATTAGTTTGGTTGCATTAATAACTAGTGTCCGACCGAAACTGGATTTTCTACCGAAACCGAATCTTCGGTGTCTGTCTCAGTTTTGGCCGAAAACGAAACTTTTTTAGACATGTTAAAAATCGATTGTTTACTGTTATTTGGCTTATTTTTTACACTTATTCAAACAGTTAACACGGGTTAAATTAAATAAATAAAAAAAACAATAATTGAAGTATGTGAACATTTTTTTTATATTACTTCTATAAAACAAACATTTGTCAAAAATCAACACAAAGGAAGGATCTCATTACTTGAGTATTTTGCTGATGATGGCGGGTGACATACGAGCCACGAGCTCACCCGAAGTCAGCCGAACGAGAATTTCCAAGAAGTAGTTAACATGTTTTGTTATTTTTTTATTAATTTTGTTTGTATTATAGAAGGAATATTAAAAAAAAAGTTTTTTTCCCGTACTTCAATAAATTATTGTTTTTTTTTTTATTTATTTAATTTCACATACATATGTTAACTGTCTGAATAAGTGTAAAAAATAAGCCAAATAACAGTAAACAATCGGTTTTTAACACGTCTAAAAAAGTTTCGGTTTCGGTTTCGGCAGATTTTCTGTAGATTTTTTTGCCGAACCTTGCCGAAACCGAAACCGAACCTTCGGTCGGTAACTTCGAATTTGGGAGAGTGCTCCCTGTCATTATTTTTGATCTAATTTTTTATGTTATGTTTTAAATTGTTTTGTGAATCACATTTTTTACTCTATCTGGAAGAATTTTGTAGTCTTATTTTATTTTATTTATTTATTTATTTTCGGGAAATCAACAGTTTACATTTTTCCAGTTTGTACATGTTTGTGTAGCCAAAATAAAACCAATTATGGATTTCCTCCATGTGACTTTACCTCTGATTAAACAGCATAATAACAAATTTTAAATAATAAAATTTATAATAAAGGAGTATGAGATCAAAAATTTTATAAAACAAAATATTAAATATATAAAACTAAAATTTACATAAAAATATCAATACATTGGTAACCATAAGAAGCCAGTTTGTCTTGTCGCAAGGTATGTAAAGTTTCGTTGACCAATAAACAAAAATTTTAACAAAACAAAAAAACGATTAAAAAGTAAAAATTCGTATTCTTCTCCAACTTAATAATAAACTTACTTTTTCTACTCATCAATATGTAGGTACGATTGTTATTTTTGGAGTCGGTGTCAGCCAAGGTAGGTTTGTAACTACATTTTAACAAAACAAAAAAACGATTAAAAAGTAAAAATTCGTATTCTTCTCCAACTTTAATCAACTTACTTTTTCTACTCATCAATATGTAGGTACGATTATTATTTTTGGAGTCGGTGTCAGCCAAGGTAGGTTTGTAACTACATACATAGTTATAGGTGAGATGAGCTTGTGTCGCACGCGCGACTTGACGATGCGAGATGCGAGAGCGGGACCGCGGCGGAGGGGAGCTGTCAAGTGAACACGCCGGGCCGGGTACCTTGGCTGATACCGACTCCAAAAATAATAATCGTACCTACATATTGATGAGTAGAAAAAGTAAGTTGATTATTAAATTGTAGAATAATACGAAATTATTTTTTTTACTTTTTAGTGCATTTTTTGAAGTCGAATTTTTGTTTTGTTAAAATTTTTGTTTATTTTTTGATATTTAGTGAATCTGAAGTACACTTACTAATTTGTTTGAATATGGGTAGACCTACTAAACGTGCTGCTCATATGAGACAGACATTACTTGACCGTAACGACATTACGCTAGGTGACTCAAAGATCCGGATAGCTTGTAAAAGATGCGGCCGAGTATCGTTAATTTGCTCCTAAGAATTGAAGAGTTCCGTTACTTTGTCATGGATCCCATAATCAGAACATAACCAAACTCTCATCAAACTACCCTTTAAGTACATCCTTTCCAATAAAAAAAGAATCATTGAAATCGGTTGGCGTGATATTGAGTTATTTGTCCATTTGTCGCGCACATACTTAATGTAAATTTAAGACTTATTGGTTTTATCATGGATGCCATTGTCAGAACTGGACCAAACTGAAATGGGACCACACGGGAAGTACCAGCTTTCAAATAAAAATAGAATCATCAACATCGGTTCACCCAGTCGAAAGTTTTTTATTTATTTATTTATTAACGCCGATTATAGCGGCTTTTACAAAAGAATTACAATTATTTTACATATGAATACAGAATATACATAGATAAAGAAAAAGAAAAATATAAATATAAAATTCATAAAGGAGAACAATAAAAATTGTAGTATCGACATAAAAAAGTACAAAGAGTAGGTTATTATAAATACAAAACAACTATTATGTATCCCGGACATTATGTATTAGGAAATTAATACTTTTAATCTGTATTTGATTATAGTCAAACTGAGAAGCGCTGACAGACAGTTTTAATTAAGTAGTGTTTGTATGAGGTTAGACTAGCAATGTTTATAGATTCATCCAAAACATATTTATTTCCAAGTACATGCAGCGATTCATTATGGAATTGAGTTTAGCGTTAGATCCTGTATTGTTGCAATGATAAGGTAATTTGAAACGAACTGATCGACTAGGTACATGGAAACTTATTAGCGAAAGAAGTTCAGGGGAGTTCAACAGGTTGGTAACGATTTTAAATAAATAAAATAGGTCTGAACAAATTCTTCTTTCTTTTAATGTATCGAGTCCCAATAATTGTAACAGACAGGGATAATTAATGTTTTCGATGAATATTCCCAATTTAAAATTAATATAACGTAAAAATTTATGTTGGACACGCTCAAGAGAATTCTCATGTACACTGTAGTAAGGATTCCAAATGGTGGAGTTAAATTCTAGTTGGCTTCTAACAAGTGAAGTGTAAAGTAATTTGACAGTTTTTAAATTTTTAAAATCCTTTGAAATCTGTAAGACAAATCCTAACATTTGCAATGCTTTACTGGTTATATTATTAATATGTTTAATGAATGTTAATTTAGTGTCAAAGGTTATACCAAGGTCTCTTATTTCATCAACAGATAATAATATGTGATTATTGAGAAAGTAGGTGAACAACAATGTTTTTTTTTCTGTGGAATCTCATAATGGAATGGAATCTCATAGTTCTGAGGTAACAAACATTAAAAAAAAATACCGTCGAATTGAGAACCTCCTCCTTTTTAAAGTCGTTTAAAAATAACAAACGTCACAGAAATTTGTACTAGAAGTCTTTGTTATTGTTTAGGGTACAGCGAGTATTTAATCTTTTTTCGTGGTATTTATATTTGCGGGATTACATTAGTCACCGTCTTTATTATTTTATTATGACCAACCATTTTGTTGTGGGGAAATTAATATGCACCACAAAGGCGTTTCACAGGAAAAACTCACCGACTTCCATGCTCATTTTGTTTTGTTATCTATTCTCTGTATCCATGCACTAAATCATTTAAAAGTCAATCAGGCGTTGATAATTAATTAATAAATATAGATGAGAGGATTGTTCTACAGTCCAAAGGAATACTAAATAATAAATGAATAAGTAAATAACGAGGTCTTCTCATATTTAAAAAATACATATTTAGATTAAAAAAAAGTATTATATTTAAAGAGTTATTAACGAAAATAATCTTTTTTTCGACTCTCAAAAAATGACACAAATATGAGTTTTCAAAATGTGAACTAAGGTTAAACGTAAAGGTGTCTCGTGACGTCACACGCGATGCAATTCATAATTCGAATGGCAGTGATGTTGTACCGCCGCGCGTGTGCCGTGATGTCACAAGGTTTCGGCCGGCCGCAAATAACATTCTGTCGTCTTATATCTTCGGTATTTTCCACGGACATAGGTATATATCTGGACCTGCCCAACGTATTATTTCCCCCTCCCCATGGAGCCGGCTAAAGCTCCGCCTTGGACCCAGCTCGCTCCATGGGGAGGGGAGAGAACCTCGCTTGAATCTAAAATATGTGACGTCATAATTCTTGTCCTGAACAGCGCGGGAGTAACATCCATACATTTTTCGAAATAACACACCATAAACGGTAGCTTGTGCTATACGTTTCACCCACATATTATATGGACATAGCGAATGTGGGTGGTTCCCTAGTGTGCTCATCGCTGGTTACAGGGGTAAAGTAAATTATGAAACATTTGTAAAAGTGTCTTAACTAAACACGGCAACAAAATATTGCTATGTGAATTAGGGCGTATCTTTTCGGGCAAGCATTTGGCCTTAGCAAATATGTTATTAACGTGGCAAGCAATTCGCGCTCCCATGTAAAAAGGTCTATTCATTCAAAGCAGATTTTGCTTTTAAGAACTAAATGGTGATATTATAATGCGAGATGCCTATATACTGTCAGATTGATTTTTCAACGAATCACAGTATCTTTCCTCTCTTCGCCCCCCATAGTTTGGTTTTACCCCTCATCTGTAACTTCTGGTCTATTGAATTCTGATGTCTATGGTATTTTACAAAAATTCAAAAGGTTGTATCCACAACAAGCTATAATTAATACGATTCATTTGTAAAATATGTAATTTCGCCATAGGAGACGACCTCATTGTATACAATTTATATCTAAATCTAAAACGTCTAATGCAGAAATTTCGTTTGTGTTTGTTATCAGATTACAAGCAAACGAATAGTTTTTATCTTTAGAAGCAGAAAAACTCTTAAACGGTGAGTTCAAAACTTATTCGGCTTAGAAATTGTAGGCCAACACAACTGTAGTTTTAAAATGTCCATTTTGCAGTCATAGAAAGACGCCATATTGTTTGTTGTACAATGTTTTTCAATATGTTTAATTAGATAAAAGATTTTGAGAAAGTAGTTTTGAAAAAAACCGCTCAACCGGCTTTGGTATCATCGAACTCTTGTTGTTAGGACAAATCTTAACTTCTGTCGACCACTTTATTGTCTTACGTTCACATAGGACTGCATGTAGTCATTTATATTATTAACTATTATGAATAATCTTGAAGTAAGGTTTAGTGGGCGATCAACTACCATCCCACTCATCCCACTCAATCCATTAATACAGTACATTACAATTTTATTGTTATTTTAATAATAATAAGTGTATCTACTGCTTCCATTTAATGACAATAGATTTTTTGAATAATGGTCGCAGATGAAATTAAAAATGACCTTTTTACGACGTTCGTGTTTTTTGTCTTCCATGAAATGTATTTAATTGGCTACTTCGCACCAAGTTCGGCTTAAGTTAATGATGGTTGTGCGGCTTTAACGTTTGAAAATTTGGAAAACACCGTGAGTTATTTGTGATTATTTGCTGGGTGTTGCTGCATGTAGTGTCCAACATTTGGGCAGAAGATGGACAATGCAAGACTTTTTGAGATTTTGACTCAAGTAGGAGGTTGTAGTAGAACATTGCGTCATCATTTCGGCGCTGTATCCCATTGAGGGTTTTGGACTCCTCTTCAGATGTTCTAGAATTCTCCTTCTTAGCCATCCATTCTCCAGTCCTCAGATTGGTGCCGAATTCTCCTTCACGAAAAACCGCACGGCTTAAAATCACTCCACATTTATAGTCGTAACGAAATTCTGTTTTAACTCAACGGTTTTGTATTTCGTTTGTCTGATTTTTTTTGTACGTTGAATTTCCATTTCAAGATAGTTGCTGTTTTAATGCTTGAGTAAAGATTCTTTTTTAAATAATTTTTTTTGAATTTCACTTTTGTTTTCTTGATTAAACGAATGTATTTATGAATAAAGAGGAAATTAACCCACTTCCCGGAATTCAGTCGAGCTGAAAGTCAGCAGATAGGCTCGTTGTCGACGACAATGCATTTTATCAACTTTTGGTAGCAATCACGTACACACGCGAACATATACGATTTTTTTAATTCGAAAAATTAAAGCACTTAATGTACGAAATAAATATCGGCATTTGGATCAGTTGGGAGCGTGATTGACTCCAGTTCCTGGTTAGGGAACGTACCCATACTACGTGACATGTTCAGGGGGGGGGGGGGGGGGGGGGGGATCTTCAAAATACCACGCTTGGTCACAATGAGGGGCCGGGGGCTTAGGTTTTTATCACGTAATCAATCTAGAAATCTGGCGTTTATAATATATAATAGTCACGCAGCAAGCGCCGTATTAATAAAGACAAATATAAGCCAAATAATTTTTTTTAAACTTTTTGTTAGCAAGAAATGACTCAAAAACCATATTTATGAATTACTACGTGAAAACTGTAGGGGGAGGGGGGGGGGGGTCCTGGAAAATACTACACGTGTTCACGGAGAGGGGAGGGGTGGTTAAAAATTGCAAAAAGTAGGTCACGTAGTATGGGTACGTTCCCTTAGGATGGTGCAATTCTCAGTCAAAGCATTTTTTAAAGGTTTAAAAAGCTTTTGAAAATAAATGCATTATAGTGGAAAAGCTTCTTAGATTTCTTCAAACATGAAATCGACTGTTTATTTGGACTTTCTTCATTTAAAAAAAAAATATGGTGCATAATCTGCCTGAATAAAGTTTGAAAAAAGAATTTTCATTGAGACAGTAATGTCTGGACAAATTGTATAATTCGTTTTTTTGAAATAAATAAAATGATTGTTTCTTTAAATATATATGGTTTTATTAAATATAGGTACCTTATTACATCTTATGGTTTTGGTTTATTAAATGAGAGCCAATTTGAAACATCCTTTATTAAACGCGAATTTTACTGTTCACAGAAATACTGTTTTTTTTTTTTTTTTTAATAGGCAATTCATCCTAAAAAAGAGTGCTTTGTGACAGAGATACTTGCTAAAGTAGTGTTGTATAGGCCTATAATAATATAAGCCATCCAATGAGTATCGTAAATCACATCCACCACACCCAAGTGTTTAAATGATGATAAGATAGCAAAAATTAGTATTGTTTTCTAAATGATAATATTTTTATAACCGGATCATCTTAGGACTCAAACTTATGGAATTAGTTTTTTTCCGTATTTGAGACCGATGTATATAAGTTTCTCTGGGTTTGTGTCGATTTCGTACCAGATAACTAAGTAGGCAATCCAGTTCGGTACCTACTTCGTTCTCCGTCTACCGTTAAACCAACCAACCAAGCGACCGCCAATTTATTCAGCGTTTGTCCGTCTTTCTTCTCTAAATAAGTCTCCCCGTTAGTCTAGAATCCGAAATGCAAATTCATGATACGTTGACTGGATGATTTGCGTATTTTGATATTACTGTCATTTCTGGACAGCTCCATTATTTTTAAAAAATCCTCAGTATTCTCACTCTACCGCGAGTCACTCGTAGATAGGGTTCCCAGATCAAATAATCAAAATCCCGGAGAAAATTCCTGACATTCGATAAAAATTCCGGACTTTCTTGTAAATATTATATGAATGTCGTATTCCGGACTGTTAAGAATTCCCCCGCATTCCGGATAAAGACCTGTATTTCCGGACGTATGGCAACCCTACTCGTAGATGGCATTGCAAGGTCTCCATGATATGATTTGAGATTATTAAAGTTATTTTATTTTCAGAAATCTTTTAATTTTGCGTCGATTTATGTCAATTACAGGGTGGTTCACTTTGAACTACGCCGACGGTTGTTTTCATTGTTATTTCCGAAGTCGAAACTTGTGAAGCAGGGAGATATTATGTTTGTTTAGGTGACCGGACAACTCGGAATCGTGCAAAATCAACACCTCCTTTGAAAAGTCATTAAAAGTGAAAATTAAAAAAAAAAAATGGTTACATAGGTAACATTAGGTTAGGTTATGGGCTATTTTTTTTTTCTCGCAACTTTTAATAACTTGTCATAGAACCGTTTGTTTGTAAAAATCAGAAACTGTAGAACGGTGTGCTTGCATTATTTTCACATCTCCTTCGTATTTTGACCATACCTATATCCTATACGAGTAGTTTGACAATATATTAATCAGCATTCCGTCAGTTTTTGTTCATACTCTGCCAGTTTCATGCTACACTACCATACATCAGGATTGGTATCAGAAATCCGCTTTGGACTGCTAGCCTCGTTTCCTTTGACAACCAGTACTATTTCTGCCTTCATCCTCAATTATTGCATTTTAGACTTAATATACGTACTTATTATTTCCCTCAGGGCCTATGTCATCTTTGAAGATGCTGTGTGGAGGGTCTTTTTGAGGAAAGGAAGGAGTGAACATGTTGTAGGAGGGAGGAAACACAGAGGCCGGCAAATCGTTTCACAGACGAGCTGTTGAACTCAAGAACGAGTCGTAGAAATGACCCGTTCTCATGTGATTAATGTCAACCGTGTACAAATGTTGGGCGCGTGTTTGACGTGTTTCCCGACTATGCACCGGTGCCGAGGGGATCAATGACGCTAGTTTCTCAGAGCATCTTCCATTGTAATACCGGTAGAACGAGGACAGCATTCCCACCTGACGCCTGTGCTCTAAAGATTGCAATCCGTCTGTTAAGATGGGAGAATCTATCAAACGGACCGCCCGTTTCTGCACAGAGTCGAGAGTTTTTTTTTAGGTATTTTTAAGCTCGACCAGGGGTGGCTGCCAAATTCAACCGTGGGGCGCACTTGCGATTTGTACAGGGTTAGCAGTTGTGTAGGTACTATTAAAGTATCTGCGGGCCCCGTACAGTACGCCCAGTTTCTGAGAGGCTAACTTAGCTCTTAAGACATTACACGGAAACATGGCATAAGTACCCACTGTGAAATAATTAATTTCCGTAAATTGTTTAATCACTGTAAACTGTTCTGTTTCTATTCTATTATATAAAATAAATTAATTGGATTTCCTTCATTTACTCTTCTATCAACATCAACCTGTGGTGTCTTGCGAATTATACTACGTTTGTTATGCGGTTTACGGTGTAATTTACGTCACTTTTATACTGACACATTTTTTTATAGTGGAATAACTTTTTGAGTAAAACATCAAATTATAATATTTAATCATTGTTCCTTTATTTCTATTAATAATAATAATAAAAAACTAATAATAACTAATAATAAACTAATAAAACTAATAATAAAATAATAATAATAACGCACTAAACTGAACTTTTGACAGTTTTATGGGTAATTTTTTGGGATTAGTGTCCATGGTTATTACGAATAATTTTTAGAAAAAAACTTTAGATTCGCCTTAATCACTATAAAAGGTAACTTTTTGCATCACGGGCGGCGGAAAATGATTCATTTTAGTTTTCAATTGCGTAAAATTAAATATCACTTCGCGAATCGATCTACGACAGCCCGCCCGCTGCCGCCCGCCATTCTGTCACTGTTATGTTGTTGGTATCCCTGACCTCAAACAAACGATTGTAGCCGACTTCGTGGGATAAATAATAAGGCGCGTAGGTACTGGAATGGAGACAAACCATTCAAATCCTGGGATGTTTTTTAAAATAAAGATAATATACACAAGCCCGCTACACAAACCCTGCGTAGCCAAACAAACCATTCAAAAACGTAGGCTGTTTTTTTAAAGTAAAGATAACATACACAAGCCCGCTACACAAACCCTGCGTAGCCAAACAAATCATTCAAAAACGTAGGCTGTTTTTTAAAGTAAAGATAACATACACAAGCCCGCTACACAAACCCTGC
Organism: Limnephilus rhombicus; assembly: GCA_929108145.2. Classification (NCBI taxonomy): domain Eukaryota; kingdom Metazoa; phylum Arthropoda; class Insecta; order Trichoptera; family Limnephilidae; genus Limnephilus; species Limnephilus rhombicus. The sequence goes on from OV815278.1 coordinate 39,077,730, forward strand.
GTAGCCAAACAAATCATTCCAAAACGTAGGCTGTTTTTTAAAGTAAAGATAACATACACAAGCCCGCTACACAAACCCTGCGTAGTCAAACAAACCATTCAAAACGTAGGCTGTTTTTTAAAGTAAAGGTAACATTCACAAGCATTATAAGGCACGTAATTATGAAAAACAGATTTATAATGTTAACAAACCTCTAGATTCCAGTGCCTCAGCAAGACTCTGAAGTGATTCTGATTAGAGGTTCGTTTACATTATATTATTAATTCTGTTTTTCATAATTACGCGCCCATCATGTATCCCATGAAGTCGGCTACAATCGTTTGTGTGAGGTCAGGGATACCAACAACATAACAGTGACAGAATGGCGGGCGGCAGCGGGCGGGCTGTCGTAGATCGATTCGCGAAGTGAAATTTAATTTTACGCAATTGAAAATTAAAATGCATCATTTTCCGCCGCCCGTGATGCAAAAAGTTTCCTTTTATAGTGATTAAGGCGAATCTAAAGTTTTTTTCTAAAAATTATTCGTAATAGCCATGGACACCAATCCCAAAAATTTACCGTTTTATGTATACATTTGATTTAATTATATTATAAATTACAACACTTATCAATGATACCTACTATCATCATCTGATAATATCGAGCGACGGTGCTTCACTTTATATTTCTGACGATTTCCGCCGTAATTTTGATTAATGCAGATAAACAGGGTTTCGTTACTTTAATTTATTTGCGGATTTATCTGTTTATCTATAATAAAGCCACTGTTCGGTTACGCTTGTGGACTTTATTCAAATAATATAATATTCTAATATGTTCAGCTAAGAAGCACGGCTTATGGCTTATGGCTTATGGCCGGAGTGGTATTTTGCTGAAACGAGTGCTCAACGGTAAATTTCTTTACTTTGAACAAGTTAGCTGATTTTTTCTTGCACAGCGCCTAACTGCATATTAGATACGAGATGCGGGCAACGGGGTACGGCTTACAGTTGTAAAATAACCAACCTTCTGTCGATTCGGTGTTCCTTTAGTGTACGAACAAAAACAAAGCGGGTTTCGGTTTTCGGATTAGTCAGCGCATGGGCGGCCGACTGGCGCAGGCGTGCTGACAAGAATGTTTGTATGTCAACGTATCAGACCGAACATAGTGAAGGCAGGTTCAGATTTGTGTCCGCGCGAGGCGGCGCCGATAAGCTTTACCGGAATGAATTCTTAATTCCTGCTCGCCGGTGACGCCGGTCAGAATCTGATATCAAAATGAGCGACCAGTTAATTGCCGCTGTTTTCAATCAATCGCCAATCTGGGATAAAAGAAATATATTCCATAGCACCAGCAATGTTGTTGACAAGTGATGGAATGAAATCAACAAGATAAAATTTTGAAATAACCTCAAATGTCACAAGTGAATTCCTTTCAGGCACGTACTTAACATATTATCATGTTCTCCTGAGGTTTTTTTTCATATTTAAAGATACCAATTACCAAATAACATTGTTTTATTCCTTAATTGCAACAAAGGCTTCTCCAAGAGTAAATAATCGTCGTCTACGAACTCGACATTTCGTAAAAACTGACAGCTGCTTTCAGGCTACCGCGCAGGTAGCGCAAGTTTTATTCGCGTTCTGTTTGTCCACATCTCGGCGTCAACTGCCGCCGGTGGAACAGGGCACTGAACGCCGTTAATCGGAAAACCGAAACCCGCTTTGTTTTTGTTCGTACCCTTATACTTTAGACCCATTGTTTTAAACAATGGAAGGTCGAAGGATATTAGCAAAATGTTCACAAGACCTTCTTAACTAATTACCTCATTCATTCGATACCTTCCTACTTTTAACCGTAAGCAGTAAGCAGTAAGCATTAAGACCATTTTCATTTGTTTGCATCACTACGGATAATTAAAATTTACCGCGGTGTCACTTTAACAAGGTGATACATCAAAAGCCGGGATTTGGCCTCTTCCGCAAGGGCTCTCACCGGCTCCTGCCCTAGCCACTTTTCTTTAGTTTCCCGTTCCTTTCCACCCCGCACCAGTCTTTTGCTTTACCTCTACGACATCTTTGGTTTAGTCTCTTTCAATCTTAGGTCTCACGACGCGACGTTAGTAGATCAGGATCGAGAAATTTTTCTTTTGCAAGTTTGTATAGGTTGGAAACCATTTTACCTTGTCTATTAATTCTCCTCATAACGTTCCTCTAATTATGAATTCATCTAAGACACATCATTCTTTCCCTGTCGTCTGCTATTTTTCGACAAGAACAGCATATCGTTAGACAAGCCCATTGCAAAATTTCCAGATAAAGTAAAAGTTACTCTGGAAAACCTGTAATAATTATATTACACTAACATTTCTGGATTCCTACTCCATTTTTTTTCTAATCCAAAAAACTTTACGAGGTGTTGCATTAACGCCATAATTTATAGTAATCTTTACACGTCACACGTGTGTTAAGTATCCGTGACATTTCATTGGGAAATGAATATAACATTTACCAAGCATGCATCTTCCACCAATGCTCTTTTTAAAACGAGTAATAAAACTGCATTCAAATGTGGCCAACAAATGCGTTGACCCTGGTGTCAAATGTCAACCACGAGCTTGCGATGTCTCGCCAAGTAAAAGTCCTGATTCGTTTGAATTTGTGCCGATTTAATTAATTGATATTGATTCAGCTTGATCTTATTAAATACCACTGATGCTAAAAAAATGTTGTACGGATCAATTGTTTTCATGTAACATCTGTTAGTGCCACTTAATTGTGGTCCGTCAAACTTAACAGTTACCAACTTTCAGACTCCTAGTGCCCATATTATTATGTTGTCTGTCTGTAAATCAAAAATCCAAGTCATCGGTGTTGTGGCGGGAATCGACAAATTTTCTATGCAAGGTCAAATGTGGACCTTGTGGACACTGCTAATTTTCTGCATGGGACGAATATTTATTTTTAATTTAATTGTTTCGTGCTGGTAAAGGATCGGATAGGGAATTAAGGTGGGCGGGAACAGAAGGCGCCAATTTTAATATTCTACATTCAGTTACAGGTATGAGTATGGAATTGGAATAAGTCGTTTTCCTTAGGATCGAGAGTCGCAATCTCCAGGAGACTTTGTACTTAGCAAACCAGAGATCGCCACGTTTCTCGGTCCCAGGAAGTGCTTACTTTGGAGTAATAATATTATTCCCCGAACGTTCTTCGCACGGTTCATCCGTAGGGTGGGTGGAGGATCGTGTATCCATTTTAAATGTTTTTTCCTAAAGAAATCAAATCAGGTGTTGCGTATATTTCCTAAAAAGTCGACTTCATTTATTCCCATCGTCTTTTTGGGTTTTAAATCAGGTATCAGAACAAAGCCTTGGCTAATGCCGAATTAAAATATTTTGTAATAGCCTTTCTTTCAACATGCCAAATGTGTATCATTATTTTTCTGCATAATGGCAATATTATGATGAGTTACATCTTGTAACGAGAGCACGGGTGGTGTTTAGTTTGCATCATCTAGTTAGCGCCATTGTTATTGTTTACAATCCACACTTGCAGTTTCATTGTATTGTTTCTGTGATGAAAGCAATGTCGGTTCTCACGAGCGCCGTATGTATCCATTAGTGAGCACAAGTCACTCGAACACGTGATGATACAAGGCAAATGTAAATACACCATCTTATTACCTGTAAACTACGTAATATTGAGACAATTCGAAGTAGATAATGGTCACCAAGGCGCGGTAAGTCCTCCTAGAAGAGAGTTAAATGTTCAGCTCCGAGACTTTTATGAAGTTGGCACTCCTTTCACCCACGAAATATGCTTCTTGATACAGGTTCGTTGTCAATAATCACCATTACATTTTGAATACCTGGACTCATAAATTTTTGTCTTCAGTTTTCTAACAGATGAAGAGTTCAGTTGTTCCAATCATGATTGTGAAATCAAAAGCATGATTGCGAAAATTTTGTCGTGCAAAAAGTACCATTTTCTTAATGAGGCATAAGAAGCGCAGAGCCTTTCATTATTTATACAATAGCATTAATTTTATACGGTTCTATGTAATTAAAAATGCTTCTGGTTTTCTTGCTGTCAGATAATACTGCTTGAAAGACTTGAAGCATGGATGCTTTACGAGTACTTTACTTGGCGATTGAAACCATTCTAAATACTGTTGTCGTTAGTGACAAACAATATTGCATTTTGTGAAATTTCTTAACACTCATCACTCATACTCGTAAGATATACTCGTACATGTAGTAGTTACAAAAGTTAAGAAGGAAAATTTCAATTGCAAAACTTTGATATTAGACTGTAGGTATAATGAGGTAATAATAATAGTGTAAAGTGATACAAGAATTCACAATATTCTCCTCTCTCTCCCCTATAGATGGCGTGATTTTAATTATTTCACAGAATTGCTTTACAAGTTATGCTTTAAAATGTTAAGACCAATTAATTGTATGCGCCCGTACATATGCAATATGAATAAATAGTTTTGTCCATAAAAAAACTCAAATCTTTCAAGAAAGACTAACCAAAAACCAATATTGTATCGGTGATTTATTCCAATATTGTATTTGTTAGCCTTTCTTGAAAGATTTGAGTTTGTTTGTGGACAAAACTATTTATTCATATTGCATATGTACGGGCGCATACAATTAAAATAATAAACTCGCGCTATAAGCAGATTATGATTTTTTTAAAGTATATTTACTAGCTATCTTTTGGCGGCCCTACCTTTATTAGTCTGGATTATCAATCATCAAAAGATAATGAAATTCCCTTTTGAATAAACGGCATCATCACAATTGTGTAGATTTTGCATTAGTAAGGTTGCATTTAAACGACCAGCATTATTACTTTTATATTTTTATTCACACTTACATTATGTTTTTCTTTTTCCCTGTAAGTATATTTACTTTCATTATTTTAACCTATTTTATGTTGTTTTATTAATGTTTTATAACTAATTTAGGCATCGTTCCAAAATTTTATTCTTTCGTTCCTTTAAAATATTAAGTAATCTGGTTTGCAATGTTTTAGTGAATAATATAGAAAATAAATGTGTGTGAATTTCAATTGGTTTCTTGGTCACACTGAATCGACCGAATAATCGATAAGCATGCAGAAAATCTGAGTTATTTGTTATTTAAAGCGATTTAAACGTTATAGAAACCTTTAGCTTGATATTCACATGTTTACCGTTTAACATGTAGAGGTATGTTACATCTGTTTTTATTTCTTATCTAGGTGTGTTCTGAATTCTCAGTTATGCCAGTGTTGTGTTTTCTTTGCGTGTTTTTATAGTTTTATGTGACGATGCTCAATTATTTCCAATTCGTCTCGATGGAATGATGCTCTCTTTACTTCAGTTACAGTTAGTTAATTTAGTTCGGCATACTCTGTGAAGTTATGTGATATTACCTGAGTCATCATTTTTTTTATTTTTTTTATTAACCAATATAATAAACCAATATATATAATATAATATAATATTAGTAGTAACAATACCTCTCTAATTGAGAAATTCTCGTGTTTAGAGAGGGAGCACTATCAGATTGACAGTACTATACATAGGTACTTAACAGTTGTTATAATTTGGATGTATGTAGAACTATTTTTTTATACATAATGAATAATAAGTTGGCATTTTTTTAGTTTTTTGCATAATGGAAAAAAATTTTATACAGAATGAAAATATAAGTTGGTTTTTTTTTTGTACATAATGAAACATAATGCGAATTTTCATACATAGAGAAAATATAAATTGGCATTTTTTTTGTTCATAATGGAAATATAAGTTGGCACATGTTTATAATAATCGAGAAATTCCTAGAATTTAGACTTATTAGAACACTGTGTTTTTTAATCCTATTCGCGAAACGATAGCGGATATTTAACAAAGAGCTTATGTTTATAATTCCGAAGTGATGAATTTCCTGGTAAGTGCGCCAGTTCCGATAATAATAATTAATTGATATAATATAGTATAGGTGCTCCGATTGCTCTCTACCTGTATGTAGTATGTAGTATGTGTAGGTACGTGTACAGCGGTATCTGGAATGCTTATCTGGAGATAGCAATACGCTATCTCGGCTTAATTATCTAAAAAGTATACCTTTTCGACGTTATTGGATATAATTTTTGATAAAGTTTAATTAATTTCAATTACGAATTATTAATATCTAATTATTTTCAATGAAATGCAACTTTCCTAAGAGTGTTTAAAATTGTTAGGAGTATGTAGTGATTTCTCTTTCTAAATTCATGAAAAGTTGACTATCGTGTGCGTTTGTAGGTACCATTAAAATTATCGGTGACGTGAAATGTGGATTTAAAAAAAAATCTATTTTCAGCTTTCGTGGTTATTTATGTCATGAGGGATGGAACTTTGAATTTTTTATTTTGCAATAAATAAGAATAAAACATTTATCTTTCCATATCTTTTGAAACAATGTACCTACATATTATGTGCCTTAATATTATTATGTAAGGGCTATTGTCTGTTGACCTTTCCGTGATATTTAAATCTGACAAACTCTGCTCCTACAGTGCCGGTGTATAGTAGATATAATAAGGACACCTACGATTTTCCTCGAGGTTTCCAGTTTCCACGTCGCTATTCTAATCTTTTTCCAGTTTCCACACCGTAATTCTAATGCTATACATGTTTACAAAACAAAACAAACAATTTCATTCCTTACTCATGGCCATGGTTCTTACTCAAAATAAGTGTTATTAAGTTATTCATATAAAACTATTTCATTGCATTTTATAGCCCAGAGAAAGCGTATCGAATTTGATATAATGTCTCAGTGTTGTTTGTTGTTTGCAGTAGGTATGTACTCGTAGTAGGTATGAATACCAACGGTTGCCTTTCAGTTTATATGCCTGTTCACTGATTTTAATCAAAAACATTTTAAATTTATTGCTCTATCACTCTAGGTACTCTCTAGTACATCAGCGAGTTTAGATTATTGTTCAATTATATACTTTCATTGCAGTTTCCTACTTTCGGCAATTGCGAAGCCCTGATTTTGATTGAAAAATGCCTCAATATTTAACTCTTTTATATTATTTAATTTAATTTTGACATTTATAGAAGATTCAATATTTTAAATATACATGTAGATTATATTCGTAGCCCTCCTCACTAGGAGATCCTGTGCTGAGGGGGACTCTGTTTTAGAAGTTTTCAGCGACTTATGGTACCTACATCACGGTTTGGGCAAGGTTTTCCAGAAACTTCTACGAAGGTGTTTTTAATATACTAGTAGATTATTTTTCCGATATTTAATTTTTTTTTGATACTATGGGGGAGTTTGTTATAGGTATACCTTTACTGCTAAAAATTCAGAGATTCTTTGATAAAGGTAGATGTTTGTAAGGTGAGGTGTTTTCCTCTGTGCCTTTTTTTAATGATGTACCAGAATGTTTTTGGCATAGATTTTTTGTATACTTAAAACATTAAACTGTTTAAAATTTTTCGTTTTGGCATCCTTATGGAGAAATTAGAATGTTACTTTATTGGAAAATTTTACCTAATGTAGCCTTTTAGACGATGCGAAAACACGATTACAAAAATAACGTTTTTAATTTTTGACTCTTTTATTTATTATTATATTCCTCCTTCTACAATATCATTATTTGCGGAAAATGTTGCTTGTACGATGCTGGACGACTTGGTTAGTGGAGGATTGAACCTGTGACGCCTTGGTGGGAACCCGACCAGCGTCACTACTTCTCACTAACCTTAGGTTTATTTCAGAATGTCATCTTTGGGGGAATTTGTATAGAAGGTCCTTTTAAGGAGAGGAAATAGTGAACCCAGGTCTCGGACAGACCTTTGTTGTAAACAAAAGCCCGCTGGTCGTACCACAACCGAGCTGTTCCGAACTTTAATAAACGACCAATGTTATGCGGCGAATGTCAGAGGCACATTTAGGATATAGGTAGTGTTTGGACATTTACGAGTCTCCGAAATGCGCCCAATTAACGTTTTGCAGGTCAAATTACCATCGGTCGTGTGCTCCAACGATTGCAGATATTTATTCAGGATGTCCGGGGGTAAAGTGCACAAACTTCGGGAGGTGATTCTACATGATGGTAGAAGTAAAAAAGATGAATAACTTTTTTCGAAATTCCAACTTTTTTTCCCACACAAATATTTTTCCTTAGAAGAATATTATTTTTTCTGAACAAAAAATTCAACTTTTTTACCCGAAAACTAAATTAAAACGTTGAAATTTAAAAAAAAATAGTTATCCTTTTTACTCGTACATAGATATAGACGGCCGGCATAGTCCAGCGGTAAGGCTCTTGACTAGCACTCTGAAGGTCGCGGGATCGAATCCCGGCGTGGCAAATAAATTTTATTTGATTAATTTGTGTTATTGCACAATTTATTCATTAAAAATAATATATAGTATATTTGCGGCACGTTCCAGAGTGGAAGATACTCTCAGTATCGCCCTGGTGTAAGACCACCATTCAGAATTGAAACGTTGCTTGAAATGGCTTTAGCCGTGTTTGGTGACCAGATCTGAATAACCAGGTACTTCCCCATCTTCCTCTTCCCTATCTCCTTCCCCTCCCCACTACCTTCAGCCTCACAACATACCCCAATTGAGGATGCCATAGTCCCACTGGCTCCAGACGGGAGCAGTTGGGACTCTTGTGCGGTATTCATGTAAAAAAAAAGGATTCACCTCCCGAAGTTTGTTTTGTTATCCCCGGATATTCTATATAACCAGATCAAATGGTTTTTGAGATAGGTAGCTACAAAATTCAACGTTAGGACGAACTTGCGATTTGCACAAGGTCGACAGTGGTGTACTATTGAATTTATGTTATCTTCTGTGGGATATGAAGTACTTACAGTACGCCCAACTTTGGAGAGGTTAACCTCACTCAAGTCCTCTGCTGCCTTCTGACTGTCTTCCATTCGCAGTCACCATGATTTCATGTTTTCATCAGTGCTATATTCCTTCAATTCGCAGTCATTCTGATTTAAACTTTGATGGTAACCACTTACCCTATTCCTTAGTGTCCTTGATGTTTACATGTTTTCATCAGTGCAATATTCCTTCAATTCGCAGTCACCCTGATTTAAACTTTAATGGTAACCACTTACCCTATTCCTTAGTGTCCTCGATGTTTAGATGTTTTCATCAGTGCTATATTCCTTCCATTCGCAGTCATCCTGATTAAAACTTTGATGGTAACCACTTACACTATTCTTTAGTGTCCTCGATGTTTACATGTTTTCATCAGTGCTATCTTCCTTCCATTCGCGGTCATCCTGATTTAAACTTTGATGGTAACCACTTACACCATTCCTTAGTGTCCTCGATGTTTACAAGTTCAAATGTTTACAAGATGAATATCTGTGACTTTACCAGTATTGCCATGATAGAAACTAGAGGCAGGGGGTCTCTGTAATCTGCAGCAGTGAGTGAAGGTGTTTGTTTGGTGTGATGGTAACGGTTTGTTCATTCCGGAGCGTGTCCGTCTCGCCTCGCTTCCTGCTCGCTGGACCACTCATCCGAGGGCTAATCTGATCTAACCAACAGATCACCAAACACTGAACACTAGGTTAAATGCAGATTGCAAAATCCTAATTCATTGCCAAATAACATACTGCATTTTAATACCTACCTACTTAAAAATGATCTTTCCAAAGCACAATTATGTGCACACTTGAACTAAATATCTAACTAACCATCACACCATTATCTGCAGGGTTATGTATTATAGGGGGGTTATGTAATGTCACACAACTCTTCTTTCTCTCACGTCATCATTCACACCCACAAGGCGCGATCAAGTCAGTGCTACCGAACAGCGTCAGTTTGCAAATGTATTATAGGGGGGTTATGTAATGTCACATAACTCTTCTTTCTCTCACGTCATCATTCACACCCACAAGGCGCGATCAAGTCAGTGCTACCGAACAGCGTCAGTTTGCAAATGTATTATAGGTGGGTTATGTAATGTCACATAACTCTTCTTTCTCTCACGTCATCATTCACACCCACAAGGCGCGATCAAGTCAGTGCTACCGAACAGCGTCAGTTTGCAAATGGCGGCGTTTTTTGGTGATATTCGTTTTTACTGCTGATTTGTGTGTTGTTTTACCGAAAGCCTATTAAATAAACATAGTGGTTAAACTATTTTAAACAGTGAAGTTCACTTAGCCACAGCACTGACTTCGTAATTTGGAGATCGCGCGCCCAGACCTGTAGCCTAGTCGGCCTTGTCACGTTCATTCATCGTCTCGTACACATAATTAATTTACACATAATTCTGTTTTCCTGACCCTTGACATGACCTGACTCACTTTTTTGATTCGTGATCGTGCCATTTCTTTTTCCTAAGCGTATAGTACACGCCAAAATTTAATACCGTCCTGACGTTGATACAGAAATCGTCGCAATAGGCAAGTTTAAGGTCAGAAAAGTGGCATGCCTCCCCGCCCACGCCTTTCTCTGTCGCACGTATGTTTTAAGCATCTTTCTCTTTCGCTTACGTTCATTGTAAAGTCAGTAACTGTGTGAGAATGGATCGTATCAAGTTCAGGCCTTTATTAAAGATTGGCGTGTACTATACCTTATCCACTGACACTTCCTTCTCCGTCCATCCGCTCTACGTGTTCAAACAATATAAGCGTCCTTTCTTAGTTTTTTCATTACGTCGGCCTTGCATTCTTCATGGATCTTCTCAGTCGTAATACGGTCGTACATGGTTTTATCACACAGGTATTTTCACTTCAGCACTTAAGGCATGCCGTTAATAGTTCCGTTGTAACCTCTCTCTCTCTCTCTCATATACGTTGCATATAATAACAGAAATAGTAATTTCAACTGAGCTCTCAGCTGCAGTATCACATTATATCAAAGATAATTGTATTCCATTATCTTTACATTATTCTATGAGAGCTCGAAGTTTAAAACCTGTCTCCACTATGAAAGATCATGGCAATAGGTAGGCTGACATCTCATGCTCATATCATAATGACATGTAGTACTTCACTGAGAATGCTGGGTTTAGTCCTACGCACATCAAACCTATTTAGTTCTACATTTGCGACTCCTGTGTTCTCACATTACTATAATACGTTAGTACCTAGTAGGCTTGAGAGTGGATCAATGGTTTGGAGCCCGCACCAGGTGAAGTATTCCCTCATGTTGGAGAAGGTTCAGAAGAAATTTCTCTCTACCTGAGGGAGTACCTACATGCTACTACCCGTGGCTCTATCCTACCAACTTTCTCTTGGGCAAGCTCGGAATGGCCCATGGTCATGCTAGTGGGGAGGGATATCTTGCTGTTAAATATAATCACTTCGAATATTGAAATGTTTAACATCAATTATGCAGAAATTTTGACGGCAAGCTTTGTTGCTGTTAGTATAAATCTGCTTTTATATGTTTATTCCTTGCTAATCGGCGTGTTTTAGATTTTCGGCGTGGTAATCGATTGGCTTGTCAGATGTGTGGTGTTTTGCAGCGCATTTATCCGTAGACACTTCTCGTTTTTCTTATACATCTTTTAAAAACTATTTGAAATATGCTTTTGTAATGTTTTTAAAATGAATAAATTGATTTGATTTGAATTATCTTCTTTTCTCAAAACCCTGAACATTCCAGGGTTACGCGGAAAGTGATTATAGTGCAATGATTACGGACTTAGCTAGCTAGCTGTCGCTTTGGACCTCTCAGCTACTAACCAGTCTAGTTTTACTTATTACTTATGATCGGCAGTTCTATCGCATTCATTCTTGTGCTTCCCACAATTTAAAGTAACTTGTAACTCGCGGATACAATCTTGTTCGTAACTCCTCTCATTCACACAGTCTTCCGCATTTCTCCGATTCATTCAGCATCTTCTTCTACCTTCTTATATCTGTATACACAATACACACCTTCCTTTCAGCAGAAATGCCGTGTCTATTTTTAGTATCCCCGTACATTTGTAATTCCTGAATTGTATGGCTTGAAGTCTTCGAACTGTAGGAATCCCCACAAGTCTGTCTCGTTGCGTATTCAACATTAGTCACTATTCCTGTCTCATGTTGTGGTCGGTCGACGGATGAAGCAATATCAATCAATCAACTGAGGGATATTGGCTTCACCCATGCGTTGTAATTTTATAACGTAAAAACGTTTTAAAAGGCTCCCATATATAACAGGATGAAACGCTTTCGTTGTCACCAAATATTTAAATATATCTCGTGACCCAAGGGTTGTGGCGCCAGATGGCGTGTATATTCTAAAAATAGACCATTGTCCATTGCTTCTTAGTATGTTAGTGCACTTAAGTCAAAATTCACTCTGCGCAACCAAAGAACCGTTCATAAATCTTATAACTCCGCAACGGACAGGGCTACATGTGTTATTCGTGCGTCGTCGTGTAGATCTCGAGATGCTCTAAAAAGTAAGCAAAAAAGCAAAAATTAATTACGCCCAGCGACGAACGAAATACGTTTTCAAAAAAGGAGCGATAGTGGGAAGCTACCCACCCCAATTTTTATTTTATTATTCTATTTTTGCACAAAAATCTAATGCACAGTGGCGGACTGTACACTAGCTTGTGTCGCTCTCCATAGAGAGAAAAAAATGGCTTTATTTTTAAACGTCTGGGGTCTCATAAGTTTCGTATGATCTGTAGCTATTCAAAAACGTAAAAATAAATGTAATTATTTTTCACTATTAGCCCGTTAAAATGGCCGGAAGTTTTGAATAAAATATATATTTCGTGACAATTATTACAAGCAATAATTGTCAGCCTGAAACACTCATTTTACATTGAAAAATCTTCCGAGAAAAGATACTTGCCGCCAACGGGACTTGAACCCGTGTCCTTCCGATTGCCGGTCGAATGCTCTGACCACTGAGCCATGGAGGCTTATCAAATACCCGCCAAATAATTCAATATATACTAGTGTTTATATTGAATATTGAATTATTTGGCGGGTATTTGATAAGCCTCCATAGCTCAGTGGTCAGAGCATTCGACCGGCAATCGGAAGGACACGGGTTCAAGTCCCGTTGGCGGCAAGTATCTTTTCTCGGAAGATTTTTCAATGTAAAATGAGTGTTTCAGGCTGACAATTATTGCTTGTAATAATTGTTAACCTTTGTGCTATGCATAAAAATCTTGTCTAAACGTTAGTTTATAAATTAAAAAATAATAATTTATATATTTCGTGATTTGGAAAAAATAAAACAAAGGGTCCATATTTTATATTTTGTACCAAACTTAATTTTTATTCCATAACTGCAGTACAAAGAACGTAATATTTTTTTTTTAAACATATGTGATGTGTTTGTTAAAAATATAAAGGGGGAAAATAACACTTTTTCTGGATAAAATCAGTATTTTTGTTGACTTACTTGTATTCATAAACTTGATTTTTTTTTCATTTTTGTCAGCTATACGCATTTTGTAATAACAAACAAACGTTAAAAGGTTAAATTATTGAAAAAAAAATTAACATATATATTTTTAAATATTTTAGGTTTATTTTCTGATTTTCAATGCATTTTAGCGGGCTAATAACCATTAAAAAAAAAATTAAAATGCAGTTCTCATCTTCTTTCTAAGACGCAACTTTTGAGACCCCGGGCGTTTCTGAATTCAAAAGGTGAAATAATTGTCACACCCTACTGTATGTAGTATACGAGTATCAACCGACTGGTTCCCGGGTCTTATTTTTTGTTTATTCCTATTCAAGGTCCATTTCTGTTTAAAGAAGTTCTGGATTAGTCAGTTTGATCCGACCCCTCATTGGTTAACCCGTAAAGCTAATTTGTTCGTTTTTCGGAACAACTCATATAGGTCTCATAGAAATCATTGTCTCCCTTACTGTCGTAATGAGAAATATGATATATAGGGTTTAAAAAAAAATCACCAAGCTTTATATTCAAATCTAAAAATTTTACCACAAACGAAGTAAATCGTACACTTTTATAACACCAAAGTTTCGTATCGCAATTTGAAAAAAAAAATTAAACTTTGGGAATTTTTAAAAATTGTTTTTACATGAAACTATTAAAAAGTGAGTTGACAATAACGTTTATAATAGGTACTTGTCTAATAAAATGTGTACGATTTTTTTTCGTTTAGTAATTTTAGTTAGAAAAAACGTTTGCAAGCACTTAGATACATTTTTATATTTAGAAAATTATGTTTATTTCGATTTATAATTTTTTTTTACATCAACTCCACACAAGAGGCCCTGACAAATACATTCTGTCAGGGCAAGTTTCATCTTTGGAGATGCTGTGTGTAGGGTCTTTTTGTAGAGGGAAGGAAAATATATTAGGAATGGGTAGGAATCTTGGAGCCAGTGTGTTCATGAGTGACTTATAAATCCATCTCTTCCACTGCGATGCAAGGCGTTGCGGTCGAAATACCGACTGGAGAGGTCAAATGGTCTCCCTCATCCGGCCTCTCCTGATGCGACCCGTCGCGCAGCTGGTGGGCAGAGGCATCCGCCACCAAAACATGGACAAGCCTCACCCTGCGAACACGGAAACCTCTGCTAAGTCACCAAACGTAGCGAACCACTTGGGGTGACCTAGATCAGAGGTGGTATTGGTTATCTAGTGAACGGTTCCCGGGGCGGGGATATCCATACTCGCCTCCCAAATTGAAAACAAACACTTTTTTCTATCAATTTACGTGTTCTAAATTCTTTTCACTTATAATGAATATCATCAAACCTTTCCATCTTTCTTGAAAAACTATCTATGTAACGGAAAGATAGGTTAGAACATTTCTCTCAACGGCAGATCCTTTATCCATTTACTTACGTAAGTACACAAAAAATGACATCTCAAGCCATTGTTTCAGTGTGTATTTATTCCTCATAATTTGTATTTCAATCTACGTACACTGAAGAATGGCACCTTATAAATTTTATCCCATGTTTCGGATAACAATTTAATTGCATACCTACAAACTTATATTTCCTAACACGAGGTAGATTCTAGGTACCTACCATGTAATACCTAAATAATATGACCGAGGAAACTTATCAACTTCACTTTAAAACCTAATCCAATCTTAAAAAACTGTGTAAAAAATATGTTTTATTGCAAATAAACCTGAAATAACATAATATGTATATATTATTTGGTCGATGACTTCGATGGATGTTTCTCGTAATTATTACATTTTGGCTAAAATCCCCGGAGTGGCTTTTGTTACCCGGGTTTTACGCAGAGTTTTTCGAAATCAGATGGAGAGAGTGATTTTCCTCTTATTTTGAATGTCAAGTGTGCAAAATTTTATCAAAAAGTATCAAAATTCTGCTTGGGGAGAGAAAAGGGGATTGGGTTTTTTTAGAAATCTCATTTTGAAGGATAAGTGTGCAAAATTTCATCAATCTTGGAATAATACTGTACATTTCTATAAAAATCAAGTCCACATCTGTCCGCCACATAAATTCTTTTTTATTCTTACCTATACATATATAAAAATATGGTGACCGGGCAACTCAACAATGCAATTTCATCACTCCTCTGAAAAGTCATTAAAAGTTATGAAAACAAATAACTATTTAAAAAAAAATTCATCACTTTTAATGACTTTTCAAAGGGGTGTTGAAATGCCACTTTGTTGAGTTGTCATGGAACCAAAAATATATAGATATTCTAGCTGAAATCTCCGGCGTTGCTCGGGTTTTTGAATCTAATGTAGACATTTAACTTTATATTTGAAGGTTTAAGTGTGCAAAATTTCAATTAATCTCGGAATAAAACTAAATTTTTATGAATATCTAATCCAAGCCTAATACAAAATATAGGTAGATAAATTGTAAAATTAATTATGAGAATTAATGAAAAAATTATTATTACCAGAAAACTCTTGCTGCTTAACTTAAATGTGCACTAAAGATCTGTGCGGAAATTTTACACTGCTCACTTTAATTTATATTATGACTTAATATAATGAGCTTTGCTGTAGTCCTGGGTCGATCAATCATTTTACACAACCCGGGTCGCTCACGACACACTGGCGTTACGAGCGGGTCGCAAAGACCCGTTCTTTTAGCGACACAAAATACGAAACTCGATAATCGAGTTTCTCGCGCCGGTTGCCGCCCAGACCGGTCAAGTCATAAGTCATAAGCGATAAAAGATAAAAGTTGGCCAAAAAGGGCACACCAATAGAGTTACAACTCAAACCTTGGGGATTAACAAATATTGCGAATTTTATGATTATAGGAGTTCCTCTTAGGTTGGGTTATAAAACACTGACAGCAAACACTTTACATTTTTGGGAACTTACTTGAAGAAACCGTGGGATAATTTTATTTGCAAAGGAGAAACTACGTGTAACTAAAATAACATGAATATTACGAATAATTCTTTTACTTAGAAAAAATAGCATTCTGGAACGAACAAATACAAAGTTACGCTCTAATTAAAGACGACTCCGTGTCTAGTTGAATATTTAAAAATCGAATATACTAAACAATCCCGCGATGACGTGACACACGGGCATAAAGCAGGATACTGTTACATCACGCACATGTGTGTTGATCGGCAAGCGGCGACCGAATGTGTCGCAGTTCTCGCTGTCTCGCCACTCGCCACATGGACAACCGGCGACCGGTCGCGAGAGTGTCGTGAGTCATGGGGTGCGGGAATGTGTTGTAGTTCGTGGGTCACGAGAGTGCATCGCCGGATCTTGAGACCCGGGTGCTGACTAAATAACCCACTCGATCTTTGGCGGCTCGTGAGCGGGTTTCGACGATCAGGTCATTCACGATCGACCCAGGACTACTTTGCTGTGTATTTTCATAATCATGAATAACTGAAAAAAATATCACAATATATATTTTTTTAAATTTACAAACTATCTTTGTTTGAGGGTGATAGGGAGTCTACATTTCTTTTTCATTGGTTGAACTTAGAGATATTGAATTACAAAAGAGATATGCTATGATGTTCGCGCGACCGTCGGCGGACTACTACCTAATCGTAGTAGTTTGCATATGAAAAGAATTTGTTCATTTCGTTGATTTTTTGAAGATGTGCATTAGTATTGGATAACAATATAGTTTGAATACGGAAAGAATTCGTTCATTTAGTTTAACGTTCGTTTAGTTTATTCGTTAATTTAGTTTATTCATTAATTAGTAAACAATATTGGCCACACCCGGAAGCACAGTCCCACCCAGTAAAAACTGCGGATAGCACATCTCTTATATTTCAATATCTTTCGTTGAACTAGTGGTGCAAGTCAGCCAATAAAACATTATCGCCCCTATTACCGAATATTTCATCATGAGGTGGATTGCCTTATACAAAATGTTCACATGTTAAAATAACTGTCTTTAAAATCTAAAAAATAACCGCAGTTTATTTAAAAAAAAAATCATACCTTTTGTGAGGTAGCAAAAATTCTTAAAAAGAAAATTATAAAATTAACATGATGGGGTGATATGGACAAAAGAGATAGGTCAACAGAAAATTAATATGATGGGGTGATATGGACAAAAGAGATATGTCAACAGAAAATTAACATGATGGGGTGATATGGACAAAAGAGATAGGTCAACAGAAAATTAACATGATGGGGTGATATGGACAAAAGAGATAGGTCAACAGAAAATTAATATGATGGGGTGATATGGACAAAAGAGATAGGTCAACAGAAAATTAAAATGATGGGGTGATATGGACAAAAGAGATAGGTCAACAGAAAATTAACATGATGGGGTGATATGGACAAAAGAGATAGGTCAACAGAAAATTAACATGATGGGGTGATATGGACAAAAGAGATAGGTCAACAGAAAATAATATATATTTTGTTTGTTACAGTAGCGGACTAGAGGAGTAGCCATGGAGAAGCAGCTCGTTTGGGCGCGGGACCCGGCCGAGTGCTTCGTGCTGGGCCGCATCCACGAGCTGATGGCTGACGGCGTGGAGATTATCCCGCTGGACCCCAAGCTGCGGCGCCGCACCTGCGCCATGGAAGAGGTCTTCCCCGCCGGGGAGCCCGACACCGAAGTGGATGACAACTGTGAGTGCCCAATGCCGACCAATGCCTAAAATAATCCACATACTCAAAGACAGAGTGCAGAAACTAACGCAGATCTTTAGACGTCTAAGACACATCCTAAATAAAGATTTATTCAGAAACACTTACTTTGCCTTCTGCCAATCAATAATGCAATACGGTTTTATAGGATGGGGTGAAACTTGAAATGAATACATGCAAACTCTTTTTGCAGGATGTTGAGAGATGTAGTTAACTTACTTTAACCAGTGATTCCTGTCATTATTTGGAGTAAAAAATGTAAATGAAATTGTTGCCGGATTATACGTAAAATCGTTCCTCGCGACTGCAGCACCTTGGAGTACAATTATTATTTTAACATATTTCTGTAAATGATGTAACTTTAGTTTTTGAATAAACATGTTTCATGTTAACAGACAGGGCAGGTCCATAGCAAAGAAGATAGTTTTTTTCGCAAAAACAGCGCTACATAAGTTGTCCAAATTTATTATTATTATTATTAGTGGAGGTCATCCCGTTGCACATGTTTTTTCAACCAGATTCAATTTGAAAATGCTGCAATACTAATTTGTGAATATCTTTTGTTACAGGTAATTTAATGTTTCTTAATGAAGCAACCCTCCTAAATAATGTTAAGATGCGATATAAGAAGGAGAAAATATATGTGAGTACAACTGTTAAATATGGTTCCATGCCAACTCAGAATGAAACCAACTCAGAAACACCGTCTCGTTAAAAGCTATGAAAAAATTATTTTAAAATAGCCGGTAACCCTAACCTAACATCTCTCTTGACCTTTCTGAGGTGCTTGTGAGTTGGTTTCATTCTGAGTTGTCCGGTCACCGTTAAATATATGGGCTTATTTAAAATTTAATTATTTGCATTCACTCCATGTCATCTTTGGGGATGCTGTGTGGAGGGTATTTTTGTGGAAAGGAAGTAGTGAATCTTGTAGGAGAGAAGAAATACATAGGCCAGCAAATCGTTTTCAAGAATGAGTCGTAGAATCATTATTTTAATGATTTATTGCCAATTTGTTGTTTTTTGGGAAAATTTGTGATAATTTTCAGTGAAATTTGCCTTTTTTGGTAGTTCACAGCAAAAAAATGTTTTGAGTATATTATCTATGATGTCTTATCTATGTCTTTGATTTATTTTTTTAAATAAAAAGTGGCTCAGCATTTTCGACATGTATTTAATTGCATTGCATTTTATGGCCATTTAATTCAACTTGATTCTAGTTGAATTCAACTCTATTCAAACTTGTCAACTATTAATTATTCCAGGCAAAGATTTATTTCAAACGTATAATATTATTTTCTTATCTTTTTAACGTACCAAACTATCACTTGAAATAATCTGTTAATATCTGTTTATATAATAAAATATTATTATTGTTTTTTTTTCAGACCTATGTAGCCAATATACTTGTGGCAGTTAATCCTTATAAAGATATAGCCAACTTGTATGCCTCTAGTACTATAAAGAAATACCACGGACAATCCTTGGGTAAAATGCCGCCTCATGTTTTTGCAATTGGTAAGTTAAACTTTTTTCTTTACATCTTCCTTTATTAACTAAATAACTACTTTGCTTCTGTTTGCTCAGTGGCGAGCACAATACAACACTGTGGTTGAACACAGATTCTAGACAATAAGCCTCCGTGGTCGAGTAGTAAGGCTCTCGACTAGCAATCCGGTGGTCGCGAGTTCAAATCGTAGAGTGCACAAGTAAATTTTATTTGATTAATTTGTGTTATTTTCACAATTTATTCATTTGAAATAATATTTGCGGCACATTCCAGAATGGAAGATACTCTCAGTATCGCCCAGGTGTAAGACCACCATTCAGGATTGAAACATTGCTTGAAATGACTTAAGCTGTGTTTGATGACCAGATCTGTAGAGCTAAGTACTTCCCCACCTTTCCATTCCCCATCTTCTTCCCCCCCACCACCTTCAGTCTCACAACACAACACAATTGGGGAAGTCATAATCTCACTGGCTGTGAATGGTTGCGAGCAGCTGGGACTCTTGTACGGTATTCATTTAAAAAAAAAATTGATAATTAATCGATATAGACTATAAATTGCATTTTGTCCACAGTATTACATTTTGCCAGTCATTCTCATTTGTTGTTTCAATTTAGGTGTCAGATAACCTTGTCCAAGTAGTTAGAATCTATATATTTTAGTTCTTTTTTAATTCACCCGAGATAATGAATGACTCGTAAAACTCATTTGAGCCTAACAAACATTATGAGCTCTATTTAGATTTCGCCAAAAATGGCCCCTAGGATTAACTGTGCAACAGATCTGTTTTGAAATTGATATTAAATATTTACTAGCCTTTGTCACCAGTATTACAGGTTTCGCCAGTTTTTTAATATCGGTGGCATAGCTAGCATGGGTGGCACCCGGTGCGGATAACATGGTGTCACCCCAATTAGTAATCTAAAATAAGATATTGTCCTGCCTAATATTGAAGAAAATAATTTAGATATTATGATTTGCGGCGCTAGTAATAAATGTGAGGGTTAACCTCTATCCAAAGAATCAACAAGTGAACGAAATCTGAAGGTGCTCTTACATTTGGTCGACGAATTACCTTTGCTTGCCAGGTGAAGGTGGGAAACTACCCCAGTGTAAGCAGCTAGGTGTAAACACTGTCGGAAGTTGAATCGGCAATCGGTGTAAATAGCTTTCATCTGTTCGCCGATGAAAGCTATTTCCTATTCATCTGTTTCTTCTATCCAAAGAATCGACAAGTGAACAAAATCTGAAGGCGTTCTTACATTTGGTCAGCGAATTACCTTCGCTTGCCAGGCGAAGATGGGAAACTACCCCAGTGTAAGCAGCTAGGTGTAAATACTGTATCCAATATCCAATCCACTTACTTTGTTTTTTGAAAGATGTCTTTCAACACTTTTAAAAACACTAACAGAATAATAACTTCACTAAATCACGTCATTCAGTGGGTACAATTCACTTCACGAGTTTACGTCAATCACAATTTAAGAAAGAAATGAGAATGACATAGGTGACAAGCAAGGAATATTTCAGGGGAATCCCCAACTGAGGGAACAACCCCAAATTTTTTTGGCAATACTCTACCTTTGTAGGTTTTTTTCACGGTTGGGTGTCACCCCCCCTAGCTAGGCCACTGGTGATATATCATTCAAAGCATTTTGATATTCCAGCTGACAAGTCCTTCCGTGACATGAAAGGCATGAAGCAATCCCAGTCCATCATCGTGTCGGGAGAGTCGGGAGCCGGTAAGACAGAGTCCACCAAGTACATCCTGCGCTACCTGTGTGACCTGTACGCCTCGGGCGCCGGGCCAATAGAACAGAAGATCCTGGACGGTGAGTACTAACACATTCCAACTGAAGTCACGTGTCCCTGAAGCAAACAGCCCAGCCGAATATTGCCTCATCCATACCTTAATCCTGTTTCTCTTTTGAACAAGGCTACAATTTTTTATAATAGGAGAGCCGCAGGCCCTGAAGTTCTGGATGACCATTGGTGATCTTCCTCTCTTATTCCACCTTAACCCCTCCGCAACGTAAGCAGATATAAGCGTTAAAAATAGGACAGCAGCCAAGTACAATAAGCGTGTTTATACGTCAGCGCGTGTGTTTCCATAGAAATCGTTCTAACTCCGTTATTGTTTTAGTTACAACCCTAAAACAAAAAGTTAAAGGTCGATAGTAGATCAAGCTGCACATCCCTATCAAGTTGTCTATGGAAATAGATAACAGGAATCAGTTGTCAGTCGTGTAGTTGACAAAAATATTTACCCGCGCAAATTTGCTACCGGCAGCTCCACCGCGCTCCACATTTTAAATTTTTATTAAATATTTTTATATGAAATGATAAAAAAGTGAGGTGACAAAAGTGTTTATTACACATATATACAATAGAATAAGTATTGTTGTTTACATAATCTGTGATTTTAGTACCGTTTTCACATAAAAACATCATGTGAGTCATTTTTACCTATTTTTAATGTTTGCGTTCTAAATTTTAATATTTACAAATGCTAATATTTATTTGTAATATAATAATTTGAAAGCCTATTTTGTAACCTTTCTAAAACAGTTTTTACTATTCGGCTACGTTCAGAAATGTTTCATTTATAGAGCTTTAATTGTGAAGCGGTAATAACAAAAAGTTTTCGTAAAATGTCATTTTGTTAGAGACACCAAAAGCCAATATTCTTGAAAATTCGGAGGGGTTAAACTTCGCCTCTGATTATGGGTTTCTCCAGGTTAGGTACTCAGTTTGATGAGCAACTTGTCCAAAGCATCTTCAAATACACTGTAGGCATACAGTTGATAGCCTTTTGTGGATGCCTTGTAATCCATGTCATTTTAAATATTCTTCTCCAGCACCACATTTAACTAGATGTATAATAATCTTTAATGATATGTAATGATGAATTATTATGGCCCCAAAGATAGCATAACCAATAGATTCAAAACAATTAATAGCCATCCCAATGCTAACAACATGATGCAAAATTAATGTAACCGAAACTTTGAAATATGAATTCAAAAAGTCAATTAACTCCTTGAACTTGTTTCTGTGCCCTTAATCTGTACTATATTTTATTATTATTTTATTGATATAATTTGAATTCTATTATATTTTCTGTAATAAAGTATTTTTTAAATAATAAATTTATTTGTGTTCCAGCCAATCCCGTGCTAGAAGCATTCGGCAACGCCAAGACGACCCGCAACAACAACAGTTCTCGCTTCGGCAAGTTTATGGAGGTCCACTTCGGCTCCAAGTACCAAGTGGTGGGCGGCTTCATCTCCCACTACCTCCTGGAGAAGTCCCGGATCTGCGTGCAGTCGCCCGAGGAGAGGAACTACCACGTGTTCTACCTGCTCTGCGCAGGCGCCCCCGAGGGATTGCGCAACGCCCTGAAGATCACCAAACCTGATGATTACCATGTAAGAATTATTAGTTACTTCTTATACTGTAATAAGCCAGCCACCGTCTTCAGACTTCCACTGTGACAGAAGGGTGATTGCTTGAAATTCAACAAACCGAGTGGTTATCTGCAGGTTTCCTTATTGCTGGGGATACTGACCCCCCACTCCAACTGCCCAAGGAATTTATTAGTCACTAATAATTAATTCTAAAGTCACTGTGATAGGGTTGTGAATGGAGAAAGTGGATAAATTTGTTTATTTGGGAACATATATTGATCGTTCATTTGATTAGTCAGACATCTCAATACTAAGTTTTGAGAAAATGAGGAAAGCTAAATTCGAATGCTCACCATTAATCAAATATTTTTTACATGCGTCTGTGTTTTACACATTAAATATGCTTTAAAATAACAACGGTAATAACGGTCTGATACAATTAGTAGGTATGACAATGTAGATTTCGGTGATGTCTGACAGATCAAATGGATGATCGATCTGTTTACGAGAAAAAGAGAGAGAAACTTATGAGGACATTGACAGAAGAGGGAAGCAGTAATTTAATAAAAAAATTGTTAGGTGAAATAGAAACTCGCGGGAAACGTGAATCAACACCTCATTTGAAGTTGACTTTGAAGTATTACTTTTTTTGATTTATGGTTCATTTTCGAGTAAATTGAGTCCGAAGTTTGGGTTTTTTTTTGTCATATTCAAAATATTCCATAATAGTTGATTGACTTTTAAAATCTCAGAAGTGTAGACCTATCTCCAATAGTTAGTTAATCCTAATTGGTTTTCATATCCATGTAATTTGGAATATTGTAGTACCTGAAGAACGGCTGCACCCAATACTTCACCAGCCCGGCCACGGAGAAGAAACTGCTCCCCGGCCAGAAGAGTCAACAGCAGCAGGCCCGGGGGGGCCTCAAGGACCCCATGTTGGATGATGTGGAAGACTTCAACAAGCTGGACCAGGTAAGCGAACCTCACTCTGCCAATGCCTCTCCAAGGTCTCTCCACATTGGCCAAATCTTCACCACTGCCTGACATTTTTTTGAAATTGCTATATTTCTTGAAATTTCTTTTATGTAAAAATATTTGTAAACAATTTTTTGTAAAATATTTATAGGCGTTATTTCTTACATGTAATAAATTCAAATTTGTGATGGTGTAAGAAATTAATAAAAAATTATTATTATTAATAATAATGCCTAATGTCATTATTATTTCTTTGAATGTTGTTTCTTTCATCACAGGTGTTGAAGTATCTTCTTGGTTTATAGGGTATTTAGACTTTAGGTTTGTTGAGGTGTTTTAAACTTCGTCAAATCGACAATAAGCACCATTCTGCCATTTGAACGGTTTCCCATAAACAACGATTTTTGGCCCGTTTTAGCTTTTCATCAAGTTGCGATTTACTAAAAAGCACAACAACACGAACATTATACTTGTCAGCTAATTACAATTTGATTAACCACTCGATCGATAACTACCCAGATTTGGGTAGCTCTAGGTAGTTAATTTTTATGAATTAAAATTAATTTTTTGAACTTCCCATTCCCAGCTTTTATGTTAAGTCACTAGCTCGATTCAGCTTCTATCGAATACAAAAAGATGTCACTAAAGTTTGTCTCATTTTGTTTTTTAAATCTCTATTTTTGAGTGGTTAAAAGTAAAACGGGCTGATTATCGGCAGCCCATCCAAATCTTCTTCTCTTTATTATTATTATTACAATATTTTTTTATCATGCTAAAAATTAGTACAGATAATTTTAGATTGATTGTATTCACCAATGGATAATAACTGTTCTAATTTTAGATTGATTGTGTTCACTGATGGATATTCGCTGTTCTAATTATGGATTGATTGTATTCACTAATGGATATTCACTGTTCTAATTTTAAATTGATTGTATTCATTATATTGATTATATTCAGTAATGGATATTCGCTGTTCTAATTTTAGATTAATTGTATTCATTAATGGATATTCACTGTTCTAATTTTAGATTGATTGTATTCACTTATGGATATTCGCCGTTCTAATTTTAGATTGATTGTATTCACTAATGGATATTCACTGTTCTAATTTTATATTGATTGTAATCACTAATGGATAAATCTGTTTGTCTGCAGGCCCTCTCCCGGCTGGAGATCTCAGAGGCGGAGCGCCAGGGCATATATTCGCTGGTGGCGGCCGTGCTGCACTTAGGCAACGTGCAGTTCGAGGAGGCGGAGGGGGCCCGCGGGGGCTGTGTGGTACGCGCGGGATGCGAGGCCGCCTTGCTGCAGGCCGCCGGGCTGCTTGGCGTGGACGCCGGGGAGCTGCGCATGGCGCTTTGCTCGCGCCTCATGCAGAGCGCGCGCGGTGGCCACAAGGGGACTGCCATCATGTGAGACCATTACCCGCTTATTTTTAAAAGAAAACTAACTCTTACTACTGTTATTATTAGAGGAAGAAGAGAATCTTATATCATTAGCACTCACCCCAGAAGACGGGTAAAAAAAGTTAAAAAAGCAGTAGAATTTAGCTAACTCCATGGAGAGCGTTAAAAGCAATAAACAGCTTTCTTGTCTCCTGGGGAATAAACCTCTGAAAGCCTTTGGTTCGGTACTTAGCTGAAACCTAGTTTCGTTTATGTGAATTAATCACTATATGGTCAAGCGGATTTCTTTCTTGCTAAGTCTGTAATGATATGTATTAGTCTCTCCCACACGTAGAGTTCAGAGCAGGACGTGCCGCGTGCCACTTCAGGTCGCCGCGCAGATTAGTCTCACAGTGAACTGTGTAAACCGTTATTTTATAAATAATACATTAGAATACTTATTTTGATCCGGAGCATGTGTTTACTGATTGTAACCTTAAAAAATTAAACAGAGAGAAAGGCCGTGTTCCCACTGCACTGTTGTTAATTCTAGTCCTCCGTCAGCAGAATTAGTTGCTCCCACCAGTCTCTGTGCCCACATAACGCCCAGTGCCCATAGGGGCCTAAATATTCCATTGTGGTATCGAGTAGGTCCACAGGATGACACCAGAGGTCCTAGAATGGCTCCGGAAACTAACTATGACCCGCACCATATTTCCATTCAAGAAATTCATGATTTATCCGAACCATCATGATTTATCTGATACTTTTATACTGATTATTAATTTATATATATATATTGTTTCCAGGGTTCCTCTGAAGGTGTACGAAGCCAACAATGCTCGCGATGCACTGGCTAAAGCTGTCTACAGCCGGATGTTTGACCATATCGTTAATAGGATCAACCAAAGCATTCCGTTCCAGGCTTCTGCGTACTATATCGGTATCCTCGATATTGCTGGATTTGGTAAATACAACCATTGATACTATTTTTTTTTCTTTTTACATTAACTCCTCACAGGAGGCCCTGAGGAAAAAAATTCCCTTAGGACCTATGCCATCTTTGAGGATGCTTTGTGGAGGGTCTTTTTGGGAAAAGGAAGGAGAGGAAGTTTTGAGAAGAGGTATGAGGGGTGTTTAGGAATCTGGGGGTCAATGGATCCAGGAGTGACGGATGTATGAATTCATCCCTCCCATTGTGGTGCAAGGCAATGGGTTGAGAGAATCGGGCTGGAGCTGGAGAGGTCTAGGTTAGGTCTCCCTCAACCAGTCTCTCCCAATCCAGCACGCTACGTAGTAGATGGGCAAACACATTTGCCCCCAAGATCTAGACAAATCTCACCCCACGAACCTGAACCCCCCTAATAAGTCACCAATCATAGTGAATCACTTGGAGTGACCTACGACAGGGGTGTTGGTTATCCAGACGTTGGTAATCGTCGGTTCTCCATACCTTGGTACCCGCAATGGAATTGCACCCTTTACACCACCGTCATCTAACGGAAAAGTCTATAACCTCTAAGATCTATCTACACTAGAGCCATCTATGTCTTGTAGCTCGAACTATCACAGATATTTATCTATTTTCTCTTAGACTTTATATTTTGTATTATATTGATTTAGGTATTTTTGTGTTATAGAGTACTTCACAGTCAACAGCTACGAACAGTTCTGCATCAATTATTGCAATGAAAAGCTGCAGCAGTTCTTCAACGAGAGAATATTCAAGAATGAGCAGGATCTGTACAAGGCGGAGGGCCTCAGTGTACCTGAAATAACATATGTTGATAATCAGGAATGCATTGGTAAGAAACTATACCGTCAATTGCATAACTTCACTATCCACTCAAGCGATAGCTTAAAGAAAATGTTATCAGCAATAGAGATTTTCTGTTTTGTATTCAGCCGTGTTCATTCCAAAAATCGTAACTCTGAACATTAATATGGGAATATATAAGCTGTACTGTCAAAGCCAACGAATCCACATATTTCACTGTTCACTTACCATATTTTAATGATTAAAAAAAAGTATATACCTACTAAAATTAAAAAGTATAAATTCTGTATGTTGGTTACCAATGTTGCCAAAACTTGTGCTTATTTGGGGAAATATTAAATATTACTTTTTCTGTTTGTTTTCTACGGTCTTCTGGAAATATCTATTGTAATGGTAATAGACATTAAAAATGCAATTTTTACTATTTAATTTTAAGTATTGTTAAAAATTGCACTGCACGTTAAAATATATAAAAATTGCAATTAATGTTAGATGTTCAGTTTGATTTATTTTTTTATTGTTGGAATTTTATTAGTTTTATTTTTATTTTTATTGGTACCTAGAAAACCATTAAATTTTTTTTATAAAAGTAAATCTAAATTAATATTGTTCTTTTATTAAGGTCAAATTTAATCATGTAAATTATTAACCCTTTCAGACCTGAATTAAAACTGGCAAAATGTGTAGAAGATTTAAAGTTCATTTTTCTGATTCTGATCGTTGAACTAAAAATGTATAATTTTAATAATTTCACGAAGCGGTTCCGACTGGCTACAACGTCATTATAACACCGAAACCAAGATGACTGTCACTAATGTTGCCCGACGTGATGTCAACACTGCCGAATACATGAATGATAACAATCACGTCATTTTGACGGCAAATCAAAAATGGTACATTGTAAATTGTTTAACATAAAAATAAAATGAAAATATTTTTATGATCATTTTTTTTTCAAGAATTAAAAAAAAAAACAATGAAATTCCTGTTGGTAGTTATTTGAAAAATTTTGATGTTTTTTTTTTACAATAGCTTAGAAGTTATTGCTACTTCCATTTGAAAGAAGATTTGATCTCGCAGGATGTATTTCACGTAAAATGACAAATTGTATGTGCATACACTAACACCAAAAATATAACAATTTGTTAATTTAAAAAATATTACATAAAAATTAAACATTGACAAAATTTACATTTATAAAAATCATGAGAAAAAGTTCAATCGAGATTAAACACAAACATCACCTTTCAAAATATAAAAATGGTTTCAGCCTGAACTGCTAGTTAAAATTCAATTAAAAATATAAAGCACCAAGCCAGTTATACCAGAAATCGAAAAATGAAAATTGCAAAATTTTATTAGCCTGAGAAAAAAATTGATAGTGAGGAAAAAATTCTGATATCTATCATTTTGATTGAAACTGATCACAGCAAATGATTTAATTTTGGTGCTAACTTGTCCTGGTTGATTACTTAAATGATTTTACCCCCTACTCAAAAACACCGTGAGATGTCAATCATTCTATTTTTTACGTGAAAACAAACATGCTTTCGGGAGTCCTAAATTATGGCGGCTCGGAGGGAAGGCCTTCCAACATAGCTGCCTTAAATTATGGCAGTTCGGACGGAATGGGTTAATAATAAAATTATTTGGTATTCCAGACATCATCGAGAGCAAGAACGGCGGCATCTTCAACCTGCTGGATGAGGAGTCGAAGCTGCCCAAGCCAGACTTCACGCACTTCACGCAGGCCGTGCAGCGGCAGTGGGGCGTGGCGGGGGGTCGTCTGGGGCTGCCTCGTCAGTCCCGCCTCAAGGCGCATCGCACCGTCCGCGATGACGAGGGCTTCTTAATCCGTCACTTTGCCGGGGCTGTTTGTTATAACACTGTGAGCACCTTTACTTGTAGTTCTTCTTTTGTATGGTGGGGGTCCAATGGGAACATCAAAGTCTGTAGACCTAATGAATTACACCAGGAAATTAATGAAGTTTGTTAATTAAAGTGGCAGTTAAGCAATGTGGGCAACTGCCCAATCTGATGGTAGTTAGTTTTGCAAATGTAAACCCTTGTGAAGCAAAAACGAAAAACCCATTACAATGGGATAGGAACTGATTCCAAAAATAGCCAGAAAACAAAAAAAAACTCTTGTATAACTAACTGTCCTTGTAATGATTAGTTTTAAAAACAAAAGAGTGTGCTTTAGACCACACGACTGAAGTAAAACTTCATTAACTTATATCTCCCTCTCAACTTTTTAATTTGGGAGGCGGGAATGGGTACCGCCGCCCTGGGAACCTTTATTGGATAACCAACACCTCTGCCATAGGTCACCCCTAGTGGTTCGCTACGTTTGGTGATTTAGCAGGGGTGCCCAGGTTCATGGGGTGAGGTTTGTCTAGGTCTTGGAGGCGGATGACCAGGACATATTGAACCCAAGATTCCTACACACCCTTCAAACCCTTTTCCTTCACAGAACTCTCCTCTCCTTCCTTTCCTTAAAAAAACCATCCACACAGCTCACTCATAGGTGAGCTTAAAGATGACATAGGCCCTAAATTATGTTCTTCAGGGCCTCCTGTGTGGAGCTCATGTAAAAAAAAAAAAAAAACTTCCGTTCGCCTCGCCCGATCACACTTTTCATAACGCTCTCGTCACGCATTCACCAGCTTACTCCCCAAGTCAAGCCTGCGTAAAGGCCCGACCGTTCGCCTCGCCCGATCACACTTTTCGTAACGCTCTCGTCAGCTTACTCCCGTTACAAGCGTGCGTAAAGAAGTTTTACTTCAAAAATAAATTTTAAAGAGTCTCAACTGCTCCCAACCATCTGAATCAGTGAGAGTATGGCATCCTCAATTGGGGTATGCTGTGAGACTGAAGGTAGTGGAAAGGGGAAGGAGATGGGGAAGAGGGAGGTAGGGAAGTACCTGGCTTTTCAGATCTAGTCATCAAACACTAAAGCCATTTCAAGAAATGTTTCAATTCTGAATGGTAGTCTTACACCAGCATCATACTGAGAGTTTCTTCCAATCTAGAAAGTGCTGCAAATATGCTATTTATTATTTCAAATGAATAAATTATGAAATAAGACAAATTAATCAAATAAAATTTCTTGCACAAGCCGGGGTTTGAACCCTTGACCTCCGGATCACGAGTCAAGAGCCTTTCTCCTTGACCACGGAGCAGTGGCGTAACTATACCATATGAGGCCCTTGGCAAATCATTAGATGGGGCCCCCCCCAGTAAAAATCATCACATTGTTATTGATTTTTAATAAATCACTTAGAAATATAAAAATCCGGGATTCCCCTAACACCATGCGTCACTAGTCCGCCAGTGCCAAGAAATAAGTACTTTCTTGTTTAACAAAATGCGGGAATACCCCGGCGTCACTAGCTCGCCCGTGCCACCAAAGTACCGTGACAAAAAATTGAGCAACCTTTGGAGGCGTCCTAAAATTGATCGACATCCCTTTCTTGTGAATGCATGTTAGGGTCCATTGAATAGCCAATAGTTGGCTTACTTATTAAAGGGATTTAATTAAGGTGAGTGGTCGAAATGGCTTTGCCGGTTAGTACCGGACGCGCCAGGATCTGATCCCGAGGAATCCTCAGCATCAGACCCGCCAAATCGACCAGCACAGCGGTAGAGCAGAGTTCCCCCCTCCCAGAGCGGGGAATTATGTTCTAAGATGTCAGGCATAGGCAGGAATTACCAGGTTTTGTAAATAAAATAAGGTTAATTATAATTGGACTAACCGTATAGGTTTATTTCAAATATTGCAAATAATAATACAGATAGGAAAGAACTTACCCCCACAGACCATAACCGATAACTAAAGCTAAAGTAATCTGACTATTAACGCGGTCGTTTAGACGATGAGGGATCCTCCCGGTGACTAAGGTTGGTGCAACTGCCCACGTCCCACGGTGATGCGAGCTGACTATATTGGCGGCAGGAATCCTCTGGCCTCTGCAGCATGAGCAAATACTCTGGCGCGAGCAAATAAGGCTACTCCACGTCCCACGGTGGAGTAAGCTGGCGCGGATGGCAAACGATGTCCTCTGCAGCATGAGCAAATACTCTGGCGCGAGCAAATAAGGCTACTCCACGTCCCACGGTGGAGTAAGCTGGCGCGGATGGCAAACGACAGAGTCACGCACGTGTATCGTGAATTGATACACCAGGAGATTTCCTGGCGGAGATCGGGTAGAACATTATATTGGCCGGAAATCATACTAGCCCACGGTGTTTCTGGGACTAAAGGCAGGGGCGTTTACTGTCCAGATCGAAATTTCCTATTCCTAAACAAAATACAATTCGGCCATTGTGTGAACACAACATTTATTTCCGGAGCGCGACTCGCGGGGTCGAAACCATAACGGGAACTCAAATAAACTTGTAACGGCACTATAATAACCGCCCGAACTTTACGGGAACTTCTCGAATCTATGATTAGGCACCGATGCACTCCATCTTCCCCGATTATCTCCAATCATCCCCAACTCGACCTCCGGCGGGCCTTACGCCCGCCGGGGGAAGTGCCACCATCACATTTCCGCCCTTCTCTGGTGTTGCCAGGATGAAAAACAATAGACAATGCTATCGTGCCGCCTCATAGATTCCAGTTCTTACTTAAAACGACAATTAACCTATGTTTTATACATAAAATTCATTTAAATATTAATTATCTCTTATTTGTTATATGGTCTCATACAGTGGCGGCTCGAGCACAATTTCGATGGTGGGGACCGATTTTTTTTATGTGTATAAATAAATATATTTACATGACAATTTACCTTAAACTCATTATAATTGAGAACATTCAAAATACCTACTCTTTTATATTCATGTACCTATAAGAGTAGGTATATTTTTATGTTTTCAATTCTAATTTCTAAAGTCTAAAGTAAATAATTCATTAATTTTTTATTTTTTTAAAATTTTTAAACTTTACCAGTAAAATCTCAAATTATAATATTTAATTAAATGAAGACAATATTAGCGAAACTCAATCGAAAATCTGGAGACAGAAAAATCAGAAACGATATCACGAGCGGAGCGAGCGTCCCAGCGGAGCATCCCAGCGGAGCGTCCTAGCGGAGCGTCCCAGCGGAGCGTCCCAGCGGAGCGTCCCAGCGGAGCGTCCCAGCGGAGCGTCCCAGCGGAGCGTCCCAGCGGAGCGTCCCAGCGGAGCGTCCCAGCGGAGCGTCCCAGCGGAGCGTCCCAGCGGAGCGTCCCAGCGGAGCGTCCCAGCGGAGCGTCCCAGCGGAGCGTCCCAGCGGAGCGTCCCAGCGGAGCGTCCCAGCGGAGCGTCCCAGCGGAGCGTCCTAGCGGAACGAGCGTCCCAGCAGAGCCAATATCTTTTTCTGATTTTTCTGTCTCCAGATTTTCGATTGAGTTTCGCTAATATTGTCTTCATTTAATTAAACATTAATTTTTTCAAAAAAATATTTATTTTCCTCAAAAAAATATTATTGGATTAGTTACGCACCTTACCAGAAATATAAATTTAGTACATACGAGTATATGAATATAAAGTTTAATAAAAAATAACAAATATAATCCAACCAACTTTGGTTTATAGCACTTTTGAGGTAATTTTTCCACCAGAACGGCGCTGTAGAAATAATCTGACCTATATTATTATTTTAATAACAAAATACGTACAACAATAATACCACTAATGCGAATCACGGTCCGGGCATAGCTCACATCTTTCAATTTGAACGAAAACAAACTCCCAATTATCCACGAGGGGATCCTAGAGTTTATCCCCAAGATAACGATACTACGACTCAAATGCGCATGCGCGAATTCGCGAGATCCCTAAGAAACGTATTCAGTATGAATAAAAAATATAAATTTCAAGGAAAAAAACCCGTGATGTCTCCCAAGTACGCAGAACGGTTTGCGCATGGCAACTGATAATTTCGAGTTCGAGCTTGCATTCTGCTGAGTCGCGATCATCGAATAGCGTTAGTACGTTTTTTATTTTTTTAATCACTATTAATTTTATTTGTATTATAGATTTTTGCATGTAAATTTATCTCTGGTGTCACTTCCCAATGTCACAATAGAGAACTCCAGTCCAATTTTTTTATTTTTTTTAATGAATAAAGACCTTCAAACTTAAATAACTGCATTTTTATTTTTATTTTTATAGTTAGTTTTAATAGTTAAAATAATTGTCAAAGTTTTAATTTTTAAAGACTCCCAGAAACGCACCGTATCTATGGTGGTCTAATTTTTTTACTTTTTAAGTTGTCATTTTGAATCAGTGATGTTATGTCGAGGGAAATTTCCCTAGATCTAGGGGAGAAAAATATTTTTTAGGGATAAGGGAAATCAGGACAAAATCTAGGGAAATTTCGAACTGTGGCAAAATTTTTATTACATATGACAGTATTACTGGTATTATTTATATATATACGTATATATATTTTTTGGAATTCCTATGAATCTTAATTATTTTTCATGTACTTACATGCCATGTTATTTTTAACACTGACAACTCAAAATGATATTAGGGAACGTACCCATACTACGTGACACGTTCGGGGGGGGGGGGGGGGGGGTCTTCAAAATACCACGCTTGGTACAAATGAGCGGCGGGTTGCTTATGATTTTTATTTTGCAAAGTGTTTTTTTTTAATTTGGAATTCAGTTTCTAATTCAGTGGTGAGTGTATTCGTACTTTTAAATTATTACTTCACGTAGCAAAAAGTGTTTTATTTGGAAAATCACGGTATTATTAGTATATTTACCAAGTTCCGATATCTTTCCAATTAATTATCATATTAATTAACATATAACAGGATTAGTGTTACACAATCAGGTGGCTACGTAGGTAATTGCGTAAATGTGAAATTCTAGGGAAATTTCACTTCTAACTGTTGGCAACACTGTGAAGAACGCAGAATAATCATGGCGGAATGCTTTGCAATGACTTTTAGGTGTGAGGTGTGTTTTTTATTCAAGATTAACTGCTTTTAATATAGAAAAACATTGATAAAATGTCCACATTTCACCGCTACTGTTATTGTATTTAATCAAAGTGCAATATAAAAACAATAAATCATCTCTTTCATTGCAAATACATGTGACGTCGTGTTTTGTGTCAGGTGTTACTTTGTAGGTACATTGTTTTATGTATAATACATACAGAAACACTGGTATTTATAACACACTGATCATGACGAGTGTGTAACAACTTGTATAAAAAGCCCTACACTAAAAACAATTTGAAAATACATAACTAAATGTCAAAACATGACATGACTTTAACCTCAAATAGACAAAATTTATTGCAGATTGTCCGCAAATATAGCCCTTTTCATAAATTGTTGAGGGCCTAAATTATGTTTCAATAAACACAATAACTATTATTTATCTAAATCTCTATAAACAGTATGAAAATAAACCAAAAACACGAAATGTTGAATTGCATAGGTACGTGTGCACTTCAAGTCATTTCAAATGTCAATACAATACAATACACAGGTGACAGGTTAACTGTGACGTCACGGTTAACCATTTCAGTAATGCCAACTTAACGCTGTGTTTTGTGAAGAGGTTTAAAAATGCACTTTTTAATAATTTATTAAAAACTCTGCATTTAATATTATGAAATAAAACTTATATATTCAGAATCAGCGTTTCTTGGTCTATATGAACATATTTTTTTAAAGCCATAATATTTTTCACTGGAGTTCCTTATTAACTGTTATACATACACTGTTTTACCATTACTAATATTTTTAATATGATCTTGTGACATGTTTATAGCATAATTATGCCGTTTGTATTAAATAAATAAATAAATAAAGTACGCAACAAGGAAGTGAGTGGAGCAGTCGCATGTTCGTCCGAAGAAACTTTTTCAATTTCGAGCTTAAAAATGTTCTGAATTGAAATAATAGATAATGTTTCTGCAAATGTTAATAATTACTTTAATGTTCAGAAATCATGTTTGTGAACATAAAGCATCGAAAAAATTCTCAATAGTTTTCTGAAATATGAAGTGGGGTCTGTCCCCACCGTCCCCTTGAGAAGAACCGTCACTGGTCTTGTGTCTAACTTTAATTGATTTTATATACTTACATAAAATTTATAATTTTTACTAAATTTTGTTTAAAAATGTTAGGTAATTTGTGAGCTCGCGGTCTCTCGGGTCTCTCGGGTCTCTCGGCCCGTGGCATTTTGCCAGCCCTGCCACCCTTTAGTTACGCCACTGCCACGGAGGCTATCGTTTCATCTATCCATTACAAACCGAATTCAAATGATCGCCTTTGGTTCAACAATTGGTAATTCTATGTAAAATTTTAAATGATGCATTTGATAAGCTTTCGGATTCGACTACGTAATACTAGAAGTCAAGATTTATTTCAGTGCAGAAATTCTGGGACTACCATAAATGTACTACTCATTGCATATAATACTAAAAGAGGAAAATAATTATGCTGAGTCAGTGGACATCTTCAATTTGTCACTAAATAAATACTGATTGTTGAAGATTGTTGCTGGGCTAGTTCAGTTATGTATTTATTTTTTTACACAAGCTCCACACAGGAGGCCCTGAGGAATATAATTTCTATTAGGGCCTATGTCGCCTTTGGGGATGCTGTGTGGAGGTTTTTTTTTAAGGATAGGAAGGAGAGAAGAGTTCTGGGAAGGAAAAGGGTTTAAGGGGTGGGTAGGAATCTGGGGTTTAGTGGGTCCTGGTCATCCGGCTCCTAGACAAACCTCACCCCATGAGCCCGGGCACCCCTGCTAAATCACTAAAAGAAACCAAAAAAAACTGTATAATTTTGACTATTCCTATATAAAAGCCCCTAACAAGGGTGTTGATAAATAAATAAATGAACAACTTTAGGTGTGGTTCTCCCGTGTACATATAATTATTATCACGACATTGTAAACTAAACCTACGATGTTTCACTTTGTTTCAGAACCAATTCATAGAGAAGAACAATGATGCACTACACGCCTCCCTGGAGTTCTTGGTGCAGGAGTCCAACAACAAGCTGATTCAGGGCCTCTTCTCCACCAACAACAACAACAGCCTGTCCAAGGGCAAGCTCACCTTCATCTCGGTGGGCTCAAAGTTCCAGACACAGCTGGCCGAGCTGATGGAGAAGCTGCGCAAGAACTCCACCAACTTCATCCGCTGCGTCAAGCCCAACAGCCGCATGGTGGACGGAGAGTCCGACAGCTCTCTGATCCTGACACAGCTGCAGTGCTCCGGCATGGTGTCGGTGCTGGAGCTCATGGAGCACGGCTACCCGTCGCGCGCTCCCTTCCAGCAGCTCTTCTCCATGTATTCCAACTACTTACCGCCCGTGCTGAGTCACCTGGCCCCCAAAACCTTCTGCGAGGTGAGTGGCCTTATTACAAGACTCCGATTAATAGCGCGCCATGATTGCCAAAAGATCGTAACTGATAAAGGAATTTAAGGGATAGTACCAAAAAGTATTATAGCTTATTTTATTTAAAAAGATTTTTATCGATGTCTCGCCGCCAAACGCTATTCTTGTGGCGATAATCGGGGATGGATGATCCATGTAACGGAATGAAAGAAAATGTTTGTATTTTAATTCAGTTTATTGAAGTGCTTATGGAAATGCAAAATTTTTTTTCACTATAAAGTTTGATTCCCAAGAACATTTATTTCCGTTTAATCTAAAAAAGTGCTCCATTTATCAGATTACAGATCCTCGTGATATTTTGCCTAAACAAAATTTTTTTCCACTGTTTTGTGCGTTAATGTAATGTAAACGATAGTGTGCAATGACACAGAATCTATTTTGGACTTGATAATTAGGTATTGAGGCGGTACTTCTTACAGTTTAGAACGCTTGTGATAAGAAAAACACTATTTCAGCAAATTTATCAGTTACAATCTTTTGCCAATCATTGCTCGATATTTAGACGAAAAACAGTTACTAATGCAATAATTGTCTTTTTCCAGGCTGTCCTCCACAGCTTTCAGCTTAACAGCAAGGACTTCAACTTTGGCCTGACAAGAGTGTTCTTCCGACCGGGCAAGTACGCCGAGTTCGACACCATCATGAAGTCAGACCCTGAGAACCTGAAGGCCATCATCAAGGCTGTGGAGAAGTGGCTGGTCAAGTCCCGCTGGAGGCAGTCCATCTTCGGAGTCATCTCCACCATTAAATGTAACTAATATTATATCACTTTCTTTGTGAACTTAATTAGTTGGAAAGCTCATTTAGTACTTTATGGATTTGAGCTTGGTTAGGCATTTGAGGAATATGTATAATAATAAGACTTACCCTAATTCAGAAGGTGGTTATAGTTTAGAAAGTTACACGGTGCAACAAGACGTACCTGATAGACTTTACCTTTGACCAGAGATTCTGTATAATAATAATATGGATTTGAGCTTGGTTAGGCATTTGAGGAATATGTATAATAATAAGACTTACCCTAATTCAGAAGGTGGTTATAGTTTAGAAAGTTACACGGTGCAACAAGACGTACCTGATAGACTTTACCTTTGACCAGAGATTCTGTATAATAATAATATGGATTTGAGCTTGGTTAGGCATTTGAGGAATATGTATAATAATAAGACTTACCCTAATTCAGAAGGTGGTTATAGTTTAGAAAGTTACACGGTGCAACAAGACGTACCTGATAGACTTTACCTTTGACCAGAGATTCTGTATAATAATAATATGGATTTGAGCTTGGTTAGGCATTTGAGGAATATGTATAATAATAAGACTTACCCTAATTCAGAAGGTGGTTATAGTTTAGAAAGTTACACGGTGCAACAAGACGTACCTGATAGACTTTACCTTTGACCAGAGATTCTGTATAATAATAATATGGATTTGAGCTTGGTTAGGCATTTGAGGAATATGTATAATAATAAGACTTACCCTAATTCAGAAGGTGGTTATAGTTTAGAAAGTTACACGGTGCAACAAGACGTACCTGATAGACTTTACCTTTGACCAGAGATTCTGTATAATAATAATATGGATTTGAGCTTGGTTAGGCATTTGAGGAATATGTATAATAATAAGACTTACCCTAATTCAGAAGGTGGTTATAGTTTAGAAAGTTACACGGTGCAACAAGACGTACCTGATAGACTTTACCTTTGACCAGAGATTCTGTATAATAATAATATGGATTTGAGCTTGGTTAGGCATTTGAGGAATATGTATAATAATAAGACTTACCCTAATTCAGAAGGTGGTTATAGTTTAGAAAGTTACACGGTGCAACAAGACGTACCTGATAGACTTTACCTTTGACCAGAGATTCTGTATAATAATAAAATGGATTTGAGCTTGGTTAGGCATTTGAGGAATATGTATAATAATAAGACTTACCCTAATTCAGAAGGTGGTTATAGTTTAGAAAGTTACACGGTGCAACAAGACGTACCTGATAGACTTTACCTTTGACCAGAGATTCTGTATAATAATAATATGGATTTGAGCTTGGTTAGGCATTTGAGGAATATGTATAATATAATAAGACTTACCCTAATTCAGAAGGTGGTTATAGTTTAGAAAGTTACACGGTGCAACAAGACGTACCTGATAGACTTTACCTTTGACCAGAGATTCTGGTGCCTTTTTGTAGTTGGACTGTCCGTTTGATAGGATTTTTCTA
Source organism: Limnephilus rhombicus (assembly GCA_929108145.2). Classification (NCBI taxonomy): domain Eukaryota; kingdom Metazoa; phylum Arthropoda; class Insecta; order Trichoptera; family Limnephilidae; genus Limnephilus; species Limnephilus rhombicus. The sequence goes on from OV815278.1 coordinate 39,116,476, forward strand.
TCTTAACAAACAGATTGCAATCTTTAGAGCACAGGCGTCATGTGGGAATGCTGTCCTTGTTATACCGGTGTTTCAATGGAAGATGCTCTGTAGAACAGCGATATTGATTCCTTCGGCACTGGTGCACAGTCAGGAAACAAGCCAAACACGTGCCCAACATTTGTATACAGTTGACATTTGTCACATGGGAATGGGTCGTTTCTACGACTCGTTCTCAAGTTCAACCGCTCGGCTGTGCAACGATTTGCCGGCCTCTGTGTTTCATCCTTCCTACAACATGGGTCTCTTCAAGACCAATGTTTTGGTTCCTCTTTCCTAGCTCACTTCTTTCTTTCCACGAAAAGTTCCCCCACACAGCATTCCTTAAGATGACACAGGCCCTGAGGGAAATTATTTTCCTCCTATGTGGAGTTAATGTAAAATAGTGATCGGTAATAAAATGCAAAAGAATTTACTTAAAAATTCAGAAAAACCATTAAAAAATTCACCAGAGAACAAAATGCCAACAGATTTTTTCTCCAAATAAGCCCAGGAACCACCGGTTAAAGTTGGTCGGGTCATCTTGTTACACCCTGCATATATTACATTAATCAATTAATATCAAAGAACGGTTTTCTGCTAATGGCGCTTGGGGCAATAGTGTATTATATGTCATTAGGTATTTTAGCTACATTAAAAGCAATTATAAGTGAAGCATATAATTACTGTTTAATGTAGCTATCACTTTGTGGCTATCTATGGTAAGATGACTTCCTGTCAACAACGATCCTGCGCTACTGTCAAATTTATGCGATTTTGTCAATAAAGGTGAAAAGGCCCAAATAAAGTGTTGAAATAGAATTTGGCTTTCATTAAATACTTCTCGAAAGCGAAAATTAATGGAGTTCCTTCATTTTATCCGAATGACAGCTTCCTGACAGCAACCAACTTCGAATTCAAAAATGTAATATTATGAACTGAAACATTGAGAATAGAAAGGATTTGACTGGATTGGACCGATAATTGAGTAGAAGGATGCTCATTTTCCAAAAACTTAAATTAGTGTAAATAAATACTAGTTTTTTGGAAAAAAAATCCTACGAAAACAACTATTTGTTAATTTTTGACATTTTGGTATAATTTCTTGCATCAAGTCTCTCAGCTTATCAAACTTTATTTAGAAGTTGTGAGAAGGCTGGATGTTTGCGTGAACGCGATTAGACCTGTCAAAAAATTGACTTTGTAACTAGCTATAAATTACATTAAGTGACTTTTGGTGTCGTTCGTATTAATAATTTGGCCATCATTCGCTTACATGAGCGATTTACGGGAAAAAACTTACGAGTGTAAAGCTAGCCTTATACATATTTACTCTTAGTGTAAGGATATTATTTTATTTGTGTGTTGTATTGTTTTCAGTAAAGAACAAGATTCTTTACCGCCGCGCCAATCTGATCAAGATGCAGAACGCCGTGCGCGGCTACCTGGTGCGCAAGCAGCACCGCCCGCGATACAAAGGCATCATGAAGATCCGCGCCCTGCAGGCCAGCCTCACCCAGCTGGAGACCACCTCGGCACAGCTCAACAAGGGCAAGGCCAACGCACAGAGCCAGATAAAGAACTTGAGGGATTCCATTACTGGTGCTATTCTAAAAATTAAGGTAACAATTAGTCAACTGTTTCAACCTACACAATCCTGACTTTTAATCTTTTCACCGCGGCGGCTGACCTAAGTCATTTCATCAAGTGGCTCACACCGCGCGGCGGCTGACTTCAGTCATTTTCAAGTTTCGACTTCGTTTTCTAAGCACATGTATGCCGTATACGATCGAAATTTATGTTAAAAATAAGAATATTCATTTGTGGTGCGACCTCTCTGAGAATGTTTATCAACTACTTCATTGTTTATCTTGGTAAATGAATAAAACCGAGAGCGCGGCCCCAGCCGCCAGTCACAGTTTTGAAAATGCGCGCGAATCTGATTGTCTCTTTCGAGCGGACCCCGTAGCGTATTAGTAATAATGCTTGTTCGTCGATATCCACTTTGAAATCTACTTTATTTTTGTGTACATAATTATTTAATTGTTGTATTATTTAAAAATTGACTAATTCAATTTTAAAAACATCTTGTTTTGTGTGTTTACGTATGAATTTTAAAACTTTTTTTTAACAACACTCAAATTGTCGACACATGGCTTATCTGAAATTGATATTGAAGCAATGTTAGATTCGGAAAGTGTTTTTGAAATAAGTGATGACTGATGACGATACAGATATTGTTTTTGTTGGGCATTATGAAAGTTATGTCTCAATCCCGTCAGTTCAGCCAACAACTTCTTCTGCTGAACCTTTGACTTTGCCATCTCAACCCAGCCGGCCCTCTAAATTCAGAAACCTATTCGTAATAAATTCGCAAAAATACCGTATATTTTCTGAGTAAACCAAATATTTGCGGTTGATTGCCGCCGTGACCGGTTCTTAAAATTTAGATATTCATAGTAAATTTGTAAAAATACAATATATTTCCACGTAAATCGAAATTTCCGAAACCGAATCCCATCTCGGCCGCCCCACCAAATTTAGATACCTATTTGAAATAAATTCACAAAAATACCATATTTCCGCGAAAATCGAAATATCGCACCGGATTTCCTTTGCAGGCGGCCATTCTAATTCGGGAATTAGAAGTAAATTCGTAAAAATACAAAATATTTCTGCGTAAATCAAAATTTCGCAGCCGAATCACGTCGTGGCTGGTCCTCTAAATTAAGATACCCGTTTGATTCACAGAAAATACGATATTTCCGCGTAAATCGAAATTTCGCGGCAGATTTCCGATGCAGGCGTCCATTCTAATTAAGATGTTCATAGTATTCGTAAAAATACCCACCATTTCTGTTTAAATCAAACATTTGTGGCCGTTTCCATAGAGGCCGGCCCTGTGAATTCAGATATTTCGAGTAAATTTGTAAAAATACGGTAAATTTCCTCGAAAATAGAAATTTGCGGCCGATTTCCGCCACAGGCGGCTCTTTAAATCCATATAATCGAAGTAAATTCGTAAAAATACGGCATTCCGGTGTAAACCAATTTAGATTTATAAAATAATAATACGAATTAGGTCGACATCAACCGCATAAATTAACGTTTTACGGCGATTTACTGCTGTAAAATGTCGATCTTATTAATGCAAATTTATCAGTGAAAACAATATAAAATAATTTCACAACATAAATATCAATAAAATGTTAACTATAGAAGGATCTATAAACTAAAACCACAGCATCTTTTAAAATTCTATAAAATTAAAATTGATAACGTTATTATCAAGCTCTGCAAGTATTTTAGTGTGTATTTTTGTTACAGCTGTTTCAGTTTACAGTTTGAAAATGGTTTTGCAAACATTATAACATTATCAAATTAAATTTTAATAAAATAAAAAAAAAAAAAAACAAAAAATTAAATGGATTTCTACGAATTAAACACAAAAACAATTAATAAAAATAGAGCATCGGCGCAGTGGCCCTTCTTGACGCGTCTCGTATTTCACTACAAGAGCAAGTAGGTAGCTATATGTTACGTCATACGTTGCTAGAAGCGGCCATGTTAGAGATTGCTTTGTTTGTTGATATTCACGGCGGGTTTATATTAACGCAATTATAACGTTATCTTCATTTCAGTTGATCTCAAATGAATGTTTATTGATACTTCGATATTGGAGGATGATGTTATCAAGATTTATTAATGTTTTTAGGATTAATCCAGACAATGATTTTGTTTTCTAAAAGGGTCTATGTAAAAATGACATTCGAAAAAGAAAGTGCCGCGTGGGGGCGACTGCTTAGGTATATTTTTTTAGCGGTTAAAAGGTTAAATTGAATAGGTAGGTTCCATGACAAAACAGAACTAGGAAGAAGATACTCTCAGTATCACCCTGGTGTAAGACCACCATTCAGAATTGAAACCTTGCTTAAAATGGCATTAGCCGTGTTTGGTGACCATATCTGAATAGCCAGGTACTTCCCCACCTTCCTCTTCCAATCTCCTTCCCCTCCCCATACCTTCAGCCTTACAACATACCCCAATTGGTAGACGTGGGCAAAATGATTCCCAGGAGTGAATAGATCCAGTCTGATTCCCCCGGCCTTTTGAATTGATTCATTCTATTCATTCCTTTAATTCAATTAATTCCAAAAAAAAAAAAAAAACAACTAGAGTGAATGGGGAGACTACGAAACACCGCAGCACCGCACTAAGGGGAGACTGATAGGCTACCAAGCACCGCACAAAGAGGAGACCGATTATTCTATCTCACTAACTCGCAGGCTAAAACCTATAGATTAATGTGTTTGTCTCTTTTTAGTGTCGCTTTTTCGTTTCATTTCAAATCCCAATAAGTGGGGAGGCTACGAAGCACCACACAAAGAGAGGACTTTACGCCTGTCTCAACACAGGTATACCCTAGTGAGACATGCATCGAATAATGTAATGTAAACATACCTTATATAGATAAATAAATAAATAAAAATTATTCTATCTCATTATCTCGCAGGCTAAATCCTATAGATGTATGTGTTTGTCTTTTTTTAGTGTCGTTTTTTTCGTATGTAAAATGTATTTATAGCTAGCAATTAAATCTTTAAATTAAACAGTTTTTTGTTTCACCCCTAAAGTTTACTTATTTTATTTATTAAACTTAAAAGTATTTTATGACAGCTGACAACAGCTGATTGGCCTTATAATATATGCAAATTTACATATTACATCTACCCAAGATCCACGTCTAAAAGTAGGTAGGTATTTGTATTCCAATATCTTTCATACGTGCCATAAAAACGATTACAAGTGCACTATTTTTGCTTCTCACTTTTCTAGCCGATGCCGCGATGTTCGGATTCAATGTCGAAAGTTTTCGGCTAACTATGTAATGAAATTGAAGGCTTGGCCCGCCGAGGAATTGGTGAACCGCTGCGCTCGGACGGATTAAGGGCCGGCATTGAGCAATGAATTAGCAACTTTTGACTAGTGTCTTACCCCTCAGAGACTTGATCAACTCGCGAGCTGCGTTTCGGATACACCCGAGCCGAGATTGACGTGAAACGATGGCGATGTAAGACGATGACATCTGACGTCATTTCTAGGTCTGAGATTAACTAGAGAGAACAACGTCACAAGTGAAAAAGACTTTAGTTTTAATTCCTGAATAAAGCGCTTCAGACAATTTCCGATAGCGACAGACTAGCTACGAGTAGGTACCTGGGACGCGGACGGGACGGGACGCGCGGGGACCTTAGGACAATCTCAGGACTATTGACTATGACAAATGATTAATTCCTTGCGTGAAAGGGACGCTCGGATAATTCGGCTGAATCGCGGCCGCGTTTTGATCTACGGGTTTTTAAAACGGCGGCCGGCGGTAGCGGGATACGAGTCGTTCACAATACCGTCAACAACTTCGTGGCGCGCCGCCCATTGAATAATATTTAAATACCTATGAAACATTATAATATTTAAATCATTTACGGAACACATTATTCATTGAAATAATTTAACAGTAAAATAAATGGAAATTAAACATTTATGTTGCCGTTAAAAATCGTACGATACAAGGCCAAAGGTAAGGAATGAAGAATCAATTCCTTTTGAAATTGAGAATCAGATCAAGTGTGTCACAAGATTGAATTTATTCATTTAATTCGGTCATTCAATTTTGCCCACGTCTACCAATTGGGGATGCCATGGTCTCAATGGCTCCAAATGGGAGCAGCTGGGACTCTTGCGAGGTATTCATATTTAAAAAAGGGTGTGTTTGGTGACCAGATCTGAATAGCCAGGTACTTCCCCACCTTCCTCTTCCTGTCTCCTTCCCCTCCCCACCACTTTCAGCCTCACAACATATCCCAATTGAATTGAGAATGCCATAGTGTAATGTCCAATGTTTGCAGGCAATACTGGGCCCTTTATCTCCAGTATTCCTCTAGGATGTTTTCAAGGTTATTATTTAAACACATAGTACTTTGATACACGGAAACTGTTTAATAGAATATAATAGTACAATGTTGGCTGTAAGCCGTCTGACGAGAAAGAGGGCGCGCGAGATCTCCACTCGCTATTATATCGTACCGATGTTAGGTCGCTTCGGCTAGGTTCGGTATTTCCGAACCTACCCGACAGATTAACATATTACCAACACTACATCTCTCCCTCCTTCAATTCTGAAGCTACTTATTTAAATATTTCACACTTAAATAACAATTAACATAAATTATAATACTTCATAAACATAATTTTAAGATACACATAATTCAACCGCGGTGACTGGGTCAAGTCGTCCCGTCTCCTCTGGAAGTTGTGGGTGCCTTGCGACTTGAACGCAGTCTTCCCGACCATGGTCTCTGTTGCCGTGCCTGCTCCGACACCACTTCCTCCCCCACCAACCTGGAATCAGGAGAAAACCCAGTCAATCCACGCAACAAGGTCGAAGTCTCTAACTCATGAGGCTCGTTCCTCAAAATTCCAGACGCGGGATGCTGCGCAATATTGCCATCTTCCTTCCAGCTCACTGACATTTCCCTCATTTGGTCCACATGTCTCTTCCATGTCACATCAGTGTTTCCTATTTTAATAATATAAACTTTTTTACCTAGCTTTCTAGAGACTACACCCTTAGCCCAAACGACTTTATTATCATGACGATAATCTTTTGTTAAACATTTTTGTCCAACTTTAAAAACCCTGGTTTTTACCCCTCTGTAAAACTTGATCCGATTGAGCTTTAGAAATGTTAACGTTAGCTTCCTTGACTTTTTCCGAAAAGTCTTCTCCATTTTTCACTGGCAATAAACTGTCAAACGTAGAACGCAGCCTTCTTCCTAATAACAGAACCGCTGGTTCAATACCTGTTGAACAATGGAAAGAATTTCTATAGTCCATTAAAAAATTCAACAGCTTGACATTAAAATCTAGTGTGAATTTACCGTTTATTAACAGTTTCTTGAGGAACATTTTCGAAATTTTTACTGCATTTTCTGCCAATCCGTTTGACTGGGAGTGTTTCACCGGAGAAGTCATAAGTTTAATATTGTTCTCCTTTAAGAAACCTCTAAATTCCTCACTTGTAAAAACTGAGCCATTGTCAGATACAATTAACTCAGGGTTGCCAAAATTAGAAAAAATTTTCCTCAATTCCATAATCGTATGAGTTGAATCTGCCTTCTGCACCTCGATACAGTCTAACCTCTTCGAGAATGAGTCACAAACCACGAAGAACATCTTCCCCGCTAGGGGCCCACAATAATCTAGATGTACCCTACTCCAAGCTTTACCTGGATTTGGCCAAACCGTCAATTGACTTTTGGGTGGTGACTGTTTTGACAACGAACAATCTGAACAAGATTGAACGACTTCCTCCAAGTCTTTGTTCAGAGAAGTCCACCAAAAATATGTTTTAGAAATTCCCCTCATTTTCACAATACCTAGATGTGACCTGTGTAATAAATCTAACACTTGCCTTTGGAGAGAAACAGGTATAACTATTCTATGTTGCCAAAACAAACACTCTTCTACGATAGAAAGTTCATTCCTTTTTAACCAATATTTCCATATACTGCTGTCACGATTTACTCGTTTGGGCCAGCCCTGCCGCAAATACCTAAACACTAGCTGTAATTCGCTATCTGCTGCGGTGGCTAACACAACTGCTTGAAAATTAACATGGTCACAATTCTCAATAAAACAAACAAAGTCAGTCCCGCAATCATCCTTAAAATTCTCAACTGTGTCCTTCAACGGTAAGCGAGAAAGAAAATCTGCTTGGTTATTACAAGATTTCACAAATTCCGTTTTGTACGAAAACCCTGCCAGAATGATGCCATATCTCTGCAAACGGTTTGCCGCGAGAACCGGAATATTTTTATGTTCCCCTAGAATTCTTAGTAACGGCATATTGTCAACGCATAACGTGAACTCCCTTCCAAAAAGGTACTGAAAAAATTTATTTAACCCGAACACAATTGCCAGAGCTTCGAGATCCAAAATACTATATTTCTTTTCGGCGGTTGTTAAACTACGAGAAGCGAACTCAATTGGACGCATTGTGCCGTCCTTAAACACATGCATCAAGCAAGCTCCGAGTCCGCATGTACTCGCGTCCGTATACAGTTTTACCGGTAAGTCCGGAAAATAATTTGTAAGAATCGTGTTGTTGCCCATTAACTCTTTAATGGTATTGACTGCTACTTTACAGTCTTCTGAGAAATTCCACTCTACCCCTTTTCTCAAAAGGTTATGTAGGGGTTCCAGTATCGATGACATCCTAGGAATGAAATTCCGATAAAAATTTAGAAAACCCAATAAACTTTTCAATTTATGTACGTCCGTAGGATACGGAGCGTTTTTTATAGCTTCAAGTTTGTTTGGCTGTGGTTGGATTCCGCTCCCTGAAATTACATACCCCAAAAATTCAACCGATTCTACAAAAAATTCGCATTTATCCGTGTTGACCCTCAACCCGCACTCTCGTAAACGCGCGCACACTGCCTGTATATTATTCACTAAATCCCGTTCGTTGACCCCCGAAATGATGATATCGTCTAAATAGAATGCCACTCCCTTCAACCCCTGAAGACAGCTTGCTATAGTCCTAGCGAAGATCGCTGGCGCTGACTTAAAACCAAAAACTAGTCTGTTATATTGAAATAACCCTAAATGCGTATTTATTGTAGTATACTTTTTGCAAAAGTCAGCTAATTCTAATTGTGAGTAAGCCTGTCTTAAATCTAGTTTAGCGAACACTTTACCCGAACTTACTTTGTGAACAACTTCATTTATGGAGGGAAGTGGGTACCTTTCCAAGTCCGTCATGAGATTTAAAGATCTCTTGTAGTCCACGCAAATCCTAACATTCCCGTTCTTTTTAATTACCGGTACAATTGGAGACGCGTATTCACTGCTGGTTACCGGAGAAATGATACCATCAGCTACCATAGTTTCTAATTCTCTCTCAATTTTTTCCTTAATAGCGAACGGAACCGGCCTCGCATAAAAAAAAACAGGACGAGCTTCCTTGAAACTCACTTTATGTTTACTGAATTTTCCCAGCCCCGGCGAAAACACTTCTGGAAACTCGTTGTAAATCATTTCAATTTTGTCTTTGATTGTTGAAACCGAATTATCCATCATTGGAACCAGTGGCGGCTCGTGACTTTTGGGTGTACTAGGGTGCTGATATTACAAAAAATGGCATTATTAATGTTGTTGTAGCCGAAAACAATTTTTTTTTTTTTTTTGAAAAATTAGTTTTTTGTATGAAAAATTTCAGGAAGTTTCAGTTTGGCCGTGCGCCGCACGGATTTCCTGAAAAATCTTCGTACAAAAACCGATTTTTGAAAAAAAAAAAAAAAAATTTTTTTCGCCTACGACAACATCCGTGATGCCATTTTTTTAGTAATAACACCCTAGCACACCCAAGAGTCACGAGCCGCCACTGATTGGAACTATCTTCAGATTAAAAGCCTCCATGAAATCCCTACCCACTATCAATTCCGAGCCATTAATCACAACAGTAAATAATAAATTATTTTTAATATTATTGTATTCTACGGTAAAACAAGCACTACCTACAAGATTAAGTGGTTTACCATCGTATCCAGATAAAGTACCCTTATCAGGTGACAATGTTACATCCCTAAAATAACGGTTGAAAATAAAATCAGGCATGACCGACATACTTGCGCCTGAATCAATCATAGCGGAACATTTTAATTTATTAATTATTACATTAGCCCTAAACGGATTAATGTAAGAAATACTATTAATAACCTTATCCCGGGATTGTTCAAAAATCGGATAAACATTGTGATTCCTACAGAATTTCTTCAAATGCCCTACTTTGTGACAATTAAAACATTTTGCATTCTTAAATTTACAATATTTTCCTAAATGTGTTTCACCGCAAATGGTACATTTTTTATTACTCGAGAAACCCCTCGGCTCGGGGCTTTTTGACCGCGAAGGTGACCTTCGGAAACCTTGAGTTTTATCCGGATGTAAATGTCTCCCCGGCGAATTCGAGCGTTTAATGGAATTCACGCCGCCCGACGTCCCTACGGAAACTTCTGATTTAATTTCCGGAACCAGATTGTCTAAAGCTGAAACCGTTATTGCTAATTCTTCCATTTTGTTAAACGTTAATCTAGTCCCTCGAGAAAAATTTTCTCCTTGGCTCGGCCCGGCAAAATGCCGATTGCGAAAACATCAGCTAAACATTCCGGTAATCGCATTCCGAACTCGCAAAACGATGATAATCCCCGTAAACGCACTGCAAAATCCCTGACTGATTCACCATGTGATTGCTTGGCCTGATAAAATTTTTCTCGTTCCTTGAGCACCGATCGCGGTCTGGAACAATGTTTCTCAATTAATTCTATTAACTGATCGAATGCCACGTCTGTAACTTTAGAAGGAAAACATAAGTTGATCAAAAGAGTTAATGTCTCCGCTTCTAGAAGATTTAGCAAATATGCGCGTTTCTGTGAAGCATCTAACTTAATCGTTTTTGTGTCATCACGAATTAGTAGGAACTGTTCTAACCTCAGGCGAAACAAACTCCAATCCCCATTAACGTGAGAGAACCTGGAAATTCCGCCCGATTCCATGATCGCACACACCAAAAAAAAAACACACCCGGCAACAATAACACCTTCCAGAAAAAAACAAGAAACAAAACAACCTGACACCAGGAACCGGCGCCTATGCAGTCCAGGCGCCCAGCCGCTTCCAGGAATATCAATGCTTCTTCGCTCCTGACTGAATACCGGGCTGGCCCTAGTTACTCAGGGTCCCGTAATTTCCTCTTCTCCACTGTATTACCGGGCTGGACCTAGTTACCCAGGGTCCCGTAATTTCCTCTTCTCCACTGTATTACCGGGCTGGACCTAGTTACCCAGGGTCCCGTAATTTCCTCTTCTCCACTGTATTACCGGGCTGGACCTAGTTACCCAGGGTCCCGTAATTTCCTCTTCTCCACTGTCTCCTATTATGCCCTGAGAATCTCCTGATGGATGGCACTTCAGCGATGCCCCAAGTGATTTATTGTCACCTTCGGGAGATTTTTGCAAGTCACAATCCCTGAAACGAATCGACTTGCCGCAATCTGATAAACAGTCAACCGTGTATTCCTTTTCAGCTGCGCCACTTGTAATGTCCAATGTTTGCAGGCAATACTGGGCCCTTTATCTCCAGTATTCCTCTAGGATGTTTTCAAGGTTATTATTTAAACACGTAGTACTTTGATACACGGAAACTGTTTAATAGAATATAATAGTACAATGTTGGTTGTAAGCCGTCTGACGAGAAAGAGGGCGCGCGAGATCTCCGCTCGCTATTATATCGTACCGATGTTAGGTCGCTTCGGCTAGGTTCGGTATTTCCGAACCTACCCGACAGATTAACATATTACCAACACTACACATAGTCTCCCTGGTTCCAGAAGTTGGGACTCATCTGAGGTATACACATAAAAAAATAACATTAAAGTCAAGAAAAGGCACGAACAACAAATCTAAACTACCATATTCTTTTATCATGTTTTGTTTTGTCACTGTTCAGTTTTATCCAGTTACCAAATAGGTATTGCTCTGAATCAAATTAAAAATCTGAAAATACAAAATGGACTTGGGCAAACATTATGAATTTATGAAAACGTCACAAGTACAAAAACATTAAATTAGGTAAATTAGGTGGAATAAGACAACATAATAAATTGTACACTAATACAGAAAAGACAAAGTGATAAAAGATTCATAAGCCCAAGTGACGCATTTACAATCTCCTTCTCGATAGCTTGAAAACGGGGAATCGAATAAATAATTAAAAAAAAAACTGTTCAATCTGTAATAAAAAGGAATTTTACTTCGTAGTAAAATGTGTGTAAAGATATAAAAGGAGCACATAAGGCAAACCTATAAAGTGAATATGAAAGAGGAAAGAGGTTATGTTAAAAAATATAGGTGAAGTTAGTTAATGTGAAGTTAAATAGTTTCCAAAGTTAAATTAAGATTGAATTAGTGACTTAAGCTCAAAGATACCTTCTTTAGTTAATCGATCTACATAAATGTCACGATGTCAAAATATCACAAAACGATATTAATATTAAGTAGGTTACTGCGCACTTGAAGTGGAAAGCTGCGCTATACAAATATAATGTTATTATTTTTTAAATGGATGGGCTCCATGTCATCTAAACATTATGACAAGATAATAATTAAGTTATTTGATAAACCAATATGTAAAAGAATCTACGTATAATGATGATTTAAATTTCGTTACGTGCTTCCGATAGTCCATTATGTTGTCTGGTGAAGTGCAGACTTACGATCTCGATCCCTGTCGTTTCCTGCAAAGAAAATGCATAGAAATCTGTCTGCATAGAAAATGCCGACATATAATCTGTTACCGAGTGGCTAGCTGTCAAACTCACATAGTAATGTGCCAGTTGATCGATATCTTTTCTGGGATAGTACCATGAATTTGGGGTACGAAGTTTGATTCGTTAGAATAAGTGAATTCGTTAGAACAGAAATCTTAAAATAAGCAAACAGAATTATAATGTACTTTTAATGTGATTAATTTTTAAGATAAGAAATTGTTTTTATGTAAAATTATTATTGTTGTATTAATATTGTATGGCTTTGAATTATGTAGCTAGCTTTGATTATATAAATGTCTAGATATAGCGCTCGAGTGACGAAGCGCCAAAAAAAATATCTGCCAAAAGTTGGCATATAAGCTCGGCCTGTCCGCTCAGTGGCGACACTATCGTTGTACGGTAAACACGTGTTGTGTGACATTTGAAAATGACGATTTGCGCTATATCAGTGTGCAGGAATTACATAGGACGATTGAAAACAACTAAAAATGTTACCTGTCATCGGTTAATAACCTTTAAATAACCATTCAGTTAAAGAAACAATTCAGTTTTAATAGTGTAATTTGGTCTTAGGACAACGCCGTTTGACCCCATGTTTTGACGCCATGTTTACAGGGTTGCCTGTTCTTCAAATTAAATTTTCCCGATAATTATTTCGAAGTAAAAACCGATCAGATTTACGGTCTTCTGCATCAAGTTAATTTGATAAGTTTTGCCGTGGAAAAATATTTGGCCTTAAGATATCACTATAAGACAAAATTGGATAATATTAACCGGGATGTAAAATCTGTACGAAAACTGTTTAAAAAACAAATTCAAAGGGAAGGTCATTAAGAATAAATAATAACTATCGATAGCTTTAGTTTTAAAAATTTGCATTGTCTTTTTTAGTGTGACAAGATAGTTTTACCATTTTTAGGGATTTACCTGGATGTGGGCCACCTTCTTTATTTGATGATGATAAAAATTTTAATTTAGACACAACGATACCTGCCGGCCAGTTGGCAGCGTCTATGAATGTATCTTTCTTATTTTCTGTATTTCTTATTTATTTTTAAAAAATAATCAAACAAAAATAAATCTCTTTTAACAATGATTTTCTTTTCATTTATATCATTATATGTAGAAAACTATCTTACTTAAATGAATTCAAAAATATTTGGCCTTAAGATATCACATATCGTTATAAGACAAAATTGGATAACATTAACCGGGATGTAAAATCTATACGAAAACTGTTTAAAAAACAAATTAAAAGGAAAGATCATTAAGAATAAATAATAACTATCGATAACTTTAGTTTTAAAAAGTTGCATTGTCTTTTTTAGTGTGACAAGATAGTTTTACCATTTTTAGGGATTTACCTGGATGTAGGCCACCTTCTTTATTTGATGATGATAAAAATTTTAATTTAGACACAACGATACCTGCCGGCCAGTTGGCAGCGTCTATGAATGTATCTTTCTTATTTTCTGTATTTCTTATTTATTTTTTAAAAATAATCAAACAAAAATAAATCTCTTTTAACAATGATTTTCTTTTCATTTATATCATTATATGTAGAAAACTATCTTACTTAAATGAATTCAAAATTAAACGAATTATAGGTCCCGCTAAACCGAAACATATTTTTTACCCACTTTTATGGGAAATACTCGGGAGCTGGTATCACTCATCACGCCTACAGTGACGTTGAGCGCTTTACGTTAACAATATAAGTTACCTATACTTGTGTGCGTGTCACGCACACAAGCGTTTCAAGTCTGGCCTGTTCTTTATTCGGAGTTACAGCGCAACACTCTATTTAGACATTTATATAATCAAAGGTAGCTAGTTAGAAAGCAAAATGTTTATGTTGGTTTACCTATAATAAATAAATTAAATTAAATTTTAAAGAAAAAAACAAAAAGTCTGGTTCATGAAATATGATTCATAGATTTTATAAGATCCAGGAAATGTTCATTGACATTTTGCCCAAAATTCTGAACAATATGCACTCATTCAAATAAAAATGTCCAACTGTTATTTTATTGCATCCTTTTTTTAAATATTATGATTCCACTTTTGTTAAGTAGGTAATGTTGCTTATCATATGAATATTTTGTTGATTTCAGAATGATCCAAAGATAGACAGCGCATCCATTGACAATTTGTATAACCAATTACTGAAACAGATTGAAAGCCAGACATCTGCACTTCAAACTGCAATGGTTGAACAGAAGAACAGGTAATCTTACAAAATATTATTGCCCCTAGACCAGACTGCAATGAGAGACAGAAATAAGGGTGATCTTTCAACACTCATTAACCAAATTGATTGACCACTTTTCCAACGGCATTATAAGGAAACATTGTGGTTTCCTCCTTCACAAAAAACATCATAAAAATTATTATTATAGAAGGTATTTAAAAAAAACACAGTAGATAATATTCATGAAAGAAAGAGGAAATTAGAAAAAAAGTAACTCTTCTATGAGTTTAAAGAAGTTGCATATTATTATTATTTTTTTATTATTGAGTTATTCCCTTTTTCTTGTGGCTTCACATGAACTGTCAAATGATAGTGTCAAATTCGGATTTTTAAACATAACCTCAAATCAGATTGTAATGGTTATAATCGCTCGAAAATTATCATAAATCTTGTAATACTAATGAAATTTATTAAACAAACTATACTACGTACCAGTCATTTCTGCAGTTCGTTTGTAAACATCTTCTAAATTAGAAAGAAGCTTCTTCGCGTGATACTCGGCTAGGCAGCGTTGAAAAAGGCAGAATATAACCCCTCTTGCATCACTATGCAATGGTTTATTCATTTTAATTAAATTCAGGCAAACAATGAATAAAAATATTATGAAGTCAGTAATCTTCTACTCAGATTTAAGACAATAAATCAACCGTAACATGCGATAACATGACAGCCATAGGAAAAAAGCGAGTAATTCGGTGCTGCCATAGTAATGAAAACGTTTATTTCCAATTTATTTAATATCTACACTTAATTGCCAAACTATACATTTATTTTTAATGACCTTCCAAAATCCGTGCATATGAGTTTAGTGAGCAGTATGCAAGTACTTACATGAGGTGATACTTAAAAGAATTCAGAATCTGATGGTGATGCTTTAATTATTTTAGGAAAAAACACTTTTTGTAAGTTGTGCTAAAATATTATGATGAATCAATTGTTTGCGCCATAATCAGTATCATCTTAACTTAAAATACTGAGAAAAAAAATTAAATAGCATCCCTTTGAAGAATTCATCTGAAATAGATAACTTGAGAATACAAAAAAAAGTGTTAGTAACAAGAATGAAAAGCAAAAGCTGCAACTTTTGATAAAACCCTCTGGGTAAGAGATGTAAAAGTGGAGGAAAACATATACAGTGATGACGGAACAAAATAAAATATATTCAACAGGAAAAAAAAAGTAGCCAGAGAAGATTTTCTACTGATCCGCCGGGTAGTCCCGATTCTCAGCCCAATGGCTAAATTATGGTTGGAACTTTTTATCTAATGTTGTTTTTCTGCTTTAGGGAAGAACAAGAGCGTCTCCGTAAGATTGAAGAAGAAATGCGAGCTTTGGAAGAGGCTAAGCTGAGGGAAGCTCAGAGACTTAAGGATGAAGAGGAACACAGAAGATTGTAAGCATCTTCTCCCTTTGGTGATTGACTTTGAAACCATTTCATACACCCCTCATTTCCTTTTTTATAATACCAGCAGGGGGACCCGTGCAAAATTATGGGATAATCTGAATTCTAGATTCTTTTCAAATCAATTTCTTTAAATAATAAAATATTATACTGTAGGTACGTACTTTATCGCTTGTCTAAATTCTTCACACAACTGATTCCGATTTTGAACATGACACTTAATTTCAAAACTATATTTTTAACAAGATTTCTAACTTGACTAAGGACAACCGAAATTAAATTTTATTTTTTAATTGTTATATCAGCCCCTTTTATAGATTTGAAAAATTCATACCAATTTTTATAAATAATTTTATTAACACTTGAATTAAGAATATAATGGTGGGATTACATTTGTTAGGCGTGTAGTGTCGTGATGTGCTCTGTCGCGATGGCTAGTGTTCACATCTATAAGTCGTGTTCTGACGATATTTTGAATCAAAACAGTCATCACAACACAGCACTGTCTCATGCACACTTGTCTGATCTGTCATGACGCGGCCGCCCCTGCGCCCCCCCACCTTCACCGCTCTGACGAAAATCGAAATAGCTTCTGTTGCGACACGACAAAACGCATCTCGACAGATAGCGACACACTTATATAAACGTCACCATACTAAATGTATGAAACTGATACTGTTCATATACAGGGTGTTAAGAGATGTATCCGATGTACTTTAAGAAGTGATTTCGGAGCTTAGATAAAAACAGATTATTTATGCATTGGACCGCTTACTCGTTAATACGGAATATTTTTTATTCAAACAGTTAGATTTATCCAATGACGTTATATACTGTAGACACGTGGCAGAAATCTCAAAGTGGGATGCCAAAAGCAAGGCAATTGCACTAGTCTCGATTTCTAGTACTTTAGTATAAAACTGCCACTCGTCGAGTAAGGTCGTGTCTTACCAGTAGGTAAATTGTATTTATAAAGTGCCAAAATGCCCCCCTGTGTGATGAAAAAATGTTTCCATTACACGGCAAACAGTAGTAAAAGCGAAGAAATAACATTTTCATTTATGAGTACATGCAAATTACTTATTATTATCGATTATTATAAATAGTACAATTAATTTTCATATTTCCTGCCCGAAGATTTTATCTGTCATTAGAGAAAATACACACACATTCTTTGTGTGTGATTGTGTAGAGGGGTAGTTCGTTGCGTTGGAAGTTCGAGTTGAAAGTTTGGCTTTGGTGTGGAAGTAGCATATCTTTATGCATGAATAACTTTTGAATTAAGAAATTACTGAAAGGTTGGGAACCACTGCGCTAGACAAACCCTGCTTTGCCAAACAAACCATTCATGTATATCTAAAGGCAGGTCCAGAACTCAAACATTTGTCGCGATTTGCCGTGAAAGTCCATCAAACATCACATCAACGTTTTTTGTTTTCCGTCTCCTCCGTTTGTTAAAACACTAAACACGGTTGAAAGATTGGTGCGAAGTTCGCGCGATCACACACAATTCGGCTTGTGGTCTGCGATAAGGACGTGTCGACGCTTAAACAATGAGCACTTGACGTTTGACGTTTTTGGCGTTTATATCAATGTTAAAATGCGTTCTGATGAAAAAGAGATGCATCAGGGAGAAAACACAGATATTTTAGTAAATATTTATTTATCACGAAAGATTTCCGACTAATATCGATTATTGCTCCACCTAAAGTTACTCTAAGAATTTAGGGTGCTTAAATATTTACGTCAAAAACAGAATAATTATAAATATTTGATATTATATTATAATTTTATTATAAAATATTTTTATTAATATAAATTCGTGATTATGACCGCTCTTTGCACATAACTACAAAAGACCGCACGACTGCATTGCGTGGCATCTGTCAAAAAATGAACTATTCGCCCCCGCCGGCCCCCGCCTGCCTTCCCGCTTCACCCGGGATGGAATGTTTAGGAAATGTTTTCCGTCAAACATGGGAAGCTCGAAACACAAGTTTGACAATATTTATGCTGTTGATGACAAACATTGAATATTGTTATGGGACTGTCAAGGCAAATGACGAAGCTATGGACCCGACTTTAATCATTCATTCTTCTTAAGTCGGGTCCAAAGCTCGTCATTTGTCTTGATAAAATCATTGACAGTCCCACAACAAGTCAATGATTTTATCAAGTTTGTCAATGTTTCGATTTTAGTTGTGCTTCCCGTGTTCGACGGAAAACATTTCCTAAACACTTCATCTTGGGTGAAGCGGGAAGGCAGACGGGAGCCGGCGGGGGGGTATAATTCATTTAATTGACAGGAGCTGCGCGGTGTGGTCGTATTTATGGAAGAACAAACCGAACGGCTTTTTGAGGTTATGTGTTATGTGTAATGAGCGAGCTTAAATAATCACGAGTTTAAAATAATATTATACTTACGTATAATATTATAATAAATATATTTGATAATAAAATTATAATATAGTAACAAATATTATAATTATTCGGTATCGAGAAACGCCTGGAATATTCTCCGCGCGGGAACTTGATGCGTAACATGTCTTTGTACAGTGCCCTTGAAATGATTTTACACAAAAACGCAAATTTCATAAACAGCCATACATTGTAATTATGTACTTTATTATTATGTTATGTACTACTTATCAAATTGTGCTGACCATGCCAAATTGAATTATCAGGAAAGATTTCTGACTAATATCGATTATGGCACGACCTAAAGTTACGAATTTAGAGTGCGTAAATATTTACGTCAAAAACAGAATAATTATAAATATTTGATATTATATTATGATTTTATTATCAAATATTTTTATTGTTATTATATTTAGGTATAATAATATTTTGAACTCGTGATTATGCCCGCTCATTGCACATAACCACAAAAGGCAAAGACGTTACATACTTCGTCATCGACAAAAGGCCGTTCCGATTCTCCACACACGACCGCATCGCGCGGCATCTGTCAAAAAATGAATCCCCCCCCCTGCCTGCCTACACAACTAAACTCGAAACACAACAAGTTGACAATATTTATTGACAAACTTGATAAATTCCTTGACTTGTTTTGGCCGTCAAGACAAATGACGCGCAATGGACCCGGCCTTAGATTTTCATTCATTTTAGAAATACATACATAAATTATGATGACATGCAACTTTCGTAGTTTGTACCTTAATCCAATAATTCGAAGTTGGTACTTTTTTGTTTTTATTTTGACGAGAATTTATTTTATAAGATTGGTACTTCTGACAAATGTCATATTTGATTGTCTATTAGTTAAAAAAGGAATATTCCGTATTATCTTCGACAACACAAACGTTCCGTATTATGCGTGAGGTGGACTCTATGCATATTTTATTCCAAATAAGGTCAGGACTCGCTGGTTAACCCCTCAGGCTAATTTGTTTGCTTTTTGGACAACTAATATAGGTCTCGTAGAAATCATTGTCTCCTTTACTATCATATTTAGAAACATGGTCTAAATGGTGTTAGAAAGAGAAAACACCACGCTTTGTATTCAAATCTAAAAGTTAACCACAAAATAATTCAAATGAACACCTTTATGAAACCAAAGATTCCCACCGTCATTAAAAAAGTTAAGTTAGTTAGTTGACTACGTATAACTCTTATGATACATCAGCCTAATAAAATATGCGCCTGTTTTTATTTTTTTTCATTATCAGTAATTTTTAGAGCCATTTTTTAAAACATTTTTTATGTTTGCGTTCATAAAATTTTATGTTTCAAGAATTGTATGTTTAGTTTGAATTATTGAATTTAAAAGCGTATTTAATCACCTTTCAAAAACCATTTTTTGCTTTCGTATGCGTTTGGAAATATTCCATAAAGTAGACCTGAGGGGTTAAAGTTAACACACCGTATGTGTGCAAATTAGTCTTGTCCACTACGAAAAGCATGAGTGTCGCAAATAGTGCAGCGTACAACTGTTATCCCATAAACATCAGAAAAAGAGTGAAAAGGTTTGTTTTGTTTAACAAAATAAGGCTTTTCATATCTCTAATGGACTTGAAGAGAAATAACACAAAACTGTGCCGTACGAATGTTATTATTATAGGTATAGGAGTTGTAATGCAATGCAAAGTTTGTGATATTAATGAAGGTGTTGCAATGTGCGTGCAGGAAAGTGGAGATGGAAGCGCGGCGTAAGGCGGAAGAGTTGGAGCGTCGCGCGCAGGAGGAGCGAGATCGCGTAGCGGCTCTGGCTCTACAGGAGCAACTCAACCGCGCCGCTCTGGAGGACCAACACGAAAGGGACAGGTAATTAATTTCCAGTGCAGTTTTTCTATTTTTTCTTGTTGGTGCTTATTTCAACTGTTTATGCTCTTGTACGCCAAGTGCATCCGTAAGGATACATTTAAAAAATCGTTTCTCTGAATATAACTAGCTATTCTGGGGAAACAACTTTGGGCAATAGCGTGGTCACCTGTATGGGCGATCGGGTCACCAGTTTGCTAAATATATTGTTTTTTTTTTTCTATGAGCTCCACACAGGAGGCCCTGAGGAAAATAATTTCCCTCAGGGCCTATGTCATATTTGGGGATGCTGTGTGGATGAGTTTTGGAGGAAAGGAAGGAGAGGAGAGTTCTGGGAAGGAAAAGGGTTTAAGGGGTGAGTAGGAATCTGGGGTTCAGTGTGCCCTGGTCATCCGCCTCCAATACCTAGACAAACCTCACCCCATGAACCCAGGCACCCCTGCTAAATCACCAAACGTAGCAAACCACTTGGGGTGAACTATGGCAGAGGTGTTATATGGAGGTTTATATGTTTTATCAAGATCTGGCAGCTTACAGAGCTTGCCCACGTCTGTAAGACTGGATGCGTGTTTAAATATGTGCGGAGGTGTTTAAATAATAACTCTTGATATTCACGCCAGTCACAATGTATTTACAACAGAAACTTTATGTTACAATAATTTGTACAAGTTTAATATTATTCTTGCTTTGAGGCAAAGCAGGTAGAGAGGGCGAACACTAAAACCGGAATGGTTTTGCAAAACAACATGCGTTGTCACGTACCTAGCTGGCCAGTGGTGACCGGTGATACCACCGTGCAAAATCTAACAAAAATTATATTTTATGGCTGTTCGCTGCCTTGCTACACAACGTATAGTGGATGATGTACTAATTTTATAAATACATATATAAACATGATTATCTGGTAAGATGGTAAAATTTACAAAAACATAATTTTGCAAAAAAACAAGTAAGTTATGAAAAAAATAGAATCAGATGGCGCACGGCAAAAATTTAGCATCGGCACATCAACAGTTACATAAACTAGATGTTATAGTCTATATTATTCCAATGCCATATTAAATATTGCCTTTGCTTTGATTTGCTAATCATTCTTGTTACTGCAATGTCTTCATTAATTCTCAATCTCAAATAATACAACATATCCTTTTTATAGTGGACAGAAGATGCCTAAACCAAGGTACAGTTTTATGATTGAATGTGCACTTTTGTACAAACATGTTCATAATGCAATGCAACTGCAAACAACCACAAATACATAGTTACATACCTATTAAAAAGTACTACTTTTGCACTTTTATTTTTTTACTTTTTTAGCATTCAGCATAAAAATACGATAAGAGCAAATCATTTCCAGCCTTACCAAAAAAAAAAACACTACCCAACTGTAAAACTGTGTTTTAGTTACACATTGAATAAAATCTAAAAGTTTTTTTTTTAAATTATGTGTAGTTAAAAAAAAAGTTTGCGAGAGTTGAAACCTAGCAACGTCGCTTTGCATGCATGTTTGGCTGTTCGTCGTTAAATGACAGAAGATGATTTACTTCTTTGTAAAGTTAGTTATTTATAAGTTTTGACTATGAGGGCTTAATCTCAATACTATTAAATTATTTACATCCATAATGTCAAAAAAATCATTCACTTTCCGGAATATTATATGAAATAAACTTATTGTTAAAAACAATTACTTTTTGCTGTTGTGTGTGGAAAAAAATCTGTTTAGTCAAAAGGCATTCAGTAGGTGGATTGAAAAAATACATTATGCTAGAAATATTTAGATCATATCTTTTTGCAAGTTTGCACAACTTTTGATAATAAGCACGAAAATACATTGATCACAAAAATAATTGAGTCAACTCTAAAACAAAGCAAAACAAGCCCCTTCCGCCGTGTAATCAATGTGTAACTTTCCATGAACTCTATAAGTAAAATAAAAATGTATAAAAAATACATAATAACTAATAAGCGTCAGTTTTTGTCTATGTAATGTTTCTTAAGAGTTTTACATAACCAGTCAGTTATCAGTGGTGGAAAATTTAAAACTTCTTTGTTAGTAAGACTGTTCATGTTTAAATGCAATGAAAATCTCTATGTTATTCTATGGAACTTTCCTTTCAGGTTGGACCAAGAGCGCCGCGACCATGAAATGGCCCAAAGATTAGCCAATGAGACCAACGGTCATGTGGAAGGATCGCCTCCTCAACTTCGAAGGTTCGTATCATTTTTATATTTCACCATCATCACAACTTTCTATAAAAATATTTGGCACTTTTACGCAAATACAAAAAGATGTTTAAAAATTTATTAACTTGAAAATATTATGTGGGTTGTTTTTATCCAGGTAAAGATTGATGTAAAATATTTTTGTACATATTTTTCAAAAATCCACAATTCTTTATTCACCGACAATGTATAATGTGTCTCTTCCCATAAAATAATGATGGCTATTGTATTCCCGACAGTTGTACGCCCCTGGATGGAACTGTAGGTGGAGAATTTAAATTAAACAGGTACTCACGCAAGTACACCCCTGCTAATGCATGGCTAACCAAAACTAACTAACCACTCTTATTGTGTTTCTACATCTACTGTTAATAGTTTCTTTTCTAATAACTAATAACCAACTACTTCATCTTCCTCTCTACTCTAGTCTAGTTCACCGAGAAGAACGCATTATCATTACCCATAACAAACAAATAAATTGAAGCATGGAAAAATTAAACTTTGCTAAGTACCAGACACTTTGATATGTGCACAAGATTGTTATCATGGCTAACTCACATTCATAAGAAGTTGCGCAGAGGCATGTGTCTTTCCATCTGCAGAAAGGGCATGGTTTATTAGTAATTCACTAGCTCTCGTTAGTGGCTTGCCACACCGCACTCACCACCCGCATCTCCCTTTATTTTGGACAAAACTAGATGGTTTTTGGCTGAAATATATGTTTTGATTTTGATAATGAATTCTGTCGGTCAATAGATTTTACATAACTTAGGACCTTCGCTCATGGAGAAACCGAATACTGGTTGGCAACTCAATTCACGGCACAGTTCAATTTATCAACCTCCTGAACAAAATCGATATTTTTCTGATCTGACATATCGCAAATTACTCGAAGACTTGACAGGTCGTGAGCTGCTACCATGGCAACCTGTTAACAAGGCAACGCGGCCGTTGCGCTTCAGTTGCCTTGTTGACAGGTTGTCACAGTATTGGCACATCTAGTCACCGCGTTGCCCTTGACAACTGGTCTTTAATAAGTTGCCTGTGTGCGGACCGCCAATGAAATCCACAAGTTCCTTTCCTGTGGATAGTAATTGCGTCGCCAACTGTTTTTTTGCAGTTTCTCCATGAGCTGATGGCATTACTCAAAACACTGGTTTTCAAGGCTATGTAATTACAAAAATACCGCATAGGCAATCTTAAAATTAACCCTTTATAATGGTTGAAAATCTAGTCTACATTTCCTATTGGAGAAATAATTGCTGAAAGCCATAATTTAAAAAAATATCCAAAATGCCCACCAAAAGTTTCAAGATTTGCTATATTTGAACACAAAAAATGGCAAATTTATGACAACTTTCTAAAAAAAGCCATTTTTTGTATGCAATGAGAATTGTTATGGTTGCTAACAAATCAGTCATTAAAGCCATTTTTTTTTTGAGGTTTGAGATGCTGATTCTGACCTGTCAGCATTTGGTTGATTAAAATGATGTTATTTAAACTTTCGTTCGCACGCATAACTTTGGATAGGTACTATCAAAAACCAATTTTCTGAATGTTGGAAAGTACTTACAGTGGATTGCACTATTTATAAATACATAAACACATTATCTGGTAAGACGGTACAATTTACAAAAAGATTATTTAAGTTATTACGAAAATAGAATCAGCTGGCGTACGGCAAGTTAATGCTGTTGGTGGCCGATTTAATGATACTCTTAATAAATTATATGACAAGGTTTTATCAGTAATTTATCTGGAAACTTTTTTTCTATTTTTTTGAGGCATGCACAGCTTTTCTGTCTCTATGGGCTGCACCCCACAGGTCATTTAACAATATCTCCAGCACTATGCACACACATCTATCTATTTATTAGATTGTTTTAATTTAAATGTTATGATCCAAAAAGTGCACACACTTATTATTCTGTACAAAAAATTAAACAAATCCATTTAATTTCAAAAAAGTTGGATCAACTTTATTTGAAATTTGCTCACAGTAAAATATATCAGGAATGTGGCAAAAAAGTTAAGTAAGTTCATTCAAAGAGTTAAATTAAGATTGCTTCGCCATGTTTCCCAGCTGTATAAATATTGAATTTTTACTGGAATAACTTTATAATAATTTTTGAAGGTTATGCCCATCAATGTAATATATCATTGAAGAAGAAGATAACACTAATAATCTAAACAAAACATGAAACAGAACAAGGCACAACGGTCGCAACTGGGAATCCAATGCAGGATCTATAAATTAGTTAAAATTAATATTGTTAATTCTGAATTTGAAATATGAGATCGATAAAAATAACAGAAAAAATATAGGTCCCAATGGCCGAGTTGGTTAATAAGGCGCTGTGTTTCAGTAAGATAAGATATCCTGGTTTTGAGTCCCATTTGCGACCGTTATCTTTTTATTTTTCTGTGTCTTGTTCCGTTTCACGTTTCATTTAGATTTGTTAGTATTATCTTCTTCTTCAATGATAGAAATATTATAAAAAATTTCTCACTGTTTTTTTAATTGTTTTAACACCACTTACACTTGTTTGCGAATGTTTTTTAGATAATTTAGTTATATTCAATAACAACTAACTATATAATTTTGTGTATTACTTTGCATTATTTTCTGTATTATTTTGTACATAATCCGCATATGTAGTTCTAACGAGAGACGAATGATGTTAACAAATTAATGTTGATGCTAATATCTACTGTTCCAAGCAAAAAAAAGCATCAGTGACAAATCTTTACTTTCAAGGAGTGCAAAGAAAATTCTAATAATACACCTTCTAATTGATTTACGAGTTTCCTGCTTGTACTTTTCCTGCTAGTTGCCAGACACCATGTATTATAACATTTTATTTTTTCATATGTGAAAGAACAACAAACTCAAAATGAATTTAACTCAACACCTCCCTTGACAAGTCATTAATAGTGATGAAAAAAAAAATAGATTAAATTGGGTTAGGTTATGGGCTATTTTTCATAGCTTTTAATGACTTTTAAAAGAGGTGTTGAGTTGACTTGATTCTGAGTTGGAGTTGAACCAAATAAAACATAGTTTTCATCTTTATTCTGATGTTTATTCCTTTGTTTTGACTATTTTGAAAAGTAGGGATTTGTCAATTACACTTTATATCCCTTTAACTTATTTATTGAACAGTTTCAACCAAGTTCAGATGAGGTAGATTTCTCAGTAGATGAATTCGACCAGTCTGAATGTGGCCTAAAACAGTTGTATTTAGTTGTCAATGTAAACACAACGCCCTTAAGGTGATTTTTTACAAGTTAGACAAATTATCCAATTATTAAATATAGATTTATAATACGTGAAGTTAAGAATTATGAATGTTTGTTTACAGGTCCGAAAAGGTCAGGTTACAACAGGCGATGCTGGAAAAACAAAAGTACGACCTTTCCAAGTGGAAATATTCCGAACTTCGAGACACTATCAATACGTCGTGCGATATTGAACTTCTTGAGGTAATATTTTATGTCACTTTCAACATACTTATTCTCAAAAAAGAGATTTTATTTTTGAGATAATAATTTTATTATTATTAGATTAGATTATTATTTCCACTATTATTATTTTAATCTTTTCACCGCGGCGGCTGACTAAAGTCATTTCATCAAGTGGCTCACACCGCGCGGCGGCTGGCTTCAGTCATTTTCAAGTTTCGACTTCGTTTTCTAAGCACATGTATGCCGTATACGCTCGAAATTTATATTAAAAATAAGAATATTCATTTGTGGTGCGACCTCTCTGAGAATGTTTATCAACTACTTCATTGTTTATCTTGGTAAATGAATAAAACCGAGAGCGCGGCCCCAGCCGCCAGTCACAGTTTTGAAAATGCGCGCGAATCTGATTGTCTCTTTCGAGCGGACCCCGTAGCGTATTAGTAATAATGCTTGTGCGTTGATATCCACTTTGAAATCTACTTTATTTTTGTGTACATAATTATTTAATTGTTGTATTATTTAAAAATTGACTAATTCAATTTTAAAAACATCTTGTTTTGTGTGTTTACGTATGAATTTTAAAACTTTTTTTTAACAACACTCAAATTGTCGACACATGGCTTATCTGAAATTGATATTGAAGCAATGTTAGATTCGGAAAGTGTTTTTGAAATAAGTGATGACTGATGACGATACAGATATTGTTTTTGTTGGGCATTATGAAAGTTATGTCTCAATCCCGTCAGTTCAGCCAACAACTTCTTCTGCTGAACCTTTGACTTTCCCATCTCAACCTCGCCGGCCCTCTAAATTCAGAAACCTATTCGTAATAAATTCGCATAAATACCGAATATTTTAAATATTTAAACCAAATATTTGCGGTTGATTGCCGCAGTGACCGGTTCTTAAAACTTAGATATTCGTAGTAAATTTGTAAAAATACAATATATTTCCACGTAAATCGAAATTTCCGAAACCGAATCCCATCTCGGCCGCCCCATCAAATTTAGATACCTATTTGAAATAAATTCACAAAAATACCATATTTCCGCGAAAATCGAAATATCGCACCGGATTTCCTTTGCAGGCGGCCATTCTAATTCGGGAATTAGAAGTAAATTCGTAAAAATACAAAATATTTCTGCGTAAATCGAAATTTCGCAGCCGAATCACGTCGTGGCTGGCCCTCTAAATTTAGATACCCGTTTGATTCACAGAAAATACGATATTTCCGCGTAAATCGAAATTTCGCGGCAGATTTCCGTTGCAGGCGTCCATTCTAATTAAGATGTTCATAGTTTTCGTAAAAATACCCACCATTTCTGTTTAAATCAAACATTTGTGGCCGTTTCCATAGAGGCCGGCCCTGTGAATTCAGATATTTCGAGTAAATTTGTAAAAATACGGTAAATTTCCTCGAAAATAGAAATTTGCGGCCGATTTCCGCCGCAGCCGGCTCTTTAAATCCATATAATCGAAGTAAATTCGTAAAAATACGGCATTCCGGTGTAAACCAATTTATATTTATAAAATAATAATACGAATTAGATCGATATCAACCGCATAAATTAACGTTTTACGGCGATTTACTGCCGTAAAATGTCGATCTTATTAATGCAAATTTATCAGTGAAAACAATATAAAATAATTTCACAACATAAATATCAATAAAATGTTAACTATAGAAGTATCTATAAACTAAAACCATAGCATCTTTTAAAATTCGATAAAATTAAAATTGATAACGTTATTATCAAGCTCTGCAAGTATTTTAGTGTGTATTTTTGTTACAGCTGTTTCAGTTTACAGTTTGAAAATGGTTTTGAAAACATTATAACATTATCAAATTAAATTTTAATTAATTTAAAAAAAAAAAAAAAAAAATTAAATGGAGTTTTACGAATTAAACACAAAAACAATTAATAAAAATAGAGCATCGGCGCAGTGGCCCTTCTTGACGCGTCTCGTATTTCACTACACGAGCAAGTAGGTAGCTATGTTACGTCATACGTTGCTAGAAGCGGCCATGTTAGAGATTGCTTTGTTTGTTGATATTCACGGCGTGTTTATATTAACGCAATATAACGTTATCTTCATTTCAGTTGATCTCAAATTAATGTTTATTGATACTTCGATATTGGAGGATGATGTTATCAAGATTTATTAATGTTTTTAGGATTAATCCAGACAATGATTTTGTTTTCTAAAAGGGTCTATGTAAAAATGACATTCGAAAAAGAAAGTGCCGCGTGGGGACAACTGCTTAGGTATATTTTTTTAGCGGTTAAAAGGTTAACACTCAGGCTTCGGGCATGTTCTGTTAGAAGGTCAGAGTATCAATATAAATTTTAACACTCAGGCTTCGGGCATGTTCTGTTAGAAGGTCAGAGTATCAATATAAATTTTAACACTCAGGCTTCGGGCATGTTCTGTTAGAAGGTCAGAGTATCAATATAAATCAAAATATGTAAATGGAATATTTCTGAATGAATACCAAATCTAAAAACTGTTTTTGAAAGATTAAGAAATACACTTGAGTGCAAAAATAAAAACTGTTTTTGAAAGATTAAGAAATACACTTGAGTGCAAAAATAAAAACTGTTTTTGAAAGATTAAGAAATACACTTGAGTGCAAAAATAAAAACAATTTTTAAATGGCTCACCTTACGTTTTTTCTAACTAAAATGACTGAAAATGAAAACAATTAAAACACATATTTTATTACAAATAATGTATGATAGAAATTATTGTCACATCACTTTTTGTCATTTCATGCATACATTTTGTTCAAATTGCAGTTGGAAACTGTGTTTTTTTTTTTTTGGAAAATGTGTTGTTATAAGTCATAATGTATGTTGTATTATGTATGTATTTTTTAAAAGATTTATGAATAAAACAAAGGTAGATAAATTCTGAAAAAAATAATAATGCAGGGATCACATTAACAATATTTCGGACCTCCCAGTGGTTTCTTGCAGGTTCATGGCATGGTCTGCTCCACCCTGAAAATTCAGTTTTTTTACTGCAGCCAATATTTTTTGTACTTACATAAGACACAATATAATTGGGTTTAGAATACAATATCCTTTTCACATTCTGACGTGCAGTGGTTATACTGTATTTATATGTGAATATCCGGTAATATATGTTACCGGATATTCACAAAATTAAAAAACCTTATATTTTATTAAAATTTTACCCAAAATTTTATTAAAATATTTTGCGTGGGCACACAACATAACCGACCACTGCATAAGCAAGCCTAGTACTTCTGAGGTACGTATGGAAAGAAGTAGGGGTGTATCACTTGCGGTGACAGAGCTATAGTGTTCGCAATGTAAGCTCGGTGGTCTGCTTCACTCCACCTGGTTCTCTTCACCCCAGCCGACGGTACCTAATGCTTAGCTTAATTCTTTTGTTAAGTGTTACTTACTAAAATAGTTAATTCTGATGGTTTGTTTGTACAGGCCTGTCGTGTGGAGTTCCACCGCCGCCTGAAAGTCTACCACGCCTGGAAGACCAAGAACCAGCGCAGGACCACCATGGCCGAGTCGGAGAGGGCTCCCAAATCCATCATGGACGCTGGTGAGTTTCACTTTCAATGGATTTGCAGATTGATTCCTTTAACCTAACTATGTGTACTCATCCGTGTAATAGGTTTTGCGCTGCGTGGGGAACTGCATACACTGATGTACTGGACACTGATGATACTTGGTCACTCCTGCTCTTTGGCGACCTTTAGGCAATAATAGCCTATTATGAATGCCTAGCTCTTTAAGAATGGATATATTTGTGCATCTTGCTGTCGATGGCGTTTATTCACTTTCTTTGGCGGTCTATAAGTGTCCGTATAGAAATGTGGGGAAAACCAACACCTTGACTAGTCTCATTTTGGTGGTCTTCATTATGCCTGTCACTCCATATCTTTTGCATTTTACACGTGGCATCTTTTGTCATGCTAATTCTTCTTTTCACTTCTGTTTCACAACCCCCTTTATCATTTATAGACGAACCTAGATATATAAAGTCGTTCACCGTTTCTTAGTCTGTGAGGGCATTATTTGTTCTTAACCCCTCCGCAACGTAAGCGGATATATGCGTTAAAAATACGACAGCAGTCAAGTACAATAAGCGTGTTTACACGTCAGCGCGTGTGCCTCCATAGAAACCGTTATAACTCCGTTATTGTTTTAGTTACATCCGTAAAATAAAAAGTGAAAGGTCGATAGTGAATCATGCTGCACATCTCTATTCAAGTTGTCCATAGAAATACATAAAAAGAACATTCTGTCAGACGCGCAGTCTGACACATAATTTATCCCGCCAAATTTCCGACGGGCGCCCGACATCGTTAATTTCTATTAAATATTTTTATATGAATTGATAAAAAAGTGAGGTGACAAAAGTGTTTATTACACATTTATACAATAGAATAAGTATTGTTGTTTACATAATCTCTGATTTTAGTACCGTTTTCACATAAAAACATCACGTGAGTCATTTTCACATTTTTTTAATGTTTGCATTCTAAATTTTAATATTTACAAATATTAATATTTATTTATAATATAATAATTCGAAAGCTTATTTTGTAACCTGTCTAAAACAGTTTTTACTATTCGGCTACATTCAGAAATGTTTCATTTATAGAGCTTTAATTGTGAAGCGGTTATAACTAAAAGTTTTCGTAAAATGTCATTTCGTTTAAGACACCAAAAGCTAATATTCTCGAAAATTCGGAGGGGTTAAAAGGTGTTTTTGCCTTATTGATCACTATTAGTTTGTTTTGGCCTTGTTGATGAGTAGATCTGGATTACGACTTTCTTCCTCTATTTTAGCAAGGAGGTGGTTCATTTCTTCTTCCGAAAAGGCGAATCGGGTAGATCATCTGCATATCAGAGATTTGAGATTTTTCAGCCACCAATGTTTATTCCACCTTTCCATCCATCC
Organism: Limnephilus rhombicus; assembly: GCA_929108145.2. NCBI lineage: Eukaryota > Metazoa > Arthropoda > Insecta > Trichoptera > Limnephilidae > Limnephilus > Limnephilus rhombicus. Next base: position 39,147,454 of record OV815278.1, read on the forward strand.
AGAACCTTATGCATTATATATTCACCATATATATTAAATAACATTGTTGAAAGGATGCACCCTTGACGAACCCCTTTTTTCACTTTAAATGTGTCTGATTTTTAGGTATCAATCTTGATACTTGCGTTTCCTTCGGTGTACAGGTTTCCTATAAAATATATTACCCCCCTCCAGTGCGAAAGGGTTAATGGAATTGTGTCAAAGTTAATAAACAGATATAATAAATTCGTTTTTCCTTTTCTAGCAGCAGCTAAGACCCCTCACACCCGGTCGCAGCCCAAACCCGACATCCTTTCTGTGGACCGCTACTTCCGTATCCCCTTCGTTCGGCCAGGTGGATCAGAGGAGCGCCGCGGCTGGTGGTACGCACACTTCCATGGCCAGTATGTGGCGCGCCAGATGGAACTGCATCCTGACAAGCCACCAGTGCTGCTCACCGCAGGTACTTAACTTGCCTGATTTTTTTAGCCGCTCTTGGTTATAGGAACTATATCAAGTGAGATATTGCATTACTCACAATTATTGTTAGTGCCAACGGCGTTCAGTCCTCCATTAATGGAGTTACGTGGATTTACCCTTCTTTCAATGTACAAAATAACATATTGTTTAATCTTTTTTCTAATCCAAATCCTGCTCCAATGGTAGTCAAACCCTACCAGAGCACCAGGATACTAGACATGATGAGGATATAGTAACTCTATATTGTGTGATATTGATGAGTGAACATTGCCTTTGCAGGTACGGATGACATGCAGATGTGTGAACTGAGCATTGAAGAGACGGGGCTGACCAGGAAGCGGGGGGCAGAGATCCTGGAGCATGAGTTCTTGGCCGAGTGGGCACGCCACGGGGGCCCTGATTTCATCAGCCCCGCACAGAGAGCCAAGTGAGTGCCAACCAGCCCTTGTGGGGCTTCTTATAACACTTTTATTCTATTTCAAATTATGTACTATAAGACATTTTGTGCTGCTGAAATAATGTGTCTAACTTTATATGAGGGCTGTCCATAAAATAAGGTCTTCAAGGTGCTGCAGTCGCGAGGAACAATTTTACGCAAGATCCGGCAACACTGGCGTGTAGCCTGGTTTATCTACGCCAAATCCCCACCACCCTGCACTCTCTGCGACACTTAGGCTCGGCGTGGCAGCTGTTCGCGATCGAACTTCCGCTTGCCGCACCCGCCACGTATGAATTACGCTCTACAATTAGTTTTTTTGTGCAAAGAACAAAATCCTGGTAGAAATTCATTCTCGGCTACTTGAAGTGTAAGGAAAACAATGTATGAGTGCGAAAATGTACGTAAATGGTGTAGAGAATTTAAAAGCATGCCGGACGGCTATCGGTTTCAGATGAAAAAATTGCCAAAGTGGAAAAAACAATGATTGCAGATCGGCGGGTGAAGGTTCGGGAGCTCTGTGGTAAGATCCGTTGTCATTAAGACCACTATTGACAAGATTTTGACAGAACATTTGGGAGACCACAAGGTCTGCCCAAGGAGGGTCCCAAAATGCTCACCGAAGATCACAAACAACAACGGTTGAAGCAGCCCGCGAATTCCTTGAGTGCTACGACATCGATGGCGAAGAATTCTTGGACTCAATTGTGACTGGGGACGAGACCCGGATACACTACACGACACCAGAGACAAAGGAACAATCCCAGTGGCGTCATTCAGATTCGACGAAGCAAAATTCAAAAACGAATTACAGAGCGTAACTCACACCTCGCGGGTACGGTGAGTGGAAGCTCCATTGCGAACGGCTGCCATGCCGAGACTAAGCTTCACAGAGGGGGCAACGTGGTGGGGATTTGGCAGGGGGTAACCGGACTACACGCCAGTGTTGCAGGATTGCGCATAAAATCGTTCCTCGCGACTGCAGCACCGTGGAGACCTTATTTTATGAACAGCCCTCCTACATACAAGGCCATGGATTTTTTGAGATCTCTCTGGCAAAGTGTATTTTTGCAAATACAGCAAAAAGTGGGATTAAACCAATCCTAATTTTCACAATAAATATTAATTATACTTAAAATATTCTACTTGGTTGTGAGCAATAACAGAACGTATTAGGCAAAGATATTGAAATACAAAAGAGATATGCATTGATGTTCCCGCGACTGTCGGCGGACTACTACCTAATCGGAGTAGTTTGAATACAAAAATAATTTGTTTATTTCGTTGATATTTTGAAGGTGTGCATTAGTATTGGTTAATATAGTTTAAATACGGAAAGTATTCGTTCATTTAGTTTATTCATTAATTTAGTTTATTCGTTAATTGTTATACAATATCAATATTTCAATATCTATTGTATTAGGCAAATCATTTTTTTATTTAGCAAAGGTTTTTTTCCAATCTACAATCATTGTTTTAAATAATGAATATTCTCTGTTTCCAGATAATGCAATCTTCCCGTTGAGAGTTGTGATAGTATGGGTGTGTACTATTTGACCAAAAAAGAAGCTTTTCTATTCTAGTACTTATCAACACAAATCTTACTATTGTGATTGGCTTTAGTAAAATATGCCTTAGGAATTTTCCTGTATTCCACCATGTTGACACATTCCTTTTCTAGACAAGTCTGTTTCAAAATGTTCAACAGTATTTTTGTATAATAATGTTCACTTTTCATGATTTTTTTGTAAAGTGTATTTATTTCCAATAAATATGATTAATAAAATATATTTGTGCTGTTTTTATTTTATTATTTATTTGGAATTGGAAAGTGAAATTCTACTTTCGCTTGTTGTTTTATTATCTTGGAAAACTTAACCGGTCAAATGTCAGGCCATTTTGCGGAACTTAACAAAAAAACACTAAAAAACCATCACTTTGAATTTTGAATTGAATGTTTTGTTGATAAATTTTGAGCTATTGTATATTTTATTGACTGAAACACGTTCACAACACAATAAACTATCTACTAAAACCACGTTACTTGCATTTATTACGTAAATTAATAGGTTTTACGACGTTTTATTCGCGATACACGCATTTATTGCAACCGTTAAATTCACGGCAAATTATGACAGCGCATTGTCATGGATGAAATCGTTTTAAAAATATTCCAGGGTGACTAGGTGAATGAGACTTTTAGCATCACCTAGAGTAATGATGGCGCAAGCGATTCTGACACTGTTCTTCATACAAATTCTGTACATAGAAGGGTCAAAATCGCAGACAAAAAGTTTTTCGTCGACAATATTATTCAATTATTTGAATTATTTTCTCGCCCATGCGCATATGACGCACGCAACGGAGCGGCTCCGGCCAACCAGGGGTTAAGGCAGAAACATACTTGCGTGTCATGACTTGTCGTGACGCGCACAGGCACCAGAAGCACATCGGTTTCATACATTTATTATGGTTAGAGACATATTTGTAGGTCGTGGCTTGTCGACAGGCCACGACGATGATTGGTTAATTTGAAGTCACGACACGCAAGTATGTTTCTGCCTTTAATGTGAGATTGTCTAAATGTTTGAGTACCTACGAATTTTTAATTTTTTTTTTTTTAAGTTTATTTTGGAAACATACTGTTGTACATTAAATAGTGAATATAATATAAACCACTTAGAGTCGGTCAAATAAGAGTAGAAAATATAAAAAATTGAACTACAAAATTTGTAGGCTGACAACACCAATTTAACTGTCAAATTTTATTTTTAAGTGCAATGTCACTGAATGTATAGAACACAGTAAACCACATTTTTTGTTCATGACATAAATTCTAACGGTGAGTTTAGTTACAATACTTTTAGATCTGAATGAGTTAAATATATATTCAGATCTAAAATTAGAGACACGATCTAAAGCCCGGGCAACGCTACGTACTTAAGCTAGTATTAAATAAATGTGAGCAATCTCTAAACTCTGCTTTATATTTTATTACATCATCGTTTTTCTTCATTATGTTAACACAAAATTGCGAAGGTATAATAATAATATACCTATACGCAATTCTAATTTTGAGATCAGTGGGTAGAGCTATATGTATTGTAATGAAAAAAAAATTCACTTTTACGCCTTTTTAATTTTTTATAAAAATTATAAGTTACACAGCTTTACGTCAACACCATGAGTTATATGTTTAGTATTGCCATTTGAACTACAGTGGCGCCCTCATATATTTTGTACTCTTATTTGACAGACTGTAAGTTCCATTTATTATATTTTGTTATGGTTACTGATTAGGTGATTAGGAATCAAGAAGTTATTAAAATAGTTCATGGTGTAAGTAAAAAATTAAGATAATAAACAATACAGAAATAATAGTTTTGATTAAAAAAGTTTGTAAGATTAGTTTGATTTTAAACAATTTAAGGGTACAGTGTAGGGATGTGACTTTTAGATAAATACATAATCGATTTTTTTTCTTAGCATGAAAAATCGATTTATAAATAATGGATTTTTTAGAATATTAAAATCGCCTAATAAAATCGATTTTTATTGGAGCATGAAAAATCGATTTATAAATAATCGATTTAAAAAAAAATTATAATCGCCAAAAAATACGATTTTTGTCGGAGAAAAATCGATTTTTTCATAATCGATTATTTTTTCACATCCCTAGTACAGTGGAAAATGTCAATATCTCTTAGGGCTAAGGAATTTTGTGCGTATTTCGATTTTAAATGTTGTACATGAAATAAGGTATTCGATCTGGTATTGTATTCAGGGCAACAATATGCAATCCTTTCTAACAGGGCTGGGGAGTCAATGAGGCAGTTCACAATTTTGTACAGAAACAGTACATCAAAAAAATTTCTCCGTTACTACACACAGATGTCGAAGTGATTCAAAAACCAAAATGTTTTACTCACTGACTAAGGGCCAATTGCATCGAAAAAAGTTAAAGTAAGGTTTAAAGTTAAACATTTAAACTGAGTTTAAGCCCTAACTAAAGTTAAGCTGCATTTCAACACAATTGAGTTGCATCAACATTTAAATAGTTAGTTTAAAGTTACCAGTGTTGCCATTAAAATGGCTTCGAATTTTCCTTGGATTTGATATATTTCTGTGAAAATAAACACACAATTATTTTTACGGATGTCAGCACCGATTTTTAGATTGTATTTCTTTGACGTTTATGAAGTTTTTGAGGGTTATGTTATTTGGGAATTGGTTTATTTATGGTTAATTGTTATGTCACAGTTGCAGTTTAGAAAAGTGAACAACGTCTGGTGATATTAATATATTGTGGCCGAAGGCAGGCTATTATTGCTCTGCTAACCCTGTCTATTATACACGAGACAATACTTTTATGCACCCCAGAGATCTCCTGTATATCTTTGCATCGTTCCCGTTGCATAAAAATGCAATGCTATTAGAACCTAGTTCACAGCACAAGCAGCATGATTTCTGATTTGACAAAAAAATATTTTGTTTCAGTTGCCTTAATTGAAATATAACAATCATTACATAGTATAAAATGAAGTCACTCAAAATGTATGTGCGCATAGATCTTTTAAACTACGCAACGGATTTTCATGCAGTTTTCACCAATAGATAGAGTGATTCAAGAGGATAATGGGAGCTATAAGGGGTCGTCCATTAATCACGTGAGGCTCGAAAGGGGGGGGGGGGGGGGGGGGTTCGGAAAAAATCACGAGGGGGGGGGGGGGGGGGGGGGGGATATCATGAGATATCACGTGTAGGTATTTATTTTTCGTGATAATATTCTAATCAATCTATTATCAAAACCCGGGTTATCAAGACATTTTTATTATTATTTTCCATTCAAACAGTTTTTCGTTACTTGGTGACGGATGACAGCTAGCATCTTTACCAAAATGTAACTTTAAACTCTCCACATTGCTGGGTTAAATAAAAGTAACTATTTTGTAACTATTTAGTTAACTTTTATTTAAACAAAGTTGAAACAACCCATTTTTGTAAGAAATGATAAAAAAGTTACTTTCATTTAACTTTAACTAAAAAGTAACTTTAACTATTTTCGATGCAACTATCCCTTACTATACACATACTTACTTTAAATAATGTACTGGTTTGTGCAACTTCAAAATAAAAAGAAAAAAAAACACATGAAAACATACCTACCATCCTAAATCATCGTTCAGAAGGTTCGTAATCACCATAGTTATTTATTTATTTGAAGAATTTGCTGCAGCTTTTGATGGTGAAGTTTTCCTTGAAAATAAACAGAAGACAGTGTATTTGTTGTAAGGAGGCCTTTGAATAATGAAAGATTGGATTGTTCTCCTTACATCTGAAAATGAAATGGTGATTGAAAATGTCTATACTTTTAAGAAAAATTTTAATAATTTTTATTACTGCAGACATTTTACTAGAGCTTGAAATAAATCAATCTGAAGAAGATTGTTAAAATTTTGGTGGCTGATGATTGCAAAGTAAGTAAGCTGCAGCACGATTTAAGAGCGCTGCTGAGTCGCCTTTGAAGTCATCAAATTGCAAAGTGCTGAATAGGCCACTTGCATCACATTTAAAAAAAAATTCCAGTTTAGGCAAATATTCTAAGCCATCCGTATTTTTGAAACCCTGGCGATTTTTTTAAACTTTCAATCCGAAAAACTGGACCATTTTTTTATAAACTGGAAAGACCGGACATAATTTTAAGGGTGTGAAAAAAAAATTACATAGCCGAAAATCATTTTAAAAAAACTGACGTATTCCACATGAATGGCACAGGAGCATAACGAGGTGTACCAAAAATATTACATCTCATAAATATTTGTTTCTTTGATCCATCTTATTGATCATTAATAAGTATAATGTTCAACGTCTACATATGACAAAATCCGATGTAACAAACTTGTACATGTAAATTATAATTATAATAATATATTATAAAATTTGATTTTGTTAAAATCAGCACTATTACCTTTATGCTCCTAAGTCAGCCGCTGGGAAAAGCATCTGTGCGATGGGCGCCTCTGAGGCGTAGGTTATCTTTCTAGTGTTAATAACAAAAAGAAATATGTGCATGTTTTGTTTTAATAAAACCCTAACCCCCTTTATTAAGTACTGTAGTCGAAACGACGAAGGTTTGTAATAAGCGTTGAAAAATAAGGTTGGTGATCTAGGGTTAACAGTAATCCAGTTCCTTTGGAAATGAGGCTATATCTTCTGGTTCGACAATGTGTCTTCTCAGGTCTCATCTCTCCTCATCACTTCCCCTTTGTTCAGTGAAGGTCCCCTGAGGGAAGAGGGCCTCATCTCCCCACTCCCCCTTGGTTCAGTGAAGGTCCCTTGAGGGAAGAGGGTCTCATCTCTCCTCTCCACCCCTGAAGCAACTAAATCAGTAGCACATTTCTCAGATTGTGGGAAACCGGATGCACAGCCAGTTGCAAAATGGATTTGGACGATGAAGTACCGCTTCTTGCTTGTTAAAAGAAAATATAAACGACATCGAAGAAACATCAACAGAAATATTTGATTCATCCTTTTATAACATTATTATTATTTTCGACCGGTCAGTGGTTGAGTGGTCATAGCGCTTGGGTCTCACCCGAGCGTCGCGTGTTCGATTCTTCGGCTGGCTAAGTCCTCCATCACAACACAAGCAACATTTTCGGCTTTCTGTGGTGGTAGTAGGAGATTTTCAAACATTGTTGGGTTATTCGTAACCCGGGAATGTTTGTCTTTCTTTAAAAAAAAAAAAATAAAAAATAACAGCCATTTTTTTGACAATTTATAAGATACTAGCTGAACCCGACCACGCTTCGCTGTGGCTTTGTCTGATTTTAACTATTAGAGGAGTTAACAAAAATTGTCTAGCAACTGTGCATTTTCCAAGAAGACACATTGCTTTTGAATATCTGCTGTGACCATGGAACTATGATTATACGGCCAACACCAGTGTAGCTCTCTCCATTTTTCGGCGGCGGGGAGTGGGGATAGAAACGGAATTACCGCTCAGCGAGCGGGGGGAGGGTGAGCGCTCTACAGGGAAGGGCCGAACTGGTAATGGGCTCATTATTTAATTTATTTTTTAATTAAAAAACGTTTCTCAGTTTTTTTTTCGTATTTTAAGCACAAAATATTATTATAAATAACCCATAAATAGCCCATTACGTATTATTTGCTGAACGAATTTCTTTTCATAATTAATAATTTTCTTAGTTTTAACCACGTTTATTGTTTATAAAAAACCGACATATTTCCTGAGCAATGCTCACTTCCTCAGCGTTTACTTAATTAAAAAAATATATTAAATGAAGATAATATTAGCGAAACTCAATAAAAAATCTGAAAACAAAAAAAAATAGAGAAAAATATATGGGCTCATCTGGAAGGTTTTACTTATAATGTTAAATATAAAAAATATATCCTAGACTTGCAGAAAAGTCAATAGATATAGCATATTAAAATAAAATGGATAAAAATTTATCCAGACACTTTATAGATAGCATTTAGTTCGGGTTTGAATCTTGCAATCATACAATCATGTAGATAGCAGCCAAGAAAATATGCGTTAAGAAAATAAAGATAATGTCGGTAGTTCTTAGTCGAAGTAGTAATGAAGGTCAAAACCATTAAGCCGAAGTGCTACCACAGCCATAGAATTTTGTATAGAAGAGTTTAAAATGGCGTCTTACAAAGATTCAGAAGGCACCCGCAAGTTTGATAAAATCTTGAATGATCTCTTTGACATTTAAAACTCCCGAAATATTCGAAATTTTTTATACATACACACACATATGTTCTTTGGGAACGTACCCATACTACGTGACCAACTTTTTGCAATTTTTAACCCCCCCCTGGTGACCAAAAACCTAAGCAACTCGCCGCTCATTTGTACCAAGCGTAGTATTTTGAAGACCCCCCCCCCCCTGAACAGGTCACGTAGTATGGGTAAGTTCCCTTGTATATAACATACTAGCTGGTACCCGGCATGCGTTGCTATGCCATTTAATAAAGTAAATTGTTTCTCCCTGCGTGTCCTTTTCCATTCGTCTCGTTCCCCTTCCGCCCCCTCCCATTCCTCTCCCGCCTCCCCTTTCCCTCTCGCGTTTCCACTCCGCCTCCTCCATCTTCCCTCTCCCTACTCCCCTCCCCCCGTTCCCCGTGATTTTAAAAAACAATACATTGATTATATACGTTGAATTAACATTGTAAACATAATATGCAAAAGGAGTTTTAAATTAGTAGGAAAAGAAATAAAAATAGCAGTGGAAAAAAGACAAAGTAAAAATGTTTGAAAATGAATAAACTAAATGATGAAAAACACGTCCCCATATGACACGAGTAATCACTTGACTTTATATTTGTGCGTTATGAGTAATAAAAAATAAAAGTTTTTTGATATTTTTGTAGTATTACAAATTAAGTTGACTGATTCGGCCCATTGCCATTCAAGGTTCACGTGATAGCAACGGGCCGTTGGCGGCGGCGGTTGAAATGAACACGTCGAAAATTATAAAATGTGTATTTAAGCGATGTTTAAATACTTATATGTGGCAGGTAAAATCATCTTTCTATTTAAAAATCTTCATAGAACTACTTTTACACAATTTTACGGCGCAGTTGAACATTTTTCTATGTTTTATGAACGTTTTACTGGGAGCTCTATACGCGCCCGAGGTGTAAAAGCCAATGTAAGCTGTCTAAAAACCGTGCAGTAAAATTTTTGAAAAGGCTCACTTTGAGAGCTGGGGCACACTTCACATGCCGTCTCTCTAATATCCATACTCTTAGGCTGTGACTATGCTGTAGTGTAGAATATAAGGGAAGAAAAAAAAACATTCGTAAATTTTTAAAAATTATTTATTTATTCAGACCTTAAAGGCTTTTACAATATCACTTTATTATAGATTAGCACCTATTATTGTCAGCAATTCTTTGTAGTTGATCATTTCTGCATTGCAAAACGATATCGCGAGGATGAAATTCTTCTCCAACCATGACAATTCCCACCTCATTAATTTTTGGCGCATTATATCGTCTGACATGCTCACTTGCTGGTGTTTGATCAGCACTAATGACAATTTTATGGCTGTCTGATGGCATGAGATCAATTGCATTTTTGAACATTCGAATTAAATTATTGTTATCATGTAACATTTTTTGCAACGACTCAACAATATGCCTTTTGACTTTAGTAGAGATTTGACAGCGTGCATTCAACTGATCATTTTGATCTCCCATGAAATATATTTGTAGAAATTTATGTTGATTGCTGTGAAAAGGAAGCAAAGTGCCAGCTTTATGGTAAATTTGTTCCTGAATTTTAAACGTCGTCATAAAATTTTCTGTTATAACGTTAGCGCCAAATGAAGTCATCTGAAAACATGAATTGTATTTTCAAATATTTTTGAGGAAATCTTTTGAATCATCAGTAATTCCTTGCAACAAATTTATCAGTGGTGCTATTGGCTGATCAATTTCAGGTAGCTTCACTTTGCCGCTCGCACAACACATTCCCTGAGTTTCTCCTTTAAATTTCATCGCTTTGCAGTGTTGACAAACTTTATCCATTTTACCGATTTGAACAAATTTACATGAAATGAAAAATTGACATTTGAAAAAGCAATTCGATGGTAGGAAACATGGTTATTCAAAAGTTGCACTTTCATTCGTCTTCCGCGTTGATCTATTTCTTCTCGACGTTGTTGAGATGAATGTGCTGCTCGTCTTCTTCGCGCTTCTACTCGTAAGCTTTTAAGTCTTTCTTCCCGACGATTCGCCAGTTCTTCTGCTCGCCTCTGAATAATTCTAACTTGAACATGTTCATTATCGTCTAAACGTTCTTGATCAGTGCGGTTTGATCTTCTCTGACGATCTGCGTTTGAGTGTCGAGTACGACAGCCTATGTTTGAACGTGAGCGAGGCATCCCACTAATGGTGATCAACTTTGAAAAAACTTACACATCAATCAACTGGTCACAGTTACACTTTTTTGACCCTTTAAAAATTTGTCATATATAATTCGATTTGTTAATCTGATTTTTTGTAGGTTTTGCAAAGTTACGAACTGACATTCAGTACAATTATGAGTAAATTTAAAACGCACAGAGAAAACAAATGAGTGAAAATATTAATATAATTTGTTAGATATAATTGTACTTTTAAATCCGATTAAATTCTTTTAATTCCTAATTGTAGGTATCATAAATTTTTGTAACTTTTAATAAAATTAATAAAATGGCAACACTATCTAGAACTGTCATTCCGTTGTTTACTATGACAAATTATGTGTCAATTTAAAACGCATAAAATTATCCTTTTCCTTTGAAACTTCAAAATAAAAAAGTATGTATAAACGCTCTTCTGCCAAAATGCAATGTTCTGTAAAAATTTTGAGTCAATCCATCGATTACTTTCCGAGATTAGCGAACGCAAACATACGGAACCTAAATTTTTATATATGTATATAGATTATCGAAATTTTTTTAACCACTTCACGATGTCGGTAAGATCTTCTAAAGAATTACATGCTTTATTAAAAAATTAACCTAACCTGAGAAAATACACAACTGGGGAATTGTATTTCATCGTTAAGGGTCGGGTTTGGAAAACATCGCTCCGCATTAGCAGTAGCACCCACGTCTCGTAGCAGCAATACTAGAAAATTATATACGGGTAGTTAGAAAAATGTGTAAAGTTACTAGTGATTAAATTTTTTTTACTGTTATCTTACAAATTCTATAAGTTATACATACTGCAACTTTAGTTAAAACGCTGAAAAAGGCCTTCGCGATTATCTCTCCTGAACCTGTTGTAAACATTTTTACCAAAAATCCTTCCGTAATCTCAGAGTAAACACTATGTTAAAACACGCTATTAAATTAAAAACACTTCAGTGTATCTAGATTTTTATTGTAATTCGCCTAAACTTTCTGAATTTTTCAACTATTCTCCGCCATACAAAAATGTATGCAAAATAATACGCCGCGCGATGTCTTATATAACGGTTGAATTTCACAGAATTCATTCGGTCGTGAGATAGTGGTCAAGGCGAGACCACGCATATTTTTTTCGCAGCAATTTTGTTCGCTGTTTATTCGATTTTCGAAGGAATCATTGAGGAGATAGGTGTTACAGTAACCGGGTAAGTAGAAATAAAATATATTTATTATTATCTAATAAATTATTTTTAACTTGATTTACAGTTTACAGATTTTTTTTTTTTTAAACTTCAGGTACCTTCAAAATGGGTAAAAATAAAGGAATTCTTGCTTACCGTGCCATAAAAAATAGACCCTCCCACTGGAAGAAAAGGAGAATAAGGTAATAATGTAAAAATTTAATTTTTTTACTGATTTCTATCACAGGTAGTTCGAAGGTGGACTGAAGTCATTTTGCTTTTTGACATCTAAAAATTTCGGAATCCATCTTGAATTTCTCTGTAGTTATCTACCGATTTGGTTCAATATCAGAATTCGGGCGTTTAGGAGTGCACTGAACTCGAATCTAATGTCAAAATGCAAAATTTCGGCATCCATCTTGAATTTCTCGTGTTCTCTACCGATCTGGTTCAAAATCAGTATTAGGGAGTATTGGCGAGCACTGAACTCGGATCTAATGTCCAAATGCAACATTTCGGCATCCATCTTGAATTTCTCTAGTTATCTACCTATTTGGTTCAAAATCAGGATTAGGGCGTTTGGACGTGCACTGAACTCGGATCTAATGTCAAAATGCAACATTTCGGCATCCATCTTGAATTTCTCGTGTTCTCTACTGATCTGGTTCAAAATCAGTATTAGGGAGTATTGGCGAGCACTGAACTCGGATCTAATGTCCAAATGCAACATTTCGGCATCCATCTTGAATTTCTCTAGTTATCTACCTATTTGGTTCAAAATCAGGATTAGGGCGTTTGGACGTGCACTGAACTCGGATCTAATGTCAAAATGCAACATTTCGGCATCCATCTTGAATTTCTCGTGTTCTCTACTGATCTGGTTCAAAATCAGTATTAGGGAGTATTGGTGAGCATTGAACTCGGATCTAATGTCCAAATGCAAAATTTCGGCATCCATCTTGAATTTCTTTAGTTATCTACCGATTTGGTTCAAAATCAGGATTAGGGCGTTTGGACGTGCACTGAACTCGGATCTAATGTCAAAATGCAAAATTTCGGCATCCATCTTGAATATCTTAAGTACTTTGACGATTTGGTTCAAAATCAGGTTTAAGGAGTTTGGGGTTCACCGAACTCGAATTTAATGTCAAAATGCATAATTTCGACGACCATTTTGAGTTCTCTACCGATTCCGTTCAAATTGTAACTAAGTTTTATTGAAAACAACGACTGTCAGATCCATTGATAAATCGAATGAATTTCGATGTTGGGTAAATTCTGGGTTGTATTATTACAAATAAATTTATTTTATATGTTTTTTTAGGAAAGCAGCAGAAGCAATATAAATGACGTCGTTATAACAGAAACTATCAGTGAACATGTAAGTTTTTTTAAATAAACATAAGCGGCCTGAGTAATGCCTTCCATATAAACTTTTTGCTATAATGAATGATCTACCACACTTTTTGTGAATGTTTAGAATTATCGATAATAGACATGGAGAAAGGATGATGTCATTACAAAATGACAGTCTTATGAATAAATGAGGAGCTAACACTTATCACTCTGTATTGTTTTGTATTTCTTTTATTAATAAGTTTACATTACAAATGTATAGTATAATGTCCTCCACGCTAGCAATTCACCTGTGTTGTGGAGGACATTTTTCAATTGTAAAATTATATAATAGTAAACAAGTATATAATAGTAACTTTGTTATTTTTGGATAATGCTGTGAAATAACTATAATAATTGAACGTAGTTATGCAGAAAGCAGCCAGGCCACAATTTTGGCAAAAATGAGATATTGTTGTAATCCGACGGAGAAACGTCCATTCTATGTTCTATTAAAACCAGCCAGGTCGCTTTCATACAAAAATTCGTAGTAATCGCCTTCTTAAATATTTGCTGATCACGAAAACACCGTTTAACAATTTGCAGAAAGCGCCCACGGCATTCATATTCAGCAGAAAACAGCCAGAGACAACTGGTCGATTTTGTCAGCACAAGTAACATTATGTTTATGACGTTTACCTGATCTGCAGAAAACGGTCACGGCGCTTGTCTGTTTTCTACACTGTAGCGTTTGTACCGAAACTTTCAAGTGGCGATCTACAGAAAGCGCACTCGCATTATAATAATAACTTGTTTTTTGGGAAAAATCTATAATTTTAAGTATGTATTATCATTGCCTAATAATATTTCATTCATTTAATGAAATCCTGTAAGACTGCTAGACAAAATTTATTAGCCAGTTCTAACAATCTACTAATATTAATTTTAAAATTTAGGAACTGAACCTATCGTGTAACATTATTTTAACAAATAGAAATAAAATATTTATAGTTAATTAAATAAAAATAAAAAAAACAACGAAGAATGAATATAAAATCAAAAAAGTACAAAAGACTACATAGATAATTAGAGACAAAAATCAGTACATTTTTTTTCAGCTTACATCTTCTTTTGAAAATTACTCAACTTTTTTTTTTAATAATTTATGTTCATAAACGAAATGATAAAAATCAAGATTTTTTTAATGATATTTGGTAATAAAAAAAACCTCTTAATATAAAATATTTTTTTAAATATCTATTTTAATTACGTGAATTAAATGCACACATGTTGTAAGCACTGATTATAAGCATAGATTTCTAGTCGATGGTTATAGAAACCCATAATGAATATAATAATAATATCTAAGTATTTTATATTTCACAAAGTATTACGTATTAAGGTTTAAAAATTAATATTTCCTTGGAGATATTAAAAATTCCTCGGAATATAAAATTACTAATTGGATATAATAGTAATATCTATATAACTACTGATTTTAAGTAAAATAATAAATCATAATTTCATATATTTAGTGTATTTGGTAGCTCTGGCTGTTTTCTACGAATTGCGTATTTCGCAAAGTAAGGCCGGATGGTTGATTGCTGAGCTTACATTCTCAATAATGTATTCTACAGAAAGCAGCCAGACCTTATAAAACACCAATATCTCTAAAAACCTACCCTTAAATCCACTTTAATGTTATAAGAATGTGATATCTATATATTATTTATAATTTTTAGAAGTAAAAAACATCCTAGGTGTTATGTAGATTTGATTATTAAATCTTTAGACAAAAGTGCTCGTATCTCCGTTTGAGTTTTTTATGGCTGGCTGCTTTCTGCATAACAGCGTTCAATTGTGGGTAATAATTAATTTATTTTGAACTTACAAATAACATTTGCAATTTTACCTGTAACACGCACAACACGAGTTAAGCGTGTTTTATACAAAGAAAAAAAAACTTTTCAACAGCCTTCTATAAAAAAACAGAGTGGAAGATACTTTATGTATCGCCCTGGTGTAAGACCACTATTCAGAATTGAAACGTTGCTTGAAATGGCTTTAGCCGTGTGTGGTGACCAAATCTGAATAGCCAGGTACTTCCCCTATATTATTCCACTCCCACCTTATTCAGCCTCACAACATACCCCAATCAATGGCCCCAGGCGATTAATAACAGTTGGGACTTTGTAAGGTACATAAAAATAAAACATTTAGTTGTTTCTTAAAAATTTGTCTGAACTTCTTTATATTTTTGACTGTCTTTTTCTAAATGTGCTTCGTTCTACTTTATATATATCAAAGATAAATTGTAAAATATATTCTTTCTTACTAGGTATTAAAAAAAAATTGTATGAATATAAATAAACTTTCAAAAACAAAACTACCGGTTTTTTAATTTCTAAGGCGCAGAGTAAAAACTGGTTGTCGTAACTTATTCACACCCATTATTTTTTGGTAAAATTATAAAAAAATTAATAACATTATACAAACAATATATGAACCAAAAATTTTTTCCACATCAAAACACCATTAGATTCTATGTCACATTGAGTCAAAAACTAAGACGTCTGTAAAGGTCCAGGGGCTAAAAAAAGTCCACGTATCCTTACCCTTGCATAATATGATTTATAGTCTGTCGAGCTGTATCAATTATGTTGGCAATAAATTAAAATTTTACAAAGCAAGTGTATTTTTATTCCGTACTTTGTCAAAATGCTCACCAGCCGTGCCTGAATCTAACCGAAATACACAGTAGATCGCGGCGGCCGAGCTTGTTTGCAACTACCAAAAATACCTAACTGCAGTGAATGGGCAGTTGACCCAGGCGCAAATGTCTCTATGAGCTATCCACGCTATTCCACAATATGATTCTTAGTATGTTAAGCTGTATCCATTATTATAGTAGGAACTAAATTTTAATTTTATAAGGCAAGTGTATTTTTATTTCCTAAGTCCGTAGTGTCTAGTATACCCACATCTCCTCTAGTCACCCGCAGGCGGTCAGCTGCGGCCGTGTTTGTCTACAAGTACAAGAAATACCTAACTGCAGCGTCAGCGCGGTTTGATACCCGACCCTTAATGTGTACAGCCCTGGAATTTTCTTACAAAATAATGTATGCGGCTGGATCGCACTGTTAAATCGTGCTCCTAAGTCTCTTAGTAACTTATGTTTATTTATTTATTATGAATTAACACCGATTAACGGCTTTTACGCGGGATTTACAATAATTTGAAATACGTATAATGAACATACATAGATAATACAAGTGGGAAAGTGCGTGAGAGTTAGATGAAAAGTTCATTTGACAAAAAATTTAAAAAGTATGTATTGTTAGCATCAACACAAAAGTACAAAGAGTAAGCTACTGAATACAATATAAGTGTGAAGAAAAACAGAAAAAAGGAAAGAAAAATACACCACAGGTACATGTACACAAGATATTTTGAAAGGTACTTAAGAAGTACTTTGAAAGTACGAAAGTAACTTTGTAAAGTACATAATAAAAATAAATTAAAAAATCCCAGAAGTAAACCGTATGTTGAAGAATATAAACATTCAAAATATATTTGATTTATAATTGAACTGAGAAGCGCTGATAAACAGCTTTAATTGACCCATTGGCCTCAAATCCCGCCATCCTTGCGGTTGTACAGTGCAATGTCGAAAACTCCAACCACGCTAGCCTGGCGGGACTGAAATATGTCGGCTTTAAACCCAAAAATGGACATATGCGTAACATCTGTTTTCAAAATTTTAAATGCCAAACACGCTATAGATATTTAAGCATTCATTTCTCAGTATTGACAATAAAACAGTCCTAAAGTTTTTTACCTTATATTTAAATTGAATTTTTGTACGCGATCTGCATCATTGAGAGTTTGTCAAAATGGCGAGTCTTAAAAATCTTGCAAAGCGGGCCTCCACGTCCCCGATTGCTTCGAGGACTATCGCACAAAATTATTTTTTTAGTTATATATATATATGTAAAGGAATACCTACCTAGGAATGCATAGGGATTCCTTCGTATTCAAATAATGAATTACTTTTCAAATGTGATTCATTGATGTGTTGTCATGGTGACATACAAACAGATTATTATTGTTTTTGACGAGCTATGTAGCAGAGATTCAATTAATCAAGATATCAGAAAAATAAGTGTTAAAGTGTTATAATGTTTTTAAGATCGACAAATAAACTTCAAATGTAGTTTCTTTGTTAACAGAGCAAAACATGATTTGTTTTGTCATAAAGAATACCAATAAAGAAGTACAACCAAAGATATTCAAATACAGAAGAGATATGCTATGGTGTCCGCGCAACTGTCGCCGGACTATGCGCTAATTAGCGTAGTTTTCATACAAAAAGAATTTGTTCATTTCGTTGATTTTTTGAAAATGTGCATTAATATTGGTTAACAATATATTTTGAATAAGGAAAGAATTCATTCATTTAGTTTAGCGTTCGTTTGGTTTATTCGTTAATTATTTGTTCTTTTAGTTTATTTGTTAATTGGTAAACAATATCGGCGACACCCGGAAGCGCAGACCCACATAGTAAAAACAGCAGATAGCACATCTACTTATATTTCAATATCTTTGAGTACAACCAATAGACAAATTGTCTTATAAAACTACATTTTTAGTGAAGAGAAACAATGACGTTAGAAATGGAAAAGTTACAATTCACATTTACAAGATATCAGAAAAATAAGTGTTAAAGTGTTATAATGTTTTTAAGATCGACAAATAAACTTCAAATGTAGTTTCTTTGTTAACAGAGCAACACATGATTTGTTTTGTCATAAAGAATACCAATAAAGAAGTACAACCAATAGGCAAATTGTCTTACACATATATTATATGTAAGAAAAACATAATGTCAATAAGATTGACCAATGTACAAATTTAAAAAAAAGGCTTTTTTTAAATTTTTATATCCAGATTTAATCATATTATAATTTTATTTAAAAAAACCAAATATATTTTTTAAATGCCTTGATTCAGTACACAAGTAAATTTTTAAAAAATATTACGATTAAACATGTAGTTTAAAAGTTATATTAAATTTACGATAAGCCGCCGCACTTTTAATAGGCACAGATTTTGGAAAGTACACTATTTTTAAACTTAGTTACCGCAAAAAACATCGGATTAAATTTACGATAAGCCGCCGCACTTTTAATAGGCACAGATTTTGGAAAGTACACTATTTTTAAACTTAGTTACCGCAAAAAACATCGGATTAAATTTACGATAAGCCGCCGCACTTTTAATAGGCACAGATTTTGGAAAGTACACTATTTTTAAACTTAGTTACCGCAAAAAACATCGGTTTCAGTCAGGACCGGTGGAAAAATATGCATTTAAATTTACATTTCATAAACAAAAAAAATTTGTAGGTACGTAATTTCTCGTTACGGCTGACGCATAAATATACCAAACCCGGCTGTCGCTGACGTTTCGTATTACTTTATTTTGCATTCTGAATTCTGAACAATGCTGAACAACTTCCACTATTTCCAGGGTACCAATCGATAAATATTAAAAAAAGATTGCTCTATGGCAAAAATCACATATATTCTAGGAAGGTACTAACTAAAGCTACCGTACAAATTTTCAAAATAATTTATTGATAAGCCGCCGCACTTTTCATAGGCACAGATTTTGGAAAGTACACTATTTTTAAACTTAGCTACCGCAAAAAACATCGGTTTCAGTCAGGACAAATTTTCATAATATTAAAAAAAGATTGCTATACGGCAAAAATCACGGTAATTTTTGGAGATCGCTGGCAACGGTTAATATGCACTTTAAAAAAAACCTTTTGATTCACCTTAATTACATTAAAAGGCAACTATTTGCATTGGAGGAAGTGGAAAATATTTCATTCTAAATTTTGATTACCTAAAATTAAAATTAGCTTTCGTCTTGTGAGATTGTACGCCAGAATCACAAACCATGTTACACAAACCTAGCGTAGCCGCTAAACTACTTGAAAACTGGGATGTTTTTCTTGCCTTGACGCGAGTAGGCGTTATAAAGGGGCACTTTCTTTTGTATCACAAACCATGTTACACAAACCTAGCGTAGCCGCTAAACTACTTGAAAACTGGGATGTTTTTCTTGCCTTGACGCGAGCAGGCGGTATAAAGGGGACACTTTCTTTTGTATCATAAACCATATCACACGGTTAGGTTAGGTTATTAGGTTAGGTTAGGTTATTAGGTTAGATTATTAAGTTAGGTTAGGTTATTAGGTTAGGTTAGGTTATTAGGTTAGGTTAGGTTAGGTATATAAAATAAGGCGTTCTCCAACGACATTCAGAAATTTATAATTGAGAATTTTGAAGCTATTAATACTATTAAGCTATTAATACTATTATTAAGCTATTAATACTATTAAGCTATTAATACTAGGGGTAGTTTATTTTTTAAATATATACCTATTAAAAGTATAGTGGCATGCGGCGTCTAGTCGTAAATTTACCCAATTTTTTTAGCTTTTAACAGAGTAGTTTTATTTCGGAGGTCAAAGGTAAAATTGTATGTAGATATTCTTTCAATATTTATAGCATCATCGACAACATATTTATTACCACGTATATGGAGACGATTTATTCAGCGTTTGATCCTGTATTGTTGCAATGGTAAGGTAATTTGTAACTAACTGATCTGCTCGGTACATGGAAAGTTATCAACGAAAGAAGTTCAGGGGAGTTTAACAAGTTCTTAACAATTTTAAATAAATAAAATAAGTATCTTTCCTTTAATGTTTCGAGTTCCGTTAGTTGTAACAGAGAGAAAGAAGCAATTAATGTTTTCAAAGAACATTCCCAATTTAAAATTATTGTAGGCAATATAAGAATTTATGATGGACTCACTCAATGGAATTTTCATGTATGCTCTAGTATGGATTCCAAATGGTGGAGTTTAATTCTAACTGGCTTCTAACAAGAGAAGTGTGTAGTAATTTTACAGAAATCAGTAAGACAAATCCCAAATTTGCATTGCTATACTCTTTATACAGGGTGCGGAAGCATAACTTCCTTTTTCAAAACTTAATAAAACCCATTGTATGAATCAGAAATTTTTAATTTGTTTTTTATAATGTAGGCACATACCTAAAGTTTTGTTTTACTTAGTTTTGAAGATCAAATCAGGTAGGTGATGTCCCTCATTCTCCATACACTGAGTAAACCGATTTCTGGCGTTTTGAGTCTTGCCAGCATATCAGGCGTTATCCTTGCAATTTCTTCCTGGATGTTGGTCTTCAAATCTTGTAAGGTCCTTGGACGGTTCACATAAACATGGGATTTCAAAAAAACCCATTGAAAAAAATCACAAGCGAACAAATCGGGAGAGCGGGCCGGCGATTCTAAATCACCCCTAATTGAGATGAAGTGCTCTGGGAAGTGTTCCCTCAAAATAGCCAACAATGCTCGGTGATCTAATGGGACAAGGGACTCCAGTTCTTCTTCTTGTCGCACTTACAGTTTGTATGAATGTAGTGACCCATATAACAATTGATTTACGGTCCGGGACAGAGGTTAAATTAAAGCGATTCCGAAAGGCGCGCTGGATTGCGATCATAGAACATCCGTTCAAAAAGTAGGCCTCATCGGCAAATGTACGCTCCTCACTGTTCCAACGCATGATGGCGACTAAACTGTGTCGGGACAAAACTTTAAGGTTCTGCCTCTCGAACGAGATCACTAGCACTCCGCTATCACATCAACCGACTGAAAGGCGCGCATTTAAAAAAAAGAAGTTATGCTGCCGCACCCTGTATTATTAATATGTTTAATGAATGTTAATTATGCGTCAAAGTTTATTCCAAGGTATCTTATTTCAACAACAGATAATAAGGTATAATCATTGAGAAAGTAGGTGAACAATGGTTTTTTTTCCTGTGGAATCTCATAACTTGACATTTTTTTACTAACTAAAAAACCCCGTGAAAATTTTGTTCTATTGATAAACATGAATAAAAAATTGTTCATGGAAAGAAATACACATTGTTTACACAGCCTGAGGGGGTAGTTTATCTCATGTGTACAACTGTTTTGTTAATGATTTCTGAATGAATTTTGGAATTTTTCCAACAAATTTTAAATGTTGTAACAGTTAATATGAAAGAGAATTACCTAATATACTGTTTATCTAGAATTCAATATGTATGAATGTATTTAATTTATGGCTAGCTACAGTCTGAAAAGTAGAACATGAAACAAGTCAAGTCAATCGGAATAAAAGAAGGAAATTAATTATATAAAAATGTGATTTATTGAATTTTAGATTATAAGGAAATTGAGAAGTATCTAATAATAGACTCTTAGAAAACTATATCATCTCAAGGGGTGCTTGTAATTCTCGAAGAGAATTACAACAATCAAACTATGATGCGAAATAAGAAATTAAGTTATGTGGAAGATAAAACAAAATGTTGGACGCCAGAGCTTTTAAACTACAAAACTCAACTATTTAAAATGGTATAACCAAAATGGTAACCTTGATAATATACATTTAATCTAAATAAAAATGTTATGATGAGAAATAAACGTTACAATTAGAGACGCCATGGTGATGTTAGTTTCGTCCGCCGTAGGTACGTGCTCCTCTCCTTGGGCTTGTCCGATCCAAACTGAAGGTAGGTACAGTTTCATACTGGAACTCTATGCTCAAGTGATGTGGTCAGCGCTCTCCAATATTCGTGATGTGTTCGGGGTTGGAAGGTACCGATGTTATTTATCGGTTACATTACCCCCTTTCCCAAAAAAAATGAGGTCCACCTGGCACCTCCACAAGAGAACTTCATGTCCTGTGAAATTTGTTCGCAAGTATGATGGAAGCATATATATTGAAACTTGCAAGTAGATAGGATCCTGGTAGACAGAAGTAGTTCCAGTCCATATATTGTACATAATGGAAGAAGTGGTGACCACCGTACTGCAATAATGTTGACATGACGTCATAATAAAGCGATGAACAAGAAGAAAAATTCCATAATTCAATGCAGCATCTCTCCGATAATGATGTCTTCAAATAACTGATGACCCAAAGTGGCCCAAGGTAGAGATGGAAGCTCTGGTAAAATATCTTGAAACCAGCGTTGATAATTTTGAAAAAAACTCTCTGATAATGATCTTGCAAACAGTGTTGATAATCTTGAAGAAATCTTCCAATGATGAAGTCTTCAAGTGGGATAATGATACGAAGTGGCTTGAAGTAAGATGAATGCCTTTGTACCACATTTTGAAACCAGCGTCAATGAACATGAAGGAAACTTCTTCTTAGTCTTGATATTTGAAATTTTCTTGAGGTTATCTTGAAGTTTCCTGTACTAAACTGCCTAAATAAGGTTACCAGCAACAAAGTAAGATATAAATGGAAATAAAATTCAAGATGAAATACCTAAAATGATTATGTTAATGTATGCTCAAAGCTGAAATTTTTAATATTCCACATAACATATTAAAGAAACTTAAATTTAAAGATTAATATATTTTAAAACTTCATGTCTATACAAAAGAAAGAATTACTTTTTTTTTTTTTTTTTACATGAGCTCCACACAGGAGGCCCTGAGGAACATAATTTCCCTCAGGGCCTATGTCATCTTTATGCTCACCTATGATGCTGTGTGGAGGGTTTTTTTAAGGAAAGGAAGGAGAGGAGAGTTCTGGGAAGGAAAAGGGTTTAAGGGGTGGGTAGGAATCTTGGATTCAGTATGTCCTGGTCATCCGCCTCCAAGACCTAGACAAACCTCAAGACCTAGACAAACCTCATGCACTTGATATGCATTTGCAAATTAGAATGAAAGGGATTTACCTAAGTTGAAATATCCCCCAGCGATGTACCTAAATATATGATAATTAAATGTATTTTAAATTGAGATTAAGTATGGTGAATATATTAATCAATTAGTCTAATAGCCGTTAGATATCAAAATACAAAAAAATAGTTCAAAAACATATGAAAATAAAACTTACAGAGATTTTATTTTTTATTAAATTCCCAAAATAAAATAACAGCCCTTAAGCTTGTATTATGCTGAACTAAATATGAAATCCTCAAAATGAAATACCTAATTTGTTTGAAAGTATTTTAAAACCCCAAGAAGCAAATAAAATTTTTCGAGATAATCAGTAAACTATACCCAGATGTTAAGAATGATAAATGTATTCAAATGTAGATGGCACTAGTGTAGGCCCATTTATTTTAAAATAAATGTTACTAATTATTAGAAAATGTTACTATTCAACAACAGATGTCGTTGGTGTCATTATGATATGATAGCCTGACCGAAACAGCAAAGTTAATAAAATAATACCTTGGATTAAAATATTTATATAATACTTATATAGTGCAATTGCATAACGTGGATTGACCAGATGATCATTTGGGAAGTGTGTGAAAGGGCTTAGTTTTTCCTGTGGGGAAAATTAAACCCGGACTTTTAAATCTGGTGAGTAATAAAAATACCAAAGGCATAATAAAATTTATAATGAAGTTTTCACATCCTGAGTGAATTAACATAATTCATTATACTGGAAAAGAAAATTCATCATGAAAATTCTACTAAAGAATTTTCAGGAGGAATATTAATACGATTCACAACAACACAAACATATAACACCTATCTGCTAAACAAAATTTGTATAATTATATATATATATGTATAGCCAGTTATGAGCTGTATTGCAATAAGAAATTATCTTGGTAAAATTTTATATATTAACATCACATATGTCAATGTGCAATATGATATCTGTGCTGATTCCATTTTGGACATTCATAACTATTATTGTAAATATATATATGTATATAATTATAATAAAACATTAAATGAATAGCAAAATACCTAAGGCTTCTTTGAGATCCTCTAAAAGAGTCAGTGCCTGAGATTCTACCATCGAACGAATCGAAACGTGTTTGCGAACTCAGTGACAAGAAAATATTTCATAACCTGTATGGAACGCTAAACCTTAAAAATCTGCCGTACACAGAGGGTATCTTCGTGAGATTATATTACGCCTCACTAAATGTCTAATGCTAGCAACATCAGAAAAAATTCAGTGTAAGTATTATCACTGAAATTGGGGCAACGCTCCCAAAATTGTTTTGTAAAACAAAACTTATACGATTTCCTACCACAAGGAACAGAACACGCAGTACACATTCCACAAAACAAAAAAACAGTACTTACAAGAGCCGCAAGCTACCTTCAACGATCAACCCCAACCACGGGCGTAGCCAGGTTTTAGTATCGGGGGGGGGTTCAAGAAAAATAAAAACTACTGGTCGGAGGGGGGAGGGGGGGGGGGGACGACTTTGTATGTCTTGAGCATTAACTATAACAATTTGTGGACATTTTGTGTTGAAAACTTTTAATTTACTATGTACATTGGTTACTTAATTTTTTTGTAATATTGTCATGTAATAAAAAATTTACCAGGTCGAAATTTCCGTAGATTTAGTGCTGATTTCCCTTTTCCCTAAAAATATTTTTCTCCCCTAGATCTAGTCAAATTTCCCTGGACACACCGCCACTGGTGTGGGGACAATACCGTACCAATACGGTACGAAAATATACAAAGGTTACCAAATGCGATCGGATAATCACCGACGGCCAGCGGCGAGTGGTAAAGTAGAGAGGGCGAATCCAAAATACATTATTAGTGTAATAATTAGTAATAAAATAAGTTATACCGCTCGCATCTCCTTATTTTAATATTATTGATGTTGATATCTTAACTTTTCAGGGGGGGTTTGAACCCCCAAAACCCCCCCCCTGGCCACGCCCATGACCCCAACTATCGTTTGAAAGTTGAAATTGCTTTTTGAAAACATAGGTATCTGAGAACGGTGGCGCTCCAAGCCCAGACATATGTTTCCCTTGACAAATAAACACAAAATTAACTAACAGCTGAACTACATAATTGCTACGCAATTATGATTATATTAATATTTGCAGCGTCTCGGAGCTACGAGAACATATCCTCTTTCGACCCCACTGCACATTGTTTAATCCATCGATTAAATTGATGATTATGAAGTAATAATTATCAGAAATACTCCTGAAGTAGCGTAGACGCAAACCTAATCTCGTGATATAAATGACCCAACCTACGAAATTTTAATATGTAACATAAATTCTTAATAACAATTAACTCAATCGTTCCGAAAAATATAATATATGCTGTATATCTCTGATAGCCCTTAATAGGAAGATAAACCTGCAAATTAAGGAACCGCCAACATTGTTACAGAATAAAATGCAACCTCTATCAGGTAACACTTGATTAAGAATCCCAAAAGGAATAAAACCCAATGTTGTTTTGACCAAGATGAAATTCCCCCAACAGTGAAACAATTAATTAATAATAATCCAGAATCAACAAAAGGATTGATTAATAATCATTGATTTGATTCTTAGCGAATAGCGAAGTCTCATACCCAAAATCTTATAAGTTACTCAAACTACCGACAGAGGGCAACGAACATGGTCCCCCATTTAATAAAGTTCCTATGAAACAGAAATCACTACTACAGCAAGAACCATTTTTAAACATGTAAAGCCCTAAGAAGGAATGTAAAATAATGCAAGCAAGCACTGCAATAATAGTCCCCGTCTCAAAGAAAGGAAAAATAGAGAAAGTCCTCAAAAAATTCATCTCGTTATGCAATTACCAGGAATTTTAAATTCTTAAATAGAAATTAAATAAATTTAAACTTTAACCATGTAAAATGACTCAAATCAGTAAAACCCCAAGAAAACTAAAACACAGAACCTCGACACGAATAAGCAATTTGAGTAAGTTGACCTTCTATCACTCAAATTTCCTATTGGAATGCCTGACTCTCAAAACGAAAAAAACTATAAGATAAAATCCAATCACATAATGATATCGCAGTTTAGTGTACTTTTAAACTGCCATCGGAAAGTGTAAAGAAACTTATCCGACCCAAACAAATTTACTAGTGTACCATAATTATATCAGAAAACCCCAAACCGATAGAACTTGTCAAAAAAATGAACGTTTATCATCGAGCCTCAGGTAAACTTCATGATAATTGCGAAAACTATCAACTGCAGAAAACAATTTTCTATGCTCAAAATTACTCAATCTTAAGGAGATAATAAAAAAAATTAATGATTTATAAACTCTACTAAAGTCAAAATCTGTCAATTAGATCATCATTGCAAATTAAGTAAAATAAATATATAACCCTGCATCCGCGGCGAACAAGCAGCGACGAACCGTTCGGCTACAGCAGACCCGACGTCCTGAATCTACCTTGGCGCAACCCAGAGAACTCACGCTGAAAAGTTATTAATTGAATGTTATTTAGAGAAAAAAAATATTGAAACATGGTAAACAAGGGAATATGCCCACAAAGGCTGACAAAGATACTTGTTAATGAACAAATTATTTACTTGAGTCGCATAACAAAACAAATTTGTCCTTAAGTTTAAATAAACTGGAAATATATATCCGTGAATGTGTTCAAGCAATAGATAAGAGAATAAAGCAAAGAAAATCAGCCAAAAAAGATTGTACATCACTGGAAATCAGTGGCGGACTAAGGGGGGGGAGAGGGGGGGGGCGGTCCGCCCCGGGCCCCCAGTCTTGGGGGGCCCCCAAACGCCACTGTAAAAAAAATTGTAATTTTTATTTCATTTTTTGATAGATGCACTTGTTAAGAATGCTCTCAGAAATTTTTTATAAGAAATTCGAAAAATTGACGGAGATATAGTATTTTATGTGAAACCGTTTGGAACAGTTTGTACGTTGAATTATCCTCAGCAAATTTTAAATGCGTTTTATTTTTGAATGAATTTTATTTTTTATTTTTATGGTAAATTTTCCTCGTCTGGTATATAGTCAGGGCCGGATTAAACATGTCGGGGCCCCTACTCAATGCACGTGTCGGGGCCCCTCTACCATAGGGGCCCCTAGCCGATGCGTGGCTCCTAGGCATGGGCCTACACTGCACTGTGGACAATACGGCCATGCTAGAGCTGGCTTAAACACGTCGGGGCCCCTAGGCAATGCAAGTCATATAAATTTTTGAGTTTATTATTGTTACCTAGTATTGGCACTGATATCCAGATCTCCTCAGTACACGTAGACCAGGGAATTCTCTGAGCCTTCAGAGATTTGGATGTTGCAATTAGTACCCCCCCTCCCTGCTGCTGTCCAGACAACAAGTAGTTCCGATCCTCTCTAAATACATCATACCTATTGTCAAATAATTCACTGTCCTGGATTGATTTATTTAGCCAAGTTTCACATATAAGATAAATATCGTTATTGTTCAAAAGGACCTGATTTAAGAAACTATGAGTTTTTGTGCGAAGACCTCGCACATTTTGAAAATATATGTTAAGCATTTTTAAATATTATGTTCGTGAAATTGTTTGGGAAATAGTTTGAAAAGAATAATTATGCTGTGATTGGGGGCATTTTTGAACATACGATTTTTTTTTGTTTTTGTTTGTGGTAAATTAAAATGTCTATGGTTTTAAGAGGCTTTTGTTTTGACAGATTGATTGTTATATCTATGGACAGATTACTAATACAATTGCAATTCAAACAATTGATAAAAACATGTTTTAACATTATTTGATAAGAGTTTAAAGGGAATTTGTAATTAACGTATAGTGATGATTCGTGTATTACGACTAAGTAGAAATTGAATATTATGTTAAGGTACTGCAAGAGGTTAAATTTGATATAAATAGTAATACGGTTGATATTGTTCTGTAAATTTAGTTTCCTAAAGGGAGGGCCGATGTAGAAGCGTCTTGTGTGGGCATTGTCTTCAATGTTGAAAGTCTGTTAACGTCATCTTGATCCGCAATTAAAATTATGGGTGTTGTATCACTTACACGAATGAAGATTTTCCCATTTTTTATCCAGCAGTAGAGAATTTTTCTGTCCGTTTTTATATCTCTACATTGTTTTAGGAGATGCTGATTTTTGGGGGTTAAATGTTCATTGATGTAAATTCTGCTGGCACCAGGAAGCTGCAATTCTGAGGCAAACATTCCCTTCCTCTTCCTTATTGCAGCTAACAGGTTATCTTTCAGGTGTCGGCGTGTAAATTTTACGATAATGTTCCTCTGTTTTCCATTTGTCACATTTCGGTTTATTCTGGGGGAGATTCTGCTTGCGAAGTCCACTTCCTCTCGGGTGATTTTACATCCAGCTGTAGCACCAATTTTGGAGAGAATGTCATAAATATTTTCGTTTCTATCTTCTGGAACGCCACTTATTATAAGGTTATTTGCACGATTATATTGATCATTGCGCTCTATTTGTCCTTCCAAATGTTTCACTTTCTTCTTAAGCTCCTCAATTTCCTCCTTGAACTCCTTTTTGATAACTTCTACTATGCTATTTTTGAAGTCTGCAAATGATTTTTCTAGAAACTGGATTTTAAATTCATCGAACTTTTTATCTAGAATTTGCAGTAGTTCGGGATTAGGATTATTGGTGGACTTGGAATTTGCACGTGTAGTCATTGTTATATATCGGTTTTTATCAGAATGGTATCGTGTCGATCTCCTATTATAGTTGCGTCAACATCGACGTTATTTGCAACAGTTGAAAATTGCCAACGATATCGACGTTGGCGTTGGATAGAATTATCGTCAACGCCCAGTACTAGTTTGGAGTTGGGAGGACCCATACAAACATCATCCTTTGCATATAAAATAGGAATAAATAAATACAGCCCGAACCGGTTTTTTACAATTTTTTAAATAAATATACTACTACTAATATTTCTAATGTCTGTACAGTTTTAGTTCCGGTTTTACTTATGTATTGCACTTCATATTTTTTTACTATCTTAAGGTAGCATTCGGATCTCGGCAGTCGCGATTTGGCAGTTGCGACCAGCTGCCGTGACCCATTATCACGGCTGTGCGGCGCTGCCAGAAGCTTTCGGATAGCAGCGTCCACGGCCCGGGCAGCAACTGCCAACCGTAGTAGTCAAGCAGAAGTCAGTGCGAACAGTTGTGCATTGCAGTCGTGTATCGAACATTAACTATGTCTGGCAATTTCAATGAACGAAAGCGAGAACTCGTGAAGAGACTGATACAGGACGAAGAAGAGGATGATGAAATAATGTTGCTCTTACTTTCATCAAAAAGGAATAAAATCGATTCATTATATACATCCAGAGTCGATGAAGGCAGCTATCAAATCCTGATAAAACGGCACTTAAATCTAAAGGATCAGAAATTCAGGAAATACTGCAGACTAAATAAAACTCAATTTCAATTTGTACTTAGTTTAATTGAAAACGATATTCAACCAATGAAAAAAGGATCAATCACAGCTGAGGAAAAACTATTTCTCACTTTAAGATAAATATGAAAAAGAACTGTTATCTAGCTGGAAATATGTATTAGAAATGTTTTCAGAAGTATTTGTTGGCAAATTAAAAGTATTTGAAACACTAAGTCAGTAGCTTCACTGACTGAACTGGGTGAATAAGGATTTGCTGATGAAAATTGCGAATTTCGATCAAATGGGGGACTGCTTAAAGAAGTACTAGAACTTTGGTTCAGGCTTCTTAATTCATAATCTGCTAAAATATTGAAAACCTTAGTTTTAGCTACTATTCTTAATGCAGGAGTAAGCTTACTTAACATTGTCCCAACGTGCGAGCAAAACGATTTAATGCCATCCACATCTGATTCCTGCTCTCGATTTGAAGTTGACTGAGCTGTGAGGGCCTGAATTTGGGCTCGCCTTTCAGTGTCCCTCTCTTTCCAGTATTTGAATAAAGCCGCCTGCATAGTACTATTTTGACTCTGTTTCTTTTTTTTCAATACGCCCCCTCTTCCTGTTTTTTGTTTGGTTTTTTTTTTTTATTATTTAAAAAAAATACATACGTATACAGATTCATAGTAAAACATTTGATTCTTAAAACTAATAACAATATATAAATTTCTTTTTAATGAAACTACCCAATTCAAAAGAGAAAACATTTCTCGTACTTGAATTTTGGAGTGCCATTGTAAAATGCATAGGTACACAGAGTATGTTATTACAAGTACTTATATTAATAAAATATATATTCATGAAGACAAGTCGACATAAACTTGAAGTAAATAAGAGTTAAAATTGGAATAAGATGCAATATAAGATAATACAGGCATAGATATATTAGAAATAAAAACAATATTATTGTATTTATTCAATATGAATGTAGATTGTAAGTAGGTAGTAGTTACATATCGTTGGTTAAGAAAACATTGATATTTGAAATGGATGGGCTGACAGTATTGTCAGAGTAGGTACATATAATAAAGTTGTAACAATTTGGTGCCTGCAAATAACGCGTATGTACTTTGCTTTCAATTTGATATGGTGATGAAATATTTTTAGAGAATATGTTCCAGTTTTTTTGTTTTGTTATTATTGTGATGATGAATTTAAAACTTATAATTAGTGTCGGGTTGGTCTATTAGTGTTTTTATTTGGGATTTAAAAACTTTATAATTTTTTTCAGACTTGATTTTATACGGGAGAGCATTGAAAAATTTTATACCTTGATAAGCATAATGGTGTTGGGAAGCACTCGTTTTAAATTTTGGAATTTCTAAATTGCCCCGTGATCGTGGTCGGTTGTTTATGTTTGTGAATGTTGTTGTTGATGGATCGAAATGATCTTTATGAGTTTGCAATAATGAGTTCTTTTCGAAAATTTTAAGACTGAGAACCCTAAAAGAGTCAAATAGCTGTGTTGTTGGAAATACAGATGGTTTTCGTAAGATGGCTTTCAAAATCAACCTCTGTACCCTTTCTACAGGTAAGAGGTTAGTTTTGAAAGTCCCACCCCACCCGATTATACCATATTGTAGAATATATTGGGCAAGAGAGAAATAGATAGTTTTGATCATATTGGATGATAAGATGTTTCTCAGTCTAATAAATATGTATATAAGTTTTCTTATTCTGGTTACTGTATTTTGGACTTGTTCTTTCCATTTTAAGTGTCTATCTACTGTGACACCCAAATACTTTATACTATTTTTTTTTAATTTTTTTTTTTTAATTCGTTTATTCCAGATCTCGGGGAGGGTGGTGCAGTCCCACGAGTTCCATATTATACATATATAATACATTAAATTAAAATATTTCAAGATGAAAGATATTTTTTTTTTACATAATGAAAGGAAATAAATAAAAGAAAATAATAACAATACAAAAATTAAAATAAAATTTGAAAAAAAAAAAAAAGTTAACTTTTTGTTATCTATTTCATCAGGAAGTGGCTCCATCGCTTATAAATGGGACCCTGCCAGAAGTGGAATGCTGCCATCACAAGAGTGTTTTCGCTCGAGGCCAATCGCGTTCTGTAGCTGGTGATCCGTTTTTTTATTAATGTTCGGAATCCGGGAACGGGCCCTTCTTCAAACATCTCGGTGGCACTGCAGTACCAGGACAACCCAAAAAGCGTTCGATATGAATTGTTGTACTGTATTTCCATTCTTTTTAGTGACGCTTTGTTGAAGTTGGTCCACAACTCCGAGGTATATAGGCTCGTGCAGTACGTGTTAAAAAGTTGCCTTTTTGCAGCTGGGCTGCACTTGTTAAATCTTCGAGAAATCATATTTGCCCTAATGCACAGTGATCTTCTCTGTCGCTCAATATCCGAGTCATCACTGAGGTCCGCTGCTACGATGTGTCGCAAGTATTTGACCTCGATTTTTTCTATTATTTTTGTGTCGTTTAGACTGACGGGTAATACTTTCATGGTGCCTGCACCTGACTTGAATACGAGCAACACAGACTTAGTGGGGTTATAGACCATATTATGTTCAGCAGCGTATTCTTCACAAATCTTTAACAGCTTTCTCAGTCCTTTTATACTTGGTGACAAAATGACCATATCATCTGCATATGCAATGTTATTTACACAGTTATTTCCCAGGTGACAGCCTACGTTTGCCGAGGTGAGTTTATCGCTTAAATCGTTCATGTAGACGTTAAATAAAATCGGTGATAAGCTTCCCCCTTGTCTGACGCCGCATTCCATATTCACAGGTGTTGACATTTTATTTTTCCAAATAACTTGGTTCTCTTGTTCATGATGCCAGACTGCCAGAATGTTAATTATTGAACCTGGCACCTTCCTTTCTTTAAGTTTTTTCCAAAGTAGTGCGTGAGAAACCCGATCGAAGGCTTTACTTAAATCAAGAAAACAAGCATACACTGTTGTTTTTCTTCCCTTATAATATTCGATACATTGTTTTAAGCTGAATATTGCCATATCTGTAGACAATTTAGATTTAAAACCAAATTGATTGTCGGATGTGAATAGTTTGCCTTCTATTTGAATTTGTATAACTCTTTCAAATATTCTGGATATTATTGTGGCAAGAGATATCGGCCTATAGTTGGAAGTATTGGATAAGTCTTCTTGTCTGGATTTAACTAGTGGTACTATAATTGTACGTGAGAAGTTTCTTGGCATGTGCGTGTGTTGAAGAATCTGTGTAAATAATGTTGCTAGAAGCGTGTATATTTTTTCACCAGCGTTTCTTACATGTTCTATGCTCAGGCTATCATAACCGGGAGATTTTCCAGCTTTCATTCGTTTGACAGCGGTTTTAACCATATCTTCCGTAACGATTATGTTTTCGTCCTCATCTTCGCGTGGTTTTTCTAAGAAGGTGGGTTCTTTTCTTTCCGATGTTTTCGCAAAGTATGTTATGAAAATATTAGCAATCTTTTCTGCGTCTGATTCTCCTTCAATATGAGTCGATATCTGTGCTTTAGATTTTAAGATGTTGTTGGTTTTTTGCCAAAATTCTTTAAAATCTCTATCCTCAAATGCACCCGATATTTTGCCCAGTTTTATTTGTTCCGCTGTTTTTTGACATTTTCTTAGCTCAGATTTGAATTTTCTTCTCAATATTTTTCGGTTTTCTGCCAAAGGACCCGTCCGGGGTTTTCCATTTTCAATCCATTTCATAAGTGCATTTCGTGATGCTTCATAATGAATCGAAACACTGTCGTTCCATCCAGGAATATGTTTGGCTGTGGTGCTGTTATGTTTACGTCCACTCTCGAAGACGTTTTTTGCGGCCGTGCATAGTGACTCTACAATTCTCGCATACAGTTCATTGATGGCATCTTTATGAAAGTTATTTTTGCATCCTGACTTTTTACAGAGTTCGACACTGCTGCTGTAGTTAATGCGGTTTATTAAAAATGATGCTGTTACAGAATAGGACATGATCTGGGATATATTATGTGCTCTCCATTTTACTGGATCCAACGCAATCGGGGCAATTCCCTCCGTAGTGGTTATTCCTGTTGTTTCTAACCAAATAGACATGGGCCGGTGATCTGTCCAGTCAACATCGTATTTTATCGAAATATTTTTAGTCATCTTTTTAATTGTGGCCGTTCCTATGCAGTGATCTAACCAGCTCGTTGTATTATGTGCATCGCTAACGTAAGTGTAAGAATTTTCTGGCAGTTTTTCTACATCGACGCAGTGATACTTATTTTCTTTGCAAAACGATAATAAATCTTTCCCAAATAATGTTCTTGGGTCGGAATTAAAGTCACCCATTACAAGGCAGTTCGTATATTGCTTGTCTTCAATAAGTGAATGTAAGTTTGCTAGGCATCTTGAGAATTCGGGTATGTTGTCATTACAGAAGGTTGGCATGTAAACTGTGAGAATGCACAACAATCCTTTATCCAGGGTTATTTCTATTCCCGCTACCCTACTATCGTTGCAGTCGATAGCCTTGGCCCTTATTGTGATGCGCCACAATATGCCCGTTCCGCCGTGTGGACGCCCTCTTAGTATGCTAGTGGATGTATCTACTGCAGACGTGCCTAAGCTTGAAAATTGGGGGTGTATTTCTGAAAGATAATTTATGTCAGTAGGTAAAAGCCATGTTTCTTGTAGTAAAATTACATCATATTCTTCACAAATATCGTGAATAAATTTCACCGTCCTTCTTACTGATCTGCAGTTGATGGTAATAATTTTAAGAAGATCCATTATTTACATTGTTTAAGCTTTTGTCCGAGCTGTAATTTCTCTCTTTGAAAATTCTGTACACTATTCCTTCGGGCCAAAAATCTTTTTCCATGAATGAGCTGATTTTTTGCGTGAGAATTGTTACTTTGAATGTTTTGAAAGGGGTCGGTTTGAAAGGTTTGATCCATTCTACATCTATATACGGTTGATTTTTGGAAGAAATAAATAGTTTTAAGTCATCAGCACTAGTTTCTGTGTCAAATCTTGAGGCGTTCTTAGGGGAGCCGCCTTGATACTTGATGTGGGTCCTGTACCCTTGTGATTTTTATTTAATTTACGTTTTTTCACGACGGTAAATCCGATATTTTCATTATTTTGGTAGTTCCGAATTGTCTTAGGCTCGGACCGCGGGCCGTTGTCTAACGGTTTCTGGGTGTCTACGCCTGATTTGTTTGCTAGTACATTGGAATATGTGTTTTGTTTAGTGTGCGTATTACTACTGTTCGGTTCGGTGACCTTGACATTAACCAAAGGCATTTCTTCGGTGTAATTTGAATTAGCAGTTTGATTGTTTACATTTCTTGGTTTCGGCTCGGATTTTAGATCATTCATCAAAATGGTCATCTGCTGTCTTAGCTCATCTACATCATTTTGTTTGCACATTTGTGCCTTTATGGTAAAGAGTTCCGTTTTTAAAGACAAAATATCTTTTAGAAGTGAGGTTATGTCAACAGAATCAAAACAAACTGGCGGTAGTTTATGCAGATTTTTTGCTACAAAAGTTGGCATTCTGTTGTCTCGGTCTCTTTAATTACTTTGATCATGTCGTAAAGATTCTTTACCTTTTTTCCATCGCCCTTTCTGGTGATTCTCCTGTCATCGACCTCTGAGTACAAGAGATCTTTCGAAAGTTCCACTTCGTCTTCACTGAAGTGTGTGGAACAAATTTGTACGATTGACACTTCATCTAACACGTCAACTTTATTGAACAGAAACGTTAAAAGTT
The DNA here is from genome assembly GCA_929108145.2 of Limnephilus rhombicus. Lineage (NCBI taxonomy): Eukaryota > Metazoa > Arthropoda > Insecta > Trichoptera > Limnephilidae > Limnephilus > Limnephilus rhombicus. The sequence goes on from OV815278.1 coordinate 39,182,830, forward strand.
CATAAATAACAATTTTTTCGCATTTTTTCACTTTTTCCGTCATCGTAACGATAAAATTGAACCGTCCGCGATTTGTCCATAGACTAGTATTTTTGCATGTTATTGGTAGGCAATTTTCATTGTTGCATTCCTTTTTATTTTCACACTGTGATGAATGGATTTTATTAGTTATATTGTTCTCGACATTTTTTTCTTTCAAAGAAAAAGGAATAAAATAAGTTTTCTCCGTATTAAGTGAGAGACAATTTAGGTCAAACCATGTTTTGAGTATGTTTATATTGATATTTGCTATACTCATTGTTTCCTCCCATGATTTCCCTTTAGTGATAACTACAGTGTCGTCTGCATAAGATATGATATCTCCAACTATGGGAAGAGTGAACATTTGATTTACATATTATATAATAAAAAGGATTGGACCGATGACAGTTCCTTGTGGTATACCAAATGATGAGGTTTTAGGTTCACTTAGTGTATTATTTATTTTGACGTATTGAAATCTCTCTTTTAGATAACTTTGGAACCATGACAGTACTGTTCCGTCCAATCCAATTTGCATGAGTTTCTCATTTAGTTTGGAGTGTGATATGCTCAGGGCTGGGCAAAATACATGCTTTGCTGTAATTAAAATACAAATTACAAAATACTTTTTCGCATGTATTTAAAATACAAAATACTTTCATGTCGTGTATTTGAAATACAAAATACAGTATTTTAACCATTTTTTTCTTTCAAATACAAAATACAAATTACAAAATACATTTGGTTTTGGTAGAACCTTTATTTGCAATAAATTGTCGTAAGTGCCTCTATCTAAGGGTGCGTTTCCATAGAAGCAATTTTGAGCCGAGTGAAATAGAGACGTGCAAAAATTAACCAATCATATTGCTCAAAAGACACATCTCATCTCCGCTTCACTTGTAAAGTTTTGTGGTAAAGGACCCAGGTGTTAGATAATAATATCATTATAATAACACAACATCTGTATAGCGCAGTTTTGTGTTATTTCTAGGTTTCAGTTTCGGCAAGGTTCGGTAAAAAAATCTAGTTTCGACATCAGTTTCCGTTTTGGCAGAAAATCTGCCGAACCTTCGGCCGCGCCGAAACTTAGCATTCGTGAATTATCGCGTGTCGTTTGGTTGACTTCAGGTGAGTTCGTGGCTCGTGTGTCATCCACCATCATTGACTGAGATCGCCGGCCGGTCCGGCGTGCTTGTATTGTGAGTTTATGTGATCACATAATTCATTTATTTTTATTTATTTCATTTAACACATGTAAATGAAAATTAAAATCTAGTCTTTTTCAACGGAAGCAATCTTCCTAACAGTCCCTCCTTTGATGTGCTTGGTGTAACTCTAAGTGACCAGCTCAGGAATGGGGGCTCTATCGAAGCCAGAGTTTTAGACTCTCAGAAACTGGGCGTACTGTACAGGGCCCGTAGATACTTTAATAGTAAAACACTGCTAATACTATATAAATCGCAAGTACGCCCCACTGTTGAATTTTGCAGCCACCTCTAGTCTGGAGCCCCAACATACCTTAAAAAAAACCCTCGACTCTGTGCAGAAACCGGTGGTTTAATTAATAGATTATCTTAACACAAACGGATTGTGATCATAGGCATCAGGTAGGAATGCTGTCCTTGTTATACTGTATTACAATGGAAGATACTCTGAGGAACTAGCGCCATTGATCCCCTCGGCACCGGTGCATAGTCGGGAAACATGCCAAACATGCGCCCAACATATGTACACGGTTGACATTAGTCACATGAGAACGGGTCGTTTCTATGACTCATTCTTGAGTTCGAAACGTTCAACAGCTCGACTGTGGAACGTTTTGCCGGCCTCTATGTTTCCTCCCTCCTACAACATGGGTCTCTTCAAGACCCTTCACACCTTCCTCTCCACAAAAAGACTCTCCATACAGCATCTTCAAAGATGACATACGCCCTGAGGGAAATTATTTTCCTCACGACCTCTCATGTGGAGTTAATGAAAAAAAGAAGTTGTGATTGTAAACGCAATTAAAATACTCAATTTATGAGGTCCTTTCTTTATAGTGAGTATAAGTATAAAAAATAAGCCGAATTTCAGTAAACAATCGATTTTTAACATGTCTAAAAAAGTTTCGGTTTCCACCGAAGATTTGGTTTCGGTAGAAAATCCTGTTTCGGTCGGACACTAGTTATTTCACTTCAATTGCGCTCTACTGTAATTAACTTCAAAATAATCTAGTATTCAGTCAAATTATTCCTATAGTGCTTGATCTAATACTATGACACAAAAAAGTACAATACAATAACAGTGCTATTATAGCACAGGACGTGTTGCCAACTCTAAATATTAACATACATAATATATTGCTCTGGATTCTAGCGTTTTTAGTCTACATATTATCTTTGTCAGTTTATTTTTCATTATCATTATTAAGATCGCTAAACGTATTTGAAAATGTATTTTGAAGCCATAAGTATTTGAAATACAAATTACAAAATACCTCAGCCATAGGGAATTGAAATACCAATTACAAAATACATTTTTAGGAAGTATATCAATTACAAGTAATTCAAATACTGCCCAAATATGTATATCAATTACAAGTAATTCAAATACTGCCCAGCCCTGGATATGCTATCAAATGCCTTGCATAAGTCGATGAATCTACCAAGACACTTTTCTCCATAATCTAATTTTTGTATTATTGTTGAAGTTAATTTAGCAATTGCATCTTGAGTGCTGGGATTGTCCCTAAACCCAAATTGGTTTGGGCTCATTATCTTTTTTCTTTTATGTAATTGTTGAGTTGTTTTTTAACAATTTTTTCATAGATTTTTGCAATGTTTGATGTGAGTGCTATGGGACGATAGTTGGAAATATTTTTTTCATCTCCAGATTTAAAAACAGGGGTGACAATAGTCTTCTTATAGTTGTTCGGGAATACACCCTTCTTTAGACTTACAATTATTATATGAGCAATCGGTTTGCTGATTATCTCATGAACGGCTTTTAATGTTTTTACGGTTATATTGTCATAGCCAGGGCTTGCTGATCCTCGCAAACTTTTTACAGCGTTTTCGACTTCTTTATCAGTTACTGAAGCAAATGTGTGGAAACCTTCTTCAATAGTTGAGTTGTGCTCTGGTTGTTGTGTTTGTTTGTTGTCTAGGATAATATTACGACCAAGATTAGGGCCGACATTAGCAAAATATTCATTATAAATGTTACCACACAGTTTTGGATTTTTTTCGGCGTCAGTGTTGATTCCGTGATGAGTAATTTCTTTTGGTAACTTTTTTTTCGTGCTTTTGTTGGTTATTGTATTGATGATTTTCCAAAACTCTTTGCTGTCTTGACCAGCATTTTTTATTTTATTACGAAAATACTTTTCTTTTGTCAGTCTAAAAGCGCAAGTTTGTTATGGTATTTCTTGTAGAAGGTGTTGATTTTTTCATCATTAGGGAATTTTCTATACTGGTGGTAGTATTTTTCTTTATTTCTGATTGAAATTACTAGTCCATGGGTTATCCATGGCTTTATCAATCTGTGTTTAGATTTTGGTTTAGAAACAATTATTTGTGTGGATAGGTTTATCTGATTTTGGAAAACTGTTTCGAAATTCTCAGTACAGGTATTTGGATTTTCCGATTCAAATATTGATGCCCAGGTTTCCGTTTTAAGATTTGTTCTTAAAATTTCCATATTTAAATGTTTTTTTTTCATTTTTTTTGTCACTTTGTTAGAGTTGGTACTTCTTTTATCAATGTTGGTAACAAATATACAGGTGTAGTGATCGGTTGTGCTGGTTTTCCATAATATTGACATGTTTTTTTCATTGTTATTTGAGTTGCACCATATGTGATCGATGCAGGAAGGAGTTTGTCCGCTGACATTCCGTGTTGCATTATTTATAAATGATTTATAGTTTAATTATTATTTTTTAATTTATAAACTAACGTTTAGACAAGATTTTTATGCATAGCACAAAGGGTAACAATTATTACAAGCAATAATTGTCAGCCTGAGACACTCATTTACATTGAAAAATCTTCCGAGAAAAGATACTTGCCGCCAACGGGACTTGAACCCGTGTCCTTCCGATTGCCGGTCGAATGCTCTGACCACTGAGCTATGGCGGCTTATCAAATACCCGCCAAATAGTTCAATATATACTAGTGTTTCATTCAACAATTACCGCTTGTTATATTTTTTCCACCTGAAAACAACCAACTTTATTTTTGCGAGGAAGACATTGTTAGTGTTAAATCCCTCGCTAGGTGGCGTCGAGACAAATTATGTCTGCATTTATTGGGGAAATATCTAAACTTGTTAAATATTAATTATTATTTTTTAATTTATAAACTAACGTTTAGACAAGATTTTTATGCATAGCACAAAGGGTAACAATTATTACAAGCAATAATTGTCAGCCTGAGACACTCATTTACATTGAAAAATCTTCCGAGAAAAGATACTTGCCGCCAACGGGACTTGAACCCGTGTCCTTCCGATTGCCGGTCGAATGCTCTGACCACTGAGCTATGGCGGCTTATCAAATACCCGCCAAATAGTTCAATATATACTAGTGTTTCATTCAACAATTACCGCTTGTTATATTTTTTCCACCTGAAAACAACCAACTTTATTTTTGCGAGGAAGACATTGTTAGTGTTAAATCCCTCGCTAGGTGGCGTCGAGACAAATTATGTCTGCATTTATTGGGGAAATACTTAAACTTGTTAAATATTAATTATTATTTTTTAATTTATAAACTAACGTTTAGACAAGATTTTTATGCATAGCACAAAGGGTAACAATTATTACAAGCAATAATTGTCAGCCTGAGACACTCATTTACATTGAAAAATCTTCCGAGAAAAGATACTTGCCGCCAACGGGACTTGAACCCGTGTCCTTCCGATTGCCGGTCGAATGCTCTGACCACTGAGCTATGGCGGCTTATCAAATACCCGCCAAATAGTTCAATATATACTAGTGTTTCATTCAACAATTACCGCTTGTTATATTTTTTCCACCTGAAAACAACCAACTTTATTTTTGCGAGGAAGACATTGTTAGTGTTAAATCCCTCGCTAGGTGGCGTCGAGACAAATTATGTCTGCATTTATTGGGGAAATACTTAAACTTGTTAAATATTAATTATTATTTTTTAATTTATAAACTAACGTTTAGACAAGATTTTTATGCATAGCACAAAGGGTAACAATTATTACAAGCAATAATTGTCAGCCTGAGACACTCATTTACATTGAAAAATCTTCCGAGAAAAGATACTTGCCGCCAACGGGACTTGAACCCGTTGGCGGCAAGTATCTTTTCTCGGAAGATTTTTCAATGTAAATGAGTGTCTCAGGCTGACAATTATTGCTTGTAATAATTGTTACCCTTTGTGCTATGCATAAAAATCTTGTCTAAACGTTAGTTAATAAATTAAAAAATAATAATTAATATTTAACAAGTTTAAGTATTTCCCCAATAAATGCAGACATAATTTGTCTCGACGCCACCTAGCGAGGGATTTAACACTAACAATGTCTTCCTCGCAAAAATAAAGTTGGTTGTTTTCAGGTGGAAAAAATATAACAAGCGGTAATTGTTGAATGAAACACTAGTATATATTGAACTATTTGGCGGGTATTTGATAAGCCGCCATAGCTCAGTGGTCAGAGCATTCGACCGGCAATCGGAAGGACACGGGTTCAAGTCCCGTTGGCGGCAAGTATCTTTTCTCGGAAGATTTTTCAATGTAAATGAGTGTCTCAGGCTGACAATTATTGCTTGTAATAATTGTTACCCTTTGTGCTATGCATAAAAATCTTGTCTAAACGTTAGTTTATAAATTAAAAAATAATAATTAATATTTAACAAGTTTAAGTATTTCCCCAATAAATGCAGACATAATTTGTCTCGACGCCACCTAGCGAGGGATTTAACACTAACAATGTCTTCCTCGCAAAAATAAAGTTGGTTGTTTTCAGGTGGAAAAAATATAACAAGCGGTAATTGTTGAATGAAACACTAGTATATATTGAACTATTTGGCGGGTATTTGATAAGCCGCCATAGCTCAGTGGTCAGAGCATTCGACCGGCAATCGGAAGGACACGGGTTCAAGTCCCGTTGGCGGCAAGTATCTTTTCTCGGAAGATTTTTCAATGTAAATGAGTGTCTCAGGCTGACAATTATTGCTTGTAATGATTTATAGTTTAGTGATGTCATTACATTTATATAATCTTCCTTTATCTTACCTTTTGCCTCATTCAAAATGTTCACGTTAAAATCGCCTGTGACAACGTTACAAGTACCTTTTAGTTGTAGCAATAACTGTTCCAATTCTATAATAAAACTGTTAGGATTCGATTCGTGTGTGCGGTAGATAGCTATGATATTGTATATAACTTCATTCACTTTTAAGTTCAGTTTTAGACAGTTAGCTAGCTTCATGTTGATTTCAGTGATTGTGACGTTATTGTGTTTGTTTAAGATGAAAACAGCAATACCACAGTTCTTATTAATATGTGTTGTGGACGAATAATATGTATAGTCAGGGATCTCGTACAGTGCAGCAGCATTATTTATATTTAAGTTTGCTTCTGTTAAAACAATGAGGTCTCAAGATTCAAGATTTAATGTTAATACAAATTCTTCGAAATTTTTTTGCAAACTTCTGATGTTTTGGTGCAGAACAATGAATGCACTTGGAACGCTTTTTAATAGTTCATTACAATGCATTTTTTGTTCTTCTTCATCAGCCGTTTCTTCAACGTTTACCTCTGTTGCACTCGATGGCGCATTGACCATTACTGTTTCATTTGTTCCTTTGCTGTTAATTTCTATTTCATTAGTTTCCACGTTAATCTCTTTGTTGAAACAGGTTTCATCATAATTTGATACTTCATTTTCGCTATCATTACCATCATTAGTTCTATCAGTATTACAGATAGCCTTTCTTTCAATGGGAACATTTTACAAAAAAGTCAGTCTTTCAACTAAAGGCCATTTTTTTGACTTGCTGCCAGCCGCTGATCCTAGTTTTATTGAGTTTACTTGCAATATACTCCCATATATTATCTCGAACAACGTTATCCTTATAGGTTTTGAGTCGAGAATCGTAGAGGTGGATTTTTAGCAATTAACTCTACTAGAAACTTGTCATTTTCATCGGTAAACGTCGCCATTTTGTCAACTTTTGGTAGTATCATATTGGTTTTTTTCCGAGGTGCAGAGAACTCAATCTCTATTTCTCGAGAACTGAGGGTGTAAATGTAAATGTAAATGTAAAGTACCTGGGGGATGGTTTTTTTCCACCCGAAGTGTGGGCTGCCTATAGCAACTTATAGGGCTTTAATACTATATTATTTTTGGTATTATTGTTTTTTTTTTTTGTCTGTAGGTATTTTTGATTTATGTATGTATGGATTTTTGATTTGTAATACCATATTTTTTGTATTTTTGGTTGCATTTTGTGTTTTTTATTTGAGTCCACACTTCAAGGGGGGAAGGTAATGGAGATGGGATAGGGTAAGGTCGGATTTTCGTCGGGTCTTAGACGCCCGAGACAAGCTATACTGGGGTTTGGGTGTATAGGAAGTTTTGCATAAAAAGTTTTGGCCAATTCTACCATATGTTTTTTTCAGGGGTGGGACATTTGTATCGGAGTTAATAATTGAGTTTCGGACAAACCAGGGGCTTTTTGTAAATTTTCTAAGTGTGACATTTTGGTACGGTTCGAGTCGTTTGGTATTTCCTGTAGCCCATATGGGCGATGCGTATGTGATGGTGGGTCGGATTTGTGATTTGTATATGAGCAGTTTGTTTTGAATTGAAGTTTTTGAATTTGAATGAAGTAAGGAGTGTAAAGAGCCGGATATTTTCTTTGCTTTGGTCAGTGTGTTTTTAATGTGTGGTTTCCAATTTAGTCGTTTGTCAAGTCGTACATTTTTATCTCCTCTCTGGGCACACTGTCTCCCTTTTTGCGGGAGAAAAATACAGCTACGCTTTTTGAGGGATTCACGTCTATACACGACAGGTCATAACCAGTCTTGGAGTTTATTTATGTTGATCTGAAGTCGGTGGGTTATCATCCTGGAAGAACTGTATCTCACCATAATGGTGGTATCGTCTGCATAGAGAGCGGTAAGTGAGTTTTTGTCAACTGAGAGGGGAATGTCGTGTGTATAGACATGGGCGCCCGCAGAAAATTTTCTAGGGTGGGGCAAAATATTTTTAATAATGTTTTAAATTACTGGAGCGTATTTGCATGGCGAACGAACGGACACGACACTGTAGTAATGAAGGGCATACTGTAACAACATTTTTTTTATTAACACAATATATGTATATAACAAAAAATATTACAACATAAATTTAAAACAAAATTTTTTCTTTAAACAAGAACTGAAGTCGTCTGTTATCGCTACCAAATATTTCTACAATTTTGTCCGTAAAGTCTTTTTTCTTGCAGTTCGCTTTGTCTCTGTGTACCTTTAAAGACAGACGACGTTCATCTGACGTTGTAGATCTAAGCCAGTGATTCCCAAAGTGGTCCAGGTGGACCCCCAGGGGTCCACGGGAGACTCGACGGGGGTCTACGTTGGCGTGATAAAAAAATGGGGGTCCACAAGTTGTATGTGGAGGTCTGCGAAAATTTATCTGGTTTCGATAGTAAAGAATGGCTTTGCTTTACCTATCAATGTATGCAGATAACACTACTAAAAAAAAAATTAAGGGAGAAAAAAAATCCAAATATTCGGTAATTTTTGACTGACTGTATTTCGGTGAAAGAGGGTCGTAATTAGACTTTAAAAAAATATTTTTTAAGCTTTAAAAAGATAGTGCGAAAAAATAATTTAGCAAATTTTTTGGTCCATGGGCTTGAAATTTTTTTTCAGTTAGGGCGGCTTATGGTTCAGATAGCCTTAATATTTAGCAGTAATTTCCTTTATATAAAACCTTCCTTAATTTTTTTTGAGTAGTGTGTATTTAAGAAGGTCAACGACTGTTACTTGTAAAAACTTGAATATTCGATATTTAATTCTATTAAGGTGGGAAATACAGTTACAGGACTAGGTTTTTTTAATGATTTTTATGAATTTTTTGGCATGGAAGAAATGTGTATAATTTATTGAAACATTGAGGTCATTTTATAAATCTATTTAAGAAAATATTGCGAGTTCTTTGGAAGCATTTCCTCGGAAAATATGAAAATTATCAGCAGCTATGCATCGGACGTCACCATCAGACGTAGCTTTTGTGTGCATTTTGGAGGCCATAGTTTTCATCTCAAATCAATTGGGTTTTAAATTTAATTTAAGAACATGTGTCTCTTCTACGTAAACCTTACTTTTCCCAAAAAATGGGAATTAAATTTTTTACAGGTAAAAGGTTAAACAGGAAACCTTGATTTTTTGCCATTATTTTACATTTTTTTTTGCAATTAAAAAATACTTTTGACAATGATATTACTACTCGTACGAATTTTGGTTCACATAGATAGAGTGTAATTATGTAAATAAGGTAATTGCAAATTTTTAAAATGTTGGTTAAAAACTTTCTGAGCTAGAGTGTACACAAATTCTAAAAAAGTCGTTTCGAGAAAAATGCGTTTCAAGTTTACCACGCGGTTCGGCACAAACACCCTCATAACACCGGAACGAATTGAAATTTTTATTTAAAACTTTGGGAATATATTCAATAGTTATACTAACAATTTATGAAATAAAAACATTTTTGAGTCATCTACATTCATTAGATTTACCTCAAGTCTGTAATAATATTATTTTAATAAATAGAACATAAGAAAATGCACTATTTTTCTTTATAAATAAATATTCCACTCCGAATTTAGGGTTGGAACTCAGCCGTGACGCAAATTTCCATCGTTAGATGTAATCTTTACATTTTTTGAAGAGTTTTGGGAATGTGGTAGAAAAATAGCCGCCGGGGGTCCACCGAAATCAGTAAAATTTTGAAAGGGGTCTACGAGAAAAATAAGTTTGGGAACCTCTGATCTAAGCCATGTTTTTACATGACGTAATGTGCTGAATGATCGCTCCACCGTACATGTTGTTGCTGGTAATGCTAGCAAAACTAGTAAGGCATACCTGACACTCTGATAAAACTTTGTAAAAGGTAACAAGTCGATGAAATCTTGGCAACTTTTGTATTCTCGCGTTTTCCAAAAATCAAACCAACTCAAGGCTTCAGCTTCAAAATTATAATTTTGTATGATAATTATCAATGTGGTATACCTGATTAATAGTAGACATTACGAGTATATCCTTAAACTGTTGACGATTCAGTTTGCACAATTTAGAAGGATGTAGCAGCGCTAAGTTAAATTTTGTTCTGTTGGCTTCAGTTAATTAGAGAATCTGACTATTTTCAATCAATCCAGGGGGGGGCATGTGCCCCCCCTTGCCCCCCCCCTGCGGGCACCCATGTGTATTGAGATTGAAGAGGATTGGTGACAGCAGTGATCCTTGTGGCACCCCTGCTGTCATGAAGCGTTTTTTTTTGAGAGGACGCCCTTGTATTTCACTTGGAAAGTACGTAGACGGAGAAAAGATTTTAGGACACCGAGGAGTTGAGGGTCGATGGAGACCGTTTGTCCAGACCTTGTCGAAAGCTTTAGCGATTTCTAGGAAAATGGCACCACTTGAACGATTTGAGTTAAAACCTTCAATGATGATTTCTGAGACTCGCAAGAGTTGATGGAGAGTGGAGTGTTTTTCTCTAAAGCCGTGTTGCTCTTCAGGTAGCCGAGTGAGTAGGATTTTTTCATAGATTTTTCCTATATTTGAAAGTAGACTGATGGGTCGATGGTTTTCGCAGAAGAGCGGATCTTTTCCCGGTTTTGGGAGAACAATGATGTGCGCGTGTTTCCAACTTTTGGGGAAATAGCGTAGTCTGAGGGCTGTGTTAATCAGGTTTACTATTGCTAGTATTCCTTTCTTGGGCAGCGCTTTAAGAGCAAAATTTGTGACGCCGTCTGGCCCGGGAGCTTTTTTTATTTTTTCGGCCATTTATGGCACGAATAACTTCGGTCGGAGTCGTGAAGTGGATGTTTGTGGGGGGGAGGTGATTTAGTATACTATTTATTTTGCGGTTTACATTTGCTATATGATTTAGATCTGCGTGTTTGAAGCTGGGACTGAATTGAATTTCTAGACCGTCGGCGAACGCTTCCGCCTTGTCTAGGTCGTCAAAAACTAAACCGGTTTCGGCGTGAATTGGGTGGTTTGGAGAGGGAGTGGCTTGGAGAGTTTTGAATAATTTCCACAGGGATCCGTCCTGTGGGTTTATCTCTTGAAGTTTCATGTTCCATGTAGAGTTTGAATGTTCTTGTAACTTTTTTCTAATGAGGGCTTGAGTTTTCAATCTTGGATTTTGATATTTTTGCCAGTGGCGGCGAAGGGTGTTCTTTGTTTTGATGGGGTCTTTCATTGAACTTGGAAGGTTTTCCCTGAGATTAATTTGCGGTCGTTCGGGAAGTGGTTTGGAGGAATCCTCTATTGCGGACATAATAGTGTCTGCGAAATCGTCGACCGCAATGTCAAGTTCTGTGGGGTTTTGGATGGATACATTTATTATTAATTTTTCCCCGAATCTGTTTGAAAAATACATCCAATCAGTTTTTTTGTTGATTTTAGTGGGGGGGGGAGATTCGAGAATTCGTTCAGGGTTAGCAACACAGGATTGTGATCAGATGAGAGATCGCCGATAGTTTCGATACAGTACGTCCAGGGAGTTTTGTATAGTAAGGCAATGTCTAAAATATCCGGTCTGTGGCCCATGGATGAAAAGAAAGTCGGTTCCATAGATCCAGCGATGTTTAGGTCGGGATGAGTTGATGAGAATTTATGAAGTATGCGTCCGTTTTTGTTTGTCAGCCTAGAATTCCAGTCCGGGTGTTTCGCGTTGAAATCACTCACCAGAATAGTAGGGGTATAACCTTTGAGAAGTAATTCGAGATCGGACTTTTGCAAAGTCTTGCTTGGAGGGTGATAAATCGAATTAATTCTCAAAGGCCCTGAGTGTTGGTGAAAATGGTGATGGATGTACTTTCTAATGAAGAAAGTGTAGGGGTGGTATTGTGTTGGTGGGCGATTTTTGTCTTCACGTAGATAGCGGTACCGCCTCCACGTGAATGTAGTCTGTCGTTTCTGTAGAGTGTGTAGTTGGCTATTTTTGGTGTATGAGATGGGTTTAGATGAGTTTCGTTGATGAGTAAAATGTCGAGGTTGTGTGTATTGGTGAAAATGCGTAGTTCTTGTATGTTTATGTCAAGACCGTTTGCGTTCCAAAATGCCAGACGTAGCGCGGAGGGCAGGGTGGTAGAATTAGCCATTTTAGTTTGAGAAAAGGGAGTGATCTGGGGGGCTGCTGATAAAATTATTGTTAGGTAATCAGTCGGAGAGGCGGCGGATAAAAATTTTGGGTTGAGGTCGGCAATGAGGTTGCCGACTTTGGAAAAGAATTAATTTTTGAATATGTCAAAAAAGCTAAAGGGGGTTGCTGAGGGCTGGGGGTGGTGGGTTCCGCGAGGGGGGTGTTTGTGGGGGGGTCGGGGGTTGGTATGGATGTTTGGATATTTGAGTGGAGTGCCTGGGCATATGATGTGGAAGGGTTGGTTTTGTGGGAGGTGAAGGTGGTTATGGGAGGTACCTCAGTTCGTCGAGAAGAGGGGATTGAGCTCCCTGCAGGTCGTTTGGGGCACTCCTTGAAGTTCGCCGGGTGGGGGCCGCCGCAGTTCGCACAGGTAGCCGGGCCGTCCTCCCTCTGCTTGCTGCATGCTGCCGTGAAGTGGTCTCCGGCGCATTTCACACATCGGGGCGGCAGGTGGCAGCCCTTGGCGGAGTGGCCGAAGTACTGGCATCGGTGGCATTAAGTCGGGGCGTCTTTATGGTTGAGATATTCCACCTTGATGCGTAGGTGGAATATACTTTGTAACGTGAAGATTCTTTTCCCTTCTTCGCTGTGCGTTAGTTGAACAAGGACCATCGGGACGTTGGTGCGATCAGGGCCTGATCTCATTCTTGTGACTGAGATTGCAGGGAGGTTCAGATCTTGAAGCTCCAGGAGGATTTCCTCCTCCGAGATGGTGGTTGGGATGCCTCGGAGGACTACCTTTGTTGTCTTGTCCTCCTGGAGTTCAAACGTGTGGAAGTTTGTCTCCCGTTCCTGAAGGATTTTTGTGGCGAGACGGAAACTGTGGGAGTTTGCGGTGTTTATAACCATCCCTGTCGGAATGGCCTTTGCTCCTGACATCTGTACTCCTGCATCCTCCAGTTTTTTGCAGAGGGTATTCCAGTTTCTCGTTGATTTGGTTATTATCGGCGGGATTTTTATTGGTCGGGAGGCGGTGGCGGTGGCTGGGGAGTTGTCCGGAATGTCGTCATCATCATCATCTTCTCCGTCGTCGTCTTTCGTGTCCAAGTTTGTGATTGTGGGTGGTGACAGGGCGGTAAAGCGGTTGGTGGTCTGGAGAGGTTTTGTGGTCTTGGGTTTTGCGAGGGATGGTCTTAGGTATTTTCCTGCCGGTGTTGTAGTCCAGGAGCTGGTGGGTGTGGATGGTAGGGGCGGGAAGTCTTGAGGAAGAGGAGTATCCTCGGCTAGCTTCGCGTCGATGGTCGTGGAGGGTGGCATCAGGGTGGTAGTGAGAGGTTGCGTGGCGGTAGTTCGGTTGGAGGATGGCGGCAGGGTGGTTGTACCGGACGGGACGACGAGGGAAAGACGATTCCCTTCCGGACGTCTTCTTCCTTTATTTAAAAAGTTAAATATATTCGGTAAACGAAGACGAGGATGAGTTCCCTCACAGGCCGTCCTCGTCTTCTTAAATAACGTAGGTCTAAGGGTTAGAAACGAAGATGATAGGATAATAATTATGTTCTGTATTATAATGTACCCCGTTTTGAATTAATAAAGACAAGTTTCCTTTACCAAAACGGGCCCTCTAGAGAGGTCGAAGGCGGGAGCAGGCCTTTGCTGGGTCAACTCTCGTTTTTCGATCTCTCCGCCGCCACTGGTTGCCCACCCCGAGGGACGAAATCTACCCGCGGGGACGGGCGGGCTCCGCTTCCCTACCCTTCCCCTCACCTACCCACCGGGCGGACCAATAGGAACGCCCCGTCTGGTGGATTAGGTATTTTGGCATCAAAAATGCAAGGGAGAATTTGAATGTTTTATCAAATTGTGAGAGTTCGGTCTAATCTATCACCGAATAAATGATATGGACAGATAGACCGGACTCTCCTTTATGTGAACCAATATCTTTTGTAAATATACAACTAGTTATAAGCTAGATATTTAAGTTTCCCTGAATAAATGTGGGTGCAGGGACCCCGGTGAAAATTACTTGTCATGCTTTAATAAATCGAAATAAATTACTAGGGGAAAGTTCATGGGGGTCAGACGGAAGAGAAGGTTAAGGGGAAGAGCTGAGACAACAGCGAACTCTGCTGTATAGCACACAGCAGAGGTTACGGCCCGCCAAAACTCGGACCGCCGGAAAAGTGGGCAAAAATTCGGGCCCGCGCACGCCGGCGGCGAGAGCAGGGGGTCGGGCTATAAATAGAGAGGTACCCCGGGAACATCAGGCACTCCAGCTAAGTGTGCGCTCTGTCAGGGCGCACATACGGCAAACTATAAGGGCTGTCCTGCCAGACCCCATTACAATAATTATAATTCTAATTCTAACAAAAACCGTAATTATAACTATCAAAGGCAGTCGAATAGAAATACCAAAAATAATGAATACCGTCGTGATTACCGGCAGGAACAAGTTTTTTATGGCTCACAGCCACAAACTCAAAGTGAACCCTCTAGATCCGAACCCATCACTACCAAAATCAATACAAGCCAGCCCCCCCATGTCATCCCCTCAACTTCTCAATCCTGGCCTGCGCCAGACTTTTTCAAAAGCCGTAATTCCCATCAGGACAACCGGTCCCCCAAAACCCCGGCCTTCAGCCAACAATTCCGGCTTGATCGCCCTCCCGAGTCCCCCCAAGCTTCCCATAGTAACCTTCCTCCCCCTCTCCCACCGCCTTCTTCTAAACCCGAGGCTAGCGAAATTCAAACCCTCATTGAAAGAGCTACAGAGCTCCAGTTCATCATCCAAAATGCCACCAAAGAGCTAAAGTCCATACAGACATTTATTATCAAACACAATGGCTAGACAACGCGCCAATAAATCAAATTTGCAAACAGCGTACTGGAACGCCAATGGCACAGTACTAGCATACCGCGAGGAAATCATAGAATTTCTCCACGATTATAATCTTGACGTATTTCTAATAAATGAAACGTGGCTAAAACCATCACGCAATCTAAGAATACCAAATTATAATATATTTCGAGATGACAGAACCTCCAATAAAGGAGGCGGTACTGCTATCTTTGTTAAAAGCAATCTTGACCATTGTCTAGCACATGCATTCTCTAACGATAATATTGAATCCACCGCGGTTAAAATCAATACTTCTTCCGGTCCAATTAAATTCATATCTGTTTATAGCCCTCCCAAACGACAATTGATTCCCTCTGAACTAGATTCACTTCTCTCCGAAAACGTCCCCACTATTATTGCCGGAGACTTAAATGCCAAGCACGGCTCTTGGAATAGCCAATATGATAATAAAAAAGGTAGAGATCTTGCAAAATATGCTCTCTCTAATTCAATCGCCATAGACGCCCCTGACCTACCAACTCTTCAGCCACCAAATGGCAGGCCAGATGTCATTGGCATAATCATCCTCAAAGACACAAGTCACGTTCACTCGCTAAAAGTTCTAAACGAGCTCGCATCCGACCATAATCCTATTCTTCTTACATTGACAGGTGGTTCGAACCCACTGGTCCCTCATCAGCCAACTCGGAAAAAAATTAAATGGCCTAAACTCATCGAATTACTAAACTCATCTACGACGGTGCCAACTTCTATTCCCGATGAAGCGAGCCTTAACACAGCCACTTCTACGTTAATTAACTCAATTAAATCATGCATCAACGAGGCATCCGTTGAAATTCCAAATGACACAGGACGACATGGTATCCCCGAAGAGATTAAAGATCTTATTAGGGAGAAAAATTTAATCCGTAAAGAATGGCAAAAAACTTGCAATCCTATAGTAAAAATGCACTATAACCGCTTATCCCGCGAAGTAAGAGATGCCCTTAACGATTTCCGCAATAAACGCTGGTACGAGTTCATATCTTCCCTCGAAAATGACAGAGCAGCGTACTGGAAACTCTCAAAAACGCTCAGAAAACCAAAAACAAGAATATCCCCCCTTCAAGGCCCAAACGGAGTAGTATACTCTACTGCAGACAAGGCAGAAGCCTTTGCAGACAGCCTTGAAGCCCAATTCACCCCAATAACTGATCACGATGATCCGTCCTTCGTTTCAATGGTGGATTCAAAAGTAGCATCAATTTTAAATACAGAATCTGACTTGCCAATCAAATTCTCAACACCTAATGAAATTAAAAAAATTATTAACTCTCTTAAGAATAAAAAAGCGGCGGGACCAGATGGCATATCTAATAAAGTTTTAAAATGCCTTCCTTTAAAAGGCATCTGCGCCTTAACTGCCATCTACAATGCGTCACTACGACTCAGTTGCTTTCCTAAAGCATTTAAACAAGCAAATGTTATCTTAATACCTAAACCGGGCAAAGACCCACTACTAACCGCGAACCATCGCCCAATTAGTCTCCTTCCTTGCTTAGGCAAAGTTCTTGAGAAAATCATCCTCGTTCGATTAGAATCATTTATTCATGAAAATAAAATTTTGCCAGATTTCCAACACGGCTTCCGAACTGGTCACTCTTCAACTCATCAACTTCTCCGCGTAGTAGAGATCATAACTGAAGGCTTCAATATAAACAAACATACAGTGATCCTCACATTTGACATACGACAAGCATTCGATAGAGTATGGCATGAAGGGTTATTATATAAAATGCATCAAATGGGCTTCCCCATCTCATATATTAAAATAGTACATAGCTACCTTACTGATCGTACTTTTAGAGTAAAACTAGACGAAATTCTATCATCAGAACGTCCACTAGCAGCCGGTGTCCCCCAAGGCGGTTCACTATCCCCTAAACTATTTAACGTCTATTCTAGCGATATTCCCCCACCGATGAACCATAACGTAAAAATTTCACAATTTGCCGATGATACCAATGTTATCTCGAGTTCTACTGTCGCGACCACTGCTACACGCCGCGTACAGCTCCAAGCCACTCTATTCGAAGAGTTTTGTAAAAAATGGAGAATTTCAATTAATCCAACCAAAAGTGCCGCTACAGTTTTTTCACGAAGAAGACCCAAACAGCCCCCGAATATTATATTATTTGGGGAACAGGTCCCATGGGAAAAATCTATTAAATACCTCGGAGTAACACTAGATTCCAAGTTAACGTGGGCTAAACACATCAATGAAAAAGTAAAATCAGCAAATAAGTCAATGTCAGCACTCTACCCTATGTTAGGTAGAAATAGTAAATTATCAGCAGACAACAAACTACTCATCTACAAGACGACCATCAGGTCGGGCTTTACATACGCTGCTCCCGTTTGGGGTCATGCAGCTGACACTCAACTAAAGAAACTACAAACCCTGCAAAACAAAGCCATTCGATTAGCGTTGAATGTGCCGAAGTGGATCAGGGTTAACACTCTACATAAAGACACAAACATTCCTCTGATAAAGGAGTTAATTGTTTCCCAATCGGAAAAATTCTACGCCGGCCTAGCCGGACATGAAAATCCGACCATTAACTCTCTCGCCCAATATAGCGAGAATGAAATTACAAAACATAAAAGACCTAAAGTGATCCTCCGCAAGGAGTAGGCAATTAAGTACATATTTTAAATAATAATAATATAAAATATAATTAATAAATAATAATAATTCCTGCATCAAGTCGCAGTATAGTTTTAAGTTTCATTTCTCACCACCAAAAATAAAATCCCTCCACGCAAAGTTTTATAAAAAAATCCATTGTAAATATGCTAGAGTCAGTAAACTCATTGTTTAGGAACTCTGTCAACAAAGAATATCCAAGTCCAAGTCCAAACATCAGGCATTCAAACGCATACACGCATTCATACAACTCGATCTAGTACCGTCTCAGCACTTCTTCGCCTCTTCTGCCTGGCCTTGGACCTTTCCCCGGACTTGACTTGAAAACTTGGATTTCATTTCTGCCCCCCTTGACTTGCTTTTTGACGAGCATCTTGGCGGCTAACCAGGACTACCCAGCCCCCCTATTTTACAGTCTATGTGAGTGGCGGAAAACGTCGCTTACATAGTGGTCCTTCGAGCCGGATCCAGTCACCAGCCGCTACGATGCCCAGGTCCTTGCGGTCAGGAAGAGGAGGTGAAGAAGACGGTGCCGATCGCCCCGGCCCGAGCCCCGCTGCTCCAGCCGCGGACCAGGCAAGAGCACAAGCTGACGCCACCACTCCGGAGAGCGCCCCCGCCTCAGCGGAAGAGCAATCGGCTTCGGACAGTGAGCCCTCCACACTAGATGTCACTGGCCGTGGCTCTGCAGCGCCCGGCCCTGCACCGCCAGCAGCCCCCGGCCCGTATCCTGCCGGACCAGCTGCAGACACACATGAGGCTAGAGCACGAGCTGCTCCAGAAGCGGCTCTAGCCACCGTACCGCCCGCAGCCCCTGGCCTGTATCCTGCCGGACCAGCTGCGGACACACACGAGGCTAGATCACGAGCTGCCCCAGCAGCGGCTCTAGCCACCGCCACTCACCGGCCTCGGCGGCGTACCGAGGACACCATTCGCCAGCTACGAGAAGAGCTGCGCGAAATGAGGAAGCGCAACGAGCAGCAAGCGCGAGACTCCGCCCGGCAGATAGGGCAGTTAATCGCCTTGCTGGGAGCTTCATGGCCACCTCCCGAGCCCGCACAGCCGCCTGAGTCCCGACGGCTGCCCGAGGCAACACAAACGGAGCCGGCACACGACACGGCACGGTCGCTCGAGACAGCACCGCCGCTCGAACCATCGCGGCGGCTCACGACCATACCTACAGCGCCCGGGGTGTCACCAGGATCGACGCCGCTCGACGCACATCAGTCACCCGCACCAATGCCTGGCCAGGCAAAATGCTTTGCCAATTTTGGCCGGCATTTTGCCAATTGATTTAGAAATTAGGGAAGTTTTGACAAAGAAGTGTCTGAAAAGAGGAAGACCCGTAAACCACCTTGGTATTGAATTAATACCTGGTGGAGCAGTGCCTCTCCCTGAACTTCTAAAGATGATGAGAATAAAAACGCTGAGTGAATGGCAGATGAGATGGGATAGATCGAATATGGGAAGATGGACCTTCTCCTTCTTTCCATCAGTTAAAATCAGAATGGAAGGGGCATATCTTTTAATGGACCACCATATCACCCAATTGCTTTCTGGACATGGGGAGTTTAGAGGTAGACTTCACAGACTGGCTCTATCATCCCATCCCAATTGCGCTTGTGGTGATACCGACCAAACAGCCGAGCACATTTTGTGGCACTGTGAGATTTTGACGGATGCTCGAGACGAAATGATTGATGGTTTACAAGTTATTACGAGACCTGCTTGGAATACAGATCTCGTCTCGAATAAGGTGAATTTTGAGTGCCTGAGGAAATTCACGAAAATCTGGGTTGAGAGATGGCCTGTTCTTAGAGTAGCTGAGTAGCTGTAAAATAACTTAGGTACCAGGTGTATTTTGCTTCTGAATTCACGGACACTCTTCATTATTCATTTACATTTAGCGCTTGGATTTATTTTTTTATGATTTATGTGTTTTGTGTTTCTGTAATATGTTATTTCTTTTATTTTATTATATATTATAAGTTATATGTTATATTTTACATTTGCGTTATGTTATTTTGTTCATTATATTTTCAAAAATGTATATAATTGCTTTGCGATTTGCTTTGTTTATATTTACTATACAACCTGTTAATTTATGCCATGTTTCTTATTTTGTTTTGTTTGTCTTTAACTATTTCAATGTTTTTTGGATGAACTGAACTCCAAATTTTTATTTTTTTTCCCTATCCCCGTATGGGGGTGTGCTGGACCTCGTCCCTGCTTCATCTTTAGTTACATTATTACTTTTGCAGATCCTTCTCAAATCTATCTGCGCCTCCCCCAATGACATGTGCAGGCTTGAGGTTTGATCACACGACCTTGACTGTCCTTTGTCCTGCCTCTGACTACCCAACGCTGAATTTTCTTTTAGTCTTCGGGTATTTTACCCCAAATATTCAGGTAACATTCTTTGAAGCTTCACTGAGTGGTTGGCTAAGGGACACGGAAGCTAAGTGTAGTTTATGGTCAGACCGAAAGCCATTCACATTTTTTGTTGGTACTTGCCAATTGATTTGAGATTTATTGTATTTCTTATGTTCTCTATTTTATGCAGGTGCTTGCAGGTTTTTTACAGATGCAATTCCGCGTCATGGAGTCTCATGAATGAGTTTTTCTTTTGCCCTGTTTAATTTATCTTTGTCTTACTAACCTATTTTTTTGCATTTTGTTTTTCCTGTTAAGCACTTGCATACTGCTTACTAACAACGTATGCATGGACACTGGAGGTCTAGATTCGTTCAAAATAAATAAATGTAGCTTCGTTTAATCAAAAAAATTAGAATCTTGCGAGAGCCTTGAAGGAGTAACCATCAGTTACTTATACCAGGGCGGGTAAGAGGTGGATTACCTCCACTGGCCAGGCAAAGCTCTCAGACAATGGAGAGCTTGCGGAGACTATGAAGGCCGGCTGCTACCCCGCCGGCACCACAGCACCTGACAAGGAGGTGTCCGGCCATGCAGAACCAGACGGCCCCGGCTCGCTCAACGCCAGCCGAAATGACGGGGAGAGCAATGCCCGCGCGCCCGACCGAAATGACATCGGGCCAGTAGAGCGCGGCCGCTTGCCCCCCGTACCCCCCGCCGGCACCACAGTACCTGACAAGGAGGTGTCCGGCCATGCAGAGCCAGACGAAGAACGCGACACCGCATCGCCCGGGCTCAGAACGCCCGGCCGAAATGACGGGGAGAGCATTGCCCGCGCGCCCAACCGAAATGACATCGGGCCCGTAGAGCGCGGCCGCTTGCTCCCCGTAGCCCCCGCAGTACCTGGCACGATTCCCGCCAGTTTGGCCGCGTACGCCCCCAAGTAGAAAGATGTCAGCCGCCGCTTGGGCGAGCGCAGCCCCTTCTCCACCCCGGCAGATGAGAAGTTTACCGGGCCGGTAGGCTCTCCCTCACACAACGGAGAGCATGCGGGGAAGTTGAACGCCGGCCGCTACACCGAAGTACGCAGCCGCGTTGCGCCTGACCCTCGAGCGCTCGGACAAAATGACAGCGCGCCCGAAAGAGATGACATCGGCCACCGGCACCTAGACCGTGGCCCCCCACCCCCCGCTCCTTCAATCCCCGACGGCTCGGCAAGCCTCGGGCCCGAGCAATGGAACAGAACCCGCGCGCTACCATCTATTGACGAGGGGATGAAGCTTCCCCCTCCGGCCATATTTGCAGAAGATGGAGGGCGCACGATGCCAGCGCCATCTATGGCTACAGACAAGCAACATTACGCACCGGTGTGCGTTACCACGGAGAACGAAACGTACGCACCGCCACCTACCGAGGAAGGGATGGAGCTTGGCTCTACAATGCAGTCCGGCGCTACGCATAACCCGGAACGCGTGCCGCCGGGCGGCCATTCATCTCAGCGGACAGCCTCGATGGGGAGAGCGCGCATCGGGACCGAGCGTGTCCCACAAACCGGCTTCAGTCAGTATTTCATGTCGGAGATGCGCGACGTGCATCGGAGGAACACGTGCGGCACATGCGCGTACCAAAGCTGGCCCAGCCAGCCCCGGTCCTTGCTTTAGGCGGGCCACACCAAACAGCAACAATGACCGTAGCCCGGAGGGTGCGGTCTCACAGCACCCGACCCCGAAGTGTCCGGTGCTGCGCGTCGCCAGCGCAGCTGGCAAATAGCCTTGCTTTACGCAGGCCCAGAAGAAGAGAGCCGCATTAGAACGCGCCGCGCGACCGAGCGCCGTTCACGAACGAGATGCCGCTCAATTGGGAAGAAGAAGGATCGCAGCCCGGAGGGTGCGGTTTCACAGTATCTTCTTCCCCGCCGAGAGTTCTTGCGAAGCAGGAGAGGGAGCAGCATTAGAACGCGCCTCGCGACCGAGCGCTGTTCATGAACGAGATGCCGCTCAATTGGGAAGAGGAAGGATCGCAGCCCGGAGGGTGCGGTTTCACAGTATCTTCTTCCCCGCCGAGAGTTCTTGCGAAGCAGGAGAGGGAGCAGCATTAGAACGCGCCTCGCGACCGAGCGCTGTTCACGAATGAGATGCCGCTCAATTGGGAAGAAGAAGGATCGCAGCCCGGAGGGTGCGGTTTCGCAGTATCTTCTTCCCCGCCGAGAGTACTGGCGAAGGAGGAAAGGAGCAGCATTAGAACGCGCCTCGCGACCGAGCGCTGTTCACGAACGAGATGCCGCTCAATTGGGAAGAAGAAGGATCGCAGCCCGGAGGGTGTGGTTTCGCAGTATCTTCTTCCCCGCCGAGAGTTCTGACGAAGGAGGAAAAGGAGCAGCATTAGAACGCGCCTCGCGACCGAGCGCTGTACACAAACGAGATGCAGCTCAATGAAGGAGAAGGACCGTTGCCCGGAGGGTGCGGTCACGCAGTGTCTTCTCCCCAGCCGAGACGAAGCAGCATTCGAGACCGAGCGCTGCTCGCAAACCAAAGGCTAGCACAGCTGGCACACAGCCTTGCTTTACGCAGGCCCATAGGAAAAGGGCGACAAAAGTGAAAGGGGCGACAAAAGTGAGAAAAGTGAGAGAAGTGAGAAGAGTGTGAAGTGTGCAAAGTGCAGTGGCGCCCACACATTGGGCGAGTGCCCGCAGTTCGCCGCCATGGATGTTCCTTTTTTTTCTTTTTGTATAACGGGCTTATGGAGCACTGGGCCAATTAAGGCCCCTTTCTCCTTCAACTGAGTTATTTAGGGTTGTAGAAAGTGAGATTTGTTTTTGTTAATTAATTTTTTTTTTTAGTTGCAAAGGACATGGCTGCAAGATGGGGGAGGATTATTACGGAGGGGATGTTTGAGGTTGGTTTTCTTTTTTACTGCGGGACGAGGGAACAACTGGGTGGTTACCACTATTTGAGGGACGGGGAAGGGGGTGAGGGGGCTTTGAGGGGAGGGGGAATTTGGTGGGGTAGTGGCAGGTCGGTGGGTGGTACGTTGTGGGGTGGGGATTTCTTTGATTTGGACGAGGGTGTTTTGAAGAATTGGGGGGAGTAGTTTGGGGAGTAGAGAAGCGATTAGGGGGGGGGTTGGGGGAGCCGAAGGGTTGGGGGGTGGTCGGCAGACGAGAGGTGATGGGGTAGATGGTTGGGGAGGCTGTGGGGTGGCGAGCGGTTTGGGGGGCGAAGGGGGCGCTGACGGATAGGGGGGGGCTGTCGGTAGGGGGTGCGTTGGGAGTGCGATCGGTGTTGAGGGCGGTGGGGGGGAGATTTGTGCGGGGGGCAGCACGGGGGGGATCAGTTTGGGGGGAGGTGGGGGGGACTTTGGTACGTGGGGCAGTGAGGGGGCGAACAGTTTGGGGAGCGGTGAGGGGTCGATCGGCTAGGGTGGCGATAGGAGGGCAAACGGTTTGAGGGGTGGTAGTGGGGCGGATATCTTGAGGGGTGGTAAGGGGGTGGTCGGTTTGAGGGGTGACAGGGGGGCCATCGGTAGGGCGGTTGGTTTGGGGGGCAGTAAGGGGGGGGGGGTTGGGGGGGGTTGTTTGGGCGGGGGTTAGAGATGAGGAGGGGGGGGGGGTTTGTTGCGGAGGGGTATCCTGAGTCGGGTTGGGGTGAGTTGCAGGGGGAGTTGGGAGGGGAACCATGAACTCTGCGGGAGGCCAGGGAGCAGACATGGTCTATCTCTTCAGGGGACATGTTGTTGGGGTCGGGGTGGTTTTCGAAGAAGGACTGAATCTCGAGGGTAAGGCGTTGATATTAGTCGGAGGTTTTGAGAAGGGGGTAGGACATGATGGTATAGAATGGGGGGAAACACGAGGATAACTGAGGGCACGAATGTTCAAGGTACTGTTAACTGGCGCGAACAAGCACGGTAGACTAGTCAAAAATGTTTTAAATGCAAGAATGCACTGAGCGAAGTTAAACACTTAATTGTCTGTGCTGAATAAACTTTCACTTTACACTTGGTAACAAAATGATGGGGAATTCCGAGAATCCGGCCGTCCGGGTTAATAGCGGGCACTAGCGATGAATTCTGCGAACTGTTGCTAAGCACAAAACACTGGGTATTTCACTGGTTCACTGGGGTGTGGTTTTCACGAACTGGAGCGATACAAGCGACGGCGTCAGCGGTGGAGAATGGCATTTATGCCAAGCCAGAGAGGTGCGACTGTCGCGGACGGCAGTCAGACCGGGAATGAGGAATATTTTTTTTGAGGGAATATCGCGAAAGTAGTGCGTGTGTGTAACAAGTGTTTAGAAAAGGGCCACTATACCCGTTATTGCAAATCTAAAGTGAGCTGTGGAGTGGGCACGTGCCGTTTTGCCCACCACAGACTATTGCACGACGGGTTGCGGTACCCCGCAAGCAGTGACACCGTGAATACGACGGTGGCCCACGGGCCAAGTGACGTGTTCCTCTTTTGTCTTTTGTATAACGGGCTTATGGAGCACCGGGCCAATTTAGGCCCCTTTCTCCTTCAACTGAGTTATTTAGGGTTGTAGAAAGTGAGATTTGTTTTTGTTATTTTTTTTTTTTTTAGTTGCAAAGGACATTTTTTTATTATTTTTTTTTATTTTTTTATTATTTAATAAATGTTTACATGATAGGTACATTGTTGGTATTTTTTGACTACCACACTAGGCTATTGCCCGTGTTGTGGTAGTCATACATGACATATTATTTTATATAAACAGATAAAAAAAATATGAGAAGAGGAAAGAAAAAATAACATATTTAGGGATAAATAAAACTAAAAACAGATAAAAATAAAGATATAACAATTAAAAGTAAGCTAAGAAATAAAGAATAAAAAGATAATTTTAAGAAGATTGAAATAAACTCTGGTACGTATTATTATTCTTGAGATAAAAATAGAAATAAAAATTGGTAAGTATTCTTCTGCGCGAGAGTACATGTTTGTATTCGCTTTTGATATTCTTTCTCTGAAAGAAGTTGGAAAGAGTGTTAGAGAAAGTAAATTTTTTTGTTTGTAATTTTTTTTAATGTAATGTTAAGTTAAATTAATTAATTAAATTTGTATTAATTTTTAATAATTTTTTTTATATTAATATATTTGTTTTTATTGTAATATTAAGCTCTCATGTGTTGTTTGAAGAAATCTCTTCCCTTTTCAAATATCCAATGTTTGATACGGGCTTTAAAGAGAGATTTAGAATTATTCTGTGATTTTATATCGGCACTCAGAGCATTATACATTTTGGGAGCGATAAACCAGAATTGTCGTTGGGCGAATGAGGTTTTTGTTTTAGGGACCACGCAACCCAGGTTTGATGAAAAACGTGTGTGTGCTTGATGTTGTGGAGCCACCAGTAGATTTTTTTGGCATATGTAACAAATGCTTATCTTTGGAAATATCTGTCGAATGTCTAAGATCTTGATTTTAGCAAAGAGTTCGTTTGAGGGATGGGTAGGTTGGCATTTAAATATGATTCTCAAAATTAGTTTTTGAACTGTAATAATTGGATTGATAATGGATTCAGCACAACCACCCCATCCCACAATACCATATGTTGCTATGGATTGGAAAAGGGCAAAGTACACGGTTCTTAGGGTCTGTAAATCTAAGATGGACCTAAGGGAGCAGAATATATGGCAGAGTTTACGGAGTTTTTTTTACTGTGTCACTTATGTGAGCTTCCCAACGCAGTTGGTTGTCTATGATTATCCCCAGATATTTGACTTCCTTTGATGATTTAAGAACAGAACAAGTGCAATTAGTATTAGGTGTGATTTCTGGAGTGTGTAAATTGAGTGAACATGAGTGAATGATTGGTTTAGGGCAGTTGTTAGGTATATTATTTTGACGTATGGAAAAGTCATATATTGTGTTTTGTCGATGTTAAGTGTGAGGAGGTTAGTGTCTAGCCAATGCTTTACTTTTATTAGGCCATTATTAGTTTTGTTAATAACGGTTTGCCACGTTTCATCTTCGAATATTAAGACCGTGTCATCGGCAAATGATAATATCTTACCTCCAATATTCATGGCACATAGTGAGTTAATGTATATAAGAAATAAAATTGGTCCTAGTATACTGCCTTGGGGTACACCATAGGACGCTGATAATTTATTACTTATATGTTTTTTATCAGATTGGATAAGAGATTGTTGTGTTCGGTTTATCAGGTAGTTTTCAAACCATGTGTGGGCTACTCCTGTTATTCCAATCTGTTGTAATTTTTTTAGTAGTAAGGAATGGGAGACCGTATCAAATGCTTTTGCAAGATCAAGAAAAACAGCAAGTGGTTTGCGACCAATGTCGAGATTACAAGAAACTATCTTTGTGGAGGCGGCTATTGCATCTGAAGTGCTCCTACCTTTGCGAAAGCCATATTGGTTATCCGACAGTATTTTGTTAATAATAATAATAATATTTGGATGATTTATATAGCGCCGTTTTTGTGAAAAATCACCTCAAGGGCGTATCTTCGAGGAATTTGTAGAGTCTACGTTTCACCGCTTTTTCTATAATTTAGATATTGTGCTTAATAAGGATATTGGTCGGTAGTTATTTACAGATAATTTATCACCGGCTTTGAACATTGGGATTATTGTGGACTGTTTTAGGGAGTTAGGGAAGATGCCAGTTTTGAAGCTTAAATTGATTATGTGTTTAAGAGGGGAGACGATATATTTTTGGATGTTTTTAATAATTTTTGCCGAGATGTGATCTATTCCGGTGGAGTTACTGTTTTTAAGAGATGCTATTAGTTCTATAATTTCTGTTTCAGTGGTGGGAGTGAATTGAAATGGCTGATAACTCAGAGTATCGATAGGTATATTCTTTGCAAGATCTTTCTCCGAGACACAGTTTCTGTCTAAAATATTTTTTGCTAAGTTGGGTCCGATATTGGAAAAAAAATTATTGAAATGGTCAGATATTTTTTTAGGTTCAGAATTTACATGTATCGTTTTGTCATCGATATTTTTTACGCACCAGATTTAAATGTCCGGGTTTAATTTTCCCCACAGGAAAAACTAAACCCTTTCACACACTTCCCAAATGATCATCTGGTCAATCCACGTTATGCAATTGCACTATATGTATTATAATTACAAAACAATACAAGAACAACATGTCAACCTACCAGAGACCAGATGGGAAAATAATTCACCGACTCCAGATATTTTCATATCAGAGGGTTCGGCTCTGTGGAATTCCTAATTGAACCTATAAATCCTACTGATCCCTCAATATAAATATTTAAAAAATCTTTTGTAATCCTACATGTATTTAAAATTACCGATTTTTGCATTTTTATATATAAAATATAATCTTAATAATAGGAGTGTCGGTTTTATTAATATTAGCTATATCTTTTATGATATTCCAAAAATTTTTTTTATCATCGGTAGCTTCACTGATTTTTTTTTTGTAGTAATCTCTTTTAACCTTTTCAATTATTTTTTTGCAGTTGTTTCTATAGTGTTTGTAGAATATGAGAGAAGTATAATCATTGGGGTTTTTCCTACAGAAGTTATGAATCTTATCACGTTTCCTGATACAATACAGAATACCAGTAGTGATCCATGGTTTGAGTTTTGTGTCCGTTCGTTTTTTTTTTACATTTTGTGTATGATGTTGCATTAGCTAAGTGGTTATGTAAAGTATTTATAAAAAAATCGCATGCAGACGTGGCATCAGAACAAGAATAGATAAGTTCCCAGTTCTCCTTCGAAACATGATTTAGAAGAATTTCATAAGAAATGTTTTTATGGGGTTGAGTGTTATGGGGTGGTTTATGTTTATTTTTTGAGATGGAAGTGATGATTGCATAGTGGTCTGTAATATTTGATTGAAATATAATTGATTTATTGTCTAGTTTACTCTTAACAAAGACATGATCTATACAACTGCAATTGTTTGAGTCTGGTTCTCGTGTTGGAGCGGTGACAGCAGGGAAGTATCCTAATAAAGTTAATACATTTAGGTATTCATTGGCTTGAGGATGCATTTTGTTGATTATATTTATGTTCATGTCACCTATTATATAGGTGTTTTGGCAGTGTTCTATGTTTGATAATATTACTTGAAGTGATTGTAAAAATGGTGTTATGTTACGTGTGTTTGGAGATCTGTATATGGTAAGAATTGTTATGAGGTTATCAAGTTGAATTTGAAGACAGTTTGCGTTTTGAATTCTGACCTCTTTGACTGTGTGTTCGATGTGATTTTTAATGTATACAATAACGCCATCGTTTTGGGTTTGGTTATAAAGTGTGTTGTAGTGATTGTAGTTCCTTAACGTTTTAGGAATGAAATATTTTTGAATCCAACATTCGGTCAAGACAATTACGTCGAAATCTAAAGCAAGATCAGCAAGAAGAATTAGTAATTCATCAAAATTTTTGTTAATACTTCTTATATTCATTGAGAAAATTTTAGGGGCAGAGTTAACTGGTAATAATTGACGAACTACTTCAGAATCACTAGTTGATGTACATGGGATAGGTGTTGTTTTATCAAGTAAATCTGTTAAGTCTTCCATTTATAATTTTTTTTTATCTTTGCGTTAATTGGTAATTGTAAAGAGGCAGTGATAGTGGTGACTTTGAAAGTAATGCAGGGATTAAGTTGTTGTAGAGACATAGTGTGAAGATATAATTTATACCGGGTTATTTTAAAATTAGGAGTATATAAATAAGTATCGGAAGCGATGGTTAAAAGTATACGTGGAACACAGGGAATTTTAAATAAAGATTTAGCGATAAAGACTGTGTTTATAGTTAAAAACAAGAAATGGTTAAGTATAGAAAGAAAAAAATATTTCCAAAAATATCTATTGCTGGCAGAACTAAAAACAATAAAATTAGCGAAGGTAGTTTCACTCTTGATAGTACTTTTAGTTATATTATTTTGAGTGATTGTTTCAATGTTTTGAATATTGATAAAATAAATTGAACCATAGGTTTCTGTTGTAGGTAATAGTTGGGAAGGATTTTGACAGTTATTCAAAGCGATAACAATAATAGTAATAACAGTGACCTTCATAATGGTTACAGTAACATAAAAAGCAGTAAAAGTGTTCTTTGTAATAAGTACAGTTATAAAATTCTGACATATGGAGTTAATATCAAAAATACAAAATTTATCTTTGTTGGTACTAGAACTATATGAAATGTTTAATAGAAATTTAAAAAAAGGTTTGATGATAACAATAATGTTTGTGGATAAAAATAAATTATAGTTTAGTGATGCATGAAAAAAATGTTTCCAAAAATATCTATTTTTGATAAACCCATAATTATTAGACTTTAAAAAGTAAGTTTCACTCCTGATAATAATTTGAGTAATACATGCATGTTGCACATGATAACAGTTACAGTAATATATAATAGTTGCATGTTGCATACAGATAATAATAACACGTAGAGTATTATTAAGGTAAATTGTGCCATTGGTTTTTGATGTCGGTAGTAGTAAAAAAGGATTTTGACAGTTACTCAGAGCAATGACAAAAATACATAGTTCGGTGACCTTTATAATAATAGCAGATTTTTTTTTACAATTAGAATCCATTTCAAAAATACGAGATTTAAATATGTTAGTACTGAAACTACATTTATTTTTTAAGTAAATAATAGTATTGTCAGAGAATCTTATTTTTGTAAAGTTTTTTGAAAAGAAGTTAACTTTATAGTAATAATAATCTATGATTGTGGTATTATAAATTATATGGGAGAGAGAAGTAATTGATTTCATAATATTGTTGAAACTCGAGAAAGATAAATTAAAAACAAGTAGATTATCAGAATAGTAGGCGAAGTAGAGTTTATAAAATGTTGGGGGTGGGCGATAAAAGATGTTTATTTTTTTCGTTGATGTGTAGAACAGGCGTCCCAATGTCTTTTCGTACATACACCTTACCGTCTCGGATCCAGGCGAATTTGAAGATGTTGTCCCGTAAAGCCTTCCGTGCAAGAAACCAGAGATGTTTAGCGCGAAATGTTAAGTGTTCGTTGATGTAAATCTGGTAGCGAGTTCCTGACATTCCTATAAGCATAGTATTAAGTTTATTGTCTCTATTTGTAGATTTTTTGTTGAAGGCTTTGATGTCGTTAAGGAAGTTCTCACGGTCGATGGTAGTTTTAAATCTTAATATTATAGGCCTCTGTTGATCTTTATTGGTTTTTTGGGTGACACGGTATGCTGTATCTACGTTATTGAGTTCCGTGTTGGCATTAGTTGTTTTTTTGATGTTAAAAATGATGTTTTTTAGATTTTCTCCATTTATTTCAGGGATTCCCCTGATTTCCACGTTCTTCGCTCTATTTTCTCTCTCAATTTGTTCGAATTGACCTTCTAGTTGTTCTAAGCGATTTTCGAGGTCAGAATTTTTTTTTTCTAATTTTATGTTTGCATCTTCTAGTTCGTGTACTCGAAGTAAGATTTCTTCATATTGTTTGCTCATTACTGATATTGTGGTGAGAATTTGTTTATTTTGTTCTAGGATCAGGTTCTGTTTTGTTAGTAGTTCACTGTCGAAAGGTGAATTAGTCACTATACTGGGATTAGCGGTGGACACGACAGCTAAGCATTTTTTACACTTAATTTGAGCCCTCCGCTCTTTGCTATAGCGTCTGTATGAGCTTTCAGCCACTCCGCCACAGTGTAGATGAAAAGTCCCTTTGCATGCGGCGCACGTGAATAAGGACTCAGCAGATAGAGTAGGCTCCGCACAAGCATTACAGTTATTCATGTTGTTGTTTGTGGTTTTAGTGAGAACGTATAGTTGAGTTGTAGTGAAGACCTCTGCCCTCAGCAGAACTGAATTCCGTTATATGTTTATTATTATTTATTAATATTCCAATTATGATTTATTTAGGAATAAAGTAGAAATAAATCGTCTTAGCACTCTTAAAAAAAAAAGCTGAAAAGTTTTTGGATGAGGTGAGTTTCGAACTCAGTTTGCTCCGAAAGTCACTGTCCGGTTTTGCGACCGTGCTGACCACTAGGCTACTGATACCGTGTGACGTAGTGTGAAATATTCGTAATATTAGTTGATTGGCAAGATTTTACGTATTGTGATAAATAGTTCGATTAACTTAACGATTTCAATCACCATAAGTTCACTGATGTTTTAACACATAAAAATTACTACAACACGGCCGTTTATATTGAACTAAATTGAGTAGATCACTTCACTGAACTGTAGGTAAACACCAACCGATAGATTAGATGAGTTTTGCGGAGCAATTTTTTGCGTGCGTACTGTTGGAATGTAGGTAGGTATCCTACATTCTGCATTCATGGCTGCAAGATGGGGGAGGATTACTACGGAGGGGATGTTTGAGGTTGGTTTTCTTTTTTACTGCGGGACGAGGGAACAACTGGGTGGTTACCACTATTTGAGGGACGGGGAGGGGGGTGAGGGGGCTTTGAGGGGAGGGGGAATTTAGTGGGGTAGTGGCAGGTCGGTGGGTGGTACGTTGTGGGGTGGGGATTTCTTTGATTTGGACGAGGGTGTTTTGAAGAATTGGGGGGAGTAGTTTGGGGAGTAGAGAAGAGGTTAGGGGGGGGTTGGGGGAGCCGAAGGGTTGGGGGGTGGTCGGCAGACGAGAGGTGATGGGGTAGATGGTTGGGGAGGCTGTGGGGTGGCGAGCGGTTTGGGGGGCGAAGGGGGCGCTGACGGATAGGGGGGGGCTGTCGGTAGGGGGTGCGTTGGGAGTGCGATCGGTGTTGAGGGCGGTGGGGGGGAGATTTGTGCGGGGGGCAGCACGGGGGGGATCAGTTTGGGGGGAGGTGGGGGGGAGTTTGGTACGTGGGGCAGTGAGGGGGCGAACAGTTTGGGGAGCGGTGAGGGGACGATCGGCTAGGGTGGCGATAGGAGGGCAAACGGTTTGAGGGGTGGTAGTGGGGCGGATATCTTGAGGGGTGGTAAGGGGGTGGTCGGTTTGAGGGGTGACAGGGGGGCCATCGGTAGGGCGGTTGGTTTGGGGGGCAGTAAGGGGGGGGGTTGGGGGGGGTTGTTTGGGCGGGGGTTTGAGATGAGGAGGGGGGGGGGGGTTGATGGGGAGGGGTATCCTGAATCGGGTTGGGGTGAGTTGCAGGGGGAGTAGGGAGGGGAACCATGAACTCTGCGGAAGGCCAGGGTGCAGACATGATCTAACTCTTCAGGGGACATGTTGTTGGGGTCGGGGTGGTTTTCAAAGAAGGACTGAATCTCGAGGGTAAGGCGTTGATATTCGTCGGAGGTTTTGAGGAGGGGGGAGGACATGATGGTATAGAATGGGGGGAAACACGAGGATAACTGAGGGCACGAATACACTTAAATTGTCTGTGATCGGTTATTAGTCAAAAATGTTTTAAATGCAAGAATGCACTGAGCGAAGTTAAACACTTAATTGTCTGTGCTGAATAAACTTTCACTTTACACTTGGTAACAAAATGATGGGGAATTCCGAGAATCCGGCCGTCCGGGTTAATAGCGGGCACTAGCGATGAATTCTGCGAACTGTTGCTAAGCACAAAACACTGGGTATTTCACTGGTTCACTGGGGTGTGGTTTTCACGAACTGGAGCGATACAAGCGACGGCGTCAGCGGTGGAGAATGGCATTTAAGCCAAGCCAGAGAGGTGCGACTGTCGCGGACGGCAGTCAGACCGGGAATAGCGGAACAAGTGGGAGCAAGCGGGCCTCCCTGCGGACTACGCATACACCGGACAACAGGGTGGACAGGCTGGTCAAGCAGCATTTCGCCGTGGATTCGCTGGGCGTGACCGCCGCGATCTAATTTAGCCATTAGTAGTTCTGTTCGACAATCAACCTCTACATCATCAGTTCCTGAAACTACCAACCAAACCAAAAATTCTGAAATAAATACCGATGTTGAATTTTCAGTAGACATTCTTAAACCAATATTTGAGCAAATGTTGTTAATTTCTAGTGTTGTAATTGACGGTAAAAACAAACTCAATAAGGATGACCGATCCTCCATACTTAGTTCTATTGAGGAGATGCCTCACATCATTAGCAATCTCACATGCTGCGGCAGTTTCAAAAGCGGAAACGCTTTCTAAAGTTGTAATTATTTAATCGAACATTACCGATAAAATTGATGTATTAATAAACAAAGCGAATAATTCATCTGTTTCAGAACAACCAAAGAGAAATACTTATGCGGGAATCACTTCTGGTGAAAATCAATCAAAAAAATTATATCTAAATGGAACAGAGCGACCTACTCCTTCCCTACAGCCGACTATTCTTTTTTACCCAACTATTCCGGAGGGTAAATCATTGGAGGACCTCCAAAAAAAGTTAACCTCTGTACTTAATCCTAATAATGATGGTTTTCAGGTTGTCCGCACTAGGAAAATAAAAGGAGGGGGTATTGCACTACAAACTACCACTTCAGTGGGAGTTAATAATATTAAAAAGGCAGTTGAGAAACTTTCTGCTAAAGGAATTAAATTAGTAAGTCCACAGGGCCGTCTACCTAAAATTGTCCTTTATGATTTGCCGAAAGGAGATTTATCTTTGGACGCTGCTCTTTTTGAGGAAATCTATAATAATAATATTGTCGACAAATGTAATATTTCCAAAGAAGACCATCTGAGGACCATGAGAAGAGTTTCACTCTTTGGTAAGAGAGACAGTGCCAATATGAATATGATATTAACATGTCATCCCGAGGTAAGGAAAATTCTAATTGATAGTGGTTTGTGTTTCCTTGGGTGGAATGCCTGCCGTGCTCGGGACTATGTTGGCGCTACCCGTTGTTTTAAGTGCCAACAATATGGGCATATTAGTAAGGCATGCACGCAGGAGAATTCTACTTGTCGCCA
Source organism: Limnephilus rhombicus (assembly GCA_929108145.2). Taxonomy (NCBI): domain Eukaryota; kingdom Metazoa; phylum Arthropoda; class Insecta; order Trichoptera; family Limnephilidae; genus Limnephilus; species Limnephilus rhombicus. The sequence goes on from OV815278.1 coordinate 39,216,942, forward strand.
CTGTGCAACTACTGGCCACGATGTGGAGAATTGCCCCAGGAAAGCGCAAGCTGCTGTCTGTGCAACCTGCACAAGATTTAAAAAACCTGCCTCACATGTTACTGGTGATCGGCTATGCCCAGCACAAATTGCTGCCATTGAAGCACAAGTCAGACTAACCGACTATGGCTTCTAATAGCATTCTTTCCCTTGGTCAGATAAATCTTCAGAGGTCTAGAGTGGCCACGCTTGAGGCACTGAAGATTATGACTGACAAAAAAATTGACATCTTGCTCATTCAGGAGCAATACACCTGGTTAGGTAGAACGCCTGTTCAATATCCGGGTGCGGTACTCGAAATTGGCCCAGCACCAGGGGCGGGAGTCCTGGTTAACATTTCGTTAATTAGTCCCCTTCTTCTAGTGGGACTGTCAAACGAGTACCAAACTTGTGTTTCACTTAATTTTGGAGACACTGAAATTATTTTAATTTCAGTCTATTTCAAACATTGTAATCCAGTTGGACCTCATATCTTGAGCCTGACGCGCGCACTAAACGCGCTTAAAGGACGTAACATAGTTATTGGAGGAGACTTTAATGCTCGCTCACCGATGTGGTTTGACAATTTTGAACAACGGACGGAACGTTCAGACGCCGTCGAAGACCTTATTGCGACGCAAGGTCTTTCTTTAATAAATGAATCTGGTAGTATTTTTACTTTCAGTAACACACATGGTGAGAGCAATATTGATTTGCTTTGATTGCGGCCAAGATTTCTAAATGGAAGGTCCACGAATGTGCTATTAATTCTGACCACAGATTAATAACTTATGTGGTAGGTGTCAAGAAGACCGAAGCTCCAAGATCCTCCTGGAACTTCAAAACTACTCGGGCGAATTGGGATAACTTTGGGGATGCTCTACGTGATACTTTAAGGGGTTTTCATGACGTAGCAGCAAGAGATCCGGACAATTTGGGGAATTTTTTCAACGCAGCCGTAGTATCAGCTGCTGAATCGGCTCTGGGAAGAACAAACCCGAAGACGATTATTAGGTCTCCGTGGTGGTCGAATGAGCTGACTTTGCTAAAGGGCACCTTTAAGAGAGCTTACAGAGCTTTAGGTGTCTCTAGACGGGTTGGATGTACGGAGGAGGAGACATCCACCCTCAAGAGACAACTTAGTAGCTCTCGTAAAGCTTTCAAATCGGCTGTACTTTTGGCGAAACGAGCTGCTTGGCATAATTGGGTTAAAGATGTTGGTAACTCTAACCCATGGGATATTTGTAGCGCCATTGAAAAAACGGGTAAAGGTTCTGATCGGTTTTTATCTAGTGTTATCGACAATGATAACGGGAACGTTGAGAGTATTAACGTGATGACTACTCTCAATACACTTCTGGGAAAGTTAGTTCCCTTAGATTCAGTCATTGGGGAAAGCGACCACCACCAACAGATTAGAAATCAATCACGGATTCCTCCAATCCTCTCCCAGGAGGAAAAAATTTCTAAAATTACTAGAGCTGAAATAGAAATTATAATTAAGGGTTTGAGTCTTAGAAAGGCACCAGGGCATGATAAATTGAATTGTATAATTGTGAGGTATGTATGGATCCATGCCAAGGAAAAACTCTTTCAGGTTATGGAAACGTGTATGAGAAGAGGAGTTTTCCCTTCTGTATGGAAGAAAGGCGTGCTCAGGATCATACCTAAAGGGAACGACAAAGAAAGAACTGATGTTAAAGCTTATCGACCAATAACACTTCTTCCAGTATTGGGGAAAATATTGGAAAAAATTATTCAAAATCATCTACGAGAAACATTAACACCATCATATGTACATCAATATGGATTCGTCCCAGGTAAGTCCACGGAGCACGCCCTTATGACTGCGCTTGACTGGGTGAAGGTCTGCACAAAGAGGTACGTAATCGGTATCTTCTTAGATATAACTGGTGCCTTCGATAATGCATGGTGGGAGATGATTTTAACTAAATTAAAGAATCGCAATTGTCCAAGAAAACTTTTTCAAATATCTTGCGATTATTTTAAAGATAGAAAAATTATAATTTCTTTTGGTGATTGCATCATTGAAAGAGATGTGGACATGGGTTGTCCCCAAGGTTCTCCCCTTGCACCGGATTTCTGGAATATTTTATTCGATGACTCCTCCAGGTTACCCTTACCTGAAGGCACAATTGCGATTGATTACGCAGACGACAAATTGTATTTGGTCTCTGGGGACAGTAGAAAAGAAGTTGAAAATAAAGCTGAAGAAGGTTTGAATATGATTCTTAACTGGGGAAAGGAAAACAGACTGACTTTTGCTCCCCATAAGACCGTGGGTCTCCTTATGAAAGGCTCCCTCAGTAGAGGTAGAAACCCTTTTATAAAAATGGGAGATACTGCAATCCGTTTTGTAGAGAGTACTAAATATTTAGGCGTTACATTAGACAGATCATCCTCGTTCTTGACTCACGTTAAAAGCGTTTCTAGTAAGGCCCAGGCTCTCTTCTTAAAACTAAGAAGAATCTCAACTGCTGAATGGGGTTTACGTTTCCCTGCGCTCCGTCTATTATACAGATGCGTATATGTGGCACAAGTTTCATATGGTGCCTGTGTATGGGAACATCGACTGGGTAATTCACTTATTCATTCAGCGCTTAAGAGGGGCCAGCGAATCCCCTTACTGGCGCTTTCAGGAGCCTACAGAACAGTATCATCGGATGCTTTGCCAATTTTGGCCGGCATTTTGCCAATTGATTTAGAAATTAGGGAAGTTTTGACAAAGAAGTGTCTGAAAAGAGGAAGACCCGTAAACCACCTTGGTATTGAATTAATACCTGGTGGAGCAGTGCCTCTCCCTGAACTTCTAAAGATGATGAGAATAAAAACGCTGAGTGAATGGCAGATGAGATGGGATAGATCGAATATGGGAAGATGGACCTTCTCCTTCTTTCCATCAGTTAAAATCAGAATGGAAGGGGCATATCTTTTAATGGACCACCATATCACCCAATTGCTTTCTGGACATGGGGAGTTTAGAGGTAGACTTCACAGACTGGCTCTATCATCCCATCCCAATTGCGCTTGTGGTGATACCGACCAAACAGCCGAGCACATTTTGTGGCACTGTGAGATTTTGACGGATGCTCGAGACGAAATGATTGATGGTTTACAAGTTATTACGAGACCTGGTTGGAATACAGATCTCGTCTCGAATAAGGTGAATTTTGAGTGCCTGAGGAAATTCACGAAAATCTGGGTTGAGAGATGGCCTGTTCTTAGAGTCGCTGAGTAGCTGTAAAATAACTTAGGTACCAGGTGTATTTTGCTTCTGAATTCACGGACACTCTTCATTATTCCTTTACATTTAGCGCTTGGATTTATTTTTTATGATTTATGTGTTTTGTGTTTCTGTAATATGTTATTTCTTTTATTTTATTATATATTATAAGTTATATGTTATATTTTACATTTGCGTTATGTTATTTTGTTCATTATATTTTCAAAAATGTATATAATTGCTTTGCGATTTGCTTTGTTTATATTTACTATACAACCTGTTAATTTATGCCATGTTCCTTATTTTGTTTTGTTTGTCTTTAACTATTTCAATGTTTTTTGGATGAACTGAACTCCAAATTATTATTTTTTTTCCCTATCCCCGTATGGGGGTGTGCTGGACCTCGTCCCTGCTTCATCTTTAGTTACATTATTACTTTTGCAGATCCTTCTCAAATCTATCTGCGCCTCCCCCAATGACATGTGCAGGCTTGAGGTTTGATCACACGACCTTGACTGTCCTTTGTCCTGCCTCTGACTACCCAACGCTGAATTTTCTTTTAGTCTTCGGGTATTTTACCCCAAATATTCAGGTAACATTCTTTGAAGCTTCACTGAGTGGTTGGCTAAGGGACACGGAAGCTAAGTGTAGTTTATGGTCAGACCGAAAGCCATTCACATTTTTTGTTGGTACTTGCCAATTGATTTGAGATTTATTGTATTTCTTATGTTCTCTATTTTATGCAGGTGCTTGCAGGTTTTTTACAGATGCAATTCCGCGTCATGGAGTCTCATGAATGAGTTTTTCTTTTGCCCTGTTTAATTTATCTTTGTCTTACTAACCTATTTTTTTGCATTTTGTTTTTCCTGTTAAGCACTTGAATACTGCTTACTAACAACGTATGCATGGACACTGGAGGTCTAGATTCGTTCAAAATAAATAAATGTAGCTTCGTTTAATCAAAAAAATTAGAATCTTGCGAGAGCCTTGAAGGAGTAACCATCAGTTACTTATACCAGGGCGGGTAAGAGGTGGATTACCTCCACTGGTCCTCATCGTGGATCCCACCCTGCCCCGCAACAGCTGGCCCAGGGGACGAGTCGTCGAGGCGATTCCCGCAGCAGATGGCCAGGTGCGAGCAGTACGCGTGAGAACGAGCACGGGCGAGTACACAAGGCCTGCAGTGAAGATCATCGTCCTCCTATCAGCCACGCCACCTCCGACGCAGCTTCCAGCAGCAGGCAGACTCCGTGCACCAGCGGGCCCCAGAGGATCCGGCCGCCAAGGACACCGACGTCGCCGCACCCGTCCTAGCTGAATAGGGCACAGCTGACGCTGCACCGGGGGGAGTGTACCGGACGGGACGACGAGGGAAAGACGATTCCCTTCCGGACGTCTTCTTCCTTTATTTAAAAAGTTAAATATATTTGGTAAACGAAGACGAGGATGAGTTCCCTCACAGGCCGTCCTCGTCTTCTTAAATAACGTAGGTCTAAGGGTTAGAAACGAAGATGATATGATAATAATTATGTTCTGTATTATAATGTACCCCGTTTTGAATTAATAAAGACAAGTTTCCTTTACCAAAACGGGCCCTCTAGAGAGGTCGAAGGCGGGAGCAGGTCTTTGCTGGGTCAACTCTCGTTTTTCGATCTCTCCGCCGCCACTGGTTGCCCACCCCGAGGGACGAAATCCACCCGCGGGGACGGGCGGGCTCCGCTTCCCTACCCTTCCCCTCACCTTCCCACCGGGCGGACCAATAGGAACGCTCCGTCTGGTGGATTAGGTATTTTGGCATCAAAAATGCAAGGGAGAATTTGAATGTTTTATCAAATTGTGAGAGTTCGGTCTAATCTATCACCGAATAAATGATATGGACAGATAGACCGGACTCTCCTTTATGTGAACCAATATCTTTTGTAAATGTACAACTAGTTATAAGCTAGATATTTAAGTTTCCCTGAATAAATGTGGGTGCAGGGACCCCGGTGAAAATTACTTGTCATGCTTTAATAAATCGAAATAAATTACTAGGGGAAAGTTCATGGGGGTCAGACGGAAGAGAAGGTTAAGGGGAAGAGCTGAGACAATAGCGAACTCTGCTGTATAGCACACAGCAGAGGTTACGGCCCGCCAAAACTCGGACCGCCGGAAAAGTGGGCAAAAATTCGGGCCCGCGCACGCCGGCGGCGAGAGCAGGGGGTCGGGCTATAAATAGAGAGGTACCCCGGGAACATCAGGCAGGAGGAAAAGAAAGGACTGCCGCCAGCGAGAGTCGCTTCTGTGACGACAGCTTTTTTGGCTCCCGAACCGCTCTGTCTGGCTCGTGTTTACACGGCCAGACACCTGCTATTGTCAGCCGGCCGGACCCCGACCGGCTCACTGCTTAGGCCACCGCGCCGCCAACTGCCTTTTTCAAGGCAAAGAAGAAGAATATGAAGGACGACCTGGCCCCACCGAGAGAAGAAGCCCCCAAGACCACCCCCGCAATCCTAAAGCGGAAATATAGGACACCTGCCGTGCGGATGATTCCCGCGCGGCTCCTTTCTGCCATCCCAGAGGACACCACCACCTACCGGACGAAGACTGGGACCATCAAGGTCCCCAACTCCCAACCACTGAAGCCCCATCCCGCTGACCCGAGGACGAAGCCGGCAGCCATCCCCCTACCGCCCCCGAAGATGCCCGAGACCGCCACCGCAGCCGGGCCCAGCCGCCCTCCAGTAGGCCCAGCTTCGGGCTACGTTCCGCCCCCCAGATTCCAGCAGCCCCATCAGGACATGGAGATGAACAGAGAGGAGGAAGGTTGGACGAGGCCGACCAACCCCATCAAGAGGCCAGGATCCCCGCAGGAACCCCGGGCGGTTGTTGTCGGCAACCGCTTCGGCAACTTGAAGGAAGTATCCGAAGGCGGCGGCGCGTCGCAGGCGAAACGCGCCAATACTAATACATTTTCTTCTTCCTCCACAGGTACCACGGGCGCTGCCAGGAAGGACCGCGTCCCCCCAGTCGTGATGACCCTGGGGACCCTCTCGCATGGACAGGTCACCTCAGCGGTGCAGGGCCACATCGGGCACCTGCATTTCGAGATCCGGAACAGACCAGGGGGAAAGGTCAACATCCTCCTGCGGAGCATGGCGGACCACCGCGCCCTCACCAACGGGCTGCGAGCGGAGGCACGCGGCTTCCATACCTACACGGCGGAGGCAGACAAAATGAAGAAGGCAGTGATAAAGGGCCTGCCTAACGCGGCCACGGAGGAAATAGCCGAAGACCTTACGAATCAAGGCTTCGCCCCCGTCAAGGTCACCAAGATGACGACCACCACGGCCGAGTACCCAATGTACTTAGTACACTTCAACAAGGAAGTAAACATGGGCCAGCTGAGGGCGGCCGTCAAATACCTATGCCACTGCAGGATCCGCCTGCAAAAACATCGCAACAACCACTTGCAGCACGGGACACAGTGCTACCGCTGCCAGAACTTCGGGCACGGGTCCCGCAACTGCTCACACACCGCAAGGTGTGTGAAATGCCTAGTGGAGCACGCCTCCGCCGAGTGCCCCAAGACCACCAGGGATGAGCCCGCCGCGTGCTGCAACTGCGGAAGCCCCCATCCCGCCAACTATAGGGGCTGCCCGAAGAGGGTGGCATACGTCGCCTCACTACAACAACACCAGCGACAGCTCCGCCGGGAGGCGCCAGGAGGCAGGACAGAGGCGCCAGGAAGCAGGACACATCCTCATGCGCATCAGACGACGAGGAATGATGGACGCACCTGGGCCCAAGTAGCCGGAGGAGCCTCAGGCCCCCAACAGCGCGAGGAGCAGCCCCGCTCGCAGCCCCGCTCGCAGCCCCGCACGCAGCAGCCCGCAAGAGAGGCAACCGCCGCAGATGATGACGCCGCCCTGATGATGGCCCTGCTCCAGGGACTGATCCGCGTGCGACCCCAACTGGCCGTTTGTAATGACGAGCTGGAGAAGGCTATGATTCTCATGAATCTCATCAGGTCCACCATCAATGTCTAATCCCCAGATGGTGAACGTCCTCCTGTGGAATGCCCACAGCATCCGTTTTAAAATTGACGAATTGCTCGCTCTGGCAAACAATACTAACATTGACATTTTTCTCATTACAGAAACTCATCTCAAACCCGACATTCCCCTGAGAGTGCCCGGCTTCGAAGTACACCGAGACGACCGACCGGAGGGCGCAGGCGGAGGCACCGCCATATTTGTTCGTCAAACCATTATATCTACAAGAATCCCTACTCCGAAGTTGAAGCATACTGAAGCCACGATTATCGAAGTCACCATAGAGGATAGAGCGCATACCATCATCGCCGCCTACTGCAACCATCCCAACCTACTGGTTAGAGAAGATCTCGATAAATTACTAAATTTGCGCCCTATTGTCATTCTAGGAGGAGATCTGAACGCCAAGCACAATTATTGGAACAACTACAGAGGCAACGCGAATGGGAAAACGCTCTTTTCACATATGCAGACGCACAACTACACGATAATGGTGCCGGACAAACCGACTTTCCACTCAGCACGCGCAATGTACCCAAGTACTCTGGATATCGTACTTGAGAAGAACGCCAAGACCATCTCGCCATTGCGCACGCTGGACGAACTATCGTCGGACCACCTGCCCGTGAGCTTCAGTATAGGAGGAACGACTTCAAGGAGCCCCAGAAAGCGGCGAAACTACAAGGACGCCGACTGGGAAGGATTCAAAAAAGAGATTAACGAACGGATACATCTCACGTCGGCAACCCTGCGCTCAAAGGAAGAGATCGACGAAGCCGCAAGCACTCTGACCGAAATCATCCAACTTGCACAAGACACCTTCATCCCCCTCAAAGACGAACAGACTTACACGATCAAGCTTCCCGAGCACGTCTTATCGCTCATTAAGGAGAAAAATCGCCTGCGACGCATCTACCATCACACGCGCGACGGCTACTTCAAAACAGCCTACAACACACTACAGCGGGAAATCAAGCAAGAGATCACCGACCTCAGACGCGAACTTTGGACGAAGAAAGTTACGTCACTCACGCCAAAGGACAACAGCCTATGGAAAATGGCAAAAGCGCTGAGACACGAGGATCACGCGATTCCCCGCTAGAAAAGCTAGACGGATCAGGGTTGGCACTTTCACTCGAAGAAAAAGCAAACGCGCTCGCCGATGGATTCGAGAGAGCCTACGCAGCCACGGATGGCCTATCGGACCCGGAAACGGATCGACTAGTAGAAGAGTCTCTAAGAAACCTCGAACAAGCCGAGCAGACGAACGCCGCCGATATTCACTTCAGCACACCGAGCGAAGTAGCCGTCATTATCAGGCGATTGAAGACAAATAAGGCGCCGGGAAGCGATCAAATACATAACATCCTACTGAAACATCTACCTCAGAAAGCCATCATCTTCATCACCAAACTGTTCAATGCCTGCCTCACCATCGGACATTTCCCTGAGATCTGGAAAACGGCGACCGTGCTGCCCTTTTCCAAGCCAAATAAGGACAAGAAGCAGCCGACAAACTACCGGCCGATTAGCCTACTCTCCACGCTGAGCAAGGTATTTGAACAGGTGATTCTCAACAGACTTTTACCACACCACGAAGACACTTTGCCAGACGAACAATTCAGATTCAGGAAAAGGCATTCCACCACCCATCAGCTATCCAGAGTAACGGAATTCATCGCGAGAAGATTCAACGAAAATCGCTACACCGCCGCTGCATTGCTAGACTTGGAAAAGGCATTTGACACCGTTTGGATAAAAGGGCTCCTGCACAAACTTCACAGACTGAACACGCCCATATACCTAACGAGAGTGATACAAGAATACCTCAAGAACAGATCCTTCCAAGTCTTCATCAGGAACGCGCTGTCGACACTACGTGAGATTCCAAACGGCGTGCCACAGGGAAGTCTACTGGGACCTCACCTCTTCAACATCTTCACGCACGACATCCCCCATGACGAGAGATGCAACCTTTCCATCTATGCAGACGACGTCAAACTTTACGTTTCCTCGACGCAAGCAGACATGGCAGCCATATACCTACAGAGGGCGCTCGACGCACTCGTAGAGTTCTACAAAAAATGGCGACTCAAACTGAACGAGGCGAAGACCGAAGTCATAATGTACTCGAGGAAAAATAAAATAAGAACACCAGACGTCAACATCGAAATGGGAGGACACGTCCTAGAATGGAAAGATGATGTCGTCTACCTGGGCCTCACAATGGACTCACGTCTCAACTGGAAATCTCACGTAGCCAAGATGCACGTGAAAGCCAGAAAGGCAGTCGGCGCGATGAAGCCAATCTTCAACAGAAGAAGTCCGCTACTTCCCAGAACCAAACTCCTGATCTACTATTCGCTCATTCGACCGGTACTGACTCATGCTATCCCCGTGTGGGGCAGCATCTCCCACTCTGACCACACAAAACTACAGACTTTACAAAATCTCTGCATTAAAATCACGTACAACACAAGACTCAGAACAAACTTGAAAAAACTACATGCAAGAGAAGAAATACCGACCTTATTTGAATACACACACAGACTGACCGACCGATTTTACAAGTCACTTCAACATAGTAAAAATAAACTCATCAGAGAAATCGGTCAATACAATGCACCTAGCGATCTCCCTTTCAGGTACAAACACAGACTACCCAAACATATTTTGATGGACCTTAATCACATTTGGCACAATCCTGAATCAGACGCGGATGACTGAGCGATCGGTAGGTATTCCCAATCACCAGACCCCTCCCCACAACTTATGTCTATATATCTATGTATATATTTATATAATAATAGAATAATTTTACCTACCAATAAAATTTATATTTTGTTTCCATCGATGCCTGGAATCCATTATGAGAGAGAGCTAGCTCTTTCGCCCTTATAGTTTCAGTTTCGCGCGTGTTTATTCCCTATATTTGCCCTTTTTTTATTCGACTTGCCACATTTTCTCTCTGCTGGCAACACTAGTGACGCGCATCTCAGATCACGTGATGTTATTGTTTGTCATATGACTCGTAATGCACCAGGTAGGGATTACCTGGATTCCAGGCATCGATGGAAACAAAATATAAATTTTATTGGTAGGTAAAATTATTCTATTTTGTGTTCCGTATCGATGCCTGGAATCCATTATGAGATGTGTTTGCTCTCACCTGGTGATCTGAAAACTTAGCGTTATATGTGATGCTATTTACACTGGAGTAAAGAATGGAGCCATTGAGTGCTGGAGGTGCTCGCTTCTGGAGTGCGCTATCTCCTTCTGGTAGAACTTCCGGAAGGTGTGCTCAGACTTCCAATTCCCTCTAGCAAGAATCTCCTCTATGAGGTAGTCTTCCAACCAGTTTAAGGAGGCTACAGCCGAGCGTACACTTCCCGGGGTTGCGTGGACTCCAGCTTCTCTGATTACTGATTTGATCCATCCCCCTATTATTGTTTGCATTGCCGGTTTTGTTTCTCCTGATGTGGTCACACATAGGTTCATAGGTTCTTTAGTAGTGGACCTCTTCTGGCTGTAGAGAGGGCAACGACTTTTCTCAACCATTTAAGGAGGTTGATGTTATCTTTTTGTGAGCCCGTCAGTTTCCAACATGGTTGGCTGTGTCGGTTTTTGCCCCAAAAATTGGCCACAGGGTAATAGAGTTCCTCTTGTCGATGAAATGTTCTGGGGTGATTCTGAGCAGTGTCAAATCATGAACTCTCCTGCCTGACGCCAGGACGAGGAGTATTGCTGCCCTCCGTGACGCTTCAAACAGCGAGTTTTCTGCGGGGGAATTCTTGACCAGCCAGTCTATTACTTGTCTGGGATCCCAGATAGGGGCTTTCTCCTTGGTCCTCCTTGCCATTGAGATTGCCTTGAGAACGTGTCTTACCAAGAAATCAGAGCTGATTTTTTTCTCGCATTCTGAGCTGGGCCGCAGAAGGTAACAATGGCTGACTTGTGGACCTGAATGGTCCCTGGGGCTAGGCCTCCTTGAACAAATAGGTGGGCTAGATACCTGGCAACCGTAGTTGGTGGGGGATTGTTGATGTCCACACCGTTTTGAGTGCCCCATTTACGCCACCTATCCCACGCAGGTTTGTAGGTCTTTGGTGTAGACTCTCTCCAGGATGACTTGAGGAGTTGGCGTTCTTCCTGACTCCATGTTGTCAGGGCTTGTTCCCACCCGCAATTCTCCAGACCTCTAGTTCCAGATCCTGAATCCTGGGAGGGGGTAGTCCTGTCGATGTGTCTATGAGGACTCCCTCTAGGTTGCGCAGGCGTATGGGAGGTTCGTCTGTTCGCTGTTTTAGGTCGCTTCTCCAGAAAGTCTTCTCCCATTTTGGGACGACTAGAAGGAACATGCCCTTTTCCTGATTTAGGTGGGTGAGCGCTCTCGGAACGAGGTTTGGCGGAGGGAATACCCAAGCTAGATTGTAGTCCCAAGGTTGACTGAACGCGTTGGGAAAGCAGGCTAAGCAGTCGCTTGAGTCTCTGGAGACGTATGTTGGTACCACGTGAGTAGTGGCTGAAGCGAACAGGTCTATTTGAGGGCGATCCCATTTTTTGAATATCTCCTTCGTTGCCGGACTTAGTAGATGCCACTCTGGAAGCGGTGCGCCCCGAGAGAGACGGTCCGCAATTCCGTTGTATCTTCCTGGAATGTATTGGGCTGTCAGAGATATCTCCATCTGGTCTACGAAATCCAGTAGCTCCCGCGTTGTTTCCAGAAGGGCTAACGATTTTGTACCCCCTTCCTTGTTGACATAAGCCACTACTGTCTTGTTGTCCGTCTGCAATAAGACATTCGTCTTGTTAAGATAAGACATTGGGCTTGTCCTTCCAATGGCTGCTAGCCACCACTGTATGTCCTGCCGTGCTGCGTTGGGCAGAGCAACGGGCCGCGATGGTTTCAGGTGTTGTATGCGGCGGCTGAACCTCTGCAATCTGCGGCAATGCAAGCGACCACGAGGGATCACGAAATTTGCAAAGTTGAGTCTTCCCAGTAGACCGAGAGCCTGCCTGGGAGAGCAACTGCCGACTTCCAAGGGAACCTGCAAGGCTTGGCGTAGACCAGCGCACTTGCGGTAGGAGAGAGACTTTTGATCTGCTCTCGTGTCCCATGTTATACCCAGGAACTCCAACTTCTGCGTGGGTGTCAGGACACACTTGTCCGGGTGCAGTCTGCGGCAATGCAAGCGACCACGAGGGATCACGAAATTTGCAAAGTTGAGTCTTCCCAGTAGACCGAGAGCCTGCCTGGGAGAGCAACTGCCGACTTCCAAGGGAACCTGCAAGGCTTGGCGTAGACCAGCGCACTTGCGGTCGGAGAGAGATTTTTGATCTGCTCTCGTGTCCCATGTTATACCCAGAAACTCCAACTTCTGCGTGGGTGTCAGGACACACTTGTCCGGGTTTATGCACCAGCCTAGCTGTTGAAGTGTGTGCACTATAGCAACGGCTTGGGAGGTGAGAAGTTTTCTGGACTGGTTTGCTACTAAGAAGTCGTCTAGGTAGACTACAATCCTGAGTCCCTTTTTCCTTAGTAGTTCTGCTACCCAGTTTGAGAGCAGCGAGAAGATCCTTGGCGCTGATGACAGGCCGAAGGGCAGACACGTCATCTGAAGGAGCTCTCCGTTGTACACGAGGCGCAGGAACTTCCGGTGTGATCTTGCGATTGGCACGTGGAAGTAAGCCTGGGAGAGGTCGACTTTTATCAGCCAGTCGTCGGGTTGGAGGAATTCCGGGACCCGAAAATGACTGAAGAGTCTGAAGGGCTTTGAGTCTATGAAGACGTTCAAGGCCTTCAGGTTGAAGATGGGCCTGAGGGTGTGGTCTGATTTGGAGGTAAGGAACATACCTGACAGGAAGCTTGGGGAGTCGTCTGCTGCCTCCAGGATTTTTGACGCTTTCATCGTTTCGATGTGTGCGGTCATGCCTGGAGACAACCTTGTCCTGAAATTCTGCTTCAGCTTGGCCGATGGGAGCGCCCGAGGAGGTTTTGATATGAAGTGTATCCTTGCTCCTTTTAGAATGTTCAGAATTAGCGGTGATGCTCCCAGCTCCCTCCACACCTCCTGATATGCCTTTAGGCGTCCTCCCCAGAATGGCTCCGGCCTCCAGTCACCTCCATCGCCTTCTACCCCGATCGCTGGCCGCCTTGCGAGAGGGCTTTTTGGCGGGCTGCCTGTACATCCTGTCTTTCTCTGGCCTAGGGGCAGGTCGAAAGGGCTTCCTAGGTCGGGAGTGTGGAGCCTCTATCACCGGTCTTGCTGCTTGTGAGGTAGAGGGTTGAGGTTGACGGGGGATATACGACGAGGATGCACTACCGAATATCTTGTCTCGTCCCCCGTTTGCCACGATATACTTTGTAGGCATTCCGTTCGCCTTCCGCATAAAATCTGTAGGACGTCGTCCGTGGTCTTACTGTACTTGGCAAACATCCCCTGAATCTTGTCAAACAGAGTCGCAGGGGTCAAGCAGGTGCCTGGTTCGGATGCCCAGTTCACCAGTGCCTGCATGTTTCCTCTGACCGACTCTGTTTGGGATAGCACTGCATTGGAGAGGGCTCCCAGGGAACGGTCCAGGGCTGGCGCGAAGGAGTTGTTCTTATCAAACCTCCTAGTTCTTCATTTACCTCCAGCTCTACGAAGGCGGGCGTGGCGGTGTATACTTTCTGTGTTTCGGCATAGCAAACACGCGACCATTCCTCCGAGCCAAAACGCTGAAGAGCCGAGATAACTGCGACTCTTCTTGCGTCCGCCTTCGGAATCGGCGATTCCTTCACCAATGTGCTTGGATTGCAGAACTCCAAAACGTTTTTCTGAGCGGCTAGGCTGGCGGGCATCTCTAAAAACCCCGATTCTACCTCTTGCCGCATCTCTCCCGCGGAGTCTTCTTTGTCCGAGACCGTTTTCTCCGCGAACACTACCCGATTCCCAGATAAAACGTCCGTCATGGCCGACATCTGTTGCATCAGGATGTCTACCCGAGGATCCCGATAGTAATGCATTTCTTCCGAAGTGTCGGATCCAGAGCTTTCGCGCGGCATTCGGCGTTTCCGAGAAACTCGTGCTTGATCATTGTTTCCGACCGGCGAAGCGTCTTAGTTGTCGATAACACTCATTTTGTTGCACAGTTTAAACACGTAAACAACCGAAAAAACACACTAAACATTTAGTCAATTTCTCAGAAAACTATTTATCACGGTATATTTAATGTTTAAACTGAAAGAGCAGGGAATAAACTTCGATTTTCGACTCAAAATTGGTTTTTTAAGTACAGCGAAACACGAAAACTGCTTTCGGCGCGAAAAAACGGCGTCATATGACAAACAATAACATCACGTGATCTGAGATGCGCGTCACTAGTGTTGCCAGCAGAGAGAAAATGTGGCAAGTCGAATAAAAAAAGGGCAAATATAGGGAATAAACACGCGCGAAACTGAAACTATAAGGGCGAAAGAGCTAGCTCTCTCTCATAATGGATTCCAGGCATCGATACGGAACACAAAATATTTATTTTATCTATATGTATGTAAGTTTATCCTAAAAATTCCCATAAAGTATATATCACATAAAAACAGACACCCACACCCATCACCACAAAATGCAGGATTTCATCTACTGAAATCACTGAAGGCCGCACAGTTTCATGTTGACTGTCGGCCGACTCCTCCCGGATAAGGTTTTTCATGGTTTCCTTATTCCCAAAGGCAAATGCGGAAGAGCTCCAAATAAAAGGACATGACCGACTCCTTCCCACTCCCAACATAACACAAACACACACGTATGTATATATTTCCCCTTGCTTGATGCCAGTTGCTTTGTTGAGCTATGCAAAACATGCAATTTTAGTAGGGTTTTTACATAACAATTTTTCCCTACCGACAAAATACATGACCTCTAAGTCTATAATAGCCAGGTACTATTTTTAAATACCCACATGAGGTAAAAATTGCAAGGCGCATATGACGCCGTTCTATTTGTATAAAGAACATTAACTTTAAATTCAGTAAATTTAAATGATTCATCTCCTCAAGATACATAAGAATCTAGTAAATGAAAAAAAAAAAAAAGAACATCAGGCATTCAAACGCATACACGCATTCATACAACTCGATCTGGTACCGTCTCAGCACTTCTTCGCCTCTTCTGCCTGGCCTTGGACCTTTCCCCGGACTTGACTTGAAAACTTGGATTTCATTTCTGCCCCCCTTGGACGCTGCCTCTTCCTCTTGTGGGCCATCACCGGGGCTTTTTGACGAGCATCTTGGCGGCTAACCAGGACTACCCAGCCCTCCTATTTTACAGTCTATGTGAGTGGCGGAAAACGTCGCTTACATAGGTCGTGAGAGGTTGTGTGGCGAAAGTTTGGTTGGAGGTTGTCGGCAGGGTCGTCTTGGTTGGTTTTATGGCGGTGGGAAGTACGTATGTTATTGCCGAAGGGTTGCCATCTAAACCATTTGGGTAGAAGGTTACCTTTCTAGGATGGACTGTGTGGCTGGCTGTAATGTAACATATATTCTTTTAATATTTAGATGGGTGGATCTAGCCTCGTCAGTTCCTCTATGAAGTTCATGTTGGTGGTCAGGAGGAGGGACGGTTAACGGTAGACGTATGTGTAGGGCAGGGCGTTTGTCGGTGGTCGTGGATTCAGGGCGTCGTCGGGAGTGAGTTGTAGGGCACAGGTGGACTGGAGGGTTGCCAGGGGTGCAACAGGTGCATGCAGGTGAGTAGTTCGGGGTAGGATGTCACAGGCGAGGGTTGTTGTCTTGGTCCGGGAATGGTATTTCGCAAGGAGTGCGAGTTGGAGGAGCACGGATTGTCGCAAGGAGTGCAACAAGGATATCATGCAGGATTCAAGTTGTTTTGACTTTTGTGAGCGGGCAGCGCGACGATACTGCCACCGGAGCGGCTCGGCGTCGCTGCCAAGGTCGCGCACAGGCCCCGCCCCCCGGCCGCGCTGCACGGTCGCTTGTGTCGGAAACTATTGCATACAAATCCATACAAAGCGGTACGGCGTGACCACGGCTGCGGCTGCAGGGCCGCGGCTGCCGGACCGCGACTGCCGAGATCCAAATGCTACCTTTTGGCCCTTTGCTGAAGGCTATCTTATCATTGCAGATAGTAAAGATAGTAATAAAATAGGTAAGTAATTAAAAAGATTCAGTGGCGGACTAACGGGCGGAGGGGGAGGGGGGGGGAAGGGGCGGCCTCTGGCCCCCGGGGCCTCCAAAAACCTCCATGTTTCCTTGATCAAATCCTAAACAATGATTTAAGGCACCAGGACGCTGTAAAAAATGTTTGTATTTTATTTTTCATTTCATTTTCTGACTTTTGATGTACTGGTATGCAGAACTCCGGGCCAAAGAGGCCCCTTTCTCTTTCATCATGAGTTAATTAAGGTTGTAGAATAGAGATTTTAGTGTTTGTCAATTTTTATTTGCAAGGAACATGGCTGCAATATGGGGGAGGATTTTTACGGAGGAGTTGATTGAAATGGGTTTTCTTTTTCACTACAGGGCGAGGGAACAACTGGGTGGTTACGACTAGTTGAGGGGTGCGGGGAGGGGTAAGGGGGCTCTGGGGGGTGGGGGAATTTAGGGGGGTAGTGGCAAGTCGGGGGGAGGTACGTTGTGGGGTGGGGGTTGCGTTGATCTGGGCGAGGGTGTTGGGAAGAAATGGGGAGAATGAGGGGGGGCCATCGGTTGGGGGGACAGTGGGAGGGCCGTCGGTTTGGGGGGCAGAGAGGGGGCGAACGGTTTGAGGGACAGCAGAGGGGAGATTGGTGCGGGGGGCAGCGATGGGGCGATCTGTTTGGGGGACAGTGGGAGGACCGTCGGAGAGGGGGCGATCTGTTTGTGGGACAGTGGGGGGGAGATCGGTACGGGGGGCAGCGATGGGGCGATCGGTTTGGGGGGCGGTGGGGGGAAGATTGGTGAGGGGGCGATCGGTTTGGGGCGCAGCGAGGGGGAGGACTGTTAGGGGGGTGGTGAGGGGGGGGCAGGTTGGGGTGGTGTTGCTTGGATAGGGCTGGGGAGGCCTGAAGGGGCAGTAGGGGGCAGTAGTTGGGGGACGGGAGTGATGTCTGGGGATGACCAGGTGGACGACGTGATTTTGGTCTTCGGGGGACATGTTGTTGTGGTCAGGATGGTTGTTGAAGAAGTTGGATATTTCAAGTGAGAGGCGATTATATTCTTCGTCTGAGGTTGGGCTGGGTGAGCGGGGAGGGGGGAAGCCATGTTTGATGAGGTGGGGGGAGAAATTTTGAGTTAGAAAAGTTGAAAATTGAAGAGCAAGATTTGAAGTAAAGTGATTTTACGACTTGGAGGGATCTGCACACCGAGTAAACAAAGACTTACGTGGAGGAGTGTGGCACGCTGGTGCTGGTCTGTGGTGTGGAGCTGGTCCTTGGTGTGATGCGTGTGAGCGGAACGTTTCTTTACGAGACACTGGGGTGAGGTGAGCGGAACGTTTCTTTGCGAGACACTGGGGTGAGACAGTGGAGACTGATGTGAAGCGGTCCTTTACTGGGAAAGGCACTTGTGGTTTTCACGAACTAGGCGAAACTGACGCGATAACGAAAGCATAGACGGTGGGGAATGACATTTTTGTCAAGCCAGAGAGGTGCGACTGTCGCGGGCGGCAGTCACAGTCGGAATGAATGAATTGGCTTGTTCATTTTCTGAAGTTAACAATGCTCTCACCAAATGTTTTTTACGGCATTTTTCGTGAAACCGTTTGAAACAGTGTGTATGTTGAATTATTCTTCAGCAAAACTTTGAATGCTTTTTTCACGAAAGTTTTTTAACTTATTTTTCAACCCTGTTGACAACATATTAAAAAAACTCTACATCCGCCTGTATGTATTTTATTGCATTTGCATTTACTTTTGCATCTACTAAGTCTTAAACTGAATCAAGTGAATCAGATACTTGAATCGGGCCATGTCAAGAGTCAGAATAATAGAAGAGAATGTATGAGACGTTGTATGAATGTAAACGAGGCAAGGAATGTGTGCCAAGACCGGGATGTTTGGCGGTCCGTCCTCTCTGCCTACCCCTGGGAAACGGCGTGACGGTTAGTTAATTAGTTTTATTTTTTTTAAGTCTTAAACTGTTCGAAATTCCATGTCTATGGCACCATGTAGAGGAATTTTGATATCTAAAAAAAGGAAAAATGGCGGACCAGCAAATTTTATATTCGATTTTTTATGGAAAATTTTCAGCGTTCTTAAAAAATATAGAAGGGGACCTTTTATAAAAAAAAAATCCCTATGTGGTGTCTTAGTGACTGGATTTTTTAACAGTTTAAGACTTGGTGCATGCAAATCGGATGTATAGTTTTTCTAATATGTTGTCAACCAGGTTGAAAAACGAAGTTTCGAGAAAAACGCGTTGAAAGTTTTGCTGAAGGATAATTCATCAAACAAACTGTTTAAAACTTCCTTTAAATTTTCTTAGAATTTCCTTGAAACTTTAGGTGATAGCATTATTAACAAATGCATCTTATAGAAAATGAAAAAAAATATGACAATTTTTTTTTACAGTGCCCTGGTGCCTTAAAGCCTTGTATAGGATTTAATCAAGGGAACACTTGGAGAGGCGTTTGGAGGTCCCCCAGGACCAGAGGCCCGTGTGAACTGAATAAAAATCTTGTAAAGTTACATCAACTTTTTAAACTACTGGGGAGGGGGGCTCATTCAGCTTTGCCGCCCCAGGCCTCTGACGGGCTTAGTCCGCCACTAAAAACAAGTATCATTTTAGAAACTAGATAGAATTACCTTTTAGATTTTTGTATCTGAAATATACTTTTGTGTTTAAAAATTGGAGTATTTTAAGCTTTAAACATGAAAAAAGTTGAAAAAAAACAGCTTTCCATAAACATATTTTATTAAATGATCAAAAAATTTTGGAAAAAAATTTCAAAATTAAGAAAACACGATCCATTTGGAAGAAAACTATCACTTCACTTTTTATCTCGTTCATACAATTAAACATCATAAAAAAATATAACAATTAATTGTTCCGGGGGGGAACTGTTGTGTGCTCGTCGAGGTAGGACATATATTCTCGGGTCCTGCTTTCTTTCTAAAGTATCTGGCGATTTTCCCGAAAAGTGATACGTACACGTGTTAAATCAGTGCAATTTGCTTGTCTTCACGAATTAATTTTACCTCATTCCGTTGGAAAGTTATGTGTGATTTTTAAAAATATGTCACTATATGGCACTATAGGTCAGCAGATTGGTTCGGTCTGCGGGCACATTTTAATGCTTTTCCGTGGTCAGCTGTCTGTTTTCGGACTTCGGATCCCTCAAGATGTGCCCAGGAAATTGGTGAAGTCATCACATCCGCGATGGATGGCTTCATCCAATCTACTGTTAAGGAAACTGGTGTAGGCTCAAAGCCGTGGTTCAGTCGACAATGCGCTGAAGCAGTGCTACGAAAAAACGCGGCTTACCGAGCCTACAACACATCTAGAACTTCCGAAGACAGAACAGCTTACAACAAAATGGCAAAGGAAAACAAGAGAATCATAAATAGGTCGAAATTCGAGCACGACCAGCAGATCAGCAGAAAGCTGACTGCATGGCAGCAGGCAATTCTGGTCGCTTGCGGGCTCAATAGGTCGCAATTTCTGCAAATCCAGTCTGCCACCTCTTACCAGACCTGACGGCTCACTAGCAAACACCGCCACCGAAAAGGCTAACTTACTAGGTAAAATGTTTGCGGATAACTCAACCCTCGATGACCAAGGTGCTGTCCTGACGTCGGTTCCTCACTGCGGTTTTCGTATGAAAAAGCTGAGGATCCGGCATCGGGAAGTACTCCATGTTTTACGAGGGCTTGATGTTAATAAAGCTAGTGGGCCTGACGGAATACCTGCCCTGGTACTGCAGAGGTGCGCTGCAGAAATAGCTCCAATTTTGACGAAGCTTTTTAAAATGTCCCTGAAGACTGGCTCTGTGCCCTCTGGTTGGAAAAAAGCGGTTATCCATCCTATTCCAAAGAAGGGTGACCGCTCCAACCCGGCCAACTACCGCCCCATAGCGATCACATCAGTTCTGTCTAAGGTGATGGAACGTGTGATCAACGACAAACTGCTCACATACCTCGAGAAGAACAAAATTATTAACGACCGTCAATACGGATTCCGGCGGAACCGCTCGTGCGGTGATCTTCTCGCGTATGTGACGCATGTTTGGGGGCGATGCCTGGAACGTTTCGGTGAGACCCAAACGGTTGCACTGGACATCTCCAAGGCCTTTGACCGGGTTTGGCACCGACGACTTGTCAACAAACTGCATTCTTACGGACTTCCCGCATCCTTGTGTACGTGGATTGCCGACTTCTTGAGGGAGAGGCCGATTCAGACGGTAGTCGATGTGTCACATAAATAATTATGTGACTAATGCAGTTCTTGCTTAGGTGGTTATTTTGTCTATGGTGTTTTTTTTGGACACTGGTAATTTTTGGAAAAGAAAGAGTTCCTTTTTGTTTATGGGCACTTCCTTCCGATCAACTTGGGCAGTTGGGTCGGAAATTGGTCACTCACCATCCTGGTGTTTAAATTTACGTTTAATCATGAGAATCTAAGTCGATTTTAAACCTAAAAGAACGCGGGGTGTTTTTTACGTAACACGCGAGGTTCGTGTACGAGTTATTTTTAGTGGATGACGTGAGAGTCCCACTTTTTTCCGATGTGGCTGGTTGGCCGTTTTGTGGATGTATTTCTGGAAAAGGAATCGTGAAGTGAATTGCTCCTGGTGTTGGCTACTATAATATGCCTTCACGACCCCGCGTCGCAATGTCACGGTCTGCTAACCGTAATACGCCAGACTTGGCTACTGATGGGGGCCACGTGCCTTTGGATTGGAGTTCGTAGAGATGGCCCGTGGCTGAATGCGCTCCTTGGAGGTATAGCGTCCTCCTGCACAATTAGAAGGACGACCTTGGTGCTCTGGGTTCCGCGCCGTTCCCATATGGGAAGACTGGAGTTCCCGTCCCGTCTCGTGTTTTCTCACTGCGAAGCAAGATCGCGTTCGTCTACCGGGGTTATTTCCGTATAGTTAGCTTAGCGTGTCCATTAGGAGTCCATCTGGTATGTGTATTTTTGTATTTCCTTTTTGTTACCTTGGTACGAAGTTTGTACACTTCCTTGTTACTTTTTTTGGTTTTGGATTCAATACATTTTTATAAAGTTCCTCTTCTTTTATTTGATTGAAAACCCTACCTACATGACAGATAACTACTTGGCCCACTATCTTGAGCCCTGGTCTCTGCTCTGCCGCAAGGTTACCTTTACATACGAACATGATACGTTTCAGATGGTTTCACACTCTCTAAATGAATTCACTCTCTAATCTCACACTCGATAAATGCTGGCGTCCCGCAGGGATCGGTTCTGTCTCCGACTTTGTTTTTGTTGCACATCAACGACCTTTTGTCATGTGCACCAATTCACTGTTATGTGGATGACAGTACAGTTCATGATAGCTTTTTGTTTGACAAGCCCCCAAAGGGCTCACAAACTCCAAAAGCTCGTAGGGCTTTGAAGCAAAGAATGGACGGTTACCTCGAGAGTGTTTTCTCTTGGGGTAAAAATAATCTCGTTGAATTTAATGTTTCAAAGACCCAATCTTGTCTGATTACGTCTAAAAGGGATCGAAATGAAAATCTAGTCTCTTTCAACGGAAGCAATCTTCCGAACAGGCCCTCCATTGATATGCTTGGTGTAACCCTAAGTGACCAGCTCAGGTATGGGGGCTCCATCGAAGCCAGAGTAAAGTTAGCCTCCCAAAAGCTGGGCGTACTGTACAGGGCCCGCAGATACTTTAATAGTACACAACTGCTAACCTTGTACAAATCACAAGTACGCCCCACGGTTGAATTTGGCAGCCATCTCTGGTCTGGAGCTCCAAAATACCTGAAAAATACCCTCGACTCTGTGCAGAAACGGGCGGTCCGTTTGATAGATTCTCCCATCTTAACAGAGGAAACACGCCAAACGCGTGCCCAACATTTGTACACGGTTGACATTTGTCACATGAGAACGGGTCGTTTCTTCGACTCGTTCTTGTGTTCAACAGCTCGGCTGTGGTGAATGATTTGCGGGCCTCTGTGTTTCCTCCTTCCTACAACATGGGTCTCTTCAAGACCAATGTTCATTCCTTCCTCTCCTCAAAAAGACCCTCCACACAGCATCCCAGATGACATAGGCCCTGAGGGAAATTATTTTCCTCAGGGCCTCCTGTGTGGAGTTAATGTAAAAAAAAAAAATGTTTCAAAATGTATTTAAATACTAGCTTTTTCCCGCAGCTTCGCTCGCATGGTATTAGGGGATTCCCACTCAGCCTCCTCCACCTTCCCTCTCCCCACTCCACTCCCCCATCAACCCCCCCATCAAATTAAAGTATAAACAGAGACATTATAAAAGCACAGAAACTGAAAAAAATGTCGCAAACAATAGAAATTATATTCATTTATGATAATAATATAACAGTGAATCGATCATTTAAACAGAAATCATGTTTAAAAACTGCGCATGATATTCCAAACGTCACGAAAGTAAAAACTGCGAATTTATTGAAAAGAGATGGCCGCCAATGATGGCCGCGCATGCGCAGATTAAGCAAAAAATGCAACCAACCCAATAATGTGATCATGTTATTGTAGTCATATAAAAACGCAGTTCATCGCGCAAGCAACAGGTATGCAGTTTAACGATCGTTAAGGGGTTTTGTTATTAGTAAGGCTGTAGAGTTTATTTGTTTTTAAAACACCAATTGGAAAAGCAATTAAGATTAGACTGTAGGGACAGACAGACAGACAGACAATATTATCAATAATTCTATATATCTTCATATCATCTGCAAATATTAAAATGAGAACATGGGTGAATATGTTTGTTACATCGTTTACAAATAAATTAAAAAGTATAAAGTAGACCAAGATGCGAACCTTGGGGTAAGCCACTGGTAGCTTCAAATGTGTAATATAAAATGATAATTTATGTAGACAGTTAATAAGTAACTCTTTAAACCGGGATAATCCTTCAATTTATGTAATAAGTAATGATAAATAAAATTAGTTATTTCCCAATTCATTGTTTGACAGGCTGTTTAAAAATCGAATAATCCTAGAAGATTAATCGAAGATTACCTATCTGAAGATAAGATTAGAGAGATGGCACTAATCTTATCTTCCACTAATATAATTTAAGTTATTGGCTGATATAACAGCTGAGCAGTGTGTCAAATGATTCTTCTTGTAAATATTAATTGTTCTGGCCAATTTAACAACAACTTATTCACTTGTGCACTACAGCAGAGGAGGTTAATATAATATAAAGGAGGTTTTTCAAATAAGTGTATTTTTTATCATTATGAATTCTACTTATAACGCCCATGAACACTTGACAAAAGCTACCGAACTAGTCATATCAATTCAGCAAACTTTAAAAGACCCAGCCAATAATTACACAAATGCGCAACGACTCAAAATAATCCCTCAAACATATGAATTGCTTGCTATCATCGGGCTGCTGGTTGGGAAACTAGAAACATTGGAAAGTGAACTCACTGAATACAAACACCAGAAGGATCGGAAGGAAACTGTTTCAAAGTGAGTTCAATATAAATATACATATTTATACAGGGTATCCGGGGGTAAAGTGTATTAACTTCGGGAGGTGATTCTACATGATGGTAGGAGTAAAAAAGATTAACAACTTTTTCCGAAATTCCAACTTTATTTTTCCCATACAAAAAGACGTACCTACTAAAAATCCTTAGTGTGAGGTACGATGTTACTCGCTGAGAGCCTGCCGGGCGCCCGACTCGATTGTGATTGGCCTGTATCATAACAGCGGAAAATAATAAATCTGGCCGCACACGCCTGACTAATTTTATCTTTTTACCTCAAAACTACCCCTAAAAGTTGGAATTTCGAAAAAAGTTATTAATCTTTTTTAATTGTACTATCATGTAGAATCACCTCCCTAAGTTAATGCCCTTTACCCCCGGACACCCTGTGTATATATATATTAAAATGTATATAAAATAATAATTATTATTAATTAGATATAAAGAAGAGTGTCTGTGGGCAGATTTGTTTTTATCCACTTGGGTAAAAAATGGACCACTTTTCTTTTTCTGCGATTGATAGCGGTCCAAAATTGGAGCACATTTTCCTACCATTCGTAAAACATTTCCTGGGCCAGCCGTTTATTTTAAAACGAAGCTATTGAAATGCTTTATCTTTTACGACTACAGATATCACAAATCCGAACTTTGTAGACTATTTTAGAACGATTTTAAAAATAAATTTTTCAATATTTTTTTCACGCCGGATTTTTGATCGGCTGTTTACGGTTAAGTTAAATTAAGCCCTTTTTCCATAGATATGTACCTTTTATTATCAAGTATACCACAGACAACATACAGAAATCGAAAATATTCTACGTTGACTCGAATAAGTACCCCTCAAGGCAGTTTCAAAGTAACAAACACGCAGGATTCGCGCGGTTATAGCTTTACGATTTTTTAATATTTTTTTATAATTCCCACAAATATGAGATAAACGGTAAAATACGGGTTAATTTATTGGCTATATAGCACTATAATAAGTTTTTATGTCTTCATGTTAAAATTCAAAGGTATGATTTTTTTTAATGATGGCGAAAAATTTAAAAAATCATCTTCTGGGAAATCTCGAGCATATTTCGCAAATTTATTTATTTCGCGTGGTCGCTCCAGTGTTTATTCAAATCTACAGCTTTACACACTTGACCTTCATAAGAAGAATGTCAATGTCTTCAAAAGATTTAAAAAAACTACTTATCCCTATCCCTTTTCCCGTCCTTTGAAGAAGAGTTTTAATACTTTTGATGAAATTTTACACACTTGGCTTTCAAAATAAGAGAAAAATTTCTGTCTACATCCAATTTCGAAAAACTCTGCGTCAAGCTAGGCGGGATTTCAGCTAGTTCCCAATAATATTCAGTATAATATATAAATATGTATTACATATTAACTTTATTCTGTTTTTACACATGGGATATGTTCCACAAAACTCCTTGTAAAAAATAGGAGCCAGGTTCTGTATGAAATAAAAATACTCCTCAGACAGTGTCTTCAGAAGTAACTATGCAGGGTGTAACAGCACGTCCCCGAAGATTTTTAACCAGCGATTCCTAAGCATATTCGGAGAACAAAATGTAAATGTCATTTTCCTGTCCGATGATATATTTTTTCTATTAAAAACAAAACAAAATATTCTTCATTCACACATTGCCACTGATCACACTCATACACGTTGCGATGGGATCACATGATACTTGTGTTACCGTACTGCTAGAACGAGACGGAGTGCTTATTATGTGGCCCGCTAGGCAGTTATATTTTGCTACAAAATAAAAATATTGTTCACATTAATAATTATTGTAATATTCTATGGACATTTCATACAGGTTAGACCAAGAGCGCCGTGACAATGAAATGTTCCAGAGATTGGCCAGTGACACTAACACTAACGACCAAGAGGAAGGATCGCCTGTCCTACTTCAAGGGTAGATAGTATTTTATTTATTATATTATATTAGAGCTTTATAAGTATTACACGTAATATATATCTAACCACATTGATGTATTCGGTAAAATTTCAGTACTCCCCTTACTTCTAAACGTGGCAACATTGTTGAAACTTCATTTCAGCTTAATTAGTACTCGCAAGAAAAAAGTACTTACATCAGGGGGATGGAAAAACATGCCCAAAATTAGTTTGGGTTATTTAAATAACTTGTGCATATTTAGGATGAAGCGGAAACTCTGGGCAAATGTCACATTGTGGCGTCAAAATATGTTTCGAAATGGGAAATTTTAAAGTTTTATTCAAAAAATTGGAAATTTAACACATCTTTTATCATCTCCCCCAATGCAAATAGTTGTTTCTTATAATAATTAAGTTGAAACAAAGTGCCAGCCTCTGTATTTCCTCCTCCCTACAACACGGGTCTCTTCAAGACCAATGTTCATTCCTTCCACTCCTCAAAAAGACCCTCAACACAGCATCTCAGCCTTTTATGTGGAGTTAATGTAAAAAAGGTTTTTTAAATAATTTGTGCGTATAAGAAGTAAGCGGAGTACAAAATTTTTGTGCAAATTTAAATGGAACTGCGTTTATTTAACCGCAGGGTTAAATAACGTGCATCTTTTCCCGATGTGCAAGTAATGATAGCTGTTAATTTCCCGTCAGGTATAGTGCTATGACTGAATCGGAGGGAATTCCAGAACCTGTTGGCCCTCCAGAACGAGCTGGTAAGTGTTTCTTTAAACACTTGTAATCATTGAATCCTGAACTGAATCACATCAAACTAAATTTTCTGTACTAATAGAAGTTATTGATGTTCCTTGTGCAGCTGACAAGAGCCCCCAAGATATCCTGGACTCCGTAGATCGCTACTTCCGCATCCCATTTCTGCGACCAGGTGCAACGGAGGAGTGCCGCGGCTGGAGGTACACGCACTTCCGCGGCCAGTATGTGGCGCGCCAGATGGAATTGCATCCCGACATGACACCCATGCTGCTCACCGCAGGTAACTTGTCTCCCAGGGAGACCAGACTTGCTTGGCTTCCGTGGAGATTCAAAACTAACCAAATAACCCTTTTTTTCATTTTTATTCTATCACAATCCTACTAATGGATGCATTAACTGTTCCGTTGCCTTCAGGGGTACCCAATATCTTCAAAACTACTATCCTCCATATATAATTTTAAATAGCGACCTTATAGATTTAGTATTTTTTTTATTCCTAAAAAAAACTATAAACATGAAAGTCCAGTCTGTCAAATAAGAGTAAAAACATAGGAGGGCGCCACTGTTGATCAAATGGCACTACTAAAAATACAACACATGGTGGCAATCTTAAGCTGTGTAATCTACATTTTTTGTAAAAAATTAAAAACACATAAAAGTGGGAAAAAAATATACTTTTTAATTGCAATTTTGATACCTACCGATCTCAAAATTAGAATTGCATATAAGTATATTATACCTTTGTAATGTTTGAATACAATGAGGAATAACGATACTATAGTAAAATAAAAAGCACATTGGAAATTGCTCACATTTATTTAATACTAGCTTAAGTACCCAGCGTTGCCCGGGTTTTAGTCCGTTGATCATGTCTCTAATTTTAGATCTGAATATATTTAATTCATTCAGACCTGAAAGTAGTGTGATTCACCATTAGTGATTCTTCCTTTTTACCTACTGTTAAATTCAAATTTATGTCAAATTAAATGAAAGCAAATCACTTTATAAAACACCATTTAATCAAATTTATAAGATACCTTAACAACAGTGCTTCTTCGAATTAATTTTTTTTCTTTAAGAACAAAATTTTTTTTTTTAAATGTGACTTACAGTGTTTTATACATTCAGTGTCATTGCGATTTGAAAGAATATTTGACAGTTAAATTGGTGTTGCCAGCCTACAAGTTTTGTAGTTCATTTTTTAATATTTTCAGAGGCGTCTACTAATATCTACAGGAATTCCAAAAACTGAACAAATCGGACTAATATCTATGAGAACCAAAATGAGGAAAAATATCTACAGCTCAAACTGCTGACTAATATCTATGAGAACCAAAGTGAGGACGAATATCTACAGCTCAAACTGCTGACTAAAATCTATGAGAACCAAAGTGTTGACGAATATCTACAGCACTGGCAGAGGTTGGATTTGCAATTATGTATAGCATATTGGAATAACGTAATATTGTGTATGCAGTTTAAAAAACTTAATTTATGTATGTATGTACCTATGTAAAAATCCCTAATATCGGATTATTGGACACATTTAGCTGATTATTAAGGATTTGGGTTTTTGTTTTAACAGCTTTCTTTATTTCGAGTGCTCCTAAATTATTTAGTCTGTTACCATGACCATTTCTATGTCAGTTAGGTTAGGTTGTGGTGCCGTGTATTTCTAAATAAATATCTTTGTATTATGACTTCCATGTTTGTTAAATAAATTATTGTCCTCATAAACAGCCAAATATGTTTACGTAATTAGTAATTATGTAATTGAAGTAATTTATGCTTTTCCGTACAACCTCTTGCTCAGCTGCCCTCTGTAGATATTAGTCCAACCTACGCTCCATAGATATTAGTCACCACAGGGACCGTCATAGATATTCGTCCGACCTTAGCTCTGTAGATATTAGTCCTCACTCTGAAGTTCATAGTGTTAGTCCAACATATGAGGTGTAGATATTCGTCCAACATACAGGCTATAGATATTATTGTCATTTTTTCTACTATTGGAGTCATATTTTCTACTATTAATTGACAGACTCTACCCACAAGAATTCCGTCAAAAGAAATTTTTAAAAACTTTCAGTATTATAAAAATGCTCTACTCAAATTTAAAAGAAAAAATTAATACCTTACTGATCAACGCACCTACACTACAAGGATGAAAACCTCAAATCATTGTACATCCCAAAATGAAATACATCTTTTGGCCAAAAAAAACAACATAATTTTCATGCTACAAAGCCCTTAAATAATGCCCTTCCTGACAAATTTGAAAACACCATGGAGATAAAAAAGTTTAAAAACGAAATAAAAATATGACCAGCCAAACATGAAGATGAGATATAAAAATCTAAATCATTCAAAGAGGATATCATTCAAATTATGAAGTAACACCAACACTACCTACAGTCAACAATCATATTTTTATTTATTTATACAATCCCTGGTGACTGTGAATCAGGGCTGGGCAGAATTTGAAATACTTGTAATTGAAATACGTATTTGAAATACAAATACGTATTTTGTATTTGTATTTCAATTACTTCCTAAAAATGTATTTTGTAATTGGTATTTCAATTACCTACTGCTGAGGTATTTTGTAATTTGTATTTCAAATACTTATCGCTTCAAAATACATTTTCAAATACATTTAGCGATCTTAATAATGATAATGAAAAATAAACACAGATATAACATAGACTAAAAACGCTAGAATCCTATAATATTGTCCTTTGCTGTAGCACTCTTACTAATGATTATTTGTAGTTCTATTATATCATTGCTTTGTAATGTACTGTACATTTTTTTACGTCATGCTAGTTATTATTATTATCATGTGCTATAATAGCACTGTTATTATACATTTTGTGTCATATTACCTTTATTATACTTGTCATTAGATCAAGGTGCTTGGTGTAACTCTAAGTGACCAGCTCAGGTACGGGGGCTCCATCCAAACCAGAGTTAAGTTAGCCTCTC
The DNA here is from genome assembly GCA_929108145.2 of Limnephilus rhombicus. Classification (NCBI taxonomy): domain Eukaryota; kingdom Metazoa; phylum Arthropoda; class Insecta; order Trichoptera; family Limnephilidae; genus Limnephilus; species Limnephilus rhombicus. The sequence continues at coordinate 39,246,534 of OV815278.1, forward strand.
AGAAACTGGGCGTACTGTACAGGGCCCGCAGATACTTTAATAGTACACAACTGCTAACCCTGTACAAATCGCAAGTGCGCCCCACGGTTGAATTTGGCAGCCACCTCTGGTCTGGAGCTCCAAAATACCTAAAAAAAAAAACCCTTGACTCTGTGCAGAAACGGGCGGTCCGTTTGATAGATTCTCCCATCTTAACAGACGGACTGCAATCTTTAGAGCACAGGCGTCAGGTGGGAATGCTGTCCTTGTTCTACCGGTATTACAATGGAAGATGCTCCGAGGAACTAGCGTCATTGATCCCCTCGGCACCGGTGCATAGTCGGGAAACACGCCAAACACGCGCCCAACATTTGTACACGGTTGACATTAGTCACATGAGAATGGGTCGTTTCTATGACTCGTTCTTGAGTTCAACGGCTCGGCTGTGGAACGATTTGCCGGCCTTTGTGTTTCCTCCCTCCTACAACATGGGTCTCTTCAAGACCCGTGTTCACTCCTTCCTTTCCTCAAAAAGACCCTCCACACAGCATCTTCAAAGATGACATAGGTCTTGAGGGAAGTTATTTTCCTCAGGGCCTACTGGGTGGAGTTAATGTAAAAAAAAAAAAAGCACTAAGGAATAAAATTTGACTGATTACTAGATTATTTTAAAGTTAATTATTGTAGAGCACACTTGAAGTGAAATAACAAAAAACTGCGCTATACAAATGTCATCCATTTATATATAAAAATGAATCCATGTTTCCCTTGGTCACGCCATAACTTCAGGACGACTTTACCAATTTCATTAATTTTTTAAAGTTTTCTAATACTTTATAGAAGGTTCTTACGGAAAGAAAAATTAAGAAAATTACGCATGAAATTGGATAATTTCAGAAAACTTAACGACTATTTTAACTTCGCACATTTGAAAGTTCGCACGTTTGATGAAATTGAATTTAGCAGGCAGCTGTTTTTTTACTGCTGCCCAGAAACACGAAGATATTAGTGTACAAAACACTTAACAGACCAGTTCTTACGTACGCAGCTGAGACTTGGGTACTAACTAAGAGGAATGAGCGAGCACTGGACGTTTTTGAAAGAAAATTTTTGAGGCGCATCTTTGGATCGGTTCTAGAAAATGGATTTTGGCGCAGAAGTTATAACAATGAGCTCTATACTTTGTTTAAGGAGCTAAACGTCGCAAAATTTATAAAACTGGGAAGACTTCGGTGGCTGGATCATGTGGAGAGAATGACCGAGCATCAAGCACCAAAGTCCCTGCTGAACTCAAGACCAATAGGGCGAAGGAGCCTGGGAAGACCAAGACTAAGATGGAGCGACAACGTCCTCAAAGACATATCCATCTTGGAGCTTCTAAACTGGAGAGAGCTGGCACAAAACCGAGATGAGTGGAGGAAGACTCTTGAGGAGGCCAAGACCCACCAGGGGTTGTAGAGCCAATAGTGATGATGATGATGTTTTTTTTGTAACAAAAGAATTGTCTATGGATTTTTTAAATTATAGATATTTTAAATAGGTACCTATGTTAGGTACCAGATATGATTGATTGTTCTTATAATATAGAAAAATGAATATTTGTAATATGTGAAAAATGAAAATTTGAATAAAAAAATTATAATAGCTGGCATGTGAGTTGTTTGAAAACTGAATGTACTGGGACTAAATATAAGGAATGCGGGATGGGGGTTGGCGGGATGGGGGAGCGGGAGAGGGTAGGCGGGGAAGGTGGAAGGGGAATGCAAGAGGGGAAGGAGATGCGGTAGGGGAACGGGAAAGGGCATGCAGGGAGAAACAATTTATTTCTTTGAATATGGCATTGCAATGCATGCCGGGAACCAGCTGGTGTTATTATAATAATAATTATTATTATAATCTAACACCTAAGTCCTATACCACAAAACTTTACAAGTGGAACGGAGACGAGATGTGTCTCCTGAGCAATATGATTCCATCAGCCTTTTTGTCCGGCATGCTGGGTATTAATAGCCTCGCCGAAAGAAGGAAAACTGCTTTGCTGACAACAGCATATAAACTTTTAAACGGTAACATCTGTATTCCCGATATATTATAAAAATTTGAGTTTTATGTCCCCGACAACTTCACAAGAGCGCGCAGACACAGAACTTTTGTTGTTCCGAGATGCAGAACTAACTTACCATTAGTAATGCCGCTCGGAAAAACGATTCTTTTACTAAATTTCCTGCCCCCTGATATAGATATTTTTAAACTAAATATTCATCAATTTAAAAACGCTATTATTACTTAATAAATAAAAAAATGTATGTTTATTATTGGTTATGTATAACTGTAAATGTGCATTTAAAATAAAATAAAAAAATAAAAATGATTAGTCAACTTTAGCACGTCTCTGTTTCACTCTGCTCAGCTTTGCTTCTATGGAAACGCACCCTTAGATATGGGCACTTACGACAATTTATTGCAACCAAAGGTTCTACCAAAACCAAATGTATTTTGTAATTTGTATTTTGTATTTGAAATTAAAAAATGGTTAAAATACTGTATTTTGTATTTCAAATACACGACTTGAAAGTATTTCGTATTTTAAATGCATGCGAAAAAGTATTTTGTAATTTGTATTTTAATTACAGCAAAGCATGTATTTTTCCCAGCCCTGCTGTGACTGTGACAACTACTTTACTTTGTATTTTTTTTAAAGTCATTAATAAATAAATAAAAAAAATAATAATCTACCATAAGTATTTAAAATAACTAAAGAAACTCAACTTATAAACTAGAATGTAAACCATTAGGGTGTGTAATAAATAAATAAAAATATGTTAAAAAAAAACTAAGATACTTACTAGATTAAAACAGAAAAAATGTTTTTTATATATATGTGATTGTGAGTATCATTCCTTGCCACAAATAATATTTCTTGCACGCTGGAACAATATCTGGATATATTTTTAAAAATAAAAATATACTGTGATATTGTAAAACCTCAAATTGTAATATTTAATTAAATGCAGACAATAATAGCGAAACTCAATCGAAAATCTGGAGACAGAAAAAGATATTGACACCTCTGGGACTCGAACCCAGGACCTTCTGCTTACATGGCAACTAGTTAGTAGAGCTGTTGCCATGGCAGCAGAAGGTCCTGGGTTCGAGTCCCAGAGGTGCCAATATCTTTTTCTGATTTTTCTGTCTCCAGATTTGCGATTGAGTTTCGCTAATATTGTCTTCATTTAATTAAATATCACAGTTGTTGTTTATGTATCTCACTTGCTCGCGCTATTACCAAAGCTGCGGTGAGGGAACATCACCTGCTGTCTGACGTTGCCATTGTTGAATGGAGAGGAGTTTAATAAAACAAATTATATGTATTATGATAATTATTATTTCATGAAAATACATTAAGCATCTTACTAATTTAGATTCAATCTTATACGTCGGTTCAACGTTGGAATGGTAAAGCCGGCCTTAAACCTGGTGTAAGACCATTTTGTCACCACAAATGCCTTCGTAATAAGTCAAATTTTTCACCGTTCCGACTTTATGCTTTATATTTACACAGCGTTTATAAGTAACGGGCTCAACCTATTAGCCATCAGAAGAATTTCCAATAAAATTTATGGATAAATGTAAAAAATTATAAAATTAGTGGGGTAACAGAGTCATTCCCCACAGCATCCCAAGTTTTGTTTTGTTGCATCTCGGCATGCCGGAGGTTAACCTCATTATATTATTATGCTCGACTGAATTGATAAACAAAAAGCGTATTTGCAGGTACAGACAAGCAGATCTGTGAGCTGAGCCTGAAAGAAACGGGGCTGACCAGGAAGCCGTGGGCAGAGATCCTGGAGCAAGAGTTCCTGTCCGAGTGGACGCGTCATGGGGGCGCTGATATATGAGAAAAAAAATCAAATAAGTTTTGTGTTTTAGTGATCTTATCTGAATTTTAAGTATATAGCGGAATAGGTTGAAATGATAAAGATATTTAAAAATTAAATTGTATACCAAGTACTTCACAGTCAATAATTTTTTTTATTAATACCTACATATCAGATAACATATTATTCAGATAACACATTATTCGGATTAGAGAGGTGGTATTTGTACAAGCTGTTGCATGATATTACATGTAACGTCTGTGCAGTGAATCAATTTGGTTTTTTTAACTTGGGAATACCAAAACACCGCACAATTAAACAACTTGCGTAAACTATTTATCAATATGGATTCTACTGCTAACGCCCAAGAACACCTGGCAAAGGCTACCGAACTAGTAATATCAATTCACCAAACTTTAAAAGACCCAACCGATAACCAAACAAATGTGCACCAACTCAAAATAATCCCTCAAACATCTAACTTGCTCGCTATCATTGGCCAGTTGGTCGGTAAACTGCAAACTTTGGAAGGTGAACTGACTAATGAACACAAAAACTGGAATGATCCCAAGGAAATTGGGTGGATGTAAGTAAAACTTTATAATTTTTAAATGTATGTACGGGTCGCTGATAATATTCAAAATAACTTGTTATTCATTATACATAATCTTATTTGCAACAATGTAATAATGCATTTCCACATATGGTGGAATTATAATAATTACAATAAAATAACTTTGTTTGAATGCCACTTCATTATAATATATCTTTAACCTTTAGACACCCAGTGGTCTCGTACGGGATCGCAGATTTGTGTCGTTCAATGCCCAATGGTCCCGTACGGGACCGGTGATTATGGTGCGTGCAAACACTTCACAAAAATGCTTGGGCAGTGGGCTACATTTATTGTACACGGCGCACGGGTGTTTAAAGGTTAATATACCAACCTAACCTAACCTAAAAATCTAAACCTAACCTAAAATAGGAATAAATTCGGTGTTTGGGCTAAATTCCTAAAAAATAAATTATTTTTATACTAATTTGGGGTCGGGGAATCCGAATCTGAAAGAATTAGGCGGCGGCAAGCAATATTAACTGAATTACAGGACTTTAAAAAATTTTATACACATAAAGGAAAATAGCCATTCTGGAAGCATTTTGATTCCTAGAAAATCAAACTAGTTATTTTTATACTAACTATGGGCCGGGGAATCCGAATCTGAAATAATTAGGCGGCGGCAAGCAATATTAACTGAATTAAACGACTTTAAAATTTTCTATACACACACACATGAAAATAATCATTTCGGAAGTATTTTGACACATGTAGTACAAAGATCATAGAAAAACAAGAAATATACAAAAACATGTGCCGGCAGTGTTACCAGCTCTCAAAAATATTTATCCCTATATCAATATGAAAATAGATAACAGCAGAAAAACATACCTTATAAATCGACCAAGTCTTTTTCGTCCGTCGTATCCTTGTCAAACTCGCTTGTCTCGAAGGGTTCCTGTCGGATACGCGGATCATATAAGAGTCCAGCTAAGCGGTAAAACTCCAGCCCCTTTATACCGCCTGCTCGCGTCCCTAACCTAACCTAACCTAACGCTAGGTTTGTGTAATATGGTTTGTGCCCCTTTATACCGCCTGCTCGCGTCACGGCAAAAAAACATCCCTGTTTTCAAGTAGTTTAGCGGCTACGCTAGGTTTGTGTAACATGGTTTGTGCCCCTTTATACCGCCTGCTCGCGTCACGGCAAAAAAACATCCCTGTTTTCGAGTAGTTTAGCGGCTACGCTAGGTTTGTGTAACATGGTTTGTGCCCCTTTATACCGCCTGCTCGCGTCACGGCAAAAAAACATCCCTGTTTTCAAGTAGTTTAGCAGCTACGCCGGGTTTGTGTAACATGGTTTGTGATACAAAAGTGAATAAAATTTATAAAAAATAAGTACTTAAAATATAAACATGTTATTTTACGTTATTAATATTACTGCTTAATGGCAACACTTAATTTTGTGTGGTAAAAACATCTATGTTATCTTGTTTTTCTATGATCTTTGTACTACGTGTGTCAAAATACTTCCGAAATGATTATTTTCATGTGTGTGTGTATAGAAAATTTTAAAGTCGTTTAATTCAGTTAATATTGCTTGCCGCCGCCTAATTCTTTCAGATTCGGATTCCCCGGCCCATAGTTAGTATAAAAATAACTAGTTTGATTTTCTAGGAATCAAAATGCTTCCAGAATGGCTATTTTCCTGTATGTGTATAAAATTTTTTAAAGTCCTGTAATTCAGTTAATATTGCTTGCCGCCGCCTAATTCTTTCAGATTCGGATTCCCCGACCCCAAATTAGTATAAAAATAACTAGTTTTATTTTTTAGGAATTTAGCCCAAACACCGAACTTTAGCCATAAAATATCCTAACCAAAATATACCTAAACCCTAACCTAAAATATACCTAACCAACCGGTTTCCATTCAAACTGAACCTTCATTAAGGGTATATAAAAAAAATCTATCGGGAGGAATGCAGATCCCGCCAATGTGGGGGATTTTAATAAAAATGCACTTTCTAGATGAGAAAAGTGTAGAAAAGTTGAATAAAAAAGAAATTAAGGTGCGCTCGGCAAAATTGAGGGAGATACAGCCGTTTAAAGTATGAATAAAATGACACTTCATGAACCGATACTGTCAGCCATTTTGTAAATTAAATATTACCTTAAAGTTGGTAGCACTCGTAATCGTCCTCTAAATCTGTCGCACCATCCTCAAGCGACGGCAAAGTGTTGGGTGGACGTTCCACAGTGACGTCATATAAACGGCCTGCCATGCACAAAAATTCGTCCATGCGATCGACGTTCCGGTCACGGCAACGTTTTTGGAACATGTACTTCGCGAGATTGCCCGCGATACTTGATTTCTTCCTGCCGGCACCTGACGATACAGCCTTAGCAGCACGCCACGTTGACTCTATCGAATTTGTATGCGCCCCACTGTCAGGATCCTTAAATGTGATACTATGATTGACTTTTAGATGTTTGAATCCTTCATTTTCTAGGCAATCGTAAGCGCGCCAACAGTCGCTAATTATCGTCGTGCCGGGGGCAATCCACTGTTTGATAATAGGAACCAGCGTGTCACTACAACGTTCTTCAACTGGCACCAAAAAAACTCGGCCTGTTCCACGTTCGTAACCACCGAACACCCACTGCCCGTCGACGAACTTGCCTCGATTGTATTTACGTCTTCCAAACTTCGATTCATCTATTTCCACTATTTTTCCCTCGCCGCCTAGCTGCTCCGTACTGTCCATTAAGCTGCATAGAACTACCTCGCGACAAAATGATGCCCAATCAACTAGCGTATGCTGACCACCGATCAAAAGTTCGTCGCCTATGTATGTTAACGGTAGGTTTAGTACCCACATGCGAACAAAGCCCAATATCTGGAAAATGCTTAGTCTCGACAGGGCAAAAAATGTTCCATTTCGAAATGCCACTTGATAACCACAAGCTTTCTTCTTTTGTCTACGTTTTATTACATAATTTAAACAGTTCCATTGCCAGCCGTCAATCGCCCGATCCCGCATTCCCAACTTTAAAACGCCACCACATTTCGTGCACAAATAATTCGGCTCACTAGGAATTAAATTCCACTCACGCAATTTACACAACAACTTTTCATTATCTTTGCATAACGCATCGATCTCTAAGAGGCGCATAGCTGCAAGCAATTAATTTTGTAAACAATAACACGCGACCGCAAAACATGAATACTATGACATTTTTCTAGCGGACTTTTTTTCAACGATTTTTTAAACTGTTTATCACATTCCAAATTAAAGTAACCTTACCTAAGACCTAAACATGGTTTGTGTAACATGGTTTGTGCCCCTTTATAACGCCTACTCGCGTCAACGCAAGAAAAACATCCCAGTTTTCAAATAGTTTAGCGGCTACGCTAGGTTTGTGTAACATGGTTTATGTAACATGGTTTGTGCCCCTTTATAACGCCTACTCGCGTCAACGCAAGAAAAACATCCCAGTTTTCAAGTAATTTAGCGGCTACGCCAGGTTTGTATAACATGGTTTGTGACCACTATTAATTCTGTTTTTCATAAGTACGCGCCTTGTTTTCAAATAGTTTAGCGGCTACGCTAGGTTTGTGTAACATGGTTTATGTAACATGGTTTGTGCCCCTTTATAACGCCTACTCGCGTCAACGCAAGAAAAACATCCCAGTTTTCAAATAGTTTAGCGGCTACGCTAGGTTTGTGTAACATGGTTTATGTAACATGGTTTGTGCCCCTTTATAACGCCTACTCGCGTCAACGCAAGAAAAACATCCCAGTTTTCAAGTAATTTAGCGGCTACGCCAGGTTTGTGTAACATGGTTTGTGACCACTATTAATTCTGTTTTTCAGAAGTACGCGCCCTATTATATATCACACGAAGTTGGCTACAATCGTATCAACCTTGGTTTATAGCAAGTCTGAGATACCAACATAATAGTAACAAAATGGCGTAGTATAAGTTCACGAAGTGTCATTTTATTCATTCTTAAAACGGCTGTATCTCCCTCAATATTGCCAAGCGCACCTTAATTTCTTTTTTATTCAACTTTTCCACATTTTTCTCATCTAGAAAGTGCATTTTTATTCAAATCCCCCACATTGGCGGGATCTGCATTTCACCCAATCTATCTATCTATATATATACATATGAAATGAAAATCATACAGATGAAAATCAAAATATGCTTGCTTATATGTATTGCTGAATAAACATAGGAAATGTTTCAAACATTCAAAATACCTTCTTTCCACCCTCGCGAAGGTTTCTTAATTATTACAACCACATGACAATAAATCTGAAAAGTTTTTAATCATTACAAAAACTCTTACGAAACTGTCAAAAATGTTACAATTTGAGAATGACATTTTGCAAACCATCAATTGTTCAGTTTCAAAATTCAGTTTTCAAATGTATTTACTTGAAGTTCTAAGTAAGAATTATAGGTATTTTAAATAGGTACCTGTGTTAGGTCCCAAATTTGATTGATTATTCTAATAATATATAAAAATGAATGTTTGTAATATATAAAAAATGAAATTAAAAAAAAAATTGTAAAATACTGAATGTCCTGGGACTGAATATATGGAATGCGGGAGGGGGGTTGGCGGGACGGGGAAGCAGGAGAGGGGAGTGGGAAGGCGGGGAAGGTGGAGGGGGAACAGGCGAGGGGAATGGGACATGGGAGGGGAAGGGGCGGCGGAAGGGGAAAAGGATGAATGGGAAAGGACACGCAGGGAGAAAAATGTTGTTAACTTTGTAATTGAATGTTATTGTCATTAAAATATGTAAATGAAAATTTACATTATTATTACTGTGTAAATGAAAAGGAATAAAATAAAAAGTAAAGAGAGAAATTTATGTTTACTCAAAATGCAACCAATACACGACTATGTAGTAATATTATATTATATATTCATGATAATTTTTGAATGGAATAAAAAAAAAAACAACAAGAACTTCTTTATGTGGCATTGCAATGCACGTCGGGAAATCGCTAGTATATTGTACAATAGGCCACTTGCATCAAATTTAAAAAAAAAATTTCCGGTTTAGGCAAATATTCTAAGACATTCCGTATTTTTTTTTTTTTTTAAATCGTATTTTTGAAACCGTGGCGATTTTTTGAAAATTTTAATCCGAAGAATCAGACCATTTTTTATAAACCGGAAAGAGGGGACATAATTTTATAGGTGCGAAAAAAACGATAATTAAACAGCCGAAAATCATTTTAAAAAAAAAGAACGTTTTCCACACGAATGACAACAGGAGAATAACGAGGCATACCAAAAATATTCAGCCGTTGTGTCCAACCTATGCTCAGCCGAGATCTCCGCTCAGCCCTGCTCAAATGCCCAAATACGCTGTGTCGAAACACAATGATCGTCCCACCACACTCAAATGTAAGGAAGGTAGCCGGGTGGATTAAAGTTGCTAAGGAAGACCTACTTATAAAAACTGACAACAGAGCGAACAAAAATCCGCGAAAACAATCGAGCTGTCAATGTCAATTAATTATCGTAATTATCTGTCATCAGTTCACTCTTTTGTCGGCTTTTTTATTTTGTTTTTCAATTTGAAATATGAATCCTATATTGAATATAGTGAATATGGTTGAATGGGCAGATATGCTTGACGATAATATTGGATTATATAGGCGGCGGCAAGATGCCGATATAAATTTTATGGAAGTATTAAATGACGGCGATTTTTAAAACCGCTTTAGGATGACAAAAGCGTGTTTTTTATATGTTTTGAGTCAAGTAGAAGATAATTTAACTTACGCAAGCGAAAGGTAAAGTTTTGACTTATTCGAGTGTCATTTTTGTAATAATATGTGGAATATAATTAGCACTTGTCAGGTTTGAAAACCATTTATCTAATGTTTATTACCTATGCTTTATTTCTGTTTTAGAAACTGCCCAATATTGCCATGCAATCAATTGCTTGTTGCTTTACGATTTTACGCTACTGGAAGTTTTCATATTACAAATGGGGACATAAAATTTGCCCATCCACAACTAGCAAAATTGTGAAAAATGTCTCTCGTGCCTTGGCAAGTTTAAGACCTGTCCACATTAAATTGCCGGTAGGGGAAGAGGGATGTAGTGAAAAGGGAATTTCATGAAATAGCCGGATTCCCCAACATAATAGGTGCGATTGATTGCACTCACGTCAAAATTCAATCCGTGGGTAAGTGGGGGACAAGCGCTCTGTGAACTGATTCTAATGTCAAACTTCAAACGCACATAAACAAAAAAGTAAGTCAATTAACACCTTATTTTTAACATATTAAATACGTTTGTTTTAAAAATGTAAAATGTCGGTTTATGTATTACACTATTTAAAATAAAATATCTGTATAAATAATAAATAAAATTAATTAACGTTTCGGTATTAATTTAACATGTAAAGTTCCTAACTTGACGTCATTTTTTGGTGTACGAAAGCAAATGGGGCTACACACCGAGCGCTACGATCAAGTTGTTGGACACAGCTAAAATGGAGCATTTTTCTAACATACCTTAGCTTAGCGGCGCAAGGCGCTAGGCTCAGCTTCACTCGGATTAATCATCCGAAAATGTTGGACACAACGGCTGTAATCTCGTAAATATTTTATTCCTTGATCCATCTTATTGATCATAAATCATTATAATGTTCAACGTCTATATTACTAAATCAAATGTAATATACTTGTACTTGTAAATTATAATAATAATAAGAATATTATAAAATTTGATTTTGTTAAAATCCGCACCATTATCATTATATCTCTAAAACACGTACGGACAACGTAAATTGTACGGGGTTCTCGTCATAACATCTGTCAAAAAATCAAACCAAATGATACGTTCGCAGAGAACAAACAATAAATCTAGTGAACGTTAAATGTCAAATTCAAAAATTCGCCTAAAATCAAAGTGATGCCATATAAAAAAAATAAATCAGTGTGGAATTTTATAAAAATAATAGGAACATTTTCGGCGACGGGACATTTTCATCAAGGCCTACTACAGAACATTTTCATGTAGTGACGTCACAAGCCCAAATAATGGATTTATTTGTTTAAAAATAAAAAAAAACTGTGCATTTCTAAAAATTTTTACTAACATTTTCGTAATCTTAGTAAAAAAATCTATCCACACGATTTTTTCCAAGTCGTTATGAAGTCCATGCAAGTGGCCTATTCCTTATTTGAATTTTTTTTTGAAATGTATGGTTTTTCCATAAATTATTACCTACTTACAAATTACCTACTTACTTTCAAGTACCTACTTACAAATCTAATTACTTCAAAGGAAATTTTGTTTTTGATTTATTAAATAAAAGAAAATTAGAAACATACTTCTCGCGAGGTCCACTGTTCACAGAACTTCTAGTAATATTCTATTGTACATTCAATACAGGTTGGATCAAGAGAAACGTGAATTTGAAACGATGAAAAAACCACTAGTAAATGAGACCAACAACTATGGCGAAGAATCGACTTCTCAGCTTCAAAGGTTGGTTGTGTTATATAATTCACTGTCTTCACAATCCATTCTAGGAAGGTCTTTATAAATGAGTTGCAATTTTATTTACTTAAATAATATTGTTGTAAGTATATTAATATTTTTATTGAATATTCCATCCGTTCGTTATTCAACACCTGCCAATATATGTGCAGACAAATTCGCCTTAGGGAACGTACCCATACTACGTGGCACGTTTAGGGGGGGGGGGGGGTCTTCAAAATGTCACGCTATTGCTTAGGTTTTTGGTCACTGGGGGGGGGGGGGGGGGGGGGTGGGGGGTTGGTCACGTAGTATGGGTACGTTCCCTTATCTGTATGTGGCCTAAAACTAAAACTGATGTATGTTTGTAGTTGTGAATGCAAATAGAGAAGTTCGTTTATAACAAGTGAAATGTTTCCCTAAAGAATGTCAAAAAAACTTGAACTGTACATGTTCAATTCTCCCATTTGGAACCCATATTATAATATACATGTACAAGCTGTTGAAAGAATACAAAACAAATTCTTACGCTTTCTAAATTTTAAAATGGGTATTCCAGCAATTATGTTAAACTACGACACTATTTTAAATGATATGAATATGCTCAAATTGTCAGACAGGAGAATTTTCACTGATTTGGTATTTCTGTATAAAATTCTAAATATGTAATTTAGTTGATAGTCCGATATTGCTTGAATTGATAAGCTTCCGGATTCCACTACGTAATACCAGAAGTCAGGATTTATTTCAGTGCAGAAATTCTGGAACTAACTACCATATGTAGTACTAGTACTTTGCCCAGAATACTAATGGAGGGAAATAATTATACCAAGTCAGTGGACATCTTCAATTTATCTTTAAACAAATACAAAATACTGTTGCTGAGGCAGTTTAGTTATGTACAATAAATACTATATACTTCGTTGCAAAATACCTATTATATTTCTTTGTTAAAGAAATATATAGTATTTATATATTATTTAATCATAGTGTAATTTGTAAATTTCTTATGTAAAAGCCCTGTAAAAGGGCGTAAATAAATAAATAAACTTTGATGATCATTTGCAGATCAGAAAACTTCATGTTGGAAGAAGCGACAAGGGAAAAGCAAAAGTACAACCTTTCCAAGTGGAAATACTCGGAACTTCGAGACACTATCAACACATCATGCGATATCGAACTGCTTGAGGTATTGTACTTTCTTAGTTGTTGCCAGTGCCCATAAGCAAATTAAGCAATTGCTTAGGGCATCACGTTTTGGGAGGCACCAGAAATAGCACCAAAAAATATATATTTCTAGCACATGAAAGGTAAGGCTGTTGGAAAATCCGCGCGTTTTAATTGTCTTGAAATTGAATAGAAGTTTAGTAAACACATATCCACAAGACCTTAATACCGATTTAGAAACCGAAATTCAACAGTTTCATTCATATGATGTCATAAAAATAAGTTCCAGTGATTTGCCTCGCACAAGTTCACATCAACCTCACACACAATTGTACAAAATAATACACGATGATAAAATTGAATCAGTGTTCCCTATTATGGACACACAGCCCTGCGTACATTTTTATGCCTGAAAATAAAACAGTGTGTGCAACACACACGTGGTAGAAGTGAAATTAGAAAGTCGCTAGATGTAGCTTTCTTTTCTTTTGCCTGTTTATTTTTAAGTGGTGTGGCAGCCCTATAAATCTGTGGCAGCCCTGCAGCGCGCAGCGACGAACGAACCTGCTAGAAGCTACAAGAGTATCAAGTTTCGCTGATAAGCAAATTCCAGACGCTCAGCGATTAGTGCCGACCTTCGAGAAGCCTGGAGATTCTTCCCGAATATTCCATTGATAATGCACCGCGCGAGAGCCTATATAAATGATGAACCGGCGGACACCAGTCAGTCAATACGGCGCGACATTCTCCTACCTTTCAAGCAACACAGAACTCAGTGCTACGTTCCATAAATAAACTTGTAACTTTGATTAATAAATTACTCAGTGATCTAAACGAAATTCTTTAATTCATCTCTACACACATACCACATTGGTGAACCCGTTTTTTTTAAAAAAAAAGGTAAACTGTAGAGAACGTGAACAAATAAAAACTTTTATTGTGGAACTAAAAAGGAGAAAAAGTTAAAAATGAGTACAAAACCAGCCGTTTCGAGTGCAGCGGACAATACCGTCAATCGGGTTGCAGTGCGAATCCCAACCTTTTGCCCCGAAGACCCGGAACTCTGGTTCAGCATGGCCGAACGCAGTTTTGAGGCAGCTGGAGTCACGACGGAAGCCACGAAATTTGGTTACATCCTGGGAAGGTCGAACCACGCTACGCCAGCGAAGTACGAGACATCATTCTACATCCGCCAGAAAACCCTTACGATAAACTGAAGACAGAACTAATAAAAAGGATGAGCTCTACGCAAGAGCAGAAGACAAGACGCCTTCTCGACCACGAGGAAATCGGAGATCGTAAACCTTCTCAATTTCTGAGGTATCTAAGGAACCTTGCCGGAAACACTGTTTCTGATGAAATCTTAAGAACACTGTGGATGGGACGTTTACCCCACACTACGCAAATCGTACTGGCGACGCAAAAAGAAACCCCGCTGGACAAGGTAGCTGACCTGGCAGACGCCATAGCTGACTCAACTACACGCCCAAATGTTAATGAAACACTCAACGTGGAGGCGATAATTTCCACTGAAATGCAACAGATGGCCCTAAACATGCGTCAAGAATTAACTACAGCCATCCGACAAGAAATCGACGTAATTAATACACATCGACGAGCATCATTCAGAACCCCACAAAATCGAAGGTTTTCGAGCCGTCAACATTCTTCCTCACGTCGGAGGAATTATGATAATGGATCTGGAAGATGCTACTACCATCAACGTTTCGGTAACAAATCAACGAAATGCAAAGCTCCATGCAACTTCCAGCAGGAAAACTCGATGGGCAGTCACCGATGGCGGCCAGCGACACCTGCCCTACCTCTCGCCGCTTATTTGTCATTGATAAGAATTCAAAAATACAATTCTTAATTGACACTGGCGCAGACCTTTGTGTATATCCACGAAACAAAGTATCAGCACGCTCAGAAAAATCGTCATATGTACTTTCTGCAGCAAACAGATCAAATATTGCAACCTACAGTATAATTACGTTAAAATTAAACCTAGGACTTCGCCGAGATTTCACATGGCGTTTCGTTATCGCTGACGTCACTCGCCTTATCATTGGTATGGATTTCTTGGCACATTACGGATTATTGGTTGATGCTAAAAATAAACGTCTGTTGGATAGAATGACTAACCTCGCTGCACCTGGCCGAGGAACATCGAACAGCATTCCATCGATTAAAACAATAGCTGGTACATCTATTTATCATGATTTGTTATTAAAATATCCGGATATTTTTTTTTTTTTTTTTACATTAACTCCACACAGGAGGCCCTGAGGAAAATAATTTCCCTCAGGGCCTATGTCATCTGGGATGCTGTGTGGAGGGTCTTTTTGAGGAGAGGAAGGAATGAACATTGGTCTTGAAGAGACCCATGTTGTAGGAAGGAGGAAACGCAGAGGCCGGCAAATCATTCCACAGACGAGCTGTTGAACACAAGAACGAGTCCCCCGACTATGCACCGGTGCCGAAGGGATCAATGATGCTAGTTCCTCGGAGCATCTTCCATTGTAATACCGGTAGAACAAGGATAGCATTCCCACCCGACGCCTGTGCTCTAAAGATTGCAATCCGTCTGTTAAGATGGGAGAATCTATCAAACGGACCGCCCGTTTCTGCACAGAGTCGAGGATATTTTTCAGGTATTTTGGAGCTCCAGACCAGAGGTGGCTGCCAAATTCAACCATGGGGCGCACTTGCGATTTGTACAGGGTTAGCAGTTGTGTACTATTAAAGTATCTGCGGGCCCTGTACAGTACGCCCAGTTTTTGGGAGGCTAACTTTACTCTGGCTTCGATAGAGCCCCCATACCTGAGCTGGTCACTTAGGGTTACACCAAGCATATCAATGGAGGGCCTGTTCGGAAGATTGCTTCCGTTGAAAGAGACTAGATTTTCATTGTGATCCCTTTTAGACGTAATCAGACAAGATTGGGTCTTTGAAACATTAAATTCAACGAGATTATTTTTACCCCAAGAGAAAACACTCTCGAGGTAACCGTTCATTCTTTGCTTCAAAGCCTTACGAGCTGTTGGAGTTTGTGAGCCCTTTGGGGGCTTGTCAAACAAAAAGCTATCATGAACTGTACTGTCATCCGCATAACAGTGAATTGGTGCACATGACAAAAGGTCGTTGATGTGCAACAAAAACAGAGTTGGAGACAGAACCGATCCCTGCGGGACGCCAGCATTTATCGAGTGAAAGGAAGAGGTGAAACCATCCACTACCCTCTGAATCGACCTCTCCCTCAAGAAGTCGGCAATCCACGTACACAAGGATGCTGGAAGTCCGTAAGAATGCAGATTGTTGACAAGTCGTCGGTGCCAAACCCGGTCAAAGGCCTTGGAGATGTCCAGTGCAACCGTTTGGGTCTCACCGAAACGTTCCAGGCATCGCCCCCAAACATGCGTCACATACGCTAGAAGATCACCGCAAAAGCGGTTCCGCCGGAATCCGTATTGACGGTCGTTAATAATTTTGTTCTTCTCGAGGTATGTGAGCAGTTTGTCGTTGATCACACGTTCCATCACCTTAGACAGAACTGATGTGATCGCTATGGGGCGGTAGTTGGCCGGGTTGGAGCGGTCACCCTTCTTTGGAATAGGATGGATAACCACTTTTTTCCAACCAGAGGGCACAGAGCCAGTCTTCAGGGACAGTTTAAAAAGCTTCGTCAAAATTGGAGCTATTTCTGCAGCGCACCTTTGCAGTACCAGGGCAGGTATTCCGTCAGGCCCACTAGCTTTATTAACATCAAGCCCTCGTAAAACATGGAGTACTTCCCGATGCCGGATCCTCAGCTTTTTCATACGAAAACCGCAGTGAGGAACCGACGTCGGGACAGCACCTTGGTCATCGAGGGTTGAGTTATCCGCAAACATTTTACCTAGTAAGTTAGCCTTTTCGGTGGCGGAGTTTGCTAGTGAGCCGTCAGGTCTGGTAAGAGGTGGCAGACTGGATTTGCAGAAATTGCGACCTATTGAGCCCGCAAGCGACCAGAATTGCCTGCTGCCATGCGGACATGCAGTCAGCTTTCTGCTGATCTGCTGGTCGTGCTCGAATTTTGACCTATTTATGATTCTCTTGGTTTCCTTTGCCATTTTGTTGTAAGCTGTTCTGTCTTTGGATGTTCTAGATGTGTTGTAGGCTTGGTAAGCCGCGTTTTTTCGTCGCACTGCTTCAGCGCATTGTCGACTGAACCACGGCTTTGAGCCTACACCAGTTTCCTTAACAGTAGATTGGATGAAGCCATCCATCGCGGATGTGATGACCTCACCAATTTCCTGGGCACATCTTGAGGGATCCGAAGTCCGAAAACAGACAGCTGACCACGGGAAAGCATTAAAATGTGCCCGCAAACCGAACCAATCTGCTGACCTATAGTGCCACACTTTTCTCTTCAGCCTCTCGTTTGGTGCTCTGAAGTTTACAGGGATTGATGTCGTCACCAGGCAGTGGTCGGACGATCCTAAAGGCGCTGTGACTTCAATACTGTAACCGTGTGGCACAGTAGTTAAAAATAGGTCTAACAGATTGGAACGGTGAGTCTGGACATCAGGAACCCTTGTAGGCTCCTGAACCATTTGCTCCAATCCGTAGCAAAGGGCAAAGGATTCCGCTTGGCGTCCAGCCGAGTCTGTTGATCCTGAGAACTTCAACCAAGGTTCGTTATGAACATTGAAGTCCCCCAGGACCACAAACTCTGCCATAGGGTAGCGGGGCAAGAGGTCATCAATAGTGTCGCTTAAATGTTTGAAGAGCTCGGACGTGTCTGATTCGCTAAGGTTCGGTGAGCGGTATAAACACGCGTAGAATCTTACCGTACTGGCAAGATTGACGCGTACCCACATTACGTCGAATCTGGAGTTTTCCAGATTCAACAGTCGCACACAGTTGACGTCAGCTCGACTACAGAGACAGACACCTCCTTTAGGTCTGAACTTGCTTGCGAGGGTGAAGCCCGGGCAGTCCAGATAGGAGGCGTCTACAGGCTCGGCTTTCTGCGTTTCAGACAGGAATAGTAGGTTGGGGCATTGAGAAAAAAAAAAAAAAAAAAAATATATATAACTCGACCGAGAGGAACAATGGAAACAGAGCGACATAACACTAAACATCATATACATACAACGCCCGGACCACCAGTGGCGGAGCGCCCACAACGACTTGCCCCAGAACGATACAAAGCCGCGAAGAAGGAATTCGAAATTATGGTATCTCTTGGAATCGCACGACCTTCCAAAAGCTGTTGGTTGGGCATCTCCACTTCACTTAGTTCCCAAATCCAACGAACAATGGCGACCTTGTGGAGACTACAGAGCTTTAAACGCCCGGACAATACCAGACCACTATCCGGTAAGACATATTCAAGATTTTTCTCAATCTCTGAGCGGTAAAAAATTTTTCGACACCATTCCTAGTAAGAGCGTATAATCAGATACCGGTAGCAGATGAAGACATACATAAGACAGCAATCACAACGCCTTTTGGATTATTCGAGTTCCCGTTCATGTTGTTTGGACTTCGAAATGGCGCCCAAAGTTTTCAAAGATTTATCGATGAAGTATTGCAGGGACTCGATTTCTGTTATGCATACATTGACGACATTCTGGTGGCATCAACTTCTGAAGAAGAACATATCCAACACCTAAAAATGGTATTCCAAAGATTACAACAGCATGGAATAGTTATTAACTCACTAAAATGTAAATTTGGTCAATCTGAGGTAAAATTTTTGGGACATCTCATCAATGCTGATGGTGCTATTCCACTACCAGATAAGGTAGATGCAATTAAGAATTATACTCGACCATCAACAATTAAAGAACTGCGTAGGTACTTAGGTATTTTAAATTTTTATAGAAGATTTATACCTAAGGCCGCAGAAATTCAAGCTCCACTAAATGACTTACTTAAAGGAAACGCTAAAGGCAAACAACCCGTGCAATGGACGAAAGAAACTTTAAACGCTTTTGAAATGTGCAAAGAGTGTATTGCTAATGCAGCAATGCTTGTACATCCGAAAAACGACGCGCATTTCGCAATTATCAGCGACGCATCTGATGCTACTGTTGGAGCGGCCCTCCAACAACGAAACAACGGAGCATGGGAACCATTAGCCTTTTTCTCAAAGAAATTGAGTTTTGCCGAGCAAAAATACGGAGCATACGACAGAGAATTATTAGCCATATACCTCGCAATAAAATATTTTAAGCACATGATTGAAGCTCGAACTTTTACAATTTATACTGACCACAAACCAATTGTTTACGCTTTTCGTCAAAAATCAGAGAAATGTACTCCAAGACAATTTCGTCATCTTGACTTAATAGGACAATACTCAACTGATATACGACACATATCTGGCAAAGATAATGTTGTAGCCGACGCCCTTTCCAGAATACAATCGATTGAAGAGCCACTGGACTTCGCAGCGATAGCAGCGGATCAGTTGAATGACCCAGAAATAAAAACATTCCTTCAAGATGAGTCAGTATTAAAACTCAAACAAGTGCAGATACCTGGAACAGATATATTTATTTATTGCGACATAACTCAAACCAAGGCAAGACCATTTATTACGAAACGATACAGACCAGAGGTTTTCAACTCGATACATAATTTATCACAGCCTGGAATAAATAATACTGTAAAATTAATTTCTGAACGATATGTATGGCCATCGATTAAGGTTGACTGCAAAAAATGGACACGTGAATGTTTGCAATGTCAAAGAAACAAAATAACAAGACATGTTTCAACACCTCTTGGAAAATTTATATCACCTTCTTCACGATTCGAGCACGTTCATATTGACATAATTATATTACCAAGCTCGGAAGGATACAGATACTGTCTTACTTGTGTCAACAGATTCACAAGATGGCCGGAAGCTTTCCCCATGGAAAATCAGAAAGCAGAAACAGTTGCAAAAACTTTTTACAACGGTTGGATCACCCATTTTGGTTCTCCCCTACATGTCACGACAGACCAAGAGACCAAGGCAGACAATTTGAGTCTCAGCTATTCAAGCAGTTAAACCGCTTGACAGGGACGACTCACTTAAGAACCATGCCATATCATCCACAAGCAAACGGAATGGTAGAACGACTACATTGTCAATTAAAAGCAGCCATTAGATGTCACGAAAACGACCGATGGACCGAATCTCACCCGACAGTACTAATGGGATTGAGAGCAGCTTGGCGTGATGATCTGCAAGCCACATCAGCTGAAATGATTTATGGCGAAACGTTACGCCTACAAGGAGAATTTCTAAGCCAACAGGAACAAACGAATGATGATGCCATTGGTTTTGTAAAAAACCTACGTCAAAATTTCAATGAAATTCGTCCTGCAAAAACTAAACGACACGGAGAAAAGACGACCTTTATTTTCAAAGATTTGGCTACAGCGACACATGTTTTTGTACGAACAGACGCAGTTAAAAAAATTCTTCAACCTCCATATGAAGGACCGTATCCTGTTGTAAAAAGAAGACGTAATCAGCCAGCCTGAGACCTAAGCCAACATAGGACCAACGAAAGACAACAATATACTCACAAGAACCTTGGAAGAACCCCATACGCGAACAAGATCTGGAAGAAGAGTTCATTTTCCGAAACATTATATTTGCAGTCGCTTCTACATACATATTATACCGATGGTGCAGAGCAAGAATCAAGAAACAACTCATACAAGAGGCTACAGTCATTCATCAATAATGATATCCATCAACGAACGGACGTCGAGCACACATCTACGGACTCGGACCACTTCCACAGCATTTCCGACGAACAAGTAACGGTATCGTGACTTCGTCACTGGGAAGGGGGTCTGTAGCAGCCCTATAAATCTGTGGCAGCCCTGCAGCGCGCAGCGACGAACGAACCTGCTAGAAGCTACAAGAGTATCAAGTTTCGCTGATAAGCAAATTCCAGACGCTCAGCGATCAGTGCCGACCTTCGAGAAGCCTGGAGATTCTTCCCGAATATTCCATTGATAATGCACTGTGCGAGAGCCTATATAAATGATGAACCGGCGGACACCAGTCAGTCAATACGGCGCGACATTCTCCTACCTTTCAAGCAACACAGAACTCAGTGCTACGTTCCATAAATAAACTTGTAACTTTGATTAATAAATTACTCAGTGATCTAAACGAAATTCTTTAATTCATCTCTACACACATACCCACAGTGGTTTGAAGATTGGATATTGATTTCACAAAAATAAAAATGTTTCTTTTTTTGGATTTCGTAGGATTTGAACCTCCGTTCGCTGTATGTCTCTCTGGCCGCTAAAAATTGTAAAGCGCCTTACCCGCTGCGCTATCGGAGGCTTGCGGAGAGGCGCGAATTTACCGCGTTATATTTTAACCGATGACCCATCAAATAATAAATTTTAGTGACGTACTTCCGTTTCACCCGAATTTCAAATCACTAACGGGGCCAAAGAAGTTTTACTTCAAAGATGTAAAAAGAACGACGAAGCTTTTTTTTTCTTACATTAACTCCACACAAGAGACCCTAAGGAAAATAATTTCCCTCGGGGCCTACGTCATCTGGGTTGCTGTGTGGAGGACAGGAAGGAATGAACATTGGTCTTGAAGAGACCCATGTTGTAGGAAGGAGGAAACACAGAGGCCGGCAAATCGTTCCACAGCCGAGCTGTTAAGCACAAGAATGAGCCGAAGAAGCGACCCGTTCTCATGTGACAAATGTCAACAGTGTACATATGTTAGGCACGCGTTTGGCGTACTTCCCGACTATGCACCGGTGCCGAAGTGATCAATGACGCTAGTTCCTCGGAGCATCTTCCATTGTAATACCGGTAGAACAAGGATAGCATTCCCACCTGACGCCTGTGCTCTAAAGATTGTAATCCGTCTGTTAAGATGCTGCAGAAATGGCTCGATTCTTTATCAATATTATATTTATTTATTTTATTTTATTTTATTTATTTTATTTATTAGCGTTATAAACAGTCATTACAAGTTCATATATAACAGTGTTAGAGATAGTCATATCATTGACCAATAAAATAACGACATAAAAATTTGAGACCATAATAAAAATAAAAAAAAACAAACAAAACAATATATGTATGTAATATAAACAGTTCTGAAAAAGTGCATCTACTCACTTAAATCTACAAAAAATGTATTTTCAAACTGCTGAAATCAAAAAGAAAATGTAATGAAAATGAAGAAAAATGAAAATGTAACAGAAAGATAAGGAATTAATGAAACATTAAGTTTTCCGTTGAATATTAATTTTTACGAATTTTATGAAGTTAGCAAGGTTCGTGTTAAACATGTCAATGTCTGTGCATAATCTATTGAAAGTGCTACAGCTTCTTCTTATAAACACATTTTGAAGATAATTAGCATTGCTCTTAGGAATATAAAATATGTCTGGAGATCGAGTGACTCTTATTGGACATCTGAAATTGATATTTTGTAATAGGTAAGGGCTATCAATAAAATTGTGGATTATCTTATAAAGCATTACTAGGTCTCTGATATCTCTGCGTTGATCAAGGGTTTTGAGGTTCATAGAGACATAATTTACATCATTTCGCATGCGAAACGAAACATATTTCAAAAACTTTCTCTGGACTCTTTCTATATTTGATTTATATGTAGAACAATGGGGGTTCCATACTGTTGAAGCATACTCTAGGTGGCTTCTGACGTATGATATGTAGAGAATCTTAAATGTTTGTGGATTTTTGAAAACAGAACTTACTCTAAGTATAAATCCTAGCATTTTCAAAGCCTTAGACGTGATGTGCTCGACGTGAGATTGAAAAAGAAGCTTACTGTCTAATAGAACTCCAAGATCTTTAATTTCATTTACTCTATTTAAAAGATTGTTTTTAATTATGTACGGATATAGTATAGTGTTTTTCTTTCGAGAATAAGATATGACGGAACATTTATCTGCATTCAAAAGAAGGCGGTTTTCTAAACAATACACATTGACCAGGGAGTTCAGGTCATCCTGGAGCTCTATACAATCCATCTCAGATTTAATGATTTTGACAATCTTTTTGTCATCCGCATATAGGAACAGCTGAGAATTACGAATAGTTTTGTTAACATCGTTCATAAAAATGTTGAATAAAAGGGGGCCAAGGTGAGATCCTTGGGGAACTCCTGAGGTTACGGGGACAAAGCTAGAGCAGAACCCCAGTACAGTTACAGCTTGCGTACGATTGTCGAGATAAGAGGCTAACCAACGAAGGAGGTCACCGTGTATACCCATTGCTTCGACTTTTTCAATTAAAATGCTGTGTGGAATTTTATCAAAGGCTTTGGAATAGTCTGTGTAGACTACATCGACTTGAAAACCGTTATCCATAGCAACAAGGACTGTGTCAACAAATTCGCACAGATTAGTTTCTGTTGATTTTCTGTTCACGAAGCCGTGTTGATTCGAAATGATGTGTGGTCGTATACAAGGAAAAATGATATCGAAAACAATCTTTTCAAAAAGTTTACCCATTACATTTAATTCAGAGATTGGTCTGTAATTTTCTATGTTGTGTTTGTCGCCTTTTTTGAATATAGGCACAATATATGAACTTTTCCATTCTAGTGGAAAAATACCAGAAGACAAAGAAGTTTTGAATATTAGACTTAGCGGATAACATAAAACATTAGCGCAATTCTTTAAAAATACCGGGTGTATACCATCAGGCCCACTGCCTTTGGTAGGATCTAATGATTTGAGATATTTACAAACTAATTCAGTGTCTATATGAACATTATTAAGATTTAGTACTGAGGTGTTTGGATTATATATTCGATTGGTAGACGAGGTGGACGGGGCGGGGGATTCAAAGGAGGATTGAAAATGTATGTTGAATAAGTTACTTATAGCTTCTCCACCCGATACACGCTGGGAGTTAAGAAACATATTGTTAGGTAGTTCAGAGCTTCTTTGCTTAGATTTAACAAAGGTCCAGAAGTGTTTGGGATCGGTATTGATATTAATTTCGGCCATATTAATGAAATTATCATAGCACACCTTCTCCATATGCTTTTGTCGTTCTCGGAGAAGAGAGAAAGTTTGATAGTCAGAGATGCGGTTATAAATTTTATATTTTTTGTGGAATTTAAGTTTATCTTTAATTACTTTTTTTAAGACAGCGCTGTACCATGGGGGGTACCTGGAATCTATGTTAACTGTTCTAGATGGTACATGCATGACAATTACCTTATTTAATTCTGAATAGAAGCGCGCCGTGACTGAGTCTACATTACTGCTGTTAAGAGTCGTTGTCCAGTCAACGGCTGCTAAGGCGCTATTAATCTGCACATAGTCAGCGCTGTGATAGGAGCGGACCGTGCGCGAGCGTGGGATTTGGAGGGACGGCTCGCGGGCCATGCGCAGCACCACCTCTAGCGAGCGGTGGTGTGCATCCTCCGGCACTAACGGTGTATTGCACCCCCTTACAGTGCACATGCAACTCGAAATCACCAGGTCGAGAACACGCTCGTTTACATTAAGCTGGTTGTTGAATTGATGGAAGCCGGTAAAGTCTAAAAAATCAGAAAGTGTTGAAGTTAGTGCATCGGTTGAGGATCTATTAAGTACCAGGGCACCGTCTGCGGTCAAAGGCAGAAGCCATTGGGCATGTGGTATGTTGAAATCTCCTAATAGAAGGAATTCATCATCAGGGAAATTGGTATACAACGAAGATATAAATTCAAAAAAGTCACTTAAAGATTTACTCTGCTCCGCACCTTGGACGAAGTATGAGCAGTATATGCGTAGTTTAGAAGCACGCGCGCCAGAGCCTAGTGCAAGAGTAGCTGTGGATATCTCTGCGCGCTGTACGGGTGGGAGGGAGAGTGAGGGGCACGCGGGCAGTTCGCGACGTACTGCAATCAGTGAACCACCACCGAGCGCCTGGCCTAACAACATGTAGTCGCGATCACAACGGTACACTACATAACGTTCATCGAATAATTCACAGTCAAATATACTTGGCAGAAGCCATGTCTCAGTTAGGCATATCACGTCATAATCGGCATTAAGAATGCTGGAAAGAAACACATGCGTTTTGGTTCGGAGACCTCTAACATTTTGATAATATATATTTAATTCACCAAGAGCATGCATTTGAATGGAACATGTAGGTCAACATATTATGTGAAAACAATAATAATAATAATACAGTATGTTTCACTATGGAAACGTAGCAAAGATCAGTTGAATATAATATTATAATTGACAATTTGACATTGAAAACTGTAAAATAGTATACATTTTTTAAAGATTTTATGGTGAATCTTGATTTTGAAATCGAACCCATTAAATTTACATGGTTACAATAATAACGTACGTTTGCAGTGATTACAGTGGAGTAATACAATAATATTATTTTTGTTAAGTACTTCCAGCAAAGTAAATGATTCATTAATATGGTAGTGAGCGAGACAAGAGAGCTAAAATTATTAGAAGAGATTTTGTTATACAGTGCTGAGATTAAGAGGCAATTACATGTTAAAAACAGAGATATTATGAAGAAATAAAAAATAAGAAATAAAAATGTTAACATTTGTGTAGGTGTAAGTTTTATAAGATTTTGTTTAAGTCTTCAGCCTTTCGGATCCATCTGATGTGAGAACCCTCGGATTTTCTGACAAGGATTCTGCAATTGCGGACCCAGACGAAGCGAAAGTTATTTTGCTTGGCTGCTTCCTTCGTCAGGTGCAGCAGCCGTTTTGATGGGCTCGTCAGGTGGTCGTTAGCGTAGACGCGGGAGTCGCCGCCACATCCGATGTCGCTGCCGGTTAAATTTTGCATCTTTCGGATTGAAGACAAGAAATCATCCTTTCTATATCTAGCTTGCATTTTGATAATTATGGGCTTATGTTGACCTTTCTTCGATTCCTTCGGTGCCACTCGTGTAACGAAATCTATATCAATTTTGGGATCAAGGTCGAACCCTGTTTTTCGAGCAAGGCTGGAAACAATACCTATTAGGTTTTCTCCATTCCTTTCAGGAATGCCGAATAATTCTATATTGGAGCGGCGCGCCCACTGGTCACGCTGCTCCATGTCATCTTGAATGTTGGCTAAGCGGACCTTCAGGGAATCGACTTCATTTTTCATATACAGAGTCAAATAAGCTAAAAACATTAGAATTAAAAACTAATTTTCGCGAATTAAAATCAGAAAAAGTCGCAAGTCGCATTCCAATAAATAAGTAAAAAAAGGTTTGGTTTTTATTGTATTTAAAACCCACTCCATATATATCTCTTTCGTCCTTCATACTTATTTTAAGGTGTATAATGATATATCTCATTGTATTAAAATTATTTATTTATAATTTCTCACCATACATGTGTTCTTACTTTTTTTTACATACAAAAATATTAACCTCACTAGGACTAGCAGCCTGTATTGAGGTTAAATTCATAAATTTGAGTGATGCATTTACACACAAATCACTAAAATACAAAAAAATCACTAAAATACAAAACACTACATCCAAAACACTAAAATATTATATGCGGAAAGTAAGAAATAACAATATTATATTGGTGACCAGATGGGTAATTTGTAACAATATAGACCATAAAGCAAATCCTTAATTACTATACCCACCAAGAAACAAAGGTAGTTCAAAACAACTAGGGTGACACTCCGATTTTGACAAATGGAACTCAAATAAAATCTAGTTATTTAAAAAAAATATATATATATACCTTTTTATTTAAAAAACAAATATTAAAAAAAAATCTTATTATTTTAAAATATTTTATTTTTTATTTTTAAATACATAATTTTTTTTAACTGGGGTGGTACAATCGTATCGTATGACCTCAAATTATATAAAGCAATTAAATCTATGAAAGATTGTGAACTCTTACAACAAGACCTTAACACAATATCTACCTGGTGTGTTGACAATGAAATGGAACTGAATATAGCTAAGTGCAAAGATATAAATTTCACCAAGAACACCAACCAAACTCTGTATTCATATAGCATATGTGGTCACAATCTAGAAACAGTTGAATCAATAAAAGATTTAGGAATTATATTTGACAACAAACCAACATTCAATCAACACATTGAATACATTGTGTGTAAATCAAATAAATTACTTGGTTTTATTGTAAGATCGACCAAACTGTTTAAGAATTCTAAGAGTCTAATAATTCTATTCAATTCCTTAATCCGAAGTGTTCTTGAGTACGGGTCAACAGTCTGGAATCCACATTATATTACACAGATATCTAGACTCGAATCAGTCCAAAGAAAATTTACACGGATTTTGTCTTACCGATCAGGTGTCTATGATCTTCTAGACGGGTACGAACAAAGACTTAGACATTTCAAATTAGAAAGTCTGGTTAAAAGACGAAACATAAATGACCTCTTAATGCTTTATAAAATTGTGAATAATCGTGTAGACAGTAACTTAGTCAACCAAATCAAGTTATACGCCAGGCCCAAATCTACCAGAAACCTTAACATATTCTGGACTGAAATTTTTACCAATAATACTGGATATTTTAATCCTATGTCCAGAATGTGTCGTTCATACAACGATCTTGTTAAAATACACACTTTCATAGATATTTTTCTAAATAATGTAACATGTTTCAAAAAATATCTCCACGAATTGTGCACCTAAAAAAAAAATTATAAAAATAAAAATTTGTTGTTTTATTATATCTCAGGAAATACTTCATAAATATTGTATACTTATAATGTATTTCAATTTTGTATTTAAGTTTTTTTAAAGTTATGTATAAATAATACTTGCATTGTTTTTCATGTGTTTGCTTCTGTAAAAATTCAAATGTAATTACTGCAGACACATTAGTCTAGGGATATTTATATTTGAATTTTAATTTATTATATTTTACCCACAAAAATGTTTTATAAATATCCTGTTTGTGTCTCAAATAAATAAAATAAAATAAAATAAGTATCGTAAGATTGATTACTTATGGATAGGGGGGCCCACAGGCGTGGATTGCTTAGGGCATCAAGTAGTCTTAATCCGGCACTGGTTGTTGCTATAAACACATTCGCATAAAGATATTTTGTCTTTATGAACTATATATATTTGTACATTTAAACCATTAAAATACTACACCACACACCAGGAGTGTCCAACTCCAACCCAAAGTAGTATTGAAATTTACTGTTACCCTTTCCCATACCATCCTAAAAATACCCTCAACAAACTGTCTTGTAACACAGCATTAATATATAGGATCTGGAAATTATTTTGGGTTTTTTGTAAAAATATTGTTGTGAATATTTTTACTTTGGCTTATATTAATTTATTGTAAGAAAAAAAAATATTGATTTTGGGTGTGAAAACTAAAATATTGAAAAAATAATCATATATTATTTGCAATGCCCAATAAGGCGTGCGACTGTGACAACCGACCGCCTAGCGTCACGTTAGCCTTCAGAGTAACACCATTGTTTCTGAAAGCCACATGTGGAATGTGCTGAGGGCTGTAAGAGCTAACACCAACCTACCATCATTTTTTAAATACATTTACAAAAATACTTTATCGTAAAGAGCTTTTCATGTTTGCTGAATTAATTTAATACCAGATTGAATGGTTTTAACACTAGTTGCGTAGAGAAATAGATTACAAAAAAATACAATACTTATAGAACACTCGAATTTAAAAAAAAAAACGGTTTTTTGCACAAGTGAACCACGAAAAAAATAATGTTATAATTATTTTGAAGTGAAAACTTCTTTAGCACCGTTGTTATTTGAAACTGGTTAAAACGAAAAAGCGACACAAAAAAGAAACAATAAGCAAACCACGAAAAATATAATTTAATAATTACTTGTGAAAACTTCTTTAGCACCATTGTGATTTAAAACTGGGTGAAACGAAAAAGTGACACTAAAAAGAGACAAATACATGCATCTATGGCATTTATAGAGAATTAGTTAGAAATAATCGGTCTCCTCTTTATGCGGCACTTCGTAGCCTCCCCACTCCTGTCTACTTTCATTTTCTGAAGGTTTCGCTTCTACCGGTGTGAACTGCACACATATTTTTTATAATACTCATATGTTGTAATATTTTTCCAAAATTTATTTATTATGGGAATTATTAGAGGATAAAATTTACTTTTATCAGTGGAAATAGTTTGCACAGCAAATTAAAAACATTTATTTGATAGGAACATAACGACAAAAACAGATTTAAGCAAATTCTTATTTAAAGATTAATCCAATGCATTTATCATAACAAAATGTAAGTAAAAATGTAAATGTAAAAGATGTGGAACACTTCCTTTTTTCTACAAAAAAGCAAAACAAAGTCTTTGTTATTATATTTACTTACATATGTAATGCATTCGTCTATGGTAAATCTACAATAAATTCTAAAATGGCGACCACACGTCATCTAGTACTATACGAAACTATAAGAACTTAAGCTGTGGATACTGCAGTGCAGACATACAGTATTTTTTTTAAATTAGCTCCTCAGGGCCTATGTCATCTTTGGGAATGCAGTGTGGCGGGTCTTTTTAGGAAATGAAGGAGAGGAAATTCTGGGAAGGAATATGGTATGCGGTGCGGGCGGATATGAATCCGGGCATAAATAAACCAATCATAATCCGGGTATGGCCGAAGTGCAGTGCTGGTTGTCCAATAAATGGTTTCCGGGGCGGCGGCATGCCATTATTATGAAAAAAAAATGCATTTTAGAAAATGATCGAAATAGCAAGTTAAACTTTGAAACAAAGACACTTTAAGTGTTCTAAAATACTCGTAGTAAAAACAATTCTATTAAAAAATATTCTAAAAATCCTAACATTCATTGCAAATTGTACCTTCAATTCATTGAAAGCTAACCATTTATATTTACTGCTACTTCTTTCCATGTAATAATCATTTGTAAAGATGTCACTCGCTACTGTTTCAATCGAAAGAAAGACCCTTTTTAAAATTTATGTTTTATGGGGGTAGTTTTAGTAATAAAATAAGAAGATAAGATTCTAAATATTGCACCCGACTCTCACTAAAGTGACTTTAATGGAGGTGCAGTAATGTTTACAATCGAATTTTGGTTGAAGTATTTTATTGGATACCGAAACTACACCTTGCCGTGCTGAGCGGAGCGGATATACCTACCACCAAAACCATCTGTCTCGATACATACTCCTTGCTTCATTCGCATTTATAAATCGTCTAATACAGATAAATCTGAATAAATAGATGCTTGGTTGCGTTACGCTGCACTCTATTGGAGGACTACCACGAGGTAAGAGGTACATTCAAACGTGTTCTCTTTAAAATGATTTATCTCTACATTTCTATTATTCTGTCTCTTGGCGTGGTCTGACTGAAAGTATTTGATTCACTTGACCATGTCATGACTTCCTTGGCTTTCTCTGACTTCTTCCACAATTCACTTCGCGTCATATCTTCCTTTTTAATGCCCTAACTAACACAGCGTACCTTTTAATCCTATCCATCAAGTGCACTTGACGTGATTTTATCAGTAAACGGCGCTATAAAAAGGTGGAAATTATTATAATTTTTATCGGCCTTGTATCCCTTCCAGATCTACACAATTTAACATGGCTATACCTACAATGTATCTATATGGTTTTACAATACATAGGTACTTAACATGAATCTCATTTATACAGCATGTCTACATTCATTCTTACTTTGCCAGTTCAATGCCTCACCTTTCAATTTGGCAGGCAGGTATGGGTGCCGCCGCCCCAGGAACCATTTATTGGATAACCAACACCTCTGCCAAAGGTCACCCCAAGTAGTTCACTACGTTTGGTGACTTAGTAGGGGTGCCCGGCTTCGTAGTCTCTCGTAACATTGCCTTGCACCGCAGTGGAAGGGATGGATTCATACGTCTGTCACTCCAGGACACACGAACACCCAGATTCCTACATACCCCTTACATCTTTTTCCTCCCAGAACTTCCTAACCTCCCTTTTGTAAAAATATCCTTCACACAGCATCCCCAAGGATGACATAAAAATGACAGGAAAATAATTCCCCTCAGGGCCTCCTGTGTGGAACTAACGAAAAAAAAGCATTGCATTGTCATTGTCATCAAGTCTTCCAAGAAGAGATTATTTGATAAAAATTAAATAAAATAAAATAAATATTTATACTTCTGAACTAATGTGGCATGACTCTGCAAATAACCCGAAACCCATAAAACTAAGCAAAAAACATCCCCCTCATCTGATTGTTTACACTCTTCCCATTTTATCGTTATTTTAAGGAAATATGCAGAAAGGGATTAAAAAATGACTCTGGTTTGAGGATCAGATGGTCGGTCGGCCGAACCTTCCGATGTGGTTCCTTATTTTTTTTGTGACCCTTTTTTTTTACTGAAAAAGGAAAGTCAAGCAACTTAAGTTGTTTGCAGTAAGATAATTAATATTGTAACAATTATTATAAGCAATAATTATCAGCCTGAAACACTCATCCACATTGAAAAATCTTCCTTAATATTTGACAAGTTTAAGTATTTCCCCAATAAATGAAGACATTATTTGTCTCGACGCCATCTAGCGACAGATTTAACACTAACAGTGTCTCTCTCGCAAAAATAAAGTTGGTTGTTTTCAGGTGGAAAAATATAATAAGCAGTAATAACACTAGTATATATTGAATCATTTGGCGGGTATAAGATAAGCCGCCATAGCTCAATTGGGAGAGCAGCTGACCGGCAATCAGAAGGGCACGGGTTCATGTCCCGTTGGCGTCATGTATCTTTTCTCGGAAGATTTTTCAATGTGGATGAGTGTTCCAGGCTGATTATTATTGCTTATAATAATTGTTACCCTTTGTGCTATGCATAAAAATCTTGTCTTAAACGTTAGTTTAACAATTAAAAAAATAATAATTAATTAATATTGTCTTCTCTGTTTTTAGACATTTCAAATTAATGCACTAGAAAGAGACGACAAACGTAATATGATGTCAACTTTGAGAAGTAAAATAGTCTTTACATCTCTTTTTGTCATACAACTAAAAGGAGATCGTAATATTGCACGTTGGTTAATGAGGTTGGAATGAATTTCTGTTTTGTCTTCTCTGTTATTCCCATAGAAATTTGAAATTTGTTGTCTCATGTGACACAGAAATTTGTCGATATTTAGGAAAACATTTTTTATTATTTTATGCAGAATCGTCACAATTTTTAAAATATTTTTTACGGATGCAAAAATATATTTTTTAGGAATACCTAAAATGTTGATTTGATTAACGCATTTAAGGAGTTATTGAAGTTTTAAAGAGCGTGGTAGACTATGGTCGTATCGCGGATCCGCGAGGGTTGAGAATCTGAATAGGGACATATTTTAAAAGCAAGTAATTCAACCAATGTGGTTGGGCACCCTTGCCGCACACTAACATTTCTTTTTAATGGAAAAACTAATTTTATTTCAAATGGTTTCCCTTGGTTTTTGAAGTGAAACTTCTTTAGCACTGTTGTGATTTGAAACTTCTTGAAACGGAAACGCGACACAGCTCCATAAATCCTCAGCTCCATGTGAGCTTTCAATAGTGTAGTGGCGTAAAGCGCATTAAATATCAGCGGCCAGAAATTTAGAGGACCAACTATTGAGTCCTACGGATTCCAAAAAAATTTAATATTTTTGTTTTTGTAAAATCAATATCTAATCTAATAACAAATACTAAAATGATGGCCAAATGTATAGGAAAAGGTGCACTGGAAATAGACGACTGCTCCACCCTTGAAAATTCTGGTTTTTTACTGCAGCAAATATTTTTTTATACTTACGTAAGATATAAGTGAACAATATAATTGTGTTTAGAACACAAAATACTTTTCTGACATGCAGTAGTTTTAACACTGGATATTCTCTAAATTAAAAAACCTAATAATTTGATTATAATATTTTGCGCTGGAACACAGCACAACCGACCGCTGATACGTATTTCGATTGATTGAAGGAAGAGTGTATCACTTGGGTTGACAGAGCTATAGCGTTGTAAGCTCTGTGATCTGCTTCACACCACCTGGTTCTCTTCGCCCCAGTCGACGGTACCTAATGCTTAGCTTAATTCTCTTGTTTAGTTTTTTTAACAAACTTAGTAAGTGTTACTAAAGTAAGTAAATGCAAGTAACTTAAACTAATAATAGACACGGATGTGTCGAAACCGATAGCAGATAAATAAAAATTAAGTAACAAATGTACATGTGAAATAAAACTCTTCAAAACAAAATTTCTAGAAATTGTTACATAGTAGGTAGTTAATGCCTAAGAAATACAAAAAAAAGTTACTTTCTAAAACGGTTAATTCTCATGCTTTGTTAAGGCCTGTCGTGTGGAGTTCCACTGCCGCCTGAAAAAGTACCACGCCTGGAAGACCAAGAACCAGCGCAGGACCACCACGGCCGAGTCGGAGCGGGCTCCCAAATTCATCATGGATGCTGGTGAGTGATGCTTTCACTTTCAACACATTTGAAGATTGACAAAAAAGTTACATAGTTAAAGGTTAAATATTAGTTCAGGCTTAAATTCGTTAATTACGAGGGCTTCCCGTAAAATAAGGTCTCCAAAGTGCTGCGGTCGCGAGGATCGATTTTATGCGCAATCTGGCAACACTGGCGTGTAGCCCGTTTCCCCTTGCCAAATCCTCACTAGGCTGCACACACTGTGACGCTTAGTCTCGGTGTGATAGCCGTTCGCGATGGAGCTTCCACTCGCCGCACCAGCCAGGTGTGAGTTACGCTCTATAATTCGTTGTTAAACTTTGCTTCGGCGAATCTGAACGACGACACTGGGATTATTCCTTTGTCTCTGGTGTCGTGTGGTGTATCCAGGTCTCATCCCCAGTCACAATTGAGTCCAAGAATT
This sequence comes from Limnephilus rhombicus, assembly GCA_929108145.2. Taxonomy (NCBI): domain Eukaryota; kingdom Metazoa; phylum Arthropoda; class Insecta; order Trichoptera; family Limnephilidae; genus Limnephilus; species Limnephilus rhombicus. The sequence goes on from OV815278.1 coordinate 39,280,512, forward strand.
CTTCGCCATCGATGTCGTAGCTCTCAAGGAAATCGCGGGCTGCTTCAACCCGTTGTTATTTGTGATCTTCGGTGAGCATTTTGGGACCCTCCTTGGGCAGACCTTGTGGTCTCCCAAATTTTCTGTCAATAGTAGTCTTATTGACACCAGGGATCATAATCACAGAGCTCCCGAACCGTCACCCGTGATCTGCAATCATTGTTTATTCCGCTTTGGAGATTTTTTCATCTGAAACCTATGGCCGCCCGGCATGCTTTTCAATTCTCTGCTCTATTTCATACACTGTTTTCTGTACACTTCAAGTAGCTGATAATGAATTTCTACTAGGGTTTTGTTCTTTGCACAAAAAAACTAATTATAGAGCGTAATTCACACCTGGCGGGTACGGCGAGCGAAAACATATGCCACAATAGGCTGTTATGCAAGTTGGGGGCCAAATGTTACGTATAAGAGGCGTAGGGTGCCAAATGTTATGTTGCTAGCATGTTTCAAAAGAAAACGCGATGAATCCACCTGTGAACTTTTCTACTAGTCGTAGTAGAGCGCCAAATTCTGTAGAAAAACAGAATATGTCCACAGTTGCATTCAAAACGCTTTCCTTCTGGATAGTAGGAGAGCATAGAATTCTTCACAGGATGCGTGGGCACTGTGACATTTCCATCCTTACTTACCATTAGGGAATTTGAGTTATAGGTATTATAAATAACAACCGGAGTATTTTTGTGATTTGAATCAACATTCACTATATTATCAAATAAATCATTCAACATGGGAAATCACAGACTTATTATGACCGGCGTAGTGCAGCGGTAAGGCGCTTGACTAGCATTCTGAAGGTCGCGGGATCGAATCCCGGCGTGGCAAATAAATTTTATTTGATTAATTTGTGTATTTCACAATTTATTCATTTAAAATAATATATAGTATATTTGCAGCACATTCCAGAGTGGATGATACTCTCAGTATCGCCATGGTGTAAGACCACCATTCAGAATTGAAACGTTGCCTGAAGTGGCTTTCGCCGTGTTTGGTGACCAGATCTGAATAGCCAGGAACTTCCCAACCTTCCTCTTCCCTATCTCCTTCCCTCCCCACTACCTTCAGCCTCACAACATACCCCAATTGGGGATGCCATAGTCTCACTGGCTCCAGACGGGAGCAGTTGGGACTCTTGTGCAGTATTCATGTAAAAAAAAAAAGGCAAACAAAACAATACTATGACTCACCCCCTTTTGCGACCTTAACCTTGTAAACTGCCTAAGAATATGCGTAGCATGCATACAGCACGTGGCATAGCTTGACATTCCGTCCAGCATCCAACAAGCTGCCTGATGCGATCCGTCCGATGACGTGATGCCAAACCCCCCTGGGAGCATCCGGAAGGCGAGAGATGCGCTGGTGAACGGCCTAAGCTTGGCCAGCAGTACGAATTCCGTCCCATAAAGCCATCATACCCAAATCATCATCATCATCATCTGTGGCTCTACAACCCAGGTCGGGTCTTGGCCTCCAGCAGAGCCTGCCTCCATGACTGTCGGTGTTGTGCTGCGTTGCGCCAGTTTCGGATGCCGATGGTGCTTGCATCCTTCACCACTCCATCCAGCCATCGAAGCTTTGGTCTTCCAACTCTTCTCCGACCCCCAGGTGCACCATCCATAATTCGCTTTGGAATATCTCCTTCGCTCATTCTCTGGATATGTCCAGCCCACCTGAGTCTTCCAGTTTTGATTTCCTTGGAGATATTAGGGTCCTCGTAAAGATCGTATAGCTCCTGGTTGTATCTGATACGCCATTCTCCATTATCACAGACTGGGCCGTAAATCCTTCGCAGCACCTTCCTTTCAAAACTTTCTAGGGCTCCTTCATCACCCTTACTGATTGTCCAGCATTCCGAACCATACATAAGAACAGGTCGTATAAGGGTCTTGTAAAGCAGGACTTTAGTTCTTCTGGTAAGGTGGCGAGATTTCATATGCTTCTGTAGCCCAAAGTAGTATCGATTTGCAGCTACTATTCTTCTTTTGATTTCGCTGGATACATTGTTGTCATTTGTCACCATAGTACCGAGATATACAAACTCGTTGACAGTTTCAACATCATACCCAAATAGATGGTTTTATTCAGGATCCGGTGACAACCAGAGTGCGGTACGGTCCCACCGTCGGGGTGTGTTAAAATATTCCGTTCCGTGTGTGTTGAACGGTTCAGCCGGGCGTCGAAAGGTTCGCCCAAGAGAACAGCGGATGTTTCGGCATAAATCGTGGAAATCGAATAAATATTCATTACTGTGACTAGCGATCACTAACGGGATTCCATAAACTCCGTACAATGGCAAATTAATGCCCGATGAGCCAGATTATTTGGGTTTATTACTTTTGTCACACGCGGTGCCGTTCAATTCAAATTTTCGAATCCCTTAAATTACAATGTTAGTTCGATTCCCTCTGCATTACGAAGAGTTACTCCGTGCGGTATTATTTACACCATTATTAAATTTTACAATTGACTGTCCCCGCAAAACGGCCTCTGCCCGTTCCGTTTTACGTCGAGAGTGAGTTCCACGGAAAAAAACCCTTCCGCTCAGTGCTGTCAACCTGCCCGTGAATCCGGAATAAAACCATAAAATAACTCCCATAAAAGTACTTGACTACCAATGCAATAAATTAAAATCGTTAATTATGTTGACGCATCCACATCATAACAAGGCTAATGGTGGGTTTCTTCATTTACCGAGAATGCTAAATGCAATGCTAATTGTAAAAGTAAACGGTCAAATGCATAGAAATTTTTAAATTTCGATCGTTTACTTTTACAATTAGCATTGCATTTAGCATTCTCGGTAAATGAAGAAACCCACCCTAAGTGTCACAGAGAGCGCAGCGTGGTGGGAATTTGGCGCAGGGTAACCAGGCTACATGCCAGTTTTTTTTTTTTTTATTCACTGAAACATTTATTATAATTACAATTTTACAACATTATATAACAACAATATTTCAATCGCTCTCCTAATAACGCAGTTGCTTGTGTTTAGGAGAGGACTAGACGTGGGCAAAATGATTCCCAGGAGTGAATAGATCCAGTCTGATTCCCCCGGCCTTTTGAATTGATTCCTTCTATTCATTCCTTTAATTCAATTAATTCCAAAAAAAAAAAAAAAAACAAAAGAAAAAAAAAAAAAAAAAAACAAAAAAACAAACAAAAAAAAATTCTAACTAACTAACTGAATGGGGAGACTACGAAACACCGCAGCACCGCACAAAGAGGAGACTGATAGGCTACCATGCACCGCACAAAGAGGAAACCGATTATTCTATCTCACTAACTCGCGGGCTAAAACCTATAGATTAATGTGTTTGTCTCTTTTTAGTGTCGCTTTTTCGTTTCATTTCAAATCACAATAAGTGGGGAGGCTACAAAGCACCACACAAAGAGAGGACCGATTATTCTATCTCATTATCTCGCAGGCTAAATCCTATAGATGTGTGTGTTTGTCTTTTTTTAGTATCGTTATTTTTCGTATTTAAAATGTATTTATAGCTAGCAATTAAATCTTTAAATTAAACAGTTTTTTGTTTCACCCCTAAAGTTTACTTATTTTATTTATTAAACTTAAAAGTATTTTATGACAGCTGACAACAGCTGATTGGCCTTATAATATATGCAAATTTACATATTACATCTACCCAAGATCCACGTCTAAAAGTAGGTAGGTACTTGTATTCCAATATATTTCATACGTGCCAAAAAAACGATTACAAATGCACTATTTTTGCTTCTCACTTTTCTAGCCGATGCCGCGATGTTCGGATTCAATGTCGAAAGTTTTCGGCTAACTATGTAATGAAATTGAAGGCTTGGCCCGCCGAGGAATTGGTGAACCGCTGCGCTCGGACGGATTAAGGGCCGGCATTGAGCAATGAATTAGTAACTTTTGATTAGTGTCTTACCCCGCAGAGACTTGATCAACTCGCGAGCTGCGTTTCGGATACACCCGAGCCGAGATTGACGTGAAACGATGGCGATGTAAGACGATGACATCTGACGTCATTTCTAGGTCTGAGATTAACTAGAGACAACAACGTCACAAGTGAAAAAGACTTTAGTTTTAATTCCTGAATAAAGCGCTTCGGACAATTTCCGATAGCGACAGACTAGCTATGAGTAGGTACCTGGGACGCGGACGGGACGGGACGCGCGGGGACCCTAGGACAATCTCAGGACTATTGACTACGACAAATGATTAATTCCTTGCGTGAAAGGGACGCTCGGACAATTCAGCCGAATCGTGGCCGCGTTTTGATCTACGGGTTTTTAGAACGGCGGCCGGCGGTAGCGGGATACGAGTCGTTCACAATACCGTCGACAACTTCGCGGCGCGCCGCCCATTGAATTATATTTAAATACCTATGAAACATTATAATATTTAAATCATTTACGGAACACATTATTCATTGAAATAATTAAACAGTAAAATAAATGGAAATTAAACATTTATGTTGCGGTTAAAAATCGTACGATACAAGGCCAAAGGTAAGGAATGAAGAATCAATTCCTTTTGAAATTGAGAATCAGATCAAGTGTGTCACAAGATTGAATTTATTCATTTAATTCGGTCATTCAATTTTGCCCATGTCTAGAGAGGACAACTAAATACTTTTACATCTAAGTATATAAATTAAAAATATTATTACAAAAACTAATAGTAATTTTATAGAAAATACGATACATGTCATAAAATTATTGGTTAGTTAATAAATGATTCAAAGGATTGATAAAGCAAAACATATTTCTAAACAATAGTTAAAGTTATGAGATGGTACTAGAGTATTTCAATTTAATTTTTTTTTTATATGTGTCGTAGTTTTCATCCGATCGTATATCTAGGGGTAATTTGTTGAATAATTTTAAACCCTTGAATGTATAGTGATGTTGTGCTGTTGTAGTTCGTACTAATGGTACGGTTAATCCTCCAACAGATATGATTCTTTTGCTAATATTTAATTGTGGTATAGTATTTTTACTAAAGAAATCTTTATGTAATTGTAAGAGTGCAATTTTGTCATAGATTTTTGTTAGTGGGGGAACCGGGAAATTTTGGAAAACATTTATTGTTGGGTAGTAATAGGGCTTTTTTAAGATGATTTTTATTAATATTTTTTGAATTGTTTCCAGTGGAAGTAGGGAAGATTTATAAGCACCCCCCCAAGCTATGATTCCATATTGTAGTACAGAGTGCGCAAGTGCGTAATAAATATCTTTTAGTAATTTTAATGTTACAGTATTTCTAAGTCTAAAAAATATATAGATCAGTTTTCTCATTCTGTCTACTGTGGAATTTATTTGACTTTTCCATTTGATGTTATTATCGATAATTATTCCAAGATATTTTATTTCTTCTTTACTACTAATGTGTATACAGTTTGAGTTACAGGGTGCGATCCTAAGAAGGCAATTTTTTTCGTGAATTTTTATGTTTACCTTTATATTTGAGATATTCCCTGTTAGGCTATAAGGTATAAAATTGTTTTTTTCGACATTTAGTGTTAATAAGTTTTCGTCGAACCATAGTTTTACAATATTTATTTATTTATTTTTTTATTTTATTTTATTTATTTATTTAAACGCCCATAGGGCTTTTACATAGAATGCAGTACATTTTTTTAATTACAGTGAAAAGAATGGGTTTACAAAATACAATACACAATACAAGTAACATAATATTTGTTAAAAACAAAATATAGGTTACATAAAATATAAGGGTTAAAAAAAAATAAAATAAAAAATTTAGGTTACTTAAAATATAAGCGTTAACAAAATACAGGTAACATAAAATATAAGAAACAAAATATAGTCCATAAAATATAGTAGTTGACATAAAGTAGGTAATTTTTAAAATTGTTGTTCTCATTAGTTTACGGGATAGGTAGAAATAAATAGTTGGCACATATGGCGTTTGAAGTTTGCTAAGTTTAATTTATTGTCAAATACATCCAGATTGTTTAAGTATTTGTTACCAAGACTATGCAAACGTTGTATTGGAGAATGTAAATCATAGTTCGAATGAGATGTACGTATATAAAATGTCAATGTTTGTTTAGTTGTTCGTGTAGGTACATGTAGATTTATTAATTGCAGGAGTTCACAACTGTCGAATTTAGAGTTTAATAATTTTAATAAAAAAGTTAGGTCGTTTATTTTTCGTCGGTTTTCTAATGTTGGAATATTTAAAGTATTCATTAACGACGGATAATTTAAGTGCTCTAAAGGGATGTTAAGTTTAAAATTTACAAAACGTAGAAATTTTCTTTGAATTCTTTCAATAGTATGAATATGAATTTTATAGAAGGGCGACCAGACTATGGAGTTATATTCTATTAGGCTTCTAACAAGGGATGTATACAGTAGTTTAATGATTTGTAACGATTCAAAGTTTTTAATTGTTCTTAACACAAATCCTAAAGTTTTCATACCCTTATTTGCAGTTTGTTGAATGTGAACCGTGAAGTCTAGTTTCTCATCCATTATTATGCCAAGATCCCGCATTTCCGATACTCTTTCTAAATTTATTTTATTTATTGAATAGTCGAAAAACAGTGATGTTTTTTTTCTCGAAAAGGTCAAAGTTTTGCATTTTTCTACATTTAAATATAGATTGTTTTGTGAGCACCAAATTTTTAGCATGTCTATATTTGATTGAAGAATTTCACAGTGATTAAGGATAGTTATCTCTTTATATAATTTAATGTCATCAGCGAAAAGCAACACTTTGACGTCTTTAAAGCAGTTGACTATGTCGTTTATAAAAATAAGAAATAAAATTGGGCCAAGATGACTACCTTGCGGTACTCCACTAGTGGCAGAAAATGGTTTGGATATAAAAGATTTTATTTTTACAAATAAAGTTCTACCTGATACGTAACTACTTAGCCAGTTCAACATATTTGCTCTGATTCCCAGAGCATGAAGTTTTCGGATCAGTATTTTGTGGGACACTATCAAAAGCCTTCGAGAAATCAGTATATATACAGTCAACTTGTTTGTTTTTAGAAAATGACTCCAATATATAGTTTTGAAAGAGTAATAAGTTTGTTGAAGTTGATCTACCTCTAATGAAGCCATGTTGTTTGTCATTTATTATCTCTGTTAACGTGGGATATATTTCATCAAGAACTAGAGATTCAAAGATTTTGGGTAATACAGATTGTATGCATATAGGTCGATAGTTTGAAATGTCAGTCTCATCGCCTTTTTTAAGTATTGGGATAATATAGCTGGCTTTCCAGTAGACAGGAAAATGTCCAGAAGTAGCTGGTTAAAGAGAATGGTTAGTGGTTTGACAATACAGAGGAGCAATGTTTTAGGAAAATTGGCGGGATGGAGTCTGGGCCTGCAGATTTGTTAATGTCTAAGGAACATAGTTTCTTTTTGCAAGATTCTTCTGTTATGTAGCAGTCTGTTAAATGTATGGTTTTTTTAAATGAGTATGAAGGAATTTTTTCTTCTGGTGTTTCCTCATTGTAAACATTTTTAAAGAAATCTGAGAAAAGATTTACGATATCTTGTGTGCTGTTAGCACATTTGTCATCCATATGTATTTGTGGTGGATAGTCTGTGCTGTCATTGTTTAGTGTTTTGATAAATTTCCAGAGATTATTTGAGTGCAAAGCTGTGTTTTCGATAGAGTTTATATATGCTTTATAACAGATTTTAGAAAGATCTTTGCATTGTTTTCTAGTTTCACTGAAAATTGCATAATCGATCATCGATCGAGTTTCTTTGAATTTTTTATGAAGTTTCTTTTTTTGTTGAAGTGAGGCTTTTAGTTCTGGTGAGAAATAAGTCGGATATGTATGTTTTTTAGGAGTATATAGTCGTACATATGATTTTATGGTGCTAGACAATATTGAATATAAATTATCTAAGGATTTGTCAGTATTCACGTCCGATAAAAAAGACCAGTCGACACAGGAAAGATGATAATTTATAGATTCAAAATCTGCACGTTTGTAGTTGAGAGTCTCTTCAACGTGTTTCGGTTTGACGCTACACACATTTAGCTTAATATAAAGAGGGGGGTGGTAGTTATCAACAGGTAAGAGAGGATCAATTGCATTGTTAGCTAATACTTCGACCTCATTCCAAGAATTTCCTTCAATAGTAATCACTGTATCATCTGCGTAAGATATAATGTTTCCAATGATTGGGAGTTCAAAAAGTTCATTTACATACAATATGAAAAGTAAAGGTCCCAATACAGTTCCTTGTGGAATTCCAAAATCTATATTTTCTATTTCACTTAGTTCGTTGTTTACTTTTACCTGTTGAGTTCTTTGATAAAGATAACTTTTTAACCATGTTTCAGCTTTGCCAGTTATTCCTATATTATTAAGTTTATTAATTAATTTTGAATGTGAGACACTATCAAAAGCTTTACGGAGGTCAATGAAAATACTTAAGCATTTTTTACCTCTATCTAATGTTTTGTAAATAAGCTTAGTTAATTCTGCAATTGCGTCTTGTGTGCTAAGTTTATCTCTGAAACCGTATTGACTAGGGTTAATATATTTTTGGTTATCTATATAATCAACAATTTGTTTTTTTATTACTTTTTCGTATATTTTTGCAATATTGGATAATAAAGATATTGGGCGGTAATTGTTTACTTCTTTTGAATCTCCGGATTGATATACTGGGATTATAATGGCTTTTTTATAGTTTGACGGGAATATTCCGCATTTAGTGCTTACATTTAATATATGCGTACTCGGTTTAGTTAGGAAATTGCAGTATTTTTTCAAAATTTCTGTAGTTATACCGTCGTATCCTGGCGCAGCACCATTTTTTAGTGATTGTATTATGTTTTCAATATTTTTTTCTGTAGTCGGTTTAAAAATTGAAAGGTTGTTATTTGTTATTTTATCAACATGTGTATCATCTGGTTTGTAATTTTGGTCAATTTTATATGCAAGTTTTTGACCGACGGTTGCGAAAAAATTGTTGAAAATATTTGCACACATTTTTGGTTCACGGATAGCATTTAATTTAGTTCCATTATTCGCACCAGATTTAAATGTCCGGGTTTAATTTTCCCCACAGAAAAAACCAAACCCTTTCACACACTTCCCAAATGATCATCTGGTCAATCCACGTTATGCAATTGCACTATACATATAAGTATTATAATTACAAAACAATACAAGAACAACATGTCAACCTACCAGAGACCAGATGGGAAAATAATTCACCGACTCCAGATATTTTCATATCAGAGGGTTCGGCTCTGTGGAATTCCTAATTGAACCTATAAATCCTACTGATCCCTCAATATAAATATTTAAAAAATCTTTTGTAATCCTACATGTATTTAAAATTACCGATTTTTGCATTTTTATAAATAAATTCTTTGACAAATCTAATACGCCTAAATTTTGAATCAGAGATCTAGGTATAATGCCAGTAGCCGAAATTTTTTAGTTTTGTTTAAGACATTTATTATTGACTTATTTTTATTATTTTTATTCATAATTTCGTTTAAAGTGTTCCATGTTTTTTTATTGTTTTCTTTTGTGAGGATTATTTTCTCCCTGTGATATTTTTTTTTTGTGTCTTTGATAATTCTAATGAGTTTGTTCCGGAATATTTTGTATTCGTTTTTGATATGACTGTTAGTAGGGTTTTTTTTTTGTTTGTATGAAGAGTTTTTCTTTATTCCGGATGGATATGAGTAATCCTTGTGTAATCCATGGTTTGATTTTCCTTAATTTAGAACTAGGTTGATTATTAATATAGGTTGTACAGTCTGCGATATGAGAATTTAAAGTTTCTTCAAAGAAGTTTGCGCACGTGTCTGGGTTTTGGCAGTTTAGTATTGAGGACCAAGATTCCTTTCGTAATTTATTATTTAATTTTAAATAGTTCAATTTGGAAATTATTTTGATATTTTTTCTAGAGTCATTAAATCCTGAGTTTTTATTTAAATCATAAACAAATAAATTTGTATGGTGATCTGTCATTTTTCCATATAATGGATTTAATTTTTTCTGTGTGTTTAATATTGCTCCATATGTGGTCCAGGCATGATGGCGATTGGTTTGAAAATTCTCTTGTGAAATTATTTACACAAGATGTAAAGTTCATTTCATTCATAGCATTTATATAATCTATTTTATTTTTACCGTGGTTATTTGGACCAATATTAATATTTAAATCACCTATTACGATACAATTTAGATGGTTTTTGTTACATAGTATTTTTTTTAATTCTTCTATAAATAGGGGTATATCAGAGCTGTGTGTTCGATATATTGCGATTATATTGAATGGCATATTATTTAAAACAAAATTAACAGACAAACAGTTTGCGTTGTATATGGGTATTTCGGTAACATTGATATCAATAAATTTTTCTTTAGCGTATACTACAACTCCACTATTTTTATTAATCTGATAAATTGTATTGTAATGTTTGTAGTTTGGGATGATTGGTATATTAATGTTTGCATGTATGTGCGCCTCGGATAGTATTATGAAATCTGGTTGTGAACATAATGTATTTAGAGATACCAGAAGTTCATCCATGTTTCTATTTATACTTCTTATGTTTAGGTGCAAGATTGTTAGTCTATTTATTATATTGTTATAGATTTTATTGCATTCGCTGGCTGTTTCACATACATATTCTTCTATATTTAAATTTCTATCAATTTCGTTTAAGTTAAAATTTTCCATTGCATTTATTTAGGTGTGCTAAAATATGTATATATAATTCTACGAAAAAATGAATAAATAATAATACTCATAATTTGTGTTTCGGTATTCTTGTTCGATTCCAGTTCATATCTAAAATTGTAGGTTTTAATTTTTTCAATAAGATTTATTTTATGTTCAGATATTAGCCGGAGACAAATATTATTACTCATGTGTTTGTTTAAATGACAGCAAAAATTAAATTGTTTCATTCTTCTTTTGATAATGATTTCAATATAAAATAGTGTGTGAATGAATATATCGATAGTACAAATGAACACATACTGTAGAGATTTATTGTATACATAATATTGGTAGCATGATATATGGGTTAGTAAGGTAGATAATAATAATTTTGAAATCATATATCTATAATTAGTCGTTAGTAGTCTATAATTTATTAGCCTTCGATAACCATCGCTGTTTATTGGTATTGTATTATCTATTTACTGGTAGAAATATAGAAATGTAGAATGAAGAAGTAATGTTACATAAAGATGTATTATGTAGAAATTTGTTACCATGAAGAAAATATTCAGGATTTTTATCATTAATATAGAGCATAAGTTAGAGATTTTAGTTTTGAATATATATGTTCTGATTTTATAGTATGTAGAATGATGAAAGATGTGTAGTTTTTTTAATGTATAGACCATAGAATTAATCATTTTTATATCCTGTGGATATTTAGAAGTACATATGTAAGACATTGAGAATAGGCATGAGATATTTTTATAAACTTCTCTAAAATTTATAACAATATTCAACGTAAATAATAATAATTTTACAATAATAAATGTATAAATAAAGATTTTCTGGTTATAATTTATTACGTATTGTGTTATCGAGAAAATAATATTATTATTTTTTATCATCAATATATATAATGTCTTAGAGTTTTTAGTTTTTATAACATTTATATTGATTTTATTGTTTGTAGACTGAGATATATCCAGTTTATGAAATGAATATAACCTAAAATGATTAGGTTTAAACGCGCTTAGAAGATAATCAGTTTTACATAGATAAGATATTGAGAAAGGACATGAAATACTTTTAAAGATATATCTAGTAATCAATTTTTTGTAGCGCAAATGCGAGCATTTTTTGGTAATATTTACAGTTAGTTTTATCGTTCGCATTATGATTGACAGGAAATGACAGTTTAAATCTATTATTTTGATCGATGCAGTTGGCACAGTTTGACAAGGTTGCAATATTTACACAGTCCTTATGTTGGTGGGCTAATCCGCAGTGCGAGCAGGTCGGCGACTCCTTTTTCTCCTTCTGTAAGCAGGTACGCGTACTGTGTCCGAAACGTAAGCAGTGGAAACATTGAATTACCGGAGTAGCGTCGTTAACGGTAATACGTTGGTAACCAATTTTTATTTTTTCTTTATTTCCTGGTCGTCTTGTCTACTTCGACTATGTAGTTTGCAGTATCATTAAATTTATTTTTTATTATTGCTTTTATATTGAAAATATTTTTCTTATCCATTTCCTGTGTTAGGATTTTGATGTCTTCATTTTGTTCTATGACATCGTCAGTAAAATCTTCTTTGGTATAATCATTGTAAATTCCCTTGAAAATCATCGTCGGTTTTTTTTTTGTTAGCTCTTTGCTTTCAATATCGTGGATGTCTTTTGAGATTGCGGTTTGTAATTTTGTCGCGTCATCTTTTTTTGCACATCCGATTATGATCCTGCTGCGGGAGATTTTTTTAATACCTTCGATGTGTACTCCTAGTTCGCTACTTTTAATGTGTCTTTGAATTTTTTTCTGCATTTCCGTGGATGTTTCATTATTTTTAGGAGTGATTAAGATGCAGTACTTGTTTTTAATAGCTTTAAGTTTTCCAGTGTTGCCGGATCTTGCGTAAAATTATTCCTCGCGACCGCAGCACCTTGGAGACCTTATTTTACAGACAGCCTACATATCTACATTTCCTACGAGGCAGTTAATTAACGCAGTAAGTCTTCCCAGGGTCGTTGCCATCGGTAAGTTAGTTCTGCACCTGTGAAGAATCAAAAGCCTGTTGCCAGCCTCGCGTGAAATTATCCGGGACATAGAATCCTATTTTACAATAGCTAGAATGACTGGTATTGATAATAAATTGTTCAGAAGCTTATGAGCCATCAGCAGTAATGCAACATCACTTCTAGAACTAAGGCTATACTATCCAGCATTCCCAACATGAATGCTGTTGGAAACAGCCATAGTTAAAAACCAAACTTTCTCATGTAGAGATATCGTAAAAATTTCTTTTGCATTTTCTCGACCATTAATACAGACCCCCTGAAATCCACTCTCGATAATGCTACATATTATGCTAAAGTAAAGTAGTCTTATAACTACAATGTTGATTTTACAATTATAGTGTATGTGATGTTAAAAAACAACTTAAATATTGCACAAAACTCTCGTTTGGAAAAGTGTATTGCCCCCCTCCAGTGCCGAAGTGTGTCAAAGCTAATAAACGATATTAATTTAATAATAAATGATATTAATTTGTTTTTCCTTTTGCAGCAGCAGATAAGACCCCCCAGACCCACCCGCAGTCCAACATCCTGGGCATCGTGGACCGCTACTTCCGTATCCCCTTCGTGCGGCCTTCAGGCGGCTGGTGGTACGCACACTTCCACGGCCAGTACGTGGCGCGCCAGATGGAACTGCATCCCGACAAGCCACCAGTGCTACTCACCGCAGGTACATTACTTAACTGATTTATTAGCTGCTCTTGGTTATACATATTAAGTATATTATGTGTGTCGTTGCTTATCCAGAATATATAATGTGAGATATCAGCCTTATTTCCCGCCAGCGTCGGTCATATCCATTGCTTTATCTTGAATTTCCCGCCATTCCTCTGCAACTCCCTTCAGCTGTCAATTGTCGCCGTGCAGATGGCATCTTGAGATACCGTGTTAATTCAATTTTGGCGTTATTTCGCCCACGTCCGGTCGTAAAATTTTTCGTTCGTAATTTTTTTAATGAAAATAATATCTGTTGCTACCCGCAAATTCCGTAATTTTATGAAAAATTAGTGCAAACATTTTTGACAGATTAGAGTTTTCCTACTACCTACGCTATATAAATCTGCGTCGCTTGTTCTCGAAAACGGAAGGACGCCGCGCCGATTAGCAATCGCTTCTCGGCCTGTTGGCTAAGATAAGTGTATTATCTGTCCTATCAGCTTAATATCTGATAGTTCCCGCAATGCGGGACCAGTTTATTAAACTGGTTTTTGGAATGTGACGGGATGTTCGGGGCTTGCTCCACTCCTGTCGCGGGTTGTCCCGGCCGGCATGGCAATGCCGCCGGGATCGACCCATTTATATCCATACTAAAGATAAATTAAGCTGAATGTATTGTCTTACGTAATTACCTGATTTATGGATCAATTGTAGACACATTTAACCATTTTTCCACCTTTGGAATTTAGGTAATCGATTTTTTTAATGAAATATGACCATCGGCGATGTCATATTAAAATACTCAAATTACAAATACGAAATCATGACATTCATATTCGTTTGATAATCGTTTGACGCAATTTGATGTAGTTAGACCTATCTATAATTCAGCTTTATTTATAAAAGTTTGGTCCTGTTTTTGACAGTTTCAAGCATGTTTCAAACTCGGGCGAGTGGGCCAATGTCCGCTATGCATCTGCTTTAAAGGAATATTTGGCTGATCCAGGCTTCAAGGAGCTGGAGGTAAACTGCGAGGTGCTGGCATTTGTCACCGCCTCACCAATATTTACGGCTATGGAAAAGATGTTGGCATTGCATGCCTCATTGAAGCAGAGAGTGCTTTCAACAGGCTCTCCAAAAAACTTATCAAATGGGAAAGTAGTTCAGAAGGTTCCCTGTCAGGTCTTTACAGGAACAATGGACAGCTGTAAGATTGGAGTGGAACGGAGGCTCTTCAGCAGAATTCCTCCTTCTACCACTCATCCTTTTGGGGAAGAAGCACTTTCTGCCCAGTTGCAGAAACTAGGTGGTGTTTCAAAGTGCTTTAGTCCAGTGCGCCTACCTCAGGGTAGCCACTTGGTGCACAACCGCCCTTCAACATCTAAGGAGGTTGTTGCCTTTCCCCCAAGCAGACATCAAAGGAAAACATGGCATTTCCCTCGTTTCCCCGGCGGGCAGACCACGGGCGAAACCCCCAATATTCCTCCTGTACGAGGGGTAAGGGGAGGGAACAGAAGCGTGGCGCGAGGGGGCAGACCTCTCGTGGCCGCTTCAACAGGTGACTATCAACCATTTCGGGCGGGTCAACTACACTACAGGATTATTGGAGAGAATGGCAGGCCTTAGATGTCCCAGAGACCATCTTACATATGATATCAATTGTCTATTGTTGGGTTATAGTGTTGACGTATTTTGACAGCTGCTTCAATTTATCAAGCTTTAACAATCATAATACTAGAAAATCAAACTAAAAAGTGGTTAACTCGTCTAATCAGGAGAGTGCGCGTTGGGACAGTGAATTTTTTATCCCACAAAGTATCTCGCTAAGGCGGAATACTCGTCATTATTCTGGTGTTTTGTACCACAAAATACAACTCAGTGCAAAAGTGACTCGATCATTATATAAACACAAAAAACCTATCCCAAAGGCGTTTTTAGCGTAACAAAGGCTCTGCCATCTCTCATTCAAGAAACAAGCATTGTGTCGTTTTTTCTTTTGTGTGAAATTTTGAAATCAACTACCTTTAAAATGAATACACTGTGCTCCATCTGTAAAAAAAACATTGACACCCCGTCAGACTTCATCTCATGTTGTATCTGCGACGAAAACTACCACTTCATTTGTGCCGATATCGCAGAGACCTCACGACGAGGAACTAAGATTTTACAGTGGCGCTGCAAATTTTGCACAAAAACACAAAAAAACTCAAAAAAAAATACGACTGAAAAAAATCTAGAACTGACATCTACCGAGAAACCAAATAAACAACCATCATCAACACCAAAATCTACAATTGCCGCCTCATCATACGCCAGTGTGAACTTACCACCAACAACCACAGATGGCTCCAGTAATCTGACAATCGAGCTATTTTTAACTGAAATTGCTAATTTTAAAGACTCAGTTATTGATTCTGTTGGAAAAAAATACGATGCAATCCTGCTCCAAAATAATGAAATATTAAAAACCATTCAAAGCATATCTCAACAGCAAGAAGACTTAAAATATCGAATAAATAATTTGGAAAAACTACATGAACAAGTAAACTCAGCCTTAAATTCAAGACTTGAGGATTTAGAAAAAGTAAGCGGAAAAAATAATGAAAATCAAATAAAAATTTGTCTCTTGACAGAACGAAATGAAGACCTAGAAAAAAGAATAATAGCGATCGAGATTGACCAAGAAAACAGGAACAGGCGATTTAACAATACTTGTTTGGAACTTCGAGGGCTTCCAGAATTCAAAGAGGAAACATCACAAACCTTAAAAGACATTATATTCAATACCAGTAAAACAGTTGACTGCCAACTAAATACAAATGATATTTATAATATATATAGAGTATCACAAAGAAATAAAAATATTCCTCCAACAGTTAAACCTAGGTCAGTGGTAATTAATTTTAATTCAATAGCGTTAAAAGAGGAGCTCCTTAATGCTATAAAAAAATATAACAGATCTTGCGAAAAGATTGGGGACAAACTAAACACGGGAACAATCGGATTGTCTGGCCCCATTACACCCATCTACGTCTCAGAACTCCTCACGTCTAAAGGCAAACGGCTTTGGTATCTAGCTCGCCAACGTGCGACTGAATGTAAATTTAGGTACGTTTGGACGAAAGCAGGTCTAATCTACATGAAAAAAGATGACTCTTCTCGACCTATATTAATAGATTCAGAACAAGCTATACCGAAGCTCTGACTACCTGCTCTTTATTCTAATTATCGTGATAAAACTACTCACTACCGCTTTATATCGCCATTTCATACTCTATTACATAACAGCACTATATTATATGAACACCTAGGATTTTGCATAACTCCTATTTGTACTGGAATAATTTTAATTCTAAATTTAACTTTAACTTTAATTTTAATCTTTATTCTCTCTAGAATGGTAACTACACTTATTACAAGATTATTAATTGATTTATTAGTAATATTACTAATAATTCGGCAAAAGAGAACTCTAATCAACATATTTTATATAACCCAGATATTACTTATTTTTCATACTTATACTACTTTTTACTGTCTTTTGAAAGAGAAAATGCCACACACTAACTACATACGTTATTTATTTCCTGGATTTTATTTCAGATATTATTTCTTACTCAGATATTATTTATTTTTCCTAACTACATCATTTTGTTTACAGTTTTGTCGCTACAAATTTCGTTCTACAAGTATTGATATGATAATAAAATACTGTCTTAAAACTTTACCCAGAAAACAACAATTAATTTTTGAATTCTAATGGTAATAAATGATCTTCAACATGAAATCGATAGTATCATAGTGCCAAATACTGAAATAATTTTTGAAAACATTAACAAAATTATGCAATTTAATTGGGAATCAAATAGGATTAATATTGTTCATCAAAATATTAGAACGATGGGAAACTTGGATGATTTTCTTATATTTTTGGAAGAAATAAAATCTGTGGTAAAGTTCCATATACTAATTCTCACTGAATGCAGGTTAAATGATTCATACATAGCCAAACAAATTTCAGGCTATAACGAATACCATACAACATCGCATATTAACCAAAATAGCGGAGTAGTAGTATATATCGACAATACATTAAATTCCTTAGTACAAGAAATAAACATAAATCAGTGTAATTGTTTAAAAATCAACATTAATGAGAATTTAGGTATCCTAGCTATCCACCGATCACCATCGTTCAATGACATCCAAGATTTCCTGGAAAATATTATTGGTGAGTTAAAAAAAACTAAGGATTACGCACAATATGTACTGATCGGGGACATGAATATAAATACTATAGGAGAAGTATTGCATAGGCAGTCCGACGACTACTTATGTGCTATGGCTGAAAGTAATTTTATTTCCATTATTAATTCTCCAACTAGGGTACAAGGTAGCTCAAGCTCATGTTTGGATCATATATATACCAGAAATATAACAAATTCAAATGCATTTGTAATACATAATACAATCACTGATCATTACACCACTGCAATCAGTATCCCAAACTCAATACCCAAAAAACATAAAATTAATCACAAACAGATTATCAATTATGAGGCTTTATTAAATGATCTTAAAAATAAAAATTGGGAATATGTTTATAAAGAGACTGAAGTTAACAATGCTCTAAACTATTTTATTAATGAAATCAATACATTCATAACAAAACACACAATAATTAAACGCATTCCATATAGTAAAATACATCTCACCCCACATGGATTACCAACGGCATTGTTAAATCTATACACAAAAGAAATCACCTTCATAAAATAGCTAAACGAGACCCATTGAACGATACTAAACAGCAAAACTATTACCGATACCGTAATATTTGCAAAACCGTTATTCGCAAATGTAAAGAGCGTTATTATAAATTCTTACTTGATAAAGATAATTCCAGCAAAAACATGTGGAATGTTGTCAGAGACATAACTAAAAGTAAAAGAAATACCAGTACATCGGTAACTGAATTAAACACCGGAAATTTGATTATAACTGACAATCAATCAATTGCATGTCATACTAATCAATATTTTGCATCTGTTGGGTCAAATCTAGCAAAAAAATTTTTATTAGAAACCCAGAAAACGGAAGACTCTTTAGCATCGACAATTGAAACAAAGGAACAATCTTTTTCATTTGATATTAAACCAACTACTGTAGAAGAGGTCTTAAAAATAATCAACAGCCTTAATACTACACATGCAAAGGGTCCAGATAGTCTAAATACACAAATACTAAAAAAAATAAAAAAATCAGATTTCTGCTCCGCTATCATATATTTACAACTAAAGTTTTGCATCAGGAATATTTCCTGATCACTTTAAAAAATCAATAATTGTCCCAATTCACAAAAGTGGACCTAAATCTCTTGTAGAAAACTACAGGCCAATATCTCTTTTAAGCGCGATATCCAAAGTCATTGAAAAGCTTTTCAAAACTAGGTTAAACGAATATGTGGAGGAACATAACATTCTAAGTCCAAACCAATACGGCTTTCGGTCGGGTAAGGGAACGGATGATGCCATCGCATGTCTCACGGAAACTATTGCAGGGAATATGAACCATGGCAAGAAAACTATTGCCCTTTTCCTGGGCCTGGCCAAGGCATTTGACACAATATCTCATAAAATTCTTTTATAGAGACTTAGAAATATAGGAATAAAGGGAAAAGCTTTTCAATGGATAGAAAGTTATATATCTAATAGATTTCAACAAACCAGAATTAACGAGGCTATTAGCACTTCACTAAAATACACTTTTGGGGTACCACAAGGAAGTACACTTGGGCCCCTTCTCTTTATTATATATATTATATATTTATTATATAATTTTGCCACCAATGTGGTGGCAAAATTATCACGTTCGCTGACGATACAGTTATTTTGTTTGAAGGAGATGATTGGATAGAAACACACCACCTTGCGAACACAGGTATAAACAGAGTAAAACAGTGGCTGGACAGTAATTTGCTTACACTAAACATACAAAAAACAAAATATCTCACATTTAGTGCTACCCTTGCAGGGCAACCCAAAACACCTCATCACCTCACAATACATAATATTAAGTGTAGCCTTGGAAATAATAACCATACTTGTAAATGCGAAACCCTTGAATGTGTTAAATCTATTAAATATTTAGGTATAACAGTGGATAACCACCTTAAATGGAAACAACAAATTGAAAACACAGCTAATAAAGTGCGCAAGCTTATTTATATATTTATAGCATTGCGGGAAATTATAAAAACTCAAGACATTAAAAAAATATACTACGGGCTCTGTAACTCCGTCATAACCTACGGTTGCATTGGATGGGGTGGAACAGGATTAACAATATTATACCCGCTACTGAAGGCACAGAAATCCATTCTACGCGTCATTATGAAGAAACCCTTCAGATACTCGAGCGACGCTCTCTTCAAGGAGTTTAATGTGCTTGATGTTCGACAATGTTACATAAAAAAAATAACAATCTGCGTCCACAAAAATATAAGCAAAATGATAACAGTCGATCATAATCATCAAACCAGAAGTAAGAGCAGAAACGACCTTTCCATTCCTACAAGCAATACTGCGGCTTATCAAAAAGTTTTCTCATACCTGGGACCAAAAATATACAACAAAATCCCCTCTCAATTTAAACTGTGTGAATTATCATCCTTCGGTACTAAAATTACAAAATGGTTATTAGACTTAGGTAGGACAGATTCTGAAAAATTATTAAAAAACGTAGTCTGAGTTGATTTCTTCGATTTTGTATTTTGTATTTTCCTAAAAAATTTATTTTTTTAATTTTTCTTTCTTACATTTATATATTATATTTTTATTTTATATTTTACATGTATCTATCTGGATTTTATTGTTTATTACTGCTAATTTGTATTTTCCTAAAAAAATACTTTTATTTTTATTTTTATTTCTCTTTCTTACATTTATATGTTATATTTTTATTTTATTTTATATTTTACATGTACCTACCTGGATTTTATTGTTTATTACTGATGTATACCTAGAATAACACAACTTATATCTGATATTGTACCTAATATCTAAGTAACTCCCCCAATATGTACCATTATTGTTAATTATTATTGAATCCATTAATGTGAAATTATGTACACGCAACCTGCCAATTTGACTGTCCTAAAACGGGAAACCTTCCTAGTTGGACAGTCAAAGCTTCCTTTTATTTGTTATATCTTGTATGTAATAAATGTAATAATAAAAAAAAATAAAAAAAATAAAAAAAATAAAAATAAGAATACCGCATACCATTCATCCAAGAGCCCTCGTTGATAAGTCCAAGCCAAGCTTCCGCAAGGAGTTTCAAAACGAAAGCAATCCCGGAAATGACAATGATGAGAGTTGGTACATGGAAAGAGCTGACGACAATGCCACTGTAGGGAACGACACTCTCACATACAACCGCTCGTCGTGTAGTCGAAAAACGAATGAAGTACGGTACCTTTGCCGAACGGAATTAACGCAAGCTCACGTCAGCTGGGTTGCCAGATTTTTAATATTTTACTTTAGATGATGCGAGAAAGTATTCTGTAAAGATTAAGATGACAAAATCATCCGTAGGATTAAAATTTTAATATTATTTATAAAATTTATTACTCGAGCAAAAATATATATAAAAATCTCCAAAACTCATGAAATTTAATATTATCACCAAAATGAAAAGTACTAAACTTTAGTAATATTATTGAAATACTCTAAATGATGATTAATTTATTTGTAGGTAGTTACATTTTCGAGATGCAATTGGATTACATGAGCTCTGCAGATTTTTCAAAGGAAACACATTTAAGTTGTAACATATTGTGTACGCATCAATTAATGTAACAATTTTCTAAAAATGCTGGAAAAAAATAATTAGATTAATGAAAAACTTTTTTAAAACTTTCACGGGTCTGATGTGTCATCTTTTTCGTGAGATCGGTTCTCTGCTCTCCTCTGCGCTGCAAGTCTGCTCCGCGAGGTTCGCCGGTGTGTATCGGCCTTTACCCCGAACTGCTGCTCTCAAGCGGCAATGTGATTCCGCCTTAACTGCCCACCGTGTGATTCTAGCTGAAATGGAAGGCAAGCGAATTTAATCCTTTTTAATGAACAAAACAAGGAAAAATACATATTCTTTGACAGGGATTGCATGAGACAGCTAGATGGTTTCAGACAAGATAGTTAGCAACGATTTTAGACCGTTTTACGTCATAAAGTTGTAATAAAAATGGTGGATTTCACAATCCACGACTTAATTCAATTTACATTTCACAATTAAAATTATTTACTTGAAGTTTGTGGGTATATGAGAAAACATTATATGTTAGCTGAAAATCAAAGCAAGTTATTAATTATAATAGAAGTCAAAATCTCATTTCAAACCAATGCTCATTTATCGCTGTCATTATCATGAAGCAGCATAAGTGATGCATGTTATATTGTAAAAATACTGAGGTCCCCCGGTGGTCATAGAACAAAATTGAAGTTAAATTATTTGAAAAGGTTTTAAATATGAAATATAAAATGTGACTCACCGAGTGTATGGATTGCTCAGGATTCGTTGTCCGACTCCCGACGGCTGCTGTATGCGAGATTCCCATCTCATTCCTCGTGTGTGTCGTGGGCCACTAATTTGGTAAGTGATGTGGTGGGTAGAATTTGTATAATGGCGGCCACGCGGACTTAGTTCGGCGATCCGCTTGGTGTTATACTTACTTCTTTATCTGACTCCACTGGGTTACCAAATGTACCGTGATATTAATAGAAAGAAATATTTAATCCTGAAGTTAGGGTTTATTTAAATTTCGTAAAACACAACAAATATTTTTATCAGAAGATTTTGTAGGGAACGACACTCTCCCATACAACCGCTCGTCGGGTAGTCGAAAAACGAATGAAGTTCGGTACCTTTGCCGAACGGAATTAAACGCAAGCTCACGTCAGCTGGGTTGCCAGCGTATAAAACCCAATTATTCGGCTGTTGAGTATCGTTCTCTACACCACCTTCCTATCAACACTTTTTCTGGTTCAAACGAGCGAAGGCTCGAAACAGTCGATCTTCAATTTAAAAGCTATCACAAATTGGATTGCAGAAATCCTGCGTAGACAGGCTATCAGGATCATTGTGTACCTAGACGACTTTCTCCTGGCTCATCAGACCAGAGAGATCCTCAGTCAAGCTTGAGAAGCTCTTTAATTGTAAGAGCGGTTAGGTTGGTCGGTAAATTTCCAAAAGTGTGTCCGTCAGCCAGCACAGTCAGTGGAATATCTTAGAATTGTGTAGAATCCCCATCTGAAACAGAAGTCCTTAAACAAATACAGACGCCAAGGTCTTTGGAACTCACTTCAGAGATCCGTGACAAAAGGAAGATGGACTCTGAAAGGAGCTCAGAGTATTCTCGGAAAGATAAATTTTGCTACCTTTGTGGTCCCCAGAGGTCGACATCATACTCGGCTGATACAATTACAGTGAATGCTGAAGCTGACCCCTCAGCAAAAGTCTCTGATAAAGAAGGAGGTCTTGTCAGAAATGAAATGGTGGATGATCAACTTAGATCATGTTTCAACTCTTCATTTTCCCAGCCCAACACATTCTCTGACTACGGATGCGGCAGATCACGGCCGGGAGTCCTGATCGACTAAGTACCTCTGTTGGGTTGTTGGACAGACAGTTAGAGGGGGGGATATTGCAACATGAAGGAGATGACAGCAATCTTAAATGCCTTAACGTCTCTGACTCAGAATTTGAGAAGTTCAGAACAGGACAACAGGACAGTCGTAGCCTACTTGAGGAACAAGGGGGGCACCAAGTCGATGGGTCTCCTTCATCTGACATTTCAGATTCTTGCGCTTTTGGACAAGCACAGAATCTCTTTACAAGTGCAGTATTTGCCGGGACGCTACAATGGCCTCGCGGATCATCTATCCTGAGGGATGACATTACTAGAATGGCACCTTCTACCCCCAGCGGTAAGAGCTGTTTTTCACAAGTGGGGCAGTCCAGTAGTGGATCTATTCGCTCCCTCGAGGGCTCACGTCGTGGATCAGTATGTCTCGATAGATTCCCACGACAAGAGAGCAATGCTTCACAACGTGTTCAGCAGGAGTTGGAATTTCCCCTTGGCATGGATCTTTCCTCCCCCCTGCTTAATGCCACGAGTGCTGGCACATCTGAACAAGTCATCAGGGGTGTACCTGGTTGTAGCCCCAAATTGGCCAAAAGTGTTTTGGTTACCAGACCTAAAGAGAAGAGCCCTAGACCGACCTCACATGATACCCATGTTGGTCGACAACTTGATAGACTTATTGACAGGACTTCATCCTCAACAGGTCCAGAAACTCCAACTACAGGTGTGGAAGATTAGGGGTGGAGTGAAGCATTGAACGATTGGTCACAGCAAGAAAAAAGCTCTATTGAATGCGGGTTGGCGCAAACCTAAGCTTACAACTTATCACAAGGCTTGGAGGAGCTGGAAGGAATGGAGCGCCATTAATAATACGTGTCCTAATAACCCTTCGGGATCTCAGCTGGCACGGTTTTTTAGCATACCTAAGAGTGAGGAAGGGCTTGGTTCCCAATACTATAGCACTTCACAAGTCTGTAGTGTCGGTTTTGTGTGACCTCATTGGCGATTTGAGGATAAGTAATCATCCCTTGGTCAAGCGAGTGATGAGGTATAGGTAATTATGCAAATAAGAAGCCTAGAGCATTTACTTGGGATCCAGGACACTTGGTATCTTGGCTTTGTAAAAATCCTCCAAAAGGAACCGACTCTTTTCGAAGCATCTCATAGATGTTCTGTTATTTTACTTCTGGCATCAGGAATACGAGTACATGATCTGACCTTACTACATACATCTCCTGATAATCTGGTTGATAATCATGATCACAGTATATTATGGCCAGTTTTTGGTTCTAAGACGGACACCTCTACACATAGGCAGTATGGTTGGAAGCTTTACAAAGCAGAGGATCGTAATATAGATCCTATATTTTGGTTGAGAAAGTTTATGTCTTTGGGTGAGAACAGAAGACATGAAGCTGGTGTTGAATGTCTGTTTATTTCCACATTGGGGCCTGCAAGGCTAGCCTCGATAACTGTTATTGGTGGATGGATTAAAACAATTTTGAAGGATGCTGGGATTGATGCCTCCCCTGGGAGTTTGAAATCAGCAGTAGCTTCAAGAAGTTGGCTGGAAGAGTGTCCTGTAGACACCATTTTGGAAAGAGGAAGGTGGAGTTCAGAAAACACATTCAAGAAATATTATAGACAAATCAGAGGTCTCAATGTTGAGGTGCTGAATCCCCCCATTCACTCTCAGTCTTTGACCAAGTTATTTCAAGCAATACATATACATCACAATTTTGGCTTTAGAATTGTCACCAAGCGATAACAAACACTTCTCACATTATATATTCTGGATAAGCAACGACACACATAATGTTGGAGTTTTACCTACCATTAAAACTCTTATTATGTTGTCTTGCTTATCCAGAATATATTTAAGCTTTGCTTGGTGAGTCCAAATTAAATTAACACGGCATCTCAAGATGCCAACTGCACGGCGACAATTGACAGCTGAAGGGAGATACAGAAGAATGGCGGGAAATTCAAGATAAAGCAATGGATATGACCGACGCTGGCGGGAAATAAGGCTGATATCTCACATTATATATTCTGGATAAGCAAGACAACATAATAAGAGTTTTAATGGTAGGTAAAACTCCAACATTATGTTGTCTTGCTTATCCAGAATATATTTAAGCTCTGCTTGGTGAGTCCAAATTGAATTAACACGGCATCTCAAGATGCCAACTGCACGGCGACAATTGACAGCTGAAGGGAGTTGCAGAAGAATGGCGGGAAATTCTAATCGCATGATGTTTTTTTGGCAACTTTTTGACCCCCCCCAAAATCACGTGTATTAATGGACGACCCCTAAGATGTAGGTATACTTTAAATAGTCCAATACAATTACACAATGACATTGTTTCTCACCCTGCAATGTCATTTGAAATCCCCATAACTCTACTAGATAGCCTTATCCCTGTCATATGTCCTTATCACTGTCATATGTGAATTAATGAAGACTGTTTATAACGCTAATATGTAAATAAAATAGAAGAAGATAGACTCTACTTAATTCTCACTACAGAAGAAATCTACCAGTCCACCTCAGCACAGGACCACCTAGTGAGGTGGACTAAGAACAAACAGATGAAATATTTATATACATTATCATATCTTGTAATTCTCATCAAACCTGTAATTAAATAGTCACTAATAAAAAATAAATAAAAAGACAGGTGGAAGCTAAGGTGGCCCATTATCTGACCCATTGCCTTCCGTGGAACTAAAACTGAATACTTTTGTTCGGTACTTGGCTAAAGCTTCGTTTTTGTGAACTAATCACCATAGGTCAAACAGATTTCAGACTCAGCATGTGTGATGCACACTATTCCATTAAGCCCTGCAAGTCTAGGGTCGGTGCTATTGCGGTTAGAAGTATGTGGATCCACTCATTTTACAGACTCAAATTCGAATCAGGATTCAGCCGAGTGGTCACGATTCATTGGACTCGCTCCTTTGATTTCTTTCAGTCCGCCGGACTCACCGAATCCTGTGGAATCAAACTCATTGTATCGTTCCACCGAACTCATCGAATCAGTTGGTGCCGAACTCCTTAGCCAGACTCACCGGAGCCGGTGGAACGTCACGGAGTTGGAGAACGAACAATTACAAGGGTTAGAGTGAAGCTTAATATTCACTCTATGCGAGCTATGCCTGTGGGTCTCGATATGATACGTTTACTGAAACAAATAGCAAAGGTATTTCATAAAGGTACTTACGATAGTTTGATGGCAATCTTGCCCAGTTTGGGGAACCCTCGTGGTCGATCAGCTATTTCTGGATGAACTACAGGCAGTTAGTCAGTTTTATTACGACGGGGGATGAATTACGGCGGTTAATTCACTATGCGAGTCACGATAGCTTGTCACGATATAAACGGTAATGTTGACAGATGCATTACGATGAGAAGACTGAAGAAAAACAAACACTTGTTTTGGCTCCTTAACAACGGCTGACAACCGGCAATTATCGGCCAGTGTAAGCACCCAGTGTGCGAAATTCACCAATATGTTTGAATTCTGGCCTTTGTATATGAAACAGAACAAACCTATCGAGATACAATTAAGCGTTATGAAATAATAGGGGTCTTAAGAGTTATAAGAGTGAACGAACATCTTCAGATTGATTTACCTGGAATTGGAACCAATTCATTGATCGGTGAGTCGAGTAATGTTTGTAAATCATCTAACACTTGAAACAGTGATTTATTCTCGACCTAAAAATAAATGCTGTCCATTATAGTATTATTATAATGCAGGAGTTAAACAATAAAACACCTTAGGTATTTGTTTTTCAAGATTTGATTTCTTTTACGGATTTTCGTACAAATGTTACCATTTTGTGTTTCACAACTGAATTTCCAGTTATTTTTTCATAACTAGGGAATGCAATCTCGTTCTCGCGAGATCTCGTTTTCGCGAGATCTCGGCTTTTTTTAGCGAGATTGATCTCGGACGAAAAAAGGGCGAGATCTCGCGAGTTTAATGAGATTGCACTTGAGCATAAAAACGTCTTATTCGAAGCGCGACACGGACACCGACGGAGTTGCGATCTGTCAGTATCGTTCGGTGCGCGTGAGGCGGCAGGTCGCGCGACGAGGTGTCTCTCAGATTCGTTCGTGGTTTTTTTTACATGAATACCGCACAAGAGTCCCAACTGCTCCCGTCTGGAGCCAGTGGGACTATGACATCCCCAATTGGAGTATGTTGTGAGGCTGAAGGTAGTGGGGTGGGGAAGGAGATAGGGAAGAGGAAGGTGGGGAAGTACCTGGCTATTCAGATCTGGTCACCAAACACGGCAGAAGCCATTTCAAGCAACGTTTCAATTCTGAATGGTGGTCTTACACCAGGGCGATACTGAGAGTATCTTCCACTCTGGAACGTGCCGGAAATATACTATATATTATTTTAAATGAATAAATTGTGAAATAACACAAATTAATCAAATAAAATTTATTTGCCACGCCGGTATTCGATCCCGCGACCTTCGGAGTGCGAGTCAAGAGCCATGCCAATGGACTATGCTGGTCGTGCGTGCGATTGGTCGAAAATTGAGCTGGCGTGCAACGTAATCAGCGCGCATTTGTTTTGTTCACTTTTAAAAAAAAAAAATTTTATTGAAAGAATAGATAATACATATTATAATCAACAAACAAGTCCTGCTAAGCCAATTGAATTGGCTTGTCAACAGGTGCTTATATTTTAGTTACATATAGATTTTTTACATTTAAAATTTACATCTAATATATACAGATTCAACATTTTTTCATATCAACATCAATATAAATATTTTTTTCCGATAGCCAATTTTTCACAATATAATAGTTGTTATGTATCCTGACCGTCATTTAAAACCTATATTGAGAGAAGCATTCTCAAACTCAAATCCCCTTTCGCGTGGCCTTCCCCGATCTTTTTTAGTACCTTGTGGCTGTCAAGTGGTCACCAGATGCTAAACAAAAGTATCTACATACATCTAACTTTTGTTTATGGCATTTTTTTCTCATTAGCGTATTAAAGTATTAAATTCCGTCGCTGGCATTTTCGTTTTGTAGTAGCTCCGAATTTATAACGATTTTTCCCCAAAAAAGCAAGAATTATTTCAAAATCATACTTTATGTTATAACAGCGAGGCTGTTCGAAGTATTTTAAAATTAAAAACAGAGTTTAAGACCGATAAATGACAATATATGTGGTGAACACAGAAAAGATTGTCTGCATTTTGGGTCCTTTGTTTCTTTGTCTGTTTTCTTTGTTTGTATCTTGTGTTGTGATTGACATGTGTTGTGTTGTGTTTGAAACAATGAGCGGGTCCGAAATTTTCTCATCCGATTCGGTAGAGATGACAGTATAGGAAATAAATAAAGTGATTTGATCAAAAGAGTCGAAGTGAAAGTTGCCGAAATTGGCGAAAAAAGATCAATCACTTTCGGCCCAAGTGAAGCGTATAAGCCATATATAAGCTCATTTATTCAAAACTTTTTGGCTTCAAAAACGAGCTTGGTAAAATATGGACAAGCCGCCGCATGCCGCTACACTTTAATGAACTGATGAACGAATTGTGTGTTTTCAGGTATTAACGACATGCATATGTGTGAGTTGAGCTTGGAGGAGACGGGGCTGACTAGGAAGCGTGGGGCGGAGATCTTGGAGCATGAGTTCCTGGCGGAGTGGATGCGCCACGGGGGCGCTGACTACATCAGCCCCGCACAGAGAGCCGAGTGAGCCCCAACCATCTCCCATGAGAGGCCCCTTAAAAAACTTTCATTCCATTTTAAATTATTCATACTGAAGTTGAAATAATATTTTTACTGAAGTTGAAGTAATAATATTTTTCATATCATTAAGTACTTGTAACCTGAACCTGAAAAAATTGGCAACCCCTCTCCTCAATGCTCAGCGTACCGCTCGCCCGCCCTTCTTAACTACTAACTACAATTCGTTTACCGAGACACATTTTACATTGACTTCACATCGGATTTTGTCCCAATTAAACGGAATGGTGTCCCAGATAACCAAAGTAAATCATCAACGAAAATTTTAAATGAAAATACATAATCTAAACAGGGTTGAAAGAGAAAACATGACTTTTTATATTAGAATCTAAAAATTAACCTCAAATAATTAGAATGTACACCTTTATGAATCCAAAATTTTAACCGCAATTTGAAAAAAATTGGGAATTATGTTTACATGAAACGACATAAAAGTGAGTTGACGATGACATTTATTATACATTGGCCTAATAAAATATGTGTGTTTTTTTTTTTTTGTGTTTGTGTTGAAAAACATAAGGTGAGCCATTCTCAAAACTTTTATAAGTTTGCATTAAAAAATTTTGTATTTAAAAAATTATATGTTTATTTAGAATTATCAAATTTTAAAGCATATTTTATCACCTTTCAAAAACAGTTTTT
The DNA here is from genome assembly GCA_929108145.2 of Limnephilus rhombicus. Taxonomy (NCBI): domain Eukaryota; kingdom Metazoa; phylum Arthropoda; class Insecta; order Trichoptera; family Limnephilidae; genus Limnephilus; species Limnephilus rhombicus. The sequence continues at coordinate 39,310,013 of OV815278.1, forward strand.
AGTTTTCGGATGCCTTCAGAAATATTCCATTTATTTTGATTTTATTGCAAAGTGGAAATATTTCGACCTTCCAACAAAATAGGCCGTCTCATCATCTTTTCCAAAAAATTTCGAAACATTGATTTGTGAAAAGCTGGCAAATAAAATAAAACCGTTCCTTGGGGGAAAAAGGCATGAAAAAATCTACCAAAAAAATCTACTGTATCTAATCTCCTTGAACTCTCACATAAAATAGCAAGAATATTGAATGCGCAATATCAAACAGACTTGATTTATACCGACTTTGCAAAGGCATTCGAACTTGTAGATCACGACGTACTTTTACGAAAGATCCATAGAAAAGGCTTTGACCAACCTCTAATACAGTTTCTTGTGGCATATTTAAAAAAACAGAGCACAGTATGTATATATATCGGTGGCAATGAGTCCAGGGAATTCCCTGCAGTTTCTTCAGGATTACCTCAGGGGTCAAACTTGGGACCTCTACTATTCCTGATATTAATAGATGATATTATTCAAGAATGCATCCAAAGTACTACTTGCTTGCTTTTTGCTGACGATCTCAAACTGCTCAGGATAATACGCGACATTCAAGATTGTTTTAAATTACAACATGATTTAGACGCAATATCTTCATGGGCAGATGAGAATAAATTTTTCTTTAATTTAAAAAAAATATGTCACTATGACGTATACGCATTCCAAAAACCCGATTGAATGCGATTATAAAATGAAATATTGCCATCAGTGAAATCCATACAAGACCTCGGGGTTGCATTTGCTCCGAACTTACTTTTTCAGATCATATAGTGGAGTTGACATCATTGTGTTACAAACTTCTTGGATTTGTGATAAGAATAAGTAAACAATTTTCCAAGCCCGAAGCAATGACATTGATGTTCAAACTGCTTTATACAATCAAAATTAGAATACGCTTCTGCTGTGTGAGCTCCATACCAGCAAAAATACATAGATTTATTTGAACAAGTTCAAAAAAGTTTCTAATCTAGGCGCATTATGCAACACCTGGATTTGCTCTTTGAAATGAGCTACATACAAAAGTCTCCAATCTAGAAGGAATGGGACCCTTACAGTAACGGCTTTTAAAATTGTAAACTATTACATTGACAGCCCATACTTTTTGGAATGCTATAAATTGTTCGTACCGAACAAATACCGCCAGAGTCATCACCACGACTTGCTCTGTATACCACATGGCAAAACAGACGTTCTGGCCCAGCATAGCATGACAAGAGGTATGGTACTCCTAAATGATATCTCTAGGTCTCTTGACATTTTCAACATTGGCCTTGAAGGTTTCAAGAGCCATTTGAGGCAAGAACTCTAAAATATATACATATTATTGTAAAATTTTTCATTAACCTTTTCACCGCGTTGAACTACTCCGTTTTTTCAATACCCATACGCGGTACATGTATATGTCACATTTAAAATACCTATCCATCCAATTTTATGTCAAATTACAGCATATTATGGCATGATTTATCATAATATATAAACAGATGAGATTATTATCTACAATTTGAAACCAAATCGTCGTCTGTAAACACTCCTAGATGATTATAAAAACAAAAACATTAAATTCCATACAAAAATGTCCCCTTGTTATCTTAAAGACGGCGCTATTTATCCGCGTGCTTGTACTCAGGACACTGCGTTGAAAGACACAAGTGGTACCTCAATCACTTATTATTATTAATTTGTATAAACAAGTTCTAAAACTTCTGATGACACTAAAATTTATAAAATTTTTATGTAAATTCAAAATCACAGTTTTACAACATAAACAAATGTTATCGACGCTTGTCCAATTTGGTCAGTCGGAATCGAATGCATGCGCGTGCGCAAACTACTAGCGCCATCTGTGGAATAAATTGTGAACTATACACTCAAAGGCACGAGGACACATTCACTTGATTATAGATGTTTTTTACGAAATACAATTTTACTTTCGAAATATGCCTGAAGATGTCAGCATCGTGATAGTTACACGAATGTCCTAGCGAGCGGGAAAAAATACTGTGACATAGTAGCGCTGTGATATCGGCAGTCGAAGTTAGCGTAACAAGGGCTGATACGGGCGCGTGTGAGGCATGGCTTTTGCCGTATCAACTGTTGTTACGATCGCGTGGTAAAAGTTAAAGTTATGTATATTTTATGTGTATTGTAATAGGATTATATTAATCTGTAATACACATTAAAAAGAAATGTTTTGGTTTTCTTGCCATAGGTTCATGGGGTGAGGTTTGTCTAGGTCTTGGAGGTGGATGACAAGGACACACTGAACCCGAGATTCCTACCCTCCCATAAACCCTTTTCCTTCCCAGAACTCTCCTCTCCTTCCTTTCCTTAAAAAACCCTCCATACAGCATCCCTAAAGATGATATCTCAGGGTCTCCTGTATGGAGTTCATGTAAAAAAAAAGGTCACCCAGAACGGTGACTTAGCAGGAGTGCCCGGAATCATGGGGTGAGGTTTGTCTAAGTCTTGGCGGCCAAAATATTTGCCCACTTACTGCATGGCGGCAGTTCTATCCGGCCGGGCTCTCTCGACACATCGCCTTGCACCGTAGTGGAAGGGATGGATTCATACATACATCACTCCTGGACACACTGACTCCCAGATTCTTACCCACCCCTCATACCCTTTTCCTTCCCAGAACTTCCTCTTCTTCCTTTCCTAAAAAGACCCTCCACACTTTATCCCCATAGATGACATAGGCCTTGAAAAAAAATCACTCCTAAACACATTGACCCCCAGATTCCTACCCATCCGTTGTACCTTTTTTATTCCCAGAACTTTCTTTAAAAGACCCTCCACACAGCATCCCGAAAGATGACAAAGGCCCTGAGGGATTTTTTTCCTATGGGCTTCCTGTGTGGAGCTAATGTAAAAATAAAACAAAGTAATATTGTTTCATTAATGTCGTTATTATTATTATTGTCATGTCGTTGGTGTATAAACAATATTACTCAATCAATTTTTTTTTTGCTGTTTAGTCATTTGAAAACATTCTTCATTTTATTATCTTTGTTACCAGATAACCCAATCTTCCCGTCGAGAGTTGTTAAAGTATGTGATGAGTTAAAAGTATTTCATCAACGAGAAGCTTTTCTATTATAGTATTATGAACACAAATCTTACTATTGTGATTACTAAAATATGCCTTAAGAATTTTCCTGTATTCCACCATGTAGACACATGTCTTTTCTGGACATATCTGTTTCGAAATGTTTAACAGTGTTTTGTGTAATAATATTGCATTATTATGAAAAAATGTATTATTTAAAAAATAATAATATTATTGAACAACTTCGAGCGGTTCTTGACGCTTTGTCCTGCCAGATCCGCAAAGAATGCAAGGCAGATGTAAGCATAATGAGTAAGTTTAATAAAAGGACACTCAGATTGATTGGGCATGTAGAGCGAATGAACAAAGAAAGGAGTGTAAGGAGAATATAAAATGTTTAGATAAAAAAAAAAAAAGGTTTTTGGTTCTCTGTGTGATGCAAATTCACTATTTTCCCGCATGTATCACTATTTTACGGACACCATGTATATTGTATTTATCTGCTCTCATAATTATCTGGTTGTAAATAAACAAAAGTAAAGTTAGCAAAAAATGGCAGTTTCAATAGCAAATGTGTACATAGAGGTAAGGACGTAACGTACCCATACTACGTGACCCACTTTTTGAAATTTTTAACCCCCCCCCCCCCTCCGCCCCGGTGACCACGTGTAGTATATTCCAAGACCCTCCCTCCCCCTACAGTTTTCACGTAGTAAATCATAAATATGGTTTTGAATCATTTCTTGCTAACAAAAAGTTTAAAAAAAAATATTTGACTTATATTTGTATTTTTTAATAAGGCGCTTGCTGCGTGACGGCAAGAGTGCATGCGTACCTATAATTACAAGTGGAAAAAATATAAAAAGATTTCTAGATTGACTACGTGATAAAAACCTAAGTCCCCCCCCATTGTGACCAAGCATGGTATTTTGAAGATCCCCCTAAACGGGTCACGTAGTATGGGTACGTTCCCTAATCAAATAAAACACTATTTATTATTATTCTATAAAAAATCAATAATAAATTTTTATTTCATTTTAGAGAAACCAAGTTACGTTATTCAGCTTTCAAGAGAAAAAATATTCAAAAAAAACTTTATAGACTTTCTCATTAAAATCATAACCCATAACTTAAGAAATGACAATTTTTATAACTAAAATGTTGAAAGGTAAGGTTAAAAACAGTGCTTATTTATATTAATATCACCATTAAAAAAGTTTTTTTGTTCAAATTAGACTACATATATAATAACTATACCTATGATTATAACAGACTCCAGAGGCAACACTAGTCTAATAAAACAAAATTTATTGCAAATGGGGGAATTTTATATTGGATTATAGGTATTTATGTGTTTTTAAGGCACAATCCATTTTTTTCTTAACTGTTCCTCACATAGAAACTTATATCCAGACATTCACAAGGAGCATAAAGGCACAATACTACATTGAGACATTTTAATTAATATTATTATTAAACTTTTGTGAATAAAATTTCGCCATTGCATAGCAATAATGACCAACATGATATCCAACTACACCAGCCCCAACGACTGATTCGAGCTTTTCAGATTACCTGCCATTACTCAACAGCATCCAGCAAAATATTTATTTATCATTTTGTTTATAGATTTTATAGCGATAGATAATATGTTTCAAAGTAACCGACAAGGTATTTCTTTTTTAACAATACTACCCACCTCAGTAGAGAAATCAATTCTCGTTTTAGAGTTGGGGAGTAGCTTCATTACAATTTTAGAAAATATTATTACTAGCAGTTAAAAACCCGCTCCGTAGATTTTGGCTGCTAGCCCTGCGGGTGGCTTTTACTTAGGCTTCACCCAGTTTGGGTGTTGGTGACCATTTTATAAATCCGATAGGAACTGGTTCCAAAAATAGCCAGTAGCCATAAGTTCAAATATTTTATCAAATTTTGACATAAATAATTATTTAGCAATGCATAATTTCATGATGCCAGAGCTCACTATTGTATACAGAAACCATCGCAGGCATGCACACATCAAATCCCCAAAGTTTCATTGCAATTGGATGAACGGTTAGCAATGCATAATTTCATGATGCCAGAGCTCACTATTGTATACAGAAACCATCGCGGGCATGAAAAAAAACATTTTGATTTTTATATATATATAGATAATGTAACAATATTGGTACAAGACAAAATAAATCACAAGGCATAAAGACAACAACATAAGACAAACATTTGGCAAAGTGCTTCTCCATCCTGGAAAACAATTCTAATGGTACATAACTATCAACACTGGCCAGGATTTGTAAAAAAAAATGAGGCTTTCGATGCTAAAAAAAGAGATCTATTAGGGATTAACGGCTGCAATGTACATTAAAATAAATTTGGTGAAACGGAGATTAGAAAACAGAAACCATAATGAACAAAAATGTGGTGTCATGTGTTGGCGCAGGTTCCCAAGGTGATGTGGCAGAGTTCAATATGAATGGTAATTTTCAAAATATTAATTTGTAATTGGAAAATTACAGTGGGGTATTCCTTGATATATGGTACAAGTGCTGAAAAAAAAGCTATTTGATACAAACTTGTGTATGAAATCATCATGAAGGTCGGAGTAATTGTTTTGAGCATTACCTTTGACAGATGCACTGCAAATTTGACGCGGTTGAGATAGTAGGCAGTCAATTGTCAGATTTAGCTAATATTAAAACTCATTTCCACCACCCACAAATGAGTACTATGGAGAAATTGCAGAACTTTTGATCTGTGCAATTTAATCGAATCGATAAAAAATACATTTAAAAATTTATTTATTTTATGATGGCGATGATCAAAAAATGAGATGGCAATACAAATTAATGTAAATATACCTCAACAAAATGAAGATCTTAGGTTTGCTGAAAAAATAAGCATCGCAACCTATAATATGTTCGCAAAACTTCAGTAAAACTAGCAACACAATTCCTGAGTACAAGTTTACCTTAGGCTTTATTTCTTTGCGATTACGTATTGAAATCAACCAAATTTCAGAAGTCTTTTGGAACCATTACATTATAGCCTGGAATAACTTTTTGAATACGTTAAACTAAAAAAACATGCATACGCATTGTTAGCTGCATATTTGAATGTTATAGTTACAGATGTTTAGTTAGGTGGCCTCTGTCCTATTCCCGCAAGGGAAGGAATTTTTTATACAAAAGGTCAATTTATTCTTAAAATAGAAGAGATTTTTTCTTGCCTAGATAAGGTTAAAAACTACATTGTTTCTCTGCAATTTCATACTAAAAAAGGAAAGCTATTCAAATAAAATATTGAAAACAAGAAATAAATATTTAAAAAAATTAAGTTGCAGAATCAGCCGGCAAAACCAGATTTGTTGGTGTCTTTATTTGTACAGAAAGACTAACGACATTATTTCACAATGTAGTTGAAGAAAAAGAGTTGAACACAATGTCAACACACAGAATTCAATCATTTTTCGTGGATACGGAAACAATGCAGTCTGTAACAATCCAATTGCATTGCAATTTAGTCATTTGGAAATAAAGCCATCATTTACTGGAAAATGAATGCTTTCAGAAAATGTAGCTTTTTTTCGTACTTCTTCAGTAAATACATATAATAAAAGGCAATTCAACATGTATAGACAAGACAGACACTGGACTAATAAAAATTCTGCAGATAATACACTCAATTAAATTTTGATCTTGAAGCTGAATAACCTGTGCAGTATTTGTTAAAAGATTTTACTTAACATCTAACAAAGGCTTCAAAATAGTAATCAATTGTTAATAATTCAATATGAATAACCTCCTAACTACAACTAAGTATTGTTATTATAAATATATAATAATTAAAGATATGGTTGGAGTATGAAAATGATAAAATTTTGAAAAAATGCTTGACAGCAAGGCATTAATTGGCAAAATATTTAGAGAAAGCTGTAATAGAAGACTGTCAGCAAAATATAAACTGAAGAAGATAACATTGAAGAAGAAGATAACAATAATAAAATAAACGAAAATATGAAAGAGAACAAAACACAGAAAAACAGAAAAGACAAGGTCGATTACAGACATTGATGGGAATATCCTTCAAAAGTTATAAAAGAGAGTTTTTCTTATAAAAAATTAAATATAAACTTGTTTATGGTGCATAATTATACTTCGGAATGTTTTGTTGAAAATTGTTTTTTTTAGCTGTCTGAAAACTTATTTCCGTGGAACAAAATGAGCTTCAATTTTTGTCTATTGGTTGGATATTTTAAGCTCTGATCTGTTTTAGCCGCATGATAAAATTTCAGATTGGCATAAATTTGTATAGTTGCTCGAATTAAATGTAATCTGTGGTTAAAGGTGGCCGGCTGTTGGAGGGAGTGCTTGACTAAACTATCAAAAACGTCCGAATTGACGAAACACTTGAGAGTATTAGCAGTAATATACTTGAGATAATATTTTACAGGTAAAGTCCTATCCACACCGTCCGCAATAAGACGGCCAATCAATGATTCTGTGGTTAAACACACCTTAAACACGTCTTGCGAAGAGTAGCACAGTCCACCCATATCTTTTAAAGTTATAAGTTTATGAAACCACAGCTTGTTATTGGAGAGCAGACTTTCCACACACTGCTCACAATTGATTTGCCTAATTAGTATTCGAGACACAAATCCAGAAATATAACCAACCATTTGATTTGTCGCCCCGGTTAAATGCGGTCGATTCACATTGAGAAGTTTAGCAAATATTTGGCAATTATTTGCTGCCTCCAGATCGGAATGAAGCTCGGAATGTTGAACATCTTCATATATCTCGCAGTAGGGTCGGTACATCATGGAGGTACTGTTTATAATGTTTACCGAAGAGGAGTTTAAACTGGTGAAATTATCCAACGGGTTGCAATTACTTGTCAAAGAATCTCGAAGCTCTAAATGGTTAAGTATTTTTTTATATGCAGCTAAAAATTGCAGTAATTTTGGATCTTTATCTGGTCCTTCGTGCTTTCTCACGCAGCCTAAAAATAGTTGTACGTGATCTTGACTGATTCTGTATGTTGAGATATGTGATAACATTTTTCTGTCTTCTATTAAATCATAATACAAACCTTTCAAACTTTCTATGCAAATGATTATTCCGAGAAAACCAATTTTGTCTGATTCCACTAAGATATTTTTTGAGGCGTATTTAATTATTTGAGGACTTCTATTTCTTCTACTAATCACTCTTTTCTTCTTAATTAAAAAAGTGAGAGAAAGAATGTAGTCTTTAAGTGTTTCCAAAAATGTGAAAATTTCTTTTTGGTTTTTGGCATCTAAAGGATGTTTACTTCCGGAACAATTAAATTTTCCCGAATACATAATGTCAAAAAATGTATTCATCATAGTAACAAAATGAAGAGTTCCGTGGGAATCTTTAAACGGTGATGACTTCAGTTCTTGGTCACAAAGTATTAAAGTTTTGGCCACACTCACACTAAGTAATTGTGTTGCTAATTTCACTTTCATTATTTGGTTTCTAAAATATATATGCGATGGAGTTATTTTATTGTTAAATTTGATACAGTCGTTCTGTTGCAAGTTATTCAAATTTAGGAGAAGTTGCCAATTGATTTTATTATTATCTTTGTCAAATAAGAGTCTTTTACATTCAAATGTGTGTTTCACCATTTTCATCACACTACTCGGATCTAGGAAAACGAATACCTTCGCTCCAGTGGAAGGATGGGGGAAGTGCGTTTTCATATGTTTTGGATCTCTGAACCGACAACCTAGTATATGGGCAGTGTTTTTGTTGTCAAAGCACACTTCAAATGTAATACTGGCAATTTCAACTCCTACTTCATGACACTTTCGAAGGCACGTTTGCATTAAACTTGCTTTTAATTCAGCTGTCATGCTGTTCATTAAAAAATATCCAACGGGAATTTTCCAGTTTTCAGTTAAGGAAACCACCATAAAAACTAAAACCCTGTTGGCTAGTTTGTCAATATCATCTGAACCTAAACCAACATCTACCAAACCATCAAATATTTCTTGTGAACGAATTTCCATTTGGTCAAAAACCAGCGAGCAAATCACCCGTTTTTCTGTGGCATCACACTTTTCTTTAAGCGCTACGAATGCCTCAACCGTAAATCCTGGCTTAGCGTTAGTTGAGCCGTACCGCTTGATAAGTGTGCGAGGATGGGGAAATACATTTTTAAAAGTTTGTCTAACAAATCGATAAGCTGTTGATGAGTAATAATTCAACATTAAAGAAAAATTTGTTAAATCTTCACAAAACTCTAATTTCCAATTAAGGTCATCATCGAGTAAGTTTTTTGCGTTAAGTATCCGTATTACTTCTGCCAACGGCGGAGTCCTTTTTTTAAGTCTTCGACACTTGCGTTGAAGACTTATATTATGTTTGGTTTGTTTTACTCGGAACAGAATACTTTTTGGTAGTTGACTCTTCACAATGATCTTACTAAGAGTACCATCCGAGCTAGAAGCAAGTCCCTCTGAAGGCGGAGGAACAGGTTCGTCTGGAGTAGCAGATGCTGTACTGTTGTTGAACTGAAATAAAATAAAGTTTATATCAAATAATTTATTTTTACAAGACTCTGAAGAAAATAAATATGCCATCTTAGGGGAGCTGTGTGGAGGGTATTTTTTTAGGAAAGGAAGGAGAAAAAGTTCTGAGAAGGAAAAAGGTAAGACAGACATATAAATCCATTTCTCCAACTGCGATGCAAGGAATGGGCCGAAAGAGTTCATCTGGAGATGTCAAAAGGCCTCCCTCGACCAGTCTCTCTCTATCCGGCCTGCCACGCAGTGAGTGGGCAGACTCATCTGCCACCAAGACCTGGATATACCTCACCCCATGAACCCGGGCACCCCAGCTAAGTCACCAAATAAATATAGTCAAAAGCATGAGACAAAGAAACAGAGAGAGGCACGCTTTATCGTGTTGGTGATGAAAAAATGAATAAAAAGTTGCCTTGTAAACCTACCGTGAGACACGGTACAGCTGTTTTTATCAAGAACAGCTTTCCACTTTTGGTGGTAAGTTGGTCCTGTTCCTGGAAGTGAAGAGAACAGATCCGCGTATAGCAAGTTGGTAGCCATAAATCTTCTTGGCGATCATGCCGGACAAACTGTATCCATTCCTTACGCTTGGGGTGACTTTGGCGAGGGAATCTAAAAAGCATTTTGATATGTAAAACTATTACGGTAAAACTTATTCCAAATTATTTCCTGCACCACATTATAATGCAATGAATAATTCAAATGAAAGAATGGTGGTTGGCCAATTTAACCTAAGTAAATATTCCACTTTAACCGCCTCATTTTTATCAGGCACAGATTTTGGAAATTACACTACTTTTCAACCTAATTACTGTGCCTAATAAAAGTGCGGCGGTTGGTGGAATATTTGTTGAATAGTTGGTGGAACGGTTGTCTTCAATGTACCTTGCAAGTTTAGCTTTCTAAAATTAACACCCTCGACAAAGGCAATCTAATAACAAAAAAATACTGTTGGAATACACTCTAATGTTATTGTTGGAATACCCTCGACAAAGGCAATCTAATAACAAAAAAAGGTAAATATCGGTTCGGACTGGCCACGCTTATTACGAATAATTTTTAGAAAAAAACTTTAGATTCGCCTTAATTACTATAAAAGGAAACTTTTTGGCTTTGGGGCGGCGGAAAATAATGCATTTTAATTTTCAATTGCATAAAACCAAAATTCACTTCGCGAACCGACACAGCGAAAATCCGCGGCCGTACCTGTCACTGTTATGTTGGTATCCTTGATAAATTAACAAGAACTAATACGACTGTAGCCGACTTCGTGGGATAAGGCGCGTAATTATGAAATTTGTAACGGGCTTGTGTAATATGGTTTGTGATACAAAAGAAAGTGCCCCTTTATAACGCCTACTCGCGTCAAAGCAAGAAAAACATCCCAGTTTTCAAGTAGTTTAGCGGCTACACTAGGTTTGTGTAACATGGTTTGTGATTCTGGCGTACAATAGCGCCGTTTACACGCACACTTCGGAGCGACCGAATCCCGCGCCACTTCAGGCCGCCGCGCAGAAAAGTAAAGACCGATAGGTTTACAGCGCAGTTCACTGTGAGACTTTTCTGCGCGGCGGCCTGAAGTGGCGCGGGACTCGGTCGCTCCGAAGTGTGCGTGTAAACGGTGCTAATCTCACAAGACGAAAGCTACGAAGTCGGCTACAGTCGTATTAGCTCTTGTTAATTTATCAAGGATACCAACATAACAGTGACAGGTACGGCCGCGGATTTTCGCTGCGTCGGTTCGCGAAGTGAATTTTGGTTTTATGCAATTGAAAATTAAAATGAATTATTTTCCGCCGCCCCAAAGCCAAAAAGTTTCCTTTTATAGTAATTAAGGCGAATCTAAAGTTTTTTTTCTAAAAATTATTCGTAATAAGCGTGGCCAGTCCGAACCGATAATTACCCAAAAAAATACTGTTGGAATACAAATGAGGGGAAATGAGTTTCGCCTGTAGACTTTTTTAGCTCGTGGCGAACCCACGCCTACGCGATTTATTTTGTAAATATTTACCAAAAATACGCTTACCTGTGGAAACAAATTCCTTCGGTTTTTCCAAAGTTTTCGGTGTTGTTCTTGCAATGTCTTAGTACGCAAGCCGGCATCTTATTTAGTTCTTCGCGCAATTTGTGTATATCATGCACCTCATGGACTGGACTTGCATAAATAAAAATATACCGTTAAATCATACAATTTTTTTTGAAAACCGTGATATGGACTCATGGCATAAATAAACCAGTCATACTCAGTGTTGCCAACTGTTAGCCATAAATATACCAATCTTAGCTATGCCCAGTGTTACCGAAACCAAAACTTCAAAATCGGGAGAATTTTCGCCTAAAAATCGGGAGAAATTTGAAGAAATCGGGAGATGACTAGAATTATTTTAGTAAAATTTCTCCCTTGTCAATTATTCGAATACCTTTTATTATTGCGAAGCAGAACCTTAACAACAAACGAAAAACCCATAAGCAGCGCCGTCAATCCGATTGCTGTAGATGTTGCCTGTGGAATAACGCAATTTTCCCTAACGTTCAACGGGGACTTATTTCACGTCTGGCAACTCAGCACGAATTTTTGTGAAACTTCGACCTTGGACTGTCACCCGTCAGTTAACGAGACGCGAAATTCATTTATTACCTACTTACTTTAAAAAGTGAACGACATTCATATAAGTAACAATCTTTTAATCAATAAGTAATAATTTTAATTTTATTAAGGAACCAATAAACCACCTCATGGGCTTTTTCAAAACACCTCTCATCTGGCGACAGATACTTGACAACGATACACTGTTTAGTAATCCTTTATTGAAATACCTACTAATATCTCAGTCTAATCATCAAAAACAAAAAGAAAGTGCATGGACCATATTAAAATTGTTAATCTAATTATTACTGTTATGAAATACTTAGGAGTTATATTTGATTAAAATTTAACCATTAAACATTTTCATGTTCCGACTGCAACTATTCTTTTTCTTAAAAGGAACATTTAAAAGTCCACAAGCCGTGTCATAGAGGAGAAAAACCCTTTTCGTGTTCTGACTGCAACTATTCATGTTCTTGAAAGTCACAATTTAACATTCACAATTCAATGTGGAGAAAAACCTTTTTATGTTCCGATTGCAACTATTCATGTTCTCAAAAGTAATATTTAAAAGTTCACAAGCCGTCTCACAGTGGAGAAAACCTTTTACATGTTCCGACTGCAACTATTCATGTTCTATAAAGTGACAATTTAAAATCCACAAGCCGTCTCACACTGGAGAAAACCTTTTACATGTTCCGACTGCAACTATTCATGTCCTCGAAAGTGACAATTTTTATATCATCAACAAGCCGTCTCGCAGTGGAGAAAAACCTTTTGTATGTTTCGATTGCAATTATTTATGTGCTAAAAAGGAGACTTAAAAAACTCACAAGTGAACTCATAGGTGAGAAAAACCATTTTCATGTTCCGACTGCAACTATTCACGTTCTCAAAAGGAATATTTAAAAGTCCACAAGCAGTCTCACAGTGGAGAAAACTTTTACATGTTCCGTCTGCAACTATTCATGTTCTCGAAAGTGACAATTTAAAATCCACATGCTGACTCACTGTGGAGAAAAACCTTTCTTATGTTCCGACTGCAACTATTCATCTTCTCAAAAGGAACATTTAGAAGTCCACAAGCCGTCTCACAGTGAAAATAACCTACTTCATATTTCGACTGCAACTATTCATGTTCTCAAACGGAACATTTAAAAGTCCGCAAGCCGTCTCACAGGGGAAAAAAATCTTTTTTAATGAATGTTTGAAGTTTAATCCTTGCCAAAATGTTAACCTAAAAAAATTGCTTTAAATATGTTGTTAATATTTTTTTTTTACATGAAGTCCACAGAGGAGGCCCTGAGGAAAATAGTTTCCCTGAGGGCCTATGTAATCTTTGGGGATGATGTGTGGAGGGTTTTTTTAGGGAACGGAAGGAGAGGAGAGTTCTGGGAAGGAAAAGGGTGTAAGGGGTGGGTAGGAATCTGGGGTTTAGTGTGTCCTGGTCATCAGACCTAGACAACCCTCATCCCATGAACCCGGGCACCCCTGCTAAATCACCAAACGTAGCGAACCACTTGGGGTGACCTATGGCAGAGGTGTTGGTTATCCAATAAAGGTTCACAGGGCGGCGGTACCCATTCCCGCCTCCCAAATTGTTATATCCAAATATAAATAGGCTTACAGCACTTATTCTGTGTGTGTTCGGTAGTACCTATTTAAGCGAGCGGATGTTTTCCGTTTTGAAAATAAATAAGAACACACATCGCTCAAAGTTTACGGATGAACATCTCCAATCAATTCTTAAAATAACTACTTACCACGAATATGACACCCGACTTCAAAAATAAGAGAAGTCAGGTGTCTGGCTCAAGATAATTTACCATTTTACTCTCTTTTTTAACTTGAATGAAAATTTATAATACCTAGGTACTTACATATCTAACTAAATAAAGATTTAAACAATTGAGCATGGGTTTTAATTTTGAGACTGGCCCGCTTACACACGCAAAATCTTATAAATCGCCCTTAATAAAATCCACTTTGACACCCCTCCGTTACGTAATAAATTATAATTTCCAGCTCATAATTCATAAATGATCGATGATCGGTCTGTATGGGTCTATAATAGAGATATGCTTAGATTGCAGAATTTTGTAATTATTCTGGTCAATACCCGAATCCGGGGAATATTTTTTTTTTAACCACAGACAATTATTTGCCTTTTGAGCGGACCATAAACAAAGAATTGACGAGAAACGACAAAATCGGTGGGAACTTTGAAAAATCGGGAGATTTTGATGCCATTCCGGTAGATCGGGAGATGAAGTGAAAATCGGGAGATCTCCCGCGAAATCGGGAGCTTCGGTAACACTGGCTATGCCAAATTGCTAGACATCTTACAAAATGTTGCTAGATTGCCAGTTTTTTTACCCCAAAAAGTTGCTAGAAGTAGCTACGTTACAGTAGGTAGATAAGTTACAATAAAATGACAAATTCTGACAATCGCTTTTATTTCCATTATTTTTTTACATGAGCTCCACACAGGAGGCCCTGAGGAAAATAATTTCCCTCAGGGACTGTGTCATCAAAAGAGAAAAAAATATCTTATACACGTTATTGAATAAAAAAAACATTAATATTTAAATAGGAAGATCAGAAGATGTCGATGGCTGGGGTTCAGTATCTTTCAGTGATTTTTAATATTTTTCAGCGGAACCCATTTTATGCAGTACATCTTTAGGCAAAACACAGTTATAGCAGCATTTACCACTATTCCGGAGAGTCTCTAATGCAGAGGATTGAGTTAAGAGTTTTTTTTTATTATCAAGTTAAAAGAAATATAATATTTCGCTTTTCGAGTTGTCAAACTCATTCGGTTTCTTTGCTTATTTTTAACTAAATTCATCTGAGAGAATAACCTCTCTACCTCTGCATTTGAATGTGGCAGTGAAAGGCAAATTAAAGCAAGAGTACTTATATCTTGGTATGTGTTGTCACCGGAAGAATCGCTATAAAACAATGACGAAAAGTTGCTATAAAAAGTAGCTAAAAAGTTTCATTAAAATGTAGCTGTCTGACATCAAATAATAGCTAGATCTAGCTATAAAGTTGCTAAGTTGGCAACACTGAATAAAATAGTTGGACCATAAATAAATCAATCCCTAGATCGATATCTTCGGACCTTCTCCATACTAGAAATTTCGTCATCACTGTCACCAACTTAACCAAAAATAAAATGGTCCACCAAAGACTATTGTCTAACATAGAGGAAGTTCAAGGCCATTTGCCACCATAGACAATATAATCGCATTGGACCTACTTTATTAATTCATTAGCCAAATAAATTATTTAAAAATAAAAATGCCTGAAAGCAAAAAAATGTTTTAGTTTCCCCAAGAAAACAACCTTCCATCTGACAAAGCCTGAGGGAATGAGCTTTACATAATTTTTAAAGCTCATTTCCTCAGCAAGGAGCTTTGTCAGACGGAAAGCTGTTATCCTGAGGAAATCAAAAATTCAAGCGTTAGTAAAAAACCTAAAATACTTGAAATATGAACTCTTTATAAAAGGAAAACATTTTCAAATAATGATTGGTTTTCTACGACGAATTTACATTTTTCTGCTTGAAAAATGATAACTCGGGGGTACATGTTTAAATTCTTTTTATTTTCAGAAAGACAATCGATAATAGCACATAAAAACACTGGTTCGGTGAATTCGATGAATTGAAAAATGGTTTGAAAAAGAATATCGACAAAGGAATGGAAAGGAAACATGGCTAAAGCGTCATACAGCTGTGACATTAAAGATCAACATAAACAATAGCTGTATTGTTTGTTTATATACGTTCATCTTCAATGTCACATCTATACACGGTGTCCGGAAACTCGTAGTACAAGCGGAAAACTGGTGAACCTACATCACGTAGACAACCCAAATAAACATAAAGATTTTCAATTTAAGCATTTTCAAATTTAAAATTTAAAAAAAATATATATTTAAAAAAAAATTCGGCTTATTTAGGGTTAAAATTTTAAAAAGGCGGAAATGTCATGATGACAGATGGAAGATGTTCCACCTCACGGATAATACGGAACGTTCAACGTTGTCGAAGTTTGATGCACGGATAATACGGAATGTTCCCTTTTTAACTAATAGACAATCAAATATGACGTTTGTCGGAATTACCTACCAATCTTATAAAATAAATTATCTAAAATAAACTCGCATTTCATCATCATTTTAAAAAACATCCCAGGTTTTTGAATGGTTTGTTGGCAAAGCAGGATTTGTCTAGCGGGTTTGTGTAATTATTCTAATAAATTTCTTTCCATGTTCTACTGTTATAAATACAGGTACAAACTTGTCAATAATGCATTCACTTTGTTATACGCAAAAATATTTTTTCTATGATTGGCAGCATTGATGAAATGTTAAAATAAAAACGATGAAACATGGCGTTTCCGCGCGAGTGGATTAATTTTAACAAAATTAAAATGTTAAATCCATATTTTTGGCATGTTTTTTGTTCTCCCCCGACATAAATACTCACTTTTCGTAATAATAAAGCTTAATCTAACTGTTTGGATAAAAGTATTCCGTATTAACGAGTAAGCGGTTTAATGCATAAAAAATAACATTTATTCTCCCACCTCTTCTCTTTTAAACAATATGGTTAATTAGCGTACCTGTTTATTTTGTTATGTAGATAGTAGCCCCGAGCGGAGCATGTGAGCGTCCAAGACATTATTCCATCGTAATGCACAATAATTAATCATGTTCAAATATGAAAATAACACACACTTTGTTTTAGAGTTTGTTATGATGAAATGGTGTTTTATTGATCTCGCACAAGTATTATTAATCACGTTTAGATATGAAAATAACACACAAGTAACACAAACTTTGTTTTAATGTTTGTTAAATGAAAGGGTATTTAATTTTTGTTATTACTTTTTGGGATATTATGCCGTGTTGCGTTGCCTCCTTCTTTAGCCAACGTTTCGGACAGCGTAACAGTGTCCGAAACATTGGCTAAAGAAGGGGGTAGCGCAACACGGCATAATATCCCAAAAACTAATAACAAAAATACTTTTGGCCGTGAAAATCTAAAATCGTATCTGGGGTATTTAATTAATCACATTTAAATATGAAAATAACACACAGTTTATTTTAAACCTTGTTAAATGAAGGGTTTGTACGCCGTTCAATAAGAAAAGATATCAATCGACCGCAATCTTCATCATACGTCAACGACCGCAATCAACAAGAGACAAAACAAACTGACGAAAAATGAAGAAATACATTTGTGGGTAAACAAATATCCGGTCAGTCCTATTAAATTATCGCTGAACACTGGGAATATTATTTAATTTATTTTAGCAGCATAGGTATGATTTTTGCAGAGTTAATTATTGCGGACATCAAACAAAAATAGGTATACCTATCAAGGGTATGAGGGATGGGTAGGAATCTGAGAGTCAGTGTATCCAGGAGTGACGGACGCATGAATTCATTCCTCCCATGGCTGTGGAATATGATTTTAATAGTCCAGTCAGCCTAAGTCGTAGAACACCAATTGAAACACCATCGACTACTACCATTTAGACAAGTGTTTCCAAAAGTCCCCGCTCCTACGCCCCTTGCTTCCCCGCCTGTGCCCGCCCAAACATGAAAAGTGTAAGGGTTTTGTAAATCACGTCTATCTCGATTACTAAACAACATATCGGGTTGAATTTTTTTTTATTCTCTTTGCTGTAACATTGTCTACAATTAATATTCAGTTAACTTTCGTCGTAACTTTTACCGTTTGTTTGTAATTCGTATGAAAAGGTAAAAATTTGTATATTTTTTGGCATGTAATTTTACATTTTGTCACAGAACTTTTCAGGCCGACATTTTATGAAAAAATGTTTCCTACAAATATTGTAGCCCTTTCTATGAGCTGTAAAGTTATATATTTTAATGTGTACTTTATGGCTAGAAAACATCAGATATCAACCGTGAATGCTTGGTGCACCATCTCTGCGTCGCTCCGCGGCAGCCGATTCATTACCGCACTATTAATGTATGATGTTTATACTCATTAATTGTATTTTTTGTCAATTGTTTTAAATTTTGGTTATACTGAAGAAGTGAAATTATGCTTACTGGTATCAGTTCAAGTTTCAGCAACTAAAAATGCCAGAGTATTTCAGTTTAAAATCTATAACTTTATTTATTGAATGGAAGTATAAACTAGCTCGAGTTTCGAGAGAGTACGGCCTCAACCACTCTCTCGATCTCCTGCCATGCAGCTGGTAGGCAGACAAATAAAAGCCGCCAAGACTCGGACAAACCTCACCTCATGAACTCGGGGACCCCTGCTAAGTCACCAAACGTAGCGAACTACTTGGGGTGATCTACGACGAAGGCGTCCACTAATATCTACAGGAATTCCAAAAACTGAAAAAATCTAACTAATATCTATGAGAACCAAAGTGCGTACGAATATCTACAGCTCAATTGCTGACTAATATCTATGAGAACCAAAGTTGACGAATATCTACGGCACTGGCATAGGTTGGATTTGCAATTATGTATACCATATTGGAAAACGTAATAATGCAGTTTAAAAAAACTTTATTTATGTATGTATGTAAAAACCCCTAATATCGACCTATTGGACACATTTAGCTGATTATTAAGGATTTGGGTTTTTGTTTTAACAGCTTTCTTTATTTCGAGTGCTTCTAAATTATGTAGTCTGTTACCATAACTATTTCTATGTGAGTTAGGTTAGGTTAGTTTAGGTTGAGGTGCCGTGTATTTCGAAATAAATAAATAAATAAATATCTTTGTATTATGACCAATAAATTATTGTCCTCGTAAACAGCAAAATACGTAATATTATGCAAAAACTTCATGTACTTTAAACAATTAAGCCTTTACGTAATTAGTAATTACGTAATTGAAGTAATTTAAGCTTCTCCGTACAACCTCTTGCTCAGCTGCCCTCTGTAGATATTAGTCCAACCTACGCTCTGTAGATATTAGTCAACACTAGAACCGTCATAGATATTCGTCCGATCTTAGCTCTGTAGATATTAGTCAACACTCTGAAGTTCGTAGATATTAGTCCAACATATGAGCTGTTGATATTCGTCCGACATACAGGCTGTAGATATTAGTACCTGGAGTCACCTACGGCAGAGGTGTTGGTTATCCAATAAATGGTTCCCGCGGTGGCGGTACCCATACCCGCCTTCTAAATTGATAAATTTTATTACATTATAAAAAAATAATAAAAAAAGCTTGTTCAAATTGGTTCGAACACGACTGTAGTCAAATGGCGGCCATGTTTGTTGTGTGCCACATCAGCAACCATTTTTTATTTCCGTTCCCGAGGATAAAAGGTCCAAGTCCGAAATTTGAAGAAATGAGTTTTTGATGTAGACTTGAAGTAAATTATCATGTTTATCAGTGGCAGAAAAATGGAAGTCCCATTATGAAGAAAAAATAGATTTTCAAAATTGCATGTGGATGCAAGTACCATGATGCAACAACTATCATAGAAGCAGAAGGGTGTACCATGGACTTTATTCCTTTTATAATACACCACATGTCATAACAAAATAGTCCACTTCATTTAGAGGCAGTAGGACTCAAGTCCATGTTTTTGTTTTTTTTTTACATGAGCTCCACACAGGAGGCCCTGAGGAAAATAATTTCCCTCGGGGCCTATTTCATCTTTGGGGATGCTGTGTGGAGGGGTTTTTTAAAGGAAGGGAAGGAGAGTTCTGGGAAGGAAAAGGGTTTAAGGGGTGGGTAGGAATCTAGGGTTCAGCATACGTAGCGAACCACTTGGGGTGATCTATGGCAGAGGTGTTGGTTATCCAATAAAGGTTCCCGGGGCGGCGGTACCCATTCCCGCCTCCCAAATTGAAAAGTTGACTCAAGTCAGCGTTTTTTTTTAAACAATTATTTTTAAAGGCTTTACTATAAAAATTTAGTTTAATTTGCTCCTTTTTAAAACAAAACTAACTGATTTAATAATTAGTTTTTTTCTTATCTATCATACAACATCTCCTGAACATTTACCTTTTTGGACTTGCTTCCGTATGTTTCGGGTACAGAATTTGGTTCGCAAGTTCACAGTTCAAGGCCAAGCCATTCGGATTAGTAGCTTACCCCTTCTATTGTGTTGATCGAACCGAGCGCAGAAAGGGACAGCAAATTTCGCATTGCACTTTGACTTGAAAGCGCGAAAATAATGAACAGCTGTTTTTAACCGTGAAACGACCGTACTACACAGAATAAAATTATGGATAATTTCAAAATAATGCTTTAAATCCGGATTTCTTTGTTTGTTTTCTTTTAATTAGTTTTTATTAGTTAGGTACTATGAACGTCAGTAATAATTTATAAGAATTTGACCAAAAAAAAAATCAACTTCTGACTCGATTTACTCGAAAACGAAAGCTCAAATCAAAAAAAATTATACCACAAAATCGACTCCAAATGTGATGAGGATTCCCCAGTTTCCCGCTTGTACTACGAGTTTTCGGACACCTTGTATAGCGTTTTATCCATTTTTCCTTTCCAGCAGTCACCGTACAGTTCTTATAGAATGAAATAAAAAATCTACATATTCTAAATTTCCTTTCAACCGAAATTAAACAGAGTACCTATACCTTCATCGGGGACCCATTTCAGCCATCTTACGGTAAAAACCGCATCATGTGTTCTGAAAAAAATATATCACATTAAACAAAGTTTGTGAATAGAATATACAGTATTTTTCCCTTGTGATGACATACTTTGTTTATCACAAGGGAAAAGTATTCTCACTTCTGTTCATATGAACATATAAATTAGTAGCATTATTAATTTTACCTGCCATTAACGGTGTTATGGTCTGCCAAACAATGTTATAAGGTGTTCCTAAAGTAAAGCTCCAAAATCATTCAAAGTCTGGAATATTTTCTGAAACAATATTTGTGAAACATTAACCACTCGGACCCATAAGCTTGTGTTAACGATAATATAACATTAACAGACATATGTATGACGTACGAGGCGTACGTATTACAATTATACTTATTAAAGTAAAATTGAAAGAATATTATATCAATATGTCATTTAACCTCAAATAGATTTACAGATAAATTAAGCTGAATGTTAATGTCTCATGTAATTACCTGATTTCTGGATCAATTGCGGACACATTTGAAACATTTTTCCACCTCTGGAATTCCTGTAAACGATTTTTAAATGAAATATGCCCATGGCGATGTCAACAACACAAATTCAAATTCATGTTCGTTTGATAATCGCATGACGCAATCACGCAATTTGACGTTTAAAGTTAGACCTATCCACGGACATATGAATATATCTGGACCTGCCCTAAGTGATAAAAACGTAATATTTCCCCCTCCCCATGGAACCGGCTATAAGCTCCGCCTTGGCGCCAGCTCGCTCCATGGGGAGGGGAGAGAATCTAAAATATGTGACGTCATCATTCTTGTAGTGACCAGCGCGAAAGTAACGTCTATACGTTTTACGAAATATCACGCCAAAAACGGCAGCTTTGGCTAACATTATAGGTAC
Source organism: Limnephilus rhombicus (assembly GCA_929108145.2). NCBI lineage: Eukaryota > Metazoa > Arthropoda > Insecta > Trichoptera > Limnephilidae > Limnephilus > Limnephilus rhombicus. The sequence goes on from OV815278.1 coordinate 39,331,781, forward strand.
ATATTATATAGACATAGCGAATGTGGGCGGTTCTCCAGTGTTTTCGTCGCTGGTTACAGGGGTAAGTAAATTATGAAACATTTGTAATAGTGTTTTAACTAAACACGGCAACAAAATATTGCTATGTGTATTGGGGCGAGTCTTTTTGCGGCGAACATTTGGCCTTAGCAAATATGTTATTATCGTGGCAAGCAATTCGCGCTCCCATGTAAAAAGGTCTATTCATTCAAAGCAGATTTTGCTTTTAAGAACTAAATGGTGATATTGTAATGCGAGATGCCTATTTACTGTCAGATTGATTGTATAACGAATCACAGTCATCTTTCCCCTCTTCCCCCTTCATAGTTTGGTTTTACCCCCTCGTCTGTATCTTCTGGTCTATTGAATTCTGATGTCTATGGACCTATCTATAATAAAATTCAGCTTTATCTATAAGAATTTGGTTCGCTCCTGTCAGTTTCAAGGTTAAATCCAAGTTTTACGCCCTGAGTTTTACCGTTTGGACTATAGCGAACCTAGCGGCAAAAATCGTGCGATAACGCCCCATTATTGACAACATTAGGGATGTCGAAAGTGAAAAAAAAATCGATATATCGATGTATCGATATTTATTAAAATATCAATATCGACGTCGATATATCGAGGAAAAAATATCGATATATCGGTCAAATTTTCAAGAGATTTTGCGTTTTTAAAATAATAGTGTATTCAGCTCAATATTATCAATAGTAATTTTTGTACACAATTTGCTTTTTATAATGAACAAAAATCTCAAAAAAATTAAGGTATTTTTATCACTATTCATTTTTATCACGTAATAATTAAAAAAAATATCAAAAACTAAAAAGCTGTCTTCTAACTTATATGTAAACTGAGACGCATACAAAGTTTGTATTGGTCTCAGTAACATTCTATTGGCGTATTAATATTAATCTGTTTGGAACAAGGTATAGCTGGGTATAGTCAATAATCACAGATAATTGGGAACCAACACATAGGAGTGGCTTAGAAAAAAATGGCGAAAAATAGCATACATTTCTATGTATGTACCTACACACATGGGATAGTATTGGTGATCACAAATACTAATGCAAAGACAATAGTAGAGTTAAAATTAATATTTAAAATTTTAACCGCCAGATGTCATGACCCAATACAGTTACTTTTTTTCGTTCGTTCCAATACGGTTTTGGATTCTAGTGACTTTAAATACATAAATTAAAAAAAATATCGTTTTTGATACAACTTTCGATATTGGATATTTTGTATCGATATATCGGATCAAAATATATCGGCTAAAAATATATTGAATTAAAAATATATTGAATTAAAAATATCGATATATCGATACTTTTTCAACAAGCCTAGACAACATTATGAAAACTCACACGACCAACGACTAAAAAGGTACCACTTTGTATGGTCACGTTATATTATATATTAAATTAGGCTATATTTATTTTCACCTTAATAAGAAAATAAATATTGATTTTACCTACAAATTCACGTCATGTGTAGGAATATTTCAGGCAAATCAGACTGTCGATTATATGAATAATAATTTCGACGTGGCCATCACTAACCTGGAATAATGCAGCAGATGGCGCCACAGACCACAGATGACAGTATTTTGACTTTGACATATTTTGTTTTGCAATTTTGCATTGGATGTTTCTAGATCGGATGTTATATTATGTTTTGGCGATTCGCTTTTACGTTTTATTGATTATTTAACACTTTAAATTGACAAATTATGAACCTCACGAATGAATTGCGAATCTGTCCTTTATCGCTGTAGTTTAAATTGATAGTTGATTTGTTAAGGTTATGATAGTTTCAAGATGATGTATTGTTGGGGAAGTACGGTTCATGGAGAACTCGGATTAGGTGGAATAGAAGAAGAACAGGTACTGTAAATTGATAATCATATTAAATGAGCGTTTTGTCTAGACCATTTCGGTGTTTCTTACCATTGACGTGTTATAGATTTTCACTCCTGTGCCGGCGAAATGGTCGCAGTCCTGCAGAGTGACTTACGCGGCCTGCGGGGAGAGTCACACTTTGCTGTTAACGGCTGACGGAAAGATATATTCTTGCGGAAATAATGACTTTGGACAGTTGGGGCACGAACAGCCCACTAAAAGACCACGTAAGATTCTAATGTACTATTTACTTGTCTTAGCCATTTGATTTATTGTGGTAAATGCAACAATCTGCACAAGTACACGGTTGATAAATAAATAAATGGCCCTGGGCTGCATTCTCTTATAGTCTTTAGGTAGGGGTATTATCTGTACATTTACCGAATTTTAACCTTTGGAACGCTCCCGCCACCTAATAACTCTGTACTTTGCCCAGTGTAAAAACCCCACGAATAGAAAGTATGAATTTCGGATTACCGTACGGATTTGCCGGCACTCAATGGCGATGGACACTTTTAGCTTGACAAGTAAATAATTGCACCAGTACCAAATAAAAACGTTTTAGTGGCAAGGTTTGAGAATATAACATTATGGTGAAAGGCGAACAGCTATTTTTTAAATTTACTTTAGCTCCACACAAGAGGCCTGGAGAAAAATATTTTCCCTCAGGGTGTGTCATCTTTGGGGATGCTGTGTTAGTACCTTTCTAGAAAAGGAGGAGAGGAAGTTCTGGGAAGGAAAAACGTACAAGGCAATGTTCCGAGAGAGTCCTGCTGGAGAGATCCGGCCTGTGGGTGGATGCGTCAACCGCCAAGATAAACGGACAGACCTCATTCTTATGAACCTGGGAACCCCCGCTAAGTCACCAAACGTAGCGAACTACTTGGGGTGACCTATGGCAGAGGTGTTGGCTATGCAATAAACGTTTCCCGGGACGACAGTACCCATACCCGCCTTCCAAATCGGGTGTCAGTGGAGAACATTTGTGGGGAGTCTTCATCCCACCGTGGGATGTAGCCCTGTAATGATGATGGAACACTTTCATGTAACGCTCCTTTCATTAATAAAGAATTGATCAGTCTGGGTAGGAATAAATGCTTTATGTCATCATCGAGTTACTACATTTCAAGTGCGCATGTCAAAAATCGCTCCACAAAAATCATCTAAATACTTTGCTAATAATACATAAAAATCAAAAAATTCTTCGGTTTGTGTTTACCTGTTGAGTATTTAAATAAACTATCCGATTAAGTCAAGTGTAAACGACCTGGTTATGGTAATTTTAAGTGATAAAAAATCTGTGAAGTGACAGTGATTGGTTTCGCAAATTCTATCTAACTAATTACTACAATAAGAATAAACGTACCTGTTCTCAGACAGTTAATATTATAATGTTCTCAGACAAGTAATATTATAATTATTTGGCACTACGTCTCACAGGGGCGGTGGTCCTGCGGTGATAGTGTTCGCTTAACACTCGGAGAGAACCAGTTCGTATCTCACCCATTCTATAAAAAAAAAAAATCCTCTTTTTTTTCAACACATGTAATTTTAAATAAATTCTTAAAATATCCCAAGTGCTCACACTATTATTATAATAATTATTTGACGGAAGAACTAAAGTGGAATTGGGCCTAGTGGCGAACGCGTTAGCGCCGAGTTTCGAAGAACGATAGTTCGAACCCCGCTAACTCCAAATAAATAATAACCGTTTTTTTAATAATTTTTTTCCATAAATATTAATAAATATAAAAGTGCAAAAAATAGGACATTACAATAAATACAATACAAGTTTTAGTGACATGTAAACAGTATAATAAACCTTAAATGGCAGATCCCCCGTGTACCCCCCCAGGGGCTAAGGATCCTTTTAAAAAATCTGGAACCACACCGAGGTCACCGATAATCCGGAGCCGTGGCAGTCCAGAACTAGTTAAGTCCCCAAGACAAACCCGAGCCGAAAGCAGAAAAGTTGTGGATAAACAACAAAAGAAGGGAATTAAAACTAATAAACAAGCGTCAATCCCCACTAACACCAACTCTGCTCTTTCTACCACCACCGCAACTACATTCTCCTCTACTACAAGATCCTCACCAACAACACACGAGTCCAGTTCAGCGCTTCCATCTACCAACGAGGACAAAATTCCTCTTCTCAAAACTAAATCGATTCCGACTTCTGTTGAAATCCCCCAATACACTTCTCTCCAGAAAACGAACCAGTCCGAGTCAGCCATGAATATTGTTAAAATTGCCACACTGGCACTGAAAGCAGCTGAGCCTCTCAAAAATAACATAACCAAAGAAGTCCGCGACACAATAATCTCATCTCTACTGGAGATAATTGAGAAAGGAGCCACACTGGGAAAACAACTTCATGCTCTGGAAGTCGAATTACTGGAAACAAAGGTGCAGAATGCAGAAGGTCAACTGAAGATGGAAGAAAGGCACTGCAGGGAAATGTCAGCTTTCTGCGCCAACGCTCAAAAAGAACCCGTACTCAGTTACGCCTCGGCAGTAGGGAATCGAGGAGACCGCACCTGACATGCCGTAATAGTATCTTCATCAGACCAAGAAGCAACATCAGAATCCATCACCTCAACAATAAAGGATATTATCAAGCCAGCCGACCTCAGAGTGGGTGTCAGTGGAATGACAAAGGCCAAAAATAACAAGGCCATAATTACCTGCCCTAAAAAGACAGATGCCGAGAAGATCCTAACAGTAATTTCAAAGGCAACCACAGGATCACTAAAAGCTCAAAATGGTAAGCTCCTCCGACCCACAGTTATCCTCAAAGGAGTGGCTAACGAATATAAAGACGAAGAAATTGTCCACATGATCATTCAACAAAACGATCTCATCTTTGAAACAATCCAGGGCCGAAAACCTGAAGACAGCATCAAGATTCTTCGAATCACTAAAAACCGGAACAAACAGTTAAGAAACATAGTGCTAATAGTTGACAGTATTACTAGAAATGCACTACTCCGTCTCGGACGAATAAACATCGGATATATGAGGGTGCACGTGGAAGATTTATCATCTCTAATCCAATGCTTCAAGTGCATGGGATTCGGGCATTCCTCATCAAACTGCAACGCTTTAAAAGACAGGTGTCTCCACTGCGCTGGCGAGCACAAATCGATGGTGTGCCCAAAAAAGGACGACGATTTAGCAACAAAGTGCTGGAATTGTAGTAAAACTTCTAGCAATAAAGACGTTTACTCGCATAAAGCAAACAGTCGACAGTGCCCTTACCGACAAAAAATGGAAGAGAGAGCCCAGCAAAGAACCGACTATGGAAAATGAGGAACTTGACTACAAATACGAACATTTCGAAGAAGAAATTCAAAATATTAATCACATAGAAACATATAACATTCTCGATGCTTCACAAGTAACCAAACATTTTACGGGCAATTATTGTTTGAAAATACTGAACCAAAACATCAGAAGTGTCACCAAAAACTTCGATAATTTATTGGTTGCTTTAGAACAAATAAAAATTAAGTTTGATGTTATCATTCTCACCGAATGCTGGATTAATGACGATTTTATTGCGCCCAGCATGCAAGGCTACGATGTTTTCTCATCAAAACATCACAAAAATCGTAGTGATGGAGTGATAGTGTACACAAAAAACTCTATTTTTGGTTCAAAAATTCCAACTGCAATACTTGAAGCAAACAGTGTCACCATACAATGTCTTGATTCTGTTGTTATAACCGCCATCTATCGGTCTCCATCATATACTAATATATCGCAGTTCCTAAACTCGTTGAACGAAAATCTTCAGAGGCTTAATAAATTCACGAACTGTATCATAGCTGGAGACCTCAATATCAATATAATTGGAGATAGGCACCACCAAGCTGACGACTATGAATGTCTTCTTGCAAGTTATGGTCTTCGATCCGCCGTCAACTTACCTACAAGAGTCACACCTATATCTCAAACCTGTATAGATCATATTTATGTCAGGACAAAATCTAATATCTCTGCAACCATAATATTTACGACAGTAACTGACCACTTTGCTACAATGCTCGCGTTTTCCAAGAAAAATGACGTGAAGAAAGACAATCAACAAAAGAAAACGCAAATAAAATACACAGATTATGACGCTATTAGATCATCTCTTGAATCCATATCCTGGGCAAATATTTTAAATGAAACAGATGGTTTTTTTTATTTTTTATTTTTTTTATTGAAATAATATATAATACATAATATAATCAACAAACAAGTCCTGCTAAGCCAATTGAATCGGCTTGTCAACAGGTGCTTATATTTTAGTTACATATTTATACATTTTTAAAATTAAAAATTTACATCTTATATCTACAGATACAACATTTTTTCATACATATCAAAATCAATATAAATCTTTTTTTTCCGATAGCCAATTTTTCACCATATATTTAACCTTATTCATAGAATTACATTGCTTTATAGTGTCAGGTAATAAATTAAATATCTTCGGTATGATATATTCAAACGTTCTCTGTCCGTACTTATTGTTAAATTTCGGAACTATTAACCCGTCGTTACGCGTGAATCTAGTGCTGTATTTATGTTCTAATTTCTCTTTATGCTGCGGGGTAAATATATGTTGAATTATAATTTTGAGCCAAAGTATTGCCTTAACAGGTAAAATTTTGGCACTCTGAAACAGCAACGGTTTATTTTGTCTCTGTTTGAAAATATTAGGGACGACCAATAATTTTACAATTGCGTTTTGTACAACTTGCACTTGTTTCAGATTGGTTATAGAAGTATGTCCCCATATTGTTAATCCATATCTTATAATAGATTCTGCTAGTGACATATAAATTTTTTTATATAAATTATTTTACACTGCAATGATGAATTTTACTGAAAAAATAAATACGACTGTGACAAAATACACAACCTTACGAAAATTGGTGCACAAAAATAGAAAAATTAAACCTTGGATTAATGACAACCTGGTTAAATGCTTACATAAGCGTGACAAACTTCACAAACAGTCTTCAAACTCACCGAATAATATAAGGCTTCAAAACTATTACAAAAAATATAGAAATATCTGCCGATCAATAGTGAAACAGACAAAAGAAGAATATTATAAACGAAAAATTGAAGAAAACAAAGCTGACCCGAAAGTATTATGGAACGCAGTAAAGGAAATAAATAATGTAAATAGAAAACCAGCAGCACAATTCCAACAAATAGATGTTAATGATACAGTAATAACTGATCAGACTGATATTGCTAACACATTAAATAATTACTTTCCAGACATTGGTCAAACATTAGCCCAAACACTACTAAATAAAACGAACACTGACGAAGATACACTTGCTAATAAATTTATCACTAATGCGCAAGATAACAATACATTTAGAGTAAAAACTTTCCAACCAAAGACATAATGCATCACATAAATAAACTGAGAAACGACTGTGCGACTGGACCTGACAAACTTGACACTAAACTAATAAAAGAAATAAAACACCAAATAGCCCTACCCTTCACTTACATCTGTAATCTGAGTATTAATAGCGGTATATTCCCCAGCCATTTTAAAAGTGCAAACATAGTACCAATTTACAAATGTAGAGATAAAAATAATCCCTCCAACTATAGGCCTATATCACTTTTAAATGTTCTCACAAAAGTACTCGAAAATCTGGCGAAAATCCAACTGGTAGACTATCTAGACAACCATAAGATTCTATCAGAAAATCAGTACGGTTTTCGAAAGAATATGGGAGTACAGAATGCAATATTAAAAGTGACAGAAACCATTATAAAAAATGTTGACCAAAAAAAAAGCTGTATTGCGGTTTTTCTAGATCTAAGTAAAGCTTTTGATACAGTGTCCCACGAAATTCTCCTTAAAAAATTAGACAACATAGGTATTAAAAACTCTGCATATAACTGGTTCAAATCATATATAACTGATCGCTGCCACGCACTAAATTTAGGCAACGTAACAAGCCAAAACAGATACATAACTTACGGTGTTCCCCAAGGAAGTACATTAGGACCCATACTATTTTTACTTTACATCAATTGCCTGTGTCAGTTAGATATTAGCGGAGATGTTATCTGCTTTGCGGATGACACTATTCTCATTTTCGCTTCTGATTCCTGGACAAATGTATACAAAAAAGCTGCCGAAGGAATCAACCGGATTAAAAATTGGATTGACAATAACCTGCTAACACTAAATATAGACAAAACAAAATACATGACATTTAGTATAGATCCCAGACGACAACCAAGACTCAATGAAAACCTAACTATACACGACTGCACATCTAAAAAAAACTGCCTGTGCAACCCGCTAACACGGACTCAGATAATCAAATATCTAGGCATTTACATTGACAACTATTTTAGATGGACAGAACAAATAAATAAAACAGCGGGTAAAGTAAGGAAACTTATATATTTTTTTAAGAACATATGAAACATAATGCCAGTGAAGACTTTAAAAACTATATACTACGCATTAGGACAATCAATTATCACCCACGGTATGATTGGTTGGGGTGGTGCTGCGAAGACTAATATGGACCCTCTCGACAAAGCGCAAAAGGCCTTAATTAAAGTTATTACTAAAAAACCTTTTAGATTCTCGACAATACAGTTATTTAAAGACTTTGCTGTATTGAACATACACCAACTGTACATCAAAATTATATCTATACATTACCAAAAAGACAAACTAAACCATCATACTGCACAACACAATTACGACACAAGACATAGACATCAACACATGACTCTGAAGACAAATACTACATTTGGACAAAGACTTTATCACAATTTGGCTCCAAAATGTTTTAATTTAATTGAAAAAGATATAAAAGATATTCTATTGACAAAAAATCTAAAACGCAAAATTCATACGTGGGTAGTAAACAAGGGTATTGCATACTGTGTGCAGATAACTTGATCAAACAACACACTCAACGCCTGTATTTTTTCTCTTTTCTCCTTAACTATTTTCATCTATTTATCTCATCTTTTTTATCATTTCTTTATATTTTTTCTTTTATTCCATTTATCTATTTAAATTAAAATTATATTTTTTATCTTCCAAGATTAAGATATCAAAATTAAATTAAATTCCTGCCCCCTCAGAACAGGCTCAGCCTAGTGAGGTGGTATATACCAAAAAAAAAATATATATATGTATATGTAGGTATATTGTATATATTGTAATGTTATTCTTGGTTAATAAATAATAAAAAAAAAAAAAATCATTTTGTTTTGAAGAGTTTTTTTTCACATGTACATTTGACAAATACGTATTCACACACAGATGTGTCGAAATCGCTAGCAGATAAAAACTAAGTAACAAATGTGCATGTGAAATAAAACTTTTCAAAACAACATGTCCACAAATGGTTACATAGTTAATGCCCAAGAAATACAAGAAACTTTATGTTGACTCAAAATTTCACCAAGTTTATGTTGAATTCCTGTGAGCTACAACTTCCATTGTATGCAGGGCATTAAAGGCTTTCTCAGCATGCTGTGTGCTTGCCGACCGTTGTAACATTGTTATATCTTATATATAAAAATGAATCGCTGAATGTGTTGCTAAGCGCATAGCTTGCGAGCGACTGCACCAAATTGGATAATTTTTTTTTGTGTTCGTTATTGTCAGGACAAGGTTTTTATAAAACTTCCGGTGAGCTCTGGCATTATGAAATTTGTATAAAAAAATTGCTATTGGTGGCACGCGAGGTTTGAAAACTGAATGTATGGAAAGCGGGAGGGAGGGAGAGATGAGGGAGGTGGGAGGGAGGGCGGTGAGGGGGGGGGGGAGGGGGGGAGGTGGAGGAGGCGGAGTGGGAACCCCCCTTACACCATGCAAGCGAAGCCGCGGGAAAAAGCTAGTTTATAATACATATATAATTGCGATTTCCCAGCATGCGTTGTAATGCCACGTAAATAAAGAAATTCGATATTTTCACTACGTGTCCTTTCCTATTCGTCCCCATTCCCCTTTCGCCTCTCCTTCCTGCTTCCCCTTCCCCTTCCACGTCTCTTTCCCCTCCCGCGTTTTCCCTCCATCTTCCCTGCCTTCCCCTCTCCACTCTCCCCTTCCCGCGAACCCCTCCTCTCCTTCGTTCCCCACCACCCCTCCCGGTTTCCCTTCCCCTCCTGCCTTCCACCCTCCTTCCAACTTCCCTCCCGCCACTAAACTATGTGAATTATACACAATCTTCAAACAACATTATCACTACAGCGAACAAACTTAGAAAATCAATATACTTCTTTAGACATACTCGCTACTTTTTAAACTTGAATCAACTCAAAACAATTTACTATGCTCTATGGTTGCGCCAGTTTGAATTTTGAATCATTGTTTGTCTATGATGGTAACTGAGTAGGTGCTTTGTTCCTTATTCCAATTTCCTACCTGTATAAAATGCCAAAACAAAATAGCTTTGTTCTTTTGCGCCTAAAGTAGAATGAAACAAAACACAAAAATAAAAGAACTATAAACTCTAACCGCTTGTGACATATGCAAAATTTCTTTGCTTTTGTGACGCCCGCCGCTACAAATTGTATTTTGATCCGCTCTCGCTACATGTTTGTATTTGAACTGCCCGCTGTGATTGCCGTGTATTAATTGTATTTCGTTTTGACCGCACCACGGAAATCGCTAAAGAACACAAGAGTGTCATATTGTGAACTCGCTATATTTCGGCCCGCAACGTGAAATTTGTGGAACATTTACGAGTGCTCGTATATGAAGGAACAAATAATTAACTGTTATTAAGTTTATAAGTTATAAGAGACAAACCCAGTGGCCTGAGATGAACTATGGAAAGTGCAGTGGTAAGTTTTGGCAATCCAATTTACCCCTTCCTTCATTGCAGTTACTCAGTGAATTGTTATTAATTTGGCACACGCATACGCACCCGCTATACAAACGGATTGGGTTTGAAATTGTCGCAGCCATTTGGCCTTTCGCCCCACCATTTGGTCCTTCGAGCCGGATACCTTTAAATTCGTTCGTATAATGTGATAGTGTTGAGGTAAATACATATAACCAAATTTGTACTGAAATTTATTATTTGATACCTACCGCATTTGTACGTAATTATTAATTATTATAGTGGATAGTACAGTGCTAGGCGTTTTGCTCCTTATTGAATTTGTACTTTAATAGATAAAAAACATTTTTACATAATATATTTTACAATTTTATTATGTTGGGTGTATGGTAGGTTTGCGAAGGTGAAACTGTGGATAGGTATTGTATGTTTCGTGAACACCTCACTAGGAGAACCTGTGCTGAGGTGTTTACGTGTTTATTTATGATTATGTGTGACAAGTATTAATGTGTTGTAGTAGAAAGTTTTATATTTATTTTATTTAATGGTTATTGTACATTGGTTATTAAGAAGTTAATTTTTATGTTTGGTTTGGAGTAAATAGGTTTTGGAAAAATAGTGTTCCTTTAGCTTTTATCCAGACTGTGATTTGTTTTTTTAGTTTATTTGTTGGTGAATAATCAGCAGATTGTTTCAAAGAAGGTGGCATGCTGTTATATAGTTTGATAGAATAGTAGTTAAAGGATCTTTGTCCGTGGGTCGTGTGCTTTAGCGGGATGTTGAGTGTTAGGTTTGTTGAAGACCGGCTTGTTAATGAGGACTGGGAAAGTAAAGGGATATGAAGTTTGAATTTGAAGAGGTGAAGAATAGACGATTTAGCGTAGAGTTGTCTGATTGACAAAACGTCGAGCATCTTGTAAATTTTTTCAGAGTCTGTATCATATGCTACTTGAAGTATTGGTTTGATTGTTGCCTTTTGTGCCTTTTCTAGTGGATCTAGGGAAATATTACTTGCACTTCCCCAAGACAGTAAGTACTAAGTAGATAGTAGCTACATTGTACTTAACAATTGTTAGCAAATAGTTTTTTGTATTAAGCTGGCGCACTGAATTATTGTCGCCGTGAAGCAATATTTGAGACTCGTCGATAAATAAGTAGTTTGTTAACCTTGCCATTACCGAGCTAGGTATTTAACCTGCGCCTACCGAATACATAGTTTAAATATAATAGATATAATTATTAATTTTCTTTTTTTTGATAGATTATTTATTTAGCACTAGCTGGGTTACCCGGCTTCACTCAGGACAACATTCGAGAGTGTTCTGGAATGTTTCACATTGATGTTCCCGATTCCCTATTCCTGAACATTCCACAATAAAGTTCCGGGATGTTCTGGAACGTTGTGGAATGCTCTCAAATACTCAGACTCGGGTGTCTAGTGTCCAGCTTCGCTCAGGGAGTTGATGTGAGATTGAATTGACGTTCGAATCCATGACGGATCTTCCTTTATATACCCCATATGGGTAGCCCCATACAAAAAAGACTTCAAATGTTCCAGATCATTCCTGTTCAAATGTTCCAGATGTTCCTGAATGTTCCATCCTGTTCCCGAACATTCCAGAATGTTCCGGGATGTTCTGGAGTGTGGTGGAATGCTCAAGAATACTCTGGAATGTTTTGAAATGTTCTAGAAATTTCTATATCTTTAAAAGCACGCCCTTCAGGTAAAAACGGGAACTTTCTTCATGGATTGGGGATAGAAGGCTACCACACAATATAAATTATAGACCAATATGTATTGGTCTATAATATAAATTGTAGACCAATATGTATCCAATCATCGATACCTAAGCTTTTTGAAAAAATTGTCCTCCATAAAATATCCACAAACATTAAAGAAATTATAACTCCCTACCAACATGGCTTTTGTTCAAATAAATCTACACTGACCAATTTACTAATATACGAAAACTTCATATCTAAATCTTTAGCCAACAGGTGCCAGGTTGACTCAATATACACTGATTTTAGCAAGGCCTTTGACAAGGTGTGTCACAAAATACTAATCAATAAATTGGCGAAACTTGGAGTTTATGGTAGTTTATTAAATTGGTTTGTTAGTTATTTGTCCAAAAGAATTCTTAGTGTGAAAATAAATGGCACACAGTCTTACAAATTTATAGCAACAAGTGGAGTGCCGCAAGGCTCCCATTTAGGGCCCATTTTGTTTATTATATTTATAAATGATATTATTTTTCAGTATTCGTTAAATGATGAAAATTTAAATTGTGTTAGTGAAATTATGGATCTAGGCATTATGTTCGACAGTAAACTCACCTTTGTATGTCATATTAATAATATTATCAACAAAGTCCTTAAGACTCTTGGTTTTGTTTTGAGAGCTGCAAAAGATTTCAATGATTTAGACATATTTATTATGTTATATAAAACCCTTGTCAGATGCCAACTTGAATATAACTCGACATTATGGTCTCCCTTTTACAACATTCATTCAGACATCATTGAAAAGATTCAACGGAAGTTTCTAAGGTTTATAAACTATAAATTGCATATTCCTATACTAAACATTGATTACAATTATCTCCTGGATAAAACGTCTCTATTGAAACTTTCAGAAAGAAGAATAAGCACAGATTTAATATTATTACATAAAATACTGCATTACAAAATTGACTGTTCTGAATTACTTCAATTTATCAATATCCATGTTCCCCAAAAATCATGTCGACATTTATTACCCTTCTACTTCAAAACACCAGGACACTAGCTTATCAAAATTCTCCGTTTCCGAGACTGTGAATAAATATTCTAATAAATATTCTAATCTAGGTGATATATTTCATCTTAAAACTAATCAGTATAAACGTTGTATATTCTATCACTTTTATTCTTCTAGGCACAAATAGATTTACATAATTTCTTCAATTTTTGTTTATGTATATTGAATATGAGACTTCTTATCATTTTTACATAATATGTATTTTTATTTTATTATTTGTTTTGTTGTTACACTGTTTTGTGTATTTTCTTTTCTCATTGTATTATATTTTCTTCATTGTTTGTTACTCAACTTATAAATTATAATGTAAAAGCCCATCAGGGCGTGTAATAAATAAATAAATAAATACATAAATAACTCCCGTTATCGTACTGGGATTTGTCTTTGATTTCTAGCGGCATGCACATTGTACACTTTTTTTATTAATATATATTAAAGATTAATATTATCCAAACATCTAGAACTTTCCAGAACCATCTAGACTCTCCGCCACTCATTTCTGAAAGCTTCTAGAACTTTCTCCTTCCATAACATCCTAGAGCATTAGGGAACCTTCCAGAACTATCAAGAACCTTCTAAACTCACCGACACACTCCATCGCTCCTTCCAAAACTTTCTAGAGCTTTATCGAGCCTTCTAGAATTTTTCGGAACCTTCTAGACTCACCGACATACTCCTCTACTCCTTCCTCTACTCCTTTTAACAGCTTTATCGAACCTTATAGATCTTTCCTCGCTGACATACTCTTCACTCCTTCCAGAAGTTTCCAGAGTTTTATCGAATCTTCTAGAATTTCTTGAAATTTCTAGAGTCTTCTAAGAACTTTCAGCCCTTTTATCTTAAAAACCACGCCCTTTAGGTAAAAATGGGTACCCTTATTCCCTAGGGGAGATAGACATCTACCACACCATATAACTCTCTTGATCGTACTGGTACTCGTTTCTGAGTTTTTGCGTTCCGCATGCTTTTTTGGACTTTCTTTTATAATATATATTGATATATTGATTATGGCATCGGCAAAGGAAAAGAAATTGAAATTGATGACGTCATAATGTGATGCATTAAACAAACGCATTAAAAAATTATTTGAAATTTCAAAGGGGATTTCAGACCCAAATACTCAAGAGGTATTTTTATCGCTAATTGATACGTTGGATTCGGCTAGAAATAAATATGAAGAAACACATCAGCAAATTAATGTCATTAATTTGGAAATTGATCCAGATTACACCCCAGAATTTGAAAGTTGGTTAGAATTTGAAGACATGTACTGTAAAATAAAATGCGCACTTTTGTTGATTCAAGAGAGGAAACCGCAATTGGATTTACAAAATAAAAATTGTAAGAAACCAAAACTCCCGGCAATTGATCTAGTGTTTTTTAGTGGAGATCTAAAAAGATGGCTATATTCTAGTTTTTTCTAGATAGATATATTCTAGTTTTGTTAGTATAGTGTACAATAATGAGTCGCTTTCAAATTCGGAAAAATTGTATTATTTATTGGGGAAAATTAGTAAACAAGTACAAACAACATTTTCGGGTATTGTATTGTCACCTGAAAACTACGACATAATATTTGATTCTTTAATCGAGAAATATAATGATAAACGCGTTATCTCTTCCGCTTACCTTGATCAAATTTTGAATTTCAAGTCGTTTACAGAAGCTAATATCAATAATTTGGAATCGTTTATTGATAATTTTGCGTCTGCGGTCGCTGCAGTCAAAAATGTAAATTTGGAAAATTTGTGTGATTTCGTTTTTCTTCATATTGCATTGAAAAAACTTGATTTAGATTCCGTGAAGGGTTTTGAAACAAGTTATCGTGAAACGGATTTTCCCTCGTTTGAAGATCTAGTGAAATTTGTTCGTGAGCAAGTCAAGATTTTGCAGCGAACAGGCGCAACAAGGAAATCGTCCGCACACATTGAGACGTCAAAGAGATCACAAAAATCTACGCAAGCATTTTTAAGCGCTGGTAGCGATTTGGATACAACTGAAAATCGGCCGTTTAATAAATGTTTACTTTGTAAAAAACCGCACGGACATTTGTATAAATGTCAGGAATTTAAAAAATTAAGTATTAAGGAAAGATTCAACTTTGTCAAGGGTAAAGGATTTTGTTTTAGATGCCTAAGTGATAAACATAGGGCTTGCAATTCAAACGAAAGTTGTCATAAATGTAATGACAAGTTTCATCATACAATGTTACATTTTGAAGAACAGGGTGCATGTCACAGAAGGCAGTCAGATTCTTGGAACTCCCAAAGAATGGAAAACCAGACCACGGATCAAACAATTGATCCAAAGGAGGGCAGCTCGAATTCTGATGTGGCTTTATGCACGTTTTCCACTGTTCAACCTTATAATCGCAACGCACATTGTACAGTTTTGCTGGCTACAGCACAAGTTGGTATAATGGACTCACAAGGAAATGAACATCTCATTAGATATTTATTAGACAGCGCTTCTCAAAGCAATTTCATAACTCGTGATTGCTGCAGAAAATTGGGTTTCTTTTAATATCAACGCCCTTCTTGTTCCACAGTTAAAGGAATTGGAGGGTCATCTAAACCCATTAGAGGCTCCATTAATACCATAATTTATTCTCGTTTTAATCGGGCAATAAATTATAATGTAACTTCGTTGATAGTGGACAAGGTAACAGAACGCTTACCTACCGCAAAGGTTGACATACCTTCATTGTCGTATTTGAATAATTTACGCTTGGCAGACGAATCGTATGGAGAACCAGGAGAAATTGATATGTTGATAGGAGCTCAGCTCTTCCCGCATCTCCTGTTGTCAAAAAGGGTTCAGGACCCTTCGCAGAGGCATAATCTGCACGCTTTAGAAACAGTTTTAGGATACGTTATTTTGGGGGCAGCACCAACCCGAGTTGAGGAGAATGCTACCGTATCTTGTTGTGCTATGATGGACGAACCAGAGGATATTTCTCTCAAAAGATTTTGGTAATTAGAGGAGATAAATGTACCGTCTATTAAAAGTCCTGAGGATCGTGAATGTGAGGAGATATATAAAAGAACTACATCACGAGATCCTGTAACTGGAAAGTATTTTGGAGCCTTACCTTTTAAGCGAGATGCTTCAGCACTTGGGGATTCATTTGCAATAGCAAATAAACGTTTATGCCTCGAAAGCAAATTGGAAGACTCTCCTAAATTGAGAGACGCTTACACGAGTAATAATAATATAAGTGAATATTTGGAAAAGGATAATTTGTCTCCTATCGCACCAAATAAGGAGGATCAAACGCCATCTTGTATAATACCGCACCATGAAGTTAGAATGCACGCACGAGAGGGTAAGATCACCACGATACCCCCCTCCCCCGCCATGGGCATATCCGAGGAAGCTAAACTGGAAGAGGCCTCCCCTCGACTCGCCGTCGGAAACGCACCAATCTTTGCACTCACCGCCCGAGAGTGACCACCGCAACAACAACATTAGCACGATTCATTCCACGCATGATAATCCGCAACTAAAACCTTTGGATCACCCGCTATGGATCCATGGTTCGCCATGGATAAAATTGAGGCCCGAGCAGTGGCCTATTACCGCTTATAACGTCACCATGGTGACGCAACCGCCCGAACTAGAGACTAAGTCGTTGGTAGTGACTTCTAGTTTAGAGGAGTATGAATTACTCAACTTGTCGAAACGGTTTTCTTCGTGGAATAAATTATTACCTTGTTTGTTTTATGTATATAGATTTCTTAAAGTGCCGTATCGACGACACATAAGTGGATTGGACTTGGAGTTTGTAGAACTCAGAGTATTTCGCGAAATACAATTGGCTCATTTTTCCCGCGAGTTTATGAATATTAATTAAGGAAAAACGTGTAAACCTGTATTTCAACACTTGAGGCCGTTCTTGCACGACGGACTTATGAGATTGGGGGTTCGATTAGTTAATTCGGATTTAGATTATGATCAAAAACACCCCATGATCCTTTTACGAAAGGATCACATATTGAATTTATTGGTTGATCATTATCATAAAAATCATCGCCACTCGAGTCCCGCATTATTAATGTCTATTTTGAGGCAGAAATATTGGATTATATCGGCCCGTCGTTTAATTAGAAATCGCGTACATAAGTGCAATTCATGTTTTCCGCCACACCCTAAAACAATCGCACCTTTAATGGCCGACCATAAGCATTGTCGGGTCACTCCATCTGTAAAGCCATTTACGCACATCGGCATAGACTTTGCCGGGCCTTTAAAGGTAACCATGTCACGTGGACGTGGAATTCGTTCTCAAAAGGCATATATTTGCTTATTTGTGTGATTAACAACGAGAGCGATACACCTTAAACTAGCGTCAAGTCTAAGTACCGAATGTTTCCTGAATGCATTTAAATGCTTTCTTTCCCGCCGTGGTCCCATGTCAATTTTATATTTGGACAATGGAACTAACTTTGTACGAGCTAAACGAAAGTTAAATGAATTGCACGCATTTTCAACATCTTCACATTTTGGTGAAGAATTCGCAAGTGTTTTGGCCAATAATAGAATAAATTGGCATCTAAATGCGCCAATCGCACCACATTTTGGTGGAAATTGGTAGGGAAATATCAAAAGTATGAAGACTCATCTTTTTCGCGTAATAGGAGATCAGATTCTGTCTTTCGAGGAGACAACTACAGTGCTCACGCAGGTAGAAAATATCCTAAGTACAAGGCCATCATATTTTTAATATCACTAAAAGAAGGAAAATTTCCCACAAAATTTAAAGAAGCGATTATAATCCCTATTCATAAAACAGGTTCTAAAAGCAACATTGAAAATTACCGCCCAATATCAATACTCACGGTATTTAGCAAACTATTTGAGCGCATTATCTACGATCAAATTTATACTACAATTGTTCGCAACATTCAAAATCAACAACACGGATTTTTACAAAAAAGATCGGTTTTAACAAATTTGGTAAATTTTACCGATTATTTATCGAGTAATATGGACAACAGAAACCAAATAGATGTGATCTATACAGACTACTCGAAGGCCTTCGATAAGGTAAACCATTTAATTTTAATTAAAAAATTAAATCAATTAGGCATTCATGGTGACTTACTCCGATGGCTCACTTCATACCTTTCGAGTAGACTCCAATGCGTCTCAGTTGAGGGATCAAAGTCCAACTTCTTTTCCGTGCCCTCCGGCGTACCTCAAGGTTCTCATCTAGGCCCATTATTATTTAATGTGTATATTTATGATATTCACAAATGTTTTTTACACTCTAATTATCTAGCATACGCAGATGATAAAAAAATATACCTAGTTGTCAAATCAATCGAAGACTGCTTTAAACTTCAAGAGGACCTCAATCGTCTTTTTGTCTACTGTGAATTGAATAAACTAGTCATAAATATCTCAAAATGTAATAAAATATCATTTACACGTAATAAAAATAAAATTTCATTTGATTATACACTAAACGGGACACTTATCAACGAAGTTGAATCTATCAGGGACCTTGGGGTAACGCTTGATTCTAAATTAAACTTTATCCAACACACTAATAATATCATCAACAAAGCCAACAAAATGCTGGGATTTATAATTCGTATATCGAAACCTTTTCGAAACGTAAATACTCTATATTCCCTCTACACCGCATATATCCACCCACACTTAGAACACTGCACACCGATCTGGACTCCTTTCTACCAAGCCCACATTGTTAGGATCGAAAGAATTCAAAAAAATTTTTTTAAACACTTAAATTATAAACTTAACCTACACTTTCTAAATTACACCGATTCTATTAAATTTCATCACTTCAACTCCCTTCATACACGACGATTAATTTTTGATCAAATTCTCGCTCAGCACCGAACGAGTACAGTCGCATTATTTTGTAAGAAGTAAAACAATAAATATAGTTACTTACATTTAATAACTCGCCCACCTGGGCATTCCATTCATTTAATATGGAAACCGAAGAAATTTTTAAAAATATTAAAGACTTAGTTAATAAGATCACTTCAGTGAAAGACTCAAAAATAAAATTAACACTGGAACAAAATATTGTATCACTGGAAGAAAAAATTCAACATGAACTAATTAGTCTACAAAAGAAGATCATAGAATTACAAGAAATTAATATTAAAAACAATCATCACTACACACAGAAACTCGAAGAAATTAATCAAAATAACAAAAAATCATACGCAAGTGCACTAAGTAACAATAAAAACTTCGCAGAAACTTCATATAATGCAGAACAGAAATACGCCATTTTAATTACCTCAAAAAACACCTTGAAGGCCGAGGACATAAAAATAAAAATTCAAAAAAATATTAATTTAACAAAAATAAAAGTTGGAGTAAATGGAGTAAAAAAGATCGGAGAACAAAAATTAGTGATTTCTTGCCAAAAAAAAGAAGATGCAGAAAAATTAACCGAAGAGATAAATAAAGTAATTGGAAAAGAAGTATCGGCTGAAGAAATAAAAAAAAGAAAACCGTGCTTAATGTTGAAAAGGCTGCAATGCCAATTGACTGAAGAAGAAATAATAGACGGGATTGTACAACAAAATGAAGGATTAACCCTAGAAGACAAAAAAGACATTAAGCTTATCAAGGAATTAAAAAATAAGTACAATGAAGGAAAAGAAAACGACACCACTAACTACATTATTGAAACAAATGGAAAGTTAAGGAAAAAACTAATAGAGAAAAAAAAAATAAACATCAAATTCCAAAGAGTATACGTAGAAGACTGCAGCCCGCTCAGACAATGTTACCATTGCCTCAAGTTCGGCCACACAGCCCAAAGATGTCTCGCCAGGACGCAGCCTCCCATTTGCCCTCATTGCACTAAGGAACACGTATTATCCAAATGTGAAAACAAAGAACAAACTCCAATCTGCAACAACTGCTGTGTCCAAAACAAAAGGTTTGATATGAACTATTCCACCGATCATAGAGTCGATAGCATAAAATGCCTTTACCGGCAAAAAATGCTTCAAATTGCTAAAGAGCGCATTGACTACGAATAAATATTGTAAATTTTCATTTCCTCAAACTCTTATCTATAAATTAACAATGAATGATACTTTATGTAACATAGCATTAGGTAAAAAAGTATGTATTGAAGAAAACTTACATCACTCTATAAGAGATTTCTATTTTATTTGCACTGAAAAAGGATTTACTCAATTTCATAAAAAGATTAAAAGCGTAAAAATTTTTTTTGAAAAATTAATAATATCTTTAAAAGAAATAATTTTTTTCCCGGGCTTGATTGGGTTAACAAAGACCTACTCTACTGGCGAAACTAATTACTCCATTCCAGGGTACCATGTAACAATAATAAGAATAAACAAAAACTCTGATATTGGAATACCTATTTCCAGCCAGTATAATGTTCCCAATATTAATGATTATGATGTTTATATTTTAATGTTTATTGTTTATATTTTAAATATAAAATTTAAAAACGTAAATAAATTATATATTTATATGTTGTTATTTCAGCCATCATATCTATGTAGACATAGTGTATATTTAAAATTCTTTGCCTCTACCATTTGTCATTACAAATTACATAAATGTATCCATAAAATAACTAACCTAAAACTGCAAAATGAATGATTTTTTATGTAACGCTTTGGATAAAAAAATTTGTATAGAAGAAAATTTGTGTCACTCCATAAAAGATTTCAATTTAATTTGTCCTGATAAAGGATTTAGCCTATTTCATGTAAATATTAGAAGCATAGAAAGGAACATGGATGAATTAATAATATCATTAAAAGAATTAAATTATTTCCCGGGCTGCATAGTTTTAACAGAAACTCACTCAGCCGGTGAATTGAATTTCTCTATCCCGGGGTACTCTTACTACACAACAACAACAAAGTTAAACAAAAACTCTGGTATTGGAATATTTGTATCTAACCAATACAATGTACTTAATATTAAAGAGATTCACAGTATTAGTAATGTTAACATATTAAATATTGAATTTAAAGACATAAATAAACATTATAACATTATTGCTATTTATCGAACACATAGGTCGATAGTGTCACACTTTATTGATGAATTAAAAAATATTTTATTAAATTTTAGAAATAAAAACAATGTTTTGGTTGGAGATATGAATTTAAATATCGCAAGCGACTATTCTAGTAAGGATAAAGATAGCTATCTCAACATGTTAGCAGAACTCAATTATTTATCGTGCATAAATTCGTATACTAGAGACGTTCGAGGTCAACGACCTTCATGCTTAGATCATATTTTTACAAATATACCGGATATCCAAAATATAACAGCAGCTGTTATTCACACAACTATCACTGATCATTATTCTTGTATCTTTAACCACAAAACCAGCAATCCAATATTGCCATCATTTAAACAAACAAAATCTTCCAAAAAAGTACTTAATATGGATACATTAAAAAACAAATTTCAATCAGAAAATTGGATCGAATTATTACAATGTAATGATGTCAATATCTGCTGTAAAATATTTGAAGAAAAAATATCTAAATACATAAATGACTCGTCAAAAAATGTAATTCCCAAACACAAACTGTCTAACTTCAAACCTATAAAACCATGGATTACTCATGGATTAATAGTATCTGTACGACGTAAGCAAGCTCTTTATAAATTAACAACTCAACAACCTAATAATAAAAACTTACTTAATCACTTTAGAGCATATAAAAATAAACTTACATATATCATAAAACATACTAAAGAAAGTTACTATAAACGGAAGTTGGATCTAGCTGAAAATGATAGTAAAAGAGTATGGACGGTTGTAAATGAAATAATTGACAAGAAAAAGAACAATAATAACGAAATCAATGCTATTAATCATGATAACTCAAAAACATGCTGTAAAGAAAACCCCTCAAAAGCTGCAAATATATTTAACACTTTCTTTGCAAATGTTGGGAAAAATCTCGCCAATCTCATTCACATTGATCCAAATATTATAACATCTCCAGACTGTAATATAAATGCTAAAAATAAAATGACAACATTTGAAGTCACCACAGAGGACGAAATAGTATCTATCATAACCGATATGAAAGGAGGATCTGCTCCGGGCTTTGATGCAGTCACGGTTGATATTTTAAAAAACATAAAAAATCAAATTTCTAAGCCATTAATGCATATAATAAATACAAGTTTCCAAAGCGGAGTATTTCCATCAATTTACAAACAAACTACTATTACCCCAATATTTAAGTCAGGTAATCCAGAAGAAGTAAATAATTACCGTCCCATATCAGTAATCTCAAATATAGCAAAAATTTTTGAAAAACTAGTTAAAAAAAGAATGAGCCAATTTATAAAATGCAACGATATAATTAATGAAAACCAGTTTGGTTTTATGGAAGGTAGAAGCACACAAGATGCAATTGCAAAATTAAGTAGCCTTGTACATAGTTCATTAGATAAATCATTTAAATGCCTGGGAATTTTTATAGATCTCAAAAAAGCATTTGACAGTATATCACATGACAAACTTATAAGTAAATTAAGAAACATTGGATTAAATGGTTCAGCTCTAGAATGGATAAAAAGCTACCTTTTCAAACGTCCCCAAGTTGTAAAAATTAATGGTGTGCTTAGTTCACCAAAAATGAGTCATTTCGGCATACCTCAAGGTACAGTCCTGGGACCGTTACTGTTTATTATCTATGTTAATGACATATTCATACAAAAACTAAACGGAAAAATAATATCTTATGCTGACGATACTGTCATAATAATTGAAGGTACGGATTGGAATACTGTTAATAATCTAGCTAATATTGATATTAACATATTGAAAAATTGGTTCGATAAAAATCTCCTCTCTCTAAACACTGAAAAAACAAAATTTATCCCATTCTCTATCAATAAATTCAAATTAGAACCAAATTTAAACATCATAATACACCAAAGTAAATGTAATAAAACTATCTGCAATCAAGATTGTGCTATACTTAGTCCAACTCCCAAAATCAAATATCTTGGTGTATATATAGATCAACATTTTAAATGGAAAACACATATTTGTGAACTCGTCAAAAGGATTAGGAAATGTATTTATATATTTATTAGACTTAGAAATATTCTTAGCTTAGAAAACCTAAAAAGAGTGTACTATGCAACTGTTCAATCTATATTGCAATATGGTATTATTGGCTGGGGAGGAACATATGACAATATTTTAAATCCCCTCAAAATTGTCCAAAGGTTGATAATTAAGGTAATCTTAAAAAAACCGTCTAAATTTCCTACTGAAATTCTTTTTTCAATATTCAATGTGCCTATAATAGACAAAATCTATAAAAAATATTCAATTCTTCAAATTTACAAAGAAATACAGTTAAATACTCGTAACTTCCAATTCAATACATCAGCAAGATACCAGAAAACTATTAAAATTCCTAAATTTAATACTAAGCACATCCAAAATTCCTATCTTTATCTGGGCATAATCTATTATAACAACCTCCCATTAAAATTAAAAACCATCGAAAATATGCAGGAATTTAAGCCCAAATTAAAAAATTACCTGAAACTACTATAAAAGTCCCAAATATGTTTACTTTGTATCTTAAAGTCTGCTATTTTATAAATCATTTATTCCTTCTTTTTTCTTTCATTTCTTAGTTTCTAAATCTGAGTCTACTATTGTATAAATCTTGCGTTCTTTCTTACGTATCCTTTACTTACTTATTACAATAATTTTTGTTACTAACTTACATGATTCTTCCATTTATAATGATTTTTTAATTTATATTATGATTTTT
Source organism: Limnephilus rhombicus (assembly GCA_929108145.2). Lineage (NCBI taxonomy): Eukaryota > Metazoa > Arthropoda > Insecta > Trichoptera > Limnephilidae > Limnephilus > Limnephilus rhombicus. The sequence goes on from OV815278.1 coordinate 39,356,151, forward strand.
TTAAACTCTTCAGGATTTTTATTTTTAAATTATACAAGATTTTTTAACCTTCTTATTATTTACAATAGCCGTTATTACTAACTTACACGATCATTAATTTACTAATTGAGCTAGAACTCCCTCACCAAACACAAGAGCATTGTCTCTTTATGGTGAGGAAAGGCAATTTATTTTTATTTTTTGTTAACCTTATGTAACTATGTAACTATGTAACTGTTGTAACTTCATATGTATTTTTAATAAACATTGCCAATAAAAAAAAAAAAAAAAAAAAAAAAATTTTTATTATTTAAAATTTTAAACAATGGCCTGGACTCACCAGAGCTTACCAATTTAATAAAACTCCATATTCCTTCAAGATTTACCCGACAATCGAATTTACTTCATTTGCCCACTTGTAGAACAAACTTTAGAAAAAATTCCCCGATTCCTCGAATATGTGCTCAATACAACGAATTGTTTCACAACGTAGACATTTTTAATTTAAACCTTCAGAAGTATCGAATAGAAGTAACGCGTGCGATATTGGATTGATACGGGGTGTGCAAGGTATCGAGAGCATCTCATATCTCTATCCTATATTCTCCCTCCCCTCCCCCTCCTCTCCCCTTCCTCTCCCCTTCCTAAGTCTAAATTTAGCGTAAGATAAATTAAAACTCCATCTAGAAACAATATTAGCATAAGAAACTCTTTTGGCTTCACTGCAGTTAACGTGTATATTTTTATGTCTATTGTATGTATATAAGCTGTTTGTTTCTTACAAATCAAATAAAAAAAATAAAAAAATAAATAAAAAAAATTATGTAGGACACTCTCTTCAGACCCATCTGAAATTCTCGCGTTAACCCCCGCTCATTTCTTAACGACTACCCCGCTGAAACACCCACCAGCCATGACCATTGAGGAGGATAATTTGAACCTTCTATCACGTCATGACTTGTCAATCGTTCTGGAAACGTTGGAGGTTGGATTACTTGCATACTTTGCAAGTACGTCCCAAATGGAATACTCCCGCTAACCCTGTCAAAGTCGGTTTAGTAGTAATTGTGGGGACCGAAAACGCTCCTCCGTTGCATTGGCCGCTAGGAGTAATTGTCGAAGTTTTCCCCGCAAAGGACGAAGTAATTCGTGTTGCTCGCGTTAAAACTGCATCGGGAACATATATTCGGCCTGTAGTGAGGCTTTACCCTTTGCCGACTCAATAATGGGTTATTATTGTTAGATTTAGTTAAACATAGCTTAGGAAATTTAGGATAAGTATTTGGTTATATTTGTTTATTTGCGATAATGCTATCACAGTGCGGTTTAGAAAAGGCAACCCTTTCAAGGGGGGGGGGGGGGATTGTTGCGCCAGTTTGAATTTTGAATCATTGTTTGTCTATGATGGTAACTGAGTCTGCTTTGTTCCTTATTCCAATTTCCTACCTGTATAAAATGCCAAAACAAAATAGCTTTGTTCTTTTGCGCCTAAAGTAGAATGACACAAAACACAAAAATAAAAAAAACTCTAAACTCTAACCGCTTGTGACATACGCAAAATTTCTTTGCTTTTGTGACGCCCGCCGCTACAAATTGTATTTTGATCCGCTCTCGCTACATGTTTGTATTCGAACTGCCCGCTGTGATTGCTGTGTATTAATTGTATTTCGTTTTGACCCCCACCACGGAAATCGCTAAAGAACACAACAGTGTCATATTGTGAACTCGCTATATTTCGGCCCGCAACGTGAAATTTGTGGAACATTTACGAGTGCTCGTATATGAAGGAACAAATAATTAACTGTTATTAAGTTTATAAGTTATAAGAGACAAACCCAGTGGCCTGATATGAACTATGGAAAGTGCAGTAGTAAGTTTTGGCAATCCAATTTACCCCTTCCTTCATTGCAGTTACTCAGTGAATTGTTATTAATTTGGCACACGCATACGCACCCGCTAAACAAACGGATTGGGTTTGAAATTGTCGCAGCCATTTGGCCTTTCGCCCCACCACTCTATGTCAATCTCTAATCGAATACGGTATTATAGCCTGGGCAGGAGCAAACGCTGCCGCCATTGATCCAATCTTTAAAGCCCAGAAACTAATTATTAAGATTATATTAAAACTACCGATCACAAGCAGTTCGGATGAAATCTTTAGGTGAATCTGCGCCTTGGACATTAGGCAAATTTATGCCAAAAAAATATTAGTATACCTCTTCAAACACAGAACTACCTTTGAAAATGTCCAAACTGCTCGAGATACTAGAACCAAAGGGCATAATCTCCTACTTATCCCTTTTGCTTAAACAACCTTTGGCCAAAGAAATTTTAGATACTTTGCAACAAAACTATATAATACACTTCCACTGGCAATTAGACAAAACACAATGTATCTTAAATATAAATCTGACACCAAGTCCGGGATTACCGGCCAAAACAGATCCAACATCAAAGATTTTATCAAAACTAACTTAAAAGTATTTATTTTTTCAATGTTACGTCGATGATTATCTGTTACTTGTAATATTGTGTTATTATTTGTACTTTGTATGTGTTATTATTATAAACTGCTCATGCTAAGTGCCTGCTCTCAACACAGGTTCTCCTAGTGAGACAGGCATAGAAAAAACAAATTGTAAGTAAAAAATTAATAAAGATGAATAATTTAAAAATTTTAAAAAATGACACTTGCGCCACCTATTTCAAAATTTTTAATACAAATTTCATAACGCCACAGCTCACTATTAAATATAGAAACCATCGTGGGCATGCACACATCAAATTCTCAAAGTTTCATCGCAATCGGATGAATGGTTTACGAAGCATAAGGGACAAATAAAGAAACATTAATTTATAAATTAAGATTAATCCCGTAGATTCATTTTTGCAGATGATACTGCACTAGTTGTATCAAATGAAAACCCGGAAATAGCAATTAATGAATTGCAAAGAGACTTTAACGAGCTACTCAAATGGTCTCATGATGTAGGACTAATTATTAATGTCAAAAAAACTAAATGTATGTATATAAGATCACCGAGCCTGAAAATGTGGAATTTACCTAAAATAATTGCACACAATTTTGAATGTATACATAAAAAAATTGATAACATTTGCTACTGTGAAAGAATTGATTTTACAAATGAATATACTTACCTTGGCATAATCGTAGATAATAACTTTAAATGGGATAAACAAGTGATTAAAATTTGTAACCAGCTCCGATGTTTGGCGAGTAATTTTTATAAATTAAAATTTGTGTTGCCTCGATGCACTCTCAAACTTATATATCATTCTATGGTCGAATCCATACTTAGATATGGAATTCGAACTTGGGGACACTCGAGCAAAATTAATATTAAATACATTCAAAATTTACAAACTGCTATAATTAAAAAAATTGTTAAACCTAGCATTTACAATCAAAGAAACAACCTAAAATTATTGTATGGGTCTGAGGGCCTACTTCCAATTAAAGGGCTTCTCTGGTACATTATAATTATGGATAATTCGGGAGAAAGCATGTATAAAAATTTATTGGTACATAATCACACAACAAGATTTACTGAAAACAAAGGCCTAAAAATACCACGAATATCAAATAAGTATGGTAGCAGAACGCTCGAATATATGATACCCTTGATTTACAACATGTTAAATCAAAACATTAATTTAAAAAATAATGAGGAACCCTGCCATAAACTCACAAAAAAGTGGTTAATAAATGAACAACATATTTATCTATCTTAAATCTTATATTAAGTATTAATATTGTAACCTAGGCTAATCTGTGTTATGTAATAATATTAAATGGTAGAACCTACAGACAAGCTGATCTGTCACAGCTTTGTGGGACTACCCATATTTTATATTGTATCACATGTTATTATATTCAATTAAATAAAAAATAATAAAAAAAAAAAAAAAAAAAAAAAAAAAAAAAAAAAAAAAAAAAAAAAAAAAAAAAAAAAAAAAAAATCCTTTCTGTTGGTTGGTTGCAGAGTTGGTGACCTCCCTGGACGCGTACCGCATGGTGAGCGTGTCGTGCGGGATGCAGCACTCGCTGGCGGTGAACGAGTGGGGGCAGGCCTTCGGGTGGGGCTCAGACGAGCGGGGACAGCTGGGGCTGGGCGAGAGGGCATCGGTGCGCGCCCCCCGCATCCTTCGTGCGCTCGCCACGCAGCACGTGGTGCAGTTGGCCACCGGGGGACACCACTCCCTGGCGCTCATGAGCAGTAAGTCAAGCAAACCAAATAATCCATGCCACTTATTGTTGCAATGCATCCAATTTGGGAGGCGGGTATGGGTACCGCCGCCCCGGGAACCATTTATTCGATAACCAACACCTCTGCCGTAGATCACCCCTTCGATATGTTTGGTGTCTTTGGTGCCCGGGTTCATGGGGGGATGTTTGTCCGGTTCTTGGCGGCGGATGCTTCTGCTCACCAACTGCGTGGCAAGCCGGATCGAGAGAGGCTGGTTGAGGGGAATTATTTTCCTCAGGGCCTCCTGTGTGGAGATAATGTACCATAAGACGGGCATCAGCCTAGCATGGTGGTCGAAAAATCCACTAATTAATGTGACCACAATATTTATGTAATGAATAAAGAAAAATTAAAAAAAAAAAAAAATGTAAAAAAAAATCCCATTTTCTACCTGGCATGCGTTGCAATGCCGCTCAAAGAAAGAAATTGCGTATCCCTTCCCATGCGTCATTGTTTCAGCCCCCTTTCCCCTCCCCCTCCCGCGTCCTCCTTTTCCGGGAACCCCCCTCTATCCATGTTCCGTTCCCCCTACTTTGTTCCCCTCCCCCCTCGCATTCCCTCCTTGTCACTAAACCATGTGAAATACACTTCTTTTTCCAATGAATCGCGCGCCACCTATTGTAAATTTTTAATACAAATTTCATAGTGCCAGAGCTCACCATTATATATAGAAACCTTTTGCGGATGTGCGCACAACAACTCACTAAAGTTTTATCGATGAATGGTATAGGAAATAATTTCATTATACCAGAGCTCACCATTATATATAGAAACCTTTTGCGGGTGTGCGCACAACAACTCGCCAAAGTTTTATCGATGAATGGTATAGGAAATAATTTCATTATACCAGAGCTCACCATTATACACGGTGTCCGGAAACTCGTAGTACAAGCGGAAAACTGGTGAACCTACATAACATAGAGAACCCAAATAAACATAAAGATTTTCAATTTAAGCATTTTTAAATTTAAAATTAAGAAAAAAAAATTATTTAAAAAAAATTTCGGCTTTTTAGGGTTAAAATTTTAGAAAAGCGGAAATGTCATGATGACAGATGGAAGATGTTATTCTAAAATTATTTATAAGTTGCTAAATCTCTTTTCGTGTCCATAGTTTATTTATTTTCATCTTAATAATTTATTCTCCCACCTCTTCTAGGCATTACAATATGGTTAATTAGCGTACCTATTTATTTTGTTGTGTGGCAGCTCCGCATATGGTTGCAATGTTTTCAAATCCAAAAACACATCACAAACATTTGTCACCAATTGTTCAACTTTATCACAACTATCATCAACGACATTGGAGGGTACCCACCGCTTTCCCGCCCTGGTATAAATAACAGATTACTCACTAACTAATAATTCAATTAATTCCATTCACAATTAATCACACAAAGAAAATAACTTACGAGTCACAAAAACACCTTGTTTTAAAGTTTGTTACGCTATAATTAATAACGCACTATTATTTACGTTTCAAATAAAAATAAAACACACATTTGATTTTGAACCGAATTAGTTTAATTTAATTATTATTTTTAATTTATAAACTAACGTTCAGACAAGATTTTTTATGCATAGCACAAAGGGTAACAATTATTATAAGCAATAATTATCAGCCTGAAACACTCATCAACATTGAAAAATCTTCCGAGAAAAGATACTTGCCGCCAACGGGACATGAACCCGTGTCCTTCTGATTGCCGATCAGCTGCTCTTGACCACTGAGCTATGGGGCTTATCAAATACCCGCCAAATAATTCAATATATACTAGTGTTTCATTCAACAATTACTGCTTATTATATTTTTTCCACCTGAAAACAACCAACTTTATTTTTGCGAGAGAGACATTGTAAGTGTTAAATCCCTCGCTAGGTGGCGTCGAGACAAATTATGACTACATTTATTGGGGAAATACTTAAACTTGTCAAATATTAATTATTATTTTTAATTTATAAACTAACGTTTAGACAAGATTTTTTATGCATAGCACAAAGGGTAACAATTATTATAAGCAATAATTATCAGCCTGAAACACTCATCAACATTGAAAAATCTTCCGAGAAAAGATACTTGCCGCCAACGGGACGTGAACCCGTGTCCTTCTGATTGCCGGTCAGCTGCTCTTGACCACTGAGCTATCCCGTTGGCGGCAAGTATCTTTTCTCGGAAGATTTTTCAATGTTGATGAGTGTTTCAGGCTGATAATTATTGCTTATAATAATTAGTAGTTTAATTTAATTAGTTAGTTAAATCAATTAAAAGAACATCCCACGTCAAAGCGTAAATACAAACTAATTGGGCGGGCCAGAACACGAAACTGTTTGCATACAACTCGAGTGAACTAGCGCTGTTTCGTTTTTTAAAACGGTGCTAAAATGAGACGCATGCGGGGACTCTGCGGCACATTCCTTGTATTTTTGAATGAATTCGACGCGAAATATTAAAACATCCGGTCAGTACAATAAAATGATCGCTGAACACGAATATTATTTAATTTCTAATTAAATAATATTAATGAGTTAAATTAGTTCATTATTGCGGACATCAAACAAAAAGAGATATACGAGTACCTACCAATTTTCGGAAAGCTATTTTACCACTTGAACATTACGCGGCGACGCACATTTCGATCGCCGATATTTGTTGGGAACTTCTAAAGCTGAATCCGGTTATCATCGTATCATATCATTACGATATCATAATATGTAATATGTGCCGGACGTATGAATTCATTCCTCCCATGGCGGTGGAATATGATAAATGTATTTATAAGAAGAAGCTGTAGCACATTTAACAGATTATGCCCAAATATCGATGTGTTTAACACGAACTTTGATAAATTCACAGCATACATAAAAAATAACACTCCATTGAATGCCACATGTTTAACTAATAACTTAATAGTTCATTGATTTCTGTATTTCTCTTTTTTTATTTTTAGTTCACAACATTTTCTCTCCTACCTTTAGCAGTTCAAATTCAAATAAAATCTCTTCCTGAAAGATATTATTGATATTATACATCGTATAATTTGTCATTATTTTATTGGTCAATAACATAAATAATGAATTTATACAGACTGTTTATAACGCTAACAAATAAAATAAAATAAAGGTCATGTTCCGAGAGAGTACGGCTGGAGAGTACGGCTGGGACTCCCTCAACCACTCTCTCACGATCTCCTGCCATGCAGCTGGTAGGCAGACAAATAAACGCCGTCAAGACTCGGACAAACCTCACCTCATGAACTCGGGGACCCCTGCTAAGTCACCAAACGTAGTGAACTACTTGGGGTGATGTACGACGGAGGCGTCTAGTAATATCTACAGGAATTCCAAAAACTGAAAAAATCGAACTAATATCTATGAGAACCAAAGTGCGTACGAATATCTACAGCTCAAACTGCTGACTAATATCTATGAGAACCAAAGTGTTGACGAATATCTACGGCACTGGCAGAGGTTGCATTTGCAATTATGTATAGCATATTGGAATAACGTAATAATGCAGTTTAAAAAAAACCTTTTATTTATGTATGTATGTATGTATGTAAAAACCCCTAATATCAAACTATTGGACACATTTAGCTGATTATTCCTAATGATCAATTGCATGGACCATCGATTTTAAAATCAGAAATTCTTCATGCGATAAAGACTTCAGACAATAGAAAAGCGTGCGGACCAGACGATATTCCAGTTGAGGCGTTGAAGCTCTTTAATGATGAAAATGTTGACTACCTGTTGAGGTTATTTAACTCTATATATGACACAGGGAATATACCCCAAGATTGACTAAAATCCACCTTCGTGACATTGCCTAAAAAACAATACCCTAAGAAGTGCAGTGACTATCGATTCATAAGCCTGATGAGTCATGTCCTTAAATTATTCCTTAAAATAATACATGCCAGGATACGCAATAAGTGCGAGCAGGACTTGGATGACACTCAGTTTGGCTTCAGAAATGCATTCGGGACGCGTGAAGCATTATTGTCTATCGACGTACTATTGCAAAAGTGTCGTGACCAAAGAAAGGAAGTCTTTGCCTGTTTTATTGACTACGAAAAGGCATTTGACAGGGTAAAACATGCTGACCTAATGAAAATGCTTGCGGATTGTAACGTTGACACCAAAGACCAGAATTTCATTAAAAACCTGTATTGGTTCCAAACAGCAGAAATAAGACATGGGAATGAGAGATCTAATGCAATTGCCATTCAGCGTGGAGTACGACAAGGCTGTATCCTGTCGCCACTATTGTTTAATCTCTATTCCAACTATGTCTTTAAAAGAGCCCTAAGTAATACTGATAAGGGTCTGAAGATCAACGGAGTTGTCATTAATAACATAAGATACGCAGATGATACTGTATTACTAGCTGACTGTATCGATGACCTCCAAGACCTATTAAATCTTGTTAATAATGCTGGTGAGCAACTGGGCCTAACAATCAACGTCAATAAAACTAAATGGATGACATTTGGACGACTAGATCACTCTGAATCAGTGATACTGTTAAATGGTTGCAATGTCGAAAAGGTGGAAAGATTTAGCTACCTCGGCAGTATTCTCACGGAGACTCTTGACCCAGATGTGGAGGTTAGATGCAGAATTGAAGCAGCAAGAACTGCGTTCATTTAAATGAAATCCCTCTTCTGCAATGACAATATCAGCTTAAAACTAAGGCAGAGAATGCTAAAATGTTATGTGTGGTCGGTCTTGCTCTATGGATGTGAAACATGGACCTTGAAAGTAAATACCATGAACAGGTTAGAGGCTTTTGAAATGTGGCTTCACCGGAGAATGCTCAAGGTCCCATGGACCGACATGATCACCAACACAGAAATTCTCAGGCGGGCTAGAGCAGATAGAGAACTGCTTACATTAATAAAAATCAGGAAAATTTCATATCTGGGTCATATACTTCGAGGGGAGAAGTATCACTTGCTCCATTTGATATTGAAAGGCAAGATAGAGGGTCGCCGAGGGCCTGGTAGGAGACAAATGTCTTGGCTGCGTAACATACGAGAGTGGACCGGCATTAGAAGTGTGGAGGAGCTATTCCGGGCAGCGCAAGACAGAGAGACATTCTCAAGAGTGATCGCCAACGTCGGGGGGACCTGATACGGCACGCAAAGAAGAAGAAGCTATTATTAAGGATTTGGGTTTTTGTTTTAACAGCTTTCTTTATTTCGAGTGCTTCTAAATCATTTAGTCTGTTACCATGACTATTTCTATGTGAGTTAGGTTAGGTTAGTTTAGGTTGTGGTGCCGTGTATTTCGAAATAAATAAATATCTTTTACTATGACCTCCATGTTTATTCAATAAATTATTGTCCTCGTAAACAGCAAAATACATAATATTATGCAAAAACTTTATGTACTTTAAACAATTAAGCCTTTATGTAATTAGTAATTACGTAATTGAAGTAATTTATGCTTCTCCGTACAACCTCTTGCTCAGCTGCCCTCTGTAGATATTAGTCCAACCTACGCTCTGTAGATATTAGTCAACACTGGGACCGTCATAGATATTCGTCCGACCTTACCTCGGTAGATATTAGTCAACGCTCTGAAGTTCGTAGATATTAGTCCAACATATGAGCTGTAGATACTCGTCCGACATACAGGCTGTAGATATTAGTAATTTGAGTCACCTATGGCAGAGGTGTTGGTTATCCAATAAATGGTTCCCGTGGCGGCGGTACCCATACCCGCCTTCCAAATTGATACATTTTATTACATTATTAAAAAAATAATAAAAAACCTTGTTCAAATTGGTTCGAACACGACTGTAGCCAATGGCGGCTACAGAATGTTACAACAGCGGCCATTTTTTATTTTTGTTCCCGAGGATGAAAGGGATCCAAGTCCAAAATTTGAAGAAATGAGTTTTTGATGCAGACTTGAAGTAAATTATCATGTTTATCGGTGGCGGAAAGATGGAAGTCCCATTATGAAGAAAAAATAGGATTTTCAAAATTGCATGTGGATGCAAGTACCATGATGCAACAACAATCTTAGAAGCAGAAGGATGTACCATGGACTTTATTCCTTTTCTAATACACCACATGTCATAACAAAATAGTCCACTTCATTTAGAGGGAGTAGGACTCAAGTCCATATTTTTGTTTTTTTTTTTTACATGAGCTCTACACAGGAGGCCCTGAGGAAAATAATTTCCCTCGGGGCCTATGTCATCTTTGGGGATGCTGTGTGGAGGGTTTTTTTAAGGAAGGGAAGGAGAGGAGAGTTCTGGGAAGGAAAGGGGTTTAACCTCTTGGAGCGCGGAGGAACAACACGGAAATTTCACGACCTTCAATTTGAATCGAATGTTTTGTGGATTAATTTTTACCTATCGTGTATTTTATTGACCGAAAAACATTCCTAGAACAATAAACTATCTACCAAAATAACATTACTTGCGTTAATTACGTAAATTGATAGGTTTTGCGATGTTTTAGTCGAGGAACTCATAAATGTGACGCAGCCAAAATGATATTTCGAGATGCCCACAGATAAAAATTATTTTAAAATAATCTGTGGTTACAAGGTGAATGAAATCTTTACCCATCCCATAGGGAAAATTAAAAATTAAATATAAATTATTCCGAGTGACTAGACGCATTGCGGGTTTCGCTATGGTAAAGGACGATAATAGAGCAAGCGTTTCTCACTTCGTTCTTCATACACTTTCTTTATACATAAGGGTCAAAATTGCATTTCAAAGTGCCGCGGCCACCTCGCAGCCACCTCGCGGCCACCTCGCGGCCACCTCGCGGCCACCTCGCGGCCACCTCGCGGCCACCTCGCGGCCACCTCGCGGCCACCTCGCGGCCACCTCGCGGCCACCTCGCGGCCACCTCGCGGCCACCTCGCGGCCACCTCGCGGCCACCTCGCGGCCACCTCGCGGCCACCTCGCGGCCACCTCGCGGCCACCTCGCGGCCACCTCGCGGCCACCTCGCGGCCACCTCGCGGCCACCTCGCGGCCACCTCGCGGCCACCTCGCGGCCACCTCGCGGCCACCTCGCGGCCACCTCGCGGCCACCTCGCGGCCACCTCGCGGCCACCTCGCGGCCACCTCGCGGCCACCTCGCGGCCACCTCGCGGCCACCTCGCGGCCACCTCGCGGCCACCTCGCGGCCACCTCGCGGCCACCTCGCGGCCACCTCGCGGCCACCTCGCGGCCACCTCGCGGCCACCTCGCGGCCACCTCGCGGCCACCTCGCGGCCACCTCGCGGCCACCTCGCGACCACATCGCGGCCACCGGGTGACAAACGGCAAACAACCGGTTAAGGGGTGGGTAGGAATCTAGGGTTCAGTGTGTCCTGTCCAACGAACAAATATTGATTTTTATATACGAGGCGTATCCAGAAAGTAAGTGTACTGAGGCTCTCACAACCGAATGTATTTTATTTTCGACATGTTGGCTACACATAAGTGTAGCCTCTTGTAGTGTAGACTCTTCCCCTCCGCAACGAGACCGGTTCAAGGTCAGTACGTTGAGAAGTGTCGACGCGACAACACGTTTCATGAAAAATGTCAATCCAATCTCCCGTCAAGTGCGAAATACGCGGCGTCATCCGTTATCTCGTTTGGAAGGGAAAACTTCCGGTTGAGATTTATAATGAGGAGAAAACTGCATAGGGGGATAAAGCTATGAATCGTACGAGTGTGTACAAGTGGTATCGCGAGTTTAAAAATGGTTGTACGTCTGTGCATGATGATCAGTAGAGCGGAAGACCTTCAATTGTGACTGACGAAATTGTGGAAAAAATCGAAAAAACGCTCAGTGACGATCGCAGATTGACTGTGGATGATATTTTTGCGATGTTTCCGCAAATCTCCAGATCTCTACTACACGAAACCATCACAGAAACCCTCGGCTATCGGAAACTGTCCGCGAGGTGGGTCCCAAAACAGCTTACAGACCAACACAAGTTGAATCGAGTGGAAGCCGGACAAGAGTTTTTGAGGCACTGCAAACTCCATGGAGATGAATTTCTCCGCTCCATCGTTACTGGAGATGAAACTTGGGTTGCACACTACACGCCTGAAACCAAAAGGCAGTCTCAACAGTGGCGTCACACCTCTTCACCCTCCACCAAAAAGTTCAAAACCACAATTTCAGCCGAGAAAATCATGGCATCCGTGTTTTGGGACTGTCAAGGCATAATTTTGATTGAATATCTGCCTCAAGGGGAGACCATCAACTCTGCAAGATACTGTGAGACCCTAAAATAATTGCGGAAGGCGATTCGAAACAAGAGGAGAGGCATGCTGACAAAGGGAGTCAGCGTGCTACATGACAATGCCAGATCACACACGGCCAACGCCACGAGAAACTGCTTGCCTCGTTTAAATGGGTGTCCTGAACCACCCCGCGCATTCCCCTGACCTAGCACCTTCAGATTATCTCTTTACCTCCCTGAAGCTGCACATGGGTGGAAAAAGATTTTCAACCGACGAGGAGGTAAAGGAGGAGGTGGAGAAGTGGATGAAGGGGTTGGCGGAAAACTACTTCGAGGAAGGCATCAAAAATTTGATACCCCGCTTCACCACCTGCATTGAAAGGAATGGCAACTATGTCGAAAAATAGCTTACATAATATGTACTACGGTAACCATGTAATTTTTTTGTTTCAATAAAAAATTTTGTAACCTACAAAAACTCAGTACACTTACACTTTGAAATGTGGCTTCACCGGAGAATGCTCAAGGTCCCATGGACCGACATGATCACTAACACAGAAATTCTCAGGCGGGCTAGAGCAGATAGAGAACTGCTTACATTAATAAAAATCAGGAAAATTTCATATCTGGGTCATATTCTTCGAGGGGAGAAGTATCACTTGCTCCATTTGATATTGAAAGGCAAGATAGAGGGTCGCCGAGGGCCTGGTAGGAGACAAATGTCTTGGCTGCGTAATATACGAGAGTGGACCGGCATTAGAAGTGTGGAGGAGCTATTCCGGGCAGCGCAAGACAGAGAGACATTCTCAAGAGTGATCGCCAACGTCGGGGGGACCTGATACGGCACACAAAGAAGAAGAAGAAATATAATATAATAATAAATAATATATATTAAATATACAATTTTATATAAAAATTGTTTTAAACAACAATTTATAACACAGGTACAACTCTGGTACTTCGCTCGAGTTTAACCATTAGCGTATATTATTACGGAGTTAATAATAATATAACTTATTAATTTTGACATTTTATGAATAAACAGACACACAAAAATATTAATCACATTGTTTTTCATAAATATATGTATATATTTAAGTTTTGTAACTTAGAATTTAAAGATATAGCACCAAGTATACATATATACCTTTTTTTTTTATTCTAAGCAAACGGTTTATAATGAACTGTGTACTTTTACAATTAATTCTACAATTTTTGTTATTTAATTAACAGGATTACTCAGAGATCCAAAGATTCGTACCTCTTTGCACCTTGAGTTGTCTTGATAGTTGAAAAATATAAAATTTACATAAAAAATGTTTACATTTAATTTCTCTTCATGTCGTATTTGTTTAAAAAATAAATATATATAATAAAACATATATAGAGATATAAATATAGATATAGATGTTGTTAAGTTAGTTTATAATAGAGCAAATCTCCTATGCATTCGAGTATGCAATATATTTCTACTAATTGAAGAGAATAGTTTATGTAATATATAAACTTTTGCATACAAAGTGTTTGTTTTCCCTTGGGAAACTGAAATTTGTTTGTTTCAAACAATTTACTTAACAATCACAACTTCACAAAGCTGGTTGTTTACCTCAATTATTTGGCACCATTCAATGGCGATGGTTGATGACATTATGACATTTAAATAATTTATTCTTACATAAATGTTGATTGCTATTATATAAATTTCCTTCATGGATAGACCAAATGACGACCAAATGCGAGTTAGTCAGGAAACTCCACGGAGTGAACATTCTTGATATCCTAAAAATGGATTTAAATTCAGTGCAAAGTGAGGGTTGATTGATCTCCCTAAAAGTGATGCCTAATGAGGCTTAATACCCTGATTTGGGACAGTGACGCTTTAGAGCATAAAGTGATATGACGATTCTGAAGGAGTTATGTAAAATTTGTAGAAATAATATTTATTATATTTTTTTTTCAGTTTAATGTGTGTTGTTTATCTAACATTTAATGATTGTTGTTCACGTAACATTTAATTATATCTTGTTTATTTTAGGTATTTTAACCATAGTAATCTATAATATTATATTCTAATTCTAATTCAAATTTAATCAATGTGTAATAATTACAAATGTTCATACGAATTATTTATTAAATATTATGTTTTTTAATCTTTGAAAAGATTGTTAAATATTACTAATTGCTTTGTTGTTTTATTTTATAGAAATCCTTGGATCGACAAATGTATCAGATAGAATAGGTTTATTTTATAGTTATGTTTGGGGACAAACATTTGCGTGGTCCGGGAGGTAATGTTATGATAAAATATTTGTTAATATAACTCACAGTTTATTTTATCATAGATTTAGGCAAGTAGGTACCTAATTTCAAGAGGTGATTAAATAAGATTTAAAAAAAATAAAAAAACGTCAACGTAAATTTATTTTTGAATATTGGAAGCTAAAATTTTCAATTATTTTTCGAATAGGGTATTGAGTACTGGAAAATTTGCTTGGAGCTTCACTCATTAGCGTAGAGCCGTGGTGGTGGTCTCTATACTGAAGTCGAACGTGATTTTTATTTTACAAGTTCTTTCGTGTAATAATTTAATAAAAATGATTGCTTGATTAACCTAATTGGTTCATTATCAAAAGGCCGCGACCAGTATTATTCGTAGCGCCGTTAAAATGTTTATTATACATTATTATTGAAACCGAAATAACCGCAATCTATTTTACAAAGGATTTAATTATCCACTATTTGCCGTGTATCAAGGCAATATAATAAATTAAAGAAGATCATTTTCTTACAAGGAGTCTAGCCTGACGAAAAGATGATGGAAAGATAGACTCGCCTGGATTTGCAATTATTCCATGGTTGGAGCGAATTATTAAAGCAAAACTGTTTCAGCCGTCTTCAGTTCAAGATAAATTGACAGATTCTACATCGGGAATAAAAGCTTCCTGAGAAAACCAGAGGCCCGTGATTTATTTTAGATAGATAGATAGATAATTGAATTTTGGTCGATCCAGGGGGGTGAGTTTTAAATACTTTAATTATGTTTTAATGTTCTATTTATGATATAAATATATACAAATAAATCTATTATTATTATTCCTTATCAATACTGTCTATCATTTTAAATTCTTTTATATTTAGAATGTTTATTCGAATAATAATGTATAACCGGTAAAGACATTAGAGCGTCAAAAGACGAAAATATAACAATAGCCGTCGAGACATTAGAGCGTGTTTTGACGTAAACGCGCGAGTTTTTACAAAAATTGATTTATATACATCACTAGTTCACGGATTACCGTGGAATAAAAAACGGGATATCGATAATGAACAACGCTACGTGTCTGTATTCAAAAATATCTATGGAACATAGAAATTATTTTTCTATGCGTAATGTTCAGTGACAAGTTCGTAATTTATATTATTTTGTGTTTCGAAAATGATTTTTTTTTTAATATTTTAGTTTGGACGGATAATATTTTGAGGTGACAGAAAGTTTTTAAATATATTTCTACAATAAATGAACTGTAATTTTTTTAAGTTACTGCAGAAAAAAGTTCATTTTCAACGTTTTCAAATAATGGTAAGCGATTTTTTAATATTTTTGACGTTTTCATAAAAAAATATATATTTGAAGGGTAAATATTTATTTATAATAATATAATGTGATAGTGCATTTCATAATCTTTCCAAAACAGTTTTTAGGATTAGGCTACGTTTCCCAAAACGTGATTTATGACGCTTTTAGTAAACATCGTGAATAATACCAACATTTTAATTTTTTGACGGTTTGCAATGTCACACCTACTATGCAAAATAGGTTATTAGAGAGGTTAATAAACATTTTAACGGCGCTACGAATAATACTGGTCGCGGCCTTTTGATAATGAACCAATTAGGTTAATCAAGCAATCATTTTTATTAAATTATTACACGAAAGAACTTGTAAAATAAAAATCACGTTCGACTTCAGTATAGAGACCACCACCACGGCTCTACGCTAATGAGTGAAGCTCCAAGCAAATTTTCCAGTACTCAATACCCTATTCGAAAAATAATTGAAAATTTTAACTTCCAATATTCAAAAATAAATTTACGTTGACGTTTTTTTTTTTTTTTTAAATCTTATTTAATCACCTCTTGAAATTAGGTACCTGCTTGCCTAAATCTATGATAAAATAAACTGCGAGTTATATTAACAAATATTTTATCATAACATTACCTCCCGGACCACGCAAATGTTTGTCCCCAAACATAACTATAAAATAAACCTATTCTATCTGATACATTTGTCGATCCAAGGATTTCTATAAAATAAAACAACAAAGCAATTAGTAATATTTAACAATCTCTTCAAAGATTAAAAAACATAATATTTAATAAATAATTCGTATGAACATTTGTAATATTACACATTGATTAAATTTGAATTAGAATTAGAATATAATATTATAGATTACTATGGTTAAAATACCTAAAATAAACAAGATATAATTAAATGTTACGTAAACAACAATCATTAAATGTTAGATAAACAACACACATCAAACTGAAAAAAAAATATAATAAATATTATTTCTACAAATTTTACATAACTCCTTCAGAATCGTCATATCACTTTATGCTCTAAAGCCGTGGTCGTCAAACTGCGGCCCGCGGGCCGCATGCGGCCCGCGACGGATATTTGTGCGGCCCGCACAAATATCTGGCGTTTTCTTTTTATTTATTTTTTCAAGTACAATTTACACTGTCCGTTTTTTTGCGGCCCGAACAAATATCTGCCGTTTTCTTTTTTAATATATATTTTTTTAAGTACAATTATACTATCCGTTTTTTGCGGCCCGCACAAATATCTACCGTTTTCTTTTTAACAATATTTTTTTTCATTTACGAGTACAATTATACTATATGCGTTTTTTGCGGCCCGCACAAATATCTGCCGTTTTCTTTTAAAATATATTTTTTCACGTACAATTAATTATATTATCCGTTTTTTTACAAATAATTATATTGTCGTTTGAGACTTTCAGGGGCGGTAGAAGACTCAGAGAAAATTAGAGAGCGTAGAGATGACACGGTGAGGGTGTAGGAAGGTAAAAAAAATTTCAAAAAAGACCAAAAAATCACGCTTATCACGTACTAATAAAGCAAAATAAACCTTAAAATTGGTTTATTTTTGTTATTGTATGTATTGTTATCATTTGTATCACGTAAGCGAAAATTCACACCTTTCGATAGTTTCCCGAAGTGGATGAAAATTGAACTGAAAGATTCCATTACATATACAAACAAATAATTTTTTTAATGTAATATTATGATTTTACGTGTATTATTATTATTATGAAGAATTAACACTAGACAAGAAGGAAGGAAGTAGCAAGTTGGTACTTAAATAATTGCTTTTTTAACTTGCTAAACAAAAAGGTACAACCCCCCCCCCCCGAAATCATAAGTGTGCGGCCCGCGGTGATACCTCACATTGTCCTATGTGGCCCTTGACCAGAAAAGTGTGACGACCGCTGCTCTAAAGCGTCACTGTCCCAAATCAGGGTATTAAGCCTCATTAGGCATCACTTTTAGGGAGATCAATCAACCCTCACTTTGCACTGAATTTAAATCCATTTTTAGGATATCAAGAATGTTCACTCCGTGGAGTTTCCTGACTAACTCGCATTTGGTCGTCATTTGGTCTATCCATGAAGGAAATTTATATAATAGCAATCAACATTTATGTAAGAATAAATTATTTAAATGTCATAATGTCATCAACCATCGCCATTGAATGGTGCCAAATAATTGAGGTAAACAACCAGCTTTGTGAAGTTGTGATTGTTAAGTAAATTGTTTGAAACAAACAAATTTCAGTTTCCCAAGGGAAAACAAACACTTTGTATGCAAAAGTTTATATATTACATAAACTATTCTCTTCAATTAGTAGAAATATATTGCATACTCGAATGCATAGGAGATTTGCTCTATTATAAACTAACTTAACAACATCTATATCTATATTTATATCTTTTATTTTATTTTTATTTATTTATTACATAAGATACATTTATACAGTAAAATAACATAATAATAATATTTCAAAATAACTGTAAATATTAAAATGGGTACAAGTGTTATTATGTCTTGTTTGTCTATATTAGTTCCTAGCTAGGCAGATTGCCCGTTCTAAGGAACCAAATGCTGGTGAAAAATGCAAAAAATGTATTCTGAACAAAAAAAAACAAAGTGTTTTTTTTTGTAGATTAAATATATACTATGTTCTTACTGATTGTGGCATTTAATAGTTAACACCTCGTTTGCCGCTCGTGCACCGGTGTGTCATGAGATTTTACACGCGATTTTGACCCTTATGTATAAAGAAAGTGTATGAAGAACACGGTCAGAATCGCTTGCTCTATTATCACCCTTTACCATAGCGAAACCTGCAATGCGCCTAGTCACTCCAAATAATTTATATTAATCATTTACCGGAGCGCGGGAGCGTGCGCAGTTCTTGCGCATGCGCAGGAAAAATATATTTATCTACGAGTTTGACCCTTTGACCCTACGAATTTGTAAAGGACAGTGTCAGAATCGCTGGACACGAGTGTCATTTCTGCCGCCGGATGCCGCGTCGTAATTGGTGGAGCTTTTTGCTGGCCTACTCCGGCAAACAAGAGGTTAAGCATTTAAAATTTTAAGTTTTAAGTGACGTTATTTAACAATTTTTCAGACTCAACCCTACCTAAGCCAATCAACCATTTATTTATTATTGAACTGATGCATGTCATTTTACATGTTTTAATATTTAATTCTGGAGGGATTTTATTATATAATTTCGGTCCCAGATATGTATATGTCTTTTGGAACTTCGACGTATTGCTCCCTGGGACCACAAGATCCTTTCTGGTGTGACTTCTTGTGATGTATTTATGATCAATTTTATCAAGTTTTTCTAGATTTTTGTGTACGTGGATAATAACCTTTTTTATATAGTTTTGACGAACATCAAGTACATAAAAATTTTTGTATAGCTGATCGCTAGAAAACCTACAGGGTTTACGCATAATAACTCTAATTATGGATTTCTGGGCCTTCACTAGTGGATCTAAAATTGTTCTACCTGACGCTCCCCAACCAATACAACCATACGTTAAGATGGGGTTGCATAATCCGAAATAAATTTTTCTTAGATCTTGCTGTTTGATTATATTTCGTAATACAAAGAATATATGGATCAATTTTCTTACCCTTATTGTGAGGTTGTCAATGTGATATTTCCACTTAAGGTGATTGTCTATAATAACGCCTAGATATTTGATGTTTTTCACACTTTCCAAAACTTCACAATTGCAGATAGAATTAATATTATCGGAATTACAGTTACGCTTATGTATTTTAATTGTAAATGATGTACTAGTTTGCCCTTTTATAGTTGAGCTGAATCTTATGTATTTAGTTTTTGATATATTTAGTGTAAGTAGATTTTTGTCAAGCCATTGTTTTATCGCCTTGTTTCCACTTTCAGCATGTTTATGTGTTTGAGTCCAGTCGTCTCCTTCAAATATAGCTACCGTATCGTCAGCGAATGTAATAATTTTTCCGCCTACTTTTAGCTCGCATAATTCATTTATGTAGATTATAAATAGAAGAGGTCCCAATGTGCTTCCCTGCGGTACCCCAAAGTTAGTCTCTAGTGATTTACTCACTGTTTTGCCCATTTTGAGTTGCTGGCTTCTACCCGTTAAGTAACTCTTTAACCATTCGTAGGGCATACCTACAATGCCAATATTTTTTAATATTTTGAGGAGTAATTTATGAGAAATTGTATCAAAAGCCTAGGCTAAGTCTAAGAACAGTGCAATGTTTTTCTTTCCGCGATTTATATTTTCAGAAACATGTTGTGTAAGTTGCGCTATCGCATCGTCCGTTCCCCTCCCCGGCCGAAAGCCGAACTGATTTTTGCTTAAAAGTTTTCGGCTCTCTACATAGTTACTTAATCTGTTTTTAAAATTTTTTTCTATAATTTTTGAGATAGCACTCAACAGGGATATTGGCCTATAATTGCCCACTTGGTTTTTGGGTCCATTTTTGTAGATTGGTACTACTAAAGACTTTTTAAGATGGTCGGGGAAAACCCCTGAAGTAAAACTTTTATTAAAAATGTTCGATAAAGGTGATGCAATATTGTGTTTAATAATTTTTAGTGTATGAGTGTTAAGACCGTCAGGACCTTTCGAATGTGTGTTGTTAAGATTGTCAATAATTTTTAGAACCTCTTCATTTGTCGTAGGTGGGAATTGAAATGAAAAAGAATTGTGTTTTGTTTCTATTGCAGATGCCAGTGAATCTTCAGTTTCCTTAGTGACACTTAGGATGTTTTCCGCAAGGTTAGACCCAACCGTTGTAAAATATTGGTTAGTGTGGCAAGCAATTATGTCCGAATCAGTGGTGGCTGTGTTTCCAATTAGGAGTTCGTTAATATTAGGGTCAATTTTATGTTTAGTATTGGTAATTTGCTTAACGATGTTCCACATGTTTTTACTTGATGGATCTTGGTCAAGTTGATGCTTATAGTACCGTTCTTTTGCCTTACGCATAACATCTTTACAAATGTTACGATACCTACGGTAATTCTCTTGTTTACAAGTATTTTGTGGGTCTTTGGTCGCCACTTTGTGTAAATGATTTCTTTTGTGTATAGCTTTTACAATACCACTGCTAATCCAAGGAGAAAGTTGTATTTTTTTATGTGCAATGAGTTTATCTTTTGAATTTTGTTGAATGCATGTTGATTTTGTTAATAAATAAGTTGAGGGCTTTGTTAACATCAGTCACTCCACATACATCTGTCCATGTTTCATCATTTAGATCCCTAATTAATCCCTCGTAGCAGATGGTTGATGTAAACTGGTTATATTTTACTTGCTTTTTAAGAGATGTGTTTGGAATGCTTATTGCTGTTGTATAGTGATCAGTTATTGTATTGTGTATAACAAATGCATTGGAAGCCATAATATTTCTGGTATTTATGTGATCTAAACATGACATGCTATTATTTTGAACCCTGGTAGGGACTGTAATATTTATTGCTAAGTTGTTTTCTGCCATGGCGCACATGTAATCGTGACATTGTCGCTGTATAATTCCAAAAGTGTTAATATTTATATCTCCCATCACTATTTGTTGTTTAAAATCACTACATTTTTTGAGCTCAGATATAAGATTATCTAGAAATGGATGTATGTCGTGGAATGATGGTGATCTGTAAATGGCTAAAATACATAGATATCCATTAATGACTATTTTTAGACAATTAGATTGACTGATGCAAATTTCTTGAACTTGCGAGTGGATGTCATCGCGAATGTAAGTTACGACTCCACTGTTTTGATTCAATAGTTTTGTTGTATGATATTCATGATATCCTGTAATTTGTTTAGCGAGATATGAGTCATTCAGTCTGCATTCTGTAAGGATTATTATATGAAATCTAGCAGTCGACTTAATGCTATCTAAAAATAAAAGAAAGTCATCCAGATTTTCCATTGTACGGATATTTTGATGTATAATATTAATTTTGTTACTCCGATAAATTTTTTTGATTTCATCAATTTCTTCTATAATAAATTCATTGTTTGGCTCTCCTATGTTATCTTTTTCCGTATATGCGTTTAAACCCATTTTATTTTATTTATATTATTACATGTTATCTTAGGATCGCTGAGTTTTAGGCCTGTATTTAAAATTGCAAGGAGGGTGATTGTACAATATAAATATTTTAATTTAGGAAGTTTGGTATTTGTTGATGGAGATAATGCTAGTGTTTGGTTCACATTGAACGGTATTAATAATAGTTTATAATAGTGTATAAAAGTGTATAATATGTTGATAAATGAGATGATATGATAGTGATCTTGATGTTTGGTGCTTGCTGTCGAAAATACTAATAATAATATAATAGAAAAAACAGTACCTTCTAGTCATTTAATGTCCGTTAGCTTTTGCTCCGAATCTATCAGTATCGGCCTCGAATTATCGTCCCTTTTTGCAAAAATTCTCCCAGCCTTTGTCCAGACATACCTATAACTGTGTTCCCGTGCTAACTGCCTGGCTAGGAACCATACACGTTTTGCTTGAAAAGTTAAGTATTCCGAAACGTATATTGGGTTTCTGGGACCTGACATACCTATAATACTTGTATTCATTTTGCCTTCAACGTTTTCACTGCGGTTAAATTTTTTTATAGCGGAGTACAAATTTTCTTTATGCGTTTCTGAGGTAAGTTTAACAATTACTGTCCTTGGTTTAATATCCTTGGTGTGTGTAGGTTTTTCCCTTTGCGTAACTCTGTAGATTGTTTCAATGTCCTTTGATCCTATGCTGCAGTTTGTTGTTTTGCTTATATTGTATATAATGCCTTTTAATGTATCTGGTGATTCTTCTTGAATTTCAGGAATTCCGCGAAATTCCAGACATTTTAAGTTTGCCTCCCTGTTTTTATGTTCCACGTCAATTTCCAATGAATGGATTCGGTTTTGTAATTTTGTCATCGTACTTTCTATTGTTTCTATTTTTTCTTCCAATTTTTTGTTGTTAGTTAGTGCCAGCTCCATTTTTTTGATAAGTTCATCATATTTTGAACTAATGAACTCCAATGATTTCTTTGTTTCTAAATTTTCTGCTTCTAGTTTTCGGTAAATGTTGGATTCAAATTTGTTCATACCTTTTCGGAAATCAGCTAAAGTCAGCTGCGTTGTTTCTGCATCAGGAGAGGGGGAAACCGGGATAGCTGCAGAATCTTTGAATGTATCATGAATATACTTTTCCCATGTTTGTAAAATATCTTTTTCATCCAATATTAATTTATTGGAATCGTCAACTAAACATGGTGGAGTAATTCTTCTAGAAGTGTCCGTAGTTTCCTTCAATTTTTTGTGAAGTTTGAATGCATTGTGACTACGACTGTACAACTCTAGTTCTTCACACTGTAACTTTATCCATTCTTCTTTGGCTTTTTTAATTTCACGTCTAATCGTTCTTTGTAAGATTTTATATTGTGTCTCATTATGTTTGTGTTTACGTCTCTCATCCATTAAGTTCAAGATGTAGTCATTAATCCAATTCTTTTTTCTAATTTGCTTATCAGCTTTCAAATTTGTATCACAGGTTTCACATATAACTGACTTAAGGTTATCCCATTGTGTTTGTATTTCTATCGATGGATCACAAGGGAGTAGCTTAATATTATCGTTCAAAGTCTGAGATACCTTATTTCTGACCACTTCGTTGAGTTTCGAGAAATCCATTTTAATTTTGTTTTTGGGCTTTTTTATTTGTTTTAAGCGTAAAACAATATCGGCAGTTAACAAAACATGGTCAGAACCAATGTCTGCACCAGGGTACGTGGTGACTCTCTTTACAGAGTTCCTGAATCTATGGTCTACTAACACATAGTCTATTTGGTTCCTGACAATATCATAGATTGTTCCATCCTGAGGTGATCTCCATGTATAAAGCCTTCTTTTCGGGAGTTTAAACCAGGTATTTAATACAACCATATTTTTATCCTGGCAGAATTCATATAGTCTATCACCTCTTTGATTGCTTATGCCTAAGCCATATTCACCAACTATATGAGAGCGGCGATCTTCACCAATTTTGGCATTTAAATCTCCAATGACAAAATTGACTTCTCCTCCTTTCAAACTTTGCAATGTACTGGCTAGTGAGTCATACAAAGATTCCACATCATCATCATATCTCACTTCCGCTGTTGGTGCGTACACTTGAATAATATAAATGTTGATGGGTTGACAGTGTAATTGTAATAATATTATTCTCTCCGAGATGGGTACAAAATTCATAGCAAATTTTACATACTTCTCCATGACACATATAGCAACTCCGTTTCGACGGTTTCCATCCTGTGGGTCACTTCCTGAGTAGTATAGATTTCCCTTCTCATGTTGGTGTATGCCGCTGCCAGTCCATCTCAGTTCACTAATTCCAAGGATATGTACTTTTAATCTTTCCATTTCCTGTATCGTATTATCCAATTTACCGCTGTATAAACTTCTAACATTCCATGTTCCTAATCTTATTTTTGAATTCACTATTTTGAGCCGGGAGATTCTTCGCACCCCTGGCCCTTTTAAGGGCCGCCCGGGACTCGGGGCCATTGTTTGGTTTCTCTCTTTCTTTATCGTATTTTGTGTTCAGGCGTTACTTTGTACATTGTTTTATGTATAACACATACAGAAACACTGGTATTTATAATACACTGATCATGACGATTGTGTAATAACTTGTATAAAAAGTCCTATACTAAAAACAATTTGAAAATACATAAACCAAATGTCAAATATGACACGACTTTAACCTCAAATAGGCAAAATTTATTGCAGATTGTCCGCAAATATAGCCCTTTTCGTAAATTGATGAGGGCCTAAATTATGTTTCAATAAACACAATAACTATTACTTATCTAAATCTCTATAAACAGTATGAAAATAAACCAAAAACACAAAATGTTGAATTGCATACGTGTGCACTTTAAGTCATTTCAAATGTCAATACAATACAATACACGCTTTCACCAGGTGACAGGTTAGCAGTGACGTCACCACTCACCATTTCAGTAATGCCAACTTAACGCTGTGTTTTGAGGAGAGGTTTAAAAATGCACATTTTAATAATTTTTAAAAAACTCTGCGTTTAATATTATGAAATAAAACTTATATATTCAGAATCAGCGTTTATTGGTCTATATGAACATATTTTTTTAAAGCCATAATATTTTTCTCTGGAGTTCCTTATTGTACCAACATTTGATTTTAGATTTTTTGACGCTTTCTTTCGACACTCAAACTCTAAATTTCCCGTGATATTACAAAAATCACAAAATATACGTTTGTATGATATGTCCTGAAGAATTAATATTATTATTTTCACTAAAATAATTGTTTGAACCATTTCTCTAATTCTGATTTGAAAATGTTCGTGTATAATTTTTATTCCCATTAGAATAATTTGTTGAACTATTGAAATTATTATTATTATTCAAACTGTTATTATATTCTCTAAAATTTGATTTAGAATTATAATCAAATTTTCTATTAAAATTAAAATTTTTATTTTTTTCGTTGCTATTCATCTTTTCTGTTGAAGAATAAGATGAATTTTGTTTATCTGTTGTAGACGAGTAAGATTCTAATTTTTCCGTAGCTTTTGTTAATTCGTCAAAAGAATATATATCACGGGAAGCCAGTAAATTTGCATACATTGGAAGCAAAGCTCTCATAGATAATTGTAAAAGTTCAGATTCTGGAAGTTTGGAATCTAACATATTATTTAGTGATTTCATTCACAATGTAAATTCAAAAGCGGACATACCATCTGTTTGTTTCATATTAAATAATTCAGTTTTTAGTTGAATTTGTTTATTGCCAGCCTCAAATTGTTTAATAAGCAATTTAGATAATTCCTCCCATGTTAAATCTGCATTATAAATTGACCTGAACCAAAGTGAGGCCAATCCCTCGAGAATGTCAGGAAAACATCTTAATAAATCCCTATGCTTTATATTTCTTGTTCGGTATTTTTCTTCAATTTCAAGGAAAAATTTCTTACACAACTATTCCCATTAAATTTTAAATTCCAATAAGGAACTCCAGTGAAAAATATTATGGCTTTAAAAAATATGTTCATATAGACCAATAAACGCTGATTCTGAATATATAAGTTTTATTTCATAATATTAAACGCAGAGTTTTAAAAAAAATATTAAAAAGTCCATTTTTAAACCTCTCCTCAGAACACAGCGTCAAGTTGGCATTACTGAAATGGTTAACGGTGACGTCACTGTTAACCTGTCATCTGGTGATAAGCGTGTTGAATGTTGTATTGACATTTGAAACTCCTACTGAAATGACTTGAAGTGCACACGTACGCAATTCAAAATTTCGTGTTTTTGGTTTGTTTTCATACTGTTTATAGAGATTTAGATAAATAATAGTTGTTGTGTTTATTAAAACATTATATAGGCCCTCAACAATTTACGAAGAGGGCTATATTTGCAGACAATCTGCAATAAATTTTGCCTATTTGAGGTTAAAGTCGTGTCATATTTGACATTTGGTTTATGTATTTTCAAATCGTTTTTAGTATAGGGCTTTTTATACAAGTTATTACACAATCGTCATGATCAGTGTATTATAAATACCAGTGTTTCTGTATGTGTTATACATAATAGAATGTACAAAATCACGCCTAAACACAAAATTAGATGGCAAGATGTCATTTGTATTTGCAATGAAAAAGATGATTTATTGTTTTTATATTGCACTTTGGTACAATACAATAACAGTAGCGATGAAATGTGGACATTTTACCAATGTTTTTCTATATTAAAAGCAGTTAATCTTGAATAAAAAAATGACTTCTCACACCTAAAAGTAATCATACTAGAAATCCGCCATATTGTTTATTGAAAACAGGGGTGTTCTGCCCAAAAAAATTATTTCCCTAGATTTCGAGGTGAAATTTCCCTAGAATTTCACATTTACGCAATTATCTATGTAGCCTCCTATTGTGTAACACTAATCCTGTTAAATGTTAATTAATATGATTAATTAATTGGGAAGATATCGGAATTTGGTAAATGTACTTATAATACTGTGCTTTTGCAAATAAAACACTTTGCTACGTGAAATAATAATTTAAAAGTACGAATACACTCACCACTGAATTCCAAATAAAAAAAAAACACTTTGCACAATAAAAATCAACCGCAATCACCGATAAAACGGAACTTAAAACATAAATTAATTTTTTTCAGAGGTCCCATTTATCTTTTTAGATACATAATATCATTTTGAGTTGTCAAGTGTTAAAAATAACATTGCATGTAAGTACATGAACAATAATTAAGATTCATAGGAATTCCAAAAAAATATATATACGTATATATACATAAATAATACCAGTAATATTGTCATATGTAATAAAAAATTTGCCAGAGTTCAAAATTTCCCTAGATTTTGTCCTAATTTCCCTTTTCCCTAAAAAAATATTTTTCTCCCCTAGACCTAGGGAAATTTCCCTAGAAATAACATCACTGATTCAATATGACAACTTGAAAGTAAATAAAACTATCGGTGGGTGATGAGTCACACAATCCACCATAGATACGGTGGTTTTCTAAGGGTCTTGAAAAATTAAATCTTTGACAATTATTTTAACTATTAAAACTAACTATAAAAATAAAAATAAAAATGCAGTTATTTAAGTATGAAGGTCTTTATTCATTAAAAAAAATAAAAAAAATTGGACTGGAGTTCTCTATTGTTCAAACTAGAAACGGAGGGAGTAGAGTCATTATGTATTATTTTTGTGTAGATACGATTTTAGATTTTCACGGCCAAAAATTATTTTGTTATTAGTTTTTGGGGTATTATGCCGTGTTGCGCTACCTCCTTCTTTAGCCAACGTTTCGGACAGCGTTGCAGTGTCCATCATCAGGGCAGATGTGTAATAGTTAGGGGTGATGTTAGTACTTATCTACTTAGGAGCGATACCGTGTCGCCAGCTCCACTCCTCTACGAGCTGGCACTACAATATACTTCAACATGTTTTTTTGCGTTTAGCCTTGATGTAACCGTCAATTACCGGATACCAAGAACTATTGAGTT
Organism: Limnephilus rhombicus; assembly: GCA_929108145.2. Taxonomy (NCBI): domain Eukaryota; kingdom Metazoa; phylum Arthropoda; class Insecta; order Trichoptera; family Limnephilidae; genus Limnephilus; species Limnephilus rhombicus. Next base: position 39,384,281 of record OV815278.1, read on the forward strand.
TAGCTCCGTCGTCTCTATTAATATTTATAGGATTTTTGTGAATTTCAATTGCCTCCGTAATCAGGCGTGCTCTATGAGTTTTCGGTCTTCCCAGGACTTCAGGAACAAATCCAAAGTAATGGCCGGTTTCAATTAAATGCTCGGCGATTGCCGATTTGTCAGGGTGGCCAAGTTTACATGCTCGAAAGTGTTCCGATATCCTTTTAGAGATCGTCCGCTCTGTCTGGCCCACGTAGACCTTATCACATCCGGAACAGCTGAGTTTATATACTCCATCTGTTTCCAGAGGAAACTTGGTCTTTGCAGGCCTCAAAAAGTCTTGTATTTTTGTCGTGGTTCTGAAGACAGTCTTGATGCTTTCTTTTTTCAATAGCCTGGCAATTCTGTCTGTCACATTGTGAACGTAAGGCAGGAAAGCGCAGCCCTTTGACTCTTGTTCAATTCTGTCTTCGTTTGGTGCAGATTTGGCTCTTATTATTTGCCTTGTCTGCCTTGCCGGGTAACCGTTATGCTCCAGTTTTGTAAGTTCTGCTCCGATTTTTGTTTCTTCACATATTCTGGTCGCTCGGGTCACCAATGTATGGATATGTCCTCTCTTCTGCGCTGGGTGGTGATGGGAATCAGCATGTAGATACCGATTTGTATGAGTTGGTTTTCTATACACTGTGTGTCATAGGCTACCATCTTCTTTTCGCATCACCTCCACATCTAGAAAAGGTAGGATCTTAGAATCATTTTCCAGCTCCATTGTGAACTTAATTTTAACGTGGAGTGAGTTGAGATGGTCCAGAAATTTGTTCAGTTTCTCTGTTCCATGAGGCCAGATGGCGAAGACATCGTCGACATACCGCCACCATACTTTAGGAACAGCCGAAGCTGTGTCGAGTGTCACTTCCTCAAACTTCTCCATAAAGAAGTTGGCGAGTACTGGCGACAACGGACTGCCCATCGCAACTCCTTCCACTTGTTCAAAAAGTTCACCCTGGAATGCAAAATATCCCATTTTAAGGCAGTGTTCAAAAAGTTTACAAATGTCTTCCTCATAGATCTCTCTGAGCATTGTCATGGAGTCTTCCAGAGGCACATTCGCGAAGAGGGACACAACGTCAAAACTGACCAAAATATCTCCTTTCTCAGTCTTAACCTTCTTAAGCTTACTGATCAGATCTGTGGAATCCTTAATCCAAGATTCAGTTTTCCCAGTTTGCATCTGCAATAATCTTGAGAGGTTTTGAGAAAGTTTGTACGTCGGTGCACCAATAGCACTGACGATCGGTCTCATCGGGATATCCTTTTTATGAATTTTTGGAAGACCGTACAGGGCAGGAGTTCTGGAGGCTTTTATAAAAAGCCCAGATCGATCCTCTTTCCTGATACTGGAAGCTTTTACTAACTCACTTGTCTTCAGGTCAATTTTGTTAGTGGGATTGTTTTTAATTTTCTTATAGGTGCCGGCATCGCACAAGAGGTCTTCCATCTTTTTAATGTAGTCCACCATATTAATCACGACAGTTGCGTTTCCTTTGTCGGCTGGCAGAACCAAGATATCCTCGTTGGCGTGCAATTCTTTTAGTTCGTTTACCATTTACATTACCGATTAAAGTCGACATTTTGAAAAAAATAAAATATTATTTCTGTTAAGAAAATAATCAATTTGTATCACGTAGAAACCGAAATGTATTTATTAAAATTATAAAATTCGTAGATGTAAATACATTAATTCTATAATAGAAAAACGGAAAATTAAATTTGTTCAATTTGTTCAAAGTTGTTCCAATTGCAATTCGTTGGAAAATCTCAGCCGTAATAATTCATATAAAAAAGAATATATTTTAAATCTATCTAGAAAATATTATTCAATTATCTATTTATGTATCTAAAATAAATCACGGGCCTCTGGTTTTCTCAGGAAGCTTCTATTCCCGATGTAGAATCTGTCAATTTACCTTGAACTGAAGGCGGCTGAAACAGTTTTGCTTTAATAATTCGCTCCAACCATGGAATAATTACAAATCCAGGCGAGTCTATCTTTCCATCATCTTTTCGTCAGGCTAGACTCCTTGTAAGAAAATGATCTTCTTTAATTTATTGTATTGCCTTGATACACGGCAAATAGTGGATAATTAAATCCTTTGTAAAATAGATTGCGGTTATTTCGGTTTCAATGATAATGTATAATAAACATTTTAACGGCGCTACGAATAATACTGGTCGCGGCCTTTTGATAATGAACCAATTAGGTTAATCAAGCAATCATTTTTATTAAATTATTACACGAAAGAACTTGTAAAATAAAAATCACGTTCGACTTCAGTATAGAGACTACCACCACGGGCTCTACGCTAATGAGTGAAGCTCCAAGCAAATTTTCCAGTACTCAAAACCTTATTCGAAAAATAATTGAAAAATTTAGCTTCCAATATTCAAAAATAAATTTACATTCATGTTTTTTTTTTTTTTTTTTTAAATCTTATTTAATCACCTCTTGAAATTAGGTATCTGCTTGCCTAAATCTATGATAAAATAAACTGCGAGTTATATTAACAAATATTTTATCATAACAATAGGCCTTGGAAAATTATTTCCCTCATGACCTTCTGACCGTTTGGAACAGAATAGCTTCGCTACTATTTTGTTGGCATTTTTCAAACATTAAGATGGTCAAACACGGAATATTCACTATCACTTCCAAGTGTTTATCATTTCATTCATCATATCTTCACTTTTTATCATTCCGAGGGCTTCCGGAGAAAAAATTTGGTGCCAAATGAAGTGTTTATTTAATTGTGGGTATCAACAGATATAATGATAATAAGAGGCTGTAATTTCACAGATGTGTGAAAAATATTGTCTATAATCATTATGAATGTGATAAACTTTGGATCAACGTGGTAAATGTGGGTTTTATTGTGTATCAAAGTTTTATTATTTTGGTCGAATGCCTACATCAGGAGAATGAAAAACAATAGTCTTTTATTTGGTAATATAAAATATCATGTTTGGGATTGGCATACGAAAGGTATTATGTATTTGTCGTTTTAGATAGCTGTTTTCCATCAAATCTGTTTTGTGACACCGTTTTGCCTATTCACTTGATTAAAATATTTTTACGCACCAGATTTAAATGTCCGGGTTTAATTTTCCCCACAGGAAAAACTAAACCCTTTCACACACTTCCCAAATGATCATCTGGTCAAACCACGTTATGCAATTGCACTATATGTATTATAATTACAAAACAATACAAGAACAACATGTCAACCTACCAGAGACCAGATGGGAAAATAATTCACCGACTCCAGATATTTTCATATCAGAGGGTTCGGCTCTGTGGAATTCCTAATTGAACCTATAAATCCTACTGATCCCTCAATATAAATATTTAAAAAATCTTTTGTAATCCTACATGTATTTAAAATTACCGATTTTTGCATTTTTATATATAAATTCTTTGACAAATCTAATACGCCTAAATTTTGAATCAGAGACCTAGGTATAATGCCAGTAGCCGAAATAACAAATGGTAATATTTTTATATTCCGAGAATGCCAAATTCTTTTAATCTCATTTCCTAAATCTGTGTATTTTCTAATTTTTTCAGAAACAGTTTTTTGAATATTACAGGAATTTGGAATAGCTACATCAATGATATAAGTATTTTTTTTAATTTTGTCATGTAAAACTATATCAGGTCTATTATGACTAATTGTTCTGTCTGTTAGTATAGTTTTATCATAATATATTTTATAAAATTCATTTTCTAAAAATGAATTTGGTTCATATTCATAATATGGTACTATATTACGGCAGTCAATCAAGTTATGTTTAATTACCAAACTTTGGTGGATTATTTTTAAAACCTGATTGTGCCTAAATGTATACTCGGACGGCGCTAATATAGAACATCCCGATATAATATGTTCTATAGTTTCCGGAAAAGCCAAACATTTTCTACATAAATCATCAATTTGATTTATATCTTTGATTATATGCTTCCTATAATTTTTAGTATTAATGACTCTATCTTGAATGGCAAGCATAAATCCTTCTATTTCTGCGCTCAACTCTCCAATACTCAACCATTTGTTTGACGAAAGTTTGTCAACATACGTTTGGTTGAGATAATTGAAGTGTTTTGCATGAATAATTTTATTTGACCAGGAATCTAATAATTCCTGGTTAGTATTTATAAGAATGTTGGCATTCTCGTCATATAAATTTAAAGGGGTAATGTTTCTATCTGCCTTACAAATTATTTTGTGCATTTCTGAGCTATTAGCTTTCCTATGGAAAAAATTTCTAAGCATTTCTACCTGATTGTGTTTCAAAAATGTTATTTTGACTACACCTCTACCTCCTAAATTTCTAGGTAAATTAATTCGTTCTATAGCTGAATTTGGATGATGGCAATTAAACTTTGTTAACGTAGTTCTAATTAATCGTTCTAAACTATCTAAATCTGTATTGGACCATTTAATTATGCCAAATGAGTACGTTAATAAAGGTATTGCCCAAGTATTTATTGCTTTTACTAAATTTTTAGCAGATAGATTGCATTTTAAAATTTTTCTGATCCTAGTTTGAAATTTAATCCTAATATCATTTTTAATACTAGTGTGATCTAATCTATTCGATTGCGGGTATCCTAAATATTTATAAACCTCATCCCCTTTCATACTTTTAATTTTGAAATTTCTAAATATATCCTCGTCTCCATCTACAATTTTGCCTTTCTCTATATGGATCGTTTTACATTTATCTAAACCAAAAGTCATTTTAATATCATCTGAAAAAATTTTAACTACCTTAATCATTTTTTCTAAATTTGATTCAGAATTTGAAAATAATTTTATATCATCCATATATAATAGATGTGAAACTATACTACTCTCTCTTGTATTACCCTTAATTTTTATTCCAAACTTGCTTTTAATTAACATTTTAGACATAGGATTCAATGCTAAGCAAAACCAAAGAGGACTCAATGAGTCTCCTTGAAAAATGTATATACCTACTATTTTAATTCTTTTTATAATTTCTTTCCATTTGGCCACTATTTTTCTTGGTTCCGTGATACAACGTTATACGTTGAAATTGGTAAATAATGCACACAAATTATAATTTTACAGTGTAACAAACATCATGGGCGCTTTCTAACATAAACCAACATAACTTATCACTCCTTATAACTAATAACTTACAATTAAGATTTATTATTTATGGCTTACAACTAAGTTAATCAGCGACTTACAACAAACCTCATGGGTTCCAACATAAACCAACATATTTCCAACATAACTTATAACTCCTTATAACTAACTAACTTGCAATTAAGATTTATTATTTATTTAAAACTAAGATAACCAGTGACTTACAACAACTACGTCTACTCAGGCTTTTAACTAGTGGCGTTTTAAAATTTATTTATTGGAAAAAAGAAAATAATATAACAAAAGAGAAAAGTCACTGTCGCTCTTACTCCCCTGAATGCCCAGCGAAAGGGACAACTACACCTCCGCTGATATTACCTAAATAAAATTATCAAAATCAACGTTTGTTTTGTGTTCCCTCTTTTCTCATCCAAAACTGGACTGATTTAATTTTTTTATCAACTGTATTAGAAGAATATACTCCATGTCTGTACATTTTGCTTTTTCAAAAAAATATTGTCTAGTTTGTATACTGTTGGTGACGTTCAAAGCAGACAATTTTAACGATTTTTACGGGGTCCTAACTCCTATATGAAGTAACTTATAAAAAAAGCAAAACGTACCGAGACGCCAGTGGTTAATATCTATATTAAAATTTAAAAAATATTTAGAGTACTGTCAAAATCCAGAGAGGAAATTGGGAAATAAGTAAACCTCGCATTGTGTCAAGTTTCTACTTTTCTCTTATTTAATAGATCAAAACCAACTTTCCTCTGAAATCGTATCATTTATAAGAAGGTAGGTACTTAAATACCCACCTTGATCTATGTAATTATAAACCATATACATACGTAATTTAAAAAAAATTTCAAATTACAATTTATCCAAAGAAATGTCACCATGTCAATGGAATTCTTTTTTCAAACTTTCTTCAGACCAGTAAGTACTATAAATAGTACATATTTTTTTTTAGATTTTAAAAATGTATTATAAGTTTGTACAGCGCCCTTGAGGTGATTTTTCATAAAAACGGCGCTATATAAATCATTCAAATATTATTATTATTTTTAAACAGGGGGCCCAACTGTCGCGGATGAACTGTTGGGTCATCATTTTTCTTAGTGAGGTACATCCTAGTTCTGATATCATCCCCTTTCGATTCCCTTTAAGGGCCCTGTCACATAAATATTATGTCACTAGTGCAGTTCTTGCCTATTTGGTTATTTTGTCTATGGTGTTTTTTTTTGGAGACTGGTAATTTTTTGGGGAAGAGAGATCGTTGTTTTTGTTTATGGTCACTTCCTCCCGGTCAGCATGGGCTAGCTGCGTCGGAAATTAGTCACTCACCATTATGGTGGTGTTTTAATCACTTAAAATCATGTGAATCCAAGTTTATTTTATCTTTAAAAAGGCGCGGGGTGTTTCTCGTAACATGAGTAGTTCATTTACGTTATTATTTTAGTGGATGATTTGTGAATCCCACTTTTTACCGGTGATGGCGGTTGGCCATTTGTAGAAATTTTTTTGGAGTGAAATTATAAGTTATTGTTCCGGTTTTGTGGCTAGTATAATATGCCTTTATGACCCCGCGTCGCGAAGTCACGGATTACTGAATGATCTTCCAAAATTCTTCAGACTTGGAGACTGGTTGGGCCACGTGCCTTCGGATGGAGATTGTTGAGACAGCCTGAGGCTGGAGTCGCTCCTTGGAGATGTAGCGGCATTCCTCCCAAATAGAAGGAAGACCTAGGCTCCCCGGATTCCGCGCCGTTCCTGGTTGATGAGACTGGAAGTTTCGTCCCAGAACCGTTTCTCGCTACGAAGCAAGTTTGCGGTCGTCATCCGGTGTTATTTCCGTTAGTTAGATTAGCGTAACCAGGAGTCCATCTGGTATGTTTATGTTTTTGTATTCTTTTGTTACATTGGTATAAATTTAAGGCTAAACTTTCATTGGTATGAAATTTGCACTCTCATGTGTTGTTTTTTTTGTTGCCTACAATATAGTTTTGTAAAATTCATTTTCTTTTATTTTCTGATTTCCCACCTGCTTGACAGAAAACTACATTTCCCATTATCCTGAGCTCAGTTTCAGCCCGCAACCCGAATTTCTACCGATTTCTTACATATCTCCCTTAAACATGGTACGTTTTAAAGCTCTTAAAAAAATATATGTTATTCTTGAAGATAATATCTAGACATTGCCCGCTCCGAAACGCAAATTATATAAAATTCCCTCGATAGAAAAAAATCGCAAAGTATGCTCCAAAAATTATTATAAACACCCTTGTTTCAGTTATTTTACAAGTTACATGTGTGAAAAAATTCACACTGTTTCTTTAAATGCTGTTTAACCCTTTGAGTAGTATTGCCGCACGTATGCGGCAGCACTCGGACGATCCAAATAGAGTATTGTCGCATACGTGCGCCAGCACGACTTTATTTAGTTTTTTCTATGCCGTGTTTGTAATTTCGATTAAATTATGATTCATAGATTTTACCAAAATTGTTACGTATTTCACGTTACAGATTACGTAATCCAGTGGCTCTCAACATTTTACAAATAAAAAGTTTTCAAAAATTTTAATTAATTTATTTATTGTATAGAAATAAATGCACAATAATAAAGGGATAATACTAAAAATAAAAAAGCGGACTAATCCAGTGGCTCTCAACATTTTACAAATAAAAAATTTCAAAAATTTTAATTAATTTATTTATATAGAAAGAAATGTACAATAATAAAGGGATAATACTAAAAAAAAAAAATGGATTTATCCAGTGGCTCTGAACATTTTACAAATAAAAAGTTTTCAAATATTTAGATTTTTTAATTTGTATAAAAAGAAATATACAATAATAAAGGGATAAAACTAAAAATAAAAAAGTGGACTAATCCAGTGGCTCTCAAACATTTTACAAATAGTGTTTTCAAAAATTATTTTTTTTATTCATAAAAAAGAAAATAAAATAAAGCGCAGTCGTCAAGCACTTTTGTTCAGTTCCAGGAATCAATTCCAGTTCGCTTCCAGGAATCCATCGTGCCCGGGGCATACGGCGTAGCAAAAGTAGGGCGCTACCGTAGGTAGGACACGTAGGAGATGTTTTGTGTGCAGTAATTCCAAAATTCGTCCAGTGCAAAGGAAGGACACAAAATTTATGTGTGTTGGATGTAATGTTCCATTATGTATGTATCCGTGTTTTGAGGAATACCACACGAAAAGAATATTTTAGCTAGTAATTTAAATCTAACATTATTCACATGTTGAGAACCACTGAATTTATACCTTATTTTTATTTTTAGTATTATGTTTTTATTACTGTGCATTTCTGTTTTTATAAATATTTTTATTTAAAAAAAAGAAACTATTTGAAAAATGTTGAGAACGCTGAATAGGTCCACTTTTTTATTTTTAGTATTATCCCTTTATTACATATTATATTTCTTTTCATATAAGTAAATAAAAAAAAATTAAAAATTTGAAAACTTTTTATTTGTGAAATGTTGAGAACCACTGAATTGATACTTTATTTTTATTTTTAGTATTATGTTTTTATTACTGTACATTTCTGTTCTTATACATATTTTTATTATTTTTTCTTGCAAAAAATTATTTGTAAAATGTTGAGAACCACTGAATTGATAATTTATTTTTATTTTTAGTATCATGTTTTATGACTTTTTATTAGGTACTGTACATTTCATATTTTATAAAAAAAAAATTTCGCAACACTATTTGTAAAATGTTGAGAACCACTGAATTTGTCCCACTAAATTTACGTAATGCTTACTTATTCAATAAGAAAAGGTTAAATATAGTAATAAAAAAGCTCCGAAATTAACTTGTGTAGTAAAACAAGGTAAGAAGATAATTAATTAAATCGATTAAAAAATTAATAAAAACTTGAAAAATAACTCACTCCCACGATATAGATGACAAAAAAATAACTCACTAATCAAAGGGTTAAGACAATGCTCGCGAGATTTTTGCTCTATTTTAAACGAGTTGTGTTTTATTAAACATTTTCGCAATTTTCGCATCGATTTTGTCGCTGTAAATGTTAGCGCTCTCCTCTAACATTCGTTATTTCGTATCTCTCCATCTTCTTCTTTTCGAGCCCAGTTGCAGAGCCCTAACGACTTACCTTTCATTTCAATATAACAGGAGAAAATAGAGTGATTTATACATATTTTTTGGATGACTTTGATTTTGACATAGATGGGATAGATTTTGACAAAATTTTATTATATCAATTGTTAATACCTCAGGCTATTTTTTGGCTTTTGGTAACAGCTCACATAAGTCTCACAGAAATTGTTGTATCTCCTTTACTGTCATGGTGAGAAGTATGATCTAAAGAATGTTAGAAAGGGAAAACAGCAAGCTTTATATTCAAATCTAGAAGTTCACCACATAAAAATTTAAATATGCACTTTTTTGAAACCAAAATTTCTGATCGCAATTTGAGAAAAATTTATGAAACTTTTTTATTCATTATTTTTTTAGAAAATATCAAAAGGTGAGATGACAAAAAACTATCTGAAATTGTTTAACCCCTCAAGCCCCGGGATGAGATGAAATAACTTTAAAATTTTATCATTAGAAATAAATGTATGTTTAATTTTTAAAACATTAAAATTTTTAAGGCATACATAAAAAAAGTTTTAAAAATGGCTCACCTTATGTTTTTTTAATTAAAATTACTGATATTGAAAAAAAAAATATAAACCCAGATATTTTATTAGACAAATGTATTTATTATAACTGTTATCGTCAACTCACTTTTTTGTTGTTTCATGTAAAAATAATAAATAAAAAATTCCAAAAGTTGCAAAATGTAAACTTGGTGTTTTCTCTTTCTAACAGTAATATTTCTAACCATGATGTGAGGGAGACACAACGCTTCCTTTGTGACCATATAAGTTGTTCTTCATTTTAATACATTTGTCTAATAAACTATGTGTGTGTGTTTTTATATTTTTTTTTATTGCCACTAATTTTAATTAAAAAAACGTAAGGTGAGCCATTTTTAAAACATTTTATGTATGCCTTAAAAATTTTAATGTTTTAAAAATTTTATGTTTATTTCTAATAATAAAATTTGAAAGCGTATTTCATCACCTTTCGAAAATAGTTTTTAGTTTTCCCATACATTCAGAAATGTTCTATTTATTTGGGTTTTATTGCAAAGCGGAAATATTCATGCATAGTTTTTTTACAGTATCAATTATGTGAATTCCAAACAGAGACAGCAAAAATGGTGTTTAGGTAATCAAGGTCGAAAGGGCGAGGGCTAGGTAGCCAAAATGACAACTAATACAGAGCATTTTTATTATTTACCTTTTAAAATTTATTTAATATTTTTAATTAGTTTTCCTACTTATTTCTAAATTTCTGTAATTTGTTTTCTTCTTTTTCCAGAAATAATTTTTGTCTTGAAATCTTTCCCCCAACACTTAGGCCCAGTGGTTTCGCAGAAATTCAAATGTAACATTGTCATCAAATGGCCATTCAGTGCCATTTTGTTTTTTTGACATTTGACAGGTCCCCATTAAACACCGATTATAGGTGCGTTTCTGCTTTCTATCAAATTATAATAAGCTGGCAAGCTTCATAACATGGTAGTTATCCTCTTCTGCTGATCACAATTTGTTTATAGCCTGAAACATACTTAGAATCCGCATTTCTAAGTCCATTTCAGCCTATGAATGGTGCTGAATGGCCATTTGATGACTTTGTCAGATGTGAATTTCTGCAAAACGATTGGGCTTTAGTCATTATAAATCTCTTTGAATTTACATTTTGTTTTCTTGAATGAGTGCAAATCTTGGAAATGGAAATTAACCCACTTTTTTTTTTTTACATTAACTCCACACAGGAGGCCCTGAGGAAAATAATTTCCCTCAGGGCCTATGTCATCTGGGATGCTGTGTGGAGGGTCTTTTTGAGGAGAGGAAGGAATGAACATTGGTCTTGAAGAGACCCATGTTGTAGGAAGGAGGAAACACAGAGGCCGGCAAATCCACGGCAAGGCCACAGCCGAGCTGTTGAACACAAGAACGAGTCGAAGAAACGACCCGTTCTCATGTGACAAATGTCAACCGTGATGTCAAAATAAAAATAACATCTGCCAGCTTTATTTTTAAAAGGGGCGCCACTGGTTGATTAACCAGGCTAGCAGTTAGTAAAGCAATAATCCTCTCTCAGGGCCTTTGGTATGCAAACTACGATTAATTTAGAAGGATTTTTAAAATAAAATAGACAGTATTATAAAGAAATATGAATTAAAAGATTTATTATCACATAATAAAATAAACTGGGACAAATAAACATATTAACAGAACTTAGACTCACCTTCCTTGAATCGACCAAAAATTACATGTTTCTAACTATCTATCTAAATTACGATCTTGAGCTTCTGGTTTTTCTCCTGAAGTATGGTCAGACAAAATACCTGGAACTGATTTCAGCCGAAAACAGTATTTGCTCCCAAAATCAAACTCCAGCCATGAAAATCTTGTATTACCAGGCGAGAATAATTATTCCTTCGTTATTTGACAGATTAAATTCCTTGTGTTTATTAATCTTCCATGTTTTAAAATAAATTGCTTGTTACTTGGCAAGTAAATTCAAAATTAACCATCAGTTATTTTCGGTGAAAATTACGAAGACAGAAATGTGTATTTATAACACTTATTGGCACCACGATTACATTAGTCGCGGCCTAGTTAATTATGATCCAGTTCGGATAAAATAATAATCGTTTTATTTTATATAATTATTTACGTAATGAATAAGAATCACGCCCGACTTGTCAGTAAAACCATCTACCACCTTAGACAGATTACTCAGAAGTGGGCTCTAAACAAAATATTCGATTTTTATATCCTATTCAAAAAAGAAAAAATGAATGATGTTACTTCCAAAATTTAAAAAAATAAATTTATGTTGAAGTTTATTTAATATTATTTAATCACCTCTTGAAATGAGGTACCTGCTTGCCTAAATCTATGATAAAATAAACTTCGAGATATATTGACAAATATTTTATCATAACATTACCTCCCGGACCACGCAAATGTTTGTCCCCAAACATAATTATAAAAGAAACCTATTCTATCTGATACATTTGTCGATCCAAGGATTTCTATTAAATAAAAACAACAAAGCAATTAGTAATATTTAACAATCTTTTCAAAGATTAATAAAACATAATATATAATAAATAATTCGTATGAACCTTTGAAATATTTAAAATTGATTAAATTTGAATTAGAATTAGAATACAATATTATTTATTATTATAGTTAAAATACCTGAAATAAACAGGACATAATTAAACGTGAACAACAATCATTAAATGATAAATAAACAACACACTTTAAACTGAAAGAGAAAAAAAAAAAATTATAAATATTAATTCTACAAATTTTACATAACTCCTTCAAAAACGTCATATCACTTTTATGCTCTAAAGCGTCACTGTCCCAAATCAGGGTATTAAGCCTCAATAGGCATCACTTTTAGGGAGATCAATCAACCCTCACTTTGCACTGAATTTAAATCCATCTTTAGGATATCAAGAATGTTCACTCCGTGGAGTTTCCTGACTAACTCACTAAGGTCATTTGGTCTATCCAAGAAGGAAATTTATATAATAGCAATCAACATTTATGTAAAATTAAATTATTTAAATGTCATAATGTCATCAACCATCGCCAATGAATGGTGCCAAATAATTGAGGTAGACAACCAGCTTTGTGGAGTCGAAATTGTTTAGTAAATTTGTTTGAAACAAACAAATTTCAGTTTCCCAAGAGAAAACAAACACTTTTTAAGCAAAAGTTTATAAATTAAATAAACTAATCTCTTCAATTAGTATAAAAAATATATATTGCATACTCGAATGCATAGGAGATATGCTCTATTATAAACTAACTTAACAACATCTAGATCTCTATATATATGTTTTATATATATATAAATATTTAAAAACAAATGCTACATGAAATGAAATTAAATTTAAATTAAACATTTTTTATGTAAATTTTATATTTTCCAACTATCAAGACAACTCAAGTTGCAAAGCGGTACGAATCTTTGGATCTCTGAGTAATCCTGTCAATTAAAAAAAAACACAGTTCATTATAAACCTTTTGTTTAGAATTTAAAAAAAAAAATAAAGTATAAATACTTGGTGGTAAATTTTTTTTTTCAAATTCTAAGTTAAATAAAAAACTAAAATATATACATATATATATATATATACAAAAACAACGTGATTCTTATTTTAGTTTGTCTGTTCATTCATAACATGTCAATTAATAAGTTATATTATTAATAACTTCGTACTAATATACGATAGTGGTTGAACTCGAGCGAAGTACTAGAGTTGTACCTGAGTTATAAAATGTTGTTTAAGACAATTTTCATATAATATTTTATATTTAATGTATTAAATGTTATTATATTAAATTTGTAAAACTGTAATTATAGCAGTACTACTAACTATATAAATGCAAGGCAGCGACAAATCGGTTGATCAGGCCTTATTGAAGCTCCTGTGCATCGAATTTTTACGTAAAATTAATATTATTTTATGCACTCAGATAGGATGGCCAAACCCTCTGAGACACTGAATTAAACGAACTATACTGGTATATCGTCCGATTTAACGATATCCTTCACATGGAAATCCCCAGTTTCTATACCTTGAAGGTCTGCTAATGTATACACAAGGTCGGATTTTTTTCTAATTACCACATTTTGTACAAATCTGGGTGCTAATTTTTGTGCAAAATAATTTATTGCATTTGATTGCACAAAATTTCTTCTCCATACTACGTCACCTACCTGAAATGTAACATTTTTCCTTCGTAAGTTATAATGACTAGCTCCCTTTTGGTAAGCTTTAAGAAGGGCGTCAGAGACTTTCTCATAAACAGAGGACAGTCCTTGTAATCTTTTTGCATAAATTTTATGTAGAGTACCATCCTTAGGATTTGTTTCTCCATCTGTTATAGGATTACGGTGTAAATCCCCGTCAAGTATTTGTTCCCGTCCATGCATTAAAAAATAAGGTGTAAAATTAGTAGCGCAATTAACTGTGTTGTTCATTGCTGATTGAACTTGTGAAAGAAACTTCGACCAATTTCGATGATCTGATTCAACTAAAATTGACAATGCAGTACCCAAAGTTTGGTTGTATCTTTCAACAACGTTATTTTGTGGGGTATATAAAGTATTGTAAAAAGGTAATTGAATATTATAGTTTTTTAGTAATTCTTTAAATTCCCTACTTGTGAATTGAGGGCCATTATCACAAACTATCGTTTTAGGTACTCCGTGTACAAGGAAGATGTTTTCCTCTAAATTTTTAACAATGCTTCCCGCGGTGCCTTTGCGCAGCGGAAATAACCAAGTATATTTAGAAAAAACATCGACGCATGATAAAATAATGGTATGACCGGAGTAACTACAAGGTAAAGGTCCAACTAAATCTATTGATAACATTTGCATTGGTCTAGTTACTATTTTTGGGTTTTTAGAAATACCGTTTGGTGGAGCCGTGCTAATTTTATGAGCTTTACAAACAGTACATCGGTTTATGAACTGTTTTACATCTCTATACATGTTTGGCCAATAGTAATGAAGTTGTAGCTTTTTATAGGTTTTAAAAATACCTGGGTGACAAGCTCGAATTGACACATGAGAATCAGCAACAATATTTGCCCTTCGCTCCTGAGGAACTACTAATTTCCATGAAGTATCCTCACACAGTGCTATACCATTTTTTGTATGGCGATACAATTCGTTATCTTTAATTTGAAAATTTAAATATCGTTGTGGAAATTCTTGGCAACCCTTCCAAACATTTAAGTACCACTTGTCTGTAGTTGGTTGTGAGTCTATTCCTGAGATTATGGCAAGATCCATTCTAGAAAGTACGTCAGGTACGATATGTTGTGTTCCTTTACGATGTATTATGTCAAATGAAAATTGTGAAAGATGAGTACTCCAGCGAGCTAAGCGACCGCTTGGATTTGATAAAGAATTGAGCCACTTTAAACTGGAGTGATCGGTGACTACGGTAAAATGTGCACCTTCAATATAAGGCCTAAAGTGAGTGACTGAGTCTAATACTGCTAAAAGTTCTCTTTCAGTAATACCGTAGTTACGTTCATGTTTATTTAAACACCTTGAATAATAAGCTACAGGATGTTCAGTTCCGTCTATATTTTGAATAATAACTGCGCCAATTCCGGCTGAGCTTGCGTCACAATGGATGGAAAACGGTTTAGTAAAATCAGGACAACTTAAAACCGGTGCAGTCGTAAGTGCATTTTTTAAATTAATAAATGCTGTGTCAGCTTCCTTTGTCCATTTAAAATTACTAACACCGTTTTTTGATCCCGTAAGTTTTGTTAGAGGAGCTGCTATGCTTGAAAAACCCTTAATAAATCGTCTGAAGTATCCGCAAAGTCCAATAAAAGCACATATTCCTTTCGCATTCTTTGGAACCGGGAAATCTTTAATACTTTCTATTTTTACTGGATCCGTACGAAGACCTTGAGAATCTACCATGTAACCTAGATATTTTAGCTCGGCTTTACAAAACTCCGATTTTTTCAAATTGATGGTGAGACCTGCATCTCTCAGTCTTTCATAAACACGATTTAATAGATTTAAATGTGCATCTAGGTCTTCTGAGACCAAAATTAAGTCATCCAAATAACAAAATGCATTTTCGTCAAATTCTGGCCCAAAGAGTGCGTCTGCTAATCTTTGAAGCTCACTTGGAGCATTTTTCAACCCAAATGGCATGCGAGTGAATTCAAATAGTCCGCGACCTGGAACGACGAACGCAGTCTTTTCACACGAGTCTTTATCTAGAGCAATCTGCCAAAAAGCTTTGCTCAAATCTATTGACGAAACGAATCTAGCACCACCAAGTTTGTCAAGAATACGTGATATATACGGTAAAGGATAGCTGTCACGAATTGTCACATTGTTGATTTTTCTGGAATCTAGGCATAATCTTCCAGTATCATCCATTTTCGAAACTATTAAAACAGGACTAGACCACGGAGAACAGGAAGGACGGATAACTCCCATTTTGAGCATCTCATCTATTTCAGCATCTAATTGTTGTTGTTTAACAGGTGATAACGGATAGTATCTTTGTTTAATAGGTGATCCCGTTGTAATTATTTTATGTTTGACCAAGTGTGTCAAACCTAAACCCCTCTTTTCAAAAGAAATTGATTCAAATTTTTAAATTATTTGTGAAAGGGCTTTATTTTCGGAATGTGATAATGATGAGGCTGGCCGAATTGCCCGCACCTCATTAATCTGACCCTCTCGTTGAGAACTAGTTACCTTTGAAAACAACTCCGGCGCAATCCGGAACCGTTTCCAAAAGTCTACCCCCAAAATAAAATTTGGTGATAACGAAGGGATGACGTAGAAAACAATTTCTGCAGTAATTGAATTATACATCACCGGCAACGTCATAGTACCTAAGACAGGCTGGCTCGTACCGTCAGCTGTCGATACACAAAAATCTATTTTGACCAAATCTACCCCTGCCCTTTGAAAAATCTTATAAGTATCTCCTCCCAGGCATGAGAGAGAAGCGCCACTGTAGCTATAAGCAGTGCACTGTAGCTATTTTGTAAAATATTAATGTTTGTAAATGGACGACCATCCTCTTCAATCTCATTCTTCTGTGGCAGTTGGCCCACTTCCTCAGAAGATGAGACAGAAAGGAACTGTCCAACTAGCCGGAGCCAACTCTTCCATTCCCTCTTCCTTTGCGCATAGGATGGGGCGTGAACAAATTGACTCCAACCTAGTTTTTTGGTTTGCTGTATTTAGTACCCTCCTCAATTGTACCAACATTCGATTTTAGATTTAATGACGCTTTCTTTCGACACTCAGAATCTAAATGTCCCGTGATTTTACAAAAACCACAAAATATACGTTTATATGATTGTCCTGTAGAATTAATATTATTATTTTTACCAAAATAATTATTTGAATCATTTCTCAAATTCTGATTTAAAAATGTTCGTGTATAATTTTTATTCCCATTAGAATAATTTGTTGAACGACTGAAATTATTATTATTATTATTCGAAGAGTTATTATATTCTCTAGAATTTGATTTAGAATTATAATCAAATTTTCTATTAAAATTAAAATTTTTGTTTTTTTCGTTGCTATTCATCTTTTCTGTTGAAGAATAGGATGAATTTTGTTTATCTGTTATAGACGAGTAAGATTCCAATTTTCCCGTAGCTTTTGTTAATTCGTCAAAAGAATTTATATCACGTGAAGCCAGTAAATTTGCATACATTGGAAGCAAAGCTCTCATAGATAATTGTAAAAGTTCATATTCTGGAAGTTTGGAATCTAACATATTATTTAATGATTTCATACGCAAAGTAAATTCAAAAGCGGAGATACCATCTGTTTGTTTCATATTAAATAATTCCGTTTTTAATTGAATTTGTTTATTGCCAGCCTCAAATTGTTTAATAAGCAATTTAGATAATTCTTCCCAAGTTAAATCCGCATTATAAATCGACCTGAACCAAAGTAAGGCCAATCCCTCAAGAATGTCAGGAAAACATCTTAATAAATCCTTATGCTTTATATTTCTTGTTCGGCATTTCTCTTCAATTTCAAGAATAAAATTTCTTACACAACTATTCCCATTAAATTTTAAATTCCAACTATTCAAACTAGAAACGGAGGGAGTAGAGTCATTATAAATTATTTTTGTGTATTTTACAAATCTTTTTCCGTTATCTAAACTATCTTCTGAGTCTGAACTAATATCTCCTTCGCATTGTTCTTTAATTTGTGCCAATTTAAAGGCTTTGTGGCGGCCCTGCCACAGATTTATGATAAGGTAGCAGGGCCGCCACAGCTTTATTAAAACGCCTAGCTTGAACACGCATAGCTTCCAATGTCAATTCTGGTAAAACATTTCGTTCAGTAAGGTCTTTAAATAATTCTTCCATTGATTTACCATTTACGTTTCCGATTGAAGTCGACATTTTAAAAAAAATAAAATATTCCAGTTCAGAAAATAAACGATTTGTATCACGTAGAAAACTATTAAAATTATAAAATTCGTAGAAGTAAATACATTTATTCTATAATAAATAAAAACGGAAAATTAAATTTGTTCAAAATATTCAAAGTTGTTCTATTTGCAATTCGTTTGAAAATCACAGCCGTAATAATTCATTTAAATAATTCGTAGTAATATATTATTTTGGAAATGACGTAGCGAAATGAAAATAGTTATACCGAAATACAAACAATAACATTTGATTGTATATCCTTTGTTTTTCTTTTAAATAAAATGTTCGTAGCATTATTCCATAATAAAAGTCGTAGATGAATGGAATGTGTTTCGAATTAATCGAAGATTGAAGACGTTCCCAATTGTATAATAAATAGTACGCGGCCGTAATAATTCAAACACAAAGAAAAGATATTAAATCTTGCTTGATTAAAATTAGAAATGACTTTACGAGCTGAAAATAGTTAAGCTATTTTACCATTTTAACTGAAAAAAAAAATAATCAACTTTGATAACATTCTATTGTTTTTAAACAAATGAAATATTTTCAAAACAAATGAAACTTGTTAATAACAAAAGCTCTGGAGAGAAAAAAAAATGACATGTTATCAATAAACAGACATATTTCTGAAGCAAAATAAATACATTTCATTAGTAAAAATCCTTGTAAAATAATCATAACGTATAAAACGAAACCCAACACGTTTAAGGTCGCCAAATTGTCATAATAAACATATAACATCTGCCAGCTTTATTTTTAAAAGGGGCGCCACTGGTTGATTAACCAGGCTAGCAGTTAGTAAAGCAATAATCCTCTCTCAGGGCCTTTGGTATGCAAACTATACGATTAATTTAGAAGAATTTTTAAAATAAAATAGACAGTATTATAAAGAAATATGAATTAAAAGATTTATTATCACGTAATAAAATAAACTGGGACAAATAAACATATTAACAGAACTTAGACTCACCTTCCTTGAATCGACCAAAAATTACATGTTTCTAACTATCTATCTAAATTACGATCTTGAGCTTCTGGTTTTTCTCCTGAAGTATGGTCAGACAAAATACCTGGAACAGATTTCAGCCGAAAACAGTATTTGCTCCCAAAATCAAACTCCAGCCATGAAAATCTTGTATTACCAGGCGAGAATAATTATTCCTTCGTTATTTGACAGATTAAATTCCTTGTGTTTATTAATCTTCCATGTTTTAAAATAAATTGCTTGTTACTTGGCAAGTAAATTCAAAATTAACCATCAGTTATTTTCGGTGAAAATTACGAAGACAGAAATGTGTATTTATAACACTTATTGGCACCACGATTACATTAGTCGCGGCCTAGTTAATTATGATCCAGTTCGGATAAAATAATAATCGTTTTATTTTATATAATTATTTACGTAATGAATAAGAATCACGCCCGACTTGTCAGTAAAACCATCTACCACCTTAGACAGATTACTCAGAAGTGGGCTCTAAACAAAATATTCGATTTTTATATCCTATTCAAAAAAGAAAAAATGAATGATGTTACTTGCAAAATTAAAAAAAAAAAATTTATGTTGAAGTTTATTTAATCACCTCTTGAAATGAGGTACCTGCTTGCCTAAATCTATGATAAAATAAACTTCGAGATATATTGACAAATATTTTATCATAACAGTGATATTCGATGATATTCGATGGAGCTGAAACTCGGCAGATAGTTTGGTTGTCGATAACAATGCATTCTATCAACTTTTGTTGACATTCACGCATTTCTATGAAATTGGCTAAAAAGTCGGCCCAAAAAAATCTCGGAATATTGTATTGAAAATAAATGTATTAGAACAAATTCTCTTTTTTAACTTTTGAAGGTTATTCCCATCAAGTAATGTATCACTGAAGAAGAAGTGAATACTAATAATCTAAATTAAAATATGAAAAGAACAAGACATAGACACAGTAAAATAAAAAGACAACAGTGGCAACTAAACAAAAATAAAACCAAGTATGAGATTTACAAAGATGACTTAAAAGAAGAGGTAGCTGAATTGGTAAGGCATTCGTCCCGGTAAGATGAGAGATCCTGGGTTCGAATCCCAGTTAATAATAATAATATTTGGATGATTTATATAGCGCCGTTTTTGTGAAAAATCACCTCAAGGGCGCTGTGACCGTTGCGACCGTTATCTTTTTATTTTTCTGTGTCTTGTTCTATTACATTTTTCGTTTAGATTATTAGTATTATCTTCTTCGATTATAAATGTATTATAGTAAAAGAATTTTGTTTTTATTCTGGGTTAGTTAAAAGGAAATTATAATTTTTTCACTTGAGGAGATCCAGCCGGCCAAAAATTCAATTTAGTTTTTTGCCTAAAAATCTTGCTAAAATATACATTCCCAAATTTATGTGCGCGCCAATCAGGTAGAACAGGAGGACGGAGCGGCCCGGTTTCGAGCGAAAATTTTAAACACGTTTTTCTCAAAACCACTTTTTTCAAGTTGGTTGGAATCGTAGCTTATTGAATTTTCATCTGATTCACTTCATTCAAAGTTTAAATTAAAGAAAATTAAATTTATTTGCGGACGAACCTCAACTTCTGAAAAATTATTATTATAGGACAAAGTTATTGCAAAATTAAGACCCATTTTTTTTCATCAATTTTCATTTTACGAATCTACCATTTTTGCAATTAACAACTTTTTTGTGCAAACTGTGGTTCATTCGCATCCTACATACATTCATATTATAGCAAAAAATTTTTGACTTTCATTTTTTAGATAATTTTCAAAAACTTCAGGATTCCAACTGATTTGGTCAGACCCTCCGCTCTATATTTATATATAGATATTGAAATCAAATTTTCAATAGTGTTTTTCTTTTTCAAATGTGCCTTATATAACAAAAGTTTCGTGAATGAAAATAAATTTTATCTTTAAAAAAAAACACATTTAAAAAAAAAACTCGGCTGGAGCAGACTCCCCCCTTAAGTAGAATAATTAATAACAATGTATTAAGGTTAGTTGGAGCGAGGTCGTCATAGATTTTGATAATAGTGTGACTATAAATTAATGTTTCGCAGTTGGTTATTGAGATTTTTAAATAATTTTTAATTTTGTGAAACATAACTGGAGTGATTTATTGTTCTTATTGTGAGCGCTTACATAGTATGTAATTACAATATTAATGACTCAAACCAACCAATCTACCATGACGATCTTGCCTTACCTAAGCTTATGATAATAATGGTAGTTCGTCATTAATAACTAAATAATTAAAGGCGCCTGTAAAAAACTGAATTTATAAATAGGATAGAAGATGATGTAGACAATATAAGTACACGACAAAATTAGCTAGATTAGATATCGAATTGTTGAGATAATTGATGATTTGAAGATCTATTGCCTACGATACAAGAGTACAAAACTTTTCTGGTCCGCCACGTAAACACAAGTGAAGTTAATTCAGTTTTGTACAACATGGACAAGAAATGGCACCCATCCGCACTGCTTAATTACGGAAATAAAAGCGCCAGACGAACTAGACCCGTTTATGAACACTCCCCAACTGACCCTATAACTTTCTACTAGTAATCATTTTATAGGTATACTGATTACTCCCAGAAATGCCACTTACTGGAGAACCTGGAATAATCATGAAAATTAGAAATCAGTTTTGTGTGGTCAACCTGAATAATGATTACTTACTATGTCACAACAAGGAAAAGGTATCGGGAGTGGTCAATGCCAATGTTCCAAATACATTGTTTATTGTGCCTATTGGACCTTGCCCACCCATGTAATATATCCCACTTGCTGCCAATATTAATATGCTAGACGTGTACAACTATTTTACCTGAGATGTAATTCAGTTGCTTCAAACACACATCGCGCTTCAATGGATTTCTTTATTGAGACTTGTGGCTACATTCAAAACAATTTCAAAAATATTTCACAAAGCTTTCTCCGGGACTTGATTCTCTTCCTTTTAAAGATTGTCTTGCAGAACTTTGCCGGATTTAGAAGGCATCAAAAGTTGATAACCAAATATGTTTTAGTTGTGTCTTTTGAAATGTGCATGCATATAGTATATTACGTGGCCAAAATATTTCTCTACAGGTTCTTCAAACCGTAAATAGTGATATTTTTAATTTTTGTTGATTTATGGACACGGTTTTAGACCAGATTTCTATCCGCAGTTAAATTGAAGGTAACATAATTTTACTGTTTTTATTTTTTATTGTTATGCTAAATGGAATCAGTGTTTCTGAATAAAAATATATTTTCAATTTGGGAGGCGAGTATGGGTACCGCCGTTCTGGGAACCATTTATTAGATAACCAAAACCTATGCCATAGGTCACCCCAAATGTTAGCTACATTTGGTGACTTAGCAGGGACACCTGGTTTCACCGAGGAAACCGGAGGTGGGAAAAATCTTGGAATCCAATAATAAAAGATATTACCAATACGCTTTATCGACCTTGTTATGAGCTGCGTAAAAACAGAATTGTATGTGTATTTACTCTGACTGAATGTTGTTTTGTTTGTTTGTTGCAGACGGAGACATCTACTCGTGGGGGGCCAATACGTACGGGCAGCTAGGCCTGGGCAAGTTCAGCTCCGTGGAGGAGAAGCCGCAGCTCGTCAGCTCTCTGGGCGGGGTGCCCTTCTCCTTCATCGCTGCGGGCGCCAACCACACATTCGCCGTCTCCAAGTAACAACCTCCAACCCTAAACATTCAAATATTCATCTTTACTAAAAAGTGAATAATAATTATATTCAGCTCGCAATATTGTTTCAATAATGAGCAATGGTGCATTCAAATATTCGTTTTGTTGGCAATACATAACAGAAGTTGCATCAGTAAGGAAAATGATTTGGATAATATACCTACACATCACATATGCAGAATCTTTTCTGTTCTACTTTATGTGTGTTCTTTGCACGTTGATAAAGTGGCTCATAATAATATTGTTTTTCCTGTAACATAGTTTAAACTTAACCCCTCAGACTCATTTGATCGCTTTTCGGAACAACCCATATAGGTCTCATAGAAATCGTTGTGTCTCCCTCACTATCATAGTTAGAAATATTATCTAAACGGTGTTAGAAAGCAAAAAAATACCAGGCTTTATATTCAAATCTAAAAGTTTAACCACAAAATAATTAAAATGTACAGCTTTATGGAATCAAAGTTTCCAACCGTAATTTAAAAAAAAAATTAAACTTTGGTAATTTTTTATTAATTATTTTTATATGAAATGACAACGTTTATAATAAAATATGTGCGTGTTTTTATTTTTTTCATTAACAGTAATTTTAGTTAGAAAAAACGTAAGGGGTGCCGTTTTTAAAACTTTTTTATGTTTATAAAATTTGAAAGCATATTTCATCACCTTTCACACAGTTCTTAGATTTTGGATGTGCTCAGAAATATTCAATTTATTTGTTTTTTTTGCAAAGCTGAAATATTTTGACTTTTGAACAAAACAGGCCCGAGGTCTGAAGGTTAAAAGTTCATTTAAAATAATACTGTGAAATGTTACAATAGTTTATAAAAAATTGAAATGCAAAAATCACCAGCATAAAATAATGGAATATATATTACATAATACATAAAATATTATGCTCCAATAATTGAACTTTGTCCACTAACATTTTATCTTACTTTGAGTTCTACAGATTTGTTATAGAAGATAATATATAATATTATGCACTTTCTTTATTGTGTTAATTTTTAACTATTTTATTTACTTTTTTAACTTTGGTTAAATGTTTTGTTTCATTACTGCCATGAATTTTTAATTTGTTAATAGTTACTATAATATGTGTACATAATGGTAACAACCTCAATCAATTACATTAATATTATGCTCAATAAATATGCATTATTTTATCAAAATTAATAATTGACTTTTTTGTGTCCTTAATAGCACTGAATAAAGTTGACCATATATTACTGATTAATGAATTTAGTAAATTAAGGGTCGTCCGTTTCAAATCATGACCTAAATTTAAATTTAAATTTTCAATTAAAGTAACAGGGTTATTAAATAGAGGACCACGCGCTGTTCCGCGTGTACTTTTGAAAAAGTAATAATTATTAATGTGGCCAGTCTGAAAAGCAGAATATTCCTCGAAATTATCTGAAAAAAACAAACGCACCGCATTATATTTTACAACGAAAATTAAATTTGAAAACCATAACTGTCAAAATATACCACTGTATTTTGTTTTGCGGTGTTTAGGATATGACAGCTGTGTTTCTATAAAAAATATTTGTGTGGGTATTTAAAAATAAATGACATTCAATTATAATATACATACACAAAAAAAAATGTTTATATCCCAGTAGTTGTAATATCGCCTTGAATTTGATGTATCACAAATTTAATGAGATCTTTCGACATGCGATCCTGCGCCAAAAATTCAGGATCATCACAAATAACCATATCATTAACATAGGGGTCGAAGTGTTTTTGATTTTAGCTGCAAGACATGTTGTATAAGGAATTCATCATCACTATCGTTAAATAGACTTGTAAAATAAGTCAAATTGGCAGAGCTAACTATCAGTTTTCAGATCGTAAAAGCAAAAGTTAAAAGTTACACAAAGCAGGGATTAAATTGATTGAAATGCGAATTTTGGTGAAATTTAACTTTAGCAATTTCTTTTACTCTTACTTTTACTCTAGCAAGGGTTGAAACAGACGGCCTTAAGAAAGTTGAGGACAAATAGTGTAGTTCAATTTAGAGTGGTCATTGATTCCAAACCACAGTGTGATTTATATGAATAATTGATATTGGTTTGATCTGTTTAACTAATGTTTTGATCAGGTCTGGAGCCGTGTTTGGCTGGGGGAAAAACACCAGCGGTCAAGTGGGGCTCAATGATCTGGAAAACCACTGCTATCCCACACACCTCAAGAGCCTCAGAACTATCAAAGTTAGTCACAACTTATCAAATACCTATCTTTATAACACATTTACACAATATTTTATTTTAAAGATTTTTTTGTTAGTTAACACAATATCATACTCGATAAAGATATATTTTTTTCTTTAACACTTAGGGACTCGCGCGTCAATTTGTAACACTAATGCCCACTCCCGGGTGCACTGGACCCAGTATTATATCATATGTTTATTCCAAAACTGCTCAATAAAAGTGAATGTTTACTTTCTTATAAGGATAATGTCTGAATAAAAAAAGACAATATTCAATAATACATATTTATTGTTTTTACTTAATCAAAAAGTCACTACAAAAATAAAAGTAATTTTACCATACTTTTACGACAAGATTAAGGCTAATTGTTATAATTTCTGTTTCTCACAGTACTATGATGAACCTACTTAGACAAAATAATAAGATATGATGATATACGAGTACCTATCAATAATTATAGAAAGAAATCAAAAACAGCTTTGAAAATTAACAAAATATCTTCTTTGGAATAAAATCACATCACTACATTGTTAGGTCTCTTTCTACTATAAATTTAGTTATAACAATTTGAACAAAGGTGCTTCGTATTATCTCAACAAGGGATATTGCATTTCCACAAAAACTTCGGTTTTTCTATCTTTATCCAAGTTACATAAGCCGTTTTCGCCTTCTTGTTCAGAATCCGATTCATCCTCACTTATTTCTAAATAGTCTTCAGTCTCAGAACAGTCTTTGTTTTCTATTTCTTCATTGAGATATTCTTCTATTTCGTTAGGTCTCAAAAACATGTTGGTAGCCATTTTTTATGAAATAAATTAAAAAAAGGTAAGTAAATAGAAAAAACTTACGTATTTAGTCGCTGCCGAGTCCAGCGGACCCATACACATCTTTTAAGTCAGTAGCATTCACATGCAGCGCCCTAACTGACGACTTAGATCGTCATCTGTCGTACTACACTATCGTTGAAAGGTACTAAGAGCGGTAATGCCGCAAACGTCAGAAGTTTAAAATTACTACACAAAATGCGAAGAACTGGGTCCGTTAGACCCGTTAGCGAGCCCTTGTGTTAACTATCCTAGTAAAGGTAATATCTGAAAGCAAAATGAATGCACAAGTTCGACACTACATTTGCAGTGTTTCCTAGCCACTGGGCTTTTTGCATTCGAATGCGAAATGAGAGCCGCCAACATATGCACAACTTCCCAAAATTGGGTGAACAATATGCATATTCAAGTCTGCCAATTATCCATGACCATTACCCAAACAGACCTCCTTACTTTCGTAGGTCGAAAACTTTTGTCGAATTGAATTAACTTATCTACAGCCTTCAACACTGCACTGATAGTTAAGAAGCATTTTTACAAACAGATGTTTAAAATATTTAAAATTTTAACTTTGGTGTTAGGCAAAGATATTGAAATATAAGTAGATGTGCTATCTGCAGTTTTTACTAGGCGGGACTGCGCTTCCGGGTGTCGCCGATATTGTTTACTGACAAATAAACTAAATGAACCAATAATTAACGAATAAACTAAACGAACGTTAAACTAAATGAACGAATTCTTTCCGTATTCAAACTATATTGTTAACCAATACTAATGCACATCTTCAAAAAATCAACGAAATGAACCAATTATTTTCGTATGCAAACTACTCTAATTAAGGCGTAGTCCGCCGACAGTTGCGCGGACACCATAGCATATCTCTTTTGTATTTGAATATCTTTGGTGTTAGGACTGATAAGAAATGACTAGAAGAGACCACCATAGATGTATTACTTGGCTCCAACAGTTTGTCCATAGAAATTTAGAGTTTTCTTTTGGTGGATGTGGTAGGTGATTAAATGTCATTTCTCGTGTCTTTTATTTGGTTCCAAATTTGTACTGTTTCCCCTCTAAAGTGATTTCCCGCCAATAATAATCATCTGTCAAAAATATTCGCATTTGACTTTGTTTCATAAATTAAAAACGGAACACTTTAAACTTTTGGGGAAATTTACATTAAAGTACTTACCCTGAATTAATTGTATAAGACGCTATTTAGAATTAAGAATACAATGAAAGCAATTCATAAGCCTTTTATTTGTAGTTTTTCCTCTTGCTGGGTAACCTGTTTCTATCATATCCAATTTCAGTACCCGTATTAGATTTCTTTGTACAACAATAGTATTTTATAGAGCAGAGTACGTATTGTTTGTTTGCAGGTGTGTCACGTGTCCTGCGGCGAGGACTTCACGGTGTTCCTGACGCTGGACGGTGGAGTTTTCACCTGTGGCTCGGGGACCTACGGCCAGTTGGGGCACGGCAGCACCAAGGATGAAGTGCTTCCCAGGAAGGTAAAATTCTATTGTGGACTGCTGGGCTCTGTGAATGTCCTTTTGAAGATCAGTTCTTCCGTGTTTCACCAACCTAACTAATGCGCTTGCTACAAGGAATCTCCATTCAAATCTCTGTGACACAGTACTTTCATACTCTCTCTTTAAATCTTTACCATGACTTTGGAATAAGGAACTCCAGTGAAAAATATTATGGCCTTAAAAAAATATGTTCATACAGACCAGGGTTTCCCAACCAGTGGTCCGCGAGAGGCTAGAAGATGGTCCGCGATGGACCGCCGGTCAATAAGCAAGCCAGCACGCGGGCGGTCCCTAGTCTGAATAAAAAAAAATCGGAACAATATTCAGTTTACCAATAATGTACATTTACCATTAATGTACATCACGGTATTCCGTTTCGCCCCACCCCATCCTACTCCATTCTACCCCCTCTGTTGTGGTAGAACGGAGTAGGATGACAGAACCACTGATATAGACCAATGAACGCTGATTCTGAATATATAAGTTTTATGTCATAATATTAATGAATGGTTAGTGCTGATGTCACGTGTCACCAGTCATTGTATTGAAACTTTGATTATATAGGTATGACACAAGCCATCAGTATTAACAATATTTCATGTTATTCGTTATTTCATGCTGTTTATAGAGATTTAGTTGTTGTGTTTATTGAAACAATATTTAAGCCTAAATAATTCAGTATCGAAAATAGAGGTATTATTTATAATATTGAAAAACTTTCAAGTGTACGAAAAAATTGTACAATATTTTACATCAAAATGCTACCTAGAGACGGGCAAAGCGGCTCAGTTGAACGAGAATGAAAAGATCTACCCGCTCACTCGTTCGCAAAGATCCGCGAACCGCGAGCAAGTGTGTCCGTAGCTTTGAAGATTGGTCTAACGGAACCGGATTTTACAGATCCGTATGAAGATCCGGGTCACTGAGCCGACTCGTTCGCGTACGACTCACTTCCCTACGAACTTCGATTCAAAATGGCCGTCGTCGATCAGCTGGTATGCGCTGTATCGCCTGTGTCATATTTGCCTACAATTTTTGCAGTGTGCAGGTGATGCTCCGTTTGAGATAATATTGATTTAAAAGCTAAAAAAATAATAATTTCAAACAATTTCTATACCACTCTCCCGTAAAAATATTGAAAAATATAATAACATAATAAATATAATATAATAAATAAATAATTCCACTTAAATAATGTTTTAACTTATCGAATAGTACCATACTTTCTTCCGTATAACTGTCATACAAAATGAACACCTATTGAAAAACTTTTCAGGAGTGATGACGCACTAAACGTGCGGTGTTTTTCGGGGGATCTCGAAAAATTAAAACTTTGAAAATTATTTTAACTATTAAAACAAACTCAAAAAAAAAAATGCAGTTATTTAAGTCAGAAGGTCATCATTATTCATTAAAAAAAATAAAAAAATGGACTGGAGTTCTCTATTACATTAATTATTATTTATTCTCCATATTTTGTTAATTTATTCTTAATATGAGAGAAAATATGACATTAAACACTCGGGTCACGTAGTGCTGTATTTGTCACTAAACATGAAATTTCATTGAGTCACATTGTGCTATATTTGTCACCAACTGACACATCCTCACGTTCTCACAGAGATGTAATAAAATTGACATTCTTGGTCTGAGAATTTTTATGAAGGTTTTTCACAAAGATGTATAAATTATAGTTTGATTCAATTTTTTACTTAACCGATCAAGTATTTTTCTAATGCACACAATGATAGCAATAAATTGTTGTTCAAAGCCAAATGGAAGGCAAAATGATGAAATTATCTCAATTGAATTGTCTAATGCAAATTGGTCTTTACAACAAAAGGCAATGGAGCGTTGTAATAATTTACTAAGT
The DNA here is from genome assembly GCA_929108145.2 of Limnephilus rhombicus. Lineage (NCBI taxonomy): Eukaryota > Metazoa > Arthropoda > Insecta > Trichoptera > Limnephilidae > Limnephilus > Limnephilus rhombicus. Next base: position 39,413,691 of record OV815278.1, read on the forward strand.
ATGTACTGCAATCTAAAATATAATAATGTTATTCTATAGTAAAGGTGATTATTATGTAAAGCGTCGATGACACAGGGCTAGTTTACAAGCTACTATCTGGGAAATTCACTATCTGTTAGTAAACTCGCCCAGTGTCATCGTGTCACTTGCTAACTAGCAGCAACTAGCAGATTGTTGACAATCTACGAAAAAAAGTTTAAAGGTCGTCAACTTTACTCGCCTACACGCTTGCTCCGCTTGCTCGTGATTGGTTTATTTATGTTTCCAACATGGCTTCCGATAAACAGCTGGTTTCGACTGTCAAACATCTGAAGACTTAGTTCACACAGTCGTCGTTATTCTTGTTACTGGCGCTAGCAGCGGCCTCAGTTTCCTACGCTTCTGAGCGAGTGGACAGTTTTATGTGTCATTATGACAATCTCACTCGCCGATTTACCCGCTTTTAAACTTAGTAGATAGTAGCTTGTAAACTCGCCCTGTGTCATCGACGCTTAAATGCTAATAACACAGCTTGCGTTGGCAATTTTCAATTTCACATTGCTCTGGAAATCATTCTTCGCCACCTGGGATGGTGGCAATGGATAATCTACCTAAACGTCGCATGACCAGTTAGTTAACTGTATACCATCTTGCTGACAAGCATGCTAAATGTTTGACCGGTTAGTAGCCAAGTAGATAAATGCCTCGGGTCCTCACTTAGGCGTCATGGATTCAATTCTCTGCTAGCTAAATCGTCCATTATTACACAAGCACCATTTTCCACTTATAATGATAGAAGCAGGAGGAATTAAAATATTGTCAGATTGTTTGTAATAATTGTTTTGACCTGCGGGTTGTGTTCTGACTGAAGCGTGTTCTATTGTGTGTGTTGTTTGCAGGTGAGCGAGCTGATGGGCACGAGCGTGGTGCAGGTGGTGTGCGGGCGGCGCCATCTGCTGGTGCTGACGGAGGCGGGGCGACTGCAGAGCTGCGGGGTGGCGGGGGCGGGGCAGCTAGGCCTGGGCCCCGCGGCCCCGGGGGCTCCCTGCGTCACACAGCCGCGCACCATCAACCCAGCCTGGCAGGTACTATACACTTGCTACCCAGATACACACTACTGTTCTTGAGTGTTGTGGGAGACAGTGGGGAAGATACATGTCTGTGAGCCCTTTATTCATCATCCTCTGAAAATCATTCCATTCCAAGGCATTCCATGACTACGTATTCAGTGGTTGGCACCGCACCGCATTCAGATATTTTCGGCAAAGTTCGTAAATTGATTTTTTGTCATATCCCGCAATTTAGATTATATGTATATGCATTATAGAATATTGGAAAGTTATATATTTTTAACAGACAAATTTATTAATTTTCTTTATCTTGTCTGTTTATATTTTTACATAATTATTTAGATCAAAAGGTACTTTCTATGTTTTTACCATGTCCCAACTCTACATTCAATTAAGCAAAGCCTGATTTCGTAATTAATTTTAGGTGTGAAAAATGAACATTCTTAACTAACTTAAAAGGTTTCTTAAATAGCTTGACATTATATTATATATTTTTGAAAATATGGAAAATACCAGTTTTTATGTAAATTTGAACCAATATTGAAAAAAATCATTCCGAAAACATATTGGTGGAAACTTATAAGTGGAGCTTAAAACGAATGGAATGCATAAAAACATGTACAAACTTTGGCGATTCTTCCCATTCACACATTTCCTACTGTTTAAGACCCCACCTATGCATCGTGTGGGCACAGTGACTGTAGAACACCTTGTCCTATTTATTGGACCAGAATTTACAAGGTGTTGAAAATTCTGGTCCAATAAATAGGACAAGGTTTAAAATGATAATATGCATGGTTCCTACTCGGATGTCATTTATCCAGTACCTACCCTCCCTAACCATATCACCTTGCCGGAAAAACATTTGAAAATGGAACAACTTTAAATAAGTCATGATGTCGACTTCGGCTGTAGTGGTCTGGACATATAAATCATAGCATCCCTAGAGAAATGGCGTAGCGATGAAATTGTTCAAAATTTTGAAAGACAGAATAGAAAGACTTGCTTTCCGCCTAGTTTCTAGACTCACATAATCAGTTTCCTCAAATAAATCAATATGGTGCATGAATTCCACATATAGACATACCTGAGGAATTTCTTCTGGATTTGCTCTAACATATCAATGTACTTCTGGTGGTACGGTGCCCAAACTCGTGTACTCCAGCTTGCTTCTCAGTATGCCATCGAATAATGCTAGCATAGCTTCTTGGTTATCAAACTGCTTACAACCCAAGAAGTTTGTAGCAAGACTGAGTGAGCTGCGATATATGGTAAGAGAATGTCAGTTCGGGATCAAAGACGACACCGAGATCCTTCACAGATTTTACATGTGATAACGTTTCGCCCTTTATTTTATAATCGTAAACTATAATGTTTTTACAACAAGTGAAGGACATTGTGACACATTTTTTGGTGTTAAAATCTAATTTGTTTGCCAACGACCATTCAGATCAGTGTATCCAGATCAGTTTGCATTTTAAAGCAATCTTTTTGGCAGCTTATTTCCATCAGAATTTTAAGGTCATCAGCAAATAGTAGACATTTGCTCTTCCTAACACAGTTTTGGATGTCATCTATTAGTGTTAGAGACAACATAGGTCGAAGGCTAGACTCTTTAGGAATTCCAGATTGCGCTGGGAATTTTTTTGAGTTATGTCCATTTGCCGAAACAAATTGACTTCTGGATTTTAAATACGATGAGAAAAAGTTCAAGATCGAAGCCTATTTTAAACATTTTCCTCAGAAGTATATCATGGTTGACACGGTCAAATGCTTTGGCAAAGTCGGTGTAACCTTCATCTGTTTGGTGCCTCGAGTCTAAACTGGTGGCCACCAACCGTGAAAAATTAAGCAGATTTGTGATTGTTGATTTCTTTGGAAGGAAACCGTGTTGATTTTCTCCAATGAATGGCGCAATCTGGTGACTTAATTTGTTACAAATCAATTTTTCAAAAAGTTTGGGCAGCACTGATAATATGGCTACCGGTCTGTAGTTTTTGACGTCTGTCTTCAGCCTTAAAAATAGGACTGACTCAGGTCAGTTTCCATATCTGGGGGAACATAGAAGTCAAAATACTAGTGTTAAATATATAACAAAGGGCTTCACTTATCATTGGAGCTATGCTACCGGTCTGTAGTTTTTAACGTCTGTCTTAAAAAGCCTTAAAAATAGGACTGACTCAGGTCAGTTTCCATATCTGGGGGAACATTTTATTTTTATTTTTTTAATTTTTTTATTTTTTTTTTTATTGGCAATGTTTATTAAAAATACATATGAAGTTACAACAGTTACATAGTTACATAGTTACATAAGGTTAACAAAAAATAAAAATAAATTGCCTTTCCTCACCATAAAGAGACAATGCTCTTGTGTTTGGTGAGGGAGTTCTAGCTCAATTAGTAAATTAATGATCGTGTAAGTTAGTAATAACGGCTATTGTAAATAATAAGAAGGTTAAAAAATCTTGTATAATTTAAAAATAAAAATCCTGAAGAGTTTAAAAAAATCATAATATAAATTAAAAAATCATTATAAATGGAAGAATCATGTAAGTTAGTAACAAAAATTATTGTAATAAGTAAGTAAAGGATACGTAAGAAAGAACGCAAGATTTATACAATAGTAGACTCAGAGATTTAGAAACTAGGAAATGAAAGAAAAAAGAAGGAATAAATGATTTATAAAATAGCAGACTTTAAGATACAAAGTAAACATATTTGGGACTTTTATAGTAGTTTCAGGTAATTTTTTAATTTCGGCTTAAATTCCTGCATATTTTCGATGGTTTTTAATTTTAATGGGAGGTTGTTATAATAGATTATGCCCAGATAAAGATAGGAATTTTGGATGTGCTTAGTATTAAATTTAGGAATTTTAATAGTTTTCTGGTATCTTGCTGATGTATTGAATTGGAAGTTACGAGTATTTAACTGTATTTCTTTGTAAATTTGAAGAATTGAATATTTTTTATAGATTTTGTCTATTATAGGCACATTGAATATTGAAAAAAGAATTTCAGTAGGAAATTTAGACGGTTTTTTTAAGATTACCTTAATTATCAACCTTTGGACAATTTTGAGGGGATTTAAAATATTGTCATATGTTCCTCCCCAGCCAATAATACCATATTGCAATATAGATTGAACAGTTGCATAGTACACTCTTTTTAGGTTTTCTAAGCTAAGAATATTTCTAAGTCTAATAAATATATAAATACATTTCCTAATCCTTTTGTCGAGTTCACAAATATGTGTTTTCCATTTAAAATGTTGATCTATATATACACCAAGATATTTGATTTTGGGAGTTGGACTAAGTATAGCACAATCTTGATTGCAGTTAGTTTTATTACATTTACTTTGGTGTATTATGATGTTTAAATTTGGTTCTAATTTGAATTTATTGATAGAGAATGGGATAAATTTTGTTTTTTCAGTGTTTAGAGAGAGGAGATTTTTATCGAACCAATTTTTATTGTCTAATTTACAGTCCATTTCCAAGTGCATCTGAAGCTGTAACTCGTAAACAGTTTTCGGATGCAATATAAGGCATTATAAATATAGGCTGCCTCTCAGGGGGGTTAAATATGAGTTTGCTACACAAAGTTTCCACCTGTCTTCTGGAATGAGAGTTAACAGAATATCTTGATAAATATTACAAAAATGATTTTTTAATGCCCATCTCACTGGAAAATCTGACAAAAAGTGTGTATTATATTTTTCATTTGCCTTGGTGATTTCCAGAGTGTTCTGCAGTCGGAGTCGTCCGAGGATGCGGTGAGCCTGTATCGGGTATTTGCCGGGGGTGACCGCTGCTTTGTGACGCTGCAGGGCTCCCGGGGGCCCGGGTACGACAGCCGCATCCACCCTCCCGACACGCAGATCCTCTCCATCGACCGGGAGAAGCTCGTGCCCTGTCTGGCGCTGGCTGAAGATGAGCAAGTGGATCAGGTAATAACTAATTACTGTATGGCCAGTCACTACCTGATGTTGCTGGGGGCAGCTGTAGCTTCGTGTTAATTTGAAATAATTTTATTTTTAAACATTACATGTTATACACAATGTACATCATTTTTTATTCTTCTTGAATTTTAACATTTTTTTATCAACCAAATTATTGATTGACATTTGAAAATCCATAAAAATTTATTCGCATGATTTTCTTAAAGCCATTAACCCGTTGGCCACAAACCACGGCAGCCTGCCGGGTGTGCAACTCAGGTACTTAACCACAAACCCCGGCATGCTGACGGGCTAGAGTAGGTCTTCCAAAAAACGGAAAAAGAGCTCGACAGTGATATTTTAGAAAAAAAATTTAAATGCCAATCGCTTTGTACGTAATTAATTATTCATTTTGTAGAATTTGCAATAATATATTTCTTATGTTTTTTCCCTGATTCCAAGTTTTGTATGTAGCCAGCCGCCATTTAATTTCTTCAAAATTGCGAGTGGTTCTAGGCCTTTGGCACGTCCCTGCACGTCCTTGATTGCTTTGAGGGCTATCGTACCAAATTATTTTGTCGCCCATACACATGCACCCAACTTATGGTAAGTTGGCAACGGAAGTTGTTCGGAAGTTTAATGGCTTCCTTGTCAACAATGATTTGCTGCTGTCCAATTTATACGATTTTATCAATAAAGACAACTGGGGCCAAGGTTGGAATTAGTTGGAATAGAAGTTGGCTTTAGAGAAAATATAATAATTTCTGTTTGCTATAACAGGAAACCCTGTGCTACCTGGAGACCACATTCCGCTCCCTGGCCTGCATCAACGGATCCTTCCTGCTCCCGCACCCGCAGCACTACGGCTGCAACTCGCGCACCAGCGGGATTGACTTTACGCAGGCCGCTAGCGTGTTCGATCTCATCAAGACGATCAAAAATACCTCCATATTGGAAGTGGTGAGTTCACAGCACTGCAATTTTATACGATCGTGTTGAAGTTGTCACATAAATACTTATTCAAAATATTGAATTTTTTTATGCAACATATACAAAACACCTTCAAAACAGTATTAAACTATTGCACCCTTTGTGGTTCATGAACATTTGGAAAAGTTACTATACTGTGTGTCATCATGTTCTGTGTTCGCTCTTCCTCTTCACTTCCTTCACAAATGCAACTCTTATAAATCTAGATAAAAGATTAACCCTGCTGGTATAGTTGGTATTGTCTTTGTGTAGATTCTCCAGAGCCTGACCTCGGCCCTGGAGGGGCTCAGCTCCAACCCGCCCGACTGCGAGGCACTACGCTGCTTCCTCACCCTCCCGCTCTACCACGAGTGTGCGAACCCGCGCAGGTGGCGCGCCCTGCAGGGACCCCTGGCCGCTGCCCTGGCCAGCCTGCGTCCCTCTCCCCAGGCCTACCTCACGGCCTGGTGTCACTCGGAGCCGGCGCGTCCCTTCTTCCCCAGCATTGTGGGCTGCTTCAAGGAGGTGGTGCACCACTACTTCAAGGTCCGGGGTGATAAGGTATGTATGTAGTGTAAATAAAAACGTATATCCAAAGGCACTTCAAGAAACAGAATTAAAACACAAACACTTTCTTTCTTTGAGTGACATTGTGGGTACTCGCTAGTAGTAAATATATTGAACACTTTCTTTCTTTGAGTGGCATTGTGGGTACTCGCTAGTAGTAAATATATTGAACACTTTCTTTGAGTGGCATTGTGGGTACTCGCTAGTAGTAAATATATTGAACACTTTCTTTCTTTGAGTGGCATTGTGGGTACTCGCTAGTAGTAAATATATTGAACACTTTCTTTGAGTGGCATTGTGGGTACTCGCTAGTAGTAAATATATTGAACACTTTCTTTCTTTGAGTGGCATTGTGGGTACTCGATAGTAGTAAATATATTGAACACTTTTTTTCTTTGAGTGGTATTGTGGGTACTCAATAGTAGTAAATATATTGAAAACTTTCTTTCTTTGAGTGGCATGCCGGGAAATCGGTGTAAATATATTGAATTATACGAATATAGTAATGAATTGGTCATTAGAATAGAAATTATGAACAAAAACATGATATGAATCGCACAAAACAAAACTCTAACTTTGCCGGGAAACTGATGCGCGTGCGCCGTGATGTTTTCACATGCAATGTTGCCAGATCTACCGCCGCAAGCTAAAGACATTTTTATTAGTAATAATTGGAAAAAGAAAAAGCACAATCATTATTAAATGTGTTACAAAAATTTTGAGAATTTTTTTTTTTATAAGTAAGACTTTATGTTTTTATTTAAACTTAACCGGTCAAAGGCCAGGCCATTTCACTAAAATTCACGAAAAAACACTAAAAAAGCACCATTTTGAACTTTAAATTGAATGTTTTGTTGATTAATTTTGAGCTATTGTATATTTTATTGACTGAAACACGTTCACAACACAATAAACTATCTACCAAAACAACATTACTTGCATTTATTACGTAAATTAATAGGTTTTACGATGTTTTAGTCGCGGAACACGCGTCAGTTGCGACGGTTAAAATCGCGGCAAATTTTGACAGGTGATTGTCATAGAAGAAATCGTTTTAAAAATATTCTGGTGTTGCAAGGCGAATGAAACTTCAAGGCCTATCATAGAGTACTGTTGGCACAAGCGATTCTGATACTGTTCTTCATACAAATTATGTACATAGAAGGGCCAAATTCGCAGACGAAAAGTTTTTTGACGAAAATATTATTAAAATATTTGAATTATTTTCTCGCGCATGCGCTTGTGACGCGCGCTCCGGCGCGTCTCCGGCCTGTCACCGGTTAATAACTCTTATAATCAGGAATCAGTGTGTATGACGGCCTGTTGGCCAACGTCCTCTCTATTAGGCCCTCAAAATCGCTCTGTACTCGAAACCTCACGGCTCTGCGTACCTTGGTAGGGAGGAGCGACCATATAAACTACCGACATCTGTCGGATAAGTCTATAGCTTCAAAGATCTAAATACACTAGTGTCATCTATGGCTTGTAGTTTAAACTATCCCAAAAACGATTAAATTGTTTATCAATACATTTTAACCTCTTGGATTTATAGATTTCTTTTGAATCCTTTGATTCCAGAGAATAGACTATGACTGGCGAATCATCCACATTCTGAACGCACTGGAGAGCCTGAACAAGATCAACATGTCCAACTCCAGCAAGCTGCGCTCCCCGCCGGATATCTTCTACATCCCCGCCCTGGACACCCTGGTGGACGTGAGGCAGGACTACCTCAACTGGCTGACTGATTCACAGGTTATATTCTTGTTGTCTATCATTTTATACCTTTTTACTGAATTATGATATTCAGTACGGTAAAATGGGGTGACTTTGATAATTTTAAACTTTTCATAACAAATAACTTTTATTTTCACAAAATCAAATACATAATGATTTGTGTCAGACAATTTTTGCACATAACTATCGAAATATTCCTAGAGAATCAGGGATGTGCCCTGTGCACTTTAATAAAATACACAGATCATTGTTTCTTTTGCTTTCGTAATGTTACGTATTTCTCCGTGGTATTATATATTTTTATTTTGCTTAATTTCAATATTTATTCAATTATTGTTATTATGTTTTTAATTATTCTCTCCGATGGCGCTACAGCCCATATCGCGCTTTGGCCCCCTGCATTCCAACTCCTCCTGTCCTCTGCGGCTGACTTCCAGTTTGTTACCTGGAAAAGCTGTGCTGCATCCCCTCTTACCTCGTCTTTCACCTCAATCTGGGTCTTCCCACTTTTCGCCTTCCACCTGGGTGCCCAGTCATAATTCTTTTTGGGACACGTGTGTCCGGCATTCTTTGTACGTGTCCAGCCCATCTCAACCTGAGGAGTCTCATATGGGCTGAGGTGCTAGGGATCTGATATATGTCATATCATCGTTTTTAATTATTATTCCCAAAGAAATATAACACATTTCAAAAGCCTATTCAAGAATACATACCTATCAATTTATTCTTGGGTAAAATTATGGCTTGGCACTTAGGTGTTAAATGTATTATTTTAATTAAATTATGTGTGTAATATTAATTATACTTAAGAGCGGAGCAGGGCAAACGATTTTGTCGAAATTTGCCAAAATAGTTTAAATTATGGTCGCTTGCGTCGCCCTCATCGAATTTTTAAATCAATTCCACCAAAAGTTAATATTCATTGTTACTTCAAATGAGTTTGATCCCAGTATCCGCTCGTAAAAACCCGAAGTTATGGCGATCATTCCCGAACACGGATTGAAAAAGGAATATTACACGTTGGTCGCTTTCGTGATCGACTGAATTTTGATTTTTTCCCTTTCACTTGGGGAAATTTCCCCTGAGATTCCCTATTTTGTTGCAAATAATTTTAAAATATTACGCGAACAGCTTTTTAAAACTCCCGGATATCCAAGATTCAAAAAGTATGATTTTAGAATTAAATTGGGAGATGTTTACTGGATTTTAACACCACATTCTATGTTGTTTTTGAACTTAAAAATTACAAACGGCAAAAAGTTTACCAACTTCTATAAAAATCTGCTTCTTTTCAATATAAAGTTAAAATTAGAGGGGTATTGATATATTTCATATTACTAATTTTCCCACATTTCACGTGTATTGTACATAATTTTCCCTAAATATTGGAAATTTTTATACCTCTCAACCCCGAACACCTGCTTAGCGTGTCCATCATTGTCTGTGCAAATTGTTAGGGCTGTCAAAACATGGAAATATAAAACACCGTTGAAATATTCATTTATTTATTTAAAAGTTTAGGTTTATTCCAAAATAGAATAAAATATTTTTTATAACACGAAGAGAAAAAAACTTCAATACATAACTATGATTGTTATATGTTTTTTGTTATTTATTAATTTATTAACCGGTCACATGCCGTGACATTTAGCGGAAATTCGCGGAACTTCGCAAAAAAACCACCACTTTGAATTTTGAATTGAATGTTTTGTTGATAAATTTTGAGCTATTGTATATTTTATTAACTGAAACACGTTCACATCACAATAAACTATCTACGAAAACCACATTACTTGCATTTATTACGTAAATTAATAGGTTTTATGATCGTTTTATTCGCGATACACCCATTAATTGCGACCGTTAAATTCGCGGCAAATTCTGACAGCCGATTGTCATAGAAGATATCGTTTTAAAAATATTCCAGGGTGACTAGGTGAATGAAACTTGTAGCGTCTCCGAGAGTAATGACAGCGCAAGCGATTCTGACACTGTTCTCCATACAAATTGTGTACATAGAAGGGCCAAAATCGTCGACCAAAAGTTTTTTGTCGGAAGTATTATTCAAATATTTGAATTATTTTCTCGCGCATGCGCATATGACGCGCGCGCCGGCGCGTCTCCGGCCTGTCAGAGGTTAACGTCCTTTTTCGGGGCTTTTACAAACATTACATATGACTAATAAGAAATATTCAGAATTCATTGTACATAACCGAACTGTCTCAGTAACAATATTTTAAATTTGTTTAAACATAAATTGAAGATGTCCACTGAGTGGGTATAATTGTTTCCCTCCATTAGTATTCTTGGCAAAGAGGAATACATATGGTAGTTAGTCCCAGAATTTCTGCACTGAAATAAATCCTGACTTCTAGTATTACGTAGTGGAATCCGGAAGCTTATCAATTCTAGCAATACCGGACTATCAACTAAATCGTTTAGAATTTTATATAGAAATACCAAGTCAGTGAAAATTCTTCATTATGTATTTTTATTAAAATCATCATTTCCTACGAAAATTAGGTATTTTCCTTTGTACGCTATAAGCTAATGATTTATTACATCACTTTTTAGGCGAATTAATAAAAACATAATATTAAAAATTCTTCCAAAATTTGGAACTGTAAGAATAGTGTATCCAAAAATAGTAGAATAATGTCTTTCCTTGGTTGGAATTTATTTATTAACTTATTTCTATAAACGTTCTAGTGACCTACATAAAAAAATTACAATAAATTATGTTTTTATACCAATTAAAAAACTATTACAATTTAGATAATAAAACTTGACGCAAAACAAAATTTTATGTATAAAAGCTAGAATGTAACCATATATATTATATTTATATTTTATATTTATTGTTATATTTTATCTTTACACTGCAGGTAAAAATGTTTATAATACAATTTGTCACCTCACTAGGACAAACCTGTGTTGAGGTTAACAATATACAAATTCAAAATAACACAATATTATACAGATATTGAAAGAACAATATTGTTGTATTTCTTACAGGTTGAGATTATGGGTACCTACTAAACTGATGGAGCTAGGTAGTACATTAATGTAAACATGTAGACTTTTAGGGTGACCATAGTTTAGTGATCTGATTTAAAAAAGGATTAACAACTTAAATAATAAATATATGTAACTTAAATAATAAATATATGTATAGAATATAATATGCGATGAGGGTCTCGCTTAGTCGCGATCACGGCTTGACGCGTTTTCGAGCTCTTTGGTTTTTAGTGAATAACCCTGTTAGATTTGGTTCAATCGGTCTAAAAATTTGTCAGAATACATATTTTAATTAATAGATTCAGTTTTCAATCTTGAAACTGTGCTTTTTTGTGTAATTGACCTGCAATTTACAATTGTTTAAAAGTTTTAAACCGATTAAATTGTACACAAAACAGTCAAATTTAATTTGATTAATTTGTGTTATTTCACAATCAATACATTTGAAATAATACATAGTATATTTGTGGCACATTCCAGAGTGGAAGGTATTTTCAGTATCGCCCTGGTAAGACCACCATTAAACGTGAAACTGTGCTTGAAATGGTTTTACCGTGTTTGATGAATAAGAAACATGTATGTTCTTCCCATAAAGAGTCCTAAATTCTCCAGTCTTTCAATACAAATATTTACTTTTGCCACTAATCTTCTCATAAATGTAAAATCAACAGTAATGGGGATAGCAAATCTAAAATCATGCCATGTCCATTGTTTTAAATGTAGTGTATCCGCGTGCACATCGCATCTTCTCCAAGAATAAACTTTCTTCTTTATCGGAAGTGACCTACCAGGTAAGTATGTTTTCTGTATCCTTTGTAAATGATAAAATTAGATATAGCCAAAGAAATCTAAAACTAGCGGCGAGAGCTTTTTTGTTTGTTTTTTAGTTTGTTTTAAAAAAAATCTGGTAAAAGTCGTCGGATACGTCTATATACAACCTGTAGTATATATGCTACTAGCAGACCCGGTCACACGTTGCTGTGGCTAATGAAACACAACGCCATTACCCAACCTTTATAAAATCCATACCACCCGCTTGCCAGCTGCCCGCCGCCCGTTGCCCAAATTGAATATTTGAATTTCTCGGCTTTTCTCTACTATAATAAGAATGCATTTAAACCTTTCTCTTGAATCAATCTATCTATTGGTGAAAACTGCATGAAAATCCGTTGCGTAGTTTAAAAGATCGATGCGCACATACATTTTGAGCGACATCATTTTATACTATGTAATGATAAATATGTTAAAAATCATGCTTTTTCATTCGGAGGTATTGAGCTGACGCCAAGTTTTGGAACGCCGAAAATAGCAAGATTAAATACTTAAATGATTATAATATTTTATCATTTGTTTGCACAGCCCTTACACTTTTGTCCAATGTAACATGATATCTGCGAATAACGTTTCAATAATGTATTGTTACTGTGGTCTCGCTCTGACATACCCACGGCGCCGCGCTTAGAGAAAGAGACGACAATACAATTAAAACTTGCTTTGTTGTTCCGAGTGATGATGTACCCTGTGTGAGGCTATTTGAAGGTAATGCGTGAGAAGGTACAATATATATGTGAACATTCGTATCGTGGATATTCTAGTTATTTTGTCCCTTTCTACGTGCTCCGTTTGAAAAATAAAGCGCGCAGCTACCCTGTGCGAAGCTAACTGAAGGTAATATGTGCAAAGGTACAAAATATATGAACATACGTGTCCTGGGTATTCTAGTTATTTTGTCCCTTTCTACGTGCTCCGTTTGAAGCGTGCACAAAACAGCCAACACATCAGAAGTTACAATATACAAGGAAAGGCCGCGTCCTGGCCACTTCCTGTAACGTAAATAGTTCCGGGGAACCAGGAGTAGTATTTTATATGTATAGGTAGAGCAAGTGAATCTCCTCAGGATTGTGAATGGATATACGGGATTCTCCCCAGCATGATTAGGTTATCTTTTTTTAAATAAAAGAGTACTTTTCCATATAACAAAATTAAACATATATTTCAGAAAACATATTACCAGGGGGTTTCAATTACCCCGAAATAACACCGGAAGGGCGACAAACTAAAAACTAAAAACAAATATAGCAGGTAGCACACCTGTTGGACCAAGTCATGTTATCTAAAATCTTACTAACCACTCGTGAACACCATAAACTGTAGCCTCGAAGTCGTGGGGAAATATCCGAAGGAACCGCATCCGAAGAATGCATACCAGGATCGTATCCATGGGACGCGACCGCAAATCACCAACTCATTCTCTACCGACTCAGCTAGTCGGGCAGCAGGGCAGCAGGTTCCACCTGATGACCAGGATTCCGGCTGAAGGCACCATGGAATACGGGGTATTTGCCAAGCTCAAGGCGTGAGCTCCATCAAAGGCTTTCCACGAGGAATTTGCCACAACGAGAGGAAGCAGAGGCCAGGCAAGGCCACAAAGGTGTTCCGTCGCGTTTCACGTCACCGTACGACATAGGATTGCGTGGATTTATCTCAATGCAAACATGGCGAAGCACATGTCTTCAGAGTGGAAGATACTATTAGTATCGCCCTGGTGTAAGACCACCATTCAGAATTGAAACGTTGCTTGAAAATGGCTTTAGCCGTGTTTGGTGACCAGATCTGAATAGCCAGGTACTTCCCAGCCTTCCTCTTCCCCACCTCCTTCCCCTCCCCACTACCTTCAGCCTCACAACATACCCCAATTGGGGATGCCATAGTCTCACTGGCTCCAGACGGGAGCAGTTGAGATTCTTGTGCGGTATTCACTGTAAAAAAAAAAAAAAAAAAAACATGAAGCTCTCACACCGACGGCCGACAACGCACACTCAATTACATCGGGTCGCGTTTTCAAAATCAAACTTTATCATCCGGCTCGCGGTTTGTATTCTTAAATCATAATTATAAGGGATTAACCCAGGTTAAAAACTTGCAAAACTAACCACTAAGTGACAAGTCAAATAACCGTCGTGCTCCTGTCACGGCGGATATTCAAAAAGTGCCGGAAGCTAGAAACTAACATTGCCACACGCAAAAAAAGAAAAAACCCACGGTGGTTCAAAAAATAACGTGAGCGGCCAGGTGATAGTTGATTCAGTCACGAGAATAATTATTCGAATTTAATAATTATTATTGTGACAATTCCCCCCTTCCCACGAAAATGTTTGCCCTCAAACATGAAAAACTAAGTCCGTGAAAACTAAACAAAACAACTAACTAGAAGATAGGTCCAACAGGTCTAAAAATCAACTAAAATTAATACTTAAAAAATAAAAAAACATAATCTTAAAACTAGGTCACATAAATTTAGATAAATGAAAGAACAATAATATCCAACAACGGGACGAGAATAGGCGGTTCACTAGCACCAACAAAAAGCACTGATAAAAAGAGGCTGTCGCCCAAAAACCTTCCATTCTCGTGCCATTTTAACAACTGAGACACATCAAAAGAGAGAAAAATTAATATAAACCAAAAAATAAACCGATAGGTATGCTCGAGGCAACACTTTTCCTTTAATAGGACACTTAGCCATTTTTAGGCTTCACTTCAAGGGTGGACAACCAGCCCTCACTTTCACTGAATTTAAGTCATTTGTTTGAAATGGAGAAAAGAACTAATCTTCCTACCTAGATCCAACAGGTCGCTTCGAAAGAAAAAAAGAATGTATTCACAATACTTATGTATTTATGAGTTAGTCAGGACATGTTTTTTTTTTTTTAAAACTGTCTATATAAGAGAAGAGGTTAGAATAGGGTTTACATAGTCAATTACCTATCTATCAAAATTTTCAGATTTAGGAATTACAATTTCAAAAGAAAAAACCTATCTATCAACGTGGTTAAAGTAGGGTTTACATATAAAATACCTATCTATCTATCAGATTATGACAAAAGTTAACTGGTACTCAAAAGCACAACAGAAACAAGGAAGTTAAGCTCACAGCTTAGGATATACCAAAATCCATAAAACAACCTGCAGTAAACACTCAACAGAGTGACATTGTTTGTAAAAAAAATGAGACCAAGGCAATACCCAGCTGGCATTCCTTAAAAAAAAATACTCCACGTGTGGACAAAAGTCAGCATTTCTTGTACAAACAAAAACAAAAATTGTGATCAACTATGGCTTTCAGTGAGTTGACACTATTCGAGGGGTGTTCAATCCAAAATTTTAATGGATGACACTAATACTACTTAATTTATAGTTAAATACTGGTATTACAGTAAGACACTAATGTTTACATTATTTATACTTAAAAAACTATACAGAACAGACTTAGACTTAAAAAACTATACAGAACACACTTTCCTGTATTAGAGGCAAAGCGATAATTCCAAAGGAATTAATTATTAGTTAAGCACGCCGAAGCAGTACTAACTTTGTTAGAGACAAAACAACTTTCTTATGAACTAAGATTTATATAAAGAACTTTTAGGAAAGCTATACCATACTTAAACTTATGAAATACAAAATATCAATAATAAAACTAACAGAACTTTTGTGCATCAGAAAGGTGCTCAAGTCTCTGAAACACAAAATTCCAAAATATTCCTTCTCAAGTTCTCTGGAGGTTCCATGGGCAATGGGCAATAAAAGAGCCTCCAGTGGACTCAAGAAAGAAGGGCATAAACTTAAAAATAATAGCATTACAACTTAATCCGTTATACAGATGGAACATAGTATAAAAAGAAAAAAAAATCAGTGTGTGTATACGTACGTGAATCAGTATGTTATTACCAAAATATTCATACTTTTAATAATGCAAAAAGCTCGAAACTAGTATATGTTATTATTAACAGAGAAGGTAAAGTAACGAAGGAAAGAAAGACTTAACTAACAAAATTTGGGCGCCAGTGACCACAAGGATCACATTCCAGTTTACGGAGGGTAAATAAATGGTTTATCGTCGATAAACTAGAATTAAGTGTTCGCACTGAGCACAAGATTTGGAGATACCAAACTCCAAAGCATGAGACCAGAACAATCACTAAAAGAAACAAATGTAATAATGTGGAGGGTTGGTAGGCCTACACACTACAACATTTGCCTCCTTAAAGAAAAAATAACAAAACTAATCTATCCGAACAATATCTTTAACGTGAAAATTACCTACAATTTTACCTTGCATATCTGCCAAGGTATACACTAAGTCCGAGACTTTATTTTTTATAATATTACGAACGAATCTAGGTGCTAACTTATGGGAAAAGTAGTCCGGACCACTGGACTGAGCAAAATTCTTCCTCCAAACGACATCATCTATATCATAAACCACGGATTTACGGCGTAAATTATAATGTTGGGCATTCTTTTTAAAGGCTTGCACTAATGCATTAGAAACTTGTTCATAAATAGGAACTAAGTCTTCCAACTTTTTTGCAAATTCAGCTCTAGACTGATCTAAAGGTATGTCCGCGACACTAGAGGAAACATTAATTTTGTGTAATTTACCATCAATAATTAGTTCCCTGCCATGCATAAGGAAAAAAGGCGTGAAACCTGTGGCAAAATTAACCGTATTATTCAAGGCTGACTGAATCTGAGGCAGAAATCTAGACCAATTACGATGGTCAGACTCGGTCAATATAGACAAAGCAGTCCCGATTGTTTGGTTAAAACGTTCCACTGTATTATTTTGCGGGGTGTAATAGGCATTATAAAAAGGTTCAGGGACATTATAATCGGCTAACAATTGTTTGAACTCTTTTGAAATAAATTGCTTACCATTATCACACACAAAGGTTTGTGGAACACCGTGAACTAGAAAAATAAATTGTTCAACATTTTTTACTATGCTTTTTGCAGTAGCATTTCTGAGCGGAAAAATCCAAGTATATTTTGAAAAAACGTCAACAACTGATAAAATGTACATAAATCCCGCGTAACTACGTGGAAGGGGACCAACAAGATAGACAACATTTGCATCGGTCTGTTGACTATTTTTGGATTTGTAGAAATACCCGCCGGCGCAGATGTATTTATTTTATGTGCTTTGCACGTTTTACACTTATTAACAAATTTTTTGACATCATCATACATACCCGGCCAAAAATAACGGAGTTGAACTTTCTTATATGTTCTGAACACACCTGGGTGGCAAGAGCTAATAGACTCGTGTTCTTTACTTAAAATAGCGTTACGGTCTTCAAAAGGCACCACCAGCTTCCAGGCTGTATCTTCTTGCAAAGCGAAACGAGATTTAGAATGTCGAAATAAACAATTATCTTTAATTTGAAAATTATTGAAACGTTGGGGATTATTCATACAATTGGAAAACAAATTACTATACCAACTATCCGAAGTTGTAGGCGTAGAATCTATGGCAGCAACAGTAAAATCGTCTTTACGAGAAAGAACATCTGGGACAGTATTTAATTTACCCTTTCTGTGCACCACATCAAAAGAATACTGGGAAAGGCGCGTAGACCAACGAGCAAGTCTACCTGTTGGATTGGACAACGAAACCAACCATTGCAAACTGGAATGATCCGTCACCACTGTGAAATGAACACCTTCTACGTAAGGCCTGAAATGATTGACTGAATCTAAGACCGCGAGGAGTTCGCGCTCCGTAACGCCGTAGTTTCGCTCGTGAACATTTAAACACCTCGAGAAAAAAGAAACAGGATGTTCTTCACCGTCAAACACTTGCGTAAGCACGCCGCCAATTCCAACGTTGCTCGCGTCGCAATGTATAGTAAAAGGCAAAGAAAAATCTGGACAACTAATAACGGGAGCAGAAGTTAGAGCTTTTTTTAACTTTTTAAACGCGTCTTCTGCTTCTGGAGACCAAGAAAAATTACTTATTCCCATTCTGGAACCAGTGAGTTTTGTCAACGGGGCCGCAATAGTAGAGAAATCTTTAATAAAGCGCCTGTAATAACCCCAAAGACCTATAAAAGCTTTAATTTCCTTTGAATTCTTAGGGGTAGGGTAAGTACGAATACATTCTAATTTAACGGGGTCTGTACGAAGACCTTTCGCGTCCACGATATAACCTAGATACTTCAATTCTTCTTTACAAAACTCACATTTTTTGAGGTTAACTGTTAAGCCTGCATCTCTTAAACGTTCGTAAATTTTATTCAAAATTTTCAAATGTGAATCAAAATCTTCCGAAATAATAATTAAATCATCGAGATAACAAAAAACGTTCTCGTCGAACTCAGGACCAAAAAGAGCATCCACAAGACGCTGCAATTCGCTGGGAGCATTCTTAAGACCGAACGGCATCCTCACAAATTCAAATAAACCATGGCCTGGTACAACGAAAGCCGTCTTAGGACAGGATTCCTTATCCAAGGGAATCTGCCAAAATGATTTGGACAAATCTATAGATGAAATAAAACGAGCACCCCTAAGTTTATCTAAAATACGGGAAATATAAGGGAGTGGGTACGAGTCTGCCAATGTGACGCTATTCAAACGCCTCGAGTCCAAACAAAATCTGACAGAACCATCCTTCTTAGGAACAATCAAAACTGGGTTTGACCAAGCCGAGCGAGAACGGCGGACAACACCTAAATCCAACATTTCTTTTAATTGTGCTTCTAACTGCTTCTGGCGAGTTTGAGATAATGGATAGTAACGCTGCTTAATAGGATCCCCTGTTATATTTATTTTATGATGTACTAAATGGGTTTTACCTAAACCACGTTCTTCGAAAGAAATTGACTTAAACTTAACTATAACCGAATTTAATTTAAGATGGTCTTGTGGAGACAGCAAGGAGGCTGATGTTAATTTGCGAACCTCACTGACCACCTTTCCAAAATCACCATTGTTGTCGACTTTTGGAAACAACTGAGGGGCCACGTCAAATTGCTTCCAAAAGTCTACTCCCAAAACAATTGAAGAGGACAGAGACGGAATCACGAAAAACTTAATATATTTTTTAATATTATTAAATAAAACTAGTACTCGCATAGTACCAATAATATCCTGACGTTTGCCATCCGCGGTGGTAACGTAGGAATCTAACTTATTCAACTTATAACCTAAACTTATGAAAAAATTATAAACAGAACCCCCGAAACAACTGACAGATGCTCCACTGTCCAAAAGACCCGAAAAAACCAAATTCTTAATTTTAATATTAACATGTGGTCTCACATCTTGTCCACAATCAGATAACGGCACACATGCGTCCATGTTGCGCGTTGTAAACTTAGATTTATTACTATGAACCGACGACGATCTCCTGTCATCCTTGTGCACAGAACGCAACAGATCGTCGGCTAGTTTTTTGAATTATATTTATTTGATTCATTATGTTTAAAATTATCCTTTTTCCATTTTTGACAAAATTGTTTCGTATGCCCCTGTTCCTTACAGTAGAAACAATTAAAAGTTTTCTGACTATTAGAAGCAGAACTTGAAAACTTCGAGTGTGGAGAATAGGAAGCCTGATTATAACTACCACGTTGAGAATACGAGCCTTGAGCTTGTGGCTGGTGCGACGGTTGCGGGCTCCGATGAGGATACGAGGTTTTAGGAAAAGTAACTCGCGAAGAAGAATTAAAGTGTGGTGCGGGTTTGTCTACTGAAAGCTTTTCAAATTTACTGCACACACTTACTAAGGCTGAAAGATTCTTTTCCGAGAAATAAGCAATGGCTAAGGCGTATTTAGATTGGAGACTGTCACAGACTAAGTCCACCAATTGTTCTTCAGAGAGTGGAACATCCAATCTTAAGTTTGCTAACTGAACATCTTCAACATATTCCACTATAGGTTGGTTAAACTTTTGCTTCATAGCAAACAAAGTTTTTAAAGCTTCCGTTTGATTGGTACAAACGTCAAAACGAGAAATGAGGAGCTTTTTCAAGGTTGACCAAGACAAAGAATCATCAAAAATAGTTCTATACCAGGAAAGTGCTCTTCCCTCCAAAAGGTCAGAGAAAGATGTAACAACGGATGACAACTCCACCTTCCGGCATCTAGCTAGTTCTTCTATGCGTAAAATGAAATCCCTGACATCCGAGGACCCAGAAAATTTTAAACCCCAAGAATGGATGGACGAAGAAGAAGTTAAAGGAATAGCCGATTGGTAATAATTATTAATTATAGTTTTAGTATTTTCTGAACAAACTGTATTATCATCAACCGTATTCATATTGGAGCCACTCCCCTCCTTCAAACTTTTATTAAATGAACGAGCCTGTTCGCGCATACTGGCTAATGTTGCTTCCGGAACTATCTCACGATCCGTTAATAATTTTAACATTTCCTCCTTTGACAGTCCATTAATATCGGAAATCGCCATCTTAGTTATATTAAAATTTGAAAAAAATATATAATTACTATGTTTGTAGCTCAATGTTGAATCAATAAAAAAATTTGATGTAAGTTGCTCATTTGTAAATTATAAATAATTCAAAAAAGAATTCATGATGTATGTTGCTCATTTGTAAATAATAAACATTTATTAATTATTACTTTCCTTGTTTAATCTGAGCGTATTATAAACTATTATCAACAAATTGAAACAAGTATTTGTACACACACCGATCTAATCCTTGATCATTCCTATCACCCACATGACAGAAAAAATACGTAACAAACAAAATAATTGTTTTGACAGCTGACACTCACATCCAGTATTGCCAGGAAAGAAAATATATTCCGCAAAAATTATTCAAGCTGTCACTGATAACAATGTACATTTTGTGAGAAACGATATTTTATCACGTACATTTTTTTTATATATGGCAACACATCAAACGGCTGTCAAAACGTAAACAAGTTTAAATCCGTATTAGAAAACAATTTACATTTTATTAGATAACAATGACATCTAAAAACTACGCAAAAAATGCCGGAAAAATACTGTATATCCGTACGGGCACCTGTAGAAAAAAAAATCCTAAAAACGTTGGGCGCTAATTGTAACGTAAATAGTTCCGGGGAACCAGGAGTAGTATTTTATATGTATAGGTAGAGCAAGTGAATCTCCTCAGGATTGTGAATGGATATACGGGATTCTCCCCAGCATGATTAGGTTATCTTTTTTTAAATAAAAGAGTACTTTTCCATATAACAAAATTAAACATATATTTCAGAAAACATATTACCAGGGGGTTTCAATTACCCCGAAATAACACCGGAAGGGCGACAAACTAAAAACTAAAAAACAAATATAGCAGGTAGCACACCTGTTGGACCAAGTCATGTTATCTAAAATCTTACTAACCACTCGTGAACACCATAAACTGTAGCCTCGAAGTCGTGGGGAAATATCCGAAGGAACCGCATCCGAAGAATGCATACCAGGATCGTATCCATGGGACGCGACCGCAAATCACCAACTCATTCTCCACCGACTCAGCTAGTCGGGCAGCAGGGCAGCAGGTTCCACCTGATGACCAGGATTCCGGCTGAAGGCACCATGGAATACGGGGTATTTGCCAAGCTCAAGGCGTGAGCTCCATCAAAGGCTTTCCACGAGGAATTTGCCACAACGAGAGGAAGCAGAGGCCAGGCAAGGCCACAAAGGTGTTCCGTCGCGTTTCACGTCACCGTACGACATAGGATTGCGTGGATTTATCTCAATGCAAACATGGCGAAGCATATGAAGCTCTCACACCGACGGCCGACAACGCACACTCAATTACATCGGGTCGCGTTTTCAAAATCAAACTTTATCATCCGGCTCGCGGTTTGTATTCTTAAATCATAATTATAAGGGATTAACCCAGGTTAAAAACTTGCAAAACTAACCACTAAGTGACAAGTCAAATAACCGTCGTGCTCCTGTCACGGCGGATATTCAAAAAGTGCCGGAAGCTAGAAACTAACATTGCCACACGCAAAAAAAGAAAAAACCCACGGTGGTTCAAAAAATAACGTGAGCGGCCAGGTGAAAGTTGATTCAGTCACGAGAATAATTATTCGAATTTAATAATTATTATTGTGACATTCCGTTAACTAATTCCTTTTGACATGTTAATTATTAAATGATAAACGGGTACAATGTTAAAAAGTTTAAGCATACTATGATCGTATGTCCCTTGCTACGCACGTTTTTGAAATCCTTTTTCCTTCAAATTACATGAACACATTATACAGTTTGGTTTCATTCATACAGAGTATATGTATTACATCTCAATAACTAATACACTTATGTTTTTCAACACAGCTTCACGGAATAGAGCGTCACAGACGACCACTCTGGCGGAGAGACTTCCGCGTTATGACCAGAATATCGAAAACACCATAGTTTTTATGTATTTTGTATGCTCAGGAAAATTGAATATAATCAAATAAATCATTATTTTTTTTTACATTAGTTTATGCAATGCATAGGTAAAACGCTGTTTTATTGGGTAATATTTTTATTATACAGAAAAAAAGGTATTTAAGTACAAAAAAATGATTTTAAAATACGTTGATTTACGTGGTTTAAAAAATTTAAATACGTCATAATTAAGCTACATAATAAAAATATGTAAATAGGCGGGTATAGGTTGATATGTGTCCTATAACAAAATATTTTTCAATATTTTTTGTCTTTTCGTATATGACGACAGATGGAAAAAAATCAGTGGTACATTGACGATTTTTTTGAAAACTCATCTTTTATAAGGAGTTATAAAGTAAGAAAAAATATTTTTTTAAATATTTAATTTTAACTTGAGGCATCGAAAATGCATGTATCTAAAAAAATATAATGACAAACTTTTTTTTTGAGGTGCTGTTATCGACACAGATGACTTCGAAAATACGCAAAAATACGAAAAAAACATTAAATATTGAAAAATCCCTCTCGGGCTCTTAAGAGGTTGTGGACTCTGGCATCTGACTGGCTCTGACTCTCCACTCCTGGTTATATTGTGTGACTGGAGGTAGTGGTGACAAGTACCTGGCTAAGCAGATCTGGTAACTAAACACAACTAAAGCCATTTCAAGTAAACAGAGCGATACTGAGAGTATTTACTACATCTATTTACTATCAATAATAATGTACCTGCTGTATACCTATTATTTTAGTTAAATTATTTATATATGAAACAATTAACATGAAATAATTAAAATTAAAAGGGAATTATGCATAGTTATTTCCACATATTACTATACTTTAACCCCTCCGAATTTTCGAGAATATTAGCTTTTGGTGTCTTAAACGAAATTACATTTTACGAAAACTTTGTATTATTACCGCTTCACAATTAAAGCTCTATAAATGAAACATTTCTGAACGTAGCCGAATAGTAAAAACTGTTTTAGACAAGTTACAAAATAAGCTTTCGAATTATTATATTACAAATAAATATTAACATTTGTAAATATTAAAATTTAGAATGCAAACATTAAAAAAATGTGAAAATGACTCACGTGATGTTTTTATGTCAAAACGGTACTAAAATCACAGATTATGTAAACAACAATACTTATTCTATTGTATAAATGTGTAATAAACACTTTTGTCACCTCACTTTTTTATCATTTCATATAAAAATATTTAATAGAAATTAACAATGTCGGACGCCCATAGGAAATTTGGCGGGATAAATTATGTGTCAGACTGCGCGTCTGACAGAATGTTCTTTTTATGTATTTCTATGGACAACTTGAATAGAGATGTGCAGCATGATTCACTATCGACCTTTCACTTTTTATTTTACGGATGTAACTAAAACAATAACGGAATTATCACGGTTTCTATGGAGACACACGCGCTGACGTGTAAACACGCTTATTGTACTTGACTGCTGTCGTATTTTTAACGCATATATCTGCTTACGTTGCGGAGGGGTTAATGAAGTTTATCTAAACCTAAACCCTTGTTTGTTACACTATGATTTTCACTTAGGGGTAGGTTATCTTTACATTGAGTGATCTACGTATTTTTAAGCACTTTTAAAAAGTCTTTCTTATGCTCACATTATATTTTCAGATGAACAACTTCTATCTGTGTAACTACCCCTTCCTATTTAACGTGACCTGCAAGTCTTCCCTTCTGGAACTGGACCAGGCCATCCAGATGCATGCGGCTATGAACCAGGCGGCCACCAGGGCGATACTGGAAGTACTGGAGCATGGCCAGCCGCTGGTCCAGCAGTTCATCGTGCTGAATGTGTCGAGGGATAATATAGTGACTGACACCATCAGGGAGTTGGCGCAGTATGGAACTAGTGAACTGAAGAAACCTCTCAAGGCAAGTACCTATGGTCTGCCACAACGAAGTCATCTCTTAATCTTTTATTTTGATAAAAATTATTTAATTTTTTTATTTAAATTCACTCCAGTTCATAATAAGTATTCAAAATTTATTTATAAAGATCCTTTTAACATGACTTGCTCTATCTTTTAACGCTACAGTGAATATGTATGTTCCACAATGGCTCGGTCCCTGGGATCTAAGACACTCGTTAGTTCGCTGAATATTTCGGGAAAAGAGAAAGATTAAGGAATCCCATTGTATTTAAAAAATGGTAAATGAAATATGAAAAACAAACAAACACACAACAGTCAAATGGACATGACCGGCTGGGTTAGATATCTGTTTTACCATGTGATGGTTAATTCCTAGAACCCATACCAGGTGGTCCAGCTATGTGCCGAACCAGTCTATTCAACATTTTACGCCATAGAGGGCGATGATAGTCAGTTATGGTTTTAACAAAGGCTTGTGGCCTGCATAAGTTTACACCTTATTGCTTGAACTGTCTCACAGCAGATAGAGAACACACTTGTAGGTAGTTTTTAGCGAAAATCAGATTAATCCCAATTTGCTTGACATTGTAAAGTGAATAAAAGATAACCGATATCTTATGTTGAAATATCTACGTCAATAATATTATAATTTGTATTCCAGATAAAGTTCTGCGGGGAGGAGGCGGAGGATGCGGGGGGCGTGCGCAAGGAGTTCTTCCTGTTGCTGCTGCGGGAGATCCTGGACCCCAAGTACGGCATGTTCAAGCACCACCCCGACACCAACCTGGTCTGGTTCGCCGAAGACGCCTATGAGGACGAAAGCATGTATCTGCTCATTGGTAAGAAACATCGCTTTCTCATTCATTACACATTAATAATAATAATAATATATCTTTATTGAACAAAAAAAAAATTAAGATTTATAACTACAAAAAACAAAAAGTACATCATAGGTACAGTAAAAGTACAGTTTAAAAGTTGCATAAGTACAAAAGTTAATAACAGAAAACAAAATACATATATACAGTAGGTACTTAAAGAATAGAGATTTATAATTATAAATTTAGGATTCTCGTAACCTGCCTCACTAGGCTAGCCTGTGTTGAGGCAGTAATTTTATGTCAATTTATTATACTGTGAACATACCTACGCTTATATTAGAATAAAATCACTCAATACAATGGTTGCATTAATAATAACAATAACATTGGTACAATAATAACATTAAGACCCAGTTGTTTTGCAGAAATTCAAGTGTGACAAATTCATCAAATGACCATTCAGCACCATTTTCTTTTCTTGACAGTTGAAAGATTCCCGTTAGAAACAACCCAAATTTACAAAAACATTTGTATTATCCGACAATCTAATACAGTATGCTCCTCCACAAATGATCTCCACAGACTCCGGTTCCTAGTCAATTTTTTCTAGTCTTGGAGCCTTCCCGTCCTGTTTCTATCTTTCACCTTTTTCCATCTCTGGGTCTCTTCCACTGCAATCCACTTGATCATGACTTTTCATGTTTTATTGTCCTAATTTTGTCTTGTTCATTGTAGGTGTGATATGCGGCCTGGCCATCTACAACTTCACCATCATAAATGTTCCATTCCCGCTGGCGTTGTACAAGAAACTGCTCCGCGCCCCAGTCTGCCTGGAGGACCTGGCCCAGCTGAACCCCGTCACAGCCAACTCCCTGCGTAGCCTCCTGCAGCACCCCGACAATGATGTGGAGGAGGTAAATACAACATTCCATAAATTCTTCAATACTTAGAGATATCACATTTTGGAAGGCGGGTATGGGTACCGCTGCCCCGGGAACCATTTTTTGGATAACCAATACCTCTGCCATAGGTCTGGTGAGTCAGCAGGGGTGCCCGGTTTCATCGGGTGAGGTATGTCCAGGCCTTGGCGGCCGATGCGTTTTCCCACCTGCTGCGTGGTGGGCCGGATCGAGAGAGACTGGTTGAGGAAGGTCTTTTGACTTCTCCAGCCAGAATCCCTCGACTCATCGCCTTGTACCGCAGTTGGAGGGATGGATTCATATGTCCGTCACTCCTGGACATACTGAACCCCAGATTTCTACCCACCACTCATACTTTTGCTTTCCAGAACTTTCTCTTCTTTTTTCCTTAAAAAACCCTCCGCATAGCATCACCTAATATGACGTAGGTCCTGAGGGAATTATATTCCTCAGGGCCTCCTGCGTGGAGCTAATGTAAGAAAAGCAAGTGGAATGGTGGATGAATGAAATTTCTAAATCTCAATTTCGAATGTTAAGAAGAAACACAATCATCGAGAAATTTGAATAATAGATATTTTATCAAATGTTGCTGTCACTGTCGCTGTTACATCTCCGAATACTGAGCGAAAGGGACAACTGCACCTTAGGATGACGTATACTTAAATAAAATCGTCAAAATCGAGGTTTTGCATTCCCCATCTTGCTCCTTCAAAACTTGACTGATTTTTAAGATTATTTTACCAACTATATTAGAAGAAAAAATTCTATATCTGTTCATTTTACCTTTTAAAAAATACATTGTCTAGTTTGTATACTGAATATCTGTGGATGGCGTTCAAACCAAGAAATTTTAACAATGTTTTGAGGGTCCTAACTACTATAAGAAGTAACGAGCACTAGCGTATGGAGCATTTTGCTCACTTTTTATAAATAGCCAAAAAGTACATAAATTATAGCATATTTATTTATATTACATATTACTAATATACAGGGTGTTAAGGGACGTACTTGACTTACTTTAACCAGTGATTCCTGACATTATTTGGAGTAAAAAATGTAAATTAAATTTTGGTCTCCGGTGATATTTTTGATGTTTTTTTTTTTTTTTCTACAAAAACATAAAAAAAATGGTAGTTGTTGAACAGTTGGAGGCGGGGTAAGGGGTTCGTCGGATACCCGGCTGAGTGACCAGTGATGACATGCGGAAGATTTTTTTTTTGTTTGATTTGGAAGAAAAAATTTTTGAAAAAAAAAGTCATAAAAAAAGTCACCGGAGACCAAAATTTCATTTACATTTTTTACTCCAAATAATGTTAGGAATCACTGGGTAAAGTAAGTCAAGTACGTCCCTTAACACCCTGTATAATAAAGCAATCATGTAAAATCAAATCAAATATTTATTTTTAATATATACCATTTGTTATACATACTATAATATTTTAATAACAAATATAGGAACTAAATTGGCATTTCTTAACTATACTTTTGACAAACTAATTGACAACTCGTGCGGCATTTTGATGCGAGTGACAATGAGCAAAACGCCACGCGATGGGACCCGGCCGAACAAACCACCTCTACTAAGTGAATGGTACACACTAAGACGAAAAAACCGTTATGTGTGGGATGGGGGATGTATAAAACTCAGCTGTTGGGCGAACGAGGTATGTTTGCACATTGTTGCATAAATGGCGCGAATTTTAAATTCACCGTGAGGAAAATGTTAAAATTAAAAGAATGTTAAAATAAAAAATCTTGTACTGTAAATGGATAATTGATCTGTCATACAATAAAATAAAAAAAATCATTACATACATTATAATGGTTGTTATGTGGTTGTGTGTGTTGCAGGTGTTTGGCCTAACATTTGAGATCTCCAGCGAGGTGTACGGGCAGGTACGCTCCCATCCGCTGAAGGAGAACGGAGCCAACATAGCCGTCTCCAAGGACAACAGGGAGGAATTTGTGGACCTGTATGTGGACTACATCTTCAACAAGTCCATAGAGTCCAAGTTCGTGGCCTTCCATAATGGCTTCTACAAGGTAGGAAGACTAAATCTTATATTCAATTTGATGTATCATTTACTCTGAGGAACAGAACCACAAACTTTTAGAATTGTTGTCTTAGGCTCCATGTCACTGAGGTTGAGAGGTGGAAAAATAGAAACTTAAGTGAACACTATTTAATTCAATTATAAAAACATTACCTACACATCATAAAGCATTTGATAAAATTAATCAAAAACTATTACTCAGAAAACTTTGGTCATTAGGTATACGTGGTAATCTATTTCGTTGGGTTACATCTTATATACTCAAGAGATCACAGGCAGTAGCAATAAAGGGCTTTGAATCAGATTTCAGTGAAATTTCCTCTGGGATCCAACAGGGTTCTCATCTTGGACCATTATTTTTCATTTTATATATCAATGATGTGGTCAATGTTGTTAAATACTCTGAAATAGAATTATTTTCTGATGATGCCAAGCTATATAAGCCAATAAAAAGTCTAAACGATTGCGTCAATTTACAACATGATTTAAACAATATATTTACCTATTGCCAACAAAATCAACTATTTCTAAATGTCTCAAAATGTCATCACATTACATTTTTAAGAAATAAAAATAAAACATTATTTAATTATTCGATAAATAACAACAACATTGCAACAGTCTCAGATATTCGTGATCTTGGAATAATCCTTGATGGTAAACTACAATATAACCTTCATATACAACAAATCACAAATAAAGCTGCTAAAATGTTAGGTTTTATCATAAGAAACACAAAACTTTTTAATAGTATCAACGTCATTAAGCAACTCTACTTTGCCTATGTACGAAGTCATTTGGAGTTTGCGTCAGTTGTTTGGTCTCCATTTTATAAAATCCATACAAACAAAATTGAAGCAATTCAAAACAAATTCCTCAAATATCTTTGTTACAAGTCATATGTAAGATTTAATAATTATGCGGAGGCAGCTTCATACTTTAAAATTGATTCATTGAGTGTACGAAGGCATCATATGGATGCAATATTCCTGTATAAATTAGTTTACAATAATATTCAATGCCCAGAGTTGCTAAATAAAATTCAATTTAATGTACCTGCGCGTACAACACGCTCCTCTGTCCTATTCAGGGTTGATCAATCCAAGACAAACTGTAAGCAAAATTCTTGTCTGAACAGACTATGCAATAGTTACAATAGCATATTATCCAAGGTGGACATTTTCAATTCTGAACTTTCCAAATATAAGGGGTACATAAAAGAGTATTTCTCTGATGTTTCATGAATATGTTGTTTTATATACTTAATATTTTGTTTTATAAAATTTTTGATCTCATACTCCTTTATTATAAATTTTATTATTTAAAATTTGTTATTATGCTGTTTAATCAGAGGTAAAGTCACATGGAGGAAATCCATAATTGGTTTTATTTTGGCTACACAAACACGTACAAACTGGAAAAATGTAAACTGTTGATTTCCCGAAAATAAATATATAAATAAAATAAATAAATAAAAAATAAATAAATAAAAAATGTTACCTACAAATAAGTAAGGGTATACAAAGACGTACATAATAATCATAAAGAAGCAACATAAAACAGCAGGTAAAAATGTGAATAAGATGAAAATAAATACAGTCAGGTCAGGACAACTATTTAAAATGTATGCATTTGTAATGCTGTAAAGGACAAGGAATGAAAAAATAAGTTAAATATGTAATTTTTCTCTTTCGATCTGTTTCTTCGAAATATTTCTAGGAAAATAAATTCTGTTATTCAATATATATTCAACTTTAGTTTTACGAGTATAATAAAAAATCATAATTATAGGTCTACAAAACAGGAGATTTGATTTTTTTAAATTAAAAAGTTTGTTTTTGCTCTCCTGAACAATTAACATTTTGCCCCTACAGCATTCCAAATTTGTTATCGATAATGTATTTGCATAAAAAATTGTGTATAAACCACAAAAGCATGATTATACGAATTCATAGCAACAATGTTGCCATTTGAACGCAATGCCGCCTCATTTGTCATCAGAAACAACGCAGTGACACGATTCGACAACGAGATTGCTGTGAGCTGACTACAGGGGACTAAAAAAAACTAATGAGTACGAAACTCTGAGGACAAATAGCAATTTCGTAAATAAATTATGTCTGCTCTATTCATATTCAGACATATAGTGAAGTGTTATGTTCTTCCAAAGATATTGAAATATAATAGATGTGCTTTCTGCAGTTTTTACTAGGTGGAACTGTGCTTCCGGGTGTCGCCGATACTGTTTACCAATTAACAAATAAACTAAATGAACGAATAATCAATACATATTATAAAAGAAAGTCCAAAAAAACATGCGGAACGCAAAAACTCAGAAACGAGTGCCGGTACGATCAAGAGAGATATATGGTATGGTAGATCTCTATCCCCCCTAGGAAATCAGGGTATTCGTTTTTACGCAGAGGGCTTGCTTTTGAAGATATAAGGGCTGAAAGTTCTAAGAAGACTCTAGAAACTTCAAGAAGAGTCTGGAAGATTCCGGAAACTTCTAGAAAATTCGATAAGACTCTGGAATGTTCTGGAAGAAATGGAGGAGTAAGTCGGTGAATCTAGAAGGTTGTGGAAAATTCTAGAAGGTTCGATAAAGCTGTAGAAAGTTCTGAAAGGAGTGGAGGAGTGTGTCGGTGTGTTTAGAAGTTCCGGAAAATTCTAGATTATTTCACAAAGCTGTAGGAAGTTCTAGAAGGTTCGATAAAGACGTACAAAGTTCTGGAAGGAGTGGCGGAGTAAGTCGGTGAGTCTAGAAGGATCTGATGGTTCACAAATGCTTAGAAAATTGTGGATGGAGAAAGTTCTAGAAGCTTTCAGAAATAAATGACGGTGAGTTTAGAAGATTCCGAAAGTTCTAGAAGGTTAGATAGAGCTATACAAAGTTCTGAAAGGAAAGGAGGACTGTGTCGGTGTGTCTAGAATGTTCCATAAAATTCTAGAAGGTTCCATAAAGATGTGGAAGTTCTAGAAGGTTCTATAGGGCTGTACAAAGTTCAGGAAGTAGTGGCGGAGTATGTCGGTGAGTCTAGATGGTTCCGGAAAGTTCTAAAAGGTTTGATAAAGCTGTAGAAAGTTCTAGAAGGTTCCATAAGACTAGAAAGTTCTGAAAGGAGTGGATGAGTGTGTCGGTGTGTCTAGAAGGTCCCGGTAAATTCTAGCATGTTCCATAAAGCTGTAGGAAGTTCTGGAAGGTGTGGCAGAGTATGTCGGTGAGTCTAGAAGGTTCCGGAAAGTTCTAGAAGGTTTGATAAAAATGTAAAAAGTTCTGAAAGGAATGGTGAAATATGTCGGTGGGTTTTTGAAGTTTCCGGAATGTTCTAGAAGGTTCGATAAAACTGTAGAGGTTCTAGAAGATTCCATAAAGCTGTAGAAAGTTCTGATTAGAGTGGAGGAGTGTGTCGGTGTGTCTAGAAGGGCCCGAAAAATTCTAGAAGGTTCCATAAAGCTGTAGAAAGTTTTGGAAGGTGTGACGGAGTACGTCGGTGAGTCTAGAAGGTTTCGGAAAGTTCTAGAAGGTTTGATAAAGCTGTAGAAAGTTCTAGAAGGTTCCATAAGATTCTAAATAGTTCTGGAAGCCTCCCTAATGCTCTAGGATGTTATGGAAGGGGAAAGTTCTAGAAGCTTTCAGAAATGAGTGGTGGAGAGTTTTGTCGAGTCTAGAAGGTTCTGGAAAGTTCTAGAAGTTTGGATAATCTTTATCTTCAATACACATTATTAAAAATGTGTTCAATGTGCATGCCGCTAAAACTCAAAGACGAGTCCCGGTATGATAACGGGAGTTATATTGTGTGATAGCACTTTATCCCACATCCATGAAGAAAGTTATCGGTTTTACCTGAAGGGTGTGCTTTTAAAGATATAAGGGCTGGAAATCTCGCCCACTTGAAATATCTAATAGTTCAAAACATTCCGGAGTATTCATGAGCATTCCAACACACTCCGGAACATTCTGGAATATATTTAGGAATATACCGGAATATCCCAGATCATTGTGGAACTTTCCAAAACACTTCTGGATGTTGTGGAATGATCTGGAACATTAAGCAAGATCCGTTGTGGATTCGAATGTCAATTCAATCTCACATCAACTCCCTGAGCGAAGCCGGACACTCCAGTCAGAGTATTTGAGAGCATTCCACAACCTTCCAGAACATCCCGGAACATTATGGAAAATTGTGGAAATTTCGGGAATAGGGAATCGGGAACATCAATGTGAAACATTTCAGAACACTCTCGAATGTTGTCCTGAGCGAAGCCGGGTAACCCAGCTAGTTAACGAATAAACCAAACGAACGTTAAACTAAATGAACGAATTCTCTCCGTATTCAAAATATATTGTTAACCAATACTAATGCACACCTTAAAAAAACAACGAAATGAACAAATTCTTTTTGTTATGCAAACTACTCTGATTAGGTCGTAGTCCGCCAACATTTGCGCGGACATCATAGCATATCTCTTTTTTATTTGAATATCTTTTGGTTCTTCCAATGAATCTTAAGTTCAAGTTGATTTATTGATTATCTTGTTTATTTACAATATTATATTATACTGGACTCACGTCCATATCAGACTGGCTAGGAATTAGATCTGAATCTGGCTCGCACTGCGGTGGCGACTTGCTCGTTCGTGTTGTGAACATGGAACAGCGTTAGGTGAAACTGCTCCGACTCTTATTCCTTCAGCGGTCATCTGTTGGGATGTGGCAGAAGCTCTAACCTATCAACAGTAACTGAAACTATGTATCTATCCAATGCACTACAGGGGTTCCATGCCAACTCAGAATCAAGTCAACTCAACACCTCTTTGAAAAGTCATTAAAGCTATGGAAGAAAAAAAATAGCCTGTAACCCTAACCCAACGTAACCTATTTAACTAATTTTTATATTTTTTCTTGCCACGCCATGGGTAGGCAGGGGGAACTTAGGACAATGAAGTAACGAAGGATGTTTTTGTGTAGGTGTGCGGAGGTCGCGTGCTGAAGCTGTTTGAGCCGCACGAGCTGATGGCCGTGGTGTCGGGCAACGAGGACTATGACTGGAAGGCGCTGCAGGACTCGGCCCAGTATCGAGGCGGTTACTCGGCCAATGACCCTCACATCCTCGCCTTCTGGGAGGTGCTGCACGAGATGAGCGACCAGGAAAAGCGCAACTTCCTGCTCTTCCTCACCGGCAGCGACAGGATCCCCATCCAGGGGATGAAGGCCATTGTTGTAAGTTCTTATCACGTCTGAATTTATATTTCATTTCTGCCACTAATACGTCATTTGTGACTTTTGTATTGTCTGTACTGCGTTAATCCACATAAGCTTGGCTAGGGGAAACTAACCAACAGGTTTTAAGTTTACTCAGAATTGTTACGAGTGGGATTGGGTTGTTAGCAAGCTATAGCTATTAGCATATATTTATTTATTTTATTTTATATATTTATTTTATTTATTTATTTATTTTATTTATTTATTTTATTTACTTATTTATTTATTTTTATTTAAGTACATAAAACAGGCATTATGCCCAAAAATTTACACACATGGATGATTTAAATACAGAGTGTAACAGAAATTATAACAAAAATAGTAACAAAAATAATTAGCTAAATATGCAAAAGTGAATGACAAACAAGAATGAGTAAAAGGTAGAATACAAAAGTATCACTAACAATTTATTAGACCAATGATTTAGTAGATACAATATTTCATGTCTTTGAATAAAGGGCTTCATCACAATATCAGCTTTATATGATTGATGGTAAAATATATTTTTAAGGTGTTTAAACGGGTCATTAAAAATGTCAATTTCATTATTAGAGCATTGTACAAAATGTTATAATGTCTTAATGTTCGTGGTATAGGGGAGAAATATCTTGTATTGGTGTGGATGGTAGATATATAGAAAATATCTTGCAACCTCGTTGTTGAATTTCTTGATGCTGTGTTGAAGTTAATTTGGGATAAAATTTGGTATATCAACTGATGGGTGCACAATTTTGTGCGGAAGCGATACATCTGAAAGTTTCTGTCTGTTCGTCAAAGAGGGTAGTTTATAGTGTAGAATTCGGTCATTATACGTTCCAAATTTATCAGATAAACCTTTGCGACAAGCAATTATGTATGGTGGGTTTAATCCTGGGGGGGCAAGGGAGAAAGGGGGGAGGGAGGTTTTGGAACCTCTACTTACCACAACTTATTATTTACATCACATTGTTAAAAGAGATGGTGCAAATAATAATTTTGTATTGGTAATTTTTGGATCGAAGTGTCCATGGTTATTACAAATAATTTTTAGAAAAAAACTTTAGATTCGCCTTTATAAAAGGAAACTTTTTGCATCACGGGCGTCGGAAAATAATGCATTTTAATTTTCAATTGCGTAAAATAAAATTTCACTTCGCGAACCGATACGGCAACAATCCGGCGGTCATTGCGTCACTGTTATGTTGGTATCCCTGATACAAACAAGAGATAGATACGACTGTAGCCGACTTCGTGGGATACATGATAAGGAGCGTAATAATGAAAAACAGAATTAATAATACAATGTAAACGAACCTCTAATCAACACAAGCCCGCTACACAAACCCTGCTTTGCCAAACAAACCATTCAAAACCTGGGATGTTTTTTTAAAATTATGATGACATGCAGCTTTCGTAGTTTAACCTATAAGTTCCGTATTATCCGTGAGGTGGACTAAATGCATTGTCTGTTGTGTTTTCATAATTGCGTGCCTTTTCATGTATCCCACGAAGTCGGCTACAGTTTAGCTCTTCGCTAATATTATCAGGGATACCAACATAACAGTGACGCAATGGCCGCCGGATTGTTGCTGCCGTATCAGTTCGCGAAGTGAAATTTTAATTTACGCAATTGAAAATTAAAATGCATTATTTTCCGCCGCCCGTGATGCAAAAAGTTTCCTTTTATAGTGATTAAGGCGAATCTAAAGTTTTTTTCTAAAAATTAATTGTAATAACCATGGACACTTCGATCCAAAATTTACCGTTGTATTTTCCAGGAATGTAATCTATGAGAACTATTATCTTTTTTCCTAAGCAATACTGAGGTCGATGGGGGGAGTTTGAACCCCCTAAACCGTTCCCCCCTTTATATACGCCCCTGGTTATAAGGAAACCTACCCGATAGAAACTTGATGAATGTAAACATCTATTTAAGCTGAGTTAGAAAATAACTGAGATACTTGCCCTGTGTGGGAAACCACACTTGCGTATTATCTGGTTGACGTCTGAAAGCATTCAGAGTAACCGTAAATGCTGGTTGGGATGTCGTCCGTCCAAACATATAAATGTCTATGTACGAACCTCCGCATAGATGTATCGAGAATTGGATCCCTGCTGCAGAATGACATAACAGTCCTGCTAGCTCCCTCAATGAATTTGAACGGTTTATGAGCATGTTACCTTCGCAACCTCCTTTAATGTTTGGTATATTTTTACAGATAACTATCCAACCGACAACAGATGACAAATTCTTGCCCGTGGCACACACCTGCTTCAACCTGTTGGACTTACCGCGCTACTCTACCAAGGAGAAGCTCAAGTATAAGCTGCTGCAGTCCATCCAGCACACCGAGGGCTTCTCTCTTGTCTGATCTCCGAGCCGCACCTTCCCCATTCTCCTCTCCTCTAACTATTATTTAATTTTCTATCACAGTTTTGGTTTTTATTTAATATATTCGTCTGATGGTAATGGCTGTGTTTTATAATGTTACGTTTGATATTAATTACAAATATGTAATTATCATTATTTTTGTTAAAATTGTTTTATCGGTTTTTGGGAAACAAAAGGGTATTATCGCCTATTTTTTAAAAATGATTTTAAGTTTGATAAAATTAATATGTAAACATGAAATTAATGAGCCTAATTTGACAGATTCAATTTTTGAATCACAATGCCTTGGATTATTTTTTAGCATTATGTCTGACAGAATTCATGGTTCGATTTCCGTTTTGTTATTAAATTTAAAATTGACCTACTTTTTCAGATTGTTATTTTAATTATGTAATACAGCATTTGAAGCAAGTAACAGGGGTCAGTTGTGTATTTTTTCCCAAGCAGCTGATAAAATTAAAAAGAAAAAACGACTGCACGTACATATTTCGTGTACCGCCTAAAATTGTTTTCTTCTCCAAAGTTCCACCACTCTGGTGGAAAGTTGGATACAAAATAATACTCAAATGAAATCTGAACATTAAATGTGTCATTAAGACAATTATTATTGACTCATCAAGAACTTCTATTAATTTATTTCATCAATTTTGCTCATATTATCGTAAGTAAACGATTTTTAAATAAATTTTTAAACATTTACATATTATGTAAAATAAGTACATTTACTTTAGAATGTATCTTGTTGACTGAATTCTATGATAATCTTCTATATCTACACATTGTACTGTCCGGGTACCTGTTTGATTTGCTTGATTGAATAAAGCCTCGGAAGTTTATTGGGGATGGGCACAATCCATTTCCAAATTAGCAATTCCATTCTACAACTGAGATATTTGTGAATTAAAAAAAAAGAGTTACGATTATTTTAATGTTTTTTTTAAGATTTTAAAAATAAAATAAATACAGAGTGGTTTTCCCAATTGCAAAATATTATTCAAATTGACATCATCGAAGCAAATAATTTGAAATACGAGGGTAGTCCAAGAATTGAAGACCTTTATTCTTTTAAAAATCATGAAATTTATTTTTTATATAAAAAAGCCTATGACATTTTAGGTACATATCCCCCACTATTTTTCGACATAGTCCCCGTTATGATTGATGCACTTGGTGAGCCGTGGCACTAGGTCCTTGATTCCCTTGTCGTACCAAAAATGCTCTCACCTCTTCCTCCGAGTTCTCGGGGATGATGGAAATCATGCCATTGATTGCCTTTTTGATTCCGGAGTTAGGTGGTGAACTCATGTTTCAACCCAAAAATGCATCACCTTGATTGAAAAAATGGTTTAAAAAGACCTGAACACTTTCCACGTGATTTTGCTAGTCAGCATTTTGGGCACCCAACGAGCACACATTTTTCAAAATCGTTTGAATGGTAGACTTGCTCACGTCTGGGATCAAAAGTACGACCTCAAGGACTCCTTCCTGGTTGATTCGACGGCGGAGCATCCATTTCAAATGGACGCAAAGATCGCACTGAAGCAGCCACCAAGCCGGATCACCGCTCTTTTTGTAGGGAAAGGTCTACATGCTAGTACCGCCATATTTTGAGAAATAATGTCCGCATTGCCGAAAATGAGTAAAGGTCTTTAATTCTTGGACGACCCTCGTATCATTCGAATTTTTAAATTATTATAAACGCATTTTTATTGTGCCTGTCACTAGTTGTATCAAATCCCAAAAAATATAAAGTAGGTAAGGGGGCGTTCAAGTATTACGTAACGCAATTTTTGAAGATTTTTAACCCCCCCTCCCCCCCATGTAACGTGCCGTAACGTTTTTCCGTAGCCCCCCCACCCTAAACGTTACGTAACGCCCAAGTGACAATTTTTACCTGAAAGTCACAATTAAGTTGCGCAAAGTGTTGGAAAGTCGCTTAAATACCTTTTTTCATGTTTTAATTGCGTTTGCGATAATAAATAAAACAAGAGATTTCGAGAACGAAAAGGGTTGCCAACTTGGAAGACTTTAATTCCATAGTTTTTTTATCTAAATAAAGAAAAACGTGTTACGTAACGCGTTTTTCGAACCCCCCCCCCCCCTCGTAACGCACAGTAACATTTCACAAGACCCCCCCTCCCCCCCCAAGTGCGTTACGTAATACTTGAACGGCCCCTAATGTAAAATAAATAAAATGTTTAGGCACTAAAGTATATGTAGGAGATAATGGCAATGCATTTAGGAGCAAGGAATATCCTTTAATAAGTATCTGAACTAGATCACATGGGGCCTTCTAACAACTAACAACTATCAACAATACAATATATGTACATACCTGTAGTGTGTGTGGTTAGCCAATAAACTAGCGCATTAGGATTACGGGACTGCTTTTCGTTAGCTAAATAATTTTTCAGGAAAGAAGAAAGAATTCAATTTGTCTGACTTTAGTTACCATAGTTCAATTGAGAACAGTAAAGCAATTATAAGAATGAATTTATTAGTACCGTTTTGCATAGAGTCCATCCCAAGACAAGGGTGGAAAATATAAAAAGTTTGCTAGGCACTCGCTCGGTTTTCTCTTTGAATTTGATTTCTCAATTTATAATAAATTTTTTATTTTTTATTGGAATAACTCTTTTTATGGGTATAACCTTCAAAAGTTATTATAATAAGAGTTAGTCCAATAAAAAAATAATTTTCATGTGTTCTTTTAGAAAAGGACAATAATGTCCCATATAAATAAAATCGGATATGTTAATCCGAGACACTATCTAGGTTACAAACCAATTCTTTAGAACTTTGTGATCATTTAAAAAGGTAGTGGCCAAAAATATGGGAAAAAATGTTGAAGATAAAATTGTTAATTCTGAATTTGAAGTATGAGATCGATAAAAATGACTTATAAATGAGAGATCCAAGTAAAGGCAGGTCCAGAGCTCAAACATTTGCCGCAATTTGCCGTGAAAGTCCATCAAACATCACATTAACGTTTTTTGTTTTCTGTCTCCTCCGTTTGTTAAAACACTAAACTCGGCTGAAAGATTGGTGCGAAGTTCGTGCGATCACACACAATTTGGCTTGTGGTCTGCGATAAGGACGTGTCGACGCTTAAACAATGAGCACTTGACGTTTGACGTTTTTGGCGTTTATATCAATGTTAAAATGCGTTCTGATGAAAAAGAGATGCATAAGGGAGAAAACACAGATATTTTAATAGATATTTATTTATCAGGAAAGATTTCCGACTAATATCGATTATTGCACGACCTAAAGTTACTATTAAGAATTTAGAGTGCATAAATATTTACGTAGAATAATTATAAATATTTGATAATATATTATAATTTTATTATCAAATATTTTTATTACTATATTATATTTAGGTATAATAATATTTTAACCTTTTCCCCGCGTTGAACTACTCCATTTTTTCAATACCCATACGCGGTACATGTATATGTCATATTTCAAATACCTATCCATCCAATTTTATGTCAAATTACAGCATATTATGGCATGATTTATCATACTATATAAAAAGATGAGATTATTATCTACAATTTGAAACCAAATTGTCGTCTGTAAACACTCCTAGATGTTTATAAAAACAAAAACATAAAATTCCATACAAAAACGTACCCATGTTATCTTAAAAGACGGCGCCATTTATCCGCGTGCTTGTACTCAGGACACTGCGTTGATAGACACAAGTGGTACCTCAATCACTTATTATTATTAATTTGTGTAAACAAGTTCTAAAACTTCTGATGACACTAAAATTAATAAAATTTTTATGTAAATTCAAAATCACAGTTTCACAACATAAACAAACGTGTGCGAATACGCACGATCTCGAAAATAAATGTTATCGACGCTTGTCCAATTCGGTCAGTCGAAATCGCATGCATGCGCATGCGCAAACTACTACCGCCATCTGTGGAGTAAATTGTGAACTCTGCACTCAAAGGCACGAGGACACATTCACTTGATTATAGATGTTTTTTACGAAATACAATTTTACTTTCGAAATATGCCTGAAGATGTCAGCATCGTGATAGTTACACGAATGTCCTAGCGAGCGGGAAAAAATACTGTGACATAGTAGCGCTGTGATATCGGCAGTCGAAGTTAGCGTAACAAGGGCTGATACGGGCGCGTGTGAGGCATGGCTTTTGCCGTATCAACTGTTGTTACGATCGGGTGGAAAAAGTTAAACTCATGATTATGCCCGCTCATTGCACATAACCACAAAAGGCCGTTCTGTTAATTCTCCATACACGATCGCATTTCCAAACATTTCCGAAACATGCATCCCGCTTCACCCGGGATGGCATGTTTCGGAAATGTTTTCCGTCGAACATGGGAAACTCGAAAAACAACAAAAGTTGACAATATTTATGATAATGATGACAAACATTGAATGTTGTTATGGGACTGTCAAGGCAAGTGACGAAGCTATGGACCCGACTTAAGACAGTTTGTCCTAGTAAGACAAGAGATCCTGTTCTGTCTTGTTCTTTTTCATATTTTCATTTAGATATATTAGTATTACCTTCTTCTTCTCTCAAGGACGTGAGTGGATTCTTCTTACCAATAATATTACGTATGTTTGAGTTGTATCTTCTACCAAACTCCTTCCATTGATACTAAACTTGATTTAAGTTTGTTTTGCAATGTTTTAGTTTTTTTTTTCAAATGAATTAAAGGTTTCAAAGGATGAATTCAAAACCCCAAATATATGTAAATGTGTACTGAAATAGAAGTTACATGATGTTGATTTGAAATTAAAAAATTATATATTATGACAAAATCTTTCTCAGTTTTGATTGATGACGTCATTAGTGTAAATTGGCTTTTATTATTTTTTTTAACCATACAACAATACCAAATATATATTTTGTATACACAATTAAGAATGAATGAGTAAAACTGTAAACATATGCATGTTAAGAAAATGACTTGTGTTAAAGTGTGTGTAGTTTGGTTTCATCTTTAGACCTTGTTCAGAAGGGGTGAATCTTCTTGCGCGCATACGCATAAATGTTTGCATCCAGAAGGGGCATGGAACACGCGAGCATTTGGCGACATATTAACAATTCAAAATTTTGCCGCTCCATTGCCCTTGGTACGTGCACTCGCTCTGAAGTTCGCGTGTAAACTGGACGCAACCATGGAGTTTGTAGTATCTCGACTCGCACGTCACTCACGCAAACGACGCGCGAGTAACGCACAAGTCGAGAGTCTGGCGTACTACAAGCGATTTACGCGCGTATTTTAAACATGCGTGATGCTTGTAGACGCAATGTATTGGCGCCCAGTACCTCGCCAATGTGCGTAATGATTCTCGGCGAATTCGCCCGTTCTGTACAAGATCTTCATTTTGCTGTAAACCTGGGTGAGCAGCATTGGAAGTCTAATTATTAAATACAAAACTAGTACTTTGTGAACAGGAACACACCTACTGGTTTCATAGAATTACAGTTAGGGGTGAAATAAGTAATGATTGCCCGCTTATGGAAATTTTGACTTTGAATGGGTGTAGGTTTTGTTCTATTAATTTTCTTACATATTACAAAACATGTATGTGCCATATTGGGATTAATTATTGTACAGTGCAATTTTTTTGGAAAATCACCTCAAGTGTGCCAGTTGGGTAATATTTAATTAATTACGTACCAAATCCTTCCATCGATTATATTACAAGATAACTAAATTACAATTTTTTTTAAATGAACAAAAAAATATAGCTGAATGCAATGACGTTATATAAATAGACTCGCCATAGTCTCACATACTTGCACAATAATGTGGCAAGTAAGCAGTACTCTTTTGTTTTCAGCGATTTTCAGTAATTTTTTAATTCAAAAGTTGTTCATTTATTAAAAAGATATGCTTCTTCCACACCGAAGCCAAACTTCCAACTCGAACTTCCAACGTACGAACTACTCTTCTACCCAATCGTCCG
This sequence comes from Limnephilus rhombicus, assembly GCA_929108145.2. Classification (NCBI taxonomy): domain Eukaryota; kingdom Metazoa; phylum Arthropoda; class Insecta; order Trichoptera; family Limnephilidae; genus Limnephilus; species Limnephilus rhombicus. The sequence continues at coordinate 39,455,517 of OV815278.1, forward strand.
AAAGTTTGAAGTTGGAAGTTGGCTTCAGTGTGGCCGTACCATAAGATAATCAAAGAATGTGTATTTTTTCTCTAATGATGCATAAAATTGTCAGACAGGATACATGAAAATGAATTGTCTTGCTTATAATAATTGATAATAATAAGTAATTTGTGGGTATATATAAATGAAATTTTATTTCTTCACTTTTACTACTGTTTGCCGTGTAATAGAAACATTTTCTCATCACACGGGAGGGCATTTTGGCGCTTTCTAAATGCAATTTACCTACTGGTAAGACACGACCTTACTCGACGCGTGACAGTTTGCTATTGAAGTACTAGAAATCGAGTACAGTGTAATTGCCTTGCTTTTGGCTTCCCACTTTGAGATTTCTACCACCCATCTACAGTATATAACGTCATTGGCTGAATGTACCTATTTGTTCCTAGTAGTTGCGGGCAATTATAGTCCAGTTGTTTCTTAATGTTTCACTTAAAACTTCTCCATCATAAAGTAACTAATTTCCAAAAATCTTACACAAAATGTTATTAAACGACTTCAAAAAGGAGGAGGTTCTCAATTCGACTGTATTTTTTTTTATTTTTATGTTTGTTACCTCAGAACTTTCGAGTGGGTAAACTGATATTGATGATTCTTTTTTTATTTGTAAGCTGGTGATTCCCGTGTGGTCCCATTTAATTTGGTCCAGTTCCGACAATGGCATCTATGAGAAAACCATATAAGTCGTATGTGCACGACAAATGGATGAATAACACAATACCACGCCAACCGATTTCGATGATTCTTTTTTATTGGAAAGGATGTACTTCAAGGGTAGTTTGATGAGAGTTTGGTTAGGTTCTGATAATCAGATCCATGACAAAGTAACGAAATTCTTCAATTCTTAGGAGCATATTAACGAAACACGGCCGAATCTCTTAATTTGACCCTAACGTCGTTATGGTCAATATATTTTGACCCTAACGTCGTTATGGTCAAATTATGTCTGTCTTGTATGAGCAGCACGTTTAGTAGGTCTACTTCAGATTCACTAAAAATCAAAAAATAAACAAAAATTTTAACAAAACAAAAAAACGACTTCAAAAAATGCACTAAAAAGTAAAAAAATAATTTCGTATTCTTCTACAACTTCATAATCAACTTACCTTTTCTACTCTTCAATATGTAGGTACGATTGTTATTTTTGGAGTCGGTGTCAGCAAAGTATTTAAGTTTTTTAAATTGTGATTTACAGCGTTCTATATATTCAGTGTCATTGCACTTTAAAATAATATTTGACAGTTAAATTGGTTTTGTCAGCCTACAAATTTGGTAGTTCCATTTTTACTATTTTCTACTCTTAATTGACAGACTATATGGCGAGCAATATGCCGAAATAGGCCAATTAGTCATTAGAGTATAGCGCGAGACAGAGTAGAGTGTCAGACCAGCATAATACAATATAATATGGTCTATTTCTTTATGTAATAAATTATCTGTTTTTGTGATTTGCCTTTTTTATAATATTGACTGAAAGGAATATTCCACACTTGCGAAGTTCGTTAAGCTAAACACATTTTAAATATATTTTTTTAAGTTAATATTTTGATCGTCCTGTTGATTAGTCAGATATCTCCAAATACAAAGTTTAGAAATAATGAGGAAAGCAATATTCGAATGCTCACCGTAAATCAAATATTATATACACATCAGTGGCGGTCCGTGAGTTTTCAATGAGCTAGAGTGCCAACATTGAAAAATATGACGTTATTGACCTTGTTGTAGATGAAAATGAATTTTATTTTTTTTCAAAATTTTAACTTTTTGTATCAGGATTCTTTCAGTCAAGGGATGCGCCGCATCCACGTCATACTGAAAGATCTTCATACAAAAAGGTGAAAACTCACGGACCGCCACCGATATACATATCTGTATTTTACATATAATATGTTATACAATAACACCGAGAAGCAAACGGTCCAGTACATAAGTATGACATTTCGAAATTTCCTACTACCCAATAAACATAAATTTTTTATTTAATTCACTGCAAGTGAGAGTTCCAGATTGGAAGATACTCTAAGTATCGCCCTGGTAGACCACCATTCAGAATTGAAACGTTGCTTGAAATGGCTTCTGCCGTGTTTGGTGACCAGATCTGAATAGCCAGGTACTTCCCCACCTTCCCCTTCCCTATCTCCTTCCCCTCCCCACTACCTTCAGCCTCACAACATACCCCAATTGGGGATGCCATAGTCCCACTGGCTCGAGACGGGAGCAGTTGGGACTCTTGTGCGGTTTTCATGTAAAAAAAAAAAAAAGTTTTTTTGCATTATAATTGATTTGGTGGTGTCTATGCCGGTGGCCGATCGTAAAATCAGGCAGATCATAATTCGCCTTGCTACTTCGTGAAGTGCCTGGTGGCAGATCGTGAAGTGCCTCAGGGGCATCATGATCAGCCTGATTTTACGATTTGCCTGCTATAAATAATCTGGGTATTGTACCAGATAGAACATACATTTTTTCTGCATACTCAAATTTAGATTTTTTTGGAGATGTCCCGATTAATCAAGTGGATGATCGATATTAGGTATATATATATATTGCTCCTTACCTTTTACTACTAATTTTCCTGTAAAATGGGCCTTCTGCCTTGCTGACATTTTACAACGAAGGTGACTAGGTACCTGTTGTAACTCCCAGTTTCTAATCATTAAAACTCCAGGATCAAACAATACACCGTGGACTTTTATTGACGAAAGTTAAATTGAGCTTGGACAGCCAGTCGGCCTGTGTCCTTAATGAGCAGGCGGTAGTAATAGTTTTGGGTCCCTGACCTTGGTAGCATTGGTATTTATAACTAACTAACCATCACACCGTTTTACCGAAGGGGTAGGCAGAGAGGACGGACCGCCAAACAACTTGGTCTTGGCACACATTCCTTGCCTCGTTCACATTCATACATCGTCTCATATGCTCTTCTATTATTCTGACTCTTCTGATTTACTTGGTCGTGCCGTGTCTTCCTCTGGCTTCCCCGACTTCTTCTAACCTTTACATTTGCGTCATATTCTCCTAACACCACTTTCCTCGTTCATTCACTCTACATGCCCAAACCATCTGAGCGTCCTTTTCTTAATCTTATTCGCTACTCTTATATCAGCCTTGCATTCTTTGCGGATCTCCACATTTCTCACACGATCATACATGGTTTTACCACATATCTCATTTCTACAGCATTCGGTCTACTTTCATCCTTCCTCTGTCAGTTCCTTGCCTCACTGCCATACATCAGGGTAGATACCAGCACTCCACTGTGGACTGCTTGCTTCGCTTCTTTGGACAGTTTTTTTGTTAGCGCCAACGGCGTTCAGTCCTCCATTTATTTACCCTTCTTTCAATATATGTCAGCCGACCCACAATATAGATTTATCTATTTCTGAATCTCTGTATTATCAACAGTTCTACCTTATTGCTACAAGTGCCATCTGTGAATAACACCTCAAACTAAGATACCACAGTAACAAATCAGTCGCAATATATACTCAATAAAATTTGAGCCTTATATCATTTTTCCAGAATGTGTTTGTATTTTACTCCAAAGATTTTAATTGTCAATGTAATTTTTTAGAGTTTTTGCCTTTTCTCAGTTGATTTGCAGTTAAACTGACGTTATTTAATTGCAATAAATATCTATCTTACTTGTCATGGTCTTTCCAATGTGAAAAATAGCTTTTCTATTAAACTCAAGATAATAGTGAATACTCATTATTTTTTTTATATCAAATTAAAGTTGCATGTTTGTATTTTACTCCAAAGATTTTAATTGTCAATGTAATTTTTTAGAGTTTTTGCCTTTTCTCAGTTGATTTGCAGTTAAACTGATGTTTTTTAATTGCAATAATTATCTATCTTACTTGTCATGGTTTTTCCAATGTGAAAAATAGATGTTCTATTAAACTCAAGATAATAGTGAATACTCATTATTTTTTTTATATCAAATTAAAGTTGCATAATATGAATCCTCATTGCTTTAATTTCTGTGAAAACTTACTTCATTGATTTCAACATCTATCATAATTTATTTTTATAAACGTTGTTATGTAATCCTAATCCTGATTTTTATTTCAAATTCCAACAACATGATCGGAGATATTTTTAAACCATTCGAGCGGTAGTTACCCAAATTTACAGGTAGGAGATTTTTATGAACTAAAATGAATTTATTTTGAACTTCCCGCTATCAGTTAATATGTTTAGTCACTAACTTGATTAAGCTTCTATTGAATACCAAAAGATGTCACTCATGTTCCTCTCTTTGAAATATTCCCAGACAATGTTTTGTACCATAGGGGGGCATACATTAATTACATGAGCTCATAAGGGGGGGAAGGGGGGGGGTCCTGCAAAATATCACGTTACTTAAAAAGAATATATGAAGTAGCCCAAATTTATCTCACCAAGCAAGGGGGGGGGGGGGGGGTCTAGATTGGAAGAAAAACTGCTCACATAATTAATGTATGCCCCCTAGAGACACCATTTTAAATGCTATTTTGAAAATTGAACACCTGTTTACATGTTAAAAACAGTGGCGGCTAGTTCATGAGAGCTCCCGAGCGCCGCACAACCCACAAAAATTGAAGATCATAATACGAAACGCGGTTCGGTTATAAATTATTATAATATTTACTCAAGCTCTCGTACAGTAGGTAGGTAGCTACCTATTATACGCGCTATCTTTCAGAGCGACGAGAGCCGGCCCTTGCGCCTATCTTCATAGCAGTTCGTTTTCGACAGCGTTCCAGAATCTTACTACTTTGTGAGCAAATCCTGTGAACAGTCAAAACCGTGGGAACATACGGTTCTTTGTAAATTTTACCAAGGCGCGAACGCAGGTCTGAATTTTACCCCCACATCGAAAGGAGCGGTTCGTACAGTGGCGTGTTAAACAAGAACGCTTATATGTAATGTTTTTGTCTACATTTTGTCTTCAATTTAACAGCAGAGCTACTATTTTTAACGAATGTTCCGCGCGTTCTTCTTTTCAAGTCAAAGCATGTCTATAATAATAATGAGTGATAAGCTGATTAGTTGTCAGCAGGCGGGCATAACTCCGATCCAAAATGTCAACAGAATCTTTGTGTGATATCGATATGATGTCATAATTCATAAGTCCACTTTGGTTTGTTTATGATCCCCGACTACTACATCCACCATTTCATTTTTTGTTGCATTTCTCTGGTTTATTTTCGTTTGACATTTACATTTCCGAAGCAATAAGTGCGAATATGAATTTTGGGAATTCGCGTTTGAATGACAATTGGGAAAACAGGATCCGTAATTGGAACAAAAGTACAGGTGAGAAACTTCCATTGGTTGTTATTTCAGTGTTCCTAAAGTATTTATTGAAATATATTGTTTAAATTGTATTTTAAACTGTGCTGTATATTATTATAAGTAATAATTATCAGCCTGAAACACTCATCCACATTGAAAAAATCTTCCGAGAAAAGATACATGACGCCAACGGGACGTGTTGTATATGTTTCCGTTTTAACAGAACGGAGAATAGAACTTCTTTATAAGTTCCTAGGTATGTACCTTTCTTAAATTTATTGTCTAACTTAATGACTCTGGTGAACCCCCACATATTTTGATCACCGGCCGCCACTGGTTAAAAATTGCATTTTTTTAATGTCTGACTATAGATAGACATTTACAATAGATCATAGACAACATATAGTCATAGTAAGTATTTCTATAATCAATATTGCCCCAAATATCTACAATGTAAGGCAATTTCTGGTAATTATATTCAGAATTAATGCTATAAATTTTAAAATTTATAATATTTATGAAAAACAGTAAGATAAAGTCAGATTTATTGGCTTTAAACCAAAGTATTCAAGGGTTATCCGTAAAATAAGAAGGAATGATTTTATGCACAATCCTGCAACATGTAATATTCTTCTTTTTCTTCTTTATACTTATTTAACTCTCCTGTTCATCGGCAAGACAGTTGTGATGTTCTGTCTTTTCTCTTGGCTCTGATCGATATTTAAATTCTTAAGGCTTTGCATATGTGTGATAGGGATGGAAAATTCCTCCCCTACGTCACACAAGCCTTTATAAATTTGGACCCTTATTTCCTCTGATAACTACAGAAAGCTACTTAAAGCTCCCTTGTACTACATACCTTTAGCGATATATGTACTTAACTAATAAATACGTTATTTACGACTTTGAACGTAAATATTTTCGTATTTAGGTTGTAATTAAACTCCATCAAACGTTGTGTAATTTTTTGATTTATGATATAGGACTTTAATTACTTTAAATTTTGTGGTAACCCTCTTGATTCTAAACAGAGTGTTGAATTTCAAACTGTATTGGTCTCTCTCTTGCAAATTTAACCTTAAGTAATTTCTCTAAATGAACTAACTTCCCTTTGACGTTTATTATGATTCCCTACATCCTAATGAATTCATGAATAAGCAATACTAATCGAAACTACACATGACTAATTGAACAGATAATTAAATATAACTCAAATGGTTAAATGTTAGTAAATTTGATTATGATTGTATCTCGTATCTGCTGGGCGCCCCTCCGTTTAGATTCAGCTGCTATAAGGTACATATAAAGATGGATTTAGTAGGTTAATGTAATTAGTTAATTGCATATTTGACGAACTCAGAATAACCCTTTTTCTGGCAAAATTTGGCTCCTGCCTCCATCAAGTAAGCAGGGTGATCAGGAGTCAACCCAAAATTCGCACAGTCTTTTGGCACGGTTCAATTGATTGATACCTAAGTTATCGCGTCCCAAATGAACCTTCCTTCGCCATCATGCGCTGCCTCCAGGTCTTCCCCCGAGCCCAGATACCTCCAAATTCCTACTCCTCCAAAGTTTACTATTTACTTAGGGCGAACCGGTTTCGTCCTATATGCAATCATATACTCACGGGTTTGTGTGGAGTTACGGGTCGTGAATCCTCCCTCCACGTTCAAGAAATGAGACGAGAGTGACCCGACAGGCCTAAAGCACTAATTGTAAGTGAGTTCGTTTCATTCAATGAACAGTACATAAAAAGATATATATGTAAACATACGTTTTGGGAAGGTTTATAACTCGCAATACGAAACTACTTGCATCGCATCCCGAGCTCGGATCTCGCCCATCGGATTCTGCACAATCCTCAGATTGATACCGAATATATACGTAAGAATAGTGTGAAATATAAATACATACTAGTACATTAAGATCTTATCTGGCGATGTGTTCTGGAGATTCGCCATAACTCCAAGCTTTTGTTTGGTTTTGTTGACGGTTTTGTTTGAGAGATCCGCCATCTCTATGGTTTGATTAATGGTCCTTGTTATAGAAGCGACCACTGCCTTCTGTTGGTTGAACTGTATTTTTTTTTTCTTTCCCTCCCCTCCAATGTTCAACTTTTGATAAATTCTTGCTATCCCGTGATTCTCAATTGAATCATGTAAATCCTCATTACCCCTTATTAAGCTATCCCGTGATTTTTCAACTGTTTCATGTAAGTCTTCAATACACCTTTTTGAACTATCCCGTGATTTATCAACTGTTTCATGTTAAATCTTCAACACACCCTTTTGAACTATCCCGTGATTTATCAACTGTTTCATGTAAATCTTCAATACACCCTTTTGAACTGCTATAATAAATCTGTTAATTTTCAATTGCTTAGGTCTGTAGATACCTCTTTACGTTCAAATTAAAGATAGTGTTTAATGCCTTTTTTTTTTTTTTCTTTAATAATTGCGCAATATAATAATTTTATCCCGTTCCTAGAAGTTAATACCTAAGTACGATATCCACTAATCAAGGTCATTTTTTTTTTTTTTTTTCTTTTTACTGTATTCGAACTAGTGTCCCAGTGACCGACTTATTTTGTAAACAATTTGAGCTTTGTAAACATTCTCGACGGCCTCGTGACCTAGATTCAAGCGTATGAGGTGTGTTTAATTTAGACATTCCGGAGACGTGTGAGATGACTCTAAAATTTTCTTTGTTTGATAATGATGTACTTAGCGCAATTGTCTAGTCTGATACCCGATTACGTATACATATTTATTCATTTATATATACTTTGTCTCAATAAATAATTTATAATATTGATATGTATAATTATATTATGATTGAACTAATTTCTAATATCATAACTTATTTCAAATGCTCTGGATTTTCTGAAATTATATTAATACATACACAAAATTAAATATAAAATATTGATTTGTAAATTTATCACACATAGCTACTTTTAATAGTTATTGATGAATTCAGAGGTAGGAATCGATACCCTTTTCCTCTTTTTATATAAGTGTTTTTCTTTTTGATTAAAATTTTTCTTGGGAACAATAAAATTACATATATATATGTTTATATACATACATATAAAAATATATAAAATATACTTATTATACTTATAATATTTTAATATAGTTACATATCACATATTAAGAGAGTAATATCTTGGTCAAATAATTAATCCAAATACCAATGTTTGCTGCATTCCGCTTTCTCTTTGGAATCTGTAAAATTTTATAACGGAAAAGACTTACCCCTACCAAGGTTTTCCGACCGGGAAATACACGGTAACCTTGCTGCAATTTTCCTAAATTAATTTTTATTTTCCTAAATTTAATTAAATCTTTTTGACTTCAATTTTTTTTTTTTCATTTAATCTAATTAATTAAAATGATGCATGAACTCTATCGTTCTAAACTGTATTTTATCTCAAAACTCGTTGGTTAGATAACACTTTAAATGATAGTTACTTCACGATTAATTTAGAGATGGTAAATTGTTGTTAAATTAAATTTTTATCCCTCCGAACTTTTATGTATTAATAAACTATTATTTTGTTTTATTATTATTATTTAAGATAATTAATTTAAATATTTATTATTTGTTAGAACACTTTCACTTAGATTGAACACACGTATTTAATTATAACTTCTTCACGCTAAATTATCACATCACTTCAGTTATTTATTGCACTAATATTAAACGCGAAATTTCTAAGTTTAAAAATACGATATTAAGTGATTATAAAATCCGAATTTTCCACTAAAACAAATTGTATTTATCACGAGCACTTTTATTTTTCACAAGTAATTAATGCGTTGGCTTTAATTTTTATTTTCACTGATTCTAACTGCAAAGTATTTTTTTTTTTTTTTTTTTGTAGATCACTGACTAGAATGTGAAATTTTTCTAAGTATCAAAATAATTATCACTTAGAATTTTTCAACTTTAAATCACCCACCGTTTCGTCACGTTCCGCGAAGTTACAACCTTTTCGACCACGACCGTAGACTGTCCTCAACTGGCATTTGTCTAGACTTTTATACCCCTCTCAGGTCCAAAAGATCGTATCTGAATCTCCTGTAATAAACCAATCTAATTACTATCAACTCGTAATTTCTTGAAACCTCTCCATTATTGTCGAATGCGGTCCCTTAGTACCTTTCGCGTTTGATACTTTAAATTCTGTCTCGTACTTCCATACTTACAAGATCCGGATTTAGTAAGATCCATGTTTAATGGCCCAACTTCCTTTGTCCTGGTGTTCATACAAAATTAGCTTGAATTTAATAATTTTAAAGTTCTATTTTCATCTATTTCGTAACATGTCCGTGCGTACGGCATCTACCATATGTTCCAAATCTGTCCCCAAATTCGCCTATCAGAGATATCTTCATGTCGAAGCCTTTCTCGCAAATTGTTCATTTTTATTTTATTATTTTTCCTCGAGTTTTTCTGTATTCTATATGAACCTTTCCATTTGAAACCGAATTTTCTCTATTTACGTCGTATATTTGAATTTTCCATTTTTTCTCGAATTTTCTTTTATTCACGACACTCTTTCCATGAATTTCCTTATTTATTCTTACGTTATTGTTCATATCTCTATAGATTTTTATATTTCAAGCCGTATTTATTTTATTCACTGTTAATCTAAGATTTCCTTTGTTTTTCTCTGTCGTATCTTCTCTCCCCTCGCTTCCCTGTACTTCCCTGATATAACCATATCGTTTTTTGATGTTTGCTGCCTCTTGGAAAATTTCATTTTCTATTTGTTATTAATAAATATATCATTTTTAACATCTTTATAGGAGATACCCCCACTTCGGCCCTTAAATTCCTGTCATTTTTATTGCTTCATAGAGAACGCCTTATAAATTTCGTCTCGTTCTTACGCAAAATCCCATAAACCATATGCTTTGACAGTTGTGTACATTAATTCCTGTACCCACCTGGCAATAAATCCTTTTTTATTTCAGTGTCGTTAACTTTTATGAGAATTCTTTAATGTAAATATTTCATAAGACCCATGATAATTTTTATTACCTTTTTAACGACTAATCGTCCTTATCTAAACAACTTTCATGTTCGAATATTCCTTGTTTATCACAACAAAATACATCTGAAATCGACAACCATTGTAATGCCTCATTTTTATCTGCAATCGCGTACTATGTTACTCTATAAACTCCATTTTAATTACGTAAAATGACTCCTTTTCCTGAGTTTTTCTATCGCAATGTTTTCAGCATTTTCCACTCCCCTCCGTACTGCACTCTATTTTCTCTTCTAACACTTGTTACTGCTCTAGACATCTGAAATGTACCCTCGCCTATTCTTTAAAACTCTCATTTTTTTTTGACGTTTCCTCCCTAAATCTTTCATCGTAATATTCTAGCTCCGTCTAGAATTGATAACAATAATTTTCCATTGTTTTTTTCAACATTTCCATTTCCTTTAGCACGTTTTCCCTCGAATCGATCATCTCCGGTCGTCACAAACAATCGTATTATAGATGAAAATCTCCCTAACATCTTACAACACGTTTTCGTCACTTGCTATGCAATTTTTCACTTAAACTTTTCCATCGTTGTTTACGTGTATCCCTTTTTCCGCACCTGATATGCTTTAATGCGTTCGAGAACTAGGGTTTCTGATCCCTGGAACGTACCGGTTAATCATAACATTTCTTGGGGTCATCGTTCTTTTGTCCCTGAACAGATTATTTCTTCCCATGGAGTTTATTCACCTCTCGGTTTGGTGGGAACGTCAAACTCATTAATTACATCCCTAATTGCCAAGTCCAAAGGTCGTTCCTTTGTTCTAAAAATGGGCTCGGCCCTCTCCTTGTTGATAGGCTAACTTGGTTTTTAATCGTTTTTGCTGTAATCCAATTGGCTGTCAATATATCACGGCCTAAAGTATATTGGGGAGTCCCTGTCTTTGATTATTTGTTGATACCATCTGTGATTTTTTTTATCAATACTCGTCTCACTTTGTCTAATTATAGATCCCTACCGTAAATATGAATTCACTTTACTCTAATCCGATAGATGTCGTAGACGTGTCCGTTTTATAAGTAATTGATATTTTCTTTTTAAATTAAAGTGGGAAGCTACGATATTTCCTAATTTTCACTGTTGATCAATGCAATTCATCACAAACACTGGCGTGTAGCTCGGTTTCCCCTTGCTAAATCGCCACCATGTTGCACCCTCTGTGACGCTTAGTCTCGATGTGGCAGCAGTGCGCGATCGAACTTTCACTCGCCGCACCCACCAGGTGTGAGTTACGCTCTGTAATTCGTTTTTAAACTTTGCTTCAGCGAATCTGAATGACGCCACTGGGATTGTTCCTTTGTCTCTGGTATCGTGTATCCGGGTCTTGTCCCCAGTCATAATTGAGTCCAAGAATTCTTTGCCATCGATGTCGTAGCACTCGACGACCTACCTTGGGCAGACTTTGTGGTCTCCCAAATGTTCTGTCAAAATCTTGTTAATAGTGGTCTTACTGACATCAGAGATCATTTTACAGAGCTCCCGAACCGTCACCTTTTCGCACTCATACACTGTTTTCCGTACACTTCAAGTAACTGAGAATGAATTTCTATCGGGGTTTTGTTTTTTAGCACAAAAAACTAATTATAGAGCATAATTCACACCTGGCGAGCGGAAGCTCCATCGCTAACGGCTGCCACGCGAGAGCGCAGCGTGGTGGGGATTTGGCATAGGGAAACCAGGCTACACGCCAATGTTTCCGGATCTTGCGTAAAATTGTTATTCGCGACTGCAGCACCTTGGAGACCTTATTTTACGGACAGCCCTCGTATTCCCATATTAATATTCTGAGGTATGAAATTTGGCAGAATTCAAAACCAAACTTCCCAAAATATCCATTGCACAAAATGTTTTTAATTTTTTTAAATATTGATCGAGTGCTTAACATTCATTTTTATTAATGAGTTAAAGAAGCTACTGCTTATTTGCATAAGAAAAATAAGCCCAGTGGTTATATTTGGTTATGAGACCTAATGAGGTTATGGTCCCTGACCCAAAGTTAAGGAAAAGGATGACAAAGAAAAGAAACTAAACTAACCGTTATAGAACGTAAACTGCTTTGGTTCTCGAACAAGGAGCCCGTAATTAAAATGAACCACAAATTAGAAATTCTTACTCTGCATGAAACCATTTAATGGGTCTGTGAGGCAGTGATGGACTACACAGTTTGGAAAGAATGCCAGATGACAGGATACCGGAGGCCATGACCAAGAGGGTGTCCTGGTGAAAATATATTATTATTGGCAGACCAAGAAAGTGGTAGGCATAGGCTATCTGTGTGGAGCAAGACAAGAAGGTCTGGTAACTAGAGAAGAACAGCTTTTGTTTGTTTTTGAAATGAGAATATGCTTAGTTCCTACCGGGATGTCATTTATCGAGTTCTTACCTCTCTAACCATCACCTTGCTGGAAAAGTATTTGAAATTTGGAACAATGGCAAGAAAGATATTGCAAATTGTCACATAAATAATTATGTGACTAATGCAGTTCTTGCTTAGGTGGTTATTTTTTCTATGGTGTTTTTTTTGGACACTGGTAATTTTTGGAAAAGAGAGAGTTTCCTTTTTGTTTATGGGGACTTCCTTCCGATCAACTTGGGCAGTTGGGTCGGAAATTGGTCACTCACTGGAAAAGTGTTTTATTGGATTTTATCATGAGAATCTAAGTCGATTTTAAACCTAAAAGAACGCGGGGTGTTTTTACGTAACACGCGAGGTTCGTGTACGAGTTATTTATAGTGGATGACGTGAAAGTCCCACTTTTTTCCGATGTGGCTGGTTGGCCGTTTTGTGGAATTATTTCTGGAAAAGGAATCGTGAAGTGAATTGGTCCTGGTGTTGGCTACTATAATATGCCTTCACGACCCCGCGTTGCAAAGTCACGGTCTGCTAACCGTAATACGCCAGACTTGGATACTGTTGGGGGCCACGTGCCTTTTGATTGGAGTTCGTCGAGATGGCCCGTGGCTGAATGCGCTCCTTGGAGGTATAGCGGCCTCCTGCCCAATTAGAAGGACGACCTTGGTGCTCTGGATTCCGCGCCGTTCCCATATGGGAAGACTGGAGTTCCCGTCCCGTCTCGTGCTCTCTCACTGCGAAGCAAGATCGCGTTCGTCTACCGGGGTTATTTCCGTATAGTTAGTTTAGCGTGTCCATTAGGAGTCCATCTGGTATGTGTATTTTTTATATCTCCTTTTGTTACCTTGGTATGAAGTTTGTACACTTCCTTGTTGCTTTTTGGTTTGGATTCAATACATTTTTATAAAGTTCCTCTTCTTTTATTTGACTGAAAACCCTACCTACATGACAGATAACTACTTGGCCCACTATCCTGAGCCCTGGTCTCTGCTCTGCCGCAAGGTTACATTTTATACGAACATGATACGTTTCAAAATTCGAGTGCTTTTGTTTTTGAAAATCAGAAGAAGATTTGGAAATACGTTGGAAGCAAGTTGTTGGTGTTTTTCGTGTACATACTCTTGTTTTTAAATAAAAGAAGGAATTTAACCATCTCAGCAGTACAACATATCATTTTGTAATAATGTGTTTTGTTGTGGTGATAATTACCTTGAGGTACCGCGGTGGAACTGTATATATTGTGATTGTGCACTTCTTCACAGAGATACAGTGGTAAGTGATTAGTTATCCATTTTCTTTACATACCTTATTTTTCCTACACATATTCTCACTCAATTCCAGCAAACAGCATTTCATCTCGTTTCATTTTTAGTATTTACAGTCCATTACAAGTGCATCTGAAGCTGTGAAAGCATCTGAAGCTGGTGAAAGAGGCCAACTGCCGACCTACACTCCTTCATTCCTTTAATCCTCCTGCAAGACTCGGAATTGTTGTTAATATAATGTAGCTGGTGTCTGCTGTTTCATTTTTCTCTTCTTATTTTTTAACAAGAAGGATTGTACCATTATTTACTTAGAAACACTTTAATCACACCATATTGTCAATTCATTTGGGTGTACAAATAATGCCCACAAAAACTTTTGATATATTTTTATTATAATAAATAATGAAATACATTTTATAAATAATTTTTACAATATATAAGTTAAATAACGAATTATATTGAGAATATAAAATATACAATTTCACATCTTCGTTATGACAAATTTTCAAGCATTGTGAAGCAATCTTTTATACAAAAAATAATATGGCAAATTGAATATTTTTGTTGAAATGTAAAGCGAGTATGCGTTTTTTCATAACATCACTGCTCCTTGCCTACACATAGAAATCAAAACTTATTTTAAACTTAAAACATAAAATTATCTTACTGTTTTTTTTTTTGGTTTTTTTAAATTTTTTAGTCAAATTGTACGGATATGGAAATACACCAAGATAAAATACATTTTTTTTTATAATTTGATTGAATTCGTACGGTGTGGTGATATTTAGATCCATAGTTTATTTTATTTTATCGTGCAATTAATAATTTTCAGGCAATACAAAAAATGTGTGGAAGATTTTTTAAGTCGTTCAATAGAAAATCAAACCTTTTCACACTTTTCGGTCTATGTACAATGAAGTCAATTTCAAAATATCAATCTTCGTAAAGCAAGGTCAGTTACCATTTTTTGATCATTGTATAGTGTTGTCATTTACCACATTTCAATCTATGTACAAAGTCGATTGCAATACATATTTCGATCTTAGTAATGTAAAGTCGATTGCAATATTTTGATCTATATTATGTAAAGTACATTACATTGTTTCGATGTATATGTGTAAAGCATGGTCGATTACAATGTTTCGATCTATGTAAAGCACAGTAGATTACAATATTCCGATCTATGTAAAGTCAAAATGCTTACCATATTTCAACCTATGTTTAGTAAAGTGCATTACAATATTTCGATCTGTATAAAGCAAGGTCGATTACAATATTTCGATCTGTGTAAAGCAAGGTCGATTACAATATTTCGATTTGTGAAAAGTAATGTCCATTACAATTTTCGATCTGCATAAGGTAAAATCCATTACAGTATTTCGATTCAAGTAATGTAAATAAAGTCGTACAATATAAATGATCTATGTAAAGTAAAGTCGATGTCAATATTTTAATCAATGTAAAGTAAAGTCAATTACGATGATTTGATCCAAGTAAGTCGGTTACATTACTCTGTTGTATGTAAAGTAAAATTGTCGTTTAACGATATTAAAAGCCAGAACCATGTTTTAGAGCGGACAACAACTTATCTGACGAGTTATATAGGCTCTCGTAGTGCGAAGTGAAGTAAAGAAAGACAGAAGTGCGGGGTACCTGGTAAACAGGGGAGAGGAGCCAGGAAGACGGGAGAGAGGGGTGGAATAGTGTAGAGTTAGAACTGGCTTGTGCCACTGGCATCATCGTAATGTTGTGTACCTGGGGGCACTTTGTATCCTGGGTAGTTGTTGGGGAGGGCGTTCTTGGCAAAGAACGACGAGTAATCCTTCTTCACCTGAAACAATACCACATTATGTTTCATTAATGGCCCTCCGTTACTTGACAAAAGCTAACAATTATCGCAAAATGAATAAAATTTGGTATATAATATGTAGTTGATATTGAAGAGTGGTTGGTTGGTTAGTTACCTTCCTGGGTCTGCAAGCGGGTCCCTTGGCTAGAGAGATCCTGGCTTCGTTCTCAGCTTGCATAGCCTCCTTGTTGGACGCTGGCGGCCACTTCTGGTCTCCCCGCATGTTCACACCTCCTACAACACGCAAATACTCATGACGCATCATACCTAACAAAACAAAACATGTATAATGCAGTGGTCTCATTAATCTAGCTATTTTGGTAATCTGGCACTATCTGAATTGTAGCGACACAGGCGAAAAATGCTTGCTACGCACTCTCAACAAATCATATCGTCGAGACTTGCAGCGAAAACTTTTCTGTGGTGAGTAAATTATTGTAATCTGGCATAATCTACATAAAAAAATGGAAATCCCATAATAATCCAGTAGACTACATAGAGTTTTCTATAAAACGTATGCAACAAAAATACTTACAGAAGCATTGCTATAATCAATACATAAATTCAGTTGAATCTAATATTCTTATAAATAATAAACAACTCTGGAACTATGCTAAAAGCAAATGTAAAACAAATGGCATCCCACAAATCATGCACCTTAAGGATGAGTCAGGCACCGGCGCTCATCAAGTGTGCCAACTATTCTCTAAACATTTTCAGTCCACCTACGTAAACGATAATGACACGAATGATCCCAGTATATTCAATGATTTTACCTACGTTAATAATCATAACCCGATTGGGAACGTACAAATAAACTATTTAATAATCAATAGATACCTGAAGAATTTAGACATTAGTAAGGGTGCTGGCAGTGATGGTATCTCGCCATACTTTGTCTCAAAATGTGCCAAAAATCTTTCTTACCCCTTAACTAACATATTTAGAATGTCACTAGGAGCAGGAAAATTTCCTACAAAGTTCAAAGAAGCAACTATAATCCCTATTCATAAAACTGGTTCAAAAAGCAACATTGAAAACTATCGCCCAATCTCAATGCTAACGGTATTTAGTAAACTCTTTGAGAAAATTATCTATGATCAAATTTATACAACAATTGTTTGCAACATACAAAACCAACAACATGGATTTCTACAAAAAAGGTCGGTACTTACAAATTTGGTAAATTTCACGGAATATTTAACGAGCAATATGGACAATAGAAACCAAGTAGATGTAATCTACACGGATTACTCTAAGGCCTTCGATAAGGTAAACCATTTTATTCTAATTAAAAAACTAAAACAATTAGGCATCCACGGTGACCTACTTCGGTGGCTTACTTCATACCTTCAGAGTAGACTTCAATGTGTATCAGTTGAGGGAACTAAGTCCAGCTTCTTTTCCGTGCCCTCCGGTGTACCTCAAGGTTCTCATTTAGGGCCATTATTATTTAATGTGTATACAACGTATCTGGAAACTCATAGTACAAGCGGGAAACTGGTGAATCTACATCACGTAGAGAACCCAAAAAACTTATTTTTTTCGATCTGAGCATTTCGATTTTAATATTATTTTTTTTCTATTTTTCCATTTTTTCGGCAACTAAAGGGTTAAACTTTTGAGCCAAGACATTAATTAAGACATTACACAGCTGAAATCAACCCCCTAGTGAACAATTTTTTCAAATTTAACCAAAAAAAATCCAACTTCCCGCTTGTACTACGAGTTTCCGGACACCGTGTATATGTATATGATATTCACAAATGTTTTTTTCACGCCAATTACCTAGCTTATGCAGACGATAAAAAAATATACCTAGTTATTATATCAATCGAAGATTGCATTAAACTTCAAGAGGACCTCAATCGACTTTTTATTACTGTGAATCAAACAAACTGGTAGTAAATTCAATACATTCAAATCATCAACAAGGCCAACAAAATGCTAGGATTTATAATTCGAATAACAAAACCCTTTCGCAACTAAGACTCTATATTCCCTTTACACAGCGTTCATCCGTACCCACTTAGAACACTGCACTCCGATCTGGACTTTTTTCTACCAAGCTCACATTGATAGAATCGAAAAAATCCAAAAAAAATTTTTTAACTACATAAATTATAAACAAAAATTACACTTCTTAAATTACAACGAATCTATTAATTACCACAATTTTAACTCCCTTTATACACAACGTTTAATTTTTGACCAAACTTTATTATTTAAAATTGTTAATGGCCTGGACTCGCCAGAGCTAACCAACTTAATAAATATTCATATTCCGTCAAGATCAACTCGGCAATCCCATTTGTTTCATTTGCCTACATGTAGAACTAACATTAGAAAAAAATCAACAATTCCCCGTATATGTGCGCAATATAACACAAAATTTCAAAATATTGTATATTTTTATCTTTATGTTTTATGTATAAGCTGTTTGTCCCTTACTAATAAATAAATAAATAATCAGGTTTTACGTTACATTGTGGGATTGGTGGCAAAGATTTTTGATTGGGAAAGAAAAGCGGAGAAAATGGCTAATGGTGTGAAGAGAACTGCATGCTTCAGAAGGGTGAGAGCTACTAAACATCAGCAATTATGGTGACAAATTGCGGAAGGCTTATCTCCAAGCTGGAAGCCGTTGGCCCATGAAGAAGGAGAAGTTGGATTAGCGAGATTCTGCTGTAAATTATAGCCAACTGACAATAGTGACTTAATCTACAAATTAAAGTACAATGTGATGATGTTGAAGGGGATGTCAATATATCCGAGTAATTTGTTTTGTTGCAACTTGTAAATGTACGCACCTCTGAATGAATTAGCCGCTGGTTGACTGGCCACGACGGGGGCGGGGATCTGGTGCACGGGGGCGGTGGGGCGGAGGGTCACAGTGGATGGTGGGGGCTCCTCAAACTGCAAAGCCAACACCCGTTAATCTCCACCACAATACTCTATCTCCAAAAGGTGTAGTGTTAAGTGTTAAACATTCCTTCACTTGTTAAAAGTGTTAAATGTTATATTATTATTTAATATGAACACATTAACTGGGGAATCTTGTCTTCATTTTGTCTCTTTTGAAAAACTTGAAGATCGGAGACATCTTTGGTTGAAATATCAAAACAAAACATCACTTATTTTTGAATATTTTGTCTCATAACTTTTCTCAATTCAATGTGTTGATATTAAAAAAAATTAAAGTAATATTTTGAGACATGCAGTAATTTAATCCCAAAACCGAGAGCATTTTCATAGCCAATAAGCAGATTGATTATATATAAGCAACTACATACATTGTTTTGCTACAGAATTATGTGTCATGTGAAATAATTTGTGGTTAGGTTACTTTTGAGTAAAATGATTTGTTGAGATACCAGAAAAATGTGGATTATAATGATGTAAGCAAGCTGGTATATTTACAGTTATAGATAAATTATTCCCCTAAGTTTGGATAAGTAATTCTACTTTCATCATACTTTTTCAATCTTAAAAAAATAACAGATTTTTTTTTTTTACCATCTGCTTAGGCGCGGGTTTCTCTTGCGTTATTTACATTTTCAAAACTAATATAAATTCTATGTAATTGTGTTTGTTGTGTTCATTAAATATATTTTTTGGAATCTCCTTATAATCGAGATTTAGTTTCCAAAAACTTTAGTAAAAAAACAAATTTATTTACTAGTGGAGCAACAAACGTTAAAGCATTTTTGAAGGTTTTGATCGAGGCGCTGACATTTTGCTTTTATTTATAATATTATTATGTTATTAGCTGTTATATGAATATTTATTTCCGTCAGGCACATGTATATATAATTGAATGCAGCACTTTCCTCGCAATGAAGGATGAAACCAGTGGCGGTTCTTCACAGGGGGACAATGGGGACAGTCCACACCAATTACACTCAAAACCTACTAAAGGAAATAACAGTCGATGCTTTGTCTTCACCAAAATGAATGAATTCTTTAAACATAAAAGTAATTAATATTTGCAGAAAAAAAAAAAAAAATATTCCGAATGATTTTAATAAGACCCTACGCGCGTGTAGCGAACAATGTAAGGCGCATAAGAACAGCGGGTCTATTTCTCAGATTCTCAGTGCGCAGAATGTACTGCGCACTTGGGGGATAATCCGAACTATCCCCATACTTTTCTTGCATTGTACATGCGCACTCGTGAATTCAAATACCCGCGGGGACAATTCTTTGGATCCCCTCTGAACCATTTGTTTGCGCAGTTACGGGCGGGAATCGCTCGCGTTCAAATTAAGTTCGATAACAATCTTGCAAGATAAAGCTTTATTTTTATTATACTTATTGTAAATTGGTATATATCTATAGACATTTTATATTATTTTGTATTTATATATCCGACTAGCATGATTAGACCATTAAATTTTTTTTTGCGAAATTTTATATTACGATCTACGGTGGTTGGTAAGATTACGGTACAGTACGTAACATATGTCGATCCCCACCACTAAAGAAGTGCTCGAGCCGCCACTGGATGAAACACATGTTAATGAGAACAGGCAGCACATAGTTGCTGTATGGGAGTGTAAACTGTTTTTTTCGACCAATATATTTTATTCACATGATGTTCTTTTAAATGGGGTTGCAATAATTATAGATGTTTCATAAAAGCAGTTGCTTTTGCAAGCTTGCACAAACGTTGGTAAATGAGATAGGATAATATAGGTATCCGAGATTAAAACAATGGATTTTTCTCTCTACATTCAAATGTAGGTTTAAGAAAAAAATAAAGAATAGTTGAAAAAGGTAATGTTGCTCCACTTTCTACCTAAAACATCTGATCTCATTTGCAGCCACTGCAGTCTACACAACAGCAAGTAACATTCAATTATATTTGTTTTGATAAACTGTGTCCTGAATGTGATATGTCAACAGTTCTCAATACACGCGCAATGCTCTCTCTCTCGGCCACTCTCAAAAACATGTTAGAATGTTTGAATCCAATGTTGAGTTGTGTTGACATATGACCGGGAGTGACACAGGTTATGTTTGTTTGTTGAGAAACACCGCATACCTGGATGGGAATAATGTACGTAGAGGGGGCTCCCGGCTGCTCGTCTCTGGTCGCACCGAACTTAAAGGGGGCCGAGGGAGCGGACACGGGGGAGTGGTAAGGCTGCGGGGACAGTAGTGCAAAATCGCGGGATGGGGGTGGCACGGGGGCGTACACCTGCGAGGTTACAGCCGACAGCGAGCGCGGCTCGTGCGCCTGCGGGGACAGGGGCGCAAAGGCCCTCGGGGACACGGGGGCGAAGGAAGACTGGGTCTTCCGGGGGAAGGTGGAGTACGGCTCGGGGAAGGGTGGCGGGAACGTCTGCGTCTGGGGGGACTGGGGAGGCTGTGGCGAGAAGGCCTTGGGCAGCGGGGACAGCTGCGGCTGCGGGGAGCGGGGCTGCACCTGGGCTACCGGGGCAGCGGGGGCTTGCGGGGCGTACACCCGCGCCTGCGGAGGGCTGTGGGACACGGGAGCAGCCTCGCGCTCAAAAGGGATAAGGCGGGACAGGGCCGGGGACTGGAAGAGCTTGACGGGGGCGGGGGCCGCCTGGAATGCCACCCGGACAAACAGCTTTATCATTAGGTGCTCAAATTTACACAAATTACATTCTATATCTCCCTCCGATCTATTTCAAGTGTTCTACAGCCAAAACAATATATATAAGGGAAGAATTGAAATGTTTACAAATTGTTGGACAAAATTTAGGTAAGAATTAGAGAAAATAATAATTTGGTCATAAAATATTTAGAGTTGTCAGCGATACTTTTACTTTTTATAAAAATACTGCTCTATAAATGCAGTAAATGAGGATTAATAGCAGGTACTTGATGTAAGAAGAGTAATAAGAGATAAGGATGATACATGCACCTGCACCACCATCACCTGAACTCGAGGCCACTCCTCGCCGGATAATTCATACAAAGAATTGCTGTTTTCTATTGCACGCTGGCAGAGAAAACAGCCATTTCCTTTGCGTGGATTTCCTTGCCTAGTTAATGTGGTGAGATATTACGTAGAAGCTTCCTCACCATTATGGAAGCTGGGTCTTCATGCTGGCGGCATAATATAATATATACAAATGTTTCCAATTGAATATTAGTCAAATCTTAGAAAATTTAGGTGGGTGATACCGAGGGAGCTTCACTTTTTGTTAAAGGAACAATATTTATAATTTTAAGGAAGTTATCAATATCCAATCAAAAAATTACACTCAAGGTACAAAACAAAATGTACAGGTCACAAAATATAATATTTCCTCTGAAACATCTCGGTATTTGAAGTACGGAGGCATTGGACAATCATTTTAAAAGAAAATCTTCTTTATTATTAGGGACGAGGGGTATTTTGTTAAAAAACAATATTATCTATTAATTTGGTGGCATTTTTGAGTAATAATGACAAATCATCAATTTTTATGTTTTAAAATTGAATACTAACCAACATTCCAAAAATGAAGAAATTCGTCACCTCTATGCGTAAAACAGGTAATTGGTTTTTCTTTTATAAGTAGGTAAAAGCTTGTTAGTATGATGCGACGTTTGTCAAAAGGTTCCGCTTCAATATAAATATGAATAAATTGTTTAAATAACCCAAACTAAGAACTAAATACTTCCAAAAAATTTTGTACATTTTCCATCTCCTCCGATGTAGATGTTGTTTCTCGTACTAATTAAAGTTGAACCAATATGTTATTTCAATAATTTGGACATATTTAGAAGTAAGCGGAGTATGCTAATTTCAATGAATTATTCAACCTCTTGGGTAACTTTCAGGATGACTGGACACAGTGGACACGCTTAATATGAATATTTTTTAGAAAAACCATTTGATTCACCTTAATTAATATAAAATACAGTTATTTACATTAGGGGTAATTCAAAATACTCCATTTAAAATTTCAATTAGGTACATTAAATGAAAATTTGCTTTCGTCGTATGTCACTTAAAATAATTTATGTCCGTAATCTATAACATTTTGAATTAAAATTTTGAATGCAGCGTTTCTATTCTATGACATTTTTTATTGAAATTTTGAATTCTGTGACACTTTATATTGAAATTTTGAATGCGGCATTTTTATTCAATGACATTTTTTATTGAAATTTTGGATGCAACATTTCTATTCTTTGACATTTTTTATTGAAATTTTGGATGCAACATTTCTATTCTATGACATTTTTTTATTGAAATTTTGAATGCAGCATTTCTATTCTTTGACACTTGTTATTGAAATTTTGAATGCGGCGTTTTTATTCTATAACATTTTTTATTGAAATTTTGAATGCGGCGTTTCGTCTGTTCTGGCCCGAATGCAAATAGTTGTCTTTTATAGTAGTAATAAAGGCGAATCCAAAGGTTTTTTCCAAAAAACATTTGTATTAAGCGTGTCAAGTCATTCTGAAAGTTGACCGTTTCCTGTAGGATGACAGTGTTTAAAAACGTAATATACTTTTATATTCTGAGATTCAGTTATTTTTGGGTTTTTCCTAGGGAACAGTGGTGAAAAGTGGTGTTTTGCTGACAGGCGTATGTTATGTTGTGTTTTGTTGTGGATGAGTAAATACCTGTCTATGTGCGGGAGACTCGTTCTCTCCTTCCGGACCTTCTCCTTCTTCAGCTGGTGGGGGCCACGCAATTCGTTTTGTACCTTCAAGTTGGAAATCACAAGTTAATTAGGTACTTAACTAAAATTCTGTAATTTAAAACTTTCAATTTTGGGTCTGAGAATTTAAATATTTTTTGTAGCTAACATTTTGAAATGTTCAAAATGTTAGACATAAACCCTGACTTTTTTCTGACTATTCACTTTTTTTTCAGTTTTGCACTTTTTGTACGAAAGAAAATGATTTCTTTCAGTTGACAGTTTATTTCCATTTAAATAGTTTAAACTTAAAGCGCCACATTAGGGGGCATACATTAATTACGTTAGTATAAAAAGGGGGTGGGGGGGGGGAAAAGAATATATGAAATGGCTCAAATTTATCTCACCAAGGGGGGGGGGGGGGGGGGAAGGGTCGAGATTGAAAGAATAACTGCTCACGTAATTAATGTATGCCCCCTTACTTGGCTTGGCTGCAAATAGTTTAAGTACTCCTGTTAAACAATGTTCAGAATGGACTAATAATTCTACAGCATTTCTTTGGTGACTAAAACAATTGATTAGAAAAGAGGCTTTTTTCTCTCTGGCTAAGGGATTTTGAATTGTCAATGAATATAAAAATAGTACAAGTTAAGTTTATCTAGGTACTAATGAAGAAAATCAGGAAAGGGATTTTTTTTTTAAAATTTGATGTTTACCAAATCTTATTGTGATTACACTTGTGCACTTTGTCATAGTAAAATATTTTCACTCATTGAAAATTTTATGCACCCGGGTTAATGTATTAAGTATCTGGTAGCTTTGTATAACTCAATGGGATTAGCCATAACCCATGATCATGAATTATTCTGAAGTTGTTGGTGTAGATTTGTTTGTTTACTGGTTGTTTATGTTGGTCCCACAGCCATTATTAGGTTGATTGGGTTTCGGGGCTATCATTTATACTGTCATTCTGCTCTCTCTCAGCAACGTTTCGAACGGTCCTGGGACGTCATCATCAGTGCAAATGAATGCTACCAATCAAATAACTACAACGATTTCGGTAACATTGCTTCGAGACGGGAGGCCTCTGCAATTTATCCAGCTGATTACGCTCAACAAATTATGTTAACCAACATCAAATTATTCGATGATTTAAAAAAATATTAGTCCACCACCTTTGTTGAATGAATTCCGAACTGTTAGCAGTTAGATGTAATTTTATCCTTGCCTCAGTGTGTTCACCACTTGTTGCTATATCAGTACGAACAATCTTGTTCCAACTCAAAGAAAATGAATAAGTATATTTTTTGTTCAGGCGTGAAAATCTAGGCAGCACATTATTTTTACTTCAGAATCAGATAAAATTTTTAACTTGTCCGAATTTAATGATTGGTCTTTCCACAAATGAGAAATTCGGTTAAGTATATAAACTCTTAAAAAAAGTTCTAGAATATTATTGGTTGGCGCTGGAACTTCGCCGCTAATCGTAAGTCCCAGGATTATTTTAAATAATGAAATATTTTGGAAAGTTTGCCAACATTTTGAAAGAGATATATTGTTTACCCTGTGCCCTGATCCGCCCCAGCGCCAGTGGCATCTGGCGGCGTATCATATCAACTCTCATCTCACGGGGAATTCAGGCCGGCCAACTGTTTATTAATAAAACCGAAACTTTTCCGGTATCACAAATAATGCGGCCGGAAAATTCACCAGACAAACCGTACATTCAAATAATTTGCTTAGCTAATATAAATTATTCTAGTTAATTAGGCCATGGATATCGCGAAAACGTCGCTAATTCATAATGTTGCCACTAAAATTAATAAATAGGTAGGTACCTATCTATTTAATAATAATATTTACGATTGATGGATGACCCCACCAAATATACAAAATAGATGCTAAGGTAATAATTAAAAGTCAGCTTTTCGATTGGAAAAGAATAATAAATTATCATTAGTGTTGCTCAAATGACTACATTGTAAAAGTATTTCACAGAAATGTTTAGTTTTATCGACTAGAGACTAGACAATGACATTGACAAGCCACATAAAATTAATTTAGCGAGGTAAAGCATAATTAAATCCATGCCTAATTATTAATGCTTGGATGGAATAAAATGTTGGGGCAATTTATTTTACTGAAGGGTGTACGATTTTTTTTAAAGCTGATGGGAGGGAAAACATAATATTAAATTTGTGGTTTGTGTGGAGAAAAATTGTAATAAAATATATTGTTTTTTAACTTACGATGGACAATAACGAACGTTTGTGTAAACTGTGTGGCGTGCAATTAGAATTATAAAGATGGCCGCGGTGCACGGTTGTTGCGATGTGAACGGGTTTTGGTGTAGAATTACAATGAGGCAGGTAGCGATTCCCGCAAAATGCTGCAAGGTGAATCAAAATAACCTGCGGCGCACTGCTTCGGGATCACCTCCCACTCTAGCCAACTCACTCCACCCCCCTCTTCACGGGAGGGGGAGGGCCACCAGGGCCGCGCCCGTCACAACATACAAACTAGTGCAATATTGTGACACATTCTGTCATACGCGTCATTTTAAGTTATTGTTTTGTCTGTCATTGTTATTTTGCTGTTCACAGTTGAGTTCTGTAGCATGACTAGTTAATTTTCAGGCTCGTCTTTTGTAAAATCATCCATTACATCCATTTACATTTTGTAAAACCATCCATTAATTCTGATAAAATAATTAGGAAAAGAAACATATAGGGCAATCTTCACAAATTGTTATTGATTTGTCTATTCATGGGCACCGGTGCACCCGTTCACATTATTTGACATTGGCAATTGGTAGGATGAGAACGAGCTGTTACTTAAAATAAATGGGGTAAAACAGTTCCCTTTGTTTTTGAGATGACGAGATTTCGTAAAGAAATAGCTGCAGGTGCTGCACTAAGATAAATAATATGTTGAGAGATCAGAGAAATGTTTCAAATTCCCCCCAAGGGTTATTTTTAATGCATTTTTAAACACGGTTCATTTTTACTGAAATCCCTAGTCCGTCTCTGTCAGTTGGCTGAATTTTACAAAAATGCTCTCATCATCGCAAGTATTTAATAGAAACAGACTATCTCGCTGTTTCGCGTGAAAATGCTGGCAACATTACACCGATTATAAGTACCTAGCCAGTTATAACCAGGCTTTTAAATAGATTGTCGGCTGTGCTGACAAATCAAACACTGTTCTTTGCTTGATATTTATTAGGTACCTACAAAGTCTGCATCTTTGTAAATTTATCAAAGAAAATAAACGGATTTACCCAAATCTCAAAATAAGAGATGAAATAAAATTTACAACTCGCTGCAGTTCAGAAGATACTCCCAACATCGCCCTTAGGAGAGATATGTAGGTACCTACACCAGAATGAAAATGGTGCTTGAAATGGATTAAGCTATGTTTTGTGATCAGACCCGAATGGCTAGGTAGATATGTTCTTTAGTGGTTCCCCTTCCCCATTCCACCAGCCTCTCGGAGTTTTTCAAAAGATTTTTTTTATCGATGATCCGTTTTTAAAGGACATCGCGCAAATAATGCAGAATATATGAAAAGTATGCACAAGAGTCCGAATGGAAGGGTGGCCAGACAACTCAACAAAGTGGGACTTCATCACAACTTTGAAAATATTAAATAATGGGGAAGATGGTTCAAGCAATTGTCAGACTAGGTTGAATCATGATATATCAGAAGTCCGATTTTACTCTTTTAAAGGGCAAAATATAAATTAAAACAGTTTTTGTATTTTTTTTTTTTTTGCGACTACTAGGCTGGACAGAGATGTTGGTTATCCCCGCTTACTGAAAGTGATGAAAAACAACTAGGTTAGGTTAGGTTAGGTTAACTAACTAACTAACTAACCATCACGCCGTTTCCCCGCAGGGGTAGGCAGAGACGACGGACCGCCAAACAACTCGGTCTTGGCACACACTCTTTGCCTCACTCACATTCATACATCGTATTGGTTTAGGTTATGGGCTATATATTTTTTATCACTTTTAATGGATTTTAAAAAGGGGTGTTGAAATGCCACTTTGTTGAGTTTTAATGAGACCTAATGAAAGAGAGTTGGAAAAACCCGTGGCATTTTCATAAATGTCTACAGATTTTATGTTACAGTGCGTAGGCTGGTAACTAATTTGATGACTAATTCTTTGTGAGTAAATTTTCTCATCGTGGCAATGTCATCGTCATAGTCAAGAATAGAAAATTCCCACTGGATTTTGTATGAATAAGTAGAGTGTGATTGTATAGTAATATGTAGTTACATAGGACAACATATAGTTACAGAACTAACTAAACACATAACAAGCGCGTCCCAACTGCCAACATTTGTGGAAATTATTCAATCGTTTTATGGACAGATTATTTTAAATCTTTAATAGAACAATTATAAAAGATTTTCTGTGACCTTTTAAAAGATCTTTGCATAATTTAAAAACTTCAATAGAACAAGATAAAATATATTTTCCCCTTTAAAAACCTTTAATAGAACAAGATACACGATCTTCTACAATAATTTTTTTTAATATAACAAGATACAAGATATACCACATTACAAAAAAAAACTTTAATAAAACAAGATCAATATAACAAGTTACAAAATCTTTTTTATATTTTTAAAACTTTAATATAATAAGATAAAAGATCGTTATCATTTATAAAACGATTACCGACAATTTTACCGATTTTATGATAAGAGTAAATACGAAACCCTTTTGCCAATCCCTGTTTAGCGTGCAGAATATTTTTCTGTTAAAAGTTTTAAGTCAATGAGTGAATGTAACATAACAGATAAAATATTAATATGTTGGAGTTTAATCACATTTAATGCGTTATTTGAGATGAAGGCATAATATTATTATTAGGACAGATGAAACAGTAAAACCTTTAGATAGGTACCTGTGGTTCTAGGCTTGAAAAACTGTGCGGAATACATATTGTTCATGTTAATTTGTCCCCCGTTGTTCGTGGTAGATTTGGGGGGCCAATCGATATATCGGTCGATCCTTCGGATATGAGGGTCCCTTTGCCGGTCGCCTCGGGAATACCCTTTACCACCACATCACATCGACACAAACACATTAGTTAAGTTCATTTCAACCAACACAGGTCTCTCCTATTCCTACATCATTCTATCTAGTCAAGCATATCGACTACATCAACTACAATATTCTAAGGAGGTGTGAACTAACTTCTAAGATTGCCCTGTTTTTAACTCCATCACGTTTGGTGACCATCAAATCAGAAAACTTTACTTTTTTTAATTTGAAGAGTCCCCGTAAACACCGATTCTCGACCCTTTTAATTAATTTGTGACGAGTTGTCTGTCAAACTAGCTGCTATGTTGTTATCCTCGACAGCTGATTACAACTTGCTAAAAAGCTGTTTGGATCCGCGAAACTGCGTGTTACAGGGTCATTCAATTGTCTAAGTTGTAAAAATGACGCTGATGGTCGATTTGATTGACAACAAATCGCGAAGGAGTTTTAGAACAAGGGGGTTTTTTGGAGGTTGTTTGGGGTATTCGACGATATAGCTCATCCTCTTCCTTTTTGACTCAAAGAAAATGCAACACAACTACCCCAAACATTAATTCACCGAAGTAGGACTCAATCTACTACTTGTCAATTTTTCAATATTTCTTCTTCGAATTTAATCATAAAACGAATTTCATCTGCCAGTACACAAATTCCAGTGCCTAAAATTTTGTCTCTTTGGATTTGGTATTTTGGTGGTGACCGAATACTACAAACTTCAAAACTACATTTTTAAATCGCATGCTTGGTGTTCTATCTTGTAAACAAAATGTTTGAAGTCAAAGAATTCGAACACATTTGAAAGACAAGAATTCTTATTTTTTTAATACAAGAACGTAAAACATGGTGGAGGGAAAGCTTTGGGAAAATATTTATAATGTATAAAAATACAGGGGGGAGGGGGGGTTATAAATTTCCTTGAAATATTGACAGCCAAAGCAGACAGAACAGGTAACCGCAATAGTGTACAAGCTAAACAAATCGGTTGGTAGTAATAATTAATAAAAGTGTGATAAGCTAATATAACGCCATCTGTGGGGAGAGGGAGTGGCGGGAGGGAGAGGTACTCACTGGCTGCTTGTCCGTTCCTCTGTCTCTGTTCTTCCTCCTCGAGCATGCGCAGAACTGCAGAGTTCGCAAGGTTGGAGGGCTTGGCGTTGAAGTCAATGCTGAAAAGAAAGAATCAACATGGTTACATCCATATTAATTATTATAAACAAATGTTATGTATCTAAGATCGGTTCAATGCGTCGGATTCCAACACAGACGTCGCGGGTTCCACCCGTTGCATTGATAGATTCTCCATCAAACTTTGTGGCTGATAGATAGCGGGAGAATGCTTCCTTAATGACATCACTATCTAACTGAAACGATGGAACAAATCGATGTTAACGACCCATTTTTAAAATTGAGACAATAATATCAAGTATTTTCAAACATATGATAATGTGGGGTTTAATGGCTGCTTTGCCTGTGCTGAGGCCGCCACTTTACAATTTAATAAAATTTAGAAGGATAAAATGATATAATAAATTGATGAAGAGAAATGAACCTAAAACGGATCCCTGGGGTACCCCCGAAGAAAGTGTTGCGAAGTTAGACAGTTTATTTCCAACCTTCACGGCTATATTAGATGAATTACTTATATCAATAGCGATAATGTTGTTCTAAGGCCCTGACTGCAGGTCGCTATAAGAGTATTGATTTGTAATTATGATGGAGTGTTGCCCTATTTGGTGCGACATTGACCGTTTGTGGATCGGACATATTCATTATTTATTATATCCCATGTTTTAACCGTTCATTGTCAACCACCTGCAATCTACATTCTGCTTTGGCTATATTAAAATATTATCATGGAAAGGTAGCCGAAATGAATAATCAATAATCATTCAACAAGTTGTCGTATTGAATTTTAAAATAGTAAATATTGTTAATCTAAAAGAATATATATACTTGTCGGATGATTTATTTCCTTGTGTTGGGTAGGGTCATCTAAGTCATCAGTAAAACTGTCATCAACGACATTTTTCTTCTTTTTATGGATGGGATGAATTGAAGGGATGTCGATGTTTTATAAGCTTTTGAACGGTTTATTATTCATACCAGCCATTCTGGCTAAAATAGGATTCTACGCGAGGCCGCCAACACAGGCCTTTGATTCTTCCCAGGTGCAGAACTACCTTCCCTTGGGAAACTCACCAGGTTAGTGAACTGCCTCGCAGGAAAAGTGTATATTTTCGAAGTATATTTTCATGTTCCTACCTGTAAGTGTATGGACATCTACATGAAAACTTTTTTGTCCCAAAAAATTTATTTAATTTTTTTTTTTAAAGAAAGACAAACATTCCCGGGTTACGAATAACCCAACAATGTTTGAAAATCTCCTACTACCACCACAGAAAGCCGAAAATGTTACTTGTGTTGTGATGGAGGACTTAGCCAGCTGAGGAATCGAACATGCGACGCTATGCCCACTCAACCACTGACCGGTCTTTATGTAAAAGTATTTATTATGGCATTTTTTTGTAATTTTCTTTATGGCTTTTGAAGTGTACTTGTTTTTAGTACATTATAAAAAAATATTTTATGGTGAAATTGTTCATATAATAAGGAACTGCAGTGAAAAATATTATGGCTTTAAAAAAATATGTTCATATAGACCAGTGATTCCCAAAGTGGTCCAGGTGGACCCCCAGGGGTCTATGGGAGATTCAACGGGGTCTACGGGTGCGTGATAAAAAAATGGGGGTCCACAAGTTGTATGTGGGGTTCCACGAAAATTTATCTAGTTTCGATAGTAAAGAACAAAAATGTTGGCTTAACTTTAACTATCAATTTAGGCATATACACTACTCAAAAAAATTAAAGGAGCAAAAAAAATTAAATTTTTTCGGTGATTTTTGACAGGCTGACAGGGTGAAAAATGGTCGTATTGAGACTTAAAAAAACAATTTGAAGCTTTAAAATTATAATATTCATGTTTTTGGCAATTTTTTAGGAGCTACGATTCTCAAGCAATCCTAATTTTTTGCTATTTTTTTGGTACACGGGTTTGAATTTTTTTTTCAGTTAGGCAGGCTTATGAATAAGATAGCCTTAATATTTAGCAATAATTTCCTTTTTTTAAAACCTCCCTTAATTTTTTTGAGTAGTGTATTTTTAGAAGGTCAGCGACTGTTACTTGTAAAAACTTGCATATTCGATATTTAATTCTTTTGAGGTGGGAAATGCAGGACTAGGTTTTTTTAAATGATTTTCATGATTTTTTTGGCATGGAAGAAATGTGTATAATTTATTGAAACTTTGAGGTCTTTTTAAACATCTATTTAAAAAAAATATTGTGAATTTTTCGAAGCATTTCCTCTGAAAATATGAAAATTATCAGCTGCTACACATCGAACGTCATCATCAGACGTAGCTTTTGTGTGCATTTTGGAGGCCACAGTTTTCATCTCGAATCAATAGGGTTTTAAATTTAATTTAAGAACACGTGCCTCTTCTATGTAAACCTAACTTTTCCCAAAAAATTGAAAATATTTTTTTTTACATGTGTGTAAAAAGGAAACTTTGATTGTTTGCCATTTTTTTAAACATTTTTTGCAATTAAAAATACTGTTGACAATGATATTACTACGAATTTTGGTTCACATCGAGCGTAATTATATAAATAATGCAAATTTTTAAAATGTTTGATTAAAAACTTTCTGAGCTAGAGTGCACACAAATTCCAAAAAAATCGTTTCGAGAAAAATGAGTTTCAAGTTTACCATGCCGTTCAGCACAAACACCCTCGTAATACCGGAACGAATTGAAATTTTTATTTAAAACTTTGGGAACATATTCTTAAATAGTTATACTAACAATTTATGAAATAAAAAAAAAGAGTCATCTACATGTATTTCCCCCCTAAGTCTGTAATATATTATTTTAATAAATAGAACACAAGAAAATATACAATTTTTTATTTATTTATACCACTCCGAATTTAGGGTTGGTACTCAACCGCGATGCAAATTTCCATCGTTAGATCTAATCTTCACATTTTTGATCAGTTTTGGGAATATGGTAGAAATGTAGCAGCAGGGGGTCCAGCGAAATAAGTAAAATTTTGAAAGGGGTCTACGAGAAAAATAAGTTTGGGAACCTCTGAACCAATAAACGCTGATTCTGAATATATAAGTTTTATTTAATAATATGAAACGCAGAGTTTTAAAAAAGTTATTAAAAAGCCCATTTTTAATCGGGTAGCAAATTTTTTTTTGTGGTTTCGTCACTGTTCGACGTGTCGTGACATCACCGTAAAGTCATTGTATGGGAATGTGTGATATGGCACAAGCCATCGTATTAATTTATTCGTTTATTTACATACTGTTTATAGAAATTTAGTTGTTGTGTTTATTGAAACATTATTTAGAACTAAATAATGTTTCAAAAATAAAGGTATCTCTTATTAATTTATCTCTATTGTAGAAAATATTCAAAAACTACTGCACAAAAAAATAGTAATGCTAAAAATAGTAATTCTAGGAAGAATACTTCGAACAACGGAATTCAAAATGGCGGCAGTTGATCAGCTGATTGCCCGATCCTATACTAATTTTTCAGGCGTGATGACGTCACACGATTCACCATACATACGGTGGTTTTCGGGGGATCTTGAAAAATTAAAACTTTGACAATTATTTTAACTATTAAAACTAACTTTAAAAATAAACATGCAGTTATTTAAGTTAGAACATAATTATTCCTCAAAAAAATAATAATTGGACTGGAGTTCTCTATTATACCTAAACGACAAACCGAGTAAAATTACAATGTAAAACTGAGCCAAATACGTAGAACAGTTTTCAATACTTATTTGTAAAATGGTGTTATTTCTACCTTGTTTTTTTTAGTAAAAGTTATCGGATGTATATACGAGTATCGAGTATGTATGTATTTTGGTACAGTTTTATGTTTTGTATTTGATTCTCGCCACGTAAGACACGTTGTTCTTTAACACGCCGTATGAAATAAACATAAGGATCCATTCTGCACCACACACTCAACAACACCACTGTAACTTATTGTGTACTAATATTGAAATGAAAACTTCAACCAAATATCTAGGAATCACTATTGACCAATGTCTAAAATGGATACCGCACATAACGATTCTTAAAAACAGAGTACGAAAATTGACATATATTTTTAGCTGTTTGAGACACATTCTAAGTAAAGAACTACTGAGAATGACGTACTTCGCACTCTGTCAATCCATAATCCAATATGGTATAATAGGATGGGGTGGCGCCTATAAAACTCACACACAATCTCTTTACATTGCGCAAAAACTAATAATTAAAATAATATTAAAAAAATCATTTCTATATCCATCTGATCTCATATTCAAAGAATTTAAAGTCAGAAAATTAAATACTCTCTTCCTGTATCATTCAACCTTACAAGTTTACAAAGAGGATATCCTAAACAAATCCATACCCTTCAAAAACACAATAAATTTTAGGTAAAAATACACGTTACCAATTCCCATTTGTAAAAAATCTTTGGGTCAACAAAACTATAAATACTTAGGAACAAATTTCTTTAATAAATTACCAGAAAATATAAGATCCCTTAAGGACAGTTACAAAAATTTCGAAACACAATTAAAAAAATATACTGAAAACCTTAACTAAAAAAAATAAAAAATAAATAATAATTAAAAAAATATATACATATACACACATATGTTTCTCTTATTCTTAATATATACTAAATTTAAAAAAAAAAATCAAAATAACCTAACAAATAATACTTCCTCCCATACACACAAGCATTTGCTTATTATGGGAGAACATTAAAAAAAAATATGTATATTTGTATTTAATAATTGTATTAAGTTTTTTAAATTTTTTTATATACTTTCATTATATTTATGTATCTATTGTATGTACTGTACCAAAAAAATAAAAAAAAAATTCAAAAAAAAAAAAAAAAACATTAAAGTTATTGTTCAAATTACGTGTGTGAAACCACCCCAAACGTCACAACGTCGATGATTTTATTTGTGAAACAATTTCGATATTCTAAAATGTTAATCGATTTGACCTACTTCGGGTATACAGACACGCCCATATCGCACTGCTATCGGTTACCTCTGGGCAAAATATTACATACTATTTTTTTATTTAACAATTTGTTAGATGGTTTTGCATAAGAGTAATGAAAACGGTTATTTCGGCAGTGATATACGACGCTTCAGGTTGGTACACGCGGTTCCGAAATGAATCTGTTTTGTTAGTAAGAAAGTAGTCCTAATTACGAAACAACTATTTCATTCAATGCATTCTGAATGGTGGTCTTTGGGTCTTTCATCATAGTGGTAGGTTTGATAGCATTTTGTATGTTTTCGTGTATATTTTCTGTAACATCATTATTCAAGCTAAAATTGGTTTCCTGAAGAGAATTAAATATATGCAGGGCTTATATATTGTCTGAAATTTCTAGGTGATGGACTAAAGTAATTAACTAAGTAAATAAGCTATAAAGCTTTGAAAGTATTAAAGTAATTGAATGATATTAAAGTTCCTTTATGGTTTTATTTTCGCTGAGTAGCTTCTCACAAATTGATATCATAATTAATAAAGAAACGCGATATTGCCACTAACTCGCAAGTGACGATATTTATAATGAGCTGTGGCGGTTCAAATAAAATTATGTTTGGAAATAATTCTAACCTGTTTTTATGTTGTCTCCTCTCAGCGGTAGGTAGGTACTTTAAAGATTAATTTGTCATCTTCAAATTTCTGTGGAATTTCTGAGAATAGTTCTGTGATCTTAATATCTTATGCTAAAAGTACAAAGTCGGAAAAGAGAAAGGGCTTACCAATGTCAAAATTTATCATTTCAACATTTTTGACGTGTCATTAAGCCAGCAACCTTGAGGAGAAAAAAAAACGGCGCTACACTAATTATCCAATTATTATTTTTGTGAATCTCCCACTGGCGTTATTATCGTCCAATATATCTCAGAACAGGGTTATGCTAGGAATAAGGTTATGTTAAAATAGAAAGATCCTTTAATTTTAAGAACTTTTGTATAATCCTGACACTGAGCGCTTCATTGTAATGTTCTCCTTTCTGTTATTTCCTATTCGCGATGTTTTCATTTGAGATTATAATTAATCTTTTTCCGAGATGCCTTTAATCTTCAGGTACTGTTGAAAAAACCACTTTTCTTCTTTTAGGACTAGTCCAGAGAAATTCACTCGAGTGTTCTTCTAGAGTTCTTGGAACAAGGCTGTGCACGCATCTAGCGCAGTCCATTCCAGTTGTTACAATACGCATTAAAAGCCAGTAATCGCTCTCTTGCGGAGTGAAATGGAATCTGTGCCATTTTTCCCAAATAAGGAGTTTGTTCTGACATTGCGCCTTGGACTGGTTATACAGACAAGCCGACCAAACCGCACTCACACCCACACAGGGAGCCAGTACGTATTCACTATCAAGTAAAGAGTTCAGGTAAACATGGTGTATCATGTATTATGGTAAATCTGGTAAGTATGCCCTGAGCGTGTATTGGTAGAGGTTTGCCAATGAAACGTGAGAACCGAGACCAGTGTCGATACCGTAAGCTGCAAGTTGTAAGTTACCATCTCAATGTCAGCTCATGTTCAATGTTTTTATTACTACTTCTTAGACGAAAAGGTTATTCTGCCATTTTCAGCAAACTGATTTGTATCACTAGATTGAAAATACTGACAACTATATTTGATTCTTTTTGCGCAATTAATAAAATAACGTCAATTCCCTGTGGAACGCCACACAATTTTGCCAGGCACACACGTGTTTTCTTTTCTTATTCCGACTTTTGAATTGATTTTTTTTTTACATTAGCTCCACACAGGATTCCCTGACGAAAAAATTTCCTAGGGGCCTATGCACCCTTTGGGATGCTGTGTGAATGGTCTTTTTAGGGAAATGAAGCAGAAGAAGTTCTGGGAAGGAAAAAGGTACGAGGCGTTGGTAGGAATCTGGAGGTAAGCGTGTCCAAGAGTGACGGGCGCATGAATCCATTCATCGCACTGCGGTGAAAGGCGGGTCGGGAGGGTCCGGCTAGAGAGGTTAAAACGTCTCCCTTGATCAATCTCTCCCAATCCGGCCCGCCACGCCTTTGCCGGTGGGCAAACGCATCCACCGTCAAGACCTAAACACCCCATAAACCCTAGCACCCCTGCTAAAGTAGCGTAAAGGGAATGGCTTCGCGATCTTTTTTAATACATAACATAAATCATTGTTCTACCGGTATTAACATTTGTACACGGTTGACATTTGTCACATGAGAACGGGTCGTTTCTTCGACTCGTTCTTATGTTCAACAGCTCGGCTGTGGAATGATTTGCCGGCCTCTGTGTTTCCTCCTTCCCACAACATGGGTCTCTTCAAGACCAATGTTCATTCCCTCCTCTCCTCAAAAAGACCCTCCACACAGCATCCCAGATGACATAGACCCTGAGGGAAATTATTTTCCTCAGGGCCTCCTGTGTGGAGTTAATGTAAAAAAAAGAGTTTATTAAATGTACATTTGTTACTTAAATTAAATTTTTCCGCGACCGGTTTCGATACAACCGTATCATTCACGAGCAGAATTAAAACTAACTTAAAAAATAAATGCAATAGTTAATGCCCAAGATATACAAAAAAAAAAAAAAAATTGGATTTGAGGCCAAAATACCCAATTGTTGCGTCGATTTGGTACCTACCTACGTTTAAATTAACTGGTTCGATAGTTGAAGTTGAATTGCCTAAAATATGCATTCCTGTTCCTTCCTATTTCACATCCTAAAACTTCAGTTCACAGACCTCAGTTCTAGTATTTGTCGTCGGTCGAACCTTGGTCGAACCCCACGCGAATGTTTTTGTATATGGTTTGAAAACTTCGACGGATAACCAACAGGTAGAAACAATCGAAATCGCCGCCATTTTGGATAACCTGCAAATCGGTCATCAAATCCGTAGTCCTATGAAATTCGAAAAAATGCAAGGCAGATATTATGAGCGTTATTCTAAAAGGACTTCGATGAACATTTGGCCCAATAAAGTGATTAAAATAATTTCAAAAGTCGGAATAAGAAAGTGTTTATTTCAGTTGAAACTTGAAGTTTTGTATGTAAAAGGTCGTGCAGCCGTTCCTCTAAATCAGTGGCTCCCAACCTTTTTGTGACCCGGGACCATTTGTACGTTTATTTTTTCGACAGGGACAGGGTAGGCAGGTAGGTGCTACCCAACCGAGTCACCCCCAAGACCACAATTCTCTAGCACCCCCCCCTCCCCCCACCCAGGATTGTATTCATTCGTCAACTTTAATGGTGGGAAGGGGGTGACACCAGGTTATCCGCCCATGCTAGCCTAAAATACTGCTTGTGGTCAGTGGCGTAGGCTAGCATGGGTGGCACCCGGCACGGATAGCACAACGGGAGGGGCGTAATGGGATAGGGTAGGACGGGTTCTAGCAGAATATTTACCACAACAGAAAGGGTAGGATGGGGTGGGGCAAAACGAAATACCATAATGGCCACTGACCACAAGGTACAATAATGATAAACTGAATATTGTCCCGATTTGTTTAATTCAAACTTCTCTATCAGGGACCGCCCGCGCGCTGGCTCGCTTATTGACCGGCAGACCATCGCGGACCATCTTCTAGCCTCTTGCGAACCACTAGTGGTCCGCGGACCACTGGTCGGGAAACCCTGCTCTAAATGTATTTCCTGTTTTCACCATCTGGTAATATCTCTTTCTCAACATTCTCGGAAATCGGAAACATATTTCCCAAAGTTACAAAATCAATTTCCGTTCCCAATACGTGGTGTTTAATTTGCTCTCTTCATTAGCCATGTTATACAGATTTCGTATTTATAGTTTTCAATTATACGAGTACGTGATACATTATCTCAGGAATGCAAAATTAAAACTTAATTGGATAACACGACTGACGAAAAAGGAAAAAAAAGTGTATTGCAAACGAACGCTGCAGATAGACAATGTGCTAATTAATTATCTATTATTTTTCTGCACTTTCATTTCTCGTCGATGAACTGGTTTCAACACTCGTCAACCTTTTGCTAACACGTAGTGCAATGATTTAAGAGGAAAGTGAAGAAAATGCGGAGAAAATTGCAGAGTTGTTCCTTTATCTGGACTTTCCAGTAATGCTAATAAATGCTATTTGTCGGTAACTTAACGTCAGAGTAGGCTACAAACTCTGCTATACGTGTTCAGTTCACTATTACAGGCCATTAGAGTTTTAATAACTTAATTTAATGATATCGATAATATTTATGTAGTTGTTGAGAAACTGCACCGCTTTCCATCTCGTGTCTGACAGATGACAGAGAAATCTCACAGATTGAAAAGTCTATAACGAGAGACAATTAATTTTATCGATCACTTATAAATAACCAAGATTGCTTTCAATGGTAACTAACTTAACACCGTAATGTTTAATTAATATAATTTTATTTACTGATTTGTATTAAATTTCTATAATATGCTCTATTGCTCTTAATAATTCACTGGAGAGATTTTGAACATGATTATGTTTGATCTAATACGTTCCCTTTGTAAAAATGTCAATACACCAATGTGGGTTAATCGTACAAAAATATACAAAATGTATACAAAGAAACATTGTAAACATTGCAAACTTGGTGAAAAAATATTACAACGAAAATAAAAACACAGGTTGAAATTAATTACGACCCCGAAGGATTTAGTAATGTGTAACTATTCGTTAATAAATTCTTTTGTATAAATCGGAAATCCATCATTTGGTGTAACTCCAAAATTCATAATTTGATGGAAATCGGCCGGTATGACGGTCGGCGTAGTCTAGGGGTAAGGCTTTTGATTCGCAATCCGAATTAATTTGTTTTATTTTACAATTAATTAATTAAAAATAATATTGGTGTATTTGCGGCACGTTCCAGAGTGGAAGATACTCTCAGTATCGCCCTGGTGTAAGACCACCATTCAGAATCGAAACGTTGCTTGAAATGGCTTTAGCAGTATTTGGTGACCAGATCTGAATAGCCAGGTTCTTACCCATCTCTTCCTCTTCAACTGGGACTCTTATATACATTAAAAAAATCGGCGTGTGATTTCATAGCAAGTCTTGTACAAAAAAGGTAAATAACTAAGTCAATGTTTTTAGAAATTGATACATTACATCTTGGAGGACATTAATAAATAATGTTTTAATTTTTATAAATAATGCAACGATTTCTGCGAGTCGACCCAAAAACGGCATTTCAAAGCTTGATATTTCACGCAAACACACGCGAAGTACTGACCGTAATTATGTGTAAGGGTAAAATACTAACTTATCGGTCTTTCGGTTTGTTAAAAACGCGAAATGTTGGTAATTCAATTTAGTGATCAAAGGGCTCATTTCTTAATCCTGTTCATTATGACTAAGTTTCAGAATCATATCATAACGTTGAAATATTCCTTTTTGATATTATGGTCATCGTTTTATCGCATAAGGGCACAAATACGGATGATGAAAGGAAATTGTCTGACCAAGAATAATAAATGTGATATGGTATGTCCTAATAGGGCGAAGTCGTAGAATCTTAGAATGCGTCACGGAAGCCTGACAAAACGTTTTGGGGTTTACGTCTCAGATTATGCAAACATGCCAGGATAGGAAAATGCGTTTCAGTCACAGCTCATGATTTCCCCATGTAAATTCTACAGTAAACCATTAATAGTAATATGACAAGATAAATCTTGAATACAAGGTACATAATTATGATTAATTTCAACTCAATCCTACTGCGTGGCCGGCCGGATAGGAGAGACGGTTAGATCGTTAGGTGTGACCTTTTGAACTCTCCAGTCGACCCATCGCCTTGCACCGCAATTTGAGGAATGGATTCATACATTCGTCACTTCTGGACACTCTGACTCCCAAATTCCTACTCACCCCTCATGCCTCTTTCCTTTCCAAAACTTAAACTCAGTTCTTTCCCTAATAAGACCCGCCATACAGAATATAATATTTAATAATTTTCCCTAATAAATACCCGCTATACTGAGGGTACATTTATTATAAATAATATACAATTTTATTCTTCCTTTTATTCAACCTCAACGTGGGCGATAACGCCCCTTGTGGGATTTTGAGGCTTTCAGGAGAGCGATAGAAGATACAGATAAAATTAGCGGGCTTTGAGATGGCACAGTGGGGGCGTTGAGATGACACAGTGAGGGCGTGAGCAGGTAAAAAAATATGGTCTAAAAAAGACAAAAAAACACGCTTATCTCGTACTAATAATATAATCTGTATTATTTTTATTAAGAATAATATTATCATGAATAATTAATTATTATCATAAAAAGTTAATTTTTTTATTACTAAAAGACGGTCGAAAGATTTATTTGAAACGCTTTGTTTGATGCGTGTTCAGTTCCTACTACGAAGAATCACAGTGTTATTTAAAAAAAAACTTGATTCACAAAAGATCGACCGGTCAGTGACTGAGTGAGCATCGCGTTTGGTTCCCACCCGGGCGTCGCGTGTTCAATTCCTCGGCTTGCTAAGTCCTCCATCACGACAAAAGCAACATTTTCCGCTTAGTGAGGTGGAAGTAGGAGATTTTCAAACATTGCTGGGTTAATCGTAAACCGGGAATGTTTGTCTTTCTTTAAAAAAAAAAAATTGAATCGATAAATTCGCTTCAGTTCCAACAAGAATTACCAAATTTAAAAAAGTTGATAAATAGGTATATGTACAAAAATGAATGTTTCTTTATTTGTCCGTTATTATTTACTTTGTTGTGCGCATATATATATAATGGTGAGCTCTGGAGTTATGAAATTTGAATAAAAAATTGTATAAGTGGCGCGGGAGTAGTTTGAAAAATATGTGTATTTCATATAGTTTAGCGGTAGAAAGGAGAGACTGGAAGGGAAGGGGACGAGGGAGAGAAATGGGAACGCATGGGAAAGCACACGCAGGTAGAAACAATTTCTTTCTTTCTTGGCATTCAACGCATGCCCGGGTAGTCACAAATCATTTGTAAATCGAAAATACAAATAGTAAAAAAATATATAATTCGAGTGATGTAAGTAAACGTTACTCTAACGTGTCATATATTCATTTCCGTATTACGATTCTATATTAAAAATCAATTAATAATTACACTATAAATTGTGATATAAACGTGAATTTTAATCGGCTCAATTGAGTCAAGAAAAAAACAATAATATACTCAATTGTTAACTCCAGACTTAAAGAACTTTATTCCAAATATGTAATGTAATATTATGAAATTGTAATACTGTTTGGAGGTAGGTGGCTACCGTTGGAGAAATGCAAATCTTTTATTTGTGTCGGTGCAGGTATTTGTAGATTGAAATTCTCCGGCATGACTGTTTGTTTTTCAAAATACTTTTGTGTTTTTGTAAGAACAATGCAAAAAATGATACTGCAATCTATTTATGTTCAATTGGCATATCTAAAGCACACGAGAATAGGTGTTTTGCGCACGACTCTTATGATTCAGGTATTTTGTGCAACAAATTAATTTCACACGAAGAAATACAATGCAATGCTCAGGTAAACTATTGTTTAATACCTTTCGTCTAAGTCTAAACAATCTAACAATTTTAGTAAAATGAACTAACGAATTACGACGTGCATATAAGTTTTATATAATATCCTTGTGATTAGTTGGTACTTACTTTTTGGTAGTTAGATTTAAAACTTTATTTACGATATTCCTATCCACCCCATACTGCGCAATTGAATTATAAATATCTACGTGTAAAGTTATAGTTACATAGCAATAATTTTAACAAAAAAATCGGCTGTTAACTCTGGTTCAATAAACTCAAATTTGCTTTGAATTTAAGTGTCATTAAAAAAATTTAAACTGATTGCGTAAAGAATTTAGATGAACCTACCTGTAATATAATATTTTAACCGAAATTATTTTTAAAAGTGTCATTTTGAAAATTGGAAGTGATTTGTCAAGAATTTACACTACCCCGTGATTTTTCATGGGTCCGCACAAAGAGGTATATAAGATACATTTTGTCGGTGATCAAGCAGAACGCAAGTGACCAAAAATGATTGCGAACTATT
The DNA here is from genome assembly GCA_929108145.2 of Limnephilus rhombicus. Classification (NCBI taxonomy): domain Eukaryota; kingdom Metazoa; phylum Arthropoda; class Insecta; order Trichoptera; family Limnephilidae; genus Limnephilus; species Limnephilus rhombicus. Next base: position 39,498,161 of record OV815278.1, read on the forward strand.
ATGATAGTAATTAGTTTTTGGGGTTTTATGCCGCGTTTCTCTACCTCCTTTAGCCAACGTTTCGGACAAAGTTATAGTGTCCGCCATCATGGCAGGTGTGGACACTGCAATGCATACGAAATGTTGGCTAAAAGAGGAGGTAGCGCAACACGCCATAATACCTCAAAAATAAATCACGATATTACCTTTGACCGTGAAAATCTAAAATCTAAAATCTAAAATCCAAGACACTATCACATGAGAACGGGTCGTTTCTATGACTCGTTCTTGAGTTCAACGGCTCGGCTGTGGAACGATTTGCCGGCCTCTGTGTTTCCTCCCTCCTACAACATGGGTCCCTTCAGGACCCGTGTTCACTCCTTCCTTTCCTCAAAAAGACCCTCCACACAGCATCTTCAAAGATGGCATAGGCCCTGAGGGAAGTTATTTTCCTCAGGGCATCCTGTGTGGAGTTAATGTAAAAAAAATGTAGATAGCATTTAATTCGGGTTTGAATCTTGCAATCATACATAAAGATAGCACCAATAAAATATGCTTTAAGAAAATGAAGATAATGTTAATAGTTCTTAATGCAAGCATGATACAGTTAAAAATTACCGAATTGGAAATGGACGCATTAGCTCAGTTGGTAGAGTTGCGGCCCGGAAAGCCTGGCCTGGGATCGAGTCCCAGATATGCCCATATCTTTTTCTGATTTTTCTGTTTCCAGATTTTCGATAGAGTTTCGCTAATATTATCTTAATTTAATTAATTACATACATTTTAAATTTGAAAATTGTGTAATGTTGTCAATGAAATATTATATTAATGTGATAATGTGGATAGTGGTTACTTTCCAAGATTTACTAAGAAATAAAATACACCTTTTTATTTATTAGACAAATGTACTAATATTTTAAATGCTTACCCATGACTCGTCATGATGCTTGTCATTTTGATGTGTTTTAGGGAACAATTGATTTCACAGACACCTTTATAAAATAACTACGTTTATATTGATATCACCTGTCGTGATGATCGATCACTCGAAATGGCGTGAATTTAAACCATTAAACGTAGGATGTAAACCCTCGGTTAGTTAAAGTCGTTAACGACGGTTTGATTTCAACGTGTAACGGTAGATTAGTTATCCGGGTAACAGAAGTTGCAGAAGGTTGTGGTTTGAATACGTCCACTGTCTTCGCGCTGGTAAAGAGCAACTGATCGCTGAAGTTAGTTTCCAGTGCAGTACAGTCAGAGGTACAGAGGTACTGCAGTGTTGGGTAGTTGGACAGTGCGGAGGAACTGGTATTAACGGAGGACCTTTAGCGGAGTAGGAGAGTGCGACCAAATAAGATACAGAAATATCAAATGCCGCTGTACGACGACATGACGCCGGGACGTGCCAATCGAAATACAACAGGAATGGAAATAAACTAATGCAGCACTTATTGTTGATGTGTCACCTAAGAAAATCTTTTAGCGAATATGTACGTTTCTATGAATACGTTTCCAATTTTAGAATTTTCCAGCATTGGTTAAGCTTTAGTACTACATAAAAATAGTACATGATATATTCATGGGTTTTAGGTTGTTTAAAATTCTGCAAGACTGTCAAAAAGTAGACCCAACATGAAAGTGGAACAAGACAACTAAAGCTAAACCACTATTTTAGATCAATCTTTACTACGAATCGGTTTACATTATAAATACAAAAACACATACTTTGGATAAAATGAAGCCTTTTCCACCTTTTCCATTGAGTAGAAATAATAAAATAAAATTGTTTTTTATTAGAAATATATGAATGCGTAAAAAAACTAAAATTAAAGTTTCCATTGATTAACTTTTTTCTTTATTTTAAAATTATTCATAAAATAAATAAAACAACTTTAACGTTTGAAATCGGACCTGTAGACTCCGTTTGCTAAGAGATTTTTTATACCTGTTACCTATATTAGTGGCGATATAAGGCAAAATAAGAATACACACATTTTTGGCTTGTGGCTTCCTCTTAACACAATGTAATCCATAGAAATTGTGTGATTAAACGTCAGAATATTAAGGAGGTGCATCACATTACGTACATTCTTATAATTAGGCCGCTAACAATAACACTCTTTATTTAGATGGCGATAAGGTTTAAATTACCAGCTACCTACTTTGATGTATGCAGAAAAAAACACCGAAAAAAAATCACACAATTATTTAAACGTTTTACGATCTTTTTCTAAAGAGCTAAATTTGCCACATTACATAACAAAACCATAACCAAAAATGGGTTTGTAAGTTGGAGATTTTGGAAATGAGATTAAAAGGATTTGGCATTCTCAGACTATAAAAATATTACCATTTCTTATTTCGGCTTCTGGCATTATACCCAGTTCTCTCATTAAAAATTTAGGCATATTAAATTTGTCAAAGAATTTATATATAAAATTGCAAAAATCGGTCATTTTAAATACCTAGATGTAGAATTACAAAAGATTTTTTAAATATTTATATTGAGGGATCAGTAGGATTTATAGGTCCAATTAGGAGTTCCTCCGAGCCGAACTCTCTGATATGAAAATATCTGGAGTCGGTGAATTATTTTCCCATTTGGTCTCTGGTAGGTTGACATGTTCTTGAATTATTTTGTATTTATTATACTTACATAGTGAAATTGCAAAGCGTGAATTGACTAGATGATCATTTGTGGAAAAGTGTGTGAAAGGGTTTAGTTTTATCCTGTGGGGAAGATTTAACCCGGACATAAAATCTGAGGATGTATAATATTATTATTATATATTATGTGTACCATATTCTTATACTTAACAACCTTTAAACTTTATTTCGTATTACGTTTTTATATTGACCGGTGACAATTCAATGTTAGAATGTAAAAAAAAATTATCTACGAAATTTGCTTATACACTTTTGGTACAGTATTATGTACAAACAATAAAAATAAAAACTTATAATATTTTTCCCTGCCACTGGAGCAATTACCTCCAAATGGCTCACGGTGATAAAGCAGAGAATGGCACAATGTAAATAGAGAAGAATGACAATAATCTACTGTGGGAGAGAAATTCTATTAAACACAACAATAATTATAAAACTCCGCTAAGTAGCGTCATAATTATTTTAATTGGGAATAATAAACATTGAAAGCGCTGCGGTAGAAGAATATGAAAATAAATGGCAGAGTTAAATGTCACTCAACTGTTTAACAAGTGTGACGCTTCACGCTTTCCTCTTCACTCGTAAGCCGAACCGATGCAACAGCGATGAGCGCTGTTTTGCTACTTACTAACTACTAACTTCATATTTTGATGGATTCATACTCACGTCACTCTTGGACCCACTGACCCCCAGATTCCCACCAGTTCCACGACAACTCAACAAAGTGTCATTTTAACACCGCTTTGAAAAGTAATTAAAAGTGATTAAATGACTTGAAAAATTAAAAATAGCCCATAACCTAACCTAACGTAACCTACGTCACAATTTTTTTAAATCACTTTTAATGACTTTTCAAAGAAGTGATGTTGTACATTGTTGAGTTGTCCGTTCACCATTCGTACTCATCTCTCATATCTTTTTCATTCCCAGAACTTCCTTTCCTTCCTTTCTTTTAAAATACCCTCTACACAGCATCTCCATAGATGACATAGGGCCTGAGGGAAATTGTTTTCTTCTGGGTCTCCTCTACGGAGCTTTGTAAAAAAATCAGCAATAATTTACTTATTGAAATTAAAAAAAATAATAATTAAAGAAGGCGCTTAACTGCTAACTGATGAAGATATAAAAAAAATAGTCAAAAAAGTATTCCAATTGTTTGTTTCGTTATTTTTCTTCACATTCCTTGTGAAAAATATTTTCTCTCGGTGCCTTTGTCATCTTTAGGAATGCTGTGTGGATGTTCGTTTAAAGTAAAATGAAATATGGGAATGAGGGGTGAGTAGGAGTATAGGAGTCCTTCTCTATTGAGAGGTCCTTCCTCTACCGATCACTCCCGATTCAGCCCGCCACGCAGCTGGTGGGTAGACGCAGAAGCCACCAAAACCTACACAACCCTCACCACATGAACCCGGGGCACCCTTGCTTAGTATCAAACATAGCGAAATACTTAGGGTGACCTATGGCACAGGTCTTGGTTATTCAAGAAATGGTTCCCGAAACGTCGGTACTTGTAGGTACCGCCGTTTGTACCAAGCGTGGTATTTTGAAGACCCCCCCCCCTGAACGGGTCACTTAGTATGGGTACGTTCCCTAACATACAGTTAATACACAGTTAAATCATATCGCAATCAAGACCCTTTAACTAAAAGACAATCTTATTTCTTCATTCAACTATTAACTTAGGGCAACTTTAGTGAATCCAGTTATCAACTTAGTGAAACTAGTTATTAACTAGTTTAAAATAGATGTTAACTTCTAGTTTTATGCTCAGACATTTATCACATACCGACGTGACTTTATGAGGAAGGACGAACAAAATTATTTATTTAAATGTTGGTGAGAATTATTACGATGACGGAAGGGAAATAATTTTGTTAATGATTGTATATTATAATTCTCTTAAAAGTTATTTCATATTTTTTTCGCGAATTGCTTGTACCTACGGCACACGCTAAAAGTAAAGACTTTAGCAAGATGAATTTTCCGAGAATTACGAGAATTTTCATGCTTTTTTCCCCCGCGGAAACGACAACCACCATTTCGCAGAATCGCTTGTGAAATGTCTCAACAGTCGAAATGTAAATTGAGCGTGACACTCAACGAAATATATTACACTGTTTTGAGACTAAAACGTGTTGAAAATAATGTCGCTAATGTAATAAACACATTTTTATTTATTATTTATTACGCGCTTACAAGGCTTTCTTTACCGTGAAATGTTTATTCGTTTTAACTAGCAGAAAACTTTCGACACCTGCCAACACAAAGAAATGAAAATGGAAGCATTTAGTCAATATGGTTAAAATACATTTTTTAACAAGTTCGAGAAATACATATTTTTAAGAACATTCAGAGTAAACTTGAGATGAGTTGATTATTAGTTAGGAATTTATTTAAGTGGGTGTTTTTTTCATCTGACTGGATAATAGGCCACTTGCATGGATTTCACAACGACTTGGAAAAAATCATGTGGATAGATATTTTTACTAAGATTACGAAAATGTTTGTAAAATTTTTTAGAAATGTACTTTTTTATTTTTAAATAAATAAATCCATTATTTGGGCCCGTGATGTCACTACATGAAAATGTCCCGTCTCCGAAAGTGTTCCTATTAATTTTGTAAAATTCCACACTGATATTTTTTTTATGGCAACACTTTGATTTCAGGCGAATTGTTAAATTGACATTTAACGTTCACTAGATTTATTGTTTGTTCTCTGCGAACTCATTTGGTTTGACTTTTTGACAGATGTTATGAAGAGATGTTATTTTTAAATAAATAAATCCATTATTTGGGCCCGTGATGTCACTACATGAAAATGTCCCGTCTCCGAAAATGTTCCTATTAATTTTGTAAAATTCCACACTGATATTTTTTTTATGGCAACACTTTGATTTCAGGCGAATTGTTAAATTGACATTTAACGTTCACTAGATTTATTGTTTGTTCTCTGCGAACTCATTTGGTTTGACTTTTTGACAGATGTTATGAAGAGATGTTATTTTTAAATAAATAAATCCATTATTTGGGCCCGTGATGTCACTACATGAAAATGTCCCGTCTCCGAAAATGTTCCTATTAATTTTGTAAAATTCCACACTGATTTTTTTTTATGGCAACACTTTGATTTCAGGCGAATTGTTAAATTGACATTTAACGTTCACTAGATTTATTGTTTGTTCTCTGCGAACTTATCATTTGGTTTGACTTTTTGACAGATGTTATGAAGAGAACCCCGTACATTTTACGCTGTCTGTGCGTATTTTAGAGGTATAATGGGAGTGGTGCTGATTTTAACAAAATCAAATTTATAGTATTCTTATTATTATTATAATTTACAAGTACAAGCATATTACATTGGATTTAGGAATATGGACGTTGAACATTATAATGATCTATGATCAATAAGATGGATCAAGGAAAAAAATATTTATGAGATGTAATATTTTTGGTATGCCTCGTTATTCTCCTGTGCCCTTTCTTGTAGAACACGTTCTTTTTTTTTAAATGATTTTCGGCTATGTAATTATCGTTTTTTCGCACCCATAAAATTATGTCCCGTCTTTCCGGTTTATAAAAATGGTCTGATTTTTCGCATTGAAATTTTCAAAAAATCGCCAAGGTTTCAAAAATACGATTAAAAAAAAAACGGAATGTCTTAGAATATTTGCCTAAACCGGAATTTAAAAAAAAATGCGATGCTAGTGGCCTATTGTTTTCGTGTGTGCGAAATTTCAAAGGATTTATTCACTCCATTCCTGTATAAAAAATAGCACTTAAATAATTGGGTCCCTTGCGTCGACAATACTCGTACCTATCCAACCACATTTAAATGTTTTATCCCCTTCAGATTAAGAGGGTTGTGTGGAGATTCTAGGTGACATATGTTTTTCTATCATTGAAGATGATACATAATACTAATATAAATCTAAAATCTTATCGAAAATACGAAAAAGAACAAGACACAGAAGAATAAAAAGGTAACGGTCGCAACTCGGACTTGAACAACTTGACAATGCCTTAACCAACTCAGCTATTGGTATCTCTTATTTTCAAGTTATTTTTGTCGATCTCGTATTTCAAATATAGAAGTAACAATTAACAATATTATCTTCGACTATTTTTTCCCATATTTTTGTCTGCTTCCTTTTTAAATGTTCACAATGTTCAAAAGAATTGGTTTGAAACCTAGATAGTGTCACGGATAAACATAACCAATTTTATTTGATGTGAGACATCTATTGACCCTTTCTGAAAGTCTAAATAAATATTCAATTTTTATTGGAATTACTCTTGTTATAACAAATTTTGTAAGTAACCCGTCAATTAACGTATAATTGAAATATCAGGTATCAATGGCCGAGTTGGTTGAGACGCTTGTCCCGGTAAGACGAGAGATCCTGGGTTCGAGTCCCAGATGCAACCGTAAAATTTTTATTTTTTCTGTGTATTGTTTTTTTTCATATTTTCCTTGAGATTTATTAGTATTTTCTTCTTCTCTCTTTCTGTAATATCTTCTGATATATTACATTGGTGGGTAAAACTTTCAAAAGTTATTATAACGCGAGTTATTCCAATAAAATGTTTTTCTGTTAATTGTGTGGATATTCCTCCTCACGGATCTGCGAGCTTTGCAAAAGTGCATCTGTCGGCCATCGCATTGTGATCTAGGTGCATTGGAAACACTGCCCAGAAAAAATCATTAGTGGGATATGTTCAATGAAGCTTTATCAGTTGTAATATACTGATCAATGCAATAGTAGGGTTTATTCAATGAAGATTGACCGAGCATCCCTACTGGGTTACGATATTTCATAGATGGTGGATCATCGGTTACAAGTAATTGAGAACTGCACTAGTGAGATGTATTTAAAGCGAATCTTAAAGTGAAATTGTAGCAAATATAATTATTTCAAATTTATTATTAGTACCTAAGAGTTCAATCTCAAATACTTTCTCTTTCTCACATCGCTTGTCTCTTGCGAATAGTGACGAGGGATTCTATTGGTTAATGAATGTGAACCCCGCTGCTAGGGCAGTTGACTGATATGAAGACAGAGTTTAACCTACCGGGGCGGCCCGCACAGCTTCAGGTCTCCAGAGGGAGATAAGACGCTTAGGAGCGTCCTTTTGTTATAGGTAAGGTTTAATGAGCGGTTAGGAAATAAGTAGTTTCCTTTGGGTTATTTATTGTTAAACTACCCATAAAGCTACTGTTATAGTTGCACAATTTTACAATTATTGAACTGTGACATAATTGTAAATTGATTGTACCCACTCCAATAAAGACTAATTGTGTTTAGCATATTTTCATTTAATTAATTTTTATTTCCATTTCATTTCATTATTTCCATACAAAATTATTTTTTCGATTAATCACTACAAATCCCTTCAGATGGCGTAACAGGGAAAGACGCTATACTTGGTGGCTTCGAAATATGCGTGACTTGTACAATTGCACAAACTGCACCATGTAAGTTGATTAATCTCAATAAAAGTTGTGTCAATAACATGAACTGTTTTCAAAACAACGCAGGTTGAATCGATATCCATTCCAAAATAAATCGACTTATTTTTCTGTCAAGCAGACCAAGTGGTGGATTTAAGAATATTAAGACAAGAAATTATAAGTAAAATTTTCAAAATTTTAAGCAACCCCCGACACAAAAAAGAGCTGATGACCTTGAAACGCCTGAACAGATTTTCATGAATTGTAGCTAAGAACCATTTGACCCGTCAGTGGTTGAGTGTTCTGTGTTCGATTCCTCGGCTGGCTAAGTCCCCCATCACGACTCAAGCAACATTTTCGACTTACTGTGGTGGTAGTAGGAGATTTTAAAATATTTTCGGGTTATTCGTAACCCGGGAATGTTTGTCTTTCTTTTTAAAGTAAAAAAAAAAAAGTTAAAAAAAAATCTCGTTAACGTCAGTTTTCAAACAAAAAAAAAAACGCGTCACAGTCGTTACATTCGTTTAGGAGCTACAATGCCACAGACAGAAACACATAAAGTCAAACTTATATGACCGCTCCTTGTATCGCTCTTGGCGTCGGTAATTTACACTTGGCTTTCCCGAATTTAAAAACTCTTCAAAGTTCTTCTTTTTTTACAAATTTTATGTGGAACAAACAGTATGGCGTCTTTTCATATTATTTTTACAGTTTTAATGATTATTTTTGAGCAAAATAGCTCATGAAGAAATATTACGAATTCCAAAAAATATGCGTTGAAAATTAAAGTTTTTTATATTGTTTCGCTTGAATAGAAATAAAATTATATTCTTAATTACTTTATAAAAAATATGAGCGTAAACTACTAAAAAGATGCACTTTTTCAATAATGTATAGACACATTTCATTAAAGTTATCTGTGACAGTTTCCCCTGATTAACTTTTTTTCTTTCTAGCAAAATTATTCCCAAAATAAATAGAAACCACTTTTGCGCTAAAATCGAGCCTTTCGAGACTTCGTTTACTTCAATTTTTAGACCTGTTATCAATATTCGTGGTATTACAAGGCAAACTAAAAAACTTCACATTTTTGGCTTGTGTATTCCTCTTAATGAAGGAGTCTTTCAGGTCAGGTCAGTAGAAGTATCTTAACTATACAGTTAGTTGAAATGACGACAGGCAGGCGCCATGACGTGAACCTACATTCACGGCAAAACAGAAGGTTCAATACACGAACGTGACTTGATCATTTTTGCAGTAGATATGTCTTTTTTTACATTAGCTTCACACAGGAAGCTCTGAGGAAAACACATTCCGTCAGGGCTTATGTCATCGTTGATTATGTCGGTTGGAGTTTTTTTTAAGAAAAGGAAGGAGAGGAAGATATAAGGAAGGAAAGGGTATGAGGGTTGGTTAGGAATTGGTAGAAATTTAAGGGTCAGTGTGCCCAAGAGCTACTGACGTATCAATCCATCGGTCCCGCTGCGGTGCAAGACGATGGATCGAGAGATAACAGTTCAAAAGGATGGAGGGTTTTTTTAAAGGAAAATAAGGAGAGGAAGATCAGGGAAGGAAAAAGGTATGAGGGTGTATAAGAATCTGGGGGTCAGTGTGTCCAGGGTGACGGACGTTTGAGTTCATCACTCCCACTGCATTGCAAGTTGATAGGTTGAGAGAGTCCTGCTGGAGAGGTAAAAAGGTCTTCCTCAACCAGTCTCACGAAATATGGCCTGCCACACTGCAGAACGTGGGCAGACGCATTCGCCGCCAACCTAGACAATCCTCATCCAATGAATTCGGGCACCCCTGCTAAGTCACCAAACGTAGCGAACCACTTGGGATGACCTATTGCAGATGTCTTATGAAGAATCCCATTTTCATTCAGTTGGAAAGCAGAAATTTCACGTTCGTAGATTTTACAAACTCTTTTGCTAATGCAAAAATTTCTGATTAGGGAAGTTAATATCAGAAGAATGTTGATGTTCTAGATTAAAATCGTTACTACAAAACGCGATGATCATGTGTGAAATATAATTATTATATGATTTTACAAGTGATGGCGACTGCTGCTGTGGCTGTTACATGATACCTACAGTTAATTGCGGAAATATGCAATGAAAGTGAAATATTACCATTTGGAAGTAGCATTGGTTTCTGCATGACACACTGGGCACTGGGCACTCAGAGGGAAGTGCCGGTTGCCGATTGCCGGTTGCCGGCTGACGGCCGAGAGATGTTCACTCCGCTCCGACTTACTCCAGGAATTCCCGCCCAAAATAAACAGATATTGGCGCCAAAATATTATTCAGGCCAACATTCGCAGACATCTTCAGGTGAGTTACATGGAGAATAATTGTACATTATCCAATAATTCCAAATACTCATAGACATCAGAATTCAAAAATACTTTACCAAAAAATATGAAAACATTTAAAAAAATCAATAAAACTTACCTAAATGTTATTTAGAACGAAAAAAGATAAAGATAAAGTATTTTTTAAAAGAACGACAAGCATATTTAACTAATAAAAATTACAGATAACCCGACAATATTTGAATTCCTTCTACTATCATCATAATGATCGGAAAATGATGCTTGTGTGATACATTGCATTTACAGAGCACTTAAATTGGAATATACCGAGGTCTTATTATCTATGTACAAGATTTTGCTTGTATCCCCTCAAGTCAAGGAAATGAGATGACTTACGAGAAATAAAATAATATATTACCAAAATGGTAAACCGGCTGTTTTAAATACCTTCTGAAGCGCACATCTTTAATATTTAAATATATTCGACACTAAATTATTCTGAATCTTTGTATCTATCGTACAAAATGCACTTAATTTAATGCAAATCTGAACACTGTGTCCGATTTCTACCAAGAAAATAGTTTACGTGCCAGAATAAATTTATACTTGTAATAATAGTTTTATTTGGCCAAGTATTTGAATGGATGAGTTGTGAGAGGGAAATACCTACATTTATTATTTATGTCAGTTCTGGTTATTATAACGAAAGGTCGAGAGAAGTGTAGCAGTGGCGGTTCGTGAGTTTCAGTGAGCTAGAGTGCTTAGATTACGACGTTAGTGATGTTTTTGTAGCTGAATAATAATTTATTTAATTCAAAATTAAATTTTTTGTAATAAGATATATCAGTTTGTTAATGAAGCGTATTTCCCAAATACTGAAAATCTTCACACAACAATTGAATTTCTGAAAACATATATTTTTTTTAAATAAATGAAGATAATATAAGCGAAACTCAATCGAAAATCTGGAAACAGAAAAATCAGACATGATACACGGTGTAGACACCGTGGCGCAGTGGTTAGCGCGTTTGCCCGGAAAGCAAAGGTCCTGGGTTCGAGTCCCAGAGGTGTCAATAGTTTTTCTGATTTTTCTGTTTCCAGATTTTCGATTGAGTTTTGCTTATATTGTCTTCATTTATTTAAATATTACAATTTGAGGTTTTACTCATAAAGTTAAAATAAAAAATAAAATATATTTTTTTAGTTACAACAATATAAATAACGTAGCATTTTTCAATCTTAGCACTCTATAAATCTCATATATAATATGCTCTTCTGTTATTCTTTCCCTTGATATGGTCCGACTCATGTCTTCCTCGGTCGTCTCCGACTTCTTTTACTATTCACATTCACGTCATGTATTCTCCTTACAAACCATCTAAGCATCCATTTCTTAAGTTTACTCATTACTCTAGCATTCTTGTGAATCTCCACATTTATCATACGATTATACATGGTTTTACCCATCGAATAAATAATAGAATACTAGAAGTGCCTTCCTTTAAAATTTTAATAGAAACAGATGTTCCTTTAAGCCCATTATTATCCATTAATATATACACATATATGAATTACCATGCTTTATGATAATGTGTTCGTTTTTTTGTGATACAAAAATTCCCAAACCTCAATAACTCTTTTTATCTGTGCAATTCACCAAATCACGTAAATTGTAAAAATTATATAAAAGCGCACCAGGAAATCGATAATCAATAAAAAAAACATTGGGCTAAATTTAAGGGATAAATTATTTATTATTTATGTTTTTATTTCAACAGGATTCCTACCCACCTCTTTTCCTTCCCAGAACTCTCCTCTCCTTCCTTTCCCTAAAAAACCCTCCACACAGCATCCCCAAAGATGACATAGGCCTTCAGGGAAATTATTTTCCTCAGGGCCTCCTGTGTGGAGCTCATGTAAAAAAAAGGACTGGGTGGATAGTGCAATCCCAGTCTGCCATATTTCATAAATTATAATAAAGTAATATTTTACAAAAGCAAATAAAAAATCTAAAAGAAATAAAATGTGATAACATATTAGGTAGGTACCCAATGAAAACATAAAATGAACATAAAATTCGTCACATAAATAACAAAAAAATAAGCATAAAATTAAAAATTAAATTAAATTAAACAAAAAATACACAGAATAGCTAGCAATGTTGTGTTTATATCCGAGAGTTAATACAGTGGTAGATACTGAAGTAGATCTGATGTAAGTAACAAATAGAAATAACGAAGTGCTGAAATAGCTTCTTCGAATAATGGATAGGTGGGCATTGGTGCGTTGCGAGATACCTATCTGATCAGCTTTCTGACCTTGCTTCTTGTCAGTGGTGTCCAGGAATAGTCCTCCCCCCCTCACTTACCTCCCCTCCTGTCGACACCTGCCTCTCCATGTCTCTCCCAATCAACTTTATTACCAACTCTCCATGTCTCTCCCAATCAACTTTATTACATTTTGCTCTATTATAATAATGGCATCAGCTCTTGACCGAGTGCTTGTATTATAGAATTTATAAATTCAATTACAGATTGGAAAGATTCTTTAAAATTTAAATAATGCACATTGCGTTACTTTCGGTTTCTGGAACTTTTTTGACCCACGTTTTCATGTTTAATAATAGGTATCCACACATTCTATTTGTAGCATGATACAACAAATTAATGTACTAAAAGGTACGCTAGCCATCACGCGAATATATCGAAAAAGAAACGACGTTACTAAGCAAACAGAAGTAAATAATGACAATGAATATGCCAATTAAGGAATCCCACAGGGTTGTGGGATGGACCCAACATAATTCGTAACTGAGCGGATTCAAGGTTATCTTAAAACTCACTGAACCGATGGGGGTAAACATATCGGGATAGACACGAAGACATAAAGATAATGGAAATAGCCGAGGAAAGCATTTGACAGACCTATAGACGGTGAGTGATTATGGCTAGCAAAATTGACTTAATTTGGTCCAAATAAGGCGTGTTAATTAAGATTTATTTTTAGATGCACATTTGCTCAACTTCATTCATAACGGCTCTATAAATCATGCAAGTGTTAGTGCATTTCCAATCAATGCTATGACGATATTTTGCCATTGTCTTAAAATCAATGCGATTTCTATTTCACATAGCTTGTGTTGGTACTAAAGTTATTCAATTAATTTTCATAGTGATTTGATTGTTTGATGTTGACGGAATAGTACTGCAATATGGTCACGATTAAAAGCGTTATACACAAATTGACTCGGATAGGAACATTAAATTTTATTCTCACCAACGACACGTCGAAGAGCTAAGAGTCTCCCGAGATTTTCAATGGTAGTTATTAAAACTTTATTGTACCTTAAGGAAAAAAAATGTTAGTCAATAAAAAACATCAAACAACCCAACAAATCGCAGTAGCTAATTTAATTCATGCTTAATTTAAAATCTACAACTTCTGATTCCGAAAATTTATTCAAATGTTACAAAACCTTGCGAATGTTACAAAGCCAACATTTTATGACAAATTCTTTAGAAAAGACGAGTATCTAAGCGTTCCGTCAAAATCATTTAAAAAACTTTACTATATTCCTATTTGGTAAGTGAACATTGTTTTAGAATAATGCACACGCGAGCTGAATTATGGTAACGGAATAAGCAACAGCAAACGGCGCGAAACGTCGCTCGTTCTTTCCTTTCCCATAATTTGAGGTACAACTCGCGCTTTGGTTCGCAAATGTACCTTTATACAGCATTCAAGGGTTCTTTCATCACCTTATTTTATTCAATTAAACTATCTAATTCTCCAGTTGTCAAAAACATAGGTATGTCATTCTAAGGACTAAGGACTTGTGCGCACTAGCGGCTAGCCGCGTAGGCGGTCAACCGCGCGGCCTGCCGCATTTTTATTTTCCGTATATATATTATGTCCGTACGCACCCAACCGCCGAAAAATTTCATACTAAAATAAAAATGCGGTTAGCCGCGCGGTTGACCGCCTACGCGGCTAGCCGCTAGTGCGCACAAGGCCTAAGGAGTACCCAATTGTTGTTTTAAGTACCGCTTGTTATTAAATTATCATTTATTTGCCGCGCATTACATTATTCTACTGCTTATGAAAGCTGAAAAAATAGAATAGAAGTGTTAGAAGGGGATAATTGCTATTTTTTAGAACCTACGTGCATCGTAGAAAAGTGACCTCAAAGACCTTTATTATTTTGGTCGATGCATCCTCCTGGGAGCTTAGTCAAAATTCAATACCAATTAACAAGTCACGGACGAAAATACCTTGGAATTGGACCAAGTTCATATTGAAAACAATAGGACTGCATGTCGCTGACACTTTAAGAATCACTCCTGCGGCCTTTGCCATTCTCACAGCCAGACATTGATTAGGAAATCATCTCAATCATACTTCATAACTCATCCCGAATCATTAGTGGCCGAGATATTGATATAAGTGCCAACATCAGGATTATCTCTAATGCAGCTTAATGTGCGCTTTTATAATTACCGTGGCGATCACAGTTACCGTACCTTGACGGAAAAAAAGGAAATAAACTTACGTTCCTGAACACAATAATGCTGCAGCTCTTTCAAAATATGAGATACACAATGTACGAAGGTCTGTTTCCTCCAAAGGAATTTTTTGCATTTTCTTGTATATCTCTCACACACCGCACCGTGACGTCTTCGTAGACCCCTACCAACAATGATACTTGCCGTGACGATAATTTTGAAAATGTGGACTATGTTACAAGGATAGTGTTAAAGTGTGAGCGAATTCCAAATATTCAAAAACGTCATTGATTTTGTTCTTCAACATAAAATGCTGCGGTTTCTTCTCACACACTAAGTAACAACAGTCGAAAATGAGACAAAAGGTGAACGTATGTCTATATCCCCCCAAAGGAAACGTACAATCATTATCACACATCTCCCTCACGTATAAAGAAAATGAAACGTAATGCAATTACCGTCGCAAAAAGTAGTACTATGGAGTAAACAGTCACACGTATTTTGTGTGCCTCACCATTATTTAATGTGCAACAAAGAGCTGTAGCATTATAGCGATAAGGAACGTATATTTATTGCATTTTTTGCCGTCACGGTAACGTAACCGTGAATTGTCACGGTAATTATAAAAGCGCACATTGGCTGAACAAAGAGTGGCAAGCTCAATATTATGTGTCTAAAAAGGAATGCACGTCGCATTTGGAACGAAATTATTTACGGGTTTCTTTTATACCTAAACCAACCTTTATAACAACGTATGCAGGGACACTGGAGGTCTAGATTCGTTCAAAATAAATAAATGTAGCTTTGTTTAACAAAAAAATAGAATCTTGCGAGAGCCTTGAAGGAGTAACCATCTGTTACTTATACTAGGGCGGGTAAGTGGTGGATAACCTAAACCACAAACTTCTTAACCAACTACACACACACTCGTAGTATGTCTTATGAATGCAAATATTTGAATTTTTTTTTTTAAATTTAAATAAAATTAATTTACATAACACAGTAATTTTGAAAAGTCAAGTAGATTCAAAATTACAATAATATGTATGTAAATTTCAATAAACTAAGGATGAGTTGTTTAAAAAAATTTGAACAATTCATCAAACATTTGAAGTTAATTTTCACGTACCGTGTAAGTTCTATTAAAGTTCTGTGATTATTTCAGTTTCATCAAGCAACAGGTCTATAATGATATAATAACAGAACTTGAATAGAACTTAACAAGAACATGAAAATTTACTTCAAATATTTGATGAATTCTTCAAATTTTTTTAAACAACCCGTCCTCAAAAAACAATTTTATGAAATTTCAAATTTCAGTGCCATTTCAAAATTGGAACTGATCATTATTATTACCGTGTGAAGAAATCGTACAAGCGATTAAGTACCTAGCTACAATAAAATATTTTAAACAGAAAATTATTTTTTGCCTTTTTTCAAAATTAGAACTGTCATAGTCTGCGCTAGTAATTACCCAATAACAGTCAGTTGCAAGTTGTCTGAAGTAAGATCTCACTGGGCCGTTAAGCTTATCCGCGAATAGTGCGAATATATGAAAATAATGAAAATATTTTGAATAGCTACTTGTTTTAAGCATGTTTTGATCACGTTTGCAAATAAATCCACATTTTCATTTATAAAAAATATGTTCACGTTAAATCTGTCTAAAATAAAATTAATCTTAGAAGTTAATTGTTACTTCGTAATAATTGATGACTCGATTTTCCAAAGAAACAATACACATGTTTAACATCTGTTTATTTTACTTTCAAAGTGTGTTTAGTTTTGTTCTATAAATAATTATTGTATTAGATTTATTAATAGGCTACAAAAATACAAAGATGACGCACATTCACATTAGCGTGAAGAGAAAACAAAGAAATGTGTATTGCCAAAAGCCTCTTAGTCTGGATGATAAGCACAAAGCTTCCTGAGTCACTCGGACTTGGTGGATTTCATCAGTTGGCAGAACACCGCACATGAGTGGATCTGTATTTTTACTTTACTCTCTGACAGATCAGATATTAGGAGAGCATGATGAACTCGACAGATGCATACGATACGTGTTTAGTTTAGTATTGATGCAGCACGGTATGTAAGGTGCTTGCGTTTTTGGCTGCTTACCACAAACAATTTCGTTCATGTTAAAGCATATTCAACGATATTGACTCATTCTTCTTTAGATCAAGGTTCAAACACAGAGCTTTTAATAAGATTACGATAGATTTGAAGCGAATTATCTTCGCAGGCTACACTGGTAAATGACGCTGGGTAATTAAATTAGCCACCTGATTATCAATAATTCAAATAACTACATTTATTTAATTATTAACGCCCTTTTTAAGGGCTTTTACACATGGGTGGTAAAATTAGGCAGTATTTATGGTACATAACTGAACTGCCCCATAAACAACATTTTGTACTTGTTTAGTGATAAATTGAAGATGTCCACTCAATTTATATAATTATTTCCCTACTTTAGTATTCTTGGCAAAGATGAAAACAAACGGTAGTTAGTCCCAGAATTTCTGCACTAAAATAAATCCCGACTTCTAGTATAACGTAGTGGAATCCGTAAGCTTATCAATGCAAGCAATTCAGGAATATCAACTGCATCATTTAATATTTTATATGGAATTACCACAATAACTGATGATGAAGGCACGATTTTCAATCTTCATATTTTCATGTGTCATGTTTAAAACCTGTTAATCTTATTTTCCGATTACTAATTGTAGGTGTTGGATCCTTGAACCTGTGAAGTGAAACTCTCGAGTGGTGTATAATGTAAACAATATTCAGAATGTAAACTAACCCAACTGCTCCGTTGTTGAGGACCTTTGTCTGCTTGCTGAGGGTGTCCTGGATGTTTTGCTGGGAATACAGTCCAATTGGAGAATTGAACTGTTTGTTCACCATACGAGGGCCGGATGCCATTTTGTGTTCCTCGAGTTCGTCTTGGTTCTGGGAAAAATAATAAAAATCTGGTAAATTCAACTTAAGGTTACGTGCTTTTCATTCAAAGGTTATCAATATTATTGATGCCAATAATAGATTTTACAAATTAAACCTACATCTTAATCTTAATGGAATTTAATGCCAATTTGTTTTATGAACTCCACGTTTTATGGTCAACTGTATAAATATCGTTTGCCTAGATAATTAAATATACATTATTATGTAAACGCATCACTGAATTTATTATCGAAACTTGACGATTTCCAATTGCCATTGTTATTTAAGTGTGTTATGACTTCCAGGAAATTAAATGGCTCATGAACACCCCCCCTGGTGTGGTATTTATTGGCGTGATTTAAATGCACAGTAATCTACTGAAACTATTTTGGACATCCCTGAGTGGGTCATTTGGAATTCTTCTAACATAACACTCTTTCCTCGAGTGTTATTTTCTACGAGTGCCGAAATACTTCCATGGAAATAAGCAAAGGCGGCTCGTTGCATTTTTCACTAATTATTTTTAATAAATATGCCTTGTAAACTGTATTATTTAAAGTAATTACTTTTTTACGATTTATTAACCAAATTTAACACAGATAGATACAAAAACATTTTTTTTTGTTTTTTGTTTAAACCTCCTTAGGGGCCAAAATTCATAAATTCATTTATTACGTAAGACGATTTAGGGGGAGGGGGGGGGGGTCGACCATGTCTTATCTTTCTTACAAGGGGGTGGGAGGGAGTCTCGGTAGTTCTTACGTAAGATCACAAAAATGCGCAAAGTTAAAATTATTAGTGCGTACAAATAAACATTTCTCAAAATTGTTACTTTGAAAAATAAACATTAAAACAAACCAAACGTGCATTCATTTATTTTCTTTAGATTCTTACGTAATAAATATTAAACAAGGGGGGAGGGGGTCAGCCTATTCTTATATTTCTTATAATAGGGGGAGAGGGGGTCGAAAACTAGCAAAATTCGTCTTTCGGAATAAATGAATTACTAAGCTGAGCCTGTGCCAAGCTGGCAGAAATTGCATTTTAAGGAAATGAAAAGAAAAAAATAAATTAATAATTTAAAGAAATAAATAAAAAAATAGATGAAATAAAAAAGAAAGAAAAAATGAGATGAGAGAAATAGAAAAGAAATGAAAGAAAGAAATTTAAAAAAAAACAATGAGAAGAAAAGTTTTTTAAATAACATTAATTTAGGCTTTTGCGCCTGGAGGGTTCATATCAGTTTTGGCAGCACGACTGCACGACCCCAACCAATCATACCGTAAGTGATAATTGATTGGGCTAGTACGTAATATACTGTTTTTAGAGTCTTCATTGTGAAATTATACCTCTAGAATAAAAAAAAGATGTAATTGTTCGATATAAATACATTTAAATTGAATAATTACAATTTGTTTGTTATACTTTGCTGTAATACACACTCACTCATGTGTATTGCTTTTATAATATTTCGCTTGTGTTACATTTGCATTTGCATGAATATGGTTATTATCAATTTATGCAACGCCGACAGTTGATTTTTCATATATTTAAAAATAACAATCTTGGCGTAAGAGCGTATTCGATATGAAAATTTATGCTGTTGCCTCGATTCCAGTGAAACTATGAAAAATAAGTTTACAAGAATTGGAAAGGTTATTTTAGTAGAATGAATCCACGAATAAGTAATTTCTTTGCATCCATATTTCAGAATAAATCGAGTGATTTCAATAACAGTATCTAAACATACAAATACCCAATTAAAAAATTAATGACCGGGAGTAAAAAATAAGAAAAATATTTGACCATGAGACGTTTGTTTTTACATGAATTCTTTTCGTCCGGTAATTTGTGTGTGTTTTCTCTCGCCGTTATTTTAGGCGAGTAAACATTTCTCCCTAATCACCCGACTGGGACTGGGAGGTTGCATTTGGCAGCCGATTGCAAACACTCTCTACTAAACTCTACTTATCTGAATCATCGTGGAAGCCGTTCTGTGAAATCTGTTTTCCATTTTCAAGCTTCGATAAGAAACGTTGGGCAATGAATTTATTTTGGTTTTACGACTGAAATACCCCGAATAAATTGAAAGCATATGTTGAACTTAGCTATTTTCGTAGATTTATTGGAATATTCTTTCCAAATAATTGATGAATTATTCAATAACACTCTTTGATGATTAATTGAAGTATTTACCTACTCATAATTCATGGAGGTTTTAATTTCAAGACGCTTCGTTGAATGTCTGAAATATTACCAAATTTTCGTGTTTTATTTTTAACCCCTCAGGCTAATTTATTCGTTTTTCGGAACAACTCATATAGGTCTCATAGAAATCGTTGAGTCTCCCTTATTTTCATGGTTAGAAATATGATCAAAACGGTATTAGGAAGAAAAAAACACCACGATTTATATTCAAATCTAAAAGTTAACCGCAAATCAATCAAAATGTACACCTTTATGAATCCAAAGTTTTCGACTGCAATTTGAAAAAAAATTAAGAAAATTTCGGAATTTTTTATTGATTATTTTTACATCAAACGATAAAAAGTGAGTTTTCGATAAACTTTGTAATATTATACATTTGCCTAATAAAATATGCGTTAGTTTTAATTTTATACATATATATTTATAAATAATTTTAGATAGAAAAAATGTAAGGTGAGCCACTCGTAAAACTTTTTTTTTGTTTGCATTAACAATTTATATATTTCAAAAATTATATTTTTAATTAGAGTTAAAAAATTTGAAAGCCTATTTCATCACCTTTCGAAAACAGTTTTCAGTTTTTGGATTCACAAAAAAAAATCCATTTATTTGGATTTTATTGCAAAGCAAAAATATTTTGACTTTCCGACAAATAGGCCCGAGGCTTGGGGTGTTAATAACACTCATTCATGATCAATTGAAGTAGGTATCTACTAAACATCACAAAGGTTTCAATTTTGGCCAGACGTTTTGTTGTCTCTCTGAAAAATATTACCAAAATTTCGTGTTCCATTTTTAATGAACATGGCAATACTTAAGAACAAAGCCGCCACTGTTGGGTCTATTTTTGAGGAGTACAATATTACCTATACTACGAGAGTTTGTTTGTGTGCGTCAGGTGAGGAGACTTGGGGGCAGGGGGAAGGGAGGGGGGGAAGTGACGCTTCCTCCCACGGGAAGCTAAAATTATTATAGTCGGAGTGAACCGCGGCGGTAATATTGAATTTCATATTCAAAAGTCGAACACTTTCCATTTTTAAATATTTGGTAGAGTTCAATGCTTGCGAAACACACCGGCCATCGGCAAATTTTAGAGCTTTTCACAAAAAAGAAAACTACACCAGCAAAGTTGATTGTTTTTATCTACCAAAACTTAAAAAAATATTAAAATATCATATTTTCAACTTATTTTATTGTCTAGAGAACGCCGCTTAAACTAAATCAATTTCAGTTGATCGAATTAATTATTTATTTAGTTTAGTATTTATCGTTTTCTATTGAAGATTTTGGGAGGCGGGTATGGGTACCGCCGCCCCGGGAACCATTTATTGGATAACCAACTTGTTTGGTGACTTAGGGGTTTGTCAAGGTCTTGGCGGCTAATGTGTCTGCCCACCTGCTGCTTAGCGGGCCGGATCGAGAGAGACTGGTTGAGGAGGTCTTTTGACCTCTCCAGCGAGAATCCCTAGACCCATCGCCTTGCACCGCAGTTGAAGGGATGGATTCATACGTCCGTCACTCCCATGGAACACTGACTCCCAGATTCCTACCCACCCCTCGTACCTATTTCCTTCGCAGAAATTCCTCTTCTTCCTTTCCTTTAAAAAACCCTCCACACAGCATCCCCTTAGATGACATAGGCCCTGAGGGGAATTATTTTCCTCAGGGTCTCCTGAATGTGGAACTAATTATAAAAAAGAAGAGCTTTATTTCACACTAGCTGGTTCCCGGCATGCGTTGCTATGCCATTTAATAAAGAAATTCTTTCTCTCTGCGTGTCTTTTCCAATTCGTCCCGTTCCCCTTCCGCCTCCCCTTCCTCTCCCGCGTCCCCTTCCCCTCTCGCCTTCCCACTCCGCCTGCTCCACCTTCCCTCTCTTCCCCCGTCCCGCGAATCCCCCTCCTGAGTTCCCCTCCCCCCTCCAGAATTCCATATATTCAGTCCCGATACATTCAGTTTTCAAACAGCTCGCGTGCCACCTATTGCAATTTTTGTATAAAAATTTCATAATGCTCTAGCTCTAGCTCACCAGTAGTTTTATACAAACCTTGTCCTGACAATAACGAACTCAAAAAAAAAGAATTATCCAATTTGGTGCAGTCGTTCGGAAGTTATGCGCGTACATACATTCCGGCGATTCATTTTTATTTATATAGATGTACATTTGTTAATTAATTTTTCTACCGGTGTGACATTGAAACAGAGATTTCTCCGCAATAAAGTGTTGGTTGAATTAAAGCTTTGAATAGTGAGTAGTTCCACTGCCACAGCCACAATGTCATTGAAGTTTATGAGTATTGGCGGAGGATTGTGTCGCGACGAAATATTATTTTAAGACCCGCAGACGAAAATAACATTCAAAATTGTGGCCCCACCTGACACTGCTGGCCACAACAAGAACAAATAAAAAACTGATTTTTATTAATTCGTTACACAATTTGTAATTTTAATTATTAAAAAAATTAAATTAATAACAAACATCATATTGTAGTAGTACTATTTCAATTTAGTCATTTTCCATAAGTTTTTAGAAATATTTAAAAAAAATTGATTAAAAATTTTGTTATTGTTCAACCAACCAAAAAAAAGTCGCATTAATATAATTTTTTCATTTTTTATGTGAATACTGCACACAATACTGCACACAACTGCTCCCAATAATTTGAAGTCAGCGAGACTGTGGCATCCCCAATTGGGGTATGTTAATCAAAGGGTGTGTTGGTATGTTGTGAGTAGAGGGGAAGGAGATGGGGAAGAGAAAGGTGGGAAAGTACCTGGCTTAAACCATTTCAAGCAACCTTTAAATTCTAAATGGTGGTCTTACACTAGGGATATACTGAAAATATCTTCCACCGTGGAACGTACTGCTAATATACAATATTATTTTAATTGTGAAATAACCCAATTTAACCAAATTAAATTTTAATTGTGTACTCCAAGAATTGAACCCACGTCCTCCGGGTAGCTAGTCGAGAGAATTACCCTTCAACTAGGGAGGCCGTCAAAATAATGATTTTCATTTTTATTCCTTATTTTTTATAATTTTTCCTTGCATCATGTAAAATATTGTATATTTGATACTGATAATTCGTTGCGGAATTCCATTATAAAAAAATACTAAAACAATTTAAAGCTTTTTTCACTAAAATTGTTTTTGACCGTTACCGGTTTCAGCCTATTAAGAACAACATCAAATTGATCTGAAGAAGGCCTGAAAAGGCAGAACTCGATTACGATCTGAAATAATTTAAGTGAAAAAAGTTTAAAATTGTTTTAATATATTATTAAAGTTTTTGTACCTCTCTGATAATCAGTTACTAAGCAAAACTCAATTTTACAAAGAAAAAAAAAACAAAAATATTCAGAAATACTAAAAGTAATATTTTAAGAATTCATAACACTTGCGTTATATCATATTTTCAGTAAATTTATGACATAACTACAATATTTTTTTGGAAGTTGGCTCCTGTAGTGTAAGTGAAAGGAACAGATTTCTAGATAATTTTGTAGGTTGCGTTGGTTTTAATAAATTTATAGATTTGTGTAGGTAGATAGATACTAATCATTATTTTTAGTTTAATTATTTGCACTTGATCTTATTTCTCGATAGCCAGTTTTACATGAGTCAGCAAACTTTACGAGCGTTCGTTGTTCTCGTAAATTTTACGAGTTAGTTTAAAATAGCCAATGTCGAACAAGCGATTGGAATAATTGCCATCGTGCGCATCAATCATAATATTTTGTCACTCATTTTATTCATAATCTAAGTCGGTCATCATAATTAGTGCAAAAATATAATTGTCTAATTTATTTCACTTAAATATGCCAAAAAAACATGTCGAAATATTTTTAATGAATGGCAATTGTTGAAATATGAAGAAGTATTTAACGATGCACCTGTAATGCCACTCATTTTATCACATTTTATTTTGAAACACTCAAGTCACTACACTTTGCTAAAAATGTGAAAAAATATAAATCACCTCAAAGTGTTGGTATGTTATTAATATTATTTTTATTTACCTGTAGAGTATTTGACGCTCGTTAGCGGGCTGGGCGCAAGGGAGGCTACTACTGGCCGCGGGCTTTGGACGTCGGCGTCGCGGCGGTAACCCCTCGTCCCGCACCTCCCCCCGCTCTCTGCCCTCCTGTGCCCCGAAGACTCGCAAACACTTGCCACCTTTTGTCCAGTAGGTACGCGGAATCATCAATTTGGTTACTATGAGTGCATTTATTGATTATGATCATGATCAATATGTTCAGAATAAAGTGCTCTCAGAATAAGCTGATAACTCTCAGAATTTTTCCCTTTCATCACAGCAATACCAGCATATATTTGAATGAATTGTAAAGCGCTGTTTCTATAAAAGCAGCACCTCAAGGATTTACCACTATTAAAAGTTGTCAAAACATTGTCTTTATTTATTAATAATAATTTATTATAACATGACGAAAAAAGCAGCGTCGTTTTGGTGAAATGCCATCACCATCCCAAGGGTGCTATGACGTTTAGGTAAATATAAGTTGTAATTAGTGTAATTATATCTAATACCAACTTTCTGAAAATATTAAAATCATTCACTCAACTATAAGCATTAACAATGGGAATTTAATAAAAGGCAAAGAATTTCATATTTTTTGTTAATAGGGGTTCCAGAGTTTTTTTTTCATATTTCCATAGAAGTCACCCCAGTAAGGATCATCTGGTGTCGAGGAGCAGTACGGCAAAGTATCAAAGTATATAGTCCTCTGTATATATATATATATATATACAGAGGACTATATATATATATATATATATATATATATATATATATATATATATATATATATATATATATATATGTATACAGGGGATGTACTTGACTAATTTTAAGCAGTGATTCCTGTCATTATTTGGAGTAAAAAATGTAAATGAAATGTTGGTACGAGTATCTGGTGATATTTTTAATATTTTTTTTCAACTTAAATATAAAAAA
Organism: Limnephilus rhombicus; assembly: GCA_929108145.2. Taxonomy (NCBI): domain Eukaryota; kingdom Metazoa; phylum Arthropoda; class Insecta; order Trichoptera; family Limnephilidae; genus Limnephilus; species Limnephilus rhombicus. The sequence continues at coordinate 39,523,216 of OV815278.1, forward strand.
ATCAGTAAGTGTTGAACCCTTGGGGTCAGGGTGAGAGGTTGAGCGGTTACTCTACTGAGTGACCGGTGATGACAGGAGGAAGAAATTTTATTGTTGGGCTATGAAGAAAAATTTTTTTAAAAAATACGTGTCAAAAATCACTGGAGATTAAAATTTCATAAATTTTTTCAACGCCAAATGATAAATCACTGGTTAAAGTAAGTCAAGTATATCCCTTAACATTCTATTAGTATATATGAGTCGATAATAAACATGAAACCTACACATGCTATACCTTGGTGCAATTATGTTAAATACCGGCTGGGCGTGAAATCAAATAAAATAATATTAATAATAACAGTAGTCTGAAAAAAATGCTTTGTAATGTTGCTCAAAATTATTAAAAATCAACTAATAACACACTGTATTAGATAGTTTGAAGAAAAAGTGTTTTCACGAAGAGAAATAACAAAAACAATCATATTTTTTGTGGGACAGTTTTAAGTGAACTCGAATGCATATTCAATTAACTGTTAGACTTGATAAATAATAATGGGAAAACTTAATTCATATGTGAAAAGCCTCATTTATTTTTAAAAGTTGACAATTGCGAATTTTTACAAAAGAGAAATATTTATAACTTGAAAAAAAGTTTTCACACAAGAAAATATTAATGCAGTTCTGCAATAAAATATTTTATATATTTTTTAAATTTTTCTTTAATCATAAATGAAACAATTTAACTTTGTTTGAACCACTTTTATATTTGAGTAAATCCGACCGGTTTCAGAACGACCGTTCCTTCGTCAGGGTAAATGTATACTGATTTGACAGTTTTGAAATATGTATTGGAACAATGTATTATTATGGTAGGGGTGGAGCCGTTGCTAGGTATTATTAGGTTTTCTTTATTCATTTCGATCACCATGCATGCCCGTGTTATGGTGGTCGATTTTACATGAAGCAATAATGTAAGAGAACATAAAGGATTATAAAATAAAATAATATAACACAGTATTAAAGAATGGAAAAGAGTATAAAATAATAAACATAAATAGAGTAGGAAAGACAGAAAAGAATATAAAAATCAAAGTATATGCAGGAATACAAAAGGGTGCATTTTAAAATTATCTAAAATCAATGTAAGTACTATAATAACTAAAAAGAGTTATTATAGTGAGGAAATATTATTTATGCATATTAAGTTACATAGGTATATTATTTTTCAGTAATTTTTGGGCAATTTTTTTATTTACTTTTATTTTTTTTATTTATTTATAAAATACATGTTACATATTCGACCGGTCAGTGGTTGAGTGGGCATCGCGTTTGGGTCCCACCCAAGCGTCCCGTGTTCGAAACCTCGGCTGACTAAGTCCTCCATCACAACACAAGCAACATTTTCGGCTTTCTGTGGTGGTAGTAGGAGATTTTCAAAGATTGTTGGGTTATTCGTAACCCGGGAATGTTTGTCTTTCTTTAAAAAAAAATTATATATAGTAGATTAGACATTTAGTAGATTAGATACATTAAATCACCATAATAGGCGGCTGCCTGTTTCATGGTGACCAATGAAGGATAGTTACTTTGAGTGATGTCTAGATTCATGTTGAAACTATTAATACTGCAGTGAATTGGTATTGTAACAATTATTGTCTCAGCAGATACAAGTAAGGCAGTAGAGTACATAGGACATAATATCAGTGGTGTCAAACAGTTTAAAGTAATGAATGGAAAAGTATATATAATGTAAAAAAAAATATATTACGGCTATTAAAATGGACCTTTCCGGATATCCATTTTGGACACCGCATGCAAAGTAAGTAATTGTATTAGATCTTTTGATGTCTTTATTTAATGCGTTGAATATTTTAGATGCGATTAATATATGAGTATTGCTTCTGTGAAAATGTTGTTTTTGTTTTAGGTATTTTGCATTTTCCGTGTGTTGAGTAGCGTGTATGAATATCTTTTTGTGTGCAATCTTTAATACCATTTTTCCATACATGTATGAGAGCTATTTTAATATACAGTTGGCGAATGTCTAGTACTGTCTAGTTGAAAAATGGCTCTGATGGATGAGAGGGGGAACATTTGAAGATGAACCTTAGCAAAAGTTTTTGAACGGTCACTAGAGGATAGAGAATGGATGCTGCACATCCTCCCCATCCTATAATGATTTATCTTTCAAAGCACTATCTTACTTCTTATTTTTGGGTTATACTAAATACGGTTCCATGCCAACTCAGAATCATGTCAACTCAATACCTCTTTGAAAAGTCATTAAAAGCTACGAAAAAAATGAATTGAAAAATAGTCCATGGCCTAACCTACCGTAACCTATTTAAGCATTTTTTAATATTATTTTTTTATCAATTTTAACGACTTTTCAAAGGAGGTGATGGGTTGAATTCATTCTGAGTTGTCCCTTCACAGATCCATTGCCAGTTTAAACGTGATAGAAACAATAATTCAAGTTATTTATTGGTTCGTTGATACATTTATCAAGGACCGGCAACTTGGAGAGAAACAGGTTAATGCTTTGGATTGAAAGCTGAAAACCATTCTTGACGTAGAATATGAATGGAGTTGGATCACTACATTTATTGAATTACAATTCCGACAGTTGTTGAAAATTTAATCATAACCAAATAGATTTGCTTGTTGTTTCTGATGTAGCAATAGCTCTGGAACATTTCCATCGTTTCAAATGTTCATTTAACTGTTCAAACAACGAAACAATATGCCAAAATCTTTGTTAGAAAATAATTTTCATTTACTAAAAGCTAAATTTTTTAAAAGAGTGCCGAAACTCGGGCAAAAACGGGCAGTTCCCAAGTACTAGCAATTATTCATAATTTCAAAATTGTGGATCAAGTGCTTTCTTAATAAATGGCTCATCGCTTTATGTGATGCAGCTGCAACATTTAATTGGGTGTCTAATATATTATTCAGCAAGGACGCCCTACGTCGCATTTTGTGTTGTGTAAAACGATTGCATTTTTCTTCTTTTTTTGGTGACCCTTTTATTCAAAACAGCTTGATGAACATTTTTGCTAATTTCGGCCAACTGATAAAGTTTGACCACTTCAAAAAAATGTGACAAAAATCTTCTACAGATTCATCTTTTTCCTGTTTTTATTAATCGTTTCCTGGCGTTTTTCGAGTTTTAAACAGTTTGACTAAAATCCTTTCAACTTTTTAAACTCGGTAAGTACAAATTGGAGTTGGTACCCTTTTTATTATACCCATTAACGGACGATTAACCCGTGTCTGGACTTGCATAAGTAAGGAGCCGGATCGTAAGGAGCCGGAACGGAACTACCATTTAATCATTTTGTATTGTCTTACACCCCATCAAGGGGGTGGACTAGACCTATGACCGTGCATGAACTGAGGAGATGACTCCCAAGGCAGCGGTTGCATAACCCGCCCGCGCCTCCCCCGTCGCCATGAGCGGGCCTGAAGACCAACCGTTGCGGACCGGTGCCCTTCCGCCCCGCCTCCGGTGACCCGATGCTCACTTTTATCCCTAGGGTCTTCAGGTCTTTCCCTCTTTAATTCCAACACTTTCTTCGAGGGCGTACCGGGAAGCCGGCGTAGGGGCGCGGACACCGAGTCCCGCTTGCGACTGGACTGATGGCTCCGCTTATCCTCGGCGGGACTGCCGGACGACTGCAACTCAGTTGCTTTGGTTAGGTCGTACAATCTCATCATAATAATATTTTTTTTTTCTAGTAACTTTCCCTCTTTTCTATTAATAAACTTTGTTTTCAGTTATATCCAGTGGCGGAGATGAGACGTGATACTGTGAAATAAATAACTAACACCATGTACGCACTCGCATACTGCCTGCTAACAATGTATGCCCGGACATTGGAGGTCTAGAGTCATTTTAATAAAAAAATAGCTTCTTTATGAATAAAAAATTAGAGTCCTGACGTGTACGGTGAAGGAGGAAACCATCTGTTTCCTTAGAACGCCGTGGGAAAGTGGTGGGCAACCTCCAGTATACCCATTAACTCCACAAAAAAGAGACCCTGAGGAAAACGATTCCACTCAAGGCATATATCATCTTTGGGGAGGGTGTGGAGGGTCTTCTTAGGAAAGGAATGTGAGGAAGTTCTGGGAATGAAAAAGGCATCAGGGGTGGGTAGGAATTAATTTGAGGGTCAGTACGTCCAGGAGTGCCGGAAAAATGAATCCATACAATTTGGGGGGGCGGAAATGGGTACCGCCGCACAGTGATTCGTTTCATACATGCTACACGCTAAAAACTATTGATTAAAATATTAAATTATTTTTAACCCTCTATTGAGGGTCATAATAGTGTTAAAAATGTTTGTTTTTGAATAATTTTTAAATAATGTGTTAATAGAGTATTTGAGGTTTACAATAAAACAATTATTTGTAAAAAGTAAAAAAAAAGTGTATTTTGAGTGTAATAAATTGCTAAAATTACGGTTCATTATTTGCTTATATTCAAAGATATAAGCCTTTTATTTGGTTTTTCAACTTTATTTCACCACTTGCTCTGAGCTTATCAAGTTCAAATGTACTTAAAATTTTGTTAAACATTCCCTCAAGCCTTTCTTTCTTCGGCAAACTCTTCCATATCACGAACTGGAATTCCAGCCTGGAAATCTTGTGTGTGGTTCCTGTAAAATGAAAAAATAATAATAATGTGGATTCGTGCAGGTTGATATCGAAACTGATATGAATAGAATATTAGTTGCACTATTTAAAAAAAAAGAAACTTATCGTGCGATTTTGATATACTCTCTGAGATAAACTCTCGAGAAGTTAGAAATTTAATATTTTTTAGGCTAAAAAAAACACGAAACTTATTTATTATTTAAAAAACAACTAAAATTATTTACACTAAAGTTTTAAGAAAAAACTTATAAACATACCTTCGAAAGTAGCCTCCATTTTACAGAACCGAAAAAAAAAACACTTTTCAAACTTGGTACACAATTTTAAAGGGTTGCTGCGACGAGCGAATAAATGCAAATGATAATTTCAAAACACATTATTCGACTTCAGGCCTCTGGTATGAGTCAATGCGTACACTAATCACCCCAATTAAGCATGCATTTATTATCCTGTCTATCTGGTAATGTCGCCATGATGTCATTGTTTGGGAATTCAAAAGTGACTTTTAGCGTCTAGCTTGTATGAAACGAATCACCTTTATTGGATAATGAACACCTCTGCCATAGGACACCCCAAGTGGTTCGCTATGTTTGGTGATTTAGCAGGGGTGCCCGGGTTCATGGTGTTGAGGTTTGTCCAGGTCTTGGAGGTGGATGACCAGGACACACTGAACCCCAGATTCTTACCCACCCCTTAAACCCTTTTCTTTCCCAGGACTAACCTCTCCTTCCTTTCCTTAAAAAAACCCTTCACATAGCATCCTCAAAGATGACATGGGCCCTGAGGGAAATTATTATCCAAAATTCATTTAAAAACATACGTATGCAACTTTCACTATTTAAAAATATTGAATAACATTTTCGCATGATTGTTGTAAATAAGATGGACCTCATAACGAATGGAGCCAAAATAAACTGCATGCCTGCTTGCATTACACCAACTTCAATGTCACCACTCACAGTAAATGAATGTGCATTTGAAGAAGTGACTCAGTTTATTTACCTCGGTAATCTTCACGCCGTCATGTGGTTAAACTACTCATGCCAAGAAATTACCAAAAGACTCACCCTGGCCGACAGATGCTTTTGCGGTATATATAAAGATATTTAAATAAATGGTGTACTGAGCTCTCCCAAAAAATAGCTAAAACTGTTTCAATTGGCTACTAGAGATAAAGATTCTAAGGAGAAACTTTGAAGCCATAGAAAAACATGATAAGATGACAAGGCCAGAACGGCAAGGATGACTAAGCATCTCGTATCTTCGAAACCTACCTGACTTGATGATTGCAGTATCTACTGATGAGGTGTTCGGTTCTGCAGCCTGCAGGGTAGGGATTGATGAATACTGATGATTAATATCCTCCTCTCGAAGAGAAGTTCTATCCTACTCTCAGAGGAAGAAGCTCAAGGTAATGATAAGCTTGATATGTGGCAAGGATGGAGGATAACTACTAACCACTAAGAAGGTTATTTATAAGGATGCAAAATTTAGGATTGTAGGGAGACTTAAGGTTTGAGGCTGAGTGGTGTGGAATGATGCCAACACTGCTTCCTTGAACACAATGTATTGGAGAGAGATAGCAGAAGACCAGCAGGAGTGAAGGTATTTCCTAGAGGCGGTCAGGATTTGGTGTACAGCATCGATAATGACGATGGTAAATAAGAGTGTAGTTTTTTTTTTCTCATATGAAGTGAGAACAGCAACACAATAAGGAACTCCAGTGAAAAATATTATGGCTTAAAAAAATATGTTCATATAGACCAATAAACGCTGATTCTGAATATATAAGTTTTATTTCATAATATTAAACGCAGAGTTTTAAAAAAATTATTAAAAAGTCCATTTTAAACCTCTCCTCAAAACCCAGCGTCAAGTTGGCATTACTGAAATGGTTAGCGGTGACGTTACTGCTAACCTGCTAACTATTCACCGTGTATCAAGATGTATTGAAAATATTGACGTTTGAAGTCTTTCGCCATGGAAGACACGCACGCCATTCAACATTTCGTGTTTTTGGTTATTTTCATACTGTTAAAGAGATTTAGATAAATAATAGTTATTGTGTTTATTGGAAACATTATTTAGGCTATCAACAATTTAAATTATGACGGAAAAGGGCTATATTTGAGGTTAAGTATAGTCGAAAATATAGTCATAAATAGGTCATATTTGACATTTGGTTTACGGTACATCGATCGTATTTTCGAATTGTTTTAATATCAAGGGCTTTTTATACAAGTTATTACACAATCGTCATGATCAGTGTATTATAAATACCAGTGTTTCTGTATGTGTTATACATAAAACAATGTACAGCCACGCCTGAACACAAAATTCGAGGCTTACGATGTCACTTGTATTTGCAATGAAAAAGATGATTTATTGTTTTTATATTGCACTTTGTTAAAATACAACAATAGTAGCGGTGAAATGTGGACATTTTACCAATGTTTTTCTATATTAAAAGCAGTTAATCTTGAATAAAAAACGCCTCGATTTCTCACACAAAAGTCATCGAGTCATCCTATAGTTTATTCATTCCGCCATTTTCTTACATTCAAAAACAGGGATGTTCTGCCCAAAAAAATTATTTCCCTAGATTTCGAAGTGAAATTTCCCTAGAATTTCACATTTAGCCACCTGATTGTGTAACACTAATCCTGTTATATGTTAATTAATATGATTAATTAATTGGGAAGATATCGGAATTAGGTAAATGTACTTATAATACTGTGCTTTTCCAAATAAAACACTTTGTGCTACGTGAAATAATGATTTAAAGGTACGAATACACTCACCACTGAATTCCGAATAAAAAAAACACTTTGCACAATATAAATCAACCGCAATCACCGATAAAACGGAACTTAAAAATATGTTTTTTTTTCAGAGGTCCCATTTATTTTTTTAGATACATAATATCATTTTGAGTTGTCAGTGTTAAAAATAACATTGCATATAAGTACATGAACAATAATTAAGATTCATAGGAATTCCAAAAAAATATATAAATAATATTGTCATATGTAATAAAAAATTTGCCAGAGTTCGAAATTTCCCTAGATTTTGTCCTGATTTCCCTTTTCCCTAAAAAATATTTTTCTCCCCTAGATAACATCACTGATTCAAAATGACAACTCGTAAGTAAATAAACTATCGTTGGATGAAGACGTCACACAATCCACTATAGATACGGTGCTTTTCGGGAGGTCTTGAAAAATTAAAACTTTGACAATTATTTTAAATATTAAAACTAACTATAAAAATAAAAATTAAAGTGCAGTTATTTAAGTGTGAAGGTCTTTATTCATTAAAAAAAAATAAAAAAATTGGACTGGAGTTCTCTATTATGTCATCTCTTGTGTTTAAAATTTTCATTCCCGCGGTAAATCTTTTAACTGATGATTCGGTTCGATTCCTGCGCAGCACGCATATAATATGTATATAAATAAGTTCTATGGAAGTTTGGCTGTTGTAATGTAGATTATTAAGCTTGGTAGACCTCACAATCACAATGCTTTTACCTCCGTAGGATTTTGACTCTGTTTAAAGATAGACCATCAAATATATGACGGAATGTGGTCACAGAGTGGTGGTAAATTACACAAGTATCAAGAAGTGTTGCAATAGGTGCGAGAGTGAATGTGAATATTTTTACGGGAACAAGGAGACACGAGTCACAGTGAGAGCTCGTATATATAACATCAACGATTGTCCTCTTCCTCCTCACACATCTTTTATGAAAACAAAAAGACAGAATATTCTAGAATGATGACGTATGACCTCTCACTGGGACTAGTTTAAGGTCAGATCCGCAGAGGAGTCAGAACATTAAACGAAGATGGATCACTGCCGCAGAGGAGAACGTTTTGTTTCACGGAATTTGAACAATTCATCAAAGTTAAAATTCAAGCTCTGTGAAGGTACGATTCAAGTTCTGTTTTAATGTTTCATCACGGATCAGTTGTTTACTTGGAAAGTATCAGAATTTGAATACTTGTTTATGAAGGACTTGTTTATTAACTTTGAAATTTGATGAATTGTTCAAATTCTGTAAAACAACCCGTCCTAAGGCCAGTTGCCTTCCATGAACTTAGGTAAACTAATATTTTTTACACATTTTAGACATGCCTCTCCGTATGGCAATTATTTTTTGTAAATTTGATTTTTTATGTGAATACCTCATAAGAGTCCCAACTGTTCCCATCTGGAGCCAGTGAGACTATGGCATCCCCGATTGGGGAATGTTGTGGGGCTGAAGATAAGTGGGGAGTGGAAGGAGATGGGAAAGATGAAGGTGGGGAAGTACCTGACTATTTAGGTCAAGCCACCAAAAACGGGTAAAGCCATTTCAAGCAACGTTTCAATTCTGAATGGTGGTCTTACACCAGGACGATACTGAGAGTATCTTCCACTCTGGAACGTGCCGCCAATACACCTTTATTTAATTTTAAATGATTAAATTGTGAAAACACAAATCAATCAATTAAAAATCATCTGCGTACGCCGAGATTTGAACCCGCGTCCTCCGGATCGCTAGTCGGCAGCCTTGCGCCAAAAGAAATACTGTGGCGCCATACTATTAGATTAAAAATGAACACCTATTATTGTCTGTTTAATGATCAACCAAATAAGTTGGTACTCTGTGGAGATTCACCAACATAATATTGGCTAAAATATTGTCATAAGATGTTAAGTTCTTACTTCCGCACAGCAACATTAATTGACTGTCATCCACAACCGTGCAGCTACAATTTGCAGATAAAGCAGGTGAAGTACACTATTTTCAAAAACTTATTTTAGCGGTACAAGAATCTGATGACGTAAGCCGTTTCTGTTTTGAACAGATACATTAAATTCTGAGGCGAATATTGCGTTAATGTTTTTTCGGCAATTGTTTCGGCGATAATCATCACAGATAGAGATTTCACAGTCTGCCCGCAACAGGTATCGCCGTGGGCGGCTGCGGAGGGCGGGGGGCCTGGGCGGGACGGGCTGGGGAGCGGCGGTGGGCGGGGGACTATTCCTGGATCCACGCATTCCTCGGCAGCCAACCGACATATCTAAACTATGTTCATTTTCTCATACTATATTAATCTAGACTGGTCGTAATAATAATTCATTATATCCATTCATAAAAAAATATTTAAAGATAAACAAATCTAGTGTATCTAGAAGAGACGTCAATAAGAAGATGTGTAATTTAGAAAGGTTACTCCGGGAACTCTGGGCACTCTGAGTAGTTAAAGTAGCTAGAATGGAAGTAAGTCGGCTAAAAACGTACCAAAGAGGTACCTATCTTTGCAATAATACCCCGCAGGACGAAGGAGTGTTGCATGGATGCGATTCTTGTTATCAGAACAGTGTCCAGTTCTTGGTCCAGTTAATCTCCCGATAGTGATCTCCTGACAGAAGATCACCCAGAATATAATCGTACAAACCAGCATCCGTGAGTATGAGTACTAGTCCGAAGCATTCTTGAGTATAATTCCTCTTTCTGGTCGCCTGTATACAATGTACATTCACACAAAATTGAAAGAATACAACATAAATTTTTAAGGCATACAAATTAAAAAATAAACACATTCCAATACTTATTTGATGCAATTGCTTAAATTACCTGAATTATCACAGCGAAGAAAAATCTGTGATGTTTTATTATTATTTAAAATCATCAACGGGTATTTGGATAGCCCTGAACTAGTGAATATGATAAATTATCAAGTCCCCAACAATCATAATACTAGACTCCATGCTCCATTTAACATAGTTGCTTCTCGCACTAATTTTATGTTTAACTCTTGACTTCAGAGATTACATCGTGTGGGGAACGAAACTTGCTCAGTTGACTGATTGATTTGATTTGATGACTTGATTTTTTTATAAAAACATCGCTTCTTTTAAAAAACGTATATGTTTGCAGATGCAAAAATCCTTAAATGTTCCAGATTGTTAACAGTAATAAATTTAATACCCACTGCTCTGTAACTACTTTCATAGAACCTACTTACTTATTTATATATGTAATTGCTGTGTACCTTTTATTTATTTTTTCTTTTTTCATAATAATAACAAACTTACATAAAAATTCTTAAATGTTTCAAATTGTTAACAGCAAAAAATTTAATACCCACTGCTCTGTAACTATTTTTATAGTACCTAATTACTTCTTTACATATGTAATTGCTGTGTACCGTTTATTTTTTTTTCATAATAATAACTATTAATAACAAACTAACTTCGCTGTGATAATTCAGGCAGCCACCTCTGGTCTGGAGCTCCAAAATACCTGAAAAATACCCTCGACTCTGTGCAGAAACAGGCGGTCCGTTTAATAGATTCTCCCATCTTAACAGACGGATTGCAATCTTTAGAGCACAGGCGTCGGGTGGGAATGCTATCCTTGTTCTACCGGTATTACAATGGAAGATGCTCCGAGGAACTAGCATCATTGATCCCTTCGGGACCGGTGCATAGTCGGGAAACACGCCAAACGCGTGCCCAACATTTGTACACGGTTGACATTTGTCACATGAGAACGGGTCGTTTCTTCGACTCGTTATTATGTTCAACAGCTCGGCTGTGGAATGATTTGCCGGCCTCTGTGTTTCCTCCTTCCTACAACATGGGTCTCTTCAAGACCAATGTTCATTCCTTCCTCTCCTCAAAAAGACCCTCCACACAGCATCCCAGATGACATAGGCCCTGAGGAAAATTATTTTCCTCAAGGCCTCCTGTGTGGAGCTAATGTAAAAAAAAACTTACGTAGGTACATTTATAATAGCACAAAAAAATAAAATTTAAATTACAAGAAATTTACCTACTTTTATGGCAAACGCAAAAAATGTTTTACACCTCTGCCAACCGGTTTGCTTCGAGTATGTTTGTAATCAGTAATCATGTTTTGTGTAATATTGTGACAATAATTTCTGAAACTAATTAGCCAGAGCCCAAATACGAATATGCTGGTTGAACACCTTTGTTAACAATTTACTTATCGAATACTCATCCCTACTTGTGTTGTGCCAACTTATGTCTGTCATGCTCTATTTATTATTTTATGTACTATATACTTGTTGTGATTCTACATACTTGTTATAATGCTCCTGTACACTTACCTTACAAGTAAAAGCCATCCAGGCTTAAACCAATAAATAAATATTATAAATGGTGGGTAGGTAGGTATATAAAATATTGCTTCAATTCAATTATTTCTGGCTTTCACCCTTCAAGGGTGTTCTAGGCCATCATTTATAATTACAGAGAAAGGAAAGGTGAATTTATATATTAATTTTATTTAAATGTGCAAATTTCAGAATTTTATGGAAGATTGGAGTAGAGTTCAGACTTAGAAGAGATGAGATGTTGAATGGAGGAGAGGCAATTTTTGATAACGCTTGATAGAAGAGAGGATATTTATTTAGAGAGGGACAATCAAAAAATATGTGATCTAAAGTTCCCACATCTAGACCACAGAACGTACAATCTGGGGAGTCAAGCACATGAATTTTATAAAGGTGAGAAGGAACGGAACAATGTCCGATTCTCATACGAATAAGTAAGGAAATTTCTTTTTTGGAAAAATGGGGGAATTTTTGAAACCACGGTTTTGATGGGATAGTCCTTTGTATTGAGGCGTAGCGGGCACCCTTGGATTGACTAGCAATGTTCCAATACTCTGTCCAAACATTGCGGGATCTATCTTTGATGATGGAAAAAATATCAGACAGGGGAATATGGTTTACGAGGGTAACGGTAGGGTTAGACGCTCCTTGTTTTGCCAAGGAATCAGCAATATCATTACCCACTATGCCAACATGTCCAGGAATCCAAATCAGAGTGACAGTTTTTCCAGAGCTTTGAATGGAGGTTATCAATACTCGAATAAGACATACAAAGTGATCATCAGGATGAAGAAGAGGACTTGTTTTAAGTTTTTGGAGGGAACTGAGAGAGTCAGAGAGAACAAGAGAATGTTCAAAATTATTTTTTATTATATATTTGAGAGATTCAATAATCGCAATGCACTCGGCAGAAAATATTGAAAATTGGTTTGAAATTGAATAAAATATTCTTTCATTAGAATTATTGTGGTAAACGTTAATACCAATACCACAGTTAGGAGAGTCCGGAGATTTGGAGCCATCAGTAAATAAAAGAGAAGAGTTGGGCCATTTAGAAGAAATAATGTCATTGAACATATTATTGACAGTACGGGCTGGGAGATTGGAATGACTTTTAAGGATGCCGATCCCCTCTAAAATCGTTGGGGATAGGGTGACGTGACTATATTTTAATTTGTACAAAGGAAGAATATCATTTTTGATAATTTGAAGCTCTGAGAGAGAGCGAAAATTTTTACAAATGGCAGGGAGAGGTTTAGTTCGAGCTCTGATTGTAGATGAATGTGTTGAGTCGTTGAACAACGAGACTCTGGGAATAATCTGATGACTTTTAGAATTTAAACATTTAAGAACAAATTTGTCAGCAAATAATTGACGCCTTAAATAAAGGGGAGGATCAGAACATTCTACTTGAAGGGAATTGATGGGCGACGATTGCATTGCGCCAGTTATTATTCGCAATGACTTAGATTGAATTTTGTCTAATTTACTGAGTGCATTTTTGGATGCAGTACTAAAAAGTGGGCAGGCATAGTCGAGATGACTTCGAATAAGTGCATTGTAGAGCAACTTAATGCAGATAGGATGAGCACCCCACCAAACGCCAGTCAATGATCTGATAATATTTAAATTTTTTTCACATTTAGTAACTATATTATTAATGTGGGAAGACCATTTAAGTTTCCTATCAAATGTTACTCCCAAAAATTTTACTTCGGAAGCATTGGGGATTGGCGAGTTTTTAAATAAAATTTGAACAGGGGGATTATTATGACGATTTGAGAAGGTAACACACTGACTCTTTTGTACTGAAAGTTCAAGACCATTTAAAGTAAGCCATGTGCAAAGGGCATCCATGGCTTCATTAAGATATTTGACGGCGGATGGAATGATTTTGGATGATAAGAAGAAAGCTATGTTATCTGCGAACTCAACGACTTTTACTTGAGGGGGAATGGTGACATGCATATCGTGTGTGTATATATTATACAGTAAGGGGGATAATACATCGCCTTGGGGTAAACCCTTCCAAATTGACCTACTCTGAGGAGTAACATCTGGTAGCTCAATGAAAATTTTCCGATCGAGAAAAAGATTAATAATAGATTGGACAAACATGAGGGGTAAGCCAAGGCCTAAAAGTTTTTTTTTAAGAATTGGGATGGAAACATTGTCAAAGGCGCCTTCTATGTCTATAAAGACTGCAAGACATACTTCTTTGTTAGAAATGGATAAATTAATATCAGTGCTGATGATGGCAAGGTTATCTTGTGTAGATTTCTTTTTCCTAAATCCAAATTGGGATGGAGAGAGAAGATGATTACTCTCGACGAAAAATTCTAACCGGTTTTTAATTAATTTTTCATAAATTTTACTAAGGGTGGATGAAAGAGCAATTGGCCTATAGTTGGATCCAGAATTGGGTGATTTGTTTAATTTTAGAATTGGGATGATTATTTGAGAACTCCAGTCATCAGGTATTATGCCAGTCTGGAAGATTTTATTTAAGATGCTTAAAAAGTGATTTAGAACATTATCATTACTATTTTTGATAATGCTATAAGGTATACCATCTCTGCCTGGAGATGAGTCCTTGACTGTTGATAAACAATTTTTTAATTCAATTAAAGTGAATGGAGAGTCAAGCCAATGATCAGACATAGGAGTGTTGTGGATTGGAGTTGTTTCATCTAAGTTAGGTACAGAAGGGGGGGGCAATTTTGTCCAAGAACTCGTCCATCCATTTAGAATGAGAAGCTCGAGGAGATGTTGGACTGAAGGAGGATCGAAATCTTCGAATCATAGACCAAACTTCCGAAATTGGAGTGTTCGGAGATACTGAACTGCAGAAGTTGTACCACCCGGATTTTTTTTTTGACCTCAATACCCTTTTGGCATTCGCTTCGGCATTTTTGTATATGAGATAGTTCTCCATAGTCATATTGTGACGATAGGAAAGAGATTTAGCTTTCCGAATTCTCACTACTTTGGAACATTCCTCATCCCACCAGGGAGTTGGAGGGAGTTTTTTGAGAGATTTGGTTTTAGGGGGAGGATTTGATTTATTGATTGCAGTTACGAGCATTGATTTGAAGTTATCGTAGTCATCTTTGACAGATAATGTATCGGTATAGGATAAATTTTGTATAAACTTATCCATATGTGAGTTAAATTCGTCCCATTTGGTGTGTTTTGTTTTAATCTTTGTCGAAATATGGGACTTGTCTGAATGGAAAGAAGTTTGATAAGTGATGGTGATCGGGAAATGATCACTGGAGCAAGGGTCGGGGGACACCACCCACGAGGAGAGAGGTGCCAGATTAATAGAGCATATGGAGAGATCCACTGCACTGGGGTTTGTGTTGGGGCGAGAGATTCTAGTAGGAGATCCGTCATTCAAAAGAAAAAGGTTGGATTCATCTAGGAAATCCATCACACTTCGACCGTCTCGATCACAGAAAGCAGAACCCCAGACGGGAGAATGGGCATTAAAATCACCCAATAAAAAGAAAGGAGGGCTTAGTTGACGGACAATTTGCAACCACGCTTGTTTATTGAAGTGCGATGTTGGGGGAAGATAGATAGAAACAAAGGAAGTGTCCTTTATTTTAGCTGCAACCATTTGAAAGTCAGCATTGGGGGGTTTGATATTATTTATTGGGAAAAACGGAAGGGATTTTTTAATAAAAAGGGCAGCACCTCCGCCCGTACCTTCCGGGCGATCATCGCGGAGACAGGAGTACCCTCCCACATTAAAGTGGGTGGATGGAGTAAACCATGTCTCCGAGACAGCAGCCACAGAAACAAGGTTTGAATTTAATAGGTTAAGAAGGTTTGATTTGTTAGAAATAGCACTGCGGCTATTCCACTGAAGAATTCTGACATCTTGAAGAGCCATTTTGAATAAATGATTTTAATGTGGAAATAATAGAAGCAGCGTTGGACGGTAGATTAGTTTGAGAAGAAATTAGGTCAATTAGAAGCATAATAAGAGTTTGAATAAATGAAGAATTATCTTGGGAGAGTTGTTCAGAAAGCTTTTGATAGTTTGTTGAGGATGAATTATAATTGTTTGCGCACCCATTTGTGGCGTGTGAAAGAGGAGAACCATTGGGATTTAAGAGAAGTGAGTTGTGTTGTTGCTGATCGTATCCACGAGCCTGTTTAGAGATAGGGTTTTTGTATGTGAATTTTGTTGAACGGGAAGATGTTGAGGAGGAGGCGAGAGGGTTGGATGAAGAGTTACTGGATAAAACCTCGGAAAATGATTTTTTGACAGGCGGGAATAATTTAGAAGCCTGCAGAAAAGACAAGTTCTCAGAGGCCATAGAAATTTTTATATTTTTTTGGCGAGATTGTTCGGGGCAAGAAGAGTTAATGGCGGAATGAGCGCCTAAGCAGTTAAAACATTTAGGTGAAGAGAGAGAAGAACATTGGTCAGCCGAGTGGTTTTCTCCACATTTGAAACATCTGGGAGGGGATCTGCATGCAGCTTTGGTATGACCAAAACGGCAGCAGTTGTAACATTGAGTGGTGGGATAAGTGTACATTTCAACTGGTAAGGAGTTGAAAAATAAATAAATATGGGAGGGAAGAGATTGTCCTTCGAATGTGATGACGACAGATTGGGAGGGCTTCCAGGAAACGATGCCCTCAGAGGTGTCCTTATAATTTAGCCTCCTGGCTTTTATGGGATTGCCGATATGTTGGGGGGTTGAAAGTGAGGACAGGATTTCTGGAATGGACAGATCGGTCGAGATACCCCTGACCAGGCCCATTCGAGTGACATTGAAAGTTGGGATGTACGCCTTGAATTTAGAATTTGATGAAATAAATATATTTTTGATAAAGTTGTTGGCGGCTGAACCTGACAGGAATTCAACAGAGATTCGGAAGCGACCCTCGGCTTTAACACCTCCAGGTTTAATCGAAAGGTTCTTGTTATTTGAAAGAAATTTACCAAATTCAAGAGGATGGATGGTTTTACCTTGTTCAGTTTTTTGCGCATATACAATGTAGGGGCCACGGGAATGAGTAGAGTAAAAGATTGTTGGAGGAGGTTGAGGAAGAGCTGGAGGGGACTGAGAAGACAAAGGCGAATCATGTTTTTTTGGGGAAAGGGGACTAAATTTTCTTTTTTTAATTGAGGTTAGGATGACAGATTCATTGTCTGAAATGTTTGAATGTTCTGAAAAGTCTATTTTATCTGAAATGTCTCCATCTGGAGGGTCAGGAGGGGGATCTGGGGGCTTTGTAAGGGGTACAGGAGGGAAATCCTCCTCCATTGTTCAAAAAATTACAGCTAATATAAAAAGTGACAGAAGTAAAAAAATTATATAAATATCTGAAAATGAGCAGCAAGAAGTGACTCCTGGAAGATCAGGGGGGAGAAGATTCCAACACACTAAACTTTTTACAGCCAAAACACAATAAAAAGATTGGTTTAAGAATATTTTTTGAAAGAGCAAAACAAAAGTACTGATGACAGCCAAATGTTATTGTTGCGAGCCATAAAATATTGCTCTTCTACGAAATTACAAAGCCGCATGCATGTTTTCATAGGTTCACGACGAGTTCATTGAAAACGAATTCATCGAAAATCAATTCATCGAAAACCAATTCATCGAATGTTCAAATCGCCAATTCATCGAAAAAATATATTTTGTTGATATTTGAGAGAAATGCCGAGCGGACCGAGAAGTTAAAAAAGCATTGGTCAACCTAAACTAAACTAACCTAACCTAACCTAACCTAACCTAACTAACCTAACCTAACTAACTTAACCTAACCTAACTTAACCTATTTAACCAATTTTTAAATATTTTAATATCATCACTCTTAATGACCTTTCTGAGTTGTTTATGAGTTGGTTTCATTATAAGTTGTCTGGTCACCGTTCCTTAGATATCCCTTTTTTGCAGTATCAGATAATAGGAAATCGAAGAGATAACCTATAAATTTTACATTGTCACTACGAAACTGACAGTTGCTAAACATATTTAACTCAGTTAAACAGACCTTTTTGGGTATTTAATTTTGACAGCTCTAATATCTACAAAAAAATGTTTTTCGATGAATTGATTTTCGATGAATTGGTTTTCGATGAACTCGTTTTCGATGAATTTGCTTTCGATGAATTGATTTTCGATGAACTCGTCGGTTACCGTTTTCATATCCACAGTAAATTGTTTTACCTTTATAAGTTGTGATAATAACATGCTTTTAATTTATCCCTTCATTTTATTTGAATTTAGTTTTTGGTAAGATTAGGTTAGGTTCGCTTGAAAATATTATGAATAATTAATTATGAGCGAAGATAAATCGTTCATCTTTTCGTGAAGTTTTCACGTATGATTCACGAGTGAAGTTTTTGAAATATGAAATTTTTGAAATTCGAAATTTTTGGAACGTATAAGTTTTTGAAATTTTAATTTTTTGTGAAAATAACTTCAAATCTGAATTTTTTAAAAGTATCCTTCCTGAAGGTGATAATTTTATGTACCAAAAAATAGGTTCGAGCTCCGCCCGAGCGCCTACGCTTCGTACCCTTCGTACACTTCGTAGATCATTGTGAGGATTCTGATTCATATTGTTCTGACGAATAAATCTATCATAATAATATGTATGATGGATTTATTCGTCTGAACGGTTTTATTTTTACATTAGTTTCACACAGGAAGCCCTGAGACAAAAAATCCCTCAAGGCTTATCTCCTTTGGGGATGCTGTGTGGAGGGTCTCTTCAGGGAAAGGAAGGAGGAAGTTCTAAGAAGGAAAAAGTTGTGAGGAGTGGGTAGGAATCTGGGGGTCAATGTATCCAGGACTGACGGACGTATGAATCCATTCCTCCCACTGCAGTGCAAGGCGATGGAGCGAGAGTGTCTGGCAGGGGAGGTCTAGTTTAGGTCTAAACAAACTGTCTCTCCCATCCGGCCCTCCACGCAGTAGGTGGGCAAACTGTCGGGGGTCTATTATCGGGGGTTCAAGCGTCAGGGAATTGTTGATTGTTGGGCGATTTTCTAAACACGAATTTGAAGACCGGTTGTGAAATTTTTTTTTTTGTAAAAATTGATTGTAATTTTATTAATGGTTCGATTTAATTGCATGAACAACGGATGACCATTTTTAAATGATTACTTTAAAGCTTTACTAGCCTGGAGATCATCTTGGCACAGTGGAATCGGTTCCTTAAATAACAAACAACAGAAAAAACATATTGGCCATTTCAAATTATGTAATTCTGTTGGAATTTCACCTTGAATTTACTGTTTCGAAAAAAGATATTTATATTTATGTCGGATTTTCTGTCTGTTTTATTAATTTGTAAAATGATAACTTTTTCGAAAGAGTCTCCGTCCAGAAATTTAAAAATAAAAATGTTTTAATAGACTGCATGTCCAGTTCAGTTGACAGTGGTTGGAATAAAAAATCTAATATTATAAAATTAAATCGATAATGATGAGGGGGCCGTCCGAAAATCGCCGGACTATCCCCCGACTACGATCTTTCAGCATAGTTTTACTTCGGAAAAACCCTTTCATTATTGATTTTATAAGGTTACCCTTTGATCTGAAGGAGAAATAAATAGACGTGTTAAAAAATCCACGATCTCAAGAACTAATTATTAGATCATGATATAAACAAACGTGACTTGCTGAACTAAACTCTAAAGAAATTTGTCCAAAAGCTTTAGATATTGGCCAACCTGAAAACATTTTCAAAAAGTTACAAAAATGATTTGTCAAATTATATTGAGATTTTTGGGAGATAAATGGAAAATATTGAAGAGATAGTCGAAACACTCTTTTTCAACATTCTACTAGTCTTTTCCTTCGACAGTTCTATAGATCGTAAATATAACACTGTTTTATCGTTAACACTACGAATTACGAATGTATTTATTTAACGTTATCTAAGATATGGTTTTGATAAACAGTTAGAACAAGTTTATTTAGTGATCAGCTCTACAAAAAGATTGATGTACCTACTTGATGTTCGTCAAAAGTACATAAAAAAGAAATATTTATTATCCACGAATACAAAAATCTAGAAAATCTTAATAATAATTGATCATAAATACATAACAAGAAGTCACACAAGAAAGGATCTCGTGTTCCCAGGGAGCAAGCAATACGGCAAAGTATCAAAGGACATATACCTGCGTACCTGGGACCGAAATTGTATAATAAAATCCCCCCAAAATTAAATATTAAAAGATGCAAAATGTCCTGCATCGGTTCAATAATAACTAAATGGTTGATTGCCTTGAGTAGTAGCATAGAGTGAATTTTTTTTTGAGAATTTCAAAATCGGCATAGTTGGAAAAGATGCTCCATATATTAACAATTACAACAAAAATAATAAAAAAAATATTTTCTCTAAACCTGGACATCGCCAAAGCTTTGTATTTTATCATTTTCACGATTTTACCTAAGTATTTATAGCTTATATACGCGAAATAAAACAAACGTAAAATTTGTATTTTACCACTTATTTCAAAGATAATGCATTCATAGATTGGTAGAACGGAACAAATAGTGGAAATAAAAAATGTACACATATTATTTACCGCATTGAAAAACTTGAAAATTGCAAAAGTTGCTATGAACGGTACTGCATTTTGGTGTCAAAAAGTGGCATAAGGTTTGGTGACTGTAACCTTGTTTTTATTAAGTAATCTCGTCTCAAGGGTTCACTGATAGCAGCTGAGGCTTCTGTTACAATTTTCACACTTCCCCCTGTGCCTTTAGTGGGCAAGGAAAACTCTTTACCATGACATCGACAAATATCGTGAAATCGGTAATTAACGGCTTGTCAAATTGTCTCGTCCCTAACAAATTTAATGAGCGGTGACTCGGTAACATTATCCCAATTCATAATATCAACATAATTATCTACCGAAAAATCAAAAAGGCACTTTGAAGGTACGAATAACGTTTGATTGCGTTTTCATTTGCCAGGATTCCAATATTCTTCTTAACGCCAACTCTCTACACCATTTTCGGTTGTCGGGTAAGATGGTTAACAATATGTTTGTGATACGCAAACCATTGCGCTGGATTACTGTATTAATAATATATTTAAAGTCACTGGACAAATATCGTGAGAGCACTATATTTTCATGGAAATGTCTAACTCCGGAAATACATATTGGTTTTGAACCACATAGGTGCGTAAACTGTCGTTAAAGTTAACAAATTTTCTGATGATTTTATGGTAGAAATGTAAAGCCGAAGAATCCGCATCGTTTTAGTGAGCCACTTGGAATGTACAATTTTACCGTTTTTTTTTGTCAAGTTTTCATTGCGGAATCTGGAATCATCAATCTCATCAATCAGTCAATGGTTTTAAATATTTTCCATATATACAGCTGAGCTGTACTTAAACGCTGTTCATTTTTCACACTTGCCAAAGAACATTGAATGACTTTAAATTTCAGGTTAGGAAGTTGTTCACGCTTATTTAAGGATTTTCCAATAATTCCAGTGAAACTTTGCGGTCCAGTCGATGCAGTTAAAAAGTAGTCGCAAAATGAGCTCGTTTGCTTGTAACTGACAGACAATCCACTGTAAAGGCCGTTTGAGAAGTGATTTAAGACACCAAATCACAACTCTTTTGTAGCCCTTTTTTGACTGCAGTTCCATCGCATCCAATAGCAACAAAGTATATCGACGAATATTACTCCTACACACAACATGTATCGTTCTGTAAAATTGAGCCAACATCTTGTAATACAGCAGAAAAAATATCTGCCTAACGTTCTGGCTACTACAGGGAAGGCTTTCACTGCAGCTTGGTCAGCATAATGCTGAATATTTTTTCGTTATGCTTCTTTCTCAAAAAACCTCGTAATACATCTTCACAAGTAGGCAAAACATTCAAAGGTAATTCTCATCCAGAGGTCGTGTTGTCGTAATGTTCAAAGTTCAAAGAACAGTTAATATAAACCCTTAAATAGCCTATCGAAAAATAGTTGAATATTCTAATGCAGCACATAATTAAAAATACTACGTTGTAACTCGACTGACGCGCACTTTGATAAAAAAAAAATCATCGAAGAGACGAAGGCCTAACACATACCCCCAATAAACACAACAATTCTCTGAGTTTCTTCAGAAGGGAAGGTCCTAGTCCGTTTAGAGCAGTCGTTCCTAACCGGTGGTCCGCGAGATCTAAAATGTGTTCAGCGAAACATTTGTTCATTTTACTACAAAACCGAATCGAAAGGTGTCCTAAAGCTGATTCGTAACCCTTTTGGTATTAGTGTTGGAGAGGTAGCTGAATAATTCCAAGAAGATTTCAATTTTGTACCATATGGTTCCTATGAGAACAAATAAATGCTATGGTGGTCTCTGGCCAAAAAATGGTCAGGAACCACTGGTTTAGAGGGTAGCCCAATCCGCTATGGAAAATTCATCTAGATCAAATCACTGTGTTTGAAACACGTTTGGGGTGGGAGAATTGAGTCTCTGGAGGGAATAGTTTAACTGTTGCTACGGTGTTTCTTTATAATTATATAAAAGGAGAATAAGTAAATACATATTATTTTTTTACATAAATACAAGCATTTCTAAGAATCTGGAGAACATTTTGGTGTTTTCAATATTTTTTATGAAAAATTGAAAGTGGTGGCGATGTCCTAATTATAAATATTTATTTTTTATATTTTATATTTAAGATAAGTACATAACGGAGCACCAATCCCGCGTTTGCCGAATTCTGTATTACGAAAAAAAAAATTCCATACTAGACCGCTCCACCCTATTGAGTAGGGTGCAGCGTGAATAAATATTAAATAATGTCACTTAAAATTTTATATGGGTACATATTAAAGGCACATTTAGTATAGTTAGTTATTTTTGCTACGTAAATGTATCTAATGTAATGTAATAAATAAATGTGTGACACATTTTTTGCGCGCAGAACAATACGAGAGTAATGAGTAAGACTAAAATTCTCCCACGTGCTATTTTTTGTTTTTGCACTAATTACAGTCTATTTCGAGAAGAGTAAATAAAGAAGTTTAATGACGTGAACACGAGACACCAAGTTCGCTTTTGTGACTAATAATATGAAATTTTATATTATTTGATTTCTCAAATATGTAGTAAGAAAATCTGCTAAATACATGTTACCAGATTAATTCGCTAAAAAGCCTTCCTCTACTCGTAAGCTTTTTTAGACCTCGTCCGTAGAAAGGCATGATAGGATTAACATTAAGGGGAACGACTGCGCGGCCGTTTTCATATATATATAAAACTTAAATATGGATATGAGGCCAAAATACCCAACCAAACTAAAAAAAAATATATTTTTATTTTTAATTTTTAACTTTATGAGTGAAACCTCAAATTGTAATATTTAAATAAATGAAGACAATATAAGCGAAACTCAATCGAAAATCTGGAAACAGAAAAATCAGAAAAACATATTGACACCTCTGGGACTCGAACCCAGGACCTCTTGCTTTCCGGTCAAATGCGCTAACCACTGCGCAACGGTGTCGATATGAATTTCGGTCATGTTTAACTATACCATACTTCGACTAAGAACCACCTACATTATCTTCATTTTCTTTAACGCATATATTATTGGCAACTATCTTTATGTATGATTGCAAGATTCAAACCCATACTAAATGCTCTCTAGATAGTGTCTGGATAAATCTTTATCCATTTTATTTAATATGCAATCATACATAAAGATAGTTGCCAATAATATATGCGTTAAAGAAAATGAAGATAATATAGGTGGTTCTTAGTCGAAGTATGGTATAGTTAAACATGACCGAATTTCATATCGACACCGTGGCGCAGTGGTTAGCGCGTTTGCCCGGAAAGCAAGAGGTCCTGGGTTCGAGTCCCAGAGGTGTCAATATGTTTTTCTGATTTTTCTGTTTCCAGATTTTCGATCGAGTTTCGCTTATATTGTCTTCATTTATTTAAATAAAAAAAATATTTTTAATCAAAAGGCATAACAAATATTATTATTATTTTTTTGTTATTTATCATTTATGTGTTCATGTTTAAATATTCCAATACTACTCTTCCATGGAAGCATTAGCTTGTGGCTGGAAGATTAATGTATATTGTTTCTTTAAAGATCAGTCAACAGTCGTTAACAATACTAAGTTTACACAAAATATTATGTAATTAATTATGTAATGTAATTTACATATAATATATTAAGTAAATTACAATGCTTAGGTAGAAAACAAAAAGTTGTAATTTGTTAGGTGTTATATAATTGAAAATATTTTGCTACTATCAAACTATTTTACTATTATTATTATTCAAGTATACTGTGTTTAGTTGTTAATATTCTTCTTTTTTTTTTTTTTTTTTTTTTTTTTTTATTAGGTTTGTCAACAGTGATTTACATCAAAGCTTTCACAGATAAAATTACACTGAACATGGTTGATGCTATCACTAATTATAGACAAACACAGCATTGATAATATAATACTTACATATACTTTACATTCATTCACACAAACACATACTATATGTACATTACAAAATAATAATTAACAAGTTTTACAAGGAACAAGTTTTTAGAACAATCAGTTTATAGGTTCATAAGTTTATAGAACAACGTAATAGGGAGCTTTAAAGCTTGTTAAGATTTGATTTGAAGTTGGCCAATGTTGACATTGTCAAATTAATCGAATGTTTTTTATAAGCCTCATTGAAATTACGGCACATTCTCGATAAGGCTGAGTCATACCCCAGCTTAGTTCGATATTTTTTAATATTTAACGGAACATAATTTACCAGTCGTGAACCAATTCTAGGAACATTGAACCTGATTTGATGAAGTAGAAAAGGACAGTTTATTAAACCATTTACAATTTTGAATAAAAAATTTAGATCTGTATTTAGTCTTCTCTGTTCAAGGGTGCGTATATTGTAGAATTTTAGTCTATCAGTGTAGTGAGGAAGTGATCGAGCTCGCCTATCGGAATATGCCAGGTGGTACATAAAATGTTTTTGAACCTGCTCTATTCGCTGAATATGAACTTTGTAGGTTGGACTCCATACAGCACTTGCGTACTCCAACACGTTGCGGGTGAAGGAATTGTACAGCGTTATTTTTGATGTGGGATTTTTAAAATGTTTACTGTTTCGTTTGATAAATCCTAGCATTTTCATAGATCTAGAAATGATATTGTCGATATGAGGTGTGAAAGTAAGTTTTTTATCAAATAATACGCCTAGGTCCCGAATGGTTGCGACTTCCTGGAGTTTAGTACCGTCGATAAAATATTGAGTTGGAATAGAATTGTGTTTACGCGTAAAGGTTATGTGAACACATTTTAAAGAATTCAGAAACATTCTATTGTCGTTGCACCACTTTAAAACTCTGTTAATATCGTTTTGGAGAAGTATTGAGTCTAGTAATGTATGGATAATTTTGAATATCTTACAATCATCAGCAAACAACAAAATTTCAGAATCCAAAATAACATCGCACAAGTCATTTATAAAAACAAGAAACAAGATTGGGCCCAAATGGGACCCTTGCGGCACTCCAGATGGCACATCTAATCCTCTTGACTCATAGCCATCAAATACTACTCTTTGTATGCGGTCAG
This sequence comes from Limnephilus rhombicus, assembly GCA_929108145.2. Taxonomy (NCBI): domain Eukaryota; kingdom Metazoa; phylum Arthropoda; class Insecta; order Trichoptera; family Limnephilidae; genus Limnephilus; species Limnephilus rhombicus. The sequence continues at coordinate 39,548,571 of OV815278.1, forward strand.
TTAGATAGGAGTAAAACCAATTTAGCAAGGTACCATGAACACCCATTTGTTTTAGTTTGTGAATTAGTAATCTATGATTTACTTTATCGAAGGCCTTGCTAAAATCTGTGTAGATTGTGTCTATCTGTTGACCTCTATCGACAGCTTCGGTTAAGGTATTGACATAGCAAAGTAAATTAGAGGATGTTGATTTCTGGGAGAGAAAACCATGCTGTTTTGGAGTTATAAGATTTTTGAGATGATAATTCAGATATGGACAAATTAATTTTTCAAAAATTTTCGCAAATGAACAGAGAATAGAGATGGGTCTATAGTTTGTGACTTCGTGAAGGTCTCCGCTTTTAGGTATTGGTACAATATTAGCCTGTTTCCATCTTGTTGGAAAAATGGATGAAGACAATGATTTCCTGTAAATGATAGTCAGAGGGAGTGCGAGACTGTGTGCACATTTTTTTATTAGGAGTGGTGGAATTTTGTCGGGGCCAGGGCCTTTGCTTTGGTCGAGGTTAAGCATTTCTATTTTTACATCGTGTACACTAATGTTTACTGTGTGCAGAGAGCTGTTCGAATAGTCTATTGATTCAGATTGAGGTTGAGTCTCTTCATTGCTTCTAATGTCATCTTTCTCATACACTGATGAAAAGTGTTGGGCAAATAGTTCGCTGCTTTCCTCGCCGTTTGATGATTTTTTTTCTCCAAACGTCATGTTTTGGGGGATAGTACTTATGTTTTGTTTCTTGTGTTTGACAAATCTCCAAAAAGCTTTAACGTTATTATGATTAACCAGACACGATTCTATTTGTTCAATGTGTTTAAAGTAGCAATTACTAATGAGTTTGGAACAACGGGTGCGTAAGAGTTCGTAAGAATTTCTATCACGTGGATTCTTATATTTTTTATAGAGAAGTCGAAATTTATTTTTTTCTTTTAGTAATTTAACTAAGTCTGGTGAGTACCAGAGGGGATGCTGCCTGTTGCGATTTATAAATTTGGTTACGCATTTCTCAATTATACGATACAAATGAGTGTAAAATAAAGAAACCATATCGTCTACCGACATGAAATCAGGTAAAAGAAGTGCCCAATTCAGTTCTTGTAATTCCTGATTGAATTGAACGTAATCATTCTTATTAAAATCATATTTAAGTAAGTTTTTATTTTTTAGCATTTTTGTTAATTTGAAATCAAAACTAAATTCAATCTCTAAAGGTGGATGATGTATATCAATGCGACTTAGGATTTCGGTACTTTGCCTGACTTGTAATGTTTCAGATATGAAATTTTCCCGACTTTCACCAATGAAAGCAGCTCTTTATCTGCTCCAGCCCGCTTGAGAATTTCTATGTTGGTGATCATGTCGGTCCATGGGACCTTGAGCATTCTCCGGTGAAGCCACATTTCAAAAGCCTCTAACCTGTTAATGGTATTTACCTTCAAGGTCCGTGTCTCACATCCGTACAGCAGGACTGACCACACTCAACACTTTAGCATTCTCTGCCTTAGTTTTAAATTGATATTGTCATTGCAGAAGGGGGATATCATTTTACTGAATGTAGTTCTTGCTACTTCAATTCTGCACCTCACATCTGAGTCAAGAGTCTCCGTTAGAATACTGCCGATGTATCTAAATCTTTCCACCTTTTCGTCATTGCAACTATTTAACTGTATCACTGATCCAGAGTGATCTAGTCGTCCAAATGTCATCCATTTAGTTTGACGTTGATTGTTAGGCCCAGTTGCTCACACGCATTATTAACAAGATTTAATAGGTCTTGGAGGTCATCGATACGGTCAGCTAGTAATACAGTATCATCTGCGTATCTTATGTTATTAATTACAACTCCTTTGATCTTCAGACCTTTCTCGGAATTACTTAGGGCTCTTTTAAATATATAGTTGGAATAGAGATTAAACAATAGTGTCGACAGAGTACAGCCTTGTCGTACTCCACGCTGAATTGCATTAGATCTCTCATTCCCATGTCTATGTCTAATAAGATTTTAAATATTAATCTCTGTACAACTTCTATTAAGGAAAAATTATATTAAATATAAGTTTGTTATAGACAAAAAATTTCTGTTTTTTAAAAAAAATGTATATCAATTTTATAATTTCTATTGCGGATATGAGCTATTATATTTATTTTTGTCATACGATTTTTTATTTCATCGTATTGCAAATATGGTGAAATAAAAATGATTAAAAAAAGCATTTTGATGGGTGTGAATCCAAATTACAAAGGCCGATTTATGTTTGAATAAAAAAATTGTTGTATATATATATATAAAATTTTCTATCCATATTAACCCACTATTTTATTAAATCATTTTTTTAATGTATTTTTCATTAAATTATTACATAAATTCGTCAAAATTTTTAAAAATAATTATAACTACCTCACAAAAAATGCCAAAGTTTCCTCCAAAATAAGGCAAAATTGAATTATTTTATGGCCTATGTATACAGGGTGTTTTATGTATATTTTTCAGTTTGGTTAGGTAGTTTTGTATGAAAAGGGGCACGTAGCAGTTCCTCTTAAAATTTCCTACTGACCACTAATTTATCCTTTGGATTTTTTTGTGCTCCACCTCTTGCGGTCATCTTGGTGGGTTTTTGGTCTACATAAACTATAGCCAATTAGTGTCAGAGAAATTCGCTGACTACTTCAAATCGGTTTATAACCAAACGTGTCCCAACTTAAATGCGGAGAGTCTTCGGCAGGAGGTGCCTAAATTTTTAGATTCAATTTCCCATGGAAAATTTAAACCTGAGGAAGTAAAAAAATATGTATTCAAAACCAAAAGCCCGATAAGGCCACGGGACCGGATGGAATTCCACCTCATGTAATCATCACGTTAGGGGAATATTTGTATAAACCTTTGTGCCATATAATCAACCTCAGTATTGCTACTTCCACCTTTCCCCAATCTTGGAAACTCACCAAGGTGAGCCCAATATATAAGTCGGGTTGCAAAACAGAGGCACATTATTATAGACCGGTAGCTGTCTTATCATCTTTTCCGAAAATTTTTGAAACACTTATTTGTGAAAAATTAACAAATAAAATAAAACTGTTTCTTGGGGGAAATCAGCACGGTTTTTTGTCAAAAAAATCTACTGTATCCAATCTCCTTGAACTCTCACATAAAGTAGCAAGAAGATTAGACGCGCAATATCAAACAGACGTTATTTACACTGACTTTGCAAAAGCCTTCGACCGTGTAGAGTTGTAGAGTGTAGATCATGACGTACTTTTACGAAAGATCCATAAAATAGGCTTTGACCAACCTCTAATTCAGTTTCTTGTGACGTATTTAAAAAACAGAACACAGTACGTATGCATCAGTGGTCAAGAGTCCAGAGAATTCCATGCATTCTTGATATTAATCGATGATATTCAAGAATGCATCCAGAGTACTACTTGCTTGCTTTTTGCTGACGATCTCAAACTGCTCAGGACGATACGCGACATTCAAGATTGTTTTAAGTTACAACTTGATTTAGACGCAATATTTTCATGGGCAGATGAGAATAAACTTTTCTTTAATGCAAAAAAATGTGTCACTATGACGTATACGCGTTCCAAAAACCCAATTTAATTTGATTATAAATTAAATAATGAAATTTGGTCATCAGTAAAATCCATAAGGGACCTCGGGGTTACATTTGATCCCAAACTTACTTTTTCAGATCATATGGTAGGGTTGGCATCATCGTGTTACAAACTTCTTGGATTTGTGATAAGAATAAGTAAACAATTTTCCAAGCCCGAAGCAATGACATCGATGTTCATCTGTATTATACGATCAAAATTAGAATACGCTTCTGCTGTTTGGGCCCCATACCAGAAAAATACATAGATTTATTGGAACAAATCCAAAAAAAAATTCTACGGTATCTTTATATGAGAATTCATAGTGAATATCCGCGATATGGATTTGCTATCTGAAACGCGCTTCGAAAGTCTCCAATCTAGAAGGAATGGAACCCTAACAGAAACAGCTTTCAAAATTATAAACTATTACATTGACAGCCCATACCTCTTAGAATGCTATAAATTGTTCGTACCGAACAACTACTGCCAGGGTCGCCACCACGACTTGCTCTGTATTCCACGTGGCAGAACAGATGTTCTGGCCCAGCATAGCATGACAAGAGGTATGGTGCTGCTAAATGATATCTCTAGGTCCCTTGCAATTTTTAACACTAGTCTTAAAGGTTTCAAGAGTAATTTTAGGCAAGAGCTCTAAAATATGTATTATTGTGATTTTATTTTTTCTTTTTTCTCGTTTAAAGTTATGTATATTCTACATGTATTGTAATAGGATTTTATATTAATCTGTAATGCACAAAAAAAAATTATTACCGTGACACCTAAGAAATTATTTTATTTTTATTTTAGGGTCGTGATATTAAAATATACATAACCTAACTGAAATCTAATTCTTGCTTCATCCACATTCTTACCTCACACAATAAGCTCTCTCTGCATTCTTGGGGTGTACGGTTTACGTATTTTACTGCACGCGGTTTTGTCTTCTATTCTCCTTCATTAGACGGCCACCGTGATCGAGTGGATTGCGGGAGCGCGCCGATAATTTTATTTGTACAATTTGTTTTATTTCACAATTAAGTAATTATTAATAATACTATATAGTAGATTTGCGGAACGTTCTGAAGATACGCTCAGTATCACCCTGGTGTAAGACACCATTCAAAATTGAAACGTTGCTTGATGTGGCTTTTTATGATGACTAGGACAGATATCTCTAGATAATAGCTAGGTATCTCCCCACCTACTTCTTACTCGTCTCCTTACCCTCTCCACTACCTTCAACCTCACAAGAAACTCCAATTGAGGATGCCTGGCTCCAGACGGGAGCAGTTGGGACACTTGTGCGGTATTCATGTAATGAAAATAAGAAAAAAATTCTCATGCATAGTATTCTTTCATTTAACTTTTTTTCTGACCGTGTGCCTTTTATGTCCACTTTCATGGCATAATTTCAAACTATTCTGAATTTGGGAGGTGAGTATGCGTAACGCCGCCCCGGAAACCATTCATTGAATAACCAACACCTCTTTACTTCAAGTGGTTCGCATGGTAGGGAGTGAGGTTTAGAGGTTTTTCCAGATCTTGGTGGCGGATGCGCCCGCCCACCAGCTGCTTGGCGGGCCGGATCAGGAGAGGCCGATTGAGAGAGACCCTTTGACATCTCCAGTAGGAATCTCTCGACCCATCGCCTTGTACCGCAGTGGAGGGATGGATTCATTCGTCACTCCTGGACACACCGACCCCCTGTTTCCTATTCCTTCATACCTTTTTTCCTTTCCTGATATTCCTCTTCTTCCTTTACTTAAAAATTCCCTCCACAAAGTATCGACGGCTGGCGTTGTGCAGCGGTAAGGCGCTTGACTCGCATTCCGAAGGTCGCGGGATCGAATCCCGGCGTGGCAAATAAATTTTAATTGATTTATTTGTGTATTTCACAATTTATTCATTTAAAATAATATATAGTATATTTGAGACACGTTCCAGAGTGGCAGATACTATCAGTATCGCCCTGGTGTAAGACCACCATTAAGAATTGAAACGTTGCCTGAAGTGGCTTTCGCCGTGTTTGGTGACCAGATCTGAATAACCAGGTACTTCCCCACCTTCCTCTTCCCTATCTCCTTCCCTCCCCACTACCTTCAGCCTCCCAACATACCCCAATTGGGGATGCCATAGTTTCACTGGCTCCAGACGGGAGTAGTTGGGACTCTTGTGCGGTATTCATGTAAAAAAAAATCCCCAAGGATGACAAAGGCCTTTAGGGAAATTATTTTCCCCTGGGCTTCCCGTGTGCAGTTAATATAAAAATTGACCATTTCCTTAATCTTGTTGAATGAACGTGCTTATATAAGTCATTGCTTGTAATATTAAATCATGTAAATATTTTAAACCATTAGCAGAAAAGCTTCTTTGTAATATATCTAGGTTTAATTTGTGTGGTTAGTATTGTATTAAATTATTGTTTTAGGATAGTTAGAATGTGTTATTCCCCGTTGCATTTCCATCTAGATAAATTTCTTCAAACCCTCAAAGTTATGGGTTCAGCGTCGGCCCGCTAGATGGTGTTGGTTGTGAAAAATCGTAATCTGGTGACAGACATTTTCCTCTCACGAGTTTTCTTGCAGATTCGTAGTTTACCGATTTATTTTTAAACATTGTTAAAAATTTGGACCATCTTTTAATTGACAAGACTCGAGACTCTTGATTTTGAAATTTTGTTGATTATTTATATGGCCCGTTTGATCAATAATTTTGACAAATAATTTTTTTTAAATAAAATAAATGTAGAGAAAAAGTTAAGTTTTAGATGTATTGTTTTAATTGGAAGTTAATTTGAAAATGGAAAATGTTAAATTCATGAAAGTTTTGTGGATATTATTTTAATTAAATTGGCTGGAGCAAACCCGTTCAAATTCACACGGTAGTCTGCGTTCTTGACAAATCATATCACAATAATTGAAAAATGACACAATTAAAATATGTTTCTGTTAAAATATTATATGAATGGATTCTTATCGTTTGTCTGAATTCTTCATACAATTAGATCCAATTTTGAAAGTGACACTCAAATCGAAATCAAATTTGAGTTCACTGAACCAGAGTTACGCAGGACTCCCAGAAAACACAGTATTTTTGATGATTCGGTTCTGAATCTTCTTAATGTTTTATTTTTATGTGCTCTTTCCAGAAAACCCTATTTTTTGTTTGACGATTTCATCATATGCGAATCTGAAAGGACTTGTTTGAATTGATTTGAATAACAAAATTAATATACGAGTAACAACATTACTTTCGCCAGTTGGTTTGCCAAGTTTTCCTGATAACCTTGAATTAATTAAAAAAAATCTAAATCCTGTTGAAAATATGTGTATGGTAATCTTTCTATACAAATGGAGAATATAGGAATAGCAACATGTTTTATTTGGGAGGTGGGTTTGGGTACCGCCGCCAGGGAATTTATTGGACTACCAATACCTCTGCCATGGGTCACCCCAAGTGGTTCGCTATGTCTGGTGACTCAGAAGAGGTGCCCGGACTCATGGGGTGAGGTTTGCCAGGTCACCATCGGCGTGGTAGGAGAGACTGTTAGCTGGTACAGGATCGGGAGAGACTGGTAGAGGGAGACCCTTTTACCACTGCAGCAGGATTCTCCGAACATCGCCTTTCACTGCAGTGGGAGTAATGGATTCATACATCCATCAATCCTGGACACACTGACCCCCAGATTTCTACCAACCCCTTGTACCTTTTTCCTTCCGAGAGCTTCCTATCATTCCTTTCCAAAAAATGCACTCCACATAACATTCCCAAAGATGGCACAGCCCCGAGGGGAATCGTTTTTCTCAGGGCCTCCTCTGTGGAGCTAACATAATTTTTTTTAATGTTTCAAAATACATTTTCATAATTTTTTTTATCGAAAGCAATACGACTGTCTATGTAAAACTTTTTTTCTGGTGACGTAGTATGAATCTCCAACCCCCGTTTGCTTCTGGCGTTGTATCAGGATGCGCCAACCCCTGTTGTTTTTTCTGGCGACATATTAGAAATCGCTAACCCCCGTTTGTTTCTGGCGTTATATCAGGATATATTTTTAATGAGAATAGTACCACTTTTTAGTTTCAGGTAAATTTTTTGTACAGTCAAATAAGACACAGAAATAAAATGTGATCTGTTGAAGTTTATTTCAATTCACACAGCCATTTAATGTTCATTTCATGTAAGTTAGTAAGTAGGTATTATGTTATGAGATATTTTTGAATACATTCAGTTTAACTGAAATAATATTTTCACGTAGAGCAGACACCAAATAAAAAATCCATTTATTTTTGAAGATTTGCCAACTACATATATTTCTATTGAACTATACTTTATAAATATTTTGAAAAGCATTCACGTGATTAACATAGAAATAATGCCCACACTTAATCAGGCTGTGTACGAATAACCAAATGCTACTTACTACAGTTTAATAGATTCAATTTAATTCGTTACACATCTTTCAGTTTGCAGATATGTTAATTAATTGTTAACATTTTATCATTTAAATATGAAGTAAAGAAAATAATGCTTTATAGTATCAGATTTACCAAAAAGCTGGGAAAAAGAAAAATAATGATACGCAAGTTTAAATTTAAATTTAAACAAACTTTTATTACATCATTGTTGTTATTAATTAACAAATATGTCAACTTAAAAAAAATAGTGACTAGTACTGTAATGTAAGAATAAATATAATGACTAGTGTTGTAATTTAAAAATAAACACAATGACTAGTATTGTAATGTAAGAATAGATATAATGACTAGTACTGTAATGTAAAAATAAATGTAATGACTAGTATTGTAATGTTAGAATAAATATAATAAACTCTTGTCATGATTTATTAATTTAACCAGTTTAGTTACATCAGAGAGAAATTAGCATTGATGATTCTAAAATAAATGTATGTTTTTTTAAATAGTAAAAAATATCAAACATTTTATTTTGGTATGTGATAAAACATTTCGTACTTTGTTTAAACAAGAATAATTTTATCTACGCATCGTTAACGCTACATAAAATAAATAAATATTAATTTAACCTTAAAATGTTACATATTAAAATAAAACAATTAAGTAATAAATTAAACGTAAATTATTTTAAACATTAAAATAATACAAAGCTTCCAGAGACTATAAATGTAGGTACTTTTTTCAGACGGATATATAATTTATAAAAAATAAAGAACATTTATTTTTATTTACCGATAATACTGAGAGTAGATTTATATTCAAATATAATGTTATTAGGATATATTTTAATTTATTAATAGAATAGGATTATTCTGCTCAATTGCCCTCAAGCGATTAGTTTTAGCGGTAATATCGAAGGGTTCAGAGCAAGAACAGGTGAGAATACTTACCACTGGTTACTATAATACTACTGGTTCAATAATAGATAGATAGACTAGGTATCCAATTTATCTCAAACGATAGTCCTAATAAATAACTTAATAGAAAACCTCCTTAACACCACATTAGAAAATTATTAAACCCCGTTAAACTTGTTAACAAGTTACCAGCCTACAAAGGGTTATTGATATTATTGTAATAATTTCCTACAACAAAATAATCTATCATGTTTTAATTGATAAAATAATTATTTCCTTCAAATAAGAGAAAAAGTTAAACAAAACCTAGAAAAATTTTTAGTGATATCAAAACAATGTATTATATTTTGTTTTAGAGAATCATGGAAATTATAAAAGTTTATCAGAAGGTAATTGTACTCCGTAAGTATTCTCACCTTTTTATATTCATAAACATATTCAAGTAATCGGGACTAAGTCAGGTTGAATGCTTAACCATTAAATTAACCTTTATACACATTATTTATTCTAGCTTTATATCCTTATTCCTCTGCGTCTTCCATCTCTTGGTTGGCCCTGAAATCTCTCTCCGCTTGCTGAAAGGAAAAGAAAATAAAGCTTATAAAACATGGTATTAAAAAATTATTGCATCCATTCACAATTAATTCTTTTTCACGATCTAACCGTGGGATTAGAAAGACGCTAAGTTATGTTGCTCCCTCTATACCAGGCATTGACGTACAGGCCAATCAGAGGTTCTGGGTTCGAGTCCCAGTTACGACCATTATCTTTTCAATTTTCTGTGTCTTAATCTCTTTCATATTTTCGTTTAGATTATTAGTGTTATCTTCTGCAAAATGATGGGAATATTCTTCAAAAGTTATAAAAAGAGAGTTGTTCTAACACAAATTGAAGACCATAGTATTATAATAAAAGAACTGTTCACATCCAAGCTATCCATCTCTCACACTATGTAAATTGTAAATAATATTGGCGCAGCCGGTAAAAATTGTGCAATGTAAGTAATCTTAAAAATATTTTTCAGATTTAAAAAAAAGCATTACAGAAGTTAGAAAGTTTTTCTATCATTAAATTACTGTAAAATTATTAAAGAGGTCGGTTTTGTAAAAGAGGTCGATACAGATTCAAAAATTATTAAAAGAGAATTAAAAGAGGATTATGCCGATAAAACTATTCCAGCAAATTAAGCAAGAATGAATATCTCATTGTTTTTATTTCAATTGTATCATGATGATAATATACAATAAAAATGAAAGAATGTTTAATAGTCTCTAATTTTAACTTAACATAAGACGTTCAATAAACTTAAACAAATAGATATTGATTGAAAGTGAACCTTAAAAAAACTACTGTCATTTTTGATTATACTATCAAGACCAACTAACCTATAACCATCAACCGAAACCGTACAAAAAATATTTTTGGGATGAAGTTCTAAAATTAAGAAAAGACAACCGTCCAACGATATTCAGAAAGGATTAATTTTTGAATGGGTTGCTTTTAGAAAATTTAGGCATAGTTATCTTTAAAAAACATTTCAAAGACTGTTTCAGCAACTGCGAACATACTTATATAGGTAAAACGACTAGTACCAACGTTTCGGGTGCATACGTGAGCTCTCTCCAAGAATTTTGTGACTAAATAAAGGCCACCATACAAAGAACTACAAAATTACGATGATGCAAGTTAGAAAGACGAATGAGCGGGTTAGGAGCAATACAAAGTATGCGACCCACGGAAGACGTCCCAGAAAGAACTGCCGGCTTTGGATAGCAGGAATCGGTAAAACTGGACATTTAAGGAAGACTAACATTATGTATGGAAAAAAAACATTATGTAGGTAGGTACTTCAAAAAATGTCTCTTTTTGGGGATTTATTGGAAATGTTTAATAATATGTCGATCATCAAGTTGATTAGTCAGACAACTCCAAAAAAATGAACTTCTGCTCCAAGAAATTTGAGTAGAGCATGTAAATGTGTACCCTCTATCTGGTACAATATTCAGATTACCCATAAACACCATCAAATCAATTATAATCCAGACAAACCTGAAGGGAAATAAACAAACAAAAACATGTTTTCTGGGGTACCAGTAGGAAAATTCAACATGTTGTAGTAATGTACCGGACGGTTATGCTCCCCGTTGTTATTTGACAAGTGCAAATAATATTTGATTTATGAGAATTCGATTATTGCTTTCTTCATTATCTCAAAACTAAGTATTCGGAAACACTGATATTTGCTGGACCTATTGTAGGGATATTTATTAAAATCGAAATTGCAAGTTCCAGTAGAATTTGTGCATGGAGGACATAAGAGTGGACTGTATTGTGTTCCCTGGGGATTTTTGATAGACAATTATTAATATCGCTGTGATCGGAATGTTTGATGCACGCGTATTTTAAACTTTACCGGGCTCTTGATTCCCAACTCACTACAGTTGTTATAATACTCAAAGGCATTGATTTTCAATATAACCAGAATCTCTTTGATCTGCGTCATATGAACGCGTTATATTGCTTTTTGATGAATAACTAGATTTGTGTTTTATGCAATACGCTTTTCCGAGATACCTATATCTAGTTTTTAAATGAACTACTTAAAATTTGAAAAAGGTGTTCTTTGGATGTATGCGAATTCTAAAAAATGACCGAGATCATCTATCATCTAGCTTTGAACTGAAAATAACGCTGTGGAACAGATGAAGAGAAGTTCAATTTTAGAATTGCAGGTTGGTGATGATTTAAGAATCAAATATATTATACTTTTCATTCATTCACTAATTAAGTTTTAAGACCCGTTCATATCTCAGGCGTAACTACCAAATGACATTCTATGGACTTACATAACCATGTTATAATTTAATTTAACATATCTTATAACTTGTATTATAATGTACTGTGTATGTCTTAATAAACAAATAAATCAATTACATATTAATGCTTTTCGAATAGTCCAATAACTTGTTAACATATTATGTATATGTAAATAGCAACAAATACAATATTATTAACTGATAATCCAGGACAAAATCAATGGAATAAGTTGCAGATGAAAACAGCATAGATGTTCATTTTTCAATTTGGGAGGTGGGCATGAGTACCTCCTCCCCGGGATCCATTTATTGAATAACCAACACCTTTACCATAGGTAACACCAAGTGGTTCGCTATGTTTGGCGACTTAGCAGAGGTGCCCGGTTTCATGGGATGAGGTTTGTCTAGGTCTTGGAAATAGATGCGTTTGCCCATTGGAGGTTATCCACCACTTACCCGCCCTGGTATGAGTAACAGATGGTTACTCCTTCAAGGCTCTCGCAAGATTCTAATTTTTTGTTAAACAAAGCTACATTTATTTATTTTTAACGAATCTAGACCTCCAGTGTCCCTGCGTATGTTGTTAGAAAGCAGTATATAAGTGTGTAGCACGAAAAAAAAGCATAACACAAAAATCAAGTAAGAGATATTAAGACACTGTAGACATTGGACATGCGTTTGTACTACTGTTATGTGACGGGCCGGATCGGGAGAAGCTATTTTGACGGAGGCATTTTGTCTTTTCCAGCCGTATTCTCTTGACCCATTGCCTTGCACCACAGTGGGAGAGAAGAATTCAAATGTCTGTCACTCCTGGACACACTGACCCCCAAATTCCTACACACCCTTCATACATTTGTCCTTCCCAGAACTTACTTTCCTTCCTTTTCATAAAAATACCATCAACACAGCATCCCCAAAGACATACCCCCGGAGGGATAAAATTGCAGGGCCTCCTCTGTGGAGCTAATGTAAAAAAACAAAAATAAATAAGTCTATATTGGCCGATACGTATGCAGTTCTGTTAATAGGAAAAGGAGAAGTAAGATTGTTAAGTAATTAGTACTGACCTCATATGGTACCATGAAGAGATCAGACCTCCTTCCGAAACGAAGCCTCATGGATGGGGTCCTTGTGTCCTTCCTCAACAGAGAGTTGTCTTCCATTTCCTTTAACGAAATAAAAGATTTAGCGGACTATAAAAATCTGCTCAAAATGTAATAATTAATATACCAACACATATTAAAATATTTTTAAATGAATCTTTTCGATAAAAGTTTTTTAATGGAATCAACGTATTATAACATTATCCCGAAATAAAGTTGTTAGAACTTCGTCATGTGTGAATAAAAAGTTGCCGTATTTAATTCGTGCCAAGATCCTGGAAGTTGCTTGTGTCAGGATTTCAGAAAATTCAGGAGCGTCGTCTCTAATATTTACGCTCTGCGAAGCGATTTCACGTAATTACTTTCGTAATATATCGCCGTTCGTATTATAAGTCAGTTTTTATAAAACTTTACAAAGCACCATTTAAAAACGAAAAATTAATAAACATCCAACTGCGAGCAAAGAAGATTAATGAATAATGTATCTTTTGAGTCTGAAGATGAAATAATGACATTTATTTGTACATAATATCGTTTCTAATAGATTTCGGAAAAAGTCCATCGGAATAGTAAAAAAAAACTTTCTGAAACCTTTTGAACTCTGGTTTGAAATAAGTGTTAATATTTTTCAAGGAACCTTGAGTTAAACCAAGAAATAATGCTTTTTTCTTTCTTAATAATGATATAGTTTCTGTTGAATTCTGGATTACATTTAAGGTCTGCTTTTAAAGATTCATTATATATGAACTATGATGTCACGTAAACATTAAAAATTGTGTTATTAATTTATTGGTAAAAGTGACAGCCTTTTCGCCTTTCGACGATTTTATAGAGTGATTGCATAACAAAGTTACCTAAAAGGCAATTTTCAAAAATTTAGTTCACCGTAATGAAACAGTCGTGAATGATATTAGGGGGCATACATTAATTACGTGAGCTCAAAAGGGGAGGAGGGGGGGTCCAGCAAAAACTCAAGTTACTTGAAAAGAATATACGAAGTGGCACAAACTTATCTCACCAAGGGGGGTGGGGGTCTCAAGGGTGGGGGGTCTAGATTGGAAAAAAAGTGCTCACGTAATTAATGTATGCCCCCTTATAAAATCTGTATAATAGTAGTAATTTTTCATAATTTAGTGAAAATTCGTTTCAGATCACCGCACCGCTTTGCATCAGAAATCCCTATCAACATTTCTAATTGCCGTCTCGGAACACATTTCTGAAAGGGATTCCGGATTACCATTCCGCATCACGGTTCCGTATCAACGTTCCGGATCATTATTCCGGATCACCGTTCCGTATCACCGTTCCGGATTGCGGATTGATTAATCTGAATTCCGGATAACCATAAATATAATATTAAGTTGATATTTTGAAATTACCGGCATGGGGAGGATGTGGGGCACGGCCTGTTCGAGGGAGCGGCGACCGAAGCGCATGCGCACAGGAGCGCGGATTTCCCGCTCGGGCATCAGTTCCTCCTGCAGCTCTTCTAGGTCGCGGGCTTCCTAAAAACAAGACAGTATACCAAAAGGTTAGTATGGGCTCTTTGTGGGATATTATCACAATAATGGTCATGGTCATAACGTGATACTCATATGGAACGTGATCTTAATGTGTGACCTAATTGTCAATTTGGCTTGGTGACCATGACTTGACCCTAAATATAGTTACGTGTTACTCATTTTATAATTATGGCTTCTTGTTTTTGTGACACATCGAGTCGAAGAAACGACCCGTTCTCACGAAGCCAACATCAACTGTGAACGGTTGTTCCGGTCATGTCCGTTGAGTTTCACGCACGTGTACCTGTGCATCAAGGATCAATGCTGCTGCTTCTCAGAGCAGGCTCCACTAAAATACCCGCAGAACAGGCTCACCATGCCCACATTGCGTCTGTGCATTAAAGATGGCAATCAGACGGACTGCCCTCCTCTGCACAGAATCAAGAAGGTTTATCAAGAATTTTGAAACTCCAGGCCAGAGATGGCTCCCAAATTCAATTATAGGGCGTACTTGAGATTTGTACTGGCATAACATCAATATATAAGACTTTATGTATACGGTGATCACGGTACGATCCGATCAGACTAGGAATGCCAAGAGAGGCATATCTTTTATGTGCAGCTGTGATCATTGACTGTGATTCTTTCTTGTGACTTGTGATGCGACCTCTTTAGAAATGCGGAGGACATGACATTTATTACCTTCGCGGGAGTACGGTGTATGACACATTGGACGAGTATCCACATCTATATTTAAATCAAAATATGCTTGCTTGGGTGTATATGAGCATATGATGTGTCTTTGCTTTGCTAAACCATTCATCCAATTGCTATGAAGCCTTGGGGATTTGATGTGCGCATCCCCCTGATGGTTTCGAGATGTAATAGAGATTTGGTGTCATGAAATTATGCGTTGCTAACCATTCATCCAATTGCGTTGAAACTTTGGGGATTTGAGGTGCGCAAGCCCGCGATGGTTTCTATATTATATCGTTTACACACTTTAGGTAATGAATTTGCTCATATCGATCATGCCGGAAGTCTGTCATCATACAAAAGACGCATTAGACAAAATTTATCTGCTAGTACTACCACGTAATCATAATAAATATAATCATGTAAAAATAATATTATATCCTACCAGTACCTATGCACTCTAATACCTATGGATTAGAAACATATCATAGGTAGGTACCTATGATATGTTTCTAATCGCGTTGTAAACTCCGATATGAAAAGTAATACCTTCCCTTTTTTTGAAATTTTTTATTATCTTCAATATTTGGCTCCTAAGAGCATTTTACCTTTACTAACAACTTTTTACCTTTATATTATTTATAAACGTTATAGTCTATCTAATATATAAAATTCTCGTGTCACGGTGTTTGTTATCATACTCCTCCGAAACGGCTGGACCAATTTTGATGAAATTTTGTGTGCTTATCTGGTAGGTCTGAGAATCGACCAACATCTATTTTTCATACCCCTAAAAGTAAAGGGTGTTCCACTCCGAATTTTTATTTTATTTTTTTTGGACAATTTTTTTTATTTTTTTTTTATGGTGAGGCATTAAAAAATACATGCAACCCTAAATTTTCACCCTTCTACCATTAACCCCTATTTTTTAAAAGTGATATTAGTAATTCAAACCGGTGAGAACGAAGCCGGCCTCTTTTCTCTAATTTTAATTTTTTTACTAATAAATTACTGTTTGATATTGTTACTACAAACATGATTCACGGTCCAATCACGGACAATCGTTGGGTGGTACCATATGCACCTCTGTTGAGTAAAAAAGTGGGAAGGAAAAAGGCATGAGGGGTGGGTAGGAATCTGGAGGTCATTGTATCCGGGAGTGAATCCATCCCTCAAAATGAGGTGCAAGACCATTGCCTTGAGCGGAATTGACCTTTTACCTTGACCTTTCCAGCCGGACTCTTTCGACCCATTGGTCGAGAGAATCCGGCTGGAAAGGTCAAA
Source organism: Limnephilus rhombicus (assembly GCA_929108145.2). Taxonomy (NCBI): domain Eukaryota; kingdom Metazoa; phylum Arthropoda; class Insecta; order Trichoptera; family Limnephilidae; genus Limnephilus; species Limnephilus rhombicus. The sequence goes on from OV815278.1 coordinate 39,564,899, forward strand.
AGGCCTCCCTCAACCAGTCTCTCTCGATCCGGTCCGCCACGCAGCAGGTGGGCAGACGCATCCGCCGCCAAGACCCGCACAATAGTCACCCTTGCTAAATCACCAAACGTAGCGAACCGCTTGGGGAGACCTATGGCAGAGGTGTTGGTTATCCAATAAATGGTTCCCGGGGCGGCGGCACCCGTACCCGCTTCCTTTCAAAAATTCCCATAAGTAAGTGGAAAAGTAAGAAAATCACAAAAAATATAAATTCATACACAATGCCATCTCTGATACTGACAAAAATAAAACACGGACAGTTGGGCATCGATAATTGCTTCATTGTGAAATTTTTAACTTAATAAAAATACTTAATTTAATTCAATAGTTATTGATTCTGAGGCGGTACGAAGTTCGTCGGGTCAGCTAGTATGTCTATATATTTTACTTTTAACTATATTATTTCATGCCTTTTAAATTTTTATTTTAACTTTTTACTTTTACATTTTACTTTATATTTTATAGTTTGTGATGAATGCTAACCTTCAACCTACGAGAAGCCCACAAGGAAATTTTTTTTCTCCTCAATACTATGTAGAGAATTCGGTACATTTGGCGACATCTGTCCGAGCAGTTGGGAACTATTACAGAGATCTGTATAAAGACTGAAGCGAGGGAAGCCCCATATCATAATTATCTCGAGAACAAAGAAAGTTTAAATTCTACCAATATCCCTTTGTGTAAAGCGTTTAAAAATAATCTGAACCAATCAGAAATTAGAGGCGTGTAGATTTTTAGTGGACTTTGATCATATTGAGCGGCCTTGAATAAATTCTCACGGGAACGTAGGGTGAACGAACTGTATAATAAACAAACCTTTAGACAAAGAGTTGAAGGATTATTAACCCCGGATCGTGTTTACATAAGGCGAGATCGAAAACTGGAGGTTTTGGGCGCCAAAAGTTTCAAATGGAAACAAAAAAATCTTAGACGGGAATGTTGAAAATAAATAACATCGATAAGGGCACGGAAAACGTAACATGAATGGTCCCAGAGGACGATTTAATTAAAACCGACCTGGAATGATCGCAAAAAACGGGTGGAATCTCGGAAAATTTCAAAACTGAAGATAATAGCCTGGGAAAGGGGGAAAACCCTATTTATATGGTGATGGAACGGTGAAACGAAGTAATTAGAACCAAATATCTCAAGAGAAAACTAATTGAAACTACTTGAATAGGTACCGATATAAGGATTACTCTGTTCTGACAACACCATTCACAACAAACAGGAGATTGAGAAAATTATATATCTAAGACCGCAGTACATTTTGGTCACTCTACAATTAAAGCAAATCGCAGGAAAAGATACTTAACGTAGTCTGACGAAAGGAAAAATGAAAAATATACTTAAAATAGTGGAAAATTATCGTTATCAATTCTAAATGAAGCGGAGATATTAGAAAGACGATTTTTAGAAGAAAATTTAATAAAAAGATGGTGGTTTCGTTGGGGCATGTTGCAATCTCAAAGGAAATACAATTAGTATTGTTAAGTGTCTGGGGTCAAGTAACAATACCGGACAAATTACGGATGATTTTATTCAATAGAAATGGTCGTTTTATGTCATTTGTGCCGTTGAAAGGATCACATAATTGAGCTTGGTTACTGACAAAGTGGACGCAGGAAATGGTTGTCGACCACACATGTATTTTGTTTTCAAAAACAATGAAGATCCGAACATGCCTTTTATTTACACAAGGCCCATTAGCGATTAAAAAGGGCCATAAAAATTAACATTGCTCTAACGTAATGTTTAGAATATAGAATTCCCATAAAACTTTATTACAAACACATTAACAATGACTTATTACCAAAGTACATAAAAATTTTAAATAAATACATGTCAATGAGAAAATTTATGTGATTTCCTACGTGAGAGAGATGTTAGGCTGGTTTCGGTCTAAAACATGAGATAGGAGATTATCAGAGATTTGACAAAAGGTCGTATACGGAGGAACCGAATTTGGGTTTTTTCTATGAAGGTCTGGGTGATCAGAAGTCATTTTCCTACGAAAAGAGAGCTTTAAGAAGTCTTTAAAACGCCATGGTTTGATAAAGTATAGGGTAGTTCGTGGAGAGTCCGTTGGGAGTTGGGATACAGACCGGGGTCGAGGAACAAACGTAAAGCTCTTTATTAAAAGTTGAAATTTCTACAAGTGTTTGCAAAGGAGTAAATTCAGTATATAATCTCCCTTTTTAATTGAGGAATAAAAAAAAAATCCGAAAAAGTGCTTAAAAATAATACTTCGTGAAAGTTCGGGTGTTTAGTTTTATAATGAAAGTGTTTAAAGTCAGTAAATAAGAATTTAATAATATTCGGGTTTCTTTTACAACATATAGTTATTGACTTTCTAATATTTAACAAAAATACAGTGTCTTAAAATAAATACAGTTTACCGGATAAAGAAAACACATCACGCGATTAATTTTAAAACTAACTAAAGGTGATATAATAATTAAACTATAATTTTACTTTAAATTACTTAACATCGGTGAAATTAATAACAATAAAAAATTGCTCGATTCATGGTTTTACGACAATAATATGCCTTAAAATTTCATTGTGAATTAAATAACGAATTATAATAAACAGTAGTGATAATAATCCGAACACTTAGAAAACGTACGTATCTACGGTTATTAATTCTAAAGTGATATTAAAATATTGAGAATAAATAATAATTTACCTTATTCCGGATTTTAAAATTAAAACATCTGAATTGCAATTTGATAAATCATTTTCGAATCGAATGAAATAAAAACAATAGTTAATACGAGGTTGAGAAACTAAGTGAAATACCGAAGGGAATCTTAAATAGACAGATATTTGAAGAGTTTTTTCATCATCAGAGTCATTTCTCAAGAAGACCGATAGGAATCCGTTAGCTAGGAAACAAAAAAAGGAAGCCTTGATCACAATGTCGTTGTCATAAAATTCCCGACTTGAAAAATTGTAATCGATCGAGGCTGGTAAGATTTAACCAATTATTAATTATTTTCAGAGACAGAGAAGAAAGGAACGAGCGGCATCACCATAAAATCAATCGGAGCTTTAATGTTTTGTCACTAACACACTGATAACAATTCTCACTTGCTCGAAAGTAGGTCAAATAGGAAATACCTGCTTTAGAAATACGCTAATTTATTATAGCTCATATAAAACGAATCGAGGCGCGTAGAACGTAATGAATGACTATTGAGGAATCCCCTTATTCTATATTTCGTATGCGGGAGTAACCGTGCGTCTTAAAATCAGGTAAAACAGGAAATACCTATTTAAAAATTAGGTCATACAAGTACTTGTTTTAGTTAGGTAGGTCTATTGTTTATTTAAGCGCGCATAAGGATACGGCGACATAAGATATCAGTTTGATTCGTAACCGAAATACCTATATTTCTCAAAACTAGGTTAAGCAAATTATACCTTAGTTGAAACTAGGTCATCCAGATACCTCTTAGGTTAGCAAAGTACCTACTTAAACGACCAATGTTTGGGTAAAAACTAGGACAAATAAAATATAAGAGTGTTAGTTAAACAATGAATCGTGTTTCAAAAGGACAATGACCGTAGAAATAAACAATCTCCAAAGTAGGTCAGTATAACGAAGGTCGTCTAAGTGAAGTGTAAACAAATAAACCATAAAAAATTATGTATCTATCCCTTATCGTTCATTCGTTCATCGGAGTTACTTAACTATTGGCGCAATGTAATTAGGTATTACACGATTTGATAGAAATGCGCCTCTCAATCAATTTTAGGTACATTGGCATATTTGAATAATAATAGTAATAATAATGATTTATTCCAGTATGTATGCAGGGGAAGTGGCAATGCAATACATTCTATATTTTAAAATTACAAAATAAAGACAATAACAAGATGAGGGAAAAATAATTAACAACAACACATACATTAAATAAAACAAATACTTAACAAATAATTAGATAGAAACGCATCACTAAATCAATTTTGGCATCCTAGCGTACTTGAAAAACAAATACCTATTAGCTTCCTTTCACCAGCATGATTAGGGTATGTTTATATGACCTTCGATTGTGTATCTAAAAATTCGATTGGAGTTCAATGTCATCCATTGACACAGTCACCTAGATCCCATCAACAAATAAACAAAACCAATCATTTATGTCAAGGGGCAGGTTTATCAATTATAGCTTACGACGAAATCTGCATTCAATATGTGATAGCAACATCGACGTTAAATTCATTCAATTCCAAACAACTTGATTATACTAGGGCGATCGCCAATAGGTAGCATTGATTCAGCGTGCAAAATTTCGCAAAGTAAAAATATTGCGAATATCCCCAAATTCAAAGAGAGTTTATCACAATTATTCAGGAGGTCATTGATTCAATGACGACTTGATTTATCTCTTTTTTTTAAATTTCTCTTATAGGAAGTAGGTATCCAAGAATCCATAATCACTCGCAATCCTAAATACCTAACACACGAGGAGCTAGTGACCTCATTTAAAAACCACTTGTGTTCAAATAACCATACAATCCTAAATCCTGAATTTGCTCACGCATATAAATTTCAAGGCTGCTGTATGCAATTATGTGCCGATCGGAAGGGTAGTGAGAACTTATTCCGAGAGGAAAAATTTAAATCCTGTGACGGTATTGTCGAGATGGGGGCATGCGGGAAGAGGTAGGGACGTATGCGGATAATACGCAGGCGCGGCATTTAAAACTACAGGTTATTTGCATACCGTAAGCTCTTGTCAAACCTGAAAGCAAACATAAGGCTCACGAGGTGCGTTTTATGTCAGCTAGTCAGAGGTGGGGGAGCGTATTGCTAATGGCTAGTCACGTGGGAGTATGGATTCGCCTAAAACAGCTGCGTGCCACATTCAACGGATAGAGGCATGATAAGGGAAGACATGTAATACCCCTTCTAGACTCAGTAGAGTTAAATTCAATCCGGAGGAGACGGAAGTCGGAGTGAGACAGAAAAACGGCATGAAGACTAGGTATTCCCCCTGCTGGCGTGAAGGGCCCCTTTCATAGCATGAGACGCCCGTTGAAGAGGGTAAAACTCGGATCTAAGGACAAGCCTAGCAAACGTACTGGGGAGAATCCGGTTTGTAATTGTTGTTCATCGGTCTTCACTTGGTTAGCGGAGGAGCCGACTTTTCAGCAAACATATTTTCCCCATCCTCATATCCATTCCTACCTTTTCTACAATTTTGCGAGTACTAACCATGAATACTAACCATGAATACAAAACACTATGTTAGGGGAAGTTGCAGACAAGGACTTCGAGTGATAAAACTGGACCTTCAAGTACGACCATCCTACAACGGTAAGGTAAACTTCTCTACCTAAATGTTGAATTTATTAACTGTTGTTTTATGTTATCGACGCATCAGCGGTGATAGGAAGGATTAAATAAACAAACAAAATTCCTACGGAAATCAAGTAGACACGAGGTTTAAGGGTGAGGCTAGTTTATCAAACTCGGTTTAATGTACTAAAATAATAATAACTAAATAGATCGGAAAATTCTCACACTTTCTCTAAAAGAATCTAGGGGTTACCACACGTAATACATTATCTTCTCTACATATGTGTGCATATTAAGTATGCAAACAGATGTAAATTCTAAAACAAAAAAATACACAACGAAGAATATAGAAATAATGTGAACAAAAAATCTTAAATCTTGTTTACTGCGAGAAAATCGCAGGGATTTGAGAAAATAGGGTAGGTTCAGCTAGATTATAAAGTATAGGGGTTAGAAAATCACGAGCCTGAGGTAGAAACAAATCGAAAGAGGGGGGGGGGGTTAAGTCAGGCCATCATACCTAGGGGTGTGATCAGTAGGACATAAGGGTAGAATTATGAACGTAGCTACGAGATTTGAACTACGAGGTAGAAGCTTAGAAAAGTAAATCAATTTGGTAGGGTTCATCACAATTGGTGTCAAAGCCAGGGGTGGCGGACCATTACAAGTTTACACTTTTACTTTATACTTTCATTTTATACATGTTAATTCTATTTACTACTCATTACCTTAACTACCTTTTGTTTTTATATTTAACTTAACATTTATATGTCACTTTCTTTATGTTATTGTATTATAATATGTATAAAAATAATTATGTCAATGAATGGCACATGTGGTGCCGTATGTTTTGAAATAAATAAATAAATAATAGTGAGTTGCTAACCATTCATCCGATTGCGATGAAACTTTGGGGAGTTTTTTTTGATATTTTCTATGTATACTGGTGATCTCCGGCGTTATGAAATTTATATTAAAAAATGCAATAGGTTTTTTTTTTTAGTAACTATATAATATTTTTACATTTTTATATGAAACTTGTTAGTTAGATGTATATATATAAAATAGAAAATATATTCGTAGTCCTCCTCACTAGGAGATACTGTGCTGAGGGGGACTATGCTTTGGATTAAGTTTTTGAGCGACTTCTATGGTTATCCTTCATTGTTTGGATAGGTTTTACAGAAACTTCTATGACGATGTTTTAAGTATACTATACTTTTAAGTATTCCATACATTAAGTCCACCTAAAAGTATATATTAAGTATACTTTTAGGTGGACTTAATGTATGGAATGTGGGAGGGGTGAGGGACGGAGGAAGCGGGAGAGGGGAATGGGGAGAGGGAAAGCGGAGAGGAAGGGGAGGCAGAAGGGGAACGGGACGAATGGGAAAGGACACGCAGGGAGAAACGATTTCTTTATTAAGTGGTATAGCAACGCATATCGGGAACTCGCTAGTTATGTATAAAATATCATCAAGAGAACCGGGTAACTTTTAAATGTTTGTCCAATTTTTTTTATTACAATAGCTTACAAGAGTAAGCATCTGTACGTTTTTTGCAATCAAGTTATATTTTCAATGTATACTTATTCAACAAAAGCTCAGGAGGAAAAACAGTGAGAGGCAAACTGAGGTTGTTTGGCGGTTAGACTAATGTGCTGTGGAAATGATGTAACAAGTGTATTTGAAGATGATAAACAGAAGGCGAAAAGAATACGAAGAATTATTAATCAAAAGAACCGTTTACTGAAAGCGCGCAACAATATTTACAAAACGGAACCAGACTTTTATTATTTTATAACCTAAAGGCTTCCATTGACAAAGCATTGTGTCATTTTATCTACATGTTGACACACGCTGTCTCCGATATGCTGTATGTTGACAAAGTTAAATAATTTTTAAGATTTTCTGAGAAAATGTATAGCGTAACCTGCAACCCACAAAGTAACTCTCACGAAAAGAAAATGCCCAAAAGAATGAATATCATATTACGAATCACGAGGTTATGTTTCACTTTCCTCCGAATATTGTCTTTCAATTCTACTAATGGTCGGGGAATATTGCCAACGCCAATGGGTCGACAGAAATAATTCCAAATCATTAGTTGATGGCCACAATTTTGATTCAAAGATAATAATCGAAGAGAGTAATTTCAATTCAGGGAACTATGAACTATGATAGATTTTATAAACAAATAAACATTATTGTTACAACTTAATCGAGCTAATTATGTTTGGTGAACTATCACTAAAATATGTAAATATAATGCTGTTATTATTACGCATGTTAGGCAGGGAGAGGGAAAAGTACCTCACTCTCGCGTAAGAGTAACATCGCAATATTTATCTCAGGGCCGTCAAAGGGTATAAGATTGTTTACAGAACATTGATAATTTACTTTACTGTGGAAGGATTGTGGTTATCACGGAAAGGGGGCTGATTCATAACGTTAAGCAGAATCGTAAAGAAACAATGTAAAATTTGGTACGCATATATATATATATCAGTTAAAAGGCGTACAATTTCTCATAAAATGGCGATAACAGGCAGAAAATCATTTCTCTGTAGGTGGACGTACGTTACATGGGGAATCTGAGATTTGGATTTGAGATCGAAATACCCAACAAAACTGAAAAATAATTTTTGTAATCGAAAGGTATATCAAATATCTAGTACAGATGTGAGCTACTTTATTTTTTTTTGCTTTAAATTATAAGATTTAGGCCATTAAAGATTTCAGTGTTTCTGGATTTTAGAGGCGATTTGGGTAATGAATTATTTGTGGGTAAACAAAAACCACAAAAAAATTATTTACTATATTTATTATAAAAATGTTAAGAAATATAAAACAAAAATTTAAATTTATAAAAAAAAATCATTTTGATGGGTTTAAATTTAAAAAATACAAATTACCTGTTTACTACCCCAAAAATACTACCCCAAAAATGCGTTTTTAAGGATTTTTTATTTTATTTTTCATTGAATTTTTAAAATAAAAATGGTAAAATTATTTTTTTAATGTTTTTCATTTACTCACAAATTGCCTCCAAAATCATGAAACACTAAAATCTTTAATGGCTTACATCTTATAATTTAAGCAAAAATAAATAAAGTAGCTCACATCCGTACAAGATATTTGATATACCCTTTGATTACAAAAATAATTTTTCAGTTGGGTTTTGTATTTTGATCTTAAATTCAAATCTAAGATTTGTATGAAACCGGCCGAAATGGGACGCGCATACATTCCTCTTAAATAATGTGCTTTTAGATATTATATTGGAAGGTTCCACGACCTTTCATCCGCTACAATATAACCTCCGACACTTAAACCTAACCTAACCAAACAAAACAAAACAAAAAATGGGATAAAAATAATACAGACATCCTGTAAAGACAAAAAATAATTTTTACCTGTATTATTTTTGTCCCATTTTACTATTCTTGAACTATTGTCTTTACAGGATGTCTGTATCATTTTCGTTCCATTTTTTTGTTAGTTTTAATTAGGTTAGGTTAATAATAATTGTTGGATGATTTCTATAGCGCCATTTCGTGAGAAAATCACCTCAAGGGCGCTTTACAATTCATTTATGTTTTAGAAGATATTTTGTTAGGGTAGTCCGTAGGATATTTTGTCGGAGGATATTTTGTCGGGGATATTTTTTCATGGGATGAAAACGCGTATTACCACATTGGGAAGTTATTGTGAAGAATAAATTCTAATATAAATAATATAAATAATATCAAACATTAATATATTGCATGACCACCGTATCAAACGTTATTAATAGACTTGCGTCTGTTCGGTAGAAAACTCGACGCCGCGCCTTATTCAAAACTATCTTCGTACTTGAAGTTTGTTAAAAGGGTACTTTTGTATTAGAATAGCAAGTAGCCAATAATGCCAAAAGATGGCGCCACTTAACGTTAACAGTGGCAGCCTGCTGTTGGATTCGTACCTACTTTCGTCGACCTCTCCTGCTATGGAGAGGTGGATGGTGTGATTATTATTGTGTCTAACTGCCAGTTGTGAATAATAATATGAACCACGTTGTGATTACCACCATGCGTCTATTGTATATTATATACCTATGACGCCATTGCCTGTCGCGGTTACTTTGTCCCGGTGACTAGCTGTCACTGGATCCGAGGAACCGACCATTTTTAGATCCAGTTCCTAACGGATTTACACTCAAGGGCCTAGAAGCAAAAACCTGCGGAGCGGGTTTTTAACTGCCAGTTTGTATCATTACGATCAATAAACTTATGTGATGGAAATTAAGTCTCTATACCTTTTACGATGAGGCGAGACGAAATACCCACAAATAAATCATATTAATTAATAGATCCATTACGTTTACGACAGAAATATTAACATCTATATGTTGACGTTTACAACAAGACGAATATTTTATGAATTTGGGATGTGCATGAAGATGTTATTTCAAAGAAAAGAAAACATTCTGTGAGCAATATTATTTTATTCGAACGAAGGTAATACAAATATATACTGAATTTAATGCGCAAAAGAATTTTTGAACTTTACGAGAGAGTTTGAATGTTTTTCTTACCAAATGTTCAAAATTATAATCTCAAAACTTTTCATATTTGGTCCCTACCTATTTACTTTTAAATGCATCTCTTTGAGTTTCGATTTTGTTTTCATGAATTAATGTGTGAATGAAGTGGAATCTTGAAAGTGGAAATTAATCCACTTCTCGACATCCCATTGAGCTGGAAATCGGCAGACAGATTTGTTGTATTTACAGGTATTTTTTTAATGGAACCTTCTGTAGATTTCAGACATTTTGGTTTTTTTAGTCGAGTCATTTATTTTCACAACAACTTTTAGACAATTTGTATTTGAATCAAAACAACACTGGTAACATTTCTGATTCTTAAGGTACAGCCCGATCCCCATTCCTGAATCTTTTAAAAAGATCTCTTTGCAATACAAGAATAATAAGAGAGAGATTATTAAAAAAAAAACAGCCTTTTTATTATCAACGGCCGAAAGCCCCACCATGATAATCAATTAATTACCTGTCGGTATAGAAGTACAATACTGTTATTTGGAGGCCTCTTACGCAGAGTTGGAAATTGGGATTTCGATGGGTAATCAAACTTGTTAAGTATGACAAGGAGATCATAGATATCACTAATTGCAAGATTCATTTAAGTTTTAACAATTAGCGTTAGTTGACTTCATTCCCTGGTGAGGAAGGTTCAATCCTTAGCCAAACCATTTTTTAAGGTTTAAGAGACTTTAGTCATTATTGTGTATCGTTTAAATGTTTTATCCAGATCTGACAGCTTACAGACCTTGCCGACGTCTGTAAACTGGATGCTTGTTTAAATATGGGCGGAGGTGTTTAAATAATGACCCTTGATATTAACGCGAGTCACAATGTATTTACAACAGAAACTTTATGTTACAATAATTTGTACAAGTTTAAAATTATTCTTGCTTTGAGGTAAAGCAGGTAGAAAGGGCGAACACTAGAACCGGAATAGTTATGCAAAACAAAATGCGTTGTCACGCACCTAGCTGGAGAGTGATGACCGGTGATACCACACTGCAAAATCTAACAAAAATGATATTTTATGGCTGTTCGCTGCCTCGCTACAAGACATTAATTTTATATAGATTAAATATTATAACAAAAAAAACTTGTTTTTTTTACGGGTTGATTTTTTCATATTTTAACATCTGAAAAAGGTGAACCCGCAGAAGGATTTTCTTACAGAATATAAATTTAGAATTTTAATAAATATTATTCTTTACCTACTCTTCGCTGTTATCATTTCAACTAATTTATAAGAAGATTGAGAAAAAAACTTTATTTTATCCGTGCTCTAGTCTTTGAAATGTTAATATTATTTTTCTTAGTATTTTATTAAAATTTATTACTTTAACTACTGTCTAGTGTCTGATACCTTTCAGCAATAAAATAACCCACCCACTTAAATTATATCTAAATAGATTCTTCTTCGAACGCCATATAGGTATAATGATTATTTCATCTATTACGACAGTTCTGTTTCTACTGAGCGTTTTAAAAAGGCAATAAACATACGTTCTTTATTATAATAATGCTGAGCTCTTTCAAATGATGAGATATACAATGCACGTAGGTCTTAAATGATTACTTTTTTCTCCAAAGGAAAAATTTAAACATTTTCTTGCATCTCTCTCACACACCGTAGCGTGATGTCTCCCTAGACCCCTATAATACTACTACTGACGACAATTTTGAAAGTATACAATATAGTTACATGGATAATGTTTTTTTTTTTTTTCATGAATACCGCACAAGAGTCCCAACTGCTCCCGGATATGTCGCGAGGCTGAATGTAAGTGGGTAGGGGAATCAATTGGGAAAGAGGAAGTATCTGGTTAATCAGATCTGGTCACTAAACACGGCTAAAGCCATTTCAAGCAACGTTTCAATTCTGAATGGTGGTCTTACACCAGGGCGATACTGAGAGTATCTTCCACTCTGGAACGTGCCGCAAATATACCATATCTTATTTTAAATTAATAAATTGTGAAATAACACAAATTAATCAAATAAAATTTATTTGCCACGCCGGGATTCGATCCTGCGACCTTCGGAGTGCGAGGCAAGAGCCTTACAGCTGAACTACGCCGGCCGTCAAAGTGAGTGAATTCCAAAAATTCAAAAACGTCAAACGCTGATGGTTTTGCTTTTATTCTTAAATATATAATGCTGCAGCTCTTTCTTACATACTAAATAATAACAGACGAAAATGAGACAAACGGTGAACGTATGTCTGCACCCCTCCAAAGGAAACGTACAAACATTATCATTCGTCTCCCTCACACGTATAAACAAATGAAAGGAAAAACGTAGTACTTTGGAGGAAACAGACACACCTATATTGTGTGTCTCATCTTTTGTCATACTTTAATACACATATATAATAATAATAGTCCTCGTAAGTTTGCCTAACAGTCTATAGTGGTTGGAAGTCCGAACAACTGTCGCGCTGCCACCGAGCTGCGTTCGTTCGGAAAAGACGGAAACTATTTCCATGGCTGCGCGGAACCTGCCAAGAGGCGCACCGGCAGACCAGTTTTTTTAAGGCTTACTAAATGTCCATTATCACCCAAAGTAGTTTCATCCGTGTACTCGATGACGTAGAGTGTCAACTAAATTATGAATATTTAGACGACGTAGGCTTTTGTTTGTTCGATCTGCAGTCGTTTTCAAGAAAGAAGACAAGTTTCGAAACCTATATTGATTGATGCTGCTGTGCTAGTGCCCTGGAAATATTTTGTATCTATGGCCCTCCGTTCATGGAGATACTTACATTCTACGTAATTGTGACGAAACCACAAGTACCCTGCTGATATACCACTTTTTAATGCTAGTCTCCGTACACGGCGCTATCCGAAATGTACGGAACTTATTCATTTTTCACGTGCAGCCGTGGAGTGAACACGCTGTCATGCGATGTTATATGACTTTTTTTCCAACATCAATCCATACCTTTTCCACTAAATCGTTTCTTACGTATTCTGGTAAAGTATAGTTATGTAATTTTTCCACTTCCAGAACATTACTTTCATGTTCCGACGCCATTTCTGTCAAACGTCAAACGAATAAGTATCAGACACATATGATGCGAGCGCCGCGCGCGATCAACACTGTCGGTATCGTGATACTGATTGGAAACAGCCACCGCGTAGCGCCGTGAACGGGCACCAGCAAAATCTTACGGGGGGTACTTACGATCGGCGCGTATGATACGCGCACGAGGATCGAGTATCTTGTAAGTATCTCCGTGAACATAGCACTATGAGTTAACAATGAAACAGACTTACCGGTTGCACGGGCATCATGGGATCGGAGCGACGACCGAAGCGCAGACGACGAGATGGGGACCTGGCGGACTTGCGCGCCAACTGGTGACCTGCCTCCAGGGCGCCGTGGCGGGCCAGCACCTCCCACACCTCGGGCAGGGAGTCTGCAACACAAGGACAATCATTAATTTAATACTATACACATGAGACAAGGTCAGGGATGTCGATAGATTCAGCGCTGGCTTACCACTCAGGTAGAAACCACTTCAATGGAGACAACCTTCGGAATGCGCAACTGTGCAAAGGTTCGCGAAGAAGCTCAGATTTACCTCCGTAGATCGCGAGTTCGATTGATGTAGTGAAATGAACCGAATGAAATTCAATGAGCCATTAGTTTCGTCCAGACTACGAAAGGCGTGCAACGCGTGACCTAGATATGTGCAAACATCTATCAAGCAATAGTTGAACATTCACGAAGATATCTTATTATAGTCACTAAAGATTTCATACACTTTGTTTCGCCCTTTTGATGGTTTATATATATTTTTTGCTAGTTATGAATGTGGGATAAATTCTACACTCTTGATCTCCGTGGCCGAAAAGATTCTTAGTAATATCTGACCGAAACAGGACTTTCTACCGAAACCGAATCTTCGGTATCTGTCTCAGTTTCGGCTGAAACCGAAACTTTTTTAGACATGTTAAAAATCTATTGTTTACTGAAATTTTGTCTATTTTTTAATTGAGGTAGGTACGTGAAAAAAGTGTTTTTTTATATTACTGCTATAAAACAAACAAAAATTACAAAAACATGTTAACTACTTCTTGAAACAAAAATTTGTCAATTATCAACACTTACATTATAAAGGAAGGACCTCAATAATTGAGTATTTTAATTTTAATTGCGTTCACAATCACAATATTCTTCTCACACGTGTTAAATGAAATAAAATTTAAAAAAAAACAATAATTTAAGTATGTGATATTTCTTTGATATTACTGCGATAAAACAAACGAATATTATAAAAATTAACACATAAACTCACAACACAATCACGCTGAACCGGTCGGTGAACTCAGCTGATGGTGGTGGGTGACAAACAAGCCACGAACTCACTCGAAGTCAGCCGAACGACGCGCGATAATTCACGAACGCAGAGTTTCTGCCGAAACCGAAACTGATTTTTTTTGCCGAAACATGCCAAAACCAAAACCGAAGCTGAACCTTCGGTCGGTCACTAATTCTTAGCTCTGCATCCATAGGTCACGTTTTCTGAGATTGAGTTGATATGTTCGTAATTGTAGTGTATTGATTATTCATCGAGTTTCAGCTTTTTTCAACAGATGTCGTTAGCTTAGTTTGCAATACGAAGTTCTGCTATATCCCAACAGATGGCAATTGAGTGGGATATCGGAATATATATCGCGATATCTATCACCGTTCGTGTCTTAGGTACGAATGGTTACGATGATTGCCGAAGGCATCAGTGAGATTGGGCGGGGACTATACGGACGTCTGCCAAGTTTAATATTCATTATAAATATTTACGATACCTAAATAAACCAACTAGTAATCACTCGAACCTATAACTATTTAGAGTACACCCGTTATTTTTTCTTGGGTATTTCCTTATATTCACACACTTCAGCTCTGTGGGGGACTTTTCAAACAATCTTAGATTCACGATAAATAATCTGGTTTATTAAAGATTACGTACCTATTTACAATAATACGGCTGCAAGTCAGCCGACCTATCTACACGAGAGGTAAAAGGGATCTGGTGGCTCGCTTATCGGAGATTGTCTTGCTGGTTTCCGTCTACACGGGTACACTGTCACACACACATGTCACTTGAAAGCCTTTTCAATACATTACAGTTGTCTTATTACTGGAAATTAAGAACAGTGATTAATATTTAACCCGAGGAACCAATTTCCAGACCCTTGCATTTTGACCTCAATTCCATGTATTCTTTTCAACATTTAACGACTTAATTGAAGTTATCAAGACATTTTTCTGCCCACTGTTAAAAGTTTGTCCATCTTGAAACTCCCGACACATGTTGCAAAGTTTGAACCGCTCATGGGAATAGCGAGAAAGACCGAAATGTCCGCCGGTATTAAGACTGCCACAAAGTGTTCACCAGACGAGTTAACTTAATCAATCTGCGTTTACGCTCCAATTGACTCCCCCCCTGTTGCTGTTGGATGTAACCAACACTAATGGAAAAGACAAACAACAGGTTGGCAGCGAATACACTCCACTGTCTACTCTAAGCTGTACACAGTGTACATGAGGGTGAACCAAACTTTTTAAGCTTTCAACTACTGAACAAACAAAAAGTTTAATCATGTTTTGGACCAAAAGAGTTAGTAATTGTATCAAGAAGCTAAAGAGATGTTTTCCGGTGAATTGTACTGTGTTATTTTTAAAGACTCGAAATGCTTTTCTGCAGCAGTGAGCTTTTGTTAACTGTTATTGCCTTTAAGTACCTACAATAATGTATTCGTTCAATTGGATTTTACAATAATTTATCGTTTTAAATAAATACTACAGAAAGATGGAATATATTATCAACAAATTGTGGTTCAGAACACAAACAAAAATAGATGCCCGTATTAATACTATATAAACCAGAATGGTCAAAAAATAAATATTTATTTTTACCATAAGGTTAAGGAAACAAAAATAACTCTACCCATTAGACAAATGTAACAATCATCGTGTACTTAAAGAAACTCCAAAATTTTTCATTTTCATTTTCCTTTCCAAGGAATCAACAAAAGTGTCGACTATAATATAGCAAGATTACGGACATATTTAGCGATTGCCCCCAGAAGTTTACAAATTTTCTTGAATCTGTTGTTTTGACGTGGCTCCCTCCACTTGACCCAATCTTTACGAAAACTTTAAATTTGACTTATTGTCCCTTGTTTTTGTTTTTGTAAGATGTAAACCGTAATTGGACGGTTCGTATTTATTTTTAATGTTGCTTTGTAATTTTTTTTGAAAATTTCTCAGGCCTCGGGTCTATTTTATCGTTAGGTTAAAATATTTCCGCTTTGCAATAAAATCCAATTAAATGGAATATTTATTTGGATAATGGAATATTTAAGAACGCTTGTTTTCGAAAGGTGATGAAATACTACATCACATTTTATAATTCTAAATAAATAAATCATTTTAGAAATTTAGAAATTTTGAATGCAAATGTGAAAAAAAAAAATAAAATAAAAAGTTTTAAAAGTGGCTCACCTCACATTTTTATAACTAAAATTACTGATAAAAAAAAAAAACGCTTGTATATATTATTAGACGAGTATATTATAAACGTTATCGTCTCCACACTTTTGTCGTTTCATATAAAAATAATGAATAAAAAGTACCCGAAGTGTCATAAATTCATTTTCAAATTGCGTTTGAAAACTTTGTTTTCATTGTATATTTTAATTATGTTGAGTTTAAATTTTAGACTTAATTATAAAGCGTGGTGCTTTCTCTTTCTAACACAGTTTAGATCATATTTCTAACCATAATAATAAGGGACACACAGCGATTTCTTCAAGACCTATATAAGTGTATATAAGTGCGAACAAATTAGCACGTTAACCCTGTGTACATTGTAAAGGAAAATAAAAAAAACACCCATTGATGTGGAATTAAAAGTAAAATAAATCGACAGAGTGATTCAATAATAGTGAATATAATATTTAATTTCCATCAAGGTGAAACGCTTTGCAATACGTCAATACATTAAAATGAAAAGTTTATTGCCGTTTTTGTAAGACCAAGCTTATGGGTGATTTATTTGACTATACAAGTACCATCATAAACTCTATCGACTTTTATAGATTCCTCAATCACCACAACATTTTATCTAGCGAGGAGACCGTTGTAAATCTTAAGATCAATTTTACCAAATTTTCCTATGTTTAAAATTTTTTTCTGAGGAGGTAATAATCACATGTAGCCTGGAAAGGTGGAGAAAGATCCTGGAGGATAGTGGCCTAAAAATTAGCCGGAAAAATACTGAAGATTTGCATTTGTAACTCCTTCGATGCAACTGGATGGAGTAACATTAGCCAATTGTGATTCGTTTAAGTATCTGGGCTTACTAATCCACAGAGACGGAGGATGTGCATCGAATGTCATCTATAGAATAAGCGTGGGATGAATTGAATTCAGATCCGTAACAGGAATATTATGTGACTCCAAAATGCCTATAAAACTTAAAGGAAAGATTATTGTACCGGACTATTGTAAGACCCGCGATAATGTATGGCTCCGAATGCTGGACTATGTACAACTCCTACTCTAGGCAACTCGAAACAGCAGAAATGCGAATGCTTAGATGGTCGGCAGGAGTGTCACTAAAAGATAAGATTAAAAGTTCAAAAGATTGAAGGTAGCCAGGGTGTCACAGACATAAACAGTAAGCTGGAAGAACGACAGTTGAGATGGTATGGGCACATAAAACGGAGACCATCAGACCATACAGTGAAGCAGGCAATGTCTATGGAGCTTCATCGACAGTCATTCAGAGGAAGACCGAAGAACTCCTGGATGACTCAATACTCCAAAATACTTCAGAGAAACGGCCTGGATGAAGGACATACTCAGAACAGAAGAAACTACAACCTGAGAACGAGAAGAGCCGACCTCAACAGCCTACCTAGGCAATGAGTTGGGACAGGGCAAGGAGGAAGAAGAAGAAGAGGTAATAATCACATGTACAAAATACACAACTGCTAACACTGTACAAATCGCAAGTGCGTCCCACGGTAGAATTTAAACCTCCTATTTTTAAAAACGAATTTCAATCCTTAGAGCACAGGCGTCGCGTCCGTCGGACTGAATGCTGTCCTTGCTCTATCGGTATTTCAATGGAGATGCTCCGAGGAACTGACGTCATTGATCCCCTCGGCACCTAGTCGGGAAATACGCCAAATACGCGCCCAACATTTGTACACGGTTGATATTTGTCACATAAGAACGGGTCGTTTCAACGACTCGTTCTTGAGTTCAACAGCTCGGCTATGGAACGATTTGCCGGCCTCTAGGTATCCTTTCTCCTTTCTCTCTTCAAGACCCATGTTCACTCCTTCCTTTCCTCAAACCCCTCCCCCACACAGCATGACATAAGCCCCTGGGGAAATTAATTTTCTCAGGGCCTCCTATGTGGAGTTAAAAAAATAAATAATAATAATAAAATAATCCCCTCACAATCTTCTTCACGCAAAATTTTATAAAAATTCTTGTGTTTGGTGGGGTTTGGGGTTTGGGTATTTGATATTATTACACCAAACCGCCCATCCACGTGTTCACCTGTGTGTTACGCCCAATATCATTCTTCATCAAGCAGTTGACGAAGAATATTATATGTAAAACCGATGCTAAGTAATATTGCGCCTAAACTTGCCGCTGCTAGCTGCTACCTTCGGGACAATCGCGTGACAAGTTAGTTACAAAATGACACGAGGCATTTTTTTGAAATAATATTTGACGTGACATTTACCCTAACCTTTTCGATTATTCCCTTAAAATAATTTCCTCAGTGCAAAATGTCAGATCCGTTTTCATGTCATAGACATATATTTCATTTTCAACGCAAGAGAACATCGCACTTGTATGACTTATTACTTGTAGTTACTATTAACGTATTAAGTAAAATTTATTACATTTTTCTTGACATAATTTGTGAAATCATTATGTCGCCGTGTAGTGAAAAGTCACTAACCAGCAAATTGAGTTTGAGATAATGGGTGTTTTGTGATTGCAATTTTAAATATGTATTTTTAAGGTGATAATAAAAGTTTTTTTAAATATGATTATGGCTTGAACAATCATTAAAAACATATTTCGTGATTTTGCGCAATATCGGTTTCTTTGAGTTTAAAGTAAGTGATTTTTATTTAATTTTTTATAAGAACAACTCTCTTTTTATAACTTTATAACTTTTGAAGGTTATTCCCATCAATGTAATATATCATTGAAGAAGAAGATAACACTAATAATCTAAACGAAAATATGAAAGAGAACAAGACACAGAAAATAGAAAAAGATAATGGTCGCAACTGGGACACTAACCCAGAACCTCTCGTCTAACCGGGACCTGCGCTTTTACCAATGTAAAAACTAAAGTTATTTTATTATATGAAGGTCAAATAAAATATTTGAATACGAAGTGGATAGTTTGTATGTCATAAAAATATCCAAGAGGTGTGATAACTTCTGAAAAATTAAAAAATCTGTTTTTGTGCTGTTAGTAACATGTCATTTACCCAATCGATTTGGGGATTTTTCGGAAAGTCATCGACTTTATCCATGACGATGTTTAAAAAATAACAGTTTTTGGGAGATTTCAGCATTTTTTAAATATGAATACAGCACAACTGTCTCAACCGCTCCCAACCGCCTGGAACCAATTGGGGTATGTTATGGGCATCCCCAATTGGGGTGTGTTATGCGGCTGAAGGTAAGTGGGGAGGAGAAGGAGATGGAGGGGATGAAAGATGGGAAGTACCTGGCTATTCAGATCTAGTCACCAACCACAGCTAAAGCCATTTCGAGCAACGTTTCAATTCTAAATGGTGTTCTTAGACCAGGGCGATACTGAGGGTATTTTCAACTCTGCAGTATGAGTCACATTTATGATATCTATCATGGACATTTGAAATGCTGGAAATGACAAAATGTTGATTGTTCTGGAGAGGGAAAAGAAAGTTTTTTTAAAATTATATCTTTTTTTTTGTAGACCTATATTTATGTTTTTTTTTTTTATATTATAAAACAAGATTGAATAGAGTTTCAGAATACTAGTATATAATTTATTTTTAATTTTTCATAAAAAAATTCGATTAAAATCTACATAGTTAAAGTACACACATATTTTCTTAGAAATATTTATCGACCACTCAGATAGAAAGTGAAAAAAAATGGAGAAAAATTACATGTATTCAACACATATTTGGATTTTTGGCCTTTACAGCTTTGCAAATTTCTATGATCAATATACGAGATTTTTTGTTAATATTGATAACTTTCTGTTAAATACTCGTCACCGACGCTTCTTTAAACGTGTCAAAGTTATTTCAAATGAATGTTACGTTAAAGAAGTGGTCCCCAACCTTTTTATCACCGCGGACCTGTCAACGTTTGATAATTTAACGGCGGGCTGGGGAGGGGGAGGGGCATACATTAATTACGTGAGCTCAAAAGAGGGGGAGGGGGGGGGGGGTCCAGAAAAATCTCATATTACTTGAAAAGAATATACGAATTAGCTCAAATTCATCTCACCAAGGGGGGAGGGTCTAGATTGGAAGAAAAACTACACACGTAATTAATGTATGCCCCCAAAGAAACATTTAAAAGTCCACAAGTTGAGACGTCTCACCATTGAGAAAAACCTTTTGTATGTTCCGATTGCAATTATTTATGCGCTAGAAAGGAGACTTTGAAAACCCACAAGTTTACTCAAGTGGAGGAAAACTATTTTCGTGTTCCGGCTGCAACTATCCATATTCTCAAAAGGAGCATTTAAAAGTCCACAAGCCGTCTCACCGTGGAGAAAAAACTTTATCATGTTCAGACTGCGACTATTCGTGTTCTTGTCATGAGTTCACTGTATTTTTTTGGAAATAATTATTTATTTTTTTATTCCGTATGTTCGATTTTTTTAACATAATTTTGATATTTAAACAGGCCCCTGTGCGGCCCAGTACCATTTGGTCCACGGTCCGGGGGTTGGGGACCACTGCGTTGTAGTATTTAATAAGGGCAAACCGTAAAAATGAGACGTTTTGAGCAAATTAAAATAAAGACTTTCTCATTGAAAGAACCTGTTTGAGTTTCACGAATTATTAGGCATTTTCAAAGAAATTTCAATAATAATTGGGTCAATGTTATATAAAATACTTTATATTCAACGTTTATTTTTTAAAAGTTTTCTGAGCGGAGGACTGACTTCTTATTCCCAAAGAAAAGCTATTTTTAGTATAATATTATTGTAAAAATAAAATAGGATTTGTTTTTTAAAGTTGTAGATTGTTGAACATTGGTTCTATTTAGGGATCACAATCCGGAAAACCGGATCCGGTATTCCGGCGGATCCGGCATCACTAAACGTTTACCGAATCCGGTACCAATATTTGGCTTGTGATGCTATTTTTTGGTAAAATAATCGCACTTTTCCACCAGTAGGTACGTG
The DNA here is from genome assembly GCA_929108145.2 of Limnephilus rhombicus. NCBI lineage: Eukaryota > Metazoa > Arthropoda > Insecta > Trichoptera > Limnephilidae > Limnephilus > Limnephilus rhombicus. The sequence continues at coordinate 39,586,285 of OV815278.1, forward strand.
GAGAACGTGAAAAAAATAAGAGAGAAGAAAAATCTAGTGAATCTAATCACCATCACTTAAAAAAGATTAGACACATTACAGGAAGAATTAATTACAAATCTAGAAAGAATCATGTCTTATACCTTACATATTAAAAAAAGAGAAAGATTCTGGTGGAAGTACTAAATTAGAAAATGACCGCATTTGAAAGTGAAAGAATTCGCGGAGAATACTTGTTTGCTATAATAATTATTTGTTGACAATAAATCCGACAAGTGTAGAAGCTGAAAGGGCCTTTTCGGCCGGTAGCTATATTTGAAGCTCTAAAGTTGATTGGCAGGTGACACAATTAACCCTATTCGTTTTATACGATCATTTTTCTAAAACCAAAATTGTTCTTTTGATAATTTATACTTAAAATAATTATTTATATTGTGTTGATTAAACTAAAGCGTTATAAACTCATTATTGAAATAATTTTGCCATTAATTAGGCAGATTCGTTATGATGGCTGTCATAAATATAATAATAATAATAATAATATAAGTTTATTCCCGAATGTATGCAGGGGAGTGCAATGCATTACATTCCATATTTTAAAATAACAAAAAAAGATAAATGATAAGTTAAGGTAATGAGTAAATAACAACACATAAATTAAATTAAATAAACTAATAAGCATTAAAAATGAAACTGAAAAGAAAAAATGATGTAAATATCAAACACTAAAATGATTTTTACATAGCCGTTTACGGAGGGTATTTCATCGTCTCCCGTCTCCAGAGGGTCATCAGGGGAGATTCCATCCAGGCAGTCATGGCGGTGATGATCGCATTCTTCGAATGGCGCAGTCTGCGCCATAAACTTCCCATGCGGTGGCGGAGAAGTGCACGGAAAGTATGTACTCGTCCCTCCAGGAACATTTCCGTAGCACTGCAGTATCTCGGTAGGCGGAAAAGTTGGCGATAGGCGTTATTGTAAGCAACCTTTAACTTATGCCATTGGGTTACAGTGTAGTCAACCCACAGTTCTGATGTGTACAGCGAGGTACAGAAAGCGTCGAACAGTATTCTTTTTACTTTGGGGCTTAGAATAATATATTTTAATAATGAGACTTGACTTAGAATAATATATTTTATAAACTAACTATACAATACACTCACTCGATTATCTCATAAACAGTCATTTTGGAAGGAAAAGGTAATATTTTCCTGATTTGATCAATCCGGCCGGATCAATGGAAATCTTGCTTGATCCGGTCGGTTTGAAAATGACACCGGATTGCAATCCCTATTTACATTGGTCTCTCTCCGCGTTCTACCACAATATATGTAGTTTGGTATAATCTGGGCTTAAAATGTCAACACAAAAAACTCCACGGTATCTTAGTCCCACTTTCAGTGACTTCGCGAAACTTTGGTTAATCTGTCAGAACTTTGTTGCCCTTCGTGGCTATAAATATAAATCATTAACCACTTCACCATGGTAAACACATGTAAAGTTGTCAACGGGGTATTTTCACAAACTATGAAAACTACCCGTAAATATATGCGGTACATTTAAAGGTTTTTTTCTGATTTTGATCAACGCACTAAAAATGTGAACCTTATTTTTATATTTTCCTTCATAATTATTGACAATAAACACGATCTAAGACGACACTCCTGATACAAACTATTTGTAACTTCATTATGGCGTAGTGGCTGGTTAAGGGCCTTTAGCGGCCGAAAATTCACATTTCGTCGAAAGATGTTCTTAAGATCGTACAGAGCGTTTCCAATCAGAAAGATTAATTATTTTCCATACCAGCTTTTTAAAAATTTTAACTCAATATCGATATTATTTCATTCCAAATTTGCTTTAATTTATACCTACATCCAAAAATGCTGAAAGGCGTGATGATAAAACAATTAAAATTATGTACTTTTTGTATTTATTTTTTTAACATAAGTATTTATAATTTTTCAATAATGTTTTTCAATTATTTCTGGCTTTAACCCTTCAAGGGGTCATCATTTAAAATTACAGATAACAGATTACAGATACAAAATAACAGATTACAGATACAAAAATTACAGATTAAATTACAGATAAAAATTACAGATAATATTACAGATAAAATTACAGAAAATTACAATTCCTAGGTCATCATTTAAAATTACAGAGAAACGAAAGGTGAATTTAAATATTAATTTTATTTTTAAATGTACAAATTTCAGAATTATATGGAAGATTGGAGTAGAGATCAGACTTAGAAGAGATGAGATGCTGAATGGAGGGGAGGCAATTTTAGATAACGCTTGATAGAAGAGAGGATATTTATTTAGAGAGGGACAACCAAAAAAGTTCCCACATCTAGACCACAGAACGTACAATCTGGAGCAAGGGCGGACCCAGGATTTTTTTCTGGGGGGGAGGGGGCACAAAGGGCGGACGGGTAAAAAAATCAACAATTATTGTTACAATTTACAAGTTCAAGTACGTACAGGAAGGTTTATGAAAGTGTCAAAACAATAGAAAAATCAAATGTTTAGTAAATACAGTTTTTGCTAATAAGTATGTACTGTGATGGAATCTCCACAGTACACACAAATACCGTCTGGGGGGGGGGGGGGGGGGGGGCACGTGCTCACGTGCCCACGTGCCCCCGTGCCCCCGTGCCCCCCCCCCTAAATCCGCCCTTGATCTGAGAGGGAGACAAGGACGTTAATTTTAAATAGGTGAGAAGGAACGGAACAATGTCCGATTCTCATTCGTATAAGAAAGGAAATTCCTTTTTTCGAAAAAAATATCAGAGAGGGGAATTTAGTTTACGAGGGTAACGGTATGGTTATTTTGCCAAGGAATCAGCAATGTCGTTGCCCACTATGCCCACATGTCCAGGAATCCAAATCAGAGTTAAAGCAAAATAAATGTGCAAAAAAAACCGAAATATATTAACTTGTAAGACCGTAAATAGATAGACAAAATGGAGACATTTTTTTATTGATTTTATTTGAACTAAAATTAAAATTTTGAAACACGCGTTTACTAGACAACGAATTGATTTAAGTATGTATGATTGCATGATATGAAATACGTCTTGTAAAATAAGATTTTTCGTTTGAAAATTTAACAAATCTGCCAACGACCTACGGTATAACCTAAGTATACTAAAAATAAACATTTTTTCAGAAAATTTAAATAATGCGTTTACTAGATAACAAAAACAGTCTTTCGAAATCAACTTATAATTTTTTGTGGAAAAGAGTCAATACGTCTAAAATTTTATTTAAAAATGACGTATTTCCGTTTTTTTCTGGTTATACCCTCTTAAGAGGAAGCCACAAGGCTCCAGACGGGAGCAGTTGGGACTCTTGTAAAAAAAAAGAATCAATTTGCAAGTGTGAGGCATATTTACAGCAGTTCAATAATAGCACCACAACAGTATAATAAACTAAAACTTATTGGTTCACTGATAAACATACATGCCACACCTGTGTCGGTCTTCTCAAAGGAAACTTAATTATTCCCTTAACCGTTCATTTTACCAAAAGGGTTTCAACGAGTATTTTCTCTCTGGGTTAGCTGAACTCCGAAGCAGACGGTTTACAAAGCGTCTCTTGGGCCAGTCCTATCGTTTCATTTGAAGTCGCGCGGTAAGCACCTGGAAGCATCTTGCTCTCTAGAGCTAAAATTTGACCTATTATTATCGGTCACCAAAGCTGTGACATCCCTTCAGAGATCATGCCTTTAAGCCTGAGTTGTAGGGTGAAAAACTATCCCTCGCCCTAATTAGTAAGAGGCAAAGATATTGAAATATAAGTAGATGTGCTATCTGCTGTTTTTACTATGTGGGTCTGCGCTTCTGGGTGTCGCCGATACTGTTGACCAATTAACAAATAAACTAAAAGAACAAATAATTAACGAATAAACCAAACTAACGTTAAACTAAATGAACGAATTCTTTCCTTATTCAAAATATATTGTTAACCAATATTAATGCACATTTTCAAAAAAATCAACGAAATGAACAAATTCTTTTTGTATGAAAACTACGCTAATTAGCGCATAGTCCGGCGACAGTTGCGCGGACACCATAGCATATCTCTTCTGTATTTGAATATCTTTGGTAAGAGGCAAAGCGATGGCCATGCGGGAATGAGAAAGTATCCGTCAAAATCGAAGAACTAATCAATATACGTTCGGAAATTTGCATAACATTTAGATTGTTTGTTACAGTTCGATTTATCTTATTACCACAGTTTTGTTATGTCGAAGAATAAATTTAATTGAAATCTGAGCTTTCTTTTTCTCCTGAGGCAGTCTGATATAAGAAATGAAGTGAAGATGCTATATTATGCATTTAGATCCATTTCGCGAAAGCGTCAACTGCAATGCGTTCGCTGCATCGGACAATATTGACAAGAAGACGGTCTATTAAACGAAAATAACATTCATTTCGAGAAATAATTCCACAAATGCAATTATTTTCTTAGAATTTCTCTTGCAATTTCCAAGAAGATGTATTTTTAAGCCATTAGTTAATCTCGGAATTGAATAGGAAATCTTTATTACTCGAGCTTGAAACACTTGGTGTTATATCAATCTAATTAAAGACAATATTAGCTATTCTAAAACGAAAATTTAAATAGTAAAATCAGAAAAAGATTCGTTCGCATCCAGGAATTGAAACCAGAACCTTACGCTTGCCGGGCTCTGTTCTAAACACTGAGCTAAAAAATACAAATTATAATAATTTAAACTTAAATTATAATATTTAATCATTGAAGACAATATAAGCGACTCTTAAGCGAACATTTGAAACAGAAATATCAGAAAAAGATTCGGTCGCACCTAGGAATTGAACCCAGGACCTAAGGATACTTAATTTTGTCTTCAATGATTAAATGGTAACCGGACAACTAGGAATCAACAGACTTCAACAACTCTTTTGAAATTTCTTTAAAAATAATGATGAAAAAATATATTTAAAAAATTTGATTATGTTAGGTTAGGCTATGAGCTTTTTTCAATTTAATTTTTCATAACTTTTAATGAATTTTCAAAGAGGTGTCCGTGAGTTTTCAGTGAGCTAGAGTGCTAAGAAAAATACGACGTTACTGATGTTTTTTTACGTTATTTGTTTTTGGGGTGGCATTACTGTACAGTAATGCCAGCTCGTGGTAAATCATTTTTTGTTATAACTTGATATTGACTAAATTCGCTTTAACCATTGTAATTCTAATTCTAATTCTAATTCTAGCAAAATTCAGTTTATATTAATAGAGCAAAAAACCATGTCTAAATATACAGTAATGCCAGCTCGTGGTAGACCATTTTAATTTATATTGACTAAATTTGCTTTAACCATTGTAATTCTATTTCTTAAATTCTTACCATTGTGATTTCTAATTTTAGAATTCATTGAGAGATGGAACCATCTCGCAAACGGACTTGCCCCTGGCTAGCATAAATACCACGTTTTAGTGAACTATCTATTCCGTTCCGCGGCGATGACGCCACTGCTTGTCATGATTATTTTGTACTGGTGAAAGTTAGTGGAGCTGGCGACACGGTATCGCTTCGAAGTAAATAAGCACACACTTCACGACTAAAAATTACACATCTACCGGATCTGCCCTGATGATGGATACTACAAAGATGTCCGAAACGTTGGCTAAGGAAGGAGGTAGCGCAACACGGCATAACACCCCAAAAACAAATAAAGAAAATGCTTTTGGCCGTGAAAATCTTCAAACTTACGTTACTGATGTTGTTGAAGGTGAAAACGATTTTTTTTCAGTATGTAGATGCGGCGCATTTCTTGACTGAAATAATCCTGAAAATCTTCATACAAAAAGTTGAAATGTTGAAAAAAAATATTCATTTTCAGTTACAACAACGCCAATAACGTCATATTTTTCAATGTTAGCACTCTAACTCACTGAAAACACACGTACCTCCAATGATGACATGTTGACATGGATGATTCTGATTTGTCATGGAATCGATTAACTGTGGTGATTTGAGGTTTTACTCATCAAATTATTCCTAATTACACGTTTTGTTGCATTTCATGCCTGCAGAAACATATTAAATGTATATAAAAATTGATATGTCCAGTATAATATTAATTAGTATGATGTAGGCACTAGGCATAAGGTCCATACTATAATGGCGTGCAAAGGCTGGTGTGTAATAAATAATTATATTATAGACTAGCTTTTTCCTAGCACCTCCACTGCCACCATCAACCCCCCCTCCCCCACCCCCTCCACCCATCCTCCTGACACCACTCCCCCCACCCCTACCCCTCTTCCCTCCACCTTCCCTCGCCCCACTCCACTTCACCCATCACCCCCCTCCCCCTCCAACCCACCTCCACCACCTACCCCTCCCCCCTCCCTCTCCCCCCTCCCTCTCCCCCCACCCTCCTCCGCCCCTCCCCCTCTCGCCCCCCCTAACCCCCTCCACTCCATCCCCCTCCCCCTCCCCCACCGCCCACCCCTCACCCCCTCCCCCTTCTCGCATTCCACACATTCTTTCCCGGTACATTCAATCTTCAAACTGCTCGCGTGCCACTTATTACAATTTTTTATACAAATTTCATAATGGCAGAGTTCAACTCAAAATAACGAACAAAAAAAAAGAATTATCCAATTTGGTGCTGTCTTTCGGGTTTACGCGTGCATACATACACTTCTGTGATTTATTTTTAGAGATGGTTAGTACGCCAAAAAAGCACTATTTTTTAGGGTGAATTGCCTAATAAAAAAATTAAAAAAACATCGTTTCCAAGGCGACAATTGGTTTCTGACGTTTGCAATAAATCGATTTTGTTAGCGACAGAAAGCGTATGATAAATAATTTCATAACGCCAGAGATTGTTCGTAACGCCAGAACTTTCCAATATATATAGCCTATAATAATCGCAAATGATGTAGCTTTCTATTAATGAAAAAAATTTTAAAATCCATTCAGTAGTTTTGTGTGAAAGAGTAACAAACATACATCCGTAGAATCTTTCACCTTTACACTATTAAATAGGATAGGATAGGATAATAGGATTGGTAAAGTAAAACGTAATAACATACGACATTCTGAGTTTAGTACGTACTCAGTGTTTGTGTGATCGTTTACATATCGCCATTAGCTCCCATTAGCGTTGGCACTAACAGTACCGACACACCATAAGGAACGTCGTTGACACCTGTTAATAGAATTTAATAGTAATAATTTACATTTTAGTTCTCGTCAAGTATTAATTTACAATGACAGTTTTTATTCAGACTATTTTATTGGGAATAGCCTAGCGAAAATTTTTGTCAACACTTGTTTTTTTTTACTCATCAATCGTTTTGGTTTTAGAATATACATAAAATAGCACCTTAAAAATCACGCGATATCATAATTGTAAAACTGATAATTGTTGCATGTATAGCTTGAAAATACACGAAATCTGATTCAACTGATTCAAGATTAACCCTAATCAATTTGATTAAATGAAATAGGCGCTGTTTTTTTTTTTTTTATTATTGTATAAAAATGACATACAATGGGAATGTATACCCGCTAAGCTACTGAAAGTAGCTTGTCAGCAGGAGTTAGTTCCACAGATTAGTTAAAACCGTAAATAAAATAATCCTAAACGCATCAGCGTAGCAATAAAATACACATATAACAACATATAGCATACCTACAAAACAAGTTGAAAATAGTAAAGAAACAATATTGTTATGGTGAAAAATAGTAGAAGTGAAAACTTCAGAAAACTAAAGTAGATAAGAGTGGGGAGGCTACGAAGCACCGCCCAAAGAGGAAAAAGATTATACTATTTCATTCTCTCGCAGGCTAAATCCTAGAGATGTGTTTGTCTCTTTTTGTTTGTCTCTTTTTAGTGTCGCTATTTTTCGTTTCATCGAGTTTCAAATCACAACGGTGCTAAAGAAGTTTCACTTCAATAGGGAAATAATTATTTTAATATCAGCAGAAGGTTGAGAATGTAATTTATTAGTAACATAAAAACAGCTAAACCAATAACATGCAATTAAGTACACAGTGAGAGCAAATAATATACCTGTGTATGGTACACACAGATATCATACAATTATATTTATTTAAAGAATAACATAAGTGTGAGCGAGATATAATCTTAATACATAAGGTTATTCCCTAAGAGCCATAATTTTAATATCAGTGAGATTTTCGTTATAGAGCAATTTTCTTTAAATTCAAATGTAGAATGTAGAATTATTATAGTAATTTTTTAAAAATATTATAGGTAAGCACTTTATCTCTTCTCTGAATTCGTGACATATCAGTTCCAATTTTTAAAATAAAAATAATAATGTTTTTCTGTTAAAACATTAAGTTCTAGGTAGGTGGGTACTTTATCTCTTGTCTGAATTCTTGACACATCAGTTCCAGTTTTGAAAATGACAATAAAAATAATTTTCTGTTAAAAATATTACGCAACACTCTAAAAAGAAGAAAAAATTCAATTTCAAATTATCATTTCGAAAGAAGTAAAAATCACAGGTACATTTGCGGTGAACATTTTCCAACAAATACCGACCAATATAAAAGAAGAGGAAAATGTTTTAAATTTTAAAAAGAAGTGACGAAATTATGTGAAGTGTAATTTTTATTGTTTGTAATTTGTAATCTCAAATGCTTTACTTAGTTTGTAACTTTATTGCTACTTATATTATGTAATTTTTATATTCGAATTATGTAACCACTTTACATAATACGAGTATATACCATTGTAAGTAAAATAAATAAATAAAAATAGGTGAGTCCTTTATAACTCTCCGAATTCTCAAGACAATCGGATCAACATTTTAAAATAATGTCTAAATTCACAATAATTCCGGGTTTATTAAACCAGAGTTTTGATCCCTCACAGACAGATCGACAGCCAAAATTAGTATGTTTGACAAACAAGCTTTTTTAGTGGTCAGCTTCTTCAACCACTCGCCTAGCAAATACCGACAAGTTTAAAAAATCTTTAATTGATTGATTTTCAGTTCAACGGTTAACCGTTTGAACCGTTCGCGGTTTTACACTGTATTGCAGATATCATTCTCACGTTTAACGTCAGATGTACTTCCAACCACAATCCTCAACGACTACTTTACGTAAAATGAATAGCCTAATCTTTTATTTTTATCTTAATTAAAACAAGATATAAAGAAACGGATTATAAGTATTGGACGTCACACTACTTCAAAATTCTTTAAAATTAATTACAAATAGACAGAAATATCAATTTACACACGTCCTTAGCCGTGTAAAACAAATTAAAATAATAAAATCCTATATAATCTAACCAAATAAATAGATTTGACAGGATTTACTACTTTACTTCATCTCTTCCTACATTTATATGGTAACTCTCTTTATGGGATTTATCCACACTTTCAATCATCTTTTTGTTTTAATTGTATTCAAATTAATATGTATTTAATCTTAAATATTCTAACGATATTCTTAAATACGAAATTCATTTATTTACCTTTACGCCTGTCTCAACACACGTATATCCCAGTGAGACAGACATCGAAAAACCTAATGTAAACATACTATATATACATACATAAATAAAAATTAATGATAAGTCAGTGTATTGTTAGTCATTTGGCGACACCCTGTGCTCGTGAGTGCTGGCTGCCAAATAGCTTCCAATCATATTATATACATCATCCTGCAAATATTTACATGTGACGTAATTGTCGAGCGTGAAGAGACATAATGAAAATTCATCAAAATTAGCGTTGAATGACAAATGACTTGAATGAATGGCAAAATGATGAACGCATTCAAAGGTTAGCTAAGATAATTATGTACAATTCACTGTTTACTCCTGCCTTCTCCGAAACATCTCTAGCTCTTACCTGCGTATCTTATGGTAATTTAAACTTATGAGAATTCCATAGTTATATATTATTACGGTATATGTTTAAGTCAATTATGGCTATGATAAATGAGTTCCGCATCCTAACAGTTCTTATTTCACAAGAAACCAAGTTTAACATAAATCCCGAGTGGTTTCAATTTATACCTTCTTTGATTATTATTCTACCTGCAAATAGAATTCACAAGCAATATTGAAAGTACATTGTTTCACAGACAGACACTGACAAATGTAGGCCAAAGATATATTTCCACGTGTAGTTTTGTGATAAGATAAGTAATGTGGCTGATAAAATAATTCTATTTCAACGCCTGAACTTTATCATTATGTAGTTCGATGTGAATGAGTTTGTCAGAAAATGAGGTTAATTTAATCATATATTATAATCTATTATTTTTGTTGGGGTGACTAGATTAGTATTACACGATGAATTACTTAGCGAATTCGTATTTATTTTCCATACAAAATAAAGAGTTTTTTTCTTATTCTATGATTTATCTACAATAATTATTGTCAATCTAAACAATAACATGTTATATATTTATTAACGTTGGCTAAAAGTGAGTTTCTACTAAATTTACAGAACATTTTCGAAACAGAAAATGTATTTGATAAATAAAAGTAAACTAACTAAGAAGTGACAAAAAATAATATGGAAGGACATTAAAAAAATATTTCAAAAGATTCTGAGATAGATTGTTGACAATATAACTTAATTATTAGTGATATTTTTCCAAGGAACTTCTTGACGAACGCCAGTCAATTTTCTAAGAAGTCAAAATGTCTGTCTAGGTTTTTTCCTGGAGTATAAAAACCTATACATATAGAACTATATATATGAAGTTTCCCTCCTAATGACAGCAATCTTACAACATTGTAAGTTTATTGCAAATTATGAAAACACATTATTAATCAAACATTTTGTTCTCTTCCAATTTTACTTCCCATCAAAGGAATGTTGAAGTATTGATTTGATGTCTCCCTGAAAAAGTTTGCAAGTTAAATGAGTTTTTATGAGATGGTTCAAGGCGGTCCAACCCCCAGAGTATAGGTAACGCAGCGAAAGTTGGAAGCTATAAAAAGCTTGGAAATAAGAATTAGATTTATCAAATAGTATATTTCCCTTCCCCAAACCTACTTTTACCCCTCTCTTAGATACCTCCCCCTCGCCCCCCACCAAAGTTGATGTTCTCCCTCCCTCTTCTATATTTCCTTTAAATACTCTATAACTCTGTAATTTATTTAATATGTTTTATACATCCCCGATGAAAGTTCGGGTTTATCCGAAACCGGTTGGTTAAAGATACAAAATAAAGGTATTCAAATAAAGTTATTTTGTTGTAATTATTATAATAATTATTAATTCGGTTGAGCTTAAGCATCAGCAAAGTTACCGAAGTTACCGAAGCTACCGAAACCGCGGCCGAAACTCATTTATTGGTTGAAACTGACCGAAATTCGAAACTTCGGTCGGTCATCAGATGTCCCCAAAAATGTTGCGCATGTAAGTACGCACAGAAAATATTTAACGTAATTACGTTAATTACAAAGTTTATTCAAATGATTTGTACGGTTCATGGCATTCTAAAGGTTAACCAATAGTATACAAACTACATACCGACAACTTCCCAAAATAAGGTCAGAATACGTAAAGGTTCAAGTTTATAATTGGAACTGTTGTAAGGTTAACAAAAGTTTGAATGTGTTCATTAATTGAGGTGAAAGGTATGTAGACGATACATTCGCACTATCGAAAGTTAGTTTGTTTCCGTCATTTGGCTATTTTTATATCCACGTGGGAAGGATGACACAACATTTATTCTGACCAATCGTCTAATGCTGAAGTCATGTCGGTTCTACGTTCCAACTTAAAGTACATTATGTGGAGCCTTTGATTGAGCACACACCTTGGGAACATCTTAAGGCGACGCTTAATGCTAATCACTATTTTAGACTTTACCACGAATAAGTTTATATTATGAATATAAAAAATATGCTTCGGATGAATAGAAGCTTTTCTTACCGTTTCCATTAGATTTCTCCCAGTAAAATTAGATTAAAACTTGTTAATCACAATACAAAGAATAAGCGTCAACTATAAATCGTGACCTCCGGCCATCTATATTCGTGGCGATATATAAGGTACAATAAGAATTGGCTTGCGGTTTCCTCTTAAGAGAGTTTAACCAGCCAGCGGCCGAAAATCCACATTTCGATGAAAGTTGTTCTTACGATTATGCAGGGCGGTTATAATGAGAAAGATTAATTATTCTCCGTACCAGCTTTTTAAAATTATAACTCAATATCGATTTGATTTCATTCCAAATTTGCTTTAATTTATACCTACATCCAAAAATGCTGAAAAGCGTGATGATAAAACTATTACAATAATGTACTTATTGTAATTATTTTTTGATTATAAGTATTTATCATTTTTCAATAATGTCTATGTCTAAGTTAAATAAGAATGTTAAAATAATCTGAAATATATTAGTTTGTAAGTGCGCAAATAAATACTTCTTCTTCTCCTAAATTTTTTTTACGTGTATATTTTTTAATGATTTTATTTAAACTAAAATTAATTTCTAAAACATGCGATACCCCGATAATGTATTGATTTATTTTACTGCATGATTATATGGTTTGAAATGGGTGTGGTATAATACTAAATATTTTTTGAAAATTTAACAAATCTGCCAACGACGTATGGTATAACCTTATTATACTAAAAATAAACATTTTTTCTCAAAATTTAAAACATGCGAATGCTAGATAAAATTAAATCCATTTATAATCTTAATTATAATTTTTTTGTGGAAAAGAGTCAATACGTCTAAAATCTGATTTAAAAATGACATATTTCTGGTTTTCTCTGGTAATACCCTCTTAAAGAAAAATTTGTGGAACTTTTAATTGAGGCCACTGCTTGAGAATATCTTAACTCTGTATTCAAACACCCTTCTAGAAAAAAAAACAATGATGAATACTTTTCTATCAATTTTATGAATTTACATAAAAACAGAACAGATTAATGACAGTGGAGTTTTATTTCAGTAGTTCCAAACAAGAGGCCCTGAGGAAAATAATTCCCTCAGGGCTTGTATCATCAGGGGACGCTGTATGGTTTTTTTAGAAAAGGGAAAGAGAGAAAGTTCTCAGAAGGAAAAAAGGTATGAAAGGTATAAGAATCTGTGGGTCTGTGTGTCCAGGAGTAACGGACGCATAAAACCAACCCTTGCAACTTACTACGGCGCAAGGCAATGTTCCGAGAGAGTCCTGATGGAGAGGTCAAAAGGTTTCCCTTAACCAGTCTCTCCCGATCCGGTCTTCCGCCCAGTAGGTGAGCAGGCGCAACAGCCGCCAAGACCCGCGCAAACTTCTCCCTATGAACCAAAGTACCCCTGCTAAGTCACCACACATAGCGACCCACTTGAGGTAACCCATGGCAGAGGTGTTGGTTATCCAATAAATGGTTCCCGAGGCGGTGGTACGCACACCCGACTCCCAAATTGAATATGCATTAATATAATAAGAGATCAGCGTTTTATGTCACTGCTTACTATCTTAAGAATTTTAGTACTAATTAACGTTAATTAATACATCTCTTTCTCGGCTTCATAAAATGAGATAAATTCATTTTTTCTCCAAACACCAAACCCCAAAACGTAATTAATTAAGGCCTCGGAGGGACAAGAATTTTGAAGTTAGGGCTATTAGCATTTTTTATGATGATCTTTAATGTCTTGAGAATTTTACCTCTAATTGACCTTTCCCAAAGCCTGCGACCCCTTCATTTGTAGACCTCTAGTAATATTTCAATAAATGTTCTACCGTATCTGAGGATTTTTTTTTTGATCGATTATTTTATTTTCTACACACTACCATCTAAAGCGTCGATGACACAGGGCGAGTTTACAAGCTTTTATCTGGAAAATTCACTATCTGTTAATAAACTCGCTCAGTGTCATCGTGTTACTTGCTAACTAACAGATTGTTGACAATCTACGAAAAAAGCTGAAAGGTCGTCAACTTTACTCGCTACACGCTTGCTCGTAATTGGTTTATTTATTATTATTTTTTTAATTTATAAACTAATGTTTTGACAAGATTTTTATGCATAGCACAAAGGGTAACAATTATTATAAGCAATAATTATCAGCCTGAAACACTCATCTACATTGACAAATATTGACAAGTTTAAGTATTTCCCCAATAATTGTAGTCATAATTTGTCTCGACGCCACCTAGCGGGGGATTTAACACTTACAATGTCTCTCTCGCAAAAATAAAGTTGGTTGTTTTCAGGTGGAAAAAATGTAATAAGCAGTAATTGTTGAATGAAACACTAGTATATACTGAATTATTTGGCGGGTATTTGATAAGCCGCCATAGCTCAGTGGTCAAGAGCAGCTGACCCGCAATCAGAAGGACACGGGTTCAAGTCCCGTTGGCGGCAAGTATCTTTCTCGGAAGATTTTTCAATGTAGATGAGTGTTTCAGGCTGATAATTATTGCTTATAATAATGGTTTATTTATGTTTTTCAAGATGGCTGCCAATAAACAGCTGATTTCGACTGTCAAATATCACAGAATTAGTTCACGCAGGCGTTGTTATTCTTGTTACTCGCGCTAGCAGCGACCTCAGTTACCTACGCTACTGAGCGAGTGGACAGTTTGTGTGTCATCGTGGCAATCTCACTCGCCGATTTACTCGCTTTTAAACTTAGTAGATAGTAGCTTGTAAACTCGCTCTGCGTCATCGAGCCTTATCTGACATTTTGACACTAATTTGAAATGAACGTGTTCCAAATTCACGGACTCACATTTAAAAAAATATATATGACCACGTGCCTTTCCGTACCACAGAAAGGAAGGCGATTTAGTAGGCTCTCTACAATTACCAATACATTGACTACCAATCCGGAGACCGCGGATTCAAATCCCGGCGTGCGCAAATAAATTTTATTTGAATAATTTGTGTTATTTCGCAATTTATTAATTAAAAATAATATACAATATATTTTCCCGCGAATATACTCAAAATCGCCCCGGTGTAAGACCACCGTTCAGAATTGAAATGTTTAGGTGGTTTCTTTAGGCGTGTTTGATGATCAGATATCAATAGCCAGGCACTTTCCGACGTTCCTCTTCCCTATCCCATTTCCTTTCCCCCGCCTTTCAGTCTCATATGACATGCTTTAAATAGAGTTGCCACAATCCCACCGGCTGCAGAAAAATGAGACTCTTGGGCGGTATTCACATAAAAAAAGCTTTTTCTACTGGAAAATGAAAGTAATATTCGTTTTATTAATTTTAAATATGCAAACTTCGGTTATGTGTCCGTAACTTCGCTTCAATAATCTCTAGAACTCACACAAGAACTTGTACTTTTAACATAATAAGTAAAACCTAAAATTGTAATATTTTAATTAAATAAAGAAGATATTTAATGAGTATAACCTCAAATTGTAATATGTAATCAGCAATCATTGAATACAATATAAGCGACTCTCAAAAGAAATTTAGAAATGGAAAAAAATCAGAAAACGTCGCGTTTGCATTTAACTTGTTCAGTTTAAATTTTTCATTTGACAGTCGCTATCATGGTCTGCAATAATTATTTCGTCCTGCGTTATATTTATCTCTTTCTCTATGTATTTAATACTTTTTTTCTTAAACATTATACTTATATTACATCGAAACGGTGAATTGCATAAGGGTAAAAATGACACGCTAACGATTTTTGTTCACGTTTCAGGCAGGTGGATTTAGATGGAGGTCTCTATTGATGCGGAATCATATTGACCTTTCATTGATGTCCCCGCTTCCGCCGTCACTCAGCTGAATAGGATGTAGAATGAATGGGCCACAAAATGGGCACAAAAGACCTGGTTACCAATACAAAGCTGTTATTAGTATCGGGCTATCGATATAAGATATACTTGGTCGATGTATCGGACCCATCGAGCTGTGCGTATACTGAATATCGCGTATCATGTCGTGAGGTTGGTGACATTATTAGTTCCGAAAATGACCCCCAATCTAGTAGGGAAATCGCGGACATTTAAAAGAAAACTTGTACGTAAATGTACGATCGGTAGGGACATATATTATATTGAAGATGTGAATACTTTTAGACGATGAGTACACACTATTTAACACTGCATTTACTAAAATAATATAAACAAATAATACAAACTTTTCAATTGGGATGCGGGCATGGGTACCGCCGCCTCGGAAACATTTATTGGTTAACCAACGCCTCTGCCATAGGTTAGTCAAAATGGTTCGCTTTTAGCAGAGGTGCCCGGGTTCACGGGGTGAGATTTGTCTAGGTCTTGGCGGCAAATGAGACCTAATTTGGACTTCTATCGGCCCATCGCCTTGCACCGCAGTGGGAGGGATGGATTCATACCCGTCACTCCTGGATACACTGATTCCATGATTCCTACCCACCCCTCAAACATTTTTTTACTTAAATTTCCTCACCTTCCTTTCCCTAAAAATACCATCCGCACAGCATCCCCAAAGATGACACAGGCCTTGAGGGAATATTTTGGCAAGTGGAATAAATTAATTCAGTTAGTTATTAGTCTAATCGATCCTCCGGGCCTATGTCATATTTGGGGATGGGGTGCAAAAGGACTTTTTATGAAAGGAAGTTCTGGAGAGGAAAGGGGTATGAGGGGTGGGTATCTGGGAGTCAGTATATCCAGGAGTGACGGACGAATGAATCCACCTCTCCCACTGCGTTGCAAATAGAGAGAGATCTGATGGACAGATCAAAAGTTTTTCCTCAACCGCCTCTCTCGATACGGCTTGCCAAGCAGTTGGTAGGCAGACCCGGACAAACTCACTCCTTGAATCCGGGAACCCCTGCTAAGTCCCCAAACGTGGAGAACCACTAGGAGTGACATATGTCATTCATAATTTTAACCTGTTTTAACACACAAATACGGCATTCCCAGTATTCAATGACTTAAAGATTTCAATTTTTACCGTTAAGATACTTTCTTTCGTCTCTTGTGATTGTCCATAAAATAGAAGAGGTGTTGGTTATCCAACAAAATTGGTTATCCAATAAATGCTTATAGCACTGTCTCCGCGCAGTTGGGAAACCTGTGAGGTATTCACATTAAAAGAAAGCGAGTTTCAAAAATGTTTAGTAAAATTCGCAGAATTAATTATATGGTTAGGCGATCGGTCGAAATACTGGTAAAATCTTCAATATTTTGTCAGTTGGGTACCTATCAATTTATTACTTTCTATGCAAAAGAATTCAGATTAACTAGGATAGTAAAACTGTTTAAGGGTACATATTTTATCAGAAATTACAATAATCCCCTGCTTTTATGGCTGCCCAGTTTCCAAAGTACATAATAAATAAGATTCATTGATCTCGTCGAGTCGCATGTTGAGGGTTACATTCGTAGGTACATAACGTAATCAGATAACACGCTAAACTTATGTCATGAGTCAGGATTAGCCGAATAATAATCAAATTAATCACTAATAACCATCGCCGTCCCCCGGGACTTGCACGTGCTTAAAGCTACTTTCACTGTAAACTTTCAGCGGAAGTTTGACTTCAAACCTACAAACACACCCCAAGTTTCCACTACTGTATCTCTGGTATCTGATCATGTAGTCATAGGAGATTCTTGTATCATTCGCCCCACACGTCCTGACATACCCACAAGGTATTAAGGGACGTAGTTGACTTCTTTAACCAGTGATTCCTGAAATTATTTGGAATAAAAAATTTACATGATATCTTGGTCTCCGGTATCTTTTTATATATTTTTTGTCTTTAAAACCAAACATTTAAAAAATTCTTCTATGTGTCATCAATGGCCTACTAACCAAACAATAGCCCAACCCCTCACCCCGCCCCAAATTGTCGAATACCTACTGATTTTTTATGTTTTAAGTTAAAAAAAAAAACTTCAAAATGTCACCGGAGATTAAAATTTTGTTCACATATTTTTGCTCCAAATATCGTCTGGAATCACTGGTAGTAAAGTACGCCCAGAATACCCTGTAGTATAAATTTAATAGATATTTTTATGGTCTGATACATGGGGTCCGGAAGCTGTTGAACCTACATCGTACAGAGAACCCAAAAAAACATTTTTATTAATCTAAGCGTTTTGATTTTTTTTAAACTTTTTTTTTTACTGCAAATAAAGGGGTCAAAATCTTTTAAAGCAGGGTCTACGCTTCAAAGCATTTTAAAAGACATTAAAAATCAGATATTAAGCCTCTGGTGGCCAGATTTTTCTCAAACATGGCCTTAAAAATTCCAAAATTGTGACTGGATATACTTTATACTCTAAAATGAAAGTTCAAATTACAAAAATTAGTTTGGAGTACAAAATCGACTCCAAACACGATATAAATTTACTACGAATTTCCGGACACCGTGCGTAATCTTATCCGATTGTATAGGGTGGCGCAAAACTACCGTTTTATTTTGAATCTTATTGTAATGTGTAATAAGATTCAAACCATATCGGTAGTTTTGGTTTTCACCCTTTACATGGGTATCAATATTGATAAATGTAAGTTGTTGAACATCAATTTACTTATATGTAGCTACCAATATAGCAACCTAAGTAAAACTAGTTGTCCGGCATTGTAATTTGTTTAGGTAGGTCAGTCCTGCACAATTTATGATCAATCATTTGAACCACACCTCCTGGTATCTACATATTACATGTAAATAAATGTACAGAGATACTGTTCACGTTTTCCCCTTTCTTGCTTATCTAATCTTAATGATAGGAATATCATAAATCCATGCACTTACTCTAGCTGTCTAACTACAATTATTTATAAAATATTTATGTTTTTCAACTTCAAGTTTTTGAACATGTTCCAAATCAAATTACATATTTTATTATTTCGTAAAGGATTCATTTATTATACACTAGCAGACCCGGCCACACGTTGCTGTGGCTAACGAAACACAACGCCATTACCCAACCTTTACAAAATCCACACCACCCGCTTGCCAGCTGCCCGCTGCCCGCTGCCTGAATTGAATATTTGAACTTCTCGACCTTTCTCTACTATAATAAGCATGTTTTTATACATATAAACCTTTCTCTCGAATCACTCTATCTATTGGTGAAAAACGCATGAATATCCGTTGCGTAGTTTAAAAGACCTATGCGCACATACATTTTGAGCGGCTTCATCAAATAAAATAATTCAAATCAAATACCTACTTACTCTAGGACATCTATTTTCCAATTTCTTCCGTAGAACGAATTTCAAAAGTGACTATAGTACGGCCCGCCAGCCTTTTTAAAGCACACAAAAATATGTTTTCTTTAAATTTCTCGGCTTTTCTCTAATATAATTTACATGTATTATACATATAAACATTCCTCTTCAATCACTCTATTTATTGGTGAAAACCGTATGAAAATCCGTTGCGAAGTTTTAAAGATTAACGCGCACATACATTTTGAGCGACTTCATTGTATACAGGGTGGGGCAGAATGGAGTTACTAGTTTCAAAAAATCACTGAAGGCCCCCCAGACCGAGCAGAGGGGCGGGGCAGGTGCCCCAAAAATGAAGCCGTTTATGTTAGTGACCATGTCGTGGTCAGGTAAGTGCAGGGACCTTATTGTGGAGACGTTTTTTAAAAACGGGGAAAGCGTTGTGGCTGCGCATGGAGCTTTCCGGGTCCGGTTCAGGTTAAATCGTGATGACAGTGTTCCCGGTCCCAAAAACCATTCTGAAATGGATCTGTAATGTAAGGTGCACCGGAATTGCATATCCTAAAATACTATTTGGGCGACCTAAAAGTGTGCAAACACCTGAAAACATCGCGGTGGTAAGAGCGTCAATTGAAGAGTCTCTAACTCGAGCAGCACGGAAACATATGGAATATCGAATTATAAGGCAAATCTTAAACTCAGACTTTTATCTGTACCCCTACAAGATGATGCATTCACGGTAATTGAGCTCACAAGATTTTGTGAGCTCAATTGATTTGATAACTGCTGTATCCCTCGGCGCTGTTTTTTGCACTGGCGACGAAGGATTAACCATTACCGTTATTGAGTTATACATCTCACTATTATGAGATGTTGGAGAACCTTAGGCGTCCCAAAATGAAAGAGTATGACGAGGAACATGACACAGAAGCCTTCTGGTTTCAACATGATGAAGCCATGGGCCATGCTGTCCATCGTTCATGCGAAATTTTGCAAAAGCTCTTTCCAGGTCACCTGATTTCTTTGCGGGGGATATTCCATGTCCCCCTCGCTCTCCCGATTTGACCCCGAGTGACTTTTTTCTGTGAGGATACGTCAAAGCTGAGGTAAACAAACTTCGACCTCGAATCATTGAAGCTCTGAACGAGGCGATTGAAGGCGTCATCGCTGGAGTTCCGCAAGATATGCTGGGAAGAGTGGCCGAAAACTTCATTGAAAGGCTCAATATGCGTATTGCTCGCAAAGACCGCCAAGCCAGACGATATCATTTTCAAAACATCATGAAAAAAAACGGCATCATTTCTCCGACCTAACGGCACCCGCCTCGCCCCTCTACTGGGTCTGGGGGGCCTTCAGTGATTTTTTAAAACTAGTAACTCCACTCTGCCCCACCCTTTACTATGTAATGATGATTTGTAAAATGTTTTGACTGTCCAATTAGGAGTGATTCTCGTAGAGACTCATAGAGGTCTCGTGAAAATCTTTGTGTCTCCCTTACTGTCATAGTGAAAAATATGATCTTGATGCGGTGTTGGAAAGAGAAAACACAACTCTATATATTCAAATCTAAAAGTTGAGCACAAAATAATAAAATGCACATCTTTATAAAAGCAAAGCTTCCGACCGCAATTTAAAAAACAATTGACTTTGTAAAATTTTTTTTTAAATGAAACGAAAAAAAAGTGTATAATACATTTGTCTAATAAAATATGTGTGTATTTTTAAAAAAATTATATGCCAGTAATTTTTGGTAGAAAAAACATAAAGTTTTTTCTGATTATTTTAATGGTTATTTCTAATGATAATATTTGAAAACCTGTTTCGTCACCTTTTAAAAACAGTTTTTAAGTTTTCAGATACGTTAACAAATATTCCATTTATTTGAATTTTAATGGTCGAGGCCTAAGGGGTTGACGTTTTCATAACCTTGATGAGAAATAAAACAATTCATTAATCAAGATATAAATAAAATAATTCTCCCGGAATCGACTTGCTATTATTCAACGTTCATATAAATTTAAGTGCTCATATATATTTTCCCCTCATAATAAGCGTTTGCCACTAATCTCAATAAACGGTCCTTAAATAATAGCCTCCAGTCGCGCCTCGACGAATAGAGAGGTTGACCATATTAAATACCTCAAATAAACAGAATTGTTGGCAGAATTAGGCCGGATATTGGTCTTGTTTTAATGACAATAACTATATTTCGCCATAAAGCAGGAAACAGGAACACTACGACAAATGAAATCGATAAGTTAGAGCTATTTAGTACGGGAAATAGTTAATAAATATTTCAAAATTAATCACTACCGGACAGTGTTTTTAGTCACCGTTATATTTACGTATAAGCACAAGATTTTTGGAACCAGACTTAAGGCTGCTTTGTTAATAAAATCTATATTGGTTTTGATAAGTAACTTGAGTATTTGACAAAATAATCCACATTAATAATCCATTATCCAGCTAAAATTAGAACACCTCATTTATGGTGGTATTGTCTATCGTCATTGAATCTAAGACGATATAAAACCGTTTGCTAACTCTGGAACTTAACAACACTCCTGTTTGAGAAATTTAAATAATAATTTTCTTCCAGTATTCTAACCACACAATAAAGAACAAAAAATGAGATGTGGGCTGTGAAATGTGTTTTGTAATTTAAAAGTCTGGCCAATCGGACTTTTAATTTCAAATACAGAACTGCGTCTCATTATCGTTATGAAATTCAAATGGGATGGGGATATATGATGTCAAGCAAGTGCAAGAGAGACAGACTAAACTAACTAACTAACCATCATGCCGTTTCCCTGTAGTGATAGG
Organism: Limnephilus rhombicus; assembly: GCA_929108145.2. NCBI lineage: Eukaryota > Metazoa > Arthropoda > Insecta > Trichoptera > Limnephilidae > Limnephilus > Limnephilus rhombicus. The sequence goes on from OV815278.1 coordinate 39,608,213, forward strand.
CACGGAGGACGGACCGCCAAACAACACGGTCTTGGCCCACTCATATTCATTTATCGCCTCATACATACTCTTCTAGTATTCTGACTCTTGACATGGCCCGACTCAAGTAACCGATTCACTTGCCATGTCTTCCTCGGGCGTCACCAACTTCTTCTATCATTCACATTTTTGTCATTGGTCTCCTTACACTCCTTACTTCATTCATTTGCTCTACTTGCCCAAACCAAAAAAGAGAGCGCTTGGTAAATGAGCTTGAATCAAAAGTGAGTTAGTGGTAAAATTCTAGTGTGTAGGATCTATCTAGTGGTTCTAACACATTCTATGCAAAATATTTGGCTAGGTGAGCTATTTTCACATAAACCCACCCAAAAATGCACATAAATCTATCGTAAAGTAAATTCAAATCTTCCGGCAATAGAATATCTAACAACTTCATGGATGGTAGAGGATAAAATTCGGGGAAATTCCTCGATCCTAGCGTAAGTTTTACCCAGAACCTTTTTTATAAATTTAAACATAAATTGTAAAAATAGATACTCCATCTTCTTCCTACGGTCACATATGGTCTTGACGTCTAATGACCGAATCTTCATATGTTTTCGTCAAATCTTCACTCTTTCCGGCTTTCAAGATATTTCTAATATTGATTACTAATATCGGATATCCTTTGCTGACATTGGTCCTTCTCGAAATAGCTTTGTGATAATATTTTCAAAATGCGTTCTGCAAGTATTTTAGGCTACAATAATCGAATAGCACTTAATATTAATAATATAATTTAAATTAAATTAAGAAAAATAAATCAGAGTTCTACAAATTAAACAAAATGACAATTTAAGCCGTGGCATACCCCATTTCTACCGATTTATTACATACGTACCTTAAACAATAAGATTTAAAGCTCTTAAAAAATGTATGTTATTCTTGAAGATAATATCTGTACATTCCCCACGCCGAAACACAAATTACATGAATTTCTCCCGATAGAAAAAAATAGCACGTTTGTTTTTTTATGAAAAAATTCCCAGTATTTCTTTAAATGCTGTTTTAGACAACCTCTACGAGATTTTTGCTCTATTTTAAACGAGTCGCGTTTTATTAAACATTTTCACAATTTTCGCTTAAAGTTTATCGATTTTAACAATAGCTTATCTCTAACATTCATATTTACATATCTCTCCATCTTCTTCTTTTTGAGCGGGTATACCACGCCTTAAAAAGCTTTCAAACTGTGTTAATTACGAAAAATGTACTAATGACGGATATTGTAACGCATCCCGTAACGTTGGTTATATAAGAAGGAAGAGCAACATGGCATAATACCTCATAAATAAATCAAATTGTTTTACTTTTTTTTTACTAAATTTCTATTATTTTTTACTAGGCTTTACCCTCTTTACATATTTTCTTATATGAATTTTACACAAGCGTCCCATTGCACCTAACCGCCTGGAGTCAGAGACTATAGCATCCCCAATCAGGATATGTCGTGAGGCTGAATATAAGTGGTTAGGGGAAGAAATTCGGAAAGAGGAAGTACCTGGCTAATCAGATCTAATCATCAAACACGGCTAAAGCCATTTCAAGTAGCTTTTCAATTCTGAAAGGCGGTCTCACACCTTGTCGATACTGATAGTATCTTCCACTCTGGAACGTATCGCAAATATAACTTATATTATTTAAAACGGTTAAATTGTGAAAACACAAATCAATCAAATGAAATTTATTTGAGCACGCCAGGATTTGAACCCGCGACCTTCGGATTGTTAATCGAGAGGCCAAAAATATCGGAGGATATCAATACTACGGAGGCCGTCAATACGCCACCCCTATTTGACAATGACACAAATGTTACACGTAAGGAGAGCTATATAAAGAATTCTATAATATTATGGTTTTTGCAAGACATTTTAAAGTTTTGCTACAAAATGATGTGTACAAGAAAATATTAATATTTAATATGTAATTTTGTATGTTTTGCGGTAGCCATTAAAAAGTGGTTAATGTAACCTTTAACCATCTTTATTGAAAGGCTAGGTGATTAAACGTTAAACGTAGCCCGTTATAGTTTCACGATGTGACAATTCGCAGGTTTTACGCTATCACCTGTACTGTGCTATGCTGTGTAGAGATGCCGTAACGGAAACCGCAGCGATTGAAAGCCCCCCGGCCGTTATCATCTCATACAGCCCATTACCCGTGGTGTGCAGGGACACAGATTGGACCAGTGCGGTGTCCTTGCATCCACACAATACAATGTGTTGCAGATCCGTTCTTCGCGGATCCGTTGGCCGCACTCGCCATTGTTGTATATTTGACACTACTTTACTTAATTGGGACGCCGGGAAGTAGGTACAAAAGTAAAAAACAAAGGGGTTTTTCACTCTTCTCTGTATTCATAATGAGTTGAATCCATAATTTGTCTCCGTTTTAGAATGCTTCACATTTGCCTGATGTAAACTTCACATTTAAAAATACACTTTTATTTACCCTGAAGGGTGAACAGGAACAGGAAGCCGAGAGAATTCGAAGCTGAAAGAAGAGATAGGCCTTTCCAGAATGTAAGAAAAATATAAGGAATGTGACAAAACAATAATTGCAACTGCAGTAGAATCCGTTTATTATGATCCGCCTATATTGGCCAACCGCTTAATATGAAATAATTACACAGCGAAGTTTGGTTTTCATATTAACTTCTTTATAACAAAGTCTATCTATCATTTTTAATAAATTATGTCCTATTACAGTGACCGACATGATTCCCAACAACTTCAGCAGTGTTCGGCGCGTACGTGGCACGTGACTTGCTGTTGTTTTGAGTCTATGTGAGTAATTGATGGTTGATTTGTGCACGCTTTGTTTGTTAGTGATTTGTGAAAAAAATGACGTCTCAACGTCGTCGTAAAGCATTTACGATTGAGGAGAAAGGTGCAATAATATGCAGATTAGAAAATTGAGAATCAAACTCATCTCTCGCAAAGGAATTTGGGGTTGGTCATTCGACAATCTCAATATACCTAATAAAAACAGGAGGTTGTTTAATTTCTCTTTGTTTGACGTCCGCTTAGTATGACGTTTGTCATTTCCCTTCGTTGTCATTATAAACGGATTCCACTGTAGTATGATAGAAAACATAAATATACAGTTTGTCAAATAAGAGTAGAAAATATATGAGGGCGCCACTGTTGATCAAATGGCAATACTAAACATATGACTCATGGTGTTAAAGTAAAGCTGTGTAACCTACATTTTTATAAAAAATTAAAAAGGCATAATAGTGGAAAAAATATTTTTTCACTGCAGTATAGATACTCGCCGATCTCAAAATTAGAATTGCATATAGGTATATTATTATTATACCTTTGAAATTTTGTGTTAACATAATGAAGAATAACTATAATGTAATAAAATATAAAGCACAGTTTAGATATTGCTCTTATTTATTACTAGATAAAGTACCTAGATAAAGTACCTAGCGTTGCCTGGGCTTTAGATCATGTCTCTAATTTTAGATCTGAATATATTTAACTCATTCAGAACTAAAAGTAGTATAACTAAACTCACCATTAGTGATTTTTCCTTTCTATCTATTGTTAAATTCAAATTTATGTTAAATTAAATTAAAGCAAATCGCTTCATAAATCACCTTTTAATCAAATTTATGTCATGAAGAAAAAATGTTTTTTTTTTTTAAATGTGGTTTACTGTGTTCTATACATTCAGTGTCATTGCACTTCAAAAAAAATATTTGACAGTTAAATTGGTGTTGCCAGTTTACAAATTTAGTAGTTCCAGTTTTTATATTTTCTACTCTTTCTTGACAGACTATATCTATGTAAATAAATAAAAGTATGTCCCGGCTGCGTGGCTTCGCTTTTTATGACATTCAAAATTATAGAAAGGTCTCTGTATTAAAAAATGTATCCATATCTTAAAGCAGAATTTAGATACTTATTGATGAAATTTTGCACACTTGACGTTCAATATAAAAGGAAAATCACTGTCAACGTGTGATTTAAAAAAAAAATCAGCGTAAAACCCGTGCAACGTCGGGGACAACTTTTCACCAAGTTATAAATAAGATATGGTCCTCTATGTCCATTCTTCCAAATTTTTTATGGGTTGATTCTGGCCGCTAATGTTTTAAAATTGTTGATTTAATAGTGTTATTTCCGTTAATATTTAGGTATGGTACTTTAATATTTATATTTACATTTACCTACTTATTTAGTTTATTAATTTGGTATCTCGAGAGAAGCACTCTCTCGGAAAAGACAAAACCTTTTACGCTCAATATGACCGATGTGTATGGGGATGTGAAAAATGTTCATTGAGATATCAAGCAGTGGAAGTACCGAGCCCTACAGGTGGAAGAGCAGAGTACAGAGTATGGTTTACGAGGAGTAAAGCGAGTTATTTGGCGCCTTGAGACCCGATATGACACCCTAAAGGAGCCGAATGCCTTCAGCGAGAATTACATTGGAGATTTTCATTTGGCCGACAAAGTAAGCTGGCATCTCACAGCTTGCAGAATCCAGAAACATCATATATGTAAATAATTCAAGAATGTATATTCTACTAAATAATAAAATTACAGGCGCTCATGTTAGTATAATAAAACATCCCACGGAGGAGAGATATTTATGGAATAAATTTGGTTTGTTGAAAACTCATTGAATTTTAATCAAACATACTAATTTCGATAGTGGGTGAACTGGGTAACAAAGGTTGAATGAACTCGCATTTGTTTTGAATTTATGTGTCATTTTCAAAATTGGAACTAATTGTGACAATAATTCAGAAAAGTGATAAAGAACCACACTTTTTATCCAAAAAATATTTTAAACATACAAGGCATGTTCAGAAAGTAAGTGTACTGATTTTTTTTTTGAAAAAGTGTATTAGAAAAAAAATTACAGGATACTGTTGATACACTTGTTGACTATTTTTCTAAATAATCACTTACCCGTTCGATGCATATGGTGAGCCGTGGCACAAGTTTCTTTATCCCTCCTCGAAGATTTCTCCCGCCAGCTCCTTCGACCACTTTCTGCACCTGCTCGTCGGTTGAAAATTTATTTTCATCCATACATGCCTTTAAAAAGGTGAAAAGATGATAATAATCTGAAGACGACAAGTCAGGGGATTCCGGGGGGCGGTTCAAAACATCCCAACCAAATGAGAGCCAAGAGCGTATTGGTGGCTAAGACTGTGTGAGGACGGACGTTTTCGTGAGACAAGCACACTTCTCTGGTCAGCATTCCCCTCCTTTTATTTTGAATGCTCCTTTTGAGTTTTTTTAGAGTATCACAATATTTTAGTGCATTGATGGTCTCAACTTGAGGCAGAAATTCGACCAAAATGATGCCTTTTCGGTCCCAAAACACCGAGGTCATGATTTTTTCTCTAAAAATTATGGTTTTCAATTTTTTGACAGATGGGGAATTGGTGTGACGCCATTTTGACGATTGTGCATGTATTGAGTCACCCACTATCATATCCAGTCACAATAGAGTTAGGAAATCCTCACCTTTTTTCTTGTAGGAGTAATTCCTTCCGTGAGTAAAAAGCGGTTCACAGCACTTGGCGGAATATTTTGCCGACATCTTTAACATCTTTCTGGACACTACCAACATGAGTTTATGTACTACAATCATAAATGAACTAATACCACTGCGATGCTCGTTCTAGTCAGGAGGCCCCCTCTACCACTCAGTGTTGCCAACCCTCCAAAAACAAAAACCGCCGCCCGTTACGGTCACAGTACACTTACTTTCTGAGCATGATAAGTATATTTGAGATGTGTATTTATTTAATTTTAATTTCTTTGGGAATCAAGGGGACAAGTAATGTCAGATTTCGTGATATTTCATAGGTCTGCGCTTTCAAGATAGCTTTATTTGTAACTAACTAGTTTTATTATTTAACATAATATCCGAAAATTTTTAACAATTCTCAAACAATTCTCAAAGCAGAGGCCAGTGCTTCATAAAACTGAAATAATTATAGAACTTGAATAGAACTTTCACAGGACGTGAAAATTTACTTAAAACATTTGATGGATTGTTCAAATTTTTTGAAACGGCCCATCCTAAGATTTGAGATAATGAGGACAGCAAAATTCGAATGCTCATCATAAATCAAATATTATTTACACGTTGCTGTGGTTAACGAAACACAACGCCATTACCCAACCTTTATAAAATCCTCACCACCCGCTTGGCAGCTACCTAGAATATTTGAATTTCTTGGCTTTTCTCTACTATAATAAGCATGTAATATACATATAAACCTTCCTCTTGAATCACTCTATCTATTGGTGAAAACCGTATGAAAATCCGTTGCGTAGTTTAAAAGATCTATGCGCACCTACATTTTGAGCGACTTCATTTAATACTATGTAATGATAATGATGATGATTGGTGGTGTTTATGAGTAATCTGAATATTATTCCAGATGGATGGAATATTTTTACATTTAACTTCATACTCAACTCATATTTCGATTTTTCGGAGATGTCTGCCTTATTAACTGGACGATCGATATATGGTACGCGTATAATTTTGTGAAATATGCCTCAACTTTTTTTTTCCGGCGACCTTCAACCACATAGTTAAAGTAAAATATAACGGGGTAAGTAGGTACTTACATAATAACAGTTTTTCGCAAGTCAGCACTAATTAAGGCTAATAAAAAAAAACGAATGTGTTTCAGCTATGTTTGTGGTCATTCATTTAATAGGTCAGAAAATGAAAACGAAAAGGTTTGTAAAAAATATTAATAACAACAATTTTTCAATTTAACCTTAGTGACCGATTTTGCTGTCAAATGAGTCAAAGTATGCAATTTACGATACTTTAGCAATGAGGATAACAATTGATAACCAACACGTCTGCCATAGGTCTTAGCAGGAATACCCGGGTTTATGGGGTGGGTTTTGTCTAGGTCTTGGCGGCGGATGATCTGGACACACTAAACATCAGATTCACACTCACCCCTCATGACTTTTTCCTTCCCAGAGCTTCCTCTCATTCCTTTCCTTAAAAAACCCTCCACACAGCATCCCCAAAGATCACATGGACCCTGAGGGAATTTATTTTCATCATGGCCTCCTGCATGGATCTAATGTTAAATTTTTTTTTGCTAAACTGATCTGTTGGGTTCCATGACAACATTTGGCATTTCAAAAACCCTTTGAAAAGTCATTAAAAATGATGAAAAACAGCCTTTCACCTTATCTGACGTAACCTATTTAAGGCCCTGCAACCAGGCCCGAAAAGAAGAACATGAAGAGATACGAAATTACGAATGTTAGAGGAGAGCGTTAACATTTACAGAGACAAAATCGATGCGAAAAAATTTAATAAAACACGACTCGTTTAAAATAGAGCAAAAATCTCGTGGGTATTATCTTTAACAGCATTTAAAGAAACACTGTGAATTTTTTCATACATATAACTTGTAAAATAACTGAAAAAAACGTGTTAATAATATTTTTTGAGAGTATTTTGCGATTTTTTTCTATCGAGGGAATTTTATATAATTTGCGTTTCGGCGCGGGCAAAGTCTAGATATTATCTTCAAGAATAACATATATTTTTTTAAGAGCTTTAAAACTTACCGTGTTTAAGGGAAATATGTAATAAATCGGTACAAATCCGGGTTGCGGGCCCTTAAGCTAGTTTTTTTTTTCACTTCATCACTTTTAATGATTTTTCAAAGGAGTGAAGAAATGCCATTTTGTTAAGTTGTCCGGTCACCAATGTATTACGTGTGTTTGTTATATTTCAACCATAAATTATATACACAATTAAAACTTCTATCTTTTCATAAGTCACAAAAATTAAAAAACTGAACATCTAATCTAATAATAATATAAACGCCTATCTAATTTTGCGAAAGCCATTGAGATTTGCTCACACGATTTTGAGACTAATTCTAAGAATTTAACTACATTGTTAGCTGCAAAAGTTAAATGGTGCTTTAAGTGGGATGAAGTGTCGATGTAGCGAGATATTACAGCAGATTTTCTCTCATTTTGATGTGCTTTTTATAGCACGTTTCAGCCACAGTGGAAGTCGCAATTCAGAGGTTAATTTCAAAGATCCATAAAATTTCATTTAACCTTAAGTTTAACTTACATATTTGTTTTAATATCAGAATATTCCATCGCAAAATAATCTCTCGGGAAATTTGTAGATATCTTTATCTACGTAGTTGTATTAATTATGGATCCGGAACAAAATAACGTTTCATTCACGTGGATTAAACAAGTAATAATGTGGTATTCATGTGTATGCAAATATCTAAACCTTGTTCCAGAATCGAAGATACTCTTAATATCAAGAATCATAATTGATTATAACGTATAACTTAATCCATTCAGACCCCTTGTGCATAATTATGCACACTTATTTCAAAGCTTAATTTTATGTATTTTAAATCTGCCTATTTTGATAAAACCTGTAATATTATAATTATCTAAAAATATGAGTATTGGAATCATTTTCGCTTGAAAAGTCTGAAATACTGACTCCTTTTTAAGCCCCCGCATTCCCAATTTCTACAGATTTATAATATATTTCCCTTGAAAACTTTAAATTTTAAGTTCTTAAAAAATATATGTTACATTTAAAGATAATATTTATACATTTGCCGAGCCATAACAATAAGTAATTGAAATTCTCTTGCTAGAAAAAAATCATAAAATATGCTTCTAAAAGTATTAAAACACATTTTTTTGTTATTTAACACGTTGCAGGTATAAAAAAATTCACAGTGTTTCTTTAAATGCTCTTTTTGTCGAGGATTTTTGCATTATTTTAAAAGAGTAGTGTTTTATCTAATATTTTCCCAATTTTCGCTTAATTATAGTCATTTTTAAAAATTTACATATCTCCCTTTCAAACCATCTTCTTCTTCTTTTTAAACGCTTACTAGGGAGGCTTAAGTACGACTGAGCCGTTTGACAGGAGTGCCGGTAAGTACCTACATTTTGTTTTCAATGTTTTTATTAGAATTTCTTAATTGTTGAATAAAGGAATTATAAAGATGCAATGGGCGATCGTTCACAGCCATTTCTTTCACTTTTTCCACGTTTTCATCGGTTATTGATATGCTGGGGCATCCGGGGCGTTCGTCATCTTCAACGTCTTCACGGCCATCTTGAAAACGCTTATACCACTCGTAAAACCTTGTTTTACTCATAGCAGACTTACCGTAGGCCTTTGCTAACATTTTACATACTTTGTTACACTTCATTTCACTTTTTACAAAAAAATTTATACAAATTCATTGATCAATTTAAAAAAAAAAAACAAAAATCACTGAGCTCATAAAACACGCCTAACCTTAGCGGCTGCCACAGAAAAACTAAACACTGAATACAGCTGAAACTTTTATCATACTTCAGGGGCACATATACCAGAAAAACAAAAAAAAAAGTTTGACATTCAGACTCTCCAAACCCGCGAAATTTAAAAATTTCCCCTTATGGCGGTGGGTTTTGTTCAGGAGTGACGGACGTATGAACTCATCCCTCCACTTAAGACGATGTTCTAAGAGAGTCTTGCTGGAGAGGTGAAAAGATCTCACTTCTTCCTATCCGGCCTGCCACGCATTTAGCACCCCTGTTGAGTCATCAAACATAGCGAACCACTTGGGGTGAACTACGGCGGAGATGTTAGCCAATAAATCGTTAATAAATGGGGCGGTGGTACGCAAAATATGAAAGATCTGAATAGCTACGTGATTTCAAAATCTTTCCTTTCACTTTACCACTTCCTTTCAGTCTCGTAAAATACCCTCCAAAATTGCGAGACAGTTCTGCTGAATCCGTGCAGAGGGCGTTTTAAAAAATATACATTTATAATGGTTAATTAAAAGCAAATATTTTACCAAGTATCTTACAAGAAAGAAATTCGTTGACTCGGAGACGCTTTACGGTTCTCGTAGAATATGTACAATTTTATTTTTGTTACCTCGACAGCGGGCTGAGTGCATATTATTTATCCTATTCATTTCCATCTCAGACTGGAGGAATTAGATTTTAGGCAACTTCAAAAATAAAATTAAAAGTATCCTTCAATTTTTAAAGAATATTATTCTTAACAATTTTTATAAGCAATAATTATCAGCCTGAAACACTCATCTACATTGAAAAAATCTTCCGAGAAAAGATACAGGCCGCCAACGGGACATGATTATTATTCTTTTATTTTATTGTGATTAAATGTATTGTTCATAACCACCTGCGCGGGAGACTATTTACCTAGCGAAGCAGTAGAGCCTTCAAATGTACCTACTTCTATCTTTATCTTTATCTTTACTAAGTATAAAATAAATTCTGTATGTGCGATTAGATCTTTTAAACTACGCAACGGATTTTCATGCGGTTTTCGCCGATAGATAGAGTGATTCATTCGGAAGATTTTTAGATATATAATTTGTCAATGTTTTACGTAAATTGGTTGAAGTACATAATACATCTGGCCAAGCGGCAGCGGGTGCGTGGTGTGGATTTGATTTAACAGATGGCGTTGGTTATAAAGGTTTCGTTAGCCACAACAACGTGTGGCCGGGTCTGCTAGTTAATAATAAAATTTGGCTGATGTTTACTAAGCCATTTTTGCGAAAGATCACCTCTAGGGTGCTTTACAAATCTTCAAACAACATTATAAACTTTTGTTAAATTACCTGATAACCCCTCAGGCTATTTGTTTTCTTTTCAGAACAACTCATAAAGGTGTCATAGAAATCGCTGTGTCGTAGAAAGAAAAAACACCACGATTTACTTTCAAATCTAAATAAAATAAAGTAACCACAAAAGACGTAAAATTTACACTTGTTTAAAACCGAAGTAACATTAATACATATACTTCTATCAGTAAGAATAGGTGAAGATAACATTGCTATCACTAACGAAGAGGTGCAATTCGAAGTTGTCGAACTATTAATGATCACAAAAAACTTTATATAAAAAGGCGATGGAGAATTTTTGATACTATGCTAGTTTTTAAAAATGGGGAGGATGATTATATTGGGCCAAATAAAATATGTATGTCTATTTATTTTTTTTCATTACCAGTAATTTTAGTTAGAAAAAAATTAGGGTGATCCATTTTAAAAACTTTTTTATGCTTTCGTTAAAAAAATTAATACTTTAAAAATTGTTTTCGATTTATAAAGTTTGAAAGCGAATTTAACATCTTTAAAAAAACAGTTATTAGTTTTGGGATATGTTCAGAAATATTAATTTATTTGGATTTTTACGCAATAATTATGGAAATATTTTGATCTTCTGAACTTTTGACAAACTATGGTCGAGGCCTGTGGGGCTAATAATAAAAATTGGCTAATGTTTACCTTGCCATTTTTGCGAAAGATCACCCCTAGAGCGTGTTGCAAATCTTCAAAATACATAATAAACTATGGTTAAATTGCCATTGATCATCGTATTATTTTTTATTCATTTTGGACAAACGGAACTTTGTGAAAACGAAGAGAAAAACGAATAGTTTGTCACCAATGACAATGTCACTTTTGCGTGGGTGAATCGTCAAGAATATACACAAAATATAAAATTTTTACAATAGCAAAAAAGTCAAGGTATCTACCTACCTTTTCTACATTATGAGCTAACTTTTAAAATATGATTTCATTCATTATTTATGACTTTTTCGGAAGAGAAGCGTTTGACGCGAAACTTCGAAAAGTTTTAAGAGTCGATGTTGTAAATGATAAATTGCTTCATGACTTATTTTGTTTGGTTGTTAAAAATAGAACAGGTTAATAGTAAATACAGCAAAGTTTAAGTATAAACCATGTAGTGACATGCGCCAAAAGATAGTCGCTAAACTATCTGTAAGTGTCGTTAAAAATGGAAATTGTCAATTTAAGCAATTGAATCGGGTTTAATAATGGAGTTGAATTCCAGGATCGTACCGTGGGGTAATTACCACAACTGTGTAACTCCGAAATCAGCATTTTTGAGTTACACACTAAAGCATAATTTCCACATCTATGAATGCAACGAACAGAAAAGTCGTAATGCATTGGAATTAAGTTATCTGAATATGTTTCTTGTAGGAATCTCCAAAAAATGGTTTCGTTAATTTCTAAATAAGTGTTTTTCCGTGTTTCTATTAGGCAACTAGACCTAGCCAGTTGTAGCACTCAAATTTGTGGAATTGTTTAAGTTGCTTTGGCTGAATGTTTGTATGTAACAAAAGATAAGTCATTATTTTATTGTAAATAAATAGATACAAACATTAACCATTTTCTCATTTCCAAAATATAAATGTTACGGTTCCCAATATATCAATCTACGGTTTATAAATACGCGCCAGTATTAATATACAAGAACAGATTTATCTGATTGATTACCATCTTATAATTCAATTTCCCAACAAAGCTGATTTCAGAGTTACCCAGTTGTAGTAATTATTACCCGACGATATAATCATGAGATCAAAATATTTTTCAAAGATTAAATAAACTGCATTTACCTCAAAAGAGTCCCTCCAGTGGTTAAACAGAACGATTTAACTTTTTGTTGAATTTAAGAAGATAAAAGCAATTTGAAAGTATAATCCTTCCCATATTGGACCGTTAAATGCAGATTGCGGAGCCATTAGGGCAGAATGAATTAATTATGCAATACGCTAATATGGCGGATGTGCTGTATAAACCTCGACCAAAATGCCCGCGGAAATAATCAGCGGCTGGTAATGCGTTTTCATTAGCCCGAATTTGAAATGCATGAAAGTTGGGGAATCCAATCCCGCCATGCACTTTCACAGGGTAATCTCTTTAATGAATAGCCACAGGTGTTGTGTTATCACTTTCAGGTTAATAAGTACCATCGGGTGATTGCTTTCTGTCGGGCCGCGAATAGTTCAGGCACACAGCACGCAGCACACAGCACACAGCACACAGCACCCACAGGTGTTGTGTTATCACTTTCAGGTTAATAAGTACCATCGGGTGATTGCTTTCTGTCGGGCCGCGAATAGTTCAGGCACACAGCACGCAGCACACAGCACACAGCACACAGCACCCACAGGTGTTGTGTTATCACTTTCAGGTTAATAAGTACCATCGGGTGATTGCTTTCTGTCGGGCCGCGAATAGTTCAGGCACACAGCACGCAGCACACAGCACACAGCACACAGCACCCACAGGTGTTGTGTTATCACTTTCAGGTTAATAAGTACCATCGGGTGATTGCTTTCTGTCGGGCCGCGAATAGTTCAGGCACACAGCACGCAGCACACAGCACACAGCACACAGCACCCACAGGTGTTGTGTTATCACTTTCAGGTTAATAAGTACCATCGGGTGATTGCTTTCTGTCGGGCCGCGAATAGTTCAGGCACACAGCACGCAGCACACATCACACAGCACACAGCACCCACAGGTGTTGTGTTATCACTTTCAGGTTAATAAGTACCATCGGGTGATTGCTTTCTGTCGGGCCGCGAATAGTTCAGGCACACAGCACGCAGCACACAGCACACAGCACACAGCACCCACAGGTGTTGTGTTATCACTTTCAGGTTAATAAGTACCATCGGGTGATTGCTTTCTGTCGGGCCGCGAATAGTTCAGGCACACAGCACGCAGCACACAGCACACAGCACACAGCACCCACAGGTGTTGTGTTATCACTTTCAGGTTAATAAGTACCATCGGGTGATTGCTTTCTGTCGGGCCGCGAATAGTTCAGGCACACAGCACGCAGCACACAGCACACAGCACACAGCACCCACAGGTGTTGTGTTATCACTTTCAGGTTAATAAGTACCATCGGGTGATTGCTTTCTGTCGGGCCGCGAATAGTTCAGGCACACAGCACGCAGCACACAGCACACAGCACACAGCACCCACAGGTGTTGTGTTATCACTTTCAGGTTAATAAGTACCATCGGGTGATTGCTTTCTGTCGGGCCGCGAATAGTTCAGGCACACAGCACGCAGCACACAGCACACAGCACACAGCACCCACAGGTGTTGTGTTATCACTTTCAGGTTAATAAGTACCATCGGGTGATTGCTTTCTGTCGGGCCGCGAATAGTTCAGGCACACAGCACGCAGCACACAGCACACAGCACACAGCACACAGCACTGTACACATTGCAGTCACTGAACAAAGCATTGTTACAAATGCCCACTGTCATTTGTAACAATGCTCCCTTTCTGTTGCAGTGCCTAATTAATTGGATGCTTTGTGAGGGCGTCAAGGTGTAAATACGTCCCGAATCCCAACATTCCAAAATCTGTGAAGTCTAGTGAGTGCAAACATGAATGAATACTTTAAGAAAAGGTTTTTTCATCTAGCCACTCGAGCGTTCACGTCAAAGATATTGAAATACAAAAGAGATATTATGCTATGATGTCCCCGCGACTGTCGGCGGACTACTAGGTACCTAATCAGAGTAGTTTGCATACAAAAACAGTTTGCTCATTTCGTTGATTTTGTGAAGGTGTGCATTAGTATTAGTTAACAATATATTTTGAATTTTTTTTTTTTTTTTTACAGTGAATACCGCACAAGAATCTCAACTGCTCCCGTCTGGATCCAGTGAGACTATGGCATCCCCAATTGGGGTATGTTGTGAGGCTTAAGGTAGTGGGGAGGGGAAGGAGGTGGGGAGAGGAAGGTTGGGAAGTACCTGGCTATTCAGATCTGTTCACCAAACACGGCTAAAGCCATTTTCAAGCAACGTTTCAATTCTGAATGGTGGTCTTACACCAGCGCGATACTGATAGTATCTTCCACTCTGGAACATTCCGCAAATATACTATATATTATTTTTAATGAATTAATTGTGAAATAACACAAACTAATCAAATAAAATTTATTTGCGCATGCCGGGTTCGAACCCACGACCTCCGAATTGTGAGTCAAGAGTCTTACCCACTGGACTACGGAGGTCGTCAAATACGGAAAGAATTCTTGCATTTAGTTTATCGCTAATTGGTAAACAATATCGGCGACACCCGGAAGCGCAGTCCCATCCAGCATAAAAACTGCGGATAGCACAGCACATCTCTTATATTTCAATATCTTTGGTTCACGTTCACGCGTCCGGGGTTTTTGTGCGTCCGGTTTGGAAATTTCCTGTCCGCATTAAAAAAATCATACCTCCGAATTTAATTGTGGAGATATAAAAATTGCTTATAGTGTTAGAGAGCCATTGAATGCACCTACTTTTAACCGTTTATCCAATATTTTTAGTATTCATAAAAAAATTGCTAAATTTATAATCGAACATAAACGGCGCGGTGGGCACTTAGCATAAAACCATTTTGTCAGAATGTTTGATACGGTGCTATTTTTGTTCAAACTACCCGAAATTAAATATTTAAAATCGTGTATATTGGTACTCGTACGAGAATTACACTTCTCAATACAACTGTTTGTTGTTTCCTGTAAAACGAAAACTGTAATATTTATTTCACAGATATATTGTTGAAACGTTGAGCATAAGACAAGAAAGAGTTAAAACTACAGTTATTTTTAAATTACAAAAATGTTTTAAATAAGTATCATGGAAAACCAAAAGGCGTTAACTGTCAATATAACGATTTTAAAATAAAAATGTTATCATCTGGATAAAATTTTCGTTTCAAAGTTTTGTTTTCTCAAACTATTTTATCAATTCTGAATCAATTGAAAGAAGGCGACATTAGTCTTATCACCACCAATTAAATTATAACTCCTTCTAAAAAATTCCATTGCATTCCTTTTCAGAGTTTTTTTTGTCCATTAGAGAGAAACTTTTCCAAAAAAGCAATTTGCGCAGCGGAAGGGTTGGCGACATTGAAATTCTGGCCACAATCTTCCCTGAACTTAATGACTTTTGGCTTATTTGTGTTGTCCCTCTCCCTTTCCTCCCCTCTCCGCGCCCACATCAACAACCGTCATTTGTAACATCTGGGAGAAAAGTAAATAGACCACATTCCAATACAAATACCCTCTTCTCAAACATAAAGTAGAAAAAATACAATCGTTATCTCAGTTAATATTATACAACCCTGATGAGGGCGGTCTTTATGGGAAACCCAGTCAGAGTGTAAAATATTACTAAAATTTATTAATAGTACTTTATATGATTCATTTTAATGCCTTTCGTCAAATATTTATTTTACATTAGCTCCACACAGGAGGCTCCGAGGAAAATAATTTCCCACATTACTGTGTGGAGGGATTTTTTAAAGATACATCTTTGGGGATGCTGTGTGAAGACGCTTTTTAGAGAAAAAGAAGGAGAGGAAGTTCTGGGAAGGAAATAGGTATGAGGGTAGGAATCTGGGGGTCAGTGTGTCCAGGAGTGACGGAATGAATGAATCCATACCTCCAACTGCGTTGTAAGGCTTTGAGTAAGATTCTGGCTTGAGAGATCAAAAGACCTCCCTCAACCAGTCTCTCTCGATCCGGCCCGCCGCGCAGTAGGTGGGCAGGCGCATCGGCCGCCAAGAACTGGACAAAAACCTCTGCTAAATCACCGCTTGGGGTAACCTATGGCAGAGGTGTTGGTTATCCAATAAATGGTTCCTGGGGCGGCGTTACCCATACCCCCCTCCTAAAATTAATATTTCCATGGCTCAGAAAACAGATTTTTTAATTTAAAATTTCGGGAACTTTAAATTCATAATTTCAATTTGAAATGGTGCTTGAAATGCTTATAAATGTTTATTACAAATTTTCATCTTCCCGGATTTGGACTTCCTATAGTCAGAGGGAAACAATTTTTTGGCTCTTTCATAAACCTTCACAAACAGAATGAAGGAATTTCATTTACCCAATTTTGAAAATTTATTCCGAAACATGAAACTATAAATTGAAATATTTTGTATAGAGAATAACAGTTATTTTTCTAGGACAATGGAAAAGAAATTTCATTTCAGATTAACTGAAAATAGAACGTTATAGTTCTACGTAAAGCTTTTTTACCGATAGACAAAACTCTTTTAGAAAGCCATGTTTTTTCTACCGAATAAGAACAATAGATTGTTCCACTCCATCTCAAGTACCCACAGCCTTTCATCTGTTCAGGATTATGCTTCCCCGGTTGTTTGGTGCAAGAAGAATTGTGTGGGACTTACGGAACTACTTTCTGTCGATTTGATGAAAGAGCATATTTATTTTGCACAATACAAGATATTCAATTTGAAACTCTAGGTATCTTTGGCGAGTCTACATTTCTGGAAAGACGGGAAACATTTTATATCAGACACACAGACCAGACAAAATAATATGAGCATTGAAGAAATCTCGTGCCATTCTCCTCTCACATATCGCAATATGTTACTACCTCAGAGATATTCTACGCTCTGAGGTAAATAAGTACCTACTGTACATATTGTGATAAATAAACACATGTCATTTTCTGCAATTTATAATAATTGTGTGTACGTGATACAATACGTTTCAAGCTTTAGTTTGTTGAACATAATTAATTTATGGTTTATTGTACCTATTTGAGGACAACATTCTGTCTAATAAGAAAAATCTGCCTTAGAAATCTTGTTGTTTCGAAAGAAAGGAGCTTTTTCTAATGAATTTTATCCAATCTACATACATATATTATTCTCAGGAATTTAATATTTTATATTATTTGGTGAAATACTGAAAATCTAGCTCACCTTCTAATTAATAATTTCAATGCCTGCAGATTATGACAATTTAAAAAAAAAAAAAAAAAATATATATATATATATATATATATATATATATTTAGATTAATGGTAACAACATTCATCAAAAATCAACAAAAATAGAAATATTTTTTTTAAAGCATCAAAACAAAAATAAAATAGAAACTGGTTGATGGAGGCCTTTTGACCTCTCCAGCCGGACTCTCCCGACCCATTGCCTTGTGCCGCAGTGGGAGGGATGAAATTCATACAATAAATAATAAATATCCGTCACTCCTGGACACGGATTCACAGATACTTTTTTCCTTACCAGAACTTTCTCTCCTTTTGCATTAAAAGACCTTCCACAACATTCCCTAAAATGATTGGAGAGGATTAATGAGCCCTGAGAGAAATTATTATCCTTAGGGCCTCCTGTGTAGAGAGAGCTATGTCAAAATAATATTATTTTGGATTTACTTAATTTTTTTAGGATTGTACGATTGTAGGTATAATATTACAACGATAAATTCAAGATGGTTAAATCTTCGAAGGAGATAAAGTTCTTCCAGAGCTTCGGGCGAGCTTTATCTATTTTCCCATAATAAGTAACTCATCCCTACACCGAAAATAATCTAATAAACTAAAGTATTTGGAACTCCGGTCTTATCCACATCAGCCGATCAGCCGATTACGCTTGGACCTGTTGATCTTGGGAATATTTTTGCACTCGGCCGAAATACGTCCGAAACACTCGGGGATGAAACTACCCAGTTGATGGAACGCTCGAAGTTGGGGATGAAATGTGCCGGGAAGTTATTTCTTCACTTCATTAATCCTCCAGAGATAGGGCGAAGGGCTGTTTACTTGGATTAGCTCTCTCTTTCTAGCAAATACTAACATTTTACGCACTACATTATAAAGAAAGTGCCGTTTTGTAAAGGTATATTTCATGTTCCTCAAACTTTTTATTCCACTTTTTAAATAATTCATTTTGCAGCTGATAATAAAGGAAATTAGGTCTGTTTTTATAATTATTCTAGTTCAATCGCAAGATCGCCATGATTGTTTTAAAATAACATCTGCTTGTGTGTGAGGTATACGGTTCACTAAAATGAAAGGGAATGGTAAAAAATAATTAAAAAATTTCCAATTTAATGACAATTTAAAAATAATTTTTTTGAAACTCGTTGCTTTGCAATTTAATTTAATTCCTGTCGGATGATAGGAATGTGTGTGTTTAAAAAAATAATTATTGGTAAGTAGATACATACGGAATTCACCAAATAAGTTTTTTACTATCGACTGGGACTTTTCCATTGAGCATGAGAGTGTTGTGGTTTTTAAACACTTGAAGTGTTAACGTGATTTTCGTTATTTGTTTTTGGGGTGTTATGCCGTGTTGCGTTACCTCCTTCTTTAGCCAACGTTTCGGACATCGTTGCAGTGTCCATCATCAGGGCAGATCCGGTAGATACACGGCAACACGGCATAACACCCCAAAAACAAATAACGAAAATGCTTTTGGCCGTGAAAATCTTAAAACTTATCTGTTAACGTGATATTTACTCATATAATTATATTTCTGCATAATGTAAAATTTAGACTTGTATTATATTTGTAAATGCCCTTGTAACAGTTTGAAATTATAATGCTAATTAAGCACCCACTCATGAAGTCGTTTGCACATTAAATTGAATTGGTTTTTTATTCCTATTTGGAAAGACACAATTAGAACAAATGGAATTCTGCTTTCTTCTGTTGCCTAAAACATACTTACTATCGGCAAGCTAATTTTTCAAAGAGTTCTGAATAGAAAGTCAGAGAGACTACACGTTTTTTTTGACGAGGAAGACACGTACTTCTGTGGCTCTCCATCGACCTGTGAGCTAAATCGTTTAATTTTAAGTTTAATATATTATATACGATTACTATTTATATATATTATATATTTTTTATGTATGCTTTACCATTTAATATCCTGCCCAAATTCATGAACTTTCGCCCCTGCAATAATTTTCACAACTTGACTTGAATTTTCAAATAATTTTAATTATTTAGTATCTTTTAGGCTAAACACGACTCTGAGTTTAAAATATTAGAATAATATTATTTTATTTATGATATTAGAGTTCATCTTCAGGTTTTGTTTTTATTGAATAATATAATTTAATTGTTTTGCCACAAATTTATTATTTTAACAATTAGAGATTTTGGAAACATAAAAGTAATGAATAAAACTTTTGTTTTACGATACGTATAATAATTAAATGTCTTAGTAAAGTGTTGTACCTTTTCTTAAGCGTTATATACGCCTACGGGCGTTCAATAAATAAATTAATAAAATATGTACAAGTATTTTTAGGTAAGTTTACTAACGGGTAAGTTTACTAATTATGTTCCAAAATTATGTGAATAGTAGAGGCAAATTAAGTTCCTTAAAATCAAAATCATTTTTTTAATTTAATAGTACTTCAAAGAAAATAAAATTGCACAGGAAATAATCAATACTCGTAAATTTAAATCCAGGTATTATTATTGAAATGTGACGCGTAATTTCAAGAGATTTAATTTTCAATTCGAGGTAAAGTAAATATAAGTTACTATGGCTACCAGACTAATTTTTAATAAATCTAATTACTTGCGCAGAAATGAGTATATTGTAACAGTCTCCGAACACAATTATTTTTGAAGGTGCTCTCAAAATAATTATAACATAAGTATTTTCTGTAATCCATCCTCCGCCTTTCTTCTCGTCTCGAGATCCTTGAGAATTCCGTCGGAGATTAGTTTTAAGTTTCATTTTAATATACGAAAAGGGTGAACGCGTGTTGCTTATTATTCCATTAAAGCGGCACAAGAAGAACCGTTCCAATGGACTAAGTTGTGCTTGAGAGAGGGGTAGAGGAAGGGCAGAGAAACTTGGCGCGATGATCCATCAAGGCGGAACGGAAAGCGCTTCTGGCCTGTTGACTGAACCATATCGGAAAATATGGACCAAAGTTTCAATGTTGGCATTAGATCTCCAGACTTCGCAGATTGCAGCAGTTCTAAACAAAAACAAACAACCACCATAAAGCCTACATCCCACGACAGAGATGGCAAATCTATTTCTTCAAGCTTAAAGAGAATGAGGTTGTCTCGAAAACGTATTAAGTATATTTAAATAGTGACCGTAAAATTAGTTTTTCGATATCTCCAAAAATGACGTAGTTATGAGCTTCTAATGTGAACACTTATAAAATGTGTGCTATTGTGTCCATGGGAATAGCCATAATTTGATTTAGGATGGGGCGTAAAATAAAAATCTAGAGTTGGTACCGAAAAAAGTAGGCTTTCGCAACATATTCACGCGTTTGAGTCTCTATAAATACAAATAATATGAACGGAAGAATGAAAAACCATCCTATGAAGTGTTGTAAATTTGAAAACGCGATTCGGTCGACAATCCGGTAGGTCATGCATCGGCCATCCAGGGTGGGGCGAATTCCCCACCTTGCCTCACCGTGCCTACGCCCATGATTGTGTCTCATTACTTCACATGCAGTTACAATTCATAATTCTAACACCTACTGCCGCGCACGTGCCGTGATGTCACACGCGTTTCTCTCCAGCCGTACACATCAACGCTTATGACATCTTCGATACTATTCGGTATTTTCCAAAAATTTAAAAAGTTACGTCTCAGGATATTCTAATTAATATCAAATCTTTTGACAATTATTCTACAAATTCTTTTGTTATACAGTGTGTTAAAGGAGCGGGGTAAGAGGTTGGGCGAATAATCAGTTGAGTGAACAGTAACAACATGCGGAAGAATTTTTTTTTGATTTTGAAGAAAAAAAAATCATGAAAAGTCACCGGATACCAAAATTTCATTTACATTTTTACTCAAAATAATGCCAGGAATTACTAGTTTTTTTATTTTTTATTTTTTTATTTTTATTATAGCGACTATATAATTTTTTTTACATACAACATGCAATGTGAAATTAAGTACAAAATATTGTATTTCTTAGTCCTCCTCACTAGGGGGTCCTGTGCCAAGGCGGACTAAAGTTATTTAAATATAGTTCATTTGTCTTCTATGTCGTTTTTAGCGTCTTCGCTAGGGTTTTCTCATTGACCTCTTTAAGCCATATTTTTATTCTTGATTTGTATTCAATTGGATTTTTTATTAGTTTTATGTCTTGGGGAAGGATGTTATGGAGTTTTGTTGCAAAGTATTTATAGTTTCTTTGTCCAAATGTGGTTTTATAACTTGGAATATATTTTATATCATTTTTATTCGATCTAGTGTTATGCATACACGGTCTAGTAGAGGATTCATTATTTTTGAAGAGCTTCAATAATATATTTTTGGCATATATTTGTTGAACATTTGGTACGTCAAAGTTATTGAAAATTTCAATTGAAGGCGTTCTAATTGGTACTTTCAATATGGTCTTTATGATTCCTTTTTGAATCGTATTCTGGCTGTGTAGGTACATATTTGCAGCAGTAAGGCAACTACACCCCCTGTGTAAATTTCATCATTATATGAGCCGAATATTCAAACTTAGGAAACGAATAAGGAATTAGACAATTTTGCTAAATAAAAGTTTGCTAGTCGTTGGCGTCGATACGTCCATCAAGAAGACACTGCAAAAAACACCTGCTACGGTATGGCTTAAATTAATTTGTTGAAGGCATTGCAATTAAAAAAACAGCCAGCCGGCGATTCTTTGAAATCTTGTTTAGTACAAACAAGCATTTTTTTGCGATAGAGGGATGAAGACATTCACTACAAACAGATAGTAGTAGGTGAATAAAAGTTCGCGACGTACAGCCCATCTACAAAACCTTTAAATAAAAATCGTACTTGTCAGTGCGTTGCTTCAAATTGACTCACGTAGGTTTGCCATCCCTTCAACACGGGGTCGAATGTTATGTTTATATTAGAAATGTTTCGCGTTTACTATATACACAGCATGAAAAACGGTTATTTGAAAACGTCTTTAAGGTCAATCACTCTTTTGAAGTCTTATAAAAGTGAACCGTGTTATCCTCTCCCCAGATTCAATTCATTAAAATAATAACAAGTTTTGAACTAGTTGGAGTTGACAGATGCGTTATAATAATGTTTTTCTTTGAAATTTTCGCAAAAAGTTGGAGGTGGATCGTAAAAATAAAAGGAGGTGTCGTACATTTTTACTTTGAAAACAATTTGTAGTCTCCACGCTGTGCGCAAGTTTAGTGAGAAAATTAAAATATATGATTCTCCCCTTCCTGTAAAATACTACTAACATTGTATAATAAAATGTAAAATAGCATTATTAAACGCACAATTTCTTGTTTAGAGCGAGTATGCTAAACATTCATCAAAAACTTTGTGCTTTGTATAGAATTAATGTTCCCGCTTGTAGTAAGTTGAGTAAAGATGTAGTAGATACCATTTAAACGCCAACTTTAATCCGGATTAAGACAATTTTACTACGTATATTCAAAGGTGAAAAAGATATTTCAATAAATCTTTAACACCTTCTTTAGAAATCCGTTCATCCCGCTATTTCCGGAATGGCAAATACCAAGTGGGACAATATGCCTTTAACTTTAAACGTTTCGCATTTCGCACAAACATCTTTCACGTTATTTGAAATAAGGCGTAAAATTAGAGCTACAAAATCTGTTTTACAACTGTTCAACAGTTGAGCATTGCTCGTTCATGCCTTTCTATGCTAATGTTCCCAATTGGGAAGATTTATCTCGCGCTCCTGACAGATACAAGAACAGACACAAGCTTCCACCTGGCGGAGTTTACTCGAAGGTTCTTTTCAATACAGGACCGGGAGATAACTGAAAGGGTGTAACGAGGCGGAGCGGGGGTGATAAGGGAATTAACAATTGATGCATATAATTATATTGCACTATGTTGAATTAAAAACTTGATTTATCGAGGTTTCTAAAACTCGAATAATCGCAATAGCTGAATTCACAGCGAAATAATTTCGTATTTTCGTATTGTCAAAATTAAATTACTTTCCTGGATGCTGATTGCTTTGTATAACTTCAACATTGTTCCATTTTCGACACATGCTCAAAGGAATTCTCGACGTCGACACAATTGAATGTTTATATTATAATATTTACTCATTAATTAAAATATTTCACAGTTTTAAAACGAAATCTTGAAACGAGCCAAAAAGCTGATCATAAAACAATATCGTCGCATTTGCTTGACCGTCGTATTATTTACCCAAAATGATTTATTTAATTTTACATAATTATTTCACTCACGTTTCATAATTAAATTGTATTCAACATCAAGGCTAGTTTAAACTAATTTATTCAACTAGACGTTAAAGGTAATAGGAATATCTATGAAATAGAATTATTTATTTTCTCGGCCGAGTCAAACACAGAATAGAGAACTCCAGTCCATTTTTTTTAATGATTGATGACCTTCTAACTTAAATAACTGCATTTTTATTTTCATTTTTAGAGTTAGTTTTAATAGTTAAGATAATTGTCAAAGTTTTAATTTTTCAAGACTCTCCGAAAACCTCCGTAGTATGGTGAATCGCGTGACGTCATCACTCCTGAAAAATTCTATAGGATCGGGAAATCAGCTGATCAACTGCCGCCATTTTGAATTCCGTCGTTCGAAGTATTCTCCCTAGAAATAGCATTACTATTTTTTTTGTGGAGTGGTTTTTGAATATTTTCAATAATAGAGATAAACTAATAAGAGATACCTTTATTTTTTAAACATTATTTAGGCCTAAATAAAGTTTCAATAAACACAACAACTAAATCTCTATAAACAGTATGTAAATAAACGAATAAATTAATACGATGGCTTGTGTAATATCATACATTCCCATACAATGACTTTACGGTGACGTCACGACACGTCGAAAAGTGACGTCACCTTATACCACGTGTTTTTACGACCCGATTAAAACTGGACTTCTTAATAATTTTTCAAAAACTCTGCGTTTAATATTATTAAACAAAACCTATATTTTCAGAATCAGCGTTTATTGGTCTATATTCTATATGAACATATTTTTTTAAAGCCATAATATTTTTCACTGGAGTTCCTTATTGACAAAGTAATCACACTACCAAATAAAACAATAATGGTATTGGGTCAGAGATTAAGAAAGTTGGATAAAGCTATCAGTGGTGTTTTAAATTAATAAAAAGGTCAAATTCAAAACATTCGTCGGACAGAGCTACAGAGAATGAGTAAACAGAAAATCTAAAAAAAATGTTTACGTCTCGAGATAGCCTCTATTTAAAAATGTTTACGTCTCGAGATAGCCTCTATTTAACAATGTTTACGTCTCGAGATAGCCTCTATTTAAAAATGTTTACGTCTCGAGATAGCCTCTACTTAACAATGTTTACGTCTCGAGAGAGCCTCTATTTAAAAATGTTTACGTCTCGAGATAGCCTCTATTTAACAATGAAAAATGTTGATTCTAATTACTCTTTTTTTTTACTAATTTTGACAAAGTCATTATAATGAAATACCTCCAAGTCATAAAGTTGAACTTTTAATTTAATTGCTTGATTTATAATGCCTGTTGTATGCTGATGATGGGGTGCTGATTTCTAACAATACGAAAGATCTACAATCTCTCGTGTCTAGGATGAACGAAGTACGGATGAAGAATGAGTTAGTCTAAAAGTCGTGGTAAAAGAAAAGAGCTAATGTTGTTTTTCAACAAAATATTATATTTTAGCAGGCTTAACATAATATTTATCCGCTTTCGAAAATGTAAGTATTAAAAGAGATTACATGAGTCTAAAGTTATGGTGTTTGAAAGAGAGAGAGAGTTCGAAAACAGTGTGCAATACAGTAGTGAATGATGAATACTTGGAGTCGGTGAATGAGTTTGTGTACTTGGGAAGCCAGCAGTCCACAATGGAGTTAAACCCGGCTGGTCACCGTGGAAGATTATGACCAAAACCCTCCAAAGATACAAAACTCAAGCTCAACCTTAAAAACTTCGAAAAATCACACAAAGTTAAGCCGTCAATTAAAAGTTATAACATACAACGTCAACACCCTGTCATCATACAACCGAATATATAACTGGAAGAATGCTTAAGTAAAATAAACTAAGATATTATGGAAATTTAGGAAGTTAGACGACAGGGCAACAAAATAGAAGAATACAACGCTTTTATACTTTGCTACAGAAAGGATCAACTGGCATAAACAGGTACTCCATAGCACAAGACTGACAAAAATGGACATCTTTGGGAGGCCTTTACCCAAACCGGGATTCTTGTTAATTCATCAATTTTTTATTCTTATATTACTAACATAATCTAACAATTATTATAAGCAATAATTATCAGCCTGAAACACTCATCCACATTGAAAAATCTTCCGAGAAAAGATACATGACGCCAACGGGACTTGAATCCATGCCCTTCTGATTGCCGGTCAGCTGCTCTCCCAATTGAGCTATGGCGGCTTATCTTATACCCGCCAAATGATTCAATATATACTAGTGTTTCATTCAACAATTACTGCTTATTATATTTTTTCCACCTGAAAACAACCAACTTTATTTTTGCGAGAGAGACACTGTTAGTGTTAAATCCGTTGCTAGGTGGCGTCAAGACAAATTATGTCTTCATTTATTGGGGAAATACTTAAACTTGTCAAATATTAATTATTATTTTTAATTGTTAAACTAATAATTAACATAATCTAAGCTAACTTACTAATAAAAATCAAATTTGAGTTTATTGTAATATTGTAACTACGAACTATTGTAAAACAAGAAATAAACAGGCTTATTATTATGATTATTATATTATAATGGCAGTGAGGTATGGAACTGGCAGAGGAAAGGAGAAAAAATACTGAATTCTGTAGAAATGAGAGTCCTGCGGCGTATGTGTGGTAAAAACCATGCGTTATCGTGTGAGAAATGTGGAGATCCGGAAAGAATGTAAAGCTGAAGTGAGATTAAGAAAGAGACCCTCAGATGGTTTGGGCGTGTAGATTGATGAACGAAGAAAGGAGTAAGCAGAATATATAGTTAATGGCAGAAGAAGTCGGGGACGCCGGAGAGAGACCTGGCACGATCAAGTGAATCAGATACTTGGATTGCGCCAAGTTGAGTCAGAATAATAGAAAAGTATGTATAAGACGATATATGAATGTGAATGAGGTAAGTAGTGAGTGCTGAGACCGAGTTATAGGGCGGTTCGTCCTCTCCGTCTACCCCTGCTAGGAAATGGCGTGATGGCGAGTGAGTTAGTTAGTTAACTGCCTCAAACAAACGTCGCTATTCACATAGAATTAACGAGGTGTTATAAAGCTAACGAAAACTGTGCATATTCTGTCGCAAACCGGGAGAGTGAATACAGTGTCCTGAAAATACTATCAAAAGCATTTAAAATATTACAGCTTGTCTTTGGAATAATGGAAAAATGATTCTAAAATGTAAATAAAACTCTCTTTCATGTGCTGGTACATTCAAATACTTTTATTCGTAACCTGGGTACATAGCATGGTCCATCGAAATAGGTTTTATCGAAAATGTCGGTAACTTGTCATCGCTCCCGAGCACGACTGCAGACCGCTAACGAACAAATAACAGTTTAGGTCAAATAAATTATGAACCCTTAGTCGTTGCGAAGTTTTATTTGTTCGTTTGCGGTCTGCAGTCGTGCTCGGGAGCGATGACAAGTTACCGATATTTTCGATAAAACCTATATCGATCGACCATGCTAGATACCCTGGGAATGTGTCTCTTTCTTTAAAAAAACTGAGTACGGATGAAATTTTTTTTTTAATTTTTACACATTAAATTAAATATAGTTATTAATTTCTATTATCGGTGTGTGGGTGCTGAGTGGTTTGAAATTGCATTCCCGCCGTAAAATTATTCAATGTCAATAAACTTTTTTCAAAATTGGAACTGACAAATTATTGTAAATAACATCAGAAAAGCGATAAAGTTGCAAAAGTATTTTATGAATTAATAATAATTCTTTATTTGAATATGTACTTCTTTCATATAAATGTTTGAAAGATCTACATCTGAATCACTGATGATTATTTTTAATTAACTGACAGTATTTTAAAAGGTAATTCTATTCGTCTCTCTCTCTAAGCAACTCTCAGCAAAAAAAAAATGGGTATATATTTTCAGCTTCACAAAATCTGCATTTATAATATCCCGTGAATTGTCACTGCTCTGCGCTGATTCTATTATAATTAGATATGTTTTCTAACATTTACTTTATATATAATACTAGCTGACCCGGCAAAAGTTGTTCTACCATATGAATTATTTCTAGTGAATATTTTGGTTGTTATTAACGAATGTATTATAAGTGTGTGGGGATGGGATCTACGACAGAAAGAGGAATGGAGCTCTGTAGACGATGACGATGATAAAAACAAAAAACACCAACCATTTATTTTCACAATTCAATTTATTTCATAAAGTAACGGACACAATGACGCTAACTTGCGCATGTGTGGATGACAGTTCGATGAGGCGGACGTAGCGCCATCTGTCATTCAATTATTGAAAGGGCTATCTTTAATCAAATACAGAATTTTATAGAAAAAAATAGAATCATAAATCCCATACAGTACGGATTTCAAAAAGAAAAAAGTACTACACAATTACTTTCTAAATTCACTGACCATATAAACTGTCATTTGAATGAAAAATATTATGTAGGCATAATTTTTATAGATTTTAAAAAGGCCTTTGACACATTGGACCATGAAACATTACTAAGGGCAATGGAGGAATGTGGTATTAGAGGTCCTTTAAATAAATTTTTTAAAAACTATCTGTTTAATAGAAAAATTAAAGTTAAAATTGACGGAATTTTAAGTGATGAAATGTTGGCAAACACTGGGGTAGCTACGGGATCGATATCGGGACCTACGTGTTATATTATGCAAGTAAACAGTTTACCAAACGTAATAAAACGTTGTAAATGCTACATGTTTGCAGACGATACTTGCATTATATGTGCTGACAAAAATCCACAAAAAATTCAGGAAATTTTACAAACTGACCTAAATAATATTATTAAATGGTCCCACGACAATGGCATTATTATCAACGCAAAAAAAACCAAATATATGCTTATACATTCACCACATGCAAATTGTCAGGATAAGGAATTGCACATTAAAAGTCATTCATATGATTGCTTGCACACAAAAAACCAATCCCAGCAGTGTAATTGCCCAAATATAGAAAAAGTGTACCAGTATACATACCTTGGTCTTACAGTAGATGTCAATTTTAACTGGTCAATTCATATTGAAAATGTATGTAATAGATTAAGATCCATATTAGGGAAATTTTATCACCTAAAAAACTTTGTTAATAAAAATATATTATACTGTATATATAACGCATTAGCAGAATCAATTATAGGATACGGAATAAATAGTTACGGATTAACGTACAAAACGTACTTAAATAAAATAGAACAACTACAAATCCGTTTCCTAAAATTGATATCAGGCAAAAAAAAAGTGCAATTATGTGATGGCGATTATAAAAAAATGTTCTCCTTGTGTAATGTGCTCTCTATACATAGTAGGGTAGATTACCAATTAACTCTAGATGAATTCTGGAATACAGAATTCAAAAAACCTGTAAACCATAACTACCCCACTAGGCATAGAGAAGCAGAAATGTTTATTATTAATAAATCTACAAATGTATACGGTGATAGAACAAAAAGGCATAAAATTCCGGAAATATTTAATGCATTACCTGAAAATATTAAAAACGAGACATCATATTCAAAAATCAAAACTAAAGTTAGATCATTCTACTTCAATAGAACATGAAAACTAAAATATTGTATAAAAATACCTAAATCTATGAAAAACAAATAATATTGTGAACGAATAGGTACCTAGATCTTTTAACCACTGTTCAAAATAAAATTTATGTTATAATAAGCATTACAATAATTAGTTAAGTATTTTAATATTAAGTATTATATTATTAAATAATTACTAGATATGTATTAAGCACCAAAATATCAAACATTTTATATGTTGTAAGTAAATAAATAGGAAAAATGAGAGATTTTTTACAATCAAACTGATTGATCAGTTTTGTAAGATTTAAGTAAGAGAAATTATTGTACAATTAATAACTAAATAAACATATTTAAAAAAAAAAAAAAAAACAACATAAATAATTTCGTTCTGTTTGAAATACGAACGAACGTTAACTCTGTTCATACACTTTTTTTAATATCGCTATTAAAATATGGGAGGGTGGGGGTAGGAAGGTGAAAATAAGGGGTTATGGGTATTTTTTCATGCCAAATAAAAATAACAAATACAAAAAAAAAATAGTTAAAAAAATAGGAAAAAATTCTGTATAAGGACACCCTAATCACCTAGCGGTTTGAAATATACTTTACAACCTATTCTCATACCTACCTAATATACATACAAAATTTCATAAAAATCGTTCAAGCCGTTTTGGAGGAGTGCGACCACAAACACCGTGACACGAGAATTTTATATTTATAGATTTTCTATCGGGTTCTAAGAAGGTACGAGTAAATTGAACTGAATTTAAAAAAATATATATTTTTCGAAGCAGATGTCTCTCTTTGTATTCTGTTTATACCTAGGTAATGAATTTTTTCAGAAATTTTCAGTTGAAATTTGGTGATTTATCAAAAATAGCTTAAATGTTGTAAAGTGCATATGTAAAAAACTGCGCCAGCTCTCAACCCAGGATTTCCCAGAGAGACAGACATCACCAATGTTATGTAATTAATAAAGTCCAATAAATAAAATGAAAACTCACTATGCATGTAGCTGGGGGCCCCCTGCGAGGAGGAACCCAAGGGGGCGGGGGAGGCGGAGAGCTGCGCCGCGAGGGTCAGCAAGGCCCCCAGGACCACTACGCTGCCGGATACCATGGTGACACCTACAGACAAAACAACTTATATGAATTTCAGAATTTTTAGATCGGTTTCTCCTTATAACGGGCATCTTCAGACTCTCAATCAATTTGACCTAGGTACCTACATCTGTAGTATACCTACACGTCATCTGTGTCAGGAATGAGCGTCGATTTAGGTCAAATTGTGCCACTCTGAAGATTATATGGTGAAACCGATCCGATCAGAAATAGGAACAGATCAGGAAGTAAGTTATGAAAGGTATTTCAATATAAAAAAGGCCCATAAAATGGTATTCTACCAATGGTAATGAATTAAATGTAGAACAATAGAAGAAAAATAGAACAATTTCGTTTATGTTACGTGCTTGAAATGGGTTCAACCATGTTTAGTGATCAGAATTGGATAGCCAGTTTCACCCCCTGCTTCCTATTTAACATCTCCTTTCCCTCCCTATTCATTTTACCCCAACGTACTCGAATTGGGAATGCCTTCTCATTTGCATCGGGCTATTGATTCCCTTCTGCGATGTTCACCTAAAAAAGGTTTTCATTTCTTATTTCCGCGATAAATATATGAAAACTT
Organism: Limnephilus rhombicus; assembly: GCA_929108145.2. Taxonomy (NCBI): domain Eukaryota; kingdom Metazoa; phylum Arthropoda; class Insecta; order Trichoptera; family Limnephilidae; genus Limnephilus; species Limnephilus rhombicus. The sequence goes on from OV815278.1 coordinate 39,639,357, forward strand.
CTTTTTAATTTCTCCTTTTCTATTTTAGACAGAATATATATTTTTTATTTTCAAATAGGAACTACCCATTTTGGTGAAGTCAACCGTGAGTAATTGGACTAATTATTTAAACTACGCTCTTATACCATTAATTATTAACAGGAGAAAGCCTTTATCTGGCATTATGTTTAGTATTGTCCGCTATTAACAACATAAAACGTAATTTGTACCTTTTCTGTGTTCTATACTGAACAATAAAGCCCATCGAAGCAAATTTAACAACACAAAGCAACAAGTATTAAAAAAATAACAATAAAACTGAAAGAACAGCACCTCTCGGGCATCTTTCATATTAAATTTATTAATACCCTTCAGCAAACTAAAGAAAAAAAATCAAACAATACCTTTGTTCAAGTAGTAACAATAGACGCCCGATATCGGTGAGGATGAAAAAACCAAAGCCTCAACCAAATTAAACCCAGTATTGTACCGATAAATAAACAAACAGATTTTATATTTCCGGTAAAACAACTAGTAAAACGTACAGCGTTGAATTCAGTACCTTCAAATCTCATCAATGATTATTTTTTAACGCGACGCCAGCCGTTTACGTGTATTTTGGTAACACAGGTTAACACGATGATGGTTAAAACATTATGCAGGGAAGGATTAGCTGTTACCTGCGTGGGGTGGCGGCTGGGCGGGTGGCAGGTGGCAGGTGGGCGAGGTGGGAGGACAGGATGGCTTGGGGAAGAGCTTAAAATAAAATGATAACCGATCATGTGGAAAGCGATAGCGGGGCAGAGCGAGTCGTGAGGGCAAAGGGGAGAGAGCCAGGACCTTATTATTTGTATGCATATTTGAAATAATATCCAAACGTTTGATTTACGTAGCCGTTGGGTTTGATTGACCTTATCGCGCTGTTGCCATTGTGTGCGGTGTAAAGGGTTGAATTGAGGCTTTCGGTGAAAGAAATATAATGATTTATTCATTTTCACCTTCCAATAATCGCGTGGGTAACAGATTTGTGCTTTGAACCATATATTTATAATCTTTGCTAACCAAACAACACGCCACTACTTGCATAGATAGAGTAGTTTTCCACCATTATTGGATCCTTCACTAATACTTTCATGGAGGTCGTGTCACCCACACGCAAGTGAGTTAATGTCCGTTCGAGACACATCATTGGCTGGACGAAAGCTAGCAGCAATGCACGTTCTCAAATCTTGTCCAAACGGCAATATTTTTACCAAAACTATAGGAAGTTAATATGACCATCATCCTATCCCTGAGGATCTTATAATGGTGAAATTACTTTAGACAAGATGGAACACATATACTTCAACTCGTGTAATATCTTTTAAACATAGGTACAAATGTCTTTTAAGCGTTTTGGACCGTTTGCGGTTGCTTAGTTCTTTTCCCATAATAATTCGTGGTTTGGCTCGCGCTGCGGTCCGCAAATGTGCATACGTTGCATGAGAGGATTGACGCGCATAACGCGGTGTCACTTCTACATATACAGGGTGTTAAGGGACGTACTTGACTTATTTTAACCAGTGATTCTTGACATTATTTGGAGTAAAAAATGTAAATGAAATTTTGGTCTTCGGTGACATTTTTGATGTTTTTTTTAAATTTTTTGATGTTTTTTATAAGTCAAGTACGTCCCTTAACACCCTGTATAAACACAACATTATTAAAAACATACTATAGATCTGCCACGATGGACACTACCCATACTACAACCATGTCATAAATGTTGGCTAGAAAGGAGGAAGCGCAACACGGCCTAAAACCCCAAAAATAAATCACGAAAATAATTTTGGCCGTGAAAATCTTTAATCGTTACGTACTTTCATATTGACAGCTCTTTAGGAACTACTGCATTCAGAACTTCATTATTTAAATTACTATGACAACAGAATTTTCCTCCACTTTGTCTAGTTCAGAGATTCCCAAACTTATTTTTCTCATAGACCCCTTTGATAATTTTACTGTTTTCGGTGGACCCCCTGCTGCTACATTTTTACCATATTCTCAAAACTCATCAAAAATGTGAAGATTAGATCTAACGATGGAAGTTTGTGTCGCGGCTGAGTACCAACCCTAAATTCAGAGTGGTATAAATAAAAAGAAAAATTGTATATTTCTTAAAATTGTTCTATTCATTAAAATTATATGATTACAGACTAAGGGTGGAAATACATGTTTTTATTTCATAAATAGTTATACTAACTGTTCCCAAAGTTTTAAATAAAAATTTCAATTGGTTCCGGTATTATGAGGGTGTTTGTGCCGAACCGCGTGGTAAACTTGAAACGCATTTTTCTCGAAACGACTTTTTTGGAATTTGTGTGCACTCTAGCTCAGAAAGTTTTTAACCAAACGTTTTAAAATGTGCCGATACCTTATTTATATAATTACTTACTTAATTAACCGATAATAATAAACCGTACTTATATCGTTGTCAAAAGTATTTTTTAATTGCAAAAAAAAGTTAAAAAGTGGCAAAAAATCAAGGTTTCCTGTTTACACACCTGTAAAAAAACTTATTTCCATTTTTTTGGGAAAAGTGAGGTTAACAAAGAAGAGACACATGTTCTTAAATAAAATTCAAAACCCTATTGATTTGAGATGAAAACTATGGCCTCGAAAATGCACACAAAAGCTACGTCTGTTGGTGACGTCCGATGTATAGCAGCTGATAATTTTCATATTTTCCGAGGAAGGAAATTCACAATATTTTTTTAAATAGATGTGTAAAATGACCTCAAAGTTTCAATAAATTATACACATTTATTCCATGCCAAAAAATTCATAAAAATCATAAAAAAAACCTAGTCCTGTATTTCCCACCTTAATAGAATTTAATATCGAATATGCAAGTTTTTACAAGTAACAGTTGCTGACCTTCTTAAAATACACTACTCAAAAAAATTAAGGGAGGTTTTAAAAAAAAGAAATTATTGCTAAATATTATTAAGATTGTATTCTGATTCATGAGTAGTGTATTATCTGCCTACATTGAGAGGTAAAGCCAAGCCAACATTTTTGTTCTTTACTATCGGACCCCTGGGGGTCACTTGGACCACTTTGGGAATCACTGGTCTAGTTCAAACCATAACATAATATCCTTTCTTATATTGACAACTCCATAGGGACTATCGCATTGAGAACTTAAATAATATATAAATTACTTTTATAACAGGGACCACTACATTCAGAACTTAATTATTTAAATTAGTTTGACAAAAGAATTTTTCTCCATTTTGGTTCAAACCAAAGATTAAGCTTCGTTAATTGATTATTTTATATTACGAGTATATTCCAAAATTATGAACTTACGTATTAAGGTCTGTTTTTATTAACTTCTGAACTGTATATTTTCCTTGTGAATCGTGAAGAAAATTAATAACTTTAAATATTACCAGGAACTCGTCAAAACAACAAACCAAGTTTAAAATCAAAAAACGTGAACAATATACTTCTAAATCAATCGAAATGTTTCCGGATAATTCGTCAAGGATGAAAGTGAACAATTTAAAAGCTGAGCTCAAAAACATTAGTAGCTACTTTTCGAGCTTCAAAAACACCCACCGGAGGTTACTATAATATTTTTATAAACTTTATTGGAAAGTTGAAATCGCAACAAATATTTTTTCCTTTCCGTGCTTTAGGGCGTTAAAAATTTAATTTTGTTAGACTTGTTGTTAGACTCGAAATACATTAAAATAAGCCACACCGGGATATTGGCATTTTCATAAAAATAATAATCTCTTTTACATTTAGTCAAGTAAAAATTGAGAGTTGAAGTTGGCCAGAAAATGCGGTTAATTAAACAGAAATATTGTGAATAACTTATTTACTAGCTGGTTCCCGGCATGCATTGCAATTCCATATTCAAAAAAATAAATTGTTTCTCCCTGCACGTCCTTTCCCGTGCGTTCCCGTTCCCCTCCCGCGTCCCCTTCCCCTCCCGTTTTCCCCTTTCACCTTCACTGCCTTCCCTCTCCCCTCTCCTAATCCCCCGTCCCGCCAACCCCCCTCCCGCGTTCCATATAGCTCATTTCCTATCCTTTTCCTATATTCCTCTTCCTCTCCCCTTCCTATAATCCAAAATTAATTTTAAGATACTAAAACTTCTTTTCCAATGTACTTTAGCATAAGAAACTTCTGTGGCTTGACTTCAGTTCACTTGTATGTCTATTATCATTGTATAGTATGTAAAAGCTGTTTGTTTCTTAAAAATAAATAAATATATTCAGTCCCAGTACATTCAGTTTTTAAAAAGCTCGCGTGCCACCTATTCTTGATTCTATCCAAAGTATTAGGCGAGTATTTCAAATAAATTAATTAATTGAAAGAGTCTCGACAATTGAATTTTGATTTAACAATCATTGTTTTGCAAAATGTCATTCTCAAATTTTGACTTTTTTCACAGTTTCGCAAGAGTTTTTTTTAATGATTAAAAAACTTTTTAGATGTATTGTCGTGTAGTTGTAATAATCCAGAAACCTTCGCGGGGGTTTAAAGAGAGTATTTTGGAGGTTTCAAACATTTCTTATGTTATAGCAATACTTATACATCTCGTATACCTTCTCATCACCCACCAAGCAAGCATATTTTGGAGGTTTCAAACATTTCTTATGTTATAGCAATACTTATACATCTCGTATACCTTCTCATCACCCACCAAGCAAGCATATTTTGGAGGTTTCAAACATTTCTTATGTTATAGCAATACTTATACATCTCGTATACCTTCTCATCACCCACCAAGCAAGCATATTTTGGAGGTTTCAAACATTTCTTATGTTATAGCAATACTTATACATCTCGTATACCTTCTCATCATCCACCAAGCAAGCATATTTTGATTTTTATTTATATAGATGTCTTTATACTCGGTTTTATAGATGCTCTCGTGCATGTGAGAACAATCCTGTTATAAAAACTCAGCTAATAAAATGGGTACATAAAATTACAAAAATCTATTCAGTCAAAGGATTCATTTACATAACTACATACATAAAAATAACATAATTATAAAATTATGCAAAAGCTTATTCAAATGACAAATAATACAGAGAGTCAAGAGATATAAGAGAAGACACAAGAGACGATACATAATTGGCTCAACATATTTTAAGCCAGAATTATTTTTTTTTTAATTCGTATAAATTATCGACGAAAATGTCTACTTCAGCACACTCTATCTTATTATATAATCGACACATGCTGGTAAGGAGCTACAATCGGCGATATTCTTTTTAAATGTACTCAAATAATTGGCTCAACATATTTTAAGCACATAATTTTTTTTTAATTCGTTTAAATTATCGACGAAAATGTCTACCTCAGCATACTCTATCTTATTATTTAATCGAGACATGCTGGTAAGGAGCTGCAATCGGCGATATTCTTATTAACCTTTCCCTTACTGTGCTAAAAAAATACGCGTGCTCCGGTGCTGTGTAATCAATTCACGTGTTAAAATCATCGATTTTATATCGGAAATATATGAACATTCATAGCTAATCGCTTTTGTTTTTTGTAATTTGTGATACAAGTGATAATAATTGTAATTTAATTGCTGAAAACATGAAAAAACCATCGTCCGTTGCTCAAAAAACGGGCGAGGAAACCATCTCAAAGGATTGCCCGCGAGCGACTGAGGCGCTGGGCTGCTACCCAATACATATATACAGCTATGTATGTTTAGCTACTATTTTTTAATTCAGTGTGTAAATGTATAACGGAGGAATACCTAAAACCTGAACCCAGAATTCATTATATTTATAGGGATATAAAAATTATTAGAAGCAATGTGTAGTATTTACGCATTACAGACCAGGAAAGGTTAAATGTACTCACATGAAATAAGCCAAGCCGCCTTAAAAAATGAGAATTGGGAACATTTATTTCAATATCGCTATAGTATTATTTGCACTCTACGCCATTACAGCTAGATATACAAATGTCAAGCGTTGGTTGAATTCAAGCATCGAAACTATCTTTCGCTGATCCGCGAAACACTTTATTTTTTTAGAGACAAGTTTAATCTATTTGTAAAACAATCTAAATGATTTGTCAAGTTGTATTTACGTAATCAGGTCTGCATAGTTAGGCTCCTATTTCCTAACTTTCTTCAGCTCTCACAGTAAGTCACATTGATACTGGGCAGTAAAACTCTCAAGTTATATTTATTCATTACTGTTAAGAAGAAAAAAAAATCATCTGACTAATAATTAAAAATAACATATTGCTGTGACAGCATAAAGGACAAATAGTAAGTTATTATTAATACAAACATGAAGAAAAAGTAAACCTCATATACATGTATACAAGATATTTTGAACTAAAAATAACTAAGTAAAATACGTAATAAAAATAAATTTTAAAAATCCAGAAGTAAACGTTGATGATGACAAACAGCTTTAATTAAATCATGTTTGTATTTTGATAATCGTTCAATATTTATCACACATCAACAACATATTTATTACCAAGCATATGCAGGCGATTTATTATGGAATATAATTCAGCATTTGATCCAGTATTGTTGCAATGATAAGGTAATTTGTGACGAACTGATATACTCGGTATATGAAAACATACCAACGAAAGAAGTTCAGGGGAGTTCAACAAATTATTAACAAATTTTAAATAAACAAAATAAGTCAGAACAAATTCTTTCTTATATTATTTAGGCACATAAAATCTAAGGCATTTTATGTTTTCATTAAACGCTTTCTGGAAGGAGAAATATCTATCGAACTGCTTGCCAAGGAATGTGCGAGTAAAATTTGACCTTTTGATAGGAGGAAAATAAAGCAAAACAATATCTCAATTCAAAAAATATTTCTTGAAACGTAATAAAGATTGTCTCCCTTCAAGACTGAAGGGTCAATTACTTGGACAAAAATGTGGTTTGTTTTAAATTGACAGAGAATACTTCAAATACTTTTCTTCGTTTGGGAACGTTTACTCTGTTGCCTCCTCGTCACTTTAAAAGTTTCCCTCATATTTTCTTTACATTTTCCCACTTCATTCTGATACAGCAAAGAACATAGCATGGTTCGGGTTTACAAAGCACGGGTTCACACACAGCGCGGTATCACAATCAGTCTGTGGATGTCACAAGGCGACCATAAACAAAACGGACATGAAACTTGAAATTAAATTCATGAAAAATTCCCATCTGGAATCAAATATGAACACATTTTGAAATAAAAATTCATCGCCCTCTCCGAACCAAACGTTAAACGACAGACGTGTTTTTATAGGTCAAAGTAATCTTTACAAAGGCGAGGTAACATTCCGTTTTTTGAGCATGAAAAGCGATTTTTTGGAATAAGGTCGCAAGGAAAATGAAAAAAAAAACATTAAAAGTGGGCCGAAATATACATTTTTGGAGCATTCAAGATATAATATTATTCGAAAGGCAACAGTAATTTTTGAAAACTGTCTTTCGTATGATGGTAAAGAGCTGGTGATAAAAACAATAATAATGTATTTATGAATTGATTCAAGTTAATAATTATTTTATTTAATTTTAACCAGATACTGGCTGAATTTCGTCGTGGTATAACTTCATAGTATTTAAATATCTACAAATGTGCAGAGTGTAGAGTGTGGTCTATCATAAAAAAAAGTTTCACACGGGAGATTTAAAGATCCCCCGAGAATGTTTTTGGAAATGCAGTTTTTTGGACACATAAACCCATTATGCATAAACCGGCCTGTGTCACTTAACCTTTCAGGATAATTTGCTCGGTTTTCGGAACAACTCATATATGTCTCATATAAATCGTTGTGTCTTCCTTGCTATGACGGTTAGAAATTTGTTTTTTTTTAATTGAAACATTTAACAAAGTTAAAATTTTTACAACATATTATAACATCAATATTTCAATCACTCTCCTATATAAAGTAGCTGCTTGTGTTTAGGAGAGGACAACTAAATATTTTTACATCTGTTTGAATAATACTGATAAAAGTAATAGAAATATAGGTTAGTTAATAAATGATTCAAATAATTGATAAGGCAAAAACATATTTCTAAACAATAAGTAAAGTTATGAGGTGGTACTAGCGTATTTTAATTATTTTTTTTAATATTTGTCGTAGTTTACTTCCGATCGTATATCAAAGGATAATTTATTAAATAATTTTATACCTTTGAATATATAGTGATGCTGTGCTGTCGTGGTTCGTACTAGTGGCACGGTTAGTCCTCCAACAGATATTATTCTTTTGGTAATATTTAATTGTGGTAAATTATTTTTATTAAAGAAATCTTTATGTAATTGTAGTAGTGCAATTTTGTCACAATTTTTTTTAAGTGGGGGGAAATCTTGGAAAACATTTATTGTTGGGTGGTGATAAGGCTTTTTTAAGATGATTTTTATTAATATTTTTTGAATTGTTTCTAATGGAAGTAGGGATGATTTATATGCACACCCCCAAGCCACGGTTCCATATTGTAGTACAGAGTGCGTAAGTGCATAATAAATATATTTTATTATTTTTAATGATACAGTATTTCTTAGTCTAAAAATATATATACATCAGTTTTCTCATTCTGTCTTCTGTGGAATTTAATATATGATCTAAAATATGTTAGTTATAGAAAATATTACGCTTCATATTCAAATCTAAAATTTTCAAACAGAAATTAATTTGAAAAAAAATCCTACGAAACTTTGAGAATATTTTATTAATTATTTTTACATTAAATGATAAAAAAAGTGAGTTGACTTTATGTTATACATTTGACAAAAAGCAATGGGAGTTTCTTTTTTCGTTATGAGTAATTTTACTTAGAAAAACGTAAGGTTAGCCATTTTTACCCTTTTTATGCTTAAAAATTGTATGTTTATCTTGAATCACAAAATTTGAAAGCGTATTTCATTACCTTTCAAAAACAGTTTTTAGTTTTTGAATGCGTTCAGAACTATTCCATTTATTTGGGTTTTATGGCAAAACGGAAATATTTTGACATTCCGTTAAAATAGGCCGAGGGTTGAAACGTAGATTCGAGATTGATATTATTGTTAAACAGAGTTTTTATTTTTTGTAACACCAAGTCAGTCAACAGAATTTTAGCAGGCGTTCCTCAAGGTTCCATATTAGGTCCAATTTTATATATCATTTATGTATCTTTTGTTAAGTACATTTTTAAACATGTAAAACATTTCGTGTGCGCGGATGACACTGCATTGGTAATTTCAAGCAGTGATCTGCAATTATGTATTAAACTCTTACAAAAAGATTACATTAAACTTTTGAAATGGTCTCATGACTCTGGTTTAATCATAAATGCAAAAAAAAACTAAATTGATACATATTAGATCACCCAATGCCAATGCAAATATTATTACACCTGAAATTAAAACACACACTTCAGATTGCTTACGTGTCGGTATCTCTACATTGTGGACATGTGAAAATATTGAACTGGTTAAAGAATATGTTTATTTAGTTGTTATTATTGACTGTTTTTTCAAATGGGATTCACAAATAAATAAAGTCTGTGAACGACTCAGATCTATTGTTAACAGATTATATAAATTAATATTTTATGTTCCAGTATGCACACTTCTAATAATTTATTTATCATTAGCTGAATCTATTATAAGGTATGGAATTACAGCCTGGGGACTTTCCTGTAAAACAAACGTAAATCGTGTTCAATCAGTTCAAAAATCATTAGTTAAATTATTAGCGCATAAAAGTTTATATGAACAAAGGCATAATGTTTTGTACTTTTACCAGAATCTCAAAATTCTCTCAGTAAGAGCAATTCTGTGGTATAAAATTATATCTCATCATATGAATAGCCCTATATACATACATTAACTAGACCACACTTACAATACTCGTTTTACGCTAAATGAAGGACTAATTGTACCTAAGCACTTAAACAAATATGGACAATGAACGCTGGACTACAAGATACCAAATTGCTTAAATATGTTACCTGCTGAAATGTACAAATGGTAAAACAAATATTATGTTGAAGAATTGGCTCGCCGAAAGAAATAATTTGTATTAGACACTAACACAAAAAATTCTAACTGCAAAATAAAGTAAAATGAGTTTATTTATATCTTCAAAGTAAAAGCACTCATTGACTAACTACTAAAAATAGTTTATATTTTTTCCTGTCATATTGTATTACTTTGTCTTTATAATAAAATAAAAATTAAAAAAAACTCGTATATGGTAGCGTTTTCACAATAACATCCTATCTATATTTAAACGGCATTCTATTTAAACAGCAACGCCGCAAATTTCATGTATTATTAACCTTTATAACGTGAAAAATAAATACCTCTTCATAAAGTCATAAAATATCCCTGAAACACAAAATTACCAGAACACTTTGGATATTTAAGTAGGAGCGTATCAGTTTTTACAAGTATCTACAGTGTTTCCAAGCGACTCACTTGTAAAAACTTTGCCATAGCTTGAAATATTAAACGGCTCTTTACTTAAAACCAGAAAAATAAATTTGAAAGGTTTCATCTCCCAGAAAAGAAATCGCAAGAATTAAATTTGCCAAGCCCCTTTGCATCGCTTTGATATCAAGTCGCTGAATACAATGTGCCCCCGCCTTATTTAAGGACGAAAACATAAAAAACTTCACCCGTGACGAAGAATGGGTGAATTATTGATGTCGGACAAATAATATAACGGGGGCTGGATTTATTGGGAGGGATATCGCCTCCAGAACAACTTACAAAAACTTCCGCTTTTAAGTAAAGCCTCCTTTTGGTTGCTGGAGGCTAATTAACCATATCAAAGTAGTTGCTAAAGTCAGACAACTTTTGTTTTTACTCATAATATCAGTCCAAAAAGGAACAAATTTTGCCCTGGCAAGCTTTGCATGTTCCGTCAGCCAGTTTGCATGGCTATCCTTTTAATAAGCGATGCTACATTTTTTGTTCGATAACGCGTCTATTGGATAGATGTTGTAATTTTTCAAGTCTACTAACATTCGAAAGGTAATTTTTTTTCTTTTAAAAAGCAAATATTTTTTAATAAATACTTTCAGATTCACAAATAATGAGACTATCGGGGTTCTGCGTGCAAATGATAATAAAGGTTTTGTTATTTTTGTTTTTTGTTACAAATGAACATTAAGATTTCTCCACTGAGATATCTCGTGCTGAGGATTTTATTTACATAATAAAATTTAATTATTTGAATAACATGAATTCGCTGAATGAATTTTAGAATACATACTATAAATATGATTAGTGTTTTTAGTGCAGTTGTGATTTCTGTTTCAATCCGTATCCCGTGTTAGTATGTTTTCTATTTCAGATCTTCATAGGTTTTGTATCCAACTTTTAATTGAGTTTTGATGAGTGTCGGATATTGTTATGGAGTCTTGTACGGTAATAATATAAGAAGTTTTTTGTCCAAATGCTGAATTCGTAATTGCTCTGTTGGATAATGTGTTACCTCTTGTTATTCTTGTTTTTTTTAGAATACAGTAGTTTAATCGGCATGACGTTGATATTGTTTGTGCTAGTTCTTACGAGGATGATTGATGGTATTTTTCCTTACCGTTAGATACTGTTGTAAATGGACACTTTTGAAATCATTTTCACTATATCCGTATATTCTAATCACATTTTTCTTATTGGATTAACATTATTCGAAGCCATACACCTCAATCTGTCTCTTATTGCGGGATCACATTTAGGTAGATAAATATTCAAATCCTTGATCTGTCGTACCAGATTGTACTGCATGTCATAAAATGTTGCTTCTGCTTTCCCAAACACGTTTATTACACATCATAATTATATATTTCCAAAACATTTGTTTCCAATTATGTCATCTGCATGCAAACTGTATCTAAATTTCTCTAATAAACAATAAACAGTGTTAATCTCAAGTGTTTTCCCAAGATCGCAAGGTCCTATATATTTTCTACATTTAAACTCAGCATCACCCCATTAAAGTTGAAGAAATTCAAAACGCAGTTTTCGATTTTTTTTAGGTGAGCTCCTGACAGAAGACCCGGAGGAAAATGATTTCCCTCAAATGTCATCTTTGGGGATGCTGTGAGGAGGGTTTTTTTAAGGAAAGGAAGGAGAGGAGAGTTCTGGGAAGGAAAAGAGTTTAAGGGGTGGGTAGGAATCTGGGGTTCAGTGTGTCCTGGTCATCCGCCTCCAAGACCTAGACAAACCTTACCCCACGAACCCGGGCACCCCTATTAAATCACCAAACGTAGCGAACCACTTGGGGTGACCTATGGCAGAGGTGTTGGTTATCCAATAAAGGTTCCCGGGCGGCGGTACACATTCCCGCCTCCCAAATTGAGACTTCATAATAAATAAAAACATTACTCCTAGTCAAATAGGCGGGGTGGATGGCTAGGGAATTTCAGGGATAAAAATTTCTCCATAAATATAGGCTATTTTCGCCGTCAGACACAAAATTCTCCCGTTTCGGGGCACTCCACGGGGAGCCATAGAGCTACATACGTACAATATTTTTGTGACAATATCCTTAGTAATTTTTTCCCCTCCCCCCTAGCTACGCCGCTGATTGAACGTACAATTTGGTATTAGTAATTGACTAACCGGTGGATCCAATTTGTTAGCTATAAGTTGTGATGATAGTTTAGTTTGTAGTTAGCAGTAAGATAGAGTATTGTAGAAATATATATAAATTGAGAAGATTTTTCCTAAAAACGGCGCAATTATAAATCAAATATTTTAAGGCTTCAGATTTTATGTCCGTATTAAATCTTCCCCACAGGAAAAACTAAACCCGTTCACACACTTTTCCACAAATAATCATCTAGTCAATTTACGCTATGAAATTGCACTATATAAGTATAATAAATACAAAATAATACAAGAACACCATGTCAACCTACCAGAGACCAAACGGGAAAATAATTCACCGACTTCAGATATTTTCATATCAGAGGATTCGGCTCGATGGAACTCCTAATTGGACCTATAAATTCGACTGATCCCTCAATACAAAAAACGCACCAGATTTAAATGTCCGGGTTAAATTTTCACCACAGGAAAAACTAAACCCTTTCACACACTTCCCCAAATGATCATCTAGTCAATCCACGCTATGCAATTGCACTATGTAAGTATTATAAATACAAAACAATACAAGAACAACATGTCAACCTACCAGAGACCAAATGGCAAAATAACTAATAATAACACAAGAGCAAAACTGAATAATCACTTTCTAGTTCCCTATATAAAATCAACTTTCGCAAAAAAACATGAAACATACCTGGCTCCACACATTTTCAATATCTTCCTAACACAAACAAAAACTTACGTAACCACAAATAACTCGAACTGGCTGTTCAAAAGATTTTTAATATGGTTGACTGAAAAGAAAAGAACAGATATTCGAAATATCCTAAATAACAAACACGAGTACATTAGACACAGTCTACATAATTTCCTCACGAAATTATATAATATCAAAATACACATTAATTATCGTGTTCCCACTGTATTTATACTTTCTTATTAATTAATTATCAGGTTCCCACTGTATTTATACTTTCTTATTAAATAATTATCATGTTCCCACTGTATTTATACTTTCTTATTAATTAATTATCATGTTCCCACTGTATTTATACTTTCTTATTAATTAATTATCATGTTCCCACTGTATTAATACTTTCTTATTAATTAATTATCATGTTCCCACTGTATTTATACTTTCTCATTTATTAATTATCATGCACCTACTGTATTTAAATTTATTTCCATGTGAATTTAAAATTACATACGCAATCTTTTTATTGAAATATATAAAGAAACAAAATTGAAATGTTATGATTTAATGTATTATAACAACATTATGTTGGTATGCATGTGTGTATATGCATATGTTTTTATATATATATTTTTATTTTGTTTTAATTTTTTTTTTATCCTTTATTTTGTCTTCTTATATTATTTTTTAATCTTTTTATATCCATGTCTATTTCGATACATATCTTTTTCACTAAATAAAAATTGTTATTTACCCGCCTCGGAACAGACTTTGTCTAGTGAGGTGGGTAAAAGAAATCTATGTACACAATGAAAATAAAATAAACGCCCGGGTTACCGGCACTGAAACTGAACTGAAACTGAATTCACCGACTTCAGATATTTTCATATCAGAGGGTTCGGTTCTGTGGAATTCCTAATTTGATCTATAAATCCTACTGATCCCTCAATACAAATATTTAAAAAATAATAATAATATTTAGAAAATAACAATTTTTATTATTTATTATTTTTATTTCTTACGTAAGTAATTATAATTCTTTCTGTATGTTGTAATTTTTAAAACATGTTCAATTTGAGAGTATCATCACCGAAAATATTTTAAATTTGAAAATATTGGACTTTTGGTAATCTTAATAATTGTAATTTAAAAAAAAACAAATATGGCAGAAAAATACTGTAAATTGAATATAAACTGTAATATATTTATTTAAAATGTTACCATATTGTACAGGTTGTGTCTAGGTATCTTACAAGGTATAATTTCAACTAATTTCCTTTCATACGTTTTTTGCCGCCCACAATTTGCCGCCCGCCCTTTACGGAGTCAAAATTATGAAATAAAAAGTGTCTACCCAATAGACACTCAAATGTCAAATTTCGTTTGTAATATTAATTAAATGTTTAATTCTGAACGCGAGGACTGTGTACTGTGTACAGAGGACTGTGAAAAAATAGGAGGATCTACTCGACTTTACAAATAACAAAGGTATGATTAAGGGTGGATGACTCTCCATATTAAAGGTGAATACTTCAAAAAAGTGTACCGGCGCACGTTTGTCATTTCGTCGAGCAGAAAGATATTTAATTAAATGGGTGTTTACGTGTGGGGATGTTCGTTACGTCACCAACTAGTGTTCAAGGCTAAATAACCTCGGTAGTTTTATATATTACTCTAAAAAAATATTTTAAAAAGATGCAGAGGTTCGTTATCGAATGAAGATGATAAGAAGGGGTGAACTGCCTACTGGATGTACTAATAACTAATAAACGAAACATGAAAAAGAACAAGATACAAAAAATAAGGTATCAGTCGCAACTGGGAATCGAACACTGGATTTTTTATTTATTAGTATTAACTTCTTTTTTAGTGATTAAAATTATAAAATAATTTTAATCACAATAATAAAGTTCGGATAAGTTGTAAACGCTATTTTTAGGTTGCAATCTCATTTCTGCTAGTAGCTTATACATATGTATATAGTTGATATTTGCTACAAGAGAACGGGTCGCTTCTACGACTCGTTCTTGATCGGCTGTGGAACTACATATTTAACGGCCTCTGTGTTCTGTCTTCCTACGGCATGGGTTTCTTCAAGACCCTTGTTCCTATCCTCAAAAAGACCTTTAACGCAGCACTTTCAAAGATGATATAGGCAGTGGCGTAGCTAGCATGGGTGGCACCCGGGACGGATGTCAACCCCCTGGGCGTGGTTTCATCCCCACCCCTATTAAAATTGGTTTGAGTTAAAATTCAAAACGCTAAGAATTTAAGATTTCTCCACTAAATATAGGCTATGTTCGCCTAAAAAAGGACCTAGCAACACAAAATTCGGGGCACTCCACGGGGAACATATGAACAAAAATAACAGACCGTGTTCATGTATACTATACTTTGGTGACAATATCCTTCGTAATTTTTTTCCACGGTCGAGTGTCACCCCCCTGTCGGGTGGCACCCTGGGCGGACCGCCCCCCCTCGCTACGCCACTGGATAAAGGCGCTACTGTGTGGAGTTAATGTAAAAAAAAAACTTAGAAATCCATTCAAATAGCAATATATTTTGTAAGTCCTTTCCTATTAAATCTTGATATGTAGCAAACACTTTGTGGGAATACATAATTATAATAAACACAATTAAATAACTTTGTTTCAATTCCACTTTCCTATTACTTTTCAATTCTTCAATTCTAGTTTTGCGAGAAGTCGAAATTTTTTTTATTAGGTATTTAGCGAACACCATAATAAGGCATAATAAAGGGAAGGGCAAAACTAATTTTACATAATAACTAATAAAAATTGAAAATATTTAAAATCTATAAAATGTCAAGAAGCGCTATTATGTCCCAGCTATGCAGGTTGCCTGTTCTAAGGAACAAAATGCTCCTGTTATTCGTTATGTATTAAAATTTTATTATTGTTTTTTTCTTTAAACTATCCACTACCAGTGATGGATGGGTATAAATAATTTTAAGTTACATTATTTAATAATTTTCTTTACCCCACCCAAGTCATTTATGGGGGGTAGTAAAGTTAGAAAGACAAACAAAGTGAAAATTCCAATTTTTTGGGCACATCGAGGGGAAACATAATAATGGAAAACCAAATGAAAATCCGGAGGAAGATCAAAACTGTATGACACGTCGTACGAGTGTAGTTTTGCTGAAATGTCGTGAGTAAAAAAACATTCATGTGATCTGTTGAAAGCCCTACGAAATAAGACACGTAATCATCACTTGTCAAGGCGCCGCTACCCGAATTTCTATCGATTTCTTACTTATCTCCCTTAAACATTTGAAGATTTTAAGCTCTTAAAAAAATATATGATATTTTTGAAGATAATATCTAGACGTGTTCCATGCTGAAACGCAAATTATATAATATTCCCTCTACAGAAAAAAATCGCAAAATATACTCCGAAAATTATTATAAACACGTTTGTTTCAGTTATTTTACAAGTTATAGTCATGAAAAAATTTACAATGTTTCTTTAAATTTAAATGATACTTAAGATACGTTTCATGAGATTTTTGCTCTATTTTAAACGTGCCGTGTTTTATTAAACATTTTCGCAATTTTCGCATCAATTTTGTCGCTTTAAATGTTAGCGCGCTCCTCTAACATTCGTAATTTCATATCTCTCCGTCTTCTTCTTGAGCCCGGTTGCGGCGCCTTAAGAGGCAGCCAAAAGCTAAAAATGTAGGTATGTATTCTTAGCATGCATTACATCGTCACCAATGTAATAGGCATTCAAATCGCTTGGCAAACGGAGTCTAGAGGTCACGATTTAAAGCGCAAAAGTGTTTTTTTGTTTATTACGTGAATAATAAACAAAAAACGGGAAAAAACATATAAGGGAAAAAACATGTGTTTAAAGGGCTCTACACTCGACACAGAGAGTCCCTGCACGCGTCTCATTCTAGCGGCCCTTTAACAAACGAGACAGCGCTAGTTCGCTCAAACCCACGCTCTCTGCAGACACTGCCTGCATGCCAGCAGGCAGTGTCATGTGGAGGGCCGTTAAACAGTCACATATAATTTTAACGGTATTTAAAAAAAGTTTTTTCTAATGTGCGTTCATACATTTCTAATGAAAAAATACATTTTTAATAGATTACGCTTATATTTTTTATAAAATTATTGACAATTTTATTTTGATTCTTTTTAACGGAAACGATAGTAAAAGCTTCAATTTATATAAAATATATTTTATTGTCTTTATATTATACACTGATTCGTAGTAAAGATTAATCTAAAATGGTTATTTTAAACTTAAATCGTGTTCTAGCGATGCTACAACGTTTCAAGTATTCCAAACGATAAAATTAGTATCAATGGTTTAACACGTGCCAAATATGAATCGACTTTTTACTTAGAATAAAATTGGTACGAATGTTCGCGCCTTACTGCTTATTCATTCCTTATACTTCTCGACATCTTTCATACCTTTATTTTTATGTCTTCTAGTTATCTTTTATATTCTTTATTTATCTTCCAGACACCTGCGTCTCTCAAATGTGACTACAAATCGGTTCTCTATCCCTACCAATGGCCGTGATTAGGAGGGGTTGTTTAAAAAAATTTCAACAATTCCTCAAATATTAGAAGTTAATTTTCATGATCTGTGTATGTTCTATTCTAGTTCTGTTTTTATATTATTATAGGTCAGTTGCTTCATAAAACTAATATAATCACAGAACTTGAATAGACACAATACTTACACATAGCGTGAAAATTGACTGAAGAGGGAATAACGAGAGAAAACCGGAAATATGTCATTTTTATATCAAATTTTAGACTTATTGACGCTTTCCACAAAAAAATATAAACTGATTTCGAAAGATTGTTCTTTTATCTAGTAAAGGTGTATTTTGATTTTTTTAATTTTTAGTATAATAAGGTTATACCATAGGTCGTTGGCAGATTCGTTAAATTTTCAAAGGAAAAATCTTATTTTAGAAGACATATTTCATACCATGTAATCATACATTATTGTAAATCAATATTTTATCTAGTAAACGCATCTTTCAAAATGTTAATTTTAGTTAAAATAAAATAATTAAAAAATATCCGAACACATATTTGTGCCGAAAATTTCTCAATTTTGTCTATCTATTTACGGTCTGACAAATATTTCAGATTTTTTTGCGCATTTATTTTGTTTAGACATTATTGAAAAAATTTAAATAGTTATGATCAAAAAATAATTATAAAAAGTAAATTTTAATAGTTTTATCATCACGCCTTTTAGCATTTTTGGATGTAGGTATAAATTAAAGCAAATTTTGAATTAAATTAATTCGATATTGAGTTATAATTTAAAAAAGCTGGTACACAGAATAATTAACCTTTCTCATTGGAACTGCCCTGTACGATCGTAAGAACATCTTTCGACGAAATTTGGATTCTCGGCCACTGGCTGGTTAAAGGCCCTTAATATATTTCATGAATTGTTATGAATTGTTCGATGAAAGAATGATTTTATTTTATTTTATTTATTATGGAAAATCAACAGATATTTTACACTTATAATAATAAAATTAATAATATACATAATATCCAATGACAGATGTTCACATAATTAAAATTATAATTAAAAAGTAAAACAAAAAAAAAGGGTCCTGTACCCATAAGAACTTAACAAAAATATAACCCTGAAAATTATTCAAAAAAAGATATAAAAACACAATATAAACTGTAATAATCTGCTTACAAAATTACATGATGAATTACTTTCTCAAGATTACGGTCAGATGAGATGTGATATAAAGGGCACTAATTAAATGACGTTGAGAGGCTTTAATTTATTATGTAATCTAATGGCGGAATAAGCGTTTAGTAACCCTGAATATGATATTCGACCCAATGATTTGATCTATTAATTAGGTAGGGTCCGGTTGTTTAAACGGATATGGTGCATAGAGCAAGTATTGAGTATGAGTACGAGGGTTAGTCAATAAGTAATGCCTAGTATTTTTTTTCTACTGAAATAAAGTTAGTTAAGTAAAAATTTTGAATTTGGTGTTATTCCTCAAAACTTCTTCTACAATCTGCCGGAGTAGTAACGTTTTGCGGCAGCACTGCAGTCGCTTGCATAATGGACGACATCGTTGTTCGTAATAGATTCTGTGATTGATTCTTGATATCGTTCTGTGATTGATTCTTGACTATAGAAGGTTGAAATGCAAAAATTCACATTTATGAAAGACTGAAAAATGTGTACCATGATTCAACAGTGGGCGTTAGCACTGCTAGACAATGGGTTAGTTACTGTAACCAAGCCGAAGGACAAACACCGCTGGCTGAGGAAAAGCGGAGCGGCGCAGGCCGTTGATTGCAGCGACTGCACTTATTCGTGGTGACCCCAGATAACTACAGATTTCGCATTTTCTCCCTCACTAAAGGCAGTGTGAAGAAGATTATTCGACAACTTTCAATAAAAGTTTTACAAGGTGGGTACCAAGAAACTTAACCAGGCAGAATAAGAAACAAGCACAACAATGGCCTCACAACACGTGCAGCAGCTCTTAGTTTCTGGAAAAAAAATTGTGACCGGAAAAGAAAAATGGGTTCATTTTTGTAACCTGAATCAAAGTCAGTAAAAAAAATCAAAATTGTGTGATCGGCGGGGAGAGTTATGGCGATGGTGTTCAGGACAGTTACGAGTTTTTACAACACTGTGATACATGCCCTTGTTAAAAGATGGACCAAAGCTGTGTTAATATTGAAAAATAACAAATTAATCGTCAATAGTGTGGTTTTCGACCCTTGTAATTGTATTTTTTATTACCTGAAAATTAAAGGAGCAAAAAAAATGGGAGGCATTACTTATTGACTGGCCCTATTATATCAATGGTATGGTGACAGTCATTGTGGTTGTAAAGAACTTTTTTCAATAAGTAAGACAGGGTCGTGGTTCATTTTCCTTCAAGGACCGTCCTGTGGTCTCGTAAATAAGTGAGTGAATTCAAATTCATTCAAAGTGGTTCGCTACGTTTCGCTACATGCCTTTTTCCTTCCAAGAACTTCATCTCATTCCTTTCTTTAAAACGAACCTCCACACAGCACCCCCAAAGATGACATAGAACCTGATCGAAATTATTTTCCTCAGGGCTTCCTGTTTTAAGAAAATTTAAAAAAAAATCCTCGGTGTGATTGTTCACGATTTTTAATGAAATTATTTTATTTAGTTTCCGTACTTCCGTACTTTTATTTAGTTACAGACGGCCTCCATGGTTGAGTGGTTACGAATTACGCTCCTTGGCTATGAGTCCGGAGGTCTTTACTACTTTTAATATTTCATTTGATTAATTTGGGTGATCTAACAATTTATTAATTAAAAATTATATAATACTAGCTTACTAACTGACTCCCGGCATGCGTTGTAATGCCATATTCAAAGAAATAAATTGTTTCTCCCTGCGTGACCTTTCCCGTGCGTCCCCGTTCCCTTCCCGCATCCCCTACCCTACCGCGTTCCCCTTCCACCTTCATCGCCCCCTCACCCCTCTCCCACTCAACCCATCCCGCTTTCCATATATTCAGTACATTCAGTTTTCAAACAGCTCGCGTGCCACCTATTACAATTTTTTTATTCAAATTTTAATTTTTCGTATATTACAAATATTCATTTATGTATATTATAAGAACAATCAATCAAATTTGGTACCTAACATAGGTACCTATTTAAAATATCTATAATTTAAAAAATCCATAGACAATTCTTTTAATACAAAAAAAACAGCTGCCTGCTAAGTTGATTTCATCAAACGCGCGAACTGTTAAATGTGCGAAGTTAAAATAGTCTAATTTTTCTTTCCGTGAGAATCTTCTACAAAGATTGGAAAACTTAAAAAAAAAAAGATTTATGAAATACGTAAAGTCGTTCTGAAGTTATGGCGTGACCAAAGGAAAAAGGAGTTCATTTTTATTATATGGATAGTACACTTTCCAGATGTATCTCTATGATTAGATAGATACTTCCAGTGTCGCCACCGTGAAATATCACCATTCACAATTGAAAATACGAGATCTGAATAGTTAGATATATCCCCACATTAGACTCTTCCATCGCTTTTCTCGCTCTACTGTTTGTGATGAATTGCATTGATCAACAGTGAAAAATAAGAAAATATCGTAGCTTCCCACTTTAATTTAAAAAGAAAATATCAATTACTTATAAAACGGACACGTCTACGACATCTATCGGATTAGAGTAAAGTGAATTCATATTTACGGTAGGGATCTATAATTAGACAAAGTGAGACGAGTATTGATAAAAAAATCACAGATGGTATCAACTAATAATCAAAGACAGGGACTCCCCAATATACTTAGCCCGTGATATATTGACAGCCAATTGAATTGCAGCAAAAGCGATTAAAAACCAATTCAGCCTATCAACGGGAAGAGGGCCGAACCCATTTTTAGAACAAAGGAACGACCTTTGGACTTAGCAATTAGTAATGTGATTAATGAG
The DNA here is from genome assembly GCA_929108145.2 of Limnephilus rhombicus. Taxonomy (NCBI): domain Eukaryota; kingdom Metazoa; phylum Arthropoda; class Insecta; order Trichoptera; family Limnephilidae; genus Limnephilus; species Limnephilus rhombicus. The sequence goes on from OV815278.1 coordinate 39,661,104, forward strand.
TTTGACGTTCCCACCAAACCGAGAGGTGAATAAACTCCATGGGAAGAAATAATCTGTTCAGGGACAAAAGAACGATGACCCCAAGAAATGTTATCATTAACCGGTACATTCCAGGGATCAGAAACCCTAGTTCTCGAACGCATTAAAACATATCAGGTGCGGAAAAAAAGGATACACGTAAACACGATGCAAAAGTTTAAGTGAAAAATTGCAAAGCAAGTGACGAAAACGTATTGTAAGGCGTTAGGGAGATTTCCATCTATAATACGATTGTTTGTGACGACCGGAGATGATCGATTCGAGGGAAAACGTGCTAAAGGAAATGGAAATGTTGAAAAAACAATGGAAAATTATTGTTATCAATTTTAGACGGAGCTAGGATATTACGATGAAAGATTTAGGGAGGAAACGTCAAAAAAAAATGAGAGTTTTAAAGAATAGGCGAGGGTACATTTCAGATGTCTAGAGCAGTAACAAGTGTTAGAGAAGAAGATAGAGTGCAGTACGGAGGGGAGTGGAAAATGCTGAAAACATTGCGATAGAAAAACTCAGGAAAAGGAGTCATTTTACGTAATTAAAATGGAGGTTATAGAGTAACATAGTACGCGATTGCAGATAAAAAATGAGGCATTACAATGGTTGTCGATCCCAGATGTATTTTGTTGTGATAAACAAGGAATATTCGAACATGAAAATTGTTTATATAAGGACGATTAGCCGTTAAAAAGGTAATAAAAATTATCATGGGTCTTATGAAATATTTACATTAAAGAATTCTCGTAAAAGTTAACGACACTGAAATAAAAAAGGATTTATTGCCAGGTGGGTACAAGAACTAATGTATACAACTGCCAAGGCATATGGTTTATGGGATTTTGCGTAAGAACGGGACAAAATTTGGAAGGCGTTCTCTATGAAGCAATAAAAATGATAGAAATTTAAGGGCCGAAGTGGGGGTATCCCCTATAAAGATGTTAAAAAATGATATATTTATTAATAACAAATAGAAAATGAAATTTTCCAAGAGGCAGCAAACATCAAAAAACGATATGGTTATATCAAGGAAGTACGGGGAAGTGAGGGGAAAGGAGATACGACAGAGAAAAACAAAGGAAATCTTAGATTAACAGTGAATAAAATAAATACGGCTTGAAATATAAAAATCTATAGAGATATGAACAATAGCGTAAGAATAAATAAGGAAATTCATGGAAAGAGTGTCGTGAATAAAAGAAAATTCGAGAGAGAATGGAAAATTCAAATATACGACGTAAATAGAGAAAATTCGGTTTTAAATGGAAAGGTTCATATAGAATACAGAAAAACTCGAGGAAAAATAATAAAATAAAAATGAACAATTTGCGAGAAAGGCTTCGACATGAAGATATCTCTGATAGGCGAATTTGGGGACAGATTTGGAACATATGGTAGATGCCGTACGCACGGACATGTTACGAAATATATGAAAATAGAACTTTAAAATTATTAAATTCAAGCTAGTTTTGTATGAACAACAGGACAAAGGAAGTTGGGCCATTAAACATGGATCTTACTAAATCCGGATCTTGTAAGTATGGGAGTACGAGACAGAATTTAATGTATCAAACGCAAAACGTACAAAGAGACCGCATTCGACAATAATGGGGAGGTTTCAAGAAATTACGAGTTGATAGTAATTAGATTGGTTTATTATAGGAGATTCAGATACGATCTTTTGGACCTGAGAGGGGTATAAAAGTCTAGACAAATGCCAGTTGAGGACAGTCTACGGTCGTGGTCGAAAAGTTTGTAACTTCGCGGAACGTGACGAAACGGTGGGTGATTTAAATTTGAAAAATTCTAAGTGATAATTATTTTGATACTTAGAAAAATTTCACATTCTAGTCAAAAAAAAAAAAAAAAAAAAAATACTTTGCAGTTAGAGTCAGTGAAAAATAAAATTAAAGCCAACGCATTAATTACTTGTGAAAAATAAAAGTGCTCGTGATAAATACAATTTGTTTTAGTGGAAAATTCGGATTTTATAATCACCTAATATCGTAATTTTAAACTTAGAAATTTCGCGTTTAATATTAGTGCAATAAATAACTGAAGTGATGTGATAATTTAGCGTGAAGGAGTTATAATTAAATACGTGTGTTCAATCTAAGTGAAAGTGTTCTAACAAATAATAAATATTTAAATTAATTATCTTAAATAATAATAATAAAACAAAATAATATTTTATTAATACATAAAAGTTCGGAGGGATAAAAATTTAATTTAACGACAATTTACCATCTCTAAATTAATCGTGAAGTAACTATCATTTAAAGTGTTATCTAACCAACGAGTTTTGAGATAAAATACAGTTTAGAACGATAGAGTTCATGCATCATTTTAATTAATTAGATTAAATGAAAAAAAAAAAAAAAATTGAAGTCAAAAAGATTTAATTAAATTTAGGAAAATAAAAAATTAATTTAGGAAAATCGCAGCAAGGTTACCGTGTATTTCCCGGTCGGAAAAAACCTTGGTAGGGGTAAGTCTTTTCCGTTATAAAATTTTACAGATTCCAAGGAGAAAGCGGAATGGAGCAAACATTGGTATTTGGATTAATTATTTGACCAAGATATTACTCGCTTAATATGTGATATGTAACTATATTAAAATATTATAAGTATAATAAGTATATTTTTTATATTTATATATGTAAGTATATAAACATATATATATGTAAATTTTGTTCCCAAGAAAAATTATAATCAAAAAAAAAAAAAAAGAAAAACACTTATATAAAAAGAGGAAAAGGGTATCGATTCCTACCTCTGAATTCATCAATAACTATTAAAAGTAGTTATGTGTGATAAATTTACAAATCAATATTTTATATTTAATGTTATGTATGTATTAATATAATTTCAGAAAATCCAGAGCATTTGAAATAAGTTATGATATTAGAAATTATTTCAACCATAAAATTTATGTATATACATATCAATATTATAAATTATTTATTGAGACAAAGTATATATAAATGAATAAATATGTATACGTAATCGGGTATCAGACTAGACAATTGCGCTAAGTACATCATTATCAAACAAAGAAAAATTTTTAGAGTCATCTCACACGTCTCCGGAATGTCTAAAGTAAACATACCTCATACGCTTGAATCTAGGTCACGAGGACGTAGAGAATGTTTACAAAGCTCAAATTGTTTACAAAATAATTCGGCCACTGGGTCACTAGTTCGAATACAGTAAAAAAAAAAAAAAAAAAAAAAAAAAATGACCTTGATTAATGGATATCGTACTTAGGTATTAACTTCTAGGAACGGGATAATATTATTATATTGCGCAATTATTAGGAGCAAAAAGAAAAAAAAAAAAATTTAAACACTATTTTTAATTTGAACGTAACGAGGTATCTACAGACCTAAGCAATTGAAAATTAACAGATTTATTTTAGCAGTTCAAAAGGGTGTATTGAAGGTTTACATGAAACAGTTGAAAAATCACGGGATAGCTTAATAAGGGGTAATGAGGATTTACATGATTCAATTGAGAATCACGGGATAGCAAGAGTTTATCAAAAGTTGAACATTGGAGGGGAGGGAAAGAAAAAAAAAAAAAAAAAAAAAATACAGTTCAACCAACAGAAGGCAGTGTTCGCTTCTGTAACAAGGACCATTAATCAAACCATAGAGATGGCGGATCTCTCAAACAAAACCGTCAACAAAACCAAACAAAAGCTTGGAGTTATGGCGAATCTCCAGAACACATCGCCAGATAAGATCTTAATGTACTAATATATATTTATATTTCACACTATTCTTACGTATATATTCGGTATCAATCTGAAAATTTCGCAGAATTTGATGGGCGAGATCCGAGCTCGGGATGCGTTGCAAGTAGTTTCGTATTGCGAGTTATAAACCTTCCCAAAACGTATGTTTACATATATATCTTTTTATGTACTGTTCATTGAATGAAACGAACTCACTTACAATTAGTGCTTTAGGCCTGTCGGGTCACTCTCGTCTCATTTCTTGAACGTGGAGGGAGGATTCACGACCCGTAACTCCACACAAACCCGTGAGTATATGATTGCATATAGGACGAAACCGGTTCGCCCTAAGTAAATAGTAAACTTTGGAGGAGTAGGAATTTGGAGGTATCTGGGCTTGGGGGAAGACCTGAAGGCAGTGCATGATGGCGAAGGAAGGTCAATTGGGACGCGATAACTTAGGTATCAATCAATTGAACCGTGCCAAAAGACTGTGCGAATTTTGGGTTGACTTCTGATCACCCTGCTTACTTGATGGAGGCAGGAGCCAAATTTTGCCAGAAAAAGGGTTATTCTGAGTTCGTCAAATATGCAATTAACTAATTACATTAACCTACTAAATCCATCTTTATATGTACCTTATAGCAGCTGAATCTAAACGGAGGGGCGCCCAGCAGATACGAGATACAATCATAATCAAATTTACTAACATTTAACCATTTGAGTTATATTTAATTATCTGTTCAATTAGTCATGTGTAGTTTCGATTAGTATTGCTTATTCATGAATTCATTAGGATGTAGGGAATCATAATAAACGTCAAAGGGAAGTTAGTTCATTTAGAGAAATTACTTAAGGTTAAATTTGCAAGAGAGAGACCAATACAGTTTGAAATTCAACACTCTGTTTAGAATCAAGAGGGTTACCACAAAATTTAAAGTAATTAAAGTTCTATATCATAAATCAAAAAATTACACAACGTTTGATGGAGTTTAATTACAACCTAAATACGAAAATATTTACGTTCAAAGTCGTAAATAACGTATTTATTAGTTAAGTACATATATCGCTAAAGGTATGTAGTACAAGGGAGCTTTAAGTAGCTTTCTGTAGTTATCAGAGGAAATAAGGGTCCAATTTTATAAAGGCTTGTGTGACGTAGGGGAGGAATTTTCCATCCCTACCACACATATGCAAAGCCTTAAGAATTTAAATATCGATCAGAGCCAAGAGAAAAGGCGAGAATATTACAACTGTCTTACCGATGAAAGGAGAGTTAAATAAGTAAGAAAAGACGAACATCACAACTGCACAGCCGTGACAGGAGATCAGAGTTTTACAAGTTGTTTTAGAAAAAAAAAAAAAAACTTTTATTGGTCAATCTATTGCAAAAAACAAAAAAAAAAAAAATAATAATAATAAGTAGGACGTTATGTTAAATGAAGTGATAATAAAAATAAAATAAAAATCAGAACAGTGCGCCGTTAAATAAACACGAAAAAAATATATAAATAAATAAATCAACAATACATTTAAATATAAAAAAAAGTGTTAACGAATAAACTCTACATGTTTTAAAATAATTTATAAAAGTGTCGATAAAGTTTAAATCAAGTGACCATGAATTTGTTGATTGCTTATGAGATTATAAATATCGTAACAAAGAATGTAGGTCAGATACAAGCGTAAACAGTTTATTCAAGGCAGGCCATAAATTCCTGAATCCAGAATGTTAATGACCGTAATGTAAACAATCTGATACGAGATACCGCGGTGTTTGTAAGCATCGAAAGATTGATAACCTAAGCATCGAAAGTGATAACAAAACATCGAAAAATTTTGAAGTAGGTGACATCGGGGGTAACGCGCATCGCTTTAAGAGATTGTAGAATAAACAAACTCGAAAATGATATCAACACTCGGTTACGGAAAAAATAAACAGACTTTACAGATAAAAACGGGGGAACTTACCTACATAAAGTGACCCTTTGTTTATAGTTAATGTTGTGGGTTTGTATGTGAGGATTATCACATAAAAAGTCATAACATAAAAGATAAGGAACATAAAATAAAAATAACATAAAATATTTGATTGGGGATAGTGTCGAGTTGAGAGCTTTAATATCACAGACGAATGTTTTATAGGTATATACCTATTTAAGGGAACATTTGATCATTCGGACCAAAAAAGGAGGGGATTTGACGAAATAACATCAAGATAGGTATTGCGAACTCTAAACAGATTTTGCGAAAATATCGTAGGTATTGCGGAACTTGAAGGAATGGTTGGCATTCTAAACAATGAGTAATTATTGGTTGAACGAAAATCACGGGATATTCATTAACATTGGAGTAACAATATTCATTCCGTTTTTTTTGCAATTACCTACATTTAATTGAAATGAAGAGTGATGGTAGAGTTGATCTAATTTGGGTTACAATCATCATGCAAACAAATATAAATAATTGAAAATATTGTGTTTTATAGGGGGACAGGTTCCAAAAAAAAAAAATAAATAAAAATAAAAATAAAAATAAAAATAAAATAAATTATAAATATATATAGGTATATTTATAATAAATAGTTGGTATTGAGTTAAATTCATTAAAAATTTTAAACAGAAAATGGCGGAAAAAAGGAAAGTGGATGCGACGGAATTAGAAGCTAAAGAAATACCGTCGGGAGATGAATTACGGGAGATATTTAGACGTTCAAAGAGGTCTAAGTTACGAGTCGAGGATATGATAGAAGTCGTTCAGCCAGAGGGGGAGACCGACACAAAATCGGAGGAACAGGGCGAAAATAAGCGAGAGTGTGAAGAGAGACTCACACATGGTATGTTACAGGAAAAACCCGAGGAAAAGGAACAAGAAAAGTTAACGAAGTAAAAGGAAAAATAAAAAAATAAAATAAAAAATATAGAAAAACGAGAAAATTGAAAAAAAAAAATAAAATAAGTAAATAAATAGAATAAGGAAGGCAACATAATTTACATAAGGTAATTTAGGAAATTAAAATAGAGATTATAAGGTTGTCGCTTAATAAGATAAAATATAAACATTAACCAGGCGGCACTCGGAAAATAAAGAAAATGGTTGGGAAACGTGGAACAAGTAGGCGAGCCCAGGCTTTAGTGACAGCAATCGGGGAAAATATCACAACCGAGACTTCAACAATAAACATAGGAGATATAACTACAATAATTCAGGCAGCTTTGGCACCGCTCGTCAATAAGATGCAAGAACTCGAGAAACAATTGGAAAGCCCAGCAACAGTGGCGGTGATAGGAGAGGATAGTGCGCCGAAAAGCGTTCTCCAAGTAGTGGAAATGTTACCACAGCAGGAACGACCATCATTCTCCGGTGGAAATCAAAATCCCATTAGTTTCCTAGAAGATTTAAAAGAATACACTAGAAAAGTGAAACGAACGGATCCATTAGTCGTCGTACGGGAAAATTTGAAAGGGGAAGCTAAATCGTGGGCAAAATTGTACAATAAACGATGGGAGACTATGTTAGATTTCGAACGAGATTTTTAGCTACCTGTTGGGGAGACATAAAGAAAAATGAAGTTCGCCGTCGTCTTGCAGAAGGGGTATATGATGCCAAGAAAAATATATCCATGCTTACTCATTTCGCAAACTATTGGGAGCTAGCGAAGGCTTTAAAGATTACTGACACACCGTTGGGCATAGTTGACGAGATTATGAGACATTATCCGAAGGAAATTCAATCGCTATGGTTTTCGGGGCAATCAGGAGATGAGATTGTCGCCGCTGAGTTTCTACGAAAACTAGATACAATGGTATGTACACCAGAAGAACGGAACATGAAGAAGAGGAGTGGGGAGGAATCCAGCAAGAAGGACAAATACCGTGACCGTTACCGCGCCATAAAAAGGAGGATACACGCAATTGAAAGTGTGGGCGAAAACGCTAGTTGCAGCAAGTGCACCGAAGTTAACAGTTCACCAAAAGAAAATTCTACAATAACTACAACCAGGGAAGGAGCTAGTGGTCGCAGCCAACTCGGGAAACGGACGGGGGTTGATTCATTAGTCCTGATGGATACGACTCACACAGGAAGAGGGACGCCGGCACCAAGACACAGCACTGCATTGAAGATTATGCTGAAGTGGGGATGGAATCCAACGAAAGGATTGGGGAAGAGTGAACAAGGGATGACTGCCCCAGTAAAAGCTGAACGGAATGTAAGGAGACGAAGGGATGGAGCGGAAGAAACGAGAACGGAGGAGGAAATGCGTGTGGAAGGATGCGTCAATTTACTACAACAAATAACTGATGAATGGAATAAATTGGAAATGATTGAAGAAAAAGTGGGTAGGGAAGTTAGGGGGTTTAACAACATTTTTGAGGACCGAGATTATGAGGAAGTAGAAAAGGGTAGCACTTTACCGTCATTACCGGAAGCCAAAGCACATATAGATAACACGGAAGTTCATTGTTTAATAGACACCGGAAGTCAGATCACGTGTATAGCACAAGAATTCTACGAAAATTATTTAAATGATCAAACACTTTATCCGATTATGCCTGTAACAGCTATTCAGATCAGGGTAGCCGTAGGACACAAAAGTCAGAGGATATCTAGATTGGTTTTGGTACCACTGCGATTTGAAAATGTTACGATAAATACACCATGTTTAATAATACCCAAGTTGATCAGGCCCATTATATTAGGAATCAATTGGTTAGACGAATATATAGCTGAATTTAAGTGTGGCGAAAATAGAAAGTTAAAAATAAAAACAGAAAATGGTAAAAAGGATATAGAGTTGGTAAATTCATCGATAACTTATAGGAAATCTAAAGGTGAGATTAGCGGTCAAAATTGCGCAAGTGGAAAATTAATTAGCATTGAAGTAAACCCCGAAAAAAATAATACGGCGTGTCTCGAGCGTAGAATAACGACATTTGTGTCCGGGCTAGATTTAGATTTAAAAGGAAAAGAAGGGTTGGAAAAGATTTTAACCAAACATAAAAATGTATTTAGAGACAGACCGGGTCTCACAACTTTATACACTCACGAAATAAAGATGACGGACGAGACGCCCTTCGTTAAACGATCTTATCCTGTACCTTTTGCTTATAGAGATAAAGTTGACGAAAAAATTAGAGAATTGGAGTTACTCGGAATCATCAGTAGAGAGGCCACACAGTTTTCTAGTCCTCTAACATTTACTTTAAAAAAGGACGGAACAGTCAGGATACTTTTGGATGCTAGGTTTTTAAATACTAGAATGATTGCCGAAGTAGAGAAACCACCTTTAACTTCTGAGATAATACAGCGTTTTCATGGCGTAAAATTCATCACCACGATAGATCTCAATTCAGCCTATTTTCAGATACCTATCAGTCCAGAAAGTCGCAAATATACAGGGTTTGTATACAATGGAAAATCATATGTATACAAGGTATTACCGCAGGGGTTAAAGACATCAGTTGGGAGTTTTTCAAGGGGAATTGACAAAATCCTAGGACCAGGACTGAGAGAATTCTGCGCTAATTATTTGGATGATTTAATAATATATACGTGTGGGAGCCAAGAAGATCATTTTGAACATGTAGGCGCGGTACTTGAGAGGTTAGAGGCAGCAAACATGACTTGTAAACTCGAAAAATGTCAATTTTTATTCACCGAAGTGCGTATGTTAGGACACATTATAACGCCTTTGGGAGTTCAGATGGATCCGGAAAAAATAGACGCGATTAAAAATTTTCCGGTACCCAAGAAAATCAAACAAGTTAGAGCTTTCCTTGGACTTTGCAATTATTACCGTAGATTCGCGAATAAATATGGGGAATCAACACGAGTTTTATGTGATTTACTTCAGAAAAATAGAACTTGGAGGTGGGGTGACTCAGAACAGCGTGCATTCGAGAAGGTGAAAACATTATTTTTAGAGACAGTTATTTTACACCATCATGATCCAAATAGTACATACTACCTACAGACAGACAGTTCGGGATTCGCAATAGGGGGGGAGCTATACCAGCTAGATGCCGAAGGAAATCACCACGTTATTGGATTTATTAGCAAAGCTTTAAGGGGACCGGAGTTGAAATGGACCACATCGGAACAAGAGTTGTGGGCGATAATATATGCTTTACATAAGTTTGAGACATATTTAAGAGGGGTGCATTTGATAATTAGAACAGATCATCAAGCACTGACGTTTTTGAAGAGCTGGAAGATGTACAGTGGTCGCCTGACTCGGTGGATTTTGTATTTAAATCAATTTAACTTCACTGTAGAGTACGTTAAAGGAAAAGAAAATATAGGACCTGACATTTTATCTCGTTACTCTTGTGATGCGGAAAACGTTCAGGAGGAGAAAAACACATGTCCAGAAATAGCAGCTTTTGCGGTTAAAGGTAGACAACAAATTCGAAAACACTTAGAAAATATAACGGAGCTACAGAAGCAGGACACATTTTTGGGAGAAATTTTCGGGTATTTGCGCAAGGGAAAATTCGGACCACCAACAAAAAGAGTAAATAAGTATTTAAAAAATTACAAAAAAATAGGTAAGACTTTGTATTACACCACAGGACTAAACAAAACGGTGTTAGCAGTACCCCAGGAGTTGACTGAAGAGCTAATAAAAATGATACATTTAGAAATTGGGCATGGGGGAATTTTTAAAACAGGATCAGCTATGGGAGACAGGTATTACTGGCCGGGTATGAATCAAGATATAAAGCGCATAGTAAGAGAATGTCACCTTTGTCAGCTGGCGAAGCGCGAAATTCGACCAACTGTAGGGCCGAGTAAATCAATTATGACCAAAGAAGTAGGACAATTGGCTATGGCAGATCTATACGGACCATTACCGAGAGGAGTGGGAGGCGTGAAATACATATTTGTGATCCAAGATTCCTTCAGCAGATTTGTAAAATTATATAAATTAAGGATAGCAAGCACTAAGACCGTGTTAAATTGTGTAGAGGATTTTAATAAAACCATACAAATAGATGCTTTGTTAACTGACAACGGATCTCAATTTACATCAAAAAAATGGGAAAGCCACATGAATAGGATGGGCATAAGAATCGTACATACTTCAGTGCGAAATCCTGGACCGAATATAACTGAACGCGTAAATAAAGAACTAGGAAGAATTTTTCGTATTTACTGTCACGAGAAACACACAAAATGGGCAGCTTTTCTTAAAGAAATAGAGCAGACCTACAATAACTCAATACATTGTTCAACAGGATTTTCACCAAATGAAATAGCTTTCGGGAAATCGCCAACTTATAGTTTAGACAAGTATACTCAAGGGTGTGGGAAACCTACGAAAACAATAGATGAAATTAGGTTAACAGCTCAAAAGAATTTGGAGAAAAGCGCTACAAATCGACAGAAATATTATAATCTCAATAAAAGACTAGTTACCTATGAAATCGGAACCATGGTCAAGTTGAAAAAGATTACACAATCAAGTTTTTTGCGCAAACAGATCAAGAAACTCGGTTTAATTTACGAAGGACCGTACGTCATCGGTTCAGTAGTTTACAGTAACACATATACCCTAATTGATCCGGTAACTCGGGAGATAAAAGGAGATTATAGCGCTTTACATTTAGCTAGATATTACACAAGTAATAAGAAACAAAAATCAGGTTTACAATTAGTGGAAGTCAACGAATAGAGTGCGAAGTTTACAAATATTTGTAAATGTTAATAAATAAATAAACGATTGAGAAATACAAATAAAAATATGTTAGGATACATTATAATTGGGGAGGGGGAAGAAAGAAAATTACTAAAATATTAGATTATCAGATTGCTTGCGAGGGGCGGATCGTCGTCAAGTCTTTGAGGGTGAGTGGACAAGTTCTTAATAAGCGACAATCATATTCAATTATTGAAATAGAGTAAGGCAAATAAATTCGTTAATTTTGATTTTCTAGTTGAAAAAAAAAAAAAATTGACTTTTTTTATGTGTTAATGAAAAAAAAAAAAAAAAAAAAAAAGGTTAGATAAGTAAGAACACTCGAAGGAGAGAATTAGAGATATTATATGGCACACAAAAGGGACATTTTGAAAAATAAACAATGCCTAGGAATTTTTTTTTTTGAAATATTGAAATAAGAAAGTTTATCTATAGATATAGGGTAGACATTAAGTATAGAGATAAAAAGGTAACATTTGAATTAAGGTATAAATATTTTAGATTTCGAAAAAAAAAAAAAAAGGAAAAAAGGAACGCTGAACCAATTTGAGGATAATAAAGAACATTTATAAAAAATTTAAATATTAGAGTGGACAACACTTAGGCTAGAACAACTTTGGATGAATTAAGAAATTATAATTAGAAATTAAGAATTATAAAATAAAGTTTAAATAAATAAAGAAAAAAAAAAATGCTGGAAAATTTATATGAAACATGTATACCACTGATTGTCGGATTGGGTGAGGTCGTGCGAAAACACACATTTCACAAAAAATATTCATACTTACAAAACAAAAAACAATTAATTGCACACCAAGAGACCACCCGCTTTTCAGTTGTTCGAAAGGCCGCGAGATTGTAAACAAACTTTACTTAAATCATTGTAAGGGAGGTCTTAGTCCAATCTGGTTGGGGACCACCAAAACACGCGAGTCGAGGGGCGTGTTCCAGCAAAAAGAAATTAATTTTGAATCTATCAAAATTAAAGAAAATTTCATAAAATAAAATCTACGCGAAAAGAAAATAAAGAATACAATGAGATTCAAATTCAAGATTGTTAACAATCCGAACAGAATGAGGATGGGGAGATAGGAAGTAATAGGATACGGAAAAGAGATAGGGGATAACAGAATGAGGAGGGGGAGATAGGAAGTAATAGGATACGGAAAAAGATAGGGGATAACAGAATGAGGAGGGGGAGATAGGAAGTAATAGGATACGGAAAAAGATAGGGGATAACAAAATGAGGAGGGGGAGATAGGAAGTAATATGACACGGAGTAGAGATAGGGGATAACCAAATGAGGAGGGGAAGATAGCTAGTCTAAATTTGAACACAATTTCGGTGTCTAACGAAAAAAAAAAAAAAAAAAAAAAAAAAAAAAAAAAAAAAAAAAAAAAAAAAAAAAAAAAAAAAAAAAAAAAAAAAGAAGAGGACATTAAAATAAAATACAACGTTAGCCACAGCAAATTGAGTTCAGAGGAGGGAACTGTGATGAATTGCATTGATCAACAGTGAAAAATAAGAAAATATCGTAGCTTCCCACTTTAATTTAAAAAGAAAATATCAATTACTTATAAAACGGACACGTCTACGACATCTATCGGATTAGAGTAAAGTGAATTCATATTTACGGTAGGGATCTATAATTAGACAAAGTGAGACGAGTATTGATAAAAAAATCACAGATGGTATCAACTAATAATCAAAGACAGGGACTCCCCAATATACTTAGCCCGTGATATATTGACAGCCAATTGAATTGCAGCAAAAGCGATTAAAAACCAATTCAGCCTATCAACGGGAAGAGGGCCGAACCCATTTTTAGAACAAAGGAACGACCTTTGGACTTAGCAATTAGTAATGTGATTAATGAGTTTGACGTTCCCACCAAACCGAGAGGTGAATAAACTCCATGGGAAGAAATAATCTGTTCAGGGACAAAAGAACGATGACCCCAAGAAATGTTATCATTAACCGGTACATTCCAGGGATCAGAAACCCTAGTTCTCGAACGCATTAAAACATATCAGGTGCGGAAAAAAAGGATACACGTAAACACGATGCAAAAGTTTAAGTGAAAAATTGCAAAGCAAGTGACGAAAACGTATTGTAAGGCGTTAGGGAGATTTCCATCTATAATACGATTGTTTGTGACGACCGGAGATGATCGATTCGAGGGAAAACGTGCTAAAGGAAATGGAAATGTTGAAAAAACAATGGAAAATTATTGTTATCAATTTTAGACGGAGCTAGGATATTACGATGAAAGATTTAGGGAGGAAACGTCAAAAAAAAATGAGAGTTTTAAAGAATAGGCGAGGGTACATTTCAGATGTCTAGAGCAGTAACAAGTGTTAGAGAAGAAGATAGAGTGCAGTACGGAGGGGAGTGGAAAATGCTGAAAACATTGCGATAGAAAAACTCAGGAAAAGGAGTCATTTTACGTAATTAAAATGGAGGTTATAGAGTAACATAGTACGCGATTGCAGATAAAAAATGAGGCATTACAATGGTTGTCGATCCCAGATGTATTTTGTTGTGATAAACAAGGAATATTCGAACATGAAAATTGTTTATATAAGGACGATTAGCCGTTAAAAAGGTAATAAAAATTATCATGGGTCTTATGAAATATTTACATTAAAGAATTCTCGTAAAAGTTAACGACACTGAAATAAAAAAGGATTTATTGCCAGGTGGGTACAAGAACTAATGTATACAACTGCCAAGGCATATGGTTTATGGGATTTTGCGTAAGAACGGGACAAAATTTGGAAGGCGTTCTCTATGAAGCAATAAAAATGACAGAAATTTAAGGGCCGAAGTGGGGGTATCCCCTATAAAGATGTTAAAAAATGATATATTTATTAATAACAAATAGAAAATGAAATTTTCCAAGAGGCAGCAAACATCAAAAAACGATATGGTTATATCAAGGAAGTACGGGGAAGTGAGGGGAAAGGAGATACGACAGAGAAAAACAAAGGAAATCTTAGATTAACAGTGAATAAAATAAATACGGCTTGAAATATAAAAATCTATAGAGATATGAACAATAGCGTAAGAATAAATAAGGAAATTCATGGAAAGAGTGTCGTGAATAAAAGAAAATTCGAGAGAGAATGGAAAATTCAAATATACGACGTAAATAGAGAAAATTCGGTTTTAAATGGAAAGGTTCATATAGAATACAGAAAAACTCGAGGAAAAATAATAAAATAAAAATGAACAATTTGCGAGAAAGGCTTCGACATGAAGATATCTCTGATAGGCGAATTTGGGGACAGATTTGGAACATATGGTAGATGCCGTACGCACGGACATGTTACGAAATATATGAAAATAGAACTTTAAAATTATTAAATTCAAGCTAGTTTTGTATGAACAACAGGACAAAGGAAGTTGGGCCATTAAACATGGATCTTACTAAATCCGGATCTTGTAAGTATGGGAGTACGAGACAGAATTTAATGTATCAAACGCAAAACGTACAAAGAGACCGCATTCGACAATAATGGGGAGGTTTCAAGAAATTACGAGTTGATAGTAATTAGATTGGTTTATTATAGGAGATTCAGATACGATCTTTTGGACCTGAGAGGGGTATAAAAGTCTAGACAAATGCCAGTTGAGGACAGTCTACGGTCGTGGTCGAAAAGTTTGTAACTTCGCGGAACGTGACGAAACGGTGGGTGATTTAAATTTGAAAAATTCTAAGTGATAATTATTTTGATACTTAGAAAAATTTCACATTCTAGTCAAAAAAAAAAAAAAAAAAAAAAAATACTTTGCAGTTAGAGTCAGTGAAAAATAAAATTAAAGCCAACGCATTAATTACTTGTGAAAAATAAAAGTGCTCGTGATAAATACAATTTGTTTTAGTGGAAAATTCGGATTTTATAATCACCTAATATCGTAATTTTAAACTTAGAAATTTCGCGTTTAATATTAGTGCAATAAATAACTGAAGTGATGTGATAATTTAGCGTGAAGGAGTTATAATTAAATACGTGTGTTCAATCTAAGTGAAAGTGTTCTAACAAATAATAAATATTTAAATTAATTATCTTAAATAATAATAATAAAACAAAATAATATTTTATTAATACATAAAAGTTCGGAGGGATAAAAATTTAATTTAACGACAATTTACCATCTCTAAATTAATCGTGAAGTAACTATCATTTAAAGTGTTATCTAACCAACGAGTTTTGAGATAAAATACAGTTTAGAACGATAGAGTTCATGCATCATTTTAATTAATTAGATTAAATGAAAAAAAAAAAAAAAATTGAAGTCAAAAAGATTTAATTAAATTTAGGAAAATAAAAAATTAATTTAGGAAAATCGCAGCAAGGTTACCGTGTATTTCCCGGTCGGAAAAAACCTTGGTAGGGGTAAGTCTTTTCCGTTATAAAATTTTACAGATTCCAAGGAGAAAGCGGAATGGAGCAAACATTGGTATTTGGATTAATTATTTGACCAAGATATTACTCGCTTAATATGTGATATGTAACTATATTAAAATATTATAAGTATAATAAGTATATTTTTTATATTTATATATGTAAGTATATAAACATATATATATGTAAATTTTGTTCCCAAGAAAAATTATAATCAAAAAAAAAAAAAAGAAAAACACTTATATAAAAAGAGGAAAAGGGTATCGATTCCTACCTCTGAATTCATCAATAACTATTAAAAGTAGTTATGTGTGATAAATTTACAAATCAATATTTTATATTTAATGTTATGTATGTATTAATATAATTTCAGAAAATCCAGAGCATTTGAAATAAGTTATGATATTAGAAATTATTTCAACCATAAAATTTATGTATATACATATCAATATTATAAATTATTTATTGAGACAAAGTATATATAAATGAATAAATATGTATACGTAATCGGGTATCAGACTAGACAATTGCGCTAAGTACATCATTATCAAACAAAGAAAAATTTTTAGAGTCATCTCACACGTCTCCGGAATGTCTAAAGTAAACATACCTCATACGCTTGAATCTAGGTCACGAGGACGTAGAGAATGTTTACAAAGCTCAAATTGTTTACAAAATAATTCGGCCACTGGGTCACTAGTTCGAATACAGTAAAAAAAAAAAAAAAAAAAAAAAAAAATGACCTTGATTAATGGATATCGTACTTAGGTATTAACTTCTAGGAACGGGATAATATTATTATATTGCGCAATTATTAGGAGCAAAAAGAAAAAAAAAAAAATTTAAACACTATTTTTAATTTGAACGTAACGAGGTATCTACAGACCTAAGCAATTGAAAATTAACAGATTTATTTTAGCAGTTCAAAAGGGTGTATTGAAGGTTTACATGAAACAGTTGAAAAATCACGGGATAGCTTAATAAGGGGTAATGAGGATTTACATGATTCAATTGAGAATCACGGGATAGCAAGAGTTTATCAAAAGTTGAACATTGGAGGGGAGGGAAAGAAAAAAAAAAAAAAAAAAAAAATACAGTTCAACCAACAGAAGGCAGTGTTCGCTTCTGTAACAAGGACCATTAATCAAACCATAGAGATGGCGGATCTCTCAAACAAAACCGTCAACAAAACCAAACAAAAGCTTGGAGTTATGGCGAATCTCCAGAACACATCGCCAGATAAGATCTTAATGTACTAATATATATTTATATTTCACACTATTCTTACGTATATATTCGGTATCAATCTGAAAATTTCGCAGAATTTGATGGGCGAGATCCGAGCTCGGGATGCGTTGCAAGTAGTTTCGTATTGCGAGTTATAAACCTTCCCAAAACGTATGTTTACATATATATCTTTTTATGTACTGTTCATTGAATGAAACGAACTCACTTACAATTAGTGCTTTAGGCCTGTCGGGTCACTCTCGTCTCATTTCTTGAACGTGGAGGGAGGATTCACGACCCGTAACTCCACACAAACCCGTGAGTATATGATTGCATATAGGACGAAACCGGTTCGCCCTAAGTAAATAGTAAACTTTGGAGGAGTAGGAATTTGGAGGTATCTGGGCTTGGGGGAAGACCTGAAGGCAGTGCATGATGGCGAAGGAAGGTCAATTGGGACGCGATAACTTAGGTATCAATCAATTGAACCGTGCCAAAAGACTGTGCGAATTTTGGGTTGACTTCTGATCACCCGGCTTACTTGATGGAGGCAGGAGCCAAATTTTGCCAGAAAAAGGGTTATTCTGAGTTCGTCAAATATGCAATTAACTAATTACATTAACCTACTAAATCCATCTTTATATGTACCTTATAGCAGCTGAATCTAAACGGAGGGGCGCCCAGCAGATACGAGATACAATCATAATCAAATTTACTAACATTTAACCATTTGAGTTATATTTAATTATCTGTTCAATTAGTCATGTGTAGTTTCGATTAGTATTGCTTATTCATGAATTCATTAGGATGTAGGGAATCATAATAAACGTCAAAGGGAAGTTAGTTCATTTAGAGAAATTACTTAAGGTTAAATTTGCAAGAGAGAGACCAATACAGTTTGAAATTCAACACTCTGTTTAGAATCAAGAGGGTTACCACAAAATTTAAAGTAATTAAAGTTCTATATCATAAATCAAAAAATTACACAACGTTTGATGGAGTTTAATTACAACCTAAATACGAAAATATTTACGTTCAAAGTCGTAAATAACGTATTTATTAGTTAAGTACATATATCGCTAAAGGTATGTAGTACAAGGGAGCTTTAAGTAGCTTTCTGTAGTTATCAGAGGAAATAAGGGTCCAATTTTATAAAGGCTTGTGTGACGTAGGGGAGGAATTTTCCATCCCTACCACACATATGCAAAGCCTTAAGAATTTAAATATCGATCAGAGCCAAGAGAAAAGGCGAGAATATTACAACTGTCTTACCGATGAAAGGAGAGTTAAATAAGTAAGAAAAGACGAACATCACATGTTTCAGCCTCACAATATACCCCAATTGGGTTTCCTTAGTATCACTGGCTCCAGACAGTTGGGAGCAGTTGGCTAATAAAAAAGGTCTTATAGAATTTTGTATACAACAGCATGTTTTTTTAATATATTCATCAGCATCGATGTCGAAATACCGAGTATCGATGTCGTATAGAAGTGAGAAGGATCACTTGACCTTTTACGGGAGTTTTGATAAATATATTTTTTAAAACTACTCCCATTTTGTTAACGATTCTTCCATGATACTCCTAAAAAAGCTTCCACCCTATCTCCAACCTTTGGGGGCTAATCGATATCATCCTTTAATACGACAAGCCGCATGAGTGACTACGTCACCCGGCGGCCAACTTCAAAGGGGCACCGAGCGCTGAACACCGGCGGGCTTGCCACACTCCCGCTACACTATACACTACACCAGTCTACACACTCTGACAAGATACAAGTACGAGGTACGAGTATTCCGCGTAGTTTCTGGCTTCAAGCACACGTGGGAGAAAAGAGAAATTCGACTAGAACAAAAATAATTCACAACCTATTTTTATAACACACCTACGATTCAGCGTTTTATATGGTGACCCAACAGTTGATCTCTCGACAGTTGGTCCCCGATTTTTTTTGAACTTGAGCTCCACACAGGATGCCTTGAGGAAAATAATATCCCTCAGGGCCTACGTCATCTTAGGGGATGCTGTGTAGAGGGTCTTTGTAAGAAAGGAAAGAATAGGGTGTAATTATTTTAAAATTAGAATTTTTTGTGCATTTTTTATCAAATTTAAACCATGGTTTCGGGGTGAGGGGGTTGGGCGGTTACTCGGATTTGTGACCAGTGATAGATAACACGTGAAAGATTTGTTTGTTTGGTTAAAAAAAACAAAAATATCTTCTTTAGAGCCTGTGTCATCTTTGGGGATGCTGTGTGGCGGACGGCCTTTTAGGGAAAGAAATAAGAGAATATTCTGGGATGAAAAAAATATGGGAGGTGGGTAGGAAACTAGGGGTCAGTGCGTCCGGGAGTTACTACTAATTCACCAAACGATGCTGTTCGCGTTGGGCGTAAAAATGCTCCCAGCGCGTTTTTACAGCCAATCACAGCTTCAAAAAGTATCCCTTATGGTTTCTATTAGTTCTACGACAGTTGCAATTGACGAAAAAACACCGCGAGTTTTTGACTCCTATTATGAACATAGTATAAATGTCAATTATGGTCAATATTCAGAGATTTTTCTTTATATTTTCTCTTCTCTTCTCCCTGATTATATTTTTGTAGTTGTTTACATTTCAGTTATCTTATTTTGTAATTGTTTATATACACTTACTTTAATCTGCATTAAGGGTCCACTCAACATAATATATCTATGTTCTATTGGTCATGAGTAGGAGTTAAGAGTTGGCTTGAGAGTGGATCGGTGATTTTGTGCCCGCACAAGATGAAGCATTCCCTCATGTTGGAGAAGGTTCAGAAGAAATTTCTCTCTACCCGAGAGAGTACGGGCTGCTGGCTCTACCCTACCGACTTTCTCTTGGGCATGCTCGGTATGAACCATCTACGAGCCAGAAGGGATGTGCTAATTGTAACACGTTTCTTCAGACTGATTCGTGGATTGTTCTAAAACTCGACTATCATGGAGAGCATTAGTGTCTATGTTCCCGATGGTTATCTCCGTCTTTGTTTCTCGGCTTGCAGAACTAACTTGCCAAAGGTCATGCCAGTCGGGAGAGCCTTCTTGTTGTTGTAGAATCACTTCGAATATCGATTTGTTTAACGATCTGTTTAACATCAATGAAGCACAATTTATTCGGCAAGCATTGTTGCTGTTAGTGTAAATCTGCTCATCTTATCTATTACTATACAATTTGGGAGGCGGGTGAATTGCACACGTCCACCCGCGGAGCGATCCAAACTCGACAGATATAAAATTACTCGTTCGCGTTTCGAGGTAGTGAGTATTTGCGATGGTGCCATACGTCGCAGGTAGCTAACATGTTTTTTTAAATTTTTATTCTAAATAGATTAGATATAGTCGGCAGGAGTATCACTAAAAGATAAGATCCAAAGTTCACGCATTCGTGGTAGCCTGGGTGTCACAGACATAAATAATAAGCTGGAGGAACGACAGTTGAGATGGTATGGACACATAAGACGGAGACCATCAGACCACACAGTGAGGCAGGCAATGTCTATGGAGCTTCATCGACAGTCATCCAGAGGAAGACCGAAGAACTCCTGGATGACTCAATGCTCCAAAATTCTTCAGAGAAACGGCCTGGATGAAGGCGATACCCAGAACAGAAGAAATTACAACCTGAGAACGAGAAGAGCCGACCCCAACAGCCTACCTAGGCAATAAGTTGGGACAGCGCAAGGAAGAAGAAGAAGATTAGATATTTAGGTACCCAATTAAAATGGTTTTATTAACTGTGCGGCGTGCGCAATCAATTTTATTTGATTAATTAGCGTTATTTCACAATTTACAAATTTAATATAATACGTAGTAAATTTGTGGAAGATACTTTCAGTATCGCACTGGTTAACCACCATTCATAATTGAAACGTTTCTTGAAATGGCTTTAGCCGTATTTGGTGACCAGATCTGAATAGCCAGGTACTTCCCCATCTTTCTCTTACCCGCTTCCTTTCCCACCCACTACCTTTAGCTTTACAACATACCCCAATTGGGGACGCCATTGTCTCAGACGGTTGGGAGCAGTTGAGACTCTTGTGCGGTATTCATATTTAAAAAAAACTCCTTTAAATCCTGGTATGAGAAAAAATTATTTCACCGAATGAAAAATTCCTATTCCAAATTTACCAGACCACAATTTATGATTTAAATTTTTATTTAAATGCCAAAGTCTACTAAAAACAGCAGTTAATTACCTAAATTGATACACTCAGATCGCTAAATCAAATACCGCCGAAAGGGTTCTCTTTTAAATGTTCATTTCCTTTTTATTAGACCGAAATTTATGTCAAATTGTTAGGGTGGGTTAAATAAATCATTTTAATGTTAAAATGAAAGCTTTTCTCAGTCAATTTAATGGTTAAAGGACCAATGACATAGTAAATACAAGGAGAAAATGTTCGAGAATATTATGTTTAGAAATTTGGTTTGTTGTATTAAACACACAATTCATAAAATGTATATTTTACAAACAAAGCTGACTCAAGAATCTTAATAAAGTTTACGGCATTTATTATAAGCAATAATTATCAGCCTGAACCACTCATCCACATTGAAAAATCTTCCGAGAAAAGATACATGACGCCAACGGGACATGAACCCGTGCCCTTCTGATTGCCGGTCAGCTGCTCTCCCAATTGAGCTATGGCGGCTTATCTTATACCCGCCAAATGATTCAATATATACTAGTGTTTCATTCAACAATTACTGCTTATTATATTTTTTCCACCTGAAAACAACCAACTTTATTTTTGCGAGAGAGACACTGTTAGTGTTAAATCCGTCGCTAGGTGGCGTCGAGATAAATTATGTATTAATTTATTGGAGAAATACTTAAACTTGTCAAATATTAATTATTATTTTTAATTTTTAATTGTTAAACTAACGTTTTAGACAAGATTTTTATGCATAACACAAAGGGTAACAATTATTAATATTTGACAAGTTTAAGTATTTCCCCAATAAATGAAGACATAATTTGTCTCGACGCCACCTAGCGACGGATTTAACACTAACAGTGTCTCTCTCGCAAAAATAAAGTTGGTTGTTTTCAGGTGGAAAAAATATAATAAGCAGTAATTGTTGAATGAAACACTACTATATATTGAATCATTTGGCTGGTATAAGATAAGCCGCCATAGCTCAATTGGGAGAGCAGCTGACCGGCAATCAGAAGGGCACGGGTTCATGTCCCGTTGGCGTCATGTATCTTTTTTCGGAAGATTTTTCAATGTGGATGAGTGTTTCAGGCTGATAATTATTGCTTATAATAATTGTTATCCCTTGTGCTATGCATAAAAATCTTGTCTTAATCGTTAGTTTAACAATTAAAAATTAAAAATAATAATTTACGGCATTTGTTTTTTTTACGGCACTCGATAATTTTCAAAATTATCGAGTCAAAGAAATTAAAGCATTACCAGATGCAAAAGAAAAACAAATATTTGATGTCATCATTCAAACACAATACGTCACATATATACTTAAATATGTTTGATTATTTTATTTCACATACATATTTACAGTAATTATAACCAATACTAAACATTTTTTTAACACACTTTAAGGAGGCCTTGAGGAAAAAAAATATCTCAGGGCCTTTTATCATTTTTGGGGATCCTCTGGTTCTGGGAAGGAATAATGGACAAGAAGCAAACCAACAAATTACGGCAAGAGTCCCAATTGCCCGGATCTAATAGGACTGCACATCCAATTTTGGGTATGTTGTGAGGCTGAGGGCAGTGGGAAGGGGAAGAAGATAGGGACGCCGGCGTAGTCCAGCGGTAAGGCTCTTGGCTCGCATTCCGAAGGGATCGAATCCCGGCATGGCAAATAAATTTTATTTGATTAATTTGTGTTATTTCACAATTTATTAATTTTAAATAATATATAGTATATTTGCGGCACGTTCCAAAGTGGAAGATACTCTCAGTATCGCCCTGGTGTAAGACCACCATTCAGAATTGAAACGTTGCTTGAAATGGCATTAGCCGTGTTTGGTGACCAGATCTGAAGATCCAGGTACTTCCCCACCTTCCTCTTCCCTATCTCCTTTCTCTCCCCACTATCTTCAGCCTCACAACATACCCCGATTGGGGATGCCATAGTCTCATTGGCTTCAGACGGGAGCAGTTGGGACTCTTGTGCAGTATTCAAATAAAAAAATATAGGATTGGGGAAAACGAGGCTGGGTAGTACTTTTAGCCTTTCGGATCCGCTCACTTAACACATCTAAAGCCATTTAGAAACAAAGCAACTATTTGATTTTGAATAATGGTTTTTCTCCACAGATCTACCACCTACCACCACACACTATTTTGTTTTCTAAGCTATCTATCAGAACTAAATCCAATCATTTTACTATGGGGGGTGTTCTAGTCCTGAAATAAAAAAAAATGGTTGCATATTTCGATAGATTAGATATAAATATATTTCGATTGTTTAGATATTCAAATACCTCCTTAAAAGGATTTTTCGAAAATCTAATTATTTTAAAAGTTATAGTCATTTTTATGTCGCGGTTTAGACGGAAACTATAATCTGAATAGAACAAAACTTTAAATGCGTTTTTCTCGAAATGGTTGACATGATATCTCAAGTTCTACTGAACCAATTTACTTGAAATTTGGTGTGAGCCTTCTCTATATATTATTCTATCGCACTAATTAAAACTATAACAAAATTTTAATTACACTATTTAAAAAAAAATCGGAAAATTCAATAAAACTGCTAAAAAAAATATTTCAGACTGCCGCTATTTGGCGAAAATTTTTATTTTATTTTTCCTTAGTTCGGGCAATTGCAGCATTTGTTCGCATTAAGATTTTTTTTTCAAATTAATAGGAGGGTTGCGATCCCCCATGTCAACACCCTGTAACTTATTGAATTGTGAACTTTTTCCTTTGATTTTTTTAATGCATTTCTCAAACTATTATTATATAATTGGTAAAATACTGGCTAGTAAAAAAAATATTTGTTTTTTTATTGCTCCTGAAAAAATACCCATAATTCATGCCTCTAGACTAGAATACCCCCTTAAGCAGTACCTTATAATTGGAACTAATTCAAATAGTTCCAATTATAAGGATATATATATATATATATTATTGATAACTCTATTTGTGACGATGGATGGTTTGAACTTTTGAATAATCGATTTTAATAAACAACTCCGCTATGAATAACTTTCCTAATCCAATTTTACTTGGTACCCAAAATAAAATTTAAAAAATGGAATATTTGCTTAAAAGTATATTTTAATGGATCGTTAAAAAAATGATAGCTAAACTTGTTAAAAGCCTCAGTGTTTTAGACGAAGCCAACCCGTTTAGGACGAAACCGTGGCTCCTCAAAGGCAAACGTAAATTACAGTATTTTTAAAAACGGTAAAGCCATTATTAACTGGTTGAAAGGTATTAGACAGCTTTCCTCAATAGAATTACGCGATACTAAAATATGAAGTAGTTATATTTTTCAGCTTATAGTTTATTTGAAGATGAATTACTAAGCTTTTCAAATTGTATAATTTCGATACCTTGACGCACCTTAAAGGTCACACTTAAAATTTTAGCTTTTCACGAATACATTTATGTTTTTAGACATTTAATGCCTAATGTTTAAAAGGAAGCCATACAACAGAAATGTATGTATTCTCAGTATGTCTTTTATCGCCACGAATGTAGGTTATAGGCATAAAAATAGCTTGGCAAACGGAACCTAGAGGTCACTATTTCAAGTGATTTTTATTAATTTTGTACATAATAAGAGAGAAAAAAATTAATCAATGGAAACAGTGACAGATGCTATTTGTCACAAAATTGTATTCTTAAAAAGTTGTTTTTATATGGGTTCACACATATCTAATGATTTTTTAAAATAGTTTACGCTTATACTCATATCTTATTAAAATCAATGTATATTTGCTTGCTTGCTTGCATGTATGTGTGTATGCTCATTATGCGTTGCTAAACCATTCATCCGATTGCGATGAAACTTTGAGGATTTGATGTGCGCGTATCCACGATGGTTTATACATGTACAAGTGAGCTCTGGCATCATGAAATTATTTCCTACACCATTCATACGATTGCGATGAATCTTTGGTGACTTGAGCACGCCCGTGAAGGTTTTTATTTATGTACGAGTATATTGGTGAGCCTTGGCATTATGAAATTTGTATAAAAAATTTGCAATAGGTGGCACGCGAGTTTTTTGAAAACTGAATGTACCGGGTCTGAATGTATGGAACGCGGGAGGGGGATTCGCGATACGGGGAAAGCGGGAAAGGGGAGTGCGAAGAGAGAAGAGGGAAGGCGGAGTAAGCGGAGTAGGGACGCGGAAGAAGAAGGGGAGGCGAAAGGGGAACGGGACGAATTGGAAAGGACGCGCAGGGACAAACAATTTCTTTATTAAGTGGCATTGCAACGCATGCCGGGAACTCGCTGTTTTTTTTTATAAAGTAATTAAAAAAATATATATATATTAGCATTACTCACTGATAACGGTTGGAAAAGCTTCAATTTATCCAAAGCACTTTTTAAAAATATTTATAACGTAAACCGATTCGTGGTAAATATAAATCTGAATGGTGATTTAGCATTAAGCTTCACCTTAACACCTTTGATTAAATGGCAGCTATTTTCAAAGTTTTTGACTCAGTAAAAAATAAATGCTGTGTCAAATTTTTCCGCTTTCACGAGTTGAAAAAATAAAGGGTTGGGTCGTTAAAACCGAAAGGTTACAGGGCAAGCAAATTTGTATTTCAAAGGAAATTGACACTCCACTCCAATGAATTTATCAGTTAACACAAAGCTGGTATGTTATTTATATAATTAATGGACATTCTTACAGTAATATGTTGAGTATGTCAAATAACATGATTATGATAAAACTTAGGTTTCGTTTATCTTAAGCTTCATCAGAGCTTATATATTAACTAATCTTAATTACATATGGGCACATGTAATATGTAACGTCATACAGTATTTTCTTACTTCGAAAAAAAAACTAATTAAAGCATATATTTACTATTCAAAAACGATAATAATGTTGAACGCTAAAATTAACACAACTTAATGGAAACATGTTTGATCTCTATTCCAACTATGTCTTTAAAAGAGCCCTAAGTAATACTGATAAGGGTCTGAAGATCAACGCAGTTGTCATTAATAACATAAGATACGCAGATGATACTGTATTACTAGCTGACTGTATCGATGACCTCCAAGACCTATTAAATCTTGTTAATAATGCTGGTGAGCAACTGGGCCTAACAATCAACGTCAATAAAACTAAATGGATGACATTTGGACGACTAGAACACTCTGAATCAGTGATACTGTTAAATGGTTGCAATGTCGAAAAGGTGGAAAGATTTAGATACCTCGGCAGTATTCTCACGGAGACTCTTGACCCAGATGTGGAGGTTAGATGCAGAATTAAAACAGCAAGAACTGCGTTCATTAAAATGAAATCCCTCTTCTGCAATGACAATATCAGCTTAAAACTAAGGCAGAGAATGCTAAAATGTTATGTGTGGTCGGTCTTGCTCTATGGATGTGAAACATGGACCTTGAAAGTAAATACCATGAACAGGTTAGAGGCTTTTGAAATGTGGCTTCACCGGAGAATGCTCAAGGTCCCATGGACCGACATGATCACCAACACAGAAATTCTCAGGCGGGCTAGAGCAGATAGAGAATTGCTTACATTAATAAAAATCAGGAAAATTTCATATCTGGGTCATATACTTCGAGGGGAGAAGTATCACTTGCTCCATTTGATATTGAAAGGCAAGATAGAGGGTCGCCGAGGGCCTGGTAGGAGACAAATGTCTTGGCTGCGTAATAAACGAGAGTGGACCGGCATTAGAAGTGTGGAGGAGCTATTCCGGGCAGCGCAAGACAGAGAGACATTCTCAAGAGTGATCGCCAACGTCGGGGGGACCTGATACGGCACGCAAAGAAGAAGAATGGAAACATAATTATTAATGTATCTTAAAGTTGAGAGTTTACAAAATCTCTCTCCAAATATGAAGGTAAATGATTGTCTGGTACAATAAAAAATAATTAAAGGTCTGCGGGTTTAGTGAGGTTAAAAATTAGAGTGCAATTATACAGGATAGATACAGGCGAACCCTAGTGGGGTTAATAATTACATGCTAAAAATATATGTACATAAATTGTGAAGAAGCAATAAATAAATAAAATTTACACGCGGTAGAAGCGAAACTTTACCACAACAATCTCAACCAATACTAGAAAAGTGAGGTCATAATCAAAGCGACCAATGAGCGCAGACTAGCGTAATTTCCGCTTCATATCTCAACCAATAGGAGCCTTTAAAAGTGACATCATAATCAAAGCGGTCAATGAGCGCAGTTGATGCGTCGCAGGTGCAGTAATCGTCATTTCCGTTTCATCCGAAGTACAAATCATAGCGGGGCTATAGAAGTTTCACTTCAAAAACTATTATATTTTCACTCCAAGTTCACTGGCCCGTTGAAACGTATGTCGCGTTACGATGAAAACAACAAAGGTGTAAACAATCAAATTTATTCTTATTGAAACTTCCTTAACCCCGTTAGCGATTCGGATATTTATATTTATGCAACGCTGTTTATGTTGGACAAGCTGGTCATTCCTTTAATACTAGATTTAAAAGAACACGTGCGATCGTTTAAAAACAATCATAAAATACATTCACAATTTGCCAAACATCTAAATAAAATTCACTCACTCAGTGATATTAAATAAATAATTAGTCTACTCCGTTACATTTGCAAAATAAAGACAGTAAACTCAGTCTTTTAGAGCAGTTGGAAATTGCTCGCCACTCTTAGATATGTTTATTAAACCGAGTTCAATTATTAGAGAAACCAAAAATACTTTTACGCAGGGAAAAAATCCTAGAGTCATGCTTTGGAAATACCTGACTTAACCACCTTTAGTCAAATTTAAACAATGTTACAATGGGGCAAACTTTAAAGGGTAATTATAATTATTATCCGTGAATAATTTCTAACATTTTACGGGGAAATCAAAAAGTGCACAGGCAATAATAATAAAAGCGTTTTTCATTATCAGTACAAATGTCTTTCATCTTTCTCTTGCCAAATTAGTAGCATAATATATTATGTACACATATTTATTATTTTTATCTTAGTCCTTTCAAAATAAACAAGTTTTTATTTCAAAAGTAAATATTTTATACAAAACATATTATAACTTAGGGGCCATTCATTTATTACGTAAAACGAATTTTGCTAGTTTTCGAGCCTCTCCCTTCCTATTATAAGAAAAAATAAGAATAGGCTGATCTCCTCCCCCCTGTTTAATATTTATTACGTAAAAATCTAAAGGAAAAAATTAATACACCTTTGGTTTGTTTGAATGTTTTTTTGCGCGGGTCCGTTGCCATGGAAATGGAAATCGTTTACCTATACGCATATGCCTCGGCACTCGCGCGGTTGCCCGCGCTTTTTCAAAGTATAATTTTAACTTTGCGCATTTTTGTGATCTTACCTAAGAACTATCGAGGCTCCCTCCCACCCCTTGTAAGAAAAAATAAGACATGGTCGACCCCCCCCCCCCTAAATCGTCTTACGTAATAAATGAATGACCCCTTACAACCTAAGTAAGAATCATGGAATCCTTATCAGGCACAAGAGCTCCTCTTTTCTGATAAGGTACAGATGACCAAAAACGACCTTTAATATAATATTTTGTAAAATACATATTATGTATATATGTAACTCATATTTTTTAAATTACAAAAAAAAAATCAAAACTGAACGATATGGTCACCCTACATGTTTACTTTATAATTTACTAACCCCCCTTCAGCTTAGCAGGTACCCATAATCTGTAAGAAACGTGCAACAATATTGTTCTTTTAATACCTATATAATTTTGTAAAGAAACAATAAATAAATATATAATATATAAATATATTTTCTGTAACTAACCACAGTTGGATATTTCGCTCGCAAGGCGAAACAGCTGTCACACATAATAATAATTACACGGCAGAACATGTTTACAGATAAACTGTTTTTATAATTTCAAAAATGAATGTATAATAAGTTAAATTTTAAGCAACCCCCGAAGTCAAAAAGATTTTCATGAATTGTAGCTAAGACCCATCTTAACCACGTCAACTTTAAAACAAAAAACGCATCGTAATCGGTCCATTCGTTTAGGAGCTACGACGCCTCAGACCGACACACAGACACACAGAAAGTCAAACTTATAACACCGCTCCTTGCGTCGGGGGTTAAAAAGAATAAAAAAAACCATTCTTCAAACACATTAAAACTTGGTTCCGAATATTCAAATTTGTCTACAAAGGAAGCATTATGTTTCTATGAAGTTTCACACAAAGTTGGGCAGGAGAGAACTAAAATGAAAAAGATGTCATTCATGTGATATTCAGCTCAGTTCTATTTTAAATTCGTCCTTTCTATACTACTTGTCATTGCAATGTCAGTAATGAACAGACATGATTAAAATCCAGATAAAAAATACGGATTAGCTTCAATAAACCATTAGAAAAATATCTGTAAAATTTTTACGTGCTTACATAGGTTGCCCTCCCCTTTTTATTTGATATTATCGATCACAAACACAGTTTGTCTAGCAAGAGTAGATATTATTTATCGATTTTCAAACATATAAATTCAAGGGAATAGTCATTTATTCGCTCATTAAATCTTAATATATAAAACAAAGACGGATTAGTTACACCTTCTGCTTTAATGCTTCTAATTTTGTCCAATTTTAAGCCCAGTAATTGGTTTCTTATTTGAAGAATCCTGAATGCTTATCAGCATCAATAAATTTGATTTAGAGTGATAAATTTGAGATGCAGGTATTGGTACCAGTTAATTGGATAACCAACAGCTCTGCCATAGGTCACTCCAAATGATGACTTAGCCAGGGTTCCTGATTCATGAGGGTGAGGTTTGCTCAGGTCTCGTTGGCGGATGCGCCTGTTCACCTACGAGGGCGATTGAGGTAGACCCCTTGACCTCTTCAACCAGACTCAACTGATCGCCTTGCACCGCGGTGGAATGGAGGGATTGAGGAGCCCATGACTCTCGGATTTCTACCCACCCCTCATACCATTTTCATTCCCAGAACTTCCTCTCGTTCCTTTTATTAAAAAAACCCTTCAAAGATCCCCAAACAGGGCCCGAGGGAAATTATTTATCTCGGGGCTTCCTGCGTGGAGTTGATGTGAAAAAATGCTTTCAGTATCGCCCTGGTGAAAGACCACCGTTCTGAATCGAAACGTTACTTGAAATGTATTAAGAGCGGGATGATTTTATGCTACTAAGGTATAAAAATAATAACTTTATTAATCATATATATTTAACACGCTTAAGTTTATCAAAAGGTTTGAAACCCTTGGTTTGGGGTGGAATCTATGAACTACGAACAAAATAGAATAATTTTGTACTTGAAAAATGCGCTGTTATCGAGTCTGCGATCCCGTGTGCAACCAACTTGGGCCGGTATGGCAGTTCGTCAAATATTGAAAGCTTTAAAAAATCATAGTTCCTACAGGATTAAGACATGTTTGGTGATCTGAATAGCCATGTACTTCCCTACCTTTTCTTTCCCTCCCTACTTCCTTCAGCATTACAACATAATCCAATTTACACTTCAACTACCATTTTTATGATCTTTTTTTAATGCTTTTAAATCCTTAAGATATTATCTTTTAAACATTATATTATAAAGCTTGTTATGCAGTTAATATCCAGCCACACCAGCGCCATCTTCTTCGAGCTTTCCATACCACGCCATTTCCCTGCCATTAACAAAAAACTTTAACCGAAAAAAGGTCACGCAAACAGTGCAGGCTAGAAGTGCAC
This sequence comes from Limnephilus rhombicus, assembly GCA_929108145.2. Taxonomy (NCBI): domain Eukaryota; kingdom Metazoa; phylum Arthropoda; class Insecta; order Trichoptera; family Limnephilidae; genus Limnephilus; species Limnephilus rhombicus. The sequence continues at coordinate 39,692,100 of OV815278.1, forward strand.
ATTCACAAACTGAAGACCGACGTACTGAACTAAACACTGTGGTGCACGGTGGGTGGAAAACTACTCTCCACCCCACTACAATATTGCTCCCTGTGCTCTCGAATATTGCACCGTCCACTATATGTAAGACGAGAGAAGATAGCAACCCTAAACATAAAAAGGCCGTGAATAGCAACATTTTACTTCAAAGTTACCTTTCAAACCTCCCGGCCAGCGGTCTCGCGTCGCGGCGTAAGCCACTCCTATGTGTTGGTTACCAATTGTCTATGATTATTGACTATGCCTTATTCTAAACACGAAGTCCTTTTTGACAGATTAATACGCCAATAGAATGTTACTGAGACGCATACAAACGTTGTATGCGTCTCAGTTTACAGACATTAATTATTACCTAATAAAAATGAATACTTAAGGGTAATACAAGAGAGAGTAGTATAGTTTCACATCTATTATATATGGATGATATAAAATTATTTTCAAATTCTGAATCAAATTTAGAAAAAATGATTAAGGTAGTTAAAATTTTTTCAGATGATATTAAAATGACTTTTGGTTTAGATAAATGTAAAACGATCCATATAGAGAAAGGCAAAATTGTAGATGGAGACGAGGGTATATTTAGAAATTTCAAAATTAAAAGTATGAAAGGGGATGAGGTTTATAAATATTTAGGATACCCGCAATCGAATAGATTAGATCACACTAGTATTAAAAATGATATTAGGATTAAATTTCAAACTAGGATCAGAAAAATTTTAAAATGCAATCTATCTGCTAAAAATTTAGTAAAAGCAATAAATACTTGGGCAATACCTTTATTAACGTACTCATTTGGCATAATTAAATGGTCCAATACAGATTTAGATAGTTTAGAAAGATTAATTAGAACTACGTTAACAAAGTTTAATTGCCATCATCCAAATTCAGCTATAGAACTAATTAATTTACCTTGAAATTTAGGAGGTAGAGGTGTAGTCAAAATAACATCTTTGAAACACAATCAGGTAGAAATGCTTAGAAATTTTTTCCATAGGAAAGCTAATAGCTCAGAAATGCACAAAATAATTTGTAAGGCAGATAGAAACATTACACCTTTAAATTTATATGACGAGAATGCCAACATTCTTATAAATACTAACCAGGAATTATTAGATTCCTGGTCAAATAAAATTATTCATGCAAAACACTTCAATTATCTCAACCAAACGTATGTTGACAAACTTTCGTCAAACAAATGGTTGAGTATTGGAGAGTTGAGCGCAGAAATAGAAGGATTTATGCTTGCCATTCAAGATAGAGTCATTAATACTAAAAATTATAGGAAGCATATAATCAAAGATATAAATCAAATTGATGATTTATGTAGAAAATGTTTGGCTTTTCCGGAAACTATAGAACATATTATATCGGGATGTTCTATATTAGCGCCGTCCGAGTATACATTTAGGCACAATCAGGTTTTAAAAATAATCCACCAAAGTTTGGTAATTAAACATAACTTGATTGACTGCCGTAATATAGTACCATATTATGAATATGAACCAAATTCATTTTTAGAAAATGAATTTTATAAAATATATTATGATAAAACTAAACTAACAGACAGAACAATTAGTCATAATAGACCTGATATAGTTTTACATGACAAAATTAAAAAAATAACTTATATCATTGATGTAGCTATTCCAAATTCCTGTAATATTCAAAAAACTGTTTCTGAAAAAATTAGAAAATACACAGATTTAGGAAATGAGATTAAAAGAATTTGGCATTCTCGGAATATAAAAATATTACCATTTGTTATTTCGGCTACTGGCATTATACCTAGGTCTCTGATTCAAAATTTAGGCGTATTAGATTTGTCAAAGAATTTATATATAAAAATGCAAAAATCGGTAATTTTAAATACATGTAGGATTACAAAAGATTTTTTAAATATTTATATTGAGGGATCAGTAGGATTTATAGGTTCAATTAGGAATTCCACAGAGCCGAACCCTCTGATATGAAAATATCTGGAGTCGGTGAATTATTTTCCCATCTGGTCTCTGGTAGGTTGACATGTTGTTCTTGTATTGTTTTGTAATTATAATACATATAGTGCAATTGCATAACGTGGATTGACCAGATGATCATTTGGGAAGTGTGTGAAAGGGTTTAGTTTTTCCTGTGGGGAAAATTAAACCCGGACATTTAAATCTGGTGCGTAAAATATCTTCATTTTCATTGAGATTTTTGTACATTAAAATAATGCACATTGTGTATAAAAATTACTATTGATAAAATTGAGCTGAATTCACTATTATTTTAAAAACGAAAAATCTTTTGAAAATTTGACCGATATATCGATGCATCGATATTTTTTCCTCGATATATCGAGCCGATATTGATATTTTAATAAATATCGATAAATCGATATTTTTTTTCACTTTCGTCATCCCTAATCTGAGCATTGTACCAAATAGAAGGTACAGTTTTATATATATCTGTACTCTCAACTCAAACTTCGATTTTTTGGAGATGTCTGACTAATCAACTAAATGATCGATATACTGTTAAGAAGAATGTATCTGGCGTTTTTTTTACCTGTACTTAACCCCAAAACTTTACTTCAAACCATTCATAACCCGGTAAGGCCGGTAACAGCTAGTTGATTATAGTTTTGAAAGTACTGCGTAAACTCTCCTGAGAGATTTCTCAATCAATTGACGGTTAATGGGCCATTGGATGATAAGCCTATAAACTTTTCTGGCTTTACGAGGATTATGTAGGCTAACAAGTCTGCTATAAGTGTATTGCGTTATACATTCATAATATTAATAATAAGGTCGAATCGCAGCTACCTTTATCTAGTTCAAACACGTGTGAACAGCTTACTGATGTTCTTAAACAATAGTTAACAGCACGCAAAGATAAGTCCAGTAGAAAAGCTAAGGATTATCGCCCTTTACTTGAGGTAGGTACATTTCTGAAGGATTTTATTAAGTAATTAATTTTCTATTATAATACAATTCTTTGGCATTAAATCTGATAAGTTGATAAATCTGTAACAAAGCGGGAAGAAATTACGCGACAGCACCTGGCGGAGATGAAGTGATTAAATCTCTCTTGCAATATGTAAGTAACTAACCATCGAGCCGTTTCCCCGCAAGAGAAGGCAGAGAGGAAGGACCGCCAAATAGCTCTGTCTTGGCACACACTCCTTGCGTCATTTACATTCATACTTCGTCTCATACACTCTCTTCTATTATTCTGATTCTTGATACGGCCGACTCAAGTATCTGATTCACTTGATCGTTGTTCCATGTCTTCCTCGGGCATTCCCGACTTCTTCTACCGTTCACATAAGCATCAGGTATATATTCTCGTTACACTATTTTCTTCGTTCGTTCGCTCGATATGCCTAAACCACCTGTGCGTCCTTTTCTTAATCTTTCTTATTACGCTTACATCAGTCTTGCATTCTTTGCGGATGTCCACATTTCTCACACGATCATACATGGTTTTACCACATATACCCTCTGGGATCTCATTTCTACAGCACTCAGCCTACTTTCATCCTTCCTCTGCCAGTTCCATGCCTCACTGCCATACACCAGGGTAGGTACCAGCACTTCATTGCGAACTGCTAGTTTCGCTTCTTTGAACAGTTTTTTGTTAGCGCCAACCGCATTCAGTCCTCCATTAATGGAGTTACCAGCATTTACTCTTGCTTAAAAATCTCCATTAGTCTTTCTCTCATAATCATATTCCCAATTAAACTTACTCATCCACCTGCTCCAAGTATATTATATCCAGTGCGATATGTAACTGAAGTATAATAACAATTATTACAAGCAATAATTGTCAGCCTGAAACACTCATTTACATTGAAAAATCTTCCGAGAAAAGATACTTGCCGCCAACGGGACATGAACCCGTGTCCTTCCGATTGCCGGTCGAATGCTCTGACCACTGAGCTATGGGGGCTTATCAAATACCCGCCAAATAATTCAATATATACTAGTGTTTCATTCAACAATTACTGCTTGTTATATTTTTTCCCACCTGAAAACAACCAACTTTATTTTTGCGAGAAAGACATTGTTAGTGTTAAATCCCTCGCTAGGTGGCGTCGAGACAAATTATGTCTGCATTTATTGGGGAAATACTTAAACTTGTTTAATATTAATTATTATTTTTTAATTTATAAACTAACGTTTAGACAAGATTTTTATGCATAGCACAAAGGGTAACAATTATTACAAGCAATAAATAAATGCAGACATAATTTGTCTCGACGCCACCTAGCGAGGGATTTAACACTAACAATGTCTTTCTCGCAAAAATAAAGTTGGTTGTTTTCAGGTGGGAAAAAATATAACAAGCAGTAATTGTTGAATGAAACACTAGTATATATTGAATTATTTGGCGGGTATTTGATAAGCCCCCATAGCTCAGTGGTCAGAGCATTCGACCGGCAATCGGAAGGACACGGGTTCATGTCCCGTTGGCGGCAAGTATCTTTTCTCGGAAGATTTTTCAATGTAAATGAGTGTTTCAGGCTGACAATTATTGCTTGTAATAATTGTTACCCTTTGTGCTATGCATAAAAATCTTGTCTAAACGTTAGTTTATAAATTAAAAAATAATAATAAAGTATAATAGTTTATTCTATCAAGTATACGGACAGTGGAAGCATAATATTATGTAAGTAAGACATCCACCAATCAATAGACTCCTGATAATATATTCTGTCCAAATAATTCATTTTAAATATTCCTTCAAGTGAAAAATAATGAAGAAGAAGAAATGTTAAATGACTGCAATTAAACGCTAAGTTAATGAAATTAATATTACCAATAGAGGAAGACTGAGCAAAGACTTAACGTGAGGGACTGTACATAATTTCACCAACATTTTTTAGCCTCTGAAAAAACCTCTTTACACACTGTATGAAAAATAAATAATCCCAAAAAATCAATAAAATTTTACCTAATTTTACACACAAACGAGTATATCTCAATACTAGCTACGACATGCTCCCTACAAATCCTTGGTTTCATTTCTCTATCTCTATTTACTAATCTCTCATTTTAAATGAAACTATAAATAGGTGTTATAGTTTATATTTAATTCATTATATAAATTATTATATAATTCCATACATAAGCAAATGCTTTTAACGGAACGGTAGTAAAAAACCTGAGATGTAAAATTATCATGTAAATACCATGTACAGATAACATATTATTAAAAAAAAGTCTTCTTGTAACCTAATTAAAGTTGTATATGTACATATATATATATATATAACACACATTTTAAAATAATTATAAAATGGCAAATTTGTAAATTTTTTGATATAGGCACTTTTATTTACATTATCCCCACTAAGGAGGCCACTCAAAAAATAATTTCCCTCAAGGCCTATGTCATCTTCCTAGTTGATGTGTGAAGGGTCTTTTGACGAAAGGAAGGAGGGTAAGTTCTGGGAAAGAAAAAAGGTATGAGGGTGGGCAGGAATCTGAGATGTGCATAGGAATGATGAACGCATGAATTCCTACCTCCCACTGCGGTGCAAGGCGATTGGTCGAGAGAGTCCTGCTGGAGAGGTAAAAAGCTCTACCTTAACCAGTCTCTCCAAATCCGGTCCGCCACATAGTAGGTGAGCAAACGCATTCGCCGCCGAGACCTAGACAAACCCCACCCCATGAACCCAGATACCCCTGGTAAGTCACCAAACTTAGTGACCTATGGCATATATGACCTATGGGGTATAGGTTATCCAATAAATTTTACCCATACTTGCCTACCAAATTGATAAAATTGGTATAAGTGCCTACACCACATTAACGTGATAAGGAACTCCAGTGAAAAATATTATGACTTTAAAAAAATATATTCATATAGACCAATAATCGCCGATTCTGAATATATAAGTTTTATTTAATAATATTAAACGCAGAGTCTTTAAAAAATTATTAAAATGTCCATTTTTAATCGGGTCATAGAAACACACCGTCAAGTTGGTATTATTAAAATGTTTAGTGGTGATGTCACTGATCACCATAATGTCATTGTATGGGAATGTAGGTATGACACAAGCCATCGTATTAACAACGTTTCATTTCATTCTTTATTTATGTACTGTTTATAGAGATTTAGTTGTTGTGTTTATTGAAACATTATTTAGGCCAAAATAATTCAGTTTCAAAAATAATGGTATCTCTTATTAGTTTATCTTTATTATTGAAAATATTCAAAAATTACTGCACAAAAAAAAATAGTAATGCTACTCTAGGGAGAATACTTCGAACTCGGAATTTCAAAATGGCGCCTGTTGAACATCTGACTGCCCGATCTTCTAGAAGGGGAGCCCAAGTGGCTAAATGGGCGCCCCAATACGTCCACGATCCAACAGGTCCCCACAACGGGATTGAGTAAATCCCAAAATTCCCGCTTGGGCTCCCCTACTATTATTATCAGTTCGGAGCTTCGGTTTCCATTTATATTGATTTCGATTCTTGAAAGTCAAAAAAATACTAATTTCAAACAATTTTTATACCATTCTCCCTGTTGCGGCGGGTAGCAAATGATCCCTCTCAAGATCGAGGGATCAAATGCTGCGTTTTGTGGACTGTAAAATTGCGGTTCTTAGTTACCTATTTTATTATATTTTTCTTCGCACTTACCCAGACTGCTTCCCACTTCGTTCAGTGTTCACTGGAAAGGTAGGTATGTTAGTTTGGGAGAGATGGGAGAGATGGAAGGGAATGGCGATTGGGAATGAACGTTTGATCGCGAAATAATAAGCGAGAATGGATGACGCGTGGCGATGGTACTTGCGAATAGCTGCGAGATTTAAAGTTCACTTTGCGGTTTGATTACTAAAAACTGTAAAGGCGGTGCGGTTTTAGGACTTCTGTCCTGTGCGGCGAGGTAAATTCAACTGAGGCAGAGGGCACCAAATAGGTAGTTTCAAAAGGCAACATGTAACAATAAAGGCGTGAACATGCCCCCCCGCCTTGACCAAGTGGTCAAAGAAAAAGACAAATACAAAAAAAAGGAGAAACGCGATGCGATAGGATTCAATGAGCAATTGACGTTTGAAAATAAAACAAATTGATCATAAGCATCCAAAAATATAAAGAAATAAAATAACAACAATGGAAGGCAAAGACCCCAATGGTCGCCAAGCAAAACAAAAAAAAAACAAAAAAAAGAATTGGAGTAGGTATCTCTATTTTAGATATATACCTGAACTAATACTAATTTTATTCTACCGGTAGCGGACACAGTTTCACTACCGGTCGAACCAACGAGCCAGTTTGAGTCTTAATAGTAGCCACTCTAACTATCCCATCCTTACCGGGATGAACATGAACAATTCGTCCTAATACCCACTTCATAGGTGGAAGACGATCTTCCTTTATTAGCACTAATTGGCCCAACTTAATGTTTGGATTAATTTTGCACCACTTTGCTCGTTGTTGAAGCGTATTTAAGTATTCTGAATGCCAACGTTTCCAGAAATGTTGCGACATCTTTTGGAGATGTTGCCACCTACTTAATCGATTAGACGCGGTGTCAATAAAGTCATATTCAGGCAACCCCAATAGGAATCCACCGATTAAGAAATGGCCTGGGGTAAGTCCATTTAAATCCTCGGGGTCTGAGCTTAATGAACACAAAGGGCGGGAGTTGAGAATGGCTTCAATTCTGGTAAGAACTGTCGCAAATTCTTCGTAAGTTAGAACGGTCTCACCTATTACCCGCTTCAAATGGTACTTCACAGATTTTATCCCTGCTTCGAAAAGGCCTCCAAAATGAGGACTAGCTGGAGGGTTAAACGACCAAATAATGCCACTTTGAGTTAGATGATCAGATATAACATCACGCTGTGATGCCAAGAATTTATTTATGTCGAGTAGGTACCGATTTGTACCTACGAAGTTGGTACCGTTGTCGCTTATAATTTCTGAGCATAAACCTCGACGATCCGTAAATCGGCTAAGGGTTGCGATAAAGGCTTCGGAAGATAAATCAGACACGATTTCCAAATGAACTGCCTTTGTCGCCATACACACAAATAAACATAAATAACCCTTTGACGTTTTGGCTCCCCTTCGTTTATGATCTTTCAAAGTGAAAGGACCTCCAAAATCAATTCCGACTCGAGAAAAAACACGGCTCTGTTGCACTCGAGAGGGTGGTAAATCAGCCATTAGTGGGGGCGGTAATGCTGAAGATTTTATCTTATGGCAAACAATGCATTTCGAAAGTTGTGAACGAATCTTATTTCGTGCCGCCATTATCCAAAACTTCCGCTGAATAGTGAATTGAAGGCTTCGCGGGCCTACATGAAAATATAGTTTGTGATAATAATCTATAATTAAATAAGCTAAATGACAGCTTTTCGGTAATAAGATGGGAAATTTGTTTTCGTATGACAGATCCGAGTACTTGAGTCGACCGCCCACCCTGATAATACCGTGGCTATCGAGAAACGGTTTCAAGTTTAGAATATGCGTTGAACATGGAACGTTATTTCGCATATTACGTATATCGACAGAGAAATATGTTTCCTGTTCGATGCGTATGATTTTCAAAAGCGAGTCATTTAACTCACGCGAGCTAAGATAAGTTGAGTTTGTATTATCCGTACCAGGAAGTTTACGACAATTATTAACGAAACGCATTATCCATGCGACTACGCGTTGCAATTTATTAAACGAAGAATATTTGCTAATAATTGAATTAGGTACAATTTGAGATGATACAAGCGCTTCAAGGTTGCGAGTTTTGATTTCTGGTGGATCAGCTACGCGAGAACACATGCCAAAAGTAATTGGCGGTTCAAACTGATTGGTTTTCAATTTCGGTAACTGTTCCGAATTTGCGTGCTTAAATGGCGCAATAGGCCACTCGGAATGCGGCTGGCAAAGCCATTTTGGACCATTCCACCGAAAATCATTTGCCATCAATTGTGATGGTAGCATACCTCTCGACAGACAGTCGCTAGGGTTCTCAGCACCTGCGACATGATAAAAATGACTACTATGCAAATTTTCGTGTATTTTTGCTACACGATTGGCAACAAAGGTTTGCCAGCGGTGAGGTGATGAATGAATCCAACTTAAAGTTACAGTTGAATCAGAAAAGGCAAATATTGAATGAACAATAAACCTCGCGGAGTAATTATTAATTACCCTTTTCAACAGTTGCGATAACAATAATGCTGCGCATAATTCTAAGCGTGCTAAGGAGACGACCTTTAACGGTGCTACCCTTGATTTGGCGCAAACTAATTGAACCTCAATTCGGTTATCAGGAGTGGTCACCTGAGCGTATATCACTGCTCCGTATGCCTTTTCGCTCGCATCCGCAAACCCAACGAGTTTTAACGTGCATCCTTCAGCGACTCCTACATGACGTGGAATCCGAATTGACGATATTGACGGCAATTCTGCGTTGAACTGCTGCCACTGGCGTGATATACTCGTGGGTGGGGTTTCGTCCCAATCGATTTTTAAAATCCACAGCTCCTTTATCAGAAGCTTGGCTTGTACAATTATAGGCGCCACCAGACCCATCACGTCAAAGAGTCTAGCGACAGATGATAAAATATTGCGTTTTGTACAAGTTCGATTGTCTGGAGTGACTTCAAATGCGAAAATGTCATCCGAAGGATGCCAGCGTAGGCCAAAGATTTTTAGCGATGCATCACTATCGAAAGTTACACTTTGCGACAAGCGACGTTCCAATGGAATGTTTTCTAATACTTTGCTGGAATTGGATGCCCACTTAGCGAGTTGGAATCCTCCTGACTGGAAGAGCTCAATCAACTCTCCAGACGCGCGGATAGCTTCTTGCTCATTTAAAGCAGAGCTAGCGATGTCGTCTACATAAACGTAATGATTGATAATATCCCTTGCCATAGGGAAGCGAGCGCCTTCATCTAACGTTAACTGTTTGATTTCTCGAAGGGCTAAGAACGGGCTGCACTTAAGGCCAAATGCCACGCGATTGTATTGATAAGCCTGAAGCGGCTTTTGCGGATCGAATCTATATGAAATTCGTTGATAACGACGATCTTCTTTGCGAACATTTATACATAAATACATTTGACGAACGTCGGCGGAAATTGCGATATGAAAAAGGCGTAAATTCAGAAGAATGCAAAATAAATCATTTTGTAGGCTTGGTCCCGTGTGTAAAATATCATTTAAAGATAAATCATTTTTTGTTTTTGCGCTTGCGTCAAGAACCACTGTCACTTTCGTGGTCATTTTATCCTCACGCCTAACTGCGTGATGCGGAATGTAGTACGCGTTTTCTGACGGTAAAGCTTCTACCTGGGATAGATAACCTTTGTGAATATGTTCTCTGATCACTTCATCATAGAGCGGTTTTAATTCTGGCAGATGCTTAAATTTTCTCTCTAGTGCATAAAACCGATTTTGCGCAGCTTGCAATGAATCACCTAAGTCACACGGGTTGCCTTTGAATGGCAAAGCCACTTCATAAGAACTGTCCTCAAGGCGAGTTGTGGTGCTTTTAAAAATGTTCTCAGTTTCCTTTTCTTCAAGGCTGTGAACCGGTTCCGAACCGATATCTTCGATTTCCCAGAATTTTTTAATTAAATTCTCAATTTCGTGCGTAGCGCAGAATGTTAAAGTGGTGTTTGATTGAGAATTTACTGGAGCGTCACCCATGAAAACATAGCCTAATGTGGTTTGAATTGCGACTGGAAAACCGGGGGTGATTACCTTATTTGGTAACAACAGTTGAGAGAACAGACTAACGCCAATTAGCAAATCAATTGGACCAGGCATTACCCAGGTGTCGTCTGCCAGCGGAATATTTATGAACTTATATGACGTCAAGTCCACTTTGCAAGTAGGTAAATTAGCGGTAATTTTATCTAAAACTAGAGCGGTTATGGAGTATTTGAAATAGGGATCAATCCTAGATTGAATTGTCAATGTGACACTTCCTTTTATTGATTGCGTTTTGCCACCTAAGCCCTGGACTGCGAGGCGCGTTCCTGGTCTAACCGCCAGGCCTAATTGTTCACAACAATGTGATGTTATGTAATGCTTTTGTGAGCCTGGGTCTAAAAGACAGCGAACGGTATTCTCTTCACCGTTTCGATCAACAGTGTGAACCTTGGCTGTAGCAAGTACTTCAGTAGTTGCACCTTGTCGAGTGGTTGCTGACATGGTACATACCGAGGGTTCTGACTCGTTAGGTTGAGTTTCTACATTGTATGTGTTGGTGTTCGCGTGACTGGATTTCTCAAAATGAAGGAGCGTATGGTGCTTGCCATGGCACTTATGACAAGTGCCTTTTGATTTACATCTTGTAGACGTGTGTTGCGGGCTTAAACAATTAAAACACAAAGATTTTTCCTTTACGAAGGAAAACCTTTCCTTTGGTGATGATTTCAAAAATTGTGTACAAGTGTACAGTTGCATATGGCTCTCATTTTGACAATAAAAGCATTTCGATTGCGTACTTATGTAAGTATGATTTGTGCGGGGTTGAGTTGTGCGTGCAGTTCCACCGGAACTGGTTGTATTTATATTAGCGGTGTTAGGTCCACGAGTTGTTTATGTTCGTTGCAGAATTTTGACCTGATCTTGTACAAACGATACCAATTGCTTGCAGGTGGGAATTTCAATTTCTCGAACTGAGAGCTCAAATGCTTGAGCAGTTTGCGACTCTAATTTTTGTAAAGCGAATTGCAGTAATATAAAATCCGAAAGATCCTCTATTCCTAATTGTTTTAGCGCGGCGATGGATGCTGAATATTTTTCTATAAAAGCTGTCAAACTATTTGCGTTGTGTGTTACGTTTTGGAATGAAATATATTATTCAGGTAGTGCGTGGCAAGTGATCGCTTATCTTGATATTTATTAACTAGCGTATCCCAGATTATTTTGTACGTGTCTCCAGTTGGCACTAAACCTGACGTAACATTTTTCGCGGTTCCAGTTAATTTTCCAATCAAATATTGAACGCGTTGGGAATCAGATAATTGTTGATTTAAATGAACATTTGTTTTAAACATCTCATAGAACAGATTCCAATTTTCGGCGCGACCGTCAAAGGTGGGTAGCTCGATACAAGGTAGCTTAATAGAATTATTATTATTAGCAGCACATGCACTTGTAGACGCTTTCGGCTCTGTAGCTAAATTTGTTTTTAAATTGTTTCTTGTGCGTAGAATACGTGTGTATAATTCTTCAAATTGTTCCCAACTCGAATAATCTGGTTCAGAATTTGGGTTTAACGTAACCGTATTCTCGTTAATTTGATCAATAATTAATTCAAATTTATTTTTAATTTCCGTTATACTCTCAGATTCTGACATAAAAAATTCAAATGAACGCGATGCTTCGAAACTAGCTGGCAAGTTTTTTGCAAGCACAGCTATATTTTTAACCCTTTTTAGAATAATTTCGCTTTTACCTTTTAGTAAAACTAATTGTCTTTTTAATTGGTCCTCCATTTTTAGAAATATTTGTAAACTAAAGTTTTAATTATTTAGAAAATAATGTGCAACAATGCGGTTTTTGCCTTACTGAGTTGGTGTACTGAACGGTGATACAACACAGTGGACAAGTTATTTACGAAATAATTAATTATATTGTAAATATCTTAATGACTCATAAATACGCGATGTTCATAAGTAAATACGTACGTTGGTATCTATGTAGATATTTGCGACTATTCCAGTGAGCAAGTAGTTACCAGTTAGCAATAGTACCTAGTTAACTATACCACAATAAATCGAAAAGATAAATGATAATGGTAAGTTTATGCGATATGCGGCGTATAAATTTTCGACAACAATACTTGACAAGAATAAAATAATGACCCAAAATATCAAATGAATAACTTGTAGATATTGTGATAATTTTGATAGCGGGTAGAAACTATAAGTTCAAATGGCGGGTAGGTATGACAATATGACACTGACAATCTCAAATTGCGGGTAGGTATTGTAATAATGATTTCAAACGAATATTGCTCATTGAATCCTTCCGTAAATATAATAAAATAAATACATCGATGTTATGCGGCTCGAATGGCCAAATGTTGCGGCGGGTAGCAAATGACCCCTCTCAAGATCGAGGGATCAAATGCTGCGTTTTGTGGACTGTAAAATTGCGGTTCTTAGTTACCTATTTTATTATATTTTTCTTCGCACTTACCCAGACTGCTTCCCACTTCGTTCAGTGTTCACTGGAAAGGTAGGTATGTTAGTTTGGGAGAGATGGGAGAGATGGAAGGGAATGGCGATTGGGAATGAACGTTTGATCGCGAAATAATAAGCGAGAATGGATGACGCGTGGCGATGGTACTTGCAAATAGCTGCGAGATTTAAAGTTCACTTTGCGGTTTGATTACTAAAAACTGTAAAGGCGGTGCGGTTTTAGGACTTCTGTCCTGTGCGGCGAGGTAAATTCAACTGAGGCAGAGGGCACCAAATAGGTAGTTTCAAAAGGCAACATGTAACAATAAAGGCGTGAACACTCCCGTAATATTGAAAAATATAATACTATAATAAATATAATATAGTAAATAAATAATTCCACCTAAATAATGTTTTAACTTATCGAATAGTAGGTATCTATCATACTTTCTTCCGTATAACTATCATACAAAATGACAACACCTGTTGAAAATAAAAATAACTTTTTGGGAGTGATGACGTCACACGATTCACTACACATACGGTGGTTTTCGGGGGATCTTGAAAAATTAAAACTTTGACAATTATTTTAACTATTAAACGCACTCTAAAAATAAAAAAATGCAGTTATTAAAGTTAGAAGGTCATTAAAAAAATTTAAAAATTGTACTGGTGTTCCTTATTGTGGACCATTTAGAATTGGGAAAGTACGGGCGTCTAAACAGTTAAAAACATGGTTGTCTTTTATTTTCCGAATTATTTTTATTTAATCTCTATAATTTGCGTCACTTGATATCGAATTTCCAACCAAATGTTTGAATAAGACACGCGATACCCGCGAGTGTTTGTGTGTATTGCTAAGCCAAACCTTTTATAGAAAAAAAGCGGACGACACTTTCTGGGAACGCTTGAGATGTATAATATTTCAAGTATTTCTCCAGGAAAACGGGAAGCCGAAAAAGATGACCGAAAGGTAGATTTATAGACTTCCTAAACGCGATATGTCATACACAGATGAAAAACGGGTCCAAATATACTGGCAATAAATAAAATACTTCAAATATTAATGTTGCGAAAGTCCGCCGTGAAAATTTCGAGTTGGGGCAGAGGTACCACGAGTTATTGTAGTGTTTGCCATTCAGTTATAAATATATTAAAATACAATCTCACGAAAAATTCCACTTGTGAACAGATTTCTGCTATCATTTAAATAAATAGGTCACCAAAAAAATTACTGCATTGAAATATCCAATAACCTCGCGGAAAACATGACGAACTCTGATGGAAAATTATACTATTTTTTTAAATTAAATTTAATAAGGTTTTTATCAAGTTCGGCAAGTATTTTAGTTGTTATTTTTGTTACAGCTGTTTCGGCTTACAAGGCCATTTTCAAACTGTGGTTAAACCACTTAGGGACGACTTATTTAAAGGGTTCAAAATGTCAATTTTTGAAGGTATCTAAATTGATTTATTACCGGTTTTGATTGAATTATAAAAAAAAAATGAAATTCTACGAATTAAACACAAAAACCGTAAATAAAATATACTATGTAGACTCTGATTAAAAAACAAAGCTAAACAACTTTGTATTGCAGTGAGAGAAGCAATAGTCACGCTGCTAATTGCAAGTTCGCAAGTATGGAAATGTAAACAGAATTGCCAGCGTATTAACACGTTTGTAATATAATTCCGTTAAATAGGAGCATAAGGCTCTGCAACCGGGCTGCAAAAGAAAAAGATGGAGAGATACGAAATTACGAATGTTAGACGAGAGCGCTAACAAAATCGATGCGAAAATTGCGAAAATGTTTAATAAAACACGACTCGTTTAAAATAGGGCAAAAATGTCGCGGGCATTATATTAAACAGCATTTAAAGATTCACTGTGAAATTTTTGATACATATAACTTGTAAAATAACTGAAGCAAACGTGTTTATAATATTTTTGGAGCGTACTTTGCGATTTTTTTCTATCGAGGGAATTTTATATAATTTGCGTTACGGCGCGGGCAATGTCTAGATATTATCTTCAAGAATAACATATATTTTTTTAAGAGCTGTAAAATTGACCCTGTTTAAGGGAAATATGTAAGAAATCGGTAGAAATCCGGGTGGCGGACCCTTATGTTCCCACACTTACGGAAGGGCGGCGGCGGTACAAAAACTGCTCCTTATCAGAATAATGCTGCAGCTCTTTTTAACACACTAAATAATGGTGAAACAAAAGATGGGACATACAATGTACGTATGTCTGTTTGATCATCTTTTGTCTCACCATAATTGAATGTGTAAGAGATGCAACATTATTGTGATAAGGGGTAAGTATGTTTATTTCCTTTTTGTATCGTCGCCATTCCGTAATAATGGTGAAACAAAAGATGAGACATACAATGTACGTATGTTTGTTTGATCATCTTTTGTCTCACCATAATTTAATGTGTAAGAGCTGCAACATTATTGTGATAAGGGGTAAGTATGTTTATTGCCTTTTTGTATCGTCGCCATTCCGTAATAATAATGGTGAAACAAAAGATGAGACATGCAATGTACGTATGTTTGTTTGATCATCTTTTGTCTCACCATAATTGAATGTGTAAGAGCTGCAACATTATTGTGATAAGGGGTAAGTATGTTTATTGCCTTTTTGTATCGTCGCCATTCCGTAATTATAAAAGCGCCTAATGGGTAAGCAAACGTATCGTAGAAAGTTGAAAGCTCAGTTATTTAGAGGGTAAATATTTTCTGTATACCAGAAATATTATGTAATGTTGAATAAATCAAATGTAGCAAGTGTGTCGTGTAAAAAGTGGCTCGAAGTACTGAAAACCCGGCTTATTTGTGTAACGTCGAAAAGGGTCGCCCAGATTGGGACAACAGTTTTTAGTAGCGTGCCCTTATGAAAAAAACATGGTGGTAACAGGCGTAAAACAAATTTCGGAAAAACTCTTTTTAACGTAAAAACCTACTGGCTAAACGCAAGTATGTAAATGAGTAACACATTTAACACTCATAAAGACTTGCATTCGAATGCACGGCGGTGAATGAGAAAGGTAAGAAAGAAGCATGACCGAAACAATAAAAGAACGAAACAGTAAAATATTTTTTATTATATGTCGGTAAGATGTAAGGTTTTATTGCCTTATTTCGAGAGATTATCAACAGGACAGAAAACAATTCCGCCAAATCTTTGTTCTCCTATAATCAATGACTGATTTAAAATTATCATTGATTAGAAATTCGTTTAATGCATCCATTAGCATACTAAATTTAATTTTTAAACACACAAATTATTTTTAATTATGAACTGAAATGTAATAATATTCTATGACAAACTCATAAAAAATTACATTACTGTTCGTAATAATTGAGGAGAGTTTTCACAAAAAAAAATATATTCCCAAAAAAATTCTGAGGAAGTTATAAGTGAACAATCACTAGTAGTAATACTGCCAACAACACGCGTGGTTAATATTTAGTGATAATTTTTTAAAGTACATACATTCAATTAACTGTCACATATTATGATGAATAATACGAAAAGTCAATTTTTTTAGGGGCCATCCATAAATAACGTAACACGAATTTCAAAACACGGTTTTTTTACCCCCCCCCCCCGTCCCTGTCACACATCGTCACATTTGTGAGACCCTCTCCCTTTGAATATCTTTGCTCTCCCCCCTAGTGTGACGTCACATATTTTGCAATTTTTCATCTAAAAAAGTTTTGCGTTTTAATAATTTAGATTTTTACATGTGGCGTCACAGAGCTGATGACCCCCACATACCCCTTGTCACACTCCTCTACTCCCCTCCTCCCCCCCCCTTAAGGTGTGAAGTAATTTATGGATGGCCCCTTAACTCCACACTGGAGGTCCTGAGGAAAATAATTTCTCTTAGGGCCTATGTCATCTCAGATGCTGTGTGGTGGGTCTTTTTGAAGAGAGGAATAAATGAACGTTGGTCTTGAAGATACCCATGTTGTAGGAGGAAACGCAGAGGCCGGCAAATCGTTCCACAGCCGAGCTGTTGAACACAAGAACGAGTCGAAGAAGCGACCCGTTCTAATGTTACAAATGTCAACCATATAAATATGTTGAGCACATGTCTGGCGTGTTTCCCGACTATGCACCGGTGCCGAAGGGATCAATGACGCTAGTTCCTCAGAGCATCTTCCATTGAAATACAGATAGAACAAGGACAGCCTTCCCACCCGACGCCTGTGCTCTAAAGATTGCAATTCGTCTGTTAAGAAGGGAAATTTATTTATGAAAAGAAGTCTTTATTTAAAAAGAAGCAGAAAACTGCTAATTTTGGCAAAAAAAACATTAATATCTATAAATATTTACAAAATAATTCAAGCATGTGAGTGAGTATCTTACGTTTTAGTTCAAACTTCATAAAATTTATTATCAATAAAATGTTTGCTTCATAAGTACCTAACCACCTACATCTAAAAAAATATTTACATATATTTTTAAAATCTAATGCATGGTTCTCGTTTGGTGTGTAAATGCAAAAAAAATCATGGGCAAAAAAAATTGATGGGCATTAGAAATAAAATTTATTTGGTATAACAACTCAGATAAATTAAAATAAATAAATAATGGTTTTCTTACATTTTATTACTTCCTGGTTTTTCCCTTTAAAGTAGATAGATGTAGGTAAGATAAGTTTTAAGATTTTCACGGCCAAAAGCATTTTCGTTATTTGTTTTTGGGGTGTTATGCCGTGTTGCGCTACCTCCTTATTTAGCCAACGTTTCGGACATCGTTGCAGTGTCCATCATCAGGGCAGATCCGGCAGATCCGGAAGATGTGTAAATAACGAATATGTAGGTAAGTTTATGTTTTACGTTGTGAACATTTATCATTTTATTGAACACACAATTCAGCTAAATATTGTGAAAATCTGAATTAGCTATTTCGAAGACTTCTATAAAGAGAATGAGTATAAAAAATTAATATTTCTTTGGGGTAGAAATTTATCTATGTGAAAAAAACACTCCTCAATTGGTGAACTTAGTTTTACACAAAGAACACGTTTGTAAAACTGTCCAAGTTGGAAAAAAATAACTTTTTCCGCTGTTTAGTTACGTAATATGAGAAGAATGTTTATACTTACTTTTTATTACAATAAAATTTATAATTTTATAAAATTCAGACTAATTTTGTTGTTAATTCCTAGACTTGTTTCTATCTGTTAGACCTGTTCCTAAACGTTAAGAGCCATTGATCAGCGGCCGAGAATTCAAAATTTCGTCGAACGATGATCTTGCGATCGTACCCTTGCAACTGTACAAGGTGGTTCCGATAAGAAAGATTAATTATTCTCCATACCAGCATTTTAACAAAATAACTCAATATCGATTTTGTTTCATTCAAAATTTGACTTGATAAATACCTGCTTTCAATAATGCTCAAATTCGTGATGATAAAACTGTTAAAATTATGTACTTTTTGTAATTATTTTTTGGTCATAAATATTTATAATTTTTCAATAGTGTCTAAGTAAAAGAAAAATGTTTTTTTTCTTAAATATTAGTAAGAACGTAAATAAATAGACAAACTGAAGTATTTTCGTAACAAAACGCGGGCGCGGTTATTTTTTTCATGATTTTATTTGAACTAAAATCAAAATTCTAAAAAGCAGTTTTAACAAATAATTTATGATATTCATTTTACTGCATGAGTATATAATTTGAAATGTATGTTGTATAATACAAAATTTTGTTTGAAAATTTAATAAATCTGCCAACGACATACGGTAAAAGCATAATGTACTAAAAATAAACATATTTTCTCAAAATTTAAAACACAGCTTTACTAGATAAAAGAACAGTCTTTCAAAATCAATTTATATTTTTTTTTCGGAAATGAGTCAATAAGTCTAAAATTTGATTTTAAAATGACTTACTTCCGGTTTTCTCTGGTTATTCCCGCTTAAAAGATGTCACTTAGTAATAAATAATAGATAAATTTATCAAAGATACCATCTAGATTGCAATTAATTCATAGCAGCCAAAAAATGCGTTAAGAAAATTAAGATAATTTTTGGTAATTCGTAGTGGAAGTATGATACATTTAAATATGACTTAAAATGATATGGTCGAATTAGCTCAACGGTAGAGCAACGCCCCGGCAAGGCTGAAGTCCTGGGTTCAATTCCTAGATACGACCGAATCTTTTCCTTGATTTTTCTATATCACATTTTTCATTTGAGAGTTGTTAACAATTTCTTCGATGGTTAAACACTTAAATCATAGTGAGCAGTTTCACAAACAACACTATGAAGGTCCTTCCTCAAAGGAACCTCTTTTAAATGGATGCTTCTCTTCCTTTGATCACCGAACTGCATAATTCAATCAAAGTTGATGGTCTTTTTCATTGAATTTTATCTCATCTCTTGGTGCATCCCTCTCAATCTCTCCAACATCCAGAGATACATTATTCATCTCTTTAAAATGGTTCTAGTTTTCCGGAACCGTAAGTAAAAAGTATCCGTCAGAGCAAATCAGCCAAAGCAGAACTCCTAGAGCCTAATCCCCTCAAAAGACCATTCGAAATATCTTCTCAATAAATAGCCACACAGAAATCTAGTGAATTTGCATGGACTAAAAATCGTGTCGAAACGAGAATATATTCGTATTATTTCATCGGCTAATTTGGGAGGTGGGTATGGTTATCGCCACCCCAAGAACCATTTATTGGATAACCATCACCCCTGCAATAGATCACCTCAAGTGTTTCGCTACGTTTGGTGATTTGGCAGGGGTGCCCGGGTTGTGTATTTCCAAAACCTTTACCGATTCAGTCGCGGTAGCGACAATTTACATTTTAAATATACCTCTATATTGGTTATTTTTTATCACATTGCAAAAACAAAAATTATTCTAAAATCTAGATAAAATAATCTTTCATGTGTGTAGGTACTAGAAATTAATAATTTTATTTCTAAATATTTAAATTTCGATATTGAAAATGTAAAGCGACTGAACAGGTATAGGTTTTGGAAATACGCACCCGGGTTCAACATGTCTAGGTCTTGGCGGCGAATGCGTTTGCCCTACTACTGCGAGACTTAACCTGTACCTCTCCAGCCGAATTCTCTCGAGCAATTATCGTACACAGCAGTGGGAGGGATGGATCCACACGTCCGTCACTCCTGGACACATTGACCCCCAGATTCCTACCCACTCCTCATATATTTTTCCTTCCCAGAACTTGTGATGTTTGTCTTTTCTACTCTCTTATATTTGTCTGTATTTCATTTACTCCTGGGCACTTGGCACCAGTCGTAATATTCTTCTTTTCTCTTGGCTCTGATCGATATTTAAATTCTTAAGGCTTTGCATATGTGTGGTGGGGATGGAAAATTCCTCCCCTACGTCACACAAGCCCTTATAAATTTGGACCCTTATTTCATCTGATAACTACAGAAAGCTACTTAAAGCTCCCTTGTACTACATACCTCTAGCGATATATGTACTTAACTAATAAATACGTTATTTACGACTTTGAACGTAGATATTTTCGTATTTAGGTTGTAATTAAACTCCATCAAACGTTGTGTAATTTTTTGATTTATGATATAGGACTTTAATTACTTTAAATTTTGTGGTAACCCTCTTGATTCTAAACAGAGTGTTGAATTTCAAAACTGTATTGGTCTCTCTCTTGCAAATTTAACCTTAAGTATTTCTCTAAATGAACTAACTTCCCTTTGACGTTTATTATGATTCCCTACATCCTAATGAATTCATGAATAAACAATACTAATCGAAACTACACATGACTAATTGAACAGATAATTAAATATAACTCAAATGGTTAAATGTTAGTAAATTTGATTATGATTGTATCTCGTATCTGCTGGGCGCCCCTCCGTTTAGATTCAGCTGCTATAAGGTACATATAAAGATGGATTTAGTAGGTTAATGTAATTTGTTAATTGCATATTTGACGAACTCAGAATAACCCTTTTTCTGGCAAAATTTGGCTCCTGCCTCCATCAAGTAAGCAGGGTGATCAGAAGTCAACCCAAAATTCGCACAGTCTTTTGGCACGGTTCAATTGATTGATACCTAAGTTATCGCGTCCCAATTGACCTTCCTTCGCCATCATGCACTGCCTTCAGGTCTTCCCCCAAGCCCAGATACCTCCAAATTCCTACTCCTCCAAAGTTTACTATTTACTTAGGGCGAACCGGTTTCGTCCTATATGCAATCATATACTCACGGGTTTGTGTGGAGTTACGGGTCGTGAATCCTCCCTCCACGTTCAAGAAATGAGACGAGAGTGACCCGACAGGCCTAAAGCACTAATTGTAAGTGAGTTCGTTTCATTCAATGAACAGTACATAAAAAGATATATATGTAAACATACGTTTTGGGAAGGTTTATAACTCGCAATACGAAACTACTTGCAACGCATCCCGAGCTCGGATCTCGCCCATCGGATTCTGCACAATCCTCAGATTGATACCGAATATATACGTAAGAATAGTGTGAAATATAAATATATACTAGTACAATAAGATCTTATCTGGCGATGTGTTCTGGAGATTCGCCATAACTCCAAGCTTTTGTTTGGTTTTGTTGACGGTTTTGTTTGAGAGATCCGCCATCTCTATGGTTTGATTAATGGTCCTTGTTACAGAAGCGAACACTGCCTTCTGTTGGTTGAACTGTATTTTTTTTTTTTTCTTTCCCTCCCCTCCAATGTTCAACTTTTGATAAACTCTTGCTATCCCGTGATTCTCAATTGAATCATGTAAATCCTCATTACCCCTTATTAAGCTATCCCGTGATTTTTCAACTGTTTCATGTAAACCTTCAATACACCCTTTTGAACTGCTAAAATAAATCTGTTAATTTTCAATTGCTTAGGTCTGTAGATACCTCGTTACGTTCAAATTAAAAATAGTGTTTAAATTTTTTTTTTTTCTTTTTGCTCCTAATAATTGCGCAATATAATAATTTTATCCCGTTCCTAGAAGTTAATACCTAAGTACGATATCCACTAATCAAGGTCATTTTTTTTTTTTCTTTTTACTGTATTCGAACTAGTGCCCCAGTGACCGAATTATTTTGTAAACAATTTGAGCTTTGTAAACATTCTCTACGGCCTCGTGACCTAGATTCCAGCGTATGAGGTATGTTTACTTTAGACATTCCGGAGACGTGTGAGATGACTCTAAAAATTTTTCTTTGTTTGATAATGATGTACTTAGCGCAATTGTCTAGTCTGATACCCGATTACGTATACATATTTATTCATTTATATATACTTTGTCTCAATAAATAATTTATAATATTGATATGTATATACATAAATTTTATGATTGAAATAATTTCTAATATCATAACTTATTTCAAATGCTCTGGATTTTCTGAAATTATATTAATACATACATAACATTAAATATAAAATATTGATTTGTAAATTTATCACACATAACTACTTTTAATAGTTATTGATGAATTCAGAGGTAGGAATCGATACCCTTTTCCTCTTTTTATATAAGTGTTTTTCTTTTTTTTTTTTTTTTTGATTATAATTTTTCTTGGGAACAAAATTACATATATATATGTTTATATACTTACATATATAAATATAAAAAATATACTTATTATACTTATAATATTTTAATATAGTTACATATCACATATTAAGCGAGTAATATCTTGGTCAAATAATTAATCCAAATACCAATGTTTGCTCCATTCCGCTTTCTCCTTGGAATCTGTAAAATTTTATAACGGAAAAGACTTACCCCTACCAAGGTTTTTTCCGACCGGGAAATACACGGTAACCTTGCTGCGATTTTCCTAAATTAATTTTTTATCTTCCTAAATTTAATTAAATCTTTTTGACTTCAATTTTTTTTTTTTTTCATTTAATCTAATTAATTAAAATGATGCATGAACTCTATCGTTCTAAACTGTATTTTATCTCAAAATTCGTTGGTTAGATAACACTTTAAATGATAGTTACTTCACGATTAATTTAGAGATGGTAAATTGTTGTTAAATTAAATTTTTATCCCTCCGAACTTTTATGTATTAATAAAATATTATTTTGTTTTATTATTATTATTTAAGATAATTAATTTAAATATTTACTATTTGTTAGAACACTTTCACTTAGATTGAACACACGTATTTAATTATAACTTCATCACGCTAAATTATCACATCACTTCAGTTATTTATTGCACTAATATTAAACGCGAAATTTCTAAGTTTAAAAATACGATATTAAGTGATTATAAAATCCGAATTTCCCACTAAAACAAATTGTATTTATCACGAGCACTTTTATTTTTCACAAGTAATTAATGCGTTGTCTTTAATTTTTATTTTCACTGACTCTAACTGCAAAGTATTTTTTTTTGTATATCACTGACTAGAATGTGAAATTTTTCTAAGTATCAAAATAATTATCACTTAGAATTTTTTAACTTTAAGTCACCCACCGTTTCGTCACGTTCCGCGAAGTTACAAACTTTTCGACCACGACCGTAGACTGTCCTCAACTGGCATTTGTCTAGACTTTTATACCCCTCTCAGGTCCAAAAGATCGTATCTGAATCTCCTATAATAAACCAATCTAATTACTATCAACTCGTAATTTCTTGAAACCTCTCCATTATTGTCGAATGCGGTCTCTTTGTACGTTTTGCGTTTGATACATTAAATTCTGTCTCGTACTTCCATACTTACAAGATCCGGATTTAGTAAGATCCATGTTTAATGGCCCAACTTCCTTTGTCCTGTTGTTCATACAAAACTAGCTTGAATTTAATAATTTTAAAGTTCTATTTTCATATATTTCGTAACATGTCCGTGCGTACGGCATCTACCATATGTTCCAAATCTGTCCCCAAATTCGCCTATCAGAGATATCTTCATGTCGAAGCCTTTCTCGCAAATTGTTCATTTTTATTTTATTATTTTTCCTCGAGTTTTTCTGTATTCTATATGAACCTTTCCATTTAAAACCGAATTTTCTCTATTTACGTCGTATATTTGAATTTTCCATTTTTTCTCGAATTTTCTTTTATTCACGACACTCTTTCCATGAATTTCCTTATTTATTCTTACGCTATTGTTCATATCTCTATAGATTTTTATATTTCAAGCCGTATTTATTTTATTCACTGTTAATCTAAGATTTCCTTTGTTTTTCTCTGTCGTATCTCCTTTCCCCTCACTTCCCCGTACCTCCCTGATATAACCATATCGTTTTTTGATGTTTGCTGCCTCTTGGAAAATTTCATTTTCTATTTGTTATTAATAAATATATCATTTTTTAACATCTTTATAGGGGATACCCCCACTTCGGCCCTTAAATTCCTGTCATTTTTATTGCTTCATAGAGATCGCCTCCCAAATTTTGTCCCGTTCTTACGCAAAATCCCATAAACCATATGCCTTGACAGTTGTATACATTAGTTCTTGTACCCACCTGGCAATAAATCCTTTTTTATTTCAGTGTCGTTAACTTTTACGAGAATTCTTTAATGTAAATATTTCATAAGACCCATGATAATTTTTATTACCTTTTTAACGGCTAATCGTCCTTATATAAACAATTTTCATGTTCGAATATTCCTTGTTTATCACAACAAAATACATCTGGGATCGACAACCATTGTAATGCCTCATTTTTTATCTGCAATCGCGTACTATGTTACTCTATAACCTCCATTTTAATTACGTAAAATGACTCCTTTTCCTGAGTTTTTCTATCGCAATGTTTTCAGCATTTTCCACTCCCCTCCGTACTGCACTCTATCTTCTTCTCTAACACTTGTTACTGCTCTAGACATCTGAAATGTACCCTCGCCTATTCTTTAAAACTCTCATTTTTTTTTGACGTTTCCTCCCTAAATCTTTCATCGTAATATCCTAGCTCCGTCTAAAATTGATAACAATAATTTTCCATTGTTTTTTCAACATTTCCATTTCCTTTAGCACGTTTTCCCTCGAATCGATCATCTCCGGTCGTCACAAACAATCGTATTATAGATGGAAATCTCCCTAACGCCTTACAATACGTTTTCGTCACTTGCTTTGCAATTTTTCACTTAAACTTTTGCATCGTGTTTACGTGTATCCTTTTTTTCCGCACCTGATATGTTTTAATGCGTTCGAGAACTAGGGTTTCTGATCCCTGGAATGTACCGGTTAATGATAACATTTCTTGGGGTCATCGTTCTTTTGTCCCTGAACAGATTATTTCTTCCCATGGAGTTTATTCACCTCTCGGTTTGGTGGGAACGTCAAACTCATTAATCACATTACTAATTGCCAAGTCCAAAGGTCGTTCCTTTGTTCTAAAAATGGGCTCGGCCCTCTTCTTGTTGATAGGCTAACTCGGTTTTTAATCGTTTTTGCTGTAATTCAATTGGCTGTCAATATATCACGGCCCAAAGTATATGGGGAGTCCCTGTCTTTGATTATTTGTTGATACCATCTGTGATTTTTTTATCAATACTCGTCTCACTTTGTCTAATTATAGATCCCTACCGTAAATATGAATTCACTTCACTCTAATCCGATAGATGTCGTAGACGTGTCCGTTTTATAAGTAATTGATATTTTCTTTTTAAATTAAAGTGGGAAGCTACGATATTTCCTAATTTTCACTGTTGATCAATGCAATTCATCACAAACTTCCTGTGCTTCCTTTCCCTACATGGCATCCTCAAAGATGACATAGACCCTGTGGGATTTTTTTCCTCGAAGCATCCTGAGTGGAGATAATGTAAAAAATAAATATCTGTATTGTGCATGTATATACCACAATATACTAGGATATATTTGCTAACATTGAGTTTTCGTCCTAGTTGCACAAAAAAATTGTAATGACTAGCGGCCTCACCTATAATTAGAATCCGAGTGGTTGCGGATGCGGATTATAAGAGGTTCACATCCGCGATGCAGATGTCCGAATTAATGCGAATAATCCGCATTTGCGGATGCGGATGCGAATATCGGTAACACCCCTGCTTCCTATCATAATGACACTTGTACTGATGATCAAAAGGGTTGAAATCGTGACCAGATGGAAACGCTCTTTTTCCCCCCTCTAATTCAACAGCGTATAACTTCATGAAATATATATACATATATATATTTTTGAATTTTTTTTTGTGAAATCTTAAAATACAAATAATTATATTACAAAAATTGTACACTTAAAATCGGGCTTCTAGACTAAATCCCCCTTAAAATTAAATCAATTATTAGAAAAATTTGTTGCTCAGTCAATAAAAAAAAAAATTATATTTATCGTATCCAATCTTGACTAAGTTTATAAAATAAGATTGTATATCCGATACATACCTGCATCATCTTTGTTTTTCTTCAACTGGTTTTCATTATTCGTGCTTTCGAACAAATAAAACTCCTCTGGGTGCATTGATTTAAGGTGATTTTTCAAAGTGTCCCTTCCGCGAGTAACTTTTATTACATATTTTACACTCGGACTTTTCCGGAGCATTTTTGTCTAACATAAAGTAAGTCCAGATACTTCTTTTTATTGATGGCGACATTTTTATTTAGATCGAAATATTCATCAACCACGCAAAAGAACTTGGATAAACACAGTAAACAAATACTGTAATTGATTCACAACGGGAATCACGTCGATAACTAAACCAAAACAAACAAAACCTGCAGGATCTTGTCACCAACGTGTGTCTTCCTATTGGTCGGTTAGCGAACGAAGATAGCAACATTCGCGAGGCACGCGCCACTCTGGCCCCGTCCACATTCGCATTCATTCCGCATTAATTGATGCGGATGCGAATGCGGATGCAGATGTCTTCATTAATGCGAATAATCCGCATTTGCAGATACGGATGCAAATATCCGGAACACACCTGATTAGAATCATCATTATAGCCACGTTTAAAAATATATTTCATTACTATAATAATTTTGTGATGCATTCTGTTGACGAACCAAATAAATAAATGATGAATACAGTAAAATATGAATGAAACCTGTTTCAAGCAATGATTCGTCTTCTAGAGGTACATTGTTATTTGATAAACTTATTTATGGGTTATAAGAATCGATGATATTTGTTAACGAAATCTTCATTATTCGACATTGTCATTTTGACAATGAACACCGGTTTTATGTTCAAATATCTTAAATCAATACTAATTTATAAAAATCTCAACAGACTGTCATAAGGTAGATACTAACACAAAACCAAATAAGAAATTTCTAGTAAGGGTATCTGCTTATTTATTGCAAATGTAATATAGTTTTATTTATTATTGAG
This sequence comes from Limnephilus rhombicus, assembly GCA_929108145.2. Classification (NCBI taxonomy): domain Eukaryota; kingdom Metazoa; phylum Arthropoda; class Insecta; order Trichoptera; family Limnephilidae; genus Limnephilus; species Limnephilus rhombicus. Next base: position 39,719,582 of record OV815278.1, read on the forward strand.
GTGCACTCACGGAATTCAATTGCTAAATGGTTTAAGGCTATTGCATTTAGGGTGTGCAATTCTCTCTTTATTTTGTTCGTTAAGCTAAGCTTTAAACTAATTATACCGATAATTTTGCTATTAACCTTCCTGAGAGTGAAATAGCATCATTTCAACTCAATCACTCAAGGAACATAATTGTTAGGATTAAAGTAACACCCGGTAATGGATAAGGATCACCCCTTTAATGTTTCTCCAAGTTGTCAAGTCGCGTGTCGTCGTTGCCTCATGTGTAAACAAGGAACAAAATTGCGAAACTGTTCTCAAACTTCAAGTGCAACCAAAAGCTGCCTGGAATACCTCCTTTCGGAGGAGACACGAAGCAAGAATTTCTCATTTGAAATATCCTTTTGAGGCAAGAGCTTCGTCCTGATATTGTGTTTCGCGTCTCGGTTAAACCAGCAGCCTTCAACTTCTGTTTCGTATGAGCCAATACGATTGTTTATTCAGCCATAATATATGCATGTGAGTTGCTTGAATAGTTGCTACAAGTTGCAAGTATACCCTCAGTATAATAACAGTTTTTTTTTTTCCAAAAAGAGGCGTATTCGCCTTTGTATGAATGCATATTTTGCTGTTTTCGTAGAAAGCAATCACTTTGTGGTTTGACATTAAATAAGAAGTGTCTGTTTCATGAATATATTATGAACATATGAGTATGTATAGCAAACGACGCATAACTAGATCAAACATAAGATTGGTGATAGTCTTTTATGTTAAAGGTGATTTTATTTGTTGTTATTTGTATTTTTGTTAAAAAGTACGCATTTCCAGTGGGACGATGTTGATTGCCTTTTATTTTAGTAATATAGTGTTATTTGTATATCTGTTATAAACTGCGCCTGCTCTCAATACAGGAGTTCCTAGTAATCTAGTAAGACTTTATAAATTGGGGAGGCGGAAATGAGTACCGCCGCCCCGGGAACCTTTATTGGATAACCAATAAAGGTTCCTCTGTCATAGGTCACCCCAAGTGGTTTGCTACGTTTGGTGATTTAGCAGGGGTGCCCGGGTTCACGGGGTGAGGTTTGTTTAGGTCTTAGAGGCGGATGACCACTGAAGGACACTTTCAGGACACACTGAACCCCAGATTCCTACCCACCCCTTAAACCCTTTTCCTTCCCAGAACTCTCCTCTCCTTTCTTTCCTTAAAAAACCCTCCAAAATATTTTCCTCAGGGCCTCCTGGGTGGAGTTTATGTTAAAAAAAAGACTAGTTAGCATATTACCAATAGTAATAGAAGTAACAAATAAACATTTATAAACAATCGTACTATAATCAACATTTGTGTTTATTTCATTAAAAAGGTGTATTATTTTTCTAAATTTAGGCTTTTTGCGGTGAGTACAGGGAATAAATAATCAGCGAAAAAATTGCATTGAAAGTTTGCACCGGACATTTTACAATCCTTTTTTGAGAGTGAAAAAGAACCCGAAATTACTTACAATTCAACAAGCGTGGAAGGATACAATTAATGATAAAGACAGGTTTTTAAAAACCTGCGATTCAGTAGCCAGCGACGTAATCACTTGTAACCTCCAATCGTTAAAAAACGACTGATTTTTCCACAAGCTAAATAAGATCTAAAAATAATCCCAAATATTAGATGGCGGAGTTCCGAGGATTGATCCCTTCACACTCCCCACTGCCCACCTCACCCCTCCCACCCCACTCCCTGTGGACGTAATGACCTGAGAGCCTTTTGAGGTGTGGAGAGCCATCTTTTGATATATTACAGCGCGGCGGATATGAACTTTCAAAGAGCCAATTGCAAATTGTTAAAGACTTCCTGAGGTGAAGTGAAATTCTTTTTGAATTAAAATCCTCACGAAGGAGTTCTCTTCAGCATCAAGTATGCAAATATCTGGCAAAGTTTTAGTTAAACCTTGGCCGCTCTTATTTAAGAGGGAACAAATCATTTCTTCCCTCTTTCACGACGATAAGGAACTAGAGCAATTTATATAACACCAATAATTATAACAAAATGTATAAAAATAAACGCGCACAATGAATCTGGAACGTGTATTGTTTCTTATAGAGCGACGAATCACATTCAGGGAGATAATTTCTAATGAAATCCTTGTACTGTTGTGCCACCAATTATAAAACATTTATTATTAAAATAAATAGCAGGATTAGCACCTCTAATAACACGAGTTTCCAATTATGTCTTGCAAGCGAATATCTAAATTTCCCTAAATAATCAATTCACAAAGTTAATCTCACATGACTGATAGGAAAGAATGGTCCTATCTCTACATCTCTATCTTCTCTTCTCTATCTCTACATATTATAAATTAAAGTCCCCCGCGTCGTTTGTCTGTCTGTCTGTTCGCGATAAACTCGAAAACTGCTGAACGGATTTTCATGCGGTTTTCACCAATAGATAGAGTGTTTTGTGTTGAAGGTTTAGGTATTTAATTTGTCAAGGATTTATGTAAATTGGTTGACACAGAACGATAATTGTTAGAAGTGTCGGAAAAAGTCAGGCCGCCTGGTAGATTTCATCGAAAACGCTGCCTAATACTTTTGGGATATAACACAACAATGCATGGTGGGATATTCCTCTTTTATAGATCTACAAAAAAATGGTCACGTACATTGCGGTAATTGAAAAGTTATTTAGACGGATACAGTATTAATCCTACGTTAGTTACCCCAAGCATTTCATGCACATTATTACAATCTTTCACACCATCTCTACGTATTATAAATTAAAGTACTCCGCGGCATCTGTCTGTCTCTTGGCGATAAACTCAAAGACGGCGGTAATTATAAAGGTTGGATAACCATCCAGTAGATGAGGTTGTGTTTTATTAGCCACAAAAATGTCGTAAGACAAAAAAGTTAATTTTAAAGGAGAGCGAAAACAAATGAATGATGAAAAAGCGGTCACGTGGAAAAGAGATGCAAGAGACATCTTACGGAGATGGAGTAATGTAACGTAACTACTGTTTCCGTGGGGAATAAGTAATCACAATCACTTCACTGTTTGGAGATAATACGTAAAAAAAAAATTGACTTACGACACTTTTCTACGGGCTGTGCGCAATTGCGATAGGATTTTTCACGAAAACGGTTCTGTTCAAATAATCTAAGTTTTACAATTATTATATGTAAGTAAGTAGGTGTAACAAATGACAAGATAAATAACGACGTACATTACGATCACCTCAAAACGTATACTTTTTTCCCCAACTTCCAACAAAAATACGAAGGTCATTAATGCCTCCTATTTTTTTCTGCTTAAATAAAGTTAGTTAAGTGAAAGTTTTGAATTTGGTGCTATTCCTCAAACCTTCTTCTACAATCTGCTGGAGTAGTAACTTTTTGCGTCAACAGGTCATAGCACTGCAGTCGCTTGCAAAATGGCCGACATCGATGTTGGTAATAGATAGCGTTCTGTGATTGATTCTTGACTGTAGAAGGTGAAACACAAAAATTAATATTCATGAAAGACTGAAAAATGTGTACCATGATGCAACAGTGGACGTCAGCACTACTAGACGATGGGTTCGTTACTGTTCGAGCTGAAGGACAAACACCGCTGGCTGAGGAAAAGTGGAGCGGCGAAGGCCGTTGATTGCAGCGACTTCACTCATTCGTGGTGACCCCAAAAAACTACAGATATGGCATTCTCTCCTTCAGTAAAGGCAGTGTGATGAAGATTATTCGACAATTGATTTTTCAATAAAAGTTTTGCAAGGTGGGTACCAAGAAACTTAACGGGCTAGAATAAAGAAACACGAAAAACAATGGCCTCACAACACGTGCAGCTCATAGTTTCTGGAAAAAATTGTGACCGGAGACGTAAAATGGGTTCATTTTTTAATCTGAATCAAAGAAACAGTCAATGGAATGGCATCACACAAACTCACCAAGGACAAAAAAATCAAAACTGAGCAATCGGCGGAGAGAGTTATTTATTTATATATATATATATATATATATATATATATATATATATATACATATAATTTGTACATTTATTTATAACAATTACAGGCAATATAGCCTAATACGTTATAATTGTACCATTAGGCGATGTTCTGGATATGACTGTGTTTTTTTACAACATTGTGATACATGCCCTTGTTAAAAGATGAACCAAAGCTGTGGAAATGGACGGAGATAATATTGAAAAATAACAAATTAATCGTCAATCGTGTGGTTTTCGACCCCATAATTGCATTTTTTATTACTTGACAATTGAAGAAGAAAAAAAATAGGAGGCATTACTTAATTACTGGCCCTAGTACAATAACACACACACAGCCACTAAACTCGGTACACATTCTAAAATTAACAGTACAGATACAATCTTGAATCATAACAACATAATACGAAGTTTAGATAAATCATTCGCAGGCTTACCCCACACTCAAGAATAATGCACATAATTTATCATACTGTTATGGTTTTGTTTGTTGTAGTAAGCGGCTTAAAACAGAACTTGTTAAATTGTATTCGTTGATGACAGTGTGTACAGAAATAAATTAAATATTTTCGGATGAATCTTAACTAGTGAAGTATGTTAAGAGTCATTAATTTAAATAAAATTTCGTTGAACGATGATCTTGCGATCGTACCCTTGCAACTGTACAGGGCGGTTCCGACGAGAAAGATTAATTACTCTCCATACCAGCATTTTAATATAATAACTCAATATCGATTTATTTTCATTCATTTGATTTGATAAATACCTACATTCAAAAATGCTCAAACTCGTGGTGATAAAACTATTAATTTTGTAGTTTTTGTTATTATTTTTTTATCATAAGCAGTGGCGGCTCGTGACTTTTGGGTGCGCTAGAGTGCTGATATTAAAAAATGTCATTATTGATGTTGTTGTAGCCGAAAAAAAATTTTTTTTTTTTGAAAATCAGTTTTTGTATGAAAATTTTTAGGAAGTTTTCAGTTTGGCGGTGCGCCGCACCGATTTCCTGAAAAATCTTCGTACAAAACACCGATTTTTGAAAAACAAAAAAAAAAAAAAATTCGCATACGACAACATTCATCATGCCATTTTTTAAATATCAGCACCCTAGCACACCCAAAAGTCACGAGACGCCACTGATCATAAGTATTTATAATTTTTCAATAATGTCTAAGCAAAATAAGAATGCAATTTTTTTTTTAAATATAAGTTTGTAAGACCGTAAATAAATAGACAGACTGAAGTATTTTCGTCACAAAACAGGGGCACGGATACCCCACACTCAAGAATAATGCACATAATTTATCATACTGTTATGGTTTTGTTTGTTGTAGTAAGCGGCTTAAAACAGAACTTGTTAAATTGTATTCGTTGATGACAGTGTGTACAGAAATAAATTAAATATTTTCGGATGAATCTTAACTAGTGAAGTATGTTAAGAGTCATTAATTTAAATTAAATTTCGTTGAACGATGATCTTGCGATCGTACCCTTGCAACTGTACAGGGCGGTTCCGACGAGAAAGATTAATTACTCTCCATACCAGCATTTTAATATAATAACTCAATATCGATTTATTTTCATTCATTTGATTTGATAAATACCTACATTCAAAAATGCTCAAACTCGTGGTGATAAAACTATTAATTTTGTAGTTTTTGTTATTATTTTTTTATCATAAGCAGTGGCGGCTCGTGACTTTTGGGTGCGCTAGAGTGCTGATATTAAAAAATGTCATTATTGATGTTGTTGTAGCCGAAAAAAAATTTTTTTTTTTTGAAAATCAGTTTTTGTATGAAAATTTTTAGGAAGTTTTCAGTTTGGCGGTGCGCCGCACCGATTTCCTGAAAAATCTTCGTACAAAACACCGATTTTTGAAAAACAAAAAAAAAAAAAAATTCGCATACGACAACATTCATCATGCCATTTTTTAAATATCAGCACCCTAGCACACCCAAAAGTCACGAGACGCCACTGATCATAAGTATTTATAATTTTTCAATAATGTCTAAGCAAAATAAGAATGCAATTTTTTTTTTAAATATAAGTTTGTAAGACCGTAAATAAATAGACAGACTGAAGTATTTTCGTCACAAAACAGGGGCACGGATCTTTTTTTTATGATTTTATTTGAACTAAAATTAAAATTCTGAAAATTAGCTTTCGCAAATATTTTAATTTATTTATTTTACTGCATAATAAAATTTGAAATGTATGTTGCATAATGCAAAATTTTGTTTGAAAATTTAACAAATCTGCCAACGACCTACGATAAAACCTTATTGTAATAAAAATAAACACATTTTCTGAAAATTTAAAACATACTGGATAAAAAAAGTCTTTCGAAATCAATTTATAATTTTTTGTGGAATAGAGCGTATAGGTACGTCTACAATTTGATTTAAAAATGACATATTTCCGGTTTCGTCTGGTTATTCCCTCTAAATGTTAAATCTTTACCCTTCGCACCGAAATGATTTTTTACAACAGTTCCCCAGAGGAAGAGGAAGGAAAAAGAGGAGGTTCTGGGAAGGTAAAAGGTATGAGGAGTGGAATCTGGGTGTCAGTGTGTCCAGGGATGACGGAAGTACGAATCCATCGTACTAACGAGCGGCGGAACCGATATCCGCCTCTCAAATTGTTTGATGCATTATGAATTTATAAAAAAGAATTGTCACTTCAGATTTCATAACGGAACGCTAAATCGTCATTTTCATTAATGAATAATCTGGGTATTCATTTACTCCGTGAAGGAAGAATTGCACAGCTCGCTTTTCAGTTATTAACTCAGCTAAGCAAATGAAAGGATTTGAGATTTAAATATATTTGGGATTCCGCAACCGTGAAATATGTAACTTCCGTGGAAAGAGGCTAATCCCAAATTGGTGACAGCCAACTGGGAGATAATTGAAATAAAAATAATTAATTCCGTGATATCCCGGACATAACGAAAAATAACAGAGGTATTACGAAAAATATTTTCAAGCAAGACTTTGTTAATCCCGTAACAATCTGTGGATTTAAATGGCAAATAAATTAAACCCTGCATTTGAAATGGATTTAAAGAAAACAACCGCAAATTAAAAATAACAAGGTTGATGAGGCCACTTGCATTGAACTCATAACGACTTGGAAAAAATTGTGTGTATAGATCTTTTTATTAAGATTGCGAAAATGTTAGTAAAATTTTTTAGAAATGTACAGTTTTTTTTATTTTTAAATAAATAAATCCACTATTTAGGCTCGTGACGTCACTACATGAAAATATCCCGTCTCCGAAAATGTTCCTATTAATTTTGTAAAATTCCACGCTGATTTGTTTTTTTAATGTGGCATCACTTTGATTTCTAGGCGAATTTTTGAATTCGTTCACTAGATTTATTGTTTGTTCTCTGCGAACTTATCATTTGGTTTCACTTTTTGACAGATGTTCTGAAGAGAACCCCGTACATTTTAGAAGGCGGTTCGTAATTTAGAGGTATAATGGTTATGGTGCTGATTTTAACAAAATCAAGTTTTACAATATTCTTATAATTATTATAATTTACAAGTACAAGCATATTTAATTGGATTTAGTAATATGTACGTTGTACATTATAATGATTTATGATCAATAAGATGGATCAAGGAAAAAAATATTTATGAGATGTAAAATTTTTGGTATGCCTCGGTATTCTCCTATGCCATTCGTATGGAAAACGTTATTTTTTTTAAATTATTTTCGGCTATGTAATTGTAATTATCGTTTTTTCGCACCTATAAAATTATGTCCCGTATTTCCGATTTATAAAAAATGGTCTGATTTTTCGGATTGAAATTTAAAAAAAAAAAAAACACAGAATGTCTTAGAATATTTGTCTAAACCGGAAAAAAAATTTAAAAAATGTGATGCAAGTGGCCTATTGTTAGAATAATATTAGTTAGAATAGAAGTTCTACTGAAAAATGAAGAATATCAAATAAAACATGATTTTTTCTATAGCCATTCCAATGTAGCAACTATATCGGAATCCCGGGGGAAAATTACTATTTTAGATGAATCTTTACTACGAATTGGTTGACTTTATAAATACAAAAAATAATCTTTGCATAAATTAAAGCTTTTCCTATCGTTTCCGTTAAATAGAATCGAAATAAAATTGTCAATTACTCTATAAAAAACATAAATGTAAACTACTAAAAAATGTTTTTTTTCATTAGAAATGAATGAAGGCATATACGAAATAACTTTTAAAAAATAAAATTTTAAGGCTAAAACTATTTGTGATAGTTTACATTGATTAACTTTTTTTCTTAAAAAAAAATCACAAAAAGGCTAAAACTATTTGTGATAGTTTACATTGATTAACTTTTTTTCTTTAAAAAAATCACAAAAAGGCTAAAACTATTTGCGATAGTTTACATTGATTAACTTTTTTTCTTTAAAAAAATCACAATATACCTATAGACTCCTTTTGCCAAACGATTTTTCGGCATATTACCTGTATTCGGGGTGATATAAGGCAAACTAAGAATACATAAATTTTTGGCTTGTGGCTTCCTCTTAAACGATCATGAATTATTTTCATACATCACATGAAATCATCTGTTCTATTAATTTGCAATCGCCGCCAATAAATCATATCATAAAAACGCACAAGCGAAATTCACAATACAGATTAATAATACATGTTCACAATCAGTAATAAACAAAATTAATATTATAAGCAATAATTATCAGCCTGAAATACTCATCCCCATTGAAAAATCTTCCGATAAAAGATACATGACGCCATCGGGACTTGAACCCGTGCCCTTCTAATTGCCGGTCAGTTGCTCTCCCAATTGAGCTATGGCGGCTTATCTTATACCCGCCAAATGATTCAATATATACTACTGTTTCATTCAACAATTACTGCTTATTATATTTTTTCCACCTGAAAACAACCAACATTAGTTTAACAATTCAAAATAATAATTAATATTTGACAAGTTTAAGTATTTCCCCAATAAATGAAGACATAATTTGTCTCGACGCCACCTAGCGACGGATTTAACACTAACAGTGTTTCTGTCGCAAAAATAAAGTTGGTTGTTTTCAGGTGGAAAAAATATAATAAGCAGTAATTGTTGAATGAAACACTAGTATATATTGAATCATTTGGCGGGTATAAGATAAGCCGCCATAGCTCAATTGGGAGATCAGCTGACCGGCAATCAGAAGGGCACGGGTTCAAGTCCCGTTAGCGTCATGTATCTTTTATCGGAAGATTTTTCAATGTGGATGAGTGTTTCAGGCTGATAATTATTGCTTATAATAATTGTTACCCTTTGTGCTATGCATAAAAATCTTGTCTTAAACGTTAGTTTAAAAATTAAAAATAATAATTAATTTTTATGATTGTTTTTGTTTGCAACATATACTTTAAATTTTACGTAGGTTTTATAATAACTTAACTAAAAATAGATTTTTATATTTACAAAAACATGTTATTTAATTTTCATATTTCCATCATGAACCCTGCTATAAAATACATCGTCGCGTTGCTTTATAATGATGTTGTATAAATTGTAAAGAACTAAATTTTCTCCTAACTAATTTCATTTTCACGAGTCTAAATAAACCGTCCTTGAATAAAAATACTTCCTTCAGCGGACTGCTTTTCTGAAATTCCTGAAAGTTTAAAAAGCCATTTAGTCAAGGAAATGAAATGACGTCTGTCATAATGCTACATTATCTGTCACTAAACCAGGTTAAAGCCTATTTTTAAAACAGGGAAAATTACGATTCTTCCATTCTACTAGAATCATCGGTTGAAGTTTTTGGTAACCTTGTAAAGAAGTCAAAGCAAGGAGGTTAAATATAATATAGAATTTCCTCCAAGGTTTAATGCTGGGCTTTTCAAAGCTTAAAAAAAGAAATGTGAGGCAATCGTTTTTGTTTGATTTTGATAGTGATTAGATGCAAGAAATTTGGTAGGCGGATATGTGAACCGCCGCCCCGGGAACCATTTAATAAATAACCAACATCTCTGCCAAAGGTCACCCCAATTGGCAAGCTACATTTAGTGACTTAGAAGGGGTGTCCCGGTTAATGGGGTGAGGTTTGTCTAGGTTTGGCGGCACTTGCGTTTGCCCACCTACTGCGTGGCAGGCCGGATTGGGAGAAGCTGGTTGAGGAAGACCCCTTGACCTCTCCAGCAAGACTCTCTCGGGACATCGCCTCGCACCGCAGTGGGAGGGATGGATTCTTATGTCCGTCACTCCTGGATACACTGACCTCCAGATACCTCTTCACGATACTGACCTCAGTTTTACTTTTACACTGACCTCAGATACCCTCGTACCTTTTCCTTCCCAGAACTTCCTCTATTTATTTATTTATTTGTAAAAACAGCATAAAACCAATATCTTACATAATACGTACATTTACAGTTAAAATAATACAAATAGTTAAAACATGAGTGCTATTTCACGCTTAAAAACGTTGTAGGAAATATGGAAAACATCCACATTTCCTGCGAGGCAGTTAATTAACCTAGTGAGTCTTCCCAGGGGCATCACCGGCGTCACATTGACGACCGGCGTAGTGCAGCGGTAAGGCGCTTGACTCGCATTCCGAAGGTCGCGGGATCGAATCCCGGCGCGGCAAATAAATTTTATTTGATTAATTTGTGTATTTCACAATTTATTCATTTAAAATAATATATAGTATCTATATTTGTGGCACGTTCTAGAGTGGAAGATACTCTCAGTATCGCCCTCGTGTAAGACCACCATTCAGAATTGAAACGTTGCTTGTAATGGCTTCTGCCGTATTTGGTGACCAGATCTGAATAGCCAGGTACTTCCCCACCTTCCTCTTCCCTATATCCTTCCCCTCCCCACTGCCTTCAACCTCACAACATACCCCAATTGGGGATGCCATAGTCCCACTGGCTCCAGACGGGAGCAGTTGGGATTCTTGTGCGGTATTCATGTAAAAAAAAAAATCACCATTGGTAAGTTAGTTCTGCATCTGGGAAGAATCAAACTTTTTCCTTAAAAAGACCCTCTACACATCGTCCACAAAGATAATTTAGGCCCTGAGGTGAATTATTTTCCTCAGGGCCTCCTGTGTGGAGCTAATATAAAAATTAAAAAAAAAAAAAAAAAAATATATATATATATATATATATATTCTTGGCACTGTATGTGGGATAGAAGCGTAGGCCATGGACCCTGACACAAATGTGGAAGAAAAAACTATTAGCCTTTGAATTACGGTACAACAATAACATAACTCTCACTTGTTGTGAATTCCTTGTCAAGACAGACTTAATGAAGAAGTCATATCGGGAATGTTATTACGTATTTTGAAAGTAGTACAAGGTCAGAACGCATCCTAGCACTAGCATCCTTTCAAAGTACAAATAAATAAATTCTTTAAAAAGTTAACACAATTTATGCGTACTCATCTCACATATATTATTTCCTACCCTCGATAAGTACGCATGTATTTTGAATGTGTACTTTCGAATAGAAAATATTCAAATCCTTAGATGGTGATGTTTCTTAGATGGTTTTTTTTTTAAATTTAATCCATAAAACAATAATTAATAAAAATGATCAAAAAAGCAAACCCAAAACTAATATTCTTAGAACCTATTTTAAATTAAATAAAAACTAGATTCGTACTGGTGCATGGTGTGTCGTATATTTTACTGATAATCTTTAGGCGTATGTTCTTAGAAATAAACGCGATTACTGCGTACACAGTATACTTTAAAAACTACGACGTGGTATTTCGATTTGAATATATATGTATATTTTTTTATTTATACGATAAAAATATTATGCATTTTATAACATCATATGATTATGTAGGCCTCACTGGGTGCTTTGCCCGTGCTGAGATCCCCGTTTTACAATTTAATAAAATTCAATAAAAATATAAAATTAAATAATAAATTGAAAAATAAAAACAATAATAAAGGATGTAATGAAAAAAAAACGAATTCGGCAAATATTGCCATGAAGCACATTTGTATACAATGAAGTGTGTTTTCTGAATTGCGTAAACATACGTTATAATTTTTTCCTAATATTACCTTTTTAAATGACTACAAAAAGAAGGAGGTTCTCAATTCGACTGTATTTTTTATTATTTTTTTTAATGTTTGTTACTTCAGAACTTTCGACTGGGTAAACCGATATTGATGATTCTTTTTTATTTGAAAGCTGGTGCTTCCCGTATGGTCCCATTTCAATTTGGTCCGGTTCTGACAATGGCATCCATGAGAAAACCATATAAGTCTTAAATTTGCATTAAGTATGTGCGCGACAAATGGACGAATAACTCAATATCACGCCAACAGATTTCGATGATTCTTTTTTATTGAAAAGAATGAGGATGTACTTCAAGGGCAGTTTGATGAGAGTTTAGTTAGGTTCTGATTATGGGATCCATGACAAAGTAACGGAACTCTTCAATTCTTAGGAGCAAATTAACGATACTCGGCCGAATCTTTAGGCTGATACGTTTTTAGATTTTCACAGCCAAAAGTATTTTCGTTATTTGTTTTTGGGGTGTTATGCTAACCCCTTCTTTAGTCAACGTTTTGGACAGCGTTGCAGTGTCCATCATCAGGGCAGATCCGGTAGATATAGGCTATCCGGATCTTTGAGTCACCTACCGTAACGTCGTTATGGTCAAGTAATGTCTGTCTCATATGAGTAGCTCGTTTAGTAGGTCTACCCACATTCAGACAAATTAGTTAGTGTACTTCAGATTCACTAAAAATCAAAAATAAACAAAAAGTTTAACAAAACAAAAAAACGACTTAAAAAAATGCACTAAAAAGTAAAAAAAAAATATTTCATATTCTTCTACAACTTAATAATCAATTTACTCTTTCTACTCATCAATATGTTGGTACGATTGCTATTTTTGGAGTCGGTGTCAGCCGAGGTACCCGGCCCGGCATTTTCACTCTCGCCCCGCTTTCGTCTCGTCAAGTTACGCGTGCGACACAAGCACATCTCTTCTATAACTGTGTATGTAGTTACAAACTGGCAGTAGGGTATTTGGATATAAAATAAGAAACTAAATACATGAAACAGTTTTTGATGCAAGTTAAGATACATAGCAAAGACTACATAGGAAGAGAGCCGTCAGTGCGTCTAAATTCAAACTGTTGCAAACATCACTTTGTTAAAGACCGCAAATGAATTCAGGCAATCTCTGACTAATAAAATTTAATTATTAATTAATTTAAGTATTTTTCGTTATGCAATTCAATAGAAATTGGCTACTACATCAACATAACGTTGAATATCTACGCAGCTCAGAAGTAAATAAAGTGACTTTAATGATGTTCGTAGTTGAAATAATTTGCGAACTAATTGTTTACGTGTTTGTTACCTTCGTCACGCGCCGAGACGGTAAACGATGAACGCACTGTGCTATAGGCTCTGACTCTGGATGCCACCGAAGAGTATCAATATTTATTCAGGGAGTAATATATTCACCTTTGAATATTCAATGAAAACCCGGTGTTTGACTGTTGAAAACTTTACATAGTTATGCGAGTTTGTAGCTAAATTGTGTCAATTATCATCCGTCAGCAGCCGGTATCAAAACTGAATAAGAAATGCGTTCTACGTGATTATTTCTCTCTTCTTGCAGCGTAAATTAAATTCTACAACACCCCCTGATCTCAGTGAGGAATTTATTATGGTAAAAAACTTGGGCACGATTTTCGTATCCAGAAATAAAATATCTGTTTCTAATAAATTATTCATGAAGCTTTGTTTTGTATTGTTGTTCAATTCAATCAAAATCCGTGAATAATGTTTTTTTATTAATTCCAAAGCAATTATCAATTCGATAACTGTTCAAAAGAGTAATAATTCAAAAAGTTGCATTTTTGAGTTCAGCACGAGGTTAGAGCAGATCCAAAATGTAGCAAGTGGTAATCTGCGGTTTTTTTGAATGACGGTGATTATTATTTTTAGAATTGTACGTTTTTTAAATTACCACCGTTTCCATACCATAATACTCGTACCTAATTATGAATCACCACCATACAGTAAAACAGAAGAAAAAAATCGAAATCAATTTAGATCCAAACTGTAACAAATTCGAACATCTCTGAAAAATAATGAATATTAAAAAAAATGTTTATAATATTAGAAATAATATGTATCTTCTTTGCTAAGTATAAAATGAAGTCGCACCCGCTGTATGTGCGCTTAGATCTTTTAAACTAAGCAACGGATTTTCATGCGGTTTTCACCAATAGGTAGATTGATTTATGAGGAAGATTTTTAGGTATATAATTTGTCAAGGTTTTGTGTAAATTGGTGTTTAAGTACATAATATATCTGGTCAAGCGTAAGCGGCCAGCGTAGTGTGGATTTGATTTAACAGATGGCATTAGTTATAAAGGTTTCGTTAGCCACACGTGTCTATAAATCGTAGAACTTCATTAAAGTCTACAAAAAATAGGGCGAACAGTAGAAAATGATATCTGCCCAAAGTCTTCCGTCATAATTATCTCAGAACTATGCTTTTGAATGGTCACACTTTGGAATTAAGATGTCAAATTGATAAACAGTTTGGATCGCGTTCGTAAAAAGCTGTTGACTAGATTTAGATCATTGAAATAAAAAAAAAATTTCGGTCAGTTTGTTAAAAAATTTTATTTTATAAAAAAAAGTTTACTACTCTGTTCTGGTAGAGCATTCGACGGTCCGCAAAATGTTGTTTTTACAGCGATCCCAAAATAAATATTATATATTTAATGAAAACAAATAACTTTGTATACACCACTTTATTATTAACATTATCGACATGTTTCAAAAACAATGTTTTCTTCGTCAGGATAAGGGCTCATGGGATGAGGTTTTAAGGTTTGTCTAGGTCAGTGGTTCTTAACGTGGGTTCGATCGATCGGGGTTCCTCGGGGACACCCCAAAAAAATTACGAAGAATATTGTCACTATCCCATCCCGCCCCATCCTATAACATTGCCCCCCCCCCGTTGTGGTGATCACGATATGACTCGAGGAAATTATTTTCCTCAGGGCCTCCTGTGTGGAGTTTGAAGAAAAAAATATTATCATTCATTCTCATTTCGGAGAGTGAATTTTCTTTCATTTTTTCACCTCGCAGAAAATATGAATGAATAATTTACGCACCTACCAAATAAAAATTTACTTTGATAAATCGACGTCTAAAAATCAAAACAAAATACGTAACTTTAGTTGTCTTTGAAAGATAATTAATGAAATATGTTTTTCATTCAAAATAAATAAGAATATAAGATTTGAGGAAGATACCGAATTTAATACCTTTTTTTTTAAATTTAGTAAAATAAATATTTTTTGTGAAATGGCGACTCCAACGTGTTTAAGTCTAAAACCATTTTAATTTTAATATAGTCGAAACAATTATTTCAGACAAGTGTTTTCAACTCCAAGTCAATGTTTATTTAGAATTATTTTATAGACTTTGTGATGTTTTATATAATATTTTATAATATTTTATAATTTTCCTTGACCAATGTGGGCCATTTGTATAAAATATTTCTCGGAATATGCATACACATGTAGGTATCATAAAGTTAGACATTCAAAGATTGTGTGTGTATGAACGACATATATACAGGAGCGGGTGGTGTTATCATATTTTGCCAAATACTACATTCTACAATACGGGTGTGACTGAAATGCCATATTTCGCCGAATACTACATTCTCACGGGTGTGATTGAAATGCCAAGATACGCTTACTTGCTTACTACCATAGGACTATAGACCTACTGCCATAGGTTGTTCTTCTTATACTTTAATTGCTTGCTATCTCATTTCCTCAAATGGCGCTAAAAATCTTCCGGAAACAATCGAAATAATTGTATTTTTTACAATAATAAATAATTTGCATACATTTACGAATGAAAGTTTATTCGTTGGCTTTTACTAGTGTTTGCTGCGTAACCGAAACATTTTCTCATCACACACGAGGGCGTTTTGGCGCTATTTTAATGCATTTTACTTCTGATAGGACACAACTGGAGGGATTACTTTTAAACTACTAATTTAAACTACCGATTACGAACGGAAAAAGAAAGCAGAGTTCACCGATTGAAACATATGCTGCTTCATTCACAGATTTTCTGTTTTACAGTTTAATTTGGGCGTTTGATGTTTAGTTATCGGGAGGAACCCAGAACCCAGCTGTTCCCAAGATAGATGTTTATAAAAAGCTTCGTGGGAAGGTTAGGGTAAGACTCAATTTCACTGCAAATTCCCAATTCTCTGACAGCCATCCTTAATCTTAATCTAATCAACAGTCTAAGCTCTGAGCAACGAACCTTTAAACAAGAATGATTCTCACAGCGACAGATGAGAAGAAACTCCCAACAAAAATTATTCTATAGTAGAAGAGACAGTAATGAATTATTGAAAATATACCCAAAATTTATCAATCTTTTCTTTATTCTTTTATTTTATTTTTTATTTTATTTTATTTTATTAGCGTTATAAACAGTCTGTACAAAATTCATAAATGACAGTGATAAAAATAAGTATGTCATAGACCAATAAAATAACGACAAATTTCAATTTAGAACCATAATTCAAAAATATACAATACTTACACCTGATATAAACAATTATGATAATATCTTCTTACTTAAATCTACAAAAAGTAATTAACTGAAAATTTTCAAGGGATTACAGTTAAATTTTGATGCATATCAATAATATATTTCAGGAAGTGATTTTATTTGAATTGGAACTGCTAAAAGTAGGAGAGAAAATATGGTGATACTAAAAATAAAAAAGAGAAATACAGAAATCAATGAAATATTAAGTTATTAGTTAAACATGTGGCATTCAATAGTGTTATTTTTTTATGCATGCTGTGAATTTATCAAGGTTTGTATTAAACACATCGATATTTGGGCATAATCTGTTAAAAGTGCTACAGCTTCTTCTCAGTACCGGATTATCCCTAAGGCAGAGTAGGCAACTGCCTAGAGGCCCCGCATCGGCTAGGGGCCCCGCGTCCCGGGAAAAAATGACTTGCTTCAATTAGTGAGCAACGAAGTTTCGGAAAAAGTTAGCTTTCAAGATGTTTTTTTTTATTAGGATCATTTACTGGTTAATAACATTAGGTGCACGCATTGAAGAAAACAACAAATTATAAAAATTAGGTTATAACCCAATAAATAACTAA
The DNA here is from genome assembly GCA_929108145.2 of Limnephilus rhombicus. Lineage (NCBI taxonomy): Eukaryota > Metazoa > Arthropoda > Insecta > Trichoptera > Limnephilidae > Limnephilus > Limnephilus rhombicus. Next base: position 39,736,756 of record OV815278.1, read on the forward strand.
TGTTCACATCATGCATAAATAATAAATAAAAAAATTATTTTTAATTTTTAACTTTATGAGTAAAACCTCAAATTGTAATATTTAAATAAATGAAGACAATATAAGCGAAACTCAATCGAAAATCTGGAAACAGAAAAATCAGAAAAACATATTGACACCTCTGGGACTCGATCCCAGAGGTGTCAATATGTTTTTCTGATTTTTCTGTTTCCAGATTTTCGATTGAGTTTCGCTTATATTGTCTTCATTTATTTAAATAAATAAAAAGTCTATAATTAAAACAAATAGATATGTAAACAAAGTTGTATTTTATTTTCTTTCCTTCTATTTGTTGCTACATTACTTAGTATCTCAAGTGATTGAAGGTGCCGTGTGTGGTTTATATTGGTATTTGTTTCATTTTATTTTTAATTATACATACATATGTTTAAAATATAAATGTTACACAAGCTTCAGTATGGACTACCTATCTGCTTGGGAAAATAAAAGTGAGGACCGGTCGCTTGTAAAGCTGTACCTTCGTTAGTTTTGCTCCGATTTACTTGAAATTTTGACGCAGTACTCAATATACTGATATGTTTTACAAAAAATCAAAAATTTGAAAACCTTACCCCCCCCCCCATTTGATCAAGGGAACCATTGGTAAAGGGGCCCCGAGACATGCATTGCCTAGGGGCCCCGACTTGGTTAATCCGGCCCTGCTTCTTCTTACAAATACATTTTCAAGATAATTTGTCTTGCTCTTAGGGATATAAAAGGTGTCTGGAGATCGAGTAACTCTTAATGGACATCTGAAATGAATGTTATATAATATGCGAATATTGCACAAGAGTTTCAAATGCTCCCAACCAACTGGAGCCAACGAGACTATGGCAGCCCCGGTTGGGAATTGTTGTGAGGCTGAATGTAGTGAGGATGAGAAGGAGATGGAGAGCGGATCAGAAAGTAGGAAGTAAAAAATAAAAATAAAAAAGGATGGTCAGAGTAGCATTTAAAATTAAAATGGGGCCATTTTATTTAGAAATAATTCTTTTCACAGTGGCGTTAATCGTCCACAATTCGATATTCAGATCTGGTTGCCAAAAACGGCTAAAGCCTTTTCAAAAAACATTAAGATTCTGAACGTTGGTCTTTCACCAAGGCGATACTGAAAGTATTTACCGCTACGGAATCACGTGCCACAAATATGCTAAACATTATTTAATATTAATAATTTGTCAAATAATACAAAGTAATCAAATAAATAAAATAATAAAAATCGGATCGTAACCGCAACCACGAAGGTCATCACTTTGACCAATGATTTTATTTAATACTGTGATTCTCAATTTGGGAGGCGGGTATGGGTACCGCCGCCCCGGGAACCACTTATTGGATTACCAACACCCCTGTCATGGATCACCTCAAGTGGCTCGCTATTTTGGTGACTTAACATGCCCGGGTTCATGGGATGCGGTTTGTCCTAGTCTTGGCGGCGGATGTGTCTGCCCACTAAATACGTGGCAGGTCAGATCGGGAGGGACTGCTTCAAGGAGACCTAACCAAGACATCTTTAGTCAGACCCTCTCGACCCGTCGTCTTGTGTCGCCTCCCACTGCAGCGCATTGGGAGGAATGGGTTCATTTTTCGTACGTCACTGCAGGATAAATTAACCCCCAGATTCATACCCACCCTTCATATATTTTATCTTCCCTGAACTTCTTATCCTTTCTTTCCCTAAAAAACGCTCCATACAGCACCTCAAAGGTGATTTTTTTTACCTCGGGGCCTCCTGTGTGGAGCTAAGGTGAAAAAAAAAATCATCTAGATTTTCTCCTATACATTTCATTTTTAAATGTAAAAATAGCAAATTAATTTAAAGTAAAGTCTTGCAGATCACAACACCCTTCTGTGTTTATCCTCCGTTTATATACTGTATTATGTTTTTGTAAAATATTTTATTGTGTTTCAGTATAATTTCCCCTTTTATATTATCGCTCCCATGTTTATCATTAAACTCTTGCAACACCTTTTATCATTTTTTCATAAATGCTTAAATTGTACGCACGTCTTTTGAGAGCAATAAAAATTTGATTACGTACGGAAAAGTAAATTTATACAGTATTATAGTTTGTTAAATAGGGAAGTAGGCTAGCAGTTTCAAAGGATACACCATTCTGAGCTAGTTCTATATCAATTAGTTTAGTTTTATTTGTACCTGAGGATATATTTTTTAGTTTCATTTTTATTTGATTCCGTTAACACAAATATCAAATTCTTATGAAATTTAATAAATGTGTGAATATATTTACTTAAAAGCAAAGTTAATTTTGAAATAGGTCATTTATTGTTATAAGCAATAATTGTCAGCCTGAAACACTCATTTAAATTGAAAAATCTTCCGAGAAAAGATACTTGCCGCCAACGGGACTTGAACCCGTGTCCTTCTGATTGCCGGTCAGCTGCTCTTGACCACTGAGCTATGGAGGCTTATCAAATACCCGCCAAATAATTCAATATGTACTAGTGTTTCATTCAACAATTACTGCTTGTTATATTTTTTCCACCTGAAAACAACCAACTTTATTTTTGCGAGAGAGACATTGTTAGTGTTAAATCCCTCGCTAGGTGGCGTCGAGACAAATTATGTCTGCATTTATTGGGGAAATACTTAAACTTGTTAAATATTAATTATTATTTTTTAATTTATAAACTAACGTTTAGACAAGATTTTTATGCATAGCACAAAGGGTAACAATTATTATAAGCAATAATTGTCAGCCTGAAACACTCATTTATATTGAAAAATCTTCCGAGAAAAGATACTTGCCGCCAACGGGACTTGAACCCGTGTCCTTCTAATTGCCGGTCGGATGCTCTGACCACTGAGCTATGGGGGCTTATCAAATACCCGCCAAATAATTCAATATATACTAGTGTTTCATTCAACAATTACTGCTTGTTATATTTTTTCCACCTGAAAACAACAGGTCATTTATTTATTGATTTTTTTTTACTTACGTTCAATTTACATAATAATGACAAGAAATTAAATAGAAATGTATAGGATGGTATGTGCAAGCAAAGACTGGTCAGTGGCTGAGTTGGCATCGTGTTTGGATCTCATCATATTCAATCCCTCGGCTGACTAAGTCCTCCATCAAAACACAAGCAACATTTTCCGCTTACTCTGGTGGTAGTAGGAGATTTTCAAATATTGTCAGGTTATTCGTAACCAGGGAATGTTTGGCGTTTTTTTTTGTTTTAAAAGACGAAAACCAGATATATAAATAAATAAGCAAATAGAAGGCCGGAGATGTGCACCGAATACCGAAGAAGGTTCTAACAGGACACCCAGGAGGTAAACGAAAGGCGGGCAGACCTAGGCTGAGATGGAAGGATGATGTCAGGAAGAATGCAATAGGACTACTCCATGTTGCAGATTGGAAAACGACGGACGAGGACAGAGGGCGGTGGAGGCTCACCTTGAAGGAGACCATGGCTCGAAATGGGCGCTAGCTCCATTGAGGAAGAGAAGCAAATAGAAGTCAAGTCAAGACTCAGTTGGAAGTCAAAATACTACCGACTAAAATCAATTAGATTCATACAATAAAAATCAAGGTCTTGACTTGAGTTGACCAGTCTACACATTCTAGACAATCGCGAATAATATCCATAATTAGTTGAGTATTGATTGAGGAAATATAAGGTATATTGAAAGTGATGAATTGAGGTAAAGTAGGTGAATCAATAAGATTCCCCAGAATATTTCTCTACAAACCGGGAAAAAACTATTAATTAATGATATGTAACAAATTATTATTGTGTATATTTATTTTTAATAAATTACAATAAAATAATAAAAGACCATTAATAATTTTGAAGAAACAAATTGGATCCAAATTTTTTCGACGATCTTCTAAAGGAGAAAGGTTTAGAATTAGTTCAATTTCAACATATGAGCAATTGCCTCTTTCTAATCGGTGATCGGACAACTCAGAATCATGTAACTTCAACACCCCTTTGAAAAGTCATTAAAGTGATGAAAAAAATTGGTTCAATAGGTTAAAAGCTATTTTTATTTTTTTTTATAACTTTCAATGACTTTTCAAAGGGGTGTTGAAATTGAGTTGCCATGGAACCTTCTAATCATAGCCTCCCAGAAATCCGTTGTTGATTGGATTCAATATGACGAATATAATATAATGTACGCATTTGTGAAATAAATGCATTATTTTTCATGTTATTTTTATTGTTTTACTGTGAGATTCCATAGCGCGAACGTAATGCTACTGACACACTTGCTCATAAGAAGCCAAACAGCATGCTACCTAGTAGCATGTGTGTCAGTGACGTTGCTATTAATGAGCATGCTCATTTGAAGCCGAATGAGCATGCTCACAAATCAACAGCCATTTGATTAATGAACAATATGTGAACAGGCTAGCTCATGTCAATCCGATCACAGTTCGCATCTGCGAATTCTTTGCAAAAATATCAAAAATATAAAACCATGTTTTTCGTGATTTATTATCACGAATTTATTTGGAACACAAGGTCACTAAAATACCCACAATAGATTTCCAAATTCCCCAAAAGCTCATTTACCTCAAAAATGAAACCACATTCTATTGAAATTAGCATGTATTTTTTTTTAATATTTAGTCATTTTCGGATTTGTTGACATCTTGCACCCAAATCAAACGTCTTATTTTTTTACGTCAGAAGATTCTTAAATAGTTTTGTTTAGTTTTGAGCGAATGAAACTGACTCTATTTGACATATATTTGACATGACCATGCTCATTAAATAGCATATATGTTTAAATGTTGGCTTCGAGCACGCTCATTCACGAGAAAGCTCAAGCCAAGCCTGCTCATTATTGAGCAAATGTGTACAGCTGACTATTTTTGACATGAGCGTACTCATTAATGAGCATGCTCATAAGCCGGCTTGTGTGAGCAAGTATGTCAGTACTTTTTTGCGTAATATGGTGCCTAACCAAAGCCAAAGTGAGCCATCTGCTGTTTGGGAGGGTAAAACTCATTGAGTAATCAAGTACTTAAATTACCTGTACAGAAATATATGGAAAATTTCAGGACGTTTGTCTCTCTCAGTATTCAGGATGTGCCTTTGGTGAGGAAAACCAATCGGCCATGCACTGTCAGATCATGATGGATGCTCGAAAGGAAATGCTTGAGGGTTTGCAAGGTATTACTACTTTGCCGGTTTGGAATTCCGACCTCGTATCGCACAAGGTGAATTTTATTAACATTTCGGCGGAGAATTTTTTTTTTTTCAAGGTTCTCCATAAAACAGTTATACACCAAATTATTACCGAGAAGATTACAAAATATAAGAGAAAAAAAGGCCAAGGGGGCAGTTTCACTATATTGAGACGTATGTCAAAAGATAGTTACTGAACTCTCTAAAGGTAACATTGAAGATGTCAATGCTCAATGCAGAATCGTTAAGCAGTTGAATTGCTCTATTTAATGAGGCATTCTGAAAGGAAGAAGTTCTCGCTTTCGGAGCATAAAAAAGTGTGTGGGATCTCCCACGAGTATACGCGATAGGGACATATAGGTTAATCTCCTTCAACATAGGTGGATTCAGTACAGTACCGGAGATCAGCTTAAAAAAATGTTTCCCCAAAAATATTTTTCGGCGGGCTTCTAAGGTATTAAGATCGAGCAGGAATGGGTAGTATGTATATTCCCTCATATACAGGTAACGCATAACCTTTTTTGTACTTTTTCTATTTCTAGGATATGGTTTTGTTCAGAGGGTGACCAAATAATGGAGCTGTATTCCAGGATGCGGCGGATAAGTGCTTCATATGTTCTTCTTATTGCAATTCCATTAGTAAATGATCTCGTATTACGAAGAACAAATCCGAGCATTTTGTTGGCGCGGGAGACAATGTCTGATATGTGAGATTTGAAAGAGAGATTTGCTTCAAAAATCACGCCAAGGTCTCAAATCTCGTCTTTGCGTGTTAGTATAATTTTATTAATATGGTATGGGAATAAAAGTATGTCTTGTGATGTTGTAAATGTGACGACAATGCATTTCTGGATGCTGAGTGGTAAGTTATTCAGTTCCGACCAATTGACAAGAGAATCAGGATCGTTCTGCAGAAGAATGGAATCTATATGACTTTTAATAGCTCTGAAAAGTTTAATATCGTCAGCGAAGAGGAGATATTTTGAGCGGTAAATGGTCTTGCCTATATCATTAATGAATAAAAGAAAGAAGAGGAGTCCTAGATTCGATCCCTGGGGAATCCCGGAGTTAGTTTTGTACTCGTGAGAAAACTGGTGTCCGTAACTGACATACTGACGACTATTGAGTAAATAGCTAGCTACGAAAGCGAGAAAATTCTGAGAGAATCCGAGGTTACTCAATTTTTTTCAATAAAATATCGTGGTAGACTTTGTCAAATACAATAATCAGTAATTGTTGAATGAAACACCAGTATATATTGAATTATTTGGCGGGTATTAGAAAAGCCGCCATAGCTCAGTGGTCAGAGCATCCAACCGGCAATCAGAAGGACACGGGTTCAAGTCCCGTTGGCGGCAAGTATCTTTTCTCGGAAGATTTTTCAATGTAAATAGGTGTTTCAGGCTGACAATTATTGCGCTATAATAATTATTAATGAAGAGTTTGTGGGTAGGGGAAAAAATCCATGATTGGGCAAGACAATATTTTTTATTTGTTAATAATAGATTCATTATTTTTAAGGGATTTTGTTTTATTTCCAAGGCTTCTAAGCTACGAGTATCTAAGCGTTTTCCTTTATGATTAATATGGAGCATATTTATCCCCGTATTTTTTTCAAAACTATGGTTATTTTCAATGATATGGTTAGCGAACACAGAAAAATTATTATTATTAGGACATCATAAATGTTCTTTGATTTTGATTTCAAAATTACGAGTTGTTTTTCCAATATAAAATGAGGGACAATCATTACGTTTGAGTTTATATATTCCAGAATTAGTCAATTTATGGTCTTTATCTTTAGCGTTTCTCAAAAAATTACCGATATTATTTCTTATATAAAAAGCTGATTTAATATTAGACGGGAGATTTTTAAAACATTGAACTGAAAAATTATTAATATACAAAATTTTACGCCATTCTTTATCATATTATTAGAATTGTATAGATATTTATTTTTTGAAATTTTGGTAAGTTTTTTATTTAAGATGTTATCAATTAAACTACAATCGAAACTATAATATTAAATATAAAATTGCGGATTGCGGTTCTTATCTATTTTATTATAGTTCTGGAGTTGACTTACCAATATCTCCAAACTGCTGTACACCCTCCATTCACAGAGTTTATGTCACCGGGAAGGTAATTGTTAGTTTGGAAACATGAGGAAGGGAAATTGGTGATATTTGCTTTGTGGAGTTAATATTAAGCAAGCGATATTTTTGCGTATTAAACTGCGGTTTATGAGTTCTGCGGCATGATTATTACAAAGCGATGCGATTGTTGGGACTTGTGTCCTTTGCGGTGGTTTTATTTGAACTGAGGCAGAGGGCACCCAATAGGTAGTTCCAGAAGGCAACATATAACAATAAAGGCGTGAACAGTTCATATCCGTTATTTTTTGGATAACCACAAAGTTATAGCCACATTCAAAAGTATAAAGTAAATTGGTTATAACTTTATGAATTTCTTTGCTTTTTAATATATATTTGTTTCTTTTCTGTAAATGATGCTGGAATCTTTTAAAATTATACTACTTCTTCGTATTACTGTTACACCCTTTCAAATAGCCGGTTCACACGGTTCAATTTTAGTTGATCAACTCGACACTTGAAAGCATATTGACAGGTGTGAACCTTCTTTCAACAAAGTTGAACAAGTTTTTTGTTGACTAACTAAAGTTGATAGCCCGTCTACTTTTGACGTTCGAGTATGACCGCGCCATCTTGGTTACCATAGTTACTCGCGGGCACAAGTAGACGTCAAACATTTATGTCAATATTCGTTAGACATTCCTAGTTTCTACCGTCATGGAATCCGTTTCAACGAAAAAATATCTGAAATGGTCGGATGATTTGATGTTCAGATTTAAGCATCCCTGTCTTTGGGATCAAAAGCAAGAAGTGTGCAAAAATAGAAATGCCCGTGATACTGCAATAAATAATATGTATTTTTGAATGTAGCTATTACTTTGTGGTTATCCATTATAGAAAAATGAAACAATACAACTTTGTAAAAACCACTTATATAATGTGCAAATCCGACCGGTTTCGGAACAAACGTTCCTTCATCAGGGAAAGCTTATACTAATTTGACAGTTTCGAACAATGTTTTATTATGGTAGGGGGTGGAGCCGTTGTTAGTTAATAATGTAGATTGGGTGGGTAGGTATTAGTGTAGAGTGGGTGGGTAGGGGAACAAATCCATGATTGGGCTATATGACAATATTTTTTGCTTGTTGATAATAGATTCATTATTTTTAAGGGATTTTTTAATTTCCAAAGCTTCTAAGTTATCTAAACGTTTTCCTTTATGATTAATATGAAGAATATTTATCCCTGTATTTTTTTAATAAATAAAAAAAAATTAAATAATATATAAATAAAATAAATAAATTAATTAATAATTAATTGTAAATAAATTAAATAATATGTGTTTCATTTACACTACCTACCCTTAATTTATGAGTATTAATGGTGACGCATGTCACCATTAATACGCAAAGAAAAAATATTTTTGTACAAATCTAATAACAATAACTACCTATGTCAAACTTTGACGTTTGGCGTTGTCGTTTTTAGGTTATGGTAAAGCTAACTTTAACGAAATATGCATTATTTCCTTGCTTCTCCGGTTACTGTAGTTAGTAGTAATTATTATTAATTTAAACATCTCTGAAAAATTTTATCGCCAATTTTGGAAAGCAGCTCATCAAATTGTTTTTCTGTCATCCTCAAGTGATTTCTATATCCTTCGGAGTCTTCTAGGGCCATCTCTTTCAAAATTGTGTTGGATGCGCCTAATTCACTCCTTCTCATGATCCATTTTCTCGCCCAAATACGACGTTTTTTATGCTTTTCCAAAATCTCGAGCTCGTCTCGCAGAACATCAGAAGTTAGAGAGACGCACGCACTGACAACTTCAGTTGACGCCATCTTGAATGTCAAATTCGGTTCTACTTAAATTGAAACGTGTGAACATAATCTTATGCAACTTTTTACGTTAAATAAAAGTGGATCAACAACAATCGAAACATCTGAACGCGCCTTAAAAGGGAGTGGAACAGCGCCTTGTTCTGTCTGGCATTGGTGGCACTGTCACACCGCCACCGCTGACGTAACAGTGAAAGGGGAAGAATTCGAATTACTCTCTTCATTATATTATATAAAATGGCATAGAATTTTCAAAACTGAAAGCCACCAGGTGTGTTTTGCCTTGACGCCAAAATAACGTTTTGATTGTAACATGATTTCAATAAATAAAGCAGGTACCTATTAAATAAACTCGTATGACGCACGAGTGTTTATTTAAGCAGCGCTTTATGCTTTGTGTTGGGTTTCTATTTGTGTTTCTCTCCCGCCGTTCCAGATATCAGAGAAATTCTTACAAATTTCCCCATACAAATAAACCGCGAATCCTTATAAGTTAGTTGCCCCCCGTCACACTTGAGCAACAATTAAATAATAAGAGCCGTCAAAATTTTTAAAGCTTTGTTGGCATTTTTATCAACAGTCTTGGTTTATTTGATGATTATGTGAGGTACACATAACGACAGCACCTTTCGTAGCACAGAAAGTATCTAACTAGGCCCACTTCATTATTTATTTTCAGATGAAATATTGAGCAAACTTGAGTGTGTGCTCATCACGCCGATTTATATCAGTGTACAATTAAACTTTAAACAATAATCAATATTTTTTTAGAATAAGGGAGGGTTTTCTTGTAGATAGTTAACCAATAATAATAGGCCACTTGCATAGATTTCATAAGGACTTGGAAAAAATCGTGAGGATAGATTTTTTTACTAAGATTACGTAAATGTTAGTAAATTTTTTAGAAATGTACAGTTTTTTATTTATTTTTAAATAAATAAATCCATTATTTGGGCTCGTGACGTCACTACGAAATGTTCCTATTAATTTTGTAAAATTCCACCCTGATTTATTTTTTTTATTTGGCAACACTTTGATTTCAGGCGAATTTTTGAATTTCACATTTATTGTTTGTTCTCTGCGAACTAATCATTTGGTTTGACTTTTTGACAGATATTATGAAGAGAACCCCGTACATTTTACGCGGTCTGTACGTGTTTTGTTGACACCAAAGACCAGAATTTCATTAAAAACCTGTATTGGTTCCAAACAGCAGAAATAAGACATGGGAATGAGAGATCTAATGCAATTGCCATTCAGCGTGGAGTACGACAAGGCTGTATCCTGTCGCCACTATTGTTTAATCTCTATTCCAACTATGTCTTTAAAAGAGCCCTAAGTACTACTGAGAAGGGTCTGAAGATCAACGTAGTTGTCATTAATAACATAAGATACGCAGATGATACTGTATTACTAGCTGACTGTATCGATGACCTCCAAGACCTATTAAATCTTGTTAATAATGCTGGTGAGCAACTGGGCCTAACAATCAACGTCAATAAAACTAAATGGATGACATTTGGACGACTAGATCACTCTGAATCAGTGATACAGTTAAATGGTTGCAATGTCGAAAAGGTGGAAAGATTTAGATACCTCGGCAGTATTCTCACGGAGACTCTTGACCCAGATGTGGAGGTTAGATGCAGAATTGAAGCAGCAAGAACTGCGTTCATTAAAATGAAATCCTTCTTCTGCAATGACAATATCAGCTTAAAACTAAGGCAGAGAATGCTAAAATGTTATGTGTGGTCGGTCTTGTTCTATGGATATGAAACATGGACCTTGAAAGTAAATACCATGAACAGGTTAGAGGCTTTTGAAATGTGGCTTCACCGGAGAATGCTCAAGGTCCCATGGACCGACATGATCACCAACACAGAAATTCTCAGGCGGGCTAGAGCAGATAGAGAACTTCTTACATTAATAAAAATCAGGAAAATTTCATATCTGGATCATATACTTCGAGGGGAGAAGTATCACTTGCTCCATTTGATATTGAAAGGCAAAATAGAGGGTCGCCGAGGTCCTGGTAGGAGACAAATGTCTTGGCTGCGTAATATACGAGAGTGGACCGGCATTAGAAGTGTGGAGGAGCTATTCCGGGCAGCGCAAGACAGGGAGACATTCTCAAGAGTGATCGCCAACGTCGGGGGGACCTGATACGGCACACAAAGAAGATGAGTACGTGTTTTAGAGTTATAATGGTAGTGGTGCTGATTTTAACAAAATCAAATTTTATAGTATTCTTATTATTATTATAATTTACAAGTACAAGTATATTACATTGGATTTAGTAATATAGACGTTGAAAATTATAATGATTTATGATCAATAAGATGGATCAAGGAAAAAATATTTATGAGATGATATATTTTTGGTATGCCTCGTTATTCTCCAGTGCCCTTTCTTGTGGAAAACGTTCTTTTATTTAAATAATTTTCGGCTATGTACTTACCGTTTTTTCGCACACATAAAATTCTAAGACATTCTGTATTTTTTTTTTATCGTATTTTTGAAACCCTGGGGATTTTTTGAAAATTTCAATCCGAAAAATCAGATCATTTTTTATAAACCGGAAATACGGGACATAATTTTATAGGTGCGAAAAAACGATAATTACATAGCCGAGAATCATTTAAAAAAAAGAACGTTTTCCACACGAATGTCACAGGAGAATAACGAGGCATACCAAAAATATTACACCACATATATATTTTTTTCCTTGATCCATCTTATTTATCATAAAACATTATTATGTACAACTTATATATTACTAAATCCAATGTAATATACTTGTACTTGTAAATTATAATAATAATAATCATTAAAATAATAAATAATAATAAATTATAATAATAATAATAATTCCGGAAACTATAGAACATATTATATCGGGATGTTCTATATTAGCGCCGTCCGAGTATACATTTAGGCACAATCAGGTTTTAAAAATAATCCACCAAAGTTTGGTAATTAAACATAACTTGATTGACTGCCGTAATATAGTACCATATTATGAATATGAACCAAATTCATTTTTAGAAAATGAATTTTATAAAATATATTATGATAAAACTATACTAACAGACAGAACAATTAGTCATAATAGACCTGATATAGTTTTACATGACAAAATTAAAAAAATTACTTATATCATTGATGTAGCTATTCCAAATTCCTGTAATATTCAAAAAACTGTTTCTGAAAAAATTAGAAAATACACAGATTTAGGAAATGAGATTAAAAGAATTTGGCATTCTCGGACTATAAAAATATTACCATTTGTTATTTCGGCTACTGGCATTATACCTAGGTCTCTGATTGAAAATTTAGGCGTATTAGATTTGTCAAAGAATTTATATGTAAAAATGCAAAAATCGGTAATTTTAAATACATGTAGGATTACAAAAGATTTTTAAAATATTTATATTGAGGGATCAGTAGGATTTATAGGTTCAATTAGGAATTCCACAGAGCCGAACCCTCTGATATGAAAATATCTGTAGTCGTTGAATTATTTTCCCATCTGTTCTCTGGTAGGTTGACATGTTGTTCTTGTATTGTTTTGTAATTATAATACTTATATAGTGCAATTGCATAACGTGGATTGACCAGATGATCATTTGGGAAGTGTGTGAAAGGGTTTAGTTTTTCCTGTGGGGAAAATTAAACCCGGATATTTAAATCTGGTGCGTAAAAATTAAACATTATAAAATTTGATTTTGTTAAAATCAGCACCATAACCATTATACCTCTAAAACGCGTACCGACTTCTAAAATGTACGGGGTTCTCTTCAGAACATCTGGATACGCGCCATAAATATATTTGGGCATTAATTTCTTTAAATTGATAATTTATGCTATAAGACCATAAGGGCGCCATCTATGGGTTTTGTATTGTATTGAATTGAACCTATGTGACTTGAGATGCAGTGTATTCATGCGTTTCCTTACCTTTGTGAATCAAGCAATTACGTCTGACGGGAGTGTCAGTAAAAGGCCAAGAGATGTCTCTCCTGGTCAGTCATAAGAATAATTCATCCAGTGAGTGAATTATTGTTGTACCTAAGATTGGGTTTTCGGCACGCATTATTAATATGCAAATTTTTCATAGTTGAAACTTCCTTGCTGTGCGAAACATCTGTCAAGATTATGCGATATCGCCTTGACATTTTTATTGAAAAGAAGTGTCTTTTTGTGTGGACATCGTGGCTGAGCTGCATTCTCTGAGTGAGTGTTTGTTTGTTTTCACTTTGGTTTTTGAGATTGCTGGGTCAACTGTTTTTTTGTGTCACATAGGGAAGAATTCAATTTTCGTTAATTTTACATAGGGTAGTCATCCCTTAGTGTCAGGGGCTATTTACACGCCCCTACAACATCTGTCAAAAAGTCAAACCAAATGATAAGTTCGCAGAGAACAAACAATAAATCTAGTGAACGAATTAAAAAATTCGCCTAAAATCAAAGTGATGCCATATAAAAAAAATAAATCAGTGTGGAATTTTACAAAATTAATAGGAACATTTTCGGATACGGGACATTTTCATGTAGTGACGTCACGAGCCCAAATAATGGATTTATTTATTTAAAAATAAAAAACTGTACATTTCTAAAAAAAAATACTAATATTTTCGCGATCTTAACAAAAAGATCTATCCACACGATTTTTTCCAAGTCGTTATGAATTCAATGCAAGTGGCCTATTGCCATTTTGAAGTGAATATGTATTAACATTTCAATGAAAAATTTTTCACAGAATTCGTAACTCTAGTTTTAGTTGTTAATAGGTGGAGATGCTACTATTTAAATAACACATTACAAATAGATCACCAAGGATAGCTCAGCGGTATGACCGCATGTTTCACTTTTTTGGTAGTTGGATTTAATTCCCATTGTTCCAACCAGGGAAGAAATTACCATAATCTGACCATATTGACAACACGTCTCACCAAACGTGACCCAACAGAACGGACCCTATGCTAATTCAAAGAAAATACTTCACGGACCACAAAATAATAAGCCAGTGACCCGCGACGGCCATCCGAGGGCTCTCAATTACTTTGAATTAGGCATCTCAGCTCCCGTAAACCCGCTTTGTAACTTTATGACCGCTAAATGGCCACAAATTATTTTTAGAAATTATAGCATCTTTAGTTTTTGCCTTCAAATACGAAATAAAGAAGTTTTAATTCATTGAATTTATTAAAACCTTTTATATGCAGTAAAGTTTTATATTTTAACTGGCTGTTTGCAGTTCGTAAATAATCAACTGACGAATGGCTACGTATATAATGCTGCCCAAAATTTGAATACCTACAGTTAACGTTTGTCAGGTGAGAACGGTTCGTTCCTACGACTCGTTCTGAGTTCAACAGGCTGTGAAACGATTTGCTGGCCTGCGTTTCCTCCAGGTTCATTCCTTCCTTTCCACAAAAATACCCTTCACACAGCATCCCTAAAGATGGCCTCAGGGCCTCCTGTGATGAGTTAATGTAAAAAAAAACAACGCAACGAGCCGCTCTCGCGAATAAATAAATAAGTTGCCAAAAGGGCAAAATAAAGTGCATGAAATCAACTTTTTTCCTTCAACGGAAAAACTGTCCAAAGACGCGAAACTAGCCGTCCATAAGGAGTACTGGTACCTACCCTGATGTATGGCAGTGAGGCATGAACTGGCAGAGGCAAGGAATGTGTGCCAAGATCGGAATGTTTGGCGGTCCGTCCTCTCTGCCTACCCCTGCGGGGAAATGGCGTGATGGTTAGTTAGTTATATTATTGTTATTATTCAAATTTTTCCATGCACCCAGCAATTACTTGTGCATTTATAAAAAAGCAAAAGGAATAATACTATCGGTCAAAAATCATTTCATACATTCCTTTGACCCTTTGTTGCAAAGTATGTAGCTAATTGACGGTACTAATGATTTCGCCCTCTCCGGGATTCTCGTAGCAAGCCGTTCTCACCGACACACCCGAAGTAAATATTCACCAAAATACAGAATTTTTTTATTACACCTAAAATTGTTCTTTATATACTAGAAGCGTGAATATTCAGTCAGAGGTAACGATGAATGAAGAGTGCTAGTCAACTTTCTACATAGGAAGAAAATGCTTACATGCTACATGAATTTAAAAAAAAAACATTCAGCCTTCAAATATTTTCATTGGACTTAAATACATCGTTTAGAATATACAACCATTTCAAGGAATCTCCATTTCGAACGATGGTGAAATAAAATTTAACATTAATGAGGCGTGGGACCCTTTTCTCTTTTTAAGATTTGAACTACGACGCAGATACATGGAGGTACAAAATACAGTAATAGTACCTACACCTGATTTTCTTGGAGCCAAATCTTTTTCAATGAAGAAAATTTTCTTTTCGTTGAGCAGCTTAATTTTCGATTGTAGTTTTAAGGTTGGTTTTCGCACCAATTATGTCTTCCAACTAGCGCAGAGCAGTGAAAAACTACGGGTATTATAATTATTATTGTAAGATTTTTAAGCTGAAAGTTTTTTAAAAAGGCTTTCTTTGCCTTTCAAAAACAAATTTTGTCAATTTTTTTCTTCGGAACACCATTAGTAATTTTAAAAAATTAATATTTATTTCAAATACAAAATTATAAAGTAACTAGCTGGTTCCCGGCATGCGTTGAATGCCATATTCAAAGAAATCCATTGTTTCCCCCTGAATCATCTCTCCCGAGCGTCCCCGTTCCCCTCCCCCGTCCCCTTCCTAGCTAGCTTTATAAATTATAGCCTACATTTTATTTTTTTATTTCATACAATTTTTGAAAATACACTTTTATGTTTTTTTTCTTGATTACCATACTAGGCTAATGCCTGTGTTAAGGTAATCATACATGATATAAGTTATACAGTGTATGAACTAGAACAAAATATAGGTTTGAAATAGAAATTATAAGATATTAGAAACAAGAGAAAGAAAAAAGATAAAAATATTTAAGGTAAAATATAACAAGATATATGTATACGTATGCACATACAAATACATATGCACATACATACACAAATACATATAAATACATACAAACATGTTATTCCGATGTATGAGCTATATTATTGTAAAGTTTAATTAAAATCCATTCATTTTGCGTGAAAGAGTAACAAACACACATACATCCTTACAAACTTTCGCGTTTATAATATTAGTAAGATACTTTCTCTATTGTAGGTAGGTACCTATTATATCGCTTGTCCGAATTCACACAATCAGTTCAAATTTTTAAAATTTCAAAGTAAATTTAAGTTGAACGTGATTAATTTCTCCCTGGAATATTTCACTTCATACACCAACAAATGAAAGTTTTTTTGATAAGTTTTCACCGATTTCTTTATGTTTCCCATTTATTATGTTTATCTTATTTATGTCTCCTGAAAGAATAAATTTTTCATTATAGTCCTATATTTTTGTGTAGATATCCTCTACAATAAATTATTATTTAACTGGTTTCTTATATACATATTTTTTTGTAATTAGCTCTATATAGTGTAAGGAACGTCTAACATTAGATCTTTTCAAAGTTGGGTATCCCCAATGACTATCTGTTGTTTACCTCTCTACACTGGTTATCTGTATTAAAGTCTCCAATGATTACTTAATAATTCTAGGTGTCTCGCACTAATAAAATCATTACCGTGTAAACATGCAATCTACATAATATATTTGTGGTAGT
Organism: Limnephilus rhombicus; assembly: GCA_929108145.2. Taxonomy (NCBI): domain Eukaryota; kingdom Metazoa; phylum Arthropoda; class Insecta; order Trichoptera; family Limnephilidae; genus Limnephilus; species Limnephilus rhombicus. The sequence continues at coordinate 39,753,593 of OV815278.1, forward strand.
CATCGCTCGAACCATTATCTTTATACACATTCGTATATTTCTCTTATAACATTTTAATCATCTCAATGATTTACAACTTGTGAGTTGTGTTGTGTATTTGAGTTGTGTAAGTCTAAGAGTTTGCGTTTGATATTATCTAATAATATCACCGAAAAGCCTTGCAGTAAGATCAAGTTCGCTAGGGAGCAATTATTTAACCTATAATGATTACGGCGATGTTTTGACAGACCATTAGCAAGCGTTTGCAGATTAGTTACTAGTACACAGGAATGGCTAGTTAGGTTTAGTGGAACACACAAATTACTTGGTTTACTTAATAACTTCTTGTTTCCAATTATTGACTCAAAGTGGTAAACACGGTTGATTATGCACGCAAATTATTGGTGTTAGTTTTAGGACTTTTAGGTTTAACCAATACGTGACTGTTTTGATGTTGATTTAATTTAACTAATAATAAATTTGTTTTGTAAAACAATACGACTCTATTTATTTTAGTGCTTTTATCTTGATATATTTTTTTAAGAAAGGTAAACATTCCCGGGTTTCGAGTAACAGTAAGTGCAAAATGTTGCTTGTGTCGTGACGGAGGACTTGGGTGGGACCCAAAAGTGATGCCAACTCAGCCACTGACCGGAATATTTGATAATATCTCTTTTATTTTCCTCAAATCGGAAGAATTTTCAAAATTTTCACTGACTTGGTATTTCTGTATAAAATTCTAAATGATTTATTTGACAGTCCGGTATTGCTCGAATTGATAAGCTTCCGGATTCCACTACGTAATACTATAAGTCAGGATTTATTTCAGTGCAGTAATTCTGGAACTTACTACCACATGTATTCCTCTTTGCTCGGAATACTAATGGAGTGAAACAATTATACCAAGTCAGTGGAAATCTTCAGTTTATCCTTAAACAAATATAAAATATTGTTACGGAGGCAGTTCAGTTATGTAAAATAGTTCGAAAGTTCGAAAAAGAACTCTACCTCATCATCAACTAAAAAATTACAAGATTTAGTCAAGTACAAAACCAGTAGCTTAAAGATTACATAAACAGTGCGCAGCAAAAGCTATCTTTAACAGGTCCAGTTTAAAAAAAAAATAAAGAACAAGTTAAAAATATTTTTTTGATCGATTAAAACAGACAAATAATATTGTTACGGATAGAAACTTATATATGTGTATTTTATTAAAAGCTTTGTGTAAAATCAAGCAGATTGGACACGTGTGTCTACCCATCGCGGCGCATACTGTTAGATTCCACAAAATCACGTAATTGAGATGATTAATTCCACAACACAAAAAACCTCCACAGCAGCCCCTGCGTGGAGTGGACAGTAATCTTCTTATATAAAAAAATGAATCTCTAAATGTGTTGCTAAGCGCAAATCTCGAGAGCAGCTGAACCGATTTCGCTAATTCTTTTTTCAGAATATTCCTTGAAGTACGAGGATGGTTCTTACGGAGAGAAAAATTAAGAAAATTGCGCAGAAAATTGGATAATTTCATAAAACCTAACGGCTATCGCACGTTTGACAGTTCGCGTGTTTGAGAATGACATTTTGCAAAACAATTCTATTTTTGAAAATCTTTAAGTTGATAAATTTATTTAAAGTAGGTACTCCCCTGATAGTTTGAATCGAATCAAGAATTTTAGATATTTTTAATAGGTAACTATGTTAGGTACCAAATTTAATATACAAGAAAAATGGAAATTTGAATAAAAATTGTAAAAGGTGGCAAGCGGGCTGTTTAAAAACTGAATGTACTGGGATTGAATATATGGAAAGCGGGAGGGAGGGAGAGATGGGGGAGGGGTGGGGAGGAGGGGGGGGGGGGGGAGGCAGTGAGAGGGGGGAGGAGGGGAGGTGGAGGAGGCTGAGTGGGAACCCCCCTTACACCATGTGAGCGAAGACGCGGGAAAAAGCTAGTAATTTATAACTTTTTTAAATAATGAAAGGTAGAATACAAAGAAATTATGAACACGTTCTTTTATTTGAAAAAAAAAATTATTGCATATTTTATAATATAGTAGTATTATGTAGTCGACGAAACCGACAACTGAATAATGTTGTTTTAATGTGCCATTCAACAAGGTAATACATCTCGCCAGTGGCGTTGTTGCTAGTATGGGCGGCACCCGGGACGGAGAGCTCCCCCCCCCCCCCCCCTCAATTTCGACTTCATAAAAAATAAATTTCGATTGTAGGCTATTTTCGCCTATAAAAAGACCGTCAGATGCAAAATTCTACCGATTCGGGGCATATACATATTTTTGTGACAATATCCTTCGTAATTTTTTTCCACGGTCGGGTGTCACCCCCCTCTGGTGTGATATCACCCCCCATCGGGTGGCACCGAGGGCGGCCGCCCCCCCCCCCCTACGATACTGCATCTCGCCCAACTAAGGGGGCATACATTAATTACGCGAGCAGTTTTTCTTCCAATATAGACCTCTCCCCCCTTTTGCTAAGATTAATTTGGGCCACTTCGAATATTCTTTTCAAGTAGACCTGAGATTTTTTGCTGGACTCCCCTCCCCCCCCCCCCCCCCCCCCCTTTTACAACGCCAATCTTACATTATCCAAATGGATCTACCTGCAGCCATTGACAATCGACTCTGTTCCAATTATCGATTAAAAAATGGATCTGCTTGTAAATAAATCGAGTATATATCCAGATACCTGTACGCAGAACATCATTAATATGAACAAATTATTTTTAATCACTTCGTATCTGTTTAATAATATTGAGTAGCGTATGTTACATTCTCCGGAGAAAAAAAGGGGCCATTTGTTTATTACGTAGGACGATTGAGGGGGGGAGGCGGGTCGACCATGTCTTGTTTTCCTTACAAGGGGGTGGGAGGGAGTCTTGATAGTTCTTACTTAAGATCACAAAAATGCGCAAAGTTAAAATTATACTTTGAAAAAGCGCGAGCAACCGCGCGAGTGCCGAGGTTCGCTCGGATGCGTATAGGTAAACTATTTCCATTTCCATGGCAACGGACCCGCGCAACGTGTATTCATTTTTTACTTGAGATTCTTACATAATAAATATTAAACAGGGGGGAGGGGGTCGGCCTATTCTTATTTTTTCTTATAATAGGGGGGGGGGGGGGGAGGGGCTCGAAAACTAGCAAAATTCGTCTTACGTAATAAATGAATGGCCGCAAAATAATGTAAATACTCGTAGCTCTTTTGTTCAAATTAATATACGTCCGTCACTCCTGTTTACGTTGACTCCCAGATTCCTACCCACACCTAATACCCTTTCCTTCCCGCAGCTTCTTTTCCTCCACGGAGAAAAATATTTTTTACTAATTTATTAAGAATTCTTTTCAAATTATTCGTAATTCTGGGTATAAACGAATTAACAGGACCCAGGTTGCCTAATCAACTTTAGGAAGCGAACTATCAGGATTTCCTAATAAACTATTCTGAAATTTTGAATATTTTATCGTGTCGACGAAACATTTTTGCATTACAACAAGAATTCTTTCTGATAATTCCACGGTAACAATTCACATTTTATTTGCTTTCCTGATATTTTATGAGTAGTTACGGATGATTTACATAGCGCAATTTTTGTGAAAAATTCCAGGAGGAAAAATGCTTAATATACTAAAACGACTTCCTCATAATTTTATTAGTATTCACAAATACCAAACCTACCAATCATTCATTTACAAGAAATATTTCATATTATGTTTTATCAAATTACATTATAATAATGATGCAAAGAACATATCATCTTGGCCAACAGGCCGAGGAATCGAGAGCTCCACTATCTGAATAATTTCGGTCGGGATCGAACATCGAACGGAACTAGCGCCATCTTTTGGCGTTATTGGTTACTTGCTTTAATTTGTTGTTAGATGATTTCCCTTATAGATATATCAAGATTCCAGCATAATTACGTTATGGTCTTCATTTCATAACATTCATTCCGACAGCATTGAAAAGATTCAGCAAAAGTTCCTGAGGTTTACTTATTTATTTGAGACACAAACAGGATATTTATAATACATTTTTGTGGGTAATACATAATAAATTAAAATACAAATATAAATATCCCTAGACTAATGTGTCTGCAGTGATCACATTTGAATTTTTACAGAAGCAAACACATGAAAAACAATGCAAGTATTATTTATAAACCATAAATTGCATATTCCTGTACTAAATATTATTGATATAATTACTTACTGGATAAAATGTCCCTTTTAAAACTTTCAGAAATAAGAATTACCACAGATTTAATATTATTACATAAAATACTACATTACAAAATTGACTGTTCTGAATTACTTCAATTAATCAACTTCCATATTCCCAAAAGATCTTGCCGACATTTACTACCCTTTTACTTTAACAACACCAGGACACTCTCTTACCAAAATTCCCCGATTCCGAGACTTCACAATCTCGGAAATAAATATTCTGATCTAGGAGATATGTTTCACCTCATGATTAACCAGTATAAACATTTGTTCATATGAAGCGGATACTTTGTGATGTGACATTATTAATTTAAAATAAAACAATAACTTTGTAAACACCACTTTTATTTTTATACTTTATGCCGACCGGGTTTCGCTACAACCGTAGCTTCATCAGGGCAGTATAATACTCTACTAACATTAGGTTACATTTGTGTTATAATAAATATTTTAACAAAAAATGGGCTGGGCTGGACTCGTCAAGTGGAGGAGGAAGAGGGAGGCATAGATGGAGAATTGGGAAGGGAACGGACGTGTTCTTTATCAATAGGGAACAATCTTAGTATGGGACTTTTATTTAAATTAAGTTGGTTATTTACTACCTTACTATTAGTGTTTATGGCTTTCCTAAGTTCAAGTGCCTCTAAATTATCCAACCTTAGACCGATGTCGTTTTTATGATAAGGATAAGGAAGACAGTCTATCACACTCGGGAATTTACTCACTTCAATGCAGCGATTGCGCATTTTTTTATATTGGTAAAACAGCGCGCAACATAAACACCCGTGTCAAAGAACATCTTCGATGTTTACACAGCTCTGGATTTTCAGAATTTGCAAACCACTTGATTGAAAACGATCATAAATTTGACAAAAACGCTGGCCCAAACTTATTCATAAAAACGACATCGGTCTAAGGTTGGATAATTTAGAGGCACTTGAACTTAGGAAAGCCATAAACACTAATAGTAAGGTAGTAAATAACCAACTTAATTTAAATAAAAGTCCCGTACTAAGATTGTTCCCTATTGATAAAGAACACGTCCGTTCCCTTCCCAATTTTCCATCTATGCCTCCCTCTTCCTCCTCCACTTGACGAGTCCAGCCCAGCCCATTTTTTGTTAAAATATTTATTATAACACAAATGTAACCTAATGTTAGTAGAGTATTATACTGCCCTGATGAAGCTACGGTTGTAGCAAAACCCGGTCGGCATAAAGTATAAAAATAAAAGTGGTGTTTACAAAGTTATTGTTTTATTTTGAATTAGTATAAACATTGTTTATTCAAATTCTTTTATACATCTAGACACAAATAGTCGTGCATAATTTTTGCAATTCTGTTTATATTGCATATTCTTCTTTATGTTAGACTTCTCATCATTTTTACCAATGTATTCTATTTCATATTAAACCCATGCTCTTGTTGTTACATTTTTTTCATTATATTATTATTTTCATTATTGTTTTAGTTTTAAAGTTTTTAAAAGTACTGTGTTACTTAACTTATAAACAAAGAATTTTTTTTTTTTACATGAGCTCCACACAGGAGGCGCTGAGGAAAATAATTTTCCTCAGGGGGTCATCTTTGGGGATGCTGTGTGGAGGGTTTTTTTTAGGAAAAGGAAGGAGAGGAGAGTTCTGGGAAGGAAAAGGGTTTAAGGGGTGGGTAGAAATCTGGGGTTCAGTGTGTCTTGGTCATCCGCCTCCAAGACCTAAACAAACCTCACCCCATGAACCCGGGCACCCCTGCTAAATCACCAAACGTAGCGAACCACTTGGGGTGACCTATGGCAGAGGTGTTGGTTATCCAATAAAGGTTCCCGGGGCGGCGGTACCCATTCCCGCCTCCCAAATGTAAAAGCCCATTAGATAAATAAATAAATAATAATATTACATTAGGAATGAGGTCACCAAAATACTACAGTTGTGTACGAATATTTTTTCAAGTAACACGAATAATGTGTAACTATTTTCGTGGTGTATCATTAGTCAATTCCTTATAGAGAGAGTAAATGAATTTTAGATGCGTAAATTATCATGACATCTAGTTACATAAGAGAGTGTCCGAATAAAATGCAATACTATAATTTTGGACGTATACATGTATATCGTTGGCAAATTAAAAGAATAAATTTGTAAAAATAAATAAATCTTAAATTTTTTTACATTATATTATTACTCCGTGTTTTTCTTTGTATCATTATGATGATTATCAAGGCAAATGATAAAACGTGATAATTTAAAGTGGGTGACATAATTGATTTCTTTCCGTGTTCCTTTCCTTAAAAAACTCTCAACAAGGCATCCCCAAAGATGTTACAGGCCCTGAGAGATTTTTTCCACGGGGCCAAGCGAATGTAAAAAATTAGCAATTTTATTTTAAACGAAATAGTATTACCTATTTGGAAAACATCTAGCAGAAGATAATAATTAATGATAGATACCATTACACTATTATTTAATTATGTTTTTTTTTACATGAGCTCCACACAGGAGGCCTTGAGGAAAATAAATTCCCTCGGGGCCTATTTCATCTTTGGGGATGCTGTGTGGAGGGTTTTTTTTAAGGAAAGGAAGGAGAGGAGAGTTCTGGGAAGGAAAAGGGTTTGAGGGGTGGGTAGGAATCTGGGGTTCAGTGTGTCCTGGTCATCCGCCTCCAAGACCTAGACAAACCTCACCCCAAGAACCCGGACACCCCTGCTAAATAAACCAACGTAGCAAACCACTTGGGGTGAACTATAGCAGAGGTGGTGGTTATCCAATAAAGGTTCCCGGGGCGGCGGTACCCATTCCCGCCCCCAAATGTAATTAGTAAGAAAAAATACATTCATACTATTGAAAAAGGGAGGTACATTAAACCAAATACAAATGAACAATTGAGTGACTTGATTTAATCATTTTGTAAATTAATTCTTATCAGTGTATTTACCTTTGAATTCTTGACATTGTATTTTGATTGGGTATTGTTAACATTTTTTCATTGATCTAGGCCTTCTATTCTGAATGGCTGGTTTCAAAACGTTAGTCATAATGTACGTTGACACGAACTTTAAAAAATATTGTATGAACACACATTAGTTTCCTCATGATATCGATTTGGTAATCATAATTAATGAGATCAGTCACACAGTAAAATCATAATTCAAGTCTGATGGTCCAATATCACTTTTTTCTGATTATTGTCAATTGGAAATTTATAATCACAAGAAAAATGTTTTACAATGATTTTTTTAAAATCAACGCATTACAGCCTCGATCTGTTAGGTATTTCGATTTTTTAATTTTTTAAGCATCAATTTATATTTATATTTCAGGGGTTTTGCATGGCCTAATCGATAACTTAATAATATCGGACCGGATGCTTAACTTCCGATGATTTTATATCGAAATCCCTAACACGGTTGCGATGTCGATAGCTGAACCGATAGTGACAAGAAATAAATAAGATATCATTATACGATGGCAGATCTGTCAATGGATTAACATCCCTGAAAGTCAATCGGCTAAGTAAAAATAAAAATTAAGGACTTTAAAATTGACAATGCCGAATTGAAATACTTTAATATTTAACATACATTGGCAGTCGGCATGCACATTTTCATAGAAAAAATTGAGTTTATTAGTTAATGAGGTATTTTGCTTTAACTAGTGATATTTAAACGGCTTTCGTACCGTCAAGCTAGAACGGAATCAATTGATGGCGTACACGATTTCTTTCAATTCTTAGAGCTTCATTATTTCATTGTTGTCTATTGTTTAATCAATCGCCTATATTAAAAAGTAAGCTATCTATAATTCCGAAACTTTTTGAAAAATTACTTCTTGATAAAATTTCACCATCTCATTGTTCCAAATCAACATGGATTTTTGTCGGGCAGGTCAACTCTGACAAATCTCTCATTATATGAAAACTTTATATCAAATTCATTAGCTAACAGAACCCAAGTCGATTCCATATATATACAGATTTTATCAAGGCCTTTGACAAAGTGTGCCATAAAATTCTACTGGTTAAACTACGTAAGCTCGGTATTGACGGAAATCTTTTAGACTGGTTAGCGAGCTATCTATCTGATAGAGTTCTACTAGTAAAAATTAATTTGTTCTATTCCAATCAATTAATTTATACCAGTGGTGTACCACAAGGGTCCCATTTAGGCCCAATTTTGTTTTTAGTGTTCATAAATGATATTTGATAAAGATGTAAATGTATTGCTTTTTGCAGATGATTTAAAAATACTTAAAATCATCAAAACCGCTGAAGATTGTGCCTATCTACAAAATTATTTAAACAAATTAATTAGTTGGTGTTCTCCTAACAAACTTTATCACAACATAAATAAGTGTTATTCAATAAGTTTTTACAGAATAAGTCAACCAATTATTCATCCGCATGAACTTAAAAACTCTACCCTTACCTCTGTCGAAGAAATTAATGACCTGGGCATAACTTTCGACTCTAAATTAAACTTTATATCATATAAACTCAATCTATAATAAAGGTATCAAAATGCTTGGCTTCGTTCTTAGAAATTCCAGAGGTTTCAGGAATATTTCAACTTTAAAAATTTTGTATACATCCTTAGTACGTAGTCAAGTCGAATATAAGTCCTCGATCTGGTCCCCCCATTTTAAAATACATTCAGATTCAATCGAAAAAATTCAACACAAATTCTTAAGACATATTAATTTAAACCTCGGTATTCCCATTGAAAACATAAATTATAATTACTTGATGAAAGAATTAAATTTATTAAGACTCTCAGGTCGAAGAATTATATCCGACATATTTATGTTCAAAATTGTGTATGGTAGAATAGACAGTCCTGATTTAACTAATTTTTTATTATTTAAGTTTTATTCCAGCAAGACTGGGAGGGTAGTGCAATCCCAGTCTGCCATATTACATAAACAACTATAAAAGAAAGAAAAAAAAAGAGTTTAAATATTACGTAGGTACCTAATTAAAGCATAAAATGAAAACAAAATTCATCACACAAATAACAAAAAATAAGCATAAAATTAAAATAAATAATAAGTAGACAGAATTAAAAATAAAAAGATATTTTGGGATCGTCCATCATGGAGGTCGCCTCATCATCTGCATCCATCGCTCATTTAATGGGGAACTGAGCCACTCGGATGCAGCCACGACAATGATATTGGTTGAAGTCCGTATCCTGCTCCAGAAGCTGGCTAGTCGGTGGCGAAGTAAGGCTGGGAATGAGTGCACCCTCCCCTCGGTGAACATCGTGGAGGCACTGCAGAACCTCGGTAGTTGCATAAGTTGCCTGTATGCATTATTGTAGCACACCCTCAGTTTGTCCCATTGCGCTGCTGGGTATTGTGTACACAGTTCTGACGTGTACAGGGCAGTACAGTATGTCTTGAGTAGTAATTTTCTGACATCTTCGCTACAGTGGTAGAACCGCCTTGAGAGCATTCCGGCCCGTATATTAATTGCTCTTCTTTGTCGTTCCATATCTTCTATATCCTTCATGTCTTCGGTTAGGATATGTCCCAGATACTTAACCTGTGAGGCCACAAGCAGTTCAATTCCTTCTAGATATATTGGAGGAATATGTGATGGCTCCTTATTGTGTTTGAAAGCGACGATGACTGACTTTTTAGAATTGTACAACAGGTTATGAGAGTTTGCGTACTCTTCGCATATTTGCACAAGTCGTCTCATCGCTTTAATCGAAGGTGCAAGCAGCACCATGTCATCGGCGTAATTAATGTTGTTACTTCCTTGTCCGCAGATATGACAACCGATTCGTGTATCGTTCAACTCTTGTAAAAGGTCGTTAATGTACACATTAAATAGAGTTGGAGACATATTTCCCCCTTGCCTGACACCGCTCTTAAGGAATAAAGGTCTTGAAGAAGCTCCTGCCCATTGAATGTGATTTTCCTGTTGTCCGTACCAAATAGCCAGCATATTGACCACTGCTGCTGGAACATCTCGCTTTATGAGTTTTTCCCATAATAATTGATGGGAAACACGATCAAACGCCTTGCTTAGGTCAAGAAAACACCCATAGACTGTGGTTTTTCTTTTTTTGTAATAGGCTATTGTTTCTTTTACTCCATAAATGGCCATATCGGTTGATGAGGCGCTCTTGAAGCCGAATTGGTTATCAAGGGTAAATAGTTTCTCTTTGACTAGCGCGAATAAGATTTTTTCAAATAGTCTCGAAAGCATTGTCGCCAAGGAAATCGGTCGGTAATTTCCTAATACCGATGCATCCAGCTGATTGGATTTTAGGATTGGTACGATAATAGTTTTGCTCATATCCATCGGCATGTGTGTGTGTCTTAGGAGGCTTGAGTACAGGGCGGCTAGAATTGTATGAAGTTGATCTCCTGCGTATTTTATGTACTCAATACCAATGGCGTCGTATCCTGGACTTTTACCATGGGCGGTTTGCTTAATTGCGCTTTCAATCATTTCATGAGTAACATTCATGACCAGGTCATCATTGGCCGCAGGCGGGCATGTCATTATCGAAGGTTTCACGGTATCTCCTTGATCCTCGCTTAAAGAGAAAAAGTCTATAAATTCGTTGACTATGTTTTCATCACCCGTAATGTTGTTGACGCATAGTGGAACTTTGCTCTTGGCTTTCAGCACAGTTGAAGTTTTTTGCCAAAACTTTCTGAAATCTTTGTTATGCATAGACGTAGCTATGCTATCCATTCGTGCTTTGTTTTCCGAGTGTTGACATTTTTGGAGAGCAATTTTAAAAGATTTCTTACTAGTTTTCCTTTCGTCTGCGAAACGGCCTTCCGTAGGCCTTCCGGCTTGAACCCAGCAGAGGAATGCATGTCTTGAATGGCGGTACAAAGTGGAGACTTCATTATTCCACCCAGGAACAATTTCAAACATTTTTTTGGGTTCTTTCCTTCTGAATGCTTTTATGGCGGAGTTTCTTAGTATATGGACAATATTACCGTAGAGAGAATCTAGTTCAAGTTTATGAGTTTCGTTATCACAGTTAAGTCTTTGACATCTTACGGCATCTGGGGGTTTCATTTTTAACAATAGTTTATTGGCAAGGGCGTTGTAAGTTTTAATATCATTTTCGGATTTCGCCGTCCATTTTCCAAAAACCTTTGATCGATTTTGTCTGTTGGAAATAATGGGGGTTAGATTTATATCTATTTCTACAGTTAGTGGGAGATGATCTGACCACGTCGCATCGGCTGTGATTTTTACGCTCCTCACTGCACGATTCAACCCCTGTGTCATAATACAGTGATCAAGCCATCTGGTGGTTCCGTGGGCATCACTTACATAAGTAAATGTATCAGAGCTTAAATGCACAATATCGGTGTATGTATAGCTATTTTCTATACAGAAATGTGCAAGTTCACGGCCAAAAAGTGACCTCGGATCCGCGTTGAAATCTCCTATAATCATGGAGTTGGAGCTGTTTTGTTCCTCAATAATGGCGTGTATTTTTCCCAGACAGTCTGCGAATTCCGGTAAGTTCTCAGCTGAATTGGTCGGCATATAAACCGTGACTATAAGGAGAGTTCCATTTGCTGACTCCAGTTCAATAGCCGTGATTCTTGGATCTCTACAGTCAATCAGAGTGGTTTTTATTGTATTGCGCCATAAAATTGCAACGCCTCCGTAGGGGCGGCCAATTAATGGAGCGTCTGAGAGGTTCACCGCAGATGTTCCATGACTGAGAAATTCTGGATGTATTGACGACAGATATCCCAAGTCTGTAGGTAACAGCCAGGTTTCCTGTAATGCAATGATGTCATTACAACCACATAATTCATTTATGAAGTGTTCTGTTCGACGAATTGATCTGCAATTGAATGAGATAATTTTTAGAGTCTTGGTACTTATGTGATCCATTTTGAATATTATTTTGAATCATTGGTTTGCGTTGTCGGCATTCGGAAAATGTATTTTCTCATAACTGAGAATTTCGGCCATATACTCGCATCCATAAGTATTTCGTATGTTGACTCAGGAGTCCCAACTTTGAATGCTCGATATTCGCCAGATTTTGTCTGTAGTTCGTAGGCGACCGCATTAATACCGTTTTGCTTGAGAAAAGCGATAACATCTTCACAGGTTGTTGTTTTCTCCAGTCTTGTGACGAGAGCATATTTCGTCCTCTGCAAACCTTTGATTTCTGCATTTTCGTTACTGCCCAAAATGATGTTTTTCCTTTTTTTTGGTGGTGGTTGTGGCTTTTTATACGTCTTCTTTTTCATGGATTTCCATTCTTGATTATCTTGATTTTCGTTTTCATTTGAAGGGATGGTGTTGGCGACATCTGCAAATGATTTCGGGCGATTAAATGGTTTTTCGGTTAGAGGTGGGTCAATTTTTGGATCTTTCTCCATAGATGGCATTGCGATGCTTTCATCTTTTGTGGGTTTGACCTTGGTATGAGGCTTTGGCGTTTCGTCAACAGATGGCACGATAATCATGTTATTACATGGTTTTGTTAGTTCATTGACATTAAGTTTGAGACTTTTTATTTCTGATTTTAATAAATCAATTTGTTCCTTAATCGCCAAATTCTTATCGTGGTCTGATTCATCTTTCAGTTTCTGTACATCACTTTTAATTATTATTAAGTCTCTTAAGAACGCAGTTGCGTCAATATAATCAAAAGTCACCGGCGGTAGTTTGTTTATGTTTAAAACTGCAAATTTTGGTATATTGTTCGGATCAGTTTCTTTAAGAATTTTAATTATGTCACTTAAAATACGTTTTTTCTTACCTTCACCTACTCTCCTGGCAAAGGTTTTTTCCGGTACACATTTATTGAGAACGGTTTTTGCGGACTCAATGTCTTCTTCGGTGAATGATTTATCACATATTATGTGCATAGTTTGCTCGTCCATCACGTCCATCTTTTGTTGTATAAACGCAAGGATCTCGTTCACAACAATCCCGCACGGGCAGCCTCCGATTAGAGGCATTCTCGGTTATTTTTCGTGTTGTTTTTATTATTTATTTACTTTTAGTTCGCGGAGTACGGAATACGAGTTGTAATCGCGAACTAAGCTCATTGAATTTCATATTCCCACGAGAATCACTCGTTCTAAAATCCTTTTTAAATGCAACAATAATCGGACTGTGTATACGAAACACTCGCTTTTACCTAGGTTGCATGAGGTTACTAATATATATGCAGATGTGATAGATCTATTTAACTGCACGGAACATAGGTACAAGAAGGATGTGCTATCATATTTTTTGATCACTATTAATTTTAATTATTATTTTTAATTGTTAAACTAACATTTAAGAGGAACGCATGCGTGGCCTGTTTCATACAAAATTTTGTTTTGGATTTACGGCTAAAATATCAAATTAATTGTTTTTTTCTTTTTTTTAAATGATAAGTTAGGCATGTATACAGTTAGGATGTGAATCCGATTTTCGATTTTTGCTTTAAATTATAAAATATAGGCCCCAAAAGATGACGATTTATCCATGAATTTAGGAGGCAACTTTGGAATTTTTTTCTGGGCATATGGACGCAATTTAAAAAAAAAACTCCTCACATCCTGAGTCAGGAATATAATGAAGTATATGATAAAATTTTATTCTGCACTGAAAACAGTTTTATTCGTGTAAAAAACCGAATTTAGATACGCGCAGATTTGTAGTAAAATTACTTAGGTTTTTTGTTGTTGTCTCATCCACTCATTTGCCAGCCGGACGGGGCAGCTTGTACGGGGTAGCTTGCGCGGGTCGGGGGAAGGAGTAAAATCGCGCCAGACAAACTAATACATACATAACTCAATCGCCATACATTAACAATGGGTGTATCTATGTTTTTGTTTGTTGACAATATGCAGGTGTTCGTTGTTTTAGAATCGTTTTAGAACTCTTAATTTTTACCGAAAAAATCGAGAACCATATTCAACGTATTTGTGTTTACTTGGTAGGTAGTAAGATTATCATTTTTTTGCAGTTCAGCTTTTATTTTTTAAATATTTTCTACGATATCGGGGTACCTACCTACCTAGGTATTTATGGCAGTGAGGCATGGGAACTGGCAGAGGAGAATGAAAGTAGGTACCTAGACTGAATGCGAGGCGGGTATGCGTACCACTGCCCCGGAAACCATTTATTGGATAACCAACACTTCTGCCATAGGTCATCCCAAATGGTTCGCTACGTTTGGTGACTTAGCAGGGTTGCCCGGGTTCATGGCGTGAGGTTTGTCCGAGTCTTGGTGGCGGATGCGTCTGCCCACCAGCTGCATGGCAGGCCGGATCGGGAGAGAATGGTTGAGGGAAACTCTTTGACGTCTCCAGCCGTAGGTACTCTCTCTGAACATCGCCTTGAATCGCAGTGGGAGGGATGGATTCTTGCATCCGTCACTCCTAGATGCACTGACCCACAGATTCCTAATCATCCGCAATACTTAACCTTTTATTTTTCAGAACTTCCTTTCCTAAAAAGACCCCTTATTTTCCTCAGGGCCTCCTGTGTGGAGCTAATGTTAAAAAAAGCTGTAAAAAGAGATCCCTGAGGCGTATGTATAGAAAACAAATATATATATACATAGTAAATTCCGAGACGCCGATTTTGGAACTTTACAGAATAATTGAATGTGAAGTTTCACATATTATTTGACTTTCAAATCTGACATATTAACAAAGGACAAGATTATGTTTTTGTACAATAGCTCCACACATGCCCAGAAGAAAATAATTCTCCCCTATAAGGGCCTATGTCATCTTCGGGGATGCTGAGTGGAGGGTATTTTTAGGAAAGGAAGGAGAGAATGTTCTGGGAAAAAAAAAGGTAGAAGGGGTGGGTTGGAATCTGGGGTCAGTGTGTCCAGGAGTGACGGACGAATGATTCTATCCCTCCCCGTGCGGTGAAAGGCGATGTTCCGAGAGAGCCCTACTGGAGAAATCAAAAGGTATCCCTCAACCAGTCTCTCCCAATCTGGCCTGCCATGAAATTGGTGGGCAGACGCATCCGCCACCAAGACCCGAACAAACCTCACCCCATGAGCTCGGGCACCCCTGCTAAGTCACTAAACGTAGCGAACCACTTGGTGTGAGCTGTAGCAGAGGTGTTTGTTATCCAATAAATGGTTCCCTGGGCTGCGGCACCCATACCTGTCTCCCAAAATGAGTATTAACACTCAAATTTTTATAGGCGTTTTTATTGCTGTTTTTTTTTTTTTATTATTCCAAAAATATTCTACGACATTATATTGGTAAACTTTTCCTTGGAATTAACTCGCTGAGAATTTAAATTGTTATTATTTTGAATTTAAGTTTTCTAAAGGTACAATATTTTATTTCTTACTGGCGAGTTCCCGGCATGCGTTGCAATGTCACTTAATAAAGACATTGTTTCTCCCTGCGTGTCCTTTCCCATTCGTCCCTTTCCCTTTCCTCTCTCTCGTACCCTTCTCCTCACGTTTTCCCACTCTGTCTTCCCTCTCTCCACTCCCATCTTCCGCTTCTCCCGTCCTGCTAACTCCCCTCCCTCCTACCGCATTCCATAAATTCAGTCCCGATACATTCATTTTTCAAACAGCTTGCGTGCCACTTAAAGCATATATACCTAGTATATTTGCGGCACGTTCCAGAGTGGAAGATACTCTCAGTATCGCCCTGATGTAAGACCACCATTCAGAATTGAAACGTTGCTTGAAATGGCATTAGCCGTATTTGGTGACCAGATCTGAATAGACAGGTACTTCCCCACCTTCCTCTTCCCGATCTCTTTCCCCTCCCCACTACCTTCAGCCTCACAGCATACCCCAATTGGGGATGCCGTGAGGCATCTCACTGGCTTCAAATGGGAGCAGTTGGGACTCTTAAAATTCTAATAATATTTCTAAAAATCCAAAATTCTCTTAATATTCATAAAAAAAAATCTCACTACTATATATATTAACCATCGCGGGCATGCGCACATCAAATCCCCAGAATTGCATCGCAATAGGATGATTGGTTTAGCAACGCGTATGGAACAAACATACATACAAGCAAACATACATTGATTTTTATACTTAGATGTTTCCTAGAGTTCTTTGCAGAATTGTATAATATTATCATTATTTTTTCCGGAGCTCTTCTAACAATACATGTCTCAGCTAATATTGAATGAACTAAGCAAAGGGGTGATTTCTCGTCTTGACGAAAATATATTGACATATAAAATTAAAATTTTGTTTCGGTGGTTTCTCGCGTTTTTACTGTGTACACGTCGAAACGCGGGACACCGGACACACTAACACCATTACGAAATATGTCGGGAGTCTCTCATATTATAGGACGTGTCGCTATAGATATTATCAACAAAAGGGGCATTGCACCGTCTTCGTGCAAGTATTCGGGCATGGAAATAAATGCCTTATTTTGTTTAACTCTATTTTACTAATTTACAATTTTACGTCATGCATCCGATTCCCGTATCTCCTATAACAATATAATATCTCCGTTAATTTCAAGGCATTACACAAAAAGATCATTCATCATAAAATGATGTTACATAATAATTACGCGCCCTTTTCTTTAAAACTCTATAACACCATATTTTGCTCGCTAGCGTTGCAACTAAATACCACTACATAGAAATCTTCCCTCCCCGCCTCCCCGCTACACACCGCAAATACAATATTTCGTTAGAAAGGGACAAACGAAAGACATGAGATTATTGAAGATCTACTTCGGTCGCCGGCAAACAATGGTCTTAAGACAAGATTTTTATGCATAGCACAAAGGGTAACAATTATTATAAGCAATAATTATCAGCCTGAAACACTCATTCACATTGAAAAAATCTTCCGAGAAAAAATACATGACGCCAACGAGACGTTGGGACGGGACGTTAGCGTCATGTATTTTTTCTCGGAAGATTTTTTCAATGTGGATGAGTGTTTCAGGCTGATAATTATTGCTTATAATAATTGTTACTATTAATTTTATTTGTATTATAGATTTTTGCATACAAATGTATCTCTGGTGTCACTTCCCAATATAACGTTACAATTAACTGTTATACATACACTGTTTTATCATTACTAATATTTTGAATATGAATTTGTGACATGTAATTAGTGTTTATGGCATACTTATGCCGTTTGTATTAAATAAATAAATCTTGATAAGTCAATAATTTTGCATAAAAAACGACATTGTTATTCGAAATCTTGCAGACAGCGCTAAAAGCGGGCTTTGCCTACCGACGACTGTCGAAATCATATATTACGCTGACCGTGCTCGCACATATCATTATCGTTATCATGGATTTAGTCAATATCGTTTCAACATAGGGTTTTATCGATCGATCGTGCTATACACCCAGTTCTACATAATGAATTTACAAATGATGTTTAAAGTAATATAGTTATACTTTCAATTGAGTCGGAATAAATTTATTCAGAGAAGGAAATACTTAGGAAAATACATAGTTGAGATTGTCATATATTTACTTGATTATTTATTTCAACTACTATTACGAGTATATCACGAGTTCAGTGATTCTCAAATAAATAAAAATAAATCAACAAAGCCTAGGAAACGTTAACGCCAGAACTTGCACATTACGAATAGGCATAAACCGCGGATTTTGATGATATAAGGCGCGCTAATATTATTGTATGTATTTTGACTTTATGGGAGGAACAGTTTCGCGCCATGATGAATGCGAGGCCTAAGGTATGGGACAAAGGAAAAACGTCCCGTGGCCGTGATGATAAAGCAGAACGTAGGCGTGACTTGTGTACGGGAATGATTTACATTATGACTGTGCGTAGATTTTGAAAGAATCTGGTTGTTTTGCTGGAAAATACACGAAATAATATATTAAATATTTTAAGGCTCGAAGTTTAACTGCGGGTGTTATGACTGCGGGTGAGGGCGAATGAAGGATATCGGTCATCAGTTTCTTTGTACCCTTTGTAAACGACCCTAAATCGTTTCTGTCAGATCTGTGTAAGTCATCGTATTATTGACAGGTGGTGGCTGGGAAAAGACTTCCAACCTTACGTAAATTTTATTTCGCAGTTAAATACTATGTTTAATCGGTCTCAGTCTACTCCCCCGACTTTCCAGACGTTATAGAGTTTTTAATATCATTTTGATGTCAATTTTAAAATAATTAGTTCAATATTTTATGTAGCTCATAAGTTTTTTTGATACCAAGATAGATACCAATACACTTTTTTTTAATATATGAACCACCTCACTACGCTGAGCCTGTTCCAAGGTGGCAGAAATTTAATTTATTTTTAATATCTAAAAGGGAATGAGAAGAAAAAAATCATTAAGTAATCTGAACAGTTAATTAGAAGTAAATAGTGAAATTAAAAAGTTAAACCCATAAATGGGAGAGAAATGAGTCAAATGTAAATTTCGTCAGCATTTCATTTACACACTGCGAAAACTCTTTTTAAAACGCCGCAGGTTTCACGAATTTGACGACTTCTTTAAACAAACGGATTTCATTTGACAGGGATTCGAAAAACTGATAGAACGTTGGGAAGCTACAGCAAAGAATTAGAAAAAATAATAATCGTATAGGATCCCGATATAAAACGACCTTCACGGAGATGTTTATTTGATGAAACGTATTTTATATTTAATTTAATATGTCAATAAATATATTGCATATGTGTTGCCTAACAAATTTTAGTCCAGGATATGATTAATTAATATATTTATTTTTTTTAAACATTTCACCGGTTTGATTATTAGACTAATTCTATACCAATCGAAAGTGTGGAGCCCATAGAATATGCAAACGTTAGGTTGCCTATTCTTTTCCGGTCACAACTCTCGGGTAGCCAGGTATAAACAGGTAAATCGATACTAGAATTTTGCACCGGTCTGATTATTGAATTAAAATTAAATGAAATTAAAGATTATTTCATTGTGAACACGGTGGTATAAGGGTTGCCTGCGAAAATCAGTCCCGTATTCCGGTTGTCAAATTTTGAAAAGTAAATTTTGCTGCGAGGGGAATGTGTGCGACTGAGAGGTCCCAACCAACCATCACATGCGATAGAAGAGGACACAGCATAGCAGCTGTTTGAAGTCCGTCCATTTAAAGAAAGAGAGTGCGCATGCTATTTGTTCTTGAAAATGAAAAGGATAGCGATTGATTGATAAAAAAGTGGCCGTTTTGAATAAAAAATATAACGAAGAATTTCATAATTTTAGTGCTGAATATACAGTAAGTACACAATAATTGAATATATAATAATAGTACAGCATATACGAGTCTATCGATATCCTTTTCATTTTCAAGAACAAATAGCATGCGCACTCTCTTTCTTTAAATGGACGGACTTCAAACAGCTGCTATGCTGTGTCCTCTCAGTCGCACACATTCACTAGCAGCAATATTTTACTTTTCAAAATTCGACAACGGGAATACGGGACTGATTTTTCGCAGGCTACCCTATACCACCGTGTTCATAATGAAATAATCTTTAATTTCATTTAATTTTAATTCAATAATCAGACCGGTGCAAAATGCTAGCATCAATTTACCTGTTTATACCTGGCTATCCGAGAGTTGTGACCGGAAAAGAATAGGCAACCTAACGTTTGCATATTCTATGGGCTTCATACTTTCGATTGGTATAGAATTTGTCTAATAATCAAACCGGTGAAATGTTTAAAAAAAAATTAAAATTATTCATTAATCATACCCTGGACTAAAATTTGTCAGGCAACCCATATGCAATATATTTATTGAAATATTAAATTAAATATAAAATACGTTTCATCAAATAAACATTTGGGTGAAGGTCGTTTTATATCGGGATCTTAGACTTTAACAAAATTAATAACGTTAAAGCAATGAACATCAATAGCAGAATCAAAAATTGAAATTAGAATTTTTGATTGCAAAGAATATATTTAAAAAAGTATGTTTAAAAGCGTATTTAAGCATTATGCTCTGACTAATACATTTTTAGATAATGTTTGAATTTTTCATTTAACATTGCAAAATCATTTTGGTGAGTTTATAATTCTGTTGACTTAAAATGAGCTTTCATAATCCACTTATTGTCTAAACTGATTAAATAATGCAAATCTACACGTAATGAACGTACTTCATTGCTTCGGAATTGCACATTTGGCCATTTTATTTCCAATTGGTTGAGGTTTTTAATTGAAATAAAACAATAGTTTGGTTTGTAACCATGATTTATTTTTTTAATTTTTTTGATACCGAAAGTTTTTGTGTTAAGCGAAACCGGTCGGTATTAATAAAAATAAAAAATCGTGGTTACAAAGAAAATAATTGTTTTATTTCAATTAATATGTCAAACCACAAAGTGACTGCTTTCTACCAAAATATAAAAAAATACAAGTTTTTAATGTTCATAATAATATGTAAATTTTCTTCTTCAATAATCGAAAATTAGCTTTCTGGCGTCATTTTAATCAAATTATTTATTTATTTATTGATTTATTGTGAAAAACAGTATAATTCATTTACATTTCACAAATAACAGTTTATAAATTACAGTTTATAATAAGTAAGTATTTACATTTATTTGCATGGGTAAGTACATCAATACTATCTGATTAGCCAGATTTGGTAAATAGTATGCTTATTGCTGTCTTAAATTCTCTTTGGTTCAAATTGAAAATGTCAATCACAGAAGAAATGTGATTTAACAAAGTAGTTATTCTCCCCAAAGGCATGATCATTGGTAGGTTGGTCCTGCCCCTTGGAAAAATAAATAATCTGTGCTGTCTAGCTCTGATGAAATTATCAGGGACATAAAAACAAATCGCTTTGTATGCACCAATTGTTTAATCAAAATGACCAACATGTTTCGAAACCATTTCTTCGTCCGAATAAAATAAAAATTTAATTTAATGTACATTTTCCACTTAATTTAATTGTATCTTAATCACTTAATTTGAGAGATTTATTATTTTAAAATAACAAGTTTGTGATTACTTACATAATAGGTATATTATATTGGGCATATTATAAGGGTAACGAAACGGTATGAATTTAGGAAAACAAAGTTATTAAATGGCGGAAAAAAAACTTTCATCGAACATGCAGTTTGCATTATTGAATTCCTGGCAATCGATCTGCAATAGCAGAATTGAAAACAAAATATTAATTTCCCCTTTTTGTGACATCTGTCTTTTTCTTTTTTTCGTTTCTATGTAGTTACGATTTATTTAATTATTAACAAGCTCTTGCGCTTATATTAAGAGGGTATTACCAGAGAAAACCAGAAATACGTCTTTTTTAAATCAGATTTTAGACATATTGACTGTTTTCCACAAAAAATTATAAATGGATTTCGAAAGATTGTTATTTTATCTAGCATTCACATGATTTAAATTTTGAGATTTATTTTTTATTTTTAGTATAATAAGATTTTATATTATACCACACCGATTTCAAATCATATAATCCTGCAGTAAAATAAATCATTGCATTATCTAGTTATCACACGTTTTAGAATTTTAATTTTAGTTTAAATAAAATCATTTAAAAATATATACATGTGTTTCTTGACGAAAATTGGTCCGTTTGTGTATTTATTTGCGCACTTACAAACTAATATATTTCAGATTTTTTTTAACATTCTTATTTAACTTAGATATTATTGAAAAATGATAAATACTTATAATCAAAAAATAATTACAAAAAGGACATTATTTTAATTGTTTTATCATCACGCCTTTCAGCATTTTTGGATGTAGGTATAAATTAAAGCAAATTTGAAATGAAATAAAATCGATATTGAGTTATAATTTTAATAAACAGGTACGGAGAATAATTAATCTTTCTCATTGTAACCGCCCTGCACGATCGTAAGAACAACTTTCGACGAAATGTGGATTTTCGGCCGCTGGCTGGTTAAACGCTTTTAAATTCCGTTTGATGAATACTTTCTATTCTTATACGATTATGAACGTAGGTTTGTCATTAAATTCTTTGTATTATCAGGGATCTTCATAAAATTAATAATTTAATTCCTTAAATATAACGTCCACCATTCGTCTTCCACAATACGATAATTCTATTTACACTATTCACGAGGAAATAGATCTTCTTTATATTTTATTTTCTTTCATTTTTGACAGTTTATTCAACAAATCTGAACCTTTAAAAAGCACGCGAATTTGAGACATCTCTATTCATGTCAGGACCATTATGTCTCTGATCTACGCGAGTAGTTAGTGGGTAGCATTTTTATCTAGCTGTGGTGAGATCTTGAGGTTATATTTAACCAAAAAGGCGCTATACAGAGAATTACCTAAGTAGACTCTAAATATTTCTTACCTAGATAATATTACCATATTGCTGTCAGCTGCTATTATTTGTCTGTGTATTTTGAAGACTAAACACAAATAATTTGATAATAAGTGCATCGTGTTGAGTTTTCAAGTTACTGGGATTTTGGAACTTGAATTTTGTTTGCAGTGCGGTCAAGTCCCAATTTCCTAAGCGTTAAATTTATGTTTGAGTTTGTATTGGGTTAGAGGAGACTTAAGCCGCCGCTACCCGATTTTCCACAGATTTCTTACATATCTCCCAATAAACATTTGAAGTTTTTAAGCTCTTAAAAAAATTATGTTATTTTTGAAGATAATATTATGTATACATTCTCCACGCCGAAACGCAAATTATATGAAATTCCCATCGATAGAAAAAAACGCAAAGTATGCTCCAAAAATTATTATAAACACGTTTGTCTTAGTTATTTTACAAGTTATATGTATGAAAAATTTCACAGATGTCTGTTCTATTTTAAACAATTTTCGCTTCAATTTAATCGTTTTCAGTATTAGCGCTCTCTCTCCAATATTCGTAATTAATTACATATCTCTCCATCTTCTTCTTTTAGAGCTGGGGGTGCCGTAAGGACACAAATCGGCAACGAAACCGATAACTTAGGATTTAAAACTGTAGGGTGTTTTTTTTTAATAAAGTGAACCATTGAAACCTGCCCGAAACATCACAAGGAAAACGCTAATAATAGGCCACTTGCATGGATTTCATAACGACTTCAAATCGTGTGGATAGACTTTTTTACTAAGATTACGAAAATGTTAGTAAAAATTTTTAGAAATATACGTTTTTCATTTTTAAATAAATAAATCCATTATTTGGGCCCGTGAAGTCACTACATGAAAATGTCCCGTCTCCGAAAACGATCCTATTAATTTTGTAAAATTCCACACTGATTTATTCTTTTTATATGGCAACACTTTGATTTCAGGCGAATTTTTGAATTTGACATTTAACGTTCACTAGATTTCTTGTTTGTTCTCTGCGAACTTATCATTCGATTTGAATTTTTAACAGATGTTATGAAGAGAACCCCGTACATTTTTCGCTGTCTGTACGTGTTTTAGAGGTATAATGACAGTGGTGCTGATTTTAACAAAATCAAATTTTATAATATTCTTATTATTATTATAATTTACAAGTACTAGTATATTACATTGGATTTAGTAATATAGACGTTGAACATTATAATGATTTATGATCAATAAGATGGATCAAGGAAAAAAATATTTATGAGATGTAATATTTTTGGTATGCCTCGTTATTTTTCTGTGACCTTTCTTGTGGAAAACGTTATTTTTTTTAAAAATGATTTTCAGCTAAGTAACTATCGTTTTTCGCACCCATAAAATTATGTCCCGTCTTTCCGGTTTATAAAAAATGATCTGATTTTTCGGATTGAAATTTTCAAGAAATCGCCAGGGTTTCAAAAATACGATAAAAAAACAGAATATCTTAGAATATTTGCCTAAACCGGATTTTTTTTAAATGTGATGCAAGTGGCCTATTAAACTCACTTACGTAATTGTGTTTATGAGTATTAATAAAAAGACTGCCCAAAATATTGATACCTACCCAATTAGAAAAAAAAAAAATATGACTTTGATTTGGAAAAAAAACAAGATGGCGATGTAATTGTATTTACGCTAGTATTAATAAAAGACTGCCTAACTATGAACACCTAACCAATTAGTTAAAATAAAAACTACACACATTAAGGCGCTTATTAGTGGAGCAAATAAAGTAATGCACAGATAGACAGGTGAATCGAAATTCCCCACGTTTTGAAATTCCTTTACCGTATGTTATGATTAACGATTATCTGCACAATGGAAGTTTCCAAAGAAAAATAGACAGCCATGTGTAAAAAATTGGAATAAAATAACTATTCCGGGAGGTTTTATGACACACTTCAATAAAGGCCTAAACCAAAGAATCTAATTTTAAGGTTCACCTGCCTCGCCGCTTGTAGGATTTTCTACAGAAGATAACAGATTCATTTGTAGTTTCTATTTTCTATGTCTCAACAAATAGCATGAAAGGTGAGCGCTTGAATGATTAAAAAAGCACAATACGTGTATATATGTATATTTGTCGTAAGTGAATCAAAATTCAAAAACGATATTTATTTATTTATTTATACATGCATATATATTACAATACATTACAAAATGATACTTTGTCTGTCCAACTGGGAAGGATACCCGTTTCAGGACAGCCAAATTGTATATTTAGTTCATAATATTCTTAACAAAGGAATCGTTTCGTTCAAGATATAACAGGAAAGAGCTTTTGTCAAGACAACTTTGAGAACATTAAAAATTGTATTCTGAACGAAGGGATGGTTTCTTTATGTCTTTGAAAGAATCGCAAAGATGTGATTTTTTTTCAAGGTCATTTTGGAGAAATTAATAATTGCATTTAGAGTCAATGAGTGGTTTCTTTATTGAGATAACAAGTAGGAGATTTTTTCCAGACCATTTTAGATAACATTTACAATTATATAATTAAAATTTACACATATAATTAAGATAATTGTTCTTATGATCTCAAATATCTATAATAAAAGAGAGAGACGAAATAAAGCTTAGAAAATTGGCAGGCGGGTACGGGTACAGCCGCCCAGTGTTATTGGATAAACAACACCTCTGCCATAGATCACCCCCATGTAGTTCACTACGTTTGATAACTTAGCAGGGGTGCCCGGGTTCAAGAGGTGAGGTTTGTCCGGGTCTGCCCACCAGCCGCGAGGCATGCCGGATTGGGAGAGAATGATTGTGGGATACCCTTTGACTTCTCCAGCCGTAACCTCTCGGAACATCGCTCTGCACCGCAGTGGGAGGAATGGATTCGTACGTCCGTCACTCCTGGACACACTTACCCCCAGATTCCTACCTACCCCTCATACCCCTTTCCTTCGTTTACTTCCTAAAAAACCCTCCACACAGCATCCCCAAAGGTGACATAGGCCCTGAGTGAAATTATTTTCCTCAGGGCCTTCTGTGTGGAGCTAATGTAAAAAGAGAAAGTGATTTTCATCAGCAAGTCAATGTGGAGGTTGAAGTGTATCAATATTGAGATAACAGGATCTAAAATAAAACACAATAAAACAAAATAAAATAGTACATAAATCAAATGAGTGGTTATAATAATTCATAAAATCTTATAAGACATGTTTCCGTGAAATATTTGTAAAGTGATTCTTAATATGTTGTGTCTGTATGTAGCTTCTTTGAAATGTTTTGTAAAATTTTCTTCATAAATTGTGTCTGCATATTGGGTTGGGTTGAGTTTATCTTTTCAAAAGTACCAATTGGCGATCCCTTAATGAGTTTTGATAACTCATGGGAATGCAACTTCATTGTATGTTTTATTTAAATAATAATAATAAAAAAATGAAAATAATGTTTAATTTCCTTACCGTCAGCTTGAAGCCGCACCTGATGAGGACAATGACAGAAATAGACAAATCACGGAGAAACGCGGGGAATTTTATCTTCAAAGCGCACTAAATGATTATGTATCCACTAACTCATAGTGTTTGTTCAAGATAAATTTATTCTCTGGTTGTCTGGCAAAATCGACTAGTTTGAAATTATTTATGAGAATGCAAACATTTCTTTACATTACGTGGCCAGGTGATAGGAGGTACGATTTACATTTGCCGGTATGTTCCAAATACTCTGCACGTGCGGAGAAGATGGAAGAAATCCTCCTGGGATTTACCTGAGATGGGGCAATTATAGCGAATCAATCTACTGCAACATGAGGACTAGATAGACCGACCGGGTAACTTATTTAAATTCAATCGATTTTCATAGCGCGTGTTATGTTTAGAATCTTGAAGGTGCCCGGGACGTACAGAGAATTCTTGACAAATCCAAGATGATAATAAAAATGAAATAACTTTTTTTCAAATCTGAAAGTTTTTAACCCTTTGTTTTGTGCAGTTCCAAGCTCAAAGGATTCATGTAAAAATTTGTGGAAGAGAAGTAAAATTCTCGGAGTCACTCTAATTTCTACGAGCGAAGTGAGCAAACTCTTGAAGTTACGACAGTCAATATAAAACCATATATTTTTGGGAGATTGACGATATTTTACTCACACATTTTAATTTAATGTCTTAGGGAATAAAATATAGGTCAGGTGGGAGGTGATATCTGTAAGAAGTAATTATTATAGGTGACGTAGGAATATAATTTTGAATGTAAATTTTATGTGTAATTATCACCGACGCGACGGTTGAACTTCTTTCCACTACCTACGAGTCTATTATTAAAAGCATCGATATAATTGGTCGACGAATGAAAGTCTATTTTGTGATAGTCCGTAGAAAATGTGTTTTTTGTTGTTTAAGTATTATTTATTCATTGAATTGTTGGTTACATGAATTGAGGGTTTTTTGACCACCATGGCACATGCCCGTGTTGTGGTGGTCTTTGATCTTAAGGTGGGTCCAAAGCTCAATCATTTGCCGCAATTTGCCGTGTCAGTCCTTCAACGTTTGTTGGAACCCGTTTCAAAGATTGGGGTGAAGTTCGCACGGTCCACACAATTTGACAAGTGATATGAGGTACGGACCTGTCCACACTTGACGTTTTTGGCGTTTATATCAAAGTTAAAATGCGTTCTGATGACAAAAGAGATGCATCAGGGAGAAAGCACAGATAATTTAATAGATATTTATTTATCAGGAAAGATTTCCGACTAATATCGATTATTGCACGACCTAAAGTTACCATTAAAAATTTGAGTGCGTAAATAATTACGTAGCATCAAAAATAGAATACCGATTTGAATTGGTCAATTTCTCCCGTCTCTCTGAAACCGATTTATAAGTTAATAGACTTTATTTACAAGTGAGTTCACAAAAGAAATAATTATCCATTACGGCAGTGTTTATTTACAATTTATAATCATAATTATTAGGTCCGCGCAGTTGACATAATACCAAAAAACTTGACGTTTGACGTTTATCGTTTACACAAATGTTAAAATGCGTTCGATGAAGAAAATATGCTACATCAGGAAGAAATCACAGATATTTATTTATCAGGAAAGATTTCCGACTAATATCGATTTTTGCAGGACCTAAAGTTGCCTTTTAAAAATTTCCAGTGCATAAATATTTACGTAGACGTCAAAATCAGAATAATTATATTAATATTTCATATTATATTGTAATTTTATTATCAAATATATATATTATCATATTATATTTAGGTATAATAATATTTTAAACTCGTGATTGCGCTCGCTCATTGCACATAAGCACAAAAAGCCGTTCCGTTTATTCTACACACGACCGCATCGCGAGGTTCTTGTCAAAAAATTAATTATTCCCCCCTGCCGGCCCCCGCCTGCCTTCCCGCTTCACCCGAGATGAAATGTTTTCCGTCGAACATAAGAAGCTCGAAACACAACAAAAATTGTCAATATTTATGATGTTGATGACAAACATTGAATGTTGTTATGAGACTGTCAAGGCAAATGTCAAAGCTATGGACCCAACTTTGAAAACTTTGATTTCAAGAAAGTTTAAAATTTGTTAAAATGAATTTTATAGCAGGTTCGCAATTCCTCCAATTTCTTTAGAATAATAACTTACGGATGATTCTTTTTCCGAAAATTATTCAAATAAGTAGAAACTTTAGGGGGAAATTTTTTCTTCCTACTAACATATTTAAAAATCCTTCATCGATGTTTTTATTTACTGAATTAATTTGTTCAAAACTACTTTCGCATTCGTAGGCATTATCAACATGACTGTTTCTCGGTTACATATTATGAACATATTTGTATGGTTTGTAGAATTATGAAAAAAAATCTTTTTTTATGGAGAATGAATTCAACGTTAGTAAAATTAACAAAAATTAAATTTATCAAAATATTGGGAATGAGTTTTTGTGTTTTCTTGCGTTCTTATATGAAGTTTTAATAAAATAGTTTGTCGAGAGATGCTTACTTCGATCTACGTTTGCCTTATTTAAGGAAATAGAAAATTTGGCACAAAAAGTATTTTCATAAGAATATTAAAATTAATAAATAATATTAATAATTAATATTAATTGAATTAATATTAATTAAATTTATTCGACTTTTCACTCTAGGTTCCAGAAGAATATAGTATGTTTTAATAGTATGTTTTATATAATGTTTGATGTATTTTCTGAACAGATCTATAGGGATTTAGAAATTCCTTTTATGATAAAAATCGTGTACACAATTTTCTTTTAAAAATAGATAAGCCAAAATGTGGAATCTCCTTTTTTCTATCAAGTTTTCATTCAAGTTGAAAAGCTTTTCTCGTTCTCAAAATGACATTCTCGAATTTTATTGTAAAATACCCACTTTATTTTATTATTGGTTAACATTATATACAATTAGTCCGAAAAGCTAAAAACTAAAGTGTCCTGGTATAATTGTCTATCCTTTATAGTCATGTTTTATTTAATTTTTTTCTTTAACCATGAAATCATATGAGAAATAGAAAACCACTAATGCCCAGCTGTACGTGGGTAAAATAGTTATATACCTTTTAGTATTGTATTTAGAAAGGAGCAAACAGTGGGCATTTAAAGCAAAAACAGTTCGCTTATAATTAAAATTTGTCTAAACTAAAGTTTATACAGAAAGTGTATGCAATAGTGTACAGTGTAATTATAAGTGTATAGTTAGTATTACATATAGAATTATAAAGTGATTTATAATAAACATAACATAGCCAGTATTTAAATAAAATGCATTTGTTTTTGTGCACGTTAAGAAAAAATTAAGTCGAATTTAGTTAAAACACAATTCATGCCCTTGGGACAACAATGTTCTTTCTGACATTTTTGGGAAAATTTACTTTTTTGGCACGAAGTTTCCTAGATTTTTTTTCTCTATAAAAAACCTAATCTAAAATGAAATTAAAATTCTATGTAAGTTCTTACAAAACTATGCAAAAAAGTTATTTTTAAAAATGATATTATTTTTTAATTTTATTTAGCAGAACGTACACAGTTGATTCATCTTTCCGTTTAAGAACATTCTTATTTATGCGAAAAAACATGGCGTTTAGCAAAAAAATGTTAATTGAAATAGCTGATTGTCAATGCAAAAAGATTCTATCTTTTTTGTATTTTTTTTTATTTGGTTCTTTGGATAAAATCCAGGTCCTTTTTTACAGGATTTTCTTAAACATAAAGAAAAATAAATATACAGTAGAGCGTCATGGGTGTTCGGATAACCGGTATTTTCGGATAATCGAGCCATACATATTTACGTGTAGGTAAATGAAAACCACATTTACATTTATATCTTTAATGACAAAAAGGAATTGAACAAAAAACAGTGCAATTAACGCTTAAAAAATCTTCAATGTTCTTCTGCCGAAGCAAGCCTACCCGCTAATGAGTGGCTAGGTCACGTACTTTTTTAAGGATAGATATTTGATACTGGTCACTTTCAGCTTGTGTTTCAAACCAACGCAAGGCAATATCTAAGCAAGTAGTACTTTCACGCGGCAAAATTTAGCTTACTGACCAGCGGCGGCAACATGTACAGTGACTGTGACTAACGTGTCACTTTGGAGTGTGGTTTGGTATTTATTTTTATTTTTTATTTTATTTTATTTATTAGCGTTATAAACAGTCATTACAAGTTCATATATAACAGTGTTAGAGATAGTCATATCATTGACCAATAAAATAACGACATAAAAATTTGAGACCATAATAAAAATAAAAAAAAAACAAACAAAACAAAACAATATATGTATGTAATATAAACAGTTCTGAAAAAGTGCATCTACTCACTTAAATCTACAAAAAATGTATTTTCAAACTGCTGAAATCAAAAAAGAAAATGTAATGAAAATGAAGAAAAATGAAAATGTAACAGAAAGATAAGGAATTAATGAAACATTAAGTTTTCCGTTGAATATTACTTTTTACGAATTTTATGAAGTTAGCAAGGTTCGTGTTAAACATGTCAATGTCTGTGCATAATCTATTGAAAGTGCTACAGCTTCTTCTTATAAACACATTTTAGGAATATAAAATATGTCTGGAGATCGAGTGACTCTTATTGGACATCTGAAATTGATATTTTGTAATAGGTAAGGGCTATCAATAAAATTGTGGATTATTTTATAAAGCATTACTAGGTCTCTGATATCTCTGCGTTGATCAAGGGTTTTGAGGTTCATAGAGACATAATTTACATCATTTACATCATTTCGCATGCGAAACGAAACATATTTCAAAAACTTTTTCTGGACTCTTTCTATATTTGATTTATATGTAGAACAATGGGGGTTCCATACTGTTGAAGCATACTCTAGGTGGCTTCTGACGTATGATATGTAGAGAATCTTAAATGTTTGTGGATTTTTGAAAACAGAACTTACTCTAAGTATAAATCCTAGCATTTTCAAAGCCTTAGACGTGATGTGCTCGACGTGAGATTGAAAAAGAAGCTTACTGTCTAATAGAACTCCAAGATCTTTAATTTCATTTACCCTATTTAAAAGATTGTTTTTAATTATGTACGGATATAGTATAGTGTTTTTCTTTCGAGAATAAGATATGACGGAACATTTATCTGCATTCAAAAGAAGGCGGTTTTCTAAACAATACACATTGACCAGGGAGTTCAGGTCATCCTGGAGCTCTATACAATCCATCTCAGATTTAATGATTTTGACAATCTTTTTGTCATCCGCATATAGGAACAGCTGAGAATTACGAATAGTTTATTTATTAGTTAGAATATTTATAGTGTCACTGTATGGTCCTTGCCGCCGGGTCGGGCGGGCGTTCGGTTGTTCGGTCTTTCGGTTGATCGACGTTCGGATAATCGACGCTCCACTGTACAACATTTTGACTTTTCTCATAAATTTCAGTTTGTTTCGTAGAATTTGAACAATTCGCCAAATTTCAAAGTTATTCAAATTCTTTGAAAATCCCATTCAAGTTATATTACTATCCAAGTACCGTGCAACAACCGGTCCATGACGAAACAATAACAAAACTTGAATAGAACTTTCGCAGAACTTGTATATCAACTTTTAAATTAAATTAATTATTCAAATTCTGTTAAACAATCCATTCTTATTTGTATTTAGTGATTCAAACTTTGAACCTCAATATCTCAGTTTCATGCAAATGGTAGAAATTAACTTGTTTCCCCAAAGGCATGTAAAATATTCTAAGATAGTTGTCAGGGACAGCATTTTGCAAGGGATTTCTTCAGCTTATCTGTAATCTCCAGCGCCTTAAACACTGAGCATGAGCTAGGAAAAAGGAACAGGAGTTGACATCGAATCGACAATTAAGGGTTGGAGGTTCGAGAGTAGATTTACAGCAATCCATCCTTTTTAAGGTAATTCTTTAATTTCCCTTTAGTATTTAAAAGATTGTGAAATAAAAGGAATTGATTGTAAAATCAATATGATGAATGTACATTCCTGCGGCGTCCCGTGAATATTTTTTCGATATTTTGTATAAGGAAATGTTGAAGGTTGACAATTTCACCTTGGAAGATTATTTTTATCAAAATGTCGATGGTAGCTTACGGCGGGGGATGAGATTTGACGAGAATTAAATAGCGGTCTTTAATATTACAACCGCTTTTTTTTACATCCTTTAGTTCTTTACCTATAACTTAACGAACTGAACAAAAAACCAACAATTTTTTTTGATATTGAAAAGTCGTTTGACTATTCCAAAGTTAAAAAACATAAAAATGGTGTTGAAAGCAAAATGCGACGGAAGTTCAAGTCTTCAGTTGATTAATCATGTGTGTTTCTTGTCAAAGATATTCTAATTTTACAAATTTTCTGATTTTTGCCTACCACTGACCTGACCAATAAGGAACTCCAGTAAAAAATATTCTCGCTTTAAAAAAATATGTTCATATAGACCAATAAACGCTGATTATATAAGTTTTATTTAATAATATTTAACGCAGAGTTAAAAAAAAATTATAGTTAAATTATTAAAAGTTAGATGTCCCTGTTCGACTTGTCGTGAAGTCACCGTAAAGGTGAAAGTGAATGTGTGATATGATACAAGCAATCGTATTAATTTATTCGTTTTTTTATCATATTTCTGTTTGAATTGTATAAATCAGTATGTATCTTACCTTAAATATTCTTATGTTATAATTAAATATTCTTATGTATGATACTCATTTATGTACCTCTACGCCTGTCTCAACACAGGTATACCCTAGTGAGACAGGCATCGAATAATGTAATGCCAACATACCTTATATAGATAAATAAAAAATAAAAAAATTACATACTGTTTATAAAGGTTTAGCTGTTGTGTTTATTGAAACTTTATTTAGGCCTAAATAATATTTAAAAAATGAAGGTATCTCTTATTAGTTCATCTCTATTATTAAAAATATACAAAAACTACTGCGCAAAAAAAAAGTAATGCTCTTTCTAGGGAGAATACTTCGAACTACGGAATCAAAAATGGCGGCAGTAGATCAGCTGATTGCCCGATCCTATACTAATTTTTCAGGAGTGATGACGTCACACGATTCACCATACATAGGGTGGTTTTCGGGGGGTCTTGAAAAGTGAAAACTTTGACAATTATTATAACTATTTAAACTAACTCTAAAAATAAAAATGCAGTTATTTAAGTTAGAAGGTTATTATTCATTAAAAAAAAAAAAAAAAAATTGGACTGGAGTTCTCTATTGGTTCTATTTTCGTAATAACATACTTGTTTTTAGTAAAACTATATTTTTGTAAATTGTACCATCTTAACGGACAACCTGTTCATATAGTTTTTAATAAAAATAGTCTTCAGGGTGTTAAAGGACGTACTTGACTTACTTTAACCAATGATTCTTGTCATTATTTGGAATAAAAAATGGAAATTAAATTTTGGTCTCCGGTGACTTTTTTTGATGTTCAAAGTAAGTCAAGTACGTCCCACCTCGTTTCATCTGACTTCCGTATTTTCCCCAGAAGCGGTGTATGACAGGTTCATTCATCAAACATTTTCACTTATAAAATGAAGTAATCTTACTGATGCTCGGTTGTCCAACATCGTTTGTATTGTAATTACCGGAAAAATTAATTAAAAACCAATCATTACAAGAATATTCATTTTATTACCGTTCTACTAAGAACATGTGAAAAACCGTTGTCACTGTTCAAATCGAAGACATCCAAAGGTACCTATCCATTTTTTGTAAGGGTTGTACGTTGTGAAAACTAATGGTTCAGCGTCCCCCACCTCACCCCCACCAACCGCCACCTGCTCGTGTGTAGCTGACGAGGCTCATTTCTAATGTGGATCTAATGTGCGAGGGTGCGGACACCACGCAAATATTTATATAACCCCTCCCCTAAAGCCTCCAGGCCAATTCTCAAAACCTCCTTCTCCAAACAAACCCACAAGTGGTTTCAGAACAGACCAACAATCAATCAAATTTAAGAGTTCGACGCGTTGAATAACATTTCTATATATCATTCGTTTTCATTTAACTTGTTGCTGGAATATATGGCTTAAAAGCTTTATTTTACGAATTTATACCTATGAAATATGTAGGCTAAATTCGTTATATTATCTCATTTGTCTTCATTAATCATTTTGTTTTGAAGAGTTTTTATTTCACATTTACATTATTCGTTGGTTAATTTTAATTTATCTGCTACCGGTTTTGATACATCCATTTCATTCACTAGCAATCTTAAACTATCTTAAAATTTATGCATGTACAGAAATGATTTGATTTTATTAGGTAAGGTTAGTATGAGGGGTGATTTTGGGAGTGAGGGAGAACGGTGGAAGGAGTCAACATAACTGGTTAAAATTGTCAATAAGTTAGTTTTAAGATTGCTATCTACCATAAATCTATCCCTCCCACTGCGGTGCAAGGAGATTTTCCGTGAGATTACCACAGGAGAATTCAAAGGGACTCCCCCAACTATTCTCTTCCAATCCGGCCTACCATACAGCTGGTGGGCAGACGCATCCGCCGCAATGACCCGGACATACCTCACCCCAAGAACCCGGGCGCCCCTGCTAAGTCACCAAACATAGCGAACCATTCGGAGTGACCTGTGGCAGAGGTCTTGTTATCCAATAAATGGCTTCCAGGGCCTCCTTACCCGACTCTCAAATTGATAATACTTAAATTATTAC
This sequence comes from Limnephilus rhombicus, assembly GCA_929108145.2. Classification (NCBI taxonomy): domain Eukaryota; kingdom Metazoa; phylum Arthropoda; class Insecta; order Trichoptera; family Limnephilidae; genus Limnephilus; species Limnephilus rhombicus. Next base: position 39,788,267 of record OV815278.1, read on the forward strand.
AAATTATGTTACAAATGTACACGTGAAATAAAACTCTTAAAAACAAAATGTTTAGAAATTGTTACATAGTTAATCACCCAGATCCTTAAAAATATAATCTTATAGAAATTATTACGACGCGACGTCTTTATTAGATGAGTGTTGAAGTATGTTGCTTGGAAGTTTGATTTTACAGACATATATCTACAAAATAGTTAGGCTAAATTCGTGTTAAATCAACACGTTGTTAAATTTTATCAGTCTGATCATAGCACACTTCCGATAGAAGAGACCATTAGTAAAATAATACAATTATTTAGGTAACATGACTGTAAAACGGATATCTTTTTGTGGTTTCGCGCTTCATCTTTTTAAAATTGGGTGTAGATATTGTACGAGTGGAAAAATGAATTTTAAAGTTCTCAGGGTGTTAATCACTGAATTGATACCAATTGAAAAGGGGAAATTGTGTAAATTGGCGTGATTTAGTAAGGTTAATGTAACTTACGAGTGAGTTAGAGTTGGTCTGGCTCGGTGGCAGGTCGCGTGGAAATCTGATTCCTGGAAACACAAATAATTCATTAACACAATTTTATTAGGAAATTTCATAAAATTTAACTAAAATCTATGATAATTGAGGAGCGTTTTCAAAAATAGAAATACGAGTAGAGTCTGTCAAATACGAGTATAAAAAACGGAACTACCAAATTTTTAGGCTGGCAACACCAATTTACATGTCAAATATTCTTTTAAAGTGCAATGGTACTGAAAATACAGAACACTGTACACACAACAAAAAAAAATTTGTTCCTAAAAAAAAAAAAATCGAAGGAGCACTGTTGTTAAGGTACCTACTTAATGACATAAATTTGATTAAATTGTGTTTCACAAAGTGATTGGCTTTCATTTAATTTAACATAAATTTGAATTTAACAGTAGGTAGAAAGGAAGAATCATTTGTGGTGAGTTTAGTTACACTACTTTTATATCTGAATGAGTTAAATATATTCAGACCTAAAATTAGAGATAACGCTAGGTACTTAAGCTAATATTAAATAAATGTGAGCAAATTTTAAAGTGTGCTTTATACAATCAGTTTTTTTCAAATTTGACTTGATTTACTCGAAAATGGAAGCTCAGATAAAAAAATATTATGCTACAATATTAATAATATTACAAAATTATAACGACCCCAAATATAATGATTCAATTCGATTCAATTTATTCATTTTAAAAACATTAAAAAATTAACACTTCAAAGCGTTTTTAAAAGATAGAAAATATTTAAGATAAGATAAGCAGATTTAAACTAACAGCAGCAAAGCTTGCCGTCTAAATTGTGCTTCATTGGTGTTAATAATATCGTTATTATTCATTATGTTAACACAAAATTGCAAACGTATAATAATAATAATACGCCTTAATGCAATTCTAATTTTGAGATCAGTGGGAATCTATTTTGCAATGAAATTTTTTTTTCACTTTATGCCTTTTTAATCCTACTAATATTATAAAGGTGAAAGTTTGTATGGATGTATGTTTGTTACTCTTTCACGGAAAAACTACTGAATAGATTTAAAAAATTCTTTCACTAATAGAAAGCTACATTATTTGCGAGATCTATAGGCTATATATATTGATAAGCTCTCGCGTTATGAATAATCTCTGGCGTTATGAAATTATTTATCATACGTTTTCTGTCGTTAACAAAATCGATTTATTACAAACGCCAATTGTCGCCTTGGAAACGATGTTTTTTTAAAATTAGGTTACTATGGACATCCCTTTGATGTTAAAATTCAAATATGTATAAAATGCTAATTCCTACTTTACTGAGTGGATTTTAATGAAACTTTACAATAATATAAACTAGGCTATAGCTCAGACCTCTGGCATTACGAAATTTGTATGAAAAAATTGCAATAGATGGCACGATTAGTAAGATATCTACAATTCTTTAATCGATTCAAATTATTACGGAAGTAGGTACTTCAAATAAATTCGCTAATTTATATATTTTCTAAAATAGAATTATTATTATAAGCAATAATTGTCAGCCTGAAACACTCATTTACATTGAAAAATCTTCCGAGAAAAGATACTTGCCGCCAACGGGACTTGAACCCGTGTCCTTCTGATTGCCGGTCGGATGCTCTGACCACTGAGCTATGGGGGCTTATCAAATACCCACCAAATAATTCAATATATACTAGTGTTTCATTCAACAATTACTGCTTGTTATATTTTTTCCACCTGAAAACAACCAACTTTATTTTTGCGAGAAAGACATTGTTAGTGTTAAATCCCTCGCTAGGTGGCGTCGAGACAAATTATGTCTGCATTTATTGGGGAAATACTTAAACTTGTTAAATATTAATTATTATTTTTTAATTTATAAACTAACGTTTAGATAATAAAGGGTTGATGGGGTAGTGGAGTGGGGGGAGGGGTGGGTGGAGGGGGAGGGGGATTGATGGGGGGAGTGGAGTGGGGAGGGGGAAGGTGGTGAAGGCTGAGTGGAAATCCCCTAATACCATGCGAGCGAAGCCGCGGGAAAAAGCTAGTTTTTAATAAAAATGAAGGTTACACAGCTTTAGATCACCATTAAATATTCTTATTCTGTGTATAGGTGTCCACGTAAGCGCTAATTCAGATTTTCGAACGTCTATATGTTTCTTTGCTTTATGTGAAATAGAAAATGATAAATTTTCAGGAATTGACACATCTACGTACTTACATATACATAAAAGTGAAATAACTATCTAATATATGGGTATTTTGCTGTGTGAAAACTTATTTTTTCAAGTATGTAGATTGTAGTATGTCACTCTTTTGTCAAAAATCTCACTTTTTAAATAACGATGGCTTTTCACAAATAAATTAGGTTTTCTAATTATGCATAAGTAATGTCAGTTAATGGCAGTTCAGTGAATATGCATTTAAAGATTATCGTAAAATATTGACGCCGAGTAATCATCTAAAACTATTTAAAGAAATAAAAAGTTTTTTTTTTAATATATATTTTTGTAAACACGCTTCGCAATAATGAATGTCTAGATAATTACTTAAACGCAAACGAAATAACATGTTTTCTGTTATTGATTGCTGCAGTAAACGTAAATTATTCATAGTGTACATGGTGTACGGAAACTCCGGAAGGGATGAATCTAAACCACACAGAGAACTCAAAAAACATTTTTTGTAGATCTGAGCATTTAAAATATGTTTTTTCCATTATTTTGTAATTTCAGGGAATAAAACTTTTGGAACTGGGTCTCTTCGATGAATTTAAAAAATTAATTTGAAAAAATCAAAACTTAAACAACTGATATTAACCTCCCCAGCAATAGGTTTTTTTCAAATTTGACTGAATTTACTCGAAAATGGAAGCTCAGATAAAAAATTGTTATGCAACATATACAATATTAAAACACATTGAGTAACACTAAAATTATTAAAGATGGTTAGAGAGGAAGTCCCACAACCCAAATAATACAAACTTAGACGTTAAGGTGCGAAATATACCGGTTTTATTTGTAATTATAACAAGACGAATTCTTTATTTGGTGCTACCTTGACGGAGGCAATAACTAAACCATTTATATTTTAGACCCCAACATTATAACGACTCCAAATATTATGATTCGTTTCGATTCAAATTATTCATTTTAAAAACACAAAAAAATTAACACTTAAAAAACAATTAAAGAGAGAAAATGTTTATACATTGATGTTAAACATATAGGTATTCGAAGTGATTCTATTTAACAACACGACAGCTCTCCCAACTGGGATATCCAAGGTTAGTTCTGCAAGCCTTATATGAATGTGGATTCATCAGTTTCCTATTTGCACTATTTACGAGTTTCCAAATACCGTGCACATGGAAAAGTGCATTTAACATAAGAGCTTAAAAGTCGATCGACATTGAAAAATACACTAACACTTGAAAATAAAATTGAGGAAAACAAAAATAAATTCCGACACAAAATTACAAAATGGATTAAAGACCAAAATAGACAACACTACCAAAATATCGTAGCATAAAATAAATTAAAAAAACATACAAGTAACACACAAAACCAATATAAAACACAATCACCCACAAACACACAACACTTATTAAAAATATACATATATATATATAAACGATATGTTTAAACTTAACATCAAATCGAAACTCATTTCATATGCAGACGACACAGCAATACTAACTGAGGGTTTAACTTGGAATGAAACCCAGAAAACAGCAGAATTAGACTTAAACATCCTAAAAAATGGTTCGACTCAAACTTGCTGTCACTTAATACGGAAAAAACCTTTGTAATACCGTTCACCATTAATAAACATGCATTCCCTGAAAATTTAAAGATAAGTATACATTCATACAATTGCAATAGAAACACAAATTTATGTAAACCTGACTGCTCTGTACTCACTGTTAAAACTAATATAAAATACCTCGGTGTAATTATAGATAACAATTTAAAGTGGAAAATACAAATCAATGCAACAGTAGAAAGATTAAGAAAATTAATGTACATTTTTCTTAGAATACGAAACATTTTAAATTTTAAACTATTAAGAACTATCTATTTCTCACTGATCCAATCTGTATTACAATATGGAATTCTTGGTTGGGGTGGTGCATTCAAAACTTCTCTCATGCCTTTAGAAATCATCCAAAAATTATTAATAAAAATAATTCTAAAAAAACCATATGACATCCCCACCATAAGATTATTTCAAGAATTTAAAGTCCTTTCACTACACAATATTTATAAAAAAATTACACTTTTACAAATCCACAAAGATTGTTTCAACAATGATGACTCATTATCTATTTCAAACAGCAAAAGACCAAGTATTCTTGGCTCTATAACTATACCGCGTTGTAATACCACTACAGCCCAACATTTTTATAAATATATTGGAGTCAAGTGGTTTAACCAGTTACCCCTTAACTTAAGATTGGAAATTAATTATAAAAAATTCAAAAGTTCTATAAAAACACTAAATCATTAGCATATTACAATAATTCAATTTAATAATACAATAGAATGTCTCTCAACAATTGATTTTGGAAATCCATTTACTTTTATATTCTTTTCTCTTTTCTCTCTTCCTCTTTCTCTTCTTCATCTTTTTTGTACTGTTTTTCTTTTTTTTTCTATTCTACTTCATATATCTTGTTTTGAATGTGAATGTGAATACATAAAAAATATATAAAAATTTATAAAAATATATAAAAATATATATTATAATTCTAAAAAAATATGTTAAATAGTTTTTCACACACGCTGCTCCACCTTTTTTACACGAGCATGCTCTAAAAAAAGGTGAATCACGTTATATAAAAAAATGTATCTGAAAAATGTAATGTCATTATTGTATGTACAAAAAAAAAAAAAATAAAAAAAATAAAAAAAAATAAAAAAAAAATATCGTTTTTAACCTAATATAATATTATTTATTTTTAAATTTACGTTAATTTTAAATCTCTACTTTTTAAGTTTAATTTATCTTAATCGTATGTTTTTTTATTTAATGGCGGCCTCAGCACGGGTAATCCATCCAGTGAGGCCAACATAAATAAATAAATGTTTTAATTATTTGATTTTCACTAAAATACCAGTTTTCACTTCAGATCACACTTACATTTTGAAATAATAAAGCCTCTGTAAACATGCGTTTGTTTCATAAAAAATTAAGCAATTAAAAGACGTTCCAAAAATTGAAGTAGAAATTTATTTTAATGATAATTAGTGCGTGTTTTCTATCTAAAATTAGGAATAACCTTATAAAATTCGCGTGTTTGTTAAAATCATTCGATATCATAACCTATTGTGGATGAAATTTGATAATGTCAAATTCAACCCGCGCCCGATTTTAGGCAATCTACGTTGCATCGTTAAAAGGTCTCCCGTAGGTAAAAGAGTCTCCGTGTCCTGAAATTATTTTAACCCTAAAGCCTTTCAAACAAAGAGCACAAAAAATCTTCATCAGATCAGATAACACCAATGCGGAAATCAAATTTCCGTTGGGAACGATGAAATATTCGAGTCGATAGGTTATTTTAATTGCCGGAAATCTGATACAATAGGGGAATTACGTATATATTGTTCTTAAAATACCACAAATAGGGCGCCTTTGCATAGAAAAATATTTTTATAAGGATCACAATTTTACTGCGTTTTTTTTAACTCTGAAGATTTTTTGTTAAACTGATTTTTTTTTTAAATTATAAATCAAAGATACAAATTTAGAATGTTTTAATCACGTGTTGGTTTTTATCAACTTTTTAACCATCTCCCCTCCTCGTGATATTTTAGTACAAAGTATATTCAAATTTTCAGAATGTATCTTTAATACAGTTTAATAAATACACGTGATATCTCACTATACCCCCCCCCCACCCCCTCCCCCCCTCCTTGTGATATTTCGTGATTTTTTTCTGAATCCCCCCCCCCTCCCCCTTTCGAGCCTCACGTGATTTTAATGGATGACCAATAACATTCTAAATTAACTAATTTAATTACACAGTTAGTAGATAATATTCTCGTTAGTACGTACAAAGGAAAGTGAGTTAGGGGGAAAAGAGTGACTCTAAAGCTTTTTGTAAAAATGAAATGATTTTTGGTGATTATTACTGGGCTAAACATCGCTGTCATTGGTGGAGTTCAATCATGAAACATGTCAATTATTTGAAGTATTTTATTTACTTAAATTTGTGATGAAAATAATTAAATAATTTGGCTATTAACTTAAACAGGGTAGAGTCATTTGGGGCCATTCATTTATTACGTAAGACGATTTAGGGGGGGGGGAGGGGGGTCGACCATGTGTTATTTTTTCTTACAAGGGGGTGGGAGGGAGTCTCGATAGTATTTAGGAAAGATCGCAAAAATGCGCAAATAACAAAGTTAAAATTATTAGTACCTTTGTAAGTACAAATAAACATTTCTAAAAATTGTTACTTTGAAAAGTAAACATTAAAACAAACCAAATGTGTATTCATTTTTTCCTTTTGATTCTTACGTAATAAATCTTAAACAGGGGGGGAGGGGGTCGGCCTATTCTTATTTTTTCTTATAATAGGGGGGGAGTAAGTAAGTAAGAGACTCTCTTTTGATTATCTAGATTTAACCGCAATAAACAAAATTGTAATCTATTATTATTTTCATATTAAAGATAATAATAATTACGAGTATTACAAAAGGTAATCAAAATGCTTTAAAAGCGATCTCGATGTAACTGAAAATGGCTTTATCGCCTTCGATTGATGTTTTTGATTTTCAAGAGGTTTTTAATTAATCGTCTCCGAGTCAGGAAATTTAATGTCATCTAAATCTATGCTAGCTGAAAAATAATATAAGCCTCAACTTCGTACACCCTTCTTCATCGCCATGATCTTAAATCTTTGAAGCAAATTCCTGCTTAGGTAATACGATTATATTATTATTTTCAGATGGACACATCATGTCAAACAATCTCCTCAAAGCAATACACATCTTCCTAAACTTAAGATACATATATAAACTATAACAAATGAAAACAATATATTTAGCACTTTGTTAATCCATTATAAAATATGGAATCATTGTGTGGGGAGGAGCAACATAATGCTATGGAAATCGCACAGAAAACCATCATAGGAAATACTTAAAAAAAACAGATTAACTGATCAAATATTCAAAATATGTGACGTATTAGATGTACGCCAATTATATTAAACTACATTCTTTATAAAAAAATAAAAATTCAAAAAACCAAACTATCTAGACCAGTTACACAAGCACATAAAAAAACATTATAACTCCTATGGTATACAAAGCTTTGGACAAAGTCACCACAAATATTGGGCAATAAAAGCATTCAACAATCTTTCACTCGATAAAAAATACGGAAGAACAAAAAAAAAATCACATTAAAAAATGCAAAGATTTTATTTTTTACTAGCTTTTTACCGCGGCTTCGCTCGCATGGTATGAGGGGTTTCCCACTCCGCCTCCTCCCAAATTTGTATAAAACTGCCCGCGTGCCACCTACTATAATTTTTTATATAAATTTCATAATGCCAGAACTCAACGGTAGTTTTATACAAAATAACGAACAAAAAAAAAGAATTATCCAATTTGGTGCCGTCGTTCGGGTTTCGGCGATTCATTTTTAGAGATAGTTATTAAGTACGATGCCAACAAAGCACTCTTTTTAGGGTGAATTGCCGAATTTAAAAAAAACTTCGTTTCCAATCCGACAATTGGTTTGTTTTTTTCTGACGTTTGCAATAAATCGATTTTGTTAGGCACAGAAAACGTATGATAAATAATTTCATAACGCCAGAGATTATTCATAACGCCAGAGCTTACTAATATATAAACAGACAAACTCGGGCCGATTCACAAGATCTACATTACAACATACATTCTACCAACCTACAACTAAAACGACTTTTGGACAAAGAAATATGGAATACTTCTCTGTAAAATTATTTAATTTACTCCCTCTTGCAATGAAAACCACAAAAAAAAAATAACCGCCTTCAAAAGTAGCATAAAAATATGGATTATGGACATGGGAAGGAAGAAAATAGATTCAATTTTGCAACCCAACAAAGAATAATTCTTTGTTTTGTACTTTCTTTTAGATCTAACTTAATAATTTTCCTTGGCAAAATTCTAACATAGATTAGGTATTTACTTATAATTCAAATAATAAAACTTGTACAATGTGTCCTTAGAACGGGATACCCCAGTTAGGACACATTTTCTCTAAAAAACTGTAAAAAATATATATATAAATAAAAAAAAATAAAAAAATATAGCCTATAGATCTTGCAAATAATGTAGCTTTCTATTAGTGAAAGAATTTTTAAAATCCATTCTGTAGTTTTTGCGTAAAAGAGTAACAAACATACATCCATACAAACTTTGGGCTTTATAATTTTAGTAGGATTTGATATTCACAATGTCGTATTGTTTTGCAAATATAACAGCCCACGGGTTCAGGACGCTTAGTTGTTTTATTATAATTTTAAGTTATGCGAAAATCTGTTATTAGATTTTATTTATATCATTAAGTTTATTTTAAAAGACGTAAATAATCTGTTGATTTTCCGAAAATAAATAAAAAAGATATGAATTAAAGTACAGAAAAAGCAATATGTATTACTAAAACTTTACAACATAAAATAAAAAAAACACACCTACTACCATCACAATACTCACATAATAATATACAATGTTAACTTATAATATATACCTATTTTTTTTTCATTACCGCCTGCAAGTATTTTATTTTATTTCATCTTAGTTTCATTAAAATTTATTGCTTCATATTTTATTGAAAGGCACCTAGTGAGGCCCACATTATCAAATAGTGTTTTAAAATGTAAAGTTATTGTCTGAAATTAAAAAAAATATATACGTACAATTTTAAATTGGCATGATAAAGCACGATAATGTTTTAATATACAGGTAATAATTTGTGATGTCAATATAATTTCACTGTTTTATCTATTCGCTATGTTGTTTATTTTATCTAAGATAACATTTTTTTAAATATGATATAATATAAATACGTCAAGGGAAATAATATAAATACGCCCAAGGGAAAGTTTTTATAGTCGATAAATTACACAATGAAATTATTTATGGACTAATTTATGATTTCTGTCAATGCAGTGGGCGCAGGTACAGTGTATTCTAATGATAAATTACCGTTTCCCGCCAGTAAATGGCTGAAACTGGATGAAAATTGCTTTCTGTGTCTCGTATTAAATAAGTGGCCATTCTTATAGAACGACGATAAATCTAATACTGGTCATTTTCGAGTAGTATGTTTTATTCTAACAAAACACTTTCCAAAATTTTATTTTTCCTGGTGTGTTATTAAAGTTTATTTAAGACGATTCTTATCGTAAAGCACAGCACTAGAATTATTTATTTGGAGAAAATGATTTTAACAAGTAATGCCGCAAAATAATAAGATGAATTCATTGCCTGCACCCGTAAGCCTACATACGCAATATGAATAAATAGTTTGGTCCATAAACAAACTCAAATCTTACAAATACATACAATATTGTATCAGTATCAATCATCTTGATATTTTAAGGCTTAACTTGTAAAAAGAGTATTTCCCTAAAATAATTAAACTCGCGTCATCTAAGAAAGAGTAGACTATGAATTCTTTTAAAATCACCTTAATGAGCACTTATATTAATTTTGACAAAAAGAGGAATTTATTTAAAGGATAATTAGTGCATGTGTATAGATTATGGAATCTTATGGAATTCGCGTGTTCGTTAAAATCATTTGATATCATAACATTCGTGGATGAAATTTGATAATGTCAAATTCAATCTACGTCTGATTTTAGACAATCTGCGTTGCATCGTTAAAAGGTCTCCCGTAGGTAGAAGAGTCTACGTGGCTGAAATCAGTTTAACCCTAAAGTCTCTCCAACAAAGAGCACAAAAGTCTCTCCAACAAAGAGCACGAGCACAAAAGTCTCTCCAACAAAGAGCACAAAAGTCTCTCCAACAAAGAGCACAAAAGTCTCTCCAACAAAGAGCACAAAAGTCTCTCCAACAAAGCACAAAAGTCTCTCCAACAAAGAGCACAAAAGTCTCTCCAACAAAGAGCACAAAAGTCTCTCCAACAAAGAGCACAAAAATCTTCATTACGTCTAAAATTATTATTACGTTGAAAATACCTTGATAATTCAGTTCATATGCGAAGTACCTATTTGTTGATTGTTATGTTTTGTGGACCACACGTAAAAATGCAGCGCATAGCGATATCGTATATAACGATAAATGGATTTGTCAAAATCGTTAACGTTAATCCTATGAATGAATAACAAATTTGAAAACTTTTGCCTAATTTATATGATATTGGAATATCTCATCGAAATCAGATAAATGCTGTGTTAAGTGGGTTGAAAAAAATAATAACTAAATGAAAGATAAAAACATTACTTCAAATTCTGTTAAATTGCACAACTCCTCTGAAACAAACGTATTTTCTGGAACCAACGCATAGGTAATTGTGTAATGGTGCTTGAAAATGGTTTTTGGTATTTTCGCCCTTTTCTTTAAATATTCTATTACAGATATCAGATAATTAAATTCATTCTCGTATAAATCGAGTGGTCTGGACAATTTAAAATAAACCAAAATAACAAACCCACGAAATTTTTATTTCAATGGTTAGAAACGCCACGTCGCTTAGATGAGCGGATCAAAGAAGGAACCAAAGGACCGCGAAGGACAATAACTGGTTTAATAAAGAAATGTTTATCTCAAATAATTATAATTCTTATCAGAAGTGAATTGAAATCATTTAAAGATTTGATAGTAAAAACAATTTTTAATTTACAATTATAAAAATAGGATGATTTTCATTGGCATATTATTTGCGAAATATCATACCTATCAAATGTGCTGCAGGAAGTTACTTACGCAATAACTTTAAAGTTTAGTTGAAATATATGAAACTACGTGGGTGGGGTATTTATCTATTGGAATGGAAAATGGTAATCGAAAACTAGTGAACTAAAATCATAAAATCCATATTTTATAATTTTTATAATTGATAATCCGTTGTGGAACTCCATTTCAGCATGGTTTATTATTAAAAAACCTTTATAACTTATTTCCACTAAATTAGTTAATCTTAAATTTTTGGAAATACGTTACAAAGGATTTATCAATCATAAATTCATATTATCATATAAAATTAGAATGGTGCAAAATAAGATTTTGGTTATTATGGGAAAGCTCTGAATAAAGGATTTCTACAATTTTTATTCATAGATATAATTTTCTGAAAGGATTCGTTTAGAGATTGTTCGGAATTCCGTTTAGTTTATGGAGAGTGCATGTGTTCCTTCCTATAGTCAATCTAAGAATAGAATAGTGTTATATTTTTAGTAATGCACAGTTATCGTTAAACGTATGCAAAATAACACGATACTGCGTTCAGTTTAAATTATTATAAGTTATGGCTTGACACTTCAGGCCTGTTTTGTCAGAGTTCAAAATATTTCCGCCTTGCAATAAAATCTAAATAAAATAAATATTTCGGAACGCATCCGAAAACTAAGTACCGTTAAATTAAAAAAGTGATGAAATACGCTTTTAAAATTTTGAATGAAAAATTTTGAAAAAAGTTTTGAAAACGAATAAATTTACATTTTTTTCTAACTGAAACTATAGACAATAAAAAAATACACACATATTTTATTAGCCAAATGTATTATAAACGTAATGTCAACTCACTAATGTGTCGTTTAATGTAAATATAATTAATGAAAAAATCCCAAAGATTCACAATTTTTTAATTCAGTCAAATTGCGATCGGTAAGTTTCATAAAAGCGTACATTTTAAATATTTTGTGGTAAAGATTTAGATTTGAATATAAAGCGTGGTGTTTTCTCTTTCTAACACCGTTTAGATCATATTTCTAAACATGATAGTGAGGGAGATATAACGATAGGCGAACAATTTAACCTGGGGGGTTAATGCTTGCAAATTTTTCTCTTTTTTTAATATATTAATGTTATTTATGTGTCTAATTCTAAAGGGCGAGTGTTATTTTTTTAGTAAATTCAGCTATTAATATAAATCTCTCTCATTTGTGATTTAACGCAAACTTTCTGGGATTTTCTAAGATATCCTAATGATAACAGTTCGAAAGAACTGATAATTTATCTGAAGCCCTTGGGGGCACTAATGTGTGGGGAGCAAAATCAGACAGAATGCCTACGCATCTCAAGTGTCCGGTTATTTCTCTAACACGCTTTTGTGGGGATCGGGTTCTTTATTTCGGAAAACTTATTATTTCAGTCGCCAATCATTATTTACCACATTATTACGGTTTAAAAATAAGTTTCTTAGCCCGTTACATTAGACTTCTGTGAAAATGATAACACACCTGCTGTAAAAATAAGAAGAGCTTGGAGAAATAAATTAATGTAATCAGTAAACTTCGATAAAAAATCCCACATAAATATCCTACCATTAACGCGAAACGTCGCAATGCTCAGAACATTATTTTATACTTGCAGTTAAAAACCCGCTCCGCAGGTTTTTGCTGCTAGGCCCTGCGGCCGGCTTTTAGTTCGGCTTCGCCCAGTTTGAGTGTTGGTGACCATTTTATAAATCCGATAGGAACTGGTTACAAAAATAGCTAGTTCCTCATATCCACTGTGATCCATTGGAGAGGATCCCATCACATTAACACGGAAACATATGGTTTCCTCCTTCATCGCACACGTCAAGAATCTATTTTAATGAATGAAGGCACATTTATTTGAACGACTCTAGACCCTCCAATATCCATGCATACGGGGTTAGCAAGCAGTATGCAAGTACTTACATTAACATAATACAAAAGAATAATAAATCTGGCAGCCCGTAGAATAATTCTTCCGAAATCTATAGAGAAAAATATATACAGATAAAGGTGTTAGTAAATAAAAAGAAAAATAAGAACTGCTCCCGGTTGAAGAAACATGGATAAGACAAATAAAAAACTGGTTAAAAAAACTGTGATCCAGTGACAGATAGTCACCGTGACAAAGTAACTGTGACAAAAAAAGCGAGACACGCAATGACGCCATATGTAATAAATATTGCATATAGTCGCCTATAAATTCTAGTACTTATACCTAGGGAATAGACGCCCATTTGCGAGCTGCTGACGGAAGTAGCGACATCTTTTGGCAGATTCTTGAATTAAAAACCTAATTACAACAGTAGTTTTGGTTGAAATTTCACGAACACAGGTGTTATTTGTGGCGCGGCAATAAGGTGTGGCGTCGGACATGCAATGGAAGTCGGGTTCTGGAATTCAACCACGCAGATGCAAGCGTATTAATACTGTTTGATATTCCGCCTTAGGAGACTTCTCTATAAAAAATAAAGTAAAATGACTAGGTAGACACGTGCTTTACTCATGAACTTTAGTATAAGCGATAAATTTCTGTGAATTAAATGGAAAATGATTTAAAGGGGTAGGTTCAATTAGTGCAAAACAAAAGACTTTGTGAGGTGGAGAATTACTTGAATACCTAAAGACTATTAACGATGGAAGTAAAGCTTTTTCAATTTTAAAATGCGAAACAAGAGAGCTATCTGCTCAATAAATTAGTATATTTGAAATGAAGACAATGCATTTTTGTGGAATTTGCACATGCAATAGTTAAGAAAAAGAGTTATTATGTTATTTTGATGTATAATAATTATGTTCACTTATTATTTTCAATTTTTATTACTCAGTGATGGAGAAATGAATTCTTTGAATTATTTTCACGATGAAATTTGAGAATTGACAAACTAGAGCAGTGGTTCCAACCTTTTTTTGACCGGGGACCTTTTACATTTTTTGTTCTCACAGGGACCACAAGGTAACAATAATGATAAGCTTTTAAGGTGTTCAATAATGATAAGCTTTTAATCGCGTTATTAAACGCGTCCTTGCCATTACTATCATTTTGCAAGTCAATGCGCTCTTCTTGGACTTCTTTAGCCACCTCCATCATTAATACCAAAAGCGTTACGAATCAGCTTTTGGATATCTTTCTGTAGTAAATGAATAAATGTTTCGCGGACCGCATTTTAGATCTCGCGGACCTCGCGGATTGGGAACCACTTAACTAGAGAGAAAATTAAAAAAATAGTAAAATTAACGTTTTTTTCAGTCACTTCTGTGGAAATAACCATTTCTTCGCCAAAAGTACAAACAATATTCTAAAATTAATTTATATTTAAAGCTTAATAATTTTCTAAAAGCTTTACACTTTGCTGTTTTGGCATCCCCTGTTAAAAATATTATCCTTTAAGATCAAAGTCAGGTGAATTCAATCATCCTAAAAAGAGTAAAGTTGATAAAAATACGGAATGGGAACATACTGAGTTATTGTGAAATGCAATAAGGAAATGAGAGATTTGTATATTATTAGGAAATTTTACTCGTCAATTCAAAGCGTAAGAATTGAAATACAGGCGATTAATTAACGTTAAATTAAATTGTTTTAGGATAACATATTTTTTGCTGACCTAACATTTTATTAAAATTTTTAATCAAGGTTCATCTTAATCTGTCTTGTATTTATATACTTCAACGCTGAATCGCCCCTTAGTCTGAACACCACATCAATTCTACAAAATTAAATTAAAAATTAACATTACTTTGAAATGATATGATTTTAGATTTTCACGGCCAAAAGTATTTTTGTTGTTTGTTTTTGGGGTGTTATGCCATGTTACGCTACCTCCTCCATTAGCCAACGTTTCGGACAGCGTTACAGTGTCCATCATAAGGGCAGATGTCACACATCACACATCTGCCACGCATCACACATCTGCCCTGATGATGGACACTGTAACGCTGTCCGAAACGTTGGCTAATGGAGGAGGTAGCGTAACACGGCATAACACCCCAAAAACAAACAACAAAAATTACTTTGAAATGTTTACAAATTCTTCAATAATCGCTAACAACCAAGATGTCTAATTATTCGGTTATTCTTTTATTGGTCCGGTTATTCTTTGAATATTTTGTGTTAATTAATAAAAGTTTTTTAATACATAAATAAGATTATTAACCAATCTAAAATATTTTTCTATTAAGTAATTGATTTTCATCATACCTTTAACTAATTAAGCGCCACTCTTCGCAATGTTTTTGTCTGTATTTTGTTTGGATAATTTTCATTTTATCCTGGCGAAAAAACCATTGGTTTTGAAACACGTCGATAATTTTGATTAAATATGTGGTGTATTCAAAGTGATTTGTTTTCATTTAATTAAAATGTTGCCACAAAGTGAATTTGCGATTATTGAAGAAATGATAAATTAACACTTCAAAAAAAAGTAGAATTGATGTGATGTTCAGACTAGGCAGTAATGCAGCGTTGGAGTATAGAAGACACTGAAGACAGGTTATAATAAATTTTGAATAAAAAATAGAATTAAATACGTGATCCTAAAATACCTATTGGATTTATAATAGGAGTAAACCCAGGAAATAAAATATCCCAATGAATATATTACATATAAATTTCTTTCATCTTATTATGAAATCTGCAATTCGGAAAGAAAATGCAAAATGCGAGCACTTCTTTAACGATAATGATATATAATTCAGTTCGTCGTCCCAGATCTTTCAATAAAGTAAACTGCATTTCAGTGAGCAGAATTTTATTTCTTCGGAATGCTTTACTATGAAATCAACTTCGGAAGAAATTCTTAAGGATGTTTCTTGAGAACACTTCCTTCTGAAATATATTAATACACAACAAAAAAATTAAATTACTTCACTCCACTTTGTTTTTCCATTTTTTTAAATACTTAAACCGTCTAGTTTGGTCACTATCACTAAAATAAAAGTTAGATAGCGGAGTTAGTAATTGAGTCGTTGTTTTGAAATGTTAACCGATTTAATTTTTTTTTAAATAATTCATTTACCCTGATGATGTTATGGTTGTTACGAAATTAGACGCAACAGTAAGTACTCGTATGTTCAAAAATTCTACCGAAGATTAAACTTATTTTATTATTTTTAATAATATGTTCACAAAGTATTGCCAAATATTTGCTTAGCATAAAATGAATTCATTTTTCATAATTTAAAATGTATTATGACCTAAAAGGAGAAATAAAAAACAGTTTAATGAGGTCAAAATACAGCGAATAAACTTTGTTTGGAGATATGCATTATAAAGACTCAGATTTTAAAAATGCACACAATGCTCGTGGAAACAAAGTGATTAATATATTTGTTCAATTCTGGATTTAAAAAAAATATTTTTTTTTCATTACGATTTTTGTACAGAAATCTTTTTCAACTGACGACTTTCTTTAATTTTAAATAACCCGCCATAAGTGCCTATTCAATTAAAACAAAAATTAAACATTGAAAATCTGTTAACTTTCTTTGCTGTTCTTTCATAACTCCAAGGTTTCATTAATCAGGATTTTAAAATTTCTTGTTTTACCACTTAGTAAAAGTTGAAATGTCGCCGTAACAGATGAAAAAATAATTGAATTCACGAAACAGAACTTTCGTGTTTAGAGTTGGAAAGAGATCCAAAAGCAACAAGTAAAAATTAAAGAGCGTTTTTTAAATGAATAATATTTTTTTTACGGATCGTATAATTTAAAAAAAAAAATTTTTGAATAGTATTAGTTCGATGATAAAGAAGTACTTATTTCACAATTTATTCAGAATGTATAAAAGACAAGTAAGTAGATGCATTTGCTTACCTTTAAGGTGGCGGGAAGGCTTCTGTGGTGGCTCTTTTCGATTCACGGGCTCAGGGATAACTTCACTGTGGTAGTTTAGATTCAACAGGACTAAAGCTCGCTGGCCGCCCGCTTATATAGGGGCGCTGGGCGAGGGCGGGGTGGCGGTGTGGCGAGGGCGGGGCGGTGGGCGGGCCGCGGGGGCGGGGCGGCTAGGGCAGCAGGCGGTGGGTGATGCTGATGGTGACCAGCGTCAATGTTATTGCAGTCGGAAATATTATGTTTGATGATGATGTACTGTAATAATTAGGTTTTATTGCTAATTGACTTCTATTGGGAATCCTTTGCAAAAGAAAAAGATGGATTATAATTTATATTTGATTGCGTTGTCAAACTTCACGTAGGTTTATCTCCTATTTACGTATAAAACGATTTATGTTGTATTGGTTCTGTATGGACTTACGTAATAGGTACCTACTTTAAATACACGTGATTCGATGTACTGTATCATGTGTACTAAATAAATATTTAGAAAACTAATTAGCATTGGCAAGTTATAAAATTAAAATTATTTTTTTTATTGTTGAAGAATGCATTATTATTTCTGAAACTAGTTGGCGACGATTAATTTCCACAGTTGGGTTATTTAAAAAAAAATTACACACATTATCTTATTAGCTTTAGATGCTAAGCTTTCACGGTGATATGACCCAAACGATAATAAATACTAACTGTGTTTGGATGTTTTCTATAGAGCCCTTTTTGTGAAAAATCAGCCAATCATCTATAACAATATTTATTATGGTCCTTTTTGGTAATTAAATATTAAAAAAGACAAACATACGATAACCTGACAATATTTGAAAATCTCCTACTACCATCACCGTAAGCGGAAAATGTTGCTTGAGTTATGATGGAGGACTTAACCAGTCGAGGAATTGAGCTCACGATGCATGGGTGGGACCGAGACGCGATGCGACCTCAGCCACTGACCTGTCTATTATTAATTATTTTATTACTAAGTACGTGTTATTATTTCCCCATTTCTAGTTGGTGGGTAAGTAAGTAAGTCAGAACAAGTAAATCACAGTTAAAAACTTATTTTTCTGAAGAATCGTACGGAATGAATGCAATGAACAGAAATATTAGAAATTAAAAAGTATCTTTATGATGATAAAATGTTTCGTATATTTGTTTACGTTATAATTGTATAATTTACTCATAAGTTCGAAAGATTTTTCACGGTAAAATCTGTTCGGATAATTTTTTTCATTTATTCGGAAGAAGAATTTGGTCTAAACCCCTCAAATTATGTAAGAAATGGCGTGCAGGACTGTACAATTTTGTATTCAATAATAAAACGTTCGCGATTAAAACATATATTTAACTGAACTACTCGTTAACAAAATAGTACGTTACTAATTTTCTATTATTTAATAAATTTGTGGTCAAGAGTAAGGATCTGGAATAGAGATCCGGAGGTTGCTGGTTCAAATCCCGGCGTGCACAAGTAAATTGTATTTCACTGATTTATGCTACTTCACAATTTAATCATAATATAAGACATATTTGCGGCACACTCCAAAGTGGAAAATACTCTTAGTATCGCCATGGTGTAGGACCACCATTCAGAATTGAAACGTTGCTAAGCAATTTAATAAAATAAAATACTTTTTGTTTAAAACCACGAGATTTATTAATTTATGAACCGACCGGTTTCGCTTTACTTAAGCATCTTCAGGGTACAAATTAATACAAGAAGTACATAATGTATGCTTATACATTATGTACTTCTTGCTCAAGTACTGCTCAAGTATACTTTTCCTATGTAACGAAAGAGAACAAAATAAGTTACAAATTCTCCAAAACAGGGCAATGAGAATAATTCTTCGACGAAACAGATTTTCAAAAATAATTAAAATGTTAAAGGAACTAAATTGGTTGACCGTGAAACAGATGCTGACCTTGAACACGATGGTATTTATCCACAAAATATTGAACAACACGTTACCAAAATACTTCTCAAATAAAATTGTATACAATAAAGACATTCACAGATATAACACAAGGGCGTGCAAGGAAATTAGGCTACAAAAAAAGGACAAAGCGAATAAGCAGAACAGTCTACTGTACAAGGGAATGAAGTTATATAACACACTACCAGAAACTTTAAAGTCCACACCAATTGGAAAGTTCAAGATGTATTGTAGGAGCTACATAAAACTTGAAAAAATATAGTGAATACAAAATATTATAATCAATTAGAAATTTGTAAACTTAAATGTACAAATTACTAAAAAAAATAAATTATTATTATTTATTATTATTATATATAACATAATATAGAGGGAGACAACATGATACAAATATAACAAACACGTAGACGGCCATAAAATACATTAATGTAAGTACACAAGTAATGGGAAAAACCGAAAGATAATTATGTAGACTAATGGGTTATAATAATAAATCTGGAGAAACAAAGCATCAACTGGCATGGTGGTACGGAGCACTGGGAATTTTTTTAAAGGGTTTATTGGAAAAAGACCTAATATTGAACTAGGTACTTGATATGTATAATTGATTTATTACTAAATTTCGTGGTTTAAAAAAAAAAATATATATTATTAAATATGTCAAACCACAAAGTGATTGCTTTCCACAATAATATGTTGTTCAGCCATGTTTGGTGACTAGATATGAATAGCCAAGTTCTTCCACACCTTCTTCCCCGTCTGTTCCCCTTCACACTGCCTTCAACCTCACAACATACGCCAATTGGGGATGCCATAGTCTCACTGGCTCCAGGCGGTTGGGAGCAGTCGGATTCTTATGTTACTTGGATTTCCTCGGAAATCATAAGATTTGTAAGTGGATTCTTAAATACCTATCTGTTTAATTATAAACCACATCGAAAAATGTTTAATTATAAACATTTACATTAACAAAAAAAATAGAAATTATACAATTGCCAAGGAATGTTAATATCTCTATGACATATCTTTTTTCTACATTTCTTCAGGCAGGTAAGTATCACACTAGTGAAAAAAATTGAATAAGATAATCCAAATAAACGCGTCATGTCAAATTTGAAAAAATAATCTTTACTGAATCTAAAGAGCCGTTCGCATTTTTGACGAGTATTTTAGTCGAGTGGAGAATATAGTAGTAACTAAACGCGTACGAACACCGTAATTTTAGTAGAGTGGGTGAGTCAGCTCTTTAGTAGATTCAATCAATTTCATTCTAGCGCCCTTGAGGTGATTTTTCACAAAAACGGCGCTATTTAAATTAGCCAAATATTATTATTATTATTATTATTAAGGACCCCTCAACGCGTCCCTGCGCACTGACACGCGCGAACCGGCCGTTTTAGCAGAGTTCATTTGTAAATGCGCGGAAATGTCGTGGCGATAGAGCGAAGATGCTACCCTAAAATTATGTATATATGCTTATATCAATCTCTTTTCATATCCATAGTTTATTTAATTTCATCTCACTAATTTATTCTTCCACCAATTCTAAAATAAGCTTAATTAGCGTATTTACTTTGGTTTGTAGCAACCCGTCGTCGCCGTCATCTTGCAACGGGCGGCGGGCACAAATGTATTCTACTTGAAAGTAATGCGAACGGTTTTCGGCGAGTCAAGTAACAAGTATACTCGCTAATTGACTTACTACTTGATCAATGTGAACGTACCTTTTGAGCCTGTCGGGATTACGTGATTCTCGCTGCGTTTTACGCTCGAGCATAAATATGTGAGCGTCTACAATCTGCATGCTGGGTTCTCCTAGCGTGGTAGGCCCTAGTGCTGACTGCGGACCGAGTCGTCCGTATTCAACATGGGCAGTTGTTTTCGTGGCTTGCCTATCTTGACGGTGGAAACGACGTAAACAAAGAGCAAATAGACACTTTTTGCATCCATTTCTTACTGATAGCGTTTCTCGCAGTATCTTCCTGTTTTTTTTTCCAAAATTGAGGGAGCTAAAACCAAAATTATTCAACTAGGTACCCTGGATGTCATTAAGATAATTTTTTGATGACTTGCTTGAAGGGCAAGAGTTATTTACCATTTATGGAATGAGAAAAAAAACTCGTGATCACACTGAGGTAAGTGTTTACCTACTATTTGAATAATTAAGTAGAAGCTCTCATTATCGCCCTGTTGTAAGACTAGCATTGGAGTGGAAACGTTGCTTGAAATAGTTTTTGCCGTGTTTAATGATAAAATCTACTTCCCCACCTTTCTTCCCCATTACCTTCAGGCTCACAACATACCCCAATTAGAGATGCCATAGTAGATATCACTGGCTCCAGACGGTATCAAGTGGGGATTTCCTGCGGTGTTCACCTAAAAAAATCAGACGATTTCATATTCCATACTGCCCTTCTCTTTTCCACCTCATCATCAAACAGTATTAATAACCTTGCGACTGCGTGGTGGAAATTTAAGAACCCGGCTTCGAGTGCATGTCTGACGCCACGAAATACGTTCTGCGCCATATAAACACATGTGTACGTGAAATTTCAAACAAAGCTACCGTTGTAATTCGGTTTCGAATTCAAGAATTCGTCAAAGGATGCCGCCACTTCTGTAAGCAGGTCACATGAGAACGTGCCCCTGGCAGGTATAAATACTACGATTTTGTAAATTTGAGTATCTCTCCCGATATGGAAAGATTGACGGTAATACTTAGTTGTGAATAATAGTATCACGCGGCTTTATAATTTATATGACGTCATTGACTGTCCCGGTGACTAGTTATCACTGGATTACAGTGGATCCGAGGACCGGGCTATTTTTGGAACCTGTTCCTATCGGATTTATAAAATGGTCACCAACACTCTAACTGGGCGAAGCCGAACCAAAAATCGCCCGCAGGGAATGGAGCAGCAAAAACTTGCGGAGAGGGTTTTTAACTGCTAGTCAATGAATAGGTAATTCATCATCATCATCATCTTCTTCCCCTTATCCTATTCGGGTCGGGGACCCATTGCATCGACAAGGCTCCTCCATACGTCCCTGTCTTGTGCTGATTGTTCGACCTCTGTCCACGGTAGACCCATCCTCTCCTCACACAGTTTCTGGAGTTGCCTCGCCCAACTGTGTCTGTGGCGGCCCACTGGACGTCTACCCACTGGAATCGCATTCAGTATCTTCCTCGGAATTCGGTCATCAGACATTCTTAGTACATGCCCAAGCCACCTCAGTTGCGATTTTTCTATGAAGAGTAGCAGTGGTTCAATGTTTAGATCATCTCGGATCGTCGAGTTTCTTATATGATCCCATTTTGTAACCCCTGCCACTCCTCTCAAGTACCTCATTTAGGGAGCTTGGACTCTAGAGCGTGTTCGTTCATTTAGCATCCATGTCTTGTGGCCGTAAGTGAGCGTCGGGCGGTATACCGTTTTAAACACTGCCATCTTTGTATTGATGCCAAGCTTGGCTTTTCTTATCACTGAGCTGTAGAGAGGACGCCTTACACTTTTATGTTATTTTGTAACATTTACTTTAGTTATGGTTACTTTTTTAGTTATGATTACCGTTATGGTTTAGTTATGATTAGTTTTTTTAGTTATGATTACCACGTAGAACTGAACTCACTTGTTTGTTCTGTGCCGTCCTTCTCCCCATTTGGACCCTGGACCGAGTCCCCGCCTACTGACCATGGCTGGTCTTATGGAACTGGTGGAGTTGCACCTGTCTGCCGCGCCACCCCCCGTGACATGAAGAGGCTGGGGAGAAGGCTGAACGGCATCCGAAAGCTGTCCGTCCGGCCTCCGGCGATCCGACGCTTTTCTCCCTAGGGTCTTCTTCTATGATTTCCAGTTACTTTCGTCTAGGCACCACCGGCTAGCTGGCTTAAGGACGACGCCGTCGGTTATCGGGAGGCCGGACAATTAGCCTTTTTCATTCTCTCTGGTACTGCCGGCAGTCAGATTGCAGTGACACCAGTTCTACTCTGTATATATACAGTATTTTTCTTTTGTTTCTTTTTTCTTGTATGTACAGTACCTGGTGCTGCCCGCTGGATTGTGTGTGGTCTTTCGCTGTAATGAGCTGATTACTCATGACGGCTGCTGTCATTTTGGATTACTTTATTTTTTGTTGATGTTACTAACAACTTGTTTGACTGTCCATGAGGCTCACTGCTTTTGCATTGATACCTCCATGGGCTTTAGAATTGTAGAGATTGACCATTACAGTACAGTCCTGTAGGCGCGCCCGCATACCGCTACCTAACACAGTTTGAGGGGACATTGAAGGTCTAGATTCGTTACATTAAATGTAGAGCCGTTTATTCAAAAAATTAGATTCTTGCGACTACTCCGAAGGGGCGACCATAAGTTGCCTATACCGGGGTGGAATAGTGGTGGGTACTTCAATGTAGAGAGGACGCAATACTCTGCTTGCCGCACTTATTCGTTTCCATCAATTTTTCCGTCTTGCCGACCATCGCTGGAGAATTCGACCCCAAGGTATTTGAACCTGTCCACCTGTTTCAGCTGGGTCGAGAATGAATAATTACATTTCAAAATTGTCACACTCTATTTAAAAAAATATATGCATGCTGAGAAGCACCGGAGACGTCCACATGCGTTGCCGATCGCACATATAATGGAGGTATGGAGGCAACAATTGCTGCAAGAGAACCTCGACTCGGGCGTAAAACGCGCGATATAACGGGTTCAGACGTGTCAATTTTAGTTAATCAACTTTTATTGAACCACTAAAATTGTTTGAAAAAACTTATTCAACTTTGTTGAAAGAAATCAGGCTTGTCAATATGCTTTCAAGCGATCGAGAAGATCAACTAAAACAAAAATTTTAACAAAACAAAAAAACGACTTCAAAAAATGCACTAAAAAGTAAAAAAATAATTTCGTATTCTTCTACAACTTCATAATCAACTTACTTTTTCTAATCATCAATATGTAGGTACGATTGTTATTTTTGAAGTCGATGTCAGTCAAGGTAGGTTTGTAACTACATACATATAGGTGAGATGTGCTTGTGTCGCACAAGCGACTCGCTGACACCGACTCGAAAAATAACAATCGTACCTACATATTGATGATTAGAAAAAGTTGATTATGAAGTTGTAGAAGAATACGAAATAATTTTTTTACTTTTAGTGCATTTTTTTAAGTCGTTTTTTTTTGTTTTGTTAAATTTTTGTTTATTTTTTTAATTTTTAGTGAATCTGAAGTACACTTACTAATTTGTCTGAATATGGGAAAACCTACTAAACGTGCTGCTCATATGAGACAGACATAATTTGACCATAACGACGTTAGGGTCAAATTAAGAGATTCGGCCGAGTTTCGTTAATTTGTCATGGATCCGACAATCAGAACCTAACCAAACTCTCATCAAATTACCCTTGAAGTACATCCTTTCCAATAAAAAAAGAATCATCGAAATCGGTAAGCGTGATATTGAGTTATTCGTCCATTTGTCGCGCACATACTTAATGCAAATTTTTAGACTTATATGGTTTTCTCATGGATGCCATTGTCGGTACTAAACCAAATTAAAATGGGACCACACGGAAAGCACCAGCTTTCAAATAAAAAAGGATCATCAATATCGGTTCACCCAGCCAAAAGTTCTGAGGTAACAAACATAAAAAAAAAAAAAAAAAAAACAGCCGAATTGAGAACCTCCTCCTTTTTGAAGTCGTTTAAAAATAGAAACGTCTGAACCCGCTAACAGCGAGAGATCGGGGGTGTTTGCACTTTACGCACGAGTGGTAAATCTGTACGGCTTGTATATGCAGCTACTACTCGCAATCGTGCGACATAAAACGCGCTATTCAAAACGCACCAACTGGCCCCCTAGCACAGTCGATCGATAAGGATCGATAGGATAACTTTCAGTAACTTCCTCATCGTTCCCTAGTATGACTGCAGATCGCCAACCAATAAGTGACAGTTCGAGTGACTAAATGTTCTTAATATATTCGACTTCAACTGTTGTTTTTACGTTAGCGATCGACGAGAAGTTACCGAAAGTTGTACTATCCTAGGGGGCCTAAATAGGCTCTTAGTAGAAGTTGCCCATCTTATCAAAGGCTCGTTTGAGCAATAAAGTGGATGTAGAAGATTTTCGAAAACGGATGAGGAATACACAAACTTAATTTACAGCCAAACGAAAAGCAAAACGGTTGAGTTAAGACAGAGCTATTTGGGAGGGGGGGGTGGGTACCACCGCCCCGGGAACCATTCGCCGGCAAGAATGAGCTTCGGATCCTAGGTGTAATTTTCGTTCACTTCTGTTTAAAATTTTTGTTAATATTTTCATCAATGATTAAATCACCGTTTATTGAATAACCAATATCCCTCCATAGGTCTATCCAAGTGGTTTGCTACGTTTGGTGACTTGGGGTGAGGTTTGCTTGGATCTTGGAGGTTTGTCTGGATCTTCTGCCCACCAACTGCGTGGCAGACCAGATTGGAAGAGACTGGTTGAGGAAGACTTTTAGATTTCCCAACAGGACACTCTCGAAACATCGCCTTGCACCGCAATAGGAGACGGCCGGCGTAGTCCAGCGTTAAGGCTCTTTTCTCGCATTCCGAAGGTCGCGGGGTCGAGGCAAATAAATTTTATTTCATTAATTTGTGTTATTTCCCAATTTATTCATTTAAAATAATATATAGTATATTTGCGGCACGTTCCAGAGTGGAAGATACTCTCTGTATCGCCCTGGTGTAAGACCACCATTCAGAATTGAAACGTTGCTTGAAATGGCATTAGCCGTGTTTGGTGACCAGATCTGAATAGCCAGGTACTTCCCCACTTTCCTCTTCCCTATCTCCTTCCCTTCCCCACTACCTTCAGCCTCACAACATACCCCAATTGGGGATGCCATAGTCTCACTGGCTCCAGACGGGAGCAGCTGAGACTCTTGTGAGGTATCACTTTACAAAAAAGAAGATAGATTCATTTATCCGTCAGTTCTGGGGATACTGACCCCACATTCCTACCTACCCCTCATACTTTTTCCTTCCCAGTACTTCCTCTCCTTCCTTTCCCAAAAAGACCCTCCTCACACCATCCCCAAATATGAGAAATACGCCCTGATGGGTATTATCGGGCCTCCCGATAATACCCATCGGGCCTCCCGTGCGGGTTAATGTTAAAAAAGGGCTTCGCTTTGCTAGCTCAAGGGAAATTCATAAAACGGTCAGAAAAATCGCCATAATTTTTTTTCTGTGATAAATAATCTAACTAACAGTAGGTACTTTCTATTAGTTTTCACAACTATATTATTATTTTTTATCTCCAACTGTTTTTCGCTTTGACATACGAATCATAATCATTTATGCGCTCTTGAGGTGATTTTTCACGAAAATGGCGCTCCACAAAATTATCCAATTTTTTAGGAAAAACTAAACCCTTCCACACACTTTTCCACAAATGATCATCTAGTCAATCCACGCTAGAAAGTGCACTATATAAGTATAATAAATACAAAATAATACAAGAATAACGTATCGACCTACCAGAGACCAATTGGGTAAATAATTCAACGACCCCAGATATTTTCATATCAGAGGGTTCGGCTCGGTAGAACTCCTAGCTGGACCGATAAATCCTACTGTTCCCTCAATATAAATATTTAAAAAATCTTTTATAATCCTACATGTGTTTAAAATGACTGATTTTTGTATTTTTATGTATAAATTCTTTGACAAATCTAATAGGCCTAAATTTTAGCCGAAATAACGAATGATAACATTTTTATAGTCTGAGAATGCCAAATTCTTTAAATCTTATTTCCTAAATCTGCATATTTTCTTATTTTTTCAGAAACAGATATTTGAATATTACAGGAATTTGGAATAGCGATATCAAAGATATAAGTTATTTTTTTAAATTTTGTCATGTAAAACTATATCGGGTCTTTTATGACTAATTGTTCTGTCTGTTAGTATAATCATAGCATATTTTATGAAATTCATTTTCTAAAAATGAATTTGGATTGTATTCATAATATTTATGGTACTAAATTATGGCAGTCAATCAAGTTGTGTTTAGTAATCAAACTTTGGTGAATTATTTTTAAAACCTGATTGTGCCTAAATGTATACTTGGATGGCGCTAACACAGAACATCCCGATATAATATGTTCTATGGTTTCCGGAAAAGTTTTCAAAAATTTTCTACATAAATCATCATTTTGATTTGAATCTTTGATTATATGCTTCCTATATTTTTTAGTATTAATGACTCTATCTTGAAAGGAATGCATTAATCCTCCAATACTCAACCATTTGTTTGACGAAACTTTGTCAACATAAGGTTGGTTGAGATAATTGAAGTGTTTGGCGTGAATAATTTTATTTGACCAGGAATCTAATAATTCCTGGTTGGTATTTGTAAGAATTTTGGCATTCTCGTCGTATAAATTTAAATGTGTTATGTTTCTATCTGCCTTGCAAATTATTTTGTGCATTTCTGAGCTATTAGCTTTCCTATGGAAATAAATTCTTAGCATTTCTACCTGATTGTGTGATTGTGACCTCCCAAATTTCTAGGTAAATTAATTCGTTCTATAGCTGAATTTGGATGATGGCAATTAAACGTTGTTAACGTAGTTCTAATTAATCGCTAAGCTATCTAAATCTGTATTGGACCATTTAATTACGCCAAATGAGTGAGTTAATAGAGGTATTCCCCAAGTATTTATTGCCTTTACTAAATTTTTAGCAGATAGATTGCATGTTAAAAATGTTCTGATCCTAGTTTGAAATTTGATCCTAATCATTTTTAATACTAGTGTGATCTAATCTATTCGATTGCGGGTTCAAAATATTTATAAACCTCATCCCCTTTCATACTTTTAATTTTAAAATTTCTTAATATACCCTCGTCTCCATCTACAATTTTGGTTTTCTCTATATGGATCGTTCTACATTTATCTAAACCAAAAGTCATTTTAATATCACCTGAAAAAAATTTAACTACCTTAATAATTTTGTCTACATTTGGTTCAGAATTCTAAAATAATTTTACATCATCCATAAATAATAAATGCGAAATTATACTACTCTCTCCCTTAATTTTTATTCTAAACTTGCTTTAATTAACATTTTAGATAGAGGATTCAATGCCAAGCATTAAATTATTATATTATTATTATTATTATTATAAATACTGTTATCTGTTTTACTGGTCAATATTAATCTCTCATTAGTCAAAATTGAACCCAGCCAGCATAAAAAAAAATAAAGGGTTGTATACGAATTTTTTTTTTATTTATTATGTCACCAAACAAAGTATTTTTTCCGACGAAAAAAAGTAAATAGCTTCACAAAATAAATATATTAGACCACTAAAAAAATCAATTCCAGACAATATCTTGTTTTAATATACAAAATGCCGTATCTTGTAGATTTCCTGCACATTTTGCGCAGAATGCAGATTGTCATTTGTGTCTGACATTAATGCCACTCTTTAAATAAAGTTTTTGAGGCGTGCTTGTGACAAGTTCCACGACAGCTTATTTACGGATTTCTTAATATTATTATGCACCTGTTTTTACTTCCGCAAGTCTGGGAAAACAGATGCAGATGCGAGATGTTAGATTGCATCTTCAATTGACTGATGTAAGAATTAGTTTGAGACTTATTCACTTGAATGCAGACCTTCTTCGAGAAATAGAAATAATAAAACCTTCCCAACAGAGAAAATAAATATGAATATTCACTATCATAAATAAAGCACCTTATGTATTCAAGAGGGGCAGCATTTTGAATTAATCTTAAATAATAAACGACAATCTAACTTAAGAATCCATAATTCTCAAATTGTGAATTCTGGTGTCGAGAAATTTTAACAGATTTTAAGTCTGGAATTTCTAACTCAACGCATCTGAGATTTTACAAGTCCAACTTCTTTCCACAAATCTTTCAACTTTTTAATAGTGTTAAACTCATGCAGAATCGGTAATAAACATCGGTAATAATTGAAAAAAAAAACACGAGCATTTTAGAGAATTTATACAATGACATTATTTTTTTTTCTATTTTTGGAATGCTATTACTTATTACTATTTCATACACGGGAATAGTGATTTGACATCATATACACAAAACTCTCTTAGTATGACACTAAAATTACTTGAGCTAGCTAGCAATCTGGGAAGCGGGTATGGGTACCGCCGCCGCGTTAACCATTTAATGGACAACCATGCTACAGGTCACCCCAAGTAGTTCGCAAGGTTTGCTGATTTAGTAAGGGTGCTTGGGATCACAGGGCGAGATTTGTACAGGTCTTTGCAGCGAAAGCGTTGTCCACTTACTAAGTGGTCGAGGGAGACCTAACCTAACCTAACCTAACCTAGACCTCTCCAGCCAAACTCTCTCGACCCATCGCCTTATATAGCTGTGGTAGGGATGGATTCATACGGCCGTCACATACCTTTTTCCTTCCCATAACTTCCTTTTCTTCCCTTCTAAAAATACCCACCATATAACATTCCCAAAGATGACATAAGCCCTGGGGGATTTTGTTTCCTCAGCGCCTCCTGCGTGTAGCTTATGTAAAAAAGCTGGTGATTTTGACTTTTTAATTATCTAATCGTAGGTTAGTTTTCTAGTTTTTTTTTGTAATATCTATATATTTTGAAGAGTCTGTGATTTTCTACGTAGTGTTAAATTCAATCACATTTTGTGAGAACTCATGACAGAAGGACAAATATAACATCGAAAAAAAAACTAAAAATATCACTAATCAGAAAACATAAGAGGTAATAGCAATACGGTGTAATATTTGTGGGACCTTTTGTAACTTTTTATTTACTTATTTAACAAATGCATTTTATGTAAGTCTTACAAAAATTATGTGAGTACATTCAATTTGATTCTAAGAAATCAGTCAAGTTTAAAGCATCTTTGGCGTAACGATCTACGCGTTTGACTTGGAATCTTGGGGATATGGGTTCTATTTCGAATGCAATGAAAATATATTATATTGTTAAGAGGAATATAAACGCTAGAAATATTTCGAATCTCATGCCTGCAAAATTTTAAAATCGAGCGTCTTTTTGCACGAGGCTAGTAAGCGAAAAAGTGTTTTTTATTTATTTAGTGCATAATTTTATAAGAACGAAAAAAAGTTAAAACATGGAAAACTTCAAAAATAGTCTTAGCCGTAAAGGGGTACTTTAAAAAAAAATGGTTATTGTGTTACTTCATAGTTAAATCATGAAAAAACATTTTTTTGGTGGTTTACGCTTATATTTTTTGTTACGTAAATAATAGTTTTATTGTAATTCCAATACATAGGAAAGCTAGTAAAAGCTTCGATTTATCCGTAGCATATTTTTTTATGTTTATACTGTAAGCCGATTTGTCGTAAAGATTAATCAAAATAGTATATACGATTTCACGTATATATTCATCTTAAAGGTTGTTTGTATGTAAGCGCAAAATAATATCAATGACAACACAAAACGTCGCGTAGGTATGAAAAACAATTAAAATTCTAATATCAAAATTCCATGCCAATGCCAACAATGTTATGCGAATTAATTAGGCAAATGTAGAAAATCCTTTGACGTGATTCTGAAACAACATATTTCATTAAATTTGGAGTCATTCGTTAACAAAATTATAATAATATTTTGATATAATTTGAATTTACGATTTTAATTAATCCTACTTATATTATAAAGGCGAAAGTTTGTATGGATGTATATATGTTTTTTACTATTTCACGCAAAAAATACTGAATGGACTTTAAAATTTTTTTCACTAACAGAAAGTTACATTATTTGCGAGTAATATTGGCTGTATATATTGGTAAGCTCTGACGTTACGAATAAGCTCGGGCGTTATGAAATTATTTATTATACGTTTATTGTCCAGACAAAAAGCAAAACAAATCGTTGCTTTGTAACTAAAGGTAATTATTTGACGTGCTCTGTCATTTTGTTATTTGTTTAGGTTACTATGGAGATCCTCGTGATAGTTAAAATTAAAAATTCAAATATGTGTAAAATACTAATCTATACTAATATTATAAATGCGAAACTCCGGGGGAAGGGGGAGGGGGAGTGGGGATAGGGAAGGTGGAGGAGGCGGTGTGGGAACTCCTCTAATACTATGCGAGCGAAGCCGGGGGCAAACGCTAGTATAATATAATATATTTTTTATAGGAATAGCTCTTCTTATAACTTTTGAAGGATATACCCATCAATGTATTGATATATGTATCACGGAAGAAGAAGAAAGTACTAATAAGACATTTGAAAAAGAACATAACACATAAAAATAAAAGGTAACGGTCGCAACTGGGACTCGAACCCAGGATCTCTTGACTTACCAGGACAGACGCCTTAAGGCATCGTAACCCCGCTCAAAAAGAAGAAGATGGAGAGATATTATGTTATTACGAATGTTGGAGAGAGTGCGCTAATATTTAAAACGGTAAAAATGAAACGAAAATCGTGAAAATGTTTAATAAAACACGACTAGTTTAAAATAGAGCAAAAATCTCTTGGGGGTTGTCTAAAACAGCATTTAAAGAAACAATGTAAATATTTTCATACCTACTCGTATAACTCGTGAAAATAATAATTTTCGGAGCATATTTTGCGATTTTTTTCTATCGAGGGAATTTAATATAATTTGCGTTGATGGGTATAATCTTCTAAAGTTATAATAATGAAAATTGAATATTTATTTACACTTTTAGAAAATGTCAATAGGTGTCGCATATAAATAATATCGGAAATATATAATAATCGGTCAGTGGTTGAGTGGGCATCGCATTTGGGTCCCACCCAGGCGTTCCGTGTTCGATTCCTCGGCTGGCTAAGTCCTCCATCACGACTCAAGCAACATTTTCGGCTTACTGTGGTGGTAGTAGGAGATTTTCAAATATTGTAGGGTTATTCGTAACTCAGGAATGTTTGTCTTTCTTTATAAAAAAAATATATCCGAGACACTTTGTAGGTTACAAACCAATTCTTTATGATTTATTTGTGATTTATTTATGATACTTTGTGATTATTTAAAAAGGTGGCAGCCAAAACTAAGTTAAAATTAGTCGAAGATAATATTAATTTTGAATTTGAAATATGTCGCCAAATATAACCTAAAAATAAGAGGTCTCAGTGACGGAGTTTGTTATTAAGGCGTTTTTCCCGGTAAGACAAGAGATCCTGGGTTCGAGTTATGACCGTTATCTTTTTTATTTTAATGTATCTTGTTCTTTTTCATATTTCGTTTTGATGTTATATCTTCATCATCATCATCACTTTTGGCTCTACAACCCCTGGTGGGTCTTGGCCTCCTCAAGAGTCTTCCTCCACTCATCTCGGTTTTGTGCCAGCTCTCTACAGTTTAGAAGCTCCATGGTAGATATATCTTTGAGGACGTTGTCGCTCCATCTTGATGCATCAAAACGTGGTTTAAATTTGACTCTAATAATAAATGGCTCACTCTCAACTAGATAAAATTGTTTAGAAACAAAAGGAAAAAGTATGCTAGGTGTGATATAGAGGCTAAAATGTGAAAGCTAATATTATTGATGAGTAGTAATGTATGTAGACGTAATTTCCAATAAAGGAAAGTACGGAAAAATTCCTACAAACTAAAGTATTAATGCTATAAATAATAAAAAAAATATCTGGGAAAAAAGGAGTTCAGAAAGTTTTAAATGTTTAAATTGATTAACGAGACCTTAAAGTATATTTATTTTTTATGACGCACAACAAAAAAGGAACACGGGACCGCAGAGGTTATCTTAATAACAAAGTTTTGGTAAAAATAAACTTTACCAAGAATTTACTAAATCTGGGTACATTTTTGTATGATTGAAAGGTAAGACAGTTCGAAAATATGTAGTATTTATTTTTTTACTAGCCCCCATATGTGTTTTTTATGTGAATATTGCACAGGGAATCCCAACTTCCTCTGAACTCACAACTATTTGGAGCTAGTGAACTATGGCATAAAATAAAATGTATTTCGCATGCCGGAAATTGAACCCAAGAGAAATACTTCTCGATCACTTACCACTCGAATAAAGGAAAAATGGACATGATTAGACCTTGCTAAAATTATAATGAAATATTTAAAAAAAATAGGAATTTTTTTCACGTAATGATTCACCCACCGAAGACAAATATTTGATAATTTTTGATTCTAGTAGGAGAGAAGTGGCAAGAGAGAGCCTGTTTACTAAACGTAGCAAAAATATACTTTTAATGAAAGAAATGATGTTTTTTTTTCTTCAATTATTCTGTGTTATTTTTTCAACTTTTTGAGCCGAAACCATGCATTTTACCGATAATAATCAGGGTGGGATCGTAATAAATATTTAATCACATGCTGGACTATGCAATTATTTGTGGTATAAATGTCAGCCGAAAGGTTGCCTGTTGCTACCACAAAAATATGAACTCTATAACAATTTCGTTATACGTCTTATGGCAACTGTTGGGCGCATATTATAATTCAATGGATTTTAATGCATCTTGGGTCCAAACCGTCGAAATGAGGATTTTTCAGAGGAGTTTATTGATTTATTCAGGTATGGAAACAGAACATCACAGAGTCACAACTAAAGATATTGTTTTTTGTATTTGAATATCTTTGGTCACAACATACCCAGATCATACCGAGTCTCACTAGCTCCAGATGGTTTAGAATCTTGTGCGGTTTTCACATAATAAAAAAGATATATTATAAAAATCTTTACGGTTTGCGACTCATTCCGCAAAATCAGAGACGAGATAAAATATCACGAATCCAGCTGTTAAAAGCCGATGAGTTTTCGTCCATTTTTTTCTTTTCGATAGCGTTGTAATTTTGGTGGCTTTTATTTTCGATAACGTTATAATTTTGATGGTTTTTTATTTCGATAGCGTTGTAATTTTGATAGTTTTTTTTCCCTTTTCGATGGTGTTTCTAAGTAGGTGAACAATCATAATTTAAATTCTGTTAATTGGGTAAATCTTGCTCTTGTTCCTCTAAGTTCAACCCCTGCGCTGTTAAATGAATACGACTCCTCTTTCAAATACCTAGTAACCCTTGAAGCATTTATCAATGCTTATCTAATGTTCTTCTTACGTCTGTTCGTCATTGTGAGGATCGTCACCCCTACTCCAATTTCCAAATACCTACTCCAATAATATTAAAAACATACTTCTCTATACATGTACAGAATGTAAAAAAGATAAATGGTGGTAAAAAAGGTATCCATTTGTTTTTTTAACTCTTTTCGTCACTCAAATCCATTATGTTAATATAGAAAACTACTTGAGCAGACCCGAGAATTTTTTTTTTAAATTGCTTGCTTGGTTACTGAAAATATAGGTACTTCCCCACAATCCTCTTCCCCATCGTCTTCCTATCTCCACTACCCTCAACCTCATAACATACCCCAATTGGTGATACCGTTATCACACTGGTTATAGACGTTCGGGAGCAGTCGGTAGTCTTGTGTATTAATGTATTAAAAAGGTTATTAGTAGCTACGTATTAAAAATATGGGTTTATTAAAATTTAAAAAAAAAAATAAATACCATTATTGTGTCGAGCAAAGGCCAAACTAGTTGTGCCTTACTTGTGATGGAAATAACGGAGATATATATTTTTTCGTTGAAATCAAATAAATTGATCAGTTTGGTACGAGTTGATCAGTTTAGTTGTTCGTCATTTACGACTTTACACTGTGAAACGAATGATTAAACAATAACATACAAAAAAACCAAAATACATGCTGAATTACACGAATTTTGGTAACAATGTAGATTATTGAAATGTTGATTATTATGAGCAATGAGGACTCATCATGCCAAATACAAGGATTAGGTTCTATTACGAAAACAAGGTATTCGAAATAAAAAAGTATATTGTGAATTAAAAAAAAGGACATCCTAATTCTAAAACTGTCTGGCATAAAGGGCTTGCTTAGATAATAGGTTGATGGTGATACCGTGATAAGTCGTAGTGTGGCAGTAGCGTGGCTTGTCGAAAACATCTCGTTTTGTAGAAAGAATCTCACATCATTCGAATGGCAGGGCTGCAGATCATTGGCTATAAGCCAAAAGGACCATCCAGAAGCAGGACAGTTGATGACTTCAGAGGCCAAGTATCCTCCCAGGATGATTTAAAGTCAGCTTCCAAGATGGCGAGAGTCACTTCCAACATCTATGATCTTAATCGTAGCGATTTTTAATCGATTCGTCGTCTTTCGGTCCAGGGGATCGCCCAATGCTCTGGGCTGCAATACAAAGAATGATAAGCTCTCTTTTCAAATCTCCTGATTTCAATTTGTCCAGGATCAGCAACTGTTGCATTAAAAAATATTGCAGGGCTCGCAATATTACCAATGCCCAAATGTCAATGGGCAAGCACTAGAGGTGCCACACACCGAAACCATATATAAAATGTGTATAAGAGGGTGCACACACCTTGTTACAAATACTTTTATGTAACATTTCCCGAATATTATTGTTAAACCTAATAGCTTGTGCGCGCATCGATGCAACTGTAATCCTAGGTTTAATGTTACGATCTTTTAAAATTATTTATCAAATCCATCTTGCAAAACACGAAAAACAAACCAAATATTCAGAAAAAGAATTGACATGAAATGACAGATGATGAAAACCAGAGAATATTACCAATGAAACTCATAGACGCAATTGATAAGGCGAGCACACACGAAAATTCAAACAAATACCAATGTGTGGATGACACCAAGATTATTTTCACCGAAAAATCTTCCAATAATATTTTTTCATTTTTTTTTTAAATCGCTGCAAACAAGATCAATACACATAGTTGTTGTTGTTACAAATGAAACATCAACCTATTTTACGAATCAAAGCCATGAGGCAACTTGTTGATAAACATATAATGTGACATAGTGTCGAACAAAATTTAGTGACAGAAACAGATTTTTTTTTAAATTACATCTCAAAAACAATACAATTTATCCCAAACACGTTAGGCGCCAATTTGAAAGTTTGAGTTCCAAAAAAAAATCTGAATTTGATTGAGAATTGGCTTGTTTTAATGAATATACAGTTTTACGAGCTTGCAATTGTGCATCTTTAGCCTCGTAACGCGATAAAAGTAAAAACTTCAACTCTGACCAAGTTAAGTTATCTGTATAGATTGTTTGAAACCAGAGCAAAGCTGAACCATCTAATATATCTGAGAAACAGCGAACAAGGTCT
This sequence comes from Limnephilus rhombicus, assembly GCA_929108145.2. Classification (NCBI taxonomy): domain Eukaryota; kingdom Metazoa; phylum Arthropoda; class Insecta; order Trichoptera; family Limnephilidae; genus Limnephilus; species Limnephilus rhombicus. The sequence goes on from OV815278.1 coordinate 39,824,701, forward strand.
TTTTCATTTATTAATCGATCTCCGGGTAATTCGTCTACGCGTTCTAAAAATACGTGGATGTCTGTTTTGGCGTCGTATTTCAGATGCCAATCCAGTAAACCACGGCATTTCGGTTCGCGTTTTACATATTTTGTTGATGTACGCCGTAAGTTTGTATCTGATACGCAATCTGAAAAGCTATCGTCTGAATGTTCTGAACTTTGGTTAAAATTATTTTCCCGGTTTCGATTAATAAATGAAAAATAACTTTTTGCCACTTCAATGGACTGTATGACGATGTGCCTGACAACAAGCTTACCAGTACTAGCACATATTAAATCAGGTAATATCTTCTTAATACGAAACAAATAACTTAACACCCACGCTTGTGTTACGTGTAATGTGCACGCGAAGAGCGTCATTTGTGTACCCCCCGGGGTACATGTTTTCATGTACGAGTAGGTAATGGGTTGTAAGGATTTCCGGCCATGTCGGTGTTGCCCGTGGTGGGAAATTTAATCACCCGATGCCTGTTAAACGCTGGTAATACTGAGCGCAGGGTGGCTGCAAACAAACCGGCGGCAAACTGGCAACCCCTCGACCCTTTTTAGTAGGTGTTTTGTGGGAGGTGGTAGACCTCAGCGTGGATTTTAGCTAAAATAATTGTTGATGGAACGTTGCGTTGCGGTAAAGTTATTAAAAAAAAAAAAGATTTTTTCTTTCGACTTTCTTTGAAGGGGGATGATGTTCAGTACGAAACACAAAAAAAGTCATTGTCAGGGTGTCAAATTACTTTATTTGAGTACCAATATATTTTTCTTGCACAAATTAATTCTGATACACACAATGTTATGCTAAAATTATTGATGTTAAATTAAATCAGTTTTTTGTATGAAAATTTTCAGGAAGTTTCAATTTGGCCGTACAGCGCACGGATTTTCTAAAAATCTTCATACTAAAAAATCGATTTTCGAAAAAAAAAAACAATTTTTTCGCCTACGACAACATCAATAATGCCATTTTTTTTTTAAATTAGCACTATAGCACACCCAAAAGTCATTCGCCGCCACTGCGATACAATATTTAGAGAAAAAAAGATAGCAATGTTTAGAAAATATTTTATGATAATGTTGGTCCACTGAGTGCTCTACTCGTGCTGAGGCCCCATTTTAAAGTGTAATTAATGGTCGAGGTGATTGAGGGGCGGCAAGGCTCTCGACTAGCAAAATGGAGGATGCAGGTTTAAAACCCCGAAAAAATGTAGATTATTTAATTATTGTGTGTTATTTCACAATCTTATTCATTAAAAAAAATTATATGTATATATATATATATACCTATTGCATATTTACGGCACCTTCCGGAGAGGAAGAAACTCTCAGTATCGCCCTGGTTAGTAAGACCACCATTCAGAATTGAAACGTTGCTTGAAATGGTTTTAGCCTTCTTATCTCCTTCTCATCTCCATTACCTTCAGCCTTACAGCATAACCCAATCGGGGAAGCTGTATTCTCACTGGCTCTACAAATAAAACTGTCTCGGGCACGCCGGGATTCGAACGCGTGACCCCCGCATTCGTAGTCTTTACCCGTTGACCACGGAGGCCTCTAATTTTTGCCTTTTTTATTTTTATTTTATTTTATGTTTATTTATCTATATAAAGTATGTGTCACGGCCGATGCCGCGACACGAGAATGTGTGAACTGTAAATCCTTTTTTTTGATAAGTAAAAGACCATTGATTGTGTTTTGAAATATCGATCATAGGACATAGGCTATGAGAGGAATAGTCTCTTACCTTTAACGGCTTCCTGCACCGCTTCAGGATCGATCCTGGTACTGGCAGCTTCCCAATATATCGGCACAACACCAGTCAAGCAACGACATTTTGATTTCATAAAAAATGAAATTTTGCGATTATTTGCGATATTTCGACTAGCGAGTTGTGACCAATGTCACTACGAAATTCTGCCCAAGTAGGTAATTTAAACTTGGGTGGCAATATTGTTTAATTTTTCACATGTAGGTAGGAACATCTTCTTCTTTTACTGGTAGAGACTTTGAGGAAAGGAGGAAGAGAAAGGAATACATGATTGATGAAGGACTTAGGGAATAGGGATTAAGTTTTTTAAAAAACTGTTTCAGAACCAAACAGTATGTTTACATGTTCTATGCCTGTTTCACTAAGATATACCTGTGTCGAGACAGGCGTAGGGGTACGTAAATTTATATCATAATCACGAGAATATTTAAGGTTAAATACATTTTAATTTCAATACAATTAAGGTAATTGGAATTGTGGGTAAATCCCATAAAGCGTGTTATCTTACAAATGTAGCAAGAAATGAATGAAGTGTTTTAAATAAATAAAAATATATTTATTTATTTATTGTTTTGGAACATTTACAGAGTATTAACAAAAAAAAATTCATTAGATTAGCATTGTAAAAAGCGTAGATGTTAAAAGTCCACTTAAAAATGTTCACAGAATGCACAGTTTAATAGTTGTTGTGTTAGTAGTTTTAATAATAATAATAATTTTTAATGTTAAAAGTTTTAATGTATACATAGAAGTTAACAGAAATTAGAATCAACAAAATATAAACAGAGGTATAAAAAGAGATAACAAAAATAGTGATGATAAAATATAGAGATGACAAATATAAAAAAATGATAGATATACGATGTAAAAAACAGAAAAACAAAAACGTAAAGTACAAATAGAGTAAGAAACAGCCAATTATTATAAGCAATAATTATGAGCCTGAAACACTCATCCACATTGAAAAATCTTCCGAGAAAAGATACATGACGCCAACAGGACTTGAACCCGTGCCCTTCTGATTGCCGGTCAGCTGCTCTCCCAATTGAGCTATGGCGGCTTATCTTATACCCGCCAAATGATTCAATATATACTAATGTTTCATTCAACAATTACTGCTTATCATATTTTTTCCACCTGAAAACAACCAACTTTATTTTTGCGAGAGAGACAATGTTAGTGTTAAACCCCTCGCTAGATGGCGTCGAGACAAATTATGTCTTCATTTATTGGAGAAATACTTAAACTTGTCAAATATTAATTATTATTTTTAATTGTTAAACTAACGTTTAAGACAAGATTTTTATGCATAGCACAAAGGGTAACAATTATTATAAGCAATAATTATCAGCCTGAAACACTCATCCACATTGAAAAATCTTCCGAGAAAAGATACATGACGCCAACGGGACCTGAACTCGTGCCCTTCTGATTGCCGGTCAGCTGCTCTCCCATAAGAAACAGCCATTCACATTCAAGTTCAAGATCAAATATAAGTATTTTCAATTACTTGTTAGGTTAGTCTATTGTTAATTTGCTTTTTAAAGTAAGCGAGAATATTTGCATAGGTGTCTATATAATTTTGTTTTGTTTTTTTTTTACGATTTACCCTTAAAACACGCAGAATGTAGATTGTTGTTTCTGCAATCAGCGCATCAGGACATCAACACATTGAACAGGTGAGTGACAGTGGAACCGCTAGAGGGTGAGGGTGGTGATGTCTGTGTGGGTGGGTGGGTGGGTGGGTGGGTGGATGGAGATGGAAAGAGAGTGGGATGAAACAGCTAAAGTTGGCGAAGGTGTCTATTTGCTTGCGGCCAATTACAGCCACCTGCTCTTTACTGCAGTTTGCATCGAGCTTCGTTCCACAGCGCGTTTATTGGTCGTGGACCCGGATCACTGTAATCTGAGGTATTTGGATTGTATACTTAATCCTGATTTATTAACGCTAATTTTGCTTTGAATACGTTTGTAGTTGATGATACAAATCACAGGTAAGGACGGAAATTAGAGCACGCAGAGTGATTACATAAATGAAATGTCAAAGGAATTATGGAAAAAAAACTTTCATCGTTATATGAAAATATAAAATACTACCACAGATCCGTGAAAACACGGGATATTATAATTGTAGGATTTTTTACGAATTTAATTTGTTTTATTTCATTTAAACATTCACTGCCTTTTTCGTTATTTGTTTTTGGGGTGTTATGCCGTGTTGCGCTACCGCCTTCTTTAGCCAACGTTTCGGACATCGTTGCAGTGTCCATCATCAGGGCGGATCCGGCAGATCCGGTAGATGTGTGCCGGATCTGCCGTGTGTGGTAGATCTGCCGGATCTGCCCTGATGATGGACACTGCAACGATGTCCGAAACGTTGGCTAAAGAAGGAGGTAGCGCAACACGGCATAACACCCCAAAAACAAATAACGAAAATGCTTTTGGCCGTGAAAATCTTAAAACTTATCATTCACTGCCTTACTTATAAAAAAATACTTCACGAAAGTTAAACGGTTTACTTAAAATTACGAGCCACCCGAGACCAAAATTAATATCAGGAATCACTGGGTAAAGTAAGTCAAGTACGTACCTTAACATCCTGTATAAATGTAATTTACAATTACTATTTTATTCCTGAACTATTTACTATAATAATGTAAAAGCCTTCAAGCCATTCATAAATAAATATTCATGATGCTTTGATTTGTTGTAAAAGTTATTCATTTTGAAGAAATTCAATCAATATAACATATTTTCATAAAACTCGGGTAAACCTGCGTACTGACTACCATAAAATATTTAAGTTAAGATAAACAATATCTTACAAATTGGTTGTTTGTCTATATTTCCAATTTAATGAACCTACAATTTTCACTCCTTTCAAAGCGCTGAAAGGCATCTCAAATATTAATAGATTCTTGGCAGTTTGATTGGTTTCCTCCATGAACCCAAACCCACCCAAAAGACATTTTCTTTTTCAGGTGTTTTGAAATATACCGGCCGATGTTGGTCGGGATAAGTCTTTGATTATATCAGTCGGGTCTTCCTTAATGGATATCGTGATTGCTTACTTCAATTGGAAGTCCTTTCAGAACTTTGAGAACTTGTAGCTTGTGGCAATACGCATGACCTTTATTGAACATCCTTTTTACAGATAAAAAACACGTACAAAACATCAGACCTGTCGAAAGCTCTTAAAAGTCACTCAATAAAAACGGCCTAGATTTGGATACTAAATATGGTTTTATGCTGAGTAAAACATTTCAGGTTTATTGTGTAACTTTTTTGCTTTAAGAAGTTTTTTAAAATTTCTACTTATCGCTTAAAAATAAAATCTTTTAATTTACGAGGAGAAAAAACACCAAAAAGGGTAAAAATGCCCAACACAGTAGTTACAGGCAAATCGTTTTAAAAAGCGCACATTTGAATTTCTTTGTGCATACCGATATTGATTCAAACTGATTAGAAATGTTTTGTAATGTAACCGCAATACGGAGAATATATTATTATGAAGCCCTTGTTCGCAGTATCCTGGAATATAAATACATTATGTGGACCCCTTCTGTTCACCATATCCTAGAAATAGAAAAAGTATGAAAGAGGTTCAAATGTTACCTGTGTACGAGAGAATGTACGTACTATCCATTCCTTGTTCTTGTTCTTACATGAATGCACCATTTCAACACCTTAGAGACCCGTCGAAAAATTAAAACTTTTTTTAAGTTTATCTCTGGAACTATAAAGTAATCCACTGGTTTTGAAAGATATTAAATGAGCCTAATAAGTATACTCGTGGGAGTATCCTTGCACATGTTTATGCTCCGAAAGCGAGAACTTCTGCCTTTCAGAATGCTCCACTCAATAGAGCGAATCAACTGCATTGACCATCGACATTTTCAACGTCACTTACTAAGTCCATCCGCTCATGAAGCAACGAAAAAAAAAACAGTTTTCAACTCAATCGCTATCTACAGGAAAACAAATTGCGAATTTCATTGAATTGTGAATCACGGTCGTAATTTACGCGTGAACACGCCGTGAAAAATACAGCCCTCTACACTCGCAATCTTTCGCATTTACGTTCGCGCACTTGACTGAAATGGACGTGGAAGTTACTGTACTGTTACGTGGAGTGTGGATGCGCTCGCGTTCGCGCTTCGCAAACCCTTTGACGCGGACCAAAAAACCGCCACTGGACGGGGAACGCCGGGAAGCGCGACCGCGATGCCGCGAAACCATCAATTCTCGCGGTTCGCGGCCTTCGCGGGCTTTCGCGGCGCGAATGTAGAGCCCGCTTTAAAGACCAGTTGTAAAGGGCGACGCCGCACTATGGAATGGCCCGGAACAAGGCCGTCTCATAAATCGAAAAAGGGTGTATTTTTTTCAGCTGTACCTATAGCGGTTTTAATAAGATAAATGATTGATAAATTTTTATCCGTTGGAAAAAATTTTTTTTTGTACTTTTGTATGCTTAAAATAATGTCAAAGTACGGGCTCAGGCTGAGATATTCAATTTAATCAAAATGTGAAATATTTTGTGGTACAAATTTCAAGCATTTGAGCCAGTTTATATATAGTTTATTATATATCATTGCAAAGGTTGTTTTTTAAGCTTTATTGATATAAATTTTTAATATTTATTTTTAAATAATACTTATTTATAAGCTCCCTTTAAGCAAATAATACCGAAACCAGATTTTGACAAAGTTCGGGTAAACTTTCAACTAGTAGCAGGGTTCGGACCTGTGGATCTGAAAACACAATTATAAAATATAAACCTTTCTTAATAGGTTCATTAAAAAATTTGCGGATTTTGTGCGTTTTAGCATCAAAGAAGATTTTTCCGCTACTCATTTTTATCAGAAAATTACCTTGTCACTAGGAAATTGTTTTTGAAATGTCTTGTTTAGAATCAAAATATTAGCGATTCAATAAATAAAAGTATGAAATATACAGAATGTTTAGTTTTCCATCAGCACACCAAATTTTATTTTTGTATGATAAGAAACAAAGAAGTTACAGATTTATGAGAAGATAAAGAGCATTTGCAATCACTGTCATTATGGAATGGCCCGGAACACGACCGTCTCATAAATCGAAAAACTATACTTTTTTTCGTATATTACCCATAGTGGTTTTATTAAGATAAATAATTGATAAATTTTTATTTCCTGGAGAAAAATATTTTTTTTGTTCTTTTGTATATTTAAAATAATGTCAAAGTACGGGTTCGGGCTGAAATATTCAATTGAATCAAAATGAAAAATTTAAAGCATTTAAGCTACTTTATATAAAGTTTATTATATATCACTGCTAAGGTTAATTTTTAAGCTAAAATAATGTGTATTTGAAATATTTTAGTTTTTAAGTAATAATGATTTATAAGATCCCTTTAAGCAAATGATACCTAAACTGGATTTTAACAAAGTTCAGGTAAACTTTTAACTGGTCGCAGGGTTTTCCCCTGTGGATATTTTAACACCATTTTATAAAAAAAACTTTTTTTATGTTTTAATTTTAAAAAATTGCGGATGTTTTGCGCAACCGCGTATTTTATCAGAAAATTACCTTGTCGCAGTAGTAAAAAAGGATAAATTGTTTTTGAAATGACATGTTTTATATCAAAATAATAATAATTCACTAAATAAAAATATGAAGCAAAAAGATTGTTTAGTTTTTAATCAGTGTATCATTTTTTTTTGTTTAATGAGAAGAAACAAAGAAGTTACAGATTTATGAGACCGTAATGAGCATTTCTAACCACTGTGCGTCGCGCCGTTTTTAAACGAGACTAGCATTGCTGGTCGCAGTGCTAGTCGCGTTTCAGTTGCCAGGTTGCCATGGTTACGCCTCGCATTTCAGTTGCTAGGTATGTCAGAGCAGGAAAATATCGATTTTGTTCAGGAGGTTGATCAATATATATGTTGATCAATTTTATTATTGTATATTAAGGACGATAATTGATAAATATTCAATAAATTGTATTTTTATCGATTGAAATCGTAAAGTTGAGTTGCGCTGTGAATTGAGTTCAATTGAATTGCCAACCAGTTTTTGTTTCTTCATGAGCGAATGCCCTTAACTATTTTTTGACACATGTCACAAAATAATGTATTACCTTTAACCACGACCTTACTCACAAGTCACAAGTACCTAAAATTTGTAATGTTCTCCGTAATATATTGGTGCATAACCGTTTTATGGAGGAAATGTTTGAGTTTTGAGTGTTTTATTGGAAAATTGTACGGAGATAACCGTTCCAGTGGACATGTTACGCCGGGATCTCGTTATGTTATAATAATTCTAAATCCCAACGGACAAATAAACCAAATGTCAAGTAAATTAAGATGGTTCTGATAAATATTGCTTCGTCTAATATAATATTGATTTGATTTCTCTCTACGTGACAAAAAATGATTTTTTTCTTTCAGAATTAATTCCAGCCTTCACTCAAGGCGCCATGGATGTTTCATCTAATATGCACGGCGGGCAGTGTTTCTTTCTCGGGAAAACTTTTATAATTTTAATAGAACTTTCCTCCCTCACGTTGATGCAAAATTCATAATATTGGCGATAGTCACCAACGGGTTTTAGTCTACATCAAGCGGAAAACTGTTTTTGCTGTGTTTTCAAACAAAGAAATGCTTGGATAATCAACACCCCGATTGGTTTTTACATGTTTTAGCCTAGGGGTCTTCGATAATTTTTCTACCTGGTTTTTTAAAGTTCCGAAAAAACTGTAAGTGATATTAAAGTTTGAACGATTCTTTGAAATATGTACGGTAAGTCACGTGGATGAAAAATGTCACAATTCTACGTGATTTATTTTTGGGGTATTATGCCGTGTTGCACTACCTCCTTCTTAAGCCATCGTTTCATCACGATCTTCGATTACACATTTATTTATTCATTTTTTTGTAATATTAACGCCTTCCGGCTTTTACATAATATAACATTAGTGCACATATAGCAACAACATGAAAAATATAGCGCTAGTGAACTTGTAAAACAGTAGAAAGAAATAGTAGAGAAAGATATATGAAATCAGATGACAAATCGAAAATAAATGCTACGATATTTAAATATTATAATATTGCATCAATAAAATATGTTCATATATAACAAATGCAAATAACTTTGAAAATGTTAATGCTAATGCCTGATAATGGATACTTCAATGTTGTCCGAAACGTTGGCTTAAGAAGGAGGTAACGCAACACAGCATAATGCCCCAAAAATAAATCACCATCATACAAATGTCAACCGTGTACGTATATTGGGCTCGTGGTTGACGTGTTTCCCGACTACGCACCAGTGCCGAGGGCATCAATGACGCTAGTTTCTCGGAGTATCTTCCATTGAAATACCGGTAGAACGAGAGAATTCCCGGCCAACGTCCGGATTGCAATCCGTTTGTTAAGATTTGAGAATGTATCAAATGGCCCACGGAGTCGATGGTTTTTTTCAGGTATTTTGGGAATCCAGAACAGAGGTGGCTGCCAAATTCAAACGTGGGACGCATTACCAATTTATACAAGGTTATCAGTTGTGTACTATTTACGTATCTACGGGCCCTGTACAGTGCGCCCAGTTTCTCACATATTATTTATCGTCGTCACCCCATAAAAGGGGGTGGGATAGGCCCTGTCCGTGCATACAGCCAGGCGAACACACAGTGGAGCGGTATTGTATTGAGCGGTATCGTAACGGTGTTCATTTAAAGAAATAATAAAAAATTCCGTGCTCATTTCAATCGGTAAGAATCGTAGGTGCGACAAAAATATGAAATGAAGTGGTTTAAATTTTTACAAGATAATATTATTATTTATTGTGAAAACTTGCCGCCCCCACCCCCCTAAAAGTGCCCCCCGGAGCGGGCCGCCCCCCCCCCCCCCTCGCTACGCCACTGGCCCTCACCCCTCTCACGCTCCACCGTTCTGCCAACCCATCTCTCGCGTCCCATATATTCAGTCTCATTACATTTAGTTTTCAAACAGCTCGCGTGCGACCTATTAAATTTTTTTAATTGAGATTTTAATTTTTCATATGTTAGAAATATTCATTTTTTGTATATTATTTGAACAATCAATCTAATTTGGTACCTAACATAGGTACGAGTACCTATTTAAAATATCTATAATTTAAAAAATCCTTACACAATTCTTTTGTTACAAAAGAAAACAGCTGCCTGCTAAATGTGCGTGCGATTTTTTTGCGGAATTTTCTTATTTTTTCTTTCCGTAAGAATCTTTTACAAAGTATTAGAAAACTTTAAAAGAAAAGATGAATGAAATAGGTAAAGTCGTTCTGAATTTATGGCGTGACCAGGGGAAACTGGGATTCATTTTTATAGATATATTTTTTATATATCTTTCCTTTTCCTTTTTCTTTCCAATACTGTTTATAGTTGAGATCGATGATAATAAGGGAGACCCAACGATTTCTAATGAGCTGGGACAAATATCGCCTCCTGAAAAGAAACGTTAAAAAATAAATCATAAAAGGTATATTTTTTATCACGTGATTATTATCAATATTGTTTAAAGTTTACAAAAAATTACTCTTATTTTGAAATTATTGTGAAATTGTATGACTGAGTGTGCTTTAATTTAATACTCCCTTTGTTCTCGTTCCGTGTGGGTGTGAAATTATTAAAAACAATGTCACCGATTGACGGCTTTTGTTTGTTTCATCGAACAGGTTTGATCCGCGGAAAATACTCTAATGAACTGTGAATACCTTTACCTATGATTGTTTATATTTAAAGTCACGTGTCGCTATGTTTAAAAATACTAATCTCTACATATTATAAATTAAAGTCCCCCGCGTCGTCTGTCTGTCTGTCTGTTCGCGATAAACTCGAAAACTACTGAACGTATTTTCATGCGGTTTTCACCAATAGATAGAGTGTTTCGTGAGGAAGGTTTAGGTATGTAATTTGTCAAGGATTTGTGTAAATTGGTTGAAACATAACGATATTTGTAAGAAGTGTCGGAAAAAGTCAAGCCGCCTGGTAGCTTTCATCGAAAACGCTGCCTAATCCTTTTGGGATATAACAAAACAATTCATGGTGGGATATTCCTCTTTGAAGGCATAGATCTATCTTTTACCGATAGCTTACTTTACACATTCTATCTTCTAAAAAAATGATCACGTACATTGCTGTAATTGAAAAGTTGTTTAGACGGATACAGTATTAATCCTTATTAACTTAAATATGTTAGTTACCCCAAGCATTTCAAGCACATTATTATAATCTTTCACACCATGTCTACGTATTATAAATTAAAGTCTTCCGCGGCATCTGTCTGTCTCTTCGCGATAAACTCAAAGACGGCGGTGGTTACAAAGGTTGGATTTTACAAAGTGTTTTTTTAGCCACAGCAACGCGTGGCCGGGTCAGCTAGTTTAATATAATTTCTTTTTCAAATACAGCAAATTTATTTAGCGGTACCATTTTAATTCAAAATTAAAGGACTTATTTGTTTTAACCACTTTTAGTGTCAATTTTTTTTATTTATTATTTATTATAAAGACATCGTAATACAATATGACAGGAAAAAATATAAATATTTTACAAAAAGTCCCAATAAACTACTTTTTAGTGGTTTGTCAATGGGTGCTTTTACTTTGAATATATAAATAAACTTATTTTACTTTATTTTTCAGTTACAATTTTTGTGTTAGTGTCTAATACAATTTTTTTCGTTCGGCGAGTCAATTCTTCAACATAATATTTGTTTTACCATTTGTACATTTTCGACATGTTTCGAGAGCGATGCTCCCTTCCTCAGGGTTTACTAAAAACTAATTATAAATAAACTTAATGGTGTCAATGGAAAGTTATAGGAGTAGGAAGGGGGAAAGGGGGGTAATTGTAGGCACAATTTACAAAGGGATCAGGTTCAATAGTGGTCATTTAAAAACACATTTAGATTTGAATTTACGCTCTTTTTAATTTCTTATATTTCCAATTAATCCAACTGAATGCCGTTAAAATTTACTATGGTAACACATATAATTATTTTGAGCGTATTTGAGAAGTGTTCCCCGCACAAATTCTCTCTCGACGAGGTGTTCTATTGGCCAGAGGTTGCATCCCGCCGCTAGGGTTTTTTCACATATAGATCGATTCATAAAAAGTCGTGAGTGATCGTAAAATGTTAAGTCTGCCTTCCGAGACCAGCTCGCGTGGCTTCAACGTACTCGTGAACCTTTTGTATAAAGTGACGAGTAATTAAGGGATAATTAGTGTCCTTTCGAGTTATTATTGTAATAATAAAGAGCAAATTTTAGAGCTTGTACTTTTAAGTTACTACTGTTTTTTACGATTATTGAACTGGCTACTTGTAAATTGATTGTACCCAATAAAGACTCATTGTGTATAGAAGAAAAGTGTGGATGTTATTTAATTACCCCGCTATACTACCTATGTAATATTTAGATTCCACTATTGAAATCAAAGTGTGACTTGTCTCCAACAAATGTGTGAAACTGTTATTGTTTAAAGATTTCATATGTTACTTATGTTTCATATGTCACTAAAACGAATTAATATGATTTATTTACGTCATTTTCCCAGAATAATGTTGTATTTACTCGCATATGTGTGGTTTAAATATGACTTCTAATTTATTTATTTATTTATTTATTAACGCCCTTTTTCGGGGCTTTTACATATGAATAGTAAGAAATATACAGTATTTATTGTACATAACTGAACTGCCTTCGTAACAATATTTTATATTTATTTAAAGATAAATTGAAGATGTCCACTGACTTGGTATACTTGTTTCCCTCCATTAGTATTCTGGGTAAAGAGGAATACATATGGTAGTTAGTTCCAGAATTACTGCACTGAAATAAATCCTGATTTCTAGTATTACGTAGTGGAATCCGGAAGCTTATCAATTCGAGCAATACCGGACTGTCAACTAAAGCATTTAGAATTTAATACAGAAATACCAAGTCAGTGAAAGTTCTTCTGTCTGACAATTTGAGCATATTCATATCATTCAAAATAGTATTGTAGTTCAACATAATTGCTAGAATACCCATTTTAAAATTAAGAAAACGTAAGAATTTGTTTTGTATTCTTTCAACAGCTTGTACATGTATATTGTAATATGCATTCCAGACGGGAGAATTGTATTCAAGTTGACTTCTAACATATGCAAAATATAACAGTTTTATACACTTAATATTGTTAAAATTTCTAGTTAGCCTAGTTATAAATCCCAACATTTTTAAGCCTTATTAGAGATTTCTGTTATGTGGTTAACAAATGAAAGATTAGATTGAAAAGTGATGCCCAAGTCTTTAATTTGTGTTAATGTCTCCAGAGTATTGTTATAAATATTATAATTGAAGATCACTGGATTTTTTATTCGAGAAAATCTAACTATATGACATTTTCAGATATTTAAGTAAAGTCTATTTTCATTACACCAAATTAACAATTTGTTGATATTATCTTGAAGAATGTTGCAATGGTAAATATTTTGAATTATTCTAAAAATTTTGAGGTCATCAGCAAAAAGTAAGATAAATACATCATAAAATATTTTTGAAAGATCATTTATAAACAAGATAAATAAACAAATAATTGAACTTATCCTGGTGTGAAAATTATAAGTTATTTGTCACTTTCAAATTTGAGGACAAATAAAGTCCTCAAATTCTAAGCATGCAAAAGAATACAGCAGTAAACAACAACAGTGACAGTAGTTCGTATTTTCAAAAAGAAACTCATTAGTGTTGAGATTTATCGGCTTTTTCTTCTGTGTTCAGTGATTTGACATTAATTCCAGGTGTAGACTGGGAAAGTACATATTCCTAAGTGAAGTTTCAATAACTTTTCTCTTTGTTCACAGTTATTAAGTTTCCACAACATAAACCCCCCCCCCCCTCCTCTCATCCTAACTATGTCTCGACAAAACTGATGGTCGATTTATTGGAGCAGCATTTTTTCAACTATAACCATTCAACGAATTATTTATAAAGAAAGTTACTTCCAAAATAATTATTTTCCAAGTTACACGCATCAGAAAAACATCAAAGAAAAACGGTTCTCGAGCTTTCACAGCCACCTTCAGACCTGCCGTGTCATAAATTTAATTGCAACTAGTCTGGGTAATGCATTACTTTGCTTTGTTCGTTCATTGCTTTGTGCAGACAAAAAAATTATTAGAGACCGACTGTACCGGACGCTGACGCCAGTGACATCGACTGTAAATTACCGTCTCCCTCTTGAGGGTACCTCGGGTAAGAATTTGCAAATGAAACACGGACTTCACAAACATCGTCGGACAACTGACTGATTGCGCTAGTTGCTTCCCTATTTGTTGAGCTAAAATATACAGTGTCTACACGAGTTAATAAGGTTAGTTATTCTTATCTCTGAAAGAAATGCATAGGAGACCGGATGAAATAATACATTATTTAAAGCGCCGAAGATTAATAATTATATAATTCAACCTTGCAAAGGCAATACAACACGTGGACGGTGATAAGAATCTTATCGTAATGTTTTTCTTTATCCACGGGCAAACACTAATTGTTTGTGGGGGGCTCTTAAAGAATAAATAAGTCCTCGTCACAATCAGGTTTAGTATTGGTTTTACGTGTTTAATATATTATACTTCTGGGGCACACGACCGATCTTAACTGGCTACGAATTTTGTCTCCGTTGTTGACTGCTCCCTGTAGCCGTTGCCGGTCGGCACCCTCGGCGGCATCTGTTGGAACTTGAGAGAAGCTCTAAGCCTAACGACATCTATTGATATAAACAAAAACTAAGTGTCTTTTCAAAACACTACACTTGTCCTATCTTGAAGAATCATCGTAGAAAGTGTGGCGGAACGTCCATCATCTGCTGATACACCGACCAGATACATTTTTATATTTAACCGACCACATGCCAGCGAAATTGCGCATTTCGTGCTGAAAGCTTTGAAATTAATATTTTCATGAATAGCTAATTGATCCTTGAAAAATCCTGACAACCTCTGGTGAATACCTGAACCCTCGCTGTTTTCCTCCAATTCCTTGTATCCGAGGAGACGGTGTTGGCTTTTTGTTTAAAAAAACATTATTTAGCGCGACCAAAGCCTTGCACTGGAAGAACAACACATTTTCGAAACCAATGTACTTTGAGAATTTCTATTAGGAACGAAAATTTCACTCGTTATATAGTTTGAGAGCAGCTGTCTTTTATTAACTCGAGGACAACTGGTCAGAACTCAGTTGTTGTGTAAGGTATAATTCTAATGGCTATTGTGTAAAGTTGCGCGCCGGGTTAATCCTACAGCTAGTTGCCAGTAAGTTAGTAATCCAGCCGACAATGCTAAGTAGAGTGTATGTACCGCCAACACATTCTCCAGGACAAACAAACCTCCTCGCGTGATGGCGAAGCTAAGGCTCTACTTCAATAATTGCACAATGTCGTTTAAACAACGAATGAGCTGCGGGGAAATTATACGTGTAAGGTTGATTAAGATTAAAGAGAAATTATAAACAATAATACTAGTACACTGAAATCTTTGAAAGATGGGTTCTATGTTTAAATACATTTAGGGGTGAGGGGGAGGCATGATGGGGTAGTTAACGTTTAAAGATAAATAAAAAATTATTCTTCAAATTTTACGAAATCTCTATTTTATGCAAATAAACTTTCATTTAGCTGTAACATTCCATACAATAAAATGCTAAAAGATAATAAAAAAAGCTATAAAAAGTGTAATTAAATAAATCGATCATTTTCACCGTCTTGCCGCACCAGGGGGGTAAGACGGGGAATACTGCCCGGCAAGATGGGGCTAAGGTTCACACTTGGGGTAAAGAAGTAATGAATCTTATTATTATGAAGTGTTGTCTTCGACACCTGCACAGGAACAGTGAGCCTACTCTTGACACATTTGGCAGACAATCCATCCTCCTACTGACTCCAAATACCCCCCCTTACAATTATGTGTATTTTTTGTGTCTTCAGAAAACAAAAGTTTTTACGATCCCTTGACTTCTCACAGTTTTTTTACTGTTTTCAGTTTTCCGTTTCGTATTTGAAAAAGATAAATTTATGAAACGATATTGCTTTGTAAATCTTCAAACAAGTTTGGTTTTAATATTGTGTCAACAGCCAACAGAGTGCTCGTAAAGGTAAGCAATATCAGTTCCCGCACTTAGCTGCATAATGGCGCCCACAATCTTGAAAGCTCGCCTGTAACAGGGCTGCAAACAGGAAAACTTACCACACACAGCCTTACTGCCTACCTCCTACCTCACCTTCCTGTCTGCTGTGTTCTGTATCCATACCTGTTGCTCGCTTCTCCATTGTGCACATCCAATCCACACTTTAAAGGAAAAGGTGATCCCTTTTAAGGTGTGAAAAGATAAGAATCATAATGCAGGATGCTGCATTGACCGTAGGTATTTTCAACGTCGCTTACAGGCGTTTTACCAACTATCATTATTTGACGCATGTCACAAAATAGTAGAACTAATCTTTTGACCATTTTATATTTTGCTCTATTTCCTGTCAAGATTTTCTGAATATACCATAACACAATAATGCAATAATCGTAACATAACACGATAATGTTACCTCTTGCACGATTATTTATTTTACATTGTTTTTAATTAACCAATTACTTCATACAAGAGGCTCCTCAAATAATGTCCCATACAAAAAACGTAAAATGTCCCCCCACCTCACAAAATACACATATATTATCCAACGTACCGTATGTACCAACTTTTTTTCTTTGTATTACTACAAATATCATGTCACGTATGGGACAAATGTATGAGGTGGTGAGGTGTGTGGTGGTTGGTGTATTGGAGTATATGTCATGTCACGTATTGGACAAATGTATGAGATGGTGAGGAATGAGGTGGTTGATGTATTCATGTATTGCACTACATGTCATGTCACGTATCGTTTGGAACAAATGTATGAGATGGTGAGGTTTGAGATGGTTGGTGTATTGCATGACATTTTTGTATTAGAGCCGTGAAGTGTGAGGTGGCGAGGTGTTTATGTATTACGTATATGACATTTTTCTATTAGAACCGTGAGTTGGTGATGGTGTGAGCCATTCATCATGGGGATTTATAATATACGGGACGTCAAATACGTCCCTTTGACTTTTCCAGTCTTACCCCCTCGGAACATCTTGCACTGCTGGAGGGGCGGATTAATACGTCCACAGCATCCCCAAAGATGAAATAGGCTCTGAGGGGAATTATTTTCCCCGGGACCTCCTTTATGGAGCTAATGTAAAAAAAACACGTGCTGTGAAATTCTCTAGCCACCCCCCCCCCCCCCCCTTTTGACACCTCATTTCGTATTTGAGTACCTCATTCAAACTCATCCTGATGTCGTGTCCTACTCAACACTACAATATAATACTCGTATATACGTATTTTACTATTTGTTATTTCTTTTGAAATTATATTTTTATGACTACTTAAATAGAATAAAGTTGTATCCAACAAAACTATCAATGTTGTGTTGTTGATGGAATAATGTTGTTGATGATTAATGTTTTATGGTAATGGAATTTTTTTAGGTGTGTGGCAGCATTTTGAAGGTTGGTTTATGAAATACGTTGTATAATGCCGTTTATCGATATCACGGAGCATGGTTTAATTCATGGGAATAACCGAAGAAAACCGTCTCATGGTTTCAATTAGAAAGAAGTAAAAAAACTAACAGGTTTGTGGAATAAAGTTGTAAGTTGATCTCATGACAATATTTCGAACGTAATGGTTTAACTTATTCTTATATTTTTTGTTGCTTTTTAAGCTTCAATCCATTAATGACATTGTGTAAATTTATGTTAGAAGGGCATTTTGGAAATTCTTTTTTGTTTATTAGAATAAAAATTGGACAAATTATTTATAATCGTTAGAAGGATTTGATGAGAAATTTATTTGATATTTTGCATCTCTTTATTTTTTTGTAATACAGCGACTAGAATCAAACCTTCATCCATTAAGAATAGAAATTTCCTGAAGCCTAGAAAGAAATTTCATTAAGCGGACAATCATTTTTTTTTATTTAACCCGAAGATATTCAAATACAAGAAAGAGATTGATTAACTACGAGTATGGTGTCCGCCCGACTGCGACTGTCGGCGAATTACTTCCTAATGGGAATAGTTTGAATACGGAAGGTAGTTGATTTTTTAAAGGTGTATTGGTTAACAATATAGTTTGAATACTGAAAGAATTCGTTCATTTAGTAGATTTTTTTAAGTTGTAGGTACAGTATAGTCTGTCAAATAAGAGTAGAAAATATAAAAACTTGAACTACTAAATTTGTAGACTGGCAACACCAATTTAACTGTCAAATATTTTTTTGAAGTGCAATGACACTGAATGTATAGAACACAGTAAACCACATTTTAAAAAACATTTTTTCTTCATGACATAAATTTGATTAAAAGGTGATTTATAAAGCGATTTGATTTAATTTAATTTAACATAATTTTGAATTTAAAAATAGATAGAGAGGAAGAATCACAAATGTTGAGTTTAGTTACACTATTTTTAGATCTGAATGAGTTAAATATATTCAGATCTAAAATTAGAGACATGATCTAAAGCCCAGGCAACGCTAGGTACTTTATCTAGTATTAAATAAATGTGAGAAATTTCTAAACTGTGCTATATATTTTATTACATTATAGTTATTCTTCATTATGTTACCACAAAATTGCAAAGGTATAATAATAATATACCTATACGCAATTCTAATTTTGAGATCGGCGGGTATCTATACTGCAATGAAAAAATATTTTTTCCATTATAATGCCTTTTCAATTTTTCATAAAAATGTAGGTTACACAGCTTTACTTTAACACCATGAGTTATGTGTTTAGTATTGCCATTTGATCAACAGTGGCGCCCTCATATATTTTCTACTCTTATTTGACAAACTGTAGTTTGGTTAACAATATCGGTGACACCAGGAAGCACAGTCCAGCCCACTAAAAACTTCATATTTCAATATCTTTGATTTAACCCTATCTATATATGTTTTATTTAGGGGTTAGGCCATGACAAATGCTTGGTAAAAGATATGTTTTTTTTTTAATAATTCTAAAATTTTTTAATCTTAAAATAATCAAAAGTTAACAATAAAACCATGTATTTTCACAGGAAATTGCTTCACACAAATGCAATGCAAACACTTTCCTTACAAAGGGTGAGGCGTGACGCCAGACACAAAGGGATCGTCCATTAATCACGTGATGTTTTTTTAGCAACTTTTTAACCCCCCCCCCCCCCCCCCCCCGTCTATGTGGTGAGGTTTTAGACAAACCACCCCCCCCCCCCCCAGAAATCACGTGTATTTTTTTACAAGGCAGCGACTCCTGACTCTCGACTCCATCGCAAATGTTTCACAGTGCGATTCCGTGTTTGGAATTTCACTTGCAGCATGATCCATTTTATAACATAAAAAAAATTAACTCCACGTAGGAAAAAATTTCCTTCAGGGTCTAAGTCATCATTAGGGGTGCTTGTGGATCGTCTTTTAGAGGAGAGGAAGGAGTTAACGAGGTCTTGAAGAAGTCTTTGAGCAACTGATTCAAAACTCTGAAGAAAGACCAAAGTTTTAAATAATTACTTTTAAACCTATGTTGCGATGAAAACGAAATATAGAAACAAAATGTTCGAAGATGACCTCCTACCCGAGGTCTCGAAAATAGAACCAATGTTTAACAAATTAATGAAAAGCGTGCCCATGGTGTCAATATATATTTAAAAATCAGAATGTGCTTGCTTATAGTAATGTAGTTTTATGTAATTTTTTTGTATTTCTTGGGCAATTTTTGTATTTCGTGGGCATTAACTATGTAACAATTTCTAGACATTTTGTTTTGAAAAGTTTTATTTTCATTGTACATCTGCTACCGGTTTCGACACATCTGTGTCATTCACTAGCAAACTTAAAATTAACTGTTTGAACTTACTGCGACTGAATAGGGAAACCGTGGGGGTTGGCGGGGCGGGGGAGCGGGAGAGCGGTGAGGGAAGGCGGCGAAGGTGAAGGGAAACAATGAAGGAAAGGGGTGGCCGAAGGGGAACGGAATGAATGAGAAAGGACACGCAGGGAGAAACAACTTCTTTATTAAGTGGCATTGCAACGCATGCCAGGAAATCGCTAGTTAATATATGTAATTTGGGTATAATTTTTATTTTTGTTAGTGACCTACTTCTGTATAATTATAACCATTATTTGTCAGTTATAATTTTTTTTCTTATTTCATTTATTGACGTCTCGCGATCCCTACTTTGAAAACCACTGAAATAGAGCAATGCAATTAAATAGATAAAACGAAAGTAAAAGAAATGTTGTAGGAATTAAATACCTAATCATCTAAACAAATTATTTACTTCAATGTTTTTTCATAATCTATAAAATAATTCATGATCAAAATCAACTGAATTTCTGAAAAAAAATGAAAACCTACAGCACACACATATGAGACGAGGAAAAGAAAAAAAAAACCATTGTCAAAATCGATGATGTTTGGAGCAATGAAGATGTTTCGCGAAGTACCAGAGGAAATTAAATTACATTTTTTTATTAAAAATACGAATATGTGTGATTAATTTACACAAAATGCCTTTTCAATATATATATATATATATTTTTTTTTACAGTGAATACCGCACAAGAATCTCAACTGCTCCCGTCTGGAGCCAGTGAGACTATGGCATCCCCAATTAGGGTATGTTGTGAGGCTGAGGGTAGTGGGGAGGGGAAGGAGGTGGGGAAGAGGAAGGTTGGGAAGTACCTGGCTATTCAGATCTGGTCACCAAACACGGCTAAAGCCATTTTCAAGCAACGTTTCAATTCTGAATGGTGGTCTTACACCAGGGCGATACTGATAGTATCTTCCACTCTGGAACATGCCACAAATATACTATATATTATTTTAAATGAATTAATTGTGAAATAACACAAATTAATCAAATAAAATTTATTTGCGCATGCCGGGTTCGAACCCGCGACCTCCGGATTGTGAGTCAAGAGTCTTACCCACTGGACTACGGAATTTATTGCTAGCTGACCCGACAAACTTCGTACCGCCTCAGAATCCATAACTGTTGTGTTAACCTATTAGCTGAATTAAATTCAGTTATTTTAGTATGTTAAAAATTACAAAATGAAGCAAATATCGATGCACCACTGTCCGTGTTTTGTTTTTGTCAGTATCTGAGATGGCGTTGTGTACGAATTTATATTTTTTGTGATTTTCTTACTTTTCCACTTACTTATGGGAATAGCGTTTCATTTTCTTTATACGTGTGAGGGATATTTAATATAATTATTGTGTTTTTCCTTTGGAGGGGTGCAGACATACGTTCACCGTTTGTCTCATTTTCGACTATTGACATTTAGTGTGTAAGAAAGAGGGGCAGCATTATATGTTCAAGAACAAAAGCAAAACAATCAGCGCATTGACATTTGACGTTTTTGAATTTTTGGAATTCACGCACTATTCAATATTATATTTATCACAATATTGCTGCAGCTCTTTCAAAAGATGGGAATTCGTTACATACAAAATGTACGAGGAAAAGAATTTGCTGCATATTTTTTTTCGTGAATTTTTCCTATGTTTTAATAGCTATTTTGCTGTTCAGAGCAGAGAAATCCAACAAATCAAAGATCATAAAAATCAGTCAAGTCGTTCTTGAGTTATAAATGGTGTAACTAACCCGACTTTGTTTTGTATATTAGAGATAAGAACCTTGTACATTGTATAAATTTTTGTGTTATTTCATCCGCCATGCTAGGGATGTCCCCATGTTATGGCGGGTGAAGTTTACAAATTGGAATATTATGTATCATCGTTTCTAAATGTAGTAATAATGATATAATTTAATAATAGTAGGTTGTATTATTAAAATTATTCAGTTCAATTTAAGTAACAATTTTTATATATAACTAGCTGATCACAGGCATGCGTTGCAAGGCCATTCAAAGAAATAAATTGATTCTCCCTGCATGTCCTATCCCGTGCGTCCCCGTTCCCCTTCCTCCTGCCTTTACTCCCTGCCGCTAAAATATATGAAATACACACATTTTAATTTATACCAATTTCATAACGCCAGAGCTTACCATTATATATAGTCTATATATTATGTTATTTTGATGTATGAGCTATATTGAAAGTTTCATTAAAATCCATTCATTAGTTTTTACGATACGTTAAAACAATACATAATCCTGCCGTGGCAACAACATACACATATAGCAGCATATTAACTATAAACATATATATATATACAGGGTGTCCGGGGGTAAAGTGCATTAACTTCGGGAGGTGATTCTACACGATAGTACAAGTAAAAAAGATGAATAACTTTTTTCGAAATTCCAACTTTTAGGGGTAGTTTTGAAGTAAAAAGATAAAATTAGTCCGGCGTGTGCGGCCAGACTTATTATTTTCCGCTGTTACTATACGGGCCAATCACAATCGAGTCGGGCCTCCGGCAGGCTCTCAGCAAGTAAGATTGTACCTCACACTAAGGATTTTTAGTAGGTACGTCTTTTTATGTGGGAAAAAACGTTTAAATTTCGGAAAAAGTTTTTAATCTTTTTTACTCCTACAATCATGTAATCATGAAGTTAATGCACTTCACCCCCGGACACCCTGTGTATATATTGTGATATGCAATGTTGATAATAATACAGATTCAGAATTTTATGGTGATAAAATGTGGATTAAGAAAAAATATATATATTTTTTAATATATCATTAGACAGTTGAGTATATAATAATAATAATAATAATATTTATTTCACATAAAATTATACAATGAAACATATATGGAAACTTTGACTAGCCAACTAGGAATGGATCCTGTTTTAGGCCAGTCAAAATAATACATTAGTAATTAATACTATAATTGCAAATATATGGTGAGAGTGAGCAAAATATAATCTTAGTACATAAGGTTACTCCCTAATAGTCTTGATTTTAACATCAGTGAGAATTTCGTTATAGAGCAGTTTTCTTTAAATTCGTATGGCAATTTGTTAAATATTAATGGTATAATATATTCAAGGGTTCTTTGACCATATTTGTTTTGAAACGCAGGTACTTTCATTAATTTATTTTGTATGAGATGCGTAGTGTGTGCATGATCCACCATTGTTTTATATGGACTGCCGGATATATGCTGCAATACAATTTTTTGCCACATAATTGCACGTACAGGAAATACATTGATTGATTTATATACTATACTAATATCTCGTATTTGGTTAAAAACGGTTTTGCTTACTAGCAATTTTACCAAGGCGTTTTGAATAATTTGTTACACGTTTTATGTTGGTTTTACATGATTGACCCCAAGAAGTTATCCCATATCTCACTGTTGATTCTGATAGAGACAAAAAATCAATTTCACAGTTTTTATAAGCACATAACATTTTATTTTTTGAAGTCTACCAACAATTGGTTAAAAAAACCTACGGTTGGTTATTGTTCTGGTGGCATAATTGTGATGTAAGAGGGTTTATGATATACGTTTAAGGATTATATTATGCATGTGTTTAAAAACCATAAATAATTATTTAATTAAATGAAGACAATATTAGCGAAACTCAATCGAAAATCTGGAGACAGAAAAATCAGAAAAAGATATTGGCATCTCTGGGATTCGTACCCAGGACCTTCTGCTTGCATGGCAACAGCTCTACCAACTGAGTTAAGGTGTCTATATCCAATTCAGCCACTTTTAACCGTATCATACTTCGACTAAGAAATACCAACATTATCTCCATTTTCTTTACCCAAATATTATTGGCTGCTATCTTTATATATGATTGCAAGATTAAAACCCGAACTAAATGCTATCTGGATATATTTTTCTGTCTCCAGATTTTCGGTTGAGTTTCGCTAATATTGTCTTCATTGAATTAAATATTACAATTTAAGGTTTTATTCATAAAGTTTAAAATAAGAATAAACATAAATAAATAACAATAAAATGTTCCTCCGTAAACCAATAAATTTATCCAGTTGGTACTGTAGTTGGTATTACTTGTCATTAGTTAACTGCATTTGGTCAATTTTGTATTCAGCATTTAAAAACGGTGGAAGCTAACACTAATTTTAAAAATCCTTTATCTACCGAATAATATGTTTTTTTGACAACCCTCACACATGTAACCCTCACAGAATATGTAGAAAATATTAACAAAATAATTGGATTATTAATATTTTTAATATTTATTTTCAGAATACTAATATACCAGAATCATGGAATAGTCACTTTTTAAACTTTTAATAGCAGCGAAGCACAGTGCGCTTCGGGGTGCCATGAAATGGTGAGCTGATATCTCTTGGCTAAAGGTGGCGTCGAATCTTGTTAGTCGCGGGATATAGCTGTTCTCAGGAGCTGAAGACACGATGGGTCTTATAGCTGAGACGAGATGGTATCCTCGCGGAAGCTGCCCTGGATGCGTAGAGATGCCATGCAGGAGCACTTGTGCGGAGATCTGTTACATGACGAGATGTTGACAGACTGATGGTCTGGGACTGACTGAGCGAGTGCCGAGTTGAGTCGCTTTATATACCAGCGCGACCGGTGGAGTAATGTTCCATTCGCCGGCAATGCGTACACTAGAAGGTACTCGAACATACCCGGTGCTGAATATTCAGGCGGCTTATAAACTCTAGACCTTTCTAGGCGGTGGCGAAATTATTATTTATCGGCGGCAGGCGGCCGAAGTTCATCGTAGCGACGGCATAGGTAGGTAGGTACATAGGTGAGTAGCTTGCCAGCTCCGCGCGAATATCAGATCTTTCTCGTGCGTTCTTTCGATAGCGAAAAGATAATGATGTGTCGCCACACACCCCCTTCCCGGTGTACGGAGTACAGGATTGAACGATGATGCCAGGAGTCACAGGAAAGCCGAGTTGATGCTGGTCGTTGCGTCCATACTGATGCGCCTCTACCGATGTCCCTCGCTTTGCGGTGTTACCGGTACATCGTGGTGACACATATGTCAGGATGCTGTATGCTGCGTATCCATATCACGTCGGGGTCACCAGTTGGGTTTCGATTTGCCAGAGAACGTATATACGTACAATATATATATAATGATCCTGTGGGAAAATATTTTCGTCACGGCCTCCTGTGTGGGGTTTATGGAAAAAACATGTATTTTTATTATTTTGTTTTCAAATGTTTTTTGCGTACTTACCTATCAACTTTTTTAGATATACATATACATGGAATACACGCATTGTTGTAATTAATTAACTTTCTAGTATTGCGAGTTACTTTTATTTTACGAATTTTTGTTTTCATTTAGTTTTTTTTTTAATACTTTATTTTTCCCAATTTTACGTTTATAGTTACATATTTTGAAAATATTAAAAATTATGGGAACCCACTAAGGCGCAGCCTGTGCGTGGGTAATATAATTAATTAAATTTTATTTTAGTACCTAGAAAAAAATAAACAGTGGTATATAAAGCAAAAACATGATTAAAAACAGTTTGTACAAAAAGTGTGTACAATAGTATACAGTGTAATAATAAGTGTAATGTTTGTGAGAAATATAAACTTAAATTAAATAGAGTTTTTAGGTCTGTATGGTTCAGCCATATTTTTTACTCTTTTATTTTTCTTCCGAAACTGCTCTTTTCCTTAAATTAAATTTAATAGCGATACTTTCAATTTGGCACACGCAACAAGAAAACATTGTGAAATGGTCTGGGGAATTTTCCAACCCATTCTTTTTGAAAAGTGGCTAAGGCAAGGAGGAAGCATGTCTACGGTACTGTTCAATCTATACACCGATGAGCTTATTCAGAGACTTAATGCCACGAAAATAGGTTGCCATTTAAATGGAGTGTTTGTAAATAACATTAATTACGCCGATGACATGGTTTTTCTTGCGCCGTCACTAAGCGCATAAGAGAAATTACTCAAAATGTGTGAAGACTTTGCAAAAAACCATAACCTTTTGTATAATACCATCAAGTCAATAGTTATGGTTTTTAAACAGAAAAACGAAATCGTCCAAACACCCTCAGTATGGCTAGATGAAAGAAAAATGAATGTTAATCATAGCGTTAAATACCTGGGACATGTCATCACAGACGACCTTAAGGATATCGAGGACATGGAAAGGCAGAGAAGAGCAATATCAATTAGAGCGGGTATACTGCCAAGATGTTTTTACTCCTGCAGCCCCAAAGTAAAAAGAATACTGTTCAACGCTTTCTGTACCTCGCTGTACATATGAATTTGTTGAATTCATTCACAGAGGATTCGCAGTTAATTCATAATAAATATTGTACAATTCTATTTTATATGTTAGTATTTTATATGATGATTAGCTGACCCGACAAACGTTGTTCTGCCATATAAATTATTTCTAGTAAATATTTTGGTTGTTAAATAAAAAATAACGAATGTATTGTAAGTGGGTGGGGATGTGATCTATGACAGAAAGAGGAATGGAGCGCTGTAGACGATGACCGCCGATAAAAGCAAAAAAACACCAACTAAAGTAGGAAAATTAAATAAAGAAAATTAATATGAATTTCGAAGAGCAATTGAGTGTACGATATTTTTTGTCAGTCCGTCTTTAGCCAATACAAATGTTTGCCCACGCGAGAACATGATGCCGAATGAAATATCAAAATGACGCGACGCTTCTCGTGAATGTCTTGCGCTTGTATGGATGAAAGTTCGACGAGGCGGACTTAGCGCCATCTGTCATTCAACAACATAAATAATTTAGTTTTGTTTGAAATACGAAAGACGGTTAAATTTGTTCACACCAAAATACTAAAATCGCGATAAAAAAAATGGAACGGTGGGGGTAGGAGGGTTAAAATTTGGGTTTATAGGTATTTTTAGATGCCAAATAAATTAATATTACAAACAACAACAAAAAAGTCAAATATATAGATTTTTTTCTGGATAGGGATACTCTAATCACTTAGCGGTATGAAATATATTAAAACCTATTCGCATACCTACCTATACACAAAAAAAAAACAAAAATCGGTCTAGCCGTTTCGGAGGAGTGCGACCACAAACACCGTGACACAAGATTTTTATATATAAGATTAAATGTTAAAAATTAAGACAATTAAATGAGGAATAGGAGAAATGTCTGAAAGACATGTTTGAATGGTTAGAGTGCAGAATATATGGATATTACGATGTGTTGTAGAACCATAGCATTATTTGTTTTTTGAAAGTATGAAATTGGGTTTCGTTTTTAAGGTTTCAGAGAGAAGGTTTTAGAAGCTAGGTAGATGAATTGTATTTGAGCTAACGTGGACATTATTTCTCAAAATATGGCGGAACTAGCGTGTAGTTCAGATTTTCCCCTAAAAACGAGCGGTGATCCGGCATGGTAGCTGCTTCAAGATTCCAATTTTGATCCCAGGCGTCAATAAGAGTACCACAAAAATGATTTTGAGGAAAAAATTGCGTATGAAAATTGCGTGCTCGTTGGGTTCCCAAAATACTGAACAGCAAAATCTTATGGAAAGCGCTCGGATCTCTTAAAACCATTTTTTCAAAGGCGAAGCTTTTTGGGGTTGAAACATGGGGTTACCACCTAACCCCGGATTCAAAAAGGCAATCAATGATATGATTTGCACCTTTTTCTTCACGTGAAGCAACATTTAGCAGGGAAACCTTTGGAGACCGACTAGGACGCGGAGGTAGAAGTGATAGCATATTGGGCGGCGGAGTTCTGCGATAAGGGAGTCAATGACCTAGTGCCACGGCTCACCAAGTGCATCGATCACAACGGGGACTTTGTCGAAAAATAGTGGGGATGTGTACCAATGTCATATGATTTTTTTGTAAAGATAAATTTTTCCTGATTTCTAAAATTAGAACGGTTTTTAATTCTTAAATAACCCCTGTAGTTTAGATACTTACAGCCTTACTAAAAAACCCAGTGAAAATTTTATTCAATTGACAAACGGCCGCGGAAGAGAAAACATAACTAATTAAAAAATTGTTCATGGAAAAAATACACGTGGTTTACACGGCCTGAGGGGGTAATGTATCTCTGTTGTATTAATGATGTCGGAACGAAATTTGGAATTTTTCCAAAGTATTTTGAATGTTCTATATATTTCTTATTTTTGAAAGTGTCGTAAAAACAAATACCATTTATGAAAACTAGATAAAATTACCTTTTAGATTTGTGTATTTGAAATACACTTTAGTTTTCAAAAACTGCCATATTTTAAGATTCAAACTCGGAAAAAAATGGAAAAAAAATTCCTCCCACAACATTTTTGATTAAAATGTAGAGAAATTTAAAAAAAATCAAAATTTAAAAAACACAGTCTTTTTATGTAATAAATTTGGAAGGAAACTATCACCTCACTTTTTAGTCGTGCATACAAGTTTTTTTTATTGCCAAAAAAATAACTTAGAAATAATACCGAAATTTAAAACAGATTTTTTGCATCTAAAGACGTTAATTTTTCTGATACGTTTACGAACACATGTATTAGATATTAATAATGTTAAAAAATATCACTTTTAGGAAATTCTCTTAAAATAAAGATCTTAAAATGTAAATTTTATCTGTAACCTATAAAACAATATTCTGACAGTTCAACTTTGAAAGTACGGCGTTTGTGCAATAACTTGATTAAACTGATGTAAACCACTCAAATAACACGGTAAATATATCAATTATGTGAACAGAAGAGCAAATTCGTCACTACAATAGAAATTATTAAGTAAAATCACAACATTTAGGTACTAACAAAATTTTCGATATCCCGCCATAAAACACACCGAGCTGTTTTGTCATCGCGGGTTGTCACGGGCCGTTAAGAACTAATTATAGGCGCGCCAATAATGCCTCTTGCGGAGAAAAATTAAAACAACATTGTTTCCTAGTAAATTAAAACCATATACAACGTTGTCACATCTTCAATGCATTTTAACAGCGTGATCACGTAAGAAAGGTTATTGGTAATAAAACGTGTTTTAGTGTACAGGGGCTTTATTTATGTTATTGCAATAACACAGGTTATCTGCCGTGAAAAGTTTTTTTTTTTAGTAAGGCTGTCAGTAGTGTTGGTTGGTGTAATTGTGTTGTAAAAGAGGTTTTTGTTGTATGTGTTTACGTAATGTGTTGACTTACAATTGATACCAATTTTTTTCTAATAAAAATTGTGCAGCGTAATCGTAGCTTTACTTTTGCGAGTAAAGCACATATTCGGATAAATAGCCACCTTCACATTTCAAATTTTAAATAGTACAGCTGACCGAGTGGGAAGAAATAAGAAAAAAAGTGTTTATGAAAACGCTTTGTAAACCAAGCAAAAATAAGAAAATTATCACAACTTTTTATTTGGTCACTAATGAAAAAAACAAAATGACAACATTTTTTTCATTACTTTTTCTTTCATTCAAAGCTTAGCGGTATGTGCGTGGGACACGGTGTACATGTAATATTTTTTAATAAAATGTGTGAAAAGCATTGAAATAAATTAGTAGGTACTACCTAACTTAAATAAGATTAAAAGCAATTTGCAGTTTTTGGCGTGGGGAGCAAAATATTCCCACCTCGTAGCTCGTAGCAAAATGGACGCTCGTAGCGGCGTAGATGTCTCGAGATAAAGTTAAACTCTAAACTCCTCTTCTCTTAACAAGGCGTACACCGTGGTGTCTAGTAAATGGAAGCTTATCTCAAATTTCCTTTGACTTTAGTGGGCATATTTTAAATGGAAATGTAATGGGTTTATTTATTCTTCAAATACTGTGGAAATAATTTTGTGTAATAAACTGTATTTTTTTTACATTAACTCCACACAGGAGGCCCTGAGAAAATGATTTCCCTCAGGGCCTATGTCATATGGGATGCTGTGTGGACGGTCTTTTTGAGGAGAGGAAGGAATGAAGATTGGTCTTGAAGAGACCCATGTTGTAGGAAGGAGGAAACACAGAGGCCAGAATTCCATGCAATTCCCTGATTAACTCCCCACCACTCCCACCGCCTTCCACTCCTACATTGATTCTTCTGCCTATTTGGTATGCGCTCTCCCTCATCCTCTTAACAGCTCTTCCAATTTTAATAATAATAATAATAATAATATTAATTTACACAATTACAAATTTTAATTTATTATATGTAAGAAATAACGCCATATAACTATTTTAAAAATAATGTTGACAAATATTTATACATAAAAGAAATTTAAAGAAATACAGCAATTTCAAAATAAAAATCTCAGGCAGATTGGTGAAGATTTCGTCAGAGTGGAGAGACTCGTTCAAGAATCAAAAGAATTTACCTTTTGAATCTCTCCTAACCGACGCCAAATACATCAATCTCGGAGGAGATTTGGTTCAGGTTTAATCAATATTTAACTTTAATATGCGACTCATCCTGATGAAAATAACTTTGTTAACGAAACGTTTAGATTTAGTATCTAATGAAGTGGTGTAAATAAAGTTATTTGACTTTAAATATGTCTTCAAAGCATAAAAAAGTACCTTCAGAAAGTACGAAGAAATAACTATTTAAAAAAATTTCAAATTATCTATCAATAGATTGCTAAGATTCCCTACATTATTTACCTTTCTCAATATGTACATTATTTTTGATTGAATTATTTTCTCGTGGGTGTTTCGTAGATAGAAGTTGGACAAGTTTTCTTAATAAAAAGTTTTGAACAAAATATTGTTGTCGAATTGAATTTTTGTTTAATTTTTATTATTATTTTAGAAACAAACAGTAGATAGATAAAATGAGTAGTTAACAGTTTATAAGGTTTTATAAATTGTTTCAAGGACGTGTACAATGACATGTGTCTGAAATATCTGGTGAGTAAAGTGAGAATATGCTTTTTACCGGGTGGGCTAGTACGTAGTACCAAGGAATTATATGATATACATTATATATATCGTGTTAGGCCTGTGTATGTACCTTTAATGTTGACAGGTTTTTCTTTTTTTTTAATGACGTGATTACTATAAAAGTTAACATTCATTAGTCCCCGGTAATAAAAAATAATTTTAAAATGTTTGGTAAAAGTCCTGAATTATTCAAAGTAACTGTAGTGTTTAAATTTCTTTAAAATAATAAGGTGTGTAATTTTTAAAATGTCAAATCGTGATGGAAGTCCATCATAATATTGTGATAAGATTAACATTTTGAACTTTGTTTCAAGTATTTATTTAAGACTGGACCAGTTTTACCCTGCAACAAGCATTTCCAGACGAGGCAGCTTTAAACTCTTGTTGTTTTCTCGTGTATTTTAAAACACATCTCCATAAAATTAATTTTACCGTGGAATCTTGGAAATGGAAATAAAACCACTTTCCGACATCGGATTGAGCTGAAAATGGACATTTACGCATTTTTCTGAAATTAAAATAAATGATAGCACAACACACGAAATAAATGTCGGTTTTAAAATCAGAATTTAGCAAGTTCCACACAGGAGGCCTTGAGGAAAAAAATTCATTCATGTCATTTTTGTGGATGTTGTGTGGAGGGTATTTTTAGGGAAAGGAAGGAGTGGAAGTTCTGGGAAGGAAAATATATGAAGGATGGGTAGGAATCTTGGAGTGTCATTGTATCCATTGACACCTCCACATTGTGTCCAGGACATATAAATCCATGAGTCCTGGACACAATGTCAGAGGTACATTTGAATCCATCCATCCTGCATCCATTCTTCCCATTGTGGTGCAAGGCGATGAGTCAAGAGAGTCCGGCTGGAGAGGTCTAGGTTAGGTCTCCCTAACCAGTTAGTCCCGAACCGGCCCGCCACGCCGTAGGTAGGAAAAGGCATTCATAACCAACACCTACACCAGACCCCATGAACCAGGGCAGCCCTGTTAAGTCTGAAAACGTAGCGAACCACGCCTGCTATAGGGGTGACCTATAGCAGGCGTGTTGGTTATCCAATAAATGGTTCCCGTGGGCGGCGCTACCAAACATTTGAAAATAGATGAATTAGAGTAAAAAAACTTTGTTTTGAGGATTGATTTTTTAACCTATTTTTCAAGTTGAAGCTTTTCGATGGCTTCTAATTCAAGTGGAATACTTGAACAATACAATACTTAACATGAACCCTTGAACCCTCTTACCCCCTCCTTGAATCCAGGTTAAGTACCTACAGCTGCGTAATTCCTTGCTAATATTACAAATATGTACGCAGGCAACTTCTATGCAGTGAAATGATCAAATACCATAGAATGAAACTCTCGTCATTTTGTCTTTCGTAAAACGCTTAAAATTTTTCAATTCCACTCCTCCAGTTCAGTTCGGAGGAGCGATTCCTGTATCTTTTGTGGATACGGAAAAGATTCCATACGGAATTGGCTGTCAAATTTGAGTTATTTTTTGGCTGTCACTTGCTTTTTCAATGTGTGATGTCAGCTGTCGCCGATTTTATCAAGTTTTAAACACGAAATACTGTAAGTATACGTTATTTTATACCGTACTTTGGCATTTGCACAAAATAGGTTCTTGGTTTGGGCAAACTAAGTAATTTATATAGATTGAACCGAAACTTCGCAATGTCAAATTCACGGTAAACAATTGAAAATGTAAGTACATTAAATGAATAAATAATCATGTATTCTTACAAAAATTCGTGTTTTAAACGCTCTAAACTAAAATATGCGACGTCTGATATCGGCTCACGTCAACCATAGAAAAAGCAATTGTAACTCATAGAAAATCATACAAATTTCACAACGAATTTCATTTATGTTTATTCATCGTTGTTCTTAATAGGAATGCTCGATCTTCATACCTTAGAAGCCCGCAAAAAAATATTTTTGGGAAAACATTTTTTTAAGCAGATCTGCGGTACTGTATTGAATCCACATATGTTGAAGGAGATTAACCTATATTTCCC
Source organism: Limnephilus rhombicus (assembly GCA_929108145.2). Taxonomy (NCBI): domain Eukaryota; kingdom Metazoa; phylum Arthropoda; class Insecta; order Trichoptera; family Limnephilidae; genus Limnephilus; species Limnephilus rhombicus. Next base: position 39,857,406 of record OV815278.1, read on the forward strand.
TGACGCGTATACTCGTGGGAGATCCACGCACTTTTTTTATGCTCCGAAAGCCAGAACTTCTTCCGCCGTTAAACAGAGCAATTCTGTTGCTTAACGATTCTGCATTGAGCATCGACATCCCCAATGTTGCCTGTAGCAGTGTTCCGCAAACTTTTTGTGTTCAAGGTACACCAACCAAATCAATAAATTTTAGAGGTACACCAAAGAAATAATTAATGTTTATTTTAGATTTATTATAAAATCAATATAACATGAAAAATTATGTTTAAGAGCCCACGAGGGATTTTTAAAATATTTTATGGTTTTACATGTTTTCAAATTCATCTGTGCACATAAAAGCACATTTAAAAAATATTTGTCATAATTTTTTATAGATGCATGTATATTATATCCCAATAAATATTAACAAATTGGGAATCTCTGGGAAAATTTCCCCTCGTTAAAGGGAAAAATCAAAATCCGGCGATCCACGAAAACGGCTAAGATGTAATACGATCCTTTTATAATTTGTGTTCGGGAATGATCGCTGTAACTTCGTGTTTTTACAAATCCGTTTTGAGTAACAATATACAGTAATTTTTGGCGGAATTGACTCGTATATCGGTAAATGTCCAAGAGAAATGCTATCTGAGAATGGATTTCGTACCCAGTCCATGTCCGTAGGTTGCAGGTTACACTTACGAAAATACCGTTTATTATTTCTGAATCGGCAGCCATGACATTTGGAAATATTTCATTACTACCATTGGTAGCGTAACTGATCCATAAAACCAACTTACTTTCAATCTTTTCCGATGTCGTGAAAATGTTAGAAATCCTGCCTTGCATTTATTTTGTTGGGCTCATTTAAATGACCAATACGAGATATGCAAGTTTTGCTACTCATTCATCTTTTATAAGCAGAGAAGCGAAATCTGAATCATGGGTCTGGCTTTGCGGTGAGGCACACCAACTGCTGACCACGGTACACCAGTGTGCCACGGCACACGCTTTGCGGTACACTGGCCTATAGAGTAACTATCTTTTGGTATACGTAACAACATAGTGAAACTGCCCCATGGAGTTTTTTATTTTATTTTTTTCTTTTAAATTTTGTTATCTTCTCCGTAATAATTTGGTGTATAACTGTTTTATGGAGAACCTAAAAAAAAACTAAAAAATAGTAAATATGGGATCTTTCCCGTATCCACACAAGATACGGAATCGCTCCTCACGTCGTTGGTATTCGTTTTCAGGAGAAATGTGTTTATTAATAACTTCACCTTTATCCCACTTTCAGCTTCCACTTCCTTTTGACAAAGCCCATCCGAACACTCTTCAACTTATTGTGACAAGAAATTACATGAAATTGTAACTTATGAAACGTTAATATTTTCGTTTATGTGAATGTTTATAATTATACTCGGAAAAAATATTATTTCATTCGCTTTTCGGTTTAATTATTTTTGGGTTCAAAGAAATTTCTAATTGTTTTTTTTTAAATTCCTGTTCTTCGGTAAAGTAAATGGCTCATCTAAATATAGAAATTTACTCGATCTGAAATCATCTTTCGTGCTCTCCTTGTCTTCCCCACCCCTTCACTCTCACAAAACAATCACGACATACCATTTTGGGAAGCAGTTACAATACTGAATTTGGATAGCTGGGGATTGGGATAATTTGGGAGGCGGGTATGGGTGCCCGCCTCCCAAATATTCCCTATTTATTGGATAATCAACACCTCTGCCATAGGTCACCCCAAGTGGTTCGCTACATTTGATGACTTAGCAGAGGTGCCTGGGTTCATGGGGTGAGATTTGTCCGGGTCTGGGCGGCGGATGCGTCTGCCCACCAGCTGCATGGCAGGCTGGATAGAGAGAGACTGGTTTAGGGAGTCCTTCTCCCTTGTTTGCCTTCTCCAGCTGTACTCTCTCGGATTATCACCTTGTATCGCAGTGGGAGGAATGGATTTGTGCGTCCGTCACTCCTGGACATATTGACCCCAGATTGACCACCCTTTATAATGAGCTAATGTAAAAAAAAATCCAGGCTCTAGTGAGGTATTAAAAACCCTACTGAATCGATTTGAAATTGAATCAACTGAAATTATAGAAATGCAGCGCTAATCACACATAATAACGTAATTTGTCAATTAAAATCAGTAACTATACCTTTTAAGGCTGAAACCTGGTGATGAAATTTAATATCCTGCCAATTCGTGAAACTTTGAAAATAATCGACCACCATAACACGGGCATCAGCCTAGCTTGGTGGTCGAAAAATCCTCTAATAAATGTAAACATAAAATTTTAAGCAATGACTAAAGAATAATTTAAAAATTAATAAATAAATAAAAACACAAGTAGTGGTTATTAATATGACACGACAATATGCCTGTTAGATAAACGCTGCTTTTATAGTCGAACTAGCTGGTCCTGGCATGCGTTGCTATGCCATTTAATAAATAAATTCTTTCTCCCTGCGTGTCCTTTCCCAATCCGTCATCTCCACCTTCCCTCTCCCCATTCCACTCCCCCTCCCTTCCCCCGTCCCGCGAATCCCCCTCCCGAGTTCCCCTCCCCCCTCCAAGGCCCCCCTCCCTCCTCCCAGGTACCCCTCCCCCTTCCTGGTTCCCCTCCCCCATCTCTCCCTCCCTCCCGCTTTCCATAGCAATAGCCGCTTCCTCGCGTGCCACCAATAGCAATTTTTTATACAATTTTCATAATGCCAGAGCTCACCGGAAGTTTTATAAAAACCTTGTCCTGACAATAACGAACACACAAAAAAAAATAATTATCCAATTTGGTGCAGTCGCTCGAAAGTTATGCGCTTAGCAACACATTCAGCGATTCATTTTTATATAGTCAAATAGACATCCATTGGTTACGCCCATACATATACCGACACATACCTACATAGCACACATACATACTGTCACTGCTTGGGATTGGTATTAATTATTGTTGCAAGTCCTTTGTCCTACCTATTCCCAATTGCCTACCCGTCAATCTTACCCAAAATCTTAATCAGTCTGTAATAAAACTCCCGCCGCGAGACAACCATTGTGCTCCGCCGTGTATCCGCCATTATAAATAACTCCGCTGTGTACTATCAAAATAACGAACATTCACGCCTATTGAGATTGTGCCTGTTGGATGGGGAAAGGAAGCAGAAAAGCGCATTGCCAGACTACAAGTTCTTATCCTTTTTCGGTGAGTCCTTTTCCTTTCTATACAACATGTATTTTTATCATTTTTAAGCGGTGATAGTAACACAAAATCAAGGTCCTTCGCCAGTCATTCTTTGACACAAACACATAAATCCACTCTCACAACATAAAATACCATTCGTCCATTTTTGATAATTTTTTTAATAATAATAATTTTAGAACGTAAGTAACACATAGAACATAAAGAAAAAAAATGTATTTAAAATATAAAACCTAGGTGAGAAACTGGAATCCATTAAGGCGCTGCGTGTGTGTGGGCAACATACAAAAGAATACTAATAAAATAAAGGAGCATTTTAATAAAATACAGCGTATTTTCATGACTGACAGCGTACATAGGAAGCTAGCTTTGAAAATTGTTTTGCATAAATTTTATACAACGAAGTCGAAACAGTATGAATATTCACCTTAAAATCTCTCGTGCGCTTTGCCTTTGCGGTAAAATCACAATGAATGTTATTTTTAATCGAACAAAAATAATCCACCGAATGAATAAATTAAATAAATAACGTGGAAGTACAATTAATTCGCACTCACTGAGTAAGAATCATGTTTGGGTGTGTGTGACCTCGGGGACCGTTCAAATGCCGACAAATCAAAATGGCGCTGATTGTCGATTTGTTTATTTTATTTGACACTTTTATATCCACACTGGGTACACGAAACAATCTAGCTAATGTTTTTACATTAGCTCCACACAGCAGGTTCTGAGAAAAATAATCACCCTCGGGGCCTAGGTCATCTTTGGGGATACTGTGTGGAGGTTCATTTTAGGGAAGAAAAGAGAGGAAGTTCTGGGAAGGAAATAGGTATGAGGGGTGGGTATCCCTTCTACTGCTGTGTAAGACGATGTTATGAGAGTCCTGCTAGAGAGGTCCGACCAGTCTCTCCCGAACCGGCTTTACACGCAATTAGTGGGCAGACGCATCCGCCGCCAAGATCCGGACAAACCGCACCCCTTGAACCCGTGCAACCCTGCTAAGTCACCAAATGTAGCCAACCACTTGGGGTGACCGATGGTAGACGTGTTGTCCAACAAATGATAATCCGCCTCCCAAATTGATCATTAAATTTGTTGCGAGTTTTAAACACCCCGATCTGAGAAATCAAGTCTATTTTAGACCCGTATGTTTAGTACAGCAATGTATGATCGCTGAATACTGAAAGAATGGACTATCATGGAACTATTGTGTTCAAGAACCCTATTAATGGCAGCACTGAAGCAGGAGACAGTCGACTTGAGGCCAATATTGACTCTCGCTACGAGAGGCTAACTTGCTTCGGACCATGCGGGCATTGCGGATGTCTTGGCATTTTCAAGAAACAAAGTCTAACTTATTAAAACTTACCCAACAGATATATCGATGTTGTAACATGTACAGTTTCATTGAACAAGGCATTCACAGAAAGCAAATGTGACGTAATACGGCAGAAAACTTCGTGACAATTTTCTTAATTTCAGAGTCTTGCCAATGGCGATAGTTTTACAGCATTTTATTTGTACCTTGGTATCTGAAAATATGTTCTAAGACAATTTAAAATGGGTATTAACAATAGTAAGTTTTAACTGAGTTTTTTTTTTTCTTTTTGAATACACGGCTTTTATAGTATAGCCGAACAGCCTTAAAATATTAGTATCGTTTAATTTTACTACTGGTATCACCGAGAACCGCTGCCTCGTTCCCAGGATGACAATGCAAATTCATTCCGATTTCCGCGTTCGTTCCATTCCTTCCCTCTAGCCGTCATTGTATTAACACTGTACCAAGTTTATTGTAAAGCAACGTTTTTCCTGTAAATATATTTGACTCGCATAATTAAGAGTTCTTATTGAAAATCTCCATCACACGCGCAATCCAGTTTTGTGGAAAGGACCGTAAACTGCAAAGTCCAACGAAGATTAAATACCTAAACATAACCTCTTTTCTAAAATAGTAGAAACTTATTTGTTTCCACCAACTGTTTTATTATCTTCCTTTTTTGTACCTTATCTTCTGTTTTATTAATAGGGATAATGCTTTATTCATTCTTACGTATAAAGTTTCTAATTATCATTCCTACATATTGTGCGTGTCATTCATTACATTCTAAAGCGTGATAAGCTAACAGCGGCTTTTCATTGCATGTGCCCCGCGAGTCTTTTCGTATTGCCCACTTGGCAAAAAAAAAATCAAAAAATTGCGGTAAAGAATAGTCAATGGTTTCTGTTCTCTTTGGCAAAAAGGTTAACTGACGAATTCAGTCTTTCTTTAAAGTTTTGAATCAGCCGCTCAAAATAATAAGGTGTACCTTAAACAATCCAAAAAAACACAATTTCTTCATGTACGTTTGAAAATATATAGATTTCAGCATTTTTTCCTTGCGATCTAGAGCGAATGCAAATTGTCGGTTTGCTTTATTCCAATTTCTGGTATAACTTGCTTTGTGCTCTATTTTTTAAATGTTTAGGTAGCAATTCCGGCGGTAGCCATTTTTAATTGAAATGAGATTTCTCCCGGTTTTTTTACCATGTAAGTTTTGAATGTTATGTTTTTGGTACGGTGTACCATTTGTCACTTTCCGAAACACGCCCTCTGCGAAATAATGTTCTTTCAAATAGATTTATTGACAACTTTTTGTTGTTGTTGAGATCTATGTTAAGGATTCCATTTTATAAAATATCTTTTGTAAAAGTTTTCCTAAATTTTAGTTAACTTTCTAAGTATGAACATCAACAGTTGCCCAAAATTGTAAGTTGATATTTTTTTACATATATTTTCGTTAATATTTCTGAATGATAAAAATCGACTGCAAATATTGGTTTGGCCTTGAAGATATAAAATTTTGTATGCAGCACTTTGCTTTTAACGTTCTATATTTGTTATTAAAAAATACCGTTTTTACCGATAATTGGATAAATTAGCCCTCCTGCTAATAAGGTTTATCATCACTGTTCTAAAATGTACATTATTCCGTTTTGTTTCAAATTTATTTGAAATGTTTTTTATTATCGTTTTATGTCGTTAATTATTTTAGTCCAGCTAATATTTCCCTTGATGAATGTGTAACGATAATATTTAAAAGAAAAATCTGAAAATGTTCAATAAAACACGAATCTTTAAAATACCTAGAATAAAAATCTCGTGGGAAGCTGAAGCATATAAAGAAACATTATGGATTTTTTTATTCTCGAACTTTCATATAATTGCCTATCTATACATTTGCCACGCTGGCAAATGTATTGTATTATCGTGTTCTGAACTAGACGCTCATTTGTAGATACCCACCTCAGCCTAGTCCAGTTTATGTTTTAGACTCACTATCACGGGAGGTAATATATAAAAATAATAGTAATTACGCGGTATAACTTTAGTCATTTATTTATTTTAAACTTGCGACAATATTTAATTATGACTTGGCAAATATAAAGAGCTATGCGAGAATCACCACTCAGAAACAGATCACCATCGAGAATGAAAACGGGCTTGGTGAAAAAGTGCAAATCACTTCGTTTTCAATCTTCGGTGTTGCATGCCCAGAAAATATCTTTATGGCTGTCAAGTTATTTGTTGAATGGAGGTACCGCCACAGTATTAAAAAATAGCATATATTTTTTTAAAAACTTAAAGTGTTCAATAGAAATATGTTATAAAAAGGTAGAAATTCGGAATGCCGCGGCTTAAACTCCTATCCTGCAGTTCCGGTGTCTTAAAATATCACTAATCACTATATAGTGGTACTTTTAAGATGAATTTAATGATATCTATAATGTTGTAATATTCTATTGTTGTCAGACAAATAAACTAAAATATAAGTAAAACAGCTTTCGTATTGATTTTCTTCTTCTGTTTTTCAAAAAGTCGGTGGCGGCTGGTTACAGAGGAAAGATGTCGATGGCACCGGGTGTCACATTTACAAAACTTACACCGTTTCGGCAACTGAAATGGGATAGGTTTTCTTGTGCAAAATCATCCACAAACCCTTCACCATTTCAGTCACTGCCTGAATCCGCCTGATGGCATTAGAGTTTTTGCCATGACCGAAATAGTTGGAGACTTGTATATATAAATGTGATTGAAACAAGCAGTGTGACTGAGTTGTTTGGCGGTCCATTCTCGGTCCACCTCTGCGGAGAAGCGGACTTATTAGAGTTGGTGTCATGACTGAAATAGTAAGTGATTGATAAAAGCAGGGTGACCGGGTTATTTGGCGGTCTATCCTCTTTGCAAATGGTACGGGTTTTGTAGACGAAAACGTTAATGCATGAACAAAAAATACTCTACCATTACTGTCGTCACCGTGACTAAAACGGTACAGGTTTTGTGGATGATTTCGCTCAACAAAATCGAAGTGGATACTTTTGCACAATTTTTATTTTGTGGATGCTTTTGCTCAATAAAACCTATCCCACATCAGTCGCCGCAGCGACTAAAACGGTATAGATTTGGTAAACACGCCACCAGATGCCGCTACAGAGTACGACGAAGACAATAGGCATACCCGCAGGCACAGGTAACTAAATAATAGACATGGACAATGACATTGTTCAACGATATACAATTGCACTTGTCCACAGAGTGCAGAGCAGCTGTTACTGCACCGAATGCTATTAAAAAGATCCACTGAGAGTGAGAGAGAGCTCTACCAGTTTTATAGTAGAATCCCTAAGAGGTTGCATTTTCTTTATGTATAAACTCTAACCATCGACTTAGAATTGAAGTATTCTCACTTAAGTAAACTTGCACCTGCAGTCCAAAAGAAAAAAAAAACATTGCCGCTTAGAAATTTCTGATAATGATAATATAATTTATAACCACATCGGTATAACACCACGCCATCCCAAATCAGAAACATATTTTATCCACACTTCGAAGGTTGGCTTGACGAGTGATTCCAAAGTGGGTGATAAAACAATAAAAATTGTTGACTAAAATATTTTTCTCGTGAAAGTACGAGTAATAACATCGTACAGAGATTATATGAACGATCATATGCTAAACATGCTTTTTTTTCAAGTGAGTATAAAAAAAAGTTTTTAAGGGTGTCAGCCGAGTTATTCCTTATTTTTCGTGGGCGCGAGATCTCCTGTCAGATTTGTGTGATTTTTAATGGCTGTTATTTGCCTTTTCTACGGGCCGATGCCAGAATTTCAGCTGTGAGCAGTCACGTATGTTATGTAGTTTAGGTCGTTTTAAACACACATTCTTGCAAGTATGTATGTTTTTTTTATTCATTTAAAAGCGATAGAAAATCACACAAATCTGACAAAAAATCTCGCCTTATATCTAGCTCGACCGACTAGCTTGATCTCGGGCGAGATCTCTTGTCAGATTTGGGGCGATTTTCTATCGCTATTAAAGGAATAAGTTAGCAAGCATACTTGCAAGAATGTGTGTTTAAAACGACCTAAACTAACATACGTGACAGCTCACAGCTGAAATTCTGACATCGGCTCGTAGAAAAAGCAAATAACAGTTATTGAAAATCACACAAATCTGACAGGAGATCTCGTGCGATATCGATCTCGTTCCCACAAAAAAATAGAGAATAGCTCGGAAGATCTTAGAAAATTCACTATCAGCTTACTCGTGATCCTTAATTATCTATCGTCTATTCCTTAGCTCCAAAAACGTGCTTAATGAAAACACTATCCACGCTGATGCTTATTTTTTAAAAATTATTAATGTCTGTTGTTTTTACAAGCAATTCAATTATTATTTTTATGCGATTTAAAAAAGATGTATAGTTTTTTTGGAGAGGGAGAAAAATACCCTTAAAGGGGGTGGTAAATCAAGTAAGTTAGGGAATCTCTTATCAAGGCCCTGAACACTTAGAACCTCGTTTTTAGAATTCCAGCCTTGAACAAGAACATATACCATCACCTTGACAGTAAATTGACTTCGATATCATATTCGCAATAATTGATGACAATTCAATAGTATTAAGTGTTATCAATTATAATCAGAGTGTTTTCAACACAATTTGCATAAGCATTACATGGAATTGGATCTAATGTGTGCTTACATCGGAATAGTCGTTACTCAGTGAATTTACAGGGTTATCACTGGGCCCTAATTAATTTTTAATCATCAAAAGCTGCTAATTTTTGTGAAAATGGATGATTAGATTTTTCGTGTATAATGAAATCTATATTTTGTATCTTTACCAAAAAGTTAAATTCAAATTTATTATTGACAATAGAAGTGCTTAAATTTAAAAAAAAAATAATTTCCAATTTTTTTCCAATTTCTAGGGTAAATAAAATTTTTTGTGTAGTTTATTAATGAGATTTAAGAAAATATTCAATTGTCTATTAGTGCCCGTCCACATACAAAAATGTCATCTACACAAAATTTCCAAAAGTAAACATATTTTAATAATTTAATTTTCAAAAATTTTATTTTCAAAATTGTTTTAAAATATATCTGCTACTAGGGGACTAGTACTTGAACCCATAGCTAAGCCATCTTTTTTTTGGTAAATAATATTATCAATTGAATTTATTATTTGCGAAGTTTGAAGAAACAATTGATTTAATTTATTTTTCTTCGTAAACGTTTAGTATTTATTGAGTTTAATAATGGAGAATCAGGAAATACGAGTATTTATTTATTTTATTTACTATGTGCATTTTTTTAAACAGGTTTACATATATTTTTTGGCCTTGCCTGTCTCACTAGGAAATCCTGTGTCGAGACAGATTAGTTTACAAATATTTTATTGAATAAAGTACATTTTTCAATAAAGCAAAAATATTTGACAAAAATCTTCAGGTGGTAACAAAATGAGATAGAGGATTACATTTGGGTGAGGTGATTAATTATTGCACGACCTTTTTCGATGGATCAGGATTTCGTATTTGTTAATATTATTCGATTGTCTTGTTTTGTCAGGTAAGTTATTGTATATTTTAGGTGCAATTTATTTGAAATTTCTTTGACCAAATGTTGTGTTTGTTTTAGGTGTTTGTAGAGTTCTTTGTTATGCCGCGTGTTTACAATATTTTGGGTATTTTCATAAAAAAAAAAATTTAAATTAAAAGAAAGACAATCATTCTCGGGTTACGAATAACCCAACAATGTTTGAAAATCTCCTACTACCACCACAAAAAGCCGAAAATGTTGCTTGTGTTGTAATGGAGGACTTAGCCAGCCGAGGAATCGAACACGCGACGCTCGGTTGGTACCCAAGCGCTATGCCCACTCAACCACTGACCGGTCAAATGTATGTGTTTTATTTTTAAACAGATGAGTTAAGATTGTTTTTGTGTTAATTTGTCGAATGTCTAATACAGGGAATTTGTTGAATATATCTACAGTACTTGTTATTATGGGAACTTTAAGAATAACTTCCATAATTAATTTTTGTGCCTTCGATAATAAATCTATAGCTGATAGTGTTGCACCTCCCCATGCGATTATTCCATAATCAATGATTAATTGACAAAGAGAGTAATAGCAATTTTCATAGATTTGGAATCTAGTATTTTTCTAATGTTTTTGAAGAAATCAATATTTTTCTAAGTTTATTCGTGATAAGTAGGCAATGTGTATTCCACTTAAGATAATCAAATGTAAGACCAAGGTACATAACAAATCTACCAGCATAATACTTTAAATCTTAATATAATAAAACTTATTTCCACTTAATTTATTTTTTAATGTAACCGGTTTCAGCCTTTTAAAGCCATCTTCAGACTGGTACAAATGTTTTTTAATCTACAGTTTACATACATACCATATAAAGGAGAGGAAGGGGGGTAGTCCGCAAGCATTTCATTCAATGTATATGGTTAATCTAAATAATGGTTATTCCAAACACTTAATTGATAAAATTCTAAGTAAGAAACTTAAACTTACTTCAACTAATATATATATGTTTATTTTTTAATTTAAAATAAAACGTATATAATAAATTATTATGTCACTTAACAAAGTATCTGTTTCATATGAACAAATAATATATTTTTATTTGGTACATCTGAAACTAATAATAAAATCATTAATCCCATTCAATGGCGTAGGATCTTACATATTTCCAACTTTTCTTCATTTAATACAAAAAAATTGATAAAAACATAGGTAAATTAATAAAAAATCACTAAGAATCATAAATAAAGCAACTCAGGCATTTATCAACTATGGTGCAATGATTGTCCATCGTTCTACATACGTAAGAATACTAGAAATTTAAATACCTATTAGAATCGCACTTCTTTCAGTGCAAAACGTACAAAATTCTTTGGTAAAATTATTATTTTAAAAAAAAACTAAATATGAACAAAGACATGATGTCCCAAAATCGTTACTGTACAACTTTGTAAATTTATTATTTGTTCGTGCTATTTTATGACTTAAAATTGGGAGTCAGCATACATCTCAATTTGAATATAATAAACTAGTGGTTCATGTTCATAATACAAGACTAACTGCAAACGATGGACTCGTAATTCGATACCTTAATAAATACGGTCAAAGAACTCTAGAATACCTTGTTCCAAATTTACAACATGTTAGGGAACGTACCCATACTACGTGACCAACTTTTTGCAATTTTTAACTGTTTTTCATTGATTTTGTGTATTTCCAAAAGTATTTTACATCATGAAGTATCGTGTTCTCAACCAAATTAATGTAATAATTATAACATCTTTTTGTCATTTTTTGCAATCTCTTCTAATATTGTTGAATGCAATATAGTTGGGAATTTTTCTGTGTTCTGTATATTTTTTATGTGTTTCTTTTTTAATAACAATTAACTGAACTAATTCTTTGCTGAACCATATCGGATACTTTCGTACTTTATGATGAATTAGAGGAATAGTGTCGGAAATGATACTATTCAGTTGAGAGTAAAATAGTTCTACGCTATAGTCGAGATCACCTTCCTTGAGAACAGACCAATTTACTTTGTTAAGTGCATGATTGATGACCTGGTAATTAGCATTAATGAAACTACGACTACAATTTTTAATTAGGGGGTCACACTCTATTGTATTAGGTACTAGTATTGTAAGTGGAGGGTGGTGATTATCAATTGGGTCAAAGGATTCGGTTGACTCATAGACTTTTATATCCTGATCAGTAGAAAAAATTAAATCAAGTATCCGATTACTGCAATTCGGCACATTGTTACATTGAAATAGACCTAAATAGTTCGACATGTCTAAGATTTCTCTCTCGCACGCCGTTAATGGTAAGTAATCCAGATCATTAAATTTACAATTGGGTAGGTTATAGTCACCGCAAATTGTAATATTGTGATTAGGGTGGTTAGATTTGAGTAGCTCAACATCTTCACAGTGATTTTTATACATTATTATATTAGAATTTGGTGGAATATGTACACATCCGATGATAGTTTTTTTTGGATTTATCATTTAACATTACAAAAATTTGCTCAACATCATTGTTTTTGTGTTTTAATAATTTCGATGAAATTTTTTTATTTACTGCTATATTATAGGAATAAATAATATAGAAAAAGAACAGTACATTTAAGATGCTTAAATAACAATATATTTTATTAATTTGCTACAATCACCAACCGAAGAACTCCTGGATGACTCAATGTTCCAAAATTCTTCAGAGAAACGGCCTGGATGAAGGCGATACCCAGAACAGAAGATATTACAACCTGAGAATGAGAAGAGCCGACCCCAACAGCCTACCTAGGCAATGAGTTGGGACAGCGCAAGGAAGAAGAATTTGCTACAATCACCACATTTCAACAGATCATTCTTTTAATAAGGATATAGGGGTTAAAATTCTTCACCGTGACAATAATATCAAAAAATTAGATATCTTAGAAGCATTTGAAATTTGAAAATCAGCAGGTAAATAATAAGTCTAGTATTTTGAATAAACAAATTAATCTATCTTCTAGTCCTATTCTAGACATATTTCCAATAAACTGATCAGTTCTTCCAGGAAATCTCTCAACTACTCCTTCCCCTTTATTCACCTCCCACATAAACACCTAAAATTTATGTATGTGTCCGTCAATATTATATATCGTAGGTTAGTTCTAATATTCTTCTGACGACGGAAGGGTGCTTCCGAAACCGGTAGAGTGTGAATAAAATAAAATTAAGGTGTTCTATAACAAATTTATGTTTTTATTGTAAATTATTGCGAGCCACAAAGTTAATGCTTTTTACAAATGAGTAAGTAATGATCTATATGATTTTTTTCCTTTGAATGCAAAATGCCTTTAAACGTACGATTTGGAAGTATCATTTTATGCATTTTATCTTTTTTACCTACGAGTCTATAGTAATATTTAAATTATTGGCTATTAATTTATCGTCATTTTTATAAAATTAGTAGAGGCACCTATCAACATTTGAAGTATAGCCAAACTGAGTGACATCCCTTTTTTTTATTTAAATGACGTCATAGATGCTGATTAATCGGGCGGCGAGCATCAATTACACTTGAATGAGTGTCAAATGAGGGAGCCGTGTCATGAAGGGTAGCCGCCTAACACCTCCACCTACCCCCCTCCACCCACCCCCATCAGCAAGGGGAGGGGAGAAGCCCCCCATTACACGGAGCAAGACGCGTTATCCCATTTTACACATTATCTGGAAATAAAACAGGTGGATCAAAGACAGAGATTTGACGACCTCTGTTTCTCCTTCCCAGCCAAGGTTGTAATTGGTCGTAGTACTTGACCTCCACCTGCCAGCTGTTGGTTGTTCCACATTCCATGCATTTTTTTCATTAACTCTACACAGGAGGCCCTGAGGAAAATAATTTCCCTCAGGGCCTATGTCATCTTTGAAGGTGCTGTGTGGAGGGTTTTTTTGAGGAGAGGATGGGTCTCTTCAAGACCCATGTTCACTCCTTCCTCTCCTCAAAAATGTTGGGGGCGTGTTTGACGTATTTCCCGACTATGTACCGGTGCCGACGGAATCAATGATGCTAGTTCCTCGGAGCATCTTCCATTGTAATACCGGTAGAACAAGGACAGCATTCCCACCTGATGCCTGTGCTGTAAAAATTGCAATTCGTTCGTTAAGTTAGGAGAATCTATCAAACGGACTGCCCGTTTCTGCACAAAGTCGATTTAGGTATTTTGGGGATCCGGACCAGAGGTGGCTGCCAAATTCAACGCACTTGCGATTTTTACAGGGTTAGCTGTTGTGTACTATTAAAGTATCTACGGGCCCTGTACAGTACGCCCATTGAAGCACCCACCACTGTCCCGCCCCGGTATAGGCGACTTATTGTCGCCCCTTCGGAGCTCTCGCAAGAATCTACTTTTTTTTTTATAAACGACTCTACATTTAACATTTGTATAACGAATCTAGAGCTTCAATGTCCCCGCATACGTTGTTAGAGGGCGGTATGCAGGCGCGCCTACAGGATGCCCAGTTTCTGAGAGGCTAACTTAACTCTGGCTTCGATGGAGCCCCCGTAGCTGGTCAACCGTCCATTCTTTGCTTCAAAGCTCTCCGAGCCGTTGGAGTTTGTGAGCCCTTTGGGCGCTTGTCAAACAAAAAGCTATCATGGACTGTACAGTCTTCCGCGTAACAATGAATCAGTGCACATGACAAAGGTCATTGATGTGCAACAAAAACAAAGTCGGAGACAGAACCGATCACAGTGGGTCGCTAGCATTTACCAAATGCGAGGAAGAGGTGAAACCGTCAGCAACCACCTGACTCGACCTCTCCCTCAAAAAGTCGGCAATCCACGTCGGAAGTCCGTAAGAAGGCAGTTTGTTGACAAGCCCTCGGTGCCGAACCCGGTCAAAGGCCTTGGATATGTCCAGTGCAACCGTTTGGGTCTCACCAAAACCTTCCAGGCACCGCCCCCAGATATGCGTCACATATGCGAGAAGATCACTGCACGAGCGGTTTTGCCGGAATCCGAATTGACGGTCGTTGTAATAATTTGTTCTTCTTGTGGTATGTGAGCAGTTTGTTGTTGATCACATGTTCCATCACTTTTGAGAGAGCAGATGTGATCGCGGGCGTTAGTTGGCCGGGTTGGAGCGGTCACCCTTCTTTGGAATATGGTGAATGATCGCTTTTTTTCCAACCAAATGGCACAAAGCCAGACTTCAGGGATATTTTGAAAAGCTTCGTCAAAATTGGAGCTATTTCTGCAGCGCACCTCTGCAATTCCAAGGCAGGTATTTCGTCAGGCCCGCTAGCTTTATTAACATCAAGTCCTCGTAAGACTTGGAATACATCCCGATTTCGGTTCCTTAGCTTTTTCATATGAAAACTGCAATGACGAACCGACCGCGGGATAGCACCTTCATCATCGAGGGTCCAGTTTTCCGCGAACATTTTGCTTAATAAGTTAGCCTTTTCGGCGGCGGTATTTGCTAGAGAGCCGTCAGGTCTGGTGGAGAGGTGGCAGACTGAGTTTGCAGAAATTGCGACCTAATGATCCCGCAAGCGACCAGAACGCTCTGCTGCCAGACAGCCAGCTTTGTGCTCACCTGCAGGTAGTGCTCAAATTTTGACCTATTTATGATCTTCTTGCTTTCCTTTGCCATTTTGTTATATGCTATTCTGTTTTCGGACATTCGAGATGATTTTTTCATCGCACTGCTTCAGAGCATTGTCGACTGAACCACGGCTTTGAGCCCACACCAGTTACCTTAACAGTGGATTGGATGAAGCCATCCATCGCGGATGTGTTGACTTCACCAATTTCCTGGGCACATCTTGATGGATTCGAAGTCCGAAAACAGACAGCTAACCACGGGAAAGCATTAAAATGTGCCCGCAGACCCAACCAATCTGCTGATCTAAGCATAGTCCAATTTAAGTGATGCACCTTTATCTTTTAATAATTCAATTATTATTACCCTAGTCTCACAAAAAAAGACATCCATCATTATTCTTCAATAATATTAAATAAATATATAACAAAAATATAATCAAATACCTTTTAAAACTTATAAATAGCCATGTTGGATCTTCCCTCTGATCTGTTGACTGTAAAACACTGATTGTATTGGCTAGATTCTGGATAATATACTAAACAACTACAACCTCAGACCTTTACAACATTTCTAGAATCTTTTGCTTTCTTTTGACTTCACTTGACCAAAATTTTATTCGGGTCAAGCTTTGTTTTTGTTGTTGTTGTTTTACATACCCACTTATTGTTATATTTTTTGTTTGTTGTTGTACACCGTTATTGGAAGGTTGGTATTTATGCTATGTTATTTCTTCGTAATTCAATATTAAGTTTAATGTTAACCCTCTGTCTGTTGTAAAAATTATAAATAAAATGAACACTTTTGTTCGTATATTTTACGTTATTTAATGTGTTAAATAATCTTGACATAATCACGTTATAATTAACGTAAACAAATGTCTAGTCATATCAAAATGGCAGTTCTGAGGGATATGTACGTCGTTATAATATACAAAAAGTAATTTACAGACATGCTTGCTATAAATTTAAACGTCACTTCATCAGCAAGCACTTGCTTGGTCTTCTGGCATTCACCCTTGGACAAAGGACTACCTCAAATGTTTCCAATTCCATCTGACACGATTCTTAGTAATTCTCAACGTTCGCAGCTGACTGTTCTCTTTGTCGTCAACCCATCTCGTTTTAATTTATGGGCAATCTCTGTTTCTCACTCACTCGATGCTTGAATTCCACCTATTTGTTAGTCGTACCACAAGCCTGGCTAAACCCTTTTGGAGTGCGGAGAATGTGACTGAACTGTCGGTTACCTTTGACTTGTATAATGTCTATTTACGTCTATAAAATCAAGGTTTCTAGAAAAGTATACATTTTCTAAGGACGTTGGGTAAAGAAAGACCTTAAAAAAAAAATATTTTTAAAAGCGAATATTCGTATTTTTCATGCAATATTCTGGTATTTAATAAGAAAGATTTATTTACTTTTTCAATTTTTGCAAAATGACTTTATGGCATCATTTTAATTGAATTATAACAAATCACTTTGTAAAACACCACGTACTTAATCAAAATGTTTCAAAAGCATTTTTATTTATCTATATCAAGTTTGATGCGTTTTTAGATTTTCACGGCCAAAAGTATTTTCGTTATTAGTTTTTGGGGTGTTATGCCGTGTTGCGCTACTCCCTGCTTTAGCCAACTTGCGATTTTTTAATGCTTGTCTCATTAGGATATACCTGTGTCGAGACAGACGTAGAGGTACATAAATGTAGATACACATAGTAAAAACATAGGTTTTGAAACATGTACTTTTGATTAAATAGGTGGTGTTTTCAAAAGCGTTGTGTTTTAATTTAATTTTTTTTAGTCATAAATTTGGCTTTCACCCACTAAGGTTGGAGACATTAAGTTCAGATTTTTGTTAAAATTATTTATTTAAGAAGAAAAACATAGTTACATTGAAGAAACAAATATAAATAATAAAAAATGCAATAAATTAGAGTAAAGAAACGGACGGACGATTCTAGAAGAATGTCTTATATAAACAGTATAGCTAGTAATAGTAGGTACTGCAAAATGTTAAAAATGGGAACCGCTATAAGAAGGTCATATTCTATTATAGAGTTGTAAATATATAGTAAGTTATAAACATAGAATATACATAAAAATCTCGTGTTATTTTTTATTATATTTGATAGGTATGAGAATAGGTTTTAAAGTGTATTTTATACCTCTAGGTCAGGGGTGCTCAAACTTCAACTATTGGCGTTGGTGTTGATTTATATATCAATAAAAATCATGTTCATAAATTGACTTAACTTCTCTCGGAAACCGGGAATGGTATCCACGAAATAAAATTTCGCACCCTCATCACACAAACGGTTTTAATTTAAAATCGCTTCTGCGTAAGCAATAATTTTTACACACGGAACAGTCAAGTTCTCATAATTTTGCGGCATATGGCATGCAAAGCTTCACTCAGTTCACAGTGAATCGGCAACTTGTTATTTAATTTATCGTTACATTCTGTACACAAAACTGATTTAAATAAAATCTGTATGCGGCGCATTAAAACTACACTCAGAACATGAAAATGGTTTCTCTTTGATTCTGGCAGCACATACCTAGTCTGCAACTAGAATTTTATAACTGCACTTCGAATAATAATTTCAGTTCTGTTCTCCGCTCCCGTGCGAAGAGCATATACATTTTCAGCTCCCCGATATTCCGTCAATAACTCGGTCAATCGTGAAGTTTAGAAAAAAAAAAATTCACCCCCCGGTGTAGTTTTTTAAGGGCTATAAGCCTATTGTATTTTTTTTCCATAATTTAAAAAAATAGTTACTATTTTAGTGTAAAAACTGTGTAAAAACAAACTTCAATCGTTGTGGGCGACAACGCCATATCTCCTAGTATCCATTGTCGATACCAGGTGTAGTTTATAAAACTATATGTGTATAAACAAAAAACCGTTCAAAATAGACTAAATTAGTGCATTTAAAATACATTTTAATATTTCAACTTTTTTTAAACTGTTTTTTTGTGTTATTTGTACCTACTTTTAAGTTTTTTGTGACGAGACTAATACTATTCGACGCGGAATTTTCTTCCGGGTCTAGTGACACCCGGATACCCAGAATCCGTGTTGATCTTGGGGGTGTTTTCTGTGTTTGTAATATCGACACGTGCTAAAACTTCTAGAGGCTTCCACAGGGTTCCTCGTGGTTCTTAACAATTGTTTTTTGTGCAATCCTGCGTCAATTTGTGTTTTTTGGAGACGTTACAGGTACTACTCGAAGCGGAAAATTTTCCTGCGTCTAATGGTACCTCGGTACCCAGTTTCTGAGTTGATTTAGTACAGTTTAGTGATAAATACTAGTAATCACATTAGTGATAAACACTATAATTAATTTTTGTTGGTGAACTTTCAGTGCGGTGTGTTCGTTCGTTCCCCCTCACCCCCCCCCCCCCCAACGCCAAAGTTTTTTTTTCCCGATTTTTGGGGAAATTTGAGGGAATTTTCCCTATTTATCCCTTTTTCTCGGGAAAATTTTGAAAAATGCCACCATCTACAGTTTCGTCCACTGAGTCCGATGGTCCGGACGGCGACCCGAAATTACGACCGGATACGTGGAAACAAGCGATTCACTCCACCATTGAGATGCTGAGCAAGTCTCTTACAGAGGGGGATCACCCAAAACCTCGAAGGAAAAACAGGAAATCGGTCAAAATCACTGACGTGGGTACGGACTCAGACTCCGACATGATTACTGAGGAGATTACACCGACACCCGGTACAAGTGGGCCAACAGTGACCCCCGTCAACCCCCCGATGCCGATGCCAGGGTCGAAAAAGCGACCGAGGATAAGCGAGTCCCCGAGGAGTTTGCAGACTTTGGCGGACTCCTCAAGTAAGGTACTCCCAGCCATGGCGAAGTGCGCCAAGATCAGGATGTTGGTCATGGACGGGTCCAACAGGCTCAACAAGGCGGATAAGAGTGCGCTCAACACTCTGTTGGATGAGCTCATGAATGAGATCACCACCTTGATGTTGGAACTTAATACCATGACCACTAAGAGCGCCACCATAGAGCAGATGCTAAGTGCCCAGTCGGGCCTTACAAAGAAGCTGGACACGGTTTTAAAGGAACGCCCCTCTACAGTGAGCGACTCTAGCCGCCCTCGCTCGTACGCGGCAGTGGCGACCAATTTTCCGGACCTCCCGAAATCGAAAAAAATAATGGTTAACGGTTTAGAGCGCCCTTTGCCACCGAAACCCTTGACGGTGCTAGTCTATCCAGAGATACCTGAGGGTAAGACCTCTGAGAGCACCCAGAAGAACATGGAAAAAGTCATTAACCCTAGGGCTGATGACTTTCAAGTGGTGCGGCTTCGGAAGATTAAAGGTGCGGGCATGGCCCTCCAGGCCAAAGGAAAGAAAGACCTGGAAAATATCCTCAAGGCTGCGCCAAAACTGGCTGCTAGTGGCTTAAAAATTGTTAACCCACTGGGTCGCCTGCCGAAAATAGTGTTGTATAACGTCCCAAGGGGGGAACCAGCAACAGACCAGGCCCTGTTCACGGAAGTCTTCACAAATAACCTGGCGACCAACCCCACCCTGACCCTGACGTTGGAGGACCACCTCCGCACTATGCGACGTGTCTCCCTTTTTGGCAAAAGAGACCAGCCAACAATGAACATGGTCCTGACGTGCCACCCGGCCGCCAGGAAGGTACTTCTAGACAGCGGGATGTGCTTCCTTGGTTGGAACGCTTGTCGCGTACGGGATTATACTGGGGCAACTCGGTGCTTCAAGTGCCATCAGTACGGACACATTTCAAAGAGTTGCTCCCAAGCCCAAATGTCCTGCCGCCACTGCACCGCTTTGGGGCATGATATTGAGACTTGCCCCAGGAAGGCACTACCCGCTGTCTGCGCAACGTGCACGCGGTTCAAGAAGCCGGCAGACCACCCAACGGGTGATAGGGACTGTCCAGCCCAGAGAGCTGCAGTGGAGGTAGCCTTTCGTATGACAGACTATGGCTCTTCGTAAACCCATTTCCTTAGGTCAGATTAACCTCCAGAGATCCAGGATGGCCACGCTGGAGGCGCTGAGGGTCATGTCTGACCTCAACATCGACATTCTGCTCATTCAGGAACAGTACACCTGGGAAGGTAAGACACCCATTAATTTTCCGGGGGCGGTGCTCGAAGTCGGCCGTTCGCCGGGGGCGGGTGTCCTGGTCAACACTTCGTTGATCAGCCCCCTCCTTCTGGCCGGTCTTTCTGATGAGTACCAAACCTGTGTATGTATTAGATTTGGCGATACCGAGATCTTTTTGATCTCGGTCTACTTTAAATTTGGGAACCCGGTAGGACCCCACATCCTGAGTCTGACGCGTGCGCTCAACACGCTTAAAGGCCGTAACATAGTTATCGGAGGTGACTTTAATGCGCGCTCGCCTTTATGGTTCGACACTAGCGACTGTAGGACGGAACGCTCAGACGCCGTTGAGGATCTGATTGCTGCGCAAGGTCTTAGCATCATTAATGAACAGAGTTCTTTTTGTACCTTTTCGAACATACATGGTGAGAGCAACATAGATCTAACTCTTTGCTCTGGATCTGTTGCGACCAGGATTTCAAAGTGGACAGTCCATGAGTGCGAAATAAATTCGGATCATAGGTTAATCACTTTTACGGTCGGTGTCAAGAAAACAGAAGCTCCAAGATCCTCCTGGAACTTCAACACCGCTAGGGCGAATTGGGATAACTTTGGGGAAGCGCTACGAGATACATTAAGGGATTTTCAACACGTAGCAGCTACTGATCCGGATAATTTGGGGAATTTTTTCAACAGGGTGGTTGTATCTGCTGCCAACTCGTCTTTGGGAAGATTAAACCCAAAGACTAGTATTAGGACGCCGTGGTGGTCACCTGAGCTGACTTCGCTGAAGGGGGCCTACAAGAGGGCCTACAGGGCGCTGGGGCTGTCCCGGAGTGGCGGCTGTACGGAGGAGGAGACGGTTGCACTTCGGGCGGGCCTCAGATCTGCCAGGTCGGCCTTCAAACGGGCTGTTCTCTTAGCGAAACGAGCTGCCTGGCATAATTGGGTTAAAAATGTGGGTAACGCCAACCCGTGGGAAATCCACAGCGCGATTGAAAAATCCGGGAAAGGTTCTGACCGGTATTTGTCAACAGTAATTGGGATTACAGATGGGAGGAACGCTGAGACAGTGGATGTGGCCTCCACACTCGAAACACTATTGGGTGAGTTAGTTCCTGTAGAATCAGTAATTGGGGAAAGTGACCACCACAAACAGATAAGAAATCTGTCACGGCTGCCACCTAGAGTCCTCGCCCAAGAGGATAACTTCATTAGAGTCACTAAGGCAGAAATTGATGTCATAATTAAGGGTTTGGGTCCTAAGAAGGCACCAGGGCATGACAGGCTCAATGGCGTAATAGCGAAGCAAGTCTGGGTCCACGCCAAGGAGGAGCTCTTCCAGGTGATGGACACGTGCTTGAGGAGGGGAGTTTTCCCCTCTGAGTGGAAGCGCGGCGTGCTCCGGATTATACCTAAGGGGAACGATAAACCACTCACCGACATCAAGGCCTACCGGCCGATAACGCTGCTTCCCGTTTTAGGCAAGATCCTGGAGAAATTACTGAGGGAGCGGCTACGTCAAACCTTGTCCCCGGCCAGTGACCTCCAGTTCGGTTTCGTCCCCGGTAAATCCACGGTGCACGCCCTGTCGTATGCGCTTGAATGGGTGAAGGCTTGCCCAAAGAGGTATGTAGTTGCAATATTCCTCGATATCACTGGTGCCTTCGATCACGCGTGGTGGGCAATGATACGTACAAAGGTGAAAAACAGGTGGTGTTCCAACTTATTGTTCCAAGCCATCGATGACTACCTTTCTGATCGTACGATTACGATCAGTTTCGGTGAGTTTTGTATCCAGAGGGAAGCCGACATGGGATGCCCGCAGGGCTCCATCCTTGGACCCGACCTGTGGAACATCTCCTTTGACGACTCCTCCAGGTTACCCTTGCCTGAAGGATGTATCGCTGTCGACTACGCTGATGATAAGTTGTATCTGGTCGCTGGGGACAGCAGAAAGGAAGTGGAGAGTAAAGGCAGTGAAGGTTTGCAGATGTTCCTGGACTGGGGTGAAAGAAACAAGATGACCTTCGCTCCCCACAAGACCAAGGGCCTCCTGATGAAGGGCTCTCTCAGTAGAGCAAGAAATCCTACCATCAAAATGGGAGATTCTAACATCCGCTTTTTTGAAACAGTGAAATATTTAGGAGTTACTCTGGATCGATCGTCCTCTTTACTGGCTCACGTCAAAGAAGTATCCAGCAAGGCTCAGGCTCTTTTCTTGAAGCTGAGGAGACTCTCCACAGCTGAGTGGGGATTGCGTAATCCGACTCTGCGAACGCTATATAGGTGCGTGTACGTGGCGCAAGTCTCGTATGCCGCCTCTGTGTGGGAGCACCGCCTGGACAATTCGCTGATTCTCTTAGCTCTCAGGCGAGGCCAACGAACCCCCTTGCTGGCACTCTCTGGTGCGTATAGAACCGTTGCTTCGGACGCTTTACCCGTTTTGGCTGGCATTTTGCCAATCGATCTGGAAATCAGGGAAGTGCTCACTAAGCAGAAATTAACCAGAGGAACCCCGGCCACTCACCTAGGCGTTGTTCTGACACCGGGCGGGCCGGGGACTCTCCCAGGGCTGCTTCGTCAAATGAGGGATCTGTCGCTCCAAGAGTGGCAGGTCCGTTGGGATAGAACGAATATGGGAAGATGGACTTTCTCCTTCTTCCCATCAGTTAAAGTCAGAATGGAAGGGGTCTTTCTCAAGTTGGACCACCACATCACCCAGCTTCTATCCGGCCACGGGGAATTCAGGGGAAGACTTCACGCCCTCTCCCTGTCCCCTCACCCCAACTGCGCCTGCGGGTGCACGAACCAGTCGGCGGAGCACATTCTGTGGCAGTGTGAGATAATGACGGACGCAAGAGAGGAAATGCTCGATGGTTTGGACGTACCAATCAGACCAGTGTGGAACACTGATCTGGTTTCGAACAAGACGAACTTCGAGTGCCTGAGGAACTTTACAAGGATCTGGGTTGAGAGATGGCCTGAGCTTAGAGTCGCTGATTAGTAGATTTTGACACCAGGTGTACTTGTTCCTGACTTACCACGGACTTTTCTTGCTTCCATTCTTTTACAAACTCTGCTCAGGATGTACAGTTTTATATATTTTTTCATTTTTATGTTTATTGTTTGCATTTTACATTTTATGTTTTTTTATGCTTTCACACTTTTATGTTTATTTTTTCTTGTTTACACAGGCCCTGCGTTATTCAACGCTCATGTTTATTTTATGTTTTCTTTACTTTACATGCTTATGATTTATTTTTCGTTATTTGGTGCAATTAAACGCCTTGCGATGACTCCCACACGCTCTAGTTTATTTTTTTTTATGTTTTGCGGTTTTCTACGCTTATATACATTTCTTTTCAGTTATGCTGTACTACGAGAACAGAACTCAGTTGTTCGTTTTTGTACCGTCCTTCTCCCCATATAAGGGGTTGGACCCTGGACCGTGTCCCCGCCTACGTACCATGGCCGGTCTTCTAGAACTGGTGGAGCTGCACCTGTTTGCCGCGCCACACCCCGTGACATGAAGAGGCTGGGGAGAAGGCTGAACGACATCCGAAAGCTGTCCGTCCCGCCTCCGGCGAACCGACGCTTCTCTCCCTAGGGTCTTCTTCATGTTTTCCACTTACTGTCGTCTAGGCACCACCGGCTAGCTGGCTTAAGGACGACGCTGCCGGTTGTGGGGAGGCCGGAAAATCAGCCTCCTTCACTGCTTCGGGGACTGCCGGCAGCCAGGTTGCGGTGACACCGGTTCTTATCTGTACATATGTTATTTTACTTTTGTTTCCTTTTTATTTTACTTACAGTGCTCGGTGCCGCCCGTCGGATTATGTATGGTCATGTCTCCTGCTGTCATGAGCTGATTACTCATGACGGCTGCTGTCATTTTGGATTACTTTATTTATTTTTTGTTGATGTTACTAACAACTTGTTTGACTGTCCATGAGGCTCACTGCTTTTGCATCGACACCTCCATGGGCTTTAGAATTGTAGAGATTGACCATTACAGTACAGTCCTGTAGGCGCGCCCGCATACCGCCACCTAACACAGTATGAGGGGACATTGAAGGTCTAGATTCGTTATATTAAATGTAGAGCCGTTTATTCAAAAAAATTAGATTCTTGCGAGAACTCCGAAGGGGCGACCATAAGTTGCCTATACCGGGGTGGGACAGTGGTGGGTACTTCAATGCACTTCGAATAAGAGAATGTTTTCCTTCAAAATATGTCAGCAGATGTATCCACAACTAGAATTTTACAATATCAACACAAAACTGGTTTAAATTAAACCTGTGTGGGGTGAATTAAACATACACTCAGAACATGAAAATTGTTTTTTTTTATTCTGGCAGTACATAAATAGTATGCAAGTAGAATTTGATAACTGCACTTCGAATAAGAGAATATTTTTCTTTCGAAATGTATCAGCAGATGAATCAACAACTGGAATTTAAGATTTTGAACACAGAACTGGTTTAAATTAAATCACTCAGAAAACGAAAACGTTTTTTTTTTATTCTGGCAGTAAATAAATAGTCTGCAACTAGAATTTCATTACTGCACTTCGAATAAAGGAATGTTTTTCTTTCGAAATGTATAATCAGATGAATCCACAACTGGAATTTTACATTCTGAACACAGAACGGGTTTAAATCTGTATGCGGTGATTTAAAACTACACTCAGAAAATGAATATGTTTTTATTTTTTTATTCTGGCAGTATATAGTCTGCAACTATAATTTTATAAGAGCACTTCGAATAAGAGAACGTTTTTCTTTGAAATGAGTCAGCAGATGAATCCACAACTCGAATTTTACATTCTGAACACAAAACTGGTTTAAATTAAATCTGTATGCGGCATTAAACTATTGCGGAATTAAAACTACACTCTGAACATGAAAATGTTTTTTTATTCTGGCAGCACATGCACAGTCTGCAACAGAAATTTTATAACTGCACTTCGAACAAGAGAATGTTTTCTTTCGAAATGTGTCAGAAGATGAATCCGCAACAGGAATTTTACATTTTGAACACAAAACTGGTTTAAATTGAATCGTGTGCGGCGAATTAAAACTACACTCAGAACATGAAAATAGTTTCTCTTTGATTCTGGCAGCACATACATGGTCTGCAACTTGAATTTTATGACTGCACTTCAAATAATAGAATGTTTGCCTTCAAAATATTACAACAGAAATTTTACATTATGAACTGGATTAAATTTAAATCTGTGCGCCGCGAATAAATACTATACTCGGATGAAAATGATATTTCTTCATTCTGACAGCACATACATAGTCTGCAACTAGAATTTTATAACTGTACGTCGAATAGGAGAATGTTTTCCTTCGAAATGTGTCAGCAGATGAATCCACACCTGGAATTTTACATTCTGATCACATAACTGGTTTTAAATTAAGAGTGAATCTATTCACCGCACTATTTTTTTTTATCATTTATTCATAAATTTCGTATCGCCTTCAAGTTACAACTCGGAGTGACTGATTCATTAATAAACCAAACACACTAAAAACTAGAACGATAAATTTGGGATTTTAAAGGGGGCAATTTTTGACAATATTTCACGATGAATATGCAATAATTTGACATTTTTTCTATGAAGACTTGTGACGTTACATATCATAGATGAGGATAGAGTAACAGCAAAAAAGGCGCGACCATTGACAATAAAAGTTACAAATAAATAATAAAGAAAAAGGCATAAAGGAAAAATGGGAGGTCTTATTAATTGTGGATCAACTAAAACAAAAACTGTGAAAGATCTTTTGACTTCGGCAAATTTTTCTCGAGATCGACTCAAAAAGCACTCGCGATCGACCGGTCGATCGCGATCGACGGTTTGGGCACCCCTGCTCTAGGTGATTAGGGTGTCCCTATCCAGAAAAAAAAATTAATTTTTTGACAATTTTTTTTTTTTGTATTTTTTCTTTATTAATCATCAAAAAATACCCACAATTCCAAATTTTAACCCTCCTACCCCCACCCTCCAATTTTCAAATCGCGATTTTAGTATTTTTGTATAAACGAACTTAACCGTCTTTCTATTTCAAACAGAACGAAATTATTTAAGTTGTTGAATGACAGATGGCGCTACATCCGCCTCAGCGAACTTTCATCCACACATGCGCAAGACATTCACGAGAAGAGTGGCGTCATTTTGATATTTCCTTCGGCATCATGTTCTCGCGTGGGCAAACCATCGAGCTTATTTGTGTTGGCTAAAGACGGACTGATAAAAAATATCGTACACTCTATTGCTGTTCGAAATTCATATCGATTTTCTTTATTTCATTTTCCTACTTAAGTTGCTGATTTTTTGTTTTTATCGGCGGTCATCGTCTACAGCACTCCATTCTGCTTTCTGTCATAGATCCCATCCCCACATAGAAAATATTTCCTCAATGGTTTTGTTTGACATGCGTGAATAGCTATTAGGGAACGTACCCATACTACGTGACCAAATTTTTACAATTTTTAACCCCTCCCCCCCCCCCCCCCTTCGGTGACCAAAAACCGTGACAAGGACAGTGGTTGCAAATGCTCATTATCGTCTCATAAATCTGTAACTTCTTTATTTCTTATCATAAAAAACAAAATTTGGTGAGCTGATTAAAAACTAAAAAATATTTGTATTTCGTATTTTTATTTAGTGAATTGTTATTATTTTGATATTACACGTGTCATTTCAAAAACAATTTATCTTTTGTGGGTACTGCGACAAGTTAATTTTCTGATAAAAAAAGAGCACTGGAAAAACCGATTTTTGACGCTCTTGTGCAGAAAAGCCGCAGATTTTTTTAATGAACACATTAAAAATTGATTATATTATTTAATAGTTGAAACGATATATAATATAATAGAGTAATTTTGCGGCAGAGCAGAGACCAGAGCTCAGGATAATGGGCAATGTAGTTTTCTGTCAGGTAGGTAGGTTTTCAGAAAATAAAAGAATGAATTTTAATGTAAACATGAAAGTGCATCACTTATTTCAAACATGAAAGTGCAGAATTTCGTACCAATGTAACCAAAAGCATACAAAAGAAAATACACATACCAGATGGACTCGTTACCAACGCTATTCTAACTAACGGAATTTTCTCTGGATGACGACCGCACACTTGCTGCGTGGAGGGAAATGGTTCTGGGACGAGACTTCTAGTCTCAACAACCGGGAATGGCGCGGAATCCGGGGAACCTCGGTCATCCTTCTATTTTAGGGAGAATACCGCTACATCTCCCAGGAGCGGCACCAGCCCCAGGCTGTCTGAACAATCTCCTTCCAAAGGCACGTGGACCAACCAGCCTCCAAATCTTTAGAATTTCGGAAGATCAATCAATAATCCGTGACTTCACGACGCGGGGACATAAAGGCTTATTATACCAGCCACAAAACCGGGACAATCACTTTGTAATTTCACTCCAAAACATTTTTTACAAATGGCCAACCGCCATCACCGGTAAAAAGTGGGATTCGCAAATCATCCACTCAAATAATCACGTTAATGATCTATTCATGTTACGAAAAACACCCCGCGCCTTTTTAAAGTTAAAACAAAACTTGGATTCACATGATTTTCTGTGATTGAAAAACAATAATTGTCAGTGACTAATTTCCGATACAGCTGCCCATGCTGATTCGGAAGGAAGTGACCATAAACAAAAAAACCATCCCTCTTTCCCAAAAAATTACCAGTCTCCAAAAAAAAACACCATAGACAAAATAACCAAATAGGCAAGAACTGCACTAGTCACATAATATTTATGTGACATAGTGTTTAAATTTCTATCTCTGCGACCACTTGGAAGTTTACCTGAACTATGTCAAAATCTGGTTTTGGTATCATTTGTTTAAAGGGAGCTTATAAAACACTATTATTTGAAACTAAAATATAAATATTAAATATTATTAAAGTTTAAAAAACAACCTTTGCGATTATACAGGGTGTTAAGGGACGTACTTGACTTACTTTAACCAGTGATTCCTGACATTATTTGGAGTAAAAAATGTAAATGAAATTTTGGTCTCCGTTGACTTTTTTTGACGACTTTTTTTTTTTTTTCAAAAATTTTTTCTTCAAAATCAAACAAAAAAAAAACTTCTTCCGCATGTCGTCACTGGTCACTCAGCCGGGTGTCCGACGAACCCCTTACCCCGCCTCCAACTGTTCAACAACTACCATTTTTTTATGTTTTTGTAGAAAAAATAAAAATAAAAAACATCAAACATGTCACCGGAGACCAAAATTTTATTTACATTTTTTTACTCCAAATAATGTCAGGAATCACTGGTGAAAGTAAGTCAAGTACGTCCCTTAACACCCTGTATATAAGCTGTATATAAACTAGCTCAAATGCTTTAATTTGTACCACGGAATATTCTACATTTTGACATTTCCACATATTTCCTACATTTTGATTCAATTAAATATCTTAGCCTGAACCAGTATTTGACATTAGTTTTAATATAAAAAAGGTTTAAAAATATCTGAAAAAAAAATACAGTTTTTCGATTTATGAGACGGTCCCGTTCCGGGCCATTCCATAGTGCGCAGTTTACTTAACGTCGGTAACACCGCGATGTGATCTTTTTGCGATATAAAATAAAGGCCACCAAAATAAAAAGGAACATAACATCATTTTCACCAGGTTCCAAAACACCAGCGCTTTTACAGAAAAATTTCATCACTTTTCCCAAAAATAACTCGAATTTCATACAAAAACCATGACAATTTTTCAGATTCTTACTTATTGGTCATGCTGCAGCCTCCGTGGCATAATCCACGCTTTGGATTAGATTCCCGTAAAATATTAACATGTTTTATTTTACGTATTTTTGTAGAAATTAATAAAGCAAAGGTATTTTAAATGAAACGAAAACAGTAACAATTTACTTAACTCAGAGATTTATAAAAAGAAAATATAAAAAAAAACTAAATAAGGAACTTTACTTACCGTAAATGAGGAATATTTGGGGCAGGCGTATGAGTTTGTGTACTTGGGAAGTACGTTTACTAGAGATGAGAAGGCTTGTAGAGATATTGAAAAAAGGATAAATGCATGTCCAAAGAAGCAATGCTTACCGTCCACAATGGAGTGCTGGTACCTACCCTGACATATGGCAGTGAGGCATGGAACTGGCAGAGGAAGGATGGAAGCAGACTGAATGCTGTAGAAATGTGAAATTGTAAAACCATATATAATCGTGGGGGAAATGTGGAGATCTGCAAAGAATGTAAGGCTGATGTGAGAGTAGTGAGAAAGGTTAAGAAAGGGACGCTCGGATGGTTTGGGTATATAGAGCGAATGATCGAAGAAATGAGTGTAAGGAGACAAGGCACAAACAAGTTAATTAGACACTTTAAGTCGGGCCGTGTCAAGAGTCAGAATAATAGAACAGTAGGTATGTATGAAACGATGTATTTGTGAATGAGGCAAGGAGTGCATGCCAAGACCGAGTTGATTGCGGTCAAACGGCGTGATGGTCAGTTAGTTAGATACCTCCCCACTACATCGATACCTACAAACTACAAGATAGCACGTTCGCCCCATTCTCATCTCCTAACACCACAATGAGGTGGGTAGGATGATCGGCTATTAGTCTAACGGATTGAGTTCGACCCTCACAGCGAGTACAGCCTCGATGACACACGGCGAGTTACAAGCTACTATCTACTAAGTTTTAAAAGCGGGTAAATCGGCGAGTGAGATTGTCATGATGACACATAACACTGTCCACTAGCTCAGAAGCGTTGGAAACTGAGGTCGCTTTTAGCGCCAGTAACAATTATAACGACGCCTGCGTGAACTAATTCTTCAGATTTTTGACAGTCGAAATCAGCTGTTTATCGGAAGCCATGTTGGAAACGTAAATAAACCAATTACGAGCAAGCGGAGCAAAGTTGAGTAAAGTTGACGACCTTTCAAATTTTTTTCGTAGATTGTCAACAATCTGCTAGTTGCTGCTAGTTAGCAAGTGACACGATGACACTTAGCTTCGCTTGATCGATCGACGCTTACCGACTTACCCCTCTTAAAATCTTAAAATTAATCTTTATTTAAAACGGTGACCGGACAACTGAACAATGTGCTATTTCATAACTCCTTGAAAAGTAAATAAAAATTTTAAAAATTACTTCGTTAAATAGGTTGTTAGGTTAGGTTACGGGTTATTTAAAAAAATCATTACATAACGAAATAGTGTTGAAATGCCACTTTGTTGAGTTTTCATGTAACCATTTAAAATATAAATTCTAAAATTATTTGTAAATATCTTGCCACCTCCATTGAATACTTTATTATTTAGGATGATTATAATATTTAACATAGTTTTGTGTTTGACTTTCTGACTATTTCTGTACTCCTAATTCCATTAATCCACGCGCGAGTAATCTTGTCCGCTATAAATAACAACGAACAGAGAAAATATTTTGTTATCCTGAAAAATAACTCAGTAAAATTAAAAGCGCGCTCCACATTTACGTTGCAAGTTTATCTAAGAATAGTAAACTGCGCGGATAGAGAAACGTCAGAGAGAAATGCAACGGAGTGTAATTTGTAAAGAGCTGTTGTTTTGCGTCAACCATTTTTATTCGTCTCATTTGTCATGACCCGCCACGGCATAGTGAAGTGGCCACTCGAGTCAGGAGCCATTTCTCTGTGTTACTCATTAGTTGGGCGGCTCCGCTACCCTTGGAGAACGGGGTGGCCCGCCCGGTGGCGAGGGGTACAAAGACAATATTATATGCCTTTTAAATGAACCCCTATACCGAAGAAAGGATGGACATAAACCGAAGGTAATTCTTCGTTCCATTTCCCACGGGTCAATTATGGTTTGCCACGAGTTAGAAAGATGTCAGCCAGTATTGTTTAAACTCGGGACTAGGACGCAATGTAACATATTGATGAAGTAAGAGATCATTTTTATCGTATCGTAATCCTATCGGCTGCGCCAAAATTAATTAGTTATTTGTATGAGAAGTAAGTAACTTGATAACACATCTATTCTTCTTTTTGTTAGTTTATTTATGGATACAACGATTTAACGGACTAATATGATGGTGAACTAATAAATGTCTTACTTTGATGATGGTCTGGTTTAGAAAGAGGCTGAGTGAAATCGGGCTACTCTATTAGAAGGCACATATATTGACGTCTTGCCGAACACTATGTGAGACAACTTAGATACTTTTTAATTGATTCCACAATATACAATCAAAATATCACATAAAATAGTAAACAAGAATTTTTTAAATATATTTTTCATATATTTTTTTGCAAATAATGGGAATCACAAATCTAATTGAAATTAAGAAACGAAAAACCGGAATAAAACTAGATTTGTCTTGACAGATTATAACACGAGTGGAACACATGTTAACAGATGAGGTTGACTTCATGAGAACGGTTCGATTCTTCGACTTGTTTTCTGTGTGAGTCGGCCCGGTGGAAAGAACTACCGGCCTCTTTTTCCTTCTTCATACATATAATCAGGGCCTCTTCAAGACCCGCATTAATAAACCCCTTTCTATTCCTCAAGGAATCAATGACTAATCAATGTTAGTTCATCGGAGCATCTTCCATTGAAATACCGGTATAAAATGAACAGCATTCCCGCTCGACGTCAGTGCTCTAAAGATTCAGATCAGTTTCAGTGCCGGCAACCCGGGCGTTTATTTTATTTTAATTTATGTACATAGATTTATTTTACGCACCTCACTAGACAAGTCTGTTCCGAGTTAGGTAAATAACATATTATATATATTCAGTAAAAAAGAAATGTATCAAAGTAGACACGGGTATTGACATCCGTTTTTCAAGAATCTATCAAACGGACCGCCCGTTTCTTCACAGTTTCGAGGGTTTTTCAGGTATTTTGAGATCAGAGTTTCCAGATCAGGCTACCAAATTAAACCGTTGGGCGCACTTGCACTTTGTACCTACGGGGTTAGCAGTTGTGTGCTATTAAAATACCTGCGAGCCCTGTTGGTACACCCGCTTCTGAGCCCCACTTAAATCTAGCGTCGGTGGATCCACCGTACCTGAGCTGGTCACTCAGAGTTACACCAAGCATATCAATGGAAGATCAGTTGGGAAGATTGCCATGAGAAGATAGTTTCTTGATTATTATTACGATCCATTAAACAATTACAACATTAGTTCAACTGCAATTTTCGGAAAGCTGTTATTATTTAACTTCCAGAACTTTTCATGTTACTCTACGTGTAGGTTTCTCTCCAGACCCAAGAACAATGGTAATATACTCTCAGTTCAGTGAACTGAATAATTCATGGCGATGTATGACGGAATCACTGTGAAGGGGCATTCAATTGACTGCAAACAAGATATCCGATATCGTCATTAAGTCTTCAAAATCAAACGTTACATCTAGTATGGACTCTCATTCATTTTCAGTATTATGGGAACAGAAAAAAAATTCTAACGACGATAGCTTTAGATGTTTTTCATGTGATTCCACAAATGAAACTCCAAGGAGAGCGTAACTGAGACGTATGAGCTTAATCTCGGGAATGTTGTAAGGCTGAATGAAGTGGGGGTAGGTGAAAGAGAAGAGAAGGGTATTTTATGTGAGTACCGTACAAGAGTCCCTACTGCTCCCAACCGTCTGAAGCAAGTGAGACTTTGGCATCCCAAATTGGGGTATCTATGTTGTGGTGCTCAAGTTAGTGGTGAGGGGAACAATATGAGGAAAAAGAATGTGGGGAATATCTGGAAGTAAGCCATTTCAAGTACCTTACGACCTTTTTTTGAATCATACCTTTCCATTATTAATATGATTTTAATTTAAGCGTTTTGAACGTGCAATCTGTAGATCAGAGAGATATTTTTAGTCGCTCTTTTTATGTGAAAATACAACATAAACATTCAGTTTTTCCGAGTAGTGAGTGGAACTATGGCAAAGGAAAATTTTGAAAAGGAATAGAAATGGAGAAGGAATGATGGTAGATAAGTTCGAGGAATCACAAGCTATCAAGGGTCGACCGAGACAGGTTTTCCGTTCTCGGCCGAGACCGAAAATAAATTAAAATCTCGGTCGAGACCGAGAGTCGAGACCGAGAGCCGAGACTGAGAATAGATAAATTGAGAAAAAAATGAAAATGCGCTATTTTTGCATAGTATAGCAATTAATCACAACAACATATAAAAGAACTTATTTTTTTCTACTACGAACAAAATTCAAAGAAACTTCCTTTTAAAAATACCTTACCTTTGTTTACAAAAGTAGTGAAATGAACGAACGGCGGTAAGTATAACCCGCCTCGCTGCCAGCCGACCAATCAACCAAGATTTGAATCCCATTATCCGTATATTATACTATACCGTACCTACTTATAATGGTCTCAGTTATGACCCAGAATCTCGGCGATTTTTCGCCGAGAACCGAGACAGAGTTCTCGGCGAATTACGCAATAAAAATGGGAAAATGTGTTTCAATTTTTGATTTTCATGGAGGTGGGGAGGGGAGATGAAAAATGAAACCCTGACTCTTGGTCAAATAATAAAATGGCTAAAGAATGCAGACGGTAAAGCATTAAAAACGAGTTATTGACAAAAAGGCTTAGATATGCATTACTTATAAATATTATGCTAACTTAAAAAAGCATATAATCCGAGGTCTATTTATAAGAATTATCCAGCGCGTGCCAGACATAATTGAAAATAAGATTTATTTATCTGATGAATTAATATGGTTTACCTACTACTATCTAACACAGCGAATAAAATTACTATAAAAATAACTGCACATTTAACGTAAACCTATTGACAAAGTTCCATTGCCTGCCTATTTGTTTTTCAATAAACACGTTGATACAAATATGTAATTATCACAGTATACAGTTTTCACAGTGCGTTTAACTGCAATTTAAAGAAAGAATGCTCTAACAGCTTTATAAACCCCAACAAACCTTTAACCTAATTCAGTTTTATCGATTTCGCCATAAAAAATTAACGAAGCAAACAATCGATACATGTATCACTTAGGCATACTGCTCAGTTGACCATGGCTCTGAGAAAATAACTTTATTAAATTAAGTTTTATGATAAAACTATATCAGTTTTGGAATTATTAGGGTACCGCCGTCCCACGAACCTTTTATTAGATAACCAACACCCCTGCCAAAAGCCTTTTCAAGAGGCTCGCTACGTTTGGTGGCATTACGCGAAAAACGAAAAACCTCACCTCGGGGTGTTCATGGGGTGAGGTTTTTACAGGTCTTGGCAGCGGATGCGTTTACTTTTGACGTTTTTGACTTCTCCAGCCGGACTCTCTCAACCCATCGTCTTGCACCGCTGATAGATGATCTCAGTATCGCTCTGGCGTAAGACCACCATTCAGAAATGAAGCGTTTCTTGAAATGGCTTTAGCCGTGTTCGGTAACCAGATCTGAATAGCAAGATTCTTCGCCATTTTCCTCTTACCAGTCTCCTTATCCTCCCTACTGCCACCAGCCTCACTGGGGCTGTTGGGACTCTTATGAGGTATTCATGTTTTTTTTAAAGTGGAGGGTGGATTCATACGTCTGTCACTCCTGGACACATTCACAGCAAGATTCTTACCCACCTTCGTACCTTTTTCCTTCCCAGGACTTTACCTCACTCCTTTCCATAAAAAGACTCTCCACACTGCAACCGCAAAGATGACATAAGCCCTGAGGGATTTTTTTCCTCAGGACCTCCTGTGTGGAGCTAATCTTAAAAACTAAAAAAGTTTTATGAATTGGCATTCGTGCTTCGCGTCAATCTACATACATCTTATATATAAAAATCTCGTGTCACGGTGTTTGTGGTCGCATTCCTCCGTAACGGCTAGACCGATTTTTATGAGTTTTTTATTTATGTTTGGTAGGTATGAGAATAGGTTTTAAAGTATATTTCATATCGCTAGATGATTAGGGTTTCCCTATCCAGAAAAAAAGTATCTATTTTTTTGACAATTTTTTTTTTGTATTTTTTTTTATTTGGCATCAAAAATACCTATAACCCCAAATTTTAATCCTTCCATCTCCACCCTCCCATTTTTTAATCGCGATTTTAGTATTTTTGTATGAACAAATTTAACCTTCTTTCTATTTCAAACAGAACGAAATTATTTAAGTTGTTGAATGACAGATGGCGCTACATCCGCCTCAGCGAACTTTCATCCACACATGCGCAAGACATTCACGAGAAGCGTCGCGTCATTTTGATATTTCATTCATCATGTTCTCGCCTGGGCAAACCATCGAGCTTATTTGTGTTGGCTAAAGACGGGCTGAAAAAAAATATCGTAAACTCAATTGCACTTCGAAATTCATATTGATTTTCTTTATTTCGTTTTCCTACTTCAGTTGGTGTTTTTTGTTTTTATCGGCGGTCATCGTCTACAGCGCTACATTCCTCCTTCTATCATAGATCCCATCCCCACATACTTACAATACATTCGTTATTTTTTAACAACCAAAATATTCTCTTTTTTTATTGGCAATGCTTATTAAAAATACATATAAAGTTACATCAGTTACATAGTTACATAGTTTCATAAGGTTAACAAAAAAATAAAAATTGCCTTTCCTCACAATAAAGAGACAATGCTCTTGTGTTTGGTGAAGGAGTTCTGGCTCAATTAGTAAATTAAAAGATCGTGTAAGTTAGTAATAACGGCTATATTATATAATAAGTAGGTTGAAAAATCATGTATAAATTTAAAAATAAAAATCCTGAAGAGTTTAAAAAATCATAATATAAATTTTTTAAAATCATTATAAATGAAAGAATCATGTAAGTTAGTAACAAAAATTATTGTAATAAGTAAGTAAAGGATACGTAAGAAAGAACGCAAGATTTATACAATAGTAGACTCAGAGATATAGAAACTAAGAAATGAAAGAAAAAGAAGGAATGAATGATTTATAAAATAGCAGACTTTAAGATACAAAGTAAACATATTTGGAACTTTTATAGCAGTTTAAGGTAATTTTTTAATTTGGGCTTAAATTCCTGCATATTTTCGATGGTTTTTAATTTCAATGGGAGGTTGTTATAATAGATTATGCCTAGATAAAGAAAGGAATTTTGAATGTGCTTGGTATTAAATTTAGGGATTTTAATAGTTTTCTGGTATCTTGCTGATGTATTGAATTGGAAGTTACGAGTATTTAACTGTATTTCTTTGTAAATTTGAAGTATTGAATATTTTTTATAGATTTTATCTATTGTAGGCACATTAAATATTGAAAAAAGAATTTCAGTAGGAAATTTAGACGGTTTTCTTAAGATTACTTTAATTATCAACCTTTGAACTATTTTGAGGGGATTTAAAATATTATATTACAAAATATTCACAAGTAATAATTTATATGACAGAACAACCTTTGTCGGATCCGCTAGTAAAATTATATATTTCTGTGTGTTCTCTACACTCCATCCAATCCAAACACATGTGTAGTTAGGGATGCAAAGCTTTTAAAAATATCGATATATCGATATCGATATACGAATATCGATATATCGATATTTACATATATCGAATTTATAACACTTACATCTCGACCTACTAGACCGATATATCGATATTTTTTTTTTTTTTTTTAACTTTGTGGTGGTCACTTTACCCGCTCTTGTAAAACCATTGCAGCGCCACTGGTCTCCAACATTCAGGGTGTATCTACCTACCTGCTTACACCGCGCAATAAGACACTGGCACATATCTACCAACACACAATAATAACTACCTGGCCGGTTAATAATGTCGCCACCGCCTAGAAAGGTCTCGAGATGGCACCGTACAATATCTGTACGGCGCCGAACCTTCTCGTCAACTGCCAAAGTGGCACGCATTACCTACCGTGAGGGTAATTACTCTACCGCTCGCCGCGGCTATATAAGCAGCAGATTCGCTCGCCCGCTCCAGTCAATCTAGTCTTCATTCATGGTTCGACACTTACACACCGGGCAGTGATACAGTGCCGCTACGCAGTATCAGCCCACGCGGGCTGACGCTTTCGCAACAAGTAATTTGCAAGTTTATCCAGTGTGACTACAGGAACATTTCTAACACCTTCGAGGACTCCTTCTCCGCCCGCTCACGCTTGCTGTTTATATAGGTGCAACCCGTTCTCTGGCAATTCGAAACCCACCGCGTTCCGCTGCCAGAGATCATCCTCATCGCCTCTCAAGGTTCCTTCCTGCGTCACGTGTGGGCGCCGACTCAAAGGACACACAGCCGCCATATCCTGCCAGCACGACGACGATCGACCGCCTGGATCAAGGTCATTTCTACACCGCCATGGTGTAGAGCGTCACGCCGGCTCCCTAAAGACCTGTGATCTTCACCGCCGAAGCTTCCTGACCACCATTACGCATCAGCGACGCAACAGCATCACTCACGGCACCACTGTCACTCCGCTCCGCTTCGAACCCCGCTACGTAGCCCCGATAAAGACTGACTCACTACATCGACTGACGCCTTTTATTTCACAACCCGTCTCTGCCGATCCGGCCCGCTCCCTCAAGTTTATAGAAATCCAATGTAGGTAGGTAGTTATATCATTACGTATGTATACAGGGTGTTAAGGGACGTACTTGACTTACTTTAACCAGTGATTCCTGACATTATTTAGAGTAAAAAATGTAAATGAAATTTTGGTCTCCGGTGACTATTTTTGACGACTTTTTTTTTTTTTTTCAAAATTTTTTTCTTCAAAATCAAACAAAAAAAAAAAATCTTCTGCACGTCGTTACTGGTCACTCAGCCGAGTGTCTGACGAACCCCTTACCCCGCCTCCAACTGTTCAACAACTACCATTTTTTTATGTTTTTGTAGAAAAAATAAAAAAAAAAACGTCAAAAATGTCACCGGAGACCAAAATTTCATTTACATTTTTTACTTCAAATAATGTCAGGAATCACTGGTTAAAGTAAGTCAAGTGCGTCCCTTAACACCCTGTATAATTTTTTATACTTACCTATGTGAATAATCACAAAATTTGGTTAGGTATTTAAAAAATGTTTTTTTTTTCATAAATTTATAAATAAATAAATAATTTCAGTATTTTATACCAGCTATCGAACTTAAAATAGTAACTTTGTCTGCTTAACAGGCTGCTTCCTTGTTGCCGGTTTCTGTTTTGAGTTATAGTGGCTGCTGCCTTTGAAAAAAGACGATCAGAAGGAACACTTGTTTGCACAATTGGTAGATGACTCATTGCCACTTTAAAAAGATTGGGATATACACCTTACATCTCTTGCCATGTTTCAAGAATGTTTACTTTTAGAGTATTTACAGGAGCAGAAAGATATAACGTAAGCTCGTCGTCACCGTCAGTTTTTTTTCTTTTTATTTGCGTGTGAGCCAAAGATTTATGGTGCTTCCAAAAATCAAATTCACCTTTATCTTCATCCGATATTTAGATATGGTACATTGAGTTTTTCGATATTGATATACCGATATTTTTAGGGTTGCACATATCGATATTTATCGGTTTTCCGATATATCGTTGCATCCCAAAGTTTTACTATAGAGACTTACTCGAAATAATTTACATAATTACCAAAAGAAATACTTCGTTTCAATTTAAGTCGTTTCCTCATTGCTGAGGATAGTGACTCCTTCTCCAATTCCCATGGTGGACAATGTTCCTCCACTCCTCGAGGTTCTGCCCTGCACTGCGTGGAAAACCAAAAACACTGACGTACAAGATACCAGTGATAATAATTGGTCACTCCAGCGCATTGGTGAATTTAAGTTGTTTCTTCTGCCAAACACTTTGCCAGTGACTATCAGTTTATCTAAGAGTCCTCAGTTTGGCGGGCACCTTGTCCAAAGTAACAAGATGGAATAACCAGACACAATCGGGAATATGTCATTTTTAAATCAAATTTTAGGCGTGTCAATACGTCTTTTCCACAAAAATATATAAATTGATTTCGAAAAACTGTTTTCTTATCTAGTAAACCTTTGTTTTAAATTTTGAGAAAATATTTTTATTTTTAGTACAATAAGGTTTTACCGTAGGTCGTTTGCAGATTTGTTAAATTTTCAAACCAAATTTTGTATTATACAACGTAGGTACATTTCAAATTATGGAGTAATAATAATAATAAATATAAGAAATCAATAAATTATTTGGAAAAGCTGTTTTTCAGAATTTTAATTTTAGTTCAAATAAAATCATAAAAAATATCCATGTCCTTGTTTTTTGAGGAAAATACTTCAGTTTGTCTATTTATTTACGGTCTTACAAACTAATATATTTAAAGAAAAATCAATTTTTATTTTGCTTAAACATTACGGAAAAATTATATTTTTTTTTTTTACAGTGAATACCGCACAAGAATCTCAACTGCTCCCGTCTGGAGCCAGTGAGACTATGGCATCACCAATTGGGGTATGTTGTGAGGCTGAAGGTAGTGGGGAGGGGAAGGAGGTGGGGAAGAGGAAGTTTGGGAAGTACCTAGCTATTCAGATCTGGTCACCAAACACGGCTTAAGCCATTTTCAAGCAACGTTTCAATTCTGAATGGTGGTCTTACACCAGGGCGATACTAATAGTATCTTCCACTCTGGAACATGCCGCAAATATACTATATATTATTTTAAAATGAATTAATTGTGAAATAACACAAATTAATCAAATAAAATTTATTTGCGCATGCCGCGTTCGAACCCGCGACCTCCGGATTGTGAGTCAAGAGTCTTACCCACTGGACTACGGAGGTCGTTAATAATTACTTGTGATCAAAAAAAAAATACAAAGTGTACATAATTTTAATAGATTTATCATCACGAGTTGAGCATTTTTGAATGTAGGTATTTATCAAAGCAAAATTTGAATTTTTTTTTTTTTTTTCAAAAAGTTACATAAAATATAATAAATTTTACACAATAATTAATTACATAATACATGTATTCAATGTACCCCCATAAATAAGCAGGGCTTGTGTGTATGGGGGGTATAAATCTATACTGAGTTATTATGTTAAAATGCTGGTATGGAGAATAATCTTTCTCATCGGAACCGGCCTGTACAGTTGCAAGGGTACGATCGAAAAACCATTGTTAGACGAAATTTGAATTCTTGATCGCTGGTTAATGGCTCTTATAATAAGTCATCGGAAATGGTAAATTATGCATTTAAGTAACAATTTCTTTCTAATTAATTAATGTTCGCATCATTTTCCGATTCAATTCACGACATGTAGAATTTGTGACTTGAATTAGACAATGACGCTTACCTACTTTTTTAAATTTATTAAACTAAAACTAAGAACCTGGGAACCTATTTTGAACTAAATTTTGTTTTTTTTTTGTTTAAATAAATAAAAGAATAAATGTATAACAGGTCCTTAGATTCTTCGGTTGGGTTCAAAAAAACACGCTATTATTTTATTTATTTTTTTACTAGATTCGGTTACTATTACATACATAATATGCATAGATTGTTTGTGTTGTGGCACAATTTTAAACCGTTTTTTTTTTAATGTTGGTACTATCATTAAATATCTTGAATCGAATATGCTTTTACCAACGACTAAATTATTAGTATAAACTTTTAACACAGCCGCAAAATATAGGAACATAAAGCTAACAAGCTTCAATTTTGGGAGGGTATGGGTTCCGCCGCCCGAGAACACATCATGGTCACCCCAAATGGTTCACTACTCTTTGGTTACTTAGCAGGGGTGCCCGGGTTCATGGGGTGAGGTTTAACTGATCACCAGATTCCTACCCCCCCCCTGATACCCTCTCCTTCATTTTCCAAAAAGACCCTTCACACAGCATTCCTAAAGATATCATTGGCCCTGAGGGGAATTATTTTCCTCAGGGCCTCCTGTGTCAAGCTCAAATATATTGAAATAAGTGGAGCTAATTTAAAAAAAGTGATATATTAATTCCAACCAAATATGATAACAAATGCTTTGTGTTGAAGAGTTTTACTTTCCCTGTACATGTGTGAGTTAATTTTTTACGTAAAATGGCAAATATATTTTACGTAAAATGTAAGTAACAAATGCATACGGAAAGTAAAACTCCTCAAAACAAAATGTCCAGAAATTGTATCTTAGTTAATAATAATAATAATATATATCTTTATTGAACAAAAATTCAAAGATTTATAACTACAAAAAAGTACATCATAAGTACAGTACAAGTACAGTTTAAAAGTTGCATAAGTACAAAAGTTAATAACAGAAAACAATATACATATAAACAGTAGGTACTTAAAGAATAGAGATTTATAATTATAAATTTAGGTTTCTCGTAACCTGCCTCACTAGGCTAGCCTGTGTTGAGACAGTAATTTTACGTCAATTTATAATACTGTGAACATACCTTCACTTATATTAGAATATTATCACACAATAGATTGGTTGCATTAATAATAACAATAACATTGGTACAATAATAACAGCATTGATTCATTACTAATTTCGAATTTGAGTGAGTGCACCGGTAAATGCCCTATCATTATTTTTTATCCAAATTTTTATGTTTTTTTTTTTTAATTTTTGTGAATACCTTTAATTTTATACTAATTGAAAGAATGTTGTAAACTCTTGTTGCAAGGTATCTGAAGCTTCGTTGACCAAAAGTAGTATGAGTTGTGGGAATTTTTAATAAATTTTTGTTATTGTTTCGAGTACAGCGAGTGTTTAATCTTTTTTTCATATTATTTATGTACATTTGTGAGTGAGGATTGTTTTTTGCAAATATCTGCCGAACGTCTAACACATTGATGATATTAAAGATTAAGTTCGAGTCTGTAATTAGACGTAGTCTAAGAATTAATATTGTTATAGTTTTCTGAACTTTTATGATTGGGTCTAGTGCTGATGCAGTACCGCCTCCCCATGCTATGATACCATACTCAATAACAGATTGACAGACTGCAAAATAAACAGAAATACAATAAATTTAATACAAATGTATTATTTTCCATTTCCAGTAACTTAAAAAGTTGTTCTTACTGTAATTAAATTAAATCAAAGTGTTACTTCAATAATCCATGCGAGTCTGAGCGTACAACCATTTTTTTTTTTTGCTGGGTTAACATTGATAATGGAGAAAACAGTATCTAAAAACCTCCTACACGGGGCCTTAATATCTCCTTCTTTGGCCTAAATAAAATGTTTGGTTCTTCGAAACACTTTAGCATCAACTCGAGCAGAACAAATGTGTTAAAAATATATTTTAGGTTTTTGAACGATTTTAGAATCATTTGGAATATTTTCGTCGAATTTCGACAACATTCGATGTCAGTACAGTGTTAACTTTTAGAATAACTACTGGATAACGCCGAGTACAGACCGCAATTTTAACATAATTGCGCAATATTTTCAATGATAATAATCTACACGAAACGGTTGACATTCTAATTAAAACGGAAATTCATTCCCCTTTTCACAGCTCAAGATCGAAGTGAAGGTACGTTGAAGCAAACACTTATTTTTCACTGCGCGAAAGTTTGTTTATATCGTTTATTAGGTAACTACTCTAATCCAAGTGGTTACAAAATATATCCATGCACACAGAAGAAAGAAGTTTTGACATGTAAGTTTGGACGTGTTAACCCTCCATGACCGAACGCGGTTGGCGCTATCAACAATTTGTTAGCTCACAGATATCTTTCTGATTCTATAAAGAAGAAAGATTTGATTGTTTGTTTACATTGAATAGGATCCGAAACTACTGAACCGATTTGAAAAATTCTTTCACCAATAGAAAGCTACATTATCAGCGAGTAACATAGGCTATATATAATGGCGTTATGAAATTTGTATAATTGAAGTTGTGTGTATTTCATATGTTTTAGCGGCAAGAAGGAAAGGCAGGGGGAAGGTGGGATTTGCGGAGAGGGAAGACATGAGGGAGGG
Organism: Limnephilus rhombicus; assembly: GCA_929108145.2. NCBI lineage: Eukaryota > Metazoa > Arthropoda > Insecta > Trichoptera > Limnephilidae > Limnephilus > Limnephilus rhombicus. Next base: position 39,901,055 of record OV815278.1, read on the forward strand.
GGAAGGTGGAGAAGGTGGAAGGGGACGGGGATGCACGGGAAAGGACTTGCAGGGAGAATCAATTTATTTCTTTGAATGGCATAGCAACGCATGCCGGGTACCAGCTAATAATAAATATTTTTAAAAACTAAATAAGGAATTTTATTTCCAATGATGAACTTTACTTACTGTTTTTAATAAATAATACTTGGAGCAGGTGGATGAGTTTGTGTATTTGGGAAGTATATTTACGAGAGATGGGAAGGCTGATAGAGATGTGGCAAGAAGGGTAAATGCAGGTAACTCCGTTAATAGAAGGCAGATTGCGGTTGGTGCTAACAAAAAATAGTTCAAAGAAGCGAAGCTAGCAATCCACAATTCGAGTTTTAGAGTTCTAGCACCTACCCTGAGGTATTGCAGTGAGGTGTGGGACAGGCAGAAGACGGATGAAAGGAGACTGAATGAGGTGTAAGTGTGGTAAAATCATGAATTACCGTGTGAGAAATTTCGAGAATCAAGAAGGATGCAGAGCTGATGTAAGCGCGATGAGTAAAATTAAGAAAGGGACGTTTATGTAGTTTAGGTATGAAGAGTGAATGAATGAAGAAAGGAATGTAAGTAGAATATGTATTACGGAAATGTGAAAGGTAGAAGAAGTCGGGGACGCCCAAGGAAGACATGGCATGATTAAGTGGATCAAATACTAGAGAATAACAGAAGGGTAGCAGGTTGTATGAGGCGACGTACGAACGTGAATGAAGCAAGAAGCGTGTGCGAAGACCGAGTTGTTTGATGGTCCAACCTTTCCGCCTATCACCTTTTTATGTGAAACCGCGTAGTCGTGCGCTGCTCATACATATTGCTCTCAACCGTCTGGAGCCAGTGTGGCATCTCCAATTAGGGTATGTTGTGAGGCTGAAGGCAGCGGGGAGGGGAAGAAGATTGGGGAAAAGGACGGTGAGGTAGTACCTGGCTATTCAGATCTGGTCACCAAACACAGTCAAAGCTACTTCAAGCAGCGTTTCAATTCTGAATGGGCGACACTGAGAGTATCTTCCACTATAGAAGGTGCCGCAAATATACTTTTTTTTTTAAATACAAATTAATCAAATAAAATTTTTTGCTCAGGCTCGGATTTAAACCCACGACTCGTCAACTCGTCATGGCCGTTCTTCCATCAAACTTTCCCTGGATAATCAATGAAATGGACTACTTTCGACACTTTTGCAAATGTAGGCCATTCGTTGAAGAATTTCTAAATAAGTAGTCACCTTATCCATTCAAGGTTTTTTGAGGATGCGCCTTTATGTCAACTAAAATATATTTATCTTCAACCTTCTGTTTGCAATATTTAATTCATTCAGATAATTAAATATTCGTGTGAAGTTTCCCATACCGTCAATGGCGGTTCAAAGTCCCCCCACTGCAGTCACAGGAAGTATAATTGCTTCAGATTAAAATGATAAATGTGTCGCGGAAATTTTCCATCGTCACGTGCTTATTATGTGAGACTGATCGATTTGTTTTTAAAACCTAGTCTTAAAGTCTTATGGCCACGCGTCTGCCGCGGCTAAAATCTCATAGGTTATAATTTTTAATCAGAGTGCATTAACAATTATAAATTTGATTGATGCGTCATATTTTCACAACGTCGCGTCGGTGTTACCAGTTCGAAAAGCATCGGAACAAACTTGGAAATGTAACAAACAAAGAGATAAGCACGTTTCATTAATGATATTTTATTAAAAGTTAAATAATATAATAAATAAACAACGAACAAATGGATTGAAGACAATTAATAATGAATTTAAAGTGCTGCGTCGGCATTTTTACGATCTGCAAAACGAACTGAAGGTGGTGTTTGGAAGATGTCGCAAATGGGAATAATTGAAATTCGTACCTTCCGCTAGCTGTTTTATTATTGATAATAATACCTTTGAGTTGGTTGCTATCTCGTGGTGCTTTAATTTTTAAAGATAACTTTTACTTAAATTCTAGGGTCACGATTTATTTAATAATTTATAACATTATTCATAATCGACGGTTTGTTTTTGTGAAAATATGTATTATGTGCAAGCGTTTATAAATTTCTGTTTTTAATTATTGGTCAGGCTGTTTACGGTACGATTGTTTTATTTTTTTTAAAGAAAACCAATCCATTGGGCACATTAATTAATTTGATGTGCATTTTTTTTTTATTCTTCCAAGTTCACAATTTTGTGTCTAGTCAAAAAGATGTCTTCTTCTTATTGTAGGATTGATATTTGCGTATAGCAAATAATAAAAATCCAGAAATGATGTAATCAAAATATGCAGTGAATAAAGAAAATTTTCAAAAAAAATTTATTAAAAAAAATATTTTCTGTTAAGGAACATTTTACTTTACGTAAGTACTTCATCCCTTGTCAGAATTCTTGACATATCTTTCCAATTTTGAAAACGACAATTAAAATATTATATTAACCGTGGGTTTCATCTAAATATTTGTCGCAATCAGTTCCAATTTTGGAAATGATACTAAAATTCATATACGAGTCCATTGAACCAGCGTTACCACTACACATAGATCTGGAACCACATTATAATATTCATCTGCAAGCTAGAAAGAATACAAAATAAATTCTTACATTTTCTAAGTTTCAGTATCGATGTTCCAGAAATTTTGCGAACTACAACACTCGTTTAAATTACATGAATTTGCTTAAATTGCCGGAGAGAAGGATTTCACAGATTTGGTATTTCTTAATAAATTTTTATTATGTACTTAATAGTTCAGTTCATTGAAAAGCTTTCGGATTTCACCACGTAATAATACTAGAAGTCGTGATTTATTTCAGTGCAGAAATTCTGGGACTAACTATCATATGAATTCCTCTTCGCCTAGAATACTAATGGAGGGAAATAATCAGTGGACGTCTTCAATTTATCACTAAACAAATGTAAAATATTGTTACTGTGGCAGTTCAGTTATATATAATAAATACTGTGTAGTTTTTACTATTGGTATGTAAAAAACCCAAAAGAGGCGATAATTGATAAATAAATAAATAATAATAAAAGGAAATCAATATTTTAATAATTCATGACGTGAACGTCCACATGTCTTCTGTGACAAAACTTTATAAAAAAGGAAAAAAAAATAGGATTAAACATATATATAGATATAGGTATATATTATTATTGGTTGTGCCAACCCTGACCAGTGAACACGACATGTGTTGTGTATTGCAACAAAGAGAATATCAATGTGTCATAAAAGATTTGCAGGTCTAACCGCCGCCTAATGCATTCTTCGTACAGCCTTAGAGTTCCCAGTACCTAGTGCCACTAAATTTCTGCAAGATGGAGGTTTTCCTACACATGACAAGTAAATCCGGTAAGCTTTGTATTTTTAATTTTTAGTTTGTGCATTAATAATGTTTCTATAAAATAATACAAATTTCAACGAAATTTTGTGGAATGATTCGCTAATTTTCATATATAGATCGTCCAGTTGATAAACAGACATCTCCAAATAAGTTTTGAGATAATGAGAAAAGCGAAATTTGAATATTGTTTACACGTGTCTATGTTTTATATATTAAATATACTATAAATTTACACTAGAAAGCATAACGGTCCGGTTCATTGGTATGACATTTTGAAATTTCCTACTAGTAACCCAGAAAACATTATTATTTATATTTTTAAATGTAGCTATTACTTTGTGGTTATCCATTATAGAAAAATGCAACAATATAACTGTGTAAAAACCACTTATATAGTGTGCAAATCCGACCGGTTTCGGAACAAACGTTCCTTCGTCAGGGAAAGCTTATACTAATTTGACAGTTTCGAACAATGTTTTATTATGGTAGGGGTGAAGCCGTTGTTAGTTAATAATGTAGATTGGGTGGGTAGGTATTAGTGTAGATTATTATTTGTTTATTTCACTACAAGTTTTTCTACATTATAATTGATTTGGTGGCATTTATGAATAACCTTAGTATTGTACCAGATAGAGGGTACACTTTTACATATAATTGCAAACTCAACTCAAATTTAAAAAAAAATCGGAGATGTCTGACTAACCAACTGGACGATCGATATTCATTTCTGTGAAACGTTATACCTTGAGGGCGATGTACATGTCGGAAAAGTTTTTAAAAATACATCGCGGGCTGTGATTGTAAGGTTTGTGGGATAAAATCAAAATTTTACAAACAAGAGAGAAGAGAAAACTAATTTAAAGTTTTTGTTTAATAATAGATCTGAAGGCTGTTTCTAAACTGATTTAACTGATTTCCATTTTTATCACGATTTGTTTTAGGGGTTTTATGACGTGTTGCGCTACCACCTTCTTTAACCAAGGTTTCGGACAGCATTACGCGGCAGATGTTTGTTTATGCCTTTTGATGGACACTGTAATGCTGTGCGAAACGTTGGCTAAAGAAGGAGGTAGTGCATGCAACACGGCATAACGCCCCAAAAAAATCATTTTTTGTCCGTGAAAATCTCCAATCATATCTGATTTCCACTTAGGTTATACCAATTAGGATTCGAGAAACAAAATAAAGTGATATATTTTTGAGGTATTATACCACTTTGCGTTTTCTCGTTTTCAGTGTCATCATCAGGGCAAGTGTGTAGATAGTTGTGAAATGCGTCTTTATGTATGTATGTGAAATCGATACCGTGTTGAGTCCTTCAATACTTTTGGGGTCGGTATTCATTTATTTATTTCCATTCCCGTACATACATCTTACAAGTGATCACAGTTTAGATAGATAGATACTAAGTTCTAGTAATATAAAACAATGTTAATAATCAAATCAGTGTCTTTACGTCCGTAGTAATGTTTTGTGAATACATCACTAGAAAAACCCGTGCTGAGGTGTTCGCGTGTGTTAATTAAAATTTAAAAAGGATGAAGTGCAACACGGCACAATACCACAAAAATAAATCACGATGATGCTTTCCAAGAAATGGGTTTTGAGATTTCTTCTGCAGCCAAATCAATTATTAATTTGCAATGTTCAGCGTTTTATCTATTTTAGTTGGTATGGGTACCGCCGCCCCGGGAACCATTTATAAACCAACGCCCCTGCCATAGGTCAACCCAAGTGGTGAATTCTCAGCGGTGCCCGGATTCATGGGGTCTAGATCTTGGCGGCGAATGCGTTTGCTAATCAACGTGGCTGGCCGGGTCAGGAGATTGAGTGAGTCAGTTAATGGAGTCCTTTCGAACTCTCCAAGCGGACTCTCTCGACCCATCGCCTTGCACCGCAGTGGAAGGAATGGATTCATACGCTCGTCACTCTCGGATACATTGAACACCAGATTCCCACTTACCCCCTTTTCCTTCTCAGGAAAAAAAAATAATACTTAAATATTTTTAATATATTAAGAATTACTGCAACATGGAAAACGTCATATAAGTTGAATAAAATAGTATTTTATTAATATTCTATACTGCTCGACGGAGAACAAAATGTTAGGATTTACAGAATTGATATCACAATATTTTAATGTTTGGCTAAATTAGGTTCAATTGAACTATACATTATCAAAATAAATAATTAATAATTTCCCTTTTTTTTAATTACCCTTCGCAAAACTTTAGAATAAAACATTTTTTTATTTATTGAAGTGAAAACTTCTTTAGCACCGTTTTGATTTGAAACTCAAAAAGAGACAAACACACGCATCTATAGGATTTATTCTGCGAGAGAATGAGAGAGAATAATCGGTCTCCTCTTTCCCCTCTCCATTCTTGCCTTCTTTAGTTTTCTAAAGGTTTCACTTATACCGCGTGTGAACTGCACACTTGTAATTTATTTTTTTGGTTTTGCGACTTATTTTCTACGTACGTTTCATTCAAATTGAATGTAGTTGTTTATGTCTTAATGGGGCAATTTTTAATCAAACGGGACCGCTGAAGGGACGCGGTGTAGTCATGGGGAACCAATTTATATGTTGACATAGTCAATTTACTTCAATGAAATATGACAGTGGTGTTGCGGTGCTGAGTCAAGTGGGCTTCTAGTGAAAACATAATAAAATGAAAAATATTTTATTAGGTTCTGGCGAGTACCCGGCGTACGTTGAAATCGCAATTAAAGAAAGAAGGTGTTTGTATTTTTTGTCTGTTAATTGAAGTGCTTTAAGATGCATATTTTTTTTGTCTGGTGCGTACACGAATAAATCAGAAGGTTTTCCGACACGTTTCCGAGCAGTCCGTGTGAGAAGCATGGATTTTCCAAATTTGACCCCTGCTTTCCCCTATCACTATTATGTCTTATTTCCAATCCATTCCTCTGTCCTCCCTCGTTCCTCCAACTCTGTCACCCCTCCTTTCCCATGCGTCCACATTCTCGCCCCCGGTCCCCTCCCGCATTCACTTTCATTATTTCAAATTATAAACTAGACATATTTACCTTTACGAGAGTTAAAAACTCGTGTGTAAAGGGGAAAAAATAAAAATTAATAAATAACTTCTTCTTCTTCTTCTGCAATGGGGCTACGGCCCATTTCGAGCCTTGGCCTCCTTCAAATTAAGGCCTCCACCGCCCTGTGTCCTCGGCCGTCGTCTTCCAAACTGCAATATGGAGTAATCCTCTTGCATCCTTCCTGACATCATCCTCTCATCTCAGTCTTGGTCTATAAAACTTTTTGTATACAATAATATTAAGTTAAATATTATAAAGTTAAGTTAAAATAAATAAATTCAAAACAAATTATTTAAAATAAAAAAGTACTAGATACACTAAAAAGTAATAGAATAAGAAAAATAAGATGTCAATTGATTCTAATTAGCTAAATTATTTTTGATAGAATAGTTTATTTTGTTTTTAAATTTATTATAATCAAGTTCTAATCTCAGCTCTTTCGCTAGTTGATTGAACCACTTCATTCCAGTGTAAGTCTAGTAATGTTGTGCAAAACTGGTATACATTAATGGAGTGCATAAGCGACCCATTATGCTATCTATTGTAATTTTGTTAATACAAATTTCATAACGCCAGAGCTCACCATTATGTACACAGAATACTTCTCGATTAATGGTGTGGAAACAGGACAAACAAATATTTTTTATATATATAAAGATTGTTTCGAGTGGTCATAACTCAGTGGATATTAGGGGTTTTTAATATTCTCACGGCACGGCGGCGGCAATGGTGACGGCAACGGCACGCGAACTTTCATTTCTTTAAAACGTATGAGAAAGATGTGAATTACCTATACTGTTATGTATATATAATATTTATAACACATGTATCACTGTGGTGGGGAATTAGATGCAATCTTATTTATTGGAACACTCCGGTCGGCAATTATTTTACAAGTTTAGTATTTCCTTCAGTTGAGGTTACAAATAAATGTGTCTTTTATTAAAGACTGGCGCAGACCAATGAAAACCATAATAGAATAAAAATTTAAAAATACCATTAAAATAAATATTTTTTTAAATGTTATATTACAGGTAAGTATGTCTAAATTTTTAACATAATTAATTTCAATTTTGAAAATAATACTTAATTCAAAGCAAATTCGTATATTTAGCAAATTATATATATCAATTTCATATATTTTCATCACTTATTATTTTCTCTGTTTATCATTTTATTTCTAAGTTTTAAATAATAATTACATAATAATTACATGCTAAAAATATATGTATATAAATTGTGAAGAAGTAATAAATAAATAAATAAATAAAAATAGTTTATTGTCCCAGAGTTACAGAAATATAAGCAAACGACAATAGTATTTTTGATGGTTTGATGAAATCGCAAATTTTCAGATTAAGAAATGCCGGAAAATGATCTTATCTATGGCTTCATTTTCATCTTGATTCCAAAGCAATCTGTTTTCAAAAGAACGGACAAGTGCTGGAAGCTCTTTTCGACATTCTTCCCAAGCAATTTATTTACAAATCTATTTATATTTCCATAAACAATGGATGACTCACAGTTTAAAACAATGAATTTGAGAGGCGGGAATGGGTACCGCCGCCCCGGGAACCTTTATTGGATAACCGACACCTCTGCCATAGGTCACCCCAAGTGATTCGCTACGTTTGGTGATTTAGCAGGGGTGCCCGGGTTCGTGGGGTGAGGTTTGTCTAGGTCTTGGAGGCGGATGACCAGGACATACTGAACCCCAGATTCCTACCCACCCCTTAAGCCCTTTTCCTTCCCAGAACTCTCCCCTCCTTCCTTTCCTTAAAAAAACCCTCCACACAGCATCCCCAAAGATGACATAGGCCTAAGGGAAATTATTTTCCTCAGGGCCTCCTGTGTGGAGCTCATATAAAAAAAAAAAAGAATCTGTTAAGATGTAGCAACGCCACTGGCGTCTTTCCCTCACGTGATGCAAAATAACTCAATTGACTTCAGAGTCCCGGCAATTATTATTCTTCCGACAACGCAATAATTATTGGGTAATTGGAACTTTACTTATTTTTTGTGACTGACATGATTAACGTTGAATGATTTAAGTCACGTGACGCCCGATGATGTTTTGCACGAAGCTGAAAGTGCGATCATTGGCCAGTTAATACTTTAGTCCGTGGAGGTAGTTGCCTGGTAGTCTGGTACAAACAACTTCTAAACAATTCCTGGACAAGTGCGGTTTGCCAGAGGTTCAGTCATGTGTTTTTCAATGAAAATGTTTAGGTCGATGAAAAATAGAAACTCGGAAAATTGCACTATAAAAGCCAGTAAGTGTGGCGTCAGCTTTTCATCTCATAGTTTTCTACAAGTTTGTTATCACATTTTTATAAGTTTGTTAGCTTAAGATTAAAATGAAAACCGTTGAAACATTAGGTAGTTCACCGGTTGAAAGACTGTTCCCATATAGTTGCTGTCATTTAAAAATGTGTATTTAATCACATTTAGTGATAGTGATAATCTAAATGACCGTAATTGATAGAATCAATAATAACAATTAAACTGATTCACTAAAAAGTGCTCAAAGTCGAATTCCACATAAACAGCACTCAAAATCTTTCTTAAGGTTTTGTAGTAACATTAAAAAAGAAGAGTATATGGTTTGAAAGGGAGATGTGTAAATACTAATGTTAGAGCAAGCGCGCTAATATTTTAAAAAACTGTAATAAACAGAGAAAATTGTTAAAATATTAAATAAAATACGACTTAAAATAGAACAAAAATCTCTCTGCAAGCGTCTAAAGTAGCACTGTAATTTGAAAAAAAAAATCATACCTATAACATGTTAAATAACAGAACAAATTTCGTTATTTGTTTTTGGGGTGTTATGCCGTGTTGCGCTACCTCCCAGATGATAGACTCTGTAACGCTATCTGAAACGTTGGCTGAAGAAGGCGGTAGCGCAACACGCCATAACACCCCAAAAATAATAACGCAAATACTTTTGGCCGTGAAAATCTAAAAACGTGTCAGAACAAAATGTGATTTTAGTAATTTTCGGAGCATACTTTGCGATTTTTTTCTGTCGAGTGAATTTCACAGAATTACAGTTTCAAGTCAGCAAATGTGTAGATAACGTATAAATAATAAAAAATAACGTATAATTTTTTAAAAACTAAAATACATAAAGTGATTAAGGAAAATATGTTAGATGTTTGAATACAATGAATGACTATTTCGTTTAGCCCCTAAAAAGAGGGAGATAAAACGGATATTATTATTTTGACCCCTACGAGTGAAATAAGTGTTATAAATTATGAAAAAAGCCGAAAAATGTTAGAGTTGTTTTTTAAATTTTGTTCATTGGCATTGGTTGGGATAATCGTTTTGTCAATTTTATGACAGAAGGTTAAATAATGTTAAAACTGTAAAATTTCTGTTTTAAATATCGTTTTCAAGTTCGTTAGCGTGAAGAGTTTCATTGTTTTTGATTTGTTCTGTTTGCTGATTATTCACTATTTTTGGAACTTGTTTAAAATTATTCGCAATAATTGGTTTCGTTAATTAAGTGTTTCACACCGAGAAGGACGTTTTTTCATAACTTTTGTATCAATATCACGAAAGGGTCAATGATGAATTATTATTGTGAAGTGCATACAAATTTTGTTGTTTTATTTAAATAATAACTTGTTTTAACTTCCATTATGATACATTATATTTCATAAAATCATTAATATTTCACTCACGTTAACTAATATCAAATCTGTACCCTAAAGCATAGCAAAGTCAATAGCTATGAGTGGTTTATGCTGAGATAATTTATCAAGGCTACTAATCCCCCTAAACCAGCGTTGTTCAAATTTTTTCCAGTAGCACGGTTATTTTTATATTTCTCCTTCGTGATCCACTCGCTTATTATCGCTCACTTTTTACATTTACAATTTTGGAGACGGATATGTGTACCGCCACCCCGGAAACCATTTATTAAATAACCAACACCTACGCCATAGGTTACCCCAAATTACAAGTAGTCCGCTACGTTTGGTGACTTAGTAGGGGTGCCCGGTGAGGTTTGTCCGGATCTTGGCGTCAGTAGCGCTTGCCCACCTGCGGCGTGGCGGGCCGGATTGGGAGAGATTGGTTGAGGGAGGCCTTTTCTCAGGAGGACTCCAGCAGAACTCTTGCGGATTGCCTTTGCATATTACAATAAAGAAAAACAAATGCTCTTACAAAAATGAAAACAAATCAAACTGGGGATATTATAAAAGATAATATTGTCAACAATAAAACTTTAAGATAAAGGATTTGTCTCTACAAATTGTTTCAATGTCATTTATTTTCCAGTATCTATTTTTTTTTCTTGAGCTCCACACAGGAGGCCCTGAGGAAAATAATTTCCCTCAGGGCCTATGTCATCTTTGGGGATGCTATGTGGAGGGGTTTTTTTAGGAAAGGAAGGAGAGGAGAGTTCTGGGAAGGAAAAGGGTTTAAGGGGTTGGTAGGAATCGGGGGTTCAGTATGTCCTGGTCATCCACCTCCAAGACCTAGACAAACCTCACCCCATGAACCCGGGCACCCCTGCTAAATCACCAAACGTAGCGAACCACTTGGGGTGACCTATGGCAGAGGTGTTGGTTATCCAAAAAAGGTTCCCGGGGCGGCGGTACCCATTCCCGCCTCCCAAATTGTAAAATGTATTATATGAGATGAGAAAATAATATCCAATATAATAACACGAAAATAATTTAATTAGAAAATTTGCTTCGTTTTTTATGCATTTTCTTTCGTGGAACGTCGCCGGATCGTGACTCGCGACCCTTTATTTGGGAAACTCTGCTCTAAAGCGTTTAGTTGCCTACCAGAGAAACTTATAAAAATATTTGATGAAAAGTTATTATAACCATTGCCACTACTCCACTAATTTATTAACCACATCATGAACTTAACATTTACGTTTTGACAATTTTATTTTTTTGTTAACTGAAAAGTCACACCTGGCAAAAACTACGGTTCCTTGACAGTTGATCCCTGACAGTTGACCCTCCGGCATACTTATATGCAATATGCAGTCGGTTTAGGAAAATATTGCGTAGGTACCTACTCACACAAAATATTGCGTAGGTACCTACTCACACAAAATATTGCATAGGTACCTACTCACACAAAATATTGCGTAGGTACCTACTCACACAAAATATTGAGTGGGTACCTACTCACACAAAATATGACTAAGTGTGCAGAGAGGATGTACCCACGAATAAGAAAAGTATAAAGCATAATTTCTTTAAAATGCGTCAACCAAAAAAATCCTTTTTTTGATTTGAAGAGTTTTAATTTTCGATGTACATTTGTTGATTTAAATTTTAAATTTACTGCTAACGGGTTTGACACATCCGTTTGATTCACTAGCACAGTTAAAAGGATAGTGAATGGTACGAATGTGTCGAAACCGGTAGCAGAAAATTTAAAATTAAAAAAAGTGCATTGAAAATTAAAACTCTTCAAAACTAAATGTCTAGAAATTATTACACAGTTAATGCCCAAGAAATACAAAAAAACTACTTGTCTATAACTGTATATACTAGCGCATAAGTATGAAAACTCGTCACTTTAAATTAATTCGTTTGATATCCATACCAACTTATAGTAAATCTTTATCTTTACTCTAAGTATAAAATGAAGTCGCTCCCGCTGTATGTGCGCTTAGATCTTTTATACTACGCAACGGATTTTAATGCGGTTTTCACCAATAGATAGAGTGATTCATGAGGAAGGTTTTTAGGTGTATAGTTTATCAAGTTTTTGTTTAAATTGTTTGAGATGCAGCGGGAAGCGGGCAGCGTAGTGTGGATTTGATATAACAGATGGCGTTGGTTATAAAGGTTTCGTTAGCCACAGCAACGTGTCTCCGGGTCTGCTAGTCTTATATATAAAAATCTCGTGTCACGGTGTTTGTGGTCGTACACCTCCGAAACGGCTTGACCGATTTTAATGATTTTTTTATGTATATTTGGTACGTATGAGAATACGTTTTAAAGTACATTTTGTACCGCTAGGTGATAAGGGTGTTCCTACCCAGAAAAAAACTATTTTTTGACAATTTTTTAAAAATATTTTTTTTTATTTGTAATCAAAACATACCTATAACCCCAAATTTTAACTCTCCTACCCCCATTACCCATACCTTCCCATTTTTAATCGCGATTTTAGTATTTTTGTATGAACAAATTTAACCGTCTTTCATATTTCAAAGAGAACTAAATTATTTATGTTGCTGAATGACAGATGGCGCTACGTCCGCATCATCGAACTTTCATCCACACATGCGCAAGACATTCACATTATGATATTTCATTCGGCATTTCGTAATACCTATAAAATTATACTCTTGGGTCTGTGATTTACTGTCGGGTCACCTAAAACAGTATTCAACAATTGCAACTTTTTTTCTTTTTTTTTTCAGCGATGCAAAATTTCAGGAAGGATAACCGGAAGCGGAAAAAAATTTCCGGCAGAGATCATCCGGTGATAGGATGGATACAGGAAGTGCCGAGAGGAAGCTTTGGATATTACCCCGGTGAGAGTTCGTTGTGACTGCACTCTTAATGTTGTCTCATTGTTCATAATAAATGTGCTTTGCAGGTTGCATTATTAAAAACAGTGAATTACCTAGTCGTAATATTGCAAGATTTAGTTTTGCCTTTGAATTTATAAAATTATGAGCGCCGACCCGTTGAAAATATAAAAGGTTTACCGGTTGTGTGACTTTTAACATCTATGGTTTTTGTCACCGAGTAATAAATATTTATAATAATAACCAAATGGAAATACCCAATCATATTTCTGTGCTCCTGGTATTTTGTTCTTATTGGAAAGTTCCTGTTTTGACTTTATTTATTATTTTGTATGTATAATTATGGCATAAGTACCATTTCTGACTGCTGGTATTTGGTTCCTGTCGACAGGTTCTTGTTTCAACGTTTAGTTTTCTCGGATTGTCTGAATTCTCGACTAATCAGTTCCAATTTTAAAAATGAATTAATTAATTTTCTATTTTTTTTCATTTAACATTTAGCAAACATTTTGTGGGTATACATAATAATAATAATATAATTATTTAATTAAATGAAATCAATATTAGCGAAACTCAATCGAAAAACTGGAGACAGAAAAATTAGAAAAAGATATTGGCACCTCTGGGACTCGAACCCAGTTCGAGGGTTTCTGGGTTCGAGTCCCAGAGGTGCCAAAATCGTTTTATGATTTTTCTGCCTCCAGATTTTCGATTGAGTTTCGCTAATATTGTCTTCATTTAATTAAATATTACAATTTGAGGTTTTACTCATAAAGTTAAAAATAAAATTTAATAAACAATAAAATTACTCTCTTCAAATACCACTTTATTATGTACCTTAAACCAATCGGTTTCGGTTCAGTCTGAACCTTCATCAGGGGTCCTAGCACACTGAAATCGTTAACTTTATAATGTCGAAACGACAGGCGAAATTTCCGATGGGGGCGAATATGCGAACCAAGCCGGGGGCAAAAGCTAGTATTAAATAAATACAAAATGAGTATTTTTTTTACATGAATACCACACAAGAGTACCAACTGCTCCCGTCTGGAGCCAGTGAGACTATGATATCCCCAATTGGGGTATGTTGTGTGGAAGTATCTGGCTGTTCAGATTTGGTTACTAAACACGGCTAAAGCCATTTCAAGCAACGTTTCAGTTCTGAATGGTGGTCTTACACCAGGGCGATACTGAAAGTATCTTCCACCTAAAAGTATAATTGACGGAGGAGGGAGAACATCAACTTCGGAGGAGGGCGAGGGGGAGGTACCCAATAGAAAGGTGGTAATAGTATAATAGTAGGTGTGGGAAAGAGAAATATGTTTAAAAATGGGCTATTTGACAAATCTAATTGTTTATTTAGCAAACTATTTTTATTATTTTTAAAGATTTTTATTAAATTTATTTCAAGAGCTTCTAGATTATTAATAAGTAGACGAATCCCATTTCTATGTAAGTACGTCTATCCCCGATAACGACCAAGTATTTGATGGAAGATCCCCATGATTTCTTAAACGAGTTGTCTTTATCCATTATGTGCGTTGCGAATTTTGAAAAACCTACATTATTTAGGCACCTCAAGTATTTAACGATAGTTTTTTTTGGATTCGGTGACCGGAGACACAACCGAAATAATTTTTTTTATTTGTTTTTTATTATGTTTACGGCGTATGAGTATTTAATCTCCGTGCAGAGAAAAATAATAGCAAATAATATGATGTTTTCATTTCTCTCACGGGTTCTAAGCTGCTTTCTTCAGTTTTGATTTGAATTTGATTACTGTCATATCATAATCATATGGTCGTTGATCCTTATAAAAAAACAGTGCCAATTTTATTTAGCGCTTTATTTTTAACCCCCGACGCAAGGAGCGGTGTCATAAGTTTGACTTTGTGTGTCTGTCTGTCTGTCTGTGTGTCTATCTGTGACATCTTAGCTCCTAAACGAATGGACCGATTATAATGCGTTTTTTTTATTTGAAAGCTGGCATGATCGAGGTGGTTCTTGGCTACAATTCATGAAAATCAGTTCAAGCATTTCGAGGTCATCAGCTCTTTTTTGTGTCGGGGTTGCTTAAAATTTTGCAAATTTTACTTATTTTACAAATTTGAAAAAACGACGTTACCTAAATAAATTGCATCAAAGAGGAGTTTAAATTTCCTCTGAAAAATTAAATAAATAAAATTGGTTGATGGTAATTTTTTTTCAATAAGAGAATACTACAAAATATATTTTTCAACGTTTAATACCACGAATAATCTTGACATGATTATTTTTGACTCTTTTTGAAGCGTAACAAATTGATGTAAGCAAGGGTTGTTTGATGAAGAATTGTTTTATCATTATTTTTTTTCCATTAGCTCCGCGTAAGTTATCTCAGGGAATCATTCTTAAGCTTTGCTAAAGGTCTTTTTAATGGAAAGGAAGGAGAAGAAGTTCTGGGAAGGAAAAGGTATGGGGGTTGGGTAGGATCTGGGGTCCAGTGTGTCCAGAAGTGACAGACGTATGAATCCATCCCTCCCATTGGAAAGCAATGGGTCGAGAAAGTCCGGCTGTAGAGTTCGAAAAGTCTCCCTCAACCAGTCTCTCCCAATCCAGCCCGCTACGCAGTAGGTTGTAAAACGTATCCGCCGCCAAGATCTAGAGCACAGATTCTCAACCTTTTTTTGCCCATCACCCACTTTGAGAATATTTTTATTTCTAGCGCCCCCTAACTCGTGAATCCGAAACAGCAATTAACCACGATGAAGGGGGCATAATGGGATACCACTCCAGGGTTACATTTGCCACAACGAAGGGGGCGTAATGGGATACCACGACGAAGGAGGAGTAATGGGATACCACAATGGGGTAACATTTTCCACAACGGTGAGGGGGCGTAATGGGATAGGGAAATATTTTTGTGGATGGATGGCCCCTAATGGGATGGGATGGGGCAAGATAGGATGGGATGGGATGGGTTTCGCTGGGACTTCTACCGCCCCCCTTAAAGTCTGAAACGCCCCCCCCAAATTTTCTCTTGGTCTTCTACCGCCCCCTGAAGGTTTGAAACGCCCCCAAGGGGGTGTCATCGCCCACGTTGAGAACCTATGATCAAGAGAAACCTCACCCCATGAACTCGGGCATCCCTTCTAAGTCACCAAAGGTAGCGAACCACTTGGGGTGACCTATTGCAGAAGTATTGATTACCAAATAAATGGTTAACATCGCGGGGGTAAACCTAACCTGGATCTTTTATAATATATTTTTTAATAATAATAATACAAAATTAAATCATTTTCATCCAACACAATTCAATTACTTTTAAATTGGTATGGTTAATTAAAATCAATAATTTATTCGTGCATATATATTAATTCAGCGCTAAAATATGCATCCATTTTCAGTTCACTGAAGCCAAGTTGGGTGAACCAAATTCGATAATCGGTAATCTATTTATCCGGTGCAATAATACGATTAATTTTGGGCTTCGTTTAGGAGCGAGTTCATGGCTTAAATATTTGGCGCACTATGAATTTAAAATTAAAATCCATAGGAAAATTTATTTAATACTTAATTAATATGAAAACAATTATCTCACAACACACACTAAAAAAGGATTAATTTTTTAATAATAACAATTTTTTTAAATAATTAATATTATTCACTGGGTTTTGTGAAAATTGTGATTAAAATACGCTAGTTTATTTGTAATTATAAAAATTAAAGGAATAATTGTTTTACTAAATCTAAATCACTTAAAATGCATCCATTTTAATGTTTCAAAGTGAAAACGGAAAAATAAGTGACAAGTGCCGTGAATTTTAAAAACTGTTAAATTTTTATTAATTTTCACGAATCGTTTGTACTTCTGTATTTCTCGGAGAAAAATCTTTAAATTGTGATCATTTTTTATTATTAAATCAAGATAAATCCTTACCCTTCTTACGTTTTTTGATAAAGAAAGCTTTTCTTCTTCTTCTTCTTCTTCGAGTCGCCTCCCTCTCCTCCTGTCCTGTCCTGGAGAAGCTGTGCTGCATCCCCTCTTACTTCGTCTTCCCACCTCAGTCTGGGTCTTTCCACTTTTCTCTTTCCACCTGGGTGTCCAGTCAAAATTCTTTTTGGGACGCGTGTATCCGGCATTATCTGTACATGCCCAGCCCATCTCAGCCTGAGGAGTCTCATATGTGCCGAGATGCTAGGGGCCTTATATATATCATACAATTCTGTATTGTGCCGGATGCGCCACTGTTCACCCTCTTTCACGGGTCCACATATTCTTCTCAGCACTTTTCTTTAAAAAGTATCCAGCATTTCAGCCATCTTTACCGTCAGTGTCAGCGCCTCACATCCATATGCCAATACAGTTCTAACAATGGTCTTATATACGGTTATTTTTGGTTTTTCTGTGGACACTACGTGACTTAAACACTGGCAGCAAAGAGAAGTATGTTTTGTTGGCTGCTGTGATTCTCCTTCTGATTTCTGCTGGATCCTCATTGTTCTCTGTCAGACTGGAGCCCAGGTAGGTGAATTGATCGATCACTTCGTATGAGTAGTTGTCTTTAAATTGTGCACTACTTATTCTTCTGTGTGAAGGGTTCCTGCTCTGTATCATCATTTTCGTTTTGTTAACATTAACCCGCAGTCCTACTTCCCGTGCCGCTGTTTCTAAAGGATCGAGACCTCTTTAATGGCTGAAATTGATCTTCCGACAATGTTAATGTCATCCGCATATCCGAAACTTGACTGCTCTTGAAACAAATATTGGAGCCAGTGTCTATTAGTGTTTTTCTTATTACATGTTCGAGCACAATGTTGAAGAGAGTGGGAGCCAGACCGTCCCCCTGTTTTAGTCCCTGCGATACTGTAAATTCTTCCGACAATTCCCCATCTATTTTGACCTGACATCTTGAGTCTGACATTGTGGCTTTGATGAGCCTAACCAATTTAGGTGAAATCTGGAATTGAAGTAGTATGTCATATAGACACTCCCGATCTATGCTATGGTATGCTTGCTTTAAATCTAGGAATAGTTGGTGTATATCTATATCAAACTCCCAGCACTTTGCCAAGATCTGCCTGACGGTGAACAGTTGGTCTGTTGTGGATCTACCGGTGCGGAAGCCTGCCTGATACTCTCCCAGTAGGTTTTCTGCGTACTTATCAATTCTTTGTTTCAGTATCATGGTGTAGATCTTATATGCTGTGCATAGAAGTGATATGCCTTTATGATTTTCGCATTTTAGCTTGTCACCTTTTTTATGAATTGGACATATTATGCTTATTTGCCATTCCTCTGGGATTTTTTCCAAGGTCCATATTTTTGTTATTAAATTATGTGGCAGATTTCTCAGGTGCTCATTTCCATATTTGAACAACTCTGCCGGCAGGTTGTCTTTCCCAGGTGATTTGTTGTTTTTAAGTTTCTTTAGTGCAGCATTTATTTCTGGCATTGTTGGTGGATTCGCTGATTCTTCATTACTTGATTCAGTGGGGATGTTAGGGTTGAGAAGTTTGTAGAAGTAATTTTTCCACACGGTTTTAATTCGTTCCTTATCGGATATAATTGAACCATGAACGTCTTTGCATAGTGTTGTATTCAGTTTGAAACCCTTCTTGAAGAAGTTTACTCCCCTATATGCTTGGTATTTTTATTAACAAAGTCCTGTTCCATTTTCAGCAGTATATCATTCAAAAATTTTCTTTTCTTTCCCCTTATCAGCTTATTTGTTTCTTTTCTCGCTTGTTCGTACGCCTGTCTTTTGTTTCTTGTTGGCCTTTCCAAGTACTTCTTTCCGGGTGTACTCTTTTCAACTATCTTTCTTTCACACTCTTCATCAAACCAAGGGTTCCTGGGCTGTCTGGGCATGTCTCCGACACTTGATTCCACTGTTTTTACAATTGCTTCTTTTATATCATTCGAGTCTTTTTCGAGTGATTCTTGGGAGTTTTGCTCAGTGATCTGACCTGGTAGGCTATTTACAAAGGCGTTCTGATACTGCTCTTTGCCTTCTGGTGTTTTTAGAGCCTCCGTATTGATTTTTGGAATAGTTGGTGGTTTCCGTGTCCTATTGTTTGCAATTCGGCTCCTATAGGTGGCCACCACCATGTAGTGGTCTGAATCACAGTTGGCACCCCTATACGACCTTACGTTTGTGATGCCCGTTGCCCCCCTTCTTTCTATCAGGACATGATCAATTTGGTTATGGTGTCTACCATCTGGCAATGTCCAGGTCCGTTTGTGTATGTCTTTTTTCTTTTCTTCTCACAATTAGGTTTCTTGATTCTGCGAAATCAATCACTCGGGTTCCATTATAGCGTCCTTGTGTAGACTGTTCATTCCTGTAATGTGTTGTAGGAGGATCCTGTCGTATCTCGGCGTTAAAGTCCCCAATTACCATCTTAATGTCGTTAGATGGTAATGTGTCGTAGACCTGTTTCTGAGTTTCTGATAGTATATATCTTTCATTATGTCCTCTTTATCTTCCGTTTCAGCATGTACATTTCAATGTTACATTGAAAAATTTCGTTTTTATACGTAAGCTGCACATTATTTCGTTAATGGGTTTAAAGTCTAATTTGCATTTTTCCATTTTCCGATCTACAATGAAGACCACTCCGAATTTATGATGTCTTTCATTTCCACTATGCAGTATCGTGTGTGTTCTTGTGTCAAATGGCTCAGATCCTATCCATCTTGTTTCTTGCACCGCCATTATGTCAATTTTGTATTTCGTCATCTCCCTAGTGATCTCTCCTAGAGCTCCACTTTTATACAGCATCCTTGCGTTCCAAGTAGCAATTTTCAAGTCCTTATTCCCTTTGCCGGGTCCTTTCCTAAGTCCAGTAGTTGTACGAGGCTCTGTGTTAGGATTCGTAATAGCGTTGCTTTTACAGGGAGGGGTTATTAGCCTCTCGCCCAAACCCCTGCCAGGAGGGTCAGGGTTTTCTGTAGGGGTTTCCATCCCTTAGCTGAGGGGTTCCGGTTTTGTGACGCCGGAGATTCGCCATTCATCTTCTCCTATCTGCTATGGCTGATGGTATTGCCAGTGGCCACATTGCCCAGGGCTCGCGGGGCTTAAGAGACCACTCGTGGACGCAAGGAGTAGGACTATTGGTAGTGTTGCAGATGGAATGCAACTGTGGCGTTACACGGTATTTGAGTGATACATTTTTCCCAGCAAAAAATGCATCTCCGTGACCCTACCAAACTTTGAGCCCGAAGAAAGAATGTTTTTACTGCGCATAATTAGTAAAAATAACAAACAAGAATATATCTGCTTGATTTGATATTTTCGGAATACACTATGTAATTATGAAATGAACGAAACATCCAACAAAAACTTCTAAAAATAAGAATTACTAGCTTTTGTCCCCGGCTTCGCTCGCATAGTATTAGGGGGGTTTCCACTCCGCCTCTTCCACCTTCCCTATCCACTTCACTACCCCCCCTCCCCCCCACCCCACAGCCCCATCCATACCCGTTACATTCATTTTTGAAACAGCTCGCGTGCCACCTAATGCAATTTTTTTATACAAATTTCATAATGCCAGAGCTCTGAGCTATGGCCTATATGTCATTCTGATGTACGAGCTCTATTATTGAAAGGTTTCATTAAAAGCCATTCAGTAGTTTTTGGATGAAAGAGTAACAAACAAGAGAAACATCCATACAAACTTTCGCCTTTATAATATTAGTAGGATATTCGAATTGTTAACAAGGAACAAGATTTTTTGCATTGAAAAACGTCGCATGGATGACATGAAAACAGAAATAATCGTTAGAATTTCATGAAAACAACAGATTAACATATTTAAACGTACGTATCATAATATGAAGCAATATTGTTATCTTTTTGATCAGTTTTTATGTAATGCAATTTTAGTTTTTTTTTTCATATAAGTGGGAAAAGAGCGTCTTCGCCTAAAATATTACAACTTCATACAGAAGGCCTTGATATTTCGCTTAGTTATTTAATTTACTGCCAAAAATAAATACAACTAAACTTGCACTGAAAAAATTCTACACGTTGACCATTCTAATGCCGAGATTTTGGTCCAATTAATGTTCCTGTTTCAGTCAGAATGCAACGAATTCCCGATCAATAAAACATGTCAATTCCTATTAAATCACTTTATCCGTTTAACCGCATCGATCAAGAGTACACGCGTGTGGTTGATATTATACGATACGGTCGATTTTCCCTCTGTCTATCTGATTAGAGATATGAGTTAATAACTTGATCGGTAAATAATTACAAACCAGATAAGGAGGACTTATCGCTAACCTCTAACCCGTGGATTTGCCGATTAAATGAGCATCACAATAATTACCGAGTAATCCAGCAAATACAAATAGATTCGTTTCGTTTGAAAGCGGATGAGGCAAGAATAGCAACATATTAAGCGAGTCAGAAGCCTTCAAAATAAATATTGTTAATAATGGATATTATGTAGCTTTCATAAATTAATAATGTTCGTATGGTGTATGTAAAGTAAATGAGTGCTGATATCAACAGAAAATAGTGCTGAAGAGATACGAGTACACCATATTTTCCATCCCTCCCGCTACAAGCAAGGCGATGGGTTGAGAGAATCCAGCTGGAGAGTCTCCCTCAACTGGCCTCTCCCGGCCCGCCAGGTAGTTGGTGGGTGGGCAGACATATCTTCTCTCAGACGAGCCAAGACCTGAATAAACTTCTTAAACCAGGGAATGGTAAACCACCAAACTTTTCGAACAATTTGCGGTGACCTATGACCTATTGTACTGACAATTAATTTAAAGAGCTGAAAAGTCTTAATTAAGGGACATACTAACTTGACTTATTTTAAACAGTGATTCCTGACATTATCGGAGTATAAAATGTTAATGAAGTTTCGGTCTCCGGCAACATTTTTGTTTTTTTTTCTTTCTACTAAAAACATTAAAAAATCAATATGTTTTGGTCAGTTAGGTGTAGTATGCGGGGTTGGTTGGTTACTCGGCTAAATGCTAAATGACCATTGATGAAATGTGGAAAAATCTTTTTTTGCTTGATTCTAAGAAAAAAAAGTTGAAAAAAAAGACGTACGAGATAAAATTCATTTGCTATTTTTACTCCAATTAATGTCAGTGTAAATCAGTGGTTAAAGTAAGTCAATTAAGTACCTTAATATCTTGTACGTAAATTGGCCTCAAAAAGAAGAAGATGGAGAGATATGAAAAAACCACGTTCATTGTTAAAAAAAACGACATGTTTCATAAGCAATGCTTACTTCATCAGGGTTATTTTAAAACTAATTACATAAAGGGCGTTAATAAACAAATAAACAAATAAATTTAATTACCAAAACAAAAATTTTAAAAAAGCAATTATAATTATGTGTTAGCAATCATCAGCAACATTAATTATTTAATAATTATGTATCAGTCATAATCAGCAACTATATATACGTATATTATTTAAAATATAACAGACTACTAACACAAAGGTACAAAAGATTAACTGTTGAATACTAGTCTGTGATACTCCAGTTGCCTTAGACGTCAAATCATAGAAGTCATACATGCATTAAAGTTGACAATATTATGAATAAAATTATTAAACATGCGGAATAATGTTTCCATGATGTCGTAATAAATATTAAACTTGCACACTTTACAAACACTCTGTAAATCTATATATATATATACTAGGTAGGACAGATTCTGAAAAATTATTAAAAAACGTAGTCTGAGTTGATTTCTTCGATTTTGTATTTTGTATTTTCCTAAAAAATATATTTTTTTAATTTTTCTTTCTTACATTTATATATTATATTTTTATTTTATATTTTACATGTATCTATCTGGATTTTATTGTTTATTACTGCTAATTTGTATTTTCCTAAAAAAATACTTTTATTTTTATTTTTATTTCTCTTTCTTACATTTATATGTTATATTTTTGTTTTATTTTATATTTTACATGTACCTACCTGGATTTTATTGTTTATTACTGATGTATACCTAGAATAACACAACTTATATCTGATATTGTACCTAATATCTAAGTAACTCCCCCAATATGTACCATTATTGTTAATTATTATTGAATCCATTAATGTGAAATTATGTACACGCAACCTGCCAATTTGACTGTCCTAAAACGGGAAACCTTCCTAGTTGGACAGTCAAAGCTTCCTTTTATATTGTTATATCTTGTATGTAATAAATGTAATAATAAAAATAAAAAAAAAAAAAATAAAAAAATATATAAATAAAAATGAATCGCCGAAATGTATGTACGCACATAACTTCCGAACGATTGCACCAAATAGGATAATTCTATTTTTGTTGTATTCGTTATTGTCAGGAGAAGGTTTGTGCAAAACTACTGGTGAGCTCTGGCCTTATGAAATTTGTATAAAAAATTGCAATAGGTGGCACGCGAGCTGTTTGGAAACTAAATGTACCGGGAATTAATTTATGGAACGCGGTGGGGGGGAGGGAACCAGTGAGGGGAACCTGGGAGGAGGGAGGGGAACTCGGGAGGGGGGTTTGCGGGACGTGGAGTGGGGAGAGGGAAGGTGGGGGAGGTGGAGTGGAAACGAGAGAGGGGAAAAGGACGCGAGAGAGGAATGGGGGGGGGGGGGAGCGGAAGGGGAACGGGACGAATGAGAAAGGACACGCAGGGAGAAACAATTTCTTTATTTATTGGCATAGCAACGCATGCCGGGTACCAGCTAGTCTACTAATAAAGATTCGAATAAAAAAAAATGAAAATTATTTGTTATTTCAAATTTAAAAATTTGTAATTATTTCACATGCGATATAGGTGCACGTATCTTTAAATCAAATTACGAACCGAATGATTTGGACACCCCTTAAGCCTTAAGTGCAGTCTCCAGGGATGTCGTAAAAACTTTAGGCGTGGGCGTTATTTAACGTAACTAGATGCAATTACTAGTTACACGGTATGTAACGGAAATAACTAGTTTCGATAAAATTGCAAGTAGTTATTTTTGTGAATGCGTTATTTCTGTGTTGGGTGTGATCTCAGTAACTGATTGCAGAGTAGTTTCGCCGCGTTTCGCGTTTCGCATAGTTGCGTTTACCGGCCGGCCGAGCGGGCAAGATTTTGAATCGAACATTTTCTAGTAAGCGGGAGTGGGTTCCGTTTCTGGGAAGCGAGCGACCATTTTTTGAATTTAAAGTAAAATAATTCAGTTTGTTTTAGTTCGTCGTTGTACTTGTGTATAATATTGAGCACTTTCGGAAAATTTTCGATCGCACTGTCAACGCTTATTACGAACAATTTTTATAAAAAAACCTTTAGATTCACCCTAATTACTATAAAAGGAAACTTTTTGCATCTGGGGTGGCGGAAAATAATGCATTTTAAATTTAAATTGCGTAAAGTGAAATTTTATCATTTTAAATTTTATCAAAATTAATCATAAATACATTTAATGAAGTCAGTCCTAAGCCTGAATAAAGTATGCAGGGAAGTTAATTTCATATACGTTGATTTCACTGTATAGCTACAAACACTTAGATACTAGAGAGTGCTTTAATTTAGTTTCGTTTCGTGTGTAACTTTATAGTTGGTGGGGTATACAGTTTCGTGTGTAACTAAAGCTGAATGAAAATAACTAGTTACAAAAATAACCTGTTTTGAAACAGGTTACGCCGACCAAGAAACTAGTTTCGTTACGTTTCTTGAAAACGGCGTAACGACCCACGTCTAAAAAACTTACCTCTCTTCTAACTAGTTACAATAAGCGGGCGTAAGCAAGACAGAGAACCTTATCGGGTTAGTGGGCGTCGCTTGACGTTCACACAGATAGACCAATACATCAATTCTAAGCATTTGTATTGCATCCAACTTAAGTTGATTGTTGATTTACCTATACAACCACCTATTTTTTTTTTTTTTTTTCATTTACTAGATTCTTATGTATCTTGAGGAGATGAATCATTTAAATTTACTGAATTTAAAGTTAATGTTCTTTATACAAATAGAACGGCGTCATATGCGCCTTGCAATTTTTACCTCATGTGGGTATTTAAAAATAGTACCTGGCTATTATAGACTTAGAGGTCATGTATTTTGTACAACCGCCTATAAATCATAGTATCTACTTATACCTAGGTAATATACATCCATATGCGAGCTCCATGTGGAAGTTGCGGCATCTTTTGGCAGATTCTTGAACTAAAACCCGAATTACAAAGGTAGTTTTGCTTGAAATTTCACGAACACAGATGTTATTTGTGGTGCGGCGTATAAGGCGTGACGTCGAACATGCAATGGAAGTCGGGTTCTGGAATTCAACCACACGCAGATCGCAGGCCATTAATAATGTTTGAAATGAAATGAAAATCTAGTCTCTTTCAACGGAAGCAATCTTCCGAACAGGCCCTCCATCGAAATGCTTGGTGTAACCCTAAGTGACCAGCTCAGGTATGGGGGCTCCATCGAAGCCAGAGTAAAGTTAGCCTCACAGAAACTGGGCGTACTGTACAGGGCCCGCAGATACTTTAATAGTACACAACTGCTAACCCTGTACAAATCACAAGTGCGCCCCACGGTTGAATTTGGCAGCCACCTCTGGTCTGGAGCTCCAAAATACCTGAAAAATACCCTCGACTCTGTGCAGAAACGGGCGGTCCGTTTGATAGATTCTCCCATCTTAACAGACGGATTGCAATCTTTAGAGCACAGGCGTCCGGTGGGAATGTTATCCTTGTTCTACCGGTATTACAATGGAAGATGCTCCGAGGAACTAGCATCATTGATCCCTTCGGCACCGGTGCATAGTCGGGAAACACGCCAAACGCGTGCCCAACATTTGTACACGGTTGACATTTGCCACATGAGAACGGGTCGTTTCTTCGACTCGTTCTTGTGTTCAACAGCTCGGCTGTGGAATGATTTGCCGGCCTCTGTGTTTCCTCCTTCCTACAACATGGGTCTCTTCAAGACCAATGTTCATTCCTTCCTCTCCTCAAAAAGACCCTCCACACAGCATCCCAGATGACATTGGCCCTGAGGGAAATTATTTTCCTCAGGGCCTCCTGCGTGGAGTTAACGTAAAAAAAAAATGTTTAATGATGATGATGATAATATTTATCAGTTTGAATTTTTACTTGTTTTTAGGTGAGTGGAGTGCCGTGACCTCGCAGTCTCCAATTGGACTAGAGATTTCGAAAGCTGAAAAGTGGGTCCCCTCTGCTCTGTTATCTTTTACTGACCATTGGAAACCAGGCTGTACAGTTTTGGCAATCAACAATGGGATTTCTGGTAAATATTAACGCAATTGTATATAAAAAAAACACTACTTAACTACATTTTTGACAAAAAAAAAATAATTTCAACAAACATACACTATCATGAACAGACTCTGACGGTAAACACAACCTTTGGTCAAAGACTTGACGACCTCCGTGGACGTGGGGCAAGGTTCTTGACTCGCAATAGAATCCAAGCGTAAGTAAATAAATATTATTTGTTAATTTGAGTTAACTTACAATTAATTAATAAAAAAATATATATAGTACATTTGCGGCACGTTCCCGAGTGGACGATACTCTCAGTATCGTCCTGGTGTAAGAACACCATTCAGAATTGAAACGTCACTTGAAATTGCTTCAATCGTGATTGGTGACCAGATCTGAATAGCCAGGTACTTCCGCACCTTCCTCTACCCCATATCCTTCCCCTCCCCACCACCTTTAACCTCACAACATACCCGAAATTGGGATGCCATAGTCTCACTTCCGACGGGAGCAGTTGGGACTGTTGTGCGGTATTCACATTAAAAAAACACCGGAATTCCTAATTTGACCTATCAATCCTACTGATAACTCAATATAAATATTTAAAAAATCTCTTTTAATCCTACATGTATTTAAAATGACTGATTTTTGCATTTTTATATATAAGTAAATATTACAGATTTTATTATTGTATTTTATTTTATTTCATCTCAGTTTCATTTTAATTCATTTTAATGTATTATCTAATTTTATATATTCATTGAATTTTATCAAATTATATAACTGGTTAAGCGCCCAGTGAGGCCCAAATTCTCAAATAATATTTTATAATAATAATAATAATAATAGAAGTGTTCGCGCATTTTTATATGGGATTGATTGGGTATTGCATTCGCAGACTTGGTGGGTAGATATGTCAAAATCCTGAATTTATCCCGCCTACCTAATCTTTCCTTCCTAAATGTCACCATAAAAATTGTTGCAAGAGAGTACTCAACTTTGGAGAGGTGACAGTGTGCTTTGCTGCTCAGTACAAAATAACATCTCAGACAGGGCGCATGTATCGTAACCTCTTGCTGTAAGAATATTTCGATTTTTAAATTAAACATTGAGAAGTGTACACCACAAACTGGAGATCAGCGAGGCCCCATCTGCAACGGTGAGTCCTATTTTCCTTATTCCAATCTGGGCTTATCTAATTTTCCAAAAGCACAGGTCTGAACTATCGACTGACTATCCATCAGGTTTGCGAGTGTATTGGAGGGGACCCACCACTTTCCCAACGGCGTTATAAGGAAACATATGGTTTCCTCCTTCACCGCACACGTCAAGACTCTACTTTTTTTGAACGAAGCTACATTTATTTGAACGACTCTAGACCCTCCAATGTCCATGCATACGGGGTTAGTAAGCAGTATGCAAGTACTTACATTAACATTATAGAAAAGATAAATAGAAGTAGCAGCCCGTGGAATAATTCTTCTGAAATAGGTAACATCAAAAAGAGATAATAGTGTTAGTAAAAGAAAAAGAAAAATAAAAATAACGGCTATGACCAGTCGAAGAAACCTTCTGTGAATAAAGAATAAAATAAGTAATGAGGAAAAAACAGTTATATGATTATGTTATAATGTAAGTAATTACTATAGTAGCGGAAATAAAATAAAATACATTAAAAAAAAAAAAGCCAGAGAAAGTATTCCATAGACCACCGGGCAGTCCCAATGAGAATGCGTATAGCTATCGGCCCAACCGCAGACGATGCTCGAAGTCCGCGTCCTTTAGCCGGTTCCCCGATTTTGCCTCGAAGAAATGTACTTGGGAGAGAAGGGGAAGTTTTTGAAGATCTTGAGGAAAGATGAGCGTCGGGTTACCGGAAGGGGGACGGAAGGACATCGAGACCGCACGGTTACGCCTCAGGCCAACGCATGTCGATGGGGGAGGGCGGATCGCGGGAAGACCGCTCTGTTGTATGTTCGCCTGGCAATGTGCATGGACAGGGTCTATCCCACCCCCTTTCTATGGGGGAATGACGATACATAACATGCACAGTTCAGTTGCGCCACCAAAGAATGGAAACCAAAACTAATCAAGAAAAATAGAAAATAATAAGAGCTAATCAAGAAAAATAGAAAATAATAAGAGCATTTATACATGTAAAACATAATTTCAGAATCAGTACAGAGTGATAATGTATCAAGCGATACTGTCATCACTACCATCGCTCACCAAGATGACCTATCGAGGTAAAAACATAAATCATTGATAGCAGAGAACAGAGAAGAAAAAAAAATAGTCAAACGTAATCAGTAATTTATAGGTCACATAAGTTATATTATAGATAGTTCAAAGCATATTCACTAAATAAAGAGTAAAAGAGGAGGACCGAAGAAGACGGGAGCAATACGTGTAGCACCTGAAACAAAGATGAATTTAGTCTAGGTCGGCGACTCTAAGTACAGGCCATCTCTCTACCCAGGACTTGACAAACTTTTTCAAGCATTCGAAATTCTCTTTGTTCGACACAAGGTCAGCATTCCACGCTGGTCTTGTTATTCCGCGCAAACCATCCAACATTTCCTCTCGTACTTCCTTCATCAACTCGCAGTGCCACAGAATGTGCTTGGCGTCTTGGTTAGTATCACCACATGCGCAGTTTGGGTGAGGAGAGAGGGTCAAGCTATGAAGCCGACCCCTGAACTCCCCATGCCCAGAAAGCATCTGCGTCATGTAGTGATCTAGTTTAATGTATGCCCCTTCCATTCTGAATTTAACTGAAGGAAAGAAGGAGAAAGTCCATCTGCCCTTCGTCGACCTATCCCATCGCTCTTGCCATACACTCAGCGTCCTCTCACGCATCGCTTTGAGCAAGCCAGGGAGGGCCACTACTCCTCCCGGTGTCAGCTCGACTCCCAGGTGGACAGCAGCCCTGCCTCTAATAAGTTCCTTTTTGGTCAATATTTCCCTAATTTCAAGGTCAATCGGCAGGACGCCGGCCAGAACCGGTAATGCATCTGAGGCCACAGTCCTATAAGCGCCCAAGAGTGTATGCTATTTAATCGTCCCGTATAACTTACGTAGTTTCGGGTCTGGCCCTTCGAGAGTTGCATAGGCTTTGCTTTGCAGCACTTACCGCCAATTTGCAGTGGAGTCGCAGTTTCGCGACACCAAGAAGTTTATTCCAACGTTTTAAAGTTTTAAATATCGTATCAAGTAAAAAAAAAATAATCGAAATTGTTCTTTAAAATAATAAAGTAACTAACTAACCAGCGTTAACGCAGCGGTAAACAGTGCGGATAGGCTACCACACAACTTTGTCTTTGTAGATAGTGATGAGTACTTTCCGGCGATTTTATTTTTTTTTTAGAATGTTCCTGAAAAGGGAATTTAGCGGGAATTTTCATCTAAACGATAAAATCCTAAGACTAACCACTGAGGTCGGGGTATATTCCCGGATGTACATTACTACTCTCGGCACATACTCCTTAATTTACATTAAGAGGGAATAACCAGACAAAACCGGAAATATGTCATTTTTAAATCAAAATTTTCGACGTTTTTGACCTTTTTAATTATATTTAGATTTCGATAGATTGTTCTTTTATCGAGTAAAGCTATGTTTTAAATTTCGAGAAAATATGTTTATTTTTAGTACAATAAGGTTTTACCGTAGGTCGTTGCAGATTTGTTAAATTTTCAAACAAAATTTTGTATTATACCACACACATTTCAAATTATATAATCATTCAGCAAAATAAACCAATAAATTATCTAGGAAAGCTATGTTTCAGAATTTTGTACATAATTTTAATAGTTTTATCATCACGCCTTTCAGTATTTTTTAATGTAGGTGTAAATTAAAGCAAATTTAGAATGAAATAAAACCGATATTGAGTTATTTTTAATTTGAGTTTTTTTTTCTGCGTCGGTCTATCTGGGTCCCAGGTCTCTACGACGATAAATAAAAACTGTACGACGTTGGAAAAACTAGCCGTTTAGTCAACAATACGTTTTTTAATTGATGAGGTGTGTACCTCAAAATCCCGTTTTTTATGTTTGGCGGTTACGACAATATTAGATATTTAAAAGAAACGACAAAATCACCTACACGAAACGACATTCGGTTGGTGCTAACAGTATTTTCAAAGATTGCATTTAAGTGTTCGCGGCGGTTACTACATTTTATTTATTTGCTTTAACACTTATCGATTACAACAACTTGTCAGTACCGATACCCATGTGTGTTAGAAGAATTTGCCGAGGTTCTGTTTTCTTACTTACGTATTTGTGTAAAGGAAGTTTTTTTTGTTTTTCTTAACGAAATATTAGAAAAATTCGTATATTTTGTTTTTATCTCATTATTAGTACGTATTTGTTTTCTGTGATAAAATAATTGGTAATTTTTTGGGATTAGTGTCCATGGCTATTACGAATAATTTTTATAAAAAAGCTTTCGCCTCAATCCCTATAAAAGGAAACTTTTTGCATCACGGCCGGCGGAAAATAATGCATTTTAATTTTCAATGTCGTTAAATAAAATTTCTGACCTGATACAAACAAGAGCTAGATACGATTGTAGCCGACTTCGTGGAATACATAATAAGGCGCGTAATTATGAAAAACAGAATTAATAATATAATGTAAACGAACCTCTAATCATGCACTGGAATGGAGACAAACCATTCAAATCCTGTGATGTTTTTTTTAAATAAAGATAATATACACAAGCCCGCTACACAAACCCTGCTTTGCCAGACAAACCATTCAAAAACGTAGGCTGTTTTTCAAAGTAAAGATAACATACACAATACCACTAGACAAACCCTGCTTTGTCAGACAAACCATTTAAAAACGTAGGCTATTTTTTAAAGTAAAGATAATATACACAAGCCCTTGTTGTATCTAGCTCTTGTTTGTATCAGGTCAGGGATACCAACATAACAGTGACAAAATGGCGGGCGGGCTGTCGTAGTATCGGTTCGCGAAGAGAAATTTTATTTAACGAAATTGAAAATTAAAATGCATTATTTTCCGCCGGCCGTGATGCAAAAAGTTTCCTTTTATAGTGATTAAGGCGAATCTAAAGTTTTTTCTAAAAATTATTCGTAATAGCCATGGACACTAATCCCAAAAATTTACCTAATAATTTTACTGTTAACATTTTAAAAGCTTCAAATAAAGATTACAATTACTTACATCCTTTTCATTTCAAGCACATTTTTTGTATGTTGTAAACCAAACGAATTTAGCCCAAAAAATAACGACACACATTTACAGGTATTCAAAATTTGAATATTTATATACTTTTGCACTTACAGCAATTTATGCAGCTGAAAATATGGTTGATTTTCAGTATTCGTTCTTGTTTACAACAATGTTGGCGTACACAAAAAAGTCAACTGCTTTAAGCGTCAAAAACATTGTCCTTTTTCACTTATAAAAGCTTTAATATTACCATTTGATAGATCATATTTTTTCATTTCATTGGTTTAAAAATTACGATTTTTTTTCTAAAATCTTAAAGTTTTTTGGCTCCGGTGAACAATTTAGTTTTGGGCTGTTACAGCAGTATTGCTTTCTTGCGACGATATTATGTTGAATTTTAAAAATGTGGGTAGTCTGTAATTAATTATTTACGCCAATGATAAAATAATTATAACACGGGCATCAGCCTAGCACGGTGATCAAAAAATCCACAAATAATGTAACCATAATATGTATACAATTAATAAAGAAAAAAAAAATTTAAATCTCCGTATAGCATTATGTAACTCTTTAAATAATGGTGTTTTTGCGTTGAAGTAATTATGAAGGAACTAACGACCGTAATTGTGAATTCTTCATTTCCAAGATTGCTAGAGCAATGAAATAATTATGCTGTTCTGTAGAAATGTTATTGATTTATTAACACTTAGTACGTAGTATTTATTTATTTAGTACATAATGTTAAGGCAGGTATTATTGCCAGATTGAAATTTCTTCCAACCAAACTAATACTCATAAAATAAACTCATAAAATCTCAAAAGGACACAGAAAAATAAAAAGGTATGAGTCTCAAATTAGACTTGAACCCAGATCCGGGACCAAAGGTTGCAAAACTGGGACTTGAACCCAGATCTGGGACCAAAGATCGCAAAACTGGGATTTGAACCCAGATCGTCTAGTCTTACCAGTGCCAGAATTATTATCTTTCTAATAATAATAATTGGATAATTTGTAGAGCGGCGTTTTTGTGAAAAATCATCTCAAATTTTATTATTTGCAATCAGATACAGAAAACATAATTATTTTGCAAGTCACTTCTGATAAAAACACCTTTATTAGAAAGTTTATAAAAAGCAAACGTAGAATTTATTTTAAATACTGGAGTATTTAGGACTCTTTAGTATAGAAGAATTTTTATGAAATGACCTTAAAGAGGTTACAAGTTGTTAATTTTTAACATTTTTTACACATTTAATATTACGGACTGGGAAGGTGAAAGGTTTCTAACTTTATGAATACAAAGTGACCGTGTAAAAAATTGATTTTTTAGTATAGCTCTAAATTCTGTCGAGTGATTTTTTCGATTCTGAATTGATTAAATATTACAATAAGATTTATAAGACAATTATAAATTATTCGTAATAAATTGAAAATTTAATTTCTCATTTAAGGATCTACGCCATCAAAGTTATGATTGCACCATTAAAAACAAACAAACTGACAAATATTAAAATTAAAAAATATTTAACATAAACTTTTATGTTAAACTAAGACTTGTAGGTACATAGAAGGAGGTTAAATAGGTATATATAATACAATAATAATAAGCCTTTTTATTCTGGACTTCTGCTAGGTATATATCAGACATGTTCTTATTTGTTATAATATTATAATATCCCGAAGCTCAGTTTGCCTCTTAGCATAGGCCTCCTCTAACATTTTCCATTGGGACATGTCATGCGCTACTCTTCTCCATTGATATCCAGCCGTGAGTTTTAGGTCATCTTCCCATCTTATGTGTTGACGTCCTCTACTTCTCTTGCCATCTCTGGGATACCAGTCAGTGACATTTTTGCACCATTTCTCTTGAAATGGTGCAAAATAGGTATAAGTAACCGTTAAATAGGTTTAAGCAATTGTTATGCACGAAGTGTCTAAAAATTAAAAACGTCTAAAACCCATGTATGCAATATTTATTGATATATTTGTAATTCCTAGCCGTAATGACATTCCTCGAGAGAACTGACATGCCCTCCATCACAGGGGGCCCCCTGAAGACCAGCTTCATTTTCGCCCAGATGCACTTCCATTGGAACCAGGATAACCATACGGGCTCGGAACACGCTATTGATGGTAAAAAGTAAGACCTTCTTCCTTTTAGTGAGATGGATCCTGTTGTGCAAACAGGTTTTGCCTGCTGATCTTTTTGATACTTCCCCAAATTTTGTTTTGCGCTTGGATTGTTTATGACTATGACCAATATTCAGTGAGAATGATTGAGGGAGGTCCGTGGGTGATGTTTTGACAATTATAAGAATGTTTCATGGATCATCGTGCCGTCCGATGGATCATCAAACCATCCAAGTTTTCCAAGTGCAAAAATAGGAGGAAAACCATTTTCGTGATCTGGGTAGTATCAATTGAATTTGAGGACACGCGGGAAGATTTACTCTTAGGTTAAAACCAGTTTCATGTTCCGAATAATCTTTCAAAATTCCAGTGGCGGATCAATCTGCTGACGCATTTCGAAGAAAACATTCTCTTATTCGAAGTGCAGTAATTAAACTCTAGTTGCAGACTATGTATGTGCCGCCATAATCAAAGAAAATCCATTTTCAAGTTCTGAATGTAGTTTTAATTCGCTGCAAACAGATTTAATATAAACCAGTTTTGGTTCAGAATAACGATAAATTAAATAACAAGTTGCAGGTTCACCTTGAACCGAGTGAAGCTTTATATTTGAGTTGCATGCTAAATGCAGCAAAATTCTGAGAATCAATCGTATCTAAGTTAAAACCTGTCCTGTGTTCTAAACACAGCGTAAAAATTTAGGATGCGAAATCCTATTAAATGGATACCATTCTCGATTTTCAGAGCATTTATAAATTTTTAGTAGAATTTATAAACATGATTTTTATTTTAAGAATACACGTCACATGTGATTGCAAAAATCGGCATAAAATGAGGTCCTAATCTTAAAAATCTGCGGTTGAAGTATCTAAATAAGGGAACGGCGACACCCACGGGCGGCTGACACCCACGCTACGCCACTGTGTGCGCTCCCTTTGATTTTGTTTCATTGTACGAACATTGAATCAGGTAGGAACTGTAATCAATGTTCAAGTTAAATCAGTTTACCTTTTCCGCGGACTAATCATTACAAAATATTTTCAGATTCGCCTGTGAGGCTCACCTAGTCCACTACAACAGCAAGTATCCGAGCTTCGAGGCGGCTTGTGCCCAACCAGACGGACTGTCCGTGGCTGGCTTTCTGCTGAAAGTCGCTCAAAGACCCAATCCTGGCTTCCAGCCGCTAGTCGATTCACTAGCAAAGGTTACTTATCCAATGCAGGAGGCTACTCTAAAATCAGGTACGTTGGAAATACAAAACGATATTTTTTGCGAAGAAACGAGCCCTGTGGCACTCCGTATGACATGTGATTCTTCATTGACCGAACGCCACGCCTTTGAATTCGACAAGAGAATCTAACTGTTATGTAAATACATAGCTTCCGAGGAGAATGAAAGGTGTTTTCAACTGTTCCTAAAACTAAACTTTCGGATTTTCGTGTGCAGTTGTGCAAAAATGATCCACACAATGTTATTGGTCATGGGTCATGGGCACAATTAAGATATTAATTTCAAATGGTAATATTAATTGAACTGATTTATTACACGATTATTATTATTACATTTTGAGACAGGCGATCCAAATTAGTCATGCAAATTGAACCTTTCAAAGGATAACATGGCTACTCCTGAATTTTAAGGTTTTTTCATAATTTGCTTCGCTTTTAAAACTGATTCATAAACAAAAGCGTTTTCCAACCTTTCAGTGCTCAAAATAAACAATGTAGGAACTATGACAAATTTTTGGTGTCAGTACATATCTACATAAATAACGCCATACATCAATTATTCTCTCCGTTACTCTAGTTATTTCAACCATTGGCGTCTATGGGTTGTTAAGTAGCGAGTTTTATGTCGTTAGGCCACATAACTTGGTCGTTAGGACAATAATATGTTTTGTTGACGTAGACGTCCTAATATGAACGACGGTGGGTAAGTGAATTTCCAAAGTATCACGATGGTTCAACGAACGAACAAATACGCAAAAATAAATATTTATTGATTCTTTATTTATTGCATATAAATAGCGCTACGAATGAAAAATCACGTGTTTTTGGTTTGAAAATTTGATAACTTACAAACGAGGCGCTCAGCGGAAGAGTGGTCCGAAATCATCAGCGAAAACATAATTTATATTGTATTTTTGTTATATCTACGAAGCCACGATGGCCCAATTTTATTTTTCACTACTTCAAAGATCCTTTGAAATCAGTGAAAACTAAAATTGGGCCACAGTGGCTTCATAGATATGGCAAAATTATATAAAAATTTGATGTTTTCCCTGATGTGGGTTGGGCCACTCTTACACTTAATTAAATACTTCTAAAATTACCTACACATCTTGGCCTTCGAAATTCGAAAGCAATTTTTATAAATTCATACAAAAGTAAAGTATTAGATTAAAACTGATTTAATGTGCAAAGTCTCCTACTTACGAAGCCTCTTTAGGGATTGGTCTTATTGTATAATGTGGGAAATTAAGTTTTTTAGAAAATGATTGGGAAACATTTTAATATGAACTTCTGAAGCCTTTCTTTCCCCATTCTTTTACTTTCCCCTTTCTTTTTCTTTCGCATTAACGTCAGTAAAATAAAACCTGTCCTTTGGAAGTATTTTCCTTAAGTCAACAAAGTCAAATAATAAATAATACATGGTGTCAGAAATTGGATTTCTTTTCAGGAGATTGCACGACTTGCAGAAAATATACAGTGAAGCTTTATATGGGATTCTTTTTTAAGTTTCTGGATACCAGTAGTGTTTTTACTATTAGTACACTTCTTTTACGTCTGAGTATCACTATGTTGATTAATTTTGGTCCTTATTATTATTTTAATCATAATATAATTACTGTATCATCTCATCTCAGCTCATCGAAGTATTGTACGATGTACGATACAATCTCTGAAAAAGTCATTCCCCTTTATCATAAGCCGGATGAGCTTTCCTTATTGTTTTTATTATTATTTTGTTATTTTAATAAAAATCCCACTTCTTACACAAATAAGAAGAGGATGTCACATCATTTAATGCACTGATTTAATTTATTAATGTATTTATATATATGTTTTTACTTTTTGAGTAAAATCTCAAATTGTAATATCAATCGAAAATCTGGAGACAGAAAAATCAGAAAAATATATTGTCTCCGCTGGGACTGGAACCTTAACCTTTTTCTGATTTTTCTGTATCCAGATTTTCGATTGAATTTCGCTAATATTGGCTTCATTTAATTTTATTATTTGACGTTGATGAATTAAGGAAAACACTGTTTGACTTGATTTACATTTTAGACTTTATTATCACGACTGTTAACATCAGACATTTTGTATTGAGACCATAGAAAATGATAAGTGATGTCGTGACGGACATCATAATAGTGATGTGGCATACCCTTATTAAATAGATTTTAAATATATCAATATTACATTACAAATTAAACAATTGGACATCATAATATCTGACAATTCTACCATATCTGGTATCGTACGGTTGGACACTATTACTCGTATTTTCCCCCACCTGTCCTTCATCTCCAGCTGCAGCATCTTGAAGTGCCGGATCAAATCGCATTGACAGATGGTCATTATGAATGTCGGTATTATACCTATGTTTTAAGTGAATCGGATTTCTTCTATACCTGTTACCATAAATCAAAATAGGAATTTCAACCTTATCACCATCTATGTACATAAGGAGTGCTTTTGTTAGGGTCCCGAGGTCGAATGATAAACGACATGGTGCTGCAAATTGAAGTCAGTGGTTTATATTGGACCGGTCAGTGATTGAGTGGGCATTGCGTTTGGTTCACACCCAGGCGTTCCGTGTTCGATTCCTCGGCTGGCTAAGTCCTCCATCACGACTCAAGCAATTTTCGACTTAGGCAGGCCGCACACCGGAGCCACACGCTACATGCACGCAACATTTACGTCGTCACAATATGTCACAGCATGCTACATTTTTGCTTGGAGTATATGTGTCGCGTACACGCACACCGGACGCACAGTTGTGGTTTATACTTGAAAAATCTGATGACACGGATTTCTTGATTTGGCAAATGAGAAGAAAAAGATGTTATTGGGTTCACCCGTTTAATCAAGATTCTGCAATTTAACAAATTTTGATTAATTGTTTTATTTGTATTATTTTGGTCCAGATGATTTAAGTAATCCGTCTATTGCTATAATCAGTGAGTTCATGGTTATAAAATAAAAGGTTTTTTCAACCTCTGCAATAAACTCCATATAAAATTCAATACTGTCTTTCATTTTTCCAAACCACTGCGCCACAAAAACCGAACGCGTTCGATCTTGAATACATGTAGCGCGGCTAACGTCGGGCGTTGAATGTGTAGCTTTTCAAATGTGGCGCCATCATAGACATCCAAATTTAATAGACCAGAAGATAGAGTTGAGGGGTAAAACCAAACTATGGAGGGTGAAGAGGGGAAAGATGGCTGTGATTCGTTAAAAAATCAATCTGACAGTATAAAGGCATCTCGCATTATAATATCACCATTTCGTTCTTAAAAGCAAAATCTGCTTTTGAATGAATAGACCTTTTTACATGGGAGCGCGAATTGCCCGCCACGTTATTAACATATTTGCGTAGTCCACAGGAATATTTTGATGCCGTATTGAGTTAAGACACTTTTACAAATGTTTCATAATTTACTTACCCCTGTAACCAGCGACGAGCTCACTGAAGAAACGCCCACATTCGCTACTTTCATATATATTAGTGTATAATGTATGGCACAAGCTCTCACTTTTGTTCGTAAAATGTACGATGTGACCTCGGCGCTGGTCACGACAAGAATGATGACGTCACATTTTTTAGATTCAAGCGAGGCTCTCGTAAGCCGAACTGGCTCCATGGAACCGGCGAAATAGGAGGGGGAAATAATACGCTTTTATCACTTAGGGCAGGTCCAGATATATTCATATGTCCATGGGCGCCACAGTTATCGTAATACACATGTATGTCTGGTGTGCGGCCTCGCT
This sequence comes from Limnephilus rhombicus, assembly GCA_929108145.2. Taxonomy (NCBI): domain Eukaryota; kingdom Metazoa; phylum Arthropoda; class Insecta; order Trichoptera; family Limnephilidae; genus Limnephilus; species Limnephilus rhombicus. The sequence continues at coordinate 39,939,537 of OV815278.1, forward strand.
AATTGCGGTGGTAGTAAGAGATTTTCAAATATTGTCGGGTTATTCGTAACCCGGGAATGTTTGTCTTTCTTTAAAAAAAAAAGATAAAAAAAATTATTTAAAACATATTGAAATGCATTCTGATAGATAATCATATAAGTACCGGGCCAATTGGTGGTCATAGGAATGCACCCTTTCAAGAGGTTACTAAGAAGAGTAACTAATTTATGAGATGGGTTTCTCAAAGTAGCTGCTACTGGAATCAGAAACACATTACTAAAATGAATTGAACAAGTTTAGATTCCGGATGAAAATTTGTAGTAGGTATCTTAATTTATATAGAAGGGGGAATGAAAGAGTTTCCATTGTAGGAAAACTGGATGCTGTATTCACCAATGTGTTGTGAAAGAAAACTAGAGCCACCTACAATCGAGTTCTGATACTAACTCCGATGCATGCTAAATGGTGGAACTAACAGAGGACGGTCAAATGTAGAAATGCGGTAGTAAAATCGCTTTCTATTTAAATAGGTACTAAAATATTTAAAGGATTTACAACCGTTGCGTTGTATGAACAGGGAGGTGGTTTTTGGACGTAGAGCGGATGTCTGAGAAAGGAGAATAGCACTGCCTCTGAAAAGGAAAGCAGCAAAACCAATACCTATGACATCAGATTTTTTAAAAGTGTGATTGCGTTATTGTCAAATCTTCTCCAAATGTGGCCAGTGTTTTAATCTGAGAGTGAATTTGGAAATGCCAGCAGATATTGGTGTCAGTTTTTTTTACATTAGCTTCACACAGTAGGCCCCAAGGAAAACAATTTCCCTTTGGCCTATGTCATCTTTGGGGACGCTGTGGGGAGGGTCTTTTTTAGGGAAAGGAAGGAAAAAGGTATTAGGGGTGGATAGAAATCTGGGGGTCAGTGTGTCCAGGAGAAACGGACATATCAATCCATTCTTCCCACTGTGGTGCAAGGCGATGGGTCGAGAGAGTACGGCTGGAGAGGTCAAAAAATCTCCCTCAACCAGTCTCTCCCGATCCGGTTCGCGACGCTGGGTAAACGCATCCGCCAATACCTAGACAAAAATCACTCCATGAACCCAGGCACCCCTGCTATGTCACCAAACATAGCGAACCACTTTGGGTGACCCATGGCAGGGGTGTTGGCCATCCAATAAATGGTTCCCGGGGCGGCAGTACCCATACCCACCTTCCAAATTGATATACCTTAAAAATCATAAAAAATATGCTTTACTAAAAAAAATATTATATTTGGATCTGTTTTTAAGAATTTCTTTATATTGTTTATTATTTACAGTGGGATATTGTAACTGTATTGTTTTTGTCAATGGATAAAGCATAGACATATCAATATGAGAATTTGTATGTCTATGGGATAAAGTTATTATCTATTCATTCTAGTCACCAAGTTTAAAAACCAATTAAGGTTTTTATTTTTCCTTTGTGAAGGTATTGGGTACTTCACCACAATATCTATCTATCTTCTATCTATATACTCGTAAACATAAAAATCTAAAAATGTTTGTATGTCCGCTATGCGTTGCTAAACCATTCATCCGATTGCGATGAAACTTTGGGGATTTGATGTGTGCATGCCCGCGATGGTTTCTGTATACAATAATGAGCTTTGGCATCATGAAATTACGCATTGCTAAACCGTTCATCCGATTGCGATGAAACTTTGGGGATTTGATGTGTGCATGCCCGCGATGGTTTCTGTATACAATAGTGAGCTCTGGCATCATGAAATTACAAAAAAATAATTAATTAAATAAAAATTAATCGCAGAAATGTATGTACGCGCATAGCTTCCGAACGACTGCACCAAATTGGATAATTCTTTTTATTTGTGTTCGTTATTGTCAGGACAAGGTTTGTATATAACTACTGGTGAGCTCTGGCATTATGAAATTTGTATAAAAAAATTGCAATAGGTGGCACGCGAAATGTTTTAAGACTGAATGTACCGGGACTGAATGTATGGAATGAGGGAGGGGGGAGGGGAACTCGGGTAGGGGGTCGATGGAGGGGGGGAGGGGAACTAGGGATCGGGGAGGGTAACCTGGGAGGGGGGAGGGGAACTCGGGAGGGGGGTTCGCGGGACGGGGGAAGGGGGGGAGTGGAGTGGGGAGAGGTAAGGTGGAGGAGGCGGAGTGGGAACGCGACAGGGGAAGGGAACGCGGGAGAGAAAGGGGAGGCGGAAGGGGAACGGGACGAATGGGAAAGGACACGCATGGAAAAACAATTTCTTTTTTAAACGGCATAGAAACGCGTGCCGGGTACCAGCTAGTATTACATATTATTTTTATTATAATATATTATTTTGTTTACAGAAGAGATGCTCAGCTGGATACTGGACATTGATCTCACAGCGAACTACTTTTCATATAGGGGCTCACTCACTACTGATCCTTTCCTTGAAACAGTCACGTGGATTGTGTTCGAAAATCCTATCGAAATATCCGAATGTCAGGTTGGTATTTTTATGCGGTTCTAAAAAATAATATATTAGGTACATAATTTTTGGCGAAAATGATTTAGGACAATTTTATACGTGTAAAAATATATCTCACCTTTAATTAAGACAATTCCAAAGATAAAACATCCAGGCTATGTAATGCAAAAGAAACGCAGATATCTGCAGGTCTCGTGTTTTGTGAAAACGATTTCTGAAGATTACAGACTTGACCAATTTTCAAATATTTGTTAAAATTCAAAGTGATACAGAGTAATAAAAAGATTGATTTTTTGTACGTTTTTATTGCGTTTTACATTAATTACGGATTGTTTCACAGAATTTGAACAATTCTCAAATATGAAAATTAAAGTGAAAAATTCTGCGATAGTTCTATTCAAGTTCTGTTATTATTTCATCACGCGCCTGTTATTTCACAGAATTTGAATAGAACTTCCATAGATCTTAAATATTAAAATTGAAATTTGACGAATTATTTAAATTCTGAGTAACAACCCAACATAAACATGTTAAATTTGTTACAATAATTGCAATGAAACACATCGATGCACAATCTTACTAATATTATGAACGCGAAAGTTTGTATGGATGTATGTGTGTTTTTTACTCTTTCACGCAAAAACTACTGAATGGATTTTAATGAAACCTTACAATAATATAGCTCATAGACCAGAATAACATATAGGCTATAATTTATTAAGCTATCTAGGAAGGGGACGCACGGAAAAGAAGATTTAGAGAGAAACAATGTATTCCTTTAAATATGCAACGCATGCCGGGAACCAAGTAGTACAATAATAACGATGAAATTAGGTTAAGGCTCCGCAACTGGGCCCGAAAAGAAGAAGCTGGAGAGATATAATTACGAATGTTAGAGGAGAGCGCTAACATTTACAGCGACAAAATCGATGCGAAAATTGCGAATGTTTAATAAAACACGATTCGTTTAAAATTAGAGCAAAAATCTCGCGGGCGTTGTCTTAAACAGCATTTAAAGAAATTCTGTGATTTTTTCATACATATAACTTGTAAAATAACTGAAACAAACTTGTTTATAATAATTTTTGAAGCATACTTTGCGACTTTTTTTTAAATTTTATATATTTTCGTTTCGGCGCGGGCAATGTCTAGATATTATCTTCAAGAATAACATATATATTTTTTGAGAGCTTTAAAACTTAATCAGCCTTACCAAAAAAAACTACAGAACGTGTTGCTGCAGCAACATGAATAAAACAAAAATACACTAAAACACGAAATATTACTAATAAGGCTTGTTCTTAAAATGTATTTTAAATCTGGCAACAATGTAATTTTTATAGCTTAAGTACTACATGGTTTGTTTTCCTTCAGAACCGCTAGGTGGCGGCGCCTGCGCATTCGTTGTTCGCGCTCATATCATAAATGAACTTTCGCGGTGGAAGCGGGGCGAACTGGAAGCGCGAAAAAATTTTGCTTCGCGGATGTGGGTGCAATATTACTTAAATGTGATGGTTAATTTGTAAATATGACTAATTTACTCCTATATTTATATAATTGATATATTTATCGTGTTTTTGCGGTTTTTCAAGTTATAAAACAAAAATTGTACTTTGAAAATTGAAGTGTCAAAAACTATTTTATATGATACATGAAAATTCAAATTTACATTTAAAGGATTTTATTTTATGAGAATTTCATGAAAGTGGTGTTTTTTTAAATAATCATATCTAATACATGTGTTCCTAAATGTTAGTTTTTTAGCAATAAAAAAAACTTTGAATTTTTTTATTATTATTTTTATTGTATGCACGGGGAAAAAGTGAGGTGATAGTTTCCTTCCAAATTTATTACATAAAAGGACTGTGTTTTTGAAATTTTGATTTTTTTTAATTTCTCTACATTTTAGTCAAAAAAAATTTGGTAAGAAATTTTTTCCACTTATTTCCGAGTTTGAATCTTAAAATATGTCAGTTTTTGAAAACTAAACTGTATTTCAAATACACAAATCTAAAAGGTAATTTTATCTAGTTTTCATAAATGGTATTTGTTTTTACGACACTTTCAAAAATAAGAAATATATAGAACATTCAAAAAACTTCGGAAAAATTCCAAATTTCGTTCGGACATCAATCGTTAAAACAGAGATAAACTACCCTCTCAGGCCGTTTAAACCATGTGTATTTCTTTCAATGAACAAATTTTTAATTAGTATTGATTTCACATCCGCGGCCGTTTGTCAATGGAATAAAATTTTCACTTGGTTTTTTAGTAAGGCTGAATGTGTTTAAGGGAGATATGTATGAAATCGGTAGTAATTCGGGTAGCGAGCCCTTAAGGTGATACTCAAAAGAATGCATAGATGGCGCGAGTATAATTATTTTAGGGAAAAACTCTTCTTAAAACTTATGCTTTAAAATATTAAGATGAATTAATTGTTTGCGCATGTACCAACGCAATAAGAATATGAATAAATAGTTTTGTCCGTAAAAAAACTCACAACTTTCAAGAAAGGCCAACAAATACAATATTGTATCGGTGATTCAATCCAATTGTGTTCGTTAGCCTTTCTTGAGTTTGTTTATGGACAAAACTATTTATTCATATTCATATTGCGTATGTACGGCGCAAACAATTAATTCATCTTAATATTTTATTGCATGACTTGTAAAAAGGTTTTCCCTAAAATAATTATTCTCGCGTCATCTAGGAAACAGTAGATTATGAATTCTTTCGAGAATCACACCTTAGACGTGATCGGTTTACACAACTAAGTTGGTAAATCCAAGGATACTTCTGCATTTTTATGTGCTTATTTGAATAGAGATACATACATATCAAATAAGAAACCTTGACCATATTGCGCCATCGGCATATGAATTAATAAAAGCGATGTGTTTTTGAACAGATGGTGGGTTTCCGCAGTCTGAAGTTGTGCGCCGGTGGCAAGAAAGTGAACTGCAACGCGCGAGCTCTTCAGCAGCCACCGCCCAACCTCAAGGTGGTGCACGTGCCGCCCAAGGACACGTGGCCCGACACGGCACCCCGCCCCGGCCCAAACAAAACACAACTCAATGGTCACTAGGAATCTCCAAACATTCCCAAAACTAAATCGATCGAGAGCGATAGACTCCATCACTGACGCCCTGGTGAAAGACGTTGCTTGAAATAGCTTAAGCCGTGCTTAGTGACAAGATCTGAATAGCCAGGTACATCCCGACCTTCCTCTTCCCCATCTCCTTCCCATTCCTTCGACGACCTCCGTGGCCGAGCGATACCTATATATCTATATCTATATATCCTCGACTTCGAATTCAGGGTTTCAAAATCAGCGCGGCGTGCGCAAATAAATTACCTTTTATTTTATAAATAATGAAAGTATATTTGCTGCACGTTACAGCGAGGTAGATACTCTCAGATCGCCCTGAAGAAAGACCACCATTTATCGAAACGATGCTGGCCTTAGCTGACGTAGCTCTACCAGATCTGAAGAATGGACCGTAGACATAAATGCCCCGACCTTCCTCTTTCCCATCTCCTTCCCCTACCTACTTTTTTCAGGCTCATAACATACAATAGTACCGGGCACTTGGTACTTTAATGCGAAAATCACGTAACAAATGGGTTAAATACAATGACCAAACATAATATTTAAGGACGGGTTATTTAAAAAATTTATGACAATTCATCAAATATTTTAAGTTAATTTTCACGTTCTGTGTAAGTTCTACTCAGGTTCCGTTACTACATCATTATAAGCCAGTTGCGTCGTCAAACTGAAATAATCACAGAACTTGAATAAAACTTTTACGGAACATGAAAAATAACTTTAAAAATTTCATATTGTACAATTTTTTTGAAACATCCTCCTTTCTTTCTCTCAGGGTATTTTATTTAGTCATTGGTTAAATATCATTGATTTTATTGATTGCAGACTCATCAAAAAGATATTTTCATAATGAATAGATTTTTTATTTAATTAATGAGGCTGATTAATATACGAGTATTACAGCTATGTTGACAAGAATTCTTATACACCTTTAATATACTTACAAAAAAACTTTTTGCCAAAAATAAAGACATTGGTGACTTATATTATTTATCATGCCTCTTTTATAAAACATTTATTATTATATACTATGGCCATAATATATATACGCGTACATAATTAAAATTGTACGAGGTTAACCATACAAAAATGTATTCGTTAAAATATGCGGGGACCAGTGACTTTAGGTGATTTTTTCCGATTTTCGTGTTTTTGAAAATTTTTATGTATGGTATTTTTATAGGTAGGTAGATATTATAAAAAAAGTTATTTTAACACTAGGAGACAACCCTTTATTAACGGAAATCGATAAAAGTCGCTTCTCGTCACTTTAGGCACCGTTTTTAGAAAATTATAGAAAAATTAGAAAACATTTAAATTATTTAGACAAAATGATATTTTTTTAGATTCGTAGAGAATAGATAGGTACATGAAAATAACTAAAATAAGATAAATTATTATTATTGTTAAGTTATGTTCACAAAGCAACTAAGCATGTTTTTATACTTTGTCAATGAAATGTGATATATAATAAAATGAAAATAAGATGCAAGAAAATTCAATTATTGTTTTTATTCACTGTGGTCCAATGATGAGAGAGTTGCATCAATGTTTTCAATTGTCAACTGGAGGTGTCTCAAAATCCTTCTGCGAAATATGGTTTTATCGAAATTTTGCTGCGACAGTCCATACAACCTGTGTGATATCTGATTATTGTGTACGGAGGAAAACTTGGATAGTGCCCTGGATGAGTTTCGAGGCGGTGGTGCAGGGATAAAAAGATGCAGATCATTCCCAACGTGTGTTGAATTCACGGCCATCAATGAAGCACTTATAATCTTTTTGGATTTTCCGTGTTCTTGCTCAAAAACGTTAAAGAACTTACTCAGTAGCATACATACCACCATGTGCTTATTATCAAAGGTCAGCTTAAAGTCAGGCTTTAGCAAAAGTTGAAGAATCTCTTGAAATTCTATATAAAATTCATTTTGCTCCGGAAGATCAATTTTAATGATGAGATTTCTTAAAGTTTTGATGGAAAAGTCCCATTCTCTTTCGAAATTCTCCAGTGGTAGTTTTTGATACATTTCTTTAAGCCTATCAACGCCAATCTGATGATAATAGTAATTAGGATTTTTGAGGCTGAACAAAAAGTCATCCTTGCCAAGATCTTCGTAAGAGACGGTTGGAATGCTCTCCTTCGTGAACACACTCAAAAGATAATTTAAAATATCTTGAACAATGTTTAAAGCCACCTTTCTATCAATATATGCCTTAGCTTTAACTATACTGAACGGTTCAACGGTCGTAATTCCGGCCAACGTCAAAGTTAAACTCTTACAGCGGCAGTCGGATAAACAATCCAAGATATTTGGGTAAATATTGAGATGCCACAACTCTTTGTTAATCTGTGGTAATGAAGTAAAATACCAAAAATAGACTATTTTTTGTTCTCCAGGAATCAGAACTCCATCAGTTTTATCAAAAAAGAATACAGGATTTAAAGGTTTTTTATTCATATATGGCACAGAAGTGTCTACATGCCTCCATGCGTATTGAATGGCCAAAGTTCCCATATTTTGTAAAGTTATGGATCTGGTAATCTTCCGAAAAGGTTCCGTCATAAAGCTCAGTAACCTCGAGTCCCCTTTCTCGTCATAAAACTCTTCCATTAGATATCTCAGATAACCAGCAGTTTTTCCAAGAGCTTCTTTTAAAATAATTGTTTTATTAATTCTGAGACCGATAATATTTTCATCTAAAGTTTCAAGCGGTAAAGTAGGACTTTCTGAATAGTTGGTGTCCAGATTGAAGGTTATGGGGGGTATTTGAATGTACGGTTCGTGTTCTGGGACCTTAGGATTTTGTCCGACAACTAGCAATTTATCAATATCTGGCCTGCAAGATAATAAAACATATTAGTTGAAGCAGGTATTGTCAGTTTACCGATTTAATTTCAATAACATTTGTAACATAAATAGCTCCCGGTCGTGATTAGCACCGTACAATGCTAAATTATTATTAATCATGGACCGGAAAACATCATTTTCACACGTTGTCGAGACGGTTCGTAGCATAAAAGCATCTAATTTACTCAAATTTACTTAAATATACCAGATTTAAAGATCCGAAAGTGTTCATAGTTTTTAAATTATTTACAATGCCAACATAATTTGTTTTAGATCACTTTACCGATTTCAGAAGTTTCCTTCCTTTTCCAAGAGAATATTAAAACTTTTATCTTTTTTTGCATTAACTCCTCACGGGAGGCCCCGAGGAAAATATTTTCCCTCGTGGTCTAGGTCATCTTTGGGAATGCTGTGCGGAGGGTCTTTTAAGGGGTATGAAGGGGTGGGTAGGAAACTGGGGGTCAGTGTGTCCAGGAGTGACGTATGAATCCATTACCCCCACTGCGACGCAATGATTTGTGGTCAAGAGAATCCAACTAGAGCAGGGTTTCCCAACCATTGGTCCGCAAGAGGCTAGAAGATGATCCGCGATGGTCCGCCGGTCAATAAGCGAGCCAGCGCGCGGGCGGTCCCTGGTCGAGAAGTCTGAATTAAAAAAATCGTGACAATATTAAGTTTATCATTATTGTACCTTGTGGTCAGTGGCCATTATGGTATTCCATTTCGCCCCACCCCATCCTACCCAGTTCTACCCACCCGTTGTGGTAAATATTCTGCTAGAACCCGTCCCACCTTATCCCATTCCGCCCCCTCCGCTGTGGTAAATATTCTGCTAGAACCCGTCCTACCCTATCCCATTACGCCCCTCCCGTTGTGTTATCCGGCCCGGGTGCCACCCATGCTAGACCACAAGCAATGGCTTAGGTCAGCATGCATGGCACCTGGGACAGATAGGGCGGATAACGTAGTGTCACCCCCCCCCCCCCTCCCCCATTAAAGTTGACAAACACAAATTTCGACTTCATAAAAAATTGGTCCGTCCTAGGCAGGGGGGGGGCAGCTAGAGAATTGTGCTCATGGGGGGTGAAACTCGATCGGGTGCCACCCGGGGCGCCACCCCCCCTCGCTATGCAACTGCTTGTGGTCCCTGTCGAAAAAATAAACGTACAAGTGGTCCCGTGTCAGAAAAAGGTTGGGAGCCACTAAACTAGAGTCAAATGGTCTTCCTAATCTGGCCTCTCCCGATCCGGCCAGCCACGCAGCGTGTGGACAGTCTCATCTGGCACCTAGACCTGAACAAATCTCACCCCATAAACCCGGCACCCCTGTCAAATCACCAAACGTAGCAAACCACTTGGGGTGACCTATGGCAGATGTGTTGGTTATCCAACTAATGATTCTCGGGGCGGCTGTACCCATACCCGCCTCCATAATTGAATACCTAAGAGGTCTAAAACAAATGTATGTATTTATATTGAAATTATGACAAGCTTCAAAGTAAATGCTTTTTATGAATAAGTATATATTATTTACTTGTGCGGTAAAATCCGATCAATTTTAGACTTCAAATATTTTTCTCTTTGTATTTTATACTTGGAATTTTCGAAATTTTTATTAGACATTATTCTTCCTTCGTCGGGGATGTCTTTTTCTATTTTAATAAGTTTCGGGATGCCACTTCTGGTAATTTTCGGCATGACACCCTTCTCGAGGTTTTTTTGCTGAACCAATAGGTTAAGACCGTTTCCTGGACATTCCTTTCCGATTTCATTTGGAAATCCCCAAAATTCTAGACCTCCTCTGACCTTATCAGGAATTGTTAGCTTATCAGCGTACTCTATTATTTCCTTGTCCTCTTGTTTCGAGCGTTCATATTGCTCCGAGTTCATGATCAGGTTGCAAGGCTCTCGACCAGAAGAAGCTTGGAACTGTTTGTGTTGATCTTTGCGGACGGCCATCCATTTGTCCCAATTCTTTAATTTGTGATCTTTCTGTAATTTCCTTGCTGGTTTGACATTCTTTGGATCTGTCAAATCTGTCAAGTCTGTCAAAGAAGCTTCCGGTGGACGCGGGGCATACCACGTCTTATTTGCTGGAGAGTTCGACCAAGGGGGCTTTAGTTTACTAAGCGTGGTTTTAGGGAAATTATTCTGCATGTTGATGATTTTTAATTCGGTCAAAAACTGCTAAATATGCCCTGGGTTTATTTTGTTTATTTAAGTTTTTTGACGCTTGAAATGTCAGATGTTAGGAATATTTTTCAGAGAAATTTTAAATCATTCTGTCGATAGGTACCTACCTATCTGCTTAAATTAAAAATTAAAAAAATATTTTTTGGGATCAAATTTTTGAGCTCAAAATTTATAATCGATAAGTTTACGCTTATTTAATTATAATATCATAGGAAAAAAAAATTTAAGTGAAACTTCTTTAGCCCCGTTAGTGATTTTTAATTCGAATGAAACGGAAAGTAACTGAAATTTATTATTTGAGTCCTCGGTTCTAATATAATGCGGTAAATTCGCGCTTTGGCGGTAGCCTTCGATAGCGCAGTGGGCAAGACGCTCGACAAGTCTCAGCGGCCAGAGAGACAGACATCAAGCGGACAGAGGTTCGAATCCTACGAAATAAAAAAAAAAACATTTTTATTTTTGTGAAATCAATATTCAATCCCAAACCACTTTAAAATATGTGGTGATATGCAAGTACTGCAAAAGCAGTGGTAGTGAACGCAACCGTTCTGCGATGTAAAAAAGACAATTGACATTCAGTTAGAATACAAGCTATTTCGGCAAGATGTCAAATATTAAACTCGGAGAATTATTAAGGTGTTTTAATGGCGAGGGCGACGTTATTCAGTGGATAACAAAAGTCGAGTTGGTTTTAAAAATTAAAGAAGTAAAGGATGTGTGCGCGATCATCCCGATGTTTCTGGATGGACCTGCATTTGCTGTCTACAATGAGCTGAGTGCAGAGGATAAGGGCAATGGTGATGCCATCAAAAATGCGTTGATTTGTGCCTTCGCAACAAACCCGTTTCTGGCCTATGAGGAGTTCGTGAGGCGCACATGGCGTGATGAGCCGGTCGACGTCTATATGACGGACTTGAGGAGGCTGGCAAGGCTAGCGGGTGTGACGTCGGATGCTCTCCTCATGAAAGCTTTCATAGTGGGTCTGCCTTCAGTGGTATCACGTGAATTGCGCGCGCAGCCAAAAGTAGAGACAATGCCGCTGTCAACAATCATGGAGCGTGCTAGAGCTCTGATGGCAGAGCTCGTGGATCAGCCTGTCGTGGCGGTGGCTCAGGGCCGACAGAAATTTGTCGCAACATCTCCAAATGCAAGACGGCGTTGTTTTAAATGTGGTGGGCCACACATGGTCAAATTCTGTTGTGAGCAGCTGAAAAGTGTCTGTTGGAACTGTGGAAAAGATGGTCACTTGGCCAGGCACTGTGAGAAGGGAAACTGAAGCAGGAGAACTGGTGCGCCGGCAGCTCTTCTGAATCAGGACTAAAGGCGCTACCAATAATCCAAGTTGCAGTAAATGGAAAGCAGGTGCGTGCACTCGTTGACTCAGGGTGTTCTCGTACAGTAGTGATGAGTGGGCTGTGTAGTGTACAAGGTCCTGGTTGTGATGTGATTGCTGTTGATGGCAGTCGTGTATTTTGTGAGGGGCGAGGTGTCGCCAAGATAGTAGTGCATGGTGTGTCGCTACTGGTAGACTGTGTGGTGGTGAAAAAACTATTAAGTGCAGTCAATGTTATACTGGGCATGGACGTCATCGAAGAACTGGGTGGTGTTACGATAATGCGCGATAGGGTAGAGTTCGTAAGAAGCAGACTAGACGAGTACATTGCGAATTGTGTCGAGTCTGGTGAAACCTCGGCAGACAGAATATCTGTTGAGAACAAGGACTCTAAAGCTACATTCAACGGAAGAAACTGGTGCGTGAGTTGGGTGTGAAGAGGTTCTCCTGCTGAATTAGAAAACACTGTAGAGTGCTATAGAAGCACTAAGTTACCAGAAGCGGAGGCAGCTTTTGAAGAAGAGATTCAAAAGTGGATCTCCGAGGGCTGGCTCAGGCCATGGAAGGGAAGCTCCGGTGGTATCCTTCCTTTAATGGCTGTGATCCAAAAGAACAAGGGAAAAGTACGTCCTGACTTGGACTATCGTGAACTCAACGAGAGTGTTCAGTGCCATACTGGTGAGGATGTAGCAGTGTGTGATGAGACACTTCGGAAGTGGAGGAAGCTACGTGAACCTCTAAAGTTGCTTGATCTCCAATCAGCATATTTACAAGTGCACATTGAGGAAAAACTTTGGAAGTACCAACTCATCAAGTATAAAGGCAAAACATACTGCTTGACAAGATTAGGTTTTGGGTTAAAGTGTGGTCCCAAAATCATGACACGGATTGTAAACGAGGTGCTCTTGCTTGACGAAAGGGTGCGACGGGGCACAGATAGCTACATCGATGACATTATAGTGAATGAAAACATAATATCAGCTGAAGAGGTTGCGGCACACTAGCATACTTACGGTCTCGTAACTAAGCCTCCCGAGAAGCTGGAGGGCGCAAGAGTGCTCGGAATGCGTATTGAACGTGATAAGGTCGGACGTCTTATGTTCAGAAGAGGCAATGACATTCCCATAATGCAAGAAGGATCGCACCTGAGTAGAAGGGAATTATTTTCGATCTGTGGCAAGCTGACTGGGCACTATCCTGTGTGTGGATGGTTAAGGACAGCCTGCAGTTTCATGAAGAGAGAGTGTCAAGGCCAGGCATGGGATGATTACGTTGGCGACAGGGCCCAACAAATGGCTGAAGAGCTTCTGGTGAGAGTGAGAATTGACGATCCTGTAAAAGGGGAGTGGCTAGTGCCTGAATCATTAGGTGATGCCAGAGTTTATTGTGATGCAAGTAATCTGGCCCTTGGAGTTACCTTGGAAATTGAGGGAAGAACTGTTGAAGACGCCGCATGGCTGCGTAAGACAACCGATGTAGCGCATATTAACATAGCGGAGCTAGATGCTGTCCTGAAGGGATTAAACCTAGCTCTCAAATGGAATCTTCAAGTTGTGGAAATAATTACAGATTCGGCAACGGTTTTGTGCTGGGTGAGATTCACACTTACCGGGAGTAGTCGTGTAAAAGTTTCTGGCATGTCAGAGATGCTCGTCAAGCGGCGTCTGGGATTGGTGAAGGAGATTGTAGAAGAATTTGATCTCACATTGTCGATCACCCTTGTAAAGTCTTGTAAAAATAAAGCCGATGTACTTACTAGGGTCTGCAAGGCCTGGGTAAAGAGTAGCCATGACAGGAAACGTCATGAAAGAGACTTACAATCTTCAGAGTTTGAAGAGAGGTTTGAGATACTTGAAAAAGAAACTGGAGAGCAAACATGTGCTTTAAGCGTAGAAGCTTTACATGCTCAGCATCATTTTGGAGTAGAGCGAACGCTTCATCTTGCCCGGCTGGTTGATCACGAGGTGAGAAGAGAGGACGTCGATAAATGCGTACGTAACTGCATACAATGCAGGACAATTGACCCACCGCCGTCAACCCATGAAGCGGGTAACCTCAATATTGCAACAAATTGGAGTCGCTTGGCAGTTGATGTCACTCATTTCGGTAGGAAATGTTTCTTCACACTCATCGATTGCGGGCCAAGTAGATTTGCCGTGTGGCGGGAAATCGAATCAGAGAACGCAGTTTCGATTGTCAAAAATCTGGAAGAAGTGTTTCGGGAAAGAGGCCCGCCCAGTGAAGTTCTCTAGGACAATAGTACTGCGTTTCGTTCCTATAGTGTTGCAGATATGTGTACGAGATGGAATGTACGTCAAAGATTTCGCGCGGCATACCGTCCAGCAGGAAATGGTATAGTTGAAAGACATCATCGAACAATAAAGAGAACTGCAGCTAGAAGTGGAAGCGATCAGTATTTTGGTATAATTTGGCTGCGAAGAGTCAGAAGGATGAGGGTGTTGCGCCTTCTAGCTCGGTTCACACTTATTCATGGAGGCACCCTTCTGCGCAAGTGAATATAGAAGAGGAAGTATCGACTGAGTTTGAAGTGGGCGATGTCGTTGCGGTCAAACCAGTAGACAAAAGATGCACATCACGCTGGAGGCAAGGAAGGGTGACAGGACTTAATTCAGTCAACAATATCATAGTTGATGGTGTACCAAGACATGTGCTTGACCTGCGGAAGATGCCTGACAGAGAACTAACTGAGTCTGAAGAGAGATGCGAGGAATTGGCCGCAAGTCCCACCGTAAATCTTTTCGATGTGTTTGAAGAGGACAGTGAAGAAGGAGAGACCAGTACAGAAGGACGACCCACTAGGGCGCGAAGGCCTCCGGGCTGGTTAAGTAAATTTGTACAGTGATGACGACATCAGGAGGGCGTGTGGCGATATGCAAGTACTGCAAAAGCAGTGGTAGTGAACGCAACCGTTCTGCGATGTAAAAAAGACAATTGACATTCAGTTAGAATACAAAATAAACAGGTAAAAGAAAAGAAAGCGACTTTCTAGTTTCACTTCTACCGCGTGTGAATTACACATTCTGATTTTTTTGTAAAATTGATAAAAAAAAATATATTAGTAATATTTACCTTCTTATTATTAAGTCTGTTCCTCATTGCTGAGGATCGTGACCCCTACTCCAATTTCCTTGGTGTACAAGCCTCTTCCACTCCTCTCAGTTCTGCGCTGGAGTACCGGACGCCAGTGATACTTGGTCACTCCAGCACCTCGGTCACCGTCCTCTGCTTCTTCTGTCAAACTGCCAAACACTGGTATCTTAAAATGCATTGTAGACAGATATTTGAAAGCCACTTGTGGATGTCGAAAGAATGCTGCGTTTCATATCACGTCGGGGTCACCAGTTTGGGCAATATAGGGTATTGTTTAAATGTTTTATCCAGGTCTGACAGCCTACAGACTTTGCCCACGTCTGTAAACTGGATGCGTGTGTTCGGAGGTATTTAAATAATAACTCTTAATATTAACGCGAGTCAAAATATATTTACAACGGAAACTTTAAGTTACAATAATTTGTACAAGTTTAATATTATTCTTGCTTAGAGGTAAAGCAGGTAGAGAACTAGAACCGGAATGAATTTGCAAATGAAAATTGCGTTGTAACGCACCTAGCTGGAGAGTGGTGACCGGTGATACCACAGTGCAAAAATGATGGGAGGAATGCAGATCCCGCCAATGTCTGGAAATTAAATAAAAAGGCACTTTCTAGATATTGACAGTGAGCCCGCCATTTTGTTATAACCTAATACGCTAAACATGGTTTGTGATACAAAAAAAGTGCCCCTTTATAACGCCTACTCGCGTCAAGGCAAGAAAAACATCCCAGTTTTCAAGTGGTTTAGCGGCTACGCTAGGTTTGAGTAACATGGTTTGTGATTCTGGCGTACTATTAATTCTGTATTAGGTCTGGGATCCAACATAAGCAGTGAAAAAATGGAGAACGAACTGTCAATATCAGTTCGCGAAGTGAAATTTTAAATACTTTGAACGGTTGTATCTCCCTCAATTTTGCCGAGCGCTTTTTATTAAAGGCGGGATCTGCATTTCACCCAAAATGATATTTTATGGCTGTTCGCTGCCTCGCTATAAGCTCTTCCAGAAAGGACACACGATATTTGGGTAAATACCTACTCGCTTATAAATCTACACAACACAGTTTAAATTAAAATTCTTCGTATTTAAAAATAAACTTTGTTTTTAAAGATTTAATATTTTTGACAGGACCACCCTTTGATTGGTTTATTTATTGGACCACCAAACTCTGACAGTGCCGGGTACTAGTTTATAAATAGCAGAACATACAATATTATTATGATAATTTGAAGCTTCGCACATCTAATGTTGAAATGTTGAAAAAGACAGCTAAAGTAAAAAAGGAGATAAAACAAAACGAAGTAAAATGGGACTTGATGCAAATGAAGATTGTTGGCAGCCCAGCGGATATATCCCTGGCCGACTGCACCAAGCAGCTCTGCCCATCCCTGGAGTTGCAGCACTATGATGATGTTCCCATTTCTCTAGAAATGATTAACACTGGAAGCACAGGTTGGACGTCTTTTCGAACGTATTTTTTTTTACATTAACTCCACACAGGAGGCCCTGAGTAAAATAACTTCCCTCAGGGCCTATGTCATCTTTGAAGATGCTGTGTGGAGGGTCTTTTTGAGGAAAGGAAGGAGTGAACACGGGTCTTCAAGAGACCCATGTTGTAGGAGGGAGGAAACACAGAGGCCGGCAAATCGTTCCACAGCCGAGCCGTTGAACTCAAGAACGAGTCCTAGAAACGACCCGTTCTCATGTGACTAATGTCAACCGTGTACAAATGTTGCGTGTTTCCCGACTATGCACCGGGGCCAAGGGGATCAATGACGCTAGTTCCTCGGAACATCTTCCATTGTAATACCGGTAGAACAAGGACAGCATTCCCACCTGACGCGTGTGCTCTACAGATTGCAGTCCGTCTGTTAATATGGGAGAATCTATCAAACGGACCGCCCGTTTCTGCACAGAGACAAGGGTTTTTTTTAGGTATTTTGGAGCTCCAGACCAAAGGTGGCTGCCAAATTCAACCGTGGGGCGCACTTGCGATTTGTACAGGGTTAGCAGTTGTGTACTATTAAAGAATCTGCGGGCCCTGTACAGTACGCCCAGTTTCTGAGAGGCGCTAACTTAACTCTGGTTTCGGTGGAGCCCCCGCGTACCTGAGCTGGTCATTTAGAGTTTTTTTTATTTATTTTTGTTTTTAGTTTTTATACACATATACATGTAATATAATCATGAGTAATTACATTTTTGGTTACAATCGGATTTAACTCAAATCATTAATACTAACATGGAACATTGATTAGAAACAGTATAAACATATATATGTATATAATAGATAACCTTTACGAGAGTGTAACTACTCGTGTGTAAAGGGAAGAGAAAAATTAAGTTACACCAAGCATATCGATGGAGGTCCTGTTCGGAAGATTGCTTCCGTTGAAGGAGGCTAGATTTCATTTTGATCCTTTTTAGACGTTATCAAACATGATTGTGTCTTTGAAACATTAAATTCTACGAGGTTATTCTCCCAAGAGAAAACACTCTCGAGGTAACCGTCCATTCTTTGCTTCAAAGCCCCCCGAGCTATTGGAGTTTGTGTGCCCTTTGGGGGCTTGTCAAACTAGTATAAACGCAAAAGAATGTCAACTCGTTAAATGATTGTCTAATTTCGGCTAAGCTCCCCATTTAACTACATATAGGCATTTATTGATATAATGGAGTGAAGAGAACCACGTGGGGTGAAGCGGACCACCTAGTTTACATTGTTGTCTTGCGAACGCTATCGCTCTGTCAACCGAAGCGACACACGACGACACGACATACCCCTACTTCTCTCCATACCATACGTTTTTCGGATGTATTAGGCTTGCCTATGCAGACGTCGCGGCCGGCGTAGATGTCGGATGTGGTGACCCAACAGTTGATCGGTCGACAATTGGCTCCCCGCGATGATATTTACTATAAAATTATAATTTTTATGCATTCTTTACCAATTTGAAACGTGAAATCGACTTCAAAAATACCCTTTCTAAGAAGTTGGTATGAATATCAAAGAATTTATACACAGTGTCGATTTTTGGTTCTTATGCGCTGGTATAAATAGCAGATTTTTTCTTCATGCCTTTGAATTAAAATATGTTTCATTCTTTTGTTATTCGGTGGTACATCCTCTCTCCACATCCCTTCGGGGTCACTTATTTATATTATGTTCAATTGGGAACATTATATTTTCCATAAACCGACTGCATATCGTATATAAGTATGTCATGGAACCGTCGGTTGTGTTGTGTGCCAGCGCAAAATATTTCAATTAAATTTCGAGTAAAATATAATGTTTTATTACTGTACATGTCTCAATAGTAAAAAATTACCTTGGATTTTATCAGCTTTACAGTTTTTCAAATATGCAAAAGCACGCGCTGAATTTTGACTGCTGATGATGTGCTGAGCAGTCAGAAAGGAGTTAGTATTTTTTTACGGTTCAGAGTTTGGGGTACGTACATAACTCTGTGGTTAGCTGCAATTATCATGAAAACTACGATATGCTGATAAACGAATGCATAACATTAGCACGCGGTCGTGCTTGAAAAGCTCAAAATAATGCGTAAGTATATCCTTAGCAGTTTATTTCACAATAATTTATGCATGTATACTTGATTCACACTGTCAGTAATAGGGTATTTACTCTTTTTTTTCTCTCGAAAAAAATTTAAAAAATCGAGTGTGATTACGTATAAATTTTCTACAAGGATTTAAAATGTACCGGTTTTGACTTGCCGCCAAAACGACATGTTCATTTTTATTTGTGAATTCGGCGGCACTGACGTCACACAGTGCAACGTTGGTGACAGCCGTCTCACCAGCCAGTAAATAATATCTTCTTACCTATTCTTTTATAAATATCTCGTGTCACGGTTTTCGTTATTTGTTTTTGTGGTGTTATGCCGTGTTGCGCTACCTCCTTCTTTAGCCAACGTTTCGGACATCGTTGCAGTGTCCATCATCAGGGCAGATCCGGCAGATCCGGTAGATGTGTTAACACCCCAAAAACAAATAACGAAAATGCTTTTGGCCGTGAAAATCTTAAAACTTATCTCGTGTCACGGTGTTTGTGGTCGCACTCCTCCGAAAGGGCTTGACGATTTTTATGAATTTTTTTTATGTAGATATCCGCTAGGTAATTAGGGTGTCCCTATGCAGAAAAGAATTCTATTTTTTGACAAAAAATTTTTTGACATTAAAAAATACCTATAACCCCAAATTTTAACCCTCCTAATCCCCCCCTCCCTCCCCCCTCCCATCTTTTAATCGCGATTTTAGTATTTTTGTATGAACAAATTTAACCGTCTTTCGTATTTCAAACAGAACGAAATTATTTATGTTGTTGAATGACAGATGGCGCTACGTCCGCCTCATCGAACTTTCATCCACACATACGCGAGACATTCACGAGAAGCGTCGCGTCATTTTGATATTTCATTCGGCATCGTGTTCTCGCGTGGGCAAACCATCGATTATTTGTCTTGGCTAAAGACGGACTGGCAAAAAATATCGTTCACTCAATTGCTCTTCGAAATTCATATTGATTTTCTTTATTTCATTTTCCTACTTTAGTTGGTGTTTTTCGTTTTTATCGGTGGTCATCGTCTACAGCGCTGCACTCCTCTTTCTGTCTTAGATCCCATCCCCACAACCTTACAAATACATTCGTTATTTTTTATTTAACAACCAAAATATTCACTAGAAATAATTTATACGGCAGAACAACGTTTGTCGGGTCAGCTAGTATACTATCATATTCTTCTACCAGCACGACATACCGTATGGGATGAGGGTAGCACAATATTTGAAAGAAGTACACGTCAATTCGTTAAATAATTATATTTTTTTCTTGGCGAATAATTCACATCAAAATGTATTGCTGTGATTCCAGTCCTCATAAAAGGAGTATACCAAAGGGACAGACCGTGCCTGGTGAATGGTCCCCTCCTGGATAAATATGTCTTCATACAAATGCACTTCCACTGGGGTACCAAGGTCGCGGCAGGAAGCGAACACTCCATTGAAGGTGAAAGGTAGGTTAAATTTTCATTGAACATGTTAAACATTTAGGGTGTGGGTCTGTGAGAGACTGTAAATCGAAAGTGTTGAATTTAAGCAGCGTTTTAAAAATTGGGACTGATTGTGTAAAGAATTGCGACAAGCGATAAAGTACCTACCTACAATATAGTATTTTAACACAATTTTTATTTGTCATTTTTTCAAACTTGGAACTTATGTGTCAAGAATTTAGACAAGCGATATAGTACCTACCTACCGATAATTTAATATGTTTTACCAGAGTTTTTTTTTTAAATTCTATATTTAAATGTATTTCTTGGGCATTAACTACGTAAGAATTTTAAAATTTAAGTATAAAATGTACGTTTTGGAAAGTAAAACTCTTTCAAACTAAACGTCTCAAAATATTTAAAATGTATATTTCTTTCGTTAGGTAAAGTTTCTAGGCTCAATTTTGACAAGAAAAGTCTGATTTCGTGATTTTTAAAGGATCTTCGCTTTTTCCATTTTCAGGAATGCGTTATTCACTAACTATTTAGATTTACTAAAGGTACTCGTTCGAAAGATTATTTTCTTTTCGTCTCTCTAATTTGCTAACGAAAAAAATATTATTGTATTTTAAAGAAAATTGCTAATATTTGTTTTTGAAAACAATAATCTAAATACTTTCAGCTTCACAAATCTTGCAATTATAAATATTCCGTGATTTGTCACGTTTTGCGCTAGTAATTAGTAAATATTATATTAAACCATTTTTATTAATACATCGAGTGATTTTATTTGATTCTGTGATTCTCAATTTGGTAGGCGGGTACCGCCACCCCGGGAACCATTTTTTGGATGACCAACACCTCTGTTAAATTTCATCCCAAGTGGTTCGCTCAGTTTCCGCGTTCGTGGGGTGAGTTTTGTCTAGGTCTTGGCGCGAATGCGTTTGCCCACCTACTGCGTGGCGGGCCGGACTGGGAGAGACTGATCTTACCGAGACCTCTTTAGTCAGACTCTCTCGACCCATCGACCGCCTTGCACCGCAGTGAAAGGGATGGATTCATACGTCCGTCACACCTTGACACATTAACCCCCCGATTCCTACCTACCCCTAATACCCTTTTCATTACCAGAACATTCTCTCCTGCCTTTCACTAAAATGACCCTCCACACGGATTTTTTCCTCAGGGCTTTCTGTGTGGGGCTAATGTAAAAAAAACACTAAAAACATCGACAGCACTAGAATTTTAGAAACAGGCTATAATGTCTCGAAATATTTTCATTCGGTTATTTTACTGTGGGAATCATTGTATTGATTATTCTAATGAATTTAGATAATTTTTGGAATCAAAAGAGTAGGTATCAATTTAAATGTTTCGAATGTGTTGGGTTGTAATGAAATTGTGGTAAATTTGCCTACGAAAGTTCTTGGAGTTTTATTTCAATGTATTATTTTTTTTAATGCCCGTAAAACAAAATAAATTATTATTGTAGGAGAAAGTACAGTTCTGTTTCGGAATTAAATGGTGGAGTCGAATAATGGGAAAAAAGTACGGTTTTAAAAAACAGATGTTATAGTAATTTACCAATACCTACGTATAATTTGAAAGCAGGTACCTAATACCTATGCAATATGGCGAAGAGAATTAAAAATACCAATTTCGTATGTCTATGCATCCTACGCGTATCTCAGGTTCAATGAACTCTGATTTGCTTTGAATTTTAGTGTCATTTTCATATTTTAACTGATTTGTCAAGAAATCAAACTAATAAACTAGTTTGCGCTATTTTTTGAAAAGCATTTATTAGATATGATTTTAGGTTTTCACGGCCACTATCGTGATTTATTTTTAGGGTATTATGGTGTAGCGCCCACTTGCGCCGAATTAATTGCGCCGCCACTGGCGCTGTACGAACACACGAGAACAATGCACACAGCGCAATGTACTGCCGGTACATCTACCTACAGCGGTTAATAATTCCGCCACTTACGCGAAAGGCCTCGAACTTGTGGCTGTGCAATACAAATGCCCGCAGAACGTTCGGGCAATATCTCCGCTTTGCGTGAATTCTCGCAACATTAACTGGCGCGCTAGCAAGCTACTCTGCCGATCGCGCTAGAAACGACTAAAGCGACTCATTTCGGCGCTCGCTCACTCAGTCTCAGTCAGTCCCTTCATTCATCCGGTCGAGTAACACACTCCGAGCAGTGAGTACTATTAGTCCAGTGCCGTAACACTTTCTCCAGCCCTCGCGGGGCAACCGCCCGCGCAGTCAGCAGCAAGTGAATAACGTTTGTCCAGTGTGACTCCAGGAACATTTCCAACACCTTCGAGGATTCCTTCTCCAACTACCATCCGCTGTCCGGCCCGTTCGCGCCTCGACATGAGATGTCACCCGACCTATCGACTACCAAGCACGCGCTTGCTGTTTTATATAGGTGCAACCCTCATCGCCTCTCAAGGTTCCTTCCTGCGTCACGTGTGTGCGCCGACTCAAAGGACACACAGCTGCCATATCCCGCCAACACGACGGTGATCGACCGCCTGGACCAAGGTCACTTCTACACCGCCTCGGTGTAGAGCAAAACGCCGGCTCCCTGAAGACCTGTGATCTTCACCACCGTAGTCTCCTGACCATCTTCACGCATCAGCATCACTAACGGCACCACTGTCACTCCGCTCCGCTTCGACCCTCGCTACGTAGCTAAATAAAGACTGACTCACTACACCGACTGACGCCTTTTATTTCTCGACCCGTCTCTACCGATCCGGCCCGCTCCCTCAATGGCATTGTTGCGCTCTCTCGTTAATTATCCAACATTTCGGATAGCATAATGATTCTGCCCTGATGATGCATACTGTAAAGCTGTCCGAGACTTAGACTAAAGAAGTAAAAATAGGTATGCAGTTATATGCTCAAAAAACATGGTTACTTAGTAGATATGTTTTATACTAACGGCCGCTGTTCCCAATTCTACTAATCATCTGCTAAGCCGAAACTAAGGTTCAACGCTGCTTAAGCTTCACTTAATCTAAGGACGCCGGACACGTGGATTAAACTCGACTGAGCAAAGCAAAGTTATAAAAAGTGTCACCAGGGTGGTACTAACGCTACGAGGTATAGATGCCACTCTGGTAACACGTTTTATAACTTTGCTTTGCTCAGTCGAATTAAATCCACGTGTCCGATTTCCTTAGATTTTAGTGATGCATAAGCAGTGTTGAACCTTAGTTTCGGCTTTGCAGATGATATTCTAAGATCCCGATGTAAAACGACCATCACCGAGATGTTTATTTGATGAAACGTATTTTATATTTAATTTAATATGTCAATAAATATATTGCATATGGGTTGCCTAACAAATTTTAGTCCAGGGTATGATTAATTAATAGTTATATTTTTTTTTACATTTCACCGGTTTGAGTGAATGTGTGCGACTGAGAGGTCCCAACCAACCATCCCATGCGGTAGAAGAGGACACAGCATAGCAGCTGTTTGAAGTCCGTCCATTTAAAGAAAGAGAGTGCGCATGCTATTTGTTCTTGAAAATGAAAAGGATAGCAATAGACTAGTATATGCTGTGCATCATTTTGGAGTAGTTTATAATTAAAATAGGGGAATAGTTATTAAAAAAAATGTAATCAATTAATTATTTATGTGTGTTTGTTTTGATACCACCGTGCTCATAATGAAATAATCTTTAATTTCATTTAATTTTTATTCAATAATCAGACCGGTGCAAAATGCTGGTATCGATTTACCTGTTTAAACCTACCTGTTTAAATTTTTTTTTAATTATTAATTAATCATACCCTGGAATAAAATTTGTTAGGCAACCCAAATGCAATATATTTATTGACATATTAAATTAAATATAAAATACGCTTCATCAAATAAACATCTCGGTGATGGTCGTTTTATATCGGGATTCTATACTATTTTTTTTGAAAATTTTTTATTTTTTATTTTTTGGTACAGTACATACAATAGATACATAAATATAATGAAAGTATATAAAAAAAACTTAATACAATTATTAAATACAGATATACATATTTTTTTAAAATGTTCTCCCATAATAAGCAAATGCTTGTGTGTACGGGAGGAAGTATTATTTGTTAGGTTATTTTGATTTTTTTTTTAAATTTAGTTTATATTAAGAATAAGAGAAACATATGTGTGTATATGTATATATTTTTTTAATTATTATTAATTTTTTATTTTTTTTTAGTTAAGGTTTTCAGTATATTTTTTTAACTGTGTTTTGAAATTTTTGAAACTGTCCTTAAGGGATCTTATATTTTCTGGTAATTTATTAAAGAAATTTGTTCCTAAGTATTTATAGTTTTGTTGACCCAAAGTTTTTTTACAAATGGGAATTGGTAACATGTATTTTTGCCTGAGATTTACTGTGTTTTTGAAAGGTGTGGATTTGTTTAGGATATCCTCTTTGTAAACTTGTAAGGTTGAATGATACAGGAAGAGAGTATTTAATTTTCTGACTTTAAATTCTTTGAATATTAGTTCAGATGAATAAAGAAATGATTTTTTTAATATTATTTTAATATTAGTAAAGAGATTGTGTGTGAGTTTTATAGGCGCCACCCCATCCTATTATACCATATTGGATTATGGATTGACAGAATGCGAAGTACGTCATTCTCAGTAGTTCTTTACTTAGAATGTGTCTCAAACAGCTAAAAATATATGTCAATTTTCTTACTCTGTTTTTAAGAATGGTTATATGCGGTATCCATTTTAGACATTGGTCAATAGTGATTCCTAGATATTTGGTTGAAGTTTTCATTTCAATATTAGTACACAATAAGTTACAGTGGTGTTGTTGAGTGTGTGGTGCAGAATGGATCCTTATGTTTATTTCATACGGCGTGTTTGGTTTTTTTATGAAAAATGGTATGTAATGTGTTTTTTTAGAGTTTAATGTTAGTAGGTTATTGTCAAACCATGTTTTTAATTCATTCATGTCTATGTTAGCCTTTTCATTCAGTTCTAACCATGTGTTTGCTTTTAGAAGAAGCACTGTGTCATCTGCATATGAGATAATTTCCCCGTATTTAGCAACTTCAAATATATCATTTACATATAATATGAACAAAAGTGGTCCTAGAACTGTGCCTTGTGGTATTGAGAAGTTACTACTTTCGGAATCACTTAGTTCATTTAATAATTTTACTTGTTGTGGTCTATTTTCCAAAAAGCTTATAATCCAGGATAGCACCAGTCCATTTATTCCAATTGATTAGATTTTTTTTATTAAGTTAGTATGAGATATACTATCAAAAGCTTTTTTAAGGTCAATAAATATTCCAATGCATTTTTCATTTGAGTCTAGGGCGGTATATATATAGTTTGTTATTTTCGCAATGGCATCATGGGTGCTGGTGTTTTTTTTTGAAACCATACTGTTTAGAATTTATAATGTGATGTTGTTCTAAGAAGGCCCAGATTTGGTTTTTTACAATATTTTCGAATATTTTTGATATATTAGATAAAAGGGATATAGGGCGGTAATTTTGTGGGTCTTTTGGGCAGTCTGCTTTATATATCGGTGTTTTTATTGTTTTTTTGTAATTATTTGGAAATACACCTTTTATAAGGCTTGTATTTATTATATGAGTTAATGGGCAAATTAGATATTGTTTCATTGTTTTTAATATGTTTACATCTATGTTGTCATAACCGGGAGCAGAGCCCCCCTTTAAATCATCGATAACTTTTCCAACATCAGTTTCTGTTATTTTGTTGAAATTATTATATTGGTGTTGGGTAGTGTGGGGATTATTTTTATTATTGTTGGGACATGTTTGTATAGCGTTTGCCAGATTTTTTCCAACACTTACAAAATAGTTGTTTAAAATATTATAGCATTTTTTAGTGTCGAGTTGGACATTGTACGTTTTTTTCCCATCTGAAATTTCGGATATACAACTTCTCTTTTTATTTTTATTTATTATTTCGTTTATTGTAGTTCAAATTTTTTTATTATTATTTTTGGCCTCTATAATTTGTTGGGAGTAGTAGCTATTTTTCGTTTTTCGAATTAAAGTTGTTAATATGTTTTTATATTTTTTGTAATATGAAATAATAGATTTTTTAGCATTCGGTTGATGAGCTAGTTCGAAAAGTTTATTTTTTTTCTAACTGCTTTTACGGTTATGTTTTCTAACTGCTTTTTCGGTTATGTTTATCTTCCAAATCGTAGATTTGACATTTTTTATAAAATTAAGGTTTACATTACACCAAATATGTTCTAGACAAGATGGCGTTTGATTTGGTACTTCTCGGGTATAGTTATTAATGCACGATTTGAAGTTGTGATGAGTCATCATCTTCAAGAAGTTATTTTTTATTAGAAATATTTATGTTAAAGTCTCCACATACAATCGTAAAAATCTTTGTTAATTTATTCAGGTATAGATAAAGTTCGTTTGTAAAATTCGTTATGTTTGATTTGTGTGTACGGTATATTGTTATGATTCTATAAATAGAATTTTTAAATTTAATATCTATTTTTAAGCAGTTGACAAATTCAAAGTTCACTTCTTCTGTGTTTAACACTTCACATCGTGTTCACAACACGTCGCGTATGAACATAATTATTCCACTATTTTTGTTTATAGATATTTTGGTTGCAATTCCTCGGTAGTTGGGTAGCGCACTTATGTATTGATCACTGTTGCAGTGTGTTTCAGTTAACCCTGTGCACACCGGTGATGTGCTTAAATTATTAATGGTTATTAATAATTCATCTAGATTGCTTGAAAGGCTTCTTATGTTCATGTTTAGCACTAGAAAAGCGGAATCAGTATTATGACACCATTTGTTAATTTCGTTAACGTTTTCGCATATTTCTTCTGTAATGTTGTAGTTTTGGTCGATTTTTTTTGTAATATAATCATCCATGTTTAGTTGTAGTCGATTCGTTCCTTTGCAAATTGTAACATTTTTATGCGTTGTTTGCATTCTTCGTTGTTGGCTTTATGATTTGTTGGATAAGAACTCTTTTTAAATAGGTTGTTAGTTGTGCAGTTGATGCTACGATTAGCAGAATTGGGAACAGCGGCCATAATTCGTATGTGTGATATTATACTCGTAATTAATAATAATATTATGTCTATATGTATGTTTTGTAAATGAAAAAACATTGTAATTGAATATTAACATCCATAATTGTAAGCATTGTAAATGAACCTGCTGACAAACTTCGAGGAACATAAACACTAGAAATATTTGGAGTTCTTCTTCTTTGTGTGCCGTATCACACAAAGAAGAAGAACTAGTAGGTCCCCCCGACGTTGGCGATCACTCTTAAAAATGTCTCTCTGTCTTGCGCTGCCCAGAATAGCTCTTCCACACTTCTAATGCCGGTCCACTCTCGTATATTACGCAGCCAAGACATTTGTATCCTACCAGGCCCTCAGCGACCCTCTATCTTGCCTTTCAATATTAAATGGAGCAAGTGATACTTCTCCCCTCGAAGTATATGACCCAGATATGAAATTTTCCTGATTTTTATTAATGTAAGCAGTTCTTTATCTGCTCTAGCCCGCCTGAGAATTTCTGTGTTTGTGATCATGTCGGTCCGTGGGACCTTGAGCATTCTCCGGTGAAGCCACATTTCAAAAGCCTGTTCATGGTATTTACTTTCAAGGTCCATGTTTCACATCCATAGAGTAAGACCGACCACACATAAAATTTTAGTATTCTCTGCCTTATTTTTAAGCTGATATTGTCATTGCAGAAGAGGGGTTTCCTTTTAATGAACACAGTTCTTGATGCTTCAATTCTGCATCTAACCTCTACATCTGGGTCAAGAGTCTCCGTGAGAATACTGCCGAGGAATACTGAGTTCTTACTCGTTCAAAATTTAAAATCGAGCATCTGGCAACGTTCAGGTTTTGGTCTTATTTGCAAGAGGCAAGAAATCATCAAAGTGGTTTTTATTCATTTTGTGCATAATTTTATGCGAATGAAAAAAGTTAATCCATGGAGATTGGCAAAAATAGTCTCAGTCATAAAGGGGTATTTTTAAAAAATTGTTTCTTATATTACTTCATAGTTTAGTCATGAAAAAACTTTTTTTATTAATTTACGCTTATATTTTTTGTAATGTAATTAATAATTTTATTGTAATTGAAACACTCTATCTATTAGTGAAAACCGCATGAAAATCCGTTCAGTAGTTTTTGAGTTTATCGCGAACAGACAGACAGACGACGCGGTGGAGGACTTTAATTTATAATACCTATGTAGAGATACATGAGTTCTATTCTAAATCTTTATTATTAGTTTCTATATTTAAAAATTTTCAATTTCATTTTTATATCTATTTTTCTTTAAAATATGTTTTTTTTCTTATTTTTCACTTACTTTTGTGTATTGCTTAATTTTTATTTAGTTTGTTTATTATCTGTTTCAATAGAATAGTATTTTTTTTAATTCCCATATAAAATATTAAATGTATAACTACCACAACACGGGCCAAATAACCCCAAAAATCTGTAACAAATAAAATATTATGAAATAAAAATAAATCAATACAAAAGGTAGTAAACGCTTCAATTTATCCGTAGCAAATTGTTGATGTTCATAATGTAAACCGATTCGTAGTAAAGATTAATCTAAATGGTGATTTCACGTATAACATCATCTTAATTGCGGTTTAACGGGATTGTACTTTGAAATACAATAAAAAGGAGGTAGCACAACGCGACATAATGCCCCAAAAACAAATTGCGATAAAAGTAACAATTACATCTATGTAAATCATTTAGGTGTTGTCATCAACATTTAACATTTAGGTCGCAATGATGATGATTGTCAACCTCCGGCTCCCGTAGGATACATGACACAGAGAGGAAACATTACATAGGTCACAAATAGGTCACATACAGGTCACAGGTCATAGCCATAGACCATGAAACATTTCAACAAAAAAATTAAACACTTGTTATGTTTAGGTATATCGAATGTATAGGTAGACCCCTCCCCCATTCGCCAACCAAATAATGTATAGGTAGACCCCTCCCCCATTCGCCAACCAAATAATGAGCCCTAATTATGTGATAACAGATACGCGATGGAGTTGCATGTGGTCCATTTCAAACGAGAGTATATTTATCCAGAGGAGGCCAAGAAAAAAGAAGATGGTTTGGTCGTGATTGCTTATCTAATGAAGGTAAAAATAAATGCTTTTTACAGTTTTCATAATGTAATACAGCCCCAGTGCCGAGTAAAATAGCGCCTGAAGCACCGCGGTCATCATCATCAAACATTTTCAATTTAGGAGGCGGGATGGGTACCGCCGCTCCGAAAACCATTTATTGGATAACCAACACCCCTGCCATGGGTCACCTCAGGTCACCCCAAGTGGTTCGCTGCGTTTGGTGATTAGCATTAGTTGCCCGGGTTTTTGGAGTGAGGTCTATCTAGGTTTGGTGGCGAATGCGTTTTCTCACCTACCGCGTGGCGGTGCGGATTGGGAAAAACTGCTTGAGGCAGACTGATTGACTAATTGCGGACACATTGACCCCCAGATTCCTACTCTCCTTCCTTTCCTTAAAAATACCCTCCACACAGCATCCCCAAAGATGACATGCCCTGAGGGATTTTTCCTGTGTGGAGCTATTGTAAAAAAATAGTAATAATAATACTTTCGCATTCCATGACAGTTGATACCCCGACAGTTAGCCCCACGTATACCTACTTACCAGTGGCGTAGCTAGCATGGGTGGTACCCGGGGCGGATGTCACCCCCCCCCCCCCCCCCCCACCTCTATTAAAGTTGACTTGAGAAAAAATTCAAAACGCTTATTTCGACATCATAAAATTGGTCCATCCTGGGGGGGGGGAGGGAGGGGGGGAGGGGGGGGGGAGGGGGGGGGGTTATAGGCTATGTTCGCCTATAAAACTATATAACTCCTCGATCTGGTCCCCCCATTTTAAAATACACTCAGATTCAATCGAAAAAATTCAACACAAATTCTTAAGACACATTAATTTTAACCTCGGTATTCCCATTGAAAACATAAATTATAATTACTTGATGAAAGAATTAAATTTACTAAGACTGTCAGATCGAAGAATTATATCCGACTTAATATTAATGTTCAAAATTGTAAATGGTAGAATAGACAGTCCTGATCTAACTAAGCTCATTGAATTTCATATTCCCACGAGAACTACTCGTTCTAAAATCCTTTTTAAATGTAACAATAATCGGACTGAGTATACGAAACACTCACTTTTACCTAGGTTGCATGAAGTTACTAATAGATATGCTGATGTGATAGATCTATTTAACTGCACGGAACATAGGTACAAGACGGCTATGCTATCATATTTTTTTAATGACTATTAATTTTATTTGTATTATAGATTTTTGCATGTAAATGTATCTCTGGTGTCACTTCACAATGTATCATCACAATTAACTGTTATACATACACTGTTTTACCATTACTAATATTTTGAATATGAATTTGTGACATGTAATTAATGTTTATGGCATACTTATGCCGTTTGTATTAAATTAAATAAATAAATAAATAAAAAGACCTAGACCCAAAATTCGGGGAACTCCACGAGGAACATATGAAAGAAAATAACAGACCGTGTTCATGTATACAATACTTTGGTGACAATATCCTTCGTAATTTTTTTTCCACGGTCGAGTGTCACCCACCTGTCAGTCCCCCCCCCCCCCTCGCTGCGCCACTACTACTTACACAAATATAACTAAGTTTCCCCAAAGGTGTGTGCAGAGAGGATGCACCACCGAGTAACAATATTATAAAACATGTTTTCATTCAAATGCATCAAGGAAAAAACAATTTGTCTACACAGGGTGTAACATCATGTACCCGAAGGATTTTTTTAACCAACGATTCCTGAGCATATTTAGAGTGAAAAATGTAGATGTCATTTTGCTGTCCGATGGGTTTTTTTCTATTAAAAACAAAAACAAAAAAATTCACTCACACGTCGTAACTGATCCCACCCTTATATTGCGCGACGGGATCTCGTGATACACGCTTGGTTTCGTGCCTTATCGTGCTGCTAGAAAGAGACGGAGTGCTTATCGGGTGACCAGCCGCTAGGCTATACGCGAATACACAGTTGATGATGAAGTGTGATGGAAAAATGTTTTTATTGTGTTTAATTTTTTAAAATACCTATAATTTTATTCCAAATTTGGTCAGGAATCGCTGGAAATTCTACTGGTTGTTACATCTTGTATACAATAATTAATAATGGATGCCACTTTAGCGTGAGTTCATTTCCAAAGAAGAAAAGTGTTGAAAAAAACTAGCCTAAAAACCTAACCTAACCTAGCTTTTTTGCATTAGTCCCTCACAGAAGGCACTGAGAAAATAATTTCTTTCGTGGTCTATGTATACAATACATGTCATCTTTGGGAATGCTGTGTAGTGGGTATTTTAAACGAAAGGAAGGCGAGGTACTTCTGTTCAAATTATGGAGAGATGCTAGGTAAATTTATATATAAATAATGTTATTTAAATGGGTAAATTTCATAATTATAATTGACAAATCTAGTGAGGTCTTTTACGCCACCTCGTACAACAAACAGTTAGTTGGACTTGTTATGCGTTTAAAACAAACGAATAAAATACCACCAGACCGAACGCCAAAGAAGAAATTAATGAAAATATGACCCTCACGCTAAAGTACACCAAATACTGACATAATAGTAATAACTAGCAGTTAAAAACACGCTCCCCGGGTTTTTACTGCTAGGCCCTGCGGGCGGCTTATTTCGGATTCGCCCAATTGGTGTCGGTGATCGTTTTATAAATCCAATAGGAACTGGTTCCAAAATAAGCCCGTTCCTCGTATCAACTGTCAACGTGTCAAAGTAACCGGGTCGGGCGATGACGTCATATGTAATATGCAGCCGCTTGATACAAAGTATTACCGTCAATCTTTCGAAATCCGGGAGATACTCCAGGTTCACAAATTCGTAGATCTTATATCTAGAAAGGACACGTCCCTGTGCGTCTTGTCGACGAAAGTGGCGACATCTTGTGACGAATATGTCTGAAAATCCACGTACACAGATGTTAATTGTGGCGCGGCGTGCAAGGCGCGGCGTCGGACATGCAATCGAAACCGGGTTCTGAAATTCAACCACGCAGACGCTACGGTATTAGTCATGTTCGATTATTATAATAAATATTTTATAATAAATATTATTATACCTAGCTCTCTCATTCAAAATTTAGGCATATTAGATTTGTCAAAGAATTTATATATAAAAATACAAAAATCAGTAATTTTAAATACATGTGGGATTTCAAAAGATTTTTTAAATATTTATATTCAGGGATCAGTAGGATTTATAGGTCCAATTAGGAGTTCTGATTTGAAAATATCTGGAATATGGTGAACATTATTTTCCCATTTGGTCTCTGGTAGGTTGACATGTTGTTCTTGTATTGTTTTGTATTTATTATACTTATATTGTGCAATTGCATAACGTGAATTGACTAGATGATCATTTGTGGAAAAGTGTGTGAAAGGGTTAAGTTTTTCCTATGGGGAAGATTTAACCCGGACATAAAGTCTGAAAATTAAAATTTGTAATAGGTAAGGTGTTCAGATTTCGAAAAAATGCTGCTGTGAACCGATTTGAATGAATGTCTTTGATAGTTTTTCAAATAGTTGATACCCATAAGCAACAAATATGCCATTTTTAAAAAGACATGATATTTTGTTAGTTTCAGCCTTGGGATAATCCGAGTTTGTTCGGGATAATAAATAATTTGGGAGAAGTAAGAAAGGCCAACTCTTCATTCATGCTGACGCCAGTCCCTTTGTTTAACTACACACCCAACTTTAGCGACGATTTCTTTCTTTATCGCGGAGTCATCGATATCCTGAACACTAGAACTTCAGCCATTTGGATCATCCCGAGACATCCCATCGGAATATCAGATGGTCAAGTGAGTCCCAGAAACATTATTAATCATTAAAAGAAAGTAATATTGTCACCTTCCATTACGTGATGATATCAATACCAATTCCACTAAAGGAGAAAAGGGTCTAAAGCAGTGGTGCCCAACCGGTAGCTCGCGGGCACCTGGTAGCTCGCGGCCTGTTTTAGCCGTAGGTAGCCCCGGCCCGCGCCCGCGAACAATATTGATGAAATAAATTAAATAATCAATAACAAAATAATTACGCTGTATGGTATGAGTCGTTAGTAGGTGTAGGTAACACGACGAGTTGATTAAATAGCAAATG
This sequence comes from Limnephilus rhombicus, assembly GCA_929108145.2. Lineage (NCBI taxonomy): Eukaryota > Metazoa > Arthropoda > Insecta > Trichoptera > Limnephilidae > Limnephilus > Limnephilus rhombicus. Next base: position 39,972,871 of record OV815278.1, read on the forward strand.
ACGTCTTTGACCAATGACTTGACAAAGTGAGAGTTTTTTGCATGGCAAATGGACGAGTCGACGGACGTTATTACTGACTCGCCACAGCTTTTGATGTTCATCAGAATGGTATTTTCTGACTTTTCTGTTAAAGAAGCATTGTTCGCTAATTTGACGTTGGTAACTTTTATACCAGGATAAGAATAAGACATATATGACGCAATAAAAAGATCATTAAGAACATACCAATACAGTAACTGGTAGCCATGACTACCGACAGAGCACCTGCTATGATCGCAGATATGTTGGATTTGTTGGTCTGTGTGAAAAGAATGAAGATTTTCCTAAATTTAATTCCTATCACTGCATTATACACCTGGAAAATTTGATTTTTCAAAAAACTTAACCTTGGCCATGTTATGAGCTTAGTAGTTTGAATTGTGAATTTCATACGTGGACGAGCGTTGAACCATCGTCTTTTCAAAGATTTGCTTGATGAATTGGACAGTGAACATGGTGATTTGATCTACTTTGCTGAAGTAAGGTGGCTCAGTCGTGGTAAAGTGCTGGCAAGATTTGTTGGATTGATGACAGAAATCAAAATATTTTTACAATCTAAAGATAGCTATGAAGCAAAACTCGATGATAAAGTATGGCTGGCCGACTTGGCATTTCTAACTCATGTAACTGGGAAACTAAATAAACTCAACGAAACACAACAACGAAAAGAAAAACACATATCAGAAAAGATCGATCTATGGAAGAGGCAGTTAGAGGAGAAAAAATTTCAATATTTTCCTTCGTTTACTCTCCTTTTGGACGCTGAATATCTTGCGGATTATAACCCAGCTAAACATTTGGAGTTGTTTCACCAGTCAAAATCGGAATTCGAAAGGCGTTTTGACAACATTTTCTGTATGAAACCTTTGTTTATTTTTGTCAAAAATCCATTTTTCGAAAGCGATGTTTCACAACTAGCTTCATTGATAGAAACCCATTGCTTCGTTAATAAAGCGGAAGCTGAATTATAAATTATTACACTTCGCACTCTTTGCAGTGATATCATCCTTAAACGCAGAGATAATAAAAGCGACGAAGTTTTCAAGATCATGGACCCTGTTGACAAAAACATACGTAACTGTGCTCTCATCTTTAAAGCATTTTTTGGGTCAACCTATCTATGTGAACTCGCTTTTTCTCAACTAAAATACTAATTAAAACCAAATAAAACCAAAAAAACTAATTAAAACCAAACACAGAAGTATGTTAACTAACGAACAAGTCAAAAATTGTATGATTTTGGGTTACACAGAAGATTACCAATCAGACTTTAAGAAGCTTTCTGAAAATATGGACAGCCAAGTATCGCATTAGTTTCTTGCTGATCCGGTTTATTTTGTTTGAAGTGTAGTAAGTGTTAATATAATAAATAAAAAGTGGAGTAATTGTGTAATGAGGTTTCCTTTATATAACTTATGTTTTTCTATTAATTCTGCGGTGCCCGCGTGGCGTATCGGGATTTTCAAAATAGCCCTTGGAGCAATACCAGTTGGGCACCACTGGTCTAAAGCGTCGATGACAGAGAGCGAGTTAACAAGCTACTATCTGGGAAATTCATTATCTGTTAAGCCTCGATGACACACGGCGAGTTACAAGCTACTATCTAAAAGCGGGTAAATCGGCGAGTGAGATTGTCATGAGGACGCACAAAACTGTCCACTCGCTCAGAAGCGTAGGAAACTGAGGCCGCTGCTAGCGCCATTAACAAGAATAACGACGACTGCGTGAACTAATTCTTCAATGTTTGACAGTCGAAATCAGCTGCTTATCGGAAGACATGTTGGAAACATAAATAAACCAATCACGAGCAAGCGTGTAGGCGAGTAAAGTTGACGACCTTTCAACGTTTTTTCGTAGATTGTCAACAATCTGCTAGTTGCTGCTAGTTAGCAAGTGACACGCTGACACTGGGCGAGTTTGCTAACAGATAGTGAATTTCCCATATAGTAGCTTGTAAACTAGCCCTGTGTCATCGACGCTTTAGTCATCGTGTTACTTGCTAACTAGCAGATTGTTGACAATCTACGAAAAAAGTTGAAAGGTCGTCAACTTTACTCGCCACACGCTAGCTTGTGATTGCTGCTTTATTTATGTTTTTCAAGATGGCTGCCAATAAATAGCTGATTTTGACTGTCAAACATCACAGAATTAGTTCACGCAGGCGTCGTTATTCTTGTTTCTGGCGCTAGCAGCGTCCTCAGTTTCCTACGCTACTGAGCGAGTGGTCAGTTTTGTGTGTAATCATGAAAATCTGACTCGCCGATTTAACCGCTTTTAAACTTAGTAGATAGTAGCTTGTAAACTCGCTTATTGTCATCGAACCGTAAGGAGAATATATTATGATTCGAATGTGTGTGTGAAGAAGAATTTATCCACTGGAGCGTTCCGATAAATAATTATTTCACCCTTGAGCGCTAAAAATTTGTATGCGTTTGGTTTGGAAAAATCCCGCCCTCTTTAAAAAAAATCATACATTCGAATTTTGATATGGAGACATAAAATCTGCTTATAGTGTTGGAGATCCATTGAATGCACCTATATTAGATCGTTTAACACATATTTTTAGGATTCAAAAGTATTTGTAAAAAATCATTGTATATTTAAACGCATGATTTCTGCGTATTACTGTGTATTAGCAGACCCGGCCTACAGGTTGCCGTGGCTAACGGAACACAAGGCTATATAAACAAAAACACAAGGAATACTTTCTTGTGTTTTTGTTTTTAATTTGATCTGTTTTTGAATTGATTTGATTTGGTTACATTATTTATTTTGATTACATTTTGGTTAAATTCTATTTTTTATTATATGTTATATTTGATTTGATTTTATTTTGAATTTTATTTTAATTGATTAAACTTTATTTGAATTGATTTTATTTTGTATTGGACTTTTAATTTTAAGATTATTGACTGTAATTTGAATTCCGATTTGCAATATTAATTTATTCTTATATATATGTATATAAAAATCTCTTGTCACGGTGTTTGTGTTTGTTTCTTTGTTTTGGTCGCACTCCTCCAAAACATTTTGATATTTCATTCGGCATCATGTTCTTGCGTGGGCACACCATCGAGCTTATTTGTGTTGGCTAAAGACGGACTGACAAAAAATATCGTGCACTCAATTTCTCTTCGAAATTAATATTGATTTTCTTTATTTCATTTTCCTACTTTAGGATAAAAAATAAATGACTATTTTTCACTTTATATTTAACTTTTAAGAAATCAAACAATGAATATGTCCGTTACTTTAATGACATACATTGAACTGAGAAAATTAATACTTGGTGTTTTTGTTTTTATCGGCGTTCATCGTCTACAGCGCCCCATTCCTCTTTCTGTCATAGATCCCATCCCCATACGTTTACAATACATTCGCTTTTTTCATTTAACAACCAAAATATTCACTAGAAATAATTTATATGGCAGAACAACGTTTGTCGGGTCAGCTAGTTTATACATATTCCTTAATTATTTTAATATTTTAAATTTAAATTTTAAATCCTATTAATTATATTGTATTATATTGTGTGTGTTGAATTGAAGTTTCATTTAATTAATTTTCATGTAATTTATTTTAATTGTATTTATTTTATTGTACATAATTTTATTTTATTTTTTTATATTGTAGGCACTGCTGAAAATCAGCTTCATTCTAGGAGAAATTCTGAATTGTAGCTGAGCAGTGTCCTTTTCCTCAATAGAATCAATGACAAAAGACAAAATATGTAATACTATAAAAAAATCAGTTGACGAAAAAATGTTTTTATTATTATTATATATTTCAATCAATTTAAACAAAACCTTGACAAATTATATACCTAAACCTTCCTCGTGAATCACTCTATTATTGTTGAAAACCATAAGAAAATCCGTTGCATAGTTTAAAAGATCTAAGCTTAGAGACTGCAGGAGCGTTTTTTTTTTTCATGTATATATTTTTTTTCTTCTTTTCTTAACTTTTGTTTTGTAAATACGGAATTATTTGTTCTATAAATATTTTAAAACATAATTATGTTTTAATTTACTAATTTAAAGTTTAATTTGCCATGTTGTATCTTAACTGCATTAAAAAAAACTTAAGTATACCCACGAACTGGCGATGCCTATGTGGGATTTTTTTGTTATCATACATATATGTATACTATTGTAATATCTTTTTTTTTTGTTAAATTGTATTATTGTTCATCTTTAAGCCACATATTTAATTTTATAGTTCCTTTTTTTTACTTCTTATCAAAAGAAATGTTTTTTGTAATATTTTTATGTATGTAACAAAAAAAATTATTATTAAAAAAAAAAAAAAATTAAAAAAAAAATTCAAAATTTCCTATTTGGAGAGTATTAAATATTTTTACTTCTGTTTATTTTATATGAAATAGTTGATAATCACAGATATAAATTTAAATCGAACATGATTTTTTTTTAATAAGTGAACGCCAAATCAATTATATGAAAAAGATTTTATGTCAAAAAATGTCATGGTTATTCGAAGATTACAATGCGCGGTAACCTTGGCTATAATTCCAATAAATGTTTTAAATTATCTCTTTTAATTTACCACATTTTGGACAGGGAACGCTCGGGGGTGTTTGCAAATTAGCCAAAATGTGGCCAAAAACGCTCCAGTGGCCAAAACCACAAAACATAACTTGAAGAAATATTTAATCTTATTCAAACAACGGAGGTGTATGTACGTACGTTATAATTATACGTACGCTGATCCCCATTATTGTTGTAAACTATTTTAACGTAACTTGTTTTACTGATTACAGGTAAAGGAGTTCTACAACTTGTTAAATCCGAGTTACAAACCCATCGGAGAAAACAGCAGGCAAACGGTACCTTGCTCAAAAGGGGACATCGCTTTTGTAAATCCAAGCGGGGCTCAGTTTTCTACAATGAGACAATTTCCCTTTCCATAAGAAAGTTATCAATGCATGTAAATAAAAAATAAAAATAAAAATTTTACATTGTATTGTTATGCATTATATTGTTAATAACATATTATCTAATTAACTTTTTTAACAACAACAAAAAAATGTACATACGTGTTTGTAAAATCGTAGTAGGTATAGTGCACGCCAAACTTTTATACAGAAATCGTCGCAATAGGCGAGTTTAAGGTCAGAAAAGTGGCATGCTTCCCCGCCCACGCCTTTCTCTGTATCACGTACATATGTTCAGTAACAGCGCGAGTTTGGATCGTATCATATTCAGGTCGGCTTTAAAGTTTGGCGTGTACATACATTCAGTGGCGGTCCGTGAGTTTTCAGTGAGCTAGAGCCCTAAGATTGAAAAATATGACGTCATTGACGTTGTTGTAGCTGAAAAAATTTTTTTTTTCAAAATTTCAACTTTTTGTATGAAGATTTTCCGAATTCTTTTAGTCAAGGGATGCACCACATACTGAAAGATCTTCATTCAAAAAGTTGAAATTTTGAAAAAAAAATCGTTTTTAGCTACAACAACATCAGTAATGTCGTATTTTTCAATCTTAGCACTTTAACTCACTGGCGCCACTGCTATACATATACATACATGCATGCATGCGTGAATATGCATCATATATTATGGAATCGACTTTGTGAATACATTACCTAACTTTATGATTTCAGCTTTCGTTTTCAAATAAATCGAGTCCAAAGTTGGAATTATTTAGGTCAAATTTGAAAAAAAAGTCGTTAGGATATCAACTATTTAAAAGCATTGCCGAAAAAAGGAATAAAAAAAACGTAATGCCGAGATAAACGAAAAAAATTTTAGAGTTCTTTGAGTGATCTAGATTGACAATTTTCCCGCTTGTACTACGAATTTCTGGACACCGTGTACATATAAAAGGGTTTGATAAATTATAATAAATATAATGATTCTGTTTAGTTTCACATTTTGGCATGGCTACACCACGTTGTGTAGCAATACAATTTTGAACTAGGTGGGTACTTATAGTGAAATCAAAGTTTTTTGAATTAGCGGACAGCCACCGCTTTTTAAGACCGTTAAACATTCCCGTGTTACGAATAACCTGAAAATATTTGAAAATCTTCTACTGCCATCACACCAAGGCTATCCGATCACGGATAAACTGAAAAAAAAGAGTTGGCGATGCAATCGCTATCCACAGGAAAGGAACTTATGAATTTCATTGGCGGTCCGCACACAGGTAACTTGTTAGAGACCAATTGTCAAGGGCGACGCGGTGATTAGCAGTGCCGCTACCATGGCAACCTGTCAAAAAGCGTTGACTAGCAGTGCTGGTCGCCGCGGCCGTCGCGTTTCAGTTGCCTTGTAGACAGGTTGGCATGTTAGCGGCTCACGACCTGTCAAGTTTTCGAGTAATTTGCGATGTGTCAGATCAGAAAAATATCAATTTTGTTCAGGAGGTTGATAAATCGAACTGAGCCGTGAATGGAGTTGCCAACCAGTTTTCGGTTTCTCCATGAGCGAAGGCCCTAAGCGGAAATGTTGTTTGTGTCGTGATGGAGGACTTAGTCAAGGATTTGAACTGAAATTCAGTAAATTTTCAATCATTCACAACATACCACAATTGGTTACGTATTGCGAGATTGAAGGGATAGACGTACTATGAATTATAACAGCATTCATGGACGAATGGAAGATTGCGCCGCAGCAGGCGAGAATTTAGCTTCCGGTTTTTTTATAATCAGTCCACGGTAAAATCAATAAATGCTAATATTCAGAAATCAATTTCCAAAATGTATTAGCCGCCAAACCTTTTAGTAGGTACTTTTAAAAATTTAAAAAAAAAAAAAAACATTTTCAACCTACCTTTAACTAAAACTTTTTAACTAAGTAACTAACCATCACGCCGTTTCCCCGCAGGGGTAGGTAGAGAGGACGGACCGCCAAGCAACTCGGTCTTGGCACACACTCGTTTACATTCATACATCGTCTCATACATGCTCTTCTATTATTCTGAATAAAATATTTTAAAATGAAGTGTCTAAAGTAACACATATCTAATTATCATGGAAAAGCGCCGCCTGTGAAAATGTTTGTACATTTAAGCCCATAAAGGTGACGTTTTTATCATTATAAAATATTAAAGTACAAAGTCTCGAAATCTTATTTTGTAAAAAGAAAGGAAATAGGAAAGAAATTCATCGTTTTGTGCCCCGGTGAGAAATTTTCAACCATCAATTATTTTAAGAGTATATTCTGAATTAAGTTTTATTTTATTAATTTAGTTTTATTTATTCATTTCACAACACGGTGCAGTTATAGTGTTGTTGTTTTCAAAGTAAAAATATTTGTATATCGATGGTTGACAGCACAGCAGATGTTTAAATCTATTCTTGTTTAAAAAAATAGCCCATGTGTGAGTACCGCTCAAGCATAAATATACCAACTTCAAACCGTGTAGAACCAGTGAGCCAGAATCCAATTCGGGCATGTTGTAAAGTTGAAGGTAGAGGGGAAGCGAAAGAGTTGGGGAAGAGGACGATGGGAAAGTACCTGTTTAGTCAGATAAGGTCACCAAACACGGCACCAACCGATTTATCGAAACCAACGTTTCGATTCCAGGTGATTTTTCACCAAGGCTGTAAGTATCTTCCAGTCTGGAACAATCCGCAAATATACTATATATATATTATTTAATTATTACTCAAATTACTCAACCACGGAGGCCGTCAAATACAAATATATTATGAATATATTTTTAAAAGAAAATACGTAATTTTTTATCTAAGATCCTAATTTTTACTTTAAAAAAATCAGACAGGAATAGACAGAATCAGATATTCGATTCCAAATTGACCCCCGATGTGATCCAGGTAGGCTATTCCCCATTTAAGATTTTGAAAACTCTGTCTACGGAAATTACATTGCCCTTAGAATACCTAATTAACCTTAGCATCAGTCAAGGACACTTCCCCTCAAACCTGAAACAAGGCATTGTTATTCCCATACATAAAACAGGTAACAAGACAGACATAAATAATTACAGACCAATAACTCTACTGACCAGTCTATCCAAAATATTTGAAAAAATTATCAATGCTCAGTTGGTAAAATTTCTGGTGAGCCATAAAATACTTTCAGAAAATCAGTACGGGTTTCAAGAAACCAAGAGTACCTCAGATGCTATTGCCGCCGTAACTGACTTCATTGTAAAAACCCTCGATAAAAGCAAAAAATGTATTTCCATATTTTTAGACCTTTCTAAAGCCTTTGATACAATACCACGCAGTAAATTAATAAACAAACTTCAAATAATCGGTATTACAGGCAACGAACTAAACTTTTTTAAGAGCTACCTTGATGACCGCAAGCAACAAGTGAAAATAATGAACACACTTAGCAATCAGTGCTCAACTCACTATGGGATACCTCAAGGTAGCATATTAGGACCGTCTTTGTTCCTTTTATATATCAACGACTTATGTAACATTAACATTCAGGGAAAAATAGTTAGTTTTGCCGATGACACTGTTTTACTATTTGAAGCTGACACTTGGCAAACTGTTTACAAAAAAGCTGAAACGGATATAAACATTATAAAAAAGTGGTTAGATACAAATACGCACACACTGAACACCGAGAAAACTAAATATGTCACATCAAGCATAAATATAACAGGTCAACCTCATGATGACGCCTCTATTAGAATACACACATCATGTTTAAAATCCGATGAATCTTGTCAGTGTCCCTACATTGAGCGTACTACACAGATGAAGTATCTCGGCCTCACAATTGATCCATATCTCAAATGGAATATTCACACTCAAATAATTGCAAACAAAATAAGAAAAACCATGCACTTTTTTAGAACACTTGAAAATGATTTATTTTGCAGTCTGTCAATCTATTATTGAGTATAGTATTATAGCATGGGGAGGCGGTACTGCATCAGCACTAGATCCAATCATAAAGGCACAGAAAACTATTATAAAATTAATTCTTAGACTACCTCTAATTACATACTCGAACTGAATCTTTAATATTATGAATGTGTTTGATGTTCGGCAGATATACGCAAAAACAATCCTGACTCATCTATACACAAATATACATAAATACTATTAAAAAAGATTAAATACTCGATGTATTCGAAACAATAACAAAGAATTACTACAAATTCCCATAACTCATACTACTTTTGGTCAACGAAGCTTCAGAACTTCAGATACCTTGCAACAAGACTTTACAACATACTTCCAATTAGTATAAAAAAATGTGATTCACAAAAAACGTAAAAATTTGGATAAAAAAAAAATGATAGGGCATTTACAAATTACAAATTACATTGGCAAATTCGAATTAGTAATGAACCAATGCTGTTATTATTGTACCAATGTTATTATTATTATTAATGCAACCAATCTATTGTGCGATTATATTCTAATATAGGTGTAGGTATGTTCACAGAATTATAAACTGACGTAAAATTACTGCCTCAACGCAGGCTAGCCTAGTGAGGCAGATTACGAGAAACCTACGTTTATAATTATAAATCTCTATTCTTTAAGTACCTACTGTTTACATGTATATTGTTTTCCATTATTTACTTTTGTACTTATGCAACTTTTAAACTATTATATACTTTTTTTGTAGTTATAAATCTTTAAATTTTTGTTTAATAAAGATATAGTCTGTCAAAAAAGAGTAGAAAATATAAAAAACTGGAACTACTAAATTTTTAGACCGGCAACACCAATTTAACTGTCAAATATTTGTTTGAAGTGCAAGACACTGAATGTATAGAACACAGTAAACCACATTTAAAAAAAAAAACATTTTTTATTCATGACATAAATTTGATTAAAAGATGATTTATAAAGCGATTTGCTTTATTTTAATCTAACATAAATTTGAATTTAACAGTAGATAGAAAGAAAGAATCATTAATTGTGAGTTTAGTTATACTACTTTTAGATCTGAATGAGTTAAATATATTCAGATCTAAAATTAGAGACATGATCTAAAGCCCAGCAACACTAGGTACTTTATCTAGTATTAAATAAATATGAACAATTTCTAAACTGTGCTTTATATTTTATTAAATTGTAGTTATTCTTCATTATGTTAACACAAAATTTCAAAGGAATAATAATAATATACCTATATGCAATTCTAATTTTGAGATCGGCGAGTATCTATACTGCAATGAAAAAATATTTTTTCCACTATTATGCCTTTTTATTTTTTTATTAAAATTGTATTTTACACTGCTTTACTTTAACACCATGAGTTATGTGTTTAGTATTGCCATTGGTTCAACAGTGGTGCCCTCCTATGTTTTCTACTCTTATTTGACAGACGGTATATATTATTATTATTTCATGGTAACACTTCAAATGTCCACAGATGATTTTTACAATTTTCTGATGTCATCCGCCATAGACAAAATCGACGTCGGTGAATGTCATCAAGGGATTGGTATATTTATGGTCATCAAGCTGTCAAATCAGAAACGACCAGAAACGACAGAAACTGTCTTGTTGGGTGTTTGGTTTTGATTTATTTTTCTTACTTCCATTAGGATTACTAATACATTTCGCCTAAAATGGCGTATTTAATTCAACCAGACTATGTTAAATATGCGTGCACTTGTGGAAAACTGAAGCCGATAACAAACATTTACTTTTGTAGACATTGCTTAAAAGTCCGGTGCGGATTTTGCATCTGTCATGAGGTTCGTGAACATTCGGGGTTTTACATAATATCTACAAATTTAATCAATTCTAATTCTTATTTTTCATCATTAGCCTTCTGGCCCCAAGCCTTGGACACAGGCCTTCCTCAAATATCTAGTTTTGCCGATTCTGGGCTGTCCTCAATAAAATATCGCAATAACTTATTTGATTATAATTTTAATAGGTGGATTCCTTGTATTGCGCAAACTGTCTGGAGAACATGCCTTCATCGGAGGCTCGACTAAAGAAGAACCGTTGTGGAAGTTGTTTTGACTGCCCTAGTTGCTTCCACACCCTTTCGACCAGGGCAACGAGCGTCATGCAGCCGCCCAGGACCCCTCAGGGGACGGAGGGCGAGGCTGCCCCTTCCAAGCCAGCGGATTCCAAACCTGATCCCAAGGCGCTTCCGAAAAAGATGTACTATCTTTCATGCTTTAATTGCCGGTGGACTTCAAGGGACATTGGTATGCCTGACCAACCTGTTGGTAAGTAAACATATCAAATCACTTTAGGCCGATTTTTATAATGTACACCAATAGCTGTCTGCTTGATAATTCCTATCTGTAAAATGAGCTAATAATTAAAAGTAAATGAAACTTGTTTTATTTATCCATAATGGATAACCACAAGTTATAGCTACATTCAAAAGTATAATAATTAAAACTCTATTGCGTGACAGATAGCTAGGGTGATGGCGTAACTGTAGCATAAGAGGAAGGGAGGGGGGGGGGGAATTGAAAATTTATTAGTAAGTTTTTTGGGACTCCTACTTACCACAACTTATCATTTAAGTCACATTGATAAAATGGATGGTGCAAATAATATTTCTATATTTTCCAGATTAATTTTTGGGGATCGCTGGCAACGGTTAATATGCACTTTTTTTTGAAAAAACCTTTTGATTCACCTTAATTACATTAAAAGGCAACTATTTGCATTGGGGGAAGTGGAAAATATTTCATTCTAAATTTCATTACGTAAAATTAAAATTAGCTTTCGTCTTGTGAGATTGTACGCCAGAATCACAAACCATGTTACACAAACCTAGCGTAGCCGCTAAACTACTTGAAAACTGGGATGTTTTTCTTGCCTTGACGCGAGTAGGCGTTATAAAGGGGCACTTTCTTTTGTATCACAAACCATGTTACACAAAAATATTTTCCACTTCCCCCAATGCAAATAGTTGTCTTTTAATGTAATTAAGGTGAATCAAAAGATTTTTTCAAAAAAAAGTGCGTATTAACCGTTGCCAGCGATCCCCAAAATTTACCTTTTCCAGGAATATTATCTACGAATACTATACTGTTTTCTTTTTTTCTTACACAATTCTTAGGCCGAAGGGGGGGGTTTAAACCCCTCTAAACCCCCCCCCCCCCCCTCCCTTTGAATACTCGCTTGGCTAAGGTGTCAACTAAATGATTTATCTTTGAAGAAGAAGGTAATGCTGATCTTCAATTAATTTTCCCCAAATTGTTTTTAACTTTTTTTAAACTTTTGATTACGGAGTCCTATTACAATGTAGGCTAGTCCTATTACAATGTTGGACAACACTTTTATAATAGAGTTGTGGCCAGTACTGTATAAAAAATTCTTTCAAATGTACATATGAGTCCTATAATTTCAATACCCGCTGTATCTGATTTTTTGACAAAATGATCTGAGTACGACATCTTGTTCACATTTTTGCGAGGAACAAGACTAACCTAAAATTGAGTTTAAAAACCTCCCTTATCATGACCAAAAACCATGTTTAAACTGCGAGTGAGAAACAAAACGTGCTATGTCATTCAAGAAGTTACTATCAAAACCCGCTATATCGGAATTCAACCAATCACGAGCAGTTATTTTGCCAAGATGGCGGGTTTAGAAACACGCCCCTCAGGTCAGTTGAGTTTCAAAAGCCTCTATATTCCATATAAATCACGAAGTGAGTATCAAAATCTGCTATATCCATTTTATTTATCCAAATTACTTAAATATTTCTAGACATACATTGAAAAATTAACACTTTTCGAATGAATATTATTCTAACTCATTATATATATTTTTTAAATGCAGTTTTTTTATTTACACTAGAGATGTGACAGTTTTTTTCGGTTTTCTCCGAATCAATGAAACTCTCATATTATTTTCAAAGACATATCAATTTGAAACAAATTCCAGTTTATCGAACGGGTTCCTTGTTTTCGCCCGCCTGAAGTGTGTTAATATCTTCCAGCGACGGGAGGGTGGCCGGAGCACATGAGCCTGTACTCGCATCGCATCTCGCTCCTGCAGGACCACTACAAGAGCCTGGCGCTGCAGGAGAAGCAGAACAAGTTGGAGAAGGAGCGCAAGAAGTTTGTTATGAGCGGAAAATACATGACTTTAACTGTAAGTTTATACCGTTCCATAATTTTGCTGCTTACGCCCACAAATTAAGTGATTGCTGGCGTAGTTAGAATAATGTAGTTCAATTGCAAGATCTTGATAACACTAATATAACTTAGCACAATTTTAGCCCAATGGATCATACAGCTTTTGTGACTCTTGTTAACCCGTACACGCTCCATAAATCAGCTCAGACATCCACCGTGTGCTTGGTTTATTTAAAACACTGATCTTGTTCTGAGTTTTTTATTACAATAACATAAACACTTAAATTACAAATTCATTCTATAATAATTTATGACTAGCAGTTAAAAACTGCTAGGTCCTGTGGGCAGTTTTTGGTTCAGCTTTGTCCAGTTCGAGTGTTGGTGACCATTTTAATAACCATAAATCCGATTTGAACTGGTTCCAAAAATAGCGGATTCATCAGATCCAGTGATAGCTAGTCACCGGGATAAAGTAACCGTGACAGGCAATGACGTCATATATAATATATTGGCGCATGGTTGGAATCACAACGTGGTATTTTTAGTCACAACTGCCAGTTACAATATAATCATATCATACCACCCACCTCTCCATACCCGGAGAGTTCAACGAAAGTACGAATCCAATAGTACTTTCGCTTGCCAGTCGACACTCCTCACGCTTGCTGTTGACGTAAGTAATGCTATCTTTTGGCATTGCTTTAATTCAGTTCTATTACAAAAGTTTGCAACAAACTCCACGTATGAAAATGGTTTTGCGCAAGGCGCGGCGTCAGAGTTGTACTCATAGTCGGATTATTAAATTTCAACTGTTCAGATCTTGGCATATTAATAACGTCAGATACTGACAAAATACAAAATTAAATAAACAAAACTGACATCAGAGAGATGTAGGCAGATACTTATCGACCAAATGAGGGGAGACCAGTACCATCGAGAATTGGGGACTTTGTTTTTTTCACGTATCCAAATGAAGTAAAGTTATTTCTTCTAGAATATTTCAACCGATGTCAATGTGATAAAGAATATGCCATATTTTAAATGCGGGTTATACATTCCGCGAAATTTTGAGTTTAATCTTAGGTGATGCTAGATACCACATATACATAGTGTAAGTCGCACCAGGTACTTTTCTTTCGAAATCACACACGAGTGCGTCAGCCGTGGATAAAAAGTTATGATAATGCTTCAGGTTTTAAATATTTCTTAAGATGAAGAAGGTCACCCCAAGTGGTTCGCTACGTTTGGTGATTTGCAGAGGTGCCCGGGTTCATGGGGTGAGGTAACATAAGCGTATAATAACAAAAATATAAGCGTATAAACCACTAAAAAAAATGTTTTTTCATGACTTAACTATGAAGTGATACAAGAAACAATTTTTTTTAAAATATGTATCTCTTTATGGCTGAGACTATTTTTGAGGTTTTGTATGTTCTAACTTTTTTTCGTTCTTATAAAATTATGGACAAAATAAATAAAAACCACTTTTTCGCTTACTTGCCTCGTGCAAATAAGACGCTCGATTTAAAAATTTTGCAGGCATGAGAATCGAAATATTTCTAGCGTTTATATTCCTCTTAAGTCTGTTATCCAGTCCATAGTTGTCACAGAATTGTGATGCACAACATTTTTAACTTACATGTTTGTGCTATGATAGGCTTTTGGGGGGAACTAAAGCTGATGCACATAATGTGAAAACAATTATCTAATCACTTAGGTAAAGTCATTCTCTTCTGTGTTCTCTTCTTTTTACTTTTTTAAAAATATTTCTTTAAAAAATATAATGTTCCACAATTTGTTAAGGCATACCTTTTTGCATGCTCCCAGGACAAGATAGGACTGACAAGTGCCATGGCGCGCGCTCGTGTCGGAGGTGCCAGCTCCCTGGTGGGCGGGGCCTCCGAGGGGGCCCCTATCGCCTCCCCGTCCGTCCCCACGGCTGACCCCAATGACCTGCCTGAGGATATCTTCACCAAGGAGGTCAATTTGAAATACAGTAAGCCACTTCCTAATTTTTTTTGCAGAATTTATGCTTTGAACTTTGAATCGCCGTGCTTCATAATGCTATCCCATGTACAAAGTTTTGGTGAAATTCTTTGTAGAAGGAATCGAAATAACAAGGCAATATGGTTAACAAAGATGTCTAACAGTATGCTATTACTTTGTTTACTATAACTTATCTTCAAAACAAAATGTCTAGAAATTGCTACATAGTTATTCTTATGAATCCAGCCAGGCCCATCGACAGGAAGCTCTATTTATGACTGCCAGAATAATCTCACAATGGCCCATCTTATCGTAAAAACCTTTTCTTTTATTTTTAGATTATCTGATTGGTTGCCCATTATATTCTCGTTTATAGCTTACTTGGGCATTGATTGTCAAAGGTTACTGGTGCCCTAAAATTATCGTAAATCATTCCCAGATATCGTACCAGTTTCTCTTGTGACATTTATTTGACTGTCGGAGATTTTTTATTTTTATTTATTTATTTTTTATTTTTATTTATTTACTGAAACATTTATTATAATTACAATATTATTACAAAAACTAATAGTTAAAAACTAATATTCAAATTTTATGAGAAAATACGATACATGTAATAAAATTATTGGTTAGTTAATAAATTATTCAAAGGATTGATAAAGCAAAACATATTTTTAAACAATAAGTAAAGTTATTTTTTTTAATTGTTAAACTAACGTTTAAGACAAGATTTTTATGCATAGCACAAAGGGTAACAATTATTATAAGCTTTCCCGTTGGCGTCATGTATCTTTTCTAGGAAGATTTTCCAATGTGGATGAGTGTTTCAGCTGATAATTATTGCTTATAATAAATAAGTAAAGTTATGAGGTGGTACAAGAGTATTTCAATTTAATTTTTTTTTGTATTTGTCGTAGTTTTCTTCCGATCGTATATCTAGAGGTAATTTATTGAATAATTTTAAACCCTTCAATGTATAGTGATGTTGTGCTGTTGTGGTTCGTTCGTCCTCCAACAGATATGACTCTTTTGCTAATATTTAATTGTGGTATAGTATTTTTATTAAAGAAATCTTTATGTATTTTTGAATGTAGCTATTACTTTGTGGTTATCCATTATAATAAAATGAAACAATGCAACTTTGTATAAACCACTTATATATTTTTTGAGAAATACTAAAGATAAAGACCATAAATTGACTAATTCCGGAATATATAAACTCAAATGCAATGATTGTCCCTCATTTTATATTGGAAAAACAACTCGTAATTTTGAAATCAGAATCAAAGAACATTTAAGGTGTCTTAATAATAATAATTTTTCTGAGTTCGCTAACCATATCATTGAAAATAACCATAGTTTTGAAAAAAACACAGGGATAAATATTCTTCATATTAATCATAAAGGAAAACGTTTAGATAACTTAGAAGCTTTGGAAATTAAAAAATCCCTTAAAAATAATGAATCTATTATCAACAAACAAAAAATATTGTCATATAGCCCAATCATGGATTTGTTCCCCTGCCCACCCACTCTACACTAATACCTACCCACCCAATCTACATTATTAACTAACAACGGCTCCACCCCTACCCTAATAAAACATTATTCTAAACTGTCAAATTAGTATAAGCTTTCCCTGACGAAGGAACGTTTGTTCCGAAACCGGTCGGATTTGCACATTTTATAAGTGGTTTATACAAAGTTGCATTGTTTCAAATCTTTATGTAATTGTAGTAGTGCAATTTTGTCATAAATTTTTGTAAGTGGGGGAACCGGGAAATCTTGGAAAGCATTTATTGTTGGGTAGTAGTAGGGCTTTTTTAAGATGATTTTTATTAAGATTTACTTTGTGTTTCCAATTACCCCTGAGATTAATATAGAATTATTTATAGTCTAGTCAATCTATAATTTAACCATACCTTGTTATAAGTAGATTCAACAAATTATTATATTTTATTCATTCTGATTATTATTATTAATGGTAGATTAACATTTTACTTATCATGCTCTGGTTTCAGATTTTACACTCTTTTCATCTTACACATTTAAATTCACTATATAATTTAAAACCTCCTTTTAAATAGGTTACATTTGGCAATTTTTGGATTCAGAGATAATTTGTTTTTATTTAAGTTACGAATATGGAGCAGCGCTTAGCCCAGCCTGAGTATCAGCCCACCACTGTGGAGAACCTATACCCCTCGGCCAAACAGCTATTCATCAAGAGGTCGCAAAGGTGTCGCCAGTGTGACCACAATGTCACTAAACCCGAATACAATCCCGGCTCCATCAAGTTTAAAATACAGCTGTTTGCTTAGTAAGTATCCATTCAATCCTGGACCATTTAAGTTTGGTTAGGTTTATATTATTTTATAAAATAGGTTTATAAATTTTAATGATAAGATTTTTGATTACTTATTTATTTTTATAATTTGCAGCTATCATATTCCGGAAGTGCGGATCATATCCTGTGAACCGTTGCAGCCCGGGAAAGCAAGTCAGTTGGTCCTCAAGCTGTCCAATCCCACGGGACATGACACCACCATACAGTTGCAGCCAATATCTGATCTGCAGGAACTTGCTCAAGACACCCCACCTGAAGGAGTTGATGAAGGCAAAACCAAGTTCCAGGAGGTAAAATACATAATTTCGGTTGTCAGTGCATGGGTGTGTGATTTTAAATTCTATTCTTGCGTAAAGCGTCAAATTATTTAAATCCAATGAACTTTAAATTCCCAAGTTTGACTGCTAAGTATAAATCATATCAGACAAGCAATAAAGTAGGAACAAACTTTATTTTATTAATTAATAATTTTTATTTGAAATGTGTATTTCTTTTCTTTAAACCTATGACAAATATTTACTAACATTTGGAAGTTTAAATTTTTTCTTTCAAAAGACAATTTGGAGTCGGGTATGGGTACCGTCACCGGGGATATATTTATTAGATAACCAACACCCCTGCCATAGATCACCTCGAGTGGTTCACTATGTTTGACGACTTAGGTGCCTGGGTTCATGGGGTGAGGTTTGTCTAGGTCCTGGCGGCAGATGCTTTTGCATGGCAAGCCAGATAGGAAGAGGAAGTGAATGGTTGAGGAAGGCCTTTTGACCTTCTCAGCCGGACTCTCTAGCCTCATCGCCTTGCAACACAGTGGGAGGGATGGATTCATACATTTGTCACTCTTAAACACACTGACCCCCAGATTCCTACCCACCCCTCATAATTTTTTCATCCCAGAATTTCCTCTTCCTAAAAATACCCCCTACACAGCATCCCCAAAGATGACGTTTGCCCTGAGGGTTTTGTTTTTCCTCAAAACCTGGGGTGTGGTGATAACGTAAAAAAAAAATTGTCCCATATTTTTTTAATGAATACTTTTTGGCAAATATTTTTTTAATGAATACTTCCAGCTTCACAAATTACCCTATGATTTTTCATGGCTCTGCGCTAGTATGAAATATCTTCGATGTTGACTTTTATGAATGTTTTGGTAGTTTTCTTTGAAATTGGCATGCAAATTTTTTTTGCTTATAAATAGACCCACTTAGGGATGCAAGGTTTTTAAAAATATCGATAATTATCGAATTAAGTCGATATTTTTATCTTTTTTTAAGAGCTTATAGAATCCAATGTACTTTTAGTTATTAAATGTTTATCGATTATGTATGGATATAATTTTTTATACTTACCTATGTGAATAATCACAAAATTTTGCTTCTTCTTCTTCTTCTTGTGCCCTGTCCGTTCAACGGACGTTGGCTATCATGTTGGCTATGCGGACTTTGTTTGACTTTGCCCGGAACAGCTCCACGGTAGACTGGCCAAACCACTGTCTCAGGTTTTTCAACCATGAGGTTCTCCTTCTTCCAGGGCCCCGTCTTCCGGCAATCTTTCCCTGCATTATGAGATGCAGGATCTCATAATTCTCTGGATGTCTCATCACATGTCCAAGATATTGAAGTTTTCGGATTTTTATAGTTTTAATTACTTCCTTTTCTTTATTCATCGGTTTTTTTTTAAAAACGGTTGAATAAAGAAAAGGAAGAACGGAAAATTTTGCTAGGTATATAAAATGTGTTTTTTTTTTATAAACTTATTTAAAAATATATTAATACCAGTATTTTATACCAGCTATCGTAACTATTTATTAATAAACTAGCAGACCCGGCCACACGTTGCTGTGGCTAACGAAACACAACGCCATTACCCAACCTTTATAAAATCCACACCACCCGCTTGCCAGCTGCCCGCTTGCCAGCTGCCCGCTTCCTGAATTGAATATTTGAATTTCTCGGCTTTTCTCTACTATAATAAGCATGTATTATAGATATAAACCTTCCTCTTGAATCAACTATATTATTATTATTATTTTTTATTTATATAATAATATAGTTAGCGATCGCCACAAATTATACAATGCTTGCAATGCAACACTGGATGTTTGAAAAGGGAAAATCAAATACCTACTTACTCTAGGACATCTATTTTCCAATTTCTTCCGTAGAACGAATTTCAAAAGTCACTATAGTACGGCCCGCCAGCCGTTTTAAATCGCACAAATATATGTTTTCTATGAATTTCTCGTCTCTTCTCTAATATAATTTACATGTATTATACATATAAACATTCCTCTTCAATCACTCTATCTATTGGTGAAAACCGTATGAAAATCCGTTGCGTAGTTTAAAAGATTAACACGCACATACATTTTGAGCGACTTCATTTTATACTATGTAATGACTATGTATTTTAAATAGTAAATTTGACATTTTGATTCCTTGTAGCCGGTTTCTGCTTTGAGTTATAGTGGCTTTGAAAACAGATAATTTTTTTCGATATTTCGATACATTGATATATCGATATCGGCGTATCGTTGGTATCGATAAATATCGATATTTTTAGGGGTCGATATATCGATTTTTATCTGTTTTCCAATATATATCGTTGCATCCCTAGACCCACTCAATGTTTTATCGTTGAGGCAGTTAAGTGTATAAATACCGAGAAAGCAATGACATGTTTTCATTTTATCTTTCCCTATAACCACTGGAGCGCTTTTTGCCACAATATGGCACTATTTAAAATACCTCTGATTGCTTTGCTGCCAATTTTGGCAAATTTTCCCTTATAAGTAATTAAGCTTATATGATACCCTCGGAATATTTCGTAAACTGTCAAAATGTGTTTATTTTTACATTGCTAGATGGCAGTAGGGGTGTCTTCCCAGATTTCAAAAGGTCAACATTATATGTACTTGCATTATGTACATCCAAGCACAGTATTTTTAAATAATGAAGTAAAAAACAAACCAATAACAAAGTGTGGTTTGTTTATGGAACTTATTCTGTTGGTAGAATATTTAGTATGATCCTTTTTATAAATGTTTCATCATTTGCTTGTTCTTGGTCCTTCCACATAGGCTTCCATTATAAACAGCGTTTGGAATCTGGTGGTTGACATTTGGAGTCGATTTAATGGTGTTTTTTTTATAAATTTAATTTCTAAATATTCAGTCGTTTATTGTTTTTTAAACTATATTTTCTAGAATTCATCATTATTATTACTATCCCCAAATTGGAAACGTATATTTGATAGAATAACTATACATATTAATAACATCATTAATAATATTGACTTTGAGAAATAAAAGAAAGTTTCTTTTTTATATATATACTAGCTGGTACCCGGCATGCGTTGCTATGCCATTTAATAAAGAAATTGTTTCTCCCTGCGTGTCCTTTCCCATTCGTACCGTTTACCTTCCTCCTCACCTTCCTCTCCCGCGTCCCCTCCCCCTCTCACGTTCCCACTCCTCCTCCTCCACCTTCCCTCTCCTCACTCTACTCCCCCCTTCCCCCGTCCCGCGAACCCCACTCCCGAGTTCCCCTCCCCCCTTCCGTATTCCTTCCTTTCCCATTCGTCCCGTTCCCTCCCTTACTGATTACCATGCTATTCAATCTGATTTTGAGATTATTAATGCAAATTTAAGTAAAGTACGAACCTATGATCACGATGTTGGGAACACGTGTCATTAAAATCATAAAAAGTCAAAAAAATTCTCGCGAGTCCACGCTCAAAACACACTTTAAAAAATTAAAACAAATATTGCATTTTGATGGTTATTTTGTTATCTTTAAAAACGCGAAATATCATTTTTCAAGGAACGCCATCTTGTTAAGGCTCTGCAACTCGGCCCGAAAAGAAGAAGATGGAGAGATACGAAATTACGAATGTTAGAGGAGAGTGCTAACATTTACAGCGACAAAATCGATGCGAAAATTGCGAAAATGTTTAATAAAACACGACTCGTTTAAAATAGAGCAAAAATCTTGCGGGCATTATCTTAAACAGCATTTAAAGAAACACTGTGAATTTTTTCATACATATAACTTGTAAAATAACTGAAACAAACGTGTTAATAATAATTTTTGGAGCATACTTTGCGATTTTTTTCTATCGAGGGAATTTAATATAATTTTAATGGAATTTAATATAATTTCGGCACGGGCAAAGTCTAGATATTATCTTCAAGAATAACATATATTTTTTTAAGAGCTTTAAAACTTACCGTGTTTAAGGGAAATATGTAATAAATCGGTACAAATCTTGGTTGCGGGCCCTTAATTACGACGGCAAACGTCTTGTGTGATTTTTCGTGTTTATGAAACTGAACAAAATAATGATTAATACGCATTATTTGTCATTTCCGAAGATTGCATTTCGTACTTATTATTGTCTAACTGACAGAAAGTGATTTTTTCTTTTAAAAATGCATATTTCATCGTCGTAATTAACATGGCGGTCCTTGAAAAATGACATTTCGTGTTTTTTAAACAAAAAATAAAAAATTAAAACGCAATATTTTTCAATTCCGGTTACTGAATTACTTATTACTAACCATTATTTACCTAGTACAATTTGTTTTATTTTTTAACCCCTCCGCAACGTAAGCAGATATATGCGTTAAAAATACGACAGCAGTCAAGTACAATAAGCGTCTTTATACGTCAGCGCGTGTGTCTCCATAGAAATCGTTCTGACTCCGTTATTGTTTTAGTGACATCCCTAAAATAAAAAGTGAAAAGTCGATAGTGAATCATGCTGCACATCTCTATTCAAGTTGTCCATAGAAATACATTAAAAGAACATTCTGTCAGACGCGCAGTCTGACACATAATTTATCCCGCCAAATTTCCTACAGGCGGGTCGACCGCGCCCGACATTGTTAATTTTAATTAAATATTTTTATATGAAATGATAAAAAAGTGAGGTGACAAAAGTGTTTATTACACATTTATACAATAGAATAAGTATTGTTGTTTACATAATCTGTGATTTTAGTACCGTTTTCACATAAAAACATCACATGAGTCATTTTTACATTTTTTTAATGTTTGCATTCTAAATTTTAATATTTAAAAATATTAATATTTATTTGTAATATAATAATTCGAAAGCTTATTTTGTAACCTGTCTAAAACAGTTTTTACTATTCGGCTACGTTCAGAAATGTTTCATTTATAGAGCTTTAAGTGTGAAGCGAATAACACAAAGTTTTCGTAAAATGTCATTTCGTTTATGACGTTATAAGTGCATATTGGCGATTTTCTGAGGGGTTAAAAGTGTTTTTTAAGGATATATTATGAATATACGTAAATAGGTTATGAGAAATCGCCTTTTCAAACTTTGACACCTCATAGTGTGGAAGATACTCCCAGTATCACCCTGGTGCAAGACCACCATTCAGTATTGAAACGTTGCTTAAAATGGCTTTAGCCGTGTTTGGTAACCAGATCTGAATAGCCAGGTACTTCCCCACCTTCCTCTTTCCTATCTCCTTCCCCTCCCCATTACCTTCAGCCTCATAAAATACCCCAATTGGGGATGCCATAGTCTCACTGGCTCCACCCACTCTTAAAGGGATATGATACCCTCCAAACATTTCGTAAACTGTCAAAATGTGTTTATATTTACATCGCTAGATGGCAGTAGGGGTGTCTTCCCAGATTTCAAAAGGTCAACATTATATTTGCGTTATGAACATCCAAGCAGAGTATTTTTAACTATCGAAGTAAAAAAACAAACCAATAACAAAGTGTGGTTTGTTGATGGAACTTATTATGTTGGTAGAATATTTAGTATGATCCTTTTTATAAATGTTTCAACTTTTGCTTGTTTATGGTCCTTTCACATAGGCTTCCATTATTAACAGCGTTTGGAATCTCGTGGTTCACATTTGGAGTCGATTTAATGAAGTTTTTTTTTTTAAATTTATCTTCTAAATATTCAGTCGTTTATTGTTTTTTAAACTATATATTTTCTAGAATTCATCATTATTATTACTATCCCCAAATTGTAAACGTATGTTTGATAGAATATCTATAAATATTAATTACATCATTAATAATATGACTTCAACAAATAAAAGAAAGTTTCTTTTTTATTTATATATTTATTCTGTGTTAATTAGTACAACTACACAATATTTTTTTTTAATCATGGCAGTAGCTGTCGTGCAAGGCTGCAGAAAACCATGACAAAACTGCAGCGACACTCTTTGTTTTAATAAAACATACATATAATAAAAATTGTTTATTCCAGAACTAGCGAATTCCAGGCAGAGCTCGCTATTATATGTATACATATAGAAACCATCGCGGGCATGCACACATAACCTAACGAGTCGATTGCATTCATATTTATTCTGTTTTATTGTTTATGTAATACATGTAATTAATATTGTTAATTATATATTTGCTTCTGTTCTTGTAAAAGCCCACTAGGGCGTTACTAAAATATAAAATAAAAAAAATAAAAAATAAATAAAATCCCCAAAAGTGTCATCGCAATTGGATGAACGGTTAGCAACGCATAATTTCATGATGCCAGAACTCACTATATACAGGATTTTAAGGGACGTACTTGACTTACTTTAACCAATGATTCCTGACATTATTTGGAGTAAAAAATGTAAATGAAATTTTGGTCTCCGGTGACTTTTTTGGTGACTCTTTTTTTCAAATTTTTTTTCTTCAAAATCAAACAAAAAAAAAATTCTTCCGCATGTCGTCACTGGTCACTCAGCTGAGTAACAGACCAACCACTAACCACCCCTCCAACTATCCAATAACTACAATTTTTTTACATTTTCGTAGAAAAAAAAAAACATAAAAAATGTCACCGGAGACCAAAATTTTTTAAACATTTTTTCCTCTAAATAATGTCAGGAATCATTGGTAAAAGTAAGTCAAGTACGTCCCTTAACACCCTGTATATAGAAACCATCGCAGGCATGCACACAACAACTCACCAAAGTTTCCTCGCAATCGGATGAACGCTTTAGTAACGCATTTTCATGACGCCAGAGCTCACTATTATATATAGAAACCATCGCGGGCATGCACACATCAAATCCTCAAAGTGTCACGCAATCGGATGAACGGTTAGCAACGCATAATTTCATGATGCCAGAACTCACTATATATATATATATATATTTATTACATATACAGGGTGTCCCAAAAGAAAGTTGATATTTGTTTTGCTTTCTGTGTGAACGCAACTTTTCCGAGGGACGCGGGGGATTTGTCAATCAGTAGTCTGGCTCTTGGGAATTTAATCGCTATGAAGCATTTCTCGGGAGCAACCGCGCGTTGTGCGTGAGTGAGTTTTACAAAAATGGTGATTCGGCGACTGTAGTGTGTAAAAGATTCTGCAATATTTGAGGTTTTCGTCAATTCAATGATGCGCCAAGCATTCCTCTCATTCGAAAATGGGTCAAAAAGTTTGAAGAGATCGGTACAACGCTGGCAAAACCAAAATCCGGGCGACCAAGGTCATCGAGAACGGTAGAAAACGTAGAGAGTGTTTATCAGTCTTTTCGTAACGACTCAAACTATTCATTAGATCATCGTTACACAGCATTTTGCACAAAGACCTAATGCTGCACCCCTACAGACTTACTGGCTATAACCAAAGAACATGGTTCCAGCAAGACGGAGCAACATCACATACGTCCAATATTTGTGTTGAATATATAAGACCGTACATACTCATCGATTGTTGGAAGCCATCTAAAATTGCTTCAGCCTCCATTCCGCTTGAAGAACCAACACAATTTTTAAAGCACGTGTGCTCGGGCATAGGAATTTTCAAATTTATAGCTCTTGTGCAGGTTGTACAGTACTTGTTTTTAACTGCCATGTAAATAATTTTTTTTGTGCGGTAACCGATAATCGTAGCAGGTCCTGAGGGGGCGGAGTAGTTGGTTTTATAAGATCGCTTGGACCAACACGCATCAGCTACTACAGTGATCATCGGCGTCCCGTTTTCGTCAACATCGCCGCTTTGAATAGCCAGTTTTTTTTCTTCGTCGGCTGCCGCAGCCATACTGGTAAATTTGGTTTTCTCCCACCATTCACAAACCTTCTTATGGCATTTTCCATATCCAGCAATAGATAAGGACGGAATTTCAAGGGTAGCACATAGCTCATAGCACATAGCACATAGAATCGGGTTATTCGGGCATGGAATGCCCGAATAACCCGATTCTATGCTCATTATTCCCGACACAAAAGATTCGTTGATGCCAATGCCTTCTTGTAGGCTTTCGGACGTTTTAAGTTTAAAAGTCTTACCACATAACACGCATTATAAATTAAAAGTAGAATTCAAACCATTTCTATTTTCTGAGGTAATTCGTAAATGCTTTAAATTGCAGTTAAAAGGGGAATCATGTTGACTAATACATTGGAGTTGTTTAAAAAAATAATCAAATTGTACTACTCTCCGCCCTTCTATGCAAATATCATCGCTTTCTTCTATCACCTCTTCAATAGTAAGCTCCTGCTCCAATTCTTCACAGCTCCATCCTTGGTCTTCGGTCACAGGTAATTTCGCCAAAGAATTACTGTTTTTTTGCTCCTAAACAATGTAGAAATAAAAACTGATTACCATGCTATTCAATCTGATTTTGAGATTGTTAATATAAATTTTGGTAAAATACGAACCTATTATCACGATGTTGGGAACACGTATTATAAAAATCATAAAAATTGAAAAAAATTCCCGCCCATCGACAATATATTTTAAGAGGGCCAACGCAGGTGCATGTAACAAATGTTCCGATATATTAGGAATATAAGTAAATAGGTTACCTAAATAAAATACGTAAATAAAAGTACCTTTTCGACAGTAGTGGCTGATGATTCAATAAGAATATCCTCGTGCTCTAAATCTTCCAAGTTTGGTCCTTTGTGTGCAATATTTACGGTAGGCTCATTTGGTTCTATCGTATGTTGGTGTTCTTGCTGTATTTTTTCCTAAATAAAAAAGAAAAAAAATACATTAAGGAATTAAGACGAAAAATTCCCCCCCCCCCCCCCCCCCCCCCTCCCACCTCCTGGGACTCCGACGCACTCAAATTCATTTGTTATTTGAAGCATACCTTGTTTGGAGTATTTTTTCCTGCTGCCATGGATAAATCATGTTTTGATCTACAAAGAGAAAAATAATATTATTATTTGGAACTTCCCTACACAAAACATAATATGTAGAATTTCTTTGATTTGACAATGTGTGTGTGAATGGTTACGTATTTATATGCAGAAAGGCGATATTTTTGTTAATTTCCTTTAAAATTTTTTTTTTGTCTATTTCTCAAACACCATGTACATTAAACATTATTCACTTCATTTGAAATTTTAGATAAAAATAAATAAACGGTAATAAACTGGTTAACTCTTTAAACCCGTTATACTGAAAGTATAAGGTAATTTTTGTATTTATTACCAAACACCGCGCACAAAATGTGCCGCGAAATATGTAACTTGCCGAAACACCGGCCGTACTACGTATATTATAGCTGTGTATGTGTACACATTTAATAGCATCTCCCACACGCACACTTCGGAGCGACCGAGTCCTGCGCCGCTTCAGGCCGCCGCGCAGAAAAGTCTCATAGTGAACTGCGCTGTAAACCTATCGGTCTTTACTTTTTTGCACGGCGCGACTCGTGTCGAAGTGTGCGTGTGGAACAAAACAAGCCAGCTGCCAATAGACATGAACTTCGTACTGACTATACAGGAAAGAACGCACAGGCAATGTTATATTTTTACACGTTTGGAAATATAGCCGTTAAAAAAGTACATCTCGGACAATTTTGCACGAAAAAATATAATTTGTGATTACTTACTGTTTTTGTAGCTTCCTTTCCTGATATTGTTGCAATCTTTCAAGTGTGTCGGTATTCTACGTTTAGAGCCATTAATGAAACATTTTGACGGCATTTACAAAATATATACGCTATTAAACGAGGAGCGTATAGTTTCCACGCCTATCAACGGAAGATTCTAGCCCGGAATGAGTTAAAAGCTCTGGAGTGTGTTAGAATTTGGTGTAAAATGAAGTATTTATTTAATTGTTAATATCCACAGATATCATAACAATAATAAGAAGCCGTACTTCTACTCTGTATTATGTACATATTTTAAATTTAAAATATTGTGCAAAATCATTATTAATGCGACAATCATAGATTTAAGTTTAAAAAATGGGTTGTATGGTGTATCAATGTTTTTATTTTTCATGGTCGAATGCCTACACCAATTACAAAAAAAAATAAGCTGATTGAAAAATAAAGGTCCATTATTTGATAACAAAAAATATCAAGTCTGAGAATGACACACGAAAGGTATTAAGTGTGGGTTATAGGGGCAGAATGGTTATTTTCTGAAAAACGGCTCTCTAAAACGGCTTAATACTACATTTCATGTGTCATTCTCAGACTTGATATTTTTTGTTACTAAATAATGGACCTTTATTTTTCAATCAGCTTATTTTTTTTGTAATTGATGTAGGCATTCGACCAAGAAAAATAAAAACATTGATACACCATACAACCCATTTTTTAAACTTAAATCTATGATTGTCGCATTAATAATGATTTTACACAATATTTTAAATTTAAAATATATACATAATACATACATCTGTAGAAGTACGGCCTCTTATTATCGTTATGATATCTGTAAATATTAACAATTAAATAAATACTTCATTTTACATCAAATTCTAACAGATATTATAGCTTCTTGCTTATTCCGGGAGAGAAGCCCCCGGCAGCAAGTAGTGAAACTCTACGCTCCTGGTTTTATGGCGTATATATTTTGAAAATGCCGTCAAAATGCTTCATTAATGGCTCTAAACATAGAATACTGACACACTTGAAACGTTGCAATAATCTCAGAAAGCTACAAAAACAGAAAGTACTCGAAAATTCTCTTTTTTGGTGCAAATTTGTCAAAATGTTTCTTTTCAACCGCCATCTTGGTCCCATCGTTGAAAATATAACGTTTAATGTGCGTTCCAATTCCGAAAACAATAGAAAATAATGGTTAGTAATAAGTAATTCAGTAACCGGAATTGAAAAATATTGAGTTTTAATGCGGTTTTTTTTAATTAAAATATTGCGAAATGTCATTTTTCAAGGACCGCTATTTTTTTTTTTTTTTTAGTGCCGGCAACCCGGGCGTTTATTTATTTTTCATTTATTTATAAAGTTTTATTTTACCCACCTCACTAGACATAGTCTGTTCCGAGGTAAGTAAATAACATTTTATATTTATTAAAAGGATATGAACCAGAGTAGATATAATATTATAAAAAGCTAAATAGTAGTATAAAAAGATAAAAAATTATGTGATAATAAAAATGATAAAAAATAATAATGATAAAAAAAGAAGTATAAAAAGATAAAAAACAATGTGAAATTATATGCCATGTTATGTTATGCTATGTTAATTACGATGATGAAATATGCATTTTTAAAAGAAAAAATCACTTTCTGTCAGTTAGACAAAAGTATGTCAATAAGTACGAATTGCAATCTTCGGAAATGATAAATAATGCGTATTAATCATTATTTTGTTCGGTTTCATAAACACGAAAAATCACGCGAGACGTTTGCCGTCGTAATTAACAACATGGCGTTCCTTGACAAATAACATTTCGCGTTTTTAAGATAACAAAATAACCATCAAAATGCAATATTTTTCAATTTGTTTTAATTTTTTAAAGTGTGTTTTGAGTGAGAATTTTTTTGACATTTTATGATTTTAATGACACGTGTTCCCAACATCGTGATCTTAGGTTCGTACTTTACTAAAATTTACACTAATAATCTCAAAATCAGATTGAATAGCATGGTAAGCAGTTTTTATTTCTACATTGTTTAGGAGCAAAAAAACAGCAATTCTTTGGCGAAATTACCTATGACCGAAGACCAAGGATGGATCTGTGAAGAATCGGAGCAGGAGCTTACTATTGTAGAGGTGATAGAAGAAAGCGATGATATTTGCATAGAAGGGCGGAGAGTAGTACAATTTGATTATTTTTTTAAACAACTCCAATGTATTAGTCAACATTATTCCCTTTTTAACTGCAATTTAAAGCATTTACGAATTACCTCAGAAAATAGAAATGGTTTGAACTCTACTTTTAATTTAAAATGCGTGTTATGTGGTAAAACTTTTAAACTAAAAACGTCTGAAAGCCTACAAGAAGGCATTGGCATCAACGAATCTTTTGTATCGGGAATAATGAGCATAGGATCGGGTTATTCGGGCATGGAAGAGTTATGTGCTACCATTGAAGTTCGGTCCTTATCTGTTGCTGGATATGGAAAATACCATATGAAGGTTTGTGAATGGTGGGAGAAAACCAAATTTACCAGTATGTCTGCGGCAGCCGACGAAGAAAAAAAACTGGCTCTTCAAAGCGGCGATGTTGACGAGAACGGGACGCGTTTTAAAAGAGTAATAATTTAAAATTTAAACAGGTTTAAGTAATTTATATTTCAATGAAGCACAATCATACTAACAACAACAAAGCTTTTTGTCTGAATTGTGCTTCATTGATATTAAACATATCGATATCCGAAGTGATTCTATTTAACATAGGATGGTTTTCTGCAGCCTGCAGCCTTGCACGACTGCTACTGCCATGATAAAAAAAGATTATTGTTTAGTTGTACTAAATAACACAGAATAATTTAATAAATATATAATTAAAAAAGCTTTCTTTTATTTCTCAAAGTCAATATTATTAATGATGTTATTATTATGTATAGATACTCTATCAAATATACGTTTCCAAATAATTTCGTTATAGAAATAAATTTAGCACGCAACTGTTTTTTTGTATTAAAAGAATTGTCTATAGATTTTTAAAATTATTGATATTTTAAATACGTACCTGTGTTGGTTGAATACCAAATTTGCCTGTTTCGCTTGGTCACCCCATTACTTCAGAATGACTTCGCTTTCATTCAAACATTGGGGATTTGATGTGTGCGATGGTTTTTATATACAATAGTTAGTTCAAACTTCTGACATCGTGAAATTATGAATTGCTAACCGTTCATCCGATTGCGAAGAAAGTTTGGTGAGTTGTTGTGAGCACGCCCGCGAAAGGGGGAGGGGACGCGATAGAGGAAGGGGAGGCGGAAGGGGAACGGGACGAATGGGAAAGGACATGCGGGGATAAACAATTGTATCAAAATGTATTACAATAAACAATATATTTTTGAAATAACTCGGGAGGGGGGAGGGGGATCCGCGGGAGGGGGGAGGGGAACTCGCGAGGGGTGTTCGCGGGACGGGGGAAGGGGGAAGTAGAGTGAGGAGAGGGAAGGTGGAGGAGGAGGAGGAGTGGGAACGTAAGAGGGGAAGTGGACGCGGGAGAGGAAGGGGAGGAGGAAGGTAAACGGGACGAATGGGAAAGGACGCGCAGGGAAAAAACAATTTCTTTATTAAATGGCATAGCAACGCATGCCGGGTACCAGCTAGTATATTAATGAAAAAGAAACTTTCTTTTATTTCTCGAAGTCAAAATTATTAATGATGTTATTAATATGTATAGTTATTCTATCAAATATACGTTTACAATTTGGGGATAGTAATAATAATGATGAATTCTAGAAAATATAGTTTAAAAAACAATAAACGACTGCATATTTAGAAGTTAAATTTAAAAAAAAAAAACACACCATTAAATCGACTCCAAATGTGAACCACGAGATTCCAAACGCTGTTTATAATGTAAGCCTATGTGGAAGGACCACAAACAAGCAAATGATGAAACATTTATAAAAAGGATCATACTAAATATTCTACCAACAGAATAAGTTCCATAAACAAACCACACTTTGTTATTGGTTTGTTTTTTACTTCGTTTTAAAAATACTGTGCTTGGATGTACATAACGCAAGTATAATGTTGACCTTTTGAAATCTGAGAAGACACCCCTACTGCCATCTAGCGATGTAAAAATAAACACATTTTGACAGTTTACGAAATGTTCCGAGGGTATCATATCCCTTTAACCCCTCCGAATTTTCGAGAATATTAGCTTTTGGTGTCTTAAACGAAATGACATTTTACGAAAACTTTTAGTTATAACCGCTTCACAATTAAAGCTCTATAAATGAAACATTTCTGAACGTAGCCGAATAGTAAAAACTGTTTTAGACAGGTTACAAAATAAGCTTTCGAATTATTATATTACAAATAAATATTAATATTTGTAAATATTAAAATTTAGAATGCAAACATTAAAAAAATGTGAAAATGACTCACGTGATGTTTTTATGTGAAAACGGTACTAAAATCACAGATTATGGAAACAACAATACTTATTCTATTGTATAAATGTGTAATAAACACTTTTGTCACCTCACTTTTTTATCATTTCATATAAAAAAATTTAATAGAAATTAACGATGTCGTGCGCCCGTCGGAAATTTGGCGGGATAAATTATGTGTCAAACTGCGCGTCTGACAGAATGTTCTTTTTATGTATTTCTATGGACAACTTGAATAGAGATGTGCAGCATGATTCACTATCGACCTTTCACTTTTTATTTTACAGATGTAACTAAAACAATAACGGAGTTATAACGGTTTCTATGGAGACACACGCGCTGACGTGTAAACACGCTTATTGTACTTGACTGCTGTCGTATTTTTAACGCATATATCTGCTTACGTTGCGGAGGGGTTCAGCCGTTTTAGAGAGCCGTTTTTCAGAAAATAACCATTCTGCCCCTATAACCCACTCTTAAGTAGAAGTTTACGATTTAATAAAAAAAATTTAATAAATCCTACGAATATGTGATTATCGATAAAAGATAGGTGAATTTATTGGCTGTATAGAACTATAATCAGTTTCTACGTCTCCATATCAAAATTCGGAGGTATGATTTTTTTAATGTGGGCGGAAAATATTCAAAATGATCACCAAAAAATTTCGAGCAATCGGAGAAAAAAGTTTTAAATTACGCTGTCGCTTCGGTGGATAACCACGAATCTTGCATAACTTATTCAACAATGCTTCGTTTAGCCCCTAAATAGCTTGATTTGTCTCATAACATGGTTTTATTTTCAGATTGACAATCAGTACGCAAAGAACTTCATCGCCTGCACAGCGCAGCTAGTGCCCCCACCAGATGAGCTGAGATTGCCTCAGCGAGATGACGCATCGGAATATGTCGACGATACTCAAAATTATAATGACGATCCAAAGTAAGTATCAGAATCATTTTTATTTTTTATTTTAGTTTATTTAGGAAACAAACAGTTATACATATTTTAATAAGAAAGTAACATATTACATGATTGCATTAACCAGCGATGTTTCCGCTAAAATTTATAATATATATATAAAAACATAGATTAAAACATTAAAGAAAATATAAAGTGGTAGAAAAAAAAGAAAATATATTGTATATATATACAACCGAAATGAAAAAAAAACACACACACAAATTAAAGCCTATGGGATATATAAATCATCAAATATTATTATTATAATAAAAAGAAGGAAAACCAACATAATGAGAATGAAAAAAAAAAATTAAAAAATAACATGCAGCAGGGGTGGAGAGTTCGTAATTAATAGGAGGCGGATAGTGGAGGCAAAACGTTAAATTCCAGAGCCGCTCATTATTAAAGGCAAAACAATTAAATTTTCGTTATTTAACCGTTCAAATTTGTTCTAAACAGAGTGTAGTTTGTGCAGGTGGCTAGCGAATACAACGAGAGATTTGGTGTGAACAATTTTTCAATTCTGTATTATTTTCGACGAAATTGGTTTTCAAACAGAGAATTCGTACACACAACACTTTTGCGCATACAAATATATTAGATTTTCAGTTTGGAGGTTGTGTGATATCAATTGTGTTATTTTAATGAAATATTATACCAAGTATGTAAGAAATAAATAGAAAATTTAATAATAACGATATTCCAGTTTTGTAACAATTATTACAAGCAATAATTGTCAGCCTGAGACACTCATTTACATTGAAAAATCTTCCGAGAAAAGATACTTGCCGCCAACGGGACTTGAACCCGTGTCCTTCCGATTGCCGGTCGAATGCTCTGACCACTGAGCTATGGCGGCTTATCAAATACCCGCCAAATAATTCAATATATACTAGTGTTTCATTCAACAATTACTGCTTGTTATATTTTTTCCACCTGAAAACAACCAACTTTATTTTTGCAAGGAAGACATTGTTAGTGTTAAATCCCTCGCTAGGTGGCGTCGAGACAAATTATGTCTGCATTTATTGGGGAAATACTTAAACTTGTTAAATATTAATTATTATTTTTTTTAATTTATAAACTAACGTTTAGACAAGATTTTTATGCATAGCACAAAGGGTAACAATTATTACAAGCAATAATTGTCAGCCTGAGACACTCATTTACATTGAAAAATCTTCCGAGAAAAGATACTTGCCGCCAACGGGACTTGAACCCGTGTCCTTTCGATTGCCGGTCGAATGCTCTGACCACTGAGCTATGGCGGCTTATCAAATACCCGCCAAATTTCAATATATACTAGTGTTTCATTCAACAATTACTGCTTGTTATATTTTTTCCACCTGAAAACAACCAACTTTAAGCAAGTATCTTTTCTCGGAAGATTTTTCAATGTAAATGAGTGTCTCAGGCTGACAATTATCTAATAATTAAATTTGTCTCGACGCCACCTAGCGAGGGATTTAACACTAACAATGTCTTCCTCGCAAAAATAAAGTTGGTTGTTTTCAGGTGAAAAAATATAACAAGCAGTAATTGTTGAATGAAACACTAGTATATATTGAATTATTTGGCGGGTATTTGATAAGCCGCCATAGCTCAGTGGTCAGAGCATTCGACCGGCAATCGGAAGGACACGGGTTCAAGTCCCGTTGGCGGCAAGTATCTTTTCTCGGAAGATTTTTCAATGTAAATGAGTGTCTCAGGCTGACAATTATTGCTTGTAATAATTGTTACCCTTTGTGCTATGCATAAAAATCTTGTCTAAACGTTAGTTTATAAATTAAAAAAAATAATAATTCCAGTTTTGTCGCTGGCAGTTTTGGTGCAGAGCAAACTACTGTGATATATCATACAAAATATTATGACATGCAAAAGTTGAGTTCAAATGGAAAGGTATAAATCAATCATACTATAATAATATTACACCCTCTGTCTTTTTGTGCTCAAAATTACTTTATTAGATTTGCTAGCTATAGTTCGTCGCGCCTAACATGAAATATGATACCATTTTTTTACAATATTATAAAACGTGATAATAATATTATTGTCTCTTTCTCTTCTATACAAAACATACGGAAGAGGACAGACACTTATTGTCCGCTTGTTTATCATAAAAACAATCCTTTGTTAAATACAAGAGCAACTGTAAGGGTTTTCGTAATTTTCATAATCTTCTAATACGAATTAGTATTTGAAAATAATATCAATTTATTTATTATTGAAATATGTAGGCAGTATTTTTAAGAAATCTTTTATCCAATAAAGGGTTCCCGGGACGGCCTTTCCCATACCCGCCTTCCAAATTGTATGGGTACCGCCGCCCCAGGAACCATTTATTGGATAGCGAACACCTCAACCATAGGTCACCTTAAGTGGTTCGCTACGTTTGGTGACTTAGCAGGAGTGCCCGGGTTCACGGGGTAAGGTTTGTCCGAGTCTTGGCGGCGGATGTGTCTGGTTGAGGTAGACCTTGTGACCTCTTTTGGAACATCGCCTTGCACTCGTCACTCCTGGACCCACTGACCCCAAGATTCCTACCCACTCCTCAAACCTTATCCTTCCCAGAACTTCCTCTTCTTCCTTTCCTTTAAAAGACCCTCCACAAAGCATCTCCAAAGATGACATGGGCTCTGAGGGAAAATATTTTCCTCAGGGCCTCCTGTGTGCAGCTATTGGAAATAAAATTCTACGGCATGTGCGATCGAGGGGTAAGGGTCTTGACTAGCAATCCGGTGGTCACGGGTTAAAATCCTGACGTATGAAGATGACATACGCCCTTAGGAAAATTATTTCTCTCCGGGCCTGTCAACCCCTGGGGCTGGTGTGTGGAGGATCTTTTTTGAAAAGGAAAGAGTGACCCTGGGTCTTGAAGAGACAGAAGGGAGGAAACAAAGATGCCGGAAAATCGTTCCAGAGCCGAGATGTTGAACTCAAAAACGGGTCGTAGGAATGACCCATTATCATGTGACAAATGTCGGACGGGTAAATTTTAAAATGATTAAAAACTAGCTGGTATCCGGCATGCGTTGCAATGCCATTGAAAGAAATAAATTGATTCTCCCTGCATGTTCTTTCCCGTGCGTCCCCGTTCACCTCCCGAGTCCCTTCCCATCCCGCGTTCCCCAGCTGGTACCCGGCATGCGTTGCAATCCCATTGAAAGAAATAAATTGATTCTCCCTGCAAGTTCTTTTCCGTGCGTCCCCGTTCACATCCCGAGTCCCCTTCCCATCCCGCGTTCCCCAGCTGGTACCCGGTATGCGTTGCAATGCCATTTAAAGAAATAAATTGATTCTCCCTGCATGTTCTTTCCCGTACGTCCCCGTTCACCTCCCGAGTCCCCTTCCCCTCTCACGTTTCCCTTTCACCTTCCCCGAATTCCCCCTCCCACGTCACCCCTCCCGCAAACCCCACCTCTCCCGTTCCCCTCCTCTTCCTGCCTTTCCTCCATGCCACTAAAATATACACATTTTCATTTATACAAATTTCAAAACGCTAGAGCTTACCATTATATGTATAAAGCCTGTAAGCCAGAGTGGAAAAAGCTCTCCAGCCTAGTGTGAGACAACCATTCGGAATTCAAACATTGCTTGAAATGACTTTGACCATGCTTGATGACCAGATCAGAATAGCCAGGTGATTCCCAACCTTCCCCGTCTCCTTCCCCTCCCCACTACCTTAAGCCTCACAAAGCACTCCGATTTGGGCTGCCATAGCCTCACTAGTACAAGATGGTTGGGAGCAATTGGGACTCTTGTGCGGTATTCACATAAAAAATATTTATTTTTAACTTCAAAACCTCATATTGTAATATTTAATAAAATGAAGACAATATAAGCGAAACTCAATGGAAAATCTGGAGACAGAAAAATCAGAAAAAGATGTTGGCACCTCTGGGACTATTTAAAAATAAGTATTTAATAGGTACCTAAGCGTTTTTTGCGAGTTTAAAAATTAAGTTATGCCTTCCCTAGAGTACGGCTCTGTAATAGCCTCCACTTGGCCGCCTCTTAGTAATTAACAATTTGTTTTAATTTTTTCTATTATGGATTTAATAAATTGGCCTGAGGACAAATGGAAAATATCAGCGTCGTAAAAGATATCATTGTATTTTGTGCACGTCCTTCGGAGAAATGAATGTTGTGTGTAATTTGTTTTTGAGTGTGGGATGTGGAATAGTTGGTTTGATCTTGTGTTTCTTATTGGACAATGGAAATTAATGTGTTCTAGAAGATAGTTGTTGTCAACAACGTTGTTGATGATTTTGAATAAAAATTTTTGATCGGATATATTTCTTCTATCTTCTAAAGTTGATAAATTATGGAATGTTAATGAGTCTTTTAGGTTTTCTGAAGTTCGAAAGATTTTAAAGTCTAGGTGTTTCAATATCTTTTTTTGAATTCTTTCTAACCTTTCAATATTTACTTTGTATTGGGGATTCCATATGACTGATCCGAATTCTAATATTGAGAGAACAAAAGAGATGTACAATATTTTGATTACGTGTGGTGACCTAAATGGTTTGGTCACTCTTATGATGAATCCTAGAAGTTTGTACACCCTGTCACAGATAGAATTTATATGTGTTCGGAAAGACATTCTGGAGTCCATTATTATTCCTAAGGCCCTCACTTCACAACATCTTTTTATCTCTATGTCATTGATTTTGTACAGGAATATTAGGGGGTTTATGCTTTTGGTGAATGATATTGTGTTACATTTTTCCAGATTAAGGAACAGTTGGTTGT
This sequence comes from Limnephilus rhombicus, assembly GCA_929108145.2. Taxonomy (NCBI): domain Eukaryota; kingdom Metazoa; phylum Arthropoda; class Insecta; order Trichoptera; family Limnephilidae; genus Limnephilus; species Limnephilus rhombicus. The sequence goes on from OV815278.1 coordinate 40,010,275, forward strand.
TGGCACAATATATTCTAAGCCTATTGATATCATCTTGCAATTCTAGGCTGTCATTAATATTAGTGATTTTTTTGTAAATTTTAGTGTCATCAGTAAAAATTTGGAATTTGGAATTTTTAAAGCATTTACCTATATCATTGATATATAAAATAAACAAGAGAGGTCCGAGATGTGATCCTTGCGGGATTCCTGAAGGTATATTGTAAAAACGCGAGGAGAAACCCTTAGCCCTAACTGCTTGACTTCTGTTTGTTACATATGATTTGATCCATCTGAGAAGGTCACCATTAATCCCGATTTTTAACAGTTTCTTCAGAAGCAGGTCAATGTTAATTTTATCAAAGGCTTTTGAAAAATCCGTATAGATAGAGTCTACTTGATTTTTACCACCCATAGAATTTAAAATAAAATCTGTGTATTCCGGAAGGTTCGTCTCGACCGAGCGTTTTCTGAAAAAGCCGTGTTGATTTTTAGATATGATTGTTTGTACCGCTGGAAAAAGTTGATCAAGAACTATGTTTTCCATGATTTTGCTGACAATTGGGAGTTTGGAGATGGGCCTGTAGTTGGTAATGCTCTCATCTAATCTCATTATGCACAAATTATTTATATAACCAAAACTAAGAACCTAATAACCTTCATATATCTTTATCCATCTTCCCCTATGTAAATCGTTATTTCTTGTAGTAATTAACCACTCAGGTGTTTTGCGATTATGCAATTTTTTTGTCTTAAACGAGCTGTCAGATTTATTGAAACTTTATGTTATTTCCGCTTCGCAATTAAAGCTCTACAAATGAAATATTTCTGAACTTAGCCGAATACCAAAAACTGTTTTTGAAAGGATATGAAATAAGCTTTGAAATTGTATTATCTTATATATAAAAATGAATCGCTTAATGTGTTGCTAAGCGCAAATCTCGAGATCAGCTGAACCGATTTCGCTAATCCTTTTTTTAGATTATTCCTTGAAGTACGAGGATGGTTCTTATGGAGAGAAAAATTAAGAAAATTGGATAATTTCAGGAAACCTAACGACTATCGCGCGTTTTAAAGTAGGTACTCCCCTAATAGTTTGAATCGAATCAAGAATTTTGGATATTTTAAATAGGTACCTATGTTAGGTACCAAATTTAATAAAGATACATGAAAATGGAAATTTGAAGAAAAATTGTAAAAGGTGGCACGCGGGCTGTTTAAAAACTGAATGTACTGGGATTGAATATATGGAACGCGGGAGGAGGGTTGGCGGAACGAGGGAGCGGTAATGGGGTAATGGGAAGAGGGAAGGCGGGGAAGGTGGAAGGGGAACGCGGGAGGGGAACTCGGGAGGGGGGTTCGCGGGATGGGGGAAGGGGGGGGGGAGTGGAGTGGGGAGAGGGAAGGTGGAGGTGACGGAGTGGGAACGCGAGAGGGGAAGAGGACGCAGGAGAAGAAGGGGAGGCGGAAGGGGAACGGGACGAATGGGAAAGGACACTCAGGGAGAAACAATTTCTTTATTAAATGGCGTAGCAACGCATGCCGGGACCAGCTAGTTACAAATAAATATTAACTTTTATTGTAAATATTAAAATTTAGAATGCAAAGATAAAAAAATTGTAAAAATGTCTCTCATGATGTTTTTATGTGAAAACGGTACTAAAATCATGCGTTATGTAAAAAAAACATTTTTTCTATTGTATAAATGTATAATAAACAATTGTCAGCTCACTTTTTTACCATTTCATACAAGAATATTTAATAAAAAATTAACAAAGAAACAAACAAACAAATTGGCGGGTGAAAACTGTTTCTACAGAATAAGTCTTTTTTATGTACTTCTATGGACAACTTTGAAAGGATGATTTAATATGGATCTTCTACTTTTTGTTTTAGGGTCACTAGAACAATAACAGAGTTATAACGATTTATATGGGAACACACGCGTTAGCCTGAAAACAAGCTTATTGTACTTGACTGCTTTTGTTATATTGTCTTGTAAACTTGCTTAAGGCTCGATGACACTAAGCGAGTTTACAAGCTACTATCTACTAAGTTTAAAAGCGGGTAAATTGGCGAGTGAGATTGTCATGATGACACACAAAACTGTCCACTCGCTCAGTAGCGTAGGAAACTGAGGTCGCCGCTAGCGCCAGTAACAAGATTAACGACGCCTGAGTAAACTAATTCTGTGATGTTTGACAGTCGAAATCAGCTGTTTATTGGCAGCCATATTGAAAAACATAAATAAACCAAGCATGTGGCGAGTAAAGTTCAACTTTTTTCGTAGATTGTCAATAATCTGCTAGTTAGCAAGTAACGCGATGACACTGAGCGAGTTTACTAACAGATAGTGAATTTCCCAGATAGTAGCTTGTAAACTCGCTCTGTGTCATCGACGCTTTAGGGATGGGAGTGGTTAAGTTGGAATGAAGTGTTATTCAAATAATTTGGATGCATTTAGTAGTAAGCAGAGTACGGTAATTTTGGTTCCATTTGATCCATATTCGATCCCCCGACAGTTGACACCCAAAATACGGTATACCTACTTACACAAAATATAACTAAGTGTCCGCAACGGGCTGTGTATAGAGAATGTACTGCCGAATAACAAGGGTTTTAAACTTATTTTCATTCAAATGCATCAAGGTTAAAATTAATTGTGTATATACTGTGCTAGCAGACCCGGCTACACGTTGCTGTGGCTAACGAAACACAATGTCATGCCATTACCCAACCTTTATAACCAACGCCATCTGTTAAATCAAATCCACACCGCCCACATGCCAGCCCGCAGCCCGCTACCCGCTAGCCAGCCCGCTCCCTTTATTTATATATTTCAACCAATTTACACAAAATCTTGACAAATTATATACCTAAAAACTAGAGATGCCACGAATAGTGATTTTGCCGAATACCGAATATTCGGCTAGGCTCTCGGCCGAATCTCCGAATATTCGGTGACACTTAGTACATTTCGCAAGCAGTTTTCATGAATTTAAAATAATAAAAATCATTTTCTTGAATTAAAATGAATTGAACTCTTGAGTTAAAAATCGTTTTCATGGATGAAAATGAATTGAACTCATGAATTAAACATTGTTTTCATGAATTAATAAGAAATCAATTATATTTCGCAAATGAAATTGATTTTTACATGAAAACTCTTCGCCTAGATCGGACAGCTGACCCTTATGCTACGTTTCCACGCTTGCCAAGTCTCGGCAAGCGTCCACAAGCGCAAACGTGTAAACAGGTCGTTTGGCTTGGCTTGCGTAGGCTTGCAAGAGCTTGCGAGAGTTTGCCGCCGATCCAGTCGGGGTCGGATCCAACGGCAAGCTTCGGCAAACGCTCAGTGGCACTTTCGAACTGGCGGCGGATGCACGCCGTTTTTGCTCCATGCAGTCTATGATAATATTTATAATATTACGAGACATATGTATGACGTATGAGGCATGCCAGACTTATTAAAATGTATAAGTACATAATTTTAATGCACTTATGTTATGTAATTTATTGCGACTGGATTTACCTAAAAAGTCAAAATAAATAAATTATATTTTATTTATGATTTACTATTTATTATAGTAAAAAAATATATGATTTTTGTTAGAATAACTTTTTTTATAATACAAAATAATTTTATATAAGACAAGTGATCCTCGAGTTCGGGTCGCAATTGCGATCATTATTTTTGAAGCGAAAACTTCTTTAGCACCGTTGTGATTTGAAACTCGATGAAACGAAAAAGTGGTACTAAAAAGGGACCAAAATCTATAGGATTTAGCCTGTGAGATAATGTCTCCTCTTTGTGCGAAGTGACCTGGGACGATTTTTATGAATCTGTATCATCCATCATCTTCGTGGTCGTCGAGCTTTCCTTGTTTTTGTTACACTTTGCTTGTATTTCAAATAAAAGTTTGATAAACCAAACGCAATAGCCGACACAAGTTCGGCGTCCGCCATGCTCGGGTGTAGGTAGCGCACTGACGCATTCACAAGCATGTAAACGACTTCCAAATGCCAAGCAAGATTTGTGGACGCTTGGAGCTTGTGGAGGCTTGCCAAGCCTTGGCAAGCGTGGAAACGTACCATTTCAAGTGGTGATCAGCAAACGCAAAACAGTATCCAAGCCTAGCGGAATTGGCTAAGATTTATTTATCATCTCCCGGTAGAAGTACATAGTGAGCGGCTGTTTTCAGAAGCAGGTATAATTTATGAGGAAAAGAGCAATCGTTTGCTATCAAAAAATACTGAAAAAATTGTTTTCATTCGACAAAACTTACCACTGATAGATTTTAAGTATTAAATGTTCTGATTTTTTGTTAAAATGGAAATTTTTGTGAGTAGTGTGTTATTTATTATGCACTTTTTTCATGATTAGCCTATTCGGCTACTAAAAAAAGTAGCCGAATAGGCCGAATACCGAATAGTAGCCGAATATTCGTGGCATTTCTACTAAAAACCTTCCTCATGAATCACTCTATCTATTGGTGAAAAATGCATGAAAATCCATTGCGTAATAAAAGCGCACAGACAGCGGGAGCGACTTCATTTTATACTATGTAAAGATATACCAGCGAATAAGTACAAAAAACCTACACTGTAAATAAATTCGTTTGAAATCTTTACCAACTTATTAAAAGGTATTTTTTAAGTCAATTTTAGCTTAGAAACTGGTAAAAACTGCACAACAAAATTACAATTTCAGATGGGCCAACTGTCGAGGGATCAACTGTCGGGTCACCGGTAATGTTACCCTCTTGTTATTGTTTTAGTATTAAAAATTATTTTATTTTAATTCTAGGGTTATTCTTTGGAGGAAGTCCAACAAGGTGGCGGTGAAGATGGATGTCATTCCGGAAGAATCACTCAAACCTGGAGACGAGGTGGTGGCCGGATTCAACCTCTCTTACACCTACACCAATACGGTGGCCAGCACCCCTCGTCCCCCCTCCACACATACCATTATCATATCCCTCTATCTGCACTTAGGAAAGATTGTCGCTAAAGCTTGAGAATAAAATGCTATATTATTATGTACTGACCAAACAATTTTGTTAATATTGTCTCATTGTTTTTTTTAGAGAATGAATTTTATGAAACTTTTCAATGAAAAGCAGTGACGGACATAATGAAGATATATTAATTAAATTGCTAATCAAATAAAGTTCCAAATTAATTATTCGATGCATAGTGAAACATTTAACATAAATGGACATCGATTTCAATGACTCTATTTTCTTTCGAGGTTAATTGACTGAGCGTACTGTAGCGAAGTCCTGTTTTGACTTGACCACTTTGTATTTCGTCAATTTAATCAATCCTGTTAAGATGGTAGCCGTGTTTGATAGTACCTTTTTATTCCACCAGAGCGTATAAGCTTTGCAACTGTTAAGGCAAAGTAATCAATATTACGCAAAGTTTACACAGAACTACTAGTTAGGCACTCAGAACTAGCAGTTGGACGGGTCGAGGTTGAAAATATTAACTGTACCAAGCTTAATCATTTTTCAGAATAGGTTTTGCTCGGTGAAGAGGTGTTTTAAAGTCTTACAATGAGATTTTTCATAAATATCTTGCTTCCTCCAAAAACAAGTATAGGTTATGTTGACTTCTAATATAATAAATTGTTCACTGTTTTCTTATTCATCTCCCCCCCCCCCCCCCCCCAAACAAACTCCTTTGCTTTTTTATTACATTTTAAAAATAGAACTTTTTCAAATTACTGAAAGTACCTACCCCAAATTTGATGTTCTTTCATATTATATGACTTTATGCATTTACTTACGTATGTTGTAATAAATCAATTTATCCAGTTTCGAATGCGTTGTAATATTACTGTTTAGGGTTATTCTATATTACTCAGTGCAATTGCTTATTTAGCTAACGATTTGAGGTAATTATGTATTACTTTACTATGTGACAGCTAATGATAATTTTACCTACCACTTAAGTTTACTTTATAATTATTTAATGAAAACGATGAAAGAGAGAATATTTTATGTACTTTTAATAATATTCGTTAGAGTTGGACTTCTTGTATAATAATAATTTTGTGACTTAACTTGTTTAAAAAACCCCTGTTATTTCATGAATGAGCCAATCTCATTTTTAACCCAATATTTAACATGCTTGTGCTTAAAATGTATTGCATAATATTCAGAATAAATAAAGAAAATATAATGTATTTGTTATATATTTCAGACTTAATTGGAATTGGACATAGACCATAATTTTTTTTTTCTAATTTAAATACAAAAACATAGAATAAAGAAAACTAGAAGTGGGAATGTTTCGTGATTCAAATATTTGCCTAATCGATGCTTAAATTTCCAGTGAAAAACTGGGTTTACAAAATTAAATTGAGATAGAGATCGACGATTTCAGGCAAGTGTAAGTGAGACAGAGCTCAAATTTGTTTTCATTGAAATTTGTTTGGAAGGCACTTCTATGTTCTTTATTCTATGATAAAAATCTTATGTTTCGTGCTGGAAATATAAAAATAAAATATAACTTAAATTCATAAATAGATAAAAATTTATTTTAACAGCGATGTAAACGATTTCAACATTAATTTAGTCAATTCTATGAGCGTTTTCTAATGCAGTGAGAAGTTTCCAACTGCTTTCTTGGCAGATAAAATCACATCATTGACACCAACTCCATCGTAGGAAGACCCACACAAGGATATTGGGATATTCTTATCTTTAATGTACTCCCTAATCCTTTTAACTCGATCATGGTGCCCAATTACATACTGAGGAATGCATTTTTTCAAAATATTCACTTTAAATGCGTTTGGTTTATCCGTTATACCCATAATATTTTTAAGCTGCGTTGTGGCAACTTCTAATAAATGCTCGCTTGATGGATTGTTTCCAAATCGTTCCTCAAACCATTTCCCCCCCATCATCACCGTCAGGACTGTTCCCTTCTGATCTTTAAAGCAACAGGAGTCAAATATTACACCGAGGATTGGTAAGTTTTCTAAAGGCGGGACTAAAAAACCAAAACCATCGTCTTTGATCAAGTCCTTAGCGTCGTACTGCAAGTTTACAACGGCCACATCAACAAATGGAATGCTCGCTAATTCTTCAGACAGCTCCGAGTGATTCTTCTTCAGAAGTCGAGCCAACTCGTACGCGGGAAGACTGCTCACTAAATGATCTCCGCAAAATGAATAGTTTTCTTTTATTTTAACAGAAACTCTCTCGTTGTCATTGTAGAATTTTAATTCTTCGATTCGATGTTCTGGAAATATTTTCCCTCCGTTCCTGATGACCGTCTCGTAAAGAGTTTTGGGTAAAACTTCCAGTCCTCCTTCCAGTGAATAGATGCTCCACTTCTCTTGTCTGGACTTACGCGCTAGAAAACTCATCTCTGGGGATTTTTCGATGTTCATTTTTTTAAAGCCACCACTGAACAAGCCTTTCACTACGCCACCGTGCTTTTGTTCCATTTCAAACAAATGACTCATGAGAAACTTGACTGAAATTTCCTTAGCATCTCCGGCACATATACCGCAGATCATGGGACTTATTGCATAATCGGCTAGATCTTTTCCAAACCTTCGTTCCACGAAATTGTACATGGTATCATCCTCGAGCTCAGGTGGCTGCCCGGATCTCCAGTCATGGAGTATGGCCTTGTACAAGGGTTTAGAGAATGGTTTCTTTGTGTACAACAGTTCCATAAATGACGAAGGCAGCTTGTGTAGGCTGTTATTTGCATAGACCATTCGGGTCTTAACAGCAGGATGATCCGGTTTGATGGGAACAACTCTGTCGGACAGATTCAGCTCATCGATCATGTTGAGGGTGTTTATCCCTTGCGCCCCCACGGGTCTGATTGTTCTGGGCCCCGCCTCAAAGACGTAGCCCGGGTTAACTTCCGAATCGACCCATCCTCCAACTCTCTTCGAAGCTTCCAAGACAAGTAATTTAAATTTTGTGTTTGAATATTTTTTTGTCAGGTAATATGCAGCAGACAGCCCAGAAAGGCCTCCGCCTAAAACTATCGCCATTTTATAATTACAAACTTACTATCAGAGAAAAACATATAGTAATAATTTAAATTGAGCAAAATCAACCTCAAATCCAGAAAAATAAATAATAACCTATGAGCACGTAATACTATTTTTGACAGATGGGCAGAAAAATTCAGAGATCGAGAGAAGGGTTGCCAATACATATGTTCAAAAATACCCACAAGTTAAAATTCTCCAAAAAATCCCTGCAAGTTTCTTTACCTCCAAATAGTCCAGTCAAGATACATCCGTGCTTGCAAAAAGTCCAGTCGTTCTGAATTTTTTTATATGTTGTTAGGACCTAAACCAATATTAAAAAAACAGATTTGCAATTTCTAAAGAGCTATGCGAGCGGCGGTGGACCCAAAAACCATGAAATTTTCGGACTTTTTTCAGTTTTTGCTCAATATCTCAGTGAAGGAAGGGTCTGACTAGTATAATCACTTAGTATATTTTTAAAGTACACTAAATTTGCTACAATTTGAGATCGAGATGAGCTATATACAGCTATTGGTTCCCAAGATACAGTACTTCGAAAATAGGCATTTTTTTCCAAAAAAGGGAATTTTTTTCGAAATGGTCACTTATTTTCACATTTTTTAAAATTATTTAGTTTTTTTCAAATTTTCTCTTTCGTTAATGCTTAAAAAAACTATTATAGTACATACTTACTTTCTAACTTGTAATTACAACTATTTTTTTCTCAATATGGTTGGATAATCGGATTGTTCACGCCTTTATTGTTACATGTGGTTATTTCTAAAACACCTATTGTATGCCCTCTGCCATAATTAGTGTAGTTGAATTCACCTCGCCGCAAGGGACACAAGTCCTAAGAACCGCGCCGCTTTTACAGTTGTAATTAGACGTGGGCAAAATGATTCCCGGGAGTGAATAGATCCAGTCTGATTCCCCCGGCCTTTTGAATTGATTCCTTCTATTCATTCCTTTAATTCAATTAATTAAAAAAAAACTAGAGTGAATGGGGAGACTACGAAACACCGCAGCACCGCACAAAGGGGAGACTGATAGGCTACCAAGCACCGCACAAAGAGGAGACCGATTATTCTATCTCACTAACTCGCAGGCTAAAACCTATAGATTAATGTGTTTGTCTCTTTTTAGTGTCGCTTTTTCGTTTCATTTCAAATCACAATAAGTGGGGAGGCTACGAAGCACCACACAAAGAGAGGACTTTACGCCTGTCTCAACACAGGTATACCCTAGTGAGACAGGCATCGAATAATGTAATGTAAACATACCTTATATAGATAAATAAATAAATAAAAAATAAAAATTATTCTATCTCATTATCTCGCAGGCTAAATCCTATAGATGTATGTGTTTGTCTTTTTTTAGTGTCGTTTTTTTCGCGTGTAAAATGTATTTATAGCTAGCAATTAAATCTTTAAATTAAACAGTTTTTTGTTTCACCCCTAAAGTTAACTTATTTTATTTATTAAACTTAAAAGTATTTTATGACAGCTGATTGGCCTTATATATATGCAAATTTACATATTACATCTACCCAAGATCCACGTCTAAAAGTAGGTAGGTACTTGTATTCCAATATCTTTCATACGTGCCATAAAAACGATTACAAGTGCACTGTTTTTGCTTCTCACTTTTCTAGCCGATGCCGCGATGTTCGGATTCAATGTCGAAAGTTTTCGGCTAACTATGTAATGAAATCGAAGGCTTGGCCCGCCGAGGAATTGCTGAACCGCTGCGCTCGGACGGATTAAGGGCCGGCATTGAGCAATGAATTAGCAACTTTTGACTAGTGTCTTACCCCTCAGAGACTTGATCAACTCGCGAGCTGCGTTTCGGATACACCCGAGCCGAGATTGACGTGAAACGATGACGGTGTAAGACGATGACATCTGACGTCATTTCTAGGTCTGAGATTAACTAGAGACAACAACGTCACAAGTGAAAAAGACTTTAGTTTTAATTCCTGAATAAAGCGCTTCGGACAATTTCCGATAGCGACAGACTAGATACGAGTAGGTACCTGGGACGCGGACGGGACGGGACGCGCGGGGACCTTAAGGACAATCTCAGGACTATTGACTACGACAAATGATTAATTCCTTGCGTGAAAGGGACGCTCGGACAATTCGGCTGAATCGCGGCCGCGTTTTGATCTACGGATTTTTAGAACGGCGGCCGGCGGTAGCGGGATACGATTCGTTCACAATACCGTCGACAACTTCGCGGCGCGCCGCCCATTGAATAATATTTAAATACCTATGAAACATTATAATATTTAAATCATTTACGGAACACATTATTCATTGAAATAATTTAACAGTAAAATAAATGGAAATTAAACATTTATGTTGCCGTTAAAAATCGTGCGATACAAGGCCAAAGGTAAGGAATGAAGAATCAATTCCTTTTGAAATTGAGAATCAGATCAAGTGTGTCACAAGATTGAATTTATTCATTTAATTCGGTCATTCAATTTTGCCCACGTCTATTTGTAATAATCAAACCGCTAACGGAACTCTTAAACCGCAGCTATTCGCGAGTACCATCGCCACGCGTCACCTATTCTCGCTTATTGTTTCGCGATTAAACGTTCATTCCCAGTCGCCATTCCCTTCCAAAATCTCTCCAAACTAACATACCTACCTTTCCAGTGAACACTGAACGAAGAGGGAAGCAGTCTGGGTAAGTGCGATTAAAACATAATAAAATATGTAGATAAGAACCGCATACAGTCCACAACATACCGCAGCATTTGATCCCTCGATCCATTGAGAAGTAACATTTGCTACCCGCCGCAACACGGATTATAGGAGGATATGCCACGACCAAGCGAGACAAGCACATATGAGATGAGGAGTGTGGCCGTCCTCTCTGTCCACCCCTAGGGGGAACCGGCGTGATGGTTAGTCAGTTAGTTAATCAGAAAATGCTCTTTTAATCGGTATTTGTTGCGTCAAATCTTATATTGTACATATACTCCTGCGATTTCCCAGCGTCTGGGTTCTCCCCTCAAAGTAACCAATCGGTTTAAATTCTTAGAAATTCCCCGTATTTTCAGGAATACTCCACGAGTTGACAACCCTCGTGCAGAGATCCATTTCATGGAGGTGTATCTATGCATTTCACGAACGGCTAGGTGTGCGGAGTACTGAGGAAGTCAGAGGAAGTGAAGAAAGGTCATCCACCTTTCATAAAACTAGGCAAAAATATGGGTAAATATCGGTTCGGACTGGCCACGCTTATTACGAATAATTTTTAGAAAAAAACTTTAGATTCGCCTTAATTACTATAAAAGGAAACTTTTTGGCTTTGGGGCGGCGGAAAATAATGCATTTTAATTTTCAATTGCATAAAATCAAAATTCGCTTCGCGACTGACACAGCGAAAATCCGCGGCCGTACATGTCACTGTGATGTTGGTATCCTTGATAAATTAACAAGAGCTAATACGACTGCTGACTTCGTTGGATAAGGCGCGTAATTATGAAATTTGTCTAGCGGGCTTGATATACCTTTAGGTATTTTAATGTCAAAAATTCACGGAACTAACAAATGTGCACCATCTACAATAGGGTCGCCAGCATGGGAGTAGGCGGTAAACACAAAGAGCTTAGTCAGTCAAGGTACCGGAAATAGTCATATAGTTTTAGAAAGCAACGAAGGATGAGCTAAAATCATTTTTACGAACGCAGGATAATATAATAATAACATTTGTACCTAGCGGCGAACACAGAGCGGCGAAAGCAAAGCTGGACCGCAATAAAAATTGGAAAGCCAGGATAATTTCGGCAAGGATAAAATAAAACCCAATATCGCCGCGTCGGGCGAAGGCAATAAACCTTTTCCTTTGGCCCACAAAGCCGCTGCCGCCGATGGAATTACTTTTGGAGATCTACCCCAGAGCAGGAAGGAAGACTCGAGCGAGAATTTCACCACGAAGGCAGTCACCATTTGCCCGGCCTAGGGGTTGGTACTCCACTTCGCCAACGGAGTGTCCCGACCAGGGATAAAAAATTAAGAGTTTTTTTGCAATCCCGGCCAGGGTTCTGCAAACGCTCTCCAAACTACACGCGACCGCGCGCAATTTCCCGACCAAGGAAATTAACAGACACGCTCGCGGATTTCGACCAGGAACCGCCGATACGTTCGTGAACTTCCGCCAGAAAGTCCAACCAAGTGACCGTGAAATATTCCGACCAGGAATTTGCGCAAGTTCCACTGTGCACAAATTGTCACAACAAAGAACTCTCGCGACTCTACCTGTGCAATAACAAGTGAAAAAAATAGAACTTAAGTTTAAAGTGCCTAGTGACTGTGTGCTTACGCGGAGACTCCATCATCAGCAACCAAAGGGAAGTGACTGAACATTTTATTTATTTTAACCCCCGAAGTGATTAGATTCTGAACAATTACATAAAGACTTTTCCGTAGAATTAAGCAAACAGACTTTCTAAATTTAAGACGAATTAATTAAGTAGTTTTAAGACTAACACTAGATTAATAATTAACACCCACCTTTTGTATCCTAATGTAATAAATGTGTCGTTTCTTAAACCAGTAGCTTTTTTAATTGTTCCTCCTTAATTTTAAGTTTATAGTTTTAGTTTGAACCCGCCGTAAGGCGCGGGTGTATCAGGCTTGTTTGTGTAACATGGTTTGTGATACAAAAGAAAGTGCCCCTTTATAACGCCTACTCGCGTCAAGGCAAGAAAAACATCCCAGTTTTCAAGTGGCTTAGCGGCTACGCTAGGTTTGTGTAACATGGTTTGTGATTCGCGGTATTTCATGTAGGTATCCCACGAAGTCAGCTACAGTCCATAACAGTGACAGCTACGGCCGCGGATTTTCGCTGCGTCGGTTCGCGAAGTGAATTTTGGTTTTATGCAATTGAAAATTAAAATGCATTATTTTCCACCGCCCCAAAGCCAAAAAGTTTCCTTTTATAGTAAAGGCGAATCTAAAGTTTTTTTCTAAAAATTATTCGTAATAAGCGTGGCCAGTCCGAACGATAATTACCAAAATATGCTTCAGGAAACCAGCGACTTGATTTTTCAATATGGCAATACAAACAAACAAAAGAGGCGCCAAATAAAGTTAAATGTCAAACTCTGTCAAACTGAACTGACGGCCGCATCTATTTTTGATAATATATATTTTTATTAATTAATTAGAAATAGAAATAATTGTTCCCCTTTTACATTGGTATTCTCGCCAATTGATTTCTACTGTTTTATACGTCCTTTTTTACGTTCATTTGTTTAAATTTTACGATGAAGTGTTCAATTCCTGAAATCGCCTGGCACAATAGGGACCCAGTGCTTAGTGTTGATTTTCAACCTTCACAAACCCAAAAGGATTTTATTCGTTTGGCTACAGGGGGTTGCGATACCCATGTTGTGGTAAGTCATCATATTTTATTTATTATTACTTATTTAACAGGTTGCAAAATGTCCAGTAAGTGACTATCAGCGAAACCACCTCAAACGGGTGGTCTTGCTTTCAGGGGGGTATTGTACGGGTGAAATGCAGATCCCGCCAATGTGGGGGATTTTAATAAAAATGCACTTTCTAGATGAGAAAAGTGTGGAAAAGTTGAATAAAAAAGAAATTAAGGTGCGCTTGGCAAAATTGAGGGAGATACAGCCGTTTAAAGAATGAATAAAATGACACTTCGTGAACTTATACTACGCCATTTTGTTACTATTATGTTGGTATCTCAGACTTGCTATTCGAAGGTTGATACGATTGTAGCCAACTTCGTGTGATATATAATAAGGCGCGTAGTTATGAAAAACACAATTAATAATGGTCACAAACCATGTTACACAAACCTGGCGTAGCCGCGAAACTACTTGAAAACTGGGATGTTTTTCTTGCGTTGACGCGAGTAGGCGTTATAAAGGGGCACAAACCATGTTACATAAACCATGTTACACAAACCTAGCGTAGCCGCTAAACTATTTGAAAACTGGGATGTTTTTCTTGCGTTGACGCGAGTAGGCGTTATAAAGGGGCACAAACCATGTTACACAAACCATGTTTAGCGTAGTCTTAGGTTAGGTTACTTTAATTTGGAAGGTGATAAACAGTTTAAAAAATCGTTTAAAAAAAGTCCGCTAGAAAAATTTCATAATTACGCGTCTCATCTATCACATGAAGTCGGCTACAATCGTATCAACCGGTTCTATAGTCGGCTATATCATCAATGATGTTGGCGCAAGCGATTCTGACCTTGTTTTCATACAAATTCTGTACATCAAGGGTCAAAATCGCAGACAAACTTTTTTATTTTGAAATATTTTTTTCGCGCATGCGCAAAAGCTGCGCGCAAATGAGCGTGTCCGGCCGATTACAGGTTAGCAAGTCCGAGATACCAACATAATAGTAACAAAATGGCGTAGTTTATGTTCACGAAGTGTCATTTTATTCATTCTTTAAACGGCTGTATCTCCCTCAATTTTGCCAAGCGCACCTTAATTTCTTTTTTATTCAACTTTTCCACACTTTTCTCATCTAGAAAGTGCATTTTTATTAAAATCCCCCACATTGGCGGGATCTGCATTCCTCCCTATTGTACGTATTTATAATGGAAGTTGGCTAAAGTTCGGTGTTTGGGCTAAATTCCTAAAAAATAAAACTAGTTATTTTTATACTAATTTGGGGTCGGGGAATCCGAATCTGAAAGAATTAGGCGGCGGCAAGCAATATTAACTGAATTACACGACTTTAAAAAATTTTATACACATACAGGAAAATAGCCATTCTGGAAGCATTTTGATTCCTAGAAAATCAAACTAGTTATTTTTATACTAACTATGGGCCGGGGAATCCGAATCTGAAAGAATTAGGCGGCGGCAAGCAATATTAACTGAATTAAACGACATTAAAATTTTCTATACACACACACATGAAAATAATCATTTCGGAAGTATTTTGACACACGTAGTACAAAGATCATAGAAAAACAAGATAACATAGATGTTTTTACCACACAAAATTAAGTGTTGCCATTAAGCAGTAATAAATAACATGTTTATATTTTAAGTACTTATTTTTTATAAATTTTACTCACTTTTGTATCACAAACCATGTTACATAAACCCGGCGTAGCTGCTAAACTACTTGAAAACAGGGATGTTTTTTTGCCGTGACGCGAGCAGGCGGTATAAAGGGGCACAAACCATGTTACACAAACCTAGCGTAGCCGTTAAACTACTCGAAAACAGGGATGTTTTTTTGCCGTGACGCGAGCAGGCGGTATAAAGGGGCACAAACCATGTTACACAAACCTAGCGTAGCCGCTAAACTACTCGAAAACAGGGATGTTTTTTTGCCGTGACGCGAGCAGGCGGTATAAAGGGGCACAAACCATGTTACACAAACCTAGCGTAGCCGCTAAACTACTTGAAAACAGGGATGTTTTTTTGCCATGACGCGAGCAGGCGGTATAAAGGGGCACAAACCATATTACACAAACCTAGCGTTAGGTTAGGTTAGGTTAGTGACGCGAGCAGGCGGTATAAAGGGGCTGGAGTTTTACCGCTTAGCTGGACTCTTATATGATCCGCGTATCCGACAGGAACCCTTCGAGACAAGCGAGTTTGACAAGGATACGACGGACGAAGAAGACTTGGTCGATTTATAAGGTATGTTTTTCTGCTGTTATCTATTTTCATATTGATATAGAGATAAATATTTTTGAGAGCTGGTAACACTGCCGGCACATGTTTTTGTATATTTCTTGTTTTTCTATGATCTTTGTACTACGTGTGTCAAAATACTTCCGAAATGATTATTTTCATGTGTGTGTGTATAGAAAATTTTTAGAAAAATGATTATTTTCATGTGTGTGTTTGTGTTTTTAGAAAAATGATTATTTTCATGTGTGTGTGTATAAAAAAGGGATTGGATCGACAGTCTAAAATGTGGACACTGTCAACTTTACGGCCATACGGCGTCGAAATGTAACGCAGACATGCCTACATGTTCTCACTGTGGAAAACCTGGACACAATCGAGATGCTTGCCCGACTCCTGAAAAGCCACCAGCATGTGCTACCTGCAAGTTCTTCAGAAAACCGTCCACACACAACATTGGCTCCCCTGACTGTCCTGCCCGCCAAGCCGCTGAGAGACGCGAATTATCTCGAGTCAATTTTTTAGGCTGAATCAGAATCGACACCTTATTAATACTAACTTTTCCACCTATTATCAAAATATTCGTGGTCTCAATACTAAGCTAAACTCCTTTAGATGCTCCATAAATTTATGCCCTTATGATTTTTTATGTTTTACCGAAACATGGCTATCAGACAATATTGCTTCAACAGAACTTGGACTCCATGACTACATTATTTTTCGCTGTGACCGCTCTTCCTCTTCTAACAAGTGTAGAGGAGGTGGGGTAATGATATGTATTAAAAAAAAATACTCTTGCCACATTCTTGAATCGTCTAATAATGTATCTGAACAATTATTTATTTGTGTTCTACTTGGTTCCAAGAAACTTGTCATTGGTTGTGTATACATTCCCCCCTCCTCTTCAATAGAAATCTATAAGTCACATACTGAAGCAGTTGAGCGTGTTTCCATAAAGGCCGATTCCTTACTTATTTGTGGTGATTATAATCTTCCTAAAATAGTGTGGCTTAATGATAGTCATGGTGTGAAAACTCCTAATAATGTTTCCCTTCATGCTTCCATAATAGTAAATTTCTTTGCCTTCCTGAATATGTACCAATTAAACTCGATCAATAACTGTGGAGGTTACTGTCTTGATCTAATATTTACCAATATGCCTAGCGTTTGTGTATGTGAAGCTACTGACTCAATATTACCAATAGATAAATATCATCCACCACTCGATATTAACTTCACTAATCCTTTCAAAAGTGACACTCTGAAATCAGCAGTTACATTCCACTACAAATTTAACAAAGGTGATTATACTGGCATGAATAGGTACCTTGCCCAATATGACTGGGCAGGTATGTTATCAAACAACAATATTAACGATGCTGTATTTAAATTCAACGAATGTATAACTCATGCTATAGATTTGTTCGTTCCAAGGGGAACTTTTTCCCAGCCTAAATTTCCTATTTGGTTCAGTATGAAACTAAAGCATTTGATTATGGAAAAAAAGAAAACACACAAGTTATTCAAATTAACGAACAACTTAGCGCTTTATCAAAAATTTTCTCAGTTAAGAGAATTATCCAAAATTGAATCTAACTTGTGTTATAAATCTTATATTGAACTCACTGAGACAAAATTAAATCTTAACCCTAAACAATTTTGGAAATTTATTAAACAAAAACGTATTGATAACGATCTCCCTTCAAGTTTATTTTTTAATGATACTCACGCCACCAACGATTTCGATATTGCCAACCTTTTTGCTGAACATTTCTCCTCTGTCTATACTGATAACATATGCACCATCCCTCCACTTAAATATGCTAATACTATTGACCTTAATAATTGCGAAATCACACTTGTAGATGTTTTCAATTACTTAAAAAATCTTCCCAGCAAAACAAGCACTGGTCCTGATGGTATACCTGAAATATTATTGAAAGAATGTAAATCTGTTGTATCTAAGCCAATTTGTTTATTATATAACTTATCATTATCATCTGCCACTTTTCCGGATTCCTGGAAGGTTTCCTATATACGACCTATTTTTAAATCGGGTAATAGGTCGAACGTAGAAAACTATAGACCTATATCGATGTTATCTCATATTCCTAAAATCTTTGAATCTATAATCACAAAAAAAATAACACCTATTTTCAAAAATGTGCTGATTGAGGAACAGCATGGCTTTAGATCTGCTAAATCTACCACTACAAACTTACTCTCCTTCACCAACACCGTAATCAATGGCCTAGAAGATAAATCACAAGTAGATGTTCTATATACCGACTTTTCTAAAGCTTTTGACAAAGTAAAACACGCTATCCTCATGGCCAAGCTATATGCTATAGGTATACGAAACCCATTGCTATCTTTCTTTAATTCTTATTTAAGCAATAGAAAACAAAGAGTTAAAATAAATAACATTGAGTCTATTATTATTGAAGTAACATCCGGCGTACCGCAAGGAGCACATTTAGCCCCGCTTCTCTTCAACTTGTTTATAAATGACATTATTCGTATTTTCTCTCACACACGCTTTTGGCTTTTTGCTGATGACAATAAGATCCTAAAAATAATCAAAAACTACCATGACTGCCTTCTTTTCCAATCAGATATTGACTCTTTCAATGACTGGTGTAAAATTAATTGCTTGGAACTAAATGTCGATAAGTGCAAAATTATGTCCTTCTACAGATCTAAAAATCCGATTGTTTTCGAATACAAATTAAATAATAATTGCCTAACAACTGTTCAATCTATTAAAGATCTTGGTGTCTCTCTTGATAGCAAGCTTTCTTTCCGGGAACATATAAATACGATTGTTAATAAATCTCTCAAACTACTTGGTTTTATCACTAGAACCACTTCTGACTTCAAAAACATAAATACCCTAAGAACTCTTTACTGCTCCTTGGTTCGCCCCCATCTTGAATATGCTTGTATTATATGGTCTCCTTTTTATGCTGTCCATATTCGTCATATTGAATCCGTTCAACATCGGTTCCTAAAGGGAATTGCTTGGAGGCTAGGATTAGAGCGAGGCAATTACTCGTATGCTGAAATTGAACAAACTCTAAACCTTTCTCCTTTAGAAGACCGTCGGATAAAATCTGATCTCATTTGTTTCTTCAAAATTATTAACTGTTTAATCGACTCGCCTACATTACTACAACTCATCACATTTAATATACCTTCTCGTAGACTCAGAAATAAAGACCTGCTTTTCCTCAATCAGCACTCGACTAACTATGGTTATAACTCACCACTGTCCAGAATGTGTAGACTGGTCAACTCACGTCAAGACCTTGATTTTTTTGGTATTAGCTTAAATGATTTCTGTCGCTCTTTAAACAAATGAAGATATGTAATATTCACCCTAATTTTTGCAAGGTCTTGACGTGACTTGACACTTATTTTTCTTCTATTTTCACTGTTTGTCTTTGCTTTCATGTACCATCCGAATCCTTACATTGTTCATTTCTATACTTCGTGATACTTTGTTTTAAATTGGACGTAAGTCCATAAATAAATTAATAAATAAAATAAAAAAATTTTAAAGTCTTGTAATTCAGTTAATATTGCTTGCCGCCGCCTAATTCTTTCAGATTCGGATTCCCCGGCCCATAGTTAGTATAAAAATAACTAGTTTGATTTTCTAGGAATCAAAATGCTTCCAAAATGGCTATTTTCCTGTATGTGTATAAAATTTTTTAAAGTCCTGTAATTCAGTTAATATTGCTTGCCGCCGCCTAATTCTTTCAGATTCGGATTCCCCGACCCCAAATTAGTATAAAAATAACTAGTTTTATTTTTTAGGAATTTAGTCCAAACACCGAATTTATTCCTGGAAGTTAAATTATGGTTTGTATAATGTCTGTTTAAAATTCTGGGTAATTATCGTTTCGGACTGGCATTTTTCTAGCTTTCGTCTTGTGAGATTGTACGCCAGAATCACAAACCATGTTACACAAACCTAGCGTAGCCACTAAACTACTTGAAAACTGGGATGTTTTTCTTGCCTTGACGCGAGTAGGCGTTGTAAAGGGGCAATTTCTTTTGTATCACAAACCATGTTACACAAACAAGCCCGCTAGACAAATTTCATAATTACGTGACTTATCCCACGAAGTTGGCTACAGTCGTATTAGCTCTTGTTAATTTATCAACGATACCAACATAACAGTGACATTCGGCCGCGGATTTTCGCTGTGTCGGTTCGCGAAGTGAATTTTGGTTTTATGCAATTGAAAATTAAAATGCATTATTTTCCGCCGCCCCAAAGCCAAAAAGTTTCCTTTTATAGTAATTAAGGCGAATCTAAAGTTTTTTTCTAAAAATTATTCGTAATAAGCGTGGCCAGTCCGAACCGATATTTACCTAATTTTCAATTGCATAAAACCAAAATTCACTTCGCGAACCGACACAACGAAAATCCGCGGCCATACCTGTCACTGTTATGTTGGTATCTTTGATAAATTAACAAGAGCTAATACGACTGTAGCCGACTTCGTGGGATACCTTCATGAAATACCGCGAATCACAAACCTAGCGTAGCCGCTAAACTACTTGAAAACTGGGATGGTTTCTTGCCTTGATGCGAGTAGGCGTTATAAAGGGGCACTTTCTTTTGTATCACAAACCATGTTACACAAACAAGCCCGCTAGACAAATTTTATAATTACGCGCCTTATCCCACGAAGTCGGCTACAGTCGTATTAGCTCTTGTTAATTTATCAAGGATACCAACATAACAGTGACAGGTACGGCCGCGGATTTTCGCTGTGTCGGTTCGCGAAGTGAATTTTGGTTTTATGCAATTGAAAATTAAAATGCATTATTTTCCGCCGCCCCAAAGCCAAAATGTTTCCTTTTATAGTAATTAAGACGAATCTAAAGTTTTTTTCTAAAAATTATTCGTAATAAGCGTGGCCAGTCCAAACCGATATTTACCAAATTCTGGTATATTTGAAATTAACTAAAATATTAATGGTTGATAAACTTGTCTTACTCCGCCTCATGATTAAAATAAGGAATATTTCTTACTAATAATTAGATTTGGCTTTATCATTACCAAAAGTGAGTATTTATTTCAGGATAGACAAAAAATATTTTAATTTTGTTAAGATTAATTCACTTACACAAAGTGTTTGACTCGATGATTGGCCAAGTGAAGCGGACTTTACCAAATAATTTCTTTTAAATTTTTTTTTGACTTGCGCTAAAGTCTAAAGAAGAAAGTTTCATTTTAGCCATGTACACTTCCACACGAGCCTTTATGCAATTCATTTTCCTATGTCCCCAAACAGTACATAGCCGACATTGTGTTTGCGCGGGACTTATGGACTGAGTCAATTATTTTTTATGGATATTTAATTTTGAATTAATTAAATTTTTTTATGTTGTTTGTTCACAGACCTTTATAGTTTACCCTTTGAAGGCATGAAAACAATGAAAAATTACTAGAATAATGGTACATAGTGTAAAGGTATAGTTTATTTTCTATTCTTATTTTAGATATGGTACGTAAAGACTGATGAGTCCGGAAGTGTCTCCATAGAAGTAGCCGCCGATCTGGTCCACCACCAGAAGGCAGTGAATGTGGTGCGCTGGTCTCCAAGCGGCGAACTCCTGGCGTCAGGAGATGACGAGTCGGCTATCATTATCTGGAAGCAGAAGACGGATGTGGACCCGCCGGCACTCTTTGAGGTTGATGATGAACAGGATCGGGAGACGTGGAACGTCTATAAGGTGATTGTTTAACAAAATTGTAATATTTAATTAATGGATTATTACATTATAAAGATTATGAAAATCTGAAACTGAAAAATCAGTAAAAGTTGCAGTCACATCTAGGAATCGAACCCAGGATCAAATAGGGTCACATTAGCTCAGTGGTAGAGCTCCGCCAAGGTAAGGCAAATGTCCCTAGTTCGATTTCTAGATGTGACTGTATATTTATCCGATTTTTCTGTTTCAGGTTCTCGATTGAGTGTAACTAATATTGTCTTCATTAGGGGGCATACATTAACGTGAGCTCAAAAGGGTGAGGGGGGGTCCAGAAAAATCTCACGTTACTTAAAAAGAATAGACGAAGTGGCTCAAATTTATCTCATCAAGGGGGGGGGAGGGTCAAGATTGGAAGAAAAAATGCTCACGTAATTAATGTATGCCCCCTTAATTAAATATTACGATTTGAGGTTTTACTCATAATTAAAAATAAAAATTCTTAATATTTCAACACACCAGCATTTCAGCATTCCGATAGTCCAAATGATTTCTTTATATTTCTGATTATCATCAAAAGTTTTTATCAAATTTTTGATACATTTAGTCTGGTACTGCGGAAGAACCATAAGTACCACAAGTAAGGGTGCTCGGTAAAAATGTTCAGGAGGGGCAAAAAACTGTTTAGGGATATGCGTGCTCTTGCTTATGTACTGGGTATGGTTCATGCATATGGCTCGTGGTATTGACTTCAACCAAATACAAGCAGTATATTTGATCAACTTGAGGCGGGTATGGGTACTGCCCAATAAGAGTCCCAACTGCTCCTGTCTGGAACCACTGAGACTATAGCATCCCCAATTGGGGTATATTGTGAGGCTGAAGGTAAGTGGGAAGGGGAAGGAGATGGGGAAGAGATCAAACACCGCTAAAGTCATTTCAAGCAATGTTCCAATTCTGAATGGTGATCTTACACTTCATTTTCAGACTAACTCCTGTTTTACAGGGACATTTGAGGGTTTAGCTTCGTGCATCATAAGTGTAGCTTCGTTTATTAAAAAAAAATTAGAGTCCTTGTGAGAGCCCTGAAGGAGTAACCATCTCGTCACCTTCGTTCGTATTTGTACAACAGACCATTAAGCGTCAATTACATTGAGCGAGTTTACAAGCTACTGTCTACTAAGTTTAAAAGCGGGTAAATCGGCGAGTGAGATTGTCATGATGACACACAAAACTGTCTACTCGCTTAGTAGCGTAGCGTGACTTGCAGATCACTGCCAGCGCCAGCAGCGAGAATAACGACGCCTGCGTAAACTAATTCCAATAATACCTACATCGAGTGACAGCTGTGTTTTGCTCTGCTCCCGAAATCAATTGTTATTATTTTATTACAGTGAACTAACATTCAGTGCACTTGTCATAACTGATAAGAATTATTCCTTTTTACTTGGAAAGTGTTGGTTTCCCACTACTGGATAATTAATTGACAGTTTTAGAAACGAAATCATTATCAAAATATCACAAGTGAACCAACTGTCAAACAAAGAGTGAAATAGGCAGTGTTTGACCATACAACCAAATAACAATTTCAAAATGGCAACTTCAGAAAAAAATCTGAGAAGCAAAGGGCAAACGACCGGGACTAGTCTCACATCGGAGTTCGAGGGTATAAATATTGATCTCCTACTGGAAAAGATGGAGATGAAGATGGAAAAAAACTTGAAGTGTTTAAGCAAGCAATAATAAAAAAAAATTGATGATGAAAATCAAGAAAGCAGAAGCACGAGAGACTTTATCAGCCGGCAATATGATGACATCCATCTAAAGATGGAGACCATTATTAAACTGGTTTCGGAAGTAGAATCAATGCGAAAGGAATTAACAGAAAAAGATGGGATAATAAAAAGCCTTGAAGTTAGACTAGCAGAAGTGGAGCAGAGAACGCATGAAGACACTCTTTAATTTGCTGGAATTTCAGAAAAAGAGGGAGAACAGCCAGCAGAAATAATTAAACGAGTGGTCACAGTGACAGGTGTCGACTTAAAAGGCGATGATATTCTCGATATCAAGAAAATTCCAGACCGACGACCAGGAGTCCCCCCCAAAATTCCACGTTAAATTTACTAACCCCCCAAAAAGGCGACAGATTCTACTGAACAGGAAGCTACTCAACCCTACCACAACCCAAGGAAACGGATACCAGAAGATTTTTATTAGCGAAATCCTTGGTGCCTATTTCAAAGATCTTCTGTGGAGGTCGAAGACTAAGGCGAAAGAAATGGGATATAAATATGTCTGGTACAAAGAATGTAAAGTGATGGTTAAAAAAAATGAAAATGACGGAGTAATATATATCAAACACTCTGATGACCTTAAAAAAATTGATTAATTTTTCTAATTGAGAGTCTCACTTTTACCGGTCATTCACTGGGTCGATTCCCCTCAGTTCGGTGAGTCATGTTGTATACTGTTATTTTAAAATTGCAACAATAATTCACCTCTACCACTTTCAATTAAAGGTTGTAATCCCCAGTGATGGCTACGGATTAGTGTTTCTCTCATTTAAGGGAATTAAACAATTTTTTTTTTGTAATATAAATTTTAATATGGCTATTACCATTAATAATACATATGAAGAACTAGGTGATCAAGACAATTTATTTATAACATCAGATGCAAAAATATGCAAATACCTAACAACCGATTCAAAAAACACTATTATTATGCACCAAAATATTAAGTCAATTAATAAAAACTTTGATGAACTCCAGATACAGCTTAACCACCTTAATATAAAATTTGATGTTATTATTCTTACAAAATGTTGGTTGACAAATATTTACACACCAAAATTTATAACTCACTACTCTTCATTCAACTCGTCAAAACATGATAGTCAGAACGATGGAGTAGTGGTATACACAAAAAACGACCTAAACTGTGTTGTAACGGAAGTAAACATTATTGACGCGAGCTGTATGCAAATAATATATAATAATGATACGTGCATTCTAGCAATATATCGCTCTCCATCGATTCGTAATATAACACCATTTCTTAACAGTCTAAATAGCATACTCTCAAATCTTTCTTACACTAAAAACATAATAATTATGGGAGATTTAAATATCAACATACTTCCAAATAACTCACACCATCAATGCCACGACTATCTGAACATGTTAGAGTTCCATGGATTAATCAGTACCATCAATACACTAACAAGAATAGCTAATGAATCAACATCATGCATTGATCACGTTATGATCAAAACTAATAAACAAAACAAAAGCATTGTTTACAAATCAACAATTACAGATCATTACACAACAATATTTGCATTGCAATCCGACACCACAAAAAATAAATGTAATCAGACAATTATAATGATAGAGCATTTACCGGTGCACTTACCCAAATTCGAAATTAGTATTGAACCAATGCTGTTATTATTGTACCAATGTTTTTGTTATTATTAATGCAACCATTCTATTGTGTGGTTTTATTCTAATATAAGTGTAGGTATGTTCACAGTATAATAAATTGACATAAAATTACTGCCTCAACACAGGCGAGCCTAGTGAGGCAGGTTACGAGAAACCTAAATTTATAATTATTTTTCGTAGATTGTGAACAATCTGCTAGTTAGCAAGTAACACGATGATGCTGAGCGAGTTTACTAACAGATAGTAGCTTGTAAACTCTGTAAGTGTCATCGACGCTTTAGAAAAATTTACGGGAGAAGAAGGTTTTCTTTCATTATTTCAATGAAACATTTATTTATTTATTATTAGTTTCAATAGCAAGGTTTGTACATGTATGTATAATGTATAGTATAAGTATAGATTCTTTTTTTTTTCACAGACCTCCTCACTAGGATTTCCACATTGTGAAAGGTGTTTAAGATAAAGCTATTTCTGTAAAGGTAAAGGTCTCATTAGTGTAAATAATTCTTAGTTAAGTGGTTAGCTATCATTTTTTACACTTTATTTTTAATTTTAAAGTGGAGAATTGAACAAAAACACAAATGGTCTGTTGCACAAATAAGAACTGAGGCGTCGATCTGTTACTTAAACCAGGGCGGGAAAGCGGTTGGATTACCTCAAGTGGTCTTACACCAGAGTGATACTGAGGGTATCTTCCACTCTGGAACGTGCCGCGATTATATCTACTTTATATTATTTTGATTAAATAGTGAAAACACAAATACGTATTATTATTCCGTCAATCATTAACCTTTGTCGTAATTTTTTTATTCACTATTTATTTCACAATCTAACACATGCTTGTATTGCAGATGCTTCGTGGTCACGTGGAAGACATCTATGACCTGAGCTGGTGTCCGCGGGGCAAGTTCCTGGTGAGCGGCTCCGTGGACAATACAGCCATCGTGTGGGATGTCCACAAGGGCAGTCGCACCGGCATGTTCCACCACAAGGGTTTCGTGCAGGGGGTGGCCTGGGACCCCAACAACCAGTACGCTGCCACCATGAGCAGTGACAGGTCAGTAAGGGTGTCCAGTAATCTATGTTCCTCGTGGTGGCTCTTTAGAAAACATTCATTGTACGGGACTTTCAGAGTTCTCGAAACAACCCCGTAGCAGCCCTAGCAATTAGGTGATGGCATATTTTCCCCCTCTGAGCTGCAAGGAGTGAGATTTGAGCATGCTCATAAAAAATAATGTAAAGGGTTCTTATATTCACTCTAAGTAAATCTCACAAACTGTTGATCTCTCATCAGTCTCTTGAACAAGTGAGGTTGTGAATTCCACACAACCTAATTGTTAAGATGTCAGGTCACATTCAGTAAAAAACAGACTCCGTTTAGAAAAGTATTGAGTTTATTTTACAATAACAGGTTTACATGGTGACTTTGCACGTTTTATTTGTATTTAGCTGGAGACCGGCCGGGTATCTTCTTAGGTTTTGAGGGCACTTGCTTGTTCCGCTTGCGGATTACAAAGAAGAAAAATTCAAGGTATCCTATTGTATTTATAAAGAGCGGGTTTAAAAAACTAACACCACAACAAACCAACTGTTAGCGTGTTTATAAATAGCTCACAATAACACTCTTCATTACCGACTGAGAGAGGGATCTGCTTGATCATAAAATAAGTAATTAACATAAATGACAGTAGGTTTTAGTCAAGCTCCGAACCTAATGCCTTTCAGTTTTTACTCTACATAGGGCAATAGTGATTAGTTTTCAAGCTTATTGTTTTTTAAACACCAAAACTTCGTTTTTTATATTAAATTGAGCTGCGCCGAAATTGAACACGAAATTTTGTATACAAATTCTGTAAACTTTATTTTATTTTTAAAATTCGATTGTTTATGATTTTTATTGCATCTTTTCTATTACATTCAAAGTCAAAAGTTGTTAAACCAACAGCCATCTTTAATTCAAGGGTGTTCCGAGTGTTTGACGTGAACTCCAAGAAGGTGGTATCGCGCAGCTCCAAGACTGTCCTGCCCCTCCCGGTGTTGCACCCCCACCGCGGCCAACTGGTGCGCCTCTTCCATGATGACACGCTGCAGTCCTTCTTCCGGCGGCTGGACTTCAGCCCCGACGGAGAGCTGATCGCTGTGCCCACGGGCCTCATCGAGGGTGACCAGAACCGGGGGTTGAAGAACATGAATGCCACCTATATCTATTCGCGGTACTCCATGCAAGTGTAAGTATTATTTTGTGTAATTTACAATTTGCTTATAACTTGATACGCATTTTTACTTTACTTAGGTTGGGATGTTCCAAACTCCATCACATATATATTTTATATAATAACAGTTCGTTCAATGTTCATAAGCATGTCGAGCTAAACTAATAATTGAGTATAAAACAGTGTTATCAAAATATCGCTGTTTTTCTGCAGATCCATACAAACAAAGTTTCATTTATCCAACTACGTTCTTTGTAAAAATCGTTTTGAAATCTCAATCACAGACGACAATACAAGGCCTATGGTGACGGCCCGTAGAGCGCTCTCAAGACAAGTTGGCCATTATTTAATTGAAACTGATGGTTTGTGCGATTGGCGCTTATCATTGTTATGATGATAAAGTTTTATTTCTGCATTGTGTTATTTGTATATTGTAATTTATCTGGAATTTTAAATTTTATGAAATTTTTATTAAAACGATATGGAAAAATGGTGTTTTTTATTTTTTATTTTCTTTGTGCATTGTACTCAAAACTTCTGAATGAATTGATTAAAATTCATAAAACTTTTTATTTATTAACTAGCTGGTCAAAGAAATAAATTGATTCTCCCTGCATGTCCTTTCCCGTGCGTCCCCGTTCCTTTCCACCTTCCCCGCATTTCCCCCTCCCTCGTCTCTTCCCTCTCCCAATGCGAATCCCACCTACCCTGTTCCCCTTTCCCCTGCTGCTAAAATATATGAAATACACACATTTTCAATGATACAAATTTCATAATGCCAGAGCTTACCATTATATATAACCTTAATGTTATTCTGATGTATGAGCTATATTATTGTAAAGTTTCATTAAAATCAATTCAGTAGTTTTTGCATAAAAGGTTAACAAACACACATACATCTACACAAACTTTCGCGTTTATAATATTAGTAAGATTGTATTTTTCCTTTGGAGGGTTGCAGACATACGTTCACCGTTTGTCCCATTTTCGGCTGTTGACATTTAGTGTGTAAGAAAGAAAGGCAGCATTATATGTTTAAGAACAATAGCAAAACAGCAATCAGCGCATTGACATTTGAATTTTTGGAATTCACTCAATATTCAATATTATACTAATCACAATATTGCTGTAGCTCTTTCAAAAGATGAGCATCCGTTCCATACAAAATGTATGAGGAAAAGAATTTTCTTCATAATAATTTTTTTTGTGAATTTTTCTGATATTTTAATAGCTATTCTGCTACTCGGGGCGGAGACGAATCCAACAAATCAAAGATCATAAAAATCGGTCAACCATTCTCGAGTTATAAATGGTGTAACTAACACGACTTTGTTTTATATTTTAACCTCTGGGTGGCCACGCCATTACACGAAAATTCACAAAATTTCACTAAAAAAGCACCAATTTGAATTTTGGGTAAATTTTTGAGATCGCTGGCAATGGTTAATACGCACTTTAAAAAAAAAAAAACTTTTGATTCACCTTAATTACATTAAAAGACAACTATTTGCATTGGGGGAAGTGGAAAATATTTCATTCTAAATTTCGATTACGTAAAATAAAAATTAGCTTTCATTCTGTGAAACGAGACCGTCCATTTTCAAACATTATTTTCAAATATCATTTTGTTATGTTGGTATTCTTGTTACTGTACGAAAAGATGCTAGAGCAAAGCGTAGCAGACTTCATGGGAATTCTAGATTTGTGTAACATGGATTGTAATACAAAAGAAAGTGCCCCTTTATAACGCCTACTCGCGCCAAGGCAAGAAAAACATCCCAGTTTTCAAGTAGTTTAGCGGCTACGCTAGGTTTGTGTAACATGGTTTGTGATTCAAAAGAAAGTGCCCCGTACCTTCAAAATCTTCTAGCCGTTCGTTATACATTCAAGTGTATCAGGAATACCAACATACCTACCAAAGTGACAGCGAATGAGCTAATAGCTAATGGCGTAGGTACAATCTCACAAGACGAAAGCCAATTTTTAATTTTACGTAATCGAAATTTAGAATGAAATATTTTCCACTTCCCCCAATGCAAATAGTTGCCTTTTAATGTAATTAAGGTGAATCAAAAGGTTTTAAAAAAAAAAGTGCATGTTAACCGTTGCCAGCGATCTCCAAAAATTAATGAATTTTGAATTTATTTATT
Source organism: Limnephilus rhombicus (assembly GCA_929108145.2). Lineage (NCBI taxonomy): Eukaryota > Metazoa > Arthropoda > Insecta > Trichoptera > Limnephilidae > Limnephilus > Limnephilus rhombicus. The sequence goes on from OV815278.1 coordinate 40,039,449, forward strand.
GTTCTTATACGCCCGTAGGGGCTTTTACATAGATTATAAAATAATATTTAAGATATCGAGGATTACACATACATAGAATTTATATCAAACGTTATAAAAGTGAAAAAACTTTTAAGAATATACAAGTAGTTTTTAAAGAAAAAACTACTTGTATATTCTTGCTTAAAACTGTGAAATATTTTAAACAATGTAATATTTAACAATACCATAGAACAAAATATAATATAAAACATTACAATAACACATCAAATCGTTAAATATATTATACCCACGTTACAATAATTTGTAGGATTCCACAAAGTGTTGGTTTAAATTGCATTTTAGAATGTAAAGGGAATCAGCGAATATATCTACAATACCACCAAACTTGTTGCCTAAATCATGCATCCTATTGGTAAGTGAGTGTGATTGATAGTTGGTTGTGTATGTGTTGCAAAAGAATGTTATATTTTGTCTAGTATTCCTTGTCGGTACATGGAGTTTAATACTAGAAACGATGGCAGTGCTGTCAATTAGGTTGTTCATAACTCTGTACAATAAAATTAGGTCTGAAATAATTCTTCTGTCAGACAGCGTAATTAAATTTAGTCGATTCATTAAACTTAAATAATTAATGTTTTCTATTGGAATTTTGAGTTTGAAATTTAAGTACCTAAGAAATTTGTGTTGAACACGTTCTATTTTGTTAGAGTGTACTTTATAGAAAGGGGACCAAATAGGTGAATTATATTCTACTTGACATCTAACTAATGAAATGTAGAGTGTTTTCATGCAATCCATGGACTTAAAATCAGTTAGGGTTCTACAAAGGAAGCCAAGAATCTTTAAAGCCTTATTAGTTATATCATCTATATGTGCTGTGAATGTTAAGTTTGAATCGAATATAACTCCCAAGTCGCGAATTTGTAATACTGGTGTTAATTTAACATTATTTAAATTATATTCATGTAAAATATGAGAATGAGTTCTGGAAAATCGTATTACTTGACATTTCTCAATATTCAAAAATAACATATTTTGTTCGCACCATTTAAAAAATTCATCTAAATTAGCTTGTAAAATTAGGCAATCATATATATTTCGTATTCTTTTAAACAATTTTAGATCATCTGCAAAAAGTAGGACTTGTACATCTTTAAATATGTTTACAATGTCATTAATGAATATTAAGAAGAATATTGGGCCGAGGTGGGACCCTTGCGGGACACCACTTGTGGCCTCGAATACATAGGATTCTATAAAATTAATCCTGACACTAAGCACTCTATTACTGAGGTAACTGATAATCCATGTCAATAAACTTCCTTTGATGCCTAACAGTCGGAGTTTGGATATAAGAATGTGATGTCGAACCTTATCAAATGCTTTACTGAAATCGGTGTATATAGAATCCACTTGTTGTTTCAGACTAAGGGATTCGGATATGTAATTATTATAGATAGTTAAATTACTTAAGGTAGATCGACCTCTGATAAAGCCATGTTGGTTAGGAACAATAATATTGTTGATAGGTTTTACAATGGTATCTAATACTAATGACTCGAAAAGTTTGGGTAAAGCAGACATAATACAAATAGGTCTATAGTTTGATATATCGCTTTTGTCACCTTTTTTATGAATAGGCGTTAAATAACTCTTTTTCCACAGAGCCGGAAAACAGCCAGATGCTAAGGATTTGTTAAAAAGTTTGTGTAAGGGATATATCAAACTATCAATGCAAGTTATTAAAAATATGGGAGGAATACCATCCGATCCAGCAGATTTATTACTATCTAATGCGTTTATGCCCCTTTCTATAGATTCTAATTTTATGAAACATTGACTTACACCCATATGTATAGTCGGTTCCTCGAGACCTCCTCCACTCTACCTTAGTCGAGGTCACCTCAAGGAAATCTTAAAAACTTCCTTGAAATCTGTATGTTCTTCACCCTCCAGTGAGGAACCTCCAGTAAGTCGAGTCGAGGTTGAGTGAAGGAATGACGTCATTAAATTTCTTATTATTATGTTGGCAAACTGTAGAAAATATGTTTATGGTTCACTTTTTTCGTCTATGGGCTGTCTTCCTCTGAGATTGTGTTCTACTTCTGTGGCGCTATCTGTCAATTCTGTCCACTGTCATTCAACTCAACTGTCGAGTGCAAAGAGAATTTGGTTAATTTGATTTCGTTCGTTTTTCATTAAAATTATTATGGCCGGGAGGCAAGTTTTTAGTGAAATGGAAAAGGCGTGCTTGAGGGAATTAATTATTAAGTACAAATTAAACACCACGGGAACAATCGGGGCAGGAAACCCAAATGTAAACAAAATTGCATGGGCCCAGCTTACCGAAGAATTCAATTCTGTTGAAAATAACAGCAAAGTAAGTAGAATACTTTACAATTTTATTTAACTACTACCTATAATCTTATATAATAAACACATTTAAATAACTTTGTTTCAATTCCACTTTATTATTTTTTAATCCAACCGGTTTCGGTTCGTACTGAACCTTCCTCAGGGGTGAATAAAAATATATTGAACATAATACAGAAAAACATGGTATTTATAAGTAAAATTAGAAGAGGGAGACAGAATATCAACTTAGGTGGGGGCGATGAGGGAGGTGTCTAAGAGGGAGGGGTGAACGTGGGTGGGGGTAATGGAAATATTTTAAAAATCGGGGTGTTAGACAAATCTAATTGTTTATTAAGTAAATTGGTTTTATTTATTTTTAATGACTTTTTTATTTCAAGGGCTTCAAGATTATTAAGGCGTAGACCTATCCCATTTCTATGCAATACATCTATCCCGGAAGCTTTATTAAATGAGTGATTTTTATCTATTAGGTGGGAGGCGAATTCTGAAAAACCTACACTGTTTAGACATCTCAAGTGTTCGACCACTCTTGTTTGAATGTTTCTAGCCGTTTTACCGATGTAAAAGGCCGAACAGTCATTACATTTAAGTTTATATATGCCAGAATGGCTTAAGTTATTTTCTTTATCTTTAGAGTTTATTAAAAGTTTACCTAGGTTGTTATTAGTATAAAATGCAGATTTAATTTCTGTAGGGAATTTAGAAACACATGAAGATGAAAAGTTATTTATGAATAAAATTCTACGCCAACCGTGGTTTTTAATAATATACACAACATCAGAGATAATAATTAATAATAAGAGATAATAGATAATAATTATAATAATATCATAATTCCTTTATAATAATATACACAACATCAGAGATAATAAAAACCACGGTTGGCGTAGAATTTTATTCATAAATAACTTTTCATCTTCATGTGTTTCTAAATTCCCTACAGAAATTAAATCTGCATTTTATACTAATAACAACCTAGGTAAACTTTTAATAAACTCTAAAGATAAAGAAAATAACTTAAGCCATTCTGGCATATATAAACTTAAATGTAATGACTGTTCGGCCTTTTACATCGGTAAAACGGCTAGAAACATTCAAACAAGAGTGGTCGAACACTTGAGATGTCTAAACAGTGTAGGTTTTTCAGAATTCGCCTCCCACCTAATAGATAAAAATCACTCATTTAATAAAGCTTCCGGGATAGATGTATTGCATAGAAATGGGATAGGTCTACGCCTTAATAATCTTGAAGCCCTTGAAATAAAAAAGTCATTAAAAATAAATAAAACCAATTTACTTAATAAACAATTAGATTTGTCTAACACCCCGATTTTTAAAATATTTCCATTACCCCCACCCACGTTCACCCCTCCCTCTTAGACACCTCCCTCATCGCCCCCACCTAAGTTGATATTCTGTCTCCCTCTTCTAATTTTACTTATAAATACCATGTTTTTCTGTATTATGTTCAATATATTTTTATTCACCCCTGAGGAAGGTTCAGTACGAACCGAAACCGGTTGGATTAAAAAATAATAAAGTGGAATTGAAACAAAGTTATTTAATTGTGTTTATTATAATTATGTATTCCCACAAAGTGTTTGCTACATATCAAGATTTATAATCTTATAGCCTAACCTAAACAATTTTGTTTATATTAGAGAACAGAAGCCCAACTTAAAAAATGCTGGGATAATTTGAAGACAAGGAGGAAGCAAGCCCTAGCCCTAGAAAAAAGGGAACGAATGAAAACTGGAGGCGGGGCATACATACCTACACCGAGTTCCCAGGAGATTGACGATGCCCTACAAGACCAGACTGATGTAGAGATGCGGTTTGTCTGTGACAGTGACTCTGTGCTAGATGAAAGTCAATGTAAGTTGTGTTACTTTTCTCCCTGGAGAGTTATTAGTTCCCCTGAGGTAAACAAATTTTAGCTTCAATACAATATCATTAAAATATTTCAGGTATTGAAGTGGTGGATGAAATAATTGTGCAAGATTTCCATCTTGGTCAAGCTGCAGGTCAAAGTCTTGAGCAAGAAAACATCGGACAAGAACTTGGTTTGTTTATTTATGCTTATATTTATCATTAGTACCTAATACATATATTTTTAAACTTTTCGATAAACAGGAGATATATCTTTTAACAGGACGATCTCCTCCTCGGCGATCAGAGTCACAATTGCCTGACCATGGTGCTCGGGCAACTCAAAGTCAAGGTGAGGTTTTGGATTTTATTTTATATCATACAGTGAGTAAAAAAAGGTACAGTCACATTTGAGGGCATGATCCTGCTAGAGGCATATGTTTGTTTGATGAATACTGACATTTGTACCTGAGTCATGGATTTTTGTTATTAGTTTTTGGGGTATTATGCCGTGTTGCGCTATCTCCTTCTTTAGCCACGGATACCCCAAAAACTAATAACAAAAATACTTTTGGCCGTGAAAATCTAAAATCGTATCCGAGTCATGGATGTTTATATTTATAATGTGTTTATTTCAAAGAAAAAGTATTTATGTGGAAGGTATATTAACCACCCAGAATCTACAGAACAAGCATGTAGTTGTTTCAGTAGAACTGATAGCGCTCTGTGTACAATTTTCAAAAAAATATTTATTATTATTTATTAATTTATTTATTAGTAATTAAGGGAAACTCGTTGGTACATGGTCAATCTGCTACTGTGTATATACTCCTTTCAGGTGCAACAAATACACGTGCTCGTGTTATTACGGAAGAGTTCAACCTTAGAAAAGCGCAGTATGATCGAAATCAGCGAATGGATGAAGAATTACATGAATTGAAGGTTGCTGAACAAGAGTGGTTAGTAAAGGCAGCACAAGAAAAGTACAATAAGGCTCGCCTGGAGAGAGAATGTGCCGAAGAGCTTCTCCGTTTTAACCAGGTCCAACGGGAGGAGGAAGAACTTAGGTTACAAATGTTAAAAAACAAAAAAAACGATTTTTAAAATTTTGTATATTTTGTTGTTGTTGTGTTCTAGATTAACAACCTAAATTAAAAAAAATAAAAAACACAAACCATTGTTTTTATGTTTTGAAATTTTATTTAATATAATTAAGTAAAATGTCTTATAATAAAGTTATTTCTAATAATGCTACCACGTTCATTTTCCTGTACCACAGGTAAGGCAATCTCTGGTTCCCTTAGTGGCTCTGGCAATTCTTCATTCGTTTGTATACTAATATTGTGCAAAATAGCACAAGAAACAATAATATTTGGCACAGTTGTGATTTTGTTTTGCAGTTTCCTACTTAGGCATGCAAATCGCCTTTTCAAAACACCATTAACTCTCTCTATGATGTTTCTTGTGCTGATATGTGATCTATTATAACGCTGTTGTGGTTGTGTTTGAGGATTGAGCATCGGGGTAAACATGTAAGATGTTTGGGCATATCCACTGTCACCCAACAGTATTCTACTATTTCTTAGGTCACCCTCTTCAAATCGCATCCTGCATCGACTGTTGGTAAATATACGCGAATCATGTACAGAACCTGGCCATGTTCCTGGCCTGGGTTCTTGATTGGTACATGTGTACAATCTATAGTACCATTGGAGGGGACCCACCACTTTCCCAACGGCGTTATAAGGAAACATATGGTTTCCTCCTTCACCGCACACGTCAAGACTCTACTTTTTTCGAACGAAGCTACATTTATTTGAACGACTCTAGACCCTCCAATGTCCATACGGGGTTAGTAAGCAGTATGCAAGTACTTACATTAATATTATACAAAAGATAAATAGAAGTAGCAGCCCGTGGAATAATTCTTCTGAAATAGGTAACATCAAAAAGAGATAATAGTGTTAGTAAAAGAAAAAGAAAAATAAAAATAAAAATAACGGCTATGACCAGTCGAAGAAACCTTCTGTGAATAAAATAAGTAATGAGGAAAAAACAGTTATATGATTATGTTATAATGTAAGTAATTACTATAGTAGCGGAAATAAAATAAAGCATATTAAAAAAAAGCCAGAGAAAGTATTCCATAGACCACCGGGCAGTCCCAATGAGAATGCGTATAGCTATCGGCCCAACCGCAGACGATGCTCGAAGTCTGCGTCCTTTAGCCGGTTCCCCGATTTTGCCTCGAAGAAATGTACTTGGGAGAGAAGGGGAAGTTTTTGAAGACCTTGAGGAAAGATGAGCGTCGGGTTACCGGAGGGGGGACGGAAGGACATCGAGACCGCACGGTTACGCCTCAGGCCAACGCATGTCGATGGGGGAGGCGCGGGCGGATCGCAGGAAGACCGCTCTGTTGTATGTTCGCCTGGCAATGTGCATGGACAGGGTCTATCCCACCCCCTTTCTATGGGGGAATGACGATACATAACATGCACAGTTCAGTTGCGCAACCAAAGAATGGAAACCAAAACTAATCAAGAAAAATAGAAAATAATAAGAGCATTTATACATGTAAAACGTAATTTCAGAATCAGTACAGAGTGATAATGTATCAAGCGATACTGTCATCACTACCATCGCTCACCAAGATGACCTATCGAGGTAAAAACATAAATCATTGTTAGCAGAGACCAGAGAAGAAAAAAAAATAGTCAAACGTAATCAGTAATTTACAGGTCACATAAGTTATATTATAGATAGTTCAAAGCATATTCACTAAATAAAGAGTAATAGAGGAGGACCGAAGAAGACGGGAGCAATACGTGTAGCACCTGAAACAAAGATGAATTTAGTCTAGGTCGGCGACTCTAAGTACAGGCCATCTCTCTACCCAGGACTTGACAAACTTTTTCAAGCATTCGAAATTCTCTTTGTTCGATCAATCTATAGTATTAGTACTATAGACAATCTATAGTACCAACAATGCCAGGAAATCCAGCCCGTTGATAAAATTTTCTTTTAACATCTGACCTCTCGTCTACATTGGGAAATTTAATGTAGTGGCCGATTTTCAATGCAAGTATTTTAGCGACTATTCCAGATACCACAGCTTGACTCAGTTTGTGGAGATCTCCACATACAACCTGCAAACCAAACAAACAAAATCATATACATTGTTTCATTGTGATAAAAAAAGATTATTAATAGGTAGGTATACATATATTTGCATCACAATACCTAGGTAAATAAATAAAATTGTACCTAGCCATGTGTACTCACCTGAAAGTTCCCTGTGGCATAAAATCTCACTGCTATTAGAAGCTGCAACAGAGGCGGTATTGGGAGACCTCGGTTATTAGCACTCTGTGTTAAATTCAAAAGTGGCAAGAGGACATTTATTATTACATCTTTTCTAAATCGAAATCTTCTTCGGAATTCCACATCATCAAAATATTCCAGCGGATTTTCTGCATCCCGTAAATACCGCTTTATAGGACGATATTGGTACAAATCTTCATAAAGGTAGTCGATAAAATCATGGAAATTATTCATTATGCTAATAAAACTTGAAATAACCTCAGAAATAATATGGAAAGCACTGTTAACAAGCTTTGAGGAGACCTCAAGGTAGATCGCGACGTACCTTGAGTTTGACAGTTCATTACTCGACTCGACTGAGGAATTTCCTCAAGTCGAGGATAGTTTTTTCAGTTCTGCATACTGAATTTATCCTTGAGGTTGAGTCGAGTGGAGGAAATCTCGAGGAACCGACTGTGCATATGGGTGTTAGGTTTAATGACTCTTCCACTGAAGCACTGGAGACTGCATTGACGGGAATATCTTTGTCGTAAACACTTTTAAATGAGTCAGCAAAGAGATTAACTATACCCTCGATACTGTCGGCACATTTTCCTTTAAAATACATGCTATTAGGATATCCACAGTTGTCGTTTCGCTGAGATTTAGTAAAATTCCAAAAATTTTTCACATTGTGACGACGTACCTCATTTTCTATTACGTTAACATAGTTATTATAGCATTTTATTGATAATTCTTTACATTGTTTTCGTAGTTTAGTAAATGTTATATAATCGTTAGGATTTCTGGTATGTTTATATTTTCTGTGGATACATTTTTTTTAATTAATTAAATTAGTGAATTCCCTTGAAAACCATTTCGGATAATTATATGATGTGAAGCTAACCCTGGGAACAAATTGTTCTATAGAGGTATTTAAAATCGTGTAAAAGTGTTCTAATTGATCATTTATATGATTATCCTCATCTAAAAAGGACCAATCTGTTTGGATAAGGTACTCAGTAATATGATGGTATTCAGCTTTGGAAAAGTTATACGATGGGGCACTTGTTTTTTTTGAAGATGTTAAAGGCAAATTTCTTATGATAATGTCCAATGGTGGGTGGTGTTGATCTAACGGTAATAATAATTCGTCGGATAGCTCAACTACTATTTTCGAATCACTTGAAAACACTAAATCCAACATTCGATTGTTAAAGTTGAAAATCTTGTTTGATTGAGTTAGTCCCAAGAATAAAGACATATCACGAATTTCACTGCATTTAGCACACTGTAATTCGGCTTGGTTTGTAGCAGGTCCATTGTCATCTTGGCTGGTCCAGTTAGGAAGGTTATAATCACCGGCAATAATGAATTTTGCTTTAGGATATTTGAATTTGAGTACTTCTATGTCCTCATTGTGATTTTTATATGTTTGCAAATCCGATGCAGGTGGGATATAGACACAGCCGATAATAATTTTTCCATTGGGTATATTGAGCAATACAAAAATTTGTTCAACACTTTTGTGTTTAACCGGTAATTTGGTAGATGATATATTCTTGGATACGCACAGCATCACACCTCCTCCGTTAGACTTTTTGCTTGTAATAGAATTTCGATCAGAACGATATGTAGTATAGTGATGTAGGCCTAATTCTGACGAGCTGATATCAGCATTTAACCATGTTTCAGTTAAAAACAGAATGTCGTGTGAGAATATTGGGGAGTTAGTTTTAAGTTGGTGCAATTTCGTACGCATTCCCCGTACATTTTGATAATATCCTGTAAGTCTAGAAAATCTGTTCTGTTTGTTTTTCAGTTTTTTGCTTGAGTTTTGATGATTTTGGGAATTCCATTGAAATGTTTGATTCGTAAATCGACTTCACCCTTTTCTTTCCTCTCTTCTAATTCCTTCCAGAGGTCAGTTAAATGTTGTCTTTGTTGTAGAGTTCTGTCAGGTTTGATTATAATTCCATTGGACAGAGTAGTTTTGTTAAAGAGTATAAGTTTTGCCTGTTTGACTTCATCAAATTCTAATTTAATTGGCCTGGTTTTGTTTGGAATTTTACTTCCAAGCCTGTAAATTTTCACATCTTCTAGATTGAACTCGCTATTAATTTCACTAATAGCTGCTAATACCTATTGAATGTTTTGTTGATTAATTTTGAGCTATCGTATATTCTGTTGATTGAAACACGTTCCTAGAACAATAAACTATGTACCAAAACAACATTACTTGCGTTAATTACGTAAATTAATAGGTTTTACAATGTTTTAGTTGAGGAATACGTATCAATTTTGAGAGCTAAAATTCGCGGCAGAAATGACATTTCTATGTCATAGATAAAATCTTTTAAAAATATTCTGGGGTTGCAAGGTGAATGAAATTTTGATACATCTTATGGTGTAATGTTGGTGCAAGCGATTCTGACCCTGTTCTCTGTTCTTCATACAAATTCTATACATAGAAGGGCCAAAATCGCAGACAAACATTTTTTCTTCGATATTTTTTCGAATTATTTTCTCGCGCATGCGCACAATACGCGCGCACCCGCGCGTCTCCGGCCCATTAGAGGTTAAGATTGGAATACCTTGTTACGTATAAATTTATTTGACTTTTAACGTGTAAGTGTATGTTTACTGCAGTCAAATGAAATTTTTAACCACTCGAGAGATGACGTATTTACAAAATAAATGCTTCGAGCGATGGAGATTTTTCGGCATCTGATTTTGGATTCAGCCATGCTCATTAAAAAAAAATTATACCTCTGATTATTAACCGGTCACCAACTTAAGCAGATATATGCGTTAAAAATACAATAGCCCTCAAGTACAATAAGAAATCGTTCTAACTCCGTTATTCTTTTAGTGACATCCCTAAAACAAAAAGTAAAAGGTCGATAGTGGATCAAGCTGTACATTAAGGTGGGTCATTTAAAAAAAAATGATAATTTTAGATTCTGTTAGCGATAAAAGGGTGCCAAATGGGTTCAAACCGACGTGTTTAAAATTTTTTAAATTTCTGATACGATCTTCTTCCTCCGGATTCACTTCAAAGTTTTGAAAATTTTCATTTTTAGAGGTATTTTCTAGTGTGTATAAAAGTTACTACGAATCCTTTATACTATATTTTTTGTAATATTCTATGGCAAATATGGTACGTATTTACGAATTTATTTACAAAAAATCCGACTTTTGATTATAAGTGGCTCGAGGTGAGGGCGGGGGAAGCACCGATTGCACTAAGCGCAGCGACTCTGCGCAACCGACGTCGGAGTTTGGAGTCAGTATTGCTACAGCTCTTTAAGCGGTAGGTCGCGTTGCACAAGTTTTCGCAATGGAACGAACTTGGAATGCGTTAAAAAGTCCCATATTTGGTGAAATTTGCGACGTTAAAGACAATGTTTTACCAACTTATTGTGATGTTATGAAGTTTTTTGAGTGGACCAGGCATCAAATAAAATTAAATCAAGAGACCAAACTAGAACCCAAATTTCAGCAAATATAGTGTACTGTGACAGCACGAATTGAAGAAATATGGAGAAAGGCTTCTATTCCCATCGTTACACACTCGCGAGTAGCACGCATGTTGAGGTCATATCATTTTAAATGCAAAAACCTTCTTAAGTCACATCCTAAAATACCGGAGAAAAAAATGGAGGAATTCCATCGCAGAAGTAAAGTGCTGTTTGATATTTCGTCTTGCAAATGCAAAGATTTCAGTAAATGTGACTGTCCTAAAGATAAAAAAAATACCTGTAAATGAACAGAGTTTCATTAGTGACCAACGTACTACACGAAAAATGATAATAGGAAATGTGGATACCGCTACAACAAAACGAATGAAAACTGCGTTGAAAAGAAAACTTCTGAAGCAAAAATCCTTGCGTACGTCTAAAAAGGAAAGCACAGTAAGCCAACTACCTCTCTAATCGATATTTCCACGTCTTCTTCATCAAATGAATCTGATTGCAATGATGTTTTCAAACCAAATGTTGTATCTCAAATGCCTCAGAAGCAGGCTGCGGTCACTATTGATTATTCTACACTGTCGAAAACTTGTGATAGATATGGAGTTTCGGATAGAGCAGCGGCAGCCATTGCCTCAGCAGTTCTGTATGACATCAAGTCTAATATTCCAGTTATTGACAAAAGTAAACTTCACAGAGAACGAAAAAAAACAAGGGAAAATATTAAGGCACAACACATAGTTTTACAAATATCCGCATTATATTTTGATGGCCGGAAAGATAAAACATTAATTATCAGGGAAAAAGGGGGGAGGCATTACAGAGAACTAATCATTGAAGAGCATATTTCAATGATAAAAGAGCCAGACTCAATATATTTGGGTTATATTGCACCAAACTCTGGCACGTCGAAAGTTATAGAAAGAACAATTGTCGATTATTTTTTAAAGGAAGAAATACCATTTGAACCATTAATGGCTATTGGATGTGACGGAACGAACGTGAACGTTGGAAAACATGGAGGTATAATAGGTTTGCTTGAAAAACGTTTGGATAAACCATTGCAATGGATAATTTGCTTGCTTCACATGAACAAGTTACCATTTCGTCATTTGTTCACACATCTTGACGGTAAGACATCTGGACCTCAAACATATTCAGGGACAATAGGACTAGCTTTAGAAAACTGTGAAAAAAGCCTATTGTTCATTTTCAGAAAATTGACGGAGAGTTGCCTGAATTATTAACTAAAGACCTAAGTACAGATCAGTTATATTTGTATAAAATCGTATCTGCAGTTACGGTGGGGGAATTACCTGAAGATTTAGGCCACAAATCTCCTGGAAAAATGTCTCATGCCAGATGGCTTACGCGTGCTAACCGAATTCTTCGTCTTTATGTTGCAACGGAAGCTCCTACAGAGAATCTTATTATTTTAGCAACGTACGTTGTTAAAGTTTATGCTCCGACTTGGTTCAGTATTAAAACTCATCCCACCTGTAAAGATGGAGCACGTCACCTGTGGCAGCTAATTTCAGCGTCTAGATACTTATCCCCTGAACTAAAAACTATAATTGATCCAGTCATAGAAAGAAACAGTTACTTCGCACACCCCGAAAATTTACTACTTGCAATGTTAACTGACCCTCACAAGCATATCCGGGAATTAGCTGCGCGTCGTGTTCTAAAAGCACGCAGTAAGAAACTAAGTAAAACAAGGCTGTTCCAACTTCCAAACATAAACCTCGATGCATCATATTACTACGACCTTATTAATTGGCAGCAAAATGTAACCGAACCCCCAATACTGAAGAATATATCGGATGAAGATCTTCAATTATTTGTAGCACAGGGGGGAGAAGGTAAATTGCGTCTTCTGCGTCTGCCATGTCATACTCAAGCAGTTGAAAGAGCTGTAAAGACTGTTACTGAAGCCTCGACTACTTTATGTACGAAGTCTGCAAGAGAAGGTCTTATTAAGGCAAAGATTGAGTCTCGCAAAGTAATGCCGAAATTTGAGAGTAAGAAGGATTTTGCTGGTATTTGAATACACTGTCTTGAGATAATGTTAATTATAATCATATATTTTTTTAATAAATAAGTCAGAATATTCTCTCTAATTTGTGTTTTATTGAAAAAAAGTTCATTTTTAATTGTTTATCTAATATTTTTTTGAGATTTAACAAGGGTGGGTTTTTCTCTATTTTATGAAATTTCAAACTCAATCCGGAGGAAGAAGATGATATCCAAATATTATTAAAAAAATTACGTGATTTTACATCTTCATTTAACACCCTTTTATCACTAACAGACAAACCAAAACAAGTTTTTTTTTTTCCCCATACAATCGTGACCCGCCTTACTGTACATCCCTTGTCCATAGAAATACGTAACAAGAATATTCTGTCATTCGCGCAGTCTGACAAATAATTTTACCCGTCAAATTTCCTACGGGCGGCTCGACCGCGCTCGATATTGTTAATTTTTATATGAAATGATAAAAAAGTGAGGTGACAAAAGTGTTTATTATATATTTATACAATAGAATAAGTATTGTTGTTTACATAATCTGTGATTTTAGTACCGTTTTCACATAAAAACATCACGTGAGTCATTTTTACATTTTTTTAATGTTTGCATTCTAAATTTTAATATTTACAAATGTTAATATTTATTTGTAATATAATAATTAGAAAGCTTATTTTGTAACCTTTCTAAAACAATTTTTAATATTCGGCTACGTTCAGAAATGTTTCATTTATAAAGCTTTAATTGTGAAGCGGTAATAACACAAAGTTTTCGTAAAATGTCATTTCGTTTGAGACATTATAAGTGAATATTTGCGAAAATTAGGAGGGGTTAATATATAAACTGCTTACTGTGATTTAGATTTCATCGTTTATCCCATATTTGTATGTTTTATAATAAGGCACTCCAGTGAAAAATATTATGGCTTTAAAAAAATATGTTCATATAGACCAGGGGTTCCCAACGTTTTTCTACTCTAGAGCACATTCTAAAATATCGGTAGGGTGGCGGGCGCCACCTCTTTTTAACCGACAAACTTCTTCCATAACTGATATCATTAACGTTTCGGACAGCGTTACAGTGTCCATCATCAGGTCAGATGTCTAAAAAAAAAAAAAAACAACAACATTCTTCCATAACTTCTCATAGCAAACAATCATAAAGATGCTCATCGGTGAGTCGAGATCTATATTTTGATTTTATGAAGTTCATGTTTGAAAACAATGATTCGCATAAATATGTCGAACCGAAAAATGATTTAATTTTATAAGCCGCTTTTTTCAAAAATGGGAACTTTTCTCTATCCACTGTATAAGAATTTGGTCCGGTGTTGACAGTTTCAAGGTCAAGTGACAAGATATACGCCCCCGGTAGTGTCTACTTTCTCCACGAAAACCCGAAGTAAGCCGATGATCGCCGAAGCAATCGGGACGGTACGAGCACTACGAGCACGTGACTATTGTTAGTTTGGCTGTCGGCCGCGGCGACCGCGGGCTCATTGCTTTCACTGAGTCGCGTGCCGTGTGTTTTGTTTGGCGCCTCGGAGTTCAAAAACTCTGTCTCTGTCGAACAGTGGCGGGCGCATGCGAATCGCTCACAGGGTTGGGAACCCATGATATAGACCAAGAAACGCTGATTCTGAATATATAAGTTTTATTTCATAATATTAAATGCAGAGTTTTTAATAAATTATTAAAAAGTGCATTTTTAAACCTCTTCCCAAAACACAGCGTTAACCCCTCCGAATTTTCGAGAATATTAGCTTTTGGTGTCTTAAACGAAATGACATTTTACGAAAGCTTTATATTATTACCGCTTGACAATTAAAGCTCTATAAATGAAACATTTCTGAACGTAGCCGAATAGTAAAAACTGTTTTAGACAGGTTACAAAATAAGCTTTCGAATTATTATATTACAAATAAATATTAACATTTGTAAATATTAAAATTTAGAATGCAAACATTAAAAAAATGTGAAAATGACTCACGTGATGTTTTTATATGAAAACGGTACTAAAATCACAGATTATGTAAACAACAATACTTATTCTATTGTATAAATGTGTAATAAACACTTTTGTCACCTCACTTTTTTATCATTTCATATAAAAATATTTAATAGAAATTAACAATGTCGGGCGCCCGTAGGAAATTTGGCGGGATAAATTATGTGTCAGACTGCGCGTCTTACAGAATGTTCTTTTTATGTATTTCTATGGACAACTTGAATAGAGATGTGCAGCATGATTCACTATCGACCTTTCACTTTTTATTTGACGGATGTAACTAAAACAATAACGGAGTTATAACGGTTTCTATGGAGACACACGCGCTGACGTGTAAACACGCTTATTGTACTTGACTGCTGTCGTATTTTTAACGCATATATCTGCTTACGTTGCGGAGGGGTTAAGTTGGCATTACTGAAATGGTTAACTGCGACGTCACAGTTAACCTGTCACCTGTGTATTGTATTGTATTGACATTTGAAATGACTTGAAGTGCACACGTACCTATGCAATTCAACATTTCGTGTTTTTGGTTTATTTTCATACTGTTTATAGAGATTTAGATAAATAATAGTTATTGTGTTTATTGAAACATAATTTAGGCCCTCAACAATTTACGAAAAGGGCTATATTTGCGGACAATCTGCAATAAATGTTGTCTATTTGAGGTTAAAGTCGTGTCATATTTTGACGTTTGTTTTTATGTATTTTCAAATTGTTTTTAGTATAGGGCTTTTTATACAAGTTGTTACACACTCGTCATGATCAGTGTATTATAAATACCAGTGTTTCTGTATGTATTATACATAAAACAATGTACCTACAAAGTAACACCTGACACAAAACACGATGTCACATGTATTTGCAATGAAAGAGATGATTTATTGTTTTTATATTGCACTTTGATTAAATAGTAGCGGTGAAATGTGGACATTTTACCAATGTTTTTCTATATTAAAAGCAGTTAATCTTGAATAAAAAACACACCTCACACCTAAAAGTCATTATCCGCCATGATTATTCTGGGTTCTTCACAGTGTTGCCAACAGTTAGAAGTGAAATTTCACATTTACGCAATTACCTACGTAGCCACCTGATTGTGTAACACTAATCCTGTTATATGTTAATTAATATGATAATTAATTGGAAAGATATCGGAACTTGGTAAATATACTAATAATACCGTGATTTTCCAAATAAAACACTTTTTGCTACATGAAGTAATAATTTAAAAGTACGAATACACTCACCAGTGAATTAGAAACTGAATTCCAAATTAAAAAAAAAACACTTTGCAAAATAAAAATCATAAGCAACCCGCCGCTCATTTGTACCAAGCGTGGTATTTTGAAGACCCCCCCCCCCCCCCGAACGTGTCACGTAGTATGGGTACGTTCCCTAATATCATTTTGAGTTGTCAGTGTTAAAAATAACATGGCATGTAAGTACATGAAAAATAATTAAGATTCATAGGAATTCCAAAAAATATATATACGTATATATATAAATAATACCAGTAATACTGTCATATGTAATAAAATTTTGGTAAATATCGGTTCGGACTGGCCACGCTTATTACGAATAATTTTTAGAAAAAAACTTTAGATTCGCCTTAATTACTATTTATTTATTTATTTATAAGAATATTTTACATTGCTTAGTTTTTTTGTGGTGTTTCATCCGCCATGCTAGGGATATCCCTGTGTTATGGCGGGTGAAGTTTACAGATTTGAAATTATACATTTGTAATGGTTGATAAATAAAATTAGAAGTTAGACAGATTAAATTAAATTGCAAAATTTTATAATAATAATGATTAATTAATTAATAATAATGAACTAGTAATAATAATTAATAATTTAATCAATTAATAATAATTAACAATTATTAATCATCATTAATTAACAATAATAATCAATTAAATAACAATATAATAATAATAATAATTAATTAATTAATTAATAATAATAACAAAAATAAGCAATAATATTGTAATAATAAGTTGATAATAATAGTTATTAAAATATAACATATAAGAAATAGTAATTTAATTATTTGTTGAATTAAGGAATAAAGGAACATCGTTTCTAAACATCATTTCTAGTTCTATAAAAGGAAACTTTTTGGCTTTGGGGCGGCGGAAAATAATGCATTTTAATTTTCAATTGCATAAAACCAAAATTCGCTTCGCGACTGACCGTACATGTCACTGTGATGTTGGTATCCTTGATAAATTAACAAGAGCTAATACGACTGTAGCCGACTTCGTGGGATAAGGCGCGTAATTATGAAATTTGTCTAGCGGGCTTGTTTGTGTAACATGGTTTGTGATACAAAAGAAAGTGCCCCTTTATAACGCCTACTCGCGTCAAGGCAAGAAAAACATCCCAGTTTTCAAGTGGCTTAGCGGCTACGCTAGGTTTGTGTAACATGGTTTGTGATTCGCGGTAATTCATGTAGGTATCCCACGAAGTTAGCTACAGTCCATAACAGTGACAGCAAGTGACAGCTACGGCCGCGGATTTTCGCTGCGTCGGTTCGCGAAGTGAATTTTGGTTTTATGCAATTGAAAATTAAAATGCATTATTTTCCGCCGCCCCAAAGCCAAAAAGTTTCCTTTTATAGTAATTAAGGCGAATCTAAAGTTTTTTTCTAAAAATTATTCGTAATAAGCGTGGCCAGTCCGAACCGATAATTACCAAAATTTTTGCCAGAGTTCGAAATTTCCCTAGATTTTGTCCTGATTTCCCTTATCCCTAAAAAATATTTTTCTCCCCTAGATCTAGGGAAATTTCCCTCGACATGACATCACTGATTCAAAATGACAACTTAAAAAGTAAAAAACTAACGGTGGGGACGGTGGGTGAAGACCACCATAGATACGGTGCGTTTCTGGGAGTCTTTAAAAATTAAAACTTTGACAATTATTTTAACTATTAAAACTAACTATAAAAATAAAAATAAAAATGCAGTTATTTAAGTTTGAAGGTCTTTATTCATTAAAAAAAATAAAAAAATTGGACTGGAGTTCTCTATTGACGGGAATTTCGAAATAAATTCGAAAAAATCTTCTATCTCATTTAAGACAGTCATTGCTGATGACTTAAGATCTACATATGAGTAAACATTGGCTGGTTAGCAGCCAATATCTCGGAACTCACTTTTACACTTAACGCTGTTTTTCCGCATAAGGGAATTTGAAATTTACATTTGTCCCACAGTCCGATATGCATCCTGCCGTGCGGTGAGTCGCCCGCGCTGGCCGTGCGCTGGAGCCCCGTGCGCTACGCACAGCGCACCGACGGCCCCGCCACCCTCATCAACCTGCCCAACCCGGCGCGCATGATCCTGGCCGTGGGCACCAATGACTCCATTTCCATATATGACACGCAGCAGAGTACGCCCCTGGCCATTGTGCTGAACCCGCAGTATGCAAGGTAAATTGTGTTCCATTGGTACAAATTTATTAAATTGCTGCATTGGTTGTTTTTGCGTCAAGTAACTGCATAACATGACTTTATTCCTTTCATATTTTTTGAAGTGAAACTTCTTTAGCCCCATTGTTATTTTAAATTCGGATGAAACGGAAATGACGCATTGGCTGCTTTGATTATGATTGTCACTTTTCAAGGCTCTTAACATTATTGGTTGAGATATGAAACGGAAATGACGCTAGGTCTGCGCTTATTCGCCGCTTTTCAAGGCTCCTATTGGTTGAGATTGTTCTGGTAAAGTTTCGCTTCTACTGCGTGTAAACTGCACTCGATTTTTTTGTTTGTTCTCTTTTAAAATGTATTGTTTTGCAATCCAATTATTAGCACCACTAGGACTAACTTCTATCGACCAGAATATTTTTACAATGAATTGATAAGTTAACAATTTTTTGTTCTTTGCTAAACGAAATTGAATATTATTGCATTATTTTACAAAAAAGTGTCAGATATATTGAAAAAAAATACTGATTTAAATCAACAACCCTCAATAAATAAAATTGACTGGAAATTGAGTTGTTTTGGTAAAAGAATAATGAATTAAGAAGTGTGGTGATCTTATTTCTCAAGGGCACTATGTAAAATTGACATTTTTTGTGCTGATTTGTTGTAATTCTAATTTGTAGATCTAAACTAACACCACTGTTTATGAAAAATACAGTGGTGTTAGTTTAGATCTATGAGAAATCTCTAGTTCTTGTTCATATTGGGAGCCAAAAAACTCGCAGCATCTTTTCATTGAAGTCTTTTTTTTTTTAAAATTGTTTATTTGGCTTCCACCCATTAAGTTACAATCTTTTAATTAAGCATATAGTACAATCAGCCTTATTTTTGGCAAAGTAGATAACTTGATCCCATTACTGTTTAACAAAACTGTCAAAGTGTGTACACGTATCCCTTAACCTCTTCATAATAATATTATTAAATAGTGTTTATACTAATAATAGTGGCTTAAAACAGTTACCAGTATAGGTTAAAGAAAGTGCTATTTAAAATTACATAAACATACTACCTATTACAGTGTTAAATATCAATTTTATTATTAAAATTATATTCTCGAATATTGCTTAAAGCAAAAGGCGAAATTAATCATAAAGGTGCCAATAATACAGTGCGAACTCTGCGGCAGGTACCTACATTAAACCTTACCTGTGCAGTACCTATTCCAATATAAATCAGGGGTATTACACTGTGCGGTTCAAAAATATTAACGAAAAGTTTCAGATATCCAAATTAATATGGAATCCATTAATTTCGTCACAATTGCAAAGGAAGCAGTTGACAAACTAACAACTGTCATGATGAACCCTAATAATAAATTTAACAAAGAGCAGATTGCAAAAATAATTCCGGAGTCCAACAACATCATGGCTTCAATTTCTCATATGGCGGCTATAATGGCGAAGTTGGAAGGTGAACTCGCCGTTTACAAAAACTTGTCTCAAAATCAACCGACTCAAAAAATTCCAGACCTTTGTGAAACCATAATGGAATTGGAAGAAAGGAAGGAAAAATCGAAAAATGCAATCTTTCTAAACGTACCGGAAAGTGAGTTGTCTCAAGAAGAAAATTTGACAAATGACTCAAAAATAATAATATCCACTATCAAAAAAATTGATGACAAACCAACACAAAATCTAAAAATATACAGACTTGGTGCTAAAAAACCTGGAGTCATCAGACCAATTAAAGTGGAATTTGAAGATTCTTTCCAAGTAAAATACATTCTTCGGAATAAATTTAAAATTACCGATGGAATAAAGATAAAACCGGACTTGACAATAACTCAACGAAATCACATGAAGAATCTGATAATAGAATTAGAACAACGGAAAAATAGCGGTGAAACAAATCTCACAATAAAATATGTTCATTCTATTCCGAAAATCGTTCAACAGCATACACCAAAAAACTACACAATAAACTAAATCAATGTTACCTATATTATCAAAACGTCAGAGGAATTCGAACTAAACTGGACACTCTCAGACTAGAAATAACTACTTCAATATTTGATGTGTTGATTTTCACAGAAACTTGGTTACATCCGGATATTCACACTGCAGAACTAGGAATGTCAAGATACAACGTTTTCTGCCGGGATAGAAATCAATCTACAAACGATGACATTATAAACAATAAAAGAAGAGGTGGTGGAGTTCTGATTGCAGTAGCGAAAAATATTGTCTCCAGACAGTTAAATACAAAAAACGTAGAAATAGAGCAATTATTTGTTATGATTAATACAGGTAAAAACAGAATTTTATTGGGTAATGTGTACATTCCGCCTAAATCGGATATTAGTATTTATACTAAGCATTTTGAAGATATTGAAATTTTACAATTAAAATATCCAAAAGTAAAAATAATTATAACTGGCGATTTTAATCTTCCGAACATCATTTGGAATCAAAACTTTATGGAATTGACAGGTATAGAAAATGCTGGCTGGTCAACTATAAACAAAGAAGTTATAAGCATGTCAAATTTTATAAATCTAACACAATTAAATAAAATTGAAAATTGTTATAACAAAATACTGGACTTGGTATTTTCAAGTGATACTTCAGTAACTGTAGTAAAATCAAGTGAAATAATATTACCTGTAGATAACTATCATCCTCCATTAAATATTAGCGTATCACTAAATAAAATACCAAATCTACAGTGCAAAAAATCACTTCACAATTTTAATAAAGCTGATTTTAATCATATTAATGAATGCTTAAATGCTACTGATTGGACTTTTTTAAAACAAGAAAATATTAACGAAAATATCAACGTATTCTATAAAATAATTCACAATATCATAGAAAAAAGTGTGCCTTACATTAAATGTAAAAATAATGTTTTCCCTCAGTGGTTCAATAAAGATTTAATTGACTTGACTCTATTGAAGAAGAAAATACATAAAAAGTACAAAAATTCTAAATCAATTAAAGATTATATTCAATTCAATTCAATTCGACGCCAATGTCATGATCTTTCTAAAAACTGTTACAAAGAATACTTAAATAATGTGGAAAATTCAATTGCAAATAACGACATCAACACTTTATGGAAGTACTCAAAGTCATTAAAAAGAAATGAAATAGATATACCTGCTAGCATGTTTTATAACGGCATAAATGAAAATAATGCAGAAACTATTGTTAATTTATTTGCTTCATTTTTTAAAGATGTATACGACAACACAATTGATAATAGTGAAATTCCTTTTTTTTCATCTAACATCAATTTACAAATTTCTAACATTCACATAGATATAAATGAAATTAAAACCCATATTAACAAATTAGATGTAAAAAAAAGTTCGGGTCCTGACAAAATACCACCAATTCTATTGAAACACTGTATACATGCCTTGTCGTATCCCCTCTATTTAATTTTTAATATGTCATTGTCATCGGGATATTTTCCAATTGCATGGAAAAATAGTTACATCACACCCATATTTAAAAAAGGTGACAGATGCGATATACGCAACTATAGACCTGTGTGTATACAGTCAACTATTCCAAAACTTTTTGAAAAAATTATTTTGGATAAAATTATTTTTAAATTAAATGGGATTATAACAAGGTTTCAACACGGTTTCATGAAGAATAGATCGACTCTGACAAATCTACTGATATATGAAAACTTTATAGCGAATGCCTTTGCAGATAAATGTCAAGTAGATTCGATATATACTGACTTCAGCAAGGCGTTCGATAAAGTTTGTCATAAAATATTGATAAATAAATTAAGGAGTATGGGTATAACCGGGAACTTTCTTAAATGGGTAGAGAGTTATTTAACAAATAGGCAACTGTTTGTAAAGTTAAATGACGTAATATCGGATGCCTTTTCTGCCACTAGTGGTGTGCCACAGGGCTCACATTTAGGACCAATACTGTTTATTTTGTTTATTAATGACATTGTAGACGTTTTTTCTGATGTTGATATCCTGTTATTTGCTGATGATTTAAAATTATATAAAAAATTAAAAATGTTTCTGATTGCATAATTTTACAAAAAAATTTAAACAACTTGTTTAATTGGTGTATATGCAATAAACTGGCACTTAACATTAGTAAATGTCAAATAATAAGATTTTATAAAATAAAGAAACCGATCATTTATGAATACAATCTTGACAAAATTATATTAAACTCAGTAGAAACAATAAATGATCTAGGTATTATTTTTAACTCAAAACTTACATTTATTAGCCATATAAATAATATTATTAATAGAGCAATGAAGATTTTAGGATTTATTATTAGAATAACAAAACAATTTTGTAACATTGATACTATTCGCATTTTATACATAACGCTAGTGAGAAGCATTTTAGAATATAATTCTACGATTTGGGCTCCACATTACAATATCCATATTCAAGCGATTGAAAAAGTCCAGCATAGATTCCTTAGGTATATTAATTTTAAATTTGGTATTCCAAGAGAATCCGTGGACTATAATTTGTTATTAAACTGGACTAATCTCGTAAATTTATCAGATCGCAGAAAAATCTGTGATCTATTAATATTATATAAAATAATTCACTTGGTCCTGGATACCCCTGATTTAATAGAACTAATACGATTTCATTGCCCTGGTCGCGCTAACAATAGACTGACTCTACCGTTCTACTATAATAACACACATACATTATCACATTATTACTCACCAATCAGTCGATTACACATTTTGGGAAATGAATATGCTAACATCGGCGACATTTATTTCTTAAAATTAGCGCAATATAAACATGCACTCAAAAATTATTTTTCCATAATGTAACTTTATATACGCAATATGGACATGTTGAAATGAAATGTGATATTTCTCATTGTTCTTTTTTGTTGTGATACACAAAATAATTGTATGTTATTTTAAAGTTTAAAACTACTATTATGTAATGATATTATTTTTCTTACTCTATTATATATTATATATTATTTTGTACTCTATTATATGTTTATTTATAAAAGGCAGTATAGCCGTTTATGTATTTAAAATAAAAAAATAAAAAATAAAATAAAAAAATTATGTTCTTAAAATGTATTTATTTTCCACAGATTAACAGATCTGACATGGTCAAGCGATGGAAATATTCTCATAGTGTCCAGTTCTGACGGTTATTGCTCCATCATCACCTTCGCTGCCGACGAGTTGGGAGAGGTGCTGTGCGATAAGGAATCAAAGGAGGAAGAAAAGTCCATAAAGAGTGACGAGAGTGTTGCCATGGACGTTGACACGCCAGAAAAATTAGACATAAAAAAAACTGAGACAGATAAGCAAAAAGAATCTCAAAGCTCTCCGAGTATAGTTGAAGAAAAGGCTATTAGAACCCCAAAACATAAAAGCCCCAAAATAAAACAAGTTTCAGCGAAGAAGAAGGAAGCAAATGAACTTAAAGCGGAAAAGGAAACTATTGATCTAGAAAAACAAGATAAAATAGAAAAGCTTAAAGAAACAGACACGCCTAAAGAAACTCTTATAACTCCTGGCAAAAACAAAGATGCCATTATGAAAACACCTAAATTGAAAAGCCCCAAAGTCAAATCATCATCAGGAAAGAAAAAAGGAAAGAATGAATCGGCAGAGACCAAACCGGACAGCATGATAGCCATGGATGAAGCTGCTATGGAAGCTTGGTCACAGGACGGCTTCATGTCAAAGGTCAAAAGTCCTCCAGTTATCAAACCCCAGAGTCAAATGGTCATCGATGACCCCACACAAGACATGAACCTGGTTTACGATGAAACCGAAGATATAGATAAAGGCAGTAGGAATAATTCTGCTACATCTGAGGAGGTTCCGGAAATAATGATAAGTGAGGAAGACACTATGCCCCTAGAACCAAGGCGATCCCCTAGGAAGAGTGAAGTCCCTAAAAGTTCTGTGCTCTCTCCCAAGCCGCAGCCCAAAACACCAAGACGTGTGAATTTCATCACTCTCTCTAGTCCCAAAAGTAAAAAGAAGTTGCTTTGATCAAATATGTAGTACATTTTAAGTATAATTTTTGTAATAGTCCAGCCACTGAGAGTTCCGCTGTAACTTCTCTGTTACATGTGTAGAACTTAAAACAGATCACAGTTAAAAGAGGTTGGAGCCTCCTCTTCTTTTTAATAAACAACGCATGTTCAAAGTGAGGTTACAATGTTTCTATCGGCGGTATATTTTTAATTGAAATAATCATTGTAAATAATTTTCCTCATGAATTAATGCATACATAAATAAAAATGTATTTTTCATGTAATTAAATCCTTGCTAGTATTTAGGTACATCTATATATATATATATATATATATGTACATATATATAAAAATGAATCCCTGTTTCCCTTGGTCACGCCATAACTGCAGAACGACTTTACCTATTTCATGCATCTTTTTTTAAAAAGTTTTTTAATACTTTGCAGAAGGTTCTTACGGATAGAAAAAATTAAGAAAATTACACAGAAAATTAAATAATTTCAGAAAACTAATGACCATTTTAACTTCGCACTTCGTTTTTTTTATTTATTAAAATTGTGGTTATGGTTTTTTAAAATCTTATAATATATAAAGCAAAGTCGGGTTAGTTACACTATTTATAACTGGATTAGGTTGGACTAGATTAGGATGAACCGACTTTGATCTTTGCTTTGTTGGATTTGTCTCCGCCCCGAGTAGCAGAATAGGTATTAACCCCTCCGCAACGTAAGCAGATATATGCGTTAAAAATACGACAGCAGTCAAGTACAATAAGCGTGTTTACACGTCAGCGCGTGTGTCTCCATAGAAACCATTATAACTCCGTTATTGTTTTAGTTACATCCGTAAAATAAAAAGTGAAAGGTCGATAATGAATCATGCTGCACATCTCTATTCAAGTTGTCCATAGAAATACATAAAAAGAACATTCTGTCAGACGCGCAGTCTGGCACATAATTTATCCCGCCAAATTTCCGACGGGCGCCCGACTTTGTTAATTTCTATTAAATATTTTTATATGAAATGATAAAAAAGTGAGGTGACAAAAGTGTTTATTATACATTTATACAGTAGAATAAGTATTGTTGTTTACATAATCTGTGATTTTAGTACCGTTTTCACATAAAAACATCACGTGAGTCATTTTCACATTTTTTTAATGTTTGCATTCTAAATTTTAATATTTACAAATAATATTTATTTGTAATATAATAATTCGAAAGCTTATTTTGTAACCTGTCTAAAACAGTTTTTACTATTCGGCTACGTTCAGAAATGTTTCATTTATAGAGCTTTAATTGTGAAGCGGTTATAACTAAAAGTTTTCGTAAAATGTCATTTCGTTTAAGACACCAAAAGCTAATATTCTCGAAAATTTGGAGGTGTTAAAACATCGGAAAAATTCACAAAAAAAAATTTTTTTGAAGAAAATTCTTTTCCTCGTACATTTTGTATGGAATGAATTCTCATCTTTTGAAAGAGCTGCAGGAATATTGTGATAAGTATAACATCAAGTAGTGAGTGAATTCCAAAAATTTTAAAACTTCAAATGTCAATGTGCTGATTGTTTTGCTTTTGTTCTTAAACATATAATGTTGCCCCTCTTTCTTACACACTAAATGTCAACAGTCGAAAATGGGACAAACGGTGAATGTATGACTGCACATCTCCAAAGGAAAAATACAATAATTATAATAAATCTAACTCACACAAGTGTCCATCAGCTTTGCACCGCGACACGTAAAAAAAAAATTTAAACTACTGTTTTGATTATTTTCAGATGTAAAATTGCAAAATATGTGATGTGTGACAGGGACGGGGAGCGGGTCAAAAAATCATGAAATTCGTGTCACGTAATTTATGGATGGGCCCCTAAGTGATACTGACAAAAACACGGACAGTTGCGCATCGATAATTACTTCATTGTGTAATTTTTAACTTAATAAAAACACTGAATTTAATTCAGTTAATAAGTTAATACAACAGTTATTGATTCTGAGGTACGAAGTTCGGCGGGTCAGCTAGTTTTAAATAGGTACCAAATTTGATTAATTGTTCTTGTAATAACAAAAATGATATATATGAAAAATGAAAATTTAAATAAAAAAAATTGTAATAGGTGGCAAGCGAGCTGTTTGAAAACTGAATGTACTGGGACTGAATGTATGGAACGCGGGAGGGCGTTTGCGGGACAGGGGAGCGGGGGTGTGGAGAGGGTGGGTGGGGAAGGGGAACGCAGGAGGGGAACGGGGACGCACGGGAAAGGACATGCGGGGAGAAACAATTTATTTATTTGAATATGGGATTGCAACGCATGCAGGGAACCAGCTGGTTTTCTATAAATATCCGTAGATTTTAGCTGAATTCAGTACATTTTCAAAAAAATTCTATTGATTTTCACAAATTTTAGTAGATTGTTGAAATCGGTAAATCTACCGAAATTTCACTGCACTGTGACCCTATGACATTCCCTTTCAAATGGGGGATTCGGGGAATGTTGTGGACCGAAGGAAGGGGTTGAGGAAGGTCACTAAATATAGTTCCAAGTTTTCTCAAGCAACTTATAATCGTGGTCTCTTATTAGGTTGACAAGAGTATCTTCCCTTTTTAATATACAATAATACAATACATGCATATTTATGTGTATTATTTTATTTAAATTCGGTGTGTGAAATAATCTCAGAAAAAAATTCTCTCAGGGCCTTTGTCATCTTTGGGGATTCTGTCTGAAGGAAAGGAAGTCCTGGGAAGAAAAAAGGTATGAGATGGGTAGGAATCTGGGGGTCGGCGTGTCCAGGAACCAGAGACATGAATCCATCGCTTCCAATGCGTGCAAGTCGATGGGTCGAGAGAGTTTTGGAGAAATTTTTAATATAATATTATTTATTATTGAAGCATAACACTCTAGGTGGTTTCTGATGTAGGATTCTAAGTATAAATCCCAGCACTTTCAAAGCCTTTGACATGAGATTGAAAAATAAGCTTAGTATATAATAGACTCCAAGATCTCTTATTACATTTACCCTGTTTAAAAGATTGTTCTTAATTATGTAGGGATATAATTTTATATCAAAGAGTCTCCTTTAACCAGCCTCTCCCGATTCGACTCACCAAGCAGCTTGTGGGGAGACGCCACCAAATGTGGCCAATCACTTGGGGCGACCTATGACAGAGGTTTGGTTATCCAATAAATGACTTGCCGTGTAGGAGGCTCAGGAACTGGAGAAGAATGTCTATTGACAGGAGCTAGTCGAGAGTACTTGGGGGAGAGTTAGTAGTCCCGCTACCGCGATGAAGTATAAATGGTATTTTGAAAATCAAACTGCGGTTTATTAAAAATATTAAAGTATGTATTGTAATTTCTATAACATGTATTTACAAAATTAAGAACAAAAATTGGTACGATATTGGAATTATAGTTTTTGTGAGTATTCTCAACTTAAATCTATGTGATGGCTTTTTGTGTTGTTAAGTTAATATTACATAGTACAGAGCATTGTCAATTTTGTCTGGCATTTGTCAGTTTCCAGGGGAGAGAAAAAAGTGGAAACTTTACACATTTGAAGTGTGTTGGAGGTTTTTGGTGATGTTGTAAACATAAATATATATATTGCCTCCATTAAATGATTTAGATTCAAGCTGACAATGTTAAAACAACAATAATTAATCATTCAAAAGGAATACATATTTCATATTTAGTCTAATAATTCAATTCCTTTATTTAACACTTTGACTAAATTGTGTTTAAATACACCACATCGAGGTTAA
Organism: Limnephilus rhombicus; assembly: GCA_929108145.2. NCBI lineage: Eukaryota > Metazoa > Arthropoda > Insecta > Trichoptera > Limnephilidae > Limnephilus > Limnephilus rhombicus. Next base: position 40,067,712 of record OV815278.1, read on the forward strand.
AAATAACCTATTAATTTTTAATTCCTATTGTTTAAAATACCTATGTTTTATAATGTGATGTACGCTCGCGCGATTTTTTGATTTTATTGTGATGAAATTTCACGTAAAAACTATTCATAATGTTATGTGGTTTCTTTGTTAGCAAAACTGGGATGTTCTTGTTGACATTACAAATTGACAGTAATTTAGGAATCATGAAAAGTATCATTTGTTGTTCTGCACCTTCTCGAAATACTTCTTTTTGTCCAATGGGTTTGGAATGATCTGAAAGAGAAACAAGGTTATGATGTAGTTATATGTATGATGACTTCAAAATAAGTGAATCTTCAGAAATATGCGACATGGGAAGGAGAGAGCAAGAAAGCGGTGTCTCCTCAGCCAAGGGGCTTCTTCTACACGGACATGCGATTATCTGATATTTAACGATTTAAGAATCTTGGCGACTACCGCCAAACGTCTGTGCGAAGGTTCGTAAACAGGCACATGTTGCAGACATTTTGTAAACTCGCCAGTCTCCCGCAACCAGCCGGTCGAAGTTTTTACAACTCACATCTTTGAGAGTTTTTACTACTCACATCTTTGAGAGTTTTTGCTACTGACATCTTTGGTGGAGCATTTAACAAATACTGACAAAAATAGACATTTCGTAACAATTCATGTGCTTTAGATGCTAAGAAAGAACAAAAAAATGACATCTACAACAGTTGTGAGGGAGGTTATGATAGCTAATTTTGGCATTTCAAGAGATGATGGTAATTTGATTTTAGTAGCAACGTGTATGGACTGTGCACGATTAGTTGTTTCAGACATGTATATCCACCATTAGTATCGGATACTTCCTGTGGAAGAAGGGCATGAGAGCTACAATAAGGAACTCCAGTGAAAAATATTATGGCTTTAAAAAAATATGTTCATATAGACCAATAAACGCTGATTCTGAATATATAAGTTTTATTTAATAATATTAAACGCAGAGTTTTAAAAAAATTATTAGAAGTCCATTTTTAATCGGGTCGTAAAAACACGCCGTCAAGTTGACATTATTGAAATTTTAGTGGTGACGTCACTGTTCGTAAAGTAATTGTATGGGAATGTATGATATGACACAAGCCATCGTATTAATTTATTTGTTTATTTACATACTGTTTATCGAGATTTAGTTGTTGTGTTTATTGAAACATTATTTAGGCCTAAATAATGTTTCAAAAATTAAGGTATCTCTTATTAGTTTATCTCTATTATTGAAAATATTCAAAAACTACTGCACAAAAAAATAGTAATGCTACTTCTAGAGAGAATACTTCGAACAACGGAATTCAAAATGGCGGCAGTTGATCAGCTGATTGCCCGATCCTATAGTAATTTTTCAGGAGTGATGACGTCACACGATTCACCATACATACGGTGGTTTTCGGGAGGTCTTGAAAAATTAAAACTTTGACAATTATTTTAACTATTAAAACTAACTCTAAAAATAAAAATAAAAATGCAGTTATTTAAGTTAGAAGGTCATTATTCATTAAAAATTGGACTGGAGTTCTCTATTGAAGAGTCATCAAAATAAATTTTTTAAAACTGGGATGGCTTCACTGAGCACGATGTGCAGAAAGGATAGAAGATTTTTACAAACGGACAAACAAAAAAGTATTTTATTTTATGGACGAAGTATTGGTATTTCATTAAGCTGAAGTGATCAAACACTGCATTCTCCGGTCACCACCGAGTGGAGGCAATTTCTAGAGGCAACCAGGATTGAAAACATGTAGGTTAGGAGACGCTTTGAAAATGCCACACCTGAGGGATTCTGAGAATTTGTCGTCTAGTTACTTTAAAAATTATCAGTCAGATTCGTGATTTGTTTAGAAATATTCCCGGGAGGCAATATTTTTCCAATAGATTATTTATTTTTAAACGTATCCCAAAATGGAATACTGCTTTTGAAAGCAGATGAGATTTTAATATTACAACGTGTTTAAAATAATTAATGAACTGAACACTCACTGTATCTTGTCCTGGTTTCCATCCAGCTGGACAAACTTCTCCGTGATTATCCGTGTACTGGAAAGCCTGCACCAGCCTCAAGGTCTCATCAACAGACCTTCCCACCGGCAGGTCATTCATCGTGATCTGTCTCAAGACTCCCTTGTCATCGATGATGAACAGTCCCCGCAGGGTGTGTCCCAGATCCTCCAGGTAAACTCCATAGTCCTTGGAGATCTCGTGCGTGATATCGCTGAGGATGGGGATGTTGATCTTGCCCAGACCACCTTCCTTACGAGGAGTGTTAATCCATGCCAGATGGGTGAAGTGAGAGTCAATGGAGCAGGCCACTACTTCGGTGTTCAGCTTGCGGAACTCTTCAACTCGGTCGGAGAATGCGAGGATTTCTGTTGGGCACACAAATGTGCTGGGAAAAAATATTAATGGATTATAAAACTTTAAATAGACGATCATCAAGAATAGACTAATAGGTGTACGTGTACATTTTTTATTGTTTATTACATACAGATACAGAAATTATTGTCACAGATAATATACCCAACGGTGAGTTCAGGTATCATGAAATTTGCACGGCTTTTCTGATTGGAATTTGCAGGTCCAACTATTTTTGGCTTGTAATCTTATTTCCATCACACCGGATAATAATAAATAGTTTTATATAGATGGGAGATGTCATGCACTATTCAAAAACCTCCCTGTATGATGACATAAGGGAGGGCCGTGATTATCCTACATTTTGAGACAAACTAAGTTAATCTTTCCTATTACTTCTCCACCTTCCTCTTTCCTATCTCCTTCCTCTCCCCACTACCTTCAGCCTCACAACATACCCCAATTGGGGATGCCATAGTCCCACTGGCTCCAGACGCGAGCAGTTGGGACTCTTGTGCGGTATTCATGTAAAAAAAAAAATCAGGTATTCTAGGAATATTCTAAAAATGTGCAATGACGCTATATATATATATATAAACGCGTGTTGGAAATCTCAAAGATGGGAAGCCAAATACAAGGCAATTGTTTTTGTCTTCATAGTTTTAGTCATCAGCCAACACAACAGCCACGCGTCGCGTATGGTTGTGTCCTACCAGTTTTTTTTTTTTTTTTTTTACAGCGAATACCGCACAAGAATCTCAACTGCTCCCGTCTGGAGCCAGTGAGACTATGTATAATAAATTGTATTAAAAAAGAGCCGAAATGCTCTTGTGTGGGATAGAAAATGTCTCAATTAGATGGCAAACACTAGTAAAAGGAATAATATTTCGTTCGTAAATACACACAAATTACTAAGAAATACAATTATTTCAATTGTTTCCTGAAGATTTTTAGCGCCATTAGAGAAAGTGAGATAGCAAACAATTAAATATTATTGGTGACAGAAAGTTGTCTCATACAGCATTCCGTATCTTCTTAGTGTAAGTGAGTAAGCGTATCTTTTCATCTAAGTCACACCCGTGATGTAGAAATTAGTATTCGGCGCAAATGAAAATGCCGCCCGGTCCTACATCTATATCGTTCATACACACGCATTTATTATACATGAATAACTTTTGAATTAACAATTTATTGAAAACAAAAGAGTGAGACAACGGTGAGTTTAGATGAAATATATAACGTCATTGAAAATATGTGACATTTGAAGCATGGAATAATATTCTGATAATTAAAAATCATAATAAATTATGCACATGGTGATAAAAAGTAAGTACATTTATATGTGCATAAAATACATTTCATAAAACAGTCTTGGTACGGGGTTCATAAACCATCAATCAATAAGAGAGATAATCTTTAGCCAGCATTAAAAAATTATCCACACAGATAAAAATTTGTAACAGTAGTCAAGATAAGATAAAAAATGTAACTTGTCTTTTGATTACCAATCTGATAAATGTTACTCTTTAAAACCCTATATTTAACTCTATGTCAATTAAATTAAGAACACCATGCCTAAATTGATTGGATTTGTTTTTTAAAACAAGTTGTTCAAATTAATATTACAAAATAAATAATTACGATTGAATTGAGAATGTTTATATTAGGTGCATGTGATTATGTCTGCCCATATTTAAAAGGAGCTAAAAATCTTGTTAGAATATAATCATTAACAAATGAGAATCGTATGAAAACATTATTATTTATTCGACCTTCCCTTATCACTTATCATGTGCAAATAAGTAGGCCAGCGAATTATTAATTAGCCATTCATTTTTAAACATAAACATGCTTTAGATATCACAGGAAGAGATTGTTATTCTTCTCTGGAGTGCTATTTACAACCCAAAATCTGTTATAAAAACGGCGAAAATGTTACTTACAAATCTAATGGATAGAAGAAGAACACGAGATATTTCCCTTTGAAGCTGGAGAGAGATAATTGGGTGAATTCACCATTGACAACAGCTTTCGCCTCCCATTCCGGGGCAGCCTTAGAAACTGCAAAAAGACAATAATAAGAAATTTAGAAGTTTAATTATTAATTATAAAACCATTCAATAGTAGTTCTACTTACTGACAGCCTTAGTGAACTGCAATTTGTGTTCTATTTTCTTATTTCCTTCGGGAAAAACATTTCCACCGGCATACGAGTGACACGTTCCATCATCGTTGAAAAATGAATTGAACGCTTCTGCTGAGCCAAGCAAATACCCTAAATAGAAAAGGCACACAAATCTAGACCACATTTTGCTGCGGTTGACAAAAAAATGCTAGCGTAAATAAAAATGTTAACAACTAATGAAAATGTAAATAAAACGTCCACAGAAGATATAAAAAATTTGTGCCACCTGTCAATAATTTCAAGTTCGGAATTCCTCTTGTGCCTATGTTCACATCATTGTATGTATTCAGAGGAAGCTACGCACGCCATCAGTATTTTTCTTCGCTATTTCATCTAGCGGAGTGAAGTCTTACTATAAAAATTACTCAACAAATTTATTTTTTTGCCTTCATGACTTTTATATTTATTTTCCATATCGCTAGAGTACTCCTGTTGTTACTTTTAATTGTTTGTGCTGAGCTACACCAGCGTGAATTAAGCCTAATTTCACGGTCGTTATTATGTCGGCCATATGAAATATGAACTATAAACTCAAAAAGCTCCCGCGCGTAGAATGTGTTATTTATTTATTGTTTTTATTTGTTGCTAGGGCAATCCCGATGAGTTACGGAACTCATTTTAGGACGGGAGGAACGTACAATTCATAGGAGGGTAGAAATAATTACAATTTTACACAGGTATTTATTAAAAATATAAGTTTCACATACAGTATAGACGAAAAATAAAAGACAGGGTGAGACAAACAATAAAACAAATAAAGGAAAAAAAGAAACAAGGTTATAAAAATATGGATGATTAGGTACATATCCATGGAAAAGAAAAGGAGAGAAAAGACAATAGAACATAACCAAATTACATAGTGTACATAAAAAATAAGTATTCTTTAGCATTCAAGTAAGCAGGTACTCTGAATTTTTTATTTTGCTGGATTCCCTGGAAGCGAATTACCTATATACCTAGTGTGAAGGCAATATAATTCAGAGATTGTATCCCATATTTTGTAGTGCGCCCCACGGTTGAATTTGGCAGCCACCTCTGGTCTGGAGCTCCAAAATACCTGAAAAATACCCTCGACTCTGTGCAGAAACGGGCGGTCCGTTTGATAGATTCTCCCATCTTAACAGACGGATTGCAATCTTTAGAGCACAGGCGTCGGGTGGGAATGCTATCCTTGTTCTACCGGTATTACAATGGAAGATGCTCCGAGGAACTAGCATCATTGATCCCTTCGGCACCGGTGCATAGTCGGGAAACACGCCAAACGCGTGCCCAACATTTGTACACAGTTGACATTAGTCACATGAGAACGGGTCGTTTCTTCGACTCGTTCTTATGTTCAACAGCTCGGCTGTGGAATGATTTGCCGGCCTCTGTGTTTCCTCCTTCCTACAACATGGGTCTCTTCAAGACCAATGTTCATTCCTTCCTCTCCTCAAAAAGACCCTCCACACAGCATCCCAGATGACATAGGCCCTGAGGGAAATTATTTTCCTCAGGGCCTCCTGTGTGGAGTTAATGTAAAAAAAAAAAAAAAAAGTGCGTGTTTGAGGTACGCGAATTTAATTGCTATTTAATTTCGAGTATTGTGTGAGTGGATTGTGGCTTGATGTTAGTGTGAGTTGATTGTTGAGTAATTTGTAGGATGGTGCTTGTGATTTCATGTTCAGGGAGGATTATGATTGGAATAAAAACTATTTTATTGTTATCAACATACCTCACATAAAAATAAATCTGGATATAAAAAAAAATCTTTGATCCCTGAAACGTTAGTTATTATTGCTATTCCGATTTTATAAATTAAGATTAAACAGCATCAAACGTCGTATCGAAAGTACATTCGTACAGTAAATAATACCAAACCACCCACAATAATATTAATATGCGTGAATATCGATAGATGACTCTAGGGGTGGGTTTCTTCATTTACCGAGAATGCTAAATGCAATGCTATTTGTAAAAGTAAACGACCGAAATTTTAAAAATTTTATGCATTTGACCGTTTACTTTTACAATTAGCATTGCATTTAGCATTCTCGGTAATTGAAGAAACCCACCATAGATGTCGCATTTAATAATAATAATAATAACGTAGTATTTATATAGCGCAGTTTTGTGATATTTCACTTCAAATGCGCTTAATTATAATAAACTTAAAATTAATCCTATAGTGTTCCTTACGAGTCCTTACAAAATACAAAATTGATTAAATTATGTGAAACAAAGAATATACAGTATATACAAAGCAATTCCTAAAGAACAATATTAACAAAAAGAATTCATTAAAACTAAATTATAATAAAGAATAAGAGGTAGTTTACGTTTAGAAATAATAATAACAGAGTGCACATAAAACTATAGTAAGGAGGTAGTCGAAACCAAACAATTACCAGAAACTTGAGGAACGTGGCTTATTATAGTAGACTGAAAGCGAGTTAAAATTCATGAAAGGTACGATTTTATAAATAAGTTTGTTTTAAAGCTCTTTTGAATACAGCCAAGTTATGGATATTAGTAAGAGCTGAGGGAAGTTTGTTCCAAATGAGCGGGCCAGTTACACGAAAAGATCGATCATAATAAACGGCTCGATTTGACCTAGAAAGTTCGCGTGGAAAACGAATGAAAAATGTAAAGCTAGTTATACACGAGAGATATAACCCTATGTGGTAAGTAACGTATATATATGTGGGAATCGAAGAATGCGATCATCACCGCCATGACTGCCTGGATGGAGTCCCTCCTGGCCCCCTAACATGGTCGATCGATATAGATTTTATCGAAAATGTCGGTAACTTGTCATCGCTTCTGAGCACAACTGCAGGCCGCTAACGAACCAACAACAGTCCACAACGACTAAGGGTAGCTAATTTATTTGACGTGAACTGTTATTTGTTCGTTAGCGGCCTGCAGTCGTGTTCGATAGCGATGACAAGTTACCGAAATTTTCGATAAAAACTATATCGATCGACCATGCTAGGACCCCTGATCGCCCTCTGGAGACGGGAGACGATGAAATACCCTCCGTAAACAGCTGTGTGAATTCATTTTACGTTGTATTTCTTATTTTTTCAGTTTCATTTCTCATGTTTTTATGCTTATTCGTTTTTTTTTAATTTCATTTAGGCCAAGTGTAATCATTTATTAATTTTAAATAATGAAAATATTATTACGCAAATCGATAAACATAAAGTTTCTTATATGAAAAATATTTTTTATAAATTTTTTAAATTTACATAGGCTTAGCATTTCTCAAAAACAAATCAGAAATACGACCTTATTCTGACCGTTTTTCGTAAATTTTACAAAATATTTCTAACTGCTGAATATCCTCAAAGTAAACCTTTAGGGGTTTTCTTTAAAACCACGAAAAGAAATTTAAAATAAATAGATAAATAAGTTTTTAGTTAATTTTTTCCATAAACACCAATTTTCGTGTTTTTTTAAACGCTGAATACAAAACTTTGGATTCGTTTATTTACCAAAACGTTACGAGAAATTGTTGGTATTATATTTCTCAATTTTTTAAAGACAATTTTATAATTTTAATCTTCAAATTAAGAATGAAATACAGGATTTTTAATTACTAGCAAAAGCCCTCTGTCGTGTGGCGCCCATTTATCTTTCTTTACACGGTACAATTTTGAACTAAAACCCTTTTTCAAAAATTTTCAAAAGATGGCAGTAATCAATCACGGTGAGAATCTAAGATATTATTACATTTATTTTTGGAAACGATGATACTTAATAAGTATCATCTATATCATCTATTTACCTAAATATGTAGGAACCTATTCGTTTTAATATAATAACTTGACTACTGTTTTATATCGACGTCAAGCTAGTAGAGTGCAGTCATGCCAAATTTAAAATGGTTATTATATTATTAAAATAATACTTACCTACGTAAATACAATAAAATAACACGGAAGTGAGTGGTAGAAGAACTCCGTGATTCCCGGTGGGTGAGAACTTGGCTATTCAGATCCGGTCACCCAACACGGCTGACGCCATTTCAGGCAACGTTACGATTCTTTTTTGTAAATATATTTTTTATCTATTTTTTTAAAATAGATAGCACTAATAATCCAAACGAAATTATTTAAAAATAATATATTGTGGAATAACACAAATTAATCGCATAAAATGTTGATAGGTACTTGCGCACGCCGGAATTTTAACTCGCGACCTCCGTATTTGTCTCCTTCCCCTCCCCACTACCTTCAGCCTCACAACATACCCCATTTGGGGTATGCGGGGTATGCCATAGTTTCACTGGCTCCAGACGGGAGCAGCTGGGACTCTTGTGAGGTATTCAACACATAAAAAAATCTCTCACTAGGTATTTATACCTTTTCTGAAGTATATATACATCGATATATTATATCTCTATGTCTACATTTTACAATCTGAATTCTGAAATGTGGTCTTTCAACGTCTTTCACTAGGGTCGTTTGCAATGAAGCACAACACATAGGTACGACTGCCATGTGTCATGTTTTGTGCATGGCGAGCCAGCGTCATCACGAAACGGCCATGTGGATAGGTAGGTAGGTATTATGCATGTGTTTGTGAGTCGAAGACTGCGTTTGTCAAAAAAATGAAGGGAAGGAGATGGGGAAGAGGAAGGTGGGTAAGTACCTGGCTATTCAGATCCGGTCACCCAACACGGCTAAAGCCATTTCGCGCAACGTTCCGATTTTTTTTTAAATATATTTCTTTAAAAAATATGTAGTTACCTATTTTCAATTTTTTACAAGAATAACACTCTTTTCATAACTTTTGAAGGTTGTTCCCACCAATGTTATATATCATTAAAAAAGAAGATAGCACTAATAATCTAAACGAAATTATTTAAACATAATATATTTTGGAATAACACAAATTAATCGCATAAAATGTTGATAGGTACTTGCGCACGCATTTTAACTCGTGACCTCCGGATTCGTAGCCGATGTTCGCAAAATCTTTTGAAATTTTTTTCTTTATTATAATAATTTTGATAATATATATATTTTTTTAATTAGGCAATTCACCCTAAAAAGAGTGCTTTGTGCTGATAATAATAATTTGTTATATGTAATAGTAATATTATATTTCATCACAATATAATATTATTACGCGAACCTTACGTGTGAATATTTTCGTGATTTACACTTTTTGTTTATGTTTTCTTCTACTTTTATTTCAATAAATATATATATATATATAATTTAAACAGTATATATATATATAATTAAAAAAATATATATAATTAACACGCACTATATATAATGACCAGTGGCGGCCGCTGCCCTGAAAACGTGGTGGTTCACTGATATAAATCCGTAACTATGAGATAACGATTACTAAGCAACATTAGGTAAAAATGATCCCACTAATCTTATTTGGAGAGAAGATCTATTTTATGCTGTTTTAGAAGTGCAAAAACTTCTACATATCGCTTTTTAATTCAAATTTTTATTTTTCGGTACTAAGAAAATAAAAACACAATACTATTTTTTCGTAAATAAATTTTAAATTTCAACCCAAAAAACTCTTTTTTTTACAATGTTTCATTTATTTTATTTTATATTTCATAAAATAAAATAAATTTGAAAGTAGTGTAAGAAGAATATACGACGCAAATGTGAATGGTAGTAGAAGTCGGGGACGCCCGAGTCAGACACTTGAGTCGGGCCATGTCGAAAGTCGGAATAACAGAAGAGAATGTATGAGACGAAGTATGAATGTGAGTGAGGCAAAGAGTGTGTTCCAAGACAAAGTTATTTGGCGGTCCGTCCTCTCTGCCTACCCCTGTGGGGAAACGGCGTGATGGTTGGTTAGTTAGTTTTATATTTAATTTTAAACAGGATACAAACAGTATTTATAAACAATGTATAAACAGCACGAGGGCAAAATTGTCAAAGTTACCTATAAAAAAATTGTATTCCTTAATGATCTGCGTTTTATAATTTAAAACACCAATCAATAAAAAAGCAAATATATGTAAAATTTAGGTATTTGCTGTAGTACCTTTTGATTAAAAAAAGAATTATTCAGTTTGGTTAAGTATTTTTGCCTTAAATCAAAATTTAAGTTTGTATGATAAAGGCCGCCGGGTGGCACACCAAAATAGCTTAATTTTTCATACATATATGGCTGGCTACATTTTTAAGCTTAATTTTTCATACATATATGGATGTTTGGGATATTCGATACAAAAACATAATTCGTTCCGCTTGCAATCGGCCTGCACACCGGACAGGGTAAATTCGCGCGGAACTTTGAGAATTTGCTCTCCCTGATTCATATTATATTATGCATTATATTGGTAGGTGATATTTTTAATGAAATTCATAGATTTTATATTTTTCGGGAAGATATTATAAAGTAATTTTAGACGATATAATTTACCAGTGCTGCACACAAACACACTGTTCAACCAGCCGCCCTTGATAATGACAATGGTTGGTAGTGAATGCGTTACCTCACCTATATTTGCATGTGTGTGTGACAACGGCTGCCTATATTATGTTCATTTATGTTTAAATTTTTTTTTTAAATTTGAATCAATCACATATGTTGGTAAATTAGAGTTAAATTTATTTACATTTTCTCCTAATTTTATTTGCTTTGGTATAATAAAAATAATAATAACTGAGATTCATCTGCTGATACAATTCAAAGGAAAACTGATTTAACCCTTCGAATAATAAGAAAAAAAATTCTTTAAACTTTTGCCTGTCAATGTTTGCGCACAAAATTTCCAGAATAAACGTAAAATTTGGAATACAGATTCCCTTTCTTAAAAAAAATGTAATAAAACTGAATCTTAACTTTTTCTCGTAATCACAATTTTATTTTAAAATTAAATGTGTGGGACAATTTGCGTCTCCTGTGATTAGACGGGTTAAATTAAATATATATTTTGCGAATTAAAACTACACTCGGAATATGAAAACGGTTTCTTTTTGATTCTGGCAGCATATACATAGTCTGCAACTAGAATTTTACAACTGCACTTCGAATAAAATAATGGTCTCTTTCGAAATGTATCAGCAGATGAATACACTACTGAAATTCATTCGTTAATACATTCTGAACACAATTCTGTTTTTAATTAAGAGTGAATCTGTTTGCGAGTTATCAGTTTCGATACGAATTGTTCTACGAATTGTGAAATTTGCAGTTTAAAAAAATATAATTATTGATATTTTTAATAAATAATAAAAAAAAGAGTTGGATTCGTAAACGAAAGTATCGTAGAACATTTTCAAATAATGATTTGAAATGGTATAAATTTTTGTAAGATAATATTATTAAGTATTTATTGTGAAAATTTGCCGCCCCCCTTAAAAGTGCCGCCCGGGGCGGGCCGCCCTCCCCGCCCCCCCCATGCTACGCCACTGTGAGGAGTACCAACATTTCGATATCCTGACCAATGATTGTGACTGCGTCATGTTGAGATTATAACGACTTTGCTGTGGTTGTTATGAGAACATCAGCATCCTCTTCAGCTGGTACTGTCATTATTTTCGATCGTTCAAATGAGGCTCTGAGTAGGGAAATAAAACGGGACTTGTTCTTCTCATTTCCCAGAAACTTTTCCTTAGTGCTTTTCTTTTCAACCGAATCCGGGTATCCGTCGAATACCACTTCTGCATTGGCTCCATATTTATTTTGTGCTTACCTGACATATTCCTGAAAAAATGATTGAAAAAGGTTGAGTACGACCCCATACAACATTGTGCAGTAAATATCCTCCATCAACTACGTGTATTTTACCGCTTTCCAGTTCTGTGTTATTTGGTAGAGGGTTGAACAATGAGTAAAGTATGGACTTGGTTCCTTTGCGCATGCCTTCCTCTGAGAAAAGAGACAATGGGACAGGAGATAGTTCATATTGGAAATATTCTTTATGTTCAATTTCACACTTTTTGGCAATATACATACGATGGTGTAGCATTAATGGATCATTATTGCATTCTGCTGGTCACCGCCTCAAGAGAAACTATCGCATCCTTACGTTTTAAGTCTAGGTTTCCAAAGTTGTAGTTGATAATTTTAGACAGCAAATTTCCCCATCTTTTCATGTGACTAGTTACTTTGCTATCCCCGATCGTGCCACTGCTTATAGACATAATCACGTTTGTTTTAGGAAATGGTTCATGGCAAGTAAACCAATCAATGAGAGTTTGGACGTCTTTATCATCCCTCTTAATTCGTCTCATCTCTACATGTTACTCTGACGTTCCTGATTCAACCCTGGGGTAATTCACCACTCTCGTTAATTTATAGTTTTTTTTACCACATCTATGTACCTTAATTATTAATTTTATTTATATGTTTTGATTACATTGATGGTTATGTATGTATGTTAAATGTTATTTCAACAGTAATTGATTAAAAATAATAATAATCAAGTTATGCCAACACTATTCTTCTGATTTAGTATTTGACCTAATTTTTAAGAAAATTTTGTATTAGAACTTGGATACCTAATTATGATAAAATACATTAAACATATACCAACGTCTTTTATGAAATTTTATTCTCTACACAATTCAAATCAGTAATTTTTTTACAAAATTGTACTGGAAAAGAGAAACGCAAAAAACCAAAAAAAAAAACCAAACCAAGTCGGGCAATTTACCTGTTTTTATAAACTTACACACGTTTTTATGACTGCATATCTCGATATTTATTAGAGATAGAAGAACATTTTTTAAAATAAAATTTGTAGGTAATTTTATGTTCTACTAAACTTGAACAGCTACTTTATCCGAAAATTTGATTGAAAATGAGATATTTGAGAAAAACTAGATTTTGGCGCGATTTCAGCTGTTTTTTTCAAAATGGCGGCAAAAGCTCAAATGACCCAAGGTCTAAAACTCAGATTTTACATCAGGAGATGAGTATATAAAACATATAAAAAAATTGGGACTACTGGAATAATTCCGATCGCGACCCCCTTTTTGGCACTAATTGCACTGGCGTAAAACCCAAAGTACTCGTATAATGGACTCCCAACATTCGTTGTATAAATAGGCCACTTGCATGGATTTCATAACGACTTGGAAAAAATCGTGCGAATAGATTTTTTTACCAAGATTACGAAAATGTTACTAAATTTTTTTAGAAAGATACAGCTTTTTCTTATAAATAAATCCATTATTTGGGCTCGTCATTACATGAAAATGAAAACGTCACTACATGAAAATGTTCCGTCTCCGAAAATGTTCTATTAATTTTGTAAAATTCCAAACTGATTTTTTTATTTTTTATATGGCAACACTTTGATTTCAGGCGAATTTTTGAATTTGACATTTAATGTTCACTAGATTTATTGTTTGTTTTCTGCGAACTTATCATTTGGTTTGACTTTTTGACAGATGTTATGAAGAGAACCCCCTACATTTTATGCTGTCTGTACCTGTTTCAGAGATATAATGGTAATGGTGCTGGTTTTAACAAAATCAAATTTTATGATATTCTTTTTATCATTATAATTTACAAGTACAAGTATATTACATTGGATTTAGTACTATAGACGTTGAACATTATAATGATTTATGATCAACAAGATGGATCAAGAAAAGAAATATTTATGAGATGTAATGTTTTTGGTGTGCCTCGTTATTCTCCTGTACCATTCGTGTGAAAAAAGTTTTTTTTTTTTAAATGATTTTTTCGGCTATGTAATTATCGTTTTTTCGCACCCATAAAATTATGTCCCGTCTTCCCAGTTTATAAAAAATGGTCTGATTTTTCGGATTGAAATTTTCAAAAAATCGCCAGGGTTTCAAAAATACGATTAAAAAAAATACAGAATGTCTTAGAATATTTGCATAAACCGGATTTTTTTTGAAATGAGATGCAAGTGGCCTATTGATCACAGATTCTTCAAAAATAGATTTTTTTGTTTAACTTAATTTATAATTGATTTTCTCTTCCACGACATAACTTACGTGAATTTTATATTGATATTTGTTTATCTCCCCTCCCCAATACTATCACAATAATTAGGAATTCCCGCGGATTACATAAACTATGATTATCTATTACGAAAAATGCGACTTCTATCGTTAAAAGATAGAAGAATAATTAATGATCTTTTATTTTTATTTAAAATAAACAATAACCGGTTTGACTCCCCTGAATTGGTCTCGATAATAAATTATCATGTACCTTGTAGACCAACTCGATTCAAAACACATTTTCATTGCAACATTAATAACACCAATGTAGAGCAAAATTCAATCATAAATCGCCTGCATATTTTAGGCAATGAATACGCTAATATCGTTCACGCCGCCGCGCCGATAATCTGGCCTCATACAAAAGATGCATCAAACAAAATTTGTCTGCTGTATTATACCACGTAAACCTAATACATTATGAAAACATAATATGCCTACCAGTACTTGCACTCTAAAATTAATGAATACCTTAGAATTCATAGGAACCTACTTGTAAAATTTATCATATCGGTTCACATCGTTGACATCAAGTTAACATAATCCATAATACCTCCCTATTAATTATTTTACTTTTTGTAATTTTTTTTATTTATTTAGAGTTTCTTAGGAGCTTTTTATTTTTTTTTAAACTTTTTATAAGTTTTTATATTTTATAACTTTGTATGATTTATATTTAAAACTTTGTACCTTTAAAAGATATCTTATACTTCTATACTAGCAGACCCGGCCACACGTTGCAGTGGCTAACGAAACCTTTATAACCAACGCCATCTGTTAAATCAAATCCACATCACGCTGCCCGCTGCCGCTTGGCCAGATATATTATGTATTTCAACCAATTTACACAAAACCTTGAGAAATTATGTACCTAAAGACCTTCCTCATGAATCACTCCATCTATTGGTGAAAACTGAATTAAAATCCGTTGCGTAGTTTAAAAGATCTAAGCGCACATACAGCGGGAGCGACTTCATTTTATACTTAGTAAAGATAAAGATTTTACTTTAAAATTTTATTTCTACTTTTTGCTTAAAACTTTCCTACTTTCTACTCTTTACTTTAAACTATACTAGATATGTGTTAATTATGTTAATATTGTTGTTGAAGATAATATTTATAAGTTAGCTATGTGTTGTGCCGTGTATTTCGAAATAAATAAATAAATGTATATAATTATTAAAAAAACTTTTAAAAAAATCCTTCACGCCCGATCCAAAAAAGAGAATTTCGTTTATTTCGCAGCCTCCTCCTTTTACTGAAAGCCTTTCTAATCCTAAAACTGTTTGCTCTGTTTCATTCTTCCTCTATTACGAGTTACTAGAGCTCAGTGGACCGCACTGGCTGACTATGCGATGTAGATACATAGGACTGTGGACTAGGATGGGTCGAAAAACTAGATTATATGTTATTTCGAACCGCTATAGTGCTGTAAGTTGGTTACTTGAAGAAAAGTGACGTAAACATGTATCGGTATCTCCTCCAGTCGCTAATCGGGCTAAAACTTTTATACGCGTGTTATGCTCATTCCATGGTTCGAAAAAGTTAAATAAATCAAAACTTCAATCATATTTCAATGTTTTCCGGTAGCGTTATGTGTTTGAACAATGAAAATTAACAAACAAAAAATCAAGACTTACTACATTAGCACAAAACGAGCAAGAACTTACCACGAGAGGGTGGCTGCACAACGCACGTCGAGTTCCACCCACATCCTACCCAACCAGCCATCCAAAGTGTGTTATTTACACAATATTTTATTAAATAACTATTTACATAAATTGACAGATAGTCTGTAATTTATGAAATTATATAATATATCGCACATACCGCAGAAAAGGGTCATAAGTTAAAATTTTGTGTTTTATAAAATTTACAATACACTTCCGCTGTCCATTAGACAAAACACTAACTATTTGAAATGTAAATCCGACACCGCCTCGTCTTGGATCATCAGCCAATCAAACACCAACGATTTTATTAAATGAGTTTTTTTTTTGCATTAACTCCACACTAGAAGGACCTGAGGAAAATAATTTCCCTAAAGGCCTACGTCATCTTAGGGGATGATGTGTGGAGAGTTTTTTTAGGAAAGGAAGAAGAGAAAGTTCTGGTAAGGAAATAGGTGTAAGGGGTGGGTAGGAATCTGTGGGTTAGTGTGTCCAGGAGTGACGGACGTATGAATCCATCTCTTCAATTGCGGTACAAGGCGATGTGACGAGGGATTCTGGCTTAAGTTAATGCACTTTACCCCCGGACACCCTGTATTATTTTATGATGCTATATTCTTCTTATTATAAGAGACAAATTTTCCGCAACATAGCGAAATTAAATGTTTAGTTTTTCGATCCATCCTACTGTACCATTTGTACCAGGATCGCTAAGAACTCTAAATATCAAATGGTAACATCAGCTCTCTTTTTCCTCAAAACCCCGTCTTTTCTAACTCAAATTCAACTAACAGCAGTGCTTTCAATCCTGATCTAAATGCAAATTCCATAAACAACAATACTTCTAATGACAATTCTTCTTTTATTCAAACTCTTCTCATGCTACTTATCTCTGTTATTAACAATAATAATTCTCTACCGTCCAACGCTGCCTCGCTACTCTCCTCTTTGTATTCTCTTCTTCCCAATGGCTGCCCCAACAGCAGCAATTCTGCAGTGGAATTGTAGAAGCGCCACCTCCAATAAGGATGACCTCGTCCGCCTTCTACATTTACACTCCATATCGATTGCTGCCGTCTCTGAGACTTGGTTCAAGCCATCTCAACTCTTCAAGGTGAGTGGCTATCAATGTCTGCGGGACGACCGCATTGATGGGAAGGGTGGTGCAGCCCTTTTCATCAAAAACTCTCTCCCCTTCTCCCCTATTTCCATTAAACCCCCAAATTCATCCTTCCAATTAGTGGCAGCCACTGTCTCCAATATTACATTTGTATCTCTCTATATTCCTCCTTCTACCCCATTTGACCTTCCACTGTGGGTTCACATGCTTAGCAAAGTTTCTTCTCCCTTGGTCATTTTGGGTGATTTCAATGCCCACTCCCCACTCTGGGGTTCTTCTTCCTCGGATCCCTCAGGTATCAAATTGATTGAACTTTTGGACTCCTTGAACATATGTCTCCTAAATGACGGATCCTCAACAAGGTTTAGTCACCCTGGACAGAATCCTAGTGCGGTGGACATATCCCTCTGTTCCCCGAGTATCTATCCTCTAATCTCCTGGCGAATTTCTTCAGATCCCTGCGGCAGTGACCACTATCCCATTATTTTGAATTTGGCTCAACGGTTGGATACCAATCACTTTAAAAGTAAGCCCAAATTTATTACAAAAAAAGCGGATTGGTCCCGTTTCAGAGACTCTATCCAGGATCTTTCCCTCTCCCTGCCTTCCCCTTCTTCTGATAATTGCACCTCCTCTTATAAATCTTGGACTGATTCCATTCTAAAATCGGCTGACAAGTCTATCCCCAAATCATCTCCTGTAGGCTCGAAGGCTCGCCCTCCCCCTTGGTGGGATGAGGAATGCCTTAGAGTGCTAAAGGAGAGGAAAGCGGCCAATAAGACATACTGCCAACAGATGACTATGAATAATTACATCTCAGCCAAGAATGCCCAAGCTGTTGCTAAACGCACATTCCGTTTAAAAAAAAAAAACAGCTGGCGTAATTTCTGTACCAATATATCCCCTGCTACTCCAGCAGGGGAGGTTTGGTCCATGATTCGCAGGTTTAGATCTTCCTTTTCCCTGCCAAAGCCATCTCGTAATTCTGCTATTTGGATTGATGACTTTGTTAATAAAATAGCTCCCCCTTATGTCCCTAATTTTGATGAACTTCCTTCTTTGCCTTTCACTTTAAAATCTTCTTCATGGTTAGATGCTCCATTTTCCTTTGATGAGTTAAAAAGAGCCATTGAAATCCTCAATGACTCAGCTCCGGGCAAGGATGAAATCCTGAATATATTCATCCGTCATTCTGATGACAATTCTCTTACCTACTTTCTCTCTCTCATCAATGTCTTTCTGGATTCTGGCATTATTCCCCCAGATTGGAAAATTCAAAATATCATTCCCATTTTCAAAAGTGGCAAAGATCCAAGCATAGGTTCGAGCTACAGACCTATCGCCCTCTCTTCTACTCTTTGCAAAGTATCTGAAAGAATGATTAAGAATCGATTGGACTGGTTCGTAGAAAAAAATCAAATTCTTTCCCCTTCCCAGTTTGGATTTAGAAAGGGTAAAAGTACCCTTGACAACCTTTCCTCTCTTGTTACAGATATCAAATTAGCATTATCTAAAAATGAATATTGCATTGCAGTGTTTCTAGACATCTGTGGAGCATATGACAATGTTCATATTCCCATCCTGAAAGAAAAGTTACTGGCAATAGGTATTCCGCCCAAATTAGTAAAATTCATTGTCAATTTGCTCTCCCAGAGAACTATTTTTGTAGATGGGTCTGAATCCCCTCCCCACATTAGACACATTTTCAAAGGTCTCCCGCAAGGGTCAGTCTTAAGCCCGATCCTGTACAATATTTACACATATGATCTAGAAAAATCTATTCAATTCTTGTGCAACATACTCCAATATGCTGATGACTTGACTTTCTACAAAATATCCCGTAATATTTTTATCGCAGCATCAGCAATCAACAATGCTCTTAGAAAACTTTTGGCGTGGTTAAATATTAATGGCCTTGAACTTTCCCCCTCCAAAAGCAAAGTTGTCATCTTCACTCGTCGTCGAAAGCTCCCAGAAATTCAGGTGAGATTTGGCGATGAAATCATCCCTATCTCTAAAGAAGTTAAGTTCCTGGGAATGTTTTTAGACTCAAAGCTTACTTGGAATTCTCACATAAATCATGTCATCATGAAATGCGAAAGCAACATCAATCCCCTTAGATTTCTGTCCGGAGTGTGGTGGGGATCACACCCATCATCTTTAAAACTTCTGTACAATGCTCTCATCCGAAGCCATCTTGATTACGGATCTTGTCTGTTTGATCCAATGTCCACTTCAAATTCGCTTAAATTAGATAAAATTCAGTCTAAATCTCTTCGCCTTATCTTAGGAGCCATGAAATCTTCCCCAATCAACGCAATGCAAGTTGAATGCTGCGAACCTCCCTTAAATATAAGAAGGCGATGCCTAGCAGAAAAATATATTTTCAAAACATGCTCAATAACTTCTCATCCCCTGATTCCCAAACTTCAATTGTTAAAGTATGAGGTTAATTTGAATCCATTTTGGAAAAAACATTCCCCTCCCCTTTTCTATAATTGCTTCAACACTTTCCTGGATGTTTCCACAAACTCCTATCGCAATGAATCTCTCCCCTTATACTCTTATCCCTATAAAAGTCTTACTTTCTATCCAAAGGTGCACCAATTTATAGGAATATGTAAAAAAAATATTAAAAACTCAGTTCAATCCAATAATGCAGAATTCAACAAAATTATTGAAAATAACTGGCCAAATTATATAAAATTTTTCACAGATGGTTCCAAACTCAGTTCGGACTCCCATTGTGGGGCCAGTGTCTATGCTCCTCACAGGAAATTGTGTTTCCCACACAGACTTCCCAAAGAATGTTCCATTTTCTCTGCTGAATGCATAGCTATCATAGAAGCTTTACATCTCGTCAAATCTCTCAACGTTAGAAATGCCCTCATCCTTTCAGACTCACTTAGCTCATTACAAAAAATAAGCGCATCCCCTCTCAATTCCATTAGTGACTCTCTTACCTGCTCTATCAGAGACCTCCTGCATTCCTTGTCGCTGGCTCACGTGTCAGTGGTCTTGGCCTGGATCCCAGGACACCTTGGTATTGTTGGAAATGAAATGGCTGATTCTATTGCTAAGGAATCCACTGTTCATGGTCCATTAAATAGCATTCCTATTCCTGTTAGAGACTATTTTCCTATTTTAAAAAATAAGTTACAACGCCAATGGTCCTCTGAATGGAAATCATCCTCTCTGTTAAAAGGTCACCAGTACTCTTTAATTCAACCTTCTATTCCTGTCAAGCCCTGGTTTCACAAATACACTTCCATGCCTAAAAAATACATCTCTTCCATTATTCGAATGCGTTTAGGTCATACTTGTTGTCTTAGCCATCTCGCCAGATTCCACATAGTCAATTCGCCTTATTGTGATTGTGGTTCAGAGGATACTTTAGACCATAATTTTTTTGAGTGTCCTATCAATGACCAATTTCCAAACTTCATACCTGAATTGTTAAAACTTAAAATTGAATTCCCTACCAGTGTACCCTGCCTTCTTAGTCTCAACTCTCCCGAAATTCACTATTTGTTAGCAAAATTTATTTACAAAAATGGCCTCAACATTTAAGCATCAATCAGATTTCTCTCTCTTCCATACGTATACATTTGTTTCTAGCTGTGTTATTATGTACAGTTGTACAGGTTCCTTTTTTTGGGAATCTGTACATCTTCCTACTCTACAATTTTGTAATGACTATTAATACCAACTCTGTGTGTTATTCTGTATGTTACTCTGTATGAAAATGGAAGTATGGAATATGTACAGGTTACTATTTTTGGGAACCTGTACATCTTCCTACTCTACAATTTTGTAATTACTACTAATACCAACTCTGTATGTTAGTACAACTTGTATAATCTTATGAATATTTGTCTTGGCCCATTGTCTATAAGTATTTGCTAATATAATTTATCTATTCCATGTAAAACACTGAAATAGTAACTAATTTTAAAAAAATATGAAAATGTAACTAATTTTAAAAACTGATAATGTACCTAATTTAAAAAAATCTGAAAATGTAAATAATTTTAAAAAATTGATAATGTAACTAATTTACAAAAAAACTGGAAATGTAAATAATTTTAAAAATATGTAACTTACTTTAATAAATGGCCAAGATCACCCTTAATGGGTGAAAGCCAAATAAAAAAAAAAACTCTAAATATCTGAAAGTTGGCTTAGTCCAAGATTCCGGGGTTAACTTTACTCCCGGCAGTCCGGCCCTTTGTAATGAAACTACATTTAGTTGCAGGGCTCGTCCTTTTCCGGAAATGCGATTATTTATTTGAAATTCCGAGACTATTTTTAGTGGTGGGCGAATTTTCTTTTCTATCATTTTCAAAACACGGAAAAATCGGTTTCTATGTCTTCTCGTAATATTTTTTGTGATCTTCAAAGATAAAATACAGGTAATGATTAATGATTTTCTCATAAAACAGATAGATAGAAATTAAATTACGATGATACTGTTCGAACGGAATAAATAAATTAGCATTATTATAGTATTTTATATGTATCTATTTCTTTTATCCAGATACTGTCAAACTACGCAATAACGTACTTTGGACTTTTCGGACTTTGGAATTTGTAGTGTTGGTAATATGTTATTCTGTCGGGTAGGTTCGGAAATACCGAACCTAGCCGAAGCGACCTACATCGGTACGATATAATAGCGAGTGGAGATCTCGCGCGGCCTCTTTCTCGTCAGACGGCTTACAGCCAACATTGTACCATTATATTCTGTTAAACAGTTTCCGTGTATCAAAGTACTACGTGTTTTAAATATTAAACCTTGAAAACATCCTAGAGGAATACTGGAGATAAAGGGCCCAGTATTGCCTGCAAATATTGGACATCACAGAATTCCAATGGGGTTGCATGGCGAGCGATATGCTAAAATGGGAAAAGCCACGAAAGTATAGCGCGAATATAGCGTGGTCTGACACAGCCATTACGATATAAGATTTATACAATAATTCTCGTTTAATTCTGCTGTTGAGAGTTCCGCTAAAAATTTTTTTTCCGAGTGTTAGATACTCTCAGTATCGCTCTCGGGAGATTCCACCGTTCAGAATGGAAACTTTGCTCAAAATGGCTTTTGTCGTCTATACCTACCTTTTTTAAAATAGCTGTACACAGGAGGCCTTTTATGCCCATCTTTGGGGATGCCATGTGTCGAGGGTATACGAGTATACAGGTATGAAGGGGTAGGAATCTGGTGTCCAGGAATGACGGACGTATGAATTCATTCCTCCCACTGCGGTGAAAGGCGATGGGTCGAGAGAGTCCGACTGGAGAGGTGTAGGTTAGGGCTCCCTCGACTAGTCTCTCCAGGCCAGTCAACCAGGCTTTTGACTCTCTTCCAGCTCTATCGATCCGGCCCACTACACAGTAGGTGCATTTGCCGCCAAGACAAATCTCATCCCATGAACCCGGGCACCCCTGGTAAGTCATCAAACGTAGAGAAACACTGGGGTGATCTGTGGCAGGGGCACCGCCGCCATTCATTAGATAACTAACACCTCTGTCATAGGTCACTCTAAGGGGTCGCTATGTTTAGTTAGTTAGTTAGTTTAGCAGGGGTGCCCTGCCCTGGGTGGGTTCCACTTTGTCCAGGTTTCGGCAACGGATGCGTATGTCTACCAACTGCACCGCAGTGGGAGGGATGGATTCGTACATCCGTCACTCCTGGACACATTGACTCATAATCTTTTCCTTCCCAGACTTTCCTCTCCTTCTTTTCCTTAAAGACCTTCCACACATCACACATCATCCCGAAAGATGACATAGGCCCTGAGGGAAATTATTTTCCAGGGGAATTGATTTTATTTTGATTATTTCGTGCTGTTCTACTTCTTGTTTATAGATGTCGCAGGCCAATCGTGAAATCAGGCTGAGCATGATGCGCCTCAAGCACTTCAAGATCTGCCACCAGGCACTTCACGATGTGACTAGACGCATCATGATCTTCCTGATTTTACGATTTCCTACGACATATGTATTTTTTATAGATACAAATATATAATTTGGCCAATGTTTCAGACAACCTTCTAGAATCCTCATCTGTCCTAATCATTGACACACGGCTGTCCGAAACGTTGACCCAAGAATTAGAAGGCAGTACATACATATAACCAAAAATATCAGAACAGAAAAAAAAGTAAAATTATGTTTATTGTGGTCGCCGCCCCTGAAAAACAAGTGAGAAGCGGCAAAGGCCTACGACTTGAACAACTTCTAACTATAGCGACATCAGTAAGTTACAGTCGGAACGTGTACAAAACTTTTGTAAAGGTTTATTTATGACTATCCTCATTCTTTGTTGAATCCTATTTATGATCCATTAAAATCGCTATTGAATACCTTCGACTGCCTCGTGAAATGGCTCGGGAAACACTTTGGACTGGAGCCTATTTGTAAGTTATATCCTCTGGTTATATCCATGTACAATATTACATAACCAACCCATTTGCTCGTTACGATTAATTACCCTTAATGGTATGAATAATAATTAATCCCTAACAAAGCCAAATTGAGAAGATCAGTAGTTGCTTTAGCTTAATGTTTGGAATATTTTTATTGCTTCTGTAAATAAATTATCTTGGTAGAATAAGGAATTCCAGTGAAAAATATTATGGCTTTAAAAAAATATGTTCATGTAGACCAATAAACGCTGATTCTAAATATATAAGTTTTATTTAATAATATTAAACGCAGAGTTTTTAAAAGAATATTAAAAAGTCCATTTTTAATCGGGTCGTAAAAACACGCCGTCAATTTGGCATTATTGAAATTTTTGTAGTGACGTCACCGTTCGACGTGTCGTGACGTCAACTTAAAGTCATTGTATGGGAATGTACGATATGACTCAAGCCATCGTATTAATTTATTGGTTTATTTACATACTGTTTATAAAGATTTAGTTGTTGTGTTTATTGAAACATTATTAAGGCCTAAAAAATGTTTCAAAAATAAAAGTATCTCTTATTGTTTATCTCTATTATTGAAAATATTCAAAAACTACTGCACAAAAAAAATAGTAATGGGCGATTCCGCTATAGACGACTCTCGACATTCATTTTTAAATCGCAGTATATGTTGCTTTTTTTATATCAGATTTTACTTCACATTGAAATTTTTGGCGCGCTTGGAAACATTATCATTCGAAGAATTGATATATACACTGCAAAATCACACTGTGAAACACTGTCGCGAAACAGCTGTTACCGATAGTTTGAGGTTATATTTTACTGCTAAACGTGTAGTGACAATATTAATTTATATTTATGTTTCGAAAGATGTAAGTACTTTTTGTTATTTTTTAAGCATCATTGATTGCAAGAAGTCACTGTTAGCTTGTTACACCCGCGATACAAAAAGATATAAAAGTTTGGGTTGTTCACAGAAATAAAGTACTAACGTTTTGAAACTTTATAAAAGAAAGAAGAAATCAAAGGCAAACTTAAATCAATCGTTTTTAAGAGTATAATGTTAGCTGAATTGAAATAAACGTTGACTCAAATTGGTCGCACCCGCGATGTGATGTTAGGGCGCGGTTGCAACTCTTTGTCAACTACCCTTATTGTGGCATTTATCGTATATTTTATTGTTTGTTATGTCTTGAATAATAATATATGCTGTGTATGATTGGTAATTTATATAAAATAAGGGTGTTTATATTATATTCCCCTCTTTTATAGAAACATGGGTTAAAATTACAGAAGAACAACGGAAAAAGACCGCTTCATGGAAATATCGGTGAAAATTTAAAGAAAATCCTTCTCCTTAGAGGAAGTTTAAGGGCCATATTGGATGATAAACGGGAAGGGCTGAACAATATACCAGGCATTCAATGAAAACATTTAATTCAATCTGAAGTCGGCGATAGCATTTACGTGGCGCGAACCTCACTATCTCATCTCAAATGCACATTGGTTTTGAAATCTCCAAAAATCACCACTGAAAAAGAAAGCGATTGGAACGATAAAGATTTGGAACATCTTACAAATTACAAAATGCAAAAGGAAATTATATGTCCTGATGTATCTGTGCCTTCAGTATCTGATCAGATTAAATCCTTCGTGTCACCTAAAACAAAATTGCGTATTTCGGATTTTACAGAGATTCAGGCGACGAATCCTTAAATGACGAAGCTCCAACGTCTCTTCAACTCTCAAAATTACCACAGACCCTCCACACAGTATCCCCAAAGATGACATAGGCCCTGATAGGAATTATTTATCTCAGGGCCTCCTATATGGAGCTAATGTAAAAAAATCAATTTATCTTAATTATTTTATTAATATTCTTATACCAAAAGATTAATATTAATTAAATAATAATGAAAATCGTAAATAAGACGTGTAATAATAATAATTAGCAGACGTGCATTTTGAAGACTTTTTCGAAGTTGGAAATGCCAGAGAAAAGGATTGATGTAAATAATTTTTTCATGGATTTTTCGGCGAATATTGACGTTTTCGAAAAGAAATAATTAACGTAAGTGACAAAGAAGTGTACTGCTTAATCAAAAGTATTGTTTGATCTTTTATTTCGTTCCTCTTTATTGATGTTTATATCCACTTAAATTAGACGGTTTTCACCCGCGATAATTGGATGTTGCACCCGCAATTGCTTCAAAAGCGAATAATTTATTGTTTATTTTTTTCCCTGAATTTTTTAAAATTTGTAGTTGATTTGTTTAACGCATAACAAAATGTAAAGGCATAACATAATAAATATTTCACAATTAACAGACTTGTTTGTTTTTGTCTTACGATCTGGAAAGGTATGTCCAAATTTGTTCCACCCGCGATACCACTTTGAACCTCCCTCCTGTTGATTTAAACATTTCAATAAAATTCTTATAAACGAATATAAAGTGAACATGTCAAAATGTAGCTCTTCCAAGAATAATTTAATTTAAAATGTTTTTTTTTTTATGAAGCTTTACATGTGTCTAAATGTTGCACCCGCGATTATGGAATCGCCCTAATGCTACTTCTAGGGAGAATACTTCGAACAACGGAATTCAAAATGGCGGCAGTTGATCAGCTGATTGCCCGATCCTATACGATTTCGATTCACCATACATACGGTGGTTTTCGGAGATCTTGAAAAATTAAAACTTTGACAATTATTTTAACTATTAAAACTAAATCTAAAAATAAAAATAAAAATTCGGTTATTTAAGTTAGAAGGTCCTTATTCATAAAAAAAATAAAAAAATGGACTGGAGTTCTCTATAAGTACCTACCCATTTCTTATTTTGTGGTTGTAAAATAAACTTATTTACCAATTAAAAACGCCTTGACGATCGTTAAACGGTATATCTGTTGCGTGCCCGTTGAACGGCATTTTTACGCCTTTACTAATAACAATATCACGTTTTTCATGATTTTTATGTTGGTTGCATTGAATTTCCCTGGATTTGCGCAGGCGCCGCGGCTATCTTGTTTCGTAGCTTTTCGAACTGTTATTTTTTAAATGACTTCCGCGTGAGTTTAATAAAACTTCCATAAAAGTAACTTTATTTAATAATATAAAAGCCTTATGAGTGTGTAAATAAATACAAAGTCGAGGAATCAACGTTCTAATTGCGTAAAAATAAATCCAAGATGTCAGATTTTTCTGTTATTCTTTCGGAGTTATTATTATTATTATTATATATATATATATATATATACATATATATTTTATGATTTTTAATTGTATGAATGAGATAAAAACTGAGGTGACAGTTTTCTTTCAAATTTATTACATAAGAGGGCTGTGTTTTTTTAATCTTAAATATTCAGAATTTTTTTTTTTTTTTAAATAATATGTTTACGGTAAGCTGTTTTTTTCATTTTTTTTCAGTTTGATGCTTAAAATACTGCAATTTTTAAACACAAAAGTATATTTCAGGTACAAATATTTAAATGGTAATTTTATCTAGTTTCTACAAAGGTATTTGTTTTTTAGACATCTTCAAAGATAAGAAATATACAAGACTTTTAAAATACGTTGGAAAAATTCCAAAATTCGTTTAGAAATTATTAATACAACAAGCGTATACAACAGATAAACTACCCCCTCTGGCTGTGAAAGCAGCGTATACATCTTTCCATGAACAATTTTTTTACATTTTTTAATTAGTAATGTTTTCATATCCGCGGTCGTTTATCAATTTAAAAATTTTTCACGAAGTTTTTTAGTACCTAAGGATGTCCATGTTTTTACTGTTTGAGTTGCCATAACATATAGGTACATTTTGTTTGTATTCGTCTCAAATTTGTTAACTATAATATATTGTCATTAGATTGAATGCGTGAAATATTTTAGTGAATAATTTCAATCGTCGGGTATTTCTCGGGTATTTTTTGTGCCTTTTAGTACGCAGTAAATCGATAGCAGTAGCAGTAGAGTCCTTTTACGGCACAAACTGAGATGGACTCATAAAGGTCGTTCTATCTCATTTTGTATTACAATGAAATAACGATTAAGCAGTGTTATAAAGAAACAATCCCACGCTTTGTATTAGCATTTAAAAGTTTACTACAGATATTAAAAAAAAAAAAATTGTATCATCGATCGCAATTGCAGCTTGCGAAAGATTTGTCAAAGATTGTGAAACGAAACGAAGGGGAGTGACGAAAGTCTTTGTGCAGTTAAATATTAATTTGGTTTAATATAAAGCGGTACTTTTACAGTTTACAATTACAGTGTAAACACATTTATATTTTTTTTATCACTTTTTCTTCCTTTATTTATTATTAATGTATAACAAATGTTCGAAACCGAAACCGAATTTTTTTAAGACATGTTAAAAATCGATTGTTTACTGTTATTTGGCTTATTTTTTATACTTATTCAGACAGTTAACACGCGTTAAATTAAACAAACAAAAAAAAAACAATAATTGAGGTATGTGAAAAAATAATAATTTTTTTTTATATTACTTTTATAAAACAAACAAAACATGTTAACTAATTCTTGGAACAAAAATTTGTTAATAATCAACATTTAAATTATAAAGGACGGAACTTATTAATTGTGTACTCGTATTTTAATTTTTATTGCGTTTACAATCACTATATTCTTTTTATAAATGGAAAGGAAAATTAAATGTCAAAATGAGTTAATTTTTGAAGAGCACTCAAAAATAAAAGTAACATTTGTAAAAGAAACAAAAAATCTAAGAAATCAAACAAGCTACACCATATATGCTGACGTTGACGGAAAGACATACCACAGGATGTTAAAGGAAGAAAAAATAAATATTGGATGGGACAGATGCAGGGTCTTTGATAATTTAAATATCATGAGATGTTTTAAATGTAATGGGTTTAATCACAAGGCTATAGATTGCAGAAACCTAAAATCTTGTCCAAAATCCGCAAAACATCATGATGTCAAAGATTGCACCGATGAGGATATTCAGTGCATCAGTTGTATAATGACTAGCAATAGATTAGGACTGAAACTAAATAGTGATCACTCAGCCATGAGCAAGGAATGCCCAATTTATAAAAGAAAACTAGAAGCAAAAATGAGCAGAATCTCTTTTTTATAAAAAAAAGTTACGAGAAAGATGAAATTATATACCTGAATATACAAAGCATCATGGCACATTACGAAGAGGTAAAAATACTTTTATAGGAGAAGAAACCTTTTATGCTTATGATGAGTGAAACACATGTTACTGAAGATATTCAAGATAGTGAAATTAGATTTGAACATTATAATACCATCCGTTGCGACTCATATAGTCGACATACAGGAGGAGTGATGATTCTCTTAAGCAATAAAATTCCATATGAAGTAATATCGAACAATCAATTTGAAAAACATTGTTGGATCTCAGCCATCACCATTAAATCAGGAACCAAGAAAGGTGTATATACAGTAATTTATAGATCGTCAAACACAAGCAAGTGCGACTTTTTAACATATTTTCAAAGATGGTGCATGGAAAATGTACAAGATGAAAATATAAACATTATAGCTGGAGATTTTAATATAAATGTTAAAGCAAATGCAGAAATATACACAAAAAACTGAAATCTATTATTCAAGCTGCAGGGATGAAACAATTAGTCAAAGATTTTACACGAATTACCAGTACCTCGAAAACAGTGATTGATCTGGTAATCTCTAATAAATTCAAATTAAATATTAAAGTACTAGATAATCCTAAAATTACCGACCATAATATCATTCAAATTCTAATGAATGACAGAGAAAAATACAACTCCAATAGAGAAACACAAGTAATAACATATAAAAATTACAAAAAATACAATCAACAAATGTTCATTCATACCTTGGAGACTATTAATTGGAATGAAATAAATCAAATGGAATATAACGAAAAAGCTGACCAGATGATATTAAACTTAAAAAAATCTATTGATGAAGTAGTTCCAGAACAGAAGGTACATAAAATAAATAATAATAAATGGTACACAAAAGAACTACGCACAATGGAGCACGATAGAGATACATTATACAAAAGAGCACGCCTTACTAATAATACTATGGATTGGGATAACAACAAAAAAAGCGAGAAACAAATACTCTAAAGACATAAAAAGAACGCATAATGAATACATAAAAAATAAAATAAACTCAGAAGAAGGGGATCCCAAAACAAATTGGAAAAGCATAAAAGAATTAGTACATGGCGAAAACAAAGATGACATAAAAATTGTAAACTTTCCAAAAGAGATAAACGAAGAAAACATGACAAATAGCTTTAACACATATTTTATTGAAAGCATCTCTCAAATTAATAAATTAATACCCAACATTGTTGTTAATCCCATAAATGATAATAACGACTCAAACAAAGAGTTATTTGTCTTCAGAAAAATAAATGCAGAATATTTATTTAACATTTTAAACAAAATTAAATAAAAAAATAGTTCAGATGGATTAACTATTAGTATAATAAGAGATGCTTTTCCAGTAATAGGATCTACTCTATTAAATATTATTAATGAGACGATTGAATAAGGAAAATTTCCACAGTCATGGAAACTATCTACTATTATACCGGTTCCAAAGGTTAAAAATACCAGAAAATGTGAAGAATTTCGACCAATCAACACCTTACCAAAATATGAGCAGATTCTTGAAGTTAAAATAAAAGAACAAATTTTGCAATATCTAGATAAACACGATATTTTATACCAAGAACAATCAGGGTTCAGATCTAATAACTCATGTGAAACAGCATTAAACGTAAATGTCGAAGAATGGAAGGAAGGAATGAATAATAATAAATTTATCTTAGCAATATTTTTGGATTTTCAAAGGGCATTCGAAACTATAGATCGAGACATACTAATAAGAAAGTTTAAAGAAATTGGTTTCTCATCTGTAGTCATTAAATAAATACAAGAGTATTTGAGAGACAGAAAACAGGTAACAAAAATAAATAATCAATTTTCAAACCAATGGAAAATAAGTTAGGAGTACCACAGGGATCGGTCCTTGGACCTCTATTGTTCATACTCTATATTGATGACATGGTTAAAATATTTTCAAAATGCAAAGTACGACTATTTGCCGATGATACACTAATATACTTAATTGGAGATAACTATGAAGAACTAATACACATTTTAAATAATGAACTAAATGATGTATCAAGATGACTAAAAATAAATAAGCTTAAATTAAATACAAAAAAAAACAAAGGTGATTGGATACAAGAAGACACCCAGTGAAAGCAAAATTAAAATTGATGGTGAAATTATTGAAAATGTTACTGAAATGAAATACCAAGGAGTTATATTGGATTCCAAACTAAACTTCAATAGACACGCTGAATACACTCAAAAGAAAATTGGCAAGAAGATATCTTTTTTTGGAAGAATTCGGCCAAAAATTTCTAGAAAAACTGCAATCACCATATATAATTCAATTATTGCTCCACATTTCAACTACTGCTCATGTATACTTTTCCTATGTAACGAAAGAGAACAAAATAAGTTACAAATTCTCCAAAACAGGGCAATGAGAATAATTCTTCGACGAAACAGATTTTCAAAAATAATTAAAATGTTAAATGAACTAAATTGGTTAACCGTGAAACAGATGTTGACCTTGAACACGATGGTATTTATCCACAAAATATTGAACAACACGTTACCAAAATACTTCTCAAATAAAATTGTATACAACAAGGACATTCACAGATATAACACAAGGACGTGCAAGGAAATTAGGCTACAAAAAAAGGACAAAGCGAATACGCAGAACAGTCTACTGTACAAGGGAATGAAGTTATATAACACACTACCAGAAACTTTAAAGTCCACACCAATTGGAAAGTTCAAGATGTATTGTAGGAGCTACATAAAACTTGAAAAAATATAGTGAATGTGAAATATTATAATTAATTAGAAATTTGTAAACTTAAATGTACAAATTACTAAAATAAAAATTATCATTATTATTATACGTGTTAAATGAAATAAAAAAACCACAATTGAAGTATGTAAAAAAATTATTTTTATGATATAATACAGCTATTAAACAAATCAAAATTAACAAACATGTTAAATAATTTTTGGAACAAACATTTGTCAATAATAATCAACACTTAAAGGAAGGGCTCATATTATTTTTTCACATACTTCAATTATTGTTTATTTATTTATTTAATTTAACACGTGTTAACTGTCTGAATAAGTGTAAAAAAAGAGCCAAATAACGGTAAACAATCGATTTTTAACACATCCAAAAATGTTTCGGTTTCGGTTTCGGCAGATTCCGAAACTGATGCCGAAACTAGATTTTTTTGCCGAAACTTGCCGAAACCGAAACCAAACCTTCGGTCGGTCACTAATAATTACCTTATTCTTATTTATGTGGGAACAACTGTAAAAACCCCGAATAATAAATACACATAAGTAAGTACTAAGTAGGTACCAACCGTGCTAAGTAATTAAAAAAAATGAAAAGTGGAATTTTTTCGGGTGCAACACTGTATGCGGTATTACCCAGAAAATAATACCCATGAACTTGCATAAGCATTCATGAAGAAGTACTTCATGGTTGAATAAATCTGTGAAAACGTTTCAAATAAATTAAAACGTACCCTTTATGTAGGCAGCCGCCAAAAAAATCATAATTGTAAAAATAAAGTACTTGAATCATAAAAAATCTGCACGGCGCAAAAGAAAATAAAAATAACTTTGCGCCGTAAAAAGCTTTTCATAATAAAATGCAAAAACAGAGAATTAAAATAACTTTCTTATCGTAGCTTCTCTGCTTAGGTATTACTTTATGTGAGTTAGTGAAGGTGATGCTGATACATATCTTAAAACGTCTCTGTACCGCCTGGGGCGTCGCAATAGGCCACTGGATTTCATAACGACTTAGAAAAAATCGTGTATTAGATCTTTTTATTAAGATTACGAAAATGTTAGTAAATTTTTTTAGAAATGTACAGTTTTTATTTATTTTTAAATAAATAAATCCATTATTTGGGCTCGTGACGTCAATACATGAAAATGTCCCGTCTCCGAAAATGTTCCTATTAACTTAATTCCACACTGATTTTTTTTTTATATGGCATCACTTTGATTTCAGGCGAATTTTCGAATTTGACATTTAACGTTCACTAGATTTATTGTTTGTTCTCTGTGAACTTATCATTTGGTTCGAATTTTTAACAGATGATGTGAAGAGAACCCCGTACATTTAAGAAGTCGGTACGTGTTTTAGTGGTATAATGGTTATGGTGCTGATTTAAACAAAATCAAATTTTATAATACCCCAGATTTAAATGTCCGGGTTTAATTTTCCCCACAGGAAAAACTAAACCCTTTCACACACTTCCCAAATGATCATCTGGTCAATCCACGTTATGCAATTGCACTATATGTATTATAATTACAAAACAATACAAGAACAACATGTCAACCTACCAGAGACCAGATGGGAAAATAATTCACCGACTCCAGATATTTTCATATCAGAGGGTTCGGCTCTGTGGAATTCCTAATTGAACCTATAAATCCTACTGATCCCTCAATATAAATATTTAAAAAATCTTTTGTAATCCTACATGTATTTAAAATTACCGATTTTTGCATTTTTATATATAAATTCTTTGACAAATCTAATACGCCTAAATTTTGAATCAGAGACCTAGGTATAATGCCAGTAGCCGAAATAACAAATGGTAATATTTTTATATTCCGAGAATGCCAAATTCTTTTAATCTTAATTTAATATTATTATAATTTACAAGTACAAGTATATTACATTGGATTTAGTAATATATACGTTGAACATTATAATGATTTATGATCAATAAGATGGATCAAGGAAAAAAATATTTATGAGATGTAATATTTTTGGTATGCCTCGTTATTCTCCTGTGCCATTGGTGTGGAAAACGTTCTTTTTTTAAAAATGATTTTCGGCTATCTAATTATAATTTTTTCGCACCTATAAAGTTATGTCACGTCTTTCCGGTTTATAAAAAATGGTCTGATTTTTCGGATTGAAATTTTCGAAAATCCCCAGGGTTTCAAAAATACGATTAAAAAAAAAACACAGAATGTCTTAGAATATTTGTCTAAACCGGATTTTTTTTTTAAATGTGATGCAAGTGGCCTGTATGAACGGATCTTAAAATAATGCTCCTTTTTTCGCTAATAATACAATAAATATTTTCTTAGATTGGTTCTAGTTTGCTGTAAAAGCGATTTTATTATTTTTATTATGTACATAGATAACACATGTACATGGAGGGAGATTATATTATACAAAAACTTAAAAATCGATGTGTACAAAAAAAATTTTGTGCCCTTCTAAAAATTTCTTAATGTGGTAGCGAGTACACGGCGTGTGTTGCAATGTTATTCAAAGAAAGAAAGTGTTTGTGTTTTAATTCTGGTTATTGAAGTGCTTTTGGAAACCCAATATTTTTTGTTATTTCCATCTTGTGCACACACGAATTAATCTAAAGCAGTGCTTCTTAACGAGGGAGCCAGCGCCCCCTTGGGGGCGTTGTGGAGGTCTGGGGGGAGCGTTATTAAATTTTTAGCATTTAGGGGGCGCTGCAGAAGTTCGAATAGGCATTGTGGCAACATAGAAAATAAGCTCATCCACAAGCTATGCACTATGATACACTTTATTTAGGTACAACGATTTGACAAGTTCTGTTAAATAAACATTAAATAAACTATACATACTTTCACGCACAAAAAATTAAACTGAGGCAAAAACTCAATGTTAATATATTAATACAATAAAAATATGATAGTAATAATATAATAATAATTTTAATATATAAACATTAATATATTTTACATAGTATAAAATTAAGTCGCTCAAAATGTATGTGCGCGTTAATCTTTTAAACTACGCAACGGATTTTCATACGGTTTTCACCAATAGATAGAGTAATTGAAAAGGAATGTTTGTATGTATAATACATGTAAATTATATTAGAGAAAAGCCGAGAAATTCAAAGAAAACATATTTTTGTGCGATTTAAAACGGCTGGCGGGCAGTACTATAGTCACTTTTGAAATTCGTTCTACGGAAGAAATTGGAAAATAGATGTCCTAGAGTAAGTAGGTATTTGATTTTCCCTTTTCAAATATCCAATGTTGCATTGCAAGCATTGTATAATTAGTGGCGATCGCTAACTACCTATATCTTAAGAGGGCATTACCAGAGATAACCAGAAATATGTCATTTTCAAATCGGATTTTAGACGTATTGACTCTTTTACACAAAAAATTATAAATGGATTTCGAAAGATTATTCTTTTATCTAGCATTCGCATGTAATAAATTTTGATATATTTTTTAAATTTTTAGTATAATACGGTTCCATAGGTCGTTGGCAGATTTGTTAAATTTTCAAAAAAGATTTTGTATTATAATACCACACCCATCTCAAATAATATAATCATGCAGTAAAATAAATCAATACATTATACCTATAGCAAACGCATGTTTGAGAATTTAAATTTTAGTTTCAATAAAATCATTAAAAAATATGTACGTGCATGTGTTTCTTGACGAAAATTGGTCCATTTGTGTATTTATTTGCGCACTTACAAACTAATATATTTCAGATTTTTTAACATTCTTATTAAATTAAGACATTATTGAAAAATGATAAATACTTATAATCAAAAAATAATTACAAAAAGTACAATATTTTAATAGTTTTATCATCACGCCTTTCAACATTTTTGGATGAAGGTATAAATTAAAGCTAATTTGGATTGAAATAAATTCGATATTGAGTTATAATTTTAAAAAGCTGGTACGGAGAATAATTAATCTTTCTCATTGTAACCGCCCTGCACGATCGTAAGAACAACTTTCGACGAAATGTGGATTTTCGTCCGCTGGCTGGTTAAACGCTCTTAATATATAAAACAAAGTCGGGTTAGTTACACTATTTATAACTGGAGATCGGCTACAACGATTTTGATGATCTTTGATTTGTTGGATTTGTGTCCGCCCCGGATAACAGAATAACTATTAAAACATCGCAAAAATTCACGAAAAAGAAGGCTATGAAGAAAATTATTTTTTTCATATTTTGAAAGAACTGCAGCAATAATGTGATAGGTATAATATTTAACTGTGCGTGAATTCCAAAAAATTCAAAAACGTCAAATGTCAATGCGCTGATTGTTTTTCTTTTGTTCTTAATCATATAATGCTGTCCCTCTTTCTTACACACTAAAATGTCAATAGTCGAAAATGAGACAAACGGTGAACGTATGTCTCTGCACCCCTCCAAAGGAAAAATAAAATAATAATAAATCTATGAAATAAAACGCATTTTTTTAAGTAAGCTCCACTCAGGACCTATGTCATCTAAGGGAATGCTGTGTGGAGGGTTTTTTTAAGGTAGGGTAGGATAGGATCTTCTGGGAAGGAAAGAGGCATGAGGGGTGGGTAGGAATCTGGAGGTCAGTGTATCCGGGAGTGAATCCATCCCTCCAACTGCGAATGACCGGAATTGACCTTTTACCTTGACCTTTCCAGTCGGACTCTTTCCTCCCATTGGTTGAGAGAATCCGGCTGGAAAGGTCAAAAGGCCTCCCTCAACAAGTCTCTCTCGATCCGGCCCGCCATGCAGCAGGTGGGCAGACGCATCCGCACAAAAGTCACCCCATGAACCCGGTCACCCCTGCTAAATCACCAAAAGTAGCGAACCGCTTGGGGTGACCTAAGGCAGAGATGTTGGTTATCCAATAAATGGTTCCCGGGGCGGCGGTATCCGTACCCGCTTCCTTTCAAAAATTCCCGTAAGTAAGTGGAAAAGTAAGAGAATCACAAATAAATCCAACGCCATCTCTGATACTGACAAAAACAAAACACGGACAGTTGGGCATCGATAATTGCTTCATTGTGTAATTCTTAACATAATAAAAAAAACTTAATTTAATTCAACCGTTATTGATTCTGGGGCGGTACGAAGTTCGTCGGGTCAGCTAGTTATTATATAAATAAATAAAAATAATAATATAGTTGATTCAAGAGGAAGGTTTATATCTATAATACATGCTTATTACAGTAGAGAAAAGCCGAGAAATTCAAATATTCAATTCAGGCAGCGGGCAGCGGGCAGCGGGCAGCGGGCAGCGGGCAGCGGGCAGCGGGCAGCGGGCAGCGGGCAGCGGGCAGCGGGCAGCTGGCAAGCGGGTGGTGTGGATTTTATAAAGGTTGGGTAATGACGTTGTGTTTCGTTAGCCACAGCAACGTGTGGCCGGATCTGCTAGTTCTATTATATTTCACTAACACAGTGACTAAAAAATGTATCGCTTACATTGAAATAAAATGCCGGAAAACATCTAATCTAAGTTTCACAGCACCTTAGCTCATGATGCAAACGCCTTTGCTAGTTAATCACTTTTAGTGATGTCGGGTCTCACTTATCACGATTTTTTTTGCTGCTTCAGAAAATACATTTTCGTAAAAAAAATTACGAAAATGTTTTTTGGCTTAGGTAAAAAAAATTACTTGTAATTTCTTGTAGTAAAACATTTAACTTCTTTTAAGTACATCAGCCGCTGTCGTACATAACTTTTCTTTTCTTTTATTATATTATAATTGTATTATTATTATTATAATATAATTATAATATAAAAATAATTTTAATAAAAGCATACCTCATTGAAGTTTTTTTCATCAAGTAGGGGAATGTTTTGATGAAACTGTTTGAATTGACTAGCATATTGGTGGTGTTTTGTCGACTGATGGAGAGAGGCTATTATGTATTTTTTTTTGTATTTTGTGCCTGCAAACTGTGTGGATCAAATTCAATAGTATGTTCAAATTCAAATGGGCGTAAATAAATACATACCTAATGTATTTTGTTTATACTTCTCAAAATTTTTATTTGCGGTAATCCATCCGCAAATGGTTTTCCTACTACAATATGAATATTTTCAACTTCGTTCCGGGTAGGGGAGGGGGGGGGGGTCGCTGGATAATTTTACTGTCGTAAAGGGGGCGATTCTTTCAATACGGTTAAGAAACACTGATCTAAAGGTTTTCCGACGCGTGAGCAGACCACATACAGTTGGCCGTGTGAGAAACATGGATTTTCTAAATTTACCCCTGCTATCCCCTACCGCCACTATGTCTCCTTTGAAATTCCTCTCTTTGCCTCTGCCTCATCTCACCATCACCCCACCCCTGTTTATCCTTTTCTATGCGTCAACATTCCCGCCCTCGTTCCCCTCCCGTGTTCCCTTCCCCATCTGAATTCCTCTTCTACCTTCCCCACCTTTCCCGAACCCTCCCTTGTTTCCACTCCCGCGAAGCCCCCACCATCTCTTTCGTTCCTCTATCCCCTCCAATACTCCTTTCCCCCTCCCTCATTCCCTCCCTGACGGTAAACTAAATGATACATACACATTTTTCAAATAACTTGCGTGCCACCTATTGTAATCATTTTGCACAAAACCGTAGCTCACCATTATGTACAGAAACCTTCGCGAACACAAACAATCACCAAAGTTTCATCGCAATCGGATGAATGGTAAAGGAACACATGCAGGACAAACAAAGTAACATTTTATTTTTATACATAATGTTTATGTTGTGGATTAATACTACCCTCTCCTGCTGCAAATGGTAGGCAGGCACTTCATTATTTCTCTTGTAGTTGGAAAACTATTACTAAACCTACAACAATGTAGTTGGAACAGCATAATGTACGTGGTAGAGATTTGTTTACGTGCGCGGGTAAGCACTAG
This sequence comes from Limnephilus rhombicus, assembly GCA_929108145.2. Taxonomy (NCBI): domain Eukaryota; kingdom Metazoa; phylum Arthropoda; class Insecta; order Trichoptera; family Limnephilidae; genus Limnephilus; species Limnephilus rhombicus. Next base: position 40,106,251 of record OV815278.1, read on the forward strand.
CGATAATTTAATAATGTTTATTTACCGCCAAATTTGTCCTTGGCCATAAAGCCACGAAACAAGTAGCTGTAGTGTATCCGGTACTAGTGCTAGTATCTACACAGCGCACAATCCTTCGAATGGTAACATTAGCTGGACAAAAATTCGATTTCAGCCATAGTTAAATCTAAAACATTAAAGATGAAAAAATAACTCTTCCAAAGAGCAACTATCGGCACCTGATTTTCTCCCACATTAATAAATTCCTTCCTAAAGCCCCTACCCGATATAATTTTTTTTACACTGTAAAAGTGGTGCACTCTTGTAAGATGACACATAAAAAATACTCTGGACGTTGTGTGGAAAAAACGTACAATATTTATGATATGAATTTTTTTTTTCTGAGAGGCGGGTATGGGTACCGCCACCCCGGGGAACAATTTATTGGATAACCAACAGCCTGAAGGTCACCGGTCAAGGTGATTTAACAGAGGTGCTCGGGATCTTGGGGTGGGGTTTGTCTAGGTATTGGTGACGAATGCGTTTCCTCACCTACTGCGTGGCGGTCCAGATCGGGAGAGCGGCCGGTTTGAGGCAGATTTAATATAGACCTCTCCAGCCGGATTCTCGACCCATCGCCGTGCACCGCAGTGGGAGGGGTGGATTCATACGTCTCTAACACGTGGACACATTGACTCGGAGATTCCTCATATTTTTAAACATCCTTATACGAGTATATTTTTTAAAATTTTATTTATGTTGAGTGTACATTTATATCGAGTATTACTAATAATAAACGCACATTAGACATAGTTAAATAATAAAAATATTTTTTAATTTTTTAAAGACAGATTAAATAATATATATAACGATGACAAGTTATTAAATAGTTCGCGGGAGTGGGGACAAGGAAGGGGGAAAGTTGGAAGCAGTGGCGGCTCGTGACTTTTGGGTGTGCTAGGGTGCTAATATTAAAAAAATGGCATCATGGATGTTGTCGTATGCGAAAAATATATATATATTTTTTTTTTCAAAAATTGGTGTTTTGTATGAAGATTTTTTAGGAAATCGGTGCGGCACACCGCCAAACTGAAACTTTCTGAAATTTTTCATACAAAAAACTGATTTTCAAAAAAAATAAAAAATTTTTTTTTCAGCTACAACACCATCAATAATGCCATTTTTGTAATATCAGCACTCTAGCACACCCAAAAGTCACGAGCCGCCAGTGGTTAGAAGGATAACTCGGGAGGGGGGAGGGGAAAGCGGAAGGGGGTGGTTGATTCGGGGGAGACGGTTAAGGTGGAATAGGAACGCGGGACGGGAACGGAGGCGGCAGACGCGTAGGAAAGGACATGCAGGGTAGGAGTGAGAGGATGTCCTCATCATGAATAGAATATGGGTGGAAGGGGAGGGGTATAAACAGTGGCTTGAATTGGGCCTATAAATTGGATCACGAGTAACGGCCCCAAGGCACTTCTTGAATTATTCTTTATTCTACGGATATGAGGAATATAGATGTGTCCGTTCAGAAAGGTATGTGCCGTTTGTAGCAAAGTGATTTTCCATCTATAGGTAGAATGTTAATGTGAAAATTTTGAACGCTTATTATTATTTGGTTTTAAGTCTCGATAATTTATTTTTTGGCCAGCTAGAGTTGCGATTTGGATGTTAGTGCGGCGGCGGTGCTGCCAGGCGTAATTGTTTGTCGAGCTGCAAACGGGGTTACTACCTGCGATGGGTTTGTTTCTACCTGCGCTGGGCGGGCGGGAGCTCGGCTTTGCGGTTTTTCCACTTTTATACAAGGGCCCTCTCGCGGGAAGCTGTATTTTCTCGACGTTTATAATTCATGCCACCGGTGCCGTAAGCATTATCGCCATCGTCAACACTCTAATGGCCTCGAGGACAAACTATTATTTCAAATGACACAGAGGCCAGAGGGCAGGACTGTCGAATTATATTTAGCTTTCAATTTGTGCTACTTTATATAATAGAATTGAATGTCGCGCAACGGCTGAAGAGATACAGCTCTAGATATATTATGTTGTAGCCATGGATTTGGGGCCAAAATAAGATCAATTTTATCTCACTTCGGGAATAATCGATTAACATGATTTTCTGTTCATTAGATAATAATAATAATAATATATCCCTACAAAGAATCGGACCACCCCATTGTGTAATTAAAGACGAATCGCTGTCCGATTGGGCGGCATTACTAGGCGGATTAAGAAAGGACTTTTAGGTTGTGATTAGTTATACTTTTTTAAGAAAGACAAACATTCCAGGATTACGAATAAACTGTCAATAATTAAAAAAAACTCTTACTATTACCACAGTGAACGGAAAGTGTTGCTTTTGTCATGACGGGGGACTTCAAGCAACTGAACTTACGCCGCCTGGGTGGGACAGAGACACGACGTCAATTTAGCCACTGACCGGTAACGGCAAAAACAAATGTGTAGCTCGCTCCCACGATATCGATATTAATTAAATTTCAACAGTTTTTTTCATTAGATTTGGCTATCGTTAACAATAGGTATAGTTGGTATGTGTTATAAAAATAAGAAATTGGATATGTTTAACGTGCCTACTATTAACAGTTTATGGAGAGACATAAAATATACACCATTTCAACTAAACACGCAGAAAGATCTTCCCTAAGGGCAGGGCTGGGTAAAATACTTTGCTGTAATTAAAATACAAATTACGAAATACTTTTTCGCATGTATTTAAAATACAAAATACAAAATACTTTCAAGTCGTGTATTTGAAATACAAAATACAAAATATAGTATTTTAAGCATTTTTTAATTTCAAATACGAATTACAAAATACAAAATACATTTGGTTTTGGTAGAACCTTTGGTTGCAATAAATTGTCGCAAGTGCCCATATCTAAGGGTGCGTTTCCATAGAAGCAAAGCTGAGCAGAGTGAAACAGAGATGTGCTAAAATTGATTAATCATAATGCTCAGGAGATACATCTCGTCTCCGCTCCACTTGTAAAGTTTTGTGGTATAGGTGTTAGATTATAATAATAATTATAATAACACTAGCGGGTTCCCGACATGCGTTGCAATGCCATATTCAAAGAAATAAATTGTTTCTCCCTGCATGTCCTTTCCCTTGCGTCCCGTTCCCCTACCGCATCCCCTTCCCCTCTTGCATTCCCCTTCCACCTTTCCTGCCTACCCTCACCCCTCTACCGCTCCCCCATCCCGTAACCCCCCTCCCGCGTTCCATATCTTTAGTCCCAGTACATTCAGTTGTCAAACAACTCAAGTGCCAGCTATTACAATTTTTTTATTCAAATTTTCATTTTTCACATTTTACAAATATTCATTTTTCTATATTATAAGAACAATCAATCAAATCTGGGGTCCTAGCATGGTCGATCGATATAGGTTTTATCGAAAATGTCGGTAACTTGTCATCGTTCCTTAGCACGATTGCAGGCCGCTAATGAACAAACAACAGTTCACAATGACTAAGGGTTTCTTATTTATTTGACGTGAACTGTTGCTTGTTCGTTAACGGCCTGCAGTCGTGCTCAGAAGCGATGACAAGTTACCGACATTTTCGATAAAACCTATATCGATCGACCATGCTAGGGGGCTCTGGTACATTTAAAATATCTATAATTTAAAAAATCCATAGACAATTCTTTTGTTACAAAAAAAATCAGCTGCCTGCTAAATTCAATTTCATCAAACGCGCGAACTGCCAAACGTGCGAAGTTAAAATAGTCGTTGAGTTTTCTGAAATTATCAAATTTTCTTAATTTTTCTTTCCGTAAAAACCTTCTATAAAGTATTAGAAAACTTAAAAAAAATGAATAAAATAGGTAAAGCCATTCTGAAGTTATGGCGTGACCAAGGGAAACAAGGATTAATTTTTATATATAAATGGATGACATTTGTATAGCACAGTTCTGTGTTATTTCACTTCAAGTGCGCTCTACAGTAATTAACTTGAAAATAATCTAGTAATCAGTCAAATTATTCCTATAGTGCTTGATACTACGATAATGTACAATACGTTCTTTTACCAGCCGACTAAAGTAGTAAGCAGACTTTTCGTTAACATTTCGTTGTATTTAGCTTCGTTCATAATTAAATTCTCTTTTTGATTAAATTCATTTTACAGAAAATTTTTTACTCAAGCTGATTTGTACAAATTTGCATAAAAATAAAATCAGTTCCTTTCGGTTTATATAAACGTTTTATTAAATTCACTTTTCGCAAATTGCAATTCGCCAGAGTTCCGTGCCTACGTGTGTGATATCAGAGTGTTTTTTTCCACCGCGTGCGAAAACATCTGGCATCGAGGACCTACCCGCCATTTTGAAAGATGTGAAAGCTTGAAATCAACTCAGTGTTCTTTTACCAGCCAACTTAAGTAGTCTTTCCTTTCATTTTGCATAAAATCACTTCAAAAATTTCTTGCATAAATTCGCTTATCACTGGCAAGGTGGACAAAACTTCCTCTCCAAATAATGATAAGCCCACGACAAGTCCGGTCTTCTCAGTGGGTGAAATTAAAGAACCCATGAGGTACGCTCAAGTTACTCGTGGGAAAAACGGACCATCTCAGTCCACCACAGCTCCGGTCACCGAGAAGAATTTCTCATTGATGGTATCTGGGAAATCCCCTATTGCTAGTGAAATAGAGCAAAATGGAGAGGCATGTTGACTCCAGGACTTCGTGGGACTCCAGGACTTCGTGATTATTATTGGTCGGCGACTTTGCTTTACTATGATCCGACTTGCAGAAACCCGACATATTGGGTTCTGCAAATAGGATCAGATAGAGGATCGCCGAGGGCCCGGTAGGACACAAATTATATTTGGGAGCAAAATGGAGAGGCATGTGCGTATCAATAAATTACAATATTTGGTTAATATTTACATAAAATGTATAGAAAGAAGCCATCAGTGTGGTGATTTAGCTACATAAATGTATTCTCCTTAACTGTGCATTAACTTACATGAGCATTAATATAATTTCTAAGATTTGTTTTATTTGTAAGTTCATTTTATGTGCATTTGTTTGGTTGGGATAGCTGCAAGACGAGTTGTTATCTAGCCTCCTACATAGTTAGGTAAATTGAAATACGTACATATAAAAATATATTTTATTTAATTTATTGGGGGGCTAGAATTCCAATAATCCATGCGCTTGATAGCTGCAAGACGAGTTGTTATCTAGCCTCCTACATAGTTAGGTAAATTGAAATACGTACATATAAAAATATATTTTATTTAATTTATTGGGGGGCTAGAATTCCAATAATCCATGCGCTTGATAGCTGCAAGACGAGTTGTTATCTAGCCTCCTACATAGTTAAGTAAATTGAAATGCGTACATATAAAAAGATATTTAATTTAATTTATTGGGGGGCTAGAATAATGATAATCAATGCGCTTGATAGCTGCAAGACGAGTTGTTATCTAACCTCCTACATAGTTAAGTAAATTCTAAAGTAAAATCCATGCTAATTTGTACAGCGCTCTTGAGGCGATTTTTCGCAAAAACAGCGGTATATAAGTTGTTCAAATTTATTATTATTTATTATTATTATTATATCTTTATTGAACAAAAATTTAAAGATTTATACTACAAAACAATGTATACAATAGTTAATAATGGAAAACAATATACATGTAAATAGTAGGTACTTAAAGAATAGAGATTTATAATTATAAACGTAGGTTTCTCGTAACCTGTCTCACTAGGTTAGCCTGTGTTGAGGCAGTAATTTTACGTCAATTTATAATTCTGTGAACATACCTACACCTATATTAGAATACAACCGACCAATAGATTGGTTGCATTAATAATAACATTGGTACAATAATAACAGCATTGGTTCATTACTAATTTCGAATTTGGGTGAGTGCACCGGTAAATGCCCTATCATTATTTTTTATCCAAATTTTTATGTTTTTTTTTTTTAAAATTTTTTGTTAATCAAATTTTTTTATACTAATTGAAAGAGTGTTGTAAAGTCTTGTTGCAAGGTATCTGAAGCTTCGTTGACCAAAAGTAGTATGAGTTATGGGAATTTGTAGTAATTCTTTGTTATTGTTTCGAATACAGCGAGAATTTAATATTTTTTCATAGTATTTATGTATATTTGTGTATAGATGAGTGAGGATTGTTTTTGCGTGTATCTGCCGAACATCAAACACATTCATTATATTAAAGATTAAGTTCGAGCCTGTAATTAGAGGTAGTCTAAGAATTAATTTTATAATAGTTTTCTGTGCCTTTACGATTGGGTCTAGTGCTGATGCAGTACCGCCTCCCCATGCTATGATGCCATACTCAATAATAGATTGACAGACTGCAAAATAAATCATTTTCAAATGTTGTAAGTCGAGAAAGTTTCGAATCGTTCTAAAAAAGTGCATGGTTTTTCTTATTTTGTTTGCAATTATTTGAGTGTGAATATTCCATTTGAGATATGGATCAATTGTGAGGCCGAGATATTTCATCTGTGTAGTGCGCTCGATGTAGGGACACTGACAAGATTCATTGAAATTTAAACATGTGTGTAGATGTTCAGTAAACGCAACAACATTGAGATTTTATTGTGATTTATTTTTGGGATTATATGCCGTGTTGTGCTACCTCCTACATTAGCCTAAGTTTCGGACAGAATTGCAGGGTCCATCGAGCAGATGTGTAATCGAGGATTGTGGTGAAGTGTGTGTTGCCAGCTCCAATCCTCTTTGAGCTGGTATTACAGTATAATATAAAATGGTTTTCTGCGTTTAGTTTTGGTGTAAGTACTTTATTGCTACATACGCTCTTAACTCTCTGCTGAAAGGTTTCTTCTTTGTTTCTTGACTAAATATTTGGGATAGCTTTTAAAAAATGGTGTTTTATTATCTAAATAAAACAGCCATGATCTTGATTTCCCCATCGCGTTTTTTTTTCAGGGTACATTCATAAAATATAATTAGTTAAGAGGAAACCACAAGTCAAAAATGTGGTGACCGGACAACTTAGAATGAAACCAACTCAGAACCACCTCAGAAAGGTCACAAAGAGTGATGATAAACAAATATAAAAAATTGGTTAAGAGCGTTTAACCAGCCAGCAGCCGAGAAACCACATTTCGTCGAAAGTTGTTCTTACGATCGTGCAGGGCGGTTACAATGAGAAAGATTAATTATTCTCCGTACCAGCTTTTAAAAATTATAACTCAATATCGATTATATTTCATTCCAAATTTGCTTTAATTTATACCTTAATATAAGTATTTATCATTTTTCAATAATTTCTAACTTAAATAAGAATGTTCAAAAAAATCTTAAACTTATTAGTTTGTAAGTGTGCAAATAAATACACAAACGGACCAATTTTCGTCAAGAAACACATGTACGTATATATTTTCTAATGATTTTATTGAAACTAAAATTAAAATTCTAGAACATGCGATACCCAGATAATGTATTGATTTATTTTACTGCATGATTATATGATTTTAGGTGACCCGACAATTCGTCCTGCGATAATTCATCCGGCGACATTTCATCCTGCGACAGTTCATCCGGCCGACAGTTTATCCTGCCGACAGTTCATCCTGCCGACAGTTCATCCCGCCGACAATTCATCCGGCGACAATTCATCCTGCCTGATCATTTAGAAGATTTTTATTAAGTAAATATGCAAAGAGGATATACGGCCGTACAACCAAAATCGATATACTTATATCTGAAGGCATCTTGAGTGGAAATCCGCTGTAAAAATATTTTTACCAATAATTTCGACTCTCCGAAGAAGCATGCGTGAATAACAAATTACGACATACTAATACTTATAGGTTATACTTATAGGTTAGGTTAGGTTAGGTTAGGTTAGGTTAGGTTAGGTTAGGTTAGGTTAGGTTCAATTGTCAGGATGAATTGTCGCCGGATGAATTGTCGGCGGGATGAACTGTCGGCAGGATGAACTGTCGGCAGGATGAACTGTCGGTCGGATGAACTGTCGCCGGATGAATTGTCGCAGGATGAACTGTCAAGGAACCACGATTTTAAAGGGGTGTGGTATAATAAAAAATCTTTTTTGAAAAATTAACAAATCTGCCAACGACCTATGGTATAACCTTATTATACTAAAAATCATTATTTTTTTCTCAAAATTTAAAACATGCGAATGCTAGATAAAAGAACATTTATAATTTTTTGTGGAAAAGAGTCAATACGTCTAAAATCTGATTTAAAAATGAAATATTTCTGGTTTTCTCTGCTATTTTACGGACTATTTCAAAATTATTTTTTTCATAGCTTTTAATGACTTTTCAATGTTGAGTTTACTTGATTCTGAGTTGGCATGGAACCAAAAATGTATATACATATACTTAGTATGCCTTATATCGCCATGAATATATGCACATAGGTAAAGGACATAAAATCGCGTGGCAAACGGAGTCTAGAGGTCACGATTTCAAGCGCAAAAGTGGTTTTTATTTATTTTGTTTATAATTTTATCAAAAAAGAAAAAAGTTATTCAAAATTTTAGCTATAATATTATTTAAACATCATATTCTTTTATATGTTCGTACATTTCTGATGAAAAAAATTTTTTTTTAGCAGTTTACGCTTAGTATTTTTTAAGTAAAAAATTTATTTTAATTCTACTCAATGGAAACGGTAGTTGTATTTATTTCATAAGTTCTTTGATTATTGTTAACACATTTCATTAAAAAATTATTCTTTTTGCATGCAAATACTCCTCCCATAAACAAGAGCTCCTAGAGCTCAACTTATGGCGTAGTAGAATAATAATGAATTATTGTATAACTTTGCATAATGTTATAATTTGTAATGTTAAAAAAAATCTTGAAATACTTAAATAAAAAAATAAAAACATATAAAAAATAAAAAACAAAAAAACAAAAAAGGTTTCAATTTATTCTAATCACTTTTTTGTATTTATAATGTAAACCGATTCGTAGTAAAGATTTATGTAAAATAGTGATTAAGATTTAAGATTCGCCACCCAAGTACTTATGCAAAGCAAAGTTATCATTTTTTTATACCCTGATTCTATAAAGATTCTGAGAGACTATTTTCGGAATAGAAAAAAGTTATTTGTTCAATACTGTTTTTGGTTTTGATTCTGTCTGTAACTCCGGTTCAATAAACTCTTGAAGAAAATTGGAGCTGATTGTCCTAACAATTCAGACAAGCGATAAAGTAGCTATATTTATTTAATTAATTAATAATTCCATGGGTATTATAAATATGTAGGCTTAAATTTTTGAGAGGTCATATTTTTGCAAGTACTAATAGTGTTATTTTGAAAGGTAAATTTAATTTTGAATGATCCTGAGTCAAGTTTTTTTTTATAAATACTGTTAGCCTCACAAATTCTTATCCCTTGATTTTTCAAGGATCTGCGCTTGTTTCAAATAAACATAAATAATTCAATAATAATATACTTTTTTGAAAATCAAACAAGAAAACAGGTGTATAATACTTTAAATAATAGAAAACTACTAAGTTTAGAGAGGTGCTTTGTTTTATGAAAAACAAAAAGGGATAAAAATACCAACAGTTTGTATGTGTCAACTAAAGCAAAATATTACTGTAAATATAATTCCTCGGTAGTTACATGCGTACATGACTCATTTAAATTAATTGGAAGGGCGCGGCGTACAATTTCCCGTTCCTGACTCGCTGCTGCTTTGAAAACTGGATGCTGTAAGGGCGGGAAATAAAACTTCACCTCAGGGGAAATATTAATTACGAAAACGCCATTTAAAAATCATCTTTGATGTTAATCTAAATGTTTTTTCTTAACGGAACGTGTAGCTTTTGCTGTAAAGTGTTTGTGGGCTAGGGAATTTATGTGAATAAAACAAACAAATACTGGCTCGAATTATTGAAAAAAAAACGGAATATTTTTATTAAAATCACAGAGAAATACATATGTACGTATATATTTTTTTAAATGCTCTTTGAAAGTGAATCTTTTAAAAAATATTTTTTAGTAGCGCACTAAAGTTGCAACTGCTACCAACCTTCTGGAGACAGTGAGACTATCGCAACCCCAACTGGGGTAGGTATATTGTGAGGCTGAAGGTAATAGGAAGGGGAAAAGGACGAGGAAGATGAAGGTAGGGAAATACCTGGCTATTCAGATCTGGTCACCAAATTTCTAAAGCTATTTCAAGTGTTTCGATTATACGTGGTGTTTTTTCACAAGGGTGATACTGAAAGTATCTACCGGTCTGGAATATGACGCAAATATACTATTTTATTTTGGTCAAATACCGCTCCGCAGGTTTTTGCTGTTTGGCCCTGCGGGCGGCTTTTGCTTCAGCTTCGACCTTTTCATAAATCCGATAGGAACTGGTTCCAAAAATAGCCGGTTCCTTGGATCCACTGTGATCCATTGATAGCTAGTCAGCGGGACAAAAGTAACCGCGATAGGCAATGACGTCATTCGTAATATATAGCCGCGTCGTATTATTATTCACAAGTGACTGTTACAATAATAATCAAATTACCATCAATCTTTCCTTATCTGGAGAGATACTCAAAATTACAAATCCATATTACTTATACCTGCCAGCGGCAGGTTTTCAGGCGATCTATTAACTTAAGTGACGCCATCCTTTGGCATTATTGGCTACTTGCTTGAATTCGGTTCCACTACAAGTAGATTTTTAACAAACTTCAAGTACGAAAATGATTTTGCGTACGGCGCGGCATTAGAGTTGCATTCTTAGCCGGATTCGTAAATTTCAACCGTACAGTCTCTGGCCTATTAATACTGTTCTATAGAATGAATTTATTTTATATATTTAACCAACAAAATATATTACAATTCATTACACTTACATCAACATGCAATACTTCTGCCTCAGAGATCTCCTTTCCACTCCACCCAGTATATTTTTATTTTTCCTTTGCTAGTTATAAGCCTCAATAACATGTACTGTACATAAGATTTAATATCAGATTCATTTGTGGTTTATGTCCTTTGGCAACTTAACTTGTGACTGTGACTAGTGGACTACTCACTGCATAAGTCTCCTGATAATAGTTTGTCCTGCATTCGGCTTTCAGACAATGTCCATTACATTATTGCTGACTTTGTCCTTCCTATGTACACAAACCGTACATTTGATCAATGGAATCACACATCTCAACTATACTGTCCTCACAGATAGGCAAAGTCCTCTAAGCATTTCGAGATATGAGAAACTAATTCTCAAAAATCTCAAAAACCATTCATACCAAAAGATGAAAATACATTTTGACGATTTGTCAATTTTCATAAGCAAAAACACTGCATGATTTATTTATTTTTATTTATTTACTAGCGAGTACCTGGCACGCGTTGCAATACATTAATTCAATTCTGTTTAATTTGATAGCTGTTAGCAGGAATTTTCCAAACTCACCTCCTGCTACCTATTACCGCTTTCCTCCACCCCTTCCCGCCTTCCCCTTCCACCTTAACCGCCTTTCCCCCTCTCTCGACCACTCTCCCTCGATCCCCATCCCGCAACCCAACTCCTTCTTCATTGCTCTCCCTTTCCCTCCTGCCCTTCCTGCCCCTAAACTATATCAAATATTGTTTGTTTTTTAAACGACTTCAAAAAGGAGGAGGTTCTCAATTCGACTGAATTTTTAAAATTTATTTATTATTTTTTTTTTATGTTTGTTACCTCAGAACTGTCGACTGGGTGAACCGATATTGATGATTTTTTTTTATTTGAAAGCTGGTGCTTTCCGTGTGGTCCCATTTTAATTTGGTCCAGTTCTGACAATGGCATCCATGAGAAAACCATATAAGTCTTAAATTTGCATTAAGTATGTGCGCGACAAATGGACGAATAACTCAATATCACGCCAACCGATTTTGATGATTCTTTTTTTAATGGAAATGATGTACTTCAAGGGTAGTTTGATGAGAGTTTGGTTAGATTCTGATTATGGGATCCATGACAAAGTAACGGAACTCTTCAATTCTTAGGAGCAAATTAACGATACTCGGCCGAATCTCTTGATTTAACCGTAACATCGTTATGGTCAAATTATGTATGTCTCATATGAGCAGTACGTTTAGTAGGTCTACCCATATTCAGACAAATTAGTTAGTGTATTTCAGATTCACTAAAAATAAAAAAATAAACAAAAATAAAAAAAATAAAATAAAAAACGACTTCAAAAAATGCACTAAAAAGTAAAAAAAATAACTTCGTATTCTTCTACAACTTAATAATCAACTTACTTTTTCTACTCATCAATATGTTGGTACGATTGTTATTTTTGGAGTCGGTGGCTCCCCTCCCGCCGCGGCCCGCCTCGTCAAGTCATCTACTCAGCACATCTACCTATAACTATGTATGTAGTTACAAACCTACCTTGGCTGACACCATCCTCCAGGATCAGAATTAACGATTTTAAGGTTTTGAAACAAATCTTGAATTTTACTTCGTTGTTGTTAATCTTGACAAAATATTGCCAAAGTTCACTCTTAATAGGCGGCATTCCTCTAATTATGATTCAAATATACATACACAGGTGAAGTCATTAACAAAGTCAATAAAATGCTGGGATTTATAATTCGTATAGCAAAACCCTTCCACAACATAAACACTCTACATTCCCTTTACACCTCATATATTCGCCCGAACTTGGAACACTGTACACCGATCGACTCTTTTATACCAAGCCCATATTGAAAGAATAGAAAGAATTAAAAAAAAAATTAAAATACATCATCAGTATCATCATTACATCATTATCATCATTACATCATTATCATCATCATTCATGGTATAAAATGAAGTCGCTCAAAATGTATGTGCGCGTAGATTTTCATGCGGTTTTCACCAATAGATAGAGTAATTCAAGAGGAAGGTTTATATGTATAATACATGCTTATTATAGTAGAGAAAAGCCGATAAATTAAAATATTTAATTCAGGCAGCGGGCAGCGGGCAGCGGGCAGCGGGCAGCGGGCAGCGGGCAGCGGGCAGCTGGCAAGCGGGTGGTGTGGATTTTATAAAGGTTGGGTAATGGCGTTGTGTTTCGTTAGCCACAGCAACGTGTGTCCGGGTCTGCTAGTAAATTATAAACTAAACTTACCCTTCTCAAATGATATTGAATCCATTAAATTTCACAATTTCAAATCCCTCCAAACACGACGCGTCGTGGATTTGATAAAAAATTAGACGTCGCGACGTCTAATTTTTGATCAAATTCTGTTGTTTAAAATTCTAAATGATGGCCTGGACTCACCTGAAATTACCAATTTAATAAATTTTCATATTCCGTCAATATCAACCCGACAATTAGATTTATTTTATTTACTAATAGTAAAGATATCTGAAGCAAAATCAAAAACAAAATCACAAACAAAATCAAAAACAAAATAGAAGACAAAATCAAAAACAACATCTAAAGCAAAAACAAAGTAAAAAACGAAATAAAATCGAAACTAAATACTCCACCATGCAAGATGGAAAAATGTAATAGGTACTAGGAAAATTACAATTTATTGGTTAAGGTCTCGTAAGTCGATGCTCTACGTAGTTTGTTTAGTTAATTAAATTAAATTTGATGTTCTTCTTTTCAATATAAATTGGGTAATGACTTGTTTATATTTTGTGAATGGTGTGTTGAATATATCAGTAATATCTTTAAGATGAAGCCATAGTAAATAATGCAAAATCATATGCTTTTGTTTTGAAAATTTGATCGCTTAGAAGTATTGTAGATGCTTCAATTAAATACTGCGTGTAGAACATACCTTGGCCCTTAAAAATTATAAGTAAAAAGCCTATAGAAAAATAAAGTATTAGGTCTAAAAAACACACTTTCAAGTCCAAACTCTCCTATTTATAAACCCATTTTCGGTTATGGTTTTATTGAATAATGTGGCAATTTCAGTTTATTTTATAATGATCGCAAAAAAAGTTGATATTTACACCCAATCTTCCCAAAATAAAATAAAATATGCATTTTCGCGTTGTTATTTTACAATACGGCCGCTAGTCGACGAATTCGGTTTTTCAAAGTGAACCCTATGGCGTCCACCGAAGAACTACTATTCACGCCACAGTCGCCAAACCTCAGTCACGCCCCGAACTGAGCGGGAGATGGACGCGTCACTCCGCGTCGCTTGATTTCGTGAAATCAATTTTAAATTTCCGTTTTATTACAATAAACAGTGCGTAAAACAGGAATTAATATTTTTAGAGGCCTTTACGAAATCAACCTGTAAAACAAAACTCTCAAATACCTTTTCCAACCTTTCCAAAAGCTTTTTCTCAAGTATTTTTAAACTTCTCCCATAAAGGGCGTGAATTCCGATTTCGATTTTTTCCTGAACTAGTGGATCGCCTTAAAGTCATTACCCAAATTTTGTATACGGCGAACGGGGTGTACAATTGTAGTTGTGATTCTTTATTATATACTAAATGTCACATATTTAGTTTTTGTTGTGTTCAAGATGTTACTATTCAGCCAGATCTTTACTAGTCTATCTGAATAACATTTGTCAAAAGCTATCCAGATTTTACCCTAAAAAAATATTAAAGTAGTTCGTACTTTAAGTTTTATCCGAAATCTAACTGCCTTTTTGCCAATGTAAGCCAAAGGAAATAATACTCGTATTATTATTTTCTCCAGTGTCCTCGAATTCACTTTCAAGTAGGTACCATACAAACACTTTATTTTTGTTTTGGCACTAGAAATTTTTATAAATTTTAGCAATTTTCCTGAAATGATCTTCCCTTGTAGATACACTTACCCCTTTCATGTAGCCGTTTCTCAGTTAGGTTACACGAGCATGTATAGTATAGATTGCTTAGGTAAGCGTCTACTTGTGTACCGATCTATACACTATACAAGGTGTAACAGGACGCACCCGACAATTTTTAACCTGCGATAAGTAAAGATTTTAAACACCGATTTAAAAAAAAGCAGAGTGTGCAATTCACACGCGGCTGAAGTGAAACCTTCAGAAAACCAAAGTAGATAAGAGTGTGGAGGCTACGAAGCACTGCATAAAGAGGAGACCGATTATACTATCTCATTCTCTCGCAGGCTAAATCCTGTAGATAAATTTGTTTGTCTCTTTTTAGTGTCGCTATATTTCGTTTCATCGAGTTTCAAATGTGTTTGTCTCTTTTGTGTCGATATTTTTCGTTTCATCGAGTTTCAGATCACATCAGCGCTAAAGAAGTTTTCACTTCAAAAATTTTCCGGCATTTTCATCACATTCGATGATCGACAAGTCGACATTTTGAATTTTTACATTTAAAGCGCTGATTTTCGGTCCGTTTCAGCTTTTGATGAAACTGTGTCCAAGCGTAATGAACACAGTTTTATCAAAAGCATGTTGTAATATCAACTGATCACGGCGAACGGGGAGCCTTCAGATGTCAAAAAATCTAATTTATTTTCGATTTGATGCATCACAAAAATATAACAATTTTTGTTTTGACTGAGGGTAGCGAAGTACTGTTTTAACTCGAACTTTGGCATTACGTCTGTAAAATTGTAAAAAAATTTATCAATTAATAAAATTGACTGTTAAATACGTTCCATAACCGTTTCAAGATGGTGGCCGTATAGGATAATGCATTTTTTACCGCCAGAGTTCACATAAAACTGGATCGTTTTACGCACGGAAATAATAAGCCTTGGATGGAACAATTCGCGAAAAATTGAAGCCATGGGGTTAGGGAGAAGATAAACGAAAAATGTTAAACCTACAATCGCTTAATGACATATCTTATTCCCTGTCTCGGAAAATATCGAAAAATCGTAGGCCTTTATAATTGCACTAACAACACAAAAAATAGTTCATTATATACCATTTTGCATACAAATGTCGAGACGTAAGGCTCTTGATTCGCTATCAAGCATATTAAAAATAAATTTTATTTGTGTTATTTCTCAATCAATTTATTTAAAATAATATATAGTATACATGCGGCACGTTCCAGAGTGCAAGATATTCTCGGTATCGCCCTGAAGTAAGACCATCATTCAGAATTGAAACGTTGCTTGAAACGGCTTCAGCAGTATTTGGTGACCATATTTAAATAGCCAGGTACTTTTCCAATTTCTTATTCCCTATCTCCTTCTCCTTCTCGTAACCGAATTGGGGATGCTATAGTCTACAGGCGGGAGCAGCTGGTACTATTGGCAAGTTATTCATTCAAATGTAAAAAAGATACGGATGTAAGTACCTACCTACTTACAATTTCGGAGAGACTGTTATGTTTTTGAACGCGAGGTCTACCAACATGGAACTACTAATTTATTTGTTTAGTGCGGAAGACATATTTGACAATTTAAAATAATACCACTTCCATCAGGAAGACTTCTTGTTTTAGGACAGTCCAACAGGTTACCAAAATCTTCGGTTAGGAAAATAGTATAACCTCATAAAGGAAACATTGATACATTACGTCTTGTTACACCCTGTACAGGTATATACAACAGACAAGCGGGTGTGTGAATTGTCTAAGGAAACAACACGAAGTCTCTACAATCTCCACTGTACCCCAGGTTCGAGAGCTCGCGCGGAGCACCGGGCCCCAGCCACCAACCACCAGCCATCGGCACCAGGCGCCTCTATATCGAGTTGCCGCGCCACCCATTATCAAGGGAAACAATGAGTCCCTCACCTGTGCTTGCTTTCAGCTTCCCGGGGAGGTGCACCCCAAAGTGGCCACTGTTCATCCGAATAAAAAGGTGCTTTATTGTGGCGGAAGCATCTTAAACACAGTGGAGAAATGATTTTATAATATTATACTAGCTGAGGTTTTTTTTATTTATTTTTTAATTTTTATCTTTACGAGTAAAATCTCAAATTATAATACATCGAAAATGTGGAGACAGAAGAAATCTGAAAAATATATTGGCACCTCTGGGACTCGAACCCAGGACCCTTTGCTTACACGGCAAGTGCTCTACCAACTGAGCTAAGGTGTCGATATCAAAATCGGTCACTTTTAACTGTATAATACTTCATATTTTTGAATGTAGCTATTACTTTGTGGTTATCCATTATAGAAAAATGAAACAATACAACTTTGTAAAAACCACTTATATAATGTGCAAATCCGACCGGTTTCGGAACAAACGTTCCTTCGTCAGGGATCAGTATAAGCTTTCCCCGACGAAGGAACGTTTGTTCCGAAACCGGTCGGATTTGCACATTATATAAGTGGTTTTTACAAAGTTGTATTGTTTCATTTTTCTTTTTTGTATAATACTTCGACTAAGAACTACCAACGTTATCTTCATTTTCACTTTTACATTTACATTACATTGTAACTTAGATAGTGTCTGGACATTTTTTAATCCGTTTAAAAAAGCAAAGGGTCCTGGGTTCGAGTCCCAGAGGTGCCAATATATTTTTCTGATTTTTCTGTCTCCACATTTTCGATTGAGTTTCGCTAATATTGTCTTCATTTAATTAAATATTATAATTTGGGATTTTACTCATAAAGTTAAAAATTAAAAAAATGAATATTCATCCCAGACTTGCAGAAAAGTCAATAGATGTCGCGTATTAAAAATAAATTGGAAAGTGCCAATATCTTTTTCTGAAGTTTTTTGTAGTTTGTTTTACAGTAAATCCATATAGGAAGCCCTGAAGAAAATAATTTCACTAAGGGCCTTTGTCATTTTTGGAGATGCTGTGCTTTTGAAGATAAAACACTCGATTAAACGTTTCGACAGCCCTTGTTGTGTTTTTTGCATGAATCCCGCACAAGAGTCACAACCGCTGACCGTTTACCGTTTGGAGTAAGATAGACTACGGCATGTTGTGAGGCTAAAGGCCATTGAGTGAAAAGGAGATGGGAAAGAGGAAGCAACCAGCTATTCAGATTTGGTTATGAACACGGCTTAAGCCCTTTCTAGCAACGTTTAATTCCGAATGGTGGTCTTTCACCAGGGCGATACTGAAAGATTGTTCCACTCTGGAAGGAAGGAAAAGTGGGTAGGAAAGTGAAGTATGAAGGGTAGGTAGGAAACTATCGGTCAGAGTGTCCAGAAATGATGAATGAATGAATCCATCCCTCCCTCGTGGTGCAAAACGATGGATCGAGAGAGACCATCCGGGAAGATCAAAAGAGTCTCCTCAAATCGGTCTCTCCCGATCCTGTCCGCCACTCAGCTGATGGGTTAGCGCACCTGCCGCCAAGGCTTGAACGCACCTCATCCAATGAATCCGGGCACCCCTGCTAAGTCACCGAACCTAGCGAATTACTTGGGTTACCTACGGCAGAGGTGCTGATTATTTAGTTATCCAGTTCCCGACATTGCCCAGATTTTGCGCAGAGTTTTTCGAAATCAGAGAATAGAGTCTTTTTTCCTCTTATTTTGAAAGACAAGTGTGCAAAATTTCATCGAAAGGTAACTATGAAAAATGATGGAAAAAGGAGATGGGTTGATTTTTCGAAATATCATACAGTTTACGTGTGCAAGATTTCATCAATCGCAAAATAAAACCATAGATTTGTATAACTAAGTAAACTAACTCACACAAACTCATCTTCATATATTTTGCTAGCCATAACACCCAGCATTACCCGGGTTATATTCGCTTTAAAAAGTGGGTGAAGGGGATGGGGATAGTTATTTAAAACAATTGCCTTCCTCTTATTTTGAGGGTCAATTATGCAAAATTTCATCAATCGTTCTTCATAGAATAGATATTATATAATATGTTTTTATTTAATTTTGATAAAAAAACTGACAAACAACCATCTACCATATTACCATGTATTAATTGCTTATTTATCAGCTGTGTAACATTTAAAAACATGTTTATTAGTAAAGGGGTTAGTACAAAATTATGATTCAAGATGAAAGTAAGCTTTTAAGTAGTTTCGAGTTGTAAGGAAGGCGGTCGTAAGTTTATTTGTAAACTTGTTAATTATGTATTTGAAAGTTGTGGTGTGAGTTAGGATGAACGAGTAGGGGGAAGTTGTAATGCAAACAATGAGAAGATTTCATTAAGAAGTGATTGGGACAGAGAAGATAAATAAATATATAATGCTCAGAAAATTACTTTTATTCAAAGCAGTGATTATTATTAGTATTGGGCTGTTGTTTGGTTTTGAAATGAGGATTTTCTTAGTTCCTAACGAGACGTCATACGACTTCCCTAATCATCATCTTGGTATGAACAATGGTAAGAAATATAGTGCAAATTCGAGTGCATTTGTTTAGAAAACCGACGAAGATTTTGAAATATCTTGGAAGCAAGTTTTTGGTGTTTTTCGAGTACGTAATCTTGTCTCTAATTAAAAATAAGGAATTTGACCATCTCGGAAGTACATAATATCACTTTTAACTAATTTGTTTTGTTGTGGCGATAATTACACCTCGAGGTGTTGAGGTAGAACTATGTACATAACCATATTTTGATCGTGTTGTGTGCTCCTTCGCAGATTCACAGTAGTAGGGATATGAAAAAATAATCGGATTATGAAAAAAATCGATTTTTCTCCGACAAAAAAATCGATTTTCTTAAGCGATTTTAATTTTCTAAAAAATCGATTATTTATAAATCGATTTTTCAAGCTAAGAGAAAGAACCGGTTATTAAATAATCGATTATTTATGTAAAAGTCACATCCCTAGATTTTAATTTTCTAAAAAATCGATTAATTAGCAATCGTTTTTTTTACACTGCCGATTTTTTCATTTGCAGCCCTGCTACGTCAGACATCCGAATTAGACCGTACATAGATGCTCCCCCCCAAAAGAGTTAAAAATATGTTTTAGAGGTCTGGAGAAGCTACGAGGGAGCTTCTCCCAAACTGACACAGGTGGCGTGTAAGCACCTTTTGGTGCTGGCGTCTTCGGCCCCAGCATACAGATTGTTTTCAAAAACTGGCGCCGTGTTAAGTCCAGGAACCTTATATTGTCCAAACGCTTACCTAAGCTCTTATTCCTGAGCTCATTGCACACGGATTTCTAATTTGTGTTGATTATTAAAAAAAAAACTTTTAATTTCTTTTGATTCTTTTAAAACTTATAATTTCTCTTTAAATTTTTTTGTAATTAATAAAACTTTGATTAATGATATTTTACGCGTTTATTTTAATTTTTCAAATTTGGGGATAAATCGATTATTAATTGATTATATGTCAAGAAAAATCGATTATTTATAAATCGATTTTTCATGTAAAGAAAAAGAATCAATTATTAAATAATCGATTATTTATGTAAAAGTCACATCCCTACACAGATAGGTTATACATTTTCCTTGCATAATATCTTATTTTGCCTAGACATGTCATCACCCAATTCCAGCAATCACCATTTCGTTTCGATTAGATTTTAATATTTAAGTACATTCCATTACATTCAAGTACATCTGAAGCTGTAATTCGTAAGCAGTTTTGGGCGCAACAGTAGTATTGATTATTATTTTTGACCGGGCTCAAATCTCTTTGAGAGTTTTTTTACTGATGCCCATATGAGCATGGTGTAGTTATTGATAATTTTTTTATCCATATATAAACATATTTTCTAGCATTTGATCATAAAACCATACCAACAGGAAGGATGGGATTTATATTTATGTCAAAGGCATTCGGCGTGTTTGGCATTTTATAAATAACACCGCATGTAATATGGTTAGTTCATTAATTTTGAAAATTGAAACAGATAATTTTCCCATAGAAAACTCTAATGTCCACTGCCCTGTGCATTTGGCAAAGAAAACACTCAGTGGTACGAGTATTTTGTTAGGGCGGGGTGGGCCCCTAGTACGGAGGCGAAGGACGCGGGTGCCGGGGACGCCGGCCGAGCTCAAGGGCCCTTTGACCCCCTCGCTGGGTAGGTCTGACAGTCCACTTACTTTGTGCCCTCGTCTGGTCTTTAAAATCACACTGTTTACCGTTGGGATAACAATATATTGTTATTTGTCTTGTTCACAGCGGCACAGTTTTGAACCCTTTTCAATGTTTGAAAAACGAACGGAAAATAAACACAAACAATACATAGTGGGAATAATATTTTTGAAATTATGTAATCAGTAGTAGCATTGAATAAGCTAGTATGTAGAAGGGTGTAGTAAGCACGCCCATCTGTGAACCCAAAGTAAGGTCAATTTTAACCCTTTCCATACCAGAGGTCTTCCTGAGGAACATGAAAAAAAACAGTAATATATTTTTATTTTGTGAAACAAATAGCCCCGTATTTTGAACAGCTACAGCTCGTACAGGATACTCATCACTCTTTTTCTGCTAGGTTGCAATTTTTCTTCCACTGACAAATACCGTAAATACAATGACAGATCCCATTTGGCTGTTTGCTTGGAATTGGCTTTGGTTTTGGTTTCAATGTAATTTAAAAAAAGCAAATTATACAATTGTTTCTGTGAAAGTTTTTTTTCTGACTAATAAACGTTTAAAAATAATACAAATAAAATTAGAAACATATATAAATTAGTGAATAAAAAAATAAAATTACACACCACATTTGATAAGGTTTTTAAAATTTTTTTTGTTGTTGGCTGGCTAACAGAATACATCACATAATAGAGAACTCCAGTCCAATTTTTTTATTTTTTTTTAATGAATAAAGACCTTCAAACTTAAATAACTGCATTTTTATTTTTATTTTTATAGTTAGTTTTAATAGTTAAAATAATTGTCAAAGTTTTAATTTTTAAAGACTCCCAGAAACGCACCGTATCTATGGTGGTCTTCACCCACCCATAGTTTTTTACTTTTTAAGTTGTCATTTTGAATCAGTGATGTCATGTCGAGGGAAATTTCCCTAGATCTAGGGGAGAAAAATATTTTTTAGGGATAAGGGAAATCAGGACAAAATCTAGGGAAATTTCGAACTCTGGCAAAAATTTTATTACATATGACAATATTACTGGTAATATTTATATATATATATATATATATATATACGTATATATATTTTTTGGAATTCCTATGAATCTTAATTATTGTTCATGTACTTACATGCAATGTTATTTTTAACACTGACAACTCAAAATGATATTATGGAACGTACCCATATGACGTGACACGTTCGGGGGGGGGGGGGGGGGGTCTTCAAAATACCACGCTTGGTACAAATGAGCGGCGGGTTGCTTATGATTTTTATTTTGCAAGTGTTTTTTTTTATTTGGAATTCAGTTTCTAATTCAGTGGTGAGTGTATTCGTACTTTTAAATTATTACTTCACGTAGCAAAAAGTGTTTTATTTGGAAAATCACGGTATTATTAGTATATTTACCAAGTTCCGATATCTTTCCAATTAATTATCATATTAATTAACATATAACAGGATTAGTGTTACACAATCGGGTGGCTACGTAGGTAATTGCGTAAATGTGAAATTTCACTTCGAAATCTAGGGAAATAATTTTCTTGGGCTGAGCATCCCTGATTTTGAATTTAAGAAAATGGCGGAATAAAATTAATATAGGATGACTCAATGACTTTTGTGTGAGAAATTGAGGCGTTTTTATTTAAGATTAACTGCTTTTAATATAGAAAAACATTGGTAAAATGTCCACATTTCACCGCTACTGTTATTGTATTTTAACAAAGTGCAATATAAAAATAATAAATCATCTTTTTCATTGCAAATACAAGTGACATCATTCTTCAATTTTGTGTTCAGGCGTGATTTTGTACATTGTTTTAAGTATAACACATACAGAAACACTGGTATTTATAATACACTGATCATGACGATTGTGTAGTAACTTGTATAAAAAGCCCTATACTAAAAACAATTTGAAAATACAATGTCAAATATGACACAACTTTAACCTCAAATAGGCAAAATTTATTGCAGATTGTCCGCAAATATAGCCCTTTTCGTTAATTGTTGAGGGCCTAAATTATGTTTCAATAAACACAATAACTATTATTTATCTAAATCTCTATAAACAGTATGAAAATAAACCAAACACACGAAATGTTGAATTGCATAGGTACGTGTGCACTTCAAGTCATTTCAAATGTCAACACACTATCACCAGGTGACAGGTTAAGTGTGACGTCACAGTTAACCATTTCAGTAATGCCAACTTAACGCTGTGTTTTGAAAGAGGTTTGAAAATGCACTTTTTAATATTTTTTTAAAAACTCTGCGTTTAATATTATGAAATAAAACTTATATATTCAGAATCAGCGTTTCTTGGTCTACATGAACATATTTTTTTAAAGCCATAATATTTTTCACTGGAGTTCCTTATTATTGGAGTAATTTTAAATGTGGTTATAATAAAGATTACAATTTATTCTAGGTGAGCACACCATCCATCTGAAAATTCTCACAAAAAGTAATAGTAAATTAAATTGCAAGTACATAAAACAGGGAGGATTAAAATCAAATTTTAGTAAATACATTCATACACATTTATGTTTATACATTCTTATAGACAAAGACCATATGTTATTCTTGATAACATAAAAACACATATATTTATTATTATAAGCAATAATTATCAGCCTGAAACACTCATCCACATTGAAAAAATCTTCCGAGAAAAGATACATGACGCCAACGGGAGAGCAGCTGACCGGCAATCAGAAGGGCACGGGTTCATGTCCCGTTGGCGTCATGTATCTTTTCTCGGAAGATTTTTTCAATGTGGATGAGTGTTTCAGGCTGATAATTATTGCTTATAATAATTGTTACCCTTTGTGCCATGCATAAAAATCTTGTCTTAAACGTTAGTTTAACAATTAAAAATAATAACATATATTTATATTATCAAGCATTATACATGGTCTATTTCTGGAAAAAATAATGCCTTGCTGAAAAGGTTAACTTATTGAAAGTGACGACTACAGTTTTATTCCAAATCGTTACGGATCACGCTTCTGTTGTTCAGTGACTAGTAATTATTTAGACAAAACCCGGATTTACCCGATCTCCACAATATTTTTTCGTTTATTATTATTTGTGCAAATGTTAGGAGAGCTTTTAGCTTGTTTCCCAACTATGCATCGGTGTCGAAGGGGTGACGCTAGTTCCTCGGAGCATCTTCCATTGAAATACAGTTAGAACAAGGACAGCAATTCTCCAAAATTCAAACACGAGAAATGTTTTCTCTATTGAGTTGTGTAGTCTCTTTAAAAAGAAATTAATGTATAATAATTAGTTTTAAGAACCATATGTTTTATTCTAAATCTGTATATGTATGTATTAAAAAAAATCCCACCTAACACCTATGCTCTAAAGATTGCAATCTGTTAAGATAGAGGAATCTATCAAACGGACCGTCCATTTTTGCACAGAGTCAAGGGTATTTTAAATTATTTTTTTTACATTAGTTCCACTCAGGAGGCCCTGAGGGCTCATCTTTGCGGATGCCGTGTCATCTTTGTCATCTTTGGGATGGAGGGTCTTTTTAGGGAAAGGAAGGAGAGGATGTTCTGGGAAGGAAAAATGTATTAGGAGTATGAATCCATCCCTCCCACTGTGGTGCAAGGCGATGGGCCTAGAGAGTCCGGCTGGAGAGGTCAAATGGTCTCCCTCAACCAGTCTCTTGCGATCCGGCCCATTCAGTGCCATTTTGTTTTTTGACATATGGAAGGTCCACCTTAAACGCCGGTTCTAGGTATGTTTCAGCTTTCTATCAAATCGTAATAAGCGGACAAGCTTAACTTATTCAAAAACTGAAACGCACTTACATAGATTCGGCATTTAACAGGTACCTTTCAACTGTCAAAAAAAAATGGCGCTGAGGTGCCATTTGAGTGTGATTTTCTGCGAAACAAAGTCTAAATCTTTGATTATATAAATGTCTAGACAGAGTGTTGCGCTGTAACTCCGAAAAAAAGAACAGGCCAGATTTGAAACGCTTGTGTGCGTGACACGCACACAAGTATAGGTAACTTATATTGTTAACGTTAAGCGCTCAACATCACTGTAGGCGTGATGAGTGATACCAGTTCCCGAGTATTTCCCATAAAAGTGGGTAAAAAATATGTTTCGGTTTAGCGGGACCTATAATTCGTTTAATTTTGAATTCATTTAAGTAAGATAGTTTTCTTCATATAAATATACATATATATATAAATGAAAAGAAAATCATTGTTAAAAGAGATTTATTTTTGTTTGATTATTTTTAAAAAATAAATAAGAAATACAGAAAATAAGAAAGATACATTTATAGATGCTTCCAACTGGCCGGCAGGTATCGTTGTGTCTAAATTAAAATTTTTATCATCATCAAATAAAGAAGGTGGCCCACATCCAGGTTAATCCCTAAAAATGGTAAAACTATCTTGTCACACTAAAAAAGACAATGCAACTTTTTAAAACTAAAGCTATCGATAGTTATTATTTATTCTTAATGACCTTCCCTTTTAATTTGTTTAATTTTAATTAGTTTTCGTATAGATTTTACATCCCGGTTAATGTTATCCAATTTTGTCTTATAGTGATATCTTAAGGCCAAATATTTTTCCACGGCCAAATTTATCAAATTAACTTGATACAGAAGACCGCAAATCTGATCGGTTTTTACTTCGAAATAATTATCGGGAAAATTTAATTTGAAGAACAGGCAACCCTGTAAACATGGCGTCAAAACATGGGGTCAAACGGCGTTGTTCTAAGACCAAATTACACTATTAAAACTGAATAGTTTCTTTAACTGAATGGTTATTTAAAGGTTATTAACCGATGATAGGTAACATTTTTAGTTGTTTTCAATCGTCCTATGTAATTCCTGCACACTGATATAGCGCAAATCGTTATTTTCAAATGTCACACAACACGTGTTTACCGTACAACGATAGTGTCGCCACTGAGCGGACAGGCCGAGCTTATCGGCCAACATTTGGCAGATATTTTTTTTGGCGCTTCGTCACTCGAGCGCTATATCTAGACATTTATATAATCAAAGGTCTAAATATTGCTGCATATCTTTTTCCGTACCTAACATCGAAAAACAAACGCTTTACGTTTAATGTAAAACGAAAAACTTATCAATGGATCTAAAAAAGAAATTCGAATTTTTATCCGGCCATAAATAAGAGTTGATTTAGAAGTGCATGGGTCGTCACCAGGAATAGGTAACTTTATTTTTTGACAGGCAATATCATTCGCTGTCCAAATAGGCGGTGTGTGTAGCTGGGTGTTGTGACTGCCGACTGTGACTGTCGGCAAGTTGGTGCATGGTGTTGGCGTTTTGCCTGAAAAATCTTTTCGCCAGTGAATATTGCACGATGTATGAATTCACCAAGTCACACGCTGGTTCGAAAGACCATGGACTATATAGGAGAAATTAAAAAATATATATATCTTCATAGCCTCGTCGTCTCCATTAATATTAATGGGATTTTTGTGGATTTAAATTGCCTCCGTAATATTAGTCAACTGCCGGTAGAGATACGTTAAAATGAAGTTGTTTAAAACAAATTTATTTGTTTATATTTTATCGATATAATTATTGTTGGTCGAAGTTTTCAAGCAAATTAAAATGACTTCCTTAATTTTTGCTAAATAAATTTTTGGAGTATTTTTAATTAAATGAAAACAAATTACTTTGTAAAACACCAATATTTAATCAAAATTATCTCAGTACAAATAGTTTCTAAGAAACCGTTGGTTTTGAAATTTATAGATAATTTTGATAAAATTGTGATGTTTTACAAAGTGATTTGTTTTAATGCAATTAAAACAAAATCGGCCTAAAAAGTAGACATCTAAACTTCACGTTTCACAATGCGTTGTACAACTTATTGTTAATAATTCTTATGTCACACAAATTATTTTGCTCTCAAAATTCACTTAGTCACGTCCGATTTAGTGCATACAACCGCAAGTAGATTACCAACCCTACTTCTTGGTTTTTATTTTTAACAAGCTTTTTAATGGCCCGAATGGAAGTTATTTATTCTAAGGTCTTAGTGCAACCGGCGAGCTACCAGCCTAAGGGGGTTTTCCTTAAGAAACGGGTGAGGCTTTTGTCTTCTGGTGATTGAACTTTTGACCTTTGAGTCCGCAGGCAAAAACCCCACCGCTTTTCTAAGCATCCATTTAAAAACTCTATCCGTGTTTTGATAGAAATGACCCAAAATAATGGTTCTCCGTATAAAGCAGCTTGAAAAATAATTGTCGATTTTTATTTCTTGCTCATATAGGTTCACTCTTTTAGTAATAAGTTAATCACTCTTTCAGTAATAGTTTAGTAGTGTTTTTTTTTTCAATAAAAAATGTACTTAAGATGTCATTTTGCGTCCAATGACGGTTTTTTTTTCAATTAAAAACAAATTCTAATACTCGCGGCACTGATTGCACTGCTACAAAATGTCACAAAGGATCACGTGATACGCGTTCTCGTCTGTACGGTACTGCTGGCACTAGACGGAGTGTGCATCACGTGATGCGCTAGGTAATATCCAAACGACGTGTGATGGAAAAATATTATTTTTATTTTTAATTGAAAAAGTGTTAAAAGGTTTATAAATTAGATACATAAAATGAACAATATAAAATAATGAGTTACGGATAGAAAATGCGGAGTCATAAGTTGAAGTTTCTCATAATCCTCTTCACTGGGCTAGCCCATGTTAAGGCAGTAATTTTGCAAACTATTTTATAATATCTATGAATACGTGTACACATATGAAATAAAATAAAAATATTCATATTCGTGGTGTGGTTAAATCAAAAATGTCAAATTTGGATAAGCGCACTGATAAAAATATTATCATTAATCATTACTTTTAATTCAAATTTCACATTCCGTCTGAATTTCTTTTGTGAATCACGTTTTTGACGCAAGGTTACGTTGACCAAAATATTATGAGTAACCGGAATTTGGAGTAAATCTTTGTCAGTATTTTGAATAGAGCGAGTTTTTAATTTCCCTCAGGGCCTATGTCATCTTTGGGGATGCTGTGTGGAGGGTTTTTTTAAGGAAAGAAAGGAGAAGAGAGTTCTGGGAAGGAAAAGGGTTTAAGGGGTGGGAAGGAATCTGGGGTTCAGTGTGTCTTGGTCATCCGCCTTCAAGACCTAGACACACCCCACCCCATGAACCCGGGCACCCCTGCTAAATCGCCAAACGTAGCGAACCACTTGAAGTGACCTATGGCAGAGGTGTTGGTTATCCAATAAAGACCCATTACCCATTCCCGCCTCCCAAATTAATGTTTAATAAACGTTCAAAAAGAAGAAGAAGATGATTTGAAAGGGATATATGTAAAGGGATATACCTCCACACAGCACCTTCAAAGATGACATAGGCCCTGTGAGAAATTATTTTCCTCAGGGCCTCCTGTGTGGAGTTAATGTAAAAAAAATAAAATGTCTAAATACGAATGTTAGAGGGAGCTTGCTAAAAAAAAGTTTTTAATTAATACGCGCTACTAACCGAAAATATTTATTGGAGCATGATTTATAGGCAAAAATCTCTAACGTAGTATTTAAAGAAACACTGTACATTTTATCATACCTATAACCAATGACGTTACATATTAGACGAGGGGTAGAAATCTCAAAGTGGGAAGACAAGAACAAGACAATTGTACCGATCTCGATATCTAGTACTTTAGTACTAAACTGCTACGCGTCGAGTAAGGTTGCGTCTTACCAGTACGTAAATTGCATTTTAAAAAGTGTCAAAATGCCCTCCTGTGTGATGAGAAAATGTTTCAATTACACGGCAAATAATAGTAAAGGCGAATGAATAACATTTCATTTGTAAGTACACGCAAATTACTTAATATTATCCATTATTATAAATATTACAATTAATTTTCATGTTTCCCGCTCGCGGTTTTAAACGTCATTAGAGAAAATTCAAGTCCTACTAAAGTAAAGGGTCTGGACGCGCAACAGCCCAAATTTCTGTTGCTAAGTAAACTTCACTGTTTTAAAGTAGACTGATCAGCCTAAACACTCTGTTTATCTGTTTGCTTGCGGTAAAACAACACATAATCAGTAGTTCTAACAAGTATTGATGACAATCGCCACCATTTGAAAACTGTCGTTGCCCTGTTAATTGTATTTATTGCATAGTTCGACATATCAAACTCAGACAGGCATCCGGACCTTTTATTCTAGTGGGCCTCAAGAAAAGGAGACAGCGAATGTTCCATTAAAAACTGACAAGCAAGACGCCGCCCGCTCATATATATCCATGTCATTCATACACACGCATTATTTGATTGCCTATCTTTATCACACAGGAATAAACTTTTGAATTAAGAAATTATACTGAAAATCGCTGAAAACAAAAGAGTGTTACTTACTTTCCACATTATATTGTGAGTATATGAGACTATGGCGAGTCTATTTATTTATACATATAACATCATTGCCCATAAAATACTAAATAACAGAAAAAAACGTGTTTTTGATAATATAAATACCTATTGGATTTTTTTACTTACCTTCCCTAATTGAGAAAATTCTCGTATTTATGTAGAGAGATTAATTATATAATTTTACACCTAAACTTGGGGCCCTTAGCGGGACTATATATATTATTTTAAGTATTATTTTTTGAAATTTCGAATCACCCTGTAAAACTTCTTCTTGGATATTTATGGGCTGAGAATTGCTTTTGCTGGGCACTGATGCATTTGAAGGAAGGTGTAAAAATATTACCTGAATAAAAATTGAATCGCTTTAAATGCGCGAAACAATATCCTTTCTGAAGGGAACTATCCTTTTCTTTTGGGCAAAGGATAAAAAAAATGATTTCGGTATTATTTAAAAAATTGCAGAAAAAAATGTAACTATTACGTTTTCTGATTTTGTGGTAGACTAGTCCCAGGAAGATATCGTTTGCAGGTCATCGACGGTCGTCTTAACCATTCGATACGATACAATTGTACCACCCCACCCAGGAGAACTCCTGTCCCGGTGAGACCGGCGCACGGCGATTTGTTAGGACTAGGAACACGTGCTCTGAGGATAGGAAGGAGGTTGGAGTTTAATCGACCGGTATACATGGCAACCTAATAAGCCAATATTGGAATTTAGGAAGGGCAGGAATAAAGGAATGGATTGAGCATTGAGATTTTTTTTTTTTTTTTAATTCTTTCTTTTTGGGTTTTTTACTCTTGCCTGTTCTCGGCTCTTCTTGGATCTTCTTGTCTATTTTTGGTTTTTCTTGGCTGTTCTTGTCCGTTCTTGCCTCTTCTTGTCTCTTCTTGTCTCTTCTTGTCTCTTCTTGTCTCTTCTTGGATCTTCTCGTCTCTTCTCGGCTCTTCTTGACCCTTCGTGGCTTTTCTTGTCTCTGCTCTTCTTGCTTCTTCTCGTCTCTTCTGGATTTTTCTTCTTTTTACTTCTTGTCTCTTCTATGCTCTACTTGGATCTTCTTGCTATTTCTCGGCTTTCAAAGTCTCTTCTTGGCTCTTCATGCTTCTTCATAGATCTTCTCGTCTCTAGGTCTCATCTTGGATTTTCCCGTCTCTTCTCTACTTTTCTCACCTCTTCTTGCCCCTTCTTGGATCTTCTTATCTCCTCACGGCTATTCTTGGCTCTTCGTGGCTTTTCTTGTCTCTTCTTGGCTCTTCTTGCTTCTTCTTGGATCCTCTTGCTTCTTCTTGCATCTTTTTGCCCTTTCTTGCATATTTTATCTTCTCTCCCCTTCTTGGCTCGTTTTGTCTCTTTTTGAGTCTTCCAACTGCTTACCAGCCCTTCTTGTTCATTTTTGTATCTTCGAGTCTCTTCTGGTCTCTTCAAGCTGATTTCAAATTATTTTCAAACATTTAGATAAATCAAACGATCCTTTCTCAGACCCCCCCTTTGTAGTCATCCGTCAAATACCTAAATAAAATCAAAACCCAACTAGGAAATCAACATATCTTATCCCTACATAAAATCCGCGTACGAACAAAGGACATTAATTTGAAATGCAATGAATGAAAACCGACTGAAATAAAAACAAAAAACATAAACAATTCTGTAGGTTGACTCTCGACTCAATCCATAGATGTTTCTTGGTAAATGTCAACAATTTATGTCCCAAAATTATAATCGATGATTTACTCTAAGATGCGCACCTCTCTCGGCAATAAATTGAGATAACTCAAGTGTACTGTAGAGAGGTCATATCATTTGTGAAACGAAACAAAATACTTCAAATCTGAAAACAAAAAATATTAATTTGTTAAAATTGTGTTATTTAAAAATAGAAAAAAAGACCTATCTTCTGCTTTGAGAGCCGCTCGGGAATATCGGGATACACTTTTTGTTTAGCCCATCACGATATATCAATTCACACTTGAACTATTATGAAGTTTTATAACACGGTTTAACCTAAACACGTGAAGCTTTCTACAATTTGTATAACTTCCAACTAATTTTGAATGCGTTTTGGAATATATATTTTTTAAATCGAACAACTTTGAAACGGAAAACAGGTAAAATTAATTCGCAAAGTAAAACACATTGCATTGATTCTATCGCGCGTGTGTAACACTTTTCATGAAAATCGGTTCAAGAAAACTACGGATAATTTAGAAAGAAGCTAGGCGCAGAATATACGTGCTTCTTCGCCCCACACACACACACATAAAAATATTCCTTCTCAGACGTCTTGTATGAAAACGAAAAAAACAAAAGATTCTAGATTGTCGATTGACTTTAATCATTTTCCAACAGATATTTCGCAAAACCATGTTTGTTTAGAATATGCTTGCATCACATTTTTTTTTTAAATTTCCGGTTTAGGCAAATATTCTAAGACGTTCGGTATTTTTTATTTATTTTTCACAGTTTTTTTTATTTGTACCACAGGGAAGCGTTCTTGGTCCCCTAATATTCCATATTTACATAAAAGACCTGTGTGACAATGATATTGACGGTCGAATTGTAACATTCTACTTCTTTCTCGTATTTCTCCGCCAGGCAGAAATATGGAGTGAGGTATATACAAAGGCCGAAAAAATGTTATCGGTGGTAAAAAATGATTTTTAATTAATTAAACAACATTCTTACCCTAAACACAACAAAAACCAATTATATTACGCACAGCATCACACAAAGTGGCCAACCTCCACCGTACACATACATTATTTTACACAACTGCAGATAAACTTCTCTCTCATGTCCATGTGAGCGTATTGGAAGAGGAGGAGTTGAAATTGAAACGAGTCATGCATCTCTTAAAGTCAATTAAAACATTTTTGGGAAAGGACACGCAGGGAGAAACCAACGCACGCCGGGAACTGGCTAGTGTTGAATAAATCAATATCTGAATCAATTTGAGAATTTGTTGGAAATCTGAAATTTCGAATAGTTCGTATTCCGATGTATCAGTAATTTCCTTTTTTCAGTGGTTTTCCAATCGAAAATAAATAGTACCGTGCAAATGCGAATACAACCTCTGTTTCAATTCCAAGTTTAAAATACATTTTGTTTGGGAAAAGGTAGCTTCGGAACCAAACTTTACTTGTTAATATAAATTCTTTTCTATGCATACAATAAGTTCTGGGGTTTGTTTTATGTGATATTCGACACATAAGAGCTTTTTATTCTAGCCCCCTTTTTAAGGGTTTCATAATCTGGTCTTTTATAGATGGCTCTTATTTAATTATTTAAGAGGAAAACACGTCTTTTTACAAGTTGTGCTTTAAAATATTAAGATGAATTATTTGTTTGCGCCCGTGAATATGCAATATGAATACATGGTTTTGTGCTTATTCAAACAAGGTTTATTATTTATGCTTTTTTTTTTAACTTTATTTATTCCCATTTCTTTGTACATATAATGTATAGCAAATATTGTATAATAACATAATATATAATAACAATTATGAACAAGAAATGAAAACCCACTAAGGCACTGCCTGAGTGTGGGTAATATGAAAACAAAATACTATATTTCCAAGTACCCAAAGTATAAATTAGACTTAAAAAACATATTAAATATAAAGATAGTATAAAAAATAAGTATTACATAGGTAGAATAAGCGAAAAAGGTTTTTTCAGCTATTATAAAAATAAAATAAAAATATGGAGAAAAACATACAATTTTTTTTTTTTTTTTTTAGTTATTATAAAAAAAAAAATAAAATAAACAGAAAACATATTGTACTACAGTTTAGAAGTTACAGCAAATGAGTTGTAGAAGGATGGATAAATTTATAGAAAAAGCGTTTCAACATCTACATTATTCAACCATAATTTTACCTCTTTTACATATTTTATCATTTTATTTATCATTTGAGTTTGTAGTGGTAGAAGGTTAAATGTACGAGGACCAATGAAACTGCTATGTGTCTGCAATAATTTAGTATTGGTTTGTGGGGTATAAAATATATTATTTATTCTTTTGCTCGTTCTGTTTTCATTTATTTCGAAATTATTTTTGTTTTTAAACACATATTTCAAAGTTTGTAATATAAATAATTTAAAATTAAAAATTAAAATTAAACCGCTTACTCGTTAATACAGAATACTTTTTATCCAAACAGTTAGATTTAGCTTTATTATTACTAAAAGTGAGTATTTATGTCGGGGGAGACCAAAAAACATGCAAAAAATATGCATTTAACATTTTCATTTTGTTAAAATTAATTCACTCTCGCGGTAACGCCATGTTTATTCACCGTTTTTATTTTAACATTTTCATAGAAATTGCTGCCAATCATAGAAAAAATATTTTTGCGTAAAACAAAGTGAATGCATCATTGACAAGTTTGTACCTGTATTTATAACAGTAGAACATGGAAAAAAATGTATTAAAATAATTACACAAACCCGCTAGACAAACCCTGCTTTGCCAACAAACCATTCAAAACCTGGGATGTTTTTTAAAAGCATGATGAAATGCGAGTTTATTTTAGAAAATTTATTTTATAAGATTTGTACTTTCGACAAATTTGATTGTCTATTAGTTAAAAAAGGAACATTCCGTATTATCCGTGCATCAAACTTCGACAACACGAACGTTCCGTATTATCCGTGAGGTGGACTAACTGCATATTTACCCAAGGTTTTTCCACGAAAGGCATACAAATACAATATTTTATTAATGATTCAATCCAATATTATATATGTATAAGACAATTTGTCTATTTGTTGTATTTTTTTTATTGGTAATGACAAAACAAATCATGTGTTGCTCTGTTAACAAAAAAACTGGGAGGAATGCAGATCCCGCCAATGTGGGGGATTTTAATAAAAATGCACTTTCTAGATAAGAAAAGTGTGGAAAAGTTGAATAAAAAAGAAATTAAGGTGCGATTGGCAAAATTGAGGGAGATACAGCCGTTTAAAGAATGAATAAAATGACACTTGGTGAACTTATACTACGCCATTTTGTTACTATTATGTTGGTATCTCAGACTTGCTATTAACGAAGGTTGATACGATTGTAGCCGACTTCATGTGATAGATGAGACGCGTAATTATGAAATTTTTCTAGCGGACTTTTTTTCAACGATTTTTTAAACTGTTTATCACCTTCTAAATTAAAGTAACCTAACCTAAGACTACGCTAAACATGGTTTGTGTAACATGGTTTGTGTAACATGGTTTGTGCCCCTTTATAACGCCTACTCGCGTCAACGCAAGAAAAACATCCCATTTTTCAAGTAGTTTAACGGCTACGCCAGGTTTGTGTAACATGGTTTGTGTAACATGGTTTGTGTAACATGGTTTGTGACCATTATTAATTCTGTTTTTCATAATTACGCGCCTTATATATATCACACGAAGTTGGCTACAATCGTATCTACCTTCGTTAATAGCAAGTCTGAGATACCAACATAATAGTAACAAAATGGCGTAGTATAAGTTCACGAAGTGTCATTTTATTCATTCTTTAAACGGCTGTATCTCCCTCAATTTTGCCAAGCGCACCTTAATTTCTTTTTTATTCAACTTTTCCACACTTTTCTCATCTAGAAAGTGCATTTTTATTAAAATCCCCCACATTGGCGGGATCTGCATTTCACCCAAAAAACTAGATCTGAAGTTTATTTGTCGATCTTAAAAACATTTTAACACTTTAACACTAATAAATTTATTTTCCTAATCATTTGATTATTCCAATGTCTGTTACATAGCTAGTCAAAAATAATAATGTTTTGGCTAAAGTTCGGTGTTTGGGCTAAATTCCTAAAAAATAAAACTAGTTATTTTTATACTAATTTGGGGTCGGGGAATCCGAATCTGAAAGAATTAGGCGGCGGCAAGCAATATTAACTGAATAACAGGACTTTAAAAAAATTTATACACATACAGGAAAATAGCCATTCTGGAAGCATTTTGATTCCTAGAAAATCAAACTAGTTATTTTTATACTAAATATGGGCCGGGGAATCCGAATCTGAAAGAATTAGGCGGCGGCAAGCAATATTAACTGAATTAAACGACTTTAAAATTTTCTATACACACACACATGAAAATAATCATTTCGGAAGTATTTTGACACACGTAGTACAAAGATCATAGAAAAACAAGATAACATAGATGTTTTTACCACACAAAATTAAGTGTTGACATTAAGCAGTAATATTAATAACGTAAAATAACATGTTTATATTTTAAGTACTTATTTTTTATAAATTTTACTCACTTTTGTATCACAAACCATGTTACATAAACCCGGCGTAGCTGCTAAACTACTTGAAAACAGGGATGTTTTTTTGCCGTGACGCGAGCAGGCGGTATAAAGGGGCACAAACCATGTTACACAAACCTAGCGTAGCCGCTAAACTACTCGAAAACAGGGATGTTTTTGTGCCGTGACGCGAGCAGGCGGTATAAAGGGGCACAAACCATGTTACACAAACCTAGCGTAGCCGCTAAACTACTCGAAAACAGGGATGTTTTTTTGCCGTGACGCGAGCAGGCGGTATAAAGGGGCACAAACCATGTTACACAAACCTAGCGTAGCCGCTAAACTACTTGAAAACAGGGATGTTTTTTTGCCGTGACGCGAGCAGGCGGTATAAAGGGGCACAAACCATATTACACAAACCTAGCGTTAGGTTAGGTTAGGTTAGGGACGCGAGCAGGCGGTATAAAGGGGCTGGAGTTTTACCGCTTAGCTGGACTCTTATATGATCCGCGTATCCGACAGGAACCCTTCGAGACAAGCGAGTTTGACAAGGATACGACGGACGAAGAAGACTTGGTCGATTTATAAGGTATGTTTTTCTGCTGTTATCTATTTTCATATTGATATAGGGATAAATATTTTTGAGAGCTGGTAACACTGCCGGCACATGTTTTTGTATATTTCTTGTCAGTTTTTCTATGATCTTTGTACTACATGTGTCAAAATACTTCCGAAATGATTATTTTCATGTTTGTGTGTATAGCAAATTTTAAAGTCGTTTAATTCAGTTAATATTGCTTGCCGCCGCCTAATTATTTCAGATTCGGATTCCCCGGCCCATAGTTAGTATAAAAATAACTAGTTTGATTTTCTAGGAATCAAAATGCTTCCAGAATGGCTATTTTCCTGTATGTGTATAAATTTTTTTAAAGTCCTGTTATTCAGTTAATATTGCTTGCCGCCGCCTAATTCTTTCAGATTCGGATTCCCCGACCCCAAATTAGTATAAAAATAACTAGTTTTATTTTTTAGGAATTTAGCCCAAACACCGAATTTATTCCAATGTTTTTTTATGTCACCATGACAACACATCAATGAATGACATATGAAAAGCAGTTCATTATTCAAACAAAGGAATCCTATGCATTTCTAGGTAGGTATTCCTTCCTTTACATATTGTAAACGGACAAAACTCTTTTTATTCGTGTTCATATTGCGCAATGGTGTGAACCAAAGATATTTGAATATCTTTGGTGTGAACAAATAATTCATTTTAATATTTTAAAGCATAATTTTCAAAAAATGTTTTTACAAAAAATAATAAAATTGGCATCATCTGCGAACGATTATAACGTTTGTTCCGTTTAACCACAAAAATGAAAGATTATTTGCGATTCTCAAGTTATTAAAAAAAAAGTTGTTTTGAAGTGAAACTTCTTTAGCCCCGTTAGAGTGATTTGAAATTCGAATGAAACGGAAATGACGCACTACGGCATCTGCGAAGCATCAAACTACGCTCAAGGCTCCTATTGGTTGAGATATAAAACGGAAACGACGCTAGTTGCTATAATTTTTAACACAGTAGTACCTACATTCTACAAAGGTAAGAACTAAATTTGCTCTTTCATTTGCATTATAGAATTATTTAAATATTTGAAATCCGACAGGTTTAAAATAACCTAACATACGAGTAAACTAACTAACTAACCATCACGCCGTTTCCCCGCACGGGTAGGCAGTGAGCTCGGTCTTGTCACACACTCTTTGCCTCATTCACATTCATTATTTGATTCACTTGATCGTGCCATGTCTTCCTCGGGCGTCCCCGACTTCTTGTATCATTCACATTTGCGTCATATATTCTTTTTACACTACTTTTTTTGTTTGTTTGTTCATTCGCTCTACATGCCCAAACCATCTGAGGGTCCCTTTCTTAATCTTACTCATTACGGTTACATCATCTGCCTTGCATTCTTTGCGGATCTCCACATTTCTCAGACGATCATACATGGTTTTACCACACATACGCCTCAGGGATCTCATTTCAACAGCATTCAGTCTACTTTCATCCTTTCTCTGCCAGTTCCATGCCTCACTGCCATACATAAGGGTAGGTACCAGGACTTCATTGTGGGCTGCTAGCTTTTGACAGTTTTTTATTAGCGCCATCGGCCTTCAGTCCCCCATTAATGGAGTTACCTGCATTTACCGTTCTTTCAATATCTCAGCCTTTCCATCTCTCGTAAACATACTACCCAGATACACAAACTCATCCATCTGCTCGAAGTCAGAATAAATAACCTAACATAATTACAAAAAAGTCGTTCAGCGAACTCCATGAAGTGACCTGTCAGATGTTATGTTTTGATTTGAAAACTTTCATCAAGTTTTGAAAGTTGGCGGGGAGCTAGATTTTGATTAAAATCAATGGAGTATATTTATATATTATTTGCTTGCATTCCTCAAGTGTTGCGAATCCTACCAATTCAACGACATTTCATACTCTGTTATGCAAGGTAATTGATCATTATTTTTGAACGAGGATCCTTCCGCATTTGGTAAATATGTATACGAAAAGAGGGACACGGTTAGGTAAGTAGTTTCACTTCTGCCGCATGTGAACTGCAGACACGTTTAAAAAAAAAAGAATTTAAATGAAATGAAATTTCAAAATTTTATTATTTAGTTCTGCAAGTCTTTTATAACACCTTTAAAATTGAAATTTAAAATAATATAAACAAGTCGTCTCAAAGTGGTTTAACAAGAGTTTGAAAGTGGCCTTGTAAGCCGAAACAGCTGTAAGAAAAAAACTAAAATACTTGCAGAATAAAAGCATTCTTAAATTAAATTATAAAAAAATAAATGGAGTTCAACGAATTAAACACAAAAATAATGAATATCCATGTAGCTGATGCTGGCAGCTGTTGTTGTCTCTGGTGGTCAGTCCGTTATATTAGGCCATTTGCATCACATTTAAAAAAAATATCCTGTTTAGGCAAATATTCTAAGACATTCTTTTTTTTTTTAATCGTATTTTTGATAATTCGATAGGCGATTTTTTGAAAATTTCAAGTCGAAAAATCAGACCATTTTTATAAACCGGAAAGACTGGACATAATTTTATAGGTGCTAAAAAACGATAATTACGTAGCCGAAAATCATTTAAAAAAATAACGTTTTCTACACGAATGGCACAGGAGAATAACGAGGGATACCAAAAATATTACATCTCACAAATATTTTTTTCCTTGATCCATCTCATTGATCATACATTATTATAATGTTCCACGTCTATATGACTAAATCCAATGTAATATACTTGTACTTGTAAATTATAATAATAATAAGAATATTTTAAAATTTGATTTTGTTAAAATCAGCACCATTATCATTATAACTCTAAAACAGGTGCAGACAGCATAACATGTACGGGGTTCTCTTCATAACATTCTGTCAAAAAGTCAAACCAAACGATACGTTCACAGAGAACAAACAATAAATCTAGTTAACGTTAAATGTCAAATTCAAAAATTCGCATGAAATCAAAGTGTTGCAATATAAAAAAAATAAATCAGTGTGCAATTTTACAAAATTATTAGAACATTTTCGGAGACGGGATATTTTCACGTAGTGACGTCACGAGCCCAAATAATGGATTTATTTATTAAAAAAAAAACTGTACATTCCTAAAAAAAATTAATAACATTTTCGTAATCTTAGTAAAAAAATCTATTGACACGATGTTTTCCAAGTCGTTGTGAAATCCATGCAAGTGGCCTTTTTTGCGCTAAGAGTCGTACCATATAAGCAACTTGGCTGATTTAGAGTAATAAAATTGTAACTTTGTCTTGTCTCCGATCCTTTGATATTAAATGAATAGGATATTAATGCCATGCTCCAATATAACTTGCTACCCCTCCTGACTAGGGAATGCAATCCCGATCGCGCGGGATCTCGATCTCACGATATCTTGTGACATTTTTCGGGATCCATTCGGGAGTAATATGACGAGATCCCGTTCGAGATCGACGGGATTGGGCGGTAGTAGTCTGCGACGCTACGCACGTCCACTCGGGGCGCGAGTGGCGCGCTGACTCAGCTGACTGACTGACGGTCGGGCGGGAGTGTCGATCGATAAAAGAAAACTATCCCGACTATTTACGAATATTAGCGACGGATGACGAGCGGGACAGATAATACAAAAATCGTGTCGAGTGAGTGAGAAAGAGACACTTGCGTGCGTCATTTGTTTGTTTTTGTTGTGCAGTTATGGTCATTACTTTTTCTTAAATTATGCATTTTTTTTATTATTTATATAAGTGAAATAAACATAATTTTTGGATTCTTACGTTGTTATTACCTTAAAATGTCAAAAAATAAACCAGATCAAGTGGATGTTGAGTTAAGCAGTCGTTTACCGGTATGGAGATATTTTAAGAAAGCAGTTAATAATTTGACTGCTCAATGCAAGTTATATAAAGCTGTTCTCAAAACCACATCCGGATCTACAAAAGGTTTACACGAATCCACAAAAACATTGCATGGGGGGATCGGAAGAACATCAAGTACTACTGACTCGGGTGTTTTTTAAGATGTTATTTTCAAAATCACCGGTAATTACTTTCTAATCTCCTTAAGCTATATTTTTTCTTTTGATTATTTTAATTAAAAAAAAAAACTATTTAGTAACTAATACTAAAGAATAAAGGTTTTTGTTTTCCTTTAAACAATATTTTCCTTTAATTAACGATAAAATTCCGAGATCTCGCGAGATTGTAATTTCTAATCTCGTGAGATCTCGAATTTGCGATCTCGAGTCGAGATTGCGTTCCCTACTCCTGACTTACTGCTTTTACTGTGGTGAAGGCAGT
The DNA here is from genome assembly GCA_929108145.2 of Limnephilus rhombicus. Taxonomy (NCBI): domain Eukaryota; kingdom Metazoa; phylum Arthropoda; class Insecta; order Trichoptera; family Limnephilidae; genus Limnephilus; species Limnephilus rhombicus. The sequence goes on from OV815278.1 coordinate 40,146,620, forward strand.
GGGACGCTGCGCTCTGTGGACAGTTTAACAAAAAAACAAATACAAGTATCAGGTTTATGTATTAAATTTCTCTTCGTGTTATTTCAACAGCTTTGACATACCAAATGTACAACGAATATATTGCCAAAAATGTATTATTGAAGATATCTAAAAATACTGAATCCTCTACTACATCATGTAACCATTTATTGGATAACCAACATCTCTGCCATAGGTCACCCTAAGTGGTTCGCTACGTTTTGTGACTTAGTAGGGGTGCCCGGGTTCATGAAGTGAGGTTTGTCCAGGTCTTGGTGACCGATACTTCTGCCTACGTGCTGCATGGTGGGCAGTATTGAGAAAGACTGGTTAGGGAGATCATTTTTTCTCCAACCAGTATCTCTCGACCCATCGCCTTGCACCGCAGTTGGAGGGGTGGATTCATATGTACGTCACTCCTGGACACACTAAGCCTAGACACACTAAGATTCCTACCCACCCCTTATACCTATTTCCTTCCCAAATCTTCCTCTCCCCCCCTTTCTTAAAAAAACCCTCCACACAGCATCCCCTAAGATGACATATGCCCCGAGGGAAATTATTTTCCTCAGGGCCTTCTGTGTGGAGCTTATGTTAAAAAAAACCATATTCGGACAAGGAAACTACACATGCTTTGCAACAAAACTCCACAGCAGCCTTCTCTAAAAAGGTATAAATAACCAGTTGACCCGGCGAACTTCGTACCGCCATATTTTTGTTTAATGTATATTTTTGAAATTCCTGAATGACTTGATTTACTACTAAGCCCGCCCGGCTTCACACGGGTGGTGTACATTCGCGGACTAAGGAAATATAACACTTCCGGTAAATTAAAGTCAGTTGAATTGTCAATAATTCCATATGTCGAATGTTACACGTTACGTACTTCATGACAAAAAATGAGACAAAGTCTTCCGTTAACAATGCGACCATATAATGAAATAAAATTACAAGTAAATAATTCGACCATAACCATTGTAATGCCCTGTAATGTACTATATTTTTCGTTTTTCCTTCTGGAGAGAAAACAAATAGCGCCGATGGTTTGCCGACTCTCGAGTATGCAACGTACAACCATGCGAAAAACCCGGCAATTCAAGGTTTATTCCACACACTCCTAACGATTGGCCTTGGGATTTATTAATTGTCATTGCGAATGCAAGGCGCACTGGAAACTCGACACGTTTGTTTCAAAAGGAAAGTCATTCCAGCACATTTTCGCTTTTGAATTTTCCTATGATTACAGTAACTTCAATAAAATTTCATAATTTTTAACAGCAATTCTTGTTCCGTTCCACAATTTTGGCTGATTCAGATGCACAACATAATTATCACAGAGCCAACCTTGAGTTGTAAATTGTGTGGCGGTAATCCTGGCAAATCCAATGAATTTAGGAATTCAGTAGGATAATGGACTTCTTCATTTGATCCGATAATGGAATCGATCGACTTAAATGAATGCATTTGTCTTGACTCTGAATTCTTATATTTAAATCTTCTACGTCCTTATTTTTCGTTGCTGAAATGGTTCGTTCGCTCAACAAAGCATGGTTTTTATAATTCACACCAATATTTGGGAACACTTTCGATATTCATTCTTCCTTGGACGTTGTGAATTGACAAAAAATTGATGGAAACGAAATGAGGCCAGTAGAAGTGTCAACAGGAACTTTCCCATTGCCAATGACTACTAATGCATTTGCAAACGCTTCCGCCGATATGTCATTTTGTAACGCTACTCGCATATTCATTGTTAACTTGAGATTTTTCACGTATCTCCATAAATTTGATGCTTTCAAGAAAGCATTTATTTCATCAGCAGCTGTTGATCTGGGTATAACTGGCAGCGTTTGGCGAAAATCTCCGGTCGGTAAAACCATCACGCCTCCGAAGAGGTTCTCATTGCAACGCAAATCTCTTAATGTTCGATCGAGTGTGCCTCTAATGCTCGTTTGTGCGCCATCGTACACTCATCCCAAATTATTAATTTATAATTTTGTAGGCTTCTCGATATGTTGCGCATAATTCACCACTCATTCTTAGAAAATCAAATGAAGTTGGTCCACGAACATTAACTAATAACAAACGCAAGTAAGAACATTCGTCATTATTTTTAATTAAATGTAGACAATATTAGAGAAACCCAATCGAAAATCTGAAAAAAGAAAAATCAGAAACAGATATTGACACCTCTGGGAATCGAACCCAGGAACTTCTGCTTTCATGGCAACAACACTACCAACTGAGCTAAATTGCCTATATCCAATTCGGTCACTTTTAACTGTATCATGAAGTTATGCGCGTACATACATTTCAGCGATTCATTTTTATTTATGCAGATTTTAATGGGTACTAATAGTGAATAAAAATACGGCTGATAGAGATCAATGAAAAAACCATAAAAATACACTTAAAACGACAGAAGACAAGTAAACTATTATTAAATAACTTTGGTCCGCCTCGGCACAGGACCACCTAGTGAGAAGGACTAAGAAATAAAATATCTAAATTTAAATTCTTATATTTTGTATTTACAATTATTTAATATAGTCGCTAAAAACAGAGTATGCAATTCACACGCGGTTGAAGCGAAATCTTCAGAAAACTAAAGTAGACAAGAGTGGGGAGGCTACGAAGCACCGCACAAAGAGGAGACCGATTGTACTATCTCATTCTCTCACCAGCTAAATCCTAAAGATGTATGTGTTGTCTCTTTCTAGTATCACTATTTTTTGTTTCATCGAGTTTAAAAATCACAACGGAGCTAAAGAAGTTTTCACTTCAAAAATTGTAACGAATTTTTGTTAGATTTGTTTGATTTTTCTGAATCGGCTCCACTTTTAAAGTGTACTCAATCACAGCAAAGCCGTGTTTTGATAGATGGATTATTAGAGATAGAATAAAAGCTTGAAAGGGGGAAAGTAGGGGTTAAATAATTATTTAGTGATTGATTAATCTCATTCGAAATTCGCGGGAATTCTTCCAAAATTAAAAATGTTCCAAGATTATATAAATTTATTGGTGTTGTATTTTAAATTGAATTTCGGTGCAATATGATTTATTTGTTTAAATAACCGAACTCCGTAATCATTTAAAATTTATTATATCTGTAGACCAGAAATAAATGACTTCGACCATTTTGAGAATTTGTGAATAAAAACCCTTCATGCCCATTCATCGCCACAATTGCATTATTCCTGGCAAATTTTATCTGGGATTGTTAGGGAATATTATTCGAATCGCCGGGAGAGATGTAAAAATACGGAATTTTGCTGGAAGCATAAATTATATTGGGGATGGCTTATAAAGAAATCGATAACGCTCGATAAATTCGAATAAAAAAGGAAAACGCTATTCACTACAAGATGTAGGTACTACAGAAAAACCCTATATTTGATGACGTCTCTGGAAGATGTCTTAAAAGTCGTATAGCTAAAATAATTTATGATCAATTTGCACCTAATTTCATTGCGGTGGATTCCTGTGAGAGCTCAACATATAGATGTGAAGAGTATTCCATCTTTCCTCTTTCTTACTTCCTTCAGATTCTCATGATTTGCTAATTATTGTTAGAGATGCCACAGTAATATACTAGGTCCTGGCAGTTGCAACTTTTGTATATGATTAACACTCTCTAAACATTCTATCAGCTGCGCCAGTTTGTTGAGATTATTCTGGTTCTAATAAAACTCCTTTATCACATCAAGAATGATGTTTTGTAATGCCGATGCCTGATTTTTTTGTTTTGCTTTCCACCGATGGCAGAGCTAGGATTTAAAGCGTCGATGACACAGGGCTAGTTTACAAGCTACAATCTGGGAAATTCAATATCTGTTAGTAAACTCGCCCAGTGACATCGTGTCATTTGCTAACTAGCAGCAACTAGCAGATTGTTGACAATCTACGAAAAAAAGTTGAAAGGCCGTCAACTTTACTCGCCTACACGCTTGCTCCGCTTGATCGTGATTGGTTTATTTACGTTTCCAACATGGCTTCTGATAAACAGCTGATTTCGACTGTCAAAAATCTAAAGAATTAGTTCACGCAGGCGTCGTTATTCTTGTTACTGGCGCTAAAAGCGACCTCGGTTTCCTACGCTTCTGAGCTAGTGAACAGTTTTGTGTGTCATCATGACAACCTCACTCGCCGATTTACACGCTTTTAAAACTTAGTAGATAGTAGCTTGTAACTCGCCGTGTGTCATTGAGGCTTAACGTTTGAATTTGCACAATGCTTGCTACCGATCGCCGCTTTCGGCCAGTGAGAAAGTAAGTATCATCTTGTTGCCACGTAACATGACGTGTGTTAATTGCTTTCTTGTAGGTATTATCACATTTCACCCCTCGGAAAACATTATAAAATACTATGCATCTCCGAAGAGTCCACCGTAAAATAGTACGTGGTTATCAAGTAGTGACGTTCGCCGGGAATAAGACACATCTCGATTCAGGAATGCCCTAGTGAGATGTGCATGTGCAGCTCATGTTTTTATAAATTACATTATTTTTCAATAAATAAATAAATAATCAGTGTTCTATAAAGTTATAATGTAACTATCGACCAGTATGAATCCTGCTCGGCAATACAGTTCATCGAATCCATTGTATACGAATTATACATGTGCCTGTGAATATTATCCTAACTATTTAAGCACATAAATATTCAAGTGCATAAACTAAATGCGAGCCACAAACTTAAACATCAGATCTCCCGCTGTCCTAAGTACGTCATTACGACATACTCTGATGTGGTGTGGGTGGCATTCAATTCATTGGAAACTACAGGTATTCATTTAGGCGGAGGGGACATTCCGCTCCTATTATGAGGTGACGCGAGGAAATCGCGGCAACATCACAAATGAAATATATATATTTTTAAATTTAAAATAATCTTTTAAGAAATCCTTATTATCAGACTGAAATACTAAAGCTCATTGAAACCAGGGCCAGCAGCTACGATGCTTCTTCTATTTCAATCCATTTATTTTATTTTCCTCTGAATATTTTTTTCGATTTTATTCATTGTTTTTGCAGTCGGATATATTTCCTGCAAATTAATTTGTGTTCTGTTCTTCTTCTTTCGTATGGTGGGGGGTCAGAGGGGGGACATCTAGATCTGCGAGCCAGTCTAGGGCCTCAGGCGTTGCCCTGTGGACCTCATCAATCCCGCCGGGGAATGAATGGAGCGGGCATTCGTTGACCACATGTTCGGTGGTCTGCACCGCACCGCATTCACACGTCGCCGACCCTTTAAGGCCCCATCTATGCATCATGTGAGCACAACGGCTATGGGAGCACCTTATCCTATTGATGGCAGTCCAGAGTTTGCGAGGCAATGAGAACCCAGGCTGTCTCTCAGTGGGGTCTTGCACGAGATGGGCGTTTTTGACGTTGGCTGATTGCCACTCAAGCTTCCACCTATCTTCTGGGGTGAGAGGTGTTCGAAGGAGTCTTTCTCCTTCCGTCCAGAAGGGTTTTCGAGACTTTAAGCGGCATGCCGGTGAGAAACGACATCATCGTGCAAGGGTATTTCGCTTTTTTGCAGCGCCTTCTTGTATTCCCTCAGTGTTGCAATCTCTCGCCTGATATTTGGCGGGGTTATATTTGCAAGTACGGGGAGCCAAGGAAGAGGAGTCGATTTTAAGGTTCCGCTGATGGTTCGCATTGTGGCATTAAGCTGAACGTCGACCATGGAAGTGTGGGCGCTTCTGGCCCATACTGGAGCACAGTATTCAGCTGCTGAGAAAACCAGGGCAATGGATGCCGTTCTGAGCGTGTGGCCGTCGCATCCCCAGCTAGTACCAGCCAGCTTATTGACTAAGTTTAGTCTTGTCCTGGTTTTTTTGCCCACTGTTTCCATGTGTTTCCGGTAATTCAGGCTCCTGTTCAAAGTTACTCCAAGATAGCGGGGATGGGGGTCATTGTAAATATTTTTTCCATCAAACTGAACACAGAGTTTTGCTGTAATCAGTAATTATCAATAATTTGTGTTCTGTAATCAGTAATTATAAAGATTTAAGCACATAAATATTCAAGTGCATAAACTAAATGCGAGCCACAAACTTAAACATCAGATCTCCCGCTGTCCTAAGTACGTCATTACGACATACTCTGATGTGGTGTGGGTGGCATTCAATTCATTGGAAACTACAGGTATTCATTTAGGCGGAGGGGACATTCCGCTCCTATTATGAGGTGACGCGAGGAAATCGCGGCAACATCACAAATGAAATATATATATTTTTAAATTTAAAATAATCTTTTAAGAAATCCTTATTATCAGACTGAAATACTTCTTATAATGTTAACGAGTGTATTGGGCAGCCAGCAAGGCAATGCCCGTTCTCTGGTAGCGTAAGTCTCTCCGACATTGAAATAGCCTCGTTTGTTATTTCAATTGAAGAAAAATCTAATTTACTGACTATAAGTTACTTACTCTGTAACCACTTAGATTTATACTCACTCATGCACAATGACGGAAACTAAGGTCTCAAATTTCACACAGTTCACCATGGATAACAAATTAATTTTCTGCCTGTTTTGCACAAACAGCGACTGAGCAGGTGGGTTACAGTATCCATTACAGTAATTATTTACAGTTTACGTTTGCGTAATTCAAGATCATAAATCATCAAGCTGCATCTTGGCTAATTAACATGTAAACTCCCATTAGGTAATCTTGTAGTTCGTTGCATTTAAACACGTTTCCAGAACAGACAAGAAATCGATCAGCACCCAGAATTTTGTTATTTGTTAATTCAAGACGTTTCCAAACAGAAGTTATCTCAGGAAACTGCCACGAGAAAGTTGAGACTATCAATTTTACTCCCCTTTATTCCTGGGAAAGTATTCCTCGAGAGAAAATTCCGAGAATGCACGTGTTTTCCGCAGAGAACTGCAATTAGCTAAAACTTTGATACTTTCAAATGAATCGACTTCAGTCACTAACTTGCGGTGAGGTGATTTAAAGTCTTCAGCAAGGGAAAGTAAACAGAATTTTTCAAGTAACTTTATGCAAAATTGTTCTGTTCGTGAACTTTTATGATTAAATTCAAAAACACTGTGATTTACTTTAGTTAGTGCCAATTCTTTCAGTTTTAACACCGTCATCAGTGCCATTTTTTTGACATTTGAAATGTCCCCATTAAATGCTGATTCTAGGAATGATTCCGTTTTCCATCCAATTATAAAAAACTGATAATCTTAACAACATGATAGTTGTCCTCTTCTTAGAATCGGTATCAAACAAACAAAAGTGCTTGAAAACTGGAACTATTGTAACCTGGGGAATATTATTAGACGCAAGTGAAATAGCGAAAATTTGAGACGAGAAAATCTCTATCACTTTGACAGACTTTCAACAAGCAGTAATTTTAATATGAGGTCAGTCTATAGTACTCAATATGTATGTTAAATTAGATCAAAAAATTGAACCGTACCGACAAATACATTCGTTCTTTTGGAAAGTAATTTCATTAAATATTACTTAGCCCTCTCATTTTTAATTATTATGTTATTATTTTAATGAATTACATAGATGTAATTAAAGAAATACTTCCATTTCAATTATTTATTTTTCTTTCTTTGAATCATCCTGCCGCAGAAATTTAATGAAAAGCAGACATTTTGAATTTAATATAAAATAAACCTTTGTAAGTTCCTGAAGTGCGGTAAATTTAATGATAAATTTGACGATGGAAAGTAAAAGTTATAATTTGAAATGATACTTTAAAAAGCTGGGACTTAAACAAAATTCGTACCTATCTATCTTTAAAAAATATTGGAAAGTCCAAAGTTTTTGAAAATTTGGATTTCTCATTCCCGTCGAGTTTCGCCGTTACAAATTACCTGAAGATTAATGAGAAAATTTTCATTAGTGGAATGATTTAAGTTAGTAAAGTTTTAGTCTTGTTTTTGGCTTATTCCGCTAATTACGATATTATTTTATTTATTGTGAATTTCTGCCCCTCGGGAGATGGCGCTCATATTTCATGCCCCCCTCTCGCTTCCCCTAATTGTTTCTCCAAAAACACAACCTTTAATGAATTTCACTTTATTTGAAAAACAGTCGATGCTCTAAGAATGCTCATTGAAACCAGGGCCAACAGCTACAATGCTTCTTCTATATCAATCCATTTATTTTATTTTCCTCTGAATATTTTTTTCGATTTTATTAATTGTTTTTGCAGTCGGATATATTTCCTGCAAATTAATTTGTGTTCTGTTCTTCTTCTTTCGTATGGTGGGGGGTCAGAAGGGGACATGTAGGTCTGCGAGACAGTCTAGGGCCTCAGGCGTTGCCCTGTGGACCTCATCAAACCCGCCGGGGAAGAGGTGTTCGAAGGAGTCTTTCTCCTTCCGTACAGAAGGGTTTTCGAGACTTTAAGCGGCATGCCGGGTGAGAAACGACATCATCGTGCAAGGGTATTTCGCTTTTTTGCAGCGCCTTCTTGTATTCCCTCAGTGTTGCAATATCTCGCCTGATATTTGGCGGGGTTATATTTGCAACTACGGGGAGCCAAGGAAGAGGAGTCGATTTTAAGGTTCCGCTGATGGTTCGCATTGTGGCATTAAGCTGAACGTCGACCATGGAAGTGTGGGCGCTTCTAGCCCATACTGGAGCACAGTATTCAGCTGCTGAGAAAACCAGGGCAATGGATGCCGTTCTGAGCGTGTTGGCGTCGCATCCCCAGCTAGTACCAGCCAGCTTATTGACTAAGTTTAGTCTTGTCCTGGTTTTTTTGCCCACTGTTTCCATGTGTTTCCGGTAATTCAGGCTCCTGTTCAAAGTTACTCCAAGATAGTGGGGATGGGGGTCATGGTAAATATTTTTTCCATCAAACTGAACACAGAGTTTTGCTGTAATCAGTAATTATCAATAATTTGTGTTCTGTAATCAGTAATTATAAAGATTTTAAGTTCAAAGTTAAGGAAGTTGGTAAACATTGTATATTTGAGTGGACTGACTTACCCCTTGTCTTCTGATACTGAATTATGGTGAAACGATATTATGGTCTTGAGGGACATAGTTGGCGGTAATCACTGCATAAGCACATATCAGATTCGTAGTAAAAGCACTGAGGCATCAAACGAGTAATGCTCTCTTCTTGTTGATAAGTGTTGTTGTTCATACGGCCTTTAAGAATCCTGGAAGTAGTCAATGCAGAAATAAGAGATTCGAAATTATACACACCGAGGGAGTGGTCACTGCCCAGATTTCTTAACAGAGTCGACGTTAAATTGCACTGAGAGATCAATATGTGGTTCATTGCACAGGGTTCAAATAGACTGATTGTACAATAATTTATAGCTATAAATGTCACACACATTGGTGTATTGGCAATAATACTGTCAGATAGGGACATGTAATTGAATAGCTTGGTGGAGGAATGTTTTTTTTTTTTTTTCTCCGGTTTAGGCAAATATTCTAAGAAACTCCGTTTTTTTTTTAATTGTTTTTTTGAAACCCTGGCGATTTTTTGAAAATTTCAATCCGAAAAATCAGACCATTTTTTATAAACCGGAAAGACGGGAAATAATTTTATGGGTGCGAAAAAGCAATAATTACATAGCCGAAAATCATTTAAAAAAACCGTCTGTATTACATTTGTCAAAACGACAAACCAAAATATTTTAATTCGAATTCTGACGCTGCGTTAAGTTATTTAAAAATGGATTCGTGTAACCACCGTACGAAACTATCTGCAACAAAGTTCGCAGGTAATAAAGCAAGTAAATTTTATGCTACTTTCACACCAAAGCCAACCTTCCAACTCCGAACTTCGAACTCTAAAATGGCGGACATCGAACAGCTGATTCGGCGCTTGTATCTTATCAGTTGCCTACAATTGTGCGGGTGATGCTTCGGTTTCCAAATTATTGATTTCGATTCGTAAAGCTAAACAAACTATAATTATTGTAAACAATTTTATCCAGTGCAATAATATTTTTTACCACTTTCCGTTAATAATATTGCGCAGACTGATGTGTTGGGCCAAATCGTCCAACGTTTGCAGTTGGAATTTGGCCCCAGTGTGGCCGTACCATTAGTGTCAAATTAAAAAATTTGCCGGAAATCAAAGTGTTGCAATATATAAAAAAAAATCAGTGTGGAATTTTATCAACTTTTCAGGAAAATTTTCAGGTAGTGACGTCACGAGCCCAAAAAAAAACAATTTTTATTTATTTTAAATTAAAAAAAATCTATAAATTTTCCAAAAATTTTTACTAACACTTTCGTAATCTTAGACAAAAAGTCATTATGAAATCCATGCAAGTGGTTGTCCATCATTGTGTTTGTGACAATTTTTTTTTGTTCTGGGCTTACACGATTTGATAGTGCCTGAATGCTCAGGAATTTGCCACTTCTTGCCAAAGCCGTTTCGGATGCAACACATCACGGTAGGAAGAACAATAATTTAATGTTTTCGTTTATTATGATATGTAAGCTTCTGAAGATTTTATTTATACGAAGAAACTAGCGAGTACCCGGCGTGCGTTGCAATGCCACCTAAAGAAATGAATTATTTCTCCAAGCGTGTCCTTTTCCATGCGTCCCCGTTCCCGCCCGTTTCATCCTGTGACCTCTCCCCCTCCCCGTTCCCTTTCCCCTGCTCGCTTTTACCTTCCACTTTTCCACTTTTCCCGCCTTCCCCCTCCCTCAACCCTCCTCCTTAATTCTCCTCCCGGATTCTCCCCCTCCCATCTTCCTTCACTGCCGCTAAATTATATAAAATGGACACATTTTATAACAACTCGCACGTCACCTATTTTAATTTTTTTGTACCAATATCCTAACGCCAGAGATCATCATTATACATGAAACCTTCGCGGTCGTGCGTAAAACAAAGTTTAAATGCAATCGGATGAATGGCATAGGAAATAATAAGGAACAAACAAAAAAACATTCATTGAAGAAGAAGATAACAATAATAATCTAAACTTAAGTATGAAAGAGAACAAGACACAGAAAAATAGACAAAGACAATGTTTGCAACTGGGACATGGGACTCGAACATGTTTGTGTGTATATGTATGTATGTATGTATGCATGCATGTGTGTATGCATGTATATGTGTATGTGTGTATACATGTGTATATGTATATATGTGTGTTTGTATATACATATGTATAGATATATGGAAAAGAAAATGTACATGTATGTACATATAGGTCATAGTATTTTTTTATTTTTATCTTTCATATATATATTTTTTTATCATAATATAAGCATAGTAGGCATAGGAATAGGCAAAGTGCATACAGGCATGAAATTTCACATTATTTTTTTATCTTTTTATACTTCTTTTTTATCATTATTATTTTTTATCATTTAAACTATCACATTATTTTTTAATCTTTTTATACTACTTTTTTATCTTTTTATATATATCCTTTTATTGAATATAAAATGTTATTTACCTACCTCGGAGCAGACTTTGTCTAGTGAGGAGGGTAAAATAAAACCATGTAAATAAATGAAAAATGAATAAAGGCCCGGGTTGCCGGCACTGAAACTGTAACTGTGAACCCAGACCTCTCGTCTAAACGGGACGTGCGCGTTAACCAATTTCGATATTGCCACCTTCTGTCATATTTTTCAATCACAAACATATTTCAAATTTTAGAATTAACAATTTAATCTTTAACTAATTATTTTTCCATATTACGGGCAACTACTACCCATTTATTGGAAACAATCATTCTAAGAATTGGTTTGTAACCTGGATGGCGTCTCGGATACATATATCCGAATTTATTCATATATAACTATTGACTTCTTATAAAAGTCTAAATGAATATTTTTTTTTTATAAAAAGAGAGTTTTTCTTATAAAAAAAGAAAGATACATTCATGTGTATACGTCTTACTTACAGTTTTTAACCCGATTTACCCCCTTCGCTGCTCACTTGCCCCAAAGGCCCATTTCTTGGGTCAGTATAGTTGAGTTGATCGTAAAAAGTAGATTAATGCCGGCTTTTATAAGGCCCAGAGACTGGCAGCAAAAATGGCCGGCGATCTTGCTCAAACACAACACGTAACTAAAAACTAATGAATATTTCACATTTTCAAATTTTCTAAGAGAATGAATTAGAAATGTTTTGATTTGAAACTCGATGAAACGGAAGCGAGCGATACTAAAAAGAGATAAACACATCCATCAATAGGATTTAGCCTGCGAGAGAATGGGATAGGAATAAAATATTAAAATAAAAAGGTACTCGGTTCCAATATAATACGATAAATCCACGGACGTCAGGCGCTTTACACCACTAGTCTTTTTTAGTCTAGTGGTATAAAGCGCCTAACGAACCTTAGCAGCCAGACATTTAGCGGACCAAGGATCGAATCCTACGAAATCCAAAAAAAAAGTTCTTAAGTATTTTTATTTTGTTAAATCAATAACAATCTTCAAACCACTCCAAATTGTACAGGCAAGAGAAAACACAAATAATAATAAGGTAATAAGATGACAAAATGTATGAGAAGAGGTGCACTAGAATTCAATAAAAAAAATATGGAAAAAAATATTTTTATTTATTTATTTATTTTTTAAAAACATTACATATTACGAATTACAATGAATGATCTTTGGCTGTCCAACTAGGAAATTTACCCGTTTTAGGACTGTCAGAATGGGCAGATTTATTACATGAATTATTGTTTTGTATATCATATTGACTTTTACTTAAATATTACACTTGGGGGATAATATATTAAAGTTTTGTTGGTATGTACAAGGAGTTGCTTATGAAAGTAAATAATACATTTAAAAATAATATAAATGTAGAGAAGAGAAATAAAAAGAAAATAAGAAAAAAAAAATTATAAACATATAGGTATGCTTTTCAACCCTACATGAAATTTTAGTTTTGATTTTGATGAATTTATGAACTAGAGAATCAAAAAATAGATGAAGAAAAGGAAGTAAAGAAAAGGGAAGTGGAGAAACGCAAAATGTAAAGAAAAATTTAAGCGGATTTGAAATTACATTTGTATAAAAATAATATTAATGTAATACAAATATAATACCAATATCATCCTTCACATTGATGAAAAAAGTGCTTTGTAGTCTCCCCACTCTTGTCTACGTTAGTTTTATGATGGTTTCACTTCTACGTCGTGTGAATTGCACACTTTTTTGTTACAATTTGACTCGCAACATGCCTAAACCAATAAAAAAACCGTTACGATTGGTGTTTAATAGGAATATGTTACTTTCGCTCGAAAAACCCAACCTCTAAATGTACCGACTGCACCTACTTACTACTTACATGAAATTCAAATAATATGTCCTTGTGTCTGCCGTCAGGATCGATGTTAGTAGGCGGGTCTCTAATAAAGACGGCTTTTGACCCTTTGATATTTTGGTTTTGAAGGACGTTAATTTAATTTGTGTTTTATCAGTATAACACTCGCAAGATAGCTATTATCTTTGAAAGCTTATTACGTGACAGCTAAGTGAACAATAAATATTAATGGTGTCTAATATGACAACCGCCGTGGAGTAGTAGTTCACTCACTTCACTTTGAATTGAAGTAGCAGGTACGATTAACGCTCAGTAAAGAAAAATAGTTAATAATTAGATATATTGTCCATATTTTTGTCGTTTTTTTATTACGTTACTTATTTATGGGAATATCTCATAAGAGTCCTAACTGCTCCCGTCTGGGCCAGTGAGAGATTATGGCATCCCCAATTGGGTTAAGTTGTTAGGCTGAATGCAGTGAAAAGGGGATGGAGATGGGAAAGGTAGGGAAGTACCTAGCTTTTCAGATCTGGTCACCAAACACGGCAAAAGCCATTTCGACCGACGTTTCATTTCTGAATGGTGGTCATGCACCAGGGCGATACTGAGAATTCTGAAACGTGCCGTAATTACCTACGCCTTATATTATTTTAAATTATTAAATTGTAAAAAATACAATATCCTTGCCCCTCGACCACGGAGGCCGTGAGAGGCCACTTATCTTAAAAAATAAAAATTCTTGAAATGTTTAGCAGGGATGCCCGGGTTCATGGGGTGAGGTTTGTCAAGGTCTTGGAGGCGGATGACCAGGACACACTGAACCCCAGATTCCTACCCACCCCTTAAACCCTTTTCCTGCCAAGAACTCTCCTCTCCTTCCTTTCCTTAAAAAACCCTCCACACAGCATCCCTAAAGATGACATAGGCCCTGAGGGAAATTATCTTCCTCAGGGCCTCCTGTGTGGAGCTCAAAAAAAAATGTTTTTGAAACAAGTAATTTGGTTCCCACAAAGAGAAAACATTCCCTTTTTCGCATTTAATTTGAATAATGTGTTGGACCTAAGAGACCTGGCTTAGATAGATCATAGAAGTTATAGAGTTATAAGACAGATGTCGGTGGTAGTATATAGAATCGCTCCTCCATAGGTACCAAGATAAGAGGAGCCGTGAAGTTTCGAGAATTAGATAGATTCTTAGTGTATAACAGAGAGGAAATTTGCCTTTACATTCATTCCTAATTGTAAGATTTTTTAATATAAATTATTTTCTCTTTTGAAATCTTGGGGGTACGAATGTGGTACGGTGCAGACCACCGAACACGTGGTCAACGAATGCGCGCTCCGTTCATTCAGCTCCGTGAGATCCATAGGCCCTAGACTGGACTGAGGCCCTAGACTAGATGTTCCCTTCTGACCCCCATCATTCAAAGGAAGAAGAAGAAATTTAAATAAAAAAATAAAAAAAACATGAGAAGAAATTATCGTTATGTGGATGGCGTTATTATTTCAAGCATCCGTACCTTCGACCAAGTATATCTAGATAGGGCGTGTAGGTCTTAAAAATGACACCGGAACCAAAAATATTGGTTTACGAAAACATTTATCAAAAAGAAAGTCTATTATCTCACAGTCAAAAGATCGCATGAAGAAAAGGTTTGTACCTTTAGTTGGTCTACGTAGAGCTAATTTGTTTTACAGCAATTTCGCGATAACGGAATTAATGGCTTTGTGAAGATCATTTTTAAAACACAAATTTCAGGCAGTTAAAAATATTTTAGCTATGGGCTATCACGGACTTTATTATTAACAATTTAATCAGTTATATGAATGTCTAAAAAAAATATGTACATATGAATTCGAGGCAGCGTATCGAGAAAAGTAACATTTGATAAAAAATGTTTAATTTCTTCCTAGTAAAACAACTACGTCATGCAAGAGATGCAACGGAATTCGATGGTTAGTTGTATTATGAAATTTCTCTTAGGTGGTGTCACTTTCAGATTGGAATTGAGTATGGGAGGGCTAATCTATAGTTAATATATCGATGATCCGTACACATCACTTATATTGTTTATTCCGTGGAAAAAAATTCTTCCGCGACAGTTATAAAAATCGTAGTTAAAAAAGGCTTTTGTTTGATTTAATCAAAAAGTCAGCAGCTCTAAAGCTATTGTTAAACCGTGTGAGCTTTAAATCTCCGCTTGAACAGAAGCTCACACGCCTTAGAAGAGTAATGTTAGCATTAACCATTTTCCAGTTTGCAGAAAAATAAGTCAAACGAATGGGACTCTTTGATCTCACTTTGTATGCAGCTGGGAACAAAGTTCATTATAGGTTCACTGTTCCTGTTCGCCGTAGGTAGAGATATACCCGTGTAGGGTAGGGTGGGTCGACAAAGCTTTTTTTCGATCCGGGGGTTTCAAAAATCACGCATTCGCATTCTGAAAACGCTGAAATATTCTATTCTATTCTACTCTGGGCCTTGTATCAGAGGCTAAAGAAATATCTTAACAAACGGAATGCAGTCTTTACAGCACAGACGTCGCGCCTAGGGTGGGAACGCTGTCCTTGTTCTACCGGTAAGCTAATATTGAGATGCTCCGAGGAATTAGAGTCATTGAATCCTCCCAACATTTGTCCACAGTTTACATTTGTCACATAACTACAGGTCTTTTGATCTTGAGTTTAACAGCTCAACTGTGGACTGATTTTCCGGCTTCTGTTTCCTTCCTCCTCACCACTCTTTCCTTCCTGCAAAAATACTCTTCACACAACACCCCCAGAGATGGCATGGGCCCTGAGGGATATTATTTTCCTCAGGTCCTCCTGTTTAGAGTAAATGTAAACAAAAGTATTCATCGCACATCCCATAGAAAAGTGTCGTAAGTCAAAATTCTCTATTTTACGTTTCATCTCTGAAAAGTAAAGGGATTGTGATTATCTACGTCCGATGAAAACCGTATTTAAGTGAGATCACTCCATCTCCGCAAGATGTCGCGAGTATCTCTTTTCGACGGGACCGCCTGTTCATCATTCTTTAATTTATTTTCGCTCTCCTGTAGAATTAACGTTTTTGAATTACTACATTTTTCTACGAGATGTGCAGATTGCGACGATGCAGGGCGGGATTATTATTTTGATCCGTATTTAATAGTAATGAATTTTTGTGACCGTTAAAAGAACGAAATCTAAAAAACAACCTCGATACATTAACGGCCCATCCTAATACCCGTATAGTATGGCTAGTGGAGAAGAATGTGTTTTATGAAGACATGAATGGGTCCCTATTTACATAATCTACTGACTCCGCGCACCCCACAAAAACTACATTACCATAAAGGTATTGCCAGATAACCTTTTAGGGGTAGAGACTAAAGTGTACCCAAAGAGTTCAATTTTACAAGCGAATGTGGGTATTAACTTGTCTGTTGTTATAATGTCCCGTTCACCCGTCATATTACATCGTATGGAAATGATTTTACAAGCAGAGGTGTTATTCCAAAATATACAATTCAAAACTCATAAAGGTTGAAACGTAATGGCCTTCCTCAAATGTAACTGACATTTTTCCTATTTTTAAACGATTTCAAAAAGGAGGAGGTTCTCAATTGGAATGTATTTTTTAAATTTTTTATTTCTTATGTTTGTTACCTCAGAACTTTCGACTGGGTGAACCGATATTGATGATTCTTTTTTTATTTGAAAGCTGGTGCTTTTCGTGTGGTCTCATTTCAATTTGGTCTAGTTTTGACAATGGCATCTATGAGAAAACCATATAAGTCTTAAATTTGCATTAACCCGTTTAATCACAGGAGACCAGATTTGTCCCAACGCACATAGGTCTCACATAAGATGCCGTAACTCCCTTACTATCATAGTTAGAAATATGTTCTAATCGGTGTTAGAAAGGAAAAACATGATGCTTTATAAAAACATGATCCAATCTAAAAAATAGCCACCAAAAAAATAAAATGTACACTTTTATCTACACAAAGTTTTGAATCGCAAATTGAAAAAAGAATTTGGAACTTCGGGAATTTTTAAAAAAAAAATTTCATAGAGCGACAAAAAATTGAGTTTACAATAATGTGTTTGTTATACATTTGTCTAATAAAATGTGCATCTGTTTTTATTATTTTTTTATTGTCAGTAACTTTAGTTAGAAAAAACATAAGGTGACCCATTTTGAAAACTTTTTTATGTTTGTATGCAAAAATTTTATAATTTAAAAAAAAATATATATTTTTCGAATTCTATAATTTGAAAGCATATTTCATCACCATTTTAAAACAGTTTTTGGTTTTTGAATGTGTTCAGAAATATTCCAAATATTTGCATTTTATTGTAAAGCGAAAATATTTTGACCATCCGAAAAAATAGCCAAATTTTTGAAGGGTTAAGTATGTGCGCGACAAATGGACGAATAACTCAATATCACGCCAATCGATTTTGATGATTCTTTCTTTATTGGAAAGGATGTACTTCAAGGGTAGTTTGATGAGAGTTTGGTTAGGTTCTGATTATGGAATCCATGACAAAGTAACGGAACTCTTCAATTCTTAGGAGCAAATTAACGATACTCGGCCGAATCTTTTATAGGCTATCCGGGCCTTTGAGTCACCTACCGTAACATCGTTATGGTCTGTCTCATATGAGCAGCACGTTTAGTAGGTCTACTCATATTCAGACAAATTAGTTGGTGTACTTCAGATTAACTAAAAATTAAAAAAATAAACAAAAATTTTAACAAAACAAAAAAATGACTTCAAAAAATGCACTAAAAAGTAAAAAAAATAATTTCATATTCTTCTACAACTTTTTAATATTTCTATTTTTGAGAGTGATATTTCATGGTGGAATTCCATTATAATATATTAAAATAAAACGAATATAAAACTTTATTCCACTTAATTTTATTGGACCGTAACCGGTTTCAGCTCGTCAATGCCATCTTCAGACTGGTACAAATATTTCCTAGTCTACGGTTTATATACATAACATATTGGGGAGGGGGAAAAGCAATAGAAAATACCAAACTTCATAAATATAATAACGATTTGACAATAAAATTAGGTCATTAGTAACTCATATTACTTGTAAGGTTTTTCCCTAATCATCATTGAAGTGAGCTGCAAACCCAATTAGCTTACTGGAATAACCAAAATATTTAGAAATTCGATGGTCTAAAATGACTTAGCAACAAATATAATTATTGTAATTGATTAAAATCCTTGTAGACCACCCCCCTCCCCCTCCCCAATATGTTATGTATATAAACCGTAGACTAGGAAATATTTGTACCAGTCTGAAGATGGCTTTGACGAGCTGAAATCGGTTACGGTCCAATAAAATTAAGTGGAATAAAGTTTTATATTCGTTTTATTATAATATATTACTTCTACAACTTAATAATCAACTTACTTTTTCTACTCACCAATATGTAAGTACGATTGTTATTTTTGGAGTCGGTGTCAGTCAACGTACCCGGCCCGGCGTGTTCACTTCACAGCTCCCCTCCCGCCGCGGCCCGGCTCTCGCCTCACGCCTCGTCAAGTCGCGCGTGCTACACAAGCTCAAATCACCTATAACTATGTATTTAGTTAGAAACCTACCTTGGCTAACACCGACTCCAAAAATAACAATCGTACTTACATATTGATGAGTAGAAAAAGTAAGTTGATTAGTAAGTTGTAGGTTTTAGTGCATCTTTTGAAGTAGTTTTTTCGTTTTATTAAAAATTTTGGTTTCTTGTGTACCTACTCTCAGTTTTGTATGTTTATTGAGTAACGCAAGGGGAAATAACATACTGTTTTTAGTTCATTTCTGAAGGAAATCCTATGAAAATAAAACTTTTTTATAAATCAGACTTTTTTCCGGCAGTTACTGTTAAAATTTTCTTTTCCTGCCTTGTAACTGTAATATCTAGTTTTAAAATTAAGTGCGGCAAATAATTGTAAATGTTAATTTTAAAAGTAAACCGTTTTTACGGAAAATATTAATAAATCGACACGGAAATAAAAATATGGTAGTAATAAATAAAATCATAAAAATAAGTCATCTCAATATGGCATACCACAGTTTGATAATAATGCTGAAATAGCTGTCACAATAATAAAAACTAAAATACTTGCAGAAATTAGCACAAAAGTTAAGACAACAAAATAAATTTAAATGGAGTTACCACAATAATATGAGTAGTGTATTGGATAGACACGTAATTTTGGTTACTGTTAATAGATGTTGATAGATAAGAGTTTCTGCTACATCCCAACAGATGTCAGCTGAAGTAGTAAGAGTCAGAGCAGTACCACCTAATGCCATTCGTGTCTTGAACACGAATAGTTACGATGAGAGCTGATGGCTCTCAGTAGAGTAAGAAGCTGCCGTTGGTCGGAGGAGCTTCAGTTCTAATTCCTAGACAATCTGATAAGGGGCCATTCATTTATTACGTAAGACGAATTTTGATAGTTTTATTTTTAATTTTAGAAAAAAATAAGAGTAGGCCGACCCCCTCCCCCCTGTTTAATATTTATTACGTAAGATCTAAAGGAAAAAAATTAACACACGTTTGGTATGTTTTAATGTTTATTGATAATTTTCAAATTATCAATTTTTAGAAATGTTTATTTGTACTTACAAAGATACTAATAATTTTAACTTTGTTAACAAACTTTTTCAAAGTATAATTTTAACTTTGCGCATTTTTGTTATCTTACGTAAGAACGATCGAGACTTCCTCCCACCCCCTTGTATGAAAAAATAAGACATGGTCGACCCCCCCCCACCCCCCCCCCACCCCCCCCCACAAAGTTAAAATTATTAGTATCAAACATTTTCAAAGTATAATTTTAACTTTGCGTATTTTTGTGATCTTACGTAAGAACTATCGAGACTCCCTCCCACCCCCTTGTAAGAAAAAATAAGACATGGACGACCCCCCCCCCCCCTAAATCGTCTTACGTAATAAATGAATGACCCCAAAAGACGTATGTCCAGCAAAATATAACATTGTAAATAAACACGATAATTAATAAACAACTTGCAATCAAAGAACCCAACATTCATTGGAAGAAGTCCAACACTTCTCAACAATATCAAATATTATATCTATAAGTGAGTTTTGCATCTTGACTTTGCTGGTTACTATTATTTTTAGTTACTGCTATTTTTTTATGAAACCATTTTTCTGCTTGATAAAATGATAAAATAATCATTCAAAAAATAAAATGTACCATAAAATTTTTGGTTAACTTATAGTTTTAAATTTCGTATTTGAAATGATCTTTCCACCTGAAAATACTTCCAGATTTATTGACGTCAGAGCTCACAGTTTGAGAACTTTCACTATTTCATGCACGTAGTTAAAATTCTGCTCTATAGTTAAAATTCGTCCGCAGAAAATTTCATACATTTTTCCTGGTTGGGTCGGAAACCCATTTCATGGACAATTTGCCGGAGCGAGTGAAACTATGACATCCCATTTGTGGAATTTTGTGATACGGAAGGAATTGCGGATGAGAAGAATAAGGAGAGAATGCAGGGAAGGTAGTACCTGGCTATTGAATTCTAGTTTCTAAACAATTTCACGAGGGCGATTCGCAGAGAATTTTTCATTGCAAAATGAAAGCTATGCCCGAAATAAATTTGTTTTCTGAAAAAATATATTATACTTTACCGCGTGGGCCACCAAATCTGAAACCATTAAAAATACTAATTTGGAAAATATAAAAATATTGAAAATTTATGAAAATATAAAATTTTATTCATTAATGGAGGACACAATGCCGTTAGCGCTATCAAAAAATTGTCCAAAGAAGCGAAGCAAGCAGTCCATTATATAGTGCTGGTACCTACCCTGATGTATGGCAGACAGAACTGGCGGAGGAAGGATGAAGGTAGACTGAATGCTGTGGAAATAAGATTTAAGAAGCGTGTATGTGGTAAAACCATGCGTGATCGTATGGGAAATGTGGAGATCTGCAAATAAAACAAGGCTGAAATAGGCGTAATGCGCAAGACTAAAAAAGGGACCCGCAGATGGTTTGTGTATAAATTTTTGAATAAAGAAAGGCGCGTAAGGAAAATAAATTACGCAAATGTGAATGGTGGAAGGAGTTGGGGACGCCCCAGGAAGACATGGCTCGACCAAGTGAATCACATACTTGCGTCTCTTCATGTCAAGAGTCTGAATAATAGAGAAGTATGTGTGAGACCATGTATAAATGGGAATGAGGCAAAGAGTAAACCAAGATAGAGTTGTTTAGCGGTTCACCCACTCTGCCTACCTCTTAGGAAACGGCATGATGGTTAGTTAGTTAGTTAAAAAAACGGAAAATTTACCTTCCTTAGGTATGATTTGCATCTACCAAAACTAATCATGTTTTTTTTACTATTCAATTCGTAAAGATTGGCTAAAGCTTAAAATTAAATTAATTTTCTAAATATTAAAATTATTCAAAATATTAAAGAATTTAATGTTTTTAAATTCTACGTGCGGAAAAACGCGTATTTAGAAAATATATTTATTAGTTGGTCGTTGGTATTTAATCCCTTGATTTCTGGAAGGAAAGTTCAGTGATTAAGATAAAGATATTGATAACTCGTTTCGCTATCTTCAAGTAATAATAATAATAATTTTAGACGGAGTTTAACGCTGTTAATATAGTGGACTTATGAACACAAAAATTCATCCGATTGTAGGCAGGGAAAATAGAGATTGCAAGACCAATATTGTTATCGATAATTGTATCTTTTTCTGACAAGTGATAGGGTTTTGATAAACAACAGACTAATTCCAAACCCATTCAATTGAACCCAAGTCTTTATGGTCTATTTAATTTTGAGTGTGTGTGAATGGGGTGGGATGGGAGGTTTTATCCCCGGGCAAGCCCGGGACCGGGACATTACCACGGTGTCTGGTGTAGTATTAACTACGAGCCCGGGACGTGTTTAATGGTGACACTAAATCCCGGTTTATTGAAACACCTATCCAATACCCGGACTTCACTGTCGATGATCGAAGAATTATAGAGGCTTTGTTCCATTCGAATTATATAAATTCGGAAAAATAATTGGCAAAATACAGGAACAACAGGAATAATCAAAACAATCGATTGATCAATTAGACGAATCGATTGACCGAGTAAACAAATGAGCCGGCTCCTCACCTCATCCCCTGCGAGAGAAGTCATCCATTTTTGCACAAGCAACACCTTTCGCTTGTATTATGGAAGTAGAAGGATCAAAATATTATCAGATTCTTCGTTACTTCGAGACATATAAATCTCTCTTTAAAAAAATACATTTAACATAATTAACTTTGAATGTGATGTTCAAGAGTTTCCGGACACTTTGCACAATCGCGCTCACTTACCTTCAGGATTTCATATTTTTTGCTATCTAGAAAGAATATATCGCACCCGGGAAAGAACAACGGCACAACTCAAAAAACCTCTTTTTTCAGGAGAGCAGTTTGAATATTTCGTTTGAATGTATCAAATCAGTTTATTAACAAATTAAAAAACATTCTTTTACAAAATTTAGGTAACCGGTATGCAATTTCATTGCATATCTGAGTTTTTAAAATTTCTCTCATTTTATGGGTATTTAGGCAAATTTAGACTTTGTGCCATTATTATTGCAGAAATCTTTTAAAATTTTCAACTTATGCCCCCAAAGCAGTATTATGAATAAGTCATAATCTTGTGAAAATAAAAGTCATTTTAATTTTTAAACTTTGTTTTACTTATAATAACAACAAATAAACAAAAAAATTACTTCTACCTCTTACAAAGTACACAGTGGTCATAAAAAAAAATTAAAAAAAAATTGTAATAAACATCTTTAGCTGTAGATAGATTAGCATCAGTGGTAGTGGAAACACTTAATTTTGTTTAAAATGATGATGGTGGCTCGCAATGAGTTGGTGAAGCAAAAGTAAAATTAAGTCTTTTATTTAGCTGCAGGAAGAACTGGTGTGAGAAGGTACGCCGGGGACAGAATTAATGTATCTTTTCTACCTCTTTGTCTTTTCCCTTACGTTGATTTTAAGATAATCTTCTTAAAAATTATTTTTATAAAATACAATGAATGGGCTTCATTAATTTCATTAATATTAAAATACTTACCCACCAGGTTTGACAGATTTTTCAAGTCACAGAATTTTTTAGTTGTCATTTCTTTAACCCGCCTATGAGGTTGCCAATTTTTTGCCAATTGAACTACAGGAATCTGTTGAGCTGGTACAAATATTGATCCTGATTTCAGTGTCCTTATTTTCTGTTTTTCAATAACAGAATGCATCTCATCACCCTCGTTTTGAGTGTGACCTACTGTTAGACACTTGAGGCTAATGCTTGGAATATTTAATTCAGAGACACAATAAATAAACTTGCTACGTAGGTACTTATTTTAATTAAGAAATCGTCTGCCTAAAAAAAATTACGTCACTTCAATAATGCATTTGGGTGACAAAACTGTAATATTATTTTATATATTTTCGTGAACGTCGGATAACACAAGAATATTTTCTCCAATAGTTTTTACAATAACAGAAGAGTCCCTAGTATTATTCTGCCCCAAATTGGATGGAAGTGTAGTAATGGCCGAACTTGAAATTTCCTCAAAATGATAAATATTATCATCATCTTCGTCCTAAGTACAACAAAACATAAAACGCTGATAAAATACTACGGACCTTGTGTAAAGATTATTAATAATACAACGATAGGTTAAAATAACGGTAACAACATTATTTAATAATGAAATATCTTAAGGCTCTGCAACCGGGCCCGAAAAGAAGAAGATAGAGAGATACGAAATTACGAATGTTAGAGGAGAGCGCTAACATTTACGGGGACAAAATCTATGCGAAAATTGCGAAAATGTTTAATAAAACACGACTCATCCAAAATAAAGCAAAAATCTCGCAGGCATTACCTTAAACAGCATTTAAAGAAACACTGTGATTTTATTCATACATATAACTTGTAAAATAACTGAAACAAACGTGTTAATAATAGTTTCTGTAGCATACTTTAGGAGTTTTATATAATTTGCGTTTCGGCGCAGGAAAAGTCTAGATATTATCTTCAAAAATAACATATATTTTTTAAGAGCTTTAAAACTTACCGTGTTTAAGGGAAATATGTAATAAATCTGTACAAATCCGGGTTGCGGGCCCTTAAGCATTTAATTGCTTTCTTATGGTAAAGTTGTATAAGTCCGCTTCATTTGGACAGTCATGGAGTCGAACACTTAAGTGAATTAACCTTAGCAAAATTAAAATATAAAATGCACATTTTTCGACTCTCAGAAATAAAAAAAAAATATCATAAACTAAAATTATAATTATTAAGTTTGGCAAACACTGTTGTTATCTTGTATTTTTTTAAACATTAGCTCCACCCAGGGGGCCCTAAGGAAAATGATTTCCCTCAGGGCTTATGTCATTTTAGGGGATGCTGTGTGGAGGGTCTTTTTAAGAAATATGAAGTTCTTGGAAGAAAAAAGTATGAATCTGATGGTCAGTGTGTACAGGAGCGGCGGACGGACGAATCAATCCCTTTAACTGCGGTGCAAGGCGGTGGGTCGAAAGATTCTGGCTGGAGAGGATAAAAGACCTCCCTCAATCAGTCTCACTCGCTCCTGCCAACGCATCGGTTGACAAGACCTGAACAAACCTCACCCTATGAACCCGGGCACCCTTGCTTAGTCACTAAACGTACCGAACCACTCGAGGTGGCCTATGGCAAAGGTATTAGTAATATATCCAATCCAATAAATGGTTCCCATACCCGTCTCCCAAATTGAATTGGTTTATCTTGTACCTTTTTATCATTCTCACAATCCTAGCAAGTCATCTGGATATCATTGTATGTTATTTATTGTCTTATGTGTCTGAAAACATCCCAAAAATAGCTTTTTGTCCTAGAAAAATGCTTAATGTCCTAGAAAGCTACTCGAACTGAATCTATGAATTAAGACCATAAAATTCCAGACATTCGCAAAAACAGAGTCACAACTCGACATCGACGTGAAATTCGCTCACTTTTGCCTTCAAATGTTTAAAGTGTTCCACAGTAACAAAGGCACAATGATCATTGTGCCACTATTTTCGCTATTTTTTAGTAAATTGTTATAATTATTATAAGCAATAATTATCAGCCTGAAACACTCATCCACATTGAAAAAATCTTCCGAGAAAAGATACATGACACCAACGGGACTTGAACCCGTGCCCTTCTGGTTTCCGGTCAGCTGCTCTCCCAATTGAGCTATGGCGGCTTATCTCATACCCGCCAAATGATTCAATATATACTAGTGTTTTATTCAGCAATTATTGCTTATTATATTTTATTGGAAGATTTTTTCAATGTGGATGAGTGTTTCAGGCTGATAATTATTGCTTATATTAATTGTTACCCTTTGTGCTATGCATAAAAATCTTGTCTTAAACGTTAGTTTAAAAATTAAAAATAATAATTAAATTGTTATAATTTAATAATGACATTTTCGCTTTCAAAGTGACTAAAATATTTTTAAGAATTATGCCGTTTTTTTCCAGGATAAAAAAGATATCCAGGAACATACTTAACTCAAAAGTGTCATTGTTATTCCCCGGGTGCGATATGTAAATAAAATAGATAAATTATTGTGATCTATTTTTGGGTTATTACACCGTGTAGCGCCTCCTCCTTCTTTAGATTTGAGCAACAATTTCCCCACCTTCCTTTTATCCATCTCCTCACTACCTTTAGCCTCACAATATTTCTCAATATTTGAGGAAGCTTCAGACGGTTAGGAGTAATTGGAACTCTTATGCGAAATTAACCATAAAAACATCCTTTTGCATTTTTAGACAATATTCATGTTCACTTGAACAATGTTTGAAGATTTTATTCTTAACAAACTAACACTAACTAACAAACTTCTTAACTAACCCTACACTCTTGTATGTTTTGAAATTTTAAATCCACCTTTTTTCATAAGATGGCATGAAAAAATATGCACGCAGCCAGGACCAATAAATGGTATCACCTGGTCAAACAAACCGCAGACCAGGAGGTTTCTTGTCATCTTGTTATTTCACAAGTCGTTTATTTAATATTATATTTCACGAGCGTTTTTGGTCACATTTTGGCTAATTTGAAGAGATATTTTAAAAACGGTTAAGTAAAGAAAAACAAAAACACCGCAGCACAGGTTTTCCTAATGAGGCTGTCTAACACTATATGCAGTTTATAATATTAAAATTCAGAGGTGGAATTTTTAAATGAGGGTGGGAAATTTCCAATTCAGACGCGTATTTTAATTAATACCGTGAAAACTCGATTGGTTAAAAAATATTTGAAAAAATCAGAGTATGTAATTCAAACGAGGTATAAGTGAAACTGGAAAGTCGCTAGATGTTGTTTTCTTTTCTTTTACTTTTTTTTAAAAGTGGTTTAAAGATTGGATAATGATTTAAAAAAATAAAAATGTTTTTTTTTTGGATTTCGTTGGATTTGAACCTCTGTTTGATTATTGATTCGTCTCTCTGGCCGCTGAGACTTGTCAGGCAACTTGCCAACTACGCTATGGAAGGCACGCGCCGAGGTGCGAATTTACAGCATTATATTAGAACCGAGTATTTGTATACAACTAAGTTGTGACGCATTTCCGTTTCACTCGAATTTCAAGACACTAACGGCGCTAAAAAAGTTTCACTTCAATAAATAAAAATAACCCTTCATTATAAATATTAACACTGTCTATCTGCATCCCTTGTAGTAACGTTGTCTTATCCTCCAGCAGTCTAACAGACACCATCCAGCAGTAGTAGCGGCAGCTGGGCTTACCGCTGTATATCGCACTGCATTTCTTTCATTCCAAAAGAGATCTCCAATAAAGATAATCTTCATTCGCTAAACTTATTTTACTCATATGATATATTTTTTACACCGATAGAAGCCACAAATAGATATCGTAGACAAAAGAATCTCTGTGAGATTTATACATTCTTATAGTGTAACGATCGCGTTTGTTAATTGAAATAGAGTTAACTGTAAGTTAAGCAAAATATCTTCTTTAGTGGATTTTCATTATTTTTGATATGTACGCACAGTAGGTATTTACCTACTTATTTAAAAAAAAAGTTACTTCTTAAGAAGTCGCGAACAATGTATGCCAATTAAGTTTACTGTTCTTTCGTACATTTTTAAATTATAGCAATCATAATTGATTTCAATCTATAACAACATTGTTGTTTTAAAAAACTTTAACAGTTATTAGTTATTACCATACCCATACATTTATAGGATTTAGCCTGTGAGGAAATAAGAATCAAACCTTACCTACTCACAGTACCTACGAAGCGTCAAGCTGGGCTCATTGGCCGCTTTGATTATGAGCTCACCTTTCAAGGCTCGTATTGGCTGAGATTGTTTGGGTGAAGTTTTTTGGATGATAACGAATAGTAATTTGTATAGAGTCAACATTTTTGCGTGTTTGGATTATTGTCTAATCCACAACAAAATGTTTCTACAATAAAAAAATAAATAAAAAATCGTTGTCAGTTTGCATAAAATGGAAAACAAAAGATTGCATACATAGATACATATAATAAAACAACGGTCTCTAAAAGCACATTCACCAGTTGTTCTTGAATGCTTTGTTGAAGATCGAAGTTAGAAAAGTGTTTCGATAGAACTGCAGTCGCAATGTTCCGCCAGGATTTCAGTAAAGCGGACAAAACGAGGATGGAATCTCCTCGAAACCTTCTGTTGCGGAATCTTTTTAAAGACCCACTAACGGCTTAAGGGTAGGAAGGGGGGGTTGGATAAGGGGTGCAATGCCTCCCACCGGGACACTCTCCACGTTAATGCGCATTTATACGTGAATTGAGAAACCCACTTCGGTTCAATAATTGCTTCTTTCCTATCCATAGAGCGAGAGTTGCAGAACAATTCAAGAATAATGGAAAAGATTGCGAAGGTAACATGCATGGAATGAATATATCCAAAACAAAGTTTCTGGGAACTCCGGATATACACATAAGTCCAATTAGTATTACTCACTTGAAAAAAACCAAAACACTTGAAAACCCTTGACTCTACAGAAACGGGCGGTCCTTTGATAGATTTCCATTCTTAACGGATTGCAATCTTTAGGGTAAAGGCATCAGATAAGGATGCTGTCCTTCTTTTGCGGTATTTCAATGGAAAATGCTCCGAGGAACTAGCGTCATTGATCCCGTTAGAACGGGAAATACGCCAAATAAATACCCTGGGGCTCAATTTTCCAATCGAGGCCGCTCGCGATCGCCGTCGAAAGGGCTTACATTGATCGACTATGTTATTCTCGAGTCTCGTTGAAGTCACATACTTAGACGCCAAACATCAAAAGTCATTCCACTCGAACAAATGAGTGGGTCGAACCGACAGGCAACATATATTTTTTACAAAGTTATTTGAAGGTTCCGTATAATGGATGATTTACCAGTGATGTTTGCTGCAATACAAAAATGCAGAGCCAATCAGATGCTTTGAGACCAAGAAGAACGTTTTGACGAAAGGTAGGTAGTTTTCACATGAAAATTAACTACCTAATTAATCATGCATAGCCCAATCATGGATATGTTCCCATTCAATGTCCGTTCTTTTTCCCCCACCCACTCTTCATGAATCCCTAGCTACGCCACCATCCCTATCACAACACTTGTATTAATAATACATTGTACCCACCCACTGTTTTGTAATTGTCAAGTCATTATATGTTTGCACTGAGGAAGGAACGATCGTTCTGTAACCGGTCGGCGTTAATAAAATATATACGTGGTTCTAAAAAAGTTATATTGTTTCATTTATACCTAATTAATCTATTGCAATGTCGTTATGCATGTGTTAGCAGCATTAAATTTATTTCTCGCGGGTGATTACAAGCTGCTTTGGTTTTGAGTACATACCCGCCAGCCATTTCAATAAAGTACCGTCGTAATTTAAAATTCACACCACAGAAGCGTCAAAAACGTCAGAAACATAGACAATATTCGCTGAACTGCCAATATAAGCATCTCTTCAACCTACGATTTTCAAGAAAATATAAATTATATATCAAGACGAAGGGTATTTTTTCATTCGCAGATGGCGCATAACGAATAACTCTTGATCGCTATTGGAGAATTGAGGTCCTGAACTTAATGTTTAATTACCCTGCAATTGAAGAGTTTCACTTAAAGACGACCACAGTGAATAATCAAATAATCCCATTGTGAACAAATGTAATAATACAGTAGCGAGCACAGAAATGTATTCAGTCTTCAAATATCAGTTTATTTGTAATATAAAATAAAGTCGTTGTGATTTACTGATGCCTTTTCACTTTATATCATAAAGAAACATAGTTTATTTTTTTTACCATAGTTCCACACAGGGAGCCCTGAGGAAAAAAATCCCTCTATAAAATGTCATCTTTGGGAATGCTGCGAGGAGGGTATTTTTAGGGAAAGGAAGGAAAGGAAGTTCTAGGAAGGAAAAACGTATGAGGGATGGGTAGGATCTGGGGGTCAATGTGACCAGGAGTGAGAAACGTATGAGTTCATCCCCTCCATTGCGGTGCAAGGCGATGGATCGAGAGAGAGCGGCTGGAGAGGACTAGATTATGTTTGCCTCACGTAATCTCTCCCGAGCCGGCCCTCCCCGTAGTAACTGAGCAAGTGCATTCGCCACCA
Organism: Limnephilus rhombicus; assembly: GCA_929108145.2. Classification (NCBI taxonomy): domain Eukaryota; kingdom Metazoa; phylum Arthropoda; class Insecta; order Trichoptera; family Limnephilidae; genus Limnephilus; species Limnephilus rhombicus. The sequence goes on from OV815278.1 coordinate 40,176,594, forward strand.
AGACCTGGACAAACCTCACTACAAGAAACCGGGTGTATGAGACCAACTTATTTGATCTATACAATACTGTAAATCGTAGGCGGCTGGACCCCAATCTTCACTTTGGTTCGGGAGATATTTTGTAATTAACAACTCGGAAATCTTTTTGGTAATGAAATAATATTTATTTTCAGTCAGATTTTATATCAAAATATTCGCGCACCTGTTCTAAGTTTTAACTTAAACATGTTATTATTTTATCGCTGCACGTGCAAAGGGTGATTAATTTGCTTACTGTTTTTCCAGCAGGTGTTCAAAATTTATAAAAGTTGCTAAGTGCTTTTGTACTGAATGACAAACTGGTCGGTATAATTTTAAATCAGGGTCGCAAATTCACTCCTGTTACAATAATATTTTTGAAGGAACATGTGCAGCCCCTCTTAACATAAACACCAGCTGCCCTTTTACAAGTAAATAACATCTGGCAAGTGTTCACTGAACAAAAGTCGTCTTGTACACCGGGCACACCTGCTAAATCACCAAACGTAGCAAACCACTTTGTGTGACCTACGGCAAGAGTGTTGGTTACCAAATAAATGGTTCCCGGGCGCTGCTACCCATACCCGTCTCCCAAATTGAAATTATGTACATAACAAATATTGAACACGAAAAAAATCCAAAATATTTTTAAATGCAACTATTAAAACTTTTGGTTGTTTTTCTCAGGAAAAAAAATTTTTTTTGCTCTGAAATAAAAGTAATCGATATGTCAAATTTTGAAGCCAACCAAACAGTATGGAATTTTCGAGTGAAATAATGACTTATTGGTCCCTTACAGCGGACTTTCATTGCGTTTTTTGGTACAGAAAAGCATTTATTTTGATTTATTTGTAGACGTCTGCCTCAGAAAGTTATGAGTACCGATCGTTCAAGGGTGGATTCATGAAAATTGCCAGATCTGGTTTATTTTGAGAAGATTCAATTCAATTTCAATTCAATTCAATTATTATTCTTTATTCATTTTTAAAACATTACAAAATAAAATTTCAATGCGTTTTAAAAGAGATAAAGTATTTTAAGATTTGAACAAATTAAGCAATTTATACTTCAATGAAGCACAATCAAACTAACAGCAACAATTGTCTGAATTGTGCTTCATTGATATTAAACATATCGATATTCGAAGTTATTCTATTTAACAACAAGACAGCTCTCCCGACTGGCATAACCATTGGCAAGTTAGTTCTGCAAGCCAGGAGATAAAATAGTCTATGCTGTCGGTAACGGAGATAACCATCGGGAACACAGAAACTAATGCTCTCCATGATAGCCGAGTTTTCGAACCTTCCACGAATCAGTCTAAAGAAATGTGTTACAATGAGTACATCCCTTCTGACCTGTAGAAGGTTCATACCAAGCATGCCCAAGAGAAAATGGGTGGGGTAGAGCCACGGATAGTAGCCATACTTCCTCAGGTAAAGAAATTTCAGAAATTTCTTCTGAACCCTCTCCAACATGAGGGAATACTTCACTTGGTGTGGGCTCCAAACCACCGACCCACTTCAAGCCTACTCCTAACCAAAGCATTGTATAGTACTGTGAGAACCCGGGTGTCTCTGAAGTTTCTCGCAGTGTGTAGGACGAAACCCAACATTCTCGGTGAAGTACTACACGTCATTATGATATGAGCATGAAAAGTTAACCTACTATCAAACAAAATACCAAGATCCTTTCATAGTTTTAAATTTAGAGTCCTCATAGTATACGGGTAAAACTAAAAACCTAAAGTGATAAAACCTTCAGTTTCTAAAGGCTATACGATAGGAAGGTTTTGGAATGGTGCCAAAAAAAAGATTTAATAATACAGTGGTACCTCGAGATATGAGTTGAACTCGTTCCTTAACTTTGCTCATATGTCAATTTGCTCGTATCTCAAAGCAATTTTCCCCCTAGAAATTCATTGAAATACCATTACTCTGTTCTAGCCCCCAAAATGCCACCCCAGTTGTTCTTGTTATGTGTTTTTGAATAAGAAAAATGTATTTATAAATGACAAATGTTGTATAAAAACATAATAAAAGAGAATGTAAAGAAATAAACTGGTTTTATAAAGTTTACAATTTGTATTTTGGTTAATTATATGCAACTTACACACTTAATTTTAGTCACTGCTTTTCTCTTCACTGGTCTTTGCAGTTTTCGCCGAATTAACAAAAAACTGGTCCATGGAGGTTTGTTTCTTGTTTCCTTTCTGAACATTGCGGAAGTTGGCGAGTGTCATTAAATAGCTCCGTTGCACGACCAGTTGCAACTTTTTTGTGGTGTTTCTTTTCTACGAACTGTGAAACTCTCTTCCTCATTCCCAAGATCTCCTTCATCTCACTTGTAGAGATAACCTCCCCCACCTTTGGCTCCTCCTCGAAACCAATGTATTACTGCTGTTGCTGCTGCAACTCTTGTCACTATTGTAACACTTGTAACTCCTCATCAGGTCGTTAACTCCTGGGAGTGCTCCTCGACAAGATCGTTCACGTCTCTCTCATCCACCACCCGGCCCATGGATTTTCCTAGAGACACAAACTGGTGGGTCATGGGCAGCTGGCCGTTCATCGTAACTCAAATTGTGCTCGTATTTCAAAGCAAAATTTCCTTCGCTCGACGGTTCGTATCTCAAATATCTCGTATGTTAAGGCACTCGTATCTCGAGGTACCACTATATTATATTTTAGTTAGGTTCTGCAAATACCAGAATGGAAGATACTCCCCGTATCGCTCCGGCGAACGTCCAACCAGGGCCGGATTAACCATGTCGGGGCCCCTAGGCAGACCACGTCTCGGGGCCCCTTTACTAATGGCGGACTAGGGGGAGGGGGGGGGGGGGGGTTGAAGGGGCCTCCAAACGCCTCCTTGTTCCCTTGATCAAACCCTTAACAAGGCTTTAAGGGGGGGGTAAGGTTTTAATTTTTTCTGAATGTACAACATGTCGAGAGTGTTGTGTCAAAATTTCAAGTAAATCGAAGCAAAACTAATGAAGATACAGTGTTTCAAGCGACTGGCCCTCATCGATTCAAGTATATTTCGAGTATAAAAATTTTTAAATCGGTTTTCTTGCAAACATCATTTCTGAAGTTTGTGAACATCATAACTCAAAATCTTAACTTGACTTGACCGATGCTTTTGAAATTTTGTACACTATTTCTACACATAAATCAACGGGTAGTCTGAGGGAGTTTTTCTTACCATTTTATAATAACAAATTCACCGCAATTTTTTAGAAAAAATCGCCCTTTTCACTTCAAAATGCTGCCAAAAAAAAAATCGACTAAAACTCCCGCTTTTTGATTTTTTTTGTTTCAAATGATCCGGCGATGAGTTATGGAGTTCACCGCTTAACAACTTTTTTCGAGGCGCCTCCGGAGATTCGCTCTCACGGACTTATTTATTGATATTTTTAATTGAAATTATTTTCAAAAATACTTCAGATGTTGTACTAGAAAGTGTGTATGAAATAAATTAAACCAACATTATTCATATCTCAAAAAAATCATCATCACAGCACATTGAGAAAAACGCTTTCAAAGTTTTGCTGAGGATAATTCAACATACAAACTGTTTAAAACGGTTTCATATAAAATGCTGTATCTCCATCAATTTTACCAATATCCTCAAATGGTGAGAGCATTATTAACAAATGCATCTTTCAGAAAATGAATTTAAAAAAAAACTTTTTTTTGCAGTGTCCTTAAAGCCTTGTTTAGGATTTGATCAAGGAAATATATAGGCGCTTGGAGGCCCCCCAGAGTCCGAGGCCCGTGTGAACTGAATGAAAAACTTGTAAAATTACGTCAACTTCACTAAGGGGGAGGGGGTTCATTCAACTTTGCCGCCTCGGGCTTCTGACGAGCTTAGTCCGCCACTGCACTTTACCCTTTTCTAACTTCCAAAAATTTTTTTTTTCTACCAAAACGTAATTTTATTCATAATTAATCTGTTCTTTTACTATATTACGAAAGGTATGCCATCAGCCCATTTAATAAAAAACGAGTACAATACAATAACCATTTATTGCACATAAAAGGACACATACTTAGAAACAAGAATATATATTATTAAAAAAATACAATGAGCCGTCTTGTCACTAAAGTGATCTCTTCCAGACAGCGTTTCCCAAAGAATTTTAGCAAGCAGATAGGTAGTGCATACTGAAGCTTGTACAACATTTATATTTTAAACATATAATTAATTAGAAATAAAAGCAAAAAATAAAACAAAACAAATGCCAATATAAACCACACACGGCACCTTCACACTTCAGATACTAAGTAATGTTGCAACAAATAGAAGGAAAGAAAACTAAAATGTAACTATGTTTATACATTTGTTTTAATTGTAGACTTTTTATTTATTATTTGTGCATGGTGAGAACATTAATTATTTATTGGGTTACAACCTAGTTATTATAATTTGTTGTTTTCTTTAATGCCTGTACCTAATGTTATTAACCTGTAAATGTTCCTAAAAAAATTAAAAACATCATGATAGCTGACTTTTTCCGAAACTTCGTTGCTCACTAATTGAAGCAAGTCATTTTTTCTCGGGACGCGGGGCCCCTAGCCGATGCGGGGCCCCTAGGCAGTTGCCTACTCTGCCTTAGGGATAATCCGGTACTGCGTCCAACATTATGAATCGAAACTTTGCTTGAAATGGCTTTAATTGATCTGAATAGGCAGATACTTCCCCATACCTCTCTTTCCTATCCTCTTTCAGACTCACAACAATCCCAATTGGGACTCTTGAGCAGAATTCACATTTAAATAATTAAGATATTTCCTTTCCATAAATCATAAACTTGCATGAAGGGATGTTAATCCGAAAAAGTTCACGAGTATGCAAACATTCTACATTTGCTCCCTGAATTTTACACCTCTAGACATTGAAACATGAGAAAATTTCATAAGCAAATTGGCGTTGGGAAACCAAATGCAGGTAACATTTATTTCACCTCCAAATTAATATTTAAAAACCCTTTTTTACTAATCCTACAAGGTGAGAAATAATTTTAATGAGAAAATATTTAGTAATATTAAGACTTCGTAGTAAGCGTTCAATAATAAAAAGAAGGTGGTTCGAAAGAGAGATATAATACGAATGTTAGAGAAAGCGCGCTAATATTAAAAACGATAATAATTAAGCGAAAATCTATACCCGAGTATATATATTATACTCGTCGTAAAAAAAATTAATCACCGAAATGTATGTAAGCGCATAAATCCCGAAAGACTGCACCAAATAGGATAATTCTTTTTTTGTGTTCGTTATTGTCAGTACAAGGTTACACGGTATAAAAGAAGTATTAAGTACACGGTATAAAAGAAGCGGTGAGCTCTGGCATAAATTTGTATAAACAAAATTGCAATAGGTGGCACACGAGTTGTTTGAAAACTGAATGTATGGAATGAACTGAAAGGGGGGAGGGGAACTCGAGAGAGGGGTTCGCGGGCGAGGGAAGCGGGAGAGGGGAGTGGTGAAAGGGAAGGCGGAGAAGGCGGAATGGGAACGCATGAGGGGAAAGGGATGTGGGAGAGGAAGGTGACGGGAAGGCGAACAGGACGAATGGGAAAGGACTCTCAGGGGGAAGCAATTTATTTATTAAGTGGCATATAGTGTCCGACCGAAACTAGTTTTTACGGCCGAAACCGAATCCGAAACTTCCATATAAGTTCATGTTTTCATAGAAAAAAATAGTCAATATTAATCAATCAGCCTTTATTTTTAAATCATGTATTAATCATTCAGTTTCTGATATTTGAACTAAAAATAAACATAACATAATTATTACTCCTTATTTCAAATAAATTATTTATGCTTTTTGAAATCGTAAAGGTTAATCGTTTTGTAAATAAAATGTAGGTACTACTACATATTTGAACATTATTAACAAATAACATAAAATAAAAGGTAGAAAACAAAATTACTTTTTTTTAAACCTAATTTGTTTAGGTACACTAAACCAAAAATACTCTTTCATCTTAAGAACAAAATAATTTGGGAGGCGGGAATGGGTACCGCGGCCCCGGGAAACTTTATTAAATAACTAACACGTGGTTCGCTACATTTCGTGATTTAGCAGGTGTGCCCGGGTTCGTGGGATGAGGTTTGTCTCGGTTAGAGGGTGGATGATCAGGACACACGGAACCCCAGATTCCTACCCACCGCTTTTCCTTCCCAGAACACTCCTCTCATTCCTTTCCCTAAAAAAACCCTCCTCACAGAATTCCCAAAGATGACATAGGCCCTCAGGGGAATTATTTTCCTCAGGGCCTATCATGAACTAAATCATTTCAAAAGCGAAATAAAACTTACCTATTTCGAAATAATATTAAATACCTATAAACATTCCAATTTCATAACAAATAAACCAAAGTACTGCAAAGTTCGCGGAGCGAACACAAACAAGTGAATCTAGTCCTGACACGACTATGAGCGCGGACGCAGCAAAATGACACTTCGTGGCTCGCAGTTCAGTGCACCGAACATGTCCGATTGCAGAACGAAACCTCCCGAATTCAGTTTCGGCTTCGACTCGATGGCGGCCGAAACCGAAACTAAGCCGAATCTCGTTTTTTGGCCGAAACTAGGCCGAAACCGAAACGGAAAGTTCGGTCGGACACTAGTGGCATGGCAACGCATGCCGGGAACTCGTTAGTATGTATAAAATACGACTAGTTTAAAATAGATCAAAAACCCCTGGATAAATAGTCTTTTGTAGTATATAAGGAAACACTGTAATTTTTCATACCAAACATGTTAATAAGTCTCATAAGAAAACCTTCTATATTTCCAACAACACAACTATTTAACTCTTTTAGGGTTCTCAGTCTAAACAAGATTTTCAAAAAGAACTCACTATTACAAACCCACAAAGATCATTTCAATACTACACTAAAATAAGTAACCGATCAAGATCACGTGGCAACCTAGAAATCCCTAAATTTAAAACGAGTGCTTTTCAACACCATTATACTTATCAAGGTATAAAATTTTTTAATGCCCTTCCATATAAAAGCAAATCTGAGGAAAATTATAAAGCGTTTAAATCACAAATAAAACAACTGCTAGATCAACCCAACACTAATTATAAATTTTAAGTTCATAGGACGAATTTCTACGTTTACTTTTGATTACATTGTACCTAAAAGTAGTAATTGATCAAGTCTTAATCATAATATTTTATACTTTAGTTTCATTTCATTTTATCTTTAACTAGCTGGTCCCGGCATGCGTTGCTATGCCATTACATAAAGAAATTGTTTCTCCCTGAGTGTCCTTTCCCATTCGTCCCGTTCCCCTTCCGCCTCCCCTTCTTCTCCTGCGTCCTCTTCCCCCTCGCGTTCCCACTCCTTCACCTCCCTCTCCCCACTCCACTCCCCCCCCCTTCCTGCGTCCCGCGAACACCCCTCCCGAGTTCCCCTCCCCCTTCCACCTTCCCCGCCTTCCCTCTTCCCTTTCTCGCTCCCTCGTCCCGCCAACCCTCCTCCCACATTCCATATATTCAATCACAGTACATTCAGTTTTTAAACACCCCGCGTGACACCTTTTACAATTTTTATTCAAATTTCCATTTTTCATGTATATTAAATTTGGTACCTAACATAGGTATCTATTTAAAATATCAAGATTCTTGATTCGATTCAAACTATTAGGGGAGTACCTACTTTAAATAAATTTATCAACTTAAAGATTTTCAAAAATAGAATTGTTTTGCAAAATGTCATTCTCAAAAACGCGAACTGTCAAACGTGCGATAGTCGTTAGGTTTTCTGAAATTATCCAATTTTCTTAATTTTTCTCTCCGTAAGAACTATCCTTGTACTTCAAGGAATAATTTAAAAAAGAATTAGGGAAATCGATTCAGCTGCTCTCGAGATTTGCGCTCAGCAAAACTCATTTTGCTATTCATTTTTATGTATAAGATTAACAAAAAAAAACACCTTTCATTTAAAAAAAAGATCCTCCAATTCCAAGGTAACAAGATTTATTAATTCTTGGAAGGCATTATTGTGGTGAACGTATGTCTTGCGATATGAAAGAGACATGCGTGTATGAGTGAGACAGAATGAGTAACATATAAAAAGGTTGTGATTGTTGTCCATTCGTTCTCTTTACCATTATTTGACTTCCTAAGAATCACCAACATCAATAGTCTACTTACGACTTATTATTGCGAATACACCCTGTACTGAGATCATCATTATCAGAAAAATCTGAATCCATCAAAGGGAGTCCAGAAATCATGAGATAACTGGCCAGGGTCATCACAATTATTATTTATTTTAAGAATCTCAAGTGTTTATTTATACTCTAATTTTAATATTGACTTTGGTCCATTTAAAGCGGTGTAGTCGTTTACTTCCTTCGTCGCATCTTCTTTCCTGAAATTCCACTCACTCAATCTTCAGGCTACCTTTTCCGCGTAATATTCAACGTGGCTGACATACTCTAGATTCTAGATACATCTGGGTACTCTTTTAATAATATATAATTGTTATGTACCTTTAAGTTTGAACCTGCACATAGCAAGCTGAAACCGATCAGAAAAAATGCAGAAGAAGAATGAAGTAACATTTTTTTCCAATTTTTTAATGAATTCACACAAAAGCCACAACTGCTCTGGTCTGGAGATAGTGAGACTATGGCATCCCCAATGGGTCTAGGACGTTTCTACGCCGCCGGTTCTTCGCCGCCAGTTCATCGCCGCCGTTTCTACGCCGAGACGGTTCTACACCGGCCGTTTCTACACCGGCCGTTTCCACGCCAGCCGATTCTACGCCGCATTCAAATTAAATTAACAATTACAATGAAACTTTATTGTTTTAACACATACATACAGTCATAGAAAATAAAATAGAAAATACAAAAACTATCGAATCATTTAAAAAGTAGCATTAACATTTATTTTAAATTAAAAGAATAAATAGGAAAAATAAGATTATTGCGTCATTTGGTAATTGTGTGCTAGGCCACGTAAATAATCTAGAGGTTCCCTGTTTTCATAATCTAAGACAATTCTTCGAATACGTTCATCAGCGTCACGGTATTTTTTCAGCTTCATCGGTGGTAAATGTCCGGCGATAAGTTGCTCAAAATAAGCGTCTCGTCCTTTTTGTACTTTTCGCAATCCATCTATAAATTTCCAAATAGTTGGGTGATGCATACATAATTCAGAACGCAATCGACGATTGGCTGCCTCTGCATGATTATTGGTGCGATCTTCTCCATCGATTGTTCTCTGGTATAAATTAAACATTGTTGGATGAAACATAGGCGGGCGCCTACCATTCCCGCGTCGATTTAAACGGCCAACATAGCTGTCTTCAAACCAATTTAGAAGCGGCTGAAGTTCTACTGGCAAATCATTTGCTAAAGCATCAATGTATTCATCTAAATCAGCTATTGGCACAAATGCTAATGCAATGACCATTTTAGCTCTCAATGCAAATTCAGCATCATTGTTGTATTGACTAATAACACCAATCTGAGCTAAATGCTTCCTCATATTTTGTGCTAAATGGAAGAAGCAACCTTTTACATTTACTTCAGGAAAGCAATCTTTCATGGCACTAAAAGCTGCATATTCATAATCACAAATGATAGATCCTGGACTTAAATTTGGCACTAGTGTTTTAATTAGTTCGAACATACGTGTGTATGTAACACGCTGCTTGTTAGGTAACAGAGCATACACTATAGGATGCACTCCTCCGTGTTTTGTTGCCATAACAATATAAACTTGCGAAAATAGCCTCGGTGCTATTGCGAAGGTACCATCAGTGTACCATGTATTGGCATTATGCAAATGCTGCAACCAGCTCCCTCTTCCAAAAATTAAAATTCTGTTTGCTCCCTCTCCATCGTCGCTTAGCAAAAAAGTTTCTTCTGTTCCTGGTTGAGGCACATATAGCTTATATCGATTTGGCAACATCAAATCGTTTAGGTCTGCGGGATCAGCAGGTGCAGCATTAATTTGATTCCGTTTTCTTCTGATTATTTTTTTCAGGGCTGCATTATTTGGAATCGATGCTAAAACAGCTTCAGGCACGTCGACTATACACTGATTTATAACTACACTTGTGCCCTCCATAGTTTCTTCTGCACGACGTTTCATGTTAGTGCAAACAGTTGCTGATTGTATGGCTGCTGCCGAGGAAGGGTGAGAATGATTGTTGATTTCGTTGACCACTTCTCCAGCCCTCGTGTGAATTCTTCCTTTACAGCGACCCACTTCTTCGCACCGCCAAAATTTTAAACTAGCGTCCCTTTTACTAACTTTGTCGAAAACGTACAAATATCCGTTATATGAAAACTTCTCGTTTCCTTTCTTGCTGAGAACTGCTGGTTCCATTATTAAGATCACTGTTAACTAACGTAATGATTACTTTGTGACGAATACACTTAGAGTGATGTGTTAAGGGCTCCTGCCCCATATTTATACCAAATACTGTTAAACAGTTTTTAGAATTTTAAGCGGATTAAAACTTCTCATTACCTCCTTTGTGCTAATGGGCCTGTGTTGATAACCATAACACCATTAAGATAACCCGGATTAAAACTTCTGCTTACCTGCTTTGTCAATGGGTCCCAATCTGGTAATCCCGGCGCTCTGTGGCTGAAATTGGAACGCTGGCGCGTCACCGGCCCCTGATCAGCATGTTCCCAAAATGCATTTATAAGGAATGATTGTATTTTTTATCAATTTTTTTTAAGAATTCAATCTTTGATTCCTTTATGTCTAAGAAAGATTAACCTAATGTTACCATTGATACTATGACCAATAAAACGTCAAAATGAATTTATTCTCAGTTACTCACTTAAATTAAAAATTTCATTGAAAATTACATCTGAAACTTAATTATTCTGTAATTAGTCGCAGAACAGAGGATTATTGGGCGCACTTTTACGCTGCTGTATTTAGTTGAGTTTGAAGGTGTGCAGAATCTAGCTGTTTGTGTACTTATTATCGATTTTTTTTTTTATAAATTCATTTAAAATATTTTTAAAGGTATGAGCTTTAGTAAAGTAACAGTAAAAAGATATTTATGTCATAAATTATATCGGAAATCTTGATTTAAAGTTGACGTCTTTTTTCCAAATTTTTTTTTCAAATTTATTTTCTTTAATGGAGTAGGAAAAAAAACTCCACGATTCTCCACTCTAATTTTAAAAGAATATTATTGATGTATCTTTTTTGTACATGGAACAATAAAAATTATCACCAGCCGTCACCAGCCACTCCAGTAATTGCATTTTTAAGGAATGATTGTATTTTTCATCAATTATTTTTTTGAATTCAATCTTTGATTCCTTTATGTCTAAGAAAGATTAACATAATGTTACCTTTATTACTATAACTAATAAAACGTCAAAATGAATTTTATTTTCAATTAGTCACTAAAATTAAAAATTTCATTGAAAATAACATCAGAAAGTTAATTATTCTGTAATTTATGTAATAACATATTTTTTAATTTATGTTATTACATAAATATAAAATATCCTGTACTATATTTTGGAGTCTTTTCCGTTTGGTTATTTTAATGCGCATGTCATTAAATGTATAATATATTTTTAAGTAGGTACCTGCCAACTATAAAATGTTTATAAATACATTCAATTTGCGTGTGAGCATTTTTAGCAGGAGTTAATATATAATTAGATTACCTATTGTGTGTAATTACACTAATTACCCCCATTAAACCATTCTACCCCCAATTATCATTATTTAACGTTATTCCCCACTGTCTGGAAAATCCTAAGTATTATTGCTATGTACATCGATTAACAATGTTATGTTTATTGTTTGGGATTCTCCTTCAATTTATGAAGTTATTATAGAGAATCTTTCAAAAATTTTGTAATATTTCATATAAACACTTAAAAACAACAATAAACAACCAAATGGTCGAACGCCGAGAGGGATGTCGCGCCAGCCAGCACTCCAATTTCAGCCACTGTGCGGCGATTGTAACTTGCATGTACAAAATATCTTTTAAATTAAAATAAATGTTAATGCTACTTTTTAAATGATTCGATAATTTTTGTATTTTCTATTTTATTTTCTATGACTGTATGTATGTGTTTAAACAATAAAGTTTAATTGTAATTGTTAATTTAATTTGAATGCGGCGTAGAATCGGCTGGCGTAGAAACGGCCGGTGTAGAAACGGCCGGTGTAGAACCGTCCCGGCGTAGAAACGGCGGCGATGAACTGGCGGCGAAGAACCGGCGGCGTAGAAACGTCCCATTCCCTCCCCAATTGGGGTATGTTGTGAGATATGATGAGCTTTATTTATTTATTTATTTATTAACGCCCTTTTCGGGGCTTTTACATGTGAATAGTAAGAAATATACAGTATTTATTGTACATAACTGAACTGCCTTCGTAACAATATTTTATATTTGTTTAAAGATAAATTGAAGATGTCCACTGACTTGGTATAATTGTTTCCCTCCATTAGTATTCTGGGTAAAGAGGAATACATATGGTAGTTAGTTCCAGAATTACTGCACTGAAATAAATCCTGACTTCTAGTATTACGTAGTGGAATCCGGAAGCTTATCAATTCGAGCAATACCGGACTGTCAACTAAATCATTTATAATTTTATACAGAAATACCAAGTCAGTGAAAGTTCTTCTGTCTGACAATTTGAGCAAATTCATATCATTCAAAATAATAATATTTATTAATAATATTTGGATGATTTATATAGCGCCGTTTTTGTGAAAAATCACCTCAAGGGCGTATTGTAGTTCAACATAATTGCTGGAATACCCTTTTTAAAATTAAGAAAACGTAAGAATTTGTTTTGTATTCTTTCAACAGCTTGTACATGTATATTGTAATATGGGTTAAGATGGAGTTATAAGAGTATAAGTTATAAGCTATAAGATGGAGAAGAGGAAGGTGGAGAAGTACCTGGCTGGACAAATTTGGTCACCAAACACGGCTAAAGCTATTTCAAAAAATATTTCGATACTGAACAGTGGTCTTACACCAGGGTGATACTGACAGTATCTTCTATTTTACTTTTTCTTTAATTAAAAATATTATCCCTTTTTTTGTGTTACCTATTTCAAAAGAATTACGAGTGTTCCACGGGCTGCTATTTCTATTAATCTTTTGTATAATGTTAATGTAAGTACTTGCATACTGCTTACTAACCCCGTATGCATGGACATTGGAGTGTCTAGAGTCGTTCAAAAAATTTTAGCTTCGTTCAATAAAAAGTAGAGCCTTGACGTGTGCTGTGAAGAGGAAACCATATGTTTCCTTATAACGCCGTTGGGAAAGTGGTGGGGTCCCCTCCAATGACAGTACCTTCTATTCTGGAACGGGGCGCAAATATGCTACATACTATTTTAATTTAATTAATTGTGAAATAAACAAAAAATTTTTTACTTGGACACGCCGGGATCTGAACCCGCGATTCGGATTGCTACTCGAGAGCACTACCCCTCGACCACGGTACTTCACAACGAAAAACAGCTTAAAAATACGATTTGAGTTTTTCACAACAAATTATTGTGATTTATTTTTGGGGTATAATGCCGTGTTATGCTTCTTCCTTTTTTAGCTAACGTTTCGGATAGCATTACAGGGTCCATCATCAGAGCAAATGTGTAATTACAAAAGGAAATCACGATGATAGCTTAAAAATATGTCCTTAAGAGGGTATTACCAGAGAAAACCAGAAATATGTCATTTTGAAATCAGATTTTGGACGTATTGACTCTTTTCCACTAAAAATTATAAATGGATTTCGAAAGATTGTTCTTTTATCTAGCATTCGCATGTTTTAAATTTTGAGAATTTATTTTTTATTTTTAGTATAATAAGGTTATACCATAGGTCGTTGGCAGATTTGTTAAATTTTCAAAAAAGATTTTGTATTATATACCACACCCATTTCAAATCATATAATCATGCAGTAAAATAAATCAATACAGTATCTGTATTGAGTTTTAGAATTTTAATTTAAATAAAATCATAAAAAAATATATACGTACATGTGTTTCTTGACGAAAATTGGTCCGTTATTTCAGATTTTTTTTTCATTCTTATTTAACTTAGACATTATTGAAAAATGATAAATACTTATAATCAAAAAATTATTACAAAAATTTCATTACTTCAATAGTTTTATCATCACGTCTATCAGCATTTTTGGATGTAGGTATAAAAAAATAAAATTGGAATGAAATAAAATCGATATTAAGTTATAATTTTAAAAAGCTGGCACGGAGAATAATTAATCGTTCTCATTTTAACCGCTCTGCACGATCGTAAGAACAACTTTCGACAAAATGTGGATTTTCGTCCGCTGGCTGGTTAAACGTTCTTAAATAAAAAATAAAAAAAAGCTTTGCTACCTGATTTTTTCACGATTTTGTTGACTAACGACGGGAAAGGTGTTCGTGAAGTATAAGGAATGTGGGTGTTTATTTTTTCCATCAGACATTCAATGTCCACGTACAGGAAATCGTTTATAAGGTATATCTCCTTGGTGGGCGGGTTATGGTATTACGGGTAAGAATGTTATATTTATATACAGCTAATATACCCACCGCATGAAAGAAACTCACACAATGTGAGCTTGAATGCGTATGTCCTTTCCGCGGGTTTTACAGATAAGTACTTCTTTCTAAAGATTTCTGGAAATAATCGATACCGTATTGTACATTATAAAACCGGAGTAATAATAAAGGAAGGCGCTCTAAAGGTATGGATTTATTTATTAACGGTATAAATATACCATAAATACATATTAAATACAAAATATTAGTTGTAGGTACATAAGAAATAATTAAAAAAAGAGTTTTAAGTTAATTGTGGCATTTAATTAAGAAATGACACAAAGAGCTAGAATTACATTCAATACTCTAGTATCAATAAAATGAATATTGATTTAAAATATATGATAGAATAGCCTTCTTGTACCTAGCTTCCGTGCAGTTAATCCCGCATGCAAATTCAATGCAAGCTAAAACTTTTCATTATTTGTTTTTGGGGTATTATGCCATGTTGCGCTACCACCATCGTTTCGGACAGCGTTGCAGTATCCATCATCACATCATCAGGGCAGATTCGGTAGATAAATTAAAACTTGTTCTGTGTTCAGAATGCAACGAAAAATTCCAGTCGTGGTTGCATCTGCCGATGCATTTTGAAGGAAACCACTCTCGTATTCAACGTGCAGTTATAAAATTCTGGTTGCAAACAACGTGCAGCCATTTTAGGAAAACCATTTGCATGTTCTGAGTATAGCAGTGGAGCTAGTGAGACAATTTTTTGTATTAGTTTTAGTAAAACCAAATCCGAATGTGGCTCCCCCCCCCTAAAAAGTTTCCCTACCCCTGGCTTATACCTATATTACATGAAGTTAATAGATACGCAGATGTGGCGGATCTAACTACTTCATGTAATCTAGGTATAAGCCAGGGGTAGGGAAACTTTTTAGGGGGGGGGGAGCCACATTCGGATTTGGTTTTACTAAAACTAATACAAAAATTTGTCTCACTAGCTCCACTGCTACACTCAGAACATGCAAATGGTTTTCCTAAAATGGCTGCACGTTGTTTGCAACCAGAATTTTATAACTGCACGTTGAATACGAGAGTGGTTTCCTTCAAAATGCATCGGCAGATGAAACCACGACTGGAATTTTTTATTGCATTCTGAACACAGAACCAGTTTTAATTTATCTACCGAATCTGCCCTGATGATGTGATGATGGATACTGCAACGCTGTCCGAAACGTTGGCTAAAGATGGTGGTAGCGCAACATGGCATAATACCCCAAAAACAAATAACGAAAAGTTTTAACTTACATTGAATTTGCATGCGGGGAATTAAAACTACACTCAGAATATGAAAATGGCTTTCCTCTAATTCTGGCAGCACAAACTACGAAAGTAGAATTTTATAAATGCACTTCCAATACAAGAAATGCGTCAGCGAATTAAAACAAACCTGACATGTTTTCGTTGCATTCTTAACTCAGAACTGGTTTTAATTACAGGGTGAATCTGTACGGAGGGAAACTACACTCAGGACGTGAAATTGTTTTCCTCCAATACTGGCAGCACAAATGCAACTA
Source organism: Limnephilus rhombicus (assembly GCA_929108145.2). Classification (NCBI taxonomy): domain Eukaryota; kingdom Metazoa; phylum Arthropoda; class Insecta; order Trichoptera; family Limnephilidae; genus Limnephilus; species Limnephilus rhombicus. Next base: position 40,192,729 of record OV815278.1, read on the forward strand.
CAAATTTATAACTGCACTTCGAACACGAGAATGGTTTCTTACGAAACGCGTTAGCACGATAAAACCACGCCTGGAATTTTTTCGTAGCATTCTAAACACAAAACTGGTTTTAATTATAAAGTGAGTTTGTACGCGGGGAACTAAAACGACACTCAGTATATGAAAATGGCTTTTCTCCAATACTGGCAGCACAAAAGCAACTAGAATTTTATAAATACACTTCAAAAACGAGAACGGGTATCTACGAAATGCGTAAGCAAACGAAACCACACTTGGAATATTTTCATTGCATTTTTAACAAAAAACTGATTTTACCGTTGGAGCGAATTGGATTGTGAATCCCCAGCTTTAAGTAATACTGCACCTAGAACACCAAAATGGTGTCCCTCCGATTTTTTGCAGTCGGAACGCGCGAACCGTTTGCTTCGAAATGCGTTAGCAGATGAATTCGCCACAGGAATTTACATTGCGAACACAAGTTTGGTTTTACCTTAAGAATGAATCTGCGTAGGAGTCCACTAGTCCACCGGCTTAAATTAAATTGTACTCAGATTACGTGAATGGTTTTTCTGCATTTTGTAGCATATTTATCGTATGAAATTAGATTGAATTAGAACACGAATATGATTTTATGTTTATTTAACTAGTTAAAATAATATACATGGAATGAATTTATATTAATTTAACTACACATGGCAGAAGTTTGACAATATTTTAAAAACTCAGTTAACGCAACGCATTTTTTCCATCGTGTTTACCAAGGTATGAGTTTTTACAAACCTACACTAATCATTCTCAAATCAGAGCAATAACAGAAAAATACTCGAAGAGATGGATCAGATGGATAATATAGTTTTTTTTTTTTTTTTTTCGAAGAAAACTTCTCGGCCTTTTACTTCTAATAGCTTGGTAATCCCCAATTCTTCGAAACTCCCACCATTGTCAACCCTTCCCCCTCCTTCAATTTCTTCTCTCCATATGTAATCTATAATTAATTTTTTAACTTTAGTATACTTTTATTCCTGAAGAAGTGAACATGGTTCACGAAACATGTTGATATTATAAAATATAAAAAAATAAAGTGATGTAAACTAAGTTATTTTCTTTTAATAAATGGATAATATAGTATGTAGGTCACCCCTAAAATGATGGCTGGAACGCTCTCTTTGGCTAGGCATGCGATATTAGCTGGTATTGATGATTTTGCTACTCGCAACTGATTTTCCAGATTTCCAGAGCGCAGATGATTCTTTGCGATGGATAGTTTTGAATAGAACTGCTCACAGCAGTAAGTTGTTCCAAAAATGGATGCACATTTAAGGGCATGTCTCCTTAAATTTGGAAACTCATAATTTCGTATACAGCGTTTATAGAACTCAATCAGCGGGAGATTGTTATATCTAGCTTTTAGTTCATCATCGCTTTGTAATTGAATAATTTCGTGCAGCAAATTATCAGGCACATTCGATGATTTCACCTTGAACGGTGTAGCGAATATGTTCAAATCCGCTTGCCTGCTTTTCACTTCCTTATCGTTCCTTAAATGCCTCACTTAATTAAAGAAAGATGTAGAAAGCTTTTTTTGTCCTCTGCAGTATTTGAAAATGCGTCGTAATATTCATTTTGAGTTGCACTTTCCACAGCCTTAATTTAGATTAAAATGATTTCACGTTTCATTTAGCTTGACCTTTTATTTTCTTCGTAATTGCCATTAAAATGATTTTATTGATTTATTATCCACTTTACTTCCGCAACGATGACTAGAAAATGATGTTTATGACAGACTGCCTAAAATTCCCCTCCGAATAGAGTTGCAATCAATCCTAAAATATCGGGCCTGTACAAGAAAGTTAAAAGTATCGATGGAATTTCACCATCGTTTCACAATAACAAATTAAAATAAAAGTAAATTGGGATGTTGTATCACGTTTTTATGTGTATCTAAACTACTTGTTAGTAACGATTTGGTAAAACATCTTAAAAATGCATTTCAAACACCGTGAAAAAACCACCCCGTACTGTGTAATTTTTTTTGGTTCTTTCAGCAGGCCCGGCTGCACCAAAAAATGCCCGCGAGCCACACCAAAAGGCCTCGCGGGTCGCAGGTTTCCCACCCCTGGTATAAGCGAATGTTTCGTGTACTCAGTCCTGTTGTTGTTACATTGAAACAAGATTTTGAAGCGAGTTGCTCTAGTGGGTATATGAAATTCGATGAGCTTAGTTAAATCAGGACTGTCTATTCTACCATTTACAATTTTGAACATAAATATTAAGTCGGATATAATTTTTTCATCTGAGAGTTTTAATAAATTAATGCTTTCATAAAGTAATTATAATTTACTAGCTGACCCGGCAACGCGTTGCTGTGGCTAATAAAACACAACGTCATCTACTGGATTGTTATCCAACCTTTATAACCACAGCCGTCTTTGAGTTTATCGCGAAGAGACAGACAGATGCCACGGAGGACTTTATTTTATAATACGTAGAGATGGTGTGCAAGATTATAATAATGTGCATGAAATGCTTGGGGTAACTAACGTATTTAAGTTAATAAGGATTAATACTGTATCCGTCTAAATAACTTTTCAATTACCGCAATGTACGTGACCATTTTTCAGAAAATAGAATGGGTATAGTATATCTATCTTTTACGGATAGCTATCCGTAAAAGATAGATATATGCCTTCGTGGACTTTTTTGTAAAAAATGATTAGGCAGCGTTTTCGATGAAAGCTACCAGGCGGCTTGACTTTTTCCGACACTTCTAACAATTATCGTTATGTTTCAATCAATTTACACAAATTGACAAATTACATACCTAAAGCTTCCTCACAAAACTATCTATTGGTGAAAACCGCATGAAAATCTGTTCAGTAGTTTTCGAGTTTATCGCGAACAGACAGACAGACGACACGGGGGACTTTAATTTATAATATGTGGAGATGTTTTCAATGGGAATACCGAGTTTAAAATTTAAATGTCTTAGAAATTTGTGTTGAGTTTTTTCGATTGTATCTGAATGTAATTTAAAATGGGGGACCAGATCGAGGAGTTATATTCGACTTGACTACGTACTAAGGATGTATAATAAAAATTTTAAAGTTGAAATATTCCTAAAACCTCTGGAATTTCGAAGAATGAAATGAATGGATTTGAGCGGAATTTGTAGAATTCCCTTATATCATTATTTATAAAGAAAAATTCAAAACCATATTTATGAAGAAGAGTGTCGGTGGAGGGCGGGCTGTCGGTTTTGTTTTTGTTACGCAAATCTTCAGTTTTCTTCCGATATTAATGAAATTTTCCACAACTTACCCTTCAAACAGGAAGAAGGTCACTATACACGAGATTTTGAAAAAAAATCCTCTTTTCCCACCCCTTAAAGCAAAATGTTGATACTTCTTCATGAAATTTTACAATTTTGAAATAAGAGGAAAATTACTATCTATATCTGATTACGAAAACCTCCACATAAAGCCCGGATATTGCTCGGAACTTCAGCCAAGTAGGGGAGAGTTTGATAATATCGTGCCCCTAAGAACTTGGTCCGATAATTCAGACAGGGTTTGATGTACAGATTCAAAAATGCAGTTAAGTTGTAGAGAATTTATTTAGCTACACACACAGCATAGCAAAATATTAAAAAAATTAAACGGAAAGTAGTTATTTCGATATATTAAACGAATGGGAGACTGTGGTATTATTAATTTATTTTAGGGAAATCAACAGTTTTGATTAATTTATACATGTTTAATTTACCTTACTGAGAAACCAATTATAGATTTCCTCAGTATTTATTTTAGGGAAATCAACAGTTTTGATTAATTTATACATGTTTAATTTACCTTACTGAGAAACCAATTATAGATTTCCTCATTATACTATTACACTGTGTATCTAGAAATTAATATAATTAACTCAAACTGAAATCTTACAACAACCAAAAGATATTACATTAAAAAATATTACATATAACAGGAGGCAGGTAGACATAATATATATCATTATGTCTACCCACCCCCTATATATCAATATCAGACTGGTTTGATGATAACGTACGGAGGTTTGAAAAAAACGTGCCGGTAGGTAATAATATCGTGAATTTCTATGAGTTACCCTAGAATACATTTTAAGTTTAACCAAATCCAGATGAGGAGTACGGACTCCTTCTATAGCTTGAGATATAATTTTAGAACAAGATAACAGTCATGAATCAACGCAAATATCACTTAGGAATTTTTCAGGAGAGTCTTTTCCGCTACATTTCTTATGTATTCAATTCGCCTTGTGCGCGGAATTAACAAACTCGATCATTTAATTTTATAACCTCAAAATAATACAGTAAAATTAATCGTGTATTCAAATCAATTTGGGCATTAATTCTACAATATGTTACTATTAGAATAGAAGGAAACAACGTGTTACAATATAAATACAGAATAACTTACCTCTTGTCAAAAATACCCGCCAAATTATAAGAAACGCCAGTAAAAACTTGCACGACGCGGTGTTATCCGACTTGGTGTTATCCTGCTCGGAGCAAACTTGCCGTGCGCGAATAAGGGGTAGGCGCTTCGGGCTATGATTTTTAAGCGCTGGATAGCACTAGAAGCGTTTAGTTTTTGCAATACGTTGATGCGCGGAATTATCAGATGCGCGGTATTATCAGATGCGCGGTATTATCAGACTCTCCCCTAAGTGTAATAAAAGGTAGTGATTATTATGAATTGTATTGGATATTATTAAAGATTCTAACGGTCAGCTATTGATATTTGACTTTTGGAGAATTATAAGTCACGTTACGCTTCTTCTTTCTTCGTCAACGTTTTGGATAACCTCGAGGAGTTTATCATCATGGAACGTACCCGAGATTCATGCACCATATGGAATTACTTGAGGCAACAAATAGATTTAGCTTGGAAACTAGACGTTATGCAAATCTTGCAATTCTTAGTTTTAACATAATCCATAATCGTATTGACAGCCCATTCCTTTTGGAATGTTATGGCTTATACGTGCCTGAAAAATTCAGCCGTAGTCGTCGACACGACTTGTTCAAAATACCATACGGCAGAACAGATGTTCTAGCACAGCATAGCATGACAAGAGGAATGGTGCTGTTGAACGAAATATCGGAAACACTAGATATATATAACTCTTCTTTAGATAGCCTTAAGATTTTTTTGTTTAATAATCATCTTTCTAGGTGTTAAGACTGTCAAAATGAGAAAATTGTACAGTAATTTGGATAAAAATCTGTTGTGCAATTAAAAAAAAAAATTAAAAAATTATGCTGGTGCTATAAGAAAAAAAGGCAGCTGAGAAATTGCAAAAGTCACATTATGAAATATTTTTTATTATAATAGGTTGATAAACATGAAAGAGCTCATACGTTTGACGGCCGGCGTAGTGCAGTGGTAAGGCGCTTGACTCGCATTCCGGAGGTCGCGGGATCGAATCCCGGCGTGGCAAATAAATTTTATTTGATTAATTTGTGTATTTCACAATTTATTCATTTAAAATAATATATGGTATATTTGCGGCACGTTCCAGAGTGGAAGATACCCTCAGTATCGCCCTGGTGTAAGACTACTATTCAGAATTGAAACGTTGCCTGAAGTGGCTTTTGCCGTGTTTGGTGACCAGATCTGAATAGCCAGGTCCTTCCCCACCTTCCTCTTCCCTATCTCCTTCCCTCCCCACTACCTTCAGCCTTACAACATACCCCAATTGGGGATGCTATAGTCTCACTGGCTCCAGACGGGAGCAGTTGGGATTCTTGTGCGGTATTCATGTAAAAAAAAAGTCATCAAAGTGACTTTTGCAAATTCCTAGGTGCCTTTTTGCTTACGATGCGACGGCAGTATAATATAGTATAAACTATTTGATGTATTGTTGATTAACAATATAATTCTGAAGTTCGAATGTTTTCAATAATACTTCGGTTCGTCTTGTTTATTATTATGTCGTATTTATAATGAACATCTAAGTGGACTTAAAGTCCACTTTAAAGGATGCCCTGTGTTAATCTGTGGCGGGGAAACCCGTCACTGAAGGTGACCGCCTGAAGATAGTATGTGATTGGCTATCTTCGTAACCGTTCGGGTATTAGCCCTATATGTCCGACAGTTAGCTCTATATCGTACTACCACCATGACACCTATTGACACACATTAAAACATATAATTACGCATACTAACGACATCTGCTGAGAGACATCGAAATTACGTAAGTACTCTAACGATATCTGTTGAGAGACAATGAAATTTCATATATATTAAATGAGTTTATTTATTGTTCTGTTATACGTGGTGGAATTTTATTGTATTAAATTGAAATTAAAACAATTTTTTTAACTTATTTCAACATATTTATTTAACCAGTACCGGTTTCATCCTATTATAGACATCTTCAGGCTGGCAATTGACATTCTTTTGTTAGAGAATTTTTATAAAATTTGGTAGGCAGGTACACAATATTAGAGTAGGTACATATGTTTTGGTTATTACATTAAATAATATTTAATAATATTTACATTGGGAAAAAATATCAAATGAAATAATAATATAACAATGGTCACTACAGCAGAATAATCGACAATTTAATAAATTAAAAATAATGAATTGTCCTGCATATCACGTAGGACAAACCGGAAAAGAAGAATCAAACTGCACAAAAGAACACCTCACTAATTGGGCATATCAAAAAAATAAATAAAAAATTTGTCAGATTAAAAAATTACATAATTAAACTACACAACTGTTCGCTAAGGTAAATATGTCATGAATAAGCATCCGGAACAAAATGTTCAAGAATCATTAATAAATACATCGCAAATCAATTAGAATAAAATGTTACCTTAGAGTCTAAGGTAACATTATTCCAAGTAATTACAATGGATATATCAATGGTGACTGAGCACCATGTTCCAACTGCTTATTCATGACATATTTACGATCAATTTTCTTCGTTAGGCGATTAATTTCTAGTAATTCCAATCTGTCTAATTTCTGTCCCTTTTCACAAATGTGAAGAACCTTGACATCTCTATCCTTGTCAAAAGTATGTTGGTTCTCTAGCAAATGCAAGGCTACGTTCGATAAATCTCCCTTTTGATTTACCCAACATGCGAAATGCTCCTTTATACGGGTTGACACTGCTCTTCCTGTCTGTCCCACGTAACATGCAGGGCAATTCGAGCAATTCACTTGGTAAATTCCAGAGTTCTCCAATTTATCTCTCTTATCCTTATTGTTTATTAATAAAAAAGAAAAATAATTATTAATATCTTACCCAAAGAATTCACGCAACAAAAAGCTGTCTTACAATTCTTGTCACTGTCTATCAATTTCGAAACTTTATTTGATACTTTCCCAAGGTATGGTATTTTACTCCATTGTTTTGTTTCAACTTCATTTTCTGGCGTAAGGCCATATGTAATTGAATTTACAGTGAGTTTTTTATTTTTCTTTTTTATTAATAAACAATAAGGATAAGAGAGATAAATTGGAGAACTCTGGAATTTACCAAGTGAATTGCTCGAATTGCCCTGCATGTTACGTGGGACAGACAGGAAGAGCAGTGTCAACCCGTATAAAGGAGCATTTCGCATGTTGGGTAAATCAAAAGGGAGATTTATCGAACGTAGCCTTGCATTTGCTAGAGAACCAACATACTTTTGACAAGGATAGAGATGTCAAGGTTCTTCACATTTGTGAAAAGGAACAGAAATTAGACAGATTGGAATTACTAGAAATTAATCGCCTAACGAAGAAAATTGATCGTAAATATGTCATGAATAAGCAGTTGGAACATGGTGCTCAGTCACCATTGATATATCCATTGTTATTACTTGGAATAATGTTACCTTAGACTCTAAAGTAACATTTTATTCTAATTGATTTGCGATGTATGTATTAATGATTCTTGAACATTTTGTTCCGGATGCTTATTCATGACATATTTACCTTAGCGAACAGTTGTGTAGTTTAATTATGTAATTTTTTAATCTGACAATTTTTTTATTTATTTTTTTGATTTGCCCAATTAGTGAGGTGTTCTTTTGTGCAGTTTGATTCTTCTTTTCCGGTTTGTCCTACGTGATATGCAGGACAATTCATTATTTTTAATTTATTAAATTGTCGATTATTCTGCTGTAGTGACCACTGTTATATTATTATTTCATTTGATATTTTTTCCCAATGTAAATATTATTTAATGTAATAACCAAAACATATGTACCTACTCTAATATTGTGTACCTGCCTACCAAATTTTATAAAAATTCTCTAACAAAAGAATGTCAATTGCCAGCCTGAAGATGTCCATAATAGGATGAAACCGGTACTGGTTAAATAAATATGTGGAAATAAGTTAAAAAAAATTGTTTTAATTTCAATTTAATATATATTTAACATTAAATACCAGTATACCACATACTACATGGCTATTTGAAGCGTTGACACGAGAAGGCGGGTTAAGCGTAAGTGTATGACGTTATGCCCCCAAATTCAAACCATAAACCTATTAAATACCCAATCGTTCTATTTGTCCAAAAATGTCGAATGTTTGTTGGGTTACATTATCACAGATTATTCAACCTTTTTGATGACCTTGGCGATGATGATATTAAATTTTGATAATTACGCCGCCTACGTGACAAACGTATATTTAATTTGGTATTTACACCTTATTGGTATATTAAAAATTTTGCAAATATACCTACTACCTACCCTTTGAAATGTTAAATATAGACTTTCTATTCATGAAATTTGTTAACGTAAACAGAAATAACTCTTATGGAGGTTCCAGGTAAGTGGAAAGTGAATATGTTATTGTTGTTTCTCTGATAAATATGGAAATACAGAGTAGGATTGTATATGTTACAGAAAAAATAAAATTATGAAATTTTCGATCGATTATATCATCGTCAGTTCGGCAGGTAAACAATTTTGGTTCTCACCCATTTGATCTTCCCACATATTTCATTCCCTCCTACTTATTATATTATACCTAATGAATGTAATTTATTGTAAAATTTTAATGTAAAAGCCCACTGGGAATAAATAAATAACTATAGATTATATTTATTTTTGATTAATGTTTTTGTGAACCAATATTTTTCATTCGCGTGTCACTTTTATGACCCTCATGCCTTGTCTAGATAAATTTGATCGAAGGTAATATTATATAATTTCGTTAGAAATACGATATTATGAAGTGTGAATGTCTATAGATAATAGGTATATATAACCGTAGTGCTAGTTATTTAGAATATTTCGAATGTCTGTTCTTTGTTTTTCAGTCAACCACATTAAAAATCATTCGAACAGCCAATTCAAAGTATTTGGGGTTAAATAAGTTTATGGGTATGTTAGGGAAATATTGAATATGTGTAGTGCCAGGTAAGATTCATGTTTTTTGGCGGAAGTTGACTTGATATAGTATGTTTCGCGAGTGAGGTACGTAGTGAGGTGATGTTTTGATATAGTTTTTATTGATGATCTTCATTGAAACCAAGGACAGGTTAGCTTCTCAGAAGTTGGGTTTACTAAGAATAATATAATATCTCTGTTGACCTTATACAAATCAGATAAGTTTTAAGATTTTCACGGCCAAAAGCATTTTCGTTATTTGTTTTTGGGGTGTTATGTAGTGTTGCGCTACCTCCTTCTTTAGCTAACGTTTCGGACATCTACCGGATCTGCCGGATCTGTCCTGATGATGGACACTGCAACGATGTCCGAAACGTTGGCTAAAGAAGGAGGCAGCGCAACACGGCATAACACCCCAAAAACAAATAACGAAAATTATACAAATCAAGTCACGCGACGTTTTGTTATAGTGAAATTTTAATGGACGACGTTAGCTTAATTGTTTCCTCAAATTTCGAAAACTTTTACGTTGTTAACATTTTGCCTGCAATAATTTGTCGTTTTAGTTACAGAAAAATGGGATAACTTTGATCAATATTCAACCTTGAAACTAAATAACCTTTGTGTAAAAACATTTGTGACGGAAAATTTTATCTCACATTTATTGCACATGTCAAAACTATCGAAATAAATGTAAAATAAATGCACATGTGCATGTGAGTATACTAATATAAATGACATGAAATTTTGAGCAATCCTTGAGGAATTTTAAAAATCTTTTTACATTTATCTCTGTCTAAAAATATTTCAAACATAGCTACACAGTTCAACCTACAATACGTTTGAATCTAACTAGAAACCAACTAATTTGATACGTATTTTCGAAGGGTCGTCGTATCCACGTTGCCTGAAAAGAACATTAAAAAGAAATGAAGGGTGGAGGAAATTACGCAGATGTCCGCGATGATCAAAGTCGCCCCCCGAGTCAAAAGTCGCCACATATTACGGTATCTTTAATGAATGAATGGTATCTGGAATCCTTTCGTAAAAAAGAAAGATCCCAAAGTGCTTTGTGTGCAGTTAATATATCTAAATTATTTGTTTCCCTCCTTTTACATTTTACGAGTATATCCCGAGCTCCATTATTTTCACACCAAGCCACTTTACCAAAGCTTTTCTTATTTATGACACCCCAGGCATTCGTCACCCCCTTAATCTCTTATTTGACGGCCGGCATAGACCAGCGGTAAGGCTCTTGACTAGCACTCCGAAGGTCGCGGGATCGAATCCCCGCGTGGCAAATAAATTTTATTTGTGTTATTTCACAATTTATTCATTTAAAAAAATATAAAGTATATTTGCGGCACGTTCCAGAGTGGAAGATACTCTCAGTATCGCCCTGGTGTAAGACCAGCATTCAGAATTGAAACGTTGCTTGAAATGGCTTTAGCCGTGTTTGGTGACCAGATCTGAATAGCCAGGTACTATCCCCACCTTCCTCTTCCCTATCTCCTTCTCCTCCCCACTACCTTCAGCCTCACAACATACCCCAATTGGGGATGTCATTGTCCCACTGGCTCCAGACGGGAGCAGTTGGGACTCTTGTGCGGTATTCATGTAAAAAAAAATTACCTTATCAATCTCACACAGTTTGATCTGTCGTATAGCAAGCCAACTGCATTCATGCTCAATGTTGTTTTCACAGCAGGGCCGTATTTAGGCGTAGGCAATCAAGGCTGTACAAAGGTACCTACACAACAAATTGTTTTTACGTTGTGAATCTGTTATAAGTAGCTCCATCAGTACGAAGTATATGTGCAAATCAATTAGCCACGAAGCAATGCCATATTATCAATGCATTTATACCCAATTCTTTTCAAATTATAAAAAAAATACTTATAATCACGTATTTGAAAATTGAGACATGAATCTCAAATTTGTGTTCATTTTTGAATATGGTGGTTCATGTTATGTTATATCTGAGTCTTAAAGCTAGAAGTAGAAGTGACTATGTGAAATTTCTGAATAGCCCAGAGATGAAGATTGTTTATCGATTTCTTGGCTTAAAAAACGCTCAATCAAAATTTTGACTTATACGTTAGATAGGCAAACTTCATCAACCTAGAACACCTGACATAGGTATTTATAACATTCGAATAAGTGAGGGTACTTTCTAGTAAAATTACCAAAACTGACATAGGTACTTCTAGAATTAATCTACCGATATAAACAATAAAAATGAGAGATTTCTTACAAGCAAACTTAATATTACCCAGCTTTGTAATGCGCAAACACACAAGCTTACCGTCCAATTAGAATGACACTTGAGGCTTGATCAAGTAAGCTGGACCGAGTGTAGAGGTCCAATTTGCATGACAAGTTTACTAGATGGATCGAATCGTTTTTTGATCCTGCTGACTTGTACTTGACGGTAAGCTTAATCGTGTGTAGCGCGCATTTTAACTAAGTAAAATATGATTACGTAAAAAAAAAAACACATAGAATACCCCGAAAATTTTCAAATCGCTTCATTTTCTAAATACGGTGTATCAAAATTTTCAAACAATTTAATTATAAATTTAAATGTTGCCTTTTATAATAAAAATAATAATGTTTTATTTCAGGATGTGGGGAGGATAGTGCAATCCCACACGTCCCATGGGAGGGAGCAGAGAATTATGACAAGGGGTATGGGTAAGGGGGTCATCAGCTCTGTGACGTCATATGTAAAAAGTTTTGAACTACTGTTTTGATTATTTTAAGATGTAAAATTGCAAAATATGTGACAAAATATGTTACAATAGGGGGGGGGGGGGGGGTCTCACAAATGTGACGATGTGTGACAGGGACGGGGGAAAAATCATGAAATTCGTGTGAAATAATTTATGGATGGCTCCTTATACATATTTACACAACAGATTTTAAGTAGAAAAAAATCAAGTATATAATAGGAAGAAAAACATGAGCGATAAAAAAAAAACAATTACGATGTAGGTCTTTTTAAGTTTTTAGCAATAAAATTGCTCTGAAAGGAATTTTTTGAATGATCCCTCGTTTTACTGAAGGTTATTCAAAATCCCCCCCGCCCCCTCTCAAGGCCCCAGGTAGGACTCGCACCGCATGTTCAGCCTCGGAGTAGATCCTACATACGGGCCCAGTATCACAGCCGTGCTGCCAAGCCCAGACAAGACTCTAATTAATTAGAGGTAGTTCTAAGACACTCACTGATAGCCTTTGACTAACGGCTAACTAACCAACTATGAAACACGCCTTCTGTTTCCTAACACCCTGGTATACAAGTTTGATTTGTCTCGGATTTAGATTGCTTACGTTGCTAGTTAATTTGCTTCAACTGTGGGTGTACATAAATGATTTAGCGGTGATGCAACAGTTTAAAAAAAAATCCACACAGGAGGCCCTGAGAAAAAAAAACTCCTTCATGGTCTTTGTCGTCTTGGGGGATGTTGTGTGGGTGATGCTGTGGGAAAGGAAGTTCTGGGAGAAAAAAGTGTATAACGGAAGGGTAGGAATCTGGGGGTCAGTGTGTCCAGACGGGACAGACGTATAAATCCATTCCTCCTACCGCGGTGCAAGGCGATGGGTCGAGAGTTCGACTACCAAAGGCATCTGCCGCCAAGACCTAGACAAGCCTCACCCCCTGAATCCGGGCTCCCGTAGCGAACCACTTGGGGTGACCCATGGCATGAATTATCCGATGGTTCCCGTCGCGGCGGAAAAAATTCCGCCTCTCAAATTGAATACTTAAGAATTTCGATGTATCTACATTCCAGAGTAATCTAAACATGTGTTGGATAAACTAAGATTCCAATTTTATAAACTAAATTTTGATTTACGATAAATTGAGATTACTCAACTATCTTTTGAAAGAGATAATTGAGTAATCGGAAATTTTTTCCAAAAACATAAATACAACTCTAATACTAATTGATTTCTTAACTGAAGTATAACTTGGCCATTTTGAAAAAATAATCAACAATTTTTTCATGATTTAACAATACTTCTCATTATAAATGTGCAACAACCGATTTATCAGATAATCTTATAATTCAATTTCCCAAACAAAGTCGATTTCAGAGTTTTATTTATTATTTTATTTATTTATTTAACGCCCAAAGGGCTTTTACATGTTTGGTAGTACAAATAATTCATGACAGATGATTCATGAACAGATAAAGAAATAATAAAAATAAAATTAGATAAAAAAGCACGCAAGTCATAAAAATACAAAAATACAGCAATTTCATAGGTTTACAAAAATACAGATATGTTTAGGAATAGTTTTGGAATAAGTTTTTTACAAGATCAACAAAATTCGCCAAGTTTATGTTAAATATTATGTCAATATCACCTAAGTACTGATTTTCCGTAGTGTGAAATCGTTGCAGTTTCGTACTTATAGTAAATACCTACCCCACGATACTCGTCGAACTTCATATACCCACGAACGCTTCCAAAATCCTGTTTAAATGCAATAACAACGGACTGAATAATTCTGAGTATACAAAACACTCGCTTGTACCTAGTTTACATGAAGTTAGCAATAGATACGCAGATGTGGCAGATCTATTTAACTGCACGGAAGGTAGGTACGAGAGGGTTATACTATCAAATATTTTCAAACAATATTAATTTTATTTTTACTGTAGAATTTTGTACGTAATTATATCTCTTTTTTAAATTATTTCTTATTTAACTATGATTTCGTGACATGTAATCAATGTTAATGGTATATTTATACCGTTGAAATTAAATAAATTGTTATATGACTGATGTCAGTCAGAACTTCTTTTTAGACCTGTCAGTAGATCGGAAATAATATTTTAACACACTATTTATTTAGAAAAACAACATTTCTTCAAATCATTATGACTAAAGATTAAATGAATTGAAAATTAGGTTTCACATATTTCATTACTTATTCTGTTTTTTTGAAGTAAAACTTCCTTAGCCCCGTTAGAGTGATTTGAAATTCGGATGAAACGGAAATGACGCATTACGGCACTTGCGAAGCATGAAACTGCGCTCAAGGCTCCCATTGGTTGAGATATAAAACGCAAACGACGATAGGTCTGCGCTCATTGGCCGCTTTGTTTTTTTACGGGTCGTCAGAATGTAATTCGTGAATTCGCGCCTCGCCGAGCGCGCCCCGTAGCGCAGCGGTATAGAGCGTCGCAAATCTGAGCGGCCACAGAAATCCAGCGGATGGAGGTTCGAATCCTGCGAAATCCAAAAAAATGAACTTTTTTTTTTGTAAATCAATATCCACTCTTCAAACCACTTTAAAATAAACACGCAAAAAAGCGAGATCTAGCGACTTTTGTAGTTTTACTTCTATTGCGTGTGAATTATACACTCTAATTTTTTTCAATACATTTTACTCTTCTTTTGTATTGGTCGTATTTCTAGGGAGCTCTTGTATACAGTTGTAATAAGTTCTGTTACTTTGACTTCTTTCAAAAGGGAGTCTAATAATACACGTTTCTATTCTCATCGGGCCCGAAAAGAAGAAGATGGAGAGATACGAAATTACGAATGTTAGACGAGAGCGCTAACATTTACAGCGACAAAATCGATGCGAAAATGGCGAAAATGTTTAATACAAAATACAACACGACTCGTTTAAAATAGAGCAAAAATCTCGCGGGCATTATCTTCAACACCATTAAAAGAAACACTGTGAATTTTTTCATACATATAACTTGTAAAATAACTGAAACAAACGTGTTAATAATAATTTTTGGAGCATACTTTGCGATTTTTTTCTATTGAGGGAATTTTATATAATTTGCGTTTCGGCGCGGGCAAAGTCTAGATATTATCTTCAAGAATAACATTTTTTTTTTTTGAGCTTTAAAACTTACCGTGTTTAAGGGAAATATGTAATAAATCGGTACAAATCCGGGTTGCGGGCCCTTAAATGTCTATTTAATCATTCAGTTTAATTTTTGTTAATTTTTATTGTGTTTTCTTGTTTTTATTTTTGTGTATGTATTTACAATTGTTATTATTACATTGCAACATAGCCTAAGTACGTCTGCCATGATACGGGCAAGAGCCTAGTATGAATAATATGTAAAAATTTTGTATGAGATAATTAAAAGCTAACTATTTTTATTGGAGGGCACAAATGTTTCATGTAACGAACTCCAAATGTGTTCAGGAATCGCTGGTTAAAATCCTTTTAGTACTTGCTGATACACCCTGAATACACATTTAGCACGGGCCGTTGATTGCAATTATTGATTCTAGATCTACGCTGAATTAGAGGTTAAGTAGTGTTCAGTTTCCTCACGTGGTTTATATTTCTAGGCTACACCAGCTTGCGACATCTTGCGACAAGTTAACAAGACTAACGCTGGCCGTAATAATACTTCAGATCAACAACCAACTTGTGGGCAGAGGTAGGAGGTAGATTTATATAATGGTGGCACTTCACTTGGCTATTCGTGTTTGGCATATTTAGCAATCGCCTTGGGGAGGCGGGTATGGATACCGCCGCCCAGGGAACAATTTATTGGACAACCAACACCTCTGCAACGGTGAATGACTTAGCAGGGGTGCCCGGGTTTATGGGGTGAGGTTTGTCCGCGTCTTGGCGGCGGATGTGTCTGCCCACCTGCTGCATGGCAGCCTGGATCGGGAGAGACTGGTTAAGAGAGACCTTGTGGTCTCTCAAGCAGAACTCTTTTAAAAAATCGTCTTATACCGCAGTGGGAGGGATGGATTAATATTTCCTTCACTCCTGGACCCACTGACACCCCAGATTCCTACCCACCCCTTATATCTTATCCTTACCAGAACTTCCTCTTCTTCCTTTCCTGAGAGAAAATATTTTCCTCAGGACCTATGTCATCGTATGGACAGTATATTTGACCAGCCTTTTTGAATAGCCTTACGATGGCACTTCACTTATCTATTCATATTCACGTATTTGGCATATTAAGCGATGATCGCAATGTATGGAGAGTATTTTTTACAAAGTATTTGCCTGTTCGGCAAACATAGCCAGTACAAAGCATAGCCATTTCTTCTGAATTGCTCTCGTTAATAAATTATCATGTACCTTATAGACCGACTCGACTCAAAACACCTTTTATTGTGACAATACTGGGACGAACTCAGGACGAAATTCAATCATAAATCGCTTGCATACTTTAGGCAATGAATATGTTAATATCGATCATGCCGGTAATCTGGCCTCATTCAAAAGATGCATTAAATAACATTTGTTAGCTAGTACCAAGTATATATAATACGTCATGTAAACATAATATGCCTACCAGTACTCTAAAACTATTAATGCATTAGAAATCGTAGGTAATTCTAAAATTGACCATACCGGTTAACATAATCCAGGATTTCTTACTTTTTATATTTTATATTTAAGTTTTTGTAGGTAAAGATTAAAGATATCTTATATTTCTACATTTTACTTTTTATTTTTTATTTTTCGTTTTTAAATTTTTATTTTTACTTTTTACCCAATAATTTATAGTTTGTACTTTATATTTTATATTTTGTAATTATACTTTCATACATTTCACCTTTTACTGACTACTTATTACCTTACTTACTCCTTACTTTTTACCTTTTTTTAAAAAGTTAACTTATTTTTACTGTCATTCTTCATGTTGTTATACTATTTATAAGTAATATCAGTAATGTTAATGGCACGTGTTGTGCCGTATATGTGTAAATAAAAAAATACCAAATACGCGTTACGCACTCGTGTCGGTTTTCTACGCACATCAAAGGACTCAAATAGGAAAAAAATAAACCATTTACAACAGTGATGATAAACCTTTTTAACCAGAGGGACAACTTATCCGTTTTCCAAATGTTCGTGGGTCGCAGGGGGTAGGGTAGATACAGATTGAAACGGTTAACTTTGCAGTATGTGGTGTCGAATTATGTCGTATTATGTTGAAAATTTTGTAATTCCAAGGCCAAACCAGTAAATGATTTTAATTTTTAGACAAAAGTTTGTTTTGGTATTTTGTAATACAGATTTTGAGCGCGTAAAATATTTTATTATAATAACAAATATCAATCTTCAAATGGCGTAAAAAAGCGTTGCGTTGTGAAGGTGAAAATTTTTGTACAATTGGTTTAACCATGAAATTCTGTATTTTTTTACACATGTGTAAAATAACACATGATTCAAAATTTAAATAATATTTATTAAAATCACATTGTTGCGATCAAATCGGCATACTCTCTGAATAGCAAACATATTTTTGATTTACAATTTGGCTCCATGTTTAGATGGTTGAACTTGCCTTTATTTGCACGTTTGTCCAAACGTCACTAATGCCAAAAACAACCAAAGCGCAATCACAAATACGCAACGCCAAGTGAAGTGCCACCATAACGTTTGGTGTTATCATTAAAGTGGGATGTTTATTGTTGGGAAGGGCGGTGAAGGGGGAGGGGGGCGTTAGGGGTTAGTTGTGGCAGTCGTCGATACCAATAACACTCTGCCGTGTTACGCGAATTCAAGAATGTTATTTCTTGTTATTTTAATCACAGTCAAAAGCTACTATACCCAATTCAAGTTCGGCTAATTTAATTCAACAGAATTTTTAAATACATTCGAATCGATTTAATTAGATTGAACACGAGTTGATCTCATCTTATTTTATATTTTTGTAGAAAGTAGTCACTTTGTGGTTTGACATTATTAATGAAATTTTTATTTATTTATTTATAATTCTCACCATACAACACAAGGAGTTCTTATTTTTTATTTTTACGTACACAAAAAATTAACCTCACTAGGACTAGGACTAAAAGCCTGTATTGAGGTTAACATTTATAAATTTGAGTGATTTTACACACACAAAATACTAAAATACATAACACTACATTTAAAACCAGAATAAATGTTACCAGGTTAATTCGGCAAATCCGAATATAATATATGCTACCAAATTCTTTTTCCAATTTTTTGTTGTTAAGTATGTAATTATTTAATTTATAATATGAACTAAACCTGTCAATTTGTCTGTCCTGGAACGGGAAACTTTCCTAGTTGGACAGGCAAAGCTTCCTAAAATGTAATTTTTAATTTTTTTTGTATCTATCTATAATAAATAAATATAAAAAACACCAAAATATTATAATAAAATAAGAAATAAAAATATCGTATTAGTGACCAGATGGGTAATTTAAGTATGATTTGTAACAATATAGACCATAAATAAATCTTTAATTACTATACCCACCAAGAAACAAAGCTAGTTCAAAACATCTAGGGTGACAATCCAATTTTGGCAAATGAACTCAAATAAAATCTATTTATTTAAAAAAAGCTTATTATAAAAAAAAATATATTATTAAAAAACAAATCTAATTATTTAAAAATTGAAATCTTATTATTTAAAAAAGGACAAGGATGAAAAAATAACATGCCAAATCCTCTGTCAACACAAATATCTTAACATAAATATCTTTTTAAATTTATCTAATGAACTGGAAGATTTAATGTAATCTGGCAGAATATTAAACATAAGTGGAGCTTGGTATAAATAGTTTCTTTGGCCAAAAGATGTTTTAGTATATATTGCCATAAAGTTCATTGTTGAGCCAATTCTAGTGGTATGGATTTGTTGGGTTCTTTCTGCAGATTTAGTATTGATAAAAAATCTACAAATTATTTTAGTGATGTACAGCTATTTTACACACATAACATTAGATTCCTTGTAAAGTAGTTTAGATGGATAACGAATTTTTTTTTGTACATGACTTTAAGAATTAATTTGTGAGCAATATTTAGTGGTTCTTCATTGGACTTTAGACAGAAAAATAAAACTAGAAAAATAAAACTTAGAAATAAAACTATAAATCGTGGTTACAGATATTGTTTTAATCAAAGTTATTGTTTTATTTCAATTAGTGCATATTTTTTAAAATTAGCCTTAAAGTTATCCTTAACCATTTTTGGGGTGCTATGTAGTGTTACGTTACCTTCTTCTTTAGCCAAGGTTTTGGACAGCGTTACAGTGTCCATCATCAGGGCAGATATGTGATGATGGACACTGTTACGCTGGCTAAATAAGGAGGTAGTGCAACACGGCATAACACCTCAAAAATAAATAACGATAATACTTTTGGCCGTGCAAATCTAAAACCATATTTGAGCCTCAAAGTTTTTTGCAATCAATATGCTTACGATCTTCCAACTTTTAATTGGTTCCGTCCACATAAAGTCCGCACAACGTGCTGAGCCACTCCCGACAAATGGCAAAATAAGGTATTCTGTTCAAGTATTTATTAATACTAAAATTGGTGGTGATTGCTTGCCTACTTGCTCTCGCAGCTCAGCGCATTATGCAAATGTCGTCGTCTGGACTGTTCAAATTGATTGAACATTATGATTTCTAATTGTTGCCCATTTGAATCGCTTTAAGCCATCATTGTTGATCAGAACTAGATCATTAAAATTATTATTATTAGATTCGTAGTTTGTCAGAGAAATATGTACTGTCAGTATCGCCCTGGTTAAATACCATTATTCACAATCAAAACTTTACGTGACATAGCTTCAGCCGTGTTTGGTTATAGATTTCAATAGCCAGGCATAGGGATGCAACGATATATCGGAAAACCGATAAATATCGATATATCGACTCCTAAATATATCTATATTTATCGATATCGACGATACGCTGATATCGATATATCAATATCGAAAAACACAATACATCGTATTGAAATATCGAAAAACCCGCCCCTATTAAAATACCCACAAAATCGGGTAAAATGCTATTATTATATCTTTCTGTTCATGTAAATACTCTAAAAGTTATTTTTGAAACATGGCAAGAGATACAAGATGTATTTCCCAAACTTTTTAAAGTGACAATGAGTTGTCTACCAATTGTGGCAACAAGTGTTGCTTCTGAACGTCTTTTTTCAAAGGCAGGAGCCACTATAACTCAAAGCAGAAACCGGCTACAAGGAAGGAAGGAAGCAGACTGAAGTTACTATTTTTAAGTTCGATAGCTGGTACAAAATAATTGTTTTTTTTTAAATAAATTTATGATAAAAAAGACATTTTATGTACCTATCCAAATTTTGTGATTATTCACATGAATAAGAATAAAAAATTACATACATCATAATCGATTTTCGTTTCGTTTAACTAAAACTACATTGGATTTCTATAAGCTTTTAAAAAAAGAAGAAATATCGATATATCGACCTGCTGGACCGATATATCGATATATCAATATCGACTTAACTCGACATATATCGCTATCGATATATCGATATTTTTAAAAACCTTGCATCCCTAGCCAGGAACTTCTCAACCTCGCTCCCCTCCACATTTCCTTCGGTTACATTGCATGCCCTAATACTAATAATGCCCCAATAATACCATAGTTCCGCTGGTTTCTGGTAGTTGGTACTGGTGCGGTATTACCATTAAAAATGATTCGGTTAGGTTAGGATTCTTCCGTATAAAAAACCTAAAACATAAATAATTTATGGCCAACATTTTGTGGAAAAAGGAAAATATATACGTTTGAAATCATTGTTCTTTTGACGTTCGATTGAATTCCCTTTAAAAAAATTTCCAACCTTGTCGATTTATCAATCGTATGATTTGAAAACATTTCACTACTACGAAAATGACAACCACAAAAAGATGGTTTAAAATTGTATTATTATTTTTTTAATTTTATTTATTAACGAATTTTATAAATTAAAATATTTTGTCATTTTCTCTACCACCATTAAAGGCTAATCCCCGTATTATTACGGTCATGTGATGATACGGCCAAAATATTGGAATACAATATATATCTTTGGATATGAGCTAATATAATATTATATTACTGATCAAGGAGTCCAAAATTAATAAAAAATAATATTATGGTAGTCGTACATGATTTATATTATAATGTAAGAACAAGGAAAATAATATTAGTAGAAAAAAAATATTAGGTCACATGAAAAAATAGAAAAAACTACAATATTAGAAGGTAAGATTTATTTATTTATTTATTTATAATATTAACGCATTTCGGCTTTAACATAATATATAACATAGTGTATAGCAACAACATGTAAAATACAGCTCAGTGAGTTTGTAAAACAGAAAGAAATAGTAGAGAAAGACGTATGTAGATATTCAGATAACAAAACGAAAATAAATGCTACGATATTTACTATATATATTTGTATACAATACATGCAAATAACCTATCTTAAACAGGATAAATGATTTATTATTTCATACTTATATTTTATCAGCGACACATTCCATACATCTATGTGCGAAAACATATTGCCTAAGTTTTGAATTCTGTGTAGTTGTATTGGTATATTGAAATGGGACATGGTCGTAGTGTTGCCACAATAAAACGGTAGTACTTTATAATTTAAAAAGCTTAGGAATTTTCTTTTGTTAACTTTCTATTGTAATACAAGTAAAATTAAACCAATTATTTTTCAAAATACAAACATTTTACCGATTTTACCGCAGATTATTCATGGTAGGTACCTGTCTAGAAACTTGATTATATTCACGTTTATGGTTATTTTGTCAATTTGAATTAAGTGATATTAAAAAAAATATATGGAAAAATATAGATGGATAGATTACGATTTTTGAATTCACGCATTATTTACAACAGCTGGGTACCTAGCATGGTCGATCGACATAGGTTCTATCGAAAATGTCGGTAACTTGTCATCGCTCCCGACCACGACTGCAGACCGCTAACGAACAAATAACAGTTTAGGTCAAATAAATTATGAACCCTTAGTCGTTGTGAACTTTTATTTGTTCATTAGCGGTCTGCAGTCGTGCTCGGGAGCGATGACAAGTTACCGATATTTTCGATAAAACCTATATCGATCGACCATGCTAGATACCCAGGTCCCCTTTCCATTGGTCCAATGTTGAACACGGGTAGTAAAAAGAGATAGACATGGAATTATTTGACTAATTACGATAAGAATCCCAAAATTAATAGTTAATCAATCAAAAAAATCACCGATAAAATGTGAATAAATCTCAATATAATGACATACCACGCATTATTTTCGAAGCAATAATAATTTATCACATCTCTGGAATTCTCAGAAGGTGTGATGCGATAATATTCCTATAGAATCTGCTTTGGTGTTCGAAGCGCGCACTTTACACGCGCGGTGTAGGCGTAAATATCTGAGTAAGTATATTACCTAAGATGCTTAAAAATGAATATGATCTTACCCGTATATCCCTAGAATCTGCTATAAATTTGCCTACACGTCTTGAACGTGTGTAAATTCTCATTTCACTTTTTTACGTTTATCATTTTAAGGCCTTTTGCAGAAAGAATGAACTTTTTTTAATACCTTCGTAAAATTCTTATCAACATATTTGATGACAGGCCTGGAACGCATGAGCTTTTTTTACGAGGGAAAGCTCGCTGAGGTTTATATCCGCTCTACGATTGACTTAAATGGAAAGTTCCCTCTTTCTTTCTATTGTTTATAGATCCTCGCAGAAAGAGCTTACGGCGGTTTTTCTACAACGGTTGTCAATATCCGGTCATCATTGTACGTTGTTTTTTTAGCTTTTGTCCCTGTCTGCTGACTACGGGGTGATTCAAATGCGAAAATACAGATGGAGAAAACGAAAATAGATTATCTTCTCGATTGATAAATAATACGAAAAATCAGAAAAATAATATGAACTCTGGAATGGAAAAGTATTAAAATGAAGGCTTGGATGAATTTATGCTGGAAAAGTAACTATTCATTTACCGAATGTCAGTAACGTAGTAAAAAATTATAAAATAACAATATACCAGTATTATGATAATGTATGAGTATTATATAATATAATAACACGGTCATTGTTTGGTTTTGAAACGAAAATACGCATAGTTCCTGTTGGGTTATTATTTTTTATCCAGTTCCTACCTCTCCCTTTCTGGCAAAGTATTTGAAATTTGGAACAATGGCAAGAAAAATAGTGAAAATTTGAGTGCATTTGTTTAGAAAACAGAAGAAGTGTTGGAAGTAATTTATAAAAAAGAAAGTTGTTGATCTTTTTCGTGAATGCAATCTCGTTTTTAATTTTTAAAAAATTGACCATCTCGGAAGTATCGTTCTGTACTCTTTCGTGTTGTTGTGACGATAAATAGCTCACAGTACCTACCGCGATGGAACTACATAACGATATAACTATACAGTGTTTGTGTCGTGTGCTCCTTCGCAGAGATACAGTGGTAAGTGATTGGTCATCCCTTTTCCTGTTTTAAGGCCTGGTGTGCAATATTTTATCAGAATCGAAATGAAATTGTGGATTTGTGTAGAAAACAAACCCACACCACACATAATTTATTATGTAGATTTTTGTTTGAGTAGTACCTATACTATCGCCTGTTTTGGGAGACGGGTATGGGTACCGCCTCTACAGTAGGGTTCGGTACTCCTAAGTGGTTCGCTATGTTTGGAGACTTAGCAGGAGTGTCCGGGTTCATAGGGAGATTTTTTATCCGGATCTTGGCGGCCGATGCGTCTGCTCACCTGCTACTCATGGCGTGGGCGAATCAAGAGAGAAAGATTAAAGGAGGCGTTTGGCCTCTCCATTTGAACTATCTCGACCCATTGCCTTACACTGCAGTTGGAAGGATGGAATCATATGTCCGTCACTCCTGGATACGCTGACCCGCCGATTACTACTAGACTGCATACTTAACGTTAAAAATAGGAGTAAAATTACTGTCAACATCACAAAAGGGGAATCCGGGAAATGGCGGGGACATTAGCTAGCTCGTTCTTTATAATTGATATTGATGAAATTAATTCACCCGTTTTATGTACGATTCTTTCTTACTGAACAAAACAAGGTACTTATATTCACAAGGCATTTAGACTAGTTCAATCCGAATTTACGTATGTAGGATTGGCTTGTTATTGATGTATGTTGTTATTTTAGTTTATTTGAAAGCATAATGATCGGTATTGTAGTTCGGCTTTGCGAGGCTCAGTCAAGGGATATAGAGTGCTTCGTAAAAAAATAAATTTATTGCCATTTTGTGTTCATATAATCAAGATCAACATTCCACAAAATAACAACCAACAGAAGTCTATTCAAAACCGTTATAAATTGAAATAATATTGTTAGAGGTTCTATCTCATATAATAAATCACGATTTTTGCCGAGATGGTGAATGGAAGATTAAGTATTTCAGGTTCCATGTATTTTATTTAGATATAGATTATACTTGCCTCTCTCCACCAATTCTCGGTTCTAATATAATGAGGAAAATTTGCACCTCGGCGCGTGCCTTCTATAGCGTAGTGGGCAAAGTGCCTGACAAGTCTCAGCGGCCAGAGAGACAGACATCAAGCGAACGGGGGATAGATTCTAAAATATTTAATAGAAATACGGGGTAACACATGCATTACGTACTTAAACGACTTACAAATAACACAGAACAAAGTTATTAAAAAACTCTTCTATTATAACCCATACACTCCCACAAAAAAACTATACCAGGAAATGAACTTTCTGAAAATAAGAACATTATACGAATTCAACATATGACTTTTAATCCAGAAAATACAAAATGGACTACACACACACAAACACAACATTTATAAAAACATCACAAGTACACGAATATTATACTAGACAACATAATAAATTGTTCACAAATACTGTTAAGACTGAAAGTGGCAAGAGAAGCATTGGCCACGAGGTCGTATAATCTCCTCCCAGATAACCTAAAATAGAGAAGAATATAAATACCTCTAAAAAAGAAACTATTTAAACTTAAATAGAGAACTCCAGTCCATTTTTATTTTTATTTTTTTAATGAATAAAGACCTTCAAACTTAAATAACTGCATTTTTATTTTTATAGTTAGTTTTAAAAGTTAAAATAATTGTCAAAGTTTTAATTTTTCAAGACCCTTAGAAAACCATCGTATCATGGTGGATTGTGTGACTCATCACCCACGGATAGTTTTATTTACTTTCAAGTTGTCATTTTGAATCAGTGAAGTTATGTCTAGGGAAATTTCCCTAGATCTAGGGGAGAAAAATATTTTTTAGGGAAAAGGGAAATCAGGACAAAATCTAGGGAAATTCGAACTCTGGCAATTTTTTTATTACATATGACAATATTACTGGTATTATTTATGTATATATACGTATATATATTTTTTGGAATTCCTATGAATCTTAATTATTGTTCATGTACTTCATTAGTGATGCAACGAATACTACTTTTACGAATACGAATATCAAACCTACTATCCGGCGAATACCAATACGAATACGAATAACTTAGCAGAGTAATAAAACACTCATTTATTTAACCTTGTTCTGTTTGTTTTATTATAGGTACTAATAATTAAAATTTACAACTGTCAAATTTTTATTCAGAAAACA
The DNA here is from genome assembly GCA_929108145.2 of Limnephilus rhombicus. Classification (NCBI taxonomy): domain Eukaryota; kingdom Metazoa; phylum Arthropoda; class Insecta; order Trichoptera; family Limnephilidae; genus Limnephilus; species Limnephilus rhombicus. The sequence continues at coordinate 40,218,527 of OV815278.1, forward strand.
TAACATCTGGAGATTCGCTGGTGATAGGCGATTTCATTTTCATTTTCCTTTATAGACGAATTTTTACCTCCCCGTGACAATTCACAAGCACAATATCTGCATCTCGCTTTGCTTTCATTATCTAAAATTAAATAACCACAACACTATGTGGTTAAAATTGATGTTTATTAAGTAGGTACTTGTTCTATGGGCAATTACTTCTAGGCAAGTACCTACCTAATTTTATTATTTTCTTTCTATTCGAATTAGTTCTATAAAACAAAAGAAGTTAGCTTCTTTGTCTTAGGAGAAAAAATGTGTTCCATTCTAAAACCCTAGCCACCACTGTAATAATTTATTGGATGTAAATCAAGAAATGGCGCTTTTTACGCTCTTGTTTTTTTATAGGTTTTATATTGTGTGATCTTGCAGTTGGAGATTTTCTTTGCTACTCGCCTTTGCAAATTAAACACGTTTTGCATTTGTCTGATCGTACTTTATATATTTCTTGATTTACATCCAATAAATTATTACAGTGGTGGCTAGGGTTTTAGAATGGAACACATTTTTTCTCCTAAGACATACAAAATACCGATTTTTGAAAAAAAAAATTTTTTTTTCGCAAACGACCACATCCATAATGCCATTTTTTTAATATTAGCACCCTAGCACACCCAAAAGTCACGAGCCGCCACTGTTTGCGAAAGGACTTTTTATTTAAATTTAGTTCGTTTTACTTTGCAGCTAACTCACATGTAACAATATGCTTGCACTTGTCCTGTGCTATCGACTGTCAAATACTGAAACTACATAGAGAAAGAACGCGTATTAAATGAAAAATTCGAGGTTCATAGTACAGTGCCACAAAATCCATAGACATTTTGACATTTCTGTGACAATTTATTAATTGAAAAGTTTTTTTTATAGTATTCGTATTCGTAAATATATATTCGCCGAATACGAATATTCGGTAAATGTCTACTATTCGGCGAATACGAATATTCGTATTCGTATTCGTTGCATCACTGACTTACATGCAATGTTATTTTTAACACTGACAACTCAAAATAATATTATGTATCTAAAAAGATAAATGGGACCTCTGAAAACAAAAAAACAGTTTTTTTAAGTTCCGTTTTATCGGTGATTGCGGTTGATTTTATCGTGCAAAGTTATTTTTTTTTAATTTGGAATTCAGTGGTGAGTGTATTCGTACTTTTAAATTATTATTTCACGTAGCAAAAAGTATTTTATTTGGAAAAGCACAGTATTTTAAGTACATTTACCAAATTCCGATATCTTTCCAATTAATTAATCATATTAATTAACATATAACAGGATTAGTGTTACACAATCAGGTTGCTATGTAGGTAATTGCGTAAATGTGAAACTCTAGGGAAATTTCACTTCGAAATCTAGGGAAATAATTTTTTTGGGCAGAGCATCCCTGATTTTGAATGTAAGAATTAAAATGGCGGAATGAATATAGCATGACTCGATGACTTTTGTGTGAGAATACGATACGTTTTTTATTCAAGATTAACTGCTTTTAATATAGAAAAACATTGGTAAAATGTCCACATCTCACCGCTACTGTTTTTGTATTTTAACAAAGTTCAATATATAAACAATAAATCATCTTTTTCATTGCAAATACAGACATTGTAAGCCATCTTTGTACATTGTTTTATGTATAACACATACAGAAACACTGGTATTTATAATAAACTGATCATGACGATTGTGTAATAACTTGTATAAAAAGCCTTTGATGCTAAAAACAATGTATATAACCAAATGTCAAATATGACCTATTTATGATACGACTATATGTAACCTCAAATATAGCCCTTTTCCGTCATAATTTTAATTGTTGAGAGCCTAAATAATGTTTCCAACAAACACAACAACTATTATTTATCTAAATCTCTTTAACAGAATGAAAATAACCAAAAAACACAAAATGTTAAATGGCGTGCTTGTCTTACGTGGCGTAAGATTTCAAATGTCAATACATCTTGATACACTTCAACACACGTGAATACGGGTTAGCAGTGAGGTCACCGCTAACCATTTCAGTAATGCCAACTTGACGCTGTGTTTTGAGGAGAGGTTTAAAAATGAACTTTTTAATAATTTTTTAAAAACTCTGCTTTTAATATTATTAAATAAAACTTATATATTCAGAATCAGCGTTTATTGGTCTATATGAACATATTTTTTTAAAGCCATAATATTTTTCACTGGAGTTCCTTATTGTTAGAACAAAATTAAAAATATTACTACTATACTATACACTACTTTATATATAAAATACTATACTCTGTACTTAAGTTAAGAAAGTGAAATATTATGTTTCTTTTAACTTAATAAAAAAAATAATAAAATAAAAATCCTACGAAATCCAAAAAAAAACATTTTTATTTTGTGAAATCGATATCCAATCTTCAAACCACTTAAAAAAACAAGCAAAAGAAAAGAAAGCGACATCTAGCGACTTTCTAGTTTCACTTCTACCGTGTGTAAATTACACACTCTGATTTTTTTGTTTTAATTTATCGGATAATCTAGGAGTGTATTCATAAAAGGGCAGATTTGAAGTACAATACAATCGGAAACCTATTATTTAGTTAATATTTTCAAGAAGGCTTATCTAAGGAATCGTTTTACTGCTGCTGAATATTACCTATCAATTCGTTTTCAGGTTTTTGTCTTCAAGCTGTTATATTTTACGATTATGTAATCTTTGGGGATGCTGTGTGTAGGGTCTTTTTGAGGAAAGGAAGGAGTTAACCTGGGTCTTGAAGAGACGACCCATGTTGTAAAAGGTAAGAGAGAGGAAACACAAAGGCCTGCAAAATCGTTACAAATCCGAGCTGTTGAACTCAAAAACGAGTCGTAGAAACGATCCATTCTCATGTGACAAATGCCAACTGTATACAGATGATAGGCGCGCATTTGGCGTGTTTCCCGACTACACACCGGTGCCGAAGGGATTAATGGCGCTGGTTCCTCGTAGCATGTGCTCTAAAGATTAGTGTCCGACCGAAACAGGACTTTCTACCGAAACCGAAACCGAATCTTCGGTATCTGCCGGAGTTTCGGCCGAAACCGAAACCGTAACCGAGCCTTCGGTCGGTCACTACTAAAGATTGCAATCCACATGTTAAGACAGTGGGATCTACCAAACGGACCGCTCGTTTCTTAGAGTTTGCAGAGAGTTAAGGGTCTTTTGGGGCTCCAGACGGCCGCCAAATTCAACAGTGGAGCGCACTTGTTTGTAAAGGGTCAGCAGTAGCAGTATAACTAAAATAGAGTGGCCGGTAATAATGTCCCCTGTCAAAATGTTCCGATTAAAATGATTTTCTTTTTCTGTTTTTCTGTGCCTTGCTCTTTCATATTTTTCGTTTAGATTATTATTGTTATCATCTTCTTCAATGATATATTACATTGACGGGAATAACCTTCAATAGTTACAAAAGGAGAGTTTTCTTATAAAAAATTGAATATTCATTTAGACTTTCATAAGAAAAAGTCAATAGTTCCATATGAATGAATTCGGATATATTTATCCGAGACGCTATCTGGGTTACTAACCAATTCTTAGAATGATTGTTTCCAATAAAAATGGTAGTTGCTGTAAAATGAAAAAAGAATTAGTTGAAGATAATATTGTTAATTCTAAAAGAAAAAAAAAAATAAATATTGACAAATATGACGATTTGACAGAAGGTGGCCATAGCGAAATTAGTTAACGCGCACGTCCTGGTTAGACATGTTTGGGTTTGAGTCTCAGTTGCGACCATAGTCTTTTCTGTTTTTCTTTGTCTTGTTCTCTTTTGTATTTTTCATTTAGATTATTATTGTTATCTTCTTCTTCAATGACCAATTAAAATGTTCCCTGCCAAAAAGTTTTTAGTTAATAGCCCTACAGTGTAAAAACACAAATCGATATCGTAATGAAAAATAAATAAGGTTAGGTTATGTAAAGTACACAGGTTAGGACAATAATATGCTGCTTAAGGCTCAGCTGGAGAGATATGAACCTGGTGACAAACTAAAGTTCTCGTGGGGAGGAACATTCATAATTTTTGAACATACATATTTGGAATTCATTGTGACTAGCTGACATTGTGAGTCATAAGTCACAATGTGACATTGTGACTTATGACTCACTAGCCAGTACATTGCAAAGTTTGAAAGGAGGAGAAGTCAATTTTGTCATTGGAGATTTAAATGCCAAAATTGGTGAAGGTCGCCGCTCTCATATAGTTGGTGAATATGGCTTAGGCATAAGCAATCAAAGAGGTGATAGACTATATGGTTGTATTAAATACCTGGTTTAAACTCCCGAAAAGAAGGCTTTATACATGGAGATCACCTCAGGATGAAACAATCTATGATATTGTCAGGAACCAAATAGACTATGTGTTAGTAGACCATAGATTCAGGAACTCTGTAAAGAGAGTCACCACGTACCCTGGTGCGGACATTGGTTCTGACCATGTTTTGTTAACTGCCGATATTGTTTTACGCTTAAAACAAATAAAAAAGCCCAAAAACAAAATTAAAATGGATATCTCGAAACTCAACGAAGAAGTGGTCAGAAATAAGGTATCTCAGACGATAATATTAAGCTACTCCCTTGTGATCCATCGATAGAAATACACACAATGGGATAACCTTAAGTCAGTTATATGTGAAACCTGTGATACAAATTTGAAAGCTGATAAGCAAATTATAAAAAAGAATTGGATGACTGACCACATCTTGAACTTAATGGATGAGAGACGTAAACACAAACATAATGAGACACAATATAAAAACTTACAAAGAACGATTAGACGTGAAATTAAAAAAAGCCAAAGAAGAATGGATGAAGTCACAGTGTGAAGAACTAGAGTCATACAGTCGTAGTCACAATGCATTCAAATTTTACAAAAAATTGAAGGAAATTACGGGCACTTCTAGAAGAATTACTCCACCATGTTTAGTTGACGATTCCAATAAATTAATATTGGATGAAAAAGATATTTTACAAACATGGGAAAAGTATATTCATGAAACATTCAAAGATATTAGACCTGATATTAATATTCCTAATGATCAATTGCATGGACCATCGATTTTAAAATCAGAAATTTTATAAAGAAATAGAATAGAAATATCAGAAATAAAGACTTCAGGCAATAGAAAAGCGTGCGGATCAGACGATATTCCAGTTGAGGTGTTGAAGCGCTTTAATAATGAAAATGTTGACTACCTGTTGAGGTTACTTAACTCTATATATGACACAGGGAATATACCCCAAGATTGGCTAAAATCCACCTTCGTGACATTGCCTAAAAAACAATACCCTAAGAAGTGCAGTGACTATCGATTAATAAGCCTGATGAGTCATGTCCTTAAATTATTCCTTAAAATAATACTTGCCAGAATACGCAATAAGTGCGAGCAGGACTTGGATGACACTCAGTTTGGCTTCAGAAATGCGTTCGGGACGCGTGAAGCATTATTGTCTATTGATGTACTATTGCAAAATTGTCGTGACCAAAGAAAGGAAGTCTTTGCCTGTTTTATTGACTACGAAAAGGCATTTGACAGGGTAAAACATGCTGACCTAATGAAAATGCTTGCGGATTGTAACGTTGACACCAAAGACCAGAATTTCATTAAAAACCTGTATTGGTTCCAAACAGCAGAAATAACACATGGAAATGAGAGATCTAATGCAATTGCCATTCAGCGTGGAGTACGAAAAGGCTGTATCCTGTTACCACTATTGTTTAATCTCTATTCCAACTATCTCTTTAAAAGAGCCCCAAGTAATACTGAGAAGGGTCTGAAGATCAACGGAGTTGTCATTAATAATATAAGATTCGCAGATGATACTGTATTACTAGCTGACTGTATCAATGACCTCCAAGACCTATTAAATCTTGTTAATAATGCTGGTGAGCAACTGGGCCTAACAATCAACGTCAATAAAACTAAATGGATGACATTTGGACGACTAGATCACTCTGAATCAGTGATACAGTTAAATGGTTGCAATGTCGAAAAGGTGGAGAGATTTAGATACCTCGGCAGTATTCTCACGAAGACTCTTGACCCAGATGTGGAGGTTAGATGCAGAATTGAAGCAGCAAGAACGTCGTTCATTAAAATGAAATCCCTCTTCTGCAATGACAATATCAGCTTAAAACTAAGGCAGAGAATGCTAAAATGTTATGTGTGGTCGGTCTTGCTCTATGGATGTGAAACATGGACCTTGAAAGTAAATATCATGAACAGGTTAGAGGCTTTTGAAATGTGGCTTCACCGGAGAATGCTCAAGGTCCCATGGACCGACATGATCACCAACATAGAAATTCTCAGGCGGGCTAGAGCAGATAGAGAACTGCTTACATTAATAAAAATCGGGAAAATTTCATATCTGGGTCATATACCTACTTCGAGGGGAGAAGTATCACTTGCTCCATTTGATATTGAAAGGCAAGATAGAGGGTCGCCGAGGGCCTGGTAGGAGACAAATGACTTGGCTGCGTAATATACGAGAGTGGACCGGCATTAGAAGTGTGGAGGAGCTATTCCGGGCAGCGCAAGACAGAGAGACATTCTCAAGAGTGATCGCCAACGTCGGGGGGACGTGATACGGCACACAAAAAAGAAGAAGTGACTAGCTGTTTCGCAGGTCTTTGCTGCTAGGCCCTGCGGGCAGCTTTTACATTCGGCATCGCCCGGTTTGAGTGTAGGCAACCATTTTATAAATCCGATAAAAACTGGTTGCAAAAACAGCCAGTTCTTCGGATCCACTGTGATGCAATGACATTGAGTTAAAGTAACCGTGACAGGCTATGATACCATGTGTAATCTCTCCATATCCCTATAAATCCGTAGTAGTTATATCTAGGGAAGAAACATCCACATGTGAGCTGCTGGCGGAAGTAGCATCATCTTGTGTCGAATTCATGAATTAGAAACCGAATTATAGTAGTAGCTTTGTGTGAAATTCCCCGTACACAGATGTTATTTGAGGCGCGGCCGTTAGGCGTGGCGTCCGACATGCACTCGTGGATGGGTTCTGAAATTCAAACACGCAGAAGCTAACGTAATAATATTCTCCGATAACATACTGAGTCTGCTGATTTTAATTAATGGTACCCATTTATGCTAATAGGAATTTTAATAAATTCGGCAATGGTAAAATTTAAGAAGAGTTTGCAATAAAAAATGATTTCCGAAGAGAATTCTCATTAATACTAATCCTCTTCACTATCTCCATAAACGAAATCAGCAGCAACACCATCTGTAGCAAAATTTGGTGATGTGGAGATGATCTATTTACATTCCCTAACTGGTTTGCACCCACAATGATACCCCGTCCAGGGACACTCACAGGAGTGGATAAACCGTTTAATCGAGGAGTGTAAGCTCTGCAGAGGTAGGAATGGGGTTAAGCCATTCTAAAACTGAACTCACGGTTATTGGAAGAGACAAAACACAAGGCGACCTCTATGGCAACGGGACGAGGTTAAAACAGATTGAGTACCTTAGTGCCGAATATTTTTAATTTGAAGAACACTTGTTTTTATAATATTAGTGAGAATAAAAACTTAAATTAGACTAGCTACATAAAAAAATCAATATATAAAACACATCACTTGGTAAGACGGTTCAATTTACAAAAATAACATTTTGAGAAAAACACAAGCTAATTGTCATGGTTAGGGCGATTAGAATTTTACCGCCGACATTGCAGAGGTTAATGCAATATTTCGCCCTATCTATAATGATTAGATAATTTCTAGAGCACTTTTTTTGTGTAAAATCACCTCAAGGGCGCTTTACAATTTATTATTTACAAACAGATACAGAAACAGCACTCTTACCTAGCAGATCATTCCGATAGGTACATTTTTATTAGAATGTTTATGCTTGCAGAAGATACGACTTTTCAGGCAGAGGACACTATATTTAAAACACTTGCCATAGAATTATTTAACGATTGCTTTTCTCCATTATTATTGACTAGCTTTTTAGGTATTCATATATTATAGTTCATGGTATTAGGGGGGTTCCCACTCCGCCTCCACCGCCACCCCCTCCTCCCTCCCGCATTTATTTGAAGTACTCTCCTAATAATTTGAATCGAATAAAGAATTATAGATATCTTACTAATCGTGCCACCTATTGCAATTTTTTTATACAAATTTCATGATGCCAGAGCTCCGAGCTACAGCCTGTATGTTATTTTGATGTATGAGTTTTATTATTGTAAAGTTTCATAAAAATCCATTCAGTGGATTTTGCGTGAAAGAGTAACAAGCATACACACATTCATACATCCATACAAACTTTCGCCTTTATTATATTAGTAGGATATTACATTTATGAGAGGATAAGTGGCAAAAGTAGAGCTGATATTTCCTTTGAAAGACTATAGAATTTAGGAATCTTTAGGACTGAAGAATTTTTATGAAATAACAATAAAACGCTTATAAGTTCTAATTTTCTTCCATTTTTCCACAACTAGTTAATCACGATGTCGCGGGATATGAAGGTAATTAAGGTGAAGGTGAAAGGTTTTTGAATTTATGAATATGAATGTCTCTATCCACCCACTAACTTATCCACTAAATCATGAAGATAAATTCTACACTATTCTAGAAATGTTGGCCTTCGAACACCTGCTTCTCCCAACAAATCCCGGATTAACATGTAAAATAAATAAAAAATCTTCGAAACCTAAACAGCTTAAGAAGATATAAGTAAATCAGACGATAGACCCACTTCATCAACTGCGTAAAATCAACTGATTTTCGTATTTCGTACAGCGTATATTTCTCACCATGTTTCTTTGATTTTTACGCGTGCATGTTTTCATCGATTATTCTTGCTTGGACATTGGAGGGGACCCCATCACTTTCCCAATGGCGTTATAAGGAAATATATGATTTCCTCCTTCACCGCACACGTCAAAAATCTATTTTATTGAACGAAGCTACATTTATTTGATCGACTCTAGACCCTCCAATGTCCATGCATACGGGGTTAGAAAGCAGTATGCAAGTACTTACATTAACACAATACAAAAGAATAATAAATAGTATAATTTTTCTGAAATCTATCGAGAAAAATATATAGAGATAAAAAAATGTTAGTAAATAAAAAGAAAAATAAGAGCTGCGCCCGATTGACGAAGTCTGGATAAGAGAAAGTAATAGTGATAATATAATGCAAGTATTTACAATAATAATAGAGCTGTGCCCGGTTGAGGAAGCCTGGATAAGAGAAATAACGAAAAAGTAACGGTGATAATATAATGCAAGTGTTTACAATAATAACAGAGAGAAGAGAAAATGCATAAAATGAAAATATACAGAGAAGGTATTCCACAAATAAGGCAGTCCCAATGATAATGTGTATGGCTATCGGCCCAATCGCAGACGAAACCCGGAGTCCGCGCCCTTTAGCCGGCTCTCCGATTTCGCCTCGAAGAAATGTATGTGGGAAAGAAGAGAAACTTTTAGAAGACTCTTGGGAAAAGATGCGCGTCGGGTTATTGGAGGGGAGGGTCTAAGGACGTCGAGACCACGCGGCTGTTCCTCAGGCCTACGCATGTCATTGGGGGAGGCGCGGGAGGATCTCGGGAAAACCGCTCCAGTGTGTATTCACCCGGCTGTATGCAAGGACAGGGTCTATATCACCCCCTTTTATGGGGTGACGACGATACATAATATGTACAGTTCAGTTGCGCCTTGGACACCAATGTTTTCAATAAATTTGAACTGCAAAAACTATTTTATGCCTTTAATACTGAGCCATCATTCCCGACTTCAGACGTGATCTGCCAATTCATACCAGTTTGAATTTTAATAACATTAGCTCTATTTTATAGTTAGTCAGCAAGATAAACGCACTCCATCTTTTTTCAATACAAAAAATTAAAAATGGGTTTAGTACTAATTTGTAAGTAGTTTGGGATTTATTCTATTACTTTCTTGTAAGTATTTATCGCTTTTTGGCTTTTATCATCTTTGGGGAGGCTGTGTGGAGGGTTATTTTAGGGAAAGGAAGGAGATGAAGTTCAGGAACGCAAAAAGGTATGAGGGGCGGTTAGGATTCTGGGGGGATAATGTAATCCAGGATTGACGTATGTGTGAATCCACACCATTCCACTGCGATGCTGTCCGGCTGGAGAGTATAGAACAAATCTCTCCCAATCCGGCCCGCCACGCAAACGGTGGGTAAATGCATTAGCCGCCAAGACCGAAATAAACCTCACCCAATGAACCCGGGCAAACTTGCTAAAACACTAAACGAAGCGAACCATTTGGGTCGACCTATCGCAGGGGTGTTGGTTATCTAATAAAAGGTTTCCGGGTTTCCGTTTCCGCAACTTTTCTAGTTTAAAATTTTTTTAAAATTGTTTTTTTTTCTTTCTATTTTGGTTTTTGTTTACAAGCAAGCCAACCCAAAGACAATTCTAAGAAAATTACTCTCTTCTTAACAAAATAATCTAAATTTTAATTTAAAAAAAAAACCATTAGGATATTGCTGTCATCTTTTTAATTTCATTCGTATTATAATATAGAAATAAATACTTCCAGTGTTTTTTTTTCTGAAAAAATGTACATTCGAGTACACTTTTCAAAGCTCTCCGTCGCCGGTGACAGGTCTTAATTAAAACGCGTTCTATGGTTAAATCAAAGTTTTCTGATAATATGTGTAGGGGAATAAATTCCTGTCCAGTGGCGTCTCCCGCACCTGTTATGTGAGTTGGGTTCATTTTATTAAATTGTCGGCACTCCCTCTCCATGGGCGTACCGGCGCACGTGACCCCGGGCGGAAAAGGTCCAGAAAGTTAGCAAAATTGGTGGATTAAACGGGGCCTGACGCAATTACAGAACGCAATGAATTAAAAATATTCTCTCATTTATTCAATTACGGCGCCGGAGCTTGAGTCGTGACGCAAGCACTACTTTCATGTTCAACGAAAAGAAATGAAGGCTGTATTTATGAAGTAAACTATGTCCAAAGAGTTTTTAAAATTCTTTATTCAAAAACAGTTTTTACCGCGTATTCGTTTATTATTTGTGGCACGTTCCAGAGAGGTACATGTTCTCTCAGTAACTTCTTAGTGGAAGGTCAACATTCACCATAGAAACATTGCTTGGTTTTTAGGTCTACTAGCTCAATAGCCGGGTACTTCCTAACCTTTTCTATTCTCCATTTAATCTCTCACTTCCTTTAGCCTCTCAATATTTTAATTAAAGATTTCGTTAGAGCAGTTATTCGCTTTTCTCACGTTTTTTTTAAACCATCGAGTATGTAGATACCTGGATTGTTATCGATGTTAGCGTTTTCGGTACAAATGTAAATGCTTCTTCAAAAATTGATCATTATTATTATTTACAATTTCAATATGATGAAACACTACCATATTTGAAAATTGCGTGGAAGTAAAAAAGTAGGGAGTGTGGCGAACCCATCACTCAGGGAGTGGAAACACAGACCTGCAATATCCATCCCAGGCCAAGGTGTGAGCTACCGTGCTCAGGCTGAATGTCCTGGGGAACAGCGTCACGAACGGCGCCTCCGAGAAACAAGGTCGCATCTCGGAGTATTTAGACCTCACTCCAGCACTCAGGGCTCTGCTGGATAGGACCTTCTATTTCCCTGGCAACTCGTGGGACAAAAAATATGACCATTCAAAAACTAGGGGCCTTTTGGGAACCTCTGTGGATTTCCTTCCTGGGGCCGTAGGAGGAATCAAGAGAAAAAACCATGGAGAGGTGAGCTGAGGCCACCTCCATGAACTCTTTCCTTGTGGGGCCTTCAAGGAACCAAGGGGGAAGGGCACCCATCCAGCGCGGGGCCTTTGTGGAACCAAGGAGGAGTGAAGTGGAGAGATGATGTCCTCTTCCCATGTGGGGCCTTCGAGGAACCATGTAGGAGTGAAGAGGAGTAATGAGGCCATCTTGGTGAACTCTTCCTCTGTGGGGCCTTTAAGGAACCAAGAAGGAGAGATAAAGTTCTCTTTCCTTCTGAGGCCCTCGGGGAACCAAAGTGGAGTGGACTCTTCCCTTGTGGGGCCTTTAGGGAACCAAGGAGAGATGAAATCTCCGTCGTGGAGCCTTCGGGGAACTAAGGAGTGGAGAGGAGAGTTGAAGCCCTCTTCCGCCGTGGGGCCTTCAGGGAACCAAGGAGGAGTGAAGAGGGGAAATGAGACCTGGGAAGATACACTGTCGAACCAGAAGATATAGGACTTCATTTAAAATGACAATCCCGGTGAACTTTATAAAAGGGACTGGGTTACTGTCAAAAAAATGAGGTAAAATGGGAGATAGTACAATGGGTCTATGGCGTAGGTGCTCACGGGAACTATATATGTGTAAACCGTCTCCGATTATTTAAAAAAAAAAAAAAAAACGAAACTTCAAAGTGAGAAATCGGACATAAATGTCCCGATCAAATTTTATTATTTTTATAAAACGCCCTTGCATGAAAACCAATGTTTCGTGCAAAAATTCAGCAAACCCTTTCCTCAGTGTCTGAGTTTATATTTTGCACCAACATAATTCAAGTGGTCCTTCCTCGAGTGGTCAAGCTTCCGAGATTACTACTACATAAACAAAGAATCAATATAGGCTTTGTCCGGGCGCACATAGAGGATTGCGACCCTTTGATGCAGTGCTATCATTGCGTTGGTTTCGGACACACATCCATTAAATGCCTAAATAAAATGAATAAGCCCAGATGCATACATTGCTCAAAAAATCACAAATTTAGCGAATGCGAAAAAAGTAAAGATAGTGTCAAATGCTACAACTGTGACAATAACAACAAATTATTTCGGAACAAAAAACAATACCCAACATAGTGCAAATAGTGAAATATGTACTTACCGGAAAAGAATGTCTATCATAGCACAGCAAAGAATCGATTATGAATAAGTTATGGATGATTTTCTAACCGAGGAAATTGATAAATTAACAGATGTTTCACAATACACTTGCGAAGACTCAAAACAATGTAATAAACTATTAAAAAACGTTCCAAATGCATTCATTGTTCTGCACCAAAACGTCAGAAGTTTGCAAAAAAATTTCGAAGAATTTGTACTAACATTAAATCTCCTTGAAACTTTACCGGACCTCATTGTTTTAACAGAAGCACACTTAAATATAAATAATGTTACCGCACTGTACGAGATCCCTGACTATACATATTATTCGTCCACAACAAATATTAATAAGAACTGTGGTATTGCTGTTTTCATCTTAAACAAACACAATAACGTCACAATCACTGAAATCAACATGAAGCTTGCTAACTGTCTAAAACTGAACTTAAAAGTGAATGAAGTTATATACAATATCATAGCTATCTACCGCACACACGGATCGAACCCTAACAGTTTTATTATAGAGTTGGAACAGTTATTGCTACAACTAAAAGGTACTTGTAACGTTGTCACAGGCGACTTTAACGTGAACATTTTGATTGGGGCAAAAGGTAAGGTAAAGGAAGATTATGTAAATGTAATGACATCGCTAAACTATAAATCATTTATAAATAATGCAACACGGAATGTCAGTGGACAAACTCCTTCCTGCATCGATCACATATGGCGCAACTCAAATAACAATGAAAAAAACATGTCAATATTATGGAAAACCAGCATAACCGATCACTATACCTGTATATTTGTTACCAACATTGATAAAAGAAGTTCCAACTCTGACAAAATTGACAAGAAAAAATGTGAAAAAAAAAATTTAAATATGGAAATTTTAAGAACAAATCTTAAAACGGAAACCTGGACATCAATATTTGAATCGGAAAATCCAAATACCTGTGCTGAGAATTTCGAAACAGTTTTCCAAAATCACATAAACCTATCCACACAAATAATTGTTTCTAAACCAAAATCTAAACACAGATTGATAAAGCCATGGATAACCCATGGACTAGTAATTTCAATCAGAAATAAAGAAAAATACTACCACCAGTCTAGAAAATTCCCTAATGATGAAAAAATCAACACCTTCTACAAGAAATACCGTAACAAACTTGCGCTTTTAATTAGACTGACAAAAGAAAAGTATTTTCGTAATAAAATAAAAAATGCTGGTCAAGACAGCAAAGAGTTTTGGAAAATCATCAATACAATAACCAACAAAAGCACGAAAAAAAAGTTACCTAAAGAAATTACTCATCACGGAATCAACACTGACGTCGAAAAAAATCCAAAACTGTGTGGTAACATTTATAATGAATATTTTGCTAATGTCGGCCCTAATCTTGCTCGTAATATTATCCTAGACAACAAACAAACACAACAACCAGAGCACAACTCAACTATTGAAGAAGGTTTCCACACATTTGCTTCAGTAACTGATAAGGAAGTCGAAAGCGCTGTAATGGGTTTGCGAGGATCAGCAAGCCCTGGCTATGACAATATAACCGTAAAAACATTAAAAGCCGTTCATGAGATAATCAGCAAACCGATTGCTCATATAATAAATGTAAGTCTAAAGAAGGGTGTATTCCCGAACAACTATAAGAAGACTATTGTCACCCCTGTTTATAAATCTGGAGATGAAAAAAATATCTCCAACTATCGTCCCATAGCACTCACATCAAACATTGCAAAAATCTATGAAAAAATTGTTAAAAAACAACTCAACAATTACATAAAAGAAAAAAAGATAATGAGCCCAAACCAATTTGGGTTTAGGGACAATCTCAGCACTCAAGATGCAATTGCTAAATTAACTTCAACAATAATACAAAAATTAGATAATGGAGAAAAGTGTCTTGGTATATTCATCGACTTACGCAAGGCATTTGATAGCATATCACACTCCAAACTAAATGAGAAACTCATGCAAATTGGATTGGACGGAGCAGTACTGTCATGGTTCCAAAGCTATCTAAAAGAGAGATTACAATACGTCAAAATAAATAATACACTAAGTGAACCTAAAACCTCATCATTTGGTATACCACAAGGAACTGTCATCGGTCCTATCCTTTTTTATTATATATGTAAATCAAATGTTCACTCTTCCCATAGTTGGAGATATCATATCTTATGCAGACGACACTGTAGTTATCACTAAAGGGAAATCATGGGAGGAAATAATGAGTATAGCAAATATCAATATAAACATACTCAAAACATGGTTTGACCTAAATTGTCTCTCACTTAATACGGAGAAAACTTATTTTATTCCTTTTTTTTTGAAAGAAAAAAATGTCGAGAACAATATAACTATTAAAATCCATTCATCACAGTGTGCAAATAAAAAGGAATGCAACGATGAAAATTGCCTACCAATAACTTGCAAAAATAGTATAAAGTATCTGGGTGTCATAGTAGATAGACACTTAAAATGGAAAGAACAAATCCAAAATACAGTAACCAGAATAAGAAAACTTATATACATATTTATTAGACTGAGAAACATCTTATCATCTAATATGATCAAAACTATCTATTTCTCTCTTGCCCAATCTATACTACAATATGGTAAAATCGGGTGGGGTGGGACTTTCAAAACAAACCTCTTACCTGTAGAAAGGGTACAGAGGTTGATTTTGAAAGTCATCTTACGAAAACCATCTGTATTTCCAACAACACAGCTATTTGACTCTTTTAGGGTTCTCAGTCTTAATAAAATTTTCAAAAAGAACTCATTATTGCAAACTCATAAAGATCATTTCAATTCATCAACAATAATATTCACAAACATAAACAACCGACCACGATCACAGGGCAATTTAGAAATTCCAAAATTTAAAACGAGTGCTTCCCAACACCATTATGCTTATCAAGGTATAAAATTTTTCAATGCTCTCCCATATAAAATCAAGTCTGAAAAAAATTATAAAGTTTTTAAATCCCAAATAAAAACACTAATAGACCAACCCGACACGAATTATAAGTTTTAAATTCACCATCACAATAATAACAACAAAAAAAATAAACTAGGACATAATCTCTAAAAATATTTCATCACCATATCAAATTGAAAGCAAGTACATACGCATTATTTGCAGGCACCAAATTGTTACAACTTTATTATATGTACCTACTCTGACAATATTGTCAGTTATTATGTCCACTTGTCTTCATGAATATATATTTTATTAATATAAGTACTTGTAATAACATACTCTGTGTAACTATGCATTTTACAATGGCACTCCAAAATTCAAGCACGAGAAATATTTTCTCTTTTGAATTGTGAAGTTTAATTAAAAAGAAATTTACATATTGTTATTAGCCTTAAGAACCAAATGTTTTACTATGAATCTGTATACGTATGTATTTTTTTAAATAAAAAAAAAAAAAAAAAATGATATTTTGCACCAAGTTAAATCGAGCATCTCTTCCCAGAGTGGTCAAGCGTCCGCGATTACATTTCGTATCAAGATGAATCCAGTATCCCTTCCCAGAGTGGTCAAGCGTCCGAGACTACAATACGCACCAAGATAAATCCGGCATCCCTTCCTAGAGTGGTCAAGCGTCCGAGACTACAATACGCGCCAAGATAAATCCAGCATCCCTTCCCAGAGTGGTCAAGCGTCCGAGATTACAATACGCACCCAGATAAATCCAGCATCGATTCCCAGAGTGGCCAAGCGCCTGAGATAACATTTTGAGTGGTCAAGCATCCGAGATTACATTTCGCATCAAGATAAATCGACCATCCCTTCCCAGAGTGGTCAAGCGTACGCGATTACATTTCGTATCAAGATGAATCCAGTATCCCTTCCCAGAGTGGTTAAGCGTCCGAGACTACAATACGCACCAAGATAAATCCGGCATCCCTTCCTAGAGTGGTCAAGCGTCCGAGACTACAATACGCACCAAGATAAATCCAGCATCCCTTCCCAGAGTGGTCAAGCGTCCGAGATTACAATACGCACCAAAATAAATCCAGCATTCCTTCCCAGAGTGGTCAAGAGTCCGAGATTACAATACGCACCAAGATAAATCCACCATCCCTTCCCAGAGTGCTCAAGCGTCCGAGATTACAATACGCACCAAGATAAATCCAGCATCCCTTCCCAGAGTGGTCAAGCATCCGAGATTACAATACGCACCAAAATAAATCCAGCATCCATTCCCAGAGTGGTCAAGCGTCCGAGATTACAATACGCACCAAGATAAATCTAGCATCCCTTCCCAGAGTGGCCAAGCGTCCGAGATTACGATTCGCACAAAAATAAATCATTTCATTGATCCTTTCTCCAGTCTCACAGTTTTCTTCCTATTCTTCTTTCAATTTCTCTCAAATTTATTTTACCTGCCTACTACATTTTACATATTATATTCCCTATCTTTCATCCTTGCCATCTTCCCCTTATTTATTTTCCAACTCTCCATAATATCCCACGTTTCCTGTTGTTCTATTAGACAATTTTATTCCATTAGACATTTAAGTATACGACGTCCATAGGGATCGATGGTTTTACATATAGTCGTTTATTGGATTTCACTGGGAGAAAACATCATCTCAACTCAAGTGTTTTCATCATCTTGTGAACTAGAACCTAAAGGTTACCAATCATTTTACATTATTATTACATTAGCCCTCCAAACCAAATACGGCTAATTCAATAATGCATATCTTTAAATCTGTAAAGAGCGATAAATATATCCTTTTCATAGAATTAATCCGAATACCTACGACGTTTTCACCAATTTAAAAATAATGCGTAATTGGTTCTAAAGAATGAAAATAGCAGACAACATGAAAAAAACTCTCTTATTGTGTCTGTATTAAATTTCAATTCAAAAGGTCTTTACTGCGCTTAAAAATAATGTTTTTACTAATAGAATTTTGTTAAATAATAGAATTTTCCTCTTTCTTCAGCTAAAAAAATATACAAAATTTAACTAGATAATACAATCTCACATGGATTTAAACAACTGAAACGTAATATAAGGACTTTCAAAGTAAATATCCACATGTAGGTAGATAATAGGGTAAAATAGCGTTTTACACACACATTTATTAAACAATTATATTCCTTGAATTTGTGAAAGACAGACAGAATGTTATAAGTGCATTAAAATTTACAAAAATGTGTACGATTGTGTTTAAAATTTGGTAGGATCCATTACGTGTGTGAACTTTGCGTTTTATATTACAATATTATTAAATTATTTAAAAATATTATAAGATTTAATAATTTTAAACAGTTTTCATTAATTTACTTAGCTACTTAGAGAAGGTCTCGTGAAATGGAGTAATATTACAAGAGAGTATTTAAAATAAATGTATTAAGTTGGTTCGATTGATAGTTGGTCACAGCCATAAAAAAGTGATTAAATATGGAGTATTGGACGAATTGTTGCCGACTTGACTATTATTTTAAAATTTTTCATTGGTATTATAGACAGTCCTGATTTATTCAGCATAAATGTTTTTAAAATACCAACTAGAACTACTCAATCAATTTTTTTTAATATCAGGAAACTAGAATATCAGGACAGAGTCATTTGATACTCTCTTGTACCTATGTAGATTGCTTGCATTTGGTAACAAGAGGGCTATAATAACACACATCATAAATAAATACTAATGTTAGCTTATGTTATTCTTCAGCATGGGTTCTATTTAAAAATTTGTATGTTTAACAAATTTTACTGCTTGATTCAAGTGGTAAAACAATGTACGATCGTGTGAGAAATGTGGATATCCGCAAAGAATGTAAGGCTTTTGTAAGCATAATGAGTAAGATTAAGAAAGGGACCCTCAGATGGTTTGGGATGTAGAGCGAATGAACGAAGAAAGTAGTGTAAGAAGAATATACGACGCAAATGCGAATGGTAGAAGAAGTCGGGGACACCCGAGGAAGACATGGCACGATCAAGTGAATCAGATACTTGAGTCGGGCCATGTCAAAAGTCAAAATAATAGAAGAGAATGTATGAAACGATGTATATTCTAATGTATAATGTGAGTGAGGCAAAGAGTGTGTGCCAAGACCGAGTTGTTTGGCGGTCCGTCCTCTCTGCCTACCCCTGCGGGGAAACGGTGTGATGGTTAGTTAATTAGTTAGTTAGATTTCTTTTCCACTAAATTATTATACAGTGAGTTGTTACTGTGTATAGCACGTAGACGAAGGGTTTTAACCAGCGATTCCCGTGCATATTTGGGGTAAAACTGTGCATATCATTTTGCTGTCTGGTGTTTTTTTTAAAATTAAAATCCCTATACATCGCGACGGGGTCAAGTGATACGCGCGCTGTTTCTTGTATAACCGTGCTGCTCGAAGGAGCCCTGGGCTTATAAAACCGCTAAGCGAAGCTAAACCAATCATCCGATTGCGATGAAACTTAGGGGATTTGATGTGTGCATGCCCGCGATGGTTTTTTATTATTCCGCTTGGCAGGTTTTTGCTGCTAGGCCGTGCGGGCGGCATTAAACATATGTAACATATGCATTAAACAGTTTCGAAGAAATTCTGAATAACACATTTTTATAGCGTCATTTTTGTGAAAAATTACAACAACCTACTTTCTAAGTACTTACCCGCGCATTATGAAATAATATTTTTTCTGTTAGTTAGTAAATTATGTTAGTTTTAACCTGTTAGTTGCCTGCAACGGGCAAAAGCTAGTAAGATACAAATGTTCAATTCTTTCACCGCAGTAGGCAGCTGTAATTTTTTCCAACATTCCAGACTGATTACCTTTTTGTTAGAATTTCAGGTTTATGCCAAACGAGAGCAGATAATAGAGTTAATAATACTAGTCCCAGCACTGTACGTAACGTCATAGTTCTAATATCTTCTGCTTTTTCGTTTTCGAACAAGAAGAGGACGAACGTCAATGACGTCCGTACGGGCTCTGGCTGGGATTCGTTTACGTATCTTTTCAATTAACTCCTTGTTGTTCCTTTGAAGTGAAATTGTTTCAAATATTTTAACAACATCAAAATAATGGCTCGAAAGCATAACCACAACAAACATTTCATTTTGCGGTTTGCTTTATATTATTTTCTATTGTTCGGATGAAATGCCTGTCATTCAAAATCAATATTAGCATTATATTGATGTTTTATTAAATATAATATCTCTGTTAACACCACTTTGGAAAAAGTTTGGGTTTTGAACACGTGCCTTCCTTAGTGAAGTTGTATTGTATATATTTTTTTTAAACAGGAGAAAACACAGAAACAGACAATGAAAATAGCACTGTCCAAAAGGTAAAGGAAGAATAATGCTTACAAAAAAACAATAATAGACAGAAAAAGATAAATAGCAGTGGGAAGTAATTAAGTACTTACACTATTTAAATTGTTGCATCCAAGACTGCTTACCTACAATTACAGCTTTAGATGCACTTGTCATGGATTGTAAATTTCTCTATGAAACGAGACAATGTGGTGTTTGCTGGAAATTGGTGAAAATATGTGTTGGAAAAAACAAGGTATGCAAGGAAAATGGATAACCAATCACTTACCACTTAAGGAGCACACGACATAACCACCATATATTTATATAGTTCCACCGCGATGTGACCAGGTATATATCGACACAACAAAAGGATGAGTAAAAATTATGTTTGTACATACTTCCGAGATGGTTAAATTCCTTCTTTTGACTTAAAAACAAGATTGTGTAAAACCACCAACAACTTTTCTTTTCAAAACCAATGGAATTTGCACTGTTTTTCTTGTCATTGTTTCAAATTTAAAATACAAGACGTCAGAAATGAGATTTATGAGTATGTAGAACAATTTGCACACTTTTAATATCAAGTCAGGCAATCAATCGTAACTCTAAGGATGGGTACTTTAAAAATTTGAACAATTCATCAAATATACGCATTATCCATTTTACATTAAATATACGCATTATATACGCAAATATACATTTTACATTCTGTAAAAGTTCTGTTTAAGTTTCGTGATTATTTCAGTTACGTGAAGCAACTGGCCTGTCATGATATAACAGAGCTTGAATAGAACTTTCACCGAACGTGAAAATTGTCCTACCAGCGTCAGCATTTTATTGAAAGTTAGTAGTGCAAAGATACATTTTTTTTATTAAAAAATCTTATTAGTATATATAAAAATCGATTTTCGAACAATCAACTATTACGATTAACAATTTTTTATCATTAGCTTCACACAGGATGCCCTGCGGAAAATAATTTCCCTCGGGGCCTATGTCATCTTTGGGAATGCCGTGTTTATGGTTTTTTCAAGGAAGGAAGTTCTGGGAAGGAAAAGAGGTAAGAGGAGTGGGTTGGAATCTGGGGGTCAGTGTGTACAGGAGTGACGGATGTATAAATTATTCCAACCTATGAAGACCTAGACAAAACTGACCCCATGAACCCGGGCACTCCTGCTTGGTCTTTTTTATAATAGGTGTGCAATATATATGTACTTACTGTTCATAATGGTTTTTGCATAACAAGTGTTTCGCTTTCCGAAAGCATTAAGGCTCTGCAACCGGGCCCGAAAAGAAGAAGGTGGAGAGATACGAAATTACGAATGTTAGAGGAGAGCGCTAACATTTACAGCGACGAAATCGATGCGAAAATTGCGAAAATGTTTAATAAAACACGACTCGTTTAAACAGCATTTAAAGAAACACTGTGAATTTTTTCATACATATAACTTGTAAAATAACTGAAACAAACGTGTTAATAATAATTTTTGGAGCTTACTTTGCGATTTTTTTCTATCGAAAGAATTTTAAATAATTTGCGTTTCGGCGCGGGAAAAGTCTAGATATTATCTTCAATAATAACATATATTTTTTAAAGAGCTTTAAAACTTACCGTGTTTAAGGAAAATATGTAATAAATCGGTACAAATCCGGGTTACGGGCCCTTAAAACACCTAAGAACCTTTAATAATAACTTTTAATATTTGCACGAAACAAAAGAGATAACATTTTTTTTTAAATTTCAAAAATTTTGGTGACGTATTTTAAAACAATTCATCTAAAATATTTATGACTAGCGCAAACTCGTAAAAAATCAATAGACAGGCTCTTTATCGCCTTTTTTACATGAGCTCCACACAAGAGGCCCTGAGGAAAATAATTTCCCTCAGGGCCTATGTCATCTTTGGGGATGCTGTGTGGAAGGTTTTTTTTAAGGAAAGGAAGGAGAGGAGAGTCCTGGGAAGGAAAAGGGTGTAAGGGGTGGGTAGGAATCTGGGGTTCAGTGTGTCCAGGTCATCCGCCCCCAAGACCTAGACAAACCTCACCCCATGGGCCCGGACACCCCTGCTAAATCACCAAACGTAGCGAACCACTAGGGGTGACCTATGGCAGAGGTGTTGGTTATCCGATAAAGGTTCCCGGGGCGGCGGTACCCATTCCCGCTTCCCAAATTGAGATTGTCTGATTTCTCCAAATAAATACTTCCAATTTTGAAAATGACACCGAAAGCAAATCCGAGTTCCAGAGTTCATTGAACCCGAGTTATAGACAGATGAAAAACTGATATTAATGGTTTTAATAATTTTCCAAATAAATATATTATTACACTAGCTTTTTTCCCGCGGCTTCGCCCACATGGTATTATGGGGTTTCCACTCCGTCTCCTCCACAACCCCCGCCCCCATCCCACCCCCACCAGCCCTCCCCCTTCCCGAATTTATTTGAAGTACTCCCCTAATAATTTGAATCGAATAAAGAATTGTAGATATCTTACTAATCGTGCCACCTATTGCAATATTTTATACAAATTACATAACGCCAGAGGTCTGAGCTATAGACTATATGTTATTCTGATGTATGAGTTATATTATTGTAAGGTTTCATTAAAATCCATTCAGTGGTTTTTGCGTGAAAGAGTAACAAACATACATACTTCCATAGAAACTTTCGCCTTTATAATATTACTAGCTTTTTCCCGCGGCTTCGCTCGCATGGCATTAGGGGATTTCCACTCAGCCTCCTCCACCTTCCCTCTCCCCACTCCACTCCCCCCATCTATCCCCCTCCCCCTCCACCCACCCCTCCCCCACTCTACTCCCCCCCATCAACCTCCTTCCCCCCCACCCCCTACCCACCCCACAACCTCCTCCATCCTTCCCCTTTCCCCTCCCTTCCCTCCCCCCTCTCCCTCCCCCCTCTCCCTCCCCTAACCCCCTTCCCCCCCACCCTCCTCCCCCTCCCTTTCCCCCTCCACCCTCCCCCCACTCACCTCTCGCATTCCACACAATCATTCCCGATACATTCAGTTTTCAAACTGCTCGCATGCCCCCTGTTATAATTTCTTATACAAAATTCATAATGCCAGAACTCAAGGGTAGTTTTATACAAAAAAAAGAATTATCCAATTTGGTTCATTCGTTCGGGTTTATGCGCATACATACATTTTTGTGATTCATTTTTACAGATAGTTATTAAGTACGAATTATTATTTTTCTTTTTATATTCTACCAAAAAATCCAGTACGGCAGTTTTATACTTAAAAAATGCGATACCTGTCTATCCAAAAGAATAATTGTTGTGTGACATTATGTCAAAATTTGAGAATGAAATTTTGCAAAACAAAGATTCTTAAATAAAAATTCTATTTTAGAAAATATTTAAGCGAATTTATTCGAAGTACCTACTTCCCTAATAATTTGAATCGATTAAAGAATTATAGATATCTTACTAATCGTGCCACCTATTGCAATTTTTTTATACAAATTTCGTAATGTCAGAGCTCTGAGCTATAGCCTATATGTTCATATTATTGTAAAGTTTCATTAAAATCCATCCTGTAAAGTAGGAATTAGTATTTTATACATATTTGAATTTTCACATCAAAGGGATGTCCATAGTAACCTAATTAAAAAAAAAAACATCGTTCCCATGGCGACTAAAAAATAAATCGATTTTGTTAGCGACAGAAAACGTATGACAAATAATTTCATAACGCCAGAGCTTACCAATGTATATAGCCTATAGATCTTGCAAATAATGTAGCTTTTTATTAGTGAAAGAATTTTTAAAATCCATTCAGTAGTTTTTGCGTGAAAGAGTAACAAACATACATCCATACAAACTTTCATCTTTATAATATTAGTAGGATAGGATAGTAGGATTTGTTTTGCAGGTATGAATATAACTTATTCGTTTTTTTACTCAAAACAAATTGTGGAGGTAATTAGTAAGCAAACTCAACAAAGATTTTGATTATCAAGAAAACAGACTTACCGACGACTTTTTAATCATTTTTATCATACTTTATAATCCAATTTAGATAGATTCTATAATTTTACACGG
This sequence comes from Limnephilus rhombicus, assembly GCA_929108145.2. Lineage (NCBI taxonomy): Eukaryota > Metazoa > Arthropoda > Insecta > Trichoptera > Limnephilidae > Limnephilus > Limnephilus rhombicus. The sequence goes on from OV815278.1 coordinate 40,242,773, forward strand.
GAATGAAGTTTCCCTGGAAAGTAAAAACAGGTAAATAAGCAATTAATCATTCTTGATTAATTAATTTATTTCCAAGGAAGTAGAAACCACCTATTTCACGTAACTTTACAAGAAACTTATTATTTCAATTTAGAAGTAAAATTTATTATAACAATGATTTATTACCTTCGGAACAATTTTAGAAAATTCCTGAGCTAATGACGAATAACGTGAAATAAACTTATTGCACTTCGCTTTGTAGTTGGAAATACACCATATGACGCAGTATTTTTAGGTCCTTTTATTATTTTTTGATGTATCTATATAAGTATTTCAGTAGACTGTTTTGTCAAATGAGGTAATTGATTTTTTCCAGTTGACTTGCATTCATAATTATTGAAATTCTTCTTACATATTTCAATTTGGATGGCGGGTATGGGTACCGTCGCTCCAGGAACCATTTATTGGATAACCGACACCTCTTCCATAGGTCACCCGATGGGGTGCTATGTCGTAACGGGGAATGCGTCTGCCCATTTATTCCTTGGCGGCCGAATCGAGAGAGGCTGGGAGATCTTTTGAATTCTCGGATAGGTCAGGTCTCTCTCCACTGATCACCTTGCACCGTAGTGGAAGGGATGTACTCATAAGTCCGTTTCTCCTAGACACATGCCCTCCAGATTCCTGCTCAATACTTATACCCTTATCCTTCCCAGAAATTTTTCACCTTTCTTAAAAAGATCCTCCACATAGCATCCCGATTTCCCGACAGATGACATAAGCCTTGAGGGAAATTATTTTCCTTAGAGCCTCCTGTGTGGAGCTGGTGCAAAAAAAACTCTTCAAAATAATTACTACTTAACTACTAAAACAATGAATTAATCCACTAAAGGGTAGCGAATAAAAGCTAAAAGTATGTGTATTTGTTAACATTTTATCAACGTGTTCATTTTTGTCATCATCTTAAGATATTGGTTTACCAAAACGTATCAGAAATTTGTAAAATTGGCTCGTTTCATATTAAACGATATAAAGCCACCCATATAATTCAAGATTTATCAGGGGTGAGAAATTTCATATTCTGAAATTCATCGTTCCAGTTGAAAAGCCCCAAACAAACCGCGCCGCGTGCGGGGAGTGGCGGTGTGCGTCACGTCGACGTAAATCCACTAACTTTGCTTCTTGTACTAATACTTGTAGTAATTTGTATAGCACCTACGTGTCGGTACCTGTGCATTGTACAGTTCCACGACTTATTCATCCCGTGACAAAACATCCTCGACAAAACTTCCTCCGACAAAATATCCTCCGACAAAATATCCTACGGACAAAACACCCCCGACAAAATATCCTCCGACAAAATATCCTACGGACGTAACATCCCTGACAGAATATCCTCCGACAAAATATCCCCGACAAAATACCCTCCGACAAAATATCCTCTAACAAAATACCCCCGAAAAAATATCCTCCGACAAAATATCCCCGACAAAATATCCTCCGACAAAATATCCTCCGACAAAATATCCTACGGACGAAACATCCCTGACAAAATATCCTCCGACAAAATATCCTCCGACAAAATACCCCCCACAAAACATCCTCCGACAAAATATCCTACGGACGAAACATCCCTGACAAAATATCCTCCGAAAAAATATCCTACGGACAAAACATCCCCGACAAAATATCCACGACAAAATATCCCCCGACAAAATATCCTACGGACGAAACATCCCTGACAAAATATCCTCCGACAAAATATCCTACGGACAAAACATCCCCGACAAAATATCCTCTGACAAAATATCCCCGACAAAATATCCTCCGATAAAATATCCTCCGACAAAATAACTTACGGACGAAACATCCCCCAACAAAACATCTTCTAAAACCTAACCCAACCCAACCTAACCTAACAAAAATATGGAACACAAACATGCAGACATCCTGTAATAACATTAAATTATTGTTCAAAAATAGTACAATGGAAAAAAAAAATACAGACATCGTGTAAAGACAATAAATTATTTATTGTTCAGAAATAGTAAAATGAAATATAAGGTTATTGGAGGACCCACCACTTACCCGCCCTGGTATAGGTAACAGATGGTTACCCCTTCAAGGCTCTTGCAAGGACTCTAATTTTTTTGGTGAAAACGACTCTTCATTTGATAACGAAACTAGACCTCCAATGTCCCTGCATACGTTGTAAGTAAGCAGTATGCAAGTGCTTAGCGGGAAATACAGATACAATAGGTGTTAGTATGATAAAATATAGGCAAGACAATGAGACAGGTTGGTGAGTGTCCACGAGGTGGCAAGCGCTGGGTGATTGTATTCAGCGTATCCTACGAGCACCTGTTTGGGAAGAAGACACAGTAGATAAGTAATAAGGGAATGGCAAACGGTTGGGAGTCCTCTTCAATCGATTGGCAGTCCCAGCAAGAATGCGCATGACATTCGGTCTAGTCGTGAACCACACTCAGCTTCCGCGCCCCTTAGCCGATTCCTCGGTGATGCCTCAAAGAAAAGTAAATGGGAGATTGGGGGGAAATACCCGACGACCCTAAGGAATTCAGCGTCGAGTAGCCGGAGGCAAGGCGAAGGAGAGCCGAGGTCGCCCTCCCCAAACCTAAAGCCTGCACATGTTGCTGGGGGTGGCGCAATTAATTTTAGAGGGCACCGTGCCATCGTCGACCGACTCCTGTTGATGCAAGGACGAGGTCTAACGCACCCCCAGAAGGGGAAAAAGAAACATAACAAAATATAAGGTTAGGTTAGGTTAAGTTTTAGTAGATATTTTGTTGAAGAATGTTATGTCCGTATGATATTTTGTCGCGTGATGAAATCGCGCATTACCGCCTTGTACACATTACGAGTATACAGCCAAATCTTTGTATGGAATAATAAAGGCTATTCGGCGTCACGCCTTGGGCTGCTTTGCCGCCATGTCACGTGTTATGATCTACTTTTTTTATCAAAGACACAAGCCGGTTGAAGAAACACGCATTCGCTTAACGTAAACGGTGCAAAAACTTATCCCCCAATACCTCACGAGAATTTTTCCATTAAATTATACGCCCGTAAAAAGTTACACGAGAAATATTCCGTATTATTCAGGCATCGCAGCCCGGGCTATGCGGGCCTGCCGGGAGTCCTTGCGGCACACCGATCGCTAATATTATTACAGTTGCCTGGTAAATATTAGCTTCCACCTGAAGTATTGTAAAAGTTTGCTTCGAAGGAAATTAATTTTGTTAGTCAACAAAACACCGATATTAGATATTTGTGTTGAGGTTGTGCTCTTAGGCTGAGCTAAATTTATGTTGAGTTTTAATATTTAATTACTTCCAAACAAGGAACACTGGGTACAACTTACTAATAGAATGGGCCATGAATACAAAACATGTTCCCATAGTATATTGGCTGTGACAGACTAATATTATAGTTGTTGCCAATGGTTTTGAACATTTTAATCAGCAAAGTTTTTTTGTTTTTGTTTTTTTTTCTTTATTTATTTATTAAATTTCAATATAATTACATCTAATACAATATAAAGATATGGGTAGTCCCACAAAGCTGTAACACATCAGCTTGTCTGTAGGTTCTACCGTATAATATTATTAAATAACACAAATTAGCTTAATTTACAATATTAATACATAATAAAAGATTTAGGCTAGATAAATGTGTTTTTCACTTATTAACCACTTTTTTGTCAGTTTAGGGCAGGGTTCCTCATTATTTTTAAAATTAATGTTTTGAGTCAACATGTATCAAAGGTATCATATATTCTAGCGTTCTGGTACCATACTTATTTGATATTCGTGGTATTATTAGGCCTTTATTTTCAGTAAATCTTGTTGTGTGACTATGCACCAATAACTTTTTATAAGCGCTTTCTCCCGAATTATCCATAATTAAAAGATACCAGAGAAGCCCTTTAATTGGAAGTATGCCCTCAGACCCATACAATAATTTTAAGTTGTTTCTTTGTTTGTAAATGCTAGGTTTAACAATTTTTTAATTATAGCAGTTTGCAAATTTTTAATGAATTTAATATTAATTATGCTCGAGTGTCCCCAAGTTCGAATTCCATATCTAAGTATGGATTCGACCATCGAATGATATATAAGTTTGAGAGTGCATCGAGGCAACACAAATTTTAATTTATAAAAATTACTCGCCAAACATCGGAGCTGGTTACAGATTTTGATAACTTGTTTATCCCATTTGAGGTTATTGTCTACGATTATCCCAAGGTAAGTGTATTCATTTGTAAAATCAATTTTTTCACAATGGCAATTATTTTCAATTTTCCTATGTATGCATTCAAAATTATTTGCAATTATTTTAGGTAAATTCCACATTTTCAAGCTCGGTGATCTTATATACATACATTTAGTTTTTTTGACATTAATAATTAGACCTACATCATGAGCCCATTTGAGTAGCTCGTTAAAGTCTCTTTGTAATTCTTTAATAGTTATTTCCGGGTTTTCATTAGATACAACTAGTGCTGTACCATCTGCAAAAATGAATCTACGGGCTATTTTAAAAAGTTTAGTCAAGGCAATAACATAAATAATGTATAATTTTGGGCCTAAAATTGACCCTTGCGGTACTCCTGATTTGATAAATCTAAAACTACTCATTTTATTCAAAATCTTCACATACATTTTTCTATTTGTTAAATAGTTTTTGAAAAATGATAGGAGTTTACCGTGGATTCCTATGAATTCAAGTACTTTGATTAATTGTGTGTGGTTCAGTGTATCGAAAGCTTTTGAGAAGTCAATAAATAATACTAGTACATGTTTTCTAGAGTTAAGTTTTGAATTTATATAATTTGAAAATTTTTCGAGAAGTTTATCACAGCTTTTTTTTTTTTTGGAAGCCATACTGACATTCATCAATTATGCCCAATTTATTTAAATATTTATCCAAATTTATCGATATACATTTTTCTAAGATTTTTTCTAATGCGGGTAATAATGAAATGGGCCTATAATTATTTATTACAGTGTGATCTCCATTTTTATAAATGGGCCTTATGATGCTGCATTTTAGTTCAGCTGGAATGATGCTTGTGTCAATAATTCTATTAATTAGGTGGGTAATCATAGGACTAAATAATTTTACATGTTTTTCTAGATCACACATGCGAATTAGATCCACGCCCGGTGTCTCTGAATTTTTCATTCTTCCGATAATGCATTCAGTTTGTTTTGTATTAGCTCTTGGTAGTTCTGTAGTTAAATGTTTTCTGATAGAAATTTTAAGTAATTTGCAATGTTTAATAGAATTTTATTTCACAACTTGTTATCTTTAAATACAAATACAGGACAATTTTTAAAATAATATCAAAATTCTATACTGAAATAATACGTGTCATCTGAATTGCAAGATTTTTTCAGTGCAAAAAGCACCGTAAAACTCTCTGAAACAGATTAGTTATGTACCTAATTTTAGTGATTGATTTTTACGATATTATACCGCGTTGCAATGCCTCCTTTCAAATCTAAAATCACGTCATATTAATTATGCAGTTGACTGAGCGTAGCGGAAGTGCTGTTGTAACTCAATCATTTGGCAAAACATCTGTTTGTAAATTTGTTTGTTATGTTCCGGTCCAAGAAGGTGGATACCATAAGTTGGATACCCCTTTTCTCGTCAGAATCATGGTTCCTACATTCCTACCATAAGTTGTCAAATCGGAATATTCAATGTTTTGGTAACTACCGGTCGGAAAAAGTTTGAATAAATAGTTGCATGATATTTCTTTGGACAAATTGTATAATTCCTTAATTGAAGGAATCTTACATAAAATATTATGTGTTTATGTTTTGAAATGTATAAAATCTTCAAACTTCTTTGATTCGCAGCAATAACTTATCTATGTTACGTGTTTGTACAGAGTTTGTTTGTTGTTTGTTTTTTTGTTATCACTGACAACCCTGGCAAAACCTAAATCAAGTATTTTGAAATGTAGGTACTTGTTAGTATTAAGTATCTAACTTTAAGTCACGGTTGTAAATACGTATGTCATAGTCACTAGTTTTCTGTCAACTATTAGAAGTCTTGGTCATAAGTCACCAGCTAAAAGTCTTAGATATAAACCACTAGCTATAAATCTTAGTTGTAAATCACTGGTTATCATTATATATCTTAGTTATACTTACTTATTTTATTATATATTTACTTCTACAGCGCCCTTCGGGTGTTTTTTCACGAAAAGGGCGCACTTAACCAAGTAGGTATTATTATTATTATTTATTGCAATTATCAAGTTGACAGGTATTTAAGTATCTACTTACAATAATATAATAAAACACGTATAAAACATTTTTCCACTATATTTTCGACCGTAACCGGTATCATCAGGTTAAAGCCATCCTCAGACGTACTAAGAATTCTTAATGTACAGTTTATATACGTAACATTTGGGGGAGAGGGAGGGGGGAAGTCCACAAATATTTCATTCAATTTATCTGGTTTTTCCATGTCGACTTTGGCGATTAGATTTTTAGTTTTTTTTTTTAAATTTATTCCACACGGGAGGCCCTGAGGAAAATAATTCCCTCAGGGCCAGTGTCATCTTTGGGGATGCTGTGTGGAGGGTATTTTTAGGAAAGAAAGAAGAGGAAGTTCTCAGAAGGAAAATGGTATTAGAGGTGGGTAGGAATCTGAGGGTCAATGTGTCCAGGACTGACGGATGTAAGAATCCATCCTTGCCACTGCGGTGCAAGACGATGTTCCGAGATAGTAGGTACGTCTGGAGAAGTCAACCCTCAACCATTTTCTCCCCATCAGGACTGCCATGCAGCTGGTGGCATCCGCCGCCAAGACCCGGACATACCTCAACCCATGTAACCGGGTACCCCTGCTAAGTCACCAAACGTAGCAAACCACTTGGGATGACCTATGTTCCCGGCGCGGCAGTACTCAGACCCGCCTCCCCAGTTAGTTATTTGGCAATCAGCAGTAGCCATAATTATCACGGGTTTATAGATTAATTTAAACTGAGCGGTGTTTCTTCCGAGTTTTTTCTGAGTAAACTTTTCTATTTGATCATTGCGTGGCGCGTTAGTCTTGAAATTGTGAGGTTGATTTTGAAGTTTCATCTTACATAAGCACAGGTAATAACTAAGTAAAAGGAATTCATCGCTTACCACGGTAGACCTTAGGGTCGTCGGGTATTTTCCCCCATTCTTCCATTTACTTTTCTTTTAAGGAACCAGCTAAGGGGTGCGGAAGCGGAGTGTGATTTACGGCTAGATCGAACGTCATGTGCATTCTTGTTGGGACATCCAATCGATTGGAGAGGAATCCCACCTTTAATTATTTATGTACTGTGTCTTCCTTCCTACAGGTGCTTGCAGGAAACGCTGGATACAATCACCCAGTGCTTGCCTCCTCGTGAACAATCACCAATCTTGTCTATATTCATACTCACACTTATTGTAACATGATTTCCCGCTAATACTGCTTACTAACAACGCTTGCAGGGACATTGGAGGTCTCGATTCGTTTAAAAATAAATATAGATTTATTCAATAAAAAAAATTAGAGTCCTTGCGAGAACCTTGAAGGATTAACCATCTGTTACTTATACCAGGGCGGTTAAGTGGTAGATAACCTCCAATTACCACGGTAGAAATACACGTTTTAATTTTTTTTTTAATTTTTACGAGTGTTAAAAATGGTTCCATGACAGTTGATCCGGCGACATTTGGTCCGGCGACAGATGGTCCGGCGACATTTGATCCGGCGACAATTGATCCGGCCTGATCCTTTAGCAGATTTTTTCTTCAAGTAAGTATGTAAAGAGGATATACGGCCGTACAACCAAAGTCGATGTACTTACATCTGAAGGCATCTTGAGTGAAAATCCGCTGTAAAAATATTTTTACTAACAATAATTTCGACTCTCCGAAGAAGCATATGGCAATACAAAATACGACATACTTATATGTGCAGTCAGTTTAACAAAAAAACCGTAAAAGATTCCTATTTGCACATAAATTTTTTATCTGAAAATTACACTAGAGTCCCAACTGCTCTCAACCGTCTCGAGCCAGTGAGTGCCAATGGCATCCCCAATTTTGGTATGGTGTGATACTGAGGGAAGTGGGGAGGAGAAGGAGATGTGGAAAATGTACCTGGCTATTAGGATCTAGTCACGTCATTTCAAGTAATCCGATTAAACCTACATACACTGTACACCAGCGAACAAATTACAAAAATCATATGATGTAAATTTTTCATATTTTTATTTTTTAGAACTTTTATCAAAATACAAGAGTCTCAACTGCTCCCAACCGTCTGGAGCCAGTGAGACTATGGCATTCATAATTTTGATATGTTGTGAGGCTGAAGATAGTGGGGAGGAGAAGGATATGTGAAAAATTTTCCTGGCTTTTCAGATCTAGTCACCAAACACGCCTAGAGCCATTTCAAGTAAAATTTCAATTCTGAATGAATACTGACGAATAGCAAAATACGACATTCTTATATGTGCAACATCTACTTAAGATTTAGGAGGCGGATATGTTTACCGTCGCCCCGGGAACCATTTATTGGATAACCAACATTCCTGCCATAGGTCATCCCAAGAAGTTCGCTACGTTTGGTGAATTATAAGGGTTGCCCGGGTTCTTGGAGTGATGTTTGTCCAGGTCTTGGTGGCGAATGCTTTTCCTCACCTGCTGCGTGGCGGTCTGGATCGGGAGAGATTGCTTGAGGCAGACATAATCTAGATCTCTCCAGCCGGACTCTCTCGACCCATCACCTTGCACCGGAGTGGGGGAGGTGGATTCATACGACTCTCACTCTTGGACACATTGAGCCTAAGATTCCTTCCTACCCACCCCTAAAAAATATTTCTTTCTCAGAACTTCCTCTCCTTCCTTTTATTAAAAAGGCCCTCCACACAGCGTCCCCAAAGATGACATAGACCCTGAGTGTTTTTTTTCCTCAGGGCCTCATGCGTGGAGCTATGGTAAAATTTAAAAAATGCAGTCGGCTTGGGAAAAATAAGCTTTACTTTTTTTTTTTACATGGAGCTCCACACAGGAGGCGCTGAGGAAAATACTTTTCCTCAGGGCCTGTGTCATCTTTGGGGATGCTGTGTGGAGGGTTTTTTTTAGGAAAAGGAAGGAGAGGAGAGTTCTGGGAAGGAAAAGGGTTTTAAGGGTTTTAAAACTTAAGGTTTTTTAGTCACCGGAGGGGGGGGGTTTAAAATTGTGACTGCACGTATAAGTATGTCGTATTTTGTATTACCGCATGCTTCTTTGGAGAGTCGAAATTATTGTTAGTAAAAATATTTTTACAGCGGATTTTCACTCAAGATGCCTTCAGATATAAATACATCGACTTTGGTTGTACGGCCGTATATCCTCTTTACATACTTACTTGAAGAAAAAATCTTCTAAAGGATCAGGCCGGATCAATTGTCGCCGGATCAAATGTCCGCCGGATCAACTGTCCGCCGGATCAAGTGTCGGCCGGATCAAATGTCGGCCGGATCAAATGTCGCCGGACCATCTGTCGCCGGACCAAATGTCGCCGGATCAAATGTCGGGTCACCGTTAAAAATATTCTATAAAAATAAAAATTAAATGCAAGTGTACCATTATTGTTGTGAAGCTGTTCTAATACTCGTACAATGCAGCAGCGACAATCAATGTTATGTATAGTTGTTCGGTACCGGTACAATAAAATATAGACGCCGAGATTATCAGTATTATATTTAAGGTACTCCGGAGGTGGTCTAAAGGGAAAGACGAATTCTGACAAGCAAACTAGCATTTTATATTCAACGTTCGCGTCGTACATTAATTCTAAACATACGTTCACTTGTTATTCAAAAGAACTCCGATCTAAGTTCATTACACCCCTTCACACTTAACCCTAGAAGGATAATCCACGCCTGAGAGACGTAAGCGATACACAAGAATTGCCGTTTTTTTATTTTGCAATGTAGCGCGCTGTATATCTGAGTTAGCTCAGTTGCTGAGTAGAGATTGCGAGGGGCGGCTCTGTCACCTCGGTTAGTATAATAATAACGGAGAAATACACACACCATACGTCCGAAAGACGTATGATTATCTTTCGTATGACTTTCAGACCTGTTCGTATAAATGTGATTTAGCGAAATAAAAATAAAATATTTTTTTTTTTATGTAGATATAACGACTGATTAACATTTAAACTATCATAACATATAAAAATTAGACGATTTAGACTTGAAAGAAACATTATTTTTCATTAAAAAAAATAATTAATATTTTGTAGTTGATTGGTAAGAAGTTTACAGAAGAAATTTGTTATTTTTTTAATTACAATATATTTTTTATAATTATTTTGGTTTTATTTAAAGTACAAAACATTGAACTAATTATTTAACTATATTTAAACTATGTAAGTACTTAATATGTCTAATACTTAAGTACTTAATATGTCAAATATTCACTTTTAACCTTCAGTACGTCTCTAAGACGTATGAATGTCGATCACTCACGTAGGCATTCAGACTATAAACAAGATGATATTTTGTGTAGAATTCGAAAATATATAACTATTTTTTGTTTTAGTCTTTATCTTCAGGGATTAGGTGTTTCTGGGCCTGAGTTTGCTGGACCATAGCTCTGCAGTTTCAGCTGCTGGTCTTTTTCTGGAAATAGAAATTTCTCCGATATCATCTTACTCCGAGATCAGAGACATTTAACTCTTCTAATGAATGTCACCATTCTCTTCTAAAGATACCTATAACTAAGACTATTGATCTTGAGTCTTTTCAATTATAATATTTTGTTGCTTAAAGTCACTTCAACCAAATAAATTTTTCGCCTTAATCTTTTTCAGATGTACGTAAATTGACAAATGCTAATCACCAATTATTAAAGATCTCTGATTTACCACGTGTGTTTATCTACAACTTTATACTGATTGTATCTTTGTAAATATATATTTTGTGAAAGTTGTTGATGTATAAAAACTCTTTTGAGTCCAATGCCTACAAAGGATCAACATGTCCACTTGGAATCGACTGCAGCTATTATATATTTTTCGCTTTACTCGAGTATCAAGCGAATCCCCCTGACGCTTTTCTCAACACCGGCTTAGCGTTGGTGTCTATTTGTAGTTTGGGCCGAATACTTCTTACGTTACTCCAGGGTGGTATTCAAGGTAGCAAAATGGTTAAATATTTTCAACCTACAAAAATTTTCTCCTCTTAAAAGTTATATCTACCACAACGATCCCGATTATATTTTGGAAACCTATTACATAAAAATAGACACGACTTGGTAGTACTTATGTAAGTTCTATTTATTTTTCATTTTCTCATCATGGGGTACTTTTTTTACTATTTTGTGACTTGTGTCAAAAGATAGTTGCTGATTGGCTGTAGTTGACGTTGAACAGAATGCAGTGACATGACAGTCAATGCAGAATCGTTAAGTCGCTCTGTTGATTGGCGCGTTTTGATAGGCAGGAGTCCTCGCTCTTGAAGCATAAAAAAGTGCGTGGGATCTCCCACGAGTTCACTTGTTGGAAACATAACCACTTTCAACATAGGTGGATTGAGTTATCGTTACAGTTACAGATATTGCTTCTAGGGTGTTGAAATCGAGCATTTCCGTTAAGAACAAGGATGGATACAGGAATGGATAGTTTGTATATTCTCTAATACAGAGGTATCGCACAAACCAAGAGGGTGGGAAGGGGGGGGGGGGGGAGGAGGGGGGCTTCAGCACGGGAAAGCACCCGTTGAGGCGTACATTATCAAAAAATGTTATAAATGTTTAAATTTAATGTATCAAATAAAGAACCCTTTTCATGAAATAAATAAATACAAAAATAATAATAATTCAATGAAAGATTGAGAATGTTCTTCGACTTCTAAATATAGGTGACTAACTGATATGGGCTGTTGTCAGCGAGGTCAAGGATTTTATGATGATAGCTAACCTCCGATAGATGAAGGCACTTCAAGAATAGAAAGCATAAAGCACGATGTTGTGGAATGTCCATTACATTAGAAATTTTTTATTTAACCTTTCGTCTTTAAAATATTTTTACCTACATTCTCAACGAAACGCTGAACTTTTAAAGGGGATGATACTGGGATTTCGGGATACGTTCGTGTTATTTATTTCTTGGTTTTAAAGTTAAAAGTGACCGAATTGGATATAGGTTCCGTAGCTCAGTTTGTAGAGCACTTGCCATGTAAGCAAAGGGTCCTGGGTTCGAGTCCCAGTAGAGCCAATATCTTTTTCTGATTTTTCTGTCTTCAGATTTTCGATTGAGTTTCGCTAATATTGTCTTCTTATAGTTAAATTAAAATTTCCTTTGCGGTGTTTGTGTTTAAAATAAACATTTGCATTTCTAAATAATAAAATTTTAATTTCCAATATGAAAACGTTATCAAAATATTTTGACCAGAAACGATCATAATTTCGAAAGAATTTGATATTTAGAAAACGTATGCCTTTTGTATATTCATGGAATTAGTATGAAAACTGTCACTTTGCTTTTTATGTCGTTTATGCAATAAAAAAAATACTTTCAATGAAAAAATCTTGCCAATTTGTAATAATACACTTTTTTGAGATATTTTTCCACGAAATCTGATGAAAAATATTTAAGACAAGCTGAGAATATAATCACAAATATATAGTCCATACATTATTCTATTATGTATGGACTACCCGATCAGATCTGACCTTCACAGGAATATGATGTTTTTGGCTATTAATGTCCTTCCTCGGCTTGTGGGGAATAGAATAATGGTGAGTTCACATTCTAGAGAAAAGATTATAAGTTGTATAAATATACACACACATATATATATTTTTTTTCCATTAGTCCCAAAAAGATACATAAATTACAAAATAAATTTTATACAGTAACTAATTACATAATATGTGCATTTGATGTACCCCATAAATGAGCAGGGCTATTGTATATGTGGGGGGTGTTATTATATTGGTTTTATTTGGTTCATGTTTGTATCAGTTTGATTCAGTTCAAGGTGTTATTATATTGGTTTTATTTGGTTCATGTTTGTATCAGATTGATTCAGTTCAAGGTGTTATTATATTGGTTTTATTTGGTTCATGTTTGTATCAATTTGATTCAGTTCAAGTTGTTATTATATTGATTTTATTTGACATGATTCAGTTCAAGTTTTCAGCATAATTTTTAAGGTGTGTTTTAAATTCTTTTATATTTTTATTCATGTTTCTAATTTTTCTGGTAACGAATTAAAAAAATTTACTCCGAGATATTTATGATTTTGTCCTATTGGTTTTTTACATTTTGTAGTAGGAATTATTGACTGACGTTTGTCTAAGATTTCTGTTATTTTTAAAGGGTGCAACTTTATTTTGAATATTATCTTTATAAATTTGTAATGTAGCATGGTAGAAGAAGAATGCAAAAGAGGAATGAATAAGAAAAGATGTATTACTAAATATATTACCTTTTACCCAACCACACATTATTTGAAATGGTTACTCACGTGATTGATCCTTACAAACGTTAGAACCGCAGAATGATTGTTAGAATTTAACATACTCGTAATATAAAACAACACGGAGTACGCAGCCACTTGCTCATAATAAAATACGTTTCACAGAAAAGAATTTCCGTTTTACGTAACGGGAGAATGTTTGGAATTGTTTGAATGGGTATGTGTTCATACTGTTCATCCCTCCTTGCCGTAATTCGCATTTATACACAACACACTCGTAGGACGTAGACAAAGGCACGAACTGTTAACAGCATTGTTACTTTTAAATTGAAGGCTTTGTGTACATCGCACAGTTTGAAATTTCAAAAAAGGTTTGTTGAAAAGTTTAGAAATACCCATTACAAGTTGAAATCACCCGTTTCCCAAAATAGAAACGGGTAAACACAAACCAATATTGAAATTTGACCAATTCTAATAAATTATCAACTACTTACAAATGTAAACGTAAAGTTAACAAGTATTTACCATATTACTTTTTCCAAAATAACAGAATTCAATCCGTTTCGTTTGTTTGTCGGTACTCGATAAGAATTACAACATATCTATTTATTTATTTATTAACGCCCTTTTTTGGGGCTTTTACGTTACACATGAATAATAAGAAATACAAAGCATTCATTGTACACAACTGAACTGTTCCAGTAACAATATTTTATAATTGTTTAAACATAAATTGAAGATGTCCACTGACTTGGTATAATTGTTTCCCTCCATAAGTATTCTGGGCAAAGAAGAATACAAATGGTAGTTAGTCCCAGAATTTCTGCACTGAAATAAATCTTGACTTATAGTATTACGTAGTGGAATCCGGAAACTTATCAATCGTAGTAATACCGGACTATCAACTAAATCATTTAGAATTTTATATATAAATACCAAGTCAGTGAAAATTCTTCATTCGGACAATTTGAGCATATTCAAATCATTTAAAATAGTGTTGTAGTTCAACATAATGGGCCGTTTTCTGAGTAATTCCAAAATATCCACGAGATGGCAGCACGGTGTTTACCGGTCCTCCTGTCATCTAATCTGTGGACCAAATCTATGGACTGGCATCTTTCAATGATCTGTCATTTCGATAGCTATTTGCAATTTGTTAATTTGTTTTCCGACTTTATATTATTAATTTGCTAATCTTATTTTCTTTATTTTAACAGGTTGACTGTTCACAAATTTGCTCACATGCTACCACAACTATATACCCGATGCTACCACAACTATATAATATTAGGATGTAAAAAAATTAAATAAATGCCAAAACAATAAATAATTGATGTATAATGTTAATTATTTGTTTTACTGAAATGTTCTTCTGTGTGTATAAAGTTTGTAAATGTTTTACGACACATTTATATTATGTCTGTAATCTTGTTCTTTTCATATTGACCTCGAGAAATATAAGAAAGTTTTTTTATTATTTATTTATATATTTGTTAAATTATTTTGTGTTATTATTAGTACAACTAAACAACAATCTTTTTAACCATGGCAGTAGCTGTCGTGCAAGGCCGCAGAAAACCATGACAAAACTGCAGCGACACTCACTCTTTATTTTAATAAAACATAAATAATAATGATCGTTTATATCCGAATGTTGTGCGATGCAATACATTCCATATTTTGAAATAGTACAAGCATTCACAAAACAACAAAGCATTCATACGTAGAATGGAACAGAAAATAAATGAAAAATATAGTATGTAATAATAAATCCAAAAAATAAGCAAATATCCGTTCATGGGGGATATTTGACAGGCTCCCATTTCCAGAAGGGCATCAGGGGGGACTCCATCCAGGCAACCGTGGCAGTGATAATGGTATTCTTCGACTGGCGTAGTCTGCGCCATAAGCTTCCCCTGCGCTGGAACAAAGGTTTATTTTAAAATATACAGTTAACTTATCATTTTTATTATCTGTCCGAGTGTCTTTATCTAGAGTCGGTCTATCACACGGAGTATCTAAAGACAATATGACTTCCACTGCCACGTCCTCTAGATTCACAGGCAACGCCGTTTCATCTTGTGGTTTTGGTTTTGTAGAATTTATATGTTTTTTCATGTATCAGACTCCTTTCTTGTATGTTTCTTAATTCTAAATTACCTACTTCTACTTTTATCCAGGGAAATATCGAAGGAACTACACCTTTCAGTAGCTTTTGCCTGTACAGTATATCTGAAAATAAAATTAGGCTCAAACTTACATACTTGCATGATATAAAATACAAAACAGTCTATGTTAAGAAATAATAATAATTTAATTTTTTTCCTAAAACATTCAATCACGAGATACACAGACATGGGACAAGAAATACAAAGCAAATTAGATTGCCAACAATGAAGAATCAGCCGCCCGGAAGTCTCGTGCCAGACAGTTTGATAACCGTGTAATAAAATTATTGCAATAATTGAAAATATGGTTAATTTAAAAAAAGGAACTAAGATATTATGTCCACCATAATTATTAATGTTAGTTGTTGATTGACTACACTTATATTTAAAGGTACATTTGTCAAATAATGTGAACTGCGAAAGAAGGCAAAATATTGTGTATAAAATTTTGTGAATACTATGTCAAATGTTTCTTTACGTGTTCATTATACTATACAAGTACTCTTCATATTATATTGGGGATTCAATTATACCAAGATATTAATTAAATGAGTCATGTACTTACTGTTATGGTTAATATTATTGAATTCATAATCTGTGCCCCTGAATGCCCATGAGCTTTACAGACTACAGAATCAGGAGTCGGTGCCCATTACTACACGCCTGATGGAATGAATCCATTTCGCTTTCAAGTCTCTATTTTTGGGAAACTCTTGCCCACTCCTATTTCTACACATTGGAACACTACAACAGGTTGACGGCATTATTATAATATTTAAAAACACTAAATTGCGTCAAACAGCCTAAAAAATGTATGGGATCTGACAGTTAAATAAAATAGTTGGACCGGTAGGACAATGAGCGAACATAGAGGCCAAAATCGTGCGAAAACAGCCCATTGCTGGAATACCCATTTTAAAATTTAGAAAACGTAAGATTTTGTTTTGTATTCTTTCAATAGCTTGAACATGTATACTGTAATGTGGATTCCAGATGGGAGAATTGTACTCAAGTTGACTTCTAACATAGGCAAAATATAACAGTTTAATACACTTTATATTGTAACCATAAGAATTACTCTCTCTACTATAAGAATTGAAAGATGTTTTTTTACGTGAATACCGCACAAGATTCCCAACTGCTCCCGTCTGGAGCCAGTGAGACATGCCAAATTGGGGTATGTTGTGAGACTAAAGGTAGTGGAGAGGGGAAGAAGATGTGGGAGAGGAAGGTGGTGAAGTTCCTGGCTATTCAGATTTGGTCACCAAACACGGCTAAAGCCATTTTAGGCAAGATTCAATTCTGAATGGTGGTCTTTCACCAGAGATATACTGAGAGTATCATCCGCCCTGGAACGTGACGCAAATATACTATTTATTATTTTGAATGAATTAATTGTGAATAACACAAATTAATAAAAAAAAATTCATTTGCGCACGTCGCGTCGAGATTGTTGGAATTGGAATTTTAAAACTTGATTTTTAACTATTTTTTTGTTTGTTTATTCAGCTCTTTTATAAACTTTAGTCGCTCTCGAAATGTTAAAACCGAAGAAATTAGTAAAGCCATTTTTTGTTGTTGTTGTTTATACATGCACAGTTTGTATGATTCAAGTTATAAGGTGTATTCAATTCAATTATTAGACACATAGTTATAGTACACTATGTAGTACACTATTTAAAATGATATACTCGTATACAATGTAAAGAACTGCACATTTAACGTCCCCGTGGTCTAGGTATAGGGCCCTCGACTATAAATCCGAAAGTACATAAATAAATTTTATTAGATTAATTTGTATTATTTCACAATTCAATAATTTAAAAAAAAATCGTATATTTGCCCAGTGGAAGGCACTGACATTATCGCCCTGGTATAGGACCGCCATTCAGAATTGAAACGTTCCTTGAAATACTTTAGCCGTGATTGGTGACGAGATCTGAATAAATAACCAACACCTCTGCCATAGGTCACCCCAAGTGGTTCGCTACGTTTGGTGATTTAGCAGGGGTGCCCGGGTCCATGGGGTGAGGTTTGTCAAGGTCTTGGAGGCGGATGTCCTGGACAAATTGAACCCCAGATTCCTACCCACCCCTTAAATCCTTTTCCTTCCCAGAACTCTCCTCTCCTTCCTTTCCTAAAAAAAAACCCTCCACACAGCATCCCCAAAGATGACATAGGCCCTGAGAGAAATCATTTTCCTCTGGGCATCCTGTGTGGAGCTCATGTAAAAAAAAAAAAAAAACTAGGCCTTTATTCCTCTTTCCTATCTCCTTCCCCTCCCTACTACCTTCTGCCTCACAGCATACCCAAATTAGGGATGTCACAGTCTCACTGGCTCCAGACGGGAGTAGTTGGGACTCTTGTGCGTAATTCACATATTTATCTTTACTAAGTGACGGCCGGCGTAGTCCAGCGGTAAGGCTCTTGACTCGCAATCCGAAGGTCACGGCATCGAATCCCGGCGTGGCAAATAAATTTTATCTGATTAATTTGTGTTATTTCACAATTTATTCATTTAAAATAATATATAGTACATTTGCGGCACGTTCCAGAGTGGAAGATACTCTCAGTATCGCCCTGGTGTAAGACCACCATTCAGAATTGAAACGTGGGCAGCGTGGTGTGGATTTGATTTAATAGAGATGGCGTTGATTATAAAGGTATCGTTAGCCACAGCAACGTGTGGCCGGGTCTGACAGTAAAAAATAAAACAAAAACATGAAGCAAAATGCCTTTGGTTTTTATCCTATCTACTGTTTAAAATTTATGTAATTAATTGGCGAATGCCAGATTTTTTCTGACTTCTTTGCAATCGAGTTAATTTTTATAATGATATTTAAAAACAATATTTTCCAACAATCAGGTAACTTGTTTTAAATAAATTACACAATATACAAAGCAATACATTGTCACAGGATAGTAGATAACGCAATGATTTAAACGTGTTTTTATCGCGAGAGCACTTGCTGAAACATATTTTCAAATTTCGCGAATAATAAAAATATTTCTTCATAAAACTACCCCTCGTAAATTATTAGGGTGTAACCGGAAGGAGCCGCCAGCGAGGATATATATTCACGCTTTGATTCAATAAATTAGTGGCCTTAAACAAATGGCCGGGATTCTGAATGTCACAGGTTCCAACTTAGAGGTTTGAGGATTATTTTCAAAAATAGAAAGGGGACGATAAATTAAAACTGTCAGATATGAACCACGGAATAAACCAGCGGAACAGCTACTTCTAGAAATAGGAGTTATTTATGTTCCAGACCGGACTGGACCACGACTAGACCACTTAAAATCATATTTATACGAATTCAAGTCGATTTGGTTATGATTAATGTCGGTATTATCTAAGTAGAAAGCAGAATTTATTTATTCGTCACAGCAAAACTTTCAAACGGTTTAGTCTTCAGATGAATTCCGCTAAAAACATCATGGCCTACAGAGTGATGAATCGTCATCGTAACTGTTAACTACTGGAGCGCCTTTGGCCAGATTTTGGTCAAAATGTGGCCTATTTGAAGAGATATTTTAAAGATATATTTGTTGGAATTATATCAAAAGTTCCTTCTTAAAAAACCTTGACAGTCAATCCGGTACGTAGATTTACTTAACGGATGCATTGTTTGTCTTTAGAATCAAGATTTTGGGTGGGAATGCTGTACTTATTCTACCGGTAATTTAATGGAATATGCTAAAAATATCCAGTTCTAACGATCCCTTCAGCATCCGTGCATATCCGGGAGACACGCCAAACGCTCTCCAACAGTTGCTATCGAAGCTTATTGTGGTGTATTTCGAACTACCTTATTTAACACCAATGTTTCCAATTTGGGAGGCGGGAAAGGGTATAGCCGCTCCGGGAACCATTTATTCGATAACCATTACCCTTGCCATAGGTCACCCCAAGGTTTGCTACGTTTGGTGCAGGTTGCCCGGGTTCATGGGGTGTGATTTTTCGAGGTCTTGGTTGCGAAAGCGTTTGCCCGCCTACTGCGAGATGGGCTGGATTCGGAGAGACTGGTTGAGGGAGACATATCCTAGACCTCTCCAAACCGACTCTCCTCTCCTTTCTTTTCCTAAAAAGACCCTCCACACAGTATCCTTAAAGATGACGTACGCCCTGAGGGATTTTTTCCACGGGGTCTCCTGTGTAGAGCTAGTGAAAAAAAAGATAAGTTCTTTTCTTGTCTGAATAGTAGTATTTAGAAATTACAATTTGTGAGAGCACAGCGCTTCGGATCTTACTTAAGTTCATTGGATTCGTTCATAATTATTCTGAGTTAGATTAGATATCTCTTTCTTACCAGTGACAACATCCGTTAGTCAGGGGTGATTATGTCAATAATTCATTCAAATAAGCATACAGCGTCTATAAAATAACACTATGAATGTAAACGTCTATTTGGAATATATTTTTATTATGTTTCCCTGAGCAGCGGGCAGACTGAACGAAAGGTCTCTTGTGCAATTGACCTGCTAATTTGTTAATCTCGCGAGGGTTGTCGGGGAGAAGCACAAAGCAAAGCTCGTCTTTAAAAACGTCACACTATTAATATTTCAATTAGTTTTTAAAAGATACATCAGAAAAACAATAGATACCCTACTAAGAAAAACTCACCTAATCCTACACAACCGAAAAATAACCAAGACTGTATCGTAAATGACCGTTAATCATCCGTGCAAAATCCAAAACACGCCCATCAAGCAAGGGGTGTGAACTGTACATTAAAGACCTCCTACAAGAGCTGAACGTCACACAAATTGGTTGCCATATCTGCGGACAAGACAGTAACAACATGGTATTGCTAGCAACTTCGATTAAAGCGATGCGACGACCTGTACAAAGCAGACTCACATAACTTGTGGTACATTTCTAAAAAGTCAGTCATAGTCGTTTTCAAGTATAATGAGGAGCCACTAAATATTCCATTAATATGTTTAGAAGGAAATGAACTGCTTGTGGCCTCAGAGGCCAAATACCTGGGACATATCCCAACTTACCGTATGAAGGAAACAGAGGATATGGGACGACAAAAATAACAATTTTATGTACAGGCCGGGATGCACTCAAGGCGGATCTACCACTGTAGCGACGATGTCAGGAAATTTCTCTTCAAAACATGCCGCAATGCCCTGTACACATCTGAGCAGTGGACCCAATACCCAGCAGCGCAATGGGACAAGCTGCGGTGTGCTACAACAATGCATACAGGCAACTTATACAAACACCAAGGTTCTGCAATGCCTTCACGATGTTCACTAAAGGAAGGGTGCACTCATTCCCAGTCTTACTTCGCCACCGACTAGCCAACTTGAGGGTTAGGAAGCGAAAGTCAACCAACATAATTGTAGTGGCTCAGTTCTCCACTAAATGAGCGATGGATGCAAATGATGAGGCGACATTCCTGATGGACGATCGAATCATTTATTTTATTTTTTATTTTATTTTAATTTAATTAATTCGTCGGATGATTTTTATTTTATTTTGTTAAAGTTATCATTAGGTTTATGTTATCTTAAACGTTTTTTTTTTTCATTTTATTTCTTTTTGAAGTAAAAACTTCTTTACCACCGTTGTGATTCGAAACTCGATGAAACGAAAAATAGCGATACTAAAAAGAAACAAGCACACTCATCCATAGGATTTAGCCTGCGATATAATAAGATAGTATAATCGGTCTCCTCTTTGTGCGGCGGTTCGTAGCCGCTCCACTCTTGCTTACTTTAGTTTTCTGAAGGTTTCACTTCTACCGCGTGTGAATGGCACAAAGATTTTTTTTTTTAATATTTAAAAATGGTAATTGTTATATATATTAAATCTTATATATTATGGCTGACGGGGATTGCACTATCCTCCCAGTCCTACTGGAGTAAAAAAAAACAAAATATTTACGTATTTGAACTAGAGTAATTAAAAAAGACTAAAACCATTACTACACATTTTATGCACTACCCGTAAGTAATATTGTGATGTTTTTTTAAATTTTATTAACACTTCATTTTACATTTAATTTAATTTATTTTTATTTTATATCTTTTATATATTCAATAATATTATTATTCAATTAACAAAAACCGTTTATTTATAAGCAAGTTCTGCTGTGTATAGGTTGTTTAAAAATAAACTGTTTTTATTAATCTATATGTATATATATATATATACATATTATTAAATTAAAATTTTTGTTATTGGTATTTTTATATTATGTAAATATTTCTTTTATCGTAACTTATTATTATTACATTATCTCATTGTACTTTAAATTGTTGTTGTTTATATTTTTATTTAATTTATAAACTTTTTTATTTCTATAGTAAATTTATTTATACTATTTTTCTCATGTTAAAGATGCACTGTCTTCATTATTTATGTTTAAAGCCATCTAGGCGTAAAATAAAAAAAAAAGACAACTAAATAAATTAATGTTCTCCAAAACGAGCTTGAAAAAAAATCATTTGTCATATATTTGGCTTATAAATGTGTAATTTCTACGACTTAAGAAATTCTAAAAATTATAGAATCTACTATATTAAAATTAAATAGTCATAAAGACATTAAGAACTCATATGTTATATATTGGTTTATAAATGTGTAAATTCTAATTATACAATTGTAAATGTTCTCAAATGGCCTGGAAAGAATCTCTTACTTGTGATCTCATTATAGAAACTACTCATTCACTCTGAATGCAATTATTAAAGTTCTCCAAAATGCCCTTGAAAAAAATCACATTTTTGCGATTCTTTCAAAGACACAAAGAAACCATCCATTCGTTCAGAATACAATTATTAATGTTCTCAACATTTGTCTTGACAGAAGCTCATTCCTGTGATCTCTTGAACGAAACCACTCCTTTGTTAAGAATATTATGAACTAAATATACAATTTGGCTGTCCTGAAACGGGTATTCTTCCCAGTTGGACAGACAAAGTATCATTTTGTAATGTATTGTAATATATTTATTATATACATAAATAAATAAATAAAAGAAATAAAAAAAAAAATAAAAAAAAAAGAATTTCATTCATCTTTTTTTTTAAGTTTTCTAATACTTTGTAGAAGGTTCTTACGGAAAGAAAAATTTTGAAAATTGCACAGAAAATAGGTTAATTTCAGAACACTTAACGACTATTCAGTTCGCGCGTTTGATGAATGTGAATTTAGCAGGCAGCTGTTTTTTTGTAATGAATAATGATAATTAACAATTTGAATAAAAGAATTGTAATAGGTGGCACGCGAGCTGTTTGAAAACTGAAAGTAGGGCTGAATATATGGAAAGCGGGCGGGGGGTTGGCGGGACGGGAGAGCGGGAGAGGGTAGGCGGGGTAGGTGGAAGGGGAATGCGGGTGAGGAAGGGGATGCGGGAGGGGAACGAGGACGCACGGAAAAGGACATACAAGTAGAAACAATTTATTTCTTTGAATACGGCATTGCAAGGTATGCCGGAAACCAGCTGGTTGAATAATAATATTATTGAATATATAAAAGGGTGACCCGACATTTGATCCGGCGACATTTGTTCCGGAGACAGTTGGTCCGGCGACATTTGATCCGGCCGACATTTGATCCGGCCGACACATGATCCGGCGGACAGTTGATCCGGCGGACAGTTGATCCGGCAACAATAAATTGGTCCGGCCTGATCCTTTAGAAGATTTTTTTCTTTAAGTAAGTATGTAAAGAGGATATTTGGCCGTACAACCAAAGTCGATGTACTTATATCTGAAGGCATCTTGAGTGAAAATCCGCTGTAAAAATATTTTTACTAATAATAATTTCGACTCTCCGAAGAAGCATGCGGCAATACAAAATACGACATACTTATACGTACAGTCAGTTTAACAAAAAAACCGTTAAAAATTTCTTTCTTGCATATAAATTTTTATCTGAAAATTACACTAGAGTCCCAACTGCTCTCAACCGTCTCGAGCCAGTGAGTGCCAATGGCATCCCCAATTTTGATATGGTGTGATACTGAGGGTAGTGGGGAGGGGAAAGAGTTGTGGAAAACGTACCTGGCTATTCAGATCTAGTCATGTCATTTCAAGTAATCCGATTAAACCTACATACACTGTACACCAGCGAACAAATTACAAAAATCATATGATGTAAATTTTTTCATATTTTTATTTTTTAGAACTTTTATCAATATACAAGAGTCTCAACCGCTTCCAACCGTCTGGAGCCAGTAAGACTATGGCATTCCTAATTTTGATATTTTGTGAGGCTGAAGATAGTGGGGAGGAGAAGGATATGTGAAAAATTTTCCTGGCTATTCAGATCTAGTCACCAAACACGTCTAGAGCCATTTCAAGTAAAATTTCAATTCTCAAAGAATACTGACGAATAGCAAAATACGACATTCTTATATGTGCAACATCTACTTAAGATTCAGGAGGCGGATATGTTTACCGTCGCCCCGGAAACCATTTATTAGATAACCAACATTCCTGCCATAGGTCATCCCAAGTGGTTTGCATATCATGTGTTATATCTTTTTTTACATATTATATATAACACAAGAGTCCCAACTGCTTCTAACCGTCTGGAGCCAGTGAGAATATGTCATTCCAGATTTTAATATGTTGTTAGGCTGAATATAGTGGGGAGAGGAAGGAGATTTTGCTGATGTGAAAAAATACTATTCAGGCGTGTTTGGTGACTAGATCTGAATAGCCAGGTAAATTTTTCACATATCCTTCTCCTCCCCACTATCTTCAGCCTCATAACATATCAAAATTAGGAATGTCAAAGTCTCACTGGCTCCAGACGGTTGGGAGCAGTTGGGACTCTTGTGTTATGATAAAAGTTCTAAAAAATAAAAATAAAAATAAAAATTATATCATACGATTTTTGTAATTTGTTCGCTGGTGTATAGTGTATCTAGGTTTAGTCGGATTACTTGAAATGACGTGACGAGATCTGAATAGCCAGGTACGTTTTCCACATCTCCTTCCCCTCCCCACTACCCTCAGTATCACACCATACCAAAATGCGGGATGCCATTGGCACTCACTGGCTCGAGACGGTTGAGAGCAGTTGGGACTCTAGTGTAATTTTCAGATAAAAAGTTATACGCAAGTAGGAATCTTTTACGGTTTTTTTGTTAAACTGACTGCACGTATAAGTATGTCGTATTTTGTATTGCCGCACGCTTCTTCGGAGAGTCGAAATTATTGTTAGTAAAAATATTTTTACAGCGGATTTTCATTCAAGATGCCTTCAGATATAGGTACATCGACTTTGGTTGTACGGTCGTATATCCTCTTTACATGCTTACTTGAAAAAAAAATCTTCTAAAGGATCAGGCCGGACCAATTGTCGCCGGATCAACTGTCCGCCGGGTCAACTGTCCGCCGGATCAAGTGTCGGCCGGACCAAATGTCGGCCGGATCAAATGTCACCGGATCAACTGTCGCCGGACCAAATGTCGCCGGATCAACTGTCATGCAACCATATGAAAAGATACGAAAATTAAAATGCAGTTCTACAAATTAAACGTGATCAACAATCAAAGATATTCAAATGCAAAAGAGATATGCTACGACCCAATCAGGGTAGTTTGCATACGAAAAGAATTTGTTCATTTCGTTAATTTTTTGAAGGTGTGCATTAGTATTGGTTAAAAATATACTTAGTTTGAATACGGAAAGAATTCGTTCATTTAGTTTAACATTCGTATGGTTTAATCATTAATTATTCGTTCATTTAGTTTATTTGTTAATTGGTAAACAATATCGGCGACACCCGTAAGCGCAGTCCCACCTAGTAAAAACTGCAGATAGCACATATATTATATTTCAATATCTTTGATAACAATAAATAACTCGATATTACATATGCTCGCATACCTCGAGAAGAAAAAAATTATTAACGACCGTCAATACGGATTCCGGCAGAACCGTTCGTGCGGTGATCTTTTCGCGTATGTGATGCATTTTTGGGGGCGGTGCTTGAAATGCGGAACGAATTTCCGGTCTCTGTGTTTCCTCCTTTCTACGACATGGGTTTCTTCAAGACCAATGTTCATTCCTTCCTCTCTTCAAAAAAGACCCTCCACACAGCATCTCAGATGACATTGGCCCTGAGGGAAATTATTTTCCTCAGGGCCTCCTGTGTGAAGTTAATGTAAAAAAAAAAAATTACAACCTCAAAAATTTAACTCCACCTTTTACATGTGCGCCGTTTCAGAACCACTTTGTATGTATTCAGGGCTTGTAAATAAAATAAATTGAATTTTAAAACCACTTGAAAACTTCACCTGTTACGTGTAATGCCGTAACCTCTGTAAATAAGCAAATGTTTGAGATTTCCAATCCCAACTGCATAAAACCTTGCATTACATTAGAAATGAATTTATTTATACTGGGATTTTTCCGCATCGGGCTGGAAATATTTGGACGGATGCTGCGAGTGTAAAGAGGCTGATGTGGGGTGTGGGGTGTTAGGGTGGATAGGTAGGGGGAGGGCCCCTTGGGAAGTAGGTCGAGGGGCTCCAGAGAGCTGCTGCGGGGAGAATCTTTGAGCTCCCTCGTGTCGTATGGAAGGTAAGTAATAGATTAAAATGCATAACACAGCAAGCAGTTGGTAAAGGCTTTTCAAACCTTGATTTTATAAAAGCTTTTATAATAATTAAAAACTTTAAAAACAGTTATTGTTGTGCACATTTAGTCACTTGGCTCTTCATCAAACAAATTGATAACCTTGAGTCAATACATGATGGAGGAGTTGGCTAGCAGAAAATCCACAATAGCTGGATGGGAACTAGACGCATTTGTCCATTCAGCTATTAACCGGTCTTACACATTGGTTACATAATATTTATTTATTACACGCCCCAGTGGGCTTTTTTTATAAAATTTTACAAGACATTTGTATCAAAGAAATTATCTAAAAATTAAAACGATGAAGAAAAATATAATGATAATGTCAAAAAAAATGCAACTTAAACACAACAAAATACATAGATAAAAATGTGAACAGAAACTAAAAATCCGCACGCATATAATTGAATTTAAAAGACTCTACAAAACAAAATGCATAGATAAAAATGTGAACAGAAACGAATCCTAACGCATATAATTGAATTTAAAAGATTCTACAAAACAAAATACATAGATAAAAATGTGAACAGAAACGAATCGTCACGCATATAATTGAATTTAAAAGATTCCACAAAACAAAATGCATAGATGAAAATGGGAGCAGGAACTAAGAATCCTCACGCATATAATTGAATTTAAAAGATTCTACGAAACAAAATGCATAGATAAAAATGTGAGCAGAAACTAAGAATCCTCACGCATATAATTGAATTTAAAAGATTCTACAAAACAAAATATTAGAAGCCTACAAAATATTATAAGGTACACAAGTCTATTATGAATAGAAGAATAAAAGTGTTAGTATATACAACATTTAAACTGATTAGTTTGATGAAATATATTACCCAGATCAGAAGATTTATTTCCGAGACTTCACAATCTCGGAATCGTAGAATTTTGATAAGCTGGTGTCCTGGTGTTATTGAAGTAAAAGGGTAATAAATGTCGGCATGATTTTTTGGGAACACGGATGTTGATAAATTGAAGTAATTCAGGACAGTCAACTTTGTAATGCAGTATTTTATGTAATTGTATTAAATCTGTGATTATTCTTCTTTCTGAAAGTATACTATTTCCGTCTTAAACTTACAAATAAATAATCTCATTTCAAGCTTTGTACCCAAAACACGTGACATTTTGAATTTCTTGTGACACGTTGTTACGAGACGCCTTATGAGTAAAGGACCGCTTCCCCTTGCAAATAAGGACATGCCTCCCCTCCCCGCAACGGTCCCGCGGAAGGCTAGCAGCAAGCCGCTCTACGAATAAATTTTTGCCTCCTCCCCTTGCAAATATTGACATACCACACCCCTCCCCTGCGGGCCTGCTAGGAACGCGTTCCCCCCGCCGCCAGATCCCAACCGGCCACCGACTCGATAGGTCGCGCCCCTCGCTGTGCGCTCAGTATAACTCCCGCGCGAGTCGATCTCTACAGAAATATACACGGTCGTAGACCATAGCCCGTTCCACTTGCCGAATACCGACACCTAGTCTGGACCCTGGATTACTGCCCCCCTGGCTTTCCGGACCAGTCCAACAGCTGTGAGTAACCACGATTTCCCCTTTAATTAAATGTGTCACCTAGTCATACACGGTTGATACAATCACGCCCCAGAGAGATTGGAGAAACCCCTTCGTAGGAAACTCCTAGCTAGGCCCTGTTGTTGATTTGTGACTAATAATTATGTTGTTGCTAGATGTTGTAATTGTGTACACCAGTCAATACAGATATGTTTTCACCTAGCTACCTCTTTCATTTGACGGAATCACTTGGGCGAGTTTTGGCAATTACTTATGTAACCTTTACCCCCCCCCCCCCATAGCTACCTACAATCCTGACGAGGGGAGCTTTCCCGCCTGCCGACAGAATTGAGCTAGCTGAGAGCAAAAGGAAGGTGATTTCCCTCCACCCCGGGACTACTACAACGTGTAGAAAACAAACAAAATGATATGATGTTAGATTTTTACGGCCAAATACATAGTCGTTATTTATTTTTGGGATGTTACGCCGTGTTGGGCTACCTCCTTCCTTAGTAACCGCTTTGGATAGCGTTATAGTGTCCATCTGCCCTAATGAAGTACCCTGTAACGTTGACTAAAGAGGGAGGTAGCGCAACACGGCATAACACTCCAAAAATAAATAACGAAAACAAAAAAAATGTTTATGAATGCTACTGAAAGCTTTTTCCATCAGAAAATAAATAATTCTTTCGCTAGTATAACTGAAAAGATAAGACAGTTCTTTTTCGAACTCGAATGCTAAATGAATATTGGACCATGCAGATCTACCTTCAACGTTTAACAAAAAGCATCCAAGGAAACGAGATTTTACCAATATATTGATATGAAATTATTTTTCTAGTAATCTACTTTATCAACCGGGCATTTGATTTCCCTGAACATCTTAATATATAAAACAAAGCCGGGTTAGTTACACTATTTATACCTGAATGGTATTTTATGTTGTGAGAGTGGATTTATCTGTTTGTGTCAAAGAATGACTGGCGAAGGACCTTGATTTGGTGTAACTATCACTGCTTAAAAATGATAAAAACATATGTTGCATAGAAAGGAGAGGACTCACCGGAAAAGGATAAAACTTGTAGGCTGGCAATGCACTTGTATGATTTCTTTCCCATCCAAGAGGCACAATCACAATAAGAGTGAATGTTCGTTATTTTTATAGTACACAGCGGAGTTATTTATAGCGGATTAACCGAGAGCGGAAGCACAAAATGGCTATATGCGGAGGGAGTATATTGCAGACTGAATAATATTGTGGGTAAGATTGACGGGTAAGGAATAGGTAGGACAAAGGACTTGCAACAATAATTAATACCAATCTCAAGCAGTGACAGTATGTATGCGTGCTGTGTAGGTATGTGTATGTGTGGGTATATGTATGGGCGTAACCAATACCCCAGAACGGCTGGACCATGACCGTTGATTTGTTGGATTTTTCTTCGCCCCGAATAGCAGAATAGCTATTAAAACAATAGCAAATTATAAAAATTCTTTTCTCGTACATTTTGTATGGAATGAATTCTCATTTTTTTAAAGTGCTGCAGCAATATTGTAATAAGTATAATATTGAATAGTGAGTGAATTCCAAAAATTCAATAATGTCAAACGTCAATATGCAGATGGTTTTGCTTTTGTTCTTAAACATATAATGCTGCCCCTCTTTATTACACACTAAATGCCAACAGTTAAAAATTAAACAAACGGTGAACGTATGTCTGCACCCCTCCACAGGAAAAATACTATTATAATAAATCATACTATTATAAAAAATACTATTATAATAAATAATATTAAATAAAATATAATTATAATAAATCTCCTTCACACATATATAGAAAATGAAACGCAATTCCCGTAAGAAAGAGAAAAGTAAGAAAATCACAAAAATTATAAACCAGTACATAACGCCATCTCTGATACTGACAAAAACAAAACATGGACAGTTGGGCATCGATAATTGCTTCATTGTGTAATTTTTAACTCAATAAAAAAAGTGAATTTAATTCAGCTGATAAGTTAACACAATAGTAATTGATTCTATGGTCAGCTAGTTTTAGATAAAATAGTGGGTTCCAACCATTGAATTAAAGAAGAACACAAGAAATGCCCTGTGAATGCGTTTCGTGATCCTTTCCTTAAATTTCTATTTGGCCAATAGGCCACTTGTATCACATTTAAAAAAAAAATCCGGCTTAGACAAATATTCTAAGACATTCTGTTTTTTTTTAATCGTATTTTTGAAACCCTGGGGATTTTTTGAAAATTTCAATCCGTAAAATCAGACCATTTTTTATAAACCGGAAAGACAGGACAAAATTTTATAGGTGCGAAAAAACGATAATTATATAGCCAAAAATCATTAAAAAAAATAACGTTTTCCACACGAATGGCACAGGAGAATAACGAGGCATACCAAAAATATTACATCTCATAAATATTTTTTTCCTTGATCCATATTATTGATCATAAATAATTATAATGTACAACGTATATATTACTAAATCCAATGTGATATACTTGTACTTGTAAATTATAATAATAATAAGCATATTATAAAATTTTGATTTTGTTAAAATCAGCACCATA
This sequence comes from Limnephilus rhombicus, assembly GCA_929108145.2. Classification (NCBI taxonomy): domain Eukaryota; kingdom Metazoa; phylum Arthropoda; class Insecta; order Trichoptera; family Limnephilidae; genus Limnephilus; species Limnephilus rhombicus. The sequence goes on from OV815278.1 coordinate 40,273,124, forward strand.
ACCATTATACCTCTAAAACACTTACCGACTTCTAAAATGTACGGGGTTCTCTTCAGAACACCTGTCAAAAACTCGTTCGCAGAGAAAAAACAATAAATCTAGTAAACGAATTAAAAAATTCGCCTGAAATCAAAGTGATGCCATATAAAAAAAATAAATTAGTGTGGAATTTTACACAATTAATTGGAACATTTTCTGAGAAGGGATATTTTCATGTAGTGACGTTACGAGCCCAAGTAATGGATTTATTTATTTAAAAATAAAAAAAACTACACATTTCTAAAAACATTTTCTAACATTTTCGCAATCTTAATAAAAAGATTTATCCACACGATTTTTTCCAAGTCGTTATGAATTCAATGAAAGTGGCCTATTGGGCCTTAAATTTCTATTCCAAAACTGTGTTTATGAAATTCAAACGGGATGGGGATCTACGACGTCATGCAAGTGTAAGTTAAACGGAGCGCGTGCTAAAAGCACATCAGTTTTCCTATGAATTGTGTCAGCAGATGAATCTCAGTTATAAAATTCAGTTATAAATAATAAATGAATGAAGTTCAATTATAAAATTCTAGTTGCAGACTCTGTATGTGCTGCCAGAATTAAAGAAAAACCATTTTCATGTTCTGAGTGTACTTTCAATTCGCCGCATACAGACTTAATTCAAACCAATTTTTTGTTGAGAATGTAATTTCCAGTTGTGGATTCATCTGTTGACATATTTAGAAGGAAAACATCCTCTTATTTGAAGTTCAGTTATATTATTCTATTTGCAGACTATGTGCTGCCAGAATCAAAGAAAAACCATTTTCATGTTTGAATGTAGTTTTAATTCGCCAGGTACAGATTTAATTTAAACCAGTACAAAATGTAAAATTCCAGGTGAATTCATCTGTTGACACATTTCGAAGGAAAACATTCTGTTATTCGATGTGCAGTTATAAAATTCTAGTTGCAGACTATTTATTTAATGCCAGAATCAAAGAAAAACCATTTTCATGTTCTGAGTGTAGTTTTAATTCACCGCACGCAAACTGGTTTTGTGTTCAAATAACAAAGATAAATTAAAAAAAAGAGTTGCATATTCATCGTGCATCGAGTGAAGCTTTACATTTGAGATACATAATGCTGTTAAATTCTGATAAATTGATTTCCATATACACCCCCCTCCCCCCCGCCGCTTAAAGTACCCAAATAAAGGGGCGGCGAAATTTTCCTCCGCCCCGATGTTCTGAGTGTAGTTTTAATTCACCACATACACATTTAATTAAAACCAGTTTTGCGTTCAGAATGTAAGTGCTGGCGGAGTAAAAAAAAACCCTTTTCATGTTCTGAGTGTAGTTTTAATTCACCGCATACAGATTTAATTAACCAGTTTTCTGTTCACAATAGAAGTGCCGTTAGAATCAAAGAAAAACCATTTTTATGTTCTGAGTGTAGTTTTGGTACACCGCATATTTAGTTTAATTTAAACCAGTTTTGTGTTATCAATACAACAATAAGTTGCCGATTCAGCGTGTACCGAGTGAAGTTTGCATTTGAGTTGCATTAACATACCATTCTTGGTTCCTAAGAGCATTAATATATAAATTTGTAGTAGAATTTATAAGCATGATATTTAATTAATAATATAAGCGAAACTCAATCGAAAATTTGGAAACAGAAAAATCAGAAAAAGATATTGACACCTCTTTTTCTGATTTTTCTGTTTCCAGATTTGAGTTTCGCTTATATTGTCTTCATTTAATTAAATGTTACAATTTGAGGTTTTACTCATAAAGTTAAAATAAAAAAGCTTGATATCATTACGGAACATGGGATTATAAAATCGGCATAAAAAAATTAGATACCTACCCCCCCCCCCCCCCCGCCGGTCAGCGCTTGAAAATCTGCGGCGCCCCGGGCGGCCGAAACCCACGCTACGCCACTGCTACACGTTTGTACATAAACTAAATATAATAAGGAGCTGGCCATAATGACACGCCAATGGAGTTTGGTACGCCAGTGGATTTTGGAACGCCACTGGTCTTTTAAATGAATTTACTACTTTGACAAAAAATGCTTCTAGGTATAATGACAAAAACTAATTTGAATACTGGATTAAAATAAATATTTTTCACTTTGGAGACTGTGGGAGACTGGGGTTTTTAGGTTACTGGGATAATGGGAGAGGTAAACTGAATCTAAGACTGATTAAAACACTTGCAAAGAGGTTTGAACTTGGGAGACTTTTGGTATCTTGAGTATTGTTTCTTCTTGGCTGATAGTTTTGAACTGACTTCCTACCGGTTTGACTTCTATTTTTATAGGGCAAACTCAGGTCGGAGTTTTGGGGCACAGAACCTCCTTGATTTTTCTAAGGTGCTTGTTTTAGGTAATTTCCCTGGTCGCTACGATTGGAAGTCAGCTGTGTTAAAATTATGTGTGATAGTTCTTGCCAAGACTTTACCAACTCAGGATACCAAAGCCTCACATCATTTTTATTGTGTTTACAAGAAAGGGTACAAGTTTATATATGTGATATAAGGTACAATTTTAAACAGTTAATATTTTTCTTAAAGTGCAACAATCACTGATAGACATCAGTTTTTGGGTTGTTTTTGTAGCATATACTCATTTTTAGGTGATGATGTTTATTTCTTAATCCAAATTATTCCCAATTTCTCGAAATTGAGCTCCAAATTTTTCGGAAGATGAATTCGATGTCGTAAATATTTACGATTCAGATTTTTCCTTTGTTCAGAATTGACCAATAGTGGCTCGGCTGGTCGTATGATGGGGGTGATCTAAATAGTCAGCCATTTCCTTGGCGTTGATCATTGCTGTCTGGAGTCCCTTGTGGAAGCATTAGGTGGTTATTCAGATGTGTTTTCCAGTCCAATGAGGCTGCTGCATGTATTCATTATCAATTTAATTTATGTTTTCAATTGATTAGTTAGTTAAAGGACATAATAGCGTTGTAGACATCATTTAGAAGGTTCACATTATTCCGCTAGCCAATGGCAGCTCTCAGATTGTCTAGGGCGATACGTGCTGGCGGCATGGTACTCTGTGGGAGAGTAAATTCCATTATTGAATTTCCAGGGTTGTCATACGCTTTCGCGCACTCCTTCGATGCACACGGATTTCTATGACACGTTCGATACAAAACCTATGTTCGCGCCAATAAAACTGCTATTACTTGGAATGCACCTATGTAAGGACTCGTTTTATTAAGAATATGTATTTTAATATTTAATGTACGGCTAGCTTATGAAATCTGAAAGATAAAGCATGAATTACGACATACAGAATAATCAAATGAAAGTCTGATGCAATCGAATATATAAAATATTTATTGATTCTTAACTTCAAGGGACAATGTGATGTATTTAATTATTAGACTCTTTGCGTTATTACGTGATTTCAAAGGGGTATTTGTAAACCTCGAAGAGGTTATTACAACAGTCAAACTATATTACGAAAACAATGAATTTACGTTATGTGGAAGACAATGAACATGGTTGAGCGCCAGAATTTTTAAACTACAAAATCCGAGTAAAATTATGTACAACAAATGGTAACCTTGAATAAACTAAAAAGATGAATAATATGTTACGAGACAAAATTACATTACGAAATCGAGATGCCATGGTGTGCTGGTTTTTGTCCATCGCAGATAACATCCTTTCCCTGGGCTTGCTTATTCCAAACTGACGGTAGACGCAGATCGTTTCAGGAACATCTATGCTCCAGTGATGGGGCCAATGCTCTCCGATATTCGTGCAGTATTATCGCATTCGGGGTTGGAAGGTAACGATGTAAACAATCGGTTATATATTATTAGAACATTTAATCAATTTTTAGAGCAAAATTGATAGCTTAAGGGTAGCATATTTTAGAATGCATTCATATAAAGTCGAACCAATAGTATAAGTTCGGATAAAGTCATACCAATAGCATACATTCGGATAAAGTCAAACCAATAGTGTACGTTCGGATAAAGTCATACCAATAGTATACATTCGGATAAAGTTAAACCAATAGTATACGTTCGGATATAGTAAAACCAATAGTATATATATATACAATTCTTATAAAGTCAAACAGTCAATCATAAATTGCGGCACGTTTCAGAGGAACATACTCTTATTATCGCCCTGGTGTAGGATCATAATTAAGAATTGAAACTTTGCTTGAAATGGCTTTAGCCGTGTTTGGTGACTAGATCTCAATAGCCAGGTACTTCCCCACCTTGGGATGGTTTGACGCTCTGTGGGGAACCTGCTTGCACAGAGCGGGTGTAAACTGTGCGACCTAAAGTTTAAGTTTGGACTTGAAGAATTCAATACTTCGCTTGTGTGAAAACACTATGAAACCATCCATGATTTTACTTCAATGGCAAGTCAGGGATAACTGTAGGCAATCAGCTTTCTATCTAAGGGCGCCGTCAGATGTGTTTCTAAGACGATTTCGAAGCTTCATCTGTTGCAAGCCATTCATTATACGTGCCTTTTTTTACATATATGTCCACACCAAAGGCATATCATACAATATTACTATCTGCTTATTCATTTTAATCAATTTGGTAGGCGAGCGTGGGTGCCGCCGCCCAGAAAACCATTTATAACACCTGTGCCATTGGTCACGTTTGGTGACTTATCAACGGTGCCCGAGTACATGGGCAAGGTTTATCTAGGTCTGCGTGGCGGGCCGCATCGGGAGAGACTGGTTGAGGGAGACTATTTGGCCTCTCGCGAATAAGATGAGTGGGAGGGGTGGATTCATACGTTCGTCACTCCTGGACCCACTGACCCTGGATTCCTGCCCACACCTCATACTTTTTTCCTTCTCGGGACATCTTCTCCTTCCTTTCCATTAAAAGACCCTCCACACAGCATCCCCAAAAAAGAAATAGGCTCTGAGGCAAATAATTTTCCACAGGGCCTCCTGGAATATGGAGCTAATGTAAAAAAATGGTTGGTGTGCATAGCGGCCAACTTGCCGATTTTTTTTGTTGAAAAACTAACGTCGAAACCAAGTAGCATTAAACATTTAGATACACTATTGCCAATATATCTTTCAACTATTTATTGCGGACGAAGCGGGCAATAATTTAAAGAAATTGGCAGTTTGTTTCCATTAAACGTTGAAATTTTGTACATTTAACCATTATAATTAGCCATTAGTCATTGGAAACTGTGATGATATAATAACACAATTACGGGTCGCCCGATGCCGTTATTTCAGAAACGGCTTTCCTGAAAGAAGCTTTTACAAACGTCCAAATAAACTTATAATTTTTTTTTATCTCACCTTACAAGAGCGACTTGTATGACAACTATGTCGCCACAAGGGAAGGGATTTAAAAATGCGGGTCTTGAAGAGGTCCATACGAGCCGACTCACACGCAAACGAGTTGAAAATACGACTCATTCTCATGAAGTCAACATCAACTGTACAAGGGTGTTCCGCTCTTATCTGTCGGGTTTCACGAACGTGACTTGACAATGGGGATCAATGCTGTTAGCTCTTTAAAGCAGGCTCTATTAAAATACCTGTAGAACATTCTCAGCATTCCCACATTGCGTCTGTGCATTAGATATGGCAATCGGTCAGTTAACAATGAATTGTCAATTAGACGGACCGCTCTCCAACGCACAGAATCAAGAAACAAGTATTGCGAGGCACCAGCCCGGCAGTGGCTCCCAAATTCAATCGTTGGACGTACTTGAGATTTTTAAAGGGTTAGCAGCAAGTCACTTTTGAATAATCTGCTATCCCCATAAGACACTAATTACACATTTTTACATATTATAAATATGTTGTTAATCATTTATGCAGCAAGAAAATTAACTTTCAGAAACAATTTCATTGAAAACACGGAGCATAATTGAAATTTTTTTTTCCAAAACAAAGTGCCAACTTATTTTTTCTGATTTTCACAGCTACTCTTCGTTAGGTAAGCCTTAAAGTATTACAATACAATACCTCAAACGCGACAATAACACGCTTTATTAATAAAGTGTTAAATTTATTAAAAAAGGGGGCCAAGAATTACCTCATGATATTCGAGAGGTCATAAATCCGAGTGGAGTAATATGTATTTCTTCTGACATAAAAATACAGGCCAAATCGCAGTTCCACTTCCCGCATATCCGCGCAAGAACTCCGCACCGGTATAAATATTATATGAAGTGTCTTTCATTCCTTTCGGCTTTCCGCACTTGGGATATATGCCCTTCCAATACCCACCCCGTCCCCCAGCCACCCCAGAAGAGGAATGGGTGGTATCACTTCTCTACACGTTTCGTCTCTTTTAGGGGCGGCATTGCTTTTTATTGACACATATCAATCGGTTCGATATAATATTTTTAAATATGATCGTCTTGTGGAGATTTTTTTTGTTTATTTACGGTTAAATTCACATGGGGGGGGGGAGGGGGGGGGGGATTTCGCTGCTTTTCATAAAAACATAAATGTAATTATTCGTTTGAGCAGGAAAAATACTGTATAGCTGTGTAGAAGGATACGTTCTAAATTGGCTTGGTAAAAACAAGAATTCAGAAAGGAAACGTTGCTTGAAATCTGTTTGGTTTTTTTAAGTTATCAGTTTTAAATTATCAGGCTCTCCCAAGATTCTTTTGAGATTCCTTCTGTTCGTGCCCAATTTATTTAAGGTTGCAACATTTCATAACGTTAATGGTGTTGTTGAGCACAGTTAAGATTTATTTTATTCAACTGTTTATCAACTCGACTATTTTTAAAAGATATCAACATATCTCAAAACCATAGGATAGAAAGTACAGATACTTTTTATATTAACAATAGTTTGTCAGACAGAGTCTGTTCCGAGGCGGGTAATTAACATATTATATTTATTAAAATATATGTATGTATATAATAATTAAATTGTTGTTATATTAAATATTTACATGTTGTTTTTATTATTTGATAAATTCCCATAAGAAGATTGCATACGTAATATAAGATTTCCATGGAGATAAAAAAATGTGAATACAGTAGGAACATGATTATATAATGAATGTTGCTAGCAAGCAGTACCCTGCATATTTTATTACATTTGAATTTTATATAATTTAGTGAGTAATTATATGAAAAGTGAATGTCTATAAAATGTACTTCTTTAGGATATTTCGAATGTCTGTTCTTTCCTTTTCAGTCAACCATATTACAAAACTTTTGAACAGCCAGTTCAGATTATTTGGGGTGATGTAAGTTTTTGTTTGTGTTAGAAAGATATTGAAAATGTGTGGAGCTAGGTTCGATTCATGTTTTTTTGCGAAAGTTGATTTGATATAGGGAACTTGAAAGTGTTTATTTATTTTTGCCCTTGTGTTTTACGGATGGGGTATGTGTTGAGGTGATGTTTTGATAAACCGCAAAGTAATTTTGAATTTAATAAAGACTTGTCGTTGAAAAGTTCTGTGGACTAAGTCCTCCGATTAAAAGCCAAACAAATGTAATTATGTGCACTTTTTAAATACATCCGCGTATTTGAATTTATGTTTTATTTTCTTGAATGTATGACTGAATGAAATGGAATCTTGAAATGGAAATAAACCCACTTCCCGACATCCGATCGAGCTGAAATTTGGAGGACGCATTGTCATGACAATGAATTCTATCCAATTTTGGTGGCACTCATGCACAAACAAGCGCGCACACGAATTTTTCTGAAACTTCAATTGAAACTTGAATTTTTCTGAAACAATTTTTCTGAAACTCTATGACATTATATTTAAAAATTTACAGCACACAAAATAAATGTAGGTACTATCCAATTAGAATTTAGCTTAGGTGTTAGCGGTGTTGACTCCGATCCCTGGGGTGGAAGGTTTAATCCTAAGTCGAAAGAAACAAAAAATTTCACATTGGCTACTAGCCGGCCCAAGAGGGGGACAACTAGGTCGAAAATTGAAAAAAAAAGTATAATTCCAAAAAAACTACGTTTTTTACGAGTTGATGCGTTTATGTTTTCAAAGGTTATAAAAATCTTCTTAGTTGTCAAAATAAAAAAAAATTACATTTATCAGAGATATTATTGTGGTTTGTAATTTTCTGAAGTTTTAATTTGACAAGTTTTTTATTTTTATTTCCCATTGAAACGAAATGCATCTGTAATACGCATATAATGTTATGGTAGAAAGAAATCACACTTTTTATTCATTATTTTCATATTTTTTAAAATTTCCTAAGGGGAAAATCTTAAAACCCAGTTTTAAGTTAATGTTATCATATAAACACTGAATTTAAACAAAAAACAGCATCTTGAAAAATTTTCCTGCGAAGGATTAATGTATGAATTACACTTGATTTTCAAAAAATCTATCGGATGTTCTTAATTGTTTATGGAAAAGTTCACAAATGGATTTCGTGAATGCGATGAATAGAATTGGTCCTTTTTTTCTCGTCTAAATTCAACAGTGAACGGCGCGACGTTGATCACAACCCGTGGCGAGGCTTCCATATTCCTTTAACTTTAAAGCGAGACATAACCACGTTTTTCGGGGGTTCGCCCGAGGCTCACATTTTAATTTATTTCGGCGAATTCGTAATTGAATTATCATTTTTATTTCCGTGCATCACAAGGGATGCGAGTTATTTATATTTTAGATTAATAAAAACAGTACGTTGCCACCATTTTTTTTAACGTACAACGCCTTTAAAAAATTGTAATACGCTGTACAACTAAATTTAGCGGTGAACACCAGATTTCATTTTTCTAGACGATGAAATAATAACTTCGGGAGGTATTTATTTAGAAACATCTTAAATATTAGTAACACGTTCTTTAGAATTAATTAAAATGAACGCGGCGGCAAGGTCGAATCTGCAGGCCTACTAGGACGAATTCGATCGAACGTCCGTCATGTTAGTTTACACGCTTTCTTCACTTACGTCGTTAACATTCCCACTTTATTTTTCTTCTTCTTCTTTTCCTCGATAGGGCAAATTCGACAGTAGGTTCGTCCAATACACGGGTCCCGAGTCGCGATTTGTATACACGGCTTCTTCACTTACGTCGTTAAGATTCTGAAAATATTTTTGGGTATATTGTCGTCTTAGTATCCACTTTATCTCAATTCTCCGCAGAAGAATTATAAATATATTATTACGACCGAAACATGAAAGTTTGTTTTTTAATCTCCTTATTTATTTCATTCGCCCGGGCTTTGCTTTCATTACTTTTATATCCCTGTTTACATCCTTTTGCGTGTCTTCTTTCCTTCTAATATAAACGTAAATATTTATTGCTTAGTTTTGAAATGAGAATATGCTTGGTTCCTACTGGGATGTCACTTATTCAGTTTCAACCTCTCACTAACCATCACTATGCTGGAAAATTATTTGAAATTTGAAACAAAGGCTAGAAAAATAGTGTGAATTCGAGTGCATTTGTTTTGAAAAGAGAAAAAAGATTACTATGTATACTATTGCGCTTACACAATCTCGTTTTAACTAAAAAGAAGGAATTTGACAATGAAGTACGTAAAATCGTTTTGTACTCTTTCGTTTTGTTGTGGTGATAATTACCTCGAGTCATCACGGTGGTATTATATCTTCCTGGTGTAGTATGAAACTTTGCAGAGATACAGTGGTAAGTGATTGGTCCTTCCTTTTTCTTTGCATACCTTGATTTTTCTAGACATAATATCACCCAATTCCAGCAAACATCATTTCCTCTCGTTTTGTTTAAAATACATACGAGTAGTCTATTTTCTAGTGCCTCTGAGGCTGTAATTTTTAATCAGTTTTAGTTATTTATGCAACATTTATAAACTTAAACCCGGAGACTATTTACGAAGGACAAGTTGTTAAAAAAAAAATTTACGAATTCATCAAATATTTGATGTTAATTTTCACGTTCTGTGTGTAAGTTCTATTCCAGTTCTGTTATCATATCATTATAGGCCAATTGCTTCATAAAACTTAAATAATCACAGAACTTGAATAGAACTTACACAGAACGTAAAAATAAACTTCAAATAAATATTTGACGATTTCGTCAAATTTTTTGAAACAACCCGTCTTAAGACAGTGTAGCAGGGAAAGATCAGTAACATTGGTTAATCCAGGTTTATAAAAACATTTTTATATGTCATGTAGGACGATATGTCTTTTCACTAAATTCTATAGACTTAATAGTGAAATAAAAATTACAACTTACATATTTGAAGCAACAAAAAAAGCGTGTCTCTTCGCAAGCTTAGTTTTACAGAGAGGTACCTCAAGAATATTATATTTTTTCCATTGCTAATATGATTTTCGTTTTTGGAAATAGTACTTCTCGGGAAAATATACATATGGCGCCGAAGGCAATAATTTTTTCTTACATCTCAGAGTTTGGCTTCTCAGTTCTTATCCACTGGCGCGTTTTTGACTAGATTTTGGCCAATTTGCAAAAACCCGCGGGCGCCCGCTAACCAAAATGTGGCCAATTTGAAGAGATATTTTGAAACATGTTTTGGCATGCTCCGTTCTTTGGAAAATCACAGGCTAACTTATTAATCGTTTTACCTGAGATTTTTTTTTTTTTTTTTTTTTACATTAACTCCACACAGGAGGCCCTGAGGAAAATAATTTCCCTCAGGGCCTATGTCATCTGGGATGCTGTGTGGAGGGTCTTTTTGAGGAGAGGAAGGAATGAACATTGGTCTTGAAGAGACCCATGTTGTAGGAAGGAGGAAACACAGAGGCCGGCAAATCATTCCACAGCCGAGCTGTTGAACATAAGAACGAGTCAAAGAAACGACCCGTTCTCATGTGACTAATGTCAACTGTGTACAAATGTTGGGCACGCGTTTGGCGTGTTTCCCGACTATGCACCGGTGCCGAAGGGATCAATGATGCTAGTTCCTCGGAGCATCTTCCATTGTAATACCGCAGATGTCTCGCATCTCTGGTTAATTATTTGTTTTTGACCTTCTGCGAATCGAAATTATTGAAATACTTGCTGGTTCCCGGCATGTTTAGCAATGCCATATTCAAAGATGTACATTGTTTCTCCCTGAATCACCTTTCCCGTGCGTCCCTGTTCCCCTCCCGCGTGCCCTTCCTGGCTAGCTTTATAAATTATAGCCTATATGTTATTCTGATGTATGAGAAATATTATTTTATTGTTTAATTAAACTCCATTCAGTAGTTTGGGCATGAAAGAGTAACAAACACACATACATCCATACAAACTTTCGCGTTTATAATATTAAGTAAGATTTTTTCTCACAAATCATTGATTTTATGTATGATTGCGCGTTCGAATTTAATGTTCAAATTTAAGTTTATACCTGTGTTTATTAACTAGACCAGGGGTTCCCAAAGTGTGCGCCGCGGCGCCCTGGTGCGCCGTAGAAAGTAAAGAAAGGCGCCGTGAGTCGATCCTCATCATTATCCGAAACCACAAATATTTGCGCATCTTTAAAGAACATAGGTACAATACTCGTCGCCGTCGCTCACTCGCCGAAAAGTACCTACGCGCTTGAAAACCGTTGATACCCTACCCCTCCCACGTCTTTACCCGCCCGTGATTGCTTGCTCGCAATGTCCGTTTACTTAGTCAAGCTAGCTTCCCACAATTGTATAAATATGCGGCATCTAATAAACTGGTTGTCTGACAAGACCTGATGGCCCTTTTCACGGAACACCTATCGAAGCTCAACGAATGGTTTTAGAAGTACTTTGCAGATGATGATGTCGAATAATTTGCGTGGATCCAAGATCCTTTCCGTGCACAAGCTCCGCCAGGATTGACAATACAAGAGCAAGAGAGTCTCATTGAACTCTCTTGCAACAACAACCTCAAAACTAGATTCACAGTTCCGATTTGGTGGAGTTTTGGGTATCGATTCAAAATGAATATCCAAATTTAACTTCGAAAGCTTTGAAAATTTTTCATTCGTTTGTCACATTATATTTATGTGAAGCTGGATTTTCAGCTGTATAAATATCAATGTGGAGCAAGAAATGAGAGTAGCAGTCTCAAGTCTTATTCCCCGCTTTGAAAAACTGTGCGGAAATCATCGAGCTCACCCGTCACATTGATTTGACTGAGTAACTATCGTATTTAATTTTTTCTTAACTCTTTTTTGTTCTTCTCTGTTCCAATTCTGAATTCTTATAAATATAATAAAACTCAATTTCATATTGTGGATGTTTTAATTTTTGTGCCTATTTACCCAACTACTATTATTGTAGGTACCTATTTCTTTCGGCAATAATATGTATGTAGTTACTATATCTATTTTCAAATAGTTTACTAAAGTAGGGCGCCGTGACAAAATACTAAACTTGTAAGTGCACCGCTGGCTGAAAAGGTTTGGGAGCCTCTGATCTAGACCATACAAATTCACAGAAATCATAACATTTAATATTCACCAGCGAGTTAATAATACGCAGAATTCACGGGTTTATAAATTTAACGTTTTTTTAATCCTAAAAATATTGGCTAAACGGTCAAATATAAGTGCATTCAATGGCTTCCTAATAAGATGAGCAGTTTATGTTTCTCCACATTAAAATTCGTAGGTACGATTTTTTTAATGAGGGCGGGAAATTTACTTCCTAGCGCTCAAGGCTGAAATTGATCATATTGCAGGACTCTCCAGTGATTCAATTATTACAAACATTAAACAGTATTTTAAACACAAGTTTTCGGTTTCCCAATATTTTAATAATTTTAAAGTTTTGAGACAAAGGCGAGCTTTATTATTATTTATCATGTAGGTAGTATACATACGTTGACTTTGAACGTTTAGCTTTCTGAAGTTGTAACACAGGTTTAAAAGTGAATTAAACAACAAACGCCTCTTCCACTGACGAGCAAAGGGTGGGCGGTAAAGGGAGGGCGGGGGCGCCCTCAAATCTCCTGGATTCTGAAAACCAGTCAAGATATTAACCCTCACAATCCAAAGAGTGGACTTCTGGATAATAATATAATTGGTTGTATAATTTGGTTGTGCGTGCCTTCTAAAAATTCGTCGGTTTTTGTATTTCCGGTTCCATGCCAACTCGGAATCAAGTCAACTCAACAACTCTTTGATGTCATCAAAACATTAAAAGCTATGAAAAAAATAATTTTAAAATAGCCGTTAACCCTAAGCTAACGTAACCTGTTTAACCAAATTTATATATTTTTTTATCATCACTCTTTACGACCTTTCTGAGTTGGTTCTGGATTGGTTTCATTCTGAGTTGGCCGGTCACCGTATTTCCGTAAAAAAAAATTCGTACCTTTTACGTCTTACGTCCTCCTTCAAGGAGCATAGCTCACTACAGTACAGGCTTTGATCGCAACGGATTTCGAAATGTCACGTGATCGATTCAGCGCCATCGAGCAATGGTCGTTTGTAAATGGCGGCGATTTTTGTTGATACAAGTTGTTAATAGATAACACTAACAACAATCGATTAATTGATAATCGTGTATGCAGATCTTGTCACTAAAAATAGCTAAATCTATTTCAAACATGATTCTAATTCAAATCTCAGCAGTATGTTTTGAAAGTTATTTTTTATGTTAATACCCCTAAAGAGTCCCAACTGTTTTCAACCATGTGGACTGTGGAGCCAATGAGACTATGGAATTACCAATTGGGGTATGCTGTGAGGCTTAATTTAGAGGGGAGGGAAATGAAATGGGGAAATATCTGGCTATTCAGATATAGTCACCAAGCAGGTTAAAGACATTTAAAACATCATTTCAATTCTGAATTGTGCTTTTTCACCAGGACGATACTGAGACAATATTCCACTCTGGTCTGTGTCACAAACATAACATATATTATTTTAAATGAATTAATTGTAAAAAAAAATAGTTTGAACGCGTGACTTCAGGATTGCTGGTCTAGAGTATTATCCCTGAACCACGGAGGCCGTCTAGTGAATGCACCAAACTAACTTTGAATCTTTTTTGATTTGATTTACAAAAAAAAGTGAAAAAAGTCCTTTCTGAAAAACTTACTCGTACACGCTTACATATTGAGCAGATAAGTACTTTACGTAGGTTTGAGTAGTTAAACCAATAACTTGGCTTTGATACTGTTTATTTAGACAATATTTATTTTGTTCTGATTGCCTCATCGTAAGCATAAACATTGACGATGGAAATTTTGTATCATGGAATATTCAACTAGGCCATTTAGTCATATAACATACCTTGCTTGTGGATATATTTAACCAGTAATTTTCTTCTCCATGTATACTAAGTGATTTTTATTTGGCAGCGATTTGAACCCCAGAAATGAAACTCAAGACCTTTGAACCAAATAATGTCAAAATATCAGATCTGATGTTTCTATTTAAATAACTTGCTTAATATTAAAATAGGTAGTCCCGAATTGCTATCTGCCATTGGTTTAAATGTTCCAATGAGGCGTACATATAGAATCCAATAACACTAATGCAGCAAAAAAACTCACCAATCTCTCGCGCAATCACATCTTATACACACTATGAAAAATTACTACACTTAGACATTTTTCACGACTCCTTGCAAACATACAAAACTAATTTACTAAATTTCTTGGCGTGATATATTTTATAATTTATTTTAAAACTTCTTATTTGCACTTATCTTTTCATTAAATTTTAATTACTATTCGTGAGCACGTAATTCTTGTTCTAAAAATTGATCTAAAAATACTTATCTTTTCATTCAATCTTAATTCCTATTCGTGAGCATGTGATTCTTGTTCTAAAAATATGTCTCTTTATCTTCATACACAATCTTCCTTTATATTACTCTACTCATTTATTCATTAGTTAAGTTTTGAGAACTGTTCAAATCCCACGCGAATTATCTATTGATATTCTACGGACTTACGTAATAGGTACTATACCATGTAATAATTTCATTTATTATTCCTTATAACTTGTAAACTTATGTACTGTGTAATTAATAAACAAATCAATAAAATATCAACTGTAATATTCACCTGTTCCAATAATGTATCACTCGTTACATTCCGTGCCCCCAACCTTGGTGGTCTAATAATATTTTAAGGTGGGTACTTGTGACCTCGCTATGAAAATACGGGATGATAGACCTTGTGACCCACCCAGGGTTATTATTGTTGAAGCTACTGTCTCGTACAGGGTACAGATAATAGGGTAGTCGGTACAGGGTAAAACAAGGTCGGTTAACTCTACCAAACACCAGCTCTGCTGTCTACTGGAGCAAATGTGCCTCGCACCATGTCGGTAAACACACATTAAAATAATTTCATTGTTATCCCAACCAAAAGTGTCATTTACGATCAACTCAACATTCTAAAATAACACCAGTAAAAAACTCAAACATGCAAAGTCCCCGATAACTTGGTGCGGGTAATGTAATCAATAATTATAAGCTTTTCAAGTTACCCCATAGACATCCAAATGACTAGACAAGCAGTTACAGGTGAGGGGTCAAACCAAACCATGGAGGGCGAAGAGGGGAAAGATGACTGTGATTCGTTATACAATCAATCTGACAGTAAATAGGCATCTCGCATTACAATATCACCATTTAGTTCTGGAAGGTAGAAGCACACAAGATGCAATTGCAAAATTAAGTAGCCTTGTACATAGTTCATTAGATAAATCATTTAAATGCCTGGGAATTTTTATAGATCTCAAAAAAGCATTTGACAGTATATCACATGACAAACTTATAAGTAAATTAAGAAACATTGGATTAAATGGTTCAGCTCTAGAATGGATAAAAAGCTACCTTTTCAAACGTCCCCAAGTTGTAAAAATTAATGGTGTGCTTAGTTCACCAAAAATGAGTCATTTCGGCATACCTCAAGGTACAGTCCTGGGACCGTTACTGTTTATTATCTATGTTAATGACATATTCATACAAAAACTAAACGGAAAAATAATATCTTATGCTGACGATACTGTCATAATAATTGAAGGTACGGATTGGAATACTGTTAATAATCTAGCTAATATTGATATTAACATATTGAAAAATTGGTTCGATAAAAATCTCCTCTCTCTAAACACTGAAAAAACAAAATTTATCCCATTCTCTATCAATAAATTCAAATTAGAACCAAATTTAAACATCATAATACACCAAAGTAAATGTAATAAAACTATCTGCAATCAAGATTGTGCTATACTTAGTCCAACTCCCAAAATCAAATATCTTGGTGTATATATAGATCAACATTTTAAATGGAAAACACATATTTGTGAACTCGTCAAAAGGATTAGGAAATGTATTTATATATTTATTAGACTTAGAAATATTCTTAGCTTAGAAAACCTAAAAAGAGTGTACTATGCAACTGTTCAATCTATATTGCAATATGGTATTATTGGCTGGGGAGGAACATATGACAATATTTTAAATCCCCTCAAAATTGTCCAAAGGTTGATAATTAAGGTAATCTTAAAAAAACCGTCTAAATTTCCTACTGAAATTCTTTTTTCAATATTCAATGTGCCTATAATAGACAAAATCTATAAAAAATATTCAATTCTTCAAATTTACAAAGAAATACAGTTAAATACTCGTAACTTCCAATTCAATACATCAGCAAGATACCAGAAAACTATTAAAATTCCTAAATTTAATACTAAGCACATCCAAAATTCCTATCTTTATCTGGGCATAATCTATTATAACAACCTCCCATTAAAATTAAAAACCATCGAAAATATGCAGGAATTTAAGCCCAAATTAAAAAATTACCTGAAACTACTATAAAAGTCCCAAATATGTTTACTTTGTATCTTAAAGTCTGCTATTTTATAAATCATTTATTCCTTCTTTTTTCTTTCATTTCTTAGTTTCTAAATCTGAGTCTACTATTGTATAAATCTTGCGTTCTTTCTTACGTATCCTTTACTTACTTATTACAATAATTTTTGTTACTAACTTACATGATTCTTCCATTTATAATGATTTTTTAATTTATATTATGATTTTTTTAAACTCTTCAGGATTTTTATATTTAAATTATACAAGATTTTTTAACCTTCTTATTATTTACAATAGCCGTTATTACTAACTTACACGATCATTAATTTACTAATTGAGCTAGAACTCCCTCACCAAACACAAGAGCATTGTCTCTTTATGGTGAGGAAAGGCAATTTATTTTTATTTTTTGTTAACCTTATGTAACTATGTTAAGTTCTTAAAAGCAAAATCTGCTTTGAATGAATAGACCTTTTTACATGGGAGCGCGAATTGCTTGCCACGATAATAACATATTTGCTAAGGCCAAATGCTCGCCCCAAAAACACTCGCCCCAATACACATAGCAATATTTTGTTGCCGTGTTTAGTTAAAACACTATTACAAATGTTTCATAATTTACTTACCCCTGTAACCAGCGACGAGCACACTGGAGAACCGCCCACATTCGCTATGTGCACATTGATATGTAGATATATTGTATAGAATACGCTACCGTTTTGGCGTTGTATTTCGTTAAATGTATGGATGTTACCTTCTAGCTGTTCACGGCAAGAATGATGACGTCACACATTTTAGATTCAAGCGAGGCTCTATCCCCTCCCCATGGAGCGAGCCGGTTCCAAGGAGGAGCTTCAGCCGGCGCCATGTGG
Source organism: Limnephilus rhombicus (assembly GCA_929108145.2). Classification (NCBI taxonomy): domain Eukaryota; kingdom Metazoa; phylum Arthropoda; class Insecta; order Trichoptera; family Limnephilidae; genus Limnephilus; species Limnephilus rhombicus. The sequence goes on from OV815278.1 coordinate 40,290,688, forward strand.
AGGGGGAAATAATACGTTTTTATCACTTAGGGCAGGTCCATGTATATTCATATGTCCGTGAGTTACCCCTTTCTTCTCATTCTGTATTACAGTGAATCAATATATCGATCTCAAGCGTCACATCTCATAGTAATCACTGCACCAGTACATAACATATTCTCAGTAAACACACCAAGGCATCAATTGAATATGTTCACTGCACCTGTTATTTTAACAGACTGATGTAGGTAAATGTCATATAATTTAATGTTGAAATGTCACACAGTAGGTATATTGGCAGCACACTGTCAGATAGGGACAGGTACATGTATAATAGGATGGGTGTAGGAAAGCAGGAATATACATTAGCGGGAGATACATTTAGTTAAGATACTAATTTATTTTATCGTACCTACCTGAATCACTTTCATGCTATATTAAATTTACGAACATTTCAATACGGTGATTTTTTTTGTCAATTATTAATTATACTAGCTATCGTTCTTTAATTATACTAGCTATCATTCGTTCCTCTTTCAATCACCATACTCGAAATGAATTGGCATTATTTGTTAATGAGTGATTCGTACATCGTATTCGTGCAAAAAAAGCATCAGTGAAACATTTAACAAAATGTACATCACTTCTTTTTAAAAATTTTAAACTTGGAAAAGTAAATAGACAAACGAAATTGGATGAAAAAGCAAATAAGGGTGGTGGTTTTAAGAGCGTTTAACCAGCCAGCGGACGAAAATCCACATTTCGTTGAAAGTTGTTCTTACGATCGTGCAGGGCGGTTACAATGAGAAAGATTAATTATTCACTATACCAGCTTTTTAAAATTATAACTCCATTTCGATTTTATTTCATTCCAAATTTGCTTTAATTTATACCTACCTACATCCAAAAATGCTGAAAGGCGTGTTGATAAAACTATTAAAATAATGTACTTTTTGTAATTTTTTTTTTATTATAAGAATTTATCATTTTTCAATGATGTCTAAGTTAAATAAGAATGTTAAAAAAATCTGAAATACATTAGTTTGTAAGTGCGCAAATAAATACACAAATGGAACAATTTTCGTCAAGAAACACATGTACGAATATATTTTTTAATGATTTTATTGAAACTAAAACTAAAATTCTAAAACATGCGATACCCAGATAATGTATTGATTTATTTTACTGCATGATTATATGATTTGAAATGGGTTTGGTATAATATAAAATCTTTTTTGAAAATTTAACAAATCTGCCGACGACCTATGGTTTAACCTTATTATACTAAAAATAAACATTTTTCTCAAAATTTAGATAAAAGAATAATTATTTATAATTTTTTGTGGAAAAGAGTCAATACGTCTAATATCTGATTTAAACATGTTCATATTTCTGGTTTTCTCTGGTAATACCCTTTTAAATGAACGTAGATAGTTTAGAACTTAGTCAATGTAAAAAAAATATAAGATAGTAATTTCATAGTTTGCCAGGCAATAAAAATGATAAAATGCACTCACACAGACACATGTCAGGTGTCTTAAGAAGTGATTTGAAATTACACGAATTGTTTGTTGTAACATAATACACACTCCTGGACATACAAGGTCAAGTGTTACGTGATCAGGTCAGTGCCATCGAGCAACACACAGTGGTTAGACTATATTAAACTATGAAAAGTATTTAGCATTAGCACTGAATTGATGGTCGCACACCCAGGCCTGTACTATATAGCCTTATACTAACCTGACACACTAACCCCCAGATTCCGACCCACCCTTCATACATTTAAAAGATCCTCCACGGAACATTCCAAAAGATGATATTCATTTTTTTATATGAATACCGCACAAGAGTCCCAACTGCTCCTGTCTGGATTCAGTGAGACTATGGCAGAAGGAGATAGGGAAGAGGAAGGTGGGGAAGTACCTGGCTATTCAGATCTGGTCACTAAATACGGCCAATGCCATTTCAAGCAAAGTTTCAATTCTGAATGGTGGTCTTACACCAGGGCGATACTAAGAGTATCTTCCACTCTGAAACGTGTCGCAAATATGCTATATATTATTTTTAAATGAATAAATTGTGAAATAACACGAATTAATCTAATAAAATTTATTTGCCCTTCCGGGATTCGATCCCGCGACCTTCGGATGGCGAGTCAACAGCCTTACCGCTGGACTACGCCGGCCGTCAATGAGGGGAATTATATTCTTTAGGGCCTCCAGTGTTGAGTGAATGCCAAAAAAATATCTCCACACTCAAGACGACTGTGAAGTATTTTCCTATATTTCACGAATCATCAATATTCGCCACTTTAAATTTCGCAATATGAGCGGAAAATAGGGCGCACACTAAAAAATCTTAAACTTGCCCCAAAACGAAAGGCTCACCATTTATCTGCGGTGATCGCCCTCCTACACGATAACATTAGATTCGGTTTAATGCCAACAATTTCGTTCCGTCGCATAAGTCTGAAATCAACCCCAAAACACTTGTCCCCCCGCTGTGATTGAGGTAGAAGATTATTACCTCACATCGGGACGGGGGTTGCTTCCGACCCCCTAATTAACCTTTTACAAATGTGCACTGGTTGACGCCAATACCCCCAATTACCCTTCAAATCTGCTCAAAGAATATTATAATGACATTTTTGAAGTAATGTCGTTCTCTTAAATAGAACGGAGGAGACTTGGTAAAATAAATATTTTTAAAGATCTTTAAGTAAATGGAAGTTAAAAACCTTCGCGAGATTTATTAAGCAAGACAATATTATTATAATGCAATCATTTTTCACATTACCTTATTTTTGTATCATAGGTACTTGCATATAAAAACATTCAACAATCTTACATTCGATAAAAAAATATTTCACAAACAAAATTTGGGGGAGTCTGGTCCTGTCGAGTTTTTTTTTCAATGCGTTTTTTTTTCAAAGATACAATTTATTTTCGTTCACGAAACTTTTGTTACATGTTCGAAAAAACACAATTATTAGATATTATTATTATTTATTTATATAAGGTATGTGTACATTATATAATTTGATGCCTGTCTCACTAGGGTATACCTGTGTTGAGACAGGCGTAGAGGTAGGTAAATGAATATCATATTTAAAAGTATTTAAGAATATCATAAGAATATTTAAGGTTAAATACATAATAATTTGCATACAATTAAAACATATCATAAATAAGAGTATTTCAGAATATCATAAGAATATTTAAGGTTAAATATTATTTGATATTATTTGAATACAATTAAAACACAAAGATGTTCTAAAGTGTGAGTAAATCCCACAAAGAGAGTTATATAAATGAAGGAAGAGATTTAGTAAAGTAGTAAGTCCTGTCAAATCTGTTTGGGGCATTAGATTATATGGGAATTTATTAATTTGTTTTATATGGGTAAGGACATATGTAAATTGATATTTCTGTCTATTTGTGATTTATTTTACAAATGCTAAAATATTGAAATATAAGTAGATGTGCTATCTGCTGTTTTTACTATGTGGGTCTGCGCTTCCGGGTGTCGCCGATATTGTTTACCAATTAACAAATAAACTAAAAGAACAAATAATTAACGAATAAACCAAACGAACGTTAAACTAAATGGACGAATTCTTTCCTTCTTCAAAATATATTGTTAACCAATATTAATGCACATTTTCAAAAAATCAACGAAATGAACAAATTCTTTTTGTATGAAAACTACGCTAATTAGCGCGTAGTCCGGCGACAGATGCGCGGACACCATAGCATATCTCTTCTGTATTTAAATATCTTTGGTGACGTCCAATACTTATAATCCACTTCTTTATATCTTGTTTGAATTTGGTCATTGATTCAGTTTGTCTAATCGTAGCTGGTAGTGTATTGTGTAGTTTGCAAGCTATGTATTTAAAGTGTCTTTGTCCAAAGGTGGTTTTAGAAAAAAGAGTTTGGAGAAGTTCTTTGTTTTTGGCTTGGGTATTGTGTATCGTTTGAGTTGCTTTGTATAGGGTTTTATTGTTTTTTTATGTAAATTAACTAAGATAGATCTTGCGTGGAGCTGTTTAATGTCCATAACGTTGAAAGTATTGAAGATCGTATCAGTGCTGGTAGAAAGAGGAAGTTTAAGAATTATTTTTATTATTAGTTTTTGGGCTTTAATGATGGGGTCGAGGGCACTGGAATAAGTGTTACCCCATGCTAGAATTCCGTATTCGATGTGTGATTTAATTGAATATTTAATTTTAATATCTATATGTATATAGCGGCCGCAAGTGGAATGTCCGACCAAATCGGCTGGAAATTATCTGAAAAATGAGATTTCAAAAAAAAAAGTTATAGTATGGCATGAACCACAGTTTACAAAAAAAAGTTGTGTCCTTTAATGATAATGTTTCGTAAGTCATGGTTCAACCCCACATACGTTTAATTTTTCTTTATTTAAAATTTGAATGAAGTGATTCGGATGAAAATTTGATTAGCTACGATTCCAGCTAACTTGAAAAAAGTGGTTTTGAGAGAAACGCGTAGACGCGTTAAAAAATGAATATATTCTTTTGATTTGCTTATTAAATTTGCTTTGTATTAAATTCCAATGTTGAAAAAGACGACTAAAATAATTTTCTATTGAAATATTAGGTTTTAGTCAGATTAGGTTAGATTAGTGCTTGTCTGAATCCTTCACACAGTTTTCAATTAAAAAAAAAGTTTCGCTTATATCGTCTGCATTTATTTGAACAATTTTAAATTTATTTAAATCGACTAGAAACGAAATCGTTCATTGCAATCACGATTTAATTGTTATGATAAAATACATATTATATCTGTGTATCATGAAAAGGTGTTCATCACCATCATCATCACTCTTGGCTCAACAACCCCTGGTGGATCTTAGCTTCCTCAAGAGTCTTCCTCAACTCAACTCGGTTATTCTGGAGAGGGTGTTCAAGCGCCCAAAATGTTATTTTGTATGTTATTAGCTCTGTCACCCATTCAAAATTTTATTATTCAGTAACTAATTTTAGTCCACCGGTCTATGGATTAGTGATTAAACATACAATTTTTGGCGTCGGAATTGTGCGTTTTGTTCCCGAGTGTTGCGGAAAATTATTAAAGGTAAATGAACTTGCAATTTCCAATACTGCAACTATAAGTATAAATCATTTCAGAATGTATTTTAAATAATAATTATTAATTGTTCATTCGAAAAGTGTTTTTCCCACGTTTTAATGTATTGCCGATAAATTTTCAAGCATGCTAACGGTGTTAATTTGACAGATTTACTAGTCGAGGGGTAAAACTCTCGACCAGCAATCCATCCAAAGGTCGTGGGTTTGAACCCCGGCGTGGGCAAGTAAATTTTATTTGATTAATTTGTGTAATTTCACAATCTATAAAGTACCTAATTTAAAATAATACAAAGCAGCGACACGTTACAGAGTGGCAGTATTGCCCTGGTATAAGACCACTATTCAGATCTGATTAATTTGCTTGATATGGTTTTACCCATGTTCGATGACTAGATCGGAATTGCCAGGTACTTTCCCACATTACACTTTCCCATCTGCTTTCCCTCTCCACTAGCTTTAGCCATGCAACTGATTCCAATTGGGGATGCCATAGTCCCACTGGCTACAGATGGTTGGGAACGGTTGGGACTCTTGTTGTATGGTCATGGCAACAGACTAAATAATTTAGTTGCACTCGAAATAAAGAAAGTCATTAAAATCAAAACCCAAATCGTGTCCAACAGCTCTCAAAAAAACTCATAAAAACCTTATTTCCCCTAATCCCCTGTTCATGTGACATTTTTTCTTTTTAGATATAATATAGTTTAGTTACCCATTATGCAAACACCTGTCTCTTTCCTTCTATTACTATGTAAGATTTTATTTTCATGTTTTCTCAATGTTTCTTTATTTTATGTTATGTTTTATATATATATATAAATACAATATATAAATAACGCTAATACAAATACGCTAACACAGTATATTTTTTGTTTAGTTTAATTTTGTACCCGGATGATTGATGATACTTGTTTTGACGGCCGGCGTGGTCTAGCGGTAAGGCTCTTGACTCGCAATCCGAAGGTCGCGGGACTGAATCCCGGCATGGGCAAATAAATTTTATTGAATAATTTGTGTTATTTCACGATTTATTCATTAAAAATAATATATAGTATATTTGCGGCACGTTCCAAAGTGGAAGATACTCCTTGTATCGCCCTGGTGTAAGACCACCATTCAGAATTGAAACGTTGCTTGAAATGGCATTAGCCGTATTTCGTGACCAGATCTGAATAGCCAGGTACTTCCCCATCTCTTTCCCCTTACCACTGCTCTCAGCCTCACAGGCTCACTGGCTCCAGACGGGAGCAGCTGAGACTCTAGTGAGGTATTACCATAAAAATAAAAAATAAAACCGGTCGGGATTAATAAATTAAATTTCGTGGTTATAAACAAAATTATTGTTTTATTTCATAAAATATCTCAAAACACAAAATGACTGCTTTCTAACAAAACATAAAATAAATTTGCTTTTTGATTTATGATCCTGATGCAAATGTTTTCAGCTTCACAAATCCCACAATTATTATAAAGTCCCATGATTTACACAACTACATAAAATCTTCCCATGATTTACACAAATACGACAAACAGTAATTTATTATTTTCCATTATTTCATACTACTATTAAAATCACCAATTCCCAACACCATACCTGAATTATAAGCATAATAACCATCACGTATAATAAATAGGTCAATAAGTAAGACTTATTTGAAAAAAAAACAGAACAAAGACGTACTTAACATTTTAACCCTTTTTTCAGAGTCGCTAAAACAACGGATACTTCAAAATGAATTGGGCTGCCGAGACTGTCGGCGAAGGCCGAAAAATTGAACTAAATTAATTAACTGAAAATGAAACTCTGCCTTAATGCGCGATCAATTTCCCAGAAAGTAAGGCTCGAAATACCCTGAAATATGGTCGGCACTGTCGGCAGTAAGATTTTTCATCTGAAAAGCGCTGTTGCCGGTATATCTCAAATTTAATGTAAACAAACCTCAACCCTGAAACTGAAATCGCAAAACGCTGTAGGTTAAAAAATAAAAGAATTTACTCATTCCACAAAAATACTTTTATTTTTTTAAATCAACTCCATACAGGAAAATACCACGAGGAAAATAATTTCCCCCAGGGTCTATGCCATCTTTGAGATGCTGGGTGGGGGTCTTTTTGCGAAAAATATAGAGTGAAAGTGGGTAAACTGAGATATGCGGTTAAAAGATTGAAATGAAAATAAAATATATATAAAAATGAATCCCTTTTCAGAACGACTTTACCTATTTCATTCATCTTTTTTTTTAAAGTTTTCTAATACTTTGTAGAAGTTTAAATTAAGAAAATTGCGCAAAAAATTGAATAATTTTAGAAAACTTAACGTTTTATTTTAACTTCGCACATTTGACAGTTCGCGCATTTGATAAAATTGAATTTAGCAGGCTGCTATTTTTTTTTTGTTGCATTAAAAGAATTGTCTATGGATTTTTATAACTATAGACATTTTAAATAGGTAGATACCTATGGTAGGTACCAAATTTGATTGATTGTTTTTACAATATACAAAAATGAATATTTGTAATGTACGAATAATGAATATGTGAATAAAAAAAATGTAATAGGTGGCACGCGAGCTATTTGAAAACTGAATGCACTGGGACTGAATTTATGGAGACGCGGGAGGGCGGCTGGCGGGACGATGGGGGGGGGGGGGGACGGAGCGGCCGAGGATAGAAGGTGGGCGGGGAAGATGAAAGGGGAACGCGGGAGGGTAGGGGATACCGAAGGGGAACGGGAATGCATGAGAAAGGACACGGAAGGGTAGAAATAATTTACTAGAAGGTTCCCAGCTAGTAAAATAATCAAAATTGTCCACTGTGTTTGCACTTAAATTAAAGTGGAAATAAGTTTTATATTAGTATTTGTTTTATTATAATATATTAAAATTTGTCATTTATAAAAAAAGTCGACACGAAAAACGTGGCCAGTTAAGGCAAAAAAATCTTTTCAAAAATAACAAATTGTTGCTTTAAAAATCAGATAAACCCAGAACGGTAGGGTTTAGTCGCATTATTGTAATTGTAATGTTTTTGGCTGAATGCTATGGTCTGGCGCAGAATGTTCCTAAAAATAATGATTAATCAATTACAGGTACGTTTGCATAATATATATACGTTACGTAAATATTATTTACTTCTCGAATATTTTGGGTTCTCAGTTTCACCCAAAAACGCAAATGGAACAATGTTGCTCCCAAAAAATTATCTATTGCAGATAGAACCTAGTTGCCGGTAAAATTTGCAAATAAAACGTTGTTGTTCTGAAAAAAAATTGCTAGTAAATTGGATATGAAATATTGTGGTTCTGAAAAGTAGATAAGTAGTGTTTTAAATAGAAAATTGTGGTATAATTATCTGAAAACTCACGTAGAACTTGGACATACTTGGATTTTTTAGAGAAAAAGTGTTAGAATTTTTTAAGCAAAATAGGCGATTTTGGACAAAATGTCAGACAGAACACTGTTGTTCCGAATTAACTCTTCAATGCTGGTCACGGACATATGAATATACATGGACCTGCCTTAAGTGATAAAAACGTATTATTTCCCCCTCCACATGGCGCCGGCTGGAGCTCCGCCTTGGAACCGGCTCGCTCCATGGGGAGGGGATAGAGCCTTGCTTGAATCTAAAATGTGTGACGTCATCATTCTTGCCGTGAACAGCTAGAAGGTAACATCCATACATTTAACGAAATACAACGCCAAAACGGTAGCGTATTCTATACAATATATCTACATATCAATGTGCACATAGCGAATGTGGGCGGTTCTCCAGTGTGCTCGTCGCTGGTTATAGGGGTAAGTAAATTATGAAACATTTGTAATAGTGTTTTAACTAAACACGGAAACAAAATATTGCTATGTGTATTGGGGCGAGTCTTTTTGGGGCGAGCATTTGGCCTTAGCAAATATGTTATTATCGTGGCAAGCAATTCGCGCTCCCATGTAAAAAGGTCTATTCATTCAAAGCAGATTTTGCTTTTAAGAACTAAATGGTGATATTGTAATGCGAGATGCCTATTTACTGTCAGATTGATTGTATAACGAATCACAGTCATCTTTCCCCTCTTCCCCCTTCATAGTTTGGTTTTACCCCCTCGTCTGTATCTTCTGGTCTATTGAATTCTGATGTCTGTCTATGATGCTGGTATATTTCTGAGTAGGGTACGTCCCAGAAAGACATAGTACGAATAATTAATCAAATTCTGTAGGAACGTGTCAAGATTTGATAAACCAGAATAGTATCCCTCTGAAAGACTATTCATGATATTAGTTTAGCACTGTGTGTGTTGATATTACACAAGTTTGTACAAAAAGATCTTTCCTGAAAAATGTTTTACATCGGTAAACCTTCTACAATTCTGAAGAGTCGAATGCCAACATTTAGCTTGTGGTGTTTCAAATACTTGTCATAAAATCGTAATCAGCACCATATTTGGTTTAAACTTTTGAATCGACCCTTTAAACGTTAAACACGGATTCTCAACCCGTTTCAAATTACACAAAACATCCTTTTGGCTTGGAACATTGGCAAAAATGGATGTAAAATTAACGGCACGTCAATATTTGTTTGTTTAACATTAACAGCTCACGCCTCGAGAGTGTTTTGCCGGAAGTTCAAAATATCTGCAATAAAATACAAATAAATAAAATATTTCTGAACGCATCCAAAAACTTAAAACTGTTTATGAAAGGTGATTACAAATTTTAGCTCACAAATTTTATGATTCGAAACAAACATAATTTTTAAATTTAAAAAATTTTTATGGAAAAATAAAAAAAGTTTTAAAAATGGCTCACTTTACGCTTTTTCTAACTAAAATTACTGATAATAAAAATAATTATTTAAAAACAAACATTTATTTTAATAAGCAAATGTATTAAATTATTGTCAACTCACTTTTTTATCGTTTTGAGTAAAAATAATATTTTAAAAATTCACAAAGTTTTTTTTACAAATTGCGGTCGGAAACTTTGGTTTCATAAAAGTGTAAATTTTAACATATGTGCGATTGACTTTTAGATTTGAATATAAAGCATAATATTTTTTCTTTGTAATACCGTTTAGATCATTTTTATGATCATGATAGACCTACATGAGTTGTTCCGAAAACCGAACCGAAGATGCTAAGAAATACAGTTATTGGTTACACGTAGTGCCTCCGTTCACGGAGATACTTACAAGATACTCGATCCTCGTGCGCGTATCACACGCGCTGATCGTAAGTACCCCCCGTACGATTTTGCTGGTGCCCGTTCACGGCGCTACGCGGTGGCTGTCGGTTTCCAATCAGTATCACGATACCGACAGTGCTGATCGCACGCGACGCTCGCATCATTTGTGTCTGATACTTATTCGTTTGAGGTTTGACAAAAATGGCGTCGGAACATGAAAGTAATGTTAGATTTGTTCTGAAAGTGGAAAAAAATGCATGTTTATATAACTTTACGTTACTTGAATACATAAGAAAAGATTTAGTGGAGAAGGCATGGATTGATGTTGGAAAAAAAGTCATATGACATCGCTTGACTGCGTGTTAACTCCACGGCTGCACGTGAAAAATGATCTAGTTCAGTATATTTCGGATAGCGCCGTGTACGGAGACTAGCATTAACAAGTGGTATATCACATCAATCAATCTGTCTCTTGACGAATCACATTTAGGAAGATCAAATCCTTATAGGTACCACTGCACAAACCAACCTTTAAATGTTGCTTTTACTTTCCAGAATACACTCATCAAAGAAAACATTACATATTAATATTAAAATATTTTTCAGGATTAAATAACATGCGTTCCAATTATGTCCTCTGCGTGCGAACTCTTTCTAAATTTCTTTGAATGAATAATATACCATGTTAATTTCAAGCGACTTCCCAGGTAAGTATGGTCCTGTTTTCATAATTTTTAGGCAGCATCGCATTCATTAGTCAAAATATTGTACATATATTTTCGTATAGGTGATCAATGAACCGGTGTATGCAATTTTTAGCCCTAAGTTGTTTTAAATTGTTTGTCTAGCTTGTAGTTTTTTTAGATTTTAGAAATGTATTATAAGTTTGTACAGCGCCCTTGAGGTGATTTTTCACAAAAATGGCGCTATATAAATCATCCAAGTATTATTATTATTATTATTATCAGCAGGGTACTTGTGGTTTCGTCACAATTACGAAGATTGTAAGTATTTCCATGAACGGAGGGCCGTAGATATATATTGTATACGGCACATTGCTGCTTCCTTTAAGGCTATCGTAAGTTACGATTACCATGACTTACGATATTGATTTCTTTTTGCGGAAGTTGATAGTACGAGAGTCTGCAAATTTCACCTTTGAACCCTAACCTTCCGGCTGGCTACCTGGGTTAAAATATGTTGCCTCCCCAGACCCGGTAAATTAACATAACACCATTGCCTCTATATCCGTTGTCCGCTGCCGTGGCGCCCGTTTTAACCGTGCCCGTCATACATAACACACACAGCATACCGGTGCGGCTCGTTTCACAGGAGGCGGCTGTTTTTTCTCTTCACGCCAGATCGGCTCGGAAGGTTGCAAAGAAGGTTTACATTATTCGAAAAACTCTCTTCAGAATGCTTTGGGAAACAGAATAATATTTAAATTAGAATATGAATACGCACATGCTAGGAATAAATTTGTAATAACAATCATTTGTTTCAACAAAGACATGACGGTTAGGCATCGTAATATGTATTCGCTTTGATTTAGAAATAACATAAAATATTTATTTCATCGAAATGGTTGTTTGGCGAACTGCATGTACTTTCAAGGACATTAAAATATATTTTGCCCATTGAACTGCGAATGGACCACAAATGGACCAAAGATGGCGTTCAAGTGTCCTTTTGAATACAAAATCTGAATTCTTAAAAAATGTTATAATTATTCAAATAATGTTATTGTGACACGAAAAAACTCAATTCTGCAAATCATCATAACTTAAACCTGCAAGCATTTTGAAATTCGCTCTTCTGGATCATGTCGTAATGTCTCGAAAATTTACATATTATCGAATAAAAAAATAAAAAATGTTAACTAATTTTCAGTGGGTTCCTGAATAAAATTGGTAGCACTCTTGTGTTGTCTTTGCTTTTCTCTTTTTTTTTGTTTCGATTATAAATTTATTTTTTATTATTTTTTCCGCTATAAATATCATATGTTTATAATTAAAATAATAATGTAGTGTAAATCCGCTTCTCTACACAAACATTACAAGAGAAGCACAGTATTGCAATAGAATTATGTTTTATTTTGAAATTTTATTTTTAAAAGAAAAACAAACATTCCCAGGTCACGAGTAACCCAAACATGTTTAAAAATCTCTTACTACCACCACAGTGAGTGGAAAATGTTGCTTGTGTCGTGATGGAGGACTTAGCCAGTCGAGGAATCGAACATGCGACGTCCGAGTGAGACCCAAGCGCGATGCCAACTCACACTGCATCTGTGAAATAAATTTAAAAAATAATATACATTTTTAAAAATATAATATGTACCGATCATAAAATTAAAAAAAGTTAAGATTGTTCAAACTCCATCATATTAATTTGAATACCATTGATGCGGCGAACAGCGCTATTGAAGTACTTTTAGGGGTTAGATCACCAAACCCTTGCCCAAAATTCGTACACGGTTAATGTTTTATACAAGAAGGGCTTGGCAGAACCTGAAGTTGTTTGTATTTCCTGTATCTCTCAAAGTTTTTAGATCACGTTCTAGGGCTATGGAAGAACCTACCAGCGTATGTATGTCCTGTATCTTTCAAGCTCGCTCTTTCTCCCCTTAAAAATACGATCCATGAAACAGGCCCCCAGGTACCCTGTCCCGAGGATACCCTGCATAAATTGAATGTAAAAAATCAAAAACTTTATGTGTACAAGAATTTTGAATAAATACTATCTATAAAAGTCAATTCATTTTTGTCTGTTTCGTACATAATATATACATAGATTCAATAAGTTTTCCAAACCCTTTTCTTCAACAACCAGTACCGTAGTAACTTTGTAGCCAAGTTCGGCTTACCGTAATCCGGTAATCCCGTGTTAACTTAAGTTAGCTAATTAATAATAATAATTTAATTTTTTTTAATTTTTAACTTTATGAGTAAAACCTCAAATTGTAATATTTAAATAAATGAAGACAATATAAGCGAAACTCAATCGAAAATCTGGAAACAGAAAAATCAGAAAAACATATTGACACCTCTGGGACTCGAACCCAGCGCGTTTGCCCGGAAAGCAAGAGGTCCTGGGTTCGAGTCCCAGAGGTGTCAATATGTTTTTCTGATTTTTCTGTTTCCAGATTTTCGATTGAGTTTCGCTTATATTGTCTTCATTTATTTAAATAATAATAATGTTTGTTTAATTCAGCTCAACAGAGGCGGTGTGTATAATTCTCTGTCTGCCACAAATATGAAAACAATTAAGGCTTCAATTATTTCAGTTTAAGATTAGTTTAACAAATAAACATGATTATTTGTCTTTGAACGAAGAATAAGATCGTCCTGGCCGCGAGACATGTGCAGTCGTAATGTAACTATGTAACGTCATCACTATTGACAACTTACGGACTTTGCATGAAGAAAAAGATCATCCTGCCGAAGACATGTGCAGTCGTATTGTAACTAGATTACTATTGACAACTAATTGTCTTTGAATGAAGAAAAAGATCGCCTTGGCCGCGAGACATGTGCAGTCGTAATGTAACTCCATCGCTATTGACAACTTATTGTCTTTGAATGAAGAAGAAGATCGCCCTAACCGGGAGGCATGTGTAGTCGTAAAGTAACTCCATCGCTATTTGCAACTAATTGTCTTTGAATGACAAAGAAGATCGTCCTGGCCGAGAGACATGTGCAGTCGTATTGTATCTCTATTGCTATTGGCATCTTATTGTATTTGAATGAAGACGAAGATCGTTCTAGCCGGGAGACACGTGCAGTCGTATTATAACGCCATTGTTATTGTCCACTTATTGTCTTTGCATGATGAAAAATATCGTAATAACCGGTAGGCACGTGCAGTCGTAATGTAACTCCATCGCTATTGACAACTTGTCTTTGCATGAAGAAAAATATCGTACTGACTGGGAGGCATCTGCAGTCGTAATGTAACTCCATCGCTATTGGCAACTTATTGTCTTTGAATGACGAAGAAGATCGTCCTGGCCAGGAGACATATGCAGTCTTATTGTAACTACATCGCTATTGGCAACTTATTGTCTTTGAATGACGAAGAAGATCGTCATGGCCGGGAGACATGTGCAGCTTATTGTAACTCCATCGCTATTGGCAACTTATTGTCTTTGAATGACGAAGAAGATCGTCCTGGACGGGAGACATGTGCAGCTTATTGTAAGTCCATCGCTATTGGCAACTTATTGTCTTTGAATAACGAAGAAGATCATCCTGGCCGCGAGACATGTGCAGTTTTATTGTAGTTCCATTACTATTGAAAACTTATGGCCTTAGAACAAAATAATTTTGCTTCATAAACTCTGCTAGGAAATGCAAGAGAAGAAACAGGATGATATTTTTAAAAATATATATATTTCGGAGAATTACTTTTTATGACACCGCATTCATGAATGATACGCTTTTACATACCGTAATTAAAATATACAGTCCCTGCTGTCAGGTGCAGGCTGGACAACTCTGTTTTAGGCAGTTTTTAATAATAATTTGCAAAGCGAATAATAAACCGGAGCAGAAAATAATTGCAGCTTTCCGGCGAAGGTGAAAATTCAATTTGCACCGGAATTTATGACTGACGCTTTCATTTGTAACGCCATATTACAATCATATTTCGCTTTTTTGCAAAACAAACGGCCGTGCTTTTCAATGAACCTAGTAAACACTGCAATTAATGTCGCACCCTTTCATGACTTGCTACATTATTGCGGAAAAATGAATAACATTGAATTGGTTATTTACATACGCTGCAAATGGAGCAATGTTGTTCGTCAAAAATGTTAAAATATATGTTTTTTCTCTAAACTTTACATACGAAAAATTATTATAGTGGAATCATTGATTTTAATAATTCGATTTTGAATGTATTCGCTTGTTTTGATTTCTGAGTCGTGCTTGAACAACGTGCATTTAACTATTTCACGAACTTATTTGATATTATCCTATCCCACTAATATTATAAAGGCGAAAGTTTGTATGGACGTATGGATGTATGAATGTATGGATGTTTGGATGTATGGATGTTTGGATGTATGGATGTATGGATGGTATGGATGTATGGATGTATGGATGTATGGATGTATGGATGTTTGGATGTATGGATGTATGGATGTATGGATGTATGGATGTATGGATGTATGGATGTATGAATGTATGGATGTATGGATGTATGGATGTATGGATGTATGGATGTATGGATGTTTGGATGTATGGATGTTTGGATGTATGGATGTATGGATGTATGGATGTATGGATGTATGGATGTATGGATGTATGGATGTATGGATGTATGGATGTATGGATGTACGGATGTATGTGTGTTTGAAACTCTTTCACGTAAAAACTAGTGAATGGATTTTAATGAAACTACTGAATGGATTTTAATGGAACTTTACAATAATATTGCTCATACATCAGAATAAGATTTAGGCTATAGTTCAGAGCTCTGGCATTATGAAATTTGTATAAAAAAATTTCAATAGGTGGCATGCAAGCTGTTTGCAAAATGAATGTAACAGGTATGGAGGGGTTAGTGAGTGGGAGATAGGGGGGGATAGGAGGGGGGAGGGGTTGGTTTTGGTGGGTTGTGGGGAGGTGGTAGGGGGGGGGGGAGGTGGTGGAAAGGGTGGAGAGTTGGAAGAGGGAACGGGGAAGGGGGTGGTTGTGACGGGGGAGGGTAGGGGGAGGGGAGGGGGAGGGGGGGGGGGGTGTGGGGATAGGGAAGGTGGAGGAGACGGAGTGGAAACCCCCCTAATACTATGCGAGTGAAGCCGGGGGCAAAAGCTAGTGATAAATAATTTAATTTTACAACTTTTTTTAATCAAATGATATTTATATTACTGTTGAGGCAACTTTGAGCGCTCTACTAAAGCTGATTTTACAAGTTTAATGGTAATATTTGTTTAGGTTAGGTTTTTGCATTTAATGTGGTGTTATGTTATGTGGACCACGGACTCCGTGTTCGAGGGGATAAGGCAATCGAATAGCAATCCGAAGGTCACGGGGGGCAAATCCAGGCATACGCAAATAAATTTTATTTAATGAGTTTGTGTTATTTCACGATTAATTCATTAAAAATAATTTATAATATATTCGTGGCATGTTCCAGAATAAAACATGCTCTCAGTGTCGCCCTGGTGTAAGACCACCATTCAAACTTTATTTATTTATTTATATTTATTTACGCCCTAGTGGGCTTTTACTGAATATAACTCCAAGATCACGAATCTCTGATACACGAAGAAGATTAACATCATTCGTATCATAAGTAAACTTAAGAAGATTTTTACCTTCGTAAAAACTAATAATCTGGCATTTACCAATATTTAGATTTAAATCATTTACAGAACACCACGCACATAATTTGTTCAGGTTCAACTGCAGAATGGCGCGATTGTCATTGTTTTTGATTGTTCTATATATCTTCAGATCATCAGCAAATAACAGGACTTTAACATTACTAAAAATATTAACTACATCATTTATGAATAAGAAAAATAATATCGGGCCCAAGTGAGATCCCTGTGGTACTCGGCTCGAGGCAGCAAATGTATAAAAGTAAACGAATCAACCTTGACCGCTAAGTACCTTTCCAATAGATAACTCATGAACCATTCCAAAATACTCCCTCTTATTCCCAACATTTTCAGTTTTCGTAATAAGATTCTGTGATTTACTTTATCAAATGCCTTACTGAAGTCAGTATATATGGAATCAGTTTGATGGGATGCAATCAGGGCATTAATAATATATCATTCGTGTACAGTATTAAATTGGAAAGGGTTGATTTTCCTTTAATAAATCTTTGTTGAAGCGGTGAGATGGTGTGATTAATTCGGGATATCATCTTGTCTAGTACTAGGCTCTCAAAAAGTTTGGGTAATGTAGACATGGTGCATATTGGCCTATAGTTTTTTTACGTCGTTCTAATTATCTTTTTTAAAAATGGGCGTCAAAAGACTAAAATTCCAAAGGTCCGGGAACACACCTGATGAGAGTGACTTTGTAAATAACTTATGGGATACGACAATGTATGCATACAATTAACAAACTGGGTGGAACTTTGTTAGGTCCTGCCGATTTGCGAGAATCTAGACTCTTCAGCTTGGATATAATATCGCCTATGGTTACAGTACACTCCTTGGCTCCCCGTACTTGCAAATATAACCCCGCCAAATATCAGGCGAGAGATTGCAACACTGAGGGAATACAAGAAGGCGCTGCAAAAAAGCGAAATACCCTTGCACGATGATGTCGTTTCTCACCCGGCATGCCGCTTAAAGTCTCGAAAACCCTTCTGGACGGAAGGAGAAAGACTCCTTCGAACACCTCTCACCCCAGAAAATAGGTGGAAGCTTGAGTGGCAATCAGTCAAAAACGCCCATCTCGTGCAAGACCCCACTGAGAGACAGCCTGGGTTCTCATTGCCTTGCAAACTCTGGACTGCCATCAATAGGATAAGGTGCTCCCATAGCCGTTGTGCTCATATGATGCATAGATGGGGTCTTAAAGAGTCGGCGACGTGTGAATGCGGTGCGGTGCAGACCACCGAACATGTGGTCAACGAATGCCCGCTCCATTCATTCCCCGGCGGGATTGATGAGGTCCACAGGGCAACGCCTGAGGCCCTAGACTGGCTCGCAGACCTAGATGTCCCCCTCTGACCCCCCACCATACGAAAGAAGAAGACAGTACAGTCAGATATATCAAGAGTCTCAACCAAATCAGAGCATGAGATATTGCTATCTACATTTGCATTAACATATACACCGCTAAAAAAATCCGCAAACAGATTGACAGTTTCCTGAAGATTTTGAGAAACTTTAGAATTGAATGACATACAAGTAGATATATAAGTACTGTTTTCTTTTTGTTATTTGACATATTTCCAAAACCAATTTGAATCGTTCATAATCGAGCCTTCGACATCGCTTATGTAATTTTTGTAACATTCTACACCAAGCTTTTTTTTTTTTACATGAGCTCCACACAGGAGGCGCTGAGGAAAATAATTTTCCTCAGGGCCTATGTCATCTTTGGGGATGCTTTGTGGAGGGTTTTTTTTTGGAAAAGGAAGGAGAGGAGAGTTCTGGGAAGGAAAAGGGGTGGGTAGAAATCTGGGGTTCAGTGTGTCTTGGTAATCCGCCTCCAAGACCTAGACAAACCCCACCCCATGAAAGCTTATTGCAGTCTCCCCTCAATTTTTGAAATATAGTCGATATAGTCGATAGCCCTGCGACTTTGTTCGAATCTCTTATGAGATATTTTTTTGAGGTAAACTAAGACTATCAGATCTTTTGAGAACCATTTTGGGTACTGAGTTTCCCTGTTTCAGTCAGTCAGTCAATCTGTTTGAGATAGTTGGAAATTTTTTCATAATCTGCTTTTTAAAATTTCGTGTTTTTACTATACTTTTTACAACAAGAATAGGTTTTAGGTTAGACATGCATAATTCAAGTGGTGGATGGTAAATATCGACAGGAAATAAATAGTATTTCGGTACTTCTCACAACACAGATATCCGACACATTTGACAATGCTAAATCCAATGTTCGACCACCAATATTATGAACACTTTTAAACTGAGTTAGTCCTAAGAACAGAGCCATATCTCTAACTACACGAATATTAGCATTAGAACAATAATCACCAGAATTCATATTACTCCAATCATATTGTGGCAGGTTGAAATCACCAACTAGAACTAATTTAGTGTTAGGGTTTTTAGCACAGATAGATTCAACCTCGTCGTAGTGATAGCTGTAGCATTGGACGTCAGAATTTGGAGGTAAGCACAACCCACCATTAATTAACCATTAGAAATGTTTACTTTGACCTAAAGTTGCTCGATGGATGGGTACTTCGTGGATATTTTTGAGGAGCTGAGATTTTTTGAGATAGCAATGGCCACACCACCCCCTCTTGATTTGGCACTTGTTTTAGAATTCCTGTCCGTACGGTAAATGTTGAAATTAAGGAAGCCTAATTCGGCAGAATTAATTCCTGAATCGAGCTATGTTTCGGATAAAATTAAAATATCACTGCTGAAAGTTGCCGCTGAAGTCAGTAATGTGGGAAGTTTGGTGCGGACCCCTCTCACATTTTGGTAATAGTATTTTATTTTTTGTTGTTTTAGTTTTTTGGCGTACAATCAATAATTTTACGTACGGAGTTAACATATTTGATATTGATATTGGTTTCACCGTTATTCTTCCTCGTGTCATGTTGTTGTGCGTAAGTCTAGAAGTTGAGTCCTCTGCAACAGTGTTTGGTCGCTTCTAGCCTTGATACCGTTTTTCAGTTTAGCATTATTTGTCAAGACCTCACGTGCCGAGATAGAATTCTTGAATTCAACCTTAATTAGTCTAATTTTGTTGAATTTTTATACTCCCAGTCTATAGACTATATCTCCCAGTCTATATCTTTACCATATTTGGAATAATCTCACCACTAACATCGCCTATCACTGAGGTGACTGTCGTTATTTTAGATTCTGATATGCTTTCAGGAACGTCGAATATTCGATCTGATTTTTCTGTCCTCGGCCTCCGCGAGCAAATCATTAATCGAAGAGGTATGATTAGCTGGAGGTTGAGGTTTGTTAATTATCCATTCGTAAGATTCTATTTTTCCAACAAGAATCCTCACTTTCACTCCTACATATGTCATGTTTCCAGAGACGGCGGATAGAAGAGATAGTATTTTTGCTATCAGATCTCTGGTTATTTTGAGTGCAGGATCAGTTATGGCTTTGTGAAGAGCTCTAATTGATGCAGTCGCATTATTTAAGGATAACACAGCAATGTCGTTGTTATTCATTGTAGAAAAATTACGTTTATTTTTTTAATTGTGGACAAGAAATAGCTTGTGACAACCCTGTCTTAAGCGGGAATTACTGACACAATCACGTGCGAATACGCAGCTAATTCTATACATACATTAATGTAGTGCACTGGTGTTGTAAATAATGTCACTTCTAACAATGTTAATTTTGAAAGTTTTAAAGTTATTTTAATGCTTGCACAGTTCAGTTTAACACCAACGATTACGATTGGCAATAGTTACTAAGGTGCACCGAGACAACAGTTTTTGTTGTGATTTATTGCGGATTATTGAGTTATTATGGAGAGTTAAAACATTCAACCGTTACACTCATTATTGTGAGGTAGGTAATTTTAAATTGAAATGTTACTTGAAATGGCTTTGGCCATATTTGGTGACCAGATCTGAATAGACAGGTACTTCCCCGCCTTCCTCTTTCCATCTCTTTCCCCTCCCTACTTCCACAAGTCTTCCAACATACCCCATTTAGAGATGCCATAGTCTCACTAGCTCCAGATTGGAGCAGTTGGGATTCTTGTTAGGTATTCACAAAAAGGTTTTTTTTTAAACGATATGTATTACTACACCTTTTTCTTAATAATAAATGTTATGAGGTTAGTTTTATACATAACAGATGTCAGAATAATTTGAAGTTTAAAAAATAATCAAATTCATTTCATGAAAACAAATGATCGAATGAACTTTGTTTTTTTTTTCACTACAAGGTCGGAGGAGTCACGTCTCTGTTCTGACGCAACCTTTTTGCTTCTTCTCATTCTAGGTAGGCTTTCCTCTATTATTCAAACTCTTGACATGATTCTAGTCATATTTGATTTTATTGATGTTTTCTTGTCTTCTTGGAATGTCTTCGAGTCCCTTTCATCCGCTTGCGCGTCGTACATTCCCCTGATACATCTGGGAACGCTGAAAGCGCCCAAATCTCAGAAGTATCTCTTTATCTTATTTATGCTGGTGGGCGGAATATTCCAAATACAAAAACGAATCCCTTAATTTAAAAAATAAAATACATATGTTTTTAAATTTTTAAATAAAAACAATTTTGATATAATGAAAACAAATAACTTCTTTGCTTATTCTTATCCCGACGAAGAAAACATTGTTTTTGAAACTTGTCGATAATGTTAATAATATAGTGTGTTTACAAAGTTATTTGTTTTCATTAAATAAATAATGACATCACACAGTATATTTTCGAAGTTTGAAGAAAAAATAGTTTTATTTTTAAAATTTTAAATAAATATATATATATATATTTTTGTTTACGTGAAGCAGATACTTTGTACTTATACAAGTGTAAAAATAAAAGTGGAATTATCTAACTTGTTGTTTTAATTTAAATAATATTATTGAACATTTATGTATATAAAAAACAAAATATGCTTATATTTATATGAGTATGTTCATGAGATGTCTATGCGTTGCTAAAACAATCATCCGATTACAATTAAACTTTGGGGATTTGAAGTGTGCATGCCCGCGACGGTTTCTATATATATATACTAGTGAGCTCTGGAATTACGAAATTTATATAAAAAAGAATTGCAATAGATGGCACGCTGTTTGAAAACTGAAAGTACCGGGACTGAACAAGGAGGGGAACTCGGGAGGGGGTTCGCGGGACGGGGAAAGCGGAATAGAGGAGTGGGAAGAGGGAAGATGGAGTGGAAATGCGTGAGAGGAAGGGGACGCGGGAGAGAAAGGGAAGGCGAAAGGGGAATGGGACGAACGGAAAAGGACACGCAGGGAGAAACAATTTCTTTATTAAGCGGCGTAGCAACGTTTGCCGGGAACTCGCTAGAATAAAATAAACGTCTTTAAAATTAAATGGACTTCTTGAAATTAAACTAGATAACAAAAAAAAAACGCAATATTAATATTTTTTAAATTTTTTCAACACAGGAGTCCCTGAGGAACAAAATTCCTTCAGGGCCTATGTCATCTTTGGGGGACACTATGTGGAGGGTTTTTATAGGGAAAGGAAGGAGGGAAAAGAAAAAGAAGGAAAAAGATACGAGGGGTGGTTTCGAATCTGGGAGTCGCTGTGTCCAAGAGTGATAGACGTTGAATCCTACCCTACCACTGTGGTAAAAGGTGATAGGTCGAGAGAGTCCGGCTGCTGAGATCAAAAGGTCTGCCTCAATCAGTCCACGCAAAGTTGGGCAAAAGCATCCGCCGCCAAAACCTAGATAAACCACACCCCCATGAACCCGGGCACCCGTCTAAGTCACCAAACGTAGCGAACCACTTGGAGTGACCCAAGGCAGGTGTGAATCCAAACTATTTACTCGTAAATTAATACATTTAAATGTTGGCCTATTGTAAAGCACGAATAAATTGCTGTTTTACTTCTATGAATAAAATCGTTTGTTTTTGTAACCCATTTTTGACTTTCAATTCCACATTAGAACGTAAAAAAAATCATAAAAAAATAATACGTTGCAAGAAAAATAAGCAGAAAACGGTTTTCATTATTTTGTCGCTTTATGCCATCTTGTAAAACTTCCCATTAAAAACTCATTACGCCTTTTTACGCATCCCTTGTCGTGACTGAATGAGATGTAAATACAGAAATACAAACATTTAAACTCACATGTACAATAGTAATGTTCAATTCATGCTATTTAAATTAATTTGTAGTTCTGTGAAAAGTAGTCTTCGCGACTAAAGGAGGGTTTCTATTTTTTCTTATTTAATTTTTTATTTATTTTTAATTTGAATACCACACAAAAGTCGCAAACTGCTCCTAACCATCTGGAGCCAGTGTGACTATAGCATCCCCAATTGGGATATGTTGTGAGGCTGAAAGTGGGGGAGTACCTAGTTTCAATCCTGAATGGTGTAAATAATTTTTTTGTTATTTCAAACAAGGAATTATACAATTTGTTCAAGGTAACAAAAGCCAAATTCGCTATGAGGCTGAAGGTAGTGGGGAGGGGAAGAAGTTAGAGAAGAGTAAGGTGGGAGAGTACCTGGCTATTCATATATTGTCACCAAACACTGCTAAAGTCATTTCAAGCAACGTTTCAATTCTGAATGGTGTAATTATTTTTTTTTGTTATTTCAAAAGGAATTATACAATTTATTCAAAGAAACGTCACTATCTCAATGACAATTCTTTTTTCGAACTTCTTCAGGCAAATAACCACGACGATTTCACATTTGAAAAAAGAATCTTTACTGGACCATTGTCATAGTTAGCCACCGAGTTAAAGTTGGCCATTTAGTCACAGTAAGATTTGCTCGAATAATAAAGTGGAAACGGAACGTACAACCATGATAATACATGACAGACGAAATGCAAAATGACCAAGTTAAAACTGGATTCCGTAAAAAATTCCGTAAAAAACATAGGTTTTTAACCGTTATTTGAAGTGATGTTCATCATAAAATATTCGGTTTTAAAGAAAATCGTTTTCCGCATCCCCCTTGTTACGTCATTTTCGTCATCCCTTTGACATCATTGTCAATGAATTTAACTTCTTTATATAACTTTTAAAATGTATATTCACAAGAATGTTTGTGTTTGTGAACCGATTCAAAATGTCCCTTTGTATACAAGTAGTATTAATTGAAATCAGTATCGGAAACACAAAACATTCACAACAAAACCAATCGGAAATGTGAAAGTAGCGCAACTTTTGATTTGTGATAACAATGAAGAGTAATTCCGGATCCTTTTGTCGGAGTAACCGAAGAGGTCCTGTGATCCTCGGAGCGGAAACCGGCATCAAAGGAAGGACGAATTTGT
Source organism: Limnephilus rhombicus (assembly GCA_929108145.2). Taxonomy (NCBI): domain Eukaryota; kingdom Metazoa; phylum Arthropoda; class Insecta; order Trichoptera; family Limnephilidae; genus Limnephilus; species Limnephilus rhombicus. The sequence goes on from OV815278.1 coordinate 40,314,576, forward strand.
TTGGAAATTCAATCTTCCGTCCGAAACACCTGCCGACTGACCGATAGCCTCTTAGGAACTCGGAGTGGAACTATTTGCCCCGGGAATAGGATTCGATAAATATCCTAAACTTTGCAAATTCAATCCTTGGTCCCAGTCCCCTACCCTTACCTGCGCTTGCTTATGGAAATTATTCCACTTTTGTCGATGGAAAATATTGGGGCACGAGGCTGGGGGGGTTCGAATGTAATTCATGTTTTTTGACAAGTCTAATTTCACAGAAGAGTTCTGCTGCTCGGAGCCTGTGACAGAGCTCTCAATATCGCCTGAGAGTCACCACTGTTTAGAACGAGGTTGTTTCCTATTGTTAATTTTTTTAAATTTTGTACTATATTTAAAGATTTAGTAGTAATAGTAAAATTAGATTTTCAATATCTTCAAAAATGGAGAAGTTATGAACTTTTATACTGGATACTGATAAAATAACGGTTAGGTTAGAGACTACGGGCTATTTTTTATTCCATAGCATTTTTTTCATGACAGCCGGCGTGGTCTAGCGGTAAGGCTTTGACTCGCAATCCGAGGGTCGCGGAATCGAATCTCGGCATGGGCAAATAAATTTTGTTTGATTAATTTGCGTTATTTCACAATTAATTCATTAAAAATAATATATAGTATATTTGCGGAACGTTCCAGGGTGGAAGATACTCTCAGTATTGCCCTGGTGTAAGACCACCATTCAGAATTGAAACGTTGCTTGAAATGGCTTCAGCCGTGTTTAGTGACGACATCTGAATAGCCAGGAACTTCCCCACCTTCCTCTTCCCTATCTCCTTCCCCTCCCCACTACCTTCAGCCTCACAACGTACCCCAATTGGGGGTGCCATAGTCACACTGGCTCCAGACGGGAGCGGCTGAGACTCTTGTGAGGAATTCATATAAAAAAAGACTTTTGAAAGGGGTGATGAAATACCACTTTGTTGAGTTGTCGTAGGACCGCACGATTGAACAATTCAGAAACATGCAACTGCATCACCTCCTTTTAAAAATCATTATAAGTTTAAGTTAAATAGGTACGTAAGGTTGGGTTATGGACTATCTTTATTTTTTTTCATAACTTTTAATGACCTTTCAAAGGGGTTGAAATGCCAATTTATTGTTGTCGTGGAACCTATGAATGCATTTGGGCGCTTTAGTAATTTTTGCGGATACGCAAATGAAACAAAAAGTACCTCACGCTTATTTATCACAATAATGTTGCAGCTTAGATTAAGAAGAACGGCTGCGCGGCCTATATCATACAATACTTAATTTTGGATTTGAGGCCAAAATATGCCTTTATTTATTTTTTTATCAAAAGGTATACTATCAAATATTTATTATTATTTTTTAATTGATAAACTAATGTTTAAGACAAGATTTTTATGCATAGCACAAAGGGTAACAATTTATTATTACAAGCAATTATTATCAGCCTGAAACACGTGTCCTTCTGATTGCCTGTCAGGTGCTCTCACCACTGAGCTATGGCCGCCAAATAATTCAATATATAGGTACTAGTGTTTCCTTCAACAATTATTGTTTATTACATTTTTCCACCTGAAAACAACCAACTTTATTTTGGTGAGAGAGGCATTGTTAGTGCTAAATCTCTCGCTAGGTGGCGTCGAGACAAATTATGTCTACATTTTTTTGGCGAAATACTTTAACTTGTCAATATAGATAAGCCGCCATAGTTCAGTGGTGAGAGCACCTGACAGGCAATCAGAAGGACACGGGTTCAAGTCTCGTTGGCGGCAAGTATCTATTCTCGGAAGATTTTTTCAATGTAGATGAGTGTTTCAGGCTGATAATTATTGCTTATAATAATTGTTATCAAATATTTAGTGCGATAAATCCTGATTAACTTGCATTTTAAATTGTAAAATGAAGGCCAGTAAAGAATTTTTCGAGATTTTAGAAGCAACTTTTGGAGAGTTAATAATAATAAAAGTAAATATAAATAATCTTGGCTAACCTGACGGTCGTCGAAGCAAGTTAGATATTTTGCTTTTATTTTTGTTTAAAAGGCCGCAGGCTTTTGTTTTCTGCATGTATTTTGCAAAACTCAATTTAAAATAAATTGGCCCTCTTCTTTGTAACAGACAATACTGGAATTGGAACAAACAATATTTAGAATACATTTTAAAGCAAACTGATTGTTTATCAACAAAATTTTGTTTTGTAATGTGAAATCTGTTGAATTAGGATAAAATACAGTAATGATTTAAAAAAAAGCAGATTCAACAATTTTATTTTGTACAATATTAAAATGAACCTTCTTATGCCTTGTTGTGTTACCCACTTTTTTAGCATTCGTTTCGGACAGCGTAACTGTGTCCATCATCAGGGCAGATGCGTAATCGATAGTGGTGAAGTGTGTGCTTATGTATGTTAATGCGGTTCTGTTACCAGCTCCAAACTATACGAAATGGAATAACAGTAAATTAAAAATCGTTTTCTGCGTTTAGTTTTGGTGCAGCCGTCAATTACCGGATAACACGAACTGTTGAGATTAGCCCCGTCGCGTCGTTTCTATTAATATTATTGGGATTCTTGTGAATTTCAATTGCCTCCGTTATCAGGAGTGCTTTGGGTCTTCCCAGGACTTCAGGAACAAATCCAAAGTAAAGGCCAGTTTCATAATACATCTATAATATAAAAATGAATCGCTGAATGTGTTGCTAAGCGCATAACGTTCGAACGACTGCACCAAATTGGATAATTATTTTTTTGTGTGTTCGTTATTGTCACGACAAGATTTTTATGGTGAGCTCTGGCATTATGAAATTTGTATAAAAAAATTGCTATTGATGGCACGCGAGGTTTGAAAACTGAATGTATGGAAAGCGAGAGGGAGGGGGAGGGGAACCTGGGAGGGGGGGAGGGGGACGTGGGAGGGGGGAGGGGGGAGGGGAACTCGGGAGGGGGGTTCGCGGGATGGGGGAAGGGGGGGGGGTGGAGTGAGGAGAGGGAAGGTGTGGGGGGGAGAGGGCCTGGGTGGGGGGAGGGGAACTCGGGAGGGGTGTTCGCGGGACGGGGGAAGGGGGGGGAGTGGAGTGGGGAGAGGGATGATGGAGGTGACGGAGTGGGAACGCGAGAGCGGAAGAGAACGCATGAGAAGAAGGGGAGGCGGAAGGGGAACGGCACAAATAGGAAAGGACACTCAGGGAGAAACAATTTCTTTATTAAATGGAATAGCAACGCATGCCGGGACCAGCTAGTAATTATAAATAATATTTCAATAATATCCCAAAAATAAATCACGATAATACTTTTGATTGTGAAAATTTAAAATCATCTCACTTTATTCTATTTGTAAATTCGTACAACATAATTCTATGGAATTTAGAAATGATTAGGTAAAATAATTAATATCTGTATCAATATTAATTCCGCCGTTTGCGAGTCCATTTTAATAATTCCCTGCTCTTAAACAACATTAGTAAACACACGGCAAGTTGAAGCGCAGTTTCCACCAATATCCTTCGCAACAAGAAAGGATACTGCTGCTCTTCAGTTAGTTTATGTTAAAAAACTGAACAGGACGCAGTTAAACGATGAAAACGGAACCACAATAAAAGCTGCTTGGTGTTGCAAAAAGATTATAATTTTGGATTCGAAGAACGCGATGAAATTGGAATAGGAGATAGCCCACAGTAACAAACATTTTTTAAATCAATTTGAAAAGGATAAATTATTTAATTTTTTTTAAAATTGTTATCCAATTCAATTTGTAGAACTCCATATTAACTATTATTATAAGCCAGGGGTTCCCAAACTTTTCCAAGTCGCGGCACCTTTAGAAAATTTGAATTTTCTCATGGCACCCCGGTCATGAAATGTCTATCTGTGGGGTAGCCCCGGGAAAGAGTGAACCCCCAAGAGCACAATTCTCTATCCGAGAGCGGTCAATTAGATTTTCTTCTTCCTGCGTAGTAAAATCTTGGGGAGCTTGAGTACGGAATGGATCTTGGATCCACTCGAACTTCTCCACTTGGTCTTCTGCGAAGTACTTTGCAAACCAGTCAGTTAACTGTGATAGGTGCTCTGTGAAAACTCAGCTAAGGGCCATGTACTGTTGCAATATAGGAAAACAATCTTTGCCTCCATAATCACTCATTTTTCTCTTCCACAGTTGTAGTTTTCTCCTGAATGATAAAATCTTCTCTACAAGCTTAATTAATTATGTGCATATTATGGCCCTGTAGCGATAGATATAAGACATTTAGTTTTTCGAATATGTCGCACAAAGGGTAAAAATTATTATAAGCAATAATTATCAGCCTGAAGTTACCCTTTGTGCTATGCATAAAAATCTTGTCTAAACGTTAGTTTATGAATTAAAAATAATAATTAATATTTGACAAGTTTAAGTATTTCCCCAATAAATGTAGTCATAATTTGTCTCGACGCCACCTAGCGAGGGATTTAACACTTACAATGTCTCTCTCGCAAAAATAAAGTTGGTTGTTTTCAGGTGGAAAAAATATTTATTTATTTATTTTATTTATTTAATACATGAATTATCGACAGTACATATAGTTTTTTGTGATATTTCACCCTCCATGCTAGGGATGACCCTGTGTTATGGCGGGTGAAGTTTATAGTTTGCGGATATACATTCGTTAGTATAGATTGAAATTTTTCACTAATTGATACTATCAACACAAATTCTCCTACAATAAGAGAGTTTATGTAGTTATATTGGATTACGAGAATAAGGTGAAGAAGTTAAAGAATTATTGGAAAAGATAAGTTATTAATATAATAAGCAGTAATTGTTGAATGAAACACTAGTATATATTGAATTATTTGGCGGGTATTTGATAAGCCCCCATAGCTCAGTGGTCAAGAGCAGCTGACCGGCAATCAGAAGGACACGGGTTCAAGTCCCGTTGGCGGCAAGTATCTTTTCTCGGAAGATTTTTCAATGTTGATGAGTGTTTCAGGCTGATAATTATTGCTTATAATAATTGTTACCCTTTGTGCTATGCATAAAAATCTTGTCTAAACGTTAGTTTATGAATTAAAAATAATGATTATTTTTTAATTTATAAACTAATGTTTAAGATAAGATTTTTATGCATAACACAGAGGGTTTTCTCGGGAGATTTTTTCAATGTAGACGAGTGTTTCAGGCTAATAAAATTATTGCTTAAAAAATAATTGGTTACCCTTTGTGTTATGCATAAAAACCTCCATTTAATCATTAGTTTATCAATTAAAAAAATATTAACGTTTTTTTAAATTGAATAATAAAAAATGTATTATAAAGATAAATCTAGGCATAACATGAAACAGATACAAAAAAATCTCCAAAACGGGAATAATTGAATTTGATAAACGAGATCTACAAAAAAATTACATAAAATAATTAGGTTCCAGTCGCACCCAGGATCTGTATCACCAAGATACAGATCCTGGGTGCGATTTCCGATATTTATTCTTAACTATTTATCTTACAAACGAAAATACTTTCACAGCTCACGATATCTGTTAATATGTATAATTATTTTATTTTAAATAGATGAAAAATATAACTTACATAAGAGAATTCAAAGAAGTTTCCGCTCCTTGAGTAGATAGCTGATTGATTACAGAACCGTTACTTTAAAATAGCTTTAGCTGTAATTTATAAGTGTAAGTCAATAAAATACAGCCAATTACATTATCACTTTCATGATGTCATTCCCAGTTTTATCCTCACGATATATTCAGCGCCCTTGAGGTGATTTTCACAAAATCGGCGCTATTTGAGACCATTTATTTGATCCATACAATACTGTAAAACGTTAGGACACTGGATTTTGGGAGATAGTTATGACTTAATATTTATTTTCAGACCGTTTTTATACTAAAATCTTCGCACACCTGTTTTAAGTTAACGTAAAAAATGTCTTGCAAGAATCGACCTGATTACTCAGGTGGCCGATGCAGGTGTTTGGGATCAATATTAGTTTCTAAGTGCTTTGTTTTGAATAACAAACTGGTTCGGACACGAACATTCTTTTCTTTACGTAAATAATGTCTTGCAAGAATCGACCTGATTACTCCAGGTGGCCGATGCAGGTTTTCGGGATCAATATTAGTTGTTAAGTGCTTTGTTTTGAATAACAAACTGGTTCGGACACGTGAAGTCTTTTATTTACATAAATAACGTCTTGCAAGAATCGACCTGATTAATCCAGGTGGCCGAGGACACCTGTTGTTTATATCTTAAAATGCAGAATTTGTCATCAATAATAATGCAAGACGAGTTGGTTGCTAAAGTGCTTGGTTTTGAATAACAAGATCTGGTGCTTCAAGAATCGTGGACACTTAGAGCCATTAAAAGAAAGCAGACAGACGGTGGTGACGTATGGTTCTGGAGAGAAATGCTCAGGATTTCATGGATAGTCAGACGCATGTGTCCGTTCTGGAAGAGCTAGGCATTCAAAATAGCCTCGAAACTCTCTGCTTACGACGTTTTAACCCGTTTAATCACAGGAGACCATATTTGTCCCAACGCACATAGGTCTCATGTAAAACGCTGTAACTCCCTTACTATCATAGTTAGAAATATGTTCTAATCGGTGTTAGAAAGTAAAAATACTACGCTTTATATTCCAATCTAAAAAACAGTCATCCAAAAAGTAAAATGTACACTTTTATTTGTACAAAGTTTTGAATAGCAAATTTAAAAAAAAAATGAAAATTTGGGAATATATTAATTATTTTTACATAGAGCGACAAAAAAGTGAGGTTACAATATGTGTTTGTTGTACATTTGTCTAATAAAATATGTATGCGTTTTTATTTATTTTTTATTATCAGTAACTTTAGTTAGAAAAAACGTAAGGTGAGCCATTTTAAAAACTTTTTTATGTTTGTATGCAAAATTTTATGATAAATATATTTATTTCGAGTTCTATAATTTAAAAGCGTATTTTATCACCTTTCTAAAACAGTTTTTGGTTTTGAATGTGCTCAGAAATATTCCAAATATTTGCATTTTATTGTAAAGCGAAAATATTTTGACCAGCTGAAAAAAATGCCAAATTTTTGAAGGGTTTTAAAGATACTTTAGTCCGTTGCTCGCCAAACGGAAGACTCCAACTTGGAGAAACTCATAGTCACTGGCTAAGTGTTTGGCAGAAGAATCAGAGGAAGGTCACCAATGCACTGGAGTGACGTGTATCCGGTACGTCGGTGTCCGGTACGTCGGTGTACGCAGCTCTCCACGCAGCGCAAAAGCCCTAAGAGAGGACTTGTCCATCATAGATTTTGGAGTATGGGTCACAATCTATCCTTAGCAATGGGGAACCGATTACTAAGAAGAATGAAAATTAGTCAAACTCACATGAAAAAATTTGGTTGAAACGATTTCTTGTTAATTCTTTCAGCATTGATTTCGTAGCTCGGATGTGTTATTATTATTTGCTCTGCTCCGCTACCGAACTGCCACTAATTTAGCCTAATCCAATAGCAATAATATTATTGATTGTGCAGCTGGCCAAACACGGATTGTCGCACCAAGTGGAGGCTTCTGACTCCGGGTGGCGGGATTCAGCTGCAGATCGGGCATCAGATCGCAGATGAATATAACTGGGGGAAGTGGGAGAGGGAAGGAACTAAGCCAGTCATTGCACCTGCCGCCTGTCGCCCGATGCCTGCTGCTTTAACGCTGGCTTCAGCTAAATTAAATTTCTTGGCTTCTCATTGCAACCGTTTCAACGCAATGTTGCATAGTAGGTAGTATGATTTATTAAAGCAATGTCATCGTAAAATAATATTAATCAACTGCTTTCTGAGATCGCACTAATTAACTCTGATTGCGCTTCCCGAAGCAAGAGGTGCAACCATTTTTTATTTATTATTATTTATCTTCTATTTGGATTTAACCCTTCAAGATTGTTGTTCTAAATTATTGATTCAAAAGGCAGAGAAAGAGGTAGCAAATTATTATTATTTTTAAATAGCTTTTTTTTCCGGCATCGTCAGAGATTCTAAATTAAAATTAGGGCAATGGATAACCGGAAAGGGGCGAAATTTCTTTAAATAACGTAGCTATCTATTATTATTTTTTAATTTGTAAACTAACGTTTAGACGGAAGATTTTTCAATGTAAATGAGTGTTTCAAGCTGACAATTATTGCTTGTAATAATTGTTACCCTTTGTACTATGCATAAAAATCTTGTCTAAACGTTAGTTTATAAATTAAAAAATAATAATTAATATTTTACAAGTTTAAGTATTTCCCCAATAAATGCAGACATAATTTGTCTCGACGCCACCTAGCGAGGGATTTAACACTAACAATGTCTTTCTCGCAAAAATAAAGTTGGTTGTTTTCAGGTGGGAAAAAATATAGCAAGCAGTAATTGTTGAATGAAACACTAGTATATATTGAATTATTTGGCGGGTATTTGATAATCCCCCATAGCTCAGTGGTCAGAGCATTCGACCGGCAATCGGAAGGACACGGGTTCAAGTCCCGTTGGCGGCAAGTATCTTTTCTCGGAAGATTTTTCAATGTAAATGAGTGTTTCAGGCTGACAATTATTGCTTGTAATAATTGTAGCTATCTATACCACCAATGAACGTTTTTGTTTGTGAATGATATTTAATAGACGAAAGATTAAATGTTTTTTAGATAATTTATTTAAAACTGATTTGTTCGATGTACTCTGGTGCTTCACTAGAAAATTACTGTAAAAACTAACAAGCCACTGCAGTATTATTATTCGCCGGAGGTCAAACATGAATTATGGTACTTATTTAGATTTTATATACTTTTAAATTGCTTACTTTAATATTTTTTTACCTCTACTATATTCTTTCACACGCTATTATTTTATATTCATTTATATTCCTCCATATTCTTTAATTTTTGTCACTTTATATTTTCTTATATTCTTTTTCATTTTTTTTATATTTCATAAGGACTGCGTATAAAATCGACCACCACAAAACGAGCATATGCCTAGCATGGTGGTCGAAAAATCCTTAAATTATGTAATTACAATGAATAAAGAAAAATTAAACATAATAATACAGAAAAAAAGTAGTTTCTGGCAGTAAAATGAATATTTAAAAACTACATAGATCATTGCCAAAATAGCAAGCTGATACCCAGAAGTTGGTATTTCATTATGTTGTGGAGGTCAAACAATGTCATTGATCTGCAGTAGTGCAGCAAATCCGATTGGTCCCCCATCAACCAACTGGAATCAATCTCTGCTTTAAACTCCCGGTGAAGACGCAACTTGTATATCGTGTTTGTTCGCCTTTCACATTTATTATTATTGTTAATATTTAATATTTAACTATGGAGGTTGTATTCTGTTGTAGGTTGTATATAAACTTGTAATTATTGTACCGACATCCTGCTTATTTGATTTACAACACACATTACACATAAATATCCACATCAACCCCATAATGTCAAAGAGATCCATCCCAACTTGAGAGACGCGAATGGGTACCGTCATCTCGAGAAAAATTTATTGGATAACCAACAGGTCACCCCAAGTAGTTCGCTGTATTTGGTGACTTAGCAGGGTTCATGGGATGAGGTTGCCCGGGTCTGGGCTGCAGTCTTTTGCCTACCTACTGCGTGGATCGGGAGAGCCTGGTTAGACTGGTGACGACATCCCCTTGCACATCTCCGAGAAGGGATGGATTCATACGTCCTTGTCACTCTTGAACACATTGACCCCCAGATTCTTACCCACCCCTCTCACCCTTTTCCCTCCCAGTCCTCTCCTTCCATTCCTAAAAAGGCCCAACTCACAACATCCCCAAATACGGCATAGGCCCTGGGGGAAATTATTTTCCTAAGGGCCTCGTGTGTAAAAAAAGTAGTTGATAGTGCATTAATAAATAGAAGATAATAAAGTATAAATGTTATTATAAAAACCCTTTCAATTTTCCATCCCCCAAAAGGTTTTTGAATTGAAACTCTTTATCATTGAACAAGAAGATAATAATAATAATCTAAAAGATATTATGAAAGAGAACAAGACATTGGAGGGGACCCACCACTTTCCCAACGGCGTTATAAGGAAACATATGGTTTCCTCCTTCACCGCACACATCGAGACTCTACTTTTTTTAACGAATCTACATTTATTTGAACGACTCTAGACCCTCCAATGTCCATGCATAAAGAGAACAAGACACAGAAAAATATAATGGTCGCAACTGGGACTCGAACCCAAAACCTCTCTTCTATCCGGGACGTGCGTTTACCGATTCCGTCATTGCACCCTACTGTCAAACCATCATAATAGCCAATCTTATATTTTAAATTTTAGAATTAAGAATATTATCTATAAATATTTTATTTTCCATATCATAGGCAACTACCCTTTTATTGGAAACAATAATTCTAAGAATTGGTTTGTAACCTGGATAGCGTCACGGATAAATATATCCGATTTTATTTATATGGAACTATTGACTTTTTATAAAAGTCTAAATGAGTGTTAAATTTTTTTATAAGAAAAATCGTCTATCCGGGACGTGCCAATTCCGCCATTGCGCCCTACTGTCAAACCGTCATAATAGCCAATCTCATATTTCAAATTATCAATATTATCTTCAACTAATTTATTTTCCATATCGTACCCTTTTTATTGTATTATTTATTTATTTAAACGCCCAAAGGGCTTTTACATATAATGCAGTACATTTTTTTTATTACAAACAAAATAAAGAGTTGACAAAATACAGATATCATAAAATATAGAAAATAAAATAAAGGTTACATAAAATACAAGACGCAAAGTATTCCAGAACTATCTCGAATGTTGTCCCGAGCGAAGCCGGGTAACCCAGCTAGTATTAGATAATTTTCTAATATCCTCCATATCAACAATAATATTAATAAAGTGTATAAAATTGGTGTTCACAATAGTTAATGAAACAAGTTGAAATAGTTGGCACATAACGGCGTTTAAAGTTTGCCAAGTTAAAAATTGTTATCAAAACATCCATATTATATAAGTATTTGTTACCAAGACTATGTAAAGGTTGTATTGTTGTATGTAATATGTATTCTTCTTTTCAATATAAATTGGGTAATGACTTGCTTATATTTGGTGAATGGTGTGTTGAATATGTCAACAACATCTTTATAGTCATTTCCCAAATTTTGTATGCGGTGAGCGGGGGTATACAACTGTGATTCTGTGTTGGAGTTATCACAATAGAACGGTAGATATTGCCTCGATGTTGGTTTGCGAGGTATATGAAAAGAAATCAAGTATAATAGTTCATGGCTGTCAATTATTGAATTTATGATTTTATATAAACGTGTTAGGTCATTAACTATTCTACGTTCAGATAATTTTAATAAATTGAGTTGGCATAGTAGATAATCATAGTTGACACAATCCCTTGTAATACCCATTTTAAAATTAATAAATCTTAAGAATTTATTTTGAATTCTTTCTATCGTGAGCGAATGACTAGCGTAGCTAGGTGCCCATACTGTAGAGTACTTGTCATTGCTTTGCATTGTACATTTTTGTATCATAGCATTAGATCAAGCACTATAGGAATAATTTGACTGACCACTTGATTGTTTTGAAGTTAATTACTGTAGAGCGCACTTGAAGTGAAATAACACAAAATTGCGCATCTATATATACAAACATTAATCCCTGTTTCTTCCCTTGGTCACGCCATAACTTCAGAACAACTTTACCTATATCATTAATTTTTTTTTAAGGTTTTCTATAGAAAGTTTTCTATAGGAAACAATCATTCTAAGAGTGGTTCTGGGTTCGAGTCCCGGTTGCGACCATTATCTTTCTGTTTTTCTGTGTCTCATTCTCTTTCATATTTTCGTTTAGATTATAATTATTATCTTCTACTTAATTGCATGGTCTCATTTTAAATACGTGGTTTAAATAAGTACATACAAGTTTGTATAAACTAGTAAATAAGTGTAAATTAGTGTTCCACGTTAACTTTTGTTTTTAGGATATACAATTTCCGGATGTAATGCGAAACGGGAGGTTGAGAAGAATAAGTTTAACCATAATTTAAGGAAGTTGTATATTTTCCAAATTCCTTGTTTACGCGGTACAAGACGCGTTTAGCAGCACAGAACAGTGCACGTTTACTTTAACGATGGCGAAGTTAAATTGGATACTTACGATCTTAGTGCGCTCACTTAATCTTGGATAACTTAAACGAATGAAAATTCATACTGGAATGATATAGGATCTCATAAATGACCTTAGATTTGCAGCGACACTTTCCTCTTTCAATAATGCCGAGGTGTCAGGCACGGGTGTACACTCCTGTCCGCTTCTGTTTCATGTATTTATTTATGAACTCCGAGGCTCCATAGTTTTCGTAAAGATATATTATGGACATTTGGAGAGAAATAGTTGAAACAGTTAGCTCAAATTTGCTCACAAACTTTGCACTCGTCATTCATTGCTGATATTATCATAAATAGTTCTCATTTTCCAGCAATTTCTCGACAATACATCAAGCAAATTTCGGAGAGCCGCTTTGATATTAAATTAGTTTTTTTCTTATTTTTTTACTTTAGCTCCACACAGGAGGCCTTGAGGAAAATAATTCCCCTCAGGGCCTTTGTCATCTTTGGGGATGCTGTGTGAAAGGTCTTTTTGTGAAAGAAATGAGAGGAAGTTCTGGGAAGGAAAAGGGTGTTAGAGATGGGTAACAATCTGGGAGTCAGTTTGTCCGTATGAATCCATCTCTACCACTGCGGTGCAAGAGAGTACGGCTGCAGAAGTCAAATGGGCAGACGCATCCGCTGCCAAGTCTCGGACAAACCTCACTTCATGAACCCGGGCACCCCGGTTAAGTCACCAAACGTAGCGAGCCACTTGGAGTGATCTATGGCAGAGGTGTTGGTTATCCAATAAATGGTTCCTGGGGCGGCGATACCCATACCCGCCTCTCAAATTGTATCTCTGGAAATTCAGTGAAAATTTATTAAAATGTGCTGACAAAACCCGAAGAAAAAGATTGTTCATTCCTTTGGGTTGACGTATAAGTAGTATTTTTTATGAAAACGACGTAGCTAACCATTTTTTTTTGTACTCCGTTTTTTATAGAAAACCATTAGTTAACTCAAGATTTTCATAATTAAACTCTCCAGACCTCTGGCATATTTCTTAAAAGGCGCTATCATAAGACCGAAGATTTTGTGTTGTTGAGGGTCCCGTGGGGGGGGGGGGGGGAAACCACCTACCTTCTGCCCTCGGCTAGCTCAATGCTCTCGGCAGGCGGGTAAAACTCTCCTCACCAGGGTCGTAGGTAGCTAAAATGGGGGGGGGGGGGGTGAAAATGTACATAGGTAAAGGCCAACACTCGCCCACGTGATTCGTCAAATCAAAGAGATGGCTAGGAGGAAACAATTCTGTATTGTCTGGTGTACACAATTACAACATTTAACAACAACACCATAATTAGAATTCACAAATCAACAACAGGGCCCAGCTAGGCGTATCCTACGAAGGGATCTCTCAATTCCCCCCGGGGTGTGGTCTTACCAAGCGCATAGTCTAGGGAAACACATTTAAAAGGATGGAATCGTGGTTACTCACAGCTGTGGTCTGCGGCAGGAAGCAGTGGGAGTCCAAGGTCAGCTCCGCGCAGGTAGCTCCAATCTTCTACCTGGCGGCGGTAACTCGTCGGTCTAGCGGGCCATTACGACCGACACTAGCGGGGATTACTGGGCACAAGACGGGGGCACGCGGCCTGTTCGGTTTATTTCCGTTAAGATTGACTCTTATTTGGATGTCGCTAAAATCGGCAATTCCGCGGGAACTTATTGAGTGTACGCGGTACACGCGGCCTGCCGGCACGACGGCTCGTGAATTTCTGCGGGAAGCGCTAGATCCCGCGGGGCCGTGCGGAAAGGGGGAAAGAAGGGGTAATTCTTGCAAGGGGTGGACGACGTGAAGCTATGTTAGGGTGGAGCGTAACACGGGTAAGCGGCGTGATGCTATTTTAGGGTGGAACGTAACAGTGTGTATTTCCGCTTTACAATAAAATCCAAATAAGTGGAATATTTCTAAAAGTATCCAAAAACTAAAAACTGTTTTCGAAAGATGATAAAATACCCTTTCAAACTTTATTATTTGAGATAAAATTTTAATTTTTAAATATGAAAATTTACTTTACGTTTTTACGTCTATACACAAAACTGAAATTACTGATAACGAAAAAACACATATTTTATTAGACCAATGTATTATGAACATATTTTTACCTCACTTTTTATCTTTTCTTATAAAATGCTTAAGAGGGTATTACCAGAGAAAACCGAAATTTGTCATCTTTAAATAGATTTTTGACGTATTTGACTCTATTCCACAAAAAAATTATAAATGGATTTCTAAAGATTGTTCTATCATTCACATGTTTTAAATTTTGAGAAAAAGTGTTTATTTTAAGTATAATAAGGTTATACCATAGGTCGTTGGCAGATTTGTTAATTTTTCAAAAAACAGTTACTTATAATATTTTCCTGACGAAGGAAGGGTGCTTCTGAAACCGGTAGAGTGTTTAAAATAAAAGTGGTCTTAAACAAATGTATGTGTTTTTTTTACTGTTTCAAAAAGATTTTGTTTTATACCACCCCATTTCAAATCATATAATCATGCAGTAAAATAAATCAATACATTATCTATTATTCCTGACAAATGCATGTTTTAGAATTTTTATTCTAGTTTAAATAAAACCGTTAAAAAATATATACGTACATGTGTTGACGAAAATTGGTCCGTTTGTGTATTTATTTGCACACTTACAAACTAATATATTTCAGATTTTTTTACATTCTTATTTAAGTTAATAATAATAATAATAATAAGCCTTTTTATTCTGGACTTCTGTTAGGTATGTATTAGACATGATCTTATTTGTTATAATATATCCCGAAGCTCAGTTTGCCTCTTGGCATAGGCCTCCTCTAACATTTTCCATTGGGACCTGTCACGCGCTACTCTTCTCCATTGATGTCCAGCAGTGAGTTTTAGGTCATCTTCCCATCTTATGTGTTGACGTCCTCTACTTCTCTTGCCATCTCTGGGATACCAGTCAGTGACATTTTTGCACCATTTCTCTTGTGGATCGCGAATCATGTGTCCTGTCCATCTCCACTTTTGTTGGTCTATTCGGGTAACTACATCGACAACTTTAGTTTTCTCCCTTATTGTGCTACCTCTCACTCTGTCCTGTTTCCTTGTTCCTGTCAAACTTCTCTCCATGGCTCTCTGGCAGCGTTCCAACTTTTCTCTGTGGCGTTTGGTGAGTGCCCAAGTTTCACATCCATAGGTGATGACTGGAAGTATACACGAGTTGAAGACTTTCCTTTTCATTTGCTACTCTTCTCTCGATTTCTTTAGTGGTTTGATCTGTGTGAGATATTATCTGTCCTAAATAGATGTAATCTGACACATATTCGAGTGGTTGGTTGTCAATTTTTATAGTTACTGGTTCAGAGTTTGTAAGCAATTTTGTTTTGTCTTTGTTCATGCATAGGCCGACTTTCACACCTTCCTCGTTTAGTGATTCTATCATTCTAATTAGGTGCATTGGGTTTTCCTCGAATAGGACTATATCGTCTGCAAATCTTAGGTGGTTAAGTTTTACACCTTGTACGTTGATACCATATTTTCCCAATCTAGTTTGCGGAAGATACTTTCCAGAGCAGCCGAGAACAATTTTGGTGATAGAGGGTCTCCCTGTCTTACTCCTCTCTCGATCTTGAACTTTTTTCCCAAGGTTTCTAGTTGGATCCTCGCTTCGCAATTCAAGTATATGTTTATTATATAGTTATTTATAATATTGATGTAGTTTAAAGGTATCCCCTGCTGTTCAAGGCTATCCCATATAGCTATGTGTCTTATGCTGTCGAAAGCTTTGGAGTAATCGATGAATGCCATGTATAGTTTCTTATTATACTCATTATATTTTTCAACTATTTGTTTCACCGTGTGTATGTGGTCCAGGGTAGAGTATTTTTGTCTAAAGCCGGCTTGCTCCCGTGGTTGATTTTCGTCTAACTTTTTACTTATTCTTTCCAGGATAACTTTGGAAAATACTTTGTATATGTTTGACATCAAACTTATAGGTCTGTAGTTCCCTATATCTTCCTTTTGTCCTTTCTTGAATATAAGAATAATGTTTGATGTTTTCCACTGTGTAGGTATTAGACCAGTTATAAGACTGTATATGGCTTTTTCTACTTCTCTGGAAAGTATTTTTGGTTCAGTTACAACGTTTTCCTGCTCTTTATTGACGTCTTTCTTCGAATCATGTTTTTGTTTGTCGTCTGGGCTTGAGTAGAGGTCCTGGTAAAATTTTGTGGCTATTTCGTTTATGTTTTTTCTATTTGAAGAAGTATTCCCCCTTTTGTTTAATTTTGGTATCCATTCTTTATTTGATTCTCTCAATTCTTTAAGCGCTTTTTCACTCCCCCTGTTTTCACCATATGCTTTTCTAATGTTTGCAGCCTCTTGGTCTTCCTATCTTTCCTGATGTTCTCTCTGATTTCTTTACTTAATTTTGTTATAGTTTTAATGTTATCTTTTTTAGGATGTTTTGAAAATAGGTGTTTTCTTTCTTCTATAAGTTGCAGCGTTGTGTCACTTAGTTCGTACTTGTTTCTTCTGCTAGTCTCAGCTTTTTCTTTAGTTAGTAGATTTTCTAGCTTTCCATATTTCGCACGAGCATCAGTGTTACTCAAAGTTAATTCTTCAGCTGATTCAATTAGGGATTGTGTTATTTTCCTTAAGGTTTCATCGCTGTGGTGTTTTGTAGTGTGTGAAGCGAAATGTTTTCTAGATTTATTTGGTGGTTCTATTCTTATATTGCTTCTTATCATACGATGATTTGTATTGAAATTGAATTTAGTTAGGACCGATGTATCCGTGAAGGCTTTTGGATAGTTTGTTGTTATGTAGTCAATTTCGTTTTTGTTTTGCCATCGGGGGAGATCCTTGTCCACCTTTTCTTTTAGTTTTTCATGTATAAACTGTTCAAGAGCGTTAGATTTTGTTGTAATAATAATTCAACCAAAAATTCACCATGTGGACTTCTTCTACCTTGGCCAAACTTTCCCAAGACATATTCTTCCTTGCATTGCTTCATCCCGACTTGAGCATTGAAGTCGCCCATTAGAATAATGTGGTTGTTTTGATACCTTGTTAATATCTTTGTTAATTCTTTATAGAAAAGTTTGATTTCTGTTTTTGTTGCTTGTTCTGTTGGAGAATAAATTTGTATAACTGACCATACTTTTTGGTATCCCGGTATGTCAATGTTAAGAATGGCTATTCGATCAGAGATTCCAATTATGTCTTGTATGTATTGTTTCATTGACCGTTTGATTATGAATCCTACTCCTCTTTGACCGGCTGTTTCGCCTTTGTGGAATAGTATGTAGTCAATGCGTTCCTCAATCTTTTCTCCTAGTCTTCTCATCTCACTAATGCCCAGGATATCCCATTTTATTTCTTCGAGAGCTTTTTCTAGCTCGTGTAGGCTTTCTTCGGTTCTAAGGGTTCTCGTATTTAAAGTTGCAATATTGAGTATTTTGTTTCTTCTTGTTGTTAGAGGGTGGTGGTCTATAACTCCCGCGGGGACCAGCCGAATTGGGAGACTTTTTGTTAATTGGTTTTGATTGTTAATTTTTGTTGGTATTAATATTGTTTGTTTCCGATTTTCCGAGTCAATTATTAGTTTTTTGCAGCATTTAGTTGGGAGTCAGAATTTGCCCGGTTGACATAGTTCAGTATGTTAGGTCTGGTGATCTCTTTCGTGCTAGTTTTGGGTAGAGGTTGTGGAGGATTGCTTAATATTTTGTTTGTATTTACTTTCTTTTGTGCTGTTGACTTGGGAGAATCCGAAGTTCCTCTTTTCCTCTTTTCGCTAATATTTTCCTGCGGTTTTAACACTATCAGTTTATCATATTTTATGTAAGCGATATTTCCCTTCTTTTTTTCATCTTCTAGTTGAGGTTGTAGTTGTTTTCGTTTTTCCAGGATTTCCTTCGAGTAATCTTCTTTCACATTAATACGTGACGGGAGGTTTGTCTTGTTCTTGAGTATAAGGTGTTTTTTCCATTGGGTATTTAAGTTAGACATTATTAAAAAATGTTAATTTTTTTTTTACATGAGCTCCACCCAGAAGGCCCTGAGGAAAATAATTTCCCTCAGGGCCTATGTCATCTTTGGGGATGCTATGTGGAGGGTAAAATAAAATAAATACTTATAATCAAAAAATAATTACAAAAAGTATATAATTTTAATTGTTGTTTCATCATCACGTCATTCAGCATTTTTGGATGTAGGTATAAATTAAAGCAAATTTCGAATGAAATAAAATCGATATTGAGTTATAATTTTAAAAAGCCGGTACGGAGAATAATTAATCTTTCTAATTGGAACAACTTCCGTCGAAATGTGGATTTTCAGCCGCTGGCTGGTTAAACGCTCTTAATAAAAAAATTAAGAATGTTTTAAATTGCTATTGGAGTCTACGGCTTCATAGAGATGTACATTTTTATTATTTTGTAGCAAACTTTTTGATTGGAATAAGCGTGGTGTTTTTATGTCTAACGACTTCTAGACCATATTTATCATCATGACTATAAGTGAGACAGAACGATTTCCATGAGACCATATGAGCTGTTCTCAAAAGCGAACAAATTGACTCTAAGGGAGGGTTTCTTCATTTACCGAGAATGCTAAATGCAATGCTAATTGTAAAAGCAAAAGGTCAAATGCATAGAAATTTTTAAATTTCGATCGTTTACTTTTACAATTAGCATTGCATTTAGCATTCTCGGTAAATGCAATGCTAATTGTAAAAATAAACGATCGAAATTTAAAATATAACGAAATTTCTATGCATTTGACCGTTTATTTTTACAATTAGCATTGCATTTAGCATTCTCGGTAAATGAAGAAACCCACCATAAGGGTAGTAGCTGTTTGAAAGAACTAATATCACCTGACATATTTGTTAATAAATTATCTCACTGTCTGTTGTATTTAAAAGAAGTGAAGTATTCTTCTTTAACCGTGATGAAACAACAAACAACTAAGTGCAAACCGATACAAATGGTTGTAGCATTGAGTAAAATTACGCTTCAAGCGCTATTGAAATGAAGTTAGTGTTTCCGTAACATTCTCTGTGGTAGAACACAACTATTCGGGGAAGTTTTTAAAGGGGTTGAAAAGGGGATATAATTACTACAAGGGTATTATGTTCACAGCTGTACTCTTTGAACTGGAAATTAAATTATATTATTCAATGTTTCAGAACATACAAGAGTTAAAACCTGTCACGAAGTAAGCTAGTATTGGGATAGCTCATATTTAGACGTACTCTCGAATTTAACAAAGTCATCATTTAACTATTGCAGTCATTACTTAACTAAGTACTCGTATGTACCGTACACAGCACAATATACTATAAGCTTTTGTATTTGTACTGTATTGTACGGCCAGCTTTAACTAGAAAGGCTTAACTCTGACTTCGAGTTAACCTCTTATAGCCACACTGTGTATGTCAATGGCGAGCTTTTGAAAATTGCGGCCGCTTATTACATTATTATTTTTATGCTTTTAACGGTTATTTCTATATTTTTTCGGGAATTAAAAGTTAGATAACTTTTTTTGCATTAGATCCACATAGGAGGCCCCGGGAAAAATCTTTCAGGGCCTATGTCATCTTTGGGGATGACGTATGGATGATCTTTTTAGGGAAAGGGGGGGAAGTTCTGGGAAGGAAAAAAGGTGTAAAAACATTAACACATTCCCGGGTTACCAATAACCTGGTAGTTGAAAATCTCCTACAGCCCCCACAGCGGGCGGAAAATGTTGCTTGTGTCGTGATGGAGGACTTAGCAAGCCGAGGAATCGAACGGGATGCCAACTCATCCGGTCGACTAACGATTATCGACAGGTGTGAGTGATGGGTTGGAATCTGGGGATCAATATGTCCAGAAGTGACGGACGTATTAGTCCATCTCTCCCACTAGCGTGTAAGGCAATGGGTCGAGAAGGTTGAGCTGAAGAAGTCTATGTTAGGTCTCTCCCGATCCGGTCCGCCACATTAGTAGGTGGACAAACGCTTTGGCCGCCAAGACCTCGACAAACCGGCGGTATCCATATTGTATGGGGAAAAAAATCTTGTTTTGATTTGTCTAATAGTGATAAAAGGGTGTTAAATGGAGATATAAAATAACGTATTTTTTTAATAATATTTGGATATCATCTTCTTCCTCCGGATTGACTTGGAAATTTCACATAATAGAGAAAAAACCACCCTTATTAAATCTTAAAAAAATGTTAGATAAACCATTAAAAACGAACTCTTTTAATAAAACACGAAATAGAGAGAATATTTTGATTTCTTTTATTAAAAAAATATATGAATGTGTATTGAAATACCAGCAAAATCCTTCTTAATTTCGGCATCATTTTGCGAGACTCAATCTTGGGACTTTTTGTAAATGATTTCGTAAAAATATACTAAATTTGCTCTGGAAGATTACAAAAAAATGGTTTAAAGGATTCATAATTAATTTCTTACACACTAGAAATAACCTCAAAATGAAATTTTTCAAAACTTTGAAGTGAATCCGGAGGAAGAAGATCGTATAATAAATTTTAAAATTTTAAACACGTCGTTTTGAACCCATTTGGCACCCTTTTATCGCTCTTAGAATTTAAAAATATATATATATTTTTAAATGACACACCCTTAACCATACCCGCCTCCCAAATTGGAAATTGATGATTTAACATGATTTAAAAAAAAAACAGAATTTTTCATTTTGACCTGTTTTATTTATTCTGAACTAAGTTCTCATAAATTGCAAACGAAACCTAGCTTTTCTAAAAAATAAATATAAATAGTTTTGGATAGAATTGTATTTTATAATATTTGCGAACTTACATATAGGTCTTGGACATATTTTAGTTTTGCAAAAATTTCAGATGGAGCCTTGTCATTCCAAAGTTAGCTGAAGTGTTAGCTGAAGTGACCAACTCTAGCCGAGGAAAAAACATTCGGCGTTTCGTTATTTCTCCACCATCAGTTTGACTGAGGTTTGATCTGTCTCGGTTGCAACGAAACTAAGTACTGCCTGTAGGTTCTAGGTACTGTTAGTAGGTACTGGCACTAACTTCTCCCGTAAAGCGCTATCAAACGCAAGAATCAACATTACGTCGAAACTTCTTACATTCACTTCGGGTATCAGAGAGGCCATTCACCGAATGGACTAAATAATGAACTCTACGTGAATTCTAAAATAACAACGAAAACCCACTTAACGGGACGATTTTAACTACATATTTATCTCTAGCTTGCTACTGAAGTAATATCATGTATGGTTTCATAGTGCTTTCGCATAAACTAAATATTGAATTCCGTAGGTATAAACTTTAGAGCGCACAGTTAACTTACGCGCTGGGAAAGCGGGATCCCTACAGAACGTCGGACCATCACATTTTGGTTGGTTATGTTTAATCATTAAAGATAATATTAGCGACTCTCAAATACAAATTTGAAACAGAAAAATCAGAAAAACATACAGTCGCATTCAGGAATTGAATCCAGGACCATAGCCTTGCCGGCTCTGGTTTAAGTACTGGGCTGATTCGACCCTATCCCCTTCAATCATATTTAACTATAATATAGTTCGTCTAAGAACTACCAACATTATCCAAGATATTGCATATACGTAACCAAGATATTGCATACACATGAACACGGTCTGTTATTTATATTTTCCTAACTCTATGGCTCCCCGTGGAGTGTCCCGAATTTTGTATCGGTCGGTCTTTTATAGACGGAATTTTATTTTATTTATTTATTTTAATTTTATTTTGTTGCATGGGGCTTTTACATAATATGAATGCAGTACATACAGTGAAAAGAATGAGTTTACAAAATACACAATACAAGTAACATAATATTTGTTAAAAACAAAATATAGATTACATAAAATATAAGGGTTAAAAAAAATAAAAATTTAGGTTACATAAAATATTAGCGTTAACAAAATACAGGTAACATAAAATATAAGAAACAAAATATAGTCCATAAAATATAGGAGTTGACATAAAGTAGGTAATGTTTAAATTGTTGTTCACATTAGTTTATGGGATAGGTAGAAATAAATAGTTGGCACATATGGCGTTTGAAGTTTGCTAAGTTCAAATTATTGTCAAATACATCCAGATTGTTTAAGTATTTGTTACCAAGACTATGCAAACGTTGTATTGGAGAATGTAAATCATAGTTCGAATGAGATGTACGTATATAAAATGTCAATGTTTGTCTAGTTGTTCGTGTAGGTACATGTAAATTTATTAATTGCAGGAGTTCACAACTGTCGAATTTAGATTTTTGAATGTAGCTATTACTTTGTGGTTATCCATTATAATAAAATGAAACAATGCAACTTTGTATAAACCACTTATAAAATGTGCAAATCCGACCGGTTTCGGAACAAACGTTCCTTCGTCAGGGAAAGCTTATACGTTTGTTCCGAAACCGGTCGGATTTGCACATTTTATAAGTGATTTATACAAAGTTGCATTGTTTCATTTTATTATGTCGAATTTAGAGTTTAATAATTTTAATAAAAAGGTTAGGTCGTTTATTTTCCGTCTGTTTTCTAATGTTGGAATATTTAAAGTATTCATTAACGACGGGTAATTTATGTGCTCTAAAGGGATGTTAAGTTTAAAATTTACAAAACGTAGACATTTTCTTTGAATTCTTTCAATAGTATGAATATGAATTTTGAAGAAGGGCGACCAGACTATGGATTTATATTCTATTAGGCTTCTAACAAGGGATGTGTACAGTAGTTTAATGATTTGTAACGATTCAAAGTTTTTAATTGTTCTTAATACAAATCCTAATGTTTTCATACCCTTATTTGCAGTTTGTTGAATGTGAATCGTGAAGTCTAGTTTCTCATCCATTATTATGCCAAGATCCCGCATTTCCGATATGCTTTCTAAATTTATTTTATTTATTGAATAGTCGAAAAGCAGTGATGTTTTTTTTCTGGAAAAGGTCAAAGTTTTACATTTTTCTACATTTAAATATAGATTGTTTTGTGAGCACCAAATTCTTAGCATGTCTATATTGGATTGAAGAATTTCACAGTGATTAAGGATAGTTATCTCTTTATATAATTTAATGTCATCAGCGAAAAGCAATACTTTGACGTCTTTAAAGCAGTTGACTATGTCGTTTATAAAAACAAGAAATAGAATTGGGCCAGAATGACTACCTTGCGGTACTCCACTATTGGCGGAAAATGGTTTGGATATAAAAGATTTTATTTTTACAAATAAAGTTCTACCTGATACGTAACTACTTAGCCAGCTCAACATATTTTCTCTGATTCCCAGAGCATGAAGTTTTCGGATCAGTATTTTGTGGGACACTTTATCAAAAGCCTTCGAGAAATCAGTATATATACAGTCAACTTGTTTGTTTGTAGAAAAATACTCCAATATATAGTTTTGAAAGAGTAATAAGTTTGTTGAAGTTGATCTATCTCTAATGAAGCCATGTTGTTTGTCATTTATTATCTCTGTTAACGTGGGATATATTTCATCAAGAACTAGAGATTCAAAGATTTTGGGTAATACAGATTGTATGCATATAGGTCGATAGTTTGAAATGTCAGTCTCATCGCCTTTTTTAAGTATTGGGATAATATAGCTGGATTTCCAGTAGACAGGAAAATGTCCAGAAGATAGTAGCTGATTAAAGAGAATGGTTAGTGGTTTAGACAATACAGAGGAGCAATGTTTTAGTAAAATTGGCGGGATGGAGTCTGGGCCTGCAGATTTGTTAATGTCTAAGGAACATAGTTTCTTTTTGCAAGATTTTTCTGTTATGTAGCAGTCTGTTAAATGTATGGTTTTGTTAAATGTGTATGAAGGAATTTTTTCTTCTGGCGTTTCCTCATCATAAACATTTTTAAAGAAATCTGAGAAAAGATTTACGATATCTTGTGTGCTGTTAGCACATTTTTCGTCCATATGCATTTGTGGTGGATAGTCTGTGCTGTCGTTGTTTGGTGTTTTGATAAATTTCCAGAGATTACTTTTTTTTTTACAGTGAATACCGCACAAGAATCTCAACTGCTCCCGTCTGGAGCCAGTGAGACTATGGCATCCCCAATTGGGGTATGTTGTGAGGCTGAAGGTAGTGGGGAAGAGGAAGGTTAGGAAGTACCTGGCTATTCAGATCTGGTCACCAAACACGGCTAAAGCCATTTTTAAGCAACGTTTCAATTCTGAATGGTGGTCTTACACCAGGGCGATACTGATAGTATCTTCCACTTTGGAACATGCCGCAAAGATACTATATATTATTTTAAATGAATTAATTGTGAAATAACACAAATTAATCAAATAAAATTTATTTGCGCATGCCGGGTTCGAACCCGCGACCTCCGGATCGTGAGTCAAGAGTCTTACCCACTGGACTACGGAGGTAACTTGAGTGCAAAGCTGTGTTTTCGATAGAGTTTATATATGTTTTATAACAGATTTTAGAAAGATCTTTGCATTGTTTTCTAGTTTCACTGAAAATTGCATAGTCGATCATCGATTGAATTTTTTATGAAGTTTTTTTTGTTTGTTGAAGTGAGGCTTTTAGTTCTGGTTAGAAATAAGTTGGATATGTATGTTTTTTACGAGTATATAGTGGTACATATGATTTTGTGGTGCTAGACAATATTGAATATAAATGATCTAAGGATTTGTCAGTATTCACGTCCGATAAAAAAGACCAGTCGATACGGGAAAGATGATAATTTATAGATTCAAAATCTGCACGTTTGTAGTTGAGAGTCTCTTCAACGTGTTTTGGTTTGACGCTACACACATTTAGCTTAATATAAAGAGGGGGGTGGTGGTTATCAACAGGTAAGAGAGGATCATTACATTTGTCAATGACCAATTTAGGATAATTTGATATTGCTAGATCTAGTAAGCGATTATTTGCATTGTATATAAAGTTATGTTGGAAAAGATTTAAAAAATTTGTCATATCCAAAATCTCACGTGGACGATCATTTTCGCCCTCATTTACAATTAAACCACTATCACTTGATTTCCACTTCAGGTTAGGGAGGTTGTAATCCCCAAGAATAATAATTTTAGAGTTAGGGTATTTGTATAGTAGATCTTCAACGTCTTCGCTGTGGCTTCGGTAGATTAGAACACCAGATAGTGGCGGTGTGTTCACAGTTGCAATTATTATCTTTTCTACGCTGGTATCAATTTGTATAAATAGTTGTTCGAGTGTATTATTTTTTGTTTTGAGTTTTCGTGATAACAATTTTTTTTCATTGCAATTAGCACTCCGGAGCTCCTTGTTTTGGAACTGGATTTAGAGTTTTTTATCGCAGCGAAAGATTTTGTAGTTGTGAAGTCCTAGTTCTGTTGATTTTATTTCTGAGTCGAGCCAAGTTTCTGTCAGTACATATACGTTATAGTGGTGTGTAGATGTGGTAGAACATAGTTCATTTAATTTAGTTCGTAGTCCACGGACGTTTTGATAATATATTTTCATAGTACTCAGTTTTTTGGATGAATGTTGACGATTTTGGGAGACGAATTTACGTATTTAATTGTTATGTCTGTCTCACCATTAGCTTTTCGTTTTTCTAGTTCGACTCTAGGTCTTCACTGCCCCAAGTTTCAAGTATGTAGTTCGTATAGGTACTTTTACTGTCAGAGCTTGTGTTTAATTATTGTGTTTTTCCTTTGCTGGTACACTAAACATCGAGGTTTTAACACTTTATTTCACTAATATTTGCACTACACAATATTGCTTATAAGTTTTAGGTTCAGATTTGCTGTAATTAAGTTTTTGTTTATTATTTAGACTGGCGATGATTATTTGACGTTTGCAATGCTATAGAGTATTGTTGTATATTAGTTGAATAGCCTATATTCTGAATGAAGTCGAAATTAACGTTTTGGATTTCTCAAGTCGACTTTCATAGGGGGGTGGGGTGGGGTGACACTACGCCCCGGGGGGAGGGTGCAAGGCGATGTTCCAAAAGAGTTCTGCCTGAGAGGTCACAAGGTCTCCCTCAACCAGTCACATCGGGCAGACACATCCACCGCCAAGACCCGGATAAACCTCACCCTATGAACCCGTGACCCATGCTAAGTCACCAAACGTAGCGAACCACTTGGGGTGACCTATGGCAGAGGTGTTGGTTATCCTATAAATGGTTCCCAGGGTGGCGGTACCCACACCGTCTCACAAATTGAACATCTTCCCTTTAAATAAAAAATATTATATTGATGTGTACCTACACCTTCAAAAGGTATTCCAATAAATTGAAAATATTATTTCCTCGCATTATTATTGAGACCACCGGGAAAAAAAAACAAAGGAAATATATTTATGATTCTTTATCGTATTTATTTTTGGTGAATGATCGAAGCCGAATGATGAAACAATATATTGATATATTCGTGAAAGATGAGCTTAACTGGATTGATTTGTCATCCATCCCCGTCATGGGTAATTCATCTGTTGGCCATTTGAGAAGGATTTGTGAAATGGCGGATCGTAAACTTCCGGCGCGGGGACTGTCGTGTCCCGGCGCTTGTTCCTGTCATATTTAAAAAAAGGATCCCGGTATATCCGCTCGGGGAAATCGAAAAATTTATAGCCTTCGAACGAGGATACTCTCCTAGCAAGAAAAGATCAAGCTCGCAGATCGAAGCTTCAAGAAGCTCCCAGAGGTAAAACTGGATGTGCTCAAAAAGTTATTCGCCAATAAAAGCGAAACCGCGAATAAATGTATATGTTGAAAATTAGTGGCGTTTTTAAATATTTCCAGGTAATTTGAGATACTTACAAACTACATGATTATGACGAAACCACAAGTACCCTGCCGATATACCACTCTTTAAGGCTGGTTTCCGTACATGGCGCTACCCGAAATATACTGAACTTGATCATTTTTCACGTGCAGCCGTGGAGTTAACACAATGTCAAGCAATGTCATATGACTTTTTTTCAACATCAATCCATGCCTTCTCCACTAAATCCTTTCTTACTTATTCTGGTAAAGTATAGCAATATAAACATGCATTTTTCCACTTCCAGAACAAATCTAATATTACTTTCATGTTCCGACGCCATTTCTGTCAAACGTCAAACGAAAAAGTATCAGACACAAATGATGCAACGCGTCACGCCGGTTGCGTGAAACAGATTGGAAACCGACGGACGTCGCGTAGCGCCGTGTAAGGGCACCAGCAAAATCGTACGTGGGGTACTTCCGATCGGCGAGTATGATACGCTCACTAGGATCGAGTAGCTTGTAATTAGCGTCATGTACGGAGGCCTATGTCTGGCAACAATAAATTATCGTGAAAACAAGCTTGTTCTAGTAGTTCATGTACCCGTGCCTATTTCATACAAATAATATTATTTTTACTTTACAGAATCCAGTTTCTTACAACATTAGAATTCTTACGAAAGAAAAACCAGCAAAGGAAGTTACTTTTGCTAGAAGCTTGGAAAATGTAAATAACTCTAATAAATTGGCAATTAGAAATACAGGATTGTTAGTAAAAAAATAAACCTGAAAATACAACGTTTTTTTACTACTTATGTAAACATCTATTATTAATTTCCGATCTAGTTGCGCCATCTTTTGGGACGGCTAGTAGTCAATTTCAAAAATATTTTTTTTTGGTTTGACTGAAGATTGAACCTTCCTCCCCGGGGACTGCAATCAATACCGTTAACAACTAAGACAAATCCTATTGGATAGTACCGACATTTATTTCTGCTATTAATTTTAAATTATAATGTCATCCAATTTTATAACAATGCGTTTATGTGCACGCTTATATGTGCATGCGTGCTACTATTCACTCTACTTCATTCATTCATTAATTCAATCACGAAAACAAAAGCGAAATTCAAAAGATTAAAAATATTTTAAACATTCACTAATATTTTTAAGTTGCTTCAGCGCATGCAAAGAGATGATTTTATTTCCCAAGAAGGTTTATAGTCAATAATATTTTATTTCAGAAAGAAGATTTATGTTTATAGAAGATACACTTTTTAGAGAAATAAAAAGATTTCCACTGGTAAAAGTTATAGGTCTATTTATCCTGTAAACCCAAGAGTTTTCAGACATTAAGCGCCCTTGAGGTGATTTTTCACAAAAACGGCGCTCTACAAATTATCCAATTATTATTATTATTATTATATATTTTTTAACAATTGGGATGCAAAAGTTGCATTTATAATATGGATATTATTTACAACAACTTGTGAGAGGTAAAACGTTTGCTCTCAAACAGTGCTCTTTCCAATCAGTCAATAAAACTACTTATCAAATTTATTTTGTAGAACTCCATTTTAATTTCAATTGCTTTTATATAATTTAATAATATTATTTAATCTACAAAAAAAGTTTATTATATACAAGTTCTGCTTTGTAATTATTATCACGCGTGACAGCTGTTTCGCCTTCGGAGTATTGATAATGCCTTCAGCTGTCACGCGTAATAATAGTTACACAGCAGAACTTGTTTATAACAAACTGTTTTTTATAGATTAAATAATGATATTATTATTAAATACATGTAGGATTAAAAATGATTTTTTAAATATTTATATTGAGGGATCAGAAGGATTTATAGGTTCAATTAGGAGTTCCACAGAGCCGAACCCTCTGATATGAAAATATCTGGAGTCGGTGAATTTTTTCCCATTTGGTCTGTGGTAGGTTGACATGTTGTTCTTGTATTGTTTTGTATTTACAATACTTATATAGTGCAATTGCATAGCGTGGATTGACTAGAAGATCGTTTGGGAAGTGTGTGAAAGGGTTTAGTTTAACCCGGACATTTAAATCTGGTGCGTAAAATACCTATAAAAGAAATAAAAAAGAAAATACGAATCTACCTTTTCTTCAATTATGTTTAAAAGTTCAATCATTCTTGACTCTGACAACTATTACTAATTCTTTTGCATAACTTCAGCCTTTATCTTCACCACGACTTCTTCAAAATACACAAGACAGAACAGACGTTCTAGCAGAGCATCGCATGACAAGAGGAATGGTGCTGTTGAATGAAATTTATTAAAAAGTAGATATGTTTAATTACCCTTAAAGTAACCTTTATTTTTGGTTTTATTTAGGTAGCTAACTTTAAACAATACATTTGTTCCCAATTGTCAAAAATGTTAAAATAAGAAATCTTGTACTACAAATGGACGATTATTATCTATATTATAACAATCTTATCTTTGAATTCATGGCATTAAATGAGAAATAAAAATAAAGTTTGGTTATTTCAATCATACAGAGCGGTTATTGCAATACTCTTGTCTACTATATAAAAATTGCAACTATAAAATTACGTGATACAAAATTGAATACAAGATATTTAGCACTTGTACTACGGTAGCTTGAGGGAAATTCTCCATGTATGGTGCAGGGGCGCGCCCTGCCACTGGGCGACAGCCTGGACGAGAGTATTTTCCGACCGTCGGTAGCACTAACTCGTCCCTGCTACTCTGTAGTGCATTAAGGCGGCGAACCCATGCTCCTTTTCCTCTGCAAGCATCTGCGAGGCGCTGCATCGCCAAGGGAGGCCGAACAGCGCCCTGAATGTTTTAGAAAATTTAAAATTTAAATTTAATATAAAAACCCTAATATTATAGATAATTTTTCAACCATAAGATAAACACCTCTGCAACATCCCTCCACGTGACCACGCGATGATTTGTCGGACGTGAGGAGCCCTGGGGACGGAGGGCCGCCACCCCCCGCCACTGCTATCCTCACTGTTACTGTGACGGTACTGCGGCAAAGCAATAAATCCAAACAGCTCAATATTTTACCCGTTCGCTCCGAAAATCATTTTTCCAACAACGGATTTTGACAATTAGCGGAGTTCGTGATTTCGAGTTCATTTTAAAGCTTGTTAATTCTGAGAAAATGAAAAATGAAACAAGCCGAATTCAGTGGCGTGTAGTGACTTTTGGTATGAGAGATGACAAAATTAAGAACTACAAACAACATTATTAGTTTCTTCAAATACAGCAAACTTTTGTGGCACCATTTTAACAAATTATTGTTTTGAAAAACCAATATATATCGTAAGCAACGCTTACTTCATCTGGGTTTGCAAATCTATTAGCACTCGCATTGTACGGATGTTAACTTTCATCTTTAGTTTATTTATTTACTTTTCAATTATCTATCTATTCTCTGATCTGCCGAGATAAAAGAGGCAGTTGAAATATTATGCATAACAAAAACAAATGATTGCCGGTTGCGATGTTGATAGGTGGGAACCATAGACATCCAAATTGATAGACCAGAAGGGAAAGGGAACAAATCAAATTGCGCGAGGGTGTAGTGATCGTCTTCCTTCCTGTGATTTGTCAATAATCTGACAGAACATAGGAAATGTCATTGCAATATCACTATTTAGTTCCCGAAAATAAATTCTGTTTACGAATTACCAATACAAACATCTGTAAAATAAATCACACATAGACAGAAATAACTATTCACATAAGACCTAACCTATATAAAATAAATGAAAATAATAGAATCCTGTCAAATTTAACGCCATGAATAGATTAGATAGAATTTACTTATTTACTTCATCTCCTCCAACAATTATAAGAAAACTCTCTTTAAAAGATTTTTCCACCCTTTCAATCACCTCTCTGTTTTAATTTCGATTAAATTAATATGTATTTGGCGGATTGGTTATAATACCGGGGCCACGCCCGTTGTCGGGATGCCAGCGCCATCCAATATTATCATCCAATATTTTCATTACCGATCCAGTTTTCGAATCGGATGTGTGCGGTGTTTATTCGATTTTCATAAGAAATGTATGGCGCGA
This sequence comes from Limnephilus rhombicus, assembly GCA_929108145.2. Classification (NCBI taxonomy): domain Eukaryota; kingdom Metazoa; phylum Arthropoda; class Insecta; order Trichoptera; family Limnephilidae; genus Limnephilus; species Limnephilus rhombicus. The sequence continues at coordinate 40,345,530 of OV815278.1, forward strand.
AGGCCTTCCGTAATGCTGGCCGCAAATATTAGATTTTTTCATCTGATTGTCGGATCCGACAAAAAACGATTGGACGGCCGGCGCGGAAAGGCGTGACCTATTTTCATTACTCCGCGCCGGCCGACCAATCCGGTTTTCGTGTCAATTTTTGTCTGATCCGATTTTTGTCTGATGTGTGCGGTTTCAGTTCAAGCCTCCATTTTGGTCGCAGCGACGCAACAATCTCCACAGTTAATTTAATAGAAAACCGGTAAAAATCGATCATCAACCAATTATTTCGGGTACACCGCTTAGGGGACCTCTCCCCTGCCCCATTAAACCATTTTGTGTAAATTATCAGTGAAAAATAAGTGATTTATAATCAACTTTCTAAAAAATTTAACGTCTATTTGACGTTAATAAACGTCAAATAGACGTTAAAATCTCTTCTGTGTTAAAAAGATAAAAATCATAATATAATCAATTAAATATTAGTTCTATCGTGTACGGGGACAACATCCCCGTCACAAAAAACCTTTTCCTGTCTAGTTTTTAGCTTTAAAAGTGATACTTTATCAACTTTTGTATAATAACAATATTTAGTTTCAAAGCGACGTGAAGTGACTGAAGTTTAGTTTTATAGGCGAAAGTGACGTTTCAGTGAAGTTACAGAAGTGTAGATTCTTAACATAGATATAGTGAATAGTAATACAAGTGTTAACTCAGTTAAAACACCTATAAAGGCCATAATTTTAGACAAAAAGCTTTAAAAGGGTCAAGTTTAAACCTTGTGGGACACTATTTTTTTTAAATATACTTTTTAGTACGTGAATTTGTTACCGTTCCGGGATATATATACATCATTAAACGCGTCTTGAAAAATCCAACCGTTCAGTGAAAAGACACTTCGAATCGGTAGCGGAACAAAAAAGTTATTAGAATATATAAATTTCAAGTGACGGTAGGATTTTAAAATAATTTATGATAAATCAACAAAAGACGATTCACCGCGGGGTTTTTCATCAATCCTATCTGTAAATACAATCCGTGGGAATATTTGTAAATTTCAAACTGTTAACATACTCTAAATTTTGTACTGCATCAAGCTAACGAAAAAAGAGTCGTCTTCTTTTTCTTTTTTTTTTGTAAATTAAGTAGGGAAAAATGTCGTCGGACTCCGACGACGAGGACTCCACTCAGCAAGAGCCTTTACAACCTATTGTAGCCAGTAACAGATCAGCGTCGCCTTATAGCAGCGTACATGGAAGCAGGATGGCTGAATCATCCTCGGCCTACCGCTCATTAACCAAAAAGGATGATCCTAGAGCTGCCACTCAATTCTCCTCTGAAGTACCATTGAGAAAATCCCCGAATCAGGCAAATAGGAAGAGATTGAGGGAAGAAGATTCACTACCAAATTTTATCGCAAACGAGGCTGCTGCGCAATCTAGTGATACTCTCGATCATATTTGGTCTCACCTGACTTTGATATCTCAAACGATCACTGCTGGTAAAAATAAAATGAACAAAGAGGATCGATCAATTATTTTGGATTCAATCGAACATATCAAAAAAAGTCTCTCCAACTTTGCTATTTCCCACGCAGCTGCTACTTCCCGGGCGCAGACACTCGCACAGATAGCTGAAACCCAACAAGGCTTCGAAGAAAAACTGGACAAGATAATAGCGAATAGCGCCAACCAACCAGGGCCACTGACAAATAACCCGAAAAAAAAAACCTACGCGAGTGCAGCTTCAGGTGCCCCCCCGTCGAAGTCGATCCTTATGAATGGTATGGAGAGACCTACCCCCATTCTCCAACCGACGGTCCTCTTTTACCCAACGATTCCCGAGGGCTGCACATCCGAAGACCTGCAGAAAAAACTAACAACGGTCCTGAATCCCAAGAAGGATGGTTTTCAGGTTGTACGAACAAGGAAAATCAAGGGAGGAGGGTTTGCCATTCAAACCACTACCCCAGTAGGCATCACAAATATTAAAAAGGTAGAAGACAAGCTCACTGCCAAGGGGATCAAAATGATTAACCCGCAAGGACGCCTTCCAAAAATAGTCCTATATGACGTCCCGAAGGGAGAGGCTTCACAGGATCCATCACTATTTGAGGAGATTTTTGAAAACAATCTCGCAGGTAAGTGCTCTCTCACTAAGGAGGATCATCTCAGGACAATGCGGAGAGTGTCCCTCTTTGGCAAGAGGGACCAGGGTACGATGCACATGATCCTAACTTGCCACCCCGAGGCAAGAAAAGTGCTGATTGACAATGGTTTATGCTTTCTTGGGTGGAACGCTTGCCGCACTCGCGACTATTTGGGAGCTACTAGGTGCTTCAAGTGCCAACAGTACGGCCACATAAGCAAATCGTGCACGCAAGAATCGACCACCTGCCGTCACTGCGCTGAAACCGGCCATGACATTGATGTTTGCCCCAAGAAAGCACAGGCCGCTGTCTGTGCCACTTGCACGCGTTTTAAAAAACCAGCGAATCACCCAACAGGAGACAGAACGTGCCCAGCCCATAAAGCTGCTTTGGAAACGCAGATTCGCATGACTGACTATGGGTTCTAACGCTTTTCTCTCTATAGGTCAGATCAACCTGCAGAGGTCCCGACTGGCCACGCTCGAGGCGTTGCGGGTCATGACTGACCAAAACATTGACATATTACTCATTCAGGAGCAATACACCCGGTTAGGTAGAACGCCAATAAGCTATCCGGGTGCGGTACTCGAAATTGGCACAGCACCGGGGGCGGGTGTTCTGGTCAACACTTCGTTGATCAGCCCCCTCCTTCTGGTGGGACTGTCAAACGAGTACCAAACCTGTGTCTCTCTAAATTTCGGAAACACTGAGATCATATTGATCTCAGTCTATTTTAAGTACGGGAACCCAGTGGGACCTCATATCTTGAGCCTGACGCGCGCACTAAACGCGCTTAAAGGACGTAACGTAGTTATAGGAGGAGACTTTAACGCTCGCTCACCATTGTGGTTTGATACTTCTAGTAACCGGACGGAACGCTCAGACGCCGTCGAAGACCTTATTGCGGCGCAAGGTCTATCTCTGATTAACGAGCCAGGGAACATTTCTACTTTCTCTAATACACATGGTGAGAGCAACATTGATCTTACTCTTTGCTCTGGATCAGTTGCGGCCAAGATATCTAAATGGAAGGTTCACGAATGCGCTATTGCCTCCGATCACAGGCTAATAACTTTCACGGTGGGTGTCAAAAAGACGGAAGCCCCAAGATCCTCCTGGAACTTCAAAACCACCAGGGCGAACTGGGATAACTTTGGGGAAGCTCTACATGATACTTTAAGGGGATTTCATGATGTAGCAGCAAGAGATCCGGGTAATTTGGGGAACTTTTTTAATGCAGCCGTGGTATCAGCTGCCGAGCGGTCCTTGGGAAGATCAAACCCAAAGACAGTTATTAGGACGCCGTGGTGGTCGAATGAGCTGACTTCACTGAAAGGGGCCTACAAGAGAGCCTATCGAGCCCTGGGCGTATCCAGACGTGGCGGGTGTACGCAGGAGGAGACACACGCCCTCCAGTCACGACTCAGTGGCTCCCGTAGAGCTTTCAAACAGGCCGTCCTCTTAGCGAAACGAGCTGCATGGCATAATTGGGTACAAGAAGTGGGTAACGCCAACCCGTGGGATATCCACAGCGCCATTGAAAAAACGGGAAAAGGCTCTGACCGGTATTTAACTAGCGTAATAACCGAAAAGGACGGAAGGAACGTTGAAAGTGTGGACGTGGCATCCACTCTCAATACACTTCTGGGTAAGTTAGTTCCTGTAGATTCAGTAATTGGGGAAAGCGACCACCACAAACAGATTAGAAATCTGTCACGGCTCCTACCGAGAAACCTCGCCCAGGAGGTAAGGATGACACCAGTAACTAAAGCAGAAATTGAGCTGATAATCAAGGGTTTGGGTCTTAAGAAGGCACCAGGGTATGATAGGCTCAATGGAATAATAGCGAAGCAAGTATGGATCCACGCCAAGGAGGAGCTCTTCCAAGTGATGGATACATGCATGAGAAGAGGTACTTTCCCTTCTGAATGGAAGAGGGGCGTGCTTAGGATTATACCAAAGGGGAACGATAAACCAAGGTCGGACGTGAAGGCGTACCGTCCAATCACCCTGCTACCTGTCCTGGGGAAGATTCTGGAGAAACTGATTAGGCAGCGTTTACGTCAAACGTTATCCCCACCCTGCGAGCGGCAGTTTGGTTTTGTCCCCGGTATGTCCACTGAGCACGCCATCACGTATGCGCTTGACTGGGTGAAGGCTTGCCAAAAGAGGTACGTAATTGGAATTTTCCTCGATATCACTGGTGCCTTCGATCATGCGTGGTGGCCGATGATACTAGTCAAGCTCAAAAATAGGAAATGTCCACAAAATCTGTTCAAGATCTGCGCTGATTACCTCTGCGACAGAACGGTCATCCTTTCTTTTGGAGACTACCTGATTGAACGAATAGTTGACATGGGTTGTCCTCAGGGTTCAATCCTTGGACCTGAGTTTTGGAACATTTTGTTTGACGATTCCTCCAGGCTGCCCTTGCCTGAAGGATGTATCTCGGTGGATTACGCTGATGACAAATTGTATCTGGTCTCGGGGAACAGCAGAAAGGAAGTTGAGAGTAAAGCTGAAGAGGTTTTAAGTGTGACTTTAGAATGGGGAAAGAGAAATCGGCTGACCTTCGCTCCCCACAAGACCATGGGACTCCTGATGAAGGGTAACCTCAATAGAAGTAGAAATCCCACCATCAAAATGGGAGATACCAACATCCGATTTGTTGAGAACACTAAATACTTAGGCGTCACTTTGGATCGAACGTCCTCATTCTTGACCCATGTTAAAAGCGTATCAAGTAAGGCCCAGGCCCTCTTTTTGAAATTGAGAAGAATCTCTACTGCTGAGTGGGGACTGCGCTCTCCAGCGCTCCGTCTCCTATACAGGGGGGCTTACGTGGCGCAAGTCTCGTATGCGGCCTCTGTGTGGGAGCACCGCCTGGAGAATGCACTCATACTCTCGGCGCTCAAGAGAGGCCAGCGAGTCCCCTTGCTGGCGCTTTCGGGTGCGTACAGAACAGTTGCTTCGGACGCTTTGCCAGTTTTGGCCGGCGTTTTGCCTATCGATCTTGAAATTAGGGAGGTGTTAACAAAGAAGCTTCTAACGAGAGGAAGAACTGCCACCCATCATGGTATTGAGCTAATACCAGGTGGAGCGGTTTCCCTCCCAGGACTTCTTAGAGAGATGCGAGAAAGAACTTTGAGAGAATGGCAGGAACGTTGGGATAGGTCAAATACGGGAAGGTGGACTTTCTCCTTCTTCCCGTCAGTTAAACTCAGAATGGAAGGGGCGTACATCACTAAGGATCATCATATGACCCAACTTCTGTCCGGTCATGGGGAGTTCAGAGGGAGACTTCATAGTCTCTCTCTATCACCCCATCCTAACTGCGCTTGCGGTAATACTGATCAAACAGATGAGCACATTCTGTGGCACTGCGAGATTTTGACGGATGCCCGAGAGGAAATGCTCGATGGCTTGCAAGTTACTACGAGACCAGCTTGGAACGCGGATCTCGTTTCGAATAAGGTGAACTTTGAGTGTTTGAGGAAATTTACGAAAATCTGGGTAGAGAGATGGCCTGATCTTAGAGTCGCTGACTAGCTGTAAAATCATGTAGGTACCAGGTGTATCTGCTCTTGAATCCACGGACATTCCCTTTACTTTATTACATCTACTGCTAGAATTTTATGTCTTATGCTTTATATCTGTTTATATATATATTTTTTTGTTATAATATCATCTCTATCTTAGGTACCTTTTTCTTATTCTGTTGTATACATTTTGTTCCTTTTTCTTTTATTTTTCTGTGACTTACCTCTTTTTTGCTTATTTTATTTCTTTTCACATGGTTTATTTTAGATTTCACTAAGCTGAGCTACACGATGTTCTATCAAGATACCTGTTTATTGTTTTCATTATTTTTCATCAATTTTTTGTGATCTTCTTTTTTTTCCAGCTTCATATTCCAAGGAACACTATTGATTCAACTAACATACTCGACTTTGTTTTTTTTTTTAAATTTTGTTTTGGTTTCTTTGTTCTCTTTTTGTTTTTAGTCTCACAATGCTACTTCGCTTCGTTCAGAAGGCTGAACTGAACTGCATCTATTTATTTTGTTATGTTTCTTTTTCCCCTTCTGGGGGTGCGTTAGACCTCGTCCTTGCATCAACAGGAGTCGGTCGACGATGGCACGGTGTCCTCTAAAATTAATTGCGCCACCCCCAGCAACATGTGCAGGCTTTAGGTTTGGGGGGGGCGACCTCGGCTCTCCTTCGCCTTGCCTCCGGCTACTCGACGCTGAATTCCTTAGGGTCGTCGGGTATTTCCCCCCAATCTCCCATTTACTTTTCTTTGAGGCATCACCGAGGAACCGGCTAAGGGGCGCGGATGCTGAGTGTGGTTCACGACTAGACCGAATGTCATGCGCATTCTTGCTGGGACTGCCAATCGATTGAAGAGGACTCCCAACCGTTTGCCATTCCCTTATTACTTATCTACTGTGTCTTCTTCCCAAACAGGTGCTTGTAGGATACGCTGGATACAATCACCCAGCGCTTGCCACCTCGTGAACTTTCACCAACCTGTCTCATTGTCTTGCCTATATTTTATCATACTAACACCTATTGTATCTGTATTTCCCGCTAAGCACTTGCATACTGCTTACTAACAACGTATGCAGGGACATTGGAGGTCTAGTTTCGTTATCAAATGTAGAGTCGTTTTCACCAAAAAAATTAGAGTCCTTGCAAGAGCCTTGAAGGGGTAACCATCTGTTACCTATACCAGGGCGGGTAAGTGGTGGGTCCTCCAATGATGTGTGCGGCCTGCCTAAGATGGGAACAAAGTTACCAATTATTGAACATAATATTTGTTTCTTAACTAACTGTGAACAGATTCACGTTTTGCCGTGATTTTTTCGTAGCAGTTAGTCGAAGAATAACAACGAAATGAGTAAAATCATAACGCCCAGATTTTCTCACTTATGATCCATCACAGAACCTCTGCCTGGCAATAACGTATTACTTACCTATTCGTTCGTGTATTTTTGTTTAATTCCGATATTAAAGGATCATGTCGTGCTTAGCGTAAATGTTTCGATACATTTATTCTCATATTTATGTTAAGCTTTTGAACACTCACGTATAACTTATATTTGCTCTTTTATCAGTTAAAATACCTCGGCCGGGCGGTTTCCAAAACCATTTCGCAACTTAAATATTTGCCCGCCGCACTGTGTTTGTATTTTCGGCGGTTATTTTATTCTGAACAAATATTTTCAAAATTAATCATCACTTACACAAAAGGGTACCTATCTAACGTCTGAGCAAACTTAGTAAATTCTCCGAACGAGCCGGGAACCAGGAGGCTCGCAAACTTGTTCATTTTATAAAGAATCGTGTGGTTATTAAATGTGAAAGGAATCCACAACAATGTTTACTTGATGTCTTGAAATAAAGGGTACGAAATTTTAATATTAATTACTGTATACAACTCTTTCGTATTTCTGGTATAAATTTTGTAAATGACAATTTTTTTCATTTACAATTATTTATTTTAAACGATAATGAATCACTTTATTGTTATCAAAGTATATTTTCTTTTATAATTGCGAAATTATTGTGTCACGTCATTTGAAAAACAAATAAAGAACCTTTGATTATTTGTTGAAATGGTACTATGTTTAGATTTAGGTGTTGGAATTACCATGTGTTTTAAAGTTTTGACGAAATTCTTGATTTTATGAAACTATACATATATATACTTATACATATTCCATGATAAACTTATAATATTTTCCAATAATTCTATTAAGATTTTTGGTTTTATGATATTATGTACATTCCATGACAACCTTATAGCAATTTTCAATAATTCTTTTTATATTTTTGGTTTTTTGATAACCTTTTAACAATTTCCAATAATTTTATCTAGATTTTATAGAACTAAGTATGTTTTTATGATTATGTGGATGCATGCGTATACATGTGTGTATGTATGTGTATGCATATATATGTACCCGTCTCAGAACAAACATCGTCTAGTGAGGCGGGTTACTTACTTGTTTGTATATGATAATCTTATTTCAATAAACGCCCGGGTTGCCGGCAATAAAATAAAATAAAATAAATTATTATGTTTCCATTAAATTAAAATGACACAAAATTTATTTTTGCTTCAAATTACCGTGTTTTGTTTCCAGATCTGAACTGTCAGGTAATTCCCTGACTTCCTCTCCCGCATCTCCTTTCCCTCCTATCTATCTTCAGCCTCATAATCTAACTCTGGCTCCAGATGGTTGGGAGAAGTTGGGACAGATTAGATTTGGTTAGGTTATTAAGGTTAAGTTAGGCAAATGATCTACATTTTGAGTAATTAAGAATGCAAATTCTCAACTTATCTTTATAGTTTTTGAAGTGTTCACTTATCTTTATAGTTTTCAAAGATGACTCATTTAAAAAAATTCAAAATGCTAAGTACCTGCTCGTAAATCACGATTGTGTGTTCTTCTAAATGCAAATTATAACTAATTACGAGTAAATGAACTTGTTTGCTTACCTCGAGCCATTTTTTAATCTACGAACTACATAACCCATATTACGATATATACTACAATAATTATAATTTATGAGGTAGTGGACTCCGGATCGGCAGAGACGGGTAGTGAAATAAAAGGCTTCAGGCCCCCTAGCATGGTCGATCGACATAGGTTTTATCGAGAATGTCGGTAACTTGTCATCGCTCCCGAGCATGACTGCAGGCCGCGAACGAACAAACAATTGTTCACGTCAAATAAAATAGGATGCCCTTAATCGTTGTGAACTGTTGTTTGTTCGTTAGCGGCCTGCAGTCGAGCTCGGGAGCGATAACAAGTTACCGACATTTTCGATAAAACCTATATCGATTGACCATGCTAGGACCCCAGGTCGATGTAGTGAGTCAGTCTTTATTGTTGAAGTAGCGAAGGTCGATGCGGAGCGGAGTGACAGAAGTGCAGTGAGTGTGGCTCGGTGTTGCTATGCGTGATGATTGTCAGGAAGCTGCGGCGGTGAAGATCACAGATCTTCAGGGAGCCGGCGTGTTGCTCTACACCGTGGCGGTGGAGAAGTGACCTTGGTCCAGGTGGTCGATCGACGTCGTGATGACGGATATGGCGGCTATGTGTCCTTTGAGTCGGAGCATACAAGTGACGCAGGAAGGAACCTTGAGAGGCGGTGAGGATGAACTCTGGCAGCGGAACACGATGGGTTTTGGATGCCAGAGAACGGGTTGCACCTAAACAGCAAGCGTGTGCGGGCATGATGGTTGGTAGGTCGGGTGACATCTCATCTTGAGGCGCGATGGGCCGGACAGCTAGACGGTGGTTGGCGATGAAGGTGTTATGGAGATGTTCCTATGAAGAAGACTATTCTCAAATTTTGTGTATGGGAAAATTTGAAAAACTTTCCAATGCACGAAATTTGTTCTTGTTAATATTGTTGTTTGTACTTGCTAATTTTAAGTTTAGTTTTAAAATAAAATAAGATTATTTTTTATGTATAAAATCAAATAAAGTAATGCTTCGGCGTACTTTCCTATTAAGTAAATTCCAGCATGGAATATATAATACTCTACCTCTAGCACAGGAGAGCGTATTTTTGTATAGCTTATAGTCATAAGTAAAATAGTTGTTATTAATTGTTTTTGTGTTTAATTCGTAGAACTCCATTTTAATTTTTAGAAATTTAATTAAAATTAAATTTGATAATGTTATTATCGAGTTCTGCAAGTTTTTTGGTTAGTGTTTTAGTTACAGCTGTTTCGACTTGTAAGATCATTTTCAAACTGTTTGAAAATGTTTGAAAAATGTTTGAAAATGTTTGAAAAGTTTGAAAATGACCTTACAAGTCGAAACAGCTGTAACTAAAACACTAACCAAAAAACTTGCAGAACTCGATAATAACATTATTAAATTTAATTTTAATTAAATTTCTAATAATTAAAATAGTTGTATTAGTCTCACTGCTGAAACACCAGTGTTTCTTTACACAATTATGTACCTAGTGTCATTCAAATGTTTTGATTGATCACCAATTTCGATAGTGTCGATTATCACATGAATATGTTCGATCACCAATACATATTGTCTGTTCAAGAAATTTTGCCTTTTGCTTACTTTTAAAGTAATATTTTGAAGGATCTCCGTCTACGGTGTGATCTCAGTCTTTTTTCTTGTGCAAACTAAGTACACTATTTTAGTTATTAAAATGGTTTGTACTCTATATATTTAATCATACTGGTTCACTACTATTAGCTAGGTTTTTTTGTTAAATTGTACTCCCTATGCATTCAGCTAAACATTCTAGATTCTGTTTCGCTTGTCTTTGTGTTCCTACTGATACTCATTGTTACCACTTGTAGACAGGTATAACTTTGGTATTGTAAAACCTGATCTAATTTTTTATTTTTGAAACATAGGTATTTCTTATTATGTAAACCCTATTGTAACCACCGGTACGGATAGGTATTTCTAAAAATGTAAACCCTAATCTAACCACTTTTAGTAGACAAGTTTTGCAATCTTGGTCTAACTAATTCATTAATACACAAGTACTACCCATATACTTATGGTTCTACATTGTTATAAATCTGTTTTTTTTAAACTGTTAGTTAAATATCTCGGAAAGATATTCCTCATTCTAGGTTTAATGTCTGTTCTGTATGTTAACCTATTAGACCTGTTGGACCTACCTGTTACCTTTTCGCTATTAATAAATAGCCTAAATTCAGTGAAGTGAGGGATGGTTGACCACCCTTGAAGTGAAGCCTAATAATGGCAAAGTGTCCTACTAAAGGAGAAGTGATGCCTTAAGCATAACAATTTTTAAAAAACATTAAAAAATCTGTTGTGGAATTATTACTAAGCACGACAGCTGTATCGCCTTCGTATAATCAAACTGCGGTGAAGTCAGTTACATACGATATATTCAAGGGGAAATAGCTGTCACGCGTAATAAATAACGGTTCGCTACGTTTGGTGACTTAGCAGGGATGTTTTGTCTAGGTCTTGGCAGCGGATGCGTTTATCCGTCTTCTGCGTGGTGGGCCGAATTGGGAGAGACTGGTTGAGGCAGACTATTTACCTCTCCATCGCCTTGCACCGCATACGTCCGTCACTACTGGACACATTAACTCCCGACTTCCTACCCACTCTTCATACGTTTATCCTTCCCACAACTTCCTCTCATTCCTTTCCTTAAAAAGACCCCCCAAACAGCATCCTCAAAGATGACATAGGCCCTGACGGATTTTTCTCCACAGAACCTCCTATCTAGAGCTAATTGAAAAAAACGAGTGTGCTTTAGACTACACGATTGAATTAAAACTTCACTAACTTATATCTCCCTCTCAACTTCCGTTCGCCTCGCCCGATCACACTTTTCATAACGCTCTCGTCACGCACACTCCCCAAGTCAAGCGTGCGTAAAGAAGTTTTACTTAAAAAAAGGGTGAAATTATAAAATACAGAAACTTTAAATGAGATTGGGGTTCTAAGAATTAAACTTGAAAAATTTATTAAGAATATATCTTTAAATAAGTAATTATTACCGACGCTATCGACGCCAGCAATTTAGTTCGGGTTTGAATCTTTGCTTACAAATACTGAAATGGATACCTCTCAAGAAAATAAAATGACAAAATATTGACGATTTTTAAGAAATATGGGTGTTGCGGCGGATAGCAAATGTTACCTCTCAATGGATCGAGTTATCAAATGCTGCGGTATGTTGTGGACTGTATGCGGTTCTTATCTATTTTATTACATTTTAATCGCACTTACCCAGACTGCTTCCCTCTTTGTTCAGTGTTCACTGGAAAGGTAGGTATGTTAGTTTGGAGAGATTTTGGAAGGGAATGGCGATTGCGAATGAACGATTAATCGCGAAATAATAAGCGAGAATAGGTGACGCGTGGCGATGGTACTTGCGAATAGCTGCGGTTTAAGAGTTCTGTTTGCGGTTTGATTATTTACAACTGTAAAAGCGGTGCAGTTTTTAGGACTTCAACTGAGGCAGAGGGAACCAAATAGGTAGTTTCAAAAGGCAACATGTAACAATAAAGGCGTGAACAATGGGGTTGGTAAAAATGGCACTATGGAAATGAAATTCGGTAGCAAATTAGGTAGTGTGTTAAAAGTGTGCGGAAAGATCTGATTTATCTCCTTGTCTCACACAAAACATCAGTCTTGTTATACATGTTATATGTATTATTATTATATTTATTATATTTTTCTTACAAATTTTCGTTTACGAGTCGCTAATGTTGTATTTAATGATTAAATAAAAAAATAACAAATCCAAACCATTTTTAATTATTTTCATAACACAGTTTTCATAAAACAATCTGTAGAGATAAATAGCCATAAATTGGTGCCAGCAAATAAAATAAATAAGGTAATAAATGTAAATTGTGAAAAAAACTCTTAAAAACAAAATGACAAAGACCAAGAAGATTTCAGAGAAAAAACTTTTACAATGCCTTAATTACATCAAAATATTAATTTTTTAATGTTTCCTAAAGCATTTGAAGTTTTTTATTACGGGCCTAAAAACCGTCATTAATTTTCAATCAATTTGCCATGTGGCTTTCTGTAAGAATTATGTTTTCCAATAGCTTACTCCACTTCAAACAAACTCAATTTACGTGAAGTAATCACGCCAAATTAATTTTCCAAGATTAAAGCTTCCAAAATTCTTTCACTCTGTTGGACCAAACAATTATATATTAGCTAAATCAATTAGTTGTTTAATTTTTTTCTTATTATTGTATCTTTTATATTTTACCTTACTATTGTATGACCATCAATTTTCTTGCCGTATCTTGATTGTCAAAAATATTTTGTACAATAATTTAACGAAATACTTGACGGCCTCTGTGGTCGAAGGGCAAGGCTCTCGACTAGCAATTCCGAGGTCGCGCGTTCAAATCCTGGCGTGTGCAAGTAAATTTTATAATATGAGTTAGGTATATTTGTGGCATGTTCCAGTGGAAGATGTTCTCAAGATCGCCCTGGGGTCCTAGCATGGTCGATCGATATAGGTTTTTTCGAAAATATCGGTAACTTGCCATCGCTCCCGAGCACGACTGCAGACCGCTAACGAACATTTGATACTAAAACGAGAGAAGTGATTTACTTAATCGTCTTTTCTTTTGCTCGTTTTCAATTTTCGGAGATTTTTATGCGCTTTCGAGCATTAGCAATCTCCATTATCAATAAAACTTCGCTAAACCTCAAATTTCGTCCTAAAACTGTCAACCCACTATCAAATTCGGCGGTTGGTGCCTGACTCAAAATAACAGCAGCCATAACACTTTTTGTGACGCTTTTGTATTGTATGTCTGAATTTGTTGCAAAGTTATGAATGTGTTAGTTGCAAGTGTCCGATTTTGAAACAAAGTGCAAACTTTAACATGCGATTTCTTGTATAATTTGAGTCCTATAATTTCAATACCCGCTTTATGCGATTTTTTGACAAAATGATCTTAGTAAGACATCTTGTTCACATTTTTGCGAGGAACAAGACTAACCTAAGATTGAGTTTCAAAATCTCCCTTATTCCACCAAAAACCATGTTAAAACTGCGAGTGAGAAACAAAATCCGCTATATCATTCAAGAAGTTACTACCAAAACCCGCTATATCGGAATTCAACCAAACACAATCAGCAGTTATTTTGCCAAGATGGCGGGTGTAGAAACACGTCCCTCAGGTCAGTTGAGTTTCAAAAGCATCTATATTCCATATAAATCACGAAGTGAGTATCAAAATCCGCTATATCCATGTTAATTATCCAAATAACTTAAATATTTCTAGACGTACATTGAAAATGAACACTTTTCGAATGTATATTACTCTAAATCACTATATAAAAAGAAAAAATGTAATTTTTTATTTACGCCATAGAAGTGACAGTTTTTTGCGGTTTTCTCCGAATCACTCAAAGTTGATATAGCGGATATAGAAATTGAACGACTCAAATGTCCGTTTTCTATATATTTTCTCAGTTATTCAGTAAAAGAATCAGACATACCATCATAATTAATCAAAATATGCATTTTAGAAAAAATGAAATAGTGAAATGAAATAATGAAAATAAATGCTATTGATAATGACTATTGTAAATTGTAACTAGACTAATTGTGGCGTTAAAATTCATTAACTGTAATCCTGATAATAATTCCTAGCACAAAAATACATCGTTTTGACATATTTGTAAAAAGCATTAACTTTGTGGCTCGCCATAATTTACAATAAAAAAACACATAAATTTGTTTAAGACCACTTTTATGTTAAACACTCTACCGGTTTCAGAAGCACTCTTCCTTCGTCAGGAGAATATTATAACATTCTCTTAGTTATAATGACGTTGTACATCATTTTGATTTTAGAATTTTTCAGATCCAGTCATGATTGAACAAAATCATTCTTTCAACAATTTGAAAAGGAACAGAAGTAGCAATACACAACAATATCACGGATAACAAGTCTTTAGCAAAATAGGGAGTTAGCTGTTAAAGTTCCGTCAAATGTCGCATTTGACCATGTCATTAAGTGATAAACCGCTAAAAAGACCTTTAAAAGGACCTCCGTAAATACGTCACCCTTCTCTCATACTCTTACAAACTCACCCTAGCTCTCATAGACACAGATCTAAACCCATAAAACATCCCCACCCTCAAGGTCAGTCACATAAAAAAGGCGATTCAATTGTTTTAACGTAAAAAACAATTGAATTCTCTGGAGACGTCCATTACCGGAAAGGTTCCCCGGAAACCTACTGTAAATAAAATAATTGTTGTAAATGTATGCTTGACGTAGGAATGAATTCGCAACATTCGCCAGGCATGTTTGTATCCACCAGATCAGGAATGTGAGACAATGAGAAGTTTCTGGGCCGTTCTCCGGAGACCTATAAATTACGCCCCCCCCGAGCACCTGTCAATCGAGAACTTGTATAAACTATTTATGGGTTTTAAAGCCATATTAAGGCCCTCGAGATTGCTCGATTTACCGAGGAGAGGGTTCGCATTATTTATAAGTTATTTTCTTACGTTTTTATGCAGTGTGTTAAAGGGTGAAGGTTTCCAATTTTCTGTTCGCATAATTCTTGATCGCCTTATTTTGTTACTCGGTGAGCCCCATTTTAATACTATTTTTTTAAAGTTGAGAAGATCAATCGATTATTTACATTGATTACTTGATTGCCTTCTTCACTTTTTTAGGTTAACTCCGCGCAGGGGGCCCCGAGGAAAATTATTTTAGGACCTTTGGGGATACTGTGTGGAGGGTATTTTTAAGGAAAGGAAGGAGAGAATGTTCTGGGAAGGATAAGGTGTGTGGGGTGGGAATCTGGAGTCAGGAGTCAATATGACCTGGAAATGACGGATATTCGATTAAATTCCTCCCTGATGGTAGAGAGAGTCCAGTTAGTCAAAGGTGTCCCTCAATCGACCTCTCCCGATTCGGCTCGCCGCTCAGTTGGTGGGTAGGCGCATTCGCCATCAGGATCTGAACGAACCCCCACCCCATGAAGGCCATCCCTCCTAAGCTACCAAAAGTAGCGACTCACTTTGTGTGACGGTGGCAGAGGAGTTATTTTTATTAAACCCATTTTCGTTTGTTTCAAAATGGTTTCCTCATTAAAATGTTAGTTTTGAAGTTTTTCTACAGTTTCTACAGTACTTCTTTATTTTATTATTTGTTTATTGTTTATTTGTTTATTTGTTTATTTGTTTATTTGTTTATTTGTTTATTTGTTTATTTGTTTATTTGTTTATTTGTTTATTTGTTTATTTGTTTATTTGTTTATTTGTTTATTTGTTTATTTGTTTATTTGTTTATTTGTTTATTTGTTTATTTGTTTATTTGTTTATTTGTTTATTTGTTTATTTGTTTATTTGTTTATTTGTTTATTTGTTTATTTTTTTATTTGTTTATTTGTTTATTTGTTTATTTGTTTATTTGTTTATTTGTTTATTTGTTTATTTGTTTATTTGTTTATTTGTTTATTTGTTTATTTGTTTATTTGTTTATTTGTTTATTTGTTTATTTGTTTATTTGTTTATTTGTTTATTTGTTTATTTGTTTATTTGTTTATTTGTTTATTTGTTTATTTGTTTATTTGTTTATTTGTTTATTTGTTTATTTGTTTATTTGTTTATTTGTTTATTTGTTTATTTGTTTATTTGTTTATTTGTTTATTTGTTTATTTGTTTATTTGTTTATTTGTTTATTTGTTTATTTGTTTATTTGTTTATTTGTTTATTAAGACATACACAGTACATTATAATATAAGTTATAAGATGTTAAATTTTTACATGGTTGTGTACCTATTACGTATATAGAATGTCATTTGGTAGTTACGCCTGACATAGTAATAACGGCTTTTAAAACTTAATAAGTGAATGAAAAAGTAATAATAATAGTAAAATGAAAGAAAAGGAGGATGGGGGGGGGGACATAAAGAGACGAGAGGTGAGAAAGATATGCTCACTGAATTGTAATTGATTGATTAAGGTTTAGTGAAATGTGAAGTGTAAGTAGTTTTAAATATATAATATGTATTTACATCACGCCAAGAATATTTATAATATCTTCTTCCTTACAATATCTTCCCTTAAACACTGATTAACAATTAACTGGCTTATTAACTTTCCTTTTTCCAGAAAAATTTCGCTGAAAAGCGATCTCCAGAAATGTTGAACTTAATATCACATAATGCTTACTATCCTCGCCAGTTTTTTTTATATAGGTGCTCAACAAAAATTGGTAGCTTTTCCTAGAGACATTTTCACTTGACAGCTTTAAGGGTTATGTCTGATATGATAAATCTTCTCCCTTCGATAGTTTCCGCAGCTTTATTTCCCGTTAAATTTATAGACCACGATCAATCAAAAGGCAGAATTGATTACAATTAATACGAGAAAGCTGAAAGTCTCTTACTTTGACAGATTTGTTGAAACATTTTGTTTTGAAAATTTTAGCATCCATGTACATTTTTGTTGCTTAAATTTTAATTTTTCTGCTACCGGTTTTGACACATCCGTGTCATTCACTAGCAATCTTAAAACTAACTTAAAAATTTATACAAATACCGAAATGGGTAGATTTTATTGATTGGTGGTAGTAGAAGGGGGGGGGGGGGTTATTTTGAGGGAGGGGAAGAATGGTGGGAAGAGTCAGGAAGAATCAACATAACGTGGAAACATTGTTATTATATAAATATATATTACTATTAACATTTTTATACGCTTCAGATTTTATGTCCGGTTTAAATCGTTCCCGC
Source organism: Limnephilus rhombicus (assembly GCA_929108145.2). Lineage (NCBI taxonomy): Eukaryota > Metazoa > Arthropoda > Insecta > Trichoptera > Limnephilidae > Limnephilus > Limnephilus rhombicus. The sequence continues at coordinate 40,362,938 of OV815278.1, forward strand.
AGGAAAAACTTAACCCTTTCACGCAATTTTCCACAAATGATCACCTAGTCTATCCACGTTATGCACTTGCACTATATAAGTATAATAAATACAAAATAATACAAAAACAACGTGTCAAAGAGACCAAATAGGAAAATAATTCACCGACTCCAAATATTTTCATATCAGAGGGTTTGGCTCTGTGGAACTCCTAATTGGACCTATAAATCCTACTGATCCGTCAATATAAATATTAAAAAAATCTTTTGTAATCCTACATGTATTTAAGATGACTGATTTTTATATATAAATTCTTTGACAAATCTAATATGTCTAAATTTTGAATGAGAGAGCTAGGTATAATGCCAATAGCCGAAATAATAAATGGTAATATTTTTAGAGTCTGAGATTGCCAAATTCTTTTAATCTCATTTTCTAAATCTGTATATTTTCTTATTTTTTCAGAAACAGTTTTCTAAATATTACAGGAATTTGGAATAGCGACATAAATGATATAAGTTATTTTTTTTAAATTTCGTCATGTAAAACTATATCAGGTGTATTAAAATTATTATTATCAATCTCTATTAACATTATTATTTTCAATTGTTATTAACATTGTTAAATAATTGTTATCAATAGGGTTGTTCTCACGTGTATAAGAATAATCTGTAAAAACCCAGTATAAATAAATAAATACCACCTGCAATAAACAACATTGTAAAAATGTATCGATTTGGAAAATATAACAGTTGTAAACCAAGACCCATAAAAATCCATTTTTATAATTTCCAGACAGCAAGAACACTACAAGGAAAAAAACATCTCTTAAAGGACAACCTACGTATTTACTCTGACTCGACCCCAGCACAGCAAAAGCATCCAACTGACCTACGAGTAGAACTAGAAAAACGAAAAGCTAACGACGAGCAGACATAACAATTAAATACGTAAATTCGTCTCCTAAAATCGTCAACATTCATCCAAAAAACAGAGTTCTATGAAAATATACTATCAAAACGTCCATGGTCTACGAACTAAATTAAACGAAGTACGTTCTACCATATCTATACACCACTATGACGTATATGTGCTGACAGAAACTTGGCTCGACTCGGAAATAAAATCAACAGAACTCGGACTTAACAACTACAAAATCTTTCGCTGCGATAGAAACTCTAAATCCAGTTCCAAAACAAGGGGTGGCAGAGTGCTAATTGCACATAAAAAAATTGTTATCAAGAAAACTCAAAACAAAAAATAATACACTAGAACAACTATTTATACAAATTGATACCACCGTAAAAAAGATAATAATTGCAACTGTGTACACTAGACAACAATGCAAAGATCTTTCTAAAATCTGTTATAAAACATATATAAACTCTATCGAAAACACAGCTTTGCACTCAAGAAATCTCTGGAAATTTATCAAAACACTAAACAACGACAACGCAGACTATCCACGACAAATGCATATGGACGACAAATGTGCTAACAGCACACAAGATATCGTAAATCTTTTCTCAGATTTCTTTAAAAATGTTTACGATGAGGAAACACCAGAAGAAAAAATTCTTTCATACACATTTAAAAAAATATACATTTAACAGACTGCTACATAACAGAAGAATCTTGCAAAAATAAACTATGTTCCTTAGACATTAACAAACCTGCAGGCCCAGACTCCATCCCGCCAATTTTCATAAAACATTGCTCTTCTGTATTGTATAAACCACTAACCATTCTCTTTAACCAGCTACTATCTTCTGGACATTTTCCTGTCTACTGGAAATCCAACTATATTATCTCAATATTTAAAAAAAGGCGATGAGACTGACATTTCAAACTATCGACCTATATGCATACAATCTGTATTACCCAAAATCTTTAAATCTCTAGTTCTTGATGAAATATATCCCATGTTAACAGAGATAATAAATGGCAAACTGTTACCTGGGATGAGGTGGCAACAATGTAGATTATTGAAATGTTGATTATTATGAGCAATGACGACTCAAAATGCCAAATACAAGGATAAGGTTCTAGTACGAAAACAAGGTATTCGAAATAAAAAAAGTATATTGTGAATTTAAAAAAAAGGACATCCTAATTCTAAAACTGTCTGGCATAAAGGGCTTGCTTAGATAATAGGTTGATGGTGATACCGTGATAAGTCATAGTGTGGCTGAAGCGTGGCTTATCGAAAACTCCTCGTTTTGTAGAAAGAATCTCACATCGTGAGGATGGCAGGGCTGCAGATCATTGGCTTTAAGCCAAAAGGAACATCCAGAAGCAGGATTGATGACTTCAGAGGCCAATCATCCTCCCAGGATGATTTAAATTCAGCTTCCAAGATGGCGAGAGTCTCTTCCAACATCTATGATCTTAATCGTAGCGATTTTTAGTCGATTCGTCGTCTTTCGGTCCAGAGGATCGCTCAATGCTCTGGGCTGCAGTACAAAGAATGATGAACGAATGATGAACTCTTTTCAAATCTCCTGATTTCAATTTGTCCAGGATCACAACTGTTGCATTAAAAAATATTGGAGGGCTCGCAATATTACCAATGCGCAAATGTCAATGGGCAATCACTAGAGGTGCCACACACCGAAACCATAAATAAAGTGTGTATAAGAGGGTGCACACATCTTGTTACAAATACTTTTATGTAACAAAACAACATGGCTTCTTTAGAGGTAGATCAACTTCAACAAATTTATTACTTTTTCAAAACTTTATATTGGAGTCTTTTTCTAAAAACAAACAAGTTGACTGTATATATACTGATTTCTCGAAGGCTTTTGATAAAGTGTCCCACAAAATACTGATCCAAAAACTTCATGCTCTGGGGATCAGAGCAAATATGTTGAGCTGGCAAATAGTTACATATCAGGTAGAACTTTATTTGTAAAAATAAAATCTTTTATATCCAAACCATTTTCTGCCACTAGTGGCGTACCTCAAGGTAGTCATCTTGGCCCAATTTTATTTCTTGTTTTTATAAACGACAAAGTCAACTGCTTTAAAGACGTCAAAGTATTGCCTTTCGCTGATGACATTAAATTATATAAAGAAATAACAATCCTTAGTCACTGTGAAATTCTTCACTCCAATGCTAAAAATTTGGTGCTCACAAAACAATCTTTATTTAAATGTAGAAAAATGGAAAACTTTATCCTTTTTCCGAAAAAAAAATCACTGTTTTTCGACTATTCAATAAATAAAATAAATTTAGAAAGAGTATCGGAAATGCGGGATCTTGGCATACTAATGAATGAGAAACTAGACTTCACGGTTTACATCCAACAAACTGCAAATTAATAAGGGTATGAAAACATTAGGATTTGTATTAAGAACAATTAAAAACTTTGATTAGCAAACTTCAAACACCATATGTGCCAACTTTTTATTTCTGCCTATCCCATAAATTAATGTGAACAACAATTTTAACATTACCTACTTTATCTAAACTCCTATATTGTATGGACTATATTTTGTTTCTTATATTTTATGTTACCTGTATTTTGCTAACGCTTATATTTTATTTAACTTATATTTTGTTTTTAACATACATTATGTTACTTGTATTTAGTAAACCTGTTCTTTTCACTGTAATTTAAAAAAAAAGTGCTGCATTCTATATAAAAGCCCTATGGGCGTTTAAATACATAAATAAATAAAAAAAATAAAAAATAAAATAAAATGAATAAATAAAAAAAAAAATAAAAAAAAAAAAAAATAAAAAAAAATAAATGCAAATATAAATAAATAAATCTTGTTAATACAAAAAATTGTTAAAACATGTTTAAAACATTGTTATTCAATATTTTTCTAAGAAAATAATACGTTTTAGTGAAAACGTATATATTTTTTTGTTGTTTCATATATTTTTAAGAAACAAGAGAAAGTATAAAACGATAGTATTATTGTGCATTATTAACTATTACTTCATTCATCTTTAGGGGTAGATACAAAGCATGTAACTCCACACCTGAAGCTTTGCTCGTAGGTAACAATGATGTGAGTATTACATAAATAAACAATGCGAACGCTATCCCTTTATTCTCTTGCTATACACATAAAGACAAATCAAGCAAAAGGCAAGGCATTTAATAATGCCTAAGCCTTGTATTCCTTGAATTAATTTGAAACCTTTAAAATTTTACGAGTATTTCAACTATTAAATGCAGACATGTAACTGAACAACTTATTTTAGATTTGTATTAGAACAACTACTCTCTTATTATAACTTTATATTACATTGATGGTTATTACCATGTTCGAAGAAAAAGATAAAACTAATGATCTAAACAAAAACATGAAAGAGAACAAGACACAGAAAAGTAAATAAAATCCCCGTTGCGACCGCAATCTTTTTATTCAATGATATAGGCATTACATTGACGAGAATCACCTTCAAAAGTTAGAAAAAGAGTTGTTCTAATAAAAATTTAATATTCATTTAGACTTTTACAAAAAGGTCAATAGGCGTTCCATGTAAATAAAATCGGATATATTTATCCGAGACACTATCTAGGTTACAAACCAGTTCTTAGAACGATTGTTTCCAATGAAAAACGTATTTGCCAAAAACATAAAGAATTTTTTTTTTTAAATGCTATTATTGTTAATTCTGAAATTTGAAATATGACGGTTAAATAAGATGTGGCAGAGGCTTAATTGGATAAGGCACTCATCCCGGTAAGCCGAAAGATTCTGGGTCGAGTCCCAGTTGCGACTGATATTTTTTAATTTTTCTGTGCCTTGTTCTCTGTCATATTTCATCGCAGTAGCTTTCTGAATATTGCTTGCGAATTTAAAAAAAAAAAAAATTGTTTGCTTTACAATTTTTTAAATAAAAATGTGTACTTACTGGGGTACCCCGTTCTAAGGTCACATTGTACAAGTTTTCGTGTTTGAAATATAAGTAAATACCTGTGTTAAAATATTACAAGGGGAAAATTATAAAGTTATATCTAAAATAAAGTACAATACAAGCATTAATCTTTATTGGGTTGCAAAATTGTATCTATATTCTTCCTTCCCGTAACAGTTAACTGTCATATTTAGTGTCTAACTCACTGCAGATCAACTGCAGGGCGGAGAATTTAAACGGAGGAAACAGCGGTCGTAGAATAGTCCGTAATGCAGCCGTAGAAAAGATTGTTTATGACGTAAATGCACAAAATGAGATATTCATCGTGGCGTTTTTATTATTACGAGTTGAAATATTATTAAAGTTTTCCCAACTCAACAGAATGGGAATAAGGCATTCGCCGAATGACAAAACGTCAACGAAGTGCAATGAAACAATTTATATTTTTTTAACCTTTATTTTGCTCCCTTTTCCCGAATCCTCGAGGGATTTTTATTTAAAATGTGCAAAAAGTTTGTATCTAGAGAGAAGAAGAAAGATGAATTAGTAATAGCAAACGTAATTACTGGTTTCACTAGCTTAAATTTTAAGTCGGTGGCGCGAAAGTCCACACTCGATTTTCTAAGCCAATAACTTTGTTTGTAAATTAAAATAATTGTTTTCATTCAATTATTCCGCGTTCTTGAGGCATAATATAGGCATGTATTGTCAACGTGTATTCTGCTTCTGTTTACTTCACAGCAGTCACAAAGTTGTGATGACATAAGACGACATCTGCACAAATGAGAGCATCTTCCGATAGGGTGATACAGCCCCTCTTTGTCTATAATGTAATCTATCAGGAAAACACACAGGTGAAAAGGTAAAACTACGTAAAAAAATACGCCTGTTACTCACGCAATACGCACAATAGGAGCTATGCATGTAACGTATTTATTAGGAGTCCGATGAACGTTTAGAAAGGGGTTAGGTTTAGGTATTTAAACCTGGTTGGACTTTGCAGTTTACAGTCCTTTCCAAATCTGTAAACTGGATTGCGTGTGTAATAGAGATTTTTGAATAATAACTCTTGATTATGCGAGTCAAATATATTTACAGGAAAACGTTATTTTAGAATAATCTTGCTACCGAAAAACCGAATAATTTTCACTGTCACGCACTGGACCGGGTAGTGGTTCAGTGATACCAGTCGGTAAAATTAAGCAATAATTATATTTTAAGGTTGTTTGACCATAAAGGACTTGGCAATAGAATTTACGCTACATGCGTGGCTTTGAAGATATATTCTTGTCGAAGATATATTCTGTACTACAGAATATACCGGATCGGAGACAGGCTGAGGGAGACCTAACCTAAACCTCTCTAGCTAGACTCTCTCGACCTTGTCTTGCATTGCATTGCAGTGCATTGCAGTGGCAGGGATGGATTCATGCGTTCTTCACTCTTGAACACATTGACCCCCCCAGATTCCTACCCACCTCTCATACCCTTTTCCTTTCCAGAACTTCCTTTCCCTAAAAAGACCCTCTACGCAGCAACCCCAAATATAATATAGGCTTTGAGGGTTTTTTTTCTTCAGGGCTTCCTGGGTGGAGCTAAAGTAAAAGAAAAATATAACTTATAATTCTAGTAATTTTGGTAAAAATCTTCATATTTTTGACTGAGCGTTACAAGGTCCTGTTTTAACTCGCCTATTTTGCATTTCAATTGTCGGTATATTTGTTTGTCACATTCCGGTTCACGAGGCACACGATTGTGGCCTTGAAAAATAAATATTTTACCTTTTCAAACTCTTGTGCTTCTGGTAGACTGATCATAAATATGAATATTTATTGAGTGGTTAGTTTGACAGCCTTGAAATATTAAATCTTATATTTTGCTTTGTTATATTAAGTGTTCCTGGGGTCCTAGCACACTGAAATCGTTATCTTTACAATATCGAATCGATATGGCACAACAACCGACGATTTTGTACCGAACCGATATTGATGGGCAATGTAAGGTAATCAAAAAGAAATTGTTATACGCTGGCAACACTTGAGGTACTTTCTACGTAGCTGTCACAATGTCTATGGTATCGCAGTTATAGACCGGGAGCCGGTACATAAATCTTACGTCACAAACCTTGTACAAGGTAAAACGAGCACAAGGATGAAACTACTTTTGTAGTGATAATGGATATTTAGTAAGCCTTAAAAAAGCTGGTGTGCCGCGCCTCTTGGCAGATTCCGCGCAGTCAAGGAACTAGTGAAATTCTTCAATAACACAAAAAAACTTTTACTTCAAAAATTGCTCACTATTTCCATGACTGCGTGGAACCTGCCTAGAGGTGCACCGGCAGACTAGCTTGTTTAAGGCTTACTAAATGTCCATTATCACTACAAAGTAGTTTCACCAGTGTACTCGACGACGTGGGTTTGTATAGCCAGGCTCCCGGTCTATAATACCTGTCAAAAATATCGTAATCCATTAATGTAATAATATGACAACTAACTAATAATCTTCTCTTTTGAACATTTAAAGATCCATTTACATCGAGATTTTTGCTGAGATTTCATAATAATATTAAATACACACACTTTAATATACGTTGGAAGTCCGCATGTATTTTTTGACAATAAAAAAAGGAGTTAATTGGACAATGAGATCATTTTTGCCGTAATACGAGATATATTCGTATGTACGAAACTGTCAAACGAAAACGTCTGAATTCCGATTTAATTCAATCCTGCAATCTTCGATAATCTGCCTCCGTTCATTAATAAACCAGTAATTATGCAGAAAGAATGTCATTATTAATAAAGTTGTGTAGATATATCGCCAGTTAAATAAAGGACAGAGTGATTTACAATCTCGTATCGATAACGAACCGATTGCCCTAGCACGCTTGCACCATCGAAAGGCAGACCGACGTCGAAGGGAAATAAATAAGGAATCGACATACGATGGCAACACTGGGGATCTTTTGGATGAATTTTCGTTTCTTAATTTGAAATGTGCTCCTACGTAAAAATGAAAAATACCAATAAATTGGCAATTTCGAATTGAAATACGAACTCAAATAAATATTGGCGTTTCGCATGTTGATACTGTTTGAGACTAAACGACATTTTAACAAATTTCGTTTCTCGAAATTGAAAGCAATTAATTGATCGCCTTTTAAATGAATAAACTGAGTCTATGGGTCTCGTATACGATTTCTTTAAATTCTAAGAGTTTTTTTAGTTCATCTCTACTCATTAATTAGCCAGTTATTTTGCGTAACAAACGACATTATTTTTAAAAATCTGTACATTGACAGCTTATCTGTCACTCCGGAAGCCACGGTAAAAACGCCGTCTTTTGTCAACCGACTGTCGGAATCATATGTTCACTGTGCTCGCAAATATCGCTAACTGACCATAGACAACGGATTTATTACATTTCGTATTAATATTGGGGTTTTATCCATACAAGAATGCATTCGATTTGGTGGGCTTTTGTCAATCGTCGGTCGGAATATCCCTTATCAATTGTTGAGCGTGCTAGCACATATTGATAACTGACCATAAATGACGGATTATACCGATATCGTATTGATATAGGGTTATATCGATCGACCATGCTAGGACCCCTGGTAGATTGTTCATAAATACGCACATTTGCCGCGATGATTGCAGTAGGTGAGCATGAACCCCCCCCCCTGGTAAGTGACCAAACGTAGCGAACCACTTACGTCAGGTGTGTTGGTAGTCCAATAAATTACCTGTAAATAAATACATTAGTGCACACCCGCCTCCCAAATAATATCTGGTTGTTGAAGACATTGCTTTTATTGTCATTGCGGGATGTCTATATTAACAACCGACAAGAAAGGTTAAAAAATATACTAAAACAATACAGACATCCTGTAAAGACAATAAAAACAATGTCTTCAACATCCAGATACTATTTAAGAGGCGATTACGATTACCGCCGCCCGGGAACCATTTATTGGACAACCAACACATCTGCCATAGATCACCAAAGGTGGTTCGCTACGTTTGGTGACTCCCGCATTCATTTGGTGTGATTTGTCTAGGTCTAGGTTTGATGGGATGGTGATAAAGCATATATCTAATAATACTGCATTATATATTACATTATTCCGAGCTTCTCCATTTAATTAATTTTTCAAAAATTATGCAAAATTTATTGTTGTGCATTTGAGATATGAGAAACGTGTGAAGGATAGATAAGTAGTCTAGTATGGTAATGCTGTTTGAGTAAGTGTGTGTGGGTAAAAGTGTGCGGGGATAAAAGCAAAGAAAGAGGGTAGGATAGGTATTGAAGTCGGTTGGTTGGGAGTGATAGATGGCGGATCTTCTCCACAAATTTGCCGGAAGTGGCATGAACCCTTTGCGAAGGAAGCGTTATGGGAATTTTATGCGTTCTTGTTATCCTTATGTAAATAAATTCACGCTTTACAAATAAAAATATTTTTTCTTTTGCCCTATCTCTCTTTTTTGTGGTGGTTGACCCTTATACTCTGCAATAAAACATGCCTTTTTCATATTCAAACAAAAAGATTTTTTCTGTTTCATTATATATTATATTACGGTAAAAATGTTCAAATTTTACATCATTGAATTCAAATACCGCTTTGTTATATTACTAGCGTTAGTGAAAAAGGACGGTATTATAATTGTGGGGTTGATAATTGCATGTTGGCTAAAATGCGCTATCCCTTGAAAAATCCCATAAACTGATATTCCTTGTCAAGGTTAACCTTAGAAAAGAAATACACAGGGTTAAAGAAACAAACATTAAGGTCAAACCATGAATTTATGTATTTTTAAAGAATATGTAAAAAAAAACTTACCATTTTGGGCGTCTGATTGAAAATTATTATTATCGACATTAAAATCATATTATCGCGATCATATTGCTATCTGAACAGCAAACATATTATGTATATTTATTTTACTATTTTCCTACGTGTGTGGACAGTCGTACTTTCCTTTATTTGCATATTTGTCATAACGTCAACTATTGCCACATACAACCAACACGCAATCACAAAAACGCAACGCTAAGTGTACAGCCACAATCAGGGTAGGTAGTAAGTAGCAGCCGCTTTTCGATAATTTGTTTTCTTTCTTATTAATCAAATTATTCGCTTCTTTTAAGTGAAACAAACCCAAAAATAACATAAAATTACCAATGATTAGATATATTATCAGCACGTGTATGAAATGTTTACGTAGAACCAATCTTCAGAAGCATTATTTAGCCTGAACGCGAAATTTTTTTTGTAACAAAAATAATATCATTTCCAAGGGGTATTCAATCACGCGTGTCTCCTTGCCCGCATTATACCCTGGTATATTATTTCCCAATATCTATTAACAGTCGATTAACCTGTGATGGTTAAGGGACTTCTGGAGTGAGGGAGGGGGGAAGGGATGCGGAGGTTCAACCCTCACTAGCCTCAGAGAAACGTGCTAACTTTACATAAAATAAAGAAACTCGATTGACAAATATCATGGCTTAAAAACATATTTTTCCTGTAGATCAAAATACATTGTATTATTATTCGTAGAACAATAAATCGTCATTTTAAAACTATTAAAAACGTACGAGGCTTAATGCCGTGTGATTGGTCGGCGGGTTCAGAGAGAACTTACACCGCTACCTCACGGGTCTCACAGCGAACAATTTTGTACTGATTTGGGCTGCGTAGACTCGCATTCGGGTTACCACTGCATTCATATTATTTCAAATAGAATTCATGTTTTTTGGTGCTATATATATTGAGATTTGTTGATTTCATACCGAACCGAGTGGGATTAACCTCAGGGCGATTCCTCGACAGTAATTTTTAAATCTCAGTAGGTATTTGTTACTTTTTTTGATATCAGTGCAAATAAGAAGGTCAATATTTAATAATAAAAAAAATATATTTTTTTTGAAACATTATCATTCGAAGAATCGGTATATAAACTGCAAAATCACACCGTGCAACACTGGCGCGAAACAGCTGTTACCGATAGTTTGAAGTTATATTTTACTGCTAAACGGGAAGTGACCGAAATATGTACCGAAAGATGTAAGTTCTTGTTGTTATTTTTTTAGCATCATTGACTACAAGAAGACACTGTTAGCTTGTTGCACCCGCGATACAAAAGATATAAAAGTTTATGTTTTTCACAGAAATAAAGTGCTAACGTTTTAAAACTTTGTAAAAGTAAGAAGAAATCACAGGCAAACTTGAATAAAACGTTTTTAAGAGTATAATGTTAGCTGAATTGAAATAAACGTTGACTCAAATTGGTTGCACCCGCGATTGTGTTGTTAGAATCGCGGGTGCAACTCTTTCACACTACCCTTATTGTGTGATTCATCATATATTTTGTTGTTTTTTATGCTTTCAATAATAATGTAAGCTGTGTTTTACTAGTGATTTATATTTAATAGGTGTGTTTATATTATACTCAGCTTTTTTATAGAAATTCTATGATTTGGCACGCAGTCTCTCTAAAACATCTTCTTTATATTTAAAAAAAAAGAAGTTAAAAAAAACATGGTCACATTGGATGATTAATGGGAAGGACTGAAAAATAAATTAGGCATTCAATCAAAACATTTCTATCAATCTGAAGACGGCCATAGCATTTCCGTGGCGCGAACCTCACTGTCTCGTCTCAAGTGTACATTGGTTTTGAAATCTCCGAAAACCACTACCAAAACAGAAAGTGATTGGGATGATAACAATTTGGAACCTCTTTCAAATTACAAAATATAAAAAGCAATTCTACAAAATACGAAAAAAAAAACCATTTTTGTTTTTGAAAACGATTGATGGATGTTATATGTTTGTAGAATTTTCGGCGAATTTTGACGTAATCGAAAAGAAATAATTAACATAAATGACCAAGAAGTGTACTGATTAGTAATAAGCATTGTTGGATTTCTATTTCATTCCTCTATCAGGGTTTATTGATGTTTAAATACACTTAAACTAGACGAGTTGCACCCGCGATAATTTGATGTTGCACCAGCGATTGCTTGAAAAGCTAATACTTCATTGCTTGTTTTTGTTTTCTATATATTTGTTAATTTTTTTAGTTGATTGGTTTAACGCCTCACGAAATATCAAGGCATAACATAATAAATGTATCACAATTAACAGACTTTTGTGTTTTTGTCTTATGATCTGGAAAGGGTGGGCCAAATTGGTTGCACCCGCGATCGCACTTTGAACCTCCCTTCTGACTATTTAAATATTGCAATAAAATTCTTATAAACTAACAAAAAGTAAACATTAAATTGAAATTAAAACAATTTTTTAACTTATTTCCACATATTTATTTAACCAGTACCGGTTTCATCCTATTATGGACATCTTGAGGCTGGCAATTGACATTCTTTTGTTAGAGAATTTTTATAAAATTTGGTAGGCAGGTACACAATATTAGAGTAGGTACATATGTTTAACATATGTACCTACATATTCGTCAAAAAACTGGTATTTGAGTTAGAAAATCATATTTTCTTAAAGTGAAAACTTCTTTAGCACCGTTGTGATTTGGAACTCGATGAAACGAAAAATAGCGACAGTAAAAAGAGACAAACACATACATTTGACTGGTCAGTGGTTGAGTGGGCATAGCGCTTGGATCCCATCCGGGCGTCGCGTGTTCAATTCCTCGGCTGGCTAAGTCCTCCATCACAAAACAAGCAACATTTTAGGCTTTCTGTGGTGGTAGTAGGAGATTTTCAAACATTGTTGGGTTATTCTTAACCCGGGAATGTTTGTATTTCTTTAAAAAAAAATCTATAGGATTTAGCCTGCGAGAGAATGAGATAGTATAATCTGTCTCCTCTTGTGCGGTGCTTCGTAACCTATTTCTGCTCTTTTTGCGGTGCTTTGTAGCCTCCCCACTCTTGACTACTTTAATTTTCTGAAGGTTTCGCTTCTACCGCGTGTAAATTGCACACTCTGATTTTTTTAATTGACCGGAATTCCTTAACGCAATGGTGTTCTTTTTAACATGAGGCTCAAAATTAAGTTGTTGGCTATTAAAATCAGCTGATTTACGACAGTTCCTGGCTTCATTTAGTTTTTAATATAGTACTAAAGTCAATATGTACGTTATAAAAAACTAGTTAAAACAAAATCGTAATAAATCCACCCATTCCAATGATTGGTACCATATTTGAGATATAATCTACTTATTTTTCAATCATAATAAATGATCGGTGGTAAACAAACATTGATCTGCAGTTAAAATATCGACATAATTGATTATTTCGTAATGATATATTTACTTTCGGAATATTTCCGCCAAGTCATGATAAATCTATCTTTTGTAACTCTTCTCTACGTTATGATAAATTATCCTTCAGGTAAGAAATCTCTTTTGTAATTTGTTTGTCCAAGTGATATATCACGGGCAGGTACTTTTCAAATTCATTTTTATTACCCTCTATTTACCAATAAAATACTCTTCATGGAATTTTAAGATAACAAATGGAAGGGTGATTTCTACAACACCTTTCTTATCCCATTTCAAGATTTGGACAGCTAAAGAAATGGTTGTTTTCTTGAATACATTTTGATTATGCTACATTTAACCCTTGGATTTCTAAAGAAAATATTATTACTGAATCATTATCATACATTTATTCTTTTAGTTTTTTTATTATATATATTACTAGTGAGTATCCGGCAACCGTTGAAATGTCACTCAAAACAATTATTGTTCATTGAAGTGCTGTTGAATGCAAAGTATTGTTTGTTTTTTCCGTCTGGTGCGTACACGAAAAAATCTGAATATTTTTCGACGCGTAAGCAGAACATTGCGCTGTCCGTACGAGATGCATGGATTTTCCAAATTTACCCTTCTAATTTCCCCTACCGCTACTATGTCTCCTTTGCAATCCCTTTCCTTTGCCCCTCCCTTCTCCCCTACCCTACGGCACTCCACCCCTGCGTCCTTTCTCATGCGTTCCCGTTTCCGGCCCCAGTCCCCTTCTCCTTCCACGTTCCCCTTCCACCTTACCCGCATTCCCCCCTCCCGCTCCAACACCACTCTTGGGATTCCTTCCCCCCTCTCGCATTTCTCTTCCCCTCTCCCTTCCTCCTTCCGTCCCTGCCGTTAAACTATATGAAAAAAACCCATTTAAAAAAATTATTATACGTAATTAAATACGTTATTATTTAAACAAATTTTATATCACCAGAGATGAGCATTACATAAAGAAACCACAGTCAGTCGCAAGAACAGTCGCGCGCCCAACAACTTACCAAATTTTCATCGAAATCGGAGGAATGGTATAGGAATGCTTACGGGACAAACAAAGAAACATACGCCTGAATAATTTAGAAGCATTGGAACTATGTAAGCAAAGAAAAATAAATTCCAAATTAAAAAAAAAAAGTCAGAATTAACCGACAGTACGATTTTAAAGTTGTACCATTTCTCCCTATGTAAGCCCCACCCTCCCTTTGCCCCTACCCCTATCACTCCACCAACTATCTATTGTATTTACCTCACAACCTTCCACTGTAGGTACAATAATTTAGTTTTTTTGTTTATTGCCCTGAAGAAGGTTGTGTACAACCGAAACCGGTCGACGAATATAAATTAAAATTAAGTGGTTTTAAACAAAGAACTTGTTTAATTTTGTAAAGAAACATTTATACCTGGTACATGTCATCACAGACGACCTTAAGGATATCGAGGACATGGAAAGGCAGAGAAGAGCAATATCAGTTAAAGCGGGTATGCTGTCAAGACTGTTTTTACTCCTGCAGCCCCAAAGTTAAAAGAATACTGTTCAACGCTTTCTGTACCTCGCTGTACACATCAGAACTGTTGACTACACTGCAACCCAATGGCATAAGTTAAAGGTTGCTTACAAGAACGCTTATCACCAACTTTTCCGCCTACCGAGATACTGCAGTGCTATGGAAATGTTCCTGAAGGGACGAGTGCATACTTTCCGTGCACATCTCCGCCACCGCATGGGAAGTTTATGGCGCAGACCATCACCGCCATGAATGCCTGGATGGAGTCTCCCCTGATGGCCCTCTGGAGATGGAAGATGGTGAAATACCCCCCGTAAACGGCTGTTTGCATTAATTTAAGTGTTTAATAATTGATTTCTCATGCTTATTTGTTTTTATTTAATTTATGTGTTGATGTTAATTATTTTTTACCTCATCTCATTTTTTATCTTTCTTTTGTTATTTCAAAATATGGAATCTAATGCATTGAACTTCCCCGTCATACATTCTGGATTAAACGATTTTTATTATTATTATTATTATAACAATTTTTTTAACATCAGTATTTTATTTTTAACAAGCGTTAACAATCACTAAAATAAAACCCTTTTTGACGCTTTATTTCTAATTGGTCGAAACTTATATTGCTGATGTTAACTTAACTTACCTTGTGTCTGTAGTTCAAATAGTGCAAATTCATTGAATATTATTTAAATATTCAAAACTTATAATATATATTGTTCCATACCTCTGTGAATGGAGAATGGAACTAAATTCTCTAAGAATTCACTTTATTCTTGAGTATTCTTCAGCTAACTTATGCCTGTATCCCCACCCCCCCCCCCCTGCGAAACCTCCATACTCCTCCTCGAACTCCCTTCCTCCCGTTCAACCCCCTCACACGGACCGGGCGGGGAATGCATGGATTAATGGCACTAGCTGACTGGTCGAAATCTCTAAATATTTTTCGCAATGACCACTGTTAATTACGAAGCTTTCAGCTGTGGAAAAGTCGGATTAGAATTAAAAACGCGAGCAATTTAAAAAAAAAGATCGTTACGCTGATTGAGATTGTAATTGCTAAAAACAGGCATGCCGGTTTTTACCGAGAATTTTGAATGAAAAACAGTGTTTGTCGTCATGGCTAACACACATATATTGTTATGAGTTATTCTCGTTTTTAGCCAATAAAAAATTACAACTTTAAATTATTTAAAAATTATTATTTAAGTTGTCTCACTAGGATATACTTGTGACGAGATAGACTTAGAGGTACATAAAAATGTATTTAAACTTAATTACTTACATGAATATTTAAGGTTGATAATAGATTATAAAAATGCAATCAAAAAGAAAGATAGTTGAAAGTGTGGATAAATCCCATAAAGAGTGTAATCTTACAAATTAACGTAGAAAGAGATGAAGTAAAATAGTAAATACCGTGAAATCTAATTACGTAAGTTAGATTTGACAGGATTTTTATATTTTTTTTGTGGGTTTGGTCCATGTAAATTGTTATTTCTGTCTAAGTGCAATTAATTTTACAGATGTTTGAAATAGTGTGACTTCCTATGGGTGCTTGCAATCCATTTCTTTATTTCGTGTTTGAATTTGATCATTGATTCTGTTTGTCTAATCGTAGCTAATGGTAGTGTATTGTATAGTTTGCAAGCTATGTATTTAAAAAGTCTTCGTCCAGAAGTGGTTTTTGCAAAGGGAGTTTGGAGAAATTATTTGTTTTGGACTCGGGTATTGTGTATCGTTTGTGCTGCTTTATATAGCTTTATAACGGCGTGAGCCACAATGACCTTATTTTATGAATATGAAGAATAACGAAGGAGTATGTGTGAGACAATGTATAAATGCGATTGATGAAAAGAATGTGTGCCAAGACCGAGATGTTTGGCAGTCCACCCTCTCTGCATATTTCGTTACGAGTTATTCTCGTTTTAAGCCAATTAAAAAAAAATGGCTTTATAATGACGAGTACGTTTGAGATAGTGTATAAATGTGATTGAAGAAAGAAGTACGTGCCAAGACCGAGATATTCGGCAGTCTATCCTCTCTGCCTAAGCCAGCGGAATGGGCGTGATGGTTCTTTATCATTTACGATATAATGTAGGTACGGGTACCTATAATCACACAAAATATTTTAATACAAACTAATTACATTTTCCACAAAATACTTTCATCTACCTGTCTCTGTGTTTGATTTCTGAACCAATGATTACTCATAAGCCGATTTTGTAGTTTAAAATTGACATCTTATTGTAATTTTTTGTATTGGTTTTCTTGGAAATTGTTCTTTGAACTGTCGAGTCTGACGGAGTTTTAATCACAAGTAAGATAAGAGGATATAATTATACCAAACCATAATTTAATGGTCGTTCATTTTTGATTGGCGAAGGCATCGGTAAGTGTAATAAACATTATTTTAACAAATATTTACCAACGATAAACACTATTGGTACCCATGTAAACACGGGTTATGCGCCAATGAAACTCAAACATTCGAGTTGTTGTTCATTTTATAATACATCCATAAAAGGTTCAAAGCGAGGTTATGTGAAGAAGATCAGAATGCACGCATTACACATTCAAAAGCAGAAGTGTGTTATTTTTCAAAATAACGTGAAAAGGTCTAGCATAAATTATTAGAGATGGGAATCGCTGGTCCTTTTTGCAGAGTTCTGAGGAAGTTTTCCGGGCGAATGGCCACAGCGAATTTTTCCACCCGCCGCCTTTTCCCGCCCGGCGTCATATTATGGAGGCATATCTACCCTTATCCAGTCATAGTGCTTATAGACCCACACACCCCCACTTCCTACCTACATACTCTGTACTCTCTTTGAAACGCTTTCTTGGTGTTGAGAACTGGTTTCATTAGCGGAAGTGGAACCAAATCTGCAGTTTTTCAAAGAGAAGAAGTCATCCGTTTACATACAGCGGTATTTTTTTTACTTAGTGTGACTTTGGAAATATTTCAAAATATTTTTTTAAATAATTTAATAAAACTGATAAATGATTGTACTGCAGCGCAATGATGTTATTAAAATATTGAATACGTATAATTATTCTTTGCAAATATATGTCACTTAGGGCTTTGAGTGACATACATTTTAGAGTGTCTTCTTTAAGGAAAGCAAGGAGAGAAAGGTTTGGGAAAGAAGAGGATACCAGGGATGGGTTAGAATCTGTGGGTCAGTGTATCCAGGAGTGACGGAAGTCTGAATCCATACCTCCCACTGCGATGCAAGGCGATGGGTCGAGAGTATGGCTGGAGAGGTCAAATAGTCAAATGTGAGCCCCGCCACGCAGTGACCTGGATAAACTTCACCCCACGAAGCCGGGTGCTAAATCACCAAACGTAGCGAACTACTTGGAGTGACCTGCGGTAGAGGTGCTACTTATCCAATAAATGGTTCCTGTACAGTTGATTGCCTATACCTTCCACGGGAACCAGAAGACGGAGAAAATAGAAAATATAACATAATCACAACGTTTCAAAGTGAAGAAATCATGTAACGTTTATTTTATTTCTATGAAAAAATATTAGACTTCGCTTTACCATAACAATTTTTATACAATATTTTTTTCGCCAATCTCCCCTAAATAAAGTCATGACTTGTGTTCTGTTTAATGTTTTTTTGGATTATTTATCTTGATAAATAAATCACACATTTACGCCTTTATTCAATTTATAGTTCACAAGATGTGTTTTCAATGGTGTTAAGGAAGAAATAATGTTTCCACACTTCGGGAAATAAATTGTTTTATAAGCGTGATATATCTGTGGATGGAAAAAAAAACACTTTTGAATAGCACTTTTCGTTTATTGGCTGTGAGACTAGAAAACTTTATGGAATACGTAAAGTAACTACATGTTTTTGTATTTTTTTTTTATTCAGGTGAAAACTTGATGAAACGAAAAATAGCGACACTAAAAAGAGACAAACACATACATCTATAGTCTTTAGCCTGCGAGAGTTAAGATAGCATAATCTGTCTCCTCTTTGTGCGGTGCTTCGTAGCCTATCGGTCTGCTCTTTTTGCGGTGCTTCGTAGCCTCCCCACTCTAGTGTACTTTAGTTTTCTGAAGGTTTCACTTCTACTACGTGTGAATTGCACACTCTGTTTTTTAAATTATTTTTGCTCTCTACATATAGGAGACCCTGAGGAAAAACATTTCCTTCAGAGCCTATTTCGCGTCTTTGGGGATACTGTGTGTAGGTTTTTTTAGTGAAAAGGGAGGATGTTCCGGGAAGGAAAAAGTTATGAGGGGTTGTTAGGAATCTGGGGTCAACGTATATGGGAGTGATGAACTTACGAATTAATCCCTTCCGGTGCGGTGCAAGGCGATGGGTCGAGAGAGCCCTGCTGGAGAGGTCTAGGTTGGCTCTCCCTCAACCAAACTCTCCTGATCCGACCCTCCATGCGGTAGATGGGCAAACGCATTGGCCGCCCAGACCTAGACAAACCTCATCCCATGAACCCGGGCACGTATTTCCAAAACCTATACCAGTTTAGTCGTGGTAGCAACAATTTACATTTTAAATACTCCTCTATATTGGTTGTTTTTTATCACTTTGCAAAAATAAAATTATTCTAAAATCTAGATAAAATAATCTTTCCAATGTGTATATTAGAAATTGATTATTTTATTTCTAAATATTAAAATGTTGATATTGAAAATGTAAATGTGACTGAACCAGTATAGGTTTTGGAGATACGCAACCCGGGCTCCCATGCTAAGTTACCAAATACAGCGAACCACTAGGGGACCTATGGCAGGGGTGTTATCAAATAAATGATACCGGGGGCGGCGCGCAGCGCGCGGCGGTACCCATACTCGCCTCTTAAATTGAAATTGGTTACAATCTCCAACAAATATCAAAATAAAACAAGTTGTATAGGTATTCATAATTTTATTACAATATTCATATTGCTTTTGTGTGAATATGAACAATAGAAATGTAAAATAATGTTAAATTATTTAAACAATAATAATAATAATGTTACATTAAAATTTTTGGTTAAGTAACAATTCAATAATACATTTAAATATCATAAAACTACGTTTAAAGAATTTCATACATGGTTATAAAAATGAACAAATACACTATTTATTAAACACCAGAATAATTCTTGTTGAAACCTGAAAGAATTTGTTTTGTTTTATAAACGTTTTCGATTTACGTTTTAAAAGCTTTTACAAAAACGTTTTACCTTGAAGGTGGTTAGTTACTTCTTATTTATTCCTAGATATATTCTGTTTGATCGGAAAACAACGGAATTGGTAAAGGGTAAACACACTTTAATTCATCCGCTTTTCAGGAAAGCGTGAATTTCAGCACTTTCGAAACATATATAAAATCACACGTTTTGTTGTTTTACCTCTCAGGAAGGCATCTGGTGCATTATGTGTTTGAAAAATTAATGTTTAGGTTAGTGAAGTGTAAACGAAGCAAATAATATAAAACATTCTCAATATAATATATCGCTATGCTATTGTATTACCAACATAAGGAAAGTGTTTGTTGTTTTAAGCGAATCTTATGTTAAAATTCAAGATAATAAAACATCACGCTTCTTTCTCAAGTACGGTAAATTTGAAAATTTTCAGGTGATACGAGTAGGTATAATGGTCTCAGCAAGAGCTCTCCGTACGCGTATTTCCTTTTCCGTGTTCAATAAGAGGCGACCATGCCTCGAAATCAACACGGGTTTGTATCCCTATTTCACCTTCCAAACCCGTGTTCAATGGAAGGCAAGCAGCATCCAATTGTGCACGGGTTTGTAACGCCAATTCTCTTTCCAAACCCGTGTTCAGTACGAGGCACGTATCCTCCAAACGTGATTATAACATAAAAAAAGGAAATGTGTGCATACACGCACAATATATGGATGGGCAATAAAAAGCAAACGTTTATAGATAGACTATAAGTCCCTGGCGTTTCCCGGGCTTTTTGCAGGTTTTTTTTTAATCGGATTTAGATAGACATTTTTTCTAATTTTGAACGTCAAGGGTGCAAAAATTCACAAATAAGTGTGCTTTAAGGGGTGGGCGGTGATGTTGTGTTTTTTTTCATTAGGTAGTGACCTTCCTCTTGTTTAGAAGGTACATGTGGACAATTTCATCAGTATTGGAAGAAAACTGTAGATTTGAATAAAAAAACAAACCCACTCACAATACAGACACTCTTTTCCAAATAATATTTACTAGCTGACGTTCCCAGTGATGCCAGAGAGTTCTTTAAAATCTGATGTACTCATAGATAGTGATCATTCTTTTTCAAGGTCAAGTGAGCAAAATTTCATAAATCTCGGAATAAAACTGTGAATTTATATTTAAAAAAAAAAAAAAAACAAACCACGCCACGCCGCCCGCCTGCCTCCCAATACATAAATACATAAAGAAGATAGATGTTTTGCATTGCTAATTTGTCTAGTACATAACATAAAATTAAAAAAAAAAATTGGTATAATCCATTCATAATCTCCCAAAATAAATTCATTCCTAAAACTGAGGACATTTCAATATTTCACAAAAACATAATTTTGTTGGTAATGCGTTCACACAGAAATATTTTATTTAAATTTTAGTTTTATTTCTTACGTAATCGTACGTAAAACAAAAAAGGTTAAACTGCCTCGAAAATGATTTTATTTTAGAAGCCAATTACGAAGAACGAAGGTTTGCTTTCATAAAATGATGTTTGCATTAGTTAACAACTCTTCATCATTAGCACAACGTGATGAATATATTTAAACATGTAACTTTAAAAATTTGTCTTTATTTATTTACAATAAAGAATAAAACATTTTCGTCTTAATTATTATGTGGGGTAACAAAAGAGCCTTAATGATAAACATTTAAACTATTTTACAGTGTCAAAAAACTACGAATATTGCAATATTAGTTGGTGAATATTTAGAGTAAAGTACTAATTATTTCTCTTCACTTTTCAATAATTTAATTTACGTCCTGAAATGTGATTGATTTATCAATGTGTTCAATATTATAATAATTTAAAAAAACGTAGAAAATGAGTCGAATTAACAGAAACTTTGTTAAAGCTTAATGAACTTATTGGCAAATCAATTAAGAACTCAGGCGATGTACGTTTAAATATATCAAAATAATTAATTATTTGTTGAAGTCTAATAAAAAAACTAGAGAGTTTCCATAGTATTTAATTATCCTTGATTTGAGAAGTATTAATTTGAGAATCAAACAATTCAATGAAAACTGAGCAAATTGATTTATTTTTTAAGGGAAGCCTGGCATAAATAAAACATTAACTTTGGGAAAATCACTTAATTCTTAATTTATAACAACATGATAACCGGTTTCTACATGGCCGTGCTCTCATTAGGGTGTTTTTTTAGAGATATATAAAATCAAATTGAAAAAAAGACATTATAATAATGTCTGTGATATTGGCTTTTTTTAATAGATATTTTTATGCCATTATAGTTTAAATATGATTTTGGGCATGTGAGCGCCACGGATAGCTCGAATGAAGCGCAATGGCGAAGTCCAATTTTCGACAACTTTATCGAGCAGCTGGGGCCATATATTGGCAATAACACGGAGAATGTTGACTTCCAAATAGTCCAACATCTCTGGTTTATCAGCGTGGACTAGAGACTTCACACACCCCCAAAGAATGTAATCTCTTGGTGTAAGATCACACGATCGTGGAGGCCAGTTCACAGGTCCATTACGTGAAATTATGAAAATAAACGCAACAAATTAAGTTTGCACAATTTGCAAGCGCTGTTCTGTCGTCACTCTATTTATGGTGAAATGGCAAAACGTACTGATTACAAATCAACTGTCAAATTGACAGTCTGTAGAAACAATGTTGCCAGTTTAAAAACCAAACCTCTAAAAAAACACCTTTATATCGATCGCGCAATTAAATAGTCAGACACCACGAAATTTCAATTGAGTACTCTCTATTTCGAACAATATTCAAATTACTTGTAAACAGTAAACAGTAAACACCACCAAAATTATAATGCAGAAAAACTTGTAGTAAATTAAACAAATTGTTGATGTTTTCTTGGTCATTTGTAGAATATTTCATAATCTCATTCTGATAACCGGACCAGAATCGATTTATAGTATATTTAAAATGTAAATCACAGACACGTGCAAATAATATTTGATTTATGGTGAGCGTTCGAATATGGCTTTCCTCAATGGGCCGTATTCATAAAACTGAAGGATATCCTTGTAAGTATAAGGTTTTGACTTGAAGAAAAAGGTAGAAGTATAAGCATTTCATGTTTTCGTATTCATAACGATTACCTTATACTTGCAAGAATATCCTCCAAGAATAAGTAAAAGAACCTGTTTTCGATGGTTTGTTTATTTACGATATTTCTTTCTTATCGGTGTTATTTGAGTCTTTGAGTAGAGTACTTCAATCAGAAAACATGTATTCATCAAGCAGCGATAGTGAAAGTACAGAAAAAGATAATGCTACACCCGAACTGCAGTTGACAGTAGATGAAATTGCCAATGCCCCCGTGATTTTGGAAAAAATCTTTGTAATCACGAACAGATGTTGATAAACGCTGCTTGTAGTGTTTAATCTCTCTCAGTTCCACATCATCTGCCATCGCTACACCTGATCACTACAATACTGAGTCTGCAACTGACCACACTCGAAATTATTGAAGGATATTCTTTTTATTTAGAGTAAAAGGTAACGTTTATGAATAACCAAATACTTTTCGTGAAGGATATGCTCATACTCTATAAGGTTTTACTCGGAATATTATGAATGCGAACCGAAGGATTTCCTTTATATTCTGCAAGTATAAGCATAACCTTTTTTTATGAATACGGACCATTCTCTCCAAATTCGTATTTGGAGACTAATCGAGACTGACTGATCAACTGGACGATCGATATATGAGTAAATTGTTCCTACAGAGTTTGCCCTGATTAAGGCATATTTTTGTGAATATTTCGAAAGAAACAGTGTTTCAATTTAATGAAGATAAATCACTTCGTAAATCACCACTATTTAATCAAAATTTTCAACTTTTTTCCAAACTAAAGGTTTCTTCATCAGGAAGAGATTAACACAATATTGTTAATCTTATCCTGACGAAGAAACCTTAGATTGTTTTGAATAAATAGTGGTGTTTTACAGAGTGACTTGTTTTCTTTTACTTAAAAATGATGCAAATGATGAATTTGCAAAGATTGAAGAAGTAACAGTGCCTCGTTTAAAACAGTAACTAATTTCCAAAGTCATCATACATCAGGTTTTAGAGCGGAATTATCTGAACCACTACTCTTTTCAATATGGTTGAATCAAATACCCATACTTTAATTTTCTTTGTTTTCCTAAAATAAAATATCGCATTCAAAACAGTCATAAAAATACTACAACGCAATTTTCATGCTAGTTAAATTTTAGTAATAATTTTGTAAATTATCTACACTGTACATAATATAATATATCGTATTTTTTAACAATCATACATAATAATTATATTATTTATAATTAATACATATTATTAAAATTTAATATTACGTTTATGATAGGTTGGTCTCATAGACTCTAATGAATTATTAAACATAAATTCACAGTTATTATAAATATCTACAACACACATTATCTTTCAGATATTGTTTTTATTTTACCAAAACGGTTTCTCTATTTACAAAAACTACGAAAAAAGACCAAACACATTTGAAAATTAATGAAAAAAAAATTGAGAACAATAATCAGATCCCAAGAAAGATTAAATAACGATAATGTTAGTAGAAATAATTCTAATAAGAAATGTAATCTGGCTGTGTTGGTTGCTCTCTTTTTGCAACTTGTCTTTGTTTTTTGATCTTCATGTATCCTAAGACGGATACCATGATGATGAATACGACGAAACCCATACAGCATCCAACTATTAAGCCAAGTCTTCTCGTAAGAACTGATGCGAAACCCATTGAGTTATGCGGCATTATGGACTCGTTCATGAGGCTTCCTGGAAGTTCCAGAGTTACCACTGAGGTGCACTTGCTGGTGGGAGAATCCACCATCTGGGAGAGGATGGATTCGCTGAAGGTGTCCTCGGAGGAGTACTGGAGGCTTTCGTTCTCGGGCCTCATGGCGATGCGGGCGTTGGGGCCCGCGGGACCGCGCATCGGCCAGTCTCCGAGGCCGAGGACGCAGATGACATATCTAGTGAAGGACTTAAGCTTGTTCAGCTTTGTGGAACGAGCTGATGGCTCTAAAAGCTTGCCACGAATCTGGAACAAAGAAATAAATTAGTATAATGCTAGCGCAAATCCTCGAAAGATCGAGGGACATTATAATAAATTGTTGGATTTGAAAGATTATGTAAAGAACACATCGGAACAAAGATGATTTGGTAGGCGGTGTGAGAATTGCCGCCCCGGGAAGCATTTTTTTTTACAATTAACTCCACACAGGCGGCCCTGAGGAAAATAATTTCCCTCAGGGCCTATGTCATCTGGGATGCTGTGTGGAGGGTCTTCTTGAGGAGAGGAAGGAATGAACATTGGTCTTGAAGAGACCCATGTTGTAGGAAGGAGGAAACACAGAGGCCGGCAAACCATTCCACAGCCGAGCTGTTAAACACAAGAACGAGTCGAAGAAACAACCCGTTCTCATGTGATAAATGTCAACCGTGTACAAATGTTGGGCACGCATTTGGCGTGTTTCCCGACTATGCACCGGTGCCGAAGGGATCAATGACGCTAGTTCTTCGGAGCATCTTCCATTGTAATACCGGTAGAACAAGGATAGCATTCCCATCCAACGCCTGTGCTCACTTATTGGATAACCAACACCTCTGCTACAGGTCCCCCAAAGTGGTTCACTACGTTTGGTGATTTAGCAGGGGAGCCCGGGTTGTCTAGGTCTTGGTGGCTACTTTTGAGATACTGGTTAAGGGAGTCCTTTTGATCTCTCTAGAACGAATCTCTCCACCCATCGTCTTGTACCGCAGTGGGAGGGATGGATTTATACTAATTTCTCACTCATAGACACATTTACCCCAAGATTCCTACGCAACGCTTTTACCTTTTTTTCTTCCCAGAACTTTTCCTCTTTCCTTTCCCTAAAAAGATCCTTCACACAGAATTTTCAAAGATGACAAAGGCCCCGAGGGAATTTGTTTTCCTCAGGACCTTCTGTGAGGAGCTAAGACACAAAATAATTTTTTTTCCACAATGATAAAGACAAAGAAATATAAAATCACGAAAAAGTATTTATATTTAGGTAGGTAACAAATCTTTATCTAAATTCTTGAAACATCGGTCACAATTTTTAAAACGACAATTAAAATAGTTTTCTGTTAAAGGTTTCATGCTACAGGTAGGCCCTTGTACTTATTTCCTCACACAATCAGATCCAATTTTGAAAATGACATATAAATTCAAAACAAATCCGAGTTCATTGGATCAGAGTTACTCAAACAGATCTACAACGGAAATTAGCATTTTGGTATTAAGGGCTGTCGCGATCTTCATTGCTTGATCGACATTACGAAAATTGGTGAGATGTAACGCCAAGGGTTCGATTCGAACTTTTCCGAGGCGAAGGATGCCGAGAGTTTCTCTCTTCGCCTTGTTATCTTCAGTTATCTTTTAACCTGAGTACAGGCGAGGTAAAGACAGAAACGGAAAGGTTGGTGCATTTAGAACACTCACCAAAGACGTTACATACTTTAGACGCGGGGTAGAAATCTCAAAGTGGGAAGACAAGAACATGACAATTGTACCGATCTCGATATCTAGTACTTTAGTACTAAACTGTCACTCGTCAAGTAAGGTCATGTCTTGCCAGTAGGAAAATTGCATTTAAAAAGCGCCAAAATGCCCTCCGTGTGATGAGAAAATGTTTCCATTACACGGCAAACATTAGTAAAAGTGAAGAAATAACATTTAATTTATATGTACACACAAATTACTTATTATTATCGATTAATATAAGCAATACATTTGAGTCATTTGAGAAAAAACACATATTCTTTAAATTGTCTTATGGTACGATCACACTGAGGTCAACTTCCAACTTCAAACTATCGGACGATTGCGTAGAAGGGTAGTTCATGCGTTGGAAGTTCGAGTTGGAAGTTTGGCTTCAGTGTGAAAGTAGCATAACTTTTTAATAAATGAATAACTTTTGAATTAAGAAATTACTGAAAACCGCTGAAAACAAAAGAGTGTTGCTTACTTGCCACATTATTTTGCCAGCATGTGAGACTATGGCGAGTCTATTTATATAACGTCATTGACTCGCACAGGATGCACAACTAACTTTTATTTTGTCGTACTATCAATTTAAAAAAACGGCCATTTGTGTTATATGAAGTACAGATTTCGACTAAATTAAATGATTTAAAACAAGCCTAATAAAAAAAATTAAGAATCCATAAATCTAAGAGTCAAAGGGCCATTTTAAAATATTTTCTTTTTCGTACAATCTTTATCCAATAAGCCTCTGAAATCATGCTCTGCTGAAGAAGTTTAACGGAATCGCAGTATTCGGCTCCAACATTAAACGGTTTCACTATAATGTGTTTATTTATCGCCAAAGACCGCCAGCATCGCGTAAAATCCGGTGTCGTCGATTTTGGATATGAACTCCTAATAAAAATTCATCTCAGGAGTTCAGAAGAGAGAAGAGTTCAATATGAAATCGAGCAAATACTTAATTCTGAATAAAATCAAAGGGAACTCAATCATGGGTTGAAATATTGGGTAAATATTTTCGGGCGTTAAATGAATCGCGAATGAAATTCTGGGATGTAATTTGAAAGATAAATAATCAGTTTTATAAGAGTTAGCGGTGGAGCACGCACAGTTCATACGGGCGTACACGTGGGGAAGATTGTGTGTTTTCCGGAGAACTTTTTCATGATGTCGCATTTAATTAGGCTAAGGAAAATTTATCTGTTTAACCGAAGATTTGTTTACGAGAAGCCACCGTTTAAAGCCTTTTGCGTGCGTGTTGGGCTTGTACAGTTTACCAGGAACCACGAAGCAATTGTTAGTTATATTACGGTCGTAAAGAAAAACAGATTAATAGGTACACTTTTGTTGGTAGTTGACGTGTAATCAGTTCATTTACACAATACTATCATTATTTGTTTTTCATTACTATTATCTATTTGTAATTTTTTTTTAATAATATTGATATTTCAGAAAGAACACAGCAAATTTACAGAGCTGACTCTGGTCTAAACTTTATTACAATTCAAACTAAATCTTCTTTTGGTCAAAGAAATTATTTTTATCAGGCTTCACTCATATTTAATAGCCTTCCGGAACACATTAAGACATCTAATTCCTTGAGCACTTTTAAAAAGACTGTTAAATTATTAGTGTTAGCCGAGGATTGCCAATTGTTTTTCTCTACTTTATCCTTTCTAAATTAATATCATATTAAAATAGTATAAGCATTCCCTGACGAAGGAACGTTTGTTCCGAAACCGGTCAGATTTGCACATTTTATAAGTGGTTTATACAAAGTTGCATTGTTTCATTTTTTTTTTTATAATATCATATTATTTATCTTTATTTTTTCACCCTTCTCTTGCCAAATTAATAGCACAATATATTAATTAAATACACATTTCTCATCTTAATTCTTTTAAAATAAATATATTTTTTTATAAAAATCAAATCTCAACATTATGGTCACCCTACATGTTTACATTGTAATGTAGTATCACCTTCAGCTAATTAGGTACTAATCATACTCGTAATCTGTAAGAAACACACAACAATATTATTCTTCAATAACTGTATATTTTGTGTTATTTTATTAAATTGTAGAGTTGTTTCACAAAAATAATTTTCATAAAAGTTGAAGTAATTTCTAAATTTATTTGGAAAAAGGTCTTGCAGAACAAAAGTGAACTGTTTTTCTTTATTCATTGCTTTGATGGTTATACTCGTTTAATTTGTGGATTTTTCGACCACCGTGCTAGGCACGTGCCGGTGTTGTAGATTATTACTACTTACTTATTGAAAAACATGTTATCGTGGATTTTCAATCGCATCAAAGATGCAAAGATAATAAAGTATACAATAAATAAAAACCCTGGACGAACTGAAAGATTGTCGACTATGGATTTTTTTACGTTACGAGTAGCTTAATACAGGAAGCCCTGAAGAAAATAATTACCCTCAGGACCTATGGGGATATCTAAGGGGATACTGTGTGTTTAATAATTAAATATAATATAATATATTAAAGCTTGCAAAATGTCCCACGTCAGTTCAATAATAACAAAATGGTTGATTGGCTCAGGTAGGGTGGAATCTGAAAAACTATTAAATGATGTCACTTAAAATTGTACATGGCCCATTAACGGCACATTTAGTAAAAATTAAGTACGTATATTATTTAAATAAAAAAATGAAAAAAACATTTTTCTTTTTTTTTTTTTCTTTTTTTGTTCTGGCGTTTTTATTAATGTAAATTTAATTTAAAAAATTAAAATGAACATTTTGTTAAAAAAAATTTTTTTTGCATTCTCACCAGCATTTGGTTCCTTAGAACGGGCAATCTGCCTAGCTAGGAACTAATATCGACCCACGAGACATAATAACACTTGTACACATTTTATAGTTATTTTTCAATGTTATTATTATGTTATTTTTGCCATACAAATGTATCAAATGTAATGTTATAAATAAATAAATAAATAATGAAATTAAGGAGAGGAAGGAAACGTGTGAAGACTGATGCTAGCGTCATGAAGAAGATTTAGAAAGGGATGCTGGTTTGGAGATGTAAAGTAGGTGAACGTAAAAAATAGTGTAAAGAGAATAATTTGTGGCACCCTCCACGATGACATTGATAAGTGTTATCTTAAAACGGAATCTTTGTTATTGATCGAAACTCACCTCTGTAAGATTCTCCTCCGCATAGTAGGCCACCTGGTACCCGTGCAGGCCCGAGTGGTTCCTACTCTGCCAGGACACTAGTACGGTGAAGGGCTGTATGTCCTGTATGGCGAGCTTCAGCACCAGCGGCTTGTCGCAGAACTGCACGGGCTCGAGGCGCAGCAGCAGCAGGCCATGCACGGAGGCAGGCTGCTCACAGCGCGGGCCCGACACGGCCGACGTGCCCAGTTGGCGCCGGTGGTCGCGGATCCACTCCCAGGATTCGTGGGTGTCACAGTCACAGATCAAAGGGTTGTCTGAAAACATTTCAAAATAACAAATGAGTCTAATGAGTGCCTTGTGGCATACCGTTAATAGACCTGTTGCAACCGCTCTGTCTTCCTCACAAACGATGCATATTAATTTATTCTCACCTTAAAGACTTTTACGTGTAGATACAGGTAAGTGGTACAAATGAGCATAAAAGCAATAGGTAAGATGTAGAAAGAAAGGTGACGATGGAGCTATCAATGCCATGACCATACTTGTAGTGTTATAGTTATGTGCAAACATCATGATAATAATTGACAGAGTACAATATAAATTCATGACGTTAAAAAAATATTCTAAAACGATTTCTTAACATAGGACTTTATGTAAGTAGGTAGTACATATGTGTGTTTTTTTATTGAAATATAAATAGTGCATTTAACTTTTTATTGCGAATTTAATCCTTTCGACTTTCCCGCAAATAAATATACCTCATGTTTTCATTAGTATCTTGTTGTACTTAATGTTATCGAAGAGAAATACAAAAAAACTTTTGGATTTATTACGTCTTTATATTTCCAGGACTTTCTTAAGAACCAAAATTCGATTTATTTTTAAGTAAAAATACCTACTTTAAGGAAATTACAATAAATTATTTATAACCTCGAAATTAAATTATGTTTCCTAAAAAAACCTGAAAAGCAATAACATAACAGAACTAACAAAAACAACACAAAAATCTATTGATATTCGAGTATTTTTTTTAAATTAGAGGTTCAAATCACCACAGAATAATGTAAAACAATAATATTGTAATATATAGACCTCACAACAGAGGTGTGGTCTGTAAAACAAATCTTTGATAGAAAAAAAATACGTGTGTAGGTATGTATAATAATATAATGTTTTTGGAAGAAAAAAATAAAAATCTCACCTTCAGTTTTCAACGTCTTGATATGTGTTTCAAGCGGCCTCAGCGAATTCAATGGGAGTCGTTCAATGTAGTTCTTGCTTATATCCAATACTTTTAACTTCTTTAATGGCTTGAATGCATCTACAGAAATTGTAGCGATCCAATTTCCTTGTATGTGCAACTCGGTTAGCCCGTCCATGAACTGGAAAATACCTTTACTCAATTTGCCGATGTTATTGAATGACAAGTCCAGGGTTTGTAGGGACCTCAAATCCGATGGGAATTCCTCTAATTCCCTTAAACGATTATGAGTGAGGTTGAGTAATTTCAAAAGACCCAGTCCTTGTAATCTTTCTTTTGGTAATAACTCGATATCATTGAAACTCAAATCGAGTGTTACCAAGTTTAAAAGTCCTCTGAAAGCTCCTGGAGAAACTCTCGAAATGATGTTGTGTCCCAGAAACAAATGCTGCAGCGAAGAAAAGGATTCGAAGTCTTTACTCGTGACAATGCTCAAGTTTGTTCCGGTAATATGAATCTCCTGAAGTGACGGGTATTTATGGGTTGTACTCAAGTCGTGGATTCTCGACAGCGGGTTGGTGGTAAAATTCAGCCACGTCAAACCGGGCAAATTATACTCCGAGAGAGCTGTCATCGGCAACTGTTTGAAACGATTACACGAAAGATCCAGCCGTCTCAAGCTGTTGGAATTTTGAAAAAAGTTGGCCGGAAGAGTTGTCAACAAGTTGCCACTTATGTCAGCGGAAGAGAGATGTGTCAAATTCACCGAAGCGAATCCCGTTAAAGATGATATAGTGTTGTCGCTTAAATCCAATTGTCGCAGATTTGGCAGGCCACTCACTTTGAAAAAATCCAGCGTTGATAAATTATTTTCCGCCAAGACGAATATTTCAAGGGAAGTTATGTTGTACAGCGCGTAGTGTGGGAAATCTGAAAATTGATTACCCTGCAATTTCAACTCCTTCAACACACTCGTGCTGCTGAATATTCCCTTTCGCAATTCTTTCAAGTTGTTTCGACTCAAATCGATTCTTCCCAAATTTATATTCTTCGAAAACACGTTTTCCGGCAGCTGATTTATTTGAGAGTTGTCTAGTAATAGAGTTTGTAGGGATGGTAAACGGCTGAATGCATTTTCATCCAGCTCTGTAAAGTTGTTGTTGGAGAGCTTCAATATCCTCAGACCGGGAATATCCAGCCTCGCCAAGTCTTCGCTTTTTATAAGATTACTTCCTAGCTGCAAATCATTCAGATTGTTTAGACCGGTAAAAGCGCCTTTCTCAATTTTCTCGATTGAACAATTTTTAAGATTCAATACGCGTATTGGGAGACGCCCTTGAAATAAATCTTCTTGCAAGGTTATCAGAAAGTTATTCGAAAGATCGAGTGTTCTTAGTTTCTTCAGGGCTTCGAACGACTTGGACTCAATATATGTTATATTATTTTCAGATAAATTGAGTTCTTCGAGTTCATGGAGCTCGTCAAATGTTCTGTTTGTTATTCTACTAAGATAGTTTCTGCTCAAGTCGAGGAATTTTAGAGCTCGCATCGGTTTAAAAGTTTCATCCTCTATTTCGTGAATACTATTATTGGTTAGATAAATGCGTTGTATCATGAATAAGTCACTGAATAAAGCTCTTTTCAGCTTGGTTAGTTGATTATGTCCGAGCCATAGAATTTGAACGTTGGATTGCCGGGCGAAGAAACTTTCGTGAAAGGATGTGATTCTATTTGAATCTAATTGAATCGAGACTAAGGAAGTAGAACTACGTAAAAATACATCTCCCACTGTTTGTAGCATATTTCCCTGCAGATTAATGTGCTGCAGACTTTGTAAGTTACTGAAAGAGCCGGTCTCTATATCCGATATTACATTATTTTGCAAGTGCAATTCCAGTAGCGAAGGTAAGCCAGTGAATACTTCATTCCTTATTACTTCCAGTCTGTTATTGTGCATTCGGATTTCTTTCAAACTCGCCATATTATCGAACGTCCCTGGTTCAATTTCTATTACCCTGTTATTATCTAAACTCAGCAGAGTCAGTTCATTGTTGTAGTTGAAAATATTCTGCGGAATTTGCGAAATAAAATTAGATCCCATGTGGAGTTGGGTGAGGTTAGTTAAAGTAGCCAAGCACTCGGGATCTATTCTCCTAATTGAATTCTGCTCTAAGTAAATTACCGTCAACATGGTCGAGTGCGTGAATGCATCGTGCGGTACTTCGAGCACGTTGTTTTCCGAGAGAAATAACTCCCTCAAGTCGGGCAAATCGAGGAACAATCCCCCTATGTGATGTACATGATTGTGACTTATATCGATGGTTTTCAGCTTTTTGTTCATTCTAAACGTATCTCTATCTAAAAAGATTATCTTATTTTGACTTAAATCTAGTGATTCGAGGTTCTTGAGTGAAGCAAAACCTAGTTTGTGGATCGTTTCGATCGAATTATAATAAAGAGACAGCGTTCTCAGGGACGGGCACGATCTGAAACAGTCTTCTGGGATTATTTCGAAGTTATTTGAACTTAAATCTAAGAAGACTAATGAGTCGAGTCTCGAGTACCCGTCGTCTGGTATGGAATCTATTTCATTCCACGCTAATCTGAGCGACCTCAGATAGCTTAACCTCCTCAGAGCGGCCATGGGGAAAGCTTTTAATTTGTTTTCCGCTAGCTCTAACTCCGCCATGGAGTCTTCAAGTCCGGCGAAGGCAAACTCGGACACTTTGGACAGCTGATTGCCTTTCACGTTAAGTTTGATGAGGTGCAATCCGTACAAGCTGTAACTCGGGATTTCTTCTATTTTGTTTGATTCCAACTCCAGCGAAATGAGCTTATGGAGGCCGGCCAAAGCTTTCTGCGGGATGTGTGTGAGTTTGGCTGCTACGAGAGCCAGTGACTCTAGTGATGAGCTCAGGGCTTGCAGCGCATCGTCGTGCAGGTCTTGCAGGCTGGAGTGCGAGATGTGCAGGTGCGAGAGGAGCGGGGTGGCCGGAGGGAAGAGGTCGGCGGTGAGCGAGGTCACCCCGCGGTCCAGCTCGTACACGGAGAGCGAGAGCACGCGGCCCCCCGCGCTCGGAGCCCCCGCGCCCCCGGCATGCAGCAGGGACAGCACCGCCCGCAGGGAGCCGGGCGTAGCGCCAGGGCACTCCAAGAAGATTCCTGAGAAGTAGACCATTATTTAAGTACCACAATTTGTTTGGATTTAAACCACACTGGGCATATATATTAAAGACGTGTAAGTGTGTGTAGTAAAATACTACATAATAATATTAAGTAGATTTTTTTCAAACTCCTAATGAGAAGTAGACTTAATTTTTGAGTAAGGAATTCAATAGTTGACAGAAAAAAAAATGGAGAAAAAACTTCTTAACATTCATGTACTGAGCGATAGTGGAGTGGGGAGAGAGAAGGTGGGGGAGACGGAATGGAAACGCGAGAGGGGAAGAGGACGCGGGAGAGGAATGGGGGGGGGGGGGGGGGGGGGGAAGGGGAACGGGACGAATGGGAAAGGACACGCAGGGAGAAACCATTTATTTATTAAATGGCGTAGCAACGTATGCCGGGTACACAGCTAGTACATAATAAATCATTACTTTCATATAAAAATTGAATACAAAAGAATTATATATATAGTGTAAACACTTGATTTAAATTAACTAAAATTTAGTGTTCCGTAAACGAATTAGTATTGACATGATTGATGCAATGAGAGATATTTTTAGATCGTGTGACTTGTTTTCATTTAATTTGAATAACTTATTAAATTTGATTTACTTTGATTAAAAAAATACCTAATGATGATTTTGAAATTTTTCAAGGTTTTTGTTTCTTATTCCTTTGCACTGTAATTTACCTTTTTGTTGAATAATTAAATTTTTACCATACATTGATTAATCTAGGTTTGTAAAAAATCGGTTCAATGTAGGTACTTTGTTAATACCAGATGTATTTTACACCCAATAATTTTACTACTTCCAAGAAGGTTAGTTTAATAACTTAGAAGTAACAAATATATTTATGCAAACAGGTAGGTCACTGAATATTACATGATACACGGTACACACCACTTTTCAACAATTACGAAAGGTTTGCTTCGATTGTTACGTTAGAGACATTGACATTGATAGATCTTACCCTACCCAACCTGACGTAACCCTTTTCAAATTAATGAATGAAAATCAATGAGCTCCACATATTCCAAATGAAGGCTTTTACAACCAAATCATTATACAACAGGCTGAAACACATATAAATACATATTTTCACGCGTATACGGGGAAATATAAAGAAAAAATGCAATGTTTAGTGTTTTAATTTCAGTTTGCACAAACTCAGGTACTTTCATATTAATAAAGCTGTTTGACAGAAGTTTGGGGATGTGATCCTGTGTTGATCATGGCTTGACGCGTTGGTGGAGCTCCCTCGGTTTTTTTGTGAATAACTGTGTCAGATTACGCTCAACCGTGCTAAAAATTTGCCGGAATACGTATTTTATTTAATAGATTCAGTTTTGAATCTTAAAATTGTTGTTTTTGTGTAAGTAACTTGTGAGGGCTAATAATATAATAATATTTTAATCACATATCGAAGTTAACATAACAGTTTTAAGTGCCACCAAAAATGACTGTGACCTACAGGGATACTGAGGGGTGAACCCACTTGTAATTAATGATTATTAGTTTTTGGCGCCGTAGGATAAAGCCACTTCATATGAAGCAGATAAGTTCCATATTTTATTTATACTTTTCACTTGTCACCTAAATTAATGTTTATTCAGCTTTGTTTTCAAAACAAACTTAATACGGATAATGAGATTGGTGGCCCGTAACCATTGGCGAAGGTAGAATGATTTATTGCATTCATTGAGGCAGACTTTGGTTGATTGATTTTTACTATTTCAGGAAAGGTTGTGGAACACTGAACTCTGACAAAAATTATGAATTCACCGAGATACATAGATTAATCTATCTGAACGAGTACACAATAATCTCACGGTTACATAATACGTTTCAAGTATACTTTAGGTTAGGTTTTTTTATTTCTTTTTATTAAGGTAGGTAATTCATAAAAGCGCTATGATGGTTGATGAAATACTGGAATAAGAAACTTTGCTTTTTGTGAAGGAAATAACTTACCAGTCATCGAAACATATAAAACCACCTCAACAAGGAAATGAAGTAAAGGAACACCTATGAAATAATATGAAGATTTAAGATTTGGACACATGGTGAGGCAGGGAGGATCTAGTCACATTGCGGGAATCGAATACCGCGAAGCAAGAAACAGAAAATGAGAAGCAACGGAAGCGGGAAGCAAGAAGCAGCGAGAAACGAGAAGTGGAATGCAGTGGGAAGCTGGAAACGCTATGTTGAAAGCAGGTAGCAATTAGTCGGAAAAAAAAACAAGAAGCAGTAAGTGGGAAGCAGGACGTTGTTAGCAAGAAGCAATGGAAGCGGAAAGCATGAAGCCATAAGAAACAGGAAGCAAGAAGCAGGGGCAAGCTGAAAGCGTGCAGCGGAAGCTTCAAATAACGGGAAGCTGGAAACGAGAAGCAAGAAGCAGAGAGAAGCAACAACAACAAAAGAAGCAGGGAAGGAAACTGAACGCGGAAAAGAAGAAACTGGAAGCGAGAAGAAATGGGAAACAAGATAAGCGAAATGCGATAAACGAAAACCACAGCTCACAACCAATTCCTTTATTCCTGCCCACCCTACATTCCAATATTGGCTTATTAGGTTGCCATGTATACCGGTCGATTGAATTCCAACCTCCTTCCCATCCTCGGAGCACGTGTTCCAGTCCTAACAAATCAGTGCCCCTGGTGTACCGGTCTCACCGGGACAGGAGTGCTCCTGGCTGGGGTGGTACAATCGTATCGTATCGTATCGTAAAGCTGTTTGACAGAAGTTTGGTAAATGAGGTTTTTTTTTTTTAAACATTAATTCCTTATTGACAGCCCTGCATTATTGCAATTCTTTTTAGAGTCACACGAACTAAAAACATCTTTCACTACAACAGTCATGTCAATACTAATTCGTTTATGTACTCCCTTATACCACAAAATCAAAGCTTAGTAACC
The DNA here is from genome assembly GCA_929108145.2 of Limnephilus rhombicus. NCBI lineage: Eukaryota > Metazoa > Arthropoda > Insecta > Trichoptera > Limnephilidae > Limnephilus > Limnephilus rhombicus. The sequence goes on from OV815278.1 coordinate 40,399,717, forward strand.
ACCAATATAGTAGATATTTGTAATAGCACCGAAAGAACTTACAAAAAAGCATTTCACATATTTTTTGAAAACGGTTAGTTATTAGTGAACATTTTGTTCCCAAAACACTAAATTTACACTTTTATAATTGTTTGATATTCCATTTTTATATAAAAGTAATGATTTATTATGTATTTAAAGATATTTATACTGTAAATCAATAAACAATACCAGTAACAGTAATAAGTAACTAAGAATTTTTCCCTAAGGCGAGTATCATAATATATATGTATGTGAATAAGTTTAAAGCTTATAATCTTAGTGAATAAAGCTTTCTAGTTGCGGAATAAATAAAAATATTTCAACTGAGTATTAAAATATAACTTTTAGAAATTTTAGAGAAAGAGTACTAGAATGATCTTCTTAGATTACCATACTTTAACGCCTCCTGTAATGTCACGGTATGAACGTGAATAACAGCGTAATAAACAAAATTGTCTTCCTAAAGGAACCTCATAAAATACGACAAAACTTCCCACCAAATTTAAAACATCATAAACACCAACGAATACCCACAACATACAAAATATAAGTAGATACCAACTAAACTGTGGTTGTCGCTTTTGAGGTTATCACGGTGTTATTAGTATATTTATTGATCGGGTGTTATAATGGGTTTTAGCTTTTTTACATTTGTAATTTCCTCGGAAAGCTGTAAGAACGGAGAGCTGCTAACGCACGGGATTAAAGTGATTTTATTTTTAAAAATTCGGTATGCAGTGTAAACAAATTTTAAATCAAAATTGAAATTGAAATTCAAAATATCATTAAAATTTAAGCTCCAGAGCGCTACCTACACCCAGCATCTCCAAAGATGACATTGGCCCTGAGGGAAATTATTTTCCTAAAGGCTTCCTGTGTGTAGTTAATGTAAAAATTGTTTTTGAAATTGAAATTAAAGTTGAAATTGATAGAAACTAACTAACTAACTAACCATCACGCCGTTTCTCCGCAGGGGTAGGCAGAGAGGACGGACCGCCAAACAACTCGGTCTTGGCACACACTCCTTGCCTTATTCACATTCATACATTGTCTCATACATGCTCTTCTATTATTCCGACTCTCCGGATGGCCCGACTCAAGCATCTGATCTCGGGCGTCCCCGACTTCTTCTACCATTCACAAGTTGATAGTATTAATAGTGAAGAAATTGGATAGTATTATTGAAAATGAAGTAGAAATTGAAATCGAAATGGAAAATGAAATTGAAATAAAAAACTGAAATTAAAATTGTTATTGAAATTCAAATAGAAATTGAAATAAGAATTGAAACTGAAACTGAAACTGTAACTGCAACTCTAACTAAAGTTGAAATTGTTTAATTTGTTAATTAAGTCGAATACTTACCATCTTCAAAGTTGTAACACGGACAGATAGGGTTGTCCGCGAAGCTGGGGCACTCGCCGTGCACCCCCTCGGGAGGGCCTGCGCCCCCGGGCCCCTGTCCCCCAAGCGCCCTCACCAGCGACAACACCACCAACACTACGCACAGCATCACGTCACTGCGCACATCTCTCCGTAACGAACACCTACCCGCAAGGATCACTCTTGAATACGTCTTGTAGATTTGGTAATCTAAGGATGATTCTTTGAAACTTGTGGACTCTATGAATCTATGGTTTCATTGGTTTGCTGCAGTTCATATTAATATCAGATGAGCGTTGTGATTATATTGAAAATTCAGAGCTAGTTGGCTCAATTGACCAATTATTGTGTTATTTGGTTGTGGTAGGTCATTTTCGAGTTATTCTGCTTTTTTGGGTGCGTTTTATAGATTTGGTGATCTGTTGAGGATAATGGACTACACCAATTGCTCGATTGGGTTGCTGTAAGCTATTGTCACGTTTTATTCACATGAAGATGCCTTTTCTTTGTATACGTCTTGCTGTGGATTTTGAATTTTATGGTTTCAGACGCTGGGCTCAATTATTTGTTATATGGTTTGAAGGAGTTTATGATCTTTGTGCCTGATTAATTATGCTTTTTTCAGATGTGTTAATGGATCAATAGAACAATGCTATTGGTTTACAGTAGGTCATTTTCGTAGTAGTAGATTTCAGTGATTACAGTATTGTTGTTTTTCTAATTTTCATCGTAGGAAAATCTTCTGCAGGATAATCTGTGGACAATGAGAGAAAAAAATTAATGTTACATTATCATAGTCAAAACCTAGAAAAATAAAACAAAAGTGAAAAAAAACCACTATTTACAATTTTAACGTATAATGATGACACGCATGCCGAACGAGCTATAAGCATGATATTTAAAATAAAAATGACCTCTTTGAAACCAGCATCAACAAATCGCTCCCACAGCCTCTCTACTAGAGTATAGGTCTAGGCCCGCCACTACCAAATAACGAAGTAAGTTTTGTTGACAAGTAAAGTTCACTGTTCAAAATAGTTTATTATCAACTCTGTTTATAATTTAATGCGTTTGCGATAAAAAAATACACACATCAGTAGTAGCAACGAGTATCAACAACAATCGCCGCCACTCGCAAACTGTTGTTGCCTGATGGCACTGACTTGTTCACGCAACACTTCAAAATTCATCGCGCGTCTAGACCTGTACTCTAATCGGACTTAATTACCTTCCTTATGACGCCACCCAACCGATAGCTCTTTTGAGGATGCATTTAAAAAACCTTTTAAAAAAAATCACCATTGAAATTTTTTTCCTTGAAGAAAAGGTCTTTTCGGTGAAAGAAAATTTTTATTTCTATCAACAGTTTAACAATTTTAATGGAATCTTAACACTTTTGTTCTTGCTACGTCAGCTGTTTCTCTAAAAAAATAAGTGAAATATCTTCCATTTTCCCCTTTCACGCTGAATCGTTGGACCGTTGAAGCGTCCGCCTTAAACGTGCTTATCAAACAAAAGCCTCCGACTACGGCACCCGTTGAATGACAGCCCGTTTTCCCGCCTTTCTGCGGATGTTCGGTGTTACCACCGTGAGAACGTCAGCTGAATTGGGTTCCTACTTTCCATCACAAGGGGTTATTTTGAACACACTTCTTTGTATTTATATCTACCTTGCCTACCCAGGAAACCCCGCAAACAAATATCTAGGAAAGAAGTGTTTACATCAACTTGGCTAGTACACGCCTGAAAAACTTTCTCCGAGGAGATTGAAAAATAAATTTATGTTCTTCGTCGTAACTTCCTACATACGCACAGCGCGGAATAAAGTAACTACTAAACCTGATTTACCTTCGGATCTAAACGTAAATTAAAACACTTTATAAAGGGTTTAATGCCTTGCCTAGTATACATCATAAAGTAATGATTCTTCAATGTCTTTTCAAGGGTCGAAGGCAAAAGAAAGAAGTTTGTTTGAAGGATATATTATATTAAAATTTTAGCTAACGTTCCCCGCTTTATTCGAAAACAACTGTACATAAATTTATTTATTTATTTATACTGCGTTTTTACAGGTTGTTCACACACATGTGAGAACAACCCAGTTATAAAAACTCAGTTAATTATACAAATAAGATAAAGTAAAAATTTATATACAATCAATTAACCAAATAATAAAATAATAATTTTGGAACAGATAAAATAAAAATTAGATAAAAAAAAACAGTTACATAAAGAATTTAACAAAAAATCAAAGTTTGCTCAAATAACAATTAAAGAGAGGCAAGATAAGAGACATAATTAGAAACAAACATGATACACATAATAATTTATCACATATTTTTCAGCAATCGGAGAGCATTTTTTTGAATCCATATAAATTATCGACAAAAATATCTACTTCAGCACACTCTATCTTATTATACAGTCGACACATTTGAGTCAGAGGGCTAAAATAGGCGATATTGTTTTTAAATGTATTCAGGTGAAACATATTATGGCGTCTTAAGCAATGGGAATTGGGAACATTTATATCAATGTTGCTAAGACACAATGAAGTATCAAGATGGCCGTGAATTATTTTATGTAAACATATTAGATCAGTCAATTGCCTTCTGATTTTAAGTGTATTAATTTTAAAGTATTCAAGTCGCATGTCGTACGATCTAAGATGTTCATGTAATTGACATTTAAAAGATAACAGTCTTAGCATTTTTTTTGAACTGATTCTACAATGTTTTCATACTTGCAGTAATGTGGATTCCAAATAGTGCTTCCATATTCAAGTTTACTTCTAATTGAGGCATTGTAAAGGGTTAGAATTGATAGAGGATCTTTGAAAGGTTTACATATTCTATGAATAAATCCCATCATTTTAAATTATTTGCACTTAATGTCGTTAATGTGTACATCAAATATGAATTTCGAATCAAGAGTGATTCCTAGATCTCTTATGGAAAACACTTTTTTAAGAATAGTATTATTTATAACATAGGAAAAATCCTTTATAATTCTGTTACGAGTGAAGTTTAAAGTGAAACATTTTTCAACATTTAAGTGCATATCATTGACAGTACACCTGTTATTGAGTGTGTCAAGGTCATTTTGAAGCAGTTGATGATCAGAAACAGATTTAATTTTACGAAAAATTTTAAGATCATCGGCGAAAAAAGCATAAATAACCTCCAAAAGTTGTAGGAAGTACAATGCTAAGTATTTGATTAGTTTAGTAATGTGAATGCATTCATTGTTTCACAAAATGATTTTGTTGTAAGTTCAAAAGTTATTAAATTCTCTCTTGGCAACACCTCATTGGCAATCGAAATTAATTAATTTAATCAGGGTAACTGGTATTTGATTAGACGTAGATCTTATAGTATAGGATTTACATGGGTGCAAGCACAGAAGTTCATTTGAACGCAGAACCGACTGTGGAAATATTATCACATAAAAGCAGAACAGGAGACTTAGACAATGAAATGTTGTGATAATGTTGTGATAAATGTTGTGGCTCCAACTTTGTGGGTAAGTATTACGTGCAAAAACGATACCGCCAACTGATTGAAATTACGTTTCCTCAATATTAAATAATGCGTATTATTTAATTAAAAATATATATTATCAACATCTACAAGACAGTACCCACACACGTAAATACTTAATATCCCGCACCGAGCATCAAATAGCTGATTTCCGACATCTTTTTTTCTTATTATCAATAATTGCCAACTCTATCACGACCTTTAATTTGTATCGCATTCCTGTTTTACGGTTCGATTACTAAAGTTCACAAAGCATGTCGATATTAATTTTGTACACGTGATCGAACTCTATTTCGCTTGATAATTAAACGTTAATTAACGACGTTATTAAAAGTTAGTTATCTCGAGATGAATCAACACATCACGGCAAGAGGCGTCAAATGTAAAGCGTTTCGTTAGCGTAGGGGTGAGTCGGAGAAGTTTTTAACGACGCGACGTTTGATGCAACCGGCTTTACAGTTGAGGATCCTTAATGAATAGATGCTGCACTAGTTTATGTGATGTGTGCACGGGCCTTAACTTCAGTCGTTAAATAAAACTTAACGGGGCTAATTTTTACGAAAGCGGAATCAACTTTGAATTTATTGAAGAATTTTTTAATTAATTTATTCAAAGTTTACGCGAGTTGTTTGCATCGTTTTAATATTAATAAAATTCACGATGCTACTTTCCTTCACCGTGGTTGTTGAGAAATTAAATTTTGTTACTACTCGTCTAATAAAACAAGTCACTAGATTGCACGGCACGCCCAATTAATTTAAGTAAAAAAATGACATACTGAGATAATGGATTTTGAAATTTAGCATTTTCGGTATGCACCCATGGTGGTTTTGGTGTCATTCTCTTTGGAATTTTATGCTCTACGCTTTCGTGTCCAATTTTTACTCTAGTTTTGTTCTCATATATAACAGTCAGTAGCCGAGCAGGCTTCGCGCTTGGGTCTCCCCCAGGCGTCATGTGTTCAATTCCTCGGCTGGCTAAGTCCTCCATCACGAAACAAGCAATATTTTCCACTTTCTGGGATGGTAGTAGGACAAATATTGTCAGAATATTCTCGTAACCCGGGAATGTTTGTCTTTCTTAAAAAAAAAATCGTAATATCTTAAGGCTCCGCAACCGGGCCCGAAAAGAAGAAGATGGAGAGATACGAAATTACGAATGTTAGAGGAGAGCGCTACAGCAACAAAATCGATGCAAAAAATTGCGAAAATGTTTAATAAAACACGATTCGTCTAAAATAGAGCAAAAATCTCGAGGGCAATTTCTTAAACAGCATTTAATGAAACACTGTGATTTTTTTATACATACCTATAACTTGTAAAATAATTGAAACAAACTTGTTCATTATCATTTTTGGAGCATACTTTGCGATTTTTTTCTATCGAGGGAATTTTACATAATTTGCGTTTCGGCGCGGGCAATGTCTAGGCAATATTATTGTATACACATTTTCTACAAACTGTTTAAACAATTTTTGTTTTTGCTGTATATACCACTGTTTGTTTTTTTCTAGGTACTAAATAAAACTAATTTTAACTATATTACCCCCGCACAGGCTGCGCCTTAGTGGGTTCCCACATTATTGTTATGATTTTCAAAATATATAAATATAAATTGTAAAATATGGGAAACATAAAGGAATAAAAAAATAAATAAATAAAAAAATTATCTTCAAGAATAATATATATTTTTTCAAGTGCTTTAAAACTTAACGTGTTTAAGGGAGATATGTAAGAAATCGGTAGTAATTCGGGTAGCGGGCCCTTAAGAAAAAAAGGACATTATAAAACCTTTTCAAATTGGCAGCCTAGTATCTGTTTGAAGTTTTTTAAATATACACTTGTAGCCCAGGATGAGTTGTAACTTATTCACTCTTATACTCTCTTATCAAGACTTGGTTCACTCGGTTCGGGAATTGGTCTCTGAAATATGACAACGTTAATGGACAAGTGGCGAATCCTGAAGTCGAAAAACGTGGATTCACTTGGTGCGTGCTTATTTGATTGTTTTAATTTAGTTTGTGCTTATTTATTTAAACGTGCTGCAATTCACTACCCTCACCTCCGTCGTGAATGTCGAGCGGTATTGGCACAAACGTTAATCTTTCCTTACTTATTAAAACGTGATTAAGGTGGCGGCGCTATTCGTATGTCTTTTTTAATAAATTATTATATGGCATTGGTTAGACATTTTAGGTCCAAACAAACGCTTCTTACGGAATTTTTTTAAGTAGGTACCAAACACGGAGTTCAGACATGTATTTTATGTCTGTATGATAGTTGGACAGTAATAATAAGAACCCTTTCTCTGTTATACCGGTGGCAAAACTAAGGTTTTTTGTACACGCGTACAACGAAGTTTTTATTTTTCATCTTTTTCACGGTTGAAGCAAGTACGGAGTAGATATCGCGTAACATTGAGTGTACTGATGATATATATCATAGATAGTATACGTTGTACATGATACATTGTCTGGATTAAGCTCTAGCTGACAGGATAATAGAAGGAGAAAGAATTCGTTCACTATTATTTATATCGGACTTTATCCCCGTATAGAATGGAAATCATAACATAACAAAAGCGTGATGCTTTTTTTACTTTATTAAGATCAATTACAGGTTAATAACAGAAAACCACAAATTATAATAATTAGGTTATAACAAATCAAATCAAATCAAATAAAAAATATTTATTGTAAAATAAAAATTACAAAAGTTGTAGCTTATGGGTAGACCCCATTTCTTCCAGCTAACCACATTTATTTAATTACAATGTTTATATAGTATTATTTGTTTAATTATAATTACAATGTTTATACAGATAAAATAATAATATTCCAATGAAAAAAAAAAAAAAAAAAAATACAAATATATATACCAATAAAAATAGGCGTTTCATTTACTTGAGGTATTCACTCAACGTGTAGTGACATTTATTAACAAGGAAAGTGTTTAGTGACGATTTGAATTTGTGTGTATCTTGTATTTGTTTAATGTTATGTGGAAGGTTGTTATATACTTTAATGGCCATGTAGTATGGGTCCTTTTTGGAATGTTGTTTTGTTTGCTTTTGGTATTAATAGGTTTTCTGTGAGCCTTGTAGCGTATTTATGTGTTGAGTTTTTTAGTGGGAACTTGTCTGTAGATGATCGCACTAACATGCATAACTCCATTATATATATGTCTGTGACTGTTAGAATTTTCAGATTTTTAAACATAGGTCTACATGAATCTAAACGACCGGAGTTTGTAATTTTTCTTATGCATCTCTTTTGTATGATGAAGACATCTTTGGCGTTTACCGAGTTTCCCCAAAAAATAATACCGTATTTTATTATTGAATATACATAACCATAGTATGCGGCTATTACTGATTCGGTGTTCAATATTTTTCTCAAGGTACCCAGAACATAAGAAAAACTACTGATTTTTGCTACAATTTTTGAGACATGTTCTTTCCAGTTTATGTTTATGTCTAATTCTATTCCCAGTAGTGAACAGGTTTGGGAAGGTTCGATAATATTATTATTTATGTTTACATTTATATTTATAGGTGTAGCTTGCACTGGACAAAATTTTAAAATTTGGGTTTTGTTTGTGTTAAGTGATAGATGTTGCGATAACAGCCGGTTTGCTATTAATTGGCAAGTCTCGTTAACTTGTTTGTTAAATTCGCCAACTTCTCCATTACATTCAAACAACAAAGCGGTGTCATCAGCGAACATTGAACATTCTGTGCCAGCAATTATTGGGAGTTCGTTTATATAGATAAGGAAGAGGAGAGGCCCAAAATGCTTCCTTGTGGCACACCCTTGTTTATTTTTCTCCATTTAGATTCTACCATGTACTGGACCATTTTTTCATCGATATTTGAAATTTGAACTTTCTGCTGACGATTTTTTAAGTACGATTCAAACCATTTTAATGCTAATCCTCTAATACCTACATGTTCAAGTTTAATTAGAAGAAGCTCATGATCAACATTGTCGAATGCTTTTGAGAGGTCGAGAAAGATACCTACGGTTTTTTTACTAACATTAATATTTTCTAGAATTTTGTTTAAAAAATTGAATACTGCCTGTGTTGTTGAACGGCCTTTACGGAATCCAAATTGTTGTGGACATATTATCTCAAAGTTTTCGAGAAAGTTAAAAATGCGATCGTACATGGCTCTTTCAAATATTTTTGAAAAGTTTGGTAATAAGGATATCGGTCTGTAGTTTGAGATTTCCTTTTAAGGACCCTTCTTATACAAAGGTACAATAATAGATTGTTTTAATTGTTCTGGGAAGGTTCCTGATTCGAAAGATTTGTTAATTAATATTTCCAACGGGTAATTTAACACAATAAAAAATGTTCACATCGTGCCCAAATAATAAATAAAATAAAAAAATTATAATTTTTGTTTGAGATAAACTGTCTAAACATAATCTAGATATACTGTCTAATACTGTGTAATATATAAAAGATACAGATAAGATAAGATAAAAAACAAGAAAAGGAGAAAAAATAAATACATGTATAATATATAATAATAATTATGAAAACTGAAAAACACAAGACGTAGGGTCGAGAAATAATATATAAATTTATAAAAAAAATACGAGTAAAAGTAAAATAGTGAAATGTAGTGTGCTAGTTTTATGGCTATTTTTTTTTAATTATTAAAAAAAAATACTGAAAAAACACCCGACGTAAAGTGGAAAAATAAAATATGTACACACATATATGTATTACATTATTTTTAAATTTCAAATATCAAAAATACATAAAAATTACGGAATCAAATTTTTAGTTTTGTTACAATGAATTAATCTATTTAATAATGAATTTGGGAGGCGGGAATGGGTACCGCCGCCCGGGAACCTTTATTGGATAACCAACACCTCTAGGTCACCCCAAGCGGTTCGCTACGTTTGGTGATTTAGCAGGGGTGCCCGGGTTCATGGGGTGAGGTTTGTCTAGGTCTTGGAGGCGGATGACCAGGACATATTGAACCCCAGATTCCTACCCACATCCTCATCCCCACCCCCAAAGATGACATAGGCCCCGAGGGAAATTATGTTCCTCAGGGCCTCCGGTGTGGAGCTCATGTAAAAAAAATTGATTTAATTTAGGCGCAATGTCACTTTTAAAGGCTCCCATTGGTTGAGATATGAAACGGAAATTTCGTTAGGTCTGCGCTCATTGGTCGCTTTGATTATGACCTAACTTTTCAAGTATTTGTTGAGATTGTTTTGGTAAAATTTCGCTACTATCGCGTGTAAACTGCACTCGATTTTTTTTTTACTACTAATAGTTTGGCTGAAAAAACATGAAGCAGAGCGGCGCTTACATCAAATCCCTTTCCAATAAAACCATTAAGGTTAACCCTCAGGTCTAGGGTATATTTTGTCAGAAAGTAAAAATAAATTCAGCTATGTAATCAAATCCAAATAAATGGAATATTTATTAACCTATCCAAAAACATATTCAGCCTTACTAAAAAACCCAGTTAAAATTTTATTCAATTGACAAACGGCCGCGGATGTGAAAACATTACTAATTAAAAATTTGTTCATTGAAAGAAATACACATGGTTTTCACGGCCTGAGAGGGTAGTTTATCTCTGTTTTAACCATTGATGTCCGAACGATATTTGTAATTTTTCCATAGTATTTTTAATGTTCTATATATTCCTTATTTTTGAAGGTGTCGTAAAAACAAATACCTTTTATGAAAACTAGATAAAATTACCTTTTAGATTTGTATATTTGAAATACAGTTTAGTTTTCAAAAACTGACATATTTTAAGATTCAAACTCGGAAATAAATGGAAAAAAATTTCTTACCAAATTTTTTTTGACTAAAATGCAGAGAAATTAAAAAAAAAACAAAACTTCAAAAACGAAACAAAAAAAGAAGGAAACTATCACCTCACTTTTCCTTGTGCATACAATAAAAAAATAATAAAAAATTTCAAAGTTTTTTTTATTGCTAAAAAACTAACCTAAAAATTATACCGTCTTTTATATCAGATTTCTTGCATCTCTAAAGACGTTAATTTCTTTTATGCATTAAGCACACATGTATTAGATATTATTATTTAAAAAAAAACACTACTTTCATAAAATTATCGTAAAATAAAACCTTTAAATGTAAATTTGAATTCTCATGTATCATATAAAATAGTTTTTGACACTTCAATTTTCAAAGTCCGATTATTGCTTTATAACTTGACTAAAACTTATGAAAAACCACAAAAAACACGGTAAATATATCAATGATATAAATATAAGAGTAAATTATTCATATTAATAGAAATTAACCATCACATAAGTAATATTGCACACACAAAAATAATTTCGCACACACAGAAATCATTTCGCGTTTCCAGCGTCTTTTTCGAGCGCGAACAACGAATGCGCAGGCGCCGCGCCGCCGCGCCACCCAGCGGTTATGAAGGAAAACAAACAATTTAGTACTTAAATATGCATTTTGCCGGATTTACAATACGTTTTAAGACCAAATCTTATTAGTAATGTTATCCAGCCTTACTAAAAAAACCACAGCGTGACCGATTAACTGTGTTATTGCAATAACATTAATAAAGCTCGTATACACTAAAACACGTTTTATTACCAATAACGTTTCTTACGTGGTCACGCTGTTAAAATGCATTGAAGATGTGACAACGTTGTATATGGTTTTAATTTACTAGGAAACAATGTTGTTTTAATTTTTCTCCGCAAGGGGAATTATTGGCGCGCCTATGCATTAGTTCCTCGGCCCGCGACAGCCCGCGATGACAAAACAGCTCGGTGTGTTTTATGGCGGGATATCGAAAATTTTGTGATTTTACTTAATAATTTCTATTGTAGTGACGAATTTACTCTTCTGTTCACATAATTGATATATTTACCATGTTATTTGTGTGGTTTACATCAGTTTAATCAAGTTATTTTACAAACGCCGTACTTTCAAAGTTGAACTGTCAGAATATTGTTTTTTATAGGTTACAAAAGATAAAATTTTCATTTTAAGATCTTTATTTTAAGAGAATTTCTCAAAAGTGATAATTTTTTATAATATTAAAATCTAATACATGTGTTCGTAAACGTATCAAAAAAATTAACGTCTTTAGAGATGCAAGAAATCTGTTTTAAATTTCGGTATTATTTTTTTGGCAATAAAAAAACTTTGAAATTTTTTATTATTTTTTTACTGTATACACGATGAAAAAATGAGGTGATAGTTTCCTTCCAAATTTATTACATAAAAGGACGGTGTTTTTTAAATTTTGATTTTTTTTAAATTTCTCTACATTTTGGACAAAAATGTTGTGGGAGGAAATTTTTTTCCGAGTTTGAATCTTAAAATATGGCAGTTTTTGAAAGCTAAAGTGTATTTCAAATACTCAAATCTAAAAGGTAATTTTATCTAGTTTTTATAAATGGTATTTGTTTTTAGGACACCTTCAAAAATAAGAAATATATAGAACATTCAAAATACTATGGAAAAATTACAAATATCGTTCGGACATCAATGGTTAAAACAGAGATAAACTACCCTCTCAGGCCGTGGAAACCATGTGTATTTCTTTCAAAGAACAAATTTTTAATTAGAAATGTTTTCACATCCGCGGCCGTTTGTCAATTGAATAAAATTTTCACTGGGTTTTTTAGTAAGGCTGATCGTGTTTTAGTGTATTTTTGTTTTATTCATGTTGCTGCAATAACACGGGTTATCTGGCGTGCTGTGGTTTTTGTTTAGTATTCTGTTTATGAAAGGTGATAAAATACACTTTCAAATTTTATGATTCGAAATAAACATATAACGTACAAAATTTTGAATACAGAAATAAAAAATGTTTTAAAAATGGCTTGCCCAAGTTTTTTCTAACTGAAATTACTGATCACGAAAATAAATAAAACACGCACATATTTTTTCAAACAATTGCATTATAAATGTCATCGACAACTCAATTTTTTTTCAAATTGCGGTCCGAAAATTTGGTTCATAAAAGTGTACATTTTAATTATTTTGTGGTTAATGAAAATATAGCGTGGTATTTTTTTAAACACCGTTTAGATCATATTTCTCGCCACATATATGAGTTGTTCCCAAAAACGAACAAATTAGCCCGAGGAGTTAAAAAAACATCATACGGGTTCGGTATTTTCATTATCTGTAAATGACGAAACTCAAAAGATCAGCGGGTTCCATAATTTACACATTACACATGCTTGTTTCGTTCGAATCATATTTCAAACGGCACATTGAATACATAATAATTGTACGTTTTATTTTTTATATTAAAACTAAATAGCATTTCAGTTTCACAACCATCATCCATCTTTCTTCAAAAGAACATTATTTATTATTTAAGACAGTGACATTATTTAAGACAGTGTTTAAACTATCGTTAAAACAACATCTGTGATGTTTTATTATTATTTAAAATCATCAACGGGTAATTGGATAGCCCTGAACTTGTGAATATGATAAATTATCAAGTCCCCAACAATCATAATACTAGACTCCATGCTCCATTTAACATAGTTGCTTCTCGCACTAATTTTATGTTTAACTCTTGTCTTCAGAGATTGCATCGTGTGGGGAATGCAACTTGTTCTGTTGACATATTTTTCTTATAAAAACATCGCTTCTTTTAAAAAACGTATATGTATGTAGATGAAAAAACCCTGATTGTTAACAGTAACAAATTTAATACCCACTGCTCTGTAACTACTTTCATAGTACCTACTTATTTATTTAGATATGTAATTGCTGTGTACCTTTTATTTTTTTCATAATAATAACAAACTTACATAAAAAATCCTAAATGTTTCAAATTGTTAACAGCAAAAAATTTAATACACACTGCTCTGTAACTACTTTTATAGTACCTAATTCCTTCTCTTTATATTTAATTGCTGTGTACCTTTTATTATTTTTTATAATAATAACTTTTAATAACAAACTTACGTACACTTATAATAGCACAAAAAAAAATAATTACAAGAAATTTACCGATTTTTATATCAACTGCAAAAAAATGTTTTACACCTCTGCCAACCGGTTTGCTTCGAATATGTTTATAATAATGTTTTGTGTAATATTGTGACAATAATTTCTGAAACTACTGTAGCCTAAGACCAAATAGGAATATGCTGGTTGTACTCCTTTGTAACAAATTACTTATCAAATACTTGTGTTGTGCCAACATATGTCTGTCATGCTCTGTTTATTATTTTATGTACTATATACTTGTTATGATTATACATACTTGTTAAAATGCTCCTGTACAATTTACCTTAGATGTAAAAGCCATCAAGGCGTAAATAAATAAAAAAATAAAAAAATAAATAAATAGCAGAGTTTTTTTACACCAAACAAAATACACGTCCGAAGGTACCTCTGCACTGTTAATTCATATATTTTTTTAATCTTTTTTGTATTAAAATTGCTCACTTTTGGACTAATAAATGTTGAACATAATATGTGCCAACATACGTGTAACTTGATTCGCCACTCCTTTCCAACAATAACCGTATTTATACACAAAGCAGACTGTTTGTCTAATTTCATTCGAGTTTCTGCGGTCTGTTCTAAGTCTAAGATCGAGCTTTCTACTTCTTAGTCCACCTGTTTTCTTTGAAACTTTAAAACTACTATTTGATTTAGGGCATCTTTTCAACAGTCTATGTTACATCCATGTACTGATCGATATATTCGTTTGTATTGTAGTCTAGATGAGTTATTTCCATTGATCTTACTTTCATACTCCGTTTGTGTTTGGGTATTTGCATGATTTTGAAACCGATAGTGAGGACAAGCAGTACCCAAGCGTCATTGAGATGTTTTCATATGCCACAAAATGATAAGATGATTCAAGTTTCAAAGATCTTTCAGAAATATTTTCAAAAATTGTTCAATTTTGTTTTGTTTAGTTTCTTTTTTTAAATTTAATTAAAATTGAATAATGGTATTATCAAGTTCTGCAAATATTTTAATATGTAAATTTGTTACAGCTGTTTTGGCTTACAAGGCCATTTTCAAACTGGGGTTAATCCACTTTGAGATGACTTATTTATTCGATTTTTAAATGTCACTTTTTGAAAGCGTCTAAATTGATTTATTACCTTTAAACCAATTTGCGGAGACACTAATTGAGCGATTATTATGCGGGATTCGAAATCTGTTTCCCCCGCACTCAATGTTAGGGTTTTCTTTATTGTTTTACGTTACTGCTATAACTTATTTAGCTATCGGAAAAAAATATTTAAATTGTTATTGATATGTAAGAAAAAAATGTTGAATTTGTAGATATAGGATGTGAATTTTAAATTTAAAAAATGTATATGAAACTAAAATATAAGCACCTGTTGACAAGCCAATTCAATTGGCTTAGCAGGACTTGTTTGTTGATTATATTATGCATTATCTATTCTTTCAATAAAAAATAAGTGCATTATATTTTTCCTCGCTTTATTAATTAGCGTTACATTTAGGTCATTCGTTCGTTTACTGATTTCTATTGTTCAAGTAAATTTAATCTAAGACCCTTTTCTTTCTGTATGTAATGGTTTAGGCTTGTTGTTTTTAGTGGAACGCTTAATTTTGTCGAAGAAGGCACGGGTACGCCCTCGAATTCATTTTAACGGAAATGTAATAATTATTATTTTTTTTAAATTTATAAACTAACGTTTAGACAAGATTTTTATGCATAGCACAAAGGGTAACAATTATTACAAGCAATAATTGTCAGTCTGAAACACTCATTTACATTGAAAAATCTCCCGAGAAAAGATACTTGCCTGAAAACAACCAACCTCGCAAAAATAAAGTTGGTTGTTTTCAGGTGGAAAAAATATAAACAAGCAGTGATTGTTGAATGAAACACTAGTATATATTGAATTATTTTGCGGGTATTTGATAAGCCCCCATAGCTCAGTGGTCAGAGCATTCGACCGGCAATCGGAAGGACACGGGTTCAAGTCCCGTTGGCGGCAAGTATCTTTTCTCGGGAGATTTTTCAATGTAAATGAGTGTTTCAGGCTGACAATTATTGCTTGTAAGAAATGTAATAACGCTAAGGGGAGAATTTATCAGAAATGAACCTAAATAGAAATAAAAAGTTAACAATCAAAGGACAATATCTCAAAGTCAGTTGCTCTTTGCAGCTGAACAATTTTAGAAGCCTTGCGCATCGTTCGCTGAACCAAAGCATCTAGTTTCAGAGAATTGTTCAGTATTCAAAGAATAATGTTTCATTGTGTAACTCTTGACTACTTGCGAAAGCAGTGTCAGAATTTCCGTTCTTGCAAAAACGTTTGCGTTTCTCCCTGTAGTTAGGAAAACAGCTTACGAAACACTTGCAGATATTCAGATATATTATTTGATAAGAACTCTGTTCGAAGCTATGCTGTCAGAATGTAAATATCATCAAGATGGGGGATTATTTTTCGTGCCATTCGTTGGTTTAAATTATTGATAATACAAAACAAGAAGACAATTTAAAAAGGCTGTCACATTTCATTGTTAATGAAATCAACTATGCATCGTAAAGAAGGTACTCTATCTACGAATCTAAGATATGAAATGAACACAACTCAACAACACTGAATAAAGTTCACGATGAGAAATACAATACACGATAAATATTTTTTTCTGAAATTCCCCTTACAATTTATTGTTCACTATCCCACAACAAAACATTAATATTACACCAACAAAATTCACGAAAAAGTATTCAGATAAAGTTTTGGCAATTTCAGTTGAACTTCGCCCATTGACTTGAACATTGGTCGCAATAAAGTCGAAGTGTTGTAACAACAGCTGCGAATGTTCACCCGTCGGAGTAGGGTTACGTAAAAGTCGTTTAATTAGGAGGACGTAAGCGCAGAGACTTAGAAGATCGAGACAAGATGCATCGTTATATTCCCGCTCTATTCTGGGTCGAGCTTAATTAAGCTCGGAGACCGGCTTTCTGCAGCAGTAGCAAGTACGTAGGCCAACTATTTAAAGTCTACTAGAAGATATAATATAACTATAACCAACAGACACCGCATAAAATGCATCAGTGTAAAAAAAATCTATCAAAATAGTTCCTTAAATCTTCAACTTCTCCTTGATAACTTAAAAACCAAAACCCAACTTCATACCTGACGGCCTTCAAACGGGTTCAAATCCCAGCGTCTGCAAGGAAATTTTATTTGAAAGAAATTGTGTTATTTCACAAATTAATCATTAAAAATAATCTAAGGTATATTTTCGGCTCGTTCCAGAGTGGAAGATGCTCTCAGTATCCTCGTGGTATAAGACGAGCATTCAGAATTGGAGTGTTGCTTGAAAAGGCTTAAGCCGCGTTAGGTTTCTATGCTCCACCTTCATTGCCTTCAGTCTCACAACATACTCCAATTAGGGATGCAATAGCTCCAATTAGGGATGCCACCGGCTCCAGGCGGTTGTAAGTAGTTGGGACTATTGTGCAGTATTCACATTAAAAAAAATTTGTGCAGTTCACACGCGGTAGAATTGAAAACTTCAGAAAACTAAAGAAGACGAGAGTGGGAAGGCAACGAAGCACCGCACAAAGAGAAGACCGATTATTCTATATTATTCTCTTGCAGGCTAAATCCTATAGAATATAATAATATATATGTGTTTGTCTCTTTTTAGTGTCGGTTTATCGTTTCATAGAGTTTCAAATCACAACGGTGCTAAAGAAGTTTTCACTTCAAAATGTTATTTTGCAATGTCTTAGTTGAAATTGAATGGGTTACGGTTGTCAGTAAGTACACTGTGGTGGTTACACTTCAGAACACTTCAAAATTAATTCTCACTGGCGATGGAAACACTTCAGAGAGGCTACTTTACACACTATAATATTCATCGGTTGACGATAATGATGAGAACTCACTGGATATGACCCGCTGTTTGGTTATGTAACAGTTTTTAAACTAAATCCAAGTTCCCAAGTCCTTCATCATTAATTTATTCCTTTCTCTTCCTCCTTTCCTCAAAAGTCCCTACAAGGAAAAGAAGAAGATGTTTTCCTACCTACATGGAAAAAAAAGAATATCGCACCAAAGTTTTAAATTACCCACTTGGGCAGTTGAAAAATCGAAGTAACATTGGTCATATCTCGCAATCGAAAATTTTCTAATTTTATGAACCCCAAAGTGTCGGAATTTGAGACCTTGTGTTGTGCCGTTATTGTGGGAAGCTGCCAGCACCAGATCGATCCTGAAACAGTGGATGAAGCCATCAAAGGTAGGGATTGTTTCCTTCCATCGCCAAATTTCCTGTGATTTAGTTTCAAAACGCAGTCAATTGTCTTGTACTAGCTTACAGTTCACATCTTTCTGGTGTTGTGGCATCGGTCGTGACAACCGCAATGGACATTTTGAGGGCGAATCGTGAACATTTCTTGAAAAAAAAAACAGTTAAATTGTCTGGATCAAACTGAACTATAGCATATCCGTTTGGGGTAAGTTCTGTGTATAATTTAAGTGGAGAAGGAGAAAGAGAAGAGGAAAGTGGGCAGCACCAGGCTATTCAGAATCGGTAAGGTAGTCTCCAAGCAAAGCTTTATGATGACCATGTACAGATCGATTCCTAAAATTCTTTACATTTTTCGCTTTATTTTTTACTTTCTGCGTGGGCGTGTTTCGTGATCTAAATATCTGACCAATCGGGTCTGAAATGTCTTATATAGAACTATAATAAATTCAAATAGAACCCCGATATACGATGCCAGACAAGTGTAAGAGAGATAGAGCGCGAATTAAATAGGCTAGAACCAAAAGCTAATAAGTGAAAAGAGTACAAATCTACACTGAAGGCATTTCTGTTGTGTTTTATATATTCAGTCGGTAGAAACACCATATTTTTCACAACTCACCATTACATTATTTTCCACAGACCCAAGTCTCAAAACATCTTAAAAAATACGTGATCTTTATTGAGTTTGATATCGCTGACGTAAAAATTATAAAATATTCGCATACCTTTCAACTCTCTCATCTTGTGGCGCTATTTAAAACTTTTTACCTCTTCTTGGTTAGCTTAATTTACAAGTCGAATTTTCTCAACATTTTCACAAGTTTACCTTTAATAAATATTTAAAAGTGCTTATTGAAGCTTTGAAACCGCTTTGGAAAGGCGAAGTTTAGTATTTATTTCGAAACAAACATCACTTTCAATATTTAAATTCAGCTAAACTTTAGGGTAGGTGGTTATTGATGGAGTCTAATCACGACTTGTCACGTGTCATGTCATGTGGCCAAGGGATGTCTACGAATAATTGGAATCAATATCATCCAGAAACTCTGGCATCAGTTCGACGTGAATTAACACTGGAATGTGGTTAAAGTTATCTACTTAGACAGGTTATATAGAAATACAATGTCGTATTTGGAGAAGACAGACGAGATAACGGTGGTATTCGGGAGCGGATGAAAATGTTAGACATTCGTGGGGAGAGTGGGGGAACTCCGAATAGCGGGTAAAACCAAACGATCACGCGAATCCCACATGACATATCTTGCCACACGTAGTTGTTCCTACGAAATGGAAGAGGAAAAGTCGATCTTGTGTCCGGTAAGCAGCGTGTAACGCTCGTGTGATACAAAAGTACAAGTTTTTTCAATAAAACTCTTTTAATATTTTGAACTTGCAACTTTTTGTGTTTTTTAAAAATAAAACAAACTCTTTACGATATGTTTTCTTTGTATGACCACTTCAAGATACGTCAAACATAAAAAAAATGATTGATGATTACTGTAGGAAATAAAATATTTTTTTGGTCCCCGTGGGGTAATTCCAAATCCCTAAAAAGGGGTAAAGGTGAATGTTCGGGCTTACCCGACGCCATAGGGAATTCGAGCATATTTGCATTTAAAAAAATATTTCGTTTTACATTAGGTAAGTTATTGCTAATTCTTGATAACCCAAGTTACTAGTTTTTAAGTAACCTTTTAAGTTTTTTCTTCTTTTGTTATATATTTTATTTTATTTCATGAAAATATTTCTTTCACTAACCAAAAAACATAAAAAAGACAATCATTCCCGGATTACGAACAACCTGCAAATAATTTGAAAATCTCCCACTACCACCACATTAAGCGGAAAAGATGTAGCCTGCTGAGGAATTGAACTCATGTGTCTGAGATCCCGGCGTGCTAATGATTTTTTTTTTTGTAATTGTATAGTTTCACAATTTGATAATTTAAAAAAGGGATATTAAGATACTAATATCTACAGCCTGTATGTCGGACGAATATCTACAGCTCATATGTTGGACTAATATCTACGAACTTCAGAGTGTTGATTAATATCTACAGAGCTAAGGTCGGACGAATATCTATGACGGTCCCAGTGTTGACTAATAATATGTACAGAGCGTAGGTTGAACTAAAATCTACAGAGCGTAGGTTGGACTTATATCTACAGAGGGCAGCTGAGCAAGAGGTTGTACGGAAAAGCATAAATTACTTCAATTACGTAAAGGCTTAAACGTTTAAAGTACGTACATGAAGTTTCTGCATAATATTACGTATTTTGCTGTTTACGAGGACAATAATTTATTGAACAAACATGGAGGTCATAATGCAAAGATATTTATTTATTTATTTCGAAATACACGGCACCACAACCTAACCTAACCTAACTGACAAAGATGGTCACGGTACCACAACCTAAATGGTTATGGTAACAGACATGGTAACCACAAAAAAAAAACTAAGCAATACACAATATTCTTATAAATAAAAAAATAAATAATTTAGAAGCACTCGAAAGCTGTTAAAACAAAATCCCAAATCCTTAATATTTAGCTTAATATGTCCAATAGTCCGATATTAGGGATTTTTACATACATAAATAAATTAAGTTTTTTAAACTGCATACGCAATATTACGTTATTCCAATATGCTATAAATTGCAAATCCAACCTCTGCCAGTGCTGTAGATATTCGTCAACACTTTGGTTCTCATAAATATTAGTCAGCAGTTTGAGCTGTAGATATTCGAATGCACTTTGGTTCTCATAGATATTAGTCAGCAATTTGAGCTGTAGATATTCGTACGCACTCTGGTTCTCATAGATATTAGTCCGATTTTTTCAGTTTTTGAAATTCCTGTAGATATTAGTAGACGCCTCCGCATTTAGGCATGTTCCAGAGTGGAAGTTACTCTCAGTATCGGGATCCAGGCGTGATTCCAACTCGGTGACGTGCTCGACATGTTCTTGCTTGTTTGAAGTTCCCCCACTTTCCCCTACACAAAAATTCTACCATCGCATGGCCTCGTTTACATCGGTGCAGTGCAATATGAAAAGTGAATTAATTAGAACACGGTTATAGAGGACGTAGTTAGATAATAACAGGTATACCCACACTTAGGGCCGTACTAACCTCCACACATTCGGGAAAAAAATTTACACCTATGATCTTAATTTATTGTAAGCAGGCTAAATCCAACTAACAAAACCTCACTGCAAAATTCATAAATTATATTATTTGTACGTTTTGCAGTGCTTCTTTTTTTATGTTAGCTCCTCACAGGAGGCATTGAAGAAAAAAATACTCAGGGCCTATGTCATCTTCGGAGATGCTCTGTGAAGGGTCTTTTTAAGGAAAAGAAAGTTCCCTGGGCCCCTGATAAATCATAAAACGTAGCGAACCGCTTGGGGTGACCTACGGCAGAGGTGTTGGTTATCCCATAAATAGGTCCAGGGAGCGCATTAAAGCGTTATCTTATATGAGTGAATCAATTAACGAGAAACGGAAGGAATTTTTCGAAATTTACGACTGTAGAACAAGAATGGAACGTGAATCACTGTTTTATAACTACAGAAAGGTACATAGTGTTAAAACCTATAAATTAATACATTTCGTGAAATTGTAGGTTCCTTACCTAAGTTGATTACCTATAAATTATATGTCGGTAATGCAGGTTACTACGGCACAGGCAGGTGGCGCTAGCTGTTCTGTTGACATGTTTTTGAATGACAATTCAGTTTAACTCGATAGTGGGGGATCAAAGGTGTCTTTTGTTTTATAATTTGTGATATAAAAAGATGAATTATCTATTATTGTTTCTCCTTTTTTTGTCAAATATTGTAAGAATAACACCAGCCTAGTCATTCAGCTAGGATCGGGGAACCCGACGAGGATGTATTGCTAAATGTTTCATTGAACATGTTTTTAATCATTAAAAATCGCAGAGTGTTTTGAATTAAATAATGGTCCCATATAAAACCCAATACGTAGATACCAATATTTTGTTCAATCAATAACAATATACTTACGCTTACGAGTATTTGGTAATGGCAGTTTTCGCGTAGCACAAATTACGTTACTACCAATGCCCTAAATAAACTAATCTCATTATCACACAAATTAGTATACAATGCTCGCTGATTATTTTACACAATCAATGCGATCTATCATAATAATCAATCGAAAAAAGTTTAGGCGTTTTAATAAAAGGGGGAGATAGACAGAGTCGAAATATAAAAACGCGCTATTAATGTTAACCTTATCTCTCTTTTATTTATTAATCATTAACGCCCTTATGGGCTTTTACAAACATTTACATTTTTATGTTTTAGTGCATACAGGTGTGTTTAGAATACAAAGAAAACATGAATAGTTTTTACACATGGTTGATACATATAAATAAAGCTGGTAAGTAAAAAGTATAGCATTATACAATAAAGAGAAAAAAATCAGTTTTATATGTATATACGTATATAACAAATAATAATAATGGTGATTTTTTAATATATGTGCAATTTATGTGTTGAATACATAGCGAAGTTGATTTTAAACAAAAATACATACTACCGACTTGCACCGCACTAAAATTAATATACAAAACAATTCCATTTTGACCAATTACTTTATCGTCAGAATTTCTGCAAGGAATTCAATTTCCGAAGACGAAATACTTTATACCATAAATATACCAATCCCCTTTATACTGAAACCATGGAATAATGTCAGATACTTCAGTAAACTATCACGGAGAGGACAAATGAGTTCGATAATATAATATAACAGAGTATCTAATTACAATCAAATTAAAATGTTAATCAAAGTATAAGTCGTTAAAGTAAATTTGTTATTATTACCTATTACAACGATAAACAAGAACAGTTTTTATAAGGTTTGTTTATAAATTATAAATTACTAACCTTTATTACGCCCTATATTGTAGGTGTTTTGACGGAACTTAACTATGAGGGTTTACAATAAACTGTGCACACAAAATTTCAAGATGGGGATTTATAGTTCTATTGTAACTGTTCCAATATACTGAATTTAAATTTGGACACTGACAGATGACGATAAACATCGATTGAGTTATATTTATTTCCTAGTCGATGAAGTCATTCGATAGGCGAGTTTTCGAAGTAATTATTAGTAGGCGCGTTAACGAAGTACGGCGCATTCAATCTTGTATTACGGGTAGGTACTCGCAGTTGGATTAGTTTGGTTAAATCCAGGGCGTCCAGTCTGTCATTTGAAATATTGAAAAGACAAATTAAATCACTCATTGTTCGTCTTGAAGTTAATTCATTTAATTTTAGTAAGTCCATTAAAAATGTGTAGTTAAGTTCTTCGATTGGAATTCCTAATTTATAGTTTATAAATCTCAAAAACTTATGTTGCACTCTCTCAATTTTTTGTTGGTGAATCTTATAAAAAGGAGCCCAGATTGTTGAATTGTACTCTAAATGGCTTTTCACTAACCCAGTGAACAGCAACTTAAATGAATTAATTATTTTAAAATCTTTTACCGTCCTCAATATAAACCCTAAGCTTTTCATGGCCTTGTTAGTTATTTCGTTTATATGAGAAACAAAAGATAATTGATTGTCAAAAATAATATCTAGGTCCTTGATTTGTTCAACTCTTTTTAGAAAGATGTTGTTGATGCTGTATTCATATTTAATAGGATTTTTAATTTGGGCAAAAGTTATTGTTTGACATTTTTCAATATTGAGGAAGAGTTCATTATGGATGCACCATTCTTGTAGCCTCACAAGATTTGTTTGTAATACGCAACAGTCATTGAGATTAGTAATTGTTTTTTAAATTTTAAGATCATCAGCAAATAAAAGTATCATAACTCCATCAAAGATTGTAGTTATGTCGTTGATGAACAAGGAAAACAGCACTGGTCCCAGATGTGACCCCTGGGGAACTCCGGAGAAGATTTCGAATTGATTTGAAAAGTGCAAGTTGAGTTTGACTGAAATTTTTCTATTGTATAAATAACTTTCAAACCATCTCAAAATATGCCCCGTTATTCCAAGGGATTTAAATTTATGCATAAGTATTTTGTGTGAGACTTTGTCGAAAGCTTTGCTAAAGTCAGTGTATACCACGTCTGTTTGAAGACGATTGTGCATATTATTAAATAAGTATTCCTGATAGATCATCAAATTTGTGAGAGTAGACCTTTTTGACATGAAACCGTGTTGTCTATGTGAAATTACTTTATTAATCTCAGGAGATAGTTTAGAGAGCAGAGCAGATTCAAATATTTTCGGGATCGATGACTGGATACAGAAAGGTCTATAGTTGGATATATCGGATTTATCACCCTTCTTGAAAATTGGAGACAGAAAGCTTGTTTTCCATTTATTCGGAAAGATGCCAGTTTTTATTGACAAATTAAAAAGTTTAGTAAGAGGATAAGTTAAGATTGATAAGCATTTAGATAAGAAGATTGTAGGAATGTTATCGGGACCAGCCGATTTTTTCGGGTCTAGGGACTTTAATTTATTTCTAATATCACTTTCTTCAAATATACATTGATTGAAATCGATTTGGTTATCATTAGATGTTGTGGCGTTGAATAATGGAGAGTTGTTTGCAGAATCGTAGACTTTGCTGAAGAATTCAGCAAACAAATTAACGATTTCTTGGGGATTATCGGCCATTTTGTTATTTAAATACATATTAGAGGGTACACCGGAGTCATTATTGTTTAGTAGGTTTGAAAATTTATAGATATTTTGAGGGTTGGCAAGAGCCAATTCTTCGCAGTTATCGATGCACTTTTTGTAACATAACTTGGAAATTTTTTTGATGCTCGTTCTTAGTTCACAAAATTTTGCGTAATCAATCTTTTAAATAAAGGTTGGCGCCACATACAATTCCCTGATCACTTCACCGACCCTACAATATTCCACAACACAATATTCAAAATTAGACGGTGCCATAGACCCACTTGCTCCGGAAAGTGGCTCTTTTAAGAAGCACATCAAAGCTTCGCTGTTTCCCAACAAAAGATCTTAAACAGCACAAAGAGACTTTACCGGCGAACGAGGCCAAGTAGCAGGTTGCCGCTCGGCGTAAAATATTCAAATAAATGTGACTTGTTATAAAAACTTGTTACAGAGAGTGCAGGGAGACAGAGGATTCATGACACGTGGCTGAAATGGTGGAAACTTTCATAAGAATAGCTGTACAGGAGCCGCACAACAGTTTAAATAAAACTACACTAGGGGGATCGCTTGAATGTTTCCATACTAAATACACATAAAGCTCTTCGGTTGAGTGTTACACTTTATTATGGAGAATATGCCCATGTCGTTGTTTCCGTAGCTTTGCTTCACAAGTTTCCGCGTTTTCTTTGTTTTGGTTGAGAAAGTCTGTTTTGCGGATTTTTATAGTTCTATTTACGATTTGAATTTGTTTTGTTTCTGTTTATATTGTGGCCCCGCAGTGTAACGGCGAAAAACAGCGGTTGGGATAATGAGGTCCCCGACACATCTCAGGTCGTAACAATTGAAATGTTTTTTTGTGGGCCGTTCATTTAATGTTCACCTCCGTGACACGCCAAATTTCAGATATTGTGAGGCGAAGTTTGTTTCCGTTTATACGTTTATTTGTTGAAAGCACACAAACCCTTTGTAGTGTGATATTATAAATATACCAAAAAACTAAGTTTTGTTAAATGTCATCATTAAACCTTTTACAGTCTTGTGCTGCAAGTGAAACCTAATATTAAAACATTATTTTGAGTTATTTTAGTGATTTTCAATCAGTCCGGTCAGTGGCTGAGTTTGCGTCGCGTTTGGGTCCCACCCAGGCGATGCGTATTCGATTCCTCGGCTGGCTTAGTGCCTCCGTACATGACGCTACTTACAAGCTACTCGATCCTCGTGAGCGTATCATACGCGCCGATCGTAAGTACCCCCGTACGATTTTGCTGGTGCCCGTAAATGGCGCTACGCGACGTCTGTCGGTTTCAAATCAGTTGTGTGTGTATCTGATACTTTTTCGTTTGAAGTTTGACAGAAATGAAAGAAATGTTAGATTTGTTCAGAAAGTGGAAAAAATGCGTGTTTTTATAACTATACTTTACCAGAATACGTAAGAAAGGATTTAGTGTGGAAGGCGTGGATTGATGCTGGAAAAAAAGTCATTTGACATCCCTTGACATCGTGTTAATTCCTCGGCTGCACGTGAAAAGTGATCAAGTTCAGTATACGTATTTCGGGTAACGCCGTGTACGGAAAACAGAATTAAAGAGTGGTATATCTGTAGGATACTTGTGGTTTCGTCATAATCATATATGTAATTTGTAAGTATCTCCATGAACGGAGGGCCTTAGTCTTTATCACGACACAAGCAACATTTTCCGCTTACTTTCCAGAGATTTTCAAATATTGTCAGGTTATTCGTAACCCGGGAATATTTGTCTTTTAAAAGTATAAAGGTAAATGAGTGTTTGGTTTTGGAATGACATTATGCTTAGTTCCTACCATGACGTCATTTATCCAGTTCCTACCTCTCCCTAACCACCACCTTGATGGAAAAGTATTTGAAATTTGGAACAACGGCAAGAAAAATAGGGCATATTCGAATGCATTTGTTTTGCAAATTGAAGAAAATTTAACGACGTAACTATCTGAGACGTAAGTTTTTGGTTTTTTAAGAAAGAAAGAAGTAATTTGACCATCTCGGAAGTAGGTAAATAATGATACACTTTATACGCATTCTTTATGTTGTGGCGAGAATTACCTCAAGCTCGCGGTTGAAATACATAACTATATTCTGGTTATGTCGTGTACTTCTTTGTAGAGATACAGTGGTAAGTTATTGGTCATTCCCTTTTCCTTGCATACCTTGTTTTTCCTACACATACTATCATCCAATTCTAGCACATTTCGTCAATTTTAATTTTGTTATTTACAGTTCATTACAAGTTCATCTGAAGCTAATATATAGTAAAAGTAGTATTGGATGCAACAACAAGTATTGTTCATTCTTCCATTTTAATGTTAGCCCATATCATATTTGTAGATGCCTCTTGAGGAAAATAGTCATATTGTAGGAGGGAAGAAGAACAGAAGCTGGCTTGTATTGCGATTGGAACATGGTAAACTGATATATCATACAATAAAATAGTATCTGAGCGTTTTGCACAACATCTAGCTTCCAAGCCTAGGTCTGATTAATTGTTTAGTACCTTCATACCTATGTCTCAGCTCGTAATTTAAGGTTACATTGAGCTTTTTTTAATAAGAGGATTTTTGTTGAAAAATATGCTTAATAAAGAACATAAAACGTACTCAGCTCTGACTCATTTGATGTACAAAATTTAATGCCAAAGAATCAACAAGAAATTTCGTTAAGATCAAAGAAAAATTAACCTCCCCAATTAACAAAAATACTAACCAAAATGGCTTAAAATAGGCACAGTTATACGAGCGTTAAGGTGAGTTTGTTTTCTGTGAGAATATTAGCCCTATTCGTAATAATCTTCCTCGAGGATTAATACGGCGCTATTCAGAGCAGGACGCGGTTAGTGACTGAGATAAATTACCTGCTGAGCAATAGTAGTTATTTGACATAACTACTGTCCTAGTTTACAATGACACCTCCGAATGTTACCTTCGAAGAAACATGATCCTCTGAAATGTTAGCTAGGAAGTAAACTAAACTAATGTACTAAATAAACATGCCGCAAAATACCTATGGACTACAATTGTATTATACATAACCACTCAAGCGACAGCGCGATTTTTTACTTTTGCCTCCGATTGCTCGTGATTTTTTGGTGACCATTTTGAATACTTTCCGCCGACATTAAAAAAATCATACCGTAATCATGGTTCCGAATGCTGGATTATGTACAACTCCTACTCTAGGCAACTCGAAACAGCAAAAATGCGAATGCTTAGATGGTTGGCAATCACTAAAAGATAAGATTAAAAGTTCACGCATTCGTGGTAGCCTGGGTGTCACAGACATAAACAGTAAGTTGGAGGAACGACAGTTGAGATGGTACGGGCACATAAAACGGAGACCATCAGACCAGTGAAGCAGGCAATGTCTATGGAGCTTCATAGAAAGTCATCCAGAAGAATTCCTGGATGACTCAATGCTCCAAAATACTTCAGAGAAACGGCCCGGATGAAGGCGATACTCAGAACAGAAGAAACTATAAGCTGAGAACGAGAAGAGCCGACCCCAACAGTCTACCTAGGCAATGAGTTGGGATAGCGCAAGGAAGAAGAAGATTAAAAAATCATTCCTATCTCCATATTTCAATATAGAAAAATTGGAAAAAAAAAAATTAGTACGTTTAGGAAAAATTTGCCTAAAACTGGCAGCAAAGCAATCCGAGTTATTTTAATTTTATTTTTATTTTTTATTAGTTTTATATACATATACATGCAATATAATCATGAGTAATTACATTTTCAGATTACAATCGGATTAAACTCAAATCATTAAATACTAACATGCAACATTAATTAGAAACAGTATAAACATACATATGTACATAATATATAACCTTTACGAGAGAACTATATTATTGTTTTATTTATTCATTTAGTCAAATGAACTGGATGGTTTTTTGTTTTATGTCTTACGAATAATATGATCTTTGGCATTCTGCCACGCGACGCTTTTCTTGTGGTGACATATCTTATTTTGATTTATAACAACTTTTTTTAACGTTTACGTGCTAATGAGCGTTTTGTATAGGGGGCTAACGGACATAATATGAAACATGAACACCAGTTTTTATAATTTCTTTACAAAATAATGGATTGAAACCGATCAAGAACCACGAATAGATGTAATTGGAATGATGACGATAGGCAAAGAACAATAAAAGCAGTAAAAATGGATAAATTGCATATAAGTTCTGCTGCAAAACAATTTTGGTATCATGAAATCCTTTTTTTAAAAATTTCATTTCATGATATAAGTAGGTACCTACAAGATTTACGAGGACTGGGTTCAATATCCTAAACGCAAAGCACAGAATCAAGAAAAATGCGTTGATGGCGGCAACGAACCTTTTTTATTTATGAGAACTGTTCTAGTACATAGATGACTAAAACTTCAACTTATATTAATAAAATATATCCATACATTAATGACTAACTACCCAATAAATAAGAAATTGGGCTTGTAATTTTTTTAAAATAAAACTATCAGCAAAACCCACTAACGTGTCTGTTTGCCCCACTGCGCTGTTCTTTGCTTTCTAGTCTAGAAGCATACATTTCTAGGTATTTTTTCAGATACTATAAAAAAAACAAATAATATTTTTAATAGCCATTATTTTGCCAAACATTTATTAAACATTAAAGAATACATTAAGCATTGAACATATTAGGTAAGGAGGTAGATACATACCTAAACTATTAAATATTCTGTTCAACGCAATTCTCAAACACAACCATCTACCGAGTCCAATGACGAAAACAATTATAACCCCGATCCTGAAATCGGGACACGACCAACTCCAGCAATTACCGGCCAATATCCTTAGCAACTATAATTTGAAAGGGTAATTCTAAATGAAATAGAAGGTAAACTCACTTCTAAAGACAATCAGATGGGCTTTAAGTATAGATTATCCACTAATATGCCAATATACTCCGCAAAGCAAATAATAGAATTTTACAGAAAACGAAAAACTACTGTTTACGGATGTTTCTTAGATCTGAGTAAAGCGTTCGACAGGGTCTGTCATAAAACCTTATGGGAGAAATTGAAAGCCGGAAATATACCTACCATGTATACCAACACACTATCCCGATGGCACTCCCAGCAGTAAAACGTTGTACGGTGGGCAAGTACGTACTCCCAACAGATATATTTGTGATCAGGAGTAAGGCAAGGAGGGTGTATGTCCCCAATCATGTTCATTGTATACATGGGCGAATTATCAAATCGCCTGGACACCAGAGCGGGCTGTCGTTTAAATAATCTGTGCCTAAATCATATTAGCTATGCGGACGACATGATTCTCCTAGCTCCGTCGACAATGGGGTTGAGAATATTACTAAAAATCTGTGAGGAAAATCGCAAATAACCACAACATGATGTACAACCCCAAGAAAACGGAGCTAATTGCATTCCACCATGGAAAAAAATCCCGAGAAGATGCTTCCCGTACAACTTAACGAGGAAATCATAAGCACATCAGCACAAATGTAAAATACTTGGGGCACATCATCACTGAAGAGCTCTCGAATGATGGTGATATTGAACGACAGAGGAGAAATATCAGTGTTTTGTCAAATATGATTGCCCGAAGATTCTTCCGATGCAGCAATAATGTAAAAAAAACATAATTCAATGCATTCTGCACTAGCCCGTATACATGTGAAACATGGTGTCAATACCGAGTAAGCTCAATGGAACGTCTCCAGATCCAATATAATGATGCAGGCAGAATCATATTTGGATTCAGAAGGTATAGCAGCGCTTCAACAATGTTCACGGAATTAGAACTCCATGGATTCGCCAGCCTGATGAGACACCGGGTCACTGGAGCCAGGATGCGGCTAATGGCCTCCGACAACACGGTGGTGACCGCAGCTTTCCAGCCCAAGCGCCACTCCTGAGTGAGCGACGGACCCGAGCGCACCCAAGACCACGCCCTGCATAATATTGGATTATTTATTTTTGTTATTATTATTTTTTTTTCTTAAAACTTCCTTAACTCGTGTGTAAAGGATAGAGAAAAAAAAAATTAAATTAAAAAAAAATAAAATGAAATATTATAACACATACATTATAAATACGTACTTACATAAATCAAATGTAATAAAAAAATAAAATAATATAAAATAAATGATTGAATAAGTATTGTTAGTTAAAGGTTAATGCGGTTCTAAGTGCCTAATTATTAAAGATATTATTGTTTAATTTATTGTAGTCAGATTCTAATCTCAGTTCTTTTGCTAGTTGATTAAACCACACCACTCCATTGTATATGTATTAGTGTTGTGGAAAACTGGTATGCATCAATGGCGTACACAAGCGACCCACTGTGTTTTGCCTATTGCTCTCAACGCGTACCATGGCGTGGTGCGACTTCTTAGAATAGTCTTTGGTGTCATATTGTGGCAAAAAGCGCTCAAACATTCCAGTTCTGTCGATTAAAAAATCTATTCACCGAATAAGACAACAATAAATCAACATATTATATTAATAATTGGAGGATTTATAAAAATAACAATTCCAAAAGACAATTTGTAAAGAAAGTATAAAAATTTCAAACTCATGTTTCCAGTTAAAGAGAACTCATTAGAGCAAATATTCGTTTTCAAGCTATTTTTAAAGATACATTCTGTGTAAGTTAAATTTGAAAATACTTATGTATTGGACATGATTTGATATTTTCACGGCCAATTATCGTGATTTATTTTAGGGTAATTATGCGACATTGCGATACCTCCTTCTTTAGCCAACATTTCGGACAGCATTACAGTGTCCATACCAGTAATCGTTGCCAGAAAGAGGTAGCGTCAAACGGCATAATAACCCAAAAATAAACTACGATAATACATAAATACTATTTAATCTACATAATTATTAAAATACTGCCATTATTATAATAATATAGTTAGATGATGTACATAAAATGGTCTAGGGCAAGGGTGCTCAAACGGTCGATCGCGAGTGCTTTTTGAGTCGATCTTCAGAAAAATTTGCCGATGTAAATAGATCTATTCACAGTTTTTATTAGACACATTTCAAAGGAAAACATTATCTTTTTCGAAGTGCAGTTATAAAATTTTTGTTGTCAGAATAAAAAAAAAAAACATTTTCATGTTCTGAGTGTAGTTTTAATATGCCGCACACAGATTTAATTTAATCCAGTTCATTTTGTAAACTTTATGTTTTAATATTTTGAAGGCAAACATTCTCATATTCGAAGTGAAGTCATAAAATTCAAGTTGCAGACCATGTATGTGCTGCCAGATTCCAAGAAAAACCATTTTTATGTTCTGAGTGTAGTTTTAATTCACCGCATTCAGATTTAATTTAAACCAGTTTTGTGTTCAGAATGTAAAATTCTAGTTGTGGATTCATCTGCTGACACATTTCGAAAGGAAAACATTCTCTTATTCGAAGTGCAGTTATAAAATTCTAGTTGCAGTCTAGTTATGTACTGCAAGAATAAAAAAATAAATTTATGTTTTGAGTGTAGTTTTAATTTATTGGTAGAATACTCGTCATATGTGATATAAAAATCGGCATAAAATGAAGTCGCAATAAAAAAAGGAATTCTACCCCCCCCCCCCCTCCCCGGCGTTACAGCCTGTCGATCGATCGGAGTCTAATAATATTGAGGTAGTTCACCAGCAGTTCCAGTTTGAGCACCCCTGGTCTAGGGGCATTCCATAATTTCACAATATTTATTTTGCATATTTCACACTTGAGGCCAATATCATTGAACAACTTTGGGATGATATAAGAAGTGCTTCTTAGAACTTCTAAGATTGGACCTGGGTCTTGAAGTTTACCTGGGTTTCCTTTTATAGATTGGGGACACACAAAAGCAGCAAAATCATTTCACTGACAAATTTTTGAGCCATGATCACTGCTAATTGAAATCAATAGATCCTTTATTTCGGGTAAATCGTGCTCGAATTATAGAGATTTGATTTTTTTTATATGAATACCCCACAAGAGTCCCAACTGCTCCCGTCTGGAGCCAGTGAGACTACAGCATCCCCAATTAGGGTATGTGGTGAGGCTGAAGGTAGGTGAGGGGAGGGGAAGGAGATATGGAAGAGGAAGGTGGGGAAGAACCTGGTGGTACAGATCTGGTCACCAAACACGGCTAAAGCCATTTCAGGCAACGTTTCAATTCTGAATGGTGGTCTTACACCAGGGCGATACTGAGAGTATCTTCTACCCTGGAACGTGCCGCAAATATACTATTTATTATTTTAAATGAATAAATTGTGAAATACACAAATTAATCAAATAAAATTTATTTTCCACCCCGGGATTCGATCTCGCAACCTTCGGAATGCGAGTCAAGAGTCTTACCGCTGGACTACGCCGGCCGTCAGTTTTAAGAGTTTTGAGACCTTTTTGTATTGTGGTAAAGTTGTGAACGCAGCCTTTGGCAAACATAGTCGGAACGCTGCAACAGCAAGGGAGCAAACTAACTAAAAAGCAATAATAATTGAAGTGCGTTTATATATCTAATATGAACGAAGCACTTGACATTTTCAAACACGTTAAGAAAATAATTATCACAACCTCCTAAAAAAGTGATGGAAAATTTGAATGATAAACAATAATTTACCACGCCGCCGTTAGAGATGATTTATTAACTAAGCAGGAGGAGGCAGAGAAGACGGACCGCCAAACAACTCGATCTTGGCACACACTCCTTACCTCGTTCACATTCGTCTCATACATGCTCTTCTATTATTCCGACTCTTCACATAACCCGATTCAAGTATCTGATTCACTTGGTTGTGCCATGTCTTCCTAGGGCGTTCCCGACTTCTTCTACCATTCACATTTGCATCATATATTCTCCATACACTCCTTTCCTCGTTCATTCGTTCTACATGCCCAAACCATCTGAGCGTCCCTTTCTTAATCTTACTCATTACGCTTACATCAGCCTTGCATTCTTCGCGAATCTCCACATTTCTCACACGATCGTACCATCGTACCACACGATCGGTTTTACCACACGCACGCCTCAGCGATCTCATTTCTACAGCATTCAGTCTACTTTCATCCGTCCTCTGCCAGTTCCATGCCTCACTGCCATACATCAGGGTAGGTACCAGCACTCCATTATGGACGGCTAACTTCGCTTCTTTGGACAGTTTGCAGTCTTCCATTAATAGAGTTGCCTGCATTTACCCTTCTTTCGAATCTCTGTCAGCCTTTCCATCTCTCGTAAACAAACTTCCCAAGTACACAAACTCATCCACCTGCTCCAAATACTCACCATTCACAACTATGTTGCAAATTGTTTTCATTCACATTCACCCTCTCTTTCAAATTCCATGACTTTAGACATACTTAAATTCATCATTAACTCATTCTTCATACATACTTCGTTCATCCTAGACATGAGAGACTGTAGATCTTCCATACTGTTAGAAATCAGCACTGCATCATCAGCATACAACAGGCATAGCAGAGATTGTTTATCAATTGATTAACATTTAAAACACGTTTTCCGTAAGGCTTCTAATACATAGCATAAAAAATAGAGATGGTACGAGTATCAGGAGCACATAACTGTGAAGATATGAAGCCTTCAGGTGTTTACATATAAATCGTATTTATGTCTGTAAGCGTTACTGCTTTCATCCAAGGGCCGTTCCGTGCGGCACACGAAACATAAATCCTTCACAGGACTAATGCGGAAATAAAAGCAGGACTGAGGGATGAAAGGGGGGATGGTTTCCCTCCCGCGCCAAGCGGTTTTCTTTTTTAACTTCAGTGACAACTGAAATACCCCTTTTCGTGTTATCGCAGTAATTTTATCTCCGGATCTAAACGGCGAAAAAAGCTTATTTCATATTTTGGCTTTTATTCCGGCGACTGAAAAGCAAACCGATTTTTTTACGTTACACATTTCACACGGAAGGGTTAAAATATAACGTGTTTTCATTGGAACTCAATTTTTTACTCTTAATGTGGGAAATAAAAAATCTTGAAATGTCGGCGCAATTTATTGGGTTAAGCACAATTTTGATTTCCTTCCATGGAAACAAATACATTTTATGAACCGCCTAATGTGATTTTTTTTACATTAGCTCTACACAAGAGGTCCCGAGTAAAATAATTTCCCTCAGGGCCGTTGCCATCAATGCTGCATGTTAATTTTTGTGAAAAAATGGTGTCTAACTGCGGTGTGCTGTTGTTTTCTCTGATGAACAATGCAACTCGGATGATCGAGAGTTTCAATGACCCTTCGGTGTTTATTGTCGTCGTATTTACAATGAATATTTAACTGGACTTAACGTCCGATCTAAACGATACTCTGAGTAGATCTGGAGCAGGAGAAATGGTCACTCAAGGTGCCCACCTGTTTTCGTAATCGTTCGGATATTAGAGCCGAATGGGCGACAGTTGTTTCTCTCATATAGTACAAATTTACTGACCTCTGTTGAGTCATATTAAAATAATTTATAAATATCTACACTATTGACATTTGTTGAGATACATTGAAACAATATTCACATTCACACACGCTACAGGATAAGTCTAGTAACAATCACGAGGTTTAGTAATTATAGGAAGAGAAGTTCAAATCGAGATTTATAAAACTTGATCAGCTCTTGAGCGCGGACTGGCATGGGTGTAGAAAGCTTTATAATGATAAATTAATATGTATGGAGGACCTGTGAGTGTTTCGGGACCACAACAAAGATGGTTGGATGGCGTGAAGAACAACACCACATCATTGGGAATAATAGAGATGGTATCAGGGAATAAAGAACTACAAGGATACAATAGGAGACTGATAAGACAGGAGGTAGTTTTTGTTGTTCTTTTAAAAAAAAGAAAGACAAACAATCCCGGGTTACGAATAACCCGACAATATTTTTAAATCTCTTACTACCACCACAGTAAACGGAAAATGTTGCTTGTGTCGTGATGGAGGACTTAGCCAGCCGAGGAATCGAACACGCGACGCCTGAGTGGGACCCAAGCGCGATTCCAACCCAGCTACTGACCGGTCATTTATTGTTATCAAGCTTAATCTGTAGAAATCCATTTTAATTTTAATTTCTATACATCATTTTTAGATATGTTCTTATAAAAAAAAATTATTGTTTTTATTTTTATTGCCTACGCCCTTATTAATTTCCGAGTAAAATGACGGAAAATATTATTGGTTATTACCCTATTAAAGATTCCCCAATTACTGTATTGTTTACATTTGATTTGAACGTCTAATCGTTAAAATAATAATAATAAATTTGGACAACTTATATAGCGCTGTTTTTGCGAAAAATCGCCTAATGCGAGTTATTATTATTATGACTAGAGGTAAGCAGGAAACCAAATCTACTAAATATTGTAAAGATTGTGCGCCAATGAATATTTATTACAGAAACAAACACTTTGATTTTTTTAATAATAACAACATGCTCAACAATTTGAGGACTGAATCGTTGCATTCAAAACTGTTTGCAGGTGAGTTATAAAATGTTTTATAATGCTTTTAAAACCTTGTTTGTTCACAGGTGTAGGTGGAAAATAATTTGTTCCACCTTAAAAATTAATCAAAAATTATGTTGTATATCCTCAACTTCCACTGACCATAGACCACAGACCCGCCGAGACTGTGTGTGCCGCCCTTCCACCCCGCCCTACCACCCACTCTACCTCCCCCGCCCACATCCTTCAACAACCAGGCTACCAGGGTCGCAAGGGAAGGGAGTTAACTTTTTCATAATAAGCCGAAGTAACTCCCCGTCAGGCGCCGCCCAAACAGTTCCAGGGATACCGCGATCTGACCGCTTTCAAAAACTTTCCGCACCGTGCTTATCGACGAACAACTTTGCTTTTTTTTGTTTTTCCAATGAATAATACTGGCGCAGAGTGGAAAACATGCAGTGAAAAATGTTTTACTGGATTTTGAACAATGGAGATTTGTCCAAAATGGAGAACGGTTGAAATTCAATCAGAAAATAAAATGACGCAAAATTAAAAAAAAAAAAACATAACAAGTCGGTACTTAGCTTTTAAAATTCTCTGAAATTTCCTCGTTTCATAAAATTTACGTAAAAGTGAATTTTAGCATTTTTAAATTTCTTTATTTTGGCAGGGCAATCATAACGCAAACTTTAAAAGAGTTGGAAAAAATTTATTCTAGGAAGGACACCATACAAACGTATATTTCATATAATGACCGAATTGCACGATTCTACTTGCTATCAAGTTACCTTTATTAAAAAATTATAATTTTCTGTTTGAATAGAATGTTCACTGTTATAATAATAATAAATTTGGACAACTTATATAGCGCTGTTTTTGCGAAAATCGCCTCAAGAGCGCTGTACAAATTAGCATGGATTTTACATTAGAATTTACTTAACTTAGGAGGCTCGATAACAACTCGTCTTGCAGCTATCAAGCGCATGGATTATTGGAATTCTAGCCCCCCTATAAATAAAAAAAATAAATATATATATATATATATATGTATATATATATATGTATATATCTTTTTATATGTACGTACATATTTCAATTTACTTAACTATGTAGGGGGCTAGATAACCACTGGTCTTGCAGCTATCAAGCGCATGGATTGTTGGAATTCTAGCCCCCCAATAAATTAAATAAAATATCTTTTTATATGTACGTATTTTTATTTACTTAACTATGTAGGAGGCTAGATAACAACTTGTCTTGCAGCTATCAAGCGCATGGATTATTAGAATTCTTGCCCCCCAATAAATTAAATAAAATATTTTTTTTATATGTACGTATTTCAAGATTATCAGAATACACATAATTACTCTCTCGCTTCAACATTTGAACCTAGAAATAAGAATTAGCTACCAACCGCTCTTGTTTAATAAACAAATAATAATGCCTGCTGCGGACACAATCGTATTGCAGTCTTACTAGAGGTAATGCAAAAACATTTCGCTCTGATGTATTTAGTAATCTACTTAACATCCTTAGTCTAACATAATCTACTTAATCTAACTTAACCTAACTTAATCTTACTCACACATACTCAAAACCTATATTTAATAAATCTGCAGTTCATAACAACAAATTATAACATTTTTAAACATTCTGTACAAAGAGTACTTCCTTTTCTTTTTTTGTTGTTGTTGTAACACACATTTTATCAAATAATTGTATCCTATACCTAAATACTAGCTTTTATCATACACACAAAATACTTTGTTTTGTCAAGTCTTATACACACTTAATATATTATTTGACTATTACACGAGCACACATTTCTTTTCAATATTGTACTTCTAATGACAACTATGTATATCACTTTAGCGATATTATTTTTGTGTTCTCATTCTTTCTTATTTTGTTCTAAATACTCCTGATACCCTCCTGTTTACA
Source organism: Limnephilus rhombicus (assembly GCA_929108145.2). Lineage (NCBI taxonomy): Eukaryota > Metazoa > Arthropoda > Insecta > Trichoptera > Limnephilidae > Limnephilus > Limnephilus rhombicus. The sequence continues at coordinate 40,438,012 of OV815278.1, forward strand.
AAAGCCAATTTATGACGTTTAAATAAAAAAAAAAATAAAAAAAAAAACAAAAAAAAGTTGGCTTGGGACGAAGTCAAAATAGTGTGTGAAACAACATAATACTATAGAAAAAATAGTGGGAAAATCATTGTATTTATTTGAGCAGTTAATATAATACAAAAATATTATGTTTCCAAGCTTGTGCATGACTATATTAGACTGATGTATGTTTATTGTTTTCCTTTTATTTGAAATTTTGGAGAGGAAAGTTTTAAATAAATGTTTTTACGCCAGCAAGGTACAATCATCCACTTTGTTCACATAGCAATCAAAGCGAAATGTCTGTAATAACAGACGTCGCGGGTAGTTGTATGCAATTCGAGGCATGTGAATTAGCGGCCGCAGGTGTTGCTAGTCGGCAAGGTGAGGGGGTGTGGGTGGAACTAGAAGATGGGGGGTAGTTTGCTGACGTATGCTAATTCGGCCTCTGTCCACAGATGAGGTCTGGGAGCTTACCGACGTTAGTTATGGAAATTACCGGTCAAATGAAATCAAAATGAAGGGTCTAATTTAGATGTACCACAACATAAATAAATAAATTTTAAAGTTTTGAATAGCGATTACGAATTACGAGAGTTTTGTAAAAGTTGTGGTAGCGAACGATGCAGCTATTTTGGATCACGGAATCATTCCCACACAATCACCGACTGCCGGGACAAATTAAGAGGAACCATTCTGTTCCAGATTGCTGAAGACGTAACTGTTTTGTAAATCGCTACTTGTTCGCTCCCACTTTTCACACACGAATATTTTGTAAATATAAATTATGGTACGGATGTTAAATGTTATAATAAACTTGTAAGTACAGTGTTAAATGCTTATTGATTTATATGACAAATATACATATATTCATAACTCCCATAATGTCATCAAATGTCCGTATTGACTAGCTTATTGGAGTACAAACTGTTGATCGTTCTAAAAACCTTTTAACGTTATACAAATGTCTATTTGCAAAACGCGGAGATTACCGCATGAATTAAGACGGAAAAAGTTTCTTACATTAATTAGATATATTAATTCTCAGAATTCAGAGCAAAATTCAAAACTCACGTCTCCGGGAAGTAATCCATAAACAAATAATAAAGTTGAAAACTTATTTCAGAGTAAGGCCATGGTACCTAAAGTCTAGAGTAGAAAATTTTAATATTTCCATTTTTGATTGCTGGCAATTCGTTATGGAACTGTTTTAAAACATTATATTATAAAAAAAATCAAACAAACACTTTGTATTTAACCACGAATTTATTATTTTATATATCGACCGGTTTCGCTTCGACCAAGCTTCCTCAGGATATAATAATAACTTTTAAATTGTTACTAAACAATAATTGTGCAACAATTAATTATTTTATATATCGAAGCGAAAACAGTCGATATATAAAATAATAAATTCGTGGTTAAACACAAAGTTTTTGTTTTATTTTTTATAAAAATATTTTAATTTCGCATTCTGTTCGTATTTCGATTAAAATGGTGACTGTGGTAGAATGAACCGATGGATCAATAAGTATATGGTTTATTTCCTACATTTGTTCCTGTTGTTTATCACAGAGTATGTCAACAAAGGGAGGAGGGTAGGTAAAAATGTGCACGTATGTGCAATTAACGTATAACGAACAAAGTATGAAGACCAGAATTTTTGATTACATGTTTGTAGCATTAAATATTACCATTCGTAGAAATGACTGTGTCACAAGTCACAAGCATTGAGGTTTTCCTAACATGAAGCATTTAGTGGGTAAGATTTTGGTTTTGAAAGACTCGAACTCGATCCGGAAGACTGCTAGCCGAACAAAATCAAATTTTATCATTCACGAACTTTTAATTTTATTTTATCTCAATGCCTCACATGAGTCCCAACCGTCTGGAGCCAATGAGACTATGGTATACCCAATTGGGGTCTGTTATGAGATGAAAATTAATGGGGAGGGAAGGAGATGGGGAAGTGGAAGGTGCGGGAAGTACCTGGTTATTCAGATCTGGTCACCAAACAGGGCAAAAGCCATTTAAAGCAACGCCTCGATCGTGAATGGTGGTCGTTTACCAGAGCGATATTGAAAGAATCTACCGTTCTCGAAAGTGCCGCAAATATACCATATATTACTTAAAACTGATAAATTGTGAAATTCAAATAAAATTTACCTGGAATCGAGCTCGTAATGTTCGAATTTATAGCTAGAACCTTATCCCGTGACCATGGAGACCGCCAAAAAGTAGTTATAGATTTGGGTGGACGACAAAAAATCGTTAATAGAGCAACTAATTTGAAAGGAGTTCTTACAAATGCCAATGGTATTGTTAACGATAATAAGGCTGACATGTATCCTCGGAAAACGTTTTAAAGGCAAAAAAGGGAAACATCAGGCTTTGCGGGTCGACTTGGGTTCCAGCGAGGAACTAGGGGTAGCCGAGGAGGATGGAAGGAAAGGGGGTAAAATTCTACCCCGAGCGATCCTGGAAAGGTTCAATTTAATTACAAGCAGGAACAAAAGGTCAGAAAACGTATTTGGAAAAGGCTCTCCTTTTTGTAGAGCGAACCTTTTTGTATATTATCTGATGAAGCCAAAGCTGGCGAGGTGATATTGTAAAGATTCAACAGTCCGGGAATTTTAAAGGCTTTAGAAAAACACGAGAGCCTTAAGTACAAAACCATTACCACTTTAATTATGTGGACGTGCAAACATTTATCATAAAGAATATCTGAACGGTTTCCTCGTTTATCTCTGAGACTTGATAATAAATAATATTTAAATGGATTATCCGCCTGATAATCGGACGCATGTTTCGGCTAATTTCGGTTTATTTTATTTTTTTCTATCGTCGAACATACATTTTATAGATGATTACAGTGGATTACAGATGAAACAGTGGTTTAGAGAGATAGATAGATTTTGTGAACACCTCACTAGGAGAACTGAGTTGAGGTGTTCGCATTCTGTCGTCAAAAGTAAAAACACAGTATCCTCCTTGTGAGAATGGTTTTAGTGGCACGCCTGCCTTTTCAAATATGCAAGAGAGAGACGGCAGAAAAAGTGTATAAAAGGTGATGACTGATGAATGTTCCTGCTCGCCCTCCTTACCTACAGACAGCTCCGTTAGCTAGCACGTAGCTTAAAACTTATATTGTACAAATAAATGTTCATCTCGTCCACGCGTCTGTCATTTAAGATCTACAAGATCTAATCACATGCCTACACACACTAAAGTCTAAATAACACTCCTTGATATTGTGAAGAAGGGTACTGTGGGTCAACCTACGGCTTATGAACTTTAACTTTATGTAATAACAATATTATTTTAATAAAAAAACTTTTTTTTTTGTATTATTACCACTCAGAACAGACAACGCCTAGTTAAGCGCACTTGCACTTATAGCTATATTATATCACGTTGGTTGGACAGGGTTCCAACTTCAGTTTACCTTGTTCTGAGATATGAAATGTCAATGTTTGAAAAAACATTTCTCACCATCCGTTTACCCAATTCTGATTTTGAGGTTGAATCTTGTGTAAAGAAAGTATTCACAAAATTGAACACATTTTTTAATCAAAACATTAGGACGTTAACATGCAGATCGAACCATATGCAACCAGCTAAGGCATAATAATTAATTGCACAAGGTTCTAACCAAATTTCTCCAATGCAATTCCAAGCTTCGACGGCCGGCGTAGTGCAGCGGTAAGGCGCTTGACTAGCATTACGAAGGTCGCGGGATCGAATCCCGGCGTGGCAAATAAATTTTATTTGATTAATTTGTGTATTTCACAATTTATTCATTTAAAGTAATATATAGTATATTTGCGGCACGTTCCAGAGTGGAACATACTCTCAGTATCGCCCTGATGTAAGACCACCATTCAGAATTGAAACGTTACTTGAAATGGCTTTAGCCGTGTTTGGTGACCAGATCTGAATAGCCAGGTGCTTCCCCACCTTCCTTTATCCTATCTCCTTCCCCTCCCCACTACCTTCAGCCTCACAACATACCCCAATTGGGGATGCCATAGTCCCACTGGCTCCAGACGGGAGCAGTTGGGACTCTTGTGCGGTTTTACGACCTATTTAAATATTTTCGATTAAAATATGATAAATAAAATACTTTACACAAGATCAAAATCAAAAATTGTTAAATAGATTACGAAAATTCGTCATTGCAAACTTCGAAAACTCAAAACATGGTGACAACCTAATTTGCGCCTCTCAACAACGATTAACTGTCAGATACAAACAAAATGGAGGTTTTAAGTAATGTTAGAACCTTGTAAAATAAACGTAGCTTGATTTTAGAACTTCTTCACATAAGTATCTATGGAAGTACATCATATATCAAAAACTATTTTGGTAATAGAAATCAGCAAAAAAAGGTTTTTCATTCTAAGGTCATTTCTTAATAAATGTCAGATAGAATTTTGTCCAACTGAGGTGACGATAAACCCGTTTAATCACAGGAGACCACATTTGTCTCATCTCACGTAGATCTCAAAGAAATCATTATGTCTCCCTTACTATCATAATGAGAAGTATAACTTCAAGAGTATTGGAAAGAGAAAATAACACGTTTTTATATTCAAATCAAATCAACCACAAAATAATTAAAAAACTTTTATAAAACCAATGTTACCGATCGCAATAGAGAACTCTAGTGCATTTAAAAAAAAAAAATGAATAATGACCTTCTAACTTAAATAATTGCATTTTTATTTTTATTTTTATTTTTAAAGTTAGTTTTAATAGTTAAAATAATTGTCAAAGTTTAAATTATTCAAGACCCCCCGAAAACCACCGTATGTATGGCGAATCGTGTGACGTCATTACTCCTGAAAAATTAGTATAGGATCGGGCAATCAGCTGATCTACTGCCGCCATTTTGAATTCCGTTGTTTGAAGTATTCTCCCTAGAAAATAGCATTACTATTTTTTTTGTGCAGTAGTTTTCGAATATTTTCAATAATAGAGATAAACTAAGAGATACCTTTATTTTTGAAACATTATTTAGGCCTCAATAAACACAACAACTAAATCTCTATAAACAGTATGTAAATAAACGAATAAATTAATACGATGGATTGTGTCATATCATACATTCCCATACAATGACATTACGGTGACGTCACGATACGTCGAACAGTGACGTCAACGTGACGGCGTGTTTTTACGACCCGATTAAAAATGGACTTTTTAATATTTTTTTTAAAACTCTGCGTTTAATATTATTAAAGTAAACTTATATATTCAGAATCAACGTTAAATGGTCTATATGAACATATTTTTTTAAAGCCAGAATACTTTTCACTGGAGTTGCTTATTGGAACATAAATGAAACTTTGTGAATTTTTCAATCATGATTTTTAAATGAAACGACAAAAAAGTGGAGTGACAGTTCGATGGTGTAATTTTAGTTAGAAAAAACGTAAAGTGAGCCATTTTTTTTTAATTTTTAATTTTTGCATTCAAAATTTTAAAATTTAAAAAATTACATACTTATCATCATTACATAGTATAAAATGAAGTCGCTCAAAATGTATGCGTGCGTTATCTTTTAAACTACGCAACGGATTTTCATACGGTTTTCACCAATAGATAGAGTGATTGAAGGAATGTTTTTATGTATAATACATGTAAATTATATTAGAGAAAAGCCGAGAAATTTAAAGAAAACATATTTTTGTGTGATTTAAAACGGCTGGCGGGCCGTACTATAGTCACTTTTGAAATTCGTTCTACGGAAGAAATTAGAAAATAGATGTCCTAGAGTAAGTAGGTATTTGATTTGAATTATTTTATTTGATGAAGTCGCTCAAAATGTATGTGCGCATAGATCTTTTAAACTACGCAACGGATATTAATGCGGTTTTCACCAATAGATATAGTGATTCAAGAGGAAGGTTTGTATGTATAAAAACATGCTTATTATAGTAGAGAAAAGTCGAGAAATTCAAATATTCAATTCAAGCAGCGGGCAGCGGGCAGCTGGCAAGCGGGTGGTATGGATGTTATAAAGGTTGGGTAATGGCGTTGTGTTTCGTTAGCCAAAGCAACGTGTGGCCGGGTCTGCTAGTTTTTAATAAGACGATTTGAAAGCGTATTTTATCACCTTTCGATATAGTTTTCAGATAGATTCACAAATATTCAATTTAATTGGATTTAGTTGCAAGGCGGAAGTATTTTTAACCACTGATAAAATGCGCCCGAATTTTCAACGGTTAAAGAATGTATATATTTATATAAAAAAAATCAGAGTGTGTAATTCACACGCGTTAGAAGTAAAAGTAGAAAGTCGCTAGATGTCGCCTTCTTTTCTTTTGCCTTTTTTGAAAAGTGGTTTGAAGATTGGATATTGATTTCACAAAAATAAAAATGTTTTTTTTTTGATTTTGTGGGAATCGAACCTCCGTTCGCTAGATGTCTGTCTCTCTGGCCGCTGAGACTTGTCAGGTGCCTTGCCCACTGCGCTATCGAAGGCCCGTGCATATTAACGCATTATATCAGAACTGAGTATTTGTGTAGAACTGTGTTGTGACGCATTTCCGTTTTATCCTAATTTCAAATCACTAAAGGCGCTAAAGAATCACTTCAAAAAGACAGAAATCACACCCTTTGTTTCATTCATGAAATCAGTTTCGCCTCGCCCTAATTCACACTTATCTATTCTGTTGTAAGCTCTGTGTGGTCTCAAAAATCACCGATCTACCTGCAAATTAATTAGCGCAGAATGTGAAGTGAAATGCTCGCCGGGACAGGGAAAACGTTTTTTATTAAACGTTCCTGAAAGCAGCCCGGAGGTTTGGAGGTCGAGGCGTAAGCACAATTTAAGGCGAGCTTCGCAGCCGCCGTTTGTTGCTTTTTCTTGCTAAAGCGCTTTCGTGGTGCGGACATAAATACTCTGTAACAATTTCTTACAGCATTCCTTTGTCTCGCAGTTAATCTTTATAATGTGAACCGTTGGAGCTAAAGCCCGGGAGACTAAATTAGGTGGTGCAGTTACTGTAACGCTGCGAAATCTCTCACGGCCAACCAGCACAACCAACATACTAACGCCTCGCCTTTTTATAATAAACAAGCCGCTTGATTTGCAGCTTTGCAGCAACACTGCATATCGTAATATTACGAGTGCTTAGAGATGATTAAAGCGTATTTGAATAAAATTTTAAATATGAAATTCTTGCATGGTGGCATTAACAGAGTATATTATGGCTCTTCGGTAATATTATTAGGTACCTAAAAAATATTCGAAGTTGAATATTTTCTAGCGAAAACACTTCTATTATTAAATTACTGGTTAGAGCCTTACTCCTTAACCATGGAGACCGTCAAAAAGTGGTTATATATTTGGGTAGAAGGCAAAAAATCTTTAAATCAGCAACTAATTTGAAAGGAGCTCTTATGAACGCTTATGGTATTGGTAACGATATCAAGGCTGACATCTATCCCTTGGAGAAGCTTTTGAAGGTAAAAAAACGGATACCTCTGCAGGCTTTGCGGGTAGATTTGGGTTCCAGCTAGGAACTAGGGGTAGCTGGTAAAAAAACGGAAATTGAAATCATGCGGCATCTTGATTATAAATTTTGAATACAACAGTAAATACCTTTGATTTTAAAAGTAAAAATGCTTATAAATTAATTTTCTACCAAAATTCACAACCTTTACTGATTTTGCTTGAGCAGTTATCAATATGTATACAATTATTTATAATTCTGGGATCTCTGCACTGGGAAGCAGAACAGTGTAGGTAATGGAATGATAAATAGGTTGCATCGTAAAAAGGCTTTAGAAAGTTTAAGGGTTGGGAGACCTAAACCAAAGTGGCTGGATTCGATATAAGCGAACACCGCATCATTGCATAAAAGGTACTGGAGAGATGTAGCAGCGATGATGAACTTTCCAATCAAACAAATGAAAATTAAACTTAAAAATCTCTAAATATTACAGTTTCTCGAATTAGTTAAATCACAAAAATTACAGTTTTGTTAATGCTAAATAGCATTTTTTAATATTTTTGAATGTAGCTATTACTTTGTGGTTATCCACTATAATAAAATGAAACAATGCAACTTTGTATAAACCACTTATAAAATGTGCAAATCCGACCGGTTTCGGAACAAACGTTCCTTCGTCAGGGAATGCTTATACGCATTAAGCATTCCCTGACGAAGGAACGTTTGTTCCGAAACCGGTCGGATTTGCACATTTTATAAGTGGTTTATACAAAGTTGCATTGTTTCATTTTAGCATTTTTTATCATTAGCTCCACACAGAAGGCCCTGGGGAAATAATTTCCCTCCAGGTCTATTTCATCTTTGGGGATGCTATATAGAGAATATTTTAAGGAAAGGCAAGAGAGGAAGTTGGGAAGCAGTGTTTCCAGGAATGACAGACCATCCCTCCCACAGATGGAGAGGTCAAAAGTGCTCCCAAAACCAGCATCTTCCGATCGGGCATGCCACGCAGTAGGTAGAGGGAGGCGAAACTGCCAAGACCCAAACCTCACTCATAGTGCTTAGTCATAAAATGCAGCGAACCACTTGGAGTGATCAATGGCAGAGGTGTTGGTTATCCAATAAACGGTTTTAGTGGCGGCGTGGCGGTACCATACTTGCTTATCAAATTAATACGACATTAAAGCATAGTTGTAGCGCCGATGTTAACGACGAAAAATAATAATTGGCACTTCAATGCTTTTATTTTTATTATTCTTTATTCATAAAAAATATCTTAGGTGTATACAGTTTTTACATGATTTTCGACTACCACACTAGGCATATGCCCGTAATATGGCAGTCCAAGTATGTATATATAATTATAATTAATGTAATGATGTAATTAATCAATTTAATGTTCGATTTTATATTCATTTAATTATTTTCTGTATTTATTTAAGCTAATGGTACAGCATCCAGATGGGTTTTTGGGTGATTAGTGTATGATACTGAGAGACGGTTTTTTATATATAAAAAAGGATAAAAGTGAAGAAATTAACATTTTTTTTAATTTTTTTTTTTTTATTTATCTATAATAAAATATGTTTACAATGGTTTTATTTGTATGCTTGTCTCACTAGGGTATACCTGTGTCGAGACAGGCGTACAGGTATATAAATGAATATAGTAATTACAAGGATATTTCAGGTAAAATACATATTATGAATAGAATTAAAACAGAAGGGTGATTGGAAGGGTAATAAATCTTTTAAAGAGAGTTATTTTATAAATGTTGGAAATGGAGTAATGAAATCAATTCTGCCTAGTCTATTTATAGGTTAAATTTGACAGGATTCCATTATTTTCATTTGTTTTATATGGGTTAGGTTGTATGTGAAAAGTTATTTATGTCTATGTGTGATTTATTTTACAGATATTCGTGATAGTGTGGCGTCCAATACTTATAATCCATTTTTTAATATCTTGTTTGAATTTTGTAAAGGAGTCACTTTGTCTGATCGTAGTTGGTAGTGTATTGTATAGTTTGCAAGCTATGTATTTAGAGTGTCTTTGCCCGAAGGTGGTTTTGAAAAAAGGAGTTTGGAGAAGTTTGTTGTTTTTGGCTCGGGTATTGTGTATTGTTTGTGTAGCTTTGTATGGTGTTTTGTTGTTTTTGTGTAAATTAAGTAATATGGATCTTGAGTAGAGCTGTTTTATGTCCATAACGTTGAAGGAATTGAAGATAATATCAGTGCTGGTAGTAAGCGGCATTTTAAGAATTATTTTTATGATTAGTTTTTGTGCTTTCATGATGGGATCAAGGGCATTGGAATATGCATTACCCCAGGCTAGAATTCCGTATTCGATGTGAGATTGGCACAATGAGTAATATACTGTTTTTAAAAGTTTTAGGTGAAGGAAATTGCGTGTTTGTTTGAAAAAGTATATAGATTTTCGGATTTTGTTTGTAGTATTATATATATGTTGCTTCCAATTCAGGTGTTATTATAAAGAAGGTAGGTATAAAAGTAAATTTATGTAAAAATAAAGATTTTTAAATTGTAGGTGGCCTAGAAATAATAATATAAGATTTACTGGGACGAACGGTCTGATTGCCTGCGATTATTATAATACGTGACAAGTGAATGATACAGACATAGAAAAAAGAAATAAGTTTGCACCTTGTAGAAAAACAGAAGGAATAGAAAAATATATGCAATAGCTTCTGCGAAGATCCTTAGATATCAAATTATGGTAGATTAAAATATTATTGAGGTACAATCGACTCTCGATAATTCAAAACTCGAGGGACTCTTAAAATACTACGAATTATCGAGTGTTTGAAATATCAAATGGTTCGAAATTTGTGAGAGTAAATAAATAAAACTTCGAATTCTTAAGTGTTGATCAATTATTATTTATTAACTCCTATTCTATAACAATGACAAAAGTTTATAGGTACATTCGTGTACATACATGTAATCATAATGTGAATTAATTAATCTTTCGAAAGAAAGAACTCTGTTATACTGGTTTGCTTCAAAGCAAATTGCTGCTGCTCAGACTTCTCAATAATTTTTTTTAAGAGAAAAAGTGCCTGAAATGCTTTTTCATCACTTTCGCTTTGTAGACAGAAGGTTTGTAAGGTATCGAATGAGGATCTTGCTTCCTTAACTGACACTTCTGCCAAAGGTTCTGATGTATCGTCCTCATCTTCATCGTTACTTTTTTCATTAGTAGGTATCTGTCGCAGATAAAATTTCGCCATCGATTAGTGAACCTGAGACAGCAACATCTTCACCCACTTGAACAAAGTCAAGAAAACTCACATCGCTGATGTCAATTAATGGTTCTATTGCTGGTTCTTCATCATCCATAAGTATTGGAAGATTTTCCTGATCTTCTTTTAAGAAACCAGATTTTTTGAAGCAGTTGAGAATCGTTAGGGGTGTGTTAGGGGCTCATGACTAACAGAAAATTTTAATCTGTATACACAACGAAAGAGTAACAGTAACTGAATGATAACACAAACCAATTCGTTAGAGTGTGTGTCACAAACTAATCAAAACAAAAACAATACACGTTTGAACTTGTCGCAAAATTGTATTTGTACTAACGTGTGTGTAACAATCTTTCCGCCTCTTTCTCTCTGCAACTTTGAATTGTCGAATGTTGAACGCCGATGAGTTCGAATTAACGCGTCGTTTTGTTATATAGCAATGATTTTTTCGTTTGAATTACCAAGTGTACAAAAATGTATGTATTTAGTTCGAAATATAAAGAGATTTCGTAGGGAACTCGTGATAACTTTGAATTATAGAGAGGTTCGAATTATCGCAGGTTTGAATTAACGAGAGTCGACTGTATTTCTAAAATAATGATAAACTTGTGTAAACCTTAATTATTATTTTTAATTGATAAACTAATGCTTAAGACAAGATTTTTATGCATAGCACAAAGGGTAACAATTATTATAAGTAATAATTATTTGCCTGAAACACTCATCTGCATTGAAAAAATCTCCCGAGAAAAGATACTTGAAAAGAGACGCCGAAAAGATACATGGAAAAATGTAATAAGCAGTAATTGTTGAATGAAACACTAGTATATATTGAATTATTTGGCGGGCAGGAGATAAGCCGACGTAGCTCAGTGGATAAGAGCAGTTGACCGGAAATCAGAAGGACGCGGGTTCGAGACCCGTCGGCGGCATATATCTTTCCTCGGGAGATTTTTTCAATGTAGATGTGTGTTTCAGGCTAATAATTATTACTTATAATAATTTTGTAAATATGTCGACATTTGAGTTGCATTTGTTTCCAAGTGTGAAAGGAAATAGTCTATGTGGTAGTTTGTTCCTATACTTTATGTTACATAAAACAGTGAATTAATATTAAAATTATTCATTGCTTGATTTTAGCTATTTTCTTGTAATACTCGCCTTAATAACGTCGAATAATCAGTACGTTATAAGATGTTTGCAGAATATCAGGAATAAGGTCAGGCGTAGAGGGGGCTGCCAGCACAGACTTATCGAGTTACATTTAGTATGACTGCCCGAGGTAATGATGTTATGTAGCGACTCCTCGAAACGTGATTGGATCTAAGGGATGAAAGTTCTAGAAAAGATCTCAGTTTAATTATTTATTAGGAAATCCATTAGTAATGAACGCGCTACTTTTTAGACAAACATGAAACAAAGAATTTTCTACCTCAATTTATTTATTATATCACGTTTTACAGCCGTCCCTTCGAAATTCATTTATTTTTGTTACTTAATTCATCGCGAAACTAACTAACGATATCAGATTTTTACCATATGAGATGCGGTAGAAACACTGTACATCAATGTCCTGAGATTATTTTATTCATCAAACTTTACATGAACGCATTCTTCTGATATTTTAGAGGAAACTGTTGCTGTCACTGTCGCTCTTACTCCCCCGAATACAGAGCGAAAGGCATAACTGTACCTCAGACTGATAATCTTTAATATATAAAACAAAGTCGGGTTAGTTACACTATTTATAACTCGAGAACGGCTGGACCGATTTTGATGATCTTTGATTTGTTGGATTTGTCTCTACCCCGAATAACAGAACAACTATTAAAACATCGCAAAAATTCACGAAAAAGAAAGTTATGAAGAAAATTAATTTCCTCATACATTTTGTATGGAACGAATTATCATCTTTTGAAAGAGCTGTAACAATGTTGTGTTAGTTGAAGTTTGCGTGAATTCCAAAAATTCAAAAACGCAAAATGTCAATGCGCTGATTGTTTCGCTTTTGTTCTTTAACATATAATGCTTAGTCTCTTTCTTACACACTGAATGTCAACAGTCGAAAATGAGACAAACGGTTAACGTGTGTCTTCACCCTTCCAAAGGAAAAATACAATAATTATATTAAATTTCCCTCACACGTATAAAGAAAATGAAACGCATTTCCCGTAAGGGGCCATCCATAAATTACGTCACACATTAAGGGGGGGGGGGGATTAGAAAGTGTGACTAGGGGTACGGGGTGGTCATCAGCTCTGTAACGTCACATGTAAAAAAAAAATGAACTAATGTTTTGATTATTTTTAGATGTCACACTAGGGGGGAGGGGTCTCATAAATGTGACTATGTGTGACAGGGACGGGGGGGGGGGGGGGGGGGTAAAAAATATCACGAAATTCGTGTGACGTAATTTATGGATGGCCCCTAAGTAAGTGGAAAAGTAAGAAAATCACAAAAATATTAATTCGTACACCAAGTTCATCTCTGATACAAAACACGGACACAGTTACGGATCGATAATTGCTTCGTTGTGTAATTTTTAACTTAATAAAAGACTGAATTTAATTCAGCTAATAAATTAACCCAACAGTTATTTATTCTGAGGGGGTACGAAGTTCGCCGGGTCAGCTAGTACCAAAATAAAATCAAATCTTAGTTTTGTATTCCCCATTTCAAATTGAACCGATTTTTAAGATTTTTTACTGACCGCATTAGATGAAAATACTCTATGTCTGTTCGTTTTGCTTTTTTAAAAAACACTTTGTCTAGTTTGTATACTGAACGTCTGGTATTGGCGTTAAAACCAGGCAATATTAACGATTTTTAAAGGTCTTATTTTTAGAAATAACTTATCAAAAAAGCAAAATGTACCGGTATGCAAGCGGTCAACATCTTTATTACATTAAAAAAATACACTAGTTAAGTGTCAAAATCCAGAGAGGAAATTTCGAATACGTTTGTATGGACAAAACGCCGCTCGGATTCCTCTTAATCGAAGGTAACTAACCATCCTTTTTTAAACCTGTTCTGTACTGATATGATTTGAGATTTTCACTACCAGCAGTATAATAATGATATTTTTTTGGGTTATTATGGCGTGTTGCGCTTCACACAGCGTTATAGTACTTAGGAGTTATATAAGATTCCAAACTAAACTTCAATAGACATACTGAATACACCCAAAAGAAAATTGGCAAAAAGATATCTTTTTTTGGAAGAATTCGGCCAAAAATTTCTAGAAAAACTGCAATCACCATATACATTTCAATTATTGCTCCACACTTGAATTTATGAACCAACCGGTTTCACTTTACTTAAGCATCTTCAGGGTACAAATTAATACAAGAAGTACATAATGTATGCTTATACTTCTTGCTCAAGTACTGCTCAAGTATTTCCTATGTAACGAAAGAGAACAAAATAAGTTACAAATTCTCCAAAACAGGGCAATGAGAATAATTCTTCGACGAAACAGATTTTCAAAAATAATTAAAATGTTAAAGGAACTAAATTGGTTGACCGTGAAACAGATGCTGACCTTGAACACGATGGTATTTATCCACAAAATATTGAACAACACGTTACCAAAATACTTCTCAAATAAAATTTTATACAATAAAGACATTCACAGATATAACACAAGGACGTGCAAGGAAATTAGGCTACAAAAAAAGGACAAAGCGAATACGCAGAACAGTTTACTGTACAAGGGAATGAAGTTGTATAACACACTACCAATAACTTTAAAGTCCATACCAATTGGAAAGTTCAAGATGTATTGTAGAGCTACATAAAACTTGAAAAAATATAGTGAATATGAAATATTATAATCAATTAGAAATTTGTAATTACTAAAATAAAAATTATTATTATTATTATTATTAGTGTAGTATCATATCATTCTGTTTTGCACTGATTCATATTACATGATTAACTACAAATCCATCTCAAAGATCATTATTAAAATAATCTATTAATTTCCAACGATCCCCCATTAAAGACGATTAGAGTACAGGTCTGGGCGCGCGACCGGCAAATTACGAAGTCAGTGTTCTCCCTAAGTAAACTTAAATGTATAAAATAGTATGATCACTCCGTTTATTTAAATGCTCGCTAGTATCAACAACAGTCACGGCCATATTTGCAACTGTCATTCCGGCGACCGGACAATTCAGAATCATGCGACTTCAACACCTCCTTTGAAAAGTTATTAAAAGTGATAAAAAAAATGGTTAAATAAGTTACGTTAGGTTAGGTTAGGTCTGTTTTTCGTAACTTTTAATAACTTTTCAAAGTGGGTCTTTATTGAGTTGTCATGGAACCATAATTATTCGATGGCACTGACTTGATCACGTGACACTTCAAAATCAGTTGCGAGTTGCGAGCCAACTGTTCTGTAGTCGACCTTGTTCACCATTATATGATGGAGAAGTTGAAGCGATTTTTATGTAATTTACTTATTTAGAAATCTTTTTATTTTCTATTTTCAAACACACACACGCATTTCATATGGAAGTCTACCTTTAAAAAATTCCAGAAACTAAGAAAACCACAAATTTACAATATTTTCACGTAGTTCCACCAACAAACAAACAAACAATTGGTTCATAAAAATATCATGTCAGCGTCATCAGGATCGCAAAACCCTAAAACGTTAAATATCTTAACGGAATTATAATAAAAAGCTGTCTTCGTAAATCGCGACGGAGAAAATTTGACATAGCAAAAGCTCGGCAGCTCACCGGCACACTCCCGAGCTTCCGGCCATCTAAATGCAGGTCTCCGATTCGCGTCCAGGAGGCGGCACTCAGGAACAGGAAGCAGTCGCGGAAGGCTTAAGGGGAATTAACCATCCCGCAAAGGAGGCCTCTCAAGTTTAATGCAGTGGAACCATTTAACCGAGCCTTAAAGTGTAGCGGCTCGGAATTCTGTCGGATACGTGAAGATTGCCACGATGGTGAATCGAGTTACAATCATTTATTTATATTACAGCTTTTACTGGATGGTTTTTTTAAACAAAAATTTAGGTTCGATAGGATTAATCATTCATTTACAGTATAAGATTTCACATTTTAAAATTCTTTACATTTAGCAACATCCAAAAAGTTTTAATCCCTCAGAAATATGGTGATTTTTTGGAAGAAGCTTTGTCATAAAATCTAAATAATTGGAATATTTCAAAAACATATCCGAAAATTAAAAACTGTTTTTGAAAGTTAATGAAATTCGTTTACTAATGGTAAAACAATTATTATTTTTAATTTATAAACTAACGTTTAGACAAGATTTTTATGCATAGCACAAAGGGTAACAATTATTATAAGCAATAATTATCAGCCTGAAACACTCATCAACATTGAAAAATCTTCCGAGAAAAGATACATGACGCCAACGGGACATGAACCCGTGCCCTTCTGATTGCCGGTCAGCTGCTCTCCCAATTGAGCTATGGCGGCTTATCTTATGCCAGCCAAATGATTCAATATATACTAGTGTTTCATTCAACAATTACTGCTTATTATATTTTTTCCACCTGAAAACAACCAACTTTATTTTATTACTTGATTAATTTTATTACTTTGTTTAAGTATTTCCCCAATAAATGTAGTCATAATTTGTCTCGACGCCACCTAGCGAGGGATTTAACACTTACAATGTCTCTCTCGCAAAAATAAAGTTGGTTGTTTTCAGGTGGAAAAAATATAATTAGCAGTAATTGTTGAATGAAACACTAGTATATATTGAATTATTTGGCGGGTATTTGATAAG
Organism: Limnephilus rhombicus; assembly: GCA_929108145.2. Lineage (NCBI taxonomy): Eukaryota > Metazoa > Arthropoda > Insecta > Trichoptera > Limnephilidae > Limnephilus > Limnephilus rhombicus. The sequence continues at coordinate 40,454,524 of OV815278.1, forward strand.
CCCCCATAGCTCAGTGGTCAAGAGCAGCTGACCGGCAATCAGAAGGACACGGGTTCAAGCCCCATTGGCGGCAAGTATCTTTTCTCAGAAGATTTTTCAATGTTGATGAGTGTTTCAGGCTGATAATTATTGCTTATAATAATGGTAAAACAATTTTTTTTTTGAAATACTAAAACTTTTAATACATATTAAAAAAAGTTTTAATAATACCGCACCTTACGTTTTTCTATCTAAATTTTCTGATTATGAAGAAAAAAATAAACAAATATTTTTTTTTTTTATAAGAAAAAAACCCTCTTTTTTAACTTTTAAAGGTTAATCCCATCAACGTATTATGGAAAAATAATTATTTGAAGATAATGTTGTTAATTCTAATATTTTAAATATGATATTGAATATTGACTATTATGATGCTTTACAGAAGGTGGCAATAGCGAAATTGGTTAACGCGCACGTCCCGGTTAGACCAGAGGTCTGGGTTCGAGTCCCAGTTGCGACCATCGTCTTTTTTCGGTTTTCTGTGTCTTGTTCTCTTTCATATTTTCGTTTAGATTATTATTGTTATCTTCTTCTTCAATGACATATTTTTTAGGCCATAAATGTTATTATTACCCCAGCTTTCTAAGGGAGGTCACGGGTTAAAAACCCGGCTTGCTTACGTTAGCTTCACATAAAAGCTTTTCAATTTGATGATTACCGCCGCCCCGGGAACCATTTATTGGATAACCAACACCTCCGCAATAGGTCACCCCAAGTGGTTCCCGACGTTTGGTGAGGTTCCCGGGTTCAAGGGTTGAGATTTGTCCGAGACTTGGCGGCAGATGTGTCTGCCCACCAGTTGCGTGGCAGGCCGGATCGGGAGAGACTGATTGAGGGAAACCTTGTGACCTCTCAAGCAGAACTCTTTGCACCGCGGTGGGAGGGATGGATTTATACGTTCGTTACTCCTGGACCACTTTCCTCCAGATTCCTTCCCACCCCTCATACCGCATCCTTCCTAGAACTTCCAATACTTTCTTTCCTTTAAAAACCCTCCACACAGCATCCCCAAAGAACACATTAGACCCGGAGGGAAATTTTTTTCCTCGGGGCCTAAGTCATATTAGGGGATGCTCTGTGGACAGTCTTTTTACGAAAAGGAAGGAAAGGAAGTTCTGGGAAGGAAAAAAGTTAGTTATAGATTAGACATTATTGTTATATTAAAATACACCCACAATTTGAGAAACGGTTTCCAACCCCTCACCGTTCTCAATCTTTCAGGACCTGATTTTTTCAGCGTTGAAGGCAAAGTAGGGAACGTACACTGAGCGGTAGTAGCACCTGCAACCTGCAACCTGCTAACGGTAAACTGCAGAGTATACAAAACACATTGTATGGTCTGTAGGTATACGCTGTGTGGTCCAACGTGTTTTTATTGCATGGTCTTATGAAATTCCTTTAAGCGGTAAGCTCTTTGAGTTCAGACCATAACACACGTTTAGAGAATTTAATAACTTTTCAAAGTTGAATGCGGGTGCCGAAAAGGTTAAAATTGGATTATAAGCTTACTTGTCGGTGCTTTCACGAATTTAATAATTACCAGCGGCTATAAAGTGTAATTTTATTTACTAAACTAGCCACGGACTATAAAATAAAACAGGTTTAATATATTTCGTGTCGTAATTTTACGCATCTAAAATGTTTATTATTTACTTCTTTTATATTCACTTTAAGACGCCATTTTATTGAAATTAAAACAAGTCGCCGAATTATTCAACACTTATTTAATCACGTTTCGAAATCGATGATTTCTTCTTCAGGATAAAATGAAAACTATCAAAAATAACCAAAGACAAACAAGTATAGACAAATACGTACCTGTAGATGAAAATGGAAAATAATATAGTTAAAGGCATCATAAAAAATAACCATATAATATAAAAAAATATAATTATTTTAGAATTGATTTAATAATTTAGAATAATTGCATTTATGTATATATTAAAAACTTTTATAAATGAACACAAAATAATCAAAGAGTAACAAATTGTCTACAAAAATAAATGACTCTTTTTACTCTTTTTTATCTTAGCTCCACACAGGAGACCTTAAGGAAAATAATAAAGGTATTAATTATGAAACTAAATTTACCATCTCTTAGTGAATAATCACGTTCCACTTAAGGGCCTGCAACCCAAATTTTTACCGATTTCTTACATATCTCCCTTAAACATTTGAAGTTTTTAAGCTCCTAAGTTATTTTTGAAGATAATGTCTAGATGCTGCTCGCACCGAAACGCAAATTACATGAAATTCCCTTGATAGAAAAAATCGCAAAGTATGCTCCAAAAATTATTAAAAACAAATTTGTTTCTATTATATTATAAACTATATTTGTGAAAAAATTCACAATGTTTCTTTAAATGATACTTAAGATGCTCCCAGCGAGATTTTTGCTCTATTTTAAACGAGTGTTTTATTAAATATTTTCGCATCGATTTTGTCGCTGTAAATGTTAGCGCTCTCTAACTTTCGTAATTTCGTATCTCTCCATCTTCTTCTTTTCGAGCCCGGTTGCGGAGCCTTAATAAAAGCAAGCCTAAACTATTATATAAGTGTTTTGTTAGGGTTATTCTTTTGTTTATTGATTTCTAATTGTTAAAATAAATTTAATCTAAGACTTGTTAAATTTATTTTAACAATTAAAAATCAATAAACAAAAGAATGACCCTATCATAACACTTATTAATAAAGTAAGGAAAATTATTTATTCCCCACTGCTAAGTATGTTAACAAAATCCAAGCACTTAAATGAGTCATAGCAGTAATGTCATTATTAAACAATTAAGGAAACATTTAGTGTGGGGAAAACAGTTTTCGAAGTCCCCCACATAATAGAGTGTTAACTGTCTCAATTATGTTCTCAGCAAATTGGTTAAACCGGTAATACATCAATGTAGACACATTAAAAAAATTGAAATTTAGAATCGTATAAATAAGTCTTCTCAAGGTGGTTTAACCACAGTTTGAAAATGGCCTTGTAAGCCGAAACTTAAAAAAAAACTAAAATACTTTGCAGAACTTAAAAATAACATTATTGAATTTAATTTAAATTAAATTAAAAAATATTAAATGTAGGTCTACGAATTAAACACAAAAAACAATTAATTTACCCTGCAGCATTCAGTCTACGTTCATCCTGCCAGTGCCATCCTCACTACCAGTACTGGGCGTTGACGATAATTCCATCCAACGCCAACGTCGTTATCGTTGGCGATTTTCAACTGTTGAAAATAACGTCGACGTTGAGGCAACTATAATAGGAGATCGACACAATACTAAGAAAAAAAACAAACAAAAAAATATATCAAAATCGTATTAAGGAATCCCTTTTAACGGGTGGTTTCCCGAATCATTGATGTATTATTATTATATCTATGCCCCACGCCCCACACACGTAATAATAATCCTATAATAACGTTGAAAGTTGAAACTGTTGGAAGATGTTGGTTTCGGTGATGAAAATATTACCCTGTTGAAATATTACATAAAAGACGTTGAAGATATATTTTGCTTGTCACTGATAAATTCGCTTGTTGCTTGGCGCTACGGATCGGCCGTATTGGATGGGGAAAAAATGCGGTAGGTACGTACATTATCAAAAGACCATTTCAAATTAGGTATAATATCGTTCACGAAGTATGATATTTTAACCCTTTTGATTTAACAGGCCAACACTGTTGAAAACAATAGGTAGAAAACGTAGCTGTTAGGCGAACGGCGTTGATAATTATTAATTATCAATAGGATATTTTTTGCTTGTCGTTGATAAATTTGATTGTCCCCTGGCACTGCGTATTGGCCGTATTGGATGGGAAAAAAAGTGCAATAGGTGCGTACATTACCAAAAAACCATTTGAAATATCGAGTAATGTTGTTCACGAAGTGCAAACTCTTAACCCTTTTTATTTATTAGGCAGTTGAATCGTTGACTGCGTTGAATAATATTCGCATGTAGGTATTATATTTCAACTGTTGGCGCTAATTATTTTCAATAGCGTTGGACGTTGAAACAATATAACTATTGTTTCCAACGGCTAGTTATATTTTAATGCAGTACTACTCACTACCGTACATATCCATACATGGATTTTCCTCTAAGGAAGTGGCTACATAGAAACATGAATGCAGACGATTCAATATAGCTGCGCTATACGGATACAGGATAAATTTATATTAAACACAAAGTTAAAATGAGTTCGTGCATGGTGACCGTTCACCAAAATAGAAGATTTATAGGTGAATGAACTTCTACGAATACAATTGATTTTACCAAATCGCGGCTTGAGAGTACAACAATGATTAGGTCAGGTATAAAATTTGAATTTGTGGCACTGTTACGTATCAGTTGGTAGGCAGAAGTATCCGTCGCCAAGATGCAAACAAACCTCACCCCGTGAACACAGGCGCCCCTGCTAGGTCACCAAACGTAGCGAACCACTTGGGGTGACCTAAGGCAGAGGTTCCCTCCGGATATGGAAAGATTGACGGTAATACTCACTTCTATCAAGCGGCTATATACTAAATAATATTATGACGCCATTGCCTATCTCGGTAACTTTGTACCGGTGACTAGCAATCACTGTATGACAGTGGATTTGAGGAGCACGCTTTATTGGAATCAGTTCATATTGGAGCATGACTGAAATTGAAATCTACAACCATTTTGACGTATACTGTAATACCAGCTCGTAGTGGAGTGGAGCTGGCAACACGGTATCGCTTCCAAGTATATAAGCACACATTTCACCACTAACAATAAAATGCTCTTGTTTAAACCAATGCCTACGGTAAATAAATAATATTGGGATTCACTGGGAGAACTGATTTCATGTAATCAAATGTCATTTCTCATAAGTCTAATAAAATACATTTACATCAGCTACAAAAAATAGAGTCTTATTAAAAGTTGCTTGAACCTAAAATGGAACTAACTCTATCGGAGATAACGGGAGTAAAGTAATGGAAATAACATCAAATTTCAGTTAAAAAACAATTTCACGAAACCAATTTTGGTAAAAAAAACTTTTTCGAAATAATTTCCTTAACGACACTCTCTAAGTGAAAAGTAAACGAATTTAGAAATTTGAGAGAAATAATTTTCCGAACGGTTTTTCCATATTGAATATTTTTTAGGACGTGCAGATAACGTGGACCGGATTCCCGAAATGTCAATTTATTTACTGATATGCGATGTTTAATATTTTTTTTTAATTTTCAGGAAAATTACCATCATGGAGGATCATTAGTTGTAAGAAATCGTGAAACGTTTATTACGATACCTAAGTAATAATTATTCATACAAAAGCAAGCCTCGGGAACCATTCATTGGATAACTAAAAGGTGAGGTGGATACGTTGGCCACCTACTGCATTGCGGTTCGGATAGAAAGAGGCAGGTTGAGGTAGACCTTCTGAATGACAGATTTGACCAGGCGGATTCTCTCGACCCATCGCCTTGCACCGCGGTGGGAGGAAGGATCCATCACTTCTGGACATATTGACCCCCAGATTTCTACCCATCTCTCATACCCTTTTCCTTTCCAGGACTTCCTCTACTTCCTTTCCCTAAAATGACCCTTCACATCTTTAAAGATGACAGAGGTTGAATGTGTAGAGGAATTAATGTTAAAAAATATATACAAATAATATATAAAATATATATAAAAAATATATAAATATTATATATATATTAAAGATCAGAATTACCACGTCCAAGTTGGGCAATGATCGTTTCGGCATAATATTTAATTTATTTTTTTAAAGAAATACAAATATTCCCAGGTTACGAATAATGTTTGGAAATCTCCTACTACCACCACACTAAGTGGAAAATGTAGCCTATGTCGTGGTGGAGGACTTAGTCAGCCGAGGAATCGAACATGCGACGCCTGGGTGGGACCCAAACGCGATGCCAACTCAGTCACTGACCGGCCAAAAAATAAATCCTATTAAAATATGTTTTTCCCGTAAACTTCGAACCAAAAAATTAGATAGTTGACAGTAAGGTAGCAACTGCCATCCGATGTCAGCGGGCGTTTAAATTATAATTTTATAAATTACAATAACAAGTTAATTAACCCAATTAATTAATTAACAAATTGGCTTCTGTCACATATTTCAGAATTTGTAGGCATTCCCACTGTGCAATAAAATCCAAATAAATTAAATATTTCTGAAAGTATCCAAAAACTAAAAACTGTTTATGAAAGGTGATACAATACGCTTTAAGGTTTTATTATTAGAAATAAACATGTTTTGTTTGAAATATTAAAATTTTTTATGCAAACATAATTTTTTTTTCAAAATGGCTCACCTTACGTTTTAACGTTAAAACACTGAATTAAATTAACGATAAAAACCACACATACATTCTCCAACCTTTCCAAAAAAGTCTTCTCAAGTATTTTAAAATCTCTCCCAAAAAGAGGCGGGGCTTCCGCTTTTGAATTTTTCAAAGACTAGTGGATCACCTTACGCGAAACGAATGACAAATTGTAGAAACCGCCCCATACTTTCAGCTGGGCTAAAAAATTTACCTTTTCCCACAATTTTCTCTTTCGATGATAGGTACTTGATATTTTAGCTCCCTGTGAATGATTTTATTTGATTATTATAATAGTCATGGTATTATCCCGTTAATCAAAAAATGATTACATCTCTCCCGTTAAGACAATCGCAGTACCCACGATAATGGTTTGTTATATTAAGAGATCCACTAAGTCGTTGTAACAGTGATATATTACTATTCTCCAACTAATTTGGTACGGACTTTTCCGGGGAGAGAGTTCAGACAAAGAAATATAATATACATACACTCTATTTAATTAATAAACCCACGCCTGATCAAATTGAATAAATAGAACCTCACAAAGAAAACACAAGGTGCCAGTGGTAATTTAATAAGCTCCGTATTGTAATAATTAGGTTTGGCTAATTAGTATGGGGTAGATCGGGGTCAAGTATTGCGTCAATTCATTACTTTTTTAATAAGCCACAAAATAATTAGCAAAATTAAGAAATTACCTCATTGGCGTCGCTTAGATTGTTTAAACAAACTCAATTGAAAGACAGAAAAAATGTATCACAGGAAATACATAGGTATCAAAACATATATATTTTTAGAGTCTTCATAAAAAAAGTTAAATACATAATTGAGAAATGATTAATTAACGTTTATATATAAGTATTGGTAGTAGTCATAAGAAATAGTAGAAGTAGGTACATAAAAATCAACGGAAACCATAATACGTGCTGTGCCTAGTTTGGTGACTAAGAAAACAAATCGTAAGGATTAATAAATAATCTTAAAGCATTACAGTGTAACGCTGTCCGAAACGTTGGCTAAAGGAGGAGAAAGCGCACCACGGCATAATACCCCCAAAAAAGGCTGTGTTTGTTTAAGATTTGAAATCAAAATCTTAACCCAACTACACGCATTCCACTCTTGCAACATTTCCATCCAAATGGTGCCCTCTCAGTCGATTGAAACCTTTTTATTGACGGTTCTAAGAATAAAAAGCAAATGAATTTAATTTAAAAGTTTTAAATCGGAGCAATAACACTGATAAAACTATTGGGAAACTTCGGCAAATGCTCTCATTACAGTAATGGAACTATCTTCTTCACCAAAAGTTCAAAGATCACTGATAACTTGTATTTTGCTCGCGTTTTAACTTGTCATTAATGTAATGTTATATTATTCCATTACTGCAAATATAAACTAATAATTAGATTACTTTCGTAATACCACAATGTATTTAGAAAATACACAAAGCACGAGTATATCTTTGAATATGTTGTTTTATTAGAGATCAAGAAGTTTATAAACAACCAATACTTCTTTCACCATGATCCTAAAACACTCGAACGGAAGAAATTCTTTTTTAATATTGTTAAAATCATATTTTTTTTTAAACTTTATTTTTTATTTAAATTGATTATTTGAAACGCTCGCGTATTGTACTCCACACCAGAATATCTGTTACCCTTTATAACTCAACTTCTTGAAAATTCAAAAATTCTAGGTGTTTTTATAGGTTTCTGCAAAAAATAAAACACGTATTTTTTTTTTTTCAAAATTTTAATAATAAGGTGATAAAATGATAGAAAATGGGTTTGTGACATTTATCTTACATTGTGTTATATTGCTTAAAAATGTTCTAAGTGTCTATACAAAGTATGAAATAATTTGCAACAATTATTTTGCTTATTGCAGCATAATGCAACCCCACATTTTTCACACAGTGTTTGTGAGACGCCATAGCATCCTGGACGCTTACAATGAATTATTTTTGGCTCATACTGGCCAATGCCCAATTTGATTTTGTCTTACTGCCATTGGAGAAATATATTGAGGTGGACCCTATTATTTCTTAGCCTGAATTTCTGGTTCAATGCTACGGCGCATCGTAGTGTTCTTTGTACCCAGCTTACAAAGCACCATAGCAACCTCCAGATCAAAATCGGCCGATGCCAGCTGTGTGTCCTGCTTGTTATTAGCTTTTTGAACTCTCCTATACAATAGCCAGGCATTGGACATCTCCAAGTCCATCAAATAGTAGGACATACGAACTTGCCATCGTATACTTCGCAACTAGTGTTGCCACCTGTCCGGCTTTATCCGGACATTTTTGGCCTTTTGTCCGGCTAAATATTTATATGTCCGGCCTGTACGGCTTTTGCTAGGCTTTTTGTTAGTGTAACGCTACGCAAGGCGCAACGCGCTAAGGACGAGGCAGGGGCGGGAGAGACTGGCTATTCTTGGTTCGCGCGGGTTTTGTCTTTAGTCGGCACCAGAAACGCGTAGGTAGCGTGCATTATTCAGTCAGACATGAAAACATGAATAATATGTACAAAATTGTCAAAGACTGCTTAAACTCTCGGACAAGTGAATTTAGTGCAGAATTGAAACACTTTAGTGGATGACTTTAACTGAGATACCAAGCTGGGACCAGAAAGTAGCAGAAACGATAGATATTCTATCTAAAAAAAATACAGTTAGATGACAGTAAACTTTTTGACCAATGGCAGAACTTTATAAATTTTTTACAGAAACAGAAGGATAACTCTGACTTCAAAAAGCTATTGGGACATCAAAAGTGGACTGCTTATTTTAAATCATTTGTTAATGAAGAATTTTATTCTGAACTTCTGAAATTGGCGGAATATTACTTTGCAATTCCAGGTCATAATGTTGAAAGAGTTTTCCCTTTAATTAACGCCCAGTGAAACAATTGCTAAGATGATGTAATAAAAAAATTGTGTAATAAAAAAATGACAATGTGTAATAAAAAAAATGACAATGTGTAATAAAAAAATCACAATTCAAGAATTTTATGAAATGATTTCCAAAGAAAACGACGTGAAAAAGCCAAGTATACAAAATTGTAGATTATTCGTAATTTTTGAATAATTTGGAGAAGTCGAGATTTCGTTTTAATTTATTTTTTTCGTTTTTGTCCACAAAGCCATTTGCCCACATATGTTTCATTTTATATTTGTAAAGAAAATTTTTAATCAACTGTTTAACAAGAAAAAGAGTTATGTTTTGTTTGTTTGTTTTACAAGTTTATTATGTTTTGCCTACAGACAGAAGACTCAATATTTTGTATTTTGTAATTGATATATTCTATATTAATGATACAGTCTTATTCTTGTCATCATTTGGCATTTTGTAAGTTAAAACTGGCTAATTTGTGATTAATAAACAACTGTAACTTGAAACAGATTTTTTATTATTATATATAAAATTTATGTCCAAAATTGCGTACGTACGTCCGGCTTTTAGGGCAAAATGTCCGGCCTAATACAGCGCAGAGTCAGGCTTTTTTATTTTAGAAGATGGCAACCCTATTCGCAACACTATTTTATATCTACCCATGATGCTATCCATCAACCTCACCTTCTCAAATTTATTCACTGGCATGGTTTCTTTCAGTATAGGCGTCCCTATCAAATTATGCCAGTGTATTGTTACTCTTGGAAGACGCACTAAAGACCTAATGAAAACTACTCCCATCAACTGCTGCATAATATCTATTTCTGACATACGGAAAGAATTACTGGGATCTTTTTGAGCTACGAGCATGTACAGATTCGTTTGATCAGCAATGATATATCGATTCCTTGGGAAATATTTTCAGAAAAAATTCAATCGGCGTTTCTAATTTTTAGATCTCAGGTACCAAGGACTCGCTAACTGCAAAACGAAGCTGATGCTCATTCAACTCAAGATTTTTCTTCTTCCAGAGTACATTTTAATTTTTTTTTGCCTTCTGGTCTGATGGTGCAGATATGGGCTTAGGCTCAACAACAACCTCACCACCGGACTGAGTCTCCAAGTCTGAAACTAAATCGCTCTGATACTCAAAGACAGGGTCTGCAAGGCTGTCATCATCATCCTCGAAGCAATCCTCACTGTCTTCATTGTTAAATAATAATTCTTCAATAATTTCATCATCTCTCAAGCATTGAAAAGCCATTCCGACAAGAAAAAATATGCAAATCAGGAAAAATATGTAATAACAAAAAATGAAAATATATTTGTAGGTATATAGTATATACACTCGTAAGTACTAATATTCTATTCAAATATATTGCCAACGGTAGGATTTTTAGTTGTAATAAATATTCCTTTTTTTTACATTACCACACAGGAGGCCCTGAGGAAAATAAATTCCCTCAGGGCATATGTCATCTTTGAAGATGCTGTGTGAAGGGTCTTTTTGAGGAAAGGAAGGAGTGAACACCGGTCTTGAAGCGACCCATGTTGTAGGAGGGAGGAAACACAGAGGCCGGCAAATCGTTCCACAGCCGAGCCGTTGAATTCAATAACAAGTCATAGAAACGACCCGTTCTCATGTGAACAATGTCAACCGTGTACAAATGTACTATGCACAAATGTACAAATGGACTATGCACCGGTGCCAAGGGGATCAATGACAATGATCAATCTAAATGTATCAGCAAACATTTAGCGAATGTGAACGCAATGTCACAGGAATGACACAAACTTAAATTACTTGCTCATGCCAAAACTACTAAATTTGTTGAGTAACTAAGAATATATTTTTCAAAACAAATAAATTACCTGCAGGTTTACACAAAAATAAGCATTAGACAGCATGTAGAAATATATTTTTTCGATTTTTTAAATGTTTCAAACGCGCGTCTTTGTCAATTTCACGGTGACTGAAGGTCAACTGAACTTTTTAGCTACTAACATCATCTGTTTGTAAGAAAGTGTAGTCACCTTATGAAGAATGGTGTGTTTCAGTGCTATTACTTTGATATTAAATTAACTTTGATGATTATTTTGTTGTGAGCTGTTGTATAGCTGTTGTGAGCATTGAAACGGTTAATAACAGAACTGTCACATGATGCTATAAAGAGATATTTTAATTAAGTAGACTGGAAGACTTTAAAATAATAAAATTAAATTTTTAAATTGTAACTACCAAATTAAAACATAAGAGCGGTACAATTCCCAGAGACCAAATTTTCGATATTTATCAAAGGTACATTGATACCGTATATATGTTTAGTTAATGACTTAAAAATAATATATGATATAAACATTTGTTTATATTAATAATATTTATCTATTAAACTTAAAGTGCAGCCCATTACCAACGCAACATATTCACGGTAAAGATAAGTCAGTAGCTTTAAAAAAACACGATGAAAACTTTAATACTGACGGATACGACATAATCCGAAACACATACATAATTTTGAAAGATACAATATAAACCACAATATAAATTGGAACAATATTGTATTAAAGCATACATAATTATAATTATTTTATAGCGCCGTCTTTGTAAAAAATCACTTCAAGGGCCCTGCGGATATCATCTACATATACCCATACTTTTATGGGTAATGTACTGCCCAGCTGTATAACGATTATCTAACTAAGCAGTACGTTTATATATTTTAATATAACTTTTATAAAATAAATGAATAAATAAAATATATATACTTTTGAATGTAGCTATAACTTTGCGGTTATCCATTATAGATACATGAAACAATTCAACTTTGTTTGAACGTTCCTTCTGAAATTTACTCAAGTATAAAAGTGGTTCAAACAAGAAACAAAGTTAAATTGTTTCATTTAAAAACATAAAATACAACCCAAAAAAACTTATTTCAAGGTTACCTACTTGGTACCCACCCTACAATGTAACCTGAGAAAAATCTATAATATTAAAGGATACAATTATATTAAGCCCCACGAAAAAACTTGAGCGAAGCGAGCAAATGAGCTAATCATTGTAATATGTACGATTAATTTCACAAACAATTGTAAAGGACTAGCAATGCGGGTATCAAAGCAAGTATTTTAGTATCAATTATGGTCATTGTTCAGACTCTAGTATAATAGTTAGTTGATTGATACAAAACGGTAATTGATTGTTGGCTGATTAATAATAATGGATAGGTCCCGTTCGATTCATATAATTCCCCTCTACGTAACGGTTCAGCAGGGAGAATGCCTTTGCATTCCCGACGGGCAATACCCCTGTGTTTGCCAGGTAGGTTCAGGGTATTGAAGGCAGCAAAGGTATTGAATGTAATGTGCATGGAAGGTAGTGGAGGTAGTGGGGGTGTAATTGCGGGAGCTTGCAGGGTGACAGCGGAAGTCGTTGGGATTCCTGAATCCTTTGTGCTTACGGCCTTAAGTGTCGTTTAGTCGTAAGTGCAACCAGAAAACAATACAATAAACCGGATAATAATGCTATTGTTTTGTCAATTTATTTACCCGTTCGTATAAGGGATCCTTGAATAATGATCTCAATAGTTTCAAAACAGGTAGTATAAAAAAGAACTGAATTTTCAGTGCTGCGACAAATGTAGCGGTAACAATACATGTTCTAGTCGAAATTTCGATCTTTTTTGGGGATGTTTTTCGTTGTTTTCGAACGAAATTCGCTCTGACGTTAAAATATTATGGCTCTTGAGGAGTAACCTTATGTATTACGATGATATTTTGCTCAGTCTTATGTTATTCCTTAAAAATACGATGGACTATGTCACATCTGCGTGTTATAGTTATATTATTTGCTTCCATGCACTTAATATTGTATTGCATTCTCAACTGTCTACTGATATTTAAATAATTATTTTACTATTTAAAACTGTTTTTCACCATAACAATACTGTCTCTATATTATTTTCAACTTGTGTATATCACTATATTTGTAGGTATGTTGTTATATTGACACGCTAATACGTTTATGATTATTTAATTTATTGTTGTAATATTCTTTTCTGTGGAGCTTATCTCCTACTGACAAGCTACTTGTAGTAGCTTAGCGGGTATAAAATCCCAATTTTCGCCATTTTTATATAATACTTTTTTAAACTGCGTACCTAACGCCGAATTCGCGGAAATGCCGAGAATGTTCTGCACATTGTGTTTGTGCTGTTACGGTACGCATTTGAAGGTGTTTGAATTCGCGCGCTTTCTTGCAACGCCGTGAGAGCAGAGTTAGCCCGCTTTGCGCAGGCGCGGTTTTGTTTTACCACTGGCCTCGCGAGCGATAAAACAACGAACTACCGCCATTCTCTCTACCCGAGCTCGCCCGGCTCGCCACTGCGACGTACCTCGTGCGAGTTCTATCGGTGCAATACCTGCACCGCGGCTATTAGTCCGCTAATTTCAACAAGTATATTTTTAAGGCCTTGTAATGGCCATTATCACAATAATATTGCAGCTTTTTCAAAAGATTAGATACAAAATGTACGTAGGTCTTTTGGAGGACCCACCACTTACCCGCCCTGGTATAGGTAACAGATGGTTACCCCTTCAAGGCTCTTGCAAGGAATCTAATTTTTTTGATAAAAACGACTCTACATTTGATAACGAAACTAAACCTCCAATGTCCCTGCATACGTTGTTAGCAAGCAGTATGCAAGTGCTTAGCGGGAAATACAGATACAATATGTGTTAGTTTGACAAAATATAGACAAGACAATGGGACAGGTTGGTGAAAGTCCACGAGGTGGCAAGCGCTGGGTGATTGTATCCAGCGTATCCTACAAGCACCTGTTTGGGAGGAAGACACAGTAAGACACAGTAGATATGGCAAGTAGGGTATGGCAAACGGTTGAGAGTCCTCTACAATCGATTGGCAGTCCCAGCAAGAATGCGCGTGACGTTCGGTCTAGTCGTGAACCACACTCAGCTTCCGCGCCCCTTAGCCGGTTCCTCGGTGATGCTTCAAAGAAAAGTAAATGGGAGATTGGGGGGAAATACCCGACGACCCTAAGGAATTCAGCGTCGAGTAGCCAGAGGCAAGGCGAAGGAGAGCCGAGGTCGCTCCCCTAAACCTAAAGCCTGCACATGTGGCGCAATTAATTTTAGGGGGCTCCGTGCCATCGTCGACCGACTCCTGTTGATACAAGGACGAGGTCTAGCGCACCCCCAGAAGGGGAAAAAGAAACATAACAAAATAGATAGATGCAGTTCAGTTCAGCCTTCTGAGCGAAGCAAAGTAGCATTGTGAGACTAAGTAAAAGAGAACAAAGAAGCCAAAACAAACTTTAAAAAAAAACAAAGTCGAGTATGGTAGGTGAATCAATAGTGTTCCTTGGAATATGAAGCTGGAAAAAAAAGAAAATCACACAAAAATGATGAAAAATAATGAAAATAATAAACAGGTATCTCGATAAAACATCGTCTAGCATTGCTTAGTGAAATCTAAAATAAACCATGTGAAAAGAAATAGAATAAGCAAAAAAAATTAGATAAGTCACACAAAAATAAAAGAAATAGGAACAAAGTGTATATAATAGAATAAGATAAAAGTACCTAAGAAAGAGATGATATAAGAAAAAAAATATGCAGATATAAAGCATAAAACATAAAATTCAAGCAGTAGATGTAATAAAGTAAAGAGAATTTCCGTGGATCCAAGAGCAGATACACCTGGCACCTACATGATTTTACAGCTAGTCAGCGACTCTAAGATCAGGCCATCTCTCAACCCAGACTTTCGTAAATTTCCTCAAACACTCAAAAGTTCACCTTATTCGAAACGAGATCCGCGTTCCAAGCTGGTCTCGTAGTAACTTGCAAGCCATCGAGCATTTCCTCTCGGGCATCCGTCAAAATCTCGCAATGCTACAGAATGTGCTCGGCTGTTTGATCAGTATTACCGCAAGCGTAGTTAGAATGGGGTGATAGAGAGAGACTATGAAGTCTCCCTCTGAACTCCCAATGACCGGACAGAAGTTGGGTCACATGATGATCCCTAGTGATGTACGCTCCTTCCATTCTGAGTTTAACTGACGGGAAGAAGGAGAAAGTCCACCTTCCCGTATTTGACCTATCCCAACGTTCCTGCCATTCTCTCAAAGTTCTTTCTCGCATCTCTCTAAGAAGTCCTGGGAGGAAAACCGCTCCACCTGGTATTAGCTCAACACCATGATGGGTGGCAGTTCTTCCTCTTGTTAGAAGCTTCTTTGTTAACACCTCCCTAATTTCAAGATCAATAGGCAAAACGCCGGCCAAAACTGGCAAAGCGTCCGAAGCGACTGTTCTGTAAGCACCCGAAAGCGCCAGCAAGGGGACTCGCTGGCCTCTCTTGAGCGCCGAGAGTATGAGTGCATTCTCCAGGCGATGCTCCTACACAGAGGCAGCATACGAGACTTACGCCACGTAAGCCCGGCCACAAAAGTATTGTATAGGAGACGTAACTAACGTAGTAACTGTATAGGAGACGGAGCGCTGGAGAGCGCAGTCCCCACTCGGCAGTAGAGATTCTTCTCAATTTCAAAAAGAGGGCCTGGACCTTACTTGATAATGGCCAAGTGTGCCTATAAATACGTGAGAGGGTCTCTGATGCGAGCCCCCCGCGATCCGACCCCGGACCAGTTGACGGTGTATTTGCCAACCGCCGCCGCCATTGCATTCCTGATTCTGCACGGATCCAAGTAGGCTCCCCATTTTGTGCTGAATAACATCCTTAAATCAATGTAATCTTGACGCGTTGAACTTTAGACCAGAGAGAGAGTAATTTTTAGAGTCGAAACTAGGTCGAGGTTTCACCTCGTATTTGCTGTTTCTATTGTATGATGACCATGTTCTATTAGTGGAATAAACCACGTGTCCATACACCCTGTTTTATTAACATTGACCCGAAATACCCATCCGCACATGACCTAGAGAGATGAGACTGTGGCCGACCCATGGGCCTGAGAAGAGACTTCACCTCCGCCAGAACTGAGCTGGCCGCCGCAAGGAGAAGAGTGAAGAGAGAAGAGTGGGGCTGAACCTAGCCCCGGTCTCAGGTAGTGTCCGCTCTCTCACGTCTCGCCTAGAGACTACTGTTACCCTAATTTACCCATAGTAATGTTTGTATGACCGACCTCGTCTGGCGGCTATTTGCCCGTGACGGGTCCCAACGCCGAGACAATTGGATTGGAGCCTCTTGAAGGGGCCCAGCGCATTACACTGTCGCTTTAACGTGGCCCCCCCTCTTTACGGTTGTTGTCGGTTGGTTATTTCGGTCTAATTTTTTTCCCTTTATAAAAAAAGTGTTTTTTCATTACCAAAAATACACAGTTTTTCTTGCCCAGCCATTGTGAAACCCAAGTAGCGTCACCTGCGCCATAGCCGTGCGCATAAACCAATTTCAGAACAATAACACAGACGTGAGCCGAGATGTTTTGTCCACGCCGGTACTTGTTGAAAATTTAAACAGGCAAGAAAGCGTCTATTTTTTTTGTTACGTTGTGTAACTTTGCTATGCCCATATGTTGGTTATGATTTTTTTTCCCTCTAAATGATACAGGTACTTGGACTCTTTATGTGGTTTTTATATAAGTAAGAGGGACAGTTGAAACCTCGGCCGTAAGGTCGGAAAATTGTCAACACCATTATGTATTGTTTTCCTCCCCGTTAAGCGATAAAGTAAATAATCAAGACATGTGTTTTTCTGTTTTCACCATTTCAAATGAAGTTCTTTCCTTTCAGCAAAAACGGACCAATTTTCTTCAAGATACACATGTACCTATATATTTTTTAATGATTTTATTTTAACTAAAATTAAAATTCTGAAATATGCGTTTACCAGATAATATATTGATTTATTTTACTGCATGATTATATGATTTGAAATGGGTGTTGTATAATACAATATCTTTTTAAGAAATCTGCCAACGACCTATTTTTAAATTATTTTTATCTTGTTTAAACTAAAAATTTTAATCTTCTTATATATAAAAATTAATCGCTGAATGTGTTGCTAAGCGCAAATCTCGAGAGTAGCTGAACCGATTTCGCTAATTCTTTTTTTAGAATATTCCTTGAAGTACGAGGATGGTTCTTACGGGCGAGGGAGGGCGGTGAGAGGGGGGGGGAGGTGGAGAAGGCGGAGTGGGCACCCCCCTTACACCATGCGAGCGAAGCCGCGGGAAAAAGCTAGTTTTTATACTAAAAATTAACATTTTTTCTCAAAAATTCAAACATGCGTTTCCTAGATAAAAGAACAAACTTTCGAAATCAATTTATAACTATTTATAGAAAAGAGTCAATACGTCTAAAATCTGATTTAAAAATGACATATTTCTGGTTTTCTCTGGTTATACCCTCTTAAGGTATATAAAAAAGTAATAAAAATGAAAGGATTTTTAATTTCATTTTATGTACCTACTATGAGGAAATAATATAAATACGTTGTCTGAAAGTGGCTTCGCTACAGTTTGACAATGCCTTCAGAAGGCGAAATTGTCAAGCTAAATTATAATTGCACGACTGAACTTGTTAATAAATATTTTTTTTTATAAATTGAATAATAATTTCGTTGAATATATAAAGGAAAATTTTAAAATTAAAATACACACCAAAAAAAAATTTTATGAACACAAATGAAACTTGATACCAATAAATAATGTGCCTTTTATTGCAGTTCTCAACACAGAGATCCATCTAACGTAGATTAGCTTTAAGCGTGTTTTTACGAGGTGCGAAATTGAGTGGGGAAATAGCGAAAAGAGATCTAGGCAGCACAGCTTCTCCAGGTACCAAATTGGAAGTCAGTCGCTGAGGACAGGAGGAGTTGGAGGCGACTGTTGCAGGAGGCCAAAGCTCGATATGGGCTGTAGTGCCATCGAAGAAGAATATCTAGGTATGTTGAAGGAGGCAAGTTTAATAATGGAACAACAAATCCACAGCCGAGCCATTGCAAAAACAACATTCCAGATATTATTTATTTATTTATTATGAATTAACACCGATTAACGGCTTTTACATAGGAATCGCAATAATTTGAAATTGATAAAGAATACATACACATGGTTAAAAAAAATGTTATGACAAAAAATTAAAAAGCACATTTTGAAGTGACGGTATAAAGTAAAAATAGTAAGCTATTATGAATACACACATGAAGAAAAACAAACCTCATATACGTGATTGTGTACAAGATATTATGAACTAAAAAATTACTATGTAAAGGACGTAGTAATAAATTTTAAAATTCCAGAAGTAAGAAGAATATAATCGTTCAAAGTATATTAGATTATAATCTAACTGAGAAGCGCTGACAAACAGCTTTAATTAAATAATGTTTGTATGTTGATAATCTTTCAATATTTATCACATCATCATATTTGTTGGCAAGTATATGAAGTCGATTTATTATGGCGTATAATTCAGCATTAGATCCTGTATTATTACAATGGTAAGGTAATTTGTGACGAATTGATCTACTCGGTACATGAAAACATATTAACGAAAGAAGTTCAGGAGAATTTAACAAGTTATGAACAATTTTAAATAAATCAAAACAAATTTTTCTTTCTTTTAATGTATCAAGTCCCAGTAGATGTAACGGGGAGAAGTAATTAATGTTTTCAATTGATATTCCCAATTTAATGTGACGTAAGAATTTATGTTGGACACGCTCAAGTGAATATTCAAAATATAAAATGTAAATAACAAAATATAAATACACACTATCCCGATGGCACTCTCAGCAGGAAAACGTTGTTCGGTGGGCAAGTACGTACTCCCAACCGATATATTTGCGATCAGGAGTAAGGCAAGGAGGGTGTATGTCCCCAATCCTGTTCAATGTATACATGGACGAATTATCAAATCACCTGGACACCAGGGCGGGCTGTCGTATTAATAATTTATGCCTAAATCACATAAGTTATGCGGACGACATGATTCTCCTAGCTCCGTCGATCAAGGGGTTGAGAACATTATTAAAAATCTGTGAAGAATATGCAAATGACCACAACATGATGTACAACCCCAAGAAGACGGAACTAATCGCATTCCACCATGGAAAAAATCCCGAGAAAATGCTCCCTGTAAAACTTAATGAGGAAAATATAAACGCATCTAAGAATGTAAAATACTTGGGACACATTATTACTGAAGACCTCTCGGATGACGGTGATATTGAACGACAGCGGAGAAGTATCAGTATACTGTCTAATATGATTGCCCGAAGATTCTTCAAATGCAGTTACAATGTAAAAAAAACATTGTTCAATGCATTTTGCACTAACCTATATACATGTGAAACATGGTGTCACTACCGTACCAGCTCAATAGAACGACTCCGGATCCAATATAATGATGCTTGCAGAATTATATTTGGATACAGAAGATACAGCAGCACATCTTCAATGTTGACGGAGCTAGGACTACACGGATTCGCCGGTCTGATGAGACACCGGGTCACTGGAGCCAGGATGCGGCTAATGGCTTCCGATAACACAGTGGTGATCGCAGCCTTCCAGCACCAAGCGCCACTCCTGAGCGAGCGCGCCCCAGCTCACTCCAGACCACGTCCTACATTATAATTGATTATTTATTTTATTTGTATTATCGCTTATGTCTTTTATGTTTGTTTGTTCTATTTACTTTTTTACTTTATTTGTTGTGTAAATATGTACAACTTTATGGGACGTGTGGGATTGCACTATCCTCCCCATATCCTGGAATAAACATTATTATTATTATTATAAATAACCTGAAAGAACATAAGCTTTCATATGCATTTCTTCAAATCATCACTCAAAATGAGAACCTTCATAACGTGATAACTTTTTATTTCTTTATATTAATCAATTTTTGTGCAGCAGAATACCACTGATTTTTTAAGGTCTCTAAGTTCACTCTTTTGTTCTCTGAAAAATTTCATTAATTGTTCCGATACATTTTTGATTTTTTTCCATGCCCTTGAGACATTGTACAAACAACAATCCAGTTTATTATGAAAACAAAATATAAATAACCTAAATGAACACTATGCCTTTATATGCATTTCTTCAAACCGTCATTCAATATGAGAACCTTCCTGACCGATAACATATTTATTATTACTTTTATCATGTTTTATGATGTTCCACCAAAAAGTTACTGATTTCCAAAGAATAAAAAATCTGTATTTACAAACCTTCTAAGAAAACACCAGGAAGAAAAAACAAAGAAGCTGAAAAGCAACATGATATCGGGTCGATAAGAAGTGGGAAAGTCTATCGATTAATGTTTTTGTCGACATGTTCGACAGTTGTGAAGTTTCCCCCGACGTAATAAGCGATGTAAGGAAATGTGTGATTAATGTAAGCCACCGGGAGCCATCTTGAGTATTGTAAAAAATATCCAGGCAACTTTTCCAATAACAAGTTTCTTAGTACGTGAAGTAATTATGACGGTGTTGTGTATTGTTGCTGGGTGTTGGTGGGGTATTGTAGAACGGTGTTGTTCGGTGTTACGCAGGGGTAGGTATGGGCGATATGATTTATGAGTCGTGTGAGTGTGGAAGAGGCTTCGTGGAATAAAATGGGATTGCCTCACATAATCACCGGAGGAGATTGAACAATAAAGCTTCTCGTAAATCATCATCTTCGTGAAATAATTTCGGAAGATGTATTATTTCTTAATTGGTTGGTAAAACATTTGCTTTGAAAAATAATGGAGGATTAATCTTATGTTTTAAAAAATTATTTTTTAAGCTTCATAATTTTTTTTTTCTGTTGTGAAACATATTCGAATGAACTTCATGGGAGAGTGGTAAGTTCCTTGGCCCTGGAATTAGATTTTTTGTTAGAGATCTAAAATATTGCGATTAACTATATTCATATTTTGCGTCATATTAGGGAGTGGTTGATGTACCAAAAACAATCCTTGAAAATTTTTTTCACTTTAACTAACAGGAATCCTTGCGGAAAATAATTTTCCTCAGGCCTCAGGGCCTGTCATCTTAAGGGATGCTGTGTGGAGGGTCTTTTTAAGGTAAGGTAGGAGAGGAAGTTTTGGAAGGGAAAAAGGTATAAGGTTAGGGATCAAAGGGTAGGTGTGTTCACGAATGAACGATGTGCATCCCTCCAACTGCGGTGCAAGGGGTTAGTCGTGAGTCCGGTTAAAGAGCCTTCTTCAACCAGTCTCGATCCAGCCCGTTACGTTGAAGGCGGGCAGACGTATCCGCCGCCAGATCTGGACAAATCTCACCCATGAACCCGGACACCCCTGCTAAGCCACCAAACGTGAACCACTTAGGGTGACCAATGGCAGAGGTGTTGGTTATCCAATAAATTCCAGGTTCCAGGGACGGCAGTACCCAAATCCAGTTCCTAAACTGGATTTGCTGATTATAAAACGAATATACACTTTCTTAGCAACACAATTGCGAAGTAGATAGGGACATATTTCGGTTTCGAGACAGTTTAGACTGGGTATTTTCATCGTATTTTTAGTGTAAAAAAATCTGCATATTTGATTTGAATTGAGTTCTGCAGTTTTGATGGAATTTATCGTTTTTTTAATGCTAACGAATATATTTTGCCTAATGATTTAAAATGATACTTTGAATATGGCGATGTTGACGCCGGCCAACATCGTCGGTGACTGCCAGTAACGTTTAATCACGTTGACATCGTAATCAGTTCGAACCATTTGGGGACGCGTGGTTTTAGACAGTTTTTTGAAATCAATAATTACGAATGAAAATTATGCATTTTTATTTCGATGATCTCAGAATCAGAAAAATAAATTTTATATCTTCCACACATCTCTAACCATATTATAGTTAATAAAAATTTTAAGCTATATTCTGAATTGTATACGAAAAGCGGAAGAATCGACAAATCAATTAACAGCATGAAAATCTGCAGACCTCAAAGGCAGCTATTTATAGCTTAGGTTATGTTAAACACAAATTTACGTTCAGTTAACGTTAACTGCCTTTAGTTGATAATATATTACCCGATGAAGCGTTGGTATTAGCTAAATTGGTAGGCGACAAATATCGTTAATTAATTTGCGGTTCAAACAAAATAAAACGAACCTCCGATAAACACATACTTAATTATCTTCGCACAATTAAAAATCGCACAAAATGATGGAAGGCCACTTCATCAAAGTCTTATTCATTCTTGTAAATTCTAATAAAAAATATCGCCTATGTGGAGAAAAATATGAAAATTCTTTGAGGTATTCTTATGGATAAATAAAATTCTTTTCAAATTTCGTTTTCGAAGAAAGCACGAAGTGAGTTTACGTTCTATTGCTTGGACATATTTTAAGCAAGAAATAAAAAGAAGAAAACAAGTTTTTATCTCCCTTTAAACACTATTATTGTTTTTGTTTTGATCCTTTGCCATTTTACAATTGATTTTCAAATACTCGTAATATCTTTTAACTATTGCTCAACTATCCTTTTCCTATGTAACGAACGAGAACAAAATAAGTTTATAATTTTCCAAAACAGGGCAATGAGAATAATGCTACGGTATAGCGGGGTAATTAAATAAAATTCACGCTTTTCTTCTATAAACACAATTAATCTTTTATTGGGTGGGTACAATCAATTACACAAGTATCCAGTTCAATAATCGTAAAAAAACAGTAGTAACTTAAACGTACCAACTACAACAGTAGCTTTATGGTTATTATTATTATAATAACTCCAAAGGACACTTGTTATCCTTAATTACCTACTCGTCACTTTATACAAAAGGTTCACGAGTTCCTTGAAACCGCGCGAGCTGATCTCGGAAGGCAGACTTCAACTTTTACTATTTTCCTGGAGCTTTGCGCGGGACTCCCCGGCAGGCCAAAACTCAAAACTCTAAGGTTTCGCTTGCCTTTATATACGTATGGTCCCGCTGCCCTAGCGGCAGCGGTAGTAAGAGAATGCAAGACAAAGAAAGTATTCGAGCGTGAACACTTCTCAATATGCGCTCGAAATAACTATACTTGTTACAATGGCGAAATAGATTTTCAAAAGTAAACAAAATGTTAAAGGAACTGAATTGGCTAACCGTGAAACAGATGCTAACCTTGAATACGATGATATTTATACATAAAATAATTAACAACATTTTACCAAAATACTTTTCAAATAAAATTATATTCAACAAGGACATTCACAGACATAACACAAGGACGTGCAAAGAAATCAGGCTTCAAAAAAAAGACAAGGGGAATACGCAGAACCGTTTACTGTACAAAGGGATGAAGTTATTGTATAACAAGCTAGTTCAAGACGTATTGTAGGAGCTACATAAAACTACATAAAATTTAGTTTGCAATATGAAATATTATAATTAATTAGAAATTTGTAAACTTAAATGTACAAATTAATAAAATAAAATTAATTAATAAAATAAATAAAAATGTTAAGATTAATAACTCTACAGAGAGGGCGCTTGATTAGCAGTCAAAAAGTTTTTTACTTGGTGAAACAGTATTTTTTCAAAATTAACTCCACGGAGGTGACCCTGAGGAAAATAATTCCCCTCAGGGCCTTTGTCATCTTTGAAGAGTATTTCAATTAAAGAAGGAGACGAATTTCTGGGAAGGAGATATGGAAAGGTCTTCTTCAACCAGTCTCTCCCGATCCGGCCTGCCACGCAGCTGGTGGGCAGATGAATCCATTACCAAGACCCGGACAAACCTCACCCCTTGAACCAAAGCACCTTTTCTAAGTCGCCAAACGTATCGAACCTATGGATGAAACTCGGGGTGATATATTGCAGTGGTAGTGATTATCCAATACCTGACGGCGCGGCGGTACCCACACATGCCTCCCTAATACTATATGTATATTTGGTATAAGTCCAAACTGTAAATCTTTGGGTGTACAATCGCACAGCCTATTTAAAAATAATCTACGATGAGCCCATTCGTGCCGTTAGGCTCCTTATTTATGATAGCAGCACCACGTACATACTGCAGGCATAATAAATATTTAATTACCAATATATTCCTCGATACGGGTAATACGGACGTGCTGTATACCTACTTTTGTGGATCATTTAATAAATACCTTATCACTTCGAAAGTTATAAGTTTTTTTATTTAAATTTTTATTATTATATTATTTTTTTTATTTTTGGTAGAAAGCAGTCTTCTAAAAATAAATAATTAGTATCGCCCTGGCGTAAGACCACCATTCGGAATTGAAACGTTGCTTGAAATGGCTTTAGCCGTGTCAGGAGACCAGATCTGAATAGCCAGGCACTTCCCCACCTTTATCTTCCCCATCTCCTTCCCCTCCCCACTACCTTCAGCCTCACAATATACCCCAATTGGGGATGCCATTGTCTCACTGGCTCCAAGCGGGAGCAGCTGAGACTCTTGTGAGGTATACAAATAAAGTCACTTTGCGGTTTGAAATATTTAACGAAGTAAAATAATTACTTTATATACTGTATACTTTATACTATTTCCGTAATTTAAATAATTTATTTAATTGATGTTTAGCATCAAAATTATATATATATACAATGTTTGAAAATGTACCAATGTTGTCATTATGTACCTGCTGACAAACTACATACATAATTGACGGCCGGCGTAGTGCAGCGGTAAGGCGCTTGACTAGCATTCCGAAGGTCGCGGGATCGAATCCCGGCGTGGCAAATAAATTTTATTTGATTAATTTGTGTATTTTATAATTTAATCATTTAAAATAATATTTCGTATATTTGCGGCACGTTCCAGAGAGGAAGATACTCTCAGTATCGCCCTGGTGTAAGACCACCATTCAGAATCTAAACGTTGCTTGAAATGGCTTCTGCCGTGTTTGGTGACCAGATCTGAATAGCCAGGTACTTCCCCACCTTCCTCTTCCCTATCTCCTTCCCCTCCCCACTTCCTTCAGCCTCACAACATACCCCAATTGGGGATGCCATAGTCCCACTGGCTCCAGACGGGAGCAGTTGGGACTCTTGTGCGGTATTCATGTAAAAAAAAAAAAAGTAGTTTAGCGGGTTTAATTGTAAAAACCACGATTTATTTTTAAATTATTTTTATTAACCTAATTTGAAAAGGGTGTAAAATTTTTTTGATTACAAAATTTTTGAAAAAAGGTAATATAAAAATAAAATAAAAATTTGTGTAAATGAGTTTTTTTTTGTTTAATCAAGTTTTTTAAATTCTTTTATTCAGAAGGTGGGTTAAGTTTGATGAAGTTTACGTAACAAAAAACACGATTTATTTCTCTTCTACTACAAAAATACAGTCAATTTTAAAAGAATTTCAGTTCTTAATTTTAAATAATAATTCAATTCCACGGTTTCTCGGCTCAAACTTCCGAAACGCGATTGTTTACAAACCAAAAAAGTAAAGTCTCCCTAACTTACTTTCTTGGGAAGCCTCTATAATTTCTTAAACTTTAAAATTGCTTTTCGGAGAAATGGAGATCATCTTTCACCTTCTAATTACGTTGGAATACCTCCGACCTGTCCGACATTTCCATTCGTTAATACAAACAACCTCGAAACTAAACGTTTTTCCCCCCCAAACAAAGCCTGCGCTTCAAGCTTCAACCCCAAAATTAATTATTTTAAATCCTAAATATCCGAAGACAGAACAATCGCTTTTACCAAACACAGCGATAAATAAAGCAAAAAAATATATTCCCCAATACTTTTTCTACTTTGACCTAGCTTAATGTATTTTTAAAACCAGAGAAAAAACAATAAGAGTGGTTTAACAGTGGAAGAATAAATCCGTTTTTAATTTATTCGTTAGAGGAAACGTATTGCTGTGATATCCTCAGATTAAATGTTAATCAAGAAGCGATATTTACTGTTGCAAGAATTTCTCAATACCTACTCAGTAGGTACTTAATAATTAATTGGAGATGAGTTCGGGAATGGCTTCCTTTGTAGAAATATATTACTGTACACAAATGATTTTCTAGTTAAATTGAACATGAATATTTATATTTAGACGAGAACTCGCAAAACGCAAAACGAAAATTTGAAAAAGAAAAATCAGAAAAAGTTACGGTTGCATCAAGGAATATAATCCAGGACCTTGCCGGATTTCGCTCTAAGCACTGAGCTAATTCGACCCTATGTCCTGTGATCATTTTTAACCGCATCACACTTCGACTAAGAACTACCAACATTATCTTCATTTTGCATATTTTTATTGGCTGCTATATTTATGATGATTGCAAGATTCTTCCCGAACAAAATTATATCTAGATAGTGTTTTCGATAAATATATCTTTTTTTATTTATTTTAATGTGCGACATCTATGGACTTTTCTACTTAATTTTTGGAATACGACAATATTAGCGTCTCTGGTTTGGCTAAGGTCCCGGGTTTAATTTTTAATCAGAATTTTTTACTGATTTCTCTGTTTCAAGTTTTCGTTTGATAGCCGATGACGATCTTTAATGAATAAATGTTACAATTTAAAGTTTTGCTCAAGGTTATTTAAAAAAATATAAATATTTGTCAGTCACCTCACTTTATTGCTAACCTGAATTGTATTACTAGAGGTAACTTTTTTTCCAGAAACAAGGTTCTTGCCCTTAATATGCACACAATGCTATGCTTTGTACTGCCTTCCATTGTTAGCGAACTTAATTACACACTAACACAATAGTAAATAATCAAAGCTTCCTAAGCCAGAAGTTCTGACGCTTTTTACAGAAATTGTATTAGTACCAAACTGTTCACATGAGAACCTCTGTCGTTTGAAGCGAATATAACATAACTATGAAACAGAAATCGGATTGTATGAAGCAGCAAAATTTTTCGAACGTTCAACTCTGGTGTCATGAAATTTAGAAATATTATTATGTTTCAAATTAATGAATGAAGAAGTTTGTCCTGATGAAAGTCAACTTCCATTAAGATGTTTGCACAAATTGAAGAACTTGCTTCCCAGTGAGAGTATTCGACGTAAATATTGTTATCATTTATGTAAATGTTGGGCCAAGAATATCAGAGTTGCGCTAAGTCGCTGAAGAACATGAAATATGTCGGTTAACCGATAAAATAATTATTTAGCCAATCGAAAATACATTAGAGAGGTCTCTACGGTACTGCGAATGACACAGAAGAGAGAGTTTTTTTTCTTCAAGGCAGTGTTGGAACACGATGAAAATTATTTATTTTAAATATTTTTTACTTTAGTTCCACACATAAAACCCTGACCATAATATGACAAGAGAACACTTTTTTCGCATTTTGTTTTGTATGTATAATTTTATAATAAAACTGACATTTAAATTCTGTTCAGTGATCATAACATCAGCAGAAGAAATGTTTTGAATACAACGTTCTTTGTGTTATGTATCTGTCATATTGGTATTAGTAAAAACACTAGCTATCACATGCTGACAGTTGGTAGGTCTATCGCGCCTTGATGTGTAACCGTAATCTTGTTAACAGTGTCAATAAACGTATTATAAATGAAATCGGCTTTCTGTTATTATGAATAAACCCCTGACATTATACTTACCTTGTTACAAAATTAACCATCGGTGACTCTTGGATGGCAAACCATTGACCAAAATATAGTAAAATGTAATTTTTTTCACCAGAAATGTTTTCTTGGTTAAAAGCATTCGAAAATAAACAAGTATAAAAGGTCTTGCAATGATTTGTAAAACAACATCTAAAAATAATATCAATTTTAATTTGATAATGCATCACGTCAGTCACAGTTGCTGTGCATGATGCACAGTACGCGGACAGAATATACAAACTACAGAATCAAGTGACTCCCAACACCGTCGAATGGCTGAGTAACCTGCGCATTACGTCCTCCACCAACTATCCTTCAAAATACACACAAATTTGATTAAACTAGCAGGGGGCCCATCTAAAGTAGTCCATTTCAGGTATCGTAAGTTACTCGCGTAGAATTCAACATCCGATACAACACTCGATCAAGGACTTGAAAGTTTGACGGAGTCCCATTTCTGACAAAGGGACAGAAATTATACTTTAAAGACGGTCTAAACAAACAAACAAACATGCCGCCGAACTTTTACATTGCTAAAGTTTTTTTGTGATTTATTGAGTACTGTTTTATTATTCGCGAGTTTGCCGCTTTCGATTTTGACTCCGCGCGATGAATTTATTATAAATGGTCTCAAATGTAATTCTGTCTGTATTACCTTTGGAATTGAGTTCGTTTCCAATTGAGATCTTCCATTTTGCCCCAATTAGATATTCGCAAAGCATAATGGTAACCTTGATTCCCGGAATACAAAGTATAGAATTTATGATTTTTTAGTTTAAACGAGGCATTTTCATAAATAATGTATTCATGGAAATAGTCGAATGAAATGATTAACAATGAAACATTTTAATTTCCAATTATACGTTCATAAGTAGGCAGAAAGAGAAATTGGAACGTTACTGTTTTGTTCTTTTTTTATTTTATTTGGGAATTTTAAAGCAAATATACAGAATAATAATATTTAAATAAATGAAGACAATATAAGCGAAACTCAATCGAAAATCTGGAAACGGAAAAATCAGAAAAACATATTGACACCTCTGGGTTCGAGTCCCAGAGGTGTCAATATGTTTTTCTGATTTTTCCGTTTCCAGATTTTCGATTGAGTTTCGCTTATATTGTCTTCATTTATTTAAATACTACAATTTGAGGTTTTACTCATAAAGTTAAAAATAAAAGAATAATAATATTTTTGTCATTTATTTTTGGGGTGTTGTTAGTAACTACTTAGAAGCTATACCGTGTTAGCAACACAAGTTACTTAAGCACACATTTCACCACTAACAATTACACATCTGCCCTTATGATGGGCACTGTAACGCTGTCTGAAACGTTGGCTAAAGGAGGAAATAACGCAACACGGCAAAACACCCCAAAATAAACAACAAAAATACTTTTGGCCGTGAAACTCTAAAATAATATCAGAATAATAATATGTTTCATAACATTTTTTTTTAAAGAAAGAAAAACATTCCCGGGTTACGAATAACCCAACAATGTTTAAAAAATCTCATACTACCACCACAGAAAGTCCAAAATGTTGCTTGTGTTGTGATGGAGGACTTAGGCCCTCCGTTCATGGAGATACTTACAATCTACCTAATTGTGACGAAACCACAAGTACCTGCTGATATACCTCTTTTTAATGCTAGTCTCCGTACACGGCGCTTTCCGAAATGTACTGAACTTGGTCATTTTTCACATGCAGCCGTGGAGTGAACGTGAACACGCTGTCATGCGATGTCTTATGACTTTTTTCCAACATCAATCCATGCCTTCTCCACTAAATCGTTTCTTACGTATTCTGGTAAAGTATAGTTATGTAATCATGCGTTTTTTCCACTTCCAGAACAAATCTAACATTACTTTCATGTTCCGACGCCATTTCTGTCAAACGTCAAACGAATAAGTATCGGACACAAATGATGCGAGCGTCGCGTGCGATCAGCACTGTCGGTATCGTGATACTGATTGGAATCCGACAGCCACCGCGTAGCGCCGTGAACGGGCACCAGCAAAATCCTACGGGGGGTACTTACGCGTATGATACGCGCACGAGGATCGAGTATCTTGTAAGTATCTTCGTGAACGGAGGCACTTAGCCAGCCGAGGAATCGAACACGCGACGCTCGGGTGGGACCCAAGCGCTATGCCCACTCAACCACTGACCGGTCAGATTCATTAACCATTTTAATTACACAATTGGCAGATACACACACAATTAACAAGTAATCTCGGTTCTAACTGTGAAGTTAGTTTATTAACTTTTAGGTATGTATTTAGAAATAATGTAGGTACAACATACCGCTTATAAATAGTAGGTAGTTACAAACACATTTACCATTTCCGAGATATTATGAACATTGGAACTTAAGTAAAACTAAATACAATAATGGCAACAGAATAGTTGAAATCAAGCAGTCTGTTGGTTTTCGGTAAAAAGTAACGTTAGTTTTTTTGTTTGAATTACATTCTTACGCCTTTGCATACGAACTTACACACTCTCCAAGACCCGCTTTAATAAATCTCTTCCTACAGCGCTTACCATAACCCGCCACACAACTGTGCCCAGCCGGGTGGCGATATTCCGAGTTCAACTGTGTTTAAACTGCTTGCAAAGACAGGGGCGCTCTTGATAGGGTTTTTATTGGATGACGTGTGTCATTTGCACGTCGTCTAATACTAACTATTTGCGGCATGTTCCAGAGTGGAAGATACTATCAGTATCGCCCTGGTGTAAGACCACCATTCAGAATTGAAGCGTTGCTTGAAAATGGCTTTAGCCGTGTTTAGTGACCAGATCTGAATAGCCAGGTACTTCCCAACCTTCCTCTTCCCCACTTCTTTCCCCTCCCCACTACCTTCAGCCTCACAACATACCCCAATTGGGGATGCCATAGTCTCACTGGCTCCGGGCGGGAGCAGTTGAGATTCTTGTGCGGTAATCACTGTAAAAAAAAAAACCCTATCTAACTGTCAAACACTCCTTTCATCTTATATCTGATTAGCGTATTCCATACCGCCAAAGCGTGCCTTTCATAATCTATAAAAATTATTTAAATGCAATATTGTTATTTTACAATCTAACATTTTTAATATATTAATTTAACATTGACTTCTCACAAGAAGCCTTGAGATAAATAATTTCCCTCAGACACTATGTCATCTTTGGGGATGCCGAATGAAGAGTCTTTTTGAGGAGAGGAAGTAACGGAACCGTTAAACTCAAGGAAGAGTCACAGAAACCGGGGTACAAACCCTTATATCGTTCTCATAAGGCAATTTAATTCATTTCAACCTTGTCCAATGTTGGGTGAGCGTTTGCCATGTTTCCTGACTGCGTACCAGTGCCGTAGGGATAAATAGGGAAATACAGATAGAACAAGTTTACTTTCTTAAATTTCTTCCTTCGTATACCATTTTCACGCCCAGCTTTCACGTAGAGTTTGTATCGAAATTCCATTGTGGACTGCTTGAATTTCTTAAATTGATAAATATTGTGTTTATTAGTCATAACTCGATTCTATCCACCATCAATAAAATCAATATTAACCCGCTTCTTTTAATATCCTTATATGAGTGTTCTTACCACTACTTAAAGACCTCGATTAGGGGTCCACCACCTGCAAATATTCACCGTTTGTAATAATATTCTGAATAGGTAATATGATGGAGCAACATCCAATAACTTATTAAAACAATGTTTATTCATTCAGAGAGTGTTCTTTGACCTTTCATAAAACAATTCAACCTTTAAAATATTCCCAGGACAAACAGACTTATCCTTGTTTATTTTTGTTTTCTGTAATATTAAATATTTTAAAGAAAGAAAGGGTTCGTGAAAACAAATTTGATCAGTTTTCATGACATAAATGCTTTACTTTTATTAACGCGATAAGGAATAGGTATAATATTAGTACAAAATAGCATCAGAGCAATCTGGCGGACAAAACGGTCTCTATCATTCATTTTGAGATTATTTTGTTTTCAAAAAGTTTCGTTAAAATCCGAAAGATGCCACTAGAAAAATATATATTATGTGAATTTATTTCAAAATGTCGCATCTGGTCGCTGTTCGGAATACGGCCGGCTAGGGGTGCCATGCACGCACGTGTCCACTAGGCAATGTTTTCAGAAAAAAACTACCTGAAACATGGCTGAAGTCATTATAATAGTTGTATATTTTGGTATTTTGTGTGTTTGGTAATTGGGATATGTTGTGAGGCTGAAGGTAGCGGGGAAGGGAAGAAGTTGGGAAAAAAGAAGGTGGGAAAGTACCTAGTGATTTAGTTCTGGTAACCGAACACGGCTAAAGCTATTTCAAGTAAAGTTTCAATAATTGTGTTTGGTGGTCTTACACCAGGACGATAATGAGAGTAACTACCTACTACGTCCTGTTCATCACTATTTTTATTACACCAAAGCAAATAAAATTAGGAGAAAATGTAAATAAATTTAACTCTAATTTACCAACATATGTGATTGATTCAAATTTTAAAAAAAAGTTTTAAACATAATGTAGGTACATACAAACAAGGATTGTACTAGGACAATGGGTGTATGAACCTATTTGAAAAAATCACAAACAAAAATAAAAATACGAGTAGGTATGTACATTTACAACTTTTTATCGTAGGTAAAGCTATTACATATCAAGAAACTCTGTCTACTTAACTTTCTTTTCTATAATTCATCTCTTTTAAAATGTCTTTTAAAACCTACAAAAAACCGTAAAAAACTAACAACGGATCATGATAACATTTTATGTTTCCGTCGAATTCTTTCGTTATGTGTCAAGGGCAGAAATTCTCTACCTACTGATTTATTATCGTTTATGAATGGTCAAACACCATGCACAATTATTCTCAAATGGTAAAACACCATGCACAAATCATACCACAAGCATCTCCCACACGCACACTTCGGAGCGACCGAGTCCCGCGCCACTTCAGGCCGCCGCGCAGAAAAGTAAATACCGATAGATTTACATCACAGTTCACTGTGAGACTTTTCTGCGCAGTGGCCTAAAGTGGCACGGGACTCGGTCGCTCCGAAATGTGCGGGTGAGAGGTGCTATTGTCACGTGATCGTGAGCTTCCAGATGTTGTGATCCTGAATGAATCCTCTAACTAGCTCGGGTTTATAAGAATATCCTTTCATGATTCTAACTAACTAGCACTCAGTTAGTATCCTTCTTCTTACTTGTTCGTATAACTTGTACTTCTGATGCTGCTCTTACCTTTATTATCTGAAATTTTTCTATGTAGATGATAATTTAAAATTATTATGTCACATCACAAAATAGGTATCTGCTATAAAACGTACGTAATAATTAATAATTACCCTTCAGTTATTACTGTTTAATGAGGAAATATATGAATAAGTTGTGGCTTTTTGTGAATACTTTTCATTTTAAATGTACTCGTATAATGTAACTATTGATTTCCCTAAAATAAAACAAATATGAATGACGATTCACAGAATAATCATACCGATAATCTTACAGTGTCTAAAATATAAAAATAAATTTACCTTAGAATAAATTGTATTTATGCTATGTAATAAATTTAATTATTAATAAAAATGTATTTTAACTATCGTTGGTTGTATCATTTGCTATGTTTATTACCAAAATATTTAACTGCAGCCGTTGTCAACATTAATTCACACACACTGTAGGGGCGTGTAAATAGCCCCTGACACGAGGGATGACTACCCTATGTAAAATTAACGAAAATTGAATTCTCCCCTATGTGACACAAAAAAACAGTCGACCCAGCAATCTCAAAAACCAAAGTGAAAACAAACAAACACTCACTCAGAGAATGCAGCTCAGCCACGATGTCCACACGAAAAGACACTTCTTTTCAATAAAAATGTCAAGGCGATATTGCATAATCTTGACAGATGTTTCGCACAGCAAGGAAGTTTCAACTATGATAAGAAATATTTTCAAAAAAACAGATGATGACAGTTATTCACTTGTTTGGATACTATTTTTAAAAACAATCCATTTTAGGTGTCTTGGATGAATTATTCTTATGACTGACCAGGAGAGACATCTCTTGGCCTTTTACTGACACTCCCGTCAGAAGTAATTGCTTGATTCACAAAGGTAAGGAAACGCATGAATACACTGCATCTCAAGTCACATAGGTTCAATTCAATACAATACAAAACCCATAGATGGCGCCCTTATGGTCTTATAGCATAAATTATCAATTTAAAGAAATTAATGCCCAAATATATTTATGGCGCGTATCCATATTCCCCGCCTTGGAAGTTCGTAGAGCTTACAAAAGAAAGAATATAAAAATACAAATGAAACAAGAAATGAAATAGAAATAAAGTGACTATTCACCGGTAATATTCAGGAATGACACGCATTGGAAATTCGCAGAATCTCATAAAATAAAGAAAAATAACTAAAAATACAATGTAATAAAGTTCAATTGACCAAGATAACGGATATTAAGTAATGCCATGTCTGGGTCAGAGATCATTGAAACAATGACTTAAATAAAAAAAAAATAAATAAATAAAAATAAACAAAAATAGATAAAATATAAAATTATTGCGTTGGAATGGGATATAATTTGACAACCGGACGTTTAAAAGAACCAAATCTTGTCTTTACCGTCGCAACGCGAACAATTTTATCCATTCCGGGATGGATTTCAGTTATCACGCCTAAAGGCCAATTTAACGGAGGGGAATCTTCTTGTCCCACTAGTACGACAGTTCCGATATCAATCGGATGATCAGAAGTAGTCCACTTCTGCCTGACTTGCAAGGTGTGCAGATACTCTGAACGCCACTTCTTCCAGAAGGACTGAACCATGCTGTCTAATAATTGCTTACGCTGAGTCAAATTGATTTTACCGTCTGCCAGGACAGAAGCAGGCAAGTACTGCAATGGTGTCGACATTAAAAAATGCGCAGGCGTAAGGACTTCTGGATAAGGGTCAGAAGACATAACTGTAAGTGGACGCGAATTCATTATGCACTCAATTTGAACTAGCACAGTCTGTAACTCCTCATAGGTGAGAAGCTGAGTTCCAATCACACGGTACAAGTGTGTCTTCATGCTCTTTATGTTCGACTCCCACATACCCCCAAAATGAGGCGCGCGTGGTGGAATCATTTTCCACTCTATACGACGCTTAGCGAGTTCGCGCTTTAATGGGGGCTCATATTCAGATTCAACCAAAAACTTGTAGAGGTCATCTAATTGTGCCTTCGCACCCACAAAATTAGTACCATTATCTGAATACAAGCATGTTACCGGGCCACGCCGAGAAATAAAACGGCTGAAAGCAGCCAGGAAAGCATTTGAAGTTAAGTCAGAGACCAACTCAATATGAATAGCCTTGGTCACAAGGCATACGAATAGACAAATATATGCCTTTTGAGAATGTTGTCCTCTCCGACGAGTCAGCGTAATACGGAGTGGACCTGCGTAATCTACACCGGTATGTACGAAGGCCTTTGCTTCTGCAACACGATATGACGGTAAATCTGCCATCTTCGGTGTAGGATGCGATGGATTTAAGCGGAAGCAACAATTGCATTTCCGCACCATCGCCCTAATAACAGTCCTAGCATCTAATATCCAATAGCGTTGACGTAAGATAGACATAAGAAGTCCTGGGCCTGTATGACAGTTCACGACATGAAAGTGAGCGATGATCAGATCGACAACACAGTCATGTTTGGGAAGCAAAACCGGATGTTTAACCTCAAAAGGTAAATCCGATTTAGAAAGCCGCCCCCCAATACGTAACAGATTATCTCCATCAAGAAATAGAGATAAACTCTGAAGTCTTTTGGAATGAAATTTGCCTTCCTGGAGTGCAGCAATATCTCCTGCAAAATGAATACTCTGCACAGCACGAATCACAGCCTTTTCAGCAGTCATAAGATTATTGACCGTTCCAGAGGAAAGTGATATCTTTTTTATGAATCGGAGGACATAAACAACAATCCTTAGTAGTTTATCCCAAGTGGATATACGCTGAGCCAGTTCACTCAGGACCGATTTTTCACCCTGAAATGTTGCAATGAGCACATTAGCCTTGTGTTCAGGCATTTCACCAGTATTGGTAGGGTGAAACGGTTTTAATGGCCATTCCAAAGGTGGGCTGCGAATCCATGATGGGCCGTTCCACCATAAATCATGTGAAACGAGTTGGGAAGGAAGCATGCCACGAGAAAGGCAGTCGCTCGGGTTTTCACTACCAGCAACATGGTAAAAGTTCTCTGGAGACAAATTTTCTTGGCACTGAGCTACGCGATTACTAACAAACACCGACCAGCGATGCGGTGAAGAATGTATCCAAGAGAGCGCAACGGTAGAATCGGAAAACGCATATGTTCCTGCAATAGGAAGACGCTCAGAATAATTATCTTGAACCGTCCGTATTAATTTGGACATCAATACTGCGGCACAGAGCTCCAAACGAGCGAGGGTCGTCACTTTGGTGGGAGAAACCTTTGATTTTGCGCACAACAATCTCACTGTAATTTTTCCAAACAGATCAGTGGTGTGCAAATAAATCACACAGCCGTAACCATTCATGCTTGCATCGCAGAAAGCAACAACGAGCACCGTACTGTCTTTCAGGACACCAACATGGCGAGGGATTTTTATCATTGAAATTAGCGGAAATTCCTGTGTAAGCGCCGAAAACCGACGAATAACGCTATCAGGGGGTGTATCATCCCAACCAATGTTGCACAGCCATAGCTCTTTGATAAGTAATTTAGCGTACAGAATGACAGGGGCGACCAAGCCGAGGACATCAAATAAACGGGCGACTATGGAGAGTATGCTCCGCTTTGTGCACTTCTCCTGAACATAAGATGTCGTAAAGAAGAAGCTGTCATCAGCTGGTTCCCACGAAAGGCCCAACACCTTAGAGGTATTGTTAGAACCAACAGTGAAGTCCACTGGGCTGCGGTGAGAATCCGGGAGGTTCTCAAGTACAACTTGAGAATTACTAGTCCATTTTACTAAATCAAAGGCACCGGACTTAAACAACGAGATTAATTCTCGAGAAAGACGTATGGCGCTGGGCTCATCTGCAATAGAATAGACCAGGTCGTCCATATACAGCTTGGACTCTGCCACTTTGGCAGCATCCGGGTAATGTGGTCTCATATCCTGGGCCAACTGGCGAACCGTCCGCATTGCTAAGTATGGACTTGCCGTCAAGCCGAAAGGAACTCGATTGAACTGAAAAGTTCGTATGAGACCATTATTTGAGAATCGAAATAAGATCCTCAGGTATCTGCGATGCTTGCTAGGAACTTCAATCTGTAAGTACATTTGCTTTATATCCGCATTCATAGCGATGGGAAAAAGACGAAAGTCAAGCAAAAGCAGAAACAAATCGGCTTGCAAATTGGGACCAGTATGAATAATGTCATTCAGTGACAGCCCTGTGTGTGTTTTAGCACTAGCATCGAGCACAATACGAGGCATTGGTTTGTCTGGACGAGTGACAGCATGATGTGGGATGTAATATCCATCTTCTGTGATATCAGACTCTGAGACTTCTGATAGGTAATTATTTTCAATATATTCACTGATAACCTTGTTATAATTCTCCTGCAAAGCAGGGGAATGTTTAAATTTTCGCTCCAATGCCAAAAATCGGCGTTGGGCAGCAGTACGAGAATTACCCAATTGTCTTGGATCTTTACAGAAAGGTAAAGCAACAGAATATCTACCATCATCAGTGCGAGAAATTGATGAAGTAAAGAGATTCTCACATTCTGTCTCCTCCGGACTTAGAAATTTTATATTAGGTATCTCTTCTAACAGCCAAAATTTTTGCACTAAATCATTAAGTGCGAGTGCCGAGAATGATGTGTTTGTGTTGAGCACATTATTGGGGTAATCACCCATCAACACGAAACCGAAAGCGGTCGATAACGCGGGGGGTGCACTAGTACCCGATTCAACCCTGTTCCCTAAATAAATATATGGGAACAGTTGTGCACCGATGACGACATCCACGCATCCAGGAATATTCCATGTTAAGTCTGCGAGAGGTATGCCCTCTAAGTACCTCATATCACCCTTGGCTATATAGTGATTAGGTAATTGGTCGGTGATACTGTCAACGACAAGCGCATGTATACTATATTTATTCTCTGGGTATACGCGAGACTCAATATCCAAATACACGTAACCGAAAATTGGTCGAGACGTTGATCCAATTCCTTTGACAAACGAATTACTCAAAGGAATTATTGGTAAATTCAGCGTCTTACAACAATCGACCGTAATCAAATTATTTTGAGAGCCATTATCAATTAGGCACCGAACAATAACTTTATTTCCGTTTTTAAGCTTCGCGTATACTTGTGGGGTCGAAAGTAAAATAGAAGAGTTCGGTGTTACTTTGGCACAAAGCGAACACGAAGGATTGACATTCGCGGTCCCCTCCACTTGCTTATCACCAATGCCAGTTCCATTGATGCTGGATGACACTGGAGGGGGGACTGACGGTTCTTCACTGGTAGGTACTTGCGACGTATGTACATGAGTATTGGTTTTCATATTATTCACACTGCCGAAATGTAAGAATGTATGATGACGTTTATTGCACAAATCACAAACTAACCCCGATTTGCATGACTTGATTGTATGTGAACCACTAAGGCAATTTACACAGGCATTTTTCGATTTTATAAATTCAAATCGAGCCTGTGGGGAACTCATACATTTAAACTTTGAGCAAACGTTGATTAAATGATCAGTTTTGTTACACAGAATACATCCTTTCGGCGGAGCTGGGAAGCGCGGAATATTCGCATTACTCGCGACGAACGATTTAGTATTATTTGATCGGGAGGACGAAATGGGATGCGTTTTATTTAGGACACCATGCGAGTTACTCGTTCGTTCTAAAATCTTTACTTGATCTTGTACAAACGAAACTAACTCATTATAAGAAGGAATTTCTTTATTACGAACTGTCAGCTCAAAGTTCTGAGCCGTCTGTGAATCAATTTTTCTTACCGCGCAGTGAAACAAAATAAAATCAGTTAAATCTTCAATACCTAACTGCTTTAATGCCGACACTGACGAAGAATATCTTTCAATGAAAGAATTGAGACTGGCAGATGTATTCGTGCAGTTTTTCGCATCGAGAATATTATTTAAATAATGTGTTCCTAGTGTACGTTTATCTTGATATTTTTTAACTAAACTCTCCCAAATGATCTGATATGTATCACCCGAAGGCACAATGCCTGCGGTTATGTTCAAAGCCCCGTGTGTGAGTTTTCCGACTAAGTACTGCACACGCTGCGAGTCAGTTAGCTGTCTATTATTATGGATATTGGCTTTAAATGACTCAAAAAATTTCGACCAACTTTCATTCTTACCATCGAAGGTTGGAAGATCTATTGCAGGAAGATTAATCATACACGGCTCCCGCGACTTATTTTGTGACGTCAGTGACTCTCTTACAGAAGTTTTCATATTCGATCTAGTTCGTTTGACCTTCAAAAAAAGATCATCAAAAGCATTTAAAGCTTGAAAATCTGGTTTAAATTCTGGATTTAAAGTTAACTGACGATCATTGATGCTATCTATAATATTTTCAAATTGACTTCGCATTTGATCAATCATCTCTGACTGAGCCATAAACACTTCGTTATTTCTTGACTCAAAATTAGATATATTATTTGTTGCATTATACAGATCGTTCATACGAACAAAAAGATTTTCCTTTTTTGCGGTTAAAAGAATAAGCGATCTGTCTTGAGCCTCATCAAAACCCTCCTCCGTAATTCTTGGCATTTTTTTTATATATGCGAAAAGATTACCACAAAATTTTACAATAATGTTACAATGTTAATAATTAATTAATAATAATGTTGCGAATAATTATCCAAAATTACGACAATTCTGCGAACAATGTTAACAATTAATTAATAATAATAATGTTGCGAATAATTATCCAAAATTACGATAATTCTGCGAACATCCAAATATGTCATCCAAAAGCAAAAAACAAGACCAGCTATAGTTCTCAAAAAATGAGAGGTACTTCAAATTTACCAAAAAAAATAGGTAAATTCAAACATCCATGTAATTAAGCTATAATCTCGAATTGAATGTATGAATGAATTAATAATCCAGGCTACGAAGGACCACTAAATATGTAGGGGCGTGTAAATAGCCCCTGACACGAGGGATGACTACCCTATGTAAAATTAACGAAAATTGAATTCTCCCCTATGTGACACAAAAAAACAGTCGACCCAGCAATCTCAAAAACCAAAGTGAAAACAAACAAACACTCACTCAGAGAATGCAGCTCAGCCACGATGTCCACACGAAAAGACACTTCTTTTCAATAAAAATGTCAAGGCGATATTGCATAATCTTGACAGATGTTTCGCACAGCAAGGAAGTTTCAACTATGATAAGAAATATTTTCAAAAAAACAGATGATGACAGTTATTCACTTGTTTGGATACTATTTTTAAAAACAATCCATTTTAGGTGTCTTGGATGAATTATTCTTATGACTGACCAGGAGAGACATCTCTTGGCCTTTTACTGACACTCCCGTCAGAAGTAATTGCTTGATTCACAAAGGTAAGGAAACGCATGAATACACTGCATCTCAAGTCACATAGGTTCAATTCAATACAATACAAAACCCATAGATGGCGCCCTTATGGTCTTATAGCATAAATTATCAATTTAAAGAAATTAATGCCCAAATATATTTATGGCGCGTATCCACACACACATGCAAATATAGGTGAGGTAACGCATTCACCACCAACCGTTGTCATTATAATATATAGTGTGTGTTAATTATATATATATTTTTTAATTATATATATACTGTTTTAATTATATATATATTTATTTATTGAAATAAAAGTAGAAGAAAACATAAACGAAAAGTGTAAATCACGAAAATATTCACACGTAAGGTTCGCATAATAATATTATATTGTAATGAAATATAATTATTCACACGTAAGGTTCGCATAATAATATTATATTGTAATGAAATATAATATTACTATTACATAAAACAAAATTATTATTATCAGCACAAAGCACTCTTTTTAGGGTAAATTGTCTAATTAAAAAAAAAAAATTATTATAATAAAGAAAAAAAATTCAAAATATTTTACGAACATCGTTTTAGAGAAAAACTGTCATGTTATGATGCTACTGTACAACTTACCGATGTTAATAAAAAATGACCATAAAAACATTTGTTGTTTCCATTGAGACGTATTGCATACAAGTATACATGTCTACACGTGGCAGACTTCCGACCAAGGGTAAGCAACCGTAATCACGAATAATAATAATACTAGAACATTTGAAAGCGTATCGATATTCCAGACCTCGGTGGTTGAACGGTTACGATCGTTGGCTACGAATCCGGAGGTCACGAGTTAAAATTCCGGCGTGCGCAAGTACCTACCTATCAACATTTTATGCGATTTATTTGTATTATTCCACAATATATTATTTTTAAATAATTTCGTTTAGATTATTAGTGCTATCTTCTTTTTTAATGATATAAAACATTGGTAGGAAGAACCTTCAAAAGTTGAAAATAGGTAACTACATATTTTATATTTAAAATAAATAAATCGGAACGTTGCGCGAAACGGCTTTAGCCGTGTTGGGTGACCGGATCTGAATAGCCAGGTACTTACCCACCTTCCTCTTCGGGGTATATTGTGAGGCTGAAGGTAGTGGGGAGGAGGAGACGAATCCGGAGGTCGCGAGTTAAAATTCCGGCGTGCGCAAGTACCTATCAACATTTTTGCGATTAATTTGTGTTATTCCACAATATATCATTTTTAAATAATTTCGTTTAGATTATAAGTGCTATCTATTTAAAAAAATAGATAAGAAATATATTTAAAAAAAGAATCGTAACGTTGCTTGAAATGGCGTCAGCCGTGTTGGGTGACCGGATCTGAATAGCCAAGTTCTTACCCACCGGGCATCACGGAGTTCTTCTACCACTCACTTCCGTGTTATTTTATTGTATTTACGTAAGTATTATTTTAATAATATAATAAACATTTAAAATTTGGCACAGCTGCACTCTACTAGCTTGACGTCGATATAAAACAGTAGTCAGGTTATTATATTAAAACGAATAGGTACCTACATATAGGTAGATAGATGATATAAGTATCATCGTTTCCAAAAATAAATGTAATAAAATATCTTAGATTCTCACCGTGATTGATTACTGCCATCTTTTGAAATTTTTTGAAAAAGGGTTTTAGTTCAAAATTGTAGCATGTAGAGAAAGATAAATGGGCGCCACACGACAGAGGGCTTTTGCTAGTAATTAAAAATCCTGTTTTTCATTCTTAATTTGAAGATTAAAATTATAAAATTGTCTTTAAAAAATGGAGAAATATAATACCAACAATATCTCGTAACGTTTTGGTAAATAAACGAATTTAAAGTTTTGTATTCAGCGTTTAAAAAAACACGAAAATTGGTGTTTATGAAAAAATTTAACTCAAAACTTATTTATCAATTTATTTTAAATTTTTTTTCGAGGTTTTAAAGAAAACCCCTAAAAGTATACTTTGAGGATATTCAGTAGTTAAAAATATTTTGTAAAGTTTACGAAAAAACGGTCAGAATAAGGTCTTATTTCTGAATTGGTTTTGATAAATGCTAAGCCTATGTAAATTTTAAAAATTTAAAAAAAATATTTTTCATATTAAAAACTTTATATTTATCGATTTGCGTAATAATATTATCATTATTTAAAATTAATAAATGATTACACTTGGCCTTAAGGAAAAGTGATTTCAAAAGAAAAAATAACAAAAATAAAAATATGCAGAATCGACAATAAAAATCACTTATAGGAATATATATCAGCCAATTAGACTGTAGGTGTTGGTATTATATGGTACAGAGAACAAAATTTCATTTAGGTACTCTTTTTGCTTCAAATAATGACAGGAATCACTGGTTAAAGTAAGTATAGTGCGTCCCGGAACACCTTGTATAATTTTGTGCTGATATTGTAGTAGAAACTTTAATCAAACTATTCTGCGCACTTACAGAATTAATTAAACTAGAAATAATTATGATATGATTTGAGATTTTCAAAAAAAATATCATCTACAAAACTATTATCATGTATACTTTTTGGGTTTTTAATCTGTGGTGCGCTCCCTCCTTTAGCCAACGTTTCGATTAATTGTACATGTTATCCGGTACTCCATGGCTACACCAAAACTAAACGCCGAAAACCACACGAAATTAATTAATTATTCAACCGAAATATCTGTCCTGCGCTCAACACCTTTACATATGTAAATACACACTGCACGACGGCGCGGCGGACACCATAACGTCACCGAAAGGCCAGCTGAAGAAAGGATGAAACGCAACACGGCATAATAACCCAAAAATTAATTACGGTAATTAGAATAATCAGTGACGAGCTGTATTACAGGTACATTTAAACCTATTAGTATGCAGCAACTAATAGCGATTTTAAAATTCAGATTCCCACAAAGATAAAACAAAATACGTAGATAAACGTAAATATGCATATACCTAATGTTACATACG
Organism: Limnephilus rhombicus; assembly: GCA_929108145.2. Lineage (NCBI taxonomy): Eukaryota > Metazoa > Arthropoda > Insecta > Trichoptera > Limnephilidae > Limnephilus > Limnephilus rhombicus. The sequence continues at coordinate 40,497,915 of OV815278.1, forward strand.
AGTATATTAAATAAATCCTATCATAATGAAGGTAGAAACCTACATAAATTATTCTTTCAAATTAATAAAATACTTAGTTTTTACCACTTTTTAAAAGTGGTACAAACTAAGTATTTTATTAATTTTAATCAAAATGGTGCGGCAACATAAGTTTGATGTGTTAGAAGAAGGAATAATTTTTATCGTATTTTCGATAAAGAGATAAACTAAATGACCCAGGTAAAAGAGATAAGCCTTGTTAGTATGCGAAAATGAAGCTGGCTCCCACCTTTTTTCTACAAAAATCCTTTTGGGTATTAATAAAATTTCTTTCAGATAAATTAATTGAATGAAATCATGGATCTCCGCGGCATAATGACCGAACGTGCACGTGAAATTGCCCAAGTTTCAGTCCGTAGCCATTCGGTGGAAACAAGATGAAAAAATCCCCATTGGTCCCCCGGCGAGATTCTGGGAACTCGTTTGTTTACAAATTGATTTCATTGCCGAAGTTTAACGAAATGAAATGTCTGATACAGGACCGGAAGGGGCTGTTTGCAACAATGTAGATTGGGAGTGAAATTTGTTTGCAATATTTACACTGCTCACCGCTGCTGCGTGAACGAAAGAATTGATGGAAAACAACACACATTTGCGAATAAAAATGTGCAGAAGACAACGGCAGAAATTTTTGAAATGAATATTGGTTAAAAACAACTGAAAACATTGTTGTATTGTAATGTAAAATGAAGGAAAGCAATAACAACGCATTATGTGTTAAATTTTTTAATTTATTTTATTTTTATACTACATTTAATTACAGTAGATAATGACGTGCCCATCTTATAAGGTATGAAACGCATGTGTTGAGATGGCAATTTACGTAGTGGTTGGTATTGTTAGCTAGATTTTTGGTTACATAATATTATGAAAATGACAGAAAAAAACAAGTATTTTTAGAAAAATGAAACAATACAACTTTGTATAAACCACGTATATAATGTGCAAATCCGACCGGTTTCGGAACAAACGTTCCTTCGTCAGGGAAAGCTTATACTAATTTGACAGTTTAGAACAATGTTTTATTATAGTAGGGGTGGAGCCGTTGCTAGTTAATGATGTAGATTGGGTGGGTAGGTATTAGTGTAGAGTGGGTGGGTAGGGGAACAAATCCATGATTGGGCTATATGACAATATTTTTTGTTTGTTGATAATAGATTCATCATTTTTAAGGGATTTTTTAATTTCCAAAGCTTCTAAGTTATCTAAACGTTTTCCTTTATGATTAATATGAAGAATATTTATCCCTGTGTTTTTTTTTTCAAAACTATGGTTATTTTCAATGATATGGTTAGCGAACTCAGAAAAATTATTATTATTAAGACACCTTAAATGTTCTTTGATTCTGATTTCAAAATTACAAGTTGTTTTTCCAATATAAAATGAGGGACAATCATTGCATTTGAGTTTATATATTCCGGAATTAGTCAATTTATGGTCTTTATCTTTAGTATTTCTCAAAAAATTACCGATATTATTTCTTGTATAAAAATATAAGTTGTGACATAAAATATTTACCTATAATTTATTCCCACCAAGGCTGGTCATCCATCAATGTATAGAGTATTTAATCACAGATATAGCAAGCAAGGCAATGAAGGTAGGTATGTAATAAAAGAATGCCAAGTCAGAACATTGAATAATTTATTGTCATTACAAACCCTCCCCTTGGGAACATACTAATATAAGCAATGAGACTCTAATATAACAAATAAAATTACTCATCAGGGGTGGCTGGATACGAAAGATCTATCCAGCTGTAAATGATCATAAATTCTCTAACCGTGTCAATACGAATCTAGCATGTAATAATTTAAAAGATTAAACTGATGGGCGCCTGTCACGCATAAACGAAACATATTTTAATCTCAGTAATATCTAAATATATCTAAAACAATATCTCGATCTGTTAAATAATAAATTTAAATCTCACATCTCGTAGTCCGATAATGATGTATTGGGTTCCAGCAAATGACAGCCCGTGCCACAACACCACCACTCGACCCGCGGTAATTCCGTCAACTCAAGAGCCGAAGATTCTAGAATCACGCCTGCATCATGCGTAGTCCCATTCGGTGTACAATGCAGCCAACCAGACCATGCAAAATTGCGAATAGAGACCCGTCGCTAGCAGCAATGTTACAAAGTGGTTTATACAAAGTTGTATTGTTTCATTTTTCTATAATGGATAACCACAATGTAATAGCTACATTAAAAAATATACAAGTATTTTTTTATATTATACAATTCAAGCACATACACATACTCTTCTGCCCTGAAAATGGACACCGTAACGCTGGATAAAAAAGGAATAAGCGCAATACGGCATAAAACCCCAAAAATAAATAACGAAAATACTTTTGGCCGTGAACATCTAAAATCATATATATACAATTATCAGCCTGAAACACTCATCTTCATCGAAAAAACCACTGAGCTATGTCGGCAAAGTGTAGAGCACCCTTTGAGTAGAGCATCAGAAGGATACGGGTTCATGTCCCGTTGGCGGCATGTATCTTTTCTCGGAAGATTTTTTCAATGTAGATAAGTGTTTCAGGCAATTATTGCTTATAATATTTGTTACCCTTTGTGCTATGCATAAAAATCTTGATTTAATCGCTAGTTTATCAATTAAAAATAATAACTAGTTTAAGGTTTTTTACTTTAAATAAAACCAAAAAAAATATATGTATATATTGTAATTAAAAAAATAACAAAATTCTGTAAACCCCTTACAAATCAACTACAAAAATTAGGTATTTAAAAAAATGAAAAGTAATGTTTAATTTTATGTCTACATCGTATTTTTTTACATGTTATGAAAGTTTAAATGCTATTCAGTCGTTGTACATAAAAATAATGCACATACATATTTTTTTTTATTTCGCTAAATCGCCTTTGTACGAATTAGTCTGAAAGTTACTCAAAAGGTAATCATACGTCTCTAAGACGTAGGGGTACGTATTTCTCCGTAATTATTGTACTTGCGATGGTGACAGCGCTCCGCGCAAGCTCTGCTCGGAAACTGAGCTAACTGAGATAGACAGCACGCTACTTTGGGAAATAAAAAATACCGCATTTCTTGTGTATCGCTTACGTCTCTCAGACGTAGATTATCTTTCTAGGGTTAATTTATTTACATTAGGCATAAATATAAATATATTAAGCAATAATCCTTATGGATATGTTTATTGGAGGTAATAAATGATTTCACTTTTAAAGAAACTTTTGTTTTGCGTGTTAATAATGCTTATGTGAAGTGATATGAAATATTCCTGAATTATGCATAAATTTTTTCAAGTTTAATGATCTTTAATTTTCGAAATTGGAACGGATCAGTATAAATCAGACTACAGATAAAGTAGGTAACAATGTTTTTTTTTTTAATTAAAAATCCTTCACATGAAATGTACATTTCTATTATTTAAATATTTGACAGACGTGAATAGAAGTCGTAATTTTTCAAGTGTACTAACAATCCAAATGTAAATTTCTTCATTTTATTTAAATTTTTTAAACTTTACGAGTAAAATGTCAAATTATAATATTTAATTAAATGAAGACAATATTATAAGAAGACAATGTAAGCAAAGAATCCTGAGTTTGTGTCCCAGCGGAGCCAATATCTTTTTCTGTCTCCAGATTTTCGATTGAGTTTCGCTAATATTGTCTTCATTTAATTAAAAATAAGTAAATTTCTTCTTTAGAAAGGCAATGATTCTCAAGCAAATGATTTTGTAATACTACTAAGCTTCCCAAATCCTATAATTATTATGATGTAATTTTTCAAGAGTACGATGCGCCAGTACAGGGGTCGGCAACCTGCGGGCGAGCCACACGCGGCTCTTTGGATGTGAAGCTGCGGCTCTTAAGTTCCATACGCAAATATTTTTTTTGTTTTATCAACAACAAAAAAATAATTTAAAAATCGTTCTGAATCGATGAAGGAGGATTAAGCACCATTTATATCTCTCAACCACTTGTACTCGCTTTTTACCGCACTCCTCTCCCGTCACACGTCGCGTCGTCACTGTCGTCAGTCCGTCGGAAATTCTCGAATGACGCCGTCATCGGATGTTTCTATGTAGATTTTAATTCGCTTTCGGCGCAAGACAGTTTTGCGTCTTCACCAGTGCTTTGGCTGTGACGTATAGTTTGTTGTTTCAAGTAGAAGAGTTAGAAGCGAAATATCTTCTCAAAGGTATGTATGTACACATTTAATAATAAAAAGTAAAGGTAGGTAACATAATAAGGTAAGGTGTTGAAACGATTTGCGTTGTGCTTGAATGAAATAAATACATTCCTCAATGAAAAAGGCAATCACCCTGATTTAGAGAACGACAAATGGTAGCAAAATTTTTGCTTTATGGTGGATATCACAGCGAAATTGAGCTGAATCTAAAACTGCAAGGAAAGGGAAATCCGGCCTATGTTTTGGTAGAAGATTGAGCCATTTGGATTTAATACTAAAAAAATATCCAGCCCCCCCCCCCTAAAATGTATTTATGCAAGTACTATTTATTGTTGGCAAAAAAAAAATGTGGCTCCTTAAAAACTTTGAAATTTTGTAAATTGTAATTTTTGACCCTTCCGACTGAAAAAGTTGCCGACCCCTGCGCTAGTAGGTATCTAATAAAGTAAGATAACGCCGTAAAAATATCATGAAATCATTAATAATTTTGACGGCCTCCGTGGTCGAAGGGTAAAGCTCTCGACTAGCAATCCAAAGATCGCGGGTTCGCAGTTCGGGTTATCCCGGCATTCGCAAGTAAATATCAATTAATTCATTTCACAATTTAATAATTAAAAATAATATACCTTATATTTGCGGCAAATTCCAGAGTGGAAGATACTTTCAGTTTTGCACTGATGTAAATCACATTCAGAATTGAAAAGTTGATTAAAATGGCTTTAGCCGTGTTTGGTGATTAGATCAGAATAGCCAGGCACTTACCAACCTTCCATTTCCAATTTCCTTCCCATCTCCACCACCTTCAGCCTTACAACATACCCCAATTGGGGATTCCACAGTCTCACTGGCTCCTAATCACAATAAAAAATCACAGTATTCCGTTAAGGCTCTGCAACCGGGCTCGAAAAGAAGAAGATGGAAAGATACGAATTTACGAACGTTACAGGAGAGCGCTAACATTTACAGCGACAAAATCGATGCGAAAATTGCGAAAATGTTTAATAAAACCAGACTCGTTCAAAATAAAACAAAAATCTCGCGGGCATTGTCTTAAGCAGCATTTAAAGAAACACTGTGAATTTTTTCATGCTTGTAACTTGTAAAATAACTTTTTTTTTTTTACAGTGAATACCGCACAAAAATCTCAACTGCTCCCGTCTGGAGCCAGTGAGACTATGGCATCCCCAATTGGGGTATGTTGTGAGGCTGAAGGTAGTGGGGAGGGGAAAGAGGTGGGGAAGAGGAAGGTTGGGAAGTACCTGGTTATTCAGATCTGGTCACCAAACACGGCTAAAGCCATTTTCAAGCAACGTTTCAATTCTGAATGGTGGTCTTACACCAGGGTGATACTGATAGTATCTTCCACTCTGGAACATGCCGCAAATATACTAAATATTATTTTAAATGAATTAATTATGAATTAACACAAATTAACCAAATAAAATTTATTTGCGCATGCCGGGTTCGAACCCGCAACCTTCGGATTGTGAGTCAAGAGTCTTACCCACTGGACTACGGAGGTCGTGAACTGAAACAAACGTGTTTATAATAATTTTTGGAGCATACTTTGCGATTTTTTTCTATCGAGGGAATTTTATATAATTTGCATTTCGACGCGAGCAATGTCTAGATATTATCTTCAAGCATAACATATATTTTTTAAGAGCTTTAAAACTTACCATGTTTAAGGGAGATATGTTAGAAATCGGTAGAAATTCAAGTTGCGGGCCTTTAAATATGTTTCAATAATTTATTCACAAAACATTTTGTTAACGGATTTTAGTAACATCTCTCATTGTTCCAGCGGGTAATATAAAATAAGTCTCCTCAAAGTTGTTAGAGTTGAAAACAATTTACAATGTAAATAATGATTTTATTCTGAAACAAACAAAACTTACGAGGGAATCATAGCTTTGTAGAATTGAACACGGTTTCACAATAACACAATTGCACAAAGTTGTTTACACAATAACGTAATGTTTAACTTGCACTGCATAATATTATCAATGCTAATAAAACCCTTTCATGTTACGTTATGAGCTATTCGTATTATTTTTGATATTAATTTTTTTTACTGTTTGCCAGTAACATATATTTCTGGTAGTAGTACAAGAATGGCTCTTTTTGGCAATTGTGCTTAGTTCGGAAAATTCCATATGAATTGAATTATTAATCTGACATCCCGGTCAAATATGACTACACATCTCCCATTTAACATGCATAAATTAAGTCATTTCTTACTGAAAGTTTAGCATGTTCTACATGTTATTTTGAAATCTACTCCCCTTGGAAATATTGTATCATTACTTCAACAAAAATCTATTTGGGCGATAAACAACACGTTTGCCTGCCATATGTGACCCCAAGTATTTCGCTATGTTTGGTTATTTAGTAGTGGTACCCGGATTCATGGAGTGGGGTTCGTCCGGGTTTTGGTGGTGGTTGCATTTGCCCACCAGCTGCGTGGCACCGACTCGCAGATTCCTACCCACCTATCATATCTTTTTCCTTCGCAGACCTTCATCTCCTTCTTTTTCTCAAAAGACCCTCCACACAGCATCGCAGAGAATTATTTTCTTCGTGGCCAACTGTGTTGAGGAAATGTAAAAAAAAATCGATAAATCTTGTTCATCATCATCATCTGTGGCTCTACAACCCAGGTCGGGTCTTGGCCTCCAGCAGAGCCTGCCTCCATGACTGTCGGTGTTGTGCTGCGTTGCGCCAGTTTCGGATGCCGATGGTGCTTGCATCCTTCACCACTCCATCCAGCCATCGAAGCTTTGGTCTTCCAACTCTTCTCCGACCCCCAGGTGCACCATCCATAATTCGCTTTGGAATATCTCCTTCGCTCATTCTCTGGATATGTCCAGCCCACCTGAGTCTTCCAATTTTGATTTCCTTGGAGATATTAGAGTCCTCGTAAAGATCGTATAGCTCCTGGTTGTATCTGATACGCCATTCTCCATTATCACAGACTGGGCCGTAAATCCTTCGCAGCACCTTCCTTTCAAAACTTTCTAGGGCTCCTTCATCACCCTTACTGATTGTCCAGCATTCCGAACCATACATAAGAACAGGTCAAAAGTATAATAAATAAGTAAAAAAATATAATTGTTTTTTTTTTAATAAAAGAAAGTAACAAAAATTTCTGGAGCAATCGTGATTACTTAATAATATCCATGAAAACGATTTAAACTTCAAAAGGGCTCCTTTGAAGATGGTAAAATTTCACTGCTAATAAAAAAACGTTTCTGATATGAAATGCTTCCGAAAATGAAAAGAAAGTGATTCCGACGTTTAAAAAAGAATGTTCTTCAAAAAGGTGTGTAAAAATAAACCGTCTTTAAGATACAAATTAAAGTGAATCCCCTGGAATTCTTCCATTCTTCGGCAGTTCGATTAACTATAGTCTAGTACTTTAACCATTTCTTCTAAGTGATTTGTAGTACAGAAAGATCATTATTACTTTGAAAAAAGCTATTCTCTGTGAAAGACACAACTTTAAGTCTATTTTCCCGACCTATTTCAAATAATGACCCAATCAATTTGTCATTGTCCAGTGAACTTGAAATTCAGACTTATTTTAAGTCTTCGCTAAGGATAATTGCAAAAAAAGAGGAAGAAACGCAGTGTTTTACTTTCAACTGAATTTGTTTTGGAATAGATAGCAACTTATTGTTATTCACCGTTGAAAGAATTGACACCAATTAACTTAAACTAGTTAGAACTTGCGTACTACTTCATCAGTTTTAATTAATTTGGTTTACAACTGCTTCAATTAATTATCGTCCCTTTACCATTTCTTTTTCTTCTCAGTTTAATAATAATAATAATAATGATTTATTGTCTTCATTTCTTAATAACAAATAGAGATAATGATATCCTCACTGGGATCTCCCGTGCTGAGGATTTCATTTACATTTTATAATTCAATTATAAGAATAATATGAATTGGACATAACATGTAGTATTTTTTTTTTAATAATTATAAAGTAAATAAGATAGTGTTTTTTTATAATTCAGTTCATTAGATTCGGTTTTAGTCTGTATTTGATTTCAGTATATTTTCTATTTCTGATCTCCCTATATTTAGTATCCAGCTTTTTATTTGAAATTTAAATGTTATAATGTTGAGGTTTTTGAGTGAGAGTGGTATTTTATTGTAGAGTTTAATGCCATAATATAAGAAGCTTTTTTGCCCAAATGTTGTGTTAGCAGTTACTTGTTGGATATGTTTTTGACCATGAGATCTAGTGTTTCTAATGTACGTGTCAGTTGTTATTTCTTGGGTTTTGTACTTATGAATGTAAATGAGTATAGTTTTAGAATATAGTTGTTTAATTGACATTATGTTAAGATTGTTGAACGCTTGTTGAAAGTTGAACGCTTCATTTTATTATTATTATTTTTATCTATTTATCTCTGTAAAATTTCTTTTAGAGATGCCTGTCTAACTAGGATATACCTGTGTCGAGACAGACTTAGGAGGTACATAAATGCATTCAAAAGAATACATAAATATCAAGTAACGTACTTACATATTAACATTCTTTATTTGATTTTGATAAAATAATTTTTCAAGAAAAAAGATAAAGTGTAGATTCATCCCACAGAGAGAATAATATTACAAGAGGCAACTTGCATCACATTTAAAAAAATTGGTTTAGGCAAATATTCTAAGACATTTTGTATTTTTTTTTAATCGTATTTTTGAAACCCTGGCGATTTTTTGAAAATTTCAATCCGAAAAATCAGACCATTTTTTATAAACCGGAAAGACGGGACATAATTTAATAGGTGTGAAAAAACGATAATTACATAGCCGAAAATCATTTAAAAAAAGAACGTTTTACACACGAATGGCACAGGAGAATAACGAGGCATACCAAAAATATTACATCTCATAAATGTTTTTTTTTCTTCATCCATCTTATTGATCATAAATCATTATAATGTTCAACGTCTATATTACTAAATCCAATGTAATATACTTGTACTTGTAAATTATAATAATAATAAGAATATTATAAATTTTTATTTTGTTAAAATCAGCACCACTACCATTATATCTCTAAAACACGTACAGAAAGCGTAAAATTTACGGGGTTGTCTTCATAACATCTGTCAAAAAGTCAAACCAAATGATAAGTTCGCGGAGAACAAACAATAAATCTAGTGAATGTTAAATTCAAAAATTCGCCTGAAATCAAAGTGTTGCCAAATAAAAAAAAAATCTGTGTGGGATTTTACAAAATTAATAGGAACATTTTCGGAGACAGGACATTTTCATGTAGTGACGTCACGAGCCCAAATAATGGATTTATTTATTTAAAAAAAAAAAAAAAAAACTGTACATTTCTAAAAATTTTTACTATCTATTTCGTAATCTTAGTAAAAAAATCTATCCACACGATTATTTTCAAGTCGTTATGAAGTCCATGCAAGTGGACCCGGGTATTGTGTACAGTGTGGGTTGATTTGTTTAGTGTTTATATTTTTTTAGTGCAAATTAATGAGAATGGTTTTTGCAAACGGCAGTATTATGTTCAAAACGTTGATAGTATTGGATATCGTATCAGTACTAGTAGAAAGAGGAAGTTTTAGAAATATTTTTATGATTAATTTTTGTGCTTCAATGATCAAGGGCAGTAAAACAAGCATTACGCTAAGTTAATATTCCGTATTCCAAGCGTGATTGGCATAGTGGGTAATATAATATTGAAAAAGTATATACTTAGATTTACGAATTTTATTTGTAGTGTTCTGAATAAGTAGTTTTCTATTTAGGTATGAGTCAAAGGTTAATCCTAAATATTTGTTATTGTGTGATTGTTCTAGGTATGGGCAGTCACTATTCTGGTTCGAAGTTGAATTTTTGTTTGGTGTTGTTTTAATGTTAGATTTTGTTTTGAGTTTTTGAATCATGTTGAGACTAAAGAGTAACAGCCTTACTAAAAAAACCCCGTGAAAATTTTATTCAATTGACAAACGGCCGCGGATGTGAAAACATTACCAATTAAAAAAATTGTTCATGAAAAGATAATGTATACACTGCTTACATACCCTGAGGGGGTAGTTTATCTGTTATGTACGACTGTTGTATTCATAGTTTCTGAACGAAGTTTGGAATTTTTCCAACGTATTTTAGATGTCTTGCGTATTTCTTATTTTTGAAGATGTCGTAAAAGCATGTACCTTTATAGAAACTAGATAGAATTGCCTTTTAGATTTTTGTATCTGAAATATACGATCGTGTTTGAAAATTGCAGTATTTTAAGTTTCAACATGAAAAAATTTGAAAAAAAAACAGCTGACTGTAAACATATCCAATTAAATGGTCGAAAATTTTTGGAAAATTCAAAATTTAAAAAATACACACCTCTTACTTTATGAATTTGGAAGAAAACTGTCACTTCACTTTTTATCTCGTTCATACAATTAAAAAGGATAAAAAAATATAATAATATTTCCGAAAAAATAACTGAAAAAATCTGACATATTGGATTCATTTTTACGCAATTAATACGTCGATTTCTCGAATTTGTTTTTATTTATTAAATAATATTACTTTTATCGAAGTTTACGAAACTAAATCACCAACAAAACATTATTTATAGGACTAAAACTGAAAAAAAAGTAACGCCAGCATTGGTAATTATGTTGAATTACACTAATATCACAGTGAATTGATCATTTAAACGAAAATTATCTTCAAAAACATACAATTAACTGCAAGTACAACTGAACATTGTCAAACATTGTTTTACCGCGAAGTATATAAAACAAGATGGCCCCAGCGCCTGCGCAGATCTATGTGAGATTCAAGGGGACCAACATAAAAATCATAAAATACGTGATGGTGTTATTAGTAAAGATGTAAAAACGCAGATCACCGCGCAAGCAACAAATATGCAGTTGACCGCTCGTTAAGGCGTTTTGTTATTAGTAAGGCTGCAAGTATTTAGTTTTTCTACATATTTATGCAACATTGTAACTAAGGCAATGGCTCTTAATACTAAACAATATTGTCGTACTAAAACCAAACACGAATCTAAATAACATGGAAGGATAAAATTACAAACAAAAAAAGCAAAGAGTTCTTTTAGCAAAGGGTTTTTTTAATAAGCATTTTAGAGATTCTTTCTCACAAAAACAGGGGTTAATTCCATAAAATCCAATAATTTCCTTTTTACCATTTCTATTTATCGTTGGAAAGTTTTCAATATTTTATTTAACAGGATCAATTATAAAATTATATGAGATTCGTGATATTTGTGAGACAGTGAGAAAGAATTAAAAAAATGAAAGTGAAAGAAAATCAATATTCGTGTTTTCATTCGAAGGGAAACTTTGGCTATTTCAAGTTCCCATCTTATAAATAAAATATAATATCTAAAGTCTTTGAAGAAATGATTTGTAAGTCTTTCATTCAAAAAACGACTGATAAATTCCAGCATAAACAATCACAACTTATTGTATTTTCTTCCAAGCATATTTTTGATCCCTCACTACAACAACAACAAGAACAAAAGACAAGACGAAATCAGATTCTTTAAAAATATTTATAAAAAGGGACAATATTTTCAGATCTTTGTGTCACAAATACAAAACTAAAAAATGAATAGAATATATTTATATTTTATTCTCGTACGCGAGCTTTCAAGGGGAAGTATTCGCTCAATCCATTGCTCTGTGCCAGTGATGCAAAACCAGCGGCCAACCGAAACATTTCGCGTTCTGATTTGCGAAGATTCGATTTGCGGTAGCTGCGGTTAAAATTGTACACATCGAAGAGCGCTGCGAACTATTTTAAACACAGATAGAAAGATTTTTATTAGAAAAGGATTGGAAAAAAAAATCGGTGTACGGAAAATAATTTCCTATGGGCCTACCTCATCTTTGGTGATGCTGTGTGGATAGTCATTTTGAGGAAAGAAAAGAGAGGAAGTTTAGGGAAGGAACAAAGGTGTGAAGAGTGGGTAAGAATCTAAGGGTTAATGCATCCAGGAGTGACGGCCGTATGAATCCATCCCTCCAACTGCGGTACAAGTCGATGGATCGAGATAGTCCAGCTGGAGCTCTAGCACAGTGAAATCGATTACTTTACAATATCGGATCAATAGGCGTAACTTCCGATGATTTTATATCGGTACCCCTAGCACAGTTGATAGCCGAACCGAATTGACAGGGAATAAAATAAAAAATCGATATACGCTGGCAACACTGGCCGATTTGTCCACGAATTCATATTATGTAACGTTAAACGCCAATCAATTACGTAAAAATGTTAATAATTTGGCAATTTTGAATTTAAATTCTAACCTAAATATGCATTGGCAGGCCGCATAGTAACAAAAACTTCCGGTAATTGTCAAAAAGTAAATGTGGAATTAGTTAATCGGGTCTTTATTTCAAACACTATAGTTTTTCAAAACGGAATAAATTGGTTGCGTTCAAAGATATTGAAATATAAGTAGATGTGCTATCTGCTGTTTTTACTATGTGGGTCTGCGCTTCCGGGTGTCGCCGATATTGTTTACCAATTAACAAATAAACTAAAAAAAAAATTAATTAACGAATAAACCAAACGAACGTTAAACTAAATGAACGAATTCTTTCCTTATTCAACATATATTGTTAACCAATATTAATGCACATTTTCAAAAAAAATCAACGAAATGAACAAATTCTTTTTGTAAGAAAACTACGCTAATTAGCGCGTAGTCCGGCGACAGTTGCGCGGACACCATAGCAAATCTCTTCTGTATTTGAATATCTTTGGTTGCGTTTTAATTGAATTATTTAAGTCTATGAATCGAGAATATGACTTCTTTCTATTTAATCCGTTCATTGAATAAGCCAATGTTTATATTGACATTTATCCGAAACTTATCTGATACTATGGAGGCCAGGCTAAAAGATATCAATCGTTGGTCAGAATGTCTTTTACCAATTATTGTACGTGATCGCAAATATTGATAAATGACCATAGATGACGAATTTGGATTGATGTAGGATATCGAATTGATATAGGGTTTTATCGATCGTCCATGCCAGGCACCCTGGAGAGGTCAAATTATCTCCCATGACCGGCGCATCCGTCGCCAAGTTCTGGGTAAAACTCACCTCACGAACCATGGAATATAGCTGAATCATTGTGAAGACATGACAGGTATTTGTCATTTCTTCACAAAAAACTCGTAATAGTTAAATGTAAAAGCAATACTAATTATTTCAAAGCAAATTTCAACACATGGTCACTCTACGTGTTTTCCTTAATATATTAAGTTCCTACAGCTTAGTAGAGGCCCATTCTGCGAGAAATATTATTGTAACATTGTCTTTCAATACTTACATCATTTTGCGTACTCTATAAAATTTTTATTCTCAAGAACAAGTAAGGTTAAAAATTTGAATATAAACAATAACACCTAAATTTAAAAAAGGAAAAGAAATAATAAATAATAATATAGGGGTTATCGTATCCCACAATTTTGTCAAAACTAAAAGATCGCACAGGTGGAATTTCTAAAGTGTCACTTCTCTACATCCCTACATATTAGTTGTTTTCAGGTGGAAAAAATATAACAAGCAGTAATTGTTGAATGAAACACTAGTATATATTGAATTATTTGGCGGGTATTTGATAAGCCCCCATAGCTCAGTGGTAAGAGCATTCGACCGGCAATCGGAAGGACACGGGTTCATGTCCCGTTGGCGGCAAGTATCTTTTCTCGGGAGATTTTTCAATGTAAATGAGTGTTTCAGGCTGACAATTATTGCTTGCAATAATAAATTAAAGTCCCACGCGTCGCCTGTCTGTCTGTCTGTCTGTATGTTCGCGATAAACTCGAAAACTACTGAACGGATTTTCATGCTGTTTTCACCAATAGATAGAGTGTTTCGTGAGGAAGGTTAAGGTATGTAATTTGTCAAGGATTTGTGTAAATTGGTTGAAACATAACGATAATTGTTACAAGTGTCGGAAAAAGTCAAGCCGCCTGGTAGCTTTCATTGAAAACAATGCCTATTTCTTTTGGGATATAACAAAACAATACATGTTGGGATATTCCTCTTTTATAGATCTACAAAAAAGTACGCGAAGGCATATATCTATCTTTTACGGATAGCTTACTATACCCATTCTATCTTCTAAAAAAATGGTCACGCGTTAATTGAAAAGTTATTTAGACTGATACAGTATTAATCCTTAATAACTTAAATACTTTAGTCACCCCAAGCATTTCATGCACATTATTATAATCTTTCAAACCATCTCTACGTATTATAAATTAAAGTCCTCCGCGGCATCTGTCTGTCTCTTCGCTATAAACTCAAAGATGGCGGTGGTTATAAAAGTTGGATAACCATCCAGTAGATGACCTTGTGTTTTATTAGCCACAGCAACGCGTGGCCGGGTCAGCTAGTATAGTATAAATTACATCAATAAAATTCAATTGTATTTTAACGAAAACGGGCACTTCAATGGAATGAAAACAATACTAAATGTTGTGATCAAAAATATTTCTTTCATATTTAATTCAAAGTTATTTGATGCTCCCTTTAATATTTTATAACAAAGATTCGCTTTTTAACATGTAATCGCTTATAAATCTTTGTTTTTTCATTATGTTATTTTTTCCTTATATTTTTTTAAAAACCAAAATGATATGTATATTAGATCTTTTTTATCTAGAGTAAGGGAATAGTAATTTATTTTAAGTTTATTCAATGACAATACAAAAACTACAAATACGTCTTTCTGCTTTACTCGCTCGTTAACAACCAAATAACTGCGCCCCAGGTGAGAAACAGACGTTCTAATTTTAATAACTAATTAATTAAGTACCTAGTTATAAGACTAACACTAGATTAAGAATTAACCCCTACCCGACGATCTTTCGGCGCTTATCCTTTTTTCCGATACCACATATATATATATATAAAGATAGCAGATAATAATACGTGCGTTAAGAAAATTAAGATGATATTGGTAGTTCTTAGTCGAAGTATGATACAGTTAAAAGTGACCGAATTTGATATCAACACCTTAGCTCAGTTGGTAGACTTTCCATGTATGCAAAGGGTCCTGGGTTCGTGTCCCAGAGGTGCCTATATGTTTTTTCTGATTTATCTGTCTCCACATTTTCGATTGAGTTTCGCTAATATTATCTCCATTAAATTAAACTTGGTTGTTAATGCATATATTATTTTTTCTACGAATTTAGCCCATTATAATTTTTAAATTTTATTATTTTGCTTTTACTTAACTATTTGGTAATGACCAATATTTATGAGTGATACTTTTATTAAATTGTGAAATTATTAACCTCGATACAGGCGAACCCTAGTGGGGTTAATAATTGCGTGCTAAAAAATTAACTTAAATTGTGAAGAATCAATGAATAAACAAATAAATATAAAACAAACCGCTATGACAACCATTGAAAACATAAATTGTTTAAACGTGTACAAAGTTAGTGAGTAGGTACGCATGGAGGTTCATCATCTCTTCCTACCAATGCGGAGAAATAGCGTCTTTATTCTTGGTTAGTTAGTTAGTAAGAATGATAAAATATCGTGACTCTTAAGAAAATATACCACGATTCGCTACAAGCTTTGTAACCGCAAACAATTGAAAAAGGATACATTTATTTTTACTATTTTTAAAAAGGTTACGCATCACTGCTCTACGCAATCATATGATAAAGGCAGGGAGGAGCCAAATCCGATTAAAGGGGCCGGAAGAACGCTATTTGTTCGGCTCCTCAAGAGACCGCGCACACCCCTGACTTTCAATATCTCGACTCAAAGCCATCCTAAAGATTAAATATTGTATGAACCGGCAACACACACGCATTGCGAGTTTTCAAAAGCGGCACTTCAATAATATATTTATGATTTTTTATTGCAAGTTTTTCGCTGAAAACAGATATTGAGTTCAGTAGGACGACATTGTTTTGAACATGATTTTTGCGAGTACCTAATACCAAAATATGATATATATCAATGATACTTACATATAATATAATTATTATTATATGATATGAATATTTAATATTTAATATTGGTATTCATAATATATAATATAGGAAACAAAAACAAAATTTGACATTTTTCTGAGAAAAACGTTCTCAAGTTATCGACTTACGACGTTTCTCAAAGTATCGACTTACGACGTACTTCGAAAGAATCTTGGAAATTTAATCAATTTTCTAATGATGAATATTACAAGTGTGTTGAATGTTATACCAATTTATAAAAATATATATTTCTTTAGTACTAAGTTATGGTACTAAAGTATCCTTTCACACAAATGTTGAACTAAAATATAGGTTTATACTCGTATTTTGTTGTTAACTAGTGAATTTTTTTAATGTGAATTCCACACAACATTCCATAACAATTTTCTTCAGTTTTAAAAGCAGTTGATTTGCGTAAAAATATATATTTTGAATTATTTCCCTTTACTCAAACATAACCCTTCTGACTCTCTTTTGATATACCCGTATTCCGTTTGTAAAAAGTAATACCGATTTCCTCTCTTATTTAAATGAAGATAAAAAATTGCATTCGATCTGTATACTTAACTCCATTTGAACATAAATTCGAGATATGCCCTTTTACCCAAGACACGGTTATTATAATATGCGATATCATTATAATAATATATATGAGTGATAATTTACAAAAACACCTGTAACAAGCTACATATTATGCTTTCTATTTTTTTATGTGGATTTAATAATATGAACTGGGCTTGTCAATTTGACTGTCCTAAATGGGGAATCGTTTCTAGTTGAACAGTTCAATTTCTCTCGTATCTATTAATAAATTGTGTAATGAGCGATGGAAATTTGGCAATTCGGCCATTGACAATTATTCTCCAACAACTGATACGAAAACCTATGAACTACTTACCGCTATTTACAGCTAATGAATACCACATTTTTATGTTTGCAAAAAATAAATTAAAAACTTTAAATACTAGACTAAATTTATCTTAAACTTTAATTAATAAAAATCATCTACCTACATTTGGGTAGCTATCGCTATCGAAAAGTTTAAAAAAAAAACTGGATTAAAATCACTTTTGATAAATGGATACTCAGCGTGATAATAAGACTTTTCAAAATCAAAAAGATTAGAACAAATTTATATTTCACAATTAGAAATAAATAACGTGATAGTTTTCAGAAAAAAAAGTCGTATTTCAATAATAATTGTGCATGAGATTATTCTAAATCACATCAATAAGTACAAACTATCATTTAGGGAAAGAATTATTGAACAAACAAAACCAGCCTTTGTCGATAATGTGAAAAAGGTCCTCTGCAATAAGAAATTAAATATAATTAAATGAAGACAATATAAACGAAACTCAATAAAAAATCTGAAAACGGAAAAATCAGAAAAAGATATTGGCACCTCTGGGACTAGAACCCAGGACCTCTCGCTTTCCGCGCTTACACGCTACCACTGCGCCAAGGTGTCGATATCCAATTCGGTCATTTTTAACAATATCATACTTCGACTAAGAACCACCCACATTATCTTCATTTTTCTTAACTCATATTTTTATTGACTGCTATCTTTATGCAAGATAAATTATGCTTATTTCAAGATTCCGATTTGCCCGGAAAGCGTGAGGTTGTGGGTTCGAGTCCCAGAGGGGCCAATATCTTTTTCTAATTTTTCTGTTTTCAGATTTTCTATTGAGTTTCGCTAATATTGTCTTCATTTAATTAAATATTACAATTTGATGTTTTACTCATAAAATTTAAAATAAAAATAAATTAAATGTTCATTTCGAGACATGATATGTTGTTATATACATATATATATATGGTGCCCTCCGTTGTACGAATGAGAAATCTGGATAGTAAAAAAGGAGGCTATCAATAAACTCTGAGCACTTGAGATGGGATCCTGAGAAAAATACTTGAGATAGAATGGGATTTCTACTCAAATAAAATGTTAATGTTTTGAATCAGAACAACTTACTGCACTCCGTTGATGATATTCATCTTGTGACGTATGAAAGCTGGGCATTATTTCCACAAAGGCTATCAAGGCTGTTCCGCACCACAAATTGTTTTAAGTTACTACAGTGATTCAAGTAGTTACCTACTTAAATGAGAAATAATTTTAATCCATTAATCTCAAATATAAAATTTTGTTCAACAACTTACCGTGGAACAGCTGCTTTAAGTTGTTTTAGTTTCGGCAGTTTAAAGGATTTTCTGAAAACAAATTAAACAATATAGATTAGTTGGTTAAAATACTTAAAAGTTTTATAAGATTATTTAAAAGGCAAATAAATAAACGGATTTTAGTCTGCGATGGAGAACAAACTATCTAAACAGTATATTTGTTTCTTAATTATAATCATCATGTCCATAAATTTTATCAAAAAAAAATTATTTCGCTCTCAAAGTAAAAACATGAATTTCTGGTAGGTATATCGATTAGCCTGTTATGGTTCTTGCAAGAGACACTACTTTAAATGATCATTTGCCAGTTTACTACAAAATTCGATATGGGCATAAATTAAAATTTCTTGGTTAATCGTCAATTAAGTGTCGCCACAAGACGGAGTTAACATTGTTTGGACCACTGACAAGCAGCAAACAAGATCACCTAAACCAACAGCCAAACGAGCCAAAAAAGGGAACAATGAACTATTAATATTTCAACTTTTCATCATTCTAGTAAACGCCATATTTACTAGAAACAAATTACCACAGCATTTCTTTAATGGCGCCCAATTCTGTTCGGAATGGTCTCTCCTTCCGCAGACAGCAATTTAGTAGCCTATTTTTATAACACACGATATGCAGCCATGCATTCCAGGCGAAATAGCTGCCATATGTCTTGCGGACCATTACGAAAAGTCTTGTATTTTATGGTAATGCAAGTCTGCCAGAAACCCGGGAAGTAATGTGTGAAGTGATCCTTGTATAGTTGAGGGCAGAATCTCGCACTGCAAACAACCTTGTGTGATTTACGGCAGGTTACGGCACAGTGCCTACTTGCTTGTAATCTGCCTCTTGTTATTAGGGAAAGGGCCGGTGAGGCTTTAAGGCATGGAATAGCGAGAGATAGGCTTTGGGTGTTTACGCAAGCAAAAGCTTAGTTTTATAAGCAAGACATTAGAGCCTTTGTCGTTGATTTATTGTTAGGTTAGTAATTCCACACGCGGGGTGACTATTCATATCAGAGCTCACAGCAGTTTCGTAAATGCCCCGAGAACTGTTTGTATAAGTTTATTTGGAGCTTTGTTTGACCATTATACCATTAAATATTAAATATGTCTATTTAAATCGAATTTTATTTCTCGCATCATTTGTTGGCGTTATTTGACATTTATCTCGGCTGCCTTTATTGTGCTTGGGTATACACGAAATCAGTAGGCTAGACTTTTCAATAAAATATTGATCGATGCATTTATTTTTCTTTGACAGAGCAGTTAAAAATGTACCTAAAAAACTATAGATTGAATTAATAAGTAATATAAGATGTGAATCGTAAAAACAACAATAATTTTCTTAGCGCGGTTTTTTATTAAAATTACCTCAAGGACACAAATATATTAAATAAGTTCTCACAGTACTAAGTAGGTTTTTTACCCGTTTTAACAATTTTTTACAATACGGGATATTTTGGAGACAGATTAAAAATGATTCGTGATGGAATAGCTTCGTATATAATTTATTAAAAGCTTCTTCCAAGTACATTTTACTGAAAATGTGTGACCAGCTAAATTGTTCTAGAAATAATTACACTTTAAAATAATCAGCTGAGTTACACAAGACTTGCCGTTATAAATGTGGTAAACTAGAGACTCTTTGAAGTATTATCTCGAATTGTAAAGATTTGTGTTGTGAATCTTTGGTAAGAAAGGGAGGACTGTAGACTAGTAATGCAAATTGTTTATTACTAGATCGTGAACGCGTTTGTTTGTTGTTATACTAATGGAAGTCACAAAATCTATCACAGTCTGGCTTTATCGGTGGCGCATCATGGAATCATTCGGTTTAAATTAAGAGAAGTGAAATTAAGATATTTTTGTCTCCTATAAGTCTAAAGTCATCGTCGTTTTTTTTCCTTAGCTTTGATATGCAATAAAAATTAATGAATACGAATAAATATTTTTTTATCAGGTGCATAATACTGCAATTGTGTTGCTAGTTTTTTCGTCCTAGAAAGTTCGGTTTTGTTAAAGCCCCAGAAAAAATACTTTAAAAAATCACATTGTTTAATGAATGTGCTTTCATAGACTTAGTAAGCTAGCTGGAACTAGCTGGGGATGTGACTCCAAAACGCTCAGAACAGAATCCATTGCTCTGGTTTTCTCAGCAGCTGAATACTGTTCTCCAGCATGGGTTAGAAGCGCCCACGCTTCCATGGTCAACGTTCAGCTTAATGCCATCAGCGGAACTTTAAAACCATCAGGGGAACTTTAAAACATACTCGTCTTCCTTGGCTCCCCGTACTTGCAAACATAACCCCGCCAAATATCAGGCGAGAGATTGCAACACTGAGGGAATACAAGAAGTCGCTGCAAAAAAGCGCATTACCCTTGCACGATGATGTCATCTCTCACCCGGTATGCCGCTTGAAGTCCCGAAAACCCTCCTGGACAGAAGAAAAAAGACTCCTCCGATTACCTCGCACCCCAGAAGATAGATGGACGCTTGAGTGACAATCGGCCAACCTGAAAAATTACCTTCTCGTACAAGACCCCACTGAGAGACAGCCTGGATTCTCATTTCCTCGCAAACTCTGGTCCGTCATTAATGGTATAAGGTGCTTCCATAGCCGTTGTGCCCATATTTATGATATATATAGATGAGGCCTTAAAAGTCGGCGTTGTGTGAATGCCGTGCGGTGCAGACGCAGACCACCGAACATGTGGTCAACTAATGCCCACTCAATTCGTTTCCCGGCGGGATTGATGAGATCCACAGGAAAACGCCTAGACTGGCTCGCAGACCTAGATGGCCCCCTTTGACTCCCCCCCCCATACGAAAGAAGAAGTAGACTAATGAACAATACATGTAAAAATTGCGCCACATTGTCTTTAAAAATCCGAATAGCGTGGGATGCTTTAATTCTGTTGCGTTACATTCTTAGAAATTCGGGAATCAAAATTCACATGAACCGTGTATATCTGGATTTTGCAGTGGATTATGGGATATTTATGCCTTGCCATTGTACAATGTTACCTTCCATTTCAACCACTCGAAAATACCATGAGCTTAAACTAGACTAAATGTTATAGAAATGAGATCCTTAAGGTATAATAATTCACAAAAATAAATAAAGTAGCTCACATTTGTACTAGATATTTGATATACCTTTTGATTGGACGGGCTGCGCAAATGTTTCACTTAACTTGCAACTCTTCTAAGAAGTTTTAAAACTTGTTTTTTCTATGATTTCTAATAATGCAGTTATTAGTATAAAAACTTAAATTTTGCAAAGCGAGATGCTGATAACTGATAATCAAAAGATGAACCAATTACCTGATATCAAGATTATTCAATCATAACTAATCAATTCTGTTTTATGAAGGAATTACAAGTTGATGTCTTGAATTTTGAGAGAAGACGCCTAGAGAATAATAAGATATAGTAAGGACCACTTACATTTTTAGTTATGATGCGAATGGATAAAATCTTCATAAATGATAAATACACATAACAACTAGATTGCCTATCAATATGACAAAATAATAATGATTATTTGAGCACTTGTGTGTGGCGCCAGCCGCAATTGGTTTTAGTTCGACTTCAGAGCAATTTATTGATTTACCCAATGGCAGACACATAAAATTGTTAATTGGTAATCTGCATTACTCGTTTATTAAGTCCACTTCCGGAGACAATGGCGTAAGTGCGAGTAGAGTGTTTTATTGACTTCCATAAGTTAAGTAACGGTAACCGACGAGTTCATCGAAAATCAATTCATCGAAAGCCAATTCATCGAAAACGAGTTCATCGAAAATCAATTCATCGAAAATCAATTCATCGAATGATCAATTCATCGAATCGCCAAATCATCGAAAAACATTTTTTTTGTAGATATTAGAGCTGTTAAAATTAAATACCCAAAAATGTCTGTTTAACTGAGTTAAATGTGTTTAACAACTGTCAGTTTCGTAGTGACAATGTAAAATTTATAGGTTATCTCTTCGATTTCCGATTGTCTGATACTGCAAAAAGGGATATCTAAGGAACGGTGGCCAGACGACTCATAATGAAACCAACTCAGAAAGGTCACTAAGAGTGATGATAAAAAAATAATTAAAAATTGGTTAAATAGGTTAAGTTAGGTTAGGTTAGGTTAGGTTAGGTTAGGTTAGGTTAGGTTAGGTTAGGTTAGGTTAGGTTAGGTCAGGTTAGGTTGGGTTAGGTTAGGTTAGGTCAGGTTAGGTTAGGTTAGGTTAGGTTAATTTTGGTTGACCAATGGTTTTTTAACATCTCCGTCCGCTCGGCATTTCTCTCAAATATCAACAATATATATTTTTTCGATGAATTGGCGATTCGATGAATTGATCATTCGATGAATTGGTTTTCGATGAATTAATTTTCGATGAATTGGTTTTCGTTGAACTCGTTTTCGATGAACTCGTCGTGAACCGTTAAAACAACTGCTATGCAGTGTCCTCTTCTATCGCATGGGATGGTTGATTGGGACCTCTTAGTCGCACACATTCACTCGCAGCAATATTTTACTTTTCAAAATTCGACAACCGGAATTAGGGACTGATTTTTCGCAGGCAACCCTATACCACCGTGTTCATAATGAAATAATCTTTAATTTCATTTCATTTTAATTCAATAATCAGACCGGTGCAAAATGCTAGTATCAATTTACCTGTTTATACCTGGCTACCCGAGAGTTGTGACCGGAAAAGAATCGGCAACCTAAAGTTTGCATATTCTACGGGCTTCATACTTTCGATTGGTATAGAATTTGTCTAATAATCAAACCGGTAAAATGTTTAAAAAATATTTTTTTTTATTATTTATTAATCATACCCTGGACTAAAATTTGTTAGGCAACCCATATGCAATATATTTATTGACACATTTCATCATGCGTTCATTTAGAAATTACCAAATAATCGTGGAATAATGATGGAATACCCTTTTATGATTTTATCTACTTAAGACCTAATAATTCATTTATCTGTGCAGTAATAAGTATTATAATTAGTGGAAGAAGCTCGCAACAAAAAATACACATGAATAGAAAATAAAACTGCCTTAATGATAGTCAATAGAACATTATTGGCTGTAACGTATTTATATTAAAGAAATCAGAGTTATCATAATGTAACATAAGTAATCAAATTGTTCGGTTTATGAGTTGAAAAATACGTCGGGTTGCCACCCAGGCTTCGTGGGTTAAATTCTTCAGCAGGGTACTTACCCTATGTCTTGACTTCCTCCATATTGCACAAACAACATTTTCCGCTTTTAATAATTGAAATAGAAAGTAGGAACTTTAAGATTTTATCAGGTTATTCGTAACTCGGGGTTGTCAGCTTTTTTTTAAAATATATATCCCTGACTACTATCTGATTTTCTTAAATATACGCAATTATTTAGAATAAGTGTTAATCATAGAATAAGGGCCTCGATAATAAGATAATCGATCCTCGTGAGCGTATCATATGCGCCGATCGTAAGTACCCCCCGTACGATTTTGCTGGTGCCCGTTCACGGCGCTACGCGGTGGCTGTCGGTTTCCAATCAGTATCACGATACCGACAGTGCTGATCGCACGCGACGTGTCGCATCATTTGTGTCTGATACTTATTCGTTTGACAGAAATGGCGTCGGAACATGAACGTAATGTTAGATTTGTTCTGAAAGTGGAAAAATGCATGTTTATATAACTATACGTTACCAGAATACGTAAGAAAGGATTTAGTGGAGAAGGCATGGATTGATGTTGGAAAAAAGTCATACGACATCGCTTGACAGCATGTTAACTCCACGGCTGCACGTGAAAAATGATCAAGTTCAGTATATTTCGGATAGCGCCGTGTACGGAGACTACCATTAAAAAGTAGTATATCAGTAGGGTACTTGAGGTTTCGTCACAATTACGTAGATTGTAAGTATCTCCATGAACGGAGGGCCTAAAGAATAACACAAAAAGCATCTTGTGGGCATGTTTACTGATCCAATTTGAGGCCCAAATTGAGCCTATAATTCCACACAAAAGTATGCTTTCGAAATTCAAATGGGATGGAGATCTACGATTTGAGGAAAAGTGGCTGGGCTAAATTGAACTTTTGTTAACATTTAAATTCGTACGAAAGGCACTTCTATTGTTTTTATTCTTTATTATGTGAATTTAATCTTATATTATTTATGTCACAATATTACGCACAGCGTAGGAAAACTAAAAGATTTAAAAAAATGTATAATGTAATCAGTTCAATCATTCAAACCCTTGAAAAATCACGGTATACTATAATTGTAAGATTTTTAAAGACGAAAGTATTCATAACAAATCTTCCCAAAGATCGCATTGTCTTTCAAAAACAATTGTCAAAATTCTTCGTAATATCGTTTTATTTTTGTTGACGAATTAGAGAGATGTCAGAAATCAACCTTTCCGATAAACACCGTTAGTAAACTTGAATATTTTTTTATCAAAATTTTAACAAAAAAGTACTTACACATTTCGAACATGGAATTATTTATAAAATAATTTTCTAATTATAGACCTAGGTTTACCGCTTATCTGAATTAAACAATCGTTAGTTCTAGTTTTGAAATATTCGAAACTAGCTGACCCGGCCACGCGTTGCTCTGGCTAATTAAACACAACGCCATCTACTGGATGGTTGTCCAACCTTCATAACCACTACCATCTTTGAGTTCATCGCGAAGAGAGAGACAGACAGACGCCGCGGAGGACTTTAATTTAAAGTACGTAGAGATGGTGTGAAAGATTATAATAATCTGCATGAAATGATTGAGGTAACTAACGTACCTATTTAAGTTGATGAGGATTAATACTGTATCAGTCTACATAACTTTTCAATTACCGCATTGTACGTGACCATTTTTTTGACAGAATGAGTATGGTAAGCTCTCCTTAAAAATAGATATCGCGAACAGCCAGACAGACAGACGACGCGACGCGGAGGACTTTAATTTATAAAACGTAGAGATAATAATAATAATAATAATAATAATAATAATCTTTATTCAATGAAATAACAACAATATAACTAAAAAAAAATTTAAAAAATTACATACTCAATGTAGTTTACAAATAGATTACATCAATCAGTACAGAAAAATTAACAAACAGAAAGTAACGTAAGAAAGGTTACACAGGAGTAGTATAGTTATACAGTATTTTTAGTTGTGCATTGCCTGCCTCACTAGGTGAACCTGTATTGAGGCAGAAATTTTGTTAATTGTTTCTCGCAATTTTATCTATGGTTTTTTTATAAATGTGTGATATAGAAGATATAGTGATAGAGAAGATGTAGAGATAGTAAGCTCTCCGTAAAAGATAGATATGTGCAATCTCGGACTTTTTTGTAGATCTATAAAAAGGAATATCCCACCATGCATTGTTTTGTTATATCTCGACGGGATTAGGCAGTGTTTTCGATGAAAGCTACCAGGCGGTTTGACTTTTTCCGACGATTCTAACAATCATCGTTATTTTTCAACCAATTTACACATAACCTTAACAGATTATATACTTAAACCTTCCCAACGAATCACTCTATCTATTGGTAAAAACCGCATGAAAATCCGTTCAGTAGTTTTTGAGTTTATCGCGAACAGACAGACAGACAGACGATGCGGAGGACTTTAATTTTTAAAATGTGGAGATAAAATTTAGTTCACTGCACAGGAATATTTTAAATCACAGACAACCAAAAACAGTATGTTAAAGGGTGTGAATTTTATTGACAAATATTCATGCATTTTGTATCAGCAAAATTTTCCAAATTATATAAACAATAACATGAAATATACATATTATAATAAAAATAAAACTTCTAACAGTCACGCGTATAAAAAATTTGCATTTAAAAAAGATTTTAGACGTTAAACTTAAGTACTAGTCTTCTAGGCATATACTTGAGCAGTCGAAAAGGTTTCTTTTATAGGTGCCAAATCTCTTACAAAGTTTTACCCTTGGAACGAAGTGCAGGGTCGTTTACCCTAGACCTACCATCTCTGCCTTACAGCCCTACCATTGGCGGGGGTGGGTGGTGTTTAGCTCAGAGCGATCAGCATTTTTACTGCCTCCGAGGGACCGGGCCTCTCTGCCCCCCGCTACACCCCGCACTCACTGGAGTAGTTGTCTGTAGTGGAATTCCCCGGCAGTTATTCTGACTGGACGGACACTGCAATGCGACCATTTCGCCGATGTTCGGCAACTTACTACCCCAAGGAAAACAGGGTTATTACACAAAAGTCGACTGGATTTATATTAAAAATTAACTGATACTACCATCTTATCTTTAAATCCGTCTTCACCCTTGTTTTTTTTTGGTTTTGCTGATACTTGACATGGATTTATGGTGAACAGGATTCAGCCGTGATATGACTCTTTTCGTTATATTTTATTATTATTTTTTCCCTTATATATATTTCGGCGCATTCAACCTTCACATTTACTTCACACCAAGTTTTTTTTAAAATTTGATTACTGTCACCGTATCATTCGCATGTTACTGTCATACTGCTTAGATTTGAAAGATCGTTAAAATAAATTAAAATAGAATTGGACCAATCACACAGTCTTGTGGTACTCCAAAATTTATTACTAATGGATGAGTTAATTGGTTAATTTTTCAATGCAGCTTTTAAACCACTCGAATGGTTTTCCAATAATTCCCGTCGAACGCATTAGCGAGGTCGCGAAAAATACTTACAACATAGAACCACCGTCCAGATTGTTTATTGAACATTAATAAAAAAAATATTTTGAGGTCTTGTCTTAATTGGATTGACGTTTTTTAAGCTTTTTAATTTTTTAAAGATTGAGTTTATGCTCTATTATGCATGAGACGGGAAATGAACAAATCATACATGGGATATTTGCATTCGATTTTATTGTGAAGCGTAAAATTTTTCGCTGTACACATTCTAAACTCTGTTAAAAAGAGACAAACATTTCCGGATTAAAAATATAATCTGACAATATTTAAAAAAACACCTACTACCTTCATTAAAATATTGAGTTTTTTCTTGAGTAATATGGGGAAAATCAAAATGCCTGGTCAATTTCAGCAAATCATCGATTGGGATCACCCCTTTCCTTAAATCATCCTCATTGGCCCCATTTAACTCATACTTTAAATCCATGAATCCATTTAAATCTTTAAATTTCACACTACATTTGCAAAATAGTTAGTATTTTCAAAAGCTATCTAGTTCACAGGTTAAAAGAAATACAATAAGTGCATATTCGAACACGAATAAGCCACGTCGACTTAACATAACTCAATACTTTAGAAGTATCAAAAACCACTCTTACACAATTTACTACGATGAAATCAATCATTTACAAATTGTATAAGCTCCATTCTACAACATTTTGGGTTCAACTATTTGAATCCAATTCCTAAACTAAATAATCGAAACATATTGACATTACCGACACCAAAAAATGTTCGCATTACTTTTGCAAAGGCAGAAGAGGCAATACTGGTTCGTAGCTAAAATGTATCAAAATGAATTCTAAACATTGCCATTGGCCCGCCATGGCGAGAGACTGGTAAACTTTTAAACTAGACGAGGTTAAAAGTAAACTTAGAGCAGCTATCCGTATTTTAAAAGCAAACCGGAGTGAAAATGTCAACCTGATTAAAGTTTCACAACTAAAACAGTCCAGATGCGAAGCGAACGAAATTAGCTTAGACTTAAAATACGGAGCGGCATAAAAAACGTTACGTACTGGTAACAGATCCCCTCGACTTAATTTGGTTTTTATTTATTTCTATTTAATAAATGTAGATAATATTAGCCACTCACGAAAAATGTGAAACACAAAAATATTCATATAAGCAATAATTATCAGCCTGAAACACACATCAACATTGAAAAATCTTCCGAGAAAAGATACTTGCCGCCAACGGGACTTGAACCCGTGTCCTTCTGATTGCCGGTCAGCTGCTCTTGACCACTGAGCTATGGGGGCTTATCAAATACCCGCCAAATAATTCAATATATACTAGTGTTTCATTCAACAATTACTGCTTATTATATTTTTTCCACCTGAAAACAACCAACTTTTATTTTTGTGAGAGAGACATTTACAATGTCTCTCTCTTATTTGGCGGGTATTTGATAAGCGCCCATAGCTCAGTGGTCAAGAGCAGCTGACCGGCGATCAGAAGGACACGGGTTCAAGTCCCGTTGGCGGCAAGTATCTTTTCTCGGAAGATTTTTCAATGTTGATGAGTGTTTCAGGCTGCTAATTATTGCTTATAATAATTGTTACCCTTTGTGCTATGCATAAAAATCTTGTCTAAACGTTAGTTTATAAATTAAAATAATTACAAAAATATTCGTTTTTGTTTTAAATTAATGAGTAAAACTTCAAATTGTAATATTTGAATTAATGAAGACAATCTTGGCGACTCTCAAAATTAATCAAAATTTGAAATAGAAAGTCATTACTAGGAATCGAACCCAGAATAGCATAAAAAAGATGTCGCATCTATATATATATATATATATATATATTTAAAAAAATCCCTGTTTCCCTTGGTCACGCCATAACTTCAGAACGACCTTACCTATTTCTTTCATCTTTTTTTTTAAGTTTTATAATACTTTGTAGAAGGTTCTTACGGAAAGAAAAAATTAGAAAATTGCACAGAAAATTGGATAATTTCTTAAAACTTAATGACTATTTTAACTTCCCACATTTGACAGTTCGCGCGTTTGATGAAATTGAATTTAGCAGGGAGCTATTTTTTTGTGTAACAAAAGATATGTCTGTGGATTTTTTAAATTAAAGATATTTTAAATAGGTACCTACCTATGTCAGGTACTAAATTTGATTGATTGTTCTTATAATATACATAAACGAATATTTGGAAGGGGGTATTTGGATAAGGGTGGAAGGGGAACGCGGGAGGGGAAGGGGATGCGGGAAGAGAGCGGGGACGCACGAGAAAGGACATGCAGGGAGAAACAATTTATTTCTTCAAATATGGCATTACAACGCATGCTGGAAACCAGCTAGTAATAAACAAAAAATGGATATTTTATCCAAGACACCTTCTAGGTAGCATTTAGTCTTCATAAAAATAGAAGCCAATAATAATATGAAGATAATGTTGGTAGTACTAAGTCGATGGTCCTGAGTTGGATTCCTAGATGTTACCTATTTTTTCTGATTTTTCTATGTCAAATTTTCGATTGAGAGTGGCGCGTACTGACGTCATCAAATAAATAGATTTTTTTTTCGTTTGTATAAGGGAATTCAAGACAGGACCTCTATCTTTCCGGGGCATTGATCTAACCACAGAGATAATTCGACCACATCACCTTCAGGATTCGTACTTTGGTTGCATGATTTTTTTTTTGGATCATTGAAAACAAATCGTAATTGGGAGTGGCATTTTATACACGATTTATAAAAAATTGAAAAACCCCGAGATCTGTGCGTATGAAACAGGCAAACAGGTAACATTCATGAGCAGTGATCTCTGGCGTCACGAAATTCAAAAAAAAAAATTCTCTCTGGAATTACTACATCTACCAAACACTTTATAACTCGTGATGACAATTACATCATGAGTAATTGAAATATCCATTGGAAGAAGTAAGACAAAAAACTATGTAGAACCAAAAACTTCACCCTAACCCTAGGTAACCCTAGCATAGCGGGCGAAATAATTAAAAAAGTATTGAACAAACTTTATTGCATGAAATAAATTTTCGATTGTTTAATAAGAAAAAAAATATATTTCTGAAGAAGGTTGTAGAAATTGATAGTATAAAAAGGAAAAATGCAAGCTTTGAAAAATGAAACAAAACAAATAGGATGTATTTACTAGGTACTTAGGAAATGTTACTAAACTAATTTCTGTTGACCTTTTTTCTTTCAAAATATTCAAAATTAGGAAAATATAAAAAAATATGAAACTGACCTTTACGATGATTCAAATATAATTGTGCCTCTCTAACACAATCAAAATTATTCGTTATTTATTTTTGGGTTATTATGCTGTGTTGCGCTACCTCCTTTAGCAAAAGTTTCGGACACCATTACGGTATCCATCATCAGGGCAGATGTGTAATCGAAGATTGTGGTGAAGTGTGTGCTTATGTTTGAAGATGCGAAACAAGTGTTGACAGCTCCGACCTCCGACCTCCTAAGAGCTGTTATTGCAGTATAATTTAAAATAGTTTTCTGCGTTTAGTTTTGGTGGAGCCGTCAATTACCGAATACCAAGAAATATTTTAAGATTGTTGTGAATTTCAAGAGCTTCCGAAATTGGGCGTGTTCTATGCGATTTGGGTCTTCCCAGGACTTCAAGAACAACTCCAAAGTAATGGAAGGTTTTTTATTGAATGAATCTCTCCAATCGGACTCTCGCAATCCATCGCCTTGCACCACAGCGGGAGGGATGGATTCATATTATATTCATCTCTTCTAGGCACACTGACCCCTAGATTCCTATCCCTTTTCACCCTTCACACCCTTTTCCTTTTTACAACTTTTTCTCCTTTCTTTTCTAAATAAAAACCCTCCACACAGCATCCCCAACGATACTTGTTAAGACAGATGTTAAAAGCCCGATGGCCAACTTAAGCGGACTGTAAAACTAAGTTATTGAACATTGGATTGGTTTTTTTTTAAACACGGGACAATAAAATGACGGGAAAAGCCCTACCTTCTAATGAGTTGATCTTCTGGACTATCCACGAGTCGCAATTATCCCGGTTGGCACATTTACACAGTCAGTATCATAAAATTTATCTAAAGACGAGTTTCGAGGGAGAATCTAGAATTTACCACAGATGTTATCACAATCGCGACAATATTTCAACTGACGATATGGGTATTTTAAAAATATATTTTTTACATTAGCTCCACACAGGAGGCCCTGAGGAAAATAATTCCCTTCAGGGCCTATATAACCTTTGGAGATGCTGTGTGGAGGGTCTTTTCAGTGAAACAAAGGAGAGGAAGTTCTGGAAGAAAAAGGGTATGAAGGGTGGGTGGAAATCTGGAGTGACGGACGTACGAATTCATCCCTCCAACTGCGTAGAAAGACGTGCCGAGGGAGTACGGCTGGAGAAGTCAAAGAGACTCCCTCAACCACTCTCTCCATCGGGCCTGCTATGCAGCTGGTGGGCAGACGCATCCACCGCCAGGACCCGGGCAAACCTCACCAAATAAACCCGGGCACCCCTGCTACGTCACTAAACGTAGCGAACCACTTGGTGTGACCTATGGCAGAGGTGTTGGTTATCCAATAAATGGTTCCCAGGGCGGCGCGTCATACCTGCCTCCCAAATGTACGAAATATTTAGAACTGGCATAGTAGGTAGAAATGTAGTCATCTTCTTTTTCTTCTCCCAAGTAGGGCTTTTAAGGAAGGATATGAACAATGGGAGATGAATACATTGAACAGAACCTTGGGAAATGGATTACCTAGTCCCAAAGGTGTCAAATACTAAAAAAATATCATTGGTCGCAATGGATATTATTTCAATATTAATGTTTAAAAAAGAATGCAATGAATAAGATTGAAAAAGGTATACATAGTTACAGATTTCCTGTTATACTTATCACGCAGCTTTAGTCACTAAATCACATGTTATAAATGGCGCACTTGAGATTTACCACATGACATTATTTTTATCGTGCTTTTAAGTGACTGAGTGAAAGTTTAATTGAACGCGATGCAAGCGCCATGTGCTAAGCGTTCAGCCCGGACATCTAATTCGGTTCACGACCGTTATTATTATATTTTGTGTGTATATGTCAGCGCGCGATGGCGGTGTTTTTATTCTCCTGAATAATGATCCTCGGTAACACGTATTTGATTTCATGCAACATGTGGAGATGAGTAATTGCTTCAAACATCGTGACTGTCTTTTAGGAATAACAAATTTAGTGATTTTTTTGCCATAAGCACTTAGACGGAAATATAAATGGTAAATATACGTAAGACGACAGCACTTTTTATTGACGTTTTAATTATTTACTTACAGCTCCTAACTGACTTCTTTTAAGTTTTAACATTCTTTTTTATTTAACCACTGGAACGATTTCGGTCGAAAAATCGACCACTTTTATTTTTCTGCGATTGATATCGGTCGAAAAATCGACCGATTTTTCTACCATTCGTAAAATATTTATTATAATTATTTAAAACCTTTCCATGGCCAGCTATTTGTTTTATCGAATAGCTGATAAAATATTCTTTATGTCTATGACCTTATCGGTTGTCTTTGAAGTGTTATTTAATAAGATTTCGCGGTTTTCTAAGGCGTCCTGTCAAACAACAAAATAAAACTTTTGACTATTTCGACGAATTATGGTCTCTACCTAAAATGCCGTAAGTAATTCATTTATTGGGTTTTTAACGCATAATTATATATCTGTGTTATCATGATTGAATTATCTATCTTTGAAATGCGTTTTTAATTCGTTTGTTCGTAATATATTGTTTTGATGGATGTTTTTGTGTAAAAATGCGTCGACTGAAGACGTCATCTGTTTTTGATTTACAATAATTTCATAAATACTGCACTCGCGCATTTGAAATATAGTTATTCAATCAGAGTGATTCATAACAAAGAGATAAATATAAGTTTTATTTGAATTGGTTCATTATTAATACAGATATTTGCTGTCCAATTATTTAATGTCATATGTCAAAAAGTCTGACTTTTTTTAGATGTAAAATGGTGTAAAGCCTTCGTCGCACAATAAAAATTTGGTTATTTAGTTGTATAATCAATTAATTTGTTTACTTTTACCAAATTTGTGCAGAAACAGCTATCGTCCAGGGAGAGGGAGCACTCCACGACCCAGGTTTAAATAATTATTTTAAAAAATTTTATTACTGCAACATTTAACAAAATTTAAACATTTAAGTACTTAATTACATTAATTGTTTTCAATTTAAAATATATAGAGTGGTGCTGACTGCAAGAGGTGGCAGAAGAGGGAGAGGTGGGGTACGAGCTGCAGATGGAGTACCAGCTGGTGCCGGACTACCTGCACGTGGACGTGAGAGTCAACGCAGAGCTGCAATTGCAGCCTCGTCTGGAGTGTTAGTATTTTTTATGAAAGTACTTTGCTGTGGCCGTTGAATTCATCATATATTTGTATTTATTTAAACGGTGACCCTGCTTTGCTACTGGTGCGAGAGGATCGCGTCAAGGCCCTAAAGGCTGTTAGGGCCCTGCCTGCTTCCTTCCGGCTACAGTGAGTTCCACTGTTACAGTGAGAGTTGGTAAGATCAGCGCTCTGTCCATTTGGCACATTCAGTGCATATTGTACAGAGTTCTAATTTTATTCTTTATTTACATACTGCACTTACTATTTCACACGTGAATGAGAACAATTCATATGATTTATGTATATGTTTTCAGAATTACTTCTCCGGAGAGAATAACGTGTCCCTTTTCACAAGGGACACCTTCACCATTGCCAAGACCCGTTCCACCACCGTGGATGTCCACTCCCGCACAGACCCAATCAATGGCTCCCAATGCACCAATTACGCCAATCCAGGCAGCATCTCCGGAGCCGTTAGCTGGGACATCGCGGAGTGGGGAACTCCAGTGTGGGGAACTCTTCTCTCCGGAAGCCGGCTACCACAGCGAGCTGTGGGTGGACGTGCCGTTCTATCAAGAATTGTCGGCGTTTGGGAACGGTGAGTTTATTTTTTGAAATGTCATACCAGGGGCTCAAAATAAAATCAATTATCTATATTTTATATTGATGTCCCTAGCACAGTTTCACTGTTGGTATATTGGCAGGAGATAAGCATAGTACTTGAAAATTCCACATAACAAACATACAAAATGTGCTGTAATCCAAAAAGATATGATGTACCTACATTCTATGCAAGTAAATATGTAGTTACTAACGTAAAAAGTCTGAAATTTGAGTTTGTTTTGGCAAATTTTTATTCGATAGTAAGAACTTCGCACAGCATTGTGAATACCGACATCATAGTTTCACACATGACAATGCATAATATATTTGTACTTGAGTTAATGTCCTGAAACGTTAAGTGCCTCCATACATGACGCTACTTACAAGCTACTCGATCCTCGTGAGCGTATCATATGCGCCGATCGTAAGTACCCCCCGTACGATTTTGCTGGTAGCACCGTGTACGGGGCGCTATGCGACGTCTGTCGGTATCAAATCAGTTTCACGCAACCGGCGCGGCGGTGCTGAACGCACGCAACGCGTTGCATCATTTGTGTCTGATACTTTTCGTTTGACGTTTGACAGAAATGGCATCGGAACATGAAAGTAATGTTAGATTTGTTCTGGAAGTAGAAAAAATGCATGTTTATGTAACGATACTTTACCAGAATACATAAGAAAGGATTTAGTGGAGATGGCATGGATTGATGTTGGGAAAAAGTCATATGACATCGTGTAAACTCCACGGCTGCACGTTAAAAATGATCAAGTTCAGTATATTCCGGATAGCGCCGTGTACGGAAACCAGCATTAAAGAGTGGTATATATGCAGAGTACTTGTGGTTTCGTCACAATCACATAGTTTGTAAGTATCTCCATGAACGGAGGGCCTTACATTTCAAAACATTGGCATTAAACAGGGATTCTATCTTTTTTTTCTGTAACGGGTATTGTAGAATGAGAAATGAGACATGCCGAACTCCTTTGCGAGGGTTACATGTGATTCACCGGCTTCGAAACGGTGTAATACAGCACTTTTTTCATCAATTGAAAAAACACTTTCGCTTCACGGGACTCATTGTGTCGAGCTTCCTAGTCAAAAGCGAGGCTGTATTGGTAGTTGGGTTTTGTAACCGGACAAATTATCATTAAAATAGGTCGCTTTAAGTAGTTGGTCACTTTAAACAGATATGTTTTCCTACTAAAAGCTATGAAACCTTACTAGAGTTTCCATTATCGTCGCTTAAAACGGTAGACCGTTAAATGCAAAGTCATTATATCCGAATTCTACTGTAAATTTGTGTTTTCTATTATTTCAGAGTCAGACATGGGCAGAACCGACAACGTGGACGAGGCAGCTCTCTATCAAGAAGAGTCGGTACTTGGAAACCGTGAGTTATAAAACTAACTAACTTACCTGCACGCCATTTCCCTGCAGGGGTAGGCAGAGAGGATGGACCGCCATGCAACTCGTTCTTGGCACACACACTCTTTTCTTCATTCCATACCTACCTGACTGTGCTATTCTGACTCCTGACATTGCCCGCCTCAAGTATTTGATTAACTTTTTATTTTATTATTTATATGAATACCTCACAAGAGCCTCAGCTGGAGCCAGTGAGACTATGGCATCCCCAATCGGGGTATGTTGTGAGGCTGAAGGTAGCGGGGAGGGGAAGGAGGTGTGGAAGAGGGAGGTGGGAAAGTACCTGGCTATTCAGAACTGGTCACCAAACACGGTAAAGCCATTTGAAGCAACTTTTCAATTCTGAATGGTGTCTTACATCAGGGCGATACTGAGAGTATCTTCCACTCTGGAACGTGCCGCAAATAGACTATATATTATTTTAAATGAATTTTGTGTGAAAATAACACTAATTATTCAAATCAAATTTATTTGCCCATGCCGGGATTCGATCCCGCGACCATCGTATTGCGAGTCAAAAGCCGTACCAGAGGCAGTGGGTAATCGTAATATAGACACGTTAAATTAATTTGGGTTTTCTGTTGTTTCAGAAATGGATATGGACAGAATGAGCGACGTCGACCACAAAGAGAGCGATGAGGATACCTTCTACATGCCACCAATACCTTATCATAATATTATCAACGTTTCACCTAACTCCGCTATGGCCATAGACTTTAGTAGACAAGACCAGGTAGATAGTGAGGCAATGCATGCGATTCTGCCGCCTGAAGGTTACTCTTTCGATTGGTCCAAAGATATCTCACGTTTTACTGGGATAAGGGAGACATTCACAGGCACGCCAGGACCAACTTTCAATACCGACGAAATGGGCAAACTTGTGAATGCCTTTCTTAAAATCTTTGATGCAGATGTCATTGAACTGATCACGAGAGAGACCAACAAGTATGCAGATCAATGGATTGCGAAAAAACAATTTAAGCGCCATGCGCGTACCAATAAATGGGTTCCCACGAATAAAGAGGAAATGTATGTATTCTTGGCAATTTTAATGTATCAAGGTATTAGTCCCCTTCCTGTTGAAAAAGACTACTTCTATTAAAAAAAAACTCACCGCCATGCCTTATTTCAGCCGAGCTATGGATTATAATCGTTTTCTTCCAATTAAAAAATTCCTTCACTTCACCAACAATAAAAGTCTTTCTTCTGGTGTACCGTTATCTGTGCGAAGATTACAAAAGATTCAGCCCGTCTTGGACCATCTCTCAAATAAGTTTGAGACTTTATACCTGCCCGAGCAAGACATCTCACTGGATGAATCCTTACTCTGCTATAAAGGCCGTTAGGGATTCGTCCAGGTGATCAAAACCAAAGCGGCCAGCGCGGGTATAAAGTCTTATGCTACGTCCAGACTGAAGCCAACCTTCCAACTCCGAACTTAGTTCGGAGTTGGAAGGTTGGCCCATCGTGTGGTCGCTGCGGCCAACCCTCCAACCCCGAATTCCGTACTCCAAAATGGCGGACATGAAACAGCTGTAGCTACGCTGTATCTTTTTCAGTTGCCTACAATTATTACGTACGTATAATCATATAATTATATACACGACATGTTTTCAAATAATTGTTATACCACTCTCCGTAATAATATAGTCATTTTAATAGTACGCGGCACGGTGTGGACAGCTGCGGCAGGCTGGTTCGTGTGAGTTGGCCGTCGGGATCGCCTCGAAGGCGATCCCGGGCCAACGCGAACTCCAACCTTCCAACTCGAACTTCCAACGTACGAACACCCCTCCACACGATCGTCCAAACGTTTGAAGTTGGAACGTTGGCCGCAGTGTGGGCTTACCTTTACGAGCTTTGTGAGTCCAAGACTGGCTATCTTTGGAAATTCCAAATTTATACGGGAAAGACCATTTCCAGACAGGCTGAATCGACAAATCCAGACCAGGAAGACATGACGGAAGACATAACGGAAGACATAACGGAAGATATGACGGACGACACGACACTGATACTGAGTCTCACTCTATTGATTTTCTTAAATTATGAATAAACCAATATAAATTGAATAAATTTTTATTATGATAAAGTGTGTAAACAATGTTTAAATCAATATACTGCTCTTTCATTGTAACTATTGTGTTTCCTCCGTCCTACAACATGAGTCTCTTCAAGACCAATGTTCATTCCTTCCTCTCCTCAAAAAGACCCTTCACACAGCATCCCAGATGACATAGGCCCTGAGGGAAATTATTTTCCTCAGGGCCTCCTGTGTGGAGTTAATGTAAAAAAAAAAAAAAACTAAAACTGTGATATTAATTTAATTGATTTAAAAGAATATTAGGGCTAAATAATTAAATAAATCAATTATTTTCCCCTCCACCATTTTTTTTCGATACCTTTGCTTTTAGATATAAAATTATCACAATGATATTGTTTGCCATTCGACGCTCATACAAAGGTTTGATATATATACAATTTTATCATCATCATCATTTTACATATTCTGATTTACCTTATGTAGATTGACCTTAAGGTAGCTGTCAGAAGTGATTTTTCGTCAAATATTGGTGGATTTCATCAACTTGCAAAGTATCCCTCTGAAATATTGGCAATGTATATATCTATGATATATATTTCATTTTAAGCCTTATTTCCTTGTTTTGCACGTTATATAAAAACATGGTGACAAATCTCCAGTTCTAATTTACAATTATTGAAAAAGTATCACCATGATTTTGACATCGTGAAATAGGCTCTCTGTATAATTCATCAAATGAATCAAATAAAGCCAACACGGCAACTATCCTTATAAATAATTGTAGGCAGTTAATGTATCTTCCTAATGTAATACCAGTTTTTGTGGTAAATTCATTAAATATTATAATACAGTGATTTCAATTTTGCACGTCACGCACTCAAATTTTACAAAATCATTTTCGACCAAACTTTTGAAGAGATCATAAACATCCAAAAAATTATTTTTCTAGTATATTCTTGCATCTGTGGTTATCAAACAGGCCATAGAGAACATAAAAACGTAGAAAATATTCAATAAAGATATTTAAAACTGCTACTGGCGGCAATTTCAAATCACAAAAACACAAATTTCGCGCATTTATAAAGTTTAAGATTTTTTAATAATTTATCTATGAATTCTAAAAATATAGGATAATTAGTAAAATATAGGTGAATTCATTGGCTGTAAAGCACTATAATCAGTTTTATGTCTTCATGTTAAAATTCGGAGGTATGATTTTTTTAATGTTGGCGGAAAATATTCAAAATCGTCGCCAAAAAACCGCGAGCAATCGGAGAAAAAAGATTTTTGACGCGCGATCGTTCGAGTGGTTAAGGGGGAATTACTAGGCACAAATGGAAATAGGTCATTTTAAATTTTTGAAGTAAAACTTCTTTACGCACGCTCAACTTGGGGGGTAAGCTGGTGAATGCGTTACGAAAAAGTATGCTGCGAACGGTAATCGATGCGAACGGTGATCGATGCGAACGGTGATATCCTTCTCCGCATCACGATACGGATAAGGATGAGAATGAGGACGACGACGAGGATGAGGATGAGGATGAGGATGAGGATGAGGATGAGGATGAGGATGAGGATGAGGATGAGGATGAGGATGAGGATGAGGATGAGGATGAGGATGAGGATGAGGATGAGGATGAGGATGAGGATGAGGATGAGGATGAGGATGAGGATGAGGATGAGGATGAGGATGAGGATGAGGATGAGGATGAGGATGAGGATGAGGATGAGGATGAGGATGAGGATGAGGATGAGGATGAGGATGAGGATGAGGATGAGGATGAGGATGAGGATGAGGATGAGGATGAGGATGAGGATGAGGATGAGGATGAGGATGAGGATGAGGATGAGGATGAGGATGAGGATGAGGATGAGGATGAGGATGAGGATGAGGATGAGGATGAGGATGAGGATGAGGATGAGGATGAGGATGAGGATGAGGATGAGGATGA
Organism: Limnephilus rhombicus; assembly: GCA_929108145.2. Taxonomy (NCBI): domain Eukaryota; kingdom Metazoa; phylum Arthropoda; class Insecta; order Trichoptera; family Limnephilidae; genus Limnephilus; species Limnephilus rhombicus. Next base: position 40,537,481 of record OV815278.1, read on the forward strand.
GGATGAGGATGAGGATGAGGATGAGGATGAGGATGAGGATGAGGATGAGGATGAGGATGAGGATGAGGATGAGGATGAGGATGAGGATGAGGATGAGGATGAGGATGAGGATGAGGATGAGGATGAGGATGAGGATGAGGATGAGGATGAGGATGAGGATGAGGATGAGGATGAGGATGAGGAGGGTAAGGATAAGAGGGAGATATAGATAGTTAGTGACGATATAAGTAATACGGCCGGCGTAGTCTAGCGGTAAGGCTCTTGACTTGCACTCCGAAGGTCGCGGGATCGAATCCCGGCGTGGCGAATAAATTTATTATATTAATTTGTGTTATTTCACAATTTATTCATTTAAAATAAATTACCGTTGTCTTTTTCTGTTTTTCTGGGTCTTGTTCTCTTTCATATTTTTGGATTGAATTATAATTGTTATCTTCATCTGCAATGATATATTATATTGATGGGAATAACCTTCAAAAGTTATAAAAAGAGAATTTTACTTATAAAAAAACTGGGTATGCTTTAGACCAAGGTTGTGGGGAGGGGAAGGAGATAGGGAAGAGGAAGGTGGGGAAGTACCTGGCTCTTCAGATCTGGTTACCAAACACGGCTAAAGTTATTTCAAGCAACGTTTCAATTCTGAATGGTGGTCTTACACCAGGGCGATACTGAGAGTATCTACCACTCTGGAACGTGCCACAAACATACTACACAATATTTTAAATGAATAAATTGAATAAATTACTAAAATAAAATTTATTTACCCACGCCGGAATTGCAAATTAAGAATCTTACCGCTAGACCATGCTGGCCGGCTAAAAATGCTGGAATGGATAATTATCAATCTTTCTCATCGGAACCGCCCTGTACAGTTGCAACAGTACGATCGCAAGACCATCTTTCAACGAGTTTTTAATAATTAATGTAATGGGTCTTAAGAGAAACGCGCCCATTTCACCAAAACTCTAATTTGTAAATGTAGACGAAAATACGGTTCAAAGCTTTTACTTATCACCAAAAAAGTTTTGCAATTTTTACGACGCCAGTATTTTAATAGAGTTTTATCTAAGTTACCACACAAGTCATAATACTCATCACAGAGGACAAAGCTCTACCGGTGCATTATATAGCGATGGGAAATAAATGGGAAATAAAAGAAAAGTGAAACTTCGAAAAGTAGGTACCATCTTACCGACATTTTCAACATCGTTATTTCCCTGGACTTAAACCTTTTGAGCAGGGAATCCCTCTCAAGCTCTCTGGCCCTGTGTGGTGCAGCCCAATTCTGATTGATTTTACTGAATAAATAAGATTCTTGAAAAACTGAAAACATCAATAGGTAGGATGGACACACTGAGAAATCTACATAATTGATTTTTTTCTCTGGAATAGTACGTCGGGTAGTAATCAAGTAACAAAGGAAGCATCACGCCGTTTCCCGAAGGGGTAGGCAGAGAGGTCGTAACGCCAAACAACTGTGTCTTTGCATACAGTCTTTGCTTTATTCACACTCATACATCGTCTCATAGATTTTTGACATCCCCCGATATAACTACTCAGGACACGTTGCTTACCAAACTGAGGACTGCTACTTGCAGAAACTCATAGTCGCTGGTAAAGTGGAAGATAGAAGAAGCTGATGAAGGTCACCAATGCGCTGAAATGACCAAGTACCGAATGTATAGAATGCTGTAATGATCAGGTATGTCAGCGTCTGCAGCCTTTAACGGAGCGCAGCACTGCGAGGAGTCGATAAGCCTTTTCCACCACGGAAATTAATGCAGGGGTCACGATCCTCAGCAATGAGGAACCGACTTAACCCTAGAATACTAAAATAACTTTTTTTTACTGCTTAATACAGTAGTTTTAAGCATCGCTTGGGAGGCTACTTTTTTAAAAACAAGTGTCTTTATTTACATACGAAAAAATATATTTTTACATAATTGAACAACCTCTGCAATTTTAAATGCAATAACAAAAAATATATTTTCTAAATCAAAACGCTGTCTTAAATAGTGGTTTAAACTTAACACATAGCTAACTTTTTTTGGCACAACAAAGATATTTGAAATTTTAAGAGTATGAAATTTTTGTTTATTCTTGCAAAATTTAAAAAAAATATATAATTTATAAAACATTTTTATAAAAATATAACATAAGTCTGTTGAGATCATTATAAAAAACTAATATTTAGCATTCCAATTGTTATGTCACATAACTTCAAATTTAGTCTATTTATTTCCTACCACAAGTGAAGTAATTAGGCGATCGATGTTCCAGATAATACGGTTTGTTACATTTCGCACAGTAGTACACACTCACGCGCCTTTTTTTTGCTGGGCAAAAGTTGCACATGCCTTCTTCCCTTTTTAATGATATTTTCTTCCAAATTTTGTTAATTTATATTTTTATCGTGAAAGCCAAACATTAACTTCTAAATTTCCTTCAATTTGTTATGGTACGCCCAAACGACAAAGAATTCAAACTCCTAATTCGCCGCAAACTACACAACACCCTGCTCCCCCCCCTGTTCCCTGCTTCCTACTTCCTATCCCATCCGCCCACCCGCACGCGATCCCTTCCTCCAGTTGAGAATTGCGAGCCGCCTCGGGCACACGTTAAGCCCGCGCGTGGATTCCCACTGTTCGCGCCCGGCGTACTATCGCTCGAATTGTACTCAAATATAACCTGCAATGTTAACTCAATAACCTACGGGTTTAGCGCTGATATTTCACCATGCCTGTGTAAACTTCGGTTCTGTCCTAAACTCGGGAGGTGCCCCTGGAAGCCGGAAGACGAAGACCCCCCAACATCATGTAAGCTGTACAATTGTTTCCTCATTTGATTGTGTCCTTTAACGATAGACTGTAAACTCCCGCGCAAAGCCATCACTCAGAGAGTTTCGTTTAGGGATCTTGAGGTTATAAACACGATAGCTAGGATTGTGTAGTATGTATTTCTTGTGTTGAATTGTACTGTAATGACCTATGTACTGTGTTTTAAATTTGCAATACATGAATCTAGTTAACTCAATCCTGTTATTATTCTGCTACGGCAGGAGGGTTTCCTAGAGGGGGAGTATCCTGCCAGACGACTGAGATGCGAAGGAATTTCTGAAGCCTCGAGCGACCCACCACCTGAATAGAGGGTAAATCATGCCTCCCCTGAGAGCTAGCTTGGGACATGTTTGGGGGCCCGCTCCTAACACTGGCGTCCATAGTGGGGCCCAGAATTTTTTTTTCATTTTTGCCATTGTCTCAGTCGCCTTACGGAGTGCTCCCTGTCGAAATCTTCCCCGCATAGGAACTGTTTGTAAACATTGATTGTACTGTGTCTTGGTGTTTTATACCCAGTGAATAATGAATTCTGTGGGAAACCACAGAAATCCATGTGCAAGTTAAGTTCATAACGCAGATTTGATTGCAATTATAAAAAAATTGCGTCAAAGTTGAAAACATGGCCATTTTGTATTAACCAGAAAGACGGCAGCATTTAAACCGCGAATCTGACTGCGCACGCGCCGACCCCTTTGTTCACAAAGCAGCGGACGAGCAACAGTAATTCGCGCCAAATCAACGGCCCGATGTTTCACGCGGTAAATACATACCTAATCTCTGAGTTGCGCGCGCACCCACGCGCATCGAAGCATAAAAGTGCGTTTATCGCGCCAAACTCCAACGGCAAAAATCCGTTTGAATCAGGCAGAACAATTCCCTGTCACTATGCAGTGTTTTGAATAATAAAATCGCCCTTCTGTCACTAAGGTCGGAAGCAATGGAGATCGCTATTGTAAATTTGGTTTTGGAATTCCAATTACCTTGTGGATTCTTTAATTAAAAAATCTCACACTCACGTTTTTCTTGCACAATATACCGATCGGCCCACTTGTTGTGTCTGTCAAATTAGTACCACGTATATTTCACCAAATGGACAAAATAATGACTTTCTTTCCACATCCTACGTTATAGGTACCGCATTTTTTTTTCAGCATAAGTGTAAAGTGAATTGTGTTTTTTTCCTTACATAAAAAAAGTGAAATAATAATAAAACCAATGATTGGTTCCATGAAAAAATAAAATAATTTTAATGTGGTTTCGTAACAAATCCCATATTCAGTTATTTTCATCCGGAAGTTTGTCCTTATTTGCCAGAAGAGTGCCTTTTGTGAATTTTAGTGCCTTTCTCAGTGCAAAGTGGTTTGTGAAAAATAAAAAACCCGTTTTCTAAAGGTCAGTCCTGGCAAAATTTTTTGGAAATAAATAAATACTTGTGAATTTCACAGTTTTCTCAAAAGTGGTTTGTGAAAAATAAAAAACCCGTTTTCTAAAGGTCAGTCCTGGCAAAATTTTTTGGAAAAAAAATAAATACTTGTGAATTTCACAAGTTTTCTCAAAGTGGTCAGTGAAACACAAAAGCCTTTACTACTTAGGTCTTTCCACGCAAAATTTTTTCTTGTGCCTTCCTTTGACAAAGATTCTGGTGTCATATATACCAAATTGTAGTATGGAATACAGTTTTCTATAACTATTTTAGAAATACCAACCAGTGATTACCAAGTGAAAAGTGCCTCACAAAATTAATTTTGCGTTTGCTAAAGAAGACCCCTGGCAATTTTTTTCACCACCTGGGAAACTCACAATGGAAAACAATCAAGCTATGGCGTCATCCAATTTGGGCATCATTCCCAACGTGCACAACTTATCCAAAACTCACTTACAAACTGCTTTAAGGGATAGAGGACTCTCGCCATCAAGCAAATCTAAACCTACATTAAAGGCTTATGCACTTTTATTCAACAAAAAGTACATTAAGAGAATAAACCTCGCCCCCTCAAGCGAAAATAATTCACGCTCGGCTACGCAAGTTTTGAATAATCTTGTTCCTAACGAAGAACCTATGCCACAAGTAATGATAAAACAGGACATCGCACCCACCTTGACACAAGATAAAACCTACGATTTATCCTCGTGGAAAATCAAATATAATGGCGTCTCCGATGTACTGGATTTCATTGACCGTATTGAAGAAACGGCTACAATCAAAAATATCCCATTCGAGATTCTACGAAAAAACTTCATAGAACTCATCTCCCCAGAATTGATACCCTGGCACCGCATTCAAAAAACTAAATGCAAAGATTGGAATAAACTCAGATCTGCCCTAATCTCGAGCTTCGGAAAAACGGAAGCCCAGCACCGGATCAAATTATCTTTACTATCTATTAAACAGCTAGTAAATGAACCTGTAGCAACATTCATAGAAAGGGCTGAATCCATTAACATCAAGCTTTCACATCCCGTTTCGGAAGCTGAACTATTACCAGTCATAACTGATGGCCTTTTAAGCAAATACGAGAACATCATTACCTCACAGAAAATTGCATCCCTAGCCCAGCTAAACGAAGTCTGTCTCCTTCTGGAATCGTACCAGGATAGGAAAAACATAAAGAATGTGTCAAATAATGTAGTTGTGCCAAGCCGTTCGTCTGGTTTAAAACCAGAATTCAACAACAAAAAAGTGTGCTCTTTTTGCAAAAAAGTAGGCCATCTGGCCACTACTTGTTTCAAGCAAGCAAGGTTTCTGGAATCTAAGGAACCCCGAACTTTCAAGAGGCATCACTCTAGGGACCGCTCTCCTCCAAGCGACGAACTGCGCAACATTTTCAAGAAATCAAGGCACAACATGGAAAGGTTACAAAACCCAAGCGATGTCAGACCTCAGGTGGATTTCTCCAAGCCCCCACCAAATTTCTACATGAAGAGGCCAAAAAACTAAATAATAACCTCTCAGGCACCCATTCTGAACCAAGGTCTAAAGAATGGACTGATTGGTTAGCACACATTAAGTATTTTAACCAGACCTTAAATGTTTCTTCGGTTTGTTGCAAACAAGCTAAAGATGGGAGACCCTACGCTTTTTTCTCTGTTAACAATGTGCCCTTTTCCGGATTACTTGATAGTGGTGCATCTGTCAGCTGTCTTGGCAACAATGCTCACCTGCCTTTTGTTAACAGTGATTTTAGAATTTCGCCCCAATCGACACACCTGACGACTGCGGATAATGTTTCCCAACCGGTCATCGGTGCCCTTGCCCTGCCAATTAATTGTAACAATAAAATAGTTACAATCAATTTTCTAATAGTGCCCTCTATATCCCAGAATTTCATCCTTGGCGTTGACTTCTGGAAGGCATTCAATGTTGCTCCCCAAGTATTTAATACTCTTGGCGAAACCTCCACTACTGCTCAAATTAGTGAGATCCGCACAATAATACCTCACGAAAATTTAAGCACGGACCAGGCTCTCCAACTAAAAGAAATGGTCAATAAATTCGAGTCAATATCTTTCGAAAAATGTGGATTAGGTTTGACAAATTTGGTTGAACACCATATCAAAACCAATGGCCCACCCATCAAGCAACGTTATTACAACTTAGCCCCCCAAAAACTTAAACTTTTAGAAAACGAACTTGATGAAATGTTAAAAATGGGTGTGGTGGTTCCCAGCAGAAGTGCATGGACCAACCCAACTCTTTTGGTTTCTAAAAAAGACGGCTCTGCACGTTTCTGTCTCGACAGTAGACGTTTAAACTCTTGCACGGAAGCTGATGCGTATCCCTTACCTCACGTTCACGCAACCTTAGACAAGCTGCGTAACGCCAAGTTCATCTCTTCTGTCGATCTCAGCAAAGCGTTTTGGCAAATACCCTTGGACGCAGAATCGTGCGAAAAAACTGCTTTCGTTGTACCTGGTAGGGGAATGTTCCATTTTAAAAGATTACCCTTTGGTCTAAAAAACAGCCCCGCCGAGTTACAAAGACTGATGGACAAACTTTTCGGTCCTGAAGTCGATAACAGCCTGTTTTGTTACCTTGACGACCTCATCATCGTCAGCGATACCTTTGAAAAACACCTATTAATGCTGGAAAAAGTTTTTCAACAACTCAAGTTCGCTGGTTTAACCATCAACTTGAAGAAGTCTGAATTCTGTAAGTCCCGTCTACGTTATTTGGGATTCATTATCGACGAAAAAGGTCTAAGAACAGACCCCGCTAAGGTGGAAGCCATGGCAAATTTTCCCCGACCCAAAAACGCGAAGGAAGTCAAAGGTTTCCTTGGACTTGCAGGTTACTACAGGAGATTCATCAAAGACTTTTCCACTATCGCAGCCCCCTTAAATAAAATTACCGGCATCCGTAAAGGTGTCAGCAATTTCCGATGGTCTGTCGAAGCTGAAGAAGCGTTTACAACTCTAAAAAATGCCCTTCAAAAAGCTCCCGTTCTGAATTGCCCGGATTTTGCACTCTCTTTTACCCTCCACACGGATGCCTCCAATGTAGGAATCGGTGGAGTCCTTACTCAAGAATTCCCAGATGGCGAACACCCTGTAGCGTATTTTTCCCGTACATTAAACAAACACGAGAAAAACTACGGAATTACCGAGAAAGAGTTATTGGCTGTATTGGATTCTGTTCACCATTTCCGCGGTTACATAGACGGTAGCAAATTTACTGTAGTTACAGACCATAGTAGTTTGAAATGGTTGATCTCTTTAAGTAATCCCTCCGGTAGGCTCGCTCGTTGGTCCTCCCGTTTGTCTCAATACAATTTTGATGTTGTTCACCGTAAAGGCGCGGACAATATTGTTCCCGACGCCCTTTCAAGAATTGAACTGGCTTCATTAAATGTTGACACAATTGCCCCCCCTCCATCTACAAAAGATGAATGGTACTTGAAAATCTTCGAAGGTTGTAAAAATAACCAACAAAAGTTTCCTAATTTTATCATAAAAGAAGGACAACTATACCGTAATTGCAAGGTACCACTATCCATCCTCGAAGATTACTCGTGGAAACTTGTCGTTCCCCTCGAAGGTAGAGAACAAATAATTATTGACAATCATAGTGCTCCCGACTCCATACACCCAGGAAATTTCAAGACGTATAAAAAGATCTCCTTGAAGTATTACTGGCCTGGTCTCTTCAAGCAAATTCGCAATTACATCTCTAAATGTGAAACTTGTAAAGCCTATAAACATAGCACGGCAGCACCTGCCGGCCTAATGGGTAATCCCAAACGTGCCGACAGACCCCCACAATCATTGTCAATGGACCTCGTCGGACCCTTTCCCCGAAGTTATGCCGGACACATGCACATACTTAGTGTAGTGGATGTTTTCACTAAATTCTGTTGGATCTTTCCTTTAAAAAGAGCCAACGCGTCCGCCATCATCAAACTTCTGGAAAAACACATTTTTATACCTTACGGAACACCCAGAACCGTAATTGTTGATAACGGAAAACAATTTATTGCCCAAGAATTCAAAGATTTTCTTGCCAAATACGGAATCAAGGATATTTACTATAATACCTCGTATACTCCACAAAATAACACCGTCGAACGTTATAACCAAACAATCAACACAGCTCTGGCTATTCTAGTTGATAAAGATCAACGTACTTGGTGTAAAAACCTAGATAAAATTCAGGCTGCAATGAACAACACTGTTAATCTGGCCACTGGTTACACACCTTTCTTCTTAAAACACGGTATGGAACAAGTTGTTCATGGTTCTCTACATAGGAACACAAACTTTCCTACGTCAATTGCCACCACAAGCAACCCTACCGCGGACTATGCCCATCGTCTGGAAGAACTGTCGGCCATCTACAGTGAAGTCACTGATGCTTTGCTCCTGGCTCATCAAAAGAGTGCGGACAGATACAACCTACGTAGGAAACATGTCACCTTCAATACAGGAGACATAGTTTGGAGAAAGAACAACACACTTTCCCAAGGAGCCATGTATTTCTCTGCCAAGCTGGCACCACGTTTCGTGAAGGCCAAAGTTCTAAGAAAGATATCAGATCTAGTGTACTCCTTGTCTGACTGCTCTGGAAAACACATTGGTAATTACCATATTAAGGATATCGCAAAATCTGGAAGTGAGGAGTCAAGTAAAACTGCCCCCACTATCTCAGCAAACTTAAAATGATCCAGTGTGTATCACCACAACCTTTTTGTAAGCACACCAAGTCTTACAATGGCTGGCGTGTAAAGTGTCAATTACATGCCCACCCTTTCGTTGATAAAACGAATATTGTTAAAAAATCATTTTTGTAAATTTATGTACAATCCACGGTGTAGTTTGCCCCGTTCATGTTCGTGAATTGGCAACCACCGTAATTTTTGTCTCACACGTTTTTTTATTTTTTTTCTTTCTTTTTTCTCACCTGTTCCAAAATTGATCACTTTAGAGCAGAGACACCCCTCGAGTGACAGTGTTCGGGAAGTCATGAACCCAATCATTGCCTCTCAACCCCTCACACTACGCAACGTTCATGCCATGGCACGCTTTGCCATGTAATGCAATATTGTAATTTTCACCATTTTTGTTTGTTGTTTTTTTTTCATCATATCGGAAGGAATCTCTTCATTTTTTTTCTTTTTATGTTCTGTAAATACTGGAGCGTCGTTCTATAATCGATTTGGTAAACTCCAAAGCGTTAAATCACGACCCAGGACTAGTAAACCATCTCAACATGCTCCATATTCTACCCATCATGGTAAAGATAAGTGGTTACTCACATAATCACATTCCTTGTGTATAGTAGTTTTCAATTTTTTCTCAAATGTCAAAAATTGATGGCGTCCTACCCGAGCTCTTTGCTAACAAATTGGATTTTGACACATCCATTTTGAAATCATATGTATATAAATAAAGGAAAAGCCTTTAAATTGGTCTTTCCATCCTTGTACAAATCCTCATGGACTCGTTTCAACTAAAGTACGTAAAACCAAATACTCGGTCTTTTGTTGTTATAAGAAGTCCTCGATTTGTCCCTCTTCACAACATGTATGTCTTGTATTACATGCTTCAACCCTTACGGAAAAGGTTAATAAAACCTAACGGCAGCCCTGATTTCCGTACATAAATAACCGCAGTTTAACGTAAATCATCAATGTTTTGTTTGATCATCGTTTTACAAACATAGGCATTCAACTCCTGTTTCGCCATTTAACCAAGTATTTGCAACCTAAATTGCACATAACCTGGTATGTTGTAACCACACAAAGGGTATGTAAAACCACAATTGGTCCCTTTTATTTGTCCCCACTGAAGTTTGCTGCAATAGACAGTATGTAAAACCATGTAGGTCTGTCTTTGTTTGTCACATGGTGTAAACAGAAATGTACTCTGTCATCACCCCGCCTTTATAACATACGAAGTGACATTAAATTGTTTACCTCCTTGTTATCCTATCGTACGCTCCTGGGCTACGGAGTTAGTTAATCTAACAAATCTTTATAAACTGTGTTAAAACAAGCATAGTTAACGTTTATTGTGTTGTATTTAAACGTAACCCTGTTACATTATAGGAGAGATCCTTAGAACATCCACCATTATAGGAGGGATCCTTAAAATACCTGCCGCGATACGAGAAGTTCGTCATAATCACTTTTTTCTCATAGCTAAATGTTATTGAGCTGGTCGTGTGACATATTTGTCATGAGAACCATTTTGTACATTCTATTTTGGTCGTGTGCCATTCATTTGTCATGAGAACCATTTTGTACATTCTATTTTGGTCGTGTGCCATTCATTTGTCATGAGAACCATTTTGTACGTTCTATTTTGGTCGTGTGCCATTCATTTGCCATGAGTACCACCCTTTTCGTATAACCTGTTCCGGTCGTGTGTCATTTATTTGTCATGAGTACCGCTTTTATGTATAACTGTGTATAAACTCTGTACACGAGACGTGGAGACGTAATAACAATACTTACCGTGATTCGTGTGAACGACATAATATCGGCTTTGCTATCTTCTTTAGGATGCATTGTATAAACTCTTTGACTTCTGTCTATAATTGAGTTATATCTTGTATGTACTTACATATTTTGTACACTATACGTGGAGACGTTAAAACACTTACCGTGATTCGTGCGAACGAAATAATATCAAACCCTTTGTGTGCAATCTACGAAATGTAGTCCACAACCCTTTGTTGTCATTCAACGCCAATGCCCGTGGACTTCCTGTTTTTTTACTTCTTTGCAAAAAGGAAAGAAGCCCAGGAATATCTACTATCCCAAAAGGACTAGTTTTCAGCTTCACTGTCAATTATGGGGCATAGTGCTGTGGGAGTTAATCGATTGAGCACAAAAAACCACCTAACTCGTTGTCTGGAGAACGAACAAGAAAACCCCCAGGTTTGTGAAATTGGAGCAAGGGTCTGTCTTTTCTCACAATCATGTAGAAGTTTTTAAAATGACCCCTAATCTTTTGCCCAATACACGCGAAAGATTAGCCTCTTTGATATAATGTGTATTCAAATGTCTCCTCATCCTTTTTGATAAATGTAAAGAGTCAGGAAATCTGCTGGTTGATTATGTTTCATTTTCACATAGAGTTTGAATCGGAAATTGGTCCAGTCTCTAGCAAGTTTCGCAACTCGTCTCCCTTCTCCCCTCCTCCTCCCATTCCCCATGTTTCAGACTTATGTTATAAAGTGAAAAATCTGTCGTTGACCATATCTCGCCCTCACTTGGAGTTCGAATAGGTAACTGTCCGGTTATCTACAGGTTTTCCCCCTCAATCTCTGCATATGTCTCACCAGTTTTTTCTCTCTTTTCTCAATTCCACGAAACACATTCATGAATGTTGGATATGTACGATATGCACTTGGCGTACCGTCTGTCTCCTTTTGACAACCTTTATTCATGAATTGGTTTCCCTTTGCCGTGACTAGTTCACGATTCTTTGTCTCGTTCTTTGAAATTCTACGAAAATGTTACCATCTCATGTTAGCATAGGCCATAGAGGGCCGGTTGTTTTTTAACCAAGACATATTGTCACTAGGCAAACGCCAAGTCATCCTGGCAAAGGAAAATGTTCATGTAATCACAATTTAGTTAGGAATCTCTCTTCGTCACTCTCTGGGTCGGTGGTTAAAATTTCGTTATTTCATTATCTGGACACATTTTGTTTCTCTCCAAACCTTTTCTTCATTGGTCCCTAGGCAGGTAAACTTCAAGAATTTTGCTCTAATAATAATTCCTCCCGGATTTAAAAAGAAGCCCAGGCGGATGTCATCACCAACAGCCAAGCTGAGCTTCACTTCCTGACAGCACGCGCTGTGGTTACAAGGTCTCTCCTGCTGTCATTTTCTACGCAATTGTTCCTGAAAGCACAGACCATACCGCCCATACGTATGTTGTCTTGTCGTGCCACAGCAAGCTGAGTTGTCCCACTATACTTTATGACACTCTAAACTACCTTTTGGGCACGCTAGCTCTTAGGTTTGTTCTTACTCTTGCTATCAATGCCAACCTTGTCGTCTCTTGCTCTGTCATGCAGTGACACATATATCGTCATGTGTAAACCATCAGTACCTTGACCCACCAGTATTCGCTGAATGCGCACCAATACAAGTTATCTTGAGCTACATTATGCTTCAATAACCATTATATACGATCCGTGTTTACCATAATAACACTTAGGATTCGCACTGGCATGTCTGCAGATACTGGATTCTTCTCTTCAATGACCTCTGTAACCATAGTCGCGGCACAGCAACCACAGTCTCCACTTCGTGAACTTCGACGTCTTCGACAAAACCAAGTGTTTTCTAAGGCCCAAGTGTACTCCTGAGCGTTGTCTCAAATGGGTCTGATTACAGTGATAATGTAATCCTTAGAATCCGTGAAGCCACGTCCTTTTCTTCGAAATTCTCCGAAACCAAACAAATCCACGCTTCACAAACTTAGCTCCAAGACCAATGAAACCTTAGAATCACACACTTTTTCTCTTCTCTTGTACAAATGTATTGTCATTCTTTCAATTGCTTAACCATGTGTATTGTCATTCTTTCAATTGCATAACCATGTGTATTGTCATTCTTTCAATTGCATAACCATGTGTATTGTTATTTTCAATTGCATAACCTTGTATGTTGTTTTACACCATGTACTTTTCCCAAATTTGTCTTTTCCAAACATTGTATGTACCCCCACCCATTCCCTACAAACATTGTGACCCAAACTATAGCATAAAACTGTATGTTCTAGCTAGGAAATCTCTCAAGCAACGAATCTCTCAAAAACCCCGATGGAAGCATAAGAGGATTTTTTTTCCCTACAGCTCCATTGCCACGTCGCTTTTTTTCCAAGCGCGGGGGGAAGTGTTATGGTACGCCCAAACGACAAAGAATTCAAACTCCTAATTCGCCGCAAACTACACAACACCCTGCTCCCCCCCCTGTTCCCTGCTTCCTACTTCCTATCCCATCCGCCCACCCGCACGCGATCCCTTCTTCCAGTTGAGAATTGCGAGCCGCCTCGGGCACACGTTAAGCCCGCGCGTGGATTCCCACTGTTCGCGCCCGGCGTACTATCGCTCGAATTGTACTCAAATATAACCTGCAATGTTAACTCAATAACCTACGGGTTTAGCGCTGATATTTCACCATGCCTGTGTAAACTTCGGTTCTGTCCTAAACTCGGGAGGTGCCCCTGGAAGCCGGAAGACGAAGACCCCCCAACATCATGTAAGCTGTACAATTGTTTCCTCATTTGATTGTGTCCTTTAACGATAGACTGTAAACTCCCGTGCAAAGCCATCACTCAGAGAGTTTCGTTTAGGGATCTTGAGGTTATAAACACGATAGCTAGGATTGTGTAGTATGTATTTCTTGTGTTGAATTGTACTGTAATGACCTATGTACTGTGTTTTAAATTTGCAATACATGAATCTAGTTAACTCAATCCTGTTATTATTCTGCTACGGCAGGAGGGTTTCCTAGAGGGGGAGTATCCTGCCAGACGACTGAGATGCGAAGGAATTTCTGAAGCCTCGAGCGACCCACCACCTGAATAGAGGGTAAATCATGCCTCCCCTGAGAGCTAGCTTGGGACATGTTTGGGGGCCCGCTCCTAACAAATTTCACTAGCAAAGCAACCTTCCATTAACCAATTTTCTATTTGACTATCGTCCGGATTCATCTGTAAGCAAAATACTTATTTTTATAAATATAATTAACTCTAATCATGTCAAAAACTCCAATAATAATAAACAAGTCCCAAAAAAACAATTTCGTACTAAGGATCGCCTTCCAAGCGATCCAATATTCTGTAACTCGGCAAAGACAAGAGCCTGCGAAACGCGCGACCGCTATCCACTGTGTCACTGTATCTGTATCTCACTAAGTTGAGGTGAGCGCGCGAGTCACAACGGTCGCACGATTTGAAATTACAACCAAAACACTGTGAGACTGCGGCCTCCCAGGCGATGATTAGTACTCTAGGGTTAAGAATAATTGGGCATAAAGAAAGTGGAAAAGTAATGATTCTAATTTAAGCACTGCTCATTTAAAATAGATTTTGATATTGGGAAAATTGTTGTGGAAATAAATATCTCTGCAATAGCAATCCCAGAAAGCCTTGTGAAAAAAAATATACCAAACAAATACGTCTATTAATTCCAGAGTCCTTACTAATAAGTGTTCTAATAAAGCTTTCAATAGAAGCGAACGTAAGTAAAAGGAAAAAAAATAAATATATATTATTTCGATACAATGCGCGCCGCAAATATAAATATCCATCTGCTTATATTTGTTACAGCAACTTCGCAAGACAAAAGGATAACAAATGAAACATCGAAACTTATTGCTGTGTAACGACGTAATATATTTCACCCCCGATTATACTTCTTCTTCAGCTCCGCCCTTACGTCCCGAATTAAAGTCAAGTTGAGACAAAAATATTTAGGTTATACCTACGCGTATTTGGGAGATTCTGCTATCTAATATGACGTTGGAATCAATTTTTGGCACAGTGTACCATATTAGGTAAGTTTGAAGTTAAATTTAGGCAGGTAGGTACTGACTTCTCGAAAAAAAAACGATTTGTGTATTATGGTACCTACCAACGTCATACGTTTAATTAGTTTTATAACACATTATTTGTATTTCCTGAACATTCCTGACATTCACTTATCTTTGACCTACTATATTTAATAAGATGCCGAAGCACATAAAGTGCTAATCAATTTGCGCTACCGATCTAAAAAAAAATTTATAAAACGGTAAGATCATTTTTTTAAAGTGAAACTTCAATAACACCGCTGTGATTTGGATTTCGGATGAATATTGCACATGCGACGCATCAACTGCGCTCATTGACCGCTTTGAATATGATGTCACTTTTAAAGGCTCCTGTTGGTTGAGATATGAAACGGAAATTACGCTAGTCTGCACTCATTGGTCGCTTTGATTATGACCTCACTTTTCAAGTATTGGTTGACATTTTTTTGGTAAAGTTCCTCTTCTACCGCATGTAAACTGCACTCGATTTTTTTAAACATTGAAATTGTTTGTATTCTTGTGTATAAATATGTCTATGAGTATGTTACCTGTGTTATATTATCTATCCGCCTATATATCTTATACTTTTGTATTGTAGTTACTTTTTTATTTTTATTTATTTTTATTATTATTTTTTATTATTATTAAGTTAAAAGAAACATAATATTTCGCTTTCTTAACTTAAATACAGAGCATTTATAGTACAGTAGTAAGAAGTAATATTTTTAATTTTGTTCCATCATTTTAAATTTAAATAATATATTTTTTAAAGGTTTTTATATTATTTTCCGTTTTTAGGTTATATGGAAGGAGATTATATATATGAACTCCCTCGTGACCAATACCTCTCTTGCTGTTGCAATGTTGTGTTTGTGTGTATAAGTCCATTTTGTATTTTGTAGATTGAAAGACATATGTTATATTCGTACAATGTTCTTATTTTCAAAAGGTTCATTTCCTGGTATAGTTTTTTTGTGGGAGTGTCTGGGTTATATATAGTTGAAGAGTTTTTTAATAACTTTGTTCTGTATTATTTGTAAGTCGTTTAAGCACGTAATGTGTGTGTTTCCCCATATTTCTATTAAATATGTAATTTAGGTGGGACTGGTTTCAGCTAAAGTATAAGCCCCTCTTTACCTCTGTTGGTAGAAGTTGAGCAATTCTACCAAATACACCAATTAATGGGATGATTTTTGTTTTTAGTTTTTCTACGCGATGTTTAAATGTTAAATGTTTATCAATACATAAGCCCAGGTATTTTTCGTTATCTAGAATATGTAGGTCTCTTTCTTCTATTTGTAATGGTTTATGCGATGGTATTATTCTTTTAGGTGAGCTTAAGATCATGTAACCGTTTTATTAATATTTATTGTTAATATATTTTTATTAGCTAATCGTTTAGTACATTAAGATCCGTTTGAGATTGTTCTAATAGACTTTCTAAGTTTTTGCCGAAGTAAAAAATTGCCGTGTCATCTGCGTATAAGAAGATTTCACCATGTAGTTTTAGCTGACAGATGATGTCATTTATGTATATTTGGAATAAAAGTGGCCCCAGTAAAATGTTATTCTTCAGTATCTATCCACTATTTTGTTTTTTTTTATTTTTTTTGAAAAACATTACATATTACGTCTTTATAATGATCTTGGCTGTCCAACTAGGCAATTTGCCCGTTTAAGAACAGTCAAAATGAACAGATTTTTTACATGTAATTAGTGTGTTGACTATAATATTGCCTTTTACTCAAATATAACACTTATTTTTTTATTGAAAGAATAGATAATACATATAATCAACAAACAAGTCCTGCTTAGCCAATTGAATTGGCTTGTCAACAGGTGCTTACATTTTAGTTACATATACATTTTTAAAATTTAAAATTTACATCTTATGTCTACAGATTCAACATTTTTTCATACATATCACTATAAATATTTATTCCCGATAGCCAATTTTCACCATATATTTAACCTTATTCATAAAATTACATTGCTTTAAAGTGTCAGGTAATAAATTAAATATCTTCGGTATGATGTATTCAAACGTTCTCTGTCCTTACTTATTGTTAAATTTTGGAACTATTAACCCATCGTTGCGTGTGAATCTAGTGCTGTATTTATGTTCTAACTTGATAAATAATATAAAGGTTTTGATTGTAGATACAAGAAGTTACTTACAAGTGTAAATTATATATTTAACAATAAAAAAATGTAGAGAAGAGAAATTAAAAGAATGTTCGAAAAAAAAAAAATTAACTATTTTTTTTTTTAAATTTCCAAATTGTAGTTTCTTATGATATGTATGTTATTTATACTGTTAAATTGACCTGCTGACAAACTGTTTTGACAGTTAAGCGGTGGCTTAAAATAAAGATATAAAATAATGTGTTTTCATATTTTTTCCAGCCAGATGTAAGAAAAAAATCTTGCCTACATCTAAATAAAGATTCAAAAACACACAACCACACGGAGAGGTTACGGGAATAACTTTCGCGTAATGCAAAAGTTTATTAACAAGGATTCGTCGTATAACGAATAGACGTTGCCAAGTTAGAAGTTGCGATGTTGATTTACAGCTGTTTTATGTTGTAATCTGTCACTATCCGCGAACTGTCCCAACCACTGGGATTTTATTACTTCCTTCAGACCCACCGTACTATTCTTTAACTTTAACGCATCTAGTCAATTTAAGAGTACCTACTCGACATACTAGGTGTTAAAACCTATTTCAAAGTAACCGTTCAAAAAACAAATTGACATGTAACAAATATGTAACAAATTTGATGTTTAAAACATCTACATTATTTGAAGTGAAAACTTCTTTACGTTGTGATTTGAAATTCCATGAAACGAAAAAGCGATACTAAAAAGAGACAAACACATATCTTCGGGAGAATGAGATAGAATAATCGATCTTCTCTTTTTGCGGTGCTTCGTAGCCTCCCCACTCTTGTCTACTTTAGTTTTCTTAGGTTTTACTTCTACCGCGTGTGAACTGCACACTACTACTTTTTTTAATTTACCAAATTTTAATGTTGGTAAATCCTAGGATTTTCCAACATTAAAAGTTGGTAAATCCTAAGATATACTAGTAAAACCTAAGATTTACTAATTTACGGGCTTTTACAGTAACATATCCAATGAAAAAACCCCATAGGTGTAAGAAAGAATGAATAAAAACTTATAATAACACGTTTAGCATTTTATTATAGGTTAATAATCACGAAATAGCCGCCAGGTGGTGCAGGGAAAATTCTTTACATCTTGTTGGTTTCTTTTAAATTTACAATGAATGTTGTAAGCTAATGTGAAAAGGACTTGAAGCGAGTAGCGAGGGATCGGAATCGGAGCCCTTGAACAATGTGTATATTTTAAAATTTTCTTTTATCTTATTTGGAAAACAAACCCTTCTAAAAATGTACATATCTTATATATAAAAATGAATCGTTAAATGTGTTGCTAAGCGCAAATCTCGAGAGCAGCTGAACCGATTTCGCTAATTCTTTTTTTAGAATATTCCTTGAAGTACGAGGATGGTTCTTGCGGAGAGAAAAATTAAGAAAATTGCGCAGAAAATTGAATAATTTCAGAAAACCTAACGACTATCACACATTTGACAGTTCGCGTGTTTGAGAATGACATTTTGATTGTTAAATCAGGATTCTATTTTTGAAAATCTTTAAGTTGATAACTTTATTTAAAGTGGGTACTCCCCTAATAGTTTGAATCGAATCAAGAATTTTAGATATTTTAAATAGGTACCAAATTTAATATACATGTAAAATGGAAATTTGAATAAAAATTGTAAAAGGTGACACGCGGGCTGTTTAAAAACTAAATGTAGTGGGATTGAATATATGGAACGCGGGAGGAGGGTTGGCGGGACGAGGGAGCGGGAAAGGGAAGAGGGAAGGCGGGGAAGGTGGAAGGTGGAACGCGGGAGGGGAAGGGGAGGTGTGAGGGGAACTCAGGAGGGGGGTTCGCGGGATGGGTGAAGGGGGGGATGAGTGGAGTGAGGAGAGGGAAGGTGGAGGTGACGGAGTGGGAACGCGAGAGGGGAAGAGGACGCAGGAGAAGAAGGGGAGGCGGAAGGGGAACGGGACGAATGGGAAAGGACACTCAGGGAGAAACATTAAATGGCATAGCAACGCATGCCGGGACCAGCTAGTTATATATAAAAGTAAATGTTTATTGGGATGCGTGAACCGGTGAAGATTTCGAATAAAATACATTTTAACGAAAAAATAAATTCAAAGGATAAAAGGATAAAACGTTATCAAACAGTTTTAATAGACTTGCGTCTGCGTGGTTGAATTTAAGAACTCGGCTTCGCGTACATGTCTGCCGCCGCGCCGTAGGCGTCGCACCATATAAACATCTGAGTTCCTGAAATTTTAAACAAAGCTACTGTTATAATTCGGTTTAGAATTCAAGAATTCGTCAAAGGATGGCGCTACTTTCGTTAGCAGATCGCGTGAGAACGTGCCCCTCCTAGGTATAAGTAGATAGTACTATTTTGTATATTTGAGTATTCTACCGGAAAGATTTTTTTTTTTTACAGTGAATACCGCACAAGAATCTCAACCTCAACTGCTCCCGTCTGGAGCCAGTGAGACTATGGCATCCCCAATTGGGGTATGTTGTGAGGCTGAAGGTAGTGGGGAGGGGAAGGAGGTGGGGAAGAGGAAGGTTGGGAAGTACCTGGCTATTCAGATCTGGTCACCAAACACGGCTAAAGCCATTTTCAAGCAACGTTTCAATTCTGAATGGTGGTCTTACACCAGGGCGATACTGATAGTATCTTCCACTCTGGAACATGCCGCAAATATACTATATATTATTTTAAATGAATTAATTGTGAAATAACACAAATTAATCAAATAAAATTTATTTGCGCATGCCGGGTTCGAACCCGCGACCTCCGGATTGTGAGTCAAGAGTCTTACCCACTGGACTACGGAGGTCGTAGAAGATGGAAAGATTGACGGTAATACTTAGTTGCGAATAATAGTATCAAGCGGCTATGTATTATAAATGAAGTCATTGTCTGTTGCGGTTACTTTGTCCAGGTGACTAGCTGTCACTGGATCACAGTGGATCTGAGGAACGGGCTATTTTTGGAACCAGTTTATAAAATGGTCACTAACTCTAACTGAGCGAAGTGGAAACAATGGCCGCCCGCAGGGCCTAGCAGCAAAAACCGGCGGAACCGGTATTAAACTGCTAGTTATTACTATTATTGAAATTAAATATGAGAGTTGAAATAAAAGTATTAGAAAATAAAAATAAAAATGCCTGTGTCGTAAAACCATGTGTAGACAAAATGAAGAAAAAACGACAGGTAATGAAAAAAGTAAGAGAAAAAAAAAGCATCGTAAACATGGCAAAGGGAGAAACGAGTACATTTAATCGGTTCTCGTATGAATTTAGTAAAGAATTCACCAGAGTATAAATGGAAAACACCAGCGTCAATTTTTTTTTTTGTATTTTTTGCGTGAAAAATGAATGGTGTTTGTTGTTGGTTTTTGAGTACATGATTTTAGAGGTGAAGGCCAAATGCCACCCCAGTGTGTAAGAGCTGTGAATTTTTTACGTTAGCTCAAGGAGGAACCAAAATTCTCTCGGGGCCCCATCTGGGGATGCTGTGTGGAGGGTATTTTTAGGGAAAAGAAGAAGAGGAAGTTCTGGAAAGGAAAAGGGTATGAGGGGTGGGTAGGAATCTGGGGGGTCAATGAGACCAGGAGTGACGGACGGTGGTGTGAATCCATCCCTCCCACTACGGTGCAAGGATCTAGGTTAGGTGTCTCCCAAGCAACCCCTCCTGATTAGGCCAGCCGTGCAGTGGGACAAACGCATTTGCCGCTAAAACCTAAACATTTATCACCCCATAAACCCAGGCACCCCTGCCAAGTCACCAAACCTTACAAACTACTTTGGGTGACCTACGGCAGTAACCATAACCGCCTCCCAAATTCTAAAAGATGATTATGTAAGAAAGTACTGCTTTTGTTTTGTGCAAGAAACGTAAAACTTGTGCTTTATATTTTTAACCCTTTCTCAACCAGAGTCATTTCAAAATGACGTGAAATTTGAAATTTTTTTACTAAGTAACTACTAAACCAATTTATTAATAATTAAGTGAATCCTTTCTAGCAACACTGTTTTTTTTTCATTGCGTTGGCTACATTGCGTACCTACACACTTCATATCGTAAACTAGCATCGTTGATTCACACCTTTTGAAAAGCTATGATCCGAGGGAATAAAAAACTCCAGTCCAATTTTTTTTTTTTTTTTTTTTATAAATAATGACCTTCTAACTTAAATAACTGCATTTTTATTTTTATTTTTAGAGTTAGTTTTAATAGTTAAAATAATTGTCAAAGTTTTAATTTTTCAAGACCCCCCGAAAACTACCGGAAATATGGTAAATCGTGTGACGTCATCACTCCTGAAAAATTAGTATAGGATCGGGAAATCAGCTGATCAACTACCGCCATTTTGAAATTCCGTTGTTCGAAGTATTCTCCCTAGAAGAAGCATTACTATTTTTTTTGTGCAGTAGTTTTTGAATATTTTAAATAATTGAGATAAACTAATAGATATACCTCTATTTTTGATACTGAATTATTAAGGCTTAAATATTGTTTCAATTAACACAACAACTAAATCTCTATAAACAGTATGAAATAAAGAATAACATGAAATGTTGTTAATACTGATGGCTTGTGCCATACCTACATTTCAATTGATTTCAATACAATGTGATACAATGACTGGTGACGCGTGACGTCAGCGGTAACCATTCAATCGTACCAACTTTACAGAGTATTTTAACGAGACGTTAAAAAATGCACTTTTAATATTTTTTTAAGAACTCTACGTTTAATATTATGAAATAAAACTTATATATTCAGAATCAGCGTTTATTGGTCTATATGAACATATTTTTTTAAAGCGATAATATTTTTCACTGGAGTTCCTTATTGCAGTATTAAAACGGACAAGGTATCTATGTTTTTTTCATATATTTTTCCATTTTTATTTACAGTAAAATGTACCTTCTTTTATATTATAATGAAAATACAACAAAAACATTGATATAATATTTATTTTTAGCATCCGAAAGTATCGTGTCATTTCAAAACGACACTGGTCGTTTGAGGGTATACTATTTGACTATTTTGTATGACTATTTAATCTGAAAACATACATATTTATTATGTGTTATATGTGTTTTGATGAGAAGAACACATCAATAATACTATCAAGTGATAAGTACCTAGACAAGATATTGTCTTTAATTGATGTATTTTTTTAAATTTTCTTCTTAGAAAATGGTCCATTTTTATAGTAGTACATCATTTACCTCTCAGAACCACTATCGTTTTAAAATGACGTTGAATATTTCCTAAACTATCAGTTAAAAAAAAAACTTTAAAAAAAATCAAATATTTCAAGTACCGTATGTTATTTATTTTTAATATCTCTAGGAATTAATTTGGATGAGAAAGGGTTAAATGATTGTAAAGCACAAGAAACGAAATAATAGACTCAAAATATAATAAATATTCAACACTGCCTGGAGCGTCTTAAAACTCCAAAACAACAATGTCCAAAATCTGTTATATCCATGAACCTGGGTAATGTACGGCATTTGAGTATTTCCAATAAAAACACCGAGAGCATAAAGTATCTGTATAATGATGATACGCAGCACCCAGCCCGCCCAGGATGTAAGATAAAAGCAAAATACGAATCTAACAACATTATTACAGGCCATTCTTTTACTATTTCTGTTCTGCGGATAACAAACAGGTTGTTGATGGGAGTATTTTTCCCGTTTTTCCATATGAACATTGAACATTTCCACGAAAATGCTTCGAATTTCTGAAAACTCAGAGAAATTACTGCTTTCGGATGTGTTGTGAAACACTTTACTGTTTTTTAAAGTAGGAAGGATATGAGAGTGTTAATAATATCAGAAAATAGTGGATTTTTCATCTGCTGTTACGAGTAGCTATTTATTATTATGACTTCACCAATGTAATAAAATCAGAGTGCGTAATTCACACACGGAAGAAGTGAAACTAGAAAGTCAGAAGATGTCGCTTTCTTTTCTTTTGCCTGTTTATTTTAAAGTGGTTTGAACATTGGATATTGATTTCACAAAAATAAAAATGTTTTTTTTTGGATTTCATAAGAATCGAACCTCCGTTCGCTTGATGTCTGTTTCTCTGGTGGCTGAGACTTGTTAGGCACCTTGCCCACTGCGCTATCGAAGGCCCGCACCAAAGCGCGAATTTACCGCATTATATTAGAACTGAGTATTTGCGTAGAACTGAGTTGTGACGCATTTCCGTTTTATCCGAATTTCAAATCACTTACGACGCTAAAGAAGTTTAACTTCAAAAATCTAAGACAAATATTCCACGGTGCAAGGTAGGTACACTAAAACATCATTCACTTAACAACCAAAGTAGACTCCAGAAATTGGTATTTTCATAAACTATGAAAACGACATTAAAAGTGTGTGAAAGATTTATAGTTTATTTTTTCTGATTCTGACTTGTAGGTACTAAAAATGTGTAATTTTTATCATTTCCTACATAATTTTTTATTTGAAACACCGCATTTTCTGAAACGGTTCCAATTGGTTACAACGTCATTATGACATAGAAACCGCCACTGGCTGGTAAGACGGCTGACAACAACGTTGCACGGCGTGACGTCAACGTCGCCGAATTCACGAATAAAAACGAACATCATGTCGTTTTGGCTGCAAATTACGATGACACATTTTAAATCGTTTTAAGTAATATAAAAATACTCTGGCGTTACTTCAAGTAAACCGGACGCCGCGTATATAGTTTAATTAGAATATAATTCAACGTATTGTCATACAGATTTAAGAGAAAAACTCATCTGCGGTGTCAAAGAAAAGTATCGTCATTATGAATATTAGCAAACAGTTATCCTACCTAGATAGAGAATACTAAAATTTTCTTCCTTGATAAAAATAACACTGATTTTAAAGTTTAAGCAACAAACAACACGTCTTACTGGTATGAAGCACACCCCAGTACTGGCAATAACACCAGTAGTGAATTAAAAATATATTTAATGTACTAAATGACTCTAAAATTACTCTAGAAAATTCACTTGTAATATCCGGAATGTAGGTAACTAATTATGAGTAAATTATCTACACTTCCGAGTAAACAAAGGCTTTTCCAGAAAACTATGACAACTTACAGGATATCCACTAAAATATATATTTTTAGTGAAAGTGATTAGCCAACAGTATGAAAGTTTTTGTAGAATTATATCAAAGTGGCTATGACTGAAACTGATATTTTAACGAAAGTCAAACAAATGCTTTGAAGAAAAGCGATTTCATTTTTCAGTGTAATAACCGATGACACTTTAAAATTAATTTTGTTCTGTGTAAACTTGTCGATAAACGTAAAAAGCTTTTAACGGTGGAATATTAAACCAAAACAATAAGATTTTAAACCTGGTAATTTTGCTTGGGAGAATTTATTCAAAAAACTATTTCTTTGTATAAACCATTTTAATTTAGGTTTAGCTAAATGAATTTGGACAGGACTACGCCCTTTTTTGGGTAGATTATTATCGGCTTGAAGTTGATTTACAAGAAGAATTAACAACCGATATTCTTAGGTAGTAGGACCTACCTTAAGTATTTTATGATAATATTATCTTCTATTGGTTTGGAATTTATTTTTTACATTAGATCCACAAATACATTAGATTTCCACAGGGCCTACGTCATCTTTGTTGATACTGTGTGGACAGTTTTTTTTAGGGAAGGAAAAAGGTTTGAGGGTTGGGTATGAATGGTTACGATCTGGCCCGCCGCACAGTAGGCGGGAAAATGCATTCGCCGTCAAGACCTAGTCAAACCTAACCCCATGAACCTGGTCACCTTTGCTAAGTCACCAAACGTAGTGAACCACTTGGTGTGACTTATAGCAGGGGTGTCGGTTATTCAATAAATGGTTCTAGGGGCGGTGGTACCCGTACCACCTTCCCAAATTATGTAACACATTTTTTATGATAACCTTCGTGAACATTTCAGTCGCAATTTTTTTTTTATTTCCAAGAAAGTTGAAATTAGGTACTATTCTACAACTTGTTTTTTTACAACAACATACGTTGTTTAAATCTCCAATAAAAAATATATTGATCTCTCTCTCTCGAAATTGTTTCGCTACCTCTGACTTAATCGTCAAACATTGTAATATCGGTTGAAATTATTCACATTCAATTAATCTTTCCTTAGATTATTACGTGAATATTCGGATAAATGATAAAGTAGGTAAATACCAACCGGTAACACAAAATAGAAAATTATTTTATTTGTCTTTTTCAAAACGAGTATTATCATACTCCGTATTTTTTACGCGCCTGCGCTGGTACACCTAATAATATTTCAATTTACCAAGAAAAATATGGGTACTTTTAGAAGAAAAAAATAACCCACTTGTCAGAATGTAAGAATAACAGATTTTTTAATAAAAGTTGCAATTTTACGGGAGTAAATTATTTTACATTGACAAACAATAAATCAATGTTTCGCCTGCAACTGCGACCTCCTTTTACCTAATATGAATGTGATAGCTAATAGCTAGCTAGGTACTAATTATATTAAAATATATTTAATTTTGGAGAAATTTGGGTAAAATCTTTACCTGACCCCAGCTGCTTATCCCTGAGTACCGACCCGCCCCTAAAATCTCAATTCACCCTAATAATTGGAATCGTCCCTTCAAGTCGCAAGGGATGGACGTCAAAGTTACAAAAATACCCTTTTCAACATTCGGAGACCGAGGGAAATTACTCGGAAGTACTTCTCCTTGCGCTTAATGCAATGGATAATAACACTATCAGGAATTCAACTGACTAGAAATGATTCAATAAAAAAAAAAACAGTCCATTCGTTTTAACACAACGTATATCTAGTGTAAAACTGTCCTAAGCGACCTTTTAACGATTTTTTTTGTCATAATATTGTTCTGTGGAATCGCATCAATGTTCCCGTAAATGTACTTTGTATGTTAAATTTGTAAAGTAAATGTGTCCTAAACGACATTCCGAATAATATTGCAGAACTAAGCTGTTTTATTTATTTATTTATTTTATTAATTTGTTTATTAAGACATACACCGTACATTATAATATAGATTATAATGTATGTTAAATTAAATTATTACATGGTTATGTACCTATTACGTAAGTCCATAGAATGTCATTTGATAATTACGCCTGAGATATGAACCGGTCTTTAAACTTAATTATTGAATGAATGAAGTAATAATAATAAATACCATGAAGTTGAAACGATCCGGAGAAGATTTCCTGGCGCCACTATTATTTTGACAGGAGATTACAATCTGCCTAATATTGCATGGGACGTAGAAAACAACAAAACTTCATGCACGGACAACATCCACCACGGTTCTCATGATATAATCGAAATGTCAAATTTTCTTAGCCTCCGACAGTTAAACTGTGTTTTGAATATAAATTCTCGTCTTCTCGATCTAGTATTTTCCAATTCTTTATCAGTAAAAGTGTCCGCATCTGTTGAATCTCTTCTCCCAGTTGACAAATACCACCCACCTCTAATAATTGAATGTAACAGTTCAATAACTAAAAAAAATCCATCTGCATCAACTAAGTTGAACTTTTTCAAAGCAGACTATAATCAAATCATTAATTTTTTATCTTCAACCGACTGGAAATTTTTGGACACTGAAGAAAACATCAATGTAATGGTTGACAAATTTTACTTAATTCTAAATAATGCTATTGATTTATTTGTACCCGTTTCAAAAATGTATACGCATAATTACCCAAAATGGTTTAGTACCGATCTTATTAAATTAATTAGAGACAAAAAAATCGCTCATAAAGCTTACAAATCATCACATGATCCTATTGATTACGCAAAATTTTGTGAACTAAGAACGAGCATCAAAAAAATTTCCAAGTTATGTTACAAAAAGTGCATCGATAACTGTGAAGAATTGGCTCTTGCCAACCCTCAAAATATCTATAAATTTTCAAACCTACTAAACAATAATGACTCCGGTGTACCCTCTAATATGTATTTGAATAAC
Organism: Limnephilus rhombicus; assembly: GCA_929108145.2. NCBI lineage: Eukaryota > Metazoa > Arthropoda > Insecta > Trichoptera > Limnephilidae > Limnephilus > Limnephilus rhombicus. The sequence goes on from OV815278.1 coordinate 40,564,488, forward strand.
AAAATGGCGGATAATCCCCAAGAAATCGTTAATTTGTTTGCTGAATTCTTCAGCAAAGTCTACGATTCTGCAAACAACTCTCCATTATTCAACGCCACAACATCTAATGATAACCAGATCGATTTCAATCAATGTATATTTGAAGAAAGTGATATTAGAAATAAATTAAAGTCCCTAGACCCGAAAAAATCGGCTGGTCCCGATAACATTCCTACAATCTTCTTATCTAAATGCTTATCAATCTTAACTTATCCTCTTACTAAACTTTTTAATTTGTCAATAAAAACTGGCATCTTTCCGAATAAATGGAAAACAAGCTTTCTGTCTCCAATTTTCAAGAAGGGTGATAAATCCGATATATCCAACTATAGACCTATCTGTATCCAGTCGTCGATCCCGAAAATATTTGAATCTGCTCTGCTCTCTAAACTATCTCCTGAGATTAATAAAGTAATTTCACATAGACAACACGGTTTCATGTCAAAAAGGTCTACTCTCACAAATTTGATGATCTATCAGGAATACTTATTTAATAAAATGCACAATCGTCTTCAAACAGACGTGGTATACACTGACTTTAGCAAAGCTTTCGACAAAGTCTCACACAAAATACTTATGCACAAATTAAAATCCCTTGGAATAACGGGGCATATTTTGAGATGGTTTGAAAGTTATTTATACAATAGAAAAATTTCAGTCAAACTCAACTTGCACTTTTCAAATCAATTCGAAATCTTCTCCGGAGTCCCCCAGGGGTCACATCTGGGACCAGTGCTGTTTTCCTTGTTCATCAACGACATAACTACAATCTTTGATGGAGTTATGATACTTTTATTTGCTGATGATCTTAAAATTTACAAAACAATTACTAATCTCAATGACTGTTGCGTATTACAAACAAATCTTGTGAGGCTACAAGAATGGTGCATCCATAATGAACTCTTCCTCAATATTGAAAAATGTCAAACAATAACTTTTGCCCGAATTAAAAATCCTATTAAATATGAATACAGCATCAACAACATCTTTCTAAAAAGAGTTGAACAAATCAAGGACCTAGGTATTATTTTTGACAATCAATTATCTTTTGTTTCTCATATAAACGAAATAACTAACAAGGCCATGAAAAGCTTAGGGTTTATATTGAGGACGGTAAAAGATTTTAAAATAATTAATTCATTTAAGTTGCTGTTCACTGGGTTAGTGAGAAGCCATTTAGAGTACAATTCAACAATCTGGGCTCCTTTTTATAAGATTCACCAACAAAAAATTGAGAGAGTGCAACATAAGTTTTTGAGATTTATAAACTATAAATTAGGAATTCCAATCGAAGAACTTAACTACACATTTTTAATGGACTTACTAAAATTAAATGAATTAACTTCAAGACGAACAATGAGTGGTTTAATTTGTCTTTTCAATATTTCAAATGGCAGACTGGACGCCCTGGATTTAACCAAACTAATCCAACTGCGAGTACCTACCCGTAATACAAGATTGAATGCGCCGTACTTCGTTAACGCGCCTACTAATAATTACTTCGAAAACTCGCCTATCGAAAGACTTCATCGACTGGGAAATAAATATAACTCAATCGATGTTTATCGTCATCTGTCAGTGTCCAAATTTAAATTCAGTATATTGGAACAGTTACAATAGAACTATAAATCCCCATCTTGAAATATTGTGTGCACAGTTTATTGTAAACCCTCATATTTAAGTTCCGTCAAAACACCTACAATATAGGGCGTAATAAAGGTTAGTAATTTATAATTTATAAACAAACCTTTTAAAAACTGTTCTTGTTTATCGTTGTAATAGGTAATAATAACAAATTTACTTTAACGACTTATACTTTGATTAACATTTTAATTTGATTGTAATTAGATACTCTGTTATATTATATTATCGAACTCATTTGTCCTCTCCGTGATAGTTTACTGAAGTATCTGACATTATTCCATGGTTTCAGTATAAAGGGGATTAGTATATTTATGGTATAAAGTATTTCGTCTTCGGAAATTGAATTCCTTGCAGAAATTCTGACGATAAAGTTATTGGTCAAAATGCAATTGTTTTGTATATTAATTTTAGTGCGGTGCAAGTCGGTAGTATGTATTTTTGTTTAAAATCAACTTCGCTATGTATTCAACACATAAATTGCACATATATTAAAAACTCACCATTATTATTATTTGTTATATACGTATATACATATAAAACTGATTTTTTTCTCTTTATTGTATAATGCTATACTTTTTACTTACCAGCTTTATTTATATGTACCATGTGTAAAAACTATTCATGTTTTCTTTGTATTCTAAACACACCTGTATGCACTAAAACATAAAAATGTAAATGTATGTAAAAGCCCATAAGGGCGTTAATGATTAATAAATAAATAAATAAATAAAAAAGGAAGAAAAGAGGGGGGGGGGGGGGGAGATAAGGAGACATTTTGAAATCAAGAATTATATGCTCACTAATTGTAATTGACTGATTAAAGTTTAATGAAAAGTTAAGTGTAAGTAATTTTAAAACAATTATATCACGCCAAGAAATTTAATAAATTAGTTTTGTATGTTTGCAAGGAATCATGAAAAATGACTAAGTGAAGTAATTTTTCATAGTGGTTATAAGTTATGATTGCGCGAGTAATTGGTGAGTTACTCGCTGCATTAGTGTTATTGGATTCTATATGAAAAAGAGAAGTGTGCCTGGTACGCCTCATGTTGCGTAGGACAATTTTAAATTTGCACGGTTGTAATATTTTCTAGTACTTAGTGCTTTTTATTAAACTATCCCGTGCAGGTATTTGTGACGGTTAAACATCGAAAATTGTTTCTGGCTCTCGCTCGGTTGCTTGCTTGACAACCACCAAACAGATAATATCTAGAATTGAATTTGTCCGTGTGCCATTTGTTCCTTGATAAAATATTTTCATGTAACGAAATTCTTTCTTGATCAGATGCACAATTTCATTGAACTATCTGGAGCCGAAGTCTTACTAGGGTCACTAACTTTACTATATACCCGGTTTTACGCGAGATTTATTATGAGAAATGTGGATCAAACAACAATTAGCTGTTATAAACAGTTATTACGAAGAACCCTTTTTCATAATGAAAAACATTGCGAATACGTTGACATTTCCGAATGAGAAAGCAATTTAAATATTATTTGATAATATGTGAACAGTGTGAACACCTTCCCGTGGAAGACATGGCACGATCAAGTGAATCAGATACTGAGTCGAGTCGTGTCAAGAGTCAGAATAATAGAAGACGTGTATGAGACGATGTATGAATGTGAATGAGGCAAATAGTGTATGCCAAGACCGAGTTGTTTGGCGGTCTGTCTAGTTAGTTAGTGAACACCCCACAAAAGTACTAGTACTCTTGTATGATATTTGGTTGAAGGGAGTGGAGAGGGGAAGGAGATGGGTAAGAGAAAGTGATAAGGCTTTACAAATTTAATGACGCCAAAGCTCACATTTCAAAACCATTAAATAGCATAAAAATTCGAAAAACATGTTGCTTTAGTTACTCAGGAGAAGTATGTTTGAACATCAACACAACATTAAAAACTTTCACACCTTGTTACCCGCCTCGAAGTTGATAATCCGCACCCAGTATAATATATTAGCAGCCCCGTCCCCCGTCCTGACAGCTAATTGGTCCCGCTGTTTCAGTCCCGCTGCTCCGGCTCGTCATGCCCGCGCCGGATTGGCCTAAATTGCTTCCGACATGCGGCTTTTGATCTTACAGAAGCGGCTGAGTTCGCCGTCTATAGATGATTAAAGAACCACAGAGAAACAAATATTAGCTTTTAAAAATTGTAGTTCAACTTGTCGACTACATCCGCGATCTGGATTCATCAATTTTGATAAAAATTGACGTTTGCACGAGAAAATGCCACACAAATCCAAACATCGCGATGTTTACGATTTTTTTTATGTTTTTTGGAAGGCTTTCAAATGACTTTTAAAGAAGGGTTTTAATATCTCATGATGGAAATGACCCTGCAAACTCAAAACATAACTACTATTGTATGTCCATATGTATATGCCGGCGTGTTTTGTTTTTTAATACAATTTGATTCCAAGCTAATTTAAATCTTGTACATTTGACTTCCAAAACCAGAGAAAGGTAAGATTTTACAGGAGATTTCGAAAAGTCACTCCATCTCATTTTTTACCAATTAAAGAAGAATATTTAAAAACTTTTTCTTATATTATGCACTTTTGATGTTCATAATATATTTTGATAATGTTAAAAAAAAACTCTGTCTTAAGCCCGGGCAGCGCCGGGGACTGCGGTGAGTAAATTATTGCTTAAACATCTTTTTTGGAATATACTTAATTTGGAACATAAATTTCCCTGTCTTGTTCAGTGGTTGGTGGCTGACAATCAAAAACACAAATTCAAAAGTCAGATATTTTTAAAATATTTGTTTTGACTACGCCTACAGCAGTTATCTCATGTTAAGAGAAAGTATCATTGCTGACAGGCTATTTTCAGAAGCTTAATGTGTAGAATTGTGCGAAAATTATAGTATATTGTATACAATGAAATCTTTTTCCTGGAAGTTCTTTGCTGTTTATTTTTTCCATTATTGTTACTTTACAGTGAAAAGAAACTGGTTATTTTTGGCGAACAACACCACCACAAAACCAAAAATTCAAGTTTTTAGCAATGAATGCCAATCAACTGCCTGGTCAGAATGACAACTCAAGATTGCCATATCTCTAACTATAATACTATTTTTAAGTTAAAAGTATTATACTGCACAATCTAAACATTTTTTAAATATCCAGTACAACACTTCCACAAGTAAAATATAGCTATTAATATCACATTAAAAAAGACGTATTATAATGTATACAGATGCATTATCCAGATAGTTTGATGCATTAAAATTAGTGATCTATGATGATGAAAGAAATAAATAAAGTAAATATGTTAAAATTCTAATAACGATTAATTGGTCAAATTTTGACGAAGCTTTTCAAAATGTCCCTGAAGCTCTCTGCCCTCTGGTTGGAAAAAAGCGATCATTCACCCTATTCCAAAGAAGGGTGACCGCTCCAACCCGGCCAACTACCGCCCCATAGCGATCACATCTGTTCTGTCAAAAGTGATGGAACGTGTGATCAATGACAAACTGCTCACATACCTCGAGAAGAACAAAATTATTAACGACCGTCAATATGGATTCCGGCGGAACCGCTCGTGCAGTGATCTTCTCGCTTATGTGACGCATGTTTGGGGGCTGTGCCTGGAACGTTTTGGTGAGACCCAAATGGTTGCACTGGACATTTCCAAGGTCTTTGACCGGGTTTGGCATCGAGAGCTTGTCAACAAACTGCCTTCTTACGGACTTCCCGCATCCTTGTGTACGTGGATTGCCGACTTTTTGAGGGAGAGATCGATTCCGTGCATTCGATAAATGCTGGCGTTCCACAGAGATCAGTTCTGTCTCCGACTTTGTTTCTGTTGCACATCAATGACCTCTAGTCATGTGCACCGATTCATTATTACGCGTTTTTGTATTATAGTTTTTGTTTGACAAGCCTCCAAAGGGCACACAAACCCCATTGACTCGGAGGGCTTTGATAACGTCTAATAAGGATCTAAATGAAAATCGAGTCTCCTTCAATGGACGCAATCTTCCGAACAGAAGTACGATATGCTTGGTGTAACTCTATGTGACCAGCTCAGGTACGGGGGCTTCATCGAAACCAGAGTTAAGTTAGCCTCTCAGAAACTGGGCGTACTGTACAGGGCCCGCAAATACTTTAATAGTACACAACTGCCAACCCTGTACGAATCGCAAGTGCGCCCACCGATTGAATTTGGCAGCCACCTCTGGTCTGGAGCTCCAAAATACCTACAAAAATCTTCGCTCTGTGCAGAAACGGGCGGTCCGTTTGATAGATTCTACCATCTTAACAGACGGATTACAATCTTTAGACCACAGGCGTCTGGTGGGAATGCTATCCTTGTTCTATCGGTATTACAATGGACGATGCTCCGAGGAACTAGCGTCATTGATCCCCTCGGCACCGGTGCATAGTCGGGAAACAAGCCAAACACGCGCCCAACATTTTTACATGAGAACGGGTCGTTTCTACGAGTCGTTCTTGAGTTCAACAGCTCGGCTGTGGAACGATTTGCCGGCCTCTGTGTTTCCTCCCTCCCACAACATGGGTCTCTTCAAGACCCATATTCCCTCCTTAGTTTCCTCAAAAAGACCCTCTACACAGCATCTTCAAAGATGACATAGACCCTGAGGGAAATTATTTTCTTCAGGGCCTTCTGTGTGGAGTTAATGCAAAAAAAAACAAAATTCAGAACTTGACATTTAGGATGATGGCGGTGTTGTTCTAGGGGTGTGTAATTAAAATAGAAAATTATTATTTTCTATGGCAGTTCCGTATAGAGAAATCTTATAGAAGGGAAGGGATTAAGCTTTATCGAAGGGAATTGGTCGAAGCAAAACCGGTCGGAATATAAAATAATAAATTCGTGGTTAAATACAAAGTGTTTGTTTTATTTTTATAATATAATATCTAACCACAAAGTTAATAAATCACTTCATCGTAGAGGAAGACCGAAGAACTCCTGGATGACTCAATGCTCCAAAATACTTCAGAGAATCGGTCTGGATGAAGGCGATACTCAGAACAGAAGAAATTACAACCTGAGAACGAGAAGAGCCGACCCCAACAGTCTACCTAGGCAATGAGTTGGGACAGCGCAAGGAAGAAGAAGAATGTCTAACCACAAAGTAATGGGCCACTTGCATGGACTTCATAACGACTTGGAAAAAATTGTGTGGATAGATTTTTTTACTAAGATTACGAAAATGTTTTAGAAATGTACAGTTTTTTATTTATTTTTGAATAAATAAATCCATTATTTGGGCTCGTGGCGTCACTACATGAAAATGTCCCGTCTCCGAAAATGTTCCTATTAATTTTATAAAATTCCACACTTATTTTTTTTTTATATGGCATCACTTTGATTTCAGGCGAATTTTTGAATTTGACATTTAACGTTCACTAGATTTATTGTTTGTTCTCTGCGAACGTATCATTTGGTTTGATTTTTTGACATATTTTATGAAGAGAACCCCGTACATTTTACGTTGTCCGTACGTGTTTTATAATTATAATGATAATGGTGCGGATTTTAACAAAATCAAATTTTATAATATTCGTATTATTATTATAATTTACAAGTATTAAGTATATTACATTTGATTTAGTAATATAGACGTTGAACATTATAATGATTTATGATCAATAAGATAGATCAAGGAAAAAAATATTTAAGAGATTTAATATTTTGGGATGCCTCGTTATTCTTCTGTGTCATTTGAGTGGAAAGCGTTCTTTTGTTTTTAAATGATTTTCGGCTATGTAATTATCGTTTTTTCGCACCTTTAAAATTATGTCCCGTCCTTCCGGTTTATAAAAAATGGTCTGATTTTTCGGATTGAAATTTTCAAAAAATCTCCAGGGTTTCAAAAATACAAATAAAAAAAAAAATACAGAATGTCTTAGAATATTTAACTAAACCGGAAAAAAATAAATAAAAATGTGATGCAAGTGGCCTATTGCTTCTTATGAAAAAAAAGGAATAATTATTTTTCTGAAAAAACTTCATCGCTATTCTGCATCTTCTTTAGTTTTTTCAATCTGCGCCATCTCAACTCGGCAGACTGCTTGATGGCTCTACCGCGTGCCTTTTATTGAACCATCCAGAGTGTCAAACGGGACGATTAACAGACTCGCGGAGGATTGTGTAATTCGGCTGGTTTTATTGCCTCCACCAGTACCTACCTCTACCTACTGCAGTGCCGTAACTTCGCCATGAAGGAGGTCTTGTAATGCGGACTGCACAATGTCAACATCATAGAATTAACAGAACACAAGTCATTAGTAATGCGATGTGGGCGAGTTTCGCGATCCAAAAGTCTGACCGATCGGAATTCTAGATTTTCTATAATTTCTAGTGTATATTATCTAGCAGTGGACACGATGGCTTATTTAATCAAGCTTACTTACAGTCGTTGTTCCCAATCCTACTGATCAACTGTTGAGCCGAAATTTTGTATCAACATTCCTCAAATGCACAAAAACACTCTTCCGTGACTAAACAAATCACTCAGCTGATCGGTGACTCAGATTGATCGATCGAAAAGTTGGAAATAATGGCCGTTAGAGTCTTTAGATACTGTTTAGTGTCGGGAGTGAAAAATGTACAATACATTATCACAATTGGATAAATAGTATTTGCGGTAAATCACATGACAGTTGTGCACGGTAGAGAGTTGAAATTTGTCACAAGAGAACGGGTCACTTCCACCCTAAGAGTATGGATACTAGAGAGACGGCATGTAAAGTGTGCCCCCCTGCCCAAAGCATGCCTTTTCAAAAATTTTACCGAACGGTTTTTAGATGGCTGACATTGGCTTTTACACCTCGGTCGCGCATAGAGCTCCCAGAAAAACGTTCATAAAACATAGAAAAATGGTCCACTGTGCCGTAAAATTGTGTAAAAGTAGTTCTATGAAGACCTTTAAGAAAAAAGACGGTCTTACCTTTCACATGTAAGTGTTTAAACATAGCTTAAATATACATTTTGTAATTTTCGGCGTGTTCATTTCAACCGCCATCGCCATGAGCCCGATGTTACCACGTGAACTCCGACTGCCAATGGGCCGAATCAGTCAACTTAAATTATAATAATTAAAAATTACCAAAAAACTTTTATGTTTTTATTAATCATAACGCACAAATATAAAGTCGTGATTCACACATGTCATAGGTATATGTTTTTTATCATTTAGCTTATTCATTTTTAAAAAATTTTTCTTTGTCTTTTTTGCACTGTTATTTTTAGATTTTCTTCCTACTAATTTACCACTCCTTTTACATATGTTTACAACGTTAATTCAAAGTTTATAATCACTGTATTGTTATGTAAAAGTCACATTGACATGCCCTCGTGGTCGAGGGGTAAAGCTCTTGACTAGCAATCCGGAGGTCGCGGGTTCAAATCCCGAAATAAATTTTATTCGATTGATCTGTGTTTTCAACATTTTATAATTAAAAACATTATAAAATATATTCCCGGCACGTTCCAGGTGGAAGACATTCTCAGTATCGCTCTGGGGTAGGGAAGACCACCATTCAGAATTGAAATGTTGCTTGAAATTGATTTAGCCGTGTTTGTCGACTAGATCTGTATAGCCGGGTACTTCTCCAGCTTTCTCTCCACCATTTATTTCTCCTCGCCATTTACCTTCAGCCTCACAACGTACATGCTACAGACGGAAACAGTTGGGATTCTTGTGATATATTATATGGTATATCTCTACATATTATAAAACAAAGTTATCCGCCGCGTCTGTCTGTCTATCTATTCGCGATAAACTCAAAAACTACCCAAACGGATTTTCATGCGGTTTTCACCAATAGATAGAGTGATTCATGAGAAAGGTTTAGGTATATAATTTGTCAAGGTTTTGTGTAAATTTATTGAAATATATAATATATCTGGTTAAGCGGCAGCGGGCAGCGGGCAATGTGCTGGCAAATGGGCGGTGTGGATTTGATTTAACAGATGGCGTTGGTTATAAAGGTTGGGTAATGGCGTGGCATTTTTTTACGTTAGCCACAGCAACGTGTGGCCGGATCTGCTAGTATAATATAATATGTACATTATTTTTAAATAAATTAATTATGAAATAACACAATTTAATCAAATAAAATTTATTTGCCCACGCAAATAAGTCAAGCAGTGTTTGTTCCTATCACTTATTTTTTTTGTTATCATTGTAAAACTGTAAATACAGTTCTTTTATAAGATTAATATCGAGCACTCCTTTCTTAAAACTCAAGCACCAGCTTACATCAGAATAGAACGCACAAAAATTTTCACTGCAAGTCTGTTGATTTTATAAAATACGTATAAAAAACCATACTTACCATTTATATGATAAATTAAAATCTATTTCAAACTGATGAGTTGAGCAATGATAGCACCAAGGAATGGCGCCTTGAGTTACAGCGAGTTCATAACACTAGTTTTTTACCCACTTGCACTTGTCAAGTAAAAAGTGAGGCCGATGTATTTCGACAAGCGCTTCACAAATCTTGATTTCGCAAAAAATGAGTTAAGTACGTCCTAGTAGATAAAGGTAAGTTATAATAACTTGTATAGGGAACAAAAAAAATTAAACAACACATAAGTCTCCAGTCTCCTTGTTACTACCCTTTCCTCATTTCATTACTTATTTTTCAATTAAGCTATTATATTTTATGTCCAAAATGTAATAAAAAATTAACGAAAGTTTAAAAAATATAAAAATGATTCCCATTCACAGTTCGGCCCTTATCTCCAGAGCGCCGCCTTCCCCCCGCAAGCTAGCCACATTCCCCGTTTCTATCCCCTCCCACTAGACGGCTACTAGTTTGGAGAGCTACATAGGTTTTTCGCTTATCCCCGTAATATTCCGAAGTATTGCCGCTTCCCTTCAATCTTAGTTCCATGCTTCCACCTCTAGTTCTTAAGGCACCGAAACCGGGCTCAAAAAGATGAAATTACCAATGTTAGAGAAGCGCGCTAACATTTAAAGCAACAAAATCGATGCGAAAATTGCGAAAATGTTTAATAAAACATGACTCGTTTAAAAAGAGCAAAAATCTCGTGGAACGTATCTTAAGTATCATTTAAAGAAACATTGTGATTTTTTTCACAACTATAACTTGTAAAATAACTGAAACAAACGTAATTTGTAATAATTTTCCCAGCATACTTTGCGATTTTTTTCTACGGGGGGGGGGAGTTTTATATAATTTGCATTTCGGCGTGGAACGCGTCTATATATTATCTTAAAAAATAACATATATTTTTAAGAGCTTAAAAATTAAAAAAAAAAAAATCGAAAAATTCAATATCTTAGACATGTGATGGGACATACAGAGAAGTATGAGATCCTGCATCTCATAATGCAGTGAAAGATTGCCGGAAGACGGGGGCCTGGAAGAAGGAGTAGTAGTACCTCATGGCTGAAAAACCTTAGACAGTGGTTTGGCCAGTCTACCGTGGAGCTGTTCCTGGCCGCAGTAAACAAAGTCCGCATAGCCAACATGATAGCCAATGTCCGCTGAAAGGACAGGGCACAAGAAAAAGAATAAGAAAAACTTCAAATGTTTAATGGCGATATGTAAGAAATCGGTAGAAATGCGGGTAGCGGCGCCTAAAGTTCAACAACTCGGCCGTGGAACAATTTGCCGGCCTCTGTGTTTCTTCCTTCCGACAACATGTTCCATCCTTCGTTTCCTCAAAAAGACCCCCCACACAGCATCTTCAAAGATGACATAGGCCCTGAGGGAAATTATTTTCCTTAGACTTTCCTTTGACTTACTAAATAAAAAAAATTAAAACACGATAAAAAAGTGCAACAAACACTAAGGTTATGTGTTTCAACCTCAATTTTCAATTTTGGTGAGTATCACATGTTAATTTGATGTTAATTTTTTAAATAAAAATTACTGTAGGTACAACAGATTAATTTTTCTATAATAGATAACCACAAAGTAATAGCTACATTCAAAAATATTTTACTAGACGTTTATTCGTATCAACGTGGTAAATAATATGTCCGTAAAAATCTAATTGTTAGTCCAAAATCTAATATGTATTTGAACAAAGCTTTCGTGATACATCTTGTGAGATTTTCAAAGCAGACTATGAAAAAAACTATTCCCAGAACTACGAAAATGTAATTACCATGTAATATCAATTTAAATATAAATACTTAAGAGACATCTCAAAGTCAAACATTTTTTAAAACATAATTGCAATGTGTTTCATATTAAAATAAGAAAAAAACACATTTATAAAATTACCTGGCAAGTTACTTGAAGCAGTTTGTCGGCTGAAACGTGGAAGTAAAAGTGAGCAATGCTGTCTAAAAAATATGTGTAATAATTTAGTTTTAAACGTTGATTTCAAAATTTAATTAAAATGCACCCTTGGTCAATTCGGCTACGCGTTGAACAACATTTTTTAACAATTATTATAAGCAATAATTATCAGCCTAAAACACTCATCTACATTGAAAAAATCTTCCGAGAAAAGATACATGCCGCCAACGAGACTTGAACCGGTGGTGTCCTTCTGATTGCCGGTCAGGTGCTCTACCACTGAGCTGTGTCGGCTTGCTGATAATTATTGCTTATAATAATTGTTACCCTTTGTGCTATGCATAAAAATCTTGTCTTAAACGTTAGTTTATCAATTAAAAATAATAATTAACATTTTTAAATTTTATTTACTGATTTTAAGTACCTACATCAAAGTTTACAAATTACTAATTAAGCATAATATTATCACATAATGTTTATATTTATATAATTGTAATATTGAAGAGCATTTTAAGCTTGCTCGCATGCGTGCATATTAATGAGCATATGTTTCCGTACCTTTAAGGCTCATTGAAGCTTACATCTTCTTTCACGAACAAAATTGAATTATATCTATGCATTTATCAATACACTTATAAATTTGGTTGAATTCGTCAATTCGTGAGAATAGGCCATCGTTTAATTCTTAGTCTTTTTGGCTTGGAGTGAGGTCGAGCCAAATGGCAAATAGATATTTATACCGTCTATTCAGAACAAAGAAAACTTTTCTTTACTAAAAATCTAATTTCAAAACTTCAATCCTTAGATTTTTCCTAACCAATATGCCGTCAAGTTGATTCCCATGGGAGTTCAGTGAGTAGCACAACTTTATAGCGCTCATTTCATGCTCGAAATCCGTTTTTACTCCGCCATTTTTATTTAAAAAACCAGGGTTTTTGTTGTTCACTCGGGTACGCTGTTGAAATATATTTAATACACTTATGGAAGTCAAATGACACCTGAAGAACCTACATGGGTTCAGGTGTATTTCGAAATCAAAAGACATTGTAATATTATCTCGCAATTGTTGAATTTTTGTTCTGTTTCATAGTTTTAGTCCTTTATTCAAATCCTTGAAATGTTATTAGTAATTTTGACATCATGTTTTCTTTTAATTCTAAAGTTTTTATTCCAGCAGAACCAGGAAGATGGTACAATCCCTGGGTCATATTATTAGACATACAACTATTACACAGAGAAAAAAATTGCAATTCACACGCGGTAGAAGTAAAACCTTCAGAAAGCTAAAGTAGCGAAGAGTGGAACGGCTACGAAGAACCGTACAAAAAGGAGACCGATAGGCTACGAAGTACTGCACAAAGAGGAAACCGACTGTACTATTTCATTCTCTCGCAGGCTAAATCCTATAATTTATTTTTACATTAGCTCCACACAGCCCTGACTAAAATAATTTCTGTCAGGGCCAATTTTGTCTTAGGAGATGCTGTGTGGAGGGTCTTTTTAAGGAAGGGAAGGATAGGTTCTTCGAAGGAAAAGGGTATGAGAGGTGGATAGGAATCTGAAACACTGAACAAGTGTATTCAGAAGTGACGGACGTATGAAACCATCCCTCCAACCGAGAGAGTCCGGCTGGAAAGGTTAAAAGGCCTCCCATAACCAGTGTCTATCGGTCCGGCCCGCCACGCAGCAGGTGGGCAGACGTATCCGCCCTCAAAACCTGAACAAAACACGAACCACGAACCCGGGCACCTGTATGTGTTTGTCGCTTTTTCGTTTCATCGAGTTTCAAAGCTAATAACTAATAAAATAAAGTAGGTGTAGCAATCGGACGTGCTACGTAAACGCGTAAAAGAAAACACTGGAATTAACTGTTGATCGTTATTTTAATAAGAATTAAAATTCACAATATTATACGGAGCGCGACGGTAGTAAATAACGGGACAAGTTGTTTGGCTTGCTATTTTATCGACTAACTAGGTCAAACCATTACTCCGGCTTTTATAATGTGAGGTAACGGTTTAATAATAATTCGGCTGGTAATATCGAGAGAATACGATACGTATCTGGTCTGGATGGTTCTAACGCCTAATGTACAGAATGGGAATTTGAATACTCCGGTACTTTCCATAAAGTGCGACGATATGCCAAATATTTCAGCGCAGGTAGGTAAGTACTTCATCGTGTTCCGTTCTCAGTTGTACCAGGCGGCGATGTCACCGTATTGCACAGGTACATACCTTAAATAGGTACGTACCTGAGTGTTGGCTCGCCACATAGGTAACTAATGGTAACACAAAATAAAAATAAAATAAAAACATCTTAACGATAAGTAAGACTAAAAATTAAATAAAAAAAAATATGGAATCGTCCATCAGAGAGGTCGGTGCATCATCTGCGTGGTATTTAGTTGAGAACTGAACCACTCGGATGCAGCCACTACAATGAGGTTGGTTGATTTCCGTGTCCTGCTCCAGAAGCTGGCTAGCCGGTGGAGAAGTAAGACTGGGAATGAGTGCACCCTCCCTTCGGTGAACATCGTGGAGTTACCTGTAGAATCTCGGTAGTTGCATAAGTTGCTTGGTTGTATTGTTGCAGCACACACCATTAAGCTGGTGGGTATTGTGGCAACAGATCAGTTATGTACAGGGCAGTGCAGTACGTCTTAGAGTCATTTTCTGACATCGTCGCGCGTCGCTACAATGGTAGAACCGCCTGAAACTTTCTTTGTCGATATATTTCATTTTATTAACATTACCGTTCCTTAAAAACGGCAATTACACACGCAGATTTGCTATAATTTGGGAGGCGGCTACTGGCGTTGTATCCCCGCCTGGGAACCATTTACTGGATAACCAACACCTCTGCCATAGGTCTCCCCAAGTGGTTCGCTACGTTTGAAGTGCCCGGGTTCATTGGGTGGGGTTTGTCCAGGCGGCGGATGTGTCTGCCCACCTGCTGGGTGGCGGGCCGGATCAAAAAAGACTGATTGAGGAGGCCTTTGGACCTTTCCAGCCGGAATCTCTCGATCCATCGCCTTGCACCGCAGTTGGAGGAATGGATTCATACGTCCGTCACTTCTGGACACACTGACCCCCAGATTTCTACCCGCACCTCATAACATTTTCCTTCCCAGAACTTCCTATCCTTCTCTTCCTTAAAAAGAACCTCCACACAGCATCCCCTAAGATGACGTAGACGTTCCCCGAGGGAAATTATTTTTTTCGGGGCCTCCTGTGTAGAACTTTCAAAGATAAAATAATCATTAACTGTCAGTTTGTTATGACGTGTCTTGAAGAGAAATTTTTCTTTGATTTCTGTTCACGAAGAACTGCATTTCAAAATTTAAATTTTCTCTAAGAACACTACATGTTAATTTAATTTATTGTAATTTTTTTATATTTTTAAATTTTTGTTTTCTTTAGTGACATAAGTTTATTTATGGTACTTATGTTTTCATTTTTGAATCCACATTTTGGTTGAAAGTTTGGTTGAAAGTTGTTTAAAAAAAGTTGTGGCGGCTGATCCAATGGGCGGTTTTATAATTTCCACGGTTGCGGCACAAAAAGGCAATAAACGTACGTTTCTTATCACAATAATGCAGCAGCACTTTTTTCACACTAAATAATGAAGAATCAAATGATGTACTTAGGGTATATTTGCTTTCTCCAAAGGAAAAAATAATCATTTTCTTGCATCTCCCTCACTCGTGTTAAAGAAATAAGTAGACGCGAGCCGTTACTGTCGCCCCGTGGGAATTATAAAAGTAGCCAATCCCGGGCAATTTTATTTGACGTTGGCCGGGAGTTGCTGCGACACGACCGAAAGAGTACCCCAACAGCTTGGAAGAAAAATTATTATAAATGGGTGTTTGTGTCTATTGGCCTACCGCGACAGAACCGACAAATTTTATTTATAATTTAATAATTTATGCCAGCACATACGGCACAACATGTGCCATTAACATAATCTTCTATCTATCTATATATCTATATATATAAAAATAAAAATGAATCGCCGAAATGTATGTACGCGCATAACTACCGAACCACTGCACCAAATTGGATAATTATTTTATTTTTGAGTTCGTTGTTGTCAGGACAAGGTTTGTATTAAACTACTGGTGAGCTCTGGCACTCGAGTGTGTTTGAAAACTAAATGTACCGGGACTGAATGTATGGAATGCGGGAGGGGGGAGGGGACCTCGGGTAGAGAGTTCGCGGGACGGGGGGAGGGGAACCAGGGAGGGTGGGAAGGGGGAAATTAACTCGGGAGGGGGGTTCGCGGGACATGGGAAGGGGGGAAGTGGAGTGGGGAGAGGGAAGGTGGAGGAGGCGGAGTGAGAAAGCCAGAGAGGAATAGGAGGCGGGAGAGGAAGGGGAGGCAGAAGGGGAACGGGACGAATGGGAAAGGACACGCAGGGAGAAACATTTTTTTTTATTAAATGGCATAGCAACGCATGCCAGGTACCAGCTAGTTAATAACATAAAGATTCAATAATATAATAAAATATAGAATATTCATAAAACAATAAATTGCCTTAGCAAGTCACCTCTTCCAACTACCCCTGCAAATTTCCGGAGCTGATTTGAAATAGTCACAGATTTAAACCTAAGAGAAAAAATAAGAATACACATCTTCTTAAAATCATGGAGGCAGGTACCTATATATTTGCTCTAATTGTGTAAAAATCAATTGCATCGATAGTTATTAATTGCAATGGATTTATATCAGAACACAGTCGCAGTGTGTATAAACGTCTTAAAGATTTGGTCTTTGAAATCCCAGTGGGAGTATAAATCATCGCAGTAGGTTTATTTTGATTAAAATAACAACGTGAAAAGGTCTTCTTTATCTTTACTGTTTATTATCCTTAATCACATTATTTATTACATCATTTCTTAAACTCATTATTCTGTCCTCTAAACAATCTTTAATTCCACTGTTTTCCTTCTAGTTCTATTCTCCTGAAGGTGTTTCTCGCGTATAATTCTAAATATCTAAAAAAAAATCTGCCTCAATACAGGTTCACCTAGTGAGACTAAACTAAAAATGCACAACTATACTAAAAATATTGTATAATTATGCTACTTCTGTGTAACCGTTTTTACATTACTTTCGATTTGTTAATTTTTTTGTACTAATTGATGTAATCTATTTGTAAACTACATTGAACATGTAAATTTTTTAGTTATAATGTTGCCAATTTCATTGAATAAAGATATTATTATTATTATTATTATATCTCTCATTCTGCAGAGTGATTTTACAAAATGGTACATTTTTAAATATTAAAGGAACAAAATAGGAATTACCACCATATTGCAATACAAACAATGAACTATATTGAAAAAATTAAACATTCTGAAAATATTCTAAATCACAAACTGCATTACATAGTTGTTTGTTAAACTAATTTGGCCTCCACTACCTATTTTTCATAATTTAATCATTTTAAATAATATATATATTTTTTTTTGTTTTACATTAACTCTACACAGGAGGCCCTGAGGAAAATAATTCCCCTCAGGGCCTATTTCATCTCAGGGATCTGTCAGGGATGCTGTGTGGAGGGTCTTTTTAGGGAAGGGAAAGAGAAGAAGTAGTGGGAAGGAAAAAGGCATGAGAGGTGACCAGTAATCTGGAGATCGGTGTGTCCAGGAGTGACGGACGTATGAATCAATCCTCCCACTGCAGGTATGGCGATGTTCCGAGAGAGTCCTGCTGGAGTGGTTTACAGGTCTCCCTCAGCCAGTCTCTCCCGATCAGGCCTGCCAAAATAACAAAAATCTGGAAACGTACCGCCAAAATCTGGACAAACCACAAACCATGAACCCGGGTACCCCTGCTAATTCAAAAAACGTAGAGAACCATTTGGGGTGACCTATGGTAGAGGTGTTGGTAATCCTGGGGCGGCGGTACCCATACCTGCCGTTTCTTGAAATGTCTTCCGTCGTGTTTGGTGACTAGATGTAAAAAAGGGTTTATTATTTTTTTAATTTCTGCGACTAACATTGTATCAAAATGTTGTATGTTTAAGAAGGGTGTTGAGTAATATACCTACTGATTAAAAGGCGATTTGTTATTTCTCAAAATGGCCTCTCCATGGATAATCCGATTCGCCACTTATGTATGACGTGTGACAAAACATTGCAGTATCAACGACATTATGTTATGTGTGCCAACTTATATTGCATTAATTTAATATGAGTAATATTTTCTTCAATTTTTAATGGAACAACTCTCTTTTTGAAGATTGTTCCCATATAATATGGAAAAAAACAGTTAAAGATAATATTGTTAATTTTGAAATATGAGATTGACAAATATGACGTTTAAATAAGGTGGCAGTAGCTGAATTAGTAAGACGTTTATCCCGGTAAGACAAGAGGTTTTGGGACTGAGTCCCAGTTGCGATAGTTATTTATTTATTTTTCTGCACAGTTACTGATTATTACATTTTTCCACCTGAAAACAATCAACTTTATTTTGGTGAGGGAGGTATTGTTAGTACTAAATCTCTCGCTAGGTGGCGTCGAGACAAATTATGTCTACATTTTTTGGTGAAATACGTTTTACTTGTTAAATATTAATTATTATTTTTAATTTATAAACTAACGTTTAAGACAAGATTTTTATGCAAAGCACAAAGGGTAACAATTATTATAATCAATAATTGTCAGCCTGAAACACTCATTTATGTACATTGAAAAATCTTCCGAGAAAAGATACTTGCCGCCAACGGTACTTGAACTCCAAGTAGTTTTATCTTCTTCTTCCAAAAAATAATTTCTTCATTTGGTTTGTGTTTCAAGCTAATTCATTCTGATAATTTTCTAGTTTCTAAAAAAGAAAATTAAACAAATATAATTAAAATATAAACTCATAGACATATAAACGATTTCATTAAACTGTTCCATGTAATGTTAATCTGCTGTGTCCCTTTTCAAATGTTCACTCTTCTTCCATCCATAAACAAATGCTTCTAATGGAAGATCAGCAGGTATAAATTACAAAAAAAAAATTGTACTTTTAGCGTGCAGTGGGAATCGAAGCTTCAGATTGAAAGTGAAATGCGTGAACAGTTTAGAAAAAATAACAATGAGTAAAAAATATAATGAAAATAAATCTTTTCCACAGGTTATAAAGCTCATCTCAGCGCCCAAAACGTTTTCAGACTCGGTGTGCAATCTCCAAGGATGTGTACATTGTACAGTGGTTGTGTGTTCTGGGTTACAAGACCATGACAGGAATTTATTTTATAGTTTCGGTTAAATCCTCCAGCCTTCGCGTCAATCATAAGTGGCAGGATCGTCAACCTTTAACCTTTAGACTTGTTTGCCAAAAAATTCTTTCTGTGATGTATTACAAGACTTGTGAGTTTTATCCGACGCTTCCATCACTCCAAATCGTGAAAAAATATATGAATTTCTAAAAACCGGGTTAACTTATTGGTATTTTTTTAGATCTGCTCCACACAGGAGACCTCGAGGAAAAGCTTCCCTCAGGGCTTATGTCATCTTCGAGATGCTATGTTGAGGGTTTTTGTGGGGATAGAAAGGAGAGGAAGTTCTGGGAAGAAAAATTATATGAGGTGGGTAGGAATCTGGGGGTCAATGTGTCCAGGAGTGACGGACATAAGAAGCCACATTTCCACTGCGGTGCAAGGCAATTGGTCGATAGAGTCCGGCTGGATAGGTCAAATGGTCTTCCTCAACCAGTCCGTAAGGAAGTGAACAAACCCATCCCCCGTCCAGATCTAGATAAACCTCACAACATGAACCCGGGCACCCCTGCTAAGTCACTAAATGTAGCGTACCCCTCGGGGCGTTCTACGTTAGGGATGTCGTTTATCTAATAAATGGTTCTCGGTGTGGTTGTTCTCATACCCGCCTCCCATACTGCAATGAGAGTAAAATAGACAAAAAAGTACAGTTGACCATGTTTTCATTAATTGTACATTCTCTTTATTTGTTAATTCTCGTGAAACGCCAACTTTGACAAAAAAATAAATAAACGGCCCAAAAAGCCATGTTGTCACCAAATAAATTTCAATAGCAGCACACAATAAACAAACCCCACCTCGGGGCCCCCCACTGTGCGCGCAGCGCCCCTCCCGAGGAAACACTGTTTTATTTAACAAATTAATTTTAACCAGGAACTTTTACATCAGATATAATTTTCTTTATCACACCTTAACCCTCTCACTAACAGATTTTGTAAATCCAGCTGCTAAAAAATGTTTTATTTTGTCTGTAGGTAGTACGTACCTATGTACAAGTTTTGCTTTCGTGCGGCCAGAGAAATAAGTATTTTTTTTGTGAAAACACAAAATTTAATGAAAAAAGCATTAGCATTGTCATTCAATACATTGAAAATTTTATTCGCATACCTGAAGACTAACGATGGAAGTGAAAGAGTAAATGAATACAAAATTAATATTTAGAACTTAGAAAAATGCTTAATTGATTGCCAGTTCCTTGAACGGATTAGACATTTTACGTTGTAGATTCCCGCATTTATAGTCAGTACTCTATTAACTGTTCAATACATTAGCTCATTGTATTACTTTCTTAACTTCTTGAATAAGTACTCTAATTTGAAAAAACACCAAACATCACCTGTAACTCCATTCATTTTAATGTTGATGATTTCGTGACTTAACACATATTTTGAATCGTGCCAAGCTAATTTTGCCTTGGTGGATGTTTTTTTTATATTAGCCCCACACAGGAGGCCCTGAGGAAAATAATTCCCCTCAGGGCCTATGTCATCTTTGGGGATGCAGTATGGAGGGTATTTTTAGGGAAAGGAATGAGTGGAAGTAGTGGGAAGGAAAAAGGTAGGAATATGGGAGTCAGTGTGTTCATGAGTGACGGACTTATGAATCAATCCCACCCACTGCGAGTAAGGCGATGTTCCGAGAGTCCTGCTGGAGAGGTCTACAGGTCTTCCTCAACCAGTCTCTCCCGATCTGACCTAGGCAGATGCATCCGCCGCTAAGATCCAGACAAACCTCACCCCATGAACCCGGGCACCCCTGCTAAAGTCACTGTGTAATGAAGGAAGTATTATTTAATAACTGAGCATTTGTGTAACTGCATTAAACATTAAAATAATCTAAGTTGTTTATTTCTATTTTTAACCACCACAAGGGAAGTCCGAGGAAAATAATTTCCCTTAGAGACTATGTCACCTTTGGGGAGGTTTTGTGAAGGTTTTGTAGGAATGAAAGGATAAGGTATAAGGGGTGGGTAGAGAGGGTGACAAACACATGAATACATCCCTCCCACTGCGGTGCAAGTCGATGGGTCGATAGTCCTGTTGGAGATGTCAAATGGTCTTCCTTTAATAGTCTCTCCCGATGCGGCACGCCTCGTAGCTTTTGGGCAGACGGACAAACCTTACTCCATGAACCTTTGCTGCAAACGTAACAATTCACTTGGCGCGTAAATTAATACTGTTATAGAAAATTTGTTTTAATTTAGAAAACGGCCTTGGAAACAAATCTATGATTAAAAAATAAAATTAAAAATTAAAAAGATTTTTCGTCCATTACTGTACGTCCTCTTTTAGATGTTGATCTATAAATGATATTAAGTTTGTTGATCTATAAATAAATGCTAGAATGCCACCTAGCAACTGTAGTGCCATATATCTTAATCCTTTTTTTTAAGGACAACAAAACGATATAGGCATTAACTACTAAGAACGGGTTGTTTCACTGAATTTGAACAATTCATCAAATTTCAAAATTATTTTATTTTAAGTTCCGTGATGGTTCTAATAAAGTTCTCTTAATATATATATATCATTGGCCAGTTGTTTCACTTACATGAAAAAAAAACAAATTCTGTTAGTTGTTTCACATACATGAAATATTAATAGAACTTTTACAGAACTATTAAATTTAATTATTGAAAATTAGTGTAATACATAAAAACATGAACCGCACATCTCACTAGGACATTCCTGTATCGACATGTGCAGCTTTACAATAATGAATAGAAAAAAGAACGTATAAATTTAATTAAAATATAATAATAAAGCCACAAAAGAAGCACTTAATACAGTTATATTAACTTTGAAATTTGTTTACTATAAATAAATAAATATGATAACAACCTGTCTAAGTAAGTATAGAGAAGCCTCTCGTTCACTACAGAAATAATGAGGCTATCTGACAATAGAGAACTCCAGTCCAATTTTAATTTTTTTCAATGAATAGTGACCTTCTTCTAACTTAAATAATAATAATAATAGTAATAATAAAGCCTGGACTTCTGTTAGGTATGTATTAGACATGATCTTATTTGTTATATTATATCCCGAAGCTCAGTTTGCCTCTTGGCATAGGCCTCCTCTAACATTTTCCATTGGGACCTGTCACGCGCTACTCTTCTCCATTGATGTCCAGCAGTGAGTTTTAGGTCATCTTCCCATCTCATGTGTTGACGTCCTCTACTTCTCTTGCCATCTCTGGGATACCAGTCAGTGACATTTTTGCACCATTTCTCTTGTGGATCGCGTATCATGTGTCCTGTCCATCTCCACTTTTGTTGGTCTATTCGGGTAACTACATCGGCAACTTTAGTTTTCTCCCTTATTGTGCTACCTCTCACTCTGTCCTGTTTCCTTGTTCCTGTCAAACTTCTCTCCATGGCTCTCTGGCAGCGTTCCAATTTTTCTCTGTGGCGTTTGGTGAGTGCCCAAGTTTCACATCTATAGGTGATGACTGGAAGTTTACACGTGTTGAAGACTTTCCATTTTATTTGCATACTTAGCTCCTTAGATTTCAAGACTTCTTTCAAAGACCAGTATTTCTTCCATCCATTTGCTACTCTTCTCTCGATTTCTTTAGTGGTTTGATCTTTGTGAGATATTATCTGTCCTAAATAGATGTAATCTGACACATATTCGAGTGGTTGGTTGTCAATTTTTATAGTTACTGGTTCAGAGTTTGTAAGCAATTTTGTTTTGTCTTTGTTCATGCATAGGCCGACTTTCACACTTTCCTCGTTTAGTGATTCTATCATTTTAATTAGGTGCATTGGGTTTTCCTCGAATAGGACTATATCGTTCGCAAATCTTAGGTGGTTAAGTTTTACACCTTGTACGTTGATACCATATTTTTCCCAATCTAGTTTGCGGAAGATACTTTCCAGGGCAGCCGAGAACAATTTTGGTGATAGAGGGTCTCCCTGTCTTACTCCTCTCTCGATCTTGAACTTTTTTCCCAAGGTTTCTAGTTGGATCCTAGCTTCGCAATCCAAGGATATGTTTTTTATAATATTGATGTAGTTTAAAGGTATCCCCTGCTGTTCAAGGCTATCCCATATAGCTATGTTTCTTATGCTGTCGAAAGCTTTGGAGTAATCGATGAATGCCATGTATAGTTTCTTATTATACTCATTATATTTTTCTACTATTTGTTTCACTGTGTGTATGTGGTCCAGGGTAGAGTATTTTTGTCTAAAGCCGGCTTGCTCCCGTGGTTGATTTTCGTCTAACTTTTTACTTATTCTTTCCAGGATAACTTTGGAAAATACTTTGTTTATATTTGACATCAAACTTATAGGTCTGTAGTTCCCTATATCTTCCTTTTGTCCTTTCTTGAATATAAGAATAATGTTTGATGTTTTCCACTGTGTAGGTATTAGACCAGTTATAAGTATATCATTGAATATTGAAGTTAGTATTGGTAGTAGTTCTTCCATGGTGCCTTTAAGAAGTTCGTTTGTCACTTTGTCTGGACCTGGGGCTTTTTCCATCTTCTGACTGTATATGGCTTTTTCTACTTCTCTGGAAAGTATTTTTGGTTCAGTTATAACGTTTTCCTGCTCTTTATTGACGTCTTTCTTCGGATCATGTTTTTGTTTGTCGTCTGGGCTTGAGTAGAGGTCCTGGTAAAATTTTGTGGCTATTTTGTTTATGTTTTTTCTATTTGAAGAAGTATTCCCCCTTTTGTTTAATTTTGGTATCCATTCTTTATTTGATTCTCTCAATTCTTTAAGCGCTTTTTTCACTCCCCCTGTTTTCACTATATGCTTTTCTAATGTTTGCAGCCTCTTGGTCTTCCTATCTTTCCTGATGTTCTCTCTGATTTCTTTACTTAATTTTGTTATAGTTTTAATGTTATCTTTTTTAGGATGTTTTGAAAATAGGTGTTTTCTTTCTTCTATAAGTTGCAGCGTTGTGTCACTTAGTTCGTACTTATTTCTTCTGCTAGTCTCAGCTTTTTCTTAAGTTAGTAGATTTCCTAGCTTTCCATATTTCGCACGAGCATCAGTGTTACTCAAAGTTAATTCTTCAGCTGATTCAATTAGGGATTGTGTTATTTTCCTTAAGGTTTCATCGCTGTGGTGTTTTGTAGTGTGTGAAGCGAAATGTTTTATAGATTTATTTGGTGGTTCTATTCTTATATTGCTTCTTACCATACGATGATTTGTATTGAAATTGAATTTAGTTAGGACCGATGTATCCGTGAAGGCTTTTGGATAGTTTGTTGTTATGTAGTCAATTTCGTTTTTGGTTTTGCCATCGGGGGAGATCCATGTCCACTTATTCTTTTGGTTTTTCATGTATAAACTGTTCAAGAGCGTTAGATTGTGTTGTAATAATAATTCAACCAAAAATTCACCATGTGGACTTCTTCTACCTTGGCCAAACTTTCCCAAGACATATTCTTCCTTGCATTGCTTCATCCCGACTTGAGCATTGAAGTCGCCCATTAGAATAATGTGGTTGTTTTGATAACTTGTTAATATCTTTGTTAATTCTTTATAGAAAAGTTTGATTTCTGTTTTTGTTGCTTGTTCTGTTGGAGAATAAATTTGTATAACTGACCATACTTTTTGGTATCCCGGTATGTCAATGTTAAGAATGGCTATTCGATCAGAGATTCCAATTAGGTCTTGTATGTATTGTTTCATTGACCGTTTGATTATGAATCCTACTCCTCTTTGGCCGGCTGTTTCGCCTTTGTGGAATAGTATGTAGTCAATGCGTTCCTCAATCTTTTCTCCTAGTCTTCTCATCTCACTAATGCCCAGGATATCCCATTTTATTTCTTCGAGAGCTTTTTCTAGCTCGTGTAGGCTTTCTTCGGTTCTAACTTAAATAACTGCATTTTTATTTTTATTTTTAGAGTTAGTTTTAATCGTTAAAATAATTGTCAAAGTTTTAATTTTTAAGATCCCCCGAAAACCACCCCTATGTATGGTGAAACGTGTGACGTCATCACTCCTGAAAAATTACTATAGGACCGGCAATCAGCTGATCTACTGCCACCATTTTGAATTCCGTTGTTCGAAGTATTCTACCTAGAAATAGCATTACTATTTTTTTTGTGCAGTAGTTTTTGAATATTTTCAATAATAGTGATAAACTGATGAGAGATACCTTTATTTGATAGAGATAACATTACTTAGGCCTAAATAATGTTTCAATAAACACAACAACTAAATCTCTATAAACAGTATGTAAATAAACGAATAAATTAATACGATGGCTGGCTTGTGTCGTATCATACATTCCCATACAATGACTTTAGGGTGACGTCACGACACGTCGAACGGTGACGTCACCACTAAAATTTCAATAATGCAGTCAAGTGTGACGGCGTATTTTTACGACCCGATTAAAAATGGACTTTTTAATAATTTTCTGCGCCTAATATTATTATTAAATAAAACTTATATATTCCGAATCAGCGTTTATTGGTCTATATGAATATATTTTTTAAAGCCATAATATTTTTCACTGGAATTTCTTATTGACCGGTTTTATAAGATAGTGAACAAATTGACAGCATTTTCACCTTTCTTGGTGGAATAAGTTTATATTGGCAAGTAAAACTATAGGTTTTTAATGGTTCATTTCGTCTCTAGAGCCCAAGAGTTTCCCAGAAGTAAGGCAGACAGATTACCACACAAATATATATGTTTAAAACAACGAGACTTGAAAGCCTGAAACTTTGAATTCACAGAGTTCCAGTCTACACAAAGTCTCAAGGACTTGATCCCATTCACTGAGGACTTACGTAATAGTGTTTGGCATTTATGGAGATCCGCGAATTCTACACAGAATACGAAATAGAATTCAAAACAGACACAGAACACGAAAATTCATAACCCCCAGACAGTATTGTCTGCAGTGGAATTATGAAGTTGACTAATTTTCCCCGCCGATGTTTTATTCTCAGATTAAACAGGAGACGTTAATATGACGCGCGTGTAATTTTTCATACAATTGCCTATGATGAAAAAAAGTTTAGAATAAGAATCACAAATACCAAAGGTGCATATTTTGAATAGAAAGCATCTTTAGCACCGTTGTGATTTGAAACTCGATGAAACGAAATATAGCAACACTAAAATGAGATATACACATACATCTACAATAGTCTTTCTCTTGAATCACAAATTTCCAAATCTGTAAGTTCAGACTTTTTCCACCTAAGGAAGATAAAATCAATCAGGCGTTGCCTTCCCTCTGATGGAGCAAAGTCACTCATAAATTCGTTCGTTGTCTCACGTATGGACTATTGTAATAATGCGTATGCTGGCTTACCTAAAAAACAATTCAATAGAATCCAGTCCGTTTTAAATGCTGCGGCGAGAATGATTTTTGTATCTAAGTATTGCCATATTACCCCGCTTCTAAGGGATCGCCTTCATTGGCTTCGATGCCCTGAAAGAATAGAGTTCAAGATCTGCTTAATAACCTTTAAAGCATTGCAAGGAATGGCGCCAGCCTATATATCGGAACTATGTGTCCGACAAAACTTAAGCGATAGGCAGCTTAATCTAAGGTCAGCAGATCTAGATGTTACTAATCGTTTAATCGAACATTCTAGGTCAAATCGAGCCGTTTATTATGATTGATTTTTTCGTGTAACTGGCCCGCTCATTTGGAACAAACTTCCCTCAGCTCTTACTAATATCCAGAATTTGGCTGAATTCAAAAGAGCTTTAAAAACAAACTTTTTTAAAAAATCGTACCTTTCATGAATTTTAACTCGTTTTCAATCTACTATAATAAGCCACATTCCTCAAGTTTCTGGTAATTGTTTGGTTTTGATTACCTCCTTACTATAGTTTTATGTGCACTCTGTTATTATTATTTCTAAACATAAACTGCCTCTTATTCTTTATTATAATTTAGTTTTAATGAATTCTTTTGTTAATATTTTTCTTTAGGAATTGCTTTGTATATACTGTATATTCTTTGTTTCACATAATTTAATCAATTTTGTATTTTGTAAGGACTCGTAAGGAACACTATAGGATTAATTTTAAGTTTATTATAATTAAGCGCACTTGAAGTGAAATATCACAAAACTGTGCTATATAAATACTACGTTATTGTTATTATTATTATTATTATCTATAGAATTTAGCCTGCGAGACAATGAGATGGTATAATCGGTCACCTCTTTGTGAGTGCTTCGTAGCCTATCGGTCTCCTCTTTGTCCGGTGCTTCGTAGCCTCCCCATTTATGTCTACTCTAGTTTTCTGAAGGTTTCACTTCTACCGTGTGTGAATTGCACACTTCGTTGTTTTTCAACTGCTCTCGTCTGGAGATGAGACCATGGTGTCCCCCGTTGGGGTATGTTGTGAGGCTGAAGGTAGTGGGTAGGGGGAGAAGGTGGAAAAGAGGAATGTGGAGAAGTACCTCGCTACTCAGATCTGGTTACCAAGTATGGCTAAAACCAATTCAAGCAACGTTTCAATTTCAATAATACGGGCATACAAGGTGTTAAGGGATGTACTTGAATTACTTTATTAACCAGTGATTCCTGACGTTATTTGGAGTAAAAAATGTAAATGAAATTTTGGTCTCCGGTGACATTTTTGATGTTTTTTTTTGTTTTTCTACAAAAACATAAAAAAATGGTAGTTGTTGAACAGTCGGAGGTGGGGTAAGGGGTTCGTCGGATACCCGGCTGAGTGACCAGTGACAACATGCAGAAGAATTTTTATTTGTTTGATTTTTAAGAAAAAATTTTTGAAAAAAAAAAGTCGTCAAAAAAATTCACCGGAGACCAAAATTTCATTTTAATTTTTTACTCCAATTAATGTCAGGAATCACTGGTTAAAGTAAGTCAAGTACGTCCCTTAACACCCTGTATAGTACAGTCATTTCGCAGTTTTACCTGCAAAGTTTTCCGGGAGTTTTGAAAATTGGTAATTTTATAGATTTTGATGAGCTCTTTGCGAATTTCGACTTTGCCACCTCGTATTTTTGCCGCTCGCACCGCCATATTGGAAAAATGCCGCTTAAAAGCAGTTATGTGGCAATATATCCTTTCCGACTCATTTGATGATAAAAACAGTTCATACAAAATGAGACAATTACCTGCAATTTACGTCTCAATCTTTTTTTCATATAGTCAATAGTTTAGGTGTACGAGCGCCGCAAAGTGAACTTCAATGCGTGAAGAAGATTGCGATGAAACTGACACTCCCATCGCGGATGATGTAGATGAAATTCCGGTCTGTGACGTTTCGATTGGTACTACAGACAATGAATTCGCAACACCTGGCCCATCAAGAAGAGCGAAGCAAAGGAGAATACGCTAAATGTCAGTATATTGAATTGCATGTGGATTAGGCCTTTTGGGGTTACCACAATAAAAAAAAACAAGCGGGTTACTCTATCTCAAGGTGGTGTGGAAATGTGTTTTTTGGCCAAAACGCGCGTTGGAGTACACTTTGCGGCGCTCGTACGCTTAAACTATTGACTTTATTAAAAAAAGAAAGAAACACAAATTATAGTGAATTGTCTCTAGTTTAGTCTAGATTTGGATAGGAGATATTGCCAAAAAACTGCTTTTAAGCGGCATTTTTCCAATATGGCGGTGCGAGCGGCAAAAATACGAGGTGGCAAGGTCGAAATTCGGAAAGAACACATCAAAATCTATAAAAATACCAATTTTAAAAACTCCCGGAAAACTTTCCAGGTAACCCCTATTTTTCGAACCAAATGACTGTACTGCATGCGCCTAGTGTGGTAGTCAAAAAACCTGTAAAAAACTGTGTAAAAAAGTTATTTCATGAATAAAGAATAAAAAAATGTATGAATGGTGGTCTTAAACCAGCGCGATACTGAGAGAACCTATCTTCCACGCCCTGGAACATACGTCAAACATATTAGATATTATTTTTAATTAATTAATTGTGAAATAAAGCAAATTAATCAAATAAAATTAATTTGAACACGCGACCCTCGGTTTACTAGTGGAGAGCCTTACCTCTCGACCATGGAGGCCGTGAAACCTCAAACATATTAATTTTGGTTATTCTGTGCTGTGCATCAGTATTTGTATTGAATGCAGTTTGAAATCGGGTTCAACGAAATCAAATAAGTTTTGAATTTACGTGTCATTTACAGAATTGGAATTAGTCGCGGAGTTAAGAAATCAAACAAGCGATATAGAAAAAGAAATGGATTTGCCAAGAATTCATACTATCCCGCGGTTTTCGACGAGTCTGCGCCAACTATTACTATTATATAGAAATGTTTTTAAATCAAACAATTCAAAAACGTCCATTAAGAAGGAAAACAAATTCTTCCCAATGTTAAGAGACTATTTCAACAACCGTAATATTTATTACGAAGTAGGGACTAACACTTATAGCTAAAATTATTAAAATGATTTAATTTTATTTTCGTTATTTGTTTTTGGGGTGTTATGCCGTGTTGCGCTACCTCCTTCTTTAGCCAACGTTTCGGATATCGTTGCAGTGTCCATCATCAGGGCAGATCCGGCAGATCCGGATCACACATCTACCGGATCTGCCAGCATAACACCCCAAAAACAAATAACGAAAATGCTTTTGGCCGTGAAAATCTTAAAACTTATATGATTTAATTTTATATTTGGGAGGTGGGAATGGGTACCGCCGTCCCGGGAACCTTTATTGGATAACCAACACCCCTGCCATAGGTCACCCCAAGTGATTCGCTACGTTTGGTGATTTAGCAGGGGTGCCCGGGTTCACGGGGTGAGGTTTCTCTAGGTCTAGGAGACAGATGACCATGACACACTGAACCCCAGATTCCAACTCACCCCTCAAACCCCTTTCCTTCCCAGAACTCTACTCTCCTTCCTTTATTTAAAAATACCTCCACACATCATTCCTAAAGATGACATAGGCCCTGATGGAAATTATTTTTCTCAGGGCCTCCTGTGTGGAGCTAATGTAAAAAAAACCCTTAGAAATCGGGTGTAATTCTTAGAAGATCAAAATATTTTCGCTTTGTAATATAATCCAAATAAATGGTATCGTTCTGAATATATCCGAAAAATAAAAACTGTTTTTGAAATATCATGAAATACGTTCACAAAGTCATTATTAGAAGTAAAAATATAAGTTTTCATACATTTCAATTTATAATACAAACACAAAAAGGTCTTTAAAATGGCCCACCTTAATTTTTTTCTACATAAAATAACTAATAATAATAAAAAAGAAAAACACACACACATGTTGTATTAGCCAAATGTATTTTAAACGTTATTATCACCCCACCTTTGTGTCGTCTCATAAAATAATAATGAATTCAGAATTCTCGAATTTTTCTCAAATTGCTATCGAAAACTTTGGTTTCATAGAGGTGCACATTATTTTCCATGGGTAAATTCTAGATTTAAATACAAAGCGTGGAGTTTTCTCCTTCTAACACCCTTTAGATCATATTTCTCACTGTGACAACAAGGGAGATAAAACGATTTATATGAGACCTATGCGAGCTGGATAAAAAGAAAGAAACTTATAAAGTGTTCTTTGGATCGATGCTCGATATTCATCGAAATACTGCGTCACTTGCTGGTTCACTGATTTAGTGATCAGATGTACAAACATGTACTTTGACGCATCAATATTTCAATATTCACAATAATGCATAATGAACACATGGGTCTAGACTAGAGTTGCGCTCTTGGCGCCAGCGTAGACTGTCGTCCAACGCACAGTGGTTGTAAATGCTCATTATTCATTATCGTCTCATAAATGTGTAACTTCTTTGTTTCTTAGTTTACCTGAACTTTATCAAAATCTGGTTTCGGTAATTTGCATATAAGAAGCTAATAAATTATTATTATTTAAAAATAAAATATTAAAAATTTATGTAATTAAAGCTTCAAAAACAACCTTTGCGGTGATATATAATAAACCGTATGTAAACTAGCTCAATTGATTTTAATTTGTACCATGGAATATTCCACATTTTGATTCAATTAAATATCTCAGCCTGAACCCGTACTTTGACAATATTTTAAGTTTACGAAAGTTAAAAAAAAAAATTTTTCCAACAGATAAAAATTTTGCGATCACTTATCTTATTAAAACCGCTATAGGTATATCTGAAAAAAAAGTGCACCTTTTTTCGATTTATGAGACGGCCTTGTTCCGGGCCATAGTCTTGTTCCAGGCAACATGTCGCTTTTCTCAATATATATACTCGTATATTTACAACTCAACCTTGAATTTTCTAGACCTAACTTTAAGTATCATTAATAATAAAATTGATTTCGATATCTACAGTAAACCTACCTATACCGATACTACCATTCACAATTCATCCAACCGCCCCTATCCCACAAACATTCAGCTTTTCCCTCCGTGATACATCGATTGATTACGGTACCACTAAACAATAATAATTTTAACAAGGAATATTTGATTTATTCAGTTAACCTCTTCTGAAACAGTTCCCTACATCTCCCCCCCTCTCCCATACTTACCCAGCATGTAATAATTTTGTGTCCCTCTTTACTATTTGTATCTTTCTGGCACCAATAGGGTGTCGCCTATTCTATTCCTATCTCTTTCACTCATTCTTTTAATTTCTTTTATATATGTGTCTGTATGTAATTATCTTTAGTTGATAAGTAAGTCCTGATACTTAAGTGCTGATGAAGCTTGAGCTATGCGAAATCTGGTTGGCTGTTAAATATTAATTTAAATAAAAAGTGGTGTTTAACAAAGTATGTTTTTTTCATTTAATATATAATGTCACACCACAAAGTATTTGCTTCCTTCGATAAAATGTTAGTATTGTTAAGTAAAAGTGAAACATGAAGGTCTACAATTAGTTTACAGGAAAAGCATTTCAAAATCTTATCATTTAGCCATGATTTTAATTCTTTTATGGAATTAAATATTTGATTAAATTTGTCATTTGAATTTGGTTTGGTAGAAGATTAAAAGTACGAGGACCAATAATACTGCTGTGTTTGAATTTATCTGATACTAGCTTTTGCCCCCGGCGTCGCTCGTATAGTGTTAGGGGGTTTCCCACTCCGCCTCCTTCACCTTCCCTATCCCCCCTCCCCCGCTCTCCTCCATCCCCCCCTCCTCCCCCTCACCCTCCCCCTCCCCCTACCCCCCGCCACCCCACCCCTCCATATCCGTTACATTCATTTTTCAAACAGCTCGCGAGCCACCTATTAAAACGTAACAATCAAACACGCGCAGTTTTGCATTTATAATGTTAGTACAGACATTTATGATATTAGTTTAGATTAGTATTTTATACATATTTGAATTTTTACTATCAAAGGGATCTCCATAGTAACCTAAAAACAAATAACAAAATGACAGCGTCAAACAATTACTCAGCAACGGTTTGTTTTTCGTCTGGACAATAAACGCTTAATAAATATTTTCATAACGCCAGAGCCTATTCATAACGCCAGAGCTTACCAATATACACGGCATATAGTACTCGCAAATAATATAGCTTTCTATTAGTGAAAAAATTTTTAAGGTCCATTCAGTATGTTTTGCCTGAAAGAGTAACAAACATACATCCATTCGTCCATACAAACTTTCGCGTTGATAATATTAATAGGATTGGTTTGGTGGGTGAAGAAAACATTATTTTGTATAAATTACAGTATTCCAAAGTTCTTTGTACAAACTTATTTTTGATATGTATTTTTTTATATCCATTGTTTTGTGAACCTAGCATTATAAACACCTTCCAAATTATCGTTATGCTGTGTGTTTAATATAATGTTGAATAATTATACTTTTACCTGCTTTCTATGCTATGGTACATATGTATCATTGTTAACGAATAGCGATACAATTATATTAAAAATTGATATAAACATTACAAAATAATACTTTACTGCCATAGGTCACCCAAAGTGATTCGCTACGTTTGGTGATTTAGCAGGGGTGCCCGGGTTCATGGGGTGAGGTTTGTCTAGGTCTTGGAGGCGGATGACCAGGACATACTGTACCCCAGATTCCTACCCACCCCATAAACCCTTTTCCTTCCCAGATCTCACCTCTCCTTCATTTCCTTTAAAAAAAAACCTCCACAGAGCATCCCCAAAGATGACATAAGCCCTGAGGGAAATTATTTTCCTCAGGGCCTCCTGTGTGGAGCTCGTGTAAAAAAAAAGGGGGTGTAAGAATAATCATTTCACTGGGGCAGGTACTTACTAGTGCCACTTAGTCCGCCGCTGTCTATTAACCAGAGATAAAATTCTGTCGACCATCTGCCGTCTGTCTATGTCTAGAATTTTAGAATGACGGTTGCCATTGATCTCAATCATCTAGAATTTGCTTTTCTTGGAATCTTATATTTTATTCCGTCCGGAATTCATCCTAATTGCGAAAACACCAAAGGCGCTTCGACATCAAAGGGACGATTCGCATGCCGTTATTTGTTTTCTTCTTCTGTGTCATAGTTCAACTCAATTCCTCTGAAATTTGTTTTAATTACTTGTCTGTACCAATTTGCTTTATCGTTACAAAATGCGGTGGACATTTTTAGAATCTTGCTGTTTTTTTCTAACTTATAGGGAAGTGGTCATGTTAGCTGAAAATCCTAGTGACCCAGAAAAACACATTTTTATGAATAAATATTAAACAGAACAGGTATCTGCCTAACTTGGATTACCGCATTTATATTTATATACATACATACAATACAACTGTAAAAAAAACGAAGCCAGCAGTCCACAATGGAGTCCTGGTACCTACCCTGATGTATGGCAATGAGGCATGGAAATGGCAGAGGAAGGATGAAAGTAGACTGAATGCTGTTGAAATGAGATCGCTGAGGCGTATATGTGGTAAAACCCTGTGAAATATGTGGAGATCCACAAAGAATGCAAGGCAGATGTAAGCGTAACGAGTAAGATTAAGAAAGGGACCCTTAAGATGGTTTGGGTATGTAGAGCGAATGAATAAAGAAAGTAGTGTAAGAAGAATATATGACGCAAATGTGAACGGTCGAAGAAGTCGGGGACGCCCGAGGAAGACATGGTACGATCAAGTGAATAAGATGCTTGAGTCGGGCCATGTCAAAAGTCAGAATAATAGAAGAGCGTGTATGAGACGATGTATGAATGTGAATATGGCGAAGAGAGTGTGCCAAGACCGAGTTGTTTGGCGGTCCGTCGTCTCTGTCTCGTCTGTGATGGTTAGTTAGTTAGTACATACAATCTAATAAATCAGGTTATTACAAACACATGATTTTGAAGTTCATCCGTATTATTGAAATACAAGGGAAACAATTATTTTAAAATGTAATTGTCAAAAAATTTGAGGACATAACAAAAATCATAAATAGAATAAACCAACTAAAACAGAACTAAAATAGGCAGCTTTACATTTAACATAAAGCAAGTCAAAACATTAGATATCTGTGTAGCTACAAGCTGGTATAAACATGGAAACTTTAAAATATAACACAAAAAATAGAGCCAAAACATGTCACACCTTTGCAGCAAAAACGCGACCTGGCGTGCTAGCAGTAGCATAAAATGAAAAAAAATTTACAATTTATTTAAAATTCATTCAAAAGCTCCAAGCAAGCGTGAAAAATAATACAGTGGAGCGGTACAATCCCATTAGCGTGCATACAAAACTCACAAAACTGCCGTCATTTTAATAAATTCGTCCAGCTGTTGGAAGTTAAACGACACAAGTGTGGGTGGCGGACGAAGCCGGCTGATATTCCCCCTAACGACGAGGAAGGATTTTTCGCTTGAAATGTTCCCCCACTAAATTGTAAGTATTATTGCCTTGTCCATAAATTGGAAAGAATCTGGGTTGAATCATAAAGAAAAGATATTGGACTGTAAAACGACCGCGCTGGGTCTGAAAGATCCACAATTTCACCGACAAAGTGCTTATGGGAATATCAAAGATTTCCATCATACAGTTTGTGTATCAAATCTTTTAGAAGTTCCGTGGTCTTATTGAAATCTCACTTTGGCCAAACCTTTGGTTTACGTACACTTTTCGCTCTGGAAAAGTCAAGTGGCTAAAGATTTTTATTTGCTGTGGTACCCGCCTTCTCTTTAATATTATTTCTTCTTCTTCTTATTCTTGTGCCCTGTCCGTTCAATGGACATTGGCTATCATGTTGGCTATGCGGACTTTGTTTACTGCGGCCCAGAACAACTCTACGGAAGACTGGTCAAACCACTGTCTCAGATTTTTCATCCATGAGGTTCTCCTTCTTCCAGGGCCCCGTTTCCCGGTAATCTTTCCCTACATTATGAGGTGCAAGATTTCATACTTCTCTGGATGTCTCATCACCTATTATTTACCACCTTATAATATTTATAAAAACATTTCAGTTGCTGAACACTTTGTTATGTCACCGTTTCTCTCCGACAATTATTTGACACATAAATTACCACGAGATATGTATTTCCTGTCAAATTGAGTTGTGGTAGAAATTAAAAAGTGTTTCTTGAGTGTTCTGTGAGTGTTGAGTGTGATGATGAATAATACATGCGATTTAAAAATATTTTAATGATTTCGCGGTTCGTAAAAAAATAAATATTATGTTGACATATGTAAATGCCTTAGAGTAACTTTCACATGGTTACTTGGTTGTTTGCCTTAGTAAAAGCTTTAAATATCAACAATAACTCAAATGGGTTTTCCGTTGATCTTAAATAACAGTTTGGTCATTTCGGGTTTCCCAATTAACCATTAAAGTGAGCTTTTGGCGCAGGGCGATTTTACTCAAAGCAGAAAGAATTTCATCGCCCGTTAAACTGGCATACTTTCTGAAAATATTTTATAGTTTGAGCAAAATTTTATGAATAAGGCTCATATGATGTAGTAATTTGAATCTCTTTGTTAAATAATGTAATATGACTAATATACACAAATCGCGAATGTCAAAACTTTCATAATATTATTAAAAAATTATAATTTTTAAACAAAAAAAAACATTATATGAAAAAAATACACAATTAAGGTACAATATCTAAGTAAAAAAAAACTGTGATTTTGAGGTGGCAAGTATATGAGAAGTATTTTTAAATACAAAAGTGTAATTAGAAATTACCACGAACATACTAAGATATAACTTACAAATAAAGGGCTTGAGTATTTTTTTTTTCAATTTGGGAGGCGGGATTAGGTACCGCCTCCCCGGGAACCTTTATTAGATAACCAACACCTCTGCCTTAGGTCACCCCAAGTGGTTCGCAATGTTTGGTGATTTAGAAAGGGTTCCCGGGTTCATGGGTGAGGTTTGTCTAGGTCTTGGAGGCGGATGATCAGGACACACTGAACCCCAGATTCCTACCCACCCCTTAAACCCTTTTCCTTCCCAGAACTCTCCCCTCCATCCTTTTCTTTAAAAAAAACCCTCCACAGAGCATCCCCAAAGATGACATAGGCCCTGTGGGAAATTATTTTCCTCAGGGCCTCCTGTGTGGAGCTCATGTAAGAAAAATAATAATTAAGTATTAAGGCCAAATTAACGTGATTTTTGGGCGTTGTTTTGCGCTACCGCCTTCTTTAGCCAATGTTTCAACATTTTCAGTTACAGTTTCGAACATCAAGGCACATGTGTTTTCGAAGATTGTAGCGAAGTGTGTGCTTATGTACGAGTACATATGTAGACGCGATACTGTGTTGATCAATCAATCCTCTTCCAGCTGGTATTCCAGGTCTAATTTAAAATAGTTTTCTACGTTTCGTTTTGGTGTACTTGTCCATTACCACGACCTATTGATTCGCTTTTCATCAATGCGTGGTCCCAAAAACTAATACTTCATTTGCTCAACGACAATTCTGGTTCATCGCTCCTAAAATCTATAATTCTCTGAGTACTGACATAAAGTTAAGTAATTCAAAAATCACTTAATATAGCACGTGTACAACATTGGATATTTGAAAGGGGACGAGCGTACTTCAAAGAATATATGAGTTCTTAACACTACATTTTAATTATTAAATTCCATTTTTTTAATTTTATTTCCATTTTGGTTCCAATTTTTACGTGAGCTCCACACAGGAGGCCCTGAGGAAAATAATTTCCCACAGGGCCTATGTCATCTTTGGGGATGCTGTGCGGAGGGTTATTAATTTCCATTTTTAAAATTTTATTTCCATTTTTGTTTCAATTTTTCCGTGAGCTCCACACAGGAGGCCCTGAGGAAAATAATTTCCCTCAGGGCCTATGTCATCTTTGGGGATGCTGTGTGGAGGGTTTTTTGAGGAAAGGAAGGAGAGGAGAGTTCTGGGAAGGAAAGGGGTTTAAGGGGTGGGTAGATCTGGGGTTAAGTGTGTCCTGGTCATCCGCCTCCAAGACCTAGACAAACCTCACCCCATGAACCCGGACACCCCTGCTAAATCACCAAACGTAGCGAACCACTTGTGGTGACCTATGGCAGAGGTGTTGGTTATCCAATAAAGGTTGCCGGGGCGGCGGTACCCATTCCCGCCGAGTATTATTTTTTTTTCTTAATTTTTCACCTACTTTTATTAATGTTTTAATTTATATATTTGTATAGAATACATGAGTTCGTAACAATAATATTTACGATTAGTTTCTGCATTTTCTATATTTTTTTTCTTTATTTATTATTTGTTTCAATAGAATAGTATTTTTTAGTTCCTATATAAAATATTAAATGTATGACTACCACAACACGGGCAAGCCCAGTGTGGTAGCCAAAAAAAAATCAAAAATCTGTAACAAATAAAATATTGCGAAATAAAAAATAAAATAAAATAAATACTAAATTGAACTTAACCCCGTCGTCTTTATGATAATAATAAAGATTTTTGTGAATTTCAATTTCTACCGTAATCATTTGTTTATTGTATTGTAATTTAAGCCATAGATTTTAATATGTCCTGTCCTTGTCAAGCGCACTCGGGGTATAAAAAAATTGCCGAGCTAAAAAGAGATTAAAAATAATCAAGCATTATTATCATTATTCTCCTACTACCTACCCTCACAAAGTAAATGCTATTCTAACAAACGAATTTTTAAAATATCACAATTAAAATGGAAAACTTCACCAGTATGTATTTGTACCTACGTATCACACCCACGCGACCGACGCGCGACGTTTACATAACGAAAGTAACCCACTGTTCGTTGCTCGTTAGCTTATTTTTCAGTATCAACTACGCACTCAAAAAAAAACAATGTGGGTTATTCCAACGACATGTTATTCGACGACAGGTTGTTCAACGGCCTACAAGTTTGGGTGGGGGGAGGGGGGTAAGGCTCTAGACTACGAATCTGGAGGTTGCGGGTTCAACTCCCTAAGTTTGCAAGTTAATTTAATATAATTTTATTTTTAACAATTAATTCGTTAACAACAATATTATCATTGACGTTCCAGATTTGAAGATACTATCAGTGTCACCCCAAATTGATAAGTTGCTTGAAATGGCTTTAGCCGTGTTTGGTGACTAGATTTGCAGCCAGGTACTTTCCTATTTTCCTTTTTCCCATCTCGTTCTCCTCTCCAGTCCTCGAGCCTCACAACATACCCTAATTTGGGATGCCATAGTCGCACTGGCACCAGGTGGTTGGGACTCGTGTGCGGTATTCACATAAAAAAACATGGTTTAAAAATACTAACGTCGACATTTTGATATTTTCATAAAAATTAATAGGTTAGCTATTAGTACTCTGTTTGGGTGTTAATTGTGGGTTTGTTTTGATTAGTCCGCATGTTAATTTTTCAATTGTTCTCAGCGTTGCTTTCAATCCTATTCCATTAAAAAAAATTTATGCCTATTAAAATTTATTTTAAAGTCGGAACCTTTTAAAACCATTTTTATCTAGAATCATTTTTATCGCGTTTGGGTCCCACCCAGGCGTTCCGTGTTCGATTCCTCGGCTGGCTAAGTCCTCCATCACGACTCAAGCAACATTTTCGGCTTACTGTGGTGGTAGTAGGAGATTTTCACATAATATTGTCTAGTTTAAAAAAAAAAAACATACCCAGCGCCGAAACGCAAATTATATGCAATTCCCTCGATAGAAAAAAAGTAGCATAGTGTTTTATTAAACATTTTCACAATTTTCGCTTAAATACTATCGATTCTAACATTATTGCGCTCTCACTAATATTCTTATTTACATTCTTTTTGAGCGGGTACACCGCGCCTAAAATACAAATTAGACATAAAAGCACACATGCGAATAATACACCAAATATAGCAATTTAAGTAATCATCCACCATTCTCCGAAGGGTTCGGCAGATATTACAGAATGTTACATAAATTGGGTCCTGGTGCCCGATGCTTTATTTATTGGCATTCATACATGGTGTTAATTTTTCCGACTTTCTATATACCCCGACCACGCCATGTCAACCCAGAATGTCTACGTCTACAACGTGTTTTTCAAATGCTTCGTATTTTGAAAAAAAGTTAACTTTTGAATAAACAAGGGCTGAAAGGACTGGGCAATTTTCTTGGCGATGAAGCTCACCGATTGATAGTTTTTCAGGCAACAGTTTTTCATTATATTCTAAATGCAAAAAAAAAATTAAAACGCAAAATAATAAAAAAAAACTAATTATTTGGAAATTTCATATCAGGCTTCTTGATTTTCGAAAGAGATGGTAGATTATTTAAATTCTGTTAGCTAATGCTACCTTCTAAAAATATGAAAAGATATCTGAGAGCCATCTGCATATTCCCATTCAACCCTTGTAGGCTACAGGCTGTAGGCTGTGTGTAGGAAAGTTGTGTAGGTAGGGTAGGTCGTAAGGTGGAAGACCATTTTACAGTTCAAGGGCCGCAACAGGGATTAGCCGCCAGGCGGACCAACCCTAATTTACATAATTTGATCAGTGTAAAGGCTCTGGAGATTTCCTACCAAACCCTTCTGGTCATTTATTAAAAGAAGCTCCCGCTTCGCAAAGAAATATTATATCTATGTATACGCCCCATCTTTATTATATTTCCCAAGATACCTGCGATTATATTTATTATATTTCCCAAGTTTTCTCTAATTAATTATTTCACATGACTCCCGGAATATCGCCTTTCACAGCGGAGGGAGGAATAGATTCGTATGTCCTTCACTCCTGGACATACTGATCTCCAGATCCTACCCTCGTACCTGTTTTCTTCTCAGAAATTCCTTTTCTTCCTTTCCAAAAAAGACCCCCCACACAGCATCCCAAACGTAGGCCATTAGGGGAGTTATTTTTCTCAAGGCCCCTGTGTGGAGATAATGTAAAAAAAGTTTAACGTTTCGGGTATCGTTTCGGACTATTATTGGGAGTGAACGCTTTTGTGAGGTTTTTATAATTTTTTTTAAGATAGAACGCAGCGAAAAACTAACCTTTATGAGAATTTTAGTAACTTGACAGCTTTTCATTTATGTTTTTAAAGAAAATTGGTCTAAAATGTTTCGTGCGTTGGTACCCTAGAGAGATATTGTGACCAAATTATTACATTTAAATTAGGTACGCCAACATTGTAAACGTTTTCATCTATGTAAGTGTTTAATGATACGAAGTATTGCTATCTAAAGGAACCAATAGTATAGTGCTCATATCCCGTCAGGCCTTGACAAATTTATATCATGCCATCAAAATATTCCCTCCTGAAATTGAATTTCAAATAGTTTCGATGTTCTTGAAAGTATCTCAAAATGAAATTTGGTGTTTGAAGAATTTTTAAAGTAAAGGAATTGATCCAAATTAAATACTGCTAAGAGAACACATCTTAGCTTTGAAAATGATCCTGTAAAAACTGCTTTAAAATTCAAAATGTCCTACTAATGAACCCCTATTTGGTTATTGTTTTATTATATAAAGGGGCTTATAAAGTTTTTTTAACAAACATTAAAATATTTGTAACCGAGCTTTGAAAAATAAAACAAAGCATGCTTTTCGGGGATGTTTTTATTTTTAATAAATCACAAAAAAGGCTGGGGTTAAACTGGAATTTAATTTTTACCGCCGTCTACAAGGAGTGTTATTGTTACTGGCCTGATGCCGAATTTTACACGGCTTGGTGCACCGTCTTAATGATATTTTTTTGTTGTTTTTATATTTTCCAATTTATATTAAACTATATTAAAAACATTTATCACACAAACAAAAATATTTATAACAATAAAGGTTTTTATCAGATCATTTTTAAACATGGTAAACTTTTATGTTAACTCCCTCAAAATCTAAGTCTGACCATGATAAGAAGGAGAACAAGGTTTACGAGGACTGGAATAGATGGTGGTATATTTGGTGACAGATATAGCACTATGTGGGCCGAGTGGTTTTGAGGGTGAACATTATAAGATTAGCCAACTAATACAGAAGAAGATTAATGGCAGATCTGGTAAAGGAAGACACCAGAACTCATATAAGAGTAAATAGGGTTGGGAAGAGAGATGGGAAAGATTACTAAGATTACAGATGATTTTTAATGAATAAATATGGCAATTCGGATAATTTTACTAAATAAACCTTATATCTACGGCAATTTGCAATATTATATCTGAAATCATTTATTTCAACAGAACTAAGACATTTTCTACAGTTTGGGATAAAACAAACTTATTATGTTCGTGTGAACATAAAAAATAGATCGGAAGCTACAAATTGCATTTTTTTGTTTAGATCAGTGTCAGCTTCATCTTATGGAGATAATCTGGCGGTGTGCAATTGGGAGGCGTCTACTAATATCTACAGAAATTCCAAAAACTGAAAAAAATCGGAATAATATCTATGATATAATCGGACTAATATCTATGACTAACATCTATGTACGAATATCTACAGCTGAAACTGCTGACTAATATCTATGAGAACCAAAGTGCGTACGAATATCTACAGTTCAAACTGCTGACTAATATCTATGAGAACCAAAGTGTTGACGAATATTTACAGCACTGGCAGACGTTGGATTTGCAATTATGTATAGCATATTGGAATAACGTAATATTGGGTATGCAGTTTAAAAAAAATCCCTAATGTAATGTAAAAATCCCTAATATCGGACTATTGGACACATTTAGCTGAAAATTAAGGATTTGGGGTTTTTTTTAACAGCTTTCTTTATTTCGATTACTTCTAAATTATTTAGTCTGTTACCATGACCATTTCTATGTCAGTTAGGTTAGGTTAGGTTAGGTTAGGTTGTGGTGCCGTGTATTTCGAAATAAATAAATATCTTTGTACTATGACCTCCATGTTCGTTCAATAAATTATTGTCCTCGTAAACAGCAAAATACGTAATATTATGCAAAAACTTCATGTACGTACTTTAAACGTTTAAGCCTTTACGTAATTAGTAATTACGTAATTGAAGTAATTTATGTTTTTCCGTACAACCTGTTGATATGTATGCAAATTTACAATTTCACTCTGGGATTGATACTTTTTTTTCAAAAATAAAGGTCCCTGTATATAAAACATTTCGAAAAACCAAAACCACCCCCATCTTCTTTCCCCATCCTTAAGCAGAATTTTTAATACTTCTTGGTGAAATTTTGCCAATTTGACTTTTAAAATAATATATGAGGAAATTTACTGTTTAGATCTGATTTTGAACAACTCCACAAAGTAATACATGCATAAAATTAATTCGTGTCAGAAAT
The DNA here is from genome assembly GCA_929108145.2 of Limnephilus rhombicus. Classification (NCBI taxonomy): domain Eukaryota; kingdom Metazoa; phylum Arthropoda; class Insecta; order Trichoptera; family Limnephilidae; genus Limnephilus; species Limnephilus rhombicus. The sequence goes on from OV815278.1 coordinate 40,607,283, forward strand.
CGTGTGACGGTATTCCATTATTTGAGTATTTATTTGTAAGGGAATAGTCGCGGAAAATTTCGGGCTATAATTTGTAAGCAGCAATTATGTTGTTTTGTCTTCTGGGAAATTATTCGAACTGTTTAATTTAAGTTATAAAATACAGAAAGCCTCTTGGTTCCATTAAAATAATTATTCAGAGTTGATTCAAATACTTGCCAGGATAGCATTTGAATTTTGCCAAAACACTGTGAATCGTTCCATGAATTCATAATTTTTACTTTTCAATGTTTTGCATCATTACTTTATTGATCATTACTGCCAAATTTATAATCAAACCAAAAGAAAATCATTAGAAGAGATTTTGCGTACGCCAGCACGTATTTTAAAAAAAAGTGTTAATTTCGTAAATGTATCTTAACTAGTCTATTACCACTAGTCATTGACCAGTTCCTATAGAAATTATTAAATGATACCTAGTCTATTACCACTAGTCATTGACCAGTTCCTATTGAAATTCACAAAAATCCTATAAATATTAATAGAGTCGACGGAGCTAAACTCAATAGTTCTTGGTATCCGGTAATTGACGGTTATATCAAGGCTAAACGCAAAAAAAACATGTTGAAGTATATTGTAGAGCCAGCTCGTAGAGGAGTGGAGCTGGCGACACGGTATCGCTCCTAAGTAGATAAGTACTAACATCACCCCTAACTATTACACATCTGCCCTGATGATGGACAACGCTGTCCGAAACGTTGGCTAAAGAAGGAGGTAGCGCAACACGGCATAATACCCCAAAAACTAATAACAAAAAAGTTCCTATAGTGTTTTAGTTGTCTATCGGCCATTCGGGTCACATGGTCTTTTTACGAGATGTACCGAAAGAAACCGAAGGCAGGTCTGCTCTGTTATCAGGTATATTGCGGGAACCTGCCAGTGTACAGACGAGTTAACTTTTGATGGTTTTCTTTAAACACCAGACACGTAAATGAATATTCGATGAACTTAATTTATTTATTTAAAATTAATAAACAGTACAGTGAGTGTTTACAGTTTCAATTTGGGGAATCTAGCAACAAGGGACGTGTAGTCCCTTTAATGATAAGTTGAAGATGAGCATTCGTTAGTAGTTGGTGATCTCTTTTATAGGAGCAGACGGCCGGGGTCCATTGTAGCTGATGACGTTTATTGGTTTGTTTGTTACTCGTACATTGCCAGATTAGGTGCAGTACAGGATGCGTGGCTCATTCGATGTTATCTTCGGGTCGGTCGGCTTCCCGATCAGGTGACAGACGCGAGTCCTCCTAACCTCTATATGTAAATAACCAAACGTCAATAAACAGTCACTGTGATCTAAATAATCTAAAGTATTTTATTAAGTACATTATGGTACTGGAGAATACTAGCCTCAGTACTAGTAAATAAGAATATCTCTGGAGAGGACATTCGGAGATACTTTACAATAATTTCGATATCTTGTCAATGGCTTTCTTTGAAACCATTGACAAGATATCGAAAATAATGTAATCTTTGGGAATGTTGCTCAATCGAAGCCACAGTAAAGTTAGCCTCTCAAAAACTGGGCGTACTGTACAGGGCCCGTAGATACTTTAATATTACACAACTGCTAACCCTGTACAAATCGCAAGTGCGCCCCACGGTTGAATTTGGCAGTCACCTCTGGTCTGGAGCTCCAAAATACCTAAAAAAAAAATACCCTCGACTCTGTGCAGAAACGGGCGGTCCGTTTGATTGATTCTCCCACCTTAACAGACGGATTGCAATCCTTAGAGCATAGGCGTCGGGTAGGGATGCTATCCTTGTTCTACCGGTATTACAATAGAAGATGCTCCGAGGAATTAGCGTCATTGATCCCTTCGGCACCAGTGCAGAGTCGGGAAACACGCCAAACGCGTGCCCAACATTTGTACACGGTTGACATTTGTCACATGACAACGGGTCGCTTCTTCGACTCGTTCTTGTGTTCAACAGCTCGGCTGTGGAATGATTTGCCGGCCTCTGTGTTTCCTCCTTCCTACAACATGGGTCTCTTCAAGACCAATGTTCATTCCTTCATCTCCTTAAAAAGACCCTCCACACAGCATCCCAGATGACATAGGCCCTGAGGGAAATTATTTTCCTCAAGGCCTCCTGTGTGGAGTTAATGTAAAAAAACCGCTTAAATTGAAGATAAAGACGACTAGGGAGAAAACACAGAAACTGGCATTTCAATTCCGATATTCCATTACAAATATTTACAGTTATTTTAAATATTATTATTATGTTATTTTACTGTATAAATGTATCTTATGTAATAAATAAATAAATAAAATAAATAAATTCCACTTATTAATGAAGGTTTCACTTCTCAATCTGGCGATCGGATTGCTGGGCATGCGTAAGAAGCTCTTCGAGCAATGGTAAGAATAAGACGAAACTCGAAGATTTTTTTTTTTACATGAGTATCGCACAAGAGTCCCATCTGCTCCCGTCTGGAGCCAGTGGGACTATGGCATCCCCAATTGGGGTATGTTGTGAGGCTGAAGGTAGTGGGGAGGGGAAGGAGATAGGGAAGAGGAAGGTGGGGATGTACATGTATTCAGATCTGGTCACCAAACACGGCTAAAGCCATTTCAAGCAAAGTTTCAATTCTGAATGGTGATCTTACACCAGGGCGATACTGAGAGTATCTTGCACTCTGGAACGTGCGGCAAATATACTATATATAATTTTAAATGAATAAATTGTGAAATAACACAAATTAATCAAATTAAATTTATTTGCCACGCCGGGATTCGATACCGCGACCTTCGGAGTGCGAGTCAAGAGCCTTACCGCTGGACTACGCCGGCCGTCGAAGCTGTTTTCTAAAGTACCTTCATTCTAAATAGTGGTAAAACATGCATCCACAGCTTCAGCTATTATAATTCGTCTGAAGAGGGGAATCTTTTACACAGATTACATTTTTAGAGACGAGGATTTAATGATCATTGTTTATTATGTAAAGGTTCAAAGGGAAAATCAAATGGGTACTTAGAAAATAATATTTATTCAGATTCCTTTACGTTCTTTATCACTTTATCCGTTTTGCAAGATGATTTACGTACACTTTATGAGCACTTAAATTCCACCCACACAACAGAATAACTCTGATATTATCAGAAAACTTAATTAGTCTCACAAAGCGGCGTGTGTTTTAACAAGTATTTGATAACAACTCTTTGAAATATTATTTTTCAGGTCCAGCGAGAGGGTCATTTAAAAGATCGTTGATTAGATTAGTTTAGTTGGGAAACAATTAATTAATAAGATAAGACAATGGATGCTGTCAGACCCCTAAATATCATCCCTTACGATTTGGTGCTACCAGGAGCACAGCAGGCAGCAAGGATCGAGGAGCACGGAACGGAACGGCTGGCCCTGTTTACTGTTTGCCGTGCGCCCTGCGAGTATCGCCCGGTCACGTAAACCATTAACGCGGGTATTAAAGCTAAGCTGTGATTCTACACTAGATCCAACTAGACAATGTTTACTCTCACATATATTATCGCTAATATGCGTTAATCTCCGCATAGTGCTTTAGATACTAAGGTTTTAGCGATGTATTAACGCCCAGTATGGTCTGGCACAGCAAATTAAAACATTCCCCAACCCCCTTGATTTTGAAGACACTGGAAAGATTTATTCGTGTTTAATTTATTTTATCAAGAGTTGTTTTCTCTAATCTGTAAACTGTTTGATAGATGATAGTATGACTGAGTTTATGTTACACCTTTGACATAACAATTTCATCCGAAACGGGAAAATTAAAATAAAATGTGAAAAACCGCAAGCAGATTTGCTTCGTTATAAAATAATGACCAAACAAATACTTGGAAATACTTCCATGGAAAATATATTTATGATGAAACAAAATGTTTATTAAATTAGTTCACCGGTTGAAAACCTTTCTTTATTAACATGCGCCTGTAAGGGTTTTTATAAATACATAATAATTTGTCAATAATCACATAAATCTGACAGGAGATCACTTTCGTTATTTCATAACGATCCTTCAGGACCTTCGGCTTTCCGGGCCACCACTTTACCAACTTAGCTAATGGGTCCCTACATATAAGATTCGGTCATTTTTAACTCTATCATGTGGTAGTTCTTACTCGAGTATCTCAATGACTTTTTGAAATGGGTCCTGGTATGGTTGTTGATATTTAAAAGAATTTTAGTTCGAGTAGTTCTTCTTCGTATATGGAAGGTAATTAATAAATCAACGTTGTCTGTAAAACAATTAAAAAAATTCAAAATAAATAATATTGTACAGTGTATAATTTTTCTATCTCAATTGAAAGAACCGCTCTGTCTGTAACTCCGGTTCAATGAACTCCAGAACTTTTGATTTTTAATTTAAACCTCATTTTATAAATTGTAAGTATTTTTTAGACTAACAATTATTATAAGCAATAATTATCAGCCTGAAACACTCATCCACATTGAAAAAATCTTCCGAGAAAAAATGCATGACGCCAACGGGACTTGAACCCGTGCCCTTCTTATTGCCGGTCAGCTGCTCTCCCAATTGAGCTATGGCGGCTTATCTTATACTCGCCAAATGATTCAATATATACTAGTGTTTCATTCAACAATTACTGCTTATTATATTTTTGTATTGCTTATTATTATTGGGAGAGCAGCTGACAGGCAATCAGAAGGGCACGGGTTCAAGTCCCGTTGGCGTCATGTATTTTTTCTCGGAAGATTTTTTCAATGTGGATGAGTGTTTCAGGCTGATAATTATTGCTTATAATAATTGTTACCCTTTGTGCTATGTATAAAAATCTTGTCTGAAACGTTAGTTTAACATTTAAAAATAATAATTTTTTAGACTGTTTAGAGAATCCAGATAAGCGATAAAGCTAGGTACCTGAAACATGATATTTAGGTTATTACCATCAATGTAATATTCATATCATTGAAGAAGAAGAAAATAATAATCTAAACAAAGATATGAAAAAGAAAAAGTTACAGAAAACTATAATGTTCGCAACTGGGAGTCAACAAATTAGTTAAAGATAATATTATCAGTACCAAAATTTGAAATACGAGATTGGTTATTATGACGGTTTGACAGTAGGGCGCAATGGCGGAATTGGTAAACGCACGTCCCGGATAGACGAGAGGTTCTGGGTTCGAGTCCCAGTTGCGACCATTATCTTTTTCTGTGTCTTGTTTTCTTTCATATTTTCGTTTAGATTATTATTATTATCTTCTTCTTCAATGATATGAAAATTATTTCATTTGACATCTACAAAATTGGAAATGATTTTTCGGGAATTTAGATTACCACTTTGATGATTATATTTAGATGGGTCAGGAAGCAAAAAAACGTTTTTTAGTTCCGAATAGACTAACTTGAACTTCAACACTCTAACGCAGAGCTACCAGAAACTACCGAATTCATTCCCCGCGCACTGCTACTCACGTGATAATAGAATAGCAGAAACCGTTTCGACCAGATAGTAATACGCAATAGAACCATTATGGTCCTTAAAAAAATAAAAAATATATACATTTGTGAATAGCTCACACCTCACAAATTTCCAACTGCTCCCGCATGGTGTCAGTGAGACTATGGCATCCTCATTTATTGTGGTATGTTGTGAAGCTGAAGGTAGTGGGGAGGGGAATGAAATGGTAATGAAGAAGGTGGGAAAGTACCTTGCTATTCAGATCTGGTCACCAAACGAGTCTACAGCCATTTCAAGCAACGTTTCAATTTTGGTCTGAAACCAGGGGGATATTGAGAGTATCTTCCACTCTGGAACGTACCGCAAATGCACCAATTTTTATTTCAAATGAATAAAATTTTGAAAAGATACAAATTAATAAAATATTTTTTTTTTTCGCACAACGGGATTTGAACCCGCGTCTTCCGGTTTGCTAGTCGAGAATCCTGCCTTCGACAAAGGAGGCCGCTCTGCTGGTCTGCGCTACTAACATCTAATATTATATACCTATAAGTATGTGCCAAAATAAAATAAAGTCCATAAAATTTAAACTTTATGTAATTATTTATAAACTATTTGAATCATTGCGCAATGAAACCAGTTTTATTATGATAATATATTTGTTTTACGGCAAAAGTTAATACAAAACAAATAATATGCAAATTGTGATATGATTATTTACGTTAGGTACCTACTCACTGGTAATATCCATTAGTGGCGTGCGGTTTGTGCATTCATAATGTAAGTCGAACAAAGCGTAGATAAAACATGAAAACGGGCTATTTATTTAAATAAAATATATTCTAATTACAGTAAAAATCTCCTTCGGATGAGAAAATTAACAAACGAGTGTTTTTAAAATTTAATAATCCATGTGGGAGCTTTTACAAATTCAATTTTTATAAGAAAAATTCTATTTTTCTAACTTTTGTAGGTTATTCTCATCAATGTAATAATCATTGAAGAAGAAGATAATAATAATAACTTAAACGAAAATTTGAAAGAGAACATGACACAGAAAAACAGAAAAAGATAATGGTCGCAACTGGGACTCGAACCCAGAACCTCTCGTCTATCCGGGACGTGCGTTTACCAATTCCACTGAATATTCATTTAGACTTTTATAAAAAGTCAATAGTTCCATTTAAATAAAATCGGATATATTTATCCGTGACGCTATCCATGTTACAAACCAATTCTTAGAATGATTGTTTCCAAGAAAAGGGTAGTTTTTTTTTTTACATGAGCTCCACACAGGAGGCCCTGAGGACAATAATTTCCCTCAGGGCCTGTGTCATCTTTGAGGATGCTGTGTGGAGGGTTTTTTTAAGGAAATGAAGGAGAGGAGAGTTCTGGGATGGAAAAGGGTTTAAGGGGTGTTTAGGAATCTGGGGTTCAGTATGTCCTGGTCATCCGCCTCCAAGACCTAGACAAACCTCACCCCATGAACCCGGGCACCCCTGCTAAATCACCAAACGTAGCGAACCACTTGGGCTGATCTATGGCAGAGGTGTTGGTTATCCAATAAAGGTTCCCGGGTCGGCGGTACCCATTCCCGTCTCCCAAATTGATTGAGTTGCCTGTGATATGGAAAATAAATTAGTTGAAGATTATATTGTTAATTATAAAATTTGAAATATGAGATTGGCTATTATGACGGTTTCACTGGAGGGCGCAATGGCGGAATTAGTAAACGCACGTCCCGTATAGACGAGAGGTTCTGGGTTCGAGCCCAGTTGCGACCATGAGCTTTTACAAATTCTTATTGAGACGGTTAATATGGCAATCGATCAATAGCCTTTGATACAATATCACACAGTAAATTAATAAACAAACTTCAAACAATCGGTATTACAGGCAACGAACTTAACTTTTTTAAGAGCTACCTCGATGAACGCAAGCAACAAGTGAAAATAATGAACACACTTAGCAATCAGCGCTCAACTAACTATGGTATACCACAAGGTAGCATATTAGGACCGTCTTTGTTCCTTTTATATATCAACGACTTATGTAACATTAACAAACAGGGAAAAATAGTTAGTTTTGCCGATGACACTGTTTTATTGTTTGAAGCTGACACTTGGCTAGCTGTCTACAATAAAGCAGAAACGGAAATAAACATTGTAAAAAAGTGGTTAGATACAAATACACTCACATTGAACACCGAGAAAACTAAATATGTCACATCAAGCATAAATATAACAGGTCAACCTCATGATGATGCCTCTATTAGAATACACACATGTATGAATTGCGATGAATATTGCCAGTGTCCCTACATTGAGCGCACTACACAGATAAAGTATCTCGGCCTCACAATTGATCCATATCTCAAATGGAATTTTCGCACTCAAATAATTGCAAACAAAATAAGAAAAACCATGCACTTTTTCAGAAAGATACGAAACTTTCTCGACTTGCAACACTTGAAAAGGATTTATTTTGCAGTCTGTCAATCTGTTATTGAGTACGGTATCATAGCATGGGGAGGCGGTACTGCATCAGCACTAGATCCAATCATAAAGGCACAAAAAACGATTTTAAAAATAATTCTTAGATTACCCTTAATTACGGACTCGAACTTTATCTTTAATATTATGAATGTGTTTGACGTTCGTCAGATATATGCAAAAACAATCCTCACTCATTTATACACAAACATACATAAATACTATGAAAAAAGACTAAATTCTCGCTATACTCGAAACAATAACAAAGATTTACTACAAATTCCCATAACTCATACTAATTTTGGTCAACGAAGCTTTAGATACCTTGCAACAAGACTTTACAACATTCTTCCAATTTTTTTTAATTTTTTTTTATTTTTATTTATTTTTATTTTTTTATTGGCAATGTTTATTAAAAATACATATGAAGTTACAACAGTTACATAGTTACATAAGGTTAACAAAAAATAAAAATAAATTGCCTTTCCTCACCATAAAGAGACAATGCTCTTGTGTTTGGTGAGGGAGTTCTAGCTCAATTAGTAAATTAATGATCGTGTAAGTTAGTAATAACGGCTATTGTAAATAATAAGAAGGTTAAAAAATCTTGTATAATTTAAAAATAAAAATCCTGAAGAGTTTAAAAAAATCATAATATAAATTAAAAAATCATTATAAATGGAAGAATCATGTAAGTTAGTAACAAAAATTATTGTAATAAGTAAGTAAAGGATACGTAAGAAAGAACGCAAGATTTATACAATAGTAGACTCAAAGATTTAGAAACTAAGAAATGAAAGAAAAAAGAAGGAATAAATGATTTGTAAAATAGCAGACTTTAAGATACAAAGTAAACATATTTGGGACTTTTATAGTAGTTTCAGGTAATTTTTTAATTTGGGCTTAAATTCCTTCATATTTTCGATGGTTTTTAATTTTAATGGGAGGTTATTATAATAGATTATGCCCAGATAAAGATAGGAATTTTGGATGTGCTTAGTATTAAATTTAGGAATTTTAATAGTTTTCTGGTATCTTGCTGATGTATTGAATTGGAAGTTACGAGTATTTAACTGTATTTCTTTGTAAATTTGAAGAATTGAATATTTTTTATAGATTTTGTCTATTATAGGCACATTGAATATTGAAAAAAGAATTTCAGTAGGAAATTTAGACGGTTTTTTAAGATTACCTTAATTATCAACCTTTGGACAATTTTGAGGGGATTTAAAATATTGTCATATGTTCCTCCCCAGCCAATAATACCATATTGCAATATAGATTGAACAGTTGAATAGTACACTCTTTTTAGGTTTTCTAAGCTAAGAATATTTCTAAGTCTAATAAATATATAAATACATTTCCTAATCCTTTTGACGAGTTCACAAATATGTGTTTTCCATTTAAAATGTTGATCTATATATACACCAAGATATTTGATTTTGGGAGTTGGACTAAGTACAGCACAATCTTGAATGCAGTTAGTTTTATTACATTTACTTTGGTGTATTATGATGTTTAAATTTGGTTCTAATTTGAATTTATTGATAGAGAATGGGATAAATTTTGTTTTTTCAGTGTTTAGAGAGAGGAGATTTTTATCGAACCAATTTTTCAATAGGTTAATATCAATATTAGCTAGATTATTAACAGTATTCCAATCCGTACCTTCAATTATTATGACAGTATCGTCAGCATAAGATATTATTTTTCCGTTTAGTTTTTGTATGAATATGTCATTAACATAGATAATAAACAGTAACGGTCCCAGGACTGTACCTTGAGGTATGCCGAAATGACTCATTTTTGGTGAACTAAGCACACCATTAACTTTTACAACTTGGGGACGTTTGAAAAGGTAGCTTTTTATCCATTCTAGAGCTGAACCATTTAATCCAATATTTCTTAATTTACTTATAAGTTTGTCATGTGATATACTGTCAAATGCTTTTTTGAGATCTATAAAAATTCCCAGGCATTTTAATGATTTATCTAATGAACTATGTACAAGGCTATTTAATTTTGCAATTGCATCTTGTGTGCTTCTACCTTCCATAAAACCAAACTGGTTTTCATTAATTATATCGTTGCATTTAATAAATTGGCTCATTCTTTTTTTAACTAGTTTTTCAAAAATTTTTGCTATATTTGAGATTACTGATATGGGACGGTAATTATTTACTTCTTCTGGATTACCTGACTTACAAACTACTATTACCCCAATATTTAGGGGTAATAGTAGTTTGTTTGTAAATTGATGGAAATACTCCGCTTTGGAAACTTGTATTTATTATATGCATTAATGGCTTAGAAATTTGATTTTTTATGTTTTTTAAAATATCAACCGTGACTGCATCAAGCCCGGAGCAGATCCTCCTTTCATATCGGTTATGATAGAAACTATTTCGTCCTCTGTGGTGACTTCAAATGTTGTCATTTTATTTTTAGCATTTATATTACAGTCTGGAGATGTTATAATATTTGGATCAATGTGAATGAGATTGGCGAGATTTTTCCCAACATTTGCAAAGAAAGTGTTAAATATATTTGCAGCTTTTGAGGGGTTTTCTTTACAGCATGTTTTTGAGTTATCATGATTAATAGCATTGATTTCGTTACTATTGTTCTTTTTCTTGTCAATTATTTCATTTACAACCGTCCATACTCTTTTACTATCATTTTCAGCTAGATCCAACTTCCGTTTATAGTAACTTTCTTTAGTATGTTTTATGATATATGTAAGTTTATTTTTATATGCTCTAAAGTGATTAAGTAAGTTTTTATTATTAGGTTGTTGAGTTGTTAATTTATAAAGCGCTTGCTTACGTCGTACAGATACTATTAATCCATGAGTAATCCATGGTTTTATAGGTTTGAAGTTAGACAGTTTGTGTTTGGGAATTACATTTTTTGACGAGTCATTTATGTATTTAGATATTTTTTCTTCAAATATTTTACAGCAGATATTGACATCATTGCATTGTAATAATTCGATCCAATTTTCTGATTGAAATTTGTTTTTTAATGTATCCATATTAAGTACTTTTTTGGAAGATTTTGTTTGTTTAAATGATGGCAATATTGGATTGCTGGTTTTGTGGTTAAAAATACAAGAATAATGATCAGTGATAGTTGTGTGAATGACAGCTGCTGTTATATTTTGGATATCCGGTATATTTGTAAAAATATGATCTTAGCATGAAAGTCGTTGACCTTGAACGTCTCTAGTGTACGAATTTATGCACGATAAATAATTGAGTTCTGCTAACATGTTGAGATAGCTATCTTTATCCTTACTAGAATAGTCGCTTGCGATATTTAAATTCATATCTCCAACCAAAACATTGTTTTTATTTCTAAAATTTAATAAAATATTTTTTAATTCATCAATAAAGTATGACACTATCGACTTATGTGTTCGATAAATAGCAATAATGTTATAATGTTTATTTATGTCTTTAAATTCAATATTTAATATGTTAACATTACTAATACTGTGAATCTCTTTAATATTAAGTACATTGTATTGGTTAGATACAAATATTCCAATACCAGAGTTTTTGTTTAACTTTGTTGTTGTTGTGTAGTAAGAGTACCCCGGGATAGTGAAATTCAATTCACCGGCTGAGTGAGTTTCTGTTAAAACTATGCAGCCCGGGAAATAATTTAATTCTTTTAATGATATTATTAATTCATCCATGTTCCTTTCTATGCTTCTAATATTTACATGAAATAGGCTAAATCCTTTATCAGGACAAATTAAATTGAAATTCGCGTCGCCTAAATTGAAATCAGTGTCGCCTAAACCTCTAACGGTGTTGGACGCGAGTGAGCGGCGATAAATAAAATAACACTTTCAAACCCAGACAAACTTTAAAAGTATATAAATTAACCGAAAATAAAATAATTCATAACCAGTGAAAATGGAGGAAGCGGTTGATCCGCATGCCTTCATTACTAAGCCGAAACAAAACATAAGCGACTTACATACAATCATAGAAGAAAATAAACTTACCAAAGAAACCAAATCAAAAATGATGAAAGAAATAAATAACATCATGGAAATGATATCCCACATGGCAATAGAATTAGCTAAATTACAAGAAAAATGTGAAATTCAAGAAAAAAACCAAACACAAAAAAACTCATTTTCATACTCTTCGGCAGTAAAAAACTTAATACCACAAACGCAAGAAAAACGATTTCCTATAATTATAAAAAGCTTAAAAGAAGAAGACACTGAAAAAATAAAAGAGAAAATACAAAAAATCAAAATATCGCAGTTGGGAATTCGAGTAAATGAAATTAAAAAAACAAAAAAAAAAAAATTATAATAACATGCCCAGAAAAAGAAGAGGCAAAAAAATTAAAAGATAAGATAAATGAAGTCGACAAAACCATAATAGCGGAGGTACTTGTGAAAACGGATCCATGCGTAATATTTAAAGGACTTGACAAAGACTATACCGAAAATGAATTCTTAGAAGACATAATTGAACAAAACAACGACATCAAAATGATTTGTGAAAAATACCAAGATAAAAACATATTACAAGTTAAAGCCATCATTACGAACAAAAAAACTAACAACAAAAACTTAATTCTCCAAACAAATCCAGAATTGAGACTACATCTTATAAATAGAAAAAAAATTCATCTAGGATTCATGAGAATCTATGTAACCGATTGTAACGTTCTTACCCAATGTTTCCATTGTCAAAGATTCGGACACACAGCACAAAAATGCTACAATAAAATGAATAAACCAACATGCAAGCACGGTTCAGAAGATCATCCCATCTCCGAGAAAATGCGCTAACTGTCACGCAGCTAACAAGAAGAAAGAAATAAACTCCTTCAACAGTAAAATGAATGAAATAGACCACCGAACAAACAGCGAAACATGTAAGTTTCGTTCTTACATGCTTAAATTAGCCAAAGAAAGAATAAAGTACGACATTGAATAAAAAAACTTATATAATATTGCAAAATACAACCAAAAATGCATTAATTAAATGGATGATTTCTTAAATAGTGAATTAGAATTAAATATTAAAATTCAAGAATATGAATGTATTTGCACTGATTCATGTAACAAAATTATTTCTAAAAACATCAATGATATAATTATTATGCACATAAACATCCGTAGCATTCAGAAAAATTTAGATGAACTAATTCTAAAAATAAATAATTTAATTAAAAAGCCGGACTTCATAGTGTTAACCGAAACATTTACGAACGCTGAGTCACCGTCTTATCACTTACTTGAGTACAATTATATTTCTACCAAAGTAGATATCAACAAAAATTCGGGAATAATAATATTTGCAAATAATAAATTTAGTATTGTTAACATTATAGAACACCCAATACATTTGGTAAACTGCATCGAAGTACATTTCAAACTCGGCAAATCAATATATCATTTAATAGCTATCTATAGAACGCATGGCTCGAGTATTATTACGTTTATTAACGACCTCAAATACATATTATTAAAATTAAAAAATAAACTCTGCTTCGTGGTGGGTGATTTTAATGTGAACATTAATGAAAAAATAGAAAATAATAACAAAACTGAATACATCAATTGTATGACTGAACAAAATTTCATATCTTGCATAAATAAAAATACTAGAGAAATAAAAGAACATACTCCATCTTGTTTAGATCACATTTGGACAAAAAGATCACAGACATTAAAGATCTTCACAAACTAAAATCAATTGTTTGGAAAACTAACATAACTGATCATCATTCATGCTTACTTCTGTATAATAATAATATTAAACATAAAAAACATAATTTAATACCCAAAAAATCAACAATAGACATGACTATTCTCTCCGAAAAACTAAAAAAGGAAGATTGGAACAATGTTTTAAAGAGTGATGATACTGAAATATGTTCGACTAACTTTGAAAAAATCCTGTCACAACACATAAAATCAAAATTAAGATGTTTAAAACCTTGGATTACCAAAGGACTTATAATATTTATCAGAAACAAAGAAAAACTTTATAAAACAACTTTAAAAATCCCCATGATGAAAAAGCATATAATTTTTATAAAAAATATAATAATAAATTAACTTCTTATATTAAAAAAAGTAAGGAAGAGTTTTTTAAAAATAAAATATTATCTTCAGAAAATAATCATAAACAAATGTGGAAAACTGTGAATTTGGCCATAGACAATACAAAAAAAACTCAAAATATTAAGTACATCGAACATGATAAAAAAATTATAGATGCCAATTTACAGCCTAAACAATGTGCAAACATATTTAATTCCTTCTTTGCAAATGTTGGAAAAAATCTTGCGAAAAATATTCATAAACCTTCTAACCCGGAAAAACATAAAAATAAAAATTTACAGAAACGTAATATACTTTCAACATTTGAAATAACAACAGAATGTGAAATCTTAAAAATAATAGAAAATATGAAAAGAGGTTCGTCTCCCGGTTTTGATTCTATTACGACACACATGCTAAAATCTATGAAATCTTACTTAATAAAACCCATCACTCATTTAATAAACTTGAGTTTAACGAAATGAATATTTCCAATGAACTACAAAAACACAATAATCTCACCTATTTACAAATCTGGTGATCCACACCAAGTAACGAATTATCGCCCAATTTGTCTAATTTCTAACATAGGAAAGATCTTTGAAAAAATAGTAAAAAAACAATTGGTAAATTTCCTAGATAGTAATAAAATACTAAACAAAAACCAGTTTGGTTTTATTAAATCACTCAGCACACAAGATGCAATTGCTAACGTTACTTCATACATTTAAGAATCATTAGATAAAGGTAAAAAATGTGCGGGCATATTTATTGACCTCAGAAAGGCTTTCGATAGCATATCCCATGAGATACTATTAAAAAAATTAAATGATATTGGCATAAAAGGCAACGCGATTAAATGGATCACCAACTACTTAAAAAACCGCCCTCAAGTGGTAAAAATCAATTGTATTAATAGTGATCAAGAGATTTCAAGCTTTGGAATCCCCCAAGGTACAGTGCTTGGACCAATCCTTTTTACCATATATGTAAACGATATTTTTTTTCAACATCTACATGGTCAAATTACATCATACGCCGATGATACAGTTTTAATAATAAGTGAAAATACTTGGGAAAATGTAGAATTACAGGCCACAGAAGACATCAATACGCTTAAGAATTTTTTCGACACTAATTTACTATCACTAAATAGTGAAAAGACATTTGTAATTCTATTTGCAATCCATCCAAACGACGCTCCCAAAAATTTTAACATTGTCATACACGATAACACTAAAATTCACAGCCAACATTATTGCAAATCAAACTGTACAATATTAAAAACAACAAATAAAATTAAATATCTCGGCGTAATTATCGATAAAAATCTGAAATGGAAGGAACAAATATGTCAAGTAGTAAACAAAATCAGAAAATTAATATATATATTTTTAAGAATTAGAAATTTTCTGTCGGTAAAAAATCTATATTTAATCTACTATGCCTTAGTTCAATCCACTCTACAATACGCTATTATTAGTTGGGGATCCGCGTATAAATGTAACTTTCTTCCAATAGAAATTGTACAAAGAACAATTATTAAAATTATATTAAAAAAATCCTTAGACTACCCAACTGAACGCCTGTTTGAAGAATTTCAAGTACCCACATTTAAAGATTTATATATTAAAAATTCAGTAATTCAAATAATAAAAGAAAAAGATAAATATCCATTTTTAAATGAAAACAGAACTCGACTTAAACATGTTTTTCTATGCCCAAAACTAAATACGTCTTTTGCACAGCATCATTATACTTATCAGGGAAGAACTTTTTTCAATCGTCTACCAGAAGAAATCAGAAGCATCAATGATAAAACCCGAATACTGCTCTCTGTCAAGAGACATTTTAAAAATATTCTTAAAAAAAAACTACTGTCAACTAATCTTACAAATATCTTAGTTCTCCATAACATTCTTTCTTTAAAAAAAAAACATACCATTATCAAATAAATACTGCAGCTCACATATATTTATGTACAATTCATTATTTAAGTACTAACTTATACCTAACTAATAACTAATAGCATTTATGTACACTCCCCTTCCATACACAAGCAAATGCTTTTAATGGAAGAGTAGTAAAAAAAAACCTGTAAAAAAAAAATATTTTGTTGTAAAATTGTAATTATAATAAATGTTTCAATAAATAATAAAAAAAAAAAAAAGAAAAAAAAAAAAAAAGATTAAATGATATTTTGCCATTTATCTTAATATAAATATTTTAATAGTAAAAAAAAAAAAAAAAAAAAAATCTTTTATGGAGTGACACAAATTTTCTTCTATACAAATTTTTTTATCCAAAGCGTTACATAAAAAATCATTCATTTTGCAGTTTTAGGTTAGTTATTTTATGGATACATTTATGTAATTTGTAATGACAAATGGTAGAGGCAAAGAATTTTCAATATACACTATGTCTACATAGATATGATGGCTGAAATAACAACATATAAATATATAATTTACTTACGTTTTTAAATTTTATATTTAAAATATAAACTATAAACATTAAAATATAAACATCATAATCATTAATATTGGGAACATTATACTGGCTGGAAATAGGTATTCCAATATCAGAGTTTTTGTTTATTCTTATTATTGTTACATGGTACCCTGCAATGGAGTAATTAGTTTCGCCAGTAGAGTAGGTCTTTGTAAACCCAATCAAGCCCGGGAAAAAATTATTTCTTTTAAAGATATTATTAATTTTTCAAAAAAAATTTTTACGCTTTTAATCTTTTTATGAAATTGAGTAAATCCTTTTTAAGTGCAAATAAAATAGAAATCTCTTATAGAGTGATGTAAGTTTTCTTCAATACATACTTTTTTACCTAATGCTATGTTACATAAAGAATCATTCATTGTTAATTTATAGATAAGAGTTTGAGGAAATGAAAATTTACAATATTTATTCGTAGTCAATGCGCTCTTTAGCAATTTGAAGCATTTTTTGCCGGTAAAGGCATTTTATGCTATCGACTCTATGATCGGTGGAATAGTTCATATCAAACCTTTTGTTTTGGACACAGCAGTTGTTGCAGATTGGAGTTTGTTCTTTGTTTTCACATTTGGATAATACATGTTCCTTAGTGCAATGAGGGCAAATGGGAGGCTGCGTCCTGGCGAGACATCTTTGGGCTGTGTGGCCGAACTTGAGGCAATGGTAACATTGTCTGTGCGGGCTGCAGTCTTCTACGTATACTCTTTGGAATTTGATGTTTATTTTTTTTTTATCTATTAGTTTTTTCCTTAACTTTCCATTTGTTTCAATAATGTAGTTAGTGGTGTCGTTTTTTTTTCCTTCATTGTACTTATTTTTTAATTCCTTGATAAGCTTAATGTCTTTTTTGTCTTCTAGGGTTAATCCTTCATTTTGTTGTACAATCCCGTCTATAATTTCTTCTTCAGTCAATTGGCATTGCAGCCTTTTCAACATTAAGCACGGTTTCCTTTTTTTTATTTCTTCAGCCGATACTTCTTTTCCAATTACTTTATTTATCTCTTCGGTTAATTTTTCTGCATCTTCTTTTTTTTGGCAAGAAATCACTAATTTTTGTTCTCCGATCTTTTTTACTCCATTTACTCCAACTTTAATTTTTGTTAAATTAATATTTTTTTGAATTTTTATTTTTATGTCCTCGGCCTTCAAGGTGTTTTATGAGGTAATTAAAATGGCGTATTTCTGTTCTGCATTATATGAAGTTTCTGCGAAGTTTTTATTGTTACTTAGTGCACTTGCGTATGATTTTTTGTTATTTTGATTAATTTCTTCGAGTTTCTGTGTGTAGTGATGATTGTTTTTAATATTAATTTCTTGTAATTCTATGATCTTCTTTTGTAGACTAATTAGTTCATGTTGAATTTTTTCTTCCAGTGATACAATATTTTGTTCCAGTGTTAATTTTATTTTTGAGTCTTTCACTGAAGTGATCTTATTAACTAAGTCTTTAATATTTTTAAAAATTTCTTCGGTTTCCATATTAAATGAATGGAATCGCCCAGGTGGGCGAGTTATTAAATGTAAGTAACTATATTTATTGTTTTACTTCTTACAAAATAATGCGACTGTACTCGTTCGGTGCTGAGCTGAATTAGTATAAAAAAATGTGATTCACAAAAAATTTTCAAAAAAAACATAAAAATTTGGATAAAAAATAATGATAGAGCATTTACCGGTGCACTCACCCAAATTCGAAATTAGTAATGAACCAATGCTGTTATTATTGTACCAATGTTATTGTTATTATTAATGCAACCAATCTATTTTGTGATTACATTCTAATATAAGTGTAGGTATGTTCACAGCATTATAAATTGATGTAAAATAACTGCCTCAACACAGGCTAGCCTAGTGAGGCAGGTTACGAGAAACCTAAATTTATAATTACAAATCTCTACTCTCTAAGTAACTACTGTTTTATATGTATATTGTTTTTTGTTATTAACTTTTGTACTAATGTTACTTTTAAAATATTGTAAGATGTACTTTTTTCTTGTTTGTTATAAATCTTAAAATTTTTGTTCAATAAAGATATTATTATTATTATTATTAATCACCCTTTGAAATTTGCCGTTTTTTAGCGGAAAAATGCAAAAGTTACACCTATCATCTCTAAACAATGCATGTTTCACGAAAAAATGCCAAAAATGCAATTTCGAACATTGCACGCATCATAGCACTATAGCATATTCAAAGTCCTCCTCACTGGCGATTCCTGTTCCGGAGTGGAGTGTAGGTTGTTGTGCTGTTGTTAAATCATATTTTTTTACGATTTCTACATTTTTTTCAATTCTTAATCAATAGCAATGTTTTATGCAATTTGCAAAACAATTACGATGAAATTAAAAGTGTAATTGTTTATCTTTTTTTTTTACATTAACTAGGTCCTATGTCATCTTTGAAGATGCTGTGTGGAGGATCTTTTTGAAGAAAGGAAGGAGTGAACATGGGTCTTGAAGAGACAGCGAGCCGTTGAACTCAAGAACGAGTCATGGAAACGACCCGTTCTCATGTGACTAATGTCAACCGTGTACAAATGTTGGGCGCGTGTTTGGCGTGTTTCCCGACAATGCACCGGTGCCGAGGGGAAAAAAACACGTTGGCAAAAGGGATAATTTCCTCTTAGAAAACATTTAAAAATACTTTGTCACAATAAAAAATAAGGCAAACTTTCAATTTAAGGTTTTGTTATTGTTTTTTATACTATTCTGTTCAATGTGTTTATTTGTATTAAAAAAAAAAACTATTGTAAAATTGCAACGATTGTTTCCGTTTATTGATATTACCTTCGCCAAAGGTATGCACTCAAAATTTCATAAAAAAATTATTCCACACATAAAAATCATATAAATCAACATTTTTTTGCATTTGCCAACCTTTAAATTTTTTGACAAGTTTTTGGTGCATTTATATTCGCACATTTTTTCCTCGCTGTTTTTTCGCTCTCCAATGTTTATTTAAATTCAAAATTAATCGAATACTCAGTTTTAATATTTTTCTTAGTTTGCTTTGTTTGAAGAAGTAAAAAAACATTTAAATTTTATTTTAATTCTTTAAATTTTCTTTTAATAAAACATGTTTTCCAGATAAGATTAAGAAAACATCAAAATATTTGCCACAATCACACAATGATAGGAAACAAATTCTAAATTACCCTAGCAAGAATCCAAATGAAAGATTAATATGGAAAGTATAGTAGAGCAAGACGATGCACTTCGTAGCTTACAAAAGTACGTGGTTGGCACGAGAACAGTTCCACTGATTTGTTTCAGATTGCAACATACGGGGACGATACACCCAATGTAACCGTCATTCTCTAGAACAGGACACAGTTAGGAAACAGACGAAGAAGAAATACATCTTATAACCTGCTCAATAATTGCCCGACAGCCTCCGTGGTTGCGTGGATACAATCCTTGACCACGAATCCGGAGTCACGCATTCAAATCTTGCCGTGTTGGAGTAAATTTTATTTAATTTTATAATAACTAATTTTGTTTTTATCTTTGAGGTTAATTCTTAAATTTAAGGTAAATGCAGGTAACCCCAGTTATGGAGGACTGAACGCCATTGGCACCAACAATAAACTGTCCAAAGAAGCGAAGCTAGTCGTCCACAATGGAGTGCTAGTACCTATCCTGATGTGTGGCAGTGAGGCATGGAACTGGCAGAGGAAGGATGAAAGTAGACTGGATGCTGTATAAATGAAATCTTTGAGGCATGCATGTGGTAAAACCATGTACGATCGTGTGAGAAACGTGGAGATCCGCAAAGAATGATATAAACGTAATGAATAAGATAAAGAATGACCTAAGAAACCGACGCTCCTAGGTTTGGGCATGTAGAGCGAATGAACGAGGAAACGAATTTAAGGAAAATATATGACGCAAATGTAAATGGTAGAAAAAGTCGTGGACGCCCGAGGAAGTCATGGCGTAACCAAGTGAATCAGATACTTGAGTCGGTCTATATCAAGAGCGAAGAGAGAATAATAGAAGAGCTGTATGAGACTGTGTGCCAAGACCGAGTGGTTTGGCGGTCCGTCCCCTCTGCCTACCCCTGGGGCAAAACGGCCCTGGGTTAGTTAGTTAGTAAGTTAATTCTTAAATTTTAACTATTTTTTCAAAGAAAGACAATCATTCCCGGGATACGAATAAACTAACAATGTTTTTAAATCTCCTACCACTATCACAGTAAGCGGAAAATGTGGCTGGTGACGTGATGGAGGACTTAGACAGCCAAGGAATTGAACTCACGACTCAGATGCGATGACAACTCAGCCACTGACCGGTTTGTGTTACATCACAATGTTTTCATTAAAAATAATATAAAGCGGTACATTCCAGACTTGGTACATACTTTCCATATCGCCCTGGTGAAAGGCCACCATTCAGAATCGAAAAGTTAATTCAAATTGCTTTAGCCGTGTTAGGTGACCAGATAACAGCCAATTACTTCCTTGTCCCCATCTCCTCCCCCTCATTACAGCCTTCAGGCCGCAAAGTACCTGAATTGGGGATGTCAGACTCTCTGGCTCTTAGTTAGGACTCTTTCTTGTGCGGTATACACATAAAAAAGGACCATGCTACTGAATTCCAAGGCCCATAATTTTCCAAAAATTACACCTTTAATTAATCAGGACTAATTTGCTTGTGTAATAGGGTGGGTTACGACTGTATGGGAAAAAACTCTCGTTTTGATTTGTCTAATAGTGAAAAAAGGTTGTTAAATGTAGATGTACAATCGCGTAATTTTTTTTAATGATACTTGGATACCATATTCTACCTCTGGACTTTGAAATTTCACATAACAGAGAAAAACCCACCCTTGTTACATCTTAAAAAAAATGTTAGATAAACCATAAAAATGAACTTTTTTTAATAAAGCGCGAAAAAGAGGGAATATTTTGATTTATTTATTAAAAAAAATATATGAATATAATTAAAATAATCTCAAGGCAGTGTATTCAAATACCAGCAAAATCCTTCTTACTCTCAAATTTCGGCATTATTTAGCGAGACTCAATCTTGGGACTTTTTGTAAATGATTTCGTAAAAATATATCAAATTTTCCATGAAAGATTACAAAAATATGGTTTAAAAGATTAATAGTAACTTTTATATACTAGAAATAACGCCTTAAAATGAAAATTTTCAAAACTTTGTTGTGAATTCTAAGGAAGAAGATCGGATCAGAAATTTGAAAAATTTTAAACACGTCGTTTTGAACCCATTTAGCACCTTTTTATCGCTCTTAGATTTTAAAAATAACATTTTTTTAAATGACCCACCTTATTATGTAATCCAAGCATAAAAAAGATTAAACGGCAATAAAAAAATTGGCTGTGATCAATTAATTTACACTCTCGTGTTTCGCTAACTACCCACGTTTATTGTTATTGCTGTTGAAATTTGACTTATGTACCCTTGCAGTTGCCACCATAACGTCATAATTATTTTTGATTATACAAAATTCCCGTTGATCTTGATTTGTATTTATTGTGTTACAAATGAGTTATTATTTGCGGACCTTTATCATAATTCATAAAGAAACGCCATTGCAATTTGACCCTTTGATCGTTAATATTCGTTAGCAAGAGAGAAATTACCGAATTAAAATCGCTAACACGTTTTGATATGGATTTTTGCCGTTATTTCAGGAGACTAATAGAAAATTTATTACGACGCCGGAAAAATTTGTTGATACAATTTAAATTATCGGTTCATGATATAACATTTTGCTGATTGATGATTTTAATACGCCTTCGTATTGTATAACGCAAAGTTAATTCAACTGAAAATGACAACTTTGAAGAGGAAATTAAAAAAGACTCGGTTTCTGCTGCAAGATGATGAAGTGAAACATGGAGAATATGCATAGTGTCTGTGAGCTTACGGAAGCCGTAACATAATTAAATATATTTTTGTTCTGAATTTTGAAAGAAACTCGATTTTTTGTTTGTTTATTTTTCAATTAAGTACCGCCCCCCGGAAATCATTTATTAGATAACCAACATCTCTGCGATATTCCGGCGGAACCGCTCGTGCGGTGATCTTCTCGCGTATGTGACGCATGTTTGGGGGCGATGCCTGGAACGTTTCGGTGAGACCCAAACGGTTGCACTGGACATATCCAAGGCCTTTGACCGGGTTTGGCACCGAGGACTTGTCAACAAACTGCATTCTTACGGACTTCATGACAGTACAGTTCATGATAGCTTTTTGTTTGACAAGCCCCCAAAGGGCTCACAAACTCCAACAGCTCGTAGGGCTTTGAAGCAAAGAATGGACGGTTACCTCGAGAGTGTGTTCTCTTGGGGTAAAAACAATCTCTTTGAATTTAATGTTTCAAAGACCCAATCTTGTCTGATTACGTCTAAAAGGGATCGAAATGAAAATCTAGTCTCTTTCAACGGAAGCAATCTTCCGAACAGGCCCTCCATTGATATGCTTGGTGTAACCCTAAGTGACCAGCTCAGGTATGGGGGCTCCATCGAAGCCAGAGTAAAGTTAGCCTCCCAAAAGCTGGGCGTACTGTACAGGGCCCGCAGATACTTTAATAGTACACAACTGCTAACCTTGTACAAATCACAAGTACGCCCCACGGTTGAATTTGGCAGCCATCTCTGGTCTGGAACTCCAAAATACCTGAAAAATACCCTCGACTCTGTGCAGAAACGGGCGGTCCGTTTGATAGATTCTCCCATCTTAACAGACGGATTGCAATCTTTAGAGCACAGGCGTCAGGTGGGAATGCTATCCTTGTTCTACCGGTATTACAATGGAAGATGCTCCGAGGAACTAGCATCATTGATCCCTTCGGCACCGGTGCATAGTCGGGAAACACGCCAAACGCGTGCCCAACATTTGTACACAGTTGACATTTGTCACATGAGAACGGGTCGTTTCTTCGACTCGTTCTTGTGTTCAACAGCTCGGCTGTGGAATGATTTGCCGGCCTCTGTGTTTCCTCCTTCCTACAACATGGGTCTCTTCAAGACCAATGTTCATTCCTTCCTCTCCTCAAAAAGACCCTCCACACAGCATCCCAGGTGACATAGGCCCTGAGGGAAATTATTTTCCTCAGGGCCTCCTGTGTGGAGTTAATGTAAAAAAAAAAAGGTCACCCCAAGTGGATCGTTACGTTTGATGACTTAGCAGGGGTGCCCAGGTTCACGGGATGAGGTTTTTTCGAGTCTTGGCGGCGGATACGTCTGCCCGCCAGCTGCATGGCAAGCCGGATCGAGAGAGAATGGTTGAGGGAGTCCCTTTGACGTCTCCAGCTGTACCCGATTCAGATGGATTCATACGTCCGTCACTCCTGGACACATTGACCCCCAGATTTGTACCCACTCTTCATACCCTGTTCTTTCCCAGAACTTCCACTACTTCCTTTCCTAAAAAATACGCTTCACATAGAAAAGATGATATAGGCTCTGAGGGGATTATTTTCCTCAGGGTCTTCCGTGTAGAGTAAATGTAAAAAAAAAAAATAAAGTGGTTTATTATTTGAAAATCCAGAAAAGCTTCAATGAGTTGGTAGAATGCACGAATTTTGATAGGAAACTGAGGTGTAAAAGTAGTTACACCTATGTATCAGGGGCTTGCACTCCATATAAATCCTCAATCATATAATCCTCCTTCTGTCAATCCATAATCCAATATGGTATAATAGGATGGGGTGGCGCCTATTAAACTCACATACAATCTCTTTACATTGCGCAAAAACTAATAATTAAAATAATATTAAAAAAATCTTTTCTATATCCATCTGAACTCATATTCAAAGAATTTAAAGTCAGAAAATTAAATACTCTCTTCCTGTATCATTCAACCTTACAAGTTTACAAAGAGGATATCCTAAACAAATCCATACCCTTCAAAAACACAGTAAATCTCAGGCAAAAATACATGTTACCAATTCCCATTTGTAAAAAAACTTTGGGTCAACAAAACCATAAATACTTAGGAACAAATTTCTTTAATAAATTACCAGAAAATATAAGATCCCTTAAGGACAGTTTCAAAAATTTCAAAACACAATTAAAAAAATATACTGAAAACCTTAACTAAAAAAATATAAATAATAAATAATAATTAAAAAAATATATACATATACACACATATGTTTCTCTTATTCTTAACATAAACTAAATTAAAAAAAAAAAAATCAAAATAACCTAACAAATAATACTTCCTCCCGTACACACAAGCATTTGCTTATTATGGGAGAACATTTAAAAAAATATGTATATTTGTATTTAATAATTGTATTAAGTTTTTTTTTTATATACTTTCATTATATTTATGTATCTATTGTATGTACTGTACCAAAAAAAAAAAAAATTAAAAAAAAAAAAATAAAAAAATATAGGCACACAAGCACTGCCTACCCTACCGCAATTGTAAAATATAAGCATATAAATAATATATATTTTTTTAATTATTGCTAAAAATAAATACGCAGTTTCAAAAATAAGCGCGAAAAAGCTGAGCAACCGAAACTACGCGAGCGCCTCATCAAACATGGCGTAGACTGAAACTAGAAACTACACGCGCGCCCTCAGACTGCCTCACTAAAATACGGCCTTAAGCAGGAATTATTTCTGCTTGGAGCTAACTTCACACAAGATATAATATCAATGTTTACAAAATGCACAGAGCATAGAGTAGAACTGTCGTTTTGAATTTGCTTCTATGAGGTTTTTTGATAGTATTAGGCAGTGCTTTCTGGAACAAAATTGACAAATGGCAATCAGTGACGATAGAGACATCCTGTTGATATCTATTTCTATCAACTAGTTGTCTTACCAGCAGCAAGCACACTTAGCGAAAACTTGTACGAAGGGAGTTATTTGTAGTAAGTTTTTTTAAATTTATTTATTTGAATCAATTCGGCGGTTTTCCTACTGCTTATCCTTATCAAAAACTCGGTGCACGCCACTGCTATGTATCTCCTTTTGAATTACTGGGAGATATGATTTAAACGTTGTTAGAGAATGGCAACACCATTTGCATTTAAAAGTTTACCATAAACACGCAAATAATTATTCAGTACCAATTCCAAGACGTTATCGACCACCGACCAATGCTCACACGCTTGTGAAGGATTTCACAAACTATGTGATTTTTTTTTAATAATCTTTAATAATATATAATAATAATAATATATAATTTAATAATATAATTTGTCAAAGAATTTATATATAAAAATCCAAAAATCGGTAATTTTAAATACATGTAGGATTACAAAAGATTTTTTAAATATTTATATTGAGGGATCAGTAGGATTTATAGGTTCAATTAGGAATTCCACAGAGCCGAACCCTCTGATATGAAAATATCTGGAGTCGGTGAATTATTCTCCCATCTGGTCTCTGGTAGGTTGACATGTTGTTATTGTATTGTTTTGTAATTATAATACTTTTATAGTGCAATTACATAACGTGGATTGACCAGATGATCATTTGGGAAGTGTGTGAAAGGGTTTAGTTTTTCCTGTGGGGAAAATTAAACCCGGACATTTAAATCTGGTGCGTAAATTTTTGATAATTTTTAATAATAAGTAAGTAACGAAAAAAGTTACACAACGATACATTTTATTATACGATTTTGTAATCTAGTTTTTTTTAGTTTTGTATAAAGTGGTAGTTTTCCAATTTACACAAAGAAAAAACAATCGTTAAACAACAACGTGAAAACATTCCACGAAATTATTTTTTAAATATTTTTAATGGCGTGTGTCCGATTGTTTTATTTAAACCTTGCGACAAAATCTCAGAATGCCCCAGGGGAAAATATGAAAAATTGGACTCGTAAAACCGATTCCAATTTGATTTTTCCTCGGAAAAGGGATGAAGTTAATTAAAACGCAAAAAAACTTTGAAAAAAATTAAGACAGTCATAAAAGTAAATTAGAAAAAAAAACATGAAAACAAGTGGGCAGCAGCAATACCAGTCTTGTTTGCAGCATCTGCCACAGAATAATTCAGGCGGAACCTTTTCAACGAATTGGATGATCTAAGTTTTTCATGTACTTCCTTCCACTTCCACTCCCACTTCCCACTTCCTCCCCCATCCTTGCGGCGGAAGTGACCCACCGCAAGCTTTCCCTTTTATTTTATCTCCGAAATCCTTCTTCCATCTCCGCCATTACTCGCTCTACCCTTCGTGCATTTCTTTGAAGCGTTAAACCAAAACCATCTCAACCCAGGCAGGATAAGTTTTAGTTATGTTTAAAAAATTTCAAATAAGGAATTCTACTATTTGTTAAAAAAATGTCACTATCTCAAAGACGTATCTTTTTTTAATCTTTCCCCAGGCAGGTAGGTACCAAAATATTGAATAAATGCGAATGTGAAAGTCGAAATACACACGAAAATTTCGTATTTAAAAAAATAATCTTTACTAAGTCATTTAAAAGGCCACCATCTTGAAACGGAAACTTAACTTACAGACAAATTTAAACACGTATGAAATTCAAAACGGGCAAGTAAAAACAATAATTTTGTTGAATTTTTTAATGTTTTAATGAAGTAGTTATGAAAAGTGGAATGCCCGATAAAAAAAATATACAGGAGGATCTAATGTAAATAGCAGGTCAGGTTGATTCAGTGTCCCGGCCTTTTGTTTAGGTGGTTTGAATTTCGTACAAAGTCATATAATCCAGATATCCTTGAGTTCTTCTATCTGAAGTTAAAAATCCTTAACAAAATTTAATCACCATTTTTATTGTTGCCTTTTTATGTTACATAAACATTTAAATTAAGTTATCAATTATTATTATCACCATCCTATATTAGCGGTGGAAGAAAAATCCCTAAAAGGCTAAGTGTGAATCGTTTTAAAAAAAAATTTCATTTATTACTCACGGAAAGAAAACAAGTTAGCTGAGGTAGAAGAAAAATAGCCTCTTTGGTTTTGATTGAGCATTTAAATTTTAACAACCTTACCAATAAAAAAACACTTCCCAAATGTTAAACGGTGTTTTACTTACACGTGGAATAAATGCACTACAAGCTCTGTTTTGAATTCTCACTGACAAAATATGTCTTTAAGAGCGTTTAACCAGCCAGCGGACGAAAATCCACATTTCGTCGAAAGTTGTTCTTCCGATCGTGCAGGACGGTTACAATGAGAAAGATTAATTATTCTCCGTACCAGCTTTTTTAAATTATAACTCAATATCGAATTTATTTCAATCCAAATTAGCTTTAATTTATACCTTCATCCAAAAATGCTGAAAGGCGTGATGATAAAACTATTAAAATAGTGTACTTTTTGTAGTTATTTTTTGATTATAAGTACTTATCATTTTTCAATAATGTCTAAATTTAATAAGAATGTTAAAAAAAATTTGAAATATATTAGTTTGTAAGTGCGCAAATAAATACACAAATGGACCAATTTTCGTCAAGAAACACATGTACGTACACATTTTTTAATGATTTTATTGAAACTAAAATTAAAATTCTAAAACATAACTTTGCTAGATAATGTATTGATTTATTTTACTGCATGATTACATTATTTGAAATGGGTGTGGTATAATACAAAAACTTTTTGAAAATTTAACAAATCTGCCAACGACCTATGGAATAACCTTATTATACTAAAAATTAAAAAAAAATCTAAAAATTTATTACATACGAATGCTAGATAAAAGAACAATCTTTCGAAATCCATTTATAATTTTTTGTGGAAAAGAGTCAATACGTCTAAAAACTTTTTTGAAAATGACGTATTTCAGGCTTTCTCTGGTAATGCCCTCTTAACTGTGCTGCAAAAAGGCTAGCATTGTTGTATTTTGACAAACTGACGCATGAGATTTGTGAAATTCCGACTCGTTAAACTACATTTTGAACAAAAATCAAAATTAAGGTTATTTTATCTCGTTTTTGAAAAGGTATTTTTAACGACAACTTCAAAAAGAAGAATATGTAGCATCCTTGAAATACAAGTACTTTGGAAATATTCCCAAATTTGATGGAAATTTCAAGTTTATTCAACAAATGAAAAACCTTCTTCCGTTGTATAAGCAATGCGCATAACTTGTATGGCTGTTGAATATCTGTTTAGTAAAATTTAGTTTATTAGCAAGGTTTTTACGCAAACGGATGTTTGTAAAATCTATAAAATTTACATCACGTTCGTTTGTAAGGTTGTAAGTATTTTAACATGAAGAAACGCATCCGATGCAAGACCCAGACAAACATTTGTTACATAAAAATTATGTAACAAGTGAATTATCTGTGTATGGGTACTTTTGGTGTGAAGTTTGTTAACATTCAATATCATTATATTGGTAGCATTGAAATGCTTACCTTTGCTCAGTTGGTGACACTGAGGATCTGCAGAGAGGGGTTCACTAGGCAGGACTGGCCTTGAGCTCTTCATTCTTTGAGCAGCCACAGGTGACCATGGCCACCGTCCCTGTGGCGGGTCGACGTAATCAAATATTAATAGTTCGCCATTATTTTAACATGTGAAGATTGATAAATCCGCGCCCACCAGCGGCATCCATTATTGAAGACCATCAGGACAATCATTAAAATCCTGGATCAGCAGCGGAGTACCATGGGAGCACATTATTTCTGCTGGATTAAAACCACATCCAGCATCTGCAGACGCAGTCATCACAAGACCTTCCGACTTATACCTGGAGCCAGAGGTGCTCGCAGGGATGCGGCCGAAGATCGCCCACCTTGGCCGTCATCAACATAGTCGGCTGGCTGGCAACCGCCCTTGGACGGGACGTCGCTGGGAAACCGCGGGACTGGAGGCCTGTTCGTCGCTCCAGCCTGCCGTTCAGCACATGTCAGCAGCGGAGGGAACTAACCGCCCATCTCCGAAGGCAGCAAGCAGCAGCATGGATCGCCTACATATGGCTTTCACCCATTCATCAACTCCTCAAGATTAAACGGTACTAACGCTCCATAATATGCCCATTCAGAATTTAGTCTAGCCCTGATTATTATTTGTAATAATTAATAAATTAATTTAACTGTGTCAAAGCACAATACTATTTCATTTAAATAACCTATCCTCATACAAAGTATTACACAGCCGCCTACTTAAGGTCCACGCCTGAGAAATTCTAGTGATAATCACACTTGTCTCATGCTCTCCATGTATTATATTCCTAACATTTTAGTTTCCAATGTGAAAGTTAAATAACTTCATAACATTTTGACGTCCTACGCAAATATTTTCATAACATTTTGGCGCTCCAACGTTTGTTGGGCTCGATTGGCTAATACTTTGTGTGAGAGGGTTATTTTTTAATAATCTCTGAAAAAAATAACTTCGATAGATGTGTAAATCATTGTAAAAATATCATATATTATCTTCACAGTTAATCTCAGTTTATTGTAACATTTTTTTGCAAATCTACAATGCTAATTTCTGTTAAATCTACCTACCTACCTTGCCATCTAATTAAAGTTCAAATTCTGATAGAGTAATATTCAAATTCAACTTCTTACAAATAATAATGTTACATATTTGCTACCTGCTATTCTTCATTATTTTGCAATTTATTTTTCTGCTAATTATCAATTCTGTCGTATTTTCAATAATAATGCATCATGTATTTTACGCAGTCAATATTAAGAATTATTTACGACAATAATTTTTTTTCGTTGTAGGTACTCAATAACATTATGGCGCTCAACTTAATTTGATATATTCTATTGGGATAATATAGTCATAAATATTTTTTTACTTGATGGTAAATTTCTTGTTCGACACTATGTCACATTTCAATTGTACCTAAAGATTCCCGCATGGTTTCTTTTGTAAAGATGGATTTTCAATTCATATGTAACAATCATATTGTTGTTTGCGATTATGGCGATTTTATTTCATACATACTATTGGTAAATTTTACGGTTGTGTTAATGCTTTTTTTATTTTCGTGTGCGTCGCTTTATTATCAATTGTCGATTCGCGTATGTTATTTTTAACCTCAAAGAAGTTGATATCAAAGTCATTGTGTGCATTATAAAATGTCTTAATTTTACACAGGTATTTCAAATTGATTTAATGTCATTACTATCGCGACGTACATTGCTTATCAAAAGGTCTTACATTATATTATAATTATTGAGGTTATATTATGCAGTGAAGTTACAAAGGTGAATACCAACTTAAAAATATAAAAAAAATTGCAATACTATTATTTCATCGGGTTAATAAAAATGTGAAACTTTTCAATATCGTGCAAAAGTTTTTAAAAACTATTATATTATATTCAAATATCTTTTATGGTATTATTATTACGATTCTATATTATTCTTTGTTTTTAAATATTTTCGGTTTGATTTCAAAGCAACAGCTGTTACCTGTCAAAATAATACACTGTTGACATTTTAAAATTTCAATCTGACATTTCATAGATAATGTTGTTTACAATCTCAAAATGACAGTTCTGTTATAATATGGTTTGTGAATTATTTTGTTTACTTTTCACTTTCATTCTAAATAATTATTATTTGCTAAATAGAAAACGGTCTTACATTCTATTTCATTAGCTACGAAATATTATGTGACAATTGTTACTATATCTCATCACAGCAACAAATTTACAAACATTTATTTTAAATTGTCAACGCAAAGAGGGTACATTCATTTATAAATAACGTAAGAATGCAGGAATTTTTAAACCGTCATAACATTATTCAAATAATTTTAAATCCAGGTTTGGCACAAATTAATACATTTTCTTCAATATCATTTAACATCAACAATAACAAAGCTGTGTTATTTCTACAGAGTATTATAACAACAACTCGGAAAATTGTTTTGGATGAAATTAACATCTGGTTTCTGTCAATCGTGACATTTTCATAAATTTGATAATTATTTCATTTTTTTTCAATTACGGGCATAATGTTTTAGTATATTTGTGGACTTAGAGAATTCAAAAAAATAATAATAATAATATTTTTTTTTTATGGACGTCGATGTTGTTTAACCAGGGTTTTTGTTTTCCTGCCGTGCTTGAAGTACCGCGAGAAACATGTTTACACTCAGTAAACACATCATTATAAAATTATGGGAGTACAATTCCGGAGATTGATACTTTTCCATGTTTTGTTTACAAGTTCCGAAGAGATGAGAGTAGTGTATGCCGCTACCTACTCGTAACGTTTCGAATTCTTCGATCGTTCATCTTCATTCCAGGAGACGGAGTAACTATGGACAGATTGATATGAGAGTCTGTGCCATAGCAGGGCCGTTGCCTGACGTTTCGGAACCGATCAGAGTGAAGACGGAGGATCTATTGTCTGCGGATGTTTTCCCTGCAGAAGGTAGAAGGGCCGTTGTCACGCTGATCATTAATGGACGTACCAAAGTAACAGCGTGTAATGTCTCGAGTTTGTTCGGTTTTTTCGATTTAAAGTATTGTCAATCCTAACAACTCGCTCTTATCATATTACTCTATTGAAAAATCGAGTTATGTATGCATACCGCGTTACTACTAAAAGTGATAAATAAATCACTTCACAATTCTCACATCAAGTCACAATATACAAAATCAATCCTTTTACATTATCTTATATTGAGCTCTTGGAAAGAGACAGATAATGTTTTTGAGCCCCATACATTCAGCAAACACGCTTTTACCAAATACTTAATAATAAAAAATAAAATAAAAAACAATAATAGTCATAAACTCAACATTTATTGTCTAACTAATCAATCGTAACCAAGTTTCATAATATTCTAGATTCAAAACTTTGTTTGTTCGCATTAATTTACACTTGCTTCTCATCCGTAAGATTTTACAATAGTATGTCTAGTTTAGTATGTCTCGTACAGTATGTTTCGTATAGTATGTCTAGTATATTTAACAATAGTATATATTTTACACCAATATATTTACAAGTAAATTTAGTATGTTTACAATAATATTTTTACAAAATAATGTTTATTTTATGATTAATTCATACTTTTATTTTTGTTCTCAAATTTAGAATACATTTATGATTATGTAAAAATACAATCTTGCCTTTTGGATTACTTGATTCTGTTTTGAATTTGTTTTTTAAATTTTTCTTTTGCAAATACCTACAGAATTGTTTTGCTGTTTTTCAGGGGTCGCTGTGACAGAGTTGGGTGCTTCAATTCCATTGAAGACGTTCGCCTCTAGCTTCGCGAAAACTTCGAGAGTTCGTCCAGATGGCATTGGATCGTCCATTTCTTCACATGCGGGCACCCATCTACTATGGTTTATAATCATCTGTTATTGTATAGTTTTTACATATGCTTATTTTTGCTTTGAGTTTAGCTTAGATTTCTAGTGGGCTTGTGTTTTTTTTAGGGAGTGTTTTAAAAAAAAAAAAATTATGGATAATTTTTTTTTTTGTGTGGGAAGGGCGGAAATGTTACATAAAAATTATGTAACAAGTGAATTATCTGTGTATGGGTACTTTTGGTGTGAAGTTTGTTAACATTCAATATCATTATATTGGTAGCATTGAAATGCTTACCTTTGCTCAGTTGGTGACACTGAGGATCTGCAGAGAGGGGTTCACTAGGCAGGACTGGCCTTGAGCTCTTCATTCTTTGAGCAGCCACAGGTGACCATGGCCACCGTCCCTGTGGCGGGTCGACGTAATCAAATATTAATAGTTCGCCATTATTTTAACATGTGAAGATTGATAAATCCGCGCCCACCAGCGGCATCCATTATTGAAGACCATCAGGACAATCATTAAAATCCTGGATCAGCAGCGGAGTACCATGGGAGCACATTATTTCTGCTGGATTAAAACCATATCCAGCATCTGCAGGCGCAGTCATCACAAGACCTTCCGACTTATACCTGGAGCCAGAGGTGCTCGCAGGGATGCGGCCGAAGATCGCCCACCTTGGCCGTCATCAACATAGTCGGCTGGCTGGCAACCGCCCTTGGACGGGACGTCGCTGGGAAACCGCGGGACTGGAGGCCTGTTCGTCGCTCCAGCCTGCCGTTCAGCACATGTCAGCAGCGGAGGGAACTAACCGCCCATCTCCGAAGGCAGCAAGCAGCAGCATGGATCGCCTACATATGGCTTTCACCCATTCATCAACTCCTCAAGATTAAACGGTACTAACGCTCCATAATATGCCCATTCAGAATTTAGTCTAGCCCTGATTATTATTTGTAATTAATTAATAAATTAATTTAACTGTGTCAAAGCACAATACTATTTCATTTAAATAACCTATCCTCATACAAAGTATTACACAGCCGCCTACTTAAGGTCCACGCCTGAGAAATTCTCCAGTAATAATTACACTAACTTGTCTCATGCTCTCCATGTATTATATTCCTAACATTTTAGCTTCCAATGTGAAAGTTAAATAACTTCATAACATTTTGACGTCCTACGCAAATATTTTCATAACACATTACCCCAAGCATCTGGTCACCCCTGCTAAATCAACATAGCGAATACTTTAAACTCAGCGAACCACTTAACGGTAACCTACTATGGCAGGGGTGGTAGTTATCCAATAAATTTATTTACTTATTTATATATATATATATATATATAAGGTATGTTTACATTATATTTTTCGATGCCTGTCTCACTAGGAAATACCTGTGTCGAGACTGTCGACACGGGTTCGGGAGAAACTGGTTGAGGGAGACCTTTCGACCTCTCCAGCCGGACTCCTACTAATCGCTTTGCACCGCAGTAGGAGAGACGAATTCAAACGTATATATTGGATCTTGCACGCATCTTCCTGCGTTTATGCTTCAACCTCCGCATACGCTTCTTACGCCACTTAGCCCTCATATTCTTCTAGCTCCAAGTTGTTAGCTTGAAGTCAAAAGAAACCTGCAGTCGAACTGATGGCGAGAATATGTAACGTATACATTGACCCCCTGATTCGTACCCACCCCTCATACCTTTTTCCTTCCCAGAAAAAAAAATCCCTCAGGACCTCCTGTGTGGTGCTAATGTAAAAAAAACCCTACAAAAGTGAAAATATTTTTTATGACAATAATAGAACACAGGAAAGGAAAGGCTCCGGAAATTGGTTTGCTTTTTTAGTATTTTGTGGTAAGAAAACAGAAGCACAAACACAATATATTTGGTGAGATATAATGATTAAATAATTTGATAGATTTATTTTTATATTTCACAATAAAAAAAATATTAATGGCATTTCACAACTTCGCGAATTTCGTAAAATTAGAGCACGGAGAATACATTCATATGCTTTTAATTACAACCTACCTAACATCTGTACTAAATTAATATAATTTCGGAAGTGATGCACATCAAGCGCGGTCCGTCCATACATACTGTGGATGCTGCGCTTCCCTTCTTGTCTGGGTTTAAAATAAGTATAATAACAATTATTATGTATTTATTCCGAATTAAAAGGCCTTAGATTTATTTTTTTCTAGCCGTAAACCGCACTAGATACTGCAAAAACGACACCGCCACCGTCATTTTTCAGAGACCAACACTAACACGACACACGGAGCAGGTCGAAATACATATTATGTAAAATGTATGCATTCTCAATGCTCGAACATAGCGTCGTGTAAACTCACCGACACCAGCAAAATAGTGGACGCTCCGTTCATTCCGCGTCCATGACGCAGGAACGAGTGCGATATTTTTGATATTCATGCATGCGCGTTTAGTCAAGCCTGCCATGGTTGAAGTAAGGCCAAATACGGATTCCATTGGAGCATCCACCGCACAAAAAACGACTTTAATGCATGTAGGCGTAGTGCACAGAATAGCTTATCCGAAGCGAGCCTACTTGGTACCATTAGAGATTTGTTTGCCTGACCACCTTTCGACAGTTATTTGTTGTCTTGAATAGCCGAATCCGATTGATACATTGAATATCTTTCGGAATACCTATTTAATTCATTTAATTAGGGAACTGTAATGTTTAATGTGAAGCGTGCATAGAAGGTTTAAGGTTGTATAGAACTAATTTGACAGACTATTTTTGTCGATAATTGCATCTTTTTCGTGGGCTGGTCCATAGATTTTTATATTTTTATTAGGTATATATTATACTCCAACTTCACTTATACAAAAAGTCACCGATCGCCACTAATGTACATAACATTAAAAAATGCAAGTCATTCCGTATCTTCAGTAGGTACGACCTCCGTAGTCCAGTGGGTAAGACTCTTGACTCACAATCCGGAGGTCGCGGGTTCGAACCCGGCATGCGCAAATAAATTTTATTTGATTAATTTGTGTTATTTCACAATTAATTCATTTAAAATAATATATAGTATATTTGCGGCATGTTCCAGAGTGGAAGATACTATCAGTATCGCCCTGGTGTAAGACCACCATTCAGAATTGAAACGTTGCTTGAAAATGGCTTCAGCCGTGTTTAGTGACCAGATCTGAATAGCCAGGTACTTCCCAACCTTCCTCTTCCCCACCTCCTTCAAATCAAACAAATCAAATCAAATCAAAAAATATTTATTGTAAAATAAAAATTACAAAAGGTGTAGCTTATGGGTAGACCCCATTTCTTCCAGCTAACCACATTTATTTAATTACAATGTTTATATAATATTATTTGTTTTATTATAGTTACAATGTTTATACAGATAAAATAACAATATTCCAATGGAAAAAAAAATACAAATATATATACCAATAAAAATAGGCGTTTCATTTACGTGAGGTATTCACTCAACGTGTAGTGACATTTATTAACAAGGAAAGTGTTTAGTGACGATTTGAATTTGTGTGTATCTTGTATTTGTTTAATGTTATGTGGAAGGTTGTTATATACTTTAATGGCCATGTAGTATGGTCCTTTTTGGAATGTTGTTTTGTTTGCTTTTGGTATTAATAGGTTTTCTGTGAGCCTTGTAGCGTATTTATGTGTTGAGTTTTTTAGTGGGAACTTGTCTGTAGATGATCGCACTAACATGCATAACTCCATTATATATATGTCTGTGACTGTTAGAATTTTCAGATTTTTAAACATAGGTCTACATGAATCTAAACGACCGGAGTTTGTAATTTTTCTTATGCATCTCTTTTGTATGATGAAGACATCTTTGGCGTTTACCGAGTTTCCCCAAAAAATAATACCGTATTTTATTATTGAATATACATAACCATAGTATGCGGCTATTACTGATTCGGTGTTCAATATTTTTCTCAAGGTACTGTTATGAAGTAGTTTCTTGAATCTTTACTTTCAACCCCTGTACAATAATTTGCGCTAGGACCTAAATTCAATAGTATTTTTTGTAAGGTTTGCCACACCGAGGTGCCCATTGATTGGCCCAGATTTCGGTGGGAGGGGCCAAAGGGACGAAGCCGGAAGGCTTGGGGGTTTTTAGCAGGCTCTTCTCGTCCCAGCTTCGCTAAGAATCGGTCACGCCACCTGCGTGGTTGGCATAGATCCTTTATATCATAACAGTTTTTTAAAAACACGTGCTTAGAAATTGAAATAAATTCAGTGACGTCTTTTTGACGAGGAGCGGCCCTGCCCAGATGTAAACCGTGCGAGATAATGTACGTAAGCCTTATTTAATTATGTTATTAATTCATTCCTTTGATTGGGTTCTAAAATCATTAACTAATCCGTTCACAAAGAGGTACACGCTTTTTCCTAGTAGCGTAAAATCACCAATAAATTCTTCATAATTTAAAGCAACAAGGAATCTTTTTATTTATTATATTATAACCCTTACCTGCAATAAATGAAGCGACGATCGTTTTGAATCAAATCCGATCGAATTGAGAACACAATATCCCTGGGAAGAGCTAGCCGAGGTTTGTATTATAATTTGGTTTTGGTAAGTATTTAAATTGAACCATTGTTGTTGAGTCTTGAACATTGTGTTATTTAATTTCAAATTTGTTATAAGTTCGTAATCAGGCGGTTCGAGCCTGTCGATACGCAACACTGTCGCCTTTCAACGTGGAGCTAGATTTGGTTCATTATGATATGTCGCTTTCCTTGATTTTTTTCATAAACTCCATGCTGTTTTTCGTGATGTATGTATAAATATGTAAATAATAATAATTTTTTCCCCTTTAAATGTATAGCTAAATAAGTGATTGTGAATAGTTTTAAAAAAGTTCAAGCGTGTTTTCAAACGCCGCTATTTTGATCCACGTGTTTTTTCAACCGCCGGTATATCAAGTGTTCGAGAAGTATTTAAAAAAGTTCACGCGTGTTTTAATGATCTGCCATCTTGTCGGCCGCATCTCCGGATTAAAAAAAAAAAAAAAACCGCCACGTGTTTTCGATCGTTTAAATCAAGTTTTTTGTCGTTAACAGCCACCATTTTGGAAACATCTCAAATCGCCACGTGTTTTCGATCGTTTAAATCAAGTTTTTGTCGTTAACAGCCGCCATTTTGGAAGCATCTCAAATCACCACGTGTTTTTGACCGGTAAATATTTAGTCATGCCGTATTTTGAAAAGATTCGTTTTGTTTTACGCGATTCTTGAAACAAAATGGTTACCGGAAATCTCAGAATTAGATACCTCAGATTAAAATCTGCTAGCGTAGGTAAATGCATTGAAGGTACGGTATACCCGCTCAAAAAGGGAGATAGTGAAATTCGAGTAAAACCACAATTCGGAATTTAAGCCTTGCTTGAAATGGATTTAGCCATATTTGGTGCATATTGTGATCTTCTGCTAAAAAACGGCGTTGTGGTTATTTGTTAGTTAGTTCTTTAACCCGTCTGCTTGGTTCAATATATTTGCACCTCACAAATCGGAAGCCTGGATTTTGCGCGTAAATTCTAAAACCGTCATTTTGGATTGAGATTGTAAAATATCTATGCAAGATAACTTTCATATCTCAAAGACAATAAGAAGCATTATTTCGTTCTCTTTCTGGATAAAAGAAAAATACATATGTTTGCATGAGAAGAAGAGAGATATTGAAGCTATATAGCTTTTAAAATGTAAGGTCGCTCGGGACGTTTTTGGTCTTATGAAAGTATAACGCGATTACGTGTTTTGGGATGTATTTATTCCTAAACAAGCAAATGGGTTAACAAATTTTCCTTTAGTAAGTGCCGCTCGCATAGCACGCCAATTTAAATTGTGTGACCTCAAGTTTAGTTTGCTTGACATAGGTTTTAAATATATTTGAATAATTTTAAATCGACGTAATTTACTTGCCATGTTCGAGTTTAAAATTTTACAAAAGTTAAATGGTCGGGGTGCAGGCACCTAAAAGCAGGTAGAATTCTTCAAAATATTTTTTGGAGACCTTCATAAAATTTAAGGTTCGTTTTATCACCGGGTAGCGGGAATAACGATTGTATGTTGGGTTCCTTTGGAGACAATAACTATTGTCTTTTTTCATAGGCAAAGAATTTATTTCAAATATCTGAAAGTACTTACCTAGTAGATGCGATTATTTTTAGAATAACGGCCATTAGTTTGAAACAGAAATTGACCAGTCTCAGAGTGTGTTGAGACCATATTTTAGCGTTATTTTCGTTGAAACGAGCTGATGATTTAGAGTGGTAAAATAGTATTTACCTATTTAAACATAGATTTTTAACAGTTAAAAAATAAACGAACGCCAAAAAAACTTTTAATCGAGTTCAATTCTCGTGATTTACCAGTGAGATATAATTTTTAGTGTTCAATGATACCGCCTTCCTTATGGGATATAAATACCTACCAGTTCGAATCTGGAATGATAATAATGCAACGCACTCCGACGTAATTACCTTACTTCAAAATTCAGTCGCGGGTTCGATTCCTTGCGAAATTATATATCTCCGTAACCATGCCGATCTCTCTCTCGAAGAGTAGAAACCTATTAACGATTAGATAAATATGTTTGTGCCTATGATATTTTAGGAGATACTGTGTGGAGGGCCCTTTAAGGAAAGGAAGGAGAGGAAGGAAAGAGGGATGAGGGGCGGATATAAATTTAGTGGTCAGTGTCCAGGAGTGACAGACATAGGAATTCCTTTCTCCAAATTACGGTTCGACGGCAGGTAGTCTAGACACCCAGTCCGATTTTACCCCATATGGACTCAGGTACTCGTAGCGAATAAAGCAACTTCCAAATGTAGCGAATCCCTTAAGAGGATTACCTATAACTGAGGCGCTGGTTATACAATAGATAGTTCCGGGGCAGCGGTACCCATGCCCGCAACAACAAATTGATACGACAACGAAGTCTATGTAACGGAAGTACGATAGCTATTTTTTAAATAGATGGATATAATCGGTATCTGTTAATATTAATGTATAGGTATTACTATTAATTAATTATTTTACGGAAAAGTGATAGTGGGTTCGATTATTACTTTTGATTTTCGAGATTTTGCTCAGGATAGAACAAGTGTCTAGATTTATTCAACTAACGGTGTAGATTGATTGCATAGAAATCAATAGATGTTAATTGAAATTAAAGTTATTATTTGAAATAATAAAGATAAGAAACGAACTTATTTACAGATATTTAATAAGTTGATAGAAGAAGATCAAGACGGAATGCAACTATAATGTTGGCCCATACCAATTAGAAAATAGTTATTCAAAGAAAATCAAGATGGAATCCATCTTAGCCAAGTGGAAAATTATTTCTTCAAATAATTTTGAAATTTATTTGTTTGAGTAGAGTTTCGCGCTAAGCGACGGACGTGAATCGTATTTTGACTGATTTATCACTCAAATGGTTTTGTAGGAACCGGAGAAATCAACGTATTGTGAAAATAAGATATGAAATTGACACCACACCCTTCCACACATACCTACACTCATCGTGCTGTTTTCGAAAGGACGCTTTTGGGATAGTGCATACACGTACATTACAATCGCTTCGGAGTAATTAACCGAATGTGATAACCACTAACATTCGCCACGCACACATACACTAACCTTGACACTGTTTTCGAAGGGGCCCATTCGAAGACAGTGTGTACACACCTTACATACACACTACACTTGTATTTTATAACTATTCATGTACATCATTCGACATTCGTATTGTATTTCATATATAACTAGCCTCTGCTTGCTATTATTTTCACCTCTCTTTCAAGCTCGAGAATGAATGTCGTTGGTGATTAATAATTGCGATTTGATGGTTTGCTCGTTCCGGGAAAAAACTAGCTGGCGCCCCGCGGCACAGCCCGCGTAAATGAAGTGGAAAAGTCCCTGACTTCTGAATTATTATTTCATTATTATTATTTTTGTCATCATTAAAAAAATACTCTAATGCGCTGACTAAAATAATAACTTTAAATTATTGTTGTCATCATTAAAAAAAATAATATAATGCGCTGACTAATAACTTCAAATATTGCCTTAAAACGCGATATATCGACGACAATTATATTACAGTGAATGTGATAAAACCTGAGGTATTATTAATGTGTTTTCTTGAAATGTTTGAATGGTCCTGAATTATAGGGCGTTGTTTGAATGGTCCTGAATTATAGGACGTTGTTTGAATGGTCCTGAATTATAGGACGTTGTATGAGTGTTCCTGAATTGAATTGATGCAGGACGCTGTTTGGGTCTATAAATGACTCTGATTTTTGTTGTCTATTTTGTTATCTGTTTTGTTTTAATATGTCATTAACCAGTAATCCGTACTGTTAAAAAGTGGATACTGACTTAACTGAGCCATTACCCGTTCTTTAAAAGGGGGTTAAATGTGCTTTTTGTTCTGCGATATGTCAATACATACATCACGACATCTAATGTGGAGTTACCTTACGCTTTGATCTCTTGTTGCTTATACATTACCATTCCAATAGTTTTGTTTACTCTTGGTGTTCGTACTTTTCTAATTATGTCATTTTTTTTGCTTTCATGTTGACGTTACTCATTGAGTCGTTCCCTGCTGCTGAGAATCATTACTGTTGCTGTAGACGCCCTGATGGACATCACTGCCTCGAAAGCTGAGTTTAACGGTGTTCCTGTCAGCCGCTTGGACGTGTTGATTTTGCTGTTTTTTGATATTTTGTTCTAAACTTAATAACTTATCATGTGTCTGTAAACTGTACAACTTTTTGCCTAGGTTTTTTAATGCAGAATCTCTTTGTGAATGATGTTTTTTTTGTAAAGTTTATTGTGGGAATTCTTTGAAGGGTTAAAGTCAAAAAACCTTCGTTACAACGGCGGTTTTTTGCTGGTGTTTTCGGGGATGTGTTATGAAGTAGTTTCTTGAATCTTTACTTTCAACCCCTGTACAATAATTTGCGCTAGGACCTAAATTCAATAGTATTTTTTGTAAGGTTTGCCACACCGAGGTGCCCATTGATTGGCCCAGATTTCGGTGGGAGGGGCCAAAGGGACGAAGCCGGAAGGCTTGGGGGTTTTTAGCAGGCTCTTCTCGTCCCAGCTTCGCTAAGAATCGGTCACGCCACCTGCGTGGTTGGCATAGATCCTTTATATCATAACAGTTTTTTAAAAACACGTGCTTAGAAATTGAAATAAATTCAGTGACGTCTTTTTGACGAGGAGCGGCCCTGCCCAGATGTAAACCGTGCGAGATAATGTACGTAAGCCTTATTTAATTATGTTATTAATTCATTCCTTTGATTGGGTTCTAAAATCATTAACTAATCCGTTCACAAAGAGGTACACGCTTTTTCCTAGTAGCGTAAAATCACCAATAAATTCTTCATAATTTAAAGCAACAAGGAATCTTTTTATTTATTATATTATAACCCTTACCTGCAATAAATGAAGCGACGATCGTTTTGAATCAAATCCGATCGAATTGAGAACACAATATCCCTGGGAAGAGCTAGCCGAGGTTTGTATTATAATTTGGTT
The DNA here is from genome assembly GCA_929108145.2 of Limnephilus rhombicus. Classification (NCBI taxonomy): domain Eukaryota; kingdom Metazoa; phylum Arthropoda; class Insecta; order Trichoptera; family Limnephilidae; genus Limnephilus; species Limnephilus rhombicus. The sequence continues at coordinate 40,649,575 of OV815278.1, forward strand.
TTGGTAAGTATTTAAATTGAACCATTGTTGTTGAGTCTTGAACATTGTGTTATTTAATTTCAAATTTGTTATAAGTTCGTAATCAGGCGGTTCGAGCCTGTCGATACGTAACAGTACCCAGAACATAAGAAAAACTACTGATTTTTGCTACAATTTTTGAGACATGTTCTTTCCAGTTTATGTTTATGTCTAATTCTATTCCCAGTAGTGAACAGGTTTGGGAAGGTTCGATAATATTATTATTAATGTTTACATTTATATTTATAGGTGTAGCTTGCACTGGACAAAATTTTAAAATTTGAGTTTTGTTTGTGTTGAGTGATAGATGTTGCGATAACAGCCAGTTTGCTATTAATTGGCAAGTCTCGTTAACTTGTTTGTTAAATTCGTCAACGTCTCCATTACATTCAAACAACAAAGCGGTGTCATCAGCGAACATTGAACATTCTGTGCCAGCAATTATTGGGAGTTCGTTTATATAGATAAGGAAGAGGAGAGGCCCAAGAATGCTTCCTTGTGGCGCACCCTTGATACCCCTTGATGACCCCCTTCCCCTCCCCACTACCTTCAGCCTCACAACATACCAAATTGGGGGTGCCATAGTCTTAGCTTAGTTGCCGTTCAAGAAGTTGATTTGGGTTCAATTTTTAAAAGCGGCATATTTTTTTATTTTGGTTAATTAAAATTACATTTTTTTAAAAATACTTCAATCATTTGTCTTTCATGCTGGGTTAGGTTCGCGGTAATACCGACCTGTTTATACGCAGCATAAGAGGAAGCCACAAGCCAACAAATGTGTATATTCTTAATGTGCCTCACATCGCCAAGTGTATATTCTTAGTGTGCCTCACATCGCCAAGTGTATATTCTTAGTGTGCCTCACATCGCCAAGTGTATATTCTTAGTGTGCCTCACATCGCCAAGTGTATATTCTTAGTGTGCCTCACATCGCCAATATATAAAAAATAGGCATAAAATTCGCTTGCTTAACGGAGTTAAGCAAGCGAATTTTATAAGCTTTTAAGCTTGCTCGATTTAAAGCAGTGGTAGTTTTATTAATTTTGAGAACTGTTTTGGTGGTTCAAGGGAAACTGTCAGCGATAATCTTAGCCATAATATTGTTTTAAGTTGTTTGTTTTATGCCTTCATTTATTTCTAATGCAAAAATATATCTTTTAGTAACTAACGCTTCTTTTGTCACATCTACCGGATCTGCCGGATCTGCCCTGATGGTGGACACTGCAACGATGTCCGAAACGTTGGATAAAGAAGGAGGTAGCGCAACACGGCATAACACCCCAAAAACAAATAACGAAAACGCTTCTATTTTTTATAATGAAGGGCACAATAGATGGCAATGCAGTGTTCCTTTGGAAAAAGAGGTTAAATTTTTTAAATTGTTTATTTTATTTTGTATTTTTCAGAATTTCCTCTCCTTCCTTTCTCTAAAAAAAACATACTCACAGCATCCCCAAAGATGTCATAGGCCCCGAGAAAATATTTTTTCATTGTGACCAAAACAAACATTGTGAAAGTTGCCTAATTTTTCCGCAATTACCAGAGCCTCACTCTCGCAGGAATGCGTTGCTTTCAGTTTAGTGCATCTTTCGTATACTTTCAAGAATTTTTTAATGACGATCTTGCATATATTTTATCCGCCTGAAAATTATTTGTATTATTTTCCATGGCATAAAGCCCGTTTGTTGGGGTTATTTTCACGTGTTTTACAAATGTTGAAATTTAATAAAGCATTTTTATTTGTTTATTTATTTACGCCTTGAAGGCTTTTTTTATAAGTAACATTGGTAAGTTGTATATGTTAAAAAAATGATAAACTTAAAATATGAAATAACTATGAATTTTTCATGGATCCCACGTTTAAAAGGTGTAATAAATGTGATAAATATTTGTGAATATTTTACACAAATCAAATTTCGCCAGTAAAAGTGACATAAGTAGATTCTACTAAAGAAGGTCCAACTAAGAGGAATATTTTATTTTGCCTCTCGATATTCCGTCCACTCAACATCAAATACTGTTGCTATCAATCAACTTTAAAGTTGATTGATAGCAACAATAATACAATAACAATAAAGCTGATTGATAACAAGTTAAAGAAGAAAATTTTGGTTAAAGAAGAAGGAAGCGAACCAAGTCATAATAACCCAAAATTTTTTTTTCATTATTTCATTTAAAAATTCAAATAATTTAATTTCCAAACAAAAGACAAATTAACTTTTTCGAACATTGAAACAGTATCTATCATTCGATATTATGTTGAGAGTAAGGGCGCCTTCAATTTAGACGTTTCGTGTCGGACCGCTGCAGTGCCGAAGCGGTGCGTTTGTCGTATGGCGCAAGAACGGTCATTTGATTTCATACAAAGTGCACGGAGCGGCAATAGTGCGGCGTCGGTACTGAGAACACTGGACGACAGGACGGCAACGTCGCAAGCTTCACGTGTTCATTTCGTATAGTGCGGTGACAAGACGTGAGAGCTAATTTCATCGAATGTTCATTTTCATTGTTTGCTTAAAATGGATGATATAAACGTGGAAGAACTTATAAATGAAATTGAAATACGTCCTGCTATATGGAACTCCAAAAGCGACAAACACAGTAAAAAATAAGCCGTTAAATTTAAACCGTTAAATTTAAGTTTTAACTAATTCAAATAATTCATAGAAACATTCTTAAATAATTAAAAAAAATTGCTTGGATCTTATTTTAACGTACCTAGGGTAAAGATTGTGGAAATCACCAAAATTACATGTTAATGAAAACATCGGATATGCTCTTATATGGGGGAGCGCTTTTTGTTTCTGTTTCTGTTGGATATTTTTCAACAAGAGCACTAACAGTAATGTTTCTTCGTCAGAGTCCACGGCTTAACTGCTCAAATGAATTTAAAACATCAAACGACCCACGTCTAAACATCACTAGCATTCAAACGCATGGCAGTCAGATACGCTTTCAATTTAGGCGTTTGGTATCGGACTGCAAACGTACTGCAGCGGCACGGCAGCGGGTTATAACCAGGGGCACGGTAAACGTGCGGCAGCGGTCCGACACGAAACGTCTAAATTGAAATAGGGCTCTTTCTTTGAAATAGTCACAAGCTACAAATGTATGTATTCGTAATGTGAAGTGTGCCTTATATCATCACGAATATAGATAATAGGCATACAAATCGCTTGGCAAACGGAGTTTAGAAGTCATGAGTTTGGTTTCAAGCGCATAAAAGGTTTTTCTTCATTTTGTTAACATTTTTACAACAGAGAAAAAAAAGATAATCAATAGTCACAGATAATTTTAGCCACAAAATTGTATATTTAGAAAGTTGTTTCTTATATACGTTCATACATTTCTAATTTAAAAAAATATATTTTTACAAGTTTTCGCTTATATTTTTTTTAACAATTAACTATTTTATTTTAATTCTACTCAATGGATACGGCAGAAAAAGCTTCAATTTATCCAAAGCATTTTTTTAAATAATGTAAACCGATTCGTAGTAAAGATTAATCGAAAATAGTGATTTAGCGTTAAGCTTCGCCTTACACTGTTATTCAATAAATGTGTTTATGTCTCCATGTATAAATCTACTTAAAAACCGAAAAAGACATCTTACCGTACCAACTTTTGTAACGAAGTTACTGGGCAACTGAATCTTACGTTTGAATTATTACAGATTCAAATTATTATCTCAATTTATATAAATAAATCAGCTCTAATTCAGCCTAACATAAATATCCTCGTCTTCCTTTTTGAAAGTGAGTGATGTCATAACAGCCAAGGATCCAAGGAGCAATATTATATTATTATTCGTGGCAACCGGAAGAAGCAACACCTCCCTGACCGCGACCGGAAATACCAGCTGCCTGCGAGTTCCTCCCGGAAACACTCTGTTCCTGCCACTTCCTGATTAATGATCAGACACTATCAGCTATCCGCCATCCATCATAAGACAGGAAGAGCTAATTCCCGCTAAACCACTGTTCCGGGAATCGCGGAAATCCGATTCTGACTTTTTTCTCGGTTTTGAAGAAAAATTATTTTTTTAATTTTTGAACGGAATTATCAGGTTTTTGTCAGAATAATTGAGACATTTTATTAATAGTCTATGAAAAGAGACGGAATATTATTGTAAGAATGGTGATATTGCATGCTTGCTGAAAAATCAAAAATCTGACTGGTCAAAATTAACCCTGAAGAATTTAAACAATAGAAAAACCTACACGTTTCATATACAGATTGAAAATAATTTTCATGATTGTAAAACAATATTATTGGTAGATACATTTTTGTTGTTGTAGAAGTTGTTAACACATCAGTATCAATTTTTAAAATTATATTTAAATTCAAAGCAAATCCGAGTTCATTGAACCAGAGTTATACAGAGACACACATACATTTTCACGAGAATTTTATATAAACTGGACCTTAACATTGAATTTCATTAACAGCAACAGAAAAGAAAATTATGTAGGTGATATTTTGTCGATAATATTAGTTAATTGCTGATAAAAAATAGTTGAAAACCATTTAAAACCCCAAAGAGGGTTTTAATTTTACAGAAAAATGTGCTAAAGCAGTATACACTATGGCGTCCATCGTGGAATATGCACAGCTTTTTAGTTAGAAATTTATAGCTGAACGCAACTAGTTTCAGCTCATGATGTAATTTTTATCACGCTATATGTAACTTTAAAGAATCGTAAAATTCACGATTACGGTACCGTGACGGAATAAAAAATGCAATACACATACATTCCTTATCACAATAATGTTGCAGCTTTTTCAAAAGATTAGATACAAAATGTACGTAGGTCTTTTGGAGGACCTACCACTTACCCCCCTGTTATAGGTAACAGATGGTTACCCCTTCAAGGCTCTTGCAAGGACTCTAATTTTTTTGGTAAAAATGACTCTACATTATTTGATAACGAAAGTAGACCTCCAATGTCCCTGCATACGTTGTTAGTAAGCAGTATGCAAGTGCTTAGCGGGAAATACAGATACAATATGTGTTAGTATGACAAAATATAGACAAGACAATGGGACAGGTTGGTGAAAGTCCACGAGGTGGCAAGCGCTGGGTGATTGTATCCAGCGTATCCTACAAGCACCTGTTTGGGAGGAAGACACAGTAGATAAGTAATAAGGGTATGGCAAACGGTTGAGAGTCCTCTACAATCGATTGGCAGTCCCAGCAAGAATGCGCGTGACGTTCGGTCTAGTCGTGAACCACACTCAGCTTCCGCGCCCCTTAGCCGGTTCCTCTGTGATGCCTCAAAGAAAAGTAAATGGGAGATTGGGGGGAAATACCCGACGACCCTAAGGAATTCAGCGTCGAGTAGCCGGAGGCAAGGCGAAGGAGAGCCGAGGTCGCCCCCCCAAACCTAAAGCCTGCACATGTTGCTGGGGGTGGAGCAATTCATTTTAGAGCGCTCATTAGAAGTACCAAAAATGATTATCTGAAGTCCTGAAATATAAGTAATTTTAAACGTGATAAATATGCTTTAAAAATAAAGGGATCTTAAAGAGACTTTGCCAGATGACAACGGAGGTTCATTGATTTTATGGAATAGTTTCATTGGAAGCAACGACGATCTGCTAAAAACAAACAGCTCAGATTTCAAGAGCTTCTTCCTACAAATATAATTAAATATAAATAACGCCACAAACTTATTACTCTGTCATCAATATTATTAATGGCGAGGGGGGCCCACAACCATTACCCAATTTAAACCTAGCCCACAGCAGTCCAGCAGCCCAAAATAACAGCACCAAAATAAAATGATTTTGTTTGAGTTTTATCTTATGGTACTCTAATTTATTTTTATAAAGACGCAACTAACATATCAATTTTCTTATATATGTTGTATATTCAATCATATTTTTATTATTCAATTTATAAAGCTGTAATTAAGCTGTGTAATTATTACTAAGCGTGACGGCTGTTTCGCCTTCTGAAAGCATTGGCGAACTGTGGTTAGGTCACAGGTCACTTACTTACTACATAGGTAATAATATATTTTTTTTGTGTTTAATTCGTAGAACTCCATTTAATTATTAAAAATTTAAATTAATAATGTTATTTTTATGACTTATTTATTTATACCAATCTAAAAAAATAAATTTTTGGAAGGTGTCTAAATTGATTTATTACCGGTTAAACCAATTTGCTGAGAAAATAACTGAGACAGTAGACAATCTATTATGTGGTGTACGGATTCTGTTTACCCCGCACTAGATGTTAATGTTTCCTTAGTTATTAAATAATGACGTTACTACTATGACTCCTTTTTATGCATTATATTGTTAAAGTTTTGTAAACATTAAAAAAAATACTACAATGTTACTTACTGCTTTTATTTTTATTACCTACTCCCTTATTGATTTGTGATCAATCTGAATTTATGATCCAAATTGTAATCCGTCAATACACTAGTCCACACGGTCAGTAAATATCGCGACATTGATAAAATATCTACGTATCACAATAAATACAAAACGTGTAACGTTCGCCATGCAATTTGTAAATGATTCGGGTTTCCGTATTCAGGAACCTCCTCCAAAAATTATGTTGTCAGGTATAAATCCGAAACCATCAACATTTTGATATTTACATCCTATCATAAAATTATAACCCTTAAATGGCATATTAACGTGACGTAAAGAAAGACGTTTTAAGTTCCATATAGCGTTTAAATTATGAGTCAGATATCAAATTATTACCGGATGTATAAAACACATCCGGTATAATTCAAATAGCATATTTTACGATCAGGATTGCGTGTTTTCAGGAATCCATAACAATATAAACTTCAATCGTAAATTATTCACTTAAGCACCAAAACTCTGCTGTTAGAAACAATATGAATTCTTAAAAGAGATTTCATTACTGATTGATAAACATACAGTGTGCTAAAATAATGTTGAAAATTAATTAATTGAAACTATATAATATGAAACATAGTTTTTTTTTTGTTTCCAAGGCCCCGATTATTGAAAAAACGTGGATCATTTAGATATAAGGTTATGCTGGACTCCCCGATTTGACAGTTTGAAATTCATTTGACAGGTAGTTTCTTTTTGCAATGCGAAGTAATGCTTTTGGTTTTGTAAATTTGATGGCCTAATTAAAGCACATTGTACAATATTTTAGGCGACCCATTTTCATTTTCAAAAACATGATTTTGCATTGCTTCGCTTTGTAAAAAGCAACTACCTGTTATATTAATGTCAAACTGTCAAATTCCGGAGTCCTACACAAACTCACATCAATACAGAATTGAGAATAGAACACATCTCGACCTTTGCTTTTATCGAAAACTTTTTTACTAATTACTATCGATTTCTCACATATCTCCCTTAAACACGTTAAGTTTTAAAGCTCTATTATATATATTATTCTTAAAGATAATATCTAGACATTGCCCGCGCCGAAACGCAAATTATATAAAATTCCCTCGATAGAAAAAAAATCGCAAAGTATGCTCCAAAAATTATTATAAACAAGTTTTATTCAGTTATTTTACAAGTTATGTGTATGAAAAATATCACAGTATTTCTTTAGATGCTGTTTAAGACAATGCCCGCGATATTTTTGCTCCATTTTAAACGAGTCGTGTTTTATTAAATATTTTCGCATCGATTTTGTCGCTGTAAATGTTAGCGCTCTCCTCTAACATTCGTAATTTCCTTGGTCTTCTTTTCGGGCCCGGTTCTGGAGCCTTAATTAAATGAAAACAATATTAGCGAAACTAAATCGAAAATCTGGAAACAGAAAAATCAAAAAAAGGACTCGAACTGGGACTCCTCTGGGACTCGAACCAAGGACCTTTCGCATTCCGGGCAAATGCGCTACCACTGTTAGCGTTACGTAAGTATTACAATATTTAATTTATTAAAGTACTAGCTTTTTCCCGCGGCTTCGCTCGCATGGTGTAAGGGGGGTTCCCACTCCGCCTCCTCCACCTCCCCCCCCTCCCCATCTCTCCCTCCCTCCCGCTTTCCATATATTCAATCCCAGTACATCCACTTTTTAAACAGCCCGCGTGCCACCTTTTATAATTTTTATTCAAATTTCTATTTTTCATGTATTTTAAATTTGGTACCTAACATAGGTACCTATTAAAAATATCTAAAAATTCTTGATTCGATTCAAACTGTTAGGGGAGTACCTACTTTAAATAAATTTATCAACTTAAAGATTTTCAAAAATAGAATCCTGATTAAAAATGTCATTCTCAAACACGTGAACTGTCAAACGTGCGATAGTCGTTAGGTTTTCTGAAATTATCCAATTTTCTGCCCAATTTTCTTAATTTTTCTCTCCGTAAGAACCACCCTCGTACTTCAAGGAATATTCTAAAAAAAGAATTAGCGAAATCGGTTTGGCTGCTCTCGAGATTTGCGCTTAGCAACACATTTAGCGATTCATTTTTATATATAAGATTACAATTTGCGGTTTTACTCATTAAGTTAAAAAAAAAGAAAACTTTTTTGATAACTTTTAATAAGCCTGGAATAAAATAGTATCACACCCATTATAAAAAAAATACATACACTCTCGCTTTACACATTTCCATGTTATTATCTCACTTACAAGCCGTTAATAAACAGCAATATCGAATGTTGTAATATTTGCGACTGTTATTATAATAGTGTCGAACATCTCATTACCGAGAGAACCACTACTTTCTACGAATAACCCGACAATATTTGAAAATCTATTCTTACCACCACAGAAAGCCGAAAATCGTGAGTGAGAGGAGTCGTGATGGAGGACTTAGCCAGCCGAGGACATAAGAGAAATAAAATAGATTTTTCATTTTTATTTTTTATGTGTATACCGCACGAATAACTGCTCAGAACCGCCAGGAGCCAATGAGACTATGGCATCCCCAATTTGGGTATGTTGTGAGGCTGAAGGTAGTGGAAAGGGGAAAGAGATGGGGAGGAGAAAGGTGGGGAAGTACCTGGTTACTAAGATCTGCTCACTAAACACGGCTAAAGACTTGTCAAGCAACGTTTAAATGCTGAATGGTGGTCTTACACAGGGCGAAACAGAAGGTACCTTCCACTCTGGAACAAGTCGCAAATATAACTTACTAGCTTTTGCCCCTGGCTTCACCCGCGCCACTTGCCCCCCTTCCCTCCCCCCTCTCCCCCCCACTCCCCCACTTCTCCCCACTCCTACCCCTCCCCACACATCCCCCTCCATACCCGTTACATTCATTTTTAAAACTGCTCGCGTGCAACCTACTAATACGTAACAATCAAACACACGCAGTTTCTCATTTATAATATTAGTATAGATAAGTATAATTTTAACTGGACAGCGCACGTCAAACAATTACTTAGCAACACTTTGCTTTTCGTCTGGACAATAAATGTATAATAAAAAATTTCATAACGCCAGAGCTTATTCATAACGCCAGAGCTTACCAATATATTTAGCCCATAGTACTCGCAAATAATGTAGTTTTCTATTAGCCAAAGAATTTTTAAAGTACATTTATTATTTTTTGCGAGAAAGAGTAACAAACGTACATCCATACATCCAGACATCCTTATAAACTTTCGCCTTTATAATATTGTAATAGGATATTATTTTTAAATGATTTAATTGTAAAATTACGCAAATCGGATTTGACTTGAGAGACTTACCACTCGACCACGGAGGCCGTCAATACAAAGGCGTGTCTCGGTGTAGATTTGTTTTTTTTTTAAATTACATGTTTATTTCTTGTTGATGAAATTTTGCACACTTGACGTTCAAAATAAGAGGAAAAATACTTTCCACATCTAATTTAGAACAAAAAATCTATTTAAATCCTCGGCAATGCAGGGAACATTAGTGTAGGAATTTACACGATTGCAGCGACGTATTTTTTCCACATTTGTTTGTCAGACCGTAAATAGCCAAAAGTACGATTTTTGATCAAACATTGTGTGATTGCTGCAAAGGGAGAATGAACAGGATTTTTGGATGAGAGCATTCGTGATTATATGAGCGAAGGTTTGACATCAAAGGCTTTCGTAAATTCCCAACGTTTTATGTATGAGATCGTCTCATGACTATGTTTTTCAGTAATTCATTCGGTTTTCTTTGAGCGGGGTTATAACATTATATTATGACACCTGTTATTACAGTACTTATTCTAGTAATAACCCCTAAGACCTTTTTAAGGGATTACATAATACAAGTTTTGGTAACTAGGAAGAGGGCAGACCGCCAAAAGTGAGAGAACAAATGAGATTTGATTATGCCGCTTTCCGTAAATTCCAGTCAAATAATCTAATAAAAATATCCCCAAAAATTGTAAAATTTCTCAATTCATCCTAATGGGCGTTTCACGTTATGCTTTTTGTTCATACCGATCCCCATTAGGAATTATACTAAACACATTTGCTTTGCCAAATATTGTCCTGTGTCAAAAAATTGTCCTGTGACAAAAAATATTGTCCTGTGCCAAAACAGCACTCACTATTGTTGTTAATATTGTTCTTTAGGAATTGCTTTGTATATTCGTTATTTCACATTATTTAATTAATTTTTTAAGGACTCTTAAGGAACACTGTAGGTTAATTTTAAGTTTATTATAATTAAGCGCACTTGAAGTGAAACATCACAAAACCGCGCTATATAAATACTACGTTATTATTATTATTATTATTTGCACGATCATTATTTTCACAAAGTGGTTCCAAAGAGAGGTCGTACCTACGTATATCATCGACGAAAAATGGGAGACACTGGGACTTTTTTTTACATTGACTCCATCGGCTTGGAGGGCTTTAAAGCAAAAAATGGACGGTTACCTCGAGAGTGTTTTCCCTTGGAATAAAAAATAATCTACTTGAATTTAACGTTTCAAAGACCTAATCTTGTCTAAATACGTCTAAAAGGGATCGAAATGAAAATCTAGTCCCCTTCAACGGAAGCAATCTTCATTCCGTTGAAGCCCTTCATTGATATGCTTGGTGTAACCTCAAGTGACCAGCTCAGATATGAGGGCTTCATCGAAGCCAGAGTAAAGTTAGCCTCTCAAAATCTGGACGTCCTGTACAGGGCCCGCAGAAACTTTAATAGTACACAACTGTTAACCCTGTACAAATCACAAGTGCGCCCCATGGTTGAATTTGGCAGCCATCTCTGGTCTGAAGCTCCAAAATACCTGAAAAATACCCTCGACTCTGTGAAGAAATGGGCGGTCCGTTTGATAGATTCTCCCAACTTAACAGGCGGATTGCAATCCTTAGAGCATTGGCGTCGGGTGGAATGCTTTCCTTGTTCTACCGGTATTACAATGGCAGATGCTCCAAGGAATTAGCGTCATTGATCCCTTCGGCACCGGTGCATAGTCGGGAATCACGCCAAACGCGTGTCCAACATTTGTACACGGTTGACATTTGTCACATGCGAACAAGTTGCTTCTTTGACTCGTTCTTGTGTTCAACAACTCGGCTTTTTTTTTTTTTTTTTTTTTTTGTATTTTTATTTAATTGAATATAATAACATGTGATACAATATAAGATATGGGTAGTCCCACAAAGCTGTGACAGATCAGCTTGTCTGTAGGTTCTACCATTTAATATTATTACATAACACAGATTAGCCTAGGTTACAATATTAATACTTAATATAAGATTTAAGATAGATAAATATGTTGTTCATTTATTAACCACTTTTTTGTGAGTTTATGGCAGGGTTCCTCATTATTTTTTAAATTAATGTTTTGATTTAACATGTTGTAAATCAAGGGTATCATATATTCGAGCGTTCTGCTACCATACTTATTTGATATTCGTGGTATTTTTAGGCCTTTGTTTTCAGTAAATCTTGTTGTGTGATTATGCACCAATAAATTTTTATACGTGCTTTCTCCCGAATTATCCATAATTATAATGTACCAGAGAAGCCCTTTAATTGGAAGTAGGCCCTCAGACCCATACAATAATTTTAGGTTGTTTCTTTGATTGTAAATGCTAGGTTTAACAATTTTTTTAATTATAGCAGTTTGTAAATTTTGAATGTATTTAATATTAATTTTGCTCGAGTGTCCCCAAGTTCGAATTCCATATCTAAGTATGGATTCGACCATAGAATGATATATAAGTTTGAGAGTGCATCGAGGCAACACAAATTTTAATTTATAAAAATTACTCGCCAAACATCGGAGCTTGTTACAAATTTTAATCACTTGTTTATCCCATTTAAAGTTATTATCTACGATTATGCCAAGGTAAGTATATTCATTTGTAAAATCAATTCTTTCACAGTAGCAAATGTTATCAATTTTTTTATGTATACATTCAAAATTGTGTGCAATTATTTTAGGTAAATTCCACATTTTCAGGCTCGGTGATCTTATATACATACATTTAGTTTTTTTGACATTAATAATTAGTCCTACATCATGAGACCATTTGAGTAGCTCGTTAAAGTCTCTTTGCAATTCATTAATTGCTATTTCCGGGTTTTCATTTGATACAACTAGTGCAGTATCATCTGCAAAAATGAATCTACGGGCTATTTTAAACAGTTTAGACAAGGCAATGACATATATAATGTATAATTTAGGGCCTAAAATTGACCCTTGCGGTACTCCTGATTTTATAAATCTAAAATTACTCATTTCTTTCAAAATCTTAACGTACATTTTTCTATTTGTTAAATAGTTTTTGAAAAATGATAGCAGTTTACCACGGATTCCTATGATTTCAAGTACCTTGATTAATTGTGTGTGGCTGAGTGTATCGAAAGCTTTTGAGAAATCAATGAATAATACCAGTACATGTTTTCTAGAGTTAAGCTGTGAATTTATATAATTAGAAAATTTTTCGAGAAGTTTATCACAGCTTTTTTTTTTTTTGGAATGATTTTCCTGTGATTTGGCTGTGGAATGATTTTCCGGCCTCTGTGTTTCCTCCTTCCTACAACATGAGTCTCTTCAAGACCAATGTTCATTCCTTCTTCTCCTCAAAAAGACCCTCCACACAACATCCCAGGCCCTGAGGGAAATTATTTTCCTCAAGGCCTTCTGTGTGGAGTAATGTACAAAAAAAAACACAGGAGGCCCCGAGCAAAAAAAAATCCTCCAGGTTATAGTCAACCTTGGGGATGCTGTGTGAAGGGTCTTTTTATGAAAAGGAAGTTCTGGAAAGGAAAAAGATATGAGAAATGAATCTGGGTGTCATTGTGTCAGTGACGGATGGATGAATCTTTCCCTTCCACTGCGGTGTAAAGTGGTAAGTCCAGAGCGGAGATGTCAAAGTCTCCCAATCCTTATCCTGAGGCTTACAAAAAGACTAAAAAAATACTAGATTATTTCAAAGGTAAGTGTACGTACTCTGCGCGCAGCATTTAATTAGAGCATCTAAAATATTTTTCTAAGCGATCTAATTCTTAAACCAAAAAACACGATTTTGCGTTACTTAATAGTGCATAATCTTAATAGTATTTTTTATCTAATTTTAAATACAAATGAAAAAAACACGCCACATTTCCACATAATAATAGAGTAACGTAAAACGACGACAGACGACAGGTGTTAAATAATGTCCAAGATTTTACAGTACAAAAATCTGTACCAAAATAGAAATATATATTATTATTTCTTCACTCCGAATCCATATGGAAAGATGACCCATGTGGAAACGGGACGAAAACAAGCACGTGTAAAACGCCCATTAAACGAAGGTATGAAGTGCAAACAAGAACTCGCAATAAGATCCTTATGACGAAAATGGTAACATAGAGCTTTGGAAAGAGGCCTGACATCTTCTTGCTAATTAGAGAAACAGATGGTTAGATGTTAGTCTTGCGTGTTTATACTGATGTACCTAACAAACACACAAACATCACCCTACCTCGGTAAGGGAATGGTATTATTAAACACACTCATTTCGATTGTCGATGCATGGTTGCGTGATTTAAAATTATACTCCTGTATAGTGCGTAACACTATTCTAGTTGATGAACTTTTAATCATCAAAATTGGAACTGAGAAGTTCAAATCATCAGGTAAGCGGTAAAGTAGGTACAAAACATTATTTTATTAATTAATAACAATCCTTTATTTAAAATGTGTATTTACTTTGTGTAAATGTTAGATAAATGCTATAAGATACGTTACTGAGACAACGCGCGTGGTTTTACTGAACTAGATCCGGTGGACATACTTCACCAGGCCGTTCTTATAGCTACTTCATTTTTGAATTCATATTCTTTGAATTGCTATTCATTTCATGAGCGATGATACATTTTTCAACAAATTTTTCAAGTTATCTAACATTCGAAAGGTAAATTTCTTAATTAAATGAAAACAAAGCACTTTGTTTATTATTTCACTTATTTAATCAAAATTAACAACATTAACAAGTTATTTTCCTATCCCTCAATTTTTTTTATTTAATTGTCTTTTATGATACCTTTAACTAACCACTTTTAGTAGTGTTTTTTTTGCTAAAGGTACTTATTTGTCTCCGTTATTTTAGTTAATTTAAATTTTATACTGACGAAGGAACCATTGGTTTCGAAAAATGTTGATAATTTTGATTAAATAAATGGTGTAATGAAAGTTATTTGTTTTCATTTAATTGAAATGAAGCCATAGAGAGAATTTGTGAATATTGAGGGAGTAAATTTCTTCTTCTATTTTTTTTATTTTTCTAGAATCCGAGATTGAGGTTGCGTGTTGGAAGTCTTTATTGAGTTCTAACAAGATTACAATTTTACAATCAATTCTGAACTGGACAGCAGAACAGATTAAATACACTACCGGTAATTTTTACTGGGTCAAGGTTAATTGCGGTTGCGTGAGGCGAGAATACTGTACTGTGTGCGTTGCTGAGCGCCTTTATATAGTCCGGCGAGTCGGAGTATTGCTTTGTCTAGTAGTAATTCTTCACTCGACGACTTTCTCGAAAGCGCCCTAACTGTGCATTACAGGCGCGCAATGGTTCGTAACTTTTCTGGAACGCGTGAGAGGTAGGTAGGTCTGCAGCTCATTATCGATGCGATAGGTACCTAAATATCCAGCCATCGTAATGCCGGCGCTAGGTGTATTTAACGAGAGGCGGCCGGAACGTTCTCGTAAGTTCGGTATTCGAACACTTTAACATGGGCGTCGCTTCTGGAAAGATCATATATTTCGGAAAAAATCCAGAGCATGTGGTAGCAGAGGCTGGCTGCTACATTTTAAATTTTTTGCAATATTATTTTAGAGGGTTACGAATAAGCCAAACATCTTTGAAAAGCTCCTAATACCACCACACTAAACGGAAAATGTTTCGTATGTCGTGATGGAGGACTTAATTAGCCGAGGAATTGAACACGCGACGCCCGGGTGAGACCCAAACGCGATGCCCACCGATCATTTTTAAGCTTCACAAATATTGCAAATATAATATCCCGTTATAGCGGGGTAGTTCAATAAAATCCACACTTTTCTTCTATACACACAATTAGACTTTTATTGGGTGGGTACAATCAATTACACAAGTAGCCAGTTCAATAATCGTAAAAACAGTAGTAACTTAAACGTACCAACTATAACAGTAGTTTTATGGTTATTATATTATAATGACTCCAAAATACACGTATTATCCTTAATTACCTACTCGTCACTTTATACAAAAGATTCAAGAGTGACTTTTACTATTTTCTTGGAGCTTAGCGCGAGACTCCCCGGCAGGCCAAAACTCAAAACTAGTAAGAGACAACCAATGCAAGACAGAGAAAGTTTTCGAGCATGAACACTTCTCAAAATTCGCTCGAAATAACTATATTTGTAACACCGTGATTTTTCACGTGTCTGCGGTACTTATAAGCTATTTTAGGATTAGCCTATTAAAAACGCGAGCTTGTGGTAAAAAATCACAAAATTTTGTTCTCTTAAAGAAAGATTAGTGTTAAAATCATTTTATGATTCTCGTAACGACATAACCTAGGTATTATTAAATATAAATCATGACTCAATCATAAAACAGTTTTTCAGCCATTATTTTTAACAGCTGGTATTTAAGTAAACAATGCTTCATAAACGTCAGCTTTAAAAGGAATTTTCTTTCAATGGGCTTTGTAAAATTAGGCGGCATTCATCCCTCCCCCGGTCCGAACGGCACAGCCTTCTCCTAAACTGATTATTTCGCAGTTCACTTGTCGGGAGTGACGTCAGAGAAACAAAAGCAGTGCGAATCCGCCAGATTCATACAATTTCGATAAAATGTATTCAGCGGTTTGCCGCGTTACATTCAAAATCTTCCCTCATCACCGGTTTAATCTGACAGATGCAATTTAAAAGTTGCTTGAAGTCTTTCACAGTACGTTACAGATTTTTAAATTTTAATTTATATATTTATTTAGACTTTTACAATAGTGCAGTACATGTATTTGACAAAATACAGGAAATAACATAAAATATAAGAAACAAAATTAATTTACATATTTATCTTCATCTTTACTACCTAAGTATAAAATTAAGTCGCTCAAGCTGTATGTATGTGCGCTTAGATCTTTTAATCTACGCAACAGATGCAGTTTTCACCAATAGATAGAGTGATTCATGAGGAAGTTTTTGGGTAGTTATATAATTTGTCAAGGTTTTTTTTATAAATTGGTTGAAATACATAATACTAGCGAGTTCCCGGCATGCGTTGCAATGCCACTAATAAATAAATTAATTCTTCCGGTGTTTTTTCCTTTTCGTTCCGATCTCCTTCCCCTCCGATGTCCTCTTCTCCTCACGCGTTCCCCCTCAACATATCTCGCTTTCTTTCACTTCTCTCAGGCGAACCACCCTCTCCCGCATTCAATATATTCAGTCCAGGTACATTCGAATTTTCAAACAGCTCGCGTGCCACCTATTGCAATTAAAAAAAAATCTATTACAATTATTCTTTTTTGTATATTATGAGAACAATCAATCAAATTTGGTACCTATTAAAAAAAAAAAAAAATCGGTTGGTTCCATATGTTGGTTCCATAGGCGAGTACTTTAAAAAAAATCATTAATTTAAAGAGTTTCGAAAATTGAATTTTGATTTAACAATCGATGGTTTGCAAAATGTTTTGTAAGAGTTTTTGTAATGATTAAAAAAACTTTTCAGATGTAGGTATTATCATGTGGTTGTAATAATCAGGAAACCTTCGCGAGGACCGAAATGAAATATTTTGAAGGTTTCAATACAATTTTGAGAAAGTTTCAATATTTTCTATGCTTAATATAGTACTACTAGCTGACCCGGACACGCGTTGCCCTGGCTAATTTAACGCAACGCCATCTACTGGATGGTTGGTTATCCAAACTTTATAACCACCACCATCTTTGAGTTCATCGCGAAGAGCCAGACAGACAGACGCCGCGGAGGACTTTAATTTATAATACGTAGAGATGGTGCGAAAAATTATAATAATGTCCATGAAATGCTCGAGGTAACTAACGTATTTAAGTTGATAAGGATTAATACTGTATCAGTTTAAATGACTTTCCAATTACCGCATTGTACGTGACCATTTTTTGACAGAATGGGTATGGTAAGCTCTCCGTGAAAGATAGATATCGCGAAGGCAGACAGACAGACGACGCGGAGTACTTTAATTTTATAATACGAAGAGATGCAGAGAAGGGAAGATAGTGAGCTATCCGTGAAAGATAGATATATAAAATTGTCGACTTTTTTGTAGATCTATAAAAGAGGAATATCCCACCATGCATTATTTTGTTATATCTCAAAGAGATTAGGCAGTGTTTTCGATGAAAACTATCAGGCGGCTTGACCTTTTCCAACGATTCTAACAATTATCGTTATTTTTCAACCAGTTTATTTAACCTAAACCTTAACAGATTATATACCTAAACCTTCTCCACTAATCACTCTATCTATTGGTGAAAACCGCATGAAAATCCGTCAAGTAGTTTTTGAGATTATCGCGAACAGACAGACAGACAGACGACGCGGAGGACTTTAATTTATTAAATGTAGAGATATCTGGCCAAGCGTATTTTTTATGAATGTTTAATAACAAAGTCAGTCGTAGGATAGTTTAGTAATCTAGGGTTAAAGACTCCATGACAGTTGATCCCCGACAAAAAATACTGTTGATCTACTTACACAAAATAATTGAATCCCCGAAGGGGTGTGCAGAGAGGATGAACCACCAAAAAACAAAAGTATAAAACATATTTTTATTGAAATGCATCAAAGATAAAACTACTAGTCTATATACTGTCAGCCTTACTAAAAAACCCCGTGAAAATTTTATTCAATTGACAAACGGCCGCGGATGTGAAAACATTACTAATTAAAAAAATTGTTCATAGAAAGAAATACACATTGTTTACACGGCCTGAGAGGGTAGTTTATCTCTGTTTTAGTAATGATGTCTGAACAAGATTTGGAATTTTTCCGAAGTATTTTGAATGTTCTATATATTTATTATTTTTGATAGTGTCGTAAAAACAAATACCATTTATGAAAACTAGATAAAAATACCTTTTAGATTTTTGTATTTGAAATACACTTTAGTTTTAAAAAACTGCCATATTTTAAGATTCAAACGCGGAAAAAATTGGAAAAAAATTTTTTACCAAAATATTTTTTATGAAAGTGTGGAGAAATTTATAAAAAAACTAAATTTAAGAAATACATTCCCTTTATATAATGAATTTGGAAGAAAACTGTCACTTCACTTTATATACCGTTCATACAATTAAACATTATTAAAAAAATATAACAATTGTTCCGAGAGAGTAATAGAAAAATTCTGACACTTTGAATTAACTTCCAAACAATATAAACGTTGATAACTCGAATTTGGTATTTATTACCACACGCACAAGCCTTTTATTTTATTAAATATTATTATTTTTATGTAAGTTTTATTAAACTTAAGTGGATAAAAAATAATTTATTCGAAATAACCTATATGTTTATTTTAACCAAATTAAAGTAACAACAGAGACATTATAAAAGCACCGAAACTGACAAAAATATCGCAAATAATAGAAATTATATTCATTTATGATAATAATATAACAGTGAATCTATCATGAACAGAAATCTTGTTTAAAAACGTTAAATAACTGCGCATGATATTTTACGCGTCACGAGAGTAAAAAAGCCGCGAATTTATAGAAAAAAAATGGCCGCTTATGATGACCGCGCATGCGCAGATCAAGCAAAAACAATGCAACTAACCTAATAAGGTGATCCTCTTATTAGTAATCATGTAAAAACGCAGTGCACTGCGCAAGTAACAAATATGCAGGTTAACCATCGTTAAGGCGTTTTGTTATTTGTAAGGCTGACATGTACTAGCGTACAAGAATAAAGATCGAAAATAAATTCATTTGATATTCATGCCAACCTTTTGTTAAAGGTATTTTTGAAGTCGATTTTACGTTTGAAAATGGTAAAAAATAAACTAAAAAGGATTATTTTATTATAATTTCGGAGGCAACTATTGGGGGATTAACTACCGGGTCACCAACGTGTCGATTCTAAATGGTAATTAACGATTGGAACATTTGCAGATCAGAAAAACAAAGTTTCTATTCTAAATTATGGTCTCTCATAAGGGCTAAGCTAAATTCCACCAGTTAAATAAACAGTATTTGAAATCACAATAAAAATATTCAAAAATCTACCTCTATTGCGCCAGAATCGGCCTTGAACAGAATATCATGATTATATCATTTTTTTTTTAGTAGATACGTAACTGTCAACAGTAATTCAATATCAAAATCAGATTCTCAATAAACCTATTCAATATTCCATGGAACACTATTGTGTGCTGAATATTATTAATCTCCCTTCCAAACAATTACTCAAATGTTCACTAAATTGGAGAACATGCTGTAAAAGGGAGATTTCATTCCAGGTAAGCTTGAACCTTAAACATACTCAGTAAAAACTTTTTCTAATTACATAACTGCTGTCCTTGAACCTTGATTGCTAATGTTAGGGGGAAGTATGAAGTAAAGCTCCATTTGACAAGGTCTCGGTGGTGGGAAATTATATCCCCAATAATTCACTCTTTTAGTGTTCTGTAGCTCGCGCATGAATTTGAATAACTTTGCCGTTTTTGACAATAATCCTTACTTAGACGACTGTAAACTTTTATTAGAACAAAGCGCTCCGCTCGAACGGCTTAAACAGTTCTGGGAACACATTTTTATCTAAATTATCCGCCCAAAACAACAATTAGCATATTTACGACGTGTTTAAAATAAATTTTAATTGTTAGTCTAACGCTTGAATTCCGTGACAATTTACGAAACAAAGTTCAACGTTTAATTATAAGGGTGCTACAAAATGACAACCTTAATTGCAAAAAACTAACATTTAAAACGAAAGTTGAGCAAATTTTAAACATACCTCGTTGCAGAGAAGTTAGAGTCTTGACTTTGGACCAAAGGTTGTGCGATTAACCTGTAAAAAAGAAGAAAAAAATATTAAATCATTATGTTCAAAACCTAAATGGATCTGACTACAGGCAATGAATTCTCCCTTTGTTTGCTTATCTACCAATTCTTTCTTACCATTTGGCAGGCGAGTTTGGGTACCGCAGCTCCGGGAACCATTTATTGGATAACACCTCTGCCATTGGTCACCCCGATGCCCGGGTTGATGGGGGTGAAGTTTGTTCGGATGCGTTTGTCCACCAAATGCGTGGCAGGCTGGGTCGGGAGAGATTGATCAAGTGAAAACTTTTGGCTTCTCCAGCAGGACTCTCCTGGAACATTGCCATGCACTGCAGTGGGAGGGATAGATTCGTCCATCACTCCTGGCACATTGAACCCCAGTAATCACCCCTAATACCCTTTTACTTTCCAGAACTTCCTCCCCTTCCTTTCCTGAAAAGACCCTCCATACAGCATCCCTAAAGATGAAATATATCCTGAGGGGAATCATGTTCCACAGGAATGTAAAAAAAAATCGAACTAAAGATAAAAATACAGGAAATTCTCTCTTTGTTTGTCTTTTCTATCAAATTGGCGTGCCATAGTCCATAGTCCAACTGGCTTAGGACAATCGAACCGTTGGGTTGAAAAATAAGGGTGTTGAAATTAAATCCTGTTTTTGTGTTATCGTTTCGAGCTCCATTTTTATCGGGTTATTTGATCAAAACAATTAATTGTTTCATCCGAGAACCGTAGCATTGAAAATGAATAAACAATGGGTCTCGCTCCGGCGCTGCCCCCACCCTGCGAAGGACAATCATATTGGATTCGCATGGGATCCGAACGCTAATTGGATACATGTCCCATAAGCCATGTTGTTGCGCTATAATGCAGCCTCCACACTCCCAACCATTAGTCAGTTAGCTGGCCGGTGTCATGTACAGAAATTCAGAGCTTGTCCAAATAAAACCTACACAAATTCCACTGGTAACTGATGCCGACTGATCACTGAAATAATAATATGAATTTTGGAAACACGTATCAGTGTGATTAATTTTATTAAATGATATCCGGCTTCCAGTTTCTGTTACGTTGTTATCATTTTTAAAATGCGTTCCGTGAAATGATATTGAATTCTGCCAATAGTCGTAGGCATCAAGTTAAATTAATTGGTTTGGCGAATCAACATGAGCTTTAGCTATCAGTTCGATAGTCCCTATTTACTAAATAACGGGTATATTAAAATTAAACTATCATCAAAACGTTATTGCACAATTTATTAAAGCTACGGTTAGCAAGTAAATCATCCCAAACGGTACATTGTTTATTTACTTAGCTGTAAATATGTTTTGTCTTCCTTTTTTCAATTTCTGCAATCGAGTGGTTCTGCTGACAATTCTCGAATAAAATGGGTATGCGATAACGCTTGCCTTTTCTCAATCCTACTTTTAACCCAAAATCTCGGGCATTTCCGCTTCAAAATCAAAACTATGGTTATTTTCAATGATAGGTATGGTTAGCTAATTGAAAATAATTAATAATTCCTAATTCCGGAATATATAAACTCACCCACTCTTCATTAATACCTAGCGACGGCTCCACCCCTACCATAATAATACATTGTTCCCATCCATATTTCAAAACTGTGAAATCAGTATACATTTGCCCTGAAGAAGGAACAGTCGTTCTGAAACCGGTCAGTTTTACTCAAATATAAAAGTGGTTCAAACAAAGTTAAATTGTTGCATTTATCTATAATGGATAACCACAAAGTTATAGCTACATTCAAAAGTATAAAATTAAATCACTTTGTAAATGTTGCAGACCAATCAAGCAGATCATGATGCGCATCATCACATCATGAGCTGCCGCCATTTCACGAGGAGCCAGATCATGCACACCTGACTATCGGTCTGCGACATAGTCTATCACTCGTTTAATAAAAATTACAGACATGTTTCAAAATCGACGGATTCTTCGCAAAAGAAATATCAGTTTCGAAACGTGTTGATTTTTTAGATTTAATAAATGAAATCTACAAAGTGATTTGTTTTCATTTAATTAAAATATTGTCACAAAGTGAATTTGCGAATAATTTCAATAATTCAAAAAGTAATTCTATGTATAATATTTGCCATTGTTATACCAATTGAGGTGGATTAAAGGTATTTATTTGGGATCGGAACAATGTTATATAAGCTAATTAAAAATAATGGAATATGTCTTCAATTTTTCCTGAAAGGCCTACAATGGCTTGTAAATACACGGTAAAATATAATAATAATAATAATTAGGTACAAAATAGGTAAATGAGCGTTCAAATACAGCTGTTAGTTGGTAGTATTAATAAAAAAATCAGAGTGTGTAATTCACACGCGGTAGAAGTGAAACTAAAAAGTCGATAGATGTCGCTTTCTTTTCTTTTGCTTGTTTTTAAGTGGATTGAAGATTGGATTGATTTCAAAAAATAAAAATGATTTCGTTGTTCACTTGATGTCTACTTAGCTTTTTGGCCGCTGAGACTTGTCAGGCACCTTGCCCACTACGCTATGGAAGGCACGCGCCGAGGTGCGAATATATCGCATTATATTAGAACCGAGTATTTGTGTAAAACTGTGTGGTGACGCATTTCCGTTTCACCCAAATTTCAAGTCAGTGATCAAGAAATTTCACTTCAATAATGTAATTTAAACTATATGTATAAAATTTTGTATCCCAATGCTTTTTGCAATTATAACACAAATTTATTTCACAGCACCACATTTCCACCAGTTTAAGATTAGTCACCCAGATCAAACAATATTCTAAAAGCAACATAGTACGTGTGATATCCATATTCGTCCTCGCCAATTCTTTTTGTCAATATCGCAGCGACAATAAAACTAGCGTTTTATTTTCCGAGAACCGGCCGGAATTCCTTCAGGCCTTTTATTCAATCAATCAGGCATCCCTTCGAGCAAATATCCCCCGACCGCGCCGGCCCGATGCCCGACAGGTCCAACTCACCAAATAATATTACACGAGCATTTTGCCATGACAATAATATATTTATCTGAAAAAAAAACCTACAGTTGTTCAGGGAAGGGATGTAGTCCAGACTCAACCCTGCATCGCTGATGTTTTTGACAAATTGGATTTGATTTGATTCGAATACGCTAGTCTTTGCGCGCAAAATATTTTTGGACCCACGTTAAAAGACTGGAATCTACAAAAAATGGATAAAACTAATGTGGAGTCTGCAGCTCACATTAATTTGTGGAAATAATGCCAGATGACGCAAAACCAAACAACACGAGTAAGTGGGTGACCCATTATAAGTGACTCGGCCACATATCGATAGAAAAGTGGACGGAATGAGAAAAGCCGAATACTGGAGACGAATCTGTGAAATTGAGAACTATCTGAAAACGGTGGAGCAGGTCAAATCACACCTTTCAATAATCAATTTTTCGGGCCTTCACAAAATAATATCATGTCATCCAAATATGCATATAATATTAGCTTGACATTCAGTTTAAAATAGATTCGCTGTTTATTTTTTCATATTTTTTCACTTTATACTATTTTTAGTTTTTTGTAGAAGATGAATTTATTTTTAGTATTTTTCTGAATAAAGTTTATTTTTTATTTTTTATTTAATGAAGAAAAGGAACAAGAAACAAGATTTAATGAATTTCTACGCCAATGAAGAGTACTAGCTCTTGATTATTTCATTTTTATAACATACATTTTACTACTATAAATATAAACTATATATGAATATAATATAAGTATAAACTACAATTATTTCTATATTTTTGAATGTAGCTATTACTTTGTGGTTATCCATTATAATAAAATGAAACAATGCAACTTTGTATAAACCACTTATAAAATGTGCAAATCCGACCGGTTTCGGAACAAACGTTCCTTCGTCAGGGAATGCTTATACTAATTTGACAGTTTAGAACAATGTTTTATTAGGGTAGGGGTGGAGCCGTTGTTATTTAATAATGTAGATTGGGTGGGTAGGTATTAGTGTAGAGTGGGTGGGTAGGGGAACAAATCCATGATTGGATCATGGATTTGTTCACGGCTCCACCCCTACCCTAATAAAACATTGTTCTAAACTGTCAAATTAGTATAAGCATTCCCTGACGAAGGAACGTTTGTTCCGAAACCGGTCGGTTTTGCACATTTTATAAGTGGTTTATACAAAGTTGCATTGTTTCATTTTATTACAATTATTTCATTTTTATAACATACATTTTACTTAAAGTATACAATAAATATAAACTATGTTGTGATGTTAATTTTTGATATGGCATGAAATGAAGTTATTACATTTTGATTGGTGATGTTATGGTTGTTGATTTTTTTAAAAGATTAGTTTGACCTTTTTCTTGAATGATACGAAATCTGTTATTTTTTTTATTTCTTCGGGAAGACTATTAAAAATTTTTATGCCTTTCTAAATATAATTATTGTGCATTTGTTGTGTTGAAAATAGAGGAATTTGGATGTTAAATTTATGCCTTAATGATGAGTTAAGTTTAATTTTTTTAATTACATTTTCTTTGAATATTTGTAGTATTGAATCTTTTTTATAGAGGTATTCAATTTTTGGTACTTCAAAAATTTTGAACAATGATGCTGAAGGGAATGTTGGTTGTTTTTTTAAAATAACTTTAATAATTAGTTTGTGTACCACTTTTACAGGACTTAGGATTTTTTCAATTGCACCTCCCCATCCAATGATTCCATACTGAATTAGTGATTGGACTAGTGCGTAATAGACTTTTTTTAGGTTGTTTAATTTGAGAATATTTCTTAATCTAATGAATATATAGATACATTTCCTAATGCGCTTAACAAGTTCACATATGTGTCTGTTCCATTTCATATGTTGGTCTACAATTACACCGAGGTACTTTATTTCAGTTTCACGGTTTAATATGGTACATGAATTATTACAGACATCTTTGTTACATTTTTTGTTGTGTATAATTATATTAATGTTTGGATAGGTTTTGGATTTATTTATTGAGAAAGGAATATAAACTGTTTTTTTTGCATTGATTGTAAGAAGGTTTGTGTCGAACCAGGTTTTTAGGATTTGGATGTCATTATTTGCATTTTCATTTACAATTTTCCAGTCACTACCCTTAATTATGATAATCGTGTCGTCCACGTAAGATATAACGGTTTCACTGAGGTTTTGTTTAAAAATATCTTTTAGGTACATGATAAAAAGTAATGGTCCCAAAACAGTACCTTGCGGTATCCCAAAATCACTTGTGAGTGGTAGACTTGATGTGTGATTGATTTTTACAATTTTTGTTATTTTGTGAAGATAACTTTTTAGCCAATTTAGTGCTCTGTCATTAAAACCAACAACCTTTAATTTTTGTATTAATTTGACATGCGATATACTGTCGAAAGCTTTTTGGAGATCTACAAAAGTACCAACACATTTTAATGATTTGTCTAAAGCGTACTAGATAATTTAGCAATGGCTTCTTTTGTGCTTTTGTTTTCCATGAATCCAAACTGGTTTTCGTGAATTATGCTATTGATCTTAATGAACTGAGTTATTCTTTTTTTGGCAATTTTTTCAAATATTTTTGCAATGTTTGATAGTAAAAAAATAGGACGGTAATTGGTTGGTTCTTTCGGATTTCCGGTTTTAAATATTGGTATAATTAAGGATTGTTTGTACATGGATGGAAATATTCCGGTTTGAAAACTTGTATTGATTATATGAGTTAATGGTTTTGATACTTGTGATTTTATACATTTGAAATAATTCAAATCGAAACTTATTATTTACTGAATTGTTTTGGTTGTTTGGGGTCAGGTCTTGTTGGATTTTACTAGCGAGGTTTTTTCTTACATTTGCAAAAAAATTGTTGAATACATTTGCAGCCTCTAAGGGTTTATCTTTACAGCAAATTTTTGAGTCATTGTGTCTTATTGTGTTGAATGTTTTATTTTTTAATTGTTTTTAATCGATAATTTCAATTTATGATGGACCAAGTATTTTTACTGTCATTTTCAGCTGATTCAAGTTTTTGTTTGTAGTAGTCATCCTTTATGTTTTTTATAAGATATGTAATTTTTTTTTATAAGCTCTGAACTGGTTTTGTAATGTTATGTTTTCCGGTTGTTTTGTATATTGTCTATAGAGTGTTTCTTTGTGTCTAATTGACATGATTAATCCGTGGGTTGTCCATGGTTTGATTGGCTTAAATTTTGCGAATGTTTTTTGAGAAGTAATATTCCTAAAAGCATTTATGTGTAAACTCAGTTTATTATAAAATATTTTGCAGCATTCTTCTATATCGTTACATTGATATATTTCAAGCCATTCTTTTTCGTTACTTAATATTTTGGTGAGAGAATTTATATTAACACTATGTTTGTATTTATCAGTATTATTAACCGGAGTTGTGGTTGGTAATGACAGATTTTGATGTCTGTAGTCGTATTTAAATATACATGCATAATGATCCATTACAGTTGTTTTTATTACAGCAGATGATATATTTTGTACATCTTTGGTATTGGTGAATATATATATGATCGATACAAGATGGTCATTGTCCAATAATGTTTCTGGTATATCAATTATAATGTGGGTATCCCAAAAAAGACTGCTTTGAAAGCAGATTAATGATTTTTCAGATTTTGAATTTATAAAAAAAAAATATTAAAACTTTGAAAGTAAACGTATCTAAGATATTTTAAATCGCTTACCGATCATTTTTTCATAAAAATAATACCCCTCAGTACCTATGTCATGTGTGGAGGATCTTTCTAAGGAAAGGAAGTTCTGGGACGGAAAATAGTAGGAATGGTGGGTAGGAATCTGGGATCAGTGTGTCTAAGAGTGGCGGAAATACGGATTCATCCCTCCCACTGCGGTGCAAGGCGACGAGTCCATAGCCTCAGACTGTAGTGGTCAAAACTCTTCCGATCGCCACACAGTAGGTGAGATAACGCATCCGCCGCCAAGACCCAGACAATACTAGACAAACCTCACCCCATAAAACCGGGCACCCCTGTAAATCATCGAATGTAGTGAACCACAGGGGTGACTACAGCGGAGGTGTTGGTTTTACAATAAATGGTTCAGAGATGGCGGTACGACGAACGTATTGTCGCGTATCTCGGTGGAAGTACCCACATTCTGCACCAAAACTAGCTCAGATAGGTCGGCGGAACAGGAGGGGCTCTCAGCAACAGAGGTCGTAGGTACCTAGAGCGACCAAAGGTGTGGTACATAGAATATGCCAACACTGCACGTACCTCGTCAAGAAATAAAAGATTTTCTAAGGTTAACATTACTTGTATTGCCGGAATCACACAAATATAGCAAAGGGTACATTTACAATAATTAATCAACACAGGTGAACTAGATTACTTAACTGCGTATGGTGGCGCCTACAAATCGCCTTGCTGGAATAAAAACTTAAATAAAATAAATAAATCTCTCTCAACTCGTGTTTGCTCCGGGGGTCAGTTATGGTTTCGCGAGGTATGGAAGGACAACAACAAAATGAGGGTAAGAGTCGTTACTCACAGGTACCAGGCGGCAGCCGGAGAAGCGTCCCAGGAGTTGCTAGCCTAGAAGCAAGGCAGGCTATGCCCGACAGGAAACCCATCGCGGGCCAGGTTGGTCAGCGGCGGAGAGTAAATCAGCTCGTGCCCCACAGAACACGGGGGTCAAGCGTGCCGCTGTTCGAGAATTCCGTGGAATGTGAAAGCTCTATCGCAGCAGCGGACACAGGTTGTCGCTAGGGGGATTCAACGGAGAGTGGCGGTCGTTGGGGAATCGGGCGCGTGGCCGTTGGGACGAGGAGGAAGGGGTACAGCTGCACGGGGGGCGGGTGGTGTGTAACTCACGGGCGTAGAATGGTGTGGGAAGTCGCTACATAACAGTATTATGAAGATTATTGTAGCACGTTTATTTTAGATTTATATAAAAAATATTATTTTAAAATCTTAGAAATATTGATTGGGTGGATTTTATGGTGGTTTTCTGTTCGATAGATTTTTTTTTTTCAAATTATACGGAAGCGTCTCTGACAAACTTTAAATGTAATGAGATTCTTGGTGTTATCACTTTTTAAATCTGTTTTTATTTTGTCTGACCAAAATAGAAAACGTGGTAGAGCGAGTTTTATGAGGACGTGTCATTTGGTGACAGATATAGCACTACAGATATAGAACATTCCTGAACTACTGAATCAAAAAGTCTAATATTTCGGTTATGAGTGGGCTGCTCTGTACAACTTCATTGGTTTTACTATTTTAAATTTAATTGTACACTATTTTTCACAAACTAATGTTGCACCATAAAACACGTTTTTTATGTGGATAAAGTTAAATGCAAATAACTTTAGTACATTTCAATTTTTCGTTATTTTTGTATTCACGTTAATAACTTCGATATGACATTGACGCCTCTGTAAAAACAAACGTTATTTATTTTTAGCTTTGAATTTAAAAGAGAACAAATAAATTTTTTTGTATGCCACCTTTTTTGTAAGGGTACCGCCACCCCGCCCGGGAACCGTTTATTGGATAATCAACACCCCTGGCACAGGTCACTCCAAGTGGTTCGCTACATATGGCGATTTTGTGGGGGTCTCTGGGCTTATGTGGTGAGTTTTGTCTAGGTCTTGGCACCAGATGCATCTGCCCACTTACTGCGTGGCAGGCCAGGTCGGGAGGGACTGGTTGGGAGAGACCATTTTGCTTCTTTCCTGCAGGATTCTCTCGACGCATCGCCTTGTACCGCAGAGGGAGGGATGGATTCATACGTCCGTCACTCCTTGACCCACTTACCCCTAGATTCCAACTCACACTTATTTCCTTGCCAAAACATCATTTCCTTCCTAACCTTTAAAATACCCTCCACAGCATTCTCAAAGATGAAAAAGGAACTGAGGGAAATTATTGGAAAATTATTAGAATTGATATCAAAAGAGTAGAAAATCGTGTAATTCCTAAGATGAAACATTTAAAAAATATATATTTAATATTTGTAATTGAATTAAAAATTTGGATATTTAATTACCTACCTATTTACAAATCTTATGATTTCAGAGGAAATTTTCATTTTGATTTATTAAATAAGAAAAAAAAATTGAACGTAATTTTAGTAGTGAAGTTAACTAACTACAGCCTTACTAAAAAAAACCACAGCATGCCCAATAACCCGTATTATTACAATAACATAAATAAACCCAGTATACACTAAAACACGTTTCATTACCAATAACCTTTCCTACGTGGTCACACTGTTAAAATGCATTGAAGATCTGACAACATTGTATATGGTTTGAATTTACTAGGAAAGAATGTTGTTTTAATTTTTCTCCGCCAGGGGCATTATGCATTAATTCTCAACGGCCCGCGATGAAGACAGCCCGGTATGTTTTTATGGCGGGATGTCAAAAAATTTTGTTAGTGCCTAAATGTTGTGATTTTACTTAATAATTTCTATTGTAGTGACGAATTTACTCTTCTATTCACATAATTGATATATTTACCATGTTATGTGTGTGGTTTACATCAGTTTAATCAAGTTATTGTACAAACGCCGTACTTTCAAAGTTGGACTGTCAGAATATTGTTCTATAGTTTACTTAAAAGATAAAATTAACATTTTAAGATCTTTATTTTAAGAGAATTAATTAAAAGTGATATTTTTTTATAATACTAATATCTAATACATGTGTTCGCAAACCAACCAAAGAAAGTAACGTCTTTAGAGATGCAAGAAATCTGTTTGAAATGCCGTTATTATTTCTAAGTTATTTTTTTGGCAATAAAAAAAACTTTGAAATTTTTTATTATTTTTTTATTGTATGCACGAGGAAAAAGTGAAGTGATAGTTTCCTTCCAAATTTGTTACATAAAAGGACTGTGTTTTTGAAATTTTGATTTTTTTTTTAATTTCTCTATATTTTGGTGAAAAATGTTTGGGTAAGAATTTTTTTTCCGAGTTTGGATCTTAAAATATGGCAGTTTTTGAAAACTAAAGTGTATTTTAAATACACAAATCTAAAAGGTAATTTTATCTAGTTTTCATAAATGGTATTTGTTTTTACGACACCTTCAAAAATAAGAAATATATAGAACATTCAAAATACTTTGGAAAAATTTCAAATTTCGTTAGGATATCATTACTAAAACAGAGATAAACTACCCTCTCAGGCCGTGTAAACCAAGTGTATTTTTTCAATGAACAATTTTTTAATTAGTAATGTTTTCATATCCGCGGCCGTTTGTCAATTGAATAAAATTTTCACTGGGTTTTTTAGTAAGGCTGCTAGTGTTTACGGATCTACTGGTATTTATTATGTACCAACTTGGCCACCTTAACAGTAATGCCATTACACTGAATTGAATTGAAAGCCTGAAAAAATAACACAATCTTAAAGAACAATCTCGATGTTTTCATGCGTGTCCTTGATATTTCTCTATAAAATGATGTTTCTGAGCGCGATGACAGAATCTTGACAAATCTCATATCCCACATCTCATCATGGCGCGGCCCTCCGTACTTACAGCTAGGGGTGGAAAACAGATTAAAAGCCCACAAATAACCTCCGAGAAGCAAGTGACCCTCAACCCTCCACTTCCCTAAGCTACCCCATGTGACTAGGGTTGGCCCAGTTTTTCTGAGCAACGATTTTTTTTACGTTTACTCCTCACAGAAGGCCTTGAGGAAAATAATTTCGCTCAGGGTCCAATTTGGGAGGCGGGAATGGGTACCGCCGCCCCGGGAATCTTTCATTGGATAACCATTATAACCAACACCTCTGCCATAGGTCACCCCAAGTGGTTCGCTACGTTTGGTGATTTAGCAAGGGTGACCGGGTTCATGGGGTGAGGTTTGTCTAGGTCTTGGAGGCGGATGACCAGGATACTCTGTACCCCAGATTCCTACTTATTCTTTTTCATAATATTTTTTATTGTTTAACCATTCACACAGTGTTAGTAATTATTACATTAACCAAATTGGTATTGGGATGTGCATAGATATTTTATTTTTATTTTTATTTTATTTTATTTTAAATACATAAACGGCTATACTGCCTTTTTTAAATAAAATATAATAGAGTAAAAAAGTAAGAAAAATAATATCATTACATAAAAGTAGTTTTAAACTTTAAAATAACATACAATTATTTTGTGTATCACAACAAAAAATAACAAAAAAGAACAATGAGAAATATCACATTTCATTTCAACATGTCCATATTGCGTATATAAAGTTACATTATGGAAAAATAATTTTTGAGTGCATGTTTATATTGCGCTAATTTTAAGAAATAAATGTCGCCGATGTTAGCATATTCATTTCCCAAAATGTGTAATCGACTCATTGGTGAGTAATAATGTGATAATGTATGTGTGTTATTATAGTAGAACGGTAGAGTCAGTCTATTGTTAGCGCGACCAGGGCAATGAAATCGTATTAGTTCTATTAAATCAGGGGTATCCAGGACCGAGTGAATTATTTTATATAATATTAATAGATCACAGATTTTTCTGCGATCTGATAAATTTACGAGATTAGTCCAGTTTAATAACAAATTCTCTTGGAATACCTATTTTAAAATTAATATACCTAAGGAATCTATGCTGGACTTTTTCAATCGCTTGAATATGGATATTGAAATGTGGAGCCCAAATCGTAGAATTATATTCTAAAATGCTTCTCACTAGCGTTATGTATAAAATGCGAATAGTATCAATGTTACAAAATTGTTTGGTTATTCTAATAATAAATCCTAAAATCTTCATTGCTCTATTAATAATATTATTTATATGGCTAATAAATGTAAGTTTTGAGTTAAAAATAATACCTAGATCATTTATTGTTTCTACTGAGTTTAATATAATTTTGTCAAGATTGTCTTCATAAATAATCGGTTTTTTTATTTTATAAAATCTTATTATTTGACATTTACTAATGTTAAGTGCCAGTTTATTGCATATACACCAATTAAACAAGTTGTTTAAATTTTTTTATAAAATTATGCAATCAGAAACATTTTTAATTTTTTTATATAATTTTAAATCATCAGCAAATAAAAGGATATCAACATCGGAAAAAATGTCTACAATGTCATTAATAAATAAAATAAACAGTATTGGTCCTAAATGGGAGCCCTGTGGCACACCACTAGTGGCAGAAAAGGCATCCGATATTACGTCATTTAACTTTACAAACAGTTGCCTATTTGTTAAATAACTCTCTACCCATTTAAGAAAGTTCCCGGTTATACCCATACTCCTTAATTTATTTATCAATATTTTATGACAAACTTTATCGAACGCCTTGCTGAAGTCAGTATATATCGAATCTACTTGACATTTATCTGCAAAGGCATTCGCTTTAAAGTTTTCATATATCAGTAGATTTGTCAGAGTTGATCTATTCTTCATGAAACCGTGTTGAAACCTTGTTATAATCCCATTTAATTGAAAAATAATTTTATCCAAAATAATTTTTTCAAAAAGTTTTGGAATAGTTGACTGTATACACACAGGTCTATAGTTGCGTATATCGCATTTGTCACCTTTTTTAAATATGGGTGTGATGTAACTATTTTTCCATGCAATTGGAAAATATCCCGATGACAATGACATATTAAAAATTAAATAGAGGGGATACGACAAGGCATGTATACAGATATAACAAGGATATTAACACTACAATTAAAAATGTGTAATCAAGATTTAGTTGTTACTAGGCAGATATGCTGGTAGTAAAAAAAAAACAGAAATAACAATAATCAAAATGAAATATAAATTATAGTAAGTGAGCAGTATCAACAGAGCAAAAGAAGATAGAAAAAAGAAAAGACATGATAAGTAAGCAAATACGTAAATGTTCTTCATGACATATCATATATGTCTATATGGAATTATGGAATTATTGTTGTTCGACGGTTGATTCTTCGTCATTTCTCTGTAATTTTTTTAATGTTTTATCACAAAAAAAAAACTAAATGAAGTAGACACCTACTTGAAGTATCGCCCAAGTGAAAAACCACTCATCAGGTTTTAAGTTTGGCTTCAAATGGTCTTAAATATTAAATTAAATGAAGACAATATTAGCGTAACTCAATCGAAAATCTGCAGAAAGAAAAAAAAAAAAAGATATTGAGGCCTCTGGCACTCGAACGCAGGACCTTCTGCTTACATGGCAAATGCTCTACCAACTGAGCTAAGGTGTCTATATCCAATTCGATCACTTTTAACTGTATCTACTTCGACTAAGAACTACCAATATTATC
The DNA here is from genome assembly GCA_929108145.2 of Limnephilus rhombicus. Classification (NCBI taxonomy): domain Eukaryota; kingdom Metazoa; phylum Arthropoda; class Insecta; order Trichoptera; family Limnephilidae; genus Limnephilus; species Limnephilus rhombicus. The sequence goes on from OV815278.1 coordinate 40,683,293, forward strand.
TTCATTTTGTTAAAGCACATATTATTAGCTGCTATCTTTATATACGATTGCAAGATTTAAATCCGAACTAAATGCTATCGAAGATAGGGTCTGGATAATTATTTATCCATTTCATTTTTAATATACGACATCTATTGACTTTTCTGCAAGTCTAGTCTTAACTGTGTTTAGTGACTAGATCTGAATAGCCAGCTACTTCCCAACCTTTTGCGTCCCCATCTCCTCCCTTCCACACTCACTTCAACCACGCAGAGGTGATAGACCAACTTGCTAGCTGAAAGCATTTGGAACTTTTGCGGAATTCACTTTAAAAACTAAGAAACAATAACTCCACATCTCCAGAGAAGATACAGTAGGGCGCAGAGGATAGACTGTCACACGACTATCCAACTTAGTCTCGGCGAACACCCTTTGCAACATTCAGGAAAATTTATGACAAAACTATTGTATGACTAATAGCTGGCAGTTCAGGGCTAGGTCGCAATATACGGTGGAAATGGTGGTACTATCGCAGTGCGTTAGTAACGAATTAATGTAGGTACGGTTAATTACGCAACTTACGACTCGGAAGATTAGCATCTAAACTTCATGCCTTTGAGCCAGCTGCACGCGTTATTATATGTATACTAAAACTCTTTGTAAACATGCGAACGCCGGCGGTCATAAACCGAGCGCTCATTTTAACAACTGAATAATACACAAACATCACACCATTTCTCTACAGTGGAAGGCAGAAAGGACGGAACGATTCACAACTCCACCTGGATAACCCTTATTTCATACACGAATAACGTCGTCTTCAAAAAATTTACTTTTTTGAGAATCACTTGGTGAAACAGAAATGTCTTGATTATTGTTAGCACCAAGTATAATTGAACGTAGTTATGCAGAAAGCAGCCAGGCCACAATTTTGGCAAAAATGAGATATTGTTGTAATCTTATGGAGAAGCGTCGATTCTATGTTCTATTAAAACCAGCCAAGTCGCTTTCATACAAAAATTCATAATAATCGCCTTCTTAAATATTTGCTGATCACAAAAACACCGTTTAACAATCTACAGAAAGCGCCCACAGCACTCATATTCAGCAGAAAACAGCCAGAGACAACTGGTCGATCTCGTCATCACAACTTGCATTTTAACGATGACGTTTACCTGATCTGCAGAAAACGGTCACGGCCCTCGTCTGTTTTCTACTCTATATCGTTTGTACCGAAAATTTCAAGTGGCGATCTATATAGATATATAGAAAGCGCTCTCGCGTTATAATAATAACTTGTTTTTTCAGAAAAATCAATAATTTGAAGAATTTATTATCATTTATTAATAATATTACATAAATTCAATGAAGTCGAAGACTGGTAGACAGCATTTGTAAACCGGTTCTAATAACAATCTACTTACATTAATTTTAAAATTTAGTAACTGAACCTATCATCTAACATTATTTTAACGCATATAAATAAAATATTTTTAGTAAATGAATGATAAATATCAAGAATGAATATAAAATAAATTATTATATCTATGTATATTATGTTTCACAAAGTATTATGTATTAAAGTTCAAAAATTTATATTTCCATGAAGATATTAAAAAATCCTCAGAATATAAAGTTACTAACTGTATATAATAGAAATATATCTACATAACTACCGATTTAAAATTAAATAATAAAGCATAATTTCATAAATTTTGTGCATTTGGTAGCTCTGGCCGTTTCTACGGAATGTGTATTTCGCAAAGTAAGGTCGGACGGTTGATTGCTGAGCACACATTCTCAATAATGTATTCTACAGAAAGCAGCCAGACCTTATAAAACACCAATATCTCTAAAAACACCCTTAAATTCACTTTAAAGTTATAAAAATTTGATATCTATATATTATTTATAATTTTTTGAAGTAAAAAACATCCTAGAACGAAATTAGACAAAAGTGCTCGTATCTCCATTTGAGTTTTTAATGGCTGGCTACTTTCTGCATAACAACGTTCAATTGGCTGCGTATGGCGGAATGCTTTTGTGTTTATTTTGATCAAAAATATTCTGTCGTAAGGCAATGATGATCTCTCGTTCCTTCATATTCATCTCAAATCGCAAGTATCGGTGTTCGAAGAGTGGACAGCAATCATCGCATAATATAATACACAAAACATAATACAAAAAGTTCATATTGAAACGAGTTAATACCAAGTGAAAATAACAAAACACATGGTAAAAAACGCTGAGAGGAATTAATCCTGCGAATTTCGGAGAATTTTATTTTATTTTTTTATTTTTCTTTATTCTTTGAATTGTTCGTTACATGAATTGGGCACATGCCTGTGTTGTGGTAGTTGATTTTCGTATACAGTATATTAACAGATGCAATGTAAAAAAATGTGCGAGAATATAAAAAAATAAAATAAAAATATATATAAATATACATATTATATAAAATAATATTAAAGAAATTTAAAGAATACAAATGAATATAAAAGAATGTAAATGACTAAAGAGTATGGAAACAATAAATTACTATAGAGTATAAAAGAGTATGAAAGAATATAGTGGAATATAAAAATAATATGAAAAGTATAGAACATAGAAAGCAATACATGAAAGAATATAAAAATGACATAATTATAAAATATATAAACTCGAAGTAAGTACCTACTTTATAGAGTATGTAAATAAGAAGTGATAACGATTATAATGAAGATCTGTGTGTACGTGGTTATATTGGTAGGTACATTATTTCAAACCAATTTTTGTACAAATAAATTTTGGAATAAATTTATGTTTCGAGTCCGGCGAATTACACTGGTCACTTTAGTAAATTATTATTGTTACAGTGGTTTTCTGGTGGCACTGGGCTCTGAGTACATAAAAGGTGCCAAACAGTTTTAAAGAATTAGTTTTTATTTATTTATTTATTTAATACAAACGGCATAAGTATGCCATAAACATTAATTACATGTCAAAAATTCATATTCAAAATATTAGTAATGGTAAAACAGTGTTTGTATAACAGTTAATTGTGACGATACATTGGGAAGTGACACCAGAGATACATTTACATGCAAAAATCTATAATAAAATATAATTAATATTTTTTTAATCCATCCAATTACGCATCCCTATGAGTATTTACTTTTAAATATATAATCATAGCCATCATATTTTGACATAGGCCCTGATGGAAGTTATTTTCCTCATGGCCTCCTGTGTGGAGTTAATGTAAAAAAAAAGTACACGAAAGAAATTTTGCCGAACATTATCATGCTCCTAGCTAAAACTATCACGAAATTTTAGAAGTTTAAAAACATTATCATTAATTTACGCTTTAAATTGCTATCCATTTAATAAAGTTTTTATAAGTCACTACTAGACATCCTCAATGTTTATAAAAGTGTCATAATCTAAGTTTTTAAACTTTTTTTGTAATATTGTTAAAATTGAAATCGAAAATTTCTGTGGCTATTTCCCCTAGGAATTTATTTATTTGTTTATGAAATTGTTTATTTATTACGGGAAAGTGGAGCTGGAATATATTTAACAACTAGCTGAAGCACCCAGCATTGCCGCGGCTTTACTCTGCGGGGTGGGAAATGGGCATGGGGTGTTTTTTTTAAAACAGTGACCTTCCTCTTGCTTTTAATGTCATTTGTAGATTTATATTAAAAACAAACCAGCATACTTTTTTTATGCACGAAGTGTCCAGACCAGAAGTAGGCAAAAGCGGGAAAGTGTTTAACAGAGAACACAAAAAAGTCATTTGGAGCATTCGATTTTTTTTAAATATAATTTTTGTCGCGTTTAACACATTAAATCGTTGATATTAACACCGATTTTTGGTCAAATTTGACCTAAAAAATCAAACTTGATTCATTTACTCGAAAACGAAAGCTCAAATAAATAAAAATGGCACAAGTCACAAAATCGACTTCAAACGTGATGTAAGTTTATCAGTTTCCCGCTTGTTCTACGAGTTTCCGGATACCATGTATAATTACGTATATTATAGATAGTTAGGGAGATTAGGACTAAAAAGATTGTTTGGTTAAACGACCAATTTTAGCATAAAATAATGCATTCATAATTATGGGTACAATAATGTTCCAGAAAATTAATTAAAAAATACTACCTATTTAAAAAAAAAACTTTTTGATAATGCATTTTTGTTTACATTACATGGAACCAGTTATTTCATGAACGTCGCAATATTTTGGCACCCCTAATCCATGGCAGTGTCCTTAGGTGACACTTGTCCCAGCGCGTCCCGGTTCGGGCGATAATCGAATCATGCGACCTTTACGTATGAAAAACCTCCCTGATTGAATTCACGGAGACCGGAGCCAAGGTCGGGGGTGAAACATCCCCCTCATAGCGCTCAGAGGGGCAAATATACTCTAGGTTACTATTGCTTACTTGCTTACTACTTTCTGGTAGATTCACTTAGTCGACTGAATTCATTCATTTTTATTTTTTTTATTTTTTGCATTTTTTATTAAAATTTTGAAAATCAGCAAAAATTAATTCCTTAGAACAGTGAATTAATTTAAAACAAACTAGTAGGTAGTGAATTAATGGCGACCAGCCAAACACAATGGCATAATTATTCATGTGCGACCCGATGTTTAATAAATTTATCATGTTTTTCATCTTTATCTTTATTACATAGTATAAAGCAAAGTTGCTCCCGCTGTCTGTATGCTTAGATCTTTTAAACTACGCAACGGATTTTAATGCGGATTTCACCAATATATAGAGTGATTCAGGTTTGGGTATATAATTTGTCAAGGTTTTGTGTAAATTTTTTGAAATGTATAATTTATAAAGGGAGCGGGCTGGCAAGCGGGTGGTGTGGATTTAATATGCATGCAGATTAACAGATGGCTTTAGTTAACATCAACTAAGGTGGCGGCGAGGAGGGAGGGGTGAACGTGGGCTAAGGACCCACCAATTTTCTTTTAAATACCATGTTTATCTGTGTTATGTTCAATTTATTTTTATTTACCCCTGACGAAGGTTCAGGATGAACCGAAACCGGTTGGATTAAGAAATAATGAAGTGGATTTAAAACAAAGTAATTTAATTGTGTTTATTACAATTATGTATTCCCACAAAGTGTTTGCTACGTGTGAAGAATTAGTTATAAAGGTTGGTTAATGGCGTTGTCAGTAGATGGCGTTGTGTTTCGTTTCACAGCAACGTGTGTCCGGATCTGCAAGTAGGAGCAAGAATGTAATGTCGAAAAAAGTGTTTTTTTCATTAGCTCCACACAGGACGCCGTGAGGAAAATCATTTCCCTAGGGCCTATGTCATCTTAGAGAATACTGGATGGAGGACCTTCATAAGGAAAGCAAGGATAAAAAGTTCTGGGAAGGAAAAAGGTATGAAGGGTGGGTAGGAATCTGATGGTCAGTGTGTCCAAGAGTGACGGACGTATGAATCAATCCCTTCAACTGCGGTGCAAGGCGATGGGTTGAGAAAGTCTCGCTGGAGAGGTCTCAAGGTTTCCTTCAACTAGTCTCTCCCGATTCGGCCCGTCACGTAGTAGTTGAGCAATCACATCCACCGCCTAGAACTAAACAAACCTCACCTCAAAAACCTGGGCACTCCTGCTAAGTCACCAAACGTAGCGAACCACTTGAGGTGACCTATGGCAGAGGCGTTGGTTATCCAATAAAGGTTCCCGGGGCGGCGGTACCCATTTTCGCCTCCCAAATTGAAAAGGATGTTGAATGAAAAAGTTTAATATTCACAAAGTAAGATTTTTATATTTTTTTAAATAATTTATTGCCATTTGTTCAATGCTTGTGGTGAGCCGTGGCACAAGTTTCTTTATACTCTTCTCGAAGAACTCCACCAACAAAACACATGGTAAAGTGCCGCCAGCTCTTTCCCCTACTTCAGAACCTCTTTCTGCACTGCTCACCGGTTGAAAATTTATTTTCATCCATATATGCCTTCAGGGAGGTGAAAAGATGAAAATCTGAAGACGCCAAGTCAGGGGAATACTGGAGGTGGTTCAAAATGTCACAACAAAATGAGTTCAAGAACAAATTGGTAGCTAAGGCTGTGTGAGGACGGACGTTTTCGTGAAACAAGCGCACTTCTCTGGTTAGCATTCCCCTCCTTTATGTTCAATGCTCCTTTTGAGTTTTTTAAGGTTTTCACAAGATCATTGGGCATTGATGGTCTCCACCTGACGCAGAAATTCAACCAAAATTATGCCTTCTCGGTCACAAAGCACTGAGGCCTTTTTTTTTGACCGAAATTGTGGTATTGAATTTTTTGGCAGGTAGGGAATTGGTAGGACTCCTATACACGACTGTTTTTTCCCAGGCCTGTAATAAGTCACACACTATCATCTCCAATCACAATAGAGCTTAGAAATCCTCCCCTTTTTTCCTTGTAGGTTTTACTCCTTCCGTAAAAAGCGGATTACAGAACTTGGCGGGATTTTTTCCCGACATCTGTCGCGCAATTGGAAACAATGTGAGTTTATGTACTACCATGTACCATGTATCAGGAGACCCCCTTCTAATACTCAGAGCTGCTAACCCTCAAAAAACAAAAACAAAAACCACAGCCGGTTATGGTCACAGTACACTTACTTTGTGAACATCCCCAGTACAAAGTTTTGTCCCGACACATTGTAGTCGCCATCATGCGTTGGAACAGTGAGGTGCGTACGCTTGCCGATGAGGCCTACTTTTTGAACGGATGTTCTGTAATCGCAACCCAGCGTGCCTTTCAAAATCGCTTTAATTTAGCCTCTGTCCCGGACCGGAAATCTATTGTTAGGTCACTACATTCAGACAAACTGCAAATTTGACAAGAAGAAGAACTGGAGTCCCTTGGCCTATTAGATCACCGAGCATTGATGGCTATTTTGAGGTAACACTTCCCAGAGCACCTCATCTAAATTAGGGGCGATTGAAGTGACCGGCGCGCTCTCCCGATTTGTCCCCTTGTGATTTTTTTCAATGGGTTTTTTGAAATCCCGTGTTTATGTGCACCGTCCAAGGACCCTACAAGATTTGAAGACGAGGGAAGAAATTGCCAGGATAACGTCTGATATGCTGGCAAGAGTCATGACAAACGTCAGAAATTGGTTTACTCAGTGTATGGCGAATGGGGGGACGTCACCTACCTGATTTGATAGGTCTTTTTATAGGCGGACATAGCCTATATTTGTGGAGAAATCCGAAATTCTCTAGCCACCCCCCCCCCCCCCCACCCAGGATAGACCAATATTATGACGTTGAAATTAGCCTATTGATTTTTTTCTCAAGTCAACTTTAATAGGGGGGGGGGGGGTGATACCAGGCCCCGGGGGGTGAAATCCGCCCCGGACATCCGGAAAAAAGGAAGTTATGCTGCCGCACCCTGTATTTTCGATAGAAAAAAGTAATAATATTTTATGTACTCGTGTGTTGTTAGGTAAATAGAGCCGTATTTTCGATATTCTGAAAATATTCGATATTGTATATAGATTTCGTAACACTTTTACATAGTACTCGTATGTTGTTAGGTTAATAGAGCCGTATTTTCAATATTCTGAAAATATTCGATATTGTATATAGATTTCGTAACACTTTTAGATAGATTCCAGTCGCTCGTGTATAGACTGTACTCGTATGTTATTAGGTTAATAGAGCCGTATTTTCGATATTTTGAAAATATTCGATACTGTATATAGATTTCGTAACACTTTTATATAGATTCCAGTCTCTCGTGTATAGACGTCCGTTAAAACAAATCAACATTGAATTCCGCGTCGAATTGGGAATCAGATTCAGTGCGTCGTGCGAAGTAATTGATCATTTTGATTCATTCCGACAGTTTTGCCACGTCTATTGTAGTGCGGGTTTTGTGTGTATCGCACTGTTGCCTATAATTGGTTTGTCATTTTGACTAACAAACGTGAAACCAATTTTGTCAGTTATTCGAATTAAATAATCAACACCACAGATGGGCCAACGCACACAGGGCCTAAAATAAGCCCATGGAAAAAAAATATTTTGTTGAATTATTGGATGTTAAAAATAGTGTTCGATGTACCCTGAGCATTTTGCTTAAACCGCGAAACTTATTCTGATGAATATTTAAGAAAATATAAGTACGACATTTTTCAAACACGACCAAATTTGCGAAAAAGGTATCTTCACCCTTTATTTGATCGATTAAAAAATAAAAATAAATCATACGTACATTATACAATAATACGTACATTTTAACATTATTTGTATAATTTTCATTGATTTTGGACTTGAAAATCTGGAATTAATAATTATGAAATTTAAAATAATTGCAATAAATTATCAATATTTATTTTATTTTGATGAACCCCATATCTAACTTTTAAAGAGAGAATAACCAGACAAAACCGGAAATATGTCATTTTTCAATCAAATTTTAGACGTTTTGACTCTTTTACACAAAAAATTATAATTTGATTTCCAAAGACTGTTCTTTTATCTAGTAAAGCTATGTTTAAAATTTTGAGAAAATATGTTTATTTTTAGTACAATAAGGTTTTACCACAGGTCTTTGGCAGATTTGTTTAATGTTCAATTAAAATTTTGTATTATGCAACACCCACATATAATTAAGCAGTAAAATAAATCAATCAATTATCTAGGAAAGATATGTTTCAGAATTTTAATTTAAGTTTAAATAAAATCATCAAAAAAAATCCCCGCCAATGTTTTGTGACGAAAATACTTTCGTTTGTACAAAATACTTTTATTTATTTACGGTCTTACAAACTAATATATTTAAGATTTTTTGCATTCTTATTTTGATTAGATATTATTGAAAAATTATAAATTCTTATGATTAAAAAATAATTACAAAAAGTTCATAATTTTAATTGTTTTATCATCACGCCTTTCAGCATTTTTGAATGTACGTATAAATTAAAGCAAATTTTTAATGAAATAAAATCGATATTGAGTTATTATTTGAAAAAGCTAGTACGGAGAATAATAATTAAATTTCTCATCGGAACCGCCCTGAACAGTTTCAAGGGTACGATCGCAAGATCATCGTTCGACGAAATTTAAATTCCAGTTAATGGCTCTCAACTTTAACTTTTCACTACTCGCTTTTAAAATTTTCACTTTATAATTTAATAATAAAATTTTATATTTTATAACTTTACGAAATAATATACACAAGAAGACGCAATGTATTTAAATTTTCGGCTCTCCTAAGTACAAGCGTCTGCTTTGTCAGGAGAGTACGTATTATAATATACTAGCTGACCTGGAGAACTTCGCACCGCCTCAGAATCAATAAAATTGTTATGTTAAGTTATTAGCTGAATTAAATTCTTTTTTTTTTTATTGAGTTATAAATTACACAGTGAATCAACTATCGATGCGCGGCTGTCCGTGTTTTCTTTTTGTCAGTATCAGAGATGTCGTTGTGGATGGATTTATATGTTTTGTGATTTTCTTACTTTTCCACTTACTTAACGTTGTACGGTGGGCAAGTACGTACTCCCAACCGATATATTTGCGATCAGGAGTAAGGCAAGGAGGGTGTATGTCCCCAATCCTGTTCAATGTATACATGGACGAATTATCAAATCGCCTGGACACCAGGGCGGGCTGTCGTATTAATAATTTATGCCTAAATCACATAAGTTATGCGGACGACATGATTCTCCTAGCTCCGTCGATCAAGGGGTTGAGAACATTATTAAAAATCTGTGAAGAATATGCAAATGACCACAACATGATGTACAACCCCAAGAAGACGGAACTAATCGCATTCCACCATGGAAAAAATCCCGAGAAAATGCTCCCTGTAAAACTTAATGAAGAAAATATAAACGCATCTAAGAATGTAAAATACTTGGGACACATTATTACTGAAGACCTCTCGGATGACGGTGATATTGAACGACAGCGGAGAAGTATCAGTATACTGTCTAATATGATTGCCCGAAGATTCTTCAAATGCAGTAACAATGTAAAAAAAACATTGTTCAATGCATTTTGCACTAACCTATATACATGTGAAACATGGTGTCACTACCGTACCAGCTCAATAGAACGACTGCGGATCCAATATAATGATGCTTGCAGAATTATATTTGGATACAGAAGGTACAGCAGCGCATCTTCAATGTTTACGGAGCTAGGACTACACGGATTCGCCGGTCTGATGAGACACCGGGTCACTGGAGCCAGGATGCGGCTAATGGCTTCCGATAACAAAGTGGTGATCGCAGCCTTCCAGCACCAAGCGCCACTCCTGAGCGAGCGCTGGGCCCTAGCTCACTCCAGACCACGTCCTACATTATAATTGATTATTTATTTTATTTCTATTATCGCTTATGTCTTTTATATTTGTTTGTTCTATTTACTTTTTTTTTTTTTTTTACTTTATCTGTTGTGTAAATATGTACAACTTTATGGGACGTGTGGGATTGCACTATCCTCCCCACATCCTGGAATAAACATTTATTTTTATTTTTACGCACCAGATTTAAATGTCCGGGTTTAATTTTCCCCACAGGAAAAACTAAACCCTTTCACACACTTCCCAAATGATCATCTGGTCAATTCACGTTATGCAATTGCACTATATGTATTATAATTACAAAACAATACAAGAACAACATGTCAACCTACCAGAGACCAGATGGGAAAATAATTCACCGACTCCAGATATTTTCATATCAGAGGGTTCGGCTCTGTGGAATTCCTAATTGAACCTATAAATCCTACTGATCCCTCAATATAAATATTTAAAAAATCTTTTGTAATCCTACATGTATTTAAAATTACCGATTTTTGCATTTTTATGTATAAATTCTTTGACAAATCTAATACGCCTAAATTTTGAATCAGAGACCTAGGTATAATGCCAGTAGCCGAAATAACAAATGGTAATATTTTTATATTCCGAGAATGCCAAATTCTTTTAATCTCATTTCCTAAATCTGTGTATTTTCTAATTTTTTCAGAAACAGTTTTTTGAATATTACAGGAATTTGGAATAGCTACATCAATGATATAAGTTATTTTTTTAATTTTGTCATGTAAAACTATATCAGGTCTATTATGACTAATTGTTCTGTCTGTTAGTATAGTTTTATCATAATATATTTTATAAAATTCATTTTCTAAAAATGAATTTGGTTCATATTCATAATATGGTACTATATTACGGCAGTCAATCAAGTTATGTTTAATTACCAAACTTTGGTGGATTATTTTTAAAACCTGATTGTGCCTAAATATATACTCGGACGGCGCTAATATAGAACATCCCGATATAATATGTTCTATAGTTTCCGGAAAAGCCAAACATTTTCTACATAAATCATCAATTTGATTTATATCTTTGATTATATGCTTCCTATAATTTTTAGTATTAATGACTCTATCTTGAATGGCAAGCATAAATCCTTCTATTTCTGCGCTCAACTCTCCAATACTCAACCATTTGTTTGACGAAAGTTTGTCAACATACGTTTGGTTGAGATAATTGAAGTGTTTTGCATGAATAATTTTATTTGACCAGGAATCTAATAAATCCTGGTTAGTATTTATAAGAATGTTGGCATTCTCGTCATATAAATTTAAAGGTGTAATGTTTCTATCTGCCTTACAAATTATTTTGTGCATTTCTGAGCTATTAGCTTTCCTATGGAAAAAATTTCTAAGCATTTCTACCTGATTGTGTTTCAAAGATGTTATTTTGACTATACCTCTACCTCCTAAATTTCTAGGTAAATTAATTCGTTCTAAAGCTGAATTTATAATTTAATTTATATATAATTTCTATTATTTATTATTATTATTATTATTATTATTAGGGGAATTTCGTTTCATTTTCTTTATACTTGTGCCGGAGATTTATTGTAATTATTGTATTTTTCCTTTGGAGAGTTGCAGACATCCGTTCACCGTTTGTCTCATTTTCAACTGTCGACATTTAATGTGAAAAAGAAAGAGGGGCAGCATTACAAGTTTAAGAACGACAAAGTTTGACACGTCGACAGCGTTTTTTAATTTTTGGAATGCACTCACCATTCAATATTATACTTATCACAATTAATTAATTAATTAAACTTATTGCTGCAGCTCTTACAAAAGATAAGAATTCGTTCCATACAAAATATATAAGGATTCGGGGCGGAGACAAATCCAACAAATCAAAGAACACAAAAATCGGTCCAGCCGTTCTCGTGTTATTAATGGCGTAACTAACCCGGCTTTGTCTAATATATTGAGAATACCGAACTTATTTGTAATTTTCATGAAAGTGTAACTTCCTAACATTATATTTATAAATCTGTAATGTTGCATGGTAACAGTATAAAACATTTGGTTTTCTGAATTTGAATTCTTCAAAGAGAACTTCTAACTATAATGTAATTCGTTTAATTAGGATTGTTTTGAATATTAATTTTAGTGCTACGTAAAGCCGTTGTGTGTTTATATCGTTAAATCTACTTTTTTTATACATTTTGCACTTATAAAATATCATGCTGCAATAAAATTTAAGGAGAAATAAAAAAATATTTTTTTTATTATTTACAAAAAATATGATTACACTGAACTGTAAAAACTATTTTTTCCCTTCATTTTTCTAAGTTTGCTCATGAATAATCAATGATTTTTTAAAGAATTTATGATACGTTACCAGAAAGAATCTGAAACATGCAAAACTATTTCAAAGATTCAAATTTCTCCTCAAAAAAGTTCCCGGCTCAACAATAATTTATCAGCACAGCGGTGGGAGTGTTTGCGAATTTTCTCAACTTGGCGCGGCGGTCGAATATCACACGCCGTTCTCGAAACTACTTGCCAAGCCGGCAATAGTATAAAAGTCAGCAGCGGGCCGCGTACAGTCAGTCGTTAAGTCGCCTCTAGAAGTCACACACATAGTAATACAGTGCCCAGTTTATCAGTGAATACGCTCCAGTGCGGTACCCGCCTACCGGCCAGGCCCCCGGCGACTCAGAGCCGGAACCTGTGCCGGTGCGCCACGACCTTCGAGGAACATTATCTAGCAGCTCACATGGTTTGCGGCGGACAGAGATAGCTCAGAGATACACTTCGCCTCACAAGGTTCACCGCTGTTCATCTCCGCGACTCAAAGCGTCGAGCGACATCCTGCACGGCTAGGTCTTCTCCACCACCACGGTGCAGAGCTACATGCTGGTGATATGCAGACCTGTGGTCTGCTCCACCACAGCATCATCGACCTTCATCATCAACGTCACTGCTAACACCACTTCTGATTGCACTCACTACTACTCGTGTCTACACCATCTGACAATTATTACCATCTGCTACGTAGCTCTCAAATAAAGACTTCGACTGACGTCTTTCATTTCGTCCTCCGTCTCTGCCAATCCGCAGTCCGCAACCTCAGATATAGCGAATTTTGATACTCACTTCGTGATTTATATGGAATATAGAGGCTTTTGAAAATCAATTCACTTAAGGGGAGTGTTTCTACGCCCGCCATCTTGGCAAAATAACTGCTCGGGATTTGTTGAATTCCGATATAGCGGGTTTTGATAGTAACTTATTAAATGATATAGCGGGTTTTGTTTCTCGCTCGCAGTTTTAACATGGTTTTTGGTCGTGATAAGGGAGGTTTTGAAATTCAATTTAAGGTTAGTCTTGTTTCTCGCAAAAATTTGAACAAGATGTCATGCTCATAACATTTTGTCGAAAAATTGGATATAGCGACTTATTTAGAATACCACACAGTAAATCTAAATATGCGCAAAACTCTGTAATAGTACGTATCTGTGAAACTTACAATGCCTTACGAGATGTAGACATTTTCAACCATGACTTGAAATCATATAAAATGCAGCTTAATAAATTAATAACTTAAAATACTTTTTTTTCTATTTTTTTGTGAAAATTATATTATTATCAACCATAGTAAATAGTATAACCATATAACTATGTTTTTTAATAATTTTACGTTTTTCTATATTATGTTTTATGTTCTTTTTTATGTTCTTCTTTCCTTTATTATGTTTATTTTTTTCTTTGTCATTTAATAAGTTGAGTAGGTAAAAATACTTAAATACAATATTTTTTAACATAATGGAACTTAATTGGTCTACAACATATGAATTTTATTGTTATAATCATCTTTCTGTATGACTGTTTGTTTCCTCAATAAAAAGAAATAAAAAATAAATAAAAAATAGCGGGTATTGAAATTATAGGACTCAAAGTACCTCCGCTATACGTAACAGTTACTTTATTTTATATAATAATCATTTAATATAACAAAAAAAGCATCAGTGTCATCCATTTTCCGTAAACAAATAAATAAAATATTGTCATTTTTTTAAATCTACGTAATTATTACAGTTCATTGTAATTTTCCATTTCTTGATTTCTGGATGCCTGAAATAATAATGTCAATTCGCACAAAAATCAAACTCGTAATTAATTTTTGATCGGTTGCCCGTGAGTTTATTTTTCCCGAAAATGTAGAGTTGGAAATGGCCGTAAAATTGAAATTATAAATTATTCAGGCCGATTTCATCGCTCTATTGACAAATCAAATAACCATTCGCCCGTCCCCATCCCCTTGTCCTTCCTCCTCCCTTCTCCCTTGCTTCTGGTACTGCTTCCAAGGACCGGGAAACCTTTTCTTTTTTTATGTAATTTGAATATGATAATTTATTGTAATTTCCCCTGAACGAAATCCAATATGTCGGACACAGATGATGGTATTTTGTACCTTTTTTAGGTTGTTCGGAGTTCTATAACACCGAGTAAATCAACATCGGAAATATTTATAAGGTGAATAATAATATTTTGTCAAATATTTTATTTAAATAGCTGCGAGCGTGTTAGTTCGCAGATAAAACAACCATAAATAATGTAATAATGTGTCACATTACACAAAATAATATACCCATTAATCAACTAAATTGCAATTATAAGTGTTGTTTGGTTTGGCAGCTGCATTTTTAAAATCAAAATCAGATACAGGTATCATTTCAAAGGTGTGATGTAGAGTAATTGAGTATTTCATATGGAAAGAATACGATAGATGGCGGTAAGCATATAGCTTGCACCATAGCTCGCCAGATGGCATTGGCGTACAAGAAGCAGTCACAGCGATAGACTTGATGAGCTCCACTGGCAAGGCCGCAGAGATTTACCTACCCCCGAATAGTAAACAGTCGTAGCTATCCAGCTAGGTTATTCCAGTAATAAACACTTTTATATTCAAAGAACCTATTGTATTTAATAAATACTATCTGCCGAGGAAAGGGCAGACATAACAATTGGCGCAGCCGTATTAATATAATTGTGTGGAAGTTACGCGTGCGGATAATAATTGGTGCTGGACACGGAGGACTAAGTCACTGCTGGAGTGACTTGCAGTTTTTGGCAAGGAATCGGAAGAGATTCTGCTCGAGATTAAAGAGCATTTGGTTCCGTGGCTACGGACTGGATAAGAAAATTTTTGTTTTAGGAGAAGTGAAATACCGCAAGGAGGCGATCTGGTTGTGGATCAGTGGATTAATTAATAGTTTCAAGGACGAATCATTGGATTAATCAGAAGACAAGGATAAAACCCAGAGGGAGACCAGAAGAGTTCCTGAGATAAGTATTTTTGCTTCTTTGAGAGGGATTATTTGTTATTGTTTTCGGGTTAATTTTTTTTTGCCGAGTTATTTGTTGGGAGTTATGGAATCGGGTAGAATACCACCGTTTTGCCATCTCTCCGGAGACTGGGGATTGTTTCGACTTCGGATAGAGCAATTTTTCGTGATCCATGATGACAAAGCGTCTGTGGAGAAAAAACGGGCTTTTTTATTGAATCTCCTTGAATCAGAAACTTTGACCTTACTAATTAATCTGTGTTTTCCAAGTAAAGTAACGGACTTATCTTTTGATAAACTTTTAGCGCTTCTCGACAAACATTGTAACAAAAATCGTTCAGTTTTTAAAGAACGGGAGAATTTTTTTTTAGCAAGACAACAACAAGGCGAGACGATAAAAGATTTCGCGGTTAGACTTCGTTCTTTAGCAACGTATTGTCAATTCGAAACGAGGCTTGAAAAGAACCTTATAGACATGTTTGCAATCGGGTTGTTACCGGGGCGCGCGAAGGATAAAATTTTCGTAGAAGGGCAAACGTTGTCGTTTAATGAAATAGAAGGACTTGCAGTTAGTATGTCAACTTTGGATAGTACTAATACAGTTAAATCAGAAGTAAATCTAGTAAAAAAACGAGTTACTAGCGATGGGTTCAAGCGAGATCAGCGTAGGGAACGATCGACGAGCCCCAAGGGTAGTTTTAACACGAAACCAGCTTATAGGTTAGGATCAAATACAGGTACGAATTTTAGATCACCCGTGGGTAGTGTTAAAAAACAGTGTTTTATTTGCAAAAGGAATGATCATCTTTCGTTTGATTGTAAATTTCGTAATGCGAAATGTTTTAAATGTAAGGGCGTTGGGCATTTACAGAAATTTTGCAAGAATAATCCGATAAATCCCATTTTTGAAAATCACAGGGATAGTAAAGTTTTAGTTGCGTCAATTAGTCCGATTACTGCTGAAATTGAAATTAATAACAAGAAGTTTACGGCAATGATTGATTCCGGTTCATCTTTATGTGTGATGCCGGAGGGTATTTTTAAACGACATTTTAGTTCAATCATTTTGTCACAAGACAAGCGGATTATTTCAGGTTATGGAAATAATCGTTTAAAAGTCGTAGGAAAGGCGATTTTTGATGTGAAATTTGAGGGTAGGAACAAAAATATTAGTTTTATTGTAGTAATAAGAGGAACAGAATTAATTGTGGGTAGAGATTTTATGGAATGTTTCGATCTTGGGATAACTTCTCAGGAGACAATTAATTTAGTGACGCCGCAAATGAGGAATGGAGAAAAGTTTATTCAAGATTACCCGGAAGTGTTTTCGCAAAAGTTGGGAAGATTTAACAAAGATAAAGTCCATTTTAAAGTAAACCAGGAATCGGATCCAATTTCAACTTGGAGTAGGGTACATGTAGACTACTGCGGGCCGGTAGCAGGAAAAATGTTTCTTGTAATTTGTGACGCTTTTTCCAAGTGGATCGATTGCTTAGAGGTTCCAAGGGCGGATTCGTTTAACACGATTAAGGAATTGAGAAGAATTTTCTCTAATTTTGGTAACCCTGATTGCATAGTTTCGGATAATGGAACAGCATTTTCTAGTGTAGAGTTTAAAGAATTTCTTAAAGAGAATAACATAGAATTTTTAAATTCACCAGTCAAATTCCCTCAGTGTAATGGACAAGCTGAAAATTCAGTTAGAACGGTAAAAAATTTTTTAAAAAAAATTATGGTTAGGAATAATTTTCCAGTAAATTATGAAAGTAGATTATGTGATTTTCTATCGGATTATCGAAATTCGCCACATTGCACAACGGGATTAGAACCGGCAGTCTTGATGTTTGGTAGGAGACTGAAATCAACTTTTAGTAGTTTAATTCCTAAAACCACTCAGGAAGAGGTGTCAGAACAGAGGAAAATAGCTAACGATAATATAAAAAGGAGTCAAGATAATCAAATAAGGAATTATGGGGGCGTAAAAATTAGGAATTTACATGTTGGACAAAAATGTCTGGTCAAGGACTTTCGTCAGGTGAATAAAGTTGGTTGGGTTAGAGGTATTGTAGAAAGGAAAGTGGGTAAAAAAGTTTATATCGTTAGGATCTGTGGTACTCCGTTGACTTGGAAGAGGCATATTGATCAGTTGAAGAGTTTATCTGTGAAATGGGAAGAGGAGAGTGAAGATAATAACCCACCTACCGCGTCTGAGGTCACGAAATGCGCTTCAGACGAGTTGGGAACCTCAGCTTTGTTGAAGGGGCTAACGTGGAGTTCTCTTGATTTCAGATTACCAGCGGATGATCGAGAGCAAACTACTCAACTAAGACCTTGGGAAGGAAGGCTCCGTTCAAAGCGTTCATAAAGGTCCCTCCCAGAGAAACAGAAATATTTAAATTGAAATATTTAAAATCATGACTATGTTTGGTTGAATTTAGTGTATAAAATCGTGTATAAATGAAATATTTAAAATCCTTTTTTGTCAATTGTATAACTTCTTTGAAAAGAACATGTCTTGTACTTATTGTAGCCAGGGCTTGAGGTTAGGTGGGGGAGGGTGTGATATAGAGTAATTGAGTATTTCATATGGAAAGAATACGATAGATGGCGGTAAGCATATAGCTTGCACCATAGCTCGCCAGATGGCATTGGCGTACAAGAAGCAGTCACAGCGATAGACTTGATGAGCTCCACTGGCAAGGCCGCAGAGATTTACCTACCCCCGAATAGTAAACAGTCGTAGCTATCCAGCTAGGTTATTCCAGTAATAAACACTTTTATATTCAAAGAACCTATTGTATTTAATAAATACTATCTGCCGAGGAAAGGGCAGACATAACAAAAGGTTTTTAAATTTTTAAATTTAAAAAGAATTTAAATATTTCACTTTCTTAACACAAGTTTTCACTCAATATTTCTTAATGCTACTCTTTGCCCTGGAAGACATATTATTCTCATATAATCAAATTATGGTCTTTCTTACTAATCTCACGGTCTACCTTATTTGATCACTCTCAGTCTTTACTGAATTAGTGCATAATTTATTAAATTTTGCACTAATTCATTTAAAACATCAGTTAAAAAAAAAACTATAGTCTCAGGTATATTCACTGCGAATTAATCTGTGGAAAATAATTCATAATTTTAAATGAGTTTCAGGTGGACACAACTATGGGAGGGAGTTAATGATAAAGATTGGAATAATAAAGGACTACTTACCCTTGTCTTGCGATATTCTTGTTAATCTGAATTGTTCTTATGGCTTGAGGGATATTGATATCTTGCATAATCACACTTAAAAGATTCCTTAATTGTGTATACTGAGGGGGTAATAGGTGATCACTGCTCAGATTTCGTAATTAAGTCGATATTAAATTGCACCGAAAGTGTTGTTCATTGCACGGCCTTCTTTAATAGACTGATTGTTCAATGATTTGTTATTGCAAATCTCATGTGAAAATAAATTAGCCACACACTGTCAGATAAGGATAGGTGGAGGAAGGGAGTGGTACATGTATATTTGCGTCAACAAAGGCTGTGTAAAAATAAAGCGCATTCAAATTTGGCTAAAAAAAATAACTTTGACGGAGACTCACATCTAAACAAAAAATCATTTGAATAACAATGAATTAAAAATAGACGAATTAGGAAAAAAAGCAGTTTGCTGACGCATTTGATTATAAACTGGGAATTTTTTTGCTTCCCCTGCAAAATTTGGTAAAACTCACATAGCCGGTTTTGCAACCGCGATATTTTTTCATATGTAGGTATATTACAAATAATAGGTATTTCTACAAAAAAAAACAAACGTCTTTCTTATTTCATTGCGTTTCTCAGAATCTCGAAAAGTGGTTTTTACAATAAAGATGAACTCTTTATATGAATTGACATAAATAATCGAACCTCTATTATATTATTACGAGAGAAGAGATTTTTCCAAGAAATTTATGTGACAAAATGCGTTCAGCGGTTACTTGCAAGTCACTAAAAGCCGACTTTCCCATTAATGCGTGAATTTATCGATATTATTTTACCAACCCACCACATAAACAAACGAGCTTATTATGAATGTCCAGAACAAATGGAACTATTGGAACTATGGAATTAAGGCAAGACATATAGATATGTGAAGAAATGGGGAAGGGATGGGGAGGAGGAAGGTTTTGTGAAAAGTATTACAAGTCAAGTCATTTCAAACAACGCAGCATATCGATTCTGAATGGTAGTTTTTCATCTGGGTTAATACGGTTAACCAAACCACACAACTACTTTGATAGCGATACCAAGATCTGCTGTGCATGCCACATGTCAGAACAGACGTTTTGGCTCGGTATGGTCTTGCTGACCAACGTGTCTCTTGATTTCTTCAATATAAAACTTGAAGGTTTCAAGAGATGCTAATAATATCTCGATATTTCAAACCATGCTATACATGTTTTAAGAACAACGTCTCATCTGTATTATAAATGGATGCAGTTTGTTATAAACTGGCAAAATTGGTTTAACAAAATTTTAAAATCATTGAGGAGATTGTAAAAATATTTGTATACACCTTCGTATATCTTTCAATTTTTTAAATTTTATTATTAATATTTTTCACAATGAAAGTGAAAATGGCGTTAGCACACATAGAAATACATAAGATATTCCTGAACTTATTTCCGTAGAAAGATGTTTTTGGAAACTACAGATATTGCCAGCGCAATGATGATAAATCAGTTACTTTCTATGTAATAAACTACCATGGAATTGCCAACCCACGATAGCTGGGTTCAGAACAACGAGCTTACAACTCTTCTTGGAAGTGGTATTACTTGCTTTATTTAACGTATTCTTTTTGTTACCACTATTATAATATAAAAAATGAATATTATTAGAAATTTATTTATTTTTATTTATTTGTTTGTTTATTTATCTATTACAAGATTATACATGTATATACATAATTCATAAAAAAAAAATTGACTGCCCAAGTAGGAGTATTCCCGTTTTAGGACAGTCAAATTATTATGGATATGAACAAATGGAACATGATTTGTACAAAAACGAGAGAAAATTGATGAAATAAGAAGAGAAATTCTCAGATGAGTTCTCGTTTTGTCTAGTTAGTTCACTTAATTATTATTATTAGAAGGATACATTATTCTGTATATAACCAGTAGTTATGTTAACTAACTTTTCACTGAAGACCTCGCTTTCAAATACCTATGTTTCAAATCTCCTCTGTAAGAAGTTGAAAAATACGTAAGCAGATAAAACAAAACATAATATTACCTACCACCTCGGACAGGCTCAGCAGAGAGGTATTTTATATTAAAAAAAATTGTTCATAAATTTAGAGTAAGTAATTGTAAAATTTGTCCAAAGAAAAATCAATATCGGCAGGTAGGTACCATAATTTTGAAAAATGTGGATCAGGAAGTCCAAATAATAAACACGACGATTTTTTCAATTTTACTAAACCATTAAAAGTTCACCATCTTGGACCGGAAACGGAACATACAAACAAATTTACAGACGAACGAAATGCAAAGTGGTCGAGTTAAAATGTTATAATAAAGCCTTCCGGTAACCGAACTCTACCTGAACATGAACACGCGGTCCTACTTCCTTCTCGCATCCTTTTCGACGCAAACCCTGAGTGATAATCGAAAATCTTTTACTGTGGAACGTAGAGAAAAATTATGGACAAACCAACTTCAAACGACCCATAAAAAATAATATGTTTGTGTTAAATTACCTTTTGAAACACAATGAACAAAATATTATAAAATCATTTAATGCTAATAAATATAACTACCTATAACTTACCATTACTAAGATAATAATTAAACCAAAGTTATTATTTTATAATGTTATGAGGGGAATCTGGCTGACCAAACAACTCGTGGTGAACCTTAAAATAAGGGTGCCAAAAGGATAAAACCGCAGCAAAACCTATTTTAAATTGACCCTCGTTCTACCGACGCTCAACGCACGTCAAAAAGAGGTCAACTTTTTCACGACTCCCAAATATTTTATACTGTACCCCAGTCCCGGGAACTCCGGATATTTATTGAATAACCAACACCTCTGCCGCAGGTCACCCCAAGTGGTTCGTTACTTTTGATGACTTAGCAGGGGTGTCCAGGTTCATGGGATAAAGTTTGTCCGAGACTTTTATCTCTCCAGCCGGACTTTCTCAACCCATCGCCTTATACCGCAGTGTGAGGGATGGATTCATACGTCGGTCACTCCTGTAAACATTGACCAAAAGATTGCTACCTGCCCTCATAAACTTTTTCCAGAACCTCCTCTCCTTTTAATTGGATGGAAAATATTTTCCTTAGGGTCTCCTGTATGGAGTTAATTTAGAAAAATTAAATTATCACGTCGGAATGTAACAAAATACAGTTCGCTCAAATTGAGAATTGAAACGTTGCTTGAAATGGCTTCTGCCTTGTTTAGTGGCCAGATCTGAATAGCCAGGTACTTCCCCACCCTCCTCTTCCCTATCTCCTTCCCCTCCCCACTGCCTTCAGCCTCACAACATACCCCAATTGGGGATGCCATAGTCCCACTGGCTCCAGACGGGAGCGGTTGGGACTCTTGTGCGGTATTCATATAAAAAAGGTAGTGTGCATATAATTTGCGTATAACAACCACAAAATCAATGGGAGTCAGAAAATATATTTGATTTTATAACAGTTTTACCAGATGTACCATCGGATTATTTTTATTTATTGGTAGAGCGAAAGAATCTCATCAGGATTGTGAGAAGAAAAAAAATAGGGTTCTTACTTGTGAGATTAGATTGGACTGGTTAATAAAAGACTTCATTTAAAAATTACAAATTTTAATATATTTAAATATTGAAAATATAATAAAACATTAATGACCTTTGAGAGACGGGTTTCCAAAGTACCCAAACAACATAACCTAAAAGGTATAAACCGATAACTAACCAAGAAAAGCATCAGACCATGACATGATTCCTAAATTACTTCTAAAACTCGGGAGCACTTTAATTGCGCCACTTTACGCGCTGATGGGCTGCAGCCTTAATCTTGAGTGGAAGACTCTAGGGGACGCTTCCGAGGATCGCATCTGAGGAATGCTTCCGCAAACCGTAAACTCCTTGGAAGACCCAGGGAATGCATCCGAGTAACAGGCCCCTTCACCTCGCCAGGTAGCAGGTTCCACGCTGTTGACCAGGATCCTGGCTGAGCGCACCAAGGAATCCTGGGTATTTGCTAAATTCAAGTAGAGAGCTCCGTTCAAGGTTTTTCCACCGAGAATTCGTCACAACTACGGGTAATAAAAGCCAAGCAAAGCCATAAAGGTGCTCTCCCGTAATTCACATCACCGTACGCAACAGGATTACATGGATTGTCTCCAACACAAACATGGCAATGCCATGTGAAGGTTAAACCGACCGATTACACCCGCTTAGTTACTATGGGTCGCGTTTATAAAATAATCATACAAAATCATAGAAAACAATCATAATGATCCGGCCCGCGAAATATTAAGAATATATCAAAGGGATTATCCCACATTAAAATTTTAAAAAATATCACTTGGGTGACTAGTCGAACTTACGCCGCTTCCCGTTTCGGCGAAAATTCAAAATTAAGAAAAGGTAAAGCGATTCAACAATTAAATATGCAGCCAGACGGAGGTTAATCAAGTCAGGATAATAATTATTACTGGTGCAATAATCATTATCGTGACAATTTTATTAACTTTATGGTGAAAGATTCATATTGACCCTCCGTGTACATCGCATCTTTTCACCATCAGGAATATAGTATGAAATTGAAACATAATAATGTTTAATGTACCTACAGCAGCTTTGCGTGAAAGGAATGTTACGAACGATACGATAAGATTGTACCACCACCGCACCGACCAGGACTACTCCTGTCCCAATGAGACCGGTATACCAGGGGGCACCGAGTTGTTAGGACTTTGAACATGTGCTTAGATGGTTGAAAAGAGGTTGGAGTTTACATAATCGACCGGTATACATTACATAGCAACCTAATAGGCCAATATTGGAATTTAGGATGGGCAAGAATCAGGGGATTGATTGAGCGTTGCTTTTTTCTTCCCTTTATTTGTGCCTTCCTTCTTCTTGCGTCTTCTCGGCTCTTGGGTCTTCTTATGTATTTTTGGCTCTTCTTGGATTTTTTTTCTCTTCTTGGTTCTTCTCGCTTCTTCTTGTCTCTTCTTCTTCTTATCTCTCTTCTTGTCTCTTATTGGATCTTCTTGCCTATTCTTAGTTCTTTTTAATGTCCCTGTGCCATAAGTGTGAAATATTTACCTACCATATAATTTGGTGTCAAAAAATATCTGTTAAATCTTAGAACGTCTTAAATGCGGGTTTCTTTAAGGATGGATTGTTTCATAGAATGAACAATTCATCAAATTTCAAACAAAATTTTCTATCATTTTGAAAGTTCTATTCAAGTTCTGTTATCATATTATAGCGAACCAGTTGCTTTATAAAACTGATACGACAAAAGAACTCGAAATTTACTTTTACAGAAATTAAAATTAACTTTGAAATTTGATGAATTCTTCAAACTCTGCGAAACCACCAATCATAAGTATAAGTACATAACATCTGATAAATAGACACGAGGCCCTCAAGGTTCACTAATAAATAATTCCTTACGGTAGCCAAGAATTCTTGCTTGACAACGATTTCAACATAATCCGATTCTTCTTCCGACAAAGAAGTACCATTTAGCAATAGAGGCATTAATATTTTAGTATAATGAAATTTGGCCTCTCGTCCGAGGAATTAGTGCTCTTTTTCGGTTGTGTGGACAATCCAATCCCGCGAACAAAGGGTGTTCGTACAAAGGGGTGTTTTGCTGTATTTTGTTTTTCCTTGTTTGCTAAATCCGCGCTAACACGGCGAATAATGAGGAAATCTCTTTGTGCACGCTCTCACATGCTAACTCTTATTGTGGCGATAATTACTAACCGAGGCCAGGGGCGGCGCGCGGCGAGCAGTGGGCGGTAAGGCCCAACACCCAATGGTTTAAAAATACACCGTTCATTTTAATGCATGGGCTGTTTCATGCATTACAAAAAAATGAATGCTGTACAGTTGTACAATGTGTAGCGTACAATAGTCCTAGCTGTCCGGAATTGGGGTAGGTATGCATTTGTAAAGTTGAAGAGTGATGTGGAAAAATCTAATCACTAAACTTAGTTATAGGTCACCATTAGCCGGGGTGACCGGGTTCACGGGGTAAAGTTTTTTCTGTCTTGGCGGTTATTGAGTTTGCCCACTTACTGCTTGGCGGGTCGGATCGGAAGAGACTGGTGGAGGGAGACCTTTTGACCTCTTCAGCCGGACTCTCTCGACCCATCGCTTTGCACCGCTGCGGGAGAAATGGATTCATAAATCCGTCACTCTTAGACACAGTGAACCCCAGATTTCTGCCCAAATCTCGTACCTTTCTTTTTCCTGAAAAGACTCCCCAAACAGCAGCCGCAAATATGATGTAATATGCGGGAGGGGGGGGGGGGGGGAACAGGGGCCTCTTGTGAGGAGCTAAAGTATTTTTTTTTTGAAAATTATTGGTGGTCTTTACCAGGGAGATACTGACAGTATCTTCCATATTGGAACTTGACGCAAATATACCTCTTAACAAACATGATTTGAAATTTTCACAACCAAAATTATCGTCGTGATTCATTTTTGGGTTATTATACCGCGTTGCACTTCTTTTGAAGCCAACGTTTTGGATAACATTTTAGCAGTCTGAAACGTAGGCTAAAGAAGGAGGTAACGGAACACGGCCTAATAACCCAAAAATAAATCACGACATTACCTCTTGTTATTTTATATTAAGCCCTCGGGTGCAGATAAAACAAATCATGTAATGAAATGTTTTCGCTCAACATTAAATTTCAATTTGAATTGCTGTTTTTAAACTTCTTCTTCTTTTTCTTGTGCCCTGTCCGTTCAACGGATGTTGGCGATCATGTTGGTTATGCGGACTTTGTTTACTGCGGCCCGGAACAGCTCTACGGTAGACTGGCCAAACCACTGTCTCAGATTTTTCAGCCATGAGGTTCTCCTTCTTCCAGGTCCCCGTCTTCCGGCAATCTTTCTCTGCATTATGAGATGCAAGATCTCATACTTCTATGGATGTCTCATCACATGTCCAAGATATTGAAGTTTTCGGATTTTTATAGTTTTAATCATTTCTTTTTCTTTATTCATCCGAACCATAACATCTTCATTCGTTACCCTGCCCATCCAGCTTATTTTAAGTATTCTTCTGTAGATCCACATCTGCATCAAGTCGCCTAATTAGATCTTCAGTAAGCGTCCATGCTTCCATTCCATAAAATAATATCGGAATCACGCAGCATTTGACCATTCGCATTCGTAATCCAAGGTTGAGATCATTACTGCAGAACATATTTTTCAGGCGAATAAAGATTGCACGAGCTTGCTCAATGCGGCAATTGATTTTTTTTATTTATTTTTTTTTTTATTAATAAATTTTTTTTTGTTACATACATAAAAATATTACAAAAAACATTTCTTTTGATAAGAAGTAAAAAAAAGGAACTATAAAATTAAATATGTAGCTTAAAGATAAACAATATTACAATTTAACAAAAAAAAAAGATATTACAATAGTATACATATATGTATGATAACAAAAAAAAAACCCACATAGGCATCGCCAGTTCGTGGGTATATTTAAGTTTTTTTTTAATGCAGTTAAGTTACAACTTGGCAAATTAATCTTTAAATTAGTAAATTTAAACATAATTATGGTTTAACATATTTATAGAACAAATAATTCCGTATTTACAAAACTAAAGTTAAGAAAAGAAGAAAAAAATATATATATATGAAAAACAAAAAAGGTTAAAAAAAAAAGGATTTGTAAAGTTATAACAGGTATGATGTTATAGCAGGTATGTATTTGTGTCATTTGTAGTTACCCAAGTCTTTATTAATTTTTTGTATATGCTGTAAGAGGATAGGTTTTTAGATTTAATTTCTATAGTCTGATACAGTGCATTATAGATTTTTGGTGCAATGAAAAAAGCATGTCTCTGCGCAAGCCTAGTTTTGCATAGGGTAACCTCAAATGCATTATCTACTCTACTGCTGGAGCGATTTTCGTTTTTTGTAAAATATACATTTCGTGAAAATATATATTTCAGACATTGCATACAGTAGATTTTTCTTATATCTAAGAGTTCAGCTTCTTGGAATAATTGCAAGGAGGGGTAGGTAACATCTTTATGCAACATTATTTTTATTATTAATTTTTGAGTAATTTCTAGTTGCTTAATATGGGTATCATAATTTCATCATTTCAACCGAAGGATCCCATCTATCATTTACATTGCAACCCAAGTATACAATACTCTGTACATTTATTTTTAT
The DNA here is from genome assembly GCA_929108145.2 of Limnephilus rhombicus. Lineage (NCBI taxonomy): Eukaryota > Metazoa > Arthropoda > Insecta > Trichoptera > Limnephilidae > Limnephilus > Limnephilus rhombicus. Next base: position 40,710,310 of record OV815278.1, read on the forward strand.
TTTTTTTATTTTAGCGTATAAAATATAAGATTTAGATGATGTAATAATTTGCGTACATGTTCATGTTCAAATATGTTAATACTACTCTTCCATGGAAGCATTAGCTTGTGTCTGGAAGAGTAGTGTACATTTTTTAATGCTATATTATATTATAAGTTCTTAAATTACAATGTGAATAAAAAAAAACAATAAGTTGTAAGTTCGGCGATATGTAATTACAAGTATTTATCTACTATATATAGACAATCAAACAATTTAACTATTTGGATAATGTATCTAGAATTATTGTGATTAGTTGTTAAAAACAAAAAAAATTAACTTATTTAAAGAACGGAGTATCACTTAAAAACTGAGTTATAAGTTATTCTTGAGATTAGATTAGTCGGAAACCTTTTTTTTTTTTTTTTTCTTTAAAATATTTTTTAACAGTGTTTATTAATTGGATTTTATCATTAATTTTTCTAATTTCATCCGGTAATCGGTTGAAAATAAGTCTACCTTTATTAACTAACCAATAATTTTGTTACATCTATCGTATTTTCTATAAAACTTTTATTAGTTTTTGTAATAATATTTTTAATTTATATACTTAGATGTAAAAGTATTTAGTTGTCATCTCCTAAACACAAGCAACTGCTTTATTAGGAGAGCGATTGAAATATTGTTGTTATATAATGTTGTAAAATTGTAATTATAATAAATGTTTCAGAGAATTAAAAAAAAAAAAAAAGTGAATAATTTTGTGCGAAGGAAGTGTTTAATTTTGGGCATGAAAAAATATATTTATGTCTAGTACGGTTTTCAGTTATAAATTGATACTTTTCTTTATCTTTTATAATTTGATTCAATGCATTTCTATTGTAAAGAACATTGAAAGAAGGTACTTGGAATTCCTTAAATAATTGATCCGTTGGGTAGTCAGAAGGTTTTTTTATTATGATTTTAATTATTAGCCTCTGCACAATTTCAATTGGGGAAAGATTAGTTTTGTATGCGGATCCCCAGCTAATGATAGCATATTGTAAAGTTGATTGAACCAAAGCGTAATATATTAGATACAAGTTTTTTACAGATAAAAAAATTCTGATTCTTAAAAATATATAAATCAATTTTTTAATTTTTTTTACAACTTGACAAATTTATTCCTTCCATTTAAAATTTTTATCGATAATAACTCCTAAATATTTGATTGTGTTTGTTGTTTTTAATATTGTGCAGTTTTGGATACAATAGTTTTTACTATGTGTTTTGGAATTATCATGGATTTTTTTTTCATTAATTCCACACAGGAGGCCTTGAGGAAAATAATTTCCCTCAGGGCCTATGTCATCTGGGATGCTGTGTGGAGGGAAATGATGTCAATGGATGGTCAACATGGATGATGATGTCAATGTTTTTAGGAGTATCATTTTTGTGTATTGCAAATGGAATCACAAATGTTTTATCACCATTTAGTGATAGTAAATTTACGTCGAAGAAATTCTTTAAAATATTTATGTCTTCGGTGGTTTTAAATGTTACTTTTTCCCAAGTTTTATCGCTAATTATTAGTACCGTATCATCGGCATTTGAAGTAATTTGGCCGTGTAGTGGTTTGAAGAAACTTGTATTAATACGGTAAGTATCGATCCAAAAGGTTTAAAGGTTTCTTGTAAATTTCGTTTTTATGTTAAGATTAATTAAATATGAATTATACATGTTGTTTATGATTTTAAACAGGGAGATTAAATCGGAAATGTGCCTTCTTTTGACGAGTGAGACTTCTCTAAAGTGAGTGAGACTTTCAGCATAGTTATCTAGATTCCGATGTACTCCAGATTTGTAAGCTAGTATTCTTAAGTATTTTTTTTAACAGGCTCCACTTTATTGCATAGTGTGGGAACTAAATCACTGTGCCATACTCTAAGATACTTCTTACATATGAGTAGTACAAGATTCTGAAGCTACTGGGGTTCTTGAACGATTTGGTAATTCTAGTGATAAAACCGAGCATTCTATTGGATTTTTCAATTTTTTCAATTTCAATTCAATTCAATTTATTTTCAAAAACATTACAAAATTTAAAATTTTAATGCATTTTAAAATATATTTGTAACAGTATTACATTAAACCTAAATATACATGGTAGGCAAAAAAAACTATATAAGCATCAATTGGGCTTGCCTTTTAAAGGCAGCTTCACTGATGCTAAATATGTCGATATCCGAATTAATTCTGTTCAATAGCAAGATTGCTCTCCCGACCGGCATGACCATTGGCAAGTTAGTCCTGCAGGCCGGAAGATAGAACAGCTTATGCTGTCGATGGCGAAGATAACCATCGGGAATATAAAAATGAATGTTCTCCAAGGTAGCTGAGTTTTCAAACCATCCGCGAATCAATCTGAAGAAATGCGTAGCAAGGTGTACATCCCTTCTGACACGTAGATAGTTCATTCCGAGCATACCCAAAAGAAAGTCGGTAGGATAGAGCCACGGGTAATAGCCGTACTCCCTCATGTACAGAAATCTCAGAAATTTTTTCTGAACTCTCTCCAAAATGAGGGAATATTTTACTTGGTGCGGACTCCAAATTATCGACCCACTTTCAAGTCCACTCCTTACTAAGGAATTGAATAGAATTACGAGAACCCGGGTGTCTTTAAAATTCCTTGCAGTACGCAGAACAAAGCCCAGCATTCTCAATGAAGTGCTACAAGCCATCCGAATATGAGCATGAAATGTCAGCCTACTATCAAACATGATTCCAAGGTCCTTCATGGTGGAGACACGTTTTAGACTTCGGGCGTCCATCGTATACCGGTAATACCAGGTATGACACGCCCTAGTGAATGACAAAATTAAACATTTAGATATATTGAACTCAATCCGATTTCTTTTACTCCAGTCAATAATTCTATCAATATCTGATTGGAGTCGATTGCAGTCCTCTAGGGTTAGTATTTCTAAGAATAGTTTCAGGTCATCAGCAAAAAGAAGAAACCTGGAGTGCAGAATTACTTCTGAAATATCATTAATAAATATGGAAAAAAGGAGTGGGCCTAAATTAGAACCTTGGGGTACTCCTGATCGTACAAAAAATAGAATAGACTGGAATAGTCCATGAGATACAAACTGTTTCCTGTTTGCAAGATAGCTAGCAAAAAAGGTGAGTAGTCTCATGGAGAATCCTATTTCAGCCAGTTTATTTAGTAAGACGTCATGATTAACAGTATCGAAGGCCTTTGAAAAGTCGTTATACGAACAATCTACCTGATGGCCTTTATCTAAAGATTTTGATACGTAATCAGTAAATACCAATAAGTTGGTTTCTGTAGATCGACCTTTTCTAAATCCGTGCTGTTCCGAAATTAAGAACGGCTCTTGATTGACAATGTGTTGGTAATGGTTTCTGAACGTCAGCTTCGAGTCAAGAAAGATTCCCAGATCTCTAATGGAGTCTACTCTTTTCAGGATTTCATCACGGATCGTGTAAGGGTAATCAATTTTATGGACATTGTTCGTGAACGTGATGATATTACATTTGTAAATATTTAATTTCATGGCATTATCTGTACACCATTGAGACAACGTAAGTAAGTCTTTTTGTAAAGTTTCACAGTCTTGTTGTGAATTTACGGGATGAAAGATTTTTAAATCATCTGCATATAATAGATATTTACAAAAAAGTTGTACCGTGAGATCATTTATGAATATAACAAAGAGTAGTGGTCCTAAATGGGATCCTTGAGGAACACCGGATGTGACTAGTCTGGGCGAGGACTCATAACTATTAACTTGTACATACTGACTGAAATGTATGTACTTGTACATACATGTGTGAAATATAAGATATAATCTATATCTCAGGAGATTGCCGTGAAAACCTGATCGTTTTAGCTTTTGGATCAGAAGAGGATGACTGACTTTATCAAATGCCTTACTGAAATCAGTATACACTGCATCTATTTGTGTTCTTTTGTCAAAATTAATACTTAAAATATCAAAATATTCAATTGAATTTGTGGTAGTGGATCTATTGCAAATGAATCCATGCTGAAGAGGTCTCAAAATATGTTTAAAATATGTAAAAATGCTTTTATAAATTAACGATTCTAGAATTTTCCCAAAACATGAGAGTATACTGATTGGGCGATAATTAGAGATGTCGCTTTTATTTCCAGATTTGAAGATTGGAGTGATACGAGCTATTTTCCAAAGATCAGGAAAAACACCTTCTTTGAGAAATTTGCAAAATATAATGTGAACAGGATAAACAAGAGATTCAGCACAGTTTGATATAAATAATGATGGGATGGCATCTTGGCCTGGTCCTTTATTTGAATATAGTGATTTCATATTTCGGTTCCTGAAATTTCAATATGACTGAGCGAAGTGTTTTCTGAGTTTTTATACAAGAAAAACAGTAATGGGAAAAGGAAATAAAAAATTGGGAAACAAAGTAATAAAGAATTATTAGGTAGCATTTTTTAATAATATTTCTGACTCCGTCCTGCCTAAATCTTGTAAAAACATTTATTCCTGGAATAACAAAAATGGGGAAAAACAGTACCCTACAAGAAAAACAGTAAAAGGAAAGAAAATAAAAATTTTGGAATCAAAAGAGATATAAAAGGTGTTCGTAATATATATTTATCGGATAACATTTTTAATAATAGTTCTGACTCCGTCCTGTCTAAATCTAGTAGCCATTTTGTGTTTTTTTTTGACCGATGGATGACACTTCGCATAGTGTTAGTTGTGAAGGGATTTTGTTATGTAATTTTGGTCCCAGGCATGAGAATATTTTTTGATAAGCCGCTGTGTTGCTTGTTGGAATAGAAAGGTCATTAACGTCGTATGTTTTAATCTTAGCACCCTATATCACTGAAAACTCATTGACCGCCACTGCTACGTAGATGAGCTTTTTGTGGAGTGAATCTGGGTCTTGAAGAGACTCTTGTTGTACGAGTGAGGAAACTTAGAGGCCGGCAAAACGTTCCACAGCCGGCTGTTGAACGAGTCATAGAAACGACCCGTTTTCAAGCGACAACAGCCAACTGTATAAAAATGTCGGGCGCGATTCTTAATTGTAGTATAAAATGGTTCAGCATATTTTTGTCTATTTAATAATTCTAAAGTCGCAATTAAATTTAACATTACAATATTTACTACAATAATTATAAAGAAAATGTGCAATCTCGAAATGAAACAATAGAAAGTATGATGTTAGTACCTACATAGAAAAAAAGACGTTGCATACAAATTCTGATCTAACACGTGAAAGTTTTTTTTAATAAAGGCTCAACTTTCAGATCGAAGTAAACGAAAAGTCAGTAGGCACCAGTGACGGTCCTTCCCTCAGGACAATTGGTCAAAAACCTCCCAAAATTATAAGATGACAGTAAAACAATATTATTATGAAATATTAAGCAAATCAAAACAACTGGTATTATTCTAATGTATTTGAAATGTACCGCGAGAGAAAGCCGGCAGCGGCAAGCAGGTGACATCTAACATCTTAAATGGAAGCTTCCTTTCCCACGCACTGCGATTGGCTGGGTCAAATTATGAAATGCCCTGGTATCATATCTTCTGTCTCTTTACGCACTACACAATAAATGAGATGGCACTATGTCCCTTTTTAAAAAGTTTTCGGATTCTGAAGACGGTTAGGGTCAGAGCCGTGAAGGAGAGAGAGCATGCTGAATATCATTCGTCTGAAAGAGATGGTTTGATAAACGTAGGTTGATTTCGCATATTTTACGCTTGTCGCATGAAATTATTTAACGTAATTTGACGTATGTGGGTGAATTTGACTCTCAAACTCGTGAGGTTCCTACAAATGAATATTGTTATATTTAATATGACATTTTATCATAGGTAATATCATGTTTTTAAATGATCTTCCACTTCTGGATCCCTAGAGCCGCCTCTGGTAGGCACCTATTTGTAATAATAAGTCGAAGATTGTAATGTTATTCAATCTCTGTGATAGAAATTACTTGTCATGTGTCTGGGAATTTCCAATAAAGATCGTGGTTCATTGCGATTACGAGTTACTCTATGTATTCATACAAAAAATAATATTATTTTGTTATTATCACGTGTTCTGTAAGTATTTAGTTTTAATTATTGCTGACAGCTGTTTCGGCTTTCAAAAGCACTTTTTAGTTTTCGGTTGCGTTCAGAAATATTCCATTTATTTAGATTTTATTGCCAAGTGGAAATATTTTGACCTTCCGAAAAAATAGGCCCGAGGCTTGAGGGGTTAAAATAATAATGCAATCTTTTTAAATAGTTTTAAAGGGTTGTTAGTCCGCTCCTGCCAGAGACACTTAAGGCTTTAATCCTTGGGGGCAAATAAGACGTAACCCAGCGAGCATGTCTTGTTGATGTTGCGAGTTAGCGGAACCCTTAATAATGTTATGTTGAGACGTTCCGGAGCTTTTGAACCGTAAACAGAACAACTAACAATAATTCATTCTAAGGTATTTTTTTAATAAGCTAACAAAGGGTGTTTTTGAGGTGGCAACACAATGCAAAAGTGATGAATAAATTTATGTTAATAGTTTTTAACATCGTACGTGACAAAATTTGGATAGACAAGAAAAACTTTTTTTAATTTTTTTAATATAATTTAATTTTTTTATAGTACCTACATAAGAACATTGTAGGTTGTTCATTCAAAATTTGCTTTAATATATACCTACATTCAAGTTAGCAATAAAAATGCTCAGATGCGTAAAGATTTTTGTAATTATCTTTTGTTCATTAGTATTTATAATTTTTCAATTATATCTAAGCAAAATAAGTGTGTAAAAACAAAAGAAATATATTATTTGGTAAGACCGTACATAAATAGACAAACTGAAATATTTTCGTCACAAAACACATGCGCGGATTTTTTTTCTGATTGTATTTGAATTTTTTTTTGTGAATACCTCACAAGTCTCAACTGCTCCCGTCTGGAGCCAGTGAGACTCTGGCATCCCCAATTGGGGTATGTTGTGGGGCTGAAGGTAGTGGGTAGGAGAAGAAGATGGGGAGAATGAAGGTGTGGAGTATCTGGCTATTCAGATCTGCTCACCAAACATGACTAACGCGAATTCAAGCAAAGTTTCAATTCTGAATGATGGTCTTACACCAGGTCGATACTGAGAGTATCTTCCACTCTGGATTAATTGTGAAATGACACAAATTAATCAGTTAAATTTATTTGCCCACGCTGGGATTTGATCCCGCGACCTTCGGATTATGAGTCAAGTGCCTTACGCTAGACCACGCCAGTGGTAAACTAAAATTAAAATTCTATAAAGGATCTTTCCTAGATAACTTATAATTTTTTTTACTGTATGATTATTTGATTTGAAACGTGTTATTGTAAAATACAACATTTGGTAGAAAATTTAACAATATTGCTTTGAAGGTCACGTGTACAAAATTTCATTAACCTTCGCATAAAACTGTAGATTTGTATACAAATCAAACCCACCGCCCGCTTGCCAGCCTGTTCGTCCACCACATACAGACATTCTCCTTTATATTTCAACCAATTTTCACAAAACCTTGACAAATTATTTACCTAAACCTTCCTCGTGAAACACTCTATCTATTGGTGAAAACCGGAAGAAAAATCTGTTCAGTAGTTTTTGAGTTTATCGCGAACAGACAGACAGACAGACGAGGTGGAGGACTTTAATTTATAATACGAAGAAATGTAGAGATAGAGATGTTGAGAAATATGTAGAAATGGCGGTAAATGGCAATTTTTCAGCAATTGAGGTTCTTTAACGATTTTAGCGCAAGATGGCAATTTATAACCATTTTGGACTTTTTTGGCGCTAAATGACATTTTTTCAGTATTTTGAGGTTTTATTCAGTTTTTTTTTTTAATTTTACAATATTTATCTTTAAAATCTTACAAAACTGATCAATCAGTTTGATTGTAAGAAATCTCTCATTTTTCCTATTTTTATATTTCCTATTTAATTTATTTTTTAGTGCTAGATTGCAGTTTTTATCCATTTTGTACGTTTTTGGCGCTAAATGGCAATTTTTCAGCATTTTAAGGTTTTTTGACGATTTTGGCGCTAGATGGCGGTTTTTAAACATTTTGGACTTTTTTGGCGCTAAATGGCAAATATTAAAATTTAACAAATTTTATAGAAAAGAGTCAATACGTCTAGAATTTGATTTAAAATTACATGTTTCCGGTTGTGTCTGGTTACTCCCTTTTAAAGTTCTGTGTGACCTTGACGTAAACACAAAACACTTGACAACAGCTGAATTGAAACGCATTCCGTTGCCATTTTGCCAGAGAGCAAAACAGTTCAGATAAAAGTCGAAATGGTACGCTGATGAATAAATCGATAAATATTATATACCTGTTCGAGCTTTGGTATGGCATACACTTGTACTGCAAAAGTTCTCTAATAGTTCAATTGAAACATTGGTGGAATTGGTGTCTGTTAATAAATTCTTGAAACTGGGCGTACTGTACAGGGCCCGCATATACTTTAATAGTACACAACTGCTAACCCTGTACAAATCGCAAGTGCGCCCCACGGTTGAATTTGACAGTCTGGAACTCCAAAATACCTAAAAAAAAAAACTCTTGACTCTGTGCAGAAACGGGCGGTTCGTTTGATAGATTCTCCCATCTTATCAGACGGATTGCAATCTTTAGAGCATAGGCGTCAGGTGGAAATGCTGTCCTTGTTCTACCGGTATTACAATGGAAGATGCTCCGAGGAACTAGCGTCATTGATCCCCTCGGCACCGGTGCATAATCGGGAAACACGCCAAACACGTGCCCAACATTTATACACGGTTGACATTAGTCACATGAGAACGGGTCGTTTCTATGACTCGTTCTTGAGTTTAACGGCTCGGCTGTGGAACGATTTGCCGGCCTCTGTGTTTCTTCCCTTCTACAACATGGTTCTCTTCAAGACCCATGTTCACTCCTTCCTTTCCTCAAAAAGACCCTCCACACAGCATCTTCAAAGATGACATAGGCCCTGAGTTAAGTAAATGTTAATGTAAAAAAAAAAATGTGCAATGAAGAAAAAAAAAATATATAAAAAAGAATGTTCGACCCTAAAAGTATGTACTGACAACTTTGAAGGCTGTCGTTTAAAGTAAACTTTTTTTTCTCAACTCGTTTCGAAAATAATCTTAATTTTAATCCAGTAAAAAAATCTTTGAAAACATACACAGTAAATGTTTAAAAAACGTAAATAGATAATTTATATTTTTAAGTTCTACTTTCCAAATACTATTCATAAATCTTTCAATTAGAAATTCACACGTCTGAAAAGCCACAACACCCGTCTGTAAATTAAAACAAGCCCTTTCACAGCCCGACTAGTTGCCGGTAAAATTATTTATATATTATTCAGTAACCCTTGATCTATTTTTTTAAACGACCTATATCTATTTGAACCTGCAAAGATCTTTTTAAGTTGATTTCTCGTTGCCGTGGATCGTGACCCCTACTTCAATTTTCATTGTGGACAAGGCTCCTCCACCCCTGCGCTGGGTGGAAAGCTGCGGACACCGACATACCGCACGCCAGTGATACAGCGCATTGGTGACCTTCCCCTGTTTCTTCTGCCAAATACTTTACCAGTGACTGCGAGTTTTTCCAAGTTGCAGTCCCAGTTAGCGAGGAACGTTTCCAAATATACACGTACATAAAATTGACAACAGAGGCAACTAAATTACTAGTCAATTCGTATGTTGTTTCACGTCTAGATTATTGAAACGGAATATATGCTAGTCTCCCAAAGTATCAAATCAACAAATTACAATCTGTGTTCAACGCTGCGGCAAGACTCATCACCGGCGTATCTAAATATTCCCATATTTATGAGCATCTCAAAAATCTTCGCTGACTCAAGTGTCCCGAGAGAGTCCAGTTAAAGCTCTGCTGAATGGTATTCAAGTCCCTCAACGGAATGGCTCCGACTTACTTATCGGAAATGTGCATTCCAGAAAATTCCAACTCTCGACAATCAACCCTCAGGTCAGCAGCAACATCAGCGATCGGAAGGTTGAAGGAACCAAAGCGAACACCAGATACTAAATTCGGTGATCGTGCTTTCGGAGTGTCAGGACCTAAAGCCTGGAATGGACTGCCACACGAGTTAAGAATGATCACAGATTCAGCGGAATTTAGAGCTAAACTTAAAACTCATCTTTTCAGACAGTCGTATCCATAAGTTTAAAAAAAATAAATAAATAAAACCTTTCACCCTATTGTAGATTACCAAGTGTGTAAAAATAAAGCAAATTCTTAAAATTCTCAAGACTTTCAAAATAAACATAAACTCAACTTTGCCATTAATCTTCTTATAAATATAAATGTAGAACCAACAGTGATGAGGGTGGCGGGGGTAAATTCATGCAATGTCCAGTGTTTTGAATATAATGTCCTCCACGCGCAAATTCGTATCTTCCCCAAGCATAAACTTTTTAATAAAGTGTGTTTTATCGGAAGTGTCCTGCAGGTAAGTATGTTTCTGTATATGTTTGTAAATAATAAAATTAGATAGAGCCTAACATTAATGATAAATTGTAAAGCGCCCTTGAGGTGATTTTTCACAAAAACGGCGCTCTATAAATTGTCCAATTATTATTATTATTTTAGGTACACAAAGAAAAAGCTAAGGAAAGGTTTTTTACGAAATTAATATTGTAAATACAAAATATAAATTTCTCTTCCTTCGTTATTAGTGAATTGTACTGAAAACCATTATTATTATCATTATTACGATGAACTCTATTACTGTGAGTCTAAATCTAAATCTAGCTGAGATTGACAATAAATGAATAAGTTACAAACCCCAAGCATAATATATTCCACCGCAGTAGCCAAGCAAATTGAAATGAAGGGGTGTAGTGTATCGCGGTGGAGGGATAGAGTGAATATTATTTCAAGGCTTTGAACAAATTCATATTTAATAAGTCGAGGGGTGAAGGAATCATATAAGTGTCACGCGGTGGGAAAACATCATCTGTTTTCGGGGAAATTTGAGAAAAGGCGTCTGGCATAAACAAACGTAAAATGACAATTTCATCCATGATTTGTGTGGGAATATAAATCACGGCAAAGGTTCTAGCACGCGCGGCACGACTGCCGAAAAAAACGCATTTGAATAAAATACAAATTTGTAAACGGTACGGCGGAGAAAAATTGGGGGGAAAGCGGGATAAGATGGCGGGAAACAAATATGTCACGCGGTGTTCCACTTGGCGGGAACTAGCGACGTCTGTTGGTGGAAACTAGCACTAAAGTTCCACACTTCCACGGGCGCACAGGCGCACAGGTGGAACCGGGAGAGAAGCTCCGTCAAAACAATTCTTGCACTAATATCAACGCCACCGGGTGGTATTGATTGATGCTTTCTTTTGAAAAGTGGTTAATTTTTAAAATGCTTTAATAGACCTTCATACCAAGAATTTATCATACAGGATATTATTATGGATGCGGCTCGAAGATTATTTCATCGAATCTTTATGATACACCGAAAAATTTAAGATTTTTTGGATTATTATTTTTTTTACATGAGCTCCACACAGGAGACCCTGAGGAAAATAATTTCACTCAGGGCCTATGTCATCTTTAGGGATGCTGTGTGGAGAGTTTTTTAAGGAAGGAGAGGAGAGTTCTGGGAAGGAAAAGGGTTTAAGGGGTGGGTTGAAATCAGGGGTTCAGTGTGTCCCGGTCATCCGCCTCCAAGGCCTAGACACACCTCACCCCATGAACCCGGGAACCCCTCCTAAATCACCAAACGTAGCGAACCACTTAGGGTGATCTATGGCAGAGGTATTGGTTATCCAATAAAGGTTCCCGGGGCGGCGGTACCCATTCCCGCCTCCCACATTATGGCTAGTTACACTCCGTTTTAAATTATATTGCTAACAATCAGAATTTCCCAAAGTTCAAACCAGTCTTATGAACCAAATTGTTTCTTAAATGAAAGCATGTCATATCATGTAAGGAGCAATATTAAGACATATTAACACTAAATGGGAATACCACGTACGATATTATTTTTAATTATGGTATTAATTATTTATTGCAGTAAAGCGCACTTAAAATGAAAAAAACGCGGAACATAGGAACATCGTAACAAAAAAATGATATTAATTCTTCTTCAATCTTTGCAAAGTCACTTTGTGGGGCATTTTATTTGAATTAAAACTAATCACTTCGCAAAGAAGTGTCTTCTTTTGACGAAACAACCGTTGGTTTTGAAACATGTTGATAATTTTGACTGTGCTGTTTTCAAAGCTATTTGTTTTTAATTCAATTATTTGATTTTTTTTTACAGGAGGCCCTGAGGAAAATATTTTTCCTCAGGGCATATGTCATCTGGGAAGCTGTGTGAAGGGTTTTTTTGAGGAGAGGAAGGAATGGTCTTGAAGGGACCCATGTTGTAGGAAGGAGGAAACACAGAGGCCGCCAAATCATTCCACAGCCGAGCTGTTGAACACAAGAACGAGTCTCAGAAACGACCCGTTCTCATGTGACAAATTTCAACTGTGTACAAATGTTGGGCACGCGTTTGGCGTGTTTCCAGACTATGCACCGGTGCCGAAGGGATCAATGATGCTAGTTCCTCGGAGTTTCTTCCATTGTAATACCGGTAGAACAAGGATAGCATTCCCACCCTACGCCTGTGCTCTAAAGATTGCAATCCGTTTATTAAGATGGGAGAATCTATCAAACGGACTGCCCGTTTCTGCACTTATACATATATACATTATTTTGATCACCATTCTTAAAGCTTGCATTGGATTTTTACATTTTTCAAGGCGTGTTTTTTTTTATTTCTCTTATCGTTATGTGTATACAATTAGTTCTAAATAATCTTTAACAAATAAATTATCATCGTGATTTCTTTTTATGTTATGTGTGGCGCTTCCCCTTTCTTTAGCCAACGCTTCGAACAGTATTACAGTGTCCATCATCCGAGCAGATGTGTAATCCTGATGATAATCACATGGTTTAATAACCCAAAAATAGTTATAGCCACATGGTTTCATAACCCAAAAATAAATCACGATAATGCTTTTGACCGTAAAAACCTCAAATCAAATCCAAATAAAATATCATTAAAAATGAAAAAAAGGCTCGTACAGATCATTGTCGAGGAGGAAAATTTTTTTATTTTTTTATTCTTATCATTTGCTCCCTATCCAAAAAAAAATATTGTCATTTCTCAAGGTAATACAGATAACTTAAAGCCAGACATTACTGTTAAACAAGGTAATAAAAATAACTTAAAGCTAGAAGCGAAATTGTCTTAAATACTTATTAAAAACAAAATAATCTGATGTTTAAGTTTTTCCGAACAACCCTGTGTTACAGAGAGATTTTATTCCCCGATGAGGAAAGGCGCTGGAGCGTCAAGTGCCGTTTCACATTCGACCTTTGAAAGTTTGTAGTGTGAACCCACTTTTAAACGAGACATTCGGAATTCGAAACTTAGCGGCTGTACGCAAAGTCACGGAATCCTGTTTCAAGAATGCGATGTGCAATACCACACGATCAATAAACGTATCGAAATTGGATAACATTGATTCACACGACTTGCCCGATTCCGTTATATCGAATTCCGCGTATCAGCAATATTAATATTCCGAAACTTGTCGTTTCGTCTAGGGAAATTGTTGGTTGTTTAATTAAATTTGTGTCTTGATTGAATCGTGAATTACAGAAACTAATTTGTGAATTGTATTCAAAGTTGACTTGTTTTTAAATTGATTCGCTTCTGTGATGTGAATAACTGTTTGAACTTATATGAAAACTACGCCACCGCTACAATGGAAACGTGACTTTTGATGTTTCCATTTCATGATCAAAGAAAACGAGTTTTCCATATTTGACGTTTTTTACATTATTTCCTATAAAAAATAGTAAATGTGGTATTTGTAGATCAATTAAGATAGTTGCTATAAATGGGTACGGGTTCCGCAGCAATGTAAACTGTTAATTAGGACCTCTGCCGTAAGTCACCCCAAATGGTTTGCTACTTTTGGTGATTTAGCAGGGGTGCCCGGTTTCGTGGGGTGAAGTTGTCATGGTCTTGGCGTCAGATTACGTGGACGATGTTTTTGCCCACCTACTGCATGGCGGGCCGGATCGGTAGAGGCTGGTTAATGGAGACCTATCCTAGATCTCTCCAGCCGGACTTTCCCAAACCATCGCCTTGGATCACAGTGGGAGCGGTTGATTCATATATCCGTGCCTTCTGGTTACGTTCCCCATCTGGATAAGGATTTTCTGGGTTCATTCTAGATACGGACCCCCAGATTCCAACACTCTTTCATACCCTTTTCCTTCCCAGTAGTTCCTCTCTCTACTTTCCCTAAAAAGACCCTGTGCCACAGACCCTGGGTGGGAGGCCATGGGAGGGATGAATCATACGTCCGTCACTCCTGGACGAATTGACCCTCAAATTCCTACCCACCCCTCAAACCTTTTTCCTTCCCAGAACTTCATCTCCTTTTTTTCCGTAAAGAGACTCTCCACACAGTATCTCCAAAGATAACTAAGGCCATGAGGGACTTTTTTCTTTAGTGCCTCTTTTGCGGAGCTAACGTAAAAAAATGTTGCAACTTTTGAAATTTTTGTCCTAGAGCAAACAATAACACAGAGGATTAACTGCATCGTCTCGTAAGTTATCTCACTGTAATTTTAAATTTTTTGCCTATATTTTTACTTCATTTATATACTTTTTATTTCTATCGTAAATTTATTAATACTATTGTTTGCTGGATTTAAAGATGTACTGCCTTTATTTTTTATTTAAAAGCCCCCTGGGAGTAAAATAAAATAAATAAATAAACAACCAAATAATTTAATGTTCTCCAAAACGAGCTTGAAAATAAATTCATAATATGAATTATGTCATATATGTATTTGGTATAAAAATGTGTAATTTCTACAACTTAAGAAATTCTAAAAATTAAAGTACTTTATTGAAATTAAATATAAATACATACATGGAAATTCATATTTCATATATTGGTTTATAAATGTGTAAATTCAAATTATACAATTGCAAATATTCTCAAATATAGTTGTTTGGCGGTTCGTCCTTTCTGCCTACCCCTGCGGGAAACGGCGTGATGGTTAGTTAGTTAGTTAGTTTTAGCAAATATTCTCTAAAATGGCCTGGAAAGAACCTCCTTCTTGTGATCTCACTAAAGAAACCACTCATTCACTCTGAATGCAATTATAATTGTTCTTCAAAAGGACCTTGAAAAAATCACATCTTTGCGATTCTTTCAAAGACATAAAGAAACCATCACTTCGTCCAGAATACAATTATTAATGTTCCCAAAAGTTGTTTTTACAGAAGCTCATTCCTCTAATCTCTTCAACGAAACCATTACTTTGTTAAGAATATTATGAACTAAATATACAATTTGGCTGTCGTGAAATGGGTATCCTTCCCAGTTGGACAGACAAAGTATCATTTTGTAATGTATTGTAATTTATATATGTAAATAAATAAATAAATAAATAAAAAATAGCTAATCTTTCTCTCTTCATATTTTTCGTATAGATAACTTGATCTTAATATTTTATAAACTTTATTGTACGAATTCTACTTAAGGCATCCCTCGACGTCTACTATTCACTTCATCATCGAACATTTCCCTGAAGTTTCTATCTTTATACCACAGTTGTTGGCTTTGTAATCTTTATTCATTTGGATGTTATTTTTTCATGTGAGTACTTGAAAATTCACAAGAGTTCCAGCTGTTTCCGTCTGTAGCCTGTAAGCCTATGGCATCCCCAATTGGGGTACGTTGTAAGGCTGAAGATAATGGGGAGAGGAAATAGATGGGGAAGAGGAAGTTGGGGATTCAGATCTGGTCACCAAACACGGCTAAAGCCATTTCAAGCAACGTTTCAATTCTGAAAGGCACTCTTACACCTGGGCGACTCTGAGAGTATTTTCCACTCTGGAACGTGCCGCAAATGAATTAATTGTGAAATAATACAAATTAATCAAATAAAATTTATTTTCCCGTGTCAGGATTCGATCCCGCGACCTTCGGATTGCAAGTAAAGAGCCTTATCTTACGTTATTATAATACTGCGTTAATAAATCATTGCAGAGAGTGGTTTACCCAATAATAAAGCGGTAAAAAATACCGCAGTATATTAACGCAATAAAGAACATTTAAAAATAAATACGTTTACCCTTTCTTATCTCGACGTTATATATTGTATAATAATTCGGCCGCAAAGCCTCAAATAATAATACAACTCCACAGGGGGGTGGGCAAAAGCCGCCTATATCCCCGCCTCACCCCATTTCCTTCCCTCCTCAGACCATCTGTCAGCATCAGATGGGGTTACTAGTGACCACAAGAATCACTTTTTGCACCCCTACCCCCCGAATAATTTCCTGCTGGAAAGAGCGGCATGTGAAGCGTGGAGACTTGAGCGCAAGATTAACTTTGACCCAATGGTTTACGGATACGATAATTAATTTAAAGCTACTAAACTGAACCCTTGTTTTCTGTAAACAAATATCAATTAATCATAATATTTGGAATCTTGAAGGCCGGTGGAGGCAGAAACAATCAATGAACAAGAATGAAATATACCGTTATGAATTAAAATTTTGAATCGAATATTATTAAGTTTTTACATTAACTCCATACAGGAAAAAAATCCCTCAGGGCCTACATCGTATTTGGGGATTCTGCGTGGTGGGTCTTTTTAGGGAAAGGAAGGTGAGGATATTCTGGGAAGACAAAAGGTGTGAGGGGTGGATGGGAATATGGAGGTCAGTGTATCCAGAAGTGACGGAAGTATGAATACATTCCTCCAACTGCGCCTGCGGTGCAAGGCGATGGGTCGTGAAATTCTGGCTGGAGAGGTCAAAAAACCTCCCTCAAGCAGTAGGTGGGCAAACGCATCGACCGCCAATACCAGGACAAACCGCTCACCATGATCCCGGGCCCCCTTGCTAAGTCACTAAACGTAGCAAACCACTTAGGATGACCTGTGACAGAGATGTTTTTTATCCAATAAATTTCCGGGGTTCCCGGGGCAGCGGTACCCATACACACCTCCCAAAATGAAAAATCATCGGTGAGAATGCAATGCTTTTGATGTCTCTGTAGATTTTCTACGAAGAGATTCCTTACATTTAATTTTATATATAACTAGCAGACACGGCCACACGTTGCTGTGGCTAACGAAACACAACGCCATTACCCAACCTTTATAAAATCCTCAGCACCCGCTTGCCAGCTGCCTGCTGCCTGAATTGAATATTTGACATTATCGGCTTTTCTCTACTATAATAAGCGTGTATTATACATATAAACCTTCCTCTTGATTGGTGAAAACCGCATAAAAATCCGTTGCCTAGTTTAAAAGATCTATGCGCACATACATTTTGAGCGACTTCATTTTATACTATGTAATGATGATACTTTTATCGAACCAATTGGAAAGCTAGCATTTGTTTTCGATATTTTTTTTAAAGGTAAACATAAATCAAATATACTAAATAGCACCGAGTAAAAACATTCTACAGATTCGTTGACAGTTTTGAAGTTGTATAAATATTTCCAGTTGAAGCGTGAAAATATGTTTTGGCACAGATTCATATTTAAATGTTTAAAATTAATTCTGTTGATAGTAAGGGATGGCCCGTTTTATGATGGTTTGCGCGTATTTCACGCCTGCTGTGGTGTGTCCTCGACAAGATTGTCGAGATTGCCAGCGTGGGGTGATGATGATCTTCCTTGACCAATGCTTTTCGCTGTACGTCACATCACAGATATATAAGTTACTTAGCACTAGATCAAGCATATTATTGTACTTGTTTACAACTGGGTTTTGTTGCATTAGTCCATTTGAGTTTCTAAAACATAAATGATCTAATATGACATCTTCGGGTTTATTATGCAGATTAAAGTCTCCCATAATAATAATATATGTTTTTTAAATTTTCTGTTTGCTGTCTTCTCTATACAGAAACTAATCTATTAACCCTCGAAAGGGTTCTCCATAACGGGGACCAAAAAACTCCCAATGAAATCAATCCATAAAAAATTCCCTCCATAATATAGGTGAACTAGCGTGGAGGACAATAAATTACAATCTCTTTGTAAATAAATAATAAAACATGGATAGATGAATAATAAAAACCAAAAATAAAATTATAAAACATCACTTCAAAACCAACTTATTCATGATATTTATGAATAGTTGATTAGTGTTAACTAAATATTAATACAACATTCAATCGGTGACTCAATCGATTGTAATTGGGTACCATTCTTGAAATAATTGAGTCTTTATTTGGCCAAAACATTTTATTCGTACTCCGCATTTTTTTTTACATTAACTCCATGAAGGAGGACTTGAGGAATATAATGTCTTTCATGGCCTATGTCATCTTTGGAGATATTATGTGGAAGGCCCTTATGAAGAGACCCATAGGAAAGAAGAAACACAGGGCCCGGCAAATCGTTCCACAGCCACGCTGTTGAACTCTAAGAACGAGTTTTAGAAGCATATGTATATTCAGGCTCTTCATTCATCTTAACATTTTTAAGTATAACTTGCAAAAAGCTTTTTTCTAAAATATTTAAATAAGCGCCATCTATGAAGGAGCAGATTGTGAATTATTACAATTATATGCTTAATTTGATATAAAAAATATACTAACAATCAAAAATGAATTAGCTGGGACTGAGAAATCTACAGCTACATAATAAGGGTCGACCGAGATTTCAATCTCGGTCTCGGTCTCGGCATTCTCGGCTACAAATTCTACCGAGAACCCTGTCTCGGTTTTCGGCGAAAAATCGCCGAGATTCTGGGCTATAACCGAGACTGTTGTATGTAGGTAAGGCATAGGAAAAAGGGATTCAAATCTACCGCGCGCGTCCACATCCGTCACTTGGTGTTAGTGCGTGAGAGAGCTGTCGATTGTGATTGGTCGGCTGGCAGCGAGGCGGGTTTTACTTACTCTCGGTCTCGGCCGAGAACGAAAAACCTGTCTCAGTCGACCCTTACTACATACAACATAAGTCCTTTGACGTTTAAAAATGTTTTTAATCTATATAGAGATCAATGATCAGACTAAAAGAGCGGTTGAAATTGCATTTTGAAATGATTAAATCATCCGAAAAATTATCCAGTCATAGAGCAGAAGAGTGCTGAATTTTAAAATCCACAGCATCCGGCAAGAGGAACCAGTTAGTGCTCTCCAATCTCCAGTCTCTCTACCTCACCTGGGGCAAGTGCAGGTACCTCTCCGAGAGCAAACCCATTCACAGGTAAACCGAGAGCCATTAGGGGAGGCAATAGTGTTCAGTGTTCACTGTTCACCTCCCCTTTGATCTTCAAGTGGCTAAAGTGGATGGCAATGTGGACAAAACTCTTCAAAAGGGATGCATCTTCTGAAGCCCCGGATTTGGAGTGATTCGATAATGATCCGACTTTGTTCTCAATTACTGATGCTTTTTTCTTTTTGAGATTGCGTCTAGATAGCGACCTTGATATGACTTTAGATAATATTACGATTCTGCCTCTGAAAACTCATTTGAATCTTCTCTTTCTGTTGCATTCGCAGTTTAAGAGAATGAGGGAGAGATTACAATGGATCCATAAGCGGTTCGCATTTATCACCGTTTGGTGGTTAGCGATAAATTTACGTCCAGCAAAGCCTAATTACCTGGAACCATTAAACATTAAAGAGAATTATTTATGAAAACAGTGTTGTATGGGTTTTAAACCAATTATCACCATTTGAGGATTCGTTTACCGACCTGCGTTGATGTAGAAATTTTAGACAGAGAAACTGTCGGTATTTTGCTGACATCAAAATTCAAGCTTTGCATGTTACATGTCACAAGACCGCCCCTGTCTGTACAGTGTAAAGACAGGGGAACTATATCGTCACCCAGTTGGGCAGCGTTGTGAGGCGGGTTAAGATAGGGTTTGTAGGAAGGGATTTTGGTGATCCTGAAGAAACTCGGATTATATGAAGGAGGAAATAGAAATGCTGACGCCTTGTTCCACAAGAGAACAGACGTACACAAAGCGAGTAGAAGAAACGACCCGTTTCAAGCCAACATCAAATCTTAGTGTGAACGGATGTTCTTTTCGTCACCGTCGAGTTTCTTCGCGAAACTGCATATTATGCACCGGGATCAAGACTGCTAGCTTCTTCAAGCAGATTACATTTGAATTATTGTAGAACAGACTCAGCATACTGACAATGCGTCTGTGCATTAGATTAGGCAATCGGTCTGGCACAAATTTATTGACTTGAATCACATTAGCTTGAAATGTGACAAAAGTTTGGTGGAAACGTAAGTGAAGATACTCGTACGTGCTAAGAGTATGCAAACCTCATGGTCAGAAGTCTTCCAGCCTGCTTTGGTAGTAACACCTACTTGTACTGACACTATGTATAACACTCGTGTAAAGTGAAAATCCATTAAAAAAGAAAAAGCTATAAAACACAAACTATGTAACAAACCATCTAATTTTATGCATATTTTTAAGGGTATATTAGTTCTTCGATCTCGAATACTTTCTCGCCTCTTTTTTGTTTGTTTTGCCTCTTACTAATTAGGACAAGAATTGCTTTTGGTTAGCATTTAACTAGCCGCTCACGCTTACAGATTTGATCCCTGGAAGGGATGTCACAGCTGTGATGACCGATAAAAGATCATATATGTCATCAGTTCGGCTACATAAAGCAAGTTGCTTCACGGTGCTTACCGCGCTAATTCAAGTGAACCTCTGGCAACTTACCCAAATCACAGAGACTGCTTCGTAAACCGTCAGCTTCGGAGTTTAGCTTATCCAGAGGTAGAAGATACTTGTTGAAACCCTTTTGAAAAAACGAAGGGTAAGGGAACAAGTAGGTTTCCTTTGGAAGGACCGACAAAGTTGTTAAAGTTTTTTCGTTATTTGTTTTTGGGGTGTTATGCCGTGTTGCGCTACCTCCTTCTTTAGCCAACGTTTCGGACATCGTTGCAGTGTCCATCATCAGGGCAGATCCGGTAGATGTAAAAACAAATAACGAAAATGCTTTTGGCCGTGAAAATCTTAAAACTTATCTTGTTAAAGTTTATTCACTCTTAATATTGTTGAACTGCTATAAATATGCCACGTATTTATAGCACTTGCAAATTTATTGTACTCAAATTATAGACTAACTGTGATCAACGTTAAAACGTTACGTTGTGCATTTATGTAATAATCTCTTACAACACGGTAATAATCTCTTACAATGCAGAGCTGTTCATATTGCAGTAGAGTTCAGGTGAGTATAATTCTCTTCCCAGAAACGGAATATGAAGTAGAAACGTATGTTTTTAGTAGAAAACAAAGCATTTTTGGACAATGGCGAGTGACAGTTAGCCCGGAACGTCGAACTGCATGATATTATACGAGTTCGACGGAATTTCTCAATTTCAAAAGAAAAGTGAAAGTCTTTTTATTCGTGAAATACTTTCAAAATCACCAATTTTATTACTGGTGTTCAATAATAAAAAGAAAAGTGTTGTTGAAAAACTTCAACGAAAAATACTAATTGAAAAACGACTTCTCAAGTTATTCTAAAGTGTTAAATGTTTTGGAAAAAGTAAACAAATTTTTTTATGAACTTATATTATTTTCGCGAATGCTTGAAAGGAGTGTAAATAGGCGTATTAAATTGTTTATCACATTTAAAAAGAGTAATGATTTATTCAAATAATTTACGTAATTTCATATAGTAGATCTGTAACTCTGGTTCAATGAACTCGGATTTGTTTTGAATTTAATTTAAATTTTCAAAATTGGAACTCATAATATGTCAAGAATTCAGACAAATGAAAATTATTTAAAATTGAATCATCGGATTACTGGTCAAGAGCCTTACCCCTCGAACACAGAGGCCGTCAAAAAAGGTGAAATTAGTTTTTATTTATGTGCCTGCATTCCGTGCAGTTGCGCATATATACTATATCTGAGAGAAAGTAATGTCGACTGCATGCAATCTGAGTATATGCGGGTATACATAAGACTCAATTCTGATATTTTTGTTGCAAATAAAAATAATTTTTGATCGAGAAGTTCTAGTTATAATATATGGAAGATAATTTGGCTGAGGTAATCAGGGCTGTCTATAACATCATTAAAAATATAAAATGTGTACTTCTTTGGTTGAAATTTCTAAGGGTAAATCTTGACAATTAAAGTCAGATTTCCGTATTTTTGAAAAGTAAAAAAAAGCTCTTTTTATGCTAACTAACTAGGCTTACTAATATAATATTCTGAGATTATTCAGGGATTACCACTAGTGTAATATAATAATACTTATGAAAACAGGAAAAAATACCATGACTAAATTTATTACAATAATTTAGATTACATTTTATTTCACCGAAAGACCCATTACTCGGTCACAGATCACTGATCCTTTGGTTTCCCTAGAATCCATCATGATTATTATCAAGTTCATTCACTTATTTTGATATACGGACCTCGCGTAATGATTTCTGAACAAATAACGTAATTTGTTTTATTATGATGGCACAAATCTGAGCAGCAGCGCTAATATTGGATAACTTTCTCCGCCCGTATGGAAGATGGGAAGGAATGGAGCAAATAGGGAAAAAAATAATATATGAGGAAGTATTATTGGGAACAGGAAATGAGGGAAGAATAGCTTACAAAGAAAAACTGTAGGGAGTGATTTCATTTTGTTTGCCCAACTAATCAAGAGGGAAAATAAATCTTATACAATCAGAAAAACACGAGACCTTCAGTTGATATAGAGTTTGTTTAGTCTCTTCTATTGTGATTAGACCACGACTGTTCTGCGTTGTCACTTTTCCGCTACACGTTCGCAGTTCGGCTAATAAATTTCGTCACTGTCACCTTTGGCTAAAGATTTCATCAGGGCGTGACAAGAGTGTATATTGTGAGACTCGGTTCATATTGGGAGTCAAACGCCTCTCTGCTCCTATTTCTAGACAATCACTCAACGGAGATGAAAATAGTAAAATCTTTGGTGAAAATTTTGGTCAGATTTAAAAAATATATAAGTTGTGAATATGTTTGATTTTTTTGTATAATATTGACAATTTAGAATAGATTAAAGATATGTACCACACTGGGAGCTAATTTTTTTTTTCATTATTCAATTGTAAAGCTTATAAAAAACTTTAATGCGTACAGCACATAAAGGTAAAAAAAGAAGTTAAATCTAAATTAATACTATTTATAATCATCTCATAAAAATATTTAATCATTGAAGACAATGCTAGCGATTCTCAAATGAAAATTTGATGAAGTAATATCAGAAAAACACTCTGTCACACCTAGGAATTGAACCTAGGACTTTGTCCTTGCCGGGGCTCTGTCTTTGAGCGTTTGAGAGTGGCTAATATGGTCTTCAATGAATAAATATTACTATTTGAGTTTATACTCATAAGTCATTTAAAAAATAATACATAATCATCGTAGACATTTCAATTTGGGAGGCGGGAATGGGTACCGCCGCCCCGGGAACCTTTATTGGATAACCAACACCTCTGCCATAGGTCACTCCAAATGGTTTGCTACGTTTGGTGATTTAGCAGAGGTTCATGGGGTGAAGCTTGTCTAGATCTTGGAGGTGGATGACCAGGACACACTGAACCCCAGATTCCTACCCACCCCTTAAACCCTTTTCCTT
Organism: Limnephilus rhombicus; assembly: GCA_929108145.2. Classification (NCBI taxonomy): domain Eukaryota; kingdom Metazoa; phylum Arthropoda; class Insecta; order Trichoptera; family Limnephilidae; genus Limnephilus; species Limnephilus rhombicus. Next base: position 40,734,020 of record OV815278.1, read on the forward strand.
TCCAGAGCTCTCCTCTCCTTCCTTTCCTTAAAAAACCCTCCACACAGCATCCTCAAAGATGACATAGGCCCTGAGGGAAATTATTTTCCTCAGGGCCTCCTGTGTGGAGCTCATGTAAAAAAAAAGACATGTAGAAAAGTCAATATATTTCGCACATTAAAATAAAAATGGTTGTGTTTATCCAAGACACTATCTAGGTTGGATTTAGTTCGGGACAAATCTTACAATCGTTCATAAAGATAGCAGCCAAAAAAATACGAGTTAAAAACTTGAAGATAATGTTGGTAGCTCTTAGACGAAGTATAATGCGGTTAAATATGACTGAAGGGGATTGGGTCGAATAAGCTCAGTCGTTAGAGCAGAGCCCCGGCAAGTGGGTTTACTTCTTAGATGATCTTTTTTTTATTTTTTATAAAATATTTATTTTTAATCAACTTCAATGAATAAAAATAAATGTTTAAGAAAACAATCACAAAACAATCCGAAGAATTTTTTAAAAATTAAATCAATCATTAAAAAAATGTCTGAGTCTGGAAATGCCCGAAAGAGGGTGAAACCGTTTCGGTAAAAAAAATAATAATGGCACACATCATTTTTTGTTGTCTTTTTTTATTACCTGTAACCTAAAACCCAAAAACAACGAGTCCTTACACGAAAGAATTGATTAAGGAAGATATTATTATATTAAGCAAGCGTTGTAGGTAGCATTGTTGATTACAGGATTGTAACATTTACGTAAGACCTCCTTCTCCCAAATATTCCAAAAAGCATAACCCAATAACATTCAATATCAATCAATAAACAAAAAATAACAATTTCAATTTCATTTCGCGGGAGTTATCGGAGCGATAACATTTTCTTTCATTTCAATTCCGTTGTTTGTATAATAACTCATCTCGTCCGAAGTTATTTGATCGCTTATTGCAACTCCGCCTAGAGTGCTCTTCGTCAAATGCCTTTTCCAACATTGACGTTAATAGCCCGTTTCAACGTCGAGTATTGGTTTGAACAGTAACTGTTGTACTACAGTAGAAACAACATAAGCACCCCTAGAGTATGATGTATCTCAATGGTAACGGATGGTAGATAAATACTTGTCTGCCATGAAGGAAATGGAAACACAACACATATGTTAACAATTTGTAATGATTGCCCACTTGAGAAAATTTTGAGTTTGATTGTGTGTAGGTTTGGCCCTACCCATCGTATTACAAAGCAAAAAATAGATACATAATATTACATGGATTGCTTATAAAAAGTTTAATGTCGCATGTATTCCATCACAATTAAACGGATTTTTTTGTAATTAATAACAAATGGTAAAATTAACAGATATTGCCCACTTATTAATATTGATTGCTACAATAATGACTGTAATTGCCCACTTTAGTGATTCGATAAATATCGTTTATAAAATAACCTAAAACTAAACAACCTAAAACTTTGACACTTACGATACGTTCACATTGGTCAAGTAGTAAGTCAAGTAGCGAATATACTTGCTATTTGACTCGCCGAAAATTCGCATTCCTTTCAAGTAGAGTAAATTTGTGCCCGCCGCCCGCTGCAAGATGACGGGTTGCTACAGAGCAAAAAAAGTAAGATGATTTTAATGCTTATTTTAGAAGAAATGGAAGAATAAATTAGTGTGATGAAAATAAATAAACAAGGGACACGAAAAGAGATTAATAGCAGCATAAATAAATAATTTTAGAGTAGCAACTTCGCTCAATGCCACGACATTTCCGTGCGTTTACAAATGAACTTTGCTAAAACAGTAGGTTTGCGCATGTCAGTGCGCAGGGAGTCGTTGTGGGGGTCCTTGCTCGCCCGAAAAATAAAACGAAATGGATTGAATCTACTAAAGAGCTGACTCACCCAACCAACTAAAATTAAGGTGTTCGGACGCGTTTAGTTACTACTAAACTCTCCACTCGACTAAAATACTCGCCAAATGCAAACGGCTCTTCAGAGTCAGCGTAATAATGCAAACAGAATCCCTCGAAATGTGGTGCTGGAGAAAAATTCTTAGGATTTCATGGATAGCCAGACGCCCAAATATGTCTATTCTGGAAGGGCTAAGGATCCACAACAGGCTCTCAGCTATCTTCTTACAAAGATACTTTAGACACGTTGCTCGCCAAACTCAGGACTCCACCATGTAGAAACTGATAGTCACTGGCAAAGTGGTTTCAGAAGAAGCATAGAAAGGTCATCAATGCGCTGGAGTGACCAAGAATTACTGGCGTCCGGTACTAGAGTGTCCTTTTCTCTGTATGCAGCGCAGAATCTTGAGGAGCGAAGGAACCTTGTTTACCATTGAAATTGGAGTAGGAGTCACGATTTCCAGCATAAAGGAACCGAAAAAGGAGAAAAAACAAGCTGAAGATGGTACACACTTGTTGATTTTGTTTCATGAGAAATACCTGCAAAATTGAAAAGACGTGCTTCAAAAAACTTGTTTCCAATTGTAGCTGTTTCTGCAAATAGGCATTATTTGTTAAAATTTCGGGGAAATATTTACATATTTAGGTAAGTTAGTGAGAAAATGAATACCATAGTGTAGTTTGCCCTGTTTAAAGAAAGATTAAACTTAACCACAATTCTTATGAAATAATGATTGAACTAAAGTTTAGAGATTATAATGTGACACGTTATTCTTGAAATAATAAACCGTAATATCTGAAAAGGCATAAATAGAACAAAAGCATTATAGGTCTAATAAGTAGCCCATATGGGCTACATCTCTGCAGAACGGATGAAGTCCCGCAGTTCAAATCTTTTTTCAGGCACATTGTTCTTTGATCCACATACCTACATCGTACGATTCACAACCACGTCATTTCGACTCAACAAAATCGAATAAAATTTAAAAAAAAAATCTATGAATATTTCTTTTTCATAAACCCCACGCAGGAGGCCCTGAGGAAAATAATTTCAATCAGGGCCCATGTCATATTTGGGGATGCTCTGTGGAGGGTCGTATTGATGAAAATAAGAAGATTAAGTCCTGGGAAGGAAAGGGTATGAGGGGTGGATAGTAATCTTCAGGGGTCAGTATGTCCAGATGTGACGGATGTATGAATCCATCCCTCCCGCAGCGGTGCATTACAAGTGGTCGAGAGAGACCAGTTGTAGAGGTCAAATGGTCTCCCTAAACCGGTCTCTCCCGGTACAGCCTTTCGTGCTGCTGGTGGGCAAGCGCATCTGTCGCCAAGGCCTGAACCCACCTCACCGCTGAACCCGGCCACCCCTGCTATGTCACCATGCGTAGTGAACCACTTGGGGTGTTAGAAGTCCAATAAATGGTTCCCGGGGCGGAGGTACCCATACTCGCATCCCAAATTGTTATTATTTACTTTACATCGCTTTTTACAAAATCCATAATTCTCTGCTAAAGCTGCTGAAATGGTAAAAGTTAAAAAAAAAGACTTATTTGAATTGAGGTGGGTAGCATCATTTATATTTTTCATGCCAGACCAAACTCCATGTATTCCTTAATATCTAAAAACACCCTCTGAAACATTACATTTCTGAAAATATTTCATATCGTTTCATCATTAATTTAAACATACATTTTTTCCAACCGCATATTTAAGTTGTAAAAATACGCTAAAATAAAATTTATGAAACACGCTTTATGCTTTACGCTTCCATTCTTGTGCACTGTTCTGTGGAAGTTGAAAACGAGAAAAAATTTAAACTAGCGAACAGCATTTTCTAAGAGCGGAATACACGTAAAACGTTTTCATTCGCATTGTCCATGGGCTTTAAAATATGGTTGTAATCTTATCAGAAAAAAATACTTTTCCAAACGTCAACGTTTCTCGTTTTACACTGCCTAGATCAAATAAAATGATTGCGGAAAAAGCCGAGAAGAAAAGGGTGCTAATATTTTGTTACGCTGGAAAATGTTAACGTAAAGAGGACCCTGCTCAAGGATTTAAAAACTGATAACAGTAAAAATCTTGTCATTTAAGAAAAAAAAATACCAAAACAAAGAAGTTGTACGTAACAAATCTTATAATTGTGAAATAACAAACATTAATAATTTTCAAAATAAATTCAGTTTTTTTTTTCACTACAATTTACCAACTTTTGGAAAAACCAATTAAAAAATTGGATTGTATACAATATATGTCTTGCAGCTACTAAACGAACTAAAATGAAACAATTATGAAAATAATTAACGTAGGTAGGTATATCAACTCATTTCTTTGGTGGACAATACGGTGAAAATGTTTAAAAACAACTAAAAATTTAATCAAGTAAAAATAGTAATAACTTTGATACGGTTAAAGATTTTCACGGCCAAAAGTATTTTCGTTGTTTGTTTTTGGGGTGTTATGCCGTGTTGCGCTACCTCCTTTTTTAGCCAACGCTTTAGACACTGCAACGCTGTCTGAAACGTTGGCTAAAGAAGGAGGTAGCGCAAAACGGCATAACACCCCAAAAACAAACAACGAAAGTAATAACTTTGTTTAAACCACTATTTTAATACAAAATATGTACACGTTTTAGAGCCGTTTCAGGATTCAAAGTATATTAAAAATTGTTTTCATTAAAATGATGCCATAAAAATGACCAATTAAAGAAATAAAAATTAAATATTTAAAAATTCACGCTTTCGGAATCAATAATAATGTATATGATCGTGTCGTCTATCTAGTGTAAAAATGTATATTATAAATAAGAGTTTCAATTTGGGAGGCGGGTATGGGTAACGCCTCCCCGGGAACCATTTATTGGATAACCAACACCTCTGCCTTAGGTCACCCCAAGTGGATCGCTACGTTTGGTGACTTAGCAGGGGTGCCCGGGTTCATGAGGTGAGGTATGTCCAGGTCTTGGTGGCCGATACGTCTGCCCACCTGCAGCGTGTTGGGCAGGATCGAGAGAGACTGGTTTAGAAAGATCTTTTACCCTCCAGCCAGTGTCTCTCAACCCATCGCCTTGCACCTCAGTTGAAGGGATGGATTCATATGTCCGTCACTCCTGGACACACACTAATTCCCAGATTCTTACCCACCCCTTATACCTATTTCCTTCCCACATCTCCTCTCCTTTCTTACAAAAACCCTCCACACAGCAACCCCTTAGATGACATAAGCCCTGAGGGAAAATATTTTCCTCAGGGCCTCCTGCGTGGAGCTAATGCAAAAAAAAAGTTACGCAAAAGTCCCAGCTGCTCCCAACCGTCTGGAGCCAATGAGACTATGTCATCCCCTGAGTGATGAGTAGTGAAACATTTGAGCATGTTGTGAGGCTGAAGGTAGATAGGAGGGGAAGGAAATGGTGAAGAGGAAGGCGCAGAAATACCTGGCTATTCAGATCTGGACACCATTCACGGCTTATTTAAAATTTAATTTATAACCTATACATTATGTTTAAATTAATAAATTGTGAAATACCTCAAATAAAATTGACTTGCGCACGCAAGAATTTGAACTCGGGACCTATGGACTCGGATCCGGAGAGCCTTACCCCTCGACGAAGAAGGCCGTCCTACACAACAAACAATAAATTGTCTAGGAGAGCATTTCTTCCGATATCTTTCGCCTAAAAGTAGACCAGATGGAGAGGATGCAAATAATTATAGATTTTTGAAGTGAAAACTTCTTCAGCACCGTTGTGATTTGAAACTCGATGAAACGAAAAATAGCCATACTAAAAAGAGTTCAATCGGTACTTCTATTTGTGCGGTGATTCGTAGCCTCTCTATTCTTGTCTAGGTTTTCAGAATATTTCACTTCTACCACTAATGAATTGAACACTCTGATTTTTTTCTTTCAATGTAACATTCATATATTATATGTTTTAATATTATCTGTTGGTATTTAAAAACATGTATTATTTAGGACTGATGACGGAAATCAGTAATTCTTTAGTTTAACAACAATAAACTATTGTAACACATTATTGTAACACGGCGGCCGGCGAGATGAGCGGTAAGGCTCTTGATTCGTAATTCGAAGGTCGCGGCATCGATTCCCGGCCTGGCAAATAAGTTTTATTTGATTAATCTGTGTTATTTCACAATTAATTCATTTGCGACACGTTCCAGAGTGGAAGATACTCTCGGTATCGCCCTGGTGTAAGACTACCATTCAGAATTGAAACAGGTACTTCTCCACATTCCTCTTCCCTATCTTCTTCCCTCCTCACTACCTACAGCCTCACAACATACCCCAATTGGGGATGCCATAATCTTACTGGATCCAGACGGGAGCTGCTGGGACTCTTGGGGGTATTCACATAAAAAAACGACGTTGTGAACTCTATGTGCTTACAAAAATACAATATTATTCAGTTTCTCGTTTAGGATTTATTTACATTGTCAATATTTTACCACAATTTTTTTAAATACCTAAATATTTCAAGCATTGAGAAAGATCTATAAGATCCTACTGAATCCGAACTCCGAACATGAAAAAAAAAACAAGTATATTTCTTATGCATCGTCGTCTGTTTGTTAAAAGTTTCAAAAGAGTTCTGACTGCCTTTGCCAGAAAACAGAAGAACTTCTATTTCACCTCTACATCCTACGTATAAGTCATAAAATAAGTCAAACAGACATTCGCGCCCGGAAGAGAATATTTATATGACCGAGCGGTTCCGAATAAGGTGTACGCAATTCCGTGTGACAAATCTATTGGCGCAGAATCCGACGGGCGACAAGAGACACAACAGGACTCTGAACACTACAACAGCAGTGATGGGCAATAAGTTATAAGGAAAGAGTAAAAATTTCTTCAAAAATTTCCCAGGTTTAAATTCACACAATTTAACGATATCGAACTTTTAATTTATCATCATCGGTTGAGGGAGGGGGAATGATGAACTACAATTATACTTTGTAGTTCATCATGAACGTATTTTTTTTTAAATAAGGAAGATGTCATATTCATTCCCCGTTGTCCGTACAAATACAAAGGCAGCTATTTTTTAAAGAATAATTCCATAGTAAAGGAACAAATTTTATTCTGTATATTAAAGTGAACACTTTTTTAGCACCGTTGTGATTTGAAAAGAGACGAACACATACATCTATAGGATTTATCCTGCGAGAGAATGAGAAATGAGAATAATCGATCTCCTCTTTGTGCGGTGTTTCGTAGCCTCCCCACCCTTGTCTACTGTAGTTTTTTAAGGTTTCAATTCTTCCGCGTGTGAGCTGCACACTTGTAATTTTTATTTTGTTTAATTTGGGATACCAACAGTATTATATTGAAATGAAGCATGATATTATTATCAAGATAACACTAATTTTAACAATTTTTCCTGGGCTTTACTTATTTTACCTAGGTTTCCACGTGGGTTTTATAATGCAGGGTGTCGGGGGGTAAAGTGAATTAACTTCGGGAGGTGATTCTACATGATAGTAAAAGTAAAAAAGATAAATAACTTTAATAAACTGTCAAATTTAATAAGCTTTCCCTGACGAAGGAACGTTTGTTCCGAAACCGGTCGGATTTGCACACTATATAAGTGGTTTTTACAAAGTTATATTGTTGCATTTTTCTATAATGGATAACCACAAAGTAATAGCTACATTCAAAAATATAAATAACTTTTTTCGAAATTCCAACTTATAGGGGTAGTTTTGTGGTAAAAAGATAAAATTAGACCGGCGTGTGCGGGCAGCATTATTATTACCAAGCAACGTTGTAACAATCGCGCCCGGCAAGCTAACAGCAACTTTGTCGTATAAAATTTTACCTTTCACGCAGGATTTTTAGTAGGTTTATCTTTTTGTATGGATAAAAAGTTGGAATTTCAGAAAAAGTTATCTTTTTTACTCCTACCATAATGTAGAATCACCTCCCGAAGTTAATGCACTTTATCCCCGGACCCTGTATAGAAGTAAGTTTAGTGATTTGAAAATTTCTATTAAGAAATATTTTTGTAATAATAAATTGTTTAAGTGGGAATAGGAAGGGGATAGAATGGGGGGAGGGGGTTCGGTCTAGTAGAAATGTACGAATTATAATAGACTGCAAAAAACTAAGAGTAGATGGTGAGTTTTGGTGTTGTACTGTTTTTAGCTCTATTTTCATAATGGGCTAAGGAGCTTTCAAAGTTTATTTCGCAGACGCAATGTTTTTTCTTTACATTAATTCCATACACGATCCCCCCGAGGATAACATTTTCCCCCGGGGTCTGTGTCATCTTTGGGGATGCTATGTGAAGGGTCGTATTGAGGAGAGATGGGAGTGAACACACTTTTTGAAGAGACCCATGTTGTTGTAGAAGGCAGGAAATATAGAGGCCGGCCAATATTAACGCAGCCGAGCTGATGAACTCAAAAACAAGTCGTAGAAACACCCGTTTCCGTGTGACTAATGTCAATTAGATATATACAAATGAGGCGCTTAGTGGAAGAGTGGCCGAACCCACATCAGCGAAAACATCATATTATTAATTTTTTTGTCATATCTAAGAAGACACAGTGGCCCAATTTTAGTTTCACTGATTTTAAAGGATCTTTGAAAGAGTGAAAACTAAAATTGGGCCACTGTGGCTTTATAGTTATGACAAAATATATAACAAATTATGTTTTCGCTGATTATGAATTTTGTGGGTTGGGCCACCCTTCCGCTGAGCGACACAAATATTGGACTACATGCGCCGGGGATAAATGGGAAGCCTTGATGAAGGGATCAATGACGCACGCTAGTTTCACGGAGCATCTTCCATTGAAATACCGGTAGAACAGTATTGCCATAACGCCTGGGCCTTAAATATTGCGATCCGTTTGTTTTAAGATAGAGAAAGAATTGTTAAATTAGGAAAAAGGGTATTGAAATAAATATAATGACCACACGATTTATTTCATCTTTTGTAAAGTCGAGCATAATATTTTTTTCGTATTATCACACTGCTAGCGTACAAGGATACAATTCCTCCAATAAATGTGTTACTGTTAGTCTAAAATTTTCAGTCTCGAAAATTTCCTGTACTTATGAATAAAATTTTTGATTTCGTATTATTTTCTCCAGTTCTAGGAAAAATTTCTAAAGACATCACATCACTACCTCGCAAAGAAGGAGTAACACATGTCACGGTACATTGCGTAAGCTCATGCAAGCATGAATATTTTAAAGTTGTTTTGCAGCGCGGATCGGGAGGTGTTTGGCAACCGTTCACAGATCGATGCAAATATCTGGAGCGCATTGGAGATGCAGTTTCTTGCAACAATGCATAATGTTATGTTCACTGCATGAGAAGTTGTTGCAGTGCGAAATCGGTCGGATGGAGTTGCAAACAAAAAATAAGTTGCGACGTTTTGATTGTTTATTTCTATTCAAAGAATCTTTGGAAAAATATTCAGAATAGCATTCTTATTTTTTTTAACGACAAACATTCCCGGTTACGAATAATCTGACAATATGAGTATTTGAAAACTCCTACTACCATCTTTATAGGCAAAAAATGCAGAATGCAGAATTCTTCTAGTCAGATGTTCACAAAACTTTGCTACTTAATGTAATGCACTACTAAGCAATGCAAAATTTGATTTGCGAGTGTTATGTGATTTTGGTTTGAAAACTGGATCGCTTAGAAATATTTTAGATTTTGTAATTTAATACTGCGAGTAGAACTTTGAAATAATCGAGCATATTTTTGTATTAGCTTTTTATAAGCCCAGAAAAAAATTGTGAGTATATAAAAACTGCGTTAAAGTTCAAAACCTCCGACTTACGAACTACTTTTTAGTTATGGCTTTATTAAATAATATGGAAAATTAGTTTTTTTAGAAAATGATGGTATAAAATTTAAATATTTGTTCCCGAGCTTCGCAAAATAAAATAAAAACAACCTTTTTGGCAATGTTTTTTTTCGTGAATAAATCAAAGCAGACGGCTAATGTTAAATGGGAATTTAAACCCTGTCGCCACCTACATAAGGAGTGTTATTGTTAGCTACCTGATCCCAAATTACCTATACACAACGTGGTGCATCACATTTACCATTTGCATAGTCTCCGACTATTTTACACTTGACGGCCGGCTTAGTGCAGCGGTAAGGCTCTTGACTCGCACTCCGAAGGTCACGGGATCGAATCCCGGCGTGGCAAATAAATTTTATTTGGTTAATTTGTGTTATTCACAATTTATTAATTTAAAATAATATATTGTATATTTGCGGCACGTTCCAGAGGGGAAGGTACTCTCAGTATCGCCCTGGTGTATAGATCACCATTCAGAATTGAAACTTTGCTTGAAATGGCTTTGGCCGTGTTTGGTGACCAGATCTGAATAGCAGGTACTTTCCTATCTCCTTTCCCTCCCCACTACCTTCAGCCTCACAACATACCCCAATTGGGGATGCCATAGTCCCACTGGCTCCAGATGGGAGCAGTTGGGACTGTTGTGTGCGGTATTCATGTAAAAAAAAACACTATACTAACAAGAAATAAATATAAAAATAATAATAAAAATGGAAGAGTCAGCGGAGGAATAATTTAGACCACGACGCTTTGGTTCCCACCTGACGCATTTATCCATTCAGCTACTAATCGATATTATATAGTACGGCCACCGTGATCGAGGGGCAAGTCTCTCGACTAGCAATCCGGAGGTCGCGGCTTCAAGTCTGGCGTGCACAAATAAATTTTATTTGATTGATTTATGTTATTTCACAATTGGTTTGTATTCATTTGGTGAATAATATTAAAATGATGAATTGCTGTTCCTCAATCAACATTCTACTAATTATGGATATCATTCTCCTTTATCCAGAATGTCGAGACTTATTGTAAGGCTAAATGACTTTCGGCAGTCGTTACGCAATGTGGTTTTTTAAAGTCTTTTTAAATCCATCTTCAAGCTACTTGTAGTTATCTTCTCTACGTACTTTTATATTATATGTATTTTGTCAGTGCTTTTCATCTACATATATGTAATCTCCTTTCATTGTGATCTCTCTTTTTTTTTCTATTCGTGTTATTGTTATATTGTTAATTGGACTATTTGTCCGTAAATAAATAAATAAATAAAATTTAAAAAAATAATCAAGGGAAACTGTCACAGACAATCTTAGCAATAGAATTTTTTAAAGGTGATCTCATACTGTGCGTTATCGCTTTTCCAATTAAAATATATTTTTTTAGTAGTTAATGCTTATATTTTTAAGTAGTTTTCCCCCTATGGATAGTTATATTCTGAGAAATGTTTTTTCGAAAATATCCTTATGGATATGTTCGCACGCAAAGGTTAGGTAATGAAAGCAAAAATGGTCTCAAGCCGTTAATTTTACGCATACATTTTGATCTTGGGGACAAGACAAAAAACAACCCAGATCGGCGCCTCGGAGAGGAAACGCCTCTATGCAAAATTCTGCCGAGAAATGGTAAAAAAAATCCGATGCTGGGTTTTTATACTCACGTAAATATTCATTCCGGGCATACGGACAAAATACGGCATTAACACATTAAGTAGTAATACGTTTTTTACGCATAAAATTTTATCGCAACCTTTTTACCGAGGCTCATTTCCTTCTATCTTTTCCGCTTCTGCATTCATTCCCTTGTTATCGCCTTTGGCAATGCATTCCTTCACGAAACAAATATAAATGTTTCTCTGATATTATGCATTAAAGTGGGATAAAAGAGCCTTCATTATAAACTCTAGACATCCGTTATCTCTGTTTTTAAGGTACAATGATAAAAAAATCTCCACATTTGTTTTATTCCGTATATACAGGGTATCCGGGGGTAATGTACATAAACTTCGGGAGGTGATTCTACATGATGGTAGGAGAAAAAAAGATTAACAACTTTTTCCGAAATTCCAGCTTTTTTTTCATACAAAAAGACGTACTTACTAAAAATCCTTAGTGTGAGATACGATCTTACTTGCTGAGAGTCTACCGGGCGCCCGACTCGATTATGATTGGCCCGTATCGTAACAACGGAAAATAATAAATCTGGCCGCACACTAACTAACTAACCATCACGCCGTAGGCAGAGAGGACGGACCGCCAAACAACTCGATCTTGGCACACACTCCTTGCCTCGTTCACATTCATACATCGTCTCATACATGCTCTTCTATTATTCTGACTCTTCGCATGGCCCGACTGAAGTATTTGATTCACTTGGTCGTGCCATGTCTTCTACGGGCGTCCCCGACTTCTTCTACCATTCACATTTTCGTCATATATTCATCCTTTCTCTGCCAGTTCCATGCCTCACTGCCATACATCAGGGTAGGTACCAGCACTCCATTATGGACGGCTAGCTTCGCTTCTTTGGACAGTTTTTTGTTGGCGCCAACGGCGTTCAGTCCTCCATTAATAGAGTTGCCTGCGTTTTTCCCTCCTTTCGATATCTCTGTCAGCCCTCCCATTTCTCGTAAACATACTTCCCAAGTACACAAACTCATCCACCTGCTCCAAATACTCATCATTCACAACCATGTTGCACATTGTTTTCATACTCTCTCTTTCAAATACCATGACTTTAGACTTACTTACATTTATCATTAACTCATTCTTCATACGTACTTCGTTCATCCTAGACACGCCGGACTAATTTTATCTTTTTACTTCAAAACTACCCATAAGAGTTATTTTTCTTTCTTACTTTTACTGACATTTAGAATCACCTTCCGAAGTTAATGCACTTTACCCCCGGACACCCTGTTTATGTGGACGTTGCAGATGCTGGCGACCTTCTGAAATTAACGCAACGAATAATTTAAATTCTGTTAAAGGCATATATCATTCGATGATCTCCGTGGCAGAACAGTAAACTAAACCCCTAGTGACACGTTATTATTACCTACACACAAGGGAGTTTTATAAAAATGAATACAGATTGCAATTTGTACCACGTCCCAGAGTGGGATAAATTATAAATGTCGCCCCCGTGAGTGATCAACATTAATATTATAAATGTTGGTTAAAAATACTAATAAGTTATATCATCATTTTGATTGGGTCGGGTTCTGACCTCACTTCACCTTATTCTAATATATGAGGTATCAAAGTTTGCAAATTCGATTTCTCACAATCTATCTATCAATTTTTGATTATGAGGTTGAATCTTGTGTGAAGTTTTCAGTTGAACGTATTTTAAAGGACAATATATAAAAATGACATATACTTATCATTTAAAAACAAAGCTACAGTTGCAAATAAAACCATAGGCAACCAGGTAGGTTCATCATGGTTCTAACTATATTTCACTTAAGCCATTCCATGATAGCGTGGAGGTTGAACAAAGGACACGGTATCGCAGTCGGCTAGCTATTCGATTGGTCCCCAAGCAACCAATCCAATCCATTTTTAAGTCACAAGAACTTTCTCCGCGACGCATCAAAAATCTGCCGCTCATTCTGTTTTAAACTTGTATATTAATTTTAGTGCGGTGCAAGTCGGTAGTATGTATTTTTGTTTAAAATCAACTTCGCTATGTATTCAACACATAAATTGCACATATATTAAGAACTCACCATTATTATTATTTGTTATATACGTATATACATATAAAACTGATTTTTTTCTCTTTATTGTATAATGCTATACTTTTTACTTACCAGCTTTATTTATATGTACCATGTGTAAAAACTATTCATGTTTTCTTTGTATTCTAAACACACCTGTATGCACTAAAACATAAAAATGTAAATGTGTGTAAAAGCCCATAAGGGCGTTAATGATTAATAAATAAATAAACTCCCGATCAAGACTTACTTGCAAATCGTGTTTGTTCGCCCTTCACATTATTATTATTGTAAAATATAGAGGAATCGTGCAAACGTTGTAAATTGTTAATAAACCTGTTAGTAATGTACCGACATACTACTTATTTGATTAACCACACCCTTTACACACTTTAAAACACATAATACATCATTAATATTTACCTATAAAATATTAAAATACAGCGGGTTAGCCTCTATTATTGGTGACCCACATAAAACACATCCCTCTATAATAGGTTCAAGTTCTAATTAAATATTCTCCTTTAAAATATGTCGAACTAAACAAGATTGAACCTCAAAATCAAAAAAATATATACATATTACGAGAATTCGCCTTTGGAAAATTTGACACCTCTGAACCTCTAGGCGAAGTTAGAACTTTATTCAACCAAAGGGATGAACTACACTACAAAGAAAATGGCTGAAAGTGATATTTGCAAAAGGTTCAAAGTGATATCAGAACCTTGTAAAATAAATTGAAGGTTTAAAAACTTGATGTTAAAATTTCGTCACGCAAGTATCTACAGTAATAGAACGCAGATGTCTCTGAATATTATTTTGATTATAAAAATGGTTTTAAATATAAAGGTAATTTTTGACAATGAAATGTCGCGTATAACATTGTCCAATTAAAATGACGATATTTTAAGCGATCAGATCTAAATCTATATTCTTTCAAACACACCTTCTAAGATCCTTAGCGATCAGAAGACATAGATTTCGATCGAAACAGCGAAAACATTTATTATTTTTGGCAATGCTTATTAAAAATACAAAAAGTAACATAGTTACATAAGGTTTTGACAAAGAAACAAAAAATTACCTTTCCTCACCATAAAGAGACAATGCTCTTGTGTTTGGTGAGGGAATTCTAGCTAAATTAGTAAATTAAAAGATCGTGTAAGTTAGTAATAACGGCTATTGTAAATAATAAGTCAGGTTAAAAAATCATGTATAAATTTAAAAATAATAATAAAATAAATTAAAAAATCATTTTAAATGAATGAATCATGTAATTTAGTATCAAAAATTATTGTAATAAGTAAGTAAAGGATATGTAAGAAAGAACGCAAGATTTACACAATAGTAGTCTTAAAGATATAGAAACTAAAAACTGAGAGAGAAAGATTAATAAACCATTTGTAAAATAGCAGACTTTAAGATTTAAAAAAGTAAACATATTTGGGATTTTTATAGCAGTTTAAGGTAATTTTTTTGTTTGGGCTTAAATTCCTACATATTTTCGAAAGTTTTTAATTTTAATGGGAGGTTGTTATAATAGATTATGCCTAGATAAAGAAAGGAATTTTGAATGTGCTTAGTATTAGATTTTAAGCTTTATTAATACTTTGAATTAATTATAAATTATTAAAACCTTTCAGAAAAAATATGATTAATTAAAAGTTTGGTGTTAAAAAAAATCTTCTTAGAATGAAAAAAAGTATTATTTGAACAATAACAGAAAAAATACAAAACGAAAAATTGCTAAACGTAAAATTCGAATTGAAATTGAACAATTCACATATTGTCAACAATGAAAAGAAATTGTCTCAAATTCTAAGACCTTATTTAATTAAAAAGACAAAAATGGAAGTCAGATTTCAATTTTAAAATGTTAAATAATAATAAAAGATGGCGTATTTGAGAATACTCTACCTTCGGAGTATTGTAATTTAGGGCATACTTTGGAAACTTAGATCATAAGAATTTCCATAATGGAATCGTTTTGCGAGTTTTTAGGCCTTTGTGAATATTGTTCCGAAATTGTCATTTGTTTGGAAATGTTCCGCTACGTTTTAATCAGAGAATGTTTCCGGCCGTTAAACATTTTTAAATTACCCACTGGAGGTTAACGACAGGTAACTAGAGATACATTTGACATTTTTACTGTTATTAATGTAATTCGTTATTACACAATAAAATTTTATTCAAAATAATAGCTGACACTAAAATTAGAGTTAGAGTAGTTTGTCTCACAGCACTGATCTTTTGATCAATCTATTGAACAAATTTATTCTTGCTGTTCTTTTAATTATCAATCATTAAATATCGATAAGAAAGTAAAAATCATTTATTCAAAGAACCACTAATTTAGAAAATCAGTGCCTTCTCAAAAATTCGGCACTAAATACAGTAAAATCATTTTAAAGAGTGCACGTCTAAATTTGTTTGTGCACACCGATAGTTACTTAAATGTATAAATGTATAAATGGTATATTCATCGACTTACGCAAGGCATTTGATAGCATATCACACTCCAAACTAAATGAGAAACTCATGCAAATTGGATTGGACGGAACAGTGCTGTCATGATTCCAAAGTTATCTAAAAGAGAGATATCAATACGTCAAAATAAATAATACACTAAGTGAACCTAAAACCTCATCATTTGGTATACCACAAGGAACTGTCATCGGTCCTATCCTTTTTATTATATATGTAAATCAAATGTTCACTCTTCCCATAGTTGGAGATATCATATCTTATGCAGACGACACTGTAGTTATCACTAAAGGGAAATCATGGGAGGAAACAATGAGTATAGCAAATATCAATATAAACATACTCAAAACATGGTTTGACCTAAATTGTCTCTCACTTAATACGGAGAAAACTTATTTTATTCCTTTTTCTTTGAAAGAAAAAAATGTCGAAAACAATATAATTATTAAAATCCATTCATCACAGTGTGAAAATAAAAAGGAATGAAACAATGAAAATTGCCTACCAATAACATGCAAAAATAGTATAAAGTATCTGGGTGTCATAGTAGATAGATACTTAAAATGGAAAGTCCAAAATGCAGTAACCAGAATAAGAAAATTTATATACATATTTATTAGACTGAGAAACATCTTATGATCCAATATGATCAAAACTATCTATTTCTCTCTTGCCCAATCTATTCTACAATATGGTATAATCGGGTGGGGTGGGACTTTCAAAACTAACCTCTTACCTGTAGAAAGGGTACAGAGGTTGATTTTGAAAGTCATCTTACGAAAACCATCTGTATTTCCAACAACACAGCTATTTGACTCTTTTAGGGTTCTCAGTCTTAATAAAATTTTCAAAAATAACTCATTATTTCAAACTCATAAAGATCATTTCAATCAATCAACAACAACATTCACAAACATAAACAACCGACCACGATCACGGGGCAATTTAGAAATTCCAAAATTTAAAACGAGTGCTTCCCAACACCATTATGCTTATCAAGGTATAAAATTTTTCAATGCTCTCCCGTATAAAATCAAGTCTGATAAAAATTATAAAGTTTTTAAATCCCAAATAAAAACACTAATAGACCAACCTGACACTAATTATAAGTTTTAAATTCATCATCACAATAATAACAAACAAAAAAAAAAACTAGAACATATTCTCTAAAAATATTTCATTACCAAATCAAATTGAAAGCGAAAGTACATACGCGTTATTTGCAGGCACCAAATTGTTACAACTTTATTATATGTACCTACTCTGACAATACTGTCAGCCCATCCATTTCAAATATCAATGTTTTCTTAACCAACGATATGTAACTACTACCTACTTACAATCTACATACATATTGAATAAATGCAATAATATTATTTTTATTTCTTATATATCTATGCCTGTATTATCCTATATTGCATCTTATTCCAATTTTAACTCTTATTTTCTTCTAGTTCATTATGTCCACTTGTCTTCATGAATATATATTTTATTAATATAAGTACTTGTAATAACAAACTCTGTGTACCTATACATTTTACAATGGCACTCCAAAATTCAAGCACGAGAAATGTTTTCTATTTTGAATTGGGTAGTTTCATTAAAAATAAATTTATGTATTGTTATTAGTTTTAAGAATCAAATGTTTTACTATGAATCTGTATACGTATATATTTTTTTAAATAAAAAAAAAAAAAAAAAATTGAAAAAAAAAAATAATTGAAGAAGAAGATAACTATAATAATCTAAACGAAAATATGAAAGAGAACAAGACACAGAAAAATAAAAATATTACGGTCGCAACTGGAAATCGAACCCAGAATCTCTTGTCTTACATGGACACCACCACTTATTTGAACGTCATATGGAAAAAAAAATCGAAGATAATATTGTTAATTCAAAAATTTGAATTAACAATATTATTACAGCAATATTTGATTGACAAATATTAATTTCAAATAAAAGTTGACAGTAGTAAGGCAATTGTCCCGGTAAGACGAGAAGTTCTGGATTCGAGTCCCAGTTGCGACCGTCATCTTATTGTTTTCCGTGTCTTGCTCTCTTTCATATTTTTGTTTAGATTATTAGTGTTACCTTTTTCTTCAATGATATATTACATTGACGGGAATAACCTTCAAAAGTTATAAAAAGAGAGTTGTTCTAATAAGAAATTAAATAAATAGTTTTGAATACCTTCCCACAGTCCCCTACCACTACATAAGCTTTAATGATTCTGCTGCACGGTTAAGAGGAAATTATGTTTGTTTTTTCAAAGAATGTAGAACACCTTGTGGAAAAATAGATTTGTTTCCTTTTCCTCGGAAACTGTAAAAATAACAACGAAGAGATATTTAAATATGATCTAAATATGTAGTATCTTCAAATTTTGTGCCTTTCAATAATGTAGGCCCGTGAAATCACATGGTAAATTATTAATTCGTGTTAGTAAATTCAGTTAGTAAAAAAACGCTTTCTTGAAAATTGAAAAAGCACAGCACTGAAAGATCACGAAATCTGAATATAATAAATTGTCAAGATTAACCCTAAAAATTTTCAACAAAAGAAAAACCCATTACAAATACAGTATTAAAATAATTTCTGGTAACAAAAAGTATTATCGGCAATTAATTAATCGCTCGTCGGAATTCTTGACACGTATTTTATAAAACTATGTTAAAAAAACAATGAAATGACTGCTCCTCATTTTAAATCGGGGAAAACAATTCGTAATTTCGAAATTGGAATCATAAAACATTTAAGGTGCCTTAATAATTTCCGGTTTCACTAACAATATAATTGCAAATAACCATAGTTTTGAAAGAAATACAGTGTAAAATATTCTTCATATTTATAATAAAGGTTAACCTAGAAATAAAAAAATCCGTTCATAATGATGAATTCATTATCAACAAACAAAAATTATTATTTTTATTTCTTTTTTTTATTTTTTTTATCGAGGAAGCAATATCTTACAACATTGTTACAACTTATTAAGGAAACAATATCTTTTATTGAGGAAACATTATCTTATAATATTTTCTTAGATATGTTCCCTTTCAATGTCCGTTCTGTTTTTTCCCACTCTCCATTTATCCCTAGCCACACCCCCACCCCTACCACTTAGTACACTGTTTTTTAAATGTTAATTCATTATATGTTTGCCCCGAAGAACGAACGGTCGTTCCGAAACCGGGCGGCTTTGATAAAATGTGTATGTGATTCTAACGAAGAAATTTGGTTTCATTTATTTATAATGCTTAACCACAAAGTTATAGCTTCGAGTACATTCAAAAGTGTATTATATAATAGATCGGTGCTTTATCGTCGGTTGAAATCTTGACAGTCAGTTCCAATTGTGAAAGTGACGCTTTAATTTAAACAAACCTGAGCTCATTGAACCAGACTTGCAATTATTCACAGACACACTAACAGTCGAAATTAGTATGTAAGATTGACGTTGATTTGGATATCGAATTAACTTTGCGTCGGTAGTTTTGTGATTTTTTCCCGAATATATAAATTTCCACAGCAATAATGATTAACTGTCACAAAACTGCCAAATTTCTGAAATTCTAAGTGATTCATTTCTCAAGTTCATCGGCTTCCATGCCCTGAAAGAATGAAGTCTTATTTACTTAATGACATTCAAAGTACTGCAGTTAATGGCATCACCACAGAGAGACATTATATGGTAACTACGTATACGTCAGGATAGCCAGCTTAGTTTGAGGTCAGATCCGGAGCTGCTAATCGATTAGTTGAACCGTTTCGTTCCAATAGAGGTGAATTCTATATGACCGCATTCTACATGTAGCTTGTCTGGTCACACGGACAAGGCTTTCCCCGACTTTGGTGAATTCAAATAAGAGTTTTTAAATTTTATTTAGTTAAATTGATAATACTCATACCAAAAAAGGTACATGGTTTTATTTCTCTCTATGGGGTATGTGAAATTGCACTCACTCTCCCACATTCTGGAATAAAGGCAATTATTATTTATTATTATTATTTATAATACATTAGCCTAGAGTCTCTAGACCCATGAAAAATCATGGCATATTTTACATCGTAGAATTGATAAAATTATTGCTTGTTACCTTTTTTGTACCACAATAATACAAAGTTAGTTCAATAATTATGCAGGGGAAAAAACCTCTGCGTCCAAATTATTAATTCAGAAAACTTCAATTCAAAGAGGTTTAGTCTAATTTAAAAAAATACTCTTATTAAGGAAAATATACAGGGTAATAATAACCATTAAAAATTTCCGACAATTTAAAAAAAGAGCTTTTGGTTTTTATTAATTAAGGGTCGGGTATCAAACCGCGCTGACACTGCAGTTAGGTATTTCTTGTACTTGTAGACAAACACGGCCGCAGCCGGCCGCCTGCGTTTGACTAGAGGAGATGTGGGTATACTAGACACTACGGACTTAGGAAATAAAAATACACTTGCCTTATAAAATTTAGTTCCTACTATAATAATAGATACCGCTTAACATACTAAGAATCATATGGTGGAATAGCGTGGATAGCTCATAGAAACATTTGCGCCTGGGTCAAACTGCCCATTCACTGCAGTTAGGTATTTTTGGTAGTTGCAAACAAGCTCGGCCGCCGCGATCTACTGTGTATTTCGGTTAGATTCAGGCACGGCTGCTCAGCATTTTGATAAAATACGAAATAAAAATACACTTGCTTTGTATAATTTTAATTTATTTCTAACATAATTGATACAGCTTGACAGACTATAAATCATATTATGCAAGGGCAAGGATACATAGACTTTTTTTAGTCCCTGGACCTTTACAGACGTCTTAGTTTTTGACTCAATGTGACATAGAATCTAATGGTGTTTTGATGTGGAAAAAATTTCTGGTTCATATATGGTTTGTATAATGTTATTAATTTTTTTATAATTTTACCAGAAAATAATGGGTGTGAATAAGTTACGACAACCAGTTTTTACTCTGTGCCTTAGAAATTAAAAAACAGGTAGTTTTGTTTTTGAAAGTTAATTTATATGCATACAGTTTTTTTTTAATACGTAGTAAGAAAGAATATATTTTACAATTTATCTTTGATATACATAAAGTAGAACGAAGCACATTTAGAAAAAAGACAGTAAAAAATATAAAGAAGTTCAGACAAATTTTTATAAAACAACTAAATGTTTTATTTTTATTTTTATGTAACTTACAAAGTCCCAACTGTTATCAATCGCCTGGGGCCAGTGATTGGGGTATGTTGTGAGGCTGAATAAGGTGGGAGGGGAATAATAAAGGGGAAGTACCTGGCTATTCAGATTTGGTCACCACACACGGCTAAAGCCATTTCAAGCAGCTTTTCAATTCTGAATAGTGGTCTTACACCAGGGCGATACATAAAGTATCTTCCACTCTGTTTTTTTATAGAAGGCTATTGACAAGTTTTTTTTTCTTTGTATAAAACACGCTGTAACTCGTGTTGTGCGTGTTACAGGTAAAATTGCAAATGTTATATGTAAGTTCAAAATAAATTAATTATTACCCACAATTATTATAGTTATTTCACAGCATTATCCAAAAATAACAAAGTTACTATTATATACTTGTTTACTATTATATAATTTTACAATTGAAAAATGTCCTCCACAACACAGGTGAATTCCTAGCGTGGAGGACATTAGACTATACATTTGTAATATAAACTTATTAATAAAAAAATACAAAACAATACAGAGTGATAAGTGTTAGCCCCTCATTTATTCACAAGACTGTCATATTGTAATGACATCATCCTTTCTCCCGGTCTATTATCGATAATTCATACAGCGCCCTTGAGCTGATTTTTCACAAAAACGGCGCTATATAAATCATCCAAATATTATTTATTAATTCTAAACATTCACAAAAAGTGTGGTAGATCATTCATTATAGCAAAAAGTTTATATGGAAGGCCATTACTCAGGCCGCTTATGTTTATTTAAAAAACTTACATGTTAACTGATAGTTTCTGTTATAACGACGTCATTTATATTGCTTCTGCTGCTTTTCTAAAAAAACATATAAAATAAATTTATTTGTAATAATACGACCCAGAATTTACCCAACATCGAAATTCATTCGATTTATCAATGGATCTGACAGTCGTTGTTTTCAATAAAACTTAGTGACAATTTGAACGGAATCGGTAGAGAACTCAAAATGGTCGTCGAAATTATGCATTTTGAAATTAAATTTTGTTAAATTTTGTTAAATTAAATTTTGATATTAAGTTCGTTGAACCCCAAACTCCTTTAACCTGATTTTGAACCAAATCGTCAAAGTACTTAAGATATTCAAGATGGATGCCGAAATTTTGCATTTTGACATTAGATCCGAGTTCAGTGCACGTCCAAACGCCCTAATCCTGATTTTGAACCAAATCGGTAGATAACTAAAGAAATTCAAGATGGATGCCGAAATGTTGCATTTTGACATTAGATCCGATTTCAGTGCACTTCCAAACGCCCGAATGCTGATATTGAACCAAATCGGTAGATAACTAGAGAAATTCAAGATGGATGCCGAAATGTTGCATTTTGACATTAGATCCGAGTTCAGTGCACGTCCAAACGCCCTAATCCTGATTTTGAACCAAATCGGTAGATAACTAAAGAAATTCAAGATGGATGCCGAAATGTTGCATTTTGACATTAGATCCGATTTCAGTGCACTTCCAAACGCCCGAATGCTGATATTGAACCAAATCGGTAGAAAACTAGAGAAATTCAAGATGGATGCCGAAATGTTGCATTTTGACATTAGATCCGAGTTCAGTGCACGTCCAAACGCCCTAATCCTGATTTTGAATCAAAAAGGTAGATAACTAGAGAAATTCAAGATGGATGCCGAAATGTTGCATTTGGACATTAGATCCGAGTTCAGTGCTCGCCAATACTCCCTAATACTGATTTTGAACCAGATCGGTAGAGAACACGAGAAATTCAAGATGGATGCCGAAATTTTGCATTTTGACATTAGATCCGAGTTCAGTGCACTTCTAAACGCCCGAATTCTGATATTGAACCAAATCGGTAGATAACTACAGATAAATTCAAGATGGATGCCGAAATTTTTAGATGTCAAAAAGCAAAATGACTTCAGTCTACCTTCAAACTACCCTTGATAGAAATCAGTAAAAAAATTAAATTTTGACTTTATTACCTTATTCTCCTATTCTTCCAGTGGGAGGGTCTATTTTTTATGGCACGGTAAGCAAGAATTCCTTTATTTTTACCCATTTTGAAGGTACCTGAAGTTTAAAAAAAAAATAATAATAAAATATGTAAAACTGTAAATCAAGTTAAAAATAATTTATTAGATAATAATAAATATATTTTATTTCTACTTACCCGGTTACTGTAACACCTATCTCCTCAATGATTCCTTCAAAAATCGAATAAACAGCGAACAAAATTGCTGCGAAAAAAATATGCGTGCTGTCGCCTTGACCGCTATCTCATAACTGAATGAATTCTGTGAAATTCAACCGTTATATAAGACATCGCGCGGCGTAATATTTTGCCATACATTTTTGTATGGCGGAGAATAGTTGAAAAATTCAGAAAGTTTATGCGAATTACAATAAAAATCTAGATACACTGAAGAGCTTTTAATTTAATAGCTTGATTTAACATAATGTTTACTCTGAGATTACGGAAGGATTTTTGGTAAAAATGTTTACAACAGGTTCAGGAGAGATAATCGCGAAGGCCTTTTTCAACGTTTTAACTAAAGTTGCAGTATGTATAACTTATAGAATTTGTAAGATTACAGTAAAAAAATTTTAATCACTAGTAACTTTACACATTTTTCTAACTACCTGTATATAATTTTCTAGTATTGCTGCTACGAGACGCGGATGCTACTGCTAATGCGGAGCGATGTTTTCCAAACCCGACCCTTAAGAATTTAGATAATTGTTACATTTTAATTGTTTTTAATTTTAATTGCGTTAAGCAAATTATTTTGGTTTTATTTAAGTTTAATTGATTTTATCACAGTTTACTTTCGTTTCCTTCGATGTTTTTTGACAACTTAACCTCGCAAAATATTACCGTATTTCGTCGATTAACACTAAATTAACTATATTTTGGTTTTTATCACTTTGGGAACTGTTTTTAAATAATGCCAATGGTTGAATTTGTTATATTAAGTCGGGTTTCACAAACGTTATACTTTGCACATATTTTGTTTTAATTTGAACTTTTCCACTATTTGACGTTGTTGTATTTGGAAAGCAAAACAGCTGTTACGCTTGATAATAATTACACGAACTCGTTTATAATAAAGAAAAAAAAATCATCATAAAATTGCCAAGGATTAAATTCCATCTTTTGAAAGGTGATGATCATGATGTTCAGGGAAATATTTTTAATCATTATTAGCTTCACAAATCCTACAATTGTATTAGTAATTTTTCACGGGTTTGTGCTAGTAAATAAATAACTAATGAATTGGGAGTGTGATTGCTTTGTATTGATCAAACGTTTTCACGGTGAATATTGGATCAATTTGAGGCCCATTTGACCATTTTTCGTTTATCGGGCAGGTAAGTGAGATAATTGGTTTCTGAATGCTGTAATCAAAGGTTGACGATCAAACGACACGTGTCGTTAGTCCCGTTACCTTCTTTGAAGGAGAAATTGTACGTTTTTAAGGAGGGAATTTTGTTCTCAGATGTCGAGCGATTAATTATTAATGCTAATTATTAATTGTAATTAGGCGATGGAGAGAGGAACCGGTGTTTGGTCCTTAATTTGACAAGTTCAACAACAAAGTGATAAGTGCCGCTGGATGTAGGCTCAAAACTCAAAAAGACATTTTTGAAAAATAATTTAAAATTAATTAGTTTAACATAATAATTCTAGGCACTTCGTTTCACGGTGGATGATGAAAAGGACATGAACGTTTCTTGAAATGACTTGTAAATAGAACCTCGCAACTTTGTTTCCCATTTTACATCCTTTGCATGAAATGTTTCAAATAGGCATGCCTTAGGACTGGCTGGGTTCAGTAGCTGTTCGCAAACAAATATTTTATTCATCCAATTTACTTTAGAAAGGCAATTTATTCAAATAACTTAAGAAACAACAATTTTTAAATGACCAGCTGGAAGATAACAAAATTTGCGGTGTCCTATTCTTTTCTCTGGTGAACAATACATTATATATACCTATAACTATGATGATCAGGGGTTTCAACGATACTTCGGTTTGTTAGATTACGAGTCGCATTTATTATCATCTCATTTACAATGAATATTTAACTGAACTTTTATTTTTTTTTGTTGGTTTTCAAGGTACAATGACGGCCGGCGTAGTCCAGTGGTAAGGTTCTTGACTGGCACTCCGAAGGTCGCGGGATCGAATCCCGGCGTGGCAAATAAATTTTATTTGATTAATTTGTGTTATTTCACAATAATTCATTTAAAAAATAATAAAGTATATTTGCTGCACGTTCCAGAGTGGAAGATACTCTCAGAATCGCCTTGGTGTGAGACCACCATTCAGAATTGAAACGTTGCTTGAAATGGCTTTAGCCATGTTTGGTGACCAGATCTGAATAGCCAGGTACTTCCTCACCTTCCTCTTCCCTATCTCCTTCCCCTCGTCACTACCATCAGCCTCACAACATACCCCAATTGGGGATGCCATAGTCCCACTGGCTCCAGACGGGAGCAGTTGGGACTCTTGTGCGGTATTCATGTAAAAAAAAAAAATCCCGTTAAACCGCAATAAAGCAGTTTGTCAACAGAATGTTAATGTTCAGTTACAATTTAAACATTACATAATATTATTACTATAACCATACAGATTATAACAATTAACACATATGAATTAATATAAACTATCTCTAATTGGTAACATGTTAAATATTTTTGGCACGTTATGTTCCAGGGTTCGCCGTCCGTAGTTATTATTATATTTTGGAACAATCATTCCTTCATTCTTCGTGAACCTTGTATTATAATCATGTTCTACTTTCCTCTTATAATTAGACTCAGACATATGCTGAATTAATATTTTGTACCATAATAAGGCATACGCCGGTAATATTGTTAAATTCCCATACAACAATGATATGTTTCGTCTCTGTGAAAAAATATGTTTTTGAACTAATAACTTAACCATAGAATTTTGTACTGATTGTAGGTAGCTCAAATTAGTCTTGCAAGAGTGTCCCCAAGTTGTTAATCCATACCGTAAAGTTGATTCTGCGAGTGATAAGTAAATGATTTTTAAAATATTCACCGGAACGAAACATTTCAGTTTGTACAGCCTACCCACTATCGCCCTCAGCCGTTTACAAATTTTGTTTATTTGTACATCCCATTTAAAATTACAATCAACAGTCACTCCCAAATAAACATATTCATTTACAAGTTCAATACTATCACACATGCAGGGCTGCAAAATGTTTTGATGAATACATGTAAAGTCATGAGATATTATTTTAGGCGTTTTCTGAGATGAAGCATGTGGAGATCGTATGTGCATCAATTTTGTTTTTTGGTATTAATGATTAGACCTACGTCATGTGACCATTTTATAAGGGACGTAAAGTCATGTTGCATACATTTAATCGCAATGGATAATTGTTCATCAGATATGACAAGAGCAGTGTCGTCAGCATATACAAAGTGTTTTACATATTTAAATAGTTTTTTCATTATTGATACAAATATAATATAGAGGGTTGGACCCAAAATTGACCCCTGCGGGACTCCAGCACAAATTTTTTTCCTCCCACTCATTTTTTCTAATATTTTTACACAGATATGTCTATTAAAAAAATAATTTTTAAACAAATTAAGTAGGCTTCCCCTAATTCCAATTGCTTCTAAGATTTTTAATAATTTTTGTGGGTCAATTGTATCAAACGCTTTGGAGTTATCGATAAATAGTACTAAAACATGTCTCGATAAGTTTGACGTATGAACTTCACGATTATGTTAGCCGGTTTGGAGTCCTTTCTATTAGGAAGTCTCGAAACCTTCTCAATATTTTCGCAATTTGTGTTTAGTTTTTCTGCAATTGTCTTTATGGTTATTCCAATATTTTCTTCTTTTTTCATTTCTAGATCAAACAGTTCAATATTACAGTTTTTTTCTATTTGTTCAATTTCTTGAATCCCGTGTTCCAGTGCTCTATTACATTTTTCAAGATATGTGTTTTTGTTTATAACTTCATTGAGTTTATTTTCGTTTTCTTTTAGTTTTTTTTCCAATTCTAAATGTAGCGATATCAGCTCGTCATATTTGTTGGATAGAAACTCAGTTGACTGTGTGAGAGTCTCCATATCTTTTTTCATGACGTACATTATGCTAATTTTATGTAGGAGTCTGTTTATGGTCATGGTTCCGTTCTGTGCTGAAGAATTATTCTGACGTCAATAGCCGGCTGGCTACCTTTTGTCGCCTTTCCTAGGCGTATGGGAATGACATTACATAGAGTTTATTTATTGACTGAAAAATCGACTGAATTACATGAGCAAAAATTACGCCTAGAGTTAGTGTCCTTCGCTGAATTAATGAGCGTGTCTTAGGAATTAGTCCAAATCGCATATTTATTGAGCTCGATCGCTTCGCCAACGATCTTGCGAAATTCTTAACGCAGGTGATCGGCAGCCGCCAGAACAGCCGGCAAACCAGTGAATTCTATAAATCAGAATATTGGTGAACATTGGCTTCTTGAGTTCGTTGAATTTGATATAGCTCCCCATAAGCAATAGTCACGTGCTCGTCTTTTTTTATTTATTTTATTTTATTTATTTATTTAAACGCCCATAGGGCTTTTACATAGAATGCAGTACATTTTTTTAATTACAATGAAAAGAATGGGTTTACAAAATACAATACACAATACAAGTAACATAATAGTTGTTAAAAACAAAATATAGGTTACATAAAATATAAGGGTTAAAAAAAAATAAAATAAAAAATTTAGGTTACATAAAATATAAGCGTTAACAAAATACAGGTAACATAAAATATAAGAAACAAAATATAGTCCATAAAATATAGTAGTTGACATAAAGTAGGTAATTTTTAAAATTGTTGTTCTCATTAGTTTACGGGATAGGTAGAAATAAATAGTTGGCACATATGGCGTTTGAAGTTTGCTAAGTTCAAATTATTGTCAAATACATCCAGATTGTTTAAGTATTTGTTACCAAGACTATGCAAACGTTGTATTGGAGAATGTAAATCCTAGTTCGAATGAGATGTACGTATATAAAATGTCAATGTTTGTCTAGTTGTTCGTGTAGGTACATGTAGATTTATTAATTGCAGGAGTTCACAACTGTCGAATTTAGAGTTTAATAATTTTAATAAAAAAGTTAGGTCGTTTATTTTTCGTCGGTTTTCTAATGTTGGAATATTTAAAGTATTCATTAACGACGGATAATTTATGTGCTCTAAAGGGATGTTAAGTTTAAAATTTACAAAACGTAGAAATTTTCTTTGAATTCTTTCAATAGTATGAATATGAATTTTATAGAAGGGCGACCAGACTATGGAGTTATATTCTATTAGGCTTCTAAC
This sequence comes from Limnephilus rhombicus, assembly GCA_929108145.2. Taxonomy (NCBI): domain Eukaryota; kingdom Metazoa; phylum Arthropoda; class Insecta; order Trichoptera; family Limnephilidae; genus Limnephilus; species Limnephilus rhombicus. The sequence continues at coordinate 40,762,521 of OV815278.1, forward strand.
AAGGGATGTATACAGTAGTTTAATGATTTGTAGAGATTCAAAGTTTTTAATGACATCCTCACATCCTGTTTTTATTGACATCCTCACATGCATGCTATAATTTCTTTGGACTTTTATTTTTTATTCACTTCAAAATTCTAACGAGATAAAGTTAACAGCTTTAACGAATCAAAAGTGGCAGTGTGCGCTAAAACAGTAAAAAGATATCATCATCTAATTATTCAAGTTGAAAATAAAGAACGATAATTATGCTGAATCGCCTTGATTACACCGAAATTATGCGTTTGGGTGGTTCTGTTTGCGAAAGCGGCTAAATATTTTGTTCTACGCTCAGATGATTTAATAATGTAAGTATTTACTTACGTTCAGGAACAACTCCGCTTCTCCTACTGATCCTGAAAATAAAAGAAAAATTCATATTACAATTGGTTCTTTTGTATTACTACATTTATTATAAGCATTGCGATTTATACATTAAAACTATTAAAAAATTAAATAAAACGAAAAAGGAATGCCATGCATGAGTGTAGTACTTTTTTAGTAAAGTAGCTATTATTTAATCACTGAAGACAATATTAACGACTAGTAAAAATTAGAAACAAAAACGTCAGAATAAGATTCGGTTGTGTCTAGGAATTGAACCTGGTCCTGGCTAAAATTCGGGGTTCAATTTCTGGATGCGAATTGAATACTGTCTTCAATGATGAAATAGTGTTTTTTGTTTGCGAATTCTCAAAATAATGTTTTTTTCTATTTATTTTTTACAGTTGTTTAGTCATGTATAGAAACCGGTGAAGTTTCCGCAATAAATACATTTTTACCAGAATTATAACTGATAAAAGAATTGAGAGAGAAAAAATCGTAAAATAATTAATTAATTTTTTTATAATTTTTGCAGAAGTCCTTGGCGGCTTTAAAAATAGTTTTTTTGAAAATCAGACTTAAACATTGGTCTGCATTTCATCAATCACGGAATTAAACTGTAGATTTGTATGAATGCTGCCCACCCGCACAAACATTTTTGTTTATATAAATAGATAGGTAGATTGTAGTTAGGCAATCCTTAGAATAACTCCCGTTTATTCTATCTGCATATAATTCGTCCAAATCAATCGTTATGGTTTTCAATTGTAAAAACAAACTCTTGCAAACACCTTCAGTACGGCTAGATGAAAGGAAAATGGAAGTTAAGCGTAAAGTACCCGAAACATCATCACAGACGACCTGAAAGACATCAAAGATATGGAAAGACAAAGAAGAGCGACATCCGTTAGAGCAGGTATGCTGTCAAGGCGTTTTCACTTTTGCAGTCTAAACGTAAAAATAATATTATTCGACGCAATCAGCACATCGCTGCATACGTCAGAACTGTGGGTAAATTATACTGCATCCCAACAGCATAAATTAAAAGTCACCTACAATAATGTCTATCGCCAACTGTTCCGCCTACCAAGATACTGCAGCATAACGGAAATGTTCCTGGAAGGACGAGTGCACACTTTCAGAGCACTTCTCCGCCACCGCATGGGAAGTTTATGGAGCAAACTACGCCAATCGAAGAATGCAATCATTACTACAATGACCGCCTGGATGGAATCCCCCCTGATGGCCCCCTGGAGATGAGAGACGGACAAATATACTCCATGAACGGCTGCTTGCATTCATTTTCGTGTTTAATATTTTTCAGTTCAAGTTTTCTTATTTTTCAATTATAGTTTTTTATTTTATTTTACTAATGTTTTGTTATAATAAACACAATTAAATAATTTGTTTCAATTCCACTTTATTATTTCTTACTCCAACCGGCTTCGGTTCGTCCTGAACCTTCCTCAGGGGTGAATAAAAATATACTGTATATTTTTGTATATTTTTATTCACCCCTGAGGAAGGTTCAGGACGAACCGAAACCGGTTGGAGTAAGAAATAATAAAGTGGAATTGAAACAAAGTTATTTAATTGTGTTTATTATAATTATGTATTCCCACAAAGTGTTTGCTACATGTGAAGATTTAATGTTTTGTTATTTACTTTTCACCTTTTCTTATTATTTGTCTAATTTCTTAATGTTATTTTGAAATATGGAATGTATGTATTTCTTTGCACTACCCCTGCGTACATTCTGGAATAAACTATTATTCTTATTATAAATACGAATAAAGCTTTACGGTGGGTAAAATAATATATTCTATTGAAAATAATAATTACGCTAAGATTGGTTAGTGTAATGAAATTTCCGAAATTCCCGTATGTGTGATTCATGACTGACAGAATAAATCATTCCGGAATAATTATTAGAACGCCTGTCACCATAAATAATCTTCTTATGAGGCCGAATTAGTTTAATATGAAGATGCCAACAATCAAAAGTGATTGGTAGAGTTTAATTATCAGCGTGTGAGTTATTACACTTGACTTAGGAATAAGACAGAAGACACAGGGTGTAGTAATACTAAATACTTGGAATATCGATATAAATGCGTAATACGTGTTACAAATTTAATACATACATAGAGATTGTTACGATGCGCATTATTCGAGATATTTGAATATAGCCGCGCTCAAGCACCAACGTCGGACGATTGCCCGCACCCCGTGTCTCTGCGCACATCTAGTGCGCCGAACCACGTGATGCCCGCTTTGCAACGACGCCGACGGCTCGCTAGCGCAACGGATTAGGGGTAGAGAAAGGCGGGAGGTACCAGGCTAGCAGATCTGATCACCAAATACGGCTAAAGCCATTTCAATCAGCATATCAATTCTGAATGATAATCTTACACCAGGACGACATTGAGAATATCTTCCACTCTGGAAGGTGCCGCAAATATACTATACAGGATGTTTAGCGACGCAGTTGGCTTACTTTAACCAGTGGTTCCTGACATGTTTTGGCGTATTTTTGTTTAACTTAGTGGTTTTTTAATGTTTTAGTTGAAAAAAAAACATCGAAAATGTCACGAGAGACCAACGTTTTATTTACATTATAACCTACTCCAAATAATTTCTCAGTTATCACTGGTTGTAAGCCAAGAACTTCCCATAACATCCTGTCTATTACTTTAAATAAGTAAATGTTAAAACAACACAAATTTATCAAATTGAACCACCAACCCCGGATTGCTATTTGTGAGCCTTACCCCTTGACCACGTTGGCCGTCAACATTTATGAGTATTATTTAAAAGGTATTTAAATAAATATTTTTTCGATTTTTGACTCGTTAAGTTGATTCTAATAAAATGGAAAAGGCATTTTTTCTGTAAAATATTATACCAAAGGAAGAAACCTACTACCTACCTTATCGCTTGTTTGCATTATTCTTCACTCAATCAGTTCCTATTTTAAAATAATGAATAATCTCATTTTGGAATAACGCACATCACGGATAACTGAACTTAGTTTAGATAATAAATTAGGGCCCCTCTGATGAATTGGATCGAAAAGTTATTATTCTTATTCTCAAAATGAATATTCATATCTATTTTTCTAACAATTTTCCAAGTAGGTAGGTACTTTTATTTATATTTCAGCAAAACTTAGAGAGCATAAAATTCGTTTTAAAATTAGTAATTCAATAATGTTTCCATGAATAATAATTTTAACTCGCCCATGATTCCGAAAGAAAACTTTAAATTATCATCTCGACCAAAAAATAAGATTTTAACTTATCGTCGGAATTATTCTAAATTATTTGCATTCTTAACAGTTTAAAAAATACAGAAGTCACCTGCCTCCAGTGTTTCTTTTATTTAAACATGAAATTCTCGAAATAAAAGAGCCTGCATTATTCATTGTGTTTGAGCTGCTGATGAGATCTGGAGGGAGGGATTCGACACCCGGGGGCGGATAGAGCGGGTGTATCTCACCTGTATCCCACCCGGTGGGGTGGAGTTGGGTGGAGTCAGTGGGGTTGGGTTAGGTTGCCTTGCGCCCGGCAGAGGTTAGAATCACCCGCGGTGGGATTTTACATTTCCCTAATTTAATTAGTGCTCACTTGTGTTTCTGGTGGAATGTAAAACTTTTCGGCGCTGACAGAAAATCGTCGGCTTCCGGAAAACCCAGAAAAGTTAGTTAAAAATAACAAATGATCTGTTGCCAGGTAGATTTTATTGGTGTTATTTAAAGAACTAAAAACAACAAACGGGTGTAATATAGGTATTTTACCACGAAAGTTTTAGACCGAATCCATTATCATATTATAATGATTAAAATTAAAACAAAAATTTTAATTGCATTTTTTTCAAGGCAATGTCTCTAGAATAATATAATTTGAAATAATTAAGCAAATGTTTTCTTCATAAGCATGGGCAGTTGTAAATAGAATTAATTCGACACGCCTTTTAAAGCTATATTGTTAGCAGAAATGCGTTTAGAAGTGAAAATTAGTTATAACGTTGAAAAAATAACACAAAGAAAATACTCATAGCAGAGTGAAATGGACTACTACTGCAAAAAAAAGGAAAAAGCTCTGTTGTACGAGTATAATGATATTATTTTAATATATGAAAATGAATGTTTCTTTATTTGTCCCTTACGTGGGCCCTAAACTATTCTTCCGATTGCAATGAAACATTGGTGAGTTTTTGTGCGCACGCCCGAGTTGGTTTCTATATACAGTGGTGAGCTCTGGCGTTACGAAATTATTTCCTATTAAATTCATCCGATTGCGATGAATCTTTGGTGAGTTGTTGTGCATACGCCCGAGAAGGTTTCTTTGTATACTGGTGAGCGCTATCATTGTGAAATTTGTATTAAAAAAAATCAATAGGTGGCACGCGAGCTGTTTGAAAACGGAATGTACCGGGATTAAATGTATAGAACGCGGAAGTGGGGAGTGGAACGCGGAAAGGGGGTTCGTGGGACGGGGAAGCTGGGAAGGGAGACAGAAGGTGGGGAAGGTAGATGTGAAATGCGTGAGGGGAAGGGGACACGGGAAGGGAAGGCGAGGGGGAAGTGGAACGGCACGAATGGGCAAGGACACGCTGGGAGGAACAATTTCTTTACTAAGTGGCATTGCACCGCTTGCCGGGAACTCGCTAGTAAATAAATGACAATGTCTTTTTATGTTAAAATTCATGTTATGAATAATTTTGATTCACAGCTTTTAATGTTGTCCCACCGGTAAGTTTTATGTCTGCATGCATAAAAAAAATAAACAACAAAATATTTAGGAGAATCCGTGTTCCGGACTTTAGTCAATTTCGTACAAAAAACATCCCTCTTCAAAGCAGAATTGTTTTTGAAAATATCCAAACTGTAGACGTACACTGGCCGTTAGACAAAACAAAACTTATTTAAAATATAAATCAGACATCAAATCTTGGATTATCAGCCAAGATAGATCTGACATCAAAGATTTTATCAAAATCAATTTACAAGTATGCGTTTCTCGGTACGATGCTGGTTGTCTTTTGTTTTAAATGTAATATTGTGTTATTATTGGATTTTTAATATAAACTGATCATATTATAAACTGTGCCTCCACCTATAAGTATGCTGATTGTATTTTGTTTTAAAAGTAATAATGTTTTGTTATTTGTATTTTTCTTATAAACTGCATCTGATAACAACACAGGAGTTCCTAATGAGACAATGATAGCAAGTCAACAATTGTAATAGAATTATTAAAGATTTAAAAAAAAATACTCTTCGAAATTGTTTGAGAAAACCACGCTACCAAATACCAGTCAATCTACAAAATCTCAGAGAGAAGGCAATAACAATAGTGATTTATTCTCCTGGTTATTTTTTTAACTGAGTGCGAAAAATGACTTCACCCTTATTATCAATATATCCCACAAGGTAAATATAAAAATAAACTGCATCTGATAACAACACAGGAGTTCCTAATGAGACAATGATAGCAAGTCAACAATTGTAATAGAATTATTAAAGATTTAAAAAAAAAATACTCTTCGAAATTGTTTGAGAAAACCACGCTACCAAATACCAGTCAATCTACAAAATCTCAGAGAGAAGGCAATAACAATAGTGATTTATTCTCCTGGTTATTTTTTTAACTGAGTGCGAAAAATGACTTCACCCTTATTATCAATATATCCCACAAGGTAAATATAAAAATAATCCAAACGCTTTCCCACCTTTCGTTGGGTTATAGTTGCTAACAAATCGAGAATGATATCAGCCTGAAACTGTGTAAATAAATAATTATCCTTGTTTATAATCAACGACGAACGGTAGCTACTATTTATCGCCACCTCGAATAAGGCAATTTTGAATATAATCTAAGTCTCTATCTAATCTAAGCATCTAGTCGTTCAGATGAAAAGTTTACGAAAAAAAAAGATTTTTCGTAATTAAGGTACGGTCTACGTACGGCAGAATTGCCAAACTTGCCCGGGCGTAGACATTTCGTTTGTACAAGTGGGACAGGAATGGTTTTTCTCATTATAAAATCCCTCACCTCCTCGACTTTCCTGTTTCCCGGTTCCTATTTGGCTCTTTGTTAATCTGCATAATTATACGGAAGATGTTTTGGATACGTCTAGCGAGTAAATGGAAATATTTTTACGGGAAGCGAAATGCATTAAGCTCAAATTAGCTTGTTTATCTTCTAATTTCTGTTTTAACGAAGGTTTCTTTCTTCTCTTGGTAAAATAATTTTTGATGAGGAAATGGCTTTGAGTCATTAAAGCTAATTTACAACTGTCGTGAGTTCAAAATCAGAATAATATAATTTTCTAGAAAGCCATGATTGATGACAGGTCTCTAATTGAAAAAATATTCTGTGATATTTACTGAATACGGTAAAACTTCTGATTTCTGGGATCTATCTACGCAAACTTGTAAGATTTGTTTTTTATTTCTTTACACGGTAGGTATCATCATTTACATTTAATTTTTTTCGCTCACTAGGACAAGCCGCTGTTAAGGGTAATAATTTTATAACTAGCTGTTAAAAACCCGCTCCACAGGTTTTTGCTGCTAGACCCTGCGGGTGGCTACCCAAACTGGGCAAATAGTTACCTACACTGTAGGTAATTATTTTATAAATCCGATAAGAACTGGTTCCAAAAATTGTCAGATCCTCGGATCCACTGTGATCCAGTGACAGTTAGTCACCGAGTTAAAGTAGCCGTGAGAGGCCATATGTAATCTCTCCATATTCGGAAAGATACTTACATTCTATGAATCCGTAGTACTTATACCTACGGAAGAAACGTCCACATGCGAGCTGCTGACGTAAGTGGCGACATCTTGTGACGAATTCAAAACCGAATTACAGAGGTGTTTTGAAATTCCATGTATGCAGATGTTATTTGTAGCGGAAACTGGGTTCTGAAATTCAACCACGCAGACGCTGGGGTATTAATTCGATAAAAGCAATAAAAATAACACAAAATAACTATAGGTGTTGAAAGAATAATATTGTTCATTTTTAATTCTCAACATAATGGGTTCCTACTAAGGTATAGAAACTTTAAACATTATAATATAAATATGAAGGTTAACCATGTGAGAATTTGCTTTAAAATAATATATTATGCTTCTAATTTAAAAAGAACGGTGAAGATGAAAAATATGAATTTCTTACAGCTGATTAACGAAAACTAGGTCGTGTATAGCGAGCAAGTTGAAGGTCTTGTATTTTAGTTACGCTCAGTAAAAACCATTTTGAAAATAACTTTTTGAAAAACTTTAAGGTAATTAAGTTTGCGAATGGTCTATATTTACCATTTGCATTCTGGAAACTTGACAGCTGGTGTTTTTAGCTTAGAATTAAAAAAAAAAAGTGTTAGATTACTCACTTATATAATTTGCTCACTGCATTATAATTTCAAACTGTTACAAGTAATTTATTTAAATGTTCCTATATTATTCAGATTTGTCTACTTTAAGAAGGTACAACTAGTAAATCTAAACGAAAACACGAAAAAACCTTTAACCTGTAACCTTTACGCCGTTCGGACATCTTATTTGTAATTTATGTTGATCTCGTATATCAAATTCAGAATTAACAATTCATTCCGTGCCTTGTTCTTTATTATATTTTTGTTTAGATTTATTAGTAGTACCTTCTTCTTCAATGTTATATTACATTGATGGGTACAACCTTCAAAAGATATCATAATTATAAAAAAGTAGAAATATCTCCACTCCTATAATCTTTATAGAACTATAAGAGTTTCGTTTGGGAATCTAAATGTTAAAAAGTAACAATAGTATTTAACATTGGACGGAGAATGGCAACAGGTGAAAAACTTATTTATTCACTTATGTAGAGATACCCAAGAGAGTAAATCAGGCTGAAACAATTTAAAACTTTTAGTATATATATAGTTACCTTAGAGTGAAAGTAATCTTGAGAGGTATTCATCCAGCAGTGGATACAGATACGGCAGATAATGTTGACGCTAATTATTAATACAGACAAAATGTATAGGCAAAAAGAGATTCAACACAAAAAATCGAATATTATTATTTTTGATTTAAAGTCAAAGCTTTAACAAATAAAATGGCAGAGGAAATTTGTAAATCAATTTAAAATTATCCTTCAACCACAATTTCACTGACGAAAACTTTATTAATTTCGTTTTGTTTTCCAATTTGTAGGTTCCTTTGTTTACTTTATAGACTGTATCGCTGTTCTCCAAAGCGAAGTCTGTTAACAAAATGTGTTGGAGGAAAAAGAGATGAAGGTTCTGAAATGACAGAAGGGTAAAAAAGAAAGGTTGAATCGAATATTGTAGTTGCGGCAAATCAAAACCAGAGATTTAACAAAGATGCAAAACCTTTACCCATTTAGGCTTTTTTATGTCTTCTCTAACCTCCATTTGATATAATTTTAAATGAAAACATTGTAATAATAACGAAAATAATATCAAAATTTATTTTCCGATACAAACATGTCTTCCTTTGGGCATTACAATAATTAATTGAAAATGTGGAATACACTATTGTAAAGAAACAATGGCACATCTTACAAGCATTTTAAAGATTGAAGACGATATGAGATGCCGAAACAATAATAACTTTACGTTTTATTTTATATTTTCAATAATATCATTATTCAGTTTATAAAAACAGTTAATTTTTTATTTTTTTAATAATTGTTTATTTTTATCTCAGGTTTTTTTTTAACTACCCTTCCATTAAAAGCATTTGCTTGTGTATGGAAGGGGAGTGTAAATTAATGTTATTAGTTAGTACTTAAATATTTCATTGTACATAAATATATATGTAAACTGCAGTATTTATTTTAATAATAGAATGTATTTAAAAAATGAGAGTATGTTATGGAACACTAAGGATATTTGTGAGATTAATTAAGTGATAGTAGTTTTTTTCTTAAGAATATTTTTAAAATGTCTCTTGACAGAGAGAGAGCAGTATTCGGATTTTATCATTAATGCTCCTGATTTCTTCTGGTAGACGATTGAAAAAATTTCTTCCCTGGTAAGTGTAATGATGCTGTGCAAAAGATGTATTTAGTTTTGGGTATAAAAAAACAAGCTTAAGTCGAGTTCTGTTTTCATTTAAAAATGGATATTTATCTTTTTCTTTTATAATTTGAATGAATGAATTTTTAATATATAAATCTTTAAATGTGATACTTGAAATTTTTCAAACAGGCGTTCTGTTGGGTAGTCCAAGGATTTTTTAAATATAATTTTAATAATTGTTCTTTGTACAATTTCTTTTGGAAGAAGGTTACGTTTATACGCGGATCCCCAACTAATAATAGCGTATTGTAAAGTGGATTGAACTAAGGCATAGTAGATTAATGTTCATATATATATTAGTTTTCTGATTTTGTTGACTACTTGACATATTTGTTCCTTCTATTTTAGATTTTATCAATAATTACTCCGAGATATTTAGTTTTATTTGTTGTTTTTAATATTGTACAGTTTGATTTGCAATAATTTAAGCTGTGAATTTTAGTATTATCGTATGAGTATGACAATGTTAAAATTTTTGGGAGCGTCGTTTGGATGGATTGCAAATGGAATTACAAATGTCTTTTCACTATTTAGTGATAGTAAATTAGTGCCAAAAAAATTCTTAGCATATTGTTGTCTTTTGTGGCCTTTAATTCTACATTTTCCCAAGTCTTTTCACTTATTATTAATACTGTATCGTGGGCGTATGATGTAATTTGACTATGTAGATGTTGAAAACATAAATCGTTTACATATATGGTAAATAAGATTGGTCCAAGCACTGTACGTAGGGGTATTCCAAAGCTCGAAATCTCTTGATCACTAGTAACACGATTGATTTTTACCACTTGGGGGCGGTTTTTTAAGTAGTTGGTGATCCATTTAAACGCTTTGCCTTTTATGCCAATATTATTTAATTTTTTTAATAGCATCTCATGGGATATGCTATCGAATGCCTTTCTGAGGTCAATAAATATATCCGTTTAAAAATATTTATTAACAAATTCTGCTGTGTAATTATTATTATGCGTGAAGCATTCTCAAACTGTGGTTAGGCCACTTACAGACGATATATTTATACGATTTCCATATAGACATTTTATATAATGAAAGACTAATTCCTTTTATTTTTATTACCAACTAGCTTAAGTCCCCGGCAATGCCCGGGTTTTAGACAGAGTTTTCAAAATCAAATGTAGACAGTGATCTTCCTCTTGTTTTGAAGGTAACATGTGCAAAATTTCATCAACCTCGTCATAAAACTGTAGATTTGCCTACAAATCAAATCCACACTGCCAGCTTGCCAGCCGCTCGTCCATCACATACAGACATTCTTCTTCACCAATTTACACAAAACCTTGACAAATTATATACCGAAACCTTTCTCATGAATCACTCTATCTATTGGTGAAAACCGCATGAAAACCCGTTCAGTGTTTTTTTTTAATTCATGATGACTTTAATAAATAATATTATGTAGTGATGATGCCCATATTGATTTTCGAGTAAAATGTCGGAATGGTTTTTAATTGCCCTTTGAAGTTTTCCCAATTAATGCACTGTTTAAAATTGACTAAATCATCATCAGTCTATCATCAGGACAGATCCGGCAGATCCGGTAGATGTGATCACACATCACACAACTGCCCTGATGATGGACACTGCAACGATGTCCGAAACCTTGGCTAAAGAAGGAGGTAGCGCAACACGGCATAACACCCCAAAAACAAATAATGAAAATGCTTTTGGCCGTGAAAATCTTAAAACTTAACCAAATATCTAATTGTTTTTGATACCTTTCAAACAGATCAGAATGTTGTCAACATAAAGAACATAGTAAATAATGTGTATACTAAAGACTGAATCTAAAATTCATTTTTCAATATAGTTCGTGAACATTACCGCAAAATAAGCTAAATAGATCGAATAAGTATTTTTTAATAACCGGGGATGTTATAGTTATCTAATTATCTTCAATAATTTTAAGGCACTCTTGGATGTGGACGTTGCTACAAAGCCTCACTACGTGTAGATAAGAAAGAAAAATGGAGTTCTACAAATTAAACTTGATAACAACAAACAGTAATAACTTTTCTAAATTCCTTTTTCAATTTTTTTAAAAGTGAAGAATAGAATTTTTTTAAAATAAAGATACAAATATCATTTTTTTTTTAAATAAAAAGAAAAATGAAAACTTTTTATTAATTTCAGAGGACTTAGAAATAAAAATATCTGGAAATAAATTAACAAATAAACACCAATATCTTTAATTCAGTCGCAATTCGATTAATTTTCCCTTTCTCGATATCTGTGACTTGTTCCAGCACCTCTTATCACACCTCTCCCAGTCACACCTCCACTTAATTTTAATACCTAATGTATTGATCACAACTTAATAATTTGAAGTTAATTTGTAGTTATTAGTTACATATTTGTATTTAACCTGGAAGGAGGAACGATTTTTCAGAAACCGACCGAAAAAAGCTTTGTATAAAGTGTTGTTTTACTGTTTTTCAAAGTAAAATTATTTTTCTTGCAGCAGTTCTTTAGATAAAACTCATAACCTATTCTTTAAAGAAAAATCGGATGAAGATATGCTCAGCAAATCTACCGAACCATAATAGTATAATATGCAGAATTATTCAGAATTAATAGAGGGAAAGCGTCTAGTAGGTCACCCAAATGGCAAAAGGATACACAGATTGTACGAGAGAAGATTGGATCTGTAATGTAATGTAATTCACTTATCGAAACAATAAATCGTCTACCTTACCAGTAAAAATGTGTGAAAAGGCTCAAGATAAATATTAAGTTTAGGTTGGACTTCCATAAAAACTCTGATTTTTTCATAGTTGGTATTAATATCCATATCAAAATTAAAATGTATGACTACTAACGCCATTTATAACAAACTTATATGAGATACGGGTGCCTTCTCAAACATCACATTTAAGACAATATTAAACAAAAATTTTCTATTTCCACCAACATTTATATATCTTCCATCCGTTTCCGACCAAGTCAATTAAAAAATATTTTTGAAAATTAACGATTTGCAGAAAGTAAACGATAAATAATTTCGTTCTCATTGTTGATTTTCAACGGTTAAAGACAATTCCACAGAGGTATAATTTATTATGTAATAATTAATGTTTAGTAGTTACTTCATTGATGCTTTTTATTGGATATTGTAGGTAGCTTTTTCTGAGAAACTTAATTCTTAAATAACTTTCCAACCACAAAATAAAAGGCTTAATAACTTAGGACGTTGAATGCTGTCCCAGAACTTTGCAACATTCGCACGAGAGGGATCAATTAGTCTGTTGTTAACCACACCATCATGGCATGTAATTATAGCATAATGAATTGTTACTTTATTAATCATTTTTAAAATATGAATGCAAAGTCACCCTGTTACAATAGACGATATTGTATTCCTCGGTGTCATGGCCTTCTCGGTGTGATTTAATTTCATATTTCCCGAATAGAGGCAAGTCGCCAGGCGGGGGGCGGTGGATTGGGTTGAGGGGATGAAACCAATAAGCAATGTTGACAAAGAAAGAATAAAGGCCCGTGTTTAATATTAAGCACCCACCCCCAGCATTCATCTTCTGCGAGGTAAATGGAAAATGAAATTATTTTGGAGATACCTAAGGTGATGCTATTTACCATCATTTTCATGAAGGTGAGAGGGTTATTTAAAAGAAGGTATCTTATTACATTTCACTTTGTCAAAAAATGATATTAAGTAAAGAGAAATTGACAAAACAGTACTTCGAACTAATGTTCAGTCGTAAAGAATTCAATTTACATTTCTGAGAAACTAATTTCTTTGACTGAGTATTGGTAGGTTCATCAGACATTTATTATTGTGATGAAGTAAATTATATTTTTATTATTTAATATTGAAAAATTTCTTTTACGAAACCTTTTTATTTAAATTGGTGTTTGTCTGTAATTCCGACGAGCCCTTTTATTATTACCGTGACGAACCATGATTACGGTACCGAGACGGTACCAAAAAGGCAATAATCATAAGTTCCTTATCACAATAATGCGGCAGCTCTTGCAAAAGATGAGATATACAATACACGTAGGTCTGTTCCCCTCAAAGGAAAAATGTAATCATTTTCTTGCATCTCTATCACATACCGCACCGTAATGTCTCAGTAGACTGGCCGTGATCATTATTTTGAAAGTATGGGATATAACTATAAGAATAATATAGAAGTGTCACCGCATGTTCAAAAACACCAAAAATTCAAAAACGTCAAAATTTAATGAATACCACTGCAATTAATGAAACACCAATAACCCGTCTGCTGGTTTAGAAATAAATACATCCCAAAACACGTAATTGCGTTATACTTTCATAAGACCAAAAACGTCCCGAGCGACCTTATATTTTAAAAGCTATGTATCTCTCTTCCTCTCTTGCAAACATATGTATTTTCTTTTAACCAGAAAGAGAACGAAATAATGCTTCTTACTGTCCTTGAAATATGAAAGCTATCTTGCAATCTTGATCCAAAGTGACGGTTTCAGAATTTACGCCCGAAACCGAGGCTTCCGGATTGTGAGGTGCGAATATATTTAATCAAGCGGACGGGTTTTGCAGGAGAACGTTTTATACTGCACGATGCAGAATAGTGATTCAAATATTATTCAACATGCTGTTAATAATCAAAGTTTAAAATACAAACACAGTGCTGGATGAGCTTGTAGAGATGTATTTAGATGTTCCTAGTTCCAGTTGAACGAGTTTGAGGTTGACAAGTTACGTCATTAACTGAAACTCCAGAGTAATTATATTTAGAACAATTGTCGGGAAACATTACATACATCGTGTATGAAATATTCCCTGTTCGTCTGTTCTATTGCATTTCACGACAAATTCACAGTTCACAGTTAAGAAAGTAAGACGACTGAAGAGTTTAGTGTCTCAGATCTAGTTCTTGAACTTTGTCTTGAATGGCGTGACGGGTCCAGTGTCTGAAGCGACAAAATGATTTGAAAAATAATGAAAAATATTTCTAAGAATGTAAGAAAGGCGATATTCTGTAAAATAAAATTCATTTTAGGACTTCTTAAGTAAATAATGTGTATACTAAAGACTGAATCTAAAATTCATTTTTCAATATAGTTCGTGAACATTACCGCAAAATAAGCTAAATAGATCGAATAAGTATTTTTTAATAACCGGGGATGTTATAGTTATCTAATTATCTTCAATAATTTTAAGGCACTCTTGGATGTGGACGTTGCTACAAAGCCTCACTACGTGTAGAAAAGAAAGAAAAATGGAGTTCTACAAATTAAACTTGATAACAACAAACAGTAATAACTTTTCTAAATTCCTTTTTCAATTTTTTTAAAAGTGAAGAATAGAATTTTTTTAAAATAAAGATACAAATATCATTTTTTTTTTAAATAAAAAGAAAAATGAAAACTTTTTATTAATTTCAGAGGACTTAGAAATAAAAATATCTGGAAATAAAATAACAAATAAACACCAATATCTTTAATTCAGTCGCAATTCGATTAATTTTCCCTTTCTTGATATCTGTGTCTTGTTCCAGCACCCCTTATCACACCTCTCCCAGTCACACCTCCACTCAATTTCAATACCTAATGTATTGATCACAACTTAATAATTTGAAGTTAATTTGTAGTTACTAGTTACATGTTTGTATTTAACCTGGAAGAAGGAACGATTTTTCAGAAACCGACCGAAAAAAGCTTTGTATAAAGTGTGTTTTACTGTTTTTCAAAGTAAAATTATTTTTCTTGCAGCAGTTCTTTAAATAAAACTCATAACCTATTCCTTAAAGAAAAATCGGATGAAGATATGCTCAGCAAATCTACCGAACCATCATAGTATAATATGCAGAATTATTCAGAATTAATAGAGGGAAAGCGTCTAGTAGGTCACCCAAATGGCAAAAGGATACACAGATTGTACGAGAGAAGATTGGATACAATGTAATTCACTTATCGAAACAATAAATCGTCTACCTTACCAGTAAGAACGTGTGAAAAGGCTCAAGATAAATATTAAGTTAAGGCTGGACTTCGGTAAAAACTCTGATCTTTTCATAGTTGGTTACAAGGCCCATTCTACTTATCTGAAGGTAAATTTTGAATTTATTCAATCACAGGAATCCCCATTCGCTTATAGCGCACTTATAACAAACTTCTATTAGATACGGGTGCCTTCTCAAACATCACATTTAAGACAATATTTAACAACAATTTTCTATTTCCACCAACATTTTCAATTTAGGAGGCGGGAATGGGTACCGCCGCCCCGGGAACCTTTATTGGATAACCAACACCACTGCCATAGGTCACCCTAAGTGGTTCGCTACGTTTGGTGATTTAGCAGGGGTGCCCGGGTTCATGGGGTGAGGTTTTTCTAGGTCTTGGAGGTGGATGACCAGGACACAGTGAACCCCAGATTCCTACCCACCCCTTAAACCCTCTTCCTTCCCAGAACTCTCCCCTCCTTCCTTTACTTAAAAAAAACCCTCCACACAGCATCCCCAAAGGTGAAATTATTTTCCTCAGGGCCTCCTGTGTGGAGCTCATGTAAAAAAAAAAAAAAAACATTTATATATGTTCCATCCGTTTCCGACCAAGTCAATTAAAAAATATATTTGAAAATTAACGATTTGCAGAAAGTAAACGATAAATAATTTCATTCTCATTGTTGATTTTCAACGGTTAAAGACAATTCCACCGAGGTATAATTTATTATCTAATAATTAATGTTTACTAGTTACTTCATTGATGCTTTTTATTGGATATTGTAGGTAGCCTTTTCTGAAAAACTTAATTTTTAAATAACTTTCCAACCACAAAATAAAAGGCTTAATAACATATAGGACGTTGAATGCTGTCCCAGAACTTTGCAACATTCGCACGAGAGGGATCAATTAGTCTGTTGTTAACCACACCATCATGGCATGTAATTATTGCATAATGAATTGTTACTTTATTAATCATTTTTAAAATATGAATGCAAAGTCACCCTGTTACAATAGACGATATTGTATTCCTCGGTGTCATGGCCTTCTCGGTGTGATTTAATTTCATATTTCCCGAATAGAGGCAAGTCGCCAGGCGGGGGGCGGTGGATTGGGTTGAGGGGATGAAACCAATAAGCAATGTTGACAAAGAAAGAATAAAGGCCCGTGTTTAATATTAAGCACCCACCCCCAGCATTCATCTTCTGCGAGGTAAATGGAAAATGAAATTATTTTGGAGATACCTAAGGTGATGCTATTTACCATCATTTTCATGAAGGTGAGAGGGTTATTTAAAAGAAGGTATCTTATTACATTTCACTTTGTCAAAAAATGATATTAAGTAAAGAGAAATTGACAAAACAGTACTTCGAACTAATGTTCAGTCGTAAAGAATTCAATTTACATTTCTGAGAAACTAATTTCTTTGACTGAGTATTGGTAGGTTCATCAGACATTTATTATTGTGATGAAGTAAATTATATTTTTATTATTTAATATTGAAAAATTTCTTTTACGAAACCTTTTTATTTAAATTGGTGTTTGTCTGTAATTCCGACGAGCCCTTTTATTATTACCGTGACGAACCATGATTACGGTACCGAGACGGTACCAAAAAGGCAATAATCATAAGTTCCTTATCACAATAATGCGGCAGCTCTTGCAAAAGATGAGATATACAATACACGTAGGTCTGTTCCCCTCAAAGGAAAAATGTAATCATTTTCTTGCATCTCTATCACATACCGCACCGTAATGTCTCAGTAGACTGGCCGTGATCATTATTTTGAAAGTATGGGATATAACTATAAGAATAATATAGAAGTGTCACCGCATGTTCAAAAACACCAAAAATTCAAAAACGTCAAAATTTAATGAATACCACTGCAATTAATGAAACACCAATAACCCGTCTGCTGGTTTAGAAATAAATACATCCCAAAACACGTAATTGCGTTATACTTTCATAAGACCAAAAACGTCCCGAGCGACCTTATATTTTAAAAGCTATGTATCTCTCTTCCTCTCTTGCAAACATATGTATTTTCTTTTAACCAGAAAGAGAACGAAATAATGCTTCTTACTGTCCTTGAAATATGAAAGCTATCTTGCAATCTTGATCCAAAGTGACGGTTTCAGAATTTACGCCCGAAACCGAGGCTTCCGGATTGTGAGGTGCGAATATATTTAATCAAGCGGACGGGTTTTGCATGAGAACGTTTTATACTGCACGATGCAGAATAGTGATTCAAATATTATTCAACATGCTGTTAATAATCAAAGTTTAAAATACAAACACAGTGCTGGATGAGCTTGTAGAGATGTATTTAGATGTTCCTAGTTCCAGTTGAACGAGTTTGAGGTTGACAAGTTACGTCATTAACTGAAACTCCAGAGTAATTATATTTAGAACAATTGTCGGGAAACATTACATACATCGTGTATGAAATATTCCCTGTTCGTCTGTTCTATTGCATTTCACGACAAGTTCACATTTCACAGTTAAGAAAGTAAGACGACTGAAGAGTTTAGTGTCTCAGATCTAGTTCTTGAACTTTGTCTTGAATGGCGTGACGGGTCCAGTGTCTGAAGCGACAAAATGATTTGAAAAATAATGAAAAATATTTCTAAGAATGTAAGAAAGGCGATATTCTGTAAAATAAAATTCATTTTAGGACTTCTTAAGAAAAAATTTCAAAAGAGACAGACCCACCAGATTTAATAGCGAAACAAAAAGATGAGAAATATAGAGATTTCCAAAATTCCTATCACAATCTCCCAACTCACGTAAGATCTTATTGAAAAGTAGATCTATTTGGGTGAGGCCTGTATCAGAAGATGGACACCGAATGGCTTAACGGGGGATAATAAACACACATTTCGTTATTGGCAAAACAAATGTGTAAAAACTGTTGTGTTGCGCTACCTCCTTCTTTAGCCAAAATAATACCCCAAAAACTAATAACAAAATAATTTTTGGCCGTGAAAATCTAAAATCGTATCATTTCATGATTCGATCAAATAATGCTTACAATAAAAATCAATTGTATTTAGTAAACTTCGCAATTAATTTTAAATGGTGAAATCTTTTTATATGCAGATGATACAGCAATTTTTTACTTGGGTAAAGATTTAGATATCTTACTAGAAAATGCACAAACAGATCTAGAAAAAATCAACAGTTGGCTCCAATCAAATATGTTAACAATGAATGTTAAAAAAACAGGATACATGATCTTAAGCTCACCCCGTAAAATAATTCCTCCTCATGTACCCTTAAAAATTGAAAACAACGAACTTCAAATCCTGATCCAGGAAAAATATCTTGGGCTGTGCATTGATCAGCATTTGACATTTAAACAATATTTTTTTTTTTTTTTTAATTTTAAAAGAAAGACAAACATTCCCGGGTTACGAATAACCCAACAATGTTTGAAAATCTCCTACTACCACCACAGAAAGCCTAGAATGTTGCTTGTGTTGTGATGGAGGATTTAGCCAGCCGAGGAATCGAACACGCGACGCTCGGGTGGGACCCAAGCACTATGCCCACTCAACCACTGACCAGTCATAATATATACAAAGTATTAAAGATAAAATCATCCCCTTAATTAGCGTATTTAGCCGGATATCATATCTGTTACCAAATAAATTTTAAAAAAGGTTTATAGTCTCGTTCACTCACATTTAAATTACTTGATTGAAATCTGGGAAAACGCATATGAAACATACATAAATGAATTACAGGTAATCACAAAACAAAACAAGGTAATCAAAAAACTATTTCACTACAAGCCCAGAACATCCACAAAAAGGTACATATGGAAACAAAACTACTAACATTAAGAAAACTATATGAATACAATACATGTCTCCTTATATAAAAAATAAACAATAAACTCGTACACACAAACACAGAATTCATTAACACGAATCAATTAAAACGTCCCAAGTACACAAACACTTTACGAGACAACACGATTACATACATTTAAACACCATCCACACTAACTATGGTAAACAATCCATTGGTTACGAGGGAGGCAACTTATATAATTGCCTCCCAAACGACATTAAAAACGAAAAGAAGCTGGGTAAATTTAAAAAAAAATTATTAATATTTATTCTTGATAAACAAAATAATAGTGTTGAATAGCGCTGTATTGAAATATTTACTTTATTTTAATTTGTATAATTATTTCTAGTTAAATTAGTGAAAATGTAATTTTCTTTTAACTGGAATAAAAAAATAAAAAAAAACTTTGTAATAACAGCAACTTTACCAATTCATTTTAAAAATAAAAAAAGTCGCTGGTTTCTCGAGCCCCACCAAAATACTGCCTTTAGATTCATTCAACTCACACGCTGGGTAAATTAGAAGTTCCCAAGAGTCCAAAAAGCCTTTGAATCGATTGAAAAGTCTAAATAAATTGTCGCCGATACAAAGACAGCGATGCAAGTGACAATAAAAGCAAAGGGGGTGGGAAGTGGCTAAAGCGGAAGGGTAGCGTTAATATATTTCAGGTTTATCCCCGTCCGATCTGCCCACCTTCCTTTGTGGGGTGGTTTTTTAAATCAACCCGAGGCCGTATTTCACAGTTAGAATACATTAATTGTGTTTCTAAGAAGTTGTCGTTTTTCTTGCGCCAACATTTTAAGTTAAGGAAACCTGATATTTATTGGGTAAGAAGTAAGCAATCAATAGCGGCTTACAATAAATTGTGAAATATAATTATGAAAATCATTGACTTGAAAATGATTGATTTAAAATTATTTTATGTGATAAACATAAAAAGAACAAGATGTTTCATGAAGACGTCATGAGTGCAGTGGAAAGGCGATCAGACATAGTGTCCGTAAGTCATTAATCATAAAAGCTGTAAAGTAAAATATTTGACTCAGTGATAGCATCTGTAGCGATGTTATTTTTGTTTATATTGATCGGAATTGGTATTCAATAAGAAAGTACTTTAAATCCTCCTGGTGAGATATTTCAGTAACACAAATAAATGTGTTTATTGCTTTTAAAAACCTTTGTACGAGGCACAACAAAAGCCTTTCTTACGTGGTCTGTTACTTCGTGTACAGTGTACATTATTATAAAGTGCGATTCATGAGCTAGAGAGGTCAAGTGCAACCGACTAAGAGTTAAAACTCACAAAGAAATGTAACAATATTCTACTACGTGGGTTTATTCCGGTCACTGAAAACTCGTAACACGGTTGAAAGAATTAGATTTGTCTTACATTAATCCTAAAAGCATACATCATTCATCTACTTCAACTTGTTATATTCAGGTCGGGGACCCATCGCATCGAAAAGGCGCCTACGGGCGTCCCCGTCGTACAATATGCAGCATCTGGAGTTATTTCTCCCAACTATGTCTGAGATAACCCACTCAAAGTTTTCCCTCTACGATAGGTTCCACAATTTTCAGCTGAATTTTATCTTCTGGCATTCTTAATGTATGACCAAGCCATTCCGATTTCGACATTTCTTATCTAATTCTATTTTGTAACTCACGCCACCCTTCTCAATAATCTCATTTAGGTAGTTTGTAATCTGGAACGTTTCCCCTCGTTCATCATCCAGATTTAATGACCATATGTTAGTATGAGACGATCCACTGATTTGAACACTGCCAACTTTTTATTTATGATTAATCTGCTTTTCTCGTTACTGGGCTGTAAAGGGGACGCAGCACACCCTTGCCGAACTTATTGTATGGTAAATTTTTCTGTCTTAAAAGCCATTATCGTTTGCGAATTCGACCCCAAGGTTTTTAACTGAACACCGAGTTAAATCTCTTCCTAAAACCGTCACTTCCGTTTTCAAGAACTCTGAAAGCTCACCCAAAAGTTGCAAAATATGGCCTCAATAATAACAGAAGTAATTCAACAATGATCAGAGGATACTCATTATTTTCTCTTAACTTTATGTAGATAATTCTCTTCACCATTAATAACTTGAGCACCAACATAAAGGCCGTAGAGCAATAAATACATCAACGCTTTGCAACCTATATCTATCTATCTATCGAGATTCTAGTCATTCGTTGCATCATTCCTTTATTCCATCGTTCCCGAGCCAATTATTCAAATGCATTTTCTTTAATGAGCATTCTGTTGAAAACATCATTCTCAGAACGCGAATAATTGATCCTGATGATATATTTGTAAATAAATTTTATTGCCGAAAAAAATTTAACCACATGGTTAACAAATTTCAGGCGGCTAAGTAATGTTAGAAAAATGGAACGGAGAAGTGATTTTTGAAAATACCTACTTGGCGATTGGGATTATGTTGCTAAACATAGCTAAATCCGGTGCGTCAAACATCTTTTGTCAAGTCCATGCCTCACTGCCATAATTCAGGAGTCATTATAATTCTATTAAGGCTCTGCAACCAGGCCCGAAAAGAAGAAGATGGAGAGATACGAAATTACGAAGAGCGCTAATATTTACTGCGACAAAATCGATGCGAAAATTGCGAAAATGTTTAATAAAGCACGACTCGTTTAAAATAGAGCAAAAATCTTGCGGGCATTATCTTAAACAGCATTTAAAGAAACACTGTGATTTTTTTCATACATAACTTGTAAAATAACTGAAACAAACGTGTTAATAGTAATTTTTGGAGCATACTTTGCGTTTTTTTCCATCGAGGGAATTTTATATAATTTGCGTTTCGGCGCGGACAAAGTCTAGATATTATCTTTAAGAATAACATATATATTTTTAAGAGCCTTAAAACTTACCGTGTTTAAGGAAAATATGTAATAAATCGGTACAAATCCGGGTTGCGGGCCCTTAATACGGAATGTTAATTATTGTTTCCCCTATTATTATTTTTAATTGTTAAACTAACGTTTAAGACAAGATTTTTTTTGTGCTTAGCACAAAGGGAAACAATTATTATAAGCAATAATTATCAGCCTGAAACACTCATCCACATTGAAAAATCTTCCGAGAAAAGATACATGACGCCAACGGGACATGAACCCGTGCCCTTCTGATTGCCGGTCAGCTGCTCTCCCAATTGAGCTATGGCGGCTTATCTTTTACCCGCCAAATGATTCAATATATACTAGCGTTTCATTCAACAATTACTGCTTATTATATTTTTTCACCTGAAAACCCGTTGGCGTCATGTATCTTTTCTCGGAAGATTTTTCATGTGGATGAGTGTTTCAGGCTGATAATTATTGCTTATAATAATTGTTTTCCCTGTTTGGATGACGTTCTTCAATCGATTCAAAAAAAAAATTCAAAAAAAAAATCGATGCCCTCATTTCCCAAAATAAAAAAAAAGTTATTACATTGGCATGCCGTATCAAACTCTATGAGTCAATACTGGTCATTAGTTTTAATAGCCCATTTGTCTTTTGTGTCTTATTTGTGGAATTACACAATCAGCGCGTTCCACAAATAGTGATCGTAACCTCCTTACCATTCGCCGAGAGCTTTATGGACAGTTCCCGAATTCCACAAATGATTTGTTTAGAGCCCTGGGATGTATAAATTTTACTTTCTCGGATGACTTCGAAATCCTAGGCCTGACGTGTCGGGGAATGTAAATAATCGTGTCGAGAGCGTCGCCTCACGAAGAGAGGTTTAAATTCACAGCTTTACCGAGTGAAATGAATTCTTCACAAAAAAAACTTTCCAATTATGTTTTGACGCCGTACAGGAAAAATGGAACCAATTGATGTCATCCTTTGACGTAAGTATCACCTTTCCTCCTGTAAATGAATGTGTTACTTTTCCCTCTAATGTTGTACAAGCGTTCTTACGGTTTACATTTGTATAATATATAAATAATCGTTCTCAAGTTACGGGATTTTTTTGATCATGCCATTTATTCTTGGAGCGTATCTACTCGACATGTCTTTCAATCCATTTATGGGACATGTCACGCCTTTATAATAACAAGGTTTTTGCCATTTTTGCAAAAATGACTCTTTTGCACAAAGTTTAAAAACCTTTAAAACTCTCTAAAATAAGTCCTTAATGTAAGTTATTTAAAATGGAATTTATTTTATAGAACAATGAGGTTCCATTTGAAATAAGAAAGAAATTAAGTTTTACTTAAATAAAAACTTTATTTTTACTTTTAGAGCAACAATAAAATTTTCGGGCAATTTAGTTCCATCTATCTGGATAAAAAAAATTTTTATCGACTCGGTTCCATTTGTATTGTATTTAGAGCTCATTTCGTTGTTACAATAAGATTCCATCTATTATTTGGGTTAAACCGAGAAAATGTCTATTCCCCACGCCGAAACGCAAATTATATGAAATTCGATAAGTTTTAAGATTTTCACGGCCAAAAGCATTTTCGTTATTTGTTTTTGGGGTGTTATGCCGTGTTGCGCTACCTCCTTCTTTAGCCAACGTTTCGGACATCGTTGCAGTGTCCATCATCAGGGCAGATCCGGCAGATCCGGTAGATGTGTAATTTTTAGTCGTGCTAAGTGTGTGCTTATTTACTTCGAAGCGATACCGTGCCGCCAGCACCACTAACTTTCACCAGTACAAAATAATCGTGACAAGCAGTGGCGTCATCGCCGCGGAACGGAATAGAAAGTTCATTAAACGTGTTCACTTTCGTGCTTGCAAACTCGGCCACCCTGATAAATCGGCAATCGCTGAGCACTTAATCGAAACCGGCCATTACTTTGGATTTGTTCCTGAGGTCTTGGGAAGACCCAAAACTTACAGAGTACGCCTAATTACGGAGGCAATTGAAATCTACAAAAATCCTTGTAATATTAATAGAGACGACGGAGCTAAGCTCAATAGCTCTTGGTATCCGGTGATTGACGGCTACACCAAAGCTAAACGCAAAAAACATGTCTAAGTATACAGTAATGCCAGCTCGCGGTAACCATTTTGTATTATAACTTTATATTAACTAAATTCGCTTTAACCAGTGTAATTTTAATTCTAGTAAAATTCATTTAATATTAATAGAGCAAAAAAAAACCATGTCTAAGTATGCAGTAATGCCAGCTTGTGGTAAACCATTTTGATTTATATTGACTAAATTCGCTTTAACCATTGTAATTCTATTTCGTTAAATTCTTACCATTGTGATTTCTAATTTTAGAATTCATTAAGAGATGGAGCCACTTCGGTCGGCCTCTCGCAAACGGACTTGCCCCTGACTAGCATAAATACCACGTTTTAATGAGCTTTCTATTCCGTTCCGCGGCGATGACGCCACTACTTGTCACGATTATTTTGTACTGGTGAAAGTTAGTGGTGCTGGCGGCACGGTATCGCTTCGAAGTAAATAAGCACACACTTCACGACTAAAAATTACACATCTACCGGATCTGCCGGATGTGCCCTGATGATGGACACTGTAACGATGTCCGAAACGTTGGCTAAAGAAGGAGGTAGCGCAACACGGCATAACACCCCAAAAACAAATAACGAAAATATATGAAATTCCTTCAAAAATTATTATTTTCAGCTCTGTTTCAGTTATTTTACAAGTTATACGTATGAAAAAATTCTCAGTGTTTCATTAATGCTGTTTTAGACAGCCCCAAGAGTTTTTTGCTCTATTTTAAACGACTTGTGTTTTATTAAACATTTTCACAATTTTCGCTTCGATTTTACCGTTTTAAATATCAGCGCACTCTCTCCAACATTCGTAATTACATATCTCTCCATCTTCTTCTTTTTGAGCCAGGATTTTTTTTTTTTTTTTTACATAAGCTCCACACAGGAGGCCCTGAGGAAAATAATTTCCCTGAGGGCCTATGTCATCTTTAGGGATGCTGTGTGGAGGGTCTTTTAGGGAAAGGAAGGAGAGGAGGGTTCTGGGAAGGAAAAGGGTTTAAGGGGTGGGTAGGAATCTGGGGTTCAGTGTGTCCTGGTCATCAGACCTAAACACACCTCATCCCATGAACCCGGGCACGGCACGGGCGGATACGGCACCTTAAGAACATTTCACACCAAAACATGACATTAAGAATAAAAAAACTTATTAAAATTATCAGAGAACTGTCTTGTTCTGAATTTTGCTGATTTTCAAAGTAGCAACGTTATATCTACTTTTTTATGTGTTCGGATAAATGCCATATGTTTTTTGCCTTTTTATCTTCCTCATAATCACTTCTGTTTCATTTCAATTGTTAGGACGGATTGTTTCGCAGAATTTGAACAATTCATCAAATTTCAAAGTTAATTTTCAATTTCTGTAAATGATCTTTTCAAATTCTGTTAATATATCATTACTGGCCAATTGTTTCACAAAACTTTGAAGTTTGGAAGATTAAATGATATTTCGGTTCGTCTAGATTATGAGTATTATTTATTATCGTGTAGTACTCGTATTTACAATGAATATCTAACTAAACTTAACGTCCATACCAAAGGATGCTCTGTGATAATCGTAACCGCTCACTGAAGGTGCCCTCTTGTATGTCAGAAATGATCGGCTATCCTCGTAACCGTTCGGGAATTAAACCCAAATGTTCGACTAGTCTCTATCCTGTACTTATTACCAATGACATCTATTGAGACACTTTAAAACTACAGATATATGTACATATACAAACGATATCTATTGAAAGATATTGAAACTACATACATATTCACATATACTACAAAAAAACATCCGTCAGAGATACTTTTAACATTGCCCCAGTAAGTGTATGTTGTTCAAAATCGAAATGTTGCGTGAAATACGCGCATTACGCAAAATGCAGTTTTAAAACACAATTTCGAATAGAGTTGTAATTTCTTGTCTAAAGTCTAAAATCTTGAAAAAATTGATTATCTGGTTAAAAAACTAACAAACAGGTGATGAAATACGCTATCAAATTTTATATGCAGTCAGTTAGTGGTTAATGGTTACCATTACCACAGACCGGATTACTAACACCTAACGTATTTGAATGTCAAAAACCATTAATTTAAGCTTTACGAAGTGCTTTGAGTCTATAAAACGTGCAAATTCCGTGCATAAAGCAATCATAGCAAAACAAAATCATCTCCAGAACCAATAACGACCTACCGGATACTGACGTCATTAAAGAGCCAATTAAATTTTTTTTTATTTTATTTTTTTTTTTTTTATTGGCAATGTTTATTAAAAATACATATGAAGTTACAACAGTTACATAGTTACATAGTTACATAAGGTTAACAAAAAATAAAAATAAATTGCCTTTCCTCACCATAAAGAGACAATGCTCTTGTGTTTGGTGAGGGAGTTCTAGCTCAATTAGTAAATTAATGATCGTGTAAGTTAGTAATAACGGCTATTGTAAATAATAAGAAGGTTAAAAAATCTTGTATAATTTAAAAATAAAAATCCTGAAGAGTTTAAAAAAATCATAATATAAATTAAAAAATCATTATAAATGGAAGAATCATGTAAGTTAGTAACAAAAATTATTGTAATAAGTAAGTAAAGGATACGTAAGAAAGAACGCAAGATTTATACAATAGTAGACTCAGATTTAGAAACTAAGAAATGAAAGAAAAAAGAAGGAATAAATGATTTATAAAATAGCAGACTTTAAGATACAAAGTAAACATATTTGGGACTTTTATAGTAGTTTCAGGTAATTTTTTAATTTGGGCTTAAATTCCTGCATATTTTCGATGGTTTTTAATTTTAATGAGAGGTTGTTATAATAGATTATGCCCAGATAAAGATAGGAATTTTGGATGTGCTTAGTATTAAATTTAGGAATTTTAATAGTTTTCTGGTATCTTGCTGATGTATTGAATTGGAAGTTACGAGTATTTAACTGTATTTCTTTGTAAATTTGAAGAATTGAATATTTTTTATAGATTTTGTCTATTATAGGCACATTGAATATTGAAAAAAGAATTTCAGTAGGAAATTTAGACGGTTTTTTTAAGATTACCTTAATTATCAACCTTTGGACAATTTTGAGGGGATTTAAAATATTGTCATATGTTCCTCCCCAGCCAATAATACCATATTGCAATATAGATTGAACAGTTGCATAGTACACTCTTTTTAGGTTTTCTAAGCTAAGAATATTTCTAAGTCTAATAAATATATAAATACATTTCCTAATCCTTTTGACGAGTTCACAAATATGTGTTTTCCATTTAAAATGTTGATCTATATATACACCAAGATATTTGATTTTGGGAGTTGGACTAAGTATAGCACAATCTTGATTGCAGATAGTTTTATTACATTTACATTGGTGTATTATGATGTTTAAATTTGGTTCTAATTTGAATTTATTGATAGAGAATGGGATAAATTTTGTTTTTTCAGTGTTTAGAGAGAGGAGATTTTTATCGAACCAATTTTTCAATATTATGTTAATATCAATATTAAATTGCACGGCAATTATCAGGGCTGGCCGAATTAGAGTTCTGTTTGTGTTTTGGGGATTAATTTGTAATTTATGTTCATTACACCATAATGTAATTACTAACGCGTTCCCAAGTGATGGCGTTCGTTCGCGGGTGCAAATTATTAGAAGCTCAAATCCGGCCTAAACCCAACGTAGGTAAAATATTTGGTTCCGCGCGTTTCCATCTTCCGACAAAATATCCCCGACAAAATATTATACGGACAAAACAACCCCCAACAAAATATTTACTAAAACTTGATACTTTTTTAGATTTTCACGGTCAAAAGTATTTCCGTTATTTGTTTTTGCGTGTTAAGCCGTGTTGCGCTACCTCCTTCGTTAGCTGACAGCGCTACAGTATCCATCATCAGGGCAGATGTGTACTAAAACCTAACCTAACCTAACCTAATCTAACAAAAAATAAGAAAAAAATTATGCCGACATTCTGTAAAGACAATAAATTATACTTTTGAATGTAGCTATAACTTTGTGGTTATCCATTATAGATAAATAAAACAATTTAACTTTGTTTGAACTACTTTTATACTTGAGTAAATCTGACCGGTTTCAGAACGAACGTTCCTTCTTCAGAGCATATGTATACTGATTTGACAGTTTTGAAATATGGATGGGAGCAATTATTTCTAGGTTTTAATTCATTATTATGTCATTCTTCATTAATACCTAGTAACAGCTCCACCCCTACCATAATAATACATTGTTCCCATCCATATTTCAAAACTGTCAAATCAGTATACATTTGCCCTGAAGAAGGAACGTTTGTACTGAAACCGGTCGGATTTACTCAAGTATAAAAGTGGTTCAAACAAAGTTAAATTGTTAGATATATGATTATAATAATGTGGATGTTTGAAAATTAACAACAAAATGACACGATTATAACATTACGCAATGTGATTGTCGTTTATATTTAACTAGCAGACCCGGCCACACGTTGCTGTGGCTAACGAAACACAACGCCATTACCCAACCTTTATAAAATCCACACCAACCGCTTGCCAGCTGCCCGCTGCCTGAATTGAATATTTGAATTTCTCGGCTTTATAAAATATTGTCATATAGCCCAATCATGGATTTGTTTCCCTACCCACCCACTCTACACTAATACCTACCCACCCAATCTACATTATTAACTAGCAACGGCTCCACCCCTACCATAATAAAACATTGTTCTAAACTGTCAAATTAGTATAAGCTTTCCCTGACGAAGGAACGTTTGTTCCGAAACCGGTCGGATTTGCACATTGTATAAGTGGTTTATCCAAAGTTGTATTGTTTAATTTATTATTTTTTTTAAATTGTTTCATTTAACAATATATTTCCGTTCAAAAATAGTAAAATGGGACAAAAATAATATGCACACCTGTAAATTTCTTTCTTTTTCAAATTTCATTTAAATTTTTTTTTTCATTTTCATTACATTTTTTTTTTGATTTCAGCAGTTTGCATTAAATAACCTCTTCAAAAATGTTACAGTATATATTACCCTTGAAAATACATTTTTGTAGATTTAAGTGAGTAGATGCACTTTTTCAGAACTGTTTATATTACATACATATATTGTTTTGTTTGTTTTTCTTTTTATTATGGACTCAAATTTTTATGTCGTTATTTTATTGGTCAATGATATGACTATCTCTAACACTATACATGAACTTGTAATGACTGTTTATAACGCTAACAAAAAAAAATAAAGACAATAAATTATCTTTTTTTCTTTTTATTTTAACTTTATGAGTAAACCCTCAAATTGTTTGAGTCCCAGGGGTGCCAATAACTTTTTCTGTTTCCAGATTTTCGATTGAGTTTCGCTTATATTGTCTTAAATATTTCAATAAATTATCTTTCAAAAATAGTTATAAGAAAGAATTGAGCGTAAAGGAGAAACATTTTGTCCTTGGGATATTATGTCGAGGGATATTTTGTCGGAGAATAGTTTGTCGGGGATATTTTGTCGGGGGAGGAAAACGCGGTGTCCCCAATATTTCATGAAGTGAACACAGAACATGAACACTGAATAATCTGCCTAGCAAAATGCACTTAAATGGATTGCGTCGTACAAAATTTCATAATTCACCTACCCATTTGGTTGATTTGCAGAAATGACTAGGAAATCATTGAGTGATAACTGATAGCAATTAACAACATTATTATGTATGCAATATGGATATTAGAAAATCAACACAACATTATGCTAACGGCACAATAATGACGTTTCGGAAATTGCGATTTAGAAATTCAATACGATGATTATGCTGAAATTACAAGATTATAATTAATAAACATATATTTGTGATAAGTTGAGAGGTTTAATTCCTTTCTATTAATTTATAAATAAAACACTTGCGTTGCAAAGTTTTTTTACTCCATCGAAGCCAGAGTAAAGTTAGCCTCCCAGAAACTGGGCGTATTGTATAGGGCCCGCAGATACTTTAATAGTGCACAACTGCTAACCCTGTACAAATCGCAAGTGCGCCCCACGGTTGAATTTGGCAGCCACCTCTGGTCTGGAGATCCAACACACCTGAAAAATACCCTCGACTCTGTGCAGAAACGGGCGGTCCGTTTGATAGATTCTCCCTTCTTAACAGACGGATTGCAATCTTTAGAGCACAGGCGTCGGGCGGGAATGCTATCCTTGTTCTACCGGTATTACAATGGAAGATGCTCCGAGGAACTAGCATCATTGATCCCTTCGGCACCGGTGCATAGTCGGGAAACACGCCAAACGCGTGCCCAACATTTGTTCACAGTTGACATTTGTCACATGAGAACGGGTCGTTTCTTCGACTCGTTCTTATGTTCAACAGCTCGGCTGTGGAATGATTTGGCGGCCTCTGTGTTTCCTCCTTCCTACAACATAGGTCTCTTCAAGACCCATGTTTATTCCTTCCTCTCCTCAAAAATACCCTCCACACAGCATCCCAGATGACATAGGCCCTGAGGGAAATTATTTTCCTCAAGGCCTCCTGTGTGGAGTTAATTTAAAAAAAAAAAATTATATCACTTTCCTGAATGGTTTCTTCTAACAAAATCACATATTTTGAATCAAATAATGGAAAAACAAAACAAGTGACAATTTATAATTGCATTCTAACTGACACTACAGGATTAAAATTTAAATGGAATATATTTCATTTACATAGATATATAATTATAATAATGTTGTTGTTTGAAAATTAACAACAAAATGACACGATTAGAACATAACGCTATGTGATTGTCGTTTATATTTAACTAGCAGACCCGGCCACACGTTGCTGTGGCTAACGAAACACAACGCCATTACCCAACCTTTATAAAATCCACACCAACCGCTTGCCAGCTGCCCGCTGCCTGAATTGAATATTTGAATTTCTCGGCTTTATAATAACCATGTATTATACATATATAAACCTTCCACTTGAATCACTCTATCTATTGGTGAAAACCGCGTTAAAATCCATTGTTTAGTTTAAAAGATCTATGCGCACATACATTTTGAGCGACTTCATTTTATTTTATACTATGTAATGATGATGCTAAAATAACATTTAAGTAAATGAATTTTTCATTTTGGGTGTTAAGAGATAAACACAAAGATTCTTTGATAATATTGTTTAACAGACCATATTTTTGTGCGTTAATATGATTTTGGCAAATTATTCAATAATTATTAGAATTTCTCTCTTTTTATAACTTCTGAAGGTTATTCCCATCAACGTAGAAGAAGATAACACTAATAATCTAAGCGAAAATATAAAGAAAAAAAATCGAGTGCAGTTTACACGCGATAGGACCGAAACTTTATCAGAACTTTATTGAAAAGTAAGGTTATAATCAAAGCGACGAATTTCCGTTTCATATCCCAACCAATAGGAGCCTTTAAAAATGACATTGTTATCAAAGCGGCCGATGAGCGCAATTGATGCGTCGCAGGCGCAGTACCTAATCGTCATATCCGTTTCATCCGAAATCCAAATCACAGCGGTGTTACAGAAGTTTCACTTCAATACAATTCACAGACATTTAAAAAGATAACAGTCGTAACTGGAAATCGAAACCAGAACCTATCGTCTTACCGGGACGAATGCCTTCGCCAATTCGACTACCAAGACCTGTTATTTAAGGGTCGGGTTTGGAAAACATCGCTCCGCATTAGCAGTAGCATCCGCGTCTCGTAGCAGCAATACTACAAAATTATATACGGGTAGTTAGAAAAATGTGTAAAGTTACTAGTGATTAAATTTTTTTTACTGTAATCTTACAAATTCTATAAGTTATACATACTGCAACTTTAGTTAAAACGTTGAAAAAGGCCTTCGCGATAATCTCTCCTGAACCTGTTGTAAACATTTTTACCAAAAATCCTTCCGTAATCTCAGAGTAAACATTATTTTAAAACAAGCTATTAAATTAAAAGCACTTCAGTGTATCTAGATTTTTATTGTAATTCGCCTAAACTTTCTGAATTTTTCAACTATTCTCCGCCATACAAAAATGTATGGCAAAATAATACGCCGCGCGATGTCTTATATAACGGTTGAATTTCACAGAATTCATTCAGTTGTGAGATAGCGGTCAAGGCGTGAGCACGCATATTTTTTTCGCAGCAATTTTGTTCGCTGTTTATTCGATTTTTGAAGGAATCATTGAGGAGATAGGTGTTACAGTAACCGGGTAAGTAGAAATAAAATATATTTATTATTATCTAATAAATTATTTTTAACTTGATTTACAGTTTTACAGATTTTATTTTTATTTTTTTTTTAAACTTCAGGTACCTTCAAAATGGGTAAAAATAAAGGAATTCTTGCTTACCGTGCCATAAAAAATAGACCCTCCCACAGGAAGAAAAGGAGAATAAGGTAATAATGTCAAAATTTAATTTTTTTACTGATTTCTATCAAAGGTAGTTTGAAGGTGGACTGAAGTCATTTTGCTTTTTGACATCTAAAAATTTCGGCATCCATCTTGAATTTCTCTGTAGTTATCTACCGATTTGGTTCAATATCAGAATTCGGGCGTTTAGAAGTGCACTGAACTCGGATCTAATGTCAAAATGCAAAATTTCAGCATCCATCTTGAATTTCTCGTGTTCTCTACCGATCTGGTTCAAAATCAGTATTGGGGAGTATTGGCGAGCACTGAACTCGGATCTAATGTCCAAATGTAACATTTCGGCATCCATCTTGAATTTCTCTAGTTATCTACCTATTTGGTTCAAAATCAGGATTAGGGCGTTTGGACGTGCACTAAACTCGGATCTAATGTCAAAATGCAAAATTTCGGCATCCATCTTGAATATCTTAAGTACTTTGACGATTTGGTTCAAAATCAGGTTTAAGGAGTTTGGGGTTCACCGAACTCGAATTTAATGTCAAAATGCATCATTTCGACAACCATTTTGAGTTCTCTACCGATTCCGTTCAAATTTTCACTAAGTTTTGTTGAAAACAACGACTGTCAGATCCATTGATAAATCGAATGAATTTCGATGTTGGGTAAATTCTTGGTTGTATTATTACAAATAAATTTATTTTATATGTTTTTTTAGAAAAGCAGCAGAAGCAATATAAATGACGTCGTTATAACAGAAACTATCAGTGAACATGTAAGTTTTTTAAATAAACATAAGCGGCCTGAGTAATGCCCTTCCATATAAACTTTTTGCTATAATGAATGATCTACCACACTTTTTGTGAATGTTTAGAATTATCGATAATAGACCTGGAGAAAGGATGATGTCATTACAAAATGACAGTCTTATGAATAAATCAGGAGCTAACACTTATCACTCTGTATTGTTTTGTATTTTTTTTATTAATAAGTTTACATTACAAATGTATAGTATAATGTCCTCCACGCTAGGAATTCACCTGTGTTGTGGAGGACATTTTTCAATTGTAAAATTATATAATAGTAAACAAGTATATAATAGTAACTTTTTGGGTAATAATTAATTTATTTTGAACTTCCATATAACATTTGCAATTTTACCTGTAACACGCACAACACGAGGTACAGCGTGTTTTATACAAAGAAAAAAAAAACTTTTCAATAGCCTTCTATAAAAAAGCAGAGTGGAAGATACTTTATGTATCGCCCTGGTGTAAGACCACTATTCAGAATTGAAACGTTGCTTGAAATGGCTTTAGCCGTATGTGGTGACCAAATCTGAATAGCCAGGTACTTCCCCTATATTATTCCCCTCCCACCTTATTCAGCCTCACAACATACCCCAATCACTGGCCCCAGGCGATTGATAACAGCTGGGACTTTGTAAGGTACATAAAAATAAAAATAAAACATTTAGTTGTTTTATAAAAGTTTGTCTGAACTTCTTTATATTTTTGACTGTCTTTTTCTAAATGTGCTTCGTTCTACTTTATGTATATCAAAGATAAATTGTAAAATATATTCTTTCTTACTAGGTATTAATAAAAATCTGTATGCATATAAATAAACTTTCAAAAACAAAACTACCTGTTTTTTAATTTCTAAGGCACAGAGTAAAAACTGGTTGTCGTAACTTATTCACACCCATTATTTTCTGGTAAAATTATAAAAAAAATAATAACATTATACAAACCATATATGAACCAGAAATTTTTTCCACATCAAAACACCATTAGATTCTATGTCACATTGAGTCAAAAACTAAGACGTCTGTAAAGGTCCAGGGGCTAAAAAAAGTCTGTATCCTTGCCCTTGCATAATATGATTTATAGTCTGTCGAGCTGTATCAATTATGTTGCAAATAAATTAAAATTTTACAAAGCAAGTGTATTTTTATTCCGTATTTTATCAAAATGCTGAGCAGCCGTGCCTGAATCTAACCGAAATACACAGTAGATCGCGGCGGCCGAGCTTGTTTGCAACTACCAAAAATACCTAACTGCAGTGAATGGGCAGTTTGACCCAGGCGCAAATGTCTCTATGAGCTATCCACGCTATTCCACAATATGATTCTTAGTATGTTAAGCTGTATCCATTATTATAGTAGGAACTATATTTTAATTTTATAAGGCAAGTGTATTTTTATTTCCTAAGTCCGTAGTGTCTAGTATACCCACATCTCCTCTAGTCAGACGCAGGCGGTCAGCTGCGGCCGTGTTTGTCTACAAGTACAAGAAATACCTAACTGCAGCGTCAGCGCGGTTTGATACCCGACCCTTAAATATAATTTTTGTCATTCTGATATTTACAATTTCAGAATTCACAATATTATTATTTTTTTGGAAATAAGTGTTCGAAGGTTTGTAACCTAGATAGCGTCTCGGATAAATATATCCGATTTTATTATATGGAACGCCTATTGACATTTTCTTAAAAATCTTAACGAGTATTTAATTTCTATTAGAACAACTCTCTTTTTATAAGTTTTGAAGGTTATTCCCATCAATATAATATACCCGTATCATTGAAAAAAAAGAGTCAAAGATAATATTGTTAATTTTAAAATAAGAAATATGAGATTGACCAATATGGCATTTAAATAAGAGGTTTCATTGGTCGAATTGGTAAAGGCCTTTCTCCCGGTAAGACGAGAGGTTCTGAGTTTGAATTCCAGTTGCGACCGTTTTCTTTTTATTGTTCTTGTGTTTTTTTTTTTTTAATTTTTTTTTAGATGTTATCTTCTTCTTCAATGACAAACCATAGTATATTATTTTTCCTGCATGCCTGGGATACGCCAACCATAGTGGATACCATGATTACTCAAGATACCACAGGGCAGAATAATTTTTCTAGCATACAGCATAGTACAGCAAGAGGAATTGTCCTATTTAAGGAAAGTTTTATAATACTAATTATTTTTAGAACTCTTTAAATAACTTTTTTTATATACATGTCTTACAAATGTTGGCAATGTTAGTATAATATATTTGTTCTGTAAGTGGATAATTAGTGCGTGGTACAATAACTTAAATAACAACAAGTTGGGGTGAAAGGAAAAGAAGTGGAAAAATGATTTGTTAGAATAGAAAAGTGTAGGAAAAAACTAGCAATGCATGTGTAGTTAGCAAGACAGAAATTAAATTAAGGCCACACATGATATATGCTGGTACAACGAAATAAATATATGTTTTCGTCTGAAAATTACAACATTTATAATTTTATTTAGTTATTTGTTTTTGGGTGTTATGCCGTGTTGCGCTACTTCTTCTTTAGCCAACTTTTCGGACAGTGTAGCAGTGTCCATCATCCGGCAGATCCGTATACAATTTATAAATAAAATTATATCTACACAATATATTATTGAAAAACTCTAAATATGTACATAAATGATAAAATCAAACGTAGGTATTTTAGATTTAGCCCTAGCTTAAGCTCCTCAAATACTGAGAGGAAGTGCTTCTTAACGGACTTGAATAAATATCCCATAAAAATGAATACATTGCTCGTTTGAAGTTTACGCCACCTACACTTGCGTAAAAAATAATTCATTTTTCGAATTCGATTTGCCTTGACATCGCCGTTTTTAATTTTCATCTGTGTACAAACTAGCAGCATGTTGTAAACAGTAAATAGAATAAAAACTTCACAACACGACGGCTGCAAGAGTAAAACAAATACATTAAAAACAAAATTCACTGTTTACTATTCCTCGTTTATTAACACTTCTGTTTTCATTAGGGCTTTCACCTAGTCGGTAAACATTTATGGTGTCTAATCGCTACGGCAATTAAAAGAATTAAAATAAATGGACACGACTCTGACAAAGCTTTAATGAAAATTGAAATATACTTGAAGTGATCCTTTTTACACGGAAGTTAGAGCTTTCAATAAACCTTGCCTTTTTAAGTCAGAGTCGTGATCTATTTTTAACCCCATTTCCACGCACGTGCTTAAGTGTCTGGATTTCGAGATCATGTATACAAATATATCCACTGTCTTTAGTAAGACAAAAAGAAATATACGAAATCCAAATAATATTTCTTCACTTTGGGCAATTCTCAAATTTGGCTATCAGATTTTCTAAAAAGTTAAGGAGCTTTCGAAAGCGCCTCGGGGCTTATTTTCTTCTCTTTTCAATAATAAACGAAATCATAATAAGATTTTGAATTGAATACACAGCATTGAAATCTGATACTGTTTTTATTTGATTAGTAGATTAAAGCATTATATCATTAAGTAAATTAATTACCTATAATTGACATTGTTTTATTTTCGATTAGGGAGTAACGGCAAATAATTTGTATTTTATAAATTGATAAAAAATATAAAAAATCACAGTTTCGAGACCTCCCGGTCTGTGATAACTTTTTTGTTGAATAATTTTCATTTGCCAGCATGTGTTGTGCAGTACATGCACAGTAAATGTAGTTACATGTTTTTAGGAGTTCACTCGCATTGTTAGACAGTTTACTTCTAGAGAAGCATGTTCTAACACTGTTCGTAAGTCTGTCGACTAGCAATCCGAATGTCGCGGGCTCAAATACTTGCAAATTTATTTTATTTGATTAATTGTTTTATTTTATTACAATTAATTAATTACAAACTTGTTTTGGTATATTTTAATTAAGTAAAAACATGTTCCAGAGTGGAGTATACTATCAGTATCTTCCTGGCGTAAGACCAGAGATTTAAAATTTAAACGATGCTTGGAATAGCTTTTGACATTTTGGTGACCAGATCTGAATAGTCTGGTACTTCCCCACCTTCCTCTCCAGCCTCACAACAAACGCCAATTGAGATGCCATCTCATTGGCTCCAGATATGAGCAGATGGGACTCTTGTGCGGAATTCACACAAACAAGTAAGTATTATAACATTAGTTTTCTATGGCGATAAAAAATCTGCCTAAAACCTCATACAAATGAAGTTATATCTATGGTCTAAAAATATTGTTATTTTCCAAGGCAATTCTATGAATCAATGAGAATGACAATTAACTCTCTCTCTAGGTATTGGATAATACTTCTGCAGAAAAAGTTTTCAGGAGAACCTGCCATATTTTCTAATATATTGTAAACAAAATATGACACGCAGTCACTATAATATCGGGTTATGTATGTACATGCACGTTTATTTTTTTAGATTTTTCATATACCTTAGTTATTTTAAGAGAGGTGCGTGCTAAGATGTTTTCATATCGCAGTAGAAAATATGACTTTACATAACACACGATGATATTATTCCAGACTTATTCATCGTTGAATAACATCGTAGAATAAACTACATCTAATCTGGAACAAATACAACCTTCCGAAAATAGTTCATATTGCTGCGAGATAAATCAGTTTATCCGTAGGGGGCCGAACTGCAGGAGGATATATTGGTCCATGCCCCAGACTCCAGACACTTCGGATGACCGGAGAAAAACTATTATCTGGATAAATAAGAGAGCAATTTGAGACAGGGGGATATTTGCTCTGAAACGCGGATACGTGTTGGTTTTGGGAAGTGAGCCCGGACTTCGAATAAGTCAATCGGGCGGTAGATATTTCCTGGTAATATAAATGTAACTGCAGGATATATCGCTGAAGACGAAATATTCGTACTTTTGCAAAGGAAATATTAGGGCCAGTTGTTTCAAAGTACTTGAACAATTCGTCAAATTGCGAAGATAATGTTCAAGCTTTGTGAAAGTTCTATTCTAAACTAACTAACTAACTAACTAACTAACCATCACGCCGTCTCTCCGCAGGGGTAGGCAGAGAGGACAGACCGCCAAACAACTCGGTCTTGGCACACATTCCTTGCCTCGTTCACATTCATACATCGTCTTATACATGCTCTTCTATTATTCTGACACACATGGCCCGACTCAGGTATCTGATTCACTTGGTCGTGCCATGTCTTTCTCGGACGTCCCCGAGTTCTTCTACGATTCACATTTGCGTCATATATTCTCCTTACACTCCTTTCCTGCTTCATTCGCTCTACATGCCCAAACCATCGGAGCGTTCCTTTCATGATCTTACTCATTACGCATCAGCCTTGCGTTCTTTGCGGATCTCCTCATTTCTCACACGATCATACATGGTTTTACCACATATACGCCTCAGGGATCTCATTTCTGCAGCAATAAGTCTATTTTCATCCTTCCTTTGCCAGTTCCATGCCTCACTGCCATACATCAGGGTAGGTACCAGTACTCCTTTATGGACGGCTAGTTTCGCGTCTTTGGACAGTTTTTTGTTGGTGCCAACGGCGTTCAGTCTTCCATTAATAAAGTTACCCGTATTCACCCTTCTTTCAATATCTCTATCAGCCTTCCCATCTCTCGTAAACATACTTGCCAAATAAACAAACTCATCCACCTGCTCTAAGTATTCATCATTCACAACTATATTGCATACTGTTTTCGTACTCACTCTTTCAAACACCATGACTTTAGACATACTTACATTCATCATTAACTCAGTCTTCATACATATTTCGTTCATCCTTGACACGAGAGACTGTAGATCTTCCATACTGTTAGATATCAGCACCGCATCATCAGCATACAACAGGCAACATACTTTCAGATTACACAATTTTGCGCCCAATCCCATCTCTTTCAATTCTTGCATACAATTATGTATAGATTGAATAACCACGGCGACATTACGGAGCCTTGTTTAACACCTTTTGTGATGTCAAAGCACCCCGTAAAATCGCCGTTCACCCTAATACATGCAACGCTTCCCTCATACAGAGACGCAATTGCCTATATGAGATTCATATTGACTTCATACTTGGACAATACCTTCCATAACTTTTTCCTGTCAACTCGGTCGTATGCTTTTTGTAGATCTACAAAGGCACAGAAGAGTTTCTGGTTTTTTGCAAGAAACTTCTCAGTAAGCATACGCAATGAGAAAATCTGTTCCATGCTCCCCCCTCAACTCATAAAAGCACCTTGCACATCATTATTCCATTATAGGCCAGTTGGTTGAGATTATTTGAATATAACATTCACTGAACTTGAAATTTGAAGAATTGTTCAAATTACATGAAACATCTATCAGTAATATTTTTTTCAAACCCTTACTTCATCGTATAAAATAGTTTATCGGGAATGCTTTTTGGGTATTACACCGTGTTGCGCCACCTCCGCATGGATAAAAATCACGATATACCCCAAATACGGATAATACTCCCAAAATTAATCAAAATTCTTTTGGCCTTGAAAATATCAAATGATTTCCATAAAACAGGTTATGTATAAAGCAGACGAAATAAATAAAGTTAAAGTCAAACGTAGATTACGGATAGGGTTCGATACGTTTGGTGACTTAGCAGGGATGCTCGGGTTCAAGAGGTGAGGTTTGTCTAGGTTTTGCCCACCCACCGGGAGGGAGACATAATCTAGACCTCTCCAGTCGAACTATCTCGACCAACCGCCTTGCAACCCCAATGGGAAGGATGGATTCATATGTCTGTCACTCCTGGAAACATTACCCCCAAATTCACCCACCCCTTATACTATTTTTCTTCCCAGAACTTCCTCTCCTGTCTTTCCATAAAAAGATCCTATGTTATAGGCCCAGTTTAGGTCGGGACCTCCTGTATGGTGCTAATTTTAAAAAAAAGTTGTAAAAGGAAAACGAAAGTTGTGAGTGTTGTAACAGCTAATACATTCGACACTGAGGTCATACGTCTCGTCATAATTGTGATTGTTCTAACATTGGGTTATAACAGTGGTGTCACTGTTATGGGACGTGAAAAGCTGTGACAATCATAAAAGTGGACTCAGTTATGACAGATATTACAGTAATGACGATTGTATTGGTTTCGACAGTGATAAAAGTGTGAAAATTTTAGCAGTTATAAGATCAACAACACTGCAGCAGTCGTGAAAGTCGTAAAAGTAGTGCATATAAAACATTATGACAGTTGTGCCGTCAGATCCCAGCTAGTCAAGTTATAATATACGAGTAATATTAAGCCTGTCGTCATTAGCAAAATAAACTAGCTGAAAGCTTCACACGTTTGAAATATTACAGTCCGCAGGTCGAAAGCGAACCTCCTAATGAAAACATATCATTTCCGAGTGAGTCTAAATTAAGTCGCAGGGAAACGTAAAGACTGTCTGAAATATAAAAAGGAGGAAAAACGCGATGAAAGGGAAAGAAGCGGAATAAAAGGCAGAAGGATTCATATAATTGGGCATTACGATATCTTCCTGCGATAATCTAGTTTCCGAGAAGCAGCCTAATGTCTGATGACGTCACAGACAAAGAAAATCACTCCTTATTAATTTTCCATCTATCTGTGGAAAAAATATCATTGAAAAGCGTTTCGAAAAAAGTTTCTTCGAAGCGAATTGAAATAATCTGCTGTAATTACGTGGACGGAATCTCCTGCGGGTATTTCTTTCCCTAATGGAAGAGCGAACGAAATACGGAGATAGTTTAAAAAGATAATTACAAAACGGCTTATTCATTCATTCAATTATTTATGTTGATGGTTGAATAATCTTAATCTAATCACATTCCGTCAGTATTACTTAATTGGAAATCAAGATGCTAATGCATTTTTATATTTTCGTCACATTATACTCTTTTCTAGAGCAGGAGAGATTCAGGGCCTTCACTCATGGAGAAACTGTTAAAAAACAGTTGTCGACGCAATGGCAATCAACCTCCTGAACAAATTGATATTTTTCTGATCTGACGTATCGCAGATTACTCGAAAAATTGACAGTTTGTGAGCCGCCAGCATGGCAACCTCTCAAAAATGCAACTGAAACGCGACTGCCATCGTAATAGATCACGATCTGTCAAGTTTTGTCATGTTTTTATATGACAGATCAGAAAAATATCTATTTTGTTCGAGAGATTGATTGCGATTGCGTCGACAACTGTTTTTTTTTTCAGTTTCTCCCTGAGCGACGGTCCTAAAGGTGATGCATTATTGAGCAACGCAAAATCATGCCATTTTGGTTTGAAAATTAGGTGGCTAAGAAATATGCAGTAATAAATAAATGATTAGATGCTTTAATTAAATACTGCGAGTAGAACACAGATTTGCCATTGAAATAATCGAGCATTTTTTGGTTAGTTTTTTATAAGATACAGGAATGCCCATGTGAGATGTGCAACTTGTGTTTGTATGTACATGTTACATTAATAAGCGCAGAAAAAAAAGTATAAGGCCTCTAAAAAACTGCTATAAAGTTCAAAATTTCTTAATTACGAATCCCTTTTCAGTTATAATTTTATTGTATATTGTGGGAAATTAAAATCTTTAGAAAATGGTTTAGCAACCTGTGGCCCGCGAGGCGTCTTGTTGCGGCCCGCAAGATTCTCGCCGCAACATACGCGACGCACGATTAGGGATGTCGAAAGTGAAAAAAATATCGATATATCGATATTTATTAAAATATCAATATCGACGTCGATATATCGATATATCGGTCAAATTTTCAAGAGATTTTGCGTTTTTAAAATAATAGTGCATTCAGCTCAATATTATCAATAGTAATTTTTGTACACAATTTTTTTTTTTAATGTAAAAAATCTCAATAAAAATTAACCTATTTTTAGCAGTATTCATTTTTATTACGTAATAATTACAAAAATATCAAAAACTAAAAAGCTGTCTTCTAACTTATATGTGAGCTGAAATGCATACAAAGTTTGTATGCATCTCAGTAACATTCTAATGGCGTATTAATCTGTCAAAAAGGACTTCGTGTTTGGAACAAGGTATAGTCAATAATCATAGACAATTGGGAACCAACACATAGGAATGGCTTAGAAAAAAATGGCGAAAAATAGCATACATTTCTCTGTATATACACACATGAGATAGTATTGGTGATCACAAATACTAATGCAAAGACAATAGATTTGTAAGCTAATAGTTAAAATTTCAACCGCCAGATGTCATGACCCAATACAGTTACTTTTTTCCGTTCGTTCCTATACGGTTTTGGATTCTAGTGACTTTAAATACATAAATTTTTAAAAATATCGTTTTTGATACAATTTTCGATATTGGATATTTTGTATCGATATATCGGATCAAAATATATCGGCTAAAAATATCGATATTTTGAGTTAAAAATATCGATATTTCGATATATCGATATTTTTTTCAACAAGCCTACGCACGATATCATATACAACGGAATGAAAAGGAGCGAGAAAGGGAGCAAAGGGAAGGGATAGCGAAGGGGGGGGGGGGGCGATTTACAAATCAACGTGATAGGTTTGCAAAGTGATACCACACTTAAAATGGCTTTTAAAGGAAAAAGATGGTGGATTAATACATCTGAGAAAATATACATATACTGTAGATCGTTTAGCACAATTCAAAAATTTTACATTTTTTCAAAATGCCGTCGGCCAAACCAACCGTCTCTCGCCCACCGTTTTCCGCCCAATCCGACTCGTGCCCATTGTTCTTTTCCACCTACGGTTTCGACCCTTACCTTCTCAATATTCATCCATAAGTTAGCCAACGGTATCCATAAGTTGTTATAATGGTGTATCAAGTTTGTATTTGGAAAAAGATTGTAAAAATATATTATAAGTTTGTACAGCGCCCTTGAGGCGGTTTTTCACAAAAAAAAAAAATTATACAAATCATTGAAATAATAT
Source organism: Limnephilus rhombicus (assembly GCA_929108145.2). Lineage (NCBI taxonomy): Eukaryota > Metazoa > Arthropoda > Insecta > Trichoptera > Limnephilidae > Limnephilus > Limnephilus rhombicus. Next base: position 40,805,843 of record OV815278.1, read on the forward strand.
TATTATTATTGAACAACTATCCCAATAATAAAAAAAACTAAAATACTGGCAACTTAATGATAAAATTATAAAAATTTTATTTATAATAGATTGAAATAAAAATTAAATGGAATTCAATGAAAAAAAATACACTAAAAATAATAATCGTTTTGATCACTTGAAAATTCTTTTTATTAATCATGCCTTAATCTTCATCAGTTCATAAATAATAATTATCATTATAGTTTGCCATTGTTACGGTGTAACTTTTCAGTCGTTAAACTTTATTATTTTGTGCCAATAATTTAATTAATTTGATGAGATATTCCCTCCAGTTTAAGTAGCGATTCTAATAAGTATTTTTTACGGGTGAAAGCATTAAAAATTGACCTTCCATGAAAGCGTCGACAAAGGCCTTTTATTTCATTTTGCTAACAAGATTCTACCGCCTTTTTCCTATAAAAGCCTTCTGAGTGCCTTATTTAGTACAAATTAAAAGGGCACTCAAATCGCTGTTAAATGATAATGGTTTCTTAAAGAAAGGGAATTACGAAAGATGCCACAAACAGCTCAATATTTAAGACACTGTTTGCTAAATATATTATTTAACATTAAAAAGTTCCTAATCGATGATCAATAATAAAAATAAAACTTAACACTAGCTTTGAAATGACCTCATGCCCATGTTCTGAATTATTTCCATTCTTTTAACTTATGTTTCATAATTTCTATTTTTGATGCTAACAATTCGTGGTCTAAATCGATAATAATATGACGGTGACGGCGACCGTTATCGGTTTCAGCCATTAAGGCCATCTTCAGACTTATAGATTGATAGTTATTTGGTTAGCATTAAACTAATTACCTTGGGTTTGTAGATTAAAATAAAAGTATTTCCCAAACTATATTAAAGTAATATATTTTATTTTAGTTTATTGGGGAAACAAACAGTTATACATATTTAAATAAGAAAAGTAACATATTAACAGTAACATGGTTGCATTAGATTAAAATATTAAAGAAAACATAAAGTGGTAGAAAAAAAAAGTATATATATATACCTAGCAATTAACCTATCATAGCAATTGACCCAATTCAAAAAATACAAAAAGCGAAAATCAAACTTATCCTGCAAGTACCATTTCACAGAGATTCTAGCGAAATCTACAAAACATTAGAAGTAATGTCAATAAGTCAACTTTATGCCAAATCTGCTATAATATACCTCGTCCAAAACAAACTACATATTCCAATTCTACCAAAAACCATAACAAAAACCAAGTCATCAACAAATAAAACACTGAACATACCGATAACACACACCACACATGGGACAAAGACACTTTCAGTATTATGCAACAAACTTTTTAATTGCATGCCCCTTACTTTGAAACAAATACTCTCTGCAAATACATCTACAAACATTCACAAAAAACATATCACTGACTGGATTAAAAATCAAAATATTAACTTTTTACAAAACATTATTATTCCTAACCAAACATAACAAAACTATAAAAAGTGTAAAATTAAATAAACCTAATAATTAGGTAGTTTTTCAAGCATCCAACAACTGTACATGCACGTGTGTGTGTAAGTATATATGAATGTGTATGCGTATGTATATATATGTGCATGTACGTGTATGTATATGTATGTGCATGTATGTGTATGTTTATATATATATATTTTTTTTTTTCTAATACACATATTTTTTTTCTTCTAAATAACCAATGTACAATAAACATTAAAATAAATAAAAAACTTTCTACTACAACACATAAATACTTGTCACACATAATCATAAATAAACACGTAAATACGTCAGCACAGGTTCTCCTAGTGGGGTGCTCACGAAACATACAACAATACCTATCCACAGTTTCACCTTCACAAACCTACCTTACACCCAACATCATAAAATTGTAAAATATATTATGTAAAAATATTAATTAATAGGTAAATACTGTAATACATAGAAATAAATAAATAAATACCACAGAAATGAAAAAACACAAATTAAAGCATATGGGATAATATATAAAAAGATGGTAAACTGTGAATCTAAGTATATAAAATTAATACATTTTCTCATCATAAGATAAGGATGAATGATTAACCATTTGCCATCGCCGAAATTGTTCGGAAAATATTCATTATTATGAATAAAATAATTATGCTGTGATTGGGGGCATTTTTGAACAATATTTTGGGTTTTTGTTTAATCTACATATAAACCCAAGGTAATTATGTCTAATTATTATTTTTAATTGTTAAACTAACGTTTAAGACAAGATTTTTATGAATAGCACAAAGGGTTACAATTATTATAAGCAATAATTGTCAGCCTGAAACACTCATCCACATTGAAAAATCTTCCGAGAAAAGACAAAATCCCGTTGTCCCGTTGGCGTCATGTATCTTTTCTCGGAAGATTTTTCAATGTGGATGAGTGTTTCAGGCTGATAATTATTGCTTATAATAATTGTAATTATGTCTACTGCTAATTACCAAATTATTATTAATCCAATTGTCAAAGACGACATAACAACAAAAATAATTAAAATAAAATACTAGCAGACTACCCCCTCCCTCTCCCCCGCATGATATGTATGCAAACTGTAAGAAACAATTATAATCGTAAGATGGCCTCAACAGGCTGAAACCGGTTATGGTCACGGCCACCAATAATTTTAGTGGAAATAAGTTTGGTGTGTTTTATTATATTACCAGCTAACTCCCGGCAAGCGTTGCAATACCACATTCAAAGAAATAAATTGTTTCTTCCTGCATGTCCTTTTCTGTGCGTCACACTTGCCCCACCGCATCCCTTTCCCCTCCCGCGTAGCTCTTCCACCTTTCCCGCCTACCCTCTCCCCTCTCCCGCTCCACTATCCCGCCAACCCCCCTCCCGCGTTCCATATATTCAGTCCCAGTACATCCAGTTTTGATCCATCCATTACAAATATTCATTTTTGTATATAATAAGAATAATCAAATCAAATTTGCTACCTTACATAGCTATCTATTAAAAATATCTATAATTTAAAAAAATCCATAGGTAGACAATTTTTTTGATACAAAAAAAAAACAGCTGCCTGCTAAATTCAATTTCATCAAACGCGCTAACTGTCAAACGTGCGAAGTTAAAATAGTTTAACTTCTTCTATTTTTTTTTTAAAAGTTTTCTGAAATTATCCAATTTTCATATATTCAATTATCATATATTCTCCTTACACTCCTTTCCTCGTTCATTCACTCTACATGCCCAAACTATCTGCCCTTTCTTAATCTTACTCATTACGCTTACATCAGCCTTGCATTCTTCGCGGATCTCCACATTTCTCACACGATCGTGCATGTTTTTACCACACATACGCCTCAGGGATCTCATTTCTACAGCATTCAGTCTACTTTCATCCTCCCTCTGCCAGTTCCATGCCTCACTGCCATAAATTAGGGTAGGTACCAGCACTCCATTATGGACGGCTAACTTCGCTTCTTTGGACAATTTTTTGTTGGCGCCAACGCCGTTCAGTCCTCCATTAATAGAATTGCCTGCATTTACCCTTCTTTCGATGTCTCTATCAGCCTTCCCATCTCTAGATTATAATGGATTTCAAATAAATTAATAATAAAACACAAGTTAAAATAATTGAAATAATTCAGAACAGGGTCATGAGGTATTTATTGTGCTGTGGCAGATACGAGTATACCAGGATAACAGCAGTACAACGCTAACCCAAGCGTATGGCAATTATTCGTCCATAATATACTAGTACTAAGACTTCGGTGGCTGGGTCATGTGGAGAGAATTACCGAGCATCAAGCACCAAAGTCCCTGCTGAACTCAAGACCAATAAGGCGAAGGAGTCTGGGAAGACCAAGATTAAGATGGAGCGACAACGTCCTCAAAGACATATCTATCTTGGAGCTTCTAAACTGGAGAGAGCTGGCACAAAACCGAGATGAGTGAAGGAAGACTCTTGAGGAGGCTAAGACCCACCAGGGGTTGTAGAGCCAATAGTGATGATGAAGAATATATTAGTACTTAATTTATATTTAAAAAAAAGTTACCAGATTATGTGTTGAAAGGTGTTAGTTCGTCGCTTTCCTACGAGAAGCTGCGACGATTTTCGGCTTCCTAAGTCATATTTATCGAGAACACAAAATTAAGGTTTTAAAATGTTTGAACTCCCTAAAGTAAAAAAATCTTGCAAATTCGTGGATTATAACTCAATGCTGTTCAGTCAAAATTATAGTATGCAGGTAATATAATCTTATTATATAGTTGTTTTACAACAGATATACACTAGATACGAGTATGATATGTAAAAAATACAGCTAAATATAATTTACTAGAATATTCGTACACTACCTAACAAGAAATAATTAAAGTTTTCCTTTTATTGGATTAGTAAATGACATCCTGAAACCAGAGCCAATATTTTAGAATACGGAAAAAGCTTTTCCGCGGCTTCCGGATATATTTACATTTGTCAACATTTATCGTCAAATGTAAATTTTGAAAAAAAATACTTGGAAAATATCAATGGTCTGTTATGGAGTTCTTTGAGGTTGAGGTCTTTCTGGAGGAGAAGCTCCTTACGGATGATCATTTGCAAGCTTCATTGCCGACTGATTGCACTTTATAACTTTACTCTTGCCCATCTCCTTCCATTCCTACACATTTCAGCTTCATTATCTACTCCAATTGAGAATATTTTTTTTCATTAACTCCATACTATGACTATATCACCCTTGGGGATACTGTGCAGAGGGTCTTTTTGTGGAAAGGAAGGAGTGAAGTTGTGTCTTAAATATACCTATATGTTGTAGGAGGAAGGAATCACAGAGGCCGGCAAAGCATTCCACAGCCGAGCTGTTGAACTCAAGAACGAGTCCTGGAAACGACAAATTTCAACTGCCTGAAAATATAGAGCGCGTTTGGCGTGTTTCCTGACTGGGCATCGGTGCCCAAGGAATCAATGGCGCTATATCATCAGAGCATCTTCCATTGAAATAAACACAGCCTTTGATCTAAAGATTGCAATCCGTTTGTTAATAGAGTAGAATCTATCAAACGGATCGCCCGTCGTATTTTTCAGTTATTTTGTGGCTCGAGAACAGAGGTGGCTGCCAAATTCAACCGAGGGGCGCACTAGTGATTTGTGTACTACTAAAGTATCTGCGGGCCCTGTACAGTAAACCTAGCTTCTGAGAGGCTAACTTAACTTCGGGGATGAAGCCCCGTACTTGAACTGGTCACTTAGAATGTTTTAGTCTCATTAGTTTCGGATAATTGGGATTCCTATACGGTATTCACAATAAACAAAATCCAACATAATGCTTATGGGCAGTCCCTAATTTATCTACAGGAGATAATATTATGTAACTCTATAAGCGAGAACGCACATTGAATTTGAATGTGAATCAAAATTTCAATTTGAATTCAAGAGGTAGAAAAACTGTAACAAGCACACGATAAAAAAGGTTTACAAGCGTTCTACAGTTTTCTTAGATTTGCGTTGTTTGATAAATGAGAAATGCGAATCAGCGTAAAACAGATTTTCGTAGCAATAAAATCGTGTCTTTCGTTTGTTCCGTTTATAAGACTATAAAAAGTGAAAATGAAATTTTTCTAAAGAATAATAGTTATTGTCGAAAACGATATCGAATGAAAATAATGACGGACAAGATGAACGAGGCACTAAAAAGGCTATTAAACGCAGAACTCAATCACGGGCTCTATAAAAAGGCTCTGCTGCGGAAAGTGTCTATTATGAAACAGGGCTACCATCCACTTTCCACTTTCCAATTCAATAAATAAGCAACCAAATTAAAAATTGTATTTTTTCGAAGAAAGCAAATACTTTGGGGTGTGACATTATATATTAAACAAACTGGTACCCGGCATGCGTTGCTACACTATTTAATAAAGAAAATGTTTCTCCCTGCGTGTCCTTTCCCATTCGTCCAGTTCCCCTTCCGCCAACCCTCCCCATTCCTCTCCCGCGTCCTCTTTCCCTCTCGCGTTTCCACTCCGCCTCCTCCACCGTCCCTTTCCTCACTCCACTCCCCCCTTCCCCCATCCCGCAAACCACCATCCCGAGTTCCACTCCCCAGTCCCGAGTTCCCCTCCCCCCCTCCCGCTTTCCATAAATTTCCGATACATTTAGTTTTCAACCAGCTCGCGTACCACCTATTGCAATTTTTTTATACAAATCACCAGAGCTCACCAGACAATAACGAACACAAAAAAAAAGAATTATCCAATTTGGTGCATTCGTTCGGAAGTTATGCGCGTACATAATATATTTCCGCGATTCGTTTTTATACAAATTTCATAATGCCAGAGCTCACCAGTAGTTTTATACAAACCTTGTCCTGACAATAACGAACACAACAAAAAAAGAATTATCCAATTTGGTGCAGTCGTTCTGAAGGTATGCGCGTAAATATACTTCGGTGATTCATTTTTATTTAAATATAGATGAAGAACACACTTTGTAATACACCACTTTTTATTTGAATTAGAAAATGACCGCCAACTACATCATTTTCTTGATATTTTTAGAATAAATAAAGGAATTTTTTTTTCTAAGTTTTTCATTTACTCAAAAATGATTGCCCAAGTTGCCATTAAAATCATGAAGCATTCAAATCTTTAATGGCCTGTATCTTATAATTTAAAGCAAAAATAAATAAAGTAGCTTAAATCCGCACTATGTATTTGATGTTTTACAAAAACAGTTTGTCAGTTTAGTTGGATATTTTGATCTCGAATACAAAATTAAGATTTATGTGAAACGGGCCGCGCTAACGTTTCTCTTAAGCAAGATAAAACAATGAGTAATTTATAATTATAATATAACATCGTTTATTTAAAAAAGTAATCACTTTAATTAGTTATACCTACATATTTCATTGAAGACATCTCAAAAACCAAAATAAATTTCAATTTGTCCAAAATGTGATACCCATATTAAATGTGTCACACTACTAAGAAACATGGGATGAAAATATTGTTTGTTTACTTTTTTTGGTACAAACAGGCGACATTTATTGCCCGAATATATGTCCAAACGGATGTCACATGACATGGACGAAACGCAATAATTATCCGGAACACGAGAACAAATTGATGTATTTATTTAGTCTTATGTCACCCTGTACCAGGGATGCTGTAAACCCATCAACTTTTCGTGCTTCACGAGATGAGTACCTTATGATACAGTTCCGGGATACTTGGTAGGTTTTATTGCTAAGAGAAGACAGCTGCAGTGAAAACTCGAAACTATAACGAATTAATCTGTTTGGTGAAATTAAACACCACGCGTCACGGCTTTAGAAAGATTTTACGACAACATTTTACGATCACAAAAATGGTAGAAATAATAAATCTAGTTGCAAAATAAAGTGGAAAACGACAAAGATTTAACGACCGAATTAAAGCTAATACTGGAAACTTTGAAAAAAAAAATAACAATATATCGAGATTGATTCTTAATACTTTATATAATTCCACACTGTTGAAGTTCGATTTTGAATATGCCATGCAGAGAAAAATTAACTTTTCATTTTTGCGTATATATTTATTTTGTAATAGATAAGATTTTGTGTATAGATAAGATAATGTAAATCTTTAGAAAAAAAAATGATAGGTCCTTTACCAGTGCACTCATCCAAATCCAAAGTTGTTGATTTAACCAAACCATTCAGTAAACATATTATTGTACGCGTTATAGGAATTATAAAATATTTTGAAAAATTTCTGCCTCAGTACAGGCTAGACTTTACATTTCTATTCTTTACATATGATTACCTACCGTTATTTCAATTATTTCTGTTGTTAGTTTTATGTTTTTATCCAATTCATAAACCAGAGCAGTCTTTATTAAACCTGTACTTCTAAAAGTAACTAATTACGGTTCATAATTTTTTACAATAAAACATTTCTATTATTAATATATATATATTTTTTTTTTCTCGGTTTACCCGCGTAACGTAGTCCTTAAAAGGATTTTTTACCTCCTGACGTTTCGGACAGATCACACTGTCCATCTTCAGAGGTCTTATGTCTTGAGTTTTTGTCTCAAACTGCTAGCTTTCGCATGTCTGTTCGGTCCAAAAGCTAAAACTTAAGTGAGTGCAAGTCACTTCTTGTCAGTGTCTCCAATTAGCTTAACCAATCAGGTATCTACTGCCAGCCCCGTCCCCCACCCCCTCCACCATCAATCACCTGCAACCCGGATACTTCGTTCTAGACATAAGAAGTGACTTGCACTCACTTAAGTTTTAGCTTTTGGACCGAACAGACATGCGAAAGCTATCAGTTTGAGACAAAAACTCAAGACATAAGACCTCTGAAGATGGAAATACGACAGTTGGGTAGAATAAGGAACTCCAGTGAAAAATATTATGGCTTTAAGAAAATATGTTCATATAGACCAATAAATGTTGATTCTGAATATATAATTTTTATTTAATAAAATTAAACGCAGAGTTTTTAAAAAAAAATTAAAAAGTGCATTTTTAAACCTCTCGAAAAAACACAGCGTCAAGTTGGCATTACTAAAACGGTTAGTGGTGACGTCACTGCTAACCTGCTAACTATTCGCCGAAGTGCATCAAGATGTATTGACAATATTGACATTTGAAATCTTACGCCACGGAAGACACGCACGCCATTCAACATTTCGTGTTTTTTGGTTATTTTTCTACTGTTAAAGAGATTTAGATAAATAATAGTTACTGTGTTTATTGGAAACATTATTTAGGCTCTCAACAATTAAAATTACGACGGAAAAGGGCTATATTTGAGGTTAAGTATAGTCGAAAATATCGTCATAAATAGGTCATATTTGACATTTGGTTTACGGTACATCGATCGTATTTTCGAATTGTTTTTAGTAATAAGGGCTTGTTATACAAGTTATTACACTCGAGGCAAGATGTCATTTGTATTTGCAATGAAAAAGATGATTTATTGTTTTTATATTGCACTTTGTTAAAATACAAAAACAGTAGCGGCAAGATGTGGACATTTTACCAATATTTTTCTATATTAAAAGCAGTTAATCTTGAATAAAAAACGCCTCGATTTCTCACACAAAAAGTCATCGAGTCATCCCATATTCATTTCGCCATTTTCTTACACTCAAAATGACAACTTGAAAGTAAATAAACTATCGGTGGGTGAAGACGTCACACAATCCACCATAGATACGGTGCTTTTCGGGGGGTCTTGAAAAATTAAAACTTTGACAATTATTTTAACTATTAAAACTAACTATAAAAAAAATTAAAATGCAGTTATTTAAATTTGAAGGTCTTTATTCATTAAAAAAATAAATAAAAAATTGGACTGGAGTTCTCTATTCAAACAACAAAAAATACGTCTTGCGGAAAGTTTGTTTATTACGTCTAACAATATTATCTCAGAAATCCTCAACTTCACTGGTTGTTCTTTCAAAAGAATGGGGTAATTTCAAGTTTTTTTATTACTTAAAAAAATTAAGCAAAAAATTACGATGATTACAGCATTTTTATTTTATTTTTATGTTGACGAATAAATTTTCTACAGCGAGTTAAAGTTTCCTATTTTTGAGTTACCGTTAAAACGATATTTTGGGGAGTGGCTATCGTGTGATGTCATGAATGCGGACGCTCACTGACAGTGTTTATTTGTACTGGTTCAGCTGAACCGTTCAGCTTGTGACGTCACGAACCTATTTGCCAACTACGGGCCGTTTTGATTTTGTCAGATTATAAAATAATATAATAGAATATACATAGAATTTATACCAAAAGTTATAAAAGTGAAAGTTTTTTAAGAATATACGTAGTATTTAAGTAGTTTTTGAAGCAGAAACCAATTGTATATTCTTGCGTAAAACCGTGAAATATTTTAAACAATGTAAAATTTTACAATAACATAGAACAAAATATAATATTAAACATTACAATAACTCATCAAATCGTAAAATATATTATACCCACGTTACAATAATTTGTAGGATTCCACAAAGTGTTGGTTTAAATTGCATTTTAGAATACAAAGGGAATCAGCGAATACATCTACAATACCACCAAATTTGTTGCCTAAATCATGCATCCTATTGGTAAGTGAGTGTGATTGATAGTTGGTTGTGTATGTGTTGCAAAAGAATGTTGTATTTTGTCTAGTATTCCTTGTCGGTACATGGAGCTTAATAGTAGCAACGATGGCAGGGCTGTCAATTAGGTTGTTCATAACTCTGTATAATAAAATTAGGTCTGAAATGATTCTTCTGTCAGACAGCGTAATTAAATTAAGTCGATTCATCAAACTTAAATAATTAATGTTTTCTATTGGAATTTTGAGTTTGAAATTTAAGTACATAAGAAATTTGTATTGAACACATTCTATTTTGTTAAAGTGTACTTTATAGAAAGGGGACCAAATAGGTGAATTATATTCCACTTGACTTCTAACTAATGAAATGTAGAGTATTTTCATGCAATCCAAGGACTTAAAATCAGTTAGGGTTCTACAAAGGAAGCCAAGAATCTTTAAAGCCTTATTAGTTATATAATCTATATGTGCTGTGAATGTTAAGTTTGAATCGAATATAACTCCCAAGTCGCGAATTTGTAATACTGGTGTTAATTTAACATTGTTTAAATTATGTTCATGTAAGATATGATAATGGGTTCTGGAAAATCGTATTACTTGAAATTTCTCAATTTCAATAACAAATTCATCTAAATTAGCTTGTAAAATTAGGCAATCATATATATTTCGTACTCTTTTAAACAATTTAAGATCATCTGCAAAAAGTAGGACTTGTACATCTTTAAATATGTTTACAATGTCATTAATGAATATTAAGAGTATTGGGCCGAGGTGGGACGTGGGACCCTTGCGGGACACAACTAGTGGCCTCGAATACATAGGATTCTATAAAATTAATCCTGACACTAAGCACTCTATTACTGAGGTAACTGATAATCCATGTCAATAAACTACGTTTGATGCCCAACAGTCGGAGTTTGGATATAAGAATGTGATGTTGAACCTTATCAAATGCTTGCTGATATAGAATGAAAACATAACAAAAAAACATTTTAAGTAGGATGATTAAAATCAGAAAAATGATCTTTAAATATTCCGTACATTTTCAACAGAATCCCTCGTTTGCGGAAATACCCCAGGTTAGGGGTTATAAAATATACATTACACACAGGCATCGCGGGTTCAAGCAACGTTTTCCTCTTTAAATTATGGTAGTTATTCGTAACACTAGAGCGAGTTCGGACACTTAGAGTCAGCGAAAGAATGCGCCCTCGATTTGTGGTGGCGAAAAATGCTTAGGATTCAGTGGACAGCCAGACGCACAAATTTGTCCATTCTGGAAGAGCAGGGCATTCACAATGGGCTTTCAATTTTCTGCCCATAACGTAATTAAAGATATTTTTGACACATTGCTCGCCAAACTGAGGACTCCAACTTGGAGAAACTGGCAAAGAGGAAAACAGATGAAGCAGAGGATCAGCAATGCGCTGGGGTGATCAAATATCGGAAGACCGGAAAAATCAGAAACATACAATTTTAACACCTCCTTTGGAAATTCATTAAAAGTGTTATGTTACGTTAGGTTAGGGGTTAGGTTATAGGCTACTTTTCATTTTTGTGAAGAGAAATTTATTTAGCCCCGATAGTGACTTGAAATTCGGGTGAAACGGAAATGCGTCACAACTCAGTTGTACACAAATACTCGGTTCTAAAATAATGCGATAAATTCTCACCTCAGCACAAGCCTTCCATAATGTAGTGGGCAAGGTGTCTGACAAGTCTTAGCGGCCAGAGAGACAGACACCAAGCGAACGGGGGTTCGAATCCTATGAAATCCAAAAAAAAAACATTTTTATTTTGTGAAATCAATATCCAATCTTCAAACCACTTCAAAAACAAGCAAAAGAAAGGAAAGCGACATCTAGCACCTTTCTAGTTTCACTTCTACCGCGCGTGAATTACACACTCTGATTTTTTTAAATTTTTTAAAGGTGTGTTGAAGTTATATGTTTCTGAGTTGTCGTGGAATCTTGTCCACCATGGAAATCGGAGTGGCGGTCACGATCAGTAGCAATGAGGAACCAACTTATGAAGAAGAATCCGTAGCCTGGAAATATCTGTATTTCTTTGGGAAAACAAAGACCGTAACATATAACATCTACATGTATCAAAATAAAAGTCTTAAAATTATCAAAAGTTATCTTCGAATCCTACTTCCTACTAATATTATAAAGGCAAAAGTTTGTATGGATGTATGTATGTTACTTTTTCACGCAAAAACTACTGAATGGATTTTAAAAATTCTTTCACTAATAAAAAGCTACATTATTTGCGAGCTCTATAGGTTATATATATTGGTAATAAAGCTCTGGCGTTATGAAATTATTTATCATACGTTTTCTGTCCGTAAAAAAATCGATTTATCGCAAACTTCAGAAAAAAAGCAAACCAATTGTCGCCTTGGAAAGGATTTTTTTTTTTAATTAGGCAATTTACCCTAAAAAGAGTGCTTTGTTGGCGTCGTACTAAATAACTATCTCTAAAAATGAATCACAAAAATGTATGTATGCACATAAACCCGAACGATTGCACCAAATTGGATAATGCGTTATTTTGTATAAAACTACCGTTGAGTTCTGGCATTATGAAATTTGTATAAAAATATAATAGGTGGCACGCGAGCAGTTTGAAAACTGAATGTATCGGGAATGAATGTGTGGAATGTGAGAGGTGAGAGTGGGGAGGGGGGAGGGGGTATTGGGAGGGTGTTGGTGGAGTGGGAAAGGGGAGGGGGAAGAGGTTGGAGGGGAAGGGGTTTAGGGGAGGAAGAGGGGGGAGGGAAGGAAGGGGAAAGGGGAAGGATGGAGGAGGGTGTGGTGAGGGGTAGGGGGTGGGGGGAAGGGGGTTGATGGGTGGAGTGGAGTGGACAGATGGAAGGTGGAGGAGGCGGAGTGGGGTGGGAGAGGTAGGAGGGAAGGAAGGGGAAGGGGGAGGAGTGGAGGAAGGTGGAGAGGGGGGGGTATGGGGTGGGGGAAGGGTCAGTGGAGAAGGAGGGAGAGGGGGGTTGATGGATGAGTGGAGTGCGGAGAGGGAAAGTGGAGGGGGTGGAGTCTGGGGAGGGGTGGGTGGAGGGAGAGAGGGGGAGGGGGATGATGGGGGGAGTGGAGTGGGAGGAGGGGTGGGTGGAGGGGGAGGAGGCAGGGGGGTTGATGAGAGGAGTGGATTGGGGAGAGGGAAGGTGGAGGTGACGGAGTGGGAAACCCCTAATACCATGCGAGCGAAGCCGCGGGAAAAATCTAATAAATAAAAAACATTGATTTTAGTTTTCATATAAGAGTTATTTTAAATTGAAATAAAAAATCGGAACCAGTCGATTCTTGTGCAACGTAACAACGGTTCGAATCTCCGATGAATTTATATTATATTTCTTTTCCCAGCAGACCGATTGCGGTTTTATGTTACGGCGCTGTATCGCAGACACTGGCCCGGAATTTAGTGGGAGGCGAATTTATGTTTAAAATCTGTCGGCAGTAAAATACGACCATACGTCGAAGATACGCTAACAAAATACGTTAGTCTTGTTATAATGTCATTGAAACTTGGCACCACGCCTAAACTTCGCGTATCATTTATTTATTTATCTTAAATAATGAGCTTTGGGTTGGTAATTCATTCAATTCATCATTAATCTTATTTTTCTGTTTAAGATGGAAGATATTGCGGAGTTTTTTCAAAATTCTGTTTAACGGATTTAAAGATATTGAGGTTTTGCGACAGATCTGGACAAATAATATTTGAAAGAATTAATTTATGGATACTTGTGTTAACTTAATAAGCGCCATTTTGTTAGTTAGTAAGTTGTACGAAAACAAAAATAAATGTTTTAGTATCAGAAATAAACCCCCATTAATGGGTGGAATTCATTAATGAAAAGGTTAGCAGTAGGTTGTTATAATAATATTTTTTAATGGTCATTCGTTGTAAAACTTTTGTAAATTTATACATTCTGAACTATTCGTAATAATATGTTCCTAATTTTATTATAAGTCCTTAGTTATAATTTACGATCGATTGCTAAAAAACACCGGTAAATTTAGATTTTTCACCGGAAAATGTCTACTTAATATATATCCATTCGATATTAAACAAAAAATGTATTTCACTAGAAGAGAACCTTGCATTTTTTTATAACACTCGCAGTTTGCTTTTTGTATCTCATACAATATATTTATAATGTAAAGTAGGTAAAACGCTTCAAGGCACAACATTGTTACAAAGAACATGAACATTTCCTCAGATTTCAAAGATAGTTTTCAAGTTCTGTGAAAGTTCTAATCAAGTTCTGTTAATATTTTATTTTGGATCAGTTGATTCTAAGAACTGAAATAAAAAAAAAACAACGGAATTCGACTAGAACATTCACAAAACTTGAATATTAACTTTTAAAATTGGATGAATAGTTCAAATTCTCTGAAACAAAATGGGTATATGTAGCTAATTACGCATTCGTAAAACTAGTTAAAGTCTTGAAATTTATAATAAAATGATTTACATATTTTTAATTCGTTTTTTTTTTGCACATTTGCTCCACATAGGAGGCCCTGTGGAAAATAATTCCCCTCAGGGCCTATGTTATCTTTGGGGATGCTGTGTGGAGGGTCTTTTTAGGAAAGGAAGGTGAGGAAGTTCTGGGAAGGAAAAGAGTATTAGGGGTGGGTAGGAATCTGGGGTCAGTATGTCCAAGAGAGAAGGTAGCATTAATCCATCCCTTCCACTGCGGTGCAAAGCGATGTTCCGAGAGGGTACAGTTGGAGAAGTCAAAGGAACTCACTCAACCATTCTCTCCCGATCCGGCCTGCCGCTGGTGGGCAGACGCATCCGCCGCCAAGACCCGGACACACCTCGCCCCATGAACCCGGCACCCCTGCTAAGTCACCAAACGTAGCGAACGACTTGGGGTGACCTATGGCAGAGGTGTTGGTTATCCAATAAATGGTTCCCGTGGCGGCAGTACCCATACCCGCCCCCCAAAGTGAAAAGAGATTTGAAAATTGTAATTATGAGAGATTTGAGGGTTGAGTAATTTAATGAAGGTTTTCTAGAAATTAATATAAAAATAAATATTTTGACTCTGTGTGCATCAGACTGGACAAATCTTGGTTATGGCTGTAAATAAAGCATCATTATTCATTATCGTAAGCCGAATAATAGGAACTTATCATGAAAAGAAAATACAAGTAGATTGCTATTGGAATACGGTGATACCCGTTCAATTCACTTAATACGTGCTCAATGGTAATAAAATCTCAATGGAATAAACACGAAAGCATATACGAGTTGTAAGCAATTCAAGGGTGGGTGTACAGTTTTTGATGCGAGTTAGAATTACCAGTGGAAATAATTTTCCAACTTTCGCGAATAAATTCCAACTCGTGACCTTTTAAGTAATATATTCACATAGCTTAACTTAATCAAATAATTCGCGCATTCCATCGCTTACCCCAAAGTCGGCTAAATGTTGTGTCGAATATATTATCACATAAATATTTCGTAATGTTAGGGGCTGGTACCTCCCCCCTCACACTCCCAACGCCTATTAACAGGACCACCCCCCAGTTGTCAATGTTACAATTCTCTTAGTAAAGGGTAGTTAAATTATTACAAAACAATAATGTATTTCTTCGGAGAAATGCTAAATTATATTTATTTATTTATTTATTAACGCCCTTTTTCGGGGCTTTTACATATGAATAGTAAGAAATATACAGTATTTATTGTACATAACTGAACTGCCTTCGTAACAATATTTTATATTTGTTTAAAGATAAATTGAAGATGTCCACTGTTTTGGTATAATTGTTTCCCTCCATTAGTATTCTGGGTAAAGAGGAATACATATGGTAGTTAGTTCCAGAATTACTGCACTGAAATAAATCCTGACTTCTAGTATTACGTAGTGGAATCCGGAAGCTTATCAATTCGAGCAATAGCGGACTGCCAACTAAATTAAATTACCTCCACAAAGCTTATAAACAAAGTTTAATGAATAATTTGTGGAATAAATAGTCCTTGATCCAAAAGTATCTTCTTTTTACTTTCATTGTTTAATTTTTTTGGAAAATTTATCAAGTGCGTCATGCTCGTTGAAAAATACATTTTTAATTAAATGCTCGAAGATAACACCAAATTTAACAATTACTCAAAAAGGAAAACTTTTACAATTTGGGTACCGCTGCCCCAAAACCGTTTATTGGATAACACCTCTGCCATATCAGGGATCTTATCAGGGGTGCCCTCAAACTGCATGGCAGGTCGGATAGCTAGAGACTGGTTGAGGGAGACCTTTAGATCTCTCTGACAGGACTCTGTCGGTACAGCGGCTTGCACTGCATTCGGAGGAACACAGTGTCCCCCAATAAGTCGTAAAAACTGCGAAAGTTTGAACTAAAATTAAAAAGATTACAAATTAAAATTATTACCATAAACTCGTAACACTTTCCGTTGCAAAAGCTTCAGAAATTTTCTTGTTTCTTGGAGTATTCATTTTTGTTTTGAAAACAGTATTATTATTTTCATCAGTTAATTCAAAACGAATAAAATTTTGAGAGAGATTCATTATCTTTTCAAGCTAAATGTTAACAAACGACCCATTAAATTTATTCATTCGGTGTTACAGTATTAGTAACTTCCACAAAATATAATATGAGTTGGCAATAGAGAACTCCAGCCCAATTTTTTATTTTTATTTTTTTATAAATAATGACCTTCTAACTTAAATAACTGCATTTTTATTTCTATTTTTAGAGTTAATTTTAATAGTTAAAGTAATTGTCAAAGTTTTAATTTTTCAAGACCCCCCGAAAACCACCGGAAATATGGTAAATCGTGTGACGTCATCACTCCTGAAAAAATTGTATAGGACCAGGCAATCAGCTGATCAACTGCCGCCATTTTGAATACCGTTGTTCGAAGTATTCTCCCTAGAAGAAGCATTACTATTTTTTTTGTGCAGTAGTTTTTCAATATTTTAAATAATAGAGATAAACTAATAGAGATACCTCTATGTTTGATACTGAATTATTTAGGCTTAAATATTGTTTCAATAAATACATTAACTAAATCTCTATAAACAGTACGAAATAAAGAATAACATGAAATGTTGTTAATTGATGGCTTGTGCCATACCTACATTTCAATTGATTTCAATACAATGTGATACAATAACTGGTGACACGTGACGTCAGCACTAACCATTCAATCGTACCAACTTAACAGTGTATTTTAACGAGACGTTAAAAAATGACCTTTTTAATATTTTTTTAAGAACTCTACGTTTAATATTATGAAATAAAACTTATATATTCAGAATCAACTTTCATCGGTCTGTATGAACATATCTTTTAAAGCCATAATATTTTTCACTGGAGTTCCTTATTATATCCCCTTTTCTACTCATAGCACGTGTTTAGTTCAAAGAGCTTGGTTAAATTTTTGGAATTTTGGCCGTTTCAACAAGTACCTACTCAACAATGGTTGTTCTTCTCCAGATAGCGGGTCTTCCTATCTTGCTCCAGTTGCAATTAGCCCAACTTTAAAGCGGTCTGCTTCTGGCAAGTTTCTGCCGATGGTACTTGATACTTGATGAGGCATCATGTTATGTGGCTTGCTTACAATATCCAGCCAACGGCTAGTCCATCGCTACTTTTGTAACTATTAACTTCAAGGTTTTCATGTTCAAAAAAATAATGGTAATAATAAATTAGTTGCCGCCCCGGGAACCGATAACCAACACCTCTGCCATAGGCCACCCCAGGTGGTTCGATACGTTTGGTGACTTAGCAGGGGTGACCGGGTTCAAGGACTTGGCAGCGGTTGCGTCTGCCCATCAGCTACATGGCAGAGCGAATTGGGAGAGAACGGTTGAGGGAGCCTTTGACTTCTCCAGCCGTACTCTCTCGGAACATCGCATTCATACGTCCGTCACTCCTGGACACACTGTCTCCCAGATTCCTACTCACCCCTAATACCCTTTTACTTCCTAGAATTTCCCCTCCTCCCTTTTCGAAAAGAACCTCCACAAAGCATCCCCAAAGTTAACAAAGGGAAGGGGAATTATTTTTCTCAGGGCCTCCTGTGTGGAGCTAATATAAAAAAAAAATTGGGTAGGTAATCTGTCAAGGCGTTTTCATGTTTTCACTCTTCAAGGCTTTGGGCACATTGCCGTATACGTCGGTGTATGTGGGTGGGTTACATTGCATCTCAATGGCGTAAGCTGACAGTCACACACAAGAATGATCATCGACTACTGTTCCTCTTGCCGAGATACTGCATCACCAAGGAAATGTTCATGAAGCCAAGGGACGAGTGCTCTCTTTCAAATCCCTTCTCTCCTACCAAACAGGAAGCTTATGCCGCAGACTTATACCTGTCTGAATGGAAATCCTCCATAAAGATTCTCCGAAAACGACTATTTGCATAATTTATAGTAAATATGTATTAGTACTTTTCTGTTTTTTATTCTATGTTTTGCTGTTCCGCATATTTTGTAAATTTTTTTGAAATATGGAATGTATTGCCCTGCATACTTTCGGGAATAAATTATGATTGTCATTAGAAACAAACATGCTCAAACATGCTCAGTAGAAGATTCCGCCTTCGCAGTACTGCTGTAAAAAGGACGCTCTTCCTTTCCTTCTGTGCAACACTGTATACGTGGGAACGGTAACCGACGAGTTCATCGAAAATCAATTCATCGAAAGTAAATTCATCGAAAACGAGTTAATCGAAAATCAATTCATCGAAAGCAAATTCATCGGAAACGAGTTCATCGAAAATCAATTCATCGAAAATCAATTCATTGAATGATCAATTCATCAAATCGCCAATTTATCTAAAAACATTTTTTTTTGTAGATATTAGAGCTGTCAAAATTAAATACCCAAAAGGGTCTGTTTAACTGAGTTGAATGTGTTTAGCAACTGTCAGTTTCGTAGTGACAATGTAAAATTTATAGTTTATCTCTTTTGATACTGCAAAAAAGGGATATCTAAGGAACCGTGACCAGACAACTCATAATAAAACCAACTCAAAAACAACTCAGAAAGGTCATTAAGAGTGATGATAAAAAAATATTTAAAAATTGGTTAAATAGGTTAAGTTAGGTTAGGTTAGGTTAGGTTAGGTTAGGTTAGGTTAGGTTAGGTTAGGTTAGGTTAGGTTAGGTTAGGTTAGGTTAGGTTAGATTAGTTTAGGTTGACCAATGATTTTTTAACTTCTCGGTCCGCTCGGCATTTCTCTCAAATATCAACAAAATATATTTTTTCGATGAATTGGCAATTTGATGAATTGATCATTCGATGAATTGGTTTTCGATGAATTGATTTTAGATGAATTGGTTTTCGATGAACTCGTTTTCGATGAATTTGTTTTCGATGAATTGATTTTCGATGAATTGATTTTCGATGAATTCGTTTTCGATGAACTCGTCGGGAACCGTGTGAACTCTGGGCAAACTATAAGAAGAGTAGTATAAAAAGACTTCGGGTTCAGTATAACAACGTCTTCCGCATAGTGTTTGATCTCCCCAGATATAGCAGCGCTTCCCGGATGTTCACGGAGGGGCGAGTTCCTGGCTTTGCAGCCCTTATTAGATCCAGGGTGGCAGGAATTAGGGAAAGGATAACCAGCTCTGGAAACATCCTCGTCATGGAAGCCCGCCTCAGTCCATCATCCAGTATTGATGCACACTGGAGAAAAATACTGGCTCCTTACGTGCTCACAGAATCCTGAAAGCTTCATATTATTATTTCTTTTGTTTCCTTTTACTACTGTTAGCTTATTATCTTTTTTTGTTTCGTGTACATTCATATCCACCTTCTTTTTCTTTTTTTCCTTTCAAATACTTTATGTTTGTATGTGTATATTATACCCTTATGGAATGTGTGGAGTTGCACCCTCCTCCCCACATACTGGAATAAACATTTATTTATTTTTATTTATTGTTTCTTTGGGTTCTATTTTCTTTTGTAGATTTAATCACGTTTCTAGCTATTTTGCATTCTAAGACAGCAAATATAGTTTATAAAAATCGTAAATTACGTGTCTTTTTATGTAATTGGTTTTATATTATATAGTAGTTCGCATCATTAGCTCAATGCTTTCGAACAAGTTATCCCAAATAACATTTGTTTTTGCTAGTAGGCTAATTTTTAGTTTTGAGGTTTTGTTTCTTGTACTTTACATGCTCTAATTGTATTCTAGAAGGGTTTATTAATCAACCCTTGTATACGTGCCTGCCTATACACTACACAAACGCCCTGTGGGTTTTCTAATAACGTGTTTTGATAAAGTAATTAGTTTTGGAGGTATTAATCTCCATCCCAAATTTTCCATGCTTTACATTTCGAGATTGTATTATGTTCGATCATAATCTAATTGAATCGGTTAGTAATAACGTTTTCATTGGTAAATATAAACTTTTGTTGTGTTTCTTTATCTCCACAACTCAATTTTCTTATAAGTCTGGATAGAAAATAATCTTTTTTTCCCTTTATTCATCGATAATTTTACCTTCAAAATAATGTTTTCTCGGTCACCAAACTAGGCGCAGCTCGTATTATGGTCTCCGAGAATTGAGAAGAAGTTAACGTAGGTTAATAAAATTTGTACTTTTGAATCTAACTATAACTTTTTGGTTACAAATATTATCGAATAGTCCTATCTTAGATATGTTCCCTTTCAACGTCCGGTTGGTTTCCCTTTGCTCTTCATTAATCCCTAGTAACCACCCACCCCTACCACTTGGTAATACATTGTTAAGTCATTATATGTTTGCCCTGAAGAAGAAACGGTCATTCCGAAATCGGTCGGCGTTAATAAAATGAATAAGTGGTTCTAACAAAGAAATATTGTTTCATCTCTACATCACTACATTTTATAAATTAAAGTCCTCCGCGTCGTCTGTCTGCCTGTCTGTTCGCGATAAACTCAAAAACTACTTAACAATTGATAGAGTGATTCGTGGGGGAAAGTTTAGATATATAATTTGTTAAGGTTTTGTTTAAATTGGTTGAAAAAAAACGATAATTGTTAGAATCGTCGGAAAAAGTCAAGCCGCCTGGTAGCTATCATCGATAACACTGCCTAATCCCATTGAGATATAAGAAAACAATGCATGGTGGGATATTTCTCTTTTATAAATCTACAAAAAAGTCCGTGATGGCATGTATCTATCTTTTACGGATAGCTTACTATCTTCCCTTCTCTACATCTCTCATCTTACTATCTTCTCTTTGTATTATAAAATTAAAGTCCTCCGCGTCGTCTGTCTGTCTGCCTGTTCGCGATATCTATCTTTTACGGAAAACTTACCATACCCATTCTGTCAAAAAATGGTGTCGTACAATGCGGTAATTGAAAAGTTATTTAGACTGATACAGTATTAATCCTTATCAACATATAGGTACTTTAGTTACCTCAAGCATTTCGTGCACATTTTTATAATCTTTCGCACCATCTCTACGTGTTATAAATTAAAGTCCTCCGCGGCATGTGTCTGTCTGTCTCTTAAGATAGTGGTGGTTATACAGGTTGGATAACCATCCAGTAGATGGCATTGTGTTTAATTAGCCAGAGCGACGCGTGGCCGGGTCAGCTAGTTTATAAATATATTTTGATTCATGTCAAAAAGTTTTGTGTTCTTTCAAATATCCAATTCTGAAAACTAGCAGCATGTTGAGACAAACTACTGTATGACCAAGGAGTTCACTGCAGTGAACACTTTAGAGATGTCGCACCAGAATTGACGTTGAGAGAATGTGGTTCTCGCCTTGTGGATAATGCATTCAATATTCGCTGAGTAGAGTATGTGCCTTTGATTTAGTGGAGCTATGAGGAGGTTGTTCGTGCACACGTAGCACTCAGGTCCACACAGACTTGTCTTTGGTAACGGGTGTCGAATATCTAACTTTGTTTAACTTACCATGTATTAAAACCGCCAAAGAATATGGGATTACGAATTTAATCAATTTACATGTACTTTTGATCGAGAGAAGCAACGATTTTTCCAAATTATCAAACACAACGGGTTCGGTTTGTATGCAGGAAGAATTATTAGGAAGTTTATATCAGAAATATACTTAACTTACTTTAACCAGTGATTCCTGTCAATATTTGGAGTAAAACAAATGAAAATTAAAATGAGCCCTCCGGTGACATTTTGCTATCTTTTTCTCGTTTTATTTGTAACATTAAAAATTCAGTAGATATTGGATAGTTACGGAGTGAGGGGTTAGGCGGTTACTCGGCTTAGAGACCAGTATAATATTTTAATTTACGAATATGTCACCGGAGACCAAAAATTTCATTAACATTTTTTACTCGACAAAATGTAAAGAATCATTGGTTAAACTAAGTCAAGTACGTTTTTTAACACTTGGTATACGTATACCATTCGTAATAGTTTATCAAATGAATACAAAGAAGAAATGAAGTGACGATTCTTTTGATGAACATAATTATGTAGATAATATATCATTGAAAAAGAAGATAATAATAATAATCTAAACGAAAATATGAAAGAGACAAGACACAGAAAAAGATAATGGTCGCAACTGAGACTCAAACCCAGAAACCTCACGTCTATCCGGGACGTGCCTTTACCAATTCCGCCATTGCGCCCTAGATAAAATATTGTCAGCATTATTTCGGAATTTAATGTTAGAATAAGATGAAATATTTTCTTTATTTTTCACGCACATAAATTAACCATCAGCTTCAAATGAAATAGGTGTGTAAGAGAATATTTATAAACCTAATATTATCTTTATCTAGATCAGAGTATATAAAAAAAAATAAAAAAAATATGTATTATTGTGAGTATGTATATGAGATGTGTATGCGTTACTAAACCATTCCTCCGATTGCGATGAAACTTTGGGGATTTGATGTGCGCATGCCCGTGATAGTTTCTACATATAATAGTGAGTTCTGGCATCATGAAATTATGCGTTTCTAACCATTCATCCGATCGCGATGAAACTTTGGGGATTTGATGTGTGTATGCCCGCGATGGTCTACTGGTAAGCTCTGCCATTATGAAATTTGTATAAAAAATTGCAATAGGTGGCACGCGAGCTGTTTGAAAACTGAATGCACCAGGACTGATATATGGAATGCGGGAGAGGAACTCGGAAGGGGGGTTCGCGGACAGGGAAGCGGGAGAGGGGTACAGGGAGAAGGCGGGATGGGAACGCGTAAGGGGAAGGGAACGCGGGAGAGGAAGGATAGGCGTAAGGGGAACAGGACGAACGGGAAAGAACACGAAGGGAGAAACAATTTCTTTATTAAGTGGCATAACGGCGCATGCTGGGAACTCGCTAGTAATAATAATAATAATAAGCTTGTTTTACAATAGTTGGTAGTTACAATATTACAATAAACTCAATTTGATTTGTATTAGTAAGTTAGCTTAGATTATGTTAGTAATATAAGTATATATTTTAAAAATTATTTATGAAATAACAAGAACCTCAGTTTGGGTAAAGGTCTCCTCCAAAGATATCCATTTTTGTCGGTCTTGTGCTACGGAGTACCAGTTTACTCCAGTTGATCCTTTCTGTAGCAAAGTATAAAGGTGTTGTGTTCTTCTATTTTGTTGCCTTTTCGTCTAACTTCCGAAATTTCTATAATATCTTAGTTAATTTTACTTAAACATTCTCCCAGTTCTATATTTGGTCGTATGATGACGTTGTATGTTATAGTTTTTAATTGACGGCTTAACTTTGTGTGATTTTCGAAGTTTTTAAGGTTGAACTTGAGTTTTGTATCTTTGGAGGGTTTTGGTCATAATCTTCCAACCGGGTTGGAAGATTTTTTTATTGAATTTTGTTTATTTGTGGTATCGGTGACCTTGTTTTTCGAGCCAGAGTTGTTTATTCTTTTTTGTTTTATTTTCTTAAATATTTTTTGAATATTCTCGCTACTAATAATATATAACTACAAATGCGAAACTGTATATGATTAATATAATGGGTAAAAACTGCTTGAATTAATTTTCTTGTTTATTCGTATTAAATAAAGCATGTTTTTATTGATTTATTTCAACTTAGCAAACAATAAATTCTAACAGCCTTACAAAAAAGATAATATTGCTTTGGCTCAGCCTAATAAATGGCCCTAGAAAATGTCGGGATTTAACAATATTAGCATATATTTCAATACGTCATCGGTCTTCATCAAAGTCTAATTTTGTTTTGGGTGGCGGAATAACAATAAATCGTAAATCAAATGTAACATGCTCAATTAATCTCAACACGCTTCGGGATTTATTTCAACGTTCGGCGGTTAATCCGTGTAGATTTAAATAAGTCACATTTAAAAAAATGTTCGTTAGACGTGTGAATTGTATCAATATTGTTAAAGTATAAATTGCAATGATTAGAAGTATCGCTCTAATAAAATGTTCATTTTTTTTCAAAATCACTTCAAAAACACGTTATGTTTATTAAATATGTAATTTTTAAAGATACTAATGTCGGCTGTCGGTGAAGTAGGAAAATTTAAGCATAAATTTTTATTTTTAATGCCTATATTTATGAAAATGCCCTCTGGCCTGGAAATTAATAAATAACTTTAAAATGAAAAATAATATTAAATACGAGAAAGAAATAATAAAAATAAAATTATAATGAAAAATGGTTTCATGAAATTAAAAACAACCCTTTTTTTAATACAGTGACCTGATAGGTTTACAAAGAGATAACTAAAGGTTTAAGAATAGGGTTAGAATAGTTTTTTTTAATATAATCGACGAAATTTACATGTTAACGATTAAACATGTCAATATCTTTTTCATTTTGGGAGGCGGGTATGGATAACGCCGCCCCGGGAACCATTTAATGAATAACGAACACCCCAACCTAACCTAACCTAACCTAACCTAACCTAACCCAACCATGGGGTTCGCTGCGATTGGTGACTTAGCGAGGGTACCCGGGTTCATGGGGTGAGGTTTATCTATATCCTGGTGGCGGATGAGTTTGCCCACGCACTGCGTGGCGGGCTGGATCAGGAGAGATTATTATGGTTAAGAGATTATTTCATCTTTGGGGTATGGCGGGTCTTTTTACCGAAAGGAAGGAGAGGAAGTTCTGTAAAGTAAAGAGGTACGAGTAGGAATCTGGGGTTCCATGTGTCCAGGAGTGAAGGACGTACAAATTCATCCCTCAAAAATGGCGATGACAGTCCAGCTAGAGAGATCTAGGTAAGGTCTCCCTCCTGGTCCAGCCCGCCGTGCAGTAGGTGTGCAAAAGCATTCGCTGCCAAGACCTGGACAAACCTCACCCAGTGAATCATGCACTTCTACTAAGTCAAACCAAACGCAGCAAAACCAACTAGGATGACCTACCCTCAATGTGCTACTACGAAATTTTACAAAATGTAAATAAACATTATTTATAAAGCATAAAAAAGGTATTTAGAAGAATCACTATTTATACATATAACATACTAGCTGGTTTGCGGCATGCATTGCAATGCCGTAACAGTCAAAGAAGTAAATTGTTTCTCCCTGCATGTGCTTTCCCGTGCGTCCCCGTTCCCCTCCCGCATCCCCTTCCCCTCCCGCGTTCCCCTTCTACTTTCCCCGCCTACCCTCTCCCCTCTCCCACTTCCCATCCAGCCAACCCCCCTCCCGCGTTCCATAAATTCAGTCCCAGTACATTCAGTTTTCAAACAGCTCGCGTGCCACCTCTTATAATTTTTTATTACAAATATTCATTTTTGTATATTATAAAAACAATAAATCAAATTTGGTACCTAACAAAGGTACATATTTAAAATACATATAATTTTAAAAATCTGTAGACAATTCTTTTATTACAAAAAAAAAACCAATGCCTGCTAAATTCAATTTCATCAAATGCGCGAACTGTCAAACGTGCGATGTTAAAATAGTCGTTAAGTTTTTTGAAATTATTCAATTTTCTGTGCAATTTTCTTAATTTTTCTTTGCGTAAGAACCTTCTACAAAGTATTAGAAAATTAAAAAATATATATTAATGAAATTGGTAAAGTCGTTCTGAAGTTATGGCGTTACCAATGGATTCATTTATATATATAAATGAATCAATATATATATATATATATATACACATATAGATTGCTGAGTGAAAGCGGCCAATCATAATTTTAATTATGTCTAAAGTTAAATGCTTCTCTCACCCACAAAAAGATCAAATATTTATAAATATAACTTTTCTAACGGGACGGAATTTGAGCTTCGTAACGTGATGCGGAGTTATTCATACTCTGGAATTTTATAAAATAATTTATATTCTTCAACTTTTAAATCCACGCAATAAAAAGTTAACTTTTCTGTAACAAATGAAATAATAAGAAATGGCATATTTCAATAAAAAAAAATTAAATGCCTTAAAAATTGAAAACAACGACTTGCAAAACCTGATCCAGGAAAAATATCTTGGGTTGTGCATTGATCAGCATTTGACATTTAAACAACACATACAAGGTATTAAAGATAAAATCATCCCCTTAATCAGCGTATTTAGCCGGTTATCATATCTGTTGCCAAATAAATTAAAAATAGGTTTATATTATAGTCTCGTACAATCACATTTAAATAATTTGATTGAAATCTGGGGAAACGCATGTGAAACACACATAAATGAATTACAGGTAATACAAAACAAGGTAATCAAAAAACTATTTAATTACAAGCCCAGAACATCCACAAAAAAATTATATATGGAAACAAAACTATTAACAGTAAGAAAACTATATGAATACAATACATGTCTCCTTATATACAAAATACAAAATAATCTCGTACACACAAACACAGAATTCATTAAAACGTCCCAAATACACAAACACTTTACACGACAACGCGATAACATACATTTAAATACCATCCACACTAACTATGGTAAACAATCCATTGGGTACGAGGGGGGCAACTTATATAATTGCCTCCCAAATGACATTAAAAACGAAAAGAAGCTGGGTAAATTTAAAAAACAATTATTTATATTTATTCTTGATAAACAAAATAATGAAATAGAATAGCGCTGTATTGAAATATTTATTTATCTTAATGTGTATAACTATTTCTAGTTAAATGAGTGAAAATGTAATTTTCTTTTAACTGGAATAAAAAAAAAAATAAATAAATAAAAAAAAATTTGTGATTCGAATAATCTTGCACTTCTAGAAAATTACGTTATATTTCAATTGCAATTTTGAAACAAATGATTTTCTGATAAAATATTATGTTATAGGTATCTAGTTATATACTTGAATAATTCTTCACACAATTTGTTCCAATCTGAAAAAGAACTTAATAAAAACTTATTTTCATGGGGGGTTCATGGGGTGAGGTTTGTCTAGGACCTAGGTCAATCATGTTCACTCATTCCTCTCTTCAAGAAGTTCTTCCACATATTGCCTATGTCAAAGATGACATAGGCCCGGAGGGAAATTATTTTTTTCAGGGCCCCCTTGTATGGAGTTAATATAAAAAAAGGCGGTGGATGCGTTTGCTCACCTACTGCGTGGTGGGCCGGATTGGAAGAGACTGTTTGAGAGTTGATACGTCCATCACTCCTGGACACATTGACCTTCAGTTTCCTACCTACCCCTTACAGCTTTTTTTCCTTTCCTTCCCCTTCTTTTCCCTAAAAAGATCTTCCACTCAGCATTCTCAATATATTGGATTTTTTTTTCGTCAGGGCCTCCTGTTTAGAGCTAACGAAAAAAAATACATTACTCACATCACAGACGACCAAAATTAACATATTTTAAAAATTTTATAATGTTGTTTTATTATAATTTAGTAAATTTACATGAATTTTGGCATAATGGAGTACTTGCTTAAAAATAAAGTTGACCTTACCATACAGAGACTAAATGATTTTTAAAAGTAAAAATTAAAAATGTTTTACGAATATTTAGGAGAACGATTCTTATTTTAATAGACCGATCTGGCTTTTTCAAATTGTGAAACGGCACAAGAGTCTAAACTGCTACAAACTGTACATAGCAAATGATACTATGGCATCCTCAATTGGAGTTATGTCGTGGGGCTGAAAGTAGTGGAGAGGTGAAAGAGATTACCTGGCTGTCGTCCTGGAACTTCGTTGACATATTACTTGACTTCTCTTTGAAACATTGGTAAACAAGTCCCCACTGAACTACTAGCATTCATAATCGAAATGTTCGCTAACCTTTTAGAAGTTGATCCGCGGCATTCGGCTTGAATATAAAGCTAAAGGAGGGTCAGATAACCATTAATCCTACTGCCTTTGAAAAGATTGTAACATAAGATATTTACCTAAAAAGTATACCCACCATGGCTGGTCATCCATCAATATAAAATAGTGTTAATACACAAATATAACAAGCAAGGCACTGAAGGTAGGTAATTAGTATAAGAATGCCAAGTCAGAACAATGAATAATTTATTGTAATAAAAACCTGCCCTTGGGAACATACTAATTTAGCAATGAGACTCTATTAAAATAAATATAATTAATCATCAGGGGTGGCTGGATGCGTAAGATGTATCCAGCTGTAAATTTGATCATAAATTCTCTGACCGTGTCAATAGGAATCTTGCAGGTATAATTTAAAAGAAATAACTGATGGGCGCCTGTGATCGTATAAACGAAAACATATTTTTATCTCAGTAATCTCTAAAACTAACTCAAACAATAACTCGATCTGTTACAAATAAAATTTCAATCTCACATCTCGTAGTCCGATCATGATGAAATGGGTCCCAGCAAATGACAGCCCGTGCCACCACACAACCGCACCAATCGCGGTAATTCCGTCAACTGACGAGCCGAAGATTCTCGAATAACACCTGAGTCATGCGTGGAACGCTTCGGTGAACAATGCAGCCAACTAGCCCATGCAAAATTGCGAATACGCTGGCAGCACTGTTACAAGATGTATATTTATTTTTAACAATAATTTCTCGAAGAAGGCTCTAGGAAAATAATTTTCCCCAGGCTCTATGTCACCTTTGAGGGTTATGTGTGTGGGGTATTTTTAAGAAAAACGAGGAGAAAAAGTTCTGTGAAGGAATAAGGTACGAGTAGTGGATTGGAATCTGGGAGTCAGTGGGCCCAAGACATGAATCCATCCCTAACCTATCATACAAGTCGAGAGAGTATGCCTGGAGAGGTCAAAGAAAATCCGCGACGGAAATCATTTATTGGATAACCAACACCTCTGCCATAGGTCACGCCGAGTGGTTTGCTACGTTTGGTGACTTAGCATGGGTGTCCGGGTTAATGAGAATTGTCTAAGTCTTGGCGGCAGATGCGTCTGCCCACCCTTTGTTGCAGTCCGGATTTAGAGAGACTGATTGAAGGATAGATTTTTACCATTCCAGCAGGACTCTCTTGACCCTCTCACCCAGTAAGAGGGATGTATTCGTACGACTGTCATTCCTGGATACACTGATCCCCAGTATCCTACCCACCCCTCATACCATTTTCCTTAACAGATATTTCTCTCCTTCCTTCCCTTAAAAACCCTCCACACAGCTCCCCGAAGATGACCTGAGGCCCAGAAGAAAATTATTTTCCTCAGGGCATGTATTTTAATGTAAAAAAGTCACCAAACATAACGTAAACCTGTGGAAGAGGTGTTGGTTATCCGATGAATGATCCCCGGGGCGTCGCGGCGCGGTGGGCGTCGTTACGAATACACGCCTCCCAAATTGTTAACGGGATTACGGGAATTAAAACATGTTACACATCTACCCTGAAAATATATCATTCAAAGTTATCTGAAACGTTGGCTTAAGGCCCAAGTTCCATAATACTTCGCGCATAAAGTACCGATCCTGTTATACCTTAATTAAAATAATGATTTTGATTTATCAGATGATTAGTGAATTCTGAAATTTTCTTTGATTCCTTGTAGTTTAGAAACTTGGGCTGTTTCCCTCAGTTATAACGATAGATTCATTAATAATCAATTAAGTTAACGTTTAGCTCCGAACTTAACATGTTCCTGGTAAGCCCTCGTGTTTCATAGTGACCTATTTATACAAACCCCCTCGCTAGCCGTTTCCTTGTTTCGTTGCTACTGTTTCCTTCCTTCCTGTATAACCTGAAATACTTCATTTTAATTTAACACCTGGCTTTTTTAATGGTAATATCTACAAGTGTCCCAACTGCTGCCAATAGACTGGAACCAGTATGTAAGACTATGCGCGCTTGAAGAGAAATATCACAAAACTGCGCTATATAAATACTACGTTATTATTATTTATTATTATGGCATCAGAGTAAGATTATGGTAACTTTAGATACTTTGCCACAAAAATATTCAACATTCTCCCAGAAAACACCAAACTGAGTCAAACACAGAGAGAGTTTAAAAAATATGTTAAAATATTGATACATTCTAATGATCGAGCCTTTACTGGTGCCCTCACCCAAATACCCAGTCATTGACAGTTGTTGTTGTAGTAATAACCTTGCAGTTTTTGTATTGTGTATATGCAAACAATAATCTAAACTAAAATAAAGTTTACAAAAAATTCTGCCTCAATACAGGTTCACCTAGTTAGGCAGGCTATGCACAAAAATATTGTATAATTATACTACTTCTGTGTAACCGTTCTTACATCCTAAATAATTGGGGTAAGTTGTAATGCTGAACGACGTGGGGAAGGGGAAGGAGATGGGGAAGGTGGGAAAGTTCCTGGCTATTCAGATCTGGTCACCAAACACGCCCAAAGCCATTTCAAGCAAAGTTTCAATTTTGAATGGTGGTCTTTCACCAGGTCGATACTGAGAGTATATTTCACTCTGGAACGTGCCGTAAATAAGCTTCATAATGATTTTAATTTAATTAAATTGATTTATATTGATTCGGATTCATAGTCGAGAGGATTACCCCACGACCCAACTGAAGTCATCAAGGCTTTGCTAGTAATCAATTGTAGTAATATTTTTTTTTTTGCAACGTTTTAAAGTTCTGTATCGGTATATTAATACGTAAAGCAAAAACTTTGTACCCCCTTTTACGAAATTTGCGCGGATGGAGGAGCATGAAATTTTGTACACTTATAGTTTATATAGAGAAGGAGTGCAGAATGCTAATATTTTTTTTAAATTATGCATAAAAAATCAATCAAAATAACATTACATACACTATATTATTTTAATTAATTATGATTGAATTTTGACCATTGGCCGACCTCTAGTTATAGAAACTACATGTTAGGAGCAGAAAATTCTAGATACAAAAAGATCTCTGCATTCGAAAATTTTACTACTCATAAACATTTTTTTTGTTTTATTGTCGAACGAATTTTTAAAACACTTTTTTTATCCTAAAATAATATAAAGGTTAGTTTAACCCCCTGTATTTTATATTCCAAAGGCATATTTACGAGGAACACACTGATTAGCATAAGCTTATACAACCGTTATAAATAAACTACTAAGTACGATGCATTAAAAATAGCCCAGTTCTTTACAAAGTGTAAAGGTGCTCGTTACGACTTTACCACCCCCACCCCATACCCGGCATTGCACGGGCACTACCTTTGCGTGACTCAGCTCAAAAGGAAACAATGTTGACTTAATACGTTTTTTATTTGACCAGTTCTACTACAATTTCATGTATTATTAAATTGAGACGATAAGCCCCCTGTGAACGGGTTGTTTGACCTCTGCCACGACTGTTGATGCCTAGAAACGTGTGCAATATTCAATTATTATGGGAGTATTTCAAGAATATTCTTGAAGTGATTTATACCACATATGGTATGCAAAGATAACATGGTGTTTTGGCAGCGAACATGACCGGTGTTTATAAGAAAATATTTTCATGAAACACGACCCTCGAAAGAAAGAGGTAATAAATTTATACTCGTCTTGTGAAATGTGGCAATATCTACTCAATTCAGGATCAGAACCACTTGTTAAGTTCGTCGAATTAGCTAAATTATTACCGCAAAACAATACTTAATTTATTGGAATAACTTTTGAAGGTTACACCAATTAATGTAATACATAATATACAATTAATGTAATAAGTAAATATTTTATACAAAACATATTTTAACTTACAACCTAATTAAGAATCGCGGCTCCCTTATCAGGCACAAGAGCTACTCTTTTCTGATAAGGTATACATGACCTATGATGACCTTAAATATAATATTTTGTGAATTATACATATATACATATAAATGTAACTCATATATTTATATCTTATATATAAAAATGAATCGCTAAATCTCGAGAGCAGCTAAACCGATTTCGCTAATTTTTTTTTAGAATATTCCTTGTTCTTACGGAGAGAAAAATTAAGAAAATTGCGCAGAAAATCGAATAATTTCAGAAAACAGTTTGAGAATGACATTTTGCAAAACAACGATTGTTCAATCAGGATTCTATTTTTGAAAATCTTTAAGTTGATAAATTTATTTAAAGTAGGTACTCCCCTAACAGTTATGAATCAAGAATTTTAGATATTTTAAATAGGTACCTATATTAGGTACCAAATTTAATATACACGAAAAATGGAAATTTGAATAAAAAGTGTAAAAGGTGGCACGCGGGCCGTTTAAAAACTGAATGTACTGGGATAAAATATATGGAACGCGGGAGGAGGGTTGGCGGGACAAAGGAGCGGGAAGAGGGAAGGTGTGGAAGGTGGAAGGGGAACGCGGGAGGGGTAGGGGACGTGTGAGGGAGAGGGGAAGTCGGGAGTTGGGTTCGCGGGACGGGGGAAGGGGGGGGAGGAGTGGAGTGGGGAAGGTGGAGGTGGAGTGGGAACGCGAGAGGGGAAGAAGACGCAGGAGAAGAAGGGGAGGCGGAAGGGGAACGGGGCGAATAGGAAAGGACACTCACGGAGAAACAATTTCTTTATTTAATGGCATAGCAACGCATGCCGGGACCAGCTAGTTACAAATAAAAATATAAACAGTGATGATCTAAACGAAACAAGGAACAGATCAAACAGGAAAATAAAAAAAGTAACGATCTCTACTGGGAAAAGAACACAGCATCTGTCTTACCGGGACAACGCTTTGAAGCATTATGCCATTGAGACATTTATTTACCGTTTATGTATTTAAAATAAAAAATAAAAAAAAATAAAAAAAAAATGAAATAAAAAAATGATTATTTTAAGTCATTTTTGACGATCTCACATCTCAATCTTACAATTTTTTTTTATTTTTACATTAACTCCACACAGGAGGACCTGAGGAAAATAATTTCCCTCAAGGCCTATGTCATCTGGGAAGCTGTGTGGAGGGTCTGAAGAAACGACCCGTTCTCATGTGACAAATGTTGGGCACACGTTCGGCGTGTTTCCCGACTATGCACCCTCTAATTCCTCGGAGCATCTTCCATTGCAATACCGGTAGAACAAGGATAGCATTCCCACCCGACGCCTGTGCTCTAAAGATTGCAATCCGTCTGTTAAAATGGGAGAATATATTAAACGGACCGCCCGTTTCTGCACAGAGTCGAGGGCATTTTTCAGGTATTTTGGAGCTCCAGACCAGAGGTGGCTGCCAAATTCAACCATTGGGCGTACTTGTGATTTGTACAGTGTTAGCAGTTGTGTACTATTAAAGTATCTGCGGGCCCTGTACAGTACGCTAACCAAAACTATCATCAACTAATTATTTCTATCTTGTTTTGCAGCTATCTTTACGTTAGACAGTGTCTTCAGACGTAGGAACCTATCCTATTTTTCAATATGTATTTTTCTTTAAACTTTTTCGGGTTTGTTATATGGCCAATGCGTCGATTTTTCACACAGACATCGCACAAGAAATATTTTTCGAATATCAATTTTGAATGATAGTCAGTGATTATTAATATTATCGTAACGTGGGCTGTTAGTCGTTCATTAAGAAAATAAAAATTTCTAGATCACTCTCAGATTTTTTTATGTGAGTAGGTGCCAACTGCTTTCAAGTCTAGGGCCAGAGAAACAATGGCGTTATTGAAAGTATCTACCACTCGAGAACGTGCTGCATATATGCTCTAATATTTACAGGATATGAAGGGTTAATACTGGACCATAACCAGCAATTTTGTTTTTTTCGTTTTAATTTTTTTTTCAAAATTAAAAAAATCACAATGTGCAAACTAGAAAGTCTCTACATGTCGCTTTCTTATTTTTTGCCCGTTTATTTTAAAGTGGTTTGAAGATTGGATATTGATTTTACAAAAATAAAAATGTTTTTTTTTTTTGGATTTATCGCAATATGTTAGAACCGAGGACCGTCAAATAATACATTTTTGTGACGCATTTCCGTTTCATCTGACCTTACCGGTCCAATAACACGGATTTATTTTTATTGATTAAATAAATAAATAAATTAAATAAATTAAATAAATAAAAATTAAAAATGTCACGGGAAACCAAAATTTCACACATTACTTACATGTTTTACTTCTAATAATGTCAGGAATCACTAGTTAAGTAAATCAAGCTTTAAACGTCGCATAACACCCATTATATCAGACGTGCATATGCCAGAATAACTTTACATGTTTAAATTATTTTAATATACAATATTTGTTTGTATTTCTTAAGTCATTTGTATTCTGTATGTAATGTAAACCTTATTAAAATAAAAAAATGGGCACTAGCAGGTAGTAGGAACTTAGAACCCGGGCATATCCGTACCTACCGACGGTGAAAGCGGCTTGACCAATCAGAGGCTCGGGCTAGAGGTCGAACAGTACTTCCCTTTGCCACGGTCAAGTACCTAAATTAACAAAAAGGCAAGCTTTCACCGTCCAAGCCCTCTTTCTCATCGGATCTGCCTAGGCGACGGACCCTGCCCGGGTCTGCCTGCCGCCTGCTAGCCGCCTCTCTCTCTGTCGATTTCTGTGCCTTTTATATTTGGCTTGGCGTGTACGTTTGTCGTGTTTTTACCATCCCCCTATTACAGTCTGTATACCGACGACGGCCCGTGCGGTATATAGTGGTCCTTCGAGCCGGATCCCGCACCTCTCTGCTCCGATGATGACGTCACGTCCGGATCGTCAACTGATGACACCATCCGGATATTACGTCGGGAGATGCGTGCCATGCAGATTCAGCACGCCCAGCAGATTGCATACATATTGGCAGCCCTGAGCCCTGCCCAACCAGTCACGCCGCTGAAATTTCCGGATGCGCTGCCATAAGTTCCAGCCACCCCGGTGACTTTCCCGGTTACTGCACCCACGCCGGTGTTCCCAGATGCGCTGCCAAAAGCTCCAGCCATGCCGGTGACCATCTCGGCCCATACTCTAACCACGCCGGTGATCTTCCCGGATGTGGTACTCCAAGCACCAGTCACGCCGGTGAAATTTCCGGATGCGCTGCCAAAAGTTCCAGCCACCCCGGTCACTTTTCCGGTTACTGCACCCACGCCGGTGTTCCCGGATGCGCTGCCAAAAGCTCCAGCCATGCCGGTGACCATCTCGGCCCATATTCTTACCTCGCCAGGGACCTTTCCGGATGCGCTGCCAAAAGCTCCAGCCATGCCGGTGACCATCTCGGCCCATATTCTTACCACGCCAGGTACCTTTCCGGATGCGCTGCCAAAAGCTCCAGCCATGCCGGTGACCATCTCGGCCCATACTCTAACCACGCCGGTGATCTTCCCGGATGTGGTACTCCAAGCACCAGTCACGCCGGTGAAATTTCCGGATGCGCTGCCAAAAGTTCCAGCCACCCCGGTCACTTTCCCGGTTACTGCACCCACGCCGGTGTTCCCGGATGCGCTGCCAAAAGCTCCAGCCATGCCGGTGACCATCTCGGCCCACATTCTAACCTCACCAGGGACCTTTCCGGATGCGCTGCCAAAAGCTCCAGCCATTCCGGTGAACATCTCGGCCCGCGCTGTAACCTCGCCGATGAACATCTCGGCCGCGGGCACCCACGCTGTAACCACGCCGATGAACATCTCGGCCCATACTGTGACCACGCCGATGAACATCTCGGCCGCGGGCACCCGCGCTGTAAATACGCCGATGAACATCTCGGCCGCGGGGACCCACGCTTTGACCACGCCGATGAACATCTCGGCCGCAGAGACTGACACATCAACTACGCCGGTGAACTTCCCGGCCCCTGTATCCCTCACATATAATAGGAAAATTCAACACGCGCCCATACAGCCCGCCAGTCAATCACAAGGAGAAATACCTACGAAACCGAGGAATAATGGGTGCCCCGATCAAGCGACCGGCTTTGCCGCCCCGTACGAGCCGCGGCCGGATATACCTACTCAGCCCCGGCATAATGCGCTCCCCAATCCAGCCGCCCCGTACGAGCCGTGGCCTGTCTACAGCGGACAGCCCGCCGACTCAGAACCATGTGGGGATATACCTACCAAGCAGAGGTATAATGCACGCCCCGACCCAGAAATGGAATGCCTAGCCGCCCCGTACGACAAGTCGCGGCCTGTCAACATCTGCAGTGGACAGCCCGCCCGACAACCCCGGGAAGTTATACCTACTCAACTCAGGTATAATGTGCACCCCGATCCGACGGTAAACGCCGACCGCTACCCCGAAGTACGCGGCCCCGCAGCGCCTGGCCCCAAAGTGTCTGGCATTGCTGTACCAGCGACCCCCGGCTCAATCTACGCCGGCCGCCAACGTGCTTTTGGCGGGGCCCGAGAAAACACATGCCGCTGTCCCGAAGACCGCGGTGCCGCATCGCCTGGCCCCAGAGATCCCGGCCATATTGTAGGCGCTTTCTCAGACAACGAAACGCGCATTATGACGGTGACATCTACTGATGCAGGGATGAAGCTTCCACCCATCTCTACTCCAGCCGACAGTGTAGATGGGGGAAGAGTTTGTGCGCCTCGGGACAAAGCACGGTTCACAAGAGTACCTGCTTACCCGACGACCGAGCAGACATCCGCTACACGCCAGCGCCATCGACAACGCGGCCTGTCGCCCTGCGTTCCAGGAACACCATCTGCGGCCATCGGAGTCGCCAACACGATGCACGTCTTCCCAAATAGCTAGGCGAATACTTCGCCGGGGGAAGTATATCAGACGTGCATATGCCAGAATAACTTTACATGTTTAAATTATTTTAATATACAATATTTGTTTGTATTTCTTAAGTCATTTGTATTCTGTATGTAATGTAAACCTTATTAAAATAAAAAAATGGGCACTAGCAGGTAGTAGGAACTTAGAACCCGGGCATATCCGTACCTACCGACGGTGAAAGCGGCTTGACCAATCAGAGGCTCGGGCTAGAGGTCGAACAGTACTTCCCTTTGCCACGGTCAAGTACCTAAATTAACAAAAAGGCAAGCTTTCACCGTCCAAGCCCTCTTTCTCATCGGATCTGCCTAGGCGACGGACCCTACCCGGGTCTGCCTGCCGCCTGCTAGCCGTAGCCGCCTCTCTCTGTCGATTTCTTTGCCTTTTATATTTGGCTTGGCGTGTACGTTTGTCGTGTTTTTACCAACCCCCTATTACAGTCTGTATACCGACGACGGCCCGTGCGGTATACCCATTATGTTGTATAATTATTGTTATTTTTAATATAATTGTAAAATAATACAAATTATTAAATTAAAGTTTATTTGATTTGTGTAAGAATGGTTTTGGTGGCACGCCTGCCACTTTTAAAAAAAAATTAAAAAACCACAAAACTGAGCAAACAAATATATCGGACACCTGCCTCGAACACCTGGGAAAATCAAGATAAACAACAGGTGCAGAAATGCAAAACATGTTTACGTTTTTCTTCAAACAGGTGTACGCAAAATTTAGTACAAAAACCGTCTGAAAATAAATATTTCATTCATTACCCAAGAAGTCTCTGAGTTTTTATTATCTCCCGAAACCGAAGTGACGATCGGAGTCCAGCGCCCCATTGTTTTTAGTATTTGTATGGAATAAATAAGTGGTCTCATATAACATGTAATCGCGTTAGACTCTGCCACTTTTTGAATATGCCAGAGTGGGATGGAACTCGCTATAAAAGGTGACGTATGTACCTGCTCGCCCTCTTTTCCTACCGACAGCTCGTCAAGCTGGGTCCACACATGTTCTTTTGTCCGTTCCGTTCCTCCGTTCCGTATCAGCGTCGCGATCAAGAACGCTAGTTTGGACGCCCGTTCGGAACGGTACGGTGTTACGGAGGGACGTTACGGGTAGAGGTACGCCCCTATCCATCGGGAGTCGGTTTTTTCGGCCCGTTGCGGGTATGCGCCAGTCTGAGTCTGGACGCGATCGCGGCATGCGCAGGTCGTTCTCTCTGGCGTTACGGAGGTACGGGCTATTTTTACTTGCGTCCAGAGCTTTTGATACGGAACGGAGGTACAGAACGGAGGAACGGAAGGGACAAAAGAACATGTGTGGACCCAGCTTTAGTTAGCAAGTAGCTTATAACTTGTATAGCACCAATAAATGTTCATCTCGTACACGCGTATATTATTAAGATCTCACCTCTACACTAAAGTCGGTAAATAACAATTTGGATCCACGGATTCGTAGCCAAGCCAACCACGGAGGCCTATTTAGAATATTCTCAATTTTATTTATCTCATTTTATCATGGAATTTCAGTGTGGTTTCTAATATTTGTTGTTGGTGATGAGATGGTTAAAAACGCTCACTAAATTCCTTATCGTCAGTATATCTATTACTAATTAAGCTGTAAACAGAAACTGAAAATTGTAATTTGAAGATAGCTTAAGATTTTAAAGAGTCTTATGTAAAATTTGAAAGAGATTTTAATCCACGCCTTCGCCATATACCAAGTCAAAATAGCATGGTCTTTGACATTTATTATCTGCGGAGCGCCTCGAGCAATAATCTCATTCTCTTATTACGAACGCAGATGTTTGACGGTGTGGCCATGGAAACGCGAGAGACAAACAATCCGACACTGAATACAAATGGGAAAAATGATATGTTTACGGTTTCTTTGATCAATTCTACCCCGGCTCATGAAATGAATATTTCTGTGTAAGAAATTATGTTATGGCGTCAATAATATCATCAGCTCTCGTATTACTGAGTGTTTCGTAAAGGAAAATTCACCAAAATTGATAATATCAATTCAGTACATAATAAATAAAATAAAATCAAATATTTATTTGTAGGTGAATACCATAACATCAGCGTTTCGCTTCGCGGCTTATTTACGCGAGTCAAAATCTTACATCATCATCATCACTATTGGCTCTACAACCCCTGGTGTGTCTTGGCCTCCTCAAGAGTCTTCCTCCACTCATCTCGGTTTTGTGCCAGCTCTCTCCAGTTTAGAAGCTCCAAGATAGGATATGTCTTTGAGGACGTTGTCGCTCCATCTTAATCTTGGTCTTCCCAGGCTCCTTCGCCCTATTAGTCTTGAGTTCAGCAGGGACTTTGATGCTTGATGTTCGGTCATTCTCTCCACATGACTCAGCCACCGAAGTCTTCCCAGTTTTATAAATTTTGCGACGTTTAGCTCCTTAAACAAAGTATAACTCATTGTTATGACGTCTGCGCCAAAATCTATTTTCTAGAACCAGTCCGAAGATGCGCCTAAAAAATTTTCCTTTCAAAAACGTCCAGTGCTCGCTCATTCCTCTTAGTTAGTACCCAAGTCTCAGCTGCGTACGTAAGTACTGGTCTGATAAGTGTTTTGTACACTAATATCTTCGTTTTTCTAAATTTTTCTGGACAGCAGCTTGGATTTTAATTGGTTTTGTAGGCGGAAATAACAGCGATTTGCGTTCACTATTGACGACCTACGTAGTCCAGTGGGTAAGACTCTTGACTCACAATCCGGAGGTCGCGGGTTCGAACCCGGCATGCACAAATAAATTTTATTTGATTAATTTGTGTTATTTCACAATTAATTCATTTAAAATAATTTATAATATATTTGCGGCATGTTCCAGAGTGGAAGATACTATTAGTATCGCCCTGGTGTAAGACCACCATTCAGAATTGAAACGTTGCTTGAAAATGGCTTTAGCCGTGTTTGGTGACCAGATCTGAATAGCCAGGTACTTCCCAACCTTCCTCTTCCCCACCTCCTTCCCCTCCCCACCACCTTCAGCCTCACAACATACCCCAATTGGGGATGCCATAGTCTCACTGGCTCCAGACGGGAGCAGTTGAAATTCTTGTGCGGTATTCACTGTAAAAAAAAACTATGCACTTCTGGATCTCCTCTGTGGTATTAGTCGTTTGTTATCAGGGAGCCTAGGTATGTGAATCTTGGTACCGTTTCGAAATTTTGGTTTCCACATGAGAGAGTTGGGATTTGTTGGGTGCATCCTACGGTCATGTATTTGGTCTTTTGCTGGTTTACTACGAGACCCATATTTTTGGCAGAACTTTCAAGATCTATGAAGGCGTTACGTAAAGCATCTGGAGTTTTCGCGAATCTTACAACACTCGTGTTTAATATAAACGTATATGTATACAAAGTACGATATAAAAAAACATTAATTTATGAAAAAGATATTTTCCGACTATATTTTAATAACGTTTTGGAAACCTTCACATACTGTAGAGAGATATATCGAAAAAATTTCCTCAAAATTAATAAATTCATATTTAAATTTAAAAAAAAAAAAATTGTACAAAGAAACAGAGAGTACAGAGAGTGCACAGGAATATTATTATTATTTCTTACTGCTAACTAAAATAACAAAAAGTACAAGTACATATTATAATATTACCGCGTGTAAATATACAGAGAGAGGTATTTAATTCGCGTAGTTCAATTATTCCTTTGGTGTAGTGACATTTGTTAAATGGAATGTTTTTAATGGAGTTAATTTAATTAATGTTTTTAGTTACTTAATTGGAGTACGACGTGCATTTGAAAAAAATCATAAGGCAGGTTGTAAAAATATTTTAATAGCCGTATGAAATGAGGCCTTTTTTGAACAATTGATTTGTTTGCTTGTAATTTTAATAAAAATTGTATACTTTTTGCAAAGACAATAAAAAACTAATAAATTGCGATAAAAAAATAACAAAAAACATGGTTGGTGTAATTAAAATATAAGCTTACGTGTGTTACACAGTTAAGGGCCATTAACCAGCCAGCGGCCGAGAATTCATATTTCGTCGAAAGATGTTCTTACGATCGTACAGGGCGGTTCCAATGATAAATTTGTAATTACAATACACAAACTACCTACCGAATCGAAATAACACACAGTAACAGTGATCCATTACAAATTTCGAATAATTGTATTTATTAGTAAATAATACAATCCAAAACAGTTACAAGATACATACAAGTGTTTACTGCATTAATAGTGATATGAATTCTGTACTTTGAAACAGGAGTATTTAAGTGAATAATAAATATTAATATCGGAAATTAGTGA
Organism: Limnephilus rhombicus; assembly: GCA_929108145.2. Classification (NCBI taxonomy): domain Eukaryota; kingdom Metazoa; phylum Arthropoda; class Insecta; order Trichoptera; family Limnephilidae; genus Limnephilus; species Limnephilus rhombicus. Next base: position 40,847,253 of record OV815278.1, read on the forward strand.
CAGTGAAATTGAAATATATTCAAAGCTAAGAAGAGCTCTTGTGATTGGCCAACAACATCGCCATCTTTCCTACACTGATCATACAGCTTGCTTGCTTGCTTCACTGTCTCAGACCGCTCTTGTGCATTGTGCTGTTTTTGCAGAAATACAGTCTACTAGAGTGACCATGAGTTCGAGCAAAAAAACCGGTACCCAACAACAAGATAATTTGAACACAAGATCCAAAAACAAAATGAATACTGTGCCTGATAACTTTAACCCAGAAGAAGATGTTTTTTCAAAATTTGCATCATACCTAGATTCAAAACTGGAGAAAATAAAAACTCAAATTCTTGAAAACATTGACAAAAAAATGTTAGAGTTTCAAAAAACAACGGAATTTATTAGTCAAAAATATGACGACATCATTTCTCGCTTAGACTCCATAATTCACGTTAAAGGCGAAGTAGAAAGTTTAAAAATCGATTTGGAAAACAAAAGTAAAAAAATTAAGCAACTGGAAACTAGACTGGCTTACTTAGAACAGTCCAACCTTGATGACCAAATTGAAATTACAGGAATTGAGGAAAAATCTAATGAACATCCCAAAATAACCGCTATCAAACTAATTGAAAGTGCTAATATTAAAATAAGTTCAGATGATATTACCTCAGCAATAAGGCAATATGACAGAAGACCAGAACATCCGAAAAAAATTATCCTAAAAATTAGAAATCCAGAATGTAGATTAAAATTATTGGCAAATAAGAAGGTGATTTCGAACCGTGAAAACATGATATTCCTAGGAGAATCACTAACTCCTTATTTTAAAGAGCTACTTTGGAAAGTCAAAACAAAGGGAAAAGAATTAAAATATAAATACATTTGGTATAAAAATGGTTCGGTTCTAATGAAAGAAGATGATGGCAAAAAAATCAAGGAAATAAAACACGAAGACGACCTCAATAGATTATTATAGAATTTGATTAATAAAGGCACCGAAAATATTTACATCATTAAAAATGGATGTCGATTTAGGAAAATGCGTTGATTTGAGTGACATCACAGAACCTAATTTAATTATTAAAGATTTATTAACTTGCAAAAATTTTTTAAAATATTCCAAGTTTTCTTTACTTTATTTGAACGTTAGAAGTTTAAATAAAAACTTTGATGAAACCATAACTATGCTGGATGGGATTGAACACCGTCCTGAGGTACTAGTGTTTACAGAAGATTGGCTAAAAAAAATTACCAATATACCTAACATCCCTGGATACACTGTTTACAACACAAATAAAAACTGTTTGCAGAACGATGGTGTAGTTGCCTATATAAAACAAAATGTTCACGCGACCGTTGATGAAGTTGTTCTCCCTGGCGCAAACTGCCTAAGCATGCAGATATCGAGTAACTTGTGTGTAACAGCTGTGTATATATCTCCGTCCCAGGCTCAAAGAGATTATTTCCTTGAATCGCCGAGCAAACTGCTTGACTCTACATCTATCCAAAATAAGGAAATCATTTTATGTGGGGATATAAATATTAATACTTTGGATTTGAGCGATATGAAAACTCAGAAATACCTCTCACTTATGGCTTTTCATGGTTTGAAACCAATCCGCGATTAATTTTAAACTTCAAAGAGGAAAATAAAAAAATCACTATGATGATTGGCAAAAAAAATACCAATGTATCCCTTCAGATTGCAGACGAAAATAAAAAAATTTACGTAAATGATACCCTGACGCCATATTACAAAAATCTCTTATGGATTACTAAAAAAAGGGCCAAAGATAAAAATTACAAATTCATCTGGTTCAAAAACGGAAAACTACTGGCTCGAAAATCTGAAGGCTCGCCAATTACTGAAATAAAAAATCATTATGAACTTGAAAGTAAAATCATATAATCTTGCCACTTTCTCGATAACCTAATCTAATCTACATTATAATATACACTTAACCAGAAATGGATCAATTAATGGAGATAGAATTTGATAACCCTTCACCCGATACCAGCACTACTTCAACAACTATAGACAGATCACCCTTTCCCCTTCCCCTGGATGATGAGATAACCCCACCACGAGATGTAAGGAACGTGTACCAAATTGGAGACATCAAAATCAATATGCTAAACACTGGACAGATACACCCGCAATGTGATGACTACCAACTACTTCTTCTGCATCATGGACTAAGCAGTGCAGTTAATATACCTACAAGTTTAGGGTATAATGGAAATGATAGGATATATAAATACTCTTCAACATGGCTGACTACATTGAACACATAGACTCGGACAAACAGCATCACTGCACAAGTACTAATGACTTTAAACAATGGACTAACATCAATAAAAAAAAAAAAAATAGGATCAAAATATTACATCAAAACATTAGATCAATTAATAAAAACTTTGATGAATTTATATTATACCTCCAACAACTTGAAAATAATTTTGATGTCATCGTACTTACAGAATGCTGGCTGAATGACAAATATACACCTAAAACACTTGAAAACTATAATACGTACCACTCAACGAAGCACAAAAACCAAAATGATGGCGTAGTCATATACACAAGTAATAAAATCAACACGACTATACAAGAAATAAACATCATAGACTCTAACTGCATAAAAATTACATATGATAAAGAAACTTGTATCCTAGCTATATATAGATCTCCATCCAAAAATAACATAACAAATTTCCTAACTGCACTAAACAGCACATTAACTGATCTCAACAAAATCAAAAATATCATCTTAGTAGGAGACCTAAACATAAACACTTTCCAATATGGACACCCGCAAAGCATAGAATACCTATCAATACTAGCGCAACATGGACTGGAACCCACGATAAATATCCCAACACGAGTCACACAAAACACAAGTAGCTGTATAGACCATATAATGATCAAGTCAAAACTAAAATCCGAAACAATAGTACTCGAAAGCGCAATTACAGATCATTACATGACTATGATAGCAATAGTCACCGAAAACACAAAATCTGAACAACATAAAACATTTACAAAAAAAATAACTGAATATCCAAACTTAAAGGAAAAACTCAAAAAAATGGACTGGAATCCAATATACCAAATACAGAATGCTGAAGAAGCCTGGGATAAATTCACAACTACGTTAACACGAGAAATAAATAACTACACTAATATAAAACTTATAACACTTACACACAAGACAAAAAAAATAAAACTATGGATAACACAAGGAATATTAAACTGCATCCGTAAACGAGACAAATTACACAGACAAATTAAAAACACGCCATATGACATGGAACAATTTAATTTCTATAAAAGATATAGAAATATTTGCACAAAAATTATAAGAGTAGCTAAGGAGATATACTATAGACAAAAACTACAAAAAGAAAACAAAAACCCAAAAGCTATATGGAAAATATTGAAAGAAGTAACATACACACAAAAACACAAACAGAAAAATAGTATCGAACAATTAAATATTAATTCAAAAAAAATAGATATCAATACAAATGCAGAGATAATAGCGAACCATGTGAATAACTTCTTTGCAAATATAGGAAAAGTTTTAGCAAACCGTAAAACACAAACACAAACCAACCGATCAAACATCAATACACAAAAGACAAAACTAAGACTTACAATAAAAACAATTACGGAGGAGGAAATTGAAAAAATAATCGATAAATTAAAAAACAATATTGCACCGGGATTAGATGAGATAACAACAGATTGCATTCAGAAATTAAAAAATGAAATAATAAAACCAATAACACACTTAATCAACCTTAGTATAAAACAAAGCTGCTTCCCTAGTACTTTGAAACAAGGACTGGTGATCCCTATTTACAAAGCAGGAGACAAAAAGGAAATAAATAACTATAGACCAATCACATTATTAAACTCACTATCAAAGATCTTCGAAAGAGCATTAAAAAACCAAATTATAAAATACCTTGAAGAAAACAAATTAATCTCGGATAAACAATACGGATTTAGAGAAAAAAGAGGTACCAAAGAAGCTTTAGAATATGTAATAGATTATATACATAGCAACCTAGATCAAGGGCAAAAATGCATAGCGATATACCTAGACTTAGCTAAAGCCTTCGATTCAATTTGCCACAAAACCCTATTTAAAAAATTAGAAAACATTGGTATCTTAGGCAAGGAACTCCAACTAATGAAAAGTTATATGAGCAACAGAACCCAACAAGTTAAAATTAATCACCATACTAGTAAACCACTGCCAATTACATATGGAGTTCCACAAGGAAGCATACTAGGGCCCGTGCTATTCACTATCTACATAAATGAACTCTGTAATTTGGAAATAGACGGAGAAATAATTAGTTATGCGGACGACACAGTACTACTCTTCAAATCTAAAGACTGGAACAATGTGTATAATACAGCAGAATTAGGAATCACGCGAGTGAAAACATGGTTAGACACAAACATACTTACATTAAATATATCGAAAACAAAATTCACAACGTACAGTATAAATAGCACGGGACAGCCAACAAATAAAACAAACACCATAAAAATACACCATTGTTTAAACACCAAAAACTGCGACTGCCCTGCTATAGTAAAAACAGACCAAATAAAATATCTAGGAATCATAATTGATCATAAACTCAAATGGGCACATCATATAAATCATATCACCAATAAACTCCTCAAAACAATTCATCTTTTCCTAACCATAAGAAACATATACAAACTAAAACAAATGAAAACAATATATTTTGCACTCTGCCAATCTATAATAGAATATGGAATCATTGTTTGGGGAGGAGCAACAAACTCAGCTATTGCTCATATGGAAACCACACAGAGAACCATCTTAAAGATTATACTAAAAAAACACAGAATGACTGACACAGACCAAATATTCAACATGTTCGACGGACTTGATATACGACAATTATATATAAAAACACTTCTTAACTATATCTTTGACCAAAAACACAAACTCCAACAAACACAAACCATTAATAGACCAGTTAGACAAGCATACATACAAAACTTAAAAACACCGACGATAAACACAAGCTTTGGACAAAGACACCACAAATACCAGGCAATAAAAGCATTCAACCATCTGTCACTCGATTTAAAAAAAGAAGAAAACAAAAAACTTTTCATACTCAAAATTAAAAGATGGATTAAAGACCAAAAAAGACAACTTTACAAAAAAATCACAACATAAAAAAAAAAAAAAAAAAAATAATAACACACAGACATAAACACCATTGCAATACTCACTAATATATAAAACCTTTTAATTTCACTATCGGTTTATATGTATCTATCCTATTTATATAGTTTTATTCTATTGTTTTATTTTAGTGTTTTTGTACTCTATTTTGTTTTGCTCTATTTTCTTTCTTTCAATTCTCATATGTTATTGTTGAGTCTCTTTTTTCTTTAGTTTTTATTTTATATGTATCTTAAGTAAAATAAAAAAATCATATCAAACTGTAAAATGAGGTCCTCAGCACGGGTAAAGCACCCAGTGAGGCCCACATTAGTCAAATATATAACACACATGTATAAATCAGGTGAATCAAATAAAAAAAAAAAAAAAAAAAAAATCATAAATTCACCTACAAGAGTTTCTTCTACCAGTTCAACCTGCATCGATCACATCATGGTGAAATCTAAATTCGAACCACAAGGTGCTGTCTTCACTACTGGCATAACAGATCATGATGTGATATTGCTGAGATTTATGAGCTTTACACTAAAGAAAATAGCAAAGGATAATGTGAAAATCAAAACCGTCATAGATAACAATCTTTTGAAGGACAGATTAAAGGAGGAATCATGGCAGTCAGTCCTATCTCAAGATGTTAATTCAGCTGCTGAAAATTTTATAAAGTGTTTAAAAATGCACGTGAAAAATTGTTCGTCTGTACAAAGTGAAAAACATAACATGAAGTACTTAAAACCTTGGATAAATGATGGAATTATTAAATGCCTCAGAACCCGTGACAAATTGCACTACAAATGTCGAGAAGAGTTAAATAATATTCAATTGCTGAACTATTACAAAAGATATAGAAACTGGTGTACAAAAATTATAAAATATACAAAACAAGCATATTACAGAAGAAAATTGGATAACGTCAATGGAAATACCAAACAACAGTGGAAGATTATAAAGGAGGCTGTAAATATACGAAAGGAACAATTGTCTATAAAAAAATTAAAAATCAATAACAATATTATCTCAATTGGGGAGAATCCAAATATAATCACCAATCACGTAAATAACTTATTCAGCGATATTGGTCCTAGATTCGCCAAAAATTTGTGCAGCGCAAACAAAACTACCGAAATGTGTCTTGTAAACAATTTTATACCTAGTACTCAAGTAACAGGAGACACATTTGAATTTAAATCTACTAACATTTATGAAGTTACAAAAGTGATACATGAATTAAAAATGTCTTTTTCCTGTGGTATTGATGGCTTAAGTACAATGGTGTATAAACAAAACGTTTCTGTATTGGCTGGTCCCATATCACATATTGTTAACATTAGTTTTAAAAATGGCGTGTTTCCCTCTCATTGTAAGATTGCTAAGGTTATACCTCTTTTCAAAGGTGGAGATCAGCTAGATGTTAACAATTATCGACCCATATCCTTGCTCAATACTCTCTCAAAAGTAATAGAGAGATTGGTAAAGTCAAGATTAGTTTCATTCTTAGAAAAGCACAAAATACTCTCCGACAATCAATTCGGTTTCAGAGAGAATAAAGGTACGAGTGATGCTGTATCGAAGGTACTGACCAAAGTTATAAGCTCGCTGGATTATGGCAACAAAGCTTTAGCGGTGTTTTTGGACTTATCAAAAGCATTTGATACAGTTTCCCATGAATTGCTCCTCAAAAAATTATCATCTCTAGGCATTGATAGTACAGCAATGGGTTGGTTCAGATCTTATCTTAGTGATAGAACGCAGCAAGTAGAGATAAATAAAATATTAAGCAATGGTAAATCAATCTCCTTTGGAGTCCCGCAAGGTAGTGTGCTTGGGCCAATATTGTTTCTAATATATATAAATGATTTATGTAATCTGAATATTCCTGGTAACATCGTTAGTTTTGCAGATGATACTACCTTAATATTTGGGGGTAAAACTTGGGATGAAACATTTAACAAATGTAATACAGGTTTAATAGTGGTAAATAGTTGGTTAAATAATAGTATTTTAACTTTGAACATACAAAAAACCAAATATATCACTTTTAGCATTTCAAGTAAAAGTCAACCTTCCGCCACTCATAATTTAATAATACACAATTGTTTGCAAACCTGTAACTGCAACCCTTTAGAAAATGTAGTCAGCATAAAATACCTTGGCGCAAAAATAGATAAATTTTTAAGATGGAACGATCATGTTAATATGTTGGTAAATAATACTAGGAGACTTATCTTTATCTTTAAAGAACTCAGACATATACTAGACAAGGAAAAATTGAAGACGGTTTATTTTGCAATAATCCAGTCTCTACTTTCTTATAATATAGTGTGCTGGGGATCTTGCCAAAAGACTTATATAGAACCACTTAACATTGCCCAAAAACTGATCCTTAAAGTTATGTTCAAGAAAAAGTTTAGATATCCAACTCATATACTTTATAAGGAATGTAATGTCATGAATGTAAAACAGCTATTTATTATACAAACACTTTGTAAATTTTTTAATAATATTAATATTGCAAAAAGAACTCAGCAAATTCGTACTACTAGAATTGGGTCTGGTCTTAACGTTGTGGCAATTCAAACTAAATCTTCTTTTGGTCAAAGAAATTACTTCTATCAGGCTCCACTCATATTTAATAGCCTTTCAGAACATATTAAGTAAAATGGTTAAATTATTCGTATTAGCCGAGGATTGCCAATTGATTTTTTCTACATTGTCATTTCTAAATTAATAGCATATTGATTATCTATTACAGTATATTTACTGTTAATATATTATTTTTTATTTTCTTATTAACTTACCATTATATATTTTAAATATTATAATTTTAAATATTATAGATTAAACAACTTCCAAAAAAATGTTATTTCAAAGCTAATTTTAACATATGGTCACTCAACATGTTTTACGTTATAATGTATTTGTTCCTATAGTGCAGTAGAGGCCCATTCTGTGAGAAATATAATTGTAACAATATTGTCTTTCAACACATTATTTTGTGTACTCTATAAAATTGTTAATCTCAAGTCAAAATGAAGTTCAAAATTTCAATTTAAACAATAACACCTAAATTAAAAAAGGTGAAGAAACAATAAATATATATGGGTTATCGTGTCCCATAACTTTGTCAAAACTAAAAGATCACACTGATGGCATTTCTAAGGTGTCACTTAACTATAAAATACAATCATATTTTAATGAAAACGGTCACTTAAATGGAATGAAAACAAAAATCTTGTGATCAAAACGGTTTCTTTCATATTTATTTCATAATTATTTGATAGTCACTTTAATATTGCATAAGAAAGATTCGCTCTAATGTAATCGCTTATAAATCATTGTTTTGTTTCATTTTTTTATTTTTTACACATATTTAAAAATAAAAAAAACCTAAGGATATATATTTTTTTAAATTTTATCTATTGTTGAAAATGGTATGAACTAATGATATAATGAATGAGAACATTTTGTCTGATCTCTTAACACTTTGTTATTAATTCATATATTTTTATCACTTATTATTTTCTCTGTTTATCATTTTATTTTTAAATTTTATTATTTTGCTTTTACTTAACTGTTTTGCATGACCGATATTTGCGTCTGTTATTTTTATTAAATTGTGAAATTATTAACCCCGATACAGGCGAACCCTAGTGGGGTTAATAATTACATGCTAAAAATATATGTACATAAATTGTGAAGAAGCAATAAATAAATAAATTATTTTTTTATCATAACATTTATAATTTTTCAATAATGTCTAGGCAAAATAAGAATGTTAAAAAAGGCTTAAATATATTAGTTTATAAGACCGTAAATAAATAGATAACCGGAATATTTTATATTTCTCATTTGGATAATAAAAACATCTATAGCGTTTTCTAAAAATTCCCAAAAAAATTCTTTTAAAATCATTGCTTAAACGTATCCACAATATTCAGAGAATAATGAATGGATATTCTTATTTTTTTATTAAATGCCTAGAACAAAAGTTAAGCTACTGATTTTTGCAACTATTTTTGATACATTATGCTATTTCCTGTATATTTTTGCATCTAGTTTTATTCCTAGCAGTGAACAAATTTGGGACGGTTCAAAATTGTTATTATTATGGTTTACATGTGTAGCTTATAAGACTACGTCCTTTCGTTAATCCTACCAATTTTTGAAAACCTTCAAAATCTTACTAATATTATAAACGACAAAGTTATGTTACTCTTTCACGCAAAAACTAGTGACTGGATTTTATTGAAACTTTACAATAAATATAGGCTATAATTTATAATTTATATAGCCTATATTTACAATAAATATAGGCTATATCAGAATAACATGTAGGCTATAATTTATAAAGCTTGCCAGAAAGAGAACGGAGGAGGGGAACGGAGACGCACGGGAAAGGTGATTCAGGGAGAAACAATGTATTTCTTAGTTTATGTCATTGTAATGCATGCCGGGGACCAGCTAGTATACAATAATGACCGCATTGTATTGCATCGGTGTTAACCCTAAGGCTAACCCTAGCGGGGTTAATAAATAATAGTATATTAAACAATGTATTTTAAAATGGTAAAAAAATTCTATTATATACAATGTTTGTTATTTTCTTTTTAATTAAATCTCACCACACAGTAATTTATTAATAATTGAAGAAATGTTGTAGGTATTATTATTTAACAAAGGAGAACTATGGGCTAAAACATTACGATAAGTAACTTTGCAGAGGGAAACTGATAACCATGAAGATATTGATATGTAACCTATTGGTCCTGACAACGTCTTAGGAAGGCTAAACCCCAATAGTGTAAGATTTATCGCATCAGACAGCAGCGAGATGAAACTAATATTCCCCGATCCCTTAAGAAGACCCCACAAATCTAACAATAATAAAGCAATTCAATGTAAGACGGATACACTCTTTAAAAAATGAGAAATAAGACCTTTAATATTTTTATTTTTTGTAATAATTAAAACGCCTTGCCTTACTTTACCTACATCCACGGAGTCCGTCAATATATTGGTGATTAATTTTTATATTGAAAGCAGCACTGACAATTTATAGAAATCGTTACAAAAATTAATAGGTAAGGTACTTATTGGACTTCTTACTTTAAAAATAAAAATAAAACGAACACTTTGAATTCAACAACGAATATTTATTATTTTATACGTCAAATAAATTAATAGCCATTTTTAGGAGCTTTTAAATATGTAACGTAATAATAACTTAATAACCATTTTTAAGAGCTTTTACGTACGTAACGTAATACAAACTTAATAGACATTTTCAGGAGATTTTATGTATGTAACGTAATAATAATTTAATAGTCATTTTCAAGAGCTATTACATATGTAACGTACCAAAAACTTAAGAGCCGCTTTTAGGAGCTTTTACATATGTGACGTAATAATAACTTGTAGCCATTTTTAGGAGCTTTTACATATGTAACGTAACAATAACTTAATTACCGTTTTGGGAGCGTTTTCATATGTAACGCAATAGAATTTTTAGGAGCTTTTACACATGCAATAGCAATTAATAGCCATTTTAGGAGCTTTTACACATGTAACGTAAAAATAACTTAATAGCCGTTTTTAGGATTTTTACATATGTAACGTAATAATAACTTGTAGCCATTTTTAGGAGTTTTAACAAATGTAGCGTAATAATAACTTAATAGCCATTTTTAGTAGCGTTTTACATATTTATGAAACGTAATAATTTCTTTATAGCGATTCTCAGGAGCTTTTACATATGTACAGTAAAAACTGCTTCAATAACAACAGTTTAAGTTTGACAAATTAGTGACAAATTGAAGACGTCCACTGAATTGGTATAATAATTTAGGAGGAATTAACAGGAATTCACTACTCCTATAATCGAGTAAGAAAAATCATGAAACATGAACAGTTTTAAGTGTCTTATAATTTTAGGGCATATCCTGAAGCAATAGTCTTTCCACCTGGAAAAAATCAAGGTCAGAAGTATGTATCACCGTTCCTTATTAATGGTTAAATATGATTCTGTAATCAGAGCGAAGGGATCTGATTGGTATAATAATCAATAATAATTGGACACTTCACTTAAGTTTATGTCTTAGCGCAAATGTTTTCATCAATAGTTACAAGGCCTAACGGGCCGTTGCACAAACGTCGAAAACGAAATATTAGTTGACCAAAATTACGATTCTGGATGAGAGAAAATATTTAGAAATCACTAATTAATATTTAATCAAATTATATTAATTAAGTAATTAATATGTAAATATTAAATTAAAATAGTACAATTACTCGTATTTAGTACGAATTAGTCATGAAACCATTCAATTTACAAGCACCCAATTAAGTGTTTTTTTTTGGTTAAGCCTGCAAAAGCTTTGTACCTTCAATAATATATTCTTTTTAAAATAAAACAATAATTTAGTAAACAACACTTTTGGTTTTTATATACTTTATACCGACAGGGTTTCGTTACAACCATAGTTTCTTCAGGTCAGTAGGTATAATACTCTCTTCAGATCAGTATAAGCCTCAAATCATTTTCATAAAACGATTTCTTTTTCTGATTTTTCTGTTTCCATTAAGATTTTCGATTAAGTTTCGCTAATGGTGTCTTCATTTAATTAAACGAAACCAAACTTTCATTTGCCAAAGAAAACTACTTTTCCAACTTCAAACACAAATAATATGGTGTGGTAAGGTGTTTAATATTCATGTTCTTGAAAAAAACATAAAATTAATGTAAGCAGGTATCGATTTTTTTTAATAAATATTTTATTTGTCAGATGATGACCAGCAATTTGGATCTCTGTGCGCTCAGGGCTGAAGGGCCGCTGAAGGCTGTAGTATATTGGCTACGGGCTGTAAGGGAAGATGAGGCTATATGGCGTAGGCTGTTGGGCCGAAATGAGGCTGTGGGCTAATGACTTCTGTAACGGGGGAAATCACTATCTATTACCGTTATTGGGCCTCTTCCTTAACAGGGTAGAAGGATAGAAGGCCGTTACATCGCTGCTTACAGATTACAAAGAGGTACTTGTGTCGTGTACTAGAAAACAATTAGTTACACGTATAATAAATTGTGTGGAATATGAAACAATTCCTTTTATTCGCTAAAATTTCTTTATTTTACTGGACAAAAGAAAATATTTGAGATTTTCCATGACATTTTTTATTGATGCTGCGATTTTACTTTTTGATTTTTTTTGTTTGTTTTAAATGAACACCGCATAATATTACCAACCAATAAAAATAGTACAAACAAATAAAAGTGTGGAATGGTCTACGTGCCCGAAATAATCTCATTTCATCTTTACGTCAGGTTAAATCGGTCTAACATTTTCAAATATCGGAATCCTTTCTTGAACAGAACAATTCGATTGTGGGGCCTGGGGGACTCAGGGTTCTAGGAGTCAAATGGACTTATTTTTTGTAAATTCGCGACATGACTAGCTTTTTAGAAATTGGTATAGAAATTTTAATAGATGGTGTAGAATTGCATTTTTTAGCACCTTCCATTTAAATATCAGCTAAAAAAACAGTGTTCCTCTTTATATTGATTTATTTGTGGGGTGTTGTGGCGTGTTGCGCTTCCTTCTTCTTTAAACGGCGTTAACCAGTTGACCAGTGTTGTCGGACAGCGTTGCAATGACATTATCCACAAGGCAGATCTTGAGTAGATTGTTTTAAAGTGTGTTTGTTTCTATATGTACTCGCATGTATAAGTGATACAATGATGCTACCGTCAATCCTCTTGGGGCAGGAATTTTTCAGAGAGGTCTAAATATAGCGGTTTTCGGTGTTTAGTTTTGGTGTAGCCATCGAGTAACATTCATTTTAATGGATTAAATTAATATTTATGGAAGTATAGCATCACTCTTTATCGTTTGGGCTTCAATGATTGCAAATCCGAAGGAATGCCTATTCCTGCACAGATGCGTTAGTTTTTCATGGCTGTCGAAATCGTAAAGGCGCAATATGATGAGGTGAATTAATCTGTATTTTTCTATTTTAAAATATTATGTAATCATCATCATCATCACTATTGGCTCTACAACCCCTGGTGGGTCTTGTCCTCCTCAAGAGTCTTCCTCCACTCATCTCGGTTTTGTGCCAGCTCTCTCCAGTTTAGAAGCTCCAAGATAGATATGTCTTCAAAAATCCCGTTGTCCCTATATCTTTGAGGACGTTGTCGCTCTACCTTAATCTTGGTCTTCCCAGGCTCTTTCGCCGTATTGGTCTTGAGTTATTAGTTTTTAGTCTTTTATGAAATACAGAGTTTCGTTTCAATGGAGGTAATGAAGGAAATAAATTAGGTTTGTTATCAATAAAAACGCGCCAAGCGGGTAGTATAAAATACCCCTTTATAATCTCAGTTTAAAAATATTTTTTGCCCGTTAATAGGAACCCCTTTCAAAAGCGCATTTTAATTTCAAATAAATATTCAATTGAAAAACAAAATCCGAAATACAAAAAGGGCCTCCATAACGAATTTAATTGTGTATTCAGATTGGAGATAAAAAGCAGGTTAAAAAATGGAATATCGTTCCATTTTTTAAACCTTCCCGCTCGATTAGGCGCTACCTATTGGAACCTCGGCCAGGCGCCATTCTAGGGAATTTCCTGCAAAGTGGCGCCTTTATGAATATTCATAAACCGAACGGATCGATTCCCGCCAACCGGAAGTGAGGACACAAAGCCTCATTGCCTAGATTTGACGGATACGACAGTATTTTTATTTTTTCGGACGTTTATTTTTATCTTCCTTAAACATTTCATACTTTTTGTGAATACCTAATGCTTCATTCGAGGAGATTGCGTTATCCCCGGAGAGACAATTTTTTATTCGCTGGCATTTATTTTTAATATCATAGTTACATAAGCGATAAACGTCCTCAGTGGCCCAGCGGTCAAGATGCTAGGTTGCGAATTCAAAGGTCGCGAGTTGGAGACTTGGTTTTGCGCAAAAATAGAATAAATTTATTCCAAATTTATTATTTCACTTGTAACGCACCGGATTTGAGAGTATCTAGTCTCAGTATTTCTCTCATAAAATGTCTTCAGTAAGAATCCTCCGTTTTGACGGTCTTCGTGGTTGAAGAGTAAGGCTCTTGACCAGAAATCCGAAGGTCGCTGGTTTAAATCTCGGCGTGTGTATTAAATTTTATTTTCATTGATTTGAGTTATTCAACAAATTCATTATCTTATTAATCATTAATTATTAAAATATATAATATAATAATATTAATATTTTAAAATCGAAAGTTTAACGCAAGAAATACTGAATGGACTTTAATTTTTTTTTCACTAATATAAAGCTACATCATTTGCGAGTAACAGAGGCTATAATGGTAAGCTCTGGCATTATGAAATTATTTATCTTACGTTTTCTGTCCCTAACAAAATCGAGTTATTGCAAAGGTCAGAAGAAAAGCAAACAAATTGTTGCCTTGGAAACGACGTTTTTTTTTAATTAGGCTATTCATCCTAAAAAGAGTGCTTTGTTGGCGTCGTAGTTAATACCAATCTCTAAAAATGAATCGCCGAAATTTACGTATGCGCAAAACTTCCGAAAGGATGCACCAAATTGGATAATTTTTGTTTTTGTTCGTTATTTTGTATAAAACTACTGTTGAGCATTATGAAATTTGTATAAAAAAATAAGGAATAGGTGGCACGCGAGCAGTTTGAAAACTGAGTGTAACGGGAATGAATATGTGGAATGCGAGAGGTGGGTTGTGGGAGGGGGGGGGAAGAGAGAGGGGGGGTGAGTGGCGCTTGCGAAGCCGGGGGCAAAAGCTAGTTTAAAATAAGTTATGTTTGCGGCTTTATCCAGAATGGAAAACACCCTCGGTATCGAGTATGACCCTGGTGTAAGACCACAATTCAGAATCACAACTTTTCTTGAAATGGCTACAGCTGTATTTTGTGACTAGATTTAAATAGCCAGGTACTCCCGCCTCCCTCCTTCCCATTTCTTTCCCCTCCCCACTACATTCAACATACTCCAATTCGGTATGCCATAGTCGCACTGGCACCAGAAGCTTGGAAGCAGTCGGGACTCACCTGCGGTATTCACCTTAAATAAAGAAAAAAAATAATCGAAACATTGCTTTGCATTATCTGTGTTTGACGACTTCCTTGTCCATATCTCTTTCCACTCCTACTCTCCTCAGCCTCACGACTCACAACATTCCCTTATTGGGAATGCCACAGTCCCAACTGCCCGGAGCCAGTAGAACTAAGTAAGTAGAATTAAGAACTAATTAGAATAAAATTAATTCAGGTAACTACCTGCCATTATTAAAAATGCTTTCTTAACCCATTGCCACATATGGAAGTGCTACAAATATAGCAATTGACGCAATTCAAAAGATACAAAAGGCGATAATTTAACTTATTCTGCAAGTGCCATTCTACATAGATTCAAGCGAAATATACAAAACATTAGAAGTAATGTCAATAAAACAACTTTATGCCAAATCTGCTCTGCTACACCTCCTCCGAAACAAACTCCATATTCCAATTCAACCAAAAAAAAAATAATAAAAACCAAGTGCTTAACAAGTATAACCCTGAATATACCGATAAAGCACGCCACACGCGGACAAAGATATTTTCAGTATTACGCAACTAAACTTTTTAACTATTTGCCCATTAATCTGAAACAACTACTAACTACAAACGCATCTACAAATATTCACAAAAAACATATCACAGCTTGGATCAAAAATCAATATATTCACTTTATAACACGCCAAACACGCGCCCAACATTTATACACGGTTGACATTTGTCAACCGTGTACAAATGTTTGGCGTAAAAAAAAAAATTTCAAAATACTTTAATCCCTAACCAAACATAACCAAACTATAAAAAGTGTATAATAAATAAACATGTCTTTCAAGAATTTACCAACTATTCATATATACATATGTATCCTTAATATTTTTTTCCTTCTATATAATCAATGTACAATTACCATTAAAATGTTAAAAAAAGAGAAGAAAAAAATAACTTTCTAACACAACACATAAATACTTGTACTTGTCACACTTAATCATAAACACCTCAGCACAGGTTCTCCTAGTGATTTTATTTTTTATTTTTATTTATTGAGTTAGTTTATACTACATGAATATAAACCAATAAGCACAATATACATATCATTTGATAAATTTAAATATTTTTACAGTAAACATAACACTTCTTTGTAAATAGATTCATTCTTTCTTCATTCTTCATACTTTCAGACATTTCATCATACATCTTTAGTCCTCTGTACATTAGGCAGTTCTGCGATTTTGATTTCTTCATTTGTGGCAATCGAACTCTGTTTATATTTCTTGTTTCATAATTATGAATGTCTCTATTAAAAACAATTTCATCCTTAAGGGTCTGCAACCGGGCCCGAAAAGAAGAAAATGGAGAGATACGAAATTACGAATGTTAGAGGAGAGCGCTAACATTTACTGCGACAAAATCGATGCGAAAATTGCGAAAATGTTTAATAAAATACGACCCGTTTAAAATAGAGCAAAAATCTCGCGGACATTATCTTAAACAGCATTTAAAGAAACACTGTGAATTTTTTCATAGATATAACTTATAAAATAACTGATACAAACGTGTTAATAATAAATTTTGAAGCATACTTTGCGATTTTTTTCTATCGAGGGAATTTTGTATAATTTGCGTTTCGGCGCGGGCAAACTCTAGATATAATCTTCAAGAATAACATATATTTTTTTTAACTTACCGTGTTTAAGGAAGATATGTAAGAAATCGGTATAAATTCAGGTTGCGGGCCCTTAAATGTTTATTTGAAATGATTATTTCTTTATTTCAAAGTTAAACGACAAAATGTTAACCTACTGAAGAGAACAAAATGCCAGAAACACAAGAATATGATTTGCTATTTCCTTTTGATAATTATAATAACCTTTTTTGCTCATTGACGGTGGTTGTTAAAAATCACATAACCAGGAAACCATTTATATTTCTTAAAACACATTTTATTTTACTTTTCTACACATTTGCCCTGAAGAAGGAACGGTCGTTCTGAAACCGGCGGTCGGATTTACTCAAATATAAAAGTGGTTCAAACAAAGTTAAATTTTTTATTTTTATTTTAACTTTTATGAGTAAAACCTCAAATTGTAATATTTAATTAAATGAAGACAATATAAGCGAAACTCAATCGAAAATCTGAAAACAGAAAAATCAGAAAAAGATATTGACACATCTGGGACTCGAACCCAGGACCTCTCGCTTACCGGGCGAACGCGCTAACCACTGCGCCACCGTGTCGATATCCAATTCGGTCACTTTTAACTGTATCATACTTCGACTAAGAACCACCCACACTATCTTCATTTTTCTTAACGCATATACTATTGGCTGCTATCTTTATGTATGATTGCAAGATTCAAACCCGAACTAAATGCTCTCTAGATAGTGTCTGGATAAATCTTTATCCATTTTATTTAATATGCGACATCTATTGACTTTTTTCTGCAAGTCTAGGATGAATATTTTTATTTTTATTTTAACTTTTATGAGTAAAACCTCAAATTGTAATATTTAATTAAATGAAGACAATATAAGCGAAACTCAATCGAAAATCTGAAAACAGAAAAATCAGAAAAAGATATTGACACATCTGGGACTCGAACCCAGGACCTCTCGCTTACCGGCCAATAGTATATGCGTTAAGAAAAATGAAGATAGTGTGGGTGGTTCTTAGTCGAAGTATGATACAGTTAAAAGTGACCGAATTGGATATCGACACGGTGGCGCAGTGGTTAGCGCGTTCGCCCGGTAAGCGAGAGGTCCTGGGTTCGAGTCCCAGATGTGTCAATATCTTTTTCTGATTTTTCTGATTTTTCTGTTTTCAGATTTTCGATTGAGTTTCGTTTATATTGTCTTCATTTAATTAAAGTTAAATTGTTTAATTTATCTACATTTTATTTTATTTTTCCCGCATTTATTGTAAGTACATTTAATGATGCCACCCATTACAAAAATGTATAATAATTTCCCTTTGAAAAGAAAATTTAAAATGAAAAGCGCAGTAAAATTTCTGATAGACGACAGTAAAGGGTGTTAATGTCCACCCCCGTAATTTTATATTCAGGTCTTTAATCATCCCTCAGAAAAATAGCAAACTGTCAGTCAAATCAACTCTTTGTGAAGAAACAACATATATTTTTTGAAGGAATTAAGTAATGTGAATAGATATTGAACATTTTATGCTGTCATAAAAATGAAATAAGCTTTCAAGAATAATAAATTAGTCTTCAGATCTTCCGAGTAAAATTGTGGAAAATTTAAGCTTAATTGATGTTTCAAATAATTTAAAATTTTAAGAAAGTTGACGAAACTTTTATAATAGTTTGCTATCCTTTGTTTACTTTGTATTTGGTTTATAAAAAATCAATTCGTGATTACGGTTTTAGAGAAATAAAGGAACTATAATTAAAATTTAAAACATTTTTTTTATCGATAATTTTTAAACCACCAATGTTCGTTTAACTACATAGATACATTTGGGATAAAATTCAGATCCCATTTCTCTCCATGGGGCCAACATTATAGGTATTTAATAAATTTTAACATATATATAAGGTTGGTATTTAAAATGTTTTCTTTTTTAATAATTACAATTACAAAAAATATTTTTCCGCAATATTTGGTATTGTTACGTGTACGTTAAGTATTATGTGACTATTTTGGTAAATAATTTCAAAAAAATATTAAATCAAACATAAAGTAATGTAAATAAAAAATATCATCAACAGTAAAGGTTGTATGTAGATGAATTCACGATTTTAAAACAAGTTGATTTTTTTTATTAAATAGTGGTGAAACAAAGTTTGTTATTTCATTGACTAAAAATCAGTAAATTTATTTGAATTAAATTGCAACGAGTGGATTCATATACGGACCATCCAACCCCGATTACGAAGCTAAATACATACTGTGGCGTTTGAGACATGACATCCCAACAACATAACCGCTGGTGCAGAGACACCGTTCGCTTCCGACTAGAGTGCAAAGAAACCAAGCCCAGGGAGGAGACACTGCTGCAACTGTCAGGATCAACGGCTATGGCGCTTTGGATCGCATCTTCGCAACGTAACATTATATTTAATTTAGTTTACTTTCTCAGGTTATCAATTTAAACTCACTTTTATTCGTTAGTTTTTGTATTCGCTTTAAAATACAATGGCGCCCTTAATTCGATATTCTTTCATGTTCTGCACACTTGCGATATAACCTTCTTGTAACATTATTGTTTAACATTGATCATCTAGGCGGCCCGAGATATTATTTTAATATAGAGTCAATACTTGCTAATTAATAACTAATTGTCCTTGATTGTTATCTTCAATAAAACCAATTTTTATTATTTAAATATTAGTCTTTCATTGACTTTGATTTATTACCTTACGATGCCTTGTATTATTGAAGCTAGCCACATTTATTAAGTAATGAGTATATCTACGTAAGAATTAAAGATCTAGTAGTAGGATCCTTTATTTATTCCCACTTAATTCCCACCATTATAAAATTAACAATTTCGGGGAGGGGTAAGAAATATTAGTAAGAATAAGAACCTACAAGCAATTGACCTGGTCAATGGCTGACTTGTCATCACGTTTAAGTCCCACACTTGTATCGCGTGTGCAATTCCTCGGCTGGCTAACTCCATCACAACACAAGCAACGTTTTCTTCTTACTCTGGTGATTGTAGGAGATTTTCAAATATTGTCAGGTTATTCGTAACTCGGGAAGGTTTATCTTTCTTTAAAAAATGTATCAGAAGTTTAATTGACTTAAAATATTATTATTTACCTACTTGCTCGTGGATATAGGATTTACTATTATTTTGAAGTGTAGCGCTTGGTATTACTACTTTCTTTTTTTTAATACTTTCTCCCTCACACACATATCGCCGTCTCGCTCAACAACTTTCACCTCGTCATCCGGCCGCGAAGACACCCTATTGGCTGAGCTAACCCCTCCCCTCCGTCGCCAGCCGGCACTACCCTGCCCTAAGGAGTATACAATACAGTGCAGGCCTGTATGAAATCAGAGTAGCCGGTCTCCTGGTTAAACTAAGCAACAGCATCCTAGTGGCCAGTGCTCGGTTAACTAAACCAGTACCAAGTCGAGAGAGCCCTCTGGGTCCTCCTTGGGAATTCAAGTAACAGCGCCCTAGTGGACATTACTTGCCGGGAAACCTTAACCCAACTAAGAGACAGCGGGTTGTATGTTGGGGGTATTACGCTAAGTGTTTAGCGAGGACAAAAGTGAACATTGTTTAATCTTTAAGTGACTTTATTTTGTGCTAAAACTTTTCTGTACTCTGTTTTTACTATAAGCTGTGAACCCTATATAAGAGAAATAAAGTGAACAACGCCTAAATACTATTTTCTTGTATAAATACCCTGCCACAGAAGTTTATTTTACAGAATTTACGATACCTCGAAAAACATTTTTAAATTCTTAATACATTTATTATTTTAATATATATATATTTTTTTTCATATTCCACTGCGTAAAATACGTTGAAAGTATAACGGGCTTCGAGTAATACATTTATATAACAAAATAAGTGCCGAAAAGCACTTTAATTTCATTAAACATTATACCGGGTAGACCGTTTAACATCTCCATCAGGACTCTCTCGACCCATCGTGGGTTATAAATAATTAAGTGCATTTATAAATAATTAAGTGTACCTTTTTCGTTACCAGAACTTTCTCTCCTCATTTTCTTAAAAAACCTTCCACAAAGCATCCCCAAAGATGAAAGATGGTGTGGAAAAAATAACAAAAAATACTGAAATACCGGCCGAAGGGGATTTACGCGCAACATCGTTCTGCTTCTACGTACATAAACACACATTTCACAACAATGTACACATTATCTGCCCTGACGATGAACACTGTAATGCTGTCCGAAATGTTGACTAAAGAAGGAGGATGCGTAACATTACGTAATAATTAAAAAATAAATCACAAAACATGCTGTATGATATACACATAAAAAAACCTATTTCTTTGAAGGTAGGTACAAAAATCTACAACAGAATACTTCGCTTTGCGACCATAAAAAAAATAAAAGGTTATATTTGATTAAATATACAAAAAGAAAGTTTAAGGACTGTTGGTTTGTCTGATTAAATTTAAATTAGGTTCTCAGTACTTTATTGTCTCGGAGTAATGTAGGTACCGGTCTGAAATTGCACGTTTCTTTTTGTAGAATAATTTATAGTCAAATGCATTTCTTATTCACAGCACGGAGCCACCAGATCAAATCATAGAGAATAAAATTCTTTTCACATTGTTAAATAAGGCCACCATCCATTGTCTAGTTTAGTGTCTAGGGTTAGTTTTTAAAAAAATCCTTTTTGGATTGTTAATGTTACAACTCACGGTCCAAAATGGGTACATTCAAGACCGTTAAATAAAGCGTAAAAAAAGTTACAATGGACGTCAAAGATGAATGAGCATCAGTAAAATTGGGTGAATTGTCACGAGACTTGAACAAATAAAGTACGCCACATTCTCTTTTCACATCCCGGTAGCGCAGTAGATAATAATAAAATCACTACATAATAACTTATGAATACAATTCCAGTCAGCGGCTGTGTTCCTACAGGCGTCGTGAGTTCAATCCCTCGGCTGATCATGTCCTCCACCGTAGTAGGAAATTTTCAAATATTGTCAGATTTTTCGTAACCCGGGATTTGTCTTTCCAATTCCACTTTTAACTGAAGTAAAATATTGGCAGTGTCAACAAAGCTAGGCGCAAGAGGCTCTAGTGTAGTATGCTGCCATCAAATGTGTGGGAAATGTCAGAATTTGGAAGTATTATTAATATTATAGGGTATTTGGTATTTCTTTAAAAAAATATAAAAACAGATAGTTATCTACTTGCTAATAGAATTTTGAATAGTTACTTAATGTATATTTGAAGAAGAAGATAATAATAATAATCTAAACGAATATATGAAAGAGAACAAGACACAGAAAATAGAAAAAAGGCAACAGTCGCAACTGGGACTCGAACCCAGACCTCTCGTCTAAGCGGGACGTGCGCATTAACCAATTTCGCTATTGCTCCCTTCTGTCAAGCCGTTATAATAGTCAATCTCATATTTCAAATTTTAGAATTAACAATATTATCTTCAACTAATTATTTTTCCATATTATGGGCAACTACCCTTTTTATTGGAAACAATCATTCTAAGAATTGGTTTGTCTCCTGGATAGCGTCTCGGATAAAAGTATCCGAATTAATTCATATAGAACTATTGACTTTTTATAAAAGTCTAAATGAATATTCAATTTTTTTTTATAAGAAAAACTCTTTTTTATAACTTTTGAAGGTTATTCCCATCAACTATGTTACGTTGATGGGAATAACCTTCAAAAGTTATGAAAGAGAGTTTTTCTTATAAAAAAATTGAATCACTTAACTTGAATAACTAGGTATTTGAATTTGTCATTGGAGAAATTGATAGGTATAACCCATGGTTCGTAGAAAAATGCGTTTAACAAGGTTAGCTCATCGTCCATGGTAATCCATGTTCCACTAGGAGATTTGAATTAACAGATTTGAATTAACATAAGTGGCAGTTTTTCACTTCAAGCTACGTCATGCGTTAGAAATTTCAAAAGCGGCCTGATGAGTTTTTTTTTCGAAAAAGCTAACCTGAAAGGGCCTTCGCTCATGGAGAAACTGAAATGAAACCAGTTGCCTACGCAAGTTCGTGAGCCGCTACCATGGCAACCTGTTAACAAAGCAACTTAAACGCGACTGCCACACGGCCAGCAGTGCTGGTTCTTTGACAACTGGTTTCATTTCAGTTTCTCCATGAGCGAAGGTCAAACCTTGTTAAACGCATTTTCTACGAACCTTGGGTATATATAACCTTTAAAATTTATCTAAAGAGTTTTTCCAAAAAAATTTATTATTCCAACAAAAAAGTTTCGTTCCAATGAATTTGTGATTATATTCAAAATTCAACTATTCATTGGAACAACGAATTTTTGATGAATAACCAATTTTTTTAAATAAATTTTTTGATAAATTTTGCAGACCATACCCATCATTTTTTTCCAATGACAAATGCAAATGCCTAGTGTATTAAGTAAAATGCTAAGCTATCACAGTTTTCTAGCAAGTAACAAAAAAAATCTTACACAAATCTAAAAAAAAAATCATTCCCTACCTACTTAACTTATCCGTCCCCTTTTAACATCGCGTACTAACCATGTTGTCATATTCAATAAAAAAACAATGAGTATAATATTTGTAGGTTCAATTTGCAAAGTTTTTATTTTTTATAATAGCATCTTTAAACCTCCAGAAGTGTTTTTTCTTTGAAGCATTGAAGAATTTTTAATCGACATTATTCTAAAAAGATCAATTTGCCGAAGCTCTCGGATGACAAATCGGTTGCGGCAATAATTTTTTTTTATGATTATCTATTACGAATAACACTTTCTAATAACATTATTTGCTGACGACATCGCGAGATTAGCCACAACACAGGAGGGACTACAAGAGTGAATTAACCTTTTCAACGAAGGATGAGCACCTCTAAAACAGAGGTGATGGTTATAGGAAGGGACCAAACTCAGTGCAACACACCCATCAATGGGACTCAGCTGAAACAGGTGAACAGATTCATATACCTCGGGGTTGAATTTTCCAGCGATGGACGGCAAGACGGAGAAATTGATCGAAGAATTAGTGCGGCAAGTGGTGTATATCGTCATCTCTACAGGTCAATGATAAGTAAAGCCGAGCTCAGTATCAAGACAAAGATGGCAGTGTTCAAAACTGTTTACCGCCCGACGCTCACTTACGGCCACCAGATAGAGTCCTCACTTAGAGTCCAAGCTGCCGAAATGAGGTACTTGAGAGGAGTGGCAGGGGTTACGAAATGGGATCAAATAGAAACTCGACGATCCGAGACGATCTAAACATCGAGCCACTGCTACTCTTCGTAGAAAAATCGCAACTGAGGTGGCTTGGGCATGTACTAAAAATGTTTGATGACCGAATTCCGAGGAAAATACTGAGTGCTATTCCAGAGAGTAGACGTCCAGTGGGCCGCGCGCCCCAGACATAGTTGAGCGAGGCAACTCCAGAAACTGGGTGAGGAGAAGATGGGACTGCCATGGATGGAGGTCGAACAAGTAGCACAAGACAGGGACGCATGAATGAGCCTCGTCGATGCAGTGGGTCCCCGACCCAAATAGGATAAGGGGAAGAAGATGATGATGATGATGATGATGATGATAATGAATAACACTTTCGATTTTGCACAAACGTCCAACGAATTAAGTATAAAAACCCAACAATATAACACGCAAATTCGGGAGTAGTGCCAGAGGGAGCAGGTAACACGAAACGTTAAATTTTTTAAATTAGAGTACTATGGTGTAACTTTTGATCCGAGGAGTGACTTCGATACATATATTAGTTTATGTCGTTATATTCAAAATACATTATTAATTTTACAACGCCTTTGAGGTAACTTTTTACAAAAACGGCGCTCTACAAATTATCCAATTATTATTGTTATTATTACATATTTATCGGTTTGATTTTTAAGATGTGAAAACTTTTTTAGCACCGTTGTGATTTGAAACTCGATGAAACGGAAACGGGTGGCACTAAAAAGAGACAAACACATTATTATAATAGATACCTACATAAAAATCAAAGATATTCAAATACAAAAGAGATATGCTATGGTGTCCGCGCAACTGTCGGCGGACTACGCCCTAATTAGAGTAGTTTGCTTACGAAAATAATTTGTTCATGTCATTGATTTTTTGAAGATGTGCATTAGTATTGGTTAACAATATAGTTTGAATACGGAATGAATTCGTTCATTTAGTTTAACGTTCATTTGGTTTATTCGTTAATTATTCGTTCATTTAGTTTATTTGTTAATTGGTAAACAATATCGGCGACACCCGGCAGCGCAGTCCCACCTAGTAAAAACTGCCGATAGCACATCTACTTATATTTCAATATCTTTGATAAAAATAATGAAAGTATGTAAAAAAAAAGCTTTATACAATAAATGTACGAAAAAAAAATCCCACAAAGGCAATGCCTGTGCGTGGGTATAATAATGATTTATATTTTTATTTCCATGGTTAAAATGAGGATTTTAAGTACATATAAATTAATAAATTTAAGTATATAATATAAATTAAGTATAATCAAGTAATTGCAATTAAACACTACAACATAATAACAGTCTGCACTGTTATTATCGCATTTGTGAAAGTTTTACAAGAATGAACGTTACGAGTGCAATTAACTAATCTACTAAAAAGCTACTTACATCTGAATATAGGATTTAGTCTGCGAGATAATGAGATAGACTAATCGGTTGTACGATGCTTCATAGCCTATCGGCCTCCTCCTTGCAGTGCTTCGTAGAAAAATAAAAAAATAATTTTTAAGCTTGGTAACAATATTATAATAAACCCTACAATTATCCTACTCCTGACACTGTGCGTTCGTCTCATTCTATCGAAGTTAAGTTTTCTGAAGGTTTCACCTCTACCGCATGTGAACTGCACACATGATTTTTTTCAATATTTACAGACAGATAAAAATGTGAATTCATTTTATAAATTCCTCAACCATTATAATAGTTTCTGTAAATTATTATTTTTAATTGTTAAACTAACGTTTAAGACAAGATTTTTATGCATAGCACAAAGGGTAACAATTATTATAAGCAATAATTATCAGCCTGAAACACTCATCCACATTGAAAAATCTTCCGAGAAAAAATACATGACGCCAACGGGACTTGAACCCGTGCCCTTCTGATTGCCGGTCAGCTGCTCTCCCAATTGAGCTATGGCGGCTTATCTAAAAATAAAAAAATAAGCAGTAATTGTTGAATGAAACACTAGTATATATTGAATCATTTGGCGGGTATAAGATAAGCCGCCATAGCTCAATTGGGAGAGCAGCTGACCGGCAATCAGGAGGGCACGAGTTCAAGTCCCGTTGGCGTCATGTATTTTTTATCGGAAGATTTTTCAATGTGGATGAGTGTTTCAGGCTGATAATTATTGCTTATAATAATAGTTTCTGTAAAGTTAATATAACCACTTAATTCACATTTTTACGATTAGTTTTGGGATTAGCGTATCATTGTAATTGCCCCACTCCAAAAGGTGACTTTGGCACTATATGTTGTTACTCCCCAAACACAAAATACAAATTTTTAAACATGTTAGTTAGTTTAAACATGTTTTTATAAAAAACGTTGTCGAATTCCAAAGTTGAAAATTACAGGTCGCTCCATTTTACGGTATCACACGATCATAAAAGCACACCGCCGAAGGCTCCATCGTGATCCTTTTCCTCTCCCATTCTTTCACAAATGACATATATAAAAGAAAGACAGATAGTCCGTAGGAACAAACCTCGGTATGTCTGATTTTACATCTCAAGCAACCGTAAAATGGGAAATAAAATGGCTGAAACCATGCGTGACACGTACTAAAAGTTTAATGTCCTCCACGATTTTTATTTTTAATGTCTCTTTTGAAAATATTATTATTTTATGGTTACTGCGTATTTTTATCGCTACTTTCCTATTTTACAGACAGGGAGATTTGTTATCATATTATCCGTCTATATTCTGCTCACTGACAAGAAATATTATTAAAAAAATCTGTTTCGGTTTCCATCGCGACGTTGCCCATACTTGCCTCCCAAATTGAACTCAAGATTAAAATAACGTTGTAATTATATCCTTATTACGTAATTTTCTTAAGTACCTACCCAAAAACATAGATTAGCTTCATAATTCGCTCTTCAGTAATGGGCGTGAAACATGACGCTTTTATAGTCCAATTTTAATTTGGATTCGGTATAAATAAAAGGACGTGGTCTATTTTGGTACCGATTTTCTTACAGTTTAAGATGGCGGACATTATTCGACGTATGTCGTACGTCATTGTTTTATGTCACTGTATTACGAGATATGTCCCATGTTTAATTAGTTTTATATTTAAAAATACAGTAATATGAATGTGTATACAGTAATACTGATTGTGAACGGATATTATTGCTCGTTATTGTGAAATTCGCGTATATTTTTGATGATTTGTTAGCCGCAACGCCAAAGGCAATTAATTGACAGATGCTTTCACATAATCTGTGGTTAGGTTGAAGATGATTTCAGTTTTTGACCATTTGAAATGTTATTTCTTCTCTAATGGCAACTATTTGCACAACATCGCGTGTTTGAACATAATGATCGTGTAAATGAATTATTTTTCAAATAATAATCAAATAACGGGGTCCTGATATAGTTTCCGTAATTTATTTTATTTATTAGTTAATTATAAACTGATGGGCTTTGACGTGATTTTATAATTTTCACGATTTATTGCATGATACAAAGACAACAAGAGTTTCAAAAGTTAGAAAAAATAGAAATTAAATACTTCAAAAAATGATCTTAATACATTACGTTTATCCCCCGACTGTTGGCCCCCTGGCTTAATTATATACAATATGCAGTCGGTTTAGTGAAAATACGATATACCTGCTTACACAAAACATAACTAAATGTCCTCGAAGGGGTGTGAAGAGAGAATGTACCGCAAATTAACATAAGTATAAAACATATTTTCGTTTAAATGTATCAAGATAAAATTACAATACCAGTTTATAAACATAAAAATTCAACACTAAAAATAAATTATTTTGATGTCCAAACGAATTTATTAAAGAATTAAGGTATTTTTAAGTCGATTTGAGGTTTGAAATTGATAAACATTGAACAAAAAAATTATACTTTTATAATAAATTATAATTTTCAGGAGGCCTACAGTGGAAGGGGGTCGTAAGTCGAGTAAAATATTTCACATGCAAGTAAAAATATGGAGGTCATTATGAAAAAGGCAATATTACCTCGGTCTTTAGCTCGTCGAAAAACGGACAGACGTAAAGAGTTATTGCGATGAAACATTAGGAAAGGTGTTTAAGACAAAGCTATTTCCATAAAGGTAAGGTCTCTTTAGTTTAAATAATTCTTAGTGAAGTGATTAATTATCATTTTTATTTTATTTATTTTATTTTGCAGAAACAAACAGTACATTATTACATAATGGAAAATAGTTACAAAGTTATAGAATTAATAGAATAATTGGTACCAATGACATGTCGCTGTTATATGCTTATGTTTTTGTGAGATAAATAATACATTATACCTAAATTAAATTAGTAAATTATTGAAGGAGAGGGGTGTGTGAGAGTGGTTGTAAGGGTGTGAATACGCGTGTGAGGGTGTGGATGTGTGTGTTATGTGTGTGAATTCAGTGTGCTAAAAATGTTTTTCTTAAATAGAGGGAGGGAATCAAAAAATATATCGGTATTTGTGTTTTTTTTTAATTGAGTTGAATCTTTGAAGGATGCGGGAAATGGGGGAGTTGGCCACAGCTTTCGTATTATTACTAGTTGTGTAAAAAAGGTTGGTGTGGCGAGTTCTTTTAGATGGGATGTTAAAATTTATTTGGGATAGTAGTTCTGGGCAGTCTATTTTGTTTTGTATTATTTTAAGAGAGAAATGTCATGTCAGCTACCGTTCGCCTGTACTTTACTATATTTTTCATTTAAAAGTGGAGAATGAACAATATCTAAAAAGGTCTATTGAACATACAAGAACTGAAGCGACGCATTGTCAAATGTGATCTTGATTAGTTACAAAGATTAATAAACCTTGTAAATCAGGGCTTACAGCTATAATGAGAAAAAATGATAAATATTTAACGAAAAAGAATACACTTTTTCCAAAAGAGTTCATATTCAAACATCATATTCCACGTTTATTCAGTCCGGCACAGGGCAAAGGCGGTCCATTAATTCTCGCACTGCGAGTCTGCAGTCTGGCCGACACACACGAGTACAGACGAGTTGACCTCACGCTTCGAATAAAACCCCGACACTCCGGTCTCCGGTACCGGTCGGGACGTAACTCGGGAGTGATGGCCACAGGCCACGGACACCGGCACAGGGGCCGACCGAGATACGGCGAATCTAATAGATGGCGCCCCACAGCGGGTGTATTTAAATGGGAAAATTAAAAATAAGAGAATTCGGGAAATAGCTTTGAAAAAATGAGCGAATTCTGAAAACGGGGTAAGTAACTACTCGCAAGACTGGAAATGAACGAAAACGAGGGAGGAATATTTTTAAGCTTTTGGATTAAAATTTTTGGAATTTACTGTGGGAGAGATTGTTCTTTTAAATTATGAGAATTGCTTAAAATTTCGTTAAAAGGTTAAGTTTAATAGTTCATTTTCGTTATCTATGGTTACAATGGTTTTTATATACCACTTAAAATTATAAAATAGTAAAATTAAATTAAAATTAAAATAGAAAAACAACTCGTAATTTTGAAATCAGAATCAAAGAACATTTAAGGTGTCTTAATAATAATAATTTTTCTGAGTTCGCTAACCATATCATTGAAAATAACCATAGTTTTGAAAAAAATACAGGGATAAATATTCTTCATATTAATCATAAAGGAAAACGTTTAGATAACTTAGAAGCTTTGGAAATTAAAAAATCCCTTAAAAATAATGTATCTATTATCAACAAACAAAAAATATTGTCATATAGCCCAATCATGGATTTGTTCCCCTACCCACCCACTCTACACTAATACCTACCCACCCAATCTACATTATTAACTAACAACGGCTCCACCCCCTACCATAATAAAACATTGTTCGAAACTGTCAAATAAGTATAAGCTTTCCCTGACGAAGGAACGTTTGTTCCGAAACCGGTCGGATTTGCACACTATGTAAGTGGTTTTTACAAAGTTATATTGTTACATTTTTCTATAATGGATAACCACAAAGTAATAGCTACATTCAAAAATATAAAATTAAATCTGTTTTTTTTTCTTCTAATGTATTTTGTATGGTGTCTCTTTGGGATGGCGGAATATAAATCAATATACGGTTATTAACACAACGGATTGTCTCTTTTCTAAGTTTCAATGGATATAAGGTGCGGTCTGTGAGACTTAATCTGAAGCCAGTGGCTTTTCGGATTATTTGCAGATTTTTTTTTACTAAACTAACTGTAAAGTGTTAGAAGATGGTGAATAGTAAATGATTACTACACTGGTTGCAGAGAAACGATGTTGACCTATGCGGGAGAGCTGCAAGTTCATTGGTTCTGAATTCAAAGGCCAAGAGGTTAAATGCTGGCATAAGAATATTAAAAAAATGAATTGGCCATTTCATCGCATTTTTGAGACCTATTAAATAACTTAACTGTGGGTAGTTTTTTAAGGGCGGTTCTTTTTTGATTTTTTGCTTGATACCACCTTTCTTGATTAAATTTACTAATTTCGGTTGTGTCTCTGTGTCTTTAGGTCCTATTCAATGAACCCTAAAAAACGAATTTCCTTTGAATTTATGTGGCATTTTCATAATATAGACAAGCGATAAAGTACCTACTATTAATATTTTATTATATTTCTCAAAATTTAAATGATTTTTCACGGGTGCTAGAGATATATTATAAATTAAATACGTCAAAACTTGAACTGTTCGACCATAACGGTACGTAAAATAAAATTTTACGTACCGACCAGAAATACGAGGCAATGTGCTACCTTCTTCTGTGATAATTTTAAAACAAACGATGAAGCTCATACACCTATAAATAGATTACATCATTTTGGTAATATATTTGGGAATATTGTAGACATGTTTGCAGATTCTGTATTAGTTATAAAAAGAAGTCTTTATAATTACTTTAATGAAATGTATGATTTTGATTTTAATTAAAAAAAAAATTAAATTAAACAAAATTTCATTTATATTTTTTTCTCCAAATATGCTCAGGAATCGATGGTTAAAATCCCCCAGGTACGTCCTGTTACACCCTGTATATAATTTTTTTTTTATATATTACAAAAAAAAATATATAAAAAATTCCAAAATTTCAAATAGTTAGATTTTCTCGAATGAAAAATCCAGTGATCTTCAATTACTACATTGATAACAATGCTCGAGAGACATTAACACAAATTAAAGACTTAGGCATCACTTTTCAATCAAATGTTTAATTTTTTAACCACGTAACAGTAAATCTCTAATAAGGGCATAAAAATGTTGGTATTTGTAACTAGGCTAACAAGAAATTTTTATAAACTAAAGTGTATTAAACTGTTATATTTTGCATATGTTAGAAGTCAACTTGAGTACAATTCTCCCATCTGGAAACCACTTTATAATATACATGTACAAGCTGTTGAAGAATACAAAACAAATTCTTACGTTTTCTAAATTTTAAAATGGTATTCCAGCAATTATGTTGAACTACAACATTCTGTTAAATAATATGAATACGCTCTATTGTCGGACAGAAGAATTTTTACTGACTTGGTATTTCCATATAAAATTCTAAATGATTTATTTGACATTCGGGTATTGCTTGAATTGATAAGCATCCGTACACCGCTACGTAATACTACTAGAAGTCATGATTTATTTCAGTGCAGAAATTTTGGGACTAAGTACCATAATATGTATTCCTCTTTGCCATGAATAGTAATGGAGGGGAATAATTATACCAAGTCAGTGGACATCTTCAATCTATCTTTAAACAAATATAAAATATTGTTACTAAGTCAGCTCAATTGTGTACAATAAATACCTACTGTATATTTCTTACCATTCATATGTAAAAGCCCCGAAAAAGGGCGTTAGTCAATAAATAAAATATTATAAAGATCTATTTGCTAAGCAACGTTACGAGGAAACCATTAATATTGTTTTTCAAGGTTGCCTTTATTTATCGCGGGTCTCCGATAGCATAAAATAATTATATATTAGTCATTAACTTCATGACACTTCCACGATTCGTAGAATAGTTAATTTAGGGAACAAATCATAAGTAAGGAACGGTGTTTATTATATTGAACCCCAGGGCGCAATATTCAACTTACAATTTGTATTAAGTGTTCCAACGCAAGCCGACAGTATTAATAACTCATTAAAAACTTCCGCTTCCATTGAATCCGCCGTATTATGAAACCTTTAGTATTAAGTAAAACTAACTTAAGCCAGATTTAACGTGCATGTCAAACACATCAATTATTATAATCGATTAGCGATTACTTTCAACCCGGCGTGATGTATTAAAACGGAGTGGAAAGGTAAACCCAGTTTAAATAGGTCATCAATTACGCTCCAAATGCACTCGGCCGTTATTGGACGCATGAGAAAACTATTTTTTATTCCGATCGGTGTCATGCTACCGGGGGAAAAATCACTAAAATGAATTTTCACTGCAAAATAATATTATTAGTCTCATAGGAAATCCGGTTACAAATTGTTTTGTGTCGTACAGTTTTCAGAGAACTCTATTCGCATTCAATTTATTGACTGAACTAATCAATTATTTGCCCTTCAGCTCGAGGATTTTACTATAGTGGTGTTTATTACTGTGTAGATAAATTACAATCCATTCTAGATCTTCTTTAACCTACATAAAGTTTTCTCCACAAGAGATAGAGAAAAATTCAACGGAATAACCAATATTATTATTTTATAATTACTTTAAAATCTACTATACTAAAGACGTAACGTAAAAAAATATGCGTTTATATTTTTGTAGTAAAAATTACGTGACAGAGTTGTAACTCCTCGTGACAGAGGTGTATTTCATACAAATCACAGTTGTCTCCTGTTACCTCGACGATATGACGACATAAAATGTAAAACTATTTTTAAACTCCAAAAGGTTTAACCTATCAAGTAACATCAATTATTATTTTTATGATGCTTAATAGAATATTTTAAAAATCTCAAAAACTTGTCTCTTATAGCTTTTATGTCGTACATTAATTCTGTCACGTGGGTTGTCATTCAAAATAGGTATACACGCAGCTCGTGTTTGTTACCCCCGATAGGCATTTTAGGCCTCCTTTCCCCCTTGCTATAATTTCCTCCCTGAAATACAGAGAGAATTCATTTATAGTAAAAACAAATGTGACGAAGTGGTGGTAATGTGACAGAGTGGTAAAAGTTATGTAGGTTAAAAAGAAGAACAACCCACTAACGTTGTTACTAGATACTGATTTTTGTTCTGTGAAGTTACAACCCTTCAAAAATCGGGCGTATTTTTTAGAAAGTAAAAATATTTCCGCAAGGCGTACATATTTATAATCCAAATAAATGGAATATTCGTGAGCGTATCCGATAATTAAAAACTGTTTATGAAAGGTGATGAAATACGCTTTCAAGTTTTATTAATAGAAATAACTAGGTAAGTAATTTTTAAAATATGAACCTTAAAAAATTTAAAAAATGGCTCACTTTACGTTCTTTTTAACTGAAATTACTAATAACGAAAAAAAAAACTAACATTAGGCAAATTAATTATACCTAAACATTATTTTCATCTTGCCTTTTTATCGTTTCATGTAAAAATAATTATTTAAAAATTCGAAAAAATTCATAATTTTTTTTTCAAATCCCGGTCGGAAACTTTGTTTTTTAAAGATATTCATAATAATTATATTGTCGTTAAATTTCAGATTTGAATATAAAGCGTGTAATTTTCTCTTTCTCGTAGGTCATATTTCTCACTATGATAAGGGAGATACAACGATTTCTATGAGACCTTTGTAAAACTAGGTCATATATGGTTTCCTGTGATTAAACGGGTTAATGTCAAAAATCAATTCGTAAACCAAAGGGCACGTAAAAAACATTATTTACCTTTTGGTGATTGTTTTTACCCCACAAATATTTATTATTAGGGCTTCACGATTATTTATTATGGTTCGAAGGATATTTTAAATCAAATGAAAAAAAAAAATTAGAGAGTGCAATTCACAAGCGATAGAAGGGAAACTAGAAAGTCGCTAGATATCGCTTTCTTTTGCCTGTTTATTTTAAAGTGGTTTGAAGATTGGATATTGATTAACAAAAACAATTTATTTTTTTTGGATTTCGTAGGAATCGAATCTCGCTGGATTTCTCTGGTCGCTGAGACTTTTGACGCACTATACCGCTGCGCTATGGGACGCGCTCGGCGAGGCGCGAATTTATACATTATATTCCGACGACCCGTAAAAAAACAAAGCGGCCAATGAGCGCAGACCTATCGTCGTTTCCGTTTTATATCTCAACCAATAGGAGCCTTAAGCGCAGGTTGATGCTTCGCAGGTGCCGTAATGCTTTATTTCCGTTTCATCCGAATTTCAAATCACTCGGGGCTAAGGAAGTTTCACTTCAAAAACTTGTTTAAGATGGCATTACCAGAGAAAACCAGAAATATGTCATTTTCAAATCTAATTTTAGACGTGACTCTTTTCCACAAAAAAATATAAATGGATTTCGAAAGATTATTCTTTTATCTAGCATTCGCATGTAATAAATTTTGAGAATTTTTTTTAATTTTTAGTATAATAAGGTTATTCCATAGGTCATTGGCAGATTTGTTAAATTTTCAAAAAAGATTTTGTATTATACCACACCCATTTCAAATAATATAATTATACAGTAAAATAAATCAATACATTATCTAGCAAACGCATGTTTTAGAATTTTAATTTTAGTTTCAATAAAATCATTAAAAAATATGTACGTATATGTGTTTCTTGACGAAAATCGGTCCATGTGTGTATTTATTTGCGCACTTACAAACTAATATATTTCAGATTTTTTTAACATTCTTATTAAATTTAAACATTTTTGGATGAAGGTATAAATTAAAGCTAATTTGAATTGAAATAAATTCGATATTGAGTTATAATTTAAAAAAGCTGGTACGGAGAATAATTAATCTTTCTCGTTGTAACCGCCCTGCACGATCGTAAGAACAACTTTCGACGAAATGTGGATTTTCGTCCGCTGGCTGGTTAAACGCTCTTAATATTTGACCATTCGATGAATAAATTTAATTAGTAACCCCCTGGCAGTCTAGATGATGCGGCTTCATCTTTCGTCTACTACTAATCAAGGCACTCATATTGATTCGACTGAATTCCAGAACACGTAATACAGATATTTCTGATTTAATTTCTTGCAAATTTAATTAACGCTTAAAGCCAAACAAGTGATTACACAACACCATATTTACTTAGCTTATATCTATTATGTATTTAATATTTTTAACATTTGTAATAATAATTAATCCATTCGCGTTTCTATAGTCTGGAATCAAATACATGAAATTCACAAAATAAAAATGAATCATTGAAGAAGAATATAACAATAATAATCTAAACGAAAATATGAAAGCGAACAAGACACAGAAAAATATAAAAATAATGAATCAGTTCAAAAGTGACTAACTCGGGCATTATCCCAAAGAACTGGATTGTCCACACTGCTTACCGACTAGGCAAGAGAGACATCTTGAATATTTCAATTAATTAGAAACATCAAATTAACGTCATCAAAAATGATATCAAATTTATTTTCAAAATTATAAATAATCACGTAGAATCTCCCCTCATCGCCACAATAAAAGTGATACGATCTTCAATATTTGCAAATTCATTTTATGCCGTCATTTTTAATTAAATGAAAACTATTATCAAAGTTAATTTTCCCATTTAGTGAAAGTTCTATTCAAGTTCTGTGATTATTTCAGTTTTATGGAGTAACTGACCTATATAATATAATTATACGACCTAATAACAGAATTTTAATAGAACTTACATGGAACGTGAAAATTAACCTTGATGAGTTTTTCTAATTTTTTGAAAAAACCCATTCTAAATCATCATATATGTACTCGAACATGTTAATCTTATCCTAACGAAGAAACGTTTTGTTTTGAAAAATGTAAATAATTTTGATTAAATAAGAGGTTTTCTACAAAGTGATTTATTTCAGTTAATTAAAAGCGATATCAGCCTTTTTTTAGAAACCAACTAAACCTTCTCTCAACTTCTTGTATAACATAATATATAATATAACATCTTCTGTAGTGGCAAGACTTAAAAAATCTCTTGTTTTAAACATGACACGCAAAAATTTTATTGTCTGTTGTCTTTTTTACGCTATTTTTGCTTTATCGTTTATTTACTCCACACCTTGACGAAAAAAAAAACCGCGGAGCATTTTCACCTTTAGCGAATGTATTGAGGGACTTTAAGAAGAGACTCAAAGGAAGTTCTGAGAAGGAAAAGGGAATGAGAGGTGGATCTGGGTGCCAAAATGTCCAGGAGTTACGAACATATGAATCCAACCTTCCCACTGCAGTGCAAAGCGATGGATCGATAAACTCAAACTGGAGAGGTCAAAGAGTCTCCCTCAACCTGTCCGGCCCTCTATGCAATTGGTGAACAGGCGCATTCGCCGACAAGACCTGAACAAACCTTACCCCGCGAACCCGGAACTCCCATCAACCTACCAAACAAAGCTTATAACTTGCCGTGATGAATGCTTGGAGCGGTGGAACGCATACCCGCCTTGCAAACTTAATTATGAAAATAATTATTAAATAACAATTTTCAGGCGGAAATATTTCAATCAACGCCAACGCCGGAAAAATGATACACTTAATCAAATTCCGAATACATCAATCTTGACATCACTCAATATGTCAATGTTAAGATGTCTAAAATCCTTACTCAATTCTTCTAATTGAGAGACTAACCTATGTAAGTCTGGGAGCGTGATTTATCGTCCTGACTGAAAATTATAATACTGTTAATACCATCGTCGGGCGTTTTTATTTTTTTATCAAACTGACGGAAAATATCATTTCACGATAATTTATTACAGCTCGCCGATCGATCTTGTTTGACGGATTGAGAATCCATTTGCCGATTTTGAGGGAAAAATTACAAGTCCAAATTTTATACACAATGGACTAATATAGAGGACCGGCAATATATAGTATAGGACCGATCTTGTTGAAGCTGTTCTTAGAATAATGGAATTTTAAAAACTATCTGTGCAATTTTTGTTAAGCAATATAAAACAAATGTAAGTTTTAGTGTGTTATTAAATTAATTGAAAGTGTTAAGAATAAAATAAAAACATATTTAAGTGGGAGTAAATAACCCAAATTTAAGGCATGTCGCGAGGTTGACCGGAGTGGTTATAGGAATAGGGAGGGGAAGATTGGAAAGTATCTGGTTATTAATTATTACAAGCAATAATTGTCAGCCTGAAACACTCATTTACATTGAAAAATCTTCCGAGAAAAGATACTTGCCGCCAACGGGACTTGAACCCGTGTCCTTCCGATTGCCGGTCGAATGCTCTGACCACTGAGCTATGGGGGCTTATCAAATACCCGCCAAATAATTCAATATATACTAGTGTTTCATTCAACAATTACTGCTTGTTATATTTTTTCCTCAGATCGGGTCGCGTATTTCCAAAACCTATACCGATTCAGTCGCGGTAGCGACAATTTACATTTTAAATATACCTCTATATTGGTGATTTGTATATTAGAAATTAATAATTTTATTTCTAAATATTTAAATTTTAATATTATTCCCATATTTATAAATACACCTCTATATTGATAATTTTTTTATCACTTTGCAAAAACAAAAATTGTTCTAAAGTCTAGATAAAATAATCTTTCCAATGTGTATATTAGAAATTAATAATTTAATTTCTAAATATTTAAATTTTGATATTGAAGATGTAAAGCGACTGAAACGGTATAGGTTTTGGAAATACGCGATCGGGTCATCAAATACGGCTACTGCCATTTCAAGTGATGTTTCCATAATGCAAGGTGGTCTTTTGCCAGGGCGATACTGAAAATATTTTCCACTCGGAATATTCTGAATGAATACTCTCTAAACTAACTAACTAACCATCGCGCAGTTTTCCCGCAGGGGTAGGCAGAGAGGACGGATCCCCAAACAACTCGATCTTTGCACACACTCCTTGCCTCGTTCACATTCATACATGCTCTTCTATTATTCCGACTCTTCACATGGCCCGACTCAAGTATCTGATTCACTTGGTCGTGCCATATCTTCCTCGGGCATCCCCGACTTCTTCTACCATTCACATTTGCGTCATATCGCGGATCTCCACATTTCTCACACGATCGTGCATGGTTTTATCACACATACGCCCAGGGATCTCTTTCTATAGCATTCAGTCTACTTTCATCCTTCCTCTGTCAGTTCCATGCCTCACTGCCATACATCACGGTAGGTACCAGCACTCCATTATGAACGGCTAACTTCGCTTCTTTGGATAGCTTTTTGTTGGCGCCAACGGCGTTCAGTCCTCCATTAATAGAGTTGCCTGCATTTACCTTTCTTTCGATATCTCTGTCAGCCCTCCCTTCTCTCGTAAACATACTCCCCAAGTACACAAACTCATCCACCTGCTCCATATACTCATCATTCACAACTATGTTGCACATTGTTTTCATACTCTCTTTCGAATACCATGACTTTAGACTGAATACTCTCTATATTATTTAATATAAACTAATTATGAAACGAAACAAATTAAAATATTTAATTAAAGAAGACAATATTAGCGACACTCAATCGGAAAATCTAAAATAGGAAAATCAGTAAAAGATACGGACACATCTAGGAAACGAACCCGGGACCTTTGCTTTGCAGGAGCGGAACTCTACCACTGAGCTAGTGTTACCCTATCCGATTCAGTGCCTTTTTTGTTACATATAATTGCAAGATTCAACTCGAACTAAATGCTACCTAGAGAGAGTCATAGCAAATTTATCCATTTTTATTTAATATGCGATATTTATTGACTTTTCTGCAAGTCTAGGACAAATATGTATTTTTATTTGTTACTTTTAATTCCACAATCAAATATAAACGCTGCATAGAAAACTTATTTCTTAATTGTCCTAATGACCATTTGTTATCTCTACATAAAAATTAAAAATAAAGTATAAAAATAATTGTTAATCACTTAACTAAGAATTATTTAAACTAATGAGACCTTTGCCTTTACGGAAATAGATTTATCTCGAAAACCAATCATAATATTTCATTGAAATAATTAAGGAAAACCTTCTCCTTCTATATTTTTTTCTATTGGTCGTTTGGAAAATTAAGAACTAAGGTGAAGAAAAGCTACACGATGTTTAAACCCCGGCGTACTCTATAATAGACATGGGCAGATTCATTCCCAAGAGTGAATCGATTCAGTCTGATTCCCCTGGCCTTTTGAATTGATTCCTTTTATTCTTTTTTTTTTTTTTTTTTTTTTTTTTATTCCAGTAAAAAGAAAATTACATTTTCACTCATTTAACTAGAAACAATTATACAAATTAAAATAAAGTAAATATTTCAATACAGCGCTATTCAACATCATTATTTTGTTTATCAAGAATAAATATTAATAATTTTTTTTTAAATTTACCCAGCTTCTTTTCGTTTTTAATGTCGTTTGGGAGGCAATTATATAAGTTGCCTCCCTCGTAACCAATGGATTGTTTACCATAGTTAGTGTGGATGGTGTTTAAATGTATGTTATCGTGTTGTCTCGTAAAGTGTTTGTGTACTTGGGACGTTTTAATGAATTCTGTGTTTGTGTGTACGAGTTTATTGTTTATTTTGTATATAAGGAGACATGTATTGTATTCATATAGTTTTCTTAATGTTAGTAGTTTTGTTTCCATATATATATTTTTTGTGGGTGTTCTGGGCTTGTAGTTAAATAGTTTTTTGATTACCTTGTTTTGTATTATCTGTAATTCATTTATGTATGTTTCACATGCGTTTCCCCAGATTTCAATCAAGTAATTTAAATGTGAGTGTACGAGACTATAATATAAACCTTTTTTTAATTTATTTGGCAACAGATATGATATCCGGCTAAATACGCTTATTAAGGGAATGATTTTATCTTTAATACCTTGTATATGTTGTTTAAATGTCAAATGCTGATCAATGCACAGCCCAAGATATTTTTCCTGGATCAGGATTTGAAGTTCGTTGTTTTCAATTTTTAAGGGTACATGAGGAGGAACTATTTTACGGGGTGAGTTTAAGATTATGTATCCTGTTTTTTTAACATTCATTGTTAACATATTTGATTGGAGCCAACTGTTGATTTTTTCTAGATCTGTTTGTGCATTTTCTAGTAAAATATCTAAATCTTTACCCAAGTAAAAAATTGCTGTATCATCTGCATATAAAAAGATTTCACCATTTAAAATTAATTGCGAAATATCATTTATGTAAATTTGGAACAGTAGTGGACCTAGTATGGACCCCTGCGGAACTCCATAGTTTATTGGAACGTATTTGCTATTTTCATTGTTAATGCTAACAAATTGCTTTCTATTGCTAAGATATGATTTGAGTAGATTAAGAGCAGGACCAACTACACCAATTTTCTTGAGTTTCTTGAGAAGTATGTCGTGACTAACTGTATCAAAGGCTTTTTGAAGGTCAACTAATATAGATAAAATATAATTTCCACCATCAATGCCGCTTCTAAGTTTACTGATTAAGTCATTTATTGCTCCTAGTGTGTTCGATTTTTTCCTAAAGCCGTATTGTTTTTTATATAAGAATGATTTTTTTAGCAGAAAATTGTTTAATCTTTCGTAAATTACACGTTCAAAAATTTTTGATAAAATTGGTAAGATTGAGATAGGTCTGTAGTTTGAGGTATTTGTTTTG
This sequence comes from Limnephilus rhombicus, assembly GCA_929108145.2. NCBI lineage: Eukaryota > Metazoa > Arthropoda > Insecta > Trichoptera > Limnephilidae > Limnephilus > Limnephilus rhombicus. The sequence goes on from OV815278.1 coordinate 40,888,173, forward strand.
GACCCACCTTTGTGAATTGGTATCACCTTAGCAATTTTACAGCTATCGGGAAAAGTTCCTTCTTTGAAACATTGATTGATTAATTTTGTTAGAGTAGGAATCAATTCTGTGGAGATACTTAGCACTGTTTTATATGTGAGTGAATCGTAACCTGCACTTGCATTTGGTTTTAGAGATTTTAATATTTGGCTTATTTCTAACTCCGTAGTGGGCTGAAGATATAAAGATTCAATGCTGTCATGCACTAACGTTATTTCACTGGCTGGATTGTGTTTGACTTTACCACGTATATTATCGGCTAGGGAGGAGCCAATGTTGCAAAAGAAATTATTAAATTGGTCGCATATCTCTACATTGTTAGTGATTATTTCATCATTAATGATTAATTTATTGCAAAAATTTCTTGAGGTGTAAGATTGGTTCTTAAGAATATTATTAATTAAGTTCCAAGATTTTTTACTGTTATTTTCGCATTTTTTAAAGAGATTACTGTAGTGTGTTTGTTTTAAGTTTCGTTTTTTTGTAGTGATATTATTTCTTATTTTTAAAAATTCTGCTTTTAGTAATGTGTTATTTGGTTGTTTTTTTAGTTTCAGATGTAATTTATTTCTTTTATTGATTAATTTTATAAGGTCTTTGGTTATCCAGTCTGGGTTATTTATGTTTTTGGTTTTAATTTTTGTGGTACTATTAGAATTAATTTTTGTTGTCAGGTAGTTTACAAGATTATCATAATTTAATATCGAGTTGTCATTCAAATTTAAATGAAAGGGGTTTTGCATGACATCATTTTTTAGATTATCAAGATTAATATGTGTGTATTTTTGGGACGATTTTAAAGATGTGTTTTTAACATATGTGTGAATTACATCAAGGAGTAGTATATTGTGATCAGATATGGAATTATCACAATTCGTAAGTGAATACGATAGTTTTGTATCTGTAAGTATATGATCTATGATTGTGTTTGTATTTTCTGTGATGCGTGTGGCATGTTTTTTGTTTATTTTGTTCAAAATAGTGTAATTATTAAATCTAATTGTATTCGTATATTTACAAGTATGTGCGTTGGTTGAGTCAAGCAGATTTATGTTGAAGTCTCCAAATACAATACCTCTTTTATATAATTCGAGATGAGAGGACAGTGTTTCCAGGACATTCATTACTTTGATTCAATTAATTCCAAAAAAAATATATATATATTGAGAAGAAAAACGTACACCCCTAAAGTTTTAATAATTTTATTTTATTTATTAAACTTAAAATAGTTCCACTTCACGTGATCTAATATAAACGTACATTTTAACATTTAGGCGAGTGTTTTGTGATAGGTGACTACAGCCGTTTGGCCTTATAATTCTGCAAATTTACATATTACAATATCTAAGTCGGAAGTTTTAGACCAACTATGTAAAGAAATTGATGGCTTGGCCGCGGAGGAATGAATGAACCGCACGGAGGGATTTGCGGCGAGCATTGAGGAATGAATTAGTAACTTTTGACTAGTGTCTTGCCTCGCAGAGACTTGATTAACTCGCGAGCTGCGGACCTAGCAAGGACTGTAGCGTTTCGGACATGAGATCGACGCGACGGGATTGAATACGGACGAAGACGTCACAATTGAATGAAGATTTTATTCCCGAATAAGTGAAACAGACTCCTCAAACAGCTCCTGACACACTCGATAGCGACAGACTATGGACAGACTAGGCTAGGTACGCGGTCCCGGGACGACGGGACTTTGACTGGAACTACTGAGTTAATTCCTTGCATTTGAAAGAGACGCGTTGCTCGGAACTAGACTCGGCTGATTCGCGGTCATTTTTAGCTTAGGGCGGGGACCATCGTACGACATACCTACGGGTGTTTTACGAATGGCGCGCGGGAACAGGATACTTTACGTTAAGTGATAAGAGTCGTGTACTATTATTTGTATATTGTCGCCTATAAAATACCGACGAATTATAATTATATTATAATTAAAAATTTTAAATCGTTTATGGTACACATCATTCATTGACAGTAAAATAAATGGAAATTTAACATTAATGGTGCCGTTAAAAATCGTAAGATGCAAGGCCAAAGGTAAGAAATGAAGAATCAATTCCTTTTGAAATTGGGTATCAGATCGAGTGTGACACAAGATTGAATTTATTCATTTAATTCAGTCATTCAATTTTGCCCACGTCTACTCCATACCTTAATAATATACAGGGTGTTAAGGGACGTACTTGACTTACTTTAACAAGTGATTCCTGACATTATTTGGAGTAAAAAATGTAAATGAAATTTTGGTCTCCGGTGACACTTTTGATGTTTTTCTACAAAAACATAAAAAATGGTAGTTGTTGAACAGTTGGAGGCGGGGTAAGGGGTTCGTCAGACACCCGGAGTGACCAGTGACGATGTGTGGAAGAATTTTTTTTGTTTGATTTTGAAGAAAAAAATTTTGAAAAAAAAAAGTCGTCAAAAAATGTCACCGGAGACCAAAATTTCATTTACATTTTTTACTCCAAATAATGTCAAGAATCACTGGTTAAAGTAAGTCAAGTACGTCCCTTAACACCCTGTATAGTTGTACAGAGAGTACGTAATAATATATACAACTATATCGTTTGTTGTATACTGATAGTTTAGTGGCGGCACGTTGAGCACCAGATCCATGGTATCAATCCCGGATAGAACGTCGTATAACGCTTGAAATCCAGACTACCTTCGAGTCGTGCCCTTCACCCCGCAGAGATCCGCTGTGGGCGGATTAAACGGCAGTCGTGACAATGAATGGTGGCAGAGAAATTACCTTAAAGCTTGGGAACTTTACCGGCTGGTTTACGAGCCACCCCGCTTCACTCACAGCGAGGGTCGCCTGCTATTCAAACTCTTTGGTCGTCCAACAAATAGGAGAGGCAATTTAAACGACAAGTATATAAAAGATGCCAAGCATAAACTTCATACAATTAACAACTAAAAATTGAGCCCTGCTCTCTTTTATATATCGAACGTCGAAAGAGTTTAGACAAAAATAATCTAAACAAGTTTTTATCGTACGCGATGTGATGAAAACTATATCAACGTCAAAATACTAGTAGGTAATGCTAGGTAATTAGGACAATTCATAATTTTATTGGTAGCCCGTACTTTTGTATTTGAATATCTTTGCCCGTACCTATACGAAATGTTAATTTCTGGTGTCCCACTGGGAACTACTCGATCTCCAGACAAATTATATATTTCAAGAAGCAACACTTATTTATTTTGAAACTGTATTTATAAGTAGAACCGATAGCACCTTTAATAAATTACACACAGACATCGATGTATTTAACACGAACCTTTCAAATTGCATAACAGACTTAACAGAATATTCGATCGAATACGTAAAATAAAAATAAAAATATTTTTGAATGTAGCTATTACTATTAATTACATTAAAGAAAAATGAAACAATTCAACTTTGTATAAACAACTTATATAATGCGCAAATCCGACCGATTTTGGAACAAACGTTCCTTCGTCAGGGAAAGCTTATACTAATTTGACAGTTTAGAACAATGTTTTATTATGGTAGGGGTGGAGCCGTTGCTAGTGGGTTACCCACCCAGTCTACATTATTAACTAGCAACGGCTCTAGTGAGTTACCCACCCAATCTACATTATTTACTAGCAACGGCTCCACCCCTACCATAATAAAACATTGTTCTAAACTGTCAAATTAGTATAAGCTTTCCCTGACGAAGGGACGTTTGTTCCGAAACCGGTCGGATTTGCGCATTATATAAGTGGTTTATACAAAGTTGAATTGTTTCATTTTTCTTAAAAAAGAAACTTATTTTTTTAAGTGAAACTTCTATAGCCCCGCTGAAACGGAAATTACGATTACTGCACCTGCGACGCATCAACTGCACTCATTGGCCACTTTGATTATGATGTAACTTTTAAGGGCTCCCATTGGTTGTGGTAGAAAATTATGCTAGGTCTGCGCTCGTTGGTCGCTTTGATTATGACTTAACTTTTCAAGTATTGGTTGAGATTGTTTTGGTACAGTTTCGCTTCAACCGCGTGTAAACAGCATTCGATTTTTTTTTGTATTTGTTCATAATCTTTCATTCCTCTACTGATTTCGATAGTTTGAGTTAATTAAAATCACTCTCTCTTATTGTTATAATTGATACATATAAAATCCACATTTAACTTAGGAAGTATTTCACAATTCCACTTTTTGTTGCTTCTTTCTCAGAACGGTTTTATAGTACTGTTATTCTTATTTTTTGATGAATCTATTTTAGCATCTTGGATCAGATCTGGTGTTACATGCACAATATTCAAATTAATGGTATAAGGTCATTTACCAAGGCATGTTATAACGGATAAGAAGATAACTAACACAGTCTCCACTAAAAATTTATACAATGCAGTCATTATACCACACGTTAATTACTATAGCAGTTTTATATTTTTAGCCAACGAAGGATTAATGAAACAAATGACAATAGACAATATGGAGCTATGGGAATTAATCTGACGAAAAACGAATATGTGATAATCAAGAAATTGTTAAAGAAGTTAAATATTTGTCTTTTAAATAAATTATTCACTTTAATACTATATTTATGTTCAAAATAATTGATGGACATATACCAATTGAATTTCTAAGAAAAATTTAAAACCTGCCGCAAAACACACACATGAGACAAGAGAAAGATATGAAATAAGACTCCAGTTCAGAAAAATTCTCAGTGTAGAGATTGATTTAGATATTTGGCGAATTAAAAAAGTAAATATAATAAGTTTCTTAAATATGTGATTGATTCATATTAATAATTATTTTTAGTAATGTATCTATAACCTACAAAACTATATAACTATGCCACACTACGAAACTATTAAAAAACCACAAATAAACATATAACGCATGAAGAGCTATTTAAAATCATTTATAATATTAAGCTTTACCCACACATTGAGTTTTCTAAAATAAAGCACTTATAAAACTTTTTTAAAGGCTTTAAAACATTTAAATGACTCTTTATTTTAATCATCATTATTTTTTATTATGTTCCCGTGACCTTATTCCAAGTCCCATTCTTCCTAAACTTTAAATAAGTGTGAAATAAATGTAGGGAATAATAAATTCTTGAAACATAAAATCCGGGAGCCTTCTTTTGGAAGAGGCTTATTGCGGACGCCAAAAGTTTAATGCGATGACATAAACACATTTTTGTGTGTAGGAACTTTCTTTTATAAAGACATTTTATCAAAAAAAGGTGGTTTAAAAGCCTTATACCTAAAGGAGGGAGGAGGGATGACTGTTACCAACTTTCTAAGGACTGTCCTAATTAATATAAGAAGGGCGCGACCAATGGAAAATCATTTTTTGCGATTTCTGAATATTTAATATGAGCTCCATAAATAATTTCCCTCAGGGCCTATGTCATCTTTGGGGATGCTGTGTGGAGGTGTTTTTAAGGAAAGGAAGGAGAGGAGAGTTCTGGGAATGAAAAGGGTTTAAGAGGTGGGTAGGAATCTGGGGTTCAATGTGTCCTGGTCATCCGCCTCCAAGACCTAGACAAACCTCACCCCATGAACCCGGGCACCCTTGCTAAATCACCAAACGCAGCGAACCACTTGGGGTGACCTATGGCAGAGGTGTTGGTTATCCAATAAAGGTTCCCGGGCGGCGGTACCCATTCCCGCCACCCATATGTAAAATATTTTAACACTAGCCTAAAGGAAAATTAAAAAAAAATATTAGTTCATAATTTATCTGATTTTAAAAGTTGACTCCGGAGGGTCAAAACAAAACACAAACAGCAGTAATGGGTAGGTACAAATTGACCCCAAAAATATAAATTTTCGGTGTTTTTCAAGATATAATTTATGTCTGACTTAGGGAAATTATTTAAATAAAATAGTTTCCCTCAGAGCCTATGTCATCTGAAGGGATGCTGTGTGGGGGGTCTTTTTAAGGAAAGAAAGGAGAGAAAAGACTGGGAACGAAAAAGCTACGAAGGAATCTGGGGGTCAGTGTCCAGGAATGGCGTATAAATCCATCCTTTCAACTGCAGTGCGTAGAGAGTCCGGCTGGAGAGGCCAAAAGGCCTTCCTAAACCAGTCTCTCTCAATCCGGCCCGCACGCAGTTGGTGGGCAGACACATCCGCTGCCAATACCTAGACAATCCTCACCACATGAACCCGGGCACCCCTGATAAGTAGCGAACCACTTGGGTTTACCTATGGCAGAGGTGTTGGTTATCCAATATATGGTTCCCGAGGCGACGGTACCCGTTTCCGCCTCCCGAATTGATAAATTTTCCGATTGAGTGAGAGCGAGCGGGACACTGTTTCGACTTCTGTCCAAATTCAAGTGATGATGGTGCACGTTTCATATACAATAAGGAACTCCAATGATAAATATTATGGCTTTAAAAAAATAAGTTCATATAGACCAAAAAACGCTGATTCTGAATATATATAAGTTTTATTTAATAATTTTAAACGCAGAGTTTTTAAAACATTATTAAAAAGTCCATTTTTAATCGGTTCGTAAAAACACGCCGTCATGTTAGCATTATTGAAATTTTAGTGGTGACGTCACCGTAAAGTCATTGTATGGGAATGTATGGTTTGACACAAGCCATCGTTTTAATTTATTCATTTATTTACATACTGTCATAGAGATTTAGTTGTTGTGTTTATTGAAACATTATTTAGGCCTAAATAATGCTTCAAAAATAAAGGTGTCTCTTATTAGTTTATCTCTGTTATTGAAAATATTCAAAAACTACTGCACAAAAAAAATAGTAATGCTACTTCTAGGGAGAATATGGGAGAATACTTCGAACAACGGAATTCAAAATGGCGACGGTTGATCAGCTAATGTCCCGATCCTAAAGTAAATTTTCAGGAGTGATGACGTCACACGATTCACAATGCATACGGTGGTTTTCGGGGGGTCTTGAAAAATTAAAACTTTGTCAATTATTTTATTATTATTATTTTAACTATTAAAAATAAAAATGCAGTTATTTAAGTCAGAAGGTCATTATTCATTAGTTTTTTTTTAAATGGACTGGAGGTCTCTATTATACCGAAACCTCACTTGAACCTTGTCCGATTACATTCGTTTTTAACTTGCGGGGAAATATTGTGACATCCACTCAATCCTCAACGAAAAGATCTATGGCGTAATAATTATTTTTGCACGTACTGGGTCATTTCTGCCCGAGTTCACTAAAATGTACTTGAGCAAAAAAAAAATTAAAAAGATTTTTAAACATGCAGCTCTAGTTACGCCTGAGGTTGAATCCTCCGTAATTAAAAACGTCGCCATCAAAAGAGGTAAAGAAACGATATAATTATCTCCCGGTTCCGTAAAGTATATATTCAGCCTCTGTACCAAGCAGTTTTATTTGAATTAATGTTGACTTTAGATTTTTATACATTTATGTACAAGCTGGTTCCCGGCATGCGTTGCATTGCCATATTCAAAGAAATAAATTGTTTCTTCCTGCATGTCTTTTCCCATGCGTCCCCTTCCCTTCCCGCATTCCCCTTCCACATTCACCGCCTTCCATCGACCCTCTCCTGCTTCCCCGTCCCGCCAACCCCTTCTCCCGCGTTACATATATTCAGTCCCAATACATTCAGTTTACAAACAGCTCGCGTGCCACCTATTACATTTTTTTTATTCAAATTTTCATTTTTCATATAATTACAAATATTAATTAATGTCTGTATTATAAGAACAATCAAATTTGCTACCTAACCTATTTAAAATATCTATAATTCTTGATTTGATTCAGAGTATTAGGCCAGTACTTTAAATTTATTAATTATTTTAAAGAGTTTCCAAAATAGAACTTTGATTTAACAATCATTGTTTTTGTAATGATTACAAAATTTTCAAATATATTGTCATGTGGTTTATAACCATTTTATAAACATTTTTCAACTAATCCGATAAGAACTGGTTCCAAAAATAGCCGGTTCCTCGGATCCACTGTGATCCAGCGACAGCTAGTCACCGAGTTAAAGTAACCGTGACAGGCAATAACGCCATATATAATCTCTGCATATCCGGAAAGATACTTAAATTCTATTAATCCGTAGTACTTATACCTAGGGAAGAAACGTCCACGTGCGAGCTGCTGACGTAAGTGGCGACCTCTTGTTACGAATTCTTGAATTCAAAACCGAATTACAAAGGTAGTTTTATTTGAAGTTCCGCGTACACAGATGTTATGCAACGCGTACGGCGTGATACACGGCTATATAAAATTCAGCATATTAAATTGCAGCCTTTTTCAAACCAAATAAAAATTTGGATATGCAACCAAAATACTTCGCCAAACTGTTGTTTATCTTATCAAAAGGTAGGTATGACAAATATCTATTGCGGATATACCTACGCTTCTATATTTGTTTGTATTTTAAATGATAAAAAAGGGTATTTTTAAAGAATTCAATATTTCATGTTTTTAGAGGCAACTTTGGCAATTATTTCTGAGTTAATGACAATTATTAAAAAAAATTTAGCTCTATTTACTATATAAATAAAATAAAATAAAAATGAATGAAAAAAGTTTTTCGATGCGTGTAAATTAAAATTACAGACGACATATTTAAAATCTAGGTATGCCCAAAGAAATACCTTTTTAATGTTATTTATTTTTCATTGTATTAACGCAGTAGGTAAGGTAAAAATATGTTTTAAATAATTATGATTAACTTCCAAAAAATGTGAAAGTTGCCTTCAAAATTATGCATAATTGAATTCTTTAATGACCAATACACCATAATTTTAAATATCTAGTTCATATTTTTTTAGGTATTTTGATTAAGTTTTAGGTATTTCGGGCACAAATCCAAATTTATGTTTTGTATGAAAAAGGCAGCGCAGCCGTTCCTCTGAACTTGAATAATATGTTGCACGTATTATAACCGTTTAAAAATTATATAGTAGCTTATTTGCTTGGAAAAGAAAATATTCCTGAGCAGAATTAAGCGGAACGTACCTACTATTATACTTTTATGAATATTTTATAAAAATATAATATTTAAATTATTAACAATCACTGAAACACTTTGCAAAAAACATTTCAAATAAAAAAAAAATAGAAGTTAGTAGAATAAGCATAATAATAAATTAAGGGGATTGAATAGAACAATGAACTCCAGCAATAAGCTGTTGGCGGGACTCTTTTATCTCTTTGAATATTTTTAATAAAAATCCTGGCAAGTTGCAGGATAGCCCTCGCTGGGTTTACTTCGTTAGCCGCAGTGTTTACGTTTTAATTGTTTGTTAGGCAAATTGGGTCCACCACGTTACGCCTCTGACTTTGCTGTGCGTCTTGCGGAGATAATTAACTTGAACATTCAACAAAGTAGACGTTTCAGTGGCAGGCAGGAGATATTTAAATGTGATTTTTCAGACGCGATTATAATTACATTTGTACTTATTCGGATTAAAACAACACGGACATTTTTTTTTTATGTGAGTACCCCTTGAGTCTGGAGCCAGTGAGACTACGCCATCCCCAAATTGAGGTATGTTATAAGGCTGAAGGTAGTGGCAAGGGGAACGAGACGAGGAAGAAAAAGGTGGGGAAGTACCTGGTAATTTGTATCTGGTCACCAAACACGGCTAAAGTCATTAAAAGCAACGTTTCAATTCTTAATGGTAGTCCTACACCAGGGTAATACTGAATCTTAAACCGCAAATATACTATTTATTATTTTAAATGAATTAATTGTTAAATAACACAAATTAATAAATAACAACGAATAATAATAACGAAGACAATATAAGCGACACTCAATCGAAAATTTGAAACAGAAAAATTTGAAGATATCGTTACTTCTAGGAATCGAACCCAAAACCTTTTTCTTACCGGGCGGAGCTCTACCACTGAGCTAATGTGACCCTATCCGATTCTATCTGATTCGATCGTATTTAACGGTATCATACTTCCACTAAAAACTACTAACATTATCTTCACGCATTTTTTTTTTGCTGCTATCTTTATATATGATTGCAAGATTCAACTCGAACTAAAAACTACCTAGATAGTGTCTTGAATAAATCTATCCATTTTTTTTTAATATGCGATGTTTATCGACTGTTCTGCAAGTCTAGAATGAATATATATTTTTATTTTTTACTTAATGAGTAAAACCTAATGTCTTCATCAAAAATATAACAATATGCGTATTATTAATTTAGTAAACAAAGAATTAATTCCGATTTGACAGGAAAAGTATTCACAGAAAGTTTGACACTATCTAAAAAGTATCAAGTGAATTTTGAGTTACAGTTTTGTCCGCAAAATGTTCCACGTAAAATTCCTAAATAAACCTCACTCGAAGTGACAGAAGATCCACACATGACCTTTTGGAAAGAATGGTCGTACAAATTGTGAAATAATAATCTGTAATATTACCATTAAATATTATCTGACGACGCGACGATTGAATGTAATCATGTGGTCAGTTTATCAAAACTTTATTGCTTCATTTAGGAATATTTCGTGCAAAACGATTAGTTATTTGCGGTATTGTGTTGTTCTGGTAAATGATGTTAAAGGTAGATAATAACAAATCCGAATAAAGTCATGACAAGCGTCTAATTTAAATACATTAATGTGGTGTTTGGAAACTAGTGGAAAAAGCGGAAAATTTGGTGTTGATTTTGTGAAAAGGGTATAAAGGATGAGTAGAAATCTGGGGGTCAGTATGTCCAAGAGCAATGGACGTGGGAATCCAACCCTCTCACTGAAGTGCAAGGCGATGGGTCGAGAGAGACCTGTTGGAGAGGCCAAATGATCCCTCTCAATCAGTTTATTCCTATCCAGTTCAAAACCTCTACTCATGAACCCGTTCACCTCGACTTAGTTCCCAAAAGTAGAGAATCACTTGGGGTGAAATCACGGATGTTGGTTATCCAATTAATAGTTACATGGGCCGACGGTACCAATACCTGCCTCCCAGATTGTTTTGTTGTGAGCTTTCGTTTTCGAGTAATTCGAGTCCGAAATTGCAATTTTTTTGGTCGCATTCAAAATCTTCGGTCGCTGCGGGATTACTGTGAGCAGTTTGTTAAATTTTTAAATCTGTCGAAGAGTATTCCCGACATCAATGGTTTCTTAAGGCCCCGCAACCGCGCACAAAAAGAAGAAGATGGAGAGATATGTAATTGCGAATGTTAGAGGAGCGCGCTAATATTTAAAGCGATAAAATCGATGCGAAAATTTTTAAAATGTTTAATAAAACACGACGCGTTGAAAATAGAGCAAAAATCAGCATTTACAGAAACGCTATGAATTATTTCATACATATAACTTTTAAAATAACTGAAACAAACGTGTTTATAATAATTTTCGGAGCATACTTTGCGATTTTTTTCTATCGAGGGTATTTTATATAATTTGCGTTGTAATGTCTAGATATTATCTTCAAAAATAACATATATATTTTTAAGAGCTTAAAAACTTCAAATGTTTAAGGGAGATTTGCAAGAAATCGGTAGAATTTCGGGTAGCGGCGTCTGAACCCTAAAGTTGTCGAAAAAATTTACTCGGAAATGTTGAAGTGATGACGCGCCGCCATATTATATAAGGAAAGTATAAATGACTAATAGCTAAAAGAAAGGGGGTTACTTGTTCCATTATTTCGGCAACATTACTGCCTGTTCCCGATTATGCCTCGTTCCGGAATAACATTTTAAGAGGCCCAACGATCTCTCATTATTTAAGACCCTTCGTAAAAATGAAGCGATTTAAATTAAGTTTGAAATGTGCAATGTTGTAGCCGATCCGCGAGGGCTCCCAAGGCGTGGGAAGCGCGCAAAGGAAAAAGGAGAATAATGTTTTCAGACAAAAGTTTTATCCTGTTTGGGTGTAATTCTGTGGAAATTTCGACTGTAAGGTCCATAATGTTCCAATTTACTACCGAATGAAATGATTTGAATAAAAGATTTTCTACAAAAATGTTCCTTTTTTAATAATTCAAATATGCGAGGAGTGATATTTCTACATCAGGAATATTACCTTTTTCGAGAAATGAAATTCATACTCGGTGAGCATAACCTTAGCATTTTATCTGAGCTCACATATAATATCCTATACCTATCTCAATTCGGAATATTTAAGGCGGTTAAATCGCTTTAAATTTCTACCCACACAGGTATGATTCAGCGGAGACGTTATATCTCAATATTTTCTTCAAAGGATGATGACTCGTGATTACGTGAGCACTTGAGGAGAAATTAATTGGTATTTACTTTATAATCGTTTTCACGTCATCATCATGCGTACCTTTCAATCTCGTACTACATAACCTTTCCGTGATGTCGAAAAAGTCGATCATTATATCTAAACATTAAAAAAAAAATCATCGTAAGAAAACGAGATGGCTGTTGAAATACGAAGGATAAAAAGACATAATCGTATCTTTAGAAGCAAGGATTTAATTTATAACAACTTCAGTATGACAGTATTTCTACTTCAAAACACATATTTTTAATCGAAAAAAATACAAAGTGAAAAAATACGCGGTGATACACTGCTTACATCAAATTAATAAATGACAGTCAATCAGGTTTTCCCTAACAAAGCTTGAGATAAGCGATATCTGGTTAGCTGTCATTTGTTAATTCAATAAAATTGGTGTATCGAAAAGTTTGTTTTTTCAATAAATATATAATGTCACACCCAAAAGTATTTGTTTCTTTCGGAAAAAAATATTCTTCGGGTACAAACAGTGCTGAAGATCACCTTTACTTCCGTTCATGAGTTCTTTTTGTGTGCAACAGCCTTAATCTATCTTGTATAGCCTTCGTTTGATGACGTCTAATATCAGACCTTTTATTATTTTTAATTTATAAACTAACGTTTATACAAGATTTTTATGCATAGCACAAAGGGTAACAATTATTATAAGCAATAATTATCAGCCTAAAACACTCATCAACATTGAAAAATCTTCCGAGAAAAGATACTTGCCGCCAACGGGACTTGAACCCGTGTCCTTCTGATTGCCGGTCAGGTGCTCTTGACCACTGAGCTATGGGGGCTTATCAAATACCCGCCAAATAATTCAATGTATACTAGTGTTTCATCAACATAATAAAAAAAGTTGGTTGTTTTCAGGTGGAAAAAATATAATAAGCAGTAATTGTTGAATGAAACACTAGTATATATTGATTTATTTGGCGGGTATTTGATAAGCCCCCATAGCTCAGTGGTCAAGAGCAGCTGACCGGCAATCAGAAGGACACGGGTTCAAGTCCCGTTGGCGGCAAGTATCTTTTCTCGGAAGATTTTTCAATGTTGATGAGTGTTTCAGGCTGATAATTATTGCTTATAATAATTGTTATCAGACCTTTTGTCTGTCCGCAGTTTCCATCCGAGAACCTACTCTCACTGGACATTAACGTAAAATTTATTATTTTAGTATTAAGTTAATAAGTTGTCGAGTACTTATTTGCATATACATACTTCAATTTTGTAATATACGTGATTGGTGTGAGGAATGAATGGAGTTACGGAGTTTCACTCACAGTTGATTTCCTTTGTAATAGTGCTGAAATAACTGTACAAAATGCGTGGGTAATTGAATGAGAGTAGCGAGATCCTGTTTAAACTCGTCTGTTTTACTTGTCTTTAAACATGTTTGATGGTGTCCATTTTACAACAAAATGGTCGCCATTTTAATGGTTCAGTATTTAATGTAAAGCATTAGTGTCACGAACAATATCGTAATACGAGAGGGGATGAGGACTGTAAATCTAATTTGTATGAAACAAGACGGCTGACTGCGTTTTTTAAAGTCAATCACAGGAATTGTCAAATGGAAGGAGAAAGTCCGTACCTTTGATGGGTTCATCTGCTGTCATGGTCCGATCTTGATGCTCGCTGCTTTATGGTGGCTGCTTCCCACGATAACGGCACAACGATGGCTACAATTACCGACAATTTTGGGTATATTAATGAGTATTTTTACGATTATCAGCGAGATTTTTATAACGAGATGTGAACAATATCACGGAGAAATTTCAACTGATTTGATGTAGGTAATTTTAGATTTTTGTGAAATATTGTAGACATCTTAAAAAGAAGATGTTGCATACCCACGTAGGTATGCAACATCTTCTTTTTGTAATAAGTAGGAAATTTCAAGGAAATGAGAAAGACAAAGGGAGAAAATAACAATGAAGGACTTGGGAACATGAGCTTAGTTTTTAAGCTGTTTCAGAACTAAACAATTAGAAATAAAATTTATTGATAATACCTATTACATGAAAAACTAAATATGTAAAAATCAGGGATTTCTTACTAACTCCGCTTTTGCAAGACACATATAATGTTTAATTTGGGAGGCGAATATGGGTACCGTCGTCCCGGGACCATTTATTGGATAACCAACATCACTGCCATAGGCACACCAAATGGTTCGCTACATTTACTACGTTGTGCACCTACTACGCTGCGGGCCGGATCGGGAAAGCCTGGTTGAGGGAGACTTAAACTAGACATTCCCAGATGAATTCTCTCGATCCATCGGCTTGTACCGCAATGGGAGGGATGGATTCATACGTCCGTCACACCTGGACACCCTGATCCCCAGATTTCTACCCACCTCTCACTGTCATTTTTCCTTCCCACAACTTCCTGTCCTCCCTTTCCCTAAAAATAACCTTCAGACAGCATCCGAGGCCCTGAGGAATATATTTTCCTCGGGGCTTCCTGTGTGGAGCTAATGTAAAATACAATTAAAACTACTCATTATTTTTTTGCGTAAGTGAAATCCTCGTGTTCATTTAAACTTTCTTTTTGGCATTTTTCTATAAAAGTTTTAAAATAAAGTTTGAAAATATAATTGTTTTGGCGAATATTCTTTGGACAAATTGTATACTTCCACACATTTTTTTTCAAAATGTTATATGGTTTATAAAGTTAGTAAGTATTTAAATTTAAGTGGGAGGTTAAAGAATACTAAAAAATGTACTTTTTCATAAAACGAAAAAAGTACTTACTTACGAATCAAATTATTTGACTGCACTTTTTGGTTTTGAATTATTAAATAGAAGAACATAAGAAACATATTTTTTACCCGAGGTCTACTGTTCACGGAATTACTCGTTTTCAAACTTGTAAAAAAATATGTAAGAGAAAATTTTTAAAAAATCTGTACAACCTTGAAAATGTTATTAATATTGAAAGTTAAAGAATAATATTACATCTTCGGTACACCAATATTTTCAAATCATTGTGTGAAAATAAATCCACTTCAAAGACTTTCGTAATAATTCTTTCACGTCGTTCCCAAGCGTTCCATCACACTTATATTGGGAACAATAAATTGAACTCTGCCAAGAAACATCGTTCGATGGAAAACACTTTTCATGGGTTTTTATAGCGTAATATTACCAATGGATAAGAAATTGAATTTTTTGGGGAAAGGATAAATCAAAAGGGATTTTATGTGCGCAAGAATAGTAACATAGTAAGTTATGCGCGTCAAATATATTTCTTTTGAAAGTAACAAAAATTCTTAACCTTCCTTTACTCGCGCGTTGGTCTCTCAGACCGATAAATCAGTAATTCGTTGTTTTCTCAAAAATTAACAACAATGCGACTGTAACGTTTTCAGGGCTTCTTTATTTGTTTTTGTTTTGAAGAGTTTTAATTTTCAATGTACATATCTAGTCACTTTATATTCTAAATATTCTGCTATCGGTTTCTTATCTTTATTTGTTGTTAGTTTTTATCTTTGTTTGTTGTTAGGCATTGTTTAGTGCGGCACGCATATTGGTGCTGAGTGGACGTGTGACACTTGTTTACTATTATCGGTCTTTTATGTAAGTAAAAATTAGTACACAAAAATCATAATAATGATTAATTCTTATTTGTACAATATTTTATTAGATTTTAGAGTTTTTTTGAAAATTAAAACCTGAAAAAGTTTACAGAATGAAACAGGTTCTTTGTTTAAAACCACTTTATTTGAGCTTCGTTTTTTAAATTTTCACGGCCAAAAGTATATTCGTTATTTGTTTTTGGGTTGTATGTAGGTACATGTTTATTGTCTTGTATTTTATTATTGTATTATTTATAGGACAATAAATATATAAACAATTTATATGTTTATTGTCTTGAGGAAGGTTGAGGTCAACTGATCCGATAGACAAATATAAATCAAAATAAAGTGGTTTTAAACAAAGAACTTATTTCATTCTCTCTAATGTCAAGCCACAAAGTGGTAGCTTACGTCGATAATGAAAAAGTTTATTTTTGTTAGTTAGAGTACAAAAAATTAAGTTTCTTTAAGGGGCTGAATAAAAAAATATGTTTCTACCAAAGAAAGAAAAATTTCCAATATTTTTATATGTTTTCATTCAATTAAACCCCATTATATAAACTAAATACCAATAATGCTTAAGAGCTAAATAATGAAATCTCGGCCTGAGACACCGTGCGCGAGTATACGACTTATGTCGTTGGGCGAGATTACCTGTATGAAGGTTAAGTACAGGAAAACATTAAATAATATGTTTTTTTTAAGGCATTTTTGGGGTCAATTTTAATGAAATTACTCTTGCTAGATTTGTTTGCTATAATTAACATGATGTTGATAAATAGAGTATTATTTTCCAAAAGTTATATTTCGACACCTATTTTCATTAATGGTTATTATCTTTTTAATGATAATTTAAAAAAAAAACTCATTTGTGCATAATATTAGCTTCTTTGTAAGAAAATTTGAAATTAAACAAATACATTTGTTTGAAGTGTGCGGTGTTCTATTAATTCATCTGATTAAGAATAGGTACAATTCCGATGATCGGGAGATTTCAATAATGCTTCGGTTTGTCAGAGATTACAAGTTAGTCTTGTTTATTATCGTGTCAAATTTACAATGAATATCTAACTAGACTTAACGTCCAATCTGGATGATCTCTGTTAACCTGCGGCGGGGGAACCGATCACTGAAGATGCTCTGCGGTAGATCGGATATGATCACCTATCTTCTTAACCGTTCGATAGTTGTCTCTATCATGCCATGCTGCCAGGGACACCTATTGAGACACCTTAAACTACATTTAACTACGTATACTAACGACATATGTTGAGAGACATTGAAACTACATACTCTAACGACATCTGTTGGGAGACATTGAAATTACGCCCTCGTATATATTTACAAATACTACACTGTTTACAAACACGTTCATTTTAAGTTTGAAGTATGAGGAAAAATATTAAACAACTTAGGCTGGACCGACCGCTGATTTTACCTAACACATCCATTCATATAAGTGAGAGTTAAGAAATTAATACTGCGAAGAGCGCCAGGGAAATTATTTTAATGATTATAAAATTTACTATCAATCTGATATTTTGCAGCTTAAAAATTTATAACAAACTTCTTCAAAACTTGCGAACGCATAAACAAACAATAACGTCAGCTTCACGCATTCAATAACCTCCAAATTTAATAATGGTGAACATAAGTGGAATAACCCTACTATTTCCAAAGTCTACCCTTTCTGAAGCACAGAATGATTTGCCTTTGTAATATGAATGATCTAAACATATTTGAGATTCCCGAAACTTTCACTTAAAATTAGCCAAGTAACGTCGCTAAGTGTTAATTGGTCCCTATTTAAATCTCCTTGCCAAGAGTAGGTACCTACTTCATACAGCGATTTAGTCCTTCGTTGGGTGACAATACCCATCTAGAAGCTGCCATAATCCTTTAGAGTCAGGGTGGATATTAGTGCTTACCGAATGAACCATTCTCACCATATTTACAGTCGAAACACGGAGCAAATAATAATACTTGGCAACTATTACCGGACTTAACAAAGTCATGGAGATTTTACTCCAGATTACGCTGTTATTGTTAGTTAAGTTATTTTCAGCTCTTTCGTTGTCAGTTAGTCTAGACTCTGGACGAGAACTATTTCTGGAACCGTCTTAGACGCTGGAATATACATTGGCAAAACAAAAGCAGCGTTGAAGATCAAAGTGTATAGTCTTAAATGTATATTTGTGTATTGTTCGCGTACATGGAAAACATGCTGGCCAATCAGGAGAGTAACTGAGAGGCTAGGAGATGAATTGCTTAATTGAATTGCCAGAAAAATAAAATATTATTCAGGATTAGCTCTCTAGGAGTAATTAATAATAATAATAATAACGTAGTATTTTTATAACGCAGTTTTGTGATATTTCACTTCAAGTGCGCTTAATTATAATAAACTTAAAATTAATCCTATAGTGTTCCTTACGAGTCCTTACAAAATACAAAATTGATTAAATTATGTGAAACAAAGAATATACAGTATATACAAAGCAATTCCTAAAGAACAATTTTAACAACAAGAATTCTTAAAACTAAATTAAAATAAAGAATAGGAGGCAGTTTACGTTTAGAAATAATAATAACAGAGTGTACAGAGTAACAGTGTGAAACAAAGAATATATACTCGTATATACAGAGCAATTCCTAAAGAACAATATTAACAAAAATAATCATTAATACTAAATTATAATAAAGAAGAAGAGGCAGTTTACGTTTAGAAATAATTATAACAGAGTGCATATAAAACTATAGTAAGGAGGTAATCGAAACCAAACAATTACCAGAAACTTGAGGAAACATGGCTTATTACAGTAGATTGAAAACGAGTTAAAATTGATGAAAGGTATGATTTTTTAAATAAGTTTGTTTTTAAAGCTCTTTTGAATTCAGCCAAGTTCTGGATATTAGTAAGAGCTGAGGGAAGTTTGTTCCAAATAAGCGGGCCAGTTACACGAAAAGATCGATCATAATAAACAAAACAGTTAGTTAATTAATAATAATAGGAAAAAAATAATAAATTTAAAAAAAAATTCTGTCGAATTATGCTCAATCGCATAATATTCTTTTCAAAACGTCCACTACACTACTCGCTTCGACGCTTCGACGAAGTCCTCGACGAAGTTAGCCGAAGTTCGAAGCGCGTGTCTACACTACTCGCCTCGAACTTCGGAGCACTTGGAGTCCTTTGACTCGGGCCAAATACCGACAATAATTATCGAAAGTCAGGCGAAGCGAAGCGAAGTTGCACGAAGCGAAGTGAAGTTAGTGTCTACACTATCGTATTCGATTAACTTCGATCAACTTCGCGAGTAGTATAGTGGAGCTACAACGTTCTTTTATTTTAATCAAATGAAACAATTTTACTTTGTTTAAATAATTAGATTTTTTGTTGACGTCGTCGGTTGCTTACAGCCACTGTTCCCAATCCCACTAATCAATCACTAAGCCGAAACTAAGGTTAAACACTGCTCAAATTCAAAACTACGCTCTTTCCAACATATAAACATCGCTTAAGAATCGCTTAAACTAAGGAAGCCGGACACCTGGATTAAGTTCGACTGAGCAAAGCAAAGTTATAAAAAGTATCAACAGAGTGGCGTTAACGCCACGAAGTACCGACGCGCCGGCGGCAAAGGTCAAGCTGATACTTTATTTTAAATATATTTTATGCATTTGTTTAAAAAATATGAAATGCATATTTATGGTTAACAGTATTTAAAAAAAATTATGTGTGTTAATATTAAATACAATGTTTAACTCTTTAATATTAATTTAACATCGAAAGTTTTGACTTTGATGCCATTTTGGGCGGGGCCAAAGTCGGCGCGGTACCGATGTTCAACGATAAAATAATTGGGAACAACGAGAATCGAGCGTTACCTAAAATACTTAGAATTGCTTAGGTTATTGTAGTACAAACAAATTGCTTAGGTTATTGTAGTATGTATTTGTAATTATCCATGTATTGGATCATTCGGAAACGTTCGGGTTCCGACGAAGTTTGTCGAGCGGCCCGCGGTGCTCTCTGAGCCGATGCAGCCGTCGGCGCGCGCAGAACTATTCGAGAAGCCTTTGTAATCACTCGCGACGTTAGACAATAATACAGTACTATCGAATCCATTGTACATCATAATAAAAGACGAAAAGAACTTACGTGTACATATTATTATTTGTGGGCTAGTAAGGCCACAATAAAGAACATTACAGTTATGGAAGACTCAGATGGTCTATCGAAAAGTTAGAAACAGCGAGCGTTAGTGTATTTTTTTTGCCCTGAGGAAGAAAATGTTGTTCCAAAACCAATAAAAATATATTGGTATTTAAACAAAGTAATGTTATCGCTCGAAAAAAAAATTAGCACGGCCGAAAATCTAACTCCTGGTCAACTGCTTGGAAGGCAGTTGCCATGCTAACCATTAAACCACTATTAGGTACCTACACGAGCAGCGTCATAAATTGTAATGAAAATATTTCGACGGCCTCTGAGATCGAGGGGTAAGGCTGTAGACTAGCAATTCAGAATTCAATACTTCCTCTTTCCCATCGCATTTCCCTCCTCACTACCTTCAGCCTTACAACATACAATTGGGGACGCCATAGTCCCAATAACTCCAGACGGGACAGATGGGACTCTTCCACGTAATGCACATAAAAAATAATAATTATTATTTTTTATTTCTATATTTAGAATGTTATAGACATCACATCACATCCATTATATTGTTTAAAATCCCTCAGGCCTCGGGCATGGTAACCAAATACGGTTTCAAATTTTATAATTCTAAATTGAACGAAAACATAAAAATGGTTTTAAAAATGGCTGACCTTCTAACTAAAATTATCGATAGAGAAAAAAGTAAAAACCCACATATATTTTATCAGACAAATGTATTCTAAACGTTATCCACTTTTTGCCGTTTCCTGTAAAAATAGTTAGTAAACAATTCCCAAAAATTTTTTTATTTCAAATACGGCTGGAAACTTTGGTTTCATAAAGGTTGAACCTTTTAATTATTTTGTGGATAATTTTTTTAAATTTTTTATTTGAATAAAAAGCGTGTTTTCTCTTTCTAACACCGTTTAGAAGTTTAGATCATATATCTCACCATGATAGTAAGGGAGACCGATATGAATTTTTATCGATATGAAATTACTTCGAACGAATATGTAGGTTTAATGCACGTTTAGTAATTGCCATTGATGAATACTTTTGACCAATTTGGTCACAGCTTTGATTGACAATTTGGACTTTGAATATGAATAAAATTATGGTGATTAATTGAGTAATTCGATAAAGGTCATAGATTTAAATAGATAACTGGACATAGAGTGCGATGAAACCTGTCATAAATATGATTATAAAGCCTTGTTTGACCAAAGCTTTAAATGGTGAACCGGAAATTTAAGGTTATGACAGCCATAATAAATTAAATCATACGTGTTTGACCACGGCTTCACGCGCTGACGTTGAATATGATAAATGTTTTAAAAGCTCTAAAATATTACCCGGAATAGAAAATTCAGTCATAGGTACTAACGCGTCCTTCATATACTAATACGTCCATTTTATTTTACCAGTTTATGTTATTCAAAATAATTTTTTTTAAACTTTGAAGTTGATAGATTTTATCATGCCGTATTACGCTACCTCTTACTTTAGCCAACGTTTCGACATTACATCATTTTAATTTTTTTTTCGTGAATACCGCACAAAAGTCCCAACTGCTCCCAACCGCCTATAGCCAGTGAGACTAGCATCCCAAATTGGGGTATGTTGTGAAGCCGAATGTAGTGCGGAGGTAATACCTGGCCATTTAGATCTAGTCATGAAAAACGGCTAAAGCCGTTTCAAGCAACCTTTCAATTCTGAATGGAGATATACTGCGGAATACTTCCACCCTACTACACATGTGCACTGACGATGGACACCGTAATGCTGTCCGAAACGTTGGCTAAAGAAACAGAGCACAACACGGCCTAATAACCCTAAAATAAATCACGATAAGTGTGAATTTGATTGTACCAAGATTGTAATCAAGAATATTGCTATTGGGTTGTAATAAGTTCCAATAAATTTTATTTCGTTGTGGGAGTTTAACACATTTGCTATTTTTTAATGCCCAATGACACACTTCATTGATTTAGACTAAATTAACCTGTTTTTATTTCCTTCAACAAGGCATTATACCCCAAAAATAAATCATTATAATACTTTTGATCATGAAAATTTCAAATCAGCTGCGCTTACCATTTGGAACTTCGTAAATAATATTTAATTGATGTGTGAGTAGGTACCTATGCCGATGTAAAATATATGCCAGGAAAGTAGAAAAAACAGCATAAACAAATCAACTCGTTGAGATCTCAGTATATTTACATATGAAGGTATGAGAGTCTCACACTTGATGCGATGAATAAATTGAAGCTTTTCTTACCGTTTCGCTTTATATAAAATATTAGCTTTTGCCCCCGGCTTCGCTCGCGTAGTATTAGGGGAGTTCCCACTCCGCCTCCTCCACCTTCCCTATCCCCACTCCGCTCCCTTCCCCCCACCCCCACCCTTCCCCCCTCCCCAACCCCCCTTCCCACTGCTCCAACCCCCTCTTCCCCCCCTCACCACACCATTCATACCCGTTACATTTATTTTTCAAACAGCTCGCGTGCCACCTCTTCAAGCGTAACAATCAAACACACGCAGTTTCGAATTGATAATATTAGTATAGATTAGTATAATTTTAACTATCAATGGGATCTCCATACTAACCTAAACAAAAAACAAAATGACAGCGCATGTCAAATAATTACTTATAGTTACCAAGCAACGCTTTGCTTTTCGTCTGGACAATAAACGTATAATTAATAATTTCATAACGTCAGAGCTTACCAATGTATATGTACAGCCTATTAGTGAAAGAATTTTTAAAGTAAAGTAAAGAAAAGTAACAAACATTCATCCATACAAACTTTCGCCCTTATAATATTAATAGGAATAGGACGATAAAGTCTGCTAAATAATGTATATTTAATTAAAAAATTATGAAGGCATATAAGAAACAACTTTAAAAAATAACTTTGCTTTCTTGTGAAATAATTTCGCTTTTGAGCTAAAATCAGATATTTTTAGACTCCGTTTACCAAGCGATTTTTATGCCAATTACCGAAATTCATCATTAGGTACATTATTTAAGACTCCCTAAGAATATACATATTTTTGGCTTTTGTATTCCTCTTCCATAAAGCATTCGGTCTTTCTTTTTACAATTGAAATTAAATATTTGAATTTAAAAGCGCTACAAAGTTAACGATAAAAGACAATATCATGACAAGTTCACATCAGTTCTGTCTAAGGTGATGGAACGTGTAATCAACGACAAACTGCTCACATACCTCGAGAAGAACAAAATTATTAACGACCGTCAATACGGATTCCGGCGGAACCGCTCGTGTATGTGACGCATGTTTGGGGTCGGTGAGACCCAAAACGGTTGCACTGTACATTTCCAAGGTCTTTGACTGGGTTTGGCACCGAGGACTTGTCAACAAACTGCCTTCTTACGAACTTCCCGCATTCTTGTGTACGTGGATTGCCGACTTTTTGAGGGAGATGTCGACTCAGACGATAGCCGATGGTTTCACCTCTTTCTCACACTCAATAAATGCTGGCGTCCCACAGGGATTGGTTCTATCTTCGACTTTGGTTTTGTTGCACATCAACGACCTTTTTTGTCATGTGCACCAATTCACTGTTACGCCGATGACAGTAGAGTCCATGATAGCTTTTTGTTTGACAAGCCGCCCCCAAAGGGCTCACAAACTCCAACGGCTCGGAGGGCTTTGAAGCAAAGAATGGACGGTTACCTCGAGAGTGTTTTCTCTTGGGGTAAAAATAATCTCGTTGAATTTAATGTTTCAAAGACCCAATCTTGTCTGATTACGTCTAAAAGGGATCGAAATGAAAATCTAGTACGTTTCAATGGAAGCAATCTTCCGAACAGACCCTCCATTGATATGCTTGGTGTAACCCTAAGTGACCAGCTCAGGTATGGGGGCTCCTGTGTGGAGTTAATGTAAAAAAAAACAATAGGTTTACCTAGAAAATTTTAGGTGATACTGACACTAAACAGATATTTTAAATAGAACAATGTTTTTATTGAGAGTCTTTGCGGTGGTTTTAAACGCGTCTCAAACTTCAGAAATAGTTTGGGCATCTCGCATGTAGCTTCACAAAGAGCTTGGCAGTCTAATGGAGAAGTTTCCGGTGTTAGTAGTGAGTATAATTAGTTATGTTAATGTTCTGAGCTGCCTAGTGCCTAGCCTGGCTCATACATAATGAATACCAAAAATCTTCTACAAGGGAACTAAGACGACGCTCAATCAAGTTCATACTTAGTACAAAAGTAGCGAAGATCCGTGAAACATCACGGGCAAATAAAAAAAAAATGTGTTTTCATAAATACAAATGGACTCCTCGTTATGTGAACTACCGAGCATCATATTTAGCAGTACGGTCGAACGATAAGGATTGATAGGATAACTTTCGGTAACTTCTCATTGTTGAACTTCAAATCGCCAATTAATAAGTAACAGTTTACAATGACTAAGTGTTCTTAATATGTTCGATGTCGACTGTTGTACGTTAATGATCTTCAGTTTCCTAGGGAACGATAAGAAGTTAGCGAATGTTATTCTATCAATTCTTATCGACCGACAATGCTAGGACCCATAGTATTTTGTTCTTGTTAGCAGGTTGATATTTTGACCTATTTTGTATTTTGTTTTGTTTTTTTTTATTTTTTTATTATTTTTTTTTACATGAGCTCCACACAGGAGGCCCTGAGGAAAACAATTTCCCTCAGGGCCTATGTCATCTTTGGGGATGCTGTGTGGAGGGTTTTAAGGAAAGGAAGGAGAGTTGAATTCTGGAAAGGAAAAGGGTTTAAGCAGTAGGTAGGAATCTGGGTTTCTGTGTGTCCTGTTCATCCACCTCCAAGACCTAGACAAACCTCACCCATGAACCCGGGCACCCCTGCTAAATCACCAAACGTAGCGAACCACCAGGGGTGACCTATGGCAGAGGTGTTGGTTATCCAATAAAGGTTCCCGGTACCCATTCCCGCCTACCAAATTGAGACATTAGCGAAACTGCGGAAATGAAAACAATTTATCATTATATATAACATTTTCATGCGGTTTTCACCCATAGATAGAGTGATTCATAAGGAAGGTTTAGGTATATAATTTGTCAAGGTTTTGTGTAAATTAGTTAAAATATATAAAGGAGAATGTCTGTATGTGGTGAACGACCAGGCTGGCAAGCGGGCGGTGTGGATTTTATTTGTATGCAAATTAATAGATGGCGGTGGTTATAAAGGTTTGGTAACCATTTGATAGTAAGAGCAACGCGTGGCCGGATCAGCTAGTTAAAAATAAAATATTATAGGTAACTAACGAGCAACTAGCGTCATTGGCACCGGTGCATAGTCGGGAAACACGCCAAGCGCGCGCCCAACATATGTACACGGTTGACATTTGTCACATGAGAACGGGTCGCTTCTTCGTTCAACAGCTCGTTCTTTAGTTCAACAGTTGGCTGTGGAACGATTTGCCGGCATCTGTGTTTACTCCTTCCTACAACATGGGTCTCTTCAAAACCAACGTTCACTACTTCCTCTCACCGACCAAAATCGCAAAGGTAAGGTTCAAAAAGACCCTCCACAAAGCATCTCAGATGACATAGATCCTGAGAGAAATTATTTTCCTCGGGGCCTCCTGTGTGGAGTTAATGAAAAAATAAAAAGAAATCAAAGTTTTAATAATAATAATAATAATGTTTGGATGATTTCTATAGCGCCATTTTCGTGAGAAAATCACCCGAAGGGCGTTTAGAGAGCAGCGTTGTGTCATCTGCGACAGAGTCAAAACCGAATATAGTATTTATAATAATAACGAAGATTTTTTTTTCTGAATTTTTTTTTCAATAATACTTTTTTTTTTTATTTCGGCCTCAAAAGCTTTGATAGAGCTTTTATTTAATATTTAATATGATCATATTATTATTACTCATTAAGTTGCCATGTCAAAATCAAATAAATTATAATACTAAAGCGCTGGATTTATCAAAAACATCAAATAGGGATTAAAGCATGCTCCAGACAGATTAATAAAATACCTACAACGTTTGATGATATGTCGAAAACAGATTTCAATCACTTTAAATAAAAAACAACAAGTACTTACTTTTTAGAGTACTAACTAACATAACATTGAATAACCAACACCCCTTGTAGGTTACCCCAAATAATTCGCTACGTTTGATGACTAAGCAGGGATGTCTGGGTTCATGGGTGAGGTTTGCCAAGGTCTTGGCGGCGGATGCCTTTGCCCATCTATTGCGAGGAAGGCCGCATCGGGAGATATTGTTTAAGAGAAACCTTTTGACCTCTCCTGCTAGACTATCTCGACCCATCATCTTGCACCGCAATGAGAGGGATGGATTCACACGTTCGTCACTCCTGAATACATTGACCCCCAGATTCTTATCCATCACTCATATATTTTTCTTTCGCAGAACTTCCACCCTTCATTTCCTAAAAATACCACAAGGATAATATAGGACCTTAAGAAAATTACTTTCCTGGGTTCATGGATTTATCTACCGCGTGGCGGGCCGGATCGGTAGAGATTGGTTGAGAAAGACGTTTTACTTCTCCAGCTGAACTCTCTTGACCCATCCCCTTGCACTGCAATGGGAGGGATGGATTAATACGTTCGTCACTCCTGAACATATTGACCCCCGATTCGTACCCACCACTCATACATTTTTGGTTCCCAGAACTTTCTGTCCTTCCTTTTCCTAAAAAAGACCATCTAGGCAGCACCCCGAAAGATGACACATTCTCTTCAAAAAAGATCCTGTGTGGAGGGGCTGTAAAAAAATAAAATAAGTTAGAAAAACTAGACAAAAACCAGTGGGACTTGAATATTTCTAATGAGAAAAAATGTTGTGAAAGAGAACATTCCCTTAACTCACGGTCTAAGCTCCTACCATGCCAATCTGCTGAAACCAAATGGAATTTTACACGAACCCTTTTATTTTTAGAAAAAATACCCCATTAAAATCCGATATTGAATGA
The DNA here is from genome assembly GCA_929108145.2 of Limnephilus rhombicus. NCBI lineage: Eukaryota > Metazoa > Arthropoda > Insecta > Trichoptera > Limnephilidae > Limnephilus > Limnephilus rhombicus. Next base: position 40,915,169 of record OV815278.1, read on the forward strand.
TTAAACGAAAGCATCCCTTATTCCCGTAAAATAATTGGAAATCCACTCATTAACAAGATTAACGACATCGTTAATGAAACATCCGAGCGGCGACTACAGGCAGATGCTGACTAGATTTTCTGTCTCAGTGGAACATCAAAAACTAGCAGATAACACTCTAAGATGGGATAATCTAATTAGGCGCTAGAGATAAACTACAGGTGAATTGAGAAGGGGTAGAAATAACAGGATAAAACATTCGCTTAGTTACATACTTGGATCCGTTTACGCTACATTCGCAGTAACATGTGACTTTGTTACAAGTTTCTCTACACGTGTTCTTATTTGGTCGAAACCAAATAGAAAACTAAGTTTTTTTTTCTCCTTAGAAGAATAACGAAAAATAACGTGGTTGCGATCGGGTTTTAGGTGGTAGAACTTGGCAACAAAGCTACCAAGGCAACCTACAGATTAACTACTATGAGAGTCATGACGATTTTCAAACAAACTATTTTAATTATTATTTTTTAATTTATAAACTAACGTTTAGACAAGATTTTTATGCATAGCACAAAGGGTAACAATTATTACAAGCAATAATTGTCAGCCTGAAACACTCATTTACATTGAAAAATCTTCCGAGAAAAGATACTTGCCCCCAACGGGACTTGAACCCGTGTCCTTCCGATTGCCGGTCGAATGCTCTGACCACTGAGCTATGGGGGCTTATCAAATACCCGCCAAATAATTCAATATATACTAGTGTTTCATTCAACAATTACTGCTTGTTATATTTTATATATTTTATAAATATAACAAGCAGTAATTGTTGAATGAAACACTAGTATATATTGAATTATTTGGCTGGTATTTGATAAGCCCCCATAGCTCAGTGGTCAGAGCATTCGACCGGCAATCGGAAGGACACGGGTTCAAGTCCCGTTGGGGGCAAGTATCTTTTCTCGGAAGATTTTTCAATGTAAATGAGTGTTTCAGGCTGACAATTATTGCTTGTAATAATTGTTAAACTATTTTAAAATTAATTTTAACTTATTTATTTATCTAAGCGCTCCTTGTGATTTTACATTTGCATAGATACAAAACATATAAAGAACATGTACGTAATAAAGCCTGGAATAGACTGCCACATGATTTAAGAATGATCACAGACCTTAAGGACGGTTGTATCAAAAAATTTGATGGGTTCATCAAATATTTGAAGTTAATTTTCATGTTCTGTGTAAGTTCTATTCTAGTTCTGTTGTTATTTCAGTTTTAAGAATGAACTAACCTATAATGATATAATAACATAACTTGGTTATTATTACCCCAGCGTCTGCTAGGGTAACAATAGTAATTAACGTATGTTATTTTTTAAGATAATAATATTCATGCATTTGCCCCGCCGAAACGGTAATTATATGAAATTCCCTCGATAGAAAAAATCGCAAAATATTCTACGAAAATTGTTATTAGGCGGTTTTTTTGTTATACAAGCATGAAACAAATTGCAGTGTTTCTTTAAATGCTCTTTAAGACACTTTCCTCGAAATTTTTGCTCTATTTTAAACGAGCCATGTTTTATTAAACATTTCATAACTTTCGCTTAAATATAATCGTTTTTGATATTTATTTTGTGGCACCATTTTAATTCAAAATTAATAGATTTATTTGATTTTATCTTTTCTTGTATTTAAAAAAACCGACATGTTTCGAGAGCGATACTCACTTCCTCGGGGTTTACTTAAAACTAATTATAACAATATACTTAACGGTATCAATAGTGTACGGTTAAATACGTGTTAAGTGTAATAAATGATACATTGTAATAATAGGTGTAAAGTTTGTGAGAAAAGTGAAATAAAACTAAATAAATAGAGTTTTTACATCTGTATGGTTTAGCCATAATTTTAACTCTTTTATGAAATGCGGAAGTTTAGTTGCAACTTGAATATGTTTTGGTAAACTATTGAAGGTACGAGGTCCAATAAAGCTACTGTGAGTTTGCATTTGTTTTTTGAGTGTTTGGGGGGTATAGAATACATTATTATTTCTAATGTTGATTCTGTTTACATTTTTTTCGAATTTGTTTACGTTTTTAAAGATATATTTCATAGTTTGCAGTATAAATAGTTTACGGAGACTGAATAGTTTAGATTCTTTGCATAAAGCGTCTGTCGAAAATGTTTTAATTCTATTAAACATAACTTTGATAATATAATTTTGAGTTGTTTGTAAAGGTTTTATAAAAGTATCAAGCGCACCACCCCATCCTATTATTCCATACATGAGTGAAGATTGCACCAGAGAATAATAAATCATTTTCAATTTGTCAATATTTAATACTTCTTTAAGTCTGTAAAATATGTACGTAAGATATCTCAATTTAGAGACGGTATTATTTATTTGTGATTGCCAATTTAAATTTGTATCAATACATATACCCAAATATTTTATCTTTTCAACTTTTCCAATTTCAGAGCAAGATGAGCATATTACTTGATTACAGTTAGCATTATGAATTCTAATTTTAAGGTTATTGGGGGGTTTGTTTTTACTGTTTTTATAAAAAGGTAGGTAAAATGTTTTATTGTAGTTTAGGAAGAGTCTATTACTATTTAGCCATGATGAGACATGTGCAATACATTTTGATGCATTTAAATAAGTTTCAAGCCAGGATTTTCCGTTTACAATTATTACTGTATCATCAGCGTAAGATACAATATCACCAGGGATTACAACATTACATAAATCATTTATATATATTAAAAACAGGATTGGGCCAAGCACAGTACCCTGTGGTACTCCATTTTTTATCCTCGTTTCAGTACTATAAAAATTCCCTATTTTGTTTTTTGTTTTCTGTCTTTGAGATAGTTAGTGAGAATTTTGAGTGTATCTTTTTTGAAACCTATTTGATTAATTTTTTTTATAAGTGTATTGTGATTTACCGTATCAAAAGCTTTTCTTAAATCTAAAAATAAAGCTAGACTTTTTTTATCAACAGATGTGTACAATTTTTTTGTCAAATCGAATATTGCATCTTCAGTGCTTAGTTTACTTCTGAAGCCATATTGATTTTGGATTAGTTATTGAATTCCGTTTCAGATTTTGAATAGCAGAAGAGGGCAACTGTCATATTGTTGTCACCAACAATATTTTTCGAATATTCTTATCAATACTCGTTTTCTGTCGTAAATCAGCAATTAATTACATTCCAAAATTTATTTTCATTCTCCAATTATTTTAAAATGATACAATTTTTGCAGAAGGAATAATTTAAACATTCTAGAAATATTTGATATTTTTCCTGAAAATCAAGTAAAAAAAAATACCTTTGCCCTCCGTTCTTATAATATAATATCTTTGACAAGAATTCTAGATTCATCGTAGCGTGGAATCGTCCTCTGAGGGAACATATTTATAAATGTGTGTTTTTCCTTCTCTCGACCTCCTTATTATTTCTCGTTTAGAATCTTTTTACCGAGAAGTCAACATTTTTAAAATTTTGCGATAAAATTTTCGAGTAACGTTTATCGCTGTAACGCGAAAAATCTCATACTTTCATTTTGTTATTTTTTTCCTCAAGCTGTATTATTATTTCGGTAGGATTTTACTTTTTTACAAAATTATCTGGCAACAAAAAAAACTTTTTTTTTTTGGAATAACTTGACAAGCAAAACTTCAAATTGTAATATTTAATAATCGAAGACAGTATCTACGACTCTCTTGAAAAAAAGGACAAGAAAAAGTTGCGGTAGATGCAATCAACATGTTTAAATAAATTTTAGATAATTTGCAACGAAGCTATTCAATGCACTTCCACTTGTCATTAGGTAAAACTTACTTTAAATGTTAATTAAATAAATGTAAAGCAACCAAGTCAAGACAGATTTAACATGAAAGATTTTTATCAAAGCCAATTTATAATGGTAGGGGAGACCTAGAGGCTAAATGGGTGGTTACTCGAGCATTGTTGGGACCTATTGGATTGAGGAGATTAGATGCTAAAAAGAAAAAAAAGTTTACATGAAGTATGCCCTTTCACTGGTGGGGGGAGGGAGTATAAATTTTTTCAAAAATTAAAAAAGAAATAGTCACAATGACATACCAGAGCACGTCAGCTATTAACAGCGTATACGCCCTACGTGTTTCTGGTAAAGGAGAGATATTAATTTGACAACTTGTTGGTGGTGGCCGTACGAAGAGATAGAAAATTGAAAAAAATAAATATATTCGAGCTTGTCAGATATTCAGTAGGAATATTAAATGAACCCTAAAAGATATCTTATTCAAAAGACTGACGATTTGGACGTAACCAAAACTCATGGCAAATTTTTTAAAATGTAAAAAAAATCGTGACGTAGTGCAGCGGTAAGGCGCTTGACTCGCATTCCGAAGGTCGCGGAATCGAATCCCGACGTGACAAATACATTTTATTTGATTAATTTGTGTATTTCACAATTAATTCATTTGAAATAATCAATAAAGCACGTTCCAGAGTGGAAGATACTCTCAGTATCGCCCTGGTATAAGACCACCATTCAGAATTGAAACGTTGCCTGAAGTGGCTTTCGCCACATTTGGTGACAAGATCTAAATAGCCAGGTACTTCTCCACCTTCCTCTTTCCTATCTCCTTCCCTCCCCACTACCTTCAGCAAAAAAAAAACAACTCGAGTACGTCAGATTTTTATACAGATGGTTTAGTTTGATGTCCTTGTCGTGCTGACCTATAATCTGACAATTATGTTGAGGGATTTTCTTAATTCGGCAGTTTAAAAATTTTTTTTTTTTTATCACTGAATAGAATTACAATGAAAAAAAATATATGTAATAATATATATTACAACAAAGTCCAGGCATGAGTAAGGTCCTGGGTAGAATTCCTAGCTGCGTCTGAATCTTTTTATGATTTTCAAGTCTCAAATTTCCATTTGAGAGTCGCATATATTATCTTTAATGATTAAACAATTTAAAAAATATATTTATTAGAGTAGCGTGCTTCCTAGATATGACAACCTAAAGCCTCACCCAAGAGAAAAAAAAATATATATTATTCTTAGAATGTACTACACTCCTACACGATAAAACAAGTTTTCATTCAATTACGAAACTGTATCCTAAAACAACATTTATTATTTTAATGTATTGCATGTTACGGGGTTGTTACAGGAAAAATTAACTGCCTACATACATATTATATAAGTATGTACATTCAAATTTTATAAACACACGCGTTGCATGGAAATGCTGTATGACAAAAAATGCTATTTCTAGTAAAAATACTGCGATGCCTAAATTTGAAATAATTAATTTGATCTAGGTTTCTTCGAACATGGTAAAAAACTGAAACCAAAATAATCCAAGACCGCAAAAAAACATGATGCTGATGGAAGTGAAAATAACCGCTGTTGAACTACAAGAAGTACGGTATAACGTGAAGGAATAAGAGATGTAGGAAATAGAAGAGATTGAAGAAATATCCGTTTCACCATGGTGCCAATACCAGCATTGATTGGGAGACCGTTTATAAAACTTGTGAATCTGTGGAACCAGGAGGGGTGGTCATTGGTCAAGCACCTTATGTCAACGGTGGCGAACCTTAAAATATATATCTAAAATTTGAAACATGGAAGATAGAACAGTTGATGTACCAGTGCGCTAACCGAGTACTAGAGACCATCTCTAAATCAATCTCAACAAATATTTTCTCTATGAAGCTTTAAAAAATTCTTTATTAAAACTTAATTTTAAAAACATAGTTATTATTTTTTAATTGATAAACTAACGTTTAAGACAAGATTTTTATGCATAGCACAAAGGGTAACAATTATTATAAGCAATAATTATCAGCCTGAAACACTCATCTACATTGAAAAATCTTCCGAGAAAAGATTCTAGAGAGAGATTTAACACTAACAATGTGAAAAAATATAATAAACAGTAATTGTTGAATGAAACACTAGTATATATAGAATTATTTGGCGGGTATTAGATAAGTCGCCATAGCTCAGTGGTCAGAGCACCTGACCGGCATTCAGGGCACGGGTTCAATTCCTGTTGGCGGCAAGTATCTTTTCTCGGAAGATTTTTCAATTTAGATGAGTGTTTCAGGCTGATAATTATTGCTTATAATAATTGTTACCCTTTGTGCTATGCATAAAAATCTTGTCTTAAACGTTAGTTTATCAATTAAAAATAATATTTAATATTTGACAAGTTAAAGTATTTCCCCAAAAATGTAGACATAATTTGTCTCGACGCCACCTAGCGACAGATTTAACACTAAAAATGTTTCTCTCGCAAAAAATAAAGTTGATTGTTTTCAGGTGGAAAAAATATAATAAACAGTAATAATTGTTGAATGAAACACTAGTATATAATGAATTATTTTGCGGCTATCAGAAGGATACCGGTGAAGTCCCGTTGGGGGCAAGTATCTTTTCTCGGAAGATTTTTCAATGTAGATGAGTGTTTCAGGCTGATAATTATTGCTTATAATAATTGAAAACCTTAGATTTAGATTTATCGAGAGACCAAAAGTGTTTGAATTTTTTATAACAATTAAAAACCCGATAAAAATGAATTTCATATAAAAAAGGTATTTAACCTATGTTTTAATAATTACCCAGAACAAAATAATCACAGGGGAAGACATGTAGTAAATCTATTAATCTAAAAAAAATATGAGTGTAAATTGAAAATCGTAGAGACATAGTCCTATTAACAGTGTTAGCCTCATGTGGCCTCCCAGGTAAGTATGGTCCTGTATATTTTCTGCCTATACAGAATATAAATAATACAATATACCTAAATGTACATTTTTTCCGCAGCATCGCTTTCATTGATCAAATCATTGTACATATACGAAATAAATACAAGGCAAAGTGCTACCTTCTTCTGTGACAATTTTAAAACAAACTATGAGGCTCATACACCTATAAATAGATTAAATCATTTTGCTAATAAATTTGGAAATATTGTAGACATGTTTGCAGATTCTGTATTAGATATAAAAAGAAGTCTTTATAATTATTTTAATGAAATATATGATTTTGGTTTTGATTATTTTTTATTATTATTTTAATCATTATAATTGTGGACTACGTACCTGCCTAACTATTTTATCTATCCCTGTAAAAGCCCACTAGGGCGTAAATAAATAAATAAATATAGTTTCGTAGCAGTGATCGATGAACAGGGGAATGCAATTTTTAGCCATAATAATATGTTGTAATGTCTGGTTGTAGTTGGAACTAAGATTGTAGAAATAAGTTTGTACAGCCCGCTTGCAGTGATTTTTACAAAAACAGCGCTATACATACATTCAAATATTATTATACACATTAAAAGAATAAATTAATATTTTAAATCTAATGTTAGTATTGAACTTGGTGATTTTTACAAAAACAGCGCTATACATATATTCAAATATTATTATACACATTAAAAGAATAAATTAATATTTTAAATCTAATGTTAGTATTGAAATAATGGTAACAGAAATAAAATAGTACCAACTTAACAAATCTAATAATTAATTCAACCCTAGAATCTTTCTAGTGCACCTGCGAGGCCTTTTTACCTCTCGTATTTACCAAAAAGAGGGAATTCTCCTGTATGCTTTTAATGAAACATCTTAGTGAGCAAGCAAACATTTCTCCATACGGAGGCAAGTACACAGTGTAGAGAATACCTGGAATATTGCTGTTTATTTAGTATCCAGTAGCTACAGGAAGACATAGGAAAATTAATAATAAAGCAGGTCCTACATTAACTGGATTAGTAATGTACTCATACCCTCTGGAACCAACCGTTTTATTAGTATCAGATTTCCGTATTTTACTCGTGGAGCATGGTCCCAACAATTTGCAAACTAGGAAGCCCTAATTAATGTACCAGTATCCATTAAAATATCATGAACTACTAGCTAACAGATTTAGCCAGTGTTCAACAATGTTGCATTATGAAAGTGTTTGACGTGCTAAAGAATGTATTAACTCATATTATAACTAAATTGTGCAAATTTTGATGATGTCATTACCATTCATTATTTATTTTCTGATTTTTTTATTATTGCCTGTTTCAGAACAAGCGAAAATATGCGCGTTATACTCTCGTAGCTTGGCTTATTTCAGCATATGGTCGTTTATCTGATTTTGTCGGAGGGTAAAAACGGTGGGAGGAATCAACATAAAATGGGAACATTGTCAGTAATAATGATTTACAGGGTGCTTATTTTTTTGTTTATTTTTAAGATTTTAAAAATTGTAATTTTTTTTATTCTGTGGCTCACTAGCCCACAATGTAAATGATTACAACGTAAGTTCTTCTTTAAGTTTATTGTGAATTATAATGGTCGGGAGTAATATTGTATCATTTGTAGCGACTGTTTACTAGAGCTCTCTGAATAGATCTGATCGTTGCCGGCCAGCTGTTCCGGACACTGCCCTGTGCTTGTTCGTGAAACTTCGGAATCCGGAACTTTCCCGAACGAGCGCGGTGTGTGAGTATATCTACATATATATCATACACTACAAAAATAAAATCAAAAATTAATTTAGTTAACAAAATAATAGCACCCTGTAAATCACCCTTATTGACAATGTTCCCATGTTGTTGCCAACGTTCTCGCCCTCTCCTAAAATCGCCCCTCCCACTACCCCCACCTAATAAAATTTAATAATTTCTGTACTTTAAATTTTGAGTTAGTTTTAAGTTTGCCAGAGAATGACAAGGATCTGTCGAAACAAGATCTAAAATTCTTTTTAATTGTAAACAACAACGTCAGGTCTTTGATTGCATGCCTGCATCAATTTTTCAGAAGTAGTAGATACATGGAATATAGTTACAAACAGGCGATAATAACATACCTCAATAATAATAAAAACAATGTTAGCATAATACCTCTTCCTGGGCTCTAAGTACATAATGTAATTAGCATTTTTTATTCCTTGATAACTATTCCACAAAATTATTATATACACCACATGATTGTAAAAGCAGACTTGAAGCAGGTGGATGAGTTTGTGTATTTGGGAAGTGTGTTCACGAGAGATGGGAAGGCTGATAGAGATATTGAAAGAATGGTAAATGCAGGTAACTCCATTATTGAAGGGCACTAATAAAAAATCTGTCCAAAGAAGCGAAGCTAGCCGTCCATAAGGGAGTACTGGTACCTACCCTGATGTATGGCAGAGTGGCACGGAACTGGTAGAGGAAGGATGAAAGTAGACTGAATGCTGTAGAAATGAGATCTCTGAGGCGAATGTGTAGTAAAACCATGTATGATCGTGTGAGAAACGTGGAGATTCGCAAAGAATGCAAGGCTGAAGTAAGCGTAATTAAGAAAGGCACACTCAGATGGTTTTGGCATGTAGATCAAATGAACGAGGAACAGAGTGTAAGGAGAATATATGACGCAAATGTATATGGTAGACGAAGTCGAGGATGCCCAAGAAAGACATGGCACGACCGAGTGAATCAGATACTTGAGTCGGGCCATGTCAAGAGTCAGAATAATAGAAGATCATGTATGATGCGATGTATGCATGTGAACGAGGCAAGGGGTGTGTGTCAAGACCGAGTTGTTTGGCGGTCCGTCCTCTCTGCCCACCTCAGCAGAGAAATAGCGCGATGGTTAGTTAGTTTGTAAAAGCCCGGGCGTATATTAATAATATAAATAAATAAGTATATGGCTTGAGCACGAGTCAGAAGTAGGGTAGAATTCATATATATATATATATAAATATATATATATATATATATATATATATGTAGAACAATTTTCTCGGTTTACCCGCGTAACGTAGTCCTTAAAAGGACTTTTTAACTCCTGACGTTTCGGACAGATCACACTGTCCATCTTCAGAGGCCTTATGTCTTGAGTTTTTGTCTCAAACTGATAGCTTTCGCATGTCTGTTCGGTCCAAAAGCTAAAACTTAAGTGAGTGCAAGTCACTTCTTATGTCTAGAACGAAGTACCCGGGTTGCAGGTGATTGATGGTGGAGGGGGTGGGGGGCGGGGCTGACAGTAGATACCTGATTGGTAAAGCTAATTGGAGACACTACTGGTAATTTTGGAAATGCCGTTTTTGGGGTATTTTCATCGATTAAGACTTTCCAGGTGTTGGGAATTCTGATTGCGTCATTTCTAGTATTCATATTATTTTTATGTTTATAAATTTCTATTGCTTCGCGGTAAATTCTTTTTGGTTCATTGTATATGCTAGCTATTGTTTTTGTATTATTAAAGTCTATTTTATGACCTTCATTAAGGACGTGTTGCACTATGGATGAAGTTAAGCGTTTATTAGTGACATCTACTTTATGTTCTGCAATTCTACATGATATTTTTCTATTGCAACGTCCAATATACACCTTTTCACATGCCCCACAAGGTATTTTATAAATACCATGTGACTCAAGTGGAATGTGGTCCTTTGGACTTCTTAATAGAGACGAGATTTTATTTTCTGATTTATAAATAGTTTTGATTTTATTTCTTTTGAGGATTCGACTGATTTTATCTGTCGAGCCTTTGATGAAAGGGGTTCTTCTTTCGTTTCAGAAATAGTTTTTTTGCGTTTATTTATGGATTTGTCTATTAAATATTTGGAGAAACCGTTTGCTTGAAGAGCACTACTAAGAAGACCCAGTTCTTCATGAATATGATCTTTGTCCGCTAGTCGTTTTGACCGGGTAACTAGGGTATTTATAACTGATGACAACTGAGATGGGTTATGATTTGAGTTGGCGTTTAAGTATCTATTTGTATGTGTCGGTTTACGATATACGGTATGGCCAAGGCTGCCGTTCTTTTTCTTTTTAACTAAAATATCGAGAAATGGGAGACAATCGTTTTCTTCGATTTCCATGGTAAATTTAATATCTTCATGGATACTATTCAAATGAATAAGAAAGTTATTTAATTCTTCAATTCCGTGTTGCCAAATAATGAAGGTATCATCCACATAGCGACGCCATAGTGAAGGTTTCAGAGGGGCGCTCTCTAATGCCTTTATTTCAAAGTACATCATGTAAATATTAGCGATTACCGGGCTGAGGGGTGAGCCCATCGGGGCCTTTTGAATTTGTTTATATATTTGTCCCTCAAATTGAAAATAGGTATTTTTAAGGCAATGTTCTTGTCAAAATTTAAGGCAATGTTCTTGTCAAAATTTCTTGCCCAACGCTTTCAGCCTTTTGTTGAGAAAGCAGATTCTTACGTGCGTAATGCTGAGCATTTTATTTCAACAATTTCTAATATAACTTTAAACAAGGGTGACATTTTAGTGAGCTTCGATGTAGTCTCTTTGTTCACAAAAATACCAATAAATGAAGCATTAGAGTTAATTAAATCGAAACTAGACGTTCCGACTGATTTTATCACTCTGACGGAACATTGCCTTAAAAATACCTATTTTCAATTTGAGGGACAAATATATAAACAAATTCAAGGGGCCCCGATGGGCTCACCCCTCAGCCCGGTAATCGCTAATATTTACATGATGTACTTTGAAATAAAGGCATTAGAGAGCGCCCCTCTGAAACCTTCACTATGGCGTCGCTATGTGGATGATACCTTCATTATTTGGCAACACGGAATTGAAGAATTAAATAACTTTCTTATTCATTTGAATAGTATCCATGAAGATATTAAATTTACCATGGAAATCGAAGAAAACGATTGTCTCCCATTTCTCGATATTTTAGTTAAAAGGAAAAAGAACGGCAGCCTTGGCCATACCGTATATCGTAAACCGACACATACAAATAGATACTTAAACGCCAACTCAAATCATAACCCATCTCAGTTGTCATCAGTTATAAATACCCTAGTTACCCGGTCAAAACGACTAGCGGACAAAGATCATATTCATGAAGAACTGGGTCTTCTTAGTAGTGCTCTTCAAGCAAACGGTTTCTCCAAATATTTAATAGACAAATCCATAAATAAACGCAAAAAAACTATTTCTGAAACGAAAGAAGAACCCCTTTCATCAAAGGCTCGACAGATAAAATCAGTCGAATCCTCAAAAGAAATAAAATCAAAACTATTTATAAATCAGAAAATAAAATCTCGTCTCTATTAAGAAGTCCAAAGGACCACATTCCACTTGAGTCACATGGTATTTATAAAATACCTTGTGGGGCATGTGAAAAGGTGTATATTGGACGTTGCAATAGAAAAATATCATGTAGAATTGCAGAACATAAAGTAGATGTCACTAATAAACGCTTAACTTCATCCATAGTGCAACACGTCCTTAATGAAGGTCATAAAATAGACTTTAATAATACAAAAACAATAGCTAGCATATACAATGAACCAAAAAGAATTTACCGCGAAGCAATAGAAATTTATAAACATAAAAATAATATGAATACTAGAAATGACGCAATCAGAATTCCCAACACCTGGAAAGTCTTAATCGATGAAAATACCCCAAAAACGGCATTTCCAAAATTACCAGTAGTGTCTCCAATTAGCTTTACCAATCAGGTATCTACTGTCAGCCCCGCCCCCCACCCCCTCCACCATCAATCACCTGCAACCCGGGTACTTCGTTCTAGACATAAGAAGTGACTTGCACTCACTTAAGTTTTAGCTTTTGGACCGAACAGACATGCGAAAGCTATCAGTTTGAGACAAAAACTCAAGACATAAGGCCTCTGAAGATGGACAGTGTGATCTGTCCGAAACGTCAGGAGTTAAAAAGTCCTTTTAAGGACTACGTTACGCGGGTAAACCGAGAAAATTGTTCTACATCTTACACCCGTGAAAACCTTAATCATAACATATATATATATACTTTCAAAAATTAAAATATATGAACAAATTGCAAGGCCGAGGTAAGCGCAATCAATAATGTTATTATAAAGATAATTGGATAGTCACGATGAGAAGAAATGCATAGTGGAAGAAATCAGGGACTCGAGAACACAATATATAACACGATAAAAATAGACAGCAAAATAATAAAATAATTTTTCACACATTTACCTTTAGAAGAATCAAGAAGTGTGTGCCGCGAGTTATTTGGCGTTTCATCCACTCTGCCTACACCTGCGGACAAACAGAATGATAATTATTTAATTGTTAGGTATTTCATTATTTAGATAAAACACAGTACAATTTTAACTATATCACAGTTATGACAGTTAAGAGTGTATTTATTTATTTAGTTCTGAAAAGTTATCGTAAAATCTCTGAAGAAATCGAATAACCAATTCGCAAGAGTTTATCGAATACTGTGAATATCTACCTCGCCAAAAGTTGTCCTTTGGTTGCAAAATTTCCTTTTCGCGTAAGTTTTCAATGCCACCTTTCAAAACATTCTGAATGGAGAATGTCCCCTTTGTAAAGCAGTTTACCCGTTAAATGAATACGAGGGGAGCGTTCTGACGAAAAAAATGCGATGCTTTTAGGCTTCTAACGTTAGGCCCGAAATTGAAAATTTTGTAGAATTACTTCATTTTTGAACACATTGGATATCTACGCGAAAATGTAATGATTTCTTATGTGATCTTGGTATGAAATTACGGTACGGATTCTTAACGCACCGCAAATCAATACTTAAATAAAATAAGGGATGAATATCCTCATAAAAAAAGCCGCAGGGAAAAACTCACGACCTCTACAAATATGTGGTTTTCGTCCTAAATCCGTATGCTAAAAGACATAAATCTTTCCATGGGGGTAGCCGGAATATAAAAGAAGAGAGTTATCGAAACCTTAAACCCGAGGGTAGAAAAAACACCTAGTTTGCAGAAACGCGGCAAACACATTGTAAGCAGAAAGGTGTCAAAGGGAAGGGGTCTATTTGGCAGGTAGGAGGTATGAAGTAGTAATCCGCAGATCCCAGATCTGGGTATCGCCGGGAACTTACTAGTTCTTCGAAGACGAGCGATTCACGTCGCACATGCTTTTCGAGAAAGTCTAAATTTAAAGGACGGGTTTCACAGAATTTGAACTATTCTACAAATTTCATTGTTATAATTCAAGTTCTGAAAAAGGTCTATTTAAGTTAGGTTGTCATCAAAGCACTGTGAAGCAACCGGTTCGTGATAAAATAATAAAAGATCTTTAATAATATAACTTGCCATAACTTTTACAGAACTTGAATTTTGACTTTGAATATTGAATGACTGTGCTTAGTTTGTAGATTCCAAGAGCCAAATATTTCATAGGATTTAAACAATTCATTTAGGTACTTTCAAAATTGTTTTTCTATTTCTGTGAAAGTTCTAATCAAGTTCTGTTTTTTATCATGGGCCAGTTGTTTCAGAGAACTGAAATAATAACATAACTTGAATAGATCTTTCACAGTACTTTGAAATTAACTTCGAAATCTGATAAATTGTTCACATTCTGTAATACAACTGGTCCATACGGTTCTCTTGACGTTTTATGTTAAAAAATATATTTATCAACAGGACGATGTATGGTTCTGTCTTGAAATTTTAATATCGTGTACGCAGTTAAAGATTTAAAGTTCATTGGGACATTTTTTTTCACAGAATTTCAACAATTCATCAAAGTTATAAGTTAATTTTCAAGTTCTGTGACATTTATATTCAAATTCTATTATTATATGTTATCTGCTATTTTTATACTTTAATCAGTATTATTTCTACTATTATTAAATTCAGTTGAAATTAGCTAATGTTAAGTTTTATATCAAATTTCTATTAATGATCCTCCGGAAGGCAAATCCTCCGTGGATACATCCCGCTAAATTAGTGGTTCTCAACCGGTGGTCCGTGGACCACAGGCGGTCCGCGAGATCTAAAATGTGGTCCACGAAACATTTATTCATTTACTGCAAAAACCGAATCGTAACCCTTTTGGTATTAATGATGGAGAGGTAGCTGAAGAAGTCCAAGAAGAGCAGAGTGAATTGCAAAATGATAGTAATTGCAAGGACGCGTTTAATTATGCGATTAAAAGTTTATCATTATTGTACATTGCGGTCCCTGTGAGAACAAACACATATGACAGTGGTACCTGGCCAAAAAAAGGTTGGGAACCCCCTTTTTTTTACATTAACTCCACACAGGAGGCCCTGAGGAAAATAATTTCCCTCGAAGCCTATGTCATCTGGGATGCTGTGTGGAGAGTCTTTTTGAGGAGAGGAAGGAATGAACATTGGTCTTGAAGAGACCCATGTTATAGGAAGGAGGAAACACAGAGGCCGGCAAATCATTCCACAGCCGAGCTGTTGAACACAAGAACGAGTCGAAGAAACGACCCGTTCTCATGTGACAAATGTCAACCGTGTACAAATGTTGGGCACGCGTTTGGTGTGTTTCCCGACTATGCACCGGTGCCGAAGGGATCAATGATGCTAGTTCCTCGGAGCATATTCCATTGTAATACCGGTAGAACAAGGATAGCATTCCCACCCGACGCCTGTGCTCTAAAGATTGCAATCCGTCTGTTAAGATGGGAGAATCTATTAAACAGACCGCCCGTTTCTGCACAGAGACGAGGGTATTTTTCAGGTATTTTGGAGCTCCAGACCAGAGGTGGCTGCCAAATTCAACCGTGGGGCGTACTTGTGATTTGTACAAGGTTAGCAGTTGTGTACTATTAAAGTATCTGCGGGCCCTGTACAGTACGCCCAGTTTTTGGGAGGCTAACTTTACTCTGGCTTCGATGGAGCCCCCATGCCTGAGCTGGTTACTTAGGGTTACACCAAGCATATCAATGGAGGCCCTGTTCGGAAGATTGCTTCCGTTGAAGGATACTAGATATTCATTTCGATCCCTTTTAGACGCAATCAGACAAGATTGGGTCTTTGAAACATTAAATTCAACGAGATTATTTTTACCCCAAGAAAAAACACTCTCGAGATAACCGTCCATTCGTTGCTTCAAAGCCCTCCAAGCCGTTGGGGTTTGTGAGCCCTTTGGGGGCTTGTCAAACAAAAAGCTATCATGGACTGTACTGTCATCCGCGTAACAGTGAATTGGTGCACATGACAAAAGGTCGTTGATGTGCAACAAAAACAAAGTCGGAGACAGAACCAATCCCTGTGGGATGCCAGCATTTATCGAGTGTGAGGAAGAAATGAAATCATCGACTACCGTCTGAATCGACCCCTCCCTCAAAAAGTCGGCAACCACATACACAAGGATGCGGGAAGTCCGTAAGAAGGCAGTTTGTTGACAAGTCCTCGGTGCCAAACCCGGTCAAAGGCCTTGGAAATGTCCAGTGCAACCGTTTGGATCTCACAAAAAGGTTCTAGGCACCGCCCCCAAACATGAGTCACATACGAGAGAAGATCACCGCACGAGCGGTTCCGCCGGAATCCGTATTGACGGTCGTTGATAATTTTGTTCTTCTCGAGGTATGTGAGCAGTTTGTCGTTGATCACACGTTCCATCACCTTAGACAGAACTGATATGATCGCTATGGGGCGGTAGTTGGCCGGGTTGGAGAGGTCACCCTTCTTTGGAATGGGATGGATAACCGCTTTTTTCCAACCAGAGGGCACAGAGCCAGTCTTCAGGGACATTTTAAAAAGCTTCGTCAAAATTGGAGCTATTTCTGCAGCGCACCTCTGCAGTACCAGGGCAGGTATTCCATCAGGCCCACTAGCTTTATTAACATCTAGCCCTCGTAAAACATGGAGTACTTCCCGATGCCGGATCCTCAGCTTTTTCATACGAAAACCGCAGTGAGGAACCGACGTCGGGACAGCATCTTGGTCATCGAGGGTTGAGTTATCCGCAAACATTTTACCTAATTACCTAGTTTGCCTTTTCGGTGGCGGTGTTTGCTAGTGAGTCGTCAGGTCTGGTAAGAGATGGCAGACTGAATTTGCAGAAATTGCGGTCTATTGAGCCCGCAAGCGACCAGAATTGCCTGCTGCCATGCGGGTAAGCAGTCAGCTTTCTGCTGATCTGCAGGTCATGCTCCAATTTTGACCTATTTATGATTCTCTTGGTTTCCTTTGCAATTTTGTTGTAAGCTGTTCTGTCTTCGGATGTTCTAGATGTGTAGTAGGCTCGGTAAGCCGCGTTTTTTCGTCGCACTGCTTCAGCGCATTGTTGACTGAACCACGGCTTTGAGCCTACACCAGTTTCCTTAACAGTAGATGGGATGAAACCATCCATCGCGGATGTGATGACTTCACCAATTTCCTGGGTACATCTTGAAGGATTCGAAGTCTGAAAATAGATAGCTGACCACGGGAAAGCATTAAAATGTTCCCGCAGACCGAACCAATCTGCTGACTTATAGTGCCACACTTTTCTCTTCAGCCTCTCATTTGGCGGTCTGAAGTTTACAGGGATTTATGTCGTCACCAGGCAGTGGTCTGACGATCCTAAAGGCGCTGTGATTTTAATTCTGTAACCGTGTGGCACAGTGGTTAAAAATAGGTCTAACAGATTGGAACGGTGAGTCTGGACATCAGGAACCCTTGTAGGCTCCTGAACCATTTGCTCCAATCCGTAGCAAAGGGCAAAGGATTGCGCTTGTCCTCCAGCCAAGTCTGTTGATCCTGAGAACTTCAACCAAGGTTCGTTATGAACATTAAAGTCCCCCAGGACCACAAACTCTGCCGTAGGGTAGCGGGGCAAGAGGTCATCGATAGTGTCTCTTAAATGTTTGGAGAGTTCGGACGTGTCTGATTTGCTAAGGTTCGGTGAGCGGTATAAATACGCGTAGAATCTTACCGTACTGGCAATATTGACGCGTACCCACATTATGTCGAATCTGGAGTTTTCCAGATTCAACAGTCGCACACAGTTGACGTCAGCTCGACTATAGAGACAGACACCTCCTTTAGGTCTGAACTTGCTTGCGAGGGTGAAGCCCGGGCAGTCCAGATAGGAGACGTCTACAGGCTCGGCTATCTGCGTTTCAGACAGGAATAGTAGGTTGGGGCGTTGAGAAAAAAGGTGGTGGTGGACAGAGTTTAAATTGGTATGCAGGCCGCGAATGTTGGTGTAATTCACCAACATCTTTGGCCTGCGCCGGGGTCTCCCACTACTCGCCGCTGTATTGAATTTAATTTGTGTTGGTTGTGTTGTCATGATTTATTTTTTATTTTTATGATAGGATGTGAGGGAAGGAAGGTCTGGGAAGGAAAAGGTATGAGGGGTGGGTAGGAAGCTGGGGATCAGAGTGTCCAAGAGTGATGAACGAATGAATCCAATCCACCCACTGTGGTGCAAGGCGATGGACAGGGAGAGTCCGGAGAGGTCGCCCAATGCCCCCCAAATTCTGCTGCTGGGTCCCCTCCGATCACAAACCGGCACAACAGCAGCGGCGGGGTTTTTACACTCGTTGATGGGGCAGCCCACCCTCAGTCGTGAGCCTGAGGGTCGGGCCCCTGTACTACCGAGCGGCCCGGACAGCGGTAACGGGTTGTAAGGGGTCTCCCTCAACCAGCATCTCCCAATCCGGCCCGCCACGCAGAAGGTGGGCCGACGCACCCACCATCAAGACCCGGACAAACACAACCCCAAGAACCCGGGCACCCCTGCTAAGTCACCAAACGTAGCGAACCACTTGGGCTGACCTGTGGCAGAGGTGTTGGTCATCCAATAAATGGTTCCCAGGGCGGCGGTACCCATACCCGCCTACCAAATTGTGTACCACTGCGCTATTTGAACAAAAACCAACAAAAAAATAATATTTTACGGTAAAATTCACGCACCAATAACATAATTTAATTAATTAAAAAATATTATGGACAATATTATATAATGTGAATAATATTATCATGTGTTCTTCAAACACGTGAAACACGAACTTATAGTGTGGCAACGTTTTAATGAAAAATGAGAAACACTTCGATTCATATCATTATTGGCCAGTGGTTGAAACTGATTGAAACTTTTGTTGCAGAACTTGAAAACTGATGAATTGTTCAATTCTGTGAAAGCCTTGGAAAAGCCTAGAGGGTATTTACAGGATATCCTCTTAAATTAAGTGGATCTTTTCCTTCTTAGACCATCCTAATAGGCACTTTGCTTCCATCCGTAGTATATTATATAATTTCTCTATTATATGCTAAAGAAAATGGTCAAACCCAATCCAAGATTTGCATAACCTATTTTCTATTTAAAATAAAACAATTCCTTTGAAAACATCTCCTTTATTTTTTACATAACCATTGCCAACTGGTTTCGCTACAGCCCTAGAATCTTTAGGGCGGTATTAATAATACTTTACTAGTTACTTAGCCCTGAAGAAGCTACGGTAGATGCAAAAACCGTCCGGTAAAAATTATTTGAAAAAAAAGTGATATTTCAAAACTTATCATTTTATTAATTACTAGCTGGTACCCGACATGCGTAGCAATGCCATTCAAAGAAATAAAATGATTCTCCCTGCATGTCCTTTCCCGTGCATCCTCGTTCCCTTCCACCTTACCCCCCTTCCCCCTTTCTCGTCTCTTCCCTCTGCGCGAACTACACCTTCCCCCTGCCGTTAAAATATATGAAATATACACATTTACATTTATACAAATTTCATGACGCCATAGCTTACCATTATGCCGGCGCCAGACAGAAGTTCAAAGCAGTTATCACTTCTTTGAAGACTTTGCTCACACATTTGGTCACATATTGTTGTATCTGCCAGATATGTGTTCAAAGATTTGACCACTTTTTTGAGCTCACAGTTTTCAAATAGACTTCACATAACATGGACGACGATTTGGTCGACACAGTTTGTTGTTTCGATTTTTATGCCCTTTACATTTCGGATCCCATATATCTGGCTCTCCTTGCATCAACTCTATAAACTCGAAAAGGCTCTCATTATTCCACTCCATCTTTAGTTCGTTTGGTTGTTCACGCACAAACGACATCTCTCCACGGCGACGCTCTCACAACTGGGCTTCGCGCAGTGTGGCAGGCACACAAAAACTTGGACTTTGATCCCTTTGATGTGCGCTAAAAAACCGACACTGAACGGCAAAGCGCACTTAAGTGATCACTTATGTGACAACAGTATCAAATGCCCGTGCCACACATGTGAACACTTATTTGATCACTTCTTTGAATTCGTGTCTGTCGCCGGTTTTATATACACCCTATGTTACGTGCTGATAATGTAGCTTTCTATTGGTGAAAGAATTTTTAAAATAGGTTCAGTGGTTTAGGTGTGAAAGCGTAACAAACAAACACAAGCACTTTCTCATTTATAATAATAATTAAAATTTATGTAGCGCCGTTTTTTGTGAAAAATCACCTCAAGACGCTGTAACATATAAAATAATTAATATTAATTGTTTACAACTAAGATTTACAATCATAACTAGTGGCTTATATCTACGACTTGTAGCTAGTGACTTATGACGCTGATCTAAGACTAGTGACTTATTAACATACATATTTACAATAAGATTAACGAGAGAAGAAGTAAGAAGTTTTTACATAATATAACAATTGCAATATAGAGCAAGGGTGGAAAAATGATCTTAAAACCCGTCTGCTTGGTTCAATATATTCGCACCTCACAATTCGGAAGCCTCAGTTTCGCGCATAAATTCTGAAACCGTCACTTTGGATCGATATTGTAAAATATCTATGCAAGATCGCTTTCATATTTGAAAGAGAATAAGAAGCATTATTTCGTTATTTTTCTGGTTAAAAGAAAAATATATATGTTTGCATGAGAGGAAGAGAGATATATAGCTTTTAAAATGTAAGGTCGCTCGGGACGTTTTTGGTCTTATGAAAGTATAACGCGATTACGTGTTTTGGGATCTATTTATTCCTAAACAAGCAGACTGGTTGTGTTAAGTGGGTTTACGGGAAGGTATAGATATTATGGTTCCACGCCAACTCAGAATGAAACCAACTCAGAAACACCTCAGAAAAGTCATTAAAAGCTAAGAAAAAATAATTTTAAAATAGCCGGTAACCCTAAACTAACTTAACCTATTTAACCTTTTTTTAACTTTTTTATTTTTTTTTATCCTCACTCCTATTGACCTTTCTGAGTTGGTTTCATTACGAGTTGTCTGGTCACCAGATATTATATAAGGCATAATATTAGATAGTATTAGTACAGATAATGTTGAACATTAAAAATACGAAAACAAAAAACAAATTAACCTTATTTTCTTAACGAACTGTAATTAAAATGCGGATAAACTAGTACGTAGGATTTTTTAAAACCCCAGAAAATGTTTAAATTAAAAGTTTGACAATAAGGTGAGATATTTGTGATAGAGATTGGAGAATCGCTCAGGCAAAGTGTGAGAAGGCTCCGGATGGCAATTGCAATTATTCTGCATTCAGATCACGTCAGAAGGGAGTCCGATGTCAGACATAAAAGAAAGGAAATGAGAAGAGGGACTTAAGAATTGGAATTCTTTCAAGAAAAATATGCACCTTTTTTACGAATTCCGTATTCATGGCATTGGTTTTTATAGCACTTTCGCGTATTAAAATGAAACCTTTCGATGAATAAAATTATTATTCGTGATTTATCATAATGGTTTCGAAGCTTTAAAGCGATTACCTCACGTAAAAAAAATCATAACAAAATTGATAAATGTATATTCGTTTTTGAAAAAAATTATTATTGATACTTTTATATATTTTTAATGTATTTACATAGTTATGTAGGTAAGTAATTAAATATTTAAATACTGTTTATTAATTTGAGGATTTGAAGAGAAAAGTCTTTTTTCAAAGATAAAATTTATTTACGTTCACGAAACATTTATTACTTGTAAAGGTATATTTGAAAAAGATAAAAATACTATTGAAATAATACTATATGACAAATGTAAAAATTAGGAAAATAAAGGAAACAAAAAAAAATTGTTGTAGCCGTCGCAAGTAGAGGGTCCAAAATCAGCTGGAACTCTGGAGTCCTTGGATATCATTTGAAACAAGAAATAAAAATTTTAAAAAAATGTTTTGGTATGGATGTAGAATGCGCATGAACCACAGTTTGCAAAAAGAAATTAATGGCGGAAAAATGGCGGACATAAAATCAAAATCGACGAAAAAAAAAACGACACTGACCCCAGATTCCTACTCGTCCCTCGTACCTATTTTCTTCCCAGAACTTCCTCTCCTTAATAATAATAATAATATAATAATTATTATTTTTAATTCTTAAACTAACGCTTAAGACAAGATTTTTATGCATAGCACAAAAGGTAACAATTATTATAAGCAATAATTATCAGCCTGAAACACTCATCCACATTGAAAAAATCTTCCGATAAAAAATACATGACGCCAACGGGACATGAACCCGTGCCTTGCCGTCATGTATGTTTTCTCGGAAGATTTTTCAATGTGGATGAGTGTTTCAGGCTGATAATTATTGCTTATAATAATTGTTACCCTTTGTGCTATGCATAAAAATCTTGTCTTAAAAAACGTTAGTTTAACAATTTTAAATAATAATTAATATTTGACAAGTTTAAGTATTTCCCCAATAAATGAAGACATAATTTGTCTCGACGCCACCTAGCGAGGGATTTAACACTAACAGTGTCTCTCTCGCAAAAATAAAGTTGGTTGTTTTCAGGTGGAAAAAATATAATAAGCAAAATATAATATTTCTTGTCCCGTTGGCGTCATGTATTTTTTCTCGGAAGATTTTTTCAATGTGGATGAGTGTTTCAGGCTGATAATTATTGCTTATAATAATTAATATAATAATGTTACTCGCTGACAATGAAGTTTTATATTGGTGAAAGAGTTTTTAAAATCGGTTTATTGATTTAAGCGTGAACGCGTAACAAACAAACACACGCACTTTCACATTTATAATAATAATAATAATAATATTTGGCTAATTTATATAGCGTCGATTTAGCGAAAAATCACCTCAAGAGAGCTGTGCAAACAAATATATGAAATAATTAATGCAACAATGGCTTACAAATAAGATTTCTTAAAAAAACCCTCCACACAGCGTCCCCTTAGATGACATAGGCCCTGAGGGAAATTATTTTCCTCAGGGCCTCTTGTGTGGAGCTAAATTTAAAAAAGGCCCATTGTTAAATTCTTAGATGCGGCCGCACCTTTATCTGATTTTTCTGTTTCAAATTTTCGATTTTGAATAGTTAATATTGTCTTCAGTGATTAAATATTATTATTGAAATTTTTCTAATCGTCAGTTGCCAGCAATATTATTGTCTTGGAGCAATATCGTAATAATCACTGTTCTAGAGAAACTCTTAATCTGCTACTACGTCAGTTTAAATTGTTTGAGATAAGACGTAAAATGTAAGCGTCAACTTTTAGTTCCGGTAACTTGCTTAACAAAGACAAAGATAAAATGTCAAGGTTTAAGATATATTTTAAGAACAGAATTTTTGAGCGATTGTGTTATATGATTGTTTGTTTTTATTGTGTTGATTTCTCGAAGTCTAGTGAGAAAAACGTAACCACAGTGTCAATGGTGATGAAAAGAATAAAAAAAATATACGACCGATATCAAAAAAGACATTTTTAGCAAGGGAATAGAAAAAGGAGACGGAATATCTGTCATTGGGTAACTTCCCCTTATCAAAGAGGAGTTGTATGTGACAATGGCTTTGTTGCTATCGTGCTTGGTCCCCACCCAGGCGTCATGATTTCAATTCCTCGACTGGCTAAGTCTTACATCACGACACAAGCAAATTACCCGCTTACTTTGATGGTAGTAGGAGATTTAAAAATATTTTCATGGTATTTATTTAATAACTACTGCGAGTAGAACACATCTTGTCCTTGAAATGGTAACGCATTTTTTTAAGTCCAGAAAATCTAAAGTGTCACGCCTATAAAAACTGCTTTAAAGTTCAAAATCCCATACGTAGAGTCTATCAATTAAGAGTAGAAAATATAAAAAATGGAACTACGAATTTTTTAGGCCTGCAACACCAATAATTTAACTGTCAACTATCCATTTAAAGAGCAATGACACTGAAAATATACAACAGTGTAAAGACATTTTAAAAACATTTTTTGTTCAAACAATTTGAAAATTGTTTTTTTCAAAGTGATTTATTTTAATTTTATGTAACATAAATTTTAATTTAACAGTAGGTAGAACCGAAGAAACAGTAACGATGGTAAGTTCAGTTACACTGCTTTTCAATCTGAATGATCTGATTTAGATCTAAAATTAAACATGATTTGAAAGTCCGGGCAATGCCGGGTACTTAAGCTAGTATTAAATAAATGTGAGCAATTTCTAACTGTGCTTTTTATTTTACTATAATATTGTTATTCTTCATTGTGTTAACACAAAATTGCAAAGGTATAATGTACCTGAGTATATGCAATTCTAATTTTGAGATCAGTGGATATCGAAATTGCAATAAAAAATATTTTTCCTACTTTTATGTGTTTTTGAATTTTTACAAAAAATGTAGGTTACACAGCTTTACGTCACCACCGTGTGTTATATTTTTAGTATTGCCATTTGAACTACAGTGGCGCCCTCCTATGTTTTCTACTCTTTTTTGACAGGCTGTATGTTGGTTTTATTGTATAATGTAGCAAAATATGTAAGTCTTTTAGAAAAGAAGCGTAAAACATTTAAATTCTTGTGCCTTAACTTTGCAAAATAAAATAAAACACACTTTTGGACGATGTTTTTTATATATTCGATAAATCAAAACAGGCGACCGGTGTTAGGCGGGAGTTTAAACCTTATCACCATCTACATGAGGAGTGTTATTGTTTGCAGCCGATTCCAAATGTTACACGACGTAATGCATCGCCTTAAGATCTTTGTTAACTCTTTCAGTTTTGTTTGTATTTCTGTTCAAATTAACTCAGTCTCTCATACCTTCCCCAAAATTATCATGCTTTTACTTTAATTAATTAAACATGCTCCACACAGGAAGCCCTGAGGAAAATAATTTCCCTCATGGCCATTTTCCATTTAAGGGAAGCTGTGTAGAGGGTATTATTAATATATAAGGAAAAAGGCATGAGGTGTGCGTAAGAATCTGGGTTCAGTGTGACGTTCCAGGAGTGACGGACGTATTAATCGATCCTTCCAACTGCAGTGCAAGGGGACGGGTCGCGTATTTACAATCCCTACCTTCAGTCACGCTGCGGACTGAAACGCAGCAGGTATTGTAATGCATAAATCACCTTACAAACACTACCTCGTTTCAGTCGCCTTACGCGCTTCGTTGCTCTATCTGTTTCTGTTACGACCGTAATTATGGAGGGGTTAGCAGAGAGGATGGACCGCGTTTTTTTTAACTTACAAATTTTTTTTAACATTGAAAATTTATTTCTTAAGTAAAAAAAAAATAAAACTTCTTTTCCCGTCGGCGGCATGTATTTTTTATCGGGAGATTTTTTCAATGTAGGTGAGTGTTTCAGGCTAATAATTATTACTTATAATAATTGTTACCCTTTGTGCTATGCATAAAAATCTTGTCTTAAACATTAGTTTATCAATTTACGATATGAAATAAATATCTTGATTGGTGTAAATGCTAGGAACGTACAGATTATTAACATGCACTATCTAGAAATCGGCAAATTGTCATATTAGAAAAAGAGTGCCAAAGAAATTTAAAAAGCAATGATTTTAATTGTTGTTATTCCAACTTCTGTAATAATAATTAATAATGTTTATTTCTATCGGTTTCAATCAAATCTTCCGTTTCTAGATAAAAATCTGACACTGCTCTCAGCCTTTTCCAGAATTTGGCGAAGTGCGAAGAAGACGTTAGACAAATAGATATTGATATTACCCTGCGCATAATATGGCCATGAAAAGGGGTTCTGATCGAAGATAATTGGGTTGTTTCAATTGAAGGAAAAGGTCCTTTTACCTGGGTTTATTCCCAGGGAATACAGAATTGAGGTGGAAACCCTCAGATATGATCCTCACGAAGAATGCGGGATTGGGGGGGGTCTTATTAAAATGTCTCTTTCGAGAAATGGTGAATGTCAAGAAATTTTCTTTTTACACGAAACGCAAAAGGCCAAGGTCTATAACTAACAATTTTACGTCCGTGACGGTCACGGTGTGGAGAGTCTCAAACAAACGGTTTTTGATTAATAAAATACCACGAACCCTTCAATAAATTTAAGATTTTGACTATAATCTTGTTTTATAGATTTAATCAAAATAAACCCATTTTTACTTAGTGACGGTGAAAGGAAATGTGAGAAAAATAATTCGAGAATGTCCGAGGAAGACATAATAATATCGACTGTTTAGTTGATTAGTCAGTTGAGTATGCAGTTACATGTACAAGTTACCCTCTATCTGGTACAATTACTCGATTATTCATAAACGCCAACAAACCAATTATAATGCGGAAAAACTTATAGTGAAAAAAAGGGTTACTTACTGTAATGCTTTTCTAGGTTACTGACTGTTACACTTCCCGTGTATTGTATAGCTTATTTAATATGTGAAAAAGAGACCCGTGTAAATAATTTTTGATTAATGGTGAGCATTAGAATATTGCTTTCCTCATTATCTGAAAATATTGCACCGAAGAAGAAGATAACAATAATAGTAATCTAAACGAAGATATAAAAGAGAACTAGACACAGAAAACAGAAAAAAGACAATGGTCGCAACTGGGGCTCGAACCCAGACCTCTCGTCTAACTGGGACGTGCGCGTCAACCAATTTCGTTATTGCTCCCTTCTGTCAAGCCGTCATAATAGTCAAACTCATATTTAAAATTTTATAATTAATAATATTATCTATAACTAATTCTTTTTCCATACTATGGATACTTTTATCCGACAGAAGGGAGCAATAGTGAAATTGGTTAACGCGCACGTCCCGGTTAGACGAGAGGTCTGGGTACGAGTCCCAGTTTCGACCATTGTCTTTTTTCTGTTTTCTGTGTCTAGTTTTCTTTCATATCTTCGTTCAGATTATTATTGTTATCTTCTTCTTCAATGATATATTACGTTGATGGGAATAACCTTCAAAAGTTATAAACGACAGTTTTTCTTATAAAAAATCGAAAATATTGTATTTGGAGATGTCTGGCTTATCAACTGGAAGATCGATATAATAAACGCGGTAAGGATGTGAAGTGAGGAGAGTCCATATTGCTCCCATAAGTATGGAGTTATTATATTATGTGTTTGTATGTAATTATCTTCAGTTAATATAATAAGCCCTGAGGAACTGAGCGAAACCTGGTTGGCTGTTAATTTTATTAGTTCAAATAAAAAGTGGTGCATTACAAAGTGTGTCTTTTCATTTAATATATAATAACGCACCTCAAAGAATCTGCTGCCTTTGAACAAAAAAAATACATTTCGTTAGTATCGTTAGTAAAAATATTTTATTTTAAGTGTTATCTCCGAAAATTTAAGTGATTGTGATAATTTATGCCCACTAAAACCTATAGTTAGATCAGTCCATCTCCGCAAGATGTCGCTAGTACATCTTTTCGGCGGGACCTCTTGTTCATCATTCGTTCATCTGTTTTCGCTCTAAAATTATTTTTTTGACTTGCGACACTTTTATACGATATGTGCGATATATCACGTTGGTTCAATATCATATTATAGTATATTACTAGCATACTAGCATAACGGTATTAACAAACAACATGTTACGTGATTAGTCAAACAAACCTAGCAACAAATTAAGAACGGTAGGTAAAACCGTTGATTACAATTTTATGTTTTCATTTGCTTGGCTTCCTGTATTAATTTAGTTCACAAATAAGCAAATCAGAAATAACAGAATTACGTGTTCTATAATAATATCGAATGGAAATAATTACCTTGATTAATAAATCAACGAAATAGGAAGCCTGGGAAATGTGAATTCGGTAGGCATATTTTTTTTTTATTTTTTTTTTTTATTTTTTTTTATTTTTTTATTTTTTTATTTTTTTTTTTTACAGTGAATACCGCACAAGAATCTCAACTGCTCCCGCCTGGAGCCAGTGAGACTATGGCATCCCCAATTGGGGTATGTTGTGAGGCTGAAGGTAGTGGGGAGGGGAAGGAGGTGGGGAAGAGGAAGGTTGGGAAGTACCTGGCTATTCAGATCTGGTCACCAAACACGGCTAAAGCCATTTTTAAGCAACGTTTCAATTCTGAATGGTGGTCTTACACCAGGGCGATACTGATAGTATCTTCCACTCTGGAACATGCCGCAAATATACTATATATTATTTTAAATTAATCAATTGTGAAATAACACAAATTAATCAAATAAAATTTATTTGCGCATGCCGGGTTCGAACCCGCGACCTCCGGATTGTGAGTCAAGAGTCTTACCCACTGGACTACGGAGGTCGTCATTATTCGTTATATATTCCAAATACTCTTGAGATACTACATATTAATACAGTAACTTATTTAGATCACCAAATCTCCGAAAAAATGCGAAGCTTTTCTAGAAATAAAATAGAGATAACTCCAATATATTAATTACATGCAGAGTAAATAAATACAACTTTACCCAACTAAGAATCCAAGGGAAACTTGACGGAAGACATAGTAGAGTAAACTATAATAACTTGGCTATAATACCCTTACCTGGTCCGCTCTTCTTTAATATACACTTAAACGACATAGGCTCATGTTTCCAACTTCCTAAATTTTTAATGTGTGCAGATGATATGAAAATTTATAAAACGGTCCGCTCTCTATCGGACTATAAAAAACTACAATTATTAGCTGCAACTATTGCACACAGCTAATTACTTGGACCTCAATGTTTCTAAGTGTCACACTTTACTAGAAACAAGAATATAATTAACTTTCCCTATTCACTCTGCGATGAACCAGTGATCTCAAAAAATGAATGCAAGGACCTTGGAATCCATTTAGACAGTAAACTTATATTTTATACACACATTGAATCAATCACTGATAGATCTTGCAAAACGTTGGGTTTCATACTACGTTTAAGTAAATTATTTTAAAATCCACATACCTACGCTAGTAATGCTTTATTCCTCACTAGTCAGAAGTACACTGGAATATGTATCGCCTGTATGGAATCCCAAATACATCCAAAACTTCAATAATATAGAGCGCATAAAAAATAAATTTATTAATTATCTCGGTTATAAATACAACAATAATTATAACTGCACTCTTCAATCCCTGAAATCCAGGCGAACAGTAGCTGACATGACATTTCTCTGTAAATACTAAAGGGATAGCCCTTTCGCAAAACAACCGTTTGGTCAAAGAAACTTCAGGTACTTTGCAACAAAACTTTATAATACACTAATTCCACTGACAATTAGACAGCACACTAATTACGTAAAATACAAATCAGATACCATGTCTTGGATCACTATCAAAGACAGATCATATATTAACAATATTTTTAGAACCTCTAATGCATGTTTTCCCATTGGTACGACGCTGATGATGCTTGTACTTTTACTTTAAATGTAAATAACATTGTTGTTGTTATCTTTTTTTTTGTGTTAAACTACTTATGTTAAAATGCGTCTGCTCTTAACGCAGGAATTCCTAATGATACATTCACAGCACAATTACCTATGTAACTTAATAAATAAAGATTATAATAAAAAAAATAGAAAAACAAATTCAAACGCTGCAGCCAACTCCCCTATTTCCTGCGTCCTTCAAACATTTAACTCAATTCAAACAAGCACAAATACCGATATATTTAAGAAAAAAAATCTAGCACACCGAATTCGCACATATAACACACAGATACACACACACATACGCACCCTTACACACACACATCTCTCCTTCCATAATACACAAACTAACTTAATTTACGTAAAATGTATAATATATCACACAAAAATATGTACATATATAACAACGACAAGCTATTGGTACCAATTATTGTATTAACTTTTATAACTTTGTAGCTATTTTATTCTATGTAATTGTGTGCTGTTTGTTTCTGCAAAACAAAATATGAAATTCATGTAAAACAGAGTAACTTGTTTCCGTTTTGCTTTCAATTCTGTATATATTATGAGAGAGGGGTAATAATTCTTTCCCGGTTGATAGATTTGAACCACAGCGTCACTGGAATATTACTTCTTCGCTTCTTTGCCGACATGAACCTATTTAACACCTCTCTGACGAGCTTCAGTGGTAATCTACGTATTATTTTTGTTTGGAAAACTCTTTAGGAGTGCAGTAGTTTATTGGAGCTAACATTATTTCGCAAGTGATTATTTGATATTGACAAATTAACGAAAAATTAAGGCGAACAACGATGTCTGTCGAAGCTTACAAAGGTGGTATTTCTAATTATTTATTGTTTTAAATATAATAGACGCAAAAAGAAAAATAC
Source organism: Limnephilus rhombicus (assembly GCA_929108145.2). Lineage (NCBI taxonomy): Eukaryota > Metazoa > Arthropoda > Insecta > Trichoptera > Limnephilidae > Limnephilus > Limnephilus rhombicus. The sequence continues at coordinate 40,945,385 of OV815278.1, forward strand.
TTAAGACTTGGAAAAATCATAGTCTTCTTATTTTGGTGATGTACTTATTTGAGAGATGATTATAGCTTATTGGCTTTAAAAATAAGCTTTTAATTTTTTTCCAAAAAGAAGACAGAAATTAAAACCAAATTAGCTCAGTTTTGTGTGTGTGTGTTTTTATAGAACTTTGAGTATCTAAAAAAAACATCATGTATCCCAAAACATATTTTTGAATTCTTTTATATATTTGAGAAAACAAATTATTTAACTTTCATATTTCTTGTACAGAAAAATAAGAGTTGAATACAATATGGAGTTTCCGGCGGCCTTCATGGTCCAAAGGTAAGGTTCTCGACTAGCGATCCAGAGGTCGCGGGATCCAATACCGGCGTGTGCAAGTAAATTTTATTGTGTTGCCACAATTTAATCGTTTAAAACAATATAAGGTATGTATGGGCGCGTTCCAGAGTGGAAGATACTCTCCACTATTTGGAATTGAAATGAGGCTTGAAATGGCTTTAGCCATGTTTGGTGACTAGATCTGAATATCCAGGTACTTCCCGACCTTCCTCTTCCTCATCTTCTTCTACTCCTTACTTATGTTCAGCCTCACAATACGTCCCAATTGGGGATGCCGTAGTCTCACTGGTCCAGATGGAAGCAGTTGAGACTCTTGTGTGGTATTCACATGAATATAATATGTATCTAAAAACTTTCCTATCATAAGTTTCCTCAGTTTACTCTAAAAAAAGATTCAACATCACATGACTTTAAAACCTGGTGACTGATGCGGTAACGATTCCGGACAGCCTGCAGGATCAAATTAGCCCCGATGATAGCCAACTGCCGATAGGAGAGGCTACTAGAGGAAGAAGAGTTTAAGAGATAGTGAAAGTGCGTAAAAAGGCTATTTGCGTAAAAGAGACTGACTAATTTATACATTTTAAGACTTTTATGTTGAATTGTCTTCCTTTATCATGCCGCTTCAGACGCTCTTGGCTGGAAAAGGTTTTTATGCATATTCTCTCTGACCTTTCAGGAGAAATAAAACTGACGTGCGTCGGGACAGGCATAATAAATCTCCTGAAGTTTCCCTGAAAGTCCTGAAACATGTACTTTTACATATTTTTCAGGCGGGATTTTTCTCCGCGTTTTAAAATTCAAGGCAAATTTCTGCGCATTAGAAAGGAACTCATTTAAATCTCCCCCGGGTCATGTTTTGAGGCACTGAAACTTTTAATGATATTACATTTTTTATACACGCCTTTCCAGATATACATCATACTCCCAAACAAAGTGGGTACAAACCAAATTAGTCATTACCATGAGCACAAGTAGGCACTAGAGATTAGGCACAAGTAGGCACATTTCTATAATAATTATTACATATTGGATTTTTTTTAGACCACCTTTTTTGTGAAAAATCACCTTAAGGACGTCTGTATTACACAATCCATCTGCTTCATCTGTCTATATGTTTATACATAGAAGAATATTATGGTACGATTTGGGTGGCGAGTATGGGTACGGCTGCCACAGGAACCATTCATTAGACAGCTTCTACCACAATTCACCCCAAATGTGGTTCGCTACATTTTGTGTCTAGCAGGGGGTTCAAGGTCAAGGGGGGTGAGTCGGAGTTTGTTAGCGATTACGTCTGCTCATCAACTGCATGGCATGGCTGGCCAGGTCGGGAGAGATTGGTTGAGGGAGTAACTTAGACCTCTCCAGTCGAATGGATTCCCACATCCGTCAGTCCTGGACACATCGACCCCCAGATTTCTCCCAACCGTTCTTACCCCTTTTCTTCACAGAACTTAAGGAGAACACAAAAACTAATCATAAAAGTAATTCTCAAACTGCCGCTTACTACCAGCACTGATACGATCTTCAATACCTTCAATGTTATAGACATAAAACAGCTCTACTCAAGATCCATCTTAGTTAATTTACACAAAAACAACAAAACACCATACAAAGCTACACAAACAATACACAATACCCGAGCCATTAACAAAGAACTTCTCCAAACTACTTCTTCCAAAACCTCAAAGACATTCTAAATACATAGCTTGCAAACAATAAAATGCACTACCAGCTACGATGATCAGAGAAACTGACTCCTTGACAATATTCAAACAAGATATAAAAAAATTGATGCCACACTATTACAAACATCTGTAAAATAAATCACACATAGACAGAAATAACCATTCATATACGACCTAAGCCATATAAAATAAATGAAAATAATATCCTGTCAAATTTAACTCCATGAATAGATTAGACAGAATTTACTTCTTTACTTCATTTCCTCCAACAATTATAAGAAAACTCTCTTTAAAAGATTTTCCCACCCTTCCAATCACCTCTCTGTTTTAATTTTGATTCAAATTAATATGTATTTTACCTTAAATATTCTTGTAACTATGATATGCACTTATATACTTGTACGCCTATCTCGACACAGGTATATCCTAGTGAGACAGGCATAAAAAAACCCAATGTACATATACTTTATTATAGATAAATAAATAAAATAAAATAACTTAAAAGGCCCTCCATAGTAGCTTGTGTCGCTCTCCACAGAGAGAGAAAAATGGCCTTATATTTAAACGCCCGGGGTCTCAAAAGTTTAGTATGATCTGTAGCTATTTGAAAATGTAAAAAAAAAGAAATTATGGTTCACTATTAGCTTGCTAAAATAGCCGGAAGTTTTGAAAAAAGATAGATTTCGTGATTAGGAAAAAAAAATAAAACAAAGGGTTCATATTTTATATTTTGTACAAAACTTATTTTTCATTCCATAACTGCAGTACAAAGAATCAAAAAAAAAAAATATTTTTTTAAACATATGTGATGTGTTGTTTAAAAATATAAAAGGGGAAAAATAACAATTTTTATAAATATATATATATATATTTATTTTTTATTATTTATTGAAACATTTATTATAATTACAATTTTACAACAAAATATTTTTTTTTACAAGTTTTTTTTACTACCCTTCCATTAAAAGCATTTGCTTGTGTATGGAAGGGGAGTGTACATAAATGCTATTAGTTATTAGTTAGGTATAAGTTAGTACTTAAATAATTAATTGTACATAAATATATGTGAGCTGCAGTATTTATTTGATAATGGTGTGTTCTTTTTTTTAAAAGAAAGAATGTTATGGAGAACTAAGATATTTGTAAGATTAGTTGACAGTAGTTCTTTTCTTAAGAATATCTTTAAAATGTCTCTTGACAGAGAGCAGCATTCGGGCCTTATCATTGATGCTTCTGATTTCCTCTGGTAGACGATTGAAAAAAGTTCTTTCCTGATAAGTATAATGATGCTGTGCAAAAGACGTATTTAGTTTTGGGCATAGAAAAACATGTTTAAGTCGAGTTCTGTTTTCATTTAAAAATGGATATTTATCTTTTTCTTTTATTATTTGAATTACTGAATTTTTAATATATAAATCTTTAAATGTGGGTACTTGAAATTCTTCAAACAGGCGTTCTGTTGGTTAGTCTAAGGATTTTTTTAATATAATTTTAATAATTGTTCTTTGTACAATTTCTATTGGAAGAAGGTTACATTTATAAAATCAGAATTATTAATTAATTAATATATATAAAATCAGAATTCTTGTTGACTTACTTATATTCATAAACTTAAACTATTTTTTCATTTTTGTCATGTTTTCAATAATAAACAAACGTTAAAAGATAAAATTATTGATTTTTTTTTTATTAAAAATTTAAAAAATAAATGGTTTTAGGTTTGTTTTCTGATTTTCAATGCATTTTAGCGGGCTAATAAACATTTAAAAAAAATTAAATGCAGTTCTTATTTTCTTTGTAAGACGCAACTTTTGAGACCCCGGGCGTTTCTGAATTCAAAAGATGAAATAATTGACACACTCTACCTCCATACCCGAAGATGAATAGGCCCTTTTTTAAGTAAATCTACAGTTTTATTCTGAATTTGACAAAATTTTGCACACTTAACAAAAAATATGTGATCGCGGTTTTCCTGGACTTTCAGAGAGCTTTTGGAACGATAGATAGAGATATAATCATTAAAAAAACTATCTAAAAATGGAATAAAAGGAAAGGCATTGAAATGGTTTAAGGATTATTATTTAACTAATAGATATCAAACCACAAAAGTGGGTGAGACAATCTCCGAACCAATGTAGATTACATTGGGAGTACCACAAGGGTCTGTTATCGGACCTATTCTACCAACAGTTTACATTAATAATAGAGCATATAATAATTGAGTAACAGTAATTGAACCATTTACAGGTTTCCACATGGGTATTATATACAAGTGTAGTGATTCCAGATATATTTACTAATGAAAAATTACATTTAAGAGACGAGTTATTTAGGTGGGAATAGGGAGGGGGTAGGATGGGGGGATCGGTTAAGTTGAGGTATAGTATTACAAATATGCGTGACAAAAAATTTAAAGAGAAAAAATGGAAGTTCATAGAGTTGTGGTTGTATTAGAGGGTATCTACAGTTAAAGTTATTGTAGAGTATCGAGAGAGCGTCTGTAAGGAGTGGAGTGCGGAGTTAAAAATGTCAAATTGTGTATAGTGTGTGTTGAAAGTGTTGGATGCACGATGATATGGTAAAAGTATTGAAACATTGTAAAATAAGATTATTTGCAGACGACGCATTGATATATTTGGCAGGAGAAGATTATGAACTCATAATAAATCATTTAAATGAAGACCTACATAATATATGAATATTTTATTTATTTATTTATAAGTACATGTTACATGATTAATTCATTTACTTGAGAAGATACATTAGGTCACTATACTAGGCAGCTGCCTGTATCATGGTGACCAACGAAGGATAGTTATTTTGAAATGAAGTCTAGTAAGTGTAAACATATTTAAGTAAAATTATAAAAAAAAATTGAAAATTGGTAGAAATGTTTCCAATAACTCACAAATTGCCAAAGTTGCCTGGAAAATAAACACAAATAAGTAAGGTAGCTGTTATGTATGTACATAATACACATACATACATACATGCACACATATATATATACTTACATAAACATGTATTTATGCATACCCACACATATAAATACATATACATACACATCAATATATACACTTAAATTTGATGGCAGAAAAAAGCCGTCAGCAAATAGTGACAAAAACAAAAACATCTAAAGGAGACATCTGGATACTACTGCATGATATATATACATACATATGCCTGTGTTATAAAGTTACAATATACGCATGCTATGCATCTCGGTTTTAAATAAAATAAAAAATAAAAACAATAAAGGAGAATTAAGAAAAAATAATAAATTTATATCACTATCTGAGTATGTGAAACAAGTTGTAAACACTGTCATAGTCACTCATCAGAAGGTCAGCAAGTGCCTTTCTGAAAGAGAGATATTTGGCTTTAGACTTTATTTCAATTGATAAGTTATTAAAAATTTTAAGTGCAAGAATGTTAAACTGGGACTGTGCCATTGAAGTTTTTGTTGTTGAAATAATATAATTGGATTGGTTGGAATATCTTGTATTATATTTTGAACCTATAATTTTTTTTTGTAAATTTGAATTTAAAATACGAGGTAATATTTTTTACATATATGGATTTTATATTAAGAACTTCGAAGTCTTAAAATAGGTCTTTCGTGGGGTGTATATAACGTACTTTGTAAATAGTCCGTATTATCAATTTTTGGGCTTTTATTAATGGATCTAATACAGTTTTAGAGCATCCTCCCCAGACAATTATACCGAACGATAAAATTGATTGACACAGGGAAAAGTATACTGTTCTCAGTGTATTTTTTTAGTATATTGCGCAATGATCTGAAGATGTATGCCAGTTTCCGTATACGGCTTGTGACAATAATTACATGATCTTCCCATCGAAGTTTATTGTCAATTATTACGCCTAAGTATCTAATGGAATCTACTCGTTCGAATGGATTGCATAGACAGCTGGATATATCACTACAAGAATGTATTTTTAGTACATGATTACTTAAGGGTTGACTTGGATTATTTGTACTGAATGTTAGGTATTTTGTTGAAGTTATATTAAGCGTGAGTAAATTATCATCCAGCCATTGTTTAATATTTTGCAAAATTAGTTCCGCTCTATGAAAATTTTCTTCCCATGTTTTACTTTTTTTTTTTTTTTTTTTTTTTTTTATTTATTAAAATACAATACAGAATATAGTATATTATATAAAGCATTGTTCTCCCAAGAGTTAATAAACTCATTGCGGGAATGATACGCATTACATGAAACATATAGCTGTATGTATTAAGTGGACATATCATAGGACATACACAACATTATTATTTCAGATAGTCATTCATAAAATGAAGTTTGAGCATGTTAGTTTGGGTCTTTTTACATTGACTTGCACATTTGATCTCGTTGGGTAGTTGATTATATTTTGTGTAAGCTATGTATTCTAGGGATCTTAGTCCATATTTTGTTGATTTGATTTTTGGTATATGAAGTTTGTTGTGATTTCTTGTGTTGTGTTGGTGTATGTCGCAATTGTAATTGAGTTTAGTGTTGGAATGTGCCGAGTGTTGAATTACTTGTAATATAGTTTTTGTTATTTCAAAAGTGGGAATGGTGTTAAAAGGAAGTATTTGGGTGTTTCTGTAAATGTCTTTGACGTGTGTATCCCAAGGTAGACTGAATATATTTCGCAGGGCTCTATTTTGGACGACTTGGACTTCTGAAATCATTTTTTTTGTAGCAAATCCCCAGATTCCGGCAAGATATATTAGATGTGAGTGAATCATAGCATGGTAAATCGATCTTAATAGAGAAGGAGGAAGTAACCCGCGAAATCTATATAAAACACCAGTTATAGGAGTAATTTTGGATAGAACATGTTTAAATTGGTGATTCCATGTGAGTTGTGAATCAATGAAAAGGCCAAGATATTTTGTAACATCAGCCCTTTCAAGGCGGTTATTATCAAGACTTATATTAAGACTTACATTTTTTTTATTTGCAAACAATATGTAATGTGTTTTTCTTATGTTTAGGCTAAGTTTGTTTAATCGCAACCAGTTTGCCAGGCAAGCTATATCCCTTTCCATTTCCTTTTCTAGTTCGTTTAAATCATTATTGTGATAAAGAATCACTGTATCATCTGCATAAAGTTGTATTGTACCCTTAAGTCCCCATTTAGTAATATCATTTATATATATTAAAAATAGTAATGGTCCAAGTACGGAGCCCTGAGGCACACCACATTTTATCGTTCCCATGCTGCTTGTCCCTTTTCCAACAAAGGTCTGACAGTGTCGGTTAGAGAGGTAACTACACAGTAACTTCAGGGGAGTGCCTACTATGCCTAGGTGTTCTAACTTCTTTAGTAGTATCCCGTGGTCAACCGTATCGAAAGCCTTTTTTAAATCTATAAATAAGCCTGCAGTATGCTTACCCTGGTCTATATGTTTTTGGAGGGCATATACAAAATCGAAAGCAGCACATTTTGTGTTAGATTGGTTTCTGAATCCATACTGTTGGGATGCGAGTAAATTGTTTGATAAGAGATATTTAGTGAGCCTAAGCTTAATAACCTTTTCAAAAACTCTAGAGAAAACAGAGAGGATGGATATAGGACGATAATTAGAAGGATTTTTTTTGCAATCATCTTTGTAAATCGGAATTATTTTTGCTATCTTTAGTTGATCTGGGAAGATTCCACTATCCAGGGATTGATTAATAAGAAAAACAAGGTGGTCAGCTAATACATCTTTGCAAAAGTTCAGGTGCACGGGTGTAATTCCATCTAAACCTGGAGATGCATTAGACTTTAGTTGAGAGATGATACTGAGAACTTCTGTTTTATTTGTTTTGGCCATATATAGGGACTGGATTGCTTTTTGATCCGTGTTTATAGTGATAGAATCATCTGGATATGATGCAATTGTAGCTGCTAAGTTTTCCCCAACTGATATACCCAGATTTTATTACTAGGGCAGTATCATCGGCAAAAGTGATTGTGTTGCCATCAATTTGTAATCTACATAAATCATTAATATATATGAGAAAAAGTATTGGACCGAGTACACTGCCCTGTGGTACACCAAAATTGATTCTGATAGGTTGGACGATTTGTGTGGTGGTAACATAATAAATTGTTTTCTTTATGGCTGAAGAAAAATAAACTAAAAATTATTGTAAACAAAACTAGAGTAATGCAAACAAAAAAAGTCATTTTGATAGACGGTGAAGTTTTGAAAGAAGTATTTGAAATTAAATATTCGGGAGTAATAATCGACTCCAAATTAACTTTCGCTCAAAATACAAAACAAATTATTAAAAAGATTGCTAAAAAAAATTCGTTGTTGGGAAGAATAAGAATAAGATTCCTTGACACAGTCTCCAGTAAAAATGTGTACAACGCAAACATTGTACCACACATAAATTACTGTAGCAGCATTCTATTCTTAGCCACGATGGATTAATGAAACAAATGACAATTCTACAAAACAGGGCCAAGAGAACTATATTGAAGAAAAATAGGTACACTTCAGTCAAGAAAATGTTGAAGGAGTTAAATATCTTGTCATTTAAACAAATTATTTACTTCAATACGTAATTGTTAATCTACAAAATAATCAATGGCCATACGTCTATAGAATTCCTGAGAAAAATTGATAAACTACAAAGCCAACATACACGTAAGACGAGGAAAAGAAATGAACTAAGGCTCCCCTTCAGGAAAAAACACAGATTCAAAAGTCATTGATGTACGGAGCATTGAAGATATTTGGAGAATTACCAGAAGAAATGAAATTGGAAGAGAGCATAAAAGCATTGAAAATTAAGTTGCGAAGATATGTGATTGATTTGGTATAGATGTGTTGTTTAAAGTGCATGTATATATAAGGATTGTATTAGGACATAGATAACTATGTACCTATTTAAAATACCGCAATAAACAATAAATACTAAACACTTGACATTCAAAAAAGAGGAAAATTACTGTCTACGTCAGAATTCTAAAAATTCTGCTTAAACCGGGTGCTATTTTATTGTTAGTGATGTAACATTTATCAATTTTATTTGGTGATCGAGCGATATCCTGGAAATAGATTTTTCTTATAGTGACAAACTCTAAAGAGAGGTTAGCAGGAACTGTTCTGAAAGATCACGAATTCCTCAATTTCTAAATTTTTCTTCAATATTTTCGTTTTTAATGAGGAAGACTGTATGATTTTTATTTTTATTTTTATTTTTTAAATTTTATGAGTAAAATCTCAAATTATAATATTTAATTAAATGAAGACAATATTAGCGAAACTCAATCGAAAATCTGGAGACAGAAAAATGGCTATTGACATTGATCAATGACGCTAGTTCCTCTGAGCTTCTACCATTGAAATACCGGTAGAACAAGAATAACATTCCCACCCGACGCCTGTGCTCTAAAGATTGCAATTCGTCTGTTAAGATTGGATAATCTATCAAACGGACCGCCCGTTTCTGCACAGAGTCGAGGGTATTTTTCAGATATTTTAAAGCTCCGTACCAGAGGTGGCTGCCAAATTCAACCGTAGGGCGCACTTGTGATTTGTACAGAGTTAGCAGTTGTGTACTATTAAAGTATCTGAGGGCCCTGTACAGTACGCCTTGTGTTTGATAGGCTAACTTTACTTTGGCTGCGAAAGGAAACGATTTTTTGTGATTTTGGAGGCAATTTTGACAAATTTTTGTGAGTAATGGTAAAATATCAAATAAATATTTTTTCCCAATATACTGTGTAATTTTAACGAAATATTAAATAAGTAAAAAAATGGAACATTGTCAAAAAGCATTTTAGGGCGAAATTTTGAAATTTGTAAATTTGTGACCAATGTAAGTCACTCATTTTTCATTTAAACTTTAAGGTCATCAAAGTGCATTATTCATTTTTTATTTATTATTTATTTCATTTTACGTATCTAGAAGATAAGCCTAAACTGTATTTTTAAATGGTTTTCAGTAACTCACAAATAATTTCCAAAGTTGCCTCTGAAATCATGAACAATATAATCTTTTATTTAATTGTAATTTTAATCACAAATAAATTAAATAGCTCGAATCTGTAATAGACGTTTACCATATCCTTTGATTCAAAAAATATTTATTCAGTTTGGTAAAGTATTTTGGCCTCAAATACAAATTTAAGTTTAGTATGAAAAAGGCCGGGCAGCCGTTCTTCTGAAACAGGCGAAACAGTAAGCCTGGTCGTGTAAAGATGCATTTTTAACGGGGAAAAATAAAACCCGACAAGTCGTTCCATAGCCAAGAAGTTGAGCACAAGAACGAAACGTTCTCATGCGGAAAATATCGATCGTATATGAATGTTTGACACATTTTTGGCATATTGCAAGACTGTTCAGTTTTAAACTCATACCAGTACCCAAAGACAAACTAAGTTAGTATTTTTCATAACTTCCATTAAAAAAATTAAGGCATTTCCCGCATATCATCCACGATCCAAAAAATACAATCCGTCCATTAGTATGGACGTATATCTTTCATATTCCACGATTCTATATTCAATTTATTATTCTGTTATTTTCTGGCATTAACTACAAAATAAATACTATAGATCACACTTTTGAGCCAGTGAAAGAAAGCAGATAGCAAAATGTGATAGTGGAGAAAAATGCTCAGGATTCCCTGGACAGCTAGACGCACAAATGTGACCATTCTGTAAGAGCTAGGCATCTACAATAAGCTCTCAACTATCTGCCTACAAAGTATTTTAAAATACTTGGTACACGTTGCTCGGGAAACTGTGCTTCCAACTTCGAGGAACTCATAGTCACTGGTAAAGTAGAAGGCAGACAAAGCAGAGGAAGGTCACCAGTGCGCTGGAATGAGCGTCCTGAGTACGTCGGTATCTGCAGCCCTCCAAGAGGCGGGGAGCCTGGTCAACCATGAAAATTGGAGTAGCGGTCAAATTGTGATCCTCAGCGATGAGAAAACGACTTAAGGAGAAACATATTATGTAACAATTTCTACATATTTTGTTTTATAAGAGTTTTATTTTTGGCCCACATTTGTTACTCATGAAATAATATCTCGCTACCGGTTCCTTCAAGTCCATAGTTTTAACAAGAACTCTTAAAATCATCTTGAAATTACAAAAAATATTTGATATTGCTTACTGGGGGGTAGTTGAGGTAGAGGATTTGAGGGGAAAAGTTAAAGGCGAGAGAGTGGAGTCAAAATAAGGAAACATGGTTAGCTAACAATAAGGACATCTCAAATAAATTCGAAAAAATAACGGATTATTGTAGATATTACACGCACTTTCGAATGTAATTAATGCCAAGTATGTAGGAATGACAACCAGAAATAATAAAAATTTGAATCATGGAACACGAAATGTGTTTACGGAGTAATAACTTTTCTACTTTAACAATCATTTTTTGCAAATAGTTCATAGCTTATAAATAAAAAATCAAGTGATAAAACTGATTACAACTGGCGATTTAATTAATATGTAGTATAAAATAGCAGTTTGTTCCGACATATGCAACTACCTGCCCAGATTCCATACTACGTTATGATAAACAGCGTTCATCTTCGAATTGCTAGTGATGTAACGCCGCGGCCGCGTCATGTCACAAACTGATTTTTGAAGACTTTGGAATTTTTCTCAAAAAGTCTGCACGAACTGTAGCAATGTCTAATCTTTCTATTAAATACTTTCTTCCATCTTTGCGTAATTTGAATTGGAAACCAATATCATGCAAAATGCATCGCAATGACTCATGAGATCCAGAAAAAATTATTTCATCCACCAGAACCTTGTTAAGATTTGCAAGAGTGGGTATTGGCCATCGTCATAAAAATCCATCACACTACTAAGCACAACTTCCTTTTCAAAATCATCCAATCCCATTACCATTTTAGGTTTTTTGTAGTTTTTACGAGGCTGATGGAACATTTTTACTTCTTCTGCATACGGAAAATGAGAAGCTTCCGACGACACTCTTCAAATGTTCGACAGATTGAGGCCGCAATCCTCTGCTGCCAATAAATGTACTTGCTTGAAGTTCAATGTATTCTGGGTTGTCACGGATTTTTTGGAAAAACTTGATAACATTATAAACTATCGTTTTTTCACCTGCCTGCAATTCGTATCGATGATTTACATCCACCGTTTCATATGTATTATCTACCAAAAGCGCTGACATTAGATCATTCAATATGTAATTACAATAACATTTTCCGTATGCAGAAGAAGAATTTCCGTATTCCGTATGCACAATCTCATTTTCCGTATGCAGAAGGAGTAAAAATGTTCCATCAGCCTCGTAAAAACTACAAAAAACCTAAAATGGTAACGGGATTGGATGATTTTGAAAAGGAAGTTGTGCGTCGTAGTGTGATGGATTTTTATGACGATGGCCAATACCCACTCTTGCAAATCTTAACAAGGTTCTGGTGATAATTATTATAAGCAATAATTATCAGCCTGAAACATAAGATACTTGCCGCCAACCTGTGTCCTTCTGTATTGGCGGCAAGTATCTTTTCTCGGAAGATTTTTCAATGTTGATGAGTGTTTCAGGTTGATAATTATTGCTTTAAATAATTGTTACTTTGTGCTATGCATAAAAATCTTGTCTAAACGTTAGTTTATAAATTAAAAATAATAATTAATATTTGACAAGTTTAAGTATTTCCTCAATAAATGTAGTCATAATTTGTCTCGACGCCACCTAGCGAGGGATTTAACACTTACAATGTCTCTCTCGCAAAAATAAAGTTGGTTGTTTTCAGGTGGAAAAAATATAATAAGCAGTAATTGTTGAATGAAACACTAGTATATATTGAATTATTTGGCGGGTATTTGATAAGCCCCCATAGCTCAGTGGTCAAGAGCAGCTGACCGGCAATCAGAAGGACACGGGTTCAAGTCCCGTTGGCGGCAAGTATCTTTTCTCGGAAGATTTTTCAATGTTGATGAGTGTTTCAGGCTGATAATTATTGCTTATAATAATTGTTACCCTTTGTGCTATGCATAAAAATCTTGTCTAAACGTTAGTTTATAAATTTAAAATAATAATTAAGGTTCTGGTGGATGAAATAATTTTTTCTGGATCTCATGAGTCATTGCGATGAATTTTGCATGATATTGGTTTCCAATTCAAATTACGCAAAGATGGAAGAAAGTATTGTATAACATTCTACTTGCGAATAATACAAAACACATATTCATGATGATTAAATTAATTGTACCTAATATTTTTAAATTACCTGCGTGGCAACTTTCCCTTATTTCTGTCCTCCCCTTACCCGTCCCAATCCAAATACCTGTTTAGCACCCTATTTTCTTTACAGTTATAATCGCATTTATTTTATAGCTGTGTTTTTATATTTCGGATTATCACTTGTTGAATCTAACCCTGTATTATATATATATTTTTTTAATTGCTGCTTTGTCCTGTTTTTTTTTCTTTTCTTAAATATTTTAGTTTATATTTAGTTACTTTTATGTTTCTAAATACCTATCTGTGAACATTAATAATTGGTCTTTTTTTGCTATCCTCTTATGTATATTATGTTATTAAGACTGTTTATGTTCCTTGAATAAATAAATAAATAACACCGATGAAGTAAATGGAATCAAATTGACATTAATAAAGTAGAATATCGAAAATAAAGTAATTGACTGGTTTTTGATCTTATGAAGTCAATACACTACTTATAACTAAATGTAGAATTATTAATTGTTTGCTTTTATAGAAACATGACATAAATAACAATGGAATTTCCAAAGGATTTAGTCGCCTAATTCACGGGAATAACTGCCATTGGAATTTATAAATTTTGTTTCGCAGCATATAATTATTAGGTATCATCTGCAATATTGTTTTTAGAATCCAGTTTAATGATTTCCGAAAATTGGAATTTTCAAGGGTCGAATAAATAATTAGAAATGAAAAATATACCTGCATATTCATAATATAATGGTGGAGTGTCTTTCGAGTTTGGGTTTTCCGGAATTTTTATTGTACGTTCGAAATTTTGGGAGTGCACTTGGTATCTGTTTGACTAAAGCAATTTGACAAACTGCGGGAACTCGTACCATTCGAGAGTTTTAATTGTGACAGCTGCACGGAAGTACGTTTATTCCACACCACACACCAAGCAAATGGCGGATCTTCGATCTCATAACTGTAAATCCTCAATTTTAATTATTAGATATTTCTTTGCTTTACCATTTAACTTATTCTTACATCTTGTACGCTGTGCTTAATTTGTAGAATTTGGTTGATTATTTGGTGACATTTTTATTTGACTGATGAAAGTTTTCTTAGAGCTTTCATACACACCTGAGAAATTAAAATTAGTGTAGAGTTTTAATCAATCAATTCCCTTAATTTATTACTGAACAAAACGTAGATTCAATAAATATTTCATGTTGTCACAGAATGTGTTTCATTTCAATTGATTTATTTATATTTTTATGTTTTAGTTTACATTTTACATCTTACACTTATTACAAAAAAACTATTAATTAAAAAAAATCCTCTTATAATCATTTTAATGTTTTATCTATTACATGAAAAATCAAGTTTGAAAAATGTTTAAAGCAGGAGAAACAAAGCCTTTTGCAAAGTCTATCGCAGATCGCGTCTTCCCTTGCGGAGAATGTTGGTACTAAGAATGTATGTTTAAATGCGGGTCGGGGAACGCGTGATGCATTTTAAATGCATAATCTAAAGCCGAGATGCAGTTTGCTCCCGTTTGGGACAATTCCTATACCGCAGAACAGCACCGGGGAAATGCAATCTAGAATAAGACTAGGTGCAATAGGCCGGGAACGAGACAATGCCAACCAAAATAATTGCCAAGAAGAATTTTACAGTTGTAAACCATTCGCGATTACATAAAATTAAGGTATTTTATATAAAGGCTCTTAACGATACTTGTAATTCTATTTTAAATATTTTTCGGATAATGTGTGGGACGTAAAAAGCGAAAAAAATGGGAATTTTTAATGGGAAATGTGGTCGTATAAAAGGGAGTTATTTGCAAAATAATTTTTATAAATGGTAAATATTTAATAATAAATATTTGTTGGAACTTGTTTTTTATAGATTTTCAACTGCTTTAGAAAACCAATCGACATTTTTTTTATTTATTTTTACATTAGCTCCACACAGGAGACCCTGAAGAAAATAATTCCACTCAGGCCCATGTCATCTTTGGGGATTCTGTGTGGAGGGTTCTTTTGGAAAGGACGGAGAGGAAGTTCTGGGAAAGAAAAAGGTGAGAGGGGTGTGTAGGAATCTTCGGTTCAGTGTGTTCATCCCTCTTACTGTGGTGCGATGTTCCGAAAGATTTTTACTAGAGAGGTTAAACAGTCTCAATCAACCGCTCTCTCCTGATCAGTCCCGCCACGCAGTAAGTAGGCAGGCGTAACTGCCGGCAAGACCCGGTCAAACCTCACCACAATATGAACCCTGCTACGTCACCAAATGTAGCGAAACACATAGGGTGACCTATTGCAGAGGTGTAGGTTATCCAATAAATGGTTTCTGGTGCGGCCTCCCAAATTATATTAATTAATAATACAAATTAATTAATTTTACAAATTAATTAATTTTACACACTTCAAATTTAAAATTTCTCGTCCAAATTCTTAAAAAAAGCATAAATCACTGAACAGCATCGGATCAACGTCAAAGAGCGCATGAACGCCAAAACTTGTTCTTATACACACTTCTTGCTTCATCTACAAACATGCGTCGTACCATCTCTTGTTCAGAGCATTGAAATGAACTGACTACAGCAATTTATTTTTAGTGAAAAAAATATATGCAGATATTACATTGTATTCCTAATGATATAAACATCACAATAATTACAATGGCGTTTTTAAATTTGTAAGCCAGTAATATCACTATCATACTACCAATGAAAATATTGACGTAACACTTTGCATGACTTTTTAATTGGTTTTTATGAAAATATTTCACTTCAGAGAGAGTAATTAATCAAACAGCAAACTATTCAGTGCATATTTTGAATAAATTGGGTCTCAAAAATTTGCACGTGCCAAGTACCTCTTCTGTTGACTGAATAAATTGTGTTTATTTCTCGGCGCTCCCATGTTTGTGAAATAATTCAAACATGAATGGAAAATGATTTACTCTGTCCCGTATTTTTCCTCAGTAAAATCTTCATAGTAAATAACAACTTTGTTAGGTAGGTACTTAAGTTTTAAATGTGTTTTCTCTTCACCTTTCCTAGAAGGTTCCTTTTAGTGATGCGGGCTTATAAATATACATCGTAAGGCTAAAAAATCATTTTAGTGAGCGATGATTTGAAGATCTTATCGATGTAAACTGAAAAATAGTTACAAGCAATAATTGTCAGCCTGAAACACTCATTTACATTGAAAAATCTTCCGAGAAAAGATACTTGCCGCCAACGGGACTTGAACCCGTGTCCTTCCGATTGCCGGTCGAATGCTCTGACCACTGAGCTATGGCGGCTTATCAAATACCCGCCAAATAATTCAATATATACTAGTGTTTCATTCAACAATTACTGCTTGTTATATTTTTTCCACCTGAAAACAACCAACTTTATTTTTGCGAGGAAGACATTGTTAGTGTTAAATCCCTCGCTAGGTGGCGTCGAGACAAATTATGTCTGCATTTATTGGGGAAATACTTAAACTTGTTAAATATTAATTATTATTTTTTAATTTTATAAACTAACGTTTGGACAAGATTTTTATGCATAGCACAAAGGGTAACAATTATTACAAGCAATAATTGTCAGCCTGAAACACTCATTTACATTGAAAAATCTTCCGAGAAAAGATACTTGCCGCCAACGGGACTTGAACCCGTGTCCTTCCGATTGCCGGTCGAATGCTCTGACCACTGAGCTATGGCGGCTTATCAAATACCCGCCAAATAATTCAATATATACTAGTGTTTCATTCAACAATTACTGCTTGTTATATTTTTTCCACCTGAAAACAACCAACTTTATTTTTGCGAGGAAGACATTGTTAGTGTTAAATCCCTCGCTAGGTGGCGTCGAGACAAATTATGTCTGCATTTATTGGGGAAATACTTAAACTTGTTAAATATTAATTATTATTTTTTAATTTTATAAACTAACGTTTGGACAAGATTTTTATGCATAGCACAAAGGGTAACAATTATTACAAGCAATAATTGTCAGCCTGAAACACTCATTTACATTGAAAAATCTTCCGAGAAAAGATACTTGCCGCCAACGGGACTTGAACCCGTGTCCTTCCGATTGCCGGTCGAATGCTCTGACCACTGAGCTATGGCGGCTTATCAAATACCCGCCAAATAATTCAATATATACTAGTGTTTCATTCAACAATTACTGCTTGTTATATTTTTTCCACCTGAAAACAACCAACTTTATTTTTGCGAGGAAGACATTGTTAGTGTTAAATCCCTCGCTAGGTGGCGTCGAGACAAATTATGTCTGCATTTATTGGGGAAATACTTAAACTTGTTAAATATTAATTATTATTTTTTAATTTTATAAACTAACGTTTGGACAAGATTTTTATGCATAGCACAAAGGGTAACAATTATTACAAGCAATAATTGTCAGCCTGAAACACTCATTTACATTGAAAAATCTTCCGAGAAAAGATACTTGCCGCCAACGGGACTTGAACCCGTGTCCTTCCGATTGCCGGTCGAATGCTCTGACCACTGAGCTATGGCGGCTTATCAAATACCCGCCAAATAATTCAATATATACTAGTGTTTCATTCAACAATTACTGCTTGTTATATTTTTTCCACCTGAAAACAACCAACTTTATTTTTGCGAGGAAGACATTGTTAGTGTTAAATCCCTCGCTAGGTGGCGTCGAGACAAATTATGTCTGCATTTATTGGGGAAATACTTAAACTTGTTAAATATTAATTATTATTTTTTAATTTTATAAACTTCAAGTCCCGTTGGCGGCAAGTATCTTTTCTCGGAAGATTTTTCAATGTAAATGAGTGTTTCAGGCTGACAATTATTGCTTGTAATAATTGTTACCCTTTGTGCTATGCATAAAAATCTTGTCCAAACGTTAGTTTATAAAATTAAAAAATAATAATTAATATTTAACAAGTTTAAGTATTTCCCCAATAAATGCAGACATAATTTGTCTCGACGCCACCTAGCGAGGGATTTAACACTAACAATGTCTTCCTCGCAAAAATAAAGTTGGTTGTTTTCAGGTGGAAAAAATATAACAAGCAGTAATTGTTGAATGAAACACTAGTATATATTGAATTATTTGGCGGGTATTTGATAAGCCGCCATAGCTCAGTGGTCAGAGCATTCGACCGGCAATCGGAAGGACACGGGTTCAAGTCCCGTTGGCGGCAAGTATCTTTTCTCGGAAGATTTTTCAATGTAAATGAGTGTTTCAGGCTGACAATTATTGCTTGTAATAATTGTTACCCTTTGTGCTATGCATAAAAATCTTGTCCAAACGTTAGTTTATAAAATTAAAAAATAATAATTAATATTTAACAAGTTTAAGTATTTCCCCAATAAATGCAGACATAATTTGTCTCGACGCCACCTAGCGAGGGATTTAACACTAACAATGTCTTCCTCGCAAAAATAAAGTTGGTTGTTTTCAGGTGGAAAAAATATAACAAGCAGTAATTGTTGAATGAAACACTAGTATATATTGAATTATTTGGCGGGTATTTGATAAGCCGCCATAGCTCAGTGGTCAGAGCATTCGACCGGCAATCGGAAGGACACGGGTTCAAGTCCCGTTGGCGGCAAGTATCTTTTCTCGGAAGATTTTTCAATGTAAATGAGTGTTTCAGGCTGACAATTATTGCTTGTAATAATTGTTACCCTTTGTGCTATGCATAAAAATCTTGTCCAAACGTTAGTTTATAAAATTAAAAAATAATAATGAAAAATAGTTGTTATTGACAGGTTTTGTCTATTTTCGACGGCCCCTGGGGAGAATTCTCACATGGCAGTCGGATGAATCGAGTCGATTAACGTAGGTTTCAAAAATAACAATAAAATCAATTAAATATTTATAAATGTCTAGATGTTGTCATCGATTCATTAGACAAGTTTCATGAATTGTGAACACCAGATGTTATCAAAAACCTACTTTAAAATTCTGTGTTAGCTGAGGAGTTGGGAGTAGGGAATGCAATCTCATTCTCGCGAGATCTCGTTTTTGCGAGATATCGGTCTTTTTTAGTGAGATTGATTTCGGACGAAAAAAGGGCGAGATTTCGCTAGTTTTACGAGATTGCACTTGAGCATAAAAACGTCTTATTCGAAGCGCGACACGGACACGGACGGAGTTGCGATCTGTCGGTTTCGTTCAGTGCGCGTGAGGCGGCAGGTCGCGCGACGAGGTGTCTCAGATTCGTTCGTGCATTTTTTTTTTATACATGAATACCGCACAAGAGCCCCAACTGCTCCCGTCTGGAGCCAGTGGGACTATGACATCCCCAATTGGGGTATGTTGTGAGGCTGAAGGTAGTGGGGTGGAGAAGGAGATAGGGAAGAGGAAGGTGGGGAAGTACCTGGCTATTCAGATCTGGTCACTAAACACGGCGGAAGCCATTTCAAGGAACTTTTCAATTCTGAATGGTGGTCTTACACCAGGGCGATACTGAGAGTATCTTCCACTCTGGAACGTGCCGCAAATATACTATATATTATTTAAAATGAATAAATTGTGAAATAACACAAATTAATCCAATAAAATTTATTTACAACGCCGGGATTCAATCCCGCAACCTTCGGAGTGCGAGCCTTACCACTGGACTACGCTGGCCTTGCGTGCGATTGGTCTAAAATTGAGCTGGCGTGCAGCGTCATAAGCGCGCATTTGTTTTGTTTACTAATAGTTGTTGTTAGCTAACGTGTTACGTGATTGAGTTTGATTTCATTCGAGTGTTTTTTTGATTATTTATGCAAAAAAAATTCTCATGTGAAGTTGTTAAGTTTTATTTTTTTTTACTCCCTCGTTGTTTTGTTTGTTATAAAAGAACTTTACTGTTTTATTACTAAACTAGCAGACCCGGCCACACGTTGCTGTGGCTAACGAAACACAACGCCATTACCCAACCTTTATAAAATTCACACCACCCGCATGCCAGCTGCCCGCTGCCCGCTGCCCGCTGCCTGAATTGAATATTTGAATAAGCATGTTTTTATACATATAAACCTATCTATTGGTGAAAATCGCATGAGTATCCGTTGCGTAGTTTAAAAGATCTATGCGCACATACATTTTGAGCGACTTCATCAAATAAAATAATTCAAATCAAATACCTACTTACTCTAGGACATCTATTTTCCAATTTCTTCCGTAGAACGAATTTCAAAAGTGACTATAGTACGGCCCGCCATCCGTTTTAAATCGCACAAAATATGTTTTCTTTGAATTTCTCGGCTTTTCTCTAATATAATTTACATTATATAAACATTCCTCGTGAATCACTCTATCTTTTCTTGAAAACCGTATGAAAATCTGTTGCGTAGTTTAAAAGATTAACGCGCACATACATTTTGAGCGACTTCATTTTATACTATGTAATGAAGATTTTTGTTTGATATTACAAGAGAAGACTGGTTGTTTCTTTCATTTGTTATTTGATAGATACACTTAGAATTTTATTCAAAATTTATAGACAAATACGTCAAACAATGTTTGATGCATAAAAGTCTATTCAAAAATAAATGTTTATCTTATAATACATATAGGTACCTAATTCTTATTATTTTTTTGCTAATTTATTCAAATACTGCGATTATTTGCAAAAAAAACACACCCAACTGTCAATCTCGCGAGATCTCGAAATTGGCGAGATCTCGCAGTATTGTTATTCTAAACTCGCGAGATCTCGCTTGAGCCCCAATCTCGCGAGATTTGCATTCCCTAGTTGGGAGTAGTCCAACGCTCACAGCAATACAAGTTTCTCAAGTTAGTGGTTTTCTAATGTGAATAATTTCTTACTTATTTAATACCTCAGACCTCGGCCATGTTTTGTCAGAGGGTCAAGATATTTCCGCTAAATAATTGCAATGAAATTCAAGTAAACGGAATATTTTTAAACGTATCCAAAAACTAAAATTAAGTTATAAATTACGCTTTCAAATTTTGTAATTCGAAATAAACATATAATTTTATAAATATAAAAATTTGAACGCAAACATAAAAAAGTTTCAAAAATGGCTGACTTTACGTTTATTCTATCTAAAATTACTACTAATAAAATACATTAAAACATTAATACATTGAATTTATAAACATTATTGTAACCTAATTTTTTTGTCATTCCATGCAAAAGTAATAAATAAAAAAAAAATCCCAAAGTTTTATTTTTAATGTGTATATTTTACTTATTTTGTAGTTAATTTTTAGATTTGAGTAAAAAGCGTGGTACTTGTTATAAATGGCTGAAGTCGGGTTATTTATTTATTTATTTATTTCGGCGCCATGTTATAAA
Source organism: Limnephilus rhombicus (assembly GCA_929108145.2). Taxonomy (NCBI): domain Eukaryota; kingdom Metazoa; phylum Arthropoda; class Insecta; order Trichoptera; family Limnephilidae; genus Limnephilus; species Limnephilus rhombicus. The sequence continues at coordinate 40,966,898 of OV815278.1, forward strand.
TAGATTTAATGTTGGGTACTTTGTTGTAGTACAGACTGATTCGGGTTATTTAGTGGGTTTCATGATGTAAATTAGGGTAATGATGTTGAATGGGTAATGGGTAGAACATTATTTTCCTTAGTAAATTATTTTCATAACATAATTTCTATATCTAACACTGTTCAGACGATATTTCTCACAGTGATAGTAAGGGAGATAAAACGATCTCTATGATACCTGTATGAGTTGTTCCTAAAAGCCAACAAGTAAGCCTGAGGGGTTGATAAAGTATTAATTCTCAATAACAAAACAAAGGCGAATTTTCAGGTCGCATCAAAAACATTTTAAATTTCAGTAGTTTTTTAACGGTTAACATATTATTAGATTTGATTATATAAATGTACAAAAAGGTCCAGCGTTTTGAACAATTCTTTTCAGTATATTGTAAATTTTCCGATAAAATGCTAAAATAATAACACAACTTTAGCAACGACTAGTTATGACTAGCTGACCCGGCCATGCATTGCTGTGGCTAACGAAACACAATGCCGTCTACTGGATAGTTAACCTTCCTCATGAATCACTCTATCTCTTGGTAAAAACCGCATGAAAATCCGTTCAGTAGTTTTTGAGTTTATCGCCAACAGAAAAACAGACAGACAGACACGGCGGAGGACCTTAATTTATAATTCTCATTTAATATATACATAAAGATGTCGCACCACAAAGCGTAACCCCCAACAGAGTTTCAATTTCGGTTTGACTATTCGTGTTTCAGGAATAATTTTATCCGGTTGTTATAAATTTGTCCCTGATTTACAAAATGAATATTGTTTTGCCTTTTACAGGTTCATATAAGTAATAGAGAAGTTTTCTTCCCCAAACTGAAACACTGACATTTAAATATCATTGAATATCGATGTTTTAGATTCAACCCCAACAGCGTTACCTCAGCGAAGTAGTTTTGTTTGTCGTGAGATGAATAAAAAGGCAGATTATTTGCAAAGGAAAATTGTTCGTATGGCCAGCGCGATGCTGAGGGGTCGGGATGGGGGTGGGTGGTATGTAAGGGAGGGGACAAATAATAGGGGAAGGCGAAGTCTTGTGCCAAATCCACACAAGGAGGCTCCATTATGAAGTCAACACGTTTTTAGGAAAAAAGCCACGACGAAACTCTTAATAAGATGTCTTTGTTGTTTAGAAGGAAGTCATCGACTCCGTGGGATTGTGTGGGGTTCCGGGATGCTGCCAGATATCATGTCACTTCTGAAAATCTGTGTGACACTTCTGTTTATTCAGAATATAGTTAGTTACAAGATGTGCCAACAAATTTTTTGTACCCGAATAGTTTTAATTGTAGAATAACTTTTTGTTAGGAAAACGATCGATATCTACGAAACCTTTTTTGAAGCCCTTTTCTATATAATATAAATACTCACAGCCTTACTAAAAAACCCAGTTAAAATTTTATTCAATTGACAAACGGCCGCGGATGTGAAAACATTACTAATTAAAAATTTGTTCTTTGAAAGAAATACACATGGTTTCCACGGCCTGACAGGGTAGTTTATCTCTGTTTTAACCATTGATGTCCGAACAATATTTGTAATTTTTCCATAGTATTTTGAATGTTCTATATATTTCTTATTTTTGAAGGTGTCGTAAAAAAAAATACCATTTATGAAAACTAGATAAAATTACCTTTTAGATTTGAGTATTTGAAATACACTTTAGCTTTCAAAAACTGCCATATTTTATGATTCAAACTCGGAAAAACATGGAAAAAATTTCCTCCCACAACATTTTTGACCAAAATGTAGAGAAATTTAAATAAAAACAAAATTTAAAAAACACAGTCCTTTTATGTAATAAATTTGGAAGGAAACTATCACCTCACTTTTTTATCGTGTATACAATAAAAAAATAATAAAAAAGTTTTTTTTATTGCCAAAAAAATAACTTAGAAATAATACCGAAATTTAAAACAGATTTCTTGCATCTCTAAAGACGTTAATTTTTTTGATACGTTTACGAACACATGTATTAGATTTTAATATTATAAAAAATTATCACTTTTAAGAAATTCTCTTAAAATAAAGATCTCAAAATGAAAATTTTATCTTAAGTAACCTATAAAAAACAATATTCTGACAGTTCAACTTTTAAAGTACGGCGTTTGTACAATAACTTGATTAAACTGATGTAAACCACACAAATAATATGGTAAATATATCAATTATGTGAACATAAGAGTAAATTCGTCACTACAATAGAAATTATTTAGTAAAAACACAACATTTAGCCACTAACAAAATTTTCCATATCCCGCCATAAACACACCGAACTGTTTTGTCATTTTGTCGACAGGCGCACCAATAATGCCCCTAGCGGAGAAGAATTAAAACAACATTGTTTCCTAGGAAATTAAAACCATTTACAATGTTTGGTCGCGCTGTGGTTTTTTTTTAGTAAGGCTGTCAGTGTTTGTGATAATTTTGAAAATATACGTAGACGCCTAAATTGAAAATTTATGGTATGGTTACCTTCACCCCGGGAATTATTTATTGGATAACCAATACCTCTGCAATAGGTTCCCTAAGTGGATCTCTACGTTTGGTGACTTAGAAAGGGTGCCCGGGATCATGGGGTGAGGTATTTTTAGGTCTTGGCTGCGGATGCGTTTGCCCACCCAATGCGTGGCCAGATCGCGAAAGACTTGTTGAGGGAGATCTTGAAGTCTCTGCAGTCGGACTCTCTGGACCCATCGCCTTGTACCTCATTGGGAGGGATGGATTTATTAATACACTTCTGGACACACTGACCCCCCGATTCCTACCCATCCCTCATACTTTTTTCCTTCCCACAACTTCCTAACCTTTCTTTCCTTAAAATTACCCTTCACACAGCATCCCTTAAGATGACAAAGGCCCTCAGGGAAATTATTTTCCTCAGGGCCTAATGTGTGATTTTTAACTGTCATTTTCGTAATATTATGTAACTAACTACCACTGTTTAAATTGCCATCTCAACTCAGGCGTTTCACACCTAGTGAGATGGGCATTACGTCATTACTGTAATCAAATTTAATATTAAAAGAATGAAATAAAAAATGTAATATATTTATATAAAAAAATTAGACATATTTTTACTCACGACCTTGTGAGAGACCCCTATCCAAAATCGAAACGATTGCTTGAACCGGCTCTAGTTATATTTAGCAAGGAGATATAAGAGTATAGATCGACCACTTCTGAGAATGTACGCGACCCCTTCTGGGATTGGGAAGAATTGTGTTTAAAAAACATCGTTTGCAGAGTTGTAATAAAAGCGTACACCTCGGACTAACTGACTGTAGCAGAGTATCAATTTTTAGTGATGAAAAAAAACTCATTCAAACAAATCTTTTTTCACGAGCTGATTATACCATTGAGATGAAAAAGGCACTTCTCGGAATCATTAAACATCAAAAATTATATGTACAGTTCAGAAACGGATTGAAAACAACAAAGTTCTGAGAAGAACTTGAAATAAAAACAAACAAGAAAAAAGGGTGACTGAAACAAGTGGCACTTCAGCATTCCTTTGAAAAGTCATTAACCTTCAACTATTGACGTGGGGCCGCTCGGGCCCAGCAATAATAATATTATCAAAATACTCTCCCCCGCGCGTGATGCATGCGCCGCTTCCAGTAGCTTCGAATTTAGTGACGCCAGAGCCGTAAGTTTAAATTTAAAAAATTTAAACTAAGTAAATTCCTTTCATTTTTTTGCGGGTTTCTCTGACCCATCGTTAGTACTTACGTTACTTTTTAAAGTTGATTTTAACTATATAAAAATAAATATAAACAACTTTTAAACAACTCTAAAGTTTTATATACATAGTTTATTCGAGACACTTTGAAATATTATAATACAAGTGAGTTTATTGTTTTTATTTAGTTTAATAGAGAACACTGATTTCTGATCTCAAGTGATTTTTGCCAAAAACTATTACATAATATCCAAATTGTCAAATTTAAGATTCTTAATAATAAAAAAGTATTTTATTTTATTTAAATACATTAAAACTGTCCAATAAATAATAATTTGGACCTCAAAATTTTCATGGATCTCTAATATCATTTAAAATAACGGGCCGCCCAGCCTCTACGTCAGAGAATACGTAAAAAAATCACGTCAGCAGTTAAAGGCTAAAAGTGATGAAAAAAGAGGTAGGTTACGTCAGGTTAGGTTAGGGACTATTTATTCTTAACTTTTAATGACTTTTCAAAGGGGTGTTGAAATGCCACGTTGTTGAGTTGTTCTGAAACCTAGAAAAGGGCATTATGAAAGAAACCAACTAGCCCTTTTATCAAACAGAAAAAATTTGAATAGCCTTATTGTGTATTTTTTTTGCTGAATTTACACTATTTTAACCGTTACATGACTTGTGTTTTTTTGCGATCAGAATTCACTACAAATAGACTACGCGCTTTGGATGCCCCCATCGAATGCGTATACTGCTTCAGGCAAAACTTAGCAGGCATAATCAAACGCGCATGCGCAAATTTCAAACTTTTTTTAACATCATGGATGCGAAATGGAGCAGAGAATCCACTGTTGTTAGTATTGGTGCATTTACGTGACATTCGACACACTAGCCTCGAGAACGGTGTTGTTATTATGTATTTCGGTCCGATCCGTGACTCGCGTTTTGTTGTTTATGGCCGCTGAGGTTGGGAAGGTGTCGTTAAATTGTCGTTTATTGCGGTTTATGCAAAAAATAAGCTCAAAGCTTTTATTAATGCTGAATAAATGAATATCAATTTTTTTCTATTTTTTCCCATTATATCTTGATACATTTCAAAAGTAATTTTTTACATATTTTCTAAATATATAATAACATAACACAAGATAAAAATAATGTAAAAAAGTACAAAATATATATAAGACAAAAGTAGATAATGGGAACCCATTATATCTTGATACATTTCAAAAGTAATTTTTTACATATTTTCTAAATATATAATAACATAACACAAGATAAAAATAATGTAAAAAACTACAAAATATATATAAGACAAAAGTAGATAATGGGAACCCACTAAGGCACTGCCTGTGCGTGGGTAATATTAACTAAAGTGCTAAATTACACCAATAAGTAAAAAATGTAAATTTCAAAGTAAAAGTTTAAAAATATAGGTAAGGTATCTTTGAAAATGTTGTAGTAACAAAGTGACACACACAAGTTAGTTGATTTTTTGTTACGGTTTTGAGAAGATAAATAAAGTTAGTCTTGAAGTTACAGTAAAATTGTAAAAGTGAAGTATGAAGGGTTACATAGAGTTTATAAAAACATTATATTTATTATACGCCTCAACAGAAAGGGAAGTGCCGCATCCACAGTATGTATGGAGGGACCGCGCCTAAACTTTAATTATTACTCCTTTCCTTAATGGAATGTAATTATTATTCAATTTTTAAAAAATCATAAAAAATTATATTATAAAATCTATCTAATCTATCCATATAATATTATTAGTTATGTGAAAAGTTGACCACGTGTCCAAAAAACTATTTATCCGCTTTTCTCTTATTTAATAAAACGAAACATGAAATGAATCCCCTGAAATCCAAAGATTTGTAAGTAGGTACTTAAAGTCCTACCTATTTAATTAAAAACTATCAAAGCATTACCAATAAAAGTGCTTCAAAGTGCACACTACTCATAAACAGCCTTTAAGGTACGGTAAATGGATGAAATATATCAGTGATGTAAAATTTTAAACACGTTTTTCAGCAAGGGGGTAAATATTTTACGTATTATAATATTTCAATACAATTTGTCTAATGAATGTTATCATCTCAATGATAATTTTTTTCCAGACATTGTTCGGGCTGTTAGGAACCATTATATTGATAAGTTCCGATAAGACAGCTCATAGTAAGAACCACAATGGTTTTCATTTCTTTATTTATTAGCGCCCTTTTTAAGGACTTTTACGCATGGATAGTAAAAATATACAGTATTTATTGTACATAACTGAACTCCTTCAGTAATAATATTTTTTTTATTGGTTTAGTGACAAATTAAAGATGTTTACTGAATTGGTATAATTATTTCCCTCCATTAGTATTCTAGCCAAAGAGGAATTCATATGGTAGTTAGTCACAGAATTTCCGTACTGCAATAAATCCCGACTTCTAGTAATCATGCAAGCTATGGCGGGATAAAAAAAGGTAATATCCAATACGGCCACCATCTTGAACCGAAACCGGAACGTAATAAACAAATTTACAGACAGACGAAATGCCAAATGGTGAAAATGGGTTACATATTGTTTAATAGAATTATTTATAGGACATTATCTGGACGGAGCCTTAAGTTTGGTTTACATGCTTCATAATCCGGTGGCTGAAATTCTACTGTGGATAATGCTATCACGCCAACGAGGCTCAAGAGAATAGTATCCGGGAAAACGTAAAAAGTACTTAACAGAGCTTGTAAACCACATTTTAAGACCTTCACGTAGACCGTTCATATCTGCGCATTACCTTACACTTTATAGAAACACCTTCACATGTTATTTTAATTTATTGGATTATTTCGTGGTGTGTGTTTAATTTAAAACAAGTTGTATACAGGGTGTCACGAATGATATCGTGACACTAGAGGGGATGGACTGTAAATTTGTAATTTTTATGATGTAAGACAATAAGAAACTCCAGTGAAAAATATTATGGCTTTAAAAAAATATGTTCATATAGAATATAGACCAATAAAGGCTGATTCTGAATATTATATAAGTTTTATTTAATAATATTAAACGCCGAGTTTTTAAAAAAATATTAAAAAGTCCATTTTTAACCGGGTCGTAAAAACAAATTTTAGTGGTGACGTCACTGTTCGGCGTGTCGTGACGTCACCGTAAAGTCATAGTATGGGAATGTGTGATATGACACAAGCCATCGTATTGATTTATTCGTTAATTTACATACTGTTCATAGAGATTTAGTTGTTGTGTTTATTGGAACATTATTTAGGCCTAAATAATGTTTCAAAAATAAAGGCATCTCTTATTAGTTTATCTCTTTTATTTAAAATATTCAAAAACTACTGAACAAAAAATAGTAATGCTACTTTTAGGAAGAATACTTCGAACAACACAATTCAAAATGGCGGCAGTTGATCAGCTGATTGCCCGATCCTATACTAATTTTTCAAGAGTGATGACGTCACACGCTTCACCATCCGTACGGTGGTTTTCGAGGGTTTTTTTGTTTTTCAAATTAAAATTTGTCAATTATTTTAACTATTAAATCTAACTCTAACTCTAAAAATAAAAATGCAGTTATTTAAGTTGTAACATCATTATTTATTAAAAAGAAATTTAAAAAATTGGACTAGAGTTCTCTATTGATGGCGTTTTTTTATAATCACTCACAGGACGAGGTAAATTGAAGGGAGAAAGCCCTACTTTTGCTGTGGTCATATGGTGCTTGGGTCTTCGGTCCAAATCTTGATGACGGCTTGTCTTTCTTCCAAGATGATAGCACAAGGATTGGTTACACTTAACCGTCACTTTATGTATTAATTAGTATTTTTTACGAATTTTAAGCGAAAGTTCAAGAGAGAGCTCTGATCGATTTTAAGACAATTTTCGACTGACTGACTTTTTTTTTTAATTTTCTTTATTCATTTTGTTTGTTACAGGTTTGTTTTACATGGTTTTTTCGACTACCAAGCTAGGCAAATGCCCGTATTATGGTAGTCGAATGTAGGTAATTTCAATTTTATGCAATAATATTGTGCATGTGTGCCAAGTAGGTAGTCATCTTCTTCTTTTTATACTACTTTCATGGAAGGAAAGGACAAAGGGAGATGAATAGCAATGCGAGAAATTTGGGAAAATGGGTCTCAGTTTATAAGCTGTTTCAGAACTAAACACAGGGTCTTAAGGAACTTACTTGCCCCTTTGAGATGATTTTTCACAAAAACGGTGCTCTATAAATTATCCTTTTATTATTATTATCATTTTTACTTGATTAATTTGACCATTGATTCCTGACATTATTTGAAGTGATAAAGTAAATTAATTTTTTGTCTGTGATTTCAAAAATGTTTTCTTAAAACATAATAAATAAAAAAATCTTCCACGTGTGATCACTGTTCACTGAACCAAGTAACCAAAAAAGCCCTCGCCCGAACTATCTATGTAATACCTACTGATATATTTTATGTTTTAAGTTTTAATTTTATGTTTTAAGCAATAATCAAAATTGGTACCGGAGACCAAATAATGAAAGGAATCACTAGTTCAAGAAAATCAAGTAAAATTGAGTCAAATACAAATATGAGCATGCTCCACACCCCTTTACTTCCTGTACTTACTTTATCGGTATTGATTTACAATAATGTATGATTACATGATGTGAAATATGCCTTATAAAATAAGATTTTTCGTTTGAAAATTTAACAAATCTGCCAACGACCTATGGTGTAACCTTATTATACTAAAAATAAACATTTTTCTCAAAATTTAAAACACGAGTTTACTAGATAAAAAACAATCTTTTGAAATCAATTTATAATTTTTTTGTGGAAAATAGTTAGTACGTCTAAAATTTGATTTAAAAATGACATATTTCCGTTTTTCTCTGGTTATTCTGGTTATACTCTTAATATGCAGAGAATAATAACTGCGGGGGTAGAGTTTAATTGATATTTGACAGACTTTTAAGAGTTAAAGGTAGGGTAGTAAAGGCGATGAAACACAACATATGCCTCTATCAGCAAATCTAATATCATCCTTTCTCATTCATGCTCGGTTGTATCTTTCATGCATTTAGTCACAATGTTCTCTTACAACAATTATATTGCAGCGCAATGACATTGACCATGATTTTATACCGTTTTCAGAGCAAGGCTGCGATGGCCAGACCAATAATGACAAGGAATAAATAAGAAATCAATATACGATGGCAACTCTGGCGGATCGGTCTATGAATTAAAATTCATAACTGTCAAACATCTACGTCACAATAAAAAATACTAATTAATTGATAATTTCGAATTGATATACGAATTTTTTTCAATTCTAAGATCTTCGTTAGTTCACATCCATTCATTAAGAAGCCAGTTATTTTGCATAAAATTTATCAGTTGTTGGACGGAATATCTCTTATCAATAAATTGATGACCGTGCTTGCAACTATTAATAACCGACCGTAAATGACGGATTTAGTATATATAGTATTGGTATAGGATTTTTTTTGTGGTCTGTGCTAGATAACGGTGTATAGCAAAGAGACGTAGAATAGGAAGAAAGTGAGAACGAAAGTAGTATTGAGATTTCTTTAACATTTTTTTTCTCGTACTAGAGCTAAATTAAGTAGGACCATGCCAAGATGAGGGGATTCTAAATTAGGCCTATTAAGCGTAGTAAATAAGATTAAGAAAGGTAACGTCAGATGGTTCAGACATATAATATTGTAAATGGAAGAAAAAAGTTTTACGTTCCAATATGAAGCATAAATGAACGGAATCCACTACCAAGTAAATTAAATATTTAATTTGTTGGAATAACTTTTGAAGGTTTCGGTGTGATATTTAATCTGTGAAGACCATAATATTAATAAATTTAAACGAAAAATGAAACGTAATAAGATAATAAAGATAACAGTCTGTACCGTGGATCGAAATCAGTCTTACCGTAACAAGTCTCTAACCACTCAGCGCTGATTATTTTCTGAACATTTTTCTTTTGTCGTGTTCAGTTTCATGTTTTGTTTGTATAAATATATTAATATTATGTTCATCTTCAATGATTACATTAATTGCTTCAATCTAATGTAAATAAAGCAAGGAATGTGTGCTAGAACAGAGATGTGCCTAGGCAATTCCTCTGCCTACCCCTTTGTGTTAATGGCACGATGGTTAATAGTTTTTATTCGGCATCTTGGTTACATTTTTTGGGAAGCTGTCCATTTATTGGTGGCCGACGGATTTGGGTGCCTTGATGTAGGTCAAATCCGGAGACGTCATGTTGAATAACAGCAGACTATAAGAAATCTGGTTCTCCAGTCCTCAACTTCAGCCCTGTTCAATACAGTTCTCAATTCCAGTCCTCTTTACGTAAGGGTTGATCGATAATGGGGATAAAGACGTATGATGGGTCATTAACTTTTTCCCGATTTCCACAGCGATGTGTATCTTTCTTTAGTTCTTTCAGAAGCTTTCTGTTGTTCCGATGTTCTGCCACTTTCTATCAGCCATTCTGTAATTTGATTTTTAAGAGGGTTTGTTTAATGCTTACTGTATTGCTGTTTGAATCCATTATATACCCTAGGAGCTAGGAAGATATGAAAACGTTTTCCGATGTATTCATTTTTATTACTATCACTCTTTGTTCTGATCTTAGTCTTGTCGTAATGGTGTGATCTTCAAACTATGAAGCTTGGAGTAGTTCGTAGAGTATATTAATAACTAGCTGACCCGACGAACTTCGTACCGCCTCAGAATCAATAGCTGTTGAATTAAATTCAGTTTTTTTATTAAGTTAAAAATTACGCAATGAAGCAATTATCAATGCGCAACTGTCTGTATTTTTTTTTGTCAATATAAAGATTTATATTTTTGTGATTTTCTTACTTTTACAATTACATACGGGAATTCGGGAGGCGGATACGGGTGCAGCCGCCCCGGGAACCATTTATTGAATAACCAACACCTCTGCAATAGATCACCCCAAGTGGTTCGCTACGTTTGGTGATTTAGCAGGGGTGCCCGGGTTCATGAGGTGACTTATGTCCGGGTCTTGGCAGTTAATGCGCCTGCCCACCTGCTGCGTGGCGGGCCGGATCGAGAGAGACTGGTTGAGGGAGGCCTTTTGACCTTTCCAGCCGGACTATCTCGACCCATTGCCTTGCACCACAGTTGGAGGGATGGATTCATACGTCCGTCACTCCCGGACACACTGACCCCCAGATTCCTACCCACCCCTCATACCTTTTTCCTTCTAAGAACTTTCTATCCTCCCCATTCCTTAAAAAGATCCTCCACACAGCATCCCCTAAGATGACATAGGTCCTGAGAGAAATTATTTTCCTCAGGGCCTCCTGTGTGGAGCTTATGTAAAAAAATGCGTTTCATTTCAGAGATTTGTTATAATTATTGTATTTTTTCTTTGGAGGTGTGCAGACATACGTTCACCATTTGTCTCATTTTCGACTATTGACATTGAGTGTGTAAGAAAGAAGGGCAGCATTATTTGATTAAAAACAAATGCACAACAATCAACGCATTGACATTTGACGTTTTTGAATATTTGGAATTCATGCACAGTTCAATATTATACCCCTCACAATATTGCTGCAGTTCTTTCAAAATAGGAGAATTCGTTCCATACAAAATGTATGGGGAAAATAATTTTCTTTATAACCATTTATTTCGTTAACTTTTGTGATGTTTTAATCGTTATTATCCTATCTGGGGCGGAGACAAATCCAACAAATCAAAGATCATCAAAAACGGCCCAGTCGTTCTCGAGTTATAAATAGTGTAACTAACCCGACTTTGTTTTATATATTAAAAAAGATAATAGTGTATTCTAGAATTATGCAAGGGGTAGTGCAGTGCAATTCATTCCATATTTCAAATTAACAAAAAGAAATTAGACAAAAAATAAGAAAAAGTAAATAACAATACACAATAAAAGTAAAAAACATATAAGCATGAAAAATATTAAAAATTAAACTAAAAAAATATAGTTAACACTAAAATGGGAGGATATTCGACCGTTTCAGGTCTCCAGAGGGCCATCATGGGGGGACCATCCAGGAAGTCATGGCAGTGATGATTGTATTCTGGTCTGCGCCAAAAGCTTCCCGTGCGATGGCAGAGAGGTGCTCTGCAAGTGTGCATTCGTTTTTCAAGGAACATTTCAGTAGGGCTGCAGTATCTCAGTAGGCGGAATATTTGGTGATAATCATTATTGCAGACGACTTACAGCTTATGGCATTGGGATGCGCTATGTTCTAGCCACAGTTCTGACGTGAAGAGCGATCTGCAGATGCGTTAAAACGTGCAAAAGTGAAAACGCCTTGACCGATATCGCTTTTAGAAGCGAAAGCAAAAAGGAACTTTATTGCCCACTATCCTGAGATACTTTCGCTCTACAAGAAAATAAAATAATCCGACGGTACATCAGATTGTACTGTTACAAAGTGCTTGAATATACATCTAATAATTTTGTTTCTATGAATATCTAAGGGTTACGATGGATAAAAGGAAGGTTTTTAATCACTCTTAATATAGCTTTTTACCTTAGCTAACGGATCTAGACTGGTATTGGTTGCACCACCCCAGCTTTAGAGGGTAAAACCAGAGAAAACCGGAAATACGTCATTTTTAAATCAAATTTTCGACGTATTGACTCTTTTCCACAAAAAATTATAAGTTGATTTCGAAGGATTGTTCTTTTATCTAGTAAACGCATGTTTTGAATTTTGAGAAAATTTTTTTTTTTTAGTATAATAAGCTTATACCATGGGTGGTTGGCAGATTTGTTAAATTATCAAACGAAAAATATTATTTTACAAGATATATTTCATATCATGTAGGCAAGCAAACATTATTATAAATCAATACGTTATCTAGTATGCGAATGTTTCAAAAAAATATTTTAGTTCAAATAAAATCATTAAAAAATATATCCGAACAGTTATTTATGACATTTCCATATATGTCTCTATTTTGTTTATTTATTTACGGCCTTAGAAATTAATATATTGCAGATATTTTGCACATTTATTTTGCTTAGACATTATTGAAAAATTAAAAATACTAATAACATAAAAAAATAATTACAAAAAGCACATTATTTTAATAATTTTATCATCACACCTTTCAGCATTTTTGGATGTAGGTATACATTAAAGCTAATTTGGAATGAAATAAAATCGATTTTGAGTTATAATTTAAAAAAGCTGGTAGGGAGAATAATTAATCTTTCTCATTTGAACCGCCCTGTACGATCATAAGAACATCTTTCGACGAAATGTGGATTTTCGGCCACTGGCTGGTTAAATACTACTTACTGCGGTACTTATAATTGAATGGCAATGATAAAATTATTTTAGTCGATCCGTGCTGCAGTCAAGCCAGCATAACAAAAGAGAAGGTATGAGACGATGTATGAATGTGAAGGAATCATGGAGTGCCAAAACAGAGCTTCAAGGCATTTCGTACTCTCTTCTATCCGCTTATCTGAAAAGTAGAATAGATTAAAATAGACCACAAGCAGACATAAGGAATCTTCTTCCTGTTTCACTATGTAATCTAATCCAATCTTGGAGGCATTCAAACAATCTACCCGTATAAAGCAATAGCGAGTCTAGTCAGTCTTGAATGTTCACGTTAGGATAGACTTTAGACATTTACCTCCCGCGGCAATGCCTGGCTGGTTGGCTGGAATCGATATGACTACCACGAAACCATGGGATATTTGGTTTCTGGGGAACTAATCTAGCTTTCTAGCCTCCAGCGCCGAGGAAAAGGAGCTGCCTTGGAGACGAGAGATTGTATTATGTGCGGGACAAACTGAATGGAAGGTACAGAAGACTTAATTGGAAGAGAAGATTTAGTTCTCATCTTCTGAAAATATCACTTTATCATATATAAATTCTTATATTTACCGAGAGAATTTAATATTTTTTGCCTACGTGTGCATGCTCCTTCTCAAAATCTCTTTTATAATATGACATATTTCTGGTCGACACATAAAATATATCAAGTTACTTGTAGCTGACTATTGAAAACTTAATTTTTTACGTACAGTTTTACTCATCCGTGTTAAAATCTTAAATTGGATATAACTTTTCTTTTATTAAATATTATTTTTTAATTTTTATAAACTAACGTTTAGACAAGATTTTTATGCATAGCACAAAGGGTAACAATTATTATAAGCAATAATTATCAACCTGAAATACTCATCTACATTGAAAAATCTTGACACGGGTTCAAGTCCCGTTGGCGGCAAGTATCTTTTCTAGATGAGTATTTCAGGTTGATAATTATTGCTTATAATAATTGTTTTCTTTTATTCTTTATTAACTTAATTTTTTTTACCTATAAATACTCTTTTACCTACGTAGTTTATAATAAACAATTTGCTTAATTGTCAGGACAATCAGTTTCCTGAGCGTGCTGAATAACCGAACATATAATATATAAAAAATCAAGTTTTATTCGCACTGTTTACGATTCATGGACGGACAAAATATATATTATGTTTATTTATACATGCATATATATATTACAATACATTACAAAGTGATACTTTGTGTGTCCAACTGGGAAGGATACCCTTTTCAGGACAGCCAAATTGTATATTATTTAGTTCATAATATTCTTAACAAAGGAATGGTTTCGTTCAAGATATCACAGGAATTTGCTTCTGTCAAGACAACTTTTGAGAACATTAAAAATTGTATTCTGAACGAAGGGATGGTTTCTTTGTCTTTGAAAGAATCGCAAAGATGTGAATTTTTATCAAGGTCATTTTGGAGAACATTAATAATTGCATTCAGATTTAATGAGTGGTTTCTTTAGTGAGATCACAAGAAGGAGATTCTTTCCAGACCATTTTAGAGAACATTTACAATTGCATAATTAGAATTTATTTGACGATTTAATTTTAATAAAGTACTTTAATTTTTAGAATTTCTTAAATAATAGAAATTATACAATTATAATATTTTTATATATATATATATATAGAACAATTTTCTCGGTTTACCCGGTAGCGTAGTCCTTAAAAGGACTTACGTAACACAAAAACAATAGCTAGCATATACAATGAACCAAAAAGAATTTACCGCGAAGCAATAGAAATTTATAAACATAAAAATAATATGAATACTAGAAATGACTTAATCAGAATTCCCAACACCTGGAAAGTCTTAATCGATGAAAATCCCCCAAAAACGGCATTTCCAAAATTACCAGTAGTGTCTCCAATTAGCTTAACCAATCAGGTATCTACTGCCAGCCCCGCCCCCCACCCCCTCCACCATCAATCACCTGCAACCCGGGTACTTCGTTCTAGACATAAGAAGTGACTTGCACTCACTTAAGTTTTAGCTTTTGGACCGAACAGACATGCGAAAGCTATCAGTTTGAGACAAAAACTCAAGACATAAGGCCTCTGAAGATGGACAGTGTGATCTGTCCGAAACGTCAGGAGTTAAAAAGAAAGTCCTTTTAAGGACTACGTTACGCGGGTAAACCGAGAAAATTGTTTTACATCTTACACCCGTGAAAACCTTAATCATAACATATATACAGGGTGTTAAGGGACGTACTTGACTTACTTTAACCAGTGATTCCTGACATTATTTGGAGTAAAAAATGTAAATGACATTTTGGTCTCCGGTGACATTTTTGATGTTTTTTTTTTTTTTTTTTTTTCTACAAAAACATAAAAAAATTGTAGTTGTTGAACAGTTGGAGGCGGGGTAAGGGGTTCGTCAGACACCCGGCTAAGTGACCAGTGACGACGTGCGGAATAAATTTTTTTTGTTTGATTTTGAAGAAAAAAATTTTGAAAAAAAAAAAAAAGTCACCGGAGACCAAAATTTCATTTACATTTTTTACTCCAAATAATGTCAGGAATCACTGGTTAAAGTAAGTCAAGTACGTCCCTTAACACCCTGTATATATATATTTTTTTTTAATTTTATTTTAAAAGAACTTATGTGTAGGTTTTTATATGTTGTACGTGAAAATTGAAACAATCGTTTCCTTGCTAACTTTTATTTTATTAACTTGTTGTGCCGAAAATATGCTGACAATTTTTTGTTTGTTTAAAGCTTTAAATAAAGCTCACACATTTGTTGTAAAGTATATTGTTGTCATGTCATTGTATTTTAAAGCATCCGCAAGGTGATAATTTAAAAATAACCTTTTTTTAATAATCCTTACTTAATGAATTGCAATATTTAATTAATGGAGGCAATATTAGCGAAACTCAATCGAAAATCTGAAACAAAAAATTAGAAAAAGATACAGTGCTTACTGACATGCCGGGTCAGTGCTCTACCGAGTGAGCTAATGTGTCCCTATCCGATTTTGTCATATTTAACTGTATTATTCTTTGAACAAGAACTATCAACATTGTCTTCATTTTCTTAACGCATTTTTTTTTATTTGTTTCTATCTTTATGTATGACTTGCTTTTTCCCGCTTTGCTCGCATGGTATTAGGTGGGTTCCCACTCCGCCTCCTCCACCTTCCCCCCTATCCCCTCCACTACCACTCCCCCTCCCCACCTCGCCCCTCCCAACCTCCCCCATTCCAACCATACATTAATTCCCAGTACATTCAGTGTTCAAATTGCTCGCGTGCCACTTATTGCAATTTTTATAATGTAGGCGCAGTAGTTTTATCCAAAAAAAAAGAATTATCCAATTTGGTGCAATCGTTCGGAAGTTATGCGCGTACATACATTTCGGTGATTCATTTTTAGAGATAGATATTAATTATAATTTTTAATTGGTAAACTAATGTTTAAGACAAGATTTTTATGCATAGCACAAAGGGTAACAATTATTATAAGTAATAATTATTGGCCTGAAACACTCATCCACATTGCAAAAATCTCCCGAGAAAAGATACATGCCGCCGACAGGACTCGAAAGCGCGTCCTTTTGATGTATAGTGTTTCAGGCTAATAATTATTACTTACAATAATATATATTAACTACGACGCCAACATCATTTCCACGGCAACCGTTGGTTTTACTTTTCTTCTAACGTTAACTCGGTTTTGTTAGGGACAGAAAACGTATGATAAATAATTTCATAACGCCAGAGCTTATTCATAACGCCAGAGCTTAACAATATTTATTACTCGCTAATAATGTAGCTTTCTATTAGTGAAAGAATTTTTAAAGTTCATTCAGTATTTTTTGCGTAAAAGAGTTTATTTATTTATTTATTTTCCATGTTCTCCGTAAAACGGCTATTCACCAATACATTATGGAGAAGATTACAAATTAGACAAAAAGTATAGCAAAACACATAAAAAGGTCAGTTTCACTACTTTGTGACATACGTCAAAAGATAATTGTTAAACTGCCTGTAGGTTACGTTAAAAATGTCGATGGTCAATGCAGACTCTTTGAGCAGTTCAGTCGCTCTGTTGACTGGCGCGTTCTGATAGGCAGAAGTCTTCGCTTTTGGAGCATAAAAAAGGGTATGGGACCTTCCACGAGTATACTTGTCTGGGACATATATGTTAATCTCTTTCAAAATCGGTGGATTATGTATAGTTCCAGAGATTATCTTAAAAAAATGTTTTCCTAAAAATATTTTTCGGCGGGCTTCTAATGTATTAAGATCGAGCATTCCTGCTTAGAATAAGGATGGATACAGGAAAGGGTAGTACATATATTCCCTCATATATAAGTAACGCATGAATCTCTTTTGTACTTTTTCTATTTCGAGAATATGGTTTTGCTCAGATGGGGCCCAAATAATGGAGCTATATTCAAAGATACTGCGAACAAGTGCTTCATACGTTCTTCGGATTGCGATTCCGTTGGTAAATGATCTTGAATTACTAAGAACAAATCCAAGCATTTTGTTGGCACGGGAGACAATATCAGATATATGGGATTTGAAAGAGAGATTTGCTTAAAAAATTACGCCAAGGTCTCGAATCTCATTTTTACGTGTTAATTCATGTTTATTAATGTGGTAGGGGAACAGGAATGTATCTTTGGATCTTGTAAATGTAACGACACTGCATTTCTGAATGCTGAAGGGTAAGTTGTTCAGTTCCGACCATTTGACAAGAGAATCAAGATCGTTCTGCAGAAGAATGGAATTGATGTAACTTTTGATTGCTTTGAAAAGTTTTATATTGTCAGCAAAAAGGAGATATTTTGAGTAGTTTATGGTGTTGCCAATGTCATTGATGAATAAGAGAAAGAGAAGGGGTCCTAGATTCGATCCCTGGGGAATCCCGGAGTTAGTTTTGTATTCGTGAGAGAGATGGTGTCCGTAACTGACATACTGACGACGATTGCGTAAGTAGCTAGCCACAAAAGCGAGGAAATTCTGAGTAACAAACATACATACCTACATCCAGACATCCATACCTTTATTCAAACTTTCGCCTTTATAATATTAAGGAGGATTGCAAGATTCAAGTGAAGATAATGTTGGTAGTTCTTGGTCAAAGAATGATACAGTTAAATATGACCGAATCGGATAGGGACACATTAGCTCAATTGGCAGAGCACTGACCCAGCAAGTCAGTAAGCACCGTATCTTTTTCTGATTTTTTGTTTCAGATTTTAGATTAACCACGTGATAGTATACCCACGTGTACTTTACTCTAATAGCTTAAACCTGTAAGTAATTTAAATCAGCTATTCAGGGGCGTTCTTGTTACCAAGAATTATTTCTCCCACAGGGCTGTTTACGTGAGCAACCTATTGATAAACAAAGCATGCGATACATTGTATCATCGATTTTGGAAGGGTGGGTACTATAAATAAGCATTCAGAGTCAGATACAAAATAAAATGAAGTTAAAAAAAAAACATCTAAAAACTTTTTGTAAAGATACGTAAACGATCATTTGAAAAAAATAAGAAGTATCTATATATATAAAAGTATATTGTTCAATCTATATTAGAATACGGTATTATAGGCTGGGGAGGAACATGTGATGTTATTTTAAATCCTCTCAAAATAGTTCAAAGATTGATAATTAAGATTATCCTGAGAAACCATCTTCATTTTCTACTAAAAAAAAATGATTTTTTTTCAATATTCAATGTGGAAGAAGACAAGAGACAAAATATAGAAAATATTAAACACTACAAACTTTCAAAGAAATACTCGTACAGCTAAATAACTAACATTTCAATATGTCAGCAAGATATCAGAATAATATTCAAATTCCAAAATTTAATACTGAGCACATTCAAAATACCTATCTGAATCTAGGTATTAGTTATTTCAACAATCTTCCGTTAAATCTAAAAATTATGGAAAATAATCACGAATTCCCTGAAACTACTGTAAGAGTTCGTATATATTATTATTATTTCTTTTAAATCTTGAAATCTGTTTATTGATATATCTTGAGTTTTTCCACTTATCTTTTTGTTATTATTTGCAATATTATCATTTACTTACTTACATGATTACATATGAGTATGAGTCCCTCACCAAACACAAAAGTTATTATTTGACCTGAATTGGACTAATATATGAAAACGTCAATAACAGAGGGCGCCACTTCCGTTTACAACAATTCGAAACTGTATGGACTTAATTATCAGATGTCATCATAGATATGATTAAATGAATAATCATAGAGGCTTGGAAGCACTGCTGATCATATAGAAGAAGTTACTTTTAGTAAATAATTCTTATTAATGGTTAACTAAAGAAGTTACTATTACTTGTTATGATTAACTGTTTTTACCCAGCCTGGTCCAAGTTTTAGCTTTCATTTTTAATTTTGAAAAAAAATTAGAACTAAAAACTTAATTATAAAACTCTTCAAAAACAAAGTGTGTAGAAATTGTTAACAGGAGTTTCGTTAGAACAGACACCATTAGTGCTGACTTGATTATACTAGTTTTCTAAAAAAACAACAATGATAAACAACATAACAAAAATAAATTGTTAATTATTTTAAATAATTGCGCTAACCTTTTGATAAATCATCTGCACTGATCCAAAGACAATAAAAAATATCAGCAAAATCTATCCAAGCACACGTAGATTCACCAAACGAACGTGACGGAATAAGCGAGGATTGTTTGCTTTTTGTCAGTATGTTAAAGCATGCAATGCTATCTATTAGACTAGTCACGTGCTGCGCCATATGTACCGTGCTTTGCTGTGTCGTGCATGGTGTCATGTAGAGGTTAGGCAGTACAGACGCTACGTGAAAAGCACTGACAATGGCGTGACTACATATAAATTAGAAGCTTTTATCTTTCAACCAACCGCGACCAGGTACACGTTAGACTTAACAAAATGCGCGACACACTGACATTCCGCTACTGCCGGCTACATTCGGCTGTGTGTATATTCAGCATCGCCCCAGTTCTCATTACCACCGGTTCACGTTCAAACAATCAGCACGCGTTCAAGTTAATTACAAAGTTCATTATTGGAACCGCCCCTGTTTCCTTCGCCCCGCGACAGGGATCGCAAAATCAGTGTTACCAGCCAACCGCCTGGCATTATCTGACCAGCAATTCTTGTGACTATAATATAATTAATATAATTAACATCTGCAAGATCATACATCGCACGCCTACACTACACTAAGTCTGTAAATAAAAAGAAATATGTTATAAAACGGTAAAAATTCGGAATGCCGTGGTTTAATCCACATACGAGTTTTGTGTATAGCCCCATGCCCTAAGTGACAAACTAATGTACGAATTTCACAAAAAAAGTAGTAAACTAACTGTATTTTCAAACATTTTTAAAGTAAAGGATTGGCACAGGATGTAAAAAAATATGCTGCAGGCTGCGTGGGTCGGCACGGCCGCGTTGGGATTATTTCAAAATGCTATTCAAACACACTTTTTACAGGCTCGGAATTTTGGTAAAATTAAACATGTATGTAGGTATTTAGCTATGTGTGAATATGAGAAATACGCGAGTATTGACTATTGACAACATCGTCGGGATGATTTTTTTCTTCTTTTTTTAAAATTTTTTTTTTACATGAATCCCGCACAAGTGTTCCAACTGCTCCCATCTGGAGCCAGTGGGACTATGGCATCCCTAATTGGGGTATGTTGTGAGGCTGTAGGTAGTGGGGAGGGGAAGGAGATAGGGAAGAGGAGGATGGGGAAGTACCTGGCTATTCAGATCTGGTCACCAAACACGGCTAAAGTCGTTTCAAGCAACGTTTCAATTCTGAATGGTGGTCTTACACCAGGGCGATACTGAGAGTGTCTTCCACTCTGGAACGTGCCGCAAATACACTACATATTATTTTAAATGAGTAAATTGTGAAATAACACAAATTAATCAAATAAAATTTATTTGCCACGCCGGGATTCGATCGAGTGCTAGTCAAGAGCCTTACCGCTGGACTATGCCGGCCGTAATGGTGAATGATGCAGTTATACTAAAATATTAGCCGTACCACCCGGCATTTCTCGACCTTTATTCTGCTTTAAGGGGTAGGAAAATTGGACGGGGTAGTTTTTGGAAATCTAACACAGAAGTGACCTTCCTCAAAGTGTGCATAATTTCATCGGTCTCTGAATAAAACTGTGGATTTATTTAAAAACAACGCCACATAAATGCGAGGTCGCCGGCATTGCCCGGGCTTTTCACAGAGTTTTTAGAGAAATCAGACGTAGACGGTAATTTTATTCTTATTTTGATTCCAAGTTTGCAAAAATTACTACTTTTAGGGATGAGAAAAGAGGATGGGGTGGTTTGTGACCTCTCCCTTGCTTTAAAAGTCAAACGTGTAATATTTCAATAACCTCGGAAAAACTGTATATTTGCATACAAATCATATCCACGTCGCCCGTCCGTTCATCGACATGAACTTCATATATTAGTATTTTTTTGTTATATAAAGAATATGAGTTACATTTATTTAATGGAAGATAAGCAACAGAGCTTAAAATACATTGCTGAGAAGTTTGTTACAGAAAAATTCTGTACTAAAAATATAAATGCAAGCCAGTGGATAGAAGTGTTTGAAAAGAACGTTTGCGGTTTGATGTGACCAAGAATGGAAACAAACTTAATAGGAAGAAGTTCAATTAATTGAGAATCGGACCCTACAAAATCATAGAAAATTATCAAACTCAATTTACAAGATAAACCCTGGTTGACAAAAATTAGAATCAAATTATTTCCACATCTCGAAGTTAATTCCAGCGCCTGCATTGATGAACCATGAAGAGGATATCGAAGATGAATGAAAATTTTTGCAATAACTTTCTTTCCGGAGGGGGGGAGATGTAAAGGAAATATATTCCATTTAAATTTGAATCCTGTAGTGTCAGTTAAAATGCAATTATCAATTGTCATTTGTTTTGTTTTTCTATTATTTGATTTAAAATATGAGATTTTGTTAGAAGAAACCATTCAAAAGAAAGTGATATAAATAAACATAAATGTCGTTTCTTTGTTAAAAAACTTTGTAACACAAGTGTTTTATTTATAAATTAATAGAAAGGAATTAAACCTCTCAACTTATTATATATATATAATATTATATTTAGGGTTATCTTGGGTCAATGTTCATGTGTGCCTTATTAGAAAAGAGGAGCTCTTGTGCCTAATAATGGAGCTATGATTCTTACATAAGTTTATTTATTAAATATTAAATTTTAATATAACCTATTTCTGAAAAATTGCTAAAAGAGTTTCATCACCTCTGCCATAGGTCACCCCAAGTGGTTCGCTACGTTTAGTGATTTAGCAGGGGTGCCCGGATTCATGGGGTGAGGTTTGTCTAGGTCTTGAAGGCGGATGAACAGGACACACTGAACCCCAGATTCCTACCCACACTTTAAACCTTTTCCCTTCCCAAAACTCTCCTCTCCTTGCTCTCCTTGCTCTCCTTAAAAACCCTCCACATAGCATCCCCAAAGATGGCCATCAGGGAAATTATTTTCACTTATTTTCTAGGGTCTCCTGGGTGGAGCTCATGTAAAAAAAATTACATATACTGATTAAAATTAGAAATAATTAATTTATTTTTGGTGGAATTCAATACTAACCATTAAGTTACTAAACTAAAATCCTACAAATAATATTTATCGAGTGTTTCTTACAAAATAAAGTTATAAGTGTATCTTGTGCATAATATCAGCCTTTAACTATAAGACATTGACATTAAATAACCTCCAGCCACGATTCATCTTAGTTTACTCCACAGTGGTCCCTTTCGTTTGGCCTTGTTAATGATTGAAAGTACCCAACCCCTGGTTCACGGGGTGATATTTTATCCAATTTGACTGGATTTTGACATAGTATTTAGGGGAAGTGACGGGCGGGGAATTATCGCGCGTGGCAGAGCAGGCGATCTCAATTATTAACGAAGGGAGTATGCAGAATGCAGGCAGTGCATCGCACAGTAAACCAGGGGAATCAATTTCAATTATCTTCGGTCAAATAAATAGATATAAAAATGTTCATATACGCATTGCCGGTTAAAGTGCTGCTTCTTTCCAATATTTCTATTTTCAAGCCCAATACGAAGATGTGTCAGGTATAGTGACATCTCTGGTATGTGGTGGCTCTTTACTTTCTAGTTTCCAAATCAGCATAATTTACTATATTTTGTACATCTCCCTTCACAGCACTCTGAGCAATTTCCATTTTATCGATAGTGCTTAAGTAAAAGCCTAATTTTCTCTACTAGAAAACCTTACTGATATGATCTTCTGGACTAAGATTTTCTTAAATCGGGTTAGTTTTATACCAATAATTGACTAAAAGTAAAATTATTTCAAAAGAATAACTTTCATTGCACATTCTTAACAAAGCACAGACAGAAAAAATGAAAATTCGCACAGCTTTATTGTTCACGCATTGTTATATGGGATTGGTTGGGTGTTGCATTTGCAGACATGGTGGGTAGCATATGTCAAAATCCTGAAAGTATCCCACCAACCTAAAGTTTCCATCCTAAATGAAAAAAGGCAATTGTTGTAAGAAAAAGTATTCAACTTTGGAGAGGTGACAGTGTGCTTTGCTGCTCAGTGTAAATTAACATCTCAGACAAGGCGCATGTATCATAACCTCTTGTTTTAAGAATATTACGATTTCTAAATTTAAATATAACATTGTGAAGTGTACACTACAATCTGGAGAGCAGAGGGGGAACCATGTGCAACGGTGAGTCCTTTTTTCCTTTATCCAATCTGATCTTATCTTATTTTCCAAAAGCCCAGGTCTGAATCATCGACTGACTATCCATCAGGTTTTGCGAGTGTATGCATATTTAATCGTCCCGTATGAGGCAAAGGCTAAGTTAAGCGATCAAGTAGTTTTGGGACTGGTACTTCGGGGGTTGCATAGGGCTTTGCTCTGCAGCACCTAACGCCAAGATAGAGTGGAGTCGCAGTTTCGCGACACCAGTTATTAAGTTTATTTGTTTTCCATCTGGAAAACGGGTATGGGAACCGCCGCCCCGGGAATCATTTATTGTATACCCGATAGGTGACTCCAAGTGGTTTTCTACGTTTGGTAACTTGGCAAGGGTGCCAGAGTTTATTGGGTGAGGTGTGTTCAAGCCTTGGCGGCGGAAAACCTGCCATCGTAAAATCAGCGATGCCGGTTTGGGGAGACTCTTTGACCTCTCCAACTGGTCTCTCTCGACCCATCGTACTGCAACGCAGTGGGAAGGATGGATTCATACGTCCGTCACCCATGGAAACATTGAAATCTAAATTCCTATCCGTTACTTATACCTTTTGTCTTCCCAGAACTCCCAGAACCCTTCTTACCTTTACGTTAAAAAAATAAAATCCCACACCGCATCTTCAAATATTGACATAGATCCTGATGGAAATTACTCAAGTGTGATGTTAATGTAAGAAATACTGTTTAACCTGTTAATATGAGCACAACTAACGTAGCCTTTCTATTTTATGTGTCTGTGTTGCTTGAGTGTGTTTAAAAAATTATTCTATTTCCGTGTAAGAGAGAAAAAAATACTTATATCTATTATGATCAATTAATGTAAATCCATACGTACCTGATAATTAATTTAAGGGTTCTAATTTGGCAATCTGGCCCACAGTACGGCGGCCATGTTCGATACAGTTCTGATGCGCCGGCGGCTTTCAGGCGCGGCTGATCGCTCGCCCGGAAATATCGTATTCCAAAATTGAATTTGCTTTTGACTTATGCGGCCGCATATTTTGGCATGCCTGTTAATCATTCGTACTACATCCCTACAACCGTTAATGATTGAATTACAGCGTTACGGAATAATTACAGCGATGCAGGGTGGGGGTTATTTCATTGGTAAAATGGTAAGGTTCTTGGATCCGGGCACAAAGATTGCAGAAAAATTTCACATTTGCATGTGACTCTTTTTAGAAATTTAGATGATACTCTTAGTAGATGAGAAATCACCGTTCATAAATATAAAGTTGTTCGATGATCAGAGAAGCTTTCGCTTTGTTTATTGAACATTATTTAAGTTTTGTTGAAGTCGGTAGCCTTACTAAAAATATCAAAATCTTGTTTTCCAAAGTTGTTTTCCAATCTCATGCAAAATGGAAGGTCATTCCAAGAATGTCTCTTTCCCGAAATTTTTCAGAAATCGTAGGTTTAACCAGTCTGTTTAACGCATAGGACCTTTCCGACTTTCCTTTTCCCCTCTCAATCTTCTGGTTGGTGCCGAACCATAAAATAATATTATTTTTTAATGTTATCGTGCATTTCTTGATTAACCCAAAACCGACGAGATTTTTTGTTTGTTTAATGAATACCTTACAAAAGTTCCACCTGCTCTCATCTGGAGACAGTGAGACTATGGCATCCCCAATTGGGGTATGTTGGTGGCTGAAGGTAGTGGGGAGGGGAAGAAGATTGGGAAGAGGAAGGTGGGAAGTATCTGGCTATTCAGATCTGGTCACAAAACTTAAAAAGGCGCTATTTTAAGCAACGTTTCAATTCTGAAAGGTGGTCTTACACCAGGGCGATAATGAGACCATCTTCCACTCTGGAACGTACCGCAAATAAACTGTATATTAATTAAAAATTAATCAATTGTGAAATAACACAAAATTAATTAAATAAGATTTATTTGCGCACGCCGGGATTCAGTCCAGCGACCTTCGGATTACGAGTTCAGAGTGTTACCCCTTCACCACGGAGGCCGTCAAGAAAAAAAGTATAATTGATTTCCAAAATGTGTTCTTTTAAAAGGTCAGTAGGTGTATCTAGGTTAATGTTCTTCGCCACAATATTATTTAGTCCTTATGTGACTCAGGCGTAAACCAGTACGGAATTAAAATAAAACTTATAAAACTTATGCTGTTTAATAAAACTTATGCTGTTTAACCACGAATTTTCACGATTTCCCAGAAGGTCATTTTTTAAATTTTTCGCCACCAATAAAAAAATCTGTAGGATTTATAAAAAAAATTATAAAAAAATCGTAAAGTTTATATTCGCGCGAATCCTGGGCGTTTCTTACTTGAAACTATACTTACTTATTCGGATATAGAATATTTTCGGTTTCTATATGTCGTATAGTTGATAATGAAAAGTGCATATCTATGGAAAAAGGACTAAATTTCATCCGTAAACAGCTGTTTAATAATTCGGGGGGGAATTTTTTTTTTTAAGTTTATTTTTAACATTGTTGTAAAATAGTTTACGAAGTTCGGATTTGCAACATCTATGGTCATGATAGATAAAGAATTTCAATAGCCTCGTGTTAAAATAAACGGCTGGCCAAGGAAATATTTTAAATAATTACGATAAATGTTTTACGAATGGTAGGAAAATGTGGTCCATTTTTGGACCGAAATCAATCGCAGAAAAATAAAAGAGGTCTCGAGGGTTTATTTAAACACGTTCTGTAAAACACCGTTCAATTTCATATTTTTTATGCAGCGAGTTGCAGAAATAACGAATAAAATTAACTTTCTCAGATCCAGAATCCTTAAAAGTAAACATACTCAAGAAAATTATGGGGTGAATTAATGTTTTCTCAAAAAAATTTATCTACTAAAAATCCGTTACTGTAGATGACACGGGCTATTTTTGTTAAGGACGGTGGAAGAAAAGCACAAGGAATACCGGATGTCAGTTTGATGCCACAAAGTCAAACACTTTTACACAGTACAAAGCAAAGTCGCTCCCGCTGTCAGTACGCTTAGATCTTTTGAACTACGCAACGGATTTTCACGCGGTTTTCACCAATAGATAGAGTGATTGGTTTGAAGATTTAGATTGAGTGGAAGGTTTAGATATTTAATTTGTCAAGGTTTTGTGTAAAGGGAGCGGACTGGCAAGCGGGCGGTGTGGATTTGATATGTATGCAAATTAACAGATGGCGTTGGTTATAAAGGTTTTAGTAATGGCATTGTCAGCAGATGGC
The DNA here is from genome assembly GCA_929108145.2 of Limnephilus rhombicus. NCBI lineage: Eukaryota > Metazoa > Arthropoda > Insecta > Trichoptera > Limnephilidae > Limnephilus > Limnephilus rhombicus. The sequence continues at coordinate 40,993,991 of OV815278.1, forward strand.
AATGTGTTTCGTTAGCCACAGCAACGTGTGACTTTTGGGTGTGCTAGGGTGCTAATATTTAAAAAAATGGCATCATGGATGTTGTCGTATGCGAAAAAAAAAATTTTTTTTTTTTCAAAAATCGGTGATTTGTATGAAGATTTTTCAGGAAATCGGTGCGGCGCACCGCCAAACTGAAACTTCATGAAATTTTTCATACAAAAAACTGATTTTCAAAATAATTTTTTTTTTTCGGCTACAACAACATCAATAATGCCGTTTTTTTAATATCAGCACTCTAGCACACCCAAAAGTCACGAGCCGCCACTGGTAACAATACGACATTTTGTTTGAAAATTTAACAAATCTGCCAACGAGCAATGGTATAACGTTATTATAAAAGAAAAAAAAAAATTAAAAATTAAAACAAAACTTTACTAGATAAAATAACAATCTTTCGAAATCAATTTATATTTTCTTGTAGAAATGAGTTGATATGTCTAGAATTTTATTTAAAATTGGCATATTTCCGGTTGTGTCTGATTTAAAAAGTTTAGAAAATACAAATGCAATTTAAACAGGTTCTGGCTCTAAATTAGCTGAAACTTGTTTGCGTATTAAAATAATTTAATTATTTTAAACATTAAAATTTGTGTTTCATTTTTCACCGCAGATTGCCAAGTCATTCCATAAAAAATGTAAAAGGTGCTTTAGCGAGGTAAAACAGGGTTATGATGTTGTTTAACTTTGTCTACAGAATTAAAATTTCCGCACTCTGTCAACATCGTCAAGCTAGCATACATTAATATCATTACACGAGCTTGTTCTCGACGCCATGCAAATTTCGCTAAAATGTACCATATTTGAACAAGCCAGACTGCTTGCACAAACACGACCCGACAGAACAGGTGATATTGTAGGTACTCGTACTATTCAATGACAGCTCCTGCACTTTGCTCGAAGGATATCTAATTTATCTGATCTTGTGGCGCAAGGTACTGTGTACATAGGTATATTGCTGTTGTAAAGATTTTACACTCCATTTGATGTAATTTCTTCAAAATAAAGCAACTTCTCGTTGACCATTTTGGTCCACCGTTTTTGGATTGATCTTCTTGGAAACTTTATAATCACCTTTTTAAATAAAAAATGAGTGTTTCTATGTTTGTCCCGCGTGCGTTTTTTTTACATTAGCTCCACACAGGAGGCCTTGATAAAAATAATTCCCCTCAGGGCCTATGTCATCTTTGGGGATGCTGTGTGGAGTGTCTTTTATTTGATAAAAGGAAGGAGAAGAATTTCTGGGAAGGAAAAGGGTATGAGGGGTGGGAAGAAATCTGGGCTCCAGTGTATCCAAGAGTGACGAACGTATGAATCCACCCCTCCCACTGCGATGCAAGGCGATGTTCCGAGAGAGTATGGCTGGAGAAGTCAAAGGGACTCCTTCATCCATCCTCTCCCGATTCAGCCTGCCATGCAGCTGACCCGAAAAAACCTCACCTCATGAACCCGGGCACCCCTCCTAAGTCACCAAATGTAGCGATTCACTCGGGGTGACCTATGACAAAGGCGTTGGTTATCCAATAAATGGTTCCTGGGGCGGCGTTTACCGTACCCGCCTCCCAAATTCCGTTCCTACAGCATTAATCCGATTCCGATGAAACTTTGGTGATTCGTTTTGCGTACGCCCACAAAGGTTCATATATGTTCTCAGAGGTGCCAATATTTTTTTCTAAATTTTCTGTCTCCAGATCTTCGATTGAGTTTCGCTAATATTATCTTCATTTTATTAAATATTACAAATTCTATTAAGTTCTGAGATTATTTTAGTTTTATGAAGCAACCGGTATATGTATAATGATATAATAACAGAACTTACACAGAATGTGACAATTAATTTCAAAAAAAGGTGAACTCTGACGTTGTTCGAAAAATATTTGTATTTCTTATAGTTTAGCATCAGGAAGGGTAGGCGGGAGGGGAGGGGAGTCAGAAAGGGGAAGAGGAAAGAAGGAGGAAGGGGTTTTGCGGGAGGGTGAATTAGGGAGAGGGGATGAGGGTTGGAAGTAATCGGGGAAGGTTAAAGGGGAACGCAAGAGGCAGAACTAGAGGACGCAAGAAGGGAGCAGGAGCGGGAACGGGGACGCATGGGAAAAGTCACACAGGGACAAACAATTTATTTATTTGAGTGGAATAGCAACGCATGCCGAATGCTCGCTAGTGAGAAATAAAATATAAATATATAAAGAGAACTTTAAAATAAACCTACTTTTCCACGGAATGTTAGTCAGATAATCTTCTATTTTCAAGTATTTTTGTTTTAAACAAGTAAAAAATAAGGATTCCGTAATAAAGCACATTTAGTGAACTTTTGGTGTTGCGGGCACAGTTAAAGTTTAAAATAAAAAAAGTCAGAATTTAAAATTAATTTAGATAATAATCTTAGGATAAGATTGATGTTGAAGAGACTTGGTAAACAGAATATTATAATAATACTGTTTTAATAGGTTTTAATAAATATTAAAATCACAAACTAAATAAACAACCAAATTGCTAGGTAGGAAAGAAAAAGTATCCAGTATTACTTTTATCAAGTATGGCCTTTAAATTCGGGGTTAATTACATTAAAATAATGGTTTAAAAAATAATAATAGAAGAGGCATTAGAAAACTGTTAATAATTAACGTGAAGTAATTATAATGCTCGGCTAATCTTTATAGCACCATTTTAGTGAGATATAACCTCAAGGGTGTTTTACAAAGCGAGCTTGAAATTAAGCCAAAGGAAAGCCTAAAACGACAGTTAAATTACCTTAAATATACTCTATCTACTCATATTCAACGAGGCATTGTTGAATAAACTAAAACCGGTATTTACCTACGTTATTTACAGACGTGGCAGACAGTCACGTTATGCACTGGGTTAACTATGTGGCATAAACTGTCACTATTGAAAAGAGGTAAAGACATATGTTTGTAGAAGACTAGCTGAAGTCCCCGGCATTGCCCGGGAATTCTCTTCTAATTTTTAAATTAATTTTTATTTATTACTAGCTGGTCCCGGCATCACCCCCTGAGTGTCCTTTCCCATTCGTCCCGTTCCCCTTCCGCCTCCCCTTCTTCCCCTGCGTCCTCTTCCCCTCTCGCGTTCCCACTCCGTCACCACCACCTTCCCTCTCCCCACTCCACTCCCCCCCCCCCCCCTTCCCCAGTCCCACGAACCCCCCTCCCGAGTTCCCCTCCCCCCTCACACGTCCCCTTCCCCTCCCGCGTTCTCCTTCCACCTTCCCCGCCTTCCCTCTTCCCTTTCCCGCTCCCTCGTCTCGCCAACCCTCCTCCCGCGTTCCATATATTCAATCCCAGTACATTCAGTCTTTAAACAGCCCGCGTGCCACCTTTTACAATTTTTATTCAAATTTACATTTTTCGTGTATATTAAATTTGGTACCTAACATAGGTACCTATTTAAAATATCTAAAATTCTTGATTCGATACAAACTATTAGGGGAGTACCTACTTTAAATAAATTTATCAACTTAAAGATTTTCAAAAATAGAATCCTGATTGAACAATCATTGTTTTGCAAAATGTCATTCTCAAACACGCGAACTGTCAAACGTGCGATGTTTTCTGAAATTATCCAATTTTCGGTGCAATTTTCTAAATTTTTCTCTCCCTAAGAACCATCCTCGTACTTCAGGGAATATTCTAAAAAAGAATTAGCGAAATCGGTTCAGCTGCTCTCGAAATTTGCGCTTAGCAACACATTTAGCGATTGATTTTTATATATAAGATTTTTATATGAGATGAGCAAGCGTTACGGTAACCAAGGTTAAAATGCAAAATTAGGTTTATTTATAAGTAAGAAATATGTTGAATTCATGACTTAGTGTTTTAAATAGTGTTCGCTACGTTTGGTGGTTTAGCAGGGGTGCCCGGGTTCATGGGGTGAGGTTTGTCTAGGTCTTGGAGAAAAAAATTGCGGATGATCAGGACATTCTGAACCCCAGATTCCTTCCCACCCCTTAAACCCTTTTCCTTCCCAGAACTCTCCTCTTCTTTCTTTCCTTAAAAAAACCCTCCACACAGCACTCCCAAAGATGACATAGGCCCTGAGGGAAATTATTTTGTCCTCCTGTGTGGAGCTCATGTAAAAAAAAAATACTAAAAAAGAGCAGCAAGCAAGTAAATAATGTACATTTTATAGTAACTGTATACGTACATAATATTGCAGTGATAAATTGAAGACTTGAATAAAAATCAAATCCACGTCACCTACCCGCCACAGACACATGTTTTTTTTTTAATATTAACACAGGAGACCCGAAAAAAATAATTTCCCTCCGGGCCTATGTCATCCTTGGGAATACTAAGTGAAGATAGTGGATAGGAAGGAGTTTTTTTTTTTTTTTTTACCTGAGCTCCACACAGGAGGCCCTGAGGAAAATAATTTCCCTCAGGGCCTATGTCATCTTTGGGGATGCTGTGTGGAGGGTTTTTTTTTAAGGAAAGGAAGGAGGAGAGTTCTGGGAAGGAAAAGGGTTTAAGGGATGGGTAGGAATCTGGGGTTCAGTATATCCTGATCATCCGCCTCCAAGACCTAGACAAACCTCACCCCATGAACCCGGGCACACCTGCTAAATCACCAAACGTAGCGAACCACTTGGGGTGACCTATAGCACAGGTGTTGGTTATCCAATAATGGTTCCCGGGGCGGCGGTACCCATTCCCGCCTCCCAAATTGTGAACCTATTAAGAGGAAACACGGAGGCCAGCAAATAGTTCCACAGCCGAGCTGTTAAATTCAAGAAGGAGTCGTAGAAGCGAACCGTTCTCATGTGAAAAATGTCAACCGTGTACAAATTTTGAGCGCGCGTTTGGCATATTTCCCGACTGTGTACCGGTGCACTGAGGGACTAACGGAGGGGCGGAAGGGGCGAAAGGGGCGGCCAGCCCCGGGCCTCTGGTCCTGAGGGCCCCCAAATGCCTCAATTTTTCATTGATAAAATTCTAAAAAAGCTTTACGGCACCAGAAAACTGTAATTTTTTTAATTTTCATTTTCTGAAAGTTGCATTTGTTATGAACGCTCTCACCAAATGTTTTAATATTCGAAAATAAAAACGTAGCTGGTCACTTACAAACACATTACATCAGACATGGTTGGGTCTTTGAAACATTAAATTCGACTTATTTATTAGAAAAAATAAATACATTCCATTAATATTAAAAAACCTTTATCGTTAATTTCAACCCTCTTTACTTCGTCATTCTCAAAATATGTCCCAAAAATACATTTCATAGAACCATTAGCTCCGAGCAGATGCGGCTATTGTGCGGTATCACACAAAAAGGGGAAATGCTAAAAAAGTTCATTCCTCAGTTTCCGACTGGTAAAAATAGATTCGATTCAAATTGACATGTTCCGTCCTAGTTTGCAACAAACATACCTGCTTCTACAGCAATAATAGGCCAGGTACGTTATACAAAATGATTGCTTTTCAATTCAAATAGCTTGGGGAGGAAAAAGCTAGACACCTCCACCCTAAACAAACTTTATTGGATGTCATTTTCCGAATCGAAGTGCTTTGAAGAGCCGGGCAAACTATTTACAAGGAAGCGAATTATTTTTTTTTTTATTTTCAACGAATAATAAATGGATTTCGTCCGAGTAAAGTCGGAAAATTTTCAAAGGATTCTACAATTTTTTGTGTTATTTGGCTTTAATGTTTGTTTTTAAACTAATAATTAGGTTAGAAGGAAAAAAATACGTCTGCTTACAGACCCTCGTAATGAGTGTTTGTTTTTGTTTACAAGTTGTACAAGTTGGTTTAACATCTAATTCAATGAGACCTAATAATATTTAATAATCTAAAAGTAAGGATTTTTCTATTTAAAATAAAAACGAGGAATACGAAATTACAGTCATTTGCGAAGGGTCAAGTTTATGTATTCAAAAGAGGGTGAATAAAGGTAGAATTTTAAATGAAGTGAAAATTGTGCGGTGTCCTGTCTGGTATGTGTGGAAAGGTTTTGTAAAGGTAATTAATGGGAGGAGCATGGACCACTTACTACTCGTGAATTAAAAACACAGAGTTAAGTTACAAGCCTTTTGTTTTAAATTATCCATATTTATAATTTTATAACAAGACCCTTCCAAAACGCCTTGTTGTAGCCATGTTGTTTAAGTATCACAGTTGAAAATAGCTATTTTAATGATAGGGGTCATTATTGCAGCATAAGCCGAGTTTTAACTTCGATAACCTCGAATATTAATTTATTCCAGAAGGTCATTTCACGTTTCAAAGTAATAAAATAGATAATCAAAAGAACAGAGATGATCAAGGCAGCCATGGCAGTGATGATGATATTCTTGGATTTGCGTAGTCTGCGCCATAAGTTTCTCATGCGGTAGCAGAGAAATGTTCTTAAAGAAACATTTCCATGGCGCTGCATTATATCGGCAGGCAGAACGTTGTTGTAGCAGACAATAAGAATTAAAAAAAAAATCACAGTTTGGTTTCGTGTTCTCAGGCGGCTTGTAGTCTTATAATTAATTATGTTTGTTTTATTTATTTTTTATTTTAACTTTATGAGTAAAACCTCAAATCGTAATATTTAATTAAATGAAGACAATATAAGCGAAACTCAATCGAAAATCTGGAAACAGAAAAATCAGAAAAAGATATTAGAATAAAATGAAACAATGCAACTTTGTATAAACCACTTATAAAATGTGCAAATCCGACCGGTTTCGGAACAAACGTTCCTTCGTCAGGGAAAGCTTATACTAATTTACCACCACCCCTACCCTAATAAAACATTGTTCTAAACTGTCAAATTAGTATAAGCTTTCCCTGACGAAGGAACGTTTGTTCCGAAACCGGTCGGATTTGCACATTTTATAAGTGGTTTATACAAAGTTGCATTGTTTCATTTTATTATAATGGATAACCACAAAGTAATAGCTACATTCAAAAATATAAAGATATTAGAAATCAAGCACTGTTGTAGTTAAATTTATTGTGCATTTGCTTAATAAGTCAGTACGCCTCATTTGTCATACGTATGTCTGGTAATGTTATATTATCGTGAAAACAAGCTTAAGGGTCCAAGTGGTTAATAACATGGTAGCGGTTGCGCAGATTGATGGCGAAATGAAGGCTATTAGTGTTTTATACATTAATTCCAGAAGTTAATAATGTTTTGACCAGCTTTGGAGTAGTACACATTGGCCTACGTATTTTTTTGTAGTTCTGGATAAAACAACCTCAATCTTTAGCCAAGTTGATATTTTATAAACAGTAAAACATGAGCCCTTTGCGAACGATGTTTTAGATGACTTGTTGACAATATGTAACAAATTAATTCATGCCTTGGAAGAGGTTGTTCTTACAGTTACTCAATCAATCCGTATTGTGTTATTGTTATGCCAAACCTTTGAGGTTTACGTAAGATAATATTTTTGACATAGAAAAAAAAAGTTTATTGCAATATTCAAGGCTTTTTTTAAAGTTTAATATATAAATACAATTGAAAAGTATAGTAAATTTAATAATATAAAAATGTAATTTTGAACATATTTCATGTTATTATTATTAGTATCTAAACTTTTTGTGCACTATGACAGATACTAGATAAGGTGCTTATTAGATTACCCAAAACCTTTCCGAATATTTATAATACAGCACGGGTGTATAAGTTATTATATAAATATATCTAAAATTTGCTCTAACAATTATTATTAAATAGAAATGTCCATAGAATAAAGAATAACACATGAAATGCGATGTAGGTGTGTTTTGTGATTCAAAATTCTGAACATTTTTTGCTTAAATTTCCAATACAGAAATTTTCATTTCGATCAAATGTAATAATTAGTGTAAGAGAATCTAAGGTACTAAGTACCAAGTCAGTGGTGACTCCGGTTTCCATTCAAATTTACATGGAAGGCATTTCTGGTGTGTATTATCTATTCAGTGGAAATATCTAAAAAAATATAATAAAATTTCTTTTAAAGAATCCCATTAAGTAGGTGTACAAAATACATATTTAGCTTTTTACAGATAATATCAAGCAGCATGTTTCACATGCTTTTGTTATCATAAAGGATAAAGAATTTTAATAACAGTAATATAATCACAGGCACACTAAACGTTGTCAACATATCACACACTTAACATTACCAGATATACGTATGACAAATGAGGCGTACTGACTTATTAAGCAAATGTACAATAAATTTAACTACACCAGTGCTTAATTTTCTAATATCTTTTTCTGTTTCCAGATTTTCAATTGAGTTTCGCTTATATTGTCTTCATTTAATTAATTATGTTTGTGTTTAGTTTCTAGTTGTAGGTAAAATGGGAGATAGCACAATGGTGCTCAGCGCTAAGTGCTCAAGGGAACTATTTATATGTAAACCGTCTCGGCTCTTAAAAAAAATGAAACAAACGCGTTTATAATAATTTTCGGAGCATACTTTGCAATTTTTTTCTATCGAGGGAATTTCATATTATTTGCGTTTCGGCGTGGAACGCGTCTGGAAATTATCGTCAAAAATAACATATATTTTTTTAAGAGCTTAAGAACTTCAAATATTTAAAGGAGATATATAAGAATTCGGTAGAAACTCGGGAAGCGGCGGCTTTCTTAGTCATTAGATTACTCTTATATCAGCCTTGCATTCTCTGCGGATCCCCACGTTTCTCACACGATCGTACATGGTACCTACTCGCAATAAAAAAAAAATTGATATTTGAAAAATTTACGGTCAATTTAATAAAAAATTAAGAATTTTTTTGCTTTCTTCGGACAGGATTTCTACAAACACTTTTATGGATTTAACTAAAATATATAATGCTCTGAGTACTGACATAAAGTCAAGTAATTCTAATTCTCTTTTTAAAACACGTGTACAACATTGGATTTTTGAAAGGGGACGAACGTACTTTAAAGAATTCGTGAGTTCTTAACACTACATTTTAATTATTAATTTTGTGCATTTCAAAATTTTAATTTCCGTTTCCATTTTTATTTCTATTTTTCTTTAAAACGTTGTTATTTTTTTTCTCTTAGTTTTTCACAAAATTTTATTTATGTTTTAATTTTGATTTATATACTTATATATTTTAATTTATATAGAACACTTGAGTTCTTAACATTTAATCTTTATTATTAATTTTTGTATTTCAAAATTTGAGTTTTCATTTTTATTTCTACTTTTCTTTAAAATATGATTTTTTTTTCTCTTTACTTTTAAGTATTTCTTAATTTTTTTTGGAATTTTTAATCATCTGTTTTCATTAAATCGTATTTAAAATATTAAATGTACGACTACCACAACACGGGCATTAGCCTAGTGTGGTAGCCAAAAAAACAAATATCTGTAACTAATAAAAAAATTTATGAAATAAAAAAATTTACATTGTCTTCGTAATGTTTGCAAGTTCTTAGAAATTCCAGAGGTTTCAAGAATATTTCAACTTTAAAATTTTGTATACATCCTTAGTACGTAGTCAAGTCGAATATAACTCCTCGATCTGGTCCCCCCATTTTAAAATACATTCAGATTCAATCGAAAAAATTCAACACAAATTCTTAAGATATATTAATTTTAACCTCGGTATTCCCATTGAAAACATAAATTATAATTACTTGATGAAAGAATTAAATTTACTTAGACTGTCAGATCGAAGAATTATATCAGACTTAATATTAATGTTCAAAATTGTAAATGGTAGAATAGACAGTCCTGATCTAACTAAGCTCATTGAATTTCATATTCCCACGAGAACCACTCGTTCTAAAACCCTTTTTAAATGTAACAATAATCGGACTGAGTATACGAAACACTCACTTTTACCTAGGTTGCATGAAGTTACTAATAGATATGCAGATGTGATAGATCTATTTAACTGCACGGAACAGAGGTACAAGACGGCTATGCTATCATATATTTTTAGTCACTATTAATTTTATTTCTATTATAGATTTTTGCATGTAAATGTATCTCTGGTGTCACTTCCCAATGTATCGTCACAATTAACTGTTATACATACACTGTTTTACCATTACTAATATTTTGAATATGAATTTGTGACATGTAATTAATGTTTATGGCATACTTATGCCGTTTGTATTAAATAAATAAATAAATAAATAAATAAATAAGTTGATTTATCACTCTGTTATCTCAGTCATGTTTTTACTTCAGTTTTAGATAAATTAATTTTTGTTTGATTAGGTAGAGCATTATGAAGTTTAGTAGCATGAAATTTAAAATTTCTCTGTCTAAAGGATATATTATTCAAACAGGGAAAAATCAGTAGGTACATTTTGGATTAGGTCCTGCCCTGGTAGGGTATTTGTTTTGGGCTGTGTAGTATTCAAATAATTTATTTGGTTACTTATTTTTATTATATAATGTTCACAATTTTTGACATAAGGGTTAAAAATAAACAATAGGTTAATAAAAATAATTTCTTGCATTGCAGTTAGATAAATTTGAAGAAAATAAAATGATAACAATAATAAAGAAAAAAAATAATCACAATAAAGTAAAAAAATAATCTTTAATTATGTTTTAATTTGTTCAATACAGAAATTGTTACATTAAAAATGTCGAAAAAATGTTTATATTCGTTTGCTAAACTAATCACAAGAAAGCGAGAAATTAGCGAGATCACATAATTTATTTGTAAATGGTGGCGTTGAAATAGGTCCTTATGCCTAGTGAGCCGAGCAAGTACTCTTAAATTGAGTACACTCAAGAGTTTGCAACAGTCGAATTCCGAATTTACAATTTTAAAAAGAAACACAGGTCGCTTTAAGCGACTCGCTTATTCTTCAAAGATCCTCAACTGTTTATGATTCTTCTATAGGAGTTCTAACTGGAACATTCAGAATTTTTGTCTTAATATCTTCTCATTTTTGAACTAGTGCTCAAGGCAGATCCCATCCAGTTATCTCGTACTATAATTGTGGTAGACACAAAGTATACTCTTTTTAATATCGTTAATGTGTAGGATATACGTATATTTCTGAAGAAGTAGATATGTGTGCGTCGTGAGTTTTTTTGATATGGGTAGGTATGATCTATGAATTCCATCTGAGATATTCATCAATTTCAATTCCAAGATATTTTAAGCTTTGGTATTGTGGGTAACTTTAAGTTTTTGCCATTGCGATGCTGTACTGTCCACACGATATGTACATAGAGCGATATGAAGATGATTAAAACAAGTGACCTCTCGCCGTACAGGAGTCGATATGCATTAACCTCTAAGCATTAACCTCTAAGGAGTCGATATGCATTAACCTCTAAGCATTAACCTCTAAGGAGTCGATATGCATTAACCTCTAAGCATTCACAGACAGTAACATTCCATTACTGATTCTTTAAAAACGAATTTATACTTGTTGTTATGTTATGAATATCCGTTTTTCTCGATATGAATGGAAAACATCGAATAAAATGAATGGACTTATGAAATCGAATCAGTATTCTTTGACATGCTGGAGGGAAGGGGGCGGTAAATAGCTTTTCCCCCTTTAATAAACTTTCCAAGAGAACCATTCTGAAAAGTTGAAACGAATCAAAAACTTCTGTTGAAACATTTGAACATATTCTTAGGAATGATTTAAACGAAACAGATTAATTTATCATAATTCTGCAAAATGATAACGTGAAAAATATTAGTGAAAGTCAAAAAATTACAATTTTTTATGTGGATTTTAATCAAGACTCGAGAGTTTATTTTCATAGAGTTTTAAAAAAAATAGTAAACAATTATTTATTAATCTCAAACGAATATTTTAGACTGATTAAAAATTACGAACACCTCTGTTTCTGTCAGCGCGAAGATGATTAACTTTTATTGAAAATCGTTTAAGGTGTCAGAAATTTTGATTAAAAAGTAAAATTACGAGGCATATTCAAAGCAGAGCTAATAAGTTAAAATATTAAATAAAAATCATAACGCTAATCGTAATCTGCCTAACGACCCATTTACTTGGGTATTTTCCAGCAGCTAAACCCTTGGCCGTTTCTCAACTCATAATGTGGCACGGATAAGGGAAAAGGGCAATTGATAATAATATTAAGCACCGGAGAGTTAAAGGGGATTTCGTTTAATTTTAAATTAATTACGTTACTACATTTTTACAGTGATTAAAAATAATTTGGCATGTCTTAAACATCAAGTCAAAAATGTTTGAGCACTTAATAATTTTTTTTTTAAATTATATCAAATTTTTGGACTCGACGAGTCAAATCCTTGTGTGGAGGACGAACTAGGACCCCGATTTGCAGTCGCACGGCAATCCGATTGGTCACCCATAGTGCCTCCGTTCACGGAGATACTTACAAGATACTCGATCCTCGTGCGCGTATCATACGCGCCGATCGTAAGTACCCCCCGTGCGATTTTGCTGGTGCCCGTTCACGGCGCTACGCGGTGGCTATCGGTTTTCAATCAGTATAACGATACCGACAGTGCTGATCGCACGCGACGCTCGCATCATTTGTGTCTGATACTTATTCGTTTGACGTTTGACAGAAATGGCGTCGGAACATGAAAGTAATGTTAGATTTGTTCTGGAAGTGGAAAAAATGCATGTTTACATAACTATACTTTACCAGAATACGTAAGAAACTATTTAGTGGAGCAGGTATGGATTGATGTTGGAAAAAAAAGTCATATGACATCGCTTGACAGCGTGTTCACTCCACGGCTACACGTGAAAAATGATCAAGTTCAGTACATTTCGGATAGCGCCGTGTACGGAGACTAGCATTAAAAAGTGGTATATCAGCAGGGTACTTGTGGTTTCGTCACAATTACGTAGATTGTAAGTATCTCCATGAACGGAGGGCCATACACCAATAGGAATCATCCTTTATCACATGCCACTCTCTCGTGCTGCGACGAAGATTATCCAGATCATTCTACTTTAAACTGCCGGATAATACCTACGATGTCTTGTAAATCGTACTTGTTTGCTCTCGACTTTCCTATACAATTGTTCATATTAAATATTAAATTATGGTGCGTTATGTTCGTATGTAATTTGTTAAAGAAACCTGTAAGTATTGAATTTACGATCTATTATTTGATTTATCACACATCACACACACACACATAAACATACCCCCATACTTGTATTCATGTTAGGAAATTAAATGTACACATTTTTTTTTTAGAAATTTAATTAAAATTAAATTTGATAATGTTATTATCGAGTTCTGCAAGTATTTTAGAATGTATTTTAGTTACAGCTGTTTCGACTTGTAAGGTCATTTTCGAACTGTGGTGAGGCCACTTACGGACGACTTATTTATAATATTTTAAATGTCAATTTTTGAAGGTGTCTAAATTGATTTATTACCGGTTAATCCAATTTGCAGAGACACTAATTGAGAGAGTGATTATGTAGACTTCAAAAATTGACATTTAAAATATTATAAACTAGCTTTTTCTCGCGGCTTCGCTCGCATGGCGTAAGGGGAGTTCCCAATCGACATCTATTGACTTTTTTAGAAATCTGGGAAGAAAATTTATTTTAAAATTTTCGTTAGAGAGTCACATATTGTCCTCAATGATTACATATATTTTTGATTTTTAATCCTTATTAATTCATAAAAATAGAGTCCTAAAAATGTTATAGTACCTAGTTAGGGGACATACATTTTACGTGAGCAGTTTTATTTCCAATCTAGACTCCCCTCCCCCCTTGGTGAGATAAATTTGGGCCACTTCGTTTATTATTTTCATTAGACGAGAGATTTTGCTGGATCCCCCCCCCCCTTTTGAGCTCACGTAATTACTGGAATGTGAGCGCTCTAGGTAATATTTTGGTAAATAGACGACCGCTCAAAACAACTGCTAATACCTGCATTTAAAAGAGTAAAATAATTTGTTGTTGTCCCATAAAATTTTAATAAAAAAATTATCAGATTTGTTGAATTGGTATTATAGATATTCAACGTTTAATAAGAGGGATGTGGAGTAACATAACATAACTATCTAATATTTTGTAGCCATTACCAGACTTATATTCATTCGGGAATATTATATTATTCATTGGAATATTCTTTGGTTTTCAAGACAATAACCATGAAATTGGTTATTGCCAATCTCTGAAAGACATCTGAAGTAGGTTGCAAAATGTAATGTAACCACTTGGTAGAGAAAATTGCATTGATTTTATATCGCATCTTCAATGGTTTCGATTGACTTTTGAGGTCACGAAGATTAATAATATATTATTATACAGGTTTTTAAAGGACGTACTTGACTTATTTAAACCGATTATTCAAAATTTTATTGAATTTTTTGTCTTGTTAAAAATCAAAGATTTAAAAGACGTTTTAGAATAGATGCATGGCAGTAAAAGAAACCTTTGTATTTCAAGAGTTAATTTTTTTAATTTCAAAATATTTGAAATACTCGCACATTGTTCGTCGACATTAGACAAGACAATCCAAAACACGATAAGAATAAGAAAGTTTTAAGAAGACATCAAGTGAAAAGTTCCAAACTAAATAGAAAAGTTAAATCTGTTCGAATTACAAACAGATTTCACTTTCATGACAAGGTGTTACCCAAACTATTGTTAGAAATTCGCATTTCCCCATATGCTAAAATTGAAAAAGTTCCTAACTCGTTGATATTCATATTGCGCCGTCCCATTTCGGCGTTTGCGAGAGACGACATTCGGAATATTTTATGACTTTCCATTATATGTAAACAGCCATTAGCAGACTTTTTGTTGGCGTATTAAAATATGAAAACGCCTGTTAAGCATTTCTGCCATGTTAAGCAATGAGAACCGATGTTATAGATATTTCGTAAAATGTTCCCGGAGCACGCACTCGCTATAAAGACGTTGATTGTAATGCAAACAATTCACATTGTCTATATCGAAATGCCAAAGGAATTTAATGTCATTTTTATGAATGGTGTCAATTCTCTATGATAAACAATCACTAGTATTTAAAGTGAGTTTGGAATATTCCATTTTTATGTTCCTTCTTAAGACGGGTTGTTTCAAATTGACGGATTCATCAAATATTTTAAGTTAATTTTCACGTTCTGTGTAAGTTCTACTCAAGCTCTGCGATTATTTTAGCTTTATGGAGCAACTGGCTTATAATGATATAATGACAGACTTGACTAGAACTTACACAGAACGTGAAAATTAACTTAAAATATTTGATGAATCCGTCAATTTTTTTTAAACAACCCGTCCTTAGTGTTTGGTAATTTTTCACTTGAGTATATTAATTCTGTACGTCATTCAATTTGCAAACTATCGGTAGAACACACGCGGTAGAAGTGAAACCTTCAGAAAACTAAATTAGACAAGCGTGGGGAGGCTAAGAAGCACCCCAAAAAAAGAAGACCGATATGCTACGAAGCATCGCACAAAGAGGAGACCAATTATTCCATCTCATTATCTCGCTGGCTACATCTTTTATATGTATGTGTTTGTCTATTTTTCGTGTCGCTTTTTCGTTTCATCGAGTTTCAAATCACCAAGGTGCTAAAGAAGTTTTCATTTCAAGATGGTCATGGCCAGGGCAAAACTTAGAGTATGTACAACTCTGGAACGTAAGCAAACTTAGGTACTACGTAGTAATACTAATTAAATGTGATATAATACGAATTAAAATGAACAATATTTTACTAGCGCACGCCGGGAATCAGCCGGCAAACTTCGGATTCGTAGTTGAGGTCCTTACCCCTCAGGACAGGCTTTTTTTTAGGTAGGTACTGCGATGCGGGATTTCAATCCAAGACAATAATATAAACGTATCTGCAATTCAATCTCGTGAATCAAATTTGTTTGGTCTGTAAATCTTGTTCTGATATTTTTTTTCTAGCATCTAGATATTCAAACACGATTTTTCCATTTCCTAAAATCTACTTCATTTAATGTTACAGCAGAGTACAGTTTTTGTAGACACACAATAAATGACACGAATAAGCGACAATCGTCGGCAAACAGAGTTCGATCGTTAGAAAATAATATTCAGCGAAAATGACATCATTTTTCGTCGATCAAACGAAATAATATACGAACGAGTTTGTTTATCGGCAAATTGTACGAAATCCCCGGCCGTTTATTTATTATCCTGCAGACTGCGTAAACATTTTGAAATATGACTGTAAAAACACATAACGATAAAGTGTTTGCGGTGGTACAAAAGGAGGAGAGGAATATGTGTAGCGGGGGTCCCCGGGAGATGTGGGAGATGACGGAATATGTGGAATGTGGGATGTGGGATGTGTGTCGTTCCCAATCAGAAAGCAAAGCATAAATTCCATTCGACATTTTCCAAACTTCCCTTTTTCCATTTCCTTTCGATCCCATTTGTCCCAATTCCCCCGGTGCTGAAAAACGGGAAATCCTTTTTAAAATTCGCAAAGCTGTCCAGATGCTGTTTGACATCACTTTGGGCAGTTAGGCCAAAGGAAACATTGTTCCAAAACTTCGAGAACGCAGGGGTTCTAGTTCTAGTACGCGTGGATTTGGAGTGTTTTCTACTTTTTTGACCTTTTCGCTTTGACTGCTGAAAAGTAAATCCGTTTTCTAAAATAGGTAGTTTCCCATTAAACATGACCATAGATCAAAAATATCAAATGAGTGGGCTTCCTTAAAAATGTTATTATATTCAGTTTTTTTTTAACAAAATATACAATTATTAGATAGAACAACTGTCAATATACACGTATAAATTGGTATGTGTGTGTATTTATATGCGTGCGTGAGTGTGTATATGGATGCATATAAATAAATAAATAAATAAGTGCTTATTCCAGTATGTGGGGAGGAGAGTGCAATCCCACACATTCCATAAGGGTATAATATACACATACATGTACAAAGTATTTGAAAGGAAAAAAAGAAAAAGAAGGTGGATATGAATGTACACGAAAAAAGATAATAAGCTAAAAGTAGTAAAAGGAAAACAAAAGAAATAATAATATTAAGCTTTCAGGATTCTGTGAGCACGTAAGGAGCCAGTATTTTTCTCCAGTGTGCATCAATACTGGATGATGGACTGAGGCGGGCTTCCATGACGAGGATGTTTCCAGAGCTGGTTATCCTTTCCCTAATTCCTGCCACCCTGGATCTAATAAGGGCTGCAAAGCCAGGAACTCGCCCCTCCGTGAACATCCGGGAAGCGCTGCAATATCTGGGGAGACCAAACATTATGCGGAAGGCGTTGTTATACTGAACCCGAAGTCTTTCTATACTACTCTTCTTGTAGTTTGCCCAGAGTTCACACGTATACAGTGTTGCGCAGAAGGAAAGGAAGAGCGTCCTTTTAACAGCAGTACTGCAAAGGCGGAATCTTCTACTGAGCATGTTTGCTTTTACACTGAGAGCTCTTCTTTGCCTATCGATGTCGTCATCATCCATCAGATTACTGGTGATTATGTGTCCAAGGTATTTAGTTCCATCTATGTGAGGGTGTATGTATGTGTGCATGATTTGCATATGTATGCATGCATGCACACATACAAAACTATAAACAAGAAGTGTGTGTTTGAATGTCTTACATCTAATATTCTTGTGCACGACTTTTGTTTTCTATTTTATAGTTTCTATTATATTTATTTTTATTTTCGTAATTCTCATTCCAATATTTTTACTATAGTTTCTCCAATTTTCAACATGTTTATATTATGATTTTTTTTTAAAGAAAGACAAACATTCCCGGGTTACAAATAACCCGACAATATTTTAAAATCTCCTACTACCACCACGGTAAGCCGAAAATGTTGCTTGAATCGTGATGGAGGACTTAGCCAGCCGAGGAATCGAACACGGAACGCCTGGGTGGGATCCAAACGCGATGCCCACTCAACGACTGACCGGTCGCGGTTTAATCAATTTGTTTACAGTAGACACCACAAAATAACTATATTCCATTGTCACCATGAAACAGGCAGCCGCCTAGTATGGTAATGTAATGTATCATATATGTGAAAATGTTCTATTGTTTCATCGTGTATAAATAAATAAATAAATAAAAGTATTACACAATATAATTTCCGATTGGTGTATACGGTATACGTAACATTTTAATGTAACACGGGGACTTAACATTGTAAAAACATAATTTTTAGTTTTTTCAGTAGGTACATGTAATGAATTTATGTCTCCGTTCTTACAACAGTTGTGGTGTAATGATCGTATACGCGCGTAACGATTCGCTCCTTCTGAACAAGGTCGATGAGGCACGCGTGTACCGGATGCTTTAAGGAAGTTTCTACTTGCTCCGAGGCTGTAAATGTCAAAACCTCAGGGTTTTCGGAGTGGATGAACAGGGCCTCGAATTTGCAAGAAAAACCTTGCGGAGTATTTTCAACACTTGCAAGAAAATAACCCGCATCGATAGGACTGTATTTCGTGTAAAGAAGAATAAATTTATACCAAACATTGTTAATTTTAAACATTTAATTATAATGATATAATTTCGACATTTTAAGACTATGTGTACCTACATTTTTTTTCATGTAAATACCGCACTAGGGTCTTTACTACTCCCAACCGTCCAGAGCGAGTGAGACTATGGCATCCCATTGGGAATTTTGTGAAGCTGAAGGTAGTTGGGAGGGGTAAGATGGAGAAGAGGATGGTGGGAAAGTACCTGGCTATTCAGATCTGGTCACCAAACACGGCTAAAGACATTTCGGGCAACATTTTAATTATAAATGGTGGTCTTCCTCCAGGGCGATACGAAGAGAATCTTCCACTACTCTGGAACGTGCCACAAATACACCGTGTATTATTTCAGATGAAAGAATTGTGAAATTATGTTAAATTAATTTAATAAAATGTATGTAGTTGTGCACGCAGGGATTTGAACCCGCAATCTACAGATTGCTTTGCACTTCTACCACGGAGGCCTATTATATGAAATTTTCATAAATAATAATGTCTGTAGCTGATGGGCGAACATCAGGCGGGCGAAAGTTTGTAAGGATGTACGTTTGTTACTCTTTGACGCAAAACCTAAATGGATTTTAAAAATTCTTTCACTAATAGAAAGCTACATTATTTGCGAGATCTATAGGCTATATATATTGGTAAGCTCTGGTGTTATGGATAATATCTGGCGTTATGAAATTATTTATCATACGTGTTCTGCCCCTAACAAAATCGTTTTATTGCAAACGTCAGAAAAAAAAAACAAATCAATTGTCGCCTTGGAAACGATTTTTTTTTAATTAGGCAATTCACCCTAAAAAGAGTGCTTTGTTGGCGTCGTACTTAATAATTATCTCTAAAAATGAATCACCGAAATGAATGTATGCGCATAAACCCGAACGACTGCACCAAAGTGGATAATTCTTTTTCTTTTGTTCGTTATTTTGTATAAAACTACCGTTGAGTTCTGGCATTATGAAATTTGTATAAAAAATTATAATAGGTGGCTAGCAAGCAGTTTGAAAACCGAATGTATCGGGAATGAATGTGTGGAATGGGAGAGGTGAGAGGGGGAGTGGGGAGGGGGTGTTAGGAGAGTGTTGGTGAAGGGGGAAAGAGGAGGGGGAAGAGGGTGGGGGAGGGGGTTAGGGGTGGGAGAGGGGGGGATGGAAGGAAGGAGAAAGGGGAAGGATGGAGGAGGGTGTGGGGAGGGGTAGGGGGTGGGGGGAAGGGAGTTGATGGTAGGAGTGGTGTGAGGAGAGAGAATGTGGAGGGGTCGGGGGTGAGGGGAGGGGTGGGTGGAGGGATAGGGGAAGGGGGGAGGTGGAGTGGGGAGGGGTATGGGGTGGGGGAGGGGTCGGTGGAAAAGGAGGGTGAGGGAGAGGGGGGGAGGGGGGTTGGTGAAGGCAGCGGAGTGGAGGGAGGGGGAGGGGGGTTGATGGAAGGAGTGGAGTGGGGAGAGGGAAGGTGAAGGAGGCGGAGTGGGAAACCCCTAATACCATGCGAGCGAAGCCGCGGGAAAAAAAGTTGTTTATAATACATTTGTCTACTAACATACGCACGTGTTTTTATTTTTCATAAGGTGAACCATTTTTAAAACTTTTTAAAGTTTACATTCATAAATTTAAAATTTTAAAAATTACAAGTTTATATCTAATAATATAATTTTAAAGCGAATTTCATCACCTTTCAAAAACAGTATAGAGTTTTCGAATACGTTTAGAAATATTCCATTTATTTGAATTTTATTGTAAAGCGGAAATATTTTAAACCCCTTATATAATACGATCGAGGCTTGAGGGGTTTAATACTAAAGATGGTACTTAATACAATATTTGAGTCTGGATCGAAGTGAAATTTTAATCATCGTAATCAATCTCTCTCCAGTGTCAAATAATGTAGCAACGATTTGTATTCTCATTTCGGGGATTTTTCTCCAATTAAGTAGGGCCTGCCAAACGGCCCCCGAGGGCGTGTTATCACGACCGAACTAGATCACTTACTAAAGGAAATCATTAAGAAGGGCTGGTGTTTGCAGCATCCCTTGTTACATTAAAATAATTGTTTTCGTGTACGGCCGAACCTTTTTCATTCGTTAACGAGGGTGTCTTATTGTAAGTCAACCGCTAGAGCCGGGGTTTGTACATTTTGTTCCTTTTCTACCGGGCGCTTTTATTTGATTGTGGAATTCACAGGTTTTTAATCTCGTCGCAAGTCACAAACACGAGGCGGCGGAGGGTGCTGTGCATTTTATGTGGTTGTTTTGTATTACAAACAGAACAAAGACGGTGTTAAATCTAACATCAAAATATCAACTGAAAAGAAAACGCCATTCATAAACGATAATGTTAGACAAACATAATAGAAAAAAAGAAGATAACTGATATTATTTGGCAGAGTTAAGGTTTTTTATTCTGTTAACCTAAATACATTGTTTACTTGTGTGAGGAAGAAGACATATACGGATGTGTACGTATATATGTGTATAGGTGTATATATATAATAATAATAATAATAATTGGATAATTTATATAAGATATATGTGCGTTTAATTATAATTATAATTCCACAGAGCCGAACCCTCTGATATGAAAATATCTGGAGTCGGTGAATTATTTTCCCATATGGTCTCTGGTAGATTGACATGTTGTACTTGCATTGTTTTGTAATTATAATACTTATATAGTGCAATTGCATAACGTGGATTGACCAGATGATCATTTGGGAAGTGTGTGAAAGGGTTTAGTTTTTCCAGTGGGGAAAATTAAACCCGGACATTTAAATCTGGTGCGTAAATATATTTATAAGCGCCGTTTTTATGAAAAATCACCTCAAGGGCGCTGTTCAATTCATTAGGAATGCTTAGGTTCTACCTAATTTTACTATTTACAAATGGATACAGAAACATACTTAGGTACCTGGCAGGTCACTTCCAAAAAACACACTTTAATTAGAAAGTTTATGCTTGGAGAAGATAAGGCTTTGCACTTTGCACGCGGAGGACATTACAGTTAACACACTGGACATTGCATGATTTTACATTATTTGCTACCCTCATCACTGTTAGTAATACATTGATGAATAGATTAGTGGCAAAAGTAGAGTTGGTATTTATTTTGAAATACTGGAGAATTTAGGACTATTGGAGATTAGTGGCAAAATGTGTGTGTACATGTATGTGTGTATGTATTTAAGTGTATATATGTATGTGTATGTATATGTATGTTTATGTGTATATATATAAATATACATGTATGTGTGGGTATGCATAAATCCTTGTTTATGTAAGTATATACATATATGCATAAAAGCTACCTTTCTTATTAGTTTTTTATTTAGTTATTGGAAACATTTCCACCAATTTTAATTTTTTTTAATAATTTTACTTAAATATGTTTACACTTACTAGACTTCATTTCAAAATAACTATCCTCTGTTGGTCACCATGATACAGGCAGCTGCCTAGTATGGTGACCTAATGTATCTTCTCAAGTAAATGTATTAATTATGTAACGTGTACTTAAAAATAAATAAACAAAATGTTATTTCTGTTTTCTACGCGTTTTATTAATATATTTTTTGTTTTGGAACATTTACAAAGTATTTGCATGAAAAGGTTAAGATTTTTAACTAACGTAAGCACTGTTTTTAAATAACGTTAACTTAACGTAAACAGCGTAAACGTTAACAATCCACTTAAAAATGTTCACAGAAAGCTTAAGATTTATTTTCCCATGTGTAGAGTTTTTAACAATAATTAGAATTAACAACATATAAACAAAAATGTAAAGAGAGATATGAATAAACAAAAATTTTAACAATACAAAAAAACGGCTTCAAAAAATGAACTAAAAAGTATAAAAATAATTTCGTATTCTTCTACAACTTCATAATCAACTTACTTTTTCTAATCATCAATATGTAGGTACGATTGTTACTTTTGGAGTCGGTGTCAGTCAAGGTAGGTTTGTAACTACATACATAGTTAGTTATAGGTGAGATGTGCTTGTGTCGCACAAGCGACTTGCTGACACCGACTCCAAAAATAACAATCGTACCTACATATTGATGATTAGAAAAAGTAAGTTGATTATGAAGTTGTAGAAGAATACGAAATTATTTTTATACTTTTTAATTCATTTTTTGAAGTAGTTTTTTTGTTTTGTTAAAATTTTTGTTTATTTTTTGATTTTTAGTGAATCTGAAGAACACTTACTAATTTGTCTGAATATGGGTAAACCTACTAAACGTGCTGCTCATATGAGACAGACATAATTTGACTATAACGTCAAATTAAAAGATTCGGCCGAGTTTCGTTAATTTGTCATGAACCCGATAATCAGAACCTAACCAAACTCTCATCAAATTACCCCTGAAGTACATCCTTTCCAATAAAAAAAGAATCATCGAAATCGGTTGGCGTGATATTGAGTTATTCGTCCATTTCTCGCGCACATACTTAATGCAAATTTAAGACTTATATGGTTTTCTCATGGATGCCATTGTCGGAACTAGACCAAATTAAAATGCAACCTCACGGGAAGCACCAGCTTTCAAAAAAAAAAAGAATCATCAATATCGGTTTACCCAGTCAAAAGTTCTAAGGTAACAAACAAAAAAAAAAATTAAAAAAATACAATCGAATTGAGAACCTCCTCCTTTTTGAAGTCGTTTAAAAATTAAACATAATGATTAAAATTTGGTGTAAAAAATAGTGCAAAAAATAAAAATTTACATTCGAATTAAAATATAACTATTTTCCATGATATGTCATGTTATTACATTGCTAATCTGCCTTTTAAAAATGCGAGACTTTTGCATAGATATCTATATAGTCACATCGACCCTTTAGAATAACAAGGTTCCATCTGTCGCGGTAAAGTCTTGCAATAATGGGTTATATAGTAACCTATATATTTTAGAACAATAGTAACCTATTTCAAAGTTCATTATCGCATAACATTACCGCGATTGATGAAACCTTGTTATTCCAAAGGGTCGACATTCAATAGTGGTTTTTTTAAAGAATGACAAACACCAACAGATGTGATTAACCTAAGTTTATTTGAGTTCCATCTTCTACAATCAATATAAATACCTATGATGCGGAAAATGTTAATTGTGAAAAGATAATTAATTTAATAACTATTACTTAAATTGAAATGTAAAATGTTAATAACTATTATTATAGTTATACAAATTAAAATAAAATTGAGATATGATATTTCATGGTTCCTAAATTATGTATTTTTATTACAGTATATAATTATAGTTAGTACAGGAATGTATCGTTTTTGCAACAACTTAAATTGGTTACTAGAGTTCGATCTGGTATTGTGTAAGCATCATTTTAAATTACACATTTTTTTATATTTTCATCACAGATTAATGGGGTCCTTTAATATCTATCTATTCTTAAAATGTAAGAGATTTGCCCACAAAGACACACGATTTCCTAAGGTCCGTTATGAATAATGATTTTGATGTTATAATATGTATTTCAGAGACATGGCTCCTAGACAATATCAGTAATCAAGAAATTTTTGATGACAGATATAATGTTATTATACGGGATAGAAACAATAGTCTCACAGGCCAAACCATGGGAGGTGGGGTTCTTATTACCGTAAAATCTAAATATATAATGTCATTCAACAGACGACTTGGTCAACACAAGAAACTATGGATATATGGGTAAGCATCATTTTGACTGCCCCTAACAAAATAATAAATATTTGTTATGCTTACCACCCTCACGGCACCAAACATATTAGCAGTCTTTTAAATCATTTTGAATCCGCTAGTTATCTCCGACAAAATAATCCCGACGATGACTTCTAACTTATAGGAGACTACAATATCTCAAACAAGCTTAACAAACTCAAGTCTTAATTCAAATCTAATGATTCCACAAACAGCCACTGATGAAGCCAGCACTCACGTGATAGATTTTCTATCACGTGAGTGCTAGCTTCATCAGTGGCTAACGCTCACTTATATGCTAACACTTACATCAATATAACGACATAGTTAACGTAAAACAACGTGTTCTCGATCTAGTAATAAGCAATTTGAACTGTGTATTACTGCCCTGCTGTCCTCCTTTTCTTACCGAAGATTAAATAATACAAATTATATATTATACAAGATTACACATACAAATCCTTACATATCGAGATAACACTTCAAAGAGACCCCAGTTTAAAGCAATTACCACGGTAAGTCTTGTTATTTAACTCAGCTGACTATACTCAAGTTAATAAGTTTTTAGAACAATTTAACTGGTCGCAAATTTTCAGTAAAATTTGCATGGAAGAAGCTACTAATAAATTCTAAGAAATTATCTATGAAGCTATCAACTACTACGTCCCATCACGAACCATTAAACTGT
The DNA here is from genome assembly GCA_929108145.2 of Limnephilus rhombicus. Classification (NCBI taxonomy): domain Eukaryota; kingdom Metazoa; phylum Arthropoda; class Insecta; order Trichoptera; family Limnephilidae; genus Limnephilus; species Limnephilus rhombicus. The sequence continues at coordinate 41,018,805 of OV815278.1, forward strand.
CTCCAAAATATCCCTTATGGTTTATGTACGTCTTGCGTAATAATCATAAATAATAATATATTATAATAATAATTCAAAAAAGAGCAAAAAAACCTTGACTCACTAAAATTGAATAAATTCCAAATCAATGCTAAAAAACCAACCCCTAAAAACAAGTTGTTTTTGAACTATTATACATCAATTTATTGTGCAGTGAAACAGTTTCGACTTTAGATAGACTTTTCAGAGTCCTGCGCATCAAACGGCATGACCCAGTTGCGCCATCACTTCATCTAATTTGTGAGTAAGTGCCACCAAAAGTTGGTTAAATTTATTGTTTTCATTAACGAATCTATTTTCCGCCGAGTTTCAGCCCGATCGGATGTCGGGATGTGGGATGTGGTTCATTTCTACTTCCGAGATTTGCATTCATACATTCAAGAAAAGAATATCTAATGTCAATTAAATGTATTTAAAAATAGCACACTTTTTACCTCTGCGCTAGATGATAAAATAATAAATAATATACCTTGACAGAGTTTCACTAGGATACTTCTAATCCAATAAGAAAAACGTATTTTTTTAATATACGCCGAAAACACTTCGTGTCCTTGCAGCTTATTTCTTAATCTCTGACGTGTTTTTCGGATATCTTCCTTTAACTTCCGTACCTTTCTTTTCTTGAGCACAGAGCCGGATCTGCCGTACATTCAAACATCTGCCAAAAAACTGGCACCAACTCCGAAGGGGCGCCGTGAGAAAATAATGATTAAAATTTTCTGAAAATATTCATCATAGATCCTGACGTAAGCATTACCTACCTTTCAACTCTCGAACAATTATGCGCGCGCATTGGGTGTATTTGATGATTTCCAAGTTTAAGTAAGTAAGATTTATTTTCCCATACGTCTCTTACCCGTTCCAGTTCCTGTTCCCGTTCGTGCAACCAATCCAACAGTATTAAGACGGTAACATCGGCGTGCTTGAATTTCTGGACCCAGCTTCGAGTGCGTGTCTGACGCCACGCCGTACGCGCCGCGCCACAAATAACATCGGTGTACGTTAAATTTCACACAAAGCTACTGTTATAATTTCAGTTTTGAATTCAAGAACTCATTCCAAGATGTCGCTACTTCCGTCAACAGGTCGGATGGGGACGTCTCCCCCCTAGGTATAACATCTACGAATTTGTGAATATGTAGTGTCTCTCCGGATATGAAAGGTAATACATGTTGTATCAAGCGGCTATATATTACATATGACGTCATTACTGTCTCGGTTACTTTGTCCCGGTGACTAGCTACACTGGATGACAGTGGATTCGAGGAACGGGCTATTTTTGGAACCAGTTCCTATTGGATTTATAAAATGGTCACCAACACTAATTGGGCGAAGATGAAAGGCTAGGCAGCTAAACGCCCTAGCAGTAAAAACGGTGCGGGTTTTTAACAGCTAGTCCTATTGAATATGCTGAGAACATTATATTATGTCACGGAGATTTTTTACAAATTTTATATTTGTTACTCTCCTGCTGTACCTGTAACGTTTCGAAGAGACCGAGTTCGTCAACAAACTGTCTTCTTACGGACTTCCAGTGCAGGTGGATTGCCTTGGATTTTTGAGGGATTGCTTTCAGGCGGTTGTTAATTTTTTCACCTCTTCCTCGCATTCGATAAATGCTGGCGTTCCACAGGGATCGGTTCTGCCTCCTACTCCCTAATGGGCACACAAACTCTAATGGCTCGGTGGGCTTTGAAGCAAAGAATGGACGGTTACCTCGAGTGTGTTTTCTCTCAGGGTAAGAATACCTCGTTGAATTTAATATTTCAAAGACCCAATCATGTCTGATTACCACTAAAAGGGATCGAATTGAAAATTTAGTCTCCTCCAACCGAAGTCATTTTTCGAACAGACTCTCCATTGATTTTTTCTATTTTAGACCAATAATATTGAATTTTATTTTACCATTATAAAGTACACGAATATTAAAAATATATTTCTTTTACATTGTGTGCTTTTTAGGATTTAAATTGCCATTTAGTTTAAGTTATTGTCTTGAGTGAAGTGATTTCGAGTATACAACTGTCAACCACTAAGGTAGGTTTTTAAAAGGTTTTTTGAAAATCTATTAGGTGTCAAAATATATGCGACAATTAAAATTTTATTCAGGGAAAGAGTTTTTAATCTTAATTGATAAAAAATTGTGGGACGGGGCCGCCATCGGTACTTACTGCACAAGGTGCCAGGTTTCATGGATCCGGTTCTGCTTGAACATTGTGCGAGTAGTAGAATCATCTTAGGATATTTATAAGGTGACCTCCATTACGATATTACGCATACTCGTGTTCTTCTCCTTGTCTTTATATTACGAGAACTAAACTTCATAGGAGTAGAGGACAGGAGAAGAAAGGAAAGAGAAGAGAGAACGAGTGTGCTTATAGTCGAGTAGACTTCTTAAATACAAGATTAAGTGCTCATGATATTAGCAAAGGCACAGCGGGGCTGATATAACGGATTCAGTTTCTCGCTCCGTTGGATTTGTGTGGAGATGTTAACATCAAATCTTTAAGTACGCATTTCTCTTGCCTTTACAATGCAAACTTTTACTTTGGCCATGTTTATCTTATTCGTGTATAACCTTTACAATGACAAAGATTCAGGGGCTCTCAATGTGTTACATTTATAATTGTTTCATTTTTGTGTTTCGATATGTGAAACGCATGTGAAACACACATAAATGAATTACAGGTAATACAAAACAAGGTAATCAAAAAACTATTAAATTACAAGCCCAGAACATCCACAAAAAAATTATATATGGAAACAAAACTATAAACATTAAGAAAACTATATGAATACAATACATGTCTCCTTATATACAAAATACAAAATAATCTCGTACACACAAACACAGAATTCATTAAAACGTCCCAAATACACAAACACTTTACACGACAACGCGATAACATACATTTAAATACCATCCACACTAACTACGGTAAACAATCCATTGGTTACGAGGGGGGCAACTTATATAATTGCCTCCCAAATGACATTAAAAACGAAAAGAAGCTGGGTAAATTTAAAAAAACAATTATTTATATTTATTCTTGATAAACAAAATAATGAAATAGAATAGCGCTGTATTGAAATATTTATTTTATCTTAATGTGTATAATTATTTCTAGTTAAATGAGTGAAAATGTAATTTTCTTTTAACTGGAATAAAAAATAAAAATAAAATAATAATAATGTTAAATTCACTCTATTTGCAGATGACCGCTTTATTTGCAGATTGCTTTTTAGTATCATTAAATGTTTCAAAGATGCACGTATTTCAATGATGTCTTCTGAAAAATACAGAAAGACTTGCTAGCTGGAGTGACATGAATAAAAAAATGTTTCTACATGTGTTTTTACCGTTCAAATTTGAATTCTATTAATAATATCACAATTACATTAGTAACCCTCATCAAAGATCTTGTAGTCATTTTCGATAGAAAACCTAACTTTAATCGTCACTGCGAAATAATTTTCAATAAGGCCATGCAAGTTTTAGGTTTCATATAACGACTTTTCATAACGCTCAGTTAATGAAATTACTTTACTGTTGCCTTGTGAGATCGCATGATTAAAATATTTACTTCTCCTGTATGGTCACCTATCTATACTTGTAACTACACCGCTTGGAGAAAGTAGAAAGGAAATTTCTTAGACATGTTATATCTGTTAGAAAACATCAATATCGGAGAACGATTAATGATATTCTTCTAGTGAATAGCTTCATCGACAGCCGTCAAATATTAAGTGTTATAAATATTCCAATCCCTGTTAAATCTCCTGTTAAACATCACCATTGTTACCCATTGCAACCATGGCACTAACTATTCAAATCACTCACCACTAGAATGATTTCACCGAACTGCCAACACATATTGACGGTCCCGAAGGACAATGCCGTATCTGCTGTAGGGAATTTTCTGAAAGGTGGGAAAGAAGGAAGCGTAAACTCACTGAAGAGCAGGATGACGATGTCCACATAAATTCAACATTCCACATAAAACTTTCCAACTGTGCACAGATTATAATATTACACCAATAGTAAAATTTTGATGATTTTAGGAACTCGTAAGTAATTTATCATTCGCATTCAAGAATACAAAATAGACAATGAATCATGTAAACACTGCTCACTTGTTGAAGACTGTCACTGCACTGGTTTCACAAGTGTAGGTAGAGGGAGGTGTAGGTAGGAAATTTGGAAAAGGACAAGAATTTTCCCAAACATCTGCTAAAAATTTAAAGTGTTTTGTTTGCTTATTTTAATTTCTTGTTGATCATTTAAAAGTTTGTATTTTCGGAATAATTAATGAAATAAAATGAAATGCAAAATATCAAAACAACACTTTATTTCTTAAAAATAGTAAAAATCCAGAAACGAAACTATAAACAGCCCTTCTGTAAAACTACAAAATCGCACATCCAACATTGTTCTTCGGAACGTTGTTATATGTGCAGACCTTTTTGATAATATGTTTATTCAAAACCTCTCCGCATCTTACTGATTAGTGAGTCTAGTTTTTGGACTGTTTTAATTCGTGGTGGAATTCCATTGTGTTAGAATTGAAATTGAAACACTTTTGCACTTTCTTCCACTTATTTATTTTCACCAGGACCGGTTTCATCCTACTACAGACATTTTCAGACTGGTAGTTGAAATTCTTATGCTACGGTGTTGATATAAATTTAGGTACCTTGTTTACCCCTGTCTAAGTTTTTATAAATACCGCAGCATAAGAATTTCAACTACTAGTCTGAAAATGTCCGTAGTAGGATGAAACCGGTCCCGGTGAAAATAAATAAATAAGTGGAAGAAGGTGTAAAAGTGTTTTGATTTCAATTCTAATTACTGATTAGTATTTCTATATATGATTTTTTAATTCGAAAAGTATTCTTTGTACCTTCTGATAAGTATTATATTTCTGCATATGTAAAATTTCGATTGTATTTTGTTTGTATTCGGCTGCCTTTCACAGCCGATTAAAAGACATTTATTTTAAATATGACAACCACTTTTCCTATTTCCAATATTTCATGATGCTTTGTGAGTAACATAATCATAGTAAAATAAAGTTACAAGCAAAAAATGTATGTTTTTTTAATAGGCCTCATATCACCACGAATATAGGTAATACGCATAAAAATCGCTTGGCAAACAGAGTCTTTTTAATAACAACTAAATTCAATCAATGAAATTTGTCACAGATAATTTTAGTCATAAAATTGTCTTATTCAAAAGTTGCATATTATGTACGCTCATTTCATTTCTAATTAAAAAACTACATTATAAAGTAATTTACAATTTTATTTTAATTCTACTCAATGGAAAAGGTAGGAAAAGCCTCAATTTATCCAAAAGCACATATTTTTATTTTTATAATGTAAACCGATTCGTAGTAAATATTAATAAAAAAGAATGATTTAGCATTAAGCTTCGCCGAATTATATGTGTATTCATTTCAAATTCATTAGTTTAAGCATGAAAATGAGTAGGCTGTGCAAATCCCAATATATCCATGCCAATGAACCTTTTGTCGCCAGGACGATAATCACCGACTATAAAAAAGCACCCTAATTACGGATATCACTGGGCAAATTAGGTCAATCCGAGTATCTGTTCACCCCACAAACTATTTGCAATAAACAATGAATTCCATTGATACTTGTATATTGGTTAAATACGGGCAAAACCCAATACCCAATGAAAATACTACTTCAATGATCATTTTCATAAGATAGGCCATAAATTTTTGGGCTTTTGAAATAACCGTGAAAAAAATACAGAATGTATTAAAAGAACAAAAATATGCTGAAAAATCACACCGTAAAACAATTTTGTCAAAATGGCCGCCATCTCGCCGCTGACATTCGTCAAAACTTTTCGACACAAAGCTCGGGTATATTGACCATTTCTTGATGGATTTTCTCCTTTAATTTGTGTCGTCGTTGGTTTTTTTACGTAGACTCAACTTATAAGATAACCTCATAAAAAATCAGCTGGTGTTGGATCCGGATTGCGGAGAGGCCACGGAATATATTTTCTGCGCGAAATCAGCTTGTTAGGGAAAATTTATTTAACCACGATAATACTCTTTGGAAGTATGACAAGTTGCGCCATCTTGCTACATCCAAGTCCATTTTTTGTAACCAACGAACTGCTTCAACTGTGGTTGCTGCAGCTGTGATTGTGGCCCGTCGATATGTTCGGATCGTCTCGTACAGACATGTTTACATGGCTATGTTTTCTTCGCTCCTCCTGCTCGAAGGCCGCCCGTTTTTTTCGAAGTTTTTTACCCATGATTTAATTAAATTAACACCGGGGCACTGATTAATTCTCGGTAATTGGTAATGCGAACGAAATAGGCAGAGTGCATCATCAGAAGATAATCATTGCTTTTGTAAAAATGTTTTACCCAGAAAGCGCGTTGCCCTCCCGTAAAGCGATCCATTGTAACTAAGTTTCCAAGAATTTGTTCTCATTGTAACCTCATCCCCCTCTATCACTCACAATTCCTTCTTCTATTTCATCTTTGTCTATATTTTTTGTTGAATAAGGAACTTATTCTCTGATATTCCGTTGTCAAGGGGCAAGGCCCTCGACTAGGAATCCAAAAGGCGCGGTTTCAATTCCCGGCTCGCGCAAATAAATTTTATGTGGTCATTTTACAATTTTATTCTTTTAAAATAATAATATTTTGCATATTTGCAGCAAGTTCCAGAGTGGGAGATACTCTCAGCATCGCCCCGGTGTTAGCCCATCATTCAGAATTGAAACTTGAAAAATTGTTGCTTGAAATGGGTTTAGCCTCATTTGGTAACCAGATGTGAATAGCCAGGTACTTCTTCACCTTCTTCTTCCCCATATCCTTCCCATCCACACTAACTTTAGCCTCACAACATAACCCAATTGGGGATGCCCTAATTTCACTGGCTCCAGACGGGAGCAGTTGGCTTGTGGAGATATTCACATTAAAAATAAAAATAATAAGAAGTTAAATAAACCCTGACACGGTCAGCATTTCCAACGAAACATGTCGGTTTTGTCTAAACAATAAAAGGGGAAGTTATTATACGTTGTTTTGATCATATTATTGTAAACCGTATATTTTTTTTTATATTTTGTGGAAGAAACAATATTGATTATTAAGATTATAATTTTGGGTTATTATGCCATGTTGCGCTTCCTCCTTATTTAGCTATCATTTTGGAAATCCATCCAGATGGACACGGTAACGCTATCAGAAACATTGGCTAAAGAAAGAGGAAACGTAACATGGCACAATAACCCGGAAATTGATCACGACAACTGGCTGTGAAAATTTCAAATCATAACTCTAGAAACAATAGTGCTTTTTTCACTTTCGTCAAATTTTGCTCACCTAACTATCTATCATTTCCTCGCGGGGGTGGGCACGGACCCCATTAGGCCAGTGCAATTAGCGATCCGCGATCGGAATTATTTCGGTAGTGCAGTAAATATCCTCCATCAACTACGTGTATGTTACTGCTTTCGAGTTCTGTGTTATTTGGTAGAGGGTTGAACAATGAGTAAAATATGGACTTGGTTGCCTTGGCGCATGCCTTCCTCTGAGAAAAGATACAATGGGACAAGTTCATATTGGAAATATTATTTATGTTCAATTTCACACTTTTTGGCAATATACATAAGATGGAATAGCATGAATGGATATATTGTCACAGTCACACCCTGATTTTGTATTCTGCTGGTCACCGACGCAAGAGAAACTATTGCATCCTTACGTTTTAAGTATAGGTTTCCATAGTTCTGGTTGATAACTTTAGACACAACAAATTTACCCATCTTTTCAGCCATGAGACAAGTTACTTTGCTATCCCCGATCGTGCCACTGCTTATAGACATAATCACGTTTGTTTGAGGAAATAGTTCATGGCAAGTAAGCCAATCAATGAGAGTTTGGATATCTTGATCGCCCCTCTTAATTCGTGTTGGCCTCATCTCTACATGTTACTCTGATGTTCCTTATTCAGCCCTGGGGTAACCCCCCACTCTCGTTAATTTATAGTTTTTTTACCACATCAATGTACCTTAATCATTCTAATTTTGAACATCTGGCTGTCACAGTTATTTTGTTTTCGCATAGGAAAAAATAATCTTTTTTTATTATTTTAACTAATATTTTTATGTTTTCTGGTCAATAAAAGTGTAGTGTGTTGTTCCTTGATGATTCTTCTCCCCTCTGATCTTCCAGGAGTCACTTTTTGTCGCTGTTTTCCAGATATTTATAACCTTATTTATTTCTGTTTGGTGAAAATGTAGTAATTTCAGACAGTGAATCTGTCATTCTGACTACCACAAAAAAAAGGAAGTTTAGTCCCTCTTCCTCAATAAAACATGACTCTCCTTCTTCTTCTCAGTCTTCACCTGCTCTTCCTCAACCTCCTCCTACAAACTTTTATTCTCCTCATTCCTGTGGCCCGTTCATTGTGTACGCTCAAAAAACTGAGCAAGGTAAAACTATCCACCCTCTTGAATTTGGTAAATTTCTATCAAATAGCAAGAACCTTTCGATTAAGCCTGGAGGTGTAAAAGCTGAGGGTCGCTTCCGAATCTCTGTTGAATTCCTCTCAGGTTCAGCCGCCAACAACTTTATCAAAAACATATTTATTTCATCAAATTCTAAATTCAAGGCGTACATCCCAACTTTCAATGTCACTCGAATGGGCCTCGTCAGAGGTATCTCGACCGATCTGTCCATTCCAGAAATCCTGTCTTCACTTTCAACCCCCCAACACATCGGCAATCCCATAAAAGCCAGGAGGTTAAATTATAAGGACTCTTCTGAGGGCATCGTTTCCTGGAAGCCCTCCCAATCTGTCGTCATCACATTTGAAGGACAATCTCTTCCCTCCCATATTTATTTATTTTTCAACTCCTTACCAGTTGAAATGTATACTTATCCCACCACTCAATGTTACAATTGCTGTCGTTTTGGTCATACCAAGGCTGCATGCAGATCCCCTCCCAGATGTTTCAAATGTGGAGAAAACCACACGGCTGACCAATGTTCTTCTCTCTCTTCACCTAAATGTTTTAACTGCTCAGGTGCTCATTCCGCCATTAACTCTTCTTGTCCGGAACAATCTCGCCAAAAAAATATAAAAATTTCTATGGCCTCTGAGAACTTGTCTTTTCTGCAGGCTTCTAAACTATTCCCGCCTGTCAAAAAATCATTTGCTGAGGTTTTATCCAGTAACTCTTCATCCAACCCACTCGCCTCCTCTTCAACATCTTCTCGTTCAACTAAATTCACATACAAAAACCCTATCTCTAAACCGGCTCCTGGATACGATCAGCAACAACACAACTCACTTCTCTTAAATCCCAATGGTTCACCTCTTTCAAATGCCACAAATGGGTGCGCAAACAATTATAATTCATCCTCAACAAACCATCAAAAGCTTTCTGAACAATTCTCCCAAGATAATTCTTCATTTATTCAAACTCTTATTATGCTTCTAATTGACCTAATTTCTTCTCAAACTAATCTACCGTCCAACGCTGCTTCTATTATTTCCACATTAAAATCATTTATTCAAAATGGCTCTTCAAGATGTCAGAATTCTTCAGTGGAATAGCCGCAGTGCTATTTCTAACAAATCGAACCTTCTTAACCTATTAAATTCAAACCTTGTTTCTGTGGCTGCTATCTCGGAGACATGGTTTACTCCATCCACCCACTTTAATGTGGGAGGGTACTCCTGCCTCCGCGATGATCGCCCGGAAGGTACGGGTGGTGGTGCTGCCCTTTTTATTAAAAAATCCCTTCCGTTTTTCCCAATAAATAATATCAAACCCCCCAATGCTGACTTTCAAATGGTTGCAGCTAAAATAAAGGACACTTCCTTTGTTTCTATCTATCTTCCCCCAACATCGCACTTCAATAAACAAGCGTGGTTGCAAATTGTCCGTCAACTAAGCCCTCCTTTCTTTTTATTGGGTGATTTTAATGCCCATTCCCCCGTCTGGGGTTCTGCTTTCTGTGATCGAGACGGTCGAAGTGTGATGGATTTCCTAGATGAATCCAACCTTTTTCTTTTGAATGACGGATCTCCTACTAGAATCTCTCACCCCAACACAAACCCCAGTGCAGTGGATCTCTCCATATGCTCTATTAATCTGGCACCTCTCTCCTCGTGGGTGGTGTCCCCCGACCCTTGCTCCAGTGATCATTTCCCGATCACCATCACTTATCAAACTTCTTTCCATTCAGACAAGTCCCATATTTCGACAAAGATTAAAACAAAACACACCAAATGGGACGAATTTAACTCACATATGGATAAGTTTATACAAAATTTATCCTATACCGATACATTATCTGTCAAAGATGACTACGATAACTTCAAATCAATGCTCGTAACTGCAATCAATAAATCAAATCCTCCCCCTAAAACCAAATCTCTCAAAAAACTCCCTCCGACTCCCTGGTGGGATGAGGAATGTTCCAAAGTAGTGAGAATTCGGAAAGCTAAATCTCTTTCCTATCGTCACAATATGACTATGGAGAACTATCTCATATACAAAAATGCCGAAGCCAATGCCAAAAGGGTATTGAGGTCAAAAAAAAGATCCGGGTGGTACAACTTCTGCAGTTCAGTATCTCCGAACACTCCAATTTCGGAAGTTTGGTCTATGATTCGAAGATTTCGATCCTCCTTCAGTCCAACATCTCCTCGAGCTTCTCATTCTAAATGGATAGACGAGTTCTTGGACAAAATTGCCCCCCCTTCTGTACCTAACTTAGATGAAATAACTCCAATCCACAACACTCCTATGTCTGATCATTGGCTAGACTCTCCATTCACTTTAATTGAATTAAAAAATTGTTTATCAACAGTTAAGGACTCATCTCCAGGCAGAGATGGTATACCTTATAGCATTATCAAAAATAGTAATGATAATGTTCTAAATCACTTTTTAAGCATCTTAAATAAAATCTTCCAGACTGGCATAATACCTGATGACTGGAGTTCTCAAATAATCATCCCAATTCTAAAATTAAACAAATCACCCAATTCTGGATCCAACTATAGGCCAATTGCTCTTTCATCCACCCTTAGTAAAATTTATGAAAAATTAATTAAAAACCGGTTAGAATTTTTTGTCGAGAGTAATCATCTTCTCTCTCCATCCCAATTTGGATTTAGGAAAAAGAAATCTACACAAGATAACCTTGCCATCATCAGCACTGATATTAATTTATCCATTTCTAACAAAGAAGTATGTCTTGCAGTCTTTATAGACATAGAAGGCGCCTTTGACAATGTTTCCATCCCAATTCTTAAAAAAAAACTTTTAGGCCTTGGCTTACCCCTCATGTTTGTCCAATCTATTATTAATCTTTTTCTCGATAGGAAAATTTTCATTGAGCTACCAGATGTTACTCCTCAGAGTAGGTCAATTTGGAAGGGTTTACCCCAAGGCGATGTATTATCCCCCTTACTGTATAATATATACACACACGATATGCATGTCACCATTCCCCCTCAAGTAAAAGTTGTTGAGTTCGCAGATGACATAGCTTTCTTCTTATCATCCAAAATCATTCCATCCGCCGTCAAATATCTTAATGAAGCCATGGATGCCCTTTGCACATGGCTCACTTTAAATGGTCTTGAACTTTCACTACAAAAGAGTCAGTGTGTCACCTTCTCAAATCGTCATAATAACCCCCCTGTTCAAATTTTATTTAAAAACTCTCCAATCCCCAATGCTTCCGAAGTTAAATTTTTGGGAGTAACATTTGATAGGAAACTTAAATGGTCTTCCCACATTAATAATATAGTTACTAAATGTGAAAAAAATTTAAATATTATCAGATCATTGACTGGCGTTTGGTGGGGTGCACATCCTATCTGCATTAAGTTGCTCTACAATGCACTTATTCGAAGCCATCTCGACTATGCCTGCCCACTTTTTAGTACTGCATCCAAAAATGCACTCGGTAAATTAGACAAAATTCAATCTAAGTCATTGCGAATAATAACTGGCGCGATGCAATCGTCGCCTATCAATTCCCTTCAAGTAGAATGTTCTGATCCTCCTCTTTATTTAAGGCGTCAACTATTTGCTGACAAATTTGTTCTTAAATGTTTAAATTCTAAAAGTCATCAGGTTATTCCCAGAGTCTCGTTGTTCAACGACTCAACACATTCATCTACAATCAGAGCTCGAACTAAACCTCTCCCTGCCATCTGTAAAAATTTTCGCTCTCTCTCAGAGCTTCAAATTATCAAAAATGATCTTCTTCCTTTGTACAAATTAAAATATAGTCACGTCACCCTATCCCCAACGATTTTAGAAGGGATCGGCATCCTTAAAAGTCATTCCAATCTCCCAGCCCGTACTGTCAATAATATGTTCAATGACATTATTTCTTCTAAATGGCCCAACTCTTCTCTTTTATTTACTGATGGCTCCAAATCTCCGGACTCTCCTAACTGTGGTATTGGTATTAACGTTTACCACAATAATTGTAATGAAAGAATATTTTATTCAATTTCAAACCAATTTTCAATATTTTCTGCCGAGTGTATTGCGATTATTCAATCTCTCAAATATATAATAAAAAATAATTTTGAACATTCTCTTGTTCTCTCTGACTCTCTCAGTTCCCTCCAAAAACTTAAAACCAGTCCTCTTCTTCATCCTGACGATCACTTTGTATGTCTTATTCGAGTATTGATAACCTCCATTCAAAGCTCTGGAAAAACTGTCACTCTGATTTGGATTCCTGGACATGTTGGCATAGTGGGTAACGATATTGCTGATTCCTTGGCAAAACAAGGAGCGTCTAACCCTACCGTTACCCTCGTAAACCATATTCCCCTGTCTGATATTTTTTCCATCATCAAAGATAGATCCCGCAATGTTTGGACAGAGTATTGGAACATTGCTAGTCAATCCAAGGGTGCCCGTTACGCCTCAATACAAAGGACTATCCCATCAAAACCGTGGTTTCAAAAATTCCCCCATTTTTCCAAAAAAGAAATTTCCTTACTTATTCGTATGAGAATCGGACATTGTTCCGTTCCTTCTCACCTTTATAAAATTCATGTGCTTGACTCCCCAGATTGTACGTTCTGTGGTCTAGATGTGGGAACTTTAGATCACATATTTTTTGATTGTCCCTCTCTAAATAAATATCCTCTCTTCTATCAAGCGTTATCAAAAATTGCCTCTCCTCCATTCAACATTTCATCTCTTCTAAGTCTGAACTCTACTCCAATCTTCCATAAAATTCTGAAATTTGCACATTTAAATAAAATTAATATATAAATTCACCTTTCCTTTCTCTGTAATTATAAATGATGGCCTCGAACACCCTTGAAGGGTGAAAGCCAGAAATAATTGAAAAAAAAAAAAAAAAATGTACCTTAATTATTAATTGTATTTATATGTTTTGATTAAATTGATGGTTAATGTTGCTGTTATGTATTTTACATGTTATTTCCACAGTAATTGTTGGAAAAAATAATAATCAAGTTATGCCGAGACTATTCTTCTGATTCAGTTTTTGACCTAATTTTTATGAAAATTTTGTATTAGAACCTGGATACCTAATTGCGATAAAAGCATTAAACATATACCTACCTACGTCTTTTATGAAATTTTATTCTCTACAAAATTCATTTCAGTAATTTTTCACAAAATTGTACTGGAAAAGAGATACGTACAAAAAACCAAACCAAGTCAGGCAATTTACTTGTTTTTATAAACCTTTTCACGTTTTTACGACTGCATATCTCAATATTCATTAGAGATAGAAGAAAATTATTTTCAGATAATTGTAGGTAATTTTATGTTCTACTAAACTTGTAAAGCTACTTTATCCGAATTTTTTATTGGAAACGAGATATTTGAGAAAAACTAGATTTTGGCGCGATTTCGGCTGTTTTTTTCAAAATGGCGGCGAAAGCTCAAGTGACCCAAGGTCGAAAACTCTGATTTTAAATCAAGAGATGAGTATATAAAACATATAAAAAAATTGAGACTAGCGGAATAATTCCGATCGCGACCCCCTTTTTGGAGCTAATTGCACTGGCCTACATGCTTTATTCACATTTATAAAGCGTCGCGCACGTACTTTAATATTTTTCTAACTCTTCACGTGAACTAACTCAAGCATTATTTGATTTACTTGATAGTGCCACGTCTTCCACATGTAGGTTTTAGTACAGTATATGACAATGTATTCCTATAAAAAAGAGTGAAAAAAAATTACAACCCTCGCAGTGTTTTAAACAGACGACAAAAATTAGAACACAAAGTGGGACATTGGAATATCAATTACCATTATGTCGAGAGTGTTTTCCGTTGTTTATCTTTTGTTACAGATTCTAAATTTAAAAAGCGGAAAATGGGGCGAATCGCATTATTTCCCGCGCAATATTTAACGTGACATTATTCACGACCGTGCCGTCGCATGCACCGCGTTCGATTCATGAATTTTTAATGAACTTGCCGCGGATTCGTTTCGGGGCTTTTTTTAAACTCACTTCATTACAATGGGATAACATTATCAAGGTTCTTCAACGTGTACTTGTGAAGGGTAAAAACTTGATAATTTTTGGAGTTTACCAGAACTAAGGTAATTAAGATAACTTAATTTTAACATGGACACACCCACAACACACTAATATCGGTTTATCTCTTATGTGTGCAAGCGGTTGTCCGTTAGTTGCTTTTAAAAAAAAAACATAAAAAAGATCAGAAAATAAGGCAAAGCTTTTTCATAATTTTACCATCTTTAAAGAAATTTCGTTTTTAACCCTTAATTTACCCGGTAGGTCCCTGGGACTCCGTTAAAAACTTTCAGCGCTCATAAAACCGTTAGTTTTTGGAATTACAATTTGCGCGTCCCAGTACCTTCACGCAGTGATGCGTTAAACGCGGGGGAGAGCGGACGTCGATGCGCGAGGTTCCGATTGGTAAGTAATGATGCTGGTGGAGTCCGTAGGAATTTTTTTTTTGTTTGAACCATGTTCTTTTTTTAAATTTTTATAAGAATTGATTATGTTTTTGTTATATTTTTTTTTTAATTATGTTGAAAAATTGTTTACTTTTGAAATGTTGAGACTAGAAGTTAGGTTCGCAATTTTGTTACAAAAAGTGCCATGTTCTAGAAGTTCCTTAATAAAAGGCTGTGATTCTATAATTTTAACTAAAAACTTATGCCATTGTAAAACCAAATATAAAATACATGAATATAACTAGCATTTCATTTAAAAAAGTGTTTATTTCTATTTATGCTAAATTTATGATTTTATTTCCTGGAGTCCTGGGGACTCTACCAGGTAAATTGTGTGTGTATGAAGCACTGGGTAAATCAAGGGTTAAAATCCACCCGTCCGAATTATACTACTCAGGAGCGTATATGAAATGAATCCAGTAGGTGCGGTGTGAATGTCAGTGACTAAGAAATTTTCTGATATAAGAAATAGTTCATACACAAAATACTAGTGGTGGCAGAACAATAGATGAGCAAACCTTGGGTATTTACTGTCATCGCGTTGGTAGCGATTATGGGATTTTTAAACACCAAATGTGTTCAAAATAGTATAATTTTGCAAGAACCAACAGATTTTCTTTCTGTTATTGTCGTGTTTTAATCAGTTAGATACTGAAGATGTTACTTTTTAAGCATAAAAATGAAAAGTTTCTTGTGCACGTGATTTTAGCATTAAAAACTATTTTTATTATGTTATACAGCCACAGACGATTTAATGAACGCCGAATTGTGTTTGTGCTAGATCGCTAATCTCTGGTGCATCGATGTGATGAGATTAATTTAGATCAAGGTAAAATATATATTTTTATAAAATAAGATTTTTTCTGAAAGTATTTTATATTGCTCTTTTAATCTCCGATTGAACTCCCAATGAGAGAGGCCAGAAACCGCCACTGATTATGTGTTCAATTCAGCCTTCGGGGCTCTGCTCTGACCACTGTGCTAATTCGACCCTATCGCCTTCGGTCATGTATATCTGTATCATACTTCGACTAAAAACTACCAACATTATCTACACCTATTAACTTTTGTACATTTTTATTTTTGGAAAAATTTAATGAGTAAAAGATCAAATTGTAATATTGAGCCCTGGCAAAGCTAAGGATCAATGCTTAGATGCGACCGAAACTTTTCTGATTTTTCTGTTTCAAATTATCGTTTGAAAATCGTTAATATTGTCTAAAATGGTTAAATATTACAATTTGAAGTTTTACTCATTATGTTTTTCAAAAAATAAATTGTTATTAAAGAACTGCTCATTAAGAGAATCATAGGCGTGATTCGATTTAAAAAATATTTATCCCTGGATCACATTTTTATTAATATTATTTTTAATTTGAAGAGAGACTTAAGATATTTATGTTGGACTTAAATCGTTTGAATTTAAGCTCCCCAACCGAGACAAGAGAGCAAATCCACCGAGACGTGAAGTAATTTCTTAATCTGAGAAAATTTATAAATCAGGGAATAAAAATTGAACTCTGGGTAGAAGAGATGATATTCAAATGAAGGGGTCATGCTCGAGGGGAATGAAGTTGACTCGTATCAATGAAAAATGTTAAAGCAAAGAAAAACTTAACAAACGTACTAATTTTGTTTGGTGCGTGGGTGATGTAATGATATTCCTGCGTGATGTGAAAATTTATTCCAGTTCAGTGAACTTTTAATTTTAAAATTAGAACTGCTAATTAAACACACAAATTTCGGTTGTTGATGCGTATACATTTGTGTCTAAGATTTTCTGACATGCATCTTTTGTGTTTTTTCCTTTGTAAATTCTTTACAAATCGAATTTTATTTTAATTTACTAAACTACAGAACTAACAAACTTAGGTGTACGGTCTCCCCTACTTACAACTAACGAATGTCTCTGGAGAGAACAAAGAAGATGTTATAAAACAAATTTTAAATCATTATTTCACTTAATGCTCGATGACACAGGGCGAGTTTACAAGCTACCATCTACTAAATTTAAAAGCGGATAAATCGGCGAGTGAGATTGTCATGATGACACTCAAAACTGTCCACACGCTCAGTAGCGTAGGAACTGAGTACGCGGCTAGCGCCAGTAACAAGAATAACGACGCCTGCGTGAACTAATTATGTGATGTTTGACAGTCGAAATCAGCTGTTGATTGACAGTCATCTTGAAAAACATAAATAAATCAATCACAAGCAAGCGTGTGGCGAGTAAAGTTGACGACCTTTCAACTTTTTTCGTAGATTGTCAACAATCTGCTAGTTAGCAAGTAACACGATGACACAGAGCGAATTTACAAGCTACTATCTGGGAAATTCACTATCTGTTAGTAAACTCGCTCAGTGTCATCGTGTTACTTGCATTATCCAGCACTTAACTTGTTTGTATTATACTCGTAATTTAAGCTCGGACAGCCAGTAGACCAATGTCCGAAATTTTATTCCTACTACCGCGCTTATATTCTAGCCTACTATATTCCAGTGATATGGTGACCTCCATGGTCAAGGGGTGAGGCTCTCGATCAGCAATCAGGATGTCACAAGTTCTAATCCCGGCATGCGCGAGTAAATTCTTATTGCTAATTTTTGTTATTTCATCATTTATTCATTTAAAAATTATTTGTTGTATACTTGAGTGGAAGGTACTCTCAGCATCGCTCTGATGTAAGACCACCATTCAGAATTATTTAGCCGAATAGTTCTGAATAGTCAGGTATTCCCCACCTTCCTTTTCGCCCCTCCCTCACCACTACTCTTCTGAAACTGAATTTTTGAGTTTTCATTGTCTTTAAAGGGTGCTTTTTATATTTTAAATAAAAAAATTCCTTCATCCTCGTGTCTTCAAAAAAATCTTTACAAAAGTATTCTGGAAGTCGTTATCCTTTGAATGCAAGTACCCTGTTAGCGTTTTGTAAGCAAAAGTGGCCAATTGACATGTTTACTGTTTAATACTAAGAGGGTGCCTCTTGAAACCTCCAGGAAATATGTTGCTATACACTTTTCAAGTTAAATTTTGAATGTAGACTGTAGTCGAGGGTCCTCCTTGCCAAGTTGATGCGCCAAATACTTATTTTGAATGATTGTTTTCAACGAGGATTAAGAATTGTATGGACGAAAATTTATTATTCTTCTTCTGAGTACAGGGGAGATACAGAGTAGCGCTGTTTGGAATCATGGTACTGGGTTCGAAAAATTCCGTTTTTATTTTTGCAATTATTTTTCATGTTCTCTGTAAAACAGTTATACACCAATATATCATGGTGAAGATTACAAATTTGAGATACATGTAAGTTTAAAAAGGTATGGGGGCAGTTTCACTATTTTGTGACATGCGTCAAAAGAGAGTTGCTGAAATTAATGTGTGTAAGTGACGTTGAAAATGAAAATGGTTAATGCAGAATCGTTAAGCAGTTGAGTCGCTCTATTGATTGACGCGTTCTGATAGGCAGAAGTCCTAGCTTTCGGAGCACAAAAAATGTATGAGATCTCTCACGAGTATACTTGTTAGAGACATACAAGATAACCTCTTTGAACATAGGTGGATCGATTATAGTTTCAGAGATTAGCTTAAAAAAACCTTTTTTTTAAATATTTTTCGGCGAGCTTGTAAGGTTTTGAAATCCAGTATTATTGTTAAGAACATTGATGGATACAGCAATGGATGGTATGTATTTTCTCTCACATACAGGTAATGCATAAACCTATTTGTATTTTTTCCATTTCTAGGATATGGTTTTGTTCAGAAGGGACCCAAATAAAGAAGCTATATTCCAGGATGCTTGGAACGAGTGCTTTGTATGTTCTCAGTATTGCGATTCCATTAGTAAATGATCTGGCATGTAGCTAGGAGACAAATAATAAAAAAAATGCATATCTTATCTTATCTTCTTATATATAAAAATGAATCGCTAAATGTGTTGCTAAGCGCAAATCTCGAGAGCAGCTGAACCGATTTCGCTAATTCTTTTTTGAGAATATTCCTTGAAGTACGAGGATGGTTCTTACGGAGAGAAAAATTGGATAATTTCAGAAAACTTAACGACTATTGCACGTTTGACAGGTCGCGTATTTGAGAATGACATTTTATGGAAAGCGGGAGGGAGGAAGAAATGGGGGAGGGGAACCAGGGAGGGGGAGGGGGGTGGTGGGGGGGATGGGGAAGGGGGAAGGGTGGAAGAGGGGAAGGGGGAAGGAGGAAAAAGGGGAAGGGGGGAAGGTGGATGAGGGGAAGGGGAAGAGGGGAAGGGGGACGGGGGGAAGGGAGGAAGGGGAAAGGGGGAAGGGGGAGGGGAAGGGGGACAAGGTGGGAAGGGGAGAAGGGGGAAGGGGAGAAGGGGGTGTAATGTGGGGAGAGGGCAGGTGGAAGAGGCGGAGTGGGAACGGGACGAATAGGAAATGACACGCAGGGAGAAATAATTTATTTATTAAATGGCATAGCAACGCATGCCGGGACCAGCTGTAACATATATATTTAGAAACAAAAGTTAGCCGACGTTAGCTCGGCTAACATCGCAGAAAACTTATTGCTACTGAAATTTAAAACTATATTTTACTCGAATATACTATACACACAGCATTGAACTAAAAGTGAAATAACGGCCATGCATTCATTGATTTACGTACATTATAACTTGGTCGCAAATGACTATCAGATATTACATCTGATTCCGAGAGCTCATTTATAATGTATTAAGACTGAATAAGAAACTTTCGTCCTTCCTCTACTAGTTCTATATTATCTCACTGCCAAACGCCAAACTTAATCAGAACTATTAGCTACTAGTGCATTCAGTCCTACGTTAGTTGAATTTCTTGCGTAAGTACACACTTCTGTTAAAATATCCTAGTACTCTGGCGACTGTTTTCAAAGTTTCACCCTGACTAACATTGCACAGGTTTTTAAAAATATTGATTTTAAAATAATTGAAAATATAAATAAGTCGTCTCAAAGTGGTCTAACCATAGGTTAAAAATGGCCTTGTAACCCGAAAAGCTATCGCAATAATAAACAACTTAAATACTTGCTGAACTTAATAATAACATTAATAAAATTATTTTTTTAATTAATACTTTCGCACTTCGATAAATTATTGTGCAGATCCTGAATAGCATCAGAAATAAAACTGCATAAAACAGGAAAAAAAAATTTAGACTGTTTTTTTCGAGACCTTTCTGATCTTGTTCACAATTAGTAAATTATTATTTCTATGCGCGTATACCTAATGTAAAACATATTAGAAGAGCATAAAATAGACATAAAAATAAAATTAGCCTTTATTGCTGTTAAACTTATAAAACATTTTTCGAATCAAATATTTAAAAAATAAAATATTTAAGTATTTATTATTATATTTTTTAAATATTATTGTAAATTATCAGCGTTCGGGTCATTATTTTTATAAACAGCTTGTCTTTCGACATAGGCTTCCTCTAAACATTTCCATTTTTCTCCATCCTTTGCAACTCTGATCCATTCTGGACCAGCCACCTTTTTTAGATCATCTTCCCATCTTTTCGTTTGTCCACCTTTGTTTCTTTTACCGTCTCTTGGATACCACTCTGTTACTATTCTAGTCCATTTCTCTTGCCTTTCTCTCAAATAGTTATTAACTGTATGTAAATGGTTAAATAGTAAATTTTTTAACATCTCATTAGGGGAACATGTGCTGAGGTGTTTGCATGTTAAAGACAAAGTTTTATTGTATATTATTATTGTTGTATATTAGTTTAGTAGCAGTCAAAGTACATCATAATTATAAATTGCGAAAAGAAAAAAGTTGAGCGAATTTAATGTAAGACGAAAAGTAAACAAAACAAAAATAATGCAGATGATAAATAAATTTAAATGCACGGTAATAATATAATTTCAAGTACTTAGATCAAATTACATAATTTTAACCATCAAAAACATTGAATAAACACCTTAACAGTGTATTTCGAAATTTTATATGTACAATATGGTAGTAGAGTCAAATAATCAGTATTTGTAAATTGTTAGTAGTTATGTTTTTTTAATACCTCACTAGGAAAACTGTGCTGAGGTGTTCGCATGTTTTAGACAAATTGTTATTGTAAAATGTTGTCCACTAGGTTAGTACTCGTAGAAGTTAAAGTGCATCATTCTAGTATATACCTACATAAATAAAAAAATAGTAACGAACTATTTGTATAACTACGTGAAGTGAATTTAGTAATGCAATTACCTGAGAGGAAAATAATAAAAAGATTATAGATGATAAATTATCGAACGTATTTTAAAATGTTACCAATTGGCATTTTGCAAGTAATAATCTATTTTATAAGTAGATTTTATTATATCATTGTTTAAACTAATAAACACGTATTTCCAAGCAAATTACAACAAGCAATAATCGTCTTTTTCGATTCCACAAAAATTATTGCGAGACCACAATTTCACGGTTCTGTTGTTTCCACGCCGGAGGATTTTAAAGCCTTTAAGAATTAGTAATTAGGTATTAATAATATGCTAGGGAAGGTAACTCCACTTGATCTACCCTCGTCATTATGAGAAACACTGGAATGTCATCACCATGGAAATATCTCGTTATAATTATTTTTTTTAGTAATAACGTTAACTTGGCGTACGGGTTAATTAAAAGATCATACGTAAATAATAATTAAAATTAGCGGAAACATCCAACACCCAAATCAAGAGCAGTTAAAAATATTATAAAAACAAATATTAAAAAAAATCGCAATCGTTTATTTTATTTTATTTTATTTATTAACAGAAACAAACAGTACATTAGATACATTGGTTAAAAAAAATTACAATTATTAAGTATATGGTGGGTACCTATTATGTGTTTCATTGTAGTGTCTTATTTATGGTATGCGTATTAAGTAATTACCTGGTGATGTATGTAGTGTGAGTATGTATGTATGTATGCGCATTGAACAAATTATATTATTGACATGATGCTCTTTTTAAATTTGGGCAGTGAATCGGAGAAAATGTCGATGTTAGAATTTAGACCAATAATATTGAACATATGAAGAGCACGATTGATTGGCGAATTAGATGCTGCATTTGTCTTGTAATTAAGCGCGTGGAATAGTTCTGTATGGCGTGTACGTCTTAATGGTATGTTAAAATTTACTAGGGAAAGAAGTTCGATACAGTCAATGTTATTATTTAAAATTTTGTGTATAAATGTCAAATCAGCTATTGCTCGCTTTGTTGCCAAGTTTGAAATGTGCATTCAAAGTTATTGTTGAATTTGTTTATATAATATAAAAACGGGTATTTCGTGATAGATTCTACTAGCGTCTTAACGAACTTTCTGAGCCTGATAAGATTTTAGATCATTATTTGTAGTTGATTATTTTTAGATGATTATCTGTGTCTTTGCGACAGGTATTTGAGCAGAAGGCGCTTCTAAGGACAAACGTGAGAATTGACCCCTCCAGCATCGATACACAGCCTGGATATAATCTCATCACATGAGGTCCTAGTGAGACAGGCATAGCACATCACTAATTGTAAAAAAATAATAAAACTGAATAATAGAAAAAAAGGCATTTATATCCAACATTTGTGAACAGTCTACATTTGCAAAACGCGGAACATTCTTGTTGGCTTATGTGTTACCTCCTTTCTACAACCTACAATACAGTCTCTTCAATGCCCTCTACACACTCTCTTACATACCTACAACACTCTTTCAACATTCTCTTACCTACCTAATAACCTACAACACAGTCTCTTAAATTTCCTCATTTTGAAAATAACGTACCTACAGGCATATCCCCAAGGGTTCCATGACAGTTGGTTCGGTGACAGTTGGTCCGACGACAGTTGGTCCGGCCGACAGTTCATCCGGCCGACAATTGGTCCGGCGAAAATTGGTCCGGCCGAAAGTTTAGAAGATATTTTCTTCAAGTAAGTATGCAAAGAGGATATACGGCCGTACAACCAAAGTCGATATACTTATATCTGAAGGCATCTTGAGTGAAAATCCGATGTACAAATATTTTCACTAATAATTTCGACTCTCCGAAGTAGCAAGCGGTAATCACAAAATACGACATACTTATACGTGCAGTCAGCTTAGCAAAAAACGCTAAAGATTCCTAGGTACTTGCATATAATATAACTTTTTTATCTGAATATAACACAAGAGCCCCAACTTCCAACCGTCTCGAGCCAGTGAGACTATGGCATCCCCAATTTTGGTATGGTATGAATACTGACGTATAGCAAAATACGACCTCCTAAGCTTTGGTCTGTACCCTCTGTAATATCTTTGGCACAGACCAAGGTTCGTAAATGCGGTTAGCTCATCCGCGCCTTTTTCGAAAAAAACTCATCGGGCCGCTTTCGAAATTTCGAAGGCGTTACGTTGTTTGAAGTAAAAGACTGCCACTTGTAATGCAGTTAATTCAAATCTCCCAGTAGAGCATATTTTCTGCAAACCTTGCGTACATACTTCCCGTGTTGAAATAATAAATATACATTATACATAAATATATTTTAAAGTAGCCACTTTCAAATAGTGCTCGCCCGGGCGCCTCAGCCAGGCAATAACGTTAACGGGGCATATTTGCCTCCGCAAGCAATGGCGCGAAAGATACAGCGTGAAAAAGTGAGGTTATGTTGTTAAACAACATTTTATCTTTATGTTGGCAGTTTTTCACCGCCTATGAATGGAAAAATACCTTCATTTTTACACGTGTCAGCTCCCTAATCCTCAAAGCTAATATTGCCACGTGTTCTGCCAGGTCGGCGCGGGGCGTGTTGGCTATGACACGTTTGGCACCGTTTGTCCTGGATTTTGACACAGTTCCGTATATAATATTGTGTTTCAAAAGTAGTATATAATATCTACGTTGGCACTTTTGTGACGCACGCTGACGTTTAAAAGCATTTCAGAGCCTCCGGCATTATCTAAAAGCATTTTGTCTAATAATAATATTTACAGCTATACATGAATACGAATACGCAGAACAGTTTACTGTACAAAGGGATGAAGTTATATAACAAGCTACCAGAAACTTTAAAGTCCACACCAATTGGAAAGTTCAAGACGTATTGTAGGAGCTACATAAAATTTAGTTTGAAATATGAACTATTATAAGTAATTAGAAATTTGTAAACCTAAATGTACAAATTACAAAAATAAATAAATTAATCAATTACTTGAGTCGTGTCATGTCCAGAATCAGAATAACAGTAAGTATGACTGTGAATGAAGCAAGGGGTTTATGTCATATTGGAGTTTCACGGCGGTCCTCCTTGGGAAAACAGAAAACAAAAAGTTTTTGGGTTTATTTATGCCGTGTTGCTCTTTCGAAAAACATTTTATCAGGACAGATGTGTAGGTTTGTGAACCGTGTTTTATTAGTTTTCGCTTCTACCGCGTGCCAACTGCACACTTGTAATTTTTTTTGAAGTGTGTATATCTAATTGTCTTCTGACAATTTTTAGGTATACCTGTAGATCAGGGTTTCCCAAACTGTGTTCCGCGACGATTTGTCGGAAGAATTTCTTTTAATTAATATACACATATTCATGTTTCAACACTACTGAAATTATTCACAAAAAATTAGTTCTTAAGTTAGGCACTAGGACTAGACCCTTTCAGGTACAGAGACTAAGCTTTATGGAAGTTTAAAGAGCCGTTTATGCTGTTATTGCAGTAAATATTCATTTTACAAACATAACAAAATCTCTGAAATTTATAACTGTGCTGTGTAATACTTTGATGAGAGTCAATAATAAGAACATCTGTGCGATGTGGAAACAATAACAAAGCGATAACGGATCTGCATGTGTTTCACGAAATTTCAGTTCCCAAGGAACCCAATCATATTTTTTTCGAAATAGACTTTACCTGAATGTACACAAATGTAAAAATCAATCAGTCTTACTACATCCTCGTTAGCAATTAGTCGAAATATAAACGCGCAAGGTGCCGTAAATTTTGGTGAAAATTAAAAAAGAAATACATTTCTGGATTTCATCAGTTCATTTAAATCATTTTGATTTGTCTTTTTTATTTTGTCTTTTATATTTTTTTATGTGAATACCTCTCAAAAGTCCCAACTGCTACCGTTTGGAGCCAGTGAAACTACGGCACCCCCAATTGGGGTACCTAAGTTAAGAGGCTGACGGTAGTGGGTAAGTAAAGGACGTGGAGAAGATGAAGATTGGGAAGTATCTGGCTATTCAGATCTGGTCACCAAACACGGCTAAAGCCATTTCAAGTAACGTTTCAATTCTGTATGGTGGTCTTGCGTCAGGGCGCTACTGAGAGTATCTTCCACTCTGGAATGTGCTGCAAATATACTAAATATTATTTTTATGTGAATTAATTGTGAAATAATACAAATTAATCAGATAAAATTTATTTGCGCACTCCGGGATTCGATCTCGCCACCTTCGGATTGTGAGTCAAGAGCCTTACCCCTAGACCACGGCAGTCATACACGAATGTTTGAATGAATTAAATTTTAAAGTATTTGAAGAGGTTTCCAAAGAATTTTAAGAATAGGTACGTACATAACTTGAAAACAACTCTTTTGCCATATTTTTCGAAAACTGGTAAGAACGATTCCTGGGTTTGGATCCATTATCCGTGACAGCTAAATCAGTAGGCCTTAGCCAGTAGCGCAAGTGAGTATGAAAATCTAATTGATTTAATTAGTGACTCTTACTTGAAGCAAAAACACAAAGATCAGCCTTTCAATGATTTCTGGGTGAGTTTGTCAGAAGAATAGGTACCCCAATTTATCAAAACACGCTATTATTGTTTTACTTTCGTTTTTACAATCTATTTATGAGAAACGCAACCAAGCTGCAACCAAGCCAAAGTGCAGGAACAGGCCCGACGCCACATTAGATATTAGAATCCGATTTACCAATATTTTGTCTGATATCATGAAAATATGCAGTTCACGGACTCAAAGTCGTCAAAGTCATTAGGTGCTTTATTTATTTCATTTTTTTTGTTTATATTCTATTTTTTATATACTAAATTAATAAAATGTTTACAACCTAAAAATAACCTAAGTGTTCCGTTAAAATTTACGGGCTTGCAAAGTGTTCCATTGCAGAAAAAGTTTGGGAAACCCTGCTGTAGGTAGTATATGAGAATAAAAATCATGAGCGAGGCCGGTTAGTAAAATAAGCAGTGTTTATGTTCAACATTAGTGTAATAAAATTTTTTATAATTATAATTTTTTTTTTAAATAATTTTATTTATCTTAAAAAATGGAACATGTTACAGTGTTACTTTTCCTCCATTAAAAGCATTTTGATGAAAATCATTTTATATCCCGGTGATTTTCAAGTTTTCCCACGGAGTCCTGATGTATAACTAATTATTCTCACAGTAGAAAAACGGGATTGACAAGGTAGTTTGTTCTCCCGGGACATAGTTGTAGCTGACATTAAAAATAATATGAGACAACACTAATGAACACCTACTTCGAAGCTGTCTGATTTGTTGATCGCCTAACGTTACTTAGGAATCAAAGGTCACGTCCGTCCAGCAATCTATCACGCTCATTAAGCATACCTTGGTAGTTAGTTTCTAATTTGTATGGATCACATTTATGAGATGTTTTATGGTCTCCAGAGGAAGATGCAATCCAAAAATGTACGTATTATTAGTGTGCCTTGTAACGCCAGGAATCGGACGAATATAGGAAATAGGCATAAAAATGTACGTATTATTAGTGTGCCTTATAACTCCAGGAATCGGACGAATATAGGAAATAGGCATAAAAATGTACGTATTATTAGTGTGCCTTATAACTCCAGGAATCGGGCGAATATAGGAAATAGGCATAAAAATGTACGTATTATTAGTGTGCCTTATAACTCCAGGAATCGGACGAATATAGGAAATAGGCATAAAAATGTACGTATTATTAGTGTGCCTTATAACTCCAGGAATCGGACGAATATGGGAAATAGACATAAAAATGTACGTATTATTAGTGTGCCTTATAACTCCAGGAATCGGACGAATATAGGAAATAGGCATAAAAATGTACGTATTATTAGTGTGCCTTATAACTCCAGGAATCGGACGAATATAGGAAATAGGCATAAAAATGTACATATTATTAGTGTGCCTTATAACTCCAGGAATCGGACGAATATAGGAAATAGGCATAAAAATGAGTTTAAAGGTCACGATTTTATTGAAGCGCCGTACCGTGATCAAAAAAAAGAAGATAGAGAGATATGTAATTACCAATGTTGGAGAGAGCGCGCTAATATTTAAAGCAATAAAATTGAAGCGAAAACTATGAAAATATTTAATAAAACCACGACTCGTTTAAAATAGAGCAAAAATCTCTTGGGGCTTGTCCAAAACGGTTCCATGCCAACTCAGAATGAAACCAACTCATGTCAAATATGATTGACGTACGACGTCATTTGCAAAAATTTAACATCTTCCGATAGGATGATTAATTTTGCGCCACCTTGTATATCAAATTCACACCGGCCCCTTGCCATCCCGCTCACTTTATATATTATATATTTTAACCAATTTACACAAACCCTCATGAATCACCGTATCTAATGGTGAAAACCGCATGAAAATCTATTGCACAGTTAAAAAGATGCGTAGATACAGACAGCGGGAGTGACTTTTGCTTTATACTATTTAACGGTAGTGTGATTCGTATCTTTAGTTTGATAAAACAGTAGAATACTGGTTATTATAATAATAAGAACATTTTAATTATTATTTTTAATTGTTAAACTAGGGTTTAAGACAAGATTTTTATGCATAGCACAAAGGGTAACAATTATTATAAGCAATAATTATCAGCCTGAAACACTCATCCACATTGAAAAATCTTCCGAGAAAAAATACATGACGCCAGGTAAAAACTGCATTCATTCACCAAACTGCTTATTTTATTTTTTTCAGGTGGAAAAAAATATAATAAGCAGTAATTGTTGAATAAAACACTAGTATATATTGAATTATTTGGCGGGTATAAGATAAGCCGCCATAGCTCAATTGGGAGAGCAGCTGATCGGCAATCAGAAGGGCACGGGTTCAAGTCCCGTTGGCGTCATGTATTTTTTCTCGGAAGATTTTTCAATGTGGATGAGTGTTTCAGGCTGATAATTATTACTTATAATAATGTTTACCCTTTGTGCTATGCATAAAAATCTTGTCTTAAACGTTAGTTTAACAATTAAAAATAATAATTAATATTTGACAAGTTTAAGTATTTCCCAATAAATGAAGACATAATTTGTCTCGACGCCACCTAGCGACGGATTTAACACTAACAGTATCTCTCTCGCAAAAATAAAGTTGGTTGTTTTCAGGTGGAAAAAAATATAATAAGCTGTAATTGTTGAATGAAACACTGGTATATATTGAATCGTTTGGCGGGTATAAGATAAGCCGCCAATTGGGAGAGCAGCTGACCGGCAATCAGAAGGGCACGGGTTAAAGTCCCGTTGGCGTCATGTATTTTTTCTCGGAAGATTTTTCAATGTGGATGAGTGTTTCAATCTGATAATTATTGCTTATAATAATTAAGAACATTTTCAATTAATTTGAGCTTTTTTAGTATAGAAATATTAATGCTTTACACAAAGAAATCATACGATGTTGATAAATTTATTTTTGAATATTTTATTTTCGTAAAACGGACTTCCAATGGCCAAACATTTCAATTCTAAATAACAGCGCGAAAAAAACACACACTTTTTTATGAAATATACTCCCGTTAATGTTGTCAGTCCAGTTTAATAGACACTTGATAAAATAAAAAGGTTGTACTGAAGGTTGAATGTAGCCTCAAAATAGCTTCAACTGAAAAATAAATAAGATTAGCCGCTTTATCTGAATTTGTCCTCTTGGTGCTTTATTTTTATTTGGAGACCAGTGGACAATTGGCTTTATAATATATCTATTAAAAAATAAGGAAATTTACTCTTTGTATGGATTTTTTTTGTAATTTAAATACTAAAAAACATTAAAAGTTCTCCTGAATTCATTGAAAATATATACGTTTTATGAAGGAATGTAGGCATACATAGGTTCCAATTTGGGAGGGGATATGGGTACCGCCATCCCAGCAACCATTTATTGGATAATTAATACTAGGTTCACAAAGAATAAAGGAATGCTTGTTCCAAAATATATCAATAACTACGGACAGAGAACCTTGTAAAATAACGTGCCCAAAATATTTAACGTGTTGCCAAGTAATAAAAAAAATTGCGAAATAGATTGAGATATATATTAAATATTTTCAACAAATTTTTCGCTACCGTCGGTCAAAAACTTGCATATAAAATTAATCAAAATTATCAACCTGATGATATTCATGAAGATAAAATAACAAATAACAATCTTTCAATTTTTAAACCGACTACAGAAAAAAATATTGAAAACATAATACAATCACTTAAAAATGGTAGTGCGCCAGGATACGACGGTGTAACTACAGAAATCTTGAAAAAATACTGCAATTTCCTAACCAAACCGATAACACATATAATTAACGTAAGCACTAACTATGGAATATTCCCGTCAAACTACAAAAAAGCCATAATAATCCCAGTATATAAATCCGGAGATTCAAAAGAAGTAAATAATTACCGCCCAATATCCTTATTATCCAACATTGCAAAGATACACGAAAAAATAATAAAAAAACAAATTACTGATTATACTGATAACCAAAAATGTATTAACCCTAGTCAATATGGTTTCAGAGATAAACTTAGCACACAAGACGCAATTGCAGAATTAACTAAGCCTATTTACAAAACATTAGATAGAGGTAAAAAATGCTTAAGTATATTCATTGACCTCCGTAAAGCTTTTGATAGTGTCTCACATTCAAAATTAATTAATAAACTAAATAATATAGGAATAACTGGCAAAGCTAAATCTTGGTTAAAAAGCTATCTCTAACAAAGAACTCAACAGGTAAAAGTAAACAACGAACTAAGTGAAATAGAAAATATAGATTTTGGAATTCCACAAGGAACTGTTTTGGGACCTTTACTATTCATATTATATGTAAATGAACTTTTTGAACTCCCAATCACTGGAAACATTATATCATACGCAGATGATACAGTGATAACTATTAATGGTAACTCTTGGAATGAGGTCGAAATATTAGCTAATAATGCAATACATATCGTAAAAGTATGGTTTGACGAAAATTTATTGACACTAAATGTCGAGAAAACCCATTTTATACCTTATAGTCTAACAGGGAATATCGCAAATAAAAATCTAAACATAAAAATTTACGAAAGAAATTGCCTCTTTAGAATCACACCCTGTAACTCAAACTGTATATACATTAGTAGTAAAGAAGAAATAAAATATCTTGGAATAATTATTGATAATAACATCAAATGGAAAAGTCAAATAAATTCCACAGTAGACAGAATGAGAAAACTGATCTATATATTTTTTAGATTAAGAAATACTGTATCATTAAAAATACTAAAAGATATTTATTATGCACTTGCGCACTCTGTACTACAATATGGAATCGTGGCTTGGGGGGGTGCATACAAAGCAACCCTTCTCCCATTGGAAACAATTCAAAAGATATTAATAAAAATCATCCTAAAAAAGCCCTATCCTATACTATCCAACTATAAATGTTTTTCAAGATTTCCCGGTTCCCCCACTTGCAAAAATTTATGACAAAATTGCACTATTACAAATACATAAAGATTTCTTTAGTAAAAATAATTTACCACAATTAAATATAAGCAAAAGAATAATATCTGTTGGAGGATTTTCCGTGCCACTTGTGCGAACCACAACAGCACAGCATCACTATACATTCAAGGGTATAAAATTATTTAATAAATTACCCCTTGATATACGATCGGAAGAAAGCTACGAAAAATATTTAAAAAAAAATTAAATTAAAATATTCTAGTACCACCTCATAACTTAACTTATTGTATATTGTATTTAGAAATATGTATTGAATATGTAGAAATATTTTTTGCCTTATCAATACCTCAAATCATTTATTAACTAACCTTTAATTTATTACTTTTATCTGTATCTCCCATGGAACTATGATTCTAAGGCATCTTCTCATAAAATCACTAATGTTATTTGTTGAATAACTAATATTTTTTGTTTTCATTTAAACAAATGAAATTTTTTTTTTTTTTAGTTGTCCTCTCCTAAACACAAGCAGCTGCTTTATTAGGAGAGTGATTGAAATGTTGTTGTATATTATGTTGTAAATTTGTATCAATTTGTTTTTTTACTTTTTATAACTCTGTAATATACCTATTTGTAATAAAAAAAAAAAAATTTAAAAAAAAAATAAAAAAAAAATAAAAAAATATATATGTTAAAAACGTGGTTACTAAATAGAGATGCTTTGTACTACCTAAGTCATGTGTATTAATTTTGAAAATCTATATTAACTTATATATAAAAATGAATCGCTGAATGTGTTGCTAAGCGCAAATCTCGAGAGATTTGATTTCGCGTGTTTGAGAATGACATTTTGCAAAACAATGATTGTTAAATCAGGATTCTATTTTCGAAAATCTTTAAGTTGATAAATTTATTTAAAATAGGTACTCCCCTAATAGTTTGAATCGAATCAAGAATTTTAGATATTTTAAATAGGTACCTAAGTTAGGTACCAAATTTAATATACCTACATGAAAAATGGAAATTTGAATAAAAATTGTAGAAGGTGGCACGCGGGCTGTTTAAAAACTGAATGTACTGGGATTGAATATATGGAAAGATGGGGGAGGGCGGTGGTGGGAGGAGGAAGGAGGTGGAGGAGGCGGAGTGGGAAGCCCCCTTACACCACGCGAGCAAAGCCGCGGGAAAAAGCTAGTAATTTAAAAAATATAAATATTTAAATAATATTATGTATGTCTGTTTTACAAAACAATCGAACAAACTGAATTGTATTTGAATAATCATTGTAGTTGTAAATATAATAATTGCACATGGATGAATTCGTGTATTTGGTAAGTATGTTTACGAGAGATGAGAAGGCTGACAGAGATATTGAAAGAAGGTTGAATGCAGGTAACTCTATTAATGGAGGATTGAACGCCATTGGCGCCAATCAAAAACTTTCCAAAGAAGCGAAGCTAGCCGTCCATAATGGAGTACTGGTACCAACCCTGATATATGGCAGTGAGGCATGGAACTGGCAGAGGAAGGATGAAAGTAGACTGAATGCTGTAGAAATGAGATCTCTGAGGCATATGTGTGGCAAAACCATGTACGATCGTGTGAGAAACGTGGAGATCCGCAAAGAGTGCAAGGCTTATGTAAGCGTAATGAGTAAGATAAGGAAAGGAACGCTCTGATGGTTTGGGCATGTAGAACGAATGAACGAGGAAAGGAGTGTAAGGAGAATATATGACGCAAATATGAATGGTAGAAGAAGTCGGGACGCCCGAGAAAGACATGGCACGACCAAGTGAATCATATACCTGAATCGGGTCATGTCAAGAGTCAGAATAATAGAAGAGCATGTATGAGACGATGTAAGAATGTGAACGAGGCAAGAAGTGTGTGCCAAGACCGAATTGTTTGGCGGTCCGTCCTCTCTGCCTACCCCTGCGGGGAAACGGCGTGATGGTTGGTTAGTTAGTTAGTTGCTCCTGTTGACAAACTGCTTAATTGCAGCTTAGCAGGATTGTACTTTGAAGAACAATAAAAGGTAAATAGAAATAAAAATACCCCTGCCACAGGTCGCCCTAAGTGATTAGCTACTTTTGGCACCTAATTCGTGGCGGGCCGGATCGGGAAAGAGTTGGTTGAGGGAGCCCTTTTGATCTCTCCAACCATACTCTTCCGACCCTTCGCTAAGGTGGATAATATGTCCGTCACTCCTGGACACACTGACCCCCAGATTCCTACCCATCCCTATTACCCTTTTCCTCCCCTTTTTTCCATAAAAATACCCTCCACACAGCATCCCCAATAATAACAGGATGAGATTTTTTTCCTCAGGGCCTCCTGTGGAAAAAAAATACTATAACCATACTCTTCCGACCCATCGCTTAGATGGATAATATGTCCGTCACTCCTGGACACACTGACCACCAGATTCCTACCCATCCCTCTTACCTTTTTCTTCCCAAAGCTTCCTCCCCTTCTTTTCCATAAAAAGACCCTCCACACAGCATCCCTAATAATAACAGGATGAGAGTTATTTTCCTCAGGGCCTCCTGTGTGCAGCTTATGTAAAAAAGGTAAGTTTTGTTTATGAATACATCAAAAATGGAAATCGCAATGAAATGGATGCAGTGGACGGTGAAAATTTCTGACATATGCAACAGAACGTTTTGTAAATATTTTTCATGGCTTGAGTTTTCCATTCACGAGTTTTTAATGGGATAGAAAAATATATTATAACCACAAGTATGACACGAGTCACTCCTAGAAAGTACTTGAAAAAGGATTCGCTGTATTTTTGTTTAGTTAAAATTTTCGCATTTTCAAATAATTGCTTGTTTTATCATTATCATTTATGTTTAATCGATTTTTTAACGCATTTGACAAAGTGGAAAAAAAAATGGCTGCAAAACATACAAATTTTTTTAACACTATTTACATTTTTGTCGATTCTTTTTAGCATTTTTGCATTAAGAGCGAAACAAGAGTCGAAGATTGCACTTCGTTTTCAAAATTACGTAGTTCTTAATTACGTAGTTCTTATATAATGGCGTGCTCTGCAAATACGAAACTAACTTCATTACTTGAAGAATCCTACTAACAGAGCCTCGAATATTCTAATAGGACGTAAATTTAAAGCCTCTTCCATTTTATAAAGTTCACTGAGTAAATAATATTACAACTTAGGGATACTTACAAAATGAAAATTAATTTGCAACATCTTTCTTTGAAGTTTATACAAGCCTTATTAGCGAAAACATTAATCCGGACAAGAACCAGCAACTTTCAGCGCATGGAAAGCCAGTTAGTCGGTTAGTGGGTAGTTACTTTGTTTATTTGTAGTTACTTTGACGTATACATTAGATCGACATTAGCATGTGAATGGTTTCCCAACGATTGCAGGTAGGTATAATAGCTTGAAGGTAAAAGCCGCATCACAATTCTTTAGTGGAAAGAATGTCCGGCCTTGATGAACGATTCTCACTTCTTGTGATTGAGCGTATTACCAGAGAAAACCAGATATACGTCATTTTTAAATCAGATTTTAGACGTATTGACTCTTTTCCACACAAAAATTATAAACGGATTTCAAAATATTGTTTTTTTATCTAGCATTCGCATGTTTTAAATTTTGAGAAAAAATGTTTATTTTTAGTATAATACGGCTATACGGTCGTTGGCAGATTTGTTAAATTTTCAAAAAAGATTTTGTATTATACCACACACATTTTAAATCATATAATCGTGCAGTAGAATAAATCAATATATTATCTGGGTATCGCATGTTTTAGAATTTTAATTTAAGTTTAAATAAAATCATTGAAAAATATAAACGTACGTGTATTTCTTGATGAAAATTGGTTCGTTTGTGTATTTATTTGCACACTTACAAATATTTCAGATTTTTTTAAATATTATTATTTAACTTAGACATTATTGAAAATTTTTAAATACTTATAATCAAAAAATAATTACAAAAAGTACATAAATTTAATAGTTCCATCATCATGCCTTTCAGCATTTTTGGATGTAGGTATAAATTAAAGCAACTTTGGAATGAAATAAAATCGATATTGAGTTATAATTTTGAAAAGCTGGTACGGAGTATACTCAATATTTCTCATTGATACCGCACTGCACGATCGTAAGAACAATTTTCGAAGAAATGTGGATTTTCGGCCGCTGGCTGGTTAAACGCTCTTAATGAAACCATAATAAATATTAAAAAAACTAAAAAATCCGGTTTATAAAATCACGCCTGACAAAGGGTTTTTGTTGATCGGGATTTGATTTGCCGGAACTTTTTGTACACAATTTTAGGCTTTTGAGGCATATTGCATACGCACGAACTAGCTGAAGTTCCCGGAATTGCCCGAACATTTTTTTTGCTCGGACCTGTATACAGTAATAGGCCACTTGCATGGATTGGAACTTGATGGACTTGGAAAAAATCGTGTGGATAGATCTTTTATTAAGATTACGAAAATGTTAGTAATTTTTTTTAGAAATGTACAGTTTTTATATTTTTAAATAAATAAATCCATTATTTGGGCTCGTTACGTCATTACATAAAAATGTCCCGTCTTCGAAAATGTTCTTATTAATTTTTTTAAATTCCACACTCATATTTTTTTTCTCATATGGCATCACTTTGATTTCAGGCGATTTTTTTAATTTGACTTTTAACGTTCACTAGATTTATTGTTCGTTCTCTGCGAACTTATCATTTGGTTTGACTTTTTGACAAATGTTACGAAGAGAACCCCGTACATTTTAGATGTTGGTACGTGTTTTAGAGATATAATGGTTATGGTGCTGATTTTAACAAAATCAAATTTTATAATATTCTCATTATTATTATAATTTACAAGTTCAAGTATATTACATTGGATTTAGTAATATAGACGTTGTACATTATAATGATTTATGATCAATAAGATGGATCAAGGAAATAAATATTTATGAGATGTTATATTTTTGGTTTGCCTCGTTATTCTCCAGTGCTATTCGTGTGGAAAACGTTCTTTTTTTAAATGATTTTCGGCTACGTAATTATCGTTTTTTCGCACCTATAAAATTAAGTCCCGTCTTTCAGGTTTATAAAAAAATACGATTAAAAAAAAATACAGAATGTCTTAGAACATTTGCATAAACCGGATTTTTTTTTTAAATGTGATGCAAGTGGCCTATTCTTATCTTATTTCGAACGTCAAATACGCAAAATTTCACCAAGAAGTATCGAAATTCTGTTCTAGGGTTGGGAAAAGTGTGGTGATTTTTTTCGATGGTGGTGATTTTTCGAAATATTATATTCTTCTGGTTTGAAGGCCAAGTTAGTTTCTCGAAAAGCAATAACGCAATAAAGCAATAGGAAACAAACAGTTATACATATTTTAATAAGAGAGTAACATATGGTTGCATTAACAAGCGAAGTTTCCGCTAAAATTTGTAATATATATATATATAAAAACATAGATTAAAACATTAAAGAAAACATGAAGTGGTAGAAAGAAAGAAAAAAAATATATATAGATCCAACAGAAATGAAAAAAAACACAAATTTAAGCATGTGGGATATGTAAATCATCCAAATATTATTATTATAATAAAAAGAAGGAAAACCAATATAATGAGATTGAAAAAAAATAAGATGCAGCAGAGGTGGAGAGTTCGTAATTAACAATTTGTTTTAATTTTTCCTGTCGTAGAAGATATCATTGTATTTTGTGCACGTCCTTCGGAGAAATGAATGTTGTGTTTAATTTTTTTTTGAGTGTTGGATGTGGAATAGTTGGTTTGACCTTGTGTTTCTTATTGAACATTGGAAATTAATATGTTCTAGAAGACAGTTGTTGTCAACAACGTTGTTAATGATTTTGAATAAAAATTTCTGATCAAATATATTTCTTCTATCTTCTAAGGTTGATAAATCATGGAATGTTAATGAATCTTTTAGCTTTTCTGATGTACGAAAGGATTTAAAGTCTAGGTGTTTCAATATCTTTTTTTGAATTCTTTCTAACCTTTAAATATTAACTTTGTATTGGGGATTCCATATGACTGATCTGAATTCTAATATTGAGCCAACAAAAGAGACATGAAGTATTTTGATTACGTTTGGTGACATAAATGGTTTGGTCACTCTTATGATGAATCCTAAAAGTTTGTGCGCCCTGTCACAGATGGAATTTATGTGTTCGGAAAGACATTCCGGAGTCTATTATGTGTCCCTCACTTCACATCTTTTTATCTCCACGTCATTGATTTTTTACGGGAATATTAGGGGGTGTTTGCTTTTGGTGAATGATATTGTGTTACATTTTTCCAGATTAAGAAACATTTGGTTATTAACTATTAATATCATCTTGCAATTCTAGGCTGTTATTAATATTAGTAATTTTTTTGTAAATTATTGTGTCATTATTTAATTATTTTAAATAATATACGTATATTTGCCAAACGTTCCAGAGTAGAAGATTCTCTTATTATCACCCTGACATGAGAACATCATTCAGAAATTAAACCTTGCTTGAAATGACTTAAGCCGTGTTTGGTGATCGGATTTGAATAGCTAGGTACTTCCCTAGCTTCCCCTTCTTCATCTCCTTCCCCTCCCTACCACCTTCAGCCTCACGACATTCCCTAATTGGCAATGCCATAGTCTCACTGGCTCCAGTTGGGAACAGTTGGGACTCTTGTGCGGTATTCACGTAAATATTAAAAATTAAAATCACCCCGAAAACCGAGTTTGCCAAATCTTCTATATTATTAATTTT
This sequence comes from Limnephilus rhombicus, assembly GCA_929108145.2. Lineage (NCBI taxonomy): Eukaryota > Metazoa > Arthropoda > Insecta > Trichoptera > Limnephilidae > Limnephilus > Limnephilus rhombicus. The sequence continues at coordinate 41,056,302 of OV815278.1, forward strand.
TAATCACCAAATTAGTACGTTGTTTATGAGCAGCAATAAACGAATAGTAATGCACGATAATATCATATTATTTCAACGAAGCGAAACTCGATCAGTCGGTGGCAGGTGGTATTAATAATCTGGTTGCATTTTACGCATGAAACAAATCGTTTCTCTACTGCTAAACTGCATTATAATTTAAAATGTTAATCGGAAGGCTTTACGTATGGACGAAGCTGATTTTAAACTTATTAAATTAGGGAATAGATTCGCCTTCATGTTGTGTAATTAATTATTTTTTAATGAAGTGAAACTTTGAAACTAGATGAAACGAAAAAGTGACACTAAAAATTGACAAACACATACATCTGAAGACCTCCGTAGTCCAGTGGGTAAGACTCTTGACTCACAATCCGGAGGTCGCGGGTTCAAACCCGGCATGCGCAAATAAATTTTAATTGATTAATTTGTGTTATTTCACAATTAATTCATTTAAAATAATATATAGTATATTTGCGGCATGTTCCAGAGTGAAAGATACTATCACTATCGCCCTGGTGTAAGACCACCATTCAGAATTGAAACGTTGCTTGAAAATGGCTTTAGCCGTGTTTGGTGACCAGATCTGAATAGCCAGGTACTTCCCAACCTTCCTCTTCCACAACTCCTTCCCCTCCCCACTACCTTCAGCCTCACAACATACCCCAATTGGGGATGCCATAGTCTCACTAGCTCCAGACGGGAGCAGTTGAGATTCTTGTGCGGCATTCACTGTAAAAAAAAAAAAAAATCTATAGGATTTAGCCGGTGAGAGAATGAGATAGAATAATAATCGGTCTCCTTTTTGTGCGGTGCTTCGTAGCCTTCTCACTTTTGTCTACTTCAGTTTTCTGAAGGTTTCACTTCTACCGTGTGTGAACTGCATACATGTATTTTTTTTATGCGAAAATATTTTTTTTTTTGAAAAAGACAATCCACCCAAAAAAGAGTGCTTTGTGAAGTGAAAACTTCTTTAGCTCTTTTGTGATTTGAAACTCGATGAACCGAAAAATAGCGACACTAAAAATTGACAAACACATACATCTATAGGATTAAGCCTACGAGAGAGAATGAAATAGTATAATCGGTCTCCTCTTTGTGCGGTGCTTCGTGGCCTCCCCACTATTAACAATTTTAGTTTTCTGAAGGCTTCATTCTACCGCGTGTTGTGAATTGCCCACTCTGTTTTTTTTTAATATTAACGCCACGCAAGAGGCCCTGAGAAAAAATAATTTCCCTTAGGGAATTTGTCATCTTTGAGGATGCTGTGTATAGGGTGTTTTTGAGGAGATGAAGGAGTAAATATTGTACGAGGAAGAAACACAGAGACCGGCAAATCGTTTCACAGCCGTTAAATTTAAGAATCTATGTGATAAAAATGGACGATTTGTACAAAAAGTATTGTGAAGAGATAAATAGAACGCCGGGGAAATTCAGCCCGTAGAGAGAGACGCATATTATTTTTATGACCGACTTTAATTTGGGAAGGAAATATGATATAATCGTCCTTTGTTTTGATTTGCAATTTTATTGCAACGAGTCGTAGAAGCAACCCGTTCTCATCTGACAAATGTCAACCGTGTCCATATGATGACAATGCATTGTTATAATTTATTTTTGTTGAAAAATATACTGGTTATTCACAGTTTTAATACATCTTTTGGACAGAGAACTGTTAATTTTCATTCTTCGAAACTATAATAAATATACTACAGCTCTACCGAATCATACAAACATAATCTGAGTGTGTAATTCACTGAAGTGAAACTAGAAAGTGGCTAGATGTCGCTTTCTTTTCTTTTACTTGCTTTTTTAAGTGGTTTGAAGATTGGATATTGATTACACAAGATAAAAATGCTTTTTTTTGGACTTCGTAGGTTTTGAACTCTTGTTCGCTTGATGTCTGTCTCTTTGGCCGCTGAGACTTGTCAGGCACCTTGCAACTACTCTATGGAATGCACGCGCCGAGGTGCAAATTTACAGGATTATATTAGAATCGAGTATTTGTGTAGAACTGAGTTGTGACGCATTTTCGTTTCACCCGAATTTCAAGTCACTAGCGGCGCTAAAGAAGTTTCACTTCGTTAACAGAAATGAATACATTTAAAACAAAAAACAAGGCAGAGTGAACAGAATGTTAAATAATTTGCTAACATTATTTAACGTTAATGTAAAAACAACTAGAAACTTAAAATAAAATATAAAAACTACAGACCGCCTCAGAACATGAAACGTTGGTGAAGAGAACTATGAAAACTACAGCATTATTTTTATAACATACTAGCTTTTTCCCGCGGCTTCGCTCGCATGGTGTAAGGGGGGTTACCACTTCGCCTCCTCCACCTCCCCCCCTCTCCCCCTCCTACCCCTCTCACCGCCCTCCCTCCTAAAATTCTTGATTCGATTCAAACTATTAGGGGAGTAATCACTTTATATAAATTTATCAACTTAAAGATTTTCAAAAATAGAATCCTGATTTAACAATCATTGTTATGCAAAATGTCATTCTCAAACACGTGAACTGTCAAAGTGCGATAGTCGTTAGGTTTTCTGAAATACCCAATTTTCTGCACAATTTTCTTAATTTTTCTCTCCGTAAGAACCATCCTCGTACTTCAAGGAATATTCTAAAAAAAGAATTAGCGAAATCGGTTCAGCTGCTCTCGAGATTTGCGCTTAGCAACACATTCAGCGATTCATTTTTATATATAAGATTATGCTTTATACACACTTAACCTTATAACCTTTTCAGTTGGAAAGGTATTATTTGTTCTGAATATTTTTCGACCTGAGAAATTTCAGTTTTTAAAATAACTTTTATAAGCGTTACACATTTTAATTAATTTTGATTTAAATGGAGGTATTATCTACCGGAATATTTAAAATTACTGCCGAGTACTCAGCATGCCCTCGCAATGCCCTCTCCCGCGTTCCCCACTCCTTCCCTCTTACTCTGAATCCCTCTTACTCTGTTTCCCTCTCCCCTCCCTGTTTCCCCTCCCACTATGGTTTCCCCCCCCCTACAGCATTTCCTCCCTGCCGCTAAACTATATAAAATATACAATTTTTTCTTACAACTCGCGCGCCACCTATTGTCAATTTTTACACAAATTTCATAACAGATAAACAATATAGAAACCTTCGCGGGCGTCCGCACAACAAATCACGTTGTGGGCACGCCCGCACTGTTTTGTCAATTCTATAGGAACGTATGGGACAATCATTATTTTTCCACTCGTTATTTTTATAAGGTATTTTGTTTTATTTTTGATGGTAAAACATGTGTTAGTTATTTATTGATAAACGAGAATTTTATTAAATATTGAACAAATATCAAAGAAAAATCTAAAATATAAAAAATTCTATAATTCCTCAACAATTCCACGCCCTCGACAGTTTCCATCCTTTATACTGTCACAAGCCTGTCAGATAAAAATAAAATTTCACGCCCAATGTTTACCAGATATTTCGCTGACAGACCTGACAAATTCACTTGCGGTATTTACTGCGCGCGTCAATCTTTTGTGTATTTTATTTACGTGTTGCGAAATTTATAACAGTTTTTGGGTTGTTAATTAATAAAATCAGTAATTAAATATTTAAAAATGTTAATTATAAAATTACTTTTACGCATTACAAAAAGAGACGAGACACAAAGGCAATTTACAATAACATGCCGATTAATAGTGACTGACTTAACCAGAGCTACAGTGATAATGTAAAAATCCGTCATGAATAAATCATTGCCTTAACTGAAGGTTAATTATAATAAAGCCTATTGTCAGATCTTTCGGCTCTTTAGTTACTGCAGCGCCTAAGAAAATTTACTGGAAGGACGACTTAAGTACTCTTCCAGAAGCGCATATCAACGCCCCAGCACGAAAAGCCTAAAGAAAAAATAATTATAATAAGGTCAGTAACAAATACTTTGATGTTGTCAACAAATTGAGCTTTTAACTAAGTTTACTCGTTTTGATTTGTATGTCTCTGACACTTAAACACCTCGACACTGACACCTCGACGTTGTCACCTCGTTTTGATTTGTATGTCTCCGACACTAAAACACCTCGACACTGACACCTCGACGCTGACACCTCGTTTTGATTTGTATGTCTCAGACACTAAAACACCTCGACACTGACACCTCGACGCTGACACATCGTTTTGATTTGTATGTCTCAGACACTAAAACACCTCGACACTGACACCTCGACGCTGACACCTCGTCTTGATTTGTATGTCTCAGACACTAAAACACCTCGACACTGACACCTCGACGCTGACACCTCGTCTTGATTTGTATGTCTCTGACACTAAAACACCTCGACACTGACTCCTCGACGCTGACACCTCGTTTTGATTTGTATGTCTCTGACGCTGTCTCGGATGCTAAAATAATAGCTTGGCAATAAAATAATTTATAAACATGTTCCTAATTTGCTTCATTCTGTTTATTATAATTTATAAACAGTTATAGTACAGCTAATACAATAGCTGTATTGTATACAATACAGTATGTAATAGCTGTATACAATGTATAACATGTAAACAATGTTACAATATTGTATGCAATACAGCTATTTTATTGTATTATCAGTGTTGTTCCCCTCAACGTAACTCACACTTATTTGCTTCTATGATTTACTTTACTCTAAGAATTCAGTGGGAATAGTGATGAAGGGTTCTGTTGATGGGTTTTCTTGGACAAAAACTGGGTAAGGGTTAGAAATAATGCGTTCCTTTCGATGTTGAAGTTATTGTTATTTTGTATTTAAATATAACCGCACCACAAATTTGGAAAAAATTAAACCCCCGCTTTCTGATTTTGATGATATTTACATTATGATCTGGCACTAAATACTAACTGAATTCAATGGAAAAATGTCGTGTTTTAGTTAAATAATTAACCCTTGGGTTCCACCCTACCCTGCTTAGCGCTTGTATCGTGGCTACTTTGATGGGAAGTGGTGGGTAGTCCCTGTCTGCGTTCTAAACTCTGACAGCCTCCCTCGATACTTCAACACGCCGCCACAGCGAGCAGATACAGCATACAGCCTTCCCAAACTATATTCCCAGCCACACGTCCAACTTCAGCTTCTTCTCTTTCAAGGAAATTATCTCTCATTGGAAAGGATTTTACATTGAATCTTAGACTGCAAGATATTAGTGAAAATTTTATACACACATCTCTCGCAATATTCATACACACAAAATCGCAGAAGGTACACAAACGCCAACAAATGTATGTGATAAATAACTTCACACGATATTTGTGATAGTATTTTGTATTGGATATTATTTTTGTACAATGTTTATTAATCTAATTATAGATACGTACTACAAAAGGTATCAATAATATTATTATTTTTTATTAGTAATACTCATACCTGTTAATTATTTCATCGACAAAATTTCTAAGATATTGAATGGACTTTATTAACAAAGTAATATTTTATATACCTACTATTAAACTTGTAAAAAACTGTACTGTGTATGTCTAAATAAATTTAAAGCCTAAATAATAAATATTAAAATAAATTTTTTGATAATATAATATATTATTGCAGCATACATTTTGGCATATTTATGGTAGCAAGATTTTTTTATGCATGCACTACGAAATATATAATTTTGGATGCATAATGTGATAGCATTGATACATTTTGTGTAAAAATATGTTTTTATAATAGTATTATGGTGAGTCTAAATAATTTCAAAAGTATTTTATTTTTAATTTTTAACATTATGAGTAAAACCTCAAATTGTAATATTTAAATAAATGAAGACAATATAAGCGAAACTCAATCGAAAATCTAGGAACAGAAAAATCAGAAAAACATATTGACACCTCTGGGACTCGAACCCAGGACCTCTTGTTCGAGTCCCAGAGGTGTCAATATGTTTTTCTGATTTTTCTGTTCCCAGATTTTCGATTGAGTTTCGCTTATATTGTTTTCATTTATTTAAATTTCAAAAGTAATTATTTTCAATATGTTTTTCTGTCCACTAAAATTTGTTTGAATTGATCATGATATTTATGTTACAGTCTCTTTAGCTGGCGATTTTCTTTCAAATTTATCAGAAGTTCGATTCATATCGAATATTGAATCACACACCACCCATTACAAAATCATTTTTGTACGTTTTCAAATTCGGTAGTTTGAACCCTAAAACGCATACTCCGCCAAAGGTGAAACGGTACGAAGTAATGCAAAATCATGTGTTTTTGGTTTGAAAATTTGTTAGCATAGAAATATGTTAGAAATTTAAATTAAATACTGCGAACAGAGCAAATCTTGGCCTATGAAACTATTATGCATTTTTTTGACAAGTCTTTTTATAAGCCCAGAAAAAAATAAAGTATCAAGCATTTAAAAACTGTAGATAAAAATCTCTTACTAACAAACCCCTTTTGGTATATATGGTTGTAGTGTACAATGTAGAAAATTGAGTGCTTTAGGAAATAGTCACAAAACATTTAAATATTTGCTCACGAACTTAGCAAAATAAAATTAAACCCGCTTTTTGGCGATATAAGGAGTGTTATTATTAGCGATCGCGGTGCGTCGCCTTGACAAATACTATTGAGCAAAAACATTTCTGTAGCATTAGATAAAGTGATTTATGTAATATGACTGTTCTTAGTAAAACAAAACGTTGAACATGTTTGTTTGATTTGATAAATTGTATCTGAACAAGTTTGGTTTACATAACACCTTCATTCAACAAATCAAGTTGACCATAACACTGTTTCATTTTTGAACTTGTCTATAGAGCGCAGATTTATACAACGACGCGTGGATTATTATTGCACATCCCTTATCATCCGCTCTCGGGTCTGCGGTGGTGGCTTGGTAACCCGCTCCAAGCAAAGCAAGTACATAGTTAGAGTAGTATAGGGACTGTAGTAGGGTAGGGGTAGGCATCAGGCAGGCCGGGCGTGCGGGTAGCAGCGGCGGTAGTGGCCTATGACTCGCAGTAAACCCTTCACTTGCAGTTAGCTGCATCCAAGTGTAACGCTAGATTTATGACGCGGATTTACCGTTGCCGTTATCCGCTGCTGGTGCTGTAATCCTGGTACCTGCCTTTGGGAGAATTCTGCAAGTTTTTTATAGAAAAATGCCTCAGATTAAAAAAAAAAAATTAATGCATCAATATAAATTTATATTAAAAAATATATTCCCTGTTTCATCTTAATTTTCAGTGGTACCCTTTTAAAACTTTTTTCATACTGTAAAATTTGAATTAAAAATACTAATTATCTTGATGATTTGGCTGGAGGTTTGTTTCGGGAAGCTGCCTTCAACAAGACCGAACGACCTTCGAAGAAATATTATAAACGGTGTGTGTATGTATATGTGTGTGTATATATATATGTGTGTGTATGTATGTGTGTGTATTGGCCTGCCGCTACAGATTTGTGTTTTTCTATGAGCTATGTTCGCTGCAGTTGCATTATTCTTGGGATATGGATGTTTGAATTGTAATAATTTTTCTGTTATCCGCAGGCATGTTTCATAAATGTCCTGTTCGAAAACGAAGCTAGGGAGCAGGCGCATCCACCGCCAAGATTTAAACACACATCATCCATCCATCATTCACAATTTGGGAGGCGGGAATGGGTACCGCCGCCCCGGGAACCTTTATTGGATAACCAACACCTCTGCCATAAAGGTCACCACTAGTGGTTCGCTACGTTTGGTGATTTAGCAGGGGTGCCCGGGTTCAAGGGGTGAGGTTTGTCTAGGTCTTGGAGGCGTATGACCAGAACTAACTGTACCCCAGATTCCTACCCACCCCTTGAACCCTTTTCCTTCCCAGAACTTTCCTCTTCTTCCTTTCCTTAAAAAAAACCTCCACACAGCATCCCCAATGATGACATAGGGCCTGAGAAAAATTATTTTCCTCAGTGCCTCCTGTGTGGAGCTCATGTAAAAAAAAAATCCGATGAACCCGGGCACCTCTGCTAAATCACCAAATGTAGAAAACCACTTAGCGTGACATATGGCAGTGGTATTGGTTGTGCAATAAACGATTCCCCAGGCGGCGGTACCCACACCCGCCTCCCAAATTGAAAAAAATGATTTTAACTTGAGAGAATCTTTCTGCTAGGCATCAGCTTAAATAAATTAATGCACTCAGTACACGAAAATGGTTTTTCTCCTATCTTTTCTGCACGTAATATGCAACTCAAATTTCATATCTTTTACTTGAAACTCGTGAATTTCTTTTGAAATTTGTCATCAGATGAACCCACATCAGAAATTTTATCGTTACATTCTGAACACAACAGTGGTTTTAACTTAAGTATGCGAAGGTTAATATATAGTTACAAGCGAAACAAGTAGATGATACTTTACAGAATTTTACACTACATTTGAATTTTAGGCTCCACTCAGAACCCCAGAACGGTTTTGAATCTCATTTCATCCGGCATTCGGAAAACACTACTGGGTTTAATTATATAGCGAATTAGTGTGCGTTCCCCCAGGATCAAAACTGCACCCAGAACTCAAAAATGGTTTTCCTCCCATTGTTGCAGCACATACATTCTATACACAAGACGGGTTTTAAACTTAGAGTGAATCGAGCCCTCTAGTTCACCAGCGTATATTTTTTTTTCTTCTTTTTTTTAAATTGCGTAATGGACACGAAGACGATTGTATTAGATAATGTTTACATAATTAACTGTGAATTCATAATTTAGCTAACTTATAAATATATCAGACATATCGTGAAAGAAAACCACTCTCGCGCTGTGATGTAAAATGTAATTTTTTGCGATTCCTTCAGCACGACCGACGAGTCGTGTACTTTTGGTGAGTTTCATGCGATGTACGTTTCGTGCGACGCACCAAACGTACTCGCCGGCCGCATCGAAAAGCCTTGCGGGCCGCAAGTTCCCCACGTCTGATCTAGATATTCTAGACAGAAAAAAAAAAAATAATCTCCATATATAGACAGAAAAAGTTGTGTTTATCTAGATATTCTAGGTATAAAATTTTAAGTTGATGTACATATTCTAGACAGGAAAAGTGTTAATCTACCTATTCTAGACAGAAAAAGTTGTGTTGATCTAGATATTCTAGACAGGAAAAAGTCGCGATAATCTAGATATTTTAGACAGGAAAAAGTCGTGTTGTTCTAGATATTTTGTACAGAAAATGATATATAATGTGCATATCGCCATAGATCACTATTCGAGGGCCCTCCAAACTAATTTCCAACGTCAAAATTAGATGTAAAAGTTTACCCTCCTATAATAATATGTACTGTTGTTTTTCCTTGGTTCACAAGTTAAAAAGTTTCATATTCATTGTGAAACTACACTGCGCGTATATTTTATATTATATTCTTCATTGGGCAGGTATTATCTTTGTAGATATCTTCTGAAACTTCCTAGACAATGCAAACAAAGGCTCTCTACCGGTTTGCTAACAATTTAAAATGTTACCACTTTATATTATATGAACGGTAGAGTGGAGTAAACAAACCTAACTTTGTATTTCGGCAGTGAGGTTTACATCAAAAGTTTTGCTTAACACCTGTGTAAAATTACAAAACCGTAAAATAATTTCGCAAGTCAGAGCAAAAGCTTTTTCAATAGCTTAATGTCCTATAAGATAGTTTTATACAGTATAATAATGTAATTTAAAGTGTGACATATTGTAAAACGCTAATATAATGCAAAATATCAAAAGCTTTCTCATTTTATACACAAACATAGTAATAGAATATACGCTTCTCCTCTCAGTGAAAATTATGTATGTTATTTTAGTGGTTTTTGATCCTTATACTTTGCATGAAGTGTATAAACCATAAAAATAGTATATGGTTAATGTTTGCCACAGTATTCCCAATCATAAGTGATTTGAGTAGAAACAATTAAAGGACTTGTAATTTACTGCCCGATAAACCTACTTCATTCTGTGCAAAAAAGGGCTCTAAACAACGGAGAACGGATTCATAATAATGATTGCCGATTGTAGCACAGAGACGCGATGAAGGCATGCTGAGTCTGCTGTATAGGTATTTAAAAGAAGCCTTTTCGAAGGAGATGTCACCATTGATCCCCCATGAGCGGTACACCCATTCACAGTTGATGTTGGAATCATGAGAACGGGTCGATTCTTCGACGCGCTTTTGTGTACCTAAGTCGGCTCGCATATAGATTGAGAACCAATAATTTTATTCATTAATCAATTATCTTAGGTCCAATTCACAAAATAATGATACGAAATTAAATAAAAATGTTAATTATAAGAGTAAATAATGATATATGAAAGCTGTATGAAAATAAAGATAATAGGAAAATTAAATAAAAAATGTCAATTATAAGATTAAATAATGATAAAAAAACAGATATAAACAAATGGAAATAGAAATCAAGTCTGGTAAGAAGTCAACGAATTTATAATGTTCCTTCAATTGTTTAGTGACCGATAAAAATCATTTAAACTTATACCAGAAAAATTAAGGTCTTGACTTGAGTTGACCAGTCTACAAATTCTGGACAGTGAGGAATAGTATCCATAATTCGTTGAGTGTTGATTGGGGAAGGCATATTGAAAGGGATGAGTTGTAGTAAAGTAGGTGAAACAATAATTCAATTAATAACTTTGAAGAAGCAAATCATATCAAACTTTTTCCGGCGGTCTTCTAAATATGAAAGGTTTAGAGGTGGTTCAGTTTCTTCATATGAGTAATAAGTCACATGCATCACATTTTTATTTTTTTTTCCGGTTTAGGCAAATATTCCAAGACATTTAGTTTTTTTTTAATCGTATTTTTGAAAAGCTGGCGGTTTTTTGAAAATTTCAATCCGAAAAATCAGACTAATTTTTATAAACCGGAAAGACGGGACGTAAATTTATAGGTGCGAAAAAACGATAATTTCATAGCCGAAAATCATTTAAAAAAAACCTTTTCCACAAGAAAGGGCACAGGAGAATAACGAGGCATACCAAAAATATTACATGTCATAAATATTTTTTTCCTTGATCCATCTTATTGATCATAAATCATTATAATGTTCCACTTCTATTTTACTACATACAATGTAATATACTTGTACTTGTAAATTATTTATAATAATAATATGAATATTACATAATTTGATTTTGTTAAAATCCGCACTACTACCATTATACCTCTAAAACAATAAACCGACAGCGTAAAATGTACTTCATAACATCTGTCAAAAAGTCAAACCAAATGATAAGTTCGCAGAGCACAAACAATAAATCTAGTCAGATAAGTTTTAAGATTTTCACGGCCAAAAGCATTTTCGTTATTGTTTTTGGGGTGTTATGCCGTGTTGCGCTACCTCCTTCTTTAGCCAACGTTTCGGACATCGTTGCAGTGTCCATCATCAGGGCAGATCCGGCAGATCCGGCAGATGTGTAATTTTTAGTCGTGAAGTGTGTGCTTATTTACTTCGAAGCGATACCGTGCCGCCAGCACCACTAACTTTCACCAGTACAAAATAATCGTGACAAGCAGTGGCGTCATCGCCGCGGAACGGAATAGAAAGTTCATTAAAACGTGGTATTTATGCTGGCCAGGGGCAAGTCCGTTTGCGAGACGCCGACGGAAGTGGCTCCATCTCTTAATGAAATCTAAAATTAGAAATCACAATGGTAAGAATTTAAGAAAAAATAAAATAAAATAAATAAAAATTACAATGGTTAACTTTCACCAGTACAAAATAATCGTGACAAGTAGTGGCGTCATCGCCGCGGAACGGAATAGAAAGCTCATTAAAACGTGGTATTTATGCTAGTCAGGGGCAAGTCCGTTTGCGAGACGCCGACCGAAGTGGCTCCATCTCTTAATGAATTCTAAAATTAGAAATCACAATGGTAAGAATTTAACGAAATAGAATTACAATGGTTAAAGCGAATTTAGTCAATATAAATCAAAATGGTTTACCACAAGCTGGCATTACTGTATACTTAGACATGGTTTTTTTTTTTTTTGCTCTATTAATATTAAATGAATTTTACTAGAATTAAAATTACACTGGTTAAAGCGAATTTAGTTAATATAAAGTTATAACACAAAATGGTTCACCGCGAGCTGGCATTACTGTATACTTAGACATGTTTTTTGCGTTTAGCTTTGGTGTAGCCGTCAATCACCGGATACCAAGAGCTATTGAGCTTAGCTCCGTCGTCTCTATTAATATTACAAGGATTTTTGTAGATTTCAATTGCCTCCGTAATTAGGCGTGCTCTGTAAGTTTTGGGTCTTCCCAAGACCTCAGGAACAAATCCAAAGTAATGGCCGGTTTCGATTAAGTGCTCAGCGATTGCCGATTTATCAGGGTGGCCGAGTTTGCAAGCACGAAAGTGTTCTGCTATCCTTTTGGTGATCGTCCGCTCTGTTTGGCCTACATAAACCTTGTCACATCCGGAACAGCTGAGTTTATACACTCCATCTGCTTCCAGAGGAAACTTAGTCTTTGCAGACCTCTGTAGGTCTTGAATTTTAGTTGTGGCACCGAAGACAGTCTTGATGCTATCTTTTCTCAACAGCCTGGCGATTCTGTCTGTCACATTGTGAACGTAAGGCAGGAAAGCGCAGCCTTTTAACTCTTGTTTAGCTCTGTCTTCGTTTGGTGTAGATTTGGCTCTTATGATTTGCCTTGTCTGACTTGCTGGGTAACCGTTGCGTTCCAGTGCATCGGTCAGCTTTGTAAGTTCTACTCCAATTTTATTTTCTTCACATATTCTGGTCGCTCGCGTCACCAACGTATGGATAAGTCCTCTCTTCTGTGCTGGGTGGTGATGCGAATCGGCATGTAGATACCGATTTGTGTGCGTTGGTTTTCTATATACAGTGTGTCCTAGATTACCATCTTCTTTTCGCATCACCTCCACATCTAGAAAAGGCAGGATTTTTGCATCGTTTTCCACTTCCATTGTAAACTTGATTTTACTGTGGAGTGAATTAAGATGATTCAGAAATTCATTCAGTTTCTCTGTTCCATGAGGCCAGATGGCGAAGACATCGTCAACATAACGCCACCATACCTTGGGAACAGCTGAAGCTGTGTCGAGTGCCACTTCTTCAAACTTCTCCATAAAAAAGTTGGCAAGTACTGGCGACAACGGACTGCCCATCGCAACTCCTTCCACTTGCTCAAAAAGTTCACCCTGGAATGCAAAATATCCCGTTTTGAGACAGTGTTCAAAAAGTTTGCAAATGTCGTCCTCATAGATCTCCCTGAGCATTGTCATGGAGTCTTCTAGAGGCACATTTGTAAAAAGGGACACTACATCAAAACTGACTAGGATATCGCCTTCCTCAGTCTTGACCTTTTTTAGTTTACTGATCAGATCTGTGGAATCCTTGATCCAAGATTCAGTTTTACCAGTTTGCATCTGCATCTGTTTGTTTGATAAATCGGCAATCGCTGAGCACTTAATCGAAACCGGCCATTACTTTGGATTTGTTCCTGAGGTCTTGGGAAGACCCAAAACTTACAGAGCACGCCTAATTACGGAGGCAATTGAAATCTACAAAAATCCTTGTAATATTAATAAAGACGACGGAGCTAAGCTCAATAGCTCTTGGTATCCGGTGATTGACGGCTACACCAAAGCCAAACGCAAAAAACATGTCTAAGTATACAGTAATGCCAGCTCGCGGTGAACCATTTTGTGTTATAACTTTATATTAACTAAATTCGCTTTAACCAGTGTAATTTTAATTCTAGTAAATTTCATTTAATATTAATAGAGCAAAAAAAAAAAAACCATGTCTAATATACAGTAATGCCAGCTTGTGGTAAACCATTTTGATTTATATTGACTAAATTCGCTTTAACCATTGTAATTCTATTTCGTTAAATTCTTACCATTGTGATTTCTAATTTTAGAATTCATTAAGAGATGGAGCCACTTCGGTCGGCGTCTCGCAAACGGACTTGCCCCTGACTAGCATAAATACCACGTTTTAATGAGCTTTCTATTCCGTTCCGCGGCGATGACGCCACTACTTGTCACGATTATTTTGTACTGGTGAAAGTTAACCATTGTAATTTTTATTTATTTTATTTTATTTTTTCTTAAATTCTTACCATTGTGATTTCTAATTTTAGATTTCATTAAGAGATGGAGCCACTTCCGTCGGCGTCTCGCAAACGGACTTGCCCCTGGCCAGCATAAATACCACGTTTTAATGAACTTTCTATTCCGTTCCGCGGCGATGACGCCACTGCTTGTCACGATTATTTTGTACTGGTGAAAGTTAGTGGTGCTGGCGGCACGGTATCGCTTCGAAGTAAATAAGCACACACTTCACGACTAAAAATTACACATCTGCCGGATCTGCCGGATCTGCCCTGATGATGGACACTGCAACGATGTCCGAAACGTTGGCTAAAGAAGGAGGTAGCGCAACACGGCATAACACCCCAAAAACAAATAACGAGAATAAATCTAGTGAACGTTAAATGTCAAATTCAAAAATTCGCCTGAAATCAAAGTGTTGCCATATAAAAAAAAATAAATCAGTGTGGAATCTTATAAAATTAATTGGTACATTTTCGGAGACGGGACATTTTCATGTACCTAGTGATGTCACGGGCCCAAATAATGGATTTATTTCTTAAAAAACAAAAAAATTACATTTTTAAAAAATTTTATTAACATTTTCGTAATTTTAGAAAAAAATCTATCCACACGATTTTTTCCAAGTCGTTACGAAATCCATGCAAGTGGCCTATTGCCTCTTTCTTATCCTAGCCTCCTAGCAATCCCTTTTAAGAACCAATGTTGAACGGATTCAGTATGACGAATATGGATACGATAAGGAGACCAAAAAACACAAGCATATTCAAAGATAATAAGAATAAACCACACAATTCCGACTAATTTCAGGTAGGTACATAAATAATATTTGTACGTAAAACTAGTACAGTGAGCTTTGTCACTACGTGCCGGAGCTTACGGCTGATTGATTTCCCATTGCACTCCTGCCAAACGTTGACGTGCATTAAACGTCACGTTTGACGAATAATAAAATCACCTTTGAGCTCCAATCAAAATATTTGCGAGCCTTTTTGCATTTCATGCAGAGACGAAAACTGTAACAGCATACGAAATCATGACGATTTTTTTCATATCAATTTCGTAGATAAAAAATAAACAATATTTTGTTGATTGTAATGCCGAACATTGGCGAAACAATACAAAGTATTGCAAAATCATTTGTTTTTTGTTTGAAAATTTATCGCTTAAAAATATATTAGATGCTTTAATTCTGCGAGTGAAATTCTATTGGACTTTGAAATGATCGATTTTTTGAAGAAGAAAAAACTAAAGAATCAGGCCTTTAAGAACTGCTTTAAAGTTCAAAATCTTCAACTTACAAATTACAAACCTCTTTTAGGCCATGGTTTTATTTCATAATGTGGAAAATGGAGTGCTATAGAAAATTATCGTAATACATTTAAATATGTATGCATGAACTTAGCAAAATAAAATAAAAGACGCTTTTTGGTGACGTTTTTTTCTTTTGTTAATCAAAACAGGCGGCCGGTGTTAAGCGGGAATTTAGACCTTATAGCCATGTACTTAGTGAGTGTTATTGTTAGCGGCCCGATTTTGAATTTATAAGACGTCGTATATCGCTTTAAAGAAGAATAACGAAAGAATGTTAGATATTTTTTGAAGGAAAATATTTGGATGCCATACAGGAAAATTGTTTCAAGCGGTTTACGATCTTGGGTTTCTTAGAAAAATTGGAAGCTTCGCTCCTGCATGGAATTTTTTCTGTGAAAATGCTATTTTCTCGGCTTCCGTGTAAGCATGGTGAAAATAAACATTGTTTTACAAAATCAAATACCACGATGTATAAAGGTAGAAGATATATTATTATACGGTGATGAAAACATGAAATTCTCATTTCGTCTGTTATCGTTCCGTTAATTTTCCATTGTGTATTTATTATGCGGCGTGAAGATCCTAAAATGAAACATTAAAACAATTTTAGATTATAGTGCCTGGTGGACTAGATTTAACCATGAGAAATTCAAACAGTTTGAAGGATCGTCAAAAATAAGATTTATATGATTAATTTGGCTCTTCTGGCTTTTTTAATGAGGATTTTTTTTCTGCAATTTTTTTACAATAAGCCTGCACAACGAAGAAGTACTAGAAGGTCTATATTTTCACGACTCAAAGCCAGACAGGAGAACAAAGACGTATATTTGGGTTTTCCTCTTTCATATAATCCGGACTGCATCCCCTATCACAACCCGCCTCACAAATCTGCCCAATCGTGTGGTAATATAGTTCCCTTAGTGCCTCCGTTCACGGAGATACTTACAAGATACTCGATCCTCGTGCGCGTATCATACGCGCCGATTGTAAGTACCCCCCCGTACGATTTTGCTTGTGCCCGTTCACGGCGCTACGCGGTGGCTGTCGGATTCCAATCAGTATCACGATACCGACAGTGCTGATCGCACGCGACGCTCGCATCATTTGTGTCCGATACTTATTCGTTTGACGTTTGACAGAAATGGCGTCGGAACATGAAAGTAATTTTAGATTTGTTCTGGAAGTGGAAAAAATGCATGCTTACATAACTATACTTTAACAGAATACGTAAGAAACGATTTAGTGGAGAAGGCATCGATTGATGTTGGAAAAAAAGTCATATGACATCGCATGACAGCGTGTTCACTCCACGGCTGCACGTGAAAAATGACCAAGTTCAGTACATTTCGGATAGAGCCGTGTACGGAGACTAGCATTAAAAAGTGGTATATCAGCAGGGTACTTGTGGTTTCGTCACAATTACGTAGATTGTAAGTATCTCCATGAACGAAGGGCCTTATCCTTACACTATGCTGGCAAGGATACTATTGACGTAGTACGTACAAAACTGGAGACCAACAGAAGTAGGGGATTTTTCTTCAAACATTTCAGGACTTTCCGATAGTTATAATGCCGGTAATGGTATTATCATTATTACTATTATTATATGGTTTACATTCTATAAAATAAAAATGATTATTTTAATCTCACTATGACGCTTTCATGGAAGCCAGATGAATTGTTTAATGTCTCAATTTCATTGACAAATATTGTTTACGCATGTACATCTATCTTCCATCATCCAACCTAGTTTTCATTCCTAAACTATCGGATAGTATGTGCCAATATTACTTACTGTGGAACAATAAACCCAAGAAGCAATCAGTCTGTTAAAGTAACCAGTCTAATGATCAACTGATCTTTCAGTTCTTTAATATCGACTCGGCTAAAGAAGTCTCTGTGCAGTGAATAATAATACTCTACGCAACTCGTTAGTGATACAGTGTGTTTAATTTGTGTCCTTTGAAGTAACCCGTGCAATGATATCTCGGTCACTTAAATATCGATTCGTTTGGAGACTTTGTTAAAATATACAATGTAAGAGGGCAAGAGAAAACCAGAGAAAACCAGAAATATATCATTTTCAAATCACCTAATTAGACGTATTGACACTTTTCCACAAAAAATTATAAATTGATTTGGAAAGATTGTTCTTTTATCTAGCATTCGCATGTAATAAATTTTGAGAATTTTTTTTAATTTTTAGTATAATAAGGTCGTTGGCAGATTTGTTAAATTTTCAAAAAAGATTTTGTATTATACCACACCCATTTCAAATAATATAATCATGCAGTAAAATAAATCAATACATTATCTAGCAAACGCATGTTTTAGAATTTTAATTTTAATTTCAATAAAATCATTAAAAAATATGTACATACATGTGTTTCTTGACGTAAAAATTGGTCCATTTGTGTATTTATTTGCGCACTTACAAACTAATATATTTCAGATTTTTTTAACATTCTTATTAAACTTAGACATTTTTGAAAAATGATAACTACTTATAATCAAAAAATAATTACAAAAATTACATTATTTTAATAGTTTTATCATCAAGCCTTTCAGCATTTTTGGATGAAGGTATAAATTAAAGCTAATTTGGATTGAAATAAATTCGGTATTGAGTTATAATTTAAAAAAGCTGGTACGGAGAATAATTAATCTTTCTCATTGTAACCGCCCTGCACGATCGTAAGAACAACTTTCGACGAAATGTGGATTTTCGTCCGCTGGCTGGTTAAACGCTCGTAATACATTATTTTCTACAATAATAATGTTAGCATAAAAGTTGGCAACATTTTGTGTGTGGCAACCCATTGACACGGATCTTTGCTCCGTTAGCAAAAAAATTCCATATGCATAAGCTCTCATCATCATTTCAGGGTCCTGCGTGGGATAAAAGAAAGCTACTATCTGATGTAAATAAAAGAACTCACATTAAACAAAATGTACTTGTTATTATTGACAAGCAAAAACATAATCTACATAAATACCTTTGCAAACTCAAAAAAATGTAGAGAGAGAGAGAGATAATTCAGTTATTTTAGTAGAATCTACTCTAAATGATCATTCGTAGCTTGCGATAGTTAATATGGCGTACCTCTTCCAACCTCAGCGACAAGGGCTCCAGATAGCTGGAGAAGAGCCCCAGAGCTGCCGCTTCGCATGCCCATGACACCGTGAAGGAGCCGAGATTCCAGTCCAACCACAAAGGCCCGTTGATCACAATGCATCCGATGGCCATCTCTGAGCATTGAAAGGATATAACCCGCAGTTCTAGACTGTTTATGTCATTTAAGAATCACCTGCAATCTTCATCAAAGTTGTCCTCGGTGATATTGGATTGTACGTGGCTGTAAACACGCCCGACCAAAACCAAACCAAAACATCAATTTATCAAGCTGTGATCAGTAAATCCCGATGGCTATTTCTCGGTGGGTTGTTTGCCGCGTCATTACGAGCGTGGAATAAGTTCGGTTTATGTCCGAAATTCCTAAAAAATAAAACTAGCTATTTTTATACTAATTTGGGGTCGGGGAATCCGAATCTGAAAGAATTAGGCGGCGGCAAGCAATATTAACAGAATTACACGACTTTAAAAAATTTTATACACATACAGGAAAATAGCCATTTTGGAAGCATTTTGATTCCTAGAAAATCAAACTAGTTATTTTTATACTAACTATGGGCCGGGGAATCCGAATCTGAAAGAATTAGGCGGCGGCAAGCAATATTAACTGAATTAAACGACGTTAAAATTTTCTATACACACACACATGAAAATAATCATTTCGGAAGTATTTTGACACACGCAGTACAAAGATCATAGAAAAACAAGAAATATACAAAAACATGTGCCGGCAGTGTTACCAGCTCTCAAAAATATTTATCTCTATATCAATAATTTCCGACACGATAATTCTTCACATAACACATTAACCTGATGAATTACGACTATCTCAACGGCGTATTCTTAAACCAAAAGTATGAAAATTCGTAGTCTTAAAAATGCGTAACCTAACCTAACCTAACGTTAGGTTTGTGTAACATGGTTTGTGCCCCTTTATACCGCCTGCTCGCGTCCCTAACCTAACCTAACCTAACCTAACCTAACCTAATGCTAGGTTTGTGTAACATGGTTTGTGCCCCTTTATACCGCCTGCTCGCGTCACGGCAAAAAAAAATCCCTGTTTTCAAGTAGTTTAGCGGCTACGCTAGGTTTGTGTAACATGGTTTGTGCCCCTTTATACCGCCTGCTCGCGTCACGGCAAAAAAACATCCCTGTTTTCAAGTAGTTCAGCGGCTACGCTAGGTTTGTGTATCATGGTTTGTGCCCCTTTATACCGCCTGCTCGCGTCACGGCAAAAAAACATCCCTGTTTTCGAGTAGTTTTGCGGCTACGCTAGGTTTGTGTAACATGGTTTGTGCCCCTTTATACCGCCTGCTCGCGTCACGGCAAAAAAACATCCCTGTTTTCGAGTAGTTTAGCGGCTACGCTAGGTTTGTGTAACATGGTTTGTGCCCCTTTATACCGCCTGCTCGCGTCACGGCAAAAAAACATCCCTGTTTTCAAGTAGTTTAGCAGCTACGCCGGGTTTATGTAACATGGTTTGTGATACAAAAGAACGTGCCCCTTTATAACGCCTACTCGCGTCAAGGCATAAAAACTCCACAATACTAGTTGGTGTACCTTCCTAAAATATTTGAGAATCAATTATAAAAAATAAGTACTTAAAATATAAACATGTTATTTTACGTTATAAATATTAGTGCTTAATGGCAACACTTAATTTTGTGTGGTAAAAACATCTATGTTATCGTGTTTTTCTATGATCTTTGTACTACATGTGTCAAAATACTTCCGGAATGATTATTTTCAGGTGTGTGTGTGTATAAAATTTTTAAGTCGTGTAATTAAGTTAATATTGCTTGCCGCCGCCTAATTCTTTCAGATTCGGATTCCCCGGCCCATAGTTAGTATAAAAATAACTAGTTTGATTTTCTAGGAATCAAAATGCTTCCAAAATGGCTATTTTCCTGTATGTGTATAAAAATTTTTAAAGTCCTGTAATTCAGTTAATATTGCTTGCCGCCGCCTAATTCTTTCAGATTCGGATTCCCCGACCCCAAATTAGTATAAAAATAACTAGTTTTATTTTTTAGGAATTTGGCCCATAAACCGAACTTTACCCACGAGCGTCAAGCAATATTTCTTCACAGCACTAATTTGAAGGTGTAGTCGCATAATATTGCAAATTTACACAATCATTTACGAGTATCAAAACTCCTTACAAATCCAACTTCCGACCAATCCATTGTTATGTCATGACGTGGCCCTTAAACCAGTTTTTTTTTTTTTTAAATAATCGAGCAACGTCCAGGCAATTTGAATTTGTTCTCAGTGAAAAAAACAAAGGCTACCGTCTAACTGTGCCAGTGTCATTTCATTCCTCTTTACAAAATTAATCATTTTATATAGATAATAGTTTTAAAATAGTATTGTAAATTAGTGTAATATAGTTTTTACTTGTATATTTGTTTTCACTGTAAGTATTTGTGTTATATAATTGGTTCTTCGGAGCAGTTAAGGTAAGATTTTTTTTTTGATTTGTGTGCTGTAGATTTATTCGAAAATAGATAAAGAAAAACCACCTGATCCCCCAGATGATGGTTTGCTATCTGAATCCTCGGGTGTTACAAAAAAAATAATCGCGGTTAATATTCCGGAGGCTTCGGACTTCGTAACGATTACGTCAAAAAAAAGAAAAATTGCTAAACCAGCAGATAATAGAAATGCAACAGATTTTGAACAAATACATCGAAAAACACCCTCCACGCAAAACGACTCCCTTCCAAATAATTCTCTTTTACAGGATGTAATTCCGTCCACTTCTTCCTCGATTTCAAGTCTAAGTCCAGCAAGCCCTTCAACCACACCCGCCCCACTGGTAAACAATACTCCTTCACAAATGTCACGTCTGTATAATAATCTTGATAGACCACCTTACATTACACACGTGACTAAAATTTCAAAGGATGAAAAACAATCAAATTTATACGATGTGGACTTTGGACATTTTATGTTTAAAAATAAAATCCACCCTGTCTGGAATGGAGTAAAATCGGTTGGGCGTAACCGTCTTTCTGTTGAATTCAAGACAGCGGCTGAGGCCAATAGCTTTGTAAAATCTGATGTTGCCAAAAAAAACTCGTACAACGTTTTCATACCTACATATCAGGTTACAAAGTTAGGTGTCACAAAAGGGATCCCACCGCACTGGTCGATAGAGGACATCCTGGAAAACATTACTGTTCCTCAAGGTTTCGGAAAAGTTTTAAAAGCACGTCGTCTAAATTACAGGTTTACTACGGGAAACTCTGTAGAATGGAGACCCTCCCAATCCGTTGTCCTAACATTTGACAGCAAAGACCTTCCACAAAATGTTACTATGTTTAACGTCTCTCTACCAGTAGAGCTCTATGTGTTCCCAACTGTGCAATGCTACAAGTGCTGCAGATTTGGACACACGAAGAACCTCTGCAGATCAGAACCCCGTTGCTTCAAGTGCAGTTCGTCCCATAGTGGCGATTCCTGTGATAAAACAGAGGAAAATTATAAATGTTTAAACTGCTCCGGTACCCACATGTCCATCAGCAAAACTTGCCCTGAACTGTCAAGGCAGCGCAATATTAAACACACAATGGCCGAGAAGAGCATCTCTTATGCGGAAGCATCAAGAATGTTTAACAAATCCATTCCGTCTTATTCTGAAGTAACTTCCAAAAATTCTAAAAAATCCACCCCTTCTCAACCTTCTTCTTCTTCATTTAGAAAAACTGTTGAAAGGGTCGTGAAACCTAGAGTTCTAACAAAAAAAAATAATGCTAATCACGAATCCCTTCTGTGGTTCCCTAATGGACAAATTCCTTCCAGTTCAAATTTCAATTCTTACCTAAAGTCATCTACTAAAGAACAAAATTATAATATAGACCTTAACTCTACACTAATCACCTCATTTTTACATATTTTACAAACTTTAAATAAAAACAACATTCAAATACCGTCCCACGTTGCTAAACAAATTACTAATATTATCAACTCAACTAGAAATGGCTCCTCTGATGAGGATTCTTCAGTGGAATTGTCATAGTCTTAGAAATAAGACTGAAGAATTTTTAAACACATTACACTCAAACTCAATTGCAGTGGCTGCCATCTCGGAGACGTGGCTGGAACCGGATTCTGATTTCAGAGTCAGGGGATACCACTGTCTTCGAGACGACCGTCAAGATGGAAAGGGCGGCTCCGCTCTTTTCATTAAAAAATCATTACCCTTCTCCCCTGTAGATGTAAAACCAATTGGTTGTCCTTTTCAAGTGACGGCCGCAAAGGTTTTTGACACTACAATAATTTCTTTGTATATATCACCATCTAATAAACCTTCTAAATCAATCCTAAAAGCTATGTTTTCCAAGGTCACTACCCCTTCTCTTGTTCTGGGAGATTTCAATGCCCATCACGGATTATGGGGAGCTCACAATTGTGACAGAATGGGCAGAGATATTGTTGATCTACTAGATGAACTAGACTTTTGTATTATCAATGATGGTTCTCCTACTCGTCTTCAGGTGCCTGGTCAGCGACCCAGCATGGTTGATCTTACTATTTGCAATTCCAACATAGCCGCATCCCTGTTATGGAAGGTTTTGGATGACCCTCATGGGAGTGATCATTACCCCATCCTCATTTAATCCTCAAATATTTATCATTCCAACAAAAATGTCAAGTGCAGTAGTCGAAAACCAAGGTTCTTAACTGCCAGAGCCAACTGGAATGACTATTCAAATCATACAAAGTTCTCTGTGCAAAATCTGCCCTCTCCAACTACAGAAAACGTTGCGGAATGTTACGATTTATTTGTGTCTGCAGTCATTACGGCCGCAGAAAAATTTATCCCCATTAAAACGACACGTAACAAAGGGAAACCTCCCCCAGCTCCTTGGTGGGATATTGAATGCTCAGACGCAGTAGATATGAGGAAAAAATATGCGAAAATTTATTCAACAAATATGAATATGGAGAACTTCCTTCAGTATAAACAAATTGAAGCTAAGACCAAACGTCTTCTAAAAAACAAAAAACGTCAAGGCTGGAAAAAATTTTGCACATCATTATCTCCCGAAGTTCCTCTTTCAGTTGTTTGGAATTCAATTCGCAGGTTTAAGGGTTCTCACGTCCCAACGGTGACTCGACCACTCACTTCAGAGTGGGTGAAGGAATTTGCCGATAAACTAGCTCCTCAAACTGCAAGTAATTTTAATGAAACAGAATTCACATACTCATTTAAAACACGGGGTTGGATGGACACCCACTTCAATTTAACGGAACTTAGGGAGGTCTTAAACGATCTCACAGACTCATCCGCTGGTGTAGATGGAATTCCTTATAGCTTTATTAAAAACTGCGACGTTACCACACTAAACTATTTTCTTTCAATTATAAATCTGATCTTTGACTCTGGCAAAATTCCATCATCCTGGAAAACTCAAATAATTGTTCCCATTCTGAAACCCCAGAAAGACCCTAACTCTGGACTTTCTTACAGACCTATAGCTCTGTCATCTTCCTTAGTTAAAATAGCTGAACATATGATTAAAAGACGTCTAGACTGGTATGCAGAAAATGAGAAAATTCTTCCCAGCTCTCAGTTTGGCTTTCGAAAAAGAAAAAGTACGATCGAAAGTGTGTCCATCCTGACTTCTGATATCCAGTTAGCCCTGGCCGATAATGAATTCCTTGTCGGTGTTTGCCTTGATGTGTGCGGAGCTTTTGACAATGTTTTATTTAATAAATTATTAAAAATTGGCATCCCCCGTAAGCTTTCCAGTTTTATAATTAACCTCCTTCTTACCAGGAAAATTCAAATCCAGGTGCTGGATTCTCCTCCACTGGAAAGAATAGTAAACAAGGGTTTGCCTCAGGGCTCCGTCCTTAGTCCTATCCTTTTTAATATTTATACCTTTGACCTGCATCGGAGTATGCATCCATCTTGTAAAATACTCCAGTATGCGGATGATCTTTTTATATATATTTCAGGACGAATTATTTCTATTCTGGAGGATGTGATTAACATTTGCATGAAAAACCTTGACACCTGGTTAAAAAATCACGGCTTAGAAATTTCTCCGTCCAAAAGCAATGTTATCGTCTTTTCCAGAAAACGTGTTACTCCGCGTGTAACAGTCCAAATAAATAATTCAATTCTCCCTATGCAGGTACAAATAAGATTCCTTGGGGTAATTTTAGACTCTAAGTTAACATGGAACCCGTATGTTAATTTAATCATTAACAAATGTCAAGCTGGCCTCAACACTTTACGTGCCGTTTCACGGGTCTGGTGGGGAAGTCATCCATTCACCCAAAAACTTTTTTATAACGCGTATGTTAGGAGTCATTTGGATTACGCGTCATTCCTCATTGAACCCACTTCTAAAAAGAACCTCGCAAGGTTGGACCGTATTCAATTTCAATGTTTAAGATTGATTATCGGAGCAATGCGTTCTTCCCCAATTAACGCTTTACAAGTGGAGGCTGTGGAGGCTCCTCTTCATTTCAGAAGACAGTTCTTGGCTGACAAGTTTTTATTTAAATGCTTAAGACTCTCTAATCACCCACTGAAAGACAAAATTACTGCACTCACTGCTCAAGTGAAATCACTTCCGTATTGGAGGAACAAATCAATCCCTCTTCTTGTTAAAAGCCTCCATACGTACTGTTCGTATAAACCCCTCTTAAATCCATCAGACAGACTTCCTTTATATGCCAACTCCTTTCGTATTCATTTGTGTAAACCAAATATTCTTTTTTCTCTCGGCATAATTAACAATCACGAAGCTCCAACAAAACTTATCCAAATTTTAAATTCGAAATATTCCAACTGGAAAATTATTTACACAGATGGTTCCAAGTCTCCCTTATCAAACCATGTGGGAGCGGCATTCCACTGCCCATCAGATCAAGTCGATAGAAAAATTAAACTTCCAAAAGAGGCTTCCGTTTTCACTGCTGAATGTATAGCCATTTTTGAATCCCTCAAATACATTGACGATGTTAACATTGGAAAATTCTTAATTCTCTCCGATTCCCTGAGTGCACTTCAAAAATTAAACTCTTCCCCTTTCCATTACCCAGAAGACGATTTCTGTGTTGGAATTCGCACTTTAATTCATAAATTAACCGACTCTGGCAAAGAAATCATCTTGGCTTGGATACCTAGTCACTGCGGTATCCCTGGAAATGAAAAGGCCGATTCATTGGCGAAAGATGCCATTATTTCGGGGGATATTTTATATAAATTTTTAAACACCGATGACATTTTCATAAAATTGAAGGAAAACATGATTTCCACATGGCAGAATCATTGGGAAGAATCTAGTCAATCAAAAGGATATAGCTTTTTCACAATTCAGCCAACGATTCCTTCAAAACCGTGGTTTTCAAGACTTTCTTTTAACAAATTCTCGACATCATCCATTTGCCGCATGCGGATAGGGCATTGCTGCCACAATGTTCACCTGACAAAAATTCATATTAAGAATTCTGTGATGTGTGAATGTCGTCTTGGTGAAGAGGATCTCAATCATATTTTTTTCAGTTGTCCTTTAAATAATTCATACAAAAATTTCTTCCCTCACCTAATCAGTTCGGGTATATTGCCTCCCTACAACATTGCATGCCTGTTATCTTCTGTGAACAAACGCGTGTATAAAGTCTTGGCTAATTTCCTGAATATTAACAGCATCAATTTGTAACTGTAAGTTAAGTTTCATGTATTTATTTATTTATTTTATTTTTTACGCACAATAAATTGTGTCAGCATATCTTTTAATTTCCTTGTTATGTTTAATTAAAATCATCTCTTATTGTAATAATTTTGCGTATTATTATTATTAATATTTGTATAGTATTATTATATAATGTAGATAGGTTCTTGTTATTAAAACTAAATTAGTTAATATTAACCAAAAATTACACTCACAAAATTACACTCACAAAAGCATTCACTTGACACTGGCCAGAACACTCTTTTGGGGTGAAGAGCCATTAAAAAAAAAAAAAAAAAATTTGTTCTCAGTCGTTCCAACGGCACGCCGAAATTAATAATACTCATTCTGAGCAAGTACCGACTGAATAAGCATGAAAATAATTACGTTACACCATTTAGTTTTTCTTTTGTTTTTTTTTTCTATGCTCCCTGCGGTCACTTTTTGTTCCTTGTAATACGTACATCGTCAACAAAACCAGTTATTTAATGTGTTATATATTTTTTATTAACTCAGAAGATTACAACAAGATTAATCTCAATGAAGATTACAACAGACTTGATTGTGCATTGATTCTGTCTTTCCTCCGTGCCATAAAATCACAAGAATGTGCTGTGGGAAGTTAAAGTGAGTCAGATTCCTTCTCGGTGTCCACTATCCACCAAGCTATTCTCCCATAGTTGCGTCACATTTGAAAACCAAAATTTTATTGATTACAGTCCAATTGGTTCGCAGTCAATCTATTTGTGGCTACAAATTTTATGTCAGATAATATAATATTAGGTTTCTGCTTTAAGGGCCCGCAACCCGAATTTCTACCGATTTCTTACATATTTCCCTTAAACAAGGTTAGTTTTAAGGGTCGGGTTTGGAAAACATCGCTCCGCATTAGCAGTAGCATCCGCGTCTCGTAGCAGCAATACTAGAAAATTATATACAGGTAGTTAGAAAAATGTGTAAAGTTACTAGTGATTAAATTTTTTTTACTGTAATCTTACAAATTCTATAAGTTATACATACTGCAACTTTAGTTAAAACGTTGAAAAAGGCCTTCGCGATTATCTCTCCTGAACCTGTTGTAAACATTTTTACCAAAAATCCTTCCGTAATCTCAGAGTAAACATTATGTTAAATCAAGCTATTAAATTAAAAGCTCTTCAGTGTATCTAGATTTTTATTGTAATTCGCCTAAACTTTCTGAATTTTTCAACTATTCTCCGCCATACAAAAATGTATGGCAAAATATTACGCCGCGCGATGTCTTATATAACGGTTGAATTTCACAGAATTCATTCAGTTGTGAGATAGTGGTCAAGGCGACAGCACGCATATTTTTTTCGCAGCAATTTTGTTCGCTGTTTATTCGATTTTTGAAGGAATCATTGAGGAGATAGGTGTTACTGTAACCGGGTAAGTAGAAATAAAATATATTTATTATTATCTAATAAATTATTTTTAACTTGATTTACAGTTTTACATATTTTATTATTATTTTTTTTTTAAACTTCAGGTACCTTCAAATGGGTAAAAATAAAGGAATTCTTGCTTACCGTGCCATAAGAAATAGACCCTCCCACTGGAAGAATAGGAGAATAAGGTAATAAAGTCAAAATTTAATTTTTTTACTGATTTCTATCAAGGGTAGTTTGAAGGTAGACTGAAGTCATTTTGCTTTTTGACATCTAAAAATTTCGGCATCCATCTTGAATTTATCTGTAGTTATCTACCGATTTGGTTCAATATCAGAATTCGGGCGTTTAGAAGTGCACTGAACTCGGATCTAATGTCAAAATGCAAAATTTCGGCATCCATCTTGAATTTCTCGTGTTCTCTACCGATCTGGTTCAAAATCAGTATTAGGGAGTATTGGCGAGCACTGAACTCGGATCTAATGTCCAAATGCAACATTTCGGCATCCATCTTGAATTTCTCTAGTTATCTACCTTTTTGATTCAAAATCAGGATTAGGGCGTTTGGACGTGCACTGAACTCGGATCTAATGTCAAAATGCAACATTTCGGCATCCATCTTGAATTTCTCTAGTTTTCTACCGATTTGGTTCAATATCAGCGCCCTTGAGATGATTTTTCATGAAAACGGCGCTTTATAAATCAGCCAAATATTATTATTATCAGCATTCGGGCGTTTGGAAGTGCACTGAAATCGGATCTAATGTCAAAATGCAACATTTCGGCATCCATCTTGAATTTCTTTAGTTATCTACCGATTTGGTTCAAAATCAGGATTAGGGCGTTTGGACGTGCACTGAACTCGGATCTAATGTCAAAATGCAACATTTCGGCATCCATCTTGAATTTCTCTAGTTATCTACCGATTTGGTTCAATATCAGCATTCGGGCGTTTGGAAGTGCACTGAAATCGGATCTAATGTCAAAATGCAACATTTCGGCATCCATCTTGAATTTCTTTAGTTATCTACCGATTTGGTTCAAAATCAGGATTAGGGCGTTTGGACGTGCACTGAACTCGGATCTAATGTCAAAATGCAAAATTTCGGCATCCATCTTGAATATCTTAAGTACTTCGACGATTTGGTTCAAAATCAGGTTAAAGGAGTTTGGGGTTCAACGAACTTAATATCAAAATTTAATTTAACACAATTTAACAAAATTTAATTTCAAAATGCATAATTTCGACGACCATTTTGAGTTCTCTACCGATTCCGTTCAAATTGTCACTAAGTTTTATTGAAAACAACGACTGTCAGATCCATTGATAAATCGAATGAATTTCGATGTTGGGTAAATTCTGGGTCGTATTATTACAAATAAATTTATTTTATATGTTTTTTTAGAAAAGCAGCAGAAGCAATATAAATGACGTCGTTATAACAGAAACTATCAGTTAACATGTAAGTTTTTTAAATAAACATAAGCGGCCTGAGTAATGGCCTTCCATATAAACTTTTTGCTATAATGAATGATCTACCACACTTTTTGTGAATGTTTAGAATTAATAAATAATATTTGGATGATTTATATAGCGCCGTTTTTGTGAAAAATCAGCTCAAGGGCGCTGTATGAATTATCGATAATAGACCGGGAGAAAGGATGATGTCATTACAAAATGACAGTCTTGTGAATAAATGAGGGGCTAACACTTATCACTCTGTATTGTTTTGTATTTTTTTATTAATAAGTTTACATTACAAATGTATAGTCTAATGTCCTCCACGCTAGGAATTCTCCTGTGTTGTGGAGGACATTTTTCAATTGTAAAATTATATAATAGTAAACAAGTATATAATAGTAACTTTGTTATTTTTGGATAATGCTGTGAAATAACTATAATAATTGTGGGTAATAATTAATTTATTTTGAACTTACATATAACATTTGCAATTTTACCTGTAACACGCACAACACGAGTTACAGCGTGTTTTATACAAAGAAAAAAAAACTTGTCAATAGACTTCTATAAAAAAACAGAGTGGAAGATACTTTATGTATCGCCCTGGTGTAAGACCACTATTCAGAATTGAAAAGCTGCTTGAAATGGCTTTAGCCGTGTGTGGTGACCAAATCTGAATAGCCAGGTACTTCCCCTATATTATTCCCCTCCCACCTTATTCAGCCTCACAACATACCCCAATCACTGGCCCCAGGCGATTGATAACAGTTGGGACTTTGTAAGTTACATAAAAATAAAAATAAAACATTTAGTTGTTTTATAAAAATTTGTCTGAACTTCTTTATATTTTTTACTGTCTTTTTTCTAAATGTGCTTCGTTCTACTTTATGTATATCAAAGATAAATTGTAAAATATATTCTTTCTTACTACGTATTAAAAAAAAACTGTATGCATATAAATAAACTTTCAAAAACAAAACTACCTGTTTTTTAATTTCTAAGGCACAGAGTAAAAACTGGTTGTCGTAACTTATTCACACCCATTATTTTCTGGTAAAATTATAAAAAAATTAATAACATTATACAAACCATATATGAACCAGAAATTTTTTCCACATCAAAACACCATTAGATTCTATGTCACATTGAGTCAAAAACTAAGACGTCTGTAAAGGTCCAGGGACTAAAAAAAGTCTATGTATCCTTGCCCTTGCATAATATGATTTATAGTCTGTCAAGCTGTATCAATTACGTTAGAAATAAATTAAAATTATACAAAGCAAGTGTATTTTTATTTCGTATTTTATCAAAATGCTGAGCAGCCGTGCCTGAATCTAACCGAAATACACAGTAGATCGCGGCGGCCGAGCTTGTTTGCAACTACCAAAAATACCTAACTGCAGTGAATGGGCAGTTTGACCCAGGCGCAAATGTCTCTATGAGCTATCCACGCTATTCCACCATATGATTCTTAGTATGTTAAGCTGTATCCATTATTATAGTAGGAACTAAATTTTATAAGGCAAGTGTATTTTTATTTCCTAAGTCCGTAGTGTCTAGTATACCCACATCTCCTCTAGTCAAACGCAGGCGGCCGGCTGCGGCCGTGTTTGTCTACAAGTACAAGAAATACCTAACTGCAGTGTCAGCGCGGTTTGATACCCGACCCTTAAAGCTCTTAAAAATATACATATATATGTTATTCTTGAAGATAATATCTATACATTGCCCGCGCCGAAACGCAAATTATATACAATTTCTTCTATAGAAAAAAATCGCAACGTATGCTCCAAAAATTATTATAAACACGTTTGTTTCATTTATCATACATATGTATGAAAAAATTCACAGTGTTTTTTTAAATGCTGTTTAAGATAATGCCCGCGAGATTTTTGCTCTATTTTAAACGAGTCGTGTTTTATTGAACATTTTCGCAATTTTCGCATCGATTTTGTCGCTGTAAATGTTAGCGCTCTCCTCTAACATTTGTAATTTCGTATCTTCTCATCTTCTTCTTTTCCAGCCCGGTTGCAGAGCCTTAAAATATTATAGCAGAAACCAAAAAAAACGTTTTTACAGCAAGCCCTGAAAAAGAAAAGTATTTATTAATACCTAGTTATACGTGAGGTACAATATGTAGCGTAGCCATGGCCACCAATGTGCTACTCTTTCATCTAATCAAAACACGTTTCGTCTTATTCTCTGAGGTGTTATCTGATCACGCTATGATAAAAGAAAACAACATTTCTTTGCTACGAGTCTGAAATAAAACTAACAACGCCGAGGGTATTTTTATCAGATCTCCAAATATTTTAACGAGAAATACCCACATTAAAATAATATCGTTCTAGAAAATAGAGGAATGAAACGTACAATAATTAATTTTAATCATTCTGACGTGAGACTGGAAAACTCTGTGTAGTTACTCAATTATTATTAAACGATAATCAATAGTCAAGTGTAAATCCTCGTAACCTAATGCTGTAACATTTGCGAACATAAGCGTGAGCCGATGCACGAATTGTGGAGAGGAACTGCTTTCCTTTGGGTACGAACAAAAGCAAAGCGGGTTTCGGTTTTCAGATTAACAGCGCTCAGTGCCCTGTTCCACCGGCGCGGCGACAGTTGACGCCGGGATGTGGACAAACAGAACGCGGATAAAATTTGCGCTACCTGCGCGGTAGCCTGACAGCAGCTGTCAGTTTTTACGAAATATCGAGTTCGTAGACGACGATTATTTACTCATGGAAAAGCGCTTCTTGAAATTAACGAATAAAATAACGTTATTTGGTAATTGGTATCTTTAAATATGAAAAAAAAAATCTCAGGAGAACATGATAATATGTTAAGTACGTGCCTGAAAGGAATTCACTTGTGACATTTGAGGTTATTTCAAAATTTTATCTTGTTGATTTCATTCCATCACTTGTCAACAACATTGCTGGTGCTATGGAATGTATTTCTTTTATCCCAGATTGGCGATTGATTGAAAACAGCGGCAATTAACAGGTCGTCAGATTCTGACCGGCGTCACCGGCGAGCAGGAATTAAGAATTCATTCCGGTAAAGCTTATCGGCGCCGCCTCGCGCGGACACAAATCTGAACCTGCCTTCACTATGTTCGGTCTGATACGTTGAAATACAAACATTCTTGTCAGCACGCCTGCGCCAGTCGGCCGCCCATGCGCTGACTAATCAGAAAACCGAAACCCGCTTTGTTTTTGTTCATACACTTTCCTGTGAGTCGCGGCTCAGCTCGCAGGTTCGGTTTGCCTTAATTATTTGAGAGATTTAAAAAAAAATGTATTGCTTATAGCTTTATAACAGGTAAAAATCATGGTGTATCATAAATTGTAGGACTGATAATTTCATGTCAGATAAAAAAATGTATACCCTGTTATGAAAATAATTAGAATGCCTAAGTAATTAATTATTTTCCTGTTCTAAATTACCCCAGGTTTTTATTAATGTTTGTTTACACTAATAATCCCGATTATTTTTACTGGCCACTAATAGTTTCACCTTTTCTCCGCTTAGTTGTACTTTCGAACGACAGGGGGTTCCATGTCGCTTTCCGGCACTTCTTGGATTCGCGTCTAAAGGGCAGGACACGAATCCGACCAGTCGACAATGTGGATTTAAATTTAATATGGAAAATATTTAATCGGCGGGTTTACCAGATTTAATTCAATATATGAGCGTTAAGTTTATTTAATTCTCAGCCGGTACAATGTCATCGCGACTGTAGAACCTTTATTTTTCCGGGTATTCTAGTGTAAAATTCCGATGTGTTAATGGCGGCTTGACCGACCAAAGTTTATTATAATCATCGATTATAAACATTATCCGTCATCCGAAGAGATGAATTACTATCAATTCAACGGCACACAACCCGTCCGTTTATTCCACGCCGTATATTTCTACAACCTGATGGGACTCGTACAGCTGTCGAACACATGATGGAGGACGCCATGGGCATGACGTTCCCATACTTATTAACCACCTAAGATGGAGGGAGAAGCTCGCAGACCTGGCGCTGATGCTACGTGAGGGAGTTAGGGTCCCCTCATTATGCATCCGGAATCGTCGCATCAAACGTAATAAGTTTTAGCCAGTAACTCTTTATAGGAATAGTCCACAGGTACGCATATACTTTCAATATATAATATCTTTGTTATACATCCACTCTTTTATTTATATTTCAAGTTTCACAACTATGATAAAAAGAACAGTGCCCACGCTCTGATAGGAGTATCTCACGCCTACCTACATATTACGCAGTTTCAGCATATCTTGTATCAACGAGATTTGGCGTCCAAGATCCCATGGGATTAAAGCTGATAACTGTGTACATTTATTTATACTCTGTAAATCTAACATCTACTACACCCACTTAATAAGTGTAACATCACTTAATAAGTGGGTGTATTAGATGTCATGATAACATGACCACATAGTAGGTACAACACACACAAACACATCCAGTGTAATTCCATATACCTAACATGGT
The DNA here is from genome assembly GCA_929108145.2 of Limnephilus rhombicus. Classification (NCBI taxonomy): domain Eukaryota; kingdom Metazoa; phylum Arthropoda; class Insecta; order Trichoptera; family Limnephilidae; genus Limnephilus; species Limnephilus rhombicus. Next base: position 41,089,917 of record OV815278.1, read on the forward strand.
AACCCACCTTTAATTTGAGCTATATCATGACACCCAACTTCTTTCCCCTACTATAACAACCCTTGAGAAATCACGATTTCTGACACTTGTCAAGACTAATTCTGAAAAATTTAATCAAACAAAATTCATTTTCGTTATTTGTTTTTGGGGTGTTATACCGTGTTGCGCTACCTCCTTCTTGAGCCAACGTTTCATCTACCGCATCTGCCCTGATGATAGACACGCTGTCCGAAACGTTGGCTAAAGAAGGAGGTAGCGCAACACGGCGTAACACCCCAAAAACAAATAACGAAAATACTTTTGGCCGCGAAAATCTTAAAACGTATCAAACGAAATTCACATTTCAAATAAAGAATTAAATTAATTTTCTGATAAAAAATGTAAGGTACCTTATCGCTCGTTTGAATTCTTGACACATCAGTTACAATTTCTAAAATTACAATTAAAATAAATTTCTGCTAAAATATTACATTATCCTTTTATACATTAGAAGGACATTAGGAGGACACATTAGAAGGATACATTAGGAGGACACATCCACCGCCAAGCCCTATACAAACCTAACCCAACGAACCTGGACACCCCTGCTAAGTCACCAAACTTAGCGAATTACTTAGAAAAAAAACATACGGCTTACGAAGCAAAGCTTTTCGGTGAGGATTTAAGGACCATCAAGATTATTGATCTAAAATACCCTAATATTTTATTTTCCCGAGTGTTTTATGCTATTTGAATATTATAGTTTACAAAGTCGCAACGACGCAAAACACGACAAAGTTCGGTGCCCAATTAAAAACCTAAATTTTTAAACCATAATACTTGTGTCTAGATTTTACACTCTCCTGCCTGTTAACAGACGTTATGTTTACGCTGTCATAAATATATTTATAATAATCGGAACCGACTCTCATGTTTTATGAGAATAGGTTAAAAAATAATAATTTATGAGGCGTTAATATCGGTTAGTGTTTATGGATCGTTATCCCCGCCGGAGTGCAGTTTCCTGCAAAATGTTTAGATTGGGACGATATTACGGGTAGAATTATTCTGCCAAAATAACGGTGAATAATAAAAAAGATTTTTATGACGCCACATTATCACGAAACGATTTTTCCCGAGGTAATAAAGATGTGGCCAAACCACGATTTGAATACGTAAACTTTTCTGTTAGGATTATTTCATCAATTGTGAATTTTGATAATATACATATTAGCATATATGTACTTTTTACAATAGCTCCATACAGGAGAGCCCGAGGAAAAATTCCTTCTTATTATCTTTAGGGATGCTGTATGGAGGGTATTTTTGGGGAAAGGAAGGAGAGGAAGTTCTGGGATGGAAAAAGGTATGCGCAGTGGGAATATGTGGGTTAAAGAGTCAAGGAGTGACGGAAGTACGAAGCCATCTCTCCCACTGAGGTGCGAGGGGATGAGTTGAGAGAGTCCGGCTTGGAGAGGGTTAGGTCGTCCTTTTAACCAGTCTCTCCCGATCCAGCGCGTCATGCAGAAAATGGCCACACGCATTCGCCACCAAGACCTAGACAAACCTCACCTCGTAAACCCGGCATCCCTGCTAAGTCATCCAACGTATCGAAACACTTAGGGTGACCTATGGAAGTGGTGTTAGTTATTCAATAAAAAGTTCAGGGATCGCGGTACCCACCCATACTCGCCTCCCGAAATGATAAATTTCTGTTTGATATTTACTTCATGCAGGATATCTAAAGGTTTACTTACCATCGTATTATTATTTAAGGATGTACTGTAATTAAGCGACTTGAGGCATTCGAGATGTGGATCTATAGAAGAATATTTAAAATAAGCTAGATGAACTGGGTTACGAATGAAGATGTTATGGTTCAGACGAATAAAGAAAAAGAAGTAATTAAAACTATAAAAATCCGAAAACTTCAATATCTTGGACATGTGATGAGACATCCAGAGAAGTATGAGATCCTGCATCTCATAATGCAGGGAAAGATTGCCGGAAGACGGGGCCCACGAAGAAGGAGAACCTCATGGCTGAAAAACCTGAGACAGTGGTTTGGCCAGTCTACCGTAGAGCTGTTCCGGGCCGCAATAAACCAAGTCCGCATATCCAACATGATAGCCAACGGACAGGGCACAAAAAGAAGAAGAAGAAGATGTACTGTATGTATAGAGGGTCTTTCCACGGAAAAGATGATAAAGAGTGCCCATGTAAAATGACCCACAAGAACAAGCTTTTATTTTACAACCGATAATTTTAACGTTGGTCATGCGTTTAAAATAATGTCTCATTACGTGACCAAATTGAATGGCTCTGAATGTTGATTCCTCGAAGCAACTTAAACATAGCTAACCGTTCAATGAGATAGAAAAGTCAATGATTTTTTAGACCAACAGTTGTAATCTACTTATGGTATCTGCGGACTCTGCACAGTGAATAGCCCGCCCAGCTTCAGTGAGACTTTACTTAAACTTATCTCTGGCTTCGATGGAGCTTAAGTTTTACACTGAAAGTTACACCAAGTGTGCCAATTGAAGACTTTAAGGGAAGATTTCACTCGCTGAGCAATCAGGAATGTCTTATTTAATACTAAAAATTCATTAAAAATGTATGTGGTAAGGTAACGTATAAATTTCGACCAAAAGTAATGCTAGGACTTTTACCAGTGCACTCACCCAAATTCGAAGATATTTATTTAATCAAACGATTAATTGAACACATATTCTAGAAGTGTATTGTCACATAAATATTATGTGACTAGTGCAGTTCTTGCCTATTTGGTTATTTTGTCTATGGTGTTTTTTTGGAGACTGGTAATTTTTTGGGGAAGAGAGATTGTTGTTTTCGTTTATGGTCACTTCCTCCCGGTCAGCATCGACTAGCTGCGTCGGAAATTAGTCACTCACCATTATGGTGTTTTAATCACTTAAAATCATGTGATCCCAAGTTTATTTTATCTTAAAAAAGGCGCGGGGTGTTTTTCGTAACATGAGTAGTTCATTTACGTTATTATTTTAGTGGATGACTTGTGAATCCCACTTTTTACCGGTGATGGCGGTTGGCCATTTGTAGAAATGTTTTCGGAGTGAAATTATAAGTTATTGTTCCGGTTTTGTGGCTAGTATAATATGCCTTCATGACCCCGCGTCGGGAAGTCACGGATTACTGAATGATCTTCCGAAATTCTTAAGACTTGGAGACTGGTTGGGGCACGTGCCTTCGGTTGGAGATTGTTGAGACAGCCTGAGGCTGGAGCCGCTCCTTGGAGATGTAGCGGCATTCTTGTTTAATAGAAGGAAGACCTAGGCTCCCCGGATTCCGCGCCGTTCCTGGTTGATGACACTGGAAGTCTCGTCCCAGAACCGTTTCTCTCTACGAAGCAAGTTTGCGGTCGTCATCCGGTGTTATTTCCGTTAGTTAGATTAGCGTAACCAGGAGTCCATCTGGTATGTGTATGTTTTTGTATTCTTATATTACATTGGTATAAATTTAAGGCTAACCTTTCATTGGTATGAAATTTGCACTCTCATGTGTTGTTTTTTGTTGCCTACAATAAAGTTTTGTAAAATTCATTTTCTTTTATTTTCTGATTTCCCACCTGCTTGACAAAAAACTATATTTCCCATTATCCTGAGCTCTGGTCTCTGCTCTGCCGTATAAAATTACACTACTCTTATATTATATACGTACCTACATGTACATCGTTTCAGTGGCGCCCAACGTGGGGCATTCATAGGTATTATTAAATAATTTGCAAAATGATTGCCTCAACAGACTAGCCTAGTGAGGTGGGTCATGAGAATTATCAACTTCTAACCATGCATTTCAATTCTTTACACGATGCCTACTGTTATTTCTTTTTCTGTTGCTGTGTAGTTTTTAATTTATTACAATGGAGACATTATTATTACATATTATTATAATTAGATTTTTAAAAGTGGATTAACTTAGTTGGTAGGACCACCAAATAAAATTATTAAACTTTTATGAGTTTAGGGTATATGTACTAGTAAAAAAATAAACGTAGTAACACTTTACTCGTTAATTTATAGAAATATATAACTTACTTAATATAACACTCGGCTGCTCAGGGGTCCGTACGTGTATCTGAAAAAAAACAATCATTATTAGAAAATAAAATATTTTGCGACAAATACTGAAACCTAATTAAATTGCAACCATTTATATATTTTGGGCTATTTCCGTGTACTTATGGCACACACTTTATTAATATTATTATTGGAAACGATTTTCTTTCTTCATTTCTCAATCGTTTTTCAGGTGGTTTTTTGGTGAATTGCCTGCGATTGTGAAAATTGTTGGCTGTATCTAAGCAACGTATTTATTGTATCGTGAATGCATAACACTAGATCGAATAAAAATGATATAAAAAATATTCCAAGTTATAAAACCACATTTGGACAAAGAAACTATACATACTTTGCAACAAAACTCCATAATATCCTTCCCCAAGACATAAAACTAATAAAAAATCCAATAGAATACAAATCAAGAATAAAAATACGGCTTAAAGAGGTCAATGAGAAAACCCTAGCAAAGACGCTAAAAACGACATAGAAGACAAATGAACTATATTTAAATAACTTTAGTCCGCCTCGGCACAGGACCCGCTAGTGAGGAGGACTAAGAAATACAATATTTTGTACTTAATTTCACATTGCATTTTGTATGTAAAAAAAATTTATATAGTCGCTATAATAAAAAAAAATAATAAAAAAAACTTATTTGGTCACCATCCAAACTATGGCGTATAGAAATAGATCAAACATTATATTTCAAGGTGAAAATAAGGTGCTTGTACTCGTTTTTGAATATTCAAATAACTTTCTGATTTTAAGCAATTCAAAAAATGAGTCATTGAATAATGATGTCTTGAACTATTCTCCAAAAGTCTAACCTTAGATCTTGACGCAATGAATGAAATAAACTTATTCATTGAACATTTTTTAACATTTCACAATAAACAAAGACCGGCAGAATTTTTTTTTGGACAGAAAAAGTAAGTGTGCTTAAGAAAATATCGATTTTTATGAATATGTAAACTTTGTAAAACCAACCCTCAAAAATTTTGTACCTATCTATCGGTTTAATCTAAAAAATAAATTATGTGACCACAAAGCGGCTAATAGCCATTACCACCGTGACTTCATATTTTATTCAGTATCCATGAGCTTCAAAAGTTCGTCGAACACTTAAGAAACATGCTCAAAACATGCTCGAAACGTCAAAAACCAAATATACATGCTTCAAAATTTCCAAAATACGTGCTTTCTCCCAAAGTACTCAAACTATTATGCTGATAAAACTAATAACTTTGTCAAGCGTCCGATATCCTTTAGTCATAAGTAAATTACTCTCTTAAAATTATTTGAACATCTTAATAATACGGTACCAAGCAAAGATATTGAAATACAGAATTCAATATCTTTGGTAACAAGGCAATATAATGGAGAACGTTAGTAACGAAAATATGACGACATTTAAATTGGAAAAAATATCTTTATTATATTTCGGATATCCTAATAATATTTGAGGTATTTTTTTTTTCATATCATCGTATTCGTGCCGGAAATTGGTTTTTCCTTTCGATGTTTTGTTTTCCTGATAATATCATTCGTTTTATTCGGACGATCAAATGAACTTAGAAAGTCTAATACGATACATGGATAATTAAAAGAAAATAAGTTCTTGTTGTTTTTTTACGAATCGCATTTTGGTCATACGTGCCTATTGGATGTAGATAGTCGCATTTAAACATAAGAAACACAAACGGAAGATCCAACCAATTTATTGTACATTATTTTATAAAAAGAGTTTCAACAAGACATTAATAAAAAAATAACTAAGAAATATTTAAGTGAAATATATTTTTTCTCGTAATTATTGTTTGATTTATTTATTTATTTACGCCCTAGTGGGCTTTTACAAGGATAGATAATAATTGTTAGGCAGATACGTAGTACACAATTATAATGATTAAAATAATAATAAAAAAATTAAATTAATTAAAATCAAAATCATACGTTTCATTAAAGTAATTATAAAGACTTCTTTTTATAACTTATACAGAATCTGCAAACATGTCTACAATATTCCCAAATTTATTATAAAAATTATGTATTCTATTTATAGGTGTATGAGCCTCATAGTTTGTTTTAAAATTGTCACAGAAGAAGGTAGCACATTGCCTCGTATTTCTGGTCGGTACGTAAAATTTTATTTTTGCGAGAATTTTAGGGTCGTCAATGCAATTATTAATGATTTTATTTAATAGCACAAGGTCAGAGAAGATCCGCCTATCTGACAGCGTAATTAAGTTTAGTTGTTTCATCAAAAGGACATAGTTAATATTTTGAATTGGAATATTCAGCTTAAAGTTAACAAATCTTAAAAATTTGTGCTGTACCCTTTCAATATTGTCGGAATGTATTTTATACAATGGGTACCAAATGGGCGAATTATACTCTACCTGGCTTCTTACTAAAGAAGTGTACAATATTTTCAAACATTCTAGTGACTTAAAATCACTTGCTGTTCTGCATATAAAACCAACAATAAATTTTCTCGAATGGCCTTTTTATTGGAGTAAACCATCAAGTTATTACGCGTCTGATAAAGCAATGAAAAAGCTTTCAACGTCTTTTGTGTAAAGCTTAATTAGCAATTAATCAGGTGGATGTTTTAACTTTCGACTCGTAAGGTATTTGTTCAAATAATAATTATTGGTTGTGAACTACCGGGTTTAAATAAGGATTCTTTTAAAAAATATAGTTTAACCTCTGGAGTGTTCTGCAAGATGATCAACTTAGGCGTTGATTGCTAGGAAATTATTAAGAGTTCTGTTTGGAAATTTCCCGTCCACATTAAAAAATATATACCTTCAATTCTAGTATGGAGATATATAAACTTCTTATATTGAAAGAGAGTCGTTGACTGCACCTATGTTTGACTGTTAACCTCATATTTTCAGGATTAATGAAAAAATGATTACAAAAATCTTTAAATTTATAAACTCACATCGTTTTGGATTTAAAATTGCAGTACGTAATTATAATTTTGTGAATTTTAAATATTATTACTTCTGTATGTTGTCTATGGTCTGGTTGATAATCATAGATATGAATTTAAATTCGATCATGCATTTCTTGATATGTAAACTCATGATCAATGACTGGTAAGACACAATATTTCAATGGTTTCCTTTCATATCAATAACAGGGAATGTCAGTAACAAATAAATAAAAAGAAATTTATTTTTTAAAGTTTATTCTCCATATCTCCTGTCATGCTGTGGCTTATTCGCTCCTGACAAATACTGTCGAACTCGTAGCCACGCCCTATTCCACATACCGCAGGGTCGGACAGATGTCATGGCTCAACACAGCATGACAAGAGGTATGGCATTGCTTAATGCCCTACCAGCGATGTGTTTGATATCACCGTACCATGTTTTAAAAAAACTATATACATGTATTGTTAGTTATAAGAAAATTAAAATTTTACCGTAATTGGACTCACCTGTCTGTCGTACAATAAAAAAAAAAAAAAAGTGTGAGATATCTCTTGTTTAACAACTAACTTAGTCTTGCGATTATCCGAAGATCGCAATTTTTAGATTAAAAATAAATTACCCGGTAAGAGCTTCAGCATTGCAAAATGATTTAACAGCGACTTAGGTAATTAATGTTGTTTTATAAAACAACCTTTTTAGCTCAATATTGTAAAAACATTAAATATGTTATTTGTAAATAGTAATTTTAAAACAAGTTATTGATTTATCCATTCAGGCAAGTATGACGCAATGACAACTCTGTATTGGGCATCAATTTGGGAGACGGGGATGGATACCATTTATTGGATAAACAACAAGTTAGTTAGCCTCCCAAAAACTAGGCGTACTCTACAGGGTCCGCAGATACTTTAATAGTACACAACTGCTAACCCTGTACAAATCACAAGTACGCCCCACGGTTGAATTTGGCAGCCACCTCTGGTCTGGAGCTCCTAAATACCTGAAAAATATCCTGGTCTCTGTGCAAAAACGGGCGGTCCGTTTGATAGATTCTCCCATCTTAACAGACGGATTGCAATCTTTAGAGCACAGGCGTCGGGTGGGAACGCTATCCTTGTTCTACCGGTATTACAATGGAAGATGCTCCGAGAAACTAGGGTCTTTGATCTCATGGGCACCGGTGCATAGTCGGGAAACACGCCAAATGCGTGCCCAACGTTGTATGTACACGGTTAACATTTGTCACATGAGAACGGGTCGCTTCTTCGACTCGTTCTTGTGTTCAACAGCTCGGCTGTGGAATGATTTGCCGGCCTCTGTGTTTCCTCCTTCCTACAACATAGGTCTCTTCAAGACCAATGTTCATTCCTTCCTCACTCAACAAGACTCCACACAGCATCTCAGGTGACATAGGCCCTGAGGGAAATTATTTTCCTCAGCGCCTCCTGTGTGGAGTTAATGTAAAAAAAAAAATACCCCTGCCATAGGTCACTCCAAGTGGTTAGCTATGTTTGGTGACTTAGCTGTAGTGCCCGTTTCTGGGAGTGAAGTTCTAGACCTTTGCGGCGAAAGGGTTTGGCTATTTATTGCGTGGCGGGCGAAGAGGCTGGTTGAAGGAGAACTCTCCAGGCGTATTCTCTCTTTCAATTGCCTTGCACCACAGTGGGAGGGATGGCTTCACAAATTGACCCCCAGATTCCTATCCATCCCTCATACTTTTCCTTCCTAGAACTTCCTCTCCTTCCTTTTCCTAAAAGTATCTTCCACACACAGCATTTACAAGGATGACTGATGAGGGATTTTTTTGCCCAGAGCCTCTTGTGTAGGGCTAATGTAAAAAAACCCGTAAGTAGCTATTACTTAACTCACATTCACAATCTTCCGTAATTTTTGCAGTAAGCGGAGACACGTATTTGATTTGTCCGGTCGTGCAATGTTTTCCAATATCTTTCAGAGACGTTCAAGAATCTATTTTAATAACTGTTTTTTTAATACCACATTTTAAGATTAATTAATAAATCAAAGTCAAGCTTCCATGAAAAAGCATATCGGACTCGATGAAAAAAATTCCACGCAAACCGACCGTAGCCGCGCGGGCTAGCGGAAAGTGGCTGAATATTTGCATAACAATAATTATTATTATCACGGCTGCGAATTCATTTATTTTGCGGTGGCGACACCATAAGCTGCCAGACCAGCCGACCAGGCGACCAGTCGACCAGCGCGACCGGTTAGGAATCCGCGCTGCATGGCGGCCGCAATATAACGCTGCATAGTTCCTGGGATAGATAGACACTCGGTCAGTGGTCCATTACCATTTTTGAAGCCACGAAACACTGGTGTAATTAAAATGTCAATTGGTGACAAAAAACATAAAAAGCACTAAAGCCCCGTTCTGATTGGGCAAGTATTTTAGTCGAGCGGAGAGTATAGTAGTAACTAAACGCGTCCGAACACCGTAATTTTAGTAGAGTAGGTGAGTCAGCTCTTTAGTAGATTCAATCCATTTCTTCTATTTTTCGGGCGAGTAAGTACTCCCTCCATGCGTCCCTGCGCACTGATAGGCGCGAACCGACCGTTTCAGTGTTCCTTTGTGAACGCGTGAAAATATCATGGTGATAGAGCGATGATGCTACCCTAAATTTATTTATTAGCGCTGCTATTAAGGCTCCGCAACGGTCTTGAAAAGAAGAAGATGGAGAGATACGAAATTACGAATGTTGGAGGAGAGCGCTAACATTTACAACGACAAAATCGATGCGAAAATTGTGAAAATGTTTAATAAAACACGACTCGTTTAAAATAGAGCAAAAATCTCGCGGGCATTGTCTTAAACAGTATTTAAAGAAACACTGTGAAATTTTTTCATACATATAACTTGTAAAATAACTGAAACAAACGTGTTTATAATAATTTTTGGAGCATATTTTGCGTTTTTTTTTCTATCGAGGGAATTTTATATAATTTACATTTCGGCGCGTGCAATGTCTAGATATTATCTTCAAGAATAACATAAATTTTTTTGAGAGCCTTAAAACTTAACATGTTTAAGGTAGATATGTAAAAAAATCGGTTGCGGGCCCTTAATCTCTGTCCATAGTTGATTTATTTTCATCTTACTAATTTATTCTTCCACCTCTTCTTAAATAAACATTAAAATAAGCATGAAAATATGCTTAAGTAGCATATTTACTTTGCTTTGTAGCAATTTTACAATTTGGTAGGCGGGAATGGGTTCCGCCGCCCCGGGAACCTTTATTGGATAACCAACACCTCTGCCATAGGTCACCCCAAGTGGTTCGCTACGTTTGGTGATTTAGCAGGGGTGCCTGGATTAATGGGGTGAGGTTTGTCTAGGTCTTGAAGGCGGATGACTAGCACACACTGAACCCCAGATTCCTATCCACTGCTTAAACCCTTTTCCTTCCCAGAACTCTCATTTCCTTCCTTTTCTTAAAAAACCCTCTACACAGCATCCCCAAAGATGACATAGGCCCTGAGGGAAAATATTTTCCTTAGGGCCTCCTGTGTGGAGCGTCATCTTGTAACGGGCGGCGGGCACACAAAATATACTCTACTTGAAAGTAATGCGAACGGTTTTCGGCGAGTCAAGCCTCGAGTGTACTCGCTACCGTGGTTTAAAGCAGTGGTTTAAGCATAAATATAATACAAAGTTTTATTTGTTGGTAAAACGAATTACATTTTTAGATCGTGTTACCCATCATTTAAAGTCGAAAGAAACATAAATAATGAAAAACTGACAGTTTTTTAAAAAAAAAATTTTTATTCTCTGAAACATTTATTATAATTACAATTTTACAACATTATATAACAGCAATATTTCAATCGCTCTCCTAATAAAGCAGTTGCTTGTATTTAGAAGAGGACAACTAAATACTTTTACATCTAAGTATATAAATTTCAAATATTATTACAAAAACTAATAGTTATTTTACAGAAAATACGATACATGTAATAAAATTAATGGTTAGTTAATAAATGATACAAAAACATATTTCTAGACAATAATTAAAGTTATGAGGTGGTACTAGAGTATTTCAATTTAATTTTTTTTTATTTGTGTCGTAGTTTTCATCCGATCGTAGGGTAATTTATTGAATAATTTTAAACCCTTGAATGTATAGTGATGTTGTGCTGTTGTAGTTCGTACTAATGGTATGGTTAATCCTCCAACAGATATGATTCTTTTACTAATATTTAATTGTGGTATAGTATTTTTATTAAAGAAATCTTTATGTAACTGTAGGAGTGCAATTTTGTCATAGATTTTTGTTAGTGGGGGAACCGGGAAATCTTGGAAAACAATTATTGTTGGGTAGTAATAGGGCTTTTTTAAGATGATTTTTATTAATATTTTTTGTATTGACAGAAGCAAGTTTAGAGAACAGATTTTTACAACCATTATAATAGCTATATTTACCAATGAACAACCGGCATTTACATCCGGACCTACTTCCTAAAACAAAATAAAAAAAATTGCATTCGAAATTAATAGAAAACTTAGTTTTCACCACTTTTATTGTAAAAACCAACATGTTTGGTGATCAACGCTCACTTCTTCAGGGGATAAAAACTAAGTATTCTCGTGGTAGAATCTAAGCATTCTATTATTTTCGAATAAAAATGGTGCCACAAAATAAGTTAAAATAAGTGTTAAAATTTTTCTTCTGTAAGCATATCTTAATAGATTTATTACAATTTATAGAACAGCAAAGTATTAAAAAAACGTTTTAAAAATAAATTAAAACACCTTTTATGAAATGCCAATGCCATTCAAAGAAAGAATTTGTTTCTCCCTTTCCCGTGTCCTTTCCCGTTAGTCTCAGTTTCCGTCCCCGTTCTTCTCCCGCAACCCTTCCCCTCCCGCCTTCCCTCCCTGCTGCTAAACTACATGAAATGCACACATTTTTCAAACAACTCGCGCAACACCTATTGTTATTTTTTTATACGAATTTAATAACGCCTGAGCTCGCCATTATGTATAGAAACCGTCGCGGGCGCGGAACAACAAATCACTAACGTTTCATAGCAATCGGATGGATTTTTATTTATTTTATTTCATAGTTTGGAAATGGGTCAATTTTTTTATATTATATAAACATAGTTACATAATATACTCTTTTAACCCGTCTACTTGGTTCAATATATTCGCACTTCACAATCCGTAAGCCTCAGTTTCGCCCGTAAATTCTGAAACCGTAACTTTGGATCAAGATTGTAAAATATCTATGCAAGATAGCTGTCATATTTCAAAGACAATAAGAAGCATTATTTCGTTATCTTTCCGATTAAAAGAATAATACATGTTTGCATGAGAGGAAGAGATATATGGCTTTTAAATTATAAGGTCGCTCGAGACGTTTTTGGTCTCATGAAAGTATAACGCAATTACGTGTTTTGGGATGTATTTATTTCTAAAGAAGCAGACGGGTTTTAAATGAATAACTTGTGGTTTTTAGCAGATTTCAGAATTTTTATGTCTAATAATTTGTGATACAGCTACCCTCATTTCCGAAGTGTTTTTTAGTCAGTATTTGACATATTTTGTTTTTTTGAAATGAAACTTCTAAGGACCCGTTGTGAATTGGAATTCGGATGAAACGGAAATGACGCGTAAAGCACCTGCGAAGCATCAAATAAAACGGAAATGACGCTAGATCTGCGCTCATTGACCTCTTTGATTATGACCCCGCAGTGCTTTTATAACACTCGTTTCAAGTTTGCGGACAACTTATTTCAAGTTGGCGAAACATTGGTGATTCGAGGAAAATTGGTGATTCGGGGAACATTGGTGATTCGGGGAATAGAATATTAGTGGTTCGAGGAACACTGGCTAACAACCTCTGCTCTGATACCAGAGAAGCCTCGGAAAATGGGTAAATGTCATTCTTTTACGTATTTGGTGGGCAATAATTTCAGTCCATTATTGTTATGATGCAATACAGTAAATGCGCAATTTGCAATGCTTAAATAAATTTGCACAAACAAATATTTATCAAAGGGCAGATGTTTGTTTTTGCACATTGAACAAACAAAATGTTTTTTTAATTAATGCTTTACGAACAAAAGCCAAAACGTTGAGTTCAATATTGAAAAAAACATCGGTTTTAATAACTCGTTTTTTTTTAAAACGAGTTATTAAAACCGATGTTTTTTTATGGAAATATTAAACCAACCCAATGAATGCACAATACAAAAGCTTATAATGAACAATTTATGAAACGATTTGAAATTTATCATGGAACAAGAAGATAATTCTAATAAATCTAAACGTAACATGAGAAACACAAGACAGTGAAAAATAAAAAGGCAACTGGGAATCAAACCCGGGATCACTCGTTTTGCCGAGTTGGCGAAGGTGCTGTGTATGATATCCTGGGTTCGATTCACAGTTGCGACCATTATCATTTTTACTTCTTCAATTTTCGAAAATTTGTCATTTTAATTGAAAACAAATAACTTCGTAAAAGACCCATTTAATTTAGTCAAAATTATCGCCATGTTTCGAAACCGAAGGTTTCTTTATCAGGATTAAATTAAAATTCAAATAATCAATATCATTTTACATATTTGTAAAAAGCATTAACTTTTTGGCTCTCCATAATTTACAATAAAAAAACACATAAATTTGTTGTAGACCACAAAACTTTTATTTTATTAACACTCTACGGGTTTCGGAAGCACCCTTCCTTCGTCCGGAGAATATTATAACTATCATTTTAATTTTATCCTGACGAAAACACCGTTGGTTTTGAAACATATTGATAATTTTGACAAAATAAGTGGTTTTTCACAGAGTGATATATTTTCATTTTATTTTTTTATTTATTCTTTATTTTATTTCTCTTGGGCTGTTCATGTTTCATTAAGATTTATTATAGTAACACCTTCTTCTTCATTGATATATTACACTGATAGGTATAATCTTCAGAAGTGATTAAAACATTTACTCCAATAAAATTTATTTTAAATTATTCGAACAATGCACATAAAATACGCATAACAAACTTGTTAATGTTTATGTTAATCTCATCCTGACGAAGAAACTTATTTAATTTTAGAAAATTATTTGTTTTCATTTAATAAAAATTATCTTTATCTTAAATTTGAAAGAAATGATAATAAAATAATTAAATAAACTAAAAATAAATACCCAAAATGGCCAAACAATTATAAATCATTTAAAATTTACTGGCAAAGTGCTGTGATGAATTGCATTGATCAACAGTGAAAAATAAGAAAATATCGTAGCTTCCCACTTTAATTTAAAAAGAAAATATCAATTACTTATAAAACGGACACGTCTACGACATCTATCGGATTAGAGTAAAGTGAATTCATATTTACGGTAGGGATCTATAATTAGACAAAGTGAGACGAGTATTGATAAAAAAATCACAGATGGTATCAACAAATAATCAGGGACAGGGACTCCCCAATATACTTTAGACCGAGATATATTGACAGCCAATTGAACTGCAGCAAAAGCGATTAAAAACCAATTCAGCCTATCAACGGGAAGAGGGCCGAACCCATTTTTAGAACAAAGGAACGACCTTTGGACTTAGCAATTAGTAATGTGATTAATGAGTTTGACGTTCCCACCAAACCGAGAGGTGAATAAACTCCATGGGAAGAAATAATCTGTTCAGGGACAAAAGAACGATGACCCCAAGAAATGTTATCATTAACCGGTACGTTCCAGGGATCAGAAACCCTAGTTCTCGAACGCATTAAAGCATATAAGGTGCGGAAAAAAGGATACACGTAAACACGATGCAAAAGTTTAAGTGAAAGATTGCAAAGCAAGTGACGAAAACGTATTGTAAGATGTTAGGGAGATTTCCATCTATAATACGATTGTTTGTGACGACCGGAGATGATCGATTCGAGGGAAAACGTGCTAAAGGAAATGGAAATGTTGAAAAAACAATGGAAAATTATTGTTATCAATTTTAGACGGAGCTAGGATATTACGATGAAAGATTTAGGGAGGAAACGTCAAAAAAAAATGAGAGTTTAAAGAATAGGCGAGGGTACATTTCAGATGTCTAGAGCAGTAACAAGTGTTAGAGAAGAAGATAGAGTGCAGTACGGAGGGGAGTGGAAAATGCTGAAAACATTGCGATAGAAAAACTCAGGAAAAGGAGTCATTTTACGTAATTAAAATGGAGGTTATAGAGTAACATAGTACGCGATTGCAGATAAAAAATGAGGCATTACAATGGTTGTCGATCCCAGATGTATTTTGTTGTGATAAACAAGGAATATTCGAACATGAAAATTGTTTATATAAGGACGATTAGCCGTTAAAAAGGTAATAAAAATTATCATGGGTCTTATGAAATATTTACATTAAAGAATTCTCGTAAAAGTTAACGACACTGAAATAAAAAAGGATTTATTGCCAGGTGGGTACAGGGATTAATGTATACAACTGTCAAGACATATGGTTTATGGGATTTTGCGTAAGAACGGGACAAAATTTGGAAGGCGTTCTCTATGAAGCAATAAAAATGACAGAAATTTAAGGGCCGAAGTGGGGGTATCCCCTATAAAGATGTTAAAAAATGATATATTTATTAATAACAAATAGAAAATGAAATTTTCCAAGAGGCAGCAAACATCAAAAAACGATATGGTTATATCAGGGAAGTACGGGGAAGTGAGGGGAAAGGAGATACGACAGAGAAAAACAAAGGAAATCTTAGATTAACAGTGAATAAAATAAATACGGCTTGAAATATAAAAATCTATAGAGATATGAACAATAGCGTAAGAATAAATAAGGAAATTCATGGAAAGAGTGTCGTGAATAAAAGAAAATTCGAGAAAAAAATGGAAAATTCAAATATACGACGTAAATAGAGAAAATTCGGTTTTAAATGGAAAGGTTCATATAGAATACAGAAAAACTCGAGGAAAAATAATAAAATAAAAATGAACAATTTGCGAGAAAGGCTTCGACATGAAGATATCTCTGATAGGCGAATTTGGGGACAGATTTGGAACATATGGTAGATGCCGTACGCACGGACATGTTACGAAATATATGAAAATAGAACTTTAAAATTATTAAATTCAAGCTAGTTTTGTATGAACAACAGGACAAAGGAAGTTGGGCCATTAAACATGGATCTTACTAAATCCGGATCTTGTAAGTATGGGAGTACGAGACAGAATTTAATGTATCCAACACGGAAAGTACTAAGAGACCGCATTCGACAATAATGGAGAGGTTTCAAGAAATTACGAGTTGGTAGTAATTAGATTGGTTTATTATAGGAGATTCAGATACGATCTTTTGGACCTGAGAGGGGTATAAAAGTCTAGACAAATGCCAGTTGAGGAGAGTCTACGGTCGTGGTCGAAAAGGTTTTAAGTTCGCGGAACGTGACGAAACGGTGGGTGATTTAAAGTAGAAAAATTCTAAGTGATAATTATTTTGATACTTAGAAAAAATTTCACATTCTAGTCAGTGATATACAAAAAAAAATACTTTGCAGTTAGAGTCAGTGAAAAATAACAATAAAGCCAACGCATTATTTACTTGTGAAAATTAAAAGTGCTCGTGATAAATACAATTTGTTTTAGTGGAAAATTCGGATTTTATAATCACCTAATATCGTAATTTTAAACTTAGAAATTTCGCGTTTAATATTAGTGCAATAAATAACTGAAGTGATGTGATAATTTAGCGTGAAGGAGTTATAATTAAATACGTGTGTTCAATCTAAGTGAAAGTGTTCTAACAAATAATAAATAATTAAATTAATTATCTTAAATAATAATAATAAAACAAAATAATATTTTATTAATACATAAAAGTTCGGAGGGATAAAAATTTAATTTAACAACAATTTACCATCTCTAAATTAATCGTGAAGTAACTATCATTTAAAGTGTTATCTAACCAACGAGTTTTGAGATAAAATACAGTTTAGAACGATAGAGTTCATACATCATTTTAATTAATTAGATTAAATGAAAAAAAAAAAAAATTGAAGTCAAAAAGATTTAATTAAATTTAGGAAGATAAAAAATTAATTTAGGAAAATCGCAGCAAGGTTACCGTGTATTTCCCGGTCGGAAAAAACCTTGGTAGGGGTAAGTCTTTTCCGTTATAAAATTTTACAGATTCCAAGGAGATAGCGGAATGCAGCAAACATTGGTATTTGGATTAGTTATTTGACCAAGATATTGCTCTCTTAATATGTGATATGTAACTATATTAAAATATTATAAATTTAATAAGTATATTTTTATATTTATATATGTAAGTATATAAACATATATATATGTAATTGTTGTTCCCAAGAAAAATTATAATCAAAAAAAAAAAAAAGAAAAACACTTATATAAAAAGAGGAAAAGGGTATCGATTCCTACCTCTGAATTCATCAATAACTATTAAAAGTAGTTATGTGTGATAAATTTACAAAACAATATTTTATATTTAATGTTATGTATGTATTAATATAATTTCAGAAAATCCAGAGCATTTGAAATAAGTTATGATATTAGAAATTATTTCAATCATGAAATTTATGTATATACATATCAATATTATAAATTATTTATTGAGACAAAGCATATATAAATGAATAAATATGTATACGTAATCGGGTATCAGACTAGACAATTGCGCTAAGTACATCATTATCAAACAAAGAAAATTTTAGAGTCATCTCACACGTCTCCGGAATGTCTAAAGTAAACATACCTCATACGCTTGAATCTAGGTCACGAGGACGTAGAGAATGTTTACAAAGCTCAAATTGTTTACAAAATAATTCGGTCACTGGGGCACTAGTTCGAATACAGTAAAAAGAAAAAAAAAATGACCTTGATTAATGGATATCGTACTTAGGTATTAACTTCTAGGAACGGGATAAAATTATTATATTGCGCAATTATTAGGAGCAAAAAGAAAAAAAAAAATTTAAACACTATTTTTAATTTGAACGTAACGAGGTATCTACAGACCTAAGCAATTGAAAATTAACAGATTTATTATAGCAGTTCAAAAGGGTGTATTGAAGATTTACATGAAACAGTTGAAAAATCACGGGATAGCTTAATAAGGGGTAATGAGGATTTACATGATTCAATTGAGAATCACGGGATAGCAAGAATTTATCAAAAGTTGAACATTGGAGGGGAGGGAAAGAAAAGAAAAAAAAATACAGTTCAACCAACAGAAGGCAGTGTTCGCTTCTGTAACAAGGACCATTAATCAAACCATAGAGATGGCGGATCTCTCAAACAAAACCGTCAACAAAACCAAACAAAAGCTTGGAGTTATGGCGAATCTCCAGAACACATCGCCAGATAAGATCTTATTGTACTAGTATATATTTATATCACCCACTATTCTTACGTATATATTCGGTATCAATCTGAAAATTTCACAGAATTGATGGGCGAGATCCGAGCTCGGGATGCGTTGCAAGTAGTTTCGCATTGCGAGTTATAAACCTTCCCAAAACGTATGTTTACATATATATCTTTTTATGTACTGTTCATTGAATGAAACGAACTCACTTACAATTAGTGCTTTAGGCCTGTCGGGTCACTCTCGTCTCATTTCTTGAACGTGGAGGGAGGATTCACGACCCGTAACTCCACACAAACCCGTGAGTATATGATTGCATATAGGACGAAACCGGTTCGCCCTAAGTAAATAGTAAACTTTGGAGGAGTAGGAATTTGGAGGTATCTGGGCTCGGGGGAAGACCTGAAGGCAGTGCATGATGGCGAAGGAAGGTCAATTGGGACGCGATAACTTAGGTATCAATCAATTGAACCGTGCCAAAAGACTGTGCGAATTTTGGGAGGACTCCTGATCACCCTGCTTACTTGATGGAGGCTGGAGCCAAATTTTGCCAGAAAAAGGGTTATTCTGAGTTCGTCAAATATGCAATTAACTAATTACATTAACCTACTAAATCCATCTTTATATGTACCTTATAGCAGCTGAATCTAAACGGAGGGGCGCCCAGCAGATACGAGATACAATCATAATCAAATTTACTAACATTTAACCATTTGAGTTATATTTAATTATCTGTTCAATTAGTCATGTGTAGTTTCGATTAGTATTGCTTATTCATGAATTCATTAGGACGTAGGGAATCATAATAAACGTCAAAGGGAAGTTAGTTCATTTAGAGAAATACTTAAGGTTAAATTTGCAAGAGAGAGACCAATACAGTTTTGAAATTCAACACTCTGTTTAGAATCAAGAGGGTTACCACAAAATTTAAGGTAATTAAAGTTCTATATCATAAATCAAAAAATTACACAACGTTTGATGGAGTTTAATTACAACCTAAATACGAAAATATTTACGTTCAAAGTCGTAAATAACGTATTTATTAGTTAAGTACATATATCGCTAAAGGTATGTAGTACAAGGGAGCTTTAAGTAGCTTTCTGTAGTTATCAGAGGAAATAAGGGTCCAATTTTATAAAGGCTTGTGTGACGTAGGAGAGGAATTTTCCATCCCTACCACACATATGCAAAGCCTTAAGAATTTAAATATCAATCAGAGCCAAGAGAAAAGGCGAGAATATTACGACTGGTGCCAAGTGCCCAGGAGTAAATAAAATACAGACAAATACATAAGAGTAGAGAAAAGCCAAACATCACAACTGCACAGCCGTGACAGGAGATCAGAGTTTTACAAGTTGTTTTAGAAAAAAAAAAAAAAAAAAAAACTTTTATTGGTCAATCTATTGCAAAAAAAAAAAAAAAAATAATAATAATAATAAGTAGGACGTTATGTTAAATGAAGTGATAATAAAAATAAAATAAAAATCAGAACAGTGCGCCGTTAAATAAACACGAAAAAAATATATAAATTAATAAATAAATATACGAAAATAAATATATAAACAATACATTTAAATATAAAAAAAAAAAAAAGTGTTAACGAATAAACTCTACATGTTTTAAAATAATTTATAAAAGTGTCGATAAAGTTTAAATCAAGTGACCATGAATTTGTTGATTGCTTATGAGATTATAAATATCGTAACAAAGAATGTAGGTCAGATACAAGCGTAAACAGTTTATTCAAGGCAGGCCATAAATTCCTGAATCCAGAATGTTAATGACCGTAATGTAAACAATCTGATACGAGATACCGCGGTGTTTGTAAGCATCGAAAGATTGATAACCTAAGCATCGAAAGTGATAACAAAACATCGAAAAATTTTGAAGTAGGTGACATCGGGGGTAACGCGCATCGCTTTAAGAGATTGTAGAATAAACAAACTCGAAAATGATATCAACACTCGGTTACGGAAAAAATAAACAGACTTTACAGATAAAAACGGGGGAACTTACCTACATAAAGTGACCCTTTGTTTATAGTTAATGTTGTGGGTTTGTATGTGAGGATTATCACATAAAAAGTCATAACATAAAAGATAAGGAACATAAAATAAAAATAACATAAAATATTTGATTGGGGATAGTGTCGAGTTGAGAGCTTTAATATCACAGACGAATGTTTTATAGGTATATACCTATTTAAGGGAACATTTGATCATTCGGACCAAAAAAAGGAGGGGATTTGACGAAATAACATCAAGATAGGTATTGCGAACTCTAAACAGATTTTGCGAAAATATCGTAGGTATTGCGGAACTTGAAGGAATGGTTGGCATTCTAAACAATGAGTAATTATTGGTTGAACGAAAATCACGGGATATTCATTAACATTGGAGTAACAATATTCATTCCGTTTTTTTTGCAATTACCTACATTTAATTGAAATGAAGAGTGATGGTAGAGTTGATCTAATTTGGGTTACAATCATCATGCAAACAAATATAAATAATTAAAAATATTGTGTTTTATAGGGGGACAGGTTCCAAAAAAAAAAAAAAAATAAAATAAATTATAAATATATATAGGTATATTTATAATAAATAGTTGGTATTGAGTTAAATTCATTAAAAATTTTAAACAAAAAATGGCGGAAAAAAGGAAAGTGGATGCGACGGAATTAGAAGCTAAAGAAATACCGTTGGGAGATGAATTACGGGAGATATTTAGACGTTCAAAGAGGTCTAAGTTACGAGTCGAGGATATGATAGAAGTCGTTCAGCCAGAGGGGGAGACCGACACAAAATCGGAGGAACAGGGCGAAAATAAGCGAGAGTGTGAAGAGAGACTCACACATGATATGTTACAGGAAAAACCCGAGGAAAAGGAACAAGAAAAGTTAACGAAGTAAAAGGAAAAATAAAAAATATAGAAAAACGAGAAAATTGAAAAAAAAAAAAAAAAAAAAGTAAATAAATAGAATAAGGAAGGCAACATAATTTACATAAGGTAATTTAGGAAATTAAAATAGAGATTATAAGGTTGTCGCTTAATAAGATAAAAATATAAACATTAACCAGGCGGCACTCGGAAAATAAAGAAAATGGTTGGGAAACGTGGAACAAGTAGGCGAGCCCAGGCTTTAGTGACAGCAATCGGGGAAAATGTCACAACCGAGACTTCAACAATAAACATAGGAGATATAACTACAATAATTCAGGCAGCTTTGGCACCGCTCGTCAATAAGATGCAAGAACTCGAGAAACAATTGGAAAGCCCAGCAACAGTGGCGGTGATAGGAGAGGATAATGCGCCGAAAAGCGTTCTCCAAGTAGTGGAAATGTTACCACAGCAGGAACGACCATCATTCTCCGGTGGAAATCAAAATCCCATTAGTTTCCTAGAAGATTTAAAAGAATACACTAGAAAAGTGAAACGAACGGATCCATTAGTCGTCGTACGGGAAAATTTGAAAGGGGAAGCTAAATCGTGGGCAAAATTGTACAATAAACGATGGGAGACTATGTTAGATTTCGAACGAGATTTTTTAGCTACCTATTGGGGAGACATAAAGAAAAATGAAGTTCGCCGTCGCCTTGCAGAAGGGGTATATGATGCCAAGAAAAATATATCCATGCTTACTCATTTCGCAAACTATTGGGAGCTAGCGAAGGCTTTAAAAATTACTGACACACCGTTGGGCATAGTTGACGAAATTATGAGACATTATCCGAAGGAAATTCAATCGCTATGGTTTTCGGGGCAATCAGGAGATGAGATTGTCGCCGCTGAGTTTCTACGAAAACTAGATACAATGGTATGTACACCAGAAGAACGGAACATGAAGAAGAGGAGTGGGGAGGAATCCAGCAAGAAGGACAAATACCGTGACCGTTACCGCGCCATAAAAAGGAGGATACACGCAATTGAAAGTGTGGGCGAAAACGCTAGTTGCAGCAAGTGCACCGAAGTTAACAGTTCACCAAAAGAAAATTCTACAATAACTACAGCCGGGAAGGAGCTAGTGGTCGCAGCCAACTCGGGAGATAAAAGGAGATTATAGCGCTTTACATTTAGCTAGATATTACACAAGTAATAAGAAACAAAAATCAGGTTTACAGTTAGTGGAAATCAACGGATAGAGTGCGAAGTTTACAAATATTTGTAAATGTTAATAAATAAATAAACGATTGAGAAATACAAATAAAAATATGTTAGGGTACATTATAATTGGGGAGGGGGAAGAAAGAAAATTACTAAAATATTAGATTATCAGATTGCTTGCGAGGGGCGGATCGTCGTCAAGTCTTTGAGGGTGAGTGGACAAGTTCTTAATAAGCGACAATCATATTCAATTATTGAAATAGAGTAAGGCAAATAAATTCGTTAATTTTGATTTTCTAGTTGAAAAAAAAAATTGACTTTTTTTTTATGTGTTAGTGAGAGAAAAAAAAAAAAAAAAAAAAAAAGAAAAAAAAAAAAAATGTTAGATAAGTAAGAACACTCAAAAGGAGAGAATTAGAGATATTATATGGCACACAAAAGGGACATTTTGAAAAAAAAAATAAACAATGCTTAGGGATTTTTTTTTTTGAAATATTGAAATAAGATAGTTTATCTATAGATATAGGGTAGACATTAAGTATAGAGATAAAAAGGTAACATTTGAATTAAGGTATAAATAGTTTAGATTTCAAAAAAAAAAAAAAAAAAGGAAAAAAAAGGGAACGCTGAACCAATTTGAGGATAATAAAGAACATTTATAAAAATTTAAATATTAGAGTGGACAACACTTAGGCTAGAACAACTTTGGATGAATTAAGAAATTACAATTAGAAATTAAGAATTATAAAATAAAGTTTAAATAAATAAAGAAAAAAAAAAATGCTGGAAAATTTATATGAAACATGTATACCACTGATTGTCGGATTGGGTGAGGTCGTGCGAAAACCCACATTTCACAAAAAATATTCATACTTACAAAACAAAAAACAATTAATTGCACACCAAGAGACCACCCGCTTTTCAGTTGTTCGAAAGGTCGCGAGATTGTAAACAATCTTTACTTAAATCATTGTAAGGGAGGTCTTAGTCCAATTTGGTTGGGGACCACCAAAACACGCGAGTCGAGGGGCGTGTTCCAGCAAAAAGAAATTAATTTTGAATCTATCAAAATTAAAGAAAATTTCATAAAGTAAAATCTACGCGAAAAGAAAATAAAGAATACAATGAGATTCAAATTCAAGATTGTTAACAATCCGAACAGAATGAGGAGGGGGAGATAGGAAGTAATAGGATACGGAAAAAAGATAGGGGATAACAAAATGAGGAGGGGGAGATAGGTAGTAATATGACACGGAGTAGAGATAGGGGATAACCAAATGAGGAGGGGAAGATAGCTAGTCTAAATTTGAACACAATTTCGGTGTCTAACGAAGAAAAAAAAAAAAAAAAAAAAAAAAAAAAAAAAAAAAAAAAAAAAAAAAAAAAAAAAAGAAGAGGACATTAAAATAAAATACAACGTTAGCCACAGCAAATTGAGTTCAGAGGAGGGAACTGTGATGAATTGCATTGATCAACAGTGAAAAATAAGAAAATATCGTAGCTTCCCACTTTAATTTAAAAAGAAAATATCAATTACTTATAAAACGGACACGTCTACGACATCTATCGGATTAGAGTAAAGTGAATTCATATTTACGGTAGGGATCTATAATTAGACAAAGTGAGACGAGTATTGATAAAAAAATCACAGATGGTATCAACAAATAATCAGGGACAGGGACTCCCCAATATACTTTAGACCGAGATATATTGACAGCCAATTGAACTGCAGCAAAAGCGATTAAAAACCAATTCAGCCTATCAACGGGAAGAGGGCCGAACCCATTTTTAGAACAAAGGAACGACCTTTGGACTTAGCAATTAGTAATGTGATTAATGAGTTTGACGTTCCCACCAAACCGAGAGGTGAATAAACTCCATGGGAAGAAATAATCTGTTCAGGGACAAAAGAACGATGACCCCAAGAAATGTTATCATTAACCGGTACGTTCCAGGGATCAGAAACCCTAGTTCTCGAACGCATTAAAGCATATAAGGTGCGGAAAAAAGGATACACGTAAACACGATGCAAAAGTTTAAGTGAAAGATTGCAAAGCAAGTGACGAAAACGTATTGTAAGATGTTAGGGAGATTTCCATCTATAATACGATTGTTTGTGACGACCGGAGATGATCGATTCGAGGGAAAACGTGCTAAAGGAAATGGAAATGTTGAAAAAACAATGGAAAATTATTGTTATCAATTTTAGACGGAGCTAGGATATTACGATGAAAGATTTAGGGAGGAAACGTCAAAAAAAAATGAGAGTTTAAAGAATAGGCGAGGGTACATTTCAGATGTCTAGAGCAGTAACAAGTGTTAGAGAAGAAGATAGAGTGCAGTACGGAGGGGAGTGGAAAATGCTGAAAACATTGCGATAGAAAAACTCAGGAAAAGGAGTCATTTTACGTAATTAAAATGGAGGTTATAGAGTAACATAGTACGCGATTGCAGATAAAAAATGAGGCATTACAATGGTTGTCGATCCCAGATGTATTTTGTTGTGATAAACAAGGAATATTCGAACATGAAAATTGTTTATATAAGGACGATTAGCCGTTAAAAAGGTAATAAAAATTATCATGGGTCTTATGAAATATTTACATTAAAGAATTCTCGTAAAAGTTAACGACACTGAAATAAAAAAGGATTTATTGCCAGGTGGGTACAGGGATTAATGTATACAACTGTCAAGACATATGGTTTATGGGATTTTGCGTAAGAACGGGACAAAATTTGGAAGGCGTTCTCTATGAAGCAATAAAAATGACAGAAATTTAAGGGCCGAAGTGGGGGTATCCCCTATAAAGATGTTAAAAAATGATATATTTATTAATAACAAATAGAAAATGAAATTTTCCAAGAGGCAGCAAACATCAAAAAACGATATGGTTATATCAGGGAAGTACGGGGAAGTGAGGGGAAAGGAGATACGACAGAGAAAAACAAAGGAAATCTTAGATTAACAGTGAATAAAATAAATACGGCTTGAAATATAAAAATCTATAGAGATATGAACAATAGCGTAAGAATAAATAAGGAAATTCATGGAAAGAGTGTCGTGAATAAAAGAAAATTCGAGAAAAAAATGGAAAATTCAAATATACGACGTAAATAGAGAAAATTCGGTTTTAAATGGAAAGGTTCATATAGAATACAGAAAAACTCGAGGAAAAATAATAAAATAAAAATGAACAATTTGCGAGAAAGGCTTCGACATGAAGATATCTCTGATAGGCGAATTTGGGGACAGATTTGGAACATATGGTAGATGCCGTACGCACGGACATGTTACGAAATATATGAAAATAGAACTTTAAAATTATTAAATTCAAGCTAGTTTTGTATGAACAACAGGACAAAGGAAGTTGGGCCATTAAACATGGATCTTACTAAATCCGGATCTTGTAAGTATGGGAGTACGAGACAGAATTTAATGTATCCAACACGGAAAGTACTAAGAGACCGCATTCGACAATAATGGAGAGGTTTCAAGAAATTACGAGTTGGTAGTAATTAGATTGGTTTATTATAGGAGATTCAGATACGATCTTTTGGACCTGAGAGGGGTATAAAAGTCTAGACAAATGCCAGTTGAGGAGAGTCTACGGTCGTGGTCGAAAAGGTTTTAAGTTCGCGGAACGTGACGAAACGGTGGGTGATTTAAAGTAGAAAAATTCTAAGTGATAATTATTTTGATACTTAGAAAAAATTTCACATTCTAGTCAGTGATATACAAAAAAAAATACTTTGCAGTTAGAGTCAGTGAAAAATAACAATAAAGCCAACGCATTATTTACTTGTGAAAATTAAAAGTGCTCGTGATAAATACAATTTGTTTTAGTGGAAAATTCGGATTTTATAATCACCTAATATCGTAATTTTAAACTTAGAAATTTCGCGTTTAATATTAGTGCAATAAATAACTGAAGTGATGTGATAATTTAGCGTGAAGGAGTTATAATTAAATACGTGTGTTCAATCTAAGTGAAAGTGTTCTAACAAATAATAAATAATTAAATTAATTATCTTAAATAATAATAATAAAACAAAATAATATTTTATTAATACATAAAAGTTCGGAGGGATAAAAATTTAATTTAACAACAATTTACCATCTCTAAATTAATCGTGAAGTAACTATCATTTAAAGTGTTATCTAACCAACGAGTTTTGAGATAAAATACAGTTTAGAACGATAGAGTTCATACATCATTTTAATTAATTAGATTAAATGAAAAAAAAAAAAAATTGAAGTCAAAAAGATTTAATTAAATTTAGGAAGATAAAAAATTAATTTAGGAAAATCGCAGCAAGGTTACCGTGTATTTCCCGGTCGGAAAAAACCTTGGTAGGGGTAAGTCTTTTCCGTTATAAAATTTTACAGATTCCAAGGAGATAGCGGAATGCAGCAAACATTGGTATTTGGATTAGTTATTTGACCAAGATATTGCTCTCTTAATATGTGATATGTAACTATATTAAAATATTATAAATTTAATAAGTATATTTTTATATTTATATATGTAAGTATATAAACATATATATATGTAATTGTTGTTCCCAAGAAAAATTATAATCAAAAAAAAAAAAAAGAAAAACACTTATATAAAAAGAGGAAAAGGGTATCGATTCCTACCTCTGAATTCATCAATAACTATTAAAAGTAGTTATGTGTGATAAATTTACAAAACAATATTTTATATTTAATGTTATGTATGTATTAATATAATTTCAGAAAATCCAGAGCATTTGAAATAAGTTATGATATTAGAAATTATTTCAATCATGAAATTTATGTATATACATATCAATATTATAAATTATTTATTGAGACAAAGCATATATAAATGAATAAATATGTATACGTAATCGGGTATCAGACTAGACAATTGCGCTAAGTACATCATTATCAAACAAAGAAAATTTTAGAGTCATCTCACACGTCTCCGGAATGTCTAAAGTAAACATACCTCATACGCTTGAATCTAGGTCACGAGGACGTAGAGAATGTTTACAAAGCTCAAATTGTTTACAAAATAATTCGGTCACTGGGGCACTAGTTCGAATACAGTAAAAAGAAAAAAAAAATGACCTTGATTAATGGATATCGTACTTAGGTATTAACTTCTAGGAACGGGATAAAATTATTATATTGCGCAATTATTAGGAGCAAAAAGAAAAAAAAAAATTTAAACACTATTTTTAATTTGAACGTAACGAGGTATCTACAGACCTAAGCAATTGAAAATTAACAGATTTATTATAGCAGTTCAAAAGGGTGTATTGAAGATTTACATGAAACAGTTGAAAAATCACGGGATAGCTTAATAAGGGGTAATGAGGATTTACATGATTCAATTGAGAATCACGGGATAGCAAGAATTTATCAAAAGTTGAACATTGGAGGGGAGGGAAAGAAAAGAAAAAAAAATACAGTTCAACCAACAGAAGGCAGTGTTCGCTTCTGTAACAAGGACCATTAATCAAACCATAGAGATGGCGGATCTCTCAAACAAAACCGTCAACAAAACCAAACAAAAGCTTGGAGTTATGGCGAATCTCCAGAACACATCGCCAGATAAGATCTTATTGTACTAGTATATATTTATATCACCCACTATTCTTACGTATATATTCGGTATCAATCTGAAAATTTCACAGAATTGATGGGCGAGATCCGAGCTCGGGATGCGTTGCAAGTAGTTTCGCATTGCGAGTTATAAACCTTCCCAAAACGTATGTTTACATATATATCTTTTTATGTACTGTTCATTGAATGAAACGAACTCACTTACAATTAGTGCTTTAGGCCTGTCGGGTCACTCTCGTCTCATTTCTTGAACGTGGAGGGAGGATTCACGACCCGTAACTCCACACAAACCCGTGAGTATATGATTGCATATAGGACGAAACCGGTTCGCCCTAAGTAAATAGTAAACTTTGGAGGAGTAGGAATTTGGAGGTATCTGGGCTCGGGGGAAGACCTGAAGGCAGTGCATGATGGCGAAGGAAGGTCAATTGGGACGCGATAACTTAGGTATCAATCAATTGAACCGTGCCAAAAGACTGTGCGAATTTTGGGAGGACTCCTGATCACCCTGCTTACTTGATGGAGGCTGGAGCCAAATTTTGCCAGAAAAAGGGTTATTCTGAGTTCGTCAAATATGCAATTAACTAATTACATTAACCTACTAAATCCATCTTTATATGTACCTTATAGCAGCTGAATCTAAACGGAGGGGCGCCCAGCAGATACGAGATACAATCATAATCAAATTTACTAACATTTAACCATTTGAGTTATATTTAATTATCTGTTCAATTAGTCATGTGTAGTTTCGATTAGTATTGCTTATTCATGAATTCATTAGGACGTAGGGAATCATAATAAACGTCAAAGGGAAGTTAGTTCATTTAGAGAAATACTTAAGGTTAAATTTGCAAGAGAGAGACCAATACAGTTTTGAAATTCAACACTCTGTTTAGAATCAAGAGGGTTACCACAAAATTTAAGGTAATTAAAGTTCTATATCATAAATCAAAAAATTACACAACGTTTGATGGAGTTTAATTACAACCTAAATACGAAAATATTTACGTTCAAAGTCGTAAATAACGTATTTATTAGTTAAGTACATATATCGCTAAAGGTATGTAGTACAAGGGAGCTTTAAGTAGCTTTCTGTAGTTATCAGAGGAAATAAGGGTCCAATTTTATAAAGGCTTGTGTGACGTAGGAGAGGAATTTTCCATCCCTACCACACATATGCAAAGCCTTAAGAATTTAAATATCAATCAGAGCCAAGAGAAAAGGCGAGAATATTACGACTGGTGCCAAGTGCCCAGGAGTAAATAAAATACAGACAAATACATAAGAGTAGAGAAAAGACATACATCACAGTGCATTCACAAAAAATATTGACGAAATGTGTGATTAATTGCGATTCAAATTCTGAATTCAATATTACATCACAGAACTAGAGAATTAAAGACATTTTTCGAACTAGAAAATTAAATCATTTCATTTTGCATGAGATCGTTTGTTCCTCTTTTTTAAATTAACTAAAACAAGCAAAACAACTTTTGTCTGTCCTTCAAAAATAAAGTTACAGAGTTAAGTTTAATTTTCAATTTTCAACGTCATGTAAAACTATTAACACGATGCATGACGTCGCAAAACCAGTTTGTTTTCCAATTACGATGGCAAATAGTGACCAGAGGCATGTTTCAGTAAGAATATAGTGTCATGTTTGTCCACTAACGACCAACAACTTCATTTGGTCGTGTTTTGGCGTCTCTTTGTCCAGCATGTTCGTTTCATACGTCAACTTCCACAACTGTGCTTTTAGTTTTCAACCATTATTATGTATAACGATGTACGTTCATTTGTTGGAAAAATAATAGCACGTTGCGGTTGATTCAATATTAATATATTGCGGTGAACATAATTCGATATGTTGGCAATCATTTTAAATTTCAACGTCGTTGTGCCGGCGATAGCATATTTCTCGATAAAGCGATTGATTTTTAGAGTTAAAGCTTTGAGGCAACCCTTAGTCGATATTTAAAAGTTTTGTTAGCTATTGGTATTTACTATTTCTTATTAGTATTACACGTAAATAGTGGATATTATTTTGAACATATTAATAAATAATATTTTTTGCTTTCTTTTATTGATATTAGCTATTAAGAGCCATTAACCAGCGGCCGAGAATTTAAATTCCGTTGAACGATGATCTTGCGATCGTACCCTTGCAACTGTACAGGGCTGTTCCGATGAGAAAGCTGAATTATTCTCCATACTAACATAATAACTCAATATCGATTTTATTTCATTCAACATTTGCTTTGATAAATACTTAAAAAAATAATAAAAAATGCTCAAACTCGTGATGATAAAACTATTAAAATTATGTAGTTTTCGTATTTTTTTTTAAATACTAAGTGGTTACAATTTTTCAGTAATACCTAAGAAAAATTAAAATGATTTTATTTTTAAAATGTGTTAGTTTGTAAGACCGTAAATAAATAGACGAACTGAAGTATTTTCGTCACAAAATAAAGGCGCGGATCTTTCTTAATGATTTTATATGGACTAAAATTAAAATTCTGAAAAGTAGCTTAACTAAACAATTCATGGATTTATTTTACTGCATGATTATATGATTTGAAATGTATGTTGTATAATATTTCCTTACTGTACTAAAAATGTTATCTCAAAATTGAACATAGCTTTACTAGATAAAAGAACAGTCTTTCGAAATAGATTTATAATTTGTTGTGGAAAAGAGTCAATACGTCTAAAATTTGATTTAAAAATGACATATTTCCAGTTTTATGTGGTTATTCCCTTTTAGGCACACCGCAAACATCAGATTTTTCCATGCCAATGTCTGATCAGACAAAATTCGATTGGACGGCCGGCGGGGAAAGGCGTGGCCTATTTTCATTACCGCCGCGCCGGCCATCCAATCCGGTCCGATGTGGCGTGATGAGCGTGGCCCCGGTATTATAACCAATCGGGTTTCAAATCGATTTTTGTCTGATCAGACAATCGGATTGAAAAATCTGATGTGTGCGCTGTCACTTAGATGTAAACACCAGAAAGGAGTCCTAGTTCATCGAGAAAGTAGGACAATTATAATCTAATCATTGAAGACAATATTAGTGACTCTCAAACAAAAATTTGAAACACACAAATCAGAAAAAAATAAGATCGCGTATCTAGGAAGTGAACAAAGGACCTTAGCCTTACCGGGACACTGCCCTACCACTGAGTTAATTTGACCCTATTCCCTTCGGTCTTATTTTACACTTGCTGGTACCCGGCATGCGTTGATATGCCATTTAATAAAGAAATTGTTTCTCCCTGCGTGTCCTTTCCCATTCGTCTCGTTTCTCTTCCGCCTCCCTTTCCTCTCCCGCGTCCCCTTCTCCTCTCGCGTTCCCACTCCGCCTCCTCCACCTTCCGTCTCTACACTTCACTCCATCCTTCCCCAGTCCCGCGAACCCCCCTCCCGTGTTCCCCTTCCCCCCATCCCCCCCCCCCTCCACTCACACATTCCATACATTCAGTCCCGGTACATCTAGTTTTCAAACAGCTCGCGTGCCACCTATTGCATTTTTTTTACAAATTTCATAATGCCAGAGCTCACCAGTAGTTTTATACAAACCTTGTCCTGACAATGACGAACACGAAACAAAAAGAATTATTCAATTTGGTGCAGTCGTTCGGAAGTTATGCGCGTACATACATTTCGGCGATTCATTTTTATTTATACAGACAGATTTATCATACTTCGACTAAGAACATTATCTTCATTTTATTGATGCACATTTTTATTGCCTGTTTTCTTTATGTATGATTCCCAAATTAATTGCAATCCAGATGATTTCTTGGATAAATTTAACAATTTTAATTTTAATGTGCGACGTCTATTTATTAGAAGTTTAGGTTGAATGAAGAAAACCTCAATATGTAATATTTCATCATTGAAGACAATATTAGATAATCTCAAAATTATAGGAAAAAATCAGAAAAAGATACGGACTTATTTATTTATATATTTATTTATTTACGCCTATTTAGGCTTTTACTTACATATATATAACAATATTAACGAAATTATACTTGTAAATAGTGCAGGAAACTACTGTTTAAAACACTTGCACAAAAATAAATACAAAGTAAAAATATTAGGTATTGAATTTGAACCAAACAGGATGTAGGTACAAAATACAAAAAATCCGAAATAGTTTTTTTTCTTTCAGCCAACAAAATACTGTCAATGTGTTAGTCAATTTTAATAGCTTTAGCAAAATATTCCCTTATTTGATGAAAAAAACTTCAATAAGGTATGCTTATACATATAATAAAATTGATGTACTAAATATATCAACAACATCGGAGTATTTGTTTCCAAGCTGTTGAATCCTTCGCATAGGAGTATAATATTGACTTGTTGACTAAGAATTGCTACAATAATATGGTAGGTACTGTCTTGTGACTGACCTGCCTGGAGTATGAAAAGAAATTACATATAATAAATCAGGGGTATCGCTTACATAAAATATGATAAACTGATAGTGTTAAAACCGCAGGAAAACATTAGCGAAAAGAGGAAAAGAGGAACTTTGGATTCTCCCAAGTCAACAGCACAAAAGAAAGTAAATACAAACAAAATATTAAGCAATCCTCCACAACCTCTACCCAAAACTAGCACGAAAGAGATCACCAGACCTAACATACTGAACTATGTCAACCGGGCAAATTCTGACTCCCAACTAAATGCTGCAAAAAACTAATAATTGTCTCGGAAAATCGGAAACAAACAATATTAATACCAACAAAAATTAAAAAATCAAAACCAATTAACAAAAAGTCTCCCAATTCGGCTGGTCCCCGCGGGAGTTATAGACCACCACCCTCTAACAACAAGAAGAAACAAAATACTCAATATTGCAACTTTAAATACGAGAACCCTTAGAACCGAAGAAAGCCTACACGAGCTAGAAAAAGCTCTCGAAGAAATAAAATGGGATATCCTGGGCATTAGTGAGATGAGAAGACTAGGAGAAAAGATTGAGGAACGCATTGACTACATACTATTCCACAAAGGCGAAACAGCCGGTCAAAGAGGAGTAGGATTCATAATCAAACGGTCAATGAAACAATACATACAAGACCTAATTGGAATCTCTGATCGAATAGCCATTCTTAACATTGACATACCGGGATACCAAAAAGTATGGTCAGTTATACAAATTTATTCTCCAACAGAACAAGCAACAAAAACAGAAATCAAACTTTTCTATAAAGAATTAACAAAGATATTAACAAGGTATCAAAACAACCACATTATTCTAATGGGCGACTTCAATGCTCAAGTCGGGATGAAGCAATGCAAGGAAGAATATGTCTTGGGAAAGTTTGGCCAAGGTAGAAGAAGTCCACATGGTGAATTTTTGGTTGAATTATTATTACAACACAATCTAACGCTCTTGAACAGTTTATACATGAAAAATCAAAAGAATAAGTGAACATGGATCTCCCCCGATGGCAAAACCAAAAACGAAATTGACTACATAACAACAAACTATCCAAAAGCCTTCACGGATACATCGGTCCTAACTAAATTCAATTTCAATACAAATCATCGTATGGTAAGAAGCAATATAAGAATAGAACCACCAAATAAATCTAGAAAACATTTCGCTTCACACACTACAAAACACCACAGCGATGAAACCTTAAGGAAAATAACACAATCCCTAATTGAATCAGCTGAAGAATTAACTTTGAGTAACACTGATGCTCGTGCGAAATATGGAAAGCTAGAAAATCTACTAAC
This sequence comes from Limnephilus rhombicus, assembly GCA_929108145.2. Taxonomy (NCBI): domain Eukaryota; kingdom Metazoa; phylum Arthropoda; class Insecta; order Trichoptera; family Limnephilidae; genus Limnephilus; species Limnephilus rhombicus. Next base: position 41,123,752 of record OV815278.1, read on the forward strand.
TAAAGAAAAAGCTGAGACTAGCAGAAGAAACAAGTACGAACTAAGTGACACAACGCTGCAACTTATAGAAGAAAGAAAACACCTATTTTCAAAACATCCTAAAAAAGATAACATTTAAACTATAACAAAATTAAGTAAAGAAATCAGAGAGACCATCAGGAAAGATAGGAAGACCAAGAGGCTGCAAACATTAGAAAAGCATATAGTGAAAACAGGGGGAGTGAAAAAAGCGCTTGAAGAATTGAGAGAATCAAATAAAGAATGGATACCAAAATTAAACAAAAGGGGGAATACTTCTTCAAATAGAAAAAACATAAACGAAATAGCCACAAAATTTTACCAGGACCTCTACTCAAGCCCAGACGACAAACAAAAACATGATCCGAAGAAAGACGTCAATAAAGAGCAGGAAAACGTTGTAACTGAACCAAAAATACTTTCCAGAGAAGTAGAAAAAGCCATATACAGTCAGAAGATGGAAAAAGCCCCAGGTCCAGACAAAGTGACAAACGAACTTCTTAAAGGCACCATGGAAGAACTACTGCCAATACTAACTTCAATATTCAATGATATACTTATAACTGGTCTAATACCTACACAGTGGAAAACATCAAACATTATTCTTATATTCAAGAAAGGACAAAAGGAAGATATAGGGAACTACAGACCTATAAGTTTGATGTCAAATATATACAAAGTATTTTCCAAAGTTATCCTGGAAAGAATAAGTAAAAAGTTAGACGAAAATCAACCACGGGAGCAAGCCGGCTTTAGACAAAAATACTCTACCCTGGACCACATACACACGGTGAAACAAATAGTAGAAAAATATAATGAGTATAATAAGAAACTATACATGGCATTCATCGATTACTCCAAAGCTTTCGACAGCATAAGACACATAGCTATATGGGATAGCCTTGAACAGCAGGGGATACCTTTAAACTACATCAATATTATAAAAAACATATACTTGAATTGCGAAGCGAGGATCCAACTAGAAACCTTGGGAAAAAAGTTCAAGATCGAGAGAGGAGTAAGACAGGGAGACCCTCTATCACCAAAATTGTTCTCGGCTGCTCTGGAAAGTATCTTCCGCAAACTAGATTGGGAAAAATATGGTATCAACGTACAAGGTGTAAAACTTAACCACCTAAGATTTGCAGACGATATAGTCCTATTCGAGGAAAACCCAATGCACCTAATTAGAATGATAGAATCACTAAACGAGGAAAGTGTGAAAGTCGGCCTATGCATGAACAAAGACAAAACAAAATTGCTTACAAACTCTGAACGAGTAACTATAAAAATTGACAACCAACCACTCGAATATGTGTCAGATTACATCTATTTAGGACAGATAATATCTCACAAAGATCAAACCACTAAAGAAATCGAGAGAAGAGTAGCAAATGGATGGAAGAAATACTGGTCTTTGAAAGAAGTCTTGAAATCTAAGGAGCTAAGTATGCAAATAAAAAGGAAAGTCTTCAACACGTGTATACTTCCAGTCATCACCTATGGATGTGAAACTTGGGCACTCACCAAACGCCACAGAGAAAAGTTGGAACGCTGCCAGAGAGCCATGGAGAGAAGTTTGACAGGAACAAGGAAACAGGACAGAGTGAGATGTAGCACAATAAGGGAGAAAACTAAAGTTGCCGATGTAGTTACCCGAATAGACCAACAAAAGTGGAGATGGACAGGACACATGATACGCGATCCACAAGAGAAATGGTGCAAAAATGTCACTGACTGGTATCCCAGAGATGGCAAGAGAAGTAGAGGACGTCAACACATGAGATGGGAAGATGACCTAAAACTCACTGCTGGACATCAATGGAGAAGAGTAGCGCGTGACAGGTCCCAATGGAAAATGTTAGAGGAGGCCTATGCCAAGAGGCAAACTGAGCTTCGGGATATACTATAACAAATAAGATCATGTCTAATACATACCTACCAGAAGTCCAGAATAAAAAAGGCTTATTATTATTATTATTATTATTATCAAACATTAAATTTATGATTTTATACAAACAGGTTAAATCGGAAATGATTCTACGATCGGATAATTTTATTAAATTTAATGAACAAAGTACGTTATCGTAATTTAGGCATTCACTAGGAATGCCCATTTTAAAATTCACATATCTTAAAAATTTATTTTGGATTCTTTCAATCGCATGTGAATGAACCTCATAATTTGGGGACCAAACCGTGGAATTGTATTCTAAATGACTCCTTACGAGTGACATATATAATGTTTTTACTTCTTGGAAAGGCTAAGATTCTGAGTTCATTTGGGGATGCTGTGTGGAGGATCTTTTTGGAAAAGGAAGGAGAGAAAGTTCTGGGAAGAAGAACGGTGTGAGGGCTGAATAGGAATCTGGGACGCCAGTGTTTATAGTTAGTAGTAACGGACATATGAATCCAACGCTCCACTGCTGGTCCTGATGGAGAGATCAAAGGGTCTCTCTCGATCGATTTCTCCCGATCCGGCCTGCCACGAAATTTGTGGGCAGACACATCCGCTACCAAGACCCGGACAAACCTCACCCCATGAACCCGGCCACCCCTGCTAAGTCACCAAACGTAGCGAACCCCTTGGGGTGACCTGTGGCAAAGGTGTTGGTTATCCAATAAATAAACGTAGGTAATGGAACGTGTTTTCAACAACAAACTGCTCACATACATCGAGAAGAACAAAATTATTAACGACCGTCAATACGGTTTCCGGCGGAACCGCTCGTGCGGCGATCTCCTCGCGTATGTGACGAATGTTTGGGGGCGGTGCCTGGAACGTTTCGGTGAGACCCAAATGGTTGCAATGGACATTTCCAAGGCTTTTGACCGGGTTTGGCACCGAGGACTTCTCAACAAACTGCCATCTTACGGACTTCCCGCATCCTTGTGTACGTGGTACACGATTCAGACAATTGCTGATGGTTTCACCTCTTCCTCGTACTCAATAAATGCTGGCGTCCCACTGGGGTCAGTTCTGTCTCCGACTTTGTTTTTGTTGCACATCAATGACCTTTTGACATGTGCACCAATTCATTGTTACGCGGATGACAGTGCAGTCCATGATAGATTTTTATTTGACAAACCACCAAAGGGCTCACAAATTCCAACGGCTCAGAGGGCTTTGAAACAAAGAATGGACGGTACCCTTGAGAGTGTTTTCGATTGAGGTAAAAATAATCTCGTTGAATTTAATGTTTCAAAGACCCAATCATATCTGATTACGTCTAAAAGGGATCGAAATGAAAATCTAGTCTCCTTCAACGGAAGCAATCTTCTGAATAGGCCCTCCATTGATATGCTTGGTGTAACTCTAAGTGACCAGCCCAGATATAGGGGCTCCATCAAAGCCAGAGTTAAGTTAGCCTTTCAAAAACTGGGCGTACTGTACAAGGTCCGCAGATACTTTAATAGTACACAACTGCTAACCCTGTACAAATCACAAGTGCGCCCCACAATTTGGCAGCCACGTCTGGTCTGGAGCCCCTGAAAAAACCCTCGACTCTGTGTAGAAACGGGCGGTCCGTCTAATAGATTCTCCTAATTTAACAAACGGATTGCAATCTTTAGAGCACAGGCGTCGTGTGGGAATGCTATCCTTGTTCTACCGGTATTTCAATGGAAAATGCTCCGAGGAACTAGCGTAATTTATCCCTTCGGCACCGGTGCATAGTTGGGAAACACCATACGCCAAACGCGTTCCCAATATTTGTACACGGTTGATATTTGTCACATGAGAACAGGTCGCTTCTTCGACTCGTTCTTGTGTTCAACAGCTCGGCTGTTGAATGTTTTGCCGGCCTCTGTGTTTCCTCCTTCCTACAACATGGGTCTCTTCAAGATCAATGTTCATTCAGATGACATTAGGCCCTGAGGGAAATTATTTTTCTCAGGGCCTCCTGTGTGGAGTTAATGTAAAAAAAAAAAGTTCCCGGGGTGACGGTACCCAAACCCCTTCCAAATTGAATGGTAAGATTTGACGTTTGTAGTAGTGGTACTTAGATACTTTAGTACCGTCCTGGTGAAAGACCACCATTAGGAATTGCAACGAGGTTTGAAATGCCTTTGGGCTTGTAAGGTGTTTTCTTATTTATTTCTTTTTTTTAAAGTTTGCTTCTTTCAAAAATAAATTGTTTAATACGTCTTACACCTTTTTTAAGATCAAAGCTCGTGTTAAAAAGGCGGAGAAAATGAATGTAAATAACAATTTTAAACATTTTTTTTAAATATATAAAATCAAGAATAGATAAAACTAACAGTAAACGAAAAAATCGTATATATCATACAATGTGCATAAATATGTTTATGTATATAAATCATAAAATAGAAGCAATATAACAGCATGAGGAGGAGATTAAAAAAAAGAAAGGAGAAAAATAAAGAAAGAAAAAGGATATCTGATATTACAATTGTGTTGAGAAATATGGTATTATAATACATATTTATTGTAATAAGTTATATAATAAGTTATATAAGAGCTTTTATTGATTTTTTTAATTTTTTATAATTCGTTTCCAATCTTATAGATCTGAATAGAAATATACTTCCCCACCACAATCTGTTTAGATCTGTATAGAAATATACTTCCCCGCCTTCCTTTTCCCCGTCTCCTTCCCTTCCCCGCTACCATAGTCTTGACTTAATGTCACTGGCTCCAGACGGTTTGGGAGCAGCTGGGATTCTTATACGTGCTACTAATGTAAAGAAGTGAGTGGTGTAGACAAGCTTAAATATTTAAGCTCATATATTATGTTTCTCGCAGTGAAAACGAAATGCATTATTAAGTTTTAAAACGAGTATCTGGTCTTACATAACATATTTGCATGGGCTACCTATGTTTATCAAAACTTTTCAGCAAATACCATCTCATTAGGATGGGATAAATCCGTACCAAAGAGTTCCCCTAAACTTCAAGCAAATCCGTTTTTTATGTTTTTCCTCCACTAATTCAACTTCACTCAGCTTAAACTTTTCGACCGTGACGATCTTGAGATCAACCGAATGTTAGTTGACCCCACCAATTTTAAAATTAAACGTCTCTTTGCGATATGTCAACAAAGCAATTAAATTTATGTTCTATGGCAACGTGAAAAAAGGCATTGGAGTCTTTGTTGTAAAATGATTTATTTAGAAGTGATCTCACTAGTAAATGTGACAAATAAAATGTACGTTAAATGGCTGTTTTAGAGAAATATTCAATTGCATTTTTATATAATACTTGAGTTCAACGTACCCTTTGTACACAGAGAGTATTTTGATATCAAAAAAATATCTAAATAATTAAATATTTATTGTAAAATATCATTACAACTATAACTGAAATTACATGTTAAATGCGTGGTACAAGCGGTACGTAAGCGGAGGTCGATTTTGAAGCATAATATTTTTTGATTTGTGCTTTCGACTTCGAGTAAATCGAGTCCAAAGTTCGAATTTTTAGAATTCGAAATACAAATATGAAAGAAAACGGTCGCTGGGGCGTCAATATCGGCTGAACATCTTTTAAAATTGGTCGAAGCGTAGACCTGGCTTCGAACGCTTTTCATTTATCAGTTAAAGTTTCAAAGACCCAATCTTGTCTGACTACGTCTAAAAGGGATCGAAATGAAAATCTAGTCTCTTTCAACGGAAGCAATCTTCCGAACAGGCCCTCCATTGATATGCTTGGTGTAACCCTAAGTGACCAGCTCAGGTATGGGGGCTCCATCGAAGCCAGAGTAAAGTTAACCTCCCAAAAGCTGGGCGTACTGTACACTGTACAGGGCCCGCAGATACTTTAATAGTACACAACTGCTAACCTTGTCCAAATCACAAGTACGCCCCACGGGTGAATTTGGCAGCCATCTTTGGTCTGGAGCTCCAAAATACCTGAAAAATACCCTCGACTCTGTGCAGAAACGGGCGGTCCGTTTGATAGATTCTCCCATCTTAACAGACGGATTGCAATCTTTAGAGCACAGGCGTCGGGTGGGAATGCTATCCTTGTTCTACCGGTATTACAATGGAAGATGCTCCGAGGAACTAGCATCATTGATCCCTTCGGCACCGGTGCACAGTCGGGAAACACGCCAAACGCGTGCCCAACATTTGTACACGGTTGACATTTGTCACATGAGAACGGGTCGTTTCTTCGACTCGTTCTTGTGTTCAACAGCCCGGCTGTGGAATGATTTGCCGGCCTCTGTGTTTCCTCATTCCTACAACATGGGTCTCTTCAAGACCAATGTTCATTCCTCCCTCTCATCAAATAGACACTCCACACAGCATCCCAGATGACATAGGCCCTGAGGGAAATTATTTTCCTCAGAGCCTCCTGTGTGGAGTTAATGTAAAAAAAAAAAAAGTTAATTGCCGAAAACAAATTTTTTTGGTGTTCAATGTGACGTAGATTCACCATTTTTCGCTTGTACCTACTACGTGTTTTTGGATAACGTGTATAGTGTACAGTGGTATAAAAATTAGAAAATTAAAATGAATAAAATAATACTACCTTCTTTTCACTTGAGATTATTGCGCGTTTCCCGTTGCGTTAGACGTATGTGTTACGTGATAAAAAAATCTGTAACACCCTTATTTAAAAAATTATTGAGTTTTATATTTATTTGTCACCATACCCACTCTATAAATTTCGGGTGGTATATGTTCAACAACTATTAACACAGATAAACCTGAATTGAATTGTGAAGGAATATTCGTTAGTCAAAAATTGCTAACTAAATAGTGTGACATAACTGAGTTTTCTTGAGAAGATAATATTAATTACTAGCTAACCCGGCCACGCGTTGCTGTGGCTAATAAAACACAACGTCATATACTGAATGGTTATCCAACCTTGCCATCGGCGTCTTTGAGTTTATCGCGAAGAGACAAGACAGATGCCGCGGAGGACTTTCATTTACATGAAATGCTTGGGGCAACTAACGTATTAAGTTAATGAGGATTAATACTGTATCCATGGAACTATGATTCTACCATACTCTTAGACTGTATCCGTCTAAATAACTTTTCAATTACCACAATGAACGTGACCATTTTTTTAGAAAATATAATGGGTATAGTAAGCTATCCGTAAAAGATAGATATATGCCTTTGCGGACTTTTTTTGTAGATCTATAAAAGAGGAATATCCCACCATGCATTGTTTTGTTATATCCCAAAAGGATTAGGCAGCGTTTTCGATGAAAGCTACCAGCCGGCTTGACTTTTTCCGACACTTCCAACAATTATCGTTATGTGTCAACCAATTTACACAAATCCTTGACAAGTTACATACCTAAACCTTCCTCACGAAACATTCTATCTATGGGTGAAAACCGAATGAAAATCCGTTCAGTAGTTTTTGAGTTTATCGCGAACAGACAGACAGACAGACGACGCGGGGGATTTTAATTTATAATATGTAGAGATGTAGAGAAGAGATTATAGTGTATTTGAATTAAGTATGTACATAGTTGCAATGTCTTTCAGCAGATATCGTCAGTATACACAGTTAAATGTAGTTTTGAGATGTCTCAACAGAGGTCAGTAATGACACTGAACTGTCGCCCTCTTGGGGTGTAATAACCAAACCAAAAAATGCACTACTCAAATTTACAGAAAAATATGAATACCTTGCTGACCAACACACCTACACTACAAGGTCAAAATCCTCAAAACTACTGAACATCCCGCAATTAAATACATCTTTTAGCCAGAAAAACCATAATATTCACGCTACAAAATTATATAATGCCCTTCCAATTGAAATTAAGAACACCATGGAGATGTTTAAAACAGATATCAAATTATGGTTAAGTAAACAGGAAGATGAGGAAATCATTAAAATTATGAAGTAACCCCAACACAACCTGCAGACAACAAACATAAATACTTTTTTTTATTTATTGTTATTTTGTTAAAATCAAGAAACTAGAAGACGAGGAAATAAAAATCTAACTTATTTTTAATTTTACTTTTCTTATATTGTCAATAAAAAAACAATTTAAAAAAAAACACTAATTTATTTTTACTAACGCTCCCGTGAGCTTTTCATTTTATTATTTTTGCTTTAGAAAATTCAAAAATGAATTCCGTGTCTGTCAGCTCTCACTTTGCAACAGAAGCGCCCTCTCCAGGGGCCAACTTATAATGGCCGGACTATCTCAAATAGTTTGAAGCCGACGCTAACGCAACCCCCCTAGAAACCGATTTAATTCCTCCAAATGAACGAGGACAGGCGATGCGACGCGACGGCGGACTATTTGCACAAATTAAAGAACATTTCGGCCTCGCTCAGCGTGACTGGATCTGACTAGACCGGGACTATTCGCCCGGGGGTTGGGCGTCCATTGAATGCCCACAAATTAAATACACATCTGCATTAATGGGGCGCTTGTTTGCGGAATACCTGCAAATTGACTGTTTTCAACCAGGTGCACCTGGCTTTATATAAAACTTGACTCAATTTGACCGGCATCGGATTTTGGGTTGATGGTCAGGTCAAATATATAAAATGTAGTGATTAAACCATAATGATCGAATTGTATTACGAATGAGGTCCGGCACCAATGTCCGACCTCAATCGCGTTCATATACATACGTTTAATATGATGCTTTTTTATGGTGTAACTGTACAAGTGACCAGTGGATGAAAAAGCAGATCTCCACATTTGAAGGTAGGGCATTTCTCCCGTCTCTCATTTCCCAGTGATCAAATACGCAATCGAATGTTTTTTTTTATATTTGTTAAGTATTTTACGGTCTGTTTAAGGCATTAAACAAGAGGCATGCGTGTGCTGTAACAGATAAAATACTCCTGGGTCGGTCGTGAATAACCCGCTCATTTAAACCCGCTCACGGACCACAAAAGAGCGAGCGGGTCATTTTTTCATCAGCACCCGGGTCTCGCGACCCACTTCTCGCAACCGCTCTATTACTGCTACCTGGGTTTCGGGTGCGGAAGTGGCGGGGCGAGCGACGATAGATAGATGTAATATGAGAGAGCGAGCGGGTTGTCAACACCCGGGTTTTGCCACCTTCTCTCTCAACTCAGGTAGTAGAAAGTAGCTGGGTGAAGCGTAATCGAGTTTCATATTTTGTGTCGCGAAAAGAGCGGGTCTTCGCGATCCGCTCATGACGCCAGTGTGTCGTGAGCGACCCCGGTCGTGTAAAACGATCGATCGACCCAGGACTAAGATAAAAGGATAAACAGGGTAAAAGCCATGCAACGCCAAATAAATATCTTAAGTGTGTGGCAATGTCTATAACACCTTAGTATTTTTTTTAAGTTAAAAAATAAAACTTTACCAAAATGTTGAATAATGTTAGAATTAATTGTACAGTTCATTGCTATCCTACGAGAAACTGAAACGATTTTAGGCTTCCTAAAACAAATTTATCTATCGGGAACACAAAACAATATTTTTCATAAAGGTTTTAAAATGCTCAATGAACGCCCTGTAAATATTAAAAAGGCTAAAAGTCTTGCAGTTTTTCATGGATTATATTATTGTGAATTCCAAATTTGGTAGTAGAATAATATTATAGTAATTTTAGACGAGAATATATTAGATATAAGATGTAAAAAATGTACAATTAAATAAAATAGCTTTAAAAAATATATATATTATGTCGATGAGTAAGATATAAAAAGGAAGCTGAAATGGTTTGGACAAGTCGAGCACGTAGGTAGTTGAAGAAATAATGGTTAATGGTAAATAGTAGTTGAAGGATACTTGAGACAGTTACTTAAAAAATATATATATTTATTGATTGCACAGCAGATTAATTATCCAATTACCGTACAATTTTCTCATTTTGACAATTTTTTTTTTATACTAACTATCTAAGAAGATAATTAGTATACAAAAAATTTTAAGGCTATCTAAAGAAGAGTTATATATATCTAGTGTTTCCGATATTTCGTTCAACTGCACCATTATATTTTTAACAAGTCGTGTCGACGACTACGGCTGAAATTTTCTGACACTTATAAGCCGTAGCATTCAAAGATAGCTGTCAATACGGTTATGGATTATATTAAATCTAAGAATTGCGAGATTTGCATAACGTCTAGTTTATAAGCTAAATCTTTTGGTTGTCTGAAGTAATTCTATATGGTGCATGAACCTCGGATATATTTATTTATTTATTTCAGAACATACGGCACAACATGTGCCATTGACATAATTATATTTATATATATTATAATACAATAACATAAGAAAGTGACATATAAATGTAAAGTTTATTTATTTATTTATTTATTTATTTACGGACTTACGTCCAATTTAAAACAAATTATCACGAAGTATAGAAATGAACAATGTAAGGATTCGGATGGTACATGAAAGCAAAGACAAACAGTGAAAATAGAAGAAAAATAAATGTCAAGTCACGTCAAGACCTTGCAAAAATTAGGGTGAATATTATATATCTTCATTTGTTTAAAGAGCGACAGAAATCATTTAAGCTAATATCAAAAAAATCAAGGTCTTGACGTGAGTTGACCAGTCTACACATTCTGGACAGTGGTGAGTTATAACCATAGTTAGTCGAGTGCTGATTGAGGAAAAGCAGGTCTTTATTTCTGAGTCTACGAGAAGGTATATTAAATGTGATGAGTTGTAGTAATGTAGGCGAGTCGATTAAACAGTTAATAATTTTGAAGAAACAATTTTGAAGTTAAATATAAAAACAAAAGGTAAAAGAAAGGAGTTAAGGTAATGAGTAGTAAACAGAATTATGATGTATAAAATGAAAGTATAAAGTAAAAGTGTCAAATATAAAATATAAAGTATAATGTAAAAGTAAAAAGTAAAAAGTAAAAATATATGTATATATGTGTATGTATAGTACGCATATAATATGTATGATATCAAAAAAATAAATCCCACATAGGCATCGCCAGTTCGTGGGTATACTTAAGTTTTTTTTTAATGCAGTTAAGATTATAAGTAAATTACATAATTATGTTTTAAAATATTTATACAACAAATGATTCCGTTTTTACAAAACCAAAAAAAAAAAAACAAAAAAAGGTTAAATAAAAATTAGGGATTTGTAAAGTTACAACATGTAGGATGTTATAGCAGGTATGTATTTGTGTCATTTGTAGTTATCCAAGTCTTAATAATTTTTTGTATATGCTGTAAGAGGATATGTTTAATAAGTTAATATAAGTTTGACAAGTTCCATGCATCGCATATAGACAAACCTAAAGATTTTTTTCTGGATTTGTTCAATCATATTAATATATTTAGTTTGGTGCGGAGTCCACACACCATTAGCATACTCCAGCTTACTTCTTATGACGCCATCGAACATGGCTATCATTGCATCTAGGTCACTAAATCATATACAAAATTTCAAAATCTTATCACAGTTTCTCTGTGGTCGAGGCGTAAGGCTCTCGACGATCAATTCGGATTCAAATCCCGGCGTGTGCATATAAATTTTATTTAATTAATTTGTATTATTAAAAAATATATATTCACTATATTTGCGGCACGTTCCAGGGTGGAAGATATTCTCAGTATAACCCTGGCATAAGACCACCATACAAAACTGTTGTTGAAACGGCTTTTGCCGTGTTTTGTGACTAAATCAGAATAACCAGGTACTTCCCCATTCCTTGTCCATCTCCTTCCCCTTCCCACTACCTTCAGCCTCACAAAATAACACAATTGAGGATGCCATAGTCTTACTGGCTTTAGACGGGAAGATGTGGGGACTCTTGTGCGATATTCATTTTTTTTAAACTCAATGTATACAAGTGATTCCTTTATAATGAGAAAATATTTCTAGGTCTTATATAAAATTCCATATTTTTTTATATGTACGAGTATGTCATTCAGTGAAACGCAAAAAATATTAAAATAGAAGCGTCTAAAGAAAACATATAAACAAACTGCAGCAAATAAATTTGTTTTCAAAATGTTGGCAATAAAGCTTAAGAATTATTTAGCTTAATTATTCTCAGAAACAAGCTTTGAATACAACAATAACCCTGGTGGATGGAAATACATATTAAAGCTGCTAAAATTATTCTGCTGTAACAAACTCAAAAGAAAAATATACCGAGAAAAACTTGGACACGCAGCATACATTTCGTAATATTTTCATATTGTCGGGAGCTTTGTATGACTTCTATTGTCATAATACGACAACAAGAAGACACCAGGTAACTATATGAAATATATGTATACAGGTGAACAAATCTGTATGTTAGTCAGGAGTCAGGAAGGAAGCGTGCTTGTTGTGACGTTACCTCACTTAGGCTGTGCAGTAGCTACCTATGTTAGGCGAGATGAGGTAGACCATGTTCTTTCCTTAATGAGAAAATAATTCAGGCTCATCAAAACACGACCAGCATTTTTATAATGCCAGAAACGTGGGTTTTATCATACGGTGGAAAAGATTTGAAAATGTTTGATTAAAATTTCTGTACAAGTCGTTTTATTCTAGAAAACTTTTATGTATATACAGGCAAAAATAACATAGGGAAGTAGTTAAACAGAGGTGTATTTTTCTGTTTTAAAAATTAGAATTAGATTAAGATTGTTAAAACAAAAGACTAACTGTCCTTTTGTTTTATTAATATAATATATAAAAAAAAATATATTCTAAACGTATGGTAGCATTATTTTTTTATTTTCTAATAAACCATATTCCCAGTATTCGTGGGAGATCCCATGCACTTATGAATTATCCGAAAGAGAAAACTTCTGTCTATAATAAGACGCCAATCAACAGCGATTCAAATGCTTAACGATGCTGCTTTGATCGATTCAACGTTATAAACGCCACTTTCAAACAATTTGGCGACTACCTTTTGTTCGTTGTCACAAGATGATAAAACTGCCCCATGACCTTTTTGTACTTCTACTTTGCTGTATTTCCTATCAACCCTTTCTAATTATAACGTTTGATGAATCCAGTTTACCTAATTTAGTATTATCGTGATGTATTTTTAAAATTTGGTTAATATGCAGTTAGTCCACCTCACGGATAATACGGAACGTTCGTGTTGTCAAAGTTTGATGCACGGATAATACGGAATGTTCCTTTTTTAACTAATAGACAATCATATATGACATTTGTAGGAAGTACCAATCTTATAAAATAAATTCTCTAAAATAAACTCGCATTTCATCATTATTTTAAAAAACAATGGTTTGTTTGGCAAAGCAGGGTTTGTCTAACGGGGTTGTGTAATTATTGTAATACATTTCTTTCCATGTTCTACTATTATAAATACATGTACAAACTTGTGAATAATGCATTCACTTTGTTTTACGCAAAATATTTTTTCTATGATTGGCAGCATTGATTAATTGTCTATGAAATGTTAAAATAAAAATGATGAATAAACAATGGCGTTACCGCGTGTGTGAATTAATTTTAACAAAATTAAAATGTTAAATGCATATTTTTTGCATGTTTATTGGTCTACGTTTGAGTCTGAGTCGACGTTTAGCATTGTTTCTTTTGTGTTATTTTAAAATTGTTAATATACTTATTTCCACTATTTGTTGTCACTACTACTTATTTTAGCCTGTATTTTTACTATTTTTCATTTACTGTACCATTATGTTATATGCACTGTTTTATAGAGACTGAAAAATTATTAAATATATCGTGATAACACGAACGTCGTTCGTTCTTATTTCAAGTAATTTCAATTAACGTGCGAACTAATTGAACTAACTGACCGTAATTTTCGTGTGAACTTTAGATACCGTTGAAAATTTATCCTTTCATATTAATATAGTGTTGTATTGTTTGCTGATCGGTGCCTCAGAAAGAAAGCAAAATAAGCAATTAGGGATAAATTTTAAATAATAATATAGAACATAACAAATACTGTAAAAACCCCCAAAAGTACATCTAATTATGAGCGTAATTGTAGTTTGGTAGTCGTTAATTTGAAAAAAAACGACCATTTTAGAATATAGAATAGGCCACTTGCATTGAATTCATAACGACTTGGAAAAAATCGTGTGTATAGATCGTTTTATTAAGATTGCGAAAATGTTAGTAAAATTCTTTAGAAATGTACATTTTTTTATTTTTAAATAAATAAATCCATTTTTAGGCTCGTGACGTCACTACATGAAAATGTCCCGTCTCCGAAAAAGTTCCTATTAATTTTGTCAAATTCCACACTGATTTATTTTTTTAATATGGCATCACTTTGATTTCAGGCGAATTTTTGATTTATTGTTAGTTCTCTGCGAACTTATCACTTGGTTTCACTTTTTGACAGATGTTCTGAAGAGAACCCCGTACATTTTAGAAGACGGTACGTGTTTTAGAGGTATAATGGTTATAATATAATAATATTCTTATTATTATTATAATTTACAAGTACAATTATATTACATTGGATTTAGTAATATTTACGTTGTATATTATAATGATTTATGATCAATAAGATGGATCAAGGAAAAAAATATTTATGAGATGTAATATTTTTGGTATGCCTCCTTATTCTCCTGTGCCATTCGTGTGGAAAACGTTCTTTTTTTGAAATTATTTTCGGCTTTGTAATTATCGTTTTTTCGCACCTATAAAATTATGGCCATTGTTTCCGGTTTAAAAAAAATGGTCTGATTTTTCGGATTGAAATTTTCAAAAAATCCCCAGGGTTTCTTATATACGATAAAAAAACACACACACACAGAATGTCTTAGAATATTTGTCTAAACCGAAATTATTTTTTTTTAAATGTGATGCAAGTGGCCTATTGATTCAGGAAAATACTTATAACTTCATTAGCAAAGTATTAAAAGTAATGATTCTTTCTGTAAGCAGTACGAAATTATTTGCATTAAAGCAACATCCACAAAAAAAACTCGTACAATAAATATAATGAATCCTTAATAATTCGGGAGGCTTGTATACATATAGTACCATCATTATTTCTTATTACATGTAGTTTACATTAAGTTAAGTTACACAACTAGTTTTTTTGTGTTCCTCTGAATTAAAAATCTAGTTATACGACTACAAAGACATAATACATTTTTAAATTTTTTTGCATGAAAAGGAACATTATACATAGATTTTCAATCAATGTGGACGATGAATCCATAAAGTTGTTTTTTTAAATGCAGAAGTAGAAAGTATTAAATTTTAAAGTTCAGAAGTTGTTAAACATTTACAACCCTGCTAATAAAAAACTCTTCCCAACCGTTTAACGGTATTTTCGTTACACTTTGAACTTTGAATAAAAACTGTGCAAGCTCTGTCTGGAATTCTTAGGTACTAGCAAAATATGTTTTTAACTGAGCTGTGACAGAGCTGGCAACGTTGAATTTTGGTAGATTGAAGCATGCGTTTTAAGCCCTAAGGTTTAAGTTTAGACAGAATGAATGAGCAAGTTCTTTGTTTAAAACCACTTTATTTGGATTTATATTTGTCGACCGATTTCGGTTGACCTCAACCTTCCTCAGAACAATAAACATTATAAACTAAATTACAGTACAGAGTTAAGATTACGAAGTAAACACAATAGAAAGAGAGAGTATATAAGAGAGGGAGGGAACATCAGAGACTGGTTGGTGGAGAGGTTTGAAGAGGGGTCAAGGGAGGGTTAGGGTGGGGGTTACGTAGGGAGAAAGGAAATAATTTTAAAATCGCACTGTTTGTTAATTCCAACTGTTTGTTTAAAAGTTGTCAATTATTTTTCTTTCATTTAGATATTTTTAGTTGTTAACGCGTATTCCTATTTTATTTATATGTATTATTTGGACTCCTGTTTTTGTATTAAACTTATGGTTCGTATCAATTAAATGGTCGGCAAATTCTGAGAAACCTGTGCTTCTAAGACACCTGACGTATTTTTAACAATAACATTTACATTACTCGCTGTTATACCTGTATATAATACTGTCATTGTAGATAGACACTTAAAATGGAAAGAACAAGTCCAAAATACAGTAACCAGAATAAGTAAACTTATTTACTTATTTATTAGACTGAGAAACATCATATCATCCAGTATGATTAAATCTATCTATTTCTCTCTTGCCCAATCTATTCTACAATATGGTATAATTGGATGGGGTGGGACCTTCAAAACTAACCTCTTGTAGAAAGGGTACAGAGGTTGATTTTAAAAGTCATCTTACGAAAACCATCTGTATTTCCAACAACACAGCTATTTGACTCTTTTAGGGTTCTCAGTCTAAATAAAATTTCCAAAAAAACTCTTTAATACAAACTCATAAAGATCATTTCAATACAAAAACAACAATATTTACAAACATAAACAACCGACCACGATCACGTGGCAATTTAGAAATTCCAAAATTTAAAACGAGTGCTTCTCAACACCATTGTGCTTATCAAGGTATAAATTTTTTCAATGCTCTCCCGTATAAAATCAAGTCTGAAAAAAATTATAAAGTTTTTAAACCCCAAATAAAACAACTACTTGACCATCCCGACACTAATTATAAGTTTTAATTTCATCTTCACAAGAATAATAACAACAAAAAAATCTAGAACATATCCTCTAAAAATATTTCATCAGCATTTCAAATTGAAAGCAAAGTACGTACGCGTTATTTGTAGGCACCAAATTGTTGCAACTTTATTATATGTACCTACTTTTACAAAACTGTCAGCCCATCCATTTCATATATCGATGTTTTTAAACCGACGCTGTGTACCTACCACCTACTTACTATCTACCAATTGAATAAATACAATAATATTATTTTTGATACGTTTTAAGATTTTTACGGCCAAAAGCATTTTCGTTATTTGTTTTTGGAGTGTTATGCCGTGTTGCGCTACCTCCTTCTTTAGCCAACGTTTCGGACATCGGACCGGTATCACATCTACTGTATCACATCTACCGGATCTGCCGAATCTGCCCTGATGATGGATACTGCAACGATGTCCAAAACGTTGGCTAAAGAAGGAGGTAGCGCAACACGGCATAACACCCCAAAAACAAATAACGAAAATATTATTTTTATTTCTGATATACCTACTTATGCCTGTATTATCTTATATTATATATTCCAATTTAACTCTTCTTTAATTTAAGTTCATGATGTCGACTTGTCTTCATGTATGTATATATATTTTTTAATATAAGTAGGTACTTGTAATAACACACTCTCTGTACCTACTAGCATTTTACAATGGCACTACTCCAAAATTCAAACAAGAGAAATGTTTTTCTCTTTTGAATTGGGTAGTTTCGTTAAAAAGAAATTTATATATAGTAATTAGTTTTAAGAACCATATGTTTTACTTTAAATCTGTATATGTATGTATTTAAAAAAAATTAATATGTATATGTATATATGTGGCTGGGCAATCGTTGCAATTAAGTTTATAGATGCCAGAGTGCCTTAATTTATTCTCTTTGTCTTTAGAATCAGTTAAAAGTTTGGCTAAATTATTATTAGTATAAAAGGCTGACAGTGGCGGTCCGTGAGTTTTCAGACTGAAAATACAACTTTATTGATGTTGTTGTAAAATGAATTTTATTTTTATTCAAAATTTCAGGTTTTTGTATGAAGATCTTTTAGTTTGTGGATGCGGCGCATCCCTAAACTGTAAAGCAGGGTACTCACCTAGAATGTAGCATGTAATGTATCTGATACTGTATCAATCTGTAAGTGGGTACGGCTCGTCCACGGTAACTGCGTATCCAGCTACGACCTCCCGGATCCGCAGTGCTCGTGACGATATCACGCCGATAACATGTCTCAAATAATGGTGGCTAGTGCTGCGTTCATATTCATGTACAATATCATCGATGATTATAAAAGCTCACGTCGATTCTGGCAAAGTGAAATATACAAAAATAGAAAACATTCGAATACTTTAATAATGGATATTTAGAGATCAGTGGACATTTCAAGAACAATTGAATTTTATTTATCTGTCCACTCCATGATGAGAACGTTCATTTGAAGCTCGCGTTTACGTACTCACTACACAAGCGGCCGTGTCGCCGTCCACATGCGATACCGCCGTCGGCGGGTCACTGCGAGCAAACTGCATTCCACGCGCGAGCGGCTCGCAGTAGACTCGTGAATACGTACTCACTTGATACAATATCAGATACGTTACAGGTTACACGGTTAGGTGAGTACCCTGCTATTGAATCCTGAAAATCTTCATACAAATTTAGAAGAAAAATTAAATTAATTTTCAGCTACAAAAACATCAATAACGTCGTATTTCTCACTGTGTTTGGGAATATTTCTATCCTGTTCCCTTTACTATATATTTCCTACATGCACACCTACCCACCTGCATACTTCCTTCTACCTACGTGTGACATTGCAAATCAGTGCAGTGATAACTTTCAACAAGTGAGCAGTGGTTTCCATGGTTAAAGTGTCTACGTGTATTCTATTTGTATTAAATGATAAATTACGAGTTTATTGAAAGTCTTCATATTATAACTGTTGGTGATCATACAATCTGTGAACAGTTTGGAACATTTTATGTGGAATGTGAATCTTATGTTAGACATCATCAATCCGGCCTGCTTCAGTAACAATACAGTTATTTTTACGTTTCTTATTTCCCACCTTCTAAGAAAGTTCCTAACACACTGAAAAATCACGAACCGCCACTGAAGACCGGCATTATTTCTGATGGAAGTTTAGATGTGCAAAAATGACTAAAATTCCATTAGAAATAAGGCCGGCCTACTACTACTAACAATAATTTAGCCAAACTCTTAACTAACTAATTCTAAAGACAAAGAGGATAAATTAAGCCACTCTGGCAAATGTAAACTTAATTTCCACGTAATTTTTTAGAATTTTCAAACCATTTAATTGATAAGGACCATAGTTTAATTTGAATATAGGAGTAGAAATAATACATATAAATAAAATAGGAATACGCCTTAATAATTTAGAAGCATTAGAAATATCTAAATCAAAGAAAAATAATTGACAAATTTTAAATATACAGTTAGAATTAACCAAAAGTCCGATTTAAAAGTTATTCCCTTTCTCCAAATGTAACCCCCCCCCCCTCTCCCTCCCTTGACTCATCATCCTGCCCCTCCGCCAACCATTCTCTGATGTTCTCTCCCTCTCTTATACGCTCTCTCTTTCAATTATACTTAACTCTGTACTGTAATTTAGTTTATATGTTTATTGTCCTGAAGAAGGTTGAGGTCAACCGAAATCGGTCGACAAATATAAATCAAAATAAAGTGGTTTTAAACAAAGAACTTATTTCATTCTGTATAATGGCAAGCCACAATGTGTTTGCTTTCCTCGATAATTTAAGTTTAGACTTGGTGAAAGCACCATGAAACAACAATATTCCTGTTTGGAAAAGGTGGGGTTATTTCTGACACATTATTTTTTAATTGACCGTTACCGTACGGGTTTAATAAGAATTCAATGAAAGTGATATTTTTTATTGCAAAAATACAAATTTTGGTAAATATGAATACTTAAAATCAACGTTTATATTGCGCAAATAGTGAATCCAAAATTCCAAAATATAATTATGTTTTTTTTTTTTTTAATAATTTTCGTTATAATTCATTTCATAATTTTTATTTTGAGATAAAAAATTGAATTGACAGTTATCATATACTTTTGAATGTACCTATAATTTTGTGGTTATCCATTGTAGATAAATGAAATAATTTAACTTTGTTTGAATCACTGAGTAAAGCCGACCGGTTTCGGAACGACCGTTCCTTCTTCAGGAAAAACGTATACAAATATATAAGTGGTTCAAACAAAGTTAAATTGTTTCATTTATGACAGTTATCAGTTTACTAAATAAAAAAAAGTTTTTTCTAAATTTCGTTTTTTCTACAATGTATCTTCGTCAGTAGTCAAAGTACATGTGGTTATTTTTTAAAACTTTTTCAGATTTGAAATTAAAATTTTCCATTTTATAAAATTTTAAGTACATTTCTATTACAAAAATCCTAAGAAAATTTTATCTACTTTATAACATGCTATTGTTTTCACGATAGCTTGAAAGAAAAATATGGAACATTTAAAATACCTTTGGAAATTCGACGAGGAATTTAAATTTTATGCGACATATAAAAAACTCTCTTTGGATGTAATCAATATACGAGAAAATATCTATCCATGAACCATATTGTATAAGTTTCCTTTTAACGTTTCCCTTAGTAAAGTTTTCATAAAAACGGTTGTTTATCAATTGTTTAAAATTTTCACCCGGTAATGATTTAGTAAGCTATATATTAAAAAAAAACACCACATCTACAAAAAAAATAAACACGCAATAAATATTTAGTGTAATGTATACGAAATATTCATTCAGCACAACTAATATTCAGACGTTTTCCGTTTTCCACCCAACTTTAAAATGCATCTTTGCATTAAAATAGGAAAAAAGGGTTTTCAATTCATAAGTTCTGGACGGCAAAACGTTCTACACTTTTCTTGCCATTAGTGGCTAATGAAGAGCGTATCCAGCGCGCGTTCATTAGCAAAACATTGTTTGAATTTCGTATTTAGAGCGGCGTTGTTGTTTAAAGGAAGGTGTATTTGCGGAAAGTTCTATGAAATATTACCTTTGTACAGTCCCGCTGATTACCCCATACAAGCCGCCACCAGCTCACCAGCAGGCCACAAAGCGCCGCGCGCCGCGGAACCAGCGTACTCCGCTTTAAAGAATTATGTTTTAGGGCGTTCGGTAACAATGTTGAACTGATGATTTCACGCCATCTTCTCAAAGATTTTTACTATTTTGGTGGTTTGTGTTGTTAATTTTGTCAAACTTTGACATAGTTCAGACAGATACCACATTGCTAGATGTAACATAAGATAACCGCAGAATAAGTGGAAAATATTTTTCAAAATCATAATTGGTATTTAATCAGTGGTCGATGGAAAATTTTAAGGGATCTCTCATCACTTTAATGAAAAGTGTGGTCCATGTCCATAATTTTTATAATTTATTGGTAAAGCTCTACGCTCCATGGGCTTCTATGACCTGTTTCATAGAAAGAACGAACGTTTGAACACGGAAAAGAATAATTGTCACATGTTCACATTATTTGCTCTATTTCCATTTAATTTTTTGATTTGCTAGAACCATAGGTATACATTAACTTACTGTGTCGCATTTGCGTAGAAGACTGCTGTTTACACGGTTACTTTCTATTCCATTTACCTAGAGTGGAACTAATGTTGAAGTTGAGTAAACAAAGGGTTTCTATTTCTACCAAATGTTATACGGCATATAAAACATGTTCACACTGATGAATTTCATAGATTCCATGAATTAGATCGTAGAATATATGGGATGGGAACGCGCTGTTAGTCATATTAAGAGTACGTAATTGAATTATTACAGAGGCCAATACTCTAATTCTTAGATCGTATTTGATATGATGCCAGGGTTATTTATGTGTGATGTTGAAAATGCGGTACGTAGGTACGAATTGAAGAGGAATGGGTACCTGTGTATTCGAATACTTTTTGGAAATTTGTAATTTTGTACCACCACAAATTAAAAAAAATATAATCTCAATATTGCTGAAAGTAAGACGGTGGGGTGTTACACTCGCGTATCACAAACTGACGGTCGGCAAATTTCTCGCGCCAAATTTTCTGCAAAAGTCGGTGAACTTTCACTCGTCGTGAATTTCCAGCTTCTTCGGAGTGGTTCCAGAAAGCTGCCGACCCCTCTCCCCGCTCCCTGTCCACTTCCACAACCCCTCACGGAAATACTGCGAAAATTTGAATGGTGGGTTTTATCACACTTTGAAATAAAAGTAATTTTATGGAGCTTCCAAAATACGCTATAATTCAGCACCATTATTAAGAGATTGCCAAAAGCGATAGGCAAACGTGTTGCAAACAGATGTCACGTAATAATTATTTATTGGAGGTGGAATTATCAAAGTTCTGGAATATTTTATGCCTTTAGATGCAGCGGGTTAAATATATTCGTCCTTTTTATTTAGCACATTTTACGAGAACTTCAGGATTTGTTACGTTATAAATTGAGGGTACTTTTAACTTGGGTTACATTGTTCAAGTAGGTAATAAATAATGCTCCAAAAATGAACTAGAACCAAACAATTAGAAGTAATTTAACTGTGTTGAGGATAAAACTTGAACATAAGTCTCTAACATAAAACAAATATACTTATAATGTTATGGTCGTTGTTGCTGATTAAGACGATGGGTTGGTCAGAGAATTTTAAGATGTTTTTTGTTTGAATTATATTTTTATTGCCTTGAATTATATTATTATCTATAAATAATTCTTTCGAATGGGTCACACAACTTTACTCAATATTTTTATAAGCCAAGAACAATGACAAAGAATTATCCACTTTCGAACCTTTTTAAATAAACAATTTTATTATGTTGGTACTTTGGTACCCACATACAGTGGAAAATTAAATGACTTTTTTTAATAAAAATATATCGATGAGTTTCAGGATAAAAAACACGCTATTTGCGATGTATTTTTACGTAAATTGAAACGCACTGCCGGCGTTCTGTAAAAAATTTCAACCTTATTGCCACCAGAGCAAGGAATATGTTACATAATTCGAATTCCAAATTCCAAGGACTTTTAGGAAGTTCTTCAAGTTTCCTTATTTTGGATGACCTTACTGCGAATTTTAACTTTGTTGTAACGTTGTATTCATTGTCTATAAACATTGCAATTCGCAGTGAACTGGACATCAGAAACTAACATTTTTAATCAATAAAGACAATATTAGCGATTCTCGACAATTTGAAACACAAAAATCAGAAAATGATTGTATCACATACCATGCGTTTACCGTAGCATATACGCTCCGTTACGTACAATAAGCTTAACTTTAATCTTTTTGAATGTTTCTCTTTGGGTTATTTGAATCATTATACTACGCCCTGGAGGTAATATTTCACAGTCGGCGCTTTACAAAAAATCATGCAAAAATTAGTTCTAAGCTATGTAAGGTTTTACGAGTACACTTATATTTGATTCGCAATTGAATAATTTATTATTTATTGATACTTTTAAGTAGGAATACATATACGCAGTAGTGTTAAACATTTAGAATTATGAAAGAAAATATGTTGGGAAATGATGTCAAGAATTGGAATAAAAGTAACAATGGGCCAAGAAATCTTTACTACAATATATTTGTGTGACATTTAATATCCTCTGTTTGATTCCATTTGGAATATTTGGTAGGTGAATAGTTGGTTTGAAACTTATCTTGAAAGGAAGGATAACTTTGATTAAGATGATAACATTTTTCATGCCTTGAGAATCCTATTTGACGATTTTAACCAGTATGGGTGCCGTTCCCGTTTCTTTCCATAGAAGACTATGATAAAGATAATAATGATGTAGTCAAGAGTCTAAGTCTAAAGTAATGTTTCTTCAAAGTGTTTGGAGACGACTCAATTGTATGCAGTACAGAAAATAACACTGAATAAGCAATTTCTAAAGTGCAATACGAACTTCGTGAAATATATAAACAGTTAAATATAAATATGCTGAAATTAATTTTAAGTACCGGTGTTATCTAAAAATCTAAACAAACCTGTGACCTTCAAACAGAGAATCAAAATATTGAAAATTTGAATTAAATGCTCGGAAATAATAATCGATGCTATATTCAAATTTAACTGCATCTTTTTAAATAGGATGACGGTAAAATTAGCTTAAAACAATAAAATTGCTCTACAGCACCACTACACCAGTCCACTTCAGCATTTAAGTAAATAACCATACAAGTTTTATTTTTATGAGCAACAAAACACAAGATTTTTGATTTTCACGGCCAAAAATATTTTTGTTATTAGTTTTTGGGGTATTATGCCGTGTTGCGCTACCTCCTTCTTTAGCCAACGTTTTGGATAGCGTTGCAGTGTCCATCATCAGGGCAGATGTGTAATAGTTAGGGGTGATGTTTGTACTTATATACTTAGTATATTGTAGCGCCAGCTCGTAGAGGAGTGGAGCTGGCGACACGGTATCGCTCCTAAGTATATAAGTACAAACATCACCCCTAACTATTACACATCTGCCCTGATGATGGACACTGCAACGCTGTCCGAAACGTTGGCTAAAGAAGGAGGTAGCGCAACACGGCATAATACAGCAAAAACTAATAACAAAAAAAAAAAAAACAAAACAAAACACAAGTTAAAAAACTAGAAATAAATTAGAATAGAAGCATGAAGTCAATATCGTCCAATAGCGGGTGTACAAAAATGAGAACAATGCAAAGCCAACTAAACAATAATTCTAAGTGCTTTTTCAACGTTTAGTCTATAATACCCTAGCATTATAAATTAAATAATAAAATGTTACCGATAAACGCCATAAACTTAAACTGACGTTTTGAAACATCAGTTTAAGTTTATGGCCACCTACGGGAAGTTGCGATGATTTTAGGATCCCGAATCGGGAACACCGTATGTATTATATTATTATTTATGAGGGTTTCAAATTTGTATTTTATCTTATTTATTAAGACAAACGAAATGGCGTGACAGCAAGTGCTTGTAAATAAATTAATAATTTATGTATAAAATAAAAAATATTCGTGGTTAAATACTAAGTATTTGTTTTATTTAAAAAAAAATAATACCTAAAACCACAAAGTACCTTATTGATTCTTATGAAAAAAAATAATATATTTCACTTTTTTGTATATTATAATTTTCATCTTAATATTATTAACACAATTTATATAATCACTCATTCATACATTTAGATCTTCACATTCAATCATCGTTCACTTTAATCTTTCACATTTTTCCTTTCCTTTCCTTTATTTTTTCAACATAATATACACTTAATATTCAGAGAATTCCCTTGAAAGGTAAAAGAAGCTAAAAGAATCTTTCGAGGGTTATGTCTCAATGTTGTCCAAAATTGTTGTACTAAAAAGTAAATTTTATAACTGAATAAATATACTTACAAAGAAGATGACATAATACAACATGCAAGACAAGCTGAATGAATATTCAGAAAACATGGCATGTATTACAAAAAAAACCCTCTTACAATAATTGTCTTTAATTATTTTTATTTAGGTTTAGGAAGAAAACAGTTAGGTACACATTTTGTTAAAATAATTTTAAATGTTATGTGGTTGCAAGAACTACGAAGTTTCGTTATAACATTCATATTATACACAAAAAAATGAGTCGAGTTAACGGAAAAAGAAATTCTTTAAGAACAAGAATTTTTTTTCTTGAACACTACCTTTTGATAAAAACGATTTTTAGAGCATTAGATTCATTGTCAGTAGAAAAGCTTTTCGTGACTTTTGAGTATGTTATGTGATTGAGAATTTCATTTTCATATCTCAGCCATTCCAAATTACCGTTTTAAGTGTGTGGGTATTTCAATAAGGGAATGTGCCTTCTTTGTTACTTAGTCGTATTGTCAAAGGAGAGGAGATATTATACAACTCCTTTGTACCTCGCTTATGCAAATATATGACACTGTTGCAAAGTACATAAATAATACATGAATTCTCACACAAAGTCTACGATAGGCGCAAGAAGAGAATATGATTTACCTTTTCTCCGAACATAAAATATGATAATAAGATGTTTGGAATCTCTTCCTTTGACGGAAAAGCCAAAAAGTTCTTTTAATCGAAGATGTTTCAAAAATAGTTCTTGTCATAATTTTGTCTCGTCTTGTCACAAAACTTGTTAGAAAAGGTGTATTTATTTGTATACATTAATAAAATGATAACCCCGGTTTCAATTATACATAAAGTCTGGAAGAAATTAAACAGAGTATTCCTCACATTTTCAAATAACACAGATTGGGAAGAATCTGATATTATTGAAAATGTGGAGTTGGACTTCCAATTTACAGAAATTTACGAATTGCATCTTCAAAGATGTATTAAAAACCTAAAAGATAAATCCATCCCTGATGGCATAATTAGTGTTATTACATAATATCCTCTGCGTATTAGGTATCAGAAATCTATTTTTAACAACTATTAATGAGTCATTTAAAATTCCCCCAATCATAGAAAATGTGGACAGAAACCAATTCCTTATATGAAGAACACAAAAAATGAGAATTATTTAGACCTAATAATATGTTACCTGAATATTAAAGTATACTGGAAATTGTTGCAAAAGAGCAATTAACTAGAAATAGAAGAAAATAGTATATTGCGTGTTGAACGATCTGGATTCAGAAGTAGAAATTGTTGTGAAAAAGCTCTTAACAATATCACACGTAAATTAAAAGAGATAATTGAAGAAAATAAATATGTTATAGCTATTTTTTTGGATAACAACAGCCTTCCAAACTAAAGTTTAAAAAAATTAACATACAAATTAAAAGTTAGCAAGTGGAATGGAATGTCACTTAAATGGTTTAAAAGCTACTTAAGTAGCAGGCTACAAGTCATTAAAGTTATTAAGTGCACATCAGAATCTTTAATAAATAGACTGAGAGTGCCACAGGGATGCGTAGTAGGACCACATTTATTAATTATTTACATCAATGATATTATTAGCCATAAAAGAGGAAATGATTTTCGTAACAATATACTGAACCGGTAAAAAGGCTCCACCTTGAAACGAGGCGATGACGTTACGCTTACAATTCACGTCATTTCTCGTAAAGCTAAAAACATATCGTAATGGTAGTTAATATTTTCCACACCTCATACCTCAATAATATATTTGGTGAAAAACATACTATTATTAGACCTATAACATCAACAATTTAAAAAAATATTTCCTATCAGCGCCAACGACTAAAAATTACATAGACTCCGTTTTATAATACAATTAAATCGAATGTATCAAGAATAAAAATATTTTGACATGGTATGTCTTTCACAACCAATTGGGTTACAATAAATTTGGTTTAGGAATTTTGAAATCAATATTATGGTAAACCAATTACATCCACTGCTTCACATAATAATGTAAGTAATTATTTAACGTCGTATTTTTGCGGAAATGCTTGTCTTGTAATGTACGAATATAGTCCATTTTCTTATGAAAATCGCAGACATACGCACAGCGGCTTTTACTCTTAATCAATAAATAAGTCTTGCCGGCATGTCCATGTCCCTTGCTTAAATTCCGAGCCGAATATTTGACGAATTTAAAATATTCAAATGGGATAAATAAATTTGAATGTCATTTAGTCGAGCAGGTTTCGAATAAATTTCGAATGCCTTTCTGTGGGGGTCATCGACTACCCTTGAATTAGCATTATTTCATGTTTTTAATTCGCGTCAAAGAAGTTATATTATTTGGAAGCCAGGAATGGTGCGGAAATATATAAGCAATCCCCAAGGACTTAATGGCTGCTGGCTTATCAAAATATTCCGGAAAACTCTGAAAGGAAGCACTCGACAGCTCTCCTGAAAGCAAATTCGAGTAATGGAGATAGTGATAATCATCACTGTTTTGTATTTTCTTACATTGGCCGCCAATTGTTCACAGAACAGCCGTGAAGACTTTGGGAGGTTGGGAATTGAGCAGCTTTCAAGTAAATAAACAAGTACCGAGTTGTTCTCCCTGGAGCTTTGAATAATGTTCAAACTTCTTAAATAATAATTCTATTCAGTCCGATATCAACCTATATAGGTAGGTAGGTAATTGGCTACCACCCACTCTTGATGTAACAAGGTTGTGATCGCCCTTATAAACCCGTAGCAAATTCTTATGGTGTTCTGATTCAAAGAATAGTCAGATTGACAAACCTTCATTTCTTAACTCTCCTCTCTAAAAGAGAATAGAGATAATACGAACAGTTATCATGTCGACTACGTAGGTATTATAGGTATTTGTCAAACAAGCGATTCAAATCAGCATTTCTTTTAAATTAATTTAATTTATTAGCATACCCATCAACGAACATTACTTGGAAAAGTAATTTAGAAATTACAAAAAACCTGTAATAAATTCTACTCTTCCGTTCTGAATGCAAAAGTGATCCAAAAAGACGTGATTATTATTTACGGCCGTTCTCAAATTTCAATATAATAACCAACAAATCTACCTTAGGTTACGCTAAGTGGTTCGCTAAGTTTGGTGACTTAGCAGGGGTGAAGTTTGTCCGGACCTTGGCAGTGGATGCGTCTGCCTATCAACTGCGTGGCTGGCCGGATTGGGAGAAACTGATTGTGGGAGACATTTTTACCTCTCCCGCAGGATTCTCTCGGAACATCGGTTAGCACTGCAGTGAGAGGAATGGATTCGTACGTCCATCACTCCTGGACCCACTGAGCCCCAGATTTCTACCCACCCTTCATACATTTTTCGCTTCCAGAACTTCCTCTTCTTCCTTTAATAAAAATACTTTCAATACAATATCCTCCAAGATGACAATTATTTATTGAAGGAGAATTATTTTCCTCAGGGCCTCCTGTGTGGAGCTGATGTAAAAAAAATCTAAAAGCTATGTCGATATCGCAACGGTTTAGATTCGAATCTCCCAAGAGGAGGAAGGTCCCAAACACTACAATTCAAGATGTAGAAAAATCTAATTTAAACGACAACAACAAAAAAGCGAGACCACTTCAGTAATGTTTTCAACTATGAAGGCTATCACTCATAATTCAAACACTTTGAAACAGACGTGGCTGAGTAAGTGTGGTTGATAAACTCAGAAAAGCCAAGCTTCCCTCCCCCGAGGTTGAGGGGTGGAAAGGGGAGTTGGGAGAGAGGGATGAATGGATGATTTATAATTAACAGCCTAAACCCCCCATTGATCTTCCCACTTGAGCTAATTTCGAGCAGATTCAGACCTTTGAAAGCCTATTTTTCGCTCAGTGACTGTTACCAAATCAAACATTTAAGGAAACATTTTAATTAATCACTGGAACGGAAAAAGTGACATTTGTGTGCGCGTGTTTCTGTAAGTAAAATAATAGAGAATTTAATGATTTGTGAAATATCATTAACATAATATCACCACAATAAAACATATTTCTGGAATACAATTTTTGATTCTTGGCGAACGGTTCAGAGGTAACGAAAGAGACATTAAAGTATTATAACTTTTTTTAACTATCATTCTCTGTTTAGCCAACACGAGAAACTACTATAGTTATGAATTATTATGATGAAATCTAGCAATATTGCCGGCAGGTCCTAGTGAAGTGATCTTCTCAAAGAAATTTAAAATATACACTTATCATTTTTTATGATTGTAAAACACTCTCAGTTTTGCAATGACATGGCAAGAGACAATGATTCAGAATCGATACATCATTTTAAGTAACTACATATTATGATTAAAAAAGGACGTATATTCCAATCATTCTCTATCCATTTGTCGTCCTTTTCTCTCTTTTTTTTACATTAACCCGACACAGGAGGCCCCGAAAGAAATAATTTCTCTTAGAAACCGGACAAGACTTGGACAAATCTCACCCCATCAACCGGGGTACCCCAAGTCGCTTAACGTAGCGAACCACTAGGGGTGACCTCTGGCAGAGATGCTGGTTATCCAAATAATGGTTCCTCGGGCGAAGGTACACATACCGCCTCCAAAATTAATTAATCTTCTTCTAGCTTCAAAACATATCCCAAAAAGTAGCATCGTAGTTACATTATCCAAGGGCAGATGAAACTCTTTCATTCTCTTTCCCATTAAAAAAAATTGCTACTATAAGAGTCAAAAAAAAATATGTGACCCCGACGAAGGGTTATAAAGGTGGAGCCACCTGGATTGAGAATTTGAATCCATCCCTACCGCAAAACGACAAGTACCCGCGCTATCTGGGAATTAGGAAAATGAACAATTATCCGTTAGGTTTTTGCATTACCAACCCAGCTATCATTGAACGAATGATTTTACAATGCTATCCCACCATCGGATTTCATTTAATTTGAAATACTTGCTTCAATATCAACCTAATGGGATATCTTGATGAAATTACACAGAAATAAGCTTAAAAGTTCCTTAGTTTTACAAATCCACTTTCTCACCGCGAAGTAAATGCATGATCCCTTATCATGTTCCGCAGACAAAAGTTAAATCAAAAATGTTCTACCATTTGAGTTCTGCGTCAAGAGCGTGTTATCATTTGTATTATTAAGTTGAATCCTAAAGTTTATTCGAAATACCAACACAGTACATCTCCGAAAAGGGAGATCATTCGTTGAAGACTTACGCTCTCGATAAAAATTATTTTGAAAATGCTCTCTCTTATCTTTTCTCAGAAAATGATTATGATTAAACAAACGGGCATCTTTTTATACTATGATTTACATCGTCATTGTCTTTACAACCCTTGGAGAGTTCTGACGACCTCTAGGAAATGTCTCCACATCTAGACCAAGAGGTTAAGTGTTTTCACATTCCCGTATGTCACAGTAAGGTTAGGTTTTGTTGTTCAAACCATCTTATAACCTAAACCGAGTTCTTATATCGCACTATCAACCTGCAGGATTAATATACATATAAATCTTTGGTTTTTGATAACCTTGGATCCCGCTACATGCCCTACCTAGCGAAGCCCTAAATGAATTATCAATCACGCTATTGACGGTTTTTCAACCAGTAGTTAAATCTTGTAATAATTTGGATGATTTTTATAGCACTGTTTTTGTGTAAAATCACCTCAAGGGCTCAGTAAAAATGTATAAAATATTTCTACAATGCTCTATCTTTCTTCTAAACACAGACTAGACAAATTATTATAACTACTTTATTATGGCTAACAGATTACAGCCACCGGTTCCTCGATAATTAATACAAAACCATGTAAAATACATTTTTCATTAGTTTTATAACGGTAATATCAAAAAAAAAAATTTTTCACATACTTCAATTATTGTTTTTTTTATTTCATTTAAAACACGTATAAAAAGTATTTTGTGATTGCAAACGCAATAAAAATTAAAATACTCAATTAATGAGATCCTTTCTTTATAACGTAAAAGTTGATTATTGACAAATTTTTGTTCCAGGAGGTAGTTAACATGTTTTGTTAAATTTTGTTTGTTTTATAGAAGTGATATAAAAAAAAGTTTTATTTTTTCACATACTTCAATTATTGTTTTATATTATTTATTTAATTGTCTGAATAATTGTAAAAAATAAGCCAAATAACAGTAAACAATCGATTTTTAGCATGTATCTACTGTCTAAAAAAGTTTCGGTTTCGACCGAAACTGAGACAGACACCGAAGATTCGGTTTCGGTGGAAAGTCCTGTTTCGATCAGACACCAATTAACATGTAAATACATTATTTTATTTATATTCTGTACAGGCAGAAAATATGCAGGACCATACTTATTTGGGAAGTCACTTGAGATGTACACTGTGTATTGTTTATTTGCGAAATTTGATATAAGTTAGCAGAGGACACAATTGGAAACACATGTTATTGGAAATGCTTTTATTTAATCCTGATATTCATTTTAATAAAGATATACAATATGTTCTTTAATTACAATGCATGGGAAAACAAAAGAAAAAAAAATTATGAACGGGCGGTACAGTAGTACAAGGATTTGAATGGAATATTAATCCTTAAATGTGATACACCCTTCGGTAAGTGTTGTCCTTGATCGATTTTCTCTATTTTCTAGAAAGGCTTTAAATATTCTTCTTCAGAGGTTCGCCCCATATATTTCATACACAATGGGAAACCTGAGAGAAAACAATCCGACATCATGTTCCCCGCTCTATACATCCACATGTACACCGTAAATCTTCGTACACCATGTTCAGTTGTTTCACAAAACAACGTGCATTTTCACCACCTACAATAAACTCAAATTGTTGAATAAAAGCGTAGGTAAGCTTGGAGTGAATTCTAATATCATTTTGTAATACTACCCAGAAGCAGAGAGAACAGTATTTTCGTGGAAATGATTCGGAGACTTTAGCCTTAAGCTAGAATTATATCTGAGAAATCCTATTGCCTTTTGAAGCTCGCTCAAGTTTCAAACATTAAAGTGATAAATTCAGAAAAGTTGTGAAGAATTTCCATGAACACGACACCTTTCACGCATAAACCTCTCAAAAGGCAACAGTGGAAAGCACTCAAAAACAAATTGCGCCAGGCGACACATACATGTATGTTAGGGGAAACTATTCATGAACCGTCTCCGTCGCTGCCTACATCTGAAAAGATCAATCTGTCAATTTCGGCTCGGGGTAAATCTGTTACAATGCGTCTTGAAATTCGTTTTCAAACTACCCTAACATGGGCATAGGCCTAGTTTGATCGTCAAAAATCATAAAAAAGGTTAAACAAAAAAATTATTACAGACAATATTAGCCACTCTCCAGCGAAAATATAAAACAGCGAAATCAGAAAAAGATTCGGTTGCGTCTAGTAATTGATCATAGAACCTTATTTAGCCTTGACGGGGCTGTTATTGGGCTTTTATGAGTCACTTACATTGTCTTTAATGGTTCAATATTATTATTTGAGGTCTTACTCATTAAGTTATGCCAAAAGTAAAAATAAAATAAAATAAATTTTCAGTTTTAGTGAAACGTCTGTCATCAGGCATCATGTTGCTTTAAAAAGCTAAAAATACTTATTTCACGATAAGAAATGGTTCCATGACAGCTGATTCCCCAACGGCATACTTAAATTAGCAGGATATCTATATTCTTAACACGGAAAACATAAGCACATATTATTAATTTGAATTAAATAATTATTATTATTATATAAAATATGCAGTCGGTTTAGGGAAAATATGGTACAGGGTAAAACATAACAAAATTTCATTTCATTCATGGCGGTACCAGAGGCGGCCCGTGACAAAATTTGCGAGAAGTGCATTTCCTAAAAAAAGGTAACATTAACATGAGTAAATAAAGTGATTTAAAGGGGGTGACATACCTAGTGCAAACGTTCACTTGTAGAGAAAATCCATTCGTCGCTCTTTCATTTGTGAAAATACTTATGACACGATTGTTAAAGTTTGGTATAGAAGATATCAAACCTGTTTCGATGCTCATCATTGACAAAGCATTAAGCCGATCTTGGGACATAGTGTTCCTCAGAAATGTTTTTACACGTTTTAATGTAGAAAAACACCGTTCCTACTCAACAGTTGTCATTGCAATAGTACAACTTAATTTAAAAAGTTTAACCGTTTCACTAAAACACTCCACTAAGTTACATTTGATACAATCGACGTTAAACGCAATGTTTTCAGTAGCACTCATTTTTAAATATTTTTTTTACAGAATAAAACTTGAGAAAACCGTTGAAATGCTTTAAAAATCAAAGCGATACTGAGGTTGATGCGCCGCGCCGGCGACCGATGGTGTGAAAACTTAACATTGTTAATTTGTCTTAAATTCGTTGAACATAACTATTTCGTTCCAAAGGTCGGGACCACATTACGCAAGTTTAATGTTATGTTATTTGTTCCGCTAATACACCCAGGGACCATATGTCTTCTCTGCTTTCACAAGTCAATCATCCTTATGGGTCTATACCTGTCTTGCTCATTTCACGGGCACTCCAGCATCTGGAGATGATCCTAGTAGAAATATAACTTCATGAGACGTCACGCCTGGGCATAACCAAATGTGCACGAATTCCCTTCTCTCATGGGAGGGAGTTTAGTCAATTGGTAAAGATTTTGTAACGAATTGGCGGGAATACTTCGTGAGAGGATGTACTAATTTACACTTCTGACGTATATCGGTGTTCGGCAGCGCAGTGCACATATGCACTAAGGAAGGGGCCGCCTCTGGGCGGTACATCCTCTCTACTAAATGAGGAGAGAGGATGTACCGCTAAATAACAAAAGTGTAAAACGTATCTTCATTCAAGTGCATCAAGGAATAAACTACTTGTCTATGTCTATATACTATATTTATCAGCATATCAGTACAAAAAATTGACAGTGTAAATAAATTCGTTTGATTTAACCCTTTTTGGTGTAACCCTAATAGACCAGCTCAGGTATGGGGGCTCCATCGAAGCCAGAGTAAAGTTAGCCTCCCAAACACTGTACAGGGCCCGCAGATACTTTAATAGTACACAACTGCTTACCCTGTACAAATCACAAGTGCGCCCCACAGTTGAATTTGGCAGCCACCTCTGGTCTGGAGCTCCAAAATACCTGAAAAATACCCTCGACTCTGTGCAGAAACGGGCGGTCCGTTTAATAGATTCTCCCATCTTAACAGACGGATTGCAATCATTAGAGCACAGGTGTCGGGTGGGAATGCTATCCTTGTTCTACCGGTATTACAATGGAAGATGTTCCGAGGAACTAGCATCATTGATCCCTTCAGCACCGGTGCATAGTCGGGAAACACGCCAAACGCGTGCCCAACATTTGTACACGGTTGACATTTGTCACATGAGAACGGGTCGTTTCTTCGACTCGTTCTTGTGTTCAACAGCTCGGCTGGGGAATGATTTGCCGGCCTCTGTGTTTCCTCCTTCCTACAACATGGGTCTCTTCAAGACCAATGTTCATTCCTCCCTCTCCTCAAAAAGACCCTCCACACAGCATTCCAGATGATATAGGCCCTGGGGGAAATTATTTTCCTCAGGGCCTCCTGTGTGGAGTTAATTTAAAAAAAAAAAAATTTTTTAGTCGAATTTTGGTTGATCATTAAAAATTAAAAATATTAAAAATGAATAATAATTTCATATGCATTGCTATGCCACTTAATAAAAAAATAGTTTCCCCCTGCATGTCCTTTCCCTTTCGTCCCGTTCCCCTTCCACCACCCCTTCCGCCACCTCTTCCTCTCCTGCTTCACCTTTCCCTCGAGCGTTCCACCCCGCTTTCTCCGCCTTCCCTCTCCCTACTCCCCACTCCCCTCTCCTGCTTCCACCATCCCTCGAACCACCCTCCCGACTTCCCCCCCTCCAGAATTCCCCTTCCCACTCCTGAACTCCCCCCCCTCCCGCATTCCGTACATTCAGTTTTCAAACAGCTCGCGTGCCGCCTATTGCAATTTTTTTATACAAATTTCATAATACCAGAGCTCACCAGTATATATAAAAACCTTCACGGGAGCGCTCAAAACAAAGTTTTCTCGCAATCGGATGAACGGTTTAGCAACGCAATTTCATGACGCCAGAGCTTCTTATTATATATATAGAAACCATCTCGGGCATGCACACATCAAATCCCCAAAGTTTCATCGCAATCGGATGAATGGTTTAACAACGCAAAGACATCTCATATACTCACACAAACGTAACTATATATACCTATACCAACCCAGAAGCAAGCATATTTGATAAGGAAATAGAAAGAAGCCTAACATAATGCTTTAGAGTAGGTTCACATTTTAATACAATTATGCTGTTTTTCAAAAGCATATACCTCCTAGGCTTTAATTTAGGTTATGCGCCTACAGAAATTTTGCAGTAATTTGCGGGTAAAAATATGACGTGATTACTGACTTGTTAGGGCGGTTCACGTATTTCCACACCTATTGAATAGTTAATATGCACGCCATTCCATCACGCTTCGTGTTTTTTTACATGGCACAAGCACACCATAGGCTGTAATGAGCTCAAAAATTGCTATTAATTTAATGTGAATTTTTCATCTAATAATAACCGCAGTATTAAAAATAAAACCGCATCGAAGGTATAATAATTCTAATGGTTCGTTTTATAATTCACACGAGATGTACGAAAAGGAAGCTCTTATCTCTTATTTATCGAAATTTCTTGAAAAAACGACATCTTTCATTGTTACAAAATACACCATTTGAACTTCCTGTGGAACTTAAGCAATAAATAGACCCGTACAATGGCGTACATCTTCAATACAATCTAATTCGAGTAATAAATCAGTCAAGTTTTCTACACAGATTTCATCTGTTTGGTGTGCAACGACTGATAAAATAACTGACGTTTTCGCTTTTTATGTGAATACCGCCCAATGCCCAACTGTTTATAACCGTTCGGAGCCAGTGAGACTAAAGCATACCGTAAGCATGATAATAGGGGGGGTGTTTTGAAGCTAAAGGCAGCAAGGAGGGTAAGAAGAGCACTTGAAGTGAAATATCACAAAACTGCGCTATATAAATACTACGTTATTATTATTAAGATGGGGAAGACAAAGGTACGGCTATTCAGATGTCTCCAAACATGGCTAGATTCATTTCTTGTGGTCTTTCACCAGCGCGATAGTGAGATTATCTTCCTCTCTGGAACGTGCTGAAAATCTTAAGTAGTTTGTTTTTTTATTCAAATCTACAGTTTTATTCAGAGATGGATGAAATTGTGCAAACTTGACATTCAAAGCAAGAGAAAGCTCACCGCCTACATGAGATTTCGATAAAAACACCCCGAACCCCTTTTCCAATCCCTTAAAGCAGAATTTTGATACATATTGATGAAACTTTGCACGCTTGGCGATCAAAATAAAAGAAAAATTACTAAGTATTAACATATCAATAAGAAAAAAAATCTGCATAAAACTCGAACAATGTCTGGGACTTCAGCTAGTATTTAGGCTGTATAATATTTTAAATGAATTTATTGTGAAACAAATAAATTCATAGCATAAAAATTACTTTTGCACGACGGGATTCAAAACCGCGACCTCCAATCTAAAGTTCTACTCCTTCATACTTATATGGATTGAATGAAAAATAAATATATGAATGAACAAACAATAAAATGAATCACATACATTAAGGTTTTTCGCATTGAAGAAATGGTTTTTCAACATTACTAAGATCAGTTTTTTGAAACCTACGATACATTTCTAGGAAAAGTTGAGAGTACCCGAAGTGAAGCAAGGAGTGCGGTGGGGGGGACTAAACCCTAGAGAAAATCTTTATTACATTTAACAAATTGATTTAAATTTTTACGGTACAAAAAGGTTACGAAGTCACTTTGCCGGATCCAGTGGGACTGCGCCGCACTTATTTGGGGAAGGTTGAAAGAAATCAAAAGGAATTGGAAAGTGAAAGGAGGTCGGAAATCGTCAGACTATTCAGACGTAGTGTTTAACATACTAAGTAATTGTTCATGTAAAAGCTATTTTAAAGAAACTCGCAAGGATTCGATTGTGGAAAGCGATCTCTTCAAAGAGTTACTTGCATATCTTCCAATCTAGAAAAAAACTAGCCATGAGTAAAATATCAGGCTATCTAGTTTAAAACTAAGCGACATTTTTTTGGTTTGTATTTAATTGAACTGATTTTATCAAGAATTCATGCAAGCAACAAATAAGCGATTAGTAAGTAAGAGATTACCTATGATATGATATTAAAAAAAAAAAATTTAACCGCCATTTTCAAAATTAGAACAGATGTGTCGTGAACTCAGACATGATTTGATAACTTATACAGCTGATCAAGAAAATATACTTAAGGAAAATATTATTAAATATCTGTTCTAGATCATTCTGTAGCAATAATTGTATTTGTTCTGATTTGACCTTTAAATAAAATTTTACGTTCCCAAATTCAACGATTATAAAATGCTGTGAGTTTCACGGGTCTGCGATGGGTATAAGATCATATTTGATGATGCTTTATGAGTTATACGTTTTAAAAGATTTTCTTTAAATTCAAATATTTGCAAACAATTCTTCTACGATTCTACTCCTTGTTAACTGTCATTCCTTCGGAATATTTGATTAATACAAAATTGAGATAAATCATCAAAAGTTTCTGAATGACCGCTTTTACAAAAAAGGGAACGAAAAAAAATCTTTTCTTTTACCTACCTAAGATTAAATACATACCTACTTTTAGACTTCGTTTTTTATGACCAGATAATACAAAAGTTAACCTGAAATATTTTACAATCGATTGATTCTATGAAATATATTTTACGCGCTATTTTGACTGATAAGTAAATAATTTTTTTTTAATTGTAATTTTGATGATAATTTGAAAATGTAAGATTTTTTCTTTAATTCATTTTTATTAATACGCACCGGGATTTGTTCCATATGGAAAAGAAACAAAAAAATCTGCTATCGGCCATTTAATGTAGGTATGTTAGCACTTTTGAAAAAGCGCTTCATTAAGACCCTTCTTTACGTATCCTAGCAAAAAAAAATACAGATTGTTAAATTCACACGTAGAAGTGAAACCTTCAGAAAACTAAACTAAAAACAAGAGTGGGGAGGCTACGAGGCTACAAAGAGGAGACCTATAAGCAACGAAGCACAGCACAGAGAGAAGACCGATTATACTATATCATTCTCTCGCTGGATAAATCCTATAAATGTACATGTTTGTCTCTTTTTGGCGTCGCTATTTTTCGATTCATCG
Organism: Limnephilus rhombicus; assembly: GCA_929108145.2. NCBI lineage: Eukaryota > Metazoa > Arthropoda > Insecta > Trichoptera > Limnephilidae > Limnephilus > Limnephilus rhombicus. The sequence goes on from OV815278.1 coordinate 41,161,946, forward strand.
AGTTTCAAATCACAACGGTGCTCAAGAAGTTTTCACTTCAAAAACAAACAAAAGAATACAAAATCACATTAATAATCTTTTTAGTTATAACTAAAAAAACATGTACAATTTCATATGAAAAATCAATCTCCCACAAAATAAATTAAAATATAGTATATTTTTGCAAGAACAGGCGTAATGTGCATGGTATAACTCGGTGCTTATTTCTTCTAAAATGCATTAAAATCTTATGGTTATTATCAGTCTTTTTCCCAAATGTACACCACCCCCATTACCAAAATTTGATAGTGAAGAATTCGTGCCACACTATCAATGCACTGGGTTCTTCGTTTGTTCGTTCGTTTATGGACCCCACTTATTAAAAATATATCTCAAAAACTAAGAATGTATTTTTTCGTTCGGGCACGCATGGCCCCGTTTTAGTACTTAAAGGCATACCATACGTTCCCAACGTGGGCGATAACGTCCCCTCGGTGGTGATTCAGACCTTTAGGGGGGCGGTAGAAGACCAAGAGAAAATTTGGGGGTGTTTAAAACTTTTAGGGGGGGGTGGTAGGAGACCCAAAGAAACCCATCCCACTCATCCTGTCTTGCCCCATCCCATCCCATTAGGGGCCATCCGTCCGCAAAAATATTTTCCCTATCCCATTACGCCCCCTCCGTTGTGGCAAATGTAACAACTCCGTCATGGTATCCCATTACGTGGTATACTGTTACCCCCACCCCCCCGCCGTGGTCAATTGCTGTGGGTAGAAATAAAAATATTCTCAAAGTGGGCGGTGAGCAAAAAAAGGCTGAGAATCTATGATCTAAACGATATTAGAAAGAGAAAATGACGCACTTTATAATCAAATTTAAAAATTAACCACAAATTAAGTAAAACGTATACCTTTAAGAAACCAAAGTTTCTGACCGCAATTTGAAAAAAAAAAAATAATATTGAGAATTTTTTAAGAATTATTTTTACATAAAAGCACAAAGAAATGAGGCTTCAATCACGTTTACAATTAATTTTTAAAGTTTGCATTCATTATTTTCATATTTAAAAAATTAAATGTTTATTTATAGTAATAAAATTTAAAGGGGTATTTAATCACTTTTTGAAAACAGCTTTATTTGGATTTTATTGCGAAGCGGAAGAATTTTTACCTTCTGATAAAATACGCCCGAATTTCGAAGGGTTACATCATCAAAAGAATATTAAAACAATTTCCAATTTTTAGCGAATCCGACATTGTTCATCTGAATCGTACATTTTATTTTAATTTGTTTTATTTAAGGTCGTTTTATTGATTTAATGATCCGGCAAAATGTTCTAGGCAAAAAGATTAATCTTTTTGACTGAAATTTCACACGTTTTCTTCGTCAAGTTTCAAAACCAAAACAAATAAATAAATGCTCAAAGCACTAAAGTTGATTTTAGTGAAATATTTAGAAGTTTTAACATTAAAACTTGCCCTAGTTGAGAAGAAATATTGGCTTAAATTTCTCCAGCACCCAAGAACAGACACTAGAGGCCCACTTAAAAAGCTTGATGGTATCCAATGAATCCGTTTGATGCGTATCGCTGAAATAAAATCCCCGATTTTGACACGGGTAATTTTTTCCCGCCACGCCCAAATCCCGCCAAATGATCTGTGAAATAACCAATTTCCGATGTTAGTATTCCCGCCGGCATTATTACCGGAAGTATGTCAGCAATTAGGCGGTTGTTTATACAAAATGATTTTTATGGCGTTTTTTACTAGTGACCGGCAATTTATCTATCGAAACTTTATAATTAATATAGTTAAGTTATCACCATTCGCTTTTCTCGTATTTTATTAATATGGGGTTATTTCACCATTCGAAAACCGAGATCCGATTTATACCCCAAACATCTTACGGAAATGCGAAGGTTATCCGAATGCAGTTGTTTATATTATTTGGAACAAAAACATTCCTAATACTAACATAATATTCCAAATACTAACATAAACACTAGTAAGGAGTCATATAGAATACAATTCCATGGTTTGGTTCCCAAATTATGAGGTTCATTCACAGGCGATTGAAAGAATCCAAAATAAATTTTTAAGATATGTAAATTTTAAAATAGGCATTTCTAGTGAATGCCTAAAGTACGACAACATTCTTTGTTCATTAAACTTAATAAAATTGTCTGATCGTAGAATCATTTCCGATTTAACCTGTTTGTGTAAAATCATTAATTCAATGTTTGATACCCCTGATTTATAATATGAAATCTCTTTTCATACTTCAGGCAGGTCAGTTACAAGACAGTACCTACCATATTATTGTAGCAATTCGACATCAACATCCCAATATTACACTCCTAGGCGACGGATTCAACACCTAGGAAGCAATTACTCAGATATTGTTGATATATTTAGTTCATCAATTTTAATATATAAACATACCTTATTGAAGTTTTTTTCATCAAGTAGGGGAATATTTTGATAAAGCTATTTAAATCGACTAACTCATTAAAAGTATTTTGTCGGCTGAAAGAAAAAAACTATTTTGGATTTTTTTATATTTTGTACCTACATACTGTATGAATCAAATTCATTTATATTTTTACTTTGTATTTATTTTTGTGCAAGTCGGTTGCAAGTTGCAACAGTCATTTCCTGCACTATTTACGAGTATAATTTTGTAAATATTGTTATATGTTTCACAATTTGGGAGGCGGGTATGGGTACCGCCACCTGGGGAACCATTTATTGGACAACCAACACCCGTGCCACAGGTCACCCCAAGTGGTTCGCTACGTTTGGTGACTTAGCAGGGGTGCCCGGGTTCATCCCATGAACCCGGGCACCCCTGCTAATTCTGTATCTATTTGTAAATAATAAAATTGGCACCCCTGCTGATTCTGTATCTATTTGTAAATAATAAAATTAGGTAGAGCCTGAGATTCATAATAAATTGTAAAGCGCCCTTGTGGTGATTTTTCACAAAAACGGCGCTCTACAAATTATCCAATTATTATTATTACTTTTATGAGGTTTGTCTAGGTCTTGGTGGCGGAAACGTTTGCCCAACCACTGCGTGGCGGGCTGGATCGGAGGAGACTGATTAAGGGAGGCCTTTTGACCTCTCCAGCCGGATTCTCTCGACCCTTCGCCTTGCACCGCAGTGTGAGGAATAGATTCACACGTCCGTCACTCCTGGCCACACTGACCCCTAGATTCCTACCCAACCCTCGTACCTTTTTCCTTCCCATATCTTATTCTCCTTTCTTTCCCTTAAAAAACCCTCCACACAGCATCCTCAAAGATGACATAAGCCCCTAGGGAAATTGCTAGGGAAATATATATATATATTGTAGAAAGCAATCACTTTGTGGATTGACACATTTAATAAAATAAAATACTTTTTTTTTTTTAAATTTCTGAACCGACCGGTTTCGCTTTACTTAAGCATCTTTAGGATACAATTAATACTATAGGCTTTTACATACATATATATACATATATTTATATATATACGTAAAAGCCTAAATAGGCGTAAATTAATACATAAATAATATTCAAATTTGAAAGTTTCAACAGAAGTTGAGTTGCGATAATGAAAATGTAAGTTGAACGTGAAAATAAATCAATATTTTTGAGTATCATTCACATTCATCGCGAATATTCATAAAATACATGCGTACATAGAACACACACAAAGCTTTTTAACTATTTACATTAAAAAACCAACAATAGCAATCATGTGAAATACATCTACACAACTTGCTAAAAGCTCGTTCAAAGCGCTCCAATTGTACCAGCCAATTGTAACACTATCAGTCAATAATATCAGAATAGGCCACGGGTTAAAATTCGGATGTAATCAAAACTCCCCATACAAAAGTTGCCAACAAGCATCCCCTTTATTGATCAAATAATCATAACCCGCGAAGCCTGCGATAAAAAGAACGGTAAATGTTTTATAGGTTCCGCTAAAAATCCGATCATATCGAGGCTAACGTTAGCAAACTAAATAAAAACACATACTTTTCAAAGTGTCGGCTTTATTGAGGGCTATAACGAAGACTGAACTAGGCTTGGTGAAGGATTTATTACTCTTAAAGAGGCCAAAAGTCTGAAGCTTAAAAATTAGGTGGGCGGCCTATTAGGTTCGAGGCATTTGGATGAAGTGGGGAACCGACATATTTCAGAGCCAATAAAGAAGCAAATATTTATTGCTGAGGCCTTGTGAATCGACGGAGGCCACACAAAGAAGATATTATGAGTTATTGAGAGCAAGCACTTCCGTGGGGAATCGAATTAATAGAGGTGGAACCTGTCGATGAGTGATATATTAATACGATATACGTTATGCCGGAATAAACTTATACTCAGCCTAAAATTAAAGTTTTTTATCTTACAATAAAGAATATGTTATAATGGGAAACTTGAGAATACGCCCAGTGTTGACATTTTATTAAGTGCTTTGTATTTTACCTCAGGGCCTTTTTAATACTTTTTATTTTATTTTATCTATTTATTGAGTTAGTTTATATTACATTTCACGTATGTAAAATAAAATTGTGTAAGATTATTTGTAATATTATATTTTTATAGTAAGCCTAAAAACTTTTTCCAAAATTAGTGTGACTTTCAGGCAACTCATCATGCGTTATTAATCGTCAAATTTAACTTTTTGCTTTGCGTTTTATTTCCTATTTCCGAATATTTTGTTTTGTTTTCGTTCAGTTTCAATTTGTTAATTTTGAGCCATTTTATGACATGTCGTATATCTTTAATTTTTAATACATTTCTTTTTCGCATAGCTCTGGAGAGGGTAATCATTGGTGTCTTATCGACGCGATATATTCCTTAACTCTAGGGCAACGCGGTGGGATCTTGAAATTATGCCATAAATATAAATCAGGTGCCTCGGTCGCAACATGAGGGGCAACTAATAGAAGATTGTTTCTTTTTTTTAAAATAGCTCCGCACAGGAAGCCCTGAAGAAAATAATTTCCCTCATTTGGCATTTGCCATCTTAGAGGATGCTGTGTGGAGGGTTTTTTTTAAGAAAAGGAAGGAGATGAAGTTTTGGGAAGGAATTACATATGAGGGGTGAGTAGGAATCTGGGAGTCAGTGTATCCAGGCGTAACCGACATATGAATCCATCCCTCTAACCGTGGTGCAAGGCTAAGGGTGGAGAGATTCCGGCTGTAGAGGCTAAAAGAACTTCCTCAACCAGTTTCTCTCGATCCTGCCCACCACGCGGCAGGCAGGTAGATGCATCGGCCACCAAGACCTTTACAAGCCTGACGCCATGAACCTGGGCGCATTTAAACATCTCCTTTTCAATTTTGGAGGTGGGTATGGATACCGCCGCTCCAGGAACCATTCCTTGGATAACCAGCACTTCGGCTATAGGTCACCCTAAGTGGTTCGCTACGTTTGGTGACTTAGCAGGGGTGCCCAGGTTGTCTAGGTGGTGGCGGCGGAACACCTGGACACACTGAACCCTGGTTCCTACCCACCGGTAATATTTTTTTCCGGATTAGAACATCCTCTCGTTTCTTTCATTGAAAAGACCTACCACACAGCATTCCCAAAGAAATTATTTTCGTTAGGACTTCCTGTTGGAGTTTCAAAAAAAATCATGCCTACAAATCTTAGGATACTGGTGCGAACGCAGTTCTCGCAGATACTCGGCTAAAAGGTAACACGAATTAAATCACTGTGTCAGTCGGGTATTATTAACCAATGCTCCAAGAAAATGTATGAACAAAACATATTAATGTTTTTAAATAAGTCAAATATGTAGAATATTGAAGGGTGTACATTATATAGTGCCACTCAGCAAAATATAATCCAGTAAACATGCGACCAAGGCTCGACATAACATAATATTCATTTACATTAATTTACGCGTGTTTGCAAAACATTTGGGTAAATTTGTGCGTTTCATAATTGTTTTCCTTACATTATACAATACATTTAAATTAATTATAAAAATACATTTAAATTAATTCAATTTAACAACATTTAAAAATATCTTTTAAAGATTTTAAGAAACGAAGCTTTGTAGTAAGCGGTGGAGAGGTCTGTTCGAGAAACAAAATTATTATTTTCACAATTACAATTTGAGATATTTACCTTCGGCTAAATAAAGTTATCATCAAAAACACTAATTTCCATTTTGTGTTAACAGTTACTAATTCTAGACGCAAATAGACTTATTTATTTATGTATTAATTTACGGACAACAATCCATTTAAAACATAATAATAACACGAATAAAAAAAACAGAGTTGACAGTGAAGGGAAAGCACATATACATTAATAGCAATGACAATATAAAAAGTACATATAGAAGACATTACAAGTCAAAGCACGAAGAAGCATTTAAATATTGCGTATCGACTGCCGATTAATTTTACACCAAAAAAATCAATGCTTTGACTTGCGTTGACAAGTCTCGACATTCTGGATAAGGTAGAATGGTATCCATAATTAGTAGAATGTTGATTGAGGAACAGCAATTCATTATTTCTGAGTCTACGGGAAGGGGTGTTGAACTGGATGAGTTGTAACAATGCAGGTGTATTAGTAATACTGTTGATAATTTTTGATATACGAATTAGATCAGAGTCCTTTCTACGTTTTTCTAAAGAAGAAATGTTGAAAATGTGTTCAATTTCATCATATGAGTACTCGCCTTTTTCAAGACCCAACCTCCAAGCAATTCCTCTTAGGAAACGATGTTGTACAGATTCGATGTGACAAATATGGACAGCATAGAAAGGAGACCAAATGACACTAGCATATTCAAGGTGAAGGCGAACCAGCTAATAGTAAAGATTTTTAAGTGTACTTATATGTTTGAAGTCAGAGGTAATTCTATGAATGAAGCCGAGTAGTTTAGGTGATTTATTTACGATATTATTAATGTGATCACGGAAAGAAATTTTTCAGTCTAGAGTGACCCCAATGTCCTTTATTGATGTGACAGTAGATAGACAAATACTATTTAGTTTATAATCAAACTGAATTGGTTTTTTGGTTCTATAAAAGGACAAAATTTTGCATTTATCAACATTAAGTAACATTAAGTGCAGTTTATTTTGCACCAATCGTTAAATGAATCAATATCAAGTTGAAATAGTAAACAGTCAAGGTGGGATTTAATAATCTTAAGAATCTTATTATCATCATTAAATAGCCAGAAACGTGTGTGAGAAAAAACTTTAGTGATATCATTAATAAAAAGGTTAAAAAGAAGTGGGACCAAATGGGCTTCTTGGGGAACGCCGGAAGTTACATCAATGTTAAAGGATTCAAAGTTATTTATTTTAACCCTGTGTTTTCTATCAGTCAAGAAAGAGTGAACGAATAATAACAAAGGGTTTCTAATGCCTATAGCATAAAGTTTGGCCATTAGGATAGGGTGATTAACTTTGTCGAAAGCTTTGGAGAAGTCAGTGTAGAGGACATCAACCTGAGTGTTATCTTCTAAGACTAATGTATATATATACATATATACCTTAAGAAATGTTTATGTGAGGATATTTTAGGTTTTATTTTTATTCTCACCAAAATACTTTATTTTATTTAATGTTTTTATGGTTTACCTTTTATCATTTATGTTTATGTTTTCTAAAATTGTTTTATTCATAAGGGCGTGATGCAATTAATAAATAAATAAACAGAAGCACGTATTTTCTTTAAATGTTATTTTCAAAATTGGAATCATGACATCATAAGTACATATGTTGCATAAACAATCTAAATTCTGTTGTGATGTGAGTACATGACATTCCATAAATTAAAAATTCATAATTCTTAATATTTTCAGTGCATAATGAATTTATGCAGCCGTTCCTGAAACATCTGGTGGTCAGCATAGTTGCCTTTCAAGCAGTCGATCTGGGTACGATTTTCGGCCGTGGAAATTTTTTATTTTAATTTTTAGAAAAACAAGTTTTCCCTTGATTTTTGATGGTCTCCTTTAGTGTCGAAAAATAATAGTAATTTTTAAATAGCTAACGCATTGCTTACAAAACAACCCCCGTAACAATTTTCTTAAAACGCTGGGTAAAATACGGAGAAATATGAATTTCAAAAGCAGTGCCGATAATTTCTTTGTTAAAAATAACGTAGATCTTAGATTTTATGCAAATGTAATGCTTAAGATTTATTGCCATGCGTCATTTTTGGCATGGGCGTGTTATAAGAGTTTATTTTTAATATACCCTTAGCATTTTACGGTTTTAAAACCTTAGTATGATGGTTCAAATATTTTCATGGAAACGGGGATGGTTTGGTACTATTTTTACCGTCACCAACCGCGTGTAATGAACATGATCAATTGATCGTACCAAGCCATCGAAAATTATATAAATATAACAATATTTTTACAGAATTTCACAAATACAGTTGAGTATGGATTTTTGAAATCATAATCCCAACTTCACAACAAACTACGGCGTCTTTTATTTAGAAAGAAAACTTTTATGAACAGGAGCGAGTGTGTGGGATAGCCTGGAGGCCAACGTCCTCTTTATTATGCTCTCAAAATCTCTCTGATCTAGAAAACTCATGGCTCTCCAAACCTTGGCACCCACCATGGAGGGGCATTCTGTATACAACTGACATCTGTCAGATAACTCTGTAAAATCTGGACAAACTACAAGAAGAGTAGTATAGGCATACATTGGATTCAGTACAACAACGCCTTCTGCATGATGTTTGGTCTCCCCAGATATTGTAGCGCTTCCCGGAAGTGCAGCCATTATTAGATCCAGGCTGGCAGGAATGAGGGAAAGGATAACCAGCTCTGGAAACATCCTCATCATGGAAGGTCGCCTCAGTCCATCATCCAACATTGATGCACACTGGAGAAAAATACTGGCTCCCAATGTGCTAAGAGAAGCCTAAAAGCTTAATATTATTATTTTCTTATTAGTATCTTATTATCTCTTTTGTTTTATGTACAATCATATCCACCTGCTTTTCTTTTTTTCTTTCAAATATTTTTTGTATGTATTATATATACTCTTATGGAATATGTGGGATTGCTCTATCCTCCCCACATACAGGAATAAAATCTTTTTTATTATTATAAGTTCCACATATTATGATCTATAAATTAGAGCCGTATGTGATGAATCTCGTATCTTGTCTTGTACACAAATCAGCACCCTTGAGGTGATTTTTCACGAAAACGGCGCTATATAAATTAGCCAAATATTATTAAATATCTATGAAATCACTAACCCCATTTCCTTGTAGAGTTATGTAGAAATAATGGATCATTTCACAATTCCTATACATTCATACATCGTTACAGACATACTGTTATCTTTTGACCATAAACCCGAATTCAGGGTGAACATTGGATATTGTGTTTAATTCATAGAAATCCATATAATTTTGTTTTACATAGATTGAAAATAAATTAAATGTTACAATGAAAGTACTGAGTAATCTGAAAGTATGTTGCCTGTTGTATGCTGATGATGCGGTGCTGATTTCTAACACTATGGAAGATCTGCAGTCTCTCGTATCTAGGATGAACGAAGTATGTATGAAGAATGAGTTAATGATGAATGTAAGTAAGTCTAAAGTCATGGTGTTTGAAAGAGAGTGTACGAAAACAGTATGCAACATAGTTGTGAATGATGAATACTTGGAACAGGTGGATGAGTTTGTGTATCTGGGTAGTATGTTTACGAGAGATGGGAAGGCTGAAAGAGATATTGAAAGAAGGGTGAATGCCGGTAACTCCATTAATGGTGGACTGAATGCCGTTGGCGCTAATAAAAAACTGTCAAAAAAAGCGAAGCTAGCAGTCCACAATGGAGTCCTGGTACCTACCCTGATGTATGGCAGTGAGGCATGGAACTGGCAGAGGAAGGATGAAAGTAAACTGAATGCTGTTGAAATGAGATCCCTGAGACGTATGTGTGTTAAAACAATGTATGATCGTGTGAGAAATGTGGATATCCGCAAAGTAAGTAAGATTAAGAAAGGGACCCTCAGATGGTTTGGGCATGTAGAGCGAATGAACGAAGGAAGTAGTGTAAGAAGAATATACGACGCGAATGTGAATGGTAGAAGAAGTCGGGGACGCCCGAGGAAGACATGGCACGATCAAGTGAATCAGATACTTGAGTCGGGTCATGTCAAAAGTCAGAATAATAGAAGAGAATGTATGAGACGATGTATGAATGTGAGTGAGGCAAAGAGTGTGTGCGAAGACCGAGTTGTTTGGCGGTCCGTCCTCTCTGCCTACCCCTGCGGGGAAACGGCGTGATGGTTAGTTAGTTAGTTAGTTAGTTTATGAAAATAATTATTTACTTTATTTTGGTTACCCCTCCAATATTTTAATTTCTACGGCGTTTTAAGTGAATTATTAATATTTTCGTTAAAAAACGATTTACTTAGAAAATTAATCGTTTTGTGACGCACTTCCATGTATCGGTTTGCTGACGGCCTTAAACGCCGAAACAGTCGTAAAAAAACAACACTGAAACACTCCAAGAACTTAATTATAGCTTTTTGAAATTTCATTTAGATATTTTAGTTTTTATGTTTTCTTCTTCCACTTTTGTCTTTTCTCGGCCAGTTTCATATTGTTTTTCAGATATATATCACAACTCCATTGTGGACTACTTTACTTTAACGTATAGCAATGTATCCTTTCCTAAAATAAACTGTTTATTTAACCCTGTGTGTTTTCAGCAGATAAAAGTTTTCGTTGTTTTGCTTTTTACACATTCAGTTAGATTTTATCGCAAGAACCAAAAGTAATAACTATTATATACAGTCGCCCAATAAAAACCACACCGCTTTTGAGACTAACCAAACGAATTAAGTTTGTGCGGAGGCGTTTCGATTGTCAAAACTTTTCGGTGTACAACATTTACCAAATATATTATTATTGTTACCGAAGAAATATATCAAAATCTGACTTTTATGTATGTTCAAAGAAAACCAAAATTTTCCCCTCAGTTAATTCAAGAAGAGAGTTTGAAATTGATGGATAAATATCAAAGAATACACGTTTTCAGTGAATGTACCGTACTGTTTTTTACTCCAACATCTTATCTATAAAAAAACATGGATGAATTAAGTTCAGTGAAAAAATAACATAGTTTTTATTTATCGAAATAATTTTTTTTATACATAAATGTAATATATCATTGAAATAATTCTTATAAATCTAAAAGAAACATGAAACGGAACAAAACATAGAAAAATAAAAAGATATTGGTCGCTTCTGGGAATCGAACCAAGGAACTCTTAGATATTACCAGGACCGTGTCAGCGCCTTAATCAAATCAGCTATTGAGACCTAATTTTTTAAGCATTTTTTGTTAGATTTCATACTTTCATTTCAGAAATAAAAATATTATCTTCAATCATTAAAGACAATATTCGCGACTCTCGAACGAAAATTTGTTACAGAAAAATCAGAAAAAGAGGCCGGCCTTGCTGTTACCACTGAGCTAATTCGACCCTTTTCCCTTCGGTTATATTTAACTTATACTAAGAGAATGCTCTCTCGAATGCCAAAAGCATGCGAAAGTGGGTAAATCGTATTAACGAAGAGTGTGCTGCACGACAGATCAGGAATGAGACTGAAGCACTTCTAAAACATCCATTGTAATACAAAGAAACCAAACACAGAGAATCCTTTACGCTTTATGCCAAAGGGACGCAGTTAAAACAAGTCGACCAGTTTAAGGACTCCGCTGTTGATTCTCGGAGAGATCGTCCGTATAATAATTGCGGTAAGTGTAGTATTGCGTCCTTTGAAGAGTATGGTGATTAGTAAAGCTGGATAATAAGGAAAGCGACATAAAGTATCAAAACTGGTAGTTTAAGCAATCAATGTATTGTCTAACCCTTACATACGGGCATCAAACCAGAACGATACACTTTTGGGTCTACGGTCCAAATGACTTTTGGAATTTATCACTTCACTTTTTTTTTTTTTACATTAGTTCCCCACAGATGGCCTTGATGAAAATAATTTCCCTCAGGGCCTACGTCATCTTAAGGGATGCTATGTCGATATTTTTTAAGGAAAGGAAGGAGAGGAAGTTCTGGGAAGGAAATAAGTATGAGGAGTGGGTAGGAATCTGAGTGTGTCTAGGACTGACGGACGTTTGAATCCATCTCTCCAACTGCGGTGCAAGGCGGTGAGTCGAGTGATTCTGACTGAAGAAGATAACAGACCTTCCTCAACCTGTCTCTCTCAATCGCGGGCAGATGCATAGGCCGCCAAAACCTGGACAAACCTCACCCCATGAACCTGGGCACCCCTGCAAACTCACCAAACATAGCGAAACACTTGGGGTTACCTATTTATTTATTTATTTTATTTGTTTATAATTTCTCACCATACATGTCTTCTTATTTTTTTACATACAAAAATATTAACCTCACTAGGACTAGCAGCCTGTAGTGAGGTTATTATTCATAAATTTGAGTGATGCATTTACACAAAAATCATTAAAATACAAAACACTACATCCAAAACACTAAAATATTATATGCGGAAAGTAAGAAATAACAATATTATATTGGTGACCAGATGGGTAATTTGTAACAATATAGACCATAAAACAAATCCTTAATTACTATACCCACCAAGAAACAAAGGTAGTTCAAAACAACTAGGGTGACACTCCGATTTTGAAAAATGGAACTCAAATAAAATTTAGTTATTTAAAAAAAAATATATCTTATTATTTAAAAAACAAATAATATTATAAAAAAAATCTTATTATTTTAAAATAAAAAATCTTATTATTTAAAAAGGACAACGATGAAAAAATAGTCCTCTGACAACACAAAAATCTTAACATTTTTTTTTAAATTTAGCTAATGAGTTGGAAGACTTAATGTAATCTGGCAGAATATTAAACATAAGTGGAGCCTTATATAAAAAGTTATGGCCAAAAGATGTTCTAGTACTTATTGCGACAAAGTTCATTGTTGAGCCAATTCTAGTGGTATGGATTTGTTGGGTTCTTTCTGCAGAATAAGTACATATAAAAAATCTACAAATTATTTTAGAGATGTACAGCTGTTTTATACTCATAAAATTAGATACCTTGTAAAAAAGTTTCGATGAATAACGAATTTTTTTTTGTACATGACTTTAAGAATTAATTTGTGAGATTAACCTATGGCAGAGTTGTTAGGCGTTACCCATACCTGCCTCCCAAATTGTAAATTGTGAAAAATGGCTTTAGCGACTGGACCTGAATAGTCAGTTATTGTTAAACTCCACCTTCTCTATCTCCTTCCCCTCATCACTTCCTTCAGCCAATAATATTCGCGGTACCTACACCACATTGAAAATATTTTTCCATTCTTGAAGAGCTTAGCATACACAAGAGGCGTCCAACTATCTTCCAAAGTATCTTAAGATACTTAAGATGGTATCTTAAGATACTTTGGACACATTGCTCGCCAAACTCATAGTAACTGGCAAAGTGGAAGGCAAAAGAAGCAGAGGAAGGTCACCAATGCGCTGAAATGACCAAGTATCACCAAGTCAGTATTCTCAAGTCTCCACGCAACGCAGAACCGCGAGGAGTGAAGGAGCCTTGTTCACCTTGGATATCGGAGTATGTGTCACTATCCTCAGCAATGAGGAACCGTCTTTATAAGAAAATGAATTGCATACAGATTGTAGGTACAGACAGGGTTAGTAGATATATAACAGAAAAAAATACATATACTTGATTCTTGTTTATGGTGGTGAGAATCACAGATTGAGCTAGACGTGACCTACCCTCAACCCTGTTAGTCCTGCATTCATGTTTCCACATATATAGTATTTTACAATTTTAGGCTTAATAACACCTTAGATAAAAATTTGAAAATGTTTTGTGTAGGTAGTTATATATTTTAAATATTTCAAAGTTTTGATTTAAAAAATATTATTTGGTATAAATTGGTTTTTTGGCAGAAGAACTCAAATGAAAACATCTTCCCTCAATGGCGAATTTCAACTCATTTATTCACTTAGAACATGTTACAATAATATTTTTCCCGGCCCGACAAACACTGAATTCGGTCACTTGACCACTTGCTAGTTAATTCTAGCTGTTTTACAGGAGATCGGAGAGTTAAGAGAGGCATTTTACCTAAAAAGCATATTATTTATAACCTAAATTTCCCACACAAACAAAACATCAAGCTACTTGTGTCAGTCTATCAATACGATACAAATATACAGAAATCTGCTTTATCGACTATTATAATCAGTAAAACTCTATGTGGCCAGCCTGTAATCTGTAATTAAAATACAAGCTACAAAAATGCTACGCTAGATGGCAGTAGCCTTCGCTTTTTAAACATTATTTTAATTATTTTAGGCCTCGCAAGTTTTTTTTATTAGTAAGAAAAAACCTAACATACGAATAAATGCTGTTTAAAAAAACTCCTTTAAATTTTAATACAAATAAATACAAAGATGAGATAAAATAGAACTTTAATAAAATGGATCCCAGATCAAGCAAGACCGCCGAAAACGAACCAGTTCGGAACAAACGTTCCTTCGTCAGGGAAAGTATAAGCTTTCCCTGACGAAGGAATCTATGTAAGATCTATGCAATATATGTAAGATTGCAATCTTGCAAAAAAAAATAGATGTCATAGAGAAAGATCCTAGCTATTAGAAAGCATAATTTCAGAATTTAAAATCTTCAAGATTGAGGTAGGTAAATAAAAAATATTATTAACACAGAAGATGAATAGAAGAGGGCCCGAAAGCGTGCCTTGTGGTATTCCAAAGTCGCTTTCCAAAGTGGAAAAAATCACAAAGTTTTTGTTAATTTGAGTTAGCCTGAGGGGGTCAAAGGCTTAACAGAAGCATTCCAGACGAAGAAACAGACTTTTATTCAGAAAGCCAGTACAAAGACTGTGACTATCAAACAAAATTCTATCGGCAATTTCAGTACCGCGTCCCAGTTATAATATTATGTGGGTTAAGCAAATGCAGAAACTATGTGAGGAGAGTGAGAAAATGGACCAAGGCAGTGGTGCTATGCTAAATAGGATGCCTGGAGGCGTCTTGTCCTTCTTGGAATTGAGGATGAAAGTTATTATAATAGTATTATGAATTTAATGGGTTGGGGCTTTCCAAATTATAGATATGATAATGATAAGAAGAACTCGGTAAAAGTGATTTTGAAATAGATATAGGTACTTAATATTTATTTACTTAGAAATGTTTAACTCGATGTTCCAAGTGAATTTGTTTCCGAGCCTTTGAATTATTATTTTAACAGTTTGACTAGAGAAAAGGCCAGGAAGCCTTGAGGAAAATATTACCCAAGGAATCTATATCATTGAATGCAGTGTAGAGGGTCTTTGCAGGAAAGGAAGGAGAGGAAGTTATGGAAAGGAAAAACATAAGAGGAGTGGGTAAGCGTAAGAATCAAGTGATCAATGTATCCAAGAGTGACGGACGTATAAATCTATCCCTCCCACTGCAGCGCAAGGCGATATTCCAAGAGAGTCTTGCTGGAGAGGAACAAACGGTCTCCCTTAACCAGTCTCTCCCAAACTGCAACTGCCGTCAAGACCCGGACAAACCTCACCCCATGAGCCCAGGTGCAAAGTCACCAAACGCATCTAATCACCCCGGTTGACTTATGGCAAAGATATTGGTTATCCAATAAAACAATAGTTCCCGGGTCGACTGCATCTATATCGCCTCCCAAATTGTAAATGGTTTCGGACGAACTGACGTGGAAGAAAGAAGAAACTTTCATATTGTGAGGAGTGATGCATCCAGATGTATATACATACAAAACATTAATTTGTCAAGTCTACTAAACTCAATAAGCAATCTGTGTAAAATACCCATTAGGTACGAACACAGTTTAAATTAGTTTAAAATATACAGATTTTAATGCAGTTTTCATGTTGGACACTAACCTTCATCCTTTTTTGTGAGTTGCAGCTTTGCGGAATGATATAAACTTGTTGAGCTGTTTTCCAAATTAGTTCTTTTGATAATCTTAGAGGAAATCTTAAGGGATCCTGGCAAATAATTTTTTTTTTCATAACAATTCTAAGGCACTTCGTAGCCTAGAAAGCAGAGGCTTTATACAAACAAAAATTAGATTAGTTCTTGAGTTATACAAATTTAGTATCCCAAGTGCCCCGAACTATGCAACCCTTTTTGGGGAAGAGGCTTAAATACACAGAGAAATAGGATATTAAAGTAAGATTATTGATGAAAAGTAAATATAATATGGCCATCCACATCTATTAAAATATAATATTTTTAAATGAAATATCGATTATGAATGTTAGTTTCTCATCAGTGAGATGAAAATCTTAAGCTCTAAAATTAGTAACAAATTAATGTACTTCGATTATATAATGTATACAATATGTTTGTATTATTATAGCTTACTATTTTTGCTTTATACTGTCACTTCAATATGTGCTTTTTAATTTTTTGTCATATTAATATTTTTCTTTTCTTAACTATGTACATTCTTATAGTGAAAGATACTCTCAGTATTGTCCTGGTGTAAGACCACCATTCAGAATTGAAACGTTGCTTGAAATGGCATTAGCCGTATTTTTTAACCAGATCTGAATAGCCAGGTACATCCCCACCTTCCTCTTCCCTATCTCCTTCCCCTCCCACTACCTTCAGCCTCACAACATACCCCAATTGGGGATGCCATAGTCCCACAGGCTCCAGACGGGAGCAGTTGGGACTCTTGTGCGGTATTCACGTAAAAAAAAAAATCTTTCAAATTATTGCAATTCCTATGTAAAAGCCGTTAATCGGCGTTAATTCATAATAAATAAATAAATATAAATACATTAAATTGTTAGTTCTTTATTATAATAAAATACGAGAAAATAATCCACGTTTAAAATTTCATTTTTATTTTTTTTAGTTTATTTATTTCATTAATGAATTTATTTATTTCAAAAATTTATATCATTTTATTTAACATTTATGTCATTAACTTTTGAAGGTATGCTCATCAATGAAATATTAGTCATTGAAGAATATGATACTAATAAATCTAAACGAAACAGGAAAAAGAACAAGACCCAGAAAATAAAAAAGGTAATGGTCACAAATGGGAATCGAACTTAGGATCTCTTCGTACAGGGACAATGTATCAATCGGCTCGGCCATTGAGACCTAACTTTATACGTGATTTTTGAAATATGGAAAAAAATTGTTGAAGATGGAATTGTTAATTCCAAAGTTGAAAAATGATGTTGACAAAAATTACAAACATAATTAAAAGTACAGGAAAGACTTTAATTAATTTTCATTTTAGATTTATTAGTATTATCTTTTTCGTCAATGATTAAACATTTTTTTTAATATTGAATTATCAACCCGCGTAGATCAAGCCTAAATATAACGCATTAATTGTATGTTGTTTTATTTTCCCATGATAGGTTCACAATAATCGTTTTTATGATTTTTATGATAGATTTTCAAAAGTAAACAAAATGTTAAAGGAACTGAATTGGCTAACCGTGAAACAGATGCTGACCTTGAATAGGATGATATTTATACATAAAATAATTAACAACGTTTTACCAAAATACTTTTCAAATAAAATTAAATTCAACAAGGCCATTCACCGACATAAAACAAGGACGTGCAAAGAAATCAGCCTTCAAAAAAAGGACAGTTTACTGTGCAAAGGGATGAGGTTATATAACAAGCTACCAGAAACTTTAAAGTCCACACCAATTGGAAAGTTCAAGACGTATTGTAGGATCTACATAAAACTACATAAATTTAGTTTGGAATATGAAATATTATAATTTATTAGAAATTTGTCAACTTAAATGTACAAATTACTAAAATAAAATTAATACATAAATAAACGTAATCGGTGTAATGATGTCTTAGTTGGGGTAGATTAGAAATTCCTCCGTAGAATTTGTATACACCGGTGAGTAGGCAGTATACTTAGGGCATGCTAACAGCTAACAGCTAACAGCTCCGATATCCCGCTGAAGATGAGAATCGATTTAAAGCGTTTTATAACGAGGTTCAGCGCCAGCCCTTAATTTCTCGCTGGAAATTGCCAGGGGTGATATTTCAGAAGAGACGACATCCGTCTTCCCATCTATTAGATATTTCACGAAACTGCCTTAATGTACTGCGCGTTTTACAGAGAAAACTCTACAAATTTACATTGATCTGATAGCGCGACAACTTGAACATTTTATTTATTATTTACGTGATTATTTTATCACACAAATGAAAACCGATTAACCCAGGCCTCGATCACATTTTTAGAAGGGTCAAAATATTTCGGTATTTCAATGAAATCCAAATAAATAAGATATTTCTGAAAGTATCCAAAAACTAAAAACTGTTTTGGAAAAGTGATAAAATATGATTTCAAATTTTATAATTCGAAATAAAGATAAAATATAATTTTCTTAAATATTATAAATTTTGCATGAAACATAAAAAAGTTTTAAAAATCACTCACCTTACGCTTTTTCTAATTAAAATTACTGATAACGATAAAAAATAACAATATAAACATAATTTATTAGTAAACTCACTTTTTTGTCGTTTCATGTAAAAATTATTAACAAAAAATTCTGAAGGTTTCATGATTTCTTTTCAAATTGCGGTCGGGAACTTTGGTATACATTTTAATGTATACCAAAATATGGAATAAAGGAATAAAGGTATAAATTTTAATTATTTTGCGGTTTACTTTTATAATTTAATATAAGCCGTGGTATTTTCTCTTTCTAACAAAGTTTAGATCGTATTTGTAACCACGATAGTAAGGGAGACACAACGATTTCTGTGAGACCCACATGGGTTGTTCCGAAAATCGAACACATTCAACATGTTTCAAACAGATCTTTTTCAACATTAAATTTCTCTAATAAATCCTATATCCAAACAGATTTCGATTGTTTAGTTAGCCAGCAAAAGAAAATATTTTTCAACTGAAAACTTTTAAGAGTAAATTTGAATTAGATTCTACCGTCAAGGTAGTCCTTATATATTTAAAGTTCTTTGATTATCATCAGCATCATTACATAGTATAAAATGAAGTCGTTCAAAATGTATGTGCCCGTTAATCTTTTAAACTACGCAACGGATTTTCATACGGTTTTCACCAATAGATAGAGTGATCGAAGAGGAATGTTTATATGTATAATATGTGTAAATTATATTAGAGAAAAGCCGAGAAATTCAAAGAAAACATATTTTTGTGCGATTTAAAACGGCTGGCGGGCCGTACTATAGTCACTTTTGAAATTCGTTCTACGGAAGAAATTGGAAAATAGATGTCCTAGAGTAAGTAGGTATTTGATTTTCCCTTTTCAAATATCCAGTGTTGCATTGCAAGCATTGTATAATTAGTGGCGAGTTAATTAGTTAATATGTATAATACATGCTTATTATAGTAGAGAAAAGCCGATAAATTCAAATATTCAATTCAGGCAGCGGGCAGCTGGCAAGCGGGTGGTGTGGATTTTATAAAAATTGGGTAATGGCGTTGTGTTTTGTTAGCCACAGCAACGTGTGGCCGGGTCTGCTAGTTACTTTATAATTTGATTCTTGTTTTAAAACAATATTTAATTAATTTAGACAAATTCTGCTACAAAGGCAAACTTTGGAGTAGGTATAGATTATAGAAGTCAATGATTTGAAGACCTTGGATGATACCAAATACGTTGAAATAATTCAAAATAAAAGCTTAAAATGTACTTGCGTTTATTAACTGTAGGTATAATGTATGCATACACCAAATAAGAACATACGAACATACGTTAGTGTTCTCTTCAAATAGGCACAGTACAAACGAATACGTTCGTAGACGATTTTATTTGTATATAAGTTATACTGTATTTTGTAGGAATATGTTGGACGTATTTAAATAAACTGAAATATTTTGCTAATAACTGTGCCTACTTATATTTTACGCCTTATAAATTATATTTTTCACGGTCAGAATGAAGGTCCTCTAGCACCAAGGATCAAGGAATATTACTGGAAATAAAATAGGCGTATAGATTTTAACTTTTCTTTCTCGGAATTTATCCAGATTTTTTCATAAATAGTAAGTTTAGAGGTGGCCTATCAAAATACTAAAAAGAAAATTGGGATAAGTACTAAGAACAACTTTATTTGGGGGCGTAATAAAGAAATCGTATAAGTGGTAACTTTTATTGTTTGTTATAATTTATTTCTAACCTCGCTAGGACAAGTCTTTGATAAGGTTAATAATTTTATAAAAAATAATACTTTGAAATAACAGCATTGTCAAAATAATATTTCTTACAAACAATGGGTACCTACTAAGCTGAAGGAAGGTAAAAGACTCTATTATATGTTGTTGATCTTTGATTTGAAATAAACTATTATGCTATTAATTTAAAAGAGATAAAGATGAAAAGAAAAAATACTCGTATGTGCGTACACTATATTATTTATTATAAGCAATAATTATCAGCCTGAAACACTCATCAACATTGAAAAATCTTCCGAGAAAAGATACTTGCCGCCAACGGGACTTGAACCCGTGTCCTTCTGATTGCCGGTCAGCTGCTCTTGACCACTGAGCTATGGGGGCTTATCAAATACCCGCCAAATAATTCAATATATACTAGTGTTTCATTCAACGTTTCGTTTTGCTTATAATAATTGTTACCCTTTGTGC
The DNA here is from genome assembly GCA_929108145.2 of Limnephilus rhombicus. Classification (NCBI taxonomy): domain Eukaryota; kingdom Metazoa; phylum Arthropoda; class Insecta; order Trichoptera; family Limnephilidae; genus Limnephilus; species Limnephilus rhombicus. Next base: position 41,182,615 of record OV815278.1, read on the forward strand.
TATGCATAAAAATCTTGTCTAAACGTTAGTTTATAAATTAAAAATAATAACTATATTATTTTGTTAATTTAAAAAGGATAACAACAATACATGTATAATACAATATGCTATTAATTTAGAAAGGACCAAGGCGAAAAAAGTGCTGGTAATTCTCGGCTAACACAAATAATTTTACAAAATTAAGCAATTAGATGACTTAATATGTTCTGGAAGACCATAAAATAATTATGTGGTAACCTTCGAACACGGCCTCAAAAGAGTTTTGGTTTCCAGCTAAATTATTTCAATCTTTAAGTTTGCCAATGCCTTAAAACGTTTCCTAAAATTCTTGTGATATATTTCCCCTGGTTATACTCCGCATGAACAAGTAAGCTGTTGTGAGATGTTCCTAAAAAAGATAACGTTCTTGAATCTTGAAAGGTTCTTCTAGAGCAATTTGTTCAGGGATCTCTTATCATAAGTGCGGTTAACTCAAATTCCTCGTGTTACCCAGATACAATCTCAATCTCCTCCCATTATCGCAATACTTAAAAGTAGTTACCCAACTCACGTTATGAATTCCTGATCACTCTGTTTTGTCGATCACATCATCTCACCTCACTCACCCTTGAGGCGTAGAGCCTACAAAGCTCCCTAAGCCTCTTTAATGGATGCCCAAATAGCCTTTCAATAGCTTCGACTTTCTCTCATCGTTTTTCCCCTCCAGGAGGATCGTTATGGGATCTACAGGGGTTGTTATTATGTCTTATATATTAGAAGACCATATTGGCTAGTAAAGAAGCGGTTAAGGGAAAAAAATTGAGAAAGAATTATCCAGACGTTAACTAACTGGTGCGGAGGATATGGGCCAATAAGGGAGATAACAGAATCTGATATGAAGCCTATTCCGCTCCCAAAAGGCCTAAGTTAGCTTTTGGAGTTTGCAATAATCATCGCTAAGGAAACCCGAGAGGGTAATCTCGATTGAATCCGGCACAAGTATTGGCATTTCAGATTTTCATATTGGGAGCGTGAATTACTTTAAAAGGTATCTCCGAAATGTCGCATGGGCTGGTCCCATATTATTTATTGAGCACTCCTTAAAGTTGTCAAATATCACTTGACCCCTGTGAGGTGCTTCCCCTATACTTGTGCTCTTCTGAACCTGTTACATGCATAATTTATATTCGTATACTCAAAGGAATACATTTTCAATGTAAAGTATTATTTACATAGCTTTTTCTATCCGGAACTTCCATGGAACATCATATTTACAGCTCACAACTTGTGGCGATGAGCAATGAAATATTTATTGAATATTAAAAACTACGCTATCTTTTAGTGTTTTTACATCGCATCTACTCATTTTTAAATACATCCAATTGAATTTCATTTTGGTTTTCTAGATTGCATGAGTGTATGAATTATGTTGAATTTTGGAAGTGGAAATTAACCCACTTCCTGCCATCCGATCGAGCTGAAACTTTTCAGATTTATTTTTTTTAGACTCATTGACAATAACAATGTATTCTATCAATTTTTTGTGACAATCACGCACACAAGCGGACATACACGCATTTCTCATAAATTTGATGACATTACGGCAGATAACGTACGAAGTAAATAACAATTTTACTCAATCGGGATTTTTTTCCCCAATCAAACCAACATAATAAAATTAAAAAAACTGTTTTATCTGTTAATTTTTGAAATATTCAATTACGGGCTTCTTCCGAAATATGTGCCGAAAAATATTGAAAAAAACAACATGGCGAATGTTTTTATATTTCCAAAAATCTTCACTGTTATTGATGGATATGATATTCTGGATAAGGACAATTGTAGTAATGAAAAATAAAGGCAAAAAAGTTTCGCTAATTTCAAGATGCAGAGCTTCCGGATTGAGAGTTTTACCTGCCATTGATATACCAAACACAGCTTTTTGGCCTCATTCACAAGATATGCACTGGATTTTTAGAAGGAACACTGAAGAAAAATACCTTTCATCCTAAAATACCGCAAACACCGCAGTCGAGATTTCATAAACCTTGTTCAAGAAACGTGTTTTGAATTTCATTCCATTCCCCAACAAGACAAAGTTTTCCGAGTAACAATTAAAAGTCAATCAATTTTATGTATCTCATCTAAGATTATTCTCATGAAACCAAGAACTATCTCCCAATTACGTGAGGCTTTTAACTAAGCCTACGTTTATAGGGGATAAAACACTGTGTGTTCCGAGATTTTTAGGCTTTTAAGGTTAATGTGAGTACATCCTTATCTGGCAAATAAAAGAAAGTTATCAAGGTATAATAACCCTAAAAAGGGAATGAAAGAATCCTTTGTATACAAACATTTCTTATACTTTCGTTGTTCGTATCTTGGTTTAGTGGACGAGTAGTTACAAATAATGTTGTGAGCGGTAATATAATAATAATATCTGAATGTATTCGACAATAAACACGTTTCAAACATTAAATCTAAGGACCTGTTTTATATCAACTTAGGATTAGGGTGTGTTTGGTTTTTTTTCACGAGAGCTTTGTGTTTGGTGACAAACTTTCTGGCTCAAATAATCACCTGTAGTAAAATACTTTTTTATGCGAGCGTAAAATTAATAAATTGCTTGTTTTTATGGGAACCTTCGTTAAATTCCCTCAAAGTCATCTTAATCGTCATTAACTAGTCGTCATTAATTGAAGGGTTGGGGTGGTAATCAGCTGTTTCTTAATCTCGCTGATTGCATTTAAATTATTTATTGTAAATCATAATAAAAATTATTTTTAAAAAGTAAGACGTATGCATAATTGTTTCAAGTATTTATAAAGCAATTAAGATTAGTTATATTGTTTTTTAATTGGGCAGTTACAAAATTTGAATCGTTAATGCGGCGTTTCATACACTACATTTTTTATAAATCTGAAGAAAAAATTACACATTTTTGTAAGGAATAGATATGGGAAATGTCTCAATAAGTCAAGAACGTACCCAATGAGTAACGGAAAAAATTGAACATTTATTGCAGTCAGGCGTGAATATCTAATTATCAGGTCGAAATCATATTATATTATAGCGTTTACATCATATTATAATGTTTCATCACTCCTTTCTAGTGTAAAGTGAATTTGCAGCTCTAAGATAATCTTAAAGCAATTAGTATGAGATAGTTAAAACCCAAACATTTTAGTTATTCAATCTCAGCATCAGTTTAAAGTGCTTTTAACCTATTCATTCTAGTATTCAAATTTAAAGTAACAAGAAGTCAAATAATAACCCTTGTATTTATATTCCAACTACGCTATTTAATGCGATCTATACTGAAGTTTGGTTTAGCGTAGAATAGAATCTACATTGAACCTGAAAGCGCTCGACAGAATACAAACTTACCTTCCCTGTTCCCGACTAAATGTGTATAACCGCTAATGACACACCAATGGGAATATTCCAGGCTAGGTGGGTTGGGCACCATCTACAATCTACGAGAGAATTAGTTACATTTCGATTCCATCCAAATTAATCGTGAGCACCGCTAAATTTGGGAATACCTTATATTCCGTAATGTTGGCGGCGCTTAAATTCACTTTAGAATTTCAGGCCTGGCAACCTCGCATTTTAATAAATTCAATTATGAACGATAAACACGTATTACCGAGCAGCGGAATAGTTGGGAATTATGGGATAACTTGGCTACGTTGATTACAAGGTTGTTATAATTAATGCAAGGGAATTGAACCGGAGAGTAAATAAGTGCCCATCCCTGCCCAGGAAATCTATCACGGAAGGTGTCTAGCTATCACTTTGTAGGTATTAGCAGTAGTGTTCTGTTGTCGAAAGGTATTAACTCTCGATTACTAAAATTCATTGAATTGTATAATAATAATAACGATAATATTGGATATACGGATGATTTCCACAGCTCTCTTTTGTGAAAAATCGTCCCAAATTCACTGAAAAATTTTGTCGAAAAACTTGCAGAGGAAAATAAGTAATTTTAAAAAATAAAGGTAATGATATGAAAACCTCCGTAAATAGGGAATGATAGCGAAGAACGTACCTTTATAATGTACTCAATACAAAGGCATGCATAGAAAAGTAAACCCTATGGGTTGAACGTAGCGAAGTCCTGTTTTAAATGGACCATTTTGGTTTTTATATGTCTGCACAATTGTTACGTACTAATACCAGTTCAATATGGTGGCCGTGCTGGATACTACCTTTTTATCTCACCAGGGTTCGCATGATCATGGTTTCCGCTACAAGCTGTCAAATTAGAATTATCAATTTTATGGTATCTACTTGTCATTAAGGCGGAGAAATTTCTTTGGATGAATTTTAGAAATCCTTGTTTGAAATTTCATGGTTTCTAATTAAGTAGGTAGGCATTTAAGATCATACTTACCAATCTTAAGATTTCAGAGGAAATTTTGGTTTTAATTTATTTAATAAGAGAAAATTAGAACCACGCCTTTTGGATGGGAGATCAATTTTTCACTGAACTACTTGTTATACAGAAATAAAAAAAAGTATGCGGACAACAAAAAATTAATTATATGGCCGGTCAGTGGTCGAGTGGGCATAACGCTTGGGTCCCCCCTGGGCGTCGCGTGTTCGATTCCTCGGCTGGCTAAGTCCTCCATCACAACACAAGCAACTTTTTCGGCTTTCTGTGGTGGTAGTAGGAGATTTTCAAACATTGTTGGATTATTCGTAACCCAACAATGTTTGACTTAAAAAAAAAAAATTTTAATTTTTTTTTTATTATACAAGAAAATCGATATGAATTTCGAACAAGGGTTGTAGACAACGGGTATATTGGAGAGAGTAGGGGAGTGGGTTAAAAATAATGTAAATATCTTAATTGTGCCAAACCACTCGCTAGAAGCTTTATTCAGAGATATTACGATTTGAAACCCAAAAGTAGGTATGCTTTTTAAAACCGTGAAAGTTACAACAGGTTTCACAAATTTGAATATTTAATAACAAAAAATACAGTGGTTTCTATCAACTTTGCAAACCCATTTACTAGCCGAATTTTATCTTTAAAAAAAATCTCGATTCAATTACTCGAAAGCGCCCGAAAAAAATTCCAATCTCGCACAAACTGGGTTAACCGCCTGAAATTTTGTTTTGGTCGTCGAAAATGATCCCTGGAGAATTCAATATTTATTATACTCCACATGAATCGTCAGCAGTAGTACTTCGAACAAAATTGATGTCGCGATAAACGCATGAAATATTGATTCCCTAATCCCTCCCATCCTTGCCACTTGCTATCTCTCACCGGGAACCACCCCATCCCCCTCGCCCTATCTCATTATTGTAAATCCGACCAACTTTTCGGTAGCATTCCAGTAAACATATTTACCCAGGCATTCTGGGCGGGGGTAGGCTGCATTCCGCTTAAACCGATTTGCATGTCGATTCAACAATTTGGCGTTACGCAGATTAAACATTAAATACTTTATTAGAATCATACCCAAATTATGTTTTCCAAATACTTTGAGAGGCTTTCAAAATGTTGAACTTAAGGAGAATGTGAAAAATTTGACTGACTTTTTTTATGTGGATACCGCACCCGAGTACCAAATATTACTCCCTGCTAACCGGTTTCTGTGAAACTATGGCATCCCGAATTGGGATAAGTTGTGAGTGAGTTGTGTAGGTTATAGGAAATGGAAGGATACAGTAAAGAAGAAGGTAGAGAAATACCTAGCTATCCAGAGCTGGTCACCAAACACGGATAAAACCATTTCAAGCATTTTTTACCAATTCAAATGGTTGTATTTTACCAGGGCGATACTCGGAACGTGCCTACGAAAGGATGTAAGGGAACCTTTGTCAGAATAAAGAAGAAATGAACTCCACGCTTGGCTTTGTAAAATTAGCAATAGCTCCTTCAAGTTTTATTATTTGAACCACCAGGGTCATGTATTGTCATATTTTTCATCAATTACAAATCCTCATAAATCGATCAATCTGATTTTTTTTATGATCAGACATATAATATAAGCAGATTGAGCAAGACAGAACACCAAGCTTTCTTTCTTTATAGAAAAATGAAACAATACAACTTTGTATTGTTTCATTCTTTCTTTACATTAAAACGTTTACCATAGATGGTCCTGTAGGTGTAATTTAAAACCAATCCAAACAGAAAACCGGCGAATAGTTCACCCTTTTCCGTGTTCAATAGGAGGCAACCATGCCTCGAAATCAACACGGGTTTGTAACGCCATTACTTCTGCAAACCCGTGTTCAGTAGAAGGCAAGCGGCATCCTCACGGATAATACAGAACGTTCGTGCTGTCGTACTTCAATGCACGGATAATACAGAATATTCATTTTTTTTAACGAATAGACAATCAAATATGAGATTTATCGGAAGTACCAATCTAATAAAATAAATTTTCGTAAAAATAAAAACATAAAAGTACCTACTTAAAATTATTTGGTTGAGGTTCAAACTACAAAAGCTGCATGTCATCATAATTTAGATATAAATCCCAGGTTTTGAATGGTTTGTTTGGCAAAGCAGGGTTTGTCTAGCGGGTATGTGTAATTATTCCAATACATTTGTTTCCATGTCTGCTGTTATAAATACAGGTACAAACTTGTCAATAATACATTCACTTAATATCATGAATAAATTATTGTTTTATATGGCGATAATATTTTTTATGTTTCATTCACCGCCGAGGACGCGTGCCTCGTACTGAACACGGGTTTGGAAAGAGAATAATTGGCATTACAAACCCGTGCACAATATTCCGTTCTTCGTCGGCCACGTCTTTAGTTTCACGAAAGAAAGAGATAGGTTTGTTCCGATTTCGAATGGTGAACTCTCCCAAACGTAATACTAAATAAATGGCAGTTATTTCACAGAACGTAAAAAAATATTGATTCAAAGTTAATATTCAAGTTCCGTGAAGGCTCTATTAAAACAACTGGCCAATAATGGTATAATAACAGAAGTTGAAACTAACTTTCTCGGAACTTGAAAATTCATCTTGAAATTTGATGAATTATTCAAGTTTTGTGAAACAGCTGGCATTAAGTTTAAAAAAAGCACTGCATTTTAATCAGGCATCAATAGGTATTCAGATAATCAATTTATAGCTCCATTTAAAGGTACTATCAACCTGAAATCCCGCTCTAATATGAAGTTAAAAAAATATACTTAAAATTTATTTTCATTGAAAAAAAATTGAGATACTTCCAGAAACTTAATTTCTTTTACAAAAAATTAAATCGGCTACCATGGTCGAGGGTAAGGCTCTCGACTAGCAATCCGAAGGTGGCAGGATCAAATCTTCAAAACTTACTTTGATCAATTTGTGTTATTTCACAATTAATTAAATAAAAATAATATATGGAATATTTGCGGTACATTCTAGATTGGAAGATATTCGCTGTATCGCCCTGGTGCAAAACCACCATTTGAAACTTTGCTTGAAATGGCTTTAGACGTGTTTGGTAACCACATCTGAAAAACTATCTTCCTCTCTCCTCCCTACTATCTTCAGCCTCAAAATATACCCTAATTGGGGATGCTAAAGTCTCAATGGCTAAAAAAATAATTAAAAAATAATTAATAATTAATAAATATTCTTCATATTAATCATAAAGGAAAACGTTTAGATAACTTAGAAGCTTTGGAAATTAAAAAATCCCTTAAAAATAATGAATCTATTATCAACAAACAAAAAATATTGTCATATAGCCCAATCATGGATTTGTTCCCCTGCCCACCCGCTCTACACTAATACCTACCCACCCAATCTACATTATTAACTAACAACGGCTCTACCCCCACCATAATAAAACATTGTTCTAAACTGTCAAATTGGTATAAGCTTTCCCTGACGAAGGAACGTTTGTTCCGAAACCGGTCGGATTTGCACATTATATAAGTGGTTTATACAAAGTTGTATTGTTTCATTTTTATAATTAAAAAATCATTCCGAAGCGGATCTGCCTCTTGGTATCGGGAGTACAGAAGTGTGTGGGGGTGTTTGGGTGGCAGGTTGTGCGGAGCTGCGGCAGGTGGGGGTGGGGGTGGGTGTAGAAGGAAATGGGGTGTTACGGTGAGATTTCAATCATTATTACTGAATGCGTAAAGTACGAGAAAGGTGCTTATATGAGTTCGTTCAAGCGTGGAGTCAATATTTGAACTCCGTGCGAATGACAATAATATTTAATATTGCCAACCGGGATTGCTTCATATTCGTTCCTGTCTGTCAGTATCTGTCATTATGTATAGGTATTATTTATTAACATTTATTGTGTTTACTGTGTTTACCACACAATAGTCCCAATTCTATGAGGGTATGTTGTAAGGCTGAAGGTAGTGGGGAGGGGAAGGAGATGAGGAAGAGAAAGGTGGGGAAGTGATGGCTATTAAGATGTAATCACCAAACATGGAAAAAGCTATTTCATTTTAGTTTTTATTACTGTTTCGGCTTATAAGGCCAGTTTCAAACTGTGGTAAACCAACACATCTATCGGATATGCCGGATCTGCCCTGATGATGGACATTGCAACTATATCCGAAACGTTGGCTAAAGAAGGAGGTAGCGCAACACGGCATAACACCTCAAAAACAAATAACGAAAATTGGTAAAACCATTTTGAGATGATTTATTTATATAATTCTTAATAAAAAATTTTGAAGGTGTCTAAATTGATTTATTAGCGGTTAAACCAATTAACTGAGAAAATCATTGAGACAGTACTCTGTTATATGGTGTACCGTGAAATTTGTTTCCCTCTCTCTAAATGTTAATGTGTTCTTAATTATTTAATAATGATGTTATGAGTTTTTTAAGTGTGTTATATTTTTTAGGTTTTGTAAACATACTAAGATGTGAAGAATAAATAATTAGTATTGTATAAGGGTCATTCGTGCGTTCATTCATTTCTAATTAATAAAGCCAATTTAATCTGTAGTGGTTTAGGTTTGTTATTGTTAAGTGAAACATGGAAGGCTGTACAAACTGAAATGTTTCATTCCGGTAAATATTAAAAAAATTATTTACTTATCTCTAGCAGAATCAACTTTACGGTATGGATTAACCACTCGGGGACACTCTTGCAAAACTAATTTAAACCACCTACAATCAGTACAAAATGCTATGGTTAAAGTATTAATTCAAAAACATAATATTTTTTCACAAAGACGAAACATATCATTGTTGTATCGGAATTTAACAATATTACCGGTGCAGGCCTTATTATGGTACAAAATATTGATTCAGCATATATCTGAGCGTGATTATTAGAGGAAAGTAGAACATGAACATAGTACAAGCTTCACAAAGAATAAAGGAATGCTTGTTCCAAAATATAAGCCGGTCAAGAGCAGCTGACCCGTTTCCTTCTGATTGCCGGTCAGCTGTTCTTGACAAGTTAAGGTTCAAGTCCCGTTGGCGGCAAGTATCTTTTCTCGGAAGATTTTTCAATGTAGATGAGTATTTCAGGCTGATAATTATTGCTTATAATAATTGTTATAATTAATACATTTAATATATTTTTTAGAAATAAAACTTTCTTAAAATAAAAGACGCATTTATTTGGTTTTCGACGATGCATGCAGAAAAATGACATATTTAACTCATTTTTGGATTGATTGCCCTTTGCAGCATTTCAAATTTCCGCTTTCGATTTGTCAGTATTTTTAAACTACATTTTTAAATCCGAAAACGGAAAACCTTTTGGACAAAATAAACCGTTTTGAATAAATTACCATAAAATATTATCAGTACTAAATAACTTTACTATTACCCTTTCCGCTACAGGATCCTCCAGAGGATCCAAAAAATATCAGGGACCCTCACCTGATGCATGGAATTAACTAGAAAGAATGATGTGAAATGGGAGATAGCACAATGAGCTCACGGGAAATACTCGTATGTCCTCCCCGCTTTAATAAATTATATAAAATAATCGTTAAATAAAACCTTTGCTCATTAATTGACTAATTTCTGTTGAAATATCATTATAAAATTGTGTGACAAGTTAATAAATGATTTTTGCGTGCTTGGTTTTTTTTTTTATTGGTAATCTAATGAATTGGTTGAATAAATGTTACTACCCGGCTTCTCCGGAGTTTCAACGCACATTTATAAAAAAACGAGTGTTCTTTAAACCACACGACTGAAGTAAAACTTCTTTAGCTCCTTCTATATGAAAGGAAGAGAGAAAGAATAGGCTTGCACTGTGTCTTAGATATACGAAACGTAACTGGCTATGAGAGAAAGAAAATGTGTGCTCGCATCTCTCTTTCTTGCCCCTACAGTAATATACGAAACGTTACTCTCTCTCTTTCTATCTTCACTAAGTTATATCTCCCTCTCAACTACCGTTCGCCTCGCTTTTCGTAACGCTCTCGTCACGCATTGACCAGCTTACTCCCCAAGTCAAGCGTGCGTAAGGAAGTTTTACTTTAAAAAATCACGGAACCACAATATAGCATTGAATCTTGGATATTTCAAAGTTACGAGTATATAGCGCACGGTGGATACGAGGTGTGAACTAGTATGTGAAAGTTGTTGACAGGGAAATTCCAGAAAATATGATCTTCCAGATTTTCTATCATCCAGATTTTTTTGCTTTGTATTAAGAATTTTTCATCAAATTACATCATAACTTTGACGATTTATATTATATTTCATAGCAAAATAAATCGTCATATTGCTAAGAAATATAATATAAATTTATTTATTTTTATTCGTCCATCATATTTCAAAGTCATTTTTCAAGTTCTGTGAATGTTCAAGTTCAAGTTAAAATTCGAGTTCTATTATTATTTCATGGACCCGTTGTTACTCAGAACTCAAATAAAAATAGAAACTGAATAGAACTTTATCAGAAATAGAAAAAATAACTTCTAAATTGGATGAATTGTTCAAATTCTGTGAAACAATCCGTCCTGTGTAATCCGTTACGTGAGTGATTATTAATCATTATTGCAATAATTACCTACCTAGGTAAACAAAATATTCACCTACCTTAGTTCATTATACCTAGGTAACTAATTATCTGTTACACGGGGTTCATTAAATAATACATAATTATGACGATATTAACCTTAACTAAATATTCTTAAGCCTGGCTTACTTCTCAGAAATGTATTTCATAAAACAAACAACAATTATATTTATTATCTGCCTAATTGTATCGTTCTATCGTACGGTGGAACGACCACATGGTACCAATAGAAAGGAATTTGCGATTTCGTAGCTAATCTTTATAACATCTTAGGCCCTTTGTCTGCGGAAATTCATTTCAAGGTATTTGGCTCCTTGTAAACAAAGCAAACCATTCAATATTATTTTTTCCCAAATTTTAGTAAACATTTTGTGGGTATACATAATTATAATAATGACAAAAAATAACTTTATTTTAAATCTTTATTATATACAGGGTGTCCGGGGGTACAGTGCATTAACTTCGGGAGGGGATTATACATATACATGATGGTAGGAGTAAAAAAGATTAACAACTTTTTTCCGAAATTCCAACATTTTTTTCCCATACAAAAAGACGTACCTACTAAAAATCCTTAGTGTGAGGTGCGATCTTACTTGCTGAGAGCCTGCCGGGCCCCCGACTCGCTTGTGATTGGCCCGTATCGGACTAATTTTATCCTGTTACCCAGTGGCGGTCCTTCCCTCAGGACAATTGGTCAAAAACCTCCCAAAATTATAAGATGACAGTAAAACAATATTATTATGAAATATTAATCAAATCAAAACAAAACTGGTATTATTCTAATGTATTTGAAATGTACCGCGAGAGAAAGCCGGCAGCGGCAAGCAGTGACATCTAACATCTTAAATGGAAGCTTCTTTTCCCACGCACTGCGATTGGCTGGGTCAAATTATGAAATGCCCTGGTATCATATCTTCTGTCTCTTTACGCACTAGAAAATAAATGAGATGGCACTATGTCCCTTTTTAAAAAGTTTTCGGATTCTGGAGACGGTTTGGGTCAGAGCCGTGAGGGAGAGAGAGTATCATTCGTCTGAAAGAGATGGTTTGATAAACGTAGGTTGATTTCGCATATTTTACGCTTGTCGCATGAAATAATTTACTATATTAAACGTAATTTGACGTATGTGGGTGAATTTGACTCTCAAACTCGTGAGGTTCCTACAAATGAATATTGTTATATTTAATATGACATTGTATCATAGGTAATATCATTTTTTTAAATGACCTTCCACTTCTGGACCCCTAGAGCCGCCTCTGCTGTTACCTCAAAACTACCCCTAAAAGTTGGAATTTCGAAAAAAGTTATTTTATCTTTTTTTACTTGTACTATCATGTAGAATCATCCCCCGAAGTTAATGCACCTCACCCCCGGACACCCTGTATATATCTTTAAGCAACTGGTTTCGGTGGGTTCGAAATGGGATAGGTCTACGCTCTACGCCTTATTAAAAAAAAACATTAAAAATACCTAAATAAAGCCAATTCACTAAATAAACATGTTTAAGTTGTCAAACAGTCCCATTTTTACCATATTTCCCTTCTCAACATCTACTTTCACCCCTTCCCTCTTAGGAACCTCGCTCCTCACCAAAGTTGATGTTGTATCTCCCTCTTCTACTTTTCATTTAAATACTCTAACTCTGTATTTTATTTTATATATTTTACTGACCTCTGATGAAGTTTCAGGTTGTACCGAAACCCGTTAGTTAAATATATATGACAAGATGGAATTAAAACAAAGTTTTGAAAATTGTCATTATTTCAGTAAATGGTTTGTTTAAAAATTGTCTGGTAAGCCATTCAATCCAACAGAAAAACTATTGAGGGAAAAATAATTATTGTGAAAGAAAAAAATTGAAACTATTGATGGAAAAGCGTGAAAATCAACAGAAAAAAGATTTTAAAATTTAGTTGGAGTTGATTGCAATTAATTTGAGTCATTTAGTATGGATCATAAATGATAAGGTTCCGTCATTTTTAAATATTTTTTTAGTTCGTACGTACAAGCGATTTTTTGAGATAGGTCGTAAAACTAGTTTGTCTCAGAATAAGTTTATAGCGGGATACGACATCATTTCAGGCAAGGGCTCAATTATGGCTTTTGTGGGACCTGAAAGAGGGTTGTGGATTTTTATAAAGAGTTTACTCTACGCATAAAGGTTTGGAAAAATATAAGGAAAACTCCACATCAACATTATGATCGCCCGAAAGAGGTTTTAGTATGAAAATGGGAGGCCTAGGTATGTTTAAACATTTAAACGTGCCTTTCCCGGATGTGAAATGTGTTAATATTCAGAGATTTATATTTTGACAGAAAGAAGTGTGTTTTTATTCAACAACAAACTGGGTCTGGCTAATATTAAAACCAAATTTAGCTGAAAAACGCGTTCAAATCTCGCATTCGTGATTCAGAGGGAGGCGTTTTATGTTCCGAGTTGGCAATAAAAATGATTTACACCTTACTGCTGATGATAAGCAAACATGTTGAGAAATCTGCCTTTCTTTGAAGCAAGTGGGCTCCCTCTGAACACAGTACACAGAACAAATCAAAAGGCCTCTTATATTCTCAAGTTCCTGAAATTAATAGACCGCGATAAAACTAAAATTAACACCAAAATACATTCAAGGAGAAAATAAGTTTGATTTACGCTTTAAACTTATGTAATAATATCAAGGCGGGTGTATTATTAAAACGGAACCCTTGTTTCTTCATACTGCCTTTTCCGTTACAGACTGCTTAAAGATATAAAGGAAAACAACCCTCTATTTAAGCGAAAAATTACTATTTAGTAATGTTTCACTATGCATATTTTAGAAGAAGTAACTTAAATATAATAAATAATGATATACACATTTAAATAGAGACACAACAAAAAATGGTAAATATGCAGTTAGTCCACCTCACGGATAATGCGGAACGTTCGTGTTGTCGAAGTTTGATGCACGGATAATACGGAATGTTCCTTTTTTAACTAATAGACAATCAAATATGACATTTGTCGGAAGTACCAATCTTATAAAATAAATTCGCTTTTCATCATACTTTAAAAAAACATCCCAGGTTTTGAATGGTTTGTTTGTCTAGCGGGTTTGTGTAATTATTTTAATACATTTCTTTCCATGTTCTACTGTTATAAATACAGGTACAAATTTGTCAATGACGCATTCACTTTGTTTTACGCAAAAATATTTTTTCTATGATTGGCAGCATTGTCTATGAAATGTTAAAATAAAAACGATGGATAAACAATGGCGTTACCGCGAGAGTGAATTAATTTTAACAAAATTAAAATGTTAAATGCATATTTTTTGCATGTTTTTTGATCTCCCCCGACATAAATACTCACTTTTCGTAATAATAAAGCTATATCTAAGTGTTTGGATAAAAAGTATTCCGTATTAACGAGTAAGCGGTTTAATGCATAAATAATCAAAAAATAATACCTCATACATGAAATTTAGATTTTGAAAATAAATTTAACACTCCATCAGCTAACATTCTACTTTCCTTGTTTAAAACCCACATGTATTTTTATGTTCGAAAAGTCAATATGTAGACCTTCTCAAATTCTTGCAAGTGAAAAATAATGAAAATTCAATTTAATGAGTAAACACAATTAAATCTAAGAACGTTAAATACTTGGGGCACATAATTACTGAAAACCTCTCGGACGACGGTGATACTGAACGACACAAGAAGTATCAGCATAGGTACTGTCTAATGTGATTGCCCGAAGATTCTTCCACTGCAACAATAATGTAAACATGACATTGTTTAAGTCATTTTCACTAACCCAGGTTGTTAATAGACGTACATATCTTAGATACTTTAACCGGTGACTCCTGACATTACTTAGAGTAAAAAAATTAAAGTTAATTTTGGTCTCCAGTGACTTTTTAGATGTCAAGTGTTTTTCAGAATTTTTCTCTTGAAAATCAAACAACAAAAAAAAATTCTTCCACATGTCGTCACTGGTCACTCGGCGGAATAACCAACCAGCTCCTCACCACTCCTCTTAACTGTTCAATATCCACTGATTTTTTATTACTTTAGTTTTTTTTTAATCTACAACGACACTCAGGTATTCTCCATTTTCTTTTTACAGTCAATAACATAATATTAGATATTTTTGTTTTGAATGTGCCTTGATGGTAGGGTTGTTGTCATTTATTCAAAAATGAGATAAACAGGAGAAATGGGACGATGGTTCAATCAGATGACATTGCGGCAGAGTCTCATGTCTTTATGACAGGTGTTGACAGCGAGGGTGGAAATACCTAGAATATGCTACATTGCTTTTCCTTGATTGATGTCAATATAAATATCATATTATTTTACTCCGATTTTGGAAACAAAAATGATTGAAGGAATGTAAAAGCAATGACAACCTCCGTCATATCTTTGGTTGTTTTTTAAGGTTTGGATTCTATATATGAAAAAAAAAACTTTATTGATTTTCCTGGAAAGATATCCCTTTGTGGTTTGACATTAATATAATATGTACATATTTAATATAGTATATTAATGTAATATAAATCTTAATATATAAAACAAAGTCGGGTATAATACCTATACTATTTATAACTCGAGATCGGCTGGACCGATTTTAATGATCTTTGATTTGTTGGATTTGTCTCCGTCCCGGATAACAGAATAACTATTAAAACATCGCAAAAATTCACGAAAAATAAAGTTATGAAGAAAATTATTTTTTTCATACATTTTGTATGGAACGAATTCTCATATTTTGAAAGAACTGCAGCAATATTGTGATAGGTACAATATTTAACTGTGCGTGAATTCCAAAAATTCAAAAACGTCAAATGTCAATAGCTGATTGTTTTGCTGTTGTTCTTAATCATATAATGCTGCCCCTCCTTCTTTCACACTAAATGTCAATAGTCGAAAATTAGATAAACGGTGAACGTATGTCTCTGCACCTCTCCAAAGGAAAAATACAATAATAATAAATCTCTGAAATGAAACGCATTTTTTTTAGGTAAGCTCCACTCAGGACCTATGTTGTCTTAGAGGATGCTGTGTGGAGGGTCTTTTTAAGGAAGGGTGGGATAGGAAGTTCTGGGAAGGAAAAAGGCATAGGGGGAAGGTAGGTGGAGTAGGGTGGAGGTCAGTGTATCCGGGAGTGAATCCATCCCTCCAACTGCGGTGCAAGGCCATTGACTTACCGGAATCGACTTTTTACCTTGACCTTTCCAGCCGGACTCTTTCGACCCATTGGTCGAGAGAATCCGGCTAGAAAGGTCAAAAGGCCTCCCTCAACAAGTCTCTCTCGATCCGGCCCGCCACGTAGCAGGTGGGCAGACGCATCCGCTGCCAAGACCCGCATAAAAGTCACCCCATGAACCCGGGCACCCCTGCTAAATCACCAAACGTAGCGAACCACTTGGGGTGACCCATGGCAGAGGTGTTGGTTATCCAATAAATGGTTCCCGAGGCGGCGGCACCCGTACCCGCTTCCTTTCAAAAATTCCCGTAAGTAAGTGGAAAAGTAAGAAAATCACAAAAAATATAAATCCGTACACAACGCCATCTCTGATACTGACAAAAACAAAACACGGGCAGTTGGGTATCGATAATTGCTTCATTGTGTAATTTTTAACTTAATAAAAAAACCTAATTTAATTCAACAGTTATTGATTCTGAGGCGGTACGAAGTTCGTCGGGTCAGCTAGTAGTATAATAATTTACAAAAAATCATGTAATAAAAATTTAATATTACGTGGACGCTCCCAATCCAGTTATTTTTTTAAATCTATTTCATGGGTCCTATTAAGATGTCTGTTTTAATGTAAACACCTCACCAGATTTCCATCTGCTCCCGTCTGGAGCCAGTGAGACTACAGAAACCCCAAGTGGGGTATGTTGTGAGGCTGAAGGTAAGTGAGGAGGGGAAGGAGATGGGGAAGAGTACGGAGTTTAGATCTAGACACCAAAAACGGAAGTTATTTCAAGCAACTTTTCGATTCTGAATGATGATTTGACACTAGGGCGATACTGACAGTATCTGCCACTCTAGAACGTGCCGCAAATGTACCTTATATTATTTTTAACGATTAAATTGTGAAAACACAAATCAACCAAATAAAATGTATCTGCGAACCATGGGATTTAAACCCTCGATATCCGCATCGCTAGTCGAGAGCCTTACCCCACGACTACGGAGGCAAGTGAATAAATGAAATATTCTCTGATAATTCAAGTTTTTGTCTTTTAGGAAATTTTTAATTGTATAATATTTCTTGTGCAGAACCGTGAAAAATCACGGGAAATACTCGTGGACATAGAATTTATGAATTCTCGTTGCCTTTCAATAACAAAAGTGCCATTTTTAAATTATTTAATTCTTACCTTTTAGTTGACAAATTAGAGAAATCTAATAAATGTAATAATAATAGAGGATAAAATTACAACTGTAAATCTTTCAATGTTGAGTGACTTTTCGTAGTCTTCTGCGTGCAAAGTCGTACCTTCTCCAAGCTTAAGCTTTCAAATAAAAGTTTATCTGAATTGATCTGCTAGGTAATTCTGTCAAAAATTAAAATGCACATTTTAAATAAATAAAAATGATTGTGTTATTTCAAATAAAAAAAGTCTGATATGATTTACGTTTTTCAGTTCAACTGTGAAAAAAAACTCACACATAAACTCGAAATTAAAAAAAAAATGTCGCGAGCCACCCCCGTTACAATTAAACAAATTTTAGAAAAGGCAAATAATTTCACAAGACAGTTGTTTGGTTTTGGTTTGTTCTAGTAAAATGCAGCCAGGAAATTCTTCTCATCCCACGGGTAAACATTTTTCAAGTTGGGTAAATTTATGTTAATTCCTCTAAGAGCCACAGGAATTTGTCTCCTGCAACGATCAACTTAAAAGAACAAGAAAGTAAAAGGTTGTTCTTAGTCCTTTGTCAGGGGTACGGAAACATTGAGACGCGAACCAACTTTGCAAACTTCCAACTAAGTAATTAGCAAAAAGCGGGTAGAATTAATGAATTCCAAGTATTTCCCCGGTGAAAGACAGCTATTCAAAAACAAAACGCTTCTGGAAATGTGTTTAACTGCGTCGGAATATAACCCTTAATAGCTAGTAATTTCCCGACCTTCTTCTCGTTTTCTAAATTTCTCTCCCCATTTCCTTCCACCACACAATTTTCCGTATTGTATGAGAATTAGGTTTACGAAGTTTGATAATATTTTTCATTTATTTTTTAAAAAGAAAGACAAATATTCCCAAGTTACGAATATCCTGAAAATATTTGAAAATCTCCTTCTACCACCGCAGTAAGCGGAAAATGTTGCTTGTGTCGTGATGGAGGACTTAGCCTACCGAGGAATCGAACACGCGACGCCTGGGTGGGACCCAAACGCGATGTCAACTCAGCCACTGACCACATAATTCAGTAAATTGTTGTCAATAACACTAGCTCCTCTAGCTAATTTGTTCGCTTTGGGAACAGCTCAGGTACATGTCACACTTGGATGTCACAGTGGACACGATGTCACACATCTGCCCTGTAGACAGGATGTTATAACTAATGGCATAACACCCCAAAAATAAATAACAAAAATGTTTATTCCACGGAAACCGTAGTCTCTCGGTCTAAGCCAGCTTAGGCAATTTTCTGCGTCGTAGCTAGTGGTAGACATGTCCTATGTAGAACTAATTAAAATATACATATTTAATATTGTGTTGAGCAAGTGTTTTAAATAGTTTGAAAAATATGACAACTGTCTTGAAAATAGAGCAATAAGAAAACACCAAGCTTTATATTCAAATCAAAAATTAACCGTACAGAATTAAAATGTACATGTAATGTTAAATAGTGTTTTTAGTACAAATGACTTTTATGTTAATTGTAATATTTTCACTTTAAAACATATATATATAAAAAAAAAATTATTTTTTAATATATATGTTTTAAAGTAAAAATATTACAATTAACATAAAAGTCATTTGTACTAAAAACACTATTTAACATATATATATATATTATTTCATTATTTTAATATTACATTTGATTACAGTAATGACATATTGCTCATCTTATTAGTATGTGAAACGCCTGTGTTGATATAGCAATCTGCAGAGTGATTGTTAGCTAGGTTTTTGCTTACATAATATTATGAAAACATTGCTCTGCTAATGTGCACAAATACGTCTTTCTCTGCGTACGTCAAAAATAATCATGTGCGCAGGTACGAAGAGAAATACCACTCACTCAAACTACAAATCGAAGAAGATTCCCTTTTAAAACATTTCCCTCCCTTAGCAATGCTTTAAATTCCTAACTCTACATTATGGCACTCAAGATTTTAAAAATCAAACTATGCCGGCGTAGTGCAGCGGTAAGGTGCTTGACTTGCATTCCGAATTCCGGCGTGGCAAATAAATTTTAGTTGATTAGTTTGTGTATTTCACAATTTATTAATTAAATATAATATATAGTATATTTGCGGGACGTTCCAGAGTGAAAGATACTCTCAGTATTGCCCTGGTGTAAGACCACCATTCATAATTAAAACGTTGCTTGAAATGGCATTAGCCATGTTTGGTAACCAGATTTGAATAGCCAGGTACTTCCTCACCTTCCTCTCCCCTCAGCCACACAACATACCCCAATTGGGGATGCTATAGTCCCACTGGCTCCAGACGGGAGCAGTTGGGACTCTTGTGCGGTATTCATATATCAAATATCAGAAAACTTCTGGAACGTGAATATATTTATTAATGTAAAGTTGTGACATTTTGTAGAACCGTTCAATCGTCACGACGCGTCACCTGGAACCAGACCGGACAATTTTGTACCTATGTTACAGACAACTAAAAGCAATAACACTGTTACGATCCACCCTAACATAGCATCGGCGGTTCCCCTTGCAAGGATAACCTCCCTTTTCCGCACGGCGCCGCGGGAGCGAGCCGCGGCCCGCAGAAACCCACGAGCCGTCGTCCCGACTGGCTGCGCTACCGCGGTACACTCAATAAATTCCCGAGGAATTGCCGATTTTAATAGAATTCAAATGAGAGTCGATCTTAACAGAAATAAACCAGCCCTCTTCCAAACAGGTCACGCGTCTCGACGTGCGCTCGGCAGTTCCCGTAGTGTCGATCGCCATGGGCCACTCGACTTGCAGACTACCGCCGCCAGGTAGAGAATTGGAACTACCTGCGCTGAGCTGACCTTGGATCCCCACTGCTTCCTATTGCGGACAACAGCTGTGAGTAACCACGATTCCTCCTTTTAAATGTGTCCCCTAGTCAAACACGCCTGATACGATCACACCCCAGAGAGAATTGAGAGATCCCTTCGTAGGAAACTCCTAGCTAGGCCCTGTTGTTGATTTGTGACTACTAATTATGTTGTTGTTAAATGTTGTAATTATATGTAATATTACATAATGTTCGTAACCAAGTGGGTCGGTTAATTTAAACCATGTTAATTTTTAATTTTTATGTTAATTTTTACCTTTATTGGATAACCAACACCTCTGTTATAGGTCACCCCAAGTGGTTCGCTACGTTTGGTGATTTAGCAGGGGTGCCCGGGTTCATGGGGTTGAGGTATGTCTAGGTCTTGTAGGCGGATGACCAGGACATACTGAACCCCAGTTTCCTACCCACCCCTTAAACCCTTTTCCTTCCCAGAACTCTCCTCTCCTTCCCTTCCTTAAAAAAACCCTCCACACAGCATCCCCAAAGATGACATAGGCCATAAGGGAAATTATTTTCTTCAGGGCCTCCTGTGTAGAGCTCATGTAAAAAAAAAAGGAGATTTTTTTTGTATGTGTCCATTGGGCAGGAAATACTACCTATATTTGACAAAATATTTTTTCCTGCGATCAACGATTTTTTCACATTTTTTTTGTGTATTAATCCTTTGAGCAGGAATACCTAAAATACTATGTATTGAAGTAGATATAAGAAGGATAGTAATTTTGGGGTCTACCATCAGCTCCAGTTGGCTGCGAAATAGTTAAAGGGAATGTGTTACATGTTACACAATATCAGGCATAAATGCAATATTGGAATCGATGGAATCACATTCTGGCATGGACATTATACATCATTCCATGCATCGTTAAAATAAACACTGAGAAATAATAATATAAGGCATCCGTTAGGTTACCAATTTTTGACGATAATATATAAGTACAACACATGTCATTTATTTGATACGGAATATAAACGGAAGATAAATAATACATTGTCAAAAGTTTGCATACCCCTTGAGTGGATCGTTGGTGAACAAAGCTGAACAGCGCAACTCTTGTAGAAAGAAATGACCACTATCAATCTCTGC
The DNA here is from genome assembly GCA_929108145.2 of Limnephilus rhombicus. Taxonomy (NCBI): domain Eukaryota; kingdom Metazoa; phylum Arthropoda; class Insecta; order Trichoptera; family Limnephilidae; genus Limnephilus; species Limnephilus rhombicus. The sequence continues at coordinate 41,203,907 of OV815278.1, forward strand.
ACACTACAGCCCTAATGGGCGTATCACTAGCGCCACCTGAATGGCGTAAAGTGGAGCAAAAAGTAGCGCAGAATGGCGCAGGTTACAACATGCCAAGATAGGAAACATGTGATAAGCTCCTTTAAATCGGGATTTTTATACGTGAAGGCGTGCCACGTCTCTACAAGGGTGCCGGAGTCCCTTCAAACTTAAACAGATTTTTCAAATATCATTTCTGCTCGTCCGGGATCTGCAGCTGAGTGTAAGAACTTGTTTTGATGTTTTTTGAAAGGGAAAAACAAACTTTCACGAACTAACGTACCTAACTTCATTTGTTCCAAAAATGTTCGATTTTCTTAAATGTTTCAGCTGTTATGAAGTGCTAACATATATTATGTTCAATAAATTCATGTAGGTAATACAAAATACTCGGTTTGACACACATTACGTGTAGCAAGTATACAGTAAAAAAGTATGTAGCCATGTGAAGCCTCAGTTGAGTTTTGTGCCTGATGTGGTTTTGTTTTATTTTATGTTTTTTAATAATAATACAATACAACAATACAAAAAGCTGGTTATAACGTTACAAAACCAAAGAAGGGTTAGTTATTAATATATTTTTTAATCGCAATAGGTCGAATAACATGCATTTTAAAAAATATATATATAATAATCTAATTAATAAGTACATAAAAATCTAGATAATATTAAAAAAAATTGATCATAAATATATCACAAAAAGTCACAACAGAAAGGATATTGTGGTCCCAGGGAGCAATACGGCAAAGTATCAAAAAACATGTACATATCTTGGATCAAAAATGTATAATAAAATTCCCCTAGAATTAAATATTAAAGCTTGCAAAATGTCCCACGTCAGTTCAATAATAACAAAATGGTTGATTGGCTTAGGTAGGGTGGAATCTGAAAAACTATTAAATAATTTCACTTAAAATTTTACATGGCCTATTAACGGCACATTTAGTACGTGTATTATTTAAATGAAAAAACATTTTTCTTTTCTTTTTCTTTTTTGTTACAGAATAAATTTCCTGGCATTTTTCTTTCGTATATTTAATTTAAAAAATTCAAATGAATATTTTGTTATTTTTTTTTTGCATTCTCACCAGCATTTGGTTCCTTACAACCGGCAATCTGCCTAGCTAGGAACTAATATCGACCCACAAGACATATTAACACTTGTACACATTTTATAGTTATTTTTCAATGTTATTTTATGTTATTTTTGCCATACAAATGTATCAAATGTAATGTTATAAATAAATACATAAATATATTTTTATTTTTTTATTATTCTTTATTCATAAAAATATCTTAGGTGTATACAGTTTTTACAGGTTTTTCGACTATAGTAGACAGTAGGCACATGCCCGTTTTATATAAACATTTTGTTTCTATACAATACGTATAAAACAGAAATCGAATTACACCATTTTTAGAGCAACGCTTGTTTTAAAATGGATGGTAAACGTCTGTAAATGACATTTTAACATGAATTTTTCAGAAAGAATACGAGTAATAAATATTAATTTTTCGAAGAAAACTTCTTCGGAAAGGTTTTCACTTTGTGATGGCAGTATTTAATTTAATGAAAAGACAAATAACTTTGTTTACATCACTTTTATTTATATACAATCAACATGTTTCATAAACGATGTTCACATCATCAGGATCAAACGTATACTAAACTTAAAAATTAAACATAGATCACATATGGGAGAAAGGGTAGAAGGAAGGAGATGGGGTAAGAGTGGGGGAAGTTTATTAAAATTAGGGATTTCAAAATCATTAGCAGGGAAAGACCAGTTAAGTGGGAACGGTTCAAAAGAGGATTTATAAAAATATACTGCTTATTAATTATGTCTGCTTTACATTTACATTTTTCCTAAGTTCTAAAATCTCTAAATTATTTATCTATGATGTCTTATAACATCTTTCATGAAAATTTTTGATTGTATATATAAATAAAAGTGATGTAAACAAAGTTATTTGTCGTTTCATTAAAAGAAATAAATATATTATTTTTTTTAAATTAACTCCACACAGGAGGCTCTGAGAAAAATAATTTCCCTCGGGGCCTACGTCATCTTTGAGGAAGCTGTGTGGAGGATGTTGGAAGAAAGGAAGGAGTGAACATGGGTTTTGAAGAGACCCTGCATATTGTAGGAGGGAGGAATCACAAAGGCCGGCAACTCATTCCACAGCCGAGCTGTCGAACTCAAGAACGAGTCATAGAAATGACCTGTCCTCATGGGAAAAAAGTCAACCGTGTACATATATTGGGCGCGCGTTTGGCGTGTTTCTCGACTATTCACCGGTGCCGAAAGGATCAATGACGCTAGTTCCTCGAAGCTTCTTCCATTGAAATACCCTCAAAAAGTCCTCAGAATAAGAACAGCGTACCTCCCTGACGCCTGTGCTTTAAAGAATGCAATCCGTTTGTTAAGAAAGGGGAATCTATCAAACGGATTACTCGTTTCTGCATAGAGTAAAGATTTTTTTACGGGTATTTTGGAGCTCCAGACCTGAGGTGGTTGCCAAATTCAACAGTCGGGTGCACTTGCGATTTGTACAGGGTAAGTGGTTGTGTACTATTAAATAATCTGCGGGCGCTGTGCAGTTCATTCAGCTTCTGAGAGGCTAACTTGACTCTGGCTTCTATAGACAATAGACATGAAATATGTGAAAGAAATAATATACAATTTGAAAAGAAACAGAGAAAGACGAAGAAATAAAAGAAGAAAATTTATTAGTTTTGTTTTGAAAATACATGTAGATTACTAATCGAGCAATGCTAGTAACTAGGTCTTGGAGATACTAATGTTGAAGGAGAAATGAAATCTATCCACAGTCGAGCTTTTGAGTACAAAAACGAGTCTAGAAAAGCTTATTCTTTCGTTAGGGGTTCGTCCGAATATACGCCACTATCTGTCATTTCAATATTTTATTTTTTGCTGAGCCATTACCGCTTCCTACCTTTCTTGAGACCATCTTTACATTTCTATGGTGGTGTCCCTGTCGGTCTTCTATCTTCTGACATTGAGTTGAGTAGGGTAATTTACCAACAAATTCTAGGAGCAAATTCACAATTCTAGAATTATGAGACAAAATATGTTAAAAATAGGGTTGTAAAAAATAGTCCTTAATGCACATGATGTTGTTTGTTTTGAAATCACCTAACTTTATTTGGCTGCAGAATTTGGTTTGCATTTTCTTTAAGGTGTGCAAAATGTCAAAATTTATTATCAACCAAGGTTAATTATTATTTATTTATTTTTTTTTTTTTATTGAAAATTTTTGATACAATACATAAAACAGATACATGAAATAATGAAAAGTATATAAAAAAGCTTAATATAATAAATGTATGAACAAAAAAATCCCACATAGGCAATGCCTGTGCGTGGGTATAATATTGACTTTTTACTTTTATTTTTATTTCTATGGTTATAATGAATGTTTTAAGTGTACATAAATTAGACATTTAAAAAAAAGTAACTGAATAAATGCATTTAAAAACCACAACAAAATAACAGGCCTGCACTGTTATTATGCCTTATACTTTAATTATTCCAAGTGAATAGCAATCTCCTCGCAAACTAATTTATTGAAACCTGACTTTTAGATTATAATTTAAATTCTTCCTTCTCTCATATACCCTATTTGAATAAGTGCGTACTTGAATCCTTAATAACTCCCGGAGAAATTTATTCTGCAACTATAAATTATATAATTACACTTGAATGAGAAAATTTTCATTTTGCTCAAACTGGAGCTGGTTATAAAAAAACATTATTTTTACAGAAAAAAGCTACATATAAATTCTTTGAATAATTTATTGTAAGAATCGCTTGGTAACAGTTTAAAATCTTTTCTTTAACCTTTAAAAATCTCATTTTATTGTTTTTTGTCTATTTCAGCAGATTTCGGCAGTTTTTCCTTCGTTGAGTGATTCTCTGTTCGCCTGACGGAATATTCTTTGGATCTCAAAGCAAACTGTTAAGGTAATGAGATGGCATTTGTCATCGTTTCTTTCAGCCCCCTCTCCCCCCTTCTACCCCTGTGGATATAACCCTTTTCACAATCACCTGCTTTATCGCACGTTTTTATTTGTTGACATGAAATGTTCCCATATTAGGTTTGATTGAATTAGATTAGACCTGCCATTTCCACGGTCTGGTAGGTGATACTAAGTGGGTTTTGTGAAAACAGTATTTCATGTCTTACTCTTTCCTGCCTTCAGTGTAACCTTTTTTACCATAATGTAGGTGTAGGTACCTCTTCAATTTAAAAAAAACCTTACAAGCAATCTGTTTGACAAACTCTCCTCTACGAACTAACTAGTAACCATCGAGCCATTTACCTGTAAGAGTAGAAAGGAGGTTACTCAACTGTGCTGCTTACTACACATACCTTCTCAGATCAGACTTACTTATTTGACTAATTCGACCGGGTAATGTTTTTCTGGAACGCCCACTATCCTTACAAACAAATTGATATTTAAGTAGGAATAAAGACGACACGTTGGAATTCTATGTATGATCTACCGGTTCTATGGAAGCTTCAGAGATCCAGCCTCATCGATCCCTTAAACAAGACGTCGGCATCGATGCACAACTGAGAGATACAATAAACACGCCTGCAACTTTGTAAACAGTAGATTATTCCGCAATTGAATGGATCGTTTTTAGTACGCATGTTTGTTTAATTAACTCCCTTCTTGAGATCCCTGTGGTACTCCGCTCGAGGCAGCAAATGTATTAGAAATACCTTGCCAATAGATAACTTTTAGACCATTTCAACTTACTCCTTCTAATTCTCAACAATTTTAGTTAACGCAATAAGATTCTGTGGTTTACTTTATCCAACGCCTTACAGAAGCTAATCTATATATATATAAATCTCGTGTCACGGTGTTTGTGGTCGCACTCATCCGAAAAGCCTCGACTAATTTTTATGATTTTTTTTATGTACATTTGGTAGGTATGAATATATGTTTTAAAGTATACTTCTGACCGCTAGGTGATAAGGGTGTCCCTATCCAGATTTTTTTCTATTTTTTTGGTAATTTTTTTGTATTTTTTTTATTTAGCTACAAAAAATACCTATAACCCAAAATTTTCACCCTCCTACCACCCTTTCATTTTTAATCGCGACCTTCCCATTTTTGAATCGCGATTATAGTATTTTTGTATGAACAAATTTAACCGTCGTTCGTATTTCAAGCAGAACGAAATTATTATTTTTTATTTATTAATATAACTTCTCACCATACATTCTTATTTTTTTTATTTTTACATGCAAAAAAAAATTAACCTCACTAGGACTAGGCTACACTACATTTAAAACACTAAAATGTTATAATAAAGTGACCAGATGGGTAATTTAAGAATAATTTGTAACAATATAGACCATAAATAAATCTTTAATTATTATACCCACCAAGAAACAAAGCTAGTTCAAAACATCTAGGGTGACACTCCAATTTTGGCAAATGGAAATCAAATAAAATCTATTTATTTAAAAAAAAGCTTATTATTCAAAAAACAAATATTATTAAAAAACAAATCTTATTAAAAAACAAATCTTATTAAAAAACAAATCTTATTAAAAAACAAATCTTATTATTTAAAAATTGAAATCTTATTATTTAAAAAAGGACAAGGATGAAAAAATAGTATACCAATCCTCTGTTAACACAAATATCTTAACATTCTTTTTAAATATAGCTAATGAATTGGAAGATTTAACGTAGTCTGGCAGAATATTAAACATAATTGGAGCTTGGTATAAATAGTTTCTTTGGCCAAAAGATGTTTTAGTATGTATTGCCATAGTTCATTGTTGAGCCAATTCTAGTGGTATGGGTTCTTTCTGCAAATTTAGTATTGATAAAAAATCTACAAATTATTTTAGTAATGTACAGCGTTTTATACACATAACATTAGATTCCTTGTAAAGTAGTTTAGATGGAAAACGAAATTTTTTTTTGTACATGACTTTAAGAATTAATTTGTGAGCAATATTTAGTGGTTCTACATTGGACTTTAGACAGGATCCCCAGCATACTATATTATAAGAAAGTCGAGATTGGACTAAGGCATAGTAAGCAGATTTTAATTTCTCTTAATGCAATATATGACGAAGTTCTTTAAAAATATAGGTAAGTCTTCTGATATTTTTTGTTAACATGTCAATATGGTCATTCCATCTCAAATATTTATCAATATTTACACCTAGGTACCTTATACAGTCAACTCTTTCTAAAGAGTGGCAATTACAATTACAATTTTGCAGACAATTGTGTACAGTTAGATTATGAGTGTTGGAAGGCTGACTTTTTGATGATATGCTAAAAGTTACATATTTTGTTTTTGATGTATTCAAAGATTAGATGTTATTATTTAGCCAACTCTTTACTATTCTTAATCCTGAATCACATTTGTCAAAAGCATCTTTCCAGGTTTTACCCTCAAATATTAAAGCAGTGTCGTCTGCGAAACTAACAATTTTACCTGGAATATCTAAATTACACAAATCATTAATGTAGATTAAGAACAATATTGGTCCAAGTACACTACCTTGTGGAACCCCAAAAGAGATTTGTTTGCTTGTGCTTAAATTATCATTTATCTCTACTTGTTGTGTTCTATCGCTAAGATAGGATTTGAACCAACTTAATGCTGTACATTGAATGCCAAGAGAAGATAATTTTTTGAGGAGTAATCCATTGGAAACCATGTCAAATGCCTTTGATAGATCTAAGAACACAGCTAAGGCTTTGTTTCCATAATCCAGGGCACTAGTGACTTTCGACAATACCTTCAACACTGCATCACTCGTTCCTTTATTTTCTCTGAAACCAAACTGATTGCTAGAGAGTAATTTATTTGTTTCTAAGAATGATACCAATCTCGACTTAGCCAATCTCTCTATTACTTTTTAAAGCGTGTTAAGTAAGGATATAGGTCTATAATTATTATTGATATCTAGTTGATCTCCACCTTTAAAAAGAGGAATCACTTTAGCTTTCTTACAGTGAGAAGGAAACATCCCACTCTTGAAACTAATATTAATACATGGAGTTTATATATCTTAACACTTATGGAATCAATACCGCATGAGAAAGACATTTTTAAATCATTTATCACTTTTGTCACTTCAGAAATGTTAGTTGGCTTAAAATCAAAATTATCCCCCGTAATGTGAAGTTCAGATTTAAAATCATTCACAAGGCAGGTCTCACTAGTTTTATTATCACTGCACAAATTGTTAGCGAAACTTGGACCAATGTCACTGAAGAAGTCATTAATATGATTTGTAATTTTATTTGGACTCTCTTCCATTGAAGTAATAATATTATTAATTTTCAATTTTTTATGGTAGTTTGCTCCTTTTTAAGGTTTATAGTCTCCTTTATAATGTTCCACTGTTGTTTAATGTTACCATTGACTTCATCTAATTTTCTTCTGAAATATGCTTGTTTTGTTGTTCGTATTATTCTAGAACACCAGTTTCGATATCGCTTATAATATTCAAGCAGTTCCAAGTTATAGATTTCTCCTCTACATCTGTTGTGCAATTTATCACGTATTCTGAGGCATTTGATTAATCCAGCATTTATCCATGGTTTTAGATGTTTCATGATATGTTTCTGTTTTTGTACTAACGTACAACTTTGCAGATGAGTTCTCAAACATTTTATGAAATTATCAGTTGCCAGATTGACGTATTTATATTGTTGAAAGACAGATGGCGCTACGTCCGCCTCGTCGAACTTTCATCCACATATGCGCAAGTTATTCACGAGGAGCGTCGCGTCATTTTGATATTTCATTCGGCATTTTTAATGTATCATAACGCATTTGCAAAATTTGTGCAATTTATTTTAATTTATCTATTTGTGTGTGTGTATTACAGTGAACAATGACATCAAGACGCAAGGGGGCCCATTTGGTTATTTTTTTATTAACAACCAAAATATTCACTAGAAAAAATGAATATGGCAGAAAAATGTTTTCCGGGTCAGTTAGTAATATATGGAATCAGTCTGATGTGATGCATTCACGGCATTAACAATACCATTAGTGTACAAATCAAATTGGAAAGGTCGATCTTTCTTTAATAAATCCATGTTGAAGGAATGAGATAATTTGATTAACTCGGGATATCAACTTTCCAGTACTTTCAAAAAGTTTAGGTAAAGTAGACATTATGCATTTTGACCTATAATTTATTACTTCGCTCTTATTTCCTATTTTGAAAATGGGGGTTTAAAGCGTAAACCCTTTTTATCTACCGTTTGTCTTTAAGACTCAGGTTCGATCAGTTCTTGAAAAAAAATTCGAATAGCTTTTCTTCTTTTTAACAGTCTCAGAGAGAATGATTGAATAAGAATAAGTCATCCTTTGTTTAATTATCAAATAAATAACACACCCAAAAGCACTTCTTAAAATTAATTAATTATAAGAATTATGGTATTCATGGAAAGATCTTTCATGCATTAATAAAATCAAAGTATTCCTTATTTGATGTTTTTAGAAAATACTTAGGAGAATAAGTTTCTCATCACATTTCATAGTCCATAAAGTGGTTCCCGAATTAATCATTTTGAAAACCGCGTAACTCCGGAATGGTTTCGGGATCGTTCCACGGAGCCCTTCTAATACGAAATGAGGGCTTAATTGCTCCTTTGGTGCTTCAATATAACAGAAAGCTGAATCAGCTATGTGCTACCATTTATATCCACCGAGTACAGCTTACCTATGACTTGTAATCTCACATGTGGCTTAAACCCTGTCTCAAGGTTTAAGCAGCCACCCGACCCACCCTAACCACATCATCAAAAGAACAGAACTTTCGTATCGGTGTTCCATGAACTTAAACACTACTCTTGGTTCCTTTTTAGTTTGTGGTCTTAATTTGTTCGTTTAATATCGAAGTTTGGAAACTTTCTAAAGCCACCGAGAGATATTAAACATACGACTTGTCAGATTATATTACCCTTATATAGTTTTCCAAAGTCGCAAGATATTTTAATCAACAATCTGTGAATTTGAGAATGGTGGCGCAGCTTTCAAATCAATGACATAAGAATCAAACACGTTTTAAGAATCTATTCATGAGTTTAGTTTTATCCGCCCAATGGAATATTTCATTTTTATTTCGACTTGAACAATTAATCAAAAATTTTAAACAATTCATCAAATATTTTAAGTTAATTTTTCTGTGAAAGTTCTATTCATTCGATTATTTCAGTTTTATGAATCAACTGGCCTATAATGATAGCCCGTGCAGAACGCAAAATTGTGAGAAGAATCAAATATTCAATCAACAGCATATCATACTGATTTGCATCCAGCGGTGAATAAATACAGAGTGTGCAATAGCGATAGAAGTGAAACGTTCAGAAAACTGAAGTAGACAGGAGTGGAGAGGCTACGAAGCACCGTACAAAGAGGAGACCGATTATACTATCACATTTTCTCGCACGCTAAATCCTATAGATGTATATTTTGGTTTTATGTCGCTATCTTTCGTTTCATCGCGTTTCAAATCACAACTGTTCTAAAAAAGTTTTCATTTAAAAAAATAATTATTTATTTGGTTTTGTTACTAGGGAGCTTTCAGTTACTGACTGATCTGAATTGATTCAAACGTTCAAAATTTTAACGGCCAAAAGAAATATTGTGATTCATATTCCATGATTTATTTTCCAACGTCCCATCATCGTAACGCCATCCGAAACGATGGCTGAAGAAGGCGATAGTGCAACATGGCATAATACCCCAAAAATAAATCAAGATGATATTTAAGAGAAAGTTACATTCCAAGAATGTGTAAACGAATATAAGTCCTTTGCATAAAAATCGCTCGGCAAACGGAGTCAGAAACGCTCGATTGTAGCTTATAGCACAAAAGTAGTATTTATTTATTTTGAGAATCATTAAAAAAAAATTCAACAAGGGCGACTGTTTCAGATAATCTTACCCATAAAGTTCTATCCATTATAAAACGTGTTCATACGTTTCTAAAGAAAAAATAAAAATTGATAGTACTTTTTTGGTAGCATACGTTTTATATTTTTAAAATTTTAATTCTATGTAAGCGAAACGATAGGAAAAAGCTTTATTTTATGTTTTCAAAGCATATTTTTCGTGTTCATAATGTAAAACAATTCGTAGTAAAGATCAATCTAAAATGGTGATTTCGCAACAAGCATCGCACTTCAGGGAAAACCAACTGTATTTTTCAGAAATTTCAACGCACTTACCTATATCAAGTTAATTCTTTTAATAAATTTGCTGTAATACATGTACTGCACAGGATAGAAAAGGGATAGGTCTACGTCTCAACATTTGCCCGGGTTATACCCAGAAATTTTCAAAATCAGATGTAGATAGTGACCTTCCTCTTCTTTTTAAGGTCAAATGTGTAAATTTCTTCAATCTTATGCACTTAATATGTAGATTTGTACAAAAAAAATTGTCAGGCCGCCGCGCCGCCCGCAAAAATAAACTCTTCTTTTTATAATACACTAACTAATGTCCTCGGCATTGCTCGAGCTTTCCACAGAGTTTTTCAAAATATTATATAGAGTGACTTTAGGCTTGCTTTGAGGGTAATTAGTGCAAAACTTCGTCAATCTCGGAATGAAATTGTAGGTTTACAATTCTTCAAACATTCTTCTTTATGTAAATTGATGTACACCTACATTAAATTAAGTAATGGATTTATTGATAGCGGTTACAATTGCCTAAGGTTTATTGGTGTAAGTGTAATTATAATTTAAAAGCAATCACGTGCTTTGATTAATGTGAGCGATTTTCCCTTGAAGTTCTCTAAGATATCATTTGAAATAAGCGGCTCCCATTTACAGACGAATTCCATTTTCCAAATGTGTAGACCTCACTTTAATTACGAACTAAACTGTTAAGGCCTGACCAAACCGGCGCGTTCATTTTGCGTCCGCGGTGGCGTGCGCGGTAGCGTGCGCGGTGGCGGTCAGTTATTGTGTACGAACTTGTAGCGACGTGTTCAAACCGCGGCGGCCGCGGCCAGATCGAGGCGTCCTATGCAGCGTCTGCACGCGTCGCTGGCGATCAGATCGCGCATTTACTACAGAAAAATATTTATATTTTTATGGGACATACATTTTTATGAATTAACATTTAATTTACACTTTTATTGCACAAATACAGAAAAAAATATACCTAACCTTTTTATGAATTAAAGTGATGAACAAAGTGTTCACGTATACTGAATGCGTAGTTTGTACTTCTACGATTTTTGATTTCCATATAGAGATACCCGTTTGCACTCTCATCCAATGGAGGTAGTAAATTATTATCGTAATGCACATTTCCGCTATTCGATCTCAAAAAATTATTCAACACGCATGAAGCTTTTACTATCAAAATTTATATTTTTGATGTTTTTGCCTACAAAGGTCTAAAATAAATTCGCCATTTATGAGCCAATATGCCGAAAGATTTGCCACCTTACTTTACATAATCTGTAATAGAGAACTCCAGTCCAATTTTTTCAATTTTTTTTAATGAATAAAGACCTTCAAACTTAAATAACTGCATTTTTATTTTTATTTTTATAGTTAGTTTTAATAGTTAAAATAATTGTCAAAGTTTTAATTTTTCAAGACTCCCAGAAACGCACCGTATCTATGGTGAATTGTGTGACGTCTTCACCCACCGATAGTTTTATACTTTTTAAGTTGTAATTTTGAATCAGTGATGTTATGTCGAGGGAAATTTCCCTAGATCTAGGGGAGAAAAATATTTTTTAGGGATAAGGGAAATCAGGACAAAATCTAGGGAAATTTCGAACTCTGGCAAAATTTTTATTACATATGACAATATTACTGGTATATACGTATATATATTTTTTGGAATTCCTATGAATCTTAATTATTATTCATGTACAATGTTATTTTTAACACTGACAACTCAAAATGATATTAGGGAACGTACCCATACTACGTGACACGTTCGGGGGAGGGGGGGTACATGCAATGTTATTTTTAACACTGACAACTCAAAATGATATTAGGGAACGTACCCATACTACGTGACACGTTCGGGGGAGGGGGGGGTACATGCAATGTTATTTTTAACACTGACAACTCAAAATGATATTAGGGAACGTACCCATACTACGTGATACGTTCGGGGGAGGGGGGGGGGTACATGCAATGTTATTTTTAACACTGACAACTCAAAATGATATTAGGGAACGTACCCATACTACGTGACACGTTCGGGGGAGGGGGGATCTTCAAAATACCACGCTTGGTACAAATGAGCGGCGGGTTGCTTAGGTTTTTGGTCACGGTGGTACGTTCCCTATGTATCTAAAAAGATAAATGGGACCTCTGAAAAAAAAAAATGTTTTAAGTTCCGTTTTTTCGGTGATTGCGGTTGATTTTTTTTATTTTTTTATTTTTTTATTTTTATTTTTATTTATTTTTTATTATTGGCAATGTTTATTAAAAATACATATGAAGTTACAACAGTTACATAGTTACATAGTTACATAAGGTTAACAAAAAATAAAAATAAATTGCCTTTCCTCACCATAAAGAGACAATGCTCTTGTGTTTGGTGAGGGAGTTCTAGCTCAATTAGTAAATTAATGATCGTGTAAGTTAGTAATAACGGCTATTGTAAATAATAAGAAGGTTAAAAAATCTTGTATAATTTAAAAATAAAAATCCTGAAGAGTTTAAAAAAATCATAATATAAATTAAAAAATAATTATAAATGGAAGAATCATGTAAGTTAGTAACAAAAATTATTGTAATAAGTAAGTAAAGGATACGTAAGAAAGAACGCAAGATTTATACAATAGTAGACTCAGAGATTTAGAAACTAAGAAATGAAAGAAAAAAGAAGGAATAAATGATTTATAAAATAGCGGACTTTAAGATACAAAGTAAACATATTTGGGACTTTTATAGTAGTTTCAGGTAATTTTTTAATTTGGGCTTAAATTCCTGCATATTTTCGATGGTTTTTAATTTTAATGGGAGGTTGTTATAATAGATTATGCCCAGATAAAGATAGGAATTTTGGATGTGCTTAGTATTAAATTTAGGAATTTTAATAGTTTTCTGGTATCTTGCTGATGTATTGAATTGGAAGTTTATTTTGCAAAGTGTTTTTTTTTGAATTTGGAATTCAGTTTCTAATTCAGTGGTGAGTGTATTCGTACTTTTAAATTATTATTTCACGTAGCAAAAAGCGTTTTATTTAGAAAAGCACAGTATTATAAGTACATTTACCAAATTCCGATATCTTCCCAATTAATTAATCATATTAATTAACATATAACAGGATTAGTGTTACACAATCAGGTGGCTACGTAGGTAATTGCGTAAATGTGAAATTCTAGGGAACTTTCACTTCGAAATCTAGGGAAATAATTTTTTTAGGCAGAACATCCCTGTTTGAATGAAGAATGAAGAATCCAGAAGAATGAAGAATTCAGAAGGACCTTTAGGTGTGAGGTGTGTTTTTTATTCAAGATTAACTGCTTTTAATATAGAAAAACATTTTTAAAATGTCCACATTTCACCGGTACTGTTATTGTATTTTAACAAAGTGCAATATAAAAACAATAAATCATCTTTTTCATTGCAAATACAAGTATACAAGTGACATCGTATTTCGTAAGCCTCGAATTTTGTGTTCAGGCGTGACTACATTGTTTTATGTATAACACATACAGAAACTCTGGTATTTATAATATACTGATCATGACGATTGTGTAATAACTTGTATAAAAAGCCCTTTTAGTAAAAAACAATTCGAAAATACGACCGATGTATCGTAAACCAAATGTGAAATATGACATATTATGATCTATTTATGACTATGCTTAACCTCAAATGTAGCCCTTTTACGTCATAAATTTAATTGTTGAGAGCCTAAATATTGTTTCCAATAAACACAATAACTATTATTTATCTAAATCTCTTTAACAGTATGAAAATAACCAAAAAAACACGAAATGTTGAATGGCGTGCGTGTCTTTCGTGGCGTAAGGCGTAAGATTTCAAATGTCAATACATCTTGATACACTTCGGTGAATGGGTGAATTGGTTAGCAGGTTAACAGTGACGTCACCGTTAACCATTTCAGTAATGCCAACTTGACAATGTGTTTCGAGGAGAGGTTTAAAAATGCACTTTTTAATAATTTTTTAAAAACTCTGCGTTTAATATTATGAAATAAAACTTATATATTCAGAATCAGCGTTTATTGGTCTACATGAAAATATTTTTTTAAAGCCATAATATTTTCACTGGAGTTCCTTATTGTAATTAGATATTCTCGGGTCATATCTTGATTGCCTGAATGGAAATGGACGCATCAGACTTGAGCTTAATCCAAAAGGTTTCGTCTCCAAACATAATTATTTAAAGAATTCCTCTCCGAGCTATACCGCACGATTAACGACATCAACGTACCACGGACGCTTGTTGATCGTGAACGGTTTGGTGTGAACGGTTTCTGCACGCTCTTAGGACGCTCCCTTGCACGCCACCGTGGACGCAAAATGAACGCGCCGGTTTGGTCAGGCCTTAAGTGATAGAAATCCGTGTCTAGAAACCGATTTATTTATGTAATAAGTGTTACTAAGTATCTCTATGGTGAAAAAAAGTATTATTACATAAAACATGAAAATAAAACTAACTAACTAACGGTCGTGCCGTTTCCCTTCATATCAGGGATAGACAGGACGGACCGCCACAACTCGGTCTTGGCACTCACTCCTTACCTCATTCACATTCATACAACGTCTCGAACATACTCTTTTATTAAATTGACTCTTGACATGCTCAAATATCGGTCTCACTTTATCGTTCCATGTCTTCCTCGGGCGTCCCCACTTCTTCTGCCATTCACATTTGCGTCATATATTTTCCTTACACTCCTCCCTTCATTCATTCGTTCTACTATCCCCAATCTTCTGAGCGTCCCTTTCTTAATCTTATTCATCCCGCCTACAGCAGACATTCTTTGCGGATCTCCACATTTCTCACATGATCAAATATGGTTTTACCACACATGCTCGTACACCACAGCAGGTTAGGTACCAGCACTTCATTATCGACTGCTAGCTTCACTTCTTAAAACCTTATACATTATATTAACTTATATTCGAAAGGGGACGAACGTACTTCAAAAATACATGAGTTCTTAACATTACATTTTAATTATCAAAATTTTTATTTCTATTTTTCTTTAAAATATGTATCTTTTTTCTCTCTTAATTTTTAACCTAATTTTATTTATGTTATAATTTACATATATGTTTTAATTTACACGTTTGTATGGAATACATGAGTTCTTAACACAAAATTTTATTATTAGTTTCTGTAATTCTAAATTTTAATTGACATTTTTATTTTTATTTCTATTTTTCTATAAAATATGCTTTTTTTCTCTTTATTTTTAATTTACTTTTATGTATTTCTTAATTTTTATTTAGTATGTTTATTATCTGTTTCAATAGAATAGTACTTTTTAATTCCTTTATAAAATATTAAATGTATGACTACCACAACACGGGCATTAGCCTAATGTGGTAGCCAAAAAATATGTAAGAAATAAAATATTACGAATCGAAAAAAAAAAAATATATATATATTTATATAACTCTAGTGTATTGGGTATCCATGTTAGGTTATGTTATATGTTAGAACTTCTGCCATATCCCCATAGATGACATCTGAAGTAGTATTGTCAAAGGAGTACCATCTATTGCCGTTCGTATCTTAGACAAGAACAGTTACGATGGGGGCCGAAGGCTCCAGTACAATGTAGCATACGATAACCAATAAACAAACTAGAACCCAACCGAACCTTTAACTCATTGGAAGAAACACAACACTTTTCAAGTTGTCTGATGTTGGAAACAAGAAACACGGAAATAATATTAGAAATAGTTTTGAGGTTAATTGTCATTAATTAATAAGTAATTAATTAATCTAATAAACTTGGATCATGCATTCATATTTCAGTACTTATTTTGATCCTGATAAAAGATCCAAATATTTAGTAAAGTTATACAACAACAAAATAATAGATAGCTAGAAATCTAAAGACAAAATAAAAATTCTAGTGAAATCATTAAGTATCCAATTTCTGCCTTCGTTGATAAAAACCAAAATATTCTCAGGGGGCAAACACCTTATTAACGATTATATAATTAATATGTAGATATTGTTATTATTTATTTATCAGTATCACGATGATTTATGTCATGCTTATCATTTTATTGAAATTACATTTATATTTTAGCACGTGTTTTTCGGATACGCTTAGACAAACAATTTAATTGACGCTAGACCGGGTGGAAAGCGTGTATGCGTAAAACTGTTTTCTGTTATCTATCGTTTGTTCGTTCTATCTATCACTCATTGCTAAAATCTTTATACGAGGCATGTTCAGAAATTAAGTGTAGGTACTGATTTTTTTAAATTTTTTTTTTATTAGAAAAAAAAAACAGGATATTGTTGATACACTTATTGACTATTTTTTCAAATAATCGCCAACCCGTTCAATTCATGTGGTGAGCCGTGGCACAAGTTACTTTATGCCCTCCTCGAAAAATTCTCCCGCAGCTCCTTCCCCCACTGCAGGACCACTTTCTGCACCTGCTCGTCGGTTTAAATATTTTTTTCATCCATAAATGCCTTCAGTAAGGTGAAAAAGTGATAATCTGAAGACGCCAAGTGAGGAGATTACGAGGGGGTGTTTTAAAACATCCCAACCAAATGAATCCAAGAGCAAGTATTGGTGGCTAAGGTTGTGTGAGGACGGAGGTTTACGTGAAACAGGCCCACTTATCTGGTCAGCATTTCCCTCCTTTTGTTTTGAATGCTCCTTTTGAATTTTTTTAAGGTATCACAATATTTTTGGTGCATTGATGGTCTCAACCTGAGACAGAAATTCGACCAAAATGATGCCTTTTCGGTCCCAAAACACTGAGGCCATGACTTTTTTGCCCGAAATTGTGGTTTTCAATTTTTTGACACACGGGGAATTGGTGTGACGCCACTTTGATGACTGTTTTTTTTCCAGACGTGTAATGAGTCACCCACTATCATCTTCAGTCATATTAGAGCCCAGAAATCCTCACATTTTTCTTGTAGGTGTTATTCCTTCCGTGAGTAAAAAGCGGATCACAGCACTTGGCAGGATTTTTTGCCAACATCTTTCACGCAACTGGACACAACAACGAGTGTTTACGTATTACAATGTTCCTGCGATGCTCGTTCTGATCAGGAGACCCCCTCTACCATCAGTGTTGCCAACCCTCAAAAAACTAAAAACCACCGCCCGTTATGGTCACAGTACACTTACTTTCTGAACATGCTAAGTTTGTTGATGGATGAATGTTTTTTTGTTTGTCCAGTATGCGTTCCTATACCATTCATCCGATTGTGATGAAGCTTTGATGATTTGTTGTGCGCACGCCCTCAAAAGGTTTCTACAAATAATGGTGAGCTCCAGCGTTATGAAATTTGTATAAAAAAATTACAATAGGTGGCGCGTGAGTTGTGTCAAAAATGTGTGTGTTTCATTAATTTTTTTTTCCAATAGATCCACCCAGGAGGCCCAGAGGAAAACAATTTCCTACAAGGCGTATATCAATTTTGGTGATGCTTTGTGGAGGGTCTTTATAGGGAAAGGAATGAGAGGAGAGGAATCTGGAGGGCCAGTGTATCCATAAGTGACGGACGTACGAATCCATTCCTCACACTACGATCCAGAGAGTCCCGCTGGAGAAATCAAAAGGTCTCCCTCAACCAGTGTCACCCGATCCGGTTCATCTTATCGATCAAGGCAAACGCATACGCTGAC
Organism: Limnephilus rhombicus; assembly: GCA_929108145.2. Lineage (NCBI taxonomy): Eukaryota > Metazoa > Arthropoda > Insecta > Trichoptera > Limnephilidae > Limnephilus > Limnephilus rhombicus. The sequence continues at coordinate 41,221,795 of OV815278.1, forward strand.
AAGACCTAGATAAACCTCACCCCATGAACCCCATGCACCCCTGCTAAGTTACCAAACGTAGCGAAACACTTAAGATGGTACGAGAGATTTTTCAATATTTATTGATTTTTGCGCGTTTTCGAAGTCGCCTACATCCATAACCGTACAAACAAAAAAAAAATTATACCAAAATAATTATAGTTACATTTACGTTCTATCCCAGGAAATACAATTAAATATTAACAAAAAATATTTTTCATACTTTATAACTGTTTGAAAAATAGTTGTTTTCAACAAATCTCAATCGACCTGCAAATATTTTTCTTATGTGTCGTATGCATAAAGGAAAAAAAAAGAAAAAAATTATTTTTAGATAGAAAACATCTCAACGTATGCCGCTTCGTTTTTTAATTTTTTAATTAAAGAGCCTTTTTAGCTAAATTACGATGTGATATTATTAAAAAAACTGCATAAATCAGTCAACTTTAGAATCGTTTTAATGTACCAAAAAACAGGTTAGTTAATAAAATAAAAATATCATTCAATAAAACAGTATTTTAAGAATCTCAATTTAAAAATAAATATATTAAAATCCAATGATTTATTTGGTTTGCATCAATTTTCGTATCATATATTTAGAGCACATTTGAATTATCGTTTTAGTGCTCGGACAGGCCCGAAGACGGAAGGTTGTCTGTCACGCTACTTTAAATAATCTAAGTAAAAGCTGAATCACCCAAAAGATCAGTCATTTACTAGACCTGAATACATTGTCGGAATTATTAAATGGCCCTTTTTACAATTTCTTCTTTAATTTACTATCTACTCAATCGCAAGGCCGAGCTGTGTCGGCGCTGTTCAGGGATATTCAAAGTTAACATAATATTATATGTTTATGATAATTAAATAATGTTTTTGATAATTAAATAAATGTATATGATAATTAAATAAATGTTTCCGACATTTAAATAAGAACAAATAATATGAAATGCGAAATATCTATTCAATGGCAAATAACTATTTTTGAAAAAGCTTAATAAAATTTTATTAAATTATTCACATAAAATTAATCATTTATACCCTAGTTTTGTTCACGTTTACATATCTTTATTTATAATATATTTTTTTCATTTCTAGTTTTGTTATTTTCGATAAGGCTCTCGACTGGCGTTCCGGAGGTCACGGGTTCAAATTCAGCATGCGCAAGTAAATTTTATTTAATTGGTTTGTGTTATTTCACAATTTGATCATTTAAAAAATATTATAAGGTATACTCTTATTTGCGGCACGTTCCAGATTGGAAGATAGTTTCAGTATCGCCCTAGTAAAAGACCACCATTCAGAATTAAAACTTTGCTTTAAATGGCTTTAGCCGTGTTTGGTGACTAGACGTGAATAGTCAAGCTGTCTGATCTGACAGTAACCATGTAGCAACTTTAACTTTTTTTCCAATTTAACCTTAAAAAATTTGTCTTCAAACTCTACTCGAAAACTAAGGTTTTTTGGTTTGAGCTTTATATATAAACATGTATATACCCAGCCGAGTAGTCGACCAACCCTTCACCCCTCCTCCAACTATACAAAATCTACCATTTTTTTTTTTTTTGTAGAAAAAAAACATCAAATATGTCACCGGAGACCGAAATTTCATTTTCATTTTTTACTCCATATAATGTCAGGAAGTACTTAACATCCTGTATATGTGCAGTCCTAGTGCTGCATATATACATTATCCATTTTACCCTTAAATCTACTAAAATCAAACTAACCGTACAATGTACTTTTTATTTATTAATTGACGCCCTATTGGGTTTTTACAAGTACATATTAAATACAAATTTCACTTATAACAACAGTATAACTTTAGAAAAGATTCTAAATATACAAATAAAGCATAAACTACTATAATGTATGACTTTAGAGAACTCGTAGGTACAATTCATATACCTACAATCAGTTCTTGATCGTTTATATCAGAATTTAGCCATGTTTCAGTAAGGGCATAAATTACGTAATCCATCGTTGGTAATGTAGATTTTAGGTCTTGAAGTTTCGTTCTCAGTCCTCTTACATTTTGATAGTATATTTTTAGTTTGTGGGTCAGTTTTTTGGATTAAATTTTACAATTGTTGGGTGATTATTGATATACTTGATTGTAATGTCTTGTTCACCCGATGATTGCCTATTTTTTAGCTTGATTCTTAAATTATTATTAAATGAAAACTATTAATTCTTGTTTATTATTTTCTTTTTAATAACTTTTTACTTAACACTATGTACTATTATTTAAAAAAAATTATTTAGTAATTTTATTTAAATAACTTCTCAAAACTATTATTTCTGTATTGATTATTACCACTTTTTGATAATTTTTACAATGTGCTTACAATTTATACATACTATAATTGTTTAATAACCACTTGATTTCACTGAACTTAACTGGTTTAAATTATATTACACTATTTAATGTACAATTACTTTACACACAATTGTATGCTTCCTAAATAAACATAAATAAATAAAATAAAATATATGTATTGTATTAAAATCAATATATTTTATATATACTGCATATATACCTACAGGGTTTTAAGGGACTTACTTGACTTACTTTAACCATTGATTCCTGAAATTATTTGGAGTAAAAAATGTAAATGAAATTTTTTGTTTACAGTAACATCTTCGAATTTTTTTTCTACAAAAAACATCGAAATAGGTGTTGGACAGTTAGAGATGGGGTGAGGGGTTGGTCGGCCTCTCGGCTGGGTGACCAGTGACGACATGCGGAAAAAAATTTGATTTTGAGGAAAAAAGTTTTGAAAAAAAAAGTCGCCGGAGACCAAAATTTCATTTAATTTTTTTTTTCCAAATAATGTCACGAATAACTGGTTAAAATACGTCAAGTACGCCTATTAATACCCTGAATATATAATATTGTATTATACTCGTAATATAGGTGTGCACATTTTGTAGTAATAAAAATTCTTGGTGCATAATCGTCTAATCAACCGTTATTATCAATTTTGTTAAGTTTTCAAATAAAACAATGACAACAAGGGTTTTTTTTCTTTGCGATGATATTAATTACAAAAATAATTATCGATTCATTAAAGTAACCTTAATTTACCTTTGAATTTGTGTTGAAAAAGTAATAATTTACATTGGAAAAATTATCATTTTTTTCACTTTCTGCAAAATTTTAAATAAAACTGCTTTTATACCCCTGATATCACCAAATGCTCGCTGAACAAAATTACATACGAGTTTCATGGTAAAGTCGACGCCCTAGAGCTTGACGGGAGGAGGAAATTGGGGAATTAGATTACAAGTAGCGTTGTGAAATTATGTACAACTTTAAAACAGAATACCGAAGTTAAAAAATGTAAAAACTACACGCGCGACGTTACGATGAAACAGCAAACTAATTTCACCAAATTTGAAAATACTTAAAGGACTGCTAGGCTCTTAATATCTTTCATCTAAAGGAGATATCAGGGAGAAAAATTGGAAAATCCATGATTCTTACACGGACATCTGTGAGAAGTACATATGTGTATTTCATGTAGTTTAGCGGTAGGGAGTTAAGAAGTGAGGGGGAGAGGGGGAGAGGTGGAGAGGGGGAGTGGTAGAAAAGGGGAGATGGGGAGAGGGGGGAGATGGGGAGAGGGGGAGAGGGGGAGATGGGGAGAGGGGGAGAGGGGGAGAGGGGTAGAGGGGGAGAGGGGGAGAGGGGGAGAGGGGGAGAGGGGGAGAGGGGGAGAGGGGGAGAGGGGGAGAGGGGGAGAGGGGGAGAGGGGGAGAGGGGGAGAGGGGGAGAGGGGGAGAGGGGAAGAGGGGGAGAGGGGGAGAGGGGGAGAGGGGAAGAGGGGGAGAGGGGGAGAGGGGGAGAGGGGTCGAGGGGTCGAGGGGGAGAGGGGGAGAGGGGGAGAGGGGGAGAGGGGGAGAGGGGGTGAGGGGGAGAGGGGGAGAGGGGGAGAGGGGGAGAGGGGGTGAGGGGGAGAGGGGGAGAGGGGGAGAGGGGGAGAGGGGGAGAGGGGGAGAGGGGGAGAGGGGGAGAGGGGGAGAGGGGGAGAGGGGGGGAGGGGGAGAGGGGGAGAGGGGAAGAGGGGGAGAGGGGGAGAGGGGGGGAGGGGGAGAGGGGGAGAGGGGAAGAGGGGAATCATATCAGGAAAGTGCCCCTTAACCTTTGATTAAGACACCAACTGTTGATGGATTATAAATGTGCTTGTATCCTGGAAGACATTTTTTTTTTTTTTTTTTTTCAGTGAATACCGCACAAGAATCTCAACTGCTCCCGTCTGGAGCCAGTGAGACTATGGCATCCCCAATTGGGGTATGTTGTGAGGCTGAAGGTAGTGGGGAGGGGAAGGAGGTGGGGAAGAGGAAGGTTGGAAAGTACCTGGCTATTCAGATCTGGTCACTAAACACGGCTAAAGCCATTTTCAAGCAACGTTTCAATTCTGAATGGTGGTCTTACACCAGGGCGATACTGATAGTATCTTCCACTCTGGAACATGCCGCAAATATACTATATATTATTTTAAATGAATTAATTGTGAAATAACACAAATTAATCAAATAAAATTTATTTGCGCATGCCGGGTTCGAACCCGCGACCTCCGGATTGTGAGTCAAGAGTCTTACCCACTGGACTACGGAGGTCGTCAAAGATGATAAAGACATGGCAATATCGAGCGAATTTAATGGTTACCAAGTTAGTTTTTTTTTTTGTGTTATTTAAAAATTATAAATCCCTCGAAAGTTTTGCAAATTATTTCACGCAAAAGGAGCTCCGTTAAGGCATCAAAGTTATTGCGAAATAGGAAAACTTTGTATTTTGTCAATATAACAGTTATTTTAGACACTTGCCTCAACATCTAAGCTCTTTTCATCGCTGGAGGAGAAAGTTTTTTGCCTTGTTTTGCCTTTAAGACTAGGCATAAAGTTTCTGCCAGCCAATCACAGGGCACAGAATATTATAAAAGGATTAAGAAAATCTTCCGATTCGTTGAATTAAACTTTATTTTGAATATATTTCAAAACCTTCCTTTCCGAGAATCGTATTTCTCTGGATCTTTATAAAACGATTTCCAAAAATAAAACAGGATTCACTCCAAATAATAAAGGAAAAACTATTTATTCGTTGCCTAATTCAAGAATATATTTACATAAATTGAAATAATAATAATATGAAAACTGATTTAACAATCGTGCCAACTGAGAAATAAGAATGTTTATTTTATTTTGTTTTTGACAACAATATAAAAGCGGCAAAGAAAATTACATTATAAAAACATTTACATTAAAAGTACATACAGTAAAAACATAAGTGACATTTCACACTTAAAATCGTTGTAATACATGTGGAAAATATCCACATTTCCTGCGAGGCAGTTAATTAACCTAGTCTTCCCAGAGGCATCACCATTGATAAGTTAGTTCCGCACCTGAGAAGAATCAAAAGCCCGTGTTGGCGGCCTCGCGTGAAATTACCCGGGACATATAATTCTGTTATAGCCAGAATATCTGGTACCGATATGAAGCTATTTAGAAGCTTATAAGTCATCGGCAGTAGGTAATGCGACATCTCTTCTGCATTTAAGACTGAAGATACCCAGCATTCCCGAGATAAATGTTGTTGGAAACAGCCATGGGTAAAAACCTAACGCTCTCATATAGATAGAGGTATCGTAAAAAAATATTTTGTATTTTCTCGACCATTTGTAAATAGACGATGTCCTCTAGCCCCCATATTCTAGAGAATGCTATGCACGCACTATGCTAAAGTAAAGCATCTAACGGCCGTTGTTCCCAACTTTTCGATCGATCAATCCGAGTCTCCGATCAGCTAAGTGATTTGTTTAGTAACACTCAATTCGCCTGTTGGTCGGAAAGTTGTGTTGGAAAGAGCGTATTTGTGTATTCGAAGAGTGTTGAGTCAAAATTTCGGCTGAACAGTTGATCAGTAGGATTGGGAACAACGGTCATTAAAGTAAGTTCGTTATCACTACAGGGTGTATCAGCATGTACCCGAAGGATTTTAACCAGAGATTCCTAAGCGTATTTAAAATACAAAAAATAATGTAATTTGTTTTTGCCATCGCTGTTAGATGATTTTTTTTCTAATAAAAAAAACATATATGTATTTATTATTATTTTTAATTGTTAAACTAACGTTTAAGACAAGATTTTTATGCATAGCACATAGGGTAACAATTATTATAAGCAATAATTATCAGCCTGAAACGCTCATCCACATTGAAAAAAACTTCCGAGAAAAAATACATGACGCCAACGGGACTTGAACCCGTGCCCTTCTAAAGGGTAAATAAACATTTTGAGTTGACATTAAACTTAAAAGTACAATAGGGTACAAATGTACATCTCCAAGATTGTTTTTATTCCTTAGTCCTGTTCTTATCTTGCGAATTGGTTATCGGATTATGGTAAATAGAGCTGATTATTCCAACAGAGACAAACACCAATTTGACAGAATCCATCTCCAACAGACAAAGTTCCTCGGGCATAATAAAGTGGCAGCACCCGATACATCACCAGAGATAAACCCCGAAGATGAATGCGTCTAGATACAAATTTCCAGCAAGATATTCTGCGACCACCGCCCTAGTGTATTGATAGATGAGATGGGGTGGGAGGTGAGATACGATGTTTAATGCACCTTGGAATCAAACGCAGTGGCGGAAAGTGAACATTAATTTAGTTACCGCATACGACGTTATTAATTTTTAAAAAAATAATGTCTCACAAAATATTAATTTCACTTGTGCGTCTGCCTGTAACTCTGATTCAATTAACTCTAGAACTCGGATTTGGTTTGAATTTAAGGGCTATATTCAAAATTTGAAATTTTGTAATTTTTTCTCAATTTGGGAGGCGGGAATGGGTACCGCCGCCCCGGGAATCTTTATTGGATAACCAACACCTCTGCCATAAGTCACCACCCCAAGTGATTCGCTATGTTTGGTAATTTAGCAGGGTCCATTGGGTGAGATTTGTATAAGTCTTGGAGGCGGATGACCAGGACACACTGAACCCCAAAATCCTACCCACCACTTAAACCCTTTTCCCTCCCAGAACTCTCCTCTCCTTCCTTTCCTTTAAAAAATCCTCCTCTCTTTTCTTTCCTTAAAAAACCGCTCCACACAGCATCCCCAAAGATGACATAGGCCCAAAGGGAATTTGTTTTCCTCAGGGCCTCCTGTGTAGAACTCATGTAAAAAAAAATAGTAATGCTTGATCTTATAACAAATCCAGCTACCACGTATAATTAAATATAATGTCCATAATAATATGGACACGTGAATATGAGTACTTTCGTCGTAGCTTGAAATCAACCACATGGTACGGAAGTGTCGATCATCAATCTGATGAAAAAACGTCATTTATATATTTCCATACTTATTTTTGTGGCCTATTGTGCCATACGCAAATATTTATTATTGTGGTAAAAGATCGTTTGATCTTTAGAGAATTGTTGTTTGGACGCTTTATATGTACCGTGACTATTAATTCACGGTAACGGTATCGTCACGGTAACACAATACTGCCGCAGCTCTTTAAAAAGATGTGATACGCAACGCACGTAGGTCTGTTCACTCCAAAGAAAAACAGTAATCATTTTCTACATCTCTCTCACATACCGCACCGTGACGTCTTCGTAGACCCCTACCAATTCTACTTGCCGTAACGATAATTTTAAATGAACGGAATGCAGTTACAGGGATAATATTGAAATGTGAGTGAAATCTAAACATTCTAAAACGTCACATGTCAGTGCGCTAGGATTTTGCTTTTGTTCTTAAAATGCTACAGCTCTTTCTTATACACTTAATTACAACAGTCGAAAATGGGACAAACGGCGAACGTAAGTCTGCACCTCTCCCTCTCAAAGGAAACAAGCAATCAATCTCCCTCACACAAATAAGGTCAATGTAGAAATCAAAAATGTAGAACTAAAAGTAGAAACAGTCAAATGTTTCTTTATTTCTTTATAGATGTTTGTCTCGTCTATTAAGAAATAAAGCTAGAGTGTAAAATAAGGTAAAAGGTAAAATGTTTCTCCGCTCCTGACAAAGATGTCAGACATAATTATAGTTGAAAGTTTTTCACATAGATGTCAGGAATAGCTATAGTCTTCCCTCTCTAATGGAGCCTGTGGTCTAAGTTTATAAATAAGATGATTTAATTTATTTATCTCTCTTCTGCATTAGTTTGCCTTAAAAAGGAAACATTATATTATCGGTCCATTGGGGGGACTTCAGGATTTATAAGGGATTGTTGTATTTTCTTTTGCCAATAAAAGTATCTTTGATCTACCTTGGAGTTCTTGTTGAAGTTAAAAGACCCAAAACTTTACAATATTGAATTACTCGAAGCAAACTTAAACACATCATTATTTTTTTATTTTTTTTTATTTATTTAGTAACTATATAATATTTTTTACATTTTTATATGAAACATGTTAGTTAAATGTATATATAAAATATATTCGTAGTCCTCCTTACTAGGAGATCCTGTGCTGAGGGGGATTCTGCTTTGGGTAAGTTTTTCAGCGACTTCTATGGTTTAACTTCATTGATTGGATAAGGTTTTCCAGAAACTTCTATGATGTTTTAAGTATACTAGTAAGTTAATTTTCCGATAGATTCTTCACCCAACATTTAATGTCCTTAATGTAGCTATTTTTTTTTTAAATTTGTTTGATACTAAGTGGGAGTTTGTTATATAACTTTACTGCTAAAAATGCAGAAATTTTATATCTAAGAAAGAGCTGCAGGATTATAGTGATAAGGGGCGTATGTTTATTTCCTTTTTTGCTGTCACGGTACCGTAACTGTGAATCTTCACGGTAAATAATATAAAAGCGTCCAATGTATAGGTACCCAAAAAAACGTCTGAAAATAACAAGCAGAAGGTAAAAGAGTTTAAAAAAATCTAAATCATTTGGTCCCTTTTACTAGCAAAACGTCATGACACACGATTCACGTTTTTGTTTTCCGTAATGTCACGTTCAGAATTTAAGGGTTAGAGGCGAATAAGGAAACTATACACTAATAAAATACACACCATTGCGGCATTGTTAAAAAAATATAATTATAAATAATGATCGTGTTTAAACAGCCGGTAACCAAAGAGGTAATGGCCGCTTTACATCAAATACAAAACATAGACGCCAAAATAAATAAATTAAAGGTTATAGTACCGTCTCCCTACCAATTAATATCTAATCATTATTTTTAAAAGTCTCAAATCTGTTTTGAATTAGAATCAAGCAATAATTGTAGAAAATCAATTACCCCAATAGTTGTTTAACACGAGAAATTATTGGAATATTTTATACAATATTTTATATTACTTTAGTAATATCTTATGCGTTTAGTAGGTGTATCGAACGTGTCGTAGGAATCCGTGTGCATCAAACGAGTGCGCGAAAGCGTATGACAACCGTGGAAATTCAAGAATGGAATTTACGCTCCCACAGAGTACCATGCCGCCAGCACGACAATCTGAGAGCTGCTATTGGCAAGCGGAATAATGTGCATGTGGTGGCCCTTCCAAATGATTTGTCTACAACGCTATTATGTCCTTTAACTAACTAATCAATTGAAAACATAAATGAAATTGATAATGAATACATGCAGCAGCCTTATTGGACTGGAAAACACATCTGAATAACCACCTAATGCTTCCACAAGGGACTCCAGACAGCAATGATCAACGCCAAGGAAATGGCTGACTATTTACGTCACCCCCACCATGCGACCAGCCGAGCCACTATTGGTCAATTCTGAACAAAGGAAAAATCTGAATCGTAAATATTTACGACAGCGAATTCATCTTCCGAAAAATTTGGAGCTCAATTTCGAGAAATTGGGAATAATTTGGATCAAGAAATAAACATCATCACCTAAAAATGAGTATATGCTACAAAAACAACCCAAAAACTGACGTCTATCAGTGATTGTTGCACTTTAAGAAAAATATTTACTTTTAAATAAATGAAGACAATATAAGCGAAACTCAATCGAAAATCTGGAAACAGAAAAATCAGAAAAACATATTGACACCTCTGGGACTCGAACCCAGGACTTCCGTGGCGCAGTGGTTAGCGCGTTTGCCCGGAAAGCAAGAGGTCCTGGGTTCGAGTCCCAGAGGTGTCAATATGTTTTTCTGATTTTTCTGTTTCCAGATTTTCGATTGAGTTTCGCTTATATTGTCTTCATTTATTTAAATATTACAATTTGAGGTTTTACTCATTAAGTTAAAAATTAAAAATAAAAATATTTACTGTTTAAAATTGTACCTTATATCACATATGTATACTTGTACCTTTTCTTGTAAACACAATAAAAATGATGTGAGGCGTTGGTATCCTGAGTTGGTAAAATCTTGGCAAAAACTATCACACATAATTTTAACACAGCTGACTTCCAATCGTAGCGACCAGGGAAATTACCTAAAACAAGTACCTTAGAAAAATTAAGGAGGTTCTGTCCCCCAAAAGTCCGACCTGAGTTTGCCCTATAAAAATAGAAGTCAAACCGGTAGGAAGTCAGTTCAAAACTATCAGCCGAGAAGAAACAACACTCAAGATACCAACAGTCTCCAAGTTCAAACCTCTTTTCAAGTATTTTAATCAGTCTTAGATTCAGTTTACCTCTCCCAGTATCCCAGTAACCTAAAATCCTAAAAACCCCAGTCTCCCACAGTCTCCAAAGTGAAAAATATTTATTTTAATCCAGTACTCAAATCAGTTTTGCCATTATACCTAGAAGCATTTTTTGTCAAAGTAGTAAATTCATTTAAAAGACCAGTGGCGTTCCAAAATCCACTGGCGTACCAAACTCCATTGGCGTGTCATTGTGGCCAGCTCCCTATTATATTTAGTTTATGTACAAACGTCTAGTACAGTAGGGCGAGATGACGAAGATAAAATTACCAGTGGAAGACATGCCTGTGACAGCATAAATATACACATTTTGCTTTATACTTATGTGTTTCATAGTTTCATTATATTTATTAAAAATAAATTCAATAATGTATTGTGGGCAAACTGAAATCTTGATAATAATTTTAGGAAAAGCATTAGTTTTTATTTTTTTACGTTCCTATTATAAACTTGTTGGGACACGAAGCGAAAATAATCATACATCGGGTTTTTCACAAAGTGTATGAAAAGATGCGAATGAAGGATGAAGAATGTCCTAATGATAGCCAATTTCCGATGGGAGAGGTTACCAGAAAAATAGGACAAAGAATCCGTTTATTTTGATCCTTATAAAAATTCTTGTAAACAAAAATGTAGGTAAGTTCGGTTTACTAATAAATTTTGGACAACCCTATTCACTCTAGGTAGATATTAGATAAGAATTGAGCTAGAAGTAACGGTAGCTAAATTCTTTCCCTGGGGAGGAAAGGATGCCACGCGTCTGCTCTGTCACGTGGAAGACATTTGTCAAACACGTGTTACCTGGAGATGACATCGCATTTCAATGACAAGAACATGGAATACAAAGTTTCGCGGGGGATTTGTGCCTTGTCTTAAAGGCAGGTTTTTTGGTTTCCTTCTTATGATACGCGTTATTGTGTAGTTTTAAATGTATAAAAGACATTATTTCATTATTTAAAATTAAGCGGCATGCATAAAACTATCGTTATCTAAAATAATATTAAATATGATTTCGTTAGTTCGAAAGTATGACATTTTGGCACTGCCAAACCACAATTTTAATTTCGGGCAGAATTTTGGGCATATTCCCCCATAATTGCGAACGTGGCATGAGAAATTTATAATTAATAAAGGCTTAATTTATTCGTGTTTTAAATGCTTTCATTCCACCTATTGAAAACAAATTTACTCATCCATATACTAATATTTACATATGTACAAAGTAAATGACCATTTATAATAATATAATGCTAGGTAGATACTCACCCAAAATGATGAACAGTGATTTGATGCCAAATCTGAAAGAAAAAAATAAATTTAATTATTTTACAGCCATTTCATAACACAATAAATCTGATAAAAAAAATGTTTAACCTTAGCAAGATAATAAATGCAATGAAAAATTACTTTATTTTTTAAACTTTATGAGTAAAATCTCAAATTATAATATTTAATTAAATGAAGACAATATTAGCGAAACTCAATCGAAATATATATATATATATATATCCAGATTTCGATTGAGTTTCGCTAATATTGTCTTCATTTAATTAAATATTAACAATTTTCTCGGTTTACCCCGCGTAACGTAGTCCTTAGAAGGACTACGGACTTTTAAGGACTACGTTACGCGGGTAAACCGAGAAAATTGTTCTACATCTTACATCCGTGAAAACCTTAATCATAACATATTATATATATATATACTTAAATTTTTGTACTTCAGTCAGTTTATATTATTACGGTCGTGAAGAAGGTTAAATATAACTAAATTAGTTGATTCTTTGTAAAATCTCTAGATTCATATTATAAATTAAAGTCCTCCGCCGCGTCTGTCTGTCTGTGTGTTCGCAATAAACCCAAGAACTACTAGACTAATTTTCATGCGGTTGTCACTAATAGACAGAGTGAAGGTTTAGGTATATAATTTGTAAAATTTTTGTGTAAATTGGTTGAAATTTGAAATACATAATATATATATAAAGGAAAATATCTGTATCTGGTGGACAAGCGGGCTGCCAAGCGGGCAGTGTAGATTTGATTTATCCGCAAATCTACAATTTTATGCCGAGGTTGATGAAATTTTGCACATGTGACCTTCGAACAAGAGGAAGGTGACTGTCTACATTTGATTTCAAAAACTCTATGTAAAGCCCGGGCTTCGCCGGGGATTTCATCTAGTTGTATAATAAAGCGGTTTAGAGAATAGAAATTTATAATTTAAATTATAATGACAAACCACAAAGATATTGCTTTCTTCGATAGTATAAATTAATTACTTTATAGAAAAGTAAGGTTAATAAATGCCGCTATTGCCCTATTGATATTCATTTTTAACGCAAGTTCTAAAATGCATACAAATTAAATGAATCCCTGTTTACATATTGGTAAAGAATCAGTCATCTTGTTTGGAGAATTCAACATCTGTTAACAAAGTTAATAGATTTGTGACACGACTATCGTAATATAAGATATCCTTTGTACCATATAGCTTAAATGCTAGAAACATTGATTTGCACTATGCAAAGTAAATTTGGGACACGAAAATGATTTCAAGGTGCTATGAAGCAGAGAGATGACATTAGGCACACTATTACAGGCGATGTAGGGAGAAAATTGCTTCGAGACAGTAAAGCGATATCACAATGCATTTTATACGATAACAGTGTATTTTGAACAACATTGTCAGTGATTTTAATTTACAGAACTAACCATCACGTCTTTCGCGAAAAAGGGTAGGCAGAAATACTGAAAATCACAAAGATCTGTTTTGACACTCGCTCCTTGTTTCAATCCCATTCATCGACCCTCTCATTATTTTTTTTTTGACAAATAGTTCTTCTAACGTTAGGTTTTTACTTTGCCATGACATGATTCATTAAAGTCAACTTACTTAGTTTACGCCGCTCTATTATTCAAGTATACGACACCTACATGTTTCGAGAACAATGTTTTATTCATCAGAATGTATCTTAGAGTCGTGTACTTATATAAAAATATAGATTATCAATATTATATTTATATAGATTATTACATAGATTGGGAGGAAGGTACACCTGAATGGGCAGAAGAATTGATGAAGGAGTGGAAAAGTAGGAGAAGAAAGAGTTAATTTTTTTATTCTTAACTTAATGAGTAAAACTTCGAATTGTAATATTTAACTAATATAGACAATATTAGCGATACTCGATCAAAAATCTGAAAAAGATACGGTCTAATCCAGATCTAGGAAACCGTATCTTTTTCAGATTTTTCCGCTTCAGATTTTCGATTGAGTGTCGCTAATATTGTCTTCATTAATTAAATATTAAAACTTGAGAACTTACTCATCAAGTTAAAAATAAATGTCAACAGATGTTGCATTTTACAATAAAAATCGATAAATTTATCAAAGACGCTTTCTAAGTGACATTTAGTTCGAGATAAATCTTGCATTCATACATAAACGATGTCACTTCCATATTCACTGATGTTAATATATTATTATTTGCTGATGACATGAAAATATATAAAATCATTAAAAATATATACGACTGCTTGTCTCTCTAATCCAATTTTATAAAATTCTTAGAATGGTGTACCATTAAGAAACTTACACTTAACATTAAAAAATGTCAAATCATGAGTTTCTTTAGAATTAAAAACCCTATCAAATATAGTTATTCTTTTAACAATCACAGTTTATTGTCAGTACCTGTAATAAGGGACCTTGGAATAACCTTCGACTCTAAACTACTATTTACCAACCACATTGATATAATAACTGGTAAAGCAATGAAAATGCTGGGCTTCATTGTAAGAATTTGTAAAGATTTCAAAAATATCCAAACATTCAAAATACTATATACAACTCTGGTTAGGAGTCATTTAGAATATAATTCACCCATAAGGAACCCTTTTTACAAAAGCCACGCAAACTCCATTGAAAGAATCCAACGCAAATTTCTCAGATCAATTAATTTCAAATTAGGTATTCCCGCGGTTGACATAAACTATGAATCTTTATTACAAAAACTGCGACTCTTATCGTTAAAAGATAGAAGAATCTAATTTTTCTATTTAAAATAAACAATAATTGGTTTGACTCCCCTGATTTGGTCTCATTAATAAATTACCATGTACCTTGTAGACCAACTCCACTCAAAACACCTTTCCATTGGGACAATACTATGACGAACGCAGAACAAAACTCAACCATAAATCGCTTGCATATTTTAGGCAATGAATATGCTAATATTGATCACGCCGCCCGCCGGTAATCTGGCTTCATACAAAAGATGCGTTAGACTTAATTTGTTTGCTAGTACCACGTAAATATAATACATCATATAAACATAATATGCCTACCAATACTTCACTATAAAACTATTAATGCACTAGAAATCATAGGTACTTGTAAAATTTATCATATCCGTTAACATAATCCAGGATTTGTTACTTTTTATATTTTATATTTAAATCGTTGTAGGTACCTTGAGATAGGTATCTTTTATTTGAATATTTTACATTTTATTGTTTTATTTCTCTCTTTAAATTTTTATTTTTACTTTTACTTAATAATTTATAGTGTGTACTTAATACTTTATATTTTATACTATTCACTTTATAATTTACTTTTATACATTATAGTTTTTATACACTACTTATTACCTTACTTTTCACCTTTTTTCTTAAATTAAATTTTACTAACATTTATACTGTTATTCTTCATGTTGTTGTACTATTATAAGTATGTCAATTATGTTAATGGTACGTGTTGTGCCGTATATGTGTAAATAAATAAATAAATAAAGATGGCAGCCAACAAAAATATGCGAGAAAATTAGAAATTTTAGATAATGTTGGTAGTTCTTAATCGAAGTATGATGCAGTTAATTACGGCCGAACTGGATAGGGTCCTATTAGCTCTGTGGTAGAGCAACACTGCGGCAAGGATAAGGTTCTGGGTTAATTTTTTAGATGAGACCTTATCTTTTAAAAAAATTTATTTATTCATTTATTTACAAAACACATGTTTCATATATAGACATTTACGTAGATTCGATACATTAAATCACCATATTAGGCGGCTGCCTGTTTCATGGTGATCAATGAAGGATAGTTACTTTGAGGGAAGTCTAGTGAAAACACGATAGTAGCATGTAATGATGTTGAAAATTGGTAAAGTTATAATAAAAAATAGAGAAGAAAAAAAAAGTGCGTAAAATAAACATGTAAATAAAATAAACCTGTAAACATATGGTACTAGTATGTAATGATGTTATAAATGGTAAAGTTATATTAAAAATAGAAAAGAGAAAAAGAAGTGCGTAAGGATATTATTATGATTATACATATTATTTATACAGGTGCACACATCCATATACACGTAAACACACACTCACATACATGCACCTACGTACATGAATACAAACATACATATATACAGGCATGTACGCAATACCAACACGTACACATATATACATACATGCATAGTTGTACGTATACACACATATATTCTTCTTCCTCACACATGTAAACAATAATACATACACCTCTATCTGAGTATAAGAAACAGGCTACTAACACTATCACTCATCAAAAAGTCCCCAAGCGCCTTCCTGAAACTGTCGTATTTGACAATTGACTTTATTTCTATTACTAAATTATTGAATTTCTGTGTCAGATTTTCATTTGGGTGTCGCTAATATTGTTTTTATTTGGTTATTTTTTTTTTGTTTTTTACCGACTCTTGTCCTAATCTAACCAAAGAAATTGTTTCACTTGATGATGTTAATCCACGCGTCAAAATTAATATTATTCCTCCCTCCTTTCTTCCTTTCTTCATCCAACATCCATGTTCGAACAATCCAAGCGTCCCAAGAATTGCTTCAAAAATTTGAAAAGTAATGAAAATATCTTCTAAGCTGATCAAATTTGCACAGATAAATAACATAAATTCACTCTCTTTGTATTATTGTTTCACAAAGCAAACAACAAACAGGTTTATATTGAAATATTATTTCGTTTCCACAAGGAAACGTTTTCGGGTCCTAAGCGGGCCGTATCAGGTATTAGGACAACAGAAGATCCTGTTGACTAAGGACTTCCGTACATAAATAATCTCCACATAATACGTTAACAAACAATTAGAGGCCAGGTATTTAGGGAGACAACGCCGATTATTTATTCACGAAATGGGTATTGTAAAGCGATCCCTTACTGCCCCTAAGAGTCTAAGATGTATTAGAAGTCTGTCCTAATTTCTTGGTTAACGATTTGCCTCAAGCCGTCCCGTAAAATCGTTGTTTGTTTTTATTAAACGAAATAAAAACTCTTTTACCGGAATGTTTCCAATACTTTATTGAATTTATAAAGCGTAGCATTCTGGGAAAACAATACGAGTACCCGATGGTAACGCTTTCTCTAGTAAAAACATACATAACCATATTCTGGGAAAACAATACGAGTACCTGATGGTAACGCTTGCTCTAGTAAAAACATACATAACCATCCATACAGGAGTACCTGTAATGATGATTACCAGGAAAATATTTTGTTCTAAAGACTATTTATTTATCCGTATATTTGATCATGTACCGCTTCATTAAGGCTATGTTCATGTGTGATATGAACAACGTATCTATAATTTCAGACATGTCTCAATATCAGACTCCCTTTCCCCACTCCCGCATTCCATTCATTAATTCCCGGGACATTCAGTTTTGAAACTGCTCGCGTGCCACCTATTGCAATTTTTTAGTACAATTCATGCCAGAGCTCACCAGTTTTATACAAAAAAAAATCCAATTTGGTGCAATCGTTCGGAAGTGATGCGCGTACATTTCGACTATTTATTTTTAGACATAGATATTAACTACGATGCCAAAATCGTTTCCACGGCAACCGTTTGTTTTTCTTTTCTTCTGACGTTTGCAATAATTCGATTTTGTTAGGGACAGAAAACGTATGATAAATAATTTTATTAGGCCAGAGCTCACCAATATATCCAGCCTGTATTACTTGCAAATAATGTAGCTTTCTATTAGTGAAAGAATTTTTAAAATCCATTCAGTATTTTTTTGTATGGAAGAGTAACAAACATACACTCATCTTTCGCCTTTATAATATTAGTAGGATAGGATATATCGACACAAAAAATTGTTACATAACAGAGTGAGAACGCAGAGAAGATTAAGAAATAGGATGACTTAATAAAAAAAACCGGTAGAAATTTTTGTGATTTTTGAGAAGCATTTATTATACTTCAAATTAAATTTTACTAATAAGTAATAAGTTTTATGTCCATTGACATTCATCGAACACTGAAAAAAAATCATTAATTTAATTTATTTGCTGATGGCAATTATTTATTACATCACGACGTATGCAATATTTTCCGCCTACTGTGATGGTAGTAGGAGAATTTTCAAATATTGTCAGGTTATTCGTAACCGCATGTTTGTCTTTCTTAAAAAAAAAATGTGAAATAGTCTAAATTTGATTAATAAATGCGACAGTCAAGGAATTCCGTTCGTGGATATTTTATTACAGAGAAGTCAATAAAGCCTCAAGGTTTACTTTTCAAACATATACGTAGATGGTTCAATTAAAGTCTGAGAAAAGGTTGAACCAACACGCACATAAATGATTTAAGGCTCTTTCCTCGAACGTATGCTAAAAATACAGATTTCCTCCGGGACCCTAAGTTCCCGTATTTATGGGGTCTACAGAAAATATCATTTTATAAGAGACTTATGGCAAATCGTGACAAGACTATGGTAGTACAGGGAAGAAATATGTTTTTAGACAAACATCCTTTTCTTAATATGGACATAGGGGAAGAACGGTGGGTTGTACTTCGGAAAAATTCTAAGAACTACGATTATGTCTACATGGAATAATTTATGTTCGTAAGAAAAGGTAATAAATTTGCTTAGCACTTCTTTGGATAAAAAATTGACTGGCTAACCAGGATACCAGAAACATTAATATTACAGGTACCTACCTAGTTATTATTGAAGTTTCTCGAAGTTTTAACTATATAAAAGAAACCACAATCATTACACTTCAATTTATGGATTGCAGATTTTTTCATTTTTTGAATATCATCTATCTATATATTGCGTAAAATACAGGAAGAATTTTATTTGGTTTATACTTTGTTAAGGAATTAGAAATTTTGTTATTAAAATACATAATTTTCCTCCATTTTTTCTATTCCTGATCCTTTTGTACATGATAGATGTATGATGTAAGGAATTTATTCTTGTATTTTTTATAAAGAATATTTTAAATTAAATTGGTTTATTGATTGTGGTTTCTTTTATATAGGTAAAACTTTGAAATAAGGATTAAAGAACATTTGAAATCTTTAAACAATAAGAGTTTCTCGGAGTTTGCCAACCATTTGGTGGAAATCAGTCACACCTTTGACTTCGATAGTTTAATAGAATTAATGCATTGTAATGTCAAGGGCATTCAGTTTGATAAACTAGAAATTTTAGAAATTCGAAAGAGTGTTAATGCGAATTTGAATATTATTAAAAATCAAAAATTGTTCTTAAATGATCCAATATTAAACCTATTCCCTTTGTAAATTGTTCCCTATTGCCCCTCTCCTCTCCATCCTTTTTCATATTTCCATTGATACCATTGTCTATATCTATTCTTTTTCCATTGACACAATTGTCTATATCTATTATTTATAATTAGTATTAAATAAAACCCTGAAGAAGTGAGCGTTGTTCACGAAACATGTTGGTTTTTGTAAACAATAGCTGTGGTGTACGAAAGTAACATTCAAAAATTCAAAAACAAAATTCTTATCGTAATATTTTATTAAATGAAGACAATACTAGCGAAACTCAATCGAAAATCTGAAAACAGAAAAATCAGAAAAAGAGAAATCACATCTGGGACTCGAACCCAGGGCGCATCTTTGAAATAAAAGTGTAAGCTCGATCTGGTACAATACTCAGATTACTTATAACATGAATTCAATCATAATGCAGAAAAATTTGTATTGAATGTTGATGTTTTCTGGATCACTAGTAGGA
This sequence comes from Limnephilus rhombicus, assembly GCA_929108145.2. Taxonomy (NCBI): domain Eukaryota; kingdom Metazoa; phylum Arthropoda; class Insecta; order Trichoptera; family Limnephilidae; genus Limnephilus; species Limnephilus rhombicus. The sequence goes on from OV815278.1 coordinate 41,241,502, forward strand.
TATTTCAAAATGTCATAAGAAGGTACTGAACCATTGGGCCAACGGTGTTATTTTATAGCCAATTTAATATCTTAAACCCAGGCACGTGAAAAAAATATTTTATTTATAGTGAGCATTCCAGTATTGTTTTCCTCATTATCTCAAAACTTTGTATTTTGAGATGTCTGACTAATCATCTGGACGATCGATATATTACATACACAATATAATGAATTTATGCCGCCGTACTTATATTAATCAGTGGTGTAATGGTCAGCATGGTTGCCTTCTAACCGGGGTTGAATTATCAGATGTGGGAATACCTTTATTTTTGTTCAAATACATATTTTTTACTTGTATTTGGAAAAACACATTTTTTTAATTTTCTCATAATTTTTCTACGGGTCTGCATTAATGTAAGAACTAATTATTTATTTAATGATTTAGCGACTTCAATTCAATAGTTTTCATTACTGTAGCTATAAACCAGCGTATCAAAATATTTTCAATTTTTTTTTTTTTTTTTACATGAACTCCACACAGGAGGCCCTGAGGAAAATAATTTCCCTCAGGGCCTATGTCATCTTTGAGGATGCTGTGTGGAGGGTTTTTTTTAAGGAAAAGGAGGAGAGGAGAGTTCTGGGAAAGAAAAGGGTTTAAGGGGTGGGTAGGAATCTGGGGTTCAGTACGTCCTGGTCATCCGCCTCCAAGACCTAGACAAACCTCACCCCATGAACCCGGGCACCCCTGCTAAATCACCAAACGTAGCGAACCACTTGGGGTGAACTATGACAGAGGTGTTGGTTATCCAATAAAGGTTCCCGGGGCGGCGGTACCCATTCCCGCCTCCCAAATTGTAAATTTGGGAGGCGGGAATGGGTACCGTTTGAATTATTATAAATACTAATTATCAGCCTGAAACACTCATCTACATTGAAAAAATCTTCCGAGAAAAGATACATGCCGCCAACGGGACCCGTGTCCTTCTGATTGCCGGTCAGATGCTCTACCACTGAGCTATGTCGGCTTATCTAATACCCGCCAAATAATTCAATATATACTTGTGTTTCATACTACAATTACGACTTATTACATTTTTCCACCTGAAAACAACCAACTTTATTTTTGTGAGAGAGACATTGTTAGTGCTAAGTCTCTCGCTAGGTGGCGTCGAGACAAATTATGTCTACATTTTTTGGTGAAATACTTTAACTTGTCAAATATTAATTATTATTTTTAATTGATAAAATAACGTTTAAGACAAGATTTTTATGCATAGCACAAAGGGTAAAAATTATTATAAGCAATAATAGTCAGTCTTACCCTTTGTGCTATGCATAAAAATCTTGTCTTAAACGTTATTTTATCAATTAAAAATAAAAATCTAAATATTTTCTTCTACATTTTTATTTACGACCAAATAAACATTATTGTGTGAAGTAGATCACTTCGTCACATCCTCCTGGAATCTAGAACAAAGTATCTGTTCTGATGTCAATGTCGTTTAGTGATTGATATTCAGATTTAATGAATAATATCATTGCGGACTAGACATTACACTCCTAACTAATAAACATGAACTAACTAATTAAAACTAACGAATAGAAATCTGGTATAGAAAGAGGCTGAGTGAGATCACGCTTCTCTAAAACGAAGGCTCATCTTTTCTCATTGTTTCACTCGTAAAACAACTTAGCGTCTTTCTAAACCACACTAATAAATAAATAAAAATTAACCCCTCAGGCCTCTGACGTAGCCTCTCATAATATTGTGAGAGAATTTCAGTTTTTCAATAAAATCCAAATCTGGAATCTTTCTGAACGTATCCGAAAGGTGATGAAATTAGCATTTGAATTTTATTATTCGTTACAACCTTATAAATTTCGAAATACGTTTTTTTAATGGATCAACTTACGTTTTTTCTAAATAAAATTACTGAAAACTAAAAAAAACACACGCACATAAACATGTCTATCAAGAATTTACCAACTATTCATATGTACATATAATATACATATATACCTTATATATATATATATATATATATATATATATATATATATATATATATATATATATATATATATATACATATATAATAATATTATTATAATATTATTAATATAATATTATTGTCAACGTCACGTCACACCACCTCACTTTTTCGTCGTTTCATGAAAAAATAAATGATAGAATTTCAAAAAGTTCTTAATTTTTGACGTGAAACTTCTTTAGAACCGTTGTGATTTGAAACTCAATGAAACGGAAACGACGCTAAAAAGAGACGAAGACATATATCTACAGGATTTATCCTGCAGTAGAATGAGATATAATGAAACCTTACCTACGAAGCGTCAATCATTGGCCGCATTGATTATGAGCTCACTTTTCAAGGCTCCTATTGGTTGTGATTGTGTGGGTGAAGTTTCACTTTTACTTCACTCGATATTTTTTTCAAATTGCGGTCGAAAACTTTCGTTTCATACAGGCGTACATTTTTATTTTTCGGTGTAGAATTGAATCTCACAATGACAGTAATGGAAATGCAACAATTTACAACGACGACCTATAAGATATGTTCCCAAAAGTGTGCGAATTAGCCTGAGTGATTAACTAAACAAGTTAAATTCAAAGTCTAAACATTTCAGGGAAAACTACCAATTATTAAAAGAAACACAAATAAAATGATCCTTTAAATATTCAAGGATGAAATTCTTAATAATGCTAATATTGAGTGAAGATTTGACTCCCACCGGCCCAGGCTTCGTCTGGAGCCTAATGTGGAATAATGATCTCACTTAAATTTAATATTCTCGGGTTTAACAGTAAAGATTTGTACCTAATTGCTTTAATTAATTCAAAACAACGCTAATGAGAATTTGACGAGCAGAGCAAGAATGAAAGGAAAGCCATTTTGTTACTTGTATTGTTTAATCCTTGATTAATTAACCATCCATTCTGGAGAAAAACTGTGTACAAATAATATTAGCTTTAAAGCTGAATTAATGTTTCTGAGATTCATCACTTTGAAACATCAGAAAATATCGCGTGATTGTTATTTGAAAATAGGTACTAATTTATTGACTTATTTCGCCCACTGGCTCCTTTTATACCTTAACTTGATAAAGAAACAGAATATTACCGTTATTAGCGATTGTATGTTGAAGTGTTGATACACCCATAGATGGCGCTCAATCGGTTTTCAGCCGAACATTTACGAGTGCTTCCGAGCGTAGTTTGTGGAGCCCCCCAGTCCGTTAAAGCTAAAAGCGCGGAGTACAGAGCAATTCTAACCGAAGTTATTGGATTATTTACCAATATTTTAGATATTCAGTTCGACTTCAAAATAACCTTTATTAATAAATTGCTATGAATATCAAAGGAATCTTTACACATTGTCGATTTTTTTGTACTTATGGGCTGGTACATACAGTAAATAGAAAGCGGATTTTTCCTTGAGGTATTTTGATGAACATATGTTTTATTATTTTGTTATTCAGCGGTACATCCTCTCCACACAACCCTACGGGGTCACTTAGTTATATTTTGTTTACTTAGGTTTAACGTATTTTCCCTAAAGTAACTGCACATTGTATATCTGAACCCGAGAAGCATATGGATGCAAGTCCAAAATTTGAAGAAATGAGTTTTTGGTGCAGACTTGAAGTAAATATCATGTTTATCAGTGGCAGAAAGAAACAGGTCCTACCTAGTGATGCAACGGAAGTGTTTTAACGTAAGCAGTAGCGGAAACAGATGTCAAAATTAAATCTTAGCGGAAGCAGAAGCAGAAGCGGAACCGGAAGCGGAAGTATTAATACTATGAAAAAAAAGCACAATTTTATTTTTTAAGATTTGTTTAATTAATTTTTTTTTTGTACTTTTAGTATTCGAAATTAAACAGAGGTAAATTATATTTAACAAAAAGTAATTTGGCTGCTTTTACACCTTTGGGTCTGTTTCGGTGTTCCTCGTATGTTAAACCAACTCCACTAAATCACTCACTGGCTACACTGCTGGGGGGAGCTGATAAGTATTGGCGAACTATTGGCAACAGATAGGGGTATTTACACCACATAAGGGGATCCTCATGGAGAAGTAGCCTCTTCTCTTTCTTGTACTCCCGAAAGTGTGACTGTATCTCTAAAAATAAATGGTCACCATCGTCAGTTGTAAAAGAGTTCTCCTCCTGGTCTTCATTTACACTTAACATCGATTCCAATATTTGTAATGATGATGATGATCTTGAAATAGAAGGCTGCACTTAGATAACTTCAATCGCAAATTAGTCTTCGTTTAGAGTTCTGTTATAAAGTTTGCGGAACCAGAAACGGAAACGGAAGTGAAAAATCTTGCGGAACTTCTGCAGAAGCGGAAGCGGAAGCAGAGTTCTGTTGCAACACTAGTCCTACCATGAAGGAAAAATAGGATTTTCAAAAATGCATATGGATGCAACTACCATGATGCAACAACTATCTTAGAAGCAGAAGGATGTACCATGGACTTGCATCTTTATGATTTAGTTGCATTTTGACTCAAATCCTTCGAATTATGTAGTATTATGACTCGAATTATACATTACTACGCTTTCTATGGAAGTAAGCAATTTTTAAACGTTGATCCTTTTGCAATACGCCACATGTCATAACAAAATATTCCACTTCATTTAGAAGCAGAAGGACTCAAATCCGTGTTTTTGTTTGACTCAAGTCAGCTTTTTTTTTAAACAATATTTTGAAAGGCTTTACATATAAAATATTTCGTTTTATTTGCTCGTTTTTAAAACAAAACTAATTGATTTAACAATAACATTTCTTTTTATCTATCAGCATGGATATCCGAAGAAGTTATGAGACCATAGTTAGAGAAAAAATAGTTTTTTTGCACTCCTGAAAATTTACCTGACTTGCATCCGTATGCTTCTCGGGTATAGATATAAGTACGCCGGGGGACCAACTGTCGGCGAATCAACTGTCATGGAAGTTGGAGATATTCACTGTTGTACGGTAAATATCAATAAACTGTAATTGTATTCGAACTAAGAGTATTCTTGTTATTATCTTAATCTTAACAAAAAATGCAATCCTTTGCTCAGGGATTTAAGGACGGGTATGCAAGAAGAAGATAAATTAAAAATAATAAAATGTTGGGCACTAGTTTGGCGTATTCCGAAAGATTATGCTAGTTCTTCGGAGATTCATCTTTTGAAATATCGGTGGAACAAATACAGCATTCCTGCATCTAATTATTTATTTGAGAATGTAAATAAAAGAGTATCAGTGAATATGCCCTATCCGAATTCATCGAACTCAAGAAGCCGGTGTTCACCAGTATGCTGATTTATAGAATTCACCGGATGATAACCGGCGGCTGCCAATCATGGATGTACGTGGATGGAGGACATACCGAGACTGTTGAAGTTTGGACAGTATTCTATGATGCAATATTAAATTTTAACGGAGGCCAAATAGGAGGTGTTAATAGCTGAAGGCGCAATTGTAGCACATGTAGAGATAATTCAATTGATTTTAAGTATTTAGTTAAGGAGTTGATCCTACAAAACGTTTGTTTATGAACTCTTGTACAGCCGGGTATTTTCACAAATTACGAAGAGTGTTAAAAATGTGTGGAAGATTTAGTTAATTTTTCCGATTCTGATCATTGCTTTAAAAACGCTCATTTAAATATTTCCATTCATAAGTATTGATTGAACAACAGCACATTCTGAAACGGTTCCAACCGGCTCCAATGTCATTATGAGATTAAAAACGCCACTGGCTGGTAATACGGCTGTCACCAACGTTGCCCGGCGTGACGTCAACGCCGCCGAATTCACGAATAAAAACGAACGTGTCGTTTTGACCGCAAATCGAAAAAAGCACATTTTAAAATTTTATAGAAAACTTATTTGTCAATATAAAAACAAAATAAAACTACCATCATTATCGTATTTCCTTTCTTAATTTGTCACGAGAATAAAAAAAAGTGAAAATATTCTATTGTAACGAAACATACATAATAAGAAATTAGAAACAACTGTTATGATTTATGTATGTAATGACATATTGTTATGTGCGTGTGTTATATTTTAAAGGGAAAAGTAACGTTGAGCCTTGGTCGGGCTCGGGTGTATTCTGCCAGTCAACTTTGATTTCTTCTCAGGAAATCTTGGACGCCAAACCCAGTCTAATGTCTGGGTATGTCAACTAGCGGAGATCACGGTACTCAATTCTCAGAGTGTGGGTCATGGTTTTATAACATTCCTGAAAAGGCTGCACAAGGAATTCTACATAATAAAACACAGAGTAGAGTTGACAATCGGTACACTGTATTGAAATTATAAAATATAATAAAACAAATTGGATGGACTCACCCCGGGACCAATGTCGTAATCTATGCTATTCCTAGCTACACTAATTAAGTTTTACTGCCGCCGTTCCCCCGATGTCGCGTGAACCAACACCACCTCCTGGTGGCAAGGGAGGTCCCAACCTCTGCGGCCCAGCATGTGCCTGCGACCTCCACGGCGGTCGCCCGGAAGGGATGATGGACCTGGACCCTCAGAGAAAGGGAGGAGTACCCAAACACTCCTCCAAATTGTATAGGAAGGCTCGACAGCAATCGAGGCTGAGTATCGTTCAACCCTGCGGCAATCTCGGGTTTGTTCCATAAATAAACCCCCGGTGGGAATTCGATGTTTGCCCTGCATTCAATGACAGGCGCGGCGGGTAATTATTTACACCGATCTCTCGGATAAAGAGGTACTTTAAACATAACAATCGAACACCGCCATTAACTCGTGTTCACTTTTGGGGACCCGCGCGAAAACTCACATTTTACGTGAATAATCTTCGAAATTAATATATTTTCTTTTTTAAAAAAAAACACAACGTGTTTCCTTCCCCCGGATGCAGATGCCCAAAACTTGGATTTCAATCACATCGTATTTCAAACTTAATAATTAAGTGACCGTTGTTTTCACGGCGTACCGCACATTACCCGTCAAAACCAGAGTGCGGAAACGGAAAAAAAACAAACGCCGCCTACCGACGCGTTGAACGAAACTCCCCCAGCTTTGCCAACCTAACCAATAAAAATGCATTTAAAAAAATAGTACCTAACTTACGATTAATACAATCGCTTCATAACACAACATGTAAATGATAGAACCTACTTAAATTTACGAATAAAGAAAGTAATAGTAACGTCATGATGTAAAACAACATATAACATTCTGTGAGAGCTTATCTGGAAACTTAATTCGATTTATGAAAACGTTGGTTTCATTATTAAAAATGCATTTCTTCATTTAAAATGCATTAATTTAATAATTTCCGTTTTTACCTAGAACATTATCCTCTGTACTAGTTGTATTAACGTGAGATTATTGTTTGTTTCAGTGCAAGTACCCGGTTATGAGAAACTACTTAAATGTTTTTCTCAATAAAAAAGTGCCATTGCTTTATCCAAACAACAATTTTCAGTTGAATTTCTCTCTGACCTACTAAAAACTCGGATTCGGAACAGCGTTATGATTGTAAGTACCTTTGTTCTACGAATTGCAATTATTTACTCTCTATCCACCCCCAAGATATGATCCTTTGAAGCTATTATAGACAAAAATGAAAACTAGTGATGTTCCAATAAATATATAAGTAAAGCCTTTTTATATTTCAAACGCATAACTTATTTAATACATAAAATAAGAAATAAGCATAACTTTTATTTATTTATTTATTTATATACATATATTACAATACGTTACAGAATGATACTTTGTCCAACAAGGAAGGATACCCGTTTCAGGACAGCCAAATTGTATATTTAATTCATAATATTCATAACAAAGGAAAGGTTTCGTTCAAGAGATCACAGGAATGAGCTTCTGTCAAGACAACTTTTGAGAACATTAATAATTATATCCTGAGCGAATGGATGGTTTCTTTATGTCTTTGAAAGAATCGCAAAGATGTGATTTTTTTCAAGGTCATTTTGGAGAACATTAATAATTGCGTACGTTAATTTTTCTGAGTTCGCTAACCATATCATTGAAAATAACTATAGTTTTGAAAAAAATACAGGGATAAATATTCTTCATATTAATCATAAAGGAAAACGTTTAGATAACTTAGAATCTTTGGAAATAAAAAATCCCTTAAAAATAATGAATCTATTATCAACAAACAAAAAATATTGTCTTATAACCCAATCATGGATTTGTTCCCCTACCCACCCACTCTACATTAATATCTAGCAACGGCTCCACCCCTACCATAATAAAACATTGTTACCATCCATATTTAGAAACTGTCAAATTAGTATACGCTTTCCCTGAAGAAGGACCGGTTGTTCTGAAACCGGTCGGATTTACTCATTATATAAGTGGTTCAAACAAAGTTAAATTGTTTCATTTATTAATAATTGCATTCAGAGTGAATGAGTGGTTTCTATAGTGAGATCACAAGTAGAAGATTCTTTCCAGGCCATTTTAGAGACATTTACAATTGTGTAATTAGAATTTACACATTTATAAACCAATATGTGACATATGAATTCGCAACGAATTTACGACTATTTAATTTTAATAAAGTAGGTACTATAATTTTTAGAATTTATTAAGTCGTAGAAATTACACATTTATAAGCCATATGATATATGAATTTATTTTCAAGCTCATTTTGGAGAACATTAATTTATTTAGTTGTTTATATTTTTACTTTATAGCAGTAGTTCTTAACCTGGGTTCGATCGAACCCCAGGGGTTCGGTGAGTAAGTCTCGTAGGTTCGGCGGAGGTCAAGACACACCCTCGACTCATATGATTCAGTTCGATTTCCAATTAAGAAAGGTTCGGTGAATGCGCACACGAAACTGGTGGTGGTCAGAATCTCCAACAAGGTTAAGAATCACTGCTTTATAGAATCTACACGTACAGCGGCAAGAGTCGGGCCAAATAGAAGTGCTTCTTTTAAGAAACATTACATTTTCACGTCACTGACGTATCTATGTTAGTATTCAGGAGCATAGAGTCTCACATTATTATGTCCTCAAAGTTTGTTTTCGAAAAGACCCGCTTCTCAGTTGCAGGGAGTGAAATCCGAGCGTAAGTAATGTAGCTACTTAGTAAAATGAACAAGTCTCTTGGACCATAACTCAGTGTCACAGAGAAGGTTTTCTTTTGGTTAATTTAAGGTTGTAATGTCACAAACAAAGCATCCACAACACTAATCTGTGCTGGAGTACGTGGCAAAAAATTAACAATTAATATTATCGTGTTTTGTTGATGGAAACAATATAACTGGGAACAAAATACAAGCCGTGCCGAGTAAAAAAACTACTCGTCTATGAGATGATATTTCTAACTAATTGATCAAAGTTTGCATGAAGCAAGGATCGACTTAAAAGAACTCCATTTTTTAAATGCGTGCTTTATGGGTGCTTTTATAATTTCTAAGGCTATGGCACGGCAACGCCATAAATAAAACAAACCGTACCTACGTACTTTATTAAAATACTGCTGCACATCTTTCTTATACACTGACTAAATAGTACTTAATTCAAATTGGTACACGGTGTACGTACGTCTGTTTCTCCCAAAGGAAAAATGCAATCGTTATCGTGCAAACCACTCAGTAACGTAAGCAGATATACACGTTAATATGACAATTGCAGTCAAGTACTCATACGCGTGTTTTCACATCAACGCGTATGTTTCCATAGAAATCATTATAACTCCATTATTGTTCTAGTGACAGCCCTAAAACAAAAAGTAAGAGGTCAATAATGAATCAAGCTGCACATCCCTATACAAATTGTCCATAGAAATACATAAAAAAGACCTATTCTGTCAGATACACGGTTGACACATATTTTAACCGCCAAATCGTCAACGGGCCGCTAGAAATTATTAGTTTTTATTAAATATTCTTGTATGCAATGATAAAAAAGCGAGGTGACTAAATTGTTTATTACAAATATTTTTGAATGTAGCTATTACTTTGTGGTTATCCATTATAAAAAAAATGAAACAATACAACTTTGTATAAACCACTTATAAAATGTGCAAATCCGACCGGTTTCGGAACAAACGTTCCTTCGTCAGGGAAAGCTTATACTAATTTGACAGTTTAGAACAATGTTTTATTATGGTAGGGGTGGAGCCGAATGAATGAATGAAGTATTAATATAAAATATTAATATACTATATAAAATATTAATATACTATATAAATATATATATATATATATTCTATATAAATATTAATATATAATGATTAATATGAAGTATTAATATAAAATATTAATATACTTCATATTAATCATAAAGGAAAACGTTTAGATAACTTAGAAGCTTTGGAAATTAAAAAATCCCTTAAAAATAATGAATCTATTATCAACAAACAAAAAATATTGTCATATAGCCCAATCATGGATTTGTTCCCCTACCCACCCACTCTACACTAATACCTACCCACCCAATCTACATTATTAACTAACAACGGCTCCACCCCTACCATAATAAAACATTGTTCTAAACTGTCAAATTAGTATAAGCTTTCCCTGACGAAGGAACGTTTGTTCCGAAACCGGTCGGATTTGCACATTTTATAAGTGGTTTATACAAAGTTGTATTGTTTCATTTTTTTATTTGTTTATTACACACTTATACAATAAAAAAACATCACGTGAGTCATTCTTACATTTTTGTATGTTTGCATTCTAAATTTTCATATTTACAAATGTTAATATTTATTTGTAATAAAACAATTTGATAGCTTATTTTGTAACCTTTCAAAATCAGTTTTTGGTATCGGGCTACGTTCAGAAATGTTTCATTTTTAGAGCTTTAATTGTGAAGCGGTAATAACACAAAGTGTTCGTAAAACTGAAATTTCGTTTAAAACGTAAAAAGTAAATATTTGCGATAGATTGGAGAAATGAAATGTCGCGCCGTTGCCATTGTCGTCGCCGTGCCGTTGTCCTAGGAATTATAAATGCACCCAATGCAATACGTAAGTATAATAAGTAGATTAAAATTAGGACTCGATCAATTAATCGAAATCAGAATTCGATTGGGAAATAATGCGAAAAGAAAGGATAGGTAATGGGTTTGTGGTTAAAAAAGGAGAAACCGGTTGGCAATTTAAGCAAATGTTGTGGTTTTTTACTAAATCTAACAATGGTAAGCTACACTGGATCTACTTTACGAACAATAAACAGCAAACGGAAGATTGAAACACTTGTAGAAGAACCTTTCCAGGAGCTTGTCGGCTAAATTAAAAGGATTTGAATTACGTCCGGCAAAAATGGCAGGAAACTATTGAAAGCAGGTGCTTCATTTAACATATTACTAAAGGAAACTGGGCCAAAGCAGGGAAATTATGAAAGTAATATTTCATCCAGAGCCTTATTATTTAATGATAAGCAAGTGGCCTGCCTAAGCATGTGCTGCAACACCTCTAGTCGAGTCGCAAAACTGGGCCAAGCTTTAAAAATTAGGAAAGCAGACAGCTTTTCTTTCGAACCATAAAATATTTTGTCAAATTACGTGGAAAATTCAATTACTTAATAAAACATCATTCATATTGTTGATTTAAAATTGGTAATTGAATAGTTAAGTTTTTAAATAATAATGATAAATATTTTATTATCACCTTTATTGTCACAAGTAGAGAAATTTTTATTTTTTTGTAAGGCACGCCGCAAACATCAGATTTTTCCATACGATTGTCTGATCAGACAAAATTTGATTGGACGTGGCAAAAAGCGTGGCCTATTTTCATTACCGCCACGCCGGCCGTCCAATCCGGTCCGACATTAGGCTTGGCCCCGTTATTATAACCAATCGGGTTTCGAATCGATTTTTGCCTGATCAGACAACAAATAACATATAGGCTTGCCGCACACATCAGATATTTCCATCCGATTATCTGATCAGACAAAAATCGATTCGAAAACTGACTGGTTATAATATCAGGGCCACGCCGGATTGGACGGCCGGCGCGGCGGTAATGAAAATAGGCCACGCCTTTCCGCGCCGGTCTTCCAATCGAATTTTGTCTGATCAGACAATCGAATGAAAAAATCTGACGTTTGCGGTCGGCCTTAAACATTATATGAAGTTTTTTACGCAGAAGTCGTAATAAACATTTTTCAGAGCAACGCCGATTTTAAAAAGCGGATAAATAACATTTCAACATAAAATTTTATAAAACAATAAGAGAACAAGAAAAAACATATGTATAACAAATAATACATATGAAATTGAACAGAAAAAAGAAGAAGAGAAAAAGGATATCTAATATTATTATTGAGAAATATAATTGTGAAAGAGTTTTTTTATTCTATGTGTATAAACAAAGTATGGCGTTTTGTCGCAGACATTGGAAAGATCTGAGAATCATTAAATAATGGGCGTATGATCTGAAAATACATTGTAACCGAACAAAAATATTAGGGAAAATTTCACACGCACAAAGTAAAGCACTTTGTGAAAAGTTTAATACTACCAACTTATGTGAGAAAAACCAGACAAAACTGGAAACATGTCATTCTTAAATAAAATTCTAGACGTATTGACTCTTTGCCACAAAAAGCATAAATTTATTTCGAAAGATTGTTCTTTTATCTAGTAAAGCTACGAGTATGTTTTAAATTTTGAGAAAATATTTTCATTTTTAGTACAATAAGGTTATACCGTAGGTCGTTGACAGATTTGTTAAATTTTCGAACAAAATTTTGCATTTTACAATACACATATCAAATTATATAATCATGCAGTAAAATAAATCTATAAATTATCTGGAAAAGCTACTTTTTAAAATTTTTTTGTGGGTCAAATAAAAAAAATTAAAAAAGATCCGTGTGCGTGTTTCGTGACGAAAATCCCTTCAGTTTGTCTATTTATTTACGGTCTTACAAACTAATATATTACAAATTTTTTTTACATTTTTATTTTGCTTAGACATTATTGAAAAATTATAAACACTTATCATCAAAAAATAATAACAAAAAGTACATAATTTTAATAATTTTATCACCACGCGTCTAAGCATTTTTGAATGTAGGTGTATATCAAAGCTTATTTTGAATGAAATAAAATCGATATTGAGTTTTTATTTTTAAAATCTGGTGCGGAGAATAATTAATCTTTCTCATTGTAACTGCCCTGTACAGTTGCAAGGGTAAGATCGCAAGAACATATTTCGATGAAATTTGAATTGAACGGTCTCGGTCGCTGGTTAATGGCCCTTAGGATTACTATTATTAAAAAGTGGCCTTCTGAAATTTACTACAATTTTTATTGCACGCTTGTAATTGAAGTCACATCAAAATTTACTCGAGATAAGTGAAATGAAAAATGATATGAAAAAAATCACAAAACTTAAGACGCGAACCATCACATAAATTTTTAAAGTATTTATGAAGTGTAAAAAGATCCCTGTATAAAACAGGATTTCTTTCAGCGAAACCCTTTCATAAGATATTCGCAAAATCTTCTCCCTACGATAGGAAAACTTAAGCTTAATATGATGAAATGAGAGCTTCATTATTACACTCGAAGTGGGCGAACTTCACCGAGAAAGCTCCCTGAATACATTTAGAGCACGAGAAACTTTGAATAAGAAGGCTTTTAATTAAAATAATGCGATGACTAGGCGAATAGACAATACATTTTTCATTCGAATTTTAAATTCTGGAATGAATAATTTTATTAAATTTTTAAGAACTGGAGTCTCGTGGCACTTTGTCCGGAAGCAAAGTGGCACACCAAGCATGGTTTGGTTGTGCCAGTTTTTAAATTGGACACAAATAAGAGCATTGGTTTTGATTAACATTTGAATTTTTACTAGGTAGCTGCACAAATAACTGTTGAACTACAGTGCACGAGTATATTAGAATAATGTATAAAATTAATCTATTTACTTTTGCCAAATTTTGTTTCATTATATATATTTTGCATAAAATGCTCTTATTATTTCGGGATTCAGCATATTATACATATATATGGATAACCACAAAGTTATAGCTACGTTCAAAAGTATAGTATATTAACAATTTAAATAAATAACTTTCCCTATAGTACACATTTTGGGATTTGTTGATAGACTGAAGAAAGTTACAGATAGAAAGGGTGAAGGGAGGTTGGAAAGTAGCTGACTCTAAAAATCTGATCACTGAACATAGCTTAAGGTATTTTAATCACGGTTTTTATTCATAGTGGCGTTACCTCAATAAGTACTGACATTATCTTCCAATCCGGAACGAGGTGTGATAATTATAAAATTTAATTTATAATTAATTTCTTAATCTTTAATCTCTGATTCTAAAGGAGCTTTCCGGTCTACGGACATTGTATTCGGTGTAGATATATTTAATATTTAATAAATATCGAATACAATTACATTAATATGATAAACGTTCAGATTTATCTAATTTCCACTACCTACTAGCAGCCTGCGTCAATGGAATCCATTCTGAGAAAATAGATTAGATTCGGTTATTGTCCATACAGTGGCCGGTGACCGTAGTAAATTGAAGTATTCCTAATTTAGGATACGGATTCCCTCCCAGTGGACTCTAGATATACCTTATCCAACTAATTTAAATGCATTGATTTCATCGGACATTTCATTTGACCTAAAACGACGCTTTTAGGTCATTGGAAAATTTCTCTCAAATTACCCGCAGCACATAAACCTCTTTTCAATGACTTCGGATTAATAAAACTATTTATTCTGAAAGCTTGATTATATACTACCTATATAAAATTAAGTTGACAAAATGCCCCGAACTCCATAAAAAATAAACATCTTTGACGTTCCTCTAGCCGTAAAAAAATAAACGACATTGGCGTTATCAAGGGTTTGCGATTGCTTTCAGTGTCGATTAATTTAACTGTTATTTTCTAAAGACCGTTTAAGTGACGGATATCGCTAATGAATTGCGAATAATTGCATTGGAACTTTTGCTGAAAGGAAGCCTAATGAGAATTAATTGTCGGAATAACTAAGTTCGTAACTCCAAAGCGTAATAAATCTATTTATCCAAAAATATTCTGTAACAGATTTTTTGTTGAACTTCATATTTTTTTAGTGATTCGTAAATGCAGAACCTAAAGATATGATTCCGGGGTCGGCGGCAGACCGCAAACCGCAGCGTCAGACTGCAAACTATCAAGACTAATAATTATTATAATAATAATAACATTCAGTATTAAGTATGCGGTCTGCCGCTGCGGCTTGCAGTCTGCCGCCGAACTCGGAATCTGTAAAAGAGCATCATTATTGTGATCCAATTTCCAAAAAAAAAAATAAAGCCCATAACAAGTGTAATGTCACTCAATATAAATTTTATTTTGAACCCAATTCGCACAATTTGGGAAGCGGATATGGGTACCACCGCAACTGGAACTATTTATTGGATAACAAACCCCTATGTCATAGTCGTTACGTTTGGTGTAAATTGTAAATCATGGTGCCCGGGTTCACGATGTGAGGTTTGTCCGTGTCTTGGCGGCGGATGCGTCTGCCCACCAATTGCATGGCAGACCAGTTCAGGAGAGATTGGTTGTGGGAGACCTTTTGACTTCTCCAGCAGGGCTCTCTCGAAACATCAACTTGTACCGCAGGTGAGGAATGGAATCTTCGACACTCCTGGACACACTGCCACCCATATTCCTACCCATAACTCATATATTTTTCTTTCCCAGGACATCCACTCCTTCGTTTTCTTAAAATCCTCTCCACACAGTATCCCGAAAGATGACAAAGTTCCTGAGTTGAATTATTTTATTCAGGGCCTCCTGTGGAGCTATTATAAAAAAATGTATTTACGAATACATTTCATAACGGATTCACGAAAGTTTTGGAAAGTTTGTAGTTAGAAGTTTTTTTAAACATTTGGTTATGCAAGTACAACACGAATACAGCTTAATACAGTTATAATACAGCTTTAGTACTCATAGGAAAAGAATAAGCACTTATACATTAGACATATTTATTTAAGACGATACATTGTACTCATTACTCTAATCTAGGATTTCACCCGTGTTGTGGAGTACATTTCATGACCATGACATCGTATCACATTCAAGCAGCAGGAATGAGACATAGTTGTCAGCAAAATAACGGGACTTGAAGAAATTATTCAAACAAACACAGTTAGTAGTTGTCAGCAAAATATAAGGGGTGTTTGAAATATGAAGTATTTTGGAAACAGTAGTCGCAGGCCCAGGGTGTCCTTAACAAATTGGCTTAATTTAATTAACATGTCTGGGAAGATTGATGGTCGCTTTTGTGATTCCTCCCCGTGACCGCCATTTATAATAAAATTCGTATCTTTGTTTCTGGCGGCGTGAAATATAACCTGGGTGTGGGGGAGGGAATGTCAACTTGGGGCCGCGATACGATGGAAAGCTATGGTATGGAGAATATTTGGTAGACATCTAAAAATAAAATGGGCCTTAATTGAAATATTTGCATCATCTACCACAGGACAAGTAAAAAGCACATATTGGCATTTTTATGAACTTCATAACATTTTTTTTTTCATTATTTTTTTATTATTGTTATTCATCCACAGATTATTCATCCAATTAGAGTACAATCTTTTCAGTCTCTATAGTCTAGACTCTAGAGGAATTAAATTTTAATTAATTATTTTTTTTAATTATAATTTTTAGAAAGACAAACATTCCCGGGTTACGAATAACCCAACAATTTTCAAACAAATGTTTGAAAATCTCCTACTCCCACCACAGCAAGCCGAAAATGTTGCTTGTTTTGTGATGGAGGACTTAGCCAGCCGAGGAATCGAACATTTACATATTTAGTTTAATGCGGAGCTCAAACACCATTAGCATACTCCAGCTTACTTCTTATGACGCCATCGAACATGGCTATCATTGCATCTGGATCACCAAAATGTAAGGATGTTCTGATAACAAATCACAGGAGTTTATAGCATGTTGGAGTGAACCGTGATATGAGGTCCGAAGACGTTAGTTTAGGATCGTAGACGATACCGTGATTTTTTTTTTTTTTTGAAATTGAAAATTTTTTTTTTTTTTTTTTGGTACAGTACATACAATAGATACATAAATATAATGAAAGTATATAAAAAATAAAAAAACTTAATACAATTATTTAATACAAATATACATATTTTTTTTAAATGTACTCCCATAATAAGCAAATGCTTGTGTGTATGGGAGGAAGTATTATTTGTTAGGTTATTTTGATTTTTTTTTTATTTAGTATATATTAAGAATAAGAGAAACATATGTGTGTATATGTATATATTTTTTTAATTATTATTTATTTTTTTTAGTTAAGGTTTTCAGTATATTTTTTTAATTGTGTTTTGAAATTTTTGTAACTGTCCTTAAGGGATCTTATATTTTCTGGTAATTTATTAAAGAAATTTGTTCCTAAGTATTTATAGTTTTGTTGACCCAAAGTTTTTTTACAAATGGGAATTGGTAACGTGTATTTTTGCCTAAAATTTACTGTGTTTTTGAAGGGTATGGATTTGTTTAGGATATCCTCTTTGTAAACTTGTAAGGTTGAATGATACAGGAAGAGAGTATTTAATTTTCTGACTTTAAATTCTTTGAATATGAGTTCAGATGGATATAGAAATGATTTTTTTAGTATTATTTTAATTATTAGTTTTTGCGCAATGTAAAGAGATTGTGTGTGAGTTTTATAGGCGCCACCCCATCCTATTATACCATATTGGATTATGGATTGACAGAGTGCGAAGTACGTCATTCTCAGTAGTTCTTTACTTAGAATGTGTCTCAAATAGCTAAAAATATATGTCAATTTTCGTACTCTGTTTTTAAGAATGGTTATATGCGGTATCCATTTTAGACATTGGTCAATAGTGATTCCTAGATATTTGGTTGAAGTTTTCATTTCAATATTAGTACACAATAAGTTACAGTGGTGTTGTTGAGTGTGTGGTGCAGAATGGATCCTTATGTTTATTTCATTCGGCGTGTTTGTTTTTTTTATGTGATCATTAAAGCTATTGATTTACCATAATGTTTTCCCTTTAATTCTGCACCCTAAAACTACGGGTTTCTGGGAGCAGGTATAGGTCATATTTGCACGTGGTTTTAATATTTAATTCAATTTTTTTCTGACCACCTGCCATAGCATTAGGGTCAGTTAGTATTTTTAAGCATTCTTGGAAAAATATCATTTCCATCAAAAGTTTGAGGTCATCCGCAAATAGAAGACATCTGCCATATTAAATGTTGCTATAGTATAAGGAACAACAGAGGTCCAAGGTTTGAACCCTGGGGAATACCTGACATCGCCGGGAATTATTTAGTTTCATGACAATTTATCAACGCATATTGTCTTTTGGATTTGAAATAGGATGGGAAGAACGAGAGCGAAGGAAATGACAACAAAGTGATAATAATGTACCGTAGTAAGTGCATCTTTTTTCTTCATTTAAATCATATTTAATTTTGAAGAAATATGATGATATAAACCATAAAAATAAATATTGATTTCCCATGGGAATTTGCCGCCACCGTAGCTTCGTCAGAGCAGCATAACACCAGAATTTATCGTACATATTATATATGTTCGGTTGGCAATAAAGATAAAATAAAAGTTATGTAGACAATGCAATTTTCCTCTAATTTTGAATGTCAAGTGTCCAAAATTTCAACAAGAAGCATAAAAATTATGCTTTAACGGGTGGGAAAAGGAGATGAGGGTGGTTTTTCGAAATGTAATCTAGACTTTGTCCCTTTTCGTGTGTTGAAATTTTGTCATTCTCGGAATATAATTATAGATTTATATAAAAAAAAAACGAAACTACGCTCTTTATATTATAATTATATTTTTATCATGTATAATGAACATGTAATTGAAATGGTCCCTACTGGAACCGAATCATAATATTTATCTACTTAGCCTCATCTTCTCTCTTGTACGTTTCGGCCTTCGTGCCGTATTAAGAATAATAATGGCAAAATAGGTAATGAAATATCAGCCACAATTTTGATATATTATTTCACCTGAAGTACGTCTCATACAAGTGTTTTCCTCGTACAAAACCCTTTTCTTAGAACAATTTCAGGGGTTCTCTTCATACTTAAAATAACTCCCACGGTGGTATTTGCACAGCACAAACATGTCAGTTTACATGATATTAAGTTTAATTCGACCGTGAAAAGTATTTCAAATTATTGAAGTGTTGTAAGTATTATGTTGTTTCAATATCTCTCAACATATGTAGTTTCAATGCCTCTCAATAGATGTCGTTAGAATGTAGTTTTAAGGTGTCTCATTAGGTGTCATTAGTAGTATTACATGATAGAGGCAACTGTTAGACGTTTGGGTCTAACACCCGAACAGTTACGAAGATAACTCATATCCAATCTACAGGCGGGCTTATTCAGTGCGCGCTTCTCCCGCGGTAGATTAAGTCCATCTGTTCATGCGGCAATTGAAAAAACCAGTTGGCAACTGAATCGCTATCTACAGGAAAGCAACTACTTGCGAATTTCATTAGCGGTGCGCACATAGGAAACTTCTCAAAGTCCAGTTGTCAAGGAAGACGTAACCAGTCACTGGCAACTCGCCATGCAAGTCGTTGCGGCCGGCGCGTTTCAGTTGCCAAGTTGACAGGTTACCATGGTTGCGCCTCACGACTGTCCAGTTTTCGAGTAATTTGCGATGTGTCAGAGCAGGAAAACATCGATTTGGTTCAGGAGTTTGATAGAGTATTATTATATGAAGGTATTAAATTGATAAATTATTAATAAATTATATTTTTGTTAAACAAGCTGATATAATTACTGAAATCGTAAAATTAAGTTGCGCCGTGAATTGAGTTGCCAGTTTGGTTTTGGTTTTGTTTTAGTTAAATTCAATTAGATATTCATTACAAATACGACACGATAATAAACAAGACTCGTAATCTCAACGAACTGAAGTATTATTGGAACTCCCGGTCATCAGAATCGAATTGCTAATCAGAGGAATTAAAAGAATACCACACTTATAAAGACGCATTCATAGTATGCCACTCTGTCCGAGATATAATCAAACAAAACCGGAAAACAAGTAACAACTACACGATAAAAACAAATATGTTTTTAGGAAGTAGTAAAGACTTTCCTTCCGTAGGTGCCTGAATACCGTCATAAATAGGGTTTTGTGTTCCAAACATTATATTTCATGAACGTACCTTTGATCCATAATGCTCTCAACCTTTGCTACGCCTGAAAAATGAACAAAATAAATCGCACGAAATATTTCACAAAAGAGTTTGAGAAGGGAAGGTCTCCCCATACTTCGCCTCCGCTGCGAGGGTGAAACGCCCAGCGGACACTGTCAAAACACCCGAATGATCAATGGCCCCACAACTGTGTGAGATTATTTTTTTATTGGACATGCTTTTACCTGGGGGTAAGGCGGCTCGTGGCGGGGGTCTTGGAGGACGGTCTACCCTTGATTTTAAAAGGAAAAAAAACACCTCACAAAAGTCAGCTTTTCTTTTTATTTATAAACTCTCTCAGATGAGCGAATTTATAAAGAAACATTTCTTACATAATTTTTCATAAACATTTCATGTATATTCGTTGAAAACTTGGTGGTTTGACATAATAAGTACCTACATGGAATGAAATAACCCAAAATAATTTTTTTAGAGATCGGCGAAACGGCTTGGTTATAAATATATTTTTGGATTCAAAATAAAGATGTGGCTTAATTTCGTAGATTTTATCATTTCACAAATATTTTCTTTTGTTTCATTTATGAAATACGACTGCAGAATCGCCCAAGTGTTTGACACGTTGTTGTTTATATTGGCTTTAGTAATAAATAATAATAGAGAAGTACATAGAATTTATCACAGACTTTTGGGTAATGCTGGATGTTAATATAGATAACAGATTAATTGAATTTAGCTTAAACTTTTTCCAGCACGCTAATGAAGCAATAAACAAAGCCAATAAAATGCTGGGATTTATAATTCGTATATTAAAACCTTTTCGTGGCATAGGACTCTATAGAAATATATGTGCCAAACTCACTGATTGTATTTTGTTCCTTAATGTTCTATTGTTGTTTCTAAATTTAAAAAAAAGTTTATCTTTGGAAATAGAAATTACATAAATAAAAAATAAGTTTCCCCTACTCCCTATATATATCGCATATATACGCCCCCACTTGTACACCGATCTGGACTCCTTTTTATAAAGCTCATATTGGGGGAATCGAAAGAATCGAAAGAAATCACATGATTTTTTTTCCAATTGAATTATAAACTTTTCAAATTACACCGAATCCATTAAATTTCACGACTTCAACCCCCTTCACACAGGACGTTTAATTCTTGATGAAATTTTGTCATTTAATTTTTTTTTTAACAATGACTATACTCGCCTGAACTTCCAATTAAATAAAAAAATTATATCCCGCCAATATTAACACGACAAACCGATTTCTTTCATTTGCTCAGGACGAGCATTAGAAAAAAAATCCTAGTTCCTCCTACATGTGCGCGCCCCCCTACATGACCCACCGTCTCCTGTGGGCGACATAAAAAATTATTATTAAAAACTGCAAAATAGTTGCTAGAGACCCAGCGTCTCCTACGAGAGACACACAATTCTAGAAACATTTTTTAATTTTATTAAAAAAACTTTTTTTAATAAAATTATCTATGGTAGTTTTTTAGATATACAAATTGAAAATAATAATTGAACTCGCAACATTTTTTTTTCCTGGCTCTGAGAAGGATAATACAAAATTTCACAATGTAGACATTCTTGCAACAACCATCAGAAATATCGAACATAAGTATCGCTCCTATCCTATATTTCCCTTCCTTTCCCCTTTACCCACAAAGACACAATAAATTTGCTATCTCTGAGCATCTTTAGCTCAATAAATTATTTTGGCGTAACTGTAATTACGTTATTTCTTTTTATTTCTCTTGTCTACATTTATTTTATTGTTTAATATACAATTTGCACTCATAAGTAACTTCTTATATCTACCATCAAAACCTTAATATATTATTTATCAAGTGTTATATTTAAGTAAAAGGCAATATTATAGTCAAAATATTAACTACTTGTAAAAAACATGCTCATTTTGACTGTTCTAAAACGGGCAAATTGCCTAGTTGGACAGCCAAAGATCATTCTAAAAAATGTAATATGTAATGTTTTCAAAATAAAGTAAATAAATAAATGTTACTACATAAAGTATATTTTGTGTTTTTCTTTCAAAAGAACAAAAAAGATGACTAGATCTGAATAGCCGTATGCATTCTATTACCTGAATCTTTATATTTTCCTGCCTCATCACATTTTAGGCATAAAACTTTCCTAAATCGGAAATGGTGTAGATATTTAAAACCGACTAGGTATTCAGATCTGGTCAATAAACGCTGATAATTTGATTTTATGTATCAGAGTGATTTCAAGAGAATCTACACTAATTCGTTCGCTTCCGCCATTTATTTATTTATTATTATTTTTTAATTTTTTTAGTTGACATAATATTTAACATTTTTAAATACAATTCAGCAATGTCGGCCTCACTGGGTAGCTCACCTGTGCTGAGGCCTCCATTTTATAAAACAAAAATTTATACATAATACATTAAAAATAATATTAAAAATAATGCTGCATAAAAAAAAGCTAAAATTAAACTAAAAATAAAAATTTATAATTTAGGTAAAATGTATTTTTTTAATGATGTGTTTTATATTTGTTTTTTAGTGTTACGTGCATGTGTCTTATTCTTATTATGTAATGAGATTTTGATAATATTATCTTTTTTCTTTGTTATTAGTTTTTGGGGTATTATGCCGTGTTGCCCTACCTCCTTCTTTAGCCAACGTTTCGGACAGCGTTGCAGTATCCATCATCAGGGCAGAGGTGTAATAGTTAGGGACTAAGTGATGTTTGTACTTATCTACTTAGGAGCGATACCGTGTCGCCAGCTCCACTTCTCTACGAGCTGGCGCTACAATATACTTCAACAGGTTTTTTTGCGTTTAGCCTTGATGTAACCGTCAATTACCGGATATCAAGAACTATTGAGCTTAGCTCTGTCGTCTCTATTAATATTTATAGGATTTTTGTGAATTTCAATTGCCTTCGTAATCAGGTGTGCTCTATGAGTTTTGGATCTTCCCAGGGCCTCAGGGATAAATCCAAAGTAATGGCCGGTTTCGATTAAGTGCTCGGCGATTGCCGATTTGTCAGGGTGGCCAAGTTTACAGGCACGAAAGTGTTCTGATATCCTTTTGGAGATCGTCCTCTCTGTTTGGCCTACATAAACCTTCTTACATCCAGAACATCTGAGTTTGTACACTCCATCTGTTTCCAGAGAAAACTTGGTTGATATTTTGAGATTGTTGAAATTTATTTTGTTTTTTTGGTCGAAAATGTAGTTTAGTAGAGTTTTAACGTAAAATGTCTAGTACGTCACAACTGTTCCATATTTGGTCTGTATCAGTAAGTCTATGTTTTTTAAGTATTAACTTTAAGATCGTTTTCTGCATGATTTCTAAGTGATCGATAGCTGAGTTTGTTGTTACTCCCCAGACAAATATTCCATATTCTATTATTGATTGACAAAGTGCAAAATATATTGTTTTCATTTATTTTATTTTATATATGTTCCTTATGTTTAGGAAAATGTGTATTGTTTTGAGGAGTCTATTTGTGATTTGTTTGATGTGATGTGTCCATATTTAAATTCCCATCATTCAATATTCCATGGCATGTAATAGACCCACTAGCTCCAGGTTTTTTGACTTGTGAAAATTGGTATAAAAAAAACGCAAACTTCTCATCAAACAAGAGTTCGAGTCGTCACTGATAACCTTCCTAATGAACTAGATACCTACCTTCATGTTTCAGAACATAATGTACACAAGACACGAACACGTACATAATTACATATTGCTTTATACTGTCACTTTTATAAATAGTGTTTCATTTTTATTTTTAACTAGCTGACCTGACGAACTTCGTACCGCCTCAGAATCAATAACTCTTGTGTTAACTTATTAGCTGAATTAAATTAGGTTTTTTTTATAACATTAAAAATTACAATGAAGCAATTATCGATGCGCAGCTGTACGTGTTTTGTTTTTGTCAGTATCAGAGATGGCGTTGTGAACGGATTTAGATTTTTTGTGATTTTCTTACCTTTCTACTTACTTACGGGAATTGCGTTTCATTTTCTTTACACGAGTGAGGGAGATCTGTTATAATTATTGTATTATTACTTTGGAGAGGTGCAGACATACGTTCACCGTTTGTCTCATTTTCGACTATTGACATTTAGTGTGAAAGAACGAAGGGCAGCATTATATCTTTAAGAACAAAAGTAAAACAATCAGCGCAATGACATTTAACGTTTCTGAATTTTTTTAATTCACTCACTTTTTAATATTCTATTTATCACAATATTGCTGCAGCTCTTTCAAAAAATGAGAATTCGTTCCATACAAAATGTATAAGGAAAAGAATTTTCTTCGTAAATTTATCCGATTTTTATTCTGCTATTCGGGGCGGAGACATATCTAACAAATCAAAGATCATAAAAATCGGTCTAGCCGTTCTTGAGTTATAAGTGGTGTAACTAACCCGATTTTGTTTTACATAAACCCGTCTGCTTGTTTAGGAATAAATACATCCCAAAACACGTAATTGCGTCATACTTTCATAAGACCAAAAACGTCCCGAGCGACCTTACATTTTAAAAGCCATATATCTCTCTTCCTCTCATGCAAACATATGTATTTTTCTTTTAACCAGAAAGAGAACAATAAGTGGGTACCGCTCTAGTTGGCAACAGATTTTTTTTAAATTTTGAGTATATTCCCGTATACATGAAATGGGGATCGTTTTTGGATTATTCTGAAGAATATTTTTTACGAATAAGAGCTCTAGAGGATATTTGAAACCATAATAACATTACTAGGTATACCACTTGTAAAGATAACACCTGAATTTTCTTTGTCATGAGTTCCCAGAAACCGGTGATCTTTTAGCGATATTGATATGTTCGTATCATGTTATTTACATGGCTCATAAAAAACCTTTAATTTGTTCGAGTTTTTTTTGTGATTATTTGTAGGTACAATTTTCTTGAGTACTTACTGGTAGGTAAGTTACTACTAGGGAACTTGATAGTTGCCGAGTAATTTTTTTTCTTTAATTCCACAACCTGAAGAAAAAAAATACCTTACGACCTATGACATCTTTTGAGATAATTCTGAGAAGGGTATTTTTTGAGAAAGGAAAAAGGTATGGTCACCAAACGTAACGAACCGCTTGGGGTGTGGTTTGGCGTGGGTATTGGTTATTCAATAAATGCTTCCCGGGGCGGCGACTTCCCAAATTGAGAAGTTCTTGGAAACAATTGTTGAGAGAGATACTTTCACCTCTCCTCCCGGACTCCTGACCCATTGCCTTGTACCACATTGGGAGGGATGGATTCGTATGTTTGTTACTCTTAAACACACCGAATCCCAGATTCCTCCCCATTCCTCTCACGCCTTTTCCTTCCCAGAATTTAATTTCCTTGCTTTCTTTAAAAAGATCCTACACAAAGCATCTACAAAGATGACATAGGAAATTATTTTCGTCAGGGCCTTTTGTGTAATGTTAATGTTAAATAACAATGTTGATATGTGCCTTGAAAGCATGGCTGGACTTAGCAAATTTAATTAAAGATACACTGATAATCCTCAGTATTAAATTTTTTGGTAAATATGCATAGAGTCCACCTCACGGATAATACGGAACGTTCGTGTTGTCAATCAATGTGTTGTCAGTCAATAGGCAATCAAATACGACACTCGTCAAAATAAAAACATAAAAGTACCTACTTCAAATTATTTGATTGAGGTTCAAACTACGAAAGCTGCATGTCATCATAATTTAGATATACATCCCAGGTTTTGAATGGTTTGTTTGGCAAAGCAGGGTTTGTCTGAAGGGTATGTGTAATTATTCTAATATATTTCGTTCCATGTTTTGCTGTTATAAATACAGGTACAAACCTGTCAATAATTAATTCACTTAATAACGTGAATAAATTATTGTTTTACATGGCAAAACAATTTTTTCTATGATTGGCAGCATTGATTGATTGTTTATGAAATTCTAAATAAAAATAATAAATATGAAAATGGCATTCCCGCGTAAGTATTAAATGCATGTTTTTTGTCTCCCCCGACATAAAAGGTGAACGTCCATCTGTCCACGCCGGCCGCAACGCACGCCCGGCACCCAACGGATGTTTCTATATCTTTTATACAGTAAAAACCGTTGCCCGTACCGACCGCCGGTATTTGCCGATAGTGGAAGCAGTGCTGTACTAATTTATATCTATATATATAAAAATTTAGGTTCCGTATGTTTGCGTTCGCTAATCTCGGAAAGTAATCGATGGATTGACTCAAAATTTTTAAAGAACATTGCATTTTAGCAGAAGAACGTTTATACATACTTTTTATTTGGAAGTTCTAAAGGAAAGGGATAATTTTATGCGTTTTAAATTAACTCATAATTTGTCATAGTAAAAAACGGAATGACAGTGTTGCCATTTTATTAATTTTGTTAAAAGTTACAAAAAAATTTAAAAGTAGAATTATATCTAACAAATTTTATTACTAATTTTCACTCATTTGTTTTCTCTGTGCGTTTTAAAGTTATTAGTTCATTTATGGTTTTAAATTTACTCATAATTGTACTGAATGTCAGTTCGTAACTTTACAAAACCTACAAAAAATCAGATTAACAAATTAAATTATATATGACAAATTTTCAAAGGGTCAAAAAAGTGTAACTGTGACCAGTTACACTTTTTTGACCCAGCGCTCTTGAGGCGATTTTTCGCAAAAACAGCGCTATATAAGTTGTCCAAATTTATTATTATTATTATTAGTTGATTGATGTGTAAGTTTTTTCAAATTTGATCACCATTCGTGGGATGCTTCGCTCACGTTCAAACATAGGCTGTCGTACTCGACACGCAAACGCAGATCGTCAGAGACGATCGAACCGCACTGATCAAGAACGTTTAGACGATAATGAACATGTTCGAGTTAGAATTATTCAGAGGCGAGCAGAAGAACTGGCGAATCGTCGGGAAGAAAGACTTAAAAGCTTACGAGTAGAAGCGCGAAGAAGACGAGCAGCACATTCATCTCAACAACGTCAAGAAGAAATAGATCAACGCCGAAGACGAATGCAAGTGCAACTTTTGAATAACCATGCTTCGTAGCATCGAATTGCTTTTTCATACGAACCAGATATTTAATACAATACCTCATGTAAATTTGTTCAAATCGGTAAAATGGATAAAGTTTGTCCACACTGCAAAGCGATGAAATTTAAAGGAGAAACTCAAGGAATGTGTTGTGCGAGCGGCAAAGTGAAGCTACATGAAATTGATCAGCGAATAGCACCACTGATAAATTTGTTGCAATGAATTACTGATGATTCAAAACAATTCCTCAAAAATATTAGAAAATACAATTCATGTTTTCAGATGATTTCATTTGGTACTAACGTTATAACAGAAAATTTTATGCCGACGTTTAAAATTCAGGGACAAATTTACCATAAAGCTGGCACTTTGTTTCCTTTTCACAGCAATCAACATAAATTTCTACAAATATATTTCATGGGAGATCAAAATGATCAGTTGAATGCACGCTGTCAAATCTCTACTAAAGTCAAAAGGCATATTGTTGAGTCGTTGCAAAAAATGTTACATGATAACAATAATTTAATTCGAAGGTTCAAAAATGCAATTGATCTCATGCCATCAGAAAACTATAAAATTATCATTAGTGCTGAACAAACACCAGCA
Organism: Limnephilus rhombicus; assembly: GCA_929108145.2. NCBI lineage: Eukaryota > Metazoa > Arthropoda > Insecta > Trichoptera > Limnephilidae > Limnephilus > Limnephilus rhombicus. The sequence goes on from OV815278.1 coordinate 41,269,363, forward strand.
AGTGAGCATGTCAGAAGATATAATGCGCCAACAATTAATTAGGTGGGAATTGTCATGGTTGGAGAAGAATTTCATCCTCGCGATATCGTTTTGCAACGCAGAAATGATCAACTACAAAGAATTGCTGACACTAATAGGTGCTTATCTATAAAAAAGTGATATTGTAAAAGCATTTAAGGTCTGAATAAATAAATAATTTAAAAAAAATTACGAATGTTTTTTTTTTCTTCCCTTATATTCTACACTACAGCATAGTCACAGCAGATATTCAATTAAGCAATGTGTCTTCTTGGAAAATGCACAGTTGCTAGACCATTTTTGTTAACTCCTCTAATAATTAAAATCAGACAAAGCCACAGCGAAGCGTGGTCGGGTTCAGCTAGTAAAGATATAGAAAAATCTGTTGCTTGCCGTGCGTGCGTTGCGGCCGGCGCGGACAGGTGGACGCTCACCTAAATATTCACTTTTCGTAATAATAAACCTAAATATGTATATCTGTTTGAATATAAAAAAATCGTATTAACGAGTAAGCGGTTCAATGCATAAAAAATAATAAAAAATATTAGAAGTACGTGTTCGTACATTGGAGTTCCTTTATTGTTAGATATTGGGGCCAAAAGAGATACTCGTAAAGCCGAAGGAATGGGGATAATCAAGGATTGCCGACTTACCCTGTTTTCTTCCTTCGCTTGTTCATCACAATCACCACTGAGCTCACGATGGTTCATATCTGTTTCGATACGGTCGAACACAGACTCCGTAATCAACACACAATATGTGTTGACAGGACGATTATTAATTTTCAACTGAACATAATGACACATGATTGTACTAGTTGGCATAAAGTAAGTAGGGAAAAAAGTGTTTGTGTGTAGGAATTACATTTTGGAAAAAGGTACGTGGATGAATGCTAGTTACCAACAATTAACAATTCAATATGCATTGTTACGTAACCAATAACTTTAATTGGATTATTGTTGTGCGGGCAGGCCTATAGAGACGCTCCTCAATGTGGACTGCGGGGTTCCTTTGTGATGGATACGTCTGACCTTTAGCTGTCCAGGAAATCCAAAGCATTAAGCACAGTAGCAGTTGACATGTTTCGAGGGACAGATTGATCCATTACAAATCTAATAGGTATCTACCCACACCACACGTGACAACTACTCAACGATATCGAACATCATAGAGTAGTGAACATTCCTGCATTTGTATCCCATAACGTCCGCATAGCTTATGTGTACCCCTACCTGTGGTAGCTAAGTGATGGGCAAATTCCCGGGAATTTATTATTTTGGGATTGTTCCCCAAAAGTGGAATATGGCAGAAATTTTCATATAAACGGTGAAAACCCCATTGTCTCCTACAACGAAATTTCATGTTATTCAAAACAAGGTAATAAAAAACTGCTTCACTACAAGCCCAGAACAGCCACAAAAACATTATATATGGAAACAAAACTATTAACATTAAGAAAACTATATGAATACAATACGTGTCTCTTTATTTACAAAATAAACAATAAACTCGTACATACAAACACAGAATTCATTAAAACGTCCCAAGTACACACACACTTTCCACGACAACACGATAAAATACATTAAAACAACATCCACACTAACTATGGTAAACAATCCATTGGTTACGAAGGGGGCAAATTATATAATTGCATCCCAAACGACTTTAAAAACGAAAATAAGCTGGGTACATATAAACAAAAATGATTAAAGTTTATTTTTGCTAAACAAAGTATGACAGAGAACAGCGCTGTATTGTTATATTTAGTTTAGTTTAAAGTGTTTAATTATTTCTAGTTAAATAAGTGAAAATGTAATTTTCTTTTTACTGGAATAAAAATTAATAAAAAAAAATAAAAAAATAATTTGACCGTGTTGCAAGTTATTATGTAATTGCTGTGAATCCTTTTCATTTACATGCTTTTCATTTGACTTACTATTGTGTTCACTCCGAGTTGTAGGCATGTACGTACATATTATTATTATTGCTGTTGTAATAGATTTCTGACTCTGACTACTTTATGTTTTGAAATTTAGTAAGCAGATTATTAGTTTATATTATAGTTTATATTGTGTTTTTTTAATCTTTTTTTATATATTTTTGTTCTTCTTACCGGTACAGGACCCTTACTTTTTTTAAACTTTTTAATTATAATTTTAATTATGTGAAAATCTGTTATTGGGTATAATGTGAATGTTATTATTATAAGTGTAAAATATCTGTTGATTTTCCCCAATAAATACAATAATAAAATAAAATAATGTATTAATCAAAACATGAAAACCTCATACGGAATAATTTTCATAATAAACAAAATACTTTCACATCATTTTACCTACATAATTTTTTTTTCTACCAGTGACCTATCCTATCGGAGTTTGACTATCTTTGCGGTAATGTTTACTCCTCAAAACTCAGTGGGACAGCATTCTTATTAGCTTTTAGTTTTGACAAATTATCGACAAGCCGCCGCATGCCACTACACTTTAAATAGTCATACAATTTGAAAATTAAACTACTTTTAAACTTAAGTACCACAATAACCATCGGTTTCAGTCGAGATAGACGGGAAAATATGCATTAAAATACGATTTTCATTCAAAGTTTCAAAATTACCATCTCCATTACCATGTTTTTTTGTATGGATTTGATATTTGCGAAGTTTCGTTTCAAACTAAAAACGCATGAATTACTTAATTTACCTAAAGTAAGAACCTAATAACCTATTTTGTGTTCGAAAATAGTTGTTTCTTGTAATAATTGTTGAAATGAAGTATAATTTCCGTAATCTGTGCATAAAAATGCGGCGGCTTATCGATAAATTACTGTAGCCGTGCGATCGTACTTTTTCCTCTGTTTCCTATTTTTAACCTTTATTAGGATTTAGATAATCTCAGATTATATACCTAAAACATCCACAATAAGATTCTTACACCTGATCCCCCGATCATTGGTTGCCTCCTTTCCATTTGATTCCTCTGCCATATGATTCCTCTGCCATATGATTCCTCTGCCATATGATTCCTCTACCATATGATTCCTCTGCCAAATGATTCCTCTGCCATATGATTCCTCTGCCATATGATTCCTCTGCCATATGATTCCTCTGCCAAATGATTCCTCTGCCATATGATTCCTCTGCCATATGATTCCTCTGCCAAATGATTCCTCTGCCATATGATTCCTCTGCCAAATGATTCCTCTGCCATATGATTCCTCTGCCATATGATTCCTCTGCCATATGATTTCTCTGCCATATGATTTATCTGCCATTTGATTCCTCAACTTCCCCATCAATATTTATTGGTTTTTAGTTTATTTATTTCTTTAATTGATTAAAAAATATATTAACAGCATAAATAAGGTTTGACTGGACAAATAGAAAGGATTCGTGTTTTAGAATATTAAAATTGATAGGTTTATTTCATATTAGTACATGCTGTTATTTTTTAACTTAATACTAAATGAACCGAGGCACTAACATAATTATTTGACGAACAGCTAAGTAATAGGTTCTGAAGCCAATAAATCATAATGTATTAGAAGTAATAAAGCCACTTAGAATAGCAAGATTAAAACAATAAAATGACAATATAGTAAAACAATAAGAAGGCCATTGATTCATGATACAGACAAAAAACTATCGAAAAATAATAATTTAGAAGCATTAGAAATATCCAAATCAAAGAAACGTAATTGCCAAATTTTAAACAAAGAGTTAGAATTAACCAACAGTCCGATTTAAAAGTTATTCCCTTTCTCCCTATGTAACCTTAACTCTGTACTGTAATTTAGTTTATATGTGTATTGTCCTGAAGAAGGTTGAGGTCAACCGAAACCGGTCGACAAATATAAATAAAAATAAAGTGGTTTTTAAACAAAGTACTTGTTTCATTCTAAAAAACTTTTTTCCATATATTTCTCTACCGGAATGTTCGGCTGTGTTCATTTATTTTTGTTTATTATTTATATTCGTACATACCAGCAAACGTGGATGTAATAAATCAATGCTTCACCGCCTTCCTCCTCTTCACCTTGGTCGCCTTCCCGCTATCTTTAGCCTCACAACATATCCATACCAGTGACATATGGTAGTCTCGCTGACTCCAGACGGTTGGGAGCAGTTGGGACTCTTGTGCGATATTCACGGATTGAGCATCAGAGCACCTCAGAATAAATATATAATTTTGGGTGATAGTTCACTCTAAACTTCTAAACTTCATTTCGCACTGAATATTTGATAAATAATGTCAACTAAACATTTTCCTCTTTTGTTTGTTATTCACTGTTATCTACAGAACTAGCTTCCACATTTTAACAACACATCACCCTTCCCTTCAAAACAGCAACCCAATCCTTACTCTAGTGCTCCAACACTCTAACCCACTGATTCCTACAGTTTTCCCCTAACAGAAAATCTCTCCACGGCGCGGCGGCAAAAACAGATGCAATTTCAAAATGTAAAGACAATAATAATTTTTAATAAAGTATTACTTTATTAGGTAAGACAGCAATCTATTCGAGCAACTTATGCGAATGGGTTCACCTTTATGATCGCTCGGCAAGGTTTGTCGCAGTAACTACGGCTATACCTTGTGATGTATGTCTTTTCTCTTGGCTCTGATCGATATTTAAATTCTTAAGGCTTTGCATATGTGTGGTAGGGATGGAAAATTCCTCCCTACGTCACACAAGCCCTTATAAATTTGGACCCTTATTTCCTCTGATAACTACAGAAAGCTACTTAAAGCTCCCTTGTACTACATACCTTTAGCGATATATGTACTTAACTAATAAATACGTTATTTACGACTTTGAACGTAAATATTTTCGTATTTAGGTTGTAATTAAACTCCATCAAACGTTGTGTAATTTTTTGATTTATGATATAGGATTTTAATTACTTTAAATTTTGTGGTAACCCTCTTGATTCTAAACAGAGTGTTGAATTTCAAAACTGTATTGGTCTCTCTCTTGCAAATTTAACCTTAAGTATTTCTCTAAATGAACTAACTTCCCTTTGACGTTTATTATGATTCCCTACATCCTAATGAATTCATGAATAAGCAATACTAATCGAAACTACACATGACTAATTGAACAGATAATTAAATATAACTCAAATGGTTAAATGTTAGTAAATTTGATTATGATTGTATCTCGTATCTGCTGGGCGCCCCTCCGTTTAGATTCAGCTGCTATAAGGTACATATAAAGATGGATTTAGTAGGTTAATGTAATTAGTTAATTGCATATTTGACGAACTCAGAATAACCCTTTTTCTGGCAAAATTTGGCTCCTGCCTCCATCAAGTAAGCCGGGTGATCAGAAGTCAACCCAAAATTCGCACAGTCTTTTGGCACGGTTCAATTGATTGATACCTAAGTTATCGCGTCCCAATTGACCTTCCTTTCGCCATCATGCACTGCCTTCAGGTCTTCCTCCAAGCCCAGATACCTCCAAATTCCTACTCCTCCAAAGTTTACTATTTACTTAGGGCGAACCGGTTTCGTCCTATATGCAATCATATACTCACGGGTTTGTGTGGAGTTACGGGTCGTGAATCCTCCCTCCACGTTCAAGAAATGAGACGAGAGTGACCCGACAGGCCTAAAGCACTAATTGTAAGTGAGTTCGTTTCATTCAATGAACAGTTCATAAAAAGATATATATGTAAACATACGTTTTGGGAAGGTTTATAACTCGCAATACGAAACTACTTGCAACGCATCCCGAGCTCGGATCTCGCCCATCAAATTCTGCGAAATTTTCAGATTGATACCGAATAGATACATAAGAATAGTGGGTGATATAAATATATATTCGTACATTAAGATCTTATCTGGCGATGTGTTCTGGAGATTCGCCATAACTCCAAGCTTTTGTTTGGTTTTGTTGACGGTTTTGTTTGAGAGATCCGCCATCTCTATGGTTTGATTAATGGTCCTTGTTACAGAAGCGAACACTGCCTTCTGTTGGTTGAACTGTATTTTTTTTTTTTTTCTTTCCCTCCCCTCCAATGTTCAACTTTTGATAAATTCTTACTATCCCGTGATTCTCAATTGAATCATGTAAACCATCATTACCCCTTATTAAGCTATCCCGTGATTTTTCAACTGTTTCATGTAAGTCTTCAATACACCCTATTAAGCTATCCCGTGATTTTTCAACTGTTTCATGTAAGTCTTCAATACACCCTTTTGAACTGCTATAATAAATCTGTTAATTTTCAATTGCTTAGGTCTGTAGATACCTCGTTACGTTCAAATTAAAAATAGTGTTTAATTCCTTTTTTTTTTTTCTTTAATAATTGCGCAATATAATAATTTTATCCCGTTCCTAGAAGTTAATACCTAAGTACGATATCCACTAATCAAGGTCATTTTTTTTTTTTTCTTTTTACTGTATTCGAACTAGTGCCCCAGTGACCGAATTATTTTGTAAACAATTTGAGCTTTGTAAACATTCTCTACGTCCTCGTGACCTAGATTCAAGCGTATGAGGTATGTTTACTTTAGACATTCCGGAGACGTGTGAGATGACTCTAAAATTTTCTTTGTTTGATAATGATGTACTTAGCGCAATTGTCTAGTCTGATACCCGATTACGTATACATATTTATTCATTTATATATACTTTGTCTCAAAATACATATTCGTAATATTGATGTAGAATTATATTATGATTGAAAATAATTTCTAATATCATAACTTATTTCAAATGCTCTGGATTTTCTGAAATTATATTAATACATACATAACATTAAATATAAAATATTGATTTGTAAATTTATCACACATAACTACTTTTAATAGTTATTGATGAATTCAGAGGTAGGAATCGATACCCTTTTCCTCTTTTTTATATAAGTGTTTTTCTTTTTTTTTTTTTTTTTTTTTTGATTATAATTTTTCTTGGGAACAAAATTACATATATATATGTTTATATACTTACATATATAAATATAAAAATATACTTATTAAATTTATAATATTTTAATATAGTTACATATCACATATTAAGAGAGTAATATCTTGGTCAAATAATTAATCCAAATACCAATGTTTGCTGCATCCCGCTATCTCCTTGGAATCTGTAAAATTTTATAACGGAAAAGACTTACCCCTACCAAGGTTTTTTCCGACCGGGAAATACACGGTAACCTTGCTGCGATTTTCCTAAATTAATTTTTTATTTTCCTAAATTTAATTAAATCTTTTTGACTTCAATTTTTTTTTTTTTCATTTAATCTAATTAATTAAAATGATGCATGAACTCTATCGTTCTAAACTGTATTTTATCTCAAAACTCGTTGGTTAGATAACACTTTAAATGATAGTTACTTCACGATTAATTTAGAGATGGTAAATTGTTGTTAAATTAAATTTTTATCCCTCCGAACTTTTATGTATTAATAAAATATTATTTTGTTTTATTATTATTATTTAAGATAATTAATTTAATTATTTATTATTTGTTAGAACACTTTCACTTAGATTGAACACACGTATTTAATTATAACTTCTTCACGCTAAATTATCACATCACTTCAATTATTTATTGCACTAATATTAAACGCGAAATTTCTAAGTTTAAAACACGATATTAAGTGATTATAAAATCCGAATTTTCCACTAAAACAAATTGTATTTATCACGAGCACTTTTATTTTTCACAAGTAATTAATGCGTTGGCTTTAATTTTTATTTTTTTCACTGATTCTAACTGCAAAGTATTTTTTCCTGTATATCACTGACTAGAATGTGAAATTTTTCTAAGTATCAAAATAATTATCACTTAGAATTTTTCAAATTTAAATCACCCACCGTTTCGTCACGTTCCGCGAAGTTACAAACTTTTCGACCACCACCGTAGACTGTCCTCAACTGGCATTTGTCTAGACTTTTATACCCCTCTCAGGTCCAAAAGATCGTATCTGAATCTCCTATAATAAACCAATCTAATTACTATCAACTCGTAATTTCTTGAAACCTCTCCATTATTGTCGAATGCGGTCTCTTAGTACTTTCCGTGTTGGATACATTAAATTCTGTCTCGTACTCCCATACTTACAAGATCCGGATTTAGTAAGATCCATGTTTAATGGCCCAACTTCCTTTGTCCTGTTGTTCATACAAAATTAGCTTGAATTTAATAATTTTAAAGTTCTATTTTCATATATTTCGTAACATGTCCGTGCGTACGGCATCTACCATATGTTCCAAATCTGTCCCCAAATTCGCCTATCAGAGATATCTTCATGTCGAAGTCTTTCTCGCAAATTGTTCATTTTTATTTTATTATTTTTCCACGAGTTTTTCTGTATTCTATATGAACCTTTCCATTTAAAACCGAATTTTCTCTATTTACGTCGTATATTTGAATTTTCCATTTTTTTCTCGAATTTTCTTTTATTCACGACACTCTTTCCATGAATTTCCTTATTTATTCTTACGCTATTGTTCATATCTCTATAGATTTTTATATTTCAAGCCGTATTTATTTTATTCACTGTTAATCTAAGATTTCCTTTGTTTTTCTCTGTCGTATCTCCTTTCCCCTCACTTCCCCGTACTTCCCTGATATAACCATATCGTTTTTTGATGTTTGCTGCCTCTTGGAAAATTTCATTTTCTATTTGTTATTAATAAATATATCATTTTTTAACATCTTTATAGGGGATACCCCCACTTCGGCCCTTAAATTCCTGTCATTTTTATTGCTTCATAGAGAACGCCTTACAAATTTTGTCCCGTTCTTACGAAAATCCCATAAACCATATGCCTTGGCAGTTGTATACATTAGTTCTTGTACCCACCTGGCAATAAATCCTTTTTTATTTCAGTGTCGTTAACTTTTACGAGAATTCTTTAATGTAAATATTTCATAAGACCCATGATAATTTTTATTACCTTTTTAACGGCTAATCGTCCTTATATAAACAATTTTCATGTTCGAATATTCCTTGTTTATCACAACAAAATACATCTGGGATCGACAACCATTGTAATGCCTCATTTTTTATCTGCAATCGCGTACTATGTTACTCTATAACCTCCATTTTAATTACGTAAAATGACTCCTTTTCCTGAGTTTTTCTATCGCAATGTTTTCAGCATTTTCCACTCCCCTCCGTACTGCACTCTATCTTCTTCTCTAACACTTGTTACTGCTCTAGACATCTGAAATGTACCCTCGCCTATTCTTTAAAACTCTCATTTTTTTTTGACGTTTCCTCCCTAAATCTTTCATCGTAATATCCTAGCTCCGTCTAAAATTGATAACAATAATTTTCCATTGTTTTTTCAACATTTCCATTTCCTTTAGCACGTTTTCCCTCGAATCGATCATCTCCGGTCGTCACAAACAATCGTATTATAGATGGAAATCTCCCTAACGCCTTACAATACGTTTTCGTCACTTGCTTTGCAATTTTTCACTTAAACTTTTGCATCGTGTTTACGTGTATCCTTTTTTTCCGCACCTGATATGTTTTAATGCGTTCGAGAACTAGGGTTTCTGATCCCTGGAACGTACCGGTTAATGATAACATTTCTTGGGGTCATCGTTCTTTTGTCCCTGAACAGATTATTTCTTCCCATGGAGTTTATTCACCTCTCGGTTTGGTGGGAACGTCAAACTCATTAATCACATTACTAATTGCTAAGTCCAAAGGTCGTTCCTTTGTTCTAAAAATGGGTTCGGCCCTCTTCCCGTTGATAGGCTGAATTGGTTTTTAATCGCTTTTGCTGCAATTCAATTGGCTGTCAATATATCTCGGTCTAAAGTATATTGGGGAACCCCTGTTTCTGATTATTTGTTGATACCATCTGTGATCCTTTCATCAATACTCGTCTCACCTTGTCTAATTATAGATCCCTACCGTAAATATGAATTCACTTTACTCTAATCCGATAGATGTCGTAGACGTGTCCGTTTTATAAGTAATTGATATTTTCTTTTTAAATTAAAGTGGGAAGCTACGATATTTTCTTAATTTTCACTGTTGATCAATGCAATTCATCACAGTTCCCTCCTCTGAACTCAATTTGCTGTGGCTAACGTTGTATTTTATTTTAATGTCCTCTTCTTTTTTTTTTTTTTTTTTTTTTTTTTTTTTTTTTTTTTTTTTTTTTTTTTTTTCGTTAGACACCGAAATTGTGTTCAAATTTAGACTAGCTATCTTCCCCTCCTCATTTGGTTATCCCCTATCTCTACTCCGTGTCATATTACTTCCTATCTCCCCCTCCTCATTCTGTTATCCCCTATCTTTTTCCGTATCCTATTACTTCCTATCTCCCCCTCCTCATTCTGTTATCCCCTATCTCTTTTCCGTATCCTATTACTTCCTATCTCCCCCTCCTCATTTTGTTATCCCCTATCTCTTTTCCGTATCCTATTACTTCCTATCTCCCCCTCCTCATTCTGTTATCCCCTATCTCTTTTCCGTATCCTATTACTTCCTATCTCCCTCTTCTCTTTTGCTCGGATTGTTAACAATCTTGAATTTGAATCTCATTGTATCCTTTATTTTCTTTTCGCGTAGATTTTACTTTATGAAATTTTCTTTAATTTTGATAGATTCAAAATTAATTTCTTTTTGCTGGAACACGCCCCTCGACTCGCGTGTTTTGGTGGTCCCCAACCAAATTGGACTAAGACCTCCCTTACAATGATTTAAGTAAAGATTGTTTACAATCTCGCGGCCTTTCGAACAACTGAAAAGCGGGTGGTCTCTTGGTGTGCAATTAATTGTTTTTGTTTTGTAAGTATGAATATTTTTTGTGAAATGTGGGTTTTCGCACGACCTCACCCAATCCGACAATCAGTGGTATACATGTTTCATATAAATTTTCCAGCATTTTTTTTTTTCTTTATTTATTTAAACTTTATTTTATAATTCTTAATTTCTAATTGTAATTTCTTAATTCATCCAAAGTTGTTCTAGCCTAAGTGTTGTCCACTCTAATATTTAAATTTTTATAAATGTTCTTTATTATTCTCAAATTGGTTCAGCGTTCCTTTTTTCCTTTTTTTTTTTTTTTTTCGAAATCTAAAATATTTATACCTTAATTCAAATGTTACCTTTTTATCTCTATACTTAATGTCTACCCTATATCTATAGATAAACTTTCTTATTTCAATATTTCAAAAAAAAAATCCCTAAGCATTGTTTATTTTTCAAAATGTCCCTTTTGTGTGTCATATAATATCTCTAATTCTCTCCTTTTGAGTGTTCTTACTTATCTAACATTTTTTTTTTTTTTTCACTAACACATAAAAAAAAGTCAATTTTTTTTTTTTCAACTAGAAAATCAAAATTAACGAATTTATTTGCCTTACTCTATTTCAATAATTGAATATGATTGTCGCTTATTAAGAACTTGTCCACTCACCCTCAAAGACTTGACGACGATCCGCCCCTCGCAAGCAATCTGATAATCTAATATTTTAGTAATTTTCTTTCTTCCCTCTCCCCAATTATAATGTACCCTAACATAATTTTACTTGTATTTCTCAATCGTTTATTTATTTATTAACATTTACAAATATTTGTAAACTTCGCACTCTATTCGTTGATTTCCACTAACTGTAAACCTGATTTTTGTTTCTTATTACTTGTGTAATATCTAGCTAAATGTAAAGCGCTATAATCTCCTTTTATCTCCCGAGTTGGCTGCGACCATTAGCTCCTTCCCGGCTGTAGTTATTGTAGAATTTTCTTTTGGTGAGCTGTTAACTTCGGTGCACTTGCTGCAACTAGCGTTTTCGCCCACACTTTCAATTGCGTGTATCCTCCTTTTTATGGCGTGGTAACGGTCACGGTATTTGTCCTTCTTGCTGGATTCCTCCCCACTCCTCTTCTTCATGTTCCGTTCTTCTGGTGTACATACCATTGTATCTAGTTTTCGTAGAAACTCAGCGGCGACAATCTCATCTCCTGATTGCCCCGAAAACCATAGCGATTGAATTTCCTTCGGATAATGTCTCATAATTTCGTCAACTATGCCCAACGGTGTGTCAGTAATCTTTAAAGCCTTCGCTAGCTCCCAATAGTTTGCGAAATGAGTAAGCATGGATATATTTTTCTTGGCATCATATACCCCTTCTGCAAGGCGACGGCGAACTTCATTTTTCTTTATGTCTCCCCAATAGGTAGCTAAAAAATCTCGTTCGAAATCTAACATAGTCTCCCATCGTTTATTGTACAATTTTGCCCACGATTTAGCTTCCCCTTTCAAATTTTCCCGTACGACGACTAATGGATCCGTTCGTTTCACTTTTCTAGTGTATTCTTTTAAATCTTCTAGGAAACTAATGGGATTTTGATTTCCACCGGAGAATGATGGTCGTTCCTGCTGTGGTAACATTTCCACTACTTGGAGAACGCTTTTCGGCGCACTATCCTCTCCTATCACCGCCACTGTTGCTGGGATTTCCAATTGTTTCTCGAGTTCTTGCATCTTATTGACGAGCGGTGCCAAAGCTGCCTGAATTATTGTAGTTATATCTCCTATGTTTATTGTTGAAGTCTCGGTTGTGACATTTTCCCCGATTGCTGTCACTAAAGCCTGGGCTCGCCTACTTGTTCCACGTTTCCCAACCATTTTCTTTATTTTCCGAGTGTCGCCTGGTTAATGTTTATATTTTTATCTTATTAAGCGACAACCTTATAATCTCTATTTTAATTTCCTAAATTACCTTATGTAAATTATGTTGCCTTCCTTATTCTATTTATTTACTTATTTTTTTTTTTTTTTCAATTTTCTCGTTTTTCTATATTTTTTATTTTTCCTTTTACTTCGTTAACTTTTCTTGTTCCTTTTCCTCGGGTTTTTCCTGTAACATATCATGTGTGAGTCTCTCTTCACACTCTCGCTTATTTTCGCCCTGTTCCTCCGATTTTGTGTCGGTCTCCCCCTCTGGCTGAACGACTTCTATCATATCCTCGACTCGTAACTTAGACCTCTTTGAACGTCTAAATATCTCCCGTAATTCATCTCCCGACGGTATTTCTTTAGCTTCTAATTCCGTCGCATCCACTTTCCTTTTTTCCGCCATTTTTTGTTTAAAATTTTTAATGAATTTAACTCAATACCAACTATTTATTATAAATATACCTATATATATTTATAATTTATTTTATTTTTTTTTTTTTTGGAACCTGTCCCCCTATAAAACACAATATTTTTAATTATTTATATTTGTTTGCATGATGATTGTAACCCAAATTAGATCAACTCTACCATCACTCTTCATTTCAATTAAATGTAGGTAATTGCAAAAAAAACGGAATGAATATTGTTACTCCAATGTTAATGAATATCCCGTGATTTTCGTTCAACCAATAATCACTCATTGTTTAGAATGCCAACCATTCCTTCAAGTTCCGCAATACCTACGATATTTTCGCAAAATCTGTTTAGAGTTCGCAATACCTATCTTGATGTTATTTCGTCAAATCCCCTCCTTTTTTTGGTCCGAATGATCAAATGTTCCCTTAAATAGGTATATACCTATAAAACATTCGTCTGTGATATTAAAGCTCTCAACTCGACACTATTCCCAATCAAATATTTTATGTTATTTTTATTTTATGTTCCTTATCTTTTATGTTATGACTTTTTATGTGATAATCCTCACATACAAACCCACAACATTAACTATAAACAAAGGGTCACTTTATGTAGGTAAGTTCCCCCGTTTTTATCTGTAAAGTCTGTTTATTTTTTCCGTAACCGAGTGTTGATATCATTTTCGAGTTTGTTTATTCTACAATCTCTTAAAGCGATGCGCGTTACCCCCGATGTCACCTACTTCAAAATTTTTCGATGTTTTGTTATCACTTTCGATGCTTACAAACACCGCGGTATCTCGTATCAGATTGTTTACATTACGGTCATTAACATTCTGGATTCAGGAATGTCAATACCATCATTCTGTCAATTTATGGCCTGCCTTGAATAAACTGTTTACGCTTGTATCTGACCTACATTCTTTGTTACGATATTTATAATCTCATAAGCAATCAACAAATTCATGGTCACTTGATTTAAACTTTATCGACACTTTTATAAATTATTTTAAAACATGTAGAGTTTATTCGTTAACACTTTTTTTTTTTATATTTAAATGTATTGTTTATATATTTATTTTCGTATATTTATTTATTAATTTATATATTTTTTTCGTGTTTATTTAACGGCGCACTGTTCTGATTTTTATTTTATTTTTATTATCACTTCATTTAACATAACGTCCTACTTATTATTATTATTATTTTTTTTTTTTTTTTTGCAATAGATTGACCAATAAAAGTTTTTTTTTTTTTTTTTCTAAAACAACTTGTAAAACTCTGATCTCCTGTCACGGCTGTGCAGTTGTGATGTATGTCTTTTCTCTTGGCTCTGATCGATATTTAAATTCTTAAGGCTTTGCATATGTGTGGTAGGGATGGAAAATTCCTCCCTACGTCACACAAGCCCTTATAAATTTGGACCCTTATTTCCTCTGATAACTACAGAAAGCTACTTAAAGCTCCCTTGTACTACATACCTTTAGCGATATATGTACTTAACTAATAAATACGTTATTTACGACTTTGAACGTAAATATTTTCGTATTTAGGTTGTAATTAAACTCCATCAAACGTTGTGTAATTTTTTGATTTATGATATAGGATTTTAATTACTTTAAATTTTGTGGTAACCCTCTTGATTCTAAACAGAGTGTTGAATTTCAAAACTGTATTGGTCTCTCTCTTGCAAATTTAACCTTAAGTATTTCTCTAAATGAACTAACTTCCCTTTGACGTTTATTATGATTCCCTACATCCTAATGAATTCATGAATAAGCAATACTAATCGAAACTACACATGACTAATTGAACAGATAATTAAATATAACTCAAATGGTTAAATGTTAGTAAATTTGATTATGATTGTATCTCGTATCTGCTGGGCGCCCCTCCGTTTAGATTCAGCTGCTATAAGGTACATATAAAGATGGATTTAGTAGGTTAATGTAATTAGTTAATTGCATATTTGACGAACTCAGAATAACCCTTTTTCTGGCAAAATTTGGCTCCTGCCTCCATCAAGTAAGCCGGGTGATCAGAAGTCAACCCAAAATTCGCACAGTCTTTTGGCACGGTTCAATTGATTGATACCTAAGTTATCGCGTCCCAATTGACCTTCCTTTCGCCATCATGCACTGCCTTCAGGTCTTCCTCCAAGCCCAGATACCTCCAAATTCCTACTCCTCCAAAGTTTACTATTTACTTAGGGCGAACCGGTTTCGTCCTATATGCAATCATATACTCACGGGTTTGTGTGGAGTTACGGGTCGTGAATCCTCCCTCCACGTTCAAGAAATGAGACGAGAGTGACCCGACAGGCCTAAAGCACTAATTGTAAGTGAGTTCGTTTCATTCAATGAACAGTACATAAAAAGATATATATGTAAACATACGTTTTGGGAAGGTTTATAACTCGCAATACGAAACTACTTGCAACGCATCCCGAGCTCGGATCTCGCCCATCAAATTCTGCGAAATTTTCAGATTGATACCGAATAGATACATAAGAATAGTGGGTGATATAAATATATATTCGTACATTAAGATCTTATCTGGCGATGTGTTCTGGAGATTCGCCATAACTCCAAGCTTTTGTTTGGTTTTGTTGACGGTTTTGTTTGAGAGATCCGCCATCTCTATGGTTTGATTAATGGTCCTTGTTACAGAAGCGAACACTGCCTTCTGTTGGTTGAACTGTATTTTTTTTTTTTTTCTTTCCCTCCCCTCCAATGTTCAACTTTTGATAAATTCTTACTATCCCGTGATTCTCAATTGAATCATGTAAACCATCATTACCCCTTATTAAGCTATCCCGTGATTTTTCAACTGTTTCATGTAAGTCTTCAATACACCCTATTAAGCTATCCCGTGATTTTTCAACTGTTTCATGTAAGTCTTCAATACACCCTTTTGAACTGCTATAATAAATCTGTTAATTTTCAATTGCTTAGGTCTGTAGATACCTCGTTACGTTCAAATTAAAAATAGTGTTTAATTCCTTTTTTTTTTTTCTTTAATAATTGCGCAATATAATAATTTTATCCCGTTCCTAGAAGTTAATACCTAAGTACGATATCCACTAATCAAGGTCATTTTTTTTTTTTTCTTTTTACTGTATTCGAACTAGTGCCCCAGTGACCGAATTATTTTGTAAACAATTTGAGCTTTGTAAACATTCTCTACGTCCTCGTGACCTAGATTCAAGCGTATGAGGTATGTTTACTTTAGACATTCCGGAGACGTGTGAGATGACTCTAAAATTTTCTTTGTTTGATAATGATGTACTTAGCGCAATTGTCTAGTCTGATACCCGATTACGTATACATATTTATTCATTTATATATACTTTGTCTCAAAATACATATTCGTAATATTGATGTAGAATTATATTATGATTGAAAATAATTTCTAATATCATAACTTATTTCAAATGCTCTGGATTTTCTGAAATTATATTAATACATACATAACATTAAATATAAAATATTGATTTGTAAATTTATCACACATAACTACTTTTAATAGTTATTGATGAATTCAGAGGTAGGAATCGATACCCTTTTCCTCTTTTTTATATAAGTGTTTTTCTTTTTTTTTTTTTTTTTTTTTTGATTATAATTTTTCTTGGGAACAAAATTACATATATATATGTTTATATACTTACATATATAAATATAAAAATATACTTATTAAATTTATAATATTTTAATATAGTTACATATCACATATTAAGAGAGTAATATCTTGGTCAAATAATTAATCCAAATACCAATGTTTGCTGCATCCCGCTATCTCCTTGGAATCTGTAAAATTTTATAACGGAAAAGACTTACCCCTACCAAGGTTTTTTCCGACCGGGAAATACACGGTAACCTTGCTGCGATTTTCCTAAATTAATTTTTTATTTTCCTAAATTTAATTAAATCTTTTTGACTTCAATTTTTTTTTTTTTCATTTAATCTAATTAATTAAAATGATGCATGAACTCTATCGTTCTAAACTGTATTTTATCTCAAAACTCGTTGGTTAGATAACACTTTAAATGATAGTTACTTCACGATTAATTTAGAGATGGTAAATTGTTGTTAAATTAAATTTTTATCCCTCCGAACTTTTATGTATTAATAAAATATTATTTTGTTTTATTATTATTATTTAAGATAATTAATTTAATTATTTATTATTTGTTAGAACACTTTCACTTAGATTGAACACACGTATTTAATTATAACTTCTTCACGCTAAATTATCACATCACTTCAATTATTTATTGCACTAATATTAAACGCGAAATTTCTAAGTTTAAAACACGATATTAAGTGATTATAAAATCCGAATTTTCCACTAAAACAAATTGTATTTATCACGAGCACTTTTATTTTTCACAAGTAATTAATGCGTTGGCTTTAATTTTTATTTTTTTCACTGATTCTAACTGCAAAGTATTTTTTCCTGTATATCACTGACTAGAATGTGAAATTTTTCTAAGTATCAAAATAATTATCACTTAGAATTTTTCAAATTTAAATCACCCACCGTTTCGTCACGTTCCGCGAAGTTACAAACTTTTCGACCACCACCGTAGACTGTCCTCAACTGGCATTTGTCTAGACTTTTATACCCCTCTCAGGTCCAAAAGATCGTATCTGAATCTCCTATAATAAACCAATCTAATTACTATCAACTCGTAATTTCTTGAAACCTCTCCATTATTGTCGAATGCGGTCTCTTAGTACTTTCCGTGTTGGATACATTAAATTCTGTCTCGTACTCCCATACTTACAAGATCCGGATTTAGTAAGATCCATGTTTAATGGCCCAACTTCCTTTGTCCTGTTGTTCATACAAAATTAGCTTGAATTTAATAATTTTAAAGTTCTATTTTCATATATTTCGTAACATGTCCGTGCGTACGGCATCTACCATATGTTCCAAATCTGTCCCCAAATTCGCCTATCAGAGATATCTTCATGTCGAAGTCTTTCTCGCAAATTGTTCATTTTTATTTTATTATTTTTCCACGAGTTTTTCTGTATTCTATATGAACCTTTCCATTTAAAACCGAATTTTCTCTATTTACGTCGTATATTTGAATTTTCCATTTTTTTCTCGAATTTTCTTTTATTCACGACACTCTTTCCATGAATTTCCTTATTTATTCTTACGCTATTGTTCATATCTCTATAGATTTTTATATTTCAAGCCGTATTTATTTTATTCACTGTTAATCTAAGATTTCCTTTGTTTTTCTCTGTCGTATCTCCTTTCCCCTCACTTCCCCGTACTTCCCTGATATAACCATATCGTTTTTTGATGTTTGCTGCCTCTTGGAAAATTTCATTTTCTATTTGTTATTAATAAATATATCATTTTTTAACATCTTTATAGGGGATACCCCCACTTCGGCCCTTAAATTCCTGTCATTTTTATTGCTTCATAGAGAACGCCTTACAAATTTTGTCCCGTTCTTACGAAAATCCCATAAACCATATGCCTTGGCAGTTGTATACATTAGTTCTTGTACCCACCTGGCAATAAATCCTTTTTTATTTCAGTGTCGTTAACTTTTACGAGAATTCTTTAATGTAAATATTTCATAAGACCCATGATAATTTTTATTACCTTTTTAACGGCTAATCGTCCTTATATAAACAATTTTCATGTTCGAATATTCCTTGTTTATCACAACAAAATACATCTGGGATCGACAACCATTGTAATGCCTCATTTTTTATCTGCAATCGCGTACTATGTTACTCTATAACCTCCATTTTAATTACGTAAAATGACTCCTTTTCCTGAGTTTTTCTATCGCAATGTTTTCAGCATTTTCCACTCCCCTCCGTACTGCACTCTATCTTCTTCTCTAACACTTGTTACTGCTCTAGACATCTGAAATGTACCCTCGCCTATTCTTTAAAACTCTCATTTTTTTTTGACGTTTCCTCCCTAAATCTTTCATCGTAATATCCTAGCTCCGTCTAAAATTGATAACAATAATTTTCCATTGTTTTTTCAACATTTCCATTTCCTTTAGCACGTTTTCCCTCGAATCGATCATCTCCGGTCGTCACAAACAATCGTATTATAGATGGAAATCTCCCTAACGCCTTACAATACGTTTTCGTCACTTGCTTTGCAATTTTTCACTTAAACTTTTGCATCGTGTTTACGTGTATCCTTTTTTTCCGCACCTGATATGTTTTAATGCGTTCGAGAACTAGGGTTTCTGATCCCTGGAACGTACCGGTTAATGATAACATTTCTTGGGGTCATCGTTCTTTTGTCCCTGAACAGATTATTTCTTCCCATGGAGTTTATTCACCTCTCGGTTTGGTGGGAACGTCAAACTCATTAATCACATTACTAATTGCTAAGTCCAAAGGTCGTTCCTTTGTTCTAAAAATGGGTTCGGCCCTCTTCCCGTTGATAGGCTGAATTGGTTTTTAATCGCTTTTGCTGCAATTCAATTGGCTGTCAATATATCTCGGTCTAAAGTATATTGGGGAACCCCTGTTTCTGATTATTTGTTGATACCATCTGTGATCCTTTCATCAATACTCGTCTCACCTTGTCTAATTATAGATCCCTACCGTAAATATGAATTCACTTTACTCTAATCCGATAGATGTCGTAGACGTGTCCGTTTTATAAGTAATTGATATTTTCTTTTTAAATTAAAGTGGGAAGCTACGATATTTTCTTAATTTTCACTGTTGATCAATGCAATTCATCACAACCTGCCGCAATAATGGAATTAAATTTATAAGGAAAATTTGCCGAAATCAATTAAGGTTCTGGCACCTGCTGGAAGGCTTCATGTAATGTGTCGTCCTCCATTGTTGGAGGGTATTGAAAACGTTTTTGCTTCGACGCTTAATAGAACTTCCGTAGACTTGCCGAAAATTAATCAAACAGAATGAAAGGCTTTTATGCGAAAAGCAATAATGTAATTCAAACCGGATATTAATTTTCTTCTTGTAATGTATTTGGGACATTTCACTGGAGAGGGTCTAGAAAAACTTTAATATTTATTTCAGAGAAATCAAATTTTCGCTCGATTAGAACCTTTATTAAAATAAGCAAAATGGATTTCTTTTGAAAAATTAAATCATTTTTATATTCACCGAAACAATTAACCCTTGGTGTGCCAGGCCACCGCGATCTAATACGTCTCTTGTGCGCCGGCTGACACTATTTTTGTAATAACTTAAGTGATTTTTGTAAAATTATGCTTTTTTAATTTTTTTTTTACATTAGCTCCACACTCCCTGAGGAAAATAATTCCCCTCAAGGTCTATGCCATCTTTGACAAAGTCACAAACGTAGTGAACCACTTGGGGTGACCTATGGCGAGGTTGTTTGTTATAAAATAAATGGTTCCCGGGGCGGCGGTACCCATACCCGTCTCATCTCTCATCAGAAAATGTGCTTATATACGTTTTAACTGTATGTATATAACCTGTTTAGTGTCCCCAGTTTCCCTACTTGTCATAGAAATGTGTTTTTTTCTCTCTAGCGTTAAAAAAAATAAAGATAGGTATGTATTCTTTATTTCAATTTCCTACTTTAGTTGGAGTTTTTTGTTTATATTGGCGGTCATCGTCTACAGCGCTCCATTCATCTTTCTGTCATAATCCCAAACCCACACACTTACAATACATTGTTTATTTTTTATTTAATAACCAAAATATTCAATAGAATTAATTTATATGGTAGAACAATGTTTGTCGAGTCAGCTAGTATATAAATATAAATACATGACGATGACCGCCAATATAAACAAAAAAACTCCAACTAAAGTAGGAAATTGAAATAAAGATAATCGATATGAATTTCGAAGAGCAATTGAGTGTACGATATTTTTTGTCAGTCCGTCTTTAGCCGACACAAATAAGCTCGATGGTTTGCCCATGCCAGAACATGATGCCGATTGAAATATCAAAATGACGTGATGCTTCTCGTGATTATCTCGCGCATGTGTGTATGGAAGTTCAATGAGGCGGACGTAGCGCCATCTGTCATTCAACAACATAAATATTTTCGTTCTGTTTGAAATAAAAATACTAAATACCCCACTAAAAATGGGAAGGTGGGGGTAGGAGGGTTAAAATTTGGGGTTATAGGTATTTTTTGATGTCAAATAAAAATAAAATTCCAAAAAAAAAAGTGGTCAAAAAAACAGATTTTTTTTTTCTGGAAAGGGACACCCTAATCACCAAGCGATATAAAATATACTTTAAAACCTATTCTCATACCTACCAAATATACACAAAAAATCATAAAAAACGTTCAAGCCGTTACTGAGGAGTGCGACCACAAACACCGAGACACGAGATTTTTTATATAAAAGATTAATCAAGATGTACGAAAATATTCTCAAACAAGACGCATCACATAAGCTAGACAAATGGATTCCTTCATACAGTAAACAATACTGTGTGTTTGTTTGTAAAATTTTTTAGACCGATGTTTTCTTTCTGTCTTGGCGGTCTTAAATAGTTTGTCTCTGAAGTAAGTTGGGAGTAAATTGTAAAAAACTTTCTAGATAAAAATTTAAAACGTTGTATAAAATTCTTTGTTTAACACGCAATAGCTAATAAAAAATGTGTATCTGTTATCGTAAATCGGAAATAATATGACATTTGACATTTGACCTTACGTTTGCAAGTGATGAAATGACAAGCTAGAATAATTTTAATTAGTCTTTGGTTACAAGCGTCAAAAATCCTTTGCGGATTTCTTCGGCAGTCCAAGGGTTAAAGCATAATGAAGATAATTCAAGATTTTTTGTTTAAAAACAAAACGATGTGATTTGAGGGAATAGATACCTACCTAGAACCCATTTTCTTAAATAATGAATTGCCCGTTTAGTCAAAAGAAACTGAAATATATATATTTTTTTTATTTCAATTAACAAAAATAACAAACACAAAATTCTCGGAATTTTGTACAACTGCTTAAGGGGAAAGGCAGCGCTATCTTTTTAATACAAACTTTATTTTGAAGTTTATGGCCAAAATACTTAAATGCAACTGAATAATTCTTTTTTTTTTATTTTAAAGGTAAAATTATAAGAAAAGGCCAAAAGAATTATTTTTTTCACAATTTCGTTGGGGGTTAGTGGTAATTATTAAGAAAATAATCTTGCCCAATCTAATAAATCCATATTATAAAATAAATAAAAAAATAAAAACATCACAAAGAAAGCGGTTATTGGGCCGATTTTTTTAATTATATGCGACAAATTTGTGTTCCTGGGTAAATCGGTCGTTTGTAATTTAAATTTAAGTTGGTTAAAATGCTATTTTAACGTTTTTTTTTCAGATCCATATGTTGTGTACTTTTTTCAATAATTATCATTAAATTACAAATAATTGTCAAAGTGGAGTGTAAAAATTCGAAAAAAAGGATTTCTTCAAATAATTAATATTTTATAAATCGAAAAATAATAAATAAAGTAGTTATTCAGTTTCGCCAGACATTTTCGCCTAAATCAAAATTAAAGTTTTACATGAAAATGGCCGCGCAACCAATCCCCTTATAATGGTTACTTATAGTTGGGTATTATAATAAAGTATAAAATCAAGTCTGAAAAAAATTATAAAGTTTTTAAATCCCAAATAAAAACACTAATAGACCAACCCGACACTAATTATAAGTTTTAAATTCATCATCACAATAATAACAAAAAAAAAAAAACTAGAACATGTTCTCTAAAAATATTTCATCACCATATCAAATTGAAAGCAAAGTACATACGCGTTATTTGCAGGCACCAAATTGTTACAACTTTATTATATGTACCTACTCTGACAATACTGTCAGCCCATCCATTTCAAATATCAATGTTTTCTTAACCAACGATATGTACCTACTACCTACTTACAATCTACATACATTTTGAATAAATACAATAATATTATTTTTATTTCTAATATATCTATGCCTGTATTATCTTATATTGCATCTTATTCCAATTTTAACTCTTATTTACTTCTAGTTCATTATGTCCACTTGTCTTCATGAATATATATTTTATTAATATTAGTACTTGTAATGACATCCTCTTGTGTACCTATGCATTTTACAATGGCACTCCAAAATTCAAGCACGAGAAATGTTTTCTCCTTTGAATTGGGTAGTTTCGTTAAAAAGAAATTTATATATTGTTATTAGTTTTAAGAATCAAATGTTTTACTATGAATCTGTATACGTATGTATATTTTTTTAAATAAAAAAAAAAATAATAATAATAATATTGGATCCCACTACAATCTCTAAATACTAAAGTAAGAAAACTCATTACTTTAAATGTGGCTCGCTTCAGTAAAACAAGGTAGATGCATGATAAGGTAAGATAACAAAGTCAATGAAAGATTAATTTTAAATATTATGAATAGGGTTTATTGAAGTTACACAATCAGGGACATTTAGTTAATAATAAGCAAGTGATGACTCTACAATAAAAGTAATTATCTCGGGCCTCGTACATGATCATCGAAGATGATCAATGTTAGACAATTATGTTACATGTAGGTAAAATCGCAAGTGTGCAGTGCAAGAAAGACAATGGAATTAAGGGCGCCATTGCATTTTAAAGTGAATACAAAAACTAATGAATAATATCGAATTTAAATTGATAACCTGAGAAATAAACTAAATTAATTATATATTTTTTAATGTAGCTATTACTTTGTGGTTATCCATTATAGAAAAATGAAACAATACAACTTCGTATTTTACGTTTGTTCCGAAACCGGTCGGATTTGCACATTATATAAGTGGTTTATACAAAGTTGTATTGTTTCATTTTTGTAAATTAATTATAACGTTACGTTGAGAAGATGCGGAGATATGATGAAACGAATCGAAAGCGCCATAGCTTGTTGATCCTGACAGTTGGGCAGCGTTCTCCCTCTGGGCTTGGTTTCTTTGTACTGAAGTTGGCAGCGAACCGTGTCTCTGCACAAGCGGTAATCATTTTTGGGATGTCATGTCTCAAACGCCACAGTAAGTATTTACTTCGTAATCGGGGTTAGATGGTCCGTATATGAATCCAACCATTGCACCCTTAAGGTGCCGTATACCTCACTCAAAAATAAGAAGACGGAGACATATGTAATTAATAACGTACTTAAGTTACGTAATTAAGAGTGCGCTAATATTTAAAACGATAAAATTGAAGCTAAAATTGTGAACATGTTTAATAAAACACGACCAGTTTAAAAAAGAGTAAAAATCTCATGGGGAACACCTAAAATAGCATTTAAAAAAACACCATGAATTTTTTCATACTCATAACTTTTAAAATAAGTGCAATTAACGTGTTTATAATAATTTTCGGAGCATACTTTGCGA
The DNA here is from genome assembly GCA_929108145.2 of Limnephilus rhombicus. NCBI lineage: Eukaryota > Metazoa > Arthropoda > Insecta > Trichoptera > Limnephilidae > Limnephilus > Limnephilus rhombicus. The sequence continues at coordinate 41,293,823 of OV815278.1, forward strand.
TTTTTTTCTGTCGAGGGAATTTCATATAATTTGCGTTTTGGCGTGGGGAACGTTTAGATGTTATCTGCAAAAAAAACATATTTTTTTAAGAGCTTAAAAACTTCAAACGTTAAGGGAGATATGTAAGAAATCGGTAGAAATTCGGGTAGCGGCGATTTAATGTATCAAGCTCGTATGATTTTATCTGCATAAGTTGGCAACAAAAGCATCATAATGACACCTAATTTATGCAGCTCATCGTAGTGCCACTTTGCACAAGTGCGTTTTACTCTTATAGCTTAACCAACCTATATTGTACATTACATTTAGTCGGATAATATATTCAGCGGTTCTCTCATAACTTAAAATTACTCCCAAAGCGGTGTTTACATAATACAGGCAGCCGAACATCAGAGTTATGTATTTGCATTAACATAAATCTAACTAACCAACGCGTAGTGAAAATTAAAAATAATAGGTTAGTAAATTAACACCATATTAAATTACTCATCAGATTAATTAAACTAAACTAAATTAATCGTAAACCAAAAAAGCAAAAAATAAATAAAATGAATATGTTAATAATATAGAAATATATTAATAAAGTGATCGGATTTACTTGTTAATTATAATTATCCAATCATTTAATAATTATTAACTAATGAGGTTGCCTCCCAATAATTTGTTTTATTTTCATGGAAATATATATGACATAAAGTTATTAACGACAGCAATTATTTTTATTGGTATCGATTTTAATTTGTAGAACTCTAAAATAATTGTAGACTTTTCTTATCTAAATTCAATAATATTATTATATTATTATTAGAAAAAAATTATTTTCATTTTATCTTGACGACAAAACCAGTGGTTTCGAAACACGTTGATAATTTTAATTAAATAAGTGGTGTATGCAAAGTGATTTGTTTTCATTTAAATAAAATATGGGACAAAGTTAATTTGCCATTACTGAAGAAAATAATAATAAAAAATAGTTTATTTATAAAAAGTTTTAAAAAACTGCTAATTTAAAAAAACAAGTTTCGCAGTTTTAAAATGCCTTCGAAAGGCGGAACAGCTTTTATGCGTTATAGTAATAATTACCCATCTCATAAATTAACTGTTTTTGAAGTGAAATTTCTTTAGTCCCGTTAGTGATTCGGATGAAACGGAAATGCGTCACAACTACACAAATATTCGGTTCTAATATGATGCGGTAAATTCGCGCTCCGGCGCGGGCCTTCCATAGCGCAGTGGGCAAGGCGCCTGACAAGTCTCAGCGACCAGAGAGACAGACATCAAGCGAACGGAGGTTCGAATCCTACGAAATCCAAATAAAAGTTTTTATTTTTGTGAAATCTATATGCAATCTTCAAACCACTTTAAAATAAAAAGGCCAAAGAAAAGAAAGTGACATCTTAAAGTTTCTAGTTTCACTTCCACCGCGTGTGAATTACACACTTTGATTTTTTTAAATAAATTCAGTAATCATTTTTTTTCTATATAAGAAAAACTAAAAACAAGGATTTTTGTGTACTTTTTTTGTACTTTGTACTCTTGTACTCGTGTATGTAACGACAGTAAAATTATTATAGTGATTTACTTTTAGGGTATTATTAAGTGTTGCGCTACCTCCTTTTTGGCCAACATTTCGGATAGTATTGCAGTGTCCACTGTCCATCGTCAGGGCGGATGTGTAAAAAAGATGTTTCATGTGTGTCATTACACATCTGCTCCGATAATGGACACTGTAATGCTGTCTGAAGGAGGTATAGTAGCCCAAAAAAAAATCACGATAATATGTACCTTTGGCCCTGAAAATCTTAAATCATATCTGACAGTAAAATTAGTTTTACGATATCTCCAAAAACGCGGAATTTATGAGCTTTCAAAGTGAACTTGGGTAAAACGTATGCAATAGCGTCTTGCGACTTCACACGAGACACGTTTCGTACAATTCATGATAACATTTGAATGTCAATGCTGCAGTACCTACGCGTGTATTGTATTTTTAATTTTATTTTTATTAATTTAAGTTTTTATTCCAGCAGGGTTGGGAGGATAGTGCAATCCCAGTCTGCCATATTACATAATAGTACAATAATATTTTACAGAGTAAATAAAAATCTAAAAGAAATAAAATATGTTGACGTATTAGGTAGGTACCTAATGAAAAAAAAAATTCGAACATAAATAACAAAAAATTAACCATAAAATTAAATGAAACAGAAATTAAAAAAAATATATATTTATATATATATATATATAAAGGGTGTCCGGGGGGCGTATTTACAATCTCTATATTTATAAAGTGCATTAACTTCGGGAGGTGATTCTACATGATGGTACAAGTTAAAAAAAAAAAACTTTTTTCGAAATTCCAACTTTCAGGGGTAGTTTTCAGGTAAAAAGATAAAATTAGTCCGGCGTGTGCGACCAGATTTATTATTTTCCGCTGTTACGATATGGGCCAATCACAATCGAGTCGGGCGCCCGGCAGGCTCTCAGCAAGTAAGATCGTACCTCGCACTAAGGATTTTTAGTAGGTACGTCTTTTTGTATGGGAAAAAATGTTGAAATTTCGGAAAAAGTTGTTAATCTTTTTTACTCCTACCATCACTTTACCCCCGGACACCCTGTATTTGTATTTTTTTTCAATCGTCCGTCAGGGAGGTCGCCTCATCATCTGCATCCATCGCTCATTTAGTGGAGAACTGAGCCACTCGGATGCAGCCACGACAATGATGTAGGTTGATTTCCGTGTAATGTAATATAATTTGATGATGGTTGATTTCCGTAATATCTCACACTTTTCGGTCTACCTCAAATATTTACGTTTTGACGGATTATGCCTTTCGATATTATCAACATACAAACAATATTTAATTAAAGCTGTTTGTTAGCGCTTTTCAGTTGGATTATAATCAATAAACTTTGAATATTTATATTCATCATCAATGTTTACTAATGGAATTTTTAAATTTATTTTCATTACGTACTTTACGTAGTAATTTCTTTACTTCAAAACATCTTGTATACATGTTGTCACTGTGTGAACTGAGAATGTGTGAACTGTAAATCCTTTTTTTTTTGATAAGTAAAAGACCATCGATTGTGTTTTGAAATATCGATCATAGGACATAGGCTATGAGAGGAATAGTCTCTTACCTTTGACGGCTTCCTGCACCGCTTCAGAATCGATCCTGGTACTGGCAGCTTCCCAATATTTCGGCACAACACCAGGTTTTAAGCAACGACACTTTCAACGATTTCATAAAAAATGAAATTTTGCGATTATTTGTGATATTTCGACTAGCGAGTTGTGACCAATGTCACTACGAAATTTCAACTGCCCAAGTAGGTAATTTAAACTTGGGTGGCAAAATTGTTTAATTTTTCACATGTAGGTAGGAACATCTTCTTCTTTTCCTGGTAGAGACTTTGAGGAAAGGAGAAAGAGAAAGGAATACATGATTGATGAAAGACTTGGGGAATATGGATTAAGTTTTTTTTTAAACTGTTTCAGAACCAAACATTCCGCCGACCTTGAGGAAATATGATATTTTCTCAACAACTATATACGAAATAAAAGCAACGAAAAACGAAAGCAAAATAACCAATTAACCTATGGATTGAACAAGACAAAATATAAATTAAAATTAATTAATCGATGGGTAGTTTATACAATTTGACAACGGGCCGCTTAAAAATGCCCTGAGGGGTTCTTACAGTAGCGACACGAACCATTCCATCGGCGCCGGGGAATAATTCAACCAACCTTCCGACAAGCCATTGCATTGGGGTAGCTTGTGAATCATCTATCATGGCTAGATCATCAACTTTCAAATTAGGAGTTGACGTTGGCCACTTGTTTGGTTGTTGAAGAGTATGTAGATATTCTTTCCGCCAACGATTCCAAAAATTTTGGGACATCTGTTTCAATAGTTTCCAACGCGATAAACGATTCATTGGTACATAAACAAAATTTTCTTCAAGAACAGAAACAAGAGGAGCCCCAATTAAAAAATCTGCAGGAGTTAACGGGTCCATTTCGGATGGATCCGACGACAGCGCTCCAATTGGTCGCGAATTTAAAATGGCTTCGATGCGAGTTAAAAAAGTAGTTAATTCTTTGAAGGTAAGGATTTGATCTCCCACAACCCTCTTCAAATGGTGTTTAGTTGACTTAATACCAGCCTCCGATACTCCATTGAAATGGGGTGCGGAGGGCGGAGAAAATGCCAAGTAATTATTGAACGAGCGACAGTTGCGTCAACAAGTTTGTCTGTGTTTTCAGATGCATGTATGAATTTAGAAAGGCCAGTATGATATCTATTAGTTCCAATAAAATTGGTGCCACAATCGCTATAGATATTTTGGCATATACCGCGTCTAGAGATGAATCTATCTAATGCTGCCACAAACGCTTCAGTAGATAGATCTGACACTAATTCAAGATGAACGGCTTTGGTCGATAAACAAACGTAAAGTTATCAAACAACGAGTTAAAATCGTATCTAACGAGTTATCAGATTTAAAAAAAATTACGAGTTCAAAAAAAAGTTTTCCATTTCGATTATACTCTTATCACGTTGAATACATCGAAATATTTACCGTCGACTCAATATTCGAACCATTCTCCACAATATCCGGAGCGGTACAAAAATAGATTAAAAAAATTCTGATAAATTTGAAAAAACTGATGATTCGCGGAAATATTTTCCAATTTTGTTTTAAATCGAAGGATGGGTAACTACTATAGCTGAATACGCGTCTCCACACAGTTAACTCCACTTCAATAAATTTAAGTGTTATTTTATATCATTGAAGAAGAAGATAATACTTATAAATCTAAACGAAATAGTGGATTATTTGTTTTTCTGTGTCTTGTTCTTTTTCTTATTTTTATTTAGATTTAATAGTACGAGTATTATCTTATTCTTGAAAAATATATTACATTGACGTGTATTACCGTCAAAAGTCATTGTAAGAAGAGTTATTTATTTTTATTTTTAACAAGTAGAAAAGTCAATAAATGAAGGATATCTATCTATCTATCTTCTTCTATATAAATAAAAATGAATCCCCAAAATGTATGTACGCGCATAACTTCCGAACGACTGCACCAAATTGGATAATTCTTTTATTTTTGTGTTCGTTATTGTCAGGACAAGGTTTGTATGAAACTACTGGCGAGCTCCGGCATTATGAAATTTGAATAAAAAAATTTAATAGGTGGCACGCGAGCTGTTTGAAAACGGAATGTATCGGACTAAATGTATGGAATGCGAGAGGGGGGAGGGGAACTCGGGTAAGGGGTTCGCGGAAGGGGGGGGGGGAACCAGAGAGGGGGGAGGGGACCTCTAGAGGGGGGTTCGCGGGACGTGGGGGAGAGTGGAGTGGGGGAGAGGGAAGGTGGAGGAGGCAGAGTTGGAACGTGAGAGGGAAAGGGGACGCGGGAGAGGAAGGGAAGGCTGAAGGGGAACGGGATGAATGGGAAAGGATACGCGGGGAAAAACAATTTCTTTATTAAATGGCATAGCAACGCAGTCGGGTACCAGCTAGTTAAACATAAAAATGGATAACACATTAGCTCAGTTGGTAGGGTTGCGCCCTGGCAAGGTGAAGGTCCTGGGTTCGAGTCCCAGATGTGACCGTATCTTTTTTTGATTTTTCTGTTTTCAAATTTTCGATTGAGTTTCTCTAATATTAGACTTTTAGAAAACTACAATAGGTGTCCCACGTAAAAACAGACATTTACATATCCTAAACGCTATCTAGATTACAAACAACGAAAATATCAAAATATCTTCAAATGTTGAGGGAAGACCAGACAATATAGAAACCATCTAAGTACCTACCTAGATTAGGTACCTACCATACCTACCTATCTAGATTCAATTCTTAAGAATTTTGTGATCATTTAATTGATTTATTTTTTGTGTCTTGCTTTATCATTTAGGTTTATTAGTATTATATCTTCTCCTTCAATGATATATTAAATTGATGTGTATAATATTTTAACAAGTGTTATTCCAATGATATTTGGATGTTGGATAAAAGTATTAATTATTTCGCAGGTACTTATATGGTTTCTATATTGTCTGGTCTTCCCTCAACATATGAAGATATTTTGCCAATCAGCTTCGGCACACCGGTGCCTTCATCGAGATGAGCGACGAAGATTATCGAGAAGACGTTCCATTCGAAAATGTGATTTATAAATGAAAAAAATTGCATTGACTGATGGATTGAGAGGAACCCCGAGTGTAAGACGGTTGGAGAGTTGGGTTATAAAGAGGAGTTTGACAGGAGGTCAGGGGAGACTGATTTCGTAAAAAAACGTTAACGATAAGGAAAAGTAGAATGAATGTCGGGGCCTCAATATTTGACGCACAGCGCAGAAATTATAAATGAAGGCCATATTTTAAAGCCTTACATGCCTTTATTCCAACTATTGACAGCAAAAATTATACATATAATTTGGGAGGCGGGTTTGGGTACCGCCGCCCCGGAAACCATTTATTGGAAAACCAACACCCCTGTCATAGGTCACCCCAAGTGGTTCGCTACATTTTGTGACTAAGCAGGGGTGCCCGGTTTCTTGGGGTGAGATGTGTCTAAGTCTCACCTGCTGAGTGGAGGGCCGGATCGGATAAGATTGGTTGAAGGAGACCTATTGATTTCTCCAGCCGGATTCTCTTGACCCATCATCTTGCACTGCAGTGGGAGGAATGGATTCGCACGTCTGTCGCTCCTGGGTATCTAGCATGTTCGATCGATATAGGTTTTATCGAAAATATCGGTAACTTGTCATCGCTCCCGAACACGACTGCAGACCGCTAACGAACAAATAAAAGTTCACAACGACTAAGGGTTCATAATTTATTTGACCTAAACTGTTATTTGTTCGTTAGCGGTCTGCAGTCGTGCTCGGGAGCGATGACAAGTTACCGACATTTTCGATAAAACCTATGTCGATCGACCATGCTAGGTACCCTGGACACGTCGACCCCCATATTCCTACCCAACCCTTAAACCTTTTTCTTTCCCAGAACTTCCTTTCCGTCCTTTCCCTAAAAACACTCTCCACACAGCATCACCAAAAATGACAAAGGCCCTGAGCATTTTTTTTCGTGTATGGAGCTAATGTAAAAAATATATTTGTATAATTAGATTTCGCAAGCTATCCTTGTAAATTAAGGTTTTATTGTACAGTTAAAACAGTTCTACTGGCGAACGTTTTGATGATAACAAAGTATGATTTAGCAATGTAGTATTTATGAACAGTCAAACAATTTTATAACATGTGCGTCGTCAGTATTTCAAACGTGTACGTATGATTTTTCGTTATATATATGACATTGATAAAAAACACAAATAATATTTTAAGGATGCTTGTTTTCTGCACATTATTTGTAATACAAATATGATACGATTTTCAATCCTGGTTAGATCTTGCAACCATGGATGGTGCTACGATACGTAAAACAAAATTCCATTAAACAAGTATTAATACAATATGTACTATAATGTAGGTTTGAATGGTGCCTACATCATAATATTGCGCTTGGATGCACATTTTATGAAAGCCAGTGTTTGACGTTAGCAGTGTGATGATTGTGTTCAGTCGGGGTTATTTGGGAACATAAAGATAAAACCGCATTTCGTTGGCACAATAAAACAGATGTTTTGTACGCCATTTTCATTTGGGTTATGTCAGTAGGTAATCACTGTTATTGTTGGCGACCTGGAACCTGGAACCAACTATGACGTTATATAAATAGACTCACCATAGTCTCACATACTCGCAAAATAATGTGGCAAGTAAGCAACACAATTTTTTTTGTTTTCAGCGGCTTACAGTAATTTCTTAATTCAAAAGTTATTCATGTATTAAAAAGATATGCTACATACACACCGAAGCCAAACTTCCAACTCAAACTTCCAATGCAAGAACTACCATTCTACACAATCGTCCGAAAGTTTGAAGTTGGAAGTTGGCCTCAGTGTGGTCTTACCATAAGACAATCAAAGAATGTGTGTTTTTTCTCTAATGACGCACAAAATTGTTGGACGGGGAACATGAAAATAAATTAATAAACATTGTATATCATTTATTACACTATACGCGTATTTAACCGTACACTATTGTTTACACTTTTTGTACAAACTGTTAAAACAAATTTTGTTTTTGCTCTATATACCATTGTTTGTTTTTTTTTTCTAGGTACTAAATAAAACTTATTTTAACTATATTACCCACGTTCCCACATTATTGTTATGATTTTCAAAATATGTCAATATAAATTGTAAAATATGGGAAAAATAAAGGAATTAAAAAAAAAATAAATAAAAAAATTGTATTGCTTATAATAATAAGTAATGTGTGCGTACATATAAATGAAATGTTATTTCTTCACTTTTACTACACTGTTTGCCGTGTTTGGAAACATTTTCTCATCACACAGGAGGGCATTTTGGCCCTTTTTAAATGCAATTTTCCTACTGGTAAGACACGACCTTACTCGACGAGTGACAGTTTAGTACTAAAGTACTAGAAATCGAGACCAGTGCAATTGTCTTGCTTCTGACTTCCCACTTTGAGATTTCTATCCCTCGTATACAGTATATAACGTCTTTGGGAACCAATTAGTTTTTACTACCTACATAATTGAAGATATGCTAATTATTTTTTGAGGTAACAGTAAACGAAATTGGTGTTATGGTGACAACATATACAAAATATAAAATACTTACTTGCAACATTATCTGTAAAGGTGGCCAAATAAAAACTAACAAACGAACGAGCAATTTCATAAATATCCGCAATTTCGACAACATAGAGACGTTGGAAGTCACATGACTAAATTAATATCTGAGTCATAAGTGATCACCTTTTAAGAAATATATATATTTTTTTATTTCAGTGATTATTTCAATACACTGTGCCTTACCGTGACTGTACTTGTGACTGACGGCCGCTGTTCCTAACTTTACGATAGACCAATCTGAGTCTGAACCACCCACCCGCCCACTTTAACCACGCCCAAAATGGCATTAAAGTAAAAACTTTCGATGTTAAATTAATATTAAAGAGTTAAATATTGTTTTTATTATTAACACACATAATTTCTTTTCAATACTGTTATCCATAAACTTGCATTTTATATTTTTTAAACAAATGTATAAAATATATTAAAAACAGAGTGTCAGTTTGGCCTTTTCCGCCGGCGCGGGCGGGTCGGCACCTCGTGGCGTTAGCGCCACACTGTTGACACTTTTTATAACTTTGCTTTGCTCAGTCGAACTTAATCCACGTTAGATTAAGCGATTCTTAAGCAATACTGTCTTGGAAATCGTGTAGTTAAAATCGTGTGCAGTGTTGAACCTTAGTTTCGGTTTAGTAATTGATTAGTAGGATTGTGAACTGCGGCCGTTAGTCTATCATTCCTCATGACTGAGTCTCTCGACCTCGTCATAGCCAAGAGTCCACACCCTTGACAAACTTATGCTCGAGAACCCGTTCCCTGGCTAGCGGAACCACGCACAAACCATGTGCGCGAGGTAATTTCTTCTAATTACGGCGATGTTTTAACCCAACGAGCGATTAACCTAACCTAACAATTAGAACATAAAGTGGGGCGCATTTTAAACTAACGGTTGTTAACGGCAAATTAGCAACCCAATAAATCTAAATAAAAGTCCGATACTTAGGTTGTTCACGGTTGACAAAGAACACTCACTTTCCAATTTTTCATTAAACCTTTGTCCTATTATTTCCTTCACTGAAGCTCAGCATATCTTTTTCAACCCGCTGTGAAGCAGAGTTTATTATTTAAAATACATTTTACTAAATAGTAAGAGCTTAGTACAATATTAAATTGCCTTGAAGAAGTTACGGTTATAGCGAAACCCGATCGGCATTAAGTATATAAAAATTTAAAGTGAGGTTACGAAGTAATTGTTTTATTTAATATTATAATGTCACATCACAAAGCGTCTGTTTCATATTAAAAAAAAAAATAAAAATAAAATATTTTAGTGATGAAAAAGGGGGATCGTGTGGTTTTCAAAATCACACGTAGACAGTGACGTTTCGCATGTTTGAAGGTTATCAAACTCAGAATAAAACTACGGTCAGCCCACGACATACACTTTTTAAATTTAAGTAAATGGATTTATGAAAAAAAGCCATAAGCATTACTTTTCCATATTTTCCGTTTCTTTGTGAACCATTGACAGCTAGGCACATTAAAATGTGAATATTGTAATCTTTTAAAAATGATAATTTTTTTTTTATTAATTCAATAAATATATAAACAGTACAATTATTACACATATTATTACACCCTAAGCCCCTTGCTTACACACAAATTCGAATTCTAAATAATATTCATCACATTTCAAATCGAATAAGGGGCCGAAGATTATAAATTTGCCTGGTTGCGAAATAATTAAATCTTTATAATGCTACTAATCTGCTTCTGGACTGCAGACCTAGCACCGACCTTTCCAAACTACACAGATGAGGAAGAATATCGGCCCGCTTTAAATATGCAAACTGATAAACCATCACTCCACCCAGAGTTAATTAAGAGTTTCCACAGATGATGAACGGCCACAAACTGTGTATCTAAACACCCTCATTTCTATAACCACTTGTGTAGATTGTCTCATACAAACTCGTTTGTAAATTAATTACTAACACTTATTTTGCCTCATTTCCCTGACGTCTCGAATTTTCGCGACATCCATTTTTCAGACACTTTACTTTTCCATTTACCGCAATAAGGAACTCCAGTGAAAAATATTCTGGCTTTAAAAAATTATGTCTACATAGACCAATAAACGCTGATTCTGAATATATAAGTTTTATTTAATAATATTAATCCCAGAGTTTTTAAAAAATTATTAAAAAGTCCATTTTTAATCGGGTCGTAAAAACACGCCGTCAAGGTGACGTCACTGGTCGAAGTGTCGTGACATCACCGTAAAGACATTCATTGTATGGGAATGTGTGATATGACACAAGCGATTGTATTAATTTATTCGTTTATTTACATACTGTTTAAAGAGATTTAGTTGTTGTGTTTATTGAAACATTATTTAGGCCTAAATAATGTTTTAAAAATAAAGGTATCTCTCATTAGTTTATCTCTATTATTGAAAATATTCAAAAACTACTGCAACAAAAAAATAGTAATGCTTTCTAGGGAGAATACTTCGAACAACGGAATTCAAAATGGCGACAGTAGTTCAGCTGATTGCCCGATCCTATACTTATTTTTCAGGAGTGATGACGTCACACGATTCACCATACATACGGTTGTTTTCGGGGGGTCTTGAAAAATTAAAACTTTAACCATTATTTTAACTATTAAAACTAACTCTATAAATAAAAATAAAAATTAAGTCATTTAAGAAGGTCATTATTCATTAAAAAAAATTAAGAAAATTGGACTGGAGTTCTCTATTAAAAAAATCTTACTTTGCCTCTATTTAAAAAATCTTACTGTGCCTCCTAGCCGATTCTAAAAGCAAATAAAACGTGGAGTTGAAATCCTGATTGATTCCGAGAACACGAAACAACAACCGGTACATTGAATTCAAGATCTAAAGTGTTTATAATTTCACCAGTATTCCGCAATACCGCTAATGCTATTCAGAATCTTGGGGAGAGTTTATTTGAATAAGCTTGGCAACGAAGTTTGCGAAAGCATTTTCATACGGCAGGAATATCGGATATTTAAATAACATCTGAAAGCCTCACTTGGATTTTCTCCAAATACGAAATTGTTAAAGGTCCGTAAGTTTTACCAAGCGTTCCGTTTCAGTGGTATCTTTAGGGATGCAACGATATATCGGAAAACCGATAAATATCGATATATCGACTCCCAAAAATATCGAAAAATATCGATATCGAAAAACTCAATATATCGTATCGAAATATCGAAAAACCTACCCCAATTCTCAATCTGTAAGAAATACAACAATATTGTTCTTTCAAAATCTGTATAATTTTGTTAATTTGTATAATTATTGTTAACCTCAACACAGGCTTGTCCTAGTGAGGTAACAAATTGTATTGTAAACATTTTTACCTGCAGTGTAAAGAAACTATAAATAAATAAATATATTAAAATATCCACAAAATTGGGTAAAATGCTATTACTGGCAACACTGACTGTTGACCACTATAACTCAAAGCAGAAACTGGCTAAAAGGAAGCAGACTATCAAAGTTATTATTTTTAAGTTCGACAGCTGGTACAAAATACTAGAATATGTATTTTTAAATAAATTTATTAAAAAAAAGACACATTTTATATACCTATCTATCCAAATTTAAATAAAAAAACATATATTCATACACAATCGATAAACTTTTGATATAACTAAAACTACATTGGTTTTCTACAAGCTTTAAAAAAATAAGAAATATCGATATATCGGCCTACTAGCCTAGTAGGCCTACTAGACCGATATATCGATATATCAATATCGATTTATTCGATATAGATATTTTTTAAAACCTTGCATCCCTGGGTATCTTGCACCGGTTATAGAACTAGACCGGAACGAAGTAATTCAATCATGCAAAAATTTTACAAACACGTGCAGTGTGCACTATTGATTGTTCAGCGAGGGTAACGCGGTGTCTAAATGAAGGAATTGCACAGCATCTTGAGCACAGACAACAGATGGAAAAAAGTGTTATTTTAGCTACTGTGATTCTAGCCTGTTAAATGGGTGTATACAAGTGCATAAAGGAATGAAAATATAGTACCGTTTACATCGGTGATAGTATCTGGTGAACAGTCAGTCCCAATGTCATCGAAGCGACTCCAAACTGGATTGGAATACAGGACTACTTTGGAAGAATTGAATGCCGTCTGATCTAGGTGCCAGAACATAAAGGCATAGATCGTACCAAGCGATCTGATGGACTATCAAAGCGCTTGCAACACCAAATACCACCTTTAAAATCAAACTGTATTGAAAACCTTGCGTCTGCGCGGTTGATATTTAAGAACCCGGCTTAGAGTATATGTCTGACGCCGGCCGTACGCGCCGCGCCACGTAAACAAACAAAAACAAAGCTGCCATTGTAATTCAGTTTCGAATTCAATAATTCGTCAAAGGATGGCGCCACTTAAGTCCGTTACGTAGTTTAAAAGATCTAAGCGCACAGACAGCGGGAGCTACTTCATTTTATACTATACTAGCAGACCCGGACACACGTTGCTGTGGCTAACGAAACACACCACCCGCTTGCCAGCTGCCGGCTGCCCGCTACCCGCTGCCTGAATTGAATATTTGAGTTTATCGGCTTTTCTCTACTATAATAAGCATGTATTACACGTATAAACTAATAAACTCGCCACTAATTATACAATGCTTGCAATGCAACACTGGATATTTAAAAAGGGAAAATCAAATACCTACTTACTGTAGGACATCTATTTTCCAATTTCTTCCGTAGAACGAATTTCAAATACTGCCCGCCAGCCGTTTTAAATCGAACAAAAATATGTTTTCTTTGAATTTCTCGGCTTTCCTCTGATATAATTTACATGTATTATACAAATAAATATTCCTGTTTAATCACTCTATCTATTGGTGAAAACGTTATGAAAATCCGTTGGGTAGTTTAAAAGATTAACGCGCACATACATTTTGAGCGGCTTCATTTTATACTATGTAATGATAATGATGATTTGATTTTAAAAATTACTATTTACTTACAAACTGTTTGTTTTTAACTATTCTACAATCTTATTAAATAAATTATTCCTCGTGTTTGAGTAACGTTACAATTTTAAATTAACTAGTACGAGCAAGTGAATTATTACACGAATTAAGTTTTCTCAAAGACAATGCGAGCAAATAAACAATATGAAAAATTTCTTTAATTTAGTGGATTTCTGTAAACTTTTAGAAGCCTGCTGTTTGATGTAAATGTTAACGTAATTGGCAGTTTTAACCTGAGTTTCTCATTTAATTTTGACGTGTAACTAGGACACACGCATGCAAGGACACAGAATTACTGTATTTAATACGCACCTTTGATAAAATACCTGTAGGTGTGGTGAAATAGCGTGTGACATAAAACAACGCGCGAGTGTGTACACCATACAGTGAGCACCTTCAATTTATTAACAATTCCGCGTCTATTTATGTGACGTTAATAACAATTAGGGATAATTTTGGTAAGTTCGTTTTGCGTACAGGAAATGGTGAGAGGCAGACTAAACACTGAACACCAAATACTAAATACTAAATAGCCTGAATTCTCGCGTCTAGCGGAGCCGCCACGAGCCGCGAGCCACGAGCGCGGTGTAATGATGTGCGTAGTAAGTTACGGAAATTATTCACGGGGAAATGAACATGATTAATAATCTTCTAACGATGCTGCTTATTCAGGGAATTTTATAAATTAACTAGCTTGAATCCAGGGCGTTTCCAGTCTTCACACGGTTTTTAGAAATTAGATGTAGATGGTTTTTTTTTCCTTTTGTTTTCAAAACCTCGTGTTAAGGGGTTCGAAAAGGAGGTGAGTGGTTTGACAAAAACAACGAGTATGCTTTAGACCACACTACTAAAGTAAAACTTCATTAACTTATATCTGGCTCTCAACTTCCGTTCGCTTCGCCCGACCGTTCGCATCGCCCGATCACACTTTTCATAACGCTCTCGTCATGCATTCACCAGCTTACTCCCCAAGTCAAGCGTGCGCGAAGGTCCGAACGTTCGCCTCTCCCGATCACACTTTTCGTAACGCTCTCGTCACGCATTATCCAGCTTACTCCCCAAGTCAAGCGTGCGTAAAGAAGTTTTACTTAAAAAATACTAGTGTGCTTTAGACCACACGACTGAAGTAAAACTTCATTAACTTATATCTCCCTCTCAACTTCCGTTCGCCTCGCTCGATCACACTTTTCGTAACGCTCTCGTCACGCATTCACCAGCTTACTCCCCAAGTCAAGCGTGCGTAAAGAAGTATTACTTCAAAAATTTTTTTAAAGAAAGACAAACATTCCCGGGTTACGAATAACCCAACAATGTTTGAAAATCTCCTACTAACACCACACTAAGCGGAAAATGTTGCTTGTGTCGTACTGGAGACTGAATCGAACACGCGACGCCCGGGTGGGACCGAAACGCGATGTCCACTCAGTAACTGACCGATCAACGGTTACTTTCCTTACCTCATATTTTGTAGGTTAAGTGTACATTTCAATTAAATAAATAAAAATTGCGTAAATTTCATCAATCTCAAAATAAAACCGTAGAGTTGTATAAAAAAAACAGACCCACCCAAAGACGCTCTTCTTTATAATGCGTTTTTTTACAATAACTCTCCACACAGGAAGCCCTAAGAGATGCTGTGTGAAGGATCTTTTAAGGAAGGGAAGGATAGGAAGTTCTGGGAAGGAAAAAAGTATGAGGGGAGGGTAGAAATCTCGGGGTCAGTGTGACAGACGTATGAATCCTCCAACTGCGGTGCAAGGTGATGGGTAGAGAGAGTCCGGCTGGAAAGGTCAAAAGGCCTCCCTCAACCAGTCTATCTCGATCCGGCCCGCCACGCAGCACGTTGGCAAACGCCTGCACCGCCAAGATCAGGACAAATCTCACTCCATGAATCCGGGCACCCCAGCTAAGTCACCAAACCACTTGGGGTGGCCGATGGCAGAGGATTCGGTTATCTGATAAATGGTTCCAGGGGCGACGGTACCCGAAGAGTCTAGGAGAAAAAGCACCCATACCCGCCAGCCAAATTCATTGTCGTAGACGTATTTCAAAATTTTGTAATTTAGCAGCAATAGGACTTTTGGTTTAGTTTTTATATTTTTTTATGTGAATACCTCACAAGAGTCCCAGCTACTTCCGTCTGGAGCCAGTAAGACTATGGCATCCCCAATTGGGGTATGTTGTGCGGCTAAAGGTGGCGGGGAAGATAAGAAGATCGAGAAGTGGAAGGTGGGAAAATACAGATCTGGTCACCATGCACGGTGTCATCGAACAATATTGTGACACTAGAGGGGATGGACTGTAAATCTTTAGTTTGCATGATGCAAGACAATTGAAGTCAATCACAGATATTGGCACTTTGAAAGAAGAAAACCCTACTTTTTCTAGGGTAATATGCTCCAATATTGGTGATGGCTGCTCTTCCACGATGATAGAACAAAGGGTGGTCACAATTTACCGTCACTTTTTGCATTAATTAGTAATTTACGAATTTTTAGCGAGATTTCAAGCAAGAGTCGTGAACGCTTTCATGACAATTTGTCGACTGAGTTAAATGTGGCTAATTTTCGTTATACAATAATACTGGGCATGTGTGCCAAGTAGGCAGACATCATCTTCCTCTTCTTCTAGTAAGTAGGGCCTTTCAAGGAAGGAGAGGGACAAAGGGAGAAAATAACAATGCAAAGAATTTGGGAAAATGTGTTTCAGTTCATAAGCTGTTTCAGAACTAAACACACGGCTAAAGACATTTCACGCAACATTTCTGAATGGTGGTCTTACACTCGGACGATACTTCCGTGTCTTCCTCTCCGGAATGTGCCGCAAATATAGCACATATATGATTTTAAATGAATTAATTGTGAAATAACACAAATTAATCAAATAAAATTTATTTACGCACGCCGGGATTTGAACCCGCGACCTTCGGAATACTAGTCGAGAGCCTCACACCTCGACCACGGAGACCATCGAATGTATTAGTATACAAGTTCAAGTTCCCGGCATTACCGGGCTTTTTTCTACTTTAAAGGGTTGAAAAGAAAATGGGTTTTTTTCGTTATCTCATGTAAATAGTGATTTTCCTCTTGTTTTAGGGTCAGGATCCAAAACAAAATCACCTCTTAGATAGGGTAGATGTGAACAAAAAATATAATAAACACTAGCCAGATCTCTCAAAAATACGTACCTACATCGAGATTTTGTGTTTTCAAAATCGATGGCATTGTTTTCTGTCAGAGTGTTCAAATAAAAACGAAACTGGCAAAAATGAAAAAATCCTGTCATGTCGCATTTCCACATCGTTTTAAAATGTGTTTGTTTTGTCTCAGGGATGGCCATCATTTATCACAGCCTCCGTGGAACAGACAATACACCCTACAGTATAACACTATACACCGGCGTTGCTGAACTCAATCCGTGACCGGAGCACTATAAATCATAGGGCACTCGCACAATACAAACTGGACCTCAAATACATTATGTATACATTTATACATTGGCAAGTGTTTTGGTAGCTGGCGGGAGACGCACCAGCCTGAAGGATTGGCTGGAGTGTTGTTTACCGCAGTGTTTCTGGAGTGTGATAGAAATGGCTTTGTCATGTTTTTTCAAAGCCAGCGATATCAACAGGAACACAATAATATCATTTTGTTGTTAAATTGGTAAGAAGGTGTTAAATTTATTTTGAAGTGACGATATTTTTAGTGAAGACTAAAAAATGTCTTATTTTTTAATTAAAATTGAACAATTCTGATATTTACAAAGTACTTCTATGAAACATTTGGCCAACGATGAAGTAATAACCGAGCTTAAATAAAACTTTACTATTTATGCATTGAACCGCTTACTAATTATAATACGGAATATTTTTTATTCAAATAGTTAGATTTAGCTTTATTATTAAGAAAAGTGAGTAGATACTTATGTCGGGGTAGACAAAAAAAAACATCCAAAAATATGCATTTAACATTTTAATTTTGTTAAAATTAATTCACTTACAAGATACGCCATTTTAACATTTATCGTTTTTATTGAACATTTCATAGACAATCAATCAATGCTGCCAATCATAGCAAAATATTATTGCCATATAAAACAATAATTTATTCACGTTATTAAGTGAATGCTTTATTGACAAGTTTGTAAGTACCTGTATTTATAATACCAGAATATGGAAAGAAATGTATTAGAATAATTACACACACCTGCTACACAAACCCTGCTTTGCCAAACAAACCATTCAAAACCTGGGATGTATATCTAAATTATGATGACAAGCAGCGTTCGTAGTTTGAATCTCAACCGAATAATTCGAAGTAGGTAGTTTTTTGCTTTTATTTTGACGAGAATTTATTTTATGTAGAATTTAATTAATAAAATAATTAATTCTAATTTAATAATTTATTTTATAGAAATAGGCAATGAAAAATTAAAATTTTTGGATTTAACTTTATCTATTATAAATAATAAAATCGATTTTAGTATACACGGTGTCCGGAAACTCGTAGTACAAGCGGAAAACTGGTGAACCTACATCACATAGAGAACCCAAATAAACATAAAGATTTTCAATTTAAGCATTTTTAAATTTAAAATTAAGAAAAAAAAATTATTTTAAAAACATTTCGGCTTTTTAGGGTTAAAATTATTGAAAAGCGGAAATGTCATGATGACAGATGGAAGATGTTATTCTAAAATTATTTATAAGTTGCTTAATCTCTTTTCGTGTCCATAGTTTATTTATTTTCATCTTAATAATTTATTCTCCCACCTCTTCTAGGCATTACAATATGGTTAATTAGCGGGTAAATATGCAGTTAGTCCACCTCACGGATAACACGGAACGTTCGTGTTGTCGCAGTTTGATGCACGGATAATAAGGAATGTTCCTTTTTTAACTAATAGACAATCAAATATGACATCTGTCGGAAGTACCAATCTTATAAAATAAATTCTCTAAAATAAATTCGCTTTTCATCATACTTTTAAAAAACATCCCAGGTTTTGAATGCTTTGTTTGGCTACGCAGGGTTTATCTAGCGGGTTTGTGTAATTATTTTAATACATTTCTTTCAATTTTCGTTAAACGTTGGCTAAAGAAGGAGGTAGCGCAACACGGCATAACACCCCAAAAACAAATAACGAAAATGCTTTTGGCCGTGAAAATCTTAAAACTTATCATTTCTTTCAATGTTCTACTGTTATAAATACAGGTACAAACTTGTCAATGATGCATTCACTTTGTTTTACGCAAAAATATTTTTCTATGATTGGCAGCATTGATGAAATGTTAAAATAAAAACAATGAATAAACATGGCGTTACCGCGCAAGTGAAATTTTAACAAAATTAAAATGTTAAATGCATATTTTTGCATGTTTTTTGGTCTCCCCCGACATAAATACTCACTTTTCGTAATAATAAAGCTAAATCTAACTGTTTGGATCCGTATTAACGAGTAAGCGGTTTAATGCATAAATAATAATTAGCGTACCAATTTATTTTATTGTGTGGCAGCTCCGCATCTGGTTGCAATGTTTTCAAATCCAAAAACACATCACAAACATTTGTCACCAATTGTTCAACTTATCACAACTACATAGGAGGGTACACACCGCTTTCCCGCCCTGGTATAAATAACAGATTACTCACTAACTAATAATTCAATTAATTTCATTCACAATTAATCACACAAAGAAAATAACTTAAAGAGTCACAATGTTACGCTATAATTAATAACGCACTATTATTTACGTTTCAAATAAAACACAAGAAACATCCCACGTCAAAGCGTAAATACAAACTGATACAAACTAATCGGGCGGTCCAAAACACGGAACTGTTTGCATACAACTCGAGTGAAATAACGCTGTTTCGTTTTTTAAAACGGTGCTAAAGGGAGACGGATGGGGGAACTCTCGAGCGCATTCCTTGTATTTTTGAATGAATTTGACGCGATCCCGAGGATAAAACGGTCCAAGTCCGAAATTTGAAGAAATGAGTTTTTGATGATAATTTACTTGAAGTAAATTATCATGTTTATCAGTGGCAGAAAAATGGAAGTCCCATTATGAAGAAAAAATACGATTTTCAAAATTGCATGTGGATGCAAGTACCATGATGCAACAACTATCTTAGAAGCAGAAGGGTGTACCATGGACTTTATTCTTTTTATAATTTACCACATGTCATAACAAAATAGTCCACTTCATTTAGAGGCAGTAGGACTCAAGTCCATGTTTTAGTTTTTTTTTTACATGAGCTCCACACAAGAGGCCCTGAGGAAAATAATTTCCCTCGGGGCCTATGTCATCTTTGGGGATGCTGTGTGGAGGGTTTTTTAAGGAAGGGAAGGAGAGGAGAGTTCTGGGAAGGAAAAGGGTTTAAGGGGTGGGTAGAAATCTAGGGTTCAGCATGTCCTGGTCATCCGCCTGCAAGACCTAGACAAACCTCACCCCATGAACCCGGCACCCCTGCTAAATCACCAAACGTAGCGAACCACTTGGGGTGACCTATGGCAGAGGTGTTGGTTATCCAATAAAGGTTCCCGGGGCGGCGGTACCCATTCCCGCCTCCCAAATTGAAAAGTTGACTCAAGTCAGCGTTTTTTTTTAAACAATTATTTTAATGGCTTTACTATAAAAAATTCGTTTCATTTGCTCCTTCTTAAAACAAAACTAATTGAGTTAATAATTAGTTTTTTTGTTATCTATCATACAACATCTCCTGAACATTTACCTTTTTGGACTTGCTTCCGTACAGAATTTGGTTCGCAAGTTCACAGTTCAAGGCCAAGCCATTAGTAGCTTACCCCTTCTATTGTGTTGATCGAACCGAGCGCAGAAAGGGACAGCAAATTTCGCATTGCACTTTGACTTAGAAGCGCGAAAATAATGAACAGCTGTTTTTAACCGTGAAACGACCGTACTACACGGAATAAAATTATGAATAATTTCAAAATAATGCTTTAAATCCGGATTTCTTTGTTTGTTTTCTTTTAATTAGTTTTTATTAGTTAGGTACTATGAACGTCAGTAATAATTTATAAGAATTTGACCAAAAAAAAAATCAACTTCTGACTCGATTTACTCGAAAACGAAAGCTCAAATCAAAAAAAATTATACCACAAAATCGACTCCAAATGTGATGAGGATTCCCCAGTTTCCCGCTTGTACTACGAGTTTTCGGACACCTTGCCAACCAACACGCAAGCCAACATCCACTGACATAGTAATTCATAAGACCTCCAACCACCCTGTCTCACAAAAACACTCCACCTTCCATTCCATGATACACCGCTTAGTAAATGTCCCAACGTCTAATAATAATTTCCTTTCTGAACTTTCTATAATAAAACAAATTGCTATAAATAACGGATATGAACCAAAATTAATTGATAACATCCTAAATAAAAAACTTAGCAAAATTTCAAAAAATAAATATCTATACAATTCTAATAATATTAATGATAAAGAATGGCGTAAAATTTTGTATATTGGCATAAAATTTTGTATATTAATAATTTTTCAGTTTAATGTTGCAAAAATTTCAGTTCTTATATTAAACCAGCGTTTTATACAAGAAATAATATCGGTAATTTTTTGAGAAATACTAAAGATAAAGACCATAAATTGACTAATTCCGGAATATATAAACTCATTTTATATTGAAAAACAACTCGTAATTTTGAAATCAGAATCAAAGAACATTTAAGGTGTCTTAATAATAATAATTTTTCTGAGTTCGCTAACCATATCATTGAAAATAACCTTAGTTTTGAAAAAACACAGGGATAAATATTCTTCATATTAATCATAAAGGAAAACTTTTAGATAACTTAGAAGCTTTGGAAATTAAAAAATCCCTTAAAAATAATGAATCTATTATCAACAAACAAAAAATATTGTCATATAGCCCAATCATGGATTTGTTCCCCTGCCCACCCACTCTACACTAATACCTACCCACCCAATCTACATTATTAACTAACAACGGCTCCACCCCTACCATAATAAAACATTGTTCTAAACTGTCAAATTGGTATAAGCTTTCCCTGACGAAGGAACGTTTGTTCCGAAACCGGTCGGATTTGCACATTATATAAGTGGTTTATACAAAGTTGTATTGTTTCATTTTATTTTATTTTATAAGATTGATACTTCCGACAAATATCATATTTGATTGTCTATTAGTTAAAAAAGGAATATTCCGTATTATCCGTGAATAAAACTTCGACAAAACGAACGTTCCGTGTTATCCGCGAGGTAGACTCTATGCATATTTACCAAAACTTTCACAGAGCTTGAATTTCAACTCCAACTTTCTATGAATCAAACAAATTCTTTAAAACAACCCGTCTTTAGTAGCCCAACTCTAACCAACCGTAAATTTTAAAAACAATCTGAAATATAATTGAACGCAATAAATCGATCACCACTGCGCAGTTCGGTGTCGTAACAATAATATTGTGTCTATATCATAACTACTGATTATCATTTTACCAAGTAACCTACATACCTTGTATAAAACAGCTAAATAATACAATACATTTTTTAAATAGAAAATCCAAATGAATCATCAAACGGTACAAATCGATTTATTTCGAACAGGCGGTACAAGAACCACCATTGAACCCAAATGGAAATGCGCATTTCAATATTGTGGCATTCAAATTGCTTTCAAATAATCTGATAAAAAAGGCATAGTAAATACGCTTACCTGAAGAACAACGCTCCATTTCGTTATAATATCATCAAAGCATTTTTTAGTAATAAGTTCATAAAAACTGTATTTATTTTGCCAATACATATTTACATAGAGACACGTTGGTATAAATAATACTTTTTTTGTGTAAAGCACCTCAACAATAATGTTATTCAAACACGGTATCACTTGTACATACATAAGTTTGATACATACTTAACATTTCATGTCCACATATAAAAGATGTGCAACAAAGTTTTGAGAGTGCTGGGATTTATGCTAAGCACCTCCAGGATTTTTTTCATCTCGGCCGCGATTCGTGTTCTGTTCTGATGATTAACTGTACCATAGCTTAGTATTAATTTTGAAATCGTCTCAATAATAATAATGGGGGGGGGGGGGGGGGGTTAAAAATGCAAAAAGTTGGTTACGTAGTATGGGTACGTTCCCTAACAGCCTATAACCTTTTGAACGGTAATATCTGTATCCCTGATATAATACAAACATTTGAGTTTTATGTTCCCGACAACTTCACAAGAGCACGCAGGCACAGGATTTTTGTTTTTCTGAGATTCAGAACTAACCTACCATTGGTAACTCCGCTCGGAAAAATCCTTGGCCTAGATATTTTTTACAGAATGTTCAAAAATTCATAAAACGTTAGTAAACTAAATATTAATGTTGCGTTAACTGTAAATATGCATTTAAAATAAAATAAAATAAACTGATTTAAAAAAATCAAGTGTAGTTCATACGCTGTAGAAGTGAAACCTTTACCCACACAATCTCAACCAATAGGAGCCTTGAAAAGTGAGCTAATATTGAAAGCGGCTAATGCGCGCAGCTTGACAGAGCGCTACGCTTAGTTGGTACAGTTCCTAGGTAAGGTTTCATTTTATCTCATTCTCTCGCAGGCTAAATCCTATAGATGTGTGTGGTTGTCTCTTTTCAGTATCATTTGTTTTCCGTTTCATGGAATTTCAAATCACAACGATGCTGAATAAGTTTCACTTCAAATAATAACCACACATTTTACCTCAATCTACACATCTGCCCTAATTTTAATTTGGAAGGATGTTATGTATACCGCCGCCCCGGGAACCATTTATTGGATAACCAACGCCTCTGCCATAGGTCACCCCCCAAGTGGTTCGCTACGTTTGGTGACTTAGCATGGATGCCCGGGGTTATGGGTGTCCGGGTCTTGGTGGCGGATGTGTTTGCCTACCAGCTGAAACTCAGCTCAGAAATCAGAACTCTTTTGCACCGCAGTGGGAGGGATGGATTCATACGTCCGTCACTCCAGGACCCAATGACCCTAGATTCTTACCCACCCCTCATACCTTATATTTCCCAGAACTTCCTCTCCTTCTATTCCCTCCACACAGAATCTCCAAAGATGGCATAGGCCCTGAGGGAAAATATTTTCATCAGGGTCTCCTGTGTGGTTATTGTAAAAAAAATAAGTAATAATGATGGACACTGAAGCGTTGTCCGGAAATAAGGTTTTGGAAAAGGCGGAAAAGCATCACTGCATAATTATCTAAAAATTAACAAGATATTTAACCTCCATAAATATTATAACACCATGTTTTCGCGTCGCTCTTTACTTCCCCAATAGTTATTTAAAGCACACCACCATTAATAACGCCGTAAGCAAATACGCACTGTACGTTATCGTATTAAGCAACTTACATAAGTGGAACGCCGTATAATAATAAAATTATAATCTCGTGAGAAAGTTACAAGCGAAACACAAAGTTTTGTCATATTAAAGTTCTCGAAAAGGAAATATTCGGTTTAGTTGGCGAAGAGAGTGGCGCGGGTAACTCCGGGAGATTACGGGGTTTACATATTAGGATATTAAGCAGGGTGTACTTGCTCTGCGTAAGGGGTAGGAGTGCTCATAATTCAACCCGTGTCACTCCGGGACTGTTTACGTAAGCAGAATGTTAATAGGTAATGCAGTGTCGTCTACTCTAAATTTTTACAACTTCAGATCTTAATAGTAATATTTATTAAATTAGTAGCGCTAGCGCAACTAATTTAATAAATATTATTTGGGTCGAGAATGAAGTTTTAAGATTGGTATATTATTTACTAACTGACCCGGCCACGCGTTGCTGTGGCTAACGAAACGCAACGCCATCTACTAGTTGGTTAACCAACCTTTATAACCAACGTCATCTGTTAATTTGCATACAAATCAAATCCACACCGCCCGCTTGCCAGGCCGCTATTTCAACCAATTTACACAAAACCTTGACAAATTATATACCTAAACCTTCTTCATGAATCACTCTACCTATTGGTGAAAATCGCATGAAAATCCGTTCATTAGTTTTTGAGTTTATCGCGAACAGACAGACTCACAGACAGACGCGTCGGGGGACTTTAATTTATAACATGTACAGAGATTTTGTGTGATACAGGTCATGGTTTTTATTACGTATCTAGGAGTAGGTACGTCTTAATTTTCTGTAATTGAAGAAAAAAATAATATCATTCTTTCTTAGCTCCTGAGGAAAATAGTTTCCCTCGGGGCGAATGTCATCTTTGGGGATGCTGTGTGGAGGGTCATTTTAGGGAAAGAAAGGAGAGGAAGTTCTGTGAAGGAAAGGGGTACGAAGGGTGGGTAGGAATCTGGGGATCAGTATGTCCAGTGATGTACGTATGAAACCATTCCTCCCACTGCGGTGAAAGGTAATGTTCCGAGAGAGTCCTGCTTGAGAGGTCAAAAGGTCTCCCTTAACCAATCTGATCCGGCCCGCCATTTAGTAGGTGGGCAAACGAACCCACAGCCAGAACCCGGACACCCCTGCTAAGTCACCAAAGGTAGCGAACCATTAGGGGTGATCTATGGCAAGAGTTTTTTGCACACCTGCCTTGATGTTGGACACTGTAACGCATCCGAAATGTTGGCTAATAAAGGAGGTAGCGCAACACGGCATACAATATATCTAAAATCATATCTACGGCAGGGGTGTAGGTTATCCAAAAAATGGTTCCCGGGCGGTAGTACCCATATCCGCCTAGTACTACGACACTTTGTTTCCTAATGATAAAACGTTTGGGTTTTAAACATGTTGATAATTTTCATTCAAAATAGTTGTGCAAAAGTTGTCTATTATCATTTAATTTAAAATGACACCACAAAGTAATGTTGAAATTATTGAAAAATTAAACACAATTATTCAGAAATGGTTTGTATATTTTTTAGTTTAATAAGAAAAAAAAAAGTTTTTTGACTCTTACCATTATTTTAAGAAAATCCCACACAAGAGTCCCAAATGACAGAAGTACTTGGCTAAAAGGGCGATATTGCGAGAAATGAAGTTGACTCTTGGGGAAATGCACATTTAATATTTTAAACCATTTCTTTCACTATGCAATTAATTGAAAAGAAATTGTAGGTAATATTAATTCGTGGAGTGTTTTTTTTTACATTAACTCCACACAGGAGGCCCTGAGGTAAATAATTTCCCTCAGGGCCTATGTCATATTTGAAGATACTGTGTGGAGGGTCTTTTTGAGGAAAGGAGGAAGTGAACACGTATCATGAAGAGACCCATATTGTAGGAGGGAGGAAACACAGAGGCCGGCAAATCGTTCCACAGCCGAGCCGTTGAACTCAAGAACGAGTCACAGAGACGACCCGTTCTCATGTGACTAAAGTCAACCGTGTACAAATGTTGGGCGCGTGTTTGGCGTGTTTTCCGACCATGCACCGGTGCCGAGGGGATCAATGACGCTAGTACCTCGGAGCATCTTTCATTGTAATACCGGTAAAACAAAGACAGCATTCCCACCTGACGCCTGTGCTCTAAAGATTGCAGTCCGTCTGAGAATCTATCAAACGGACCGCCCGTTTCTGCACAGAGTCAAGTTTTTTTTTTGGGTATTTTGGAGCTCCAGACCAGAGGTGGCTGCCAAATTCAACCGTGGGGCGCACTTGCGATTTGTACAGGGTTAGAATTTGTGTACTATTAAAGTATCTGCGGGCCCTGTACAGTACGCCCAGTTTCTGAGAGGTTAACTTAACTCTGGTTTCGATGGAGCCCCCGTACCTGAGCTGGTCACTTAGGGCCGTCTGTTTCAACGCTCGCTACAGTAAAAGTAAAGCAAAACGCCGTTACCATAGTTAAATTTCAGCAAAATGCGTTTTTCAATCAATTTGACTGATTGTTTTACGTTACTTTTAACTTTTGTACTTACTTTCCGAAAACCGATAGTTACTCTAGAGTTACTCCGCCATATTGGCATATTTGACAGTTCTGGTCGAAGTAATGTACGGAAATGGATGTTTCAACATTGATTACTAATATGCTAATCAGTAATCATGATAAATATTATAGAAGAGGATGATAATGACGATGAATTCCTCATCCAATATGTCTTGCAGCGAAAACCAAAACATTTCGTCCCCGCGTCAATAATATGGTTATCTGGGATGATCTCGAATTTTTGGCGCGGCACCGCATGTCGAAAAAATCTTGCTGTTGAACAGAATCAATTTTGATATCAACATATTTAGCGTTACCTTTTAAAGACAAGCTCTATTAATGGATGCATCTAAAATTTTACAAGATCTTCAAATCAATATACCTATTGTATCACAAACATTACAAAAATACAACATGAGTAGTAGGTTAGACTCGTTTCGTGTATCGACATTAGCGAGTGAAGCTGCCTTTAAAAGACAAGCTATATTAATATCGCTAGTATAGTTTGTACACTATTTACGTTTAATGTAATACTACAAATGGATTTTAAAAACGCTATAATGAATGTTTTTCTAATATTTTCGATACCGTAAATAAATTGAATTGAAGATCTCGTAAAATATGCGACACTTCAAATTCAAAGAGATATCGAAACTACTGGAAAGTAAATTACATTCATCTTCTTCTTCAGTGGCGCTACAGCCCATTTCGAGCCTTGGCCTCCTTCAAAATAAGCCTCCACCGCCCTCTGTCCTCGGCCGTCGTCTTCCAATCTGCAACATGGAGTAATCCTCTTGCATCCTTCCTGACATCATCCTCCCATCTCAGTCTAGGTCTGCCCGCCTTTCGTTTACCTCCCGGGTGTCCTGTCAGAACCTTCTTCGGTACTCGTGTGCTTGGCATTCGGTGCACATGTCCGGCCCATTTTAATCTTTGGAGTCTTAAA
Source organism: Limnephilus rhombicus (assembly GCA_929108145.2). Lineage (NCBI taxonomy): Eukaryota > Metazoa > Arthropoda > Insecta > Trichoptera > Limnephilidae > Limnephilus > Limnephilus rhombicus. The sequence continues at coordinate 41,321,427 of OV815278.1, forward strand.
TGGGTGGAGAGTCTGGGAGCTTGGTAAATATCATAGAGCTCATTATTGTGGCGGATTTTCCATGCCTCTCCCTCTCGCACCGCTCCTAAGATTCTTCGAAGTACCTTTTTTTCGAAGATGTCCAGCTGTTTCACTGACTTTGCTGTCAGTGTTCCCGCCTCACATCCATAGGCCAAGACCGTTCTGATAATTGTTTAATACAAGGTTATTTTGGTTTTCCTATGGACGTTTCGGGATTAGAACACTGGCAGCAACGCGAAGTAAGTTTTGTTAGCGGCTGTAATGCGCTTTCTTACTTCTACTTGGTCTTCATTGTCCTGCGTTATGATAGAGCCCAGGTAGGTAAACTCTTCGACCACTTCGAAATTATAATTGTCTTTAAATTTCACTTTATCTTTTATTCTGCGGTGAGGGGTTCTGGTTTGCATCATGATTTTTGTTTTATTTTCATTGATTTGCAAACCCACCTCTCTTGCCGCAGTCTCCAAAGGGTCAAACACTTCTCTTACAGCCTGTAGGGATCTTCCGACAATGTTAAGGTCATCTGCGTAGCCAACTATTTGATTACTTCTGTAGCAGATGTTTGAGTCGGTACTGATCATTGTCTTCCTCACAACGTGCTCCAGTACAATATTGAAAAGGGTGGGTGCTAAACCATTACCTTGTTTCAGCCCCTGGGAGACGTTAAAATCCTCCGTTGTTTCACCTCCTATCCTTACTCGTCACCGTGAGCCGACCATTGTTGCTTTTACAAACTTGACTATTTTTTTTTAAATTAATTCCGAGGAATATTCTGCTTTTTAGACTGGCCACACTGACAACTATTACTTAAGCGAAAATATACTTGAAACAGCGCGCGGTCCTATTTAAAGTCCTCGTTACTTTAACTGACAGTTAAAATTTAACTTCAGGACACGATTTAGCTTTCTGTTGAAACAGACGGCCCTTAGAGTTACAACAGTGTGCTAGATTTTTTATTAACATAACTTTTATATATAAGTTCACCTGAGTTTGATATGGTATTCGGAAAGGAAAACAGCAGTCACGCGCTAATCGTAAATTTTGATAACGGATTGATTTTTTTAATAAAAATAATAAAACATAACGTGCACTTGTAAAATTAAACTAAACCATTAAAACTAACAACATTCTCCGTCAACATCTCATCACTAATGTTATAATAATTATTACATACTTTACATTGTTATCAAATTTGTGGTAACCAATTCCCGAGTTAAAAGTTCCTAACTACCGCGCTGTAACAACCAACAATTCGAACTGAAACCTACTCGTTCATAATTTATGTAAAATTTCACACTGTTTTGATTTCTAATTACTTAGTTATTAATTGTAAGCTCTTATTTTATTTGAAGAGAAGCCAGAATAGAGAACTCCAGTCCAATTTTTTTTTTTTTAATGAATAATCCCCTTCTAACTTAAATAACTGCATTTTTATTTTTATTTTTAAAGTTAGTTTTAATAGTTAAAATAATTGTCAAAGTTTCAATTTTTCAAGACCCCCCGAAAACCACCGTATGTATGGAGAATCGTGTGACGTCATCACTCCTGAAAAATTTTAATAGGATCGGGCAATCAGCTGATCTACTGCCGCCATTTCGAATTCCGTTGTTCGAAGTATTCTCCCTAGAAATAGCATTACTATTTTTTTGTGCAGTAGTTTTTGAATAATTTCAATAAGAGATACCTTTATTTTTTAAACATTATTTTGACCTAAATGTTTCAATAAACACAACAAATAAATCTCTATAAACAGTATTATGTAAATAAACGAATAAATTAATACGTTCGCTTGCGTCATATCATACATTCTCATACAAAGACTTTACGGTGACGTCACGACACGTCCAACAGTGACGTCACCTTGAAGGCGTGTTTTTACGAGCCGATTAAAAATGGACTTTTTAATCATTTTTTAAAAACTCTGCGTTTAATATTATTAAATAAAACTTATATATTGGTGTATATGAATATATTTTTTGAAGGCCAGAATATTTTTCACTGTAGTTCCTTATTCTAAATTATTGCAGTTATAACTCAGTTATCCATATTGCATATTGAAGTAAGTGCCACGCTGAAAAAAAATTGAGAATTTAAAGTAGTTCGTATCGGAAAAGCCATTTAACGTCACATAAAAAACTGTTGTGATGTTTGGTTTGCGATTTAATGCTCCCATTGACTAGCTAATAAAACTGAACAACTTGTTTTGACAAAATTACATTCCGTTTGACTTTTGTAACGATATTTCACATCGCTTGGGCCATTGTTTCAACCAGAATACACGCGTCTCACATTTATCAAGAAATAATTCTTGAAAATTTGAGTTTTATCAAACAAGAGACCATCGTAAATAACAAGTTTGAAAAATAAATACACACGAAAAGGCACGAAACGCCGACAATTCCGTTAAATCGATGGTTAACTCGAGGCAAGAAGTTGTACGTGGGGTGAGAGACGCTGAGCCGAGATGCAAACCTTTTTTCATAGAAAATAGCAGTTTTTCTTTATGATTAATTTCCGCCCCGAAAATTCATGAAGGCGCCCTCGGGGCCCGCTCGAAGTTGAGAATACATTTCGCATAAAAGCTCAGATTATAGAGGCCGCCCTATAAATCACATATTACTGGCGTAAAACTCCTCCTTCGGCCTTCATAAGGAGGCGAACGAATAAGAAAGAATTTTTATTATGTAAGAAAATTTATTCATCCGTGTTTGACAAAAAAAAACCTAAGTTTAAGTATGGGTGGACCATAACTAAAGGAATTTATAACCTCGTACATAGTCCCGGGTGAAATTTAACACTTCTACTGTTGTTTAACCCATGGAACAGCAAAGTACTTGTATAATCAGGAGGCCCTTGATTTATGCTACCGCTTATGGTTTCGATAAACAACACGATTTCTCGGTCGCTTGAATTGTAACGTCGGCGTCGGTACTCTCATAAACAGCGAATAATATTATAAGCGATGTTTATCGGACCGTTATATTTACTAAACTGAGTATGTTATGATAATATCTTGGCTCTCACCCGCTCTACCGAACATTTTATACTAGAGAAATGACAAATGAAATTTTAATAAAAAAGCCATTAACTTTTTAAGGCTATTAGAAATTCACGAAAATTCTTGAAAAGCCACGATACATCACAAGTTCCGGTATATTAAAGATCACAATGAGATAACAAAGTACCTACTCTCAAAGAAGCATTACTTGCATACAGAGTATTTCACACAATTTATTCGATCAGATAAGAAAAATTAAAAAAAGTTAACTTTCCGTAGGTATCTACTTAAATTTGGATTTGAGGCCAAAATACTTAACCGAACAAAAACATATCAAAAGGAAATATCCAATACAGATATGTGATACTTTTTGTGTTTTAACATTTGTTGGAGGTTTGTACATTAAAATTTCCGTCCAAAGCTTTTTTTAAGATGTTAATTTTTTTTTCATTATATTAGCTCAATAATCACGGTTAACTCGCCCATTTTTGGGTGCCAAATTTATCATGCAAAATTGAACTCTTTAATGACCAATGATTAAAAAATAGCATAAATACATACTTGATATTTGCTATACCTTTTGATTAAAAAAATATTATTCAGTTTGGTTTGGTATTTTGGCCTCAAATGTAAGCGCCGCAACCCGGATTTGTACAAATTTTTACATATTTCACTCTCGCTCTTAAAAAAATATATGTTATTCTTGAAGATAATATCTAGACTTTGCCAGTGCCGAAAGGCAAATTATATAAAATTCCCTCGATAGAAAAAATTTGCATAATATGCTCCAAAAATTATTATTAACACGTTTGTTTCAGTTATTTTACAAGTTATATGTATGAAAAAAATCACAGTGTTTATTAAAATATTGTTTAAGATAATGCCCGCTAGATTTTTTCTCTATTTTAAACGAGTAGTATTTTATTAAACATTTTCGCATCGATTTTGTCGCTGTAAATGAAAGCGCTCTCCTCTAACATTCGTAATTTCGTATCTCTCCATTTTCTTCTTTTCGGGCCCGGTTGCAGAGCCTTAAGTTTTTCATGAAAAATACCGTGCAACTGTTCCTTGCGAACGCAAGCAAGACAAAAAAGTGTTTCTCAGTGACGTTCAACAAGGATATCGCGCCAACATACACAACCGTAAATCTGTGTTGTTCGCATAAGGAAAAAGTTATATGTTGCGTAATTAGAGTTGACGATTTAGCTCCCCTGACTTTAACGTGTAAGTGTAAAGTCAGGGAAGTTATTTTGCGGTGTCACATAAAAGTTTAAAAAAAATGCTTTCAAAGCACTCAAACCCAGGGTTTTTTTAGCATAAAATTTAATCAAAAACACCTCCATTTGTGGATATTTGTTTTCCATTTCTGAAACCGTTTCATTTCTGAGGGGTGGTCTTTTAGCAGGGCGACATGAAGAGTATCTTCAACTCCAATATGTTAATAAAATGTATTTTCCACGAAAAATGGAAATTGAAAAGTTGATGTCAGCCCCGCGAAAGGTGGTTGATTCCAAAGGTCCTTGAAAGGGGTAAAAGTTGGTACAATATGTGTAGCACGCGATCTTATCAAGGTTTTATTTTGGCGACCGAGCGATTGTATGAATATTAAATGTATTGATTACATGTGGCTAAAATTATTTACAAGCTAGTTTTATTATACGGTTTCATTCGAGCTCTAACCCCAAATTCTGGGCATAGTTAGGAGTCAGCAAAATGAATAAAAAGTAGGTTCACCTGCATAAAATACCTCTCTTTAATTAACACTATTTTATATTATTACAAGAAAAAATCATAATTAAATTAAAGTCTTTTTTTAATTTTTTGAAAAATTATATTTCAAAACTCCGCAGCTTATAACGTGGTCGATAGAGACGCGATTGTCTTGTCTATATTATTATATTTTATGACTGTAAAAATAGGTACATTTTAAGAACTCATTTTTTACTCAACTGGCTGTCTCATGGATCTGTAGCATCCACAATCGGGGTTTATTATGAGAGTGAAGGTAGTGGGGAAGGGAAGGTGTTGAGGAAGAAGATGGTTGGAAAATACCTGACTATTCAGATCTAGTCACTAAACGCCTCTACGATCATATCAAGCACGTACGCCAAAGTCAACGGACACGAGCGGAACACCTGTTCACAGTTGATGGTGGCTTCATGAGAACGAGTCGCTTCTTCGACTCGTTTTTTATTCCTGGAAAGAGTTACCGGCAAACTGTCTATCTCTCTTCTTACAAGATCCGCATTAATAAATTCCTTGCTAGAGCCCCTTCTTAACCCGCCTCATAAAGCTTCCCAGCCAGGTTATGATATAGTTCCCCAGTCACTGTTCAGACAGGGGTAATCTTCTGAAAGGTGACATAAAAAAGGAACATTCCGATTCTGAATGATACTGAGCGAATATATCACTGCTATGCAAACTTCATGATGTCAGAGCTCACCATTTGAGAGTTTTTTTGATTATTTTTTTTACATGAATACCTCACAAGAATCCCAGCTGCTCCCATCTGGAGCCAGTGAGATTATGGCATCCCGAATTGAGGCATATTGTGAGGCTGAAGGTAGTTGGGAGAGGAAGGATTTGGGGAAGAGGAAGGTGAGGAAGTACCTGACTATTCAGATTTGGTCATCATACACGGCTAAGAACCATTTCAAGCAACGTTTCAATTTGGTCTTACACCAGGGCGATACTGAGATTATCTTCTACTCCGGAACGTGCCCCAAATATACTATAATTATTGTGAAGTACAAATTCATAAAATAAAATTTATTTGACCTTCGGATTACGAGTCAAGAGCCTTACCCCACGACCACGCCGGCCGCCACTGACTCCTTCTGCGGTGGAAGAATCTACATTTTCTAACCTTTACCCATATTATTTAAGTTTAATGAATCGACTAAATTTAATTACGCTGTCTAACAGAAGAATCATTTCAGACCTAATTTTATTGTACAGAATTATGAACAACCTAATTGACAGTCCTGCCATCGTTGCTACTATTAAACTTCATGTACCGACAAGGAATACTAGACAAAATATAACATTCTTTTGCAACACATACACAACTAACTATCAATCACACTCATTTACCAATAGGATGCATTTAGGCAACAAGTTTGGTGGTATTGTAGATGTATTCGCTGATTCCCTTTACATTCTAAAATGCAATTTAAACCAACACTTTGTGGAATCCTACAAATTATTGTAACATGGGTATAATATATTTAACGGATTTGATTTGTTATTGTAATGTTTATATTATATGTTGTTCTATGTTATTGTTAATTATTACATTGTTTAAAATATTTCACGGTTTTCCAAAAGATTAAACAAGTGGTTTTTTTCTTTAAAAACTACTTGTATATTCTTTAAAGTTTTTTCACTTTTATAACTTTTGGTATAAATTCTATGTATGTGTTATCCTCGATATCTTAAATATTATTTTCTATTCTATGTAAAAGCCCCTACGGGCGTATAACAACAATAAATAAATAAATATTACTTTCTATAATAAACCTAGGACGGTATAAGAATTCTGAGGGAAATGGAAGTTGTTCCTCCATAGTTTTACCCACCCAATCACATTTATTTCTGACGAATAAATAAATTCTTTCATTCAATAAATCTCCGTGGCACGTGATGAATTTCAGTTGAGAAGGATTTCGTGAAAGACAATCACAATACGTCGTCTCTGATTGCTCTTTCTTCAAGTTTTACCCTTACAAGTGGAATAAAAATAGTCCAGTCTGAGATGGATACTGTATTCAGATAATGCTATCTTAAAATGCGATGGTTTAATTAAGATAAAAATATTGATGCAAATTTAAAGTATATAACTTGGAGTATTACTTGACTCTCAATTACTATTTAAAGATCATATTGAACACATCTTATAAAAAGCCTACAAAAAACTAAGCTTCTTTCTTCGTGTCACAAAACCATTCTATAAACATTTCAAACTTAAAATGCATATATATGGCATATGTAAGATCTCATCTCAAATTTGCATCTATCATTTGGAATCCTCAATACCCAACTTTATAATAAACTTATATGTTATGTCGTTATATAAGTTTATTATAAAATTTGGTATTGAGGATTCCAGGATGCAAGTTTGAGATGAGATCTTACATATGCCATATATAGTAGTTCAAGTGTAAAATGTTTATAGAATGGTTTTGTGATACGAAGAATGAAGCTCAGTTTTTTAACCGAATTGAAAACATTCAAACAAAATTTTTGAAACACCTGTCGTATCGTTTTGAAAATCATCAGTGTAACCCTATCGCTCTTTACACACGGAGGAAAATTTTTGATTTACTGTTTCTGTACAAAATTGTGAACTGCCTCATTGACTCCCCAAGCCTTGTTAGAAAGGATTGCATTTTATTGCCCTGAACGCAATGCAAGATCGAATACCTTATTTCATATACAACATTTTAAATCGAAATACGCACAAAACTCCTTGCTCTGGCGTATCTGCAAAACTTATAGATAACTAAGAGATATTGACATTTTCCATTGTACCCTTAAATCGTTTAAAATCAAACTAACCGTACAATGTACTTAAATGAAAACTATTATTTCTTGTTAATTATTTTCTTTTTAATAAATTTTTACTTATTTATTTATTTACGCCCTAGTGGGCTTTTACAAAGATAGATAATAATAGTTAGGCAGGTACGTAGTACACAATATACAATGATTAAATTAGTAGTAAAAAATAAAATTAATTAAAATTAAAATCATACATTTCATTAAAGTAATTATAAAGACTTCGTTTTATAACATCCCCATTCCCATCTTCCTCTGCCTCTTGCCCTTTCCTATTCCTTCTTCCTTCTAATATACTTACATTTATATATTTTTGTTAATTTCATTTTCATGTAATGGTTATGACCAATTAAAATTTTGTATTATATCATAATAACCATTGCATAAGAAACTGTTTTGGCTTACCTCATTTTTAACGGCTTCATTTTTAACATTCTGTATAAAACTGCTGTTTGTTTCTTACAATAAATAAATAAATAAATAAATAAATAAATAAATAAATAAATAAATAAATAAATAAATAAATAAATAAATAAATAAATAAATAAATAAATAAATAAATAAATAAATAAATAAATAAATAAATAAATAAATAAATAAATAACTAATACGGAATCTGCTAACGTATCTACAATATTCCCAAATTTATTGCCAAAATGATGTAATCTATTTATAGGTGTATGAGCCTCATAGTTTGTTTTAAAATTGTCACAGAAGAAGGTAGCACTTTGCCTCGTATTTCTGGTCGGTACGTAAAATTTTATTTTGGCGAGAATTTCAGGATTGTCAATGCAATTATTAATGATTTTATTTAATGGTGCAAGGTCAGCCTAGCGATTCCGTATTTTTTGTGAGATCGTTATTGGATAACGGACGTAATCTCCTGTCAGATTTGTGTGATTTTTACGTCACATATTTTAGTTTAGATCGATTTAAACATGAATTCCTACAAGTACGCATGATTATTTACTCATTTAATGTACGTTGTACAAAGAAAACGCAACTAAGTTCGCAGTATGTTTATAGGAATCTGATTAAAGACATTCAACATTCTAGAATATCCTGTCTTTTTCGTTTTCATACAAGACGTGTGAGAATGAAGATTTTTATGGGTGACTTTTAGGCCGATTGTCGATGACGTAGATACGATCTCGGTACTGCGCGTTTTCATCCCGCGACAAAATATCCCCGAAAAAATATCCCCGACAAAATATCCCCGACAAAATGTCCCCGACAAAATATCCCCGACAAAATATCCCCGACAAAATATCCCCGACAAAATGTCCCCGACAAAATATCCCCGACAAAATATCCCCGACATAATATCCCCGACAAAATGTCCCCGACAAAATATCCCCGACAAAATGTCCCCGACAAAATATCCCCGACAAAATGTCCTACGGACAAAACATCGTCCAACAAAATATTTACTAAAACCTAACCTAACATTATTTTACATTTTACATTTCACTATTTTTGAACAGTCTATTATTTTTGACCCATTTTTTTGTTAGGTTAGGTTTATTAGGGGTCGTCCATTAATCACGTGATGTTTTTTAGCAAATTTTTAACCCCCCCACCCTCCCCCCTGGTGATATGTGGTGAGGTTTTAGACTAACCCCCCCCCCCCCCCCCCCCCAAAAATCATGTGTTTTTTTTTTTAGTACAAAGTATTTTGAAATTTTCGGAGTAATATCATCACGAAAAATAAATACAAGTGATAACTTATTATACCCCCCCCCCCTCGTGATATTTTGTGATTTTTTCCGATCCCCCCCCCCCCCCATTTCGATGGACGTGGACGACCCCTTAGGTTTTTGTTAGGTTAGGTAATGTTAGGTTAGGTTAGACTAGGTTTGGTTAGGTTTCAGTAGATATTTTGTTAGGGATATTTTGTCCGTAGGATATTTTAATCACGATCACTCCCTGGGACTAGAAGAGTTTTTATTTCCAGTTGAAATTTAAACAGCAAATGTTACGCTATTTAACCTAAACGGAATTACCTTAAATTATAAGTTTTCCGTTTTGTTCCCCCGCGGTGCGTGTCCGGTCTCCAAATGGCACTCAAACGGTTGTTAGTGGAATAATTACTGTCAATCGTATCATTAAACTTTTTTTCAATTTGATAGAAGTGATCCCTTGTAGAACCAACGAGCCCATTAACCAGGAATTGATAATACCATTTCGTCCCATTAAACGATCCTAATTATACGTTTCTATTCATTATTGTATTACAAGTTGGTACTTGCCTCGCAGAACTTTTAAAAGAAAGCTTTATTCTGATATTGGAATATTTATTCCGTCAGCATTAGTTATCGGATGAGAAAATATAAAACTTGAGGTGCTCGTTTATTTTTTGGTACCTGTCTAATTTAAAAGGGGTGTTTCAATGTTTTTAAAGTACCTAATTGTGAAAGGAATAATAATTTCGCTGAAATATTTACCTCGGAAGTAGGCCACGGATTGTAGAGGATTATATTTCTAAGGGTTGATCGGTAAACTTTCTTCAAATTTATTTTTTCATTAAATTTAATAATAAAAAGACTGAGGAAGAAAGTAGGGAAGTATTCAATTTTTTTACTTAATATTTATCAACTACCGTTCTTATTAAGAAGAGTTATAAGAATAAGTACGAAGAAATTAGTAGATATTGTAAATAGTTATAAATAAGAAGAGTTTTATGGATAAGTTCGAAGAATTGAGTAGGTATTGTAATTAGATAAGAAAAATAAGAAGAGTAATATGAATAAGTACGACGAATTCAGTAGATATTGTACTTAGTTATAAATATGAAGAGTTTTTTGATTAAGTATAAAGAATTGAGTAGATGCAGCAAGGCTCATAACTGGGGTTTCTAAATATTCGCATATTTCAGAACACCTTCGTAACCTTCACTGGCTCAAGTGCCCTGAGAGAATCCAGTACAAATTGTGCTGGATGGTTTTTAAATCAATCTACGAAATGGCCCCACCTTACATATCCGAATTATGCGTCCCGGAAAATACCGGTCCGAGACAATTAACCCTTAGATCAGCAACTTCATCTGCTAAAGGCAGACTAATAGAACCTAAACGAAAGCCAAATACTATGTTTGGAGATCGTGCTTTCGGAGTATCTGAGCCTAAGGCTTGGAATAGACTCCCTCCGGAATTAAGATGCATAACAAGCCCAACAGAGTTTAGGTCCAAACTAAAAACCTTCCTTTTTGGGCTCTCATACCCGTAATTTAAATATACCTATTTGAGAGCATCATACTTGTATTGTCTATGATATGTCTTAATCACACTTTTCTTACTGAATTAAAATAACTCGATTCCTTACACATCAATCTGTCTCTTGACGAATCACATTTAGTAAGATCAAATCCTTATACATAGGTACTACTGCACCTCCCACCTTTATATGTTGCTTTTACTTTCCAAAATACACTCGTCAAAGAATACATTACATATTAATATTAAAATATTTTTCAGGATTAAATAACATGTGTTTACAATAATGTCCTCTGCGTGCGAACTCTATCTAAATTTCTTTAAATGGACAATATACAGTGTTAATTTCAAGCGACCTCCCAGGTAAGTATGGTCCTGTTTTCATTAAATTTTAGGCAGCATCGCGTTCATTGGTCAAAATATTGTACACATATTTTCGTTTCGGTGATCAATGAACCGATGTATGCAATTTTTAGCCATAAGTTGTTTATAATTGTTTGCCTAGCTTGTAGTTTTTTAGATTTTAGAAATGTATTATAAGTTTGTACAGCGCCCTTGAGGTGATTTTTCACAAAAACGGCGCTATATAAATCATCCAAATATTATTATTATTATTATTATGAAAAAGATCGAAGAATTAAGTAGGTATTGTAATTAAATAAGAAGAATAATAAATAAGAAGAGTAATATGAATAAGTACGAAGAAATGAGTAGGTGTTGTAATAAGTTATAAATAAGACACATTAATAAATTCAAAGATACGAAAAGGTACTGCAATTAGTCATAAATATAAGAATAGTTAATTTTTGTTTTGAAGAGTTTTAATTTTCAATGTACATTTGTTAATTTAATTTAAACATTTAAATAAATGAAGATAATATAAGCGAAACTCAATCGAAAATATGGAAATAGAAAAATCAGAAAAACATATGGACACCTCTGGGACTCGAACCCAGGACCTCTTGCTTTCCGGACAAACGCGCTAACCACTGCGCCACGGTGTCGATATGAAATTCGGTCATGTTTAACTGTACCATACTTCGACTAAGAACCACCTACATTATCTTAATTTTCTTTAACGCATATAGAGAAAAATAAAAAAATAAATATTCATCCTAGACTCGCAGAAAAGTCAATATTTATTTATTTATTGTTTGTTTGTAAATATTACATAATACAATATAATGAACTTAAAATGTCCAACTAGGCAATTGCCCGTTTTAGGACATTCCAATATGATAATGTTTTTACATGTAAATTATAGTAAATTATAGTAAGTTACAGTGTTGATTATTCTGTTGGTAAAATAATACATATGTATATTCATATTCTAGAATATTTTCAGTTATACCATGACATTTTTTACTATTGTTTAGCTGACATAATAAACTAAAGTAATATTAATAGATAAATCAAGAAAAATGAATTTGAAAATGAAAATGAATGAATGAATGAAATAGATGTCGCATATTAAATAAAATGGAAAAGAATTATCCAGACACTATCTAGAGAGCATTTAATTCGGGTTTGAATCTTGCAATCATACATAAAGATAGTTGCCAATAATATATGCGTTAAAGAAAATTAAGATAATGTAGGTGGTTCTTAGTCGAAGTATGATACAGTTAAAAATGACCGAATTTGATATCGGCACCATGGCGCAGTGGTTAGCGCGTTTGCCCGGAAAGCAAGAGGTCCTGGGTTCGAGTCCCAGAGGTGTCAATATGTTTTTCTGATTTTTCTGTTTCCATATTTTCGATTGAGTTTCGCTTATATTATCTTCATTTATTTAAATATTATAATTAGTTAATACATAAAAAGAGTTAATGAATCGTTACAAAGAAATGGGTAGGAATTGTTATTAGTGTTATAAATAAGAAGAATTACAAGAAAAAGTAAGAAGAAATGAATAAGTATTGTATTTACTTGTAAATAAAAAGAGATATATGAATACGTGCTAAGAAATGAGTTGATATTGTAATTTAACCGGTGATAAACAAATTTAATTCATGGTAAAATAGCACACCAAGCAATAAGAATGTATTAAAAATATAGGTACTTATCATAATATGAAAAGTGTGATAAAAAAAACATAAACTACAAACAGATGGTAGTACTTCTGTTTGTAGCTAGTTAGTGGAGCTTGTGTACAAAATACTTTAGGGAACGTACCCATACTACGTGACACGTTTAGGGGGGGGGGAGGTCTTCAAAATGTCACGCTTGGTACAAATGAGCGGCGGCGGGCTTAGGTTTTTGGTCACCGGGGGGGGTTAAAAATTTCAAAAAGTTGGTCACGTAGTATGGGTATGTTCCCTTAGCAGCGCCTCACTGCGCGGCGGTTATGAGAGACACGCACGACAGATATTAGGGTACATAATAATGCGAGTAGTATTAGATTTTTTTTTGTCTGATTGACGCAATTATGCCAATTACCAAAAATGGCACAAATTTTACTGATTTTTATTTAATTTAACGTAATATTTATTTTTTGTTTTGAAGAATTCTATAACAGTGTACATGCGGTGATTTGGGAGGGGGAGGGGGGGGGGGGCAGAATGGTGGAAGGATTCAGAGTAACAATGAAACATTGTCAACAAAGGTGACTTACAGGGCTCTACTATTTCGTTTACTAAATTAATTACTGTTCTTTTCTAAAGTTTCTAAGGCGACAACATTAAAATGTATATTGATATTTAAATATTTAAATTTAGTTTTTTGTTAATTTATGCTATGGCCTGTCTTTATTAAATGATTAGCAAATTCGGAATATTTATTATTTCATTAACAGAATTCGTGTTCCCCGATTCTAGTTTTAGTAGCAAATAAATTAAATTAAGTAACAAATGTACATCCATAATAATACTAATATTATTAATGCGATAGTGCGTGTGTTTTATGTTACGCTTTCATGCCTAAACCACCAAACCGATTTTAAAAATTCTTTCACCGATAGAAAGTTACATTATCAACGAGTACCATAGGATATATACAATGGTAAGCTCTGGCGTTGTGAAATTTTTATAAATGAAAATGTGTATTTCATACATTTTAGTGGCAGGGAGGAAAGGCAAGAGGAAGGTAGAGACGAGGGAGTGGGAAGGCGGGGAAGGTGGTAGGGAAATGGGGACACAAGGGAAAAGTTATGGAGGGAGATTCAATTTATTTCTTGGAATGACATTGCAACGCATGCCGGGTACCAGTTAGTTGTGAATAAAAGTCCTAATACCAACACGTCTTGAAAGTTTTTACATATTTAGTTCCCAAGAAATACAAAAAGTTACATATTTTTTTATAAATGAAACTTAGCGTTGCCCGTTCGCTGGAGTCATTTTTTTGTTTTCGGTATCGAAAACTATAATATTCATTTGGGTTACGTGTGGATTTTATGTCGACGACGAGGCTGCGCCAATATAGTTCTAATCTGGGCCAGAGCAAACGCTCTTATCGCTCTGATACTGAATCTGTATTGCAGTTTCAAACTTCTCTGTTTCTGGTTTCTACCGTCAAACAATAACACCAAGTCTTCTGTTAACTCAGAATAACTATCTCCATTGCCTCGTTCCGTGTTCCAGTTCTTGATGATGTAATATCAATCTACAATGATCATATTATTATGCCTCAAAAGTAATAATATTTCGGTAGAACTTGACTTAAAGCTTGTTATGATACTTCAGACAAGACTCATAAAACTGCCTGAAATTCTTCCAAAGTTTGTTGTAGGCTGTTGGAGTACCAAACGGGAGCCGGTAAGACCTGCACGGCTTTCGGCGTATTGCGTAGTTTTTCAGGAATTTAATTGTCCGCAAAATGGCCCGCAATACGAGACGTTATTATTTGGATGAATTACGTATTCAACATGGCGAGCCTCGAAACTTTTTTAAATATGGAGCACTCCGAAGTTGTTCGCGAATTGGCGCTGTAAAACCTCCCGAAACCTCCCTCCCACATTACTCTAGCGTGAAACTTAACCAATTCCGCTTCCGGTCGCTCGTTACAAAGCATTACAATATCTGGAGCTGCTATTGTGGAAGAAAAAATTGAATTACACATTAAAAGCTGTATTTGGTTAAGCCATGACAGGAAGTTGCTAATTCAAACATTGGAAACGATATCTTCATAACGAGAAAGCAATGGTTTCATAACAGAAGTGAAACAATCTCCATAATTGTGATTAAAGTGTGCTTGTGTCTAGTGAGGGGTTTGACTTTAAAAGTTAGTTTAAATATTTTACTTTACGGTTATACTTAACATAATTGAGAAAGTTCTAGCAAAAATGTAGCTATAACGGACGTCAGGTATCTACCTACTATCAGTTTGTATAAGACATATAAGTATATACCTAACACTTGTATCGCCCTGTACCAACAAACTTTAACTAGTGATCCTAAACATATTTGTAGTAAAAAAGGTATGTAGACGGAATTTTGATCTACAGTGATTCTTTTTCTTAAAACACATTTTTTTAAACCAGTAGTTACGCATTCAAGGGTTATTAGGATTAGGAGGTTACTTGGCTGAGTGACTAGAGAAAAAAATGGTTTGAAAATGAAAATTGAAAAAAAAAAATTCACCTTACCTCTAAATTTCATTTGTATTTTTTTCTTCAAATAAGGTCAGGAATCATTAATAAAGATTGTCCGATATGTGCTGATATGCCCTGTGTACATACACAATCCATTCGCAATAAAAATACTTTAATATAATTGATTTGCATGTCCAGTTAGTAATTATCACCTGCGTGGGCAGCTACGCACTTCGACTATTTTGATAAATAAAAAGAAAGATAAAACAACTTGATTTTCCCAACCAAATCATACATTTTCCAACAACAAACCTCTACACTATCAAATGAGATTCTCAAGAGGAACCTGGTTCCTATAATGACGAGAAAGTGATAAGTCGCGTTCAGTACAGTAGGGGAGACCTAGCAGAGTTGTGACAATTTTTAATTTAAGAGACATATCTCGCTCAAGAAATATTCCTTATTTATGATCTATGTAAATTAAGGTAGCACCATTCCTTCCCTTTCCAAAACAATCATCAAAATTAATAAAAGTATTACGGTTTCCGAGTAAATCAACAAAAAGAACAATTACTCCCTCTGTCATAACTTTCCTATCACCGAGGTAAGTTGTGACAGCTTTGTATTTAGACTATTTGAGTATTTAGACACTAGCAATGCCTTTACCAGTCTTTCGTGTATAGTTATTAGGCATTCTGAAACAAAAAAAGTAGTCATCCAGCATGCAATATCACACTACAAGTCCAAATATTTTTTTTTTATCGAAAGTGATTCTTTTGAGACAAGCTTTTATTGCGGACTGCACTTGCAGATTACCTTCATATACTAACGCACAAACAAACATACGTACATCGTAAATTAATTTTAAAAAGTGTTGAAATAACCAAACAGAAAAATGAAGTCAAAAGGAGAGTTGTGACAGGCTGTCACAACTCTCCTAGGTGCTCAAAATTACGACTTGATCCGAATAATGATTCATATTTTCTAAACACGATACAAACACAAAAGATCAATGCAACGCTTTGAGATTTAAACAATCATACAACTTAAGAAAAAACATACAACTTAAGAAAAAAGACGTGATATAAATTCAATCAAAATTTTGAAGAAAAACTTACTTTTCGCGTATTTTTGCATGCAGACGTCGTAATTACGCAACCGATTCTTAGTGAAGTAGCGCGTTTCTAAAGCGACAAACGACCATTGTTACCCATTATAGGTAGGGAGAAATCGTCTTTGTCACAACTCTCCTTTGTTACAACTCTCCTAGGTCTCCCCTACAACATATTTTTTCTTCTTTATTGCTGAGGAACATTACCCTACTCCAACTTCCATGATGGACAAGGCTCCTCCACTCTTCGCGGTTCTGCGCTGCATGGAAAGGCAAAGAAACCGACGTCCCGGACTCACTCCAGCAATTGCCAGTGACTATAGGTTTCGTCAAGTTTGAGTCCTCAGTTCGGCGAGCAAAGTGTCCAACGTATCTTAAAATATATTTTAGGCAGACAATTAAAAGCCTATTGCAGAAGCCTAGCTCTTCCAGAATGGACATGTTTGTGCGTCTGACTGACCATGGAATCCGGCTTTCCGTAACCACCTTTCGAAGGCATCTATCCGCTTTCTTTCATTGGTTCTAAGTGTTCATGTTTCCACACCGTATAGAAATATGTCTTCGTTGTGCCTCCGTCACTTCATATCTTTTACATTTTACTCAAGGAGTCTTTTATCATCCAGAATTCTTATTTTCGCTTCTATTTTACAACCTCCTTCATCACTGTTAGGCCCAGGTATATGAAGTTGTTCACCGTTTCTAAGTCTGTGAGAGTATTATGTGTTCTTACAAAGGTGTTTGCCTTGTCGATTATTATTGATTTGTTTTGGCATTATTGATCAGTAGGTCTAGATTACAGATTACAGCTGTCTTCCTCTATTGTAGAAGGTATGTAAAATATAAAATGTATTCAGAATTAACTTTTCACGACTGACATTGGCATTGTTCTTGCAAGATCTCAGTCCGGGTTGGTCGGGTCAGTTTTTGTAGAACGCCAGCTTCAGTTGCACGAGAAACTCGTGTTTTGTGTAAACACAGACAGTGGCTTTGACTGCTATTTAATTAAAACGATGCAGATGAAATGTTGTAAAGACAACTCAAAGCAGAAATGAGCTTTGGCGTAGAATCAGGCATTTACTTAAGACATTGTTTTAGCAGATTTAAAAGTTTTTCCTTACCCAGAAACGCCACAATCGGTTTGTATTTTTTTATCACATTACACACCACAGTGAGCCCCGCTGGGCGAAATGATTTTATTAGATTTAACTGGACATGAAGATCGTGGCTTGTTTTTCGTATTAAACAAGATTCAATCAAAATGAACGATTGGTGGTTCCGAAATATACCAATTAATACGACGAAAGAACCCTAACCATATTGTGCCCAAAACAGTTGATAAACTACCAATGAATGATAATTAAAACTAATATAATTTTTACTGCTAAAGTGAAATATAATCTAACAAATTGACTATAAGATACAGTTGATTTATATTGATGCCCTACCAAGGCCCTTGTAGGCAGTTAGAATTCACATAGAACGGATAATTTTATAACACTTCATGCTACAAATTCACCTAAATCTATAATATTTATATGACTATTTATATATCTATATCTATATTATGTGTGTAACTATTCATTTACCTATATCTATAATTTATATGTGACTATTAATTTACCTATATCTATAATATGTATAGGACTATTCATATATCTATATCTATATTATGCGTGTGACTATTAATTTACCTATATCGATAATACGTATTATGACTATTCATTTAACTATATCTATAAGATGTATGTGACTATTCGTTTGTACGCTTGTTAGTGATATAACGCCTGTACTTCTAATTATTTAGTTATACTTGTACTATTAATTTATTAGGCCAAGTGTTGTCTACATGTACCTGCTGACGAATAAGAAAATTAAAATAGAAAATTATATTTTCTAGATTGGAGATGTTGATAATGAATTCAATGTCAATAAATACTTTTTCATTTTAAAAACTGTCAAATTTACAAGGTCGTGGATATTCCAGTGAAATGCTGATAGGTTTCGAAACACGCGTGACCGAGTGCAGTTCCACTGTTGTTATTTTTAGTCACGTAATCAATTAGGAAAAACATGTTTCAGGATTTCCGGATGTGCCTGAAATCTATGCTTAAAAATGTGAAATGGGTTGACTTTAAATCCAAACACAATATTTGAACAAAGGATATTTTTTGTGTTGGCTAAGCTATAAAAAGGGGTTTTATTGTTCTCTTGTAAATCCGCTTTTTTAGGTTATAATAAAAATATGGAGAGTAAAAAATAATATTTACGATTATTTTTATTCTTCTATCTACTAGTATGCGTATTGTATTTATTTATGTCGTATTTGTTTATTGGCGCACACCACCTAACAACAACGCAGGAATAAACCAACTTTTCATTTTTCTTATTTTTTTTTAAGTTTTTATACCAGCAGGACTGGGAGGGTAGTGCAATCCCAGTCTGCCAAATTACATAAACAATCTAAAAGAAAAAAATAAATAAAATGTGATAACGTAGTAGGTAGTTACTCGTATCTAATTAAAACATAAAATGAAAATAAAATTCATCACAAAAATAACAAAAAAAATAAGCATATATTATAATTAAATTAAACACAACAAAAAATAAAAAGATATTTTAGAATCATCCATCAGGGAGTTCGCATCATCATCTGCATCCATCGCTTATTTAGTGTTTGATTTTTCATTTAGATTGTGATTTCCGTGTCCTGTTCCAGAAGCTGGCATATAGGGTGTCCCAAAAGAAAGTTGATATTTATTTACGCAACTTTTCCGAGGGGCGCGGGGGGTATGTCAATCAGTAGTCTGGCTCTTGGGAGTTTAGTCGCTATGAAGCATTTCTCGCGACTCGCGAGCGACCGCGCGTTGTGCGTGCGTGAGTTTTACAAAAATGGTGATTCGGCGATTGTGGCGCGTAGAAGATTCTGCAATATTTGAGTTTTTCGTCAATTCAATGATGCGCCAAGTATTCCTCTTAATCGAAAATGGGTCAAAAAGTTTGAAGAGACCGGTAAAACGCTGGCAAAACCATAATCCGGGTGACCAAGGTCATCGAGAACGGTAGAAAACGTAGAGAGTGTTTATCAGTCTTTTCGTGACGACTCAAACTTTTCGATTTTCTTTAAATGTGCATAGATACAGTTACAGAGCATTTTGTACAAAAACCTAATGCTGCATCCCTACAAACTTACTGGCTTTAACCAAAGAACATGGTTCCAGCAAGACGGAGCAACATTACATACGTCCAATACGTCTCTGCCATGAGTTCGTGAAATTTTCCCTGGCAAATTGATCTCTAGGAAAGGTGATATCATATAAAAAATTTTACTCTTCGATTAAATGAATGCCGCGAACGTGGGGGTTTACATTTGGATGATATTATTTTTCAGAAATAAATTCCCAAATTGTGTATTTTAGTATTTTGTAAACATTTTTTCGATAGAACCCTTACTTTTTTTTAAATCGATCCACTAAATATCAACTGTCTTTTGGAACACCCTGTATATACACATACATTCCGAACAACTCATACAGGACTCATAGAAATCGTTGTCTCCCTTTACTATCATATTAAGAAGATCTAATCTAAACGATGTTAGAAAGAGAAAATACCGTGCTTTATAATCTAATCTAAAAAATTAGCCACAAAAGAAGTAAAATGTAACTACACCTTTATAAAACCAATGTTTCGGAACGCAATTTAAAAAAAAATGGAAATTTTGGAATTTTTTAAAAATTATTTTCACATGGAACCACAAAAAAGTGAGGTGACAATTTTTATGCAAATTTCATAACTTCAGAGATAAACATCTTGTTTACAGAAACCTCGACGGGCGTGCGCACTACAGCTTTTACCTCAATTGGATAAAAGGCATAAGAAATTAATTTTATATACGTAAATATTGAAACTTTAAACTAATCAGAAGAAAATTCGGTCAGAAGTATACAATGAAAAATAAAGTATATTCTTGGTCTATATTACCAACACCACTGCCATAGGTCACCCCAAGTTGTTCGCTACGTTTGGTGATTTAGCAGGGTTGCAAAGGTACATGGGGTGAGGTTTGTTGGAGGCAGGTGACCAGGACACACTGAACTCCAGATTCCTACCCACCCCTTAAACCCTTTTTATTCCCAAAACTCTCCTCTCCTTCTTTCCTTGAAAAATCCTCTACACAGCATCCCCAAAGATGACATAGGCCCTGAGCAGAATTATTTTTTCTCAGGGCCTCCTGTGTGGAGCTCATGTAAAAAAAATATGTATATATATAAAATATATATATATAATAATATATATAGATAAATGAAATAATTCAACTTTGTTTAAACCACTTATATAATCCGACCGGTTTCAGAACAAACGTTCCTTCTTCAAGGCAAGCGTAAACTAATTTGACAGTTTCGAAATATGGATGGGAGCAATGTTTTATTGTGGTGGGGGTGGAGCCGTTGCTAGTTATTAATGTAGAGTGGGTGGGTGGGGGAACAAATCCATGATTGGGCTATAAGACAATATTTTTTGTTTGTTGATAATAAATTCATTATTTTTAAGAGATTTTTTAATTTCCAAGGCTTCTAAATTATCTAAACGTTTAAGAAGAAGGAATAAAGAAGAAGAAGGAATGTTTGGTCTGAAACCGATCGGATTTACTCATTATATAAGTGGTTTAAACAGAGTTGCATTGTTTAATTCATCTATAATGGATAACCACAAAGTGATAGCTTCATTCAAAAATATAATGATATTTATAATTACATTCGGATAAATAAATTAATAATATTACTTGCATTGTTCATCTATCTAAAACCAAAGTTAGTAAGTAAGATCTTTCAATTTCCATAACGTTATCACCAGTAACTTAAATGTTATCCAACGTAGGAAAGTTTTGCTGGCAGGTTAAGTATTGACAGTTAAAATGTCTTCTCGGATTATCTCAAGAAGACACTTGTTACATTACGATTAAGTAAGAACTTCATTATTCAGAATTGAAAAGTCAATTGAAATATCTTAAGCTGTTGAATGGTGTGGTTTGAAGACAAAATCTTCTGCTCCACATAGATTATTAAAATGAAATTGAATTTATTTATTATTTATTTATTTACGGACTTACGTCCAATTTAAAACTAAGTGTCACGAAGTATATTAAATTGAAATAGCTTTATTTGCTTGAAACATATATGTTTTTTATTGCAAAGTTTTTTTGGTGCCAATAGGAAGCATTATAAAAGTAATGGAGGACCCATATAATAATTTTCAAATCCTTAATTTAATAATTTTCAATAACCAAACAGACTCCTGTACCAAACAGAAACATTTTAAATGGTTAAGAGGAGTGGCTAGGCGACCTCTTTCATTTAAAACTTTGGTGTGGATTTACGGCCAAAATATCTAACCAAATTGAATAATTATTTTTCTAATGAAAATACATTGGAACTATCTAGTTCAGAAATATGTTACTTTATTTCTTGATGTTTTACATTATACAATATAGGATTTAAAAATTAAATTTTGCGTGACTTTGGTGGCAACTTTGGCATTTATTTCCAAGTTATTTATACTGACGACCGGCGTGGTCTAGGCTCTTGACTCACAATCCGGAGGTTGCGGGATCGAATACCGGCGTGGCAAATAAATTTTATTTGATTAATTTATGTTATTTCACAATTCATTAATTTAAAATAATGCATAATATAAATTTGCGGCACGTTCCAGAGTGGAAGATTCTCTCAGTATCACCCGTTGTAAGACCACCATTCAGAATTGAAAAGTGGCTTGAAATGGCTTTAGCCATGTTTGTTGACCAGATCTGAATAGTTAGATATTTCCCTACCTTCCTCTTCCTCATCTACTTCCCCTCCCTTCTTCTTCTTCTTTGCGTGCCGTATCAGGTCCCCCCGACGTTGGCGATCACTCTTGAGAATGTCTCTCTGTCTTGCGCTGCCCGGAATAGCTCCTCCACACTTCTAATTCCGGTCCACTCTCGTATGTTACGCAGCCAAGACATTTGTCTCCTACCAGGCCCTCGGCGACCCTCTATCTTGCCTTTCAATATCAAATGGAACAAGTGATACTTCTCCCCTCGAAGTATATGACCCAGATATGAAATTTTCCTGATTTTTATTAATGTAAGCAGTTCTCTATCTGCTCTAGCCCGCCTGAGAATTTCTGTGTTGGTGATCATGTCGGTTCATGGGACCTTGAGCATTCTCCGGTGAAGCCACATTTCAAAAGCCTCTAACCTGTTCATGGTATTTACTTTCAAGGTCCATGTTTCACATCCATAGAGCAAGACCGACCACACATAACATTTTAGCATTCTCTGCCTTAGTTTTAAGCTGATATTGTCATTGCAGAAGAGGAATTTCATTTAAATGAACGCAGTTCTTGCTGCTTCAATTCTGCATCTAACCTCCACATCTGGGTCAAGAGTCTCCGTGAGAATACTGCCGAGGTATCTAAATCTTTCCACCTTTTCGACATTGCAACCATTTAACAGTATCACTGATTCAGAGTGATCTAGTCGTCCAAATGTCATCCATTTAGTTTTATTGACGTTGATTGTTAGGCCCAGTTGCTCACCAGCATTATTAACAAGATTTAATAGGTCTTGGAGGTCATCGATACAGTCAGCTAGTAATACAGTATCATCTGTGTATCTTATGTTATTAATGACAACTTCGTTGATCTTCCCCTCCCTACTACCTTCAATCTCACAACTCACATTGTACCACAATTGGGGATGCCGGAGTCTCGTTCGGATGACGGGAGCAGCTGGAACTTTTGTCAAGTATTCACATTAAAAAAAATGAACTGAAATCTAACATTCTAAATACAATATAAATGTGTTGTATTGTTCTATTGTTATATATTTTTTAATTATTTATTTATCAGTTGTCTATTTGTTAATGAAGAAAGCTTTTCATTTAAAGTATACCTACGTTTCGCGTTTCAACAAAAATATACAATTAATCCAGTAAAATACATCGATTTAATTTTCAATTAAGTAGTATTAGTTTCATTATAAATTGTAATCAAAAATATTTTTACTAAAATGCATTTCCAAATCAATAACAAAATTTGTAGTAAAAAGCCAGTTACAAAATACAGATTATTCCATTCTCGCGTTTTATAAACGGATCAGTTCAATTCTACAAAAGGAGCAAGTCAATTCAGAAGAAGGAAGTTGAATATCTTTAAGAACAAAGAGATCCATACATTCCGTCTTTACAGATTCATTAAAATTCTGCAAATTCCGCACAATGGGCGGTCATTATGAAGAGTTTATGATCTTTGCACTTCCCCCCACCACCAAGTTCCCGTGAATTCTGAGAAACGTTGAAGTGCCTAACATCAGTTAGTGTGTTATTTCTTTATTATAAAAGGGCTAGTACTATTCTGAGCAGGGCTGTCCAATCTTGTGTAGCCAAAGGGCCTTAAAACTTTTTTGACGGCCTCGTGGGGTATTGCTCTGGCAATCTGCAATACTTAAAAAAATATAGTATATTTGCGGCATGTTCCAGAGTGGAAGATACTCCTAGTATCACTCTGGTGTAAACAAATAGCGACATTAAAAAGAGACAAACAGAAACATCTATAGAATTTAGCTTGCGAGAGAATGAGATAGTATAATGGTCTCCTCTTTGTGCGGTGCTCCGTAGCCTCCCCACTCTTGTCTACATTAGTTTTCTGAAGGATTTACTTCTACCGCGTGTGAATTGCAAACTCTGTTTTACATTAGCACCACACAGGAAACCCTGAGAAAAATTAATTTCCTCTAGGCCTATGTTCTCTTAAAGAATGAGAGGGAAGGAAGTAAGAAAGGTATGAAGGGTGAGTAGAAATCTGGGGGTCAGCGTGTCATATGAATCCGTCCCTCCAACTGTGGTGCAAGGGCGTGGATCGAGAATCCGGATGGAAAGGTCAAAAGGTCTCTCTCAACCAGTCTCTCTTGGTCCGGCCCGCCACGCCACCACCAGAAGGAGGGCAGACGCATCCACCGCCAAGACCTGGACAATCCTTGCCACGTGAACCCGGGCACCCCTGTTACGTCACAAAGCGTACCACTTGAGGTGACCGATGATAGAGGTGTTGGTTACCAAGTGGTTCGCTGGGCGGCGGGCGGTACCAAGGCTTCCGATTTATTTTTTGTAATTTAAAAACACATTAGACGGCCTTTAAAAACACGTGGATCTTGCTTTGGTTAGCCCTGATTCAGAAAAGCGCCCTCTAGTAAACGTGACTACGGTGAAGGGAGGAGATCTTAATAAGTCATAAAAATGTGTCTTCATTCCCGCGCACCTTGTATCGCACGTTAAATTTAGGGAAAGCGTTTTTTATCCGTCTGAGACTTTTCGCAAATTTTATTCCGGGAATAACTTGCAACTACGTGGAACGTTATTCGTGAGTACTGAATCAGCATATTATTTTATGGACTTTTTAAATTAGGTGTTCTGCCAGTTTCGTTAATAAAAGACATTAAATTCTGGTTAGACATTATAATATGTTATTTTTGTTGTTCGAAGAAAAATGATTAATATATTTGTATTGCAAGAATGGTGATTCGGCGGTCTTTTTGGATTTTCAGAGACACTTAAATTTATTGTTTGAAAAACTGCTAAATTATCATGATCGGCCACAATCAATCAGAAATGTCACCCACTTGTTTATTTGGAGAAAAGTGCAGTGTAAAACGTATTTATTTTACAAATATTATTGTAACATGTGAGAATAACTGTCACATCATCAGTGGTTTGAATATTATGCAGTTCATTGTGAATTCTAATTTAGTTGTATAAAGTGGAAAACTCATCTGTGCATGTTTCAAATTTACAAAGATTGTAGGTACTGATCTGAATTTTGAGTGGATTGAAATGATTGGGAGGCCTCCTACGTTGCATAGAACAACATAAAAGGTTAGTGAATCTGTTTTTTCGGTTGAGATTTTGTTAGATTGCCATTATTTGTGATAATTTGATCGCGCAAGGTAAAATAATGATCATCCTTGTGAGTATTACGCTCCGGGAAGTCACACCCCATGCTCGCATATTATAATACAAATACTAAACATGTTTTGTACAATCTGTTACCGGATAAATTTTGAGATTTTCAAGGCCAAAGGTATTAATGATTTTTGAATGTAGCTATTACTTTGTGGTTATCCATTATAATAAAATGAAACAATGCAACTTTGTATAAACCACTTATAAAATGTGCAAATCCGACCGGTTTCGGAACAAACGTTCCTTCGTCAGGGAAAGCTTATACTAATTTGACAGTTTAGAACAATGTTTTATTAGGGTAGGGGTGGATCAAAATAATGAATCTATTATCAACAAACAAAAAATATTGTCATATAGCCCAATCATGGATTTGTTCCCCTACCCACCCACTCTACACTAATACCTACCCACCCAATCTACATTATTAACTAACAACGGCTCCACCCCTACCCTAATAAAACATTGTTCTAAACTGTCAAATTAGTATAAGCTTTCCCTGACGAAGGAACGTTTGTTCCGAAACCGGTCGGATTTGCACATTTTATAAGTGGTTTATACAAAGTTGCATTGTTTCATTTTATTAATGATTTTTTTGGGTGTAATGACGTATTGCGCTACCTTTTCTTTAGCAGCGATACAGTTTCCGACAGCGATATAGTTTCCATCGTCTGAGACACTGTAATGCTTCGATTACACATGTACCCTGATGACACATTGAAAAATGGCTAAGTTTCTGGTTGTGGTCGATGTTGGCCGGGATTACCTACCAAAAATGTGTGTCATTAATGCACATTATTTATTACAAACCAATTATTGGATAATATACGAAATTTTCATAATTTTCCGGCCGCACAAATTCACGAAATAAAGCCAACATAATTTGATAATTATTTCATTTATAAGGTAGTGCTCATTACTAGAGGTAGCAACAGATGGCGCTGCTTGCTATGTGAGTGCAGAAAGGCGCCGCCTTTTTTGACGCCATCACAAACGAGTCGTTCCTTAAGAGGGAATAACCAGACACAACCGGAAATATGTCATTTTTAAATAAAACTCCAGGCGTATTGACTTTTTTTCCACAAAAAAGTATGAGAAGATTTCAAAAGATTGTTCTTTTATTTAGTAAAGGTATGTTTTAAATTTTGGGAAAAATAATTAGTATAATAAGGTTAAACCGTAGGTCGTTGGCAGATTTGTTAAATTTTCAAAAAAAAAATTGTATTATACAACACATATTTCAAATCATATAATCATGCAGTAAAATAAATCAATAAATTATCTAGGAATGCTACTTTACATAATTTTAATTTTAGGTCAAATACAATCTATGAAAACAGATCCGAGCACGTGTTTTGTGACGAAAATACTTCAGATTGTCCATTTATCAGTTTTTTTTTTTTTTACATTTTTATTTTTCTTAGACTTTTTCAAAAATTCCTGCTTATGATCAAAAAATATATAATTTTAATATTTTTATCATCACACGCTTGAGCATTTTTGAACATAGGTAAATATCAAAGCAAATTTTTATTGAAATAAAACCGATGTTGAGTTATTATTTTAAAATGCTGGTACGGAGAATAATTAATCTTTCTCACCGGGACCGCCCTGTACTGTTCCAAGGGTACAATTGCAAGATCGTCTTTCGACGAAATTAAATTCTCGGATGCTGGTTAATCGCTTTAAATTTTGTACCTCAAAGGATAAACCACACATAGCTATAGACTTAGCTATGGACTCACGTGGTTTACCCTTTAGGGTAGAGAATTGAACATTGCACAATCAAGTTTATTTTTGTGTCGAATGAAGCAAACATTTGAATATGACATGTGACCATTTTGTATACTTATTTAAGTCCGGATCGGTAGTAAGAGTTAAAAAAGCAGTTGATGGTTTCAAAGGGAGACAAGTACGAATATTAAAAAAACCGATTATAATCTAGCGAAAATTGTCAAAAACCTATATATATATAAATATTAATGTATGTTTGCTTGTTTTCTTGTTTGTTTAAGCATAGACAATGTTTGAAACTCTCAAAATATCTTCTTTTCACTGTTTCTGGATTATTACAACCCCATGACAATACATCTGAAAAGTTTTTTAATCACCGGCCGACACCGATCACCGGCCGACATCTTGCATAATCGCTGCTGAAAACCTACCTGCTACCTCTTTAATGCCCCGAAACAGCCTAATAATATAATATGGCGAAGGACTAACAACAAGAAAATCAATGAATATACGTCTGTGGCAGAAGCATTACTCCATGTAACATATCAAAGACACCCCGAATCCATATGCAATTCTGAGTCTACATGTGATAAATGCGATCATATTCAAAGCATGAACAATATGTACACAGATATCGTGGAAGCCCTAAGAAAGGCTGCCGACATTGTATTCTATCGGGAGAGCAATCAAAGCGAACCAAAAACATATCGTCACATTTCCGGGTGGAATCAAAATGTCAAGGAACCCTGCGAAAAATCCAGATCGGCATTGATGACGTGGATTCAAAACGGGAGACCATCACAAGGCCCCATTGCGGATGAAAGAAAACAGAAAAGGAAGGAGTTTAAAAGAGCCCTCAAACACTGCCAAGCTCTGCCGAACAAACAAAGATGGACGAAATCGTAAAATCGCTTGACACAAAATAGTTTGCTCAATTCTGGAAGAAAAGCAACAATCTGATCAAACCAAACGCTCTAATCGCCAGCCAAATTGACGGGTTCACAAATACGGAGGAAATCGCCAGGACATTTAGAAGAACCTTTGCAGATATTTCTGGAAACGAAGCACCGACTGCTCCTGATATTATGGAATATGATGGAAAAAACGTCTTCCTCTCTGAAAATAATATAATGAAGGCTATCAAAGCTACTAAGGCCGGTAAATCTCCGGGACATGACAGTTTAAGTATTGAACACATAAGGTACGGAGGTAGATAAATACCTAAACTACTAAACATTCGGTTCAATGCAATCCTCAAACACAACCATCTACCGAGTGCAATGACGAAAACCATTATAACCCCGATCCTGAAATCAGGAAAGCCCGATATGACCAACTCCAGCAATTACCGGCCAATATCCCTGGCAACTATAATTGCAAGACTATTTGAAAGGGTAATTCTGATTGAAATAGAAGGTAAGCTCAATTCTAATTACAATCAGATGGGCTTTAAGTACAGATTACCCACTAATATGGCAATATACTCCGCTAAGCAAATAATAGAATATTACAATAAACGAAAAACTACTGTATACGGATGCTTCTTAGATCTGAGCAAAGCGTTCGACAGGGTCTGTCATAAAACCTTATGGGAGAAATTGAAAGCTAGAAATATACCTACTATGTATATCAACACACTATCCCGATGGCACTCTCAGCAGGAAAACTTTGTACGGTGGGCAAGTACGTACTCCCAACCGATATATTTGCGATCAGGAGTAAGGCAAGGAGGGTGTATGTCCCCAATCCTGTTCAATGTATACATGGACGAATTATCAAATCGCCTGGACACCAGGGCGGGCTGTCGTATTAATAATTTATGCCTAAATCATATAAGTTATGCGGACGACATGATTCTCGTAGCTCCATCAATCAAGGGGTTGAGAACATTATTAAAAATCTGTGAAGAATATGCAAATGACCACAACATGATGTACAACCCCAAGAAGACGGAACTAATCGCATTCCACCATGGAAAAAATCCCGAGAAAATGCTCCCTGTAAAACTTAATGAGGAAAATATAAACGCATCTAAGAATGTAAAATACTTGGGACACATTATTACTAAAGACCTCTGGGATGACGGTGATATTGAACGACAGCGAAGTATCAGTATACTGTCTAATATGATTGCCCGAAGGTTCTTCAAATGCAGTAACAATGTAAAAAAAACATTGTTCAATGCATTTTGCACTAACCTATATACATGTGAAACATGGTGTCACTACCGTACCAGCTCAATAGAACGACTCCGGATCCAATATAATGATGCTTGCAGAATTGTATTTGGATACAGAAGATACAGCAGCGCATCTTAAATGTTTACGGAGCTAGGACTGTACGGATTCGCCGGTCTGATGAGACACCGGGTCACTGGAGCCAGGATGCGGCTAATGGCTTCCGATAACACAGTGGTGATCGCAGCCTTCCAACACCAAGCGCCACTCCTGAGCGAGCGCTGGGCCCTAGCTTGCTCCAGACCACGTCCTACATTATAATTGATTATTTATTTTATTTCTATTATGGCTTATGTCTTTTATATTTGTTTGTTCTATTTACTTTTTTTACTTTATCTGTTGTGTAAATATGTACAACTTTATGGGACGTGTGGGATTGCACTATCCTCCCCACATCCTGGAATAAACATTATTATTATTACAAAAACTCTTGCAAAACTGTCAGCCATGTCACACTTTGAGAATGAAATTTTGCAAACCATTGATTGTTCAATCAAAAATCAATTTTCGAATAAACTCTTCAAATTAATGAATTTAATTAAAGTACTCACCTATGATACTCACCCAAATCGAAAACTTTGAATTGTGAGTATTTTCAATTGGTACTTATGTTAGGCACTAAATTTGATTAATTTTTCTTATAATATATAAAAGATGAATATTTGTAGTATTCGTAAAATGATAATTTGTACAAAAAAATTGCAATAGGTGGCATGCGAGCTGTATGAAAGCTGAATGTTCCGGGACTGAATATATGGAACGCGGGAGAGGGGAGGAAGAAGGGGAAGGCAGGGAAGATGTAGGTGGAACGCGTGAGAGGAAGGGGACATGGTAGGGGAAGGGGAGGCGGAAGGGGAAACAGTGAAAGGTAGGTAAATAAGATTTTTTCTGTTTTAACTGGCATTGCAACGCATGCCGGAAACTAACTAGTATTTAATAAAACACGGCTCGTTTTTAATAAATCGACGACTTTCGTAGTCCAGTGGGTAAGACTCTTGACTCACAATCCGGAGGTCGCGGGTTCGAACCCGGCATGCGCAAATAAATTTTATTTGATTAATTTGTGTTATTTCACAATTAATTCATTTAAAATAATATATAGTATATTTGCGGCATGTTCCAGAGTGGAAGATACTATCAGAATCGCCCTGGTGTAAGACCACCATTCAGAATTGAAAAGTTGCTTGAAAATGGCTTTAGCCGTGTTTAGTGACCAGATCTGAATAGACAGGTACTTCCCAACCTTCCTCTTCCTCACCTCCTTCCCCTCCCCACTACCTTAATCCTCACAACATACCCCAATTGGGGATGCCATAGTCTCACTGGCTCCAGACGGGAGCAGTTGAGATTCTTGTGCGGTATTCACTGTAAAAAAAAAAAACAATAAAATACTTCTTTCAATAATATTATAAATTATTTTTAATATTATTTTTTTATTTTATGCGGGTATCGTAGCATACGCAGGGCACGCTCCTGATAATCATTCACTTAAATGCATAATAACAACCAAAATATAGATATTAAACTCTTAACCAATGATACAAGATGATAATTGTATGTTTTGTACGCAATTAACTTAATTACTACTCGTGAAATGGGTTGTGAGAAGATACAATAATATATTATGTACTAAACTAACCCATACCAAATAATACTCTTATTTCCTTTATTTGCACCAAAACTTTAACCCTTAGCAATGACTTGAAAACGAAACCGTTTTCAAATATATGTAGATTTTTTAATAAAATGAACTGTCTTGGAAAAAATATAATTTATTAGAGTGGATATGGCTTTTCAATTTATTATTATAATCAAATTTTGCTGAGCTCGGTGCATAAATCCTGGCTTACTTGATGATAGAGAGATATAACCAATATTGGCTGAATGTATGCGGAATTTTAAACAGAAATATGTTAAGTCATACTTAATTGAAATAGCATATGTAGTCACTCAATCATGAAACGTTTTTTTGATGTTGAGTGAAGTGTATACTTAAAAATATTGAACGTAATATGTAGTTTTGTGGTTAGAAGTAAGATTTAAAGTCATCATTTATAATCCTAGCTTGAATTGGAATGACACCAACATGCGAGCAAAGATGCACGTGATTATAGGAACTAAGAACTGGATCCATTATAATATATCGATCAAATAAAATTTCTAATTATTTATTACTACATTCATTATTTAAAAAAAATCATGGTTTCTGACGTTTCCATGAAATTGACGATATTTTTTCATCTGTAGGAGTCAGACTGTAGGCTTGGCTACGTGCTAAAGAATTATTCTGAAGTCATTGGAAGTTATCCACCACCTACCGGCCCTGGTATAAGCAACAGATGGTTACTCCTTCAGGGCTCTCGCAAGGACTCTTAATTGTTTTGAAAGAACGTAGCTACATTTTGTTTAGAAATAATCTAGACCTCCAATGTCCATGCAAACGTTGTTAGTAAGCAGTATGCAAGTGTTTGAAGTTCAGTTACCGGCTGGCTATCACATCAGCCTTTCCGAGGCGTAAAGAAATGACATCTACACAATCTACAGCAGGGGTGCTCAAACGGTCGATCGCGATCGACCGGTCGATCGCGAGTGCTTTTTGAGTCGATCTCGAGAAAAATTTGCCGATGTAAATAGATCTATTCCAAGTTTTTATTGGACAAGGAAGGAAAACATTATCTTATTCGAAGTGCGGTTATAAAATTTTTGTTGCAGACTATGCATGTGCTGCCAGAATTAAAAAAAACATTTTCATTTTCTGAGTGTAGTATTAAGTCGCCGCACACAGATTTAATATTCGAAGTGCAGTTATAATTTTTTTTTTGCAGACTATGCATGTGCTGCCAGAATAAAAAAAAAACATTTTCATGTTCTGAGTGTAGAATTAAGTCGCCGCATACAGATTTAATATTCGAAGTGCAGTTATTAAATTTTTGTTGCAGACTATGCATGTGCTGCCAGAATTAAAAAAACATTTTCATGTTCTGAGTGTAGTATTAAGTCGCCGCATGCAGATTTAATATTCGAAGTGCAGTTATAAAATTTTCGTTGCAGACTATGCATGTGCTGCCAGAATAAAAAAAAAAAAACGTTTTCATATTCTGACAGTGGTTACAATTCGCCGCATATAGATTTATTTTAAACCAGTTCATAATGTGAAATTTCTATTTTAATATTTCGAAGGCAAACATTCTCTTATTCGAAGTGCAGTCATAAAATTCAAGTTGCAGACCATGTATGTGCTGCCAGAATCAAAGAAAAACCACTTTTATGATCTGAGTGTAATTTTAATTCACCGCATACAGATTTAATTTAAACTAGTTTTGTGTTCAGAATGTAAAATTCTAATGATGGATTCATCTGCTGACACATTTCGAAAGAAAAACATTATCTTATTCGAAGTGCGGTTATAAAATTCTAGTTACAGACTATTTATGTACCGCCAGAATCAAAGAAAAACCATTTTTATGTTGTGTAGTTTTAATTTATTAATTTATTGGAAGAGTGTCCGTCACATGCGATGTACAAATGGCCGTAAAATGAGGTCGCAATAAAAAAAGGATTTCAAAACCCCCCCTCCCCCCCCTCCCCCCCCCCGACGCTACAGCCTTTTTTTTTTTTTTTTTTTTACATAAGCTCCACACAGGAGGCCCTGAGGCAAATAATTTCCCTGAGGGCCTATGTCATCTTTAGGGATGCTGTGTGGAGGGTCTTTTAGGGAAAGGAAGGAGAGGAGGGTTCTGGGAAGGAAAAGGGTTTAAGGGGTGGGTAGGAATCTGGGGTTCAGTGTGTCCTGGTCATCAGACCTAAACACACCTCATCCCATGAACCTGTCAGGGTCGATCGATCGGTGTCTAATAATATTGAGGTAGATCGCCAGCAGTTCAAGTTTGAGCACCCCTGATCTACAGTGTATTTATCGACTGAATAAAATCATCAGCCAATAAATTGGTAGTTCTTAGTCGAAGTATGATACAGTTAAATATGACCGAATCGGATAGGAACATATTAGCTCAGTTGGTACAGTTGCGCCCCGGCAGGGCGAAGGTCCTGGGTTCGAGTCCCAGATTTGACGTAGCTTTTCCTTATTTTACTGTTTTCTTATTATTGATTGTTTCGCTAATACTGTCTTCATTTAATTAAATATTTACTACAATTTGAGGTTTCACTAACTACGATAAAAAAAAATAGTGTATAATTCACACGCGATAGAAGTGACACTAGAAAGTCGCTGGATGTTGCTTTTTTTTGCCTGTTTATTTTAAAATGGTTTGAAGATTGGATGTTGATTTACAAAAACTTTTTTTTTTGCATTCGTAAGATTCGAACCTACGTCCGCTGGATTTCTCGTAAAAAAACAAAGCGGCCAATGAACGCAGACCTATCGTCGTTTCCGTTTTATATCTCAACCAATAGGAGCCTTGAGCGCAGTTTGATGCTTCGCAAGTGTCGTAGTGCGTCAATTTCATTTCATCCGAATTTCAAATTACTCTAACGGTTCTAAAGAAGTTTCACTTCAAACAATGTTTAATTTTCATTCTTCCACGCACACATTTTTTAAATTCTTTAACATGCTTTTATAATAAAATAATTAGTCTGTGGACAGATTATGAGAAGACACACAAAGATTTAAGTAAGACACACGTTGGAAACAGAAATAATATTTATATTTAATATTTATAAAAAGGTCAGAAAGAACATTATTTATGATTATGATAATGGGACAAGCTTACGCGTGTCAACGCCTACTTTGAAAAATATTCTTTACCGTACATACCAGATGAACATGAAAAAGTAATTCACATTAAAAAACTTTTTAGCTCCGTTTTTTTAAAAGTTCGGGTGCTATTTCCCAGTAGCAAAGAAGCCGGATGACGCGGAGTGTTGAGCGATCGATGGGATATGCAAATGGAATGTAAAGCTAAGACGTGTTGAAGATTAGGTAAACGTTTTGATGGATTGTTTATGGTGCAACGGAGTGCTTTGGGCGACAGCTTAAGTACCCACCAACGTTTGGGAAATAATATGATTGAAGCTTATTGATTACGATAAAATATATTAGGTAGAAAGCATAAAATCAAATATATGATGATATGGACTTCCTCCCAGGCTTCTGAATTACGAGTCAGAAGGGATATGAATATTGCTATATATTACTTCGAATTGATTTGTCTGTTTTGAGAGCAAACACTTCAATGGGGCCAATATTTCAGTATAAAAATTAACTGTAATTTCAATATAAGTGTCATTTTCATGTACAGGATACATGCAACTAATAATTAATGTGTTCTTTAAATACATTTGTTTTAACTTCGATTTTGTTTTCTTGAATGATTGCAAATTTTGGAAGTGGAAATAAACTAACTTCCCGGTATCCGATCGAGCTGAAACTTGGCAGATTGAATGGGTACCACCTTTCCGCGAACTATTTATTGGATAAGTGGTTCGCTGCGTTCGGTGATTTAGCAAGAGTGCCCAGATTCACGGGGTAGGGTTTGTCTAGGTCTTGAGTTGACTGGTTGAGGGATACATTTTGATCTCTTCAGCAGGACTCTCTCAGAACATCGCCTTACCGAAGTGGAAGGGAGAGATTCATATGTCCGTCACCCCAAGATTTCTACCCACCACTCATACATTTTTCCATCGCATAACTTCCTCTCCTTCCTTTCCTTAAAAGACCCTCCACACAGCATCCCCAAAGTCATAGTGTGTAAAACTGGAGACATCTGAAGAGAAAAAAAGTCTCTTAGAAAACCAGTAGTAAACATAACCATTTATTCTGCCAGGCAGCCCTTATGGTACTGGAAAGTAACCGATGCGACTCCAGACTGGTGATGAAATGCAGAACCATTCTTACAGAACTCGCTACCATCAATAAAAAAAACCCTGATATGGGTACCAGGACAAAAGGGTATTGAGGGCAACGAGCGGGCTGACGAACTAGCAAGGAAAGGGGCAAAAGCACCACTTGCTGGATCTGAGCCGGCCGTAGGAGTAGCAGCTTGCCACACCAAATTACATATCGAGAGGTGGGTCAAATCCCAGCACTCATAAATCCAAAGTACTCATAAACGGACCCGACCCCAGACGGACCAGGAGACTACTCGATATGGACAGAAACTCGCTGAGGGAACTGGTAGGCCCACTAACGGGACACTGCCATCTCAGGAGACACATGCAGCTGTTGGGACTATCCAATGACAACTCTGGTGAA
Organism: Limnephilus rhombicus; assembly: GCA_929108145.2. NCBI lineage: Eukaryota > Metazoa > Arthropoda > Insecta > Trichoptera > Limnephilidae > Limnephilus > Limnephilus rhombicus. The sequence goes on from OV815278.1 coordinate 41,357,029, forward strand.
CTTTATTAAAGGGACTGGGTTATTGTTAAAGGATTGAGGTAAAATGGGAGAAAGTACAATGGGCCCGTGGCCTACGTACTCACGGGAACTAATGGTAAATCGTCTCCGTTTTAAATAAAAAAAAAAAAATAAAAATAAAGTAGTACTTACACGATTTAAGATTTTCACGGCTAAAAATTATCTTGATTTATGTAGAATTATGGCGTGTTTGCACTTCCTACCTGAGGATGGACGCTGTAAGGCCCTCCGTTCATGGAGATACTTACAATCTACGTAATTGTGACAAAACCACAAGTACCATGCTGATATACTACTTTTTAATCCTAGTCTCCGTACACGGCGCTATCCGAAATATACTGAACTTGATCATTTTTCACGTGCAGCCGTGGAGTTAACACGCTGTCAAGCGATATCATATGACTTTTTTTCCAATATCAATCCATGCCTTCTCCACTAAATCCTTTCTTACGTATTCTGGTAAAGTATAGTTATACAAACATGCATTTTTTTCACTTCCAGAACAAATCTAATATTACTTTCATGTTCCGACGCCATTCTGTCAAACGTCAAAAGAAAAATAATCAGACACAAATGATGCGACGCGTCGCGCGCGATCGGCACTGTTGGTGTCGTGATACTGATAGGAAACCGACGTGCGCGTATCATACGATCGGCGCGTATGATACGCGCACGAGGATCGAATATCTTGTAAGTATCTCCGTGAACGGAGGCACTAACGCTGTGCTGTGATGGACACGTAACTTTGGCTGAAAAGGAAGGTAGCGAAATACGGTATAATGGCCCCAAAATTAATAATGGTAAGAAATGTTTAGATTAATAACTAAGAACTGGATTTTTTAGATAATGATAATTAACAAAAGTGTAGATTCGGATATTATAATAAATATCTTACTTAGAAGTGTGAACGAACAAATTAACCAACGTTCATTCCCAATTTGGGTGCCCCGCCCCGGGTAACATTTATTGGATAACCAACAATTCTCTGATAAGTGACTCCAAGTGGTTCGCCACTTTTAGTGACTTAGCATCTGTGCCCGGGTTCATGGGGTGAGGATTGTCTAGGTCTTGGCTAGGGATGTTTCTGCCCACCATTTGGGGAGATTGGTTAAGGGAGACCTTTTTACCTCTCCGGCAGGACTCTCGACCCATGGTCTTGCGCCGCAGTGGGAATGATGAATTCATAGGTTCGTCACACCTGGACACCAGTTTTCAATCCACCCCTCATAACTTTTTCTTACCAGATCTTCCTCTCTTTTCTTTCCTAAACGCCCTCCATACATCTCAAATATGACACAGGCCCGAAGGGAAATTATTTTTTTTGGGGCCTCGTGTGTTGAGCTTATGTAAAAAAGTGCGAAATTATGCGATATAAAATACAATACACTAGCTGACCCGCCACGCGTTGCGGGTGCTAACGCAACGCATCTCCATCTACTGGTTGGTAACCCAACCTTTATAACCAACATATGGTCCCTCTACATGTTTTACGTTTAGTTCCTATAGTACAGTACAGGCCCATTCTGTGAGAAATATTATTGTAACAATATTGTCTTTCAACACCTATATTATTTTGTGTAATTTATAAACTTGTTAACTTCAAGACCAAATGAGAATCAAAATTTCAATTTAAACAAAAACACCTAAATTAAAAGTAAAGAAACAATAAATAAATAAATATATAGGGGTTATTGTATCCCATAATTTGGTCAAAACTAAAAGATCACACAGATGGCATTTCTAAGATGTCACTTACAATATAAAATACAATCATATTTTAATGAAAACGGGCCCTTAAATGGAATGAAAACAATAATTTTGTGATAAAAACGATTTCTTTCATATTTATTTCATAATTATTTGATAGTCACTTTAATATTGTATAAGAAAGATTCGCTTTAATGTAATCGCTTATAAATCTTTATTTTTTTCATTAAGTTGTTTTTTACAGATATTTAAAAAAAACCTTAAGGATATATTACTTAGAACCACATACTTCGCTTTCTGTCAATTAATTATACAATACGTCATTATAGGATGGGGCGGTACATATACAAATCAAACACAAACAATTTACATATCACAAAAACTAATAATAAAAACAATTTAAAAAAAACCCTACTCATATTCGTCAGAACTTTTATTCAAACAATTTAAAGTCAGAAAATTAAGTGCATTTTACTTTTATCATGCAACATTACAAATTTATAAAGATAATATAAAAAATCAAGTTGCACCATTTAAAAATAACAGAAGTCTTAGACAAACATCAATACTTCCCACTCCAAAATGTAAAAAAAAATTGGACAATTGAGTCATAAATATCTCGGAGCAAAATTTTTTAATTCATTACCAGAAAAAATTAGAAACATGAATACCAATATAAAAAATTTTAAAACTCACCTTAAAAATTATACTGAAAACTTCGTTTAAATGGTAATTTAAATGTGATATAAATAAACTGAATGATATAAAAAAAGCAATACAATAACACCCCCCCATACACACAAGCCTTGCTTAATTATGGGGGTACATCAAATATATCTACTATGTAATTAAATACTGTATAAAATTTATTTGTAATTTATGTACCTTCTATTACTAATAAAAAAAAAAAAAAAAAAAATATATATATATATATATATATATATATATATATATATATATATATATATATATATATATTTTTTTTTTTTTTAATTTTATCTATTGTTTAAAATGGTATGAACTAATGATATAATGAATGATAACGTTTTATTTGATCTCTCAACACTTTGATGTTAATTCATTTATTTTTATCACTTTAATAATTTTCTCCGTTTATCATTTTATTTTTTAATTTTATTATTTTGCTTTTACTTAACTTTCTGGTAATGACCGATATTTGCGTGTGTTATTTTTATTAAATTGTGAAATTATTAACCCCGATACAGGCGAACCCTAGTGAGGTTAATAATTACATGCTAAAAAAAAGTATTTAGATTGCGAAGAAGCAATAAATAAATTAAAAAAATAAATAATGGCATCTGTTAATTTGCATACAAATCAAATCCACACTGCCCGGTTGCCAGCCTGCTCATTTTATATATTATACATTTCAACCAATTTACACAAAATCTTGACAAATTACATACCTAAACTTTCCTCATGAATCACTCTATATATTGGTGAAAACCGCATGAAAATCCGTTCATTAGTTTTTGATTTTATCGCGAACAGACAGACGGACATCGCATCGGAGGACTTTAATTTATAATATGTAGTTATTATAGTTATAGTTATGCGATACAAAACACAACACACATGAATTTCTCCAAGCGCAAAGAGTTATGTAAATCGGGTCTTATTGACGAATCCCAAATAAAAGAGGCGATGCACACATATATACATAATTCGATACGGTTTCTCAACCTTAAATATTCCACTTTCCGTGGGTGTAGGAGTGTAGAAGCTATCAAATGTGCAATGTGCAATGTGCATCCTCTCAGAGACGGATTGCGCGATGTTCATCTGCATGTGAATGCACATGGCATAACGACATCTGCACAAATAAGTAGCGTAGACTCACAAATGCGGATATTACTCCTTAACCGGATACCGACTGGTACCAAATCCGGTCAAAGGGATAAGTAGGTACCATTGGCATGAAGTAAGCAAGATGCTACTGTTAAACCAAAAAAGAGACACACAACGCATAAGTTATTTTTTTAATATATATTTTTTTTTTTAATGTAGCTATTACTTTGTGGTTATCCATTATAGAAAAATGAAACAATACAACTTTGTATAAACCACTGATATAATGTGCAAATCCGACCGGTTTCGGAACCAACGTTCCTTCGTTTAGAAAATGTTTTATCAAACATTGTTCTAAACTGTCAAATTAGTATAAGCTTTCCCTGACGAAGGAACGCTTGTTCCGAAACCGGTCGGATTTGCACATTATATAAGTGGTTAATACAAAGTTGTATTGCTTCATTTTTCTATTTTTTTAATATAATATGGCGACCCCGCATTCCCACTTTCAAAATATGACGTAACTAGGGATGCAACGATATATCGGAAAACCGATAAATATCGATATATCGACCTCTAAAAATATCGAAATTTATCGATATCGACGATACACCGATATCGATATATCAATATCGAAAAACTCAATATATCGTATCGAAATATCGGATGAAGATAAAGGTGAATTTGATTTTTAGAAGCACCATTAATTTTGGCTCACACGCAAATAAAAAGAAAAAAAACTGACGGTGACGACGAGCTTACGTTATATCTTTCTGCTCCTGTAAATACTCTAAACGTAAACATTCTTGAAATATGGCAAAAGATGTAAGGTGTATATCCCAATCTTTTTAAAGTGGTAAGTGTTCCTTCTGAACGTCTTTTTTCAAAGGCAGCAGCCACTATAACTCAAAGCAGAAACCGGCTACAAGGAAGCAGACTGTTAAGCAGACAAAGTTACTATTTTAAGTTCGATAGCTGGTATAATTTTTTTTTTTTAATAAATTTATGAAAAAAAACTTATTTTATATACCTAACCAAATTTTGTGATTATTCACGTAGGTAAGTATAAAAAAATATATACATACATAGTTGACAAACGTTTGATATAACTATTACTACATTGGATTTCTATAAACTTTAAAAAAAAGAAAAAATATCGACATATCGGTCTAGTAGGCACTAATCGGTCTAACATCGATATCGACTTACGATATATATCGATATATATCGATATCGATATTTTTAAAAACCTTGCATCCCTAGACATAACCCCGCATTTCGAAATATAATATTCTTCCAGTATATTGATTAATAAATATGAAATAGGTCAATACATCAAGATTTTTTATATTTACATTGTTTGTAATGTTATGCATAAATAATTTTTAATTTTCTGAGATGTATAATTACGATACAAATACCATATAAAATATAATATTAAAAATAAAACACAAATATAAAATGACTATGAGTAATTTGTCTGTGTCATATCCGTCTTTCTGTGTATTTTATGGATTTTTATTGCAGTTACCTAAGCAATTTTGATTTTCAATTTGGGAGGCGGGAATGGGTACCGCCGCCCCGGGAACCTTTATTGGATAACCAACACCTCTGCCATAGGTCACCCCAAGAGGCCCGCTACGTTTGGTGATTTAGCAGGGGTGCCCGGGTTCATGGGGTGAGGTTTGTCTAGGTCTTGGAGGCGGATGACCAGGACATACTGAACCCCAGATTCCTACCCACCCCTTAAACCCTCTTCCTTCCCAGAACTCTCCTCTCCTTCCTTTCCTTAAAAAAAACCCTCCACACAGCATTCTCAAAGATGACATAGGCCCTGAGAGAAATTATTTTCCTCAGGGCCTCCTGCGTGGAGCTCATGCAAAAAAAAAAAAAAAGTTTTGTACTAAGTTTACAGTAATATAAATATTGTTAAATTGACCTGCTGATAAACTGTTGTGGTAGTTTAGCGGGTGCTTGAAATGAAGAATAAAATTTAAAAAAAAACGCTTCAAATTTTGAAGATCTAAAGCTTAAAGCGATTTAATGAAAAATTTAAAAAAACTTATCTGGTTCTATTGTTTAATGGTTCTTTAAAAGCTAGGTAACACATTTGTTGGGAGATTTTTACTCTATTTTAAATTAGTCGTACTTTAATTATTATTTTTAATTTATAAACTAACGTTTAGATAAGATTTTTATGCATAGCACAAAGGGTAACAATTATTATAAGCAATAATTATCAGCCTGAAACACTCATGAACATTGAAAAATCTTCCGAGAAAAGATACTTGCCGCCAACGGGACTTGAACCCATGTCTTTCTGATTGCCGGTCAGCTGCTCTTGACCACTGAGCTGTGGGGGTTTATCAAATACCCGCCAAATAATTCAATATATACTAGTGTTTCATTCAACAATTACTGCTTATTATATTTTTTACACCTGAAAACAACCAACTTTATTTTTGCGTCGCTAGGTGGCGTCGAGACAAATTATGTCTTCATTTATTGGGGAAATACTTAAACTTGTCAAATATTAATTATTATTTTAATAAAAATAATAATTAATATTTGTATAATAAAATAATAAAGTCAAATATTAATTATTATTTTAATAACACGGGTTCAAGTCCCGTTGGCGGCAAGTATCTTTTCTCGGAAGACTTTTCAATGTTGATGAGTGTTTCAGGCTGATAATTATTGCTTATAATAATTGTTACCCTTTGTGCTATGCATAAAAATCTTGTCTAAACGTTAGTTTATAAATTAAAAATAATAATTAATATTTGACAAGTTTAAGTATTTCCCCAATAAATGTAGTCATAATTCGTCTCGACGCCACCTAGCGAGGGATTTAACACTTACAATGTCTCTCTTGTAAAAATAAAGTTGGTTGTTTTCAGGTGGAAAAAATAGAATAAGCAGTAATTGTTGAATGAAACACTAGTATATATTGAATTATTTTGCGGGTATTTGATAAGCCCCCATAGCTCAGTGGTCAAGAGCAGCTGACCGGAAATCAGAAGGACACGGGTTCAAGTCCCGTTGGCGGCAAGTATCTTTTCTCGGAAAATTTTTCAATGTTGATGAGTGTTTCAGGCTGATAATTATTGCTTATAATAATAGTCGTACTTTATTAAATATTTTTAGTCACGCCTATTGGTGTCGCGAAACTGCGACTCCACTGTATCTTTGGCGGTTAAGTGCTGCAGAGCAAAGCGCTATGCAACCCTGAAGGACCAGTCCCGAAACTACTTGATCGCCAAGTTACAGGGACGATTAAATATGCATACACTCGCAAAACCTGATGGATAGTCAGTCGATGGTTCAGATCTGGGCTTTTGGAAAATAAGATATCTAAGCCCAGATTGGAAAAGGGAAAATAGGATACACCGTTGCCGATGGAGCCTCACTGGTCTTCAGGTTGTGGTGTACACTTCACAATGTTATATTTAAATTTCGAAATCGTAATATTCTTATAGAAAGATGTTATGATATATGATATGATATATGATATATGCCCTGTCTGAGATGTTAATTTACACTGAGCTCCAAAACACACTGTCACTTCTCAATAGGAAGGTACTTTTTCTTGCCTTTTTTCATGGTGACATTTAGGATGGGAATGTTAGATGGAGGGATAATTTCAGGATTTTGACATATGCTACCACCAAGTCTGCGAATGCATACCTAACCAATCCCAATATATAATGCGCGAACACCTATTACTTGCAATTTTTTATTAATATTAATGCACTACCTCTAATATTTGAATGGTTCGGTTAGAAAATTAGGAAAATTAGCTGAATTAAATTGTTCTCTTTATTTGCTAATAGATATCTAGACATAATCGTCAGCGGTGGCAATGCATCGCTCATTTGAAACGTAGACCAGGTTATGTTAAGTAAGGTTAGGATAGGTTTGAATTTAGTTTAGTAGGTACCGACAAATTTTATGCTGGTCTTTTGCCAGGTACTCCGTGGTCAAGGGGTAAGGCTCTCAACTGGCGATCCGAAGGTCGCGGATTCAATTCCTGGCGTGCGAAAGTAAATTTAATTTGATTGATTTGTGTTTTCACAATTTAATGATTTAAAATAATATAAGGCATATTTGCGGCACATTCCAGAGTGGAAGATATTCTCAATATCGGCTTGGTGTAAGACCACCATTCTGAATTGAAACCTTGCTTGAAATGGCTGTAGCCATGTTCGGAATACCTGCCCTGGTACTGCAGAGGTGCGCTGCAGAAATAGCTCCAATTTTGACGAAGCTTTTTAAAATGTCTCTCAAGACTGGCTCTGTGCCCTCTGGTTGGATAAAAGCGGTTATCGTTATCGACCCAATCTTGTCTGATTACGTCTAAAAGGGATCGAAATGAAAATCTAGTCTCTTTCAACGGAAGCAATCTTCCGAACAGGCCCTCCATTGATATGCTTGGTGTAACCCTAAGTGACCAGCTCAGGTATGGGGGCTCCATCGAAGCCAGAGTAAAGTTAGCCTCCCAAAAACTGGGCGTACTGGACAGGGCCCACAGATACTTTAATAGTACACAACTGCTAACCCTGAACAAATAACAAGTGCGCCCCACGGTTGAATTTGGCAGCCACCTTTGGTCTGGAGCTCCAAAATACCTGAAAAATACCCTCGACTCTGTGCAGAAACGGGAGGTCCGTTTGATAGATTCTCCCATCTTAACAGACGGATTGCAATCTTTAGAGCACAGGCGTCGGGTGGGAATGCTATCCTTGTTCTACCGGTATCACAATGGAAGATGCTCAGAGGAACTAGCATCATTGATCCCTTCGGCACCGGTGCATAGTCGGGAAATACGCCAAGCGCGTGCTCAACATTTGTACACAGTTGACATTTGTCACATGAGAACAGGTCGTTTCTTCGACTCGTTCTTGTGTTCAACAGCTCGGCTGTGGAATGATTTGTCGGCCTCTGTGTTTCCTCCTTCCTACAACGTGGGTCTCTTCAAGACCAATTTTCATTCCTTCCTTTCCTCTAAAAGACCCTCCACACAGCATCCCAGATGACATCGGCCCTGAGGGAAATTATTTTCCTCATGGCCTCCTGTCTGGAGTTAATGTAAGCTTCACCTTCTTCTCTACCTTCAGCCTCACAACATACCCCAATTGTGGATGCCATAGTCTCACTGTCTTCATACGGGAGCAGTTGAGACTCTTGTGCTGTATTCATATAAAATATATTAAAAAAAACTGGGAATGCCATAGTACCACTGGCTCCAGGCGGTTTGGAGCAGTTGAGACTCTTGCACGGTGTTCACATGAAAAAAGACAAAATTGAGAGCATCTTCCACTTCACAGACTCTAAAATTATTCTAATAAGTGCGTTCGATAACACCTCTTCGAGTGCTGTTCAATTTAGCAGCATTCGAACCTACGACCTCGGGAATGTAGTAGGAAATTTTTATCAGACGAGAAGCTTTCTAGTGAAATTGATATCAATGGTATTACCACGTTTGAACGTACGAGGAAGTGGGTACCGGTACCAACTACATTCTTTAGATGATCGGATAATGCAAATTGAACAAAATATATCCATTTCTTTCCCACAAGATATTCAAATAATTTGACGCGATCTTGGCAGTCCCCGGGGCTTTCATATGAAAAATGGTTGAATTTTTGGTTGATTTCACTCGTAGATACTCAATTTTCTCTATTGGATTGAAGTGATTATTTAACATAATATTATTATGTTAATACCTACATTATCCCGATCAAAAAAACCGCCTTGGCAATCCCAGTCCTTGAGGCAAGCTTCTAAGCCGAATTTAATGTGTCTTTACCTTACTTGGAATATCGATTCATCTTTTAACCACATTAAAGCGAGTACTTGGAAGGAGTTTTTATTACAGGAAGAATAAAAGGCTCTCAAAAACACTGTCCCAAATGGGAAAACTAAACCCACCTCTTCCGCAAATTACAATATTGCAAAGGTCGTTCAGAATTGATAATGTGAATCACTTTGATACATCAAAGTGATTCACATTATCAATTCTGAACGCACTACAGTGCGCAGAACTAAATTTATATTGCATACACGTTTGTATCGAACGAGAAACGATTCATACTAGGAAAACAAGTTGATTTACAGAATCCAAATCGAAAGTTAACAAATGCGAAAATAATTCGTCAATTTATTTAAAGTACCATGAATTAAATAAAGGAGACGATTTTTGAATATTTGACAAAATTTTGCCGTTACATAAATAACTATAAATTCGTCATTTTGTATAATTTTTTTTATTTTTTTATTTATCTTTTTTATCTGTGGCCTCTGATTTCGATCCAATCAGCTGTACTTTCATCATGAGAAGCAAAAAAAAAACTATAGGTACAGGACTTGAAAAAAGGCTTAGGTACCTCGTAACAGATAAATCGTCAACTTCCAGAATAATTTTGACGGCCTTCGTGGTCGAGGGGTAAGGCTATCGACTAGTCATCCGAAGGCCGTGTATTCAAGTCCTGGCATGCGCAAGTGAATTTCATTTGATCGATTTATCTTATATCACAATTTAATCAATAAAAATAATATAAGGTATATTTGCGGTATGTTCCAAAGCAGATCACGCTCTCAGTATCGCCCTGGTGAAAGACCACCATTCAATATTGAAACATTTCTTCATATGCGTCTTGTGATCAAATCTGAATATCCACTCTATTTGTACTCCTCACCTTCCTCTTCTCTATCGCCTTCCCCTACCCACTACCCTAATGGGGGATGCCGTAGTCTCGCTGGCTGGAGCATCCCCTATTTACATTAAAAAATATATTTAAAAAACAATAACAATCATGCTTTAAAATCAATCACTTCCACAAAACTATAAAGTAAGAAGATTAATAAAATTATGATTATTTTTGTTAGAAGGCTCACTTTTTACATTTTATGTTTGTTCAATACTATTCACACTTACTTCTGGGGTATTTTTTACTAAACTGACTTATTCCGCGAACGTTTTATTGGGAAATCGCAAAAAAACTGATAAATGTGTCAAATGTGTGATTTTATGTCTGTGTTTTTTTTTTAGTAATAGATTACTTTTAAATATTCAATTTGGATTTATTCTGTTGAAAATTGGAAGCAGTTAGTTTTGTATAATATTAATTCATAAAAATAAGGAATGGATATTCTTTATCAAGAAAATAGGTAAGAGTTCTTATTAGCAATGGGAGAGTTGTAAGTTGTAATGTATCATAATTAGTGTATGATTAATTCTCATACTGCTTTAGTTGTCTACGGGATATTCGGGTCTCGTTTTAGAGATGTGCCGAAATCGAAGTCGGGTGTGCTCCGCCGCATAATGCGGGAGCCCGTCAGACAAAACCTAGCTTCCAGTTTGTAAGTAAGTCATCCTAAACTATATTTGTAAATTAAGATAAGTCAATAAACATTCACTGTGGTTTCAAGAACCAGTCCTTTAATAAGCAGATTATAGTTTTTTTTTTTCGTATTATCAATTATTTTACACATTATAGTACAGTCCCAGTACTGATAAATAAATAATGTCACTGAAGAGAACATTCAGAGATACCTTATTACTGTCATACATGAAAAGAAATAAGATATTTCACCTTTTTTTGGAATAAGTATGTTTTGTAAGACGATTCCTGGAATAATCCTGTTATGCAACCAACTGTCTTGGAATATGCTAATTTTGAAACGCCATATACGCCATTTTGGAGGCCATTTTATCAAGCGACCAAATAATGCTTTATTTCTATTGACTGAAATAATGGAATGAGCCTATTTTAATAGTAACATTAACCCATAATTAGGCGCATTAGGAAAATCTCACAATTATTCGCATGGGGTCACTGCTGACCCCAAAGAAATAAATGAAAATGGAGTGGAAGAAGTAAATCAAACGAAGTACGTATTATAAAAAGTAAAAAAAAACACTTTATTATAATTAAAATCACGAATGACTTTGACTTTAAACAATTAAAAAAATAGCTCCTAATTTCTCTTAAAACTACATTTTTTTGTATAACCGAAATCAATGTAAAAAAAAATTCAGACTCATCAGCAGATTCACCAAGTCTGCATCCAAACGAAGAGCCCTGAAATGTTGCTCAAAAAAAATTTTACCAAACCTAAGGCACTTATTTGGTACTTTTTTGTAAGTTATGTAATTGGTCGCATGGGGTCAATACCCAAGAGAGCAGCGATACGGGTGTACGTATTGGCTTTCTGACCGCGACTGATTTGCGTAACATGCGGAAAGGTAGGAAGCTAGAAAGAGTCGCAACACAAACAATTTTGTTTTCAATTTGAAATGGTCTTGACCCCATGCGTCTAATTAAGGGTTAAACAATATTTTTTTAAGAAATTTTCTATGAGAATAGATAGCTATTGCAAAAATTTTGCATTCAGAGGTCAAATTTAATAAAAATTTAAATAAGTCAATTTTGCGAAAACACACCTAAATTTATGTTTCCTGATGTGAATCCTGGGACAAAGGGGTAACAAACTGAGATTAACCAGATCGTACCTGCTTATTTTCTCAAACAAATACAACCGTAAATTATATTTATATTTTTAACGCAGGTAACAAAAGCCGAGGTGGAACATAAAAATAAAAATGTTAAAAATTTTACGTTAGATTTTAAAATTTCAGAAGGTTCTTTTCATAAAAGCTCATTAAAAACATGCCTGAATAGGTCCATACTTTATGTCGGCAATAGAAGGAAAACAGATACAAGGAAGATTAATTTGTTTGCATAAATCTCTGCTGTGGGCTACCGTGTGCCAAGTTGTATAAAAAGGATTGTTGATTGCCCGTGATAAACACATCGGCACACAGTATTACCGTACAACAATATATTATGTTTTAACGTAAATATTAAAAAAAGGTTAATTGGGAAATTTCAGAATAACTTTCTGTGAAGGTTTATTCGCGTTGTGACTTTGAGTTTTATAAACGCCAGGAGGTTGTACAAGGATAAAGAATAACGTTTTTAATTCAACCCACTGCGAATGAATAGCTCATCAGGCTTTTTCCAACTTCTTCGGTATAAATAAAACGTTGGTGTAATTAATCCTGCTTTTAATTCTTTACTTGTCCTGCAGAGCTTTACTCTCCTTGATACAAATCCATTTCCAATAATCCAAATTTTACCGTCGCCCAAAGAACCATTTATTGGATAACCAACACCTCTACCATATGTCACCCCAAGTGGTTCACTAGGTTCTGGTGACTTAGCAGAGATGCCCAGGTTCATGGGGTGAGGTTTGTCTAGGAATTGGCGGCCGATGCGTCTGCCCACCTTCTGCGTGGTGGGCCGAATTGAGAGAGACTAGTTGAGGGAAGTATTTTGACCTCTCCAGCCAGAATACCTCGACCCACCGCCCAGCACCGCAGTTGGAGAGATGGATTCATACGTTCGTCCCTCCTGGACACACTGACACCTAGATTCCAGATCGCTGCCCACCCCTGATACCTATTTCCTCCCCAGAACTCACTCTCCTTCCCTTTTTCTAAAAAGACGCTCCACGCAGCATCGCAGCATAGTCCCTCTCATTAATTACTACTGCTGACCGTTAAACTACATACATATAACTATCTATTCTAACTACATCTTTTGAGAGACCTACACTACAAACCTTACAGTACTTCAAACAATATTTCGATGTATTTATAACGTAGGTAAGCTATTTCAAAACAAATTATCTAATTTATTGTTGAATCGTGGGGGTTTATTCGCTTGAGTATTTCGTGATGATGGGTGGTTGAGTTTGGAGAATTAAACTGAAATGTTATTAGTACAGGCTGTTAAAACTTAAACCATATTTTAGGAGGCAGTTTGGTTATCTTTGTCTAACGATGTGTTTACCTTTATACAAAGAAGAATGTTAAAATAACTGTCGAAACAAGTGGAACTATCGCAACCCCATCAATTATAATACTACCACTAGCGTGATAACAAAGCATAGTGTAATATTTTGTTTCTGAATGAAGGACTCTTCACGGAAATACAATTTTTTTACCTATCTGAAACATTGTGGCTAAAACTCGATAAGTTTTCAATATTATATATTTTGTTTTAAATCGTCGTATTTTGAACCATGCATCGGCTTCTGGGTTGAGCCCGAAAGCAATAACCATTTTACCATGAAGCACGTTAACATACATTTAGATTATATCATTAGAATAAAAGAATTACATTTACAAAGGTAACAGATTACGTATGTCTCCCCGGATCATAATGTAGAATGGTTACGATCCATGACTACGAACCCTGAGATCGTGATTGCAAATCCCGTGGTGCACAAGTATATTTTATTTGATTAATTTGTGTTATCCACAATTTAATCATTTAAAATAATATATTCACATTCCAGATCTTTAGGTACTTTCAGTATCGCTCTAGTGAAACACCGTCATTCAAAATCGAAGCCTTGTTATGGCTTTAGCCGTGTTTGCGGACCAGATCTGAATAGTCAGGTACTTCCCCATCTCCCTTTACCCCATATCTTTCCCTTCCGAACTGTCTTCAGCCTCACAACAAATTTCAATAAATTAGTTACCCCATAGTTCCATCGGCTCCAGATGGTTAGGAACAGTTGGGACTTATATAATAAAAAATAAAAACAATTGTACAAGGTTTTTGAATATAACCTAAATGGTTATATTTTTTTGCAGAAAAATGGTGTAAATAACAAAGTGTCCCTGAAAACGAAAGTAAAGTTGGTTTTTTTCATAAAGGAATGCCTCTATTAAAGGGGAGCGAGGTCTAATAATTGACATTTCCTGTCGCCACAAATAAGTTAAGGGCAAAATTGTATCAAATGATCATGATCTATTTTTACCTTCTTCTCTTTTATTTGAAAGACACTAGAAGACAGCGACTCTATTACCCTGAATACTCATAGGAAATATTTACATTTGTAGAGAAAATTTATTTTTCAATAAGTAAATAATATTATTAGGTCAGTACTTGCCATAAATTTTATTGCTTCAAACATACCACATGTGAATGGAATAAACCGTAAATTTCCGAGAAACTATCCAGGAAACAAATACTAATAATAATTATACCTACATTCCGGTGGAACTTTTTTTCATACAAAAAGATAGCATCCAAATATGGGAATAATTAGTAAATTGAGATATAAAGTCGATAAAAATGGATGAAAATAATCAGGTCTGAAAATAAAGTATTCGATGGTTAGAGTATTGTCCCGATACGACAAAGGTCCTGGGTTCGATCTCAGGTCGTGACCATTACCGTTTCATCATTCGTTAAGATTTAAATATTATTATCTTTTTATTTTTCTGTGATGGAATAAATTGTCTTAAAAATTTTCTATTTCCCAATTTTTGTGAGACAATTTATTGTCAAACTATCAACGCCTCCTGTGATAGAATATTATTTTTAATAGATTTCTATTTCACTAAAGGATGTAAATCCATTTCAATGAATATCAAGAATTTGTTTTATAATAAATGTTGGATAAAACTTCTTTTTTCCACAGCAAGGACAATCATCCCTTATGAACTTTACGAATTTAACTCTTAAAATTTTTAACTACGGATAAACACGTTTCAAACAACATCAAAAAAGGACAATAAAGTAATTTAATTTATTGTCTATTTTAAAGTTTGTAGAAATTGTAGATTTTCGTTTTAAATTAAGTTTTTTTTTTTAAATTTAATATTGTTATTGATAAAATTTAAAAATCGATATATTTGCGATTTAAATATCTGCTGTGCAATAATTATTAGGCGTGACAGTTTTTCCGCCTTCCAAAGGCAATATGAAACTATAATAATGTATAAGGAATTGTACAAGTTGTCATATTGAATTTTTTTGGACAAAATGCTTTATTTTTAATTGTCGATAATTGTAGTTTTATTTACCATGTGAAGTTTTCCGAAATTTGTATTGTTTAAATATGACTAAAGGTGTTACTACTTTGTATTGTTTAAATTTGTATTGTTTAAATATGACTAAAGGTTTGTTAAAACGGGGCCATTCATACGAGTAATTTGGATGACGCATAATTATTATATTAACTTGAATAAATCATTGTAAAATAATCTTGAAATATTATCATCTATTAACTAATCAATAAAAATGTAAAAACTAAAAGTATTTTTCTTAAACCATATTTTCAAACAAACAAAGGAAGGTGGTGCATAGCGTGAAATCAAAAAAACGTTTTCTAGTAGTTCCACGTTTTTCAGTACTCGACATGTTAATTTTGCAATCCATGATGAGATGAGATGAAGATTTCGTATGTAAATTCCTACTTTATTGCCAGGATTCTTATGGCTTTTTGCCCGCGGCGCCCCACGTACGTGTGGTAGTTTTGTTCCGACGCCCGAACGAGCACATGTTCATTTATCAGTCACAAATCTTATTGGTCGCACGTGGTGAATATAAATAAACCGGCAGACACGTGGCCTTTATTCCTTTAAAGAGTTTTTTTTATCCGATTCACATTTCCGAGAGAGAAGAGCGTAAATTTAATTTAAAAAATAATCGTTTTCTATCGATTTTAACGTTTGACTTTTGGGAAACGCGTTATTTTGAGAAATTAGCATATCGAAATTGGATAAATGTGCGCCTACGCAATTTTCATTAAATTATATGGAGTATTGGACCGCTATTGAAGAAAAATTATGAGATTTAAAAATCTATTTAAAGTAGACGCAAATTGATTGAATTTGAGTCAATTTGTTTGGCAAAGATAATAATTCTACTCTGCCTAATTTTATTACGTCAAACAAAACGAAATATTTGATTTTTTTATTCAAATCAATGTAATTCAAACCATCCAAGCGTGAACCAAAAAAATGCCTAATCGAATTCATCATTGACGTAAGTTAAAATAAATTTAAATTTGATTTTATATAGGTACATAATTGTGAGGTAAAACCATCAAACTAATTCAACAATTTCACAATATAATAAAACAATTATAAAAGTGACTAGCAGCTTAAAACCCGCTCCGCAGGATTTGGTGCTAGGCCCTGCGGCCGGTTTTTGGTTCAGCTTCGCCCAGTTTGAGTGTAGGTAACTCATTTTATAAATACGATAAGAACTGATTCCGAAAATGCCAGTTCCTCGGATCCACTCAGTTAAAATAACCGTGACAGGCAATGACGCCGTATGTACCTAATATCTCCATATCTAGTACTTATACCTAGGGAAGAAACGTCCACATGCGAGCTGCTGACGTAAGTGGCGACAACTTGTGGGGAATTTTGAATTTGGGAGGCGGGAATGAGTACCGCCGCCCCGGGTACCTTTATTGGATAACCAACACCTCTGCCATAGGTTTGGTAATTTAGCTGGGGTGCCCAGGTTCATGGGGTGAGGTTTGTCTAGGTCTTGGAGAGAGGTCACACTGAACCCCAGATTCCTACCCACCCCTTAAACTCTTTTCCTTCCCAGAACTCTCCTCTTCTTCCTTTCCTTAAAAAACCCTCTACACAGCATCCCCAAAGATGACATAGGCCCTGAGGGAAATTATTTTCCTCAGGGCCTCCTGTGTGGAGCTCATGTAAAAAAAAAATATCTTGAATTCAAAACCGAATTACAAAAAACAAAAAAACAGTAGTTTTGTTTGAAATTCCACCTGCACAGATGTTGTTTGTGGCGCAACGTGTACGCCGTGGCGTCAACACGCACTCGAAACTGGGTTCTGAAATTCAACCACGCAGACGCTGGGGTATTAATAACGTTCGATTCATACTGAATTTATTTGCGACCGTAACCGGTTTCAGCTTGTTAAGGCCATCTTCAGACTGGTCGCAAATATCTTAAGTGGAAATAAGTTTTATATTTGTTTTATTATATTATTATAATGGAATTCCACCACCAGAATCAAAAATAGAAATATCAATAATTATGACGGATTTTTCTGGTCAAATCATGGCCTATTACTTGGACAAGGCGACTTTAGGTGCGACTTACCTTGCGCTATTTAATTCTGTGATTTAAGCCCACTATCTTACCGGATAGCTTCTGCGTTTGCTTTGACGGCTTTTCCTTGCACGACCAACGTGAAATCTCCCCTCTGGAATTTTCTAAAATTTGAAGATTTTGTTCGGCATCAATTCTGATGGCATTTTGAATACCTATATGCTAGGTGTCTCACCTGTGATTGTTTTCTAAAGAGCAGGGGTTTAATACAAAGCGTAAGAAGAATTAATTATATTCAATTCGGTCCCATAAGTTAACTTCTACGCCTTTCAAAAAGTAACAAAATTTTATATTAACAATTAAGTGCTGGACAAGATGTTTTGGCAGCAGGACGGCTGGGCCGACACCACATCCCTCATCACGAGGAACTGAAGAAGGTGGATTTATACCCAGTGGAACTAATTAAATTTCCTATAGGCCTGGTGATTTAGTTGTGAGGTTGATGATTATGATGAACTTAGAATGGAAGGAAGCACAGACTCACTTAGTTTTGGCACCCAGTTCTTAGGTCTTTCCTAGTGCAACCTTTTCTACAATCGGTCTTACTTCGTTTAGCCGGACATCGCTTAAAAGTCCACACCAAGCAGCACATTAATACGGCCTAATAAACGCTAACTGAATCCTTTGTAGACCAAAAATCCTCTAGTCTGACGATATCAGTAAAGCAGCCCGTACAAGGTGAATCAAGTCAACCGCTGACAGTGACAAGGAGTGATGAAGCAAAGGGGGGCCTTTGTCAAACACTAGACTGGGAATGACGATGAAACTATTTTAGTATTAGCGAGCCAATGCTAATTCCCATTAGTGAGTAGTTATTTATTATTAGATTCAGGCATATCACTGTAAGTTTTTTTCTTACGCAAGCATTAGAGTGTGGGTGCGCAATTTATAATTCTGTAATAGGTAAAAGGGTAAACGTCTTCTTAAGAGGATGCAACGAGTAACATTTTACATCCTAATTACTTCAGTAATTAATCGCCAATACTAATTATCGCTATGTAGACGAATACGTGTTTTAGTAGATAGTATTGTTTAACTTACAGACCTCGAATTCAATAATTCCAACAAACCAATGAATGTTTTTTTAGACAACGTTTTTTGCTGCCCTCGATGTTTTGCAATAAAACCTCCAAAGAATCAAATATGACTTAGCTTAAGCAAAGGACAATATATGTTATTTTTTGTTTATTTTGTTTTCTCCACACACGGGGTCCTGATGAAATTAATTTCCCGCAGTGCCAATGTCATCTTTGAAGATGCTGCATGGATGGTCTCTCAAAGGAAAGAAAGTTTCTGGAAAGGAAAAATGTAAGAGAAATGGGAAGGAATCGGGGGGTCAGTTGGTCCAGAAGTGATGGACGTATTAATCCATCCGTCCTGCTCCTCCCACTCTCGTCTGCGGTGCGAGGCGATGGCTGGAGATAGTCCGGCTGGAGAGGTCAAATGGTCTGCTTCAACCAGTCTCTTCTGATCCGGTCCGCTACACAGTAAGTGGGCAGACGCATCCACCACCAAGGCCTAGACAAACCTCACCCCATGAACGCGGGTACTCCTGCTAAGTTACCAAACGTAGCTAATCACTTGGAGTGACCTACGGCAGAGGTGTTTTATTTTCATGCACTCAAGAACTTTATTTGATTTACCTGTACTTTTGTGTAGTTATATGAAGGCACATTATTACAGTCCATCTAATTAAGGACAATGCTGTAAATCTAATAATATTTTTCTATTCTGTAACCCACAGATATAATTTTTACACTATATTCTAGCTTCACAGGATCGCACACAAAATAGGATAAGAATTTAATTTTTTTAATGAATAAGAATGTGAAAAGTAAACTTCTAACTTAAATAGGTTCCAGTATTTATTTAAGAAATTATTTTTCAAAGTCAAAATATTTTTCAAACTTTGAATAAATTTTTAAAGCCAATACAATCGGTACGCGTGACGTCACACGTACCTCGGGTTTGTCGGTTAACAGTAAGGCCATTCCTTTGTAATGAATACTTAAAAATAATTTATACCTATACCGCAACGGTGACCCGTGTGCGAGTGCGCGCAAAGCGACAATATTTACATGTTCAGAATCGGTGTTTATTGATCGATTCCTATATGAATATATATTTTCACAACTTCAATAGTTGCAATTTTTTTAAACTTTGTGCCGTTATTTTAAATTAAATGAAAATGACGAACTTTGTTTACACCACAATTCATAATAAAAATCATCAACACGTTAAAAAAAAATCTTCAGTAGCATTGGACTTCCTTATTCTATTTACCTACAAGTCTTATAACATAACATCCTATTCTATCTATAATCGTAAGGATATAAGATAATATAAATAAAAGCCAATGTACCGGTAGTTGCTCTTATCACAAATAAGTCGTATGAATATATTCAAAATAAACAATATTATTGTGCTGAGATTTTCTACCTAGCCCTCACTTGATTGACTACGATAATGCTGAACCTGTCTGCTTCCTGATAACATAATCCTCTGCCCTTAGTCCTACATCCCTGAGTCTTTGGATCCCTTGAGGAAATGATAAGCTCTTCATAAAGGACCCAAGGCCGTGATCTTGTTCAACAGAATGGCCGCTGAGCGAATTTTTAATTTGCATTCATTAGAAAACTTCAATTAGACTGGGAACTCTTTGTCGACTTCTAAGTTCATATCTTTATCATTTCAGTGTCTTTATAAATGCAAATTTTATCCCCAAACCACAATAGCTTGGTATTCATAATATTCTTTAATGAAAATTTTGCGAAAACTCGGAATCGTTTTGGGTATGAATAATTGCTCTTTACTCTAGAGCTTATAAAAACAAATTTATGAAGAAAAATTATATTATTTAATCAACTGTTTTTCTTCTGAGAAACATGCATAATATACTCATAAAAATATGGTAAAGTTATTTCTTTTGTAATTTTCTATATTTATATAATATGAAACGGCCTGCGCATGATGAAATATATGGATCAGCACTTAAAAAAAAATACAAAGAAAATTGTTGTCATGTATTTACTTGTTTAACAAATTCGTGGAGGATATACCGGGTTGCGTATTTACATTTATTGTAATGCATAAATCACCTTACAAACACTACCTCGTTTCAGTCGCCTACGCGTTTCGTTGCTCTATCTGTTTCTGTGAGGGTGACGACCGTAATTATAGAGGGGTTAGCAGAGAGGATGAACCGCGTTTTTTTTTTAACTGAGGGTGGTCCACGTTTTATTACTTAAAATTTTTTTTTATTGAAATTTTTTTTAAGTAAAAAAAACGCACGTTTTTTTTTTACTCGAAAAATAAATTTGCAATTTTTTTTTTTTGAAATATAAAAAAACGCGGTACATCTTCTCTACTAATCCCTCTATTACGGTTGTCACCCTCACAGAAATAGATAGATCAACGAAGCGCGTAAGGCGACTGAAACGAGGTGGTGTTTGTAAGGTGATTTATGCATTACAATCCCTACCGCGTTTCAGTCGGTAGCGCGACTGAAACGCGGTAGGGATTGTAAAAACGCTACCGGGTTCATGGGGTGAAGTTTGTCTAGACCTGGATGGATGCCGATTGGGAGGGATGGATCCATCTGTCACTACTGGACACACTGACCTCAGATTTCTACGCATCCCTCATACCTCTCCTTCATTTTCAGACTTGAATAAATCATGAGTACCATCACCATTCCCGAAAATATATAATAACCCAAATAATTGTTATTGTATCGAAACTTCCGTATAATTAAAAATGAACCGATCTATCGCGTGCCAAAAGCAATCCTTAACCAGCTAGGTAATGAATTACTACACCAAGTATATTTCTCTACACTGGATTGATCTGATTTGTGTAGTTTTTATAAGGTCGAAATTTGCTCCAAGTTAACTTTAACGAGGGGGGGGAGGTGACACAACGTCATCCGTCCTGGGTGGCACCCATGCTAGCTACGCCACTATCATTACAGTATAACTACAATGTTACAGTTCTAAAAATAAAACGATTTTCGTATTTTTACGACATTTATTTTTACTAAAATGGCTACATAAATAAAATGGCAATATAAATCATTTTGTAAGAAAGAGTAAAAGAAATGTCAAAGAAACTTCGAACAGAACTCAATGGGATTTTTGTTGTTGGATTTGACTTGAAAGTTCTTTAATATTTGCTTACTCTTTTGATATGGAGAAGCGTAGTATTGCGTCCAAATGTAAATGTGATAACAGTGTTTGTTTTTCCGATAATTAAGAATTGAAAAAGTTTTCTCACAAATACACGTACTACCAAACTAATTATTTGCTGAGCAAACCTTTTTAATTCTTTGTACTTTTCGGAAGGCAAACTCAAACCGCAATCAGCAAACCGGTTTTCAAACTCAGTTTGAAGTTGTTGTAATGCCATTTTCATGTTAGTGTTTTCCCAAAGAAATTTATTACAGCTTCTTCTACTGCTTTCTTGCAATTTGAAAAATGATCGAGTGTCCTTTCATCGATATTTATTTATTTATTTATTCTTTGAACATTTACATTACAAAGGTACAATATATTGTCCTCCACACTAGGAGTTCACCTGTGTTGTAGAGGACATATTTCAGTTGTAAATTATAAATTATAAATTGTGAATAGTAAAACAAAAGAGTGTTAATAGCTAATATAAAAAGAGAAACAATAAATATCAAAATATAAAATCGACTTCCATTCGACAAAATTTATAAATTAAAAGTTTAAAAGATTGGAGCCAGTTTCTTATGTTTTTTTTGTATTCAATAATATTAGTTGTTTTGTATTGTGTAGGAAGAGAATTGTATACTTTTATAGCCTGGTATCTGTAGTATTTTTGTCCAAAGGATGTGTTTTTTTTTTTTTTTTTACATTAACTCCACACAGGAGGCCCTGAGGAAAATAATTTCCCTTAGGGCCTATGTCATCTGGGATGCTGTGTGGAGGGTCTTTTTGAGGAGAGGAAGGAATGAACATTGGTCTTGAAGAGACCCATGTTGTAGGAAGGAGGAAACACAGAGGCCGGCAAATCATTCCACAGCCGAGCTGTTGAACACAAGAACGAGTCGAAGAAACGACCCGTTCTCATGTGACAAATGTCAACCGTGTACAAATGTTGGGCACGCGTTTGGCGTGTTTCCCGACTATGCACCGGTGCCGAAGGGATCAATGATGCTAGTTCCTCGGAGCATCTTCCATTGTAATACCGGAAGAACAAGGATAGCATTCCCACCCGACGCCTGTGCTCTAAAGATTGCAATCCGTCTGTTAAGATGGGAGAATCTATCAAACGGACCGCCCGTTTCTGCACAGAGTCGAGGGTATTTTTCAGGTATTTTGGAGCTCCAGACCAGAGATGGCTGCCAAATTCAACCGTGGGGCGTACTTGTGATTTGTACAAGGTTAGCAGTTGTGTACTATTAAAGTATCTGCGGGCCCTGTACAGTACGCCCAGCTTTTGGGAGGCTAACTTTACTCTGGCTTCGATGGAGCCCCCATACCTGAGCTGGTCACTTAGATTTACACCAAGCATATCAATGGAGGGCCTGTTCGGAAGATTGCTTCCGTTGAAAGAGACTAGATTTTCATTTCGATCCCTTTTAGACGTAATCAGACAAGATTGGGTCTTTGAAACACTAAATTCAACGAGATTATTTTTACCCCAAGAGAAATCTTACTGTAATTCCAGTTTTTGTTGCTTATATTTCTATTTAACTAATGTACTTTTTTATTTTTATTGTAATTTTATTTATATTATTTCCTTCTCATGTTAAAGATGTACTGCCTTATTTATTTATGTAAAAGCCCTCTGGGCGTATAATAAAACAAATAAATAAATAAATAAATAAAACACTCTCGAGGTAACCGTCCATTCTTTGCTTCAAAGCCCTACGAGCTGTTGGAGTTTGTGAGCCCTTTGGGGGCTTGTCAAACAAAAAGCTATCATGAACTGTACTGTCATCCGCATAAAAGTGAATTGGTGCACATGTCAAAAGACGTTGATGTGCAACAAAAACAAAGTCGGAGACAGGACCGATCCCTGCGGGACGCCAGCATTTATCGAGTGTGAGGAAGAGGTGAAACCATCGACTACCGTCTGAATCGACCTCTCCCTCAAGAAGTCGGCAATCCACGTACACAAGGATGCGGGAAGTCCGTAAGAATGCAGTTTGTTGACAAGTCCTTGGTGCCAAACCCGGTCAAAGGCCTTGGAGATGTCCAGTGCAACCGTTTGGGTCTCACCGAAACGTTCCAGGCATCGCCCCCAAACATGCGTCACATACGCGAGAAGATCACCGCACGAGCGGTTCCGCCGGAATCCGTATTGACGGTCGTTAATAATTTTGTTCTTCTCGAGGTATATGAGCAGTTTGTCGTTGATCACACGTTCCATCACCTTAGACAAAACTGATGTGATCGCTATGGGGCGGTAGTTGGCTGGGTTGGAGCGGTCACCCTTCTTTGGAATAGGATGGATAACCGCTTTTTTCCAACCAGAGGGCACAGAGCCAGTCTTCAGGGACATTTTAAAAAGCTTCGCCAAAATTGGAGCTATTTCTGCAGCGCACCTCTGCAGTAACAGGGCAGGTATTCCGTCAGGCCCACTAGCTTTATTAACATCAAGCCCTCGTAAAACATGGAGTACTTCCCGATGCCGGATCGTCAGCTTTTTCATACGAAAACCGCAGTGAGGAACCGACGTCGGGACAGCACCTTGGTCATCGAGGGTTGAGTTATCCGCAAACATTTTACCTAGTAAGTTAGCCTTTTCGGTGGCGGTGTTTGCTAGTGAGCCGTCAGGTCTGGTAAGAGGTGGCAGACTGGATTTGCAGAAATTGCGACCTATTGAGCCCGCAAGCGACCAGAATTGCCTGCTGCCATGCGGGCATGCAGTCAGCTTTCTGCTGATCTGCTGGTCGTGCCCGAATTTTAACCTATTTATGATTCTCTTGGTTTCCTTTGCCATTTTGTTGTAAGCTGTTCTGTCTTCGGAAGTTCTAGATGTGTTGTAGGCTCGGTAAGCCGCGTTTTTTCGTCGCACTGCTTCAGCGCATTGTCGACTGAACCACGGCTTTGAGCCTACACCAGTTTCCTTAACAGTAGATTGGATGAAGCCATCCATCGCAAATGTGATGACTTCACCAATTTCCTGGGCACATCTTGAGGGATCCGAAGTCCGAAAACAGACAGCTGACCACGGAAAAGTATTAAAATGTGCCCGCAGACCGAACCAATCTGCTGACCTATAGTGCCACACTTTTCTCTTCAGCCTCTCGTTAGGTGGTCTGAAGTTTACAGGGATTGATGTCGTCACCAGGCAGTGGTCGGACGATCCTTAAGGCGCTGTGACTTCAATCCTGTAACCGTGTGGCACAGTAGTTAAAAACAGGTCTAACAGATTGTAACGGTGAGTCTGGACATCAGGAACCCTTGTAGGCTCCTGAACCATTTGCTCCAATCCGTAGCAAAGGGCAAAAGATTCCGCTTGGCGTCCAGCCGAGTCCGTTGATCCTGAGAACTTCAACCAAGGTTCTTTATGAACATTGAAGTCCCCCAGGACCACAAACTCTGCCGTAGGGTAGCGGGGCAAGAGGTCATCAATAGTGTCGCTTAAGTGTTTGAAGAGCTCGGACGTGTCTGATTCGCTAAGGTTCGGTGAGCGGTATAAACACGCGTAGAATCTTACCGTACTGGCAAGATTAACGCGTACCCACATTGCGTCGAATCTGGAGTTTTCCAGATTCAACAGTCTCACACAGTTGACGTCAGCTCGACTATAGAGACAGACACCTCTTTTAGGTCTGAACTTGCCTGCGAGGGTGAAGCCCGGGCAGTCCAGATAGGAGGTGTCTACAGGCTCAGCTATCTGAGTTTCAGACAGGAAAAGTAGGTTTGGGCGTTGAGAAAAAAGGTGGCGGTGGACAGAGTTTAAATTGGTGTGCAGGCCGCGTATGTTGGTGTAATTCACCAACAGTTTTGGCCCGCACCGAGGACGCCTACTTCTTGCCGCTCTAATGAGGTTAATTATTGTAGGTTGCAAGTTCATGATTTACGTGTTTGTTGATAAACAATGATAGTTTAATTTCAAATGATTTAACATCTGAATACATATGGAATATCAATTTATTTTTCCCTGTAAACGAGTATTGAGTAGATTCAGTTCGGCAGTCAAATCAGTTAAAAATCCAAGGCAAGTTAAAAGTCGCTGTGGCGAGAATCTTGCGGGCCGCACCAAGACTCCTCGCGGGCCGCAGGTTGCCGACCCATGGTTTAAACCTTTAATCATTACAATCCGACTTGGGCTGAATTTAAACTTTTTTTTTTATAAAATTAGAGGAAACAATATATTGTCTTGCTTTCAACAGTTTAATTAATATGAGGTGTGGTAAATCAAATAAGTGGATCGTACTTACAATACTTTCAGAATTATTTAACAAATTACGAACATGACGCACCATAATTTAATATTTAAATATGAACAATTGTATATGAGAGTGGAGAGCGAACAATACTATTAACAAAACAGTGTGTTATCCGGCAGTTTAAGATAGAATGATCTCGATGAATGAGCGCGATAGAGTGACTTGAGATAAGGCTTGATTCCTATTGGTGTATGGGGGACCAACGGATTGCCGTGAGACTGCAGATCGGTGTCCTTGTTCGACCTCCACAAATATTTTAAAGCTCAGAAGAGAATTAAAAAAAAGTATTGATCTTGAGTTTCGGATAAGAAAAGTTCTGCTGTGCTAATACCACTTGCCGTTTTTCTGTTTCTGTTTTACAAATCAAAAAAGGTAAAATGATAATTATTTTCTATTAAAACGTTAAATACCTGTTGAGTAACTACTTCAAAGGGTCTCAAACTAATCTTCTAAATTAACTGATATTATACTATAAGCATAATTGATTACTTATTCTTGGTGTTAGTTTAAATCGTTTGTACAAATTCAAATTTATGTACAACAGGAACACCGTTCAAAATTGTATTCGACGCAATTTTGGATGAACGTGAACTAAGAGGTAGCCAATATTATAATGAAACGTGTTATTGTATCTAAGTTTATGCAAATCTAGGGATAGCAAGTCTTTGCATTTAGGCCACCCCATTGTCGAGGCACAATTAGTTTCACAAAAGACTCGTCAATAGCATTGAACATAATTAAACCTGAGCTAACAATGTAAATCTGAGTAAGTCTTTTGAAATTCAATAGACAAGGTACAGTAGTTTTAAAGGAATTGATTGTGGCGGTGCGGTGAGCGTAATCGAGATATCCATTTCGAAACTTATCGATTAAGTTCAACAATGGACTTTTTAATTCAAAATCATTCGAATGCTTCAGTAATAGAATAATATGTTTAAATGAATTCAAGTACAATAATTATTATGAGGACGCTCTGATTTTGTTGTAGCTCGAAAATGATTTTTTAAATACAATTCTTTCTATGAAGATTTTTCACTGGTTGAATGAAAAAATGAAAAAAATTTAAAAACGTGTTAATTTTTTTTATCAATATCACCACACAGGAAGCCTTGAAAAAAAAAATCCCTCAGGACTTGTAATCTTTGGCGATGCTGAATGGAGGTTCTTTTTAGAGTTTAGAGAAAGGAATGAGAGGAAGTTGTCGGAAGGAAAAAAGGTGCGAGGTGTGGTTGGAAATCTTGGAGTCAATGTGTTGAGGAGTGACGAACGTAAGAATTTATCCCCCCCACTCCCTGGAGTGATTCCTGGTCCGGCTGGAAAGAACAAAAAGTCTCCCTCAACAAGTGTCTCCCGATCCGGCCCATCACGCTAAGGATGAAAAACACACCCGCCTAGACAAAATTCAACCTGTAAACTACATGGGGTGACCTGGTAGAGATATTGGTATAACAATATTTTCAAGGATACATTATCCTATATTTTTAAACTTTCACTTTGAAATTTATATTTTTTACTTGTACCGCCAACTTATTGGTGTAATTTAGCACTTTATTATTACCCACGCACAGGCAGTGCCTTATCTACCAATTATCTACTTTGGTCTTATATATATTTTTTACTTTTTTACATTATTTTTATCTTGGGTTATGTTATAAAGGTATGTTTAGAAAATATGTAAAAATTACTTTTGAAATGTATCAAGATATAATGGGAAAAAATAAAGGAAAAAATTAATAAAAGCTTCCTGGGGCAGCGGTACCATACCTTATTAGGCATATAAATACTGGCGGTATAATATTTTTGACATAGGTGTCTTATATTATATTCGGAACGTATTCTGGGTAGATAAATTAAACTTATTTTAAGAGATAGTTTTTTTTTTAGAAATGATGATCTTCTACGCGTGTTGTGTCAATAGTCTATATTGTAGGTACATAACCGAAATGATATAATCATAATCGAAATACAGTATAACAATTCGGAACATCGTTCGATTATTAAAATAATTCGAGAATACCGGTAACTAATTTGTAGTATTTACAGATTGTTTAAGCATGGTTTGCTTGGGTATCGGAAGTTGAGCTTTAGACTTTGAATTATTAACGCTATCAAATATGATTTGTTGAAGTAAGTCCCCATCACAATTGCGTTGGCGAAATACGGCCATAATTTAACCAACGGACATTTGGATAGAGATGGTCTGTGGTCTTATCATCTTAACCCTGTTGGCTTAGTAACCGCAACTCTGGCTTGATACAAATAACTCTACTACGAAAATGTCTCAAACAACATAGCTTTCAAATAAGCCTGTTTACAGCTATCCACTATACGATACATGGTAATATTTGTAAAATTCTAAATATTTTTGATATGAACGAAAGCTTTATCGACTGTAAAGGCTAGAAAGCAATAAAACCACGTTCAAAATAAATCAACTATGTAGTGGTAAAAATTATACATAAAGTTTATGTCAATTTTTATTTTTATTTTTTTTATTATTTATTGAAACATTTATTATAAT
Source organism: Limnephilus rhombicus (assembly GCA_929108145.2). Classification (NCBI taxonomy): domain Eukaryota; kingdom Metazoa; phylum Arthropoda; class Insecta; order Trichoptera; family Limnephilidae; genus Limnephilus; species Limnephilus rhombicus. The sequence continues at coordinate 41,385,464 of OV815278.1, forward strand.
TACAATTTTGCAACAAAATATTTTTTTTTACAGGTTTTTTTTACTACCCTTCCATTAAAAGCATTTGCTTGTGTATGGAAGGGGAGTGTACATAAATGCTATTAGTTATTAGTTAGGTATAATTTAGTACTTAAATAATTAATTTTACATAAATATATGTGAGCTGCAGTAAAAAATAATTAAGTTCGAAATCATGAAGGCGAGCTTTTTGTTGTATTCTGTTTTTAAATTTATTCATTTACACTAAGGTTACACAAAAAATCACTTTACATCGAGGCATGTTTCTTTCCTTCTATCTCGAGGGAAGGGAAACCGAGCAAATTATTATTACCTGAATTGATATGTAATGGTGGTCCGCTTAACCCCACAGAGCTCGGCCGTATTTCGGGAGAGGGTCAAAATATTTTTGTTGTGCAATAAAATTCATATAAATGGAATATTTCTCAAATTTTATAATTAGAAATAAACGTACAATATTTGAAATATAAAAAATTTGCACGCAAATATAAAAAAAATCAAAAACGGTTCACGTTTTACGTTTTTTTATAACTATGATTAGGTACTGATAACGAAAAAAAACATACACTTACACATTTTATTAGCCAATTTTTTTTTTTTTTAAAGAAAGACAAACATTCTCCTCTACCTTCTACTACCATTACAGTAAGCTGAAAATGTTGCTTGAGTCGTGATGGAAGAATTAGACAGCCGTATACGGTCTACAGGAATACAGACAGGGTGGGACCCAAACGCTATGCCCACTCAGCCACTGACCGGTCGTATTATAAACGTTATTGTCATCTGACTTTTTTGTCCTTTCATGTAAAAATAATTAATTAAAAAATCCCTTTTTTAAACCAACAAACGTAGCGAACCACTTGGCAGGGGTGTTGGTTATCAAATAAATGGTTTCCCGAAATGACGGTACCCATAGCCACTTCCCAAATTGAATAATCCCTTCCCTTACATTTAAATTATGTTTAATTTTTAACACTTACTAGAATCTAGTCCAACCGGATTCTGTGAGACTATGACATCCCTATTGAAGTGAGTGGGAAGGGGAAGGAGATGTGGAAGGAGGAGGTCGAGAAGAATCTGGCTATCAGGTCTGATGGTTCACCAAACAAAGCTATTGCCATCAGAAGCGTCGCGACGCGACGCGACCTTTGGATTCTGAATGATTTGTCTCTCACCGGGGCGAGAATGGTAGAATGATATTTTCCACTGTACCCTTGAAACGTTTAAAATTAAATTAACCTTACAATGTACTGAAACCAAAGATATTGAAATTTAAGTAGATGTGCTATCTGCTGTTTTTACTATGTGGGTCTGCGCTTCCGGGTGTCGCCGATATTGTTTACCAATTAACAAATAAACTAAAAGAACAAATAATTAACGAATAAACCAAACGAACGTTAAACTAAATGAACGAATTCTTTCCTTATTCAAAATATATTGTTAACCAATATTAATGCACATTTTCAAAAAATCAACGAAATGAACAAATTCTTTTTGTATGAAAACTACGCTAATTAGCGCGTAGTCCGGCGACAGTTGCGCGGACACCATAGCATATCTCTTCTGTATTTGAATATCTTTGACTGAAACCAAACCTATTATTTCTTTATTATTTCTTTATTGTTTACTTTTTCTTTTTACTAACTTTTTACTAATACCTACTATAACGATCAATATCTACTTGCTTCCTAATCTTTAACCGTTTCTTTTTTTAAATCATAAATGGAACTTCACTGGTTTATATTATATTCACTATTAAATGTAAAATAAATGTATATTTACAACTGTATGTTTCCTAAATAAACTTAAATTAAAAAAATATATATATAAATATCACTCTGTGATTCTGGTAGTTGATGTGACAGGTACGTACAACAATATTCTAACGGTACCTACTGTTTGTTATGTACGAGTATGTATTTTATTTTATTTTTATTTAATTATATTTTAACGCCCGGATAGGTTTTTTTTTTACATATAATGCTGTAATTTTTTTGTTTTAGATACAATGAAAAAGAGTTGATAAAATACAGGTAACACAAAATATAAGCAACATAATGTCAGTTACATAAAATGCGAGTTGACACAAAGTAGGTAACATAGAATATAAGTTAAGTAATGATAAATAATCTGCCAATATTCTCCAAATCAAAAATAATATTAATAAAAATGTTTAAATTTGGTGTTCACAATATTTTATGAAATACGAGTAGGTAGGTAAAAATAGTTGGCACGTACGGCGTTTGAAGTTTGCCAAGTTCAAATTATTATCAAATACATCCATGTGGTGTATTTGTTACCAAGACTATGTAAACATTGTATTGGCGAATGCAAACCATAGTTGAAATCAAATGTACCTACGTAAATAAAAAAAAGTTTGTTAGTTGTTCGTGGAGGTACATGTAGATTTATTAAATGCAGAAGCTCACAGCAATCGAATTCAGAGTTAAATAATTTTAATTAAAAGGTTAGTTAATATTAAAAATATTCATTAATCACGACCTCCGTAGTCCAGTGGGTAAGACTCTTGACTCACAATCCAGAGGTCGCGGGTTCGAACCCGGCATGCGCAAATAAATTTTATTTGATTAATTTGTGTTATTTCACAATTAATTCATTTAAAATAATATATAGTATATTTGCGGCATGTTCCAGAGTGGAAGATACTATCAGTATCGCCCTGGTGTAAGACCACCATTCAGAATTGAAACGTTGCTTGAAAATGGCTTTAGCCGTGTTTAGTGACCAGATCTGAATAGCCAGGTACTTCCCAACCTTCCTCTTCCCCACCTCCTTCCCCTCCCCACTACCTTCAGCCTCACAACATACCCCAATTGGGGATGCCATAGTCTAACTGGCTCCAGATGGGAACAGTTGAGATTCTTGTGCGGTATTCACTGTAAAAAAAATAAAATAATAATAATGGATAATTTATTGCTCAAAAGAGGCGTTAGGTTTAAAATTTCCTTTTTTTATTTTTTTTATTGTCTTTATTTCTTGCTAGAGCAATCCCGACGAGTTTTTATTTTATTTTTTTTATTGGTTTGTCAACAGGATGTTGATGTTCAGTTACAATTTAAACATACATATATAATATTATTACTATAACTATACAGATTATCGCAATTAACACATATGAATTAATGTAAACTATCTCTATTTAGCAGCCATTGTTTCAGCATATATCTGAATCTATTTGTAGAATCGCAATTTTTTATATTAATTGGTAACATGTTAAATATTTTTGGCACGTTATATTCCAGGGTTAGCCGTCCGTAGTTATTATTATATTTTGGAACAATCATTCCTTCATTCTTCGTGAACCTTGTATTACAATCATGTTCTACTTTCCTCTTATAATTAGACTCAGACATATGCTGAATCAATATTTTGTACCATAATAAGGCCTGCACCGGTAATATTGTTAAATTCCCATACAACAATGATATGTTTCGTCTCTGTGAAAAAATATGTTTTGAACTAATAACTTAGCCATAGAATTTTCTACTGATTGTAGGTAGCTCAAATTAGTCTTGCAAGAGTGTCCCCAAGTTGTTAATCCATATCGTAAAGTTGATTCTGCGAGTGATAAGTAAATGATTTTTAAAATATTCACCGGAACGAAACACTTCAGTTTGTACAGCCTACCTACTATCGCTCTCAGCCGTTTACAAATTTTGTTTATTTGTACATTCGACAATGCGCTGAAGCAGTGCGACGAAAAAACGCGGCTTACCGAGCCTACAACACATCTAGAACATCCGAAGACAGAACAGCTTACAACAAAATGGCAAAGGAAACCAAGAGAATCATAAATAGGTCAAAATTCGAGCACTCTGCAATCTCTGCAAATCCAGTCTGCCACCTCTTACCAGACCTGACGGCTCACTAGCAAACACCGCCACCGAAAAGGCTAACTTACTAGGTAAAATGTTTGCGAATAACTCAACCCTCGATGACCAAGGTGCTGTCCCGACGTCGGTTCCTTACTGCGGTTTTCGTATGAAAAAGCTGAGGATCCGGCATCGGGAAGTACTCCATGTTTTACGAGGGCTTGATGTTAATAAAGCTAGTGGGCCTGACGGAATACCTGCCCTGGTACTGCAAAGGTGCGCTGCAGAAATAGCTCCAATTTTGACGAAGCTTTTTAAACTGTCCCTGAAGACTGGCTCTGTGCCCTCTGGTTGGAAAAAAGCGGTTATCCATCCTATTCCAAAGAAGGGTGACCGCTCCAACCCGGCCAACTACCGCCCCATAGCGATCACATCAGTTCTGTCTAAGGTGATGGAACGTGTGATCAACGACAAACTGCTCACATACCTCGAGAAGAACAAAATTATTAACGACCGTCAATACGGATTCCGGCGGAACCGCTCGTGCGGTGATCTTCTCGCGTATGTGACGCATGTTTGGGGGCGATGCCTGGAACGTTTCGGTAAGACCCAAACGGTTGCACTGGACATATCCAAGGCCTTTGACCGGGTTTGGCACCGAGGACTTGTCAACAAACTGAATTCTTACGGACTTCCCGCATCCTTGTGTACGTGGATTGCCGACTTCTTGAGGGAGAGGTCGATTCAGACGGTAGTCGATGGTTTCACCTCTTCCTCTCACTCGATAAATGCTGGCGTCCCGCAGGGATCGGTTCTGTCTCCAACTCTGTTTTTGTTGCACATCAACGACCTTTTGTCATGTGCACCAATTCACTGTTACGCGGATGACAGTACAGTTCATGATAGCTTTTTGTTTGACAAGCCCCAAAGGGCTCACAAACTCCAACAGCTCGTAAGGCTTTGAAGCAAAGAATGGACGGTTACCTCGAGAGTGTTTTCTCTTGGGGTAAAAATAATCTCGTTGAATTTAATGTTTCAAAGACCCAATCTTGTCTGATTACGTCTAAAAGGGATCGCAATGAAAATCTAGTCTCTTTCAACGGAAGCAATCTTCCGAACAGGCCCTCCATTGATATGCTTGGTGTAACCCTAAGTGACCAGCTCAGGTATGGGGGCTCCATCGAAGCCAGAGTAAAGTTAGCCTCCCAAAAACTGGGCGTACTGTACAGGGCCCGCAGATACTTTAATAGTACACAACTGCTAACCCTGTACAAATCACAAGTGCGCCCCACGGTTGAATTTGGCAGCCACCTCTGGTCTGGAGCTCCAAAATACCTGAAAAATACTGTGCAGAAACGGGCGGTCCGTTTGATAGATTCTCCCATCTTAACAGACGGATTGCAATCTGTAGAGCACAGGCGTCGGGTGGGAATGCTATCCTTGTTCTACCGGTATTACAATGGAAGATGCTCCGAGGAACTAGCACCATTGATCCCTTCGGCACCGGTGCATAGTCGGGAAACACTCCAAACGCGTGCCCAACATTTGTACACAGTTGACATTTGTCACATGAGAACGGGTCGTTTCTTCGACTCGTTCTTGTGTTCAACAGCTCGGCTGTGGAATGATTTGCCGGCCTCTGTGTTTCCTCCTTCCTACAACATGGGTCTCTTCAAGACCAATGTTCATTCCTTCCTCTCCCCAAAAAGACCCTCCACACAGCATCCCAGATGACATAGGCCCTGAGGGAAATTATTTTCCTCATGGCCTCCTGTGTGGAGTTAATGTAAAAAAAAAAAAAAAAAAACATCCCATTTGAAATTACAATCAACAGTCACTCCCAAATAAACATATTCATTTACAAGTTCAATACTTTCGCACATGCAGGACTGCAAAATGTTTTGATGAATACATGTAAAGTCATGAGATATTATTTTAGGCGTTTTCTGAGATGAAGCATGTGGAGATTGAATGTGCATCAATTTTGTTTTTTGGTATTAATGATTAGACCTGCGTCATGTGACCATTTTATAAGGGACGTAAAGTCATGTTGCATACATTTAATCGCAATGGATAATTGTTCATCAGATATGACAAGAGCAGTGTCGTCAGCATACACAAAGTGTTTTACATATTTAAATAGTTTTTTCATTATTGATACAAATATAATATAGAGGGTTGGACCCAAAATTGACCCCTGCGGGACTCCAGCATAAATTTTTTTCCTCCCACTCATTTTTTCTAATATTTTTACACAGATATGTCTAAAGTTAAAGAACTCATTTTAGGACAGGAGGAACATACAAATAATGGGTGAGAGGAAAAAGTTAAAATTTTACATATGAATTTAGATATTAAAAATATAAGTTTCCCATACAATATAGACGAAAACATAAAAGACAGGTTGAGTAGAACAAACAACAATAGAAAATAATTAAAGAAAAAAGGAACAACGTTATACAGATATGGATGATTACAAGTAAATGGAAAAGAAAAAAAGAAAAAAGAAACAAGACAATTGAACATGACAAGAAAATTACAAAGAATTGATATTATGAACACGAATTTTGTAGAAGGGCGACCAGACTATGGAGTTATGTTCTAAATACAGAAAATTCTAGATGTGTTCAACTAGATACAGTATATTTCTCAGAAGGATAAGGCTATGGCTGGATCTTGACAGATGTTGCTCATTCAAACAAGAAAGGCATGTCTCACGGGGATACAAATATGTATGTATGTAGAGTATGTCACGTGCTACCAGCTACCTCCATCTACATGTTAACCTCCATCTACATATATTGTATATTATACAATATTATCTTTCTCAGAAGTCACAGTGTCTCTGAGAAATCACTGGAAGGTTAGGCAAAGTATTATATAATAAACTAGATCTATTCAGGATACAACTAAATTCGTTAAGAACTTTATCATCAGCACATGGCAGCCAAAAATATGGGCAAAATGTTGACCACCTCCGTGGTCGAGGGATCAAAATCCGGTGTGGGTAAATAAATTTTATTAGATTAATTTGTGCTATTTCACTTTTAATTTATTTAAATAATATATAGTATATTTGCAGCACTTTCCAGGGTGGAAGATACTCCCAGTATCGCCCAAGTTTAAGAACACCATTCAAAACTGAAGCATTGCTTGAAATGGCTTTAGCCGTTTATGATGACCAAATCTGCTAGGTACTTTCCCATCTTCCTCTTCCTAATCTCCTTCCCCTCCCCACTGATCTTCAGCCTCACAATATACCCAAATTAAAGATGCCATAGTCTCACTGGCTCCAGACAGGAGCAACTGGGACTCTTGTGAGGTATTCTCTTGTGACTTACGTCGGGTGTTCGTGGCAATAAAATAAAAATAAGTTAATAAATAAAAAAAAAACATATTATCTTGTACTAAATAAATAAATTAAACTACAAATTTTCGATCGAGTTTCGCTAATATTGTCTTCATTAAATTTATAAAAATAAAAGATTAAGTGCATAAATACAAACATTGCATGCTCATTAACTCATTATCAATTATAACAACATCAAACATCGAATTGATATTACGCATTCGTATATCGCTTTTTAAATTACTCATTTCGGGACTAAAAGGTCCACTAATTTTTTGGGTTTTATTTGTACTTTTTGTTAATGTCAGAGTAGTAAATGATTTCAGTATCGCCCTCAATAAAGACCACTCATCAGAGTTGAAACATTATTTGCAAAGTTTGTCGCCTGTGTTAATAGCCTCTGTAAACACATAACCTAATACATAACTTCATCTCTTTATGTTGTAAATCTTATTGCAATTCTTCCAACTTGTTATCAGGTACTTGGTTTACCTTTTCAATACTACTAACTTACCTACTTATCTCATACACTGTAAATCCGAATATATTATATGTTACCAGGTTAATTCGGTAAATCCGAATATAATATATGCTATCAGGTTACTTTTTCTATTTTTTTGTTTTGTAATTATGTAATGAATAATATGAACTAAACCTGTCAATTTGTCTGTCCTGGAACGGGAAACTTTCCTAGTTGGACAGGCAAAGCTTCCTAATATGTAATTTATACTTTTTTATATCTATCTAAAATAAATAAATAAATTTTCTCCATTCTACAACATGATTCTCTTCAAGACCCATGTTCACTCCTTCCTTTCTTCAAAAAGACTCTGCACATAGCAACCTCAAAGATGACATATAATTATTCTCCATAGGGCCTTGTGTGAGAAGTCAATTTAAACACAAAATAATTATCTTCCTAAGATCCTTTTACCCCTTTCTCTTTTAACACTTTCTTTAGTCTCACCATTCCCAAATGGAGGGTTCCATACTCTGACCAGTTGGAACCCTTATGCAAACTACAAGAAGAGTAGTATAGAAAGACTCCGGGTTCAGTACAACAATGCCTTCCGCATGATGTTTGGTCCCCCCAGATATTGCAGCGCTTATCAGATGTTCACGGAGGGGCGAGTTCCCGGCTATGCAGCCCTTATTAGATCCAGGGTGGCAGGAATGAGGTAAATGATATGCAGCTCTGGAAATATCCTCGTCATGGAAGCCAGCCTCAGTCCATCATCCAGCATTGATGCACACTAGAGAAAAATACTGGTTCCTAATGTGGTCGCAGAAACCTAAAAGCCAATAATTACTATTTTTCTTATTTTCTTTTATTATTACCTTTATTTCATGTACATTCATATTCTCCTGCTTTTCTTTTTTTTTCTCTTTAAAATAATATTTTGTATATGTATTTTAACCTTTATGGAATGTGTGGGATTGTACTATTCTCCCCACATACCGGAATAAACATTTATTATTATTACGCAAGATCAGTATTTTTTTTGGTAAATTAACTTCCTACAGGAAGGCCATGAGGAATATAATTACCCCCTGGGTCCATGTCATTTTTGGAAATGCCGTGTGGAAGGTCTTTTTGTGGAAAAGAAGGAGTGAACCCGGATCTTGAAGAGACCGTGTTGTATGAGGGAGGAAACACAGAGGTCGGCAAATCGTTTTACAGCCAAGCTGTTGAACTCAAGAACGAGTCGTATAAATGACCCGTTCTCACGTGACTAATGTCAGCTGCTGTATAAAAATATTGTTTGGCGTGTTTTCCGACTATCCACCGGTGCCAAAGTGCCGAAGGAATCATGCATCTCTCACCGAAGCATTTTTCATTAAAATACTGATAGAAGTAGGACAGCATTTCTACGCGACGCCTGTACTCTAAAGATTGCCTTCCATTTTTTTAGTATAGAAGAATCTATCGAACGGATCGTCCGTTTCTGCACAGAGTCGAGGTTTTTTTTCGTGTATTTTGGGGCTCTAGACCATAGGTTTCTGCAAAATTCAACTGTGGGTAGGGTTCCCAGTTCAAAAAATCAAAATCCCGGAGAAAATTCCTGACATTTGATAAACATTCCGAACTTTCTTGTAAATAATGAATGTTTTTACTTAGATTTGTAATAAAAATAATTTGATTTATTTCATTTTTATATCAATCTCCACTTAATTGTAGAAATTCCGGACTGTTTAGAATTCACCCCGCATTCCGGAAAAAGACCTATATTTCCGGACTTGCCTGGAAAATTCCGGACGTATGACAACCCTAACCGTGGGGCACACTTGCGATTTTTAAAGAGTTAACAGTATGTACTATCAAAGTATGTGCTGGCCCTGTAAAATACGTTAATAGGTACAAATTATTGTATTAATTTATTGATTACCGAAACAAAGTATTCATTTAGATCAACTAGAAAATCACTTTTACTAAAAATATCACACGTTACAAGTCAATTCAGAATGTGTTCGAGTCTACTTCACCAATAATACGTATTCGTGATTTAGTCGAGTTTGATTACGCATGCAAAGTGTCGGAGGTATAACTTTTTTATATTTTGTAGCTACAGCGTTTTCATTTGAGGTCAGTCACGCTACGTTTGGTCGAACAAAGCGGCGCCGTGTATGGAGCGCCGGCAGCGATGGGTGTGCGTACAAAACAATGCATGTACCAACACGGGCCTTAAAAGGTCGTGATAAGTGTTTCGCTTATCTTGTTCTGTCTTTGAAAAACGCCACCGGATTTACAAAGTCGCTAAGACGTGTCTGGAATGTAATGTCAGACATAGAAGCATCACGATTTGTAATATTTATGTAATTTATTTGATGTCAGTAAGGTAATGTAATCGGAATATAAACAGAGGAAGATTATTAACATAGATTATAATAACATTCGCCATTATTTGTGTGTTCTGCTTGAATAAAACCTCACAACAGTTTAATATTTTCACTTCTTCATAAATACACGATTTTTCTTTAGGCAACGTTTTACATGCTGGTCGTTTTAGTCAAACTAGGGGCCATTTGGTAGGCGGGTATGGGTACCGCCGCCCCGGGAATCATTTAACCTCTGCCATAGGTCACCCCAAGTGGTTCGCTACGTTTAAGCAGGGGTTCCCGGGTTAATGGGGTGTGGTTTGTCCGGGTTTTCGGATGTGTCTGCCCACCACCTGCATGGTAGGCCGGATCAGGATAAAATGGTTGAGGAGCCCCTTTGACTGCTCCAGCCGTACTTCCTCGGAATATAGCCTTGCGCCGCAGTGGGAGGGATGAATTAATACATTCGTCACTCCTGGGCACACTGATCCCCAGATTCCTAGCCATCCCTAATACCCTTTCTCTTCCTAGAACTTCCTGTCTTTCCTTTTATAAAAAGTTCTTCCACACAGCATCCCTAAAGATGGAAAATAATTCCCATCAGGGTCACCTGTGTGGAGCTAATATAAACAAAAAAAAAGTTGTTTCACAGAATTTGCACAATGCATCTAAAATCAAAGTCTATTTTCAAGTTTTGCAGAAGTTCTGTTCAAGTTCTGTTATTTTATATTTATTCAAAATTCTGGCCAAATAATGATTTAATAAAATAGATTGAATAGTACCTTCACAGAATTTAAAAAATTTACTTTGAAATTTTTTGATGACTTGTTCAAATTCTATATCTGGCCCTAGGCGTTTTCAAGACTTGAAATAAAATACAGTTAAGTATATTATGTCTCGTGTCTGGGTGTAATCCGATTCAATAACTTCTATAATAAGGATTAGCTTTGATTTTCAAAATTGTAACTGATTGTGGGAACGACAAATGATAAAGTAGGTACCAAAATTATTTTGAATTCATAATTCTGTGTTTGAAATGTGTGTTTCTTTCATAAAATCAAAAAAGGGTTTTAAATAATAATTTATTTATTTATTAATATTTAAGATAATTATTGTTGAACATCTAACTATTTTTGAAATGGTTTAGTATATTTGATTTTGCAAAATTCAAATATTGCCTCCACATGGATGGGTTGTTTTAAAAAATTTTAACAATTCATCAATTTTTTAATGTTAATTTTCACGTTCTGTGAAAGTTCTATTCAAGTTCAGTGATTATTTCAGTTCAATGGATTAGCTTGCCCATAATGACATAATAACAGAACTCGAATAGAGAAATTTGATGAGTAAATTGTTAAATTTTTTTAAACCACTCGAACGACAGCGCGATTTTTAACTTTTTCCTCCGATTGCTCGTGATTTTTTGGTGACCTCTTTGAATATTTTCCGCCGACATTAAAAAAAATCATATCTTCAAATTTTAGTATGGAAAAATTTGTAAAAAAAATTAATGCATCTAGGTAAAATTTGCCTAAAACTGGCAGCAAAGCAATCCGAGGTATTTTGAATGGTGCCATATTGTGGCAAAAAGCGCTCCAGTGGATAACCCATCCTAATTAAACTAAAAATGAATTAAATAAACCAAACCGTTTGTCTTTTTTTCGATCACACTTATAGCTGTAAAGTAAATCCGTGAAACATAAGTGTTGCAAACCATATATGACCGAATTACAAATGATGTGGACAGCATGCAATACAGACGTAAAGGGACGACAATTTGGTTTGAACATGCACATCGTATGAATAGAGAAACTCGACGGAAAAAGAAGTCAGGGGTGACACAGGAAAATATGGCACGAATTCCATTATATCCGGTGCATATCAAGAGTCGGAACAATAGAACAATGAACATAAAGGTGAGTGAAACAGAGCGCATCGCCAAGACTGAGGTGCATTAATTTCCACTATACTCTTGCGAATAAATGACATGACACTTAAGTTTAATAAGAAGCCTCAAACCACAAATGTATGTATTTTGAATGTGGCTTATATTGCCACGAATATAAATAATAGGCATAAAATTTTCTTGGCAAAACGGAGTCTAGAGGTCGGCATTGGCATTTCAAGTGCAAAGGTGGCATTTTATTTATTTTTTCAATAATTTCATAAAAAAGAAGAATATAAATTAATGGAAATTTTCATAGAAAATTAAAGCCATAAAAAATATTTTTTTAAAGTTGTTTTCCGTATATTTCTATTGAAAAAACATATTTTTAGTAGTTTTTGATGTATTTTTCATAAAATAATTTTCACAATTTAATTTTAATTCTTCGCAATGAAAACGATTTTAATTTATAAATAGGTATATGTTGCTTTTTGACGTACAAAATATATTTCAAGCAGTAACAAATTACAAAAAAAATCCGGAAATCAATTGGATTGCCTTAGGCCTTAGACCATAGTAAACTAACTCACTTTTTGCAGTTTCTGAGTTAGTGCATGAAATGAGGACTCCAATCATAATCTAGCTCTGCCAGAGAGAACCAATCAGGGAAATACTGTCTTTACCAATCATGTACAGTTTTTCGCTGATTGGTTTTCTCTGACAGAGCTAGATTACGATTTGCAGTCCTCATTTCAAACTTTAACTCAGAAATAGCAAAAAATGAGGTTATTCAGCACGTTTTTTTAAGATATATATATATATTTTTTTTTAGTAATAGAAGGTACATAAATTACAAATAAATTTTATACAGTAATTAATTACATAGTAGATATATATATATAGTAGACATCAATACGCTTAAGAATTTTTTCGACACTAATTTACTATCACTAAATAGTGAAAAGACATTTGTAATTCCATTTGCAATCCATCAAAACGACGCTCCCAAAAATTTTAACATTGTCATACACGATAACACTAAAATTCACAACCAACATTATTGCAAATCAAACTGTACAATATTAAAAACAACAAATAAAATTAAATATCTCGGCGTAATTATCGATAAAAATCTGAAATGGAAGGAACAAATATGTCAAGTAGTAAACAAAATCAGAAAATTAATATATATATTTTTAAGAATTAGAAATTTTCTGTCGATAAAAAATCTATATTTAATCTACTATGCCTTAGTTCAATCCACTCTACAATACGCTATTATTAGTTGGGGATCCGCGTATAAATGTAACCTTCTTCCAATAGAAATTGTACAAAGAACAATTATTAAAATTATATTGAAAAAATCCTTAGACTACCCAACAGAACGCCTGTTTGAAGAATTTCAAGTACCCACATTTAAAGATTTATATATTAAAAATTCAGTAATTCAAATAATAAAAGAAAAAGATAAATATCCATTTTTAAATGAAAACAGAACTCGACTTAAACATGTTTTTCTATGCCCAAAACTAAATACGTCTTTTGCACAGCATCATTATACTTATCAGGGAAGAACTTTTTTCAATCGTCTACCAGAGGAAATCAGAAGCATCAATGATAAGGCCCGAATGCTGCTCTCTGTCAAGAGACATTTTAAAGATGTTCTTAAGAAAAGAACTACTGTCAATTAATCTTACAAATATCTTAGTTCTCCATAACATTCTTTCTTTAAAAAAAAAAAAAAAAAACACACCATTATCAAATAAATATTGCAGCTCACATATATTTATGTACAATTATTATTTAAGTACTAACTTATACCTAACTAATAACTAATAGCATTTATGTACACTCCCCTTCCATACACAAGCAAATGCTTTTAATGGAAGGGTAGTAAAAAAAAACCTGTAAAAAAAAAATATTTAGTTGTAAAATTGTAATTATAATAAATGTTTCAATAAATAATAAAAAATAAAAAAATAAAATAAAATAAAATAAAAAAATATTTTTTGATGTACGCCCATAATTAAGCAAGGCTTGTGTGTATGGGGGGGGTGTTATTGTATTGCTTTTTTTATATCATTCAGTTTATTTATATCACATTTAACTTACCATTTAAACGAAGTTTTCAGTACAATTTTTAAGGTGAGTTTTAAAATTTTTTATATTGGTATTCATGCTTCTAATTTTTTCTGGTAATGAATTAAAAAATTTTGCTCCGAGATATTTATGACTCAATTGTCCAATTTTTTTTTTACATTTTGGAGTGGGAAGTATTAATGTTTGTCTAAGACTTCTGTTATTTTTAAATAGGCAACTTGATTTTTAATATTATCTTTATAAATTTGTAATGTTGCATGATAAAAGTATAATGCACTTAATTTTCTGACTTTAAATTGTTTGAATAAAAGTTCTGACGAATATGAGTAGGGTTTTTTTTTAAATTGTTTTTATTATTAGTTTTTGTGATATGTAAATTGTTTGTGTTTGATTTGTATATGTACCGCCCCATCCTATAATGCCGTATTGTATAATTGATTGACAGAAAGCGAAGTATGTGGTTCTAAGTAATTTTTCGTTTAAAATATCTCTTAAACATCTAAATATATATGTTAGTTTCCTTATTCTGTTGTTCAGAATATTTATGTGTGGAGACCATTTTAAACGCTGGTCTATTGTTATGCCCAGGTACTTAATATCAGTTTTGCTTTCTATTTTTGAACATGATATATATATTACATTCGTGGTTTTCTGTATTTGTCACAGAGTGGATTATTAAGTTTATTTCTTAAGGTGTTTCTTGTTTTTTAATGAAAAATGGCAAATAATAGGTTTTTTTAGAATTTAAAGTCAACAGGTTTTTATCAAACCATTATTTTAGTGCATTGATATCTGTATTTGCCATTTTGTTTAATTCAGACCAGGTGTTTGCTTTTAGTAGTAGGACTGTGTCGTCAGCGTATGAGACAATGTCTCATATGATGATGTAAATATTGTTCACGAAACATGTTGATTGTGTATAAATAAAAATGATGTAAACAAAGTTATTTGTCTTTTCATTAAACTAAAAAAAGGAACGTTCAGTTTAATTTTCATCTACTTCCCGAACTACCGAAATACGAGTATGTGAATTTTCGCACACGTGATAAAAATGATAACAAGACATACAAACACAAAAATTAATGAATATCAAAGTTCACGTTGCTTCATTGGTACGTGATTAGCATGTTTTTTTAGTCTTTTTTTAGACCATATATTTTTACCTGCCCACGCCCTCACTATGCCATCTCAACGCCCCCTAATTTTCTTCAGGTCTTCTACTGCCCCCCCTGTAAATCTCAAACGCTCACAAGGGGGCGTTGAGATATTAAGTTTTATCATAAATACCGTTAAAGAGGGTAAAAGCAAATATTTCCGTTTCATTTATTCGCCTTTGCTAATGAATTAGGCCATTTCATGCTCAAACAAATTAATAATTGAGTTAAGCCATTACTCCCAGGCGCATTAGAGCCGATTTCCACCGACAACAATCGCAGACATAACGCGCGAATGCTCCCGATACGATATAAATCCAAGTACATTTATTATTCAGTAGGTACCTGGGAAGTAGTCCATTACCGGCTGTTCCGTGTCAGACAGGCGCCGACATGATATCTCCTTCAGTATCGTGACCCGAGTGTGTCGTGTCCCTATTAAAAATGCAGGAAAATGCAAAAACTACAATGAAACTTATCGTGCTTTTGTGAAAGGATTCGCTCTTGTGAAAGTTTTTATTAAATTATCGGTTTTGCGGTAATATTTTACATAATGCAGGGGAAACTTTGTGATATGTAACAATAGGATACTTTTTCTTTTCTCGGGAAGTGCCAATCAAGTTCCGTAACGTTTAGTTTATTAAAAGCGTATTTGTCACGTTTACCTTATCAGAGCTCTTGTGCCTGGTAAAGAAGTCACTATTCTTACTTGGGTTGTATGGTTGTATGTTATAATATGTTTTTATAAATATTTCATTTTAAATATAGGGGATCGGGGGAGGGGGGGGGGGCATGACTGGATAGTTAAAACGTTTAAAGATAAATAAAACATTTTTCTTCAAATATTACAAAATGTACATTTTATGTAAATAATCTTTGGTCATTTAGCTGTAACATTCCATAGAATGAAATGATAAAAGACATTTTAAAAAAAGTTATAAAAAGTGTAATTAAATCAGTCGGTCGTAAGCATAAGAAGACCGCCGGGCAAGATGCGGTTAAGGTTTACACTTGAGGTAAGTCATCCTAGTCTTCGTCTTCGACACCTGCAGAGCAACAGTGAGCCCACTCTTGACACATTTGGCAGGCAATCCACCTTCCTACTGACTCCAAATACCTCCCCTTATAATAAAGGCAATATGTGTTCCTTGTATCTTCAGAAAACAGAAGTTTTTTCGACCGCTTGACTTCTCTCAGTTTTTGTTGCTGTTTGCAGCTTTCTGTTTCGTATTTTAAATAAATAATAAATAAATAAAATAATCGTAAGGAAGGGAGGGCATGATGGAGAGGGCATCATGGCACTACCCCGCCATGCGCCCAGGCGTGTTTTTTGTTTAAACATTGTAATAAATATGTAACTTTTTAACTTCAGCCAAAATTAAAACTCTTCCATTAAGGACAATAACTATTCAATGTCGGAAACTAGTATAATCAATCAAATATTGTTCAATATATCACGCTTGAGGTGCACTCGTAATATTACATCAGGAATGTGAAAAACCAAAATTCGCTCAGCGCTTACGACATCAACAAGGGATGACTTCAGTCGCAGTACTAAAGGCACGGGATGCGGTACGGGCACATATGGGCGAATTATCAGGATCGTAGCAGGTTTGGACAAAGCAAAAAAGAAAAATCACCATCTTGCCCCCCCCCCCCCGTCTTGCCAAACCTTTCCCTACCTACATAAGTTTTTTGAAAAATTGTTTAACTTTATTTATTTGTTCTGAAAGGTTGATGATACAGCGCAATTCAGAAATGAGGTTATTATGATTTTTTTACGGCTTGGTAAATATATATACCGGATGATCTTCTCACTTAGTAATTATTGTAATTATGTGGTTAAGTATAATTTATATGTATAAAAAACCACAAATACCGATATATTTTTTGATTCTCTCCCTTTATTAAAAAAAAAAAACAATTTTAGCACACTGAATTCGCACACATAATACACACATCCACACACTCACACGCGCACCCTCACACATACAAACACTCTCACTCACCCCTTTCCTTCAATAATTTACTCATTTAATTTATGTATAATGAATTATTTATCTCACAAAAACATAAGCATATAACAGCGACATGTCATTGGTACAAATTATTGTATTAATTCTATAACTTTGTAACTATTTTCCATTATGTAATAATGTACTGTCTGCTTCTGCAAAATAAAATAAAATAAAATATCAAAATATGAATTAATTAATTATTGTAGCGACTTTGTAATTATTATATCAAATACCTACTTATTCATTAGCTCTATAATTTGTATTAATGTATTTGAATATACATGTGTGTGTGTGTGTGTGTGTGTGCATACATGTACATACATGTGTACATTGTATACATGTATGCATATATCGATCGTACTTATGTTGAGTATGCAATTATACGTAAAAGTAGTGTACCCATTATCTGATACAATACTCCGATTACTAAGAAACACCTCCCAATAAATTTTATTGCATAAAACTTGTAGTGAACTAAAAAAATATTGATATTTTTTGGGTCACTATAATATAATTTCAAAATGACATACTAATGCATTATTTTATAGCATATTTTGTGTAAAACTTGACACGTGTAAATATTATTTGATTTATGGTGAGCATTCGAATATTGCTTTCCTCATTACCTCAAAACTTAGTATTTGGAGATAGATGTCTGACCAATAAACTGGACGATGATATGTATGTGTGTGTGTATTTGATTTGGTCCTGTTTGTGTAATGAACTCGTAATTAAAACTTATCATTGCACAAATAATATATGATGAATGGTGTGCTCACCTGTAATTGGAATCAACGCCAAAACCATATTGAAATTGTTATTTTCTATAATATGTAATTATGTGATGTATTCTGTTGGCGAGCCAATAAGTAAATAGATAAATTAAAATAATATTATACTAAAAATACCGTCAAAATTATGTATCGAAAAACCGTTAAAAAGAGTAAAGCATAATAATAAATATGGGGCCTTTTATTATGTCGTTACGGGAACTATTTCGCTACCCGGTTGGGCAAAGTTTGAAGCAGTCTGGTTTGGTTAGGACAGCTCAAATTAGGTTAGGTTAGTTCAGGGGAACGCATTCGAAAATTCATTTCAACAATAAAGTGACCGTTATTTTCACCTGTTTTTGAAATTTTGCGTGTAAATGTATACAAAATTTTGAGAACAGGTGAATTGATGTGAGCTCTTATTTAACGTTGTGTTATAGTTCAATTGTAAACAGATATTGCTTTTTTTCATTAACACCACACCCATGTTTTAGGAAGGAGGACCATGACAAGACCCATTTTGTAGGCTTTTGGATTTAGTATTTATTTATTTATTATATATTTATTTAATACCTACATGAATTATCGAAAGTACATACAGTTTTTTATGATATTTCACCCTACATGCTAGGGATGACCCTGTGTTATGGCGGGTAAAGTTTACAGTTTGCGGATTCATTAGTATAGGTTGAAAATTTTCACTAATTAATACTATACACACAAATTCTTCTACAATAAGAGAGTTTATGTAGTTAAATTGAATTACAAGAATAAGGTGAAGAAGTTAACGAATTATTGGAAAAGAGAAGTTATTATTAACATATTAAGGAATTATTGGTATATAAATCACAGAAATCAGTCTTATACATACATACAATACTGCTTAGATAGTAAATAAAGATATATTATGTTTTGCCTGCTCTTAATACTATGCACACAGATATTCTATAATAAGTAAATCAGTTCTGTCTTCCGGTGATCACTCATGTTTTTTTTTTACCTGAAGCGATTCTTTGTTAAGGATTCTAGAAAGAAAAGGGTAATGTATTTACATAGTCAATGATTTAGTTCTTATTTTACTATAGATATCTTTGGGCTCTTCGCTCTATGGTCTCGATTGTGCCAGTACGGAGTCTATAGGTCTCAGTAACTCCGACACATCAGAACTAGTCCTCAGCCTGAATGGAAGTATGTCCTCGGAAGTATTATTATAATTACAATAAGTCAATAAACAGTCACTGTGATACAAAGAACCTAAGTCTTCCAAGAAGCATCCGTTTATAAGTACCTACTGGATAAACCAGTTCCCATTACGTACGATAGTACTATATCCTCTCGAGAGAACAAAAGAGAGAGAGAAAATGTAAGGGAAATCGAGGGAAAGTAAATGAAAATAAGGGAAATTAATAAGAACCAACGAAAACAAAACTAGTTTTCCCTTAAGGCAAGCTTCACCAGGAAAATTATAATAACAAAGTAACTTATTTTTTTTAAATTTCTTTTAAATAATCGATAATATTATTATTCAATTTATAAAAACAGTTTATTTATAAACAAGTTCTGCTATGTAATTATTATCACGCGTGACGGCTGTTTCGTTTTCTGAAGGCATTTTCAAACTGTCGTCATACCACTTACAGACGATGTATTTATAATATTTCTTGATAATATTTACGATGACTAATTTATAATATCTGAGTAAAATGACTGAAATTATTAAAAGTTTAAAGTTTCCTCAATCAGTGCATCGTTTAAATTCGACTGAAAGTCATGACAGCTTTTTCGCCTTCTGAAGACAAAACAGCTGTCGCGCGTAATAATAAATACACAGCAGACTTGTAGATACACTGTTTTTATAAATTAAACTAGCTGGTTCCCGGCTTGCGTTGCTATGCCATCTAATAAAGAAATTGTTCCTCCCTGCGTGTCCTTTCCCATTCGTCCCGTTCTCCTTCCGCCTCCCCTTCCTCTCTCGCGTCCCCTTCCCTCTCGCGAACCCCCCTCACGAGTTCCCTTTCCCCTTCCGGCATTCCATACATTCAGTCTCGATATATTCAGTTTTCAAACAGCTCGCGTGCCACCTATTGCAATTTTTTTATACAAATTTCATAATGCTAGATCTCACAAGTAGTTTTTAACAAACCTTGTCCTGACAATAACGAACAAAAAAAATAATTATCCAATTTGGTGCAGTGATTCGGAAGTTATGCTCGTACATACATTTCGGCCATTCATTTTCATTTATATAGAATAGATAGATAGTTAGATGATAGAAGATAGATAGATAGAAGATAGATAGATAGAAGAAGAAGATAGAAAGATGGATAGTAATATTATCAATCAATTAATATAATTAAGTATAAAAGAAAGAAAAATTAAAATGGAGTTTTACAAATTAAACTCGATAACAAGACAAAGTAATTGCTCCATGTGAAAAAAATTGAAAATATTATCTTGGTAGGAAAAGACCCAATAGTTCTAAAGCAACACATCACAATCCTAAATCCTGTCTTTCCACCCACATCCGCAATGTAAAAGCTACTTATTTTCACCGTAAAAGTTCTATCTACAAAGACCTTTGCGTCGGCTTACCACGAAACCTCCCACCTTGACTTTTTGCAATAAATTCGTAAAAAATTGCTCTTCCGAATCGTGCAAAAACTACCAATCGATTTTATTGTTCCCTGATGAAGATAAACAAAAATAATAAATTCTCCAAAATATCTCCAACAAAACATCCCCCAACAAAATATCTACAACTTAACGTAACTTAACCTAACCTAACCTAATCTAACCTTAACTAACCTTACCTAACCTAACAAAAAAATGGGACAAAATAATACAGACGCCTGTAAAGACAATAAATTATTCAAATTAATAAAATACTTAGTTTTTACCACTTTTACTGTTTACAAAACCAACATGTTTCGTGAGCTACGCTCACTTCTTCAGGGGTTTTTTATTGATACTAATTATAAAAAGTAGACATATACAATGGTGTCAATTAAAAAAGGATGGACATAGACAATGCTATCAATGGAAATATGAGATTGGGTAGAGGATAGAGGGGCAACGGGGGACAATTTACAAAGGGAACATGTTTAATATTGGGTCATTTAAGAACAATTTTTGGTTATTAATAATATTCAAATTCGCATTAATACTCTTTCGGATTTCTAAAATTTCTAGTTTATCCAACTGAATGCCATTTACATTACAATACATTAATTCTATTCCACTATTGAAGTCAAAGGTGTGACTGGTTTCCAACAAATGGTTGGCAAACTCCGAGAAACTGTTATTGTTTAAAGATTTCGTATGTTCTTTAATCCTTATTTCGAAATTTCTCGAAGTTTTACCTATATTAAAGAAACCACAATCGTTACACTTCAATTAATAGATTCCAGATTTTTTCATTTTTGAATCTCTATCTCTATTATTTACAATGTAATTTTTAAGTATGTTATTTTCATAAAATACGGGACGAATTTCATTTGGTACTAAATTGGTATGGAATTAGAAATTTCATTATTAAAATACATAATTTTCCTCAATTTTTTCTCTTCCTGATCCTTTTGTATAGGATAGATATATGATTTAATGAATTTATTCTTGTATTTTTAATTAAGAATGTTTTCAATTAAATTGGTGTTAAATCCATTATTGATAGCAATTTGTTTAATAATATTGAGTTCTATTGAAAAATTGTTGGGAAATAGGGGAACATTAACTAATCTATGAATCATAGAATGGAAAGCTGACATTTTTTGAGAAATTGGATGATTTGATGTGTTGTAAATTACAAGGTCAGTGTTTGTATCTTTACGAAAAATGTTAAATACAAATTTATTATTAATTCTTGAAATATTTAAATCCAAAAAGTTTATACTCGAATTTTGCCCAATCTCTACAGTAAATTTTATGTTTTTATGGAGTTTGTTTAAGAAATTAAGAAAAATATTAAGTTGTCTCAATGTACCTGTCCAAACACAGAACACATCATCCACATATCTCTTCCAACAATGTACGTATTTTAGTAATAATGCACAGCTGTTAAAAATCTTATTTTCCAAATTATTTATAAATATATCCGCGACCATGCGGCTGGTACTAGCACCCATTGCCACGCCATCTTTTTGTTTAAAAATATTGTCATTGAATTGAAAATAATTTTTTTTTTAAACTATATAAAATAATAAATTATTGTTCAAAAATAGTAAAATGGGGCAAAAATAATATAGATAACAATTATTTATTATCTTTACAGGATGTCGGTATTATTTTTGTGCCGCTTTTTGATAGGTTAGGTTAGGTTAGATTGGGTTAGGTTAGAATAGGTTAGGTTAAGTTAGGTTAGGTTTTAGTAGATATTTTCTTGGAGGATGTTTTGTGGGTAGTATATTTTGTCGGGGATATTTTATCACAGGATATTTTGTAATGGAATGAAAAGTTGCGTAACAACTTAGAGCTCACCCTATTCTTGAAAGAAAAAACGTGTTAGTCCCTTTAAAATTCACTATAAATCTGAGATCTAAATTACGTTACGCATCTTTGAGGGTAAAATTAAAAGCTATAAATTTTAAAAGGCTTTTTCATTTCCACGAGAAATATATTTCCAAGATCGGGCCACTGCTCAGCCCGGAGTGCTATTTTTGAAAGGAAGATTTAAAAATAAATCTTTGGGGCCCTGCAATTAAATGGTATATTAACCAGGGGCGTACAATTCACATAGGCTGTAAAGCCGTGCGCCAAGAAAAATAATAGAAAATCACAATACGATAAATTTATGAGTAAAACTCAAAAAAACTTTCCATATTTCATAATAATCGTTAGTAACGATTTTAGATTTTCACGGCTTAAAGAAATATCGTTTTTATATTTGGGGTATTATGTCGTGTTGCGCTACCCCCTTCTTGGCACATCTGATCTGATGTAACGCTGTCCGAAACGTTCAAGGGTTCACGTTCACTTCTTCAAGGGTACTCTTGGGAAACCGGCTAAGGGACGCGGGTGTTTGGGCACCTTGCAGCCAGGTCGCTCGCCCGCTTATTTTCGCCGGGCCTGCCCCGTGATAGTGGGACAAACTGCCCCTGATATCTTTCTTTTTATACATTTTTTTGGTTTTAATCATACTTACACCTGTAAATATTTTTCTTTTTCTGGCTCCTTTTCTAGATGCGGGTTCAACAGGCGAACACATCTGTGATGTGTCTTTATCTCGTTAATTACTGCAAATGTGTGGAGTTAATGTAAAAAAAAATGTAAGTATGCATACATTTTTCTTTTTTACTAACAATCATGCATGCAGTGACATTGGAGGGTCTAGATTAATTTTAAAATTAAATGTAGCTTCCTTTTTACAACAAAAATTAGAGTCCTGACGTGTTCGGCTAAGGAGGTTAAACAATTAGTTTCCTCACACAGCCGTGGGAAAGTGGTAGGTCCCCTCCAATGTCCGAAACGTTGAACTAAGATTTTCTTACAACATTTTCTTTAACATTTTCTTCAACGAGTTTTATTTTGCTATAACTAATATTTTTGCTTGTATTACTAACCTGATTTGTTGTATTATGTTTTTTTCCTGTTAAGCACTTTCTAACAACGTATGCAGGGACACTGAAGGTCTAGATTCATTCAAAATAAATAAATGTAGCTTCGTTTAACAAAAAAAAAATAGAATCTTGCGAGAACCTTGAAGGAGTAACCATATGTTGCTTATACTAGGGCGGGTAAGTGATTGATAACCTCCATTGTCCGAAACGTTGGCTAAAAAAGAAGGTAATGCAACACCGCGTAATGCCCCAAAAATAAATAACGACAACGGTTAATTGTTTTACTTCTTCCTTTTCTTGGTACACACTCATTTTTATTGCCTCTAGGCATTGTGCTTCTATTTTATTTGTTTTTTTTTTTAATTATATTTATTTAAAAAACAAACAGTCGTACATTAAAATATAAACAACAAACATTCGTGTGCTCTAGGTCAATTAAGTTTCATTACGTTAAATCTTGATTTAGTATTTTTCTACTTACACAACAGAGGACATAAAGAAAAAATAAACATCATAAAGAAATACATAATATTATAAACAAATACAGTTTTCGCACGATTCTACTATTCAAAACATTGAAATAAACTATGATGATGGTACAATTTTAACAAAAATAAACTTTATTTATTTTATTTATTAATTTATTTAAACGCCCATAGGGCTTTTACATAGAATGCAGTACATTTTTTTAATTACAGTGAAAAGAATGGGTTTATAAAATACAATACACAATACAAGTAACATAATATTTGTTAAAAACAAAATATAGGTTACATAAAATATAAGGGTTAAAAAAAAAATAAAATAAAAAATTTAGGTTACATAAAATATAAGCGTTAACAAAATACAGGTAACATAAAATATAAGAAACAAAATATAGTAGTTGACATAAAGTAGGTAATTTTAAAAATTGTTGTTCTCATTAGTTTACGGGATAGGTAGAAATAAATAATTGGCACATATGGCGTTTGAAGTTTGCTAAGTTCAAATTATTGTCAAATACATCCAGATTGTTTAAGTATTTGTTACCAAGACTATGCAAACGTTGTATTGGAGAATGTAAATCATAGTTCGAATGAGATGTACGTATATAAAATGTCAATGTTTGTCTAGTTGTTCGTGTAGGTACATGTAGATTTATTAATTGCAGGAGTTCACAACTGTCGAATTTAGAGTTTAATAATTTTAATAAAAAAGTTAGGTCGTTTATTTTTCGTCGGTTTTCTAATGTTGGAATATTTAAAGTATTCATTAACGACGGATAATTTATGTGCTCTAAAGGGATGTTAAGTTTAAAATTTACAAAACGTAGAAATTTTCTTTGAATTCTTTCAATAGTATGAATATGAATTTTATAGAAGGGCGACCAGACTATGGAGTTATATTCTATTAGGCTTCTAACAAGGGATGTATACAGTAATTTAATGATTTGTAACGATTCAAAGTTTTTAATTGTTCTTAACACAAATCCTAAAGTTTTCATACCCTTATTTGCAGTTTGTTGAATGTGAACCGTGGAGTCTAGTTTCTCATCCATTATTATGCCAAGATCCCGCATTTCCGATACTCTTTCTAAATTTATTTTATTTATTGAATAGTCGAAAAACAGTGATGTTTTTTTTCTGGAAAAGGTCAAAGTTTTGCATTTTTCTACATTTAAATACAGATTGTTTTGTGAGCACCAAATTTTTAGCATGTCTATATTTGATTGAAGAATTTCACAGTGATTAAGGATAGTTATCTCTTTATATAATTTAATGTCATCAGCGAAAAGCAACACTTTGACGTCTTTAAAGCAGTTGACTGTCGTTTATAAAAATAAGAAATAAAATTGGGCCAAGATGACTACCTTGCGGTACTCCACTAGTGGCAGAAAATGGTTTGGATAAAAAAGATTTTATTTTTACAAATAAAGTTCTACCTGATACGTAACTACTTAGCCAGTTCAACATATTTGCTCTGATTCCCAGAGCATGAAGTTTTCGGATCAGTATTTTGTGGGACACTTTATCAAAAGCCTTTGAGAAATCAGTATATATATACAGTCAACTTGTTTGTTTTTAGAAAATGACTCCAATATATAGTTTTGAAAGAGTAATAAGTTTGTTGAAGTTGATCTACCTCTAATGAAGCCATGTTGTTTGTCATTTATTATCTCTGTTAACGTGGGATATATTTCATCAAGAACTAGAGATTCAAAGATTTTGGGTAATACAGATTGTATGCATATAGGTCGATAGTTTGAAATGTCAGTCTCATCGCCTTTTTTAAGTATTGGGATAATATAGCTGGATTTCCAGTAGACAGGAAAATGTCCAGAAGATAGTAGCTGGTTAAAGAGAATGGTTAGTGGTTTAGACAATACAGAGGAGCAATGTTTTAGGAAAATTGGCGGGATGGAGTCTGGGCCTGCAGATTTGTTAATGTCTAAGGAACATAGTTTCTTTTTGCAAGATTCTTCTGTTATGTAGCAGTCTGTTAAATGTATGGTTTTTTTAAATGAGTATGAAGGAATTTTTTCTTCTGGTGTTTCCTCATCGTAAACATTTTTAAAGAAATCTGAGAAAAGATTTACGATATCTTGTGTGCTGTTAGCACATTTGTCATCCATATACATTTGTGGTGGATAGTCTGTGCTGTCATTGTTTAGTGTTTTGATAAATTTCCAGAGATTATTTGAGTGCAAAGCTGTGTTTTCGATAGAGTTTATATATGCTTTATAACAGATTTTAGAAAGATATTTGCATTGTTTTCTAGTTTCACTGAAAATTGCATAATCGATCATCGATCGAGTTTCTTTGAATTTTTTATGAAGTTTCTTTTTTTGTTGAAGTGAGGCTTTTAGTTCTTTAGGAGTATGTTTTTTAGGAGTATATAGTGGTACATATGATTTTATGGTGCTAGACAATATTGAATATAAATTATCTAAGGATTTGTCAGTATTCACGTCCGATAAAAAAGACCAGTCGACACGGGAAAGATGATAATTTATAGATTCAAAATCTGCACGTTTGTAGTTGAGAGTCTCTTCAACGTGTTTCGGTTTGACGCTACACACATTTAGCTTAATATGAAGAGGGGGGTGGTAGTTATCAACAGGTAAGAGAGGATCATTACATTTGTCAATGACCAATTTAGGATAATTTGATATTACTAGATCTAGTAAGCGATTATTTGCATTGTATATAAAGTTATGTTGGAAAAGATTTAAAAAATTTGTCATATCCAAAATCTCACGTGCACGATCATTCTCGCCCTCATTTACAATTAAACCACTATCACTTGATTTCCACTTCAGGTTAGGGAGGTTGTAATCCCCAAGAATAATAATTTTAGAGTTATGGTATTTGTATAGTAGATCTTCAACGTCTTCGCTGTGACTTCGGTAGATTAGAGCATCAGACAGTGGCGGTTGTTGTTTTATTTATCATTTTAGTGGGCTGCATTTTATGTAGTTTCAAGTACCGTTGAAAATATCTACATCTCGTAAGGCGTTCTGAGTTTTACGGAGAAGAGTTTTGCACTATTTGGATTTACAGTTGGTGGGTAGTCTTGGACAAACCTCACCCCATTAACCCGTGCACCCGTGTTAACTCATCAAAGGTAGTAAATAACTTGGGGTTACCTATGGCAGAGGTTTTGGTTATAAATGTTTCCCGTGGCGGTAGCGGTGCCCATACCCACCTTCTAAATTAAGTTTACATTAAAATGATTTTTTAGGTTAGTTTTTTTTCATCAATCTTTACAAATTACCTTTGGCGTCATTTTTAATTAAATTAAAATAAATAACTAAATACGAAAACACGATTATTTAATCACAATTATCAACATGTTCCAAAACCATTTTGATAATTTAAATTTTTTCAAACTAAGCTAATTTAGGATCATGAGTTAATATTTTGGGTTAAATAAGAAAAGAAAATTTAACCTTTAAATTTTGACATCAATAACAATGGCTGTCAAGTAAACAATCGATTTTAATTTCAACGAAATAACTGTTTTAGTGCATTATTTTTAGTGACCGACCAAAGGTTCGGTTTCGGCAAGTTTCGCAAAAAAATCGAGTTTCGGCAGAAAATCTGCCAAACCTTCGGCTGCACCGAAACTCTGCGATCGTGAATTATCGCGCGTCGTTCGGCTGACTTCGGGTGAGTTCGTGACTCGAGTGTCACCTGCCATCATCAGCTGAGTTTGCATCAGCCGGTAAAAATACTCAATTACGGAGGTCCATCCTTTGAAATGTAAATGTTGATTATTGACAAATTTTTGTTCCAAGGAGTAGTTGACATATTTGTTAATTTTTGTTTGTTTTACAGATATTTATAAAAGAAACCATTTTTTTTTCACTGTCCAATTATTGTTTTTTATTTCATTGTAAACGCAATTAAAATTAAAATACTTAATTAATGAGAATTAATTGAGTATTTAATACTCATTAATTGAGTATTTGTAATGTAAGTGTTGTTTATCGACGAATTTTTGATCCAAGAAGTAGTTAACATGTTTTGATAATTTTTATTTTTTTTGTTTGTTTTATAGCAGTACTATAATAAAAATAACATCATTCAATTATTGTTATTTTTATTTCATTTAACATCTGCTAACTGTATGTATAAGTGTAAAAAAATAACCCAATTTTCAGTAAACAATAGATTTTTAAAATTACTTAAAAAAGATTCGGTTTCGGCCGAAACTGAGACAGATACTGAAGATTCGGTTTCGCTTTCGATTTCGGTAGAAATTCCTGTTTCGGTCGGACACTAATTATTTTCCATTTTCTGAAACTTAAATACTTATGTACTCATTATTATCTAGCTAATACATTCTAAAATAAAATGTGCGTACTAAGCGTGTCCCTAATTTTTAAAGTATATTTATCGTTTGAGCAATCATTTACCAAAGCTTTCATAAAATAAACACTGAATATTTTCGCAGAAAGCTGGCGATGGAGACCCCAAAGTAGGAAAAAGCAAGGTAGTGGAAGATATGGCGGACGGAAAAGAATACGTCGAAATGAAAGGTTGAGCGTATAAATAGTACAAAGCCCGTAATATTCCCATTCCTCATGGTCAGTCACACAAGAAAAAACGACCATCAGATATTGAAATCGGCGTGAAAACGCAAAATAGCCTAACAATGTGATGGATTTTGGTTCAGTCATCCGAATAAAACGGCACGTACACAAAAAAAAAGGTTCCCGTCGTTAAACAATTCCGTTACTTTTTCCTTTCAACTCATTACCTCGGGTTGTGATTACAGGGAACTGGAATAACATAACCACGCGAGGTCGATGGGTGGAGGACGGGGGGAGGGTCGGAGGGTTGAACAAGAAGCAGGGCAGTGCCGTTCACTTAAAACCGAAAGATCCAATTATGGAATTTGCTAAGTAAAGGGAGGCTGTGAAAGGAGACTTGCTAAATATGAAAATTTGATACAGATGTACCCTGCTAGACTGCATTGACTTTGGAGACTTTCTTTACTTACGCTCTGTGGTATGGGTACCGCCGTCCCTGGAACCATTTTTTTGGATAACTAAGACTTGGCGGCGGATGCATCTGACCACCAAATGCGTGGCGGGCTAGCTCGGGAGAGACTTTTTGTTGGAGACCTTTTGAGCTCTCATGAAAACAGGAAACTCTCGGAACATCGTCTTTACCCGCGGACGGAGAGATGGATTCATGCGTCCATCACTCCTGGACACACCAGCCCCTAGATTCCTACCCACCCCTCATACCTTTATCCTTCAACAAAATTTCCTCTCCTTCCTTTCCCAAAAATATTATCCATCCCCAAAAATGACAGGCCATTTTTCTCAAGGCCACCTGTGTGGACCTAATGTAAAAAAATGATGGTACGAGAAAAATACATATTATCTACTAATAAACCTGTTTTAAATTTTACACAACTGATTAACAACAATTAAGAATACATTTATGGTAGGTTATCAATTGTGTAAAATTTCGGAAACCAAAATTTCATGTATATTTTTTAACTCCAAATAATGTCAGGAATCTCCAGTTAAAGTAAGTCAATTAGGTCCCTTAACACCCTGGGTAATATTTTGTTTACCAGTAATTGTGTATTTCTTTCGTTTAAATTTCTGAAGGTTAATCTTGACAAGTAAAGTCAGCTTTCGTGATTTTCAAGGGTCTGCATTTTTTAACTAACATGCAATAATTATCAAACTTCAATTATAATTAGTGACCAACCGAAGGTTCGGTTTCGGTTTCGGCAAAAAAATCTAGTTTCAGCATCAGTTTCGGTTTCGGCAGATTTTCTGTCCAACCTTCGGCCGCACCGAAACTCTGCAAAAGATCTCAGTAAATGTTAAATTTAGTCTTAAGAGGGCATTACCAGAGAAAGCCTGAAATACGTCATTTTCAAAAAAGTTTTTAGACGTATTGACTCTTTTCCACAAAAAATTATAAATGGATTTCGAAAGATTGTTCTTTTATCTAGCATTCGTATGTAATAAATTTTTAGATTTTTTTTTAATTTTTAGTATAATAAGGTTATTCCATAGGTCGTTGGCAGATTTGTTAAATTTTCAAAAAAGTTTTTGGATTATACCACACCCATTTCAAATAATGTAATCATGCAGTAAAATAAATCAATACATTATCTAGCAAAGTTATGTATTAGAATTTTAATTTTAGTTTCAATAAAATCATTAAAAATATGTACGTACATGTGTTTCATTTCATTTGTGTATTTATTTGCGCACTTACAAACTAATATATTTCAGATTTTTTTAACATTCTTATTAAATTTAGACATTATTTAAAAATGATAAATACTTATAATCAAAAAATAACTACAAAAAGTACACTATTTTAATAGTTTTATCATCACGCCTTTCAGCATTTTTGGATGAAGGTATAAATTAAAGCTAATTTGGATTGAAATAAATTCGATATTGAGTTATTATTTAAAAAAGCTGGTACGGAGAATAATTAATCTTTCTCATTGTAACCGTCCTGCACGATCGGAAGAACAACTTTCGACAAAATGTGGATTTTCGTCCGCTGGCTGGTTAAACGCTCTTAAGAATGTTGTGATTGTAAACACAATTTAAAATAAAATACTCAGTTAATGAGGTCCTTCCTTTATAATGCACATAAGTGTTGATTATTGACAATTTTTTGTTCCAAGCAGTAGTTAACATGTTTGTTTATTTTTAGTAATATAAGAAAACAATTGTTTTGTTCATGTACTTCAATTGTTGCTTTTTTATTTAATTTAACACAAGTTAACTGTTTGTATAAGTTTAAAAAATAAGCCAAACTTCATTAAACAATAGATTTTTAATATGTCTATCATAGATTTTTAAAAAAGTTTCGGTTTCGGTAGAAAGTCCTGTTTCGGTCGAACACTAATTATAACAGCCCGTGATTTTCACGAGTTTGCGCCAGGTTTAATTGAAAATTAGCTTATAATTAAACATGACAGAAAACATAAACTACTAAATCAATTATTGAGGTTTAAAGGGCTTTGAAATAATATTATTCCGATAATTGTGCATTGAAAATACATGTATTGAAACCTGCGGTAAATAACTCTAAATCAACAAAATCACACCTTTTTGAAATAGTTTGTGTAGTAATGATTAATATTAAATCTACTTGATGACTAAATTCAACTTAAGATGAAGCCATACGAAATAATGCAAAAACATACAAAATCAGGTATTTTTGTTTTAAAAATTTAATCTCTTAGAAGTGTCATATATGTTTCAATTAAATACTGCGTGCAGAACATATTTCGGCCTTTAAAAATATCGTGTAACACCCATTTATGTGTATGTGACCAGCAATGGGACGGAATTAGCAGCCTAGCAGAAATAGAAGAAGAGGAGGGGTTTGCGGTTGCGACGGCAAGTTGAGTTCCGTTTATGGAGGGAGAGTAAAACAGAACGGAACCGCTGGTTATGTCATATTGTGTTGAAATCATCAATAAACCGTGATATACAGATTACAGACTATTATTTGACACTTTCCTGCACACCAAGTTATTTAATGTTACATATCAGAAGTGGGATGGAATCAATGTGCCGCGGAAACAATGATTTTAACATCGCGTCTTGGTCCGCCGTTATGTTGACAAAACAAAAATGAATAAAGTGGTTTGATTCAATTCTGTAAATGTGACGACCACGTGTCGAGTGGGTGTATTCTCCCGTGAACTTCTGGACCGTTCTGGACTATGATAGCAATGGACATAGTTGGTACGACTTCGTTATCGCAAATTTATCTCAGTTTTCGCGTACGGGAATAGGTACTAAAATGACAAATACTCGCGCAACAGGCTTTAAATGGTGTTAGTTTTAAACAAAAAACGGTGCCTCTAAGAAATATTGAGTAAAATCAGTGATTGTGTGACGTTTTGCACCGTAAAGAGATACCGTAAATTTCACCCGAAATACCTAACGTAGAAAGCAACAAAAATACAGACGCTCGCCGGACAGCTGTTCGCTGGCGCGGCGGCCATCTTGCCAAACATTTATCGAGTCGAGTGCTGCCAGACATGAGAATAAACAAAGCGGTGGTTAGGTATCTGTCCATTTTCAAAGTGTACATTTCAAAATAATTCGTACAAACTGAAGTGCCTTTGGATTTCGAGAAAAGTAAATAATCTGGACTTTTTAAAATTAAGAATTACCTTCAAAATGATCGGAAGAAATATAATGACCAAATCATCATTTACAGTGCCAAGTTAATGCTGACTGAGAGTGTTGACATCCGAGGAAATGTTGCTGGCTTCCCATGGGCATTCAGACACACAATTGAGAGACTTTAGATACACAGAGACGCCTACATAGCCAACACCTAAGGATATCAATTCGGAGAATCAGCTTATTTCTCATTGCGGTATCTGAATGGGTTCTTCGACAAATTTCTCACGGTCTTGGATGGTCTCAGTGATGTTTCAAGCTGTTCATCTGAAAAGAAAAACGAGACCACTTGGCTCGGGATTGCCGCCTCAGACAGCAGCCGTTGGAGAAATGCTCTTGATCTTGAAGCGTTATTGAATTATAAATGTTCCACTTACCGATGAGGGAAATTTGGATTAGAAAAATACGAAACAGTGTGTATTGCAAGTGCCAACGAAATTCTAGGAGAACATCATGAACACATAATGAAACAAATGACAATACTCAAATTAGAGCTATGAGCATTATGAGGAAGAAAAATAGAAAACCTGCAGCACAAGTCACATAAGACGAGGAAAAGCAACGAAATCAGACTCTTCTTCAGAAAAAAAACAGAGTCACAAGTCGTTGATGTACGGAGCAATGATTTTTGGCGAATTACCAAAAGTAAAAGCGATGCTAAAGACATTGCGATGAATTGAGAAATTTTATAAGATCTTCCGGGACCTAACAAAATCTGATTAATCCCGACTGGGTGCTTGTAGAGATGGTGACAGGAATTTGCTGATAGGAAAAAAGGATATTTTGGAAAGATGGGAGAATTATTTCTGAACATTTCAAACCATACCAATAATGAACACCGTAAATAGGAGGAAATGGTTCACCACTCCCGCTGAGGAGTTCGCGGAGAAGTCCACTGTGCTTGGAGTAAAGCAGGCACCGAGATGACTGAAAAATTCTCGTAATAAAGCACCAGGAACAAGTGATAACAAATGAACTGATCGAAACCGGTGGTCCAACGCTAGAAGTGTATATTCACAGACTATTTAACGAAAACTGGCAAAATCAAATACTGCCCGAGGAATTGAAAATAGAAATTATTGTGACCATTCATAAAAGGGGAGACAAGACCAAGTGCGAGAACCATAGAGGAATAACAATTCACAAAATCACATACGAAGTCTTCTCCTGTTTACTCTACGGCAGGCTATTGATATAATGTGGTGAAGATATCAGGTGAATATTGATGTGGCTTCAGATGCCAGAAGATCCAACATTGATCACACTAATTTCACAAGGGTATATGAATATAATATGACTACTACCTGTACATATACTTCAAACTGCACTAACTAAAAATAAAAATGGGTAATTCCTAAAATAAGGAGACTTGAGGCATTCGAGATGTAGATCTACAGAAGAATATTCAAAATAAGTTGGATGGACTGAGTTACGAATGAAGTTGTTATGGTTCGGATGAATAAAGAAAAATAAGTTATTAAAACAATAAAAATCCGAAACTTCATTATATAGGAGATGTGATGAGACAGAGAAATACGAGATCTTGCATCTCATAATGCAGGAAAAAGATTGCCGGAAGACGGGGCCCTGGAAGAAGGAGAACATCATGGCTGAAAAACTTGAGACCGTGGTTTGGCCAGTCTGATGTAGAGCTGTTCCGGACCGCAGTAAAGTCCACATAGCCAATATGATAGCCAATGTCAGTTGAACGGACAAGGCAGGAGAGGAAGATGAATCCCTTAAAACTAGTCTGACTAAATCTAATACAGTCATAAATGTATAAAGCGGGTTATCGGAGAACATCGAAATCGAGTCAAAATGAGATACGCTATCTACGGTGATTCTTAATATGGTGGTGAGACCAACACACGTAAAGTAAATTTAATGGGCTGCATAAACTAAAATACATCAGAGATAATGTGAGATAATATGTCAATCACATAGTAATTACCAGCAGATCAAACAGATAATAATCCAGCGTAGCCCACCTCAAAACCCGAAGCTGAACAATTGAGACCAAAAATAAAAACATCGAAACTAAGTACGTAAATGACAAGCACGTGTGAGTAAGAGACAATCCGGGATTTGTAGGCAGCAAAGACTGCAATGATCTGAAAGGAAAGGATGCGAGAAGGTAGGACGCCAAAATATATGACCAAGGGGTTGCCCCAGTGGAAGTGACCCAGAAGTGAGTGGCGAGGGACCACAGCCGGTGGAGGATATTTGTGGGAGAAGCCAAATCCCAACCTGGAATGTAGCGTCAAAATGACGATGTTGACGCATAGAAAAAAGGAAGGAACACCAGTTCAACAAAATTGGGAGACTTCATTAAAAGAGTCAATTTTCTGTATGGTTGTCCTTATAAAGTGACCGATAGATACAAGATAAAGATATATCACGTTGGTGGCGACTGTATGTCACATTGGTGGCGATTGTATGTCACCTTAACTCAGGTGTCGAGCAATACTATTTTATTATATTATGTCACGTTGGTGGCGACTGTATGTCACATTGGTGGCGATTGTATGTCACCGTAACTCAGGTGTCGAGCAATACTATTTTATTATATTATGTCACGCTGGTGGCGATTGTATGTCACATTGGTGGCGATTGTATGTCACCTTAACTCAGGTGTCGAGCAATACTATTTTATTATATTATGTCACGTTGGTGGCGACTGTATGTCACATTGGTGGCGATTGTATGTCACCTTAACTCAGGTGTCGAGCAATACTATTTTATTATATTATGTCACGTTGGTGGCGACTGTATGTCACATTGGTGGCGATTGTATGTCACCTTAACTCAGGTGTCGAGCAGTACTATTTTATTATATTAAGTCACGTTGGTGGCGATTGTATGTCACATTGGTGGCGATTGTATGTCACCTTAACTCAGGTGTCGAGCAATACTATTTTATTATGTCACGTTGGTGGCGATTGTATGTCACCTTAACTCTGGTGTCGAGCAATACTATTTTATTATGTCACGTTGGTGGCGATTGTACGTCACCTTAACTCAGGTGTCGAGCAATGCTATTTTATTATATTATGTCACGTTGGTGGCGATTGTATGTCACGTTGGTGGCGATTGTATGTCACGTTGGTGGCGATTGTATGTCACCTTAACCCAGGTGTCGAGCAATACTATTTTATTATATTATGTCACGTTGGTGGCGACTGTATGTCACATTGGTGGCGATTGTATGTCACCTTTACTCAGGTGTCGAGCAATACTATTTTATTATATTATGTCACGTTGGTGGCGACTGTATGTCACATTGGTGGCGATTGTATGTCACCTTAACTCAGGTGTCGAGCAATACTATTTTATTATATTATGTCACGTTGGTGGCGACTGTATGTCACATTGGTGGCGATTGTATGTCACCTTAACTCAGGTGTCGAGCAATACTATTTTATTAT
Organism: Limnephilus rhombicus; assembly: GCA_929108145.2. Classification (NCBI taxonomy): domain Eukaryota; kingdom Metazoa; phylum Arthropoda; class Insecta; order Trichoptera; family Limnephilidae; genus Limnephilus; species Limnephilus rhombicus. The sequence continues at coordinate 41,421,056 of OV815278.1, forward strand.
GTCACGTTGGTGGCGATTGTATGTCACCTTAACTCAGGTGTCGAGCAATACTATTTTATTATATTATGACACGTTGGTGGCGATTGTATGTCACCTTAACTCGGGTGTCAAGCAATACTATATTATGTCACGTTGGTGGCGATTGTATGTCACCTTAACTCAGGTGTCGAGCAATACTATTTTATTATATTATGTCACATTGGTGGCGATTGTATGTCACCTTAACTCAGGTGTCGAGCAATACTATTTTATTATGTCACGTTGGTGGCGATTGTATGTCACCTTAACTCAGGTGTCGAGCAATACTATTTGATGTTATTATGTCACATTGGTGGCGAGAGTATGTCACATTGGTGGCGAGTAATGTCACATTAGTGGCAAATGGTATTATGTTTGTATGCTTCTAGAATTATTATGGCACAGAGATAGAGCCGTGAGGACACGACTACTAATCAGGATGGACGAGTGTAACACCCATTTATGTGTATGTGACCAGCAATGGGACGGAATTAGCAGCCTAGCAGAAATAGAAGAAGAGGAGGGGTTTGCGGTTGCGACGGCAAGTTGAGTTCCGTTTATGGAGGGAGAGTAAAACAGAACGGAACCGCTGGTTATGTCATATTGTGTTGAAATCATCAATAAACCGTGATATACAGATTACAGACTATTATTTGACACTTTCCTGCACACCAAGTTATTTAATGTTACAATCGGTTATTTTTTTAAACCAAAAAAAGTATGAGTTCTATGAAAAACACTTTCAAGTGCAATCTCTCCTTTTCGGATGTGGTTTTATTGTTTAATGAGGCAAATTCAGTGTCTTTTATAATAATCGCAAAAAAATTATATTTACGCCCGAACTTCACAATATAGAATAAAATATGCATTTTATCTTTGTTATTTTTGACATCAATCAATATGCGGGGCACTCGACGAATTTGGATTTTTAAAGTGAACCTTATGCCGTCCACGTAAGGACTACAAATTTGGCACACCCATTTCGTATCAGTTACGTCCCGCTTGCGACGGGGAATAGACGTCTTAGACTCTGCGTCACTTGGTTCCGTGAAATCAATTTTAAATTTCCTTATTATTACAATAAACAAGTTAAAGGAGTTATTGTTTTTTACAGGCCTTGACGAAATCAAACTTTAAAATAAAATTCACAAATACCTTTTTCAACCTTTCCAAAAGCTTTTTCTCAAGTATTTTTAAACTCCTCCCAAAAAGAGGCTTGGATTCCAATATCGATTTTTTCCTGGACTATTGGATCACCTTAACCGGTTATTTTTTTTCTTTCATTTCGGATTGCGTTGACTTTACGTTCATAATATTTGACAGTCGAACAGTGAAATCATTGCTAATTTGTCATGGGAAGCGTTTTGAATCGACAATGCTCTGTTGTTGTGAAAAACCAGCGTAGAACCTTGAAAAATGTTCCATTTTTAAAAATGAAAATGAAAATAATTTTGTATAAAAACTATTGTCTGCTTCATCGCTTGTCTGATCACACAATACTTAACCGAACTAAGGACGGATTTTTTGTTTTGGGGTGTTATGCCGTGTTGCGCTACTTCCTTCTTCAGCCAACGTTTCAGACAGCGTTACAGTGTCCATCGTTAGTGAAATGTGTGCTAACAATTACACATCTGCCCTGATGATGGACGCAACGAGGCATAACACCCCCAAAATAAATAACAAAAATACTTTTGGCCGTGAAAATTTTAAAAAAAGTATCTAAGGATGGGTTGTTTCACAGAATTTGAACAATTAATAAAATTTTAAAAAGTTAATTTTCAAGTGTTGTGAAAGTTCTATTTAAGTTCTGTTATGAATCTAGCTATGCCAAACAACTGGCCAATAATTATATAATAAGCAAACTTGAACAAATACAGAAATCGATAAGTTAAAATAAGCCAAAAAAATTTAAACCCCAAAATTTTCAAAAAATTATTTAAGGTGTTAACAAACATTAAATATGGTCTATATTATGAATAGTCTATAGTATAGTGCTGAACGAGTTAATAGGCTGAAACCCGTAATGGTCAAAAATAAAATGAGTGAAAAAAGTTTTAAACTGTTTTAATATAATATTATTATGGAATTCCAACACGATATCAAAAATAACAACATAAAATAGCCTTACCAATATAATACGATTTGTTTAACCCCTCTAGCCTAGACCATGTTTTATCAGACGGTCAACATTTGTCCGCATTGCAATAAAATCCAAGTAAATGAAATATTTCTAAACATATCGGAAAACTAAAAACTGCTTTTAAAAGATTATAAAATACGCTTTCAAGCTTCATAAATCGAAATAAACAGATAATTTTGAAAGCATACTTTTTTTTTCATGCAAACATAAAAAGTTTTTAAAATGTCTCGCCTTACGTTTCTTCTAACTGAAATTACTGATAACGAAATTTATTAAAAAAAAAATACATACTTTATTAGACAAATGTATTATAAACGTTATTTTCACATCACTTTTTTATTGTTCCATATAAAAATCTTGTATGTGTGTTTGTTACCCTTTCACGCAAAAACTAATAAATGGATTTTAATGAATCTTTACAATAATATCGCTTATACATCAGAATATCACATAGGCTATATAATTTATAAAGCTAGCTAGGAAAGGGACGCGGGAGGGGAACGGAGACGCACGGGAAAGGTGATTCAGGGGTATTAATTACTAGCTGGTTCCCGGCATGCGTTTAGAGCAATGTATTTCTTTGAATATGGCACTGAAACGCATTCCGGGAACCAGCTGGTAATTAATAAAAGAATTCCAAAAGTTTCGTAATGTATATGTGTATATTATACTTATTTTTGGTTAACTTTTAGATTTAAATATAAAGCGTTGTGTTTTCTCTTTCTAAAACTGTTTGTATCATATTTCTCATTATGATAGTAAGGAAGACATAACGATCTCTATGTTACCTGTATGAGTTGTTCCGAAAAGTGATGAAAATAGCCTGAGGGTTGCACACAAGTTAAAGATATATCAAACTAAAATAATAACAATTATGACGCAAGCAAAACGCTTCAAGGAATTCTCGTGATTGTGCTCGTATTAATGATGCGTTACAATAAGATACGTTCCACTAATTCCACTATTCCACCAATAATAATGTTTCAATATTTAATATTTTCAGTTTTTAGCCACCCAGTGCTTGACGTCCGGGCGAGAAATCGATTTCAGCAAAGTATTTTTAATCATACTAATCCTGTCAAGATTATAATTTGAAATATCGCTACCTTCAAATAAATTCAATAATAATGGCTTCCACTGAAACCTCCTCTCGCCGATAAATAATTCGTTCGCATGAAACAAATAAATTATTCCTTTTCCTAATTAAACTATTTATGACTCGACCTATTTTACTGACCCGAATAAAACCTGAACGAGGTAATAGATATTTAACATACAAGCCGTCACGCCATGTACTACTGGGGTAGGCCGTGTGGATATAAAGCCACATTTAATATTTATGTAACCGTTGTCTTTACCACACTCTTTGAAACATTTTTTTGATTAGCAAGATTCAGAATAATTAAAACACAAAATTGTGCAAACATACCCAAAACGCTTACTCAAAGACGGGACATGGTAGTGAAATTTTTATGGGGTGCTCAACAAATTGATATTTATGAAAAATTTTATATTTTTGTTCATACATTGTTTACCTACGATGTATGAACACACAATGTGAAAACAATATGGAATATAGAAGGCTGATGGAGATATTTAAAAAAGGATAAATGCAGGTAACTCCATTAATGGAGGACTAAACGCCGTTGGCGCCAACAAAACACTTTCCAAAGTATGAGTATAATGCTTCGCAGGTGCTGTACGCGTCATTTCCGTTTCATCCGAATCTCTAACGGGGCTAAGAAAGTTTCACTTCAAAAATATTATCTTGTAGCCTTATCTTAGATATGTATCTTTGACGACCTCCGTAGTCCAGTGGGTAAGATTCTTGGCTCACAATCCGGAGGTCGCGGGTTCGAACCCGGCATGCGCAAATAAATTTTATTTGATTAATTTGTATTATTTCACAATTAAATCATTTAAAATAATATATAGTATATTTGCGGCATGTTCCAGAGTAGAAGATACTATTAGTATCGCCCTGGTGTAAGACCACCATTCAGAATTGAAACGTTGCTTGAAAATGGCTTTAGCCGTGTTTGGTGACCAGATCTGAATAGCCAGGTACTTCCCAACCTTCCTCTTCCCACCTCCTTCCCCTCCCCACTACCTTCAGCCTCACAACATACCCCAATTGGGGATGCCATAGTCTCACTGGCTCCAGACGGGAGCAGTTGAGATTGTTGTGCGTTATTCACTGTAAAAAAAAAAAAAAATGTTCCCTTTCAATATCTGTTTTGTTTGCCCCTCCCACTCTTCATTAATCCCTAAACACACACTACCAAAACACTTTGTAATACTATAGAAGTAATCTGTATAATACTATACAGATACAGTTAAATAAGACCGAAGGGGATAGGATCGAATTAGTACTTTTTTGATTTTTCTGTTTCTAATTTTTATTTGCGAGTCGATTATTGTCCACAATGATTAAAAAATAATATTTGTCTCCCATATAATGTGTCATTAGAGACATTAATCATAATAAAAATTGTATTATTTAGTCGCTATAAATATATTTTCTGATAAAAATGTTAAATAACAATATTTGGAATTTCATTTGACAGGAATGAAATGTGCCGTGCTTCATGACATAGCGGCTTGTGGCTTGTGGCTTAAAACATGTCATGTGGAAGTTTTCATGGAAATATCATGAAAAGGAATTTGTTTGTTTCTCATCATTTACCTAAAAAAGGTTTATTATTTCCTACGAGGAGAATTTGAACACGTTACTGAATTTAAAAGATGGCTCGCATATTTTATATCAATAAATTCCTTCGTTTTCTTTCCACCTGTAAGTTTCTTTACATTTTACCTGTAGACAGGCGATTTTGTATCGAAAAAAAATAATATGGTATATAATGTAGTACACTAACAAACATAACTTTTAAACTTTAGTGCGCCAGAAATTCACCGTGGATTAATTAGTAGCTCAAAGCACTTCCCTCGATTTCATCGTATTTTGATCTTACAAAAATGCTCCGAGCACACAAAAATTATTTTATTTTCTTGGAATAAAAATATGTATCTTCTAGATATGATTTTAGATTTTCACGGCCAAAAGTATTTTTGTTGTTTGTTTTTGGGGTGTTATGCCATGTTACGCTACCTCCTCCTTTAGCCTAAAGGAGGAGGAAAGGAGGAGGTAGCGTAACACGGCATAACACCCCAAAAACAAACAACAAAAATGTATCTTCTAGCTTGTAGTTTCGTCACTTTTAAATGTGCTTTTTTTCTTTGAAAAAAATCCTACTTTCAAAGATTACACAGGAAAGCCTCTTACGACTTATTTTTTATTGTAAATAACGCTTATTTAGCTGTAAACAATAATAAAGCTCAGGAATATTTTCGTATTTCTACATTATAATTTATTTTGTTTTATATTTTATTTTATTTTGTTATAAAGAATACATCAGTACAAAGAAGCTTTGACCGTCCAATTAGGAAGGTCTCCTATTCTAGGACAGTCAAATTGACAGAAACATTTTGATATGCGTAAATTTAATTTACAAATGACCGATTTATATTCGGACACAATCAAAAAATCATCGCTAAAAAACTTTATCTTACTTACTGAAGCTTAGGCAAAAATATTTAATTATTTATAACTAGCTGGTTCCCGGCATGCGTTGCTATGCCATTTAATAATGAAATTGTTCCTCCCTGCGTGTCCTTTCCCATTCGTTCCGTTCCCCTTTCACCTCCCTTTCCACTCCCGCGTCCCCTTCCCCTCTCTAGTTCCCACTCTACCTCCTTCACCTACCCCTCCCCACTTTACTCCCCCCCCGTTTCCCCGTCCCGCGAACCTCCTCACGACTTCCCCTCCCCCTCCCCCTCCCAGATTCCTCTTTCCCCTCCCGGGTTCGCCTCCCCCCCCCTAGAACCCACCACCCGAGTTTTCCTTCCACTCCCCCGTCCCGCATTCCATACATTCAGTCGCAGTACATTCAGTTTTCAAACAGCTCACGTGCCACATATTGCTTTTTTATACAAATTTCACCAGTTTTATATAAACCTTTTTCTGACAATAGCGTACACAATAAAAAAAGAATTATCCAATAAGGTGCAGTCGTTCGGAAGTTATGCGCGTACATACATTTCGGCGATTCATTTTTATTTATATAGGTAGATAGATAGATAGATTAACGGCACAAGTCGTCACTTCATTTGGATAGGGTTCTAACTTCGCTTCACCTTGTTCTGAGATATGAGGTGTCAAAGTTTGCAAAGATGATTTCTCATAATCTGTTTACAAATTTCCGATTTTGATGTTGAACCTTGTGTAAAGTATTTTTGTGAACTTGTGTGAACATATTTTAAATGAAAGTATTTAACGAGGACGTAAACTTACCCTTTTAGAACATACCTAAACATACAAATAGAACCCTGTGCAACCAGCTAGAGCACAAGGTTCTAATTACATTACCCTAATGCTATTCCTAGCTAGGGCCAAGCCCTATTAAAATATTTTTCATTAAAATACGATAAACTAAAATACATAAATTAAAATTCTTACATAGATTTCGAAAATTCGTCTTTGGAAACTTAGAAACCTTAGAAAATGGTAAGACGTAGTTAGAATCCTATCCAAATGAAATGACGGACCATAATGTGCCTCGTATTTAAGATCAACTGTCAGATACAAACAAAATAGAGAGTGTAAGTGATGTTAGAACCTTGTGAAATGAATTATTATTGATAAAGCTTGAAGTTAGAACTTTGTCATACTTATATCTACGAAAATACAACACAGATGGTTCTGAAAATTATTAAGGTTATAGAAATAAGCAAAAGAAATGCTTTGGCATTCAAAGGTCATTTTTGAAAAAAAATGTCAGTTAGAACCCTATCCAAATGAAGTGACGAAGTGTCCTTTACGTACATGTTTTTTTACAATACAGAAATAAGAAAGAAATGAAAAATTATAAGATTACTTGTACATAAACCGAAAGAAAAATAATGCACATTGATACAAAGTTAATGAAAGCAGTAAAGAAGAAACAAACACAAAAAACCTGTTATACAGCAACTTCGTTAAATTATGTACCTAAATTTATTTATTTATTAATTTATTTCAGAAATAAAAAAGAAATGTAAAATTATAAGATTACTTGTAAATAAACAAAAAGAAAAATAAAACACATCAATACAAAGTTAAGGAAAGCAGTGAAGAAGAAACAAACACAAAAAAACTGTTATACAATGACTTGTTAAGTTATGTACTGCTAAATTGATTAATTAGTACAGCTTTATGTACCTATTGTATATTTTTATAACATTAGAGAGAAAAATAACATTCCTCTGGATATAAAGAGCAACCATGGGGAAAATAAGTAGTCTGGTATATTAATATAAGTAATTTATAAATAAAATTTCACCTTCTAAAGGCTAAACAACAGTCACGCGTACCTAATAATAATTGCACAGCAGAACTTGTTGATGAATAAACAGCTTATTACAAATCAATAATAAAATAAATATCAATAAAAACATTATGTGCAAAAATCAGTAATTTTAAATACATGTAGGATTACAAAAGATTTTTTAAATATTTATAATGAGGGATCAGTAGGATTTATAGGTCAAATTAGGAATTCCACAGAGCCGAACCCTCTGATATGAAAATATCCGGAGTCAGTGAATTATTTTCCCATTTGGTCTCTGGTAGGTTGACATGTTGTTCTTGTATGGTTTTGTATTTATAATATATAGTGCAATTGCATAGCGTGGATTGACTAGATGATCATTTGGGGAAGTGTGTGAAAGGGTTTAGTTTTTCCTGTGGGGAAAATTTAATCCCGACATTTAAATCTGGTGCGTAAAATTATTGCAAGCCTGGTAACAATACATTAAATTAAAAAGGAGTCCTACAAAATAAACTTAAAATTATGAATTAAAAAAATAATAATTTTGAAAATCATCAAGCAGTTCTGTCTCATTCGATAATGTAGAATGTTATTGTGAGCTATTTTTAAACACATTGACAGTTTTTGCGATGTTGGCAGTGTTGGTCACTGCGGCAGTCGCGTTTCAGTTGCATTGTTGACAGGTTTTCATGGTAGCGGCTCACTAACTGTCAAGTTTTCCAGTAATCCGCGATATGTCAGATAAGAAAAAAAACAATTTTTTTCTGGAGGTTGATTGCGATTGGGTCGACAACTGTTTTTTTTTCAGTTTCTCCATGAGTGAAGGGCCTTAGTTTTTTTTAAGAGCGTTATTTTATGAATATCAGGATTTCTTGAATCTATTTTGCAAAGGGGACATTTGAAAGCAGTTCCTTCAGAAAATAAGGGGAACCGAGCCGGTGTTTAACTGGGTATAAACTCAGAATACTTGTCTAAACACTGTAACAGAGTGTGTTTTTTACAAAAAGTGACCTGAAATTCTAAAAACATGAGTGTACGATTGCTAAACCAATGCATAATATCTTCGTTAGGCAAACAATTTACGTGTGTAAACGGTTATTTTACATACCATATCTGATTCAAGACGTTAAATGCTGTCCACAAAGACAATTATTTTACAAGATTCATAAGAGAAGGTGAAACAACTTTGATGCATCAGTCTTGGCAAAGTCACAATAATTTGTCTTTGGGTTTGCGGGGACCAAATAAGATGCAGCCAGCCGGTTAATGCCCTTATCGGAGACTCAAAGCCAGTAAAGGCAATCACGTACAAGAGTAGATAATATTTTATAATCTGGTCGCACCATACATTAGTCTGGCAGCCTGCAAGGTGTGTTTATATAAGGAGTCTTGCAGCATGCAGTGTTCAAACATACCCACATTAGTTTAACCCTTGTAAACTATTGCACTAGTCTAGCAAAGACAGCAAATTTTCTGTACCTACTATGGCTTTGTGAAATTCAAAGTGATATGTATATTATAAGTTATAAGTACCTACAATCAAAAACACAATTTTGTTTTTGGGTCTGTTTTGTAACTCTGGTTCAACGAACTGGAATTTTATTTGAATTTACGCATAATTTTCACAATTCGAACAGATGCATAAAGAAATCAAACAAAATTATTAAATTATTAGATGAGTGTTTCAAGCTGATAATTATTGCTAATAATAATTGTTACCCTTTGTGCTATGCATAAAAATCTTGTCTTAAACGTTAGTTTATCAATTAAAAAAATAATAATTAATATTTGGCAAGTTAAAGTATTTCCCCAAAAATGTAGACATAATTTGTCTCGACGCCACCTAGCGAGAGATTTAACACCAACAATGTCTCTCTCACAAAAATAAAGTTGGTTGTTTTCACGTGGAAAAATGTAATAAACAGTAATTGTTGAATGAAACACTAGTATATATTGAATTATTTGGCGGTATTGAATTATTAGATAAGCCGCCATGGCTCAGTGGTCAAGGGCAGCTGACCGGCAACCAGAAAGACACGGGTTCAAGTCCCGTTGGCGGCAAGTATCTTTTCTCGGGAGATTTTTTCAATGTAGATGAGTGTTTCATGCTGATAATTATTGCTTATAATAATTGTTAAAATTATTAAAATTTCATAATTTACATAACTGATCAAGATCAAATATTCACGAAAAGGGTTGTTATTCAAAAGTTACTTCTGTAAATATTTTTTTCTTAATCACTGCGCAGCAATAATTATTGTCCTTTAATAATTCCGTAATGTAAATACATAGTAATCGGGCACTTGTATTAGTATTATACGTAGACTAGAATGTACGCAAACTGTTCGCGTTTTGACGATTACAAATTGTGAATTGCCAAATTTTGTCTTAACGGGAATGTGTATAAATTTTCAAACATTTCTTTTTACATAAGCTCCATACAGGAGACAATGAGGAACATAAGTCCCTCGGGGCCTATTTCGTCTTTGTGGATGCTGCACATTTTTAGGAGAGGAAGTTGTGGGAAGAAAACAGTTTGAGGAGTGAGTAAAATTCTGGGGGTCAGAGTATCCAGGAATGACAGAAGAACCGGTCACTCCCACTAATATAAAAGGCGATGGATCGAGATAGTCCTGTTGGCGAGTCCCCTTCAAACAGTGTCTCCCGATCTGACCTATCACGCAGTAGATGGGAAAAAGCATCCTCCGCCAAGACCTAGACAAACCTTACCACATGCTCTGCTATGTTTCCAGAACCACTTGGGTGTGACCTATTAAACATGTTAAAAATTCTAAATTTCTGTTATCCAGGTGCTCCCTGTTTATCTGTCGGTATATATCGTAATAATGATCATTGAAGCATTGTGTGATTAGTATTGTTGATATAATATTATGACTATAATAAACACTAAATCAAATGTAGGTTCTTGCTCATTATGGAAAATAATCAGCGCAACCTACAGTATTTTATGATTTCTGCCCAGGACGATCTTCCATAAATATGCAATGCACCCATTAGAGATCTGGAACTGATCTTAGTAGCAGAATCAGTTCATCATTTTTGGGCCCTGAAAAGAAAAAGCCATGTTTTTGAGGAAAGGCAGAAATGAACCTAGATCTTGAAGCGACTCATCTTGTAGGAGGGAGGAAATACAGAGGCCGGCAAATAATTCCACAGCCGAGTTATTGAACTGAAGAACGAGTAATAGAAACGACCAGTTCTCATGTGTGACAAGTAGTGTCCCCTATTACAAATAATAGGCGCGCGTTTTGCATATTTCCCGACATCAGTCATTAATCACAATGTAGATGTTTCCTCGGAGCAACTTCCATTGAAAATACCGGTAGAACAAGTCAGGCACTTTCACCCGACCGGCGCCTGTGCTCTAAATGATTGCAATCCGCTGGGTAAGATAGGATAATCTATGAAACAGACCACTCGTTTGTGCACTGGATCAAAGGTTTTTCAGGTATTTTGGGGCTCCAGACCAGAGGTGGTCATCAGATTCAATTGTGGGGCACAATTGCCATTTTTTTTAGGGTTAGCAGTTGTATACTATAAAAGTATCTGCGTCCCTATACAGCTTCGGAGAGGCTCCGCAACCGAGTTCGAAAAGAAGAAGATGGAGAGATACGAAATCGCGAATGTAAGAGGAGAGCGCTAACATTTTTTACAACGACAAAATCGATGCGAAAATTGCGAAAATGTTTAATAAAACACGACTCGTTTAAAATAGAGCAAAAATCTTGCAGGCATTGTCTTAAACAGCATTTACAGAAACACTGTGAATTTTTTCATACATATATCTTGTGAAATAACTGAAACAAACGTGTTTATAGTAATTTTTGGAGCATACCTTGCGATTTTTTTCTATCGAGGGAATTTTATATATTTTGCTTTTTGGCGCGGGCAATGTATAGATATTATCTTCAAGAATAACATTTATTTTTTAAAGAGCTTTAAAACTTAACTTGTTTAAGGGAGATATGTAAGAAATCGGTAGAAATTCGGGTTGCGGGCCCTTCATTTTATTGATCTATTTTAAAGATTATATTTGTTAAATTTACTTAACTACAACCTACACAACTAAAAAAAATCTTCAAATAAGTCCTCAAATGACCAAATCTTAACTATAAATAATGTACTAGCGAATAAAAGCTACGTTTTTTTTTCAGTTTCATATAACAACAAACAAGCTCAGTTTTATTAAAATCGGGTGCGGCTGTTCTCCTGTGGAATAAGCTTTTAAACATCTGGTTTAGACGTATTATTCTATGGAGTACGTGTATAAGTATGAACGATTATGGCTCAAATGCAACTTATAATGGACCTTAAGACCGGGGAACAAATTACAAAGCAAAGCAATTTATTTCCATATAAAGCTGCCACTGTTAGCAATGCTGAATAATTTATTATTCAAAGTAATGCTTTATGGTTTAAAATGGGATATCAGCATCTCATTACTTTGTAATGGTCTGCATGGATGGCGAAGCAAAATGGGTGAAAAAAACTTCTGGTTGGAATTCAATACGGCAATAATTTGACGGCCGGCGTAGTGCAGCGGTAAGGCGCTTGACTCGCATTCCGAAGGTCGCGGGATTGAATCCCGGCGTAGCAAATAAATTTTATTTGATTAATTTGTGTATTTTACAATTTATTCATTAAAAATAATATATAGTATATTTGCGGTACGTTCCAGAGTGGAAGATACTCTCAGTATCGCCCTGGTGTAAGACTACCATTCAGAATTGGAACGTTGCTTGAAATGGCTTCTGCCGTGTTTGGTGACCAGATCTGAATAGCCAGGTACTTCCCCACGTTCCTCTTCCCTATCTCCTTCCCCTCCTCACTGCCTTCAGCCTCACAACATACCCCAATTGGGGATGCCATAGTCCCACTGGCTCCAGACGGGAGCAGTTGGGACTGTTGTGCGGTATTCATGTAAAAAAAAATACACAAGTACATCCAGTTAAAACTTTCTAATTTCATTGATAAATGGGATCCTTATTTTGGGAGGCCGGTATAGGTACCGCCGTCCGGGAATCATTTATTAGATAACCAATACCTCTGCCATAGGTCACCTAAGTCTTAGCAGGGGTGCCCAGGTTTATGGGGTGAGGCTTGTCCAGGTCTTTGGGGCCAATGCGTCTGTCCACCAGCTGCGTGGCGGTCCGGATCATACCTTATTCCTTCCCAGAACTTCCTCTCCTTCTTTTCCTTAAAAAAACCCTCCATTCCTATTGTTTGGAGCTAATGTAAAAAAAATCGTCATCTTTGGGGATGTAGAAAGAAAGGAATAAACCTGAGTACAAGAGACCTATCTTGTAGGAGGGAGGAAATACACAGGCCGATAAAACATTCCACAACCGAGCTTTTGAACTCAATAACGAGTCGTAGAAATGATCAGTTCTCGTGCAACAAATGTAAACTGTGTGGAAACATTGGGCGAGTGCTTGGCGTGTTTTCCGACTGTCATCTTCCATTTAAATATCTGTAGAACAAGGATAGCATTCCCATCCGACACATGTGCTCTAAAGTAGTCTAAAGAATGCAAACCGTGAGAGTCTATTACACGGACCGCCCGTTTCTGCGTTCATTGTATGTACAATGAATATCTAACTGGACTTAACGTCCATTCTAAAGAATGCCCTGTGAAAATTGAAAGCGGGGGAACCGCTCACTGAAGGTGCCTGCCTGAAGATCGGATATATTCGGCTACCTTCGTAATCGTTCGGGTATTACATCCAAATGTCCGACAGTTATCTCTATTCTGTGATATTACCAATACACTGCTTTACCTTCTGCTTTACCTTCTGCTTTACTATACGCTGGTCCGTTCTCAACTTGAATACTGCACCTCCATATTGACTCTACTTTACGGTATCTATAAATAAAATATTGAAAGTGTCCAAAAGAAATTTCTGCGTTGCCTCAATTACAGAATGAGCGCACCTAAACGGGGATACACAGATATGCTCTCGAAATATAATGTCTCCAATCTATCTAACCGGCGAACATACCTTGACCTAATGACCCTGTATAAAATCTGCAACAACGTTATCGACTGTCCTGACTTACTCAAACTAATTAATTTTAAAATACCGCCCAGAACAACTAGGCTTAACGACTTATTCCACATTAACCGGACACGTACAAATGCTGGTGTCAGGGATCCAATCAGAAGAATGTGCGAATTGTTTAATAAAAACCACAATCTTAAGGATTCCGATATATTTTTTGATACTTATAGCACTTTTGGTAGAAAATTCAAGGCTGTTTTCCTATAAAAAAAGAAAACTCATATCATTCATTATACTTTTTATGTGTTTCTTTTTAAACAATTTTAGATTCATTATTAATAATGACTTATTTTTAAACATGAATAAAAATGTATTTGAACATCTTTATTTATCAAGTCAATCAGTGAGAAATATTGTTCATAATATTGTTTTGTTAATTATTGTCTGTATCTGTGTTTTCTCCTTAAATAAATAAAATAAAATAAAACCTTATCGAAACATTTATTGAGACACTAAAACTAAATATAAATAAATGAAACAATTTAACTTACATATTCGGAACGACCGGTCCTTCTTCAGGGAAAACATATATAATACATTATCTAACGACATCTTATCTCACATACACCACATTTAGCAAACAATTCAATCAAGTAATTTTAAGTGCTCTGTATTCCCCCCTGAAATCAAGAATAATAAATTAAAATACTGGTTACCGTTATAGAAGATGATAAGTGCAATATTTCATTCAACTTTAATTTATTCATTCAAACTTTCAGCGAGTTAGAAGTTTTCCTGTGATTTTTGCGATAAAAATATCACCCTCTCTTCAATACAAGAGCCACTGCAACTGGAGCAGACCCGGAGACGGGAGACACCAGACACTGGCTGGAAGTTGCTCCAATACAGACCTATGAATTATTAATGTCCAAACTTCCCTTTTTGCTCCCAAAAATAAAACAGAATTGCCTCTTTGGACGAATATGCACATAATGCTAACGAATGTGAATGAACCGTCTATTTGCTATTTGTGCATTGCGGAAAGAACAGGTTTTCAAATAAACCACCATTTGCCTTTACAACTTCATTGAGGTCCTAAATTTATTTTACCTGAAAATGTAGTTCATTTGAATGTTGTATACTATAATAACGACAGTTGCAAACGACAAGTTATTAGTTAGCTTTCAAAGTGAACATTGGAAAAATGTATGCATTTGTGTCTCGTGACATCTCACGCAGTATAATTCATAATAGGCCACTTGCATGGATTGCATAACGACTTTGAAAAAATCGTGTGGATAGATTTTTTTACTAAGATTACGAAAATGTTAGTAAATTTTTTTTGAAATGTACAGTTTCTTTTATTTTTAAATAAATAAATCCATTATTTGGGTCCGTGACGTCACTACATGAAAATTTCCCATCTCCGAAAATGTTCCTATTAATTTTGTAAAATTCCACACTGATTTTTTTTTTTTATATGGCAACACTCGACGTTTAACGTTTTCTAGATTTATTGTTTGTTCTCTGCAAACTTATCATTTGGTTTGACTTTTTGATAGATGTTATGAAGAGAACCCCGTACATTTTACGCTGTCTGTGCGTGTTTTAGAGGTGTATTACACCTAAAAACTGGTATTACACCCCTGGTGCCTCTAAAACACCCCTACCATTAGGTAGTGGTGTTTTAGAGGTACCATTAGGTAGTGGTGCTGATTTTAACAAAATCAACTTTTATAATATTCTTATTACTATTATAATTTACGAGTACAAGTATATTACATTGGATTTAGTAATATAGACGTTGAACATTATAATGATTTATGATCAATAAGATGGATCAAGGAAAAAAATATTTATGAGATGTAATATTTTTGGTATGCCTCGTTATTCTCCTGTGCTCTTTCTTGTGGAAAACGTTCTTTTTTTTTTAAAATGATTTTCTGTTTAATTATCGTTTTTTTGCACCCATAAAATTATGTCCCGTCTTTCCGGTTTATAAAAAATGGTCTGATTTTTTGACGTTAAAAAGAAAAAAATACAGAATGTCTTAGAATATTTTGCCTAAGCCGGAAAAAAAATAAAAAAATGTGATGCAAGTGGCCTATTCGAATGCCGCGCGTGTACAACGTTTATATGAGAGTTGCCCGTAATATAAGGTCTCCAAGATGCTGCGGTCGAACAATTTTAGGCGCAATCCGGCAACAGTGACGTGTAGCCTGGTTCCCCCACACCAAATGCCCACCATGCTGCACTCTCTGTGATGCTCAGTCTCAGCGTGGCAGCCGTTCGCGATGGAGCTTCCGCACCACGCACCCGCCAGGTGTGAATAACGCTCCGTATTTTTTTTTTCATTAACTCCACAGAAGAGGCCTTTCCCTCAGTACCTACGTTATCTTTGAAGATGTTGTGTGGAGGGTCTTTTTGAGGAGAGGAATGATTAAACATGGGTTTTAATGAGACTCATGTTATAGGAGGGAGGAAACACGGAGTCCGACAAACTGTTTCACAGCCGAGCTGTTGAAATCTAGAAAATTCAAATATTCAAAAAGTTCAGTTCTCGACATGCTGTAATTAAAGTGATACATTTACAAATAACGAGAAATTTCATTGTATGAGACAACCTCATTAATGATTATTAGAAAAAAAATTAATAATTGACGTCATGGTTAGTCAATTTACGATCAGGTAAAAAGTTACATCATTCAATGAAGAAAAAATGTACAATATAATTGATATTCCTGTTGACTTGGAAAAATACGATTTTCTCTAAATTATATACATATGTATCATTATTTTTTAAATGCGATTTTCTATAAATTATATACGTAGGTATGTATAATAATTATTATTTTAACCACACAAGAGTCCCAACTGTTCCCAACCGTCTAGAGTCAGAGTGTGACTATGTCGTCCTCATTTGGGGTACGATATGAGGCTGAAGGTAGTAGGGTGGGGAAGGAGATATGGCTAAGGAAGGTGGGGAAGTACCTGGATCTCACCTATATTGGAATCATGAATGAATGATGAACAAATGAATAAAAAGTTAACATCTTAGGTCAAGAATAGTGACCGGACAATTCAGAATGAAATCAACTTAACACCTCCTTTGAAAAATCATTAAAAATTATGAAAAAAATGGTTAATGAGGTTACATTAGGTGAGGTTATGGGCTTTTTACAATATTTAAAAAAAAGTTTTTAGTGACTTTTCAAAAAGATGTTGAGTTGACATGATTCTCAGTTGACGTGGAACCTCCCATCTTACATACTGGGCCTTTCCACAGCAAGTACCTATACAATATATTCATTTTAATGAAATAATTGGGTAACAACACAATTATTAAAAGTAAAAACAATTTAATAAAATAAAATTTAGTTGCGCTCGCTCGGCGAGATTTGAACCCGCGTTATCTGGATTTGTCGTCGAGCGCTTTACCCCTCAAGCACATAGGCCGTCGATATAACTTATTTTGTCTTTCATATTACTGCGAATCGAAAATAAATAATAATTACATTAGAATTATGAATACCGCACAAGTGTCCAAACTGCTTCCGCCCGGAGCCGGTGAGACTACGGCGTTCTCAATTGGGGTATGTTGTGAGGCTGAAGGTAGTGCGAGGGGAAGGAAATGGAAAAAATGAAGATGGGGAAGTACCTGGCTATTCAGATCTGGTCACTATTTACTATAAACTGAGAAATAACACAAATTAATCAAATTAAATTCATTTGCGCAAGCTTGGATTTGCACCGGCGACTTTCAGATTTTTAGTGGAGAGCTTTGCCCCTCGACCACGGAGCGCGTCATGTTTGGATAATGACGAACAGGTGCAGTAAAGAAGTTGTCGAGATGGATTGCATGATCAAGCGGATACAAACACGAATACATACATACATAAATACACAAGTCGGGATGTTCAAAGAATACTATTAAGAAGGCACTACACAAATCTATCTTCACACCCTCTTTTTATATTAAAATTCATCCTCTGGTCAATAATCGAATCGAAAAAAAATTTTACCATTCAGCGAAACCAAAGTATAAACAGTTTTTTTTTTAAGAATAACACTTACTACCACAAAAATAAATACATGTTTATTACTTCCTTCCCAGTGAACTACGCTCTAGCACCCACTTACACAAACATACACACACCCACACAGATTCAAACGGGATGTTTACTCACAAACATTAGATTTTACTAATTGACTTTGATATGAATCTAACTCTGAACCCATATCACCCTATATAACCGCAGAATCACAGAAGCCTTCAAGACGTCCTGACCTTTTCATGCCCCTTGCCCAATTCAAATGTGATCCATATTGAATGTAAACTACAAACCGGGCAAGTATGGGAAGGTAAATAAATGTATTGGTAGGGATTAAAAAAAACTAATAGTCATTCGTGATGCATAATTTTTTGGCCGAAAACTTTTTTAAAACTGATTTAAAATCTCGGACGCAGAGTGTACAACGCGTATCTCTAAGCCTAAAATTTCAATAGCTTTCAGTCATATAATTTTTTTAAATATTTCTTGGGCATTAACTATGTAACAATTTCTAGACATTTTGTTTTGAAGAGTTTTAATTTTCAATATACATTTGTTACTTTAACTTTAAATGTTTTGCAACCGGTTTCGACACATCCGTGTCATTCACGAGCAAACTTAAAACTTGCTTAAAAATTCTATACAAGTTTAAAAATTCTATACAAGTACTAAAATTCTATACAAGTACAAAAATTCTATACAAGTACAAAAATTAATTAGGTGGGGTTAGTGGTAGGGGGGATTTTGGTGAAGGGGGAGAACGGTGGGAGGTATCAACATTACATGGAAACATCATATGTAAAGGTGATTTACATGGTGCCATTATTTTATTAACTAAATTAATTTTCGATTTAATTTTTTTGTTAATTTTTAAAGTTTCTAAAGCGCATAAATTTAAATATGTACTGACATTGCAATGTTCAAACTTAGTTTTTTTTTTATTTTTTGAAGCTATAGCCTGTCTCTAGTAGATGGTTAGCAACCTCGGAGTAGTTATTATTTCGTAAACAAATAATAACTTTACGAAATAATAACTACTAAACAAATAATAACTTTACGAAATAATAACTACTCCGAGTTTGCTAACCATCTAAAAGAGACAGTCCATAGCTTCAAAAAAGAAAAAAAACTTAGTTTGAACATTTTTATTTATTGAAAAATAAGAAACACATAAAAAAAACATAAGCTGCACATCTCACTAGGGCATTCCTGTATCGAGATATACAGTTTTACAATTTAAATAAATAAAAAAAAACATACATATTAACCTAATAAAATATAATTATTAACCTACAAAAGAAGCACTGAGTACAATTATTCAAATATAGATTAATAATAATTGCAATGTAAATTCATATTTTAATTTGTGCGCTTTAGAAACTTTAGAAATTAACAAAAAAAATAAATTGAAAATTAATTTAGTTAATAAAATAATAGCACCATATAAATCACCTTTACTTACGATGTCAATCAATCAATCAATCATTGAATACGGAATAATCGCATGGGGAGGTGCAACACTATCAGGTATAGATTCATTATCGAAGGCACAAAAATTAATTATGAAAGTCATTCTTAAAGTTTCCATAATAACAAGTACTGTAGATATATTCAAAAAATTCCCTGTATTAGATATTCGACAAATTTACACAAAAACAATCTTAACTCATCTGTTTAAAAATAAAACATGTACATTTTATGAAAATACCCAAAATATTGTAAACACACGGCACAAAACCAAAGAACTCATACAAACACCTAAAACAAACACATTTGGTCAAAGAAATTTCAAATACATTGCGCCTAAAATATACAATAACCTACCTGACAAAACAAGACAATCGAATAATATTAACAAATAAAAAATACTGATCAAACAATGGATCATCGAAAAAGGTCGTGCAATAATTAGTTACCTCACCCAAATATAATCCTCTATCTCATTATTGTTACCACTAACCAACCTGAAAATTTTTGTCTGTACTTTATTTAATATTTATAAAATATTTGTAAACTAGTCTGTCTCGACACAGAATTTCCTAGTGAGACAGGCAAGGCCAAAAAAATATATGTAAACCTTTTTATATAGATGCACATAAAATAAATAAATAAATAGATGTTTCCATGTAATGTTGACTCCTCCCACCGTTCTCCCCTTCCACCAAAATCCCCCCTCTCGCTACTCCCACCTAATTAATTTTTGTACTTGTATAGAATTTTTAGTCATACATTTCAATTAAATGAGCTGACCCCCATTCAGGTATGAAATGGTGAATAGAAATGCCTTAAGCTCTTAAGTCAAATGATCTGAATAGTCATGCAGGTAATACCTTATTTTCAACTTCCCCTTTGCCTTACTCCATTTCAATTACTCTCAACCCATTTGCGGGTGGTATTGTCTGGTCAACTTCAACGGAAGGTATTTTCCCAAAATCCTTCCACTAACATATTCAATGTGACCTGACCAATTAACTGACCAGTTCAGAAGCGAGGGCTTCATTGAAGCCAGACTCAAGATAATTTCTCAGAATCTAGGTGTATTGTACGTACTATATGTAGCCCGTTTAAAAACCACTAGCCTTGCTTATAAACATAATTTGAACAGCTACGTGCTAACAAATCTTTATGTACAGTTATCGTATTGTACAGGGCCCGCAGATACTGCTAACCCTGTACATATCCCAAGTGCGACCCACGGTTGAATTTGGCGGCCACCTCTGGTCTGGAGCTCCAAAATACCTGGAAAATACCCTCGACTCTGTGCAGATACGGGCGGTCGCTTTAATAGATTCTCTCATCCTAACAGAAGGATTACTGTCTTTAGAGCACAGGCGTCGGGTGGGAATGCCATCCTTGTCCTACCGGTATTACAATGGAAGATGCTTCGAGGAACTAGCGTCATTGTTCCCTTTGGCACCGGTGCACAGTCGGAAAACACGCCAAACGCATGTCCAACATTTTTACACGGTTGACATTTTTGTCACATCGTTCTTGTGTTCAACAGCTCGGCTGTGGAATTTGCCGGCCTCTGCGTTTCCTCCTTCCCACAACGTCTCATCAAGACCAATATTCATTTCTTCCTCTCCTCAAAAAGATCCTCCACACAGCATCCCAGATGACATAGGCCCTGAGGGAAATTATTTTCCTCAGGGCCTCCTGTGTGGAGTTAATGTGAAAAAAAAGAAATCTAGTTTCTCCCCCTCTTCCTTCGGTTCCTAATTAACTAACCCCTTAAAAAATTATTCTAACTAAGAATTCTTCTAACTCCTTAAAACCACTGGAGTGATCACGCGAAATAAATAAATTTGCTTCGATTGCTTGAGATTTCCCAGATGGTAATTTTTAAATTTTTCGTCAACATTAAAAAAAATCATACCTTCGAATTTTGACATGGAGACATAAAAACTTATTATAGTTCTATATAGCCAATGAAATAAACTGTATTTTACCGTTTATCTCATATTTGTAGGATTTATGAAAAAATATTAAAAAAAACGTAAAGTTTATAATCGCGCGAATCCTGGGTGTTTTTTACTTGACACTGCCGTGAGGGATACTTATTCGGGTCAACATAGAATATTTTCGGTTTCTGTATGCTGTCTGTAGTATACTTGATAATTAAAGGTGCATATCTATGGAAAAGGACTTAATCTTCTCCATAAACAGCTGTTCAAAAATTTGGCAAGAAAAAAATATTTAAAAAATTTATTTTTAACATTGTTCTAAAATAGTCTACGAAGTTCGGAATTGCGACTTCTATAGTCATAATAGATAAAGCATTTCAATAGCTTCGTGTTAAAATAAACGGCTGGCCCAGGAAATGTTTTAAATAATTACAATAAATATTTTACGAATGGTAGGAAAATATGGTCCATTTTTGGACCGAAATCAATCGCAGAAAAATAAAAGTGGTCCATTTTTCGACCGAAATCGCTCCAGTGGTTAAAAACCTTGCCTTGTAGATACGAGTATGTGACGTCGCAATTCCGCAACTTATATATTTCCTTTAACTCACTACACGAACCAAATTCACAGACAAACATACTTGCAAAAAATTTCATAATCGAACTTTTCAACAAACATAATACGTGTTGTAATTTTATACTCCTCGAGAAGCTGGGGCAGCAGCCGGCAGGGTGTCACTGAATAAGCACATTCAACACGCCATAATATTTTATTCCTGAATTTGTTCGTAACTTGTTGGCCGATGTAGATTATGCAAAACGCCATCTATTGATAGTTTACAGTGGTACACCTTAGGTAACTTCCAATGGGTCGATTAAAAACATTAATCTTATATCAAACCAGCAGGCTTGATATGAGCTCAACCATGTTAGATAAATGACGAATTCCTAAACTTATGTGTAACTTACTAGCCGATATAGATTGTACCAAACACTATACAATGATAATTTACAGTGAATTACCTACACCTAAGGTATAGGTAACTTCCAGAGGGTCAATTAAAAACATTAAACGTTCATCAAACAAGCAGGCAGCCAACCCAAGGAATTTAATTAACCAACAATACTAGAGACCCCACATACATGACGGACACCAAATCAATTATTCAATTCTCGTCCACAAAGAGCGGCTTTGTGTTCAATGGGTGCTAGTATAAAGTAATCTTAATCCGGCAAATCTATTCCCGGAATAGGTACAACTCGTGCATTCCCATATAATTCGATTTTATGCTAGATCGATGCTCTATTTAGGAAGCAAAAAGCCAATTTCGTAACAAATTATTCAGGCATTACAGCGAAAAGTCCAAAGTTCAAAGCAATTATTACGACAAAAACATATTTGATTTATAAAATATGAAAAAAAAAAATCCAACTTCATATTATAGTTTTTTTTCTTTTTACATGAGCTCCACACAGGAAATAATTTCCCTCAGGGCCCATGTCATCTTTGGGGATGCTGTGTAGAGGGTTTTTTTTTAAGGAAGCGAAGGAGAGGGGAGTTGTGGGAAGGAAAAGAGTTTAAGGTGTGGGTAGGAATCTGGGGTTCAGTGTGTCCTGGTCATCCGCCTCCAAGACCTAGACAAACCTCACCCCATGAACCCGGGCACCCCTGCTAAATCACCAAACGTAGCGAACCACTTGGGGTGACCTATGGCAGAGATGTTAATCGGATGAGACCCTCGATTTTAATCCTGAAGTCGGAGGTCACATCCCGGCATCGTAAGTTATTTTTATATATTTTATTTTTAATTTTTAACTTTATAAGTAAAACCTCAAATTGTAATATTTAAATAAATGAAGACAAGAGGTCCTGGGTTCGAGTCCCAGAGGTGTCAATATGTTTTTCTGATTTTTCTGTTTCCAGATTTTCGATTGAGATTCGCTTATATTGTCTTCATTTATTTAAATATTTTTATATAATTTATGTGTATACTCGTATGTGTCCGCATGCATATTTTTGTATATATTATACAAAATATTTGTTGCAATTATAATTCTGTACTATTTTCTACTCTTTGGTTTTTCACATGCTCACTAGAGCTGTTTTTTACAAACACAATTGTCATTTAGGCATCTTTACAACTTGAAATTTACTTTAATTTAGGCATCTTTACTACTTGAATACTTAGCCTTATGCATTTACTGCGTACCTCATCTTCATCAAAAGTTACTTAGGTATATTTGTTTAAACATTATAATTATTAAGTATACATGTTTACATTTC
This sequence comes from Limnephilus rhombicus, assembly GCA_929108145.2. Classification (NCBI taxonomy): domain Eukaryota; kingdom Metazoa; phylum Arthropoda; class Insecta; order Trichoptera; family Limnephilidae; genus Limnephilus; species Limnephilus rhombicus. The sequence goes on from OV815278.1 coordinate 41,444,340, forward strand.
TCAGGCATTCCTTAAATATAATATATTGTATTACACAGGATCTAATTTTGCTTTGATATTTACACACGTTCTTAACTTCTATTTACCGTCCTTTGCTGTTTTATACGCGCATGATTCCTTATTACTTACGTAACTCTATTTTCTCATGATGTAGTAGTTCTTATGATGTGTACTATACGTTATTAGGTACTTTTAAAAGCCGAAAAGCGTTATTGTTACAAATACTTAAGGAAATATTATTTCTTCAATCTTTGCAAATACAATTAGTAACGTATTTGTATGTATTAATTAAATGAAAACAAATAACTTTGTAAAACACCATTATTTAAAATAAATATTTATGTAGTGCTATTTTAAATAGTGGTGTTTTACAATGTTATTTGTTTTCGTTTAAGTAAATATTAGTTTCATTGATGAAACTATACCATTGTTGACATTACATTGTATTATATACAATGGAAATAAAAAATGCTGTTTAAAAAATCACATACAAAATAATAAAAATACAAGCAAAAATTTAAAACAGTTCAATAAGTAGTGAAGAAAATAATCCTTCATGATGTAATATAATTGAGCGTGGGGAAACCCTGCTTTATCTCGACCTTTTGCATTTCGTCTGTGTCTGTAAATTTGTGTGTACGTTCTGTTTCCGGTTCAAGATAGACATTTTATGATTTTGTAAAGATTCTTTTTTGAAATGTGAAATCGTATGGTTTGTCCCGAAGAAAGTTTGAATAAAAATTGTTATTGATATAGTGACGTTTCTTTGGCCAATTTGTATAATTTATCGTGATTTATTTTTGAGGTATTATGCTGCGTTGCGCCACCTCCTTCTTTAGCCAACGTTTAGGACATCTTTACAGTTTACAACATCGGGGCATCAGGATTACACATTTATACATCCACCCTGATGATTAAAATTGCAACGCTGCGCGCTGTCAGAAACGTTGGCTAAAGAAGGAGGTAGCGCACGACGGCATAACAACCCAAATATAAATCACGATAATACTTTTGGCCTTGAAAAACTCTGAGACAATTCTGTTATTCTCTGCACACCCCATCGGGGACAATCAGTAAAATTTTGTATAAATAGATATACGTTATTTTACCTAAACCGACCGCATATTGTGTATAAGTATATCGATGGGCCAACTGTCGGGGGATCAACTGTCATGGATCCTTTGCTTTATCTCTTTGCTTTATTTATTACACCTAATTTTAAAACAACTCAAATGCAAAATCATTATATTTTCCAAGCCATAAAAAACTATAATAACCTCCCTTCTGAATTACGCTGTATCATCAACCAATCAGAACAAATAAATAAAATAAAACAATATTTCAAAAAAACTTACAGTAAAAAGTAAATATTTTATACGAAACAGATTATAACTTACAACTCAAGTAAGAATCGTGGCTCCCTTATCAGGCACAAGAGCCCCTCTTTTCTGATAAGGTATACATGACCAGAAACGACCTTTAATTAAATATTTTGTAAAATATATGTGTGTATAATATGTAACTCATATTTTTTATATTACAATAAAAAAAAAATTTAAAAATCTCTTAGGTGTGTCCTGTACATTGACATTTTATTTTTTGGCGTATTGAAATATTTCGTTATTTCGAAGGAATCAAATACTTCGGGGTGTGACATTATATATCATCAAATGAAAAAAAAAACGCATTTTGCAATACACCACTTTTTATTTGAAGTAATAATTACCAGCCAACCAGGTTTCTCTTAGCTCAAGGCTCGTCAGGGCTTATTATATTAACTAAATATAATTACATACTTAATAAGCCTTGACGAAGCTCGAGCTAAGCGAAACCTGGTTGGCGGGTAATATAATCATTGATTCAAATAAAAAGTGGTGTATTACAAAGTGTGTTTTTTCATTTAATATGAAATATTTCGGTTACCTGCTTCCCGATTCAGTTGCAAATTTTCTGAGAATTTTCATGAGGTTCCTACAAAGAATGATAATGTTTTTCCCACGAAATGCTGCTCTTGCTTATTGGACGTCTTTTACATTACTAAATGTCGAGTTTCGCTTCCATAAAACTTTCGATCAATGCAATCTAATTTAAATATATTAAAATATATATATCATCCATAGGTGGATGCCTAGCAGCCAAAGTTTAGCTCGTTGTAATGATGTCACATGAAACCAGTTCAATTAAAACCCAGTTAACTGCATTAAAATATGTTCATTACAAAGAACATTAATTATATTTTTAAGCTGTACGAATACCAAATGACTGAACGTTTTTAATATTACCTCTTTGTTAAAGGTTTTTTCTGCATATCGTTATATTTATTTTTTAGACCAAACTTTTGTGTAAATATAATATGTACCTTTGGATAAGCAAATATAGAAATACGAATTCGGTTAGTTCGTTGGTTTCTAATCAATTCCAATTTAGAAACAACAAAATATAATAATATATTTAAAACATCGTAGATTCTTTGATTTTTAAACCTACCCCAGATATGTGCATAAAAAAATATATTATTAAATTTTTTAAAATTCTCCAGTTACGAAAAACCTCATCTACTACCACCACAGTCAGTGGAAAATGTTGCCTAAGTCGTGATGGAGAACTTAACCAGCCGAGGTTAGAAACAGTATTTCTTTGGTTCCAAATTTCCGGTCTTACGTAGTTTTAAAGCTCAATTAGTAGATTATCTTTTTCAAGCAATTTAAAAATATTTTTTCATATCTTATATAAACTTATATAAGATATGAAATAATATTTGAAATAATTTAACTTCACACCAAAAAAATTATAAATATGTCATTGCGATAATTATGAATTCATAAAGCTTAAAAATATTTCACATCAATTTCACTTCTTTAACTTCATAATATCATAATATAACCCTAAATCAACCCACCACATTGTGTAACACTAATTATAATAAAGTTGGTATCAAACAGACTGTCTTATTTTGCAGATAAAAGTGTATTTATAACAATTAAAGATTTACTACTAACATAAATCAATAAATGAATCAAGTACGATAGGGGTCGTTTTAAGGAAGGCTGCTGGAAAAGGTATATATATTAAAAACATGGTAATTATAATATCACTAAAAAAATAAAATAAAAGTGTGCTTACCTAAGAAAGCCTGTAAATTTCAATATTGATCCACTTTACACTGACTTATTGTTGCATTTCTAATTGCTACGAATACCAGCTTAAATTAAGTACGTACTAATTCTTAATAATTGAAAAACGAAGAACTATATTTCACGTTAATATTAAATATATGTTAATCTAGTTTCTAATCATACAAATTTAAAGATTTATTATTTTATAGCAAATAAAACTGGTTGATATCATTTATCTTAACTTCTATTTAAAATGTTGTAACTACTAACACACAATCTTATTAAAATCGTTATTGAAAGTTTTCACAAACAGTATCACAAAATCACTTGAAAAACTTCAGCGCGAAAATGCAATCGAAATAATAATAAAAAATAATACAAAAACACTGACAAAAATTACAATGATATCAGATAAGAGTTTTTCGACTCTTTAAGAGTGTTAAAAGTTAAATTTGAAATAGCGTCAGCTTTCGTCGAGGAAAGTTAGCGAGCTTTCACGTGAGGGTCGCGGGTCGGAACGCACGTCGTGTCGGAACCGGTCGGAAGCGCCGGCCTGTTCGACAGTTTGGCGGAGACTGAGCTTGGAGCGGGTCTTTTTCAAAGTTCCGACGCATGCGCATTGCCGGCTCCCATATTACAATTATAATTACTACTCGGGCCACAATTAGCGGCGAAAACAATGTCAAAGACTTAGTTGGTTTGATGCAGTAGTGCGTATATGGTTTTATATGATTTGGTAGGAGTGGATATGGTCGAATATTTATGTTCCTTGATTCCTCAAAGCACTCATTTTAATGATGTGCTCAATTCTTTAAAATTTCGTATTCAAGAAAGAAAAACTGAACGGTACAACTTTCCTGTAAGAAATTTTAGTTCGGTAGGACCATGCAAATCAAACATAGGATTTACTTTTGTATCTTTTCGAGAATTTAATAATAAATTTATAATAGTGTTTTATACGCACATGCACATGAAATTGTTAGAATCCTGTATACAAATATTGGTAATAGAAAATGATTGCATACAATAAATACAAATATTACAACGGTTATCAATTAGACAAATAATAAATTATCTTAAGTTATGAGAAATAATATTTAGACATGAAAAAATTGTCAAGGTGTTGTGTAATCACATGGAATTAGTTAAGTTAAAAATGTAGATATCACATTTTGAATATTCGTTTGCTAAACTATGTATGCGAGGAATTGCATGTTTCTTTCATAATTTGTTTGTGAAAATGGTGCTTTTGCGTAGTACAGGAGTCGGCACATTGCGGCTCTTTGCGTAGGCGTTTGCACCGTCTTTTCAAATCACCTCCAATTTTAGTATCGAATGAACTTTGACTCGAACAGCAGCAATTTTGCGAAGTCAGATCTGTAAGAGCTCGATTATTTAGACATTTTAGCTTTTTATTTTAAACGTACTGTACAGGGCCCGCAGATACTTTTATAGTACACAACTGCGAACCCTGTACAAATTGCAAGTGCGCCCCACGGTTGAATTTGGCAGCCACCTCTGGTCTGGAGCTCCAAAATACAAACGCACGCCAAACATTTGTACACGGTTGACATTAGTCACATCAGAACGGGTCGTTTCTATGACTCGTTCTTAAGTTCAATGGCTAAGTGTGGAACGATTTGCCGTCCTCTGTGTTTCCTCCCTCCCACAACATGGGTCTCTTCAAGATCCATGTTCACTCCTTCCTTTGCTCAAAAAGACCCTCCACACAGCATCTTCAAAGATGACATAGGCCGTGAGGGAAATTATTTTCCTCAGGGCCTCCTGTGTGTAGTTAATGTAAAAAAAAAAACAGATATTATTAATGTGAAACAATAATTAAAAAGTTATTTTTCCAACAATAATTATTGAAATCTTTGTTTTTATCAAAGAATTTTTTCTGGGTACCTCTCCCCCTCCCCCCCAATCATAAACCATTCTGGAACCCTTCCCCCTATCATTTCTCAGACTCTTCTCACCGTAAACCCTACCAACCCCTGGCCTAGCCAGTATAGTAGGTACCAACTCTTATGTTGACGAGACTCGCAACAGTCAAGCTCCAAATTTATATTAAAAATAAATTTGGAGCTTTAAAATATATTTAAAAAAGTAGCACAGGTCGCTTGTTCCTCTTCGATCCTCTTTGATACTCTTCGATCCTGTTCGTTCCTGTTCGATCCTTTCGATCCTCTTCGATCCTCTTTGACACTCTTCGATCCTGTTCGACCCTGCTCCATCCTTTCGATCCTCTTCGATCCTCTTTGATACTCTTCGATCCTATTCGATCCTGTTCGATCCTTTTGATCCTCTTCGATCCTCTTCGATCCTCTTTGATCCTCTTCGATCCTCTTCGATCCTCTTCGATCCTCTTCGATCCTCTTCGATCCTCTTCGATCCTCTTCGATCCTCTTCGATCCTCTTCGATCCTCTTCGATCCTCTTCGATCCTCTTCGATCCTCTTCGATCCTCTTCGTTCCTCTTCGATCTTCTTCGATCCTCTTCGATCCTCTTCGATCCTCTTCGATCCTCTTCGATCCTCTTCCATCCTCTTCGATCCTCTTCGATTCTCTTCGATCAACTTCGATTCTCTTCGATCCTCTTCGGTCGTCTTCGATCCTCTTCGATCCTCTTCGATCCTCTTCGATCAACCTACCAAGAGCACCACAAGAAGGAACGTAATAAAAAGTTGTAGGAAACCCTATTTTTTTCACTTTTCACCATAATAACAATATTGTTTCCAACATATAACGTTATGACTGCAACGCGTTTTCACTTTTATAATAATAATTTTTCATAACAGCTTTAGTTACGAGTGTTTTAGTTCTTCATCGTAAAGAATCATGTTAAATTGCAATAATTTATTCATGTCGAGTGTTTCGAAGAATGAACAAATAATATGAAATCGTTCGAACACGATATCCTAATGAGCTTTAAAGCTTCGGCAAAGTTATTGAGTCATAAATTGACGCGACGGCCCCGCGATGAATACTATTACTGCGGCGTTATTTGCTTTGAGTGGATATTAGATTATAAATGAACAAAACATTCACTGTTAAACTGTTTCATTTTCATGTTTCGTTTTAACTTTAATATTAAAAAATCTTTAATTTCTATACACTTTTAAGTCCCAAAATAAGCATAGAACCATTTTTTTAAAACCTTGTGAAATATAACCTCTGAAAATGCAATAAAAAATGTAAAATTTGATGGCAGGTATTAATCTTTATCCATGTGTAGACGATCTTTTTAAAAATTATAAAAATATATTATCGGTCAGTTTGAACGTTCTCACCGTTTTTTTTATAATACACAAATTTTGTGCTGTCTAGAGGCAATCTGGGAGGCGGGTATGGGATTACCATTCCGGGAACCCTTTCATAGACAACCAACACCTCAGCCGTAGGGTCATTACAATTAGTTCGCCACGTTTGGTGACTTAGCAGGGGTGAGGTTTGTCCGGGTCTTGGTGGAGGATGCATCTGCCCACCAGCTGCGCGGCAAGCCGGATCGGAGAAACTCTTTGAGGGAGACCTTTTGACCTCTCCAGCAGGACCTTCTCGGAACATCACCGTGCACAGCAGAGGGAGGGATGAATTGAATTCGATGTAGGAACCCCCAGATTTCTACCCACCCTCCAGAACTTTTCTCTTCCTTTCCCCAAAGTACTCTCTACATAGCTTCTCCAAAGATGACAAAGGCCCTGAGGGTTTTTTTTCCTCAGGGCCTCCCGTGTGGAGCTAATTTAAAAAAAACTTTTGTTAATCAGTATTATGCTCTACTTCCGGATTCTTCTTTTTTCGTATGGATGGGGGTCAGAGGGGGACATCTAGGTCTGCGAGCCAGTCTAGGGCCACTGGCATTGCCCTGTAGATCTCATCAATCCCGCCGGGGAATGAATGGAGCGGGCATTCGTTGACACACATGTTTGGTGGTCTGCACCGCACCGCATTCACATATCGCCGACTCTTTAAGGCCCCATCTATGCATCATGTGAGCACAGCGGCTATGGGAGCATCTTATCCTTACCTTATACTTCCGGATTATTTTCCTAGTCATTGAAAACCTCAAAAAATATTTTACGAACGCAAGTTTAATAGAAAAAAAAATTACGGAGCTTTTTGATTCGCTGTATGGATGTAAATCACTGAAGAAGAACCATGTTAGAAAGGCAATAATGCTTTTTTTAAAGTAGCTACTTACTTACATATTTTCAGACAAACAACAAGAACGTGATTTTTCTGTACGTGAGTGGCATGTACAATTTTTTCTTCATTTTTGGTGTGGTGGAAACCGATTCTAAGTAACCGATGAAATACCACTATACAGAATTGGAATGTTTGAAATGGCATTTTAGTCATTTTTATGATTTCCTTTTTGACTCTCTTCATCCTCACAACACACCCCTGTTGGATTATGTTATGCACAAACCATCCAATCCACAAATTGGCAAGTCTATGTAGATATGAATGTTTACGGAATTTAAAAATATCTACTTCATAATGTTGAAAGGAAGAGGTTAGATTTTTTTAGTATTACAAGGGGGAAGCATTATTTGTTTTGTGTCATATTCAAAATCTTGATTATTTTGACAATAAGGCTACTTTTTGAAGATCAGATTCCATCAGCATATTAGAAATTATAATTTTTTAAGCTTTCATAAAGTTTGGATGGTTTCAGGGCAATTTGTTTTCCCAAGTTTTAAGACGAGGGTATATTTTATAAACCAGATGGTTTTTTATGAAATATTTTACATATAATAATAATTTTATTTAAAAATAATACTGATGAAATAGGATTCATAACTTGGTCCATTTGCAGATGCCATAAATCGCTGTTTCTGTACAATTGTAACTCTAGTGGCATTAACAAAATAATTTTTAAATTTTCGTCTTAAAAAGTCATCTTAAACATTTTAAATTTTTATGTCCTTCTTCAAACCACACCTCATTATTAGATGTAAATTGTTCGTGTTTTAATTTGTAATCCAACTTAATGCCATCTATTTAATATAGCGTCTAGCTCTATGATAGTCAAAGTCCCTCCAATATCGTGGAATATTCCGAAGCGGCGTGTCTGAGGTAGTTTAATGAAGGGTTGTTAATACGGATCATAAACCCTTAAACATTCAAGATCTTAATGGGGACTTATATTTGCATGTATGCAGGGCACGTTCCGGTCATATCCTAAAAGCTGTAGGGCTATCAATAATTAATCTAACGATGTATTAATCTGAATTATTTCGTTATAATTCATATCTTAATTTCCTAATAACCTCGCAATAATAATTACTAAGTAAAAATGTAAATGAGTGTTCATATAACATACTAGGTACAACGAAACGCAGCTGGAGCTTTTGTCAAATTTTAAGTATCTGATTTTTTATTGTTCAAAAACAAATTTCAAATCTAGTCTCCTTCGATGAAAGCAATCTTCCATTGATGTGTTTAGTGTAACTCTAGGTGACCAGCTCAGGTACGGGGGATCCATCGAAGCGAGAGTTAAGTTAGCTTTAAAAAACTTGGCGTACTGAGCAGGGCCCGCAGATACTTTAATAGTACACAACTGCTAACCCTGTACAAATCACAAGTGCGCCCCACAATTTGGCAGCCACCTCTGGTCTGGAGTCCCAAAATACCTAAAAAAAAACTCGATTCTGTGCAGAAACGGGCGGTCCGTTTGATAGATTCTCCTATTTAAACAAACCTTCCGTAGTCCAGTGGGTAAGACTCTTGATTCACAATCCGGAGGTCGCGGGTTCGAACCCAGCATGCGCAAATAAATTTTATATGATTAATTTGTGTTATTTCACAATTAATTCATTTAAAATAATATATAGTATATTTGCGGCACGTTACAGAGTGGAAGATACTATCAATATCGTCCTGGGGTCCTAGCATGGTTGATCGATATAGGTTTTATCGAAAATGTCGGTAACTTGCGATGGCTCCTGAGCACGACTGTAGACCGCTAACGAACAAACAATAGTTCGCAATGACTAGGGGTTCCTAATATATTTGACGTAAACTGTTGTTTATTCGTTAGCGGCCTGCAGTCATGCTCGGGAGCGATCGAAAGTTACCGACATTTTCGATAAAACCTATATCGGTCGACCATGCTAGGGGGCCTGGTGTAAGACCACCATTCAGAATTGAATCGTTGTTTGAAAATGGCTTTAGCCGTGTTTGGTGACCAGATCTGAATAGCTAAGTACTTCCCAACCTTCCTCTTCCCCACCTCCTTCCCCTCCCCACTACCTTCAGCCTCACAACATACCCCAATTGGAAATGCCATAGTCTTACTGGCTCCAGACAGGAGCAGTTGAGATTCTTGTGCGGTATTCACTGTAAAAAAAAAAACGGATTGCAATATTTAAAGCACAGGCGTTACGTCGGGTGGGAATGCTATCCTGTTCTACCGATATTTCAACGGAAGATGCTCCGAGGAACTACCGTCATTGATCCCTTAGGCATCTGTGCATAGCCGGGAAACACGCCAAACGCGTACCCAACATGTGTAGGTACACGGTTAACATTTGTCACATGAGAACGGAACGAACCGCTTCTTCGACTCATTCTAATGTTCTACAACCCGGCTGTGGAACGATTAGCCAGTCTCTGTGCTTCCTCCTTCCTACAACATTGGTTTCTTCAAGACCAATGTTCCATTCCTTCCTCTCCCAATCAACATCTCAGATGACACATGAGGGAAATTATATCAGGGCTTCCTGTATGGAATTAAAGGAAAAAAATTTTTTTTTTTCGATATATTACATGGTAACAATACCTTTTTACAAGTTTTTTTTTAAATTAGTTTGTAAAAAGTGTAATATGAGTATATTTTATTCAAATTTGCTCACAGTTCTCCTCACTAGGGTTTCCTGTTTTGAGGCGGTTCGTAGTTTTTAAACTTTTGTTTTTAGTTTCTGGTTGCCTTTACATTGTCTTCATGATGTTTGTTAGTTGATTATCACTTTGTTCACCCAGCAATATTTTTACTTTTGTTTTAAATATATTAAATTCCGTTATTTTTTTGTTTGATTTGGTAGAGCAATGTATAGATTTATAGCACAGAAATTAATATTTCTATGTTGAAGAGATGTGTTTAAACTGGTAGTAACCATTATATTTTGGCTTGTTATTTATGTTGAGCAGTGGAGTATTCAGATATGATTTCATTGTCTTTATATCTTTTTTTAAAAATTTCTGTACATTGTAGACTTAAAAGTTTTCTTCTGTCGGAAACCGTACACTATTAATTAACACCCAGTTAAAAATAATAATATTTGGATGATTTGTACAGCGCTGTTTTTTGTGAAAAATCACCTCAAGGTGCTGTACACATTTATAATACCTATATTTCTACAATGCTCTATCTTACTTCTAACTACTAAGACTAGACAAACTATTATAACAACTCATGGCTAACAGATTGCATCCACCACACCAGTTCATCGATCACTATTACAAAACTATAATATGTAACTACAATGCATTGACCAAGGAACGTGATGTACATATATTATTATTTATTTATATTCTCTACAAGCAGAAAATATACAGGATCGTACTTACTTGGCAGGGCACTTGAGATTGACTCTGTTTCCTGTTTAATAATTTTACATACAGTTTGCGCGCATATAACATAATTATTGGATATTATTTAATTATGATATATATTGAAATAATAATGAATAATTTGAGCGTGTTTGGGAGAGCAAAATTAAAATTTTATAATAGCAATAGGTACAAGGATTTGATTAGAATATTTATCTTTCCAAATGTGATTCATACCACAAAAGACAGATTGGGGGGTAAGGCTTCGTATAATCTTAATCCAGTTGTTTTACAGAACTGAAAAAATAATGAAACTTGAATTTTAACTTTGAAACTCGATGAATTGTTTAAATAATATGGAACAACTGGATCTAAGAGTTTATGAGATATAGAGTTTCAAAACACTTTTTATTCATACTGAAGCCTTATAAAATAGTAACTTTAACCAAATTCACAAGCAAATCAGAACTTATTTAGCTCATATTATTAAACACTAAAAAGCAATTCTGGAGAAAAGATAATATCAACATTTTCCGTAATGTTGTGAAAACTTCAAAATATTTATCTGACCATAATTTTCATAATGAGCGATGCTATATGGAAAGATGATGAAATCGAAAATTTTAACTATAATGCTAATTCTTCTGCAGAACATTATTTTTTTAATTGACGCAGTTTTTATATTTGAAAGCAGCCAATTTTCTGATTTATTCCGCTAAAAGTAGGTGAATATAACAAATTACGGGATATTTTAATTTTTAGATTGATAATTTACGTTTGAGCTAAAAAGCGTAGACCCTGTAAAAATCACGAAATCTGAGATTACTTGCCAAGATTAACTACTCTGAGAAATTTAAAGAAAGGAAGTATTATGCATTACAATTTTTAAAAATTCTGCTAAAAAAATTATATTAGTATTACACAATTCGGCAGCTGTAACAGCAGAAAATATTAACCCAATAAAAATAAAACTCCATGCTTTCAGTAATACCTAACGTAAAAATTTATTTTTTCCCCCAATTCCCGGGACACCGAAAAAAAGGTAGGTACTTATTAGTTAATAATAATAATTAATAAATTTGGACAACTTATGTAGCGCTGTTTTCGCGAAAAATCGCCTCAAGAACCCTGTGCAAAATATGCTAGGTTAAATTCGTCTTGCAGCTACCAATCGCATGGACGATTGGAATTCTAGACCCCTGTTGAAAATTTAAAGAGACTTTTTTTTCACTTATAAACGAAATAAAGCAATATGTTAAAATTAAAATGTTTTTTACTAAAATTAGGACGGATAATACATTATAATTCATTTACTTTACTATGTAGGAGGCTAGTCACAGCTCGTCTTGCAACTACCAAGCGCTTAGATTATTGGAATTTTAGAAAATGTCTTATTGACTTAATCGTTTTAGGATCCTCACGCTTTCATACTATACAATTGACAAGATTGGAATGTTATGTTGGGATTAGCTATTTTATGTATTTATGTATTTCAAGATTACTGATATGTTTGTGTAGGCGCATAACGCTTTCTTTTCGAAAACGGGACATTTTGGCGCCCTGAAGCTGTGTTCGGGGACACCGGGACGCGCTGTCTAAAAACGGGACTGCCCCGGTGAATCCGGGACGTCTGGTCAGATTACCTAGTAATACCCTGAAAACATCAAAATTATTTATTACTAGCTTTTGCCCCCGGCTTCGCAAGCGCCACTCGCTCCCGTACCTCCCCCTCCATCCCCCCTCCCCATCCCCCTCACACCCGTTACATTCATTTTTCAAACAGCTCGCGTGCCACCTATTAAAACGTAACAATCAAACACGCATAGTGAATTTTAACTATCAAAGGGATCTCCATAGTAACCTAAACAAATAACAAAACGATATAGCACGTCAAACAATTACTTAGCAACGCTTTGCTTTTCGTCTAGACAATAAATGTTTAATAAATAATTTCATAACGCCAGAACTTACCAATATATATAGCCTATATTACTCGCAAATAATGTAACTTTCTATTAGTGAAAGAATTTTTAAAATCCATTCAGTGGATTTTGCGTGAAAGAGTAACAAATATACTTACATCCATACATCCAGACTTCCGTACATCCATACAAACTTTCACCTTTATAATATAATAAATATAAATATAATGTAATTATATAATATAATACAATATAAAAGGTTGCTGTAATTTTGACAAGCCAAACTACTTTACTAATTATTATTTTTAATTGTTAAACTAACGTTTAAGACAAGATTTTTATGCATAGCACAAAGGGTAACAATTATTATAAGCAATAATTATCAGCCTGAAACTTATAATATTTTTTTTTTTTTTATAAAATAAAAAATAAAATAAAGTTGGTTGTTTTCAGGTGGAAAAAATAAAATAAGCAGTAATTGTTGAATGAAACACTTGTATATATTGAATCATTTGGCGGGTATAAGATAAGCCGCCATAGCTCAATTGGGAGAGCAGCTGACCGGAAATCAGAAGGGCACGGGTTCAAGTCCCGTTGGCGTCATGTATTTTTTCTCGGAAGATTTTTTCAATGTGGATGAGTGTTTCAGGCTGATAATTATTGCTTATAATAATTGTCAAACTGCTTTACATTTTCCGCTAAATTCCTTCTGCATTTACCAATTTCAGGGTAAGAGAATAATATGTTATTATGATTCCCCATATGACTGATACTAGAGGCGTAGGAACTAGAATCAAGTATAATAATGCAACGGTGAATATTACTCGTGTCCAACAAAACAATACGAACTGTTCCTAGGAAGAAGATCGTCATCCTATTTGATGTCTTGAAAGGAAGGAGGGGTCGGCTTCCGGCAGCGAAGGAGTATTAATAGATGGTGCAAAGAGACATCACGTGCTTGTCTCGTGCGCGTCGCGTATCCGGCGCGCATTAAATTATCTGTATGAGTGCAGGTAAATCTAAAGCATCTGGTAAAAGTGTGCTAAGGATTTACTTACAAATTTATGACAGAAGAAGGCAATGGTGTATACCTTTATTAGTTTTGAGTGATTTATAATTATAATTTAGCTATGGAATAAATTGATATTTTTAGATTTTAAGGTGGGTTAGTGATGTTGACGACACACAATCAGATTATACGATGACTGTAATAATTCTAAGTAAGACTTCTGTGGTCCTAATATAAGTGATTCAATTTTCGTGTTCTATTTTTGGGATATTATGCCGTGTTGCGCTACCTCCTTCTTTAGCCAATGTTTCGGAGAGTTTTAAAATGTCAATCATTAAGGCAGATTTGTAATTAAGTCATCTATCTGATGATGATAGATACTGTAGCACTATCCGAAGCTTTAGCTAAAGAAGGAGGTAGCGTAACACGGCAAAATACCCCAAAACAATTCTCAGTTCCTGTTGCTCCGATGTAAGACCACCTTTCAGGTTTGAAACGTTGCTTGAAATGGCTTTAGCCGTGTTTGGTTATCAGATCAGAATAGACAGATACTTCTCCACCTTCCTCTTTCCCATCTCATTACCTTTCCTTTCCTACTGCTGCCATAGTCTCACTGGCTCCAGACGGCTTAGAACATTTGGGACTCTGGTGCGGTATTAAAAAATTGCGGTTATTTAACAAAAATAAATATTATTTACTTACTATTTTTTTTAAACGGATTAGAACATTTGGGGCTCTGATAAATTAAATGCATCGTGTAACAATCTTCATGGGGAGCAACTCTCGTGTAAAAAAGACGGAGAAACATAGGAAAATTAAGATTTAATAATAATGTTTCTAGAAATGAATTCAACTTGCAAGACAGCAAAAATTATTACCAAATAAAGGTAGAAAAGAATATGAAAGAGAACATTGTTTACAACATCATAAGTACTTATGGAATATATTATACATTTTGTATAGTTTTAAATGTTTGGAATGGGTATTTTGTAGTTGGCATTAGTTCTAATATGGCAAAGCTTGCGTGTCTGGATGGTAAAAATAAACTCAGAAACATCGATGAAAGAACTACTCTAAAAACCAAAAGATAAATTACTTCTGTACAATAAGAGAATCTACGTACCTCTCTGAAACGAACATATAATAGTGGGGTGGATCGATGTACAAGTTTTTCATGGACAAATTTTCATTTGAACTTACATAAGAAAGTTAAACAAATCTTAGCATGTAGAGTATTTATAACGCTAAATGCTTTCTTTGAACGAATCTTTATTAATATTTTACTTAACATTTAAAAGGGGCAGTATATTTTCGTATTTGTTTGCGCATCGAGGCAACAGTCGTGCACACCGAATGCTCATTATAAAAATAATTTCCACACAGGGCGTACTCATATTCTTAGATATGTGCGAAGAGATTTTTTAAGAAAGGAAGAAGAGGCAGTTCCAAGGAAAGAAGGAAAAAGATACGAGGGGTGGGTAATAATTTAGGGGACAGTGTGTCCAGGGATGACGGTCGTATGAATCCATCTCTCCCGCTGCGGTATAATAAGATGGATCGAGAAAGTCCACCTCAGGTCAGCGTGTCTCCCCAAACCAACCTCTTCCGATTCGGCCCGCTAGCGGCCGGTGAGCAGGCGCATCCGCTGCATATGATCTAAATTCAAGCGTTTTGAATGTTGTGATGTTGATTTTAGATTGACGAACGTTACACAAATTAGTGGCTTTAAAACAAATATGTAAGGAAATCTGTGCTGAAACGATTCAAATATTTCAAGTAAGCTATTCACCACCAATATCGAATATTACTGCCAGCACTGACACAAGCACTGATTTAATCATGGACGATATTTAAAATCGAGACAAATGAGAAGAAATAGCAGTTTACTAGACTTTAGTTCAATAGAACGAACTTAATCGAATTTTAGACTCTGTTTTTTTTTATGTGAAATTTATTCAGCACACACTATACTTTATATTTTAAAACAGTTTTCAGATGAAATTCTCTCCAGTGACTCAACAGTTGATCCCCTTGGCTGAAGTTGGCAGTTGGCCCCCCGAAAATTTAATTATTTGAAGATTACATTTTTTTGGGCATTTTTTACCAATTTTAAACCTAAAAAGACACGGAAAACACCTTTTATTATAAGTTAATAATAATAATAAATAATAAATTTGGACAACTTATATAGCCCTGTTTTTGCGAAAAATCGCCTCAAGAGCGCTGTACAAATTAGCATGGATTTTACATTAGAATTTACTTAACTTAGGAGGCTAGATAACAACTCGTCTTGCAGCTATCAAGCGCATGGATTATTGGAATTCTAGCCCCCGATAAATTAAATAAAATATCTTTTTATACACGTATTTCAATTTACTTAACTATGTAGGGGGCTAGATAACCACTCGTCTTGCAGCTATCAAGCGCATGAATTGTTGGAATTCTAGTCCCCCAATAAATTAAATAAAATATTTAATTAAATGAAGACAATATTAGCGAAACTCAATCAAATCTGGAGACAGAAAAATCAGAAAAGATATTGGTTCCGCTGGGACTCGAACCCAGGACATTTTGCTTACATGGCAACAGCTCTACCGATTGAGCTACGGAACCCATATTAATTCGGTCACTTTTAACTGTATCATACTTCGAATAAGAGCTACCAACATTATCTTCATCTTCTTAACGCACATATTATTGGCTGCTATCTTTATATATTATCTGTCTCCAGATTTGATTGAGTTTCGCTAATATTGTCTTCATTTAATTAAATATTATAATTTGAGATTTTACTCATAAAGTTTAAAAAAATAAAAAAAATAAATATTCATCCTAGACTTGCAGAAAAGTCAATAGATGTCGCGTATTAAAAATAAAATGGATAAAAATTTATCCAGACACTATCTAGATTGCATTTAGTTCGAGTTGAATCTTGCAATCATATATAAAGATAGCAGCCAATAATATGTGCGTTAAGAAGACGAAGATAATAAAAGTGACCGAATTAATATGGGTTCCGTAGCTCAATCGGTAGAGTTGTTGCCATGTAAGCAAAAGGTCCTGGGTTCGAGTCCCAGCGGAGCCAATATCTTTTCTGATTTTTCTGTCTCCAGATTTGATTGAGTTTCGCTAATATTGTCTTCATTTAATTAAATATTATAATTTGAGATTTTACTCATAAAGTTTAAAAAAATTAAAAAATAAATAAAATATCTTTTTATATGTACGTATTTTAATTTACTTAACTGTGTAGGAGGCTAGATAACCACTCGTCTTGCAGCTATCAAGCGCATGGATTGTTGGAATTCTAGCCCCCCAATAAATTAAATAAAATATCTCTTTATATGTATGTATTATCCATTAACGTTTCCCCATCGCTCAGATGTTCATAATATTGACTCTTATTAATAAGTTTCAGAGATTTTTTTAGTATTTAAAATGAAAATTTACTGTATCATGAATACAAGAAAGAAGATGGCAGCAACCCGGTACAAAATAATTGCTTTTTTAACCTGCTAAACCAAAAGGTATAACAAATATTTTTTATATTATATTTTTAATCGAATAATTGATCCAGTGTTATTAAAGTCAATTTTTCCCTCAAAATCGTTTGTGTGGTACACCACTGACGGCTGTGATCAAAATAGCCAGCTCACGGATTTCAACGGGGCAGACTCCCCTGGTTGAGAAAGTGAATAATTGAACGCACCTCACAAGCGGCGGTATTTGACAGCGGAGCGTCCATCTTAAACGGACGCAAAGATTGCACTGAAGCAGCTACCGAGCCGGATCACAGCTCATTTTGGTGGGGAAATTCTGAGCTAAATACAACTATTGTTGCCATATATTGAGAAATAATGACCGCGTCGCCGAAAATGAATAAATAAATTTAATTCTTGGACAACCCTTGTAGTACAATAGTTAAGTTAACCCTCAGTTGGTATGGATATCACACGAATTTATTTAGTG
Source organism: Limnephilus rhombicus (assembly GCA_929108145.2). Lineage (NCBI taxonomy): Eukaryota > Metazoa > Arthropoda > Insecta > Trichoptera > Limnephilidae > Limnephilus > Limnephilus rhombicus. The sequence continues at coordinate 41,461,909 of OV815278.1, forward strand.
TTGATTTTTTGTAGTTATGCGCTGTTGTATACCTTATACGGACAAGTACTTTATATCTTTGATTCATTTGAATGTTTTTTATACTGTTGTTATTAGGCAGTATATCCACTCTGAACAAATTTTTAATGAAACACTAGTATATATTGAATCATTTGGCGGGTACAAGATAAGCCGCCATAGCTCAATTGGGAGAGCAGCTGACCGGCAATCAGAAGGACACGGGTTCATGTCCCGTTGGCGTCATGTATCTTTTCTCGGAAGATTTTTCAATGTGGATGAGTGTTTCAGGCTGATAATTATTGCTTATAATTATTGTTACCCTTTGTGCTATGCATAAAAATCTTGTCTTAAACGTTAGTTTAACAATAAAAATAATAATTAAATAAATAATACCCTCTTCCCGTAAAAAGGAGCATAGCTTTGTATGGGAGTATGTACATATTTAAGCAAAAAAAATAGAAACAATATTATGAAAGTCTTCATCTTACTAATATTATAAACGCGAAAGTTGTATTTATTTCAGGTTCTCCATAAAACAGTTATACACCAAATTATTACGGAGAAGATTACAAAATTTAAATGAAGAAAAAAAAAGTTCGTGAGGGCAGTTTCACTTTGTTGTGACGTATGTCAAAAGATAGTTACTGAACTCTCTATAGGTAACATTGAAGACGTCGATGCTCAATGCAGAAAATCGTTAGGCAGTTGAATTGCTCTGTTTAATGGCGCATTCTGAAAGGAAGAAGTTCTCGCTTTCGGAGCATAAAAAAGTGCGTGGGATCTCCCACGAGTATACGCGTTAGGGACATATAGGTTAATCTCCTTTAACGTAGGTGGATTCAGTACAGTACCGGAGATCAGCTTAAAAAAATGTTGCCACAAAAATATTTTTCGGCGGCTTCTAAGGTATTATGATCTAGTATTCCTGTAAATGTATGGATGTTTGTGTGTTTGTTACTCTTTCTCGCAAAAACTACAGAATGGATTTTAATGAAACTTTACATAAATATAGCTCATACATCAGAATAACATAAAAGCTATAATTTAGGAGGTAGCTAGGCAGGGGACGAAGGAGGGGAACGGGGACGCACGGGAAATGTGATTCAGGGAGAAACTATGTATTTCTTTGCATATGGCATTGCAATGCATGCCAGGAACCAGCTAGTATATTATACATGTAATTATTACTCAAATATGTTCACATTTTACAAATAACAAAAAAAAATATCATAGATTACGACAGCATCCGACATTCGCCTTTGCCGTCAATAAATCTTCAAAAATATCCCATATTTGTCAAAACAGATACACACGCTCACAATCAATAGGTACCTAATAAACCCATTGTAAGGGCGTGTAAATAGCCCCAGACACAAGGGAATACTACCCTATGTAAAATTAAGGAAAGTTGAAATCTTCCCTATGTGACACAAAACAGTTTACACAGCAATTCCAAAATCCTAAGTGAAAACAAAACAATACTCACTCAGAGAATGCAGCTCTTGTACGATGTCCAGCACAAAACGACACTAGTTTTCATTCAAAATATCGATTTTTTCCAATGCGGTAAGTGCACCATCTCAACATGTGTTTAGCACAGGAAGGAAGTTTCAACAATGAATATAAATTTGCATATTAATAATACGTGCCAAATCTTAATTTCAATGTCACATAGGTAAATTCAATATAATACAAAAACCATAGATGGCGCCCTCATGGTCTCATAGCATAAATTATTAATTTAAAAGAAATTAATGCCTAAATGGATTTAAATATATTTATGGCGCGTAGCCACCCATAAATATTATTATAGTAGTTTATATCAATATTTTAAATATAAAACGAAATAGACTTGCAACATTTCCACATAATATAGTTACGTAAAACAATGACAGCCGACAAATGTGAAAATCAGTACCAAAATAGAACATGTTCTTTTTTCACACCGAATACGTATGAAAACTGGACTAAAAAGGCTGAAAACATTAATGTTCGTTATTTGTATTACTTATTGTGAAGATTCGCTGACCGTAACAAAGAATTTGTTGAGTTTCATATGAAGTGGAATGTATGGAAGTGTGAGTAGAAGCAGGATGGTGGTTGGTTGGTCGAAGTGTGTTTTTTCGGTCCGTCGCGTCGCGTCAAACCGTTCCACAACATTTAACACGTAGATTATTATTTCTTGTCAGGGGCAGATAACATTTTGTAATTATTCTTTTTTTCAGTGCGCTGCGATAAAATGTTACGCGCTTGCATTTTATGTTAACGCGTAAATTATGTGTTTTCAGGGGTATTTTTTGATTTGTGCGCACATACTGGACGCTCATGATAAGAGAGAAGTTTTTTTTAATAATGAATATGTAATAATATTCAGTCCAATAGAATAGTGCCTTTTCTTTAGGGGCCGAAGATATTTATAATCTGCTTCTATGAGATTTGTGAAGATGTACACTGCCTCGGTCACACAAACTGTAATGGTACCAACTGTATGGGCACGTGTGGTCACCCAAACTGTATGGCACGTAATTTTTTCACAACTTGGTTCTTCATTCAAATGCATAATTTATTAATAATTTTACTATTCTATTACGCGTCATGTTGAATAACTTAACTTTGAACATTTTCTTGAGACGACACCGATTCCTTTATATTTACTAGTATCCGACCCAAAGATATTCAAATACAAAACAGATATGCTATGGTGTCCGCGCAACTGTCGGCGGACTGCGCCCTAATTAGAGTAGTTTGCATACGAAAATAATTTGTTCATTTCGTCGATTTTTTGAAGATGTGCATTAGCATTGGTTAACAATATAGTATGAATAAGGAAAGAATTCGTTCATTTAATTTAACGTCCGTTTGGTTTATTCGTTTATTTAGTTTATTTGTTAATTGGTAAACAATATCGGCGATACCCGGAAGCGCAGTCCCACATAGTAAAAACTGCAGATAGCATATCTTCTTATATTTCAATATCTTTGGTCCAACCGAAACAGAACTTTCCATCGAAACCGAAACCGAATCTTCCGTGTCTGTCTCAGTTTCGGCCGAAGCCGAAGCCGAAACCGAAACTTTTTTAGACATGTTAAAGATCAATTGTTTACTGTTATTTAACGTATTTTTTACAATAATTCAGATAATTAACACGTGTTAAATTAAACAAATTAAAAAAAAAAACAATAATTGAAGCATGTGAAAAAACATTTTTTTTTACATTAAGTACTTCTATAAGACAAACAAAATTTATAAAAAAATAACAAAACATGTTAAGTACTTCTTGGAAAAAAAATGTCATTAATCAACACTTACTTTATCAAAGGAAGGACCTCATTAATTGAGTATTTTATTTTTTATTGCGTTTAAAATCACAAAATTCTTTTTATACGTCTTAAATGAAATAATAAAAAAAAACAAAAATTGAAGTATGTAAAACAAATATTTATTTTTTGATATTACTTCTATAAAAGAAATCAAAATTGACAAACATGTTTTCTTGGAACAACCATTTGTCAATAATCAACACTTAAAGGAAGTACCTCATTAATTGAGTATTTTGATGATGATGGCGGGTGTTGCACGAGCCTCAAACTCACCCGAAGTCAGCCGAATGAGAAGTTCCAAGAGATATTTAACATGTCTTGTTTTTTTTTTATAAATTTTGTTTGTTGTATAGAAGTAATATAAAAATATAATTTTTTCACTTACTTACTTCAATTGTTATTTTTTTATAATAAACACAATAAAATAACTCTGTTTCAATTCCACTTTATTATTTCTTAATCCAACCGATTTCGGTTCATCCTGAATCTTCCTCAGGGGTGAATAAAAATATATTTTACCCCCGAGGAAGGTTCAGGATGAACCGAAACCGGTTGTATTAAGAAATAATAAAGTGGAATTGAAACAAAGTTATTTTATTGTGTTTATTATAATTATGTATTCCAACAAAGTGTTAGCTATATGTGAAGATTTTTTGTTTTTTTTTTGTTTTTATTTTTTTTTATTTGATTTAACACGTGTTAACTGTCTGAATGAGTGCAAAAAATAAGCCAAAAAATAGTAAAAATCGATTTTTAACATGTCTAAAAAAGTTTCGGTTTCGGTTTCGGTCTCCGGTCTCGGTTCAAAACTCGCAGAAACCGAAACCGAAACCGAACCTTCGGTCGGTCACTAATTATTACTCTTTTATTACGCATCACGTTGAATAACTTGACTTTGAAAATTTTCTTGAGACGACACCGATTTCTTGCACCTGTACTTGGGTGATGTATATTATTCTCCTGACACTATTTATATCTCCGATCGGCTGTTCATTTCAAAATCCTCTATAAATCTTAACTCTACCCCTCAGGCTTCGGGCGTATTCCGTCAGAAGGCCATAAAATATCCGCTTTGCAATAAATCTAAAAACTTAATAACTAAATAAAAATAAAATGCCTTTTAAAACTTTTTGTCATTTCATAGAATAATAATTGATGAAAAATTCATAAAGTTTCATAATTTTTTCTCAAATTGTTGTCGGAAACTTTGGTTGCATAGTGGTGCACATTTTTTTCTGTGGTTAACTAGTAGATTCGAATATTAAGCGTGGTGTTTTCTCTTTCTAACACAGTTTAGTCGTATTCCTCACCGTAATGGTGAGAGAGATACAACGACTTCTAGGAGAGCTACATGAGCTGTCTCCTAAAACGAATTAGCAGATTAAAAAATTAGCCTTAGGGGTTAATTCAATCATGCGAAATTGTAGGTACACGCCCACGCCTCAGAGATCCCACATCCACTAAACTCAGTCCCCCTACTTAAGGCCTTCATAAATGCGAATTCGATGTACCATCACCTGTACGCCGGATTGGCTTAAATATTCCGTTGTGGATTTAAAGTATAATTTCCTTTAAAAATGCAATTATTGAATTATTTCCATTTTTTTTTTTATTTAATAACAGAATACATTTTGTACAAAAAATTTGAGTAGACCCACAAAGCTGTCATATGACAGCTTGTCTGCAGGTTCTAACAATTTAAACATTCTTAATATAATATCTAAGAAAATATTTGTAAATACATTTATAGTTTTAAGGAAACATTAGAATAGATCACATAGTAATATTAGATAATTTAACTTACAACCATAAATATGTAAGATATTTCAATATATCTGCCTAATAACAAGATATGTAGGCAGCTATATTAAGATATTCAAAGATACATGGGGTTTTCGCTCATTAACCATAGTTTTATCATTTTATGACAAAGTCTCTCATTTTTTTCAAATTTTATGTTTTTATTGATTTTATTGAAAATCACTGGTATTAGATATTCAAGAGTACGGCTTCCATATTTATTTAATATTCGAGGAGTTTTTAGGCTCTTCCCTTCTCTAAATCTTGTGGTATTTTTGTGTACAAGTAGGTGTTTGTAAGGGCTTTCCCCCATATTGTCCATAATAGTAGTGAACCAGGGAGACCTTTTATTGTAAGTAAACTCTCTGAGCCATACAGTAGTTTTAAGTTATGTCTCTGTTTGTAAATATTTGTTGTGACAATTTTTTTTATTATGGCAGTTTGTAAATTTTCAATATATTTAATGTAAATAGTGCTTGCATGTCCCCAAGTTCGAATACCATATCTAAGGATGGATTCTACCATAGAAAAATATATGACTTTAAGAGTACAATGAGACAAAATAAATTTTAATTTGTAAAGGTTACTATCTAAGGATCTGAGCTGGTTACAAATTTTAGCCACTTGTTTATCCCACTTAAAATTATTCCCAGATAAAAATATTCATTTGTGAAATCTATTTTTTCACAGTCACAAACATTAATAATTCCTCTATGTATACAGTCAAAGCTACGAGCGGTTATTTTAGGAACATTCCACATTTTCAAACTTGGTGATTTTATGTACATGCATTTGGTTTTTTTTTACATTCACCCTCTGTACTTACAATACCTGGTGTTTTTTTCCACCAAACTAATATATACACAAAGTTTTCAAATAAAGCTGTCTCGATGAAATTTATTAAGCCTTTAATAAACATTTTATTTGAAATCAAATAACTTTGAAAATCCATTTTATTGTTGAAACAATAAGTGTAAACGTAGAAAAAACCTCCATGTTTTACAGTGAAATACTAATTTGAAAGCTTCATCAAACACGCAGTACGTTCTGTTTTTTTATTAAGTTCACGTCTTTGACGATTAGCTACACGTGGAATTAAAAAATTGTTTTGGAATATCGGCCATTTATTTTTCCAGTTGTTAAACTCTTCCAAGAAGATAGCTCTTGTTATCAGAAAACAGCTAGGAAGCTACTTAATTCGCTCATGACAAACTTGATTAAATATAGTTCATTGTGGGCTTAACAAATTGAACAGTTTTTCAAACGATAATATATCCAATTTTTTTGTTTACGTTTTTTAGTTAACGTTAACGTTTTTTCTTAAAGTTTTGCAATAATATATCTAATTTAATGGTCTTTAAAAAAATGGTTTAACTGATAATGATAATGACTTTAACTGATGGTTTATTTCTACCCAGAGATCGGAATCCTCCACGCTACCAACCGGGCCAAATTCCGTACTCTTAAGACCAACGTTTATTTCGTAAGTATGTATATCAATTGCTGTAATTTTTTATTTATTTTATAAATAAGAGTTATATTTTTTTGTGATTTTTTTCAACTACACAGGCTAATAATGTCCGTATTATATTAGTCATTATGTTATCAAATTTCAAATAAATACATATATTTCCGCGTGTTATCAGTGATTGCCTCAAAAAGTTGATAAATTGCATTTTAATCGACAAAGAGTCTATTTTGTCGATTTTCAGCTTGATCAGTGGGTTAATTGCACACAAAGATGATTCGGTTCTTGTTATGGTATATGATGGATTTTATCAAAGAAAAGAGTTGTTTGAAACGTCATGGGACATGTTTCACGACGTTTTTGGGACTGTTTACAGAATCCATTATTTCATAATTATGGTAATGGAAAGGGCCCCCGCTGATGAAATACTTTAGTGCCGTCGACAGTTGGAAACTATTCCAAAATTCTCCCAATCGAAAAGTCTTACTTGTATGCGCGTCCATGTACCGTAATGGATTTTTAAACCTGCAACTATGCAATGCAACTGAAATCTCTCATCTGCAGGCACCCTAAGTTCTTGCGAAGAAAATCTGCTTTCGTATTTTTATTACTAAAATATCCCGGTATCCATGCAAAGCAACGTATAAAAAAATTATCATGGATCTGACCTCAATATTACTTATGTACTGTGAACAATACAAATGATTTACCTTCATCCCAAACCAAGACAGTTTCCCCGTCAACTCCTTCAACCAAAAACATTAACAGGATAAAAACCAGTCCTCCGATAATCTTTCCACTCGTTTTCTCAGTGCAGCCCGGGGGGAATTCTAAGGACAGGAAAATGAAGTGTCAAGACGAAGACAGGAAAGAAATGGAAAAATCTGTCCTTTTATAACCTAAGCTAGTTGCCTGAGATGAATCGAAAACAGAAAAAGATGTCGCTCATTATCATACGCCAATGAGCAGCCTCTTATAATAAACAAGACGCCACACCCAAAAGATGAGGGGGAGATAATAATCGGCAACTGAAAATAGAAATACCAAAGTGATGGAATAATCAGTTAAGTGTTGAAGGATCAAGACGAAGCATAGGATGACTCCTATTTATTTGTAAGTTTATTTCTAAAAATATATTTACTCCATCAGAACATTTATTTGATTCGTCTTCAATAATCGCAAATTCATTGTGCGGTATCATTTAAAATTTTTGTTTATTTATATATTTTCCAAGTTGTTCGCTACGTTTGGTGACTTTGGTGCCTGGATTTGTAGGTCTTGACAGCGGATGCATTTGCCCACCTTCTGCGTGGCGGGCTGGATTGAGAGATTCTCGATGAGGGAGGCCTTTTGACCCCTCCAGGGGGACTTTTCCACCGCATTTGTATGGATTCATACGTCCGTTACTCCTGGACAAAATGACTCCCAGATTCCTACCACCCCTTTAATCAATTTGTTTTCATTTAAGTATTATTTTTACCTGTTTCATATTTATTCTATTCTATATTACTGCTTTAATTTTCCCAATATTTTCGTATATGTATGAGTTATTTCTGTTCAATGTATAATATTTTGTTTAGATACTGTTCGTTATTTTAGTTATGTCAAACCAAGAATGTTAAATACAACTGTAAAACTGACCATATTTTAATAAAATAAAAAAACATGCGATCTTAAATGTATTTTCATATTAAAACTAACATGCATAATGATTTATTAAGAAATCTTAAGTATTGTTGTTTTTCGAAAAAAGATTTAAATATTTAATGCAATTTTTACATATTCCAAAAAAAATTTTTGTATTTTAGTTTTTTACGATACTTTTAAGTAATTAATTACTAGACCCTGTAATTTTTTGTCTATACTTGTTGGTCTTTTGTTATTATTATTAATGTTAATCTCATCCTGACGAAGAAACCTTTGGATTTAAAACATGTACATAATTTTGATTAAATGTGTGGTGTTTTACGGAGTGATTTGCATTCATTTAATTAAAAATGATGTACAAAGCGAATTTTCAAAGATTAAAGAGAAAAAAAAGTACTTTCCTTACATTTTTTTAAAATGACTATTTCTTCACTTAATTCAAATTAGTAGGCACTAGACATTATATCAAAGATGTCGGGGATGTAATTTAGATCTCCGTTGGCAATTTCAATACTTGATTTTAAGTTAGAAAGATTTCTATTTATTTATTTGTTTCGTTTAAATGCATTTAATCCGTACCATAGTAAAAACACAACATATTTAAACCTTATTTTAAATCTGTTTTAAACCTAAAATAGAGACGTTCGGTATTATTATTTTCACAAGCATTGATATATCCTCGTTCAATATTTACAGCTGCAATCGTAAAACAAAGTAACCCTTCCCCGACCAAAAAACGTTACAATGTTACAGCTTTACAGCAACACATGTGTACCCGACACTAAATGGGTTAGATTTAAATTTATTACGGCGCTCGCCAACAAAATACTTAGTACCGCTGCACTTCGTTATGTTCAATGGTGTTTATTTATGTGCCACTCCTGTTAACCTATGGAGCATGCACCAAGAGGAGGTCGGCTCTGGAAAATAAACTTTAACCTTCATTATTATTACTAGATATACGTAAACTTACTAACAAATTTGCAAGCCTTCTAGAGGAGTAGGCAGAGCTGGTGGAATACGTAAGTCTACTCTTTCTCGGGAGTAGTAGATGTGTTCAACTGCACGGAATGTAGTTACAGGAAGGCTGAAATAACACACCTCAATAGTAATAATCAATGTTGACATTTTTTTTTCCATGAGCTCCACACAGGAGGCCCTGAGGAAAATAGTTTCCATCCGAATAGGTCATCCGCCTCCAAGACGCTGACAAACCTCACCCCATAAACCCGGACACCCCTGCTAAATCACCAAACGTAGCGAACCACTTGGGGTGACCTATGGCAGAGGTGTTGGTTATCCAATAAAGGTTCCCGGGGCGGCGGTACCCATTCCCGCCTCCCAAATTGAATATCTAACTATTCTTCTGCATGGGTTCTGTGAAAGTTTTTTTTAAGTAAAAGCTTCTTTAGCACCGTTGTGATTCGAAGCCCGATGAAATGAAAAACAGTGTCCGTGAGGAGGAGGTTAAAGATTTAGATAGGAGAATCTATCAAACAGATGGCCCATTTCTGCATAGAGCCCAGGGTTTTTTCAGGTATTTTGGAGCTCCAGACCAGAGGTCAACAGTGGGTGGCAATTTCGATTTGTACAGGATAAGCAGTAGGTACGCCCAGTTCTGAGAGGCTAGCTTGAATCTGACTTCAATGGAGCTCCCATGCCAAAGCTGGTTGCTTAGAGTTATACCAAGCATATTAGAGGCATGTAGGGAAGATTGCTTGCGTTGAAGGAGACTAAATCGTCATTCTGATTCCTTTTAGTCATTATCAGATATGATTAGGTATTTTACACATTAAATTCGACTTTAATCTTACCCAAAGAGAAAATTCCTTCGAGGTAATCATTCTTTGCTTTAAAGCCATCAAAAAAGTAAATTAACACACTTTATTTCATGATAACTGTTATATAAAACTATTATGTACATCACACGTTTGTAAATAAATAATAAGAGTTTCGCACAAGAGTCCTAACTGCTTCCAACCGTCAGGAGCCAGTGAGACTATAGCACCCCCAAATGGGGTACGTGAGGCTGCTTGCCAAACACGGTAAAAGTCATTCACCAGGTGTTCACCAAGATGACACTGAAAGAATCGAGCAAGTGATGGTATTCCCAATTGACATACGTTATTTATTGATTAAGGCCCTTTTTCGGCGCTTTTACATTTGAGTGATAAGAAATATACGATAGTATTTATTGTACATAACTGAACTGCCTCGGAAACAATATTTTATATTTGTTTAAAGATAAATTAAAAATGTCCACTAACTTGGCATAATTGTTTCCCTCCATTAGTATTCCGAGCAAAAAGGAATACATACGGTAGTTAGTCCCAGAATTTCTACAATGAAATAAATCCTGACTTCTAGTATTACGTAGTGGTATCCGGATGCTTATCAATTGAAGCAATAATTTGAATTTGAATACCGAACTATCAACTAAACCATTTAGAATTTTATATAGAAATACCAGTCAGTGAAATTTTTTCTGTCCGACGATTTGAGCATATTCATATTATTTAACAGAGTGTTTTAGTTCAACATAATTGTTGGAATACCCATTTTAAAATTAAGAAAACGTAAAATTTGTTTTGTATTATTTCAATAGCTTGTACATGTATATAATAATATTGGTTCCAGACGGGAGAATTGTACTCAAGTTGACTTCTTACATAGGCAAAATATAACAGTTTAATACACCTTATATTGTTAAAATTTATAGTTAGCCTAGTTATAAATCCCAACATTTTTAAGCCCTTATTACAGATTTCTGTTATGTGGTTAATAAATGAAAGATTTGATTGAAAAGTGATTAATTCGTGTTAATGTCTCAAGTGCATTGTTATCAATGTAGTAATCAAAGAGCACTGGATTTTTTATTCGAGAAAATCTAACTATTTGACATTTTTAAATATTTAAGTAAAGTCTATTTTCATTACACCAAATTGACAATTTATGAGGTTTAAGATAATGGAATTGGTATGGGAAAGGAGAAGAGTAAGAAGTGCAAATACCTGGCTATTCAGATCTGGTCACCAAATACGGTTAAAGCCATTTCAAGCAACGTTTCGAATCTGAATGGTGGTCTTTCACCGAGGCGATACTGACGGCAGCACTACCATAAATCAAATGCATAACGAATTTAGTGGTTAAGTTGACTTAACAATTTTGCTTGTTTATCTTTGGGGCAAACTAACTGACTAAAGTACTGTCACGCCATGCCGTATTTATTTCTCAATTAATTTCTGGCAAGTATCTATCTACTGCATTTGGTGATATTCGATAGTATCGACAATTTCCCAGTAATTGGATTCTTCTCATAACATAATAAAACGACCTGTCCGGAGAATCCAACTCCGTGGGTAACGAATTAATTAAAATAAGACGATGCATTAAATTTGCTGTATTGTCGTACAACCAAAAATTAAGCAATTAAATCATACAGCCAAGAATTAAGGTAAAATTTATGTTACATATGATACAAAATATTCCACACGAATATTCTGGTTTATTTTCTTATTTTTTTTTACCCCTATAATGTGGACTATTGTGTATAAACTCATTTGCATTTCACCACATAGATATAGTATTTTATTATTAGTACTGGCCAGAATCCCACTACTATGTATTCTGTTTGATTGAAATACTTATAGTTCTTTTAAGATCACAAAAGGAATTTTAATATAACAACGGGAAACAATGATAGACATTACTGAAACCTCTTGTAAATATTGAAATTATAATTATAATAAATTTTAAGTAATTCTTTTTCGAAAAACTCAGCAATTTTAATGCAGAAATCTTTCTGAGTTAGGTATCTGAAATTGAATAAATAAATTAGATATGTATTAGATGGGTTCATAAATCTTTTTAACGATACCCTTGCTTGTGCAGCGGATGGATAGAAAAAAAAGTTTCATTTATAATAATTTTATTAATGAAATAATTAAAAACACTTTGTTTTTACCACGATAATCTTTATTTAAAAAGTCAACATGTTTCAAGAACGATGTTTTCTTCATCAGGACATTATATGTACTAAAACTAAATGATCAAATATAGAAAGACAGTTAGACATTTAGTTTTAGTACATATAATGTTCTGATGAAGAGAACATCGTTCTTGAAACATGTTGACTTTTTAAATAAAGATTATCGTGGTAAAAACAGTGTGTTTTTAATTATTTCATTAATAAAATGGTGCCACAAAGTGAATTTGCAAAATTTGGAGAAGTGTAATAATTTTGTTTATGTTAACAAGCGTGAAGTATGAAACAAAAAAAGTAGATTAATAAACGTCGCTACATACCTGGCATCATCTTTGGACATTAGCGAGATGAGATGGTACTGCGGGGGGGTGTTGCAATTTAATTAAAAAAAAAATTTTAACCTTCGATACCATTGATGTGCACAAATACGTTAAAACGTGTCTGCTTTAAAATGATTTGTTTCCAATATGTTTTATACTTCATGAGTGAAAGATACACTCAGTTTTGCTCTGGCGACAAATGAGCTTCATGTTTGGTCGAAACAGAGCTCGATCTTGAAATAGACAGTTTATCAAAAAACTGAATAATTAGGAACACAATTTTGTATTGTCTCATTCGTTAGTAATACGAAACTCCAGTGAAAAAATATTATGGCTTAAAAATATGTAAATTCATATAGGTCAACAAACTCAGATTCTGAATATGTAAGTTTTATTACATATTAATTATATGTAGATTTTATAAATATTTTTTTATACTAGTGACAGACTCAGCTATAAACGCGCCAGTATTATTTGGCTTTATCTTTATCAGCATATTGCTCGCCATACATTCCCAAAGGGAAATAAAAATGCATCGGATTTTCTTATTTATTTATTGAATTTTTTGCATAGCTGTAAAGCTCTTAGAGATTCTTGAAAGTAATTTACATATTTAAACATTTTTATTGCGATAACCAGGACTCAAGCTCTCGGCAAATAAGACCACAAATCATAAATCCTCAATAAAGACATCCACTCACCTTCTGAAACGTCCATCCCAACCCTTCTTGTGAAGGTTTCACTCTTTGTCCAAACATTCAAATGTAGATTTATTTTAACCTTCTCCTTGTCCGTCGTAATAAATGAACCAGCACAGGCCATAAATACATTTATAGTAGCGAAGCGCTGAGAGTCCAGAGTTAAAGAAATTGATTAATAGATGGCGTCTACTACCTTGCAATCTGTAATTGAAATGTTTTCGTGGAGATCGCTTCCGTTCTCCTCGAATGCAATTTAATCTCGTTGGGTAAAGAAGATGTAGTTTTTTCTTTAGATTGTGTCCAAGTGGTAGCTGATGTAGATTTAGTAGCTGTGTTCTTGCTTTGTTTTCAAATAATATATTATTAATCGAACCATTATTTTCGTAATTACTATACAAACATACATTTGTTTTAATAATTATTAATTATTGCTCTACCGAAGGCTAGTGAAGGCCTGCGAATCTCTACTTGAATTCCTGCGAAGCTTTACACCCAACAGATTACACGGTTGACATGTCACATAAGAACGGGTCATTCCTACAACTAGGCTGTGAAATGATTTGCCGGCCTCCGTTTTTCCTCCCTCCTACAACAAGGGTCTCTTCAGGACCCATGTTCACAATTTTCTATCCCCAAAAATACCCTCTACACAACATACGCAAAGACGACACTTGAGGGAAATTATTTTCCTCAGGTTCTCCTGTGTGGAGTTAATTAATCTAAAAAAAGGAAACTCCGTTCACCAGAAAAATATTAAAACTAATATAAAATTCTTACAGATAAACATAAATACTTAGGTGTTGGAAAGGAAGGTCAACAAAGGGGAAGGGGTAATTAGGAGGATTACGGAAAGAAAAGAACGGTTTACCAAAAATTTGTCTAGAATAGGACTACAAGATACAATTATTTGATGATTCAATACACCAGAATTATAGGATTAGGGATTAATTATTGGACTGGAACTCGAATTATTGACTAAGGATTATCTGATTTTAAATCATCATTATTACATAGTATAAAATGAAGTCGCCCAAAATGTATGTGCGCATACAACTACGCAACGGATTTTCATGCGGTTTTCACCAAAAGATAGAGTGCTTCAAGCCGAAGGTTTATATGTATAATACATGCTTATTATGGTAGAGAAAAGCCGAGAAATTAAAATATTCAATTCAGGCAGCGGGCAGCTTGTGGTGTGGATTTTATAAAGGTTGGGTAATGGCGCTGTGTTTCGTTAGCCACAGCAACGTGTGGCCGGGTCTGCTAGTGATAAATAAAATCCCAGAATAATAATTTTAGTATATAGGAAAATATCAAATTTATCGCTCCTATTCTAGATATATTTTCAGTATTTTGTATCTCATGTTAGTTTAGATGAAGAAGGTCACTTCCGAAACCGGTAGAGCAACAATAAATTATTAAAATAAAGTGGTTTCAAACAAATCTGAGTGTCTTAATTTTCGATTATTATTATTTTTTTTTCATTTTCTATTGGTCGTCAGTTTTTTCCACTCAACTTCAAGAACCAAACTCTCCCTTCAAAGATTTTCTGAAAAACATTTACGCCCAAAGTTTTTACTAAGAGACGTAATTTTTTTTTCAAAAATTTTAGCAATAATAGTATTAAATTCAGTAGACGTTGGAGCTGTATTTAAAATCAATGTCAGACAGAATAACAAGTTTTCTTAACACAAAGATTCAAAATAAATTTAGCTAATGGAAAGGTCAAAGAAAATTTAAATTCGTCAAGTTTACGCATCACCAATTACAGCAAAAAGAAGCAATTTTTTGCAAAATAAATTACTATAGATGTTCGTACCTTGAGTTCTTATATGAGAATGTAATTCATTTCATGAATTCCTGGGAAATTTCTGGATAAGATTTGATTATCTTTTGATTTTATGGGCAAATATTACATAAATACATATATTTGTAATGCTGAGGCAATACGAACCGCATGTCTCTATTAATGCATTCAATGCGATTGCCGCACAAATCAGAGCTTTCATCGAGCTGAGCTTTTATACTGAGTGCATATTATGGTCTTTCCCCCTCTCTTCATTCATCGAAAATGAACGGCATTCGTTGAAGGAGTACCTACATCGGCATGTATTTAATACATCATTTATTCACACATTTAGTCACAGATTGACTGAATAGCATTCTTCACCCAATTATTGAATAAAATATTAATAAAAATGGTGGGTCCGCTGCAATACTGTTAAATGTCCTTGGAAAGTGTTAGAAATTCTCAATAATTGGAAGAAGTATGAAATGGCAGAAAACTCACATTACTTCAGCAGGATAATGGTGTAACCTTTCACTTTGCACTGATTCTTTGCTCAGTACGTTTACATAGATAGTTTTCAATTGACATAATCGTACTTCGCAAAAACTCTCAGTTAAATATATTATTTTTTATTTATAATATTTTATTTTTTATTTTAACTTTATGAGTAAAACCTCAAATCGTAATATTTAAATAAATGAAGACAATATAAGTGAAACTCAATCGAAAATCTGGAAACAGAAAAATCAGAAAAACATATTGACACCTCTGGGACTCGAACCCTGGACCTCTTGCTTGCTCTTGGTTAGCGCATTTGCCCGGAAAGCAAGAGGTCCTGGGTTCGAGTCCCAGAGGTGTCAATATGTTTTTCTGATTTTTCTGTTTCCAGATTTTTGATTGAGTTTCGCTTATATTGTCTTCATTTATTTAAATCATAATACTTATTCGGAAAATAGAAAATGATCTTACACGGTGGTCACCTTATTGAAGTTTGTCACGGCACTTAACTTGTGATTTATAGTTTTTATGCATGAGGTGTGGGTAGGAAGAGGAAGGATAATAATAAGAATAATCCTATCATAAAATGATTCCCACAATTTAATTTTTTAAACTGTAGCAAAAACACGGTTGTTGGGAAGCAGGTGAAGATTTTTATTTATTAAATTATATATATTATCGTACGTATCGTTACCAAATCAAATTATATACAACCATACGTTATGAACCCAATTAAGAAATATATAGTCATGCAACCCCGAAGTCTCCATTGCAAAATGATGATTGTCCAAATTGCGAAACTATGATTGTCCATTTTACTTTTGAAAAACGATCGTTGTCCACATTGACGCACATTCATGAACAATGTGATTCATTTGTGATACTCAACATTCTAGCCGTTATTTTGGTTAAAATGTTATTTTTCTCGGCAGTGTGAGAGATTTGAATATTTTAGAATCACACAAAGTTGCACTGCAAACTAAACTATTGAATGACATTCATAAATAACTCGAAATAAATTGTGACATTCAAAGTGGATAGACTCTTCAAATATTTTCTCAAACCATCATTATTCATCATTCATGGGATGATTTTATTTTTCGTCTTTGATGGAGTAACGTAAATATCAATTCGAACCCAGATTCTCTAGTCATTATTTTTCTTCTTCTTTGATGGCGCTACAGCCCGTATCGAGCTTTGGCCTCCTGCAACAGTCGCCTCCAACTCCTCCTGTCCTCAGCGACTGACTTCCAGTTTGGTACCTGGAGAAGCTGTGCTGCATCCACTCTTACCTCGTCTTGTAATTCTAGTATCTACAAATAATTGAGCTTGAAACCTACATATATTTGAACATTTGTATTGATCTCATACTTTACTTTGAATAATAGTTGCAACCGTTACCTTTTTAATTCCTGTGTATCCGTTCACATAAAACTTCATTCAGAGTTGTTGATATTATTTGCTTCATTGATTAAACATTGCAATGAGCTTTATTCAACTTTTCATCAATTCAATTCAACTTTTCATCCAAATAACTTGAATAAAGTGAGTATAATTACATTGATTCATCGGGTATCTAAAACAATAATCTTCTTTGTCAACACGGTCAACTTTAACACAAGTTTTCAGTTTTTTTAGCGAATAAAATAATATACGTGATAGACCGAGGGCAATTGTATCAGGGGCAGTTGTACCAAAGTTAAAAGCTCACTAACTAGGCATTATTTACAATATGACGCGGTCCTATTTTTTTTTCTTAATTTCTTTGTTCATCGATAATTTTTACTTTTACAATAATTTTATGTTTTTGATCTCCAAAATAGGCATAGCATGATTTCAGGTGTCCGAAATTTTTTACAATGGAACATAAGGAAAGAAAATATAAGTCAATAAAAAACCCAGTAAACATCGGTAGGATATGCATAAACATGAATGAGCCTCTCACTGACAATAATTCCTTATCAATGTGAATAATCAATTTTCCTTTCAATATTTATAAACAAAAAGTTAAAATAAATTAAACAATATTTATTTGTTTTAACCACCACTTTTTTTATGTTTCCCGACCGGTTTCGGAACAACGGTTCGTTCTTCGGGGCAATATATACATAGTTGACATTACACAACAATGGCTGAACTAAATACATTACTTAAGTATTGAAATAGGGGTGTAGGAATGACTAGGGATTAGTGAAGAGTGGGGGTAGGACATAGAACGGACGGTGAAAGGGAACATATGTAAGAAGGAACCGTAAGATTATTTACAACAATTCAAGAGAAAAAAAGTTAAAAACCCATTCAAAATGTAGATTAAAGAAGTAGATACTCTCATAAATAATCGACCAGGTGAAAGACTATAATTCAGAAATAAAATCATATTTGGTGACCAAATCTGAATAGTCAAGAAATTCTTTAACGTTTCTTTTCTTCACCTCCATCCCCTCCCCGCTCCTTTTATTAGCCTCACAACATATTCCAATGAAATAAACCAAACGCTGCCACTACTAAATCTGGGATAAAATTAGTTCACAAGATTGTCACTCACGGCGCTTGTCGTAGCAGCGTGACAGCTGTTGAAACTGGCGCCATAAATTTGAACAATGCAAATTTGTTTATTACATCAGAATATTATGTATTTGAATCCTGTATGTGTTATCAACGTAACTCAGAGTTAAGGTGAAATGTAGCGCTACTACTGGTGCGATGCAGGGTGGAAATAACGGTAATAATAATTTTAAATACTAATATCGGTTATGTATGTAGTTAAATCCAGTTCGGTGAACTACAGATCCTTTGCTTTGAATTTAATCGTCATCATTTTCAAAATTAGAAGCGTTTCTTTAGAAAATTCAGAAAGGCCATAAAGTTACGAGTATTAATATTTTAAAGAGAAAAAATATTTAGATAGCTTTTTTCAAAATTGGAAATGACTTGTCTCGGATTAAGATTTTCAAATTTCACATACTAGTTTATTAATCAGAAAATCTTTGATCAGATTTTTTGAGTGTAATTTTAAGTTAAACATAACTATTCTCACAACTTCATTTCCGTCTTGAGCTACGGAGCATTCATATGAATAACATACATTTTTAAGGGGGATATTGTTTTATGTCCCCTGACGTTAAAGAAACACCAAGGGTTTTGATCTGCGAACTGCATAAAGGTAATCATTGTAAAAATTTTACAGTTTGTTGAATTGGCGCAGCCTGGTACTGACTTCCCATGGGACTACAAAAAAGCGCATTGGAAAATTGCACTCCTAGTAACGAAGGAACTGGAAATGTAAATGGTAAGATAAACGCTCTTACAATAATGCTTATCGCCGACTGTACCGTCTACCGACTGTAGCGCCTCAGAAAATGTACCTGGAAGGACGGGTGTATTCTTTCAGAGCACTTCTCTGCCACTGCCACGCTCACGGCGCAGACCATGCCAGTCGAAGAACTCCATCATCACTACCGTGGTTGCCTGGATGGAGTCCCGACTGATGGCCCTCTGGAGACAGGAGACTTGAATATCCTCCTTAAATGGATATTAACATTCCTTTTAGTATTTATTATTACAAGTTATATTTTTCATTTCTTTGCTCTTTCTATTATATTCTATGTATTTTTATTTTGTATTTTTTTTTACTATTCGAAATGTGGAATGTGTTGCATTACACTACCCCTGCATACTTTCTGGCGGGTTCCGCGCGTTTTCATCCCATGACAAAACATCCCCCGACAAAATATCAACGACAAAATATCCTACGTATAAAACATCCCCCAACAAAATATATACTAAAACCTAACCTAACCTAACCCGACCAAAAATTGGACACAAACAAAACAGACAATAAATTATCAATTTTACAAGAAAAACTCTTTTTATAACTTTTGAAGGTTATTCCCATCAATGTAACATATCAACGAAAAAGAAGATAATAATAATAATCTAAACAAGTAACTAATAATAATCTAAACTTAGTTTATACTTTTATTTATTTTACTTTACTTTTATTTTACTTTTTTTTCTTCATTTAGATAATATTGTTAATTCTAAAATTTGAAATATGAGATTGACTATTATGACGGCTTGACAGTAGGACGCAATAGAGGAATTGGTAAACGCACGTCCCGGATAGACGAAAGGTTCTCTTCGAGTGTCTTGTTCTCTTTCATATTTTCATTTAGATTATTATTATTGTATTTTTCTTAACTGATACAATAAATTATCGTCCGAAAATAGTAAAATGGGGCTAAAATAATACAGACATCCTGTAAAGTGTAAAGACAATACATACATTATTGATAAATGAAACAATTTAACTTTGTTTGAACCACTTATATAATGAGTAAATCCGACCGGTTTCGGAACAACCGTTCCTTCTTCAGGGAAAGCGTATACTAATTTGACATTTATCTATAATGGAGAACCACAAAGTTATAGCTACATTCAAAAGTACATAAATTATTGTTCAAAAATAGTAAAATGGGACAAAAATAATACAGACATCCTGTAAAGTGTAAAGACGATAAATTATTGTTCAAAAATAGTAAAATGGGACAAAAATAATACAGTCATCCTGCAAAGACAATAAATAATTGTTCAAAAATAGTAAAATGGGACAAAAATAATAAAGACATCCTGTAAAGACAATAAATTATTGTTAAAAAATAGTAAAATGGGACAAAAATAATACAAACATCCTATAAATTATTTTTAAAAAATAGTTATAAAAAAGAATTCCTCGTAATGGAGACACATTTTGTCCTTGGGATATTATGTCGAGGGATATTTTGTCGGAGGATATTTTGTCGGAGATATTTTGTCGGGGGATGAAAACGCGCTTTACCCATTCTGTTGATTTATAGCGTACAGCTGACCTAAACATATGAGATAAAGAAGATGTGCTGATGCAACTGAATTCCGCCGATATTTCCACTACAATAGGTAAAGTGTTGCAAGAGCAAACCTACAATTTTCACCTTTACATGTAAAAACGAAGTTCAACTTAGGTAGATTCTTTTAAAATTTCAAACAAGCCTCCGGGAGATTATGTAATATCGGTTCTGCGTGTATTAGTAATAATTTATGTTTATTAATTTTATACATTGTAGGTGCACCGTTAAACAGTACGATTCCATTTTTCATTCAGACACATAGGTAAATTTATTTAAAGCAACAGCTTCATTCTGAATATTGATCTCTTAACTATATCGATCATTGAAATTTAAAATGCTGTAAATGACAATAATTTGTTTGTTCAGGGAGCTAAAAGAAAGTTTTTATTCAAAAAAATAATTATATCTCCTGTTTTTAAGGACCTATGATTATGAATTTGTATTATAAAATAACATTGAAAAGACCTTTGCAAATACTTATTTACTTTCACATTTTTTGTTTAATTATGTACTTCGATAAGTAATAGATTAAATTTATTTTTATTTTTCGGAAAAAAAATCCTTTTAAAAAGTACGTCGTAAAAGACGCACTTATTTTCCTAGTAATATTTCGACAACGCAGATAGAAAGAGAAAAGAAAGGGATTAAAAATGACATATTTAACACATTTTTTCATTTTTTGTCCTTTTCAGCATTTCAATTTTCCGCTGTTCATATAATAAAGGTGTGCAAAAGAGAGCCTGTTAACTTACTTATTGCTATTTTTTTTTATTTGCTCTCTCTCCGATTTAAGGCCATTCATGATGGACCAAATGTCAATAACTTTACTAAATTTTATAATAAGTGCTTTGATTTTATCCAACAGCCGATGAGAGAAAATAAAAAGACAAGCAAAATATATTAGATACGTTCATTTAAAAATGGCGAATATAAGTCATTAAAAAGAAAAAACATTTCGTATTTTTTAATGGAAATTTTTTTTTTGTAAAACATTCAAGTTTTTAATAAAATTATTTATAAAAGCCGTTAGAAAAATCATTTTACTATTAAATCCGTCGCGGATGTATAATTCAATTAGACAAAGCACTTAAGGCTAATATAATTTTTAATTGGCATCATGTTTCTTAAAACGAGTAAAAGTAATTCACAGTATTTCAATTAGGCTATTATAAAAGCTCTTCTTTGCGAAGCAAATCTTTTCAAGAAATAAAAAAAATGATAATAAAAGCAAGAGAAAACTCGATTTGTTTTTCATAATTTGAACAGGTCATAAAATCAAGCTTCAATGACTACCGCCTTTTTTGAATTTATGTAGTAAGTAACTACCTGTTTATTTTGCCGATTATTGGTGTAGCTGGCAAATGCGTAATGTTCACAGGCGTTGTGGATTATATTCCTTTCCTTGCCTAGTACCCCATAATATTTTTATTTATTTCTTTATTAAACTTAAAATAGATCCACCTCATGTGGTCTAATATAAACATGGGTACATTTTAAGTTACATTTCTAATACTGATTACGTTCTACATAATTTTTACATTTTTCTTTGAATTTTGTTAGACTAGCAACATTTTTAACCTCACTAAGAACTAAGCTGCACGTTTCGATTCCTTACGAAAAACAATTAGTTTTGTTCATTTCTTTTAGTCTGATGTTTTCTTTTTGTCTTGTCTGGTGAGTCTAGAAGTCTTTATTGTATTGCAGATTGTCTAAGTAAATTGGCAAAAACTTCGTAGATAAAGATTAAAGCGTTGTAGAAAATTATTTGTTTAATACTCATTTTATCCAATTCTTTTAGCATTGTTCGTATTCATTTATATTTATTACATCCCAAAATTGTTTCAAAGCTCTGTTCTGGATTATTAGTAGTTTTTTCAGCTATTAAAGATAGGATCATGTTTCTCTCTCTGTTATTAGCACTGGACTTTATCTCAGTACTATGTTTTTTGATTAAAATACTTTGCTTTTTTTTTAAATCACATTGACTGTTTATTGTTATTACGCACAATGCAAATATGGTTTAAGAGGATACACGTCCTTATAACTTGCTAGCTAGGTTTTATCTGGCGAGTTCTCGTGAAAAGGAAAGACTTCCCCTTCTCTGATCGACTAAGTGACCCGAACCTGGCATAAACAACAGAACGATGATAGAACTGAGCAAAGCTAATAGTTTCATATATTACAGTTACAGAATAATAGAATAGAAAGCAAAATCTTTTTCCTTATTCAAATATTCGTCTTTCTTTTAAAAATAATTGATAAAGTGGTTTCCCTCTGCTTTTCACAGTCAATATTAACACATTCGAATTGAGTGTACATACGCCTGTGACCTGTGACGTGTTTATTGTTGTAAATATCGAATCCATTAACATTGCGGTACGAACTTCACCCCTCCCCCGCTGTTTGTAGCTGCCGTTCTTTCATCCCTTACAAGAGCCCCTACCACCTATCACCAGTAGTAGTGGAGAGTAGAGCCTTCAGTTCAGTGGTAGAACCTTCAGTAAAGTGCAGTAGTGTGGGAGCGGAACCGCCTCCCGACAGGAAGAAAGCTCACGGAGCATAAATCAACACGAGTCGAAGTGTTTCCGATGGCTTTCCGGATAAGTGCTTAGCAATTTCGCTCTTTTGCCTTTTGCGAGAGATGTTATCGTGATCGGTATACAACTGACACAAGTCTCACTGGAGAATGTAGGCATTTCGTGGCTGCAGCCAACTTACCGCTACAATAGAAACGGAAGACATGGATACTTTATTTATGGTATTTTGTTTGAATTCCTTTGTTTAAAATATTACGGAGCTGATATTATATTACTATCTATTGTAATGATTTTTTTAAGTATCGTTTAGTATTAACAAAGCGCGCTTTCATTTATGTACGAAGTAATCCTTCGTCAATGAGAGCCATACAATGTTGCTAACGATATATTATTTCAACGTACATAGAGCTGGTGGAAGAATTTTTCTTTAATGGAGATTTAAATACATAAGGGGTTCGAATATGTTATAATTCACAAAAAATCTTTTAGTACCTTAAATGTCGAAGTATAAGGCTAGGATAAGCTAGTATACTTTATATTTTATCGGAAGGTCTAAATATTTCCGCTTAGCAATCAAATCCAAAAAATATATATATTTCTGAACGCATCCAAAAACTAAAAAAGTTTTTTGAAAGGTGATGAAATACGCTTTCAAATTTTATAAATCAAAATTAACATATACGAGTAATTTTAGTAAAAACTTTTGCATGCAAATACAAAAAAGGTTTAAAAATGGCTCACATTACTTTTTTCAAAAAAAAAAACATGTCATTAGAAATGTTACCGTCAACTCACTTTTTCTTGTGTCGTGTAAAAGTAATTAATAAAAAATTGCTGAAAAAAATTATTTTTTTTGAAATTGCTGTCGGAAACTTTGAATTCATAAAGGTGAACATTATTTTTATTTGTTCATATGAAGCGGATACTTTGTGATGTGACATTATTAATTAAAAATAAAACAATAACTTTGAAAACACCACTTTTAGTTTTTATACTTTATGCCGACTGGGTTTCGCTACAATTGTAGCTTCATCAGGGCAGTATAATACTCTACTGACGTTGGGTTGTGAAGGAGGAAGAAGGCGTAGATGGAGAATCGGGAAGGGAATGGACGTGTTCTTTATCAATAGCTTCCCAATTCTCCATCTACGCCTTCTTCCGCCTTGACTTGACGAGTCCAGCCCATTTTTGGTAAATTATATATTATAACACACATGTAACGTAATGTTAGTAGAGTATTATACTGACCTGATGAAGCTACGGTTGTAGCGAAACCCGGTCGGCATAAAGTATAAAAAATAAAAGTGGTGTTTACAAAGTTATTGTTTTATTTTAAATTATTTATTATTTATTTTTATTATTAATATTTACAAAATTATTTTTTGGTTACTTTTAAATATGAATAAGAAACGTGATGTTTTCTCTTTCTAAAACCGTTTAGATCATTTTTCTGACCATGATGTAAGGGAGAAAACGATTTCTACGAGACATAAATGAGTTGTTCTGAAAACCGAACAAATAAGCCTTTACTTAATCTCTTAAATAATGTAATGAAAACAAATAACTGTTACACATCCACATTTAATCAAAATAATCGACAAGTTTCAAAACTAATCAATAATTTTCTTAAATAATGCTTTCTTTCAAACATCATAAGTAATTATTATAATATTGTAAAAATGTGTAAAGAAAAAATAACAAAGAATATCAAGAATTTTACAAAGTAATGAGAAATGGGAATACATTAATTACACCTAATTTTAAAACAACTCAAATGCAAAATCATTTTATTTTCCAAGCTATAAGAAAACTAACCATCAAAACAAATATAATTTTTACAACAACAATTTTTCGAAAAAAACTTACAGTAAAAAGTAAATGTTTTATACAAAACATATTATAATTTACAACCTAAGTAAGAATCGTGGCTCGCCTATTGGCTCCTCTTTTCTGATAAAGTGTACATGACCAAAAACCACCTTAAATATAATATTTTGTAAAATATATATGTATATAATGTAACTCATATTTTTTATATTACAATAAAGAAATTGATTTGATAAGATTGATAAAATCAATCGAGTTCAATTTTTAGAACACCATTTTAATTTTCTGTTTTTCTTTTATACGAGTATATTCCATTAAATTTATAATTAAATCATCATTACATAGTATAAAATCAAGTCCCTCAAAATGTATGTGCGCGTTAATCTTTTAAACTACGCAGCGGATTTTTATACGGTTTTCACCAATGGATAGAGTGATTGAAGAGGAATGTTTATATGTATAATACATGCAATTCAAAGAAAACATATATTTGTGCGATTTAAAACGGCTGGCGGGCCGTACTATAGTCACTTTTGAAATTCGTTCTACGGAAGAAATTGGAAAATAGATGTCCTAGAGTAAGTAGGTATTTGATTTTCCCTTTTCAAATATCCAGTGTTGCATTGCAAGCATTGTATAATTAGTGGCGAGTTAATTAGTTTATAGAGAAAAGGAATACGTTTACTGAAATTTTGTCCGTTGGATCCTTATAAGATTTCAAATTCTTCTGGCTTTAAGAATGCTTCTACTTTATTTATGTAATCGACTTTGTTTAAGATAACTACCGAATTTCTCTTATCCGCCTTAGTAATTGTGAGAACGTGATTTTTAATTTTAGTTTTAATATCATTTAAAATTTCCGTTTCTTTATTATTGTATTTATTTAACACTAGATTCAAAGAGCACATACGATCATTTAAAAATAATAATAAAATTCAATCTCAATTTGCCAGACATCTCCTAGACGAGAATCACTCACTTAGCGATGATAATAAACCAACTCCTTTACACATCCAAAATAAAGGACGTAAACTTGATCTTTTAGAGCAGCTGGAAATCAACAAACATAATAATAATCCTAAAGATATTTTAATAAACGAACAAAAAAATATAATTCACTCTCCGCTTCTAAATATATTCAAACCAATTTAAAATAATTAGTTATGCTTGAAAAGAAAACCATGAGTCAGCATTTGCAAATGACTCACAATATAATTAGATGCATAGCGACCTTCAGTCGAAGTGGGAAATTACAGTAATTGGGAAAATAATAACCATTAGTAGTCTCAATCATTTTTAATCAGAAATTGGAAATGAGTCATAATAAATATCTCTCTAGAAATAGTATAAATATATCGTCTGTATGTGGCATGTCCACAGTTTGATAATGCCTTCAGAAGGCGAAACAGCTGTCACGCGTAATAATAATTACACAGCAGAACTTGTTTGAAAATAAACTGTTTTTATTAATTTAATAATAATATTATTGATTATATATTAAAAAAATAAAAATTAAAATGGAGTTCTACAAATTAAACTTGATAACAATAAATAATCCAATAATTATTATGTATAATTAAAATGCACTTTCGTTAATTATTCTTAGTCATGTTACAAATACATTAAGTTATAACAATCTACTAGGACAATATTTTAGACAGGCTCCATTGCTTGAGAACATTCTTCTAAATTATGAACTTTAGTGTTCTGCCCGAACAGTACCTATATTCTGCCCAAACAGTACCTATATTCTGCCCAAGGATATCTGCTTTGAACAATATTGTTAGGTATTAGAACAAGTTGAGGTTGTTTGTGAAAATAAGTTGAATAGGTTAAACCAAAAGGGGTCATGCTGTGAGTTCCTTTAATCAAAGAATCAAAACCCTACGAAGTTTAAATAAGATTTTTTTTCCTTTTTTTAATATTTTTTCTTCAAAAATGTACCAATTTATTTTGTGGTACCATTTAATCATAAATAGTGCAAGTGCATAACGTGAATTGACTAGGTGATCATTTGTGGAAAGGTGCGTGAAAAGGTTAAGTTTTTCCTGCGGGAACGATTTAAACCCGACATCTGAAGGGTATACCTCTGCTATAGGTCACGCCAAGTGGTTCGCTACGTCTGGTGACTTGGCAGAAGTGCCCGGGTTCATTGGGTTGGATGCGTTTGCCCGCCTACTGCGTGGTGGGTCGAATCAGGAGAGATTGATTGAAGGAGACCTATCCTAGACCTCTCCAACCGGACTCTCTCGACCAATCGCTTTGCCCCGCAGTGAGAGGGACGGATTAATACTCCTAGATACTCCCTGATTCCTACCCATTACTCATACCTTTTCTCCTTAATTTCCCTTTAAAAACCCTCCACACGGCATCCCCAAAGATTACATAGGCCCTGCGGATTTTTTTTCCTCAGAGAACCCTGTGTGGAGATAATAAAATATAAGCTAATGTAAAAAAAAAATGAAAACATAACAAATAAACTTGTATTGTGGTGTGTAGTGTGTACTGTATTAATTAAAAATAATAATTACACAGCTGTTACCAGGGGCGGCCCGTGACAAAATTTGCCAGCAGTGCATTTCACAAAAAATGGTAACATTAATACGGGAAAATATAATTGATTGATTCACAAATCCGTGAAAACCGATCAACTCGATCTAACAAACTAAATTGCAATACTTTATTTATGTGTGCTTGGGACTATGAATGTTTATTAACTTTTTCAGTAAAATGAAGGCTATCATTTACACCACTATCACCCATGAAAATTGTTCACAGAAAACAAAAGAAAATGTGTTAAAACAATCACATTCACAAAGCCAAGATGCTTTCGAATATTTAAAACATTGTTTTAAAAACTCTATTCACAGTTATTTTCCTTAACCTTACAAACTTGTATCATATTCAGCAAAGTTTTAGAGGGCCATTATTTTTCAAAAACAATTTATTCTCAAATGAAATTCGGTTAGGGGAGACCGGGGACAGTTGTACTTGACTTTGACCATTTTCTACATCTTAGGTGTAATGTTTATAAAAAAATGCTCATACTCGACGGCAGATAATTTAGTTGTCTACCACATTCTTATTCTATTATTTTTCTAAATCTTATAGGAATTAAGCTTTGAAAAAATCGACGTTAATCTCAATGCTTTCATTAACACTCATTTTTAAATAAGTTTTTTACAGAGAAAAACTAGCGAAAACCATTAAAAAGGTGTCAATAGTGAGCAGTGATCTGACAAATGCTTGATTTCGCCACCCCGGTACGCTGGTAGAGCTAATACGTAACATTGTCAATTAGTTCTACCGCCCCATAGCGATCACATCAGTTCTGTCTAAGGTGATGGAACGTGTGATCAACGACAAACTGCTCACATACCTCGAGAAGAACAAAATTATTAACGACCGTCAAGACGGATTCCGGCGGAACCGCTCGTGCGGTGATCTTCTCGCGTATGTGACGCAT
The DNA here is from genome assembly GCA_929108145.2 of Limnephilus rhombicus. Lineage (NCBI taxonomy): Eukaryota > Metazoa > Arthropoda > Insecta > Trichoptera > Limnephilidae > Limnephilus > Limnephilus rhombicus. Next base: position 41,490,153 of record OV815278.1, read on the forward strand.
GTTTGGGGGCGATGCCTGGAACGTTTCGGTGAGACCCAAACGGTTGCACTGGACATATCCAAGGCCTTTGACCGGGTTTGGCACCGAGGACTTGTCAACAAACTGCATTCTTACGGACTTCCCGCATCCTTGTGTACGTGGATTGCCGACTTCTTGAGGGAGAGGTCGATTCAGACGGTAGTCGATGGTTTCACCTCTTCCTCTCACTCGATAAATGCTGGCGTCCCGCAGGGATCGGTTCTGTCTCCAACTCTGTTTTTGTTGCACATCAACGACCTTTTGTCATGTGCACCAATTCACTGCTACGCGGATGACAGTACAGTTCATGATAGCTTTTTGTTTGACAAGCCCCCAAAGGGCTCACAAACTCCAACAGCTCGTAAGGCTTTGAAGCAAAGAATGGACGGTTACCTCGAGAGTGTTTTCTCTTGGGGTAAAAATAATCTCGTTGAATTTAATGTTTCAAAGACCCAATCTTGTCTGATTACGTCTAAAAGGGATCGCAATGAAAATCTAGTCTCTTTCAACGGAAGCAATCTTCCGAACAGGCCCTCCATTGATTTGCTTGGTGTAACCCTAAGTGACCAGCTCAGGTATGGGGGCTCCATCGAAGCCAGAGTAAAGTTAGCCTCCCAAAAACTGGGCGTACTGTACAGGGCCCGCAGATACTTTAAAAGTACACAACTGCTAACCCTGTACAAATCGCAAGTGCGCCCCACGGTTGAATTTGGCAGCCACCTCTGGTCTGGAGCTCCAAAATACCTGAAAAATACCCTCGACTCTGTGCAGAAACGGGCGGTCCGTTTGATAGATTCTCCCATCTTAACAGACGGATTGCAATCTTTAGAGCACAGGCGTCGGGTGGGAATGCTATCCTTGTTCTACCGGTATTACAATGGAAGATGCTCCGAGGAACTAGCATCATTGATCCCTTCGGCACCGGTGCATAGTCGGGAAACACGCCAAACGCGCGCCCAACATTTGTACACAGTTGACATTAGTCACATGAGAACGGGTCGTTTCTTCGACTCGTTCTTATGTTCAACAGCTCGGCTGTGGAATGATTTGCCGGCCTCTGTGTTTCCTCCTTCCTACAACATGGGTCTCTTCAAGACCAATGTTCATTCCTTCCTCTCCTCAAAAAGACCCTCCACACAGCATCCCAGATGACATAGGCCCTGAGGGAAATTATTTTCCTCAGGGCCTCCTGTGTGGAGTTAATGTTAAAAAAAAAAAAAAAAAAAGTTGTAAATTCGTTATTCCTAACTAAGTCATTCCAAACGTTCGGTAACATATCACAACTGTTAAAGGTTTTGTCATAAATCAGAATGCCTCTGCGCATGCGTCGCCAGTGCACGCGCGTGTCATATAGCTTCACTCATGTCTTGCTCATTTCACCGTCCCTAGCATCTGGAGATAGCCCCACTAGAAATATCACTTCAAATGACGTCACGTCTCGGCGTAAAGGAAGATGCACGCAGTGCTTTTTCGTACGGGCCGATACGAGTATGGCCGGAGTCTGTACGAAAGTTAAATGGTAAGGATATTATAACGAATTGGCGGGAATTTTTAGTGAATGAATGTTACGAATATTGTGCTTGGTAGTGCATTGCACATGTGCACTAAGGCAGTGGCCGCCTCTGGCTGTAACAACTTTTATTATTAAGATACAAACGCCATGTGTCAATGTGAGCAATGCTCACCTCACAGTAAAAAAAAGTTGTCATTTTTTTAATTTCTGAAGGATGCATTTGTTTTAGAATGCTCTTACCAAATGTTTTAAAGAAATTCGTAAAATTGACGGAGATTCAACATTTTAATGGAAACCGTTTGAAACAGTTTGTTTGCTGAATTACCCTTCAGTAATTTATTACGCGTTTTTTTTAAACTACGTTTTTAAACCTAGTTGGCAACATATTAAAAAAAACTATACATCCGACTGGCATGCACCAAATCTGAAACTGTTGAAATATCCAGTCTCTATGGTACCACGTAGGCGAATTTTATTTTTTTCATAAAAAAATTAAAATAGAAGGGAACCCTTTATAAAAAAATCTCTACGTGGTGCCATAGAGAATATATTTTCAAATAGTTTAAGACTAAGTGCATGCAAATTGGATCTACAGTTTTTTTTAATATGTTGTTAACCAAGTTGAAAAACGTTGATTCGAGGAAAAACGCGTTCAAAGTTTTGCGGAAGGGTAATTCAACATACAAACTGTTTCAAACGGTTTCGCATAAAATGCTGTATCTACGTAAATTTTACGAATTTCTTTAAAAGATCTGGTAAGAGCGTTCTTAACAAATGCATCTTTCCGGAAAAATAATAATAAAAGTATCTTAACAATAAAAGTGATCTTTTTCACATCTATCTAGATCATAGGTTCTCAACCTTATTTTGCCCACTTCAAGAATTTTTTTTTTTCTAGAGCCTATCATTTTTGTTACATATAGGTGGGTACTTATGGGGGAAGGGGGGAGGGAGGCTAAACTGTCACGGAATCAATAATTCGATAAAAAAATACATTAAATTATTTGTTATTCGTTTTCGTTTGGCAAGTTAGTTCAACAATTATTTTGTATTTTATGTAACACCTTCCTTCTTGTATGATATAATGTCAATTCTTAATAATAGTAATACACATAAGTTGATAATATTGTTTAATAATTAATTAAAATTTTCATGTCATCCATTTTAATGTAGATCTGAATGTAATGAAATCTTTCAATTCAATTTTCATCCACTTTCCGAACTACCGTAATACGTGAATTTTCGCATACATGGTAAAAATGATTACAATACACACAATAACATATTTATTATGTACAAAAATTTACAAAAATTAACCAATTAATAAAGCAAAGTAAATTAAAATTAAGTTAATTAAAATTAACCAATATTAATTAACATTAATAACATATGGATAAAATGGATTAAAGAACAAAAAAGACAATTTACCAAAATCTCATAACAAAATAAGAATTAAACACATATACGTAGCACACAAAACCAATATAAAACACATCATAAAATAATTCACTTTACCTATAATTTTAACTTAATTATAAAATTTTCATTTTTAGTTTAATTTTAGCTTACTTTTTTTATGCAGCATTATTTTTATACCTATTATTTTTAAGATATTATGTATAAATTTTTGTTTTATAAAATAGAGGCCTCAGCACAGTGAGGTCGACATTGCTGAAATGTATTTAAAATCTTACATATTATATCAAATAAAATAAATAAATAAATATAAAAATATATACTTTTATTCGATTCAACGCTGATTTAAAATGTTTTTTGCTGATTCCGTTAGGGAGACAGCTACGAAAAGATGCCAAAGAATAAATAAAAAAGTTTGTTTTAAGTTTTCCACATGCCTTTGTTATGATATTGACCTTTAGTAAACTTCAATAATTAATACTTGTTTTATTTTTCTTTCTTCTCAATGTTTCGAAGTTGAAGGAGAACGGTGTGATTTGATTTATCTCTTTAAAACTATGTTCCATGATTATTGGATTTTGTAATATTTAATAATATATGAAATTATAAATCATACGATTTACAGAAACAGACTTTTTCGCTTAACGTAACTTAAAAATAATGCATGATCTTTTATGCAGGTCAATTATTAGTTTTAATAATTTTGCAGAGGCAGCTTCAGACTGTCAAATTGATTCATTGAGTCTGCAAAGACATCACGCAGATTCATTATTCCCGTATAAAAAAGTTAACAATAAAATTCAATGCTCACAGTTTTGCTGAAATGGATTCAATTTAATGTAAGTGCGCGCTCCACGTGCTTTGCTGTCCCGTTCAAAGTAGATCAATGCTAAACAAACTGCTAACAAATTTCTTTCTTGAACAGACAATGCAATAATTACAATAACTGTTTGGTTCTGAAACAGTTTTTTAAAACTAAATCCATATTCCCCAAGTCATTTATTTAGTCAGTCATTTATTCCTTTACTTTCCTCCTCTCCTTTAAAAGTCCCTACTTAGTTACTTCAAAGGGAAAATAAGAAGATGTTTACATATCTACGTGGAACTCATTTCCAAATTGGAACAAAAATTTAAAATTAGTTACTCTTTTGTTGTGTTGAAAAATCGAAGTGACATCGGTCACATCTCGCCATTGAACTCTCGCTAATAATTGCAAAATTACTAATCAATATAATCCTAAAGTGTCGGTAATTGTGACCTTGCGTTGTGCCGTTATTGTAGGAAGATGCCAGCACCAGGATCGATCCTGAAACAGTGGAAGAATCCATCAAAGGTAAGGGACTTATTCCTTCCATCTCCCAATTCCTGTGATTGAGTTTTCATAACACAATCAATTGTCTTGTATTAGCATAATTAGATTTACAGTCCATATCTTTCTCGTGTCGTGGAATCGGTCTTGAAAATAACTTTAAATCAAAGATGGACATTTTCAATTGCGAGCAAAAATTTGAAAAAATCCACCAAAGAGTATTTTTTCTGATATTTCATGAGTAATTTTTCTGTAGTTTATAAATTATTGCTGTAATGAAATTAATTATAACCTTAAATAAATATAATGTAAAAGAAGAAAACAGTTTTACGTTATACATCATACTATCACAATACCGACTTAATTATAAACAAAACTTAAAACCTAAAAGTATTTGCCATTTTTTTTTTCATAACCGCCTTAAGTATAGTATAGTATTATATTTTATTTTATTTCGGTTTTATTTCAATTTATTATTTCGTATTACCTTTTTATTGAATTTTATCAAATTGTAAAATGAGGGCCTCTGCACGGGTAAAGCACCCAGTCAGGCCCACGATAACAAATAATGATTTAAAATATGTAAAGTTACTGTATCAAATAAAAATAAAAGTTTTATGTACATACATATATTCTATCTTTACACTGTACGTGTACACAGTACAGTCTCTTTTTTAGATAAGTTTTTATTTCTTGCTAGGGCAATCCCGATAAGTTACAGAACTTATTGCATATTTATGTGCTCGGTGGATGTATGAATTTTTTGTAATTTTCAGAGAACCCTTGATTATAAACGAATGTTATTGCAATCGAATAGATTAATGAGTAGGATTTACTTATTTTGCAATTTGTTTTATTTATAACAGTGTGTATGCCTGATCCCGTGAATAATTTGATTTGCAATGGCAGCTGATATATAAATTAATTACAACTAATTTCCGGTCAACAGTGGTATTACCAACATCATTTATTTCCAACGTAAAATTTGTATGGTTCGAATGATTTTAATAACAAAATGGAGTGAAAACAAATGATTTAGTTGTTTATTCATTCAAATCAAATATTTGTTTATACTTTGGATCTGACGTATAAGTACGAGTAGTATTACGTATATAATTTTTTTCTTTCAGATGTTAACAGGAAACAACCAGACACAACCGGAAATACGTCTTTTTAAATCAAATTCTTGATGTATCGATTCTTTTCAACAACAAAAATATATATTGATTTCGAAAGATTGTTTTCTTTATCTAGTAAAGTTATGTTTTTAATTTTGAAAACATATATGTTTATTTTTATTATAACAAGATTTTCCGTTGGTCCTTGGCAGATTTGTTAAATTTTCAAACAAAATGTTGCATGATATAACACACATTTTAAATCATACAGTAAATTAAATCAGTAAATTATTTAGGAAAGCTACTTTTCTGAATTTTAATTTTAATTCAAATAAAATCGTTTTTTGCGGCGAAAATACTCAAGTTTGTCTATTTATTTACGTCTTACAAAATGTATTTGAGATTTTTTATACACTCATTATAGTTAGACATTATTTAAAAATTATAATTACTTAAAAATAGTTTATAATTTTAATCATTTTATCATCACGCACTTGGGCATTTTTATTGCTAACTTGAATGTATATTAGATGTATATGTTAAACTTGTATATATATATTAAAACAATTTTTTAATGAAATAAAATCGGTATTGAGTTATAGAATATATGAAAATAGTCAATCTCTCTTATAGGAACCGACCTGTACAGTTGCAACGGTACGATCGCAAGACCATATTTTGACGAAATTTGAATACTTGCACACGCCGGGATTTGAACCCGCTCTTTCCGGATTGAGCCTGCTGATGCTTGCGGTGCATAAGAACCGCAAGCATCAACAGAGTTTAAAATCAATAAATAAAAACTAATAACTTAATTTAGAAATAACGTGTACAACTGTATAACTACTTTAGCATCGGCGAAATTCAAACATCTATGTACTTTGGTCTTTAGTTGACTGGGTTATGGTAGCATCGTAGACATCTGATCTTGAAATAATTATCCCTAATATCCTTGAGAATCTCAAGTCTTGAACATGACTGTGTCCACTGCAATATCGTCATGTCAGTGTAGTCGGTATGGGGCACTCGAACCGATTATCCAATTGATCTCATTCAACGAATTACCCCTTGACCCGTCGACCAGTATCACTATTAGGTACCAGACATTACCCTACTGCAGTACCACTGGATGTACTAATCTGTAATTCTGCTATCCTGGTAGCCTTCTAGCCTTGTAGCCTGGTAGCGTCGCGTCGTCTGCCTGTGTGTGCTTTACCAACACTCCACGGGTGATGGACGCTCGTCGGCTGACGACAATCACTAGTTGAATCCAGAATTAATGACTTCTGTCATCAGACAAACATTAACAAATGACAACATCAACATCAATCTGACAAGACTTATCTCTGATAAATCAACAAACTCGCGGGAGTTTCAAAAATACAATGTTACGAAATATACCTCTGTTGAATTAATAATTTGCCTTCGATGAATCCTCAGACATCTCTCTCAATTATTTTCCTTTATTACAATTTTATACAAATTTGACTGCGCAAAATTTTTATTATCAATAAGTACGCACTTAATTGGCGGACAATGCCTCTCAGCGATCCGCAAGAAGATAAACCTTGTTGAGTCGATGGATGGTGAGGATCTCTGAGAAGCTTCTGAGATTTAGGGGTTTTTACGATACTTTAAAAAGAGTTTTTTTGTTCGACGATGTTTTTTTCAGATTTGCTAAGTAAGATAAGCAAATTCAGTTAGGCACCCGAAAGTCCTACGAATTAAAACAAAATGATATTCTTAATGTACCTACGAGTATTTATAGTTGGTAAAGTGACGCTTAGATTGCAGATGAAATAAAAATAATGTTCTCCCATAATAATGCTTGTGCGAATGGGAGGGGATATTATTTGTGTAGTTATTTAGATTTTTTTGTAGTTTTTTTATTTTATAGGTATGAAGAATAAGGGAATTTTTTTGTTTTTATGTTTTTTTTATTTATTTTTTTGTATATTAATTTTTTTTAGTTAAGGTTTTCAGTATATTTTTTTAATTGAGGTTTGAATTCTTTGAATATATCATTAGAATCTTACATTTTCTGGCAATTTATTCCAAGTGTTTGTAGTTTTGTTGACCCAAAGTTTTTTTACAAATCGGAATTGGTAGCATGTACTTTTGCCTGAGATTTGCTGTGTTTTTGAAAGGTACGGTTTTATTTAGGATTTGTAAACTTGTAAGGTTGAGTGATTAAGGAAAAGAGTATTTAAGTTTCTGACTTTAATTCTTTGAATATGAGTTCAGATGAATATTTTTTTTTGTTTACATGAATACCGCACAAGAGTCCCAACTGCTCCCGTCTTGAGCCAGTAGGACTATGGCATCCCCAATTGGGGTATGTTGTGAGGCTAAAGGTAGTGGGGATGGAAGGAGATAGGGAAGAGGAAGGTAGGGAAGTACCTGGCTATTCAGATCTGGTCACCAAACGTTTCAATTCTGAATGGTGATCTTACACCATGGCGATACTGAGAGTATCTTCCACTCTGGAACGTGCCGCAAATATACTATACATTATTTTTAAATGAATTAATTGTGAAATACACAAAATTAATCAAATGAAATTTATTTGCCACGCCGGGATTCGATCCCGCGACCTTCGGAATGCGAGTCAAGCGCCTTACCGCTGCACTACGCCGGCCGCTAATTTCTTTAATATAATTTCATTATTAGTTTTTGCGCAATGTAAAGGGTTGTGTGTGTTTTATAGGCGCCCCCATCCTATTATACCATATTGGATTATGGATTGACAGAAAGCGAAGTACATCGTTCTAAGTAGTTCTTTATTTAGAATATGTCTCAAACAGCTAAAAATATAGGTAAATTTTCGATTTCAATTTTAACATATTTCTACAATCGAATTACTTAGTTCACAGCGCAGTCCAAAGTTGATATAATTGGTAATTTTTTCCGTTATAGGAAAAAAATTAAAGAAGTCGCCTAAGTTTCAGTCAAGTAACCAAGAGATTAAGTTTTTAAGCCGAATGAATTTCTGTGATGTTCCATTTCCTAACAATAATAAATTACCAACAACAATCACATTCCACAAGTTGATAAAAAAAAAACAAGAAAGCAACGTAATAATATTTAATGCAAAGGCAATCAACATTATTATCCGATACCTTTTCCAGCTTTCTATCAGCCCCCTTTACCTCTGTTCGCCCGGTATATTTATTCCCGAAATGTACATTTCCTGGCTTGGAATCGGGAATTGTAATTCAGTGGACATAGGACCCTAACTCGGGACAGCAGGAATTCTGTGAGGGACAAATTCTTCGGGAATTCATAAGTGACTCCGTTGCTCTAAAGGATTTATTTTGCAGGATAGAAATAAACTCGGCCGATCGTGACGTGTTTACGGCGATCTGCTGGACTATTGCTCTATTGCTCTATTGGTCTATTGCTCTATTGAACCCAGAATATGGTAAATATGTTTCAACATTGCATGGACGATATATTTCATAATAAATTTGATATTTTTTCGCAATTTCAAGTTTTATTGATCAGTTGTTGTTTTAACTATGATTTATTTTGAACAAATTTGACGAAATATTTCATTTTTATATTAATTTTCACATTGTAATGTATATTATGTTAGACAAAGAATTATCCAAAAGAATTGGCAAATTCGAGGAAAGTTTGCTCTTAATAATTGTCAGATCGGTCAAAGAATTGTCTGATTGGGAAAATCATTATCCAATTGTCGCAACTGTCCGATTGGACAAAAGAATTGTGAAAATTGACAAATTTTAAGAAAGTTCCCTTAAAGGTTTTTTCCGATTGTTAGAGAGCTGTTCAAATGGACAAATTTGACGATATTTAGAATTGACCAATGGAAAAATTTGACGAAAGTTTGCACGTTGGAATTGTCCAAATGGACGAATTTGATGAAATTTTGCATACCTACTGTAAGTAAATATTTGCACACATTATAACTTCATTGCTATGGTTCGAAAAAAGGGCCAAACATACAGAAACTTTAACTAAAATCGATGAATCCCGAAAAAGCCTGCAAAGGCCTATCAGCGAAAAACCAGCGCTAGTTATACCGTTAATCTTTTATTTTCTATAAAATAAGTTGATCTTTTAAAAGACAAAGCTCTTCTATTACAAATCCTTACTTCCCGACTCATGTATTTAAAGTTTTTTAAAAACTCTCCGACGAAGAGGCGGAAAACTAATATCTATTTAAAATGAACAAATCTGTAACCAACCCACACCGAATTATATACTGCTTAAACATTTGCAATAGAACATTCGCCTATACACAGCAATGTTACAATGATACATTTATATCCAATGATTAGTACTTAAATACAATAGGTTCTAAAGAAAGCAATAAAACATCCAAATTTTCAAAAGAGAAATTTGTCGGTATTCGATCGGTGGCTTAGAATCACAGCGACCTATCTCCGCCCACTCCCCCTGCGAGTTAGCCCCCGTGATCTTGCGCCCACCCGATATTACCTCCAAATAGGCCATTATCATCCCCAATCGCTATCGCATTATTTACATTTAAGACCTTAGCATCGCAAATAGTGTTCGATTTACCCATATCAAAGTCAGATATGTAATTGACAATAGAAATGTCTAAAATTAAGTGGGCTAGCCTTTTGACTTATCTAGTGTTAAGATAAATATCCGGGGTGGCTAGGTAAGGGAGAATGGCTCCAGGGTTCTAAAGGGTGTGATAAAGGCAATACAAATAACTTTATTGCAAATACGTATGTAAATGTATTGACGTAATACACAACTATTAGGAATCGATATTTTCACCAATCGATTAAGATATCCTCATTTCCTGTTATTCATAGAACAGCGTCACGGTGTGGGTTTGTTTTTTTTTTAAATAAGTCCACAGTTTAATTCGGAGATTGATGAAATTTTACACACTTGACCTTCAAAAATCATCAACACGAGACTTCGAAAAACATCCCCCACACCTCTTATACCACCACTTATAACAGAACTTTAATACTTCTTGATGAAAAACAATGAAGTTTAAATAAGAGAAAAATTACACCTGCTTTTGAAAAACTCTGCCTAAAGCCCATCAACGCCGGGTATTTCGCGTGGTATATTATATTATTTTAAAAAAATTGAGATTATATGAGAAATCAATTATTTTCAAACAAAACGCTTGACTCAAATAATTATTTATTTATTTATTTATTTACGCCCCAGTGGGCTTTTACAAGGATAGATATTAATAGTTAGGCAGGTACGTAGTACACAATTATAATGATTAAAATAATAATAAAAAATAAAATTAATTAAAATCAAAATCATCATTTCATTAAAGTAAGTACCTAATTATAAAGACTTATTTTTATAACTAATACAGAATCTGCAAACATGTCTACAATATTCCCAAATTTATTACCAAAATGATGTAATCTATTTATAGGTGTATGAGCTTCATAATTTGTTTTAAAATTGTCACAGAAGAATGTAGCACATTGCCTCGTATTTCTGGTCGGTACGTAAAATTTTATTTTGGCGAGAATTTCAGGGTTGTCAATGCAATTATTAATGATTTTATTTAATACTATTTTTACAATTATTGAAGAATAAATAATATAGGTACTAGCACTATCAGTAGGAATTAAAATTTAAAAAAAAAGGGAAAAAGTGAAACACACGGTTTCGGAACGAGTAAACTCTTTACCGTTAAGTATGGGACCAAACGTTACATTTAAGATTCACTGATTTATTTTATGTTAAATTTACATTACAAACCAAGATATTTTTTAATAAATGTAAATTTTCTTTTACTATCTCATCAGAATATTTTCATCTACGACAGACGACATTTATAATAATGAAAGTGCTAATTTTTATAAATAGCCAATAAATCTTTTGTCGATAACAATAAATAACATTTGGCTGGAAGCATTATAAAAGTTGTTCACTAAAAAATAACAGATAGAAAATATTTTTGATAGAATTTGAGTATTATTTTAAAATCCATTCTAACAAGTATCTAAAACACACAATACACAAAAACTCCTGAAACTCACGGCGCGAGCTTAAAAACGAAAAGTTTCAAACCGTAGTTGCTATTTTTTGTAGGGGCAGTCCAACAACTTTTTTACTACATTTGAAAGTTTCGTAGTATAAATAATACGTCTACGTAAACATTACAATAAGTTTAAATGTATTTATTCTCTTACGTTAATGGAAGAGTCAACAAATTTGAATACAGTTGGTTTCAAAATAAGTTCTTCGCAATTAGTATCTCTGTGATTAGCAGGTAGATCCCGCGTCCTAAAAAATTGTATCTATTTTACTAGAGGTAGCGCAACACGACATAATACCCCAAAAAGCACAATAATTTCAGAACAGTTTATAAATGTTTTTCTTCAATCCGAGATGGAGACCGAACTTTTCGTATTGTGTTTCATTTTTTCTACAGCAATTTTTGTATTTGACTTGTGTTACTAGGGGTAAGAAAAATTAATTACATAAGCATTTACCATTTAGAAATCATTAGTACAGTACGGTAACCATGGTACAGTCACCGTCTAAGTCTAGAGTATTAGTTCCAAGATATAGTTGCCGTTGGTTCAATTCGTGACAGATTCCATTCAAATTCGGGATGGCAGTAATTGCATCGTACCAACAGACTCCACATTTGAAAATGGCTTAACAGATCAGATTTCTCGCATGCACATTCAAGACAACTCAACTATAATAATTAAAATTTATTCGACGACTTTCCCAGCAGCGAGCGGCGATTGTGCTGCCGTGTGGAGCGTTAGGTCGGCGGTAGTCGCGTCACTCTGTCTGGTGTGACGTCACCCGTCACGTGGCGCCCTCTCATTTATTCTGACCGGGTGAAAAATAGTCATACTGACGGAGAACAATTAATTCCCGCCATTTCTGTATGCTTCTCTTAGATTATCTACATCTATGCTCGAATTTACGTTGTTCGTGGGTAGTGGTACTTCGCTTGGTGCTCAGAAACAAAGCATTTAGCTGAACATTCATTATCGACTCGCAGGTTTCATGTTTCATTTGTTCATTATGTTTTTGTTCTTTCCAAGAGAAATAAACACTGTACTATTTCTAATTTTATTGGCAAATGTAATTGGGAAGGGATAAATGATTTAATTAAATGTTTCTAGACGTTTCATTATACATTATAACATTTGTAAGGTAAGGGTTACTAAGTTTATGCCATAGGTCAGGGGTTCCCAAACTTTTCCAAGTCGCGGCACCCTTAGAAAATTTGAATGTTTATCTGTGGTAGCCCCGGGACCGAGTGTCACCCCCAAGAGCACAATTCTCTAGCCACCCCCCCCCCTTCAGGACGGACCAAATTTTTTACCTACTTCACTGAATAATACAACTCGTATTTAAAATGAATAATAATAATAATTTTTTTATTTTACAAATTTCTAATTGATAATAATATTTCATATTCACTATATTTTTTCAAGTTTTATGTAGCTCCTACAATACATCTTGAACTTTCCAATTGGTGTGGACTTTAAAGTTTCTGGTAGTGTGTTATACAACTTCATTCCCTTGTACAGTAGACTGTTCTGCGTATTCGCTTTGTCCTTTTTTTGTAGCCTAATTTCCTTGCACGTCCTTGTGTTATATCTGTGAATGTCTTTATTGTATAAAATTTTATTTTAGAAGTATTTTGGTAACTTGTTGTTCAATATTTTGTGGATAAATACCATCGTGTTCAAGGTCAGCATCTGTTTCACGGTCAACCAATTTAGTTCCTTTAACATTTTAATAATTTTTGAAAATCTGTTTCGTCGAAGAATTATTCTCATTGCCCTGTTTTGGAGAATTTGTAACCTATTTTGTTCTCTTTCGTTACATAGGAAAAGTATACTTGAGCAGTAGTTGAAGTGTGGAGCAATAATTGAATTGTATATGGTGATTGCAGTTTTTCTAGAAATTTTTGGCCGAATTCTTCCAAAAAAAGATGTCTTTTTGCCAATTTTCTTTTGGGTGTATTCAGCATGTCTATTGAAGTTTAGTTTGGAATCTAATATAACTCCTAAGTATTTCATTTCAGTAACATTTTCAATAATTTCACCATCAATTTTAATTTTGCTTTCACTGGATGTCTTCTTGTCTCCAATCACCATACATTTTGTTTTTTTTTTGTATTTAATTTAAGTATTTATTTTTAGCCATCTTGATACATCATTTAGTTCATTATTTAAAATGTGTATTAGTTCTTCATAGTTATCTCCAATTAAGTATATTAGTGTATCATCGGCAAATAGTCTTTGCATTTTGAAAATATTTTCACCATGTCATTAATATAAAGTATGAACAATAGAGGTCCAAGGACCGATCCCTGTGGTACTCCTAACTTATTTTCCATTGGTTTTGAAAATTGATTATTTATTTTTGTTACCTGCTTTCTGTCTCTCAAATACTCTTGTATTAATTTAATGGCTACAGATGAGAAACCAATTTCTTTAAGCTTTCTTATTAGTATGTCTCGATCTATAGTTTCGAATGCCCTTTGAAAATCCAAAAATATTGCTAAGACAAATTTATTACTATTCATTCCTTCCTTGCATTCTTCGACAATTACGTTTAATGCTGTTTCACATGAGTTATTAGATCTGAACCCTGATTGCTCTTGGTATAAAATATCGTGTTTATCTAGATATTGCAAAATTTGTTATTTTATTATAAATTCAAGAATCTGCTCATATTTTGGTAAGGTGTTGATTGGTCGAAATTCTTCACATTTTCTGGTATTTTTAACCTTTGGAACTGGTATAATAGTAGATAGTTTCCATGACTGTGGAAATTTTCCTTCTTCAATCGTCTCATTGATAATATTTAATAGAGTAGATCCAATTACTGGAAAAGCATCTCTTAATTTACTAATAGTTAATCCATCTGAACTATTCTTTGATTTTATTTTGTTTAAAATGTTAAATAAATATTCTGCATTTATTTTTCTGAAGACCAATGATTCTTTGTTTGGGTCGATATTATCATTTGTGGGGTTAACAGCAATGTTGGGTATTAATTTGTTAATTTGAATGATACTTTCAATAACATATTTATTAAAGTTATTAGCCATGTTTTCTTCGTTTATCTCTTTTGGAAAGTTTACAATTTTTATGTCGTCTTTGTTTTCGCCATGTACTAATTCTTTTATGCTTTTCCAAATTTTTTTGGAATCCCCTTCTTCTGAGTTTATTTTATTTTTTATGTACTCATTATGCGTTCTTTTTATGTCTTTGGAGTATTTGTTTCTCGCTTTTTTGTAGTTATCCCAATTCGTAATACTATTAGTAAGGTATGCTCTTTTGTAAAATGCATCTCTTTCATGCTGCATTGTACGTAGTTCGCTTGTGTACCATTTATTATTGTTTCTTTTATGTATCTTCTGTTCTGGAATAACTTTATCAATAGACTTTTTTAAGTTTAATATCATCTGGTCAGCTTTTTGGTTATATTCCATTTGATTTATTCCATTCCAATTAATAGTCTCCAAGGATTGAATGAAAATTTCCTTATTGTATTTTTTGTAATTTTTAAATATTGTTATTTGTGTTTCTTTACTGGGGTTGCATTTTTCTCTGTCATTTATTAGAATTTGAATGATGTTATGATCGGTAATTTTAGGATTATCTAGTACATTAATATTTAAGTTGAATTTATTTGAGATTACCAGATCAATCGTCGTTTTTGAGATATTTGTAATTCGTGTAAAATCTTTGACTAATTGTTTCATCCCTGCAGCTTGTATAATAGATTTCAGTTTTTTTTGTGTATATGTCTGCATTTGCTTTAACATTTATATTAAAATCTCCAGCTATAACGTTTATATTTTCATCTTGTAAATTATCCATGCACCATCTTTGAAAATATGTTAAAAAGTTGCACTTGCTTGTGTTTGGTGATCTATAAATTACAGTATATACACCTTTCTTGGTTCCTGATTTAATGGTGATGGCTAAGATCCAACAATGTTTTTCAAATTGATTGTTCGATATTACTTCATATGGAATTTTATTGCTTAAGAGAATCATCACTCCTCCTGTATGTCGACTATGTGAGTCGCAACGGATGGTATTATAATGTTCAAATCTAATTTCACTATCTTGAATATCTTCAGTAACATGTGTTTCACTCATCATAAGCATAAAAGGTTTCTTCTCTTCTAAAAGTATTTTTACCTCTTCGTAATGTGCCATGATGCTTTGTATATTCAGGTACATAATTTCATCTTTCTCGTAACTTTTTTTTATAAAAAAGAGATTCTGCTCATTTTTGCTTCTAGTTTTCTTTTATAAATTGGGCATTCCTTGCTCATGGCTGAGTGACCACTATTTAGTTTCAGTCCTGATCTATTGCTAGTCATTATACAATTGATGCACTGAATATCCTTATCGGTGCAATCTTTAACATCATGATGTTTTGCGCATTTTGAACAAGATTTTAGGTTTCTGCAATCTATAGCCTTGTGATTAAACCAATTACATTTAAAACATCTCATGATATTTAAATTATCGAAGACCCTGCATCTGTCCCGTCCAATATTTATTTTTTCTTCCTTTAACATCCTGTGGTATGTCTTTCCGTCATCATCATAAGTACATTAATTGGTAGGAACACAGCTACTCTAACTTATTTTTGTTTATTTATTTATTATAAGAAAGAAAGTACAAATAACAAATTAGGAGGCTTTGCCTTTTATTTCTTTTTCCACATTTATTTTCGAGCGATATTTGCTCTTTATAACCGCAACCGCTGAAAATCCAGCTTCGCACAGATATGAAGTAGCAAAGGGAATGAGGACCCTCACAGCTTTTGCATTTAGAATCGGATACTGATTTTTGACTGATATCCAAAACTCCGTCAAATCCGAACAAGCGTATTTTGTTTTTAGGCCACTCCTGTGCCTCCCACCCAATCTGTTCCCAGAGCGCGGACCGGCCACGCGGGTGATTTTCCATTCCATAAAATGTTTGTATTCGTTCATGTCAATTTTGATTTTTAGTAGAATCATCAGGGGCGCCTCGCGGCACCCTTAATCTCTGTCCGCGGCACCCACTTTGGGAACCTATGCCATAGGTAGTAAAATTTGATTGCGAAGGTTGGTAGCGTGGGTGATTTTATAAGCTATATAAGATTTTTCAATGCACAATTTGACCGGTAAGTCGGTTCTCTTTTTTACATTAACACCAACTGGAGGCACCGAGGAAAATAATTTTCCTCAGGCCCAATGTCATCGTTGGGGATGCTGTGTGGTGTTTTTTTTAGAAAAAGAAGATGGAATATTTGAGAAAGAAAAATGTATGATGGTTGGGTAGAAATCTGAGGATCAGTATGTCCGGAGTGACGGACGTTAAAATTCATCTCTTCCACTGCATTGCAAGGCGATGGGTTACGAAAATTTTGTTGGAGAGGTAAAAGCTCTCCCTTAACCAAAAGTAGTAAAACAATTGGGGTGACCGATGGCAGAGATACTAATTAATGAATGAATAGTTCCCGGGATGGCGGTACGCACACATGCCACTTACTGACAACCTTTTTCCAAATATAATGCGACTGATAATAAAACAAGGATTTGTCTACATACATATATTCTAGTTAGGTACTAGGTAATCTGTTTAAATAATTATCCACCACGATAGTAATATGAAATCCGCTAAATATATTTGAAAATTCGGACTACCCGAATACCTGCAACTAAAAACAAAATTGGTTAGCGGTGATTCAAATTAAATTAGAGATTTATGGTCAGCATGTTATTATTTATGGCGAAACAAAATTATGTTTTAATCGAAATACCGGAAATATTCAATGCAATTTCAATAATAATTATTATTTTTCGAAGTACTGAAAGGATTGGGTGGCAGGGTTCGGTTCCAGTGGGAAACATGGGCATCCTGACAGGTCAAACAGCTGTCAGTTAAATTAAAATACATTTTCAAATAAAGGAAGTTAAAACTAGTTAAGGATAGATAAACCGCTGATAGCAAACAACACATGTAGAATAGTTAGTTACGTCCATTGAATAAACGTCGGAACAGCTAGCACAATGATAAAAAACAAACACTTGCAGAATTAAATAATATCATTACCATTCAAATTGGATTAACTTGAAACTTAAAGTAAATTACATGTTGTTCTTGAATTTTTTTACGTAAGCTCCACAAAGGAGGCCCTAAGGAAAGAAAATCCCTCAGGGCCGGTGTCATCTTGTCGGTGGAAGTTGTGAGAAGGAAAAAGGTATGAAGAGTGTATAGGAATCTGGGGATCAATGTGTCCAGGAATGACGGACGTATGAGTCCATCTCTCCTACTACGATGCAAGGCAGTTCTAGAGAGGCCAGCTGGAGAGGTCTGGGTTAGGTCTTTCTCAACCATGTCAGCAACTTCACCCTATGAACCCGGGCACCCCTGCTAAGTCAAACTAGGGAACGTAGCAAATGTAACGAACCACTTGGGGTAACCTACGACAGTGATAAGCAAAAATAAAAAAAAACGAATATGGTTCCGGCATGCGTTGGTAATAAAGAAATGGTTTCTCCTTAAGTGTCCTTTCCCATTCGTCCCGTTCCTTTTCCGCTTCCCCTTCCGCCTCCCCTTCTTCTCCTGCGTCCTCTTCCCCTCTCGCGTTCCCACTCCGTCACCTCCACCTTCCTTCTCCCCACTCCACTCCCCCCCTTTCCCCGTTCCGCCAACCCCCCTCCCGAGTTCCCCTCCCCCCTCACACGTCCCCTTCCCCTCCCACGTTCCCCTTCCACCTTTCTCACCTTCCATCTCTCTTTTCCCGCTCCCTCGTCCCGCCAACCCTCCTTCCATATATTCAATCCCAGTACGTTCAGTTTTTAAACAGCCCGCGACCCCGCCACCTTTTACAATTTTTTATCAAATTTCCATTTTTCATGTATATTAAATTTGGTACCTAACACAGGTACCTATTTAAAATATCTAAAATTCTTGATTCGATTCAAACTATTAGGGGAGTAGGTACCTACTTTAAATAAATTTATCAACTTAAAGATTTTCAAAAATAGAATCCTGATTTAACAATCAATATTTTGCAAAATGTCATTTTCGTACTTCAAGGAATATTCTAAAAAAAGAATTAGCGAAATCGGTTCAGCTGCTCTCGAGATTTGCGCTTAGCAACACATTTTTAAATAACAGATTATTAAAATAAAACAAACACTTTGTATGTAACCACGAATATTTATTATTTTAAGTTATTATTATAACTTGATGAAGCTTGGTCAAAGCGAAACCGGTCGATAAAAAAATAAATAATATTCGTGGTTAAATACAAAGGGTTTGTTTTATTTTTATAATATAATGTCTAACCATAAAGTAATTGCTTCTGATGAAAAAAAAAAGTTTTATATACGTTTGATCTGCTATACGAGAGAAGTACAAGAGAAAATTCTGAAACTATACTGGTGCTTTAAATACAGATAACTACAACAACTGATTTAGTACGACCAATAAAAATCCACCAAGGTACTAGTTGATAATAATAGATAAATTGGATAAATGCTTCACAAAGCTACAGAATAAGATATTAGTTCCCTCACTTGTCTTTTTCTTCGACGAAAGACAATTTAAATTTTAACTATAAGAATTTAAATTGCTTTCAACATTGTCCATTATGGTCCCATGACAGTTGATCCGGCGACATTTGGTTCGGCGACAGTTGGTCCGGCGACATTCGATCCGTCCGACATTTGATACGGCCGACACTTGATCCGGCGGACAGTTGATCCGGCGGACATTTGATCCGGTGACAATTGATCCGGCCTGATCATTTAGATGTTTTTTCTTCAAGTAAGTATGTAAAGAGGATATACGGCCGTACAACCAAAGTCGATGTATTTATATCTGAAGGCATCTTGAGTGAAAATCCGCTGTAAAAATATTTTTACTAACAATAATTTCGACTCTCCGAAGAAGCATGCTGCAATACAAAATACGACATACTTATACGTGCAGTCAGTTTAACAAAAAAACTGTAAAATATTCCTACCTGTGTATAACTTTTTATCTGAAAATTACACTAGAGTCCCAACTGCTCTCAACCGTCTCGAGCCACTGAGTGCCAATGGCATCCCCAATTTTGGTATGGTGTGATACTGAGGGTAGTAGGGAGGGGAAGAAGATGTGGAAAACGTACCTGGCTATTCAGATATAGTCACGTAATTTCAAGTAATCCGATTAAACCTACATACACTGTACACCAGCGAACAAATTACAAAAATCATATTATTTTTATTTTTTTATAATTCCATTTTTATCCCGTGTCGTAACCCGATTGCTTTTTACAAACGGAGAAATTTTTTTGACTTAGCTGCTGTTTCTGTACAAAATTGTGAACTGCCAAATTAGTCCAGTCAAGATGTACATCCGTGCTTGCAAAAGGTCCAGTCGTTCTGAATTTTTTATATGTTGTTAGGACCTAAATTATTATTAAAAAAACAGATTTGCAATTTCCAAAGTGCTGTGCGAGCGGCGGTGTACCCAAAAAACCTAGAAATTTTCGGACTTTTTTCAGTTTTTGCTCAATATTTCAGTGAAGCAAGGGTCTGACTAGTATAGTTACCCTACAGACTTTTAAAGTAGACTAAATTTGCTAGAATTTGAAACTAAGGTAAGCTCTATTAAGTCGTTGGTTTCCAAGATACAGCTCTTCAAAAATAGGCAAAATGCAAGCTAATTAAATTTACTACAACTTCAATTTACGCAATATTTGACGTGGATGCGTATTTTAGAAGACATTTCACAAAATACGTGACCATTTCGAAAAAAAATTGACTTTTTGGAAAAAATTGCCTCTTCGAAGAACTGTATATTGGGAACTAATAGCTGTGTATAGCTCGTCTTAATTTCAAATTATATTTCAAATTATAATATATTAAAAGTATGTAGAATGACTATACCAGTCACACCCTTCCTTCACTGAGATATTGAGCAAAAATTGAAAAAAAGTCCGAAAATTTTAAGGTTTTTTTGGGTACACCGCCGCGCCGCGCGCACAGCAATATGGAAAATGCAAACCTGTTTTTTTTAATGATAGTTTAGGTCCTAACAACATATAAAAAAATAAGGACCACTGGACCTTTTGCAAGCACTACCCCCTTTTCATGTTTGACTGGACTGGACTATATTGACTCCCTAGCCCAGTTAGAAAGGATTGCATTTCGTTGCCCTGAACGCAAAACCAGATCGAATACCTTATTTCATTATTAAAATTTAAAATCTCACTCAATTTCAAAACTCCTTGTTTGGGCGAATCTACAAATCATTTTCGAAAGTTTACAATCAAATTATCCTCACAATATACCTCAATCAAAACCATTATTTCTGTAATATTTATTTTTTCTCTTTAATCATTTTTTACTTAAACTGTGTATTATTTATTATAACTATGTGCTTCCTAATAAAAAGTATTTTAACCCGGCGTCAGTACAGTTAAAATATGTAACAACGATAGAAGGGTTGGGTCTAGGAGACCCGAATTAAAAACTGGCATTGATGTTAATATTTAAAAGAAATTAAGTAACATATTGCAGTAATTTGATTAAAAACTATTTTGTTTACGAGATTTTGGGTAAAATAAAACAACTTCATATAAAACAATCTTTTAATGACATTTTTATAAAAGTTTAGTAAAATTTTAACAAAATAGACAACCTCTGTCTTAAAGTTATAAAATTTAAATAAAATATAATTTTTTTTCTCAAAATGTGAACTAATATCGTATATATGAATGAGATCTATAGTAGGACTACGAATAATATACTCCACCAAAAGGTGGAGTATATATATAATATACTCCACCTTTTGTCACATTATAAAATGTATTTATCTCAGATTTTTTTGTGTCGCCGGTAGATGTATCAATACTGTCATCATGATGCAAGCTCAACATAAGTAAAACCACTTTATTTTTTTTTAGGAATATATGAAACGATCGTGAAAACCAAAAGTCGACGAGTTTTCCCCTTGTTTTCGTAAATTTTTCTGGTATTTGTCTTTTATTTTTGCGAACAGTGCCTACAGATATCAGTTTGTGTTCTTAAAGCAAGTGGTTTACTAATTCATAGCTGGTGAACCAATTATCGTATGTAATGTTTGGTTATTAATTGGCGTGAAATTACGACACGAAATGTATGGTTGGGTCATATTTACCTTTTTCGGGTTTAGCCACGTCTATTTACCGTCGCGGCCGCTATAACACTGAATAGCGATAGCCAGTGGGGAGGGGAGATTGTTAGCTCCAGCTACTGAGAAGTGTGGCAACGTCACACAAAAATTCGAAGAAATAAGCTAATTTTAAAATGGCGTGGGTCAAATTGACCCAACTGTACTGACGCCGGGTTAAATTAAAAAAAGAACTTAAATGGCTAATCTTGAAAAGGTACTTCTGCGGGCATTGGGGCAGTTCAGTGCATGATTATTAATGTTTGAATCCTCATTACGCCATAAAATTACCTACTTAATTGTTTCTTCGAATTTCGTTCTATAATTATTGAGTGATTGACGAAAGCTAGCTTATTTTTAAGTTAATATTGAAACGTTTGGATTATTTTCCAAATCATTATAAGAATTCTGGCATTCCTATTGTTAGATTACCATGAAAAAGCAAATTAGATAAACCATAATTATAAAAGTGGGCTTAGGAAATACCGACATAACATTGCGTGGTACGTGTATTATTTATTTAAAAGCCTTCTATTGAAACCAGATTTTTCATTGTTATCATTTTTATAAAGCCCTATGATAATACACCTTTACATTAGGGGCCAATCTGATATGTAAACCTTGGTGTACTAATATTGCAAATTCAAATTTTATGTAACAACTAAACCTCAGTGGGACGATGAAACGCCAATTCATTAATTCACTAGAATTTGGAAATATTGAAAAACAATTAAAAACTTAATATTGGTTCCGGAAAATTGATATTTTTTTCAGGCACAACAGCTGTTCCTCTTTTGTAAAATTATTATATAATTATTATATTATATAGGTACTTAATAAAGACTTATCTTCGTGACTGCTTGGTGATTGAACAACGTAACAATTTCTAGACATTTTGTTTCGAAGAATTTTATTCTCAGTGTAATTTTGTCGCTTAATTTTATTTTTAGTGTGAATAAAAACATAACATAGCCCATATAAAATATATTTAAAAAAAATCTTCGCACATTCGATTTATTTTTAAAATTTTCCGCGTATTACCAAACCATATTTCTCCAGCTTTCTTTACTGCAACTGATTTTCATTGCGGTTTTCACCAATAGATAGAGTGATTCATGAGGAAGGTTTTAAAGTATGTAATTTGTGAAGGTTTTGTGTAAATTGGTTGAAATATATAAATAAAGGGAGCGCGCTGGCAAGCGGGAGGGTGGATTTGATTTAACAGATGGCGTTGGTTATAAAGGTTAGGTAATGGCGTGGGCTTGTGTTTCGTTTAATTTGTCAAGGTTTTGTGTATATTGATTGAAATATATAAATAAGGAGCGGGCTGGCAAGCGGAAAGTGTGGATTTGAATTAACAGATGGCGTTGGTTAATAAAAGCTGGATAATGGCGTGGTGTTGTGTTTCGTTAGCCACAGCAACGTGTGGCCGGGTCTGCTAGTTTCTAAATAAATTCTAAAAGAATGGGATATATACTTTAGAACGTAATGAATGTAACGCACCGTTCGTAGGTATGACTACTTGAAATTTTAAAACTAGAATCAGGGAAGATGAACTTTGTTTAGAGTATATTGAAATATTTTTATTATAAAAACTATTTTTTCGAATATACTAATTATTTATTAGGTTTACACAGGCCATACCTTCGTTAAATAAAAATAAAACTAATTAGAAACCTTAGAAAAAAACTAAATCAAAATTAATTTAGTAAACAAAATAATAACACTTTGTAATCAACTTTGTTTAACATGTTTCTTTGATATCATGACACCTCCCACCATTCTGCCCCCCCCCCCCCCAATCAACATTCCCACCCCGCCGCCACCCTCGCCTTTTCTATGCTTGTATTATTTTTTAGTTAGTTTTAAAAACGCCAGTGAATGACACGAATGTGCTGAAACTGTTAGCAAATAATTAAAATTAAGCAACAAATGTTCAAAAAACTGTTTAAAACAAAATGAAATCTTTTAACCCATTGTTATTTTATGATGTATGGGATGATGATGGTCCTTACTGATCTGAGCAGTATCAAACATCCTTTTTAAACCGCGGCATCTGCTGTCTCACTCTTGCATATTAGAAGGCAGGAGTATCACCAAACCATTCTCACACCCATCAAACCGTCTTTCAACATTACATTATATCGAATTATATTATCTTATTTAAAGACCATTTCCTTTTCAAATGTGATATGTATTTTTCCCCTGTACTTATAATAATTCTTTCCTTGTAAAATAGGGGCGCATCTGCTGGTGGAATATTTTATCATTCTATCGTATTTGGCT
This sequence comes from Limnephilus rhombicus, assembly GCA_929108145.2. Taxonomy (NCBI): domain Eukaryota; kingdom Metazoa; phylum Arthropoda; class Insecta; order Trichoptera; family Limnephilidae; genus Limnephilus; species Limnephilus rhombicus. The sequence goes on from OV815278.1 coordinate 41,513,988, forward strand.
GGAATTATCGCACTTCGCATATTAAACAATCATATTCTTCTCCTCCTCCCCTCGCTTTGTTTCCGCAGTAACTGACTCCACATATGTAAATATCCTTCCCCAAATAATCAATCTAATTCTTCAAAAACACTTGCCTTTTTAGTCACTTGCAGTTTTTTGAACAGATTCACTGCTTCCTACTATTTTCATAACGAAATTCTTCTAAAAACTGCGCAATTATTTATAGATATCTTCAATTCGTGTGGATTAAGTGAATCCGGAAATAATTTGAGCACTAAATTCTAAAAGGCTAAGAGAGGTTATGTCCACTGGAGCGATTTCGGTCGAAAAATTGACCACTTTTATTTTTCTGCGATTGATTTCGGTCCAAAAATGGACCACATTTTCCTACCATTCGTAAAACATTTATTGTAATTATTTAAAACATTTCCTTGGCCAGCCGTTTATTTTAACACAAAGCTATTAAAATGCTTTATCTTTTATGACCGTAGATGTCGCAAATTCGAACTTCGTAGACTATTTTAGAACAATGTTAAAAATAGTTTTTTTTTAATATTTTTTCCTGCCGAATTTTTGAACAGCTGTTTACGGATAAAATTAAGTCTTTTTTCCATAGCCATTTTTTCATAGCCTTCCATAGCACCTTTTATCATCAAGTATACCACATACAACATACAGAAACCGAAAATATTTTATGTTGACCCGAATAAGTATCCCTCACGGCAGTTTCAAGTAAAAAAACACCCAGGATTTGCGCGATTATAAACTTTACGATTTGTTAAATATTTTTTTTATAAATTCTATAAATATGATATAAATGGTAAATTACAGGTTAATTTGTTGGCTATACAGCACTTTAATAAGTTTTTATGTCTCCATGTTAAAATTCGAAGGTATGATTTTTTTAATGTTGACGAAAAATTTAAAAAATGACCTTCTGGGAATTCTCAAGCAATCAAAGCAAATTTATTTATTTCGGTGGGTTTTCTTTGATTTAAAGCGACTAGATCTTTTATTAAGAGCAGAACTTTTCCTGACCAACTTAAAAACCGAATTGTTTTTTTTTTTTAATGTTTTATCACTGGCCATATTTCTACTCAATAAAAAACGGCATCGGAAAATATTTTTGAAAAGCTGAAGTTCCTGGCGATCTCGCAGAGTTTTTTTAAATAAGATGTGGACAGTAATTTTTCTCTTATTTTGAAAGTCATGGGTTCAAAATTTCGTCAAAAAGTATCAAAATATTTGCAAAAGTAGCAAAACGCACACTGCCCTTTCTCTTGTTTTGAAAATTTTCATAAATCTTAAAACAGAACTATAGATTAGTATAAAAAAAGCCCCACTAGGACACTCTTTTTTTCTTAAATAACACGAGGGATATTTTTGCAAAACTGACTTAGTAAGGAATAAGTAAAATTTTTACAGTCGTCTTTCAAAAATATTGTGAAGGAATATATTTAGAAAAATATTGTATTCATAGGTAAATTAGATACAAATTGGAATAGTTTTGCAAACATACTTCTCATAGATACATATAAATGTTAAATATATTAGGACAACGCCATTCCTCGCCTCGATATTTATTAATTTCCATTTTTCTTCAAATACGTAATACCGACACATCTGTCCCACAGCTTTTTCTGAAAAGGCGGTAGGTACCTCGGAAACCGCTTCATGTCATGAACTCATTTGATTCAACTGCTTAAAATGCGTCCTACTCACACCGGGCTATCGACCACCTCCAATGATTAGTAGTTTTTTCAGAGGTTTGAATACATTATCGCAGGCACATTTAGATTAATACGACGATAAACTACTCCAAATTCCATATAAATATTCAACATTTCTGTAGCACAAAATAAGAATAAATAAAAACAAACGCGTTGTCACGAGGCACTCTAAAAATGTTAAGGGTTCAGTTTTAATTTCAGCATTATTCTCAGAATCAATTAGTGACTTTTTAAAATTAAGTAGTAACGCCACCCACAGGCAATCAGATCGATTAGTAAAGCTAGGCGTCTAAAATAGACTGTCCATCCTATATTTTTTTTTAAATAGGCGCCGAATTAAATACAAAATTAATGTACTGCCGAAAAATTCCGTAAAATCGGTGATCACGGCCCACTCAGCTCCGCGAGGAAAGGAAGGGCCTGGTTAACCGGGAAATTGACGTATTTTTTTTCATATAATATTATTTTACTTCGTATTATTTTCGTTCATTTTATTGTATAATCTTTTGTTTTACATTACTTAATATTACGTTATTATTATTTTTTTTTCTAATGTACCTATACCTACACAACAGATAAGGAAAAATTACAAAGCAGTAACAAAGAATACATTAAATACAAACATTCAATAACGCAGAAGAAAATGGAAGTATGTAAAACAACAACATCAAAAAATTGCCGACAATAATGTGTCACTGCCGATACCGCGACACGAGAATGTGACTGTAAATCCTTTTTTTTTTATGAATCAAGACCAATAATTGTGTTTTGAAATTTGATCGTAGGAAACAGGAAATGAGAGGAAGTCTCTGCCTTTGACGGCTTCTCATGGCGCTTCAGGATCGATCCTGGGTTCCCAATATATCTGCACAACACCAGGTTTTAAGCCACGACACCTTGGTTTGATAAAAAATTAAATTTTGCTAATATTTGCGATATTTCAACGAGCAAGTTGTGACCCATGTCACCACGAAATTCCAACTGCCCAAGTAGGTAGCCCAAGTTCAATTTTTCCACATGTAGGTATTCCTGTATTCTTTTCCTGGTAGAGACTTTGAGGAAAGGAGGAAAAGAAAGGAATACATGATTGATGAGGGACTTGAGGAATATGGATTAAGTTTTTTAAAAGACTGTTTCAGAACCAAACATAATGTTTACATCAAGTGAAAACTAGAAATTCGAGAAATTTAGTAAAGTTCTTAGGGCTATCACTAAATATGTCGGGAATTTTGACACTACAAAATAATGTTATATTGTCAACACATTTGAACAAGAAGTTGGGAGAAGGTTAAGTTGTTTTATTGAAAATAAATATTTTAGTAATTTCGGGGTTTAGTATACGTAGTATTAAGTTATGTAGAAAGGTATGATAAATAAGGAAATGAATGTCAGAAGAACAATTCATAGCGCACAATTTCGTAAGTCAAAGTCGTCCTAGGAAGACATCACAGTTAAAGAGAAGGAAAATGTATTATCCTTTTCGGGAAATGACGTGATGTTTACGTGTTAATCGTTTATCGTCTTGGGCATACTGCAAAATACAAAGTGCCCAAAATTTCTTAGGATTCAATACCCAAAAGAAATGTGAAAGAAACTTATTTTTTTGTTTAAAGTTCTTTAGTGCTTACATTACTCTTTATCGTTTGAGCACGTAGCCTAACGTATACATTGCCACCACCCGGTATGTAATCCTGCCTACGCATGCAAAGTTGTGCCTTGAATGCGTATGTGAAACCATTCGTGTCTTAACCAATCGTTTATCATCAAATATATATCAATGGCGGCTATTTAGTTTTATCGCTCATAAAACGGGGCCGTGGGGAGGGTCTTCCTTCTCCCAGTCTCCTTTCTTCCTTCCTCCTTCTCCCACGCTTCTCCGATCCCTCCATCGTCTAGTCCTACTACCCTTCTATCATATTCCGTCCCTCAATTCTTGCCGAAACATCACTTTTCCGGTGGCATCATAAGTTATGAAGCTGTGATTGTGATGCAGGATTATCTGAATAATCGAATTTTTAGAAAAATCTTATCATTAGGTAAACAAATTTTCTCTGTGATATCAAGGTAGGTACATATACTACGTCTTGTTTATTTAACACGTCTGTGACAATGATATAGAAGATTTGTGTCCTCTGACATTCAATTGAAGTTGATAGGTGTTTAGATATTGGTTCTGAAAATTGAAGGCCCTCACTAAAATGCATTTAAATATTACATTGTTCAAATCATTAAACAGAACCGACCTACCGACCTTCATAGAATCAGGCATATTTTATATAAATAGTTCTGTTTACTAAAACCATCATCCCCAAGTTCACACTTATAAAAGATTGCGATACAAAATATTGTTTTGCCAAGGAAACATTTTTGCTGAGGGTCGCTACTTTGTTTTATGGAAGTGAAAATAAATAAAATAAATGTGAGTATTACTTTGTTGATTTTATAAACCATCTTTATATATCTATAGCTAGAGATGAGAAAGACTAGGTAGAAGTAGAGTCGGAAAAAACTGTTATATAATGTCATTTAAAATTATTATTCATTCGTATTTATAATACGCTAAGCAGATAGTTTGAAGAAAAACAATAATTACAGATTGATTTATAGTCAAAGCATAACTGCAGCATTTATTTCCTTAGTATAGGCAATCCGCCTAGCTAGTAGGAACTAGTGTCGACAGGACAAGACATAATAGCACTCGTACGCATTTTATTTAAAAAAATGCATGACTACTGATATCATGGACTCCATCAAAGCCTTGTTCAGACATTATCTTCCTTGAGCAATTTGTCATTGTTGTATGCAGGTGCGCGTAGTTTTTAGGTTGGTACCATCTCCATTGTTTCTCAGTTCGTTTAACATGTTTTGTTATTATTTTTCAAAGCGCGCATTTACTAAATGCAATCGCGGAAATTTTTATTGTTTACTAAAGTTTACTGCCCAGAAGAAGCATTTTTTTACATGAATACCGCACAAGACAACTGCTCCCAACCGTCTGGAGCCAGTGAAGGGTGTGAGGCTGAAGGTAGCAGGAAGAGGAAGGAGTTGAGGAAGAGAAGGCGGGGAAGTACCTGGCTATTCAGATCTTGTCACCAAACACGGCTTAAGCCATATCAAGCAATGTTTCAATTCTGAATAATGGTCTTACACTATTTTCAATTAATTCTTTGTGAAGTAACGCAAATCAATCATCTAAATTTATTTGCGCATGCCGGGATTTCAATCCGCGACCTCCGAATTGCTAGTCGAGAGCCTTACCCCTCGACCACGGAGGCCGTCATATAAATATATCTATAACTACTGAAATCATGGATTCCATCAAAAACCTATTTCGATATTATTTTCCGTGTGTATGTTTTTGTGTATATAGGCTCCAATTTGGAGGTCAACAATTATAGGGTGATGTGTTATGTGTTTTAAAGTGTGTAAAGGGTGTGGTAAATCAAATAAGTAAGATGTCGGTACATTACTTCCGGGTTTATTAACAATTTACAACTTACACATAATTCCTCTATATTTAAATATTAACAACAATAATAATGTGAAGGGCGAACAAACACGATATGCAAGTCAGTCTTGACCGGTAGTTTAAGACAGAAGATGCGGCGCGGAGAGAGTTCTTGTGACTTGAAAATGAATTCGATTGGTTGCTAGGAGGCCAATCGGACAGCCAGCCGAATGCAATTCAGTGTCCTTTGTTCGACCTCCACGTGTGCAATTTGTCATTCCTATATTCAGGAGTGGGTAGTTTTTAGGTAGGTACCACTATTTTTGACATCTATATTGTTTCTCAGTTAGTGTTGTATGTTCTGTTTATATTGGAAATTAGTTATTAAACACAGCACGCAGTTACTAAGAGCAACCAAGATAGTTTTTTTATTTTGTTGTCTCAATTTTACTGTCCAGAAGAAGCTATGGTTGTGTCCGATACCATTAGATATGTTCAATAATTTATTTAAATTATTTGCGCAGAATTAACGACTTCCTTCTCTTCCATAGCACAAAGTCAAAAGTGGTTCACGGCTCCACCAACATAAAACATTTACCTCCCAGTCTTAGAGTCCTGTTGAGCAGCTAGAATCACCGTAATATAATATAATGGATCATTTCAATCGGAAAACTCCGATGTTAAACATATTTTCCCTTATTTCATTATTCGTAAAGTATTTTACGATAGCCATAAACATCGACGGGGTTCTTTACAAACCAAATCAGGTTCTTTCCCAGTTTTATTGCCCCTTATGGATATCCAAATTCCTGGAGCACTCGCGATAAAAACTTGTTTTTATGGCTTTTTAAGCATTAGCGGAATTTACATTATCTTATGTTGGACTCCCTCGGTAATACCAATTGGAACGAGGCTTCAAAAAGTTTCACAGGTTTTCTTTCTGATTCTTATACTTTTCTTCCTTTTCTTTGAATATTTGTCTATTTTATTTTATGCAAAGTGTGCGGGGGTGAAGTGCACTCACTTGGGGAATCAATTGTCAAAAATAAATATTTTTAAGCTAAAAATTGAAAAATTATGTATTTTATTTGATTAATTTGTGTTGCCTAACAATTAAAACATTTAAAATAATATATTGTATATTTGCGACACGTTCCAGAGCGGACGATACTCTCAGTATCGCATTTGGGTAATACCACTATTCAGAATTGAAAAGTTGCTTGAAAAAGCTTTTGCCGTGTTTGGTGACAAGTTCTGAATAGCCAGATACTTTCCCACCTTCCTCTCCGCCATCTTGTCACCTTCCCTTCTTCTACCTTCGGCCTCACAACATACCTCAATTGGGGATGCCATAGTCTCACTGGCTCCATATGGGAGCAGGTGAGACTCTTGTGAGATATTCACATAAAAAAGATAACACGTATGTATACGTACTATGACAAAGTAACATTAAGGTTAACGACGTGAGTATTGCAGTATATGACTCGTTAACTAATTAAGAAAATTCATTTTAAAATTTGTAATAAGAACAGTACTCGAAAAAATACATGAAAGAGAACAGAAATAGAGAGACGGCACATAATATAGTGTATAATATTTTTTAAAGTTAGTGATAATCTGGAGGAACTTTGTAGAGTGAGGTTTCTTAGGAAATATGATTGTGTGCTTTGTTTCCCTACCCGCATCCAATTGGGTTTTATTGGTATGCGATGCGGCACAAGAGTCGCATCTTCCGGAGCCATTGGGATCAAATGAGGAAATTTCGCGAAGCAGAATGAAATAGGGAAGGGAAGGAAATGAGGAAGCACCTGACTATTTAGATCTTGTCATCGAGCGATTCACAATGAAAGTTACGAAATATTGCAAACTTTATTAAAAATACTTTAAAGGAGATAGCCATATTATTCTCACATGGTTGTGCAAACTTTTTAACCAGTGTTTAGAGGAGGGTTACACGCCATTAGATTGGAGAAGGGCTGTAATCATGCCGTTATACAAAGGTAAAGGGTCACGTATGGAATGTGGAAATCATAGGGCTATTAGCCTGCTAAGTTCAGTCGGCAAGCTGTACGGAAGAATATTGATTGAAAGGGTAAGAATGAAAACAAAGGATAAAATATGGGATGTGCAAGGTGCCTTTATGAGTGGAAAGGGATGCATGGACCAGATTTTCTCCTTGCGTATGCTTACTGAGAAGTTTCTGGCGAAAAACCAGAAACTTTTCTGCGCCTTTGTAGATCTACAAAAAGCATACGACCGAGTCGATAGGAAAAAGCTATGGAAGGTTTTGTCCAAGTATGGAGTGAATACAAATCTCATACAGGCAATTGCGTCTCTGTACGAGGGAAGTGTTGCGTGTGTTAGGGTGAACGGTGGTTTTACGGGGTGGTTTGACATCACAAAAGGTGTCAAGCAAGGCTGCGTAATGTCACCATGGTTATTCAATCTATACATGGATAATTGTATGCAAGAATTGAAAGATGTGGGATTGGGCGCGAAATTGAGAAATCTGAAAGTCTTTTGTATGCTGAAAGCCTTTTGTATGCTGATGATGCGGTTCTGATTTCTAACACTATGGAAGATCTACAGTCTCTCGTATCTAGGATGAACGAAGTATGTATGAAGAATGAGCTAATGATGAATGTAAGTAAGTCTAAAGTCATGGTGTTTGAAAGGGAGAGTACGAAAACAGTATGCAACATAGTTGTGAATGATGAATACTTGGAGCAGGTGGATGAGTTTGTGTATCTGGGTAGTATGTTTACGAGAGATGGGAAGGCTGAAAGAGATATTGAAAGAAGGGTGAATGCCGGTAACTCCATTAATGGTGGACTGAATGCCGTTGGCGCTAATAAAAAAACTGTCAAAAAAATCGAAGCTAGCAGTCCACAATGGAGTCCTGGTACCTACCCTGATGTATGGCAGTGAGGCATGGAACTGGCAGAGGAAGGATGAAAGTAAACTGAATGCTGTTGAAATGAGATCCCTGAGACGTATGTGTGGTAAAACAATGTATGATCGTGTGAGAAATGTGGATATCCGCAAAGAATGTAAGGCTGATGTAAGCATAATGAGTAAGATTAAGAAAGGGACCCTCAGATGGTTTGGGCATGTAGAGCGAATGAACGAAGGAAGTAGTGTAAGAAGAATATACGACGCGAATGTGAATGGTAGAAGAAGTCGGGGACGCCCGAGGAAGACATGGCACGATCAAGTTAATCAGATACTTGAGTCGGGTCATGTCAAAAGTCAGAATAATAGAAGATAATGTATGAGACGATGTATGAATATGAGTGAGGCAAAGAGTGTGTGCCAAGACCGAGTTGTTTGGCGGTCCGTCCTCTCTGCCTACCCCTGCGGGGAAACGGCGTGATGGTTAGTTAGTTAGTTAGTTAGTTAGTTATTAAAAATATTTCAGATTATTAAAAGATGTTACTACTCGTATTTAAGTGTGTATCTCCGGATTCAATGATCATTTTTGTAATAATGCATATTTTCCTTGTACATATTTTTTTTATAATAATAATCTTAGGATTGGTCGTTTCACAGAATTTGAAAGAATTCATCATTTTTGGATGCAAATTTTCAAGCTCTTTTATCATTTCAGATCTGTAAAGCAACTGGCTCATAATTATGCAATAATAAAACTACAATAAAACTTTCACAGAATTTAAAAGTTAAATAAAATCAAATTGTTGAAGTTCTGTGGCACAACGCACTACCCGGCCTTGATAACCTCCATAATCAAATACTTACATCCCTTACATTGAGTGTACAAACCTGTATATTTTATAAGTTATTTTTATTTACAAAAACTGACCCGTGGTCCCAAGGGTATTATGAATCGGTCATAAAAAGATATATGATATATTTCTAATATCTCCTCTCCGTAACTTACTTATACGTGATCACAGACGATTTTTGGGAATTAGGTTTTTTCATTATGAAGTTGATCTTGACCAGGGAGAAGGAATCCACAAGAATGACTTTGCAAAAAAATACTGAAATTATACCTACCGTCTAACTGAAATACAATAAAAAACACTCAAAATTAGAATTGTGGTGATACCAGGGAAATCGTATTTTTTTCTTAACGTCTACAAGATCTCATCAGGAGACCTGAAAGGGAATTCCTCCAGTATCTACGGCATTAAACGTTAGTTCATTAATGAAAAAATGTTCTTAAGTAAAAACGCCACATCATTTCACTTGCTAGAATTAAACAATGGTTAACCTACTTGTTTGTTTTTTTTTTAATATGGACACACAATGTCTTTCATTTTCGATAAAACAAATCACCCATACGTAAATGAAGGTTCCATGACAGTTGATCACCCGACAATTTGCCCCCGGCATACTAATATATGTAGTCGATTTAGAAAAAATATTGTATATATTCTTACACAAAATACAACTAAGTGTCCCTTTAGGGGTGTGCAGAGATGTGTATCGCCAAATAACAAAAGTATTGAACATATTTTCATTCAAACTATGTGTCTATATAATGTATGTACCAGCGTATAAATACAAAAAATCGACATTATTATTTAATTCGTTTCATACCCATACCAACAAATAAATGGTATTTTTAAGTCGGTTTTAGGTTTGAAATTGGTAAATAACGCACACAAAAATTATACTTTCATCATAATGAAATGGCACAAATGTCGGTTCTCTGTAAAGATATAAAGAAAAGCTTCGATTCCTGACTATTTGTTATTTCATTTTTAATATAGTTGAAAGGGAAAACTTTTATTGGAGTTTAGGGTAATATTTAAAAAACATATATTTTGATTTGATTTAGAACCTTGTGGATATGAACTAATAATGAAATTTAAGCAAATGAATCAGTTCTAAGAAAATTTACCATTGTGTCTAATGTTTTCTTTGTGTGTAAGTTTAAATGGGAAAACTCGTACAATGGAAGTGATGATTTTCTTTCAAATACAAATAATCGTGTGATTTTCTTTTAATACAGTTTTAGAACCTGTTAAACCCTATTACCGAGAAAGTAAGTATAAGAACACAAATAAATTTCACAAAAGACGAAACCATGACTAATTTCCTTGAGTAACCTTGCTAGGTCTGTAGTTCGTAAATTTAAACGACTATCTGTACTGAATTGGATTCTCACAAAAGGTGGCTGACTACAGAACACATAACACATTATTTAAAGCAATATATGTTAACATCTTAATCCAGGAAAGTTTCTCAAGACAGATCTGACCGGGGCATTAGTCAATTTTTTTTTTTTTTTTTTATTATTAATTTATCAAAGACAAGATTATATGTACATTTATTTGACATTATTTATAAAATGTTTTGATTGCCCAACTAGGAGCAGTTTAGGATCGACAAATATGTCTTCAGAAAGAGATTAATGTCGTTATATATGAATGCTGAAGCTTAATATTTGAATGGAAATAAAAATAGACATTCACTTGGTCGATATCGAAAGCAGACTCTTGATTCAAGGTCATTGGTATTTATTCAAATTTTAAATATTATAATGTACATACGTGAACAGATGGAACAAGTTTGGTGCAAACAAAAAGAAAATGGAGCAAATAAAAAGAAGAGACAGAATGAAAATAATAAAAAAAAGTTCAAAACTATTAAAAATAATACGTATATATACTAGAGATGAAACGGATATCCGGTAACTATCCAGTATCCGGCCTATCCGGCCTAAATCTACTATCTGGCCGGATACCGGATAGTCAAAAACTACGACGATTTCCTTTAATAAAATGCAGTACATTAATCTTTGTGAGGTAAATATCAATAAAATGGTTTATAATTTTGACGGCTTTTATTTAAAGTCGAAAAAGTTACAAAAAAGCCATAAGGCCTTCCAAAAAACTAAAATTTTCTTCTGAGATATTCATTCTAATAATAAATACATAAATTTAAAAAAACTTTTAGTAAAAACTTACAAAAACCTCGCAGAGTAGCGAAAACTTAAATTAACTAATCACAATCACCATTATAGTGAAGTAAAACATCGTAAAAAACACAGAGATTATTGAAATGATTAAATACTGACATTGAAGCACCATAATATACCTCTTGTTCTTCTTCTTACCAAAGAGAATGTTTTCGCGATCACTCACAAATACTCGCGATGGCAACCTAAACCGCCCGAATTGATCTGATCGCGTTCGCCGCACCTGTGTGGCGCTAAACTCGTCACGACATGCAACAAGACGATGGACCGAATATCCGCCCGCCGGATATCCGGCCATCCGGCACGCAGCTCGTCGGATATCCGGTATCCGGCCAAGCAACTATCCGTTTCATCTCTAATATATACTTAATAACAAAGGATTAAAACATATATGTAACTGGTGTATGCATTGCATTAGTCCCATAAACATGTTTTGTATAAAATAAGAAAAAAATAGAACAGAAATAATTAAATCAAATAAAATATACAATTTAGACATAAAAATAACCGTTGTTGGTTTAGCACAATTACATTATAAAAATATTTTTATATTTTTTCCTTAATGCGGATATAATTTATTTATATTATATGATATGAAGCACATATGATTTCTTTTTGACAGAAAGAGAAACTAAAAATGTTTTCTCAATTTTTAGTTCATTCCGTGGATAAATCTTAAAAATTGTCAAAATGTATGATTACAAATTATACACAAGAGAAAGTTTAAAAACCATGAATGTATATTTGTATTGTATTTACGGCATAAGAAGAGTTGCCACAGTATTCTGACTAATTTCCTTCATAAAAGGGATGTGTTTACTAAAAATCAAGTTCTTTCAAAATTATGATCATTTTAAAATGTTTCCATAGGTTTGTTTATTAACATTTTCATTATTGATCTTACAATTTTATGAATTTAAAGACATCAGTATTTATTTCAAATAACTAAAAGAAATATTTTTGAATGTAGCTATCACTTTGTGGCTCTCCATTATAGAAAAATGAAACTATTCAACTTTGTATAATGCGTAAATCCGACCGGTTTCGGAATAAACGTTCCTCCTTCAGGGAAAGCTTATAATAATTTGACAGTTTCGAACAACGTTTTATTATGGTAGGGGTGGAGCCGTTGCTAGAAAAAAAATCTAAAAGAAAATTCTTTTTTTTTTTCTAAAATAATAAGTCTTTGCCACAAAAATGATAAATAAATAGCACTTACAAAATACCTCAGAAGCACTCCGAAATTCTGCGAGATAGATACTTCACCGATTTGGGAAGATTTCAAAGCCATATCATACGAGTCGTATTCGTGTAAATCGGCAAATGGTTTACATATCAATTGATTTCTTCTCGGTGATCAGAGTGATCATATCTAGTAAATTTTCCATCACTGGTCTGAGAACAAACGGTACCATTGCGTGTTTCTCCATCAACACGTCACGCGCCACTCACTTTTTTGTTCTCTCAATCTCTTTGTTCATCTTGCAGACATATAATAATTATAGGGAGCTAGAGTAAATACCTATTTCCATTTAAGGGTGAAAGATGAGATGAAGTAAGCCGGTTGAAATCTGATAATTAAAAGGATCAGTTAATTATTTTCGCAAACGAAAAATTCTTTCACGCCCCGTTCGCACCGGGAGGAAAAAATACAACTTTTTGTTTGTAATTAGTTCTTAAAAATTGTGGTGTAAACAAAGTTGGTTATTTTAATGTAATTAAAAATAATGACACAAGATAATTTTGCAATTAGTGAAGAAAGAATTTTGATCATTCTAATAATATTTCAAAAATCCATAATTGTACCCAAAGATATTTAATAATAATAATAATAATATCTTTACGAATAAACTGAATGAACGAATAAACTAAACAAACTTTAAACTAAATGAACGAATTCTTTCCGCATTCAAACTATATTGTTAATCAATCGATTCGTGACAATGCACGGGGATCAGAATAACCTTGTGGCCACTCTTTGCTATTTAAAAACGCTTATGGATTTCGATACGAGTTATGTCATGATACGATGATGGTTAACAACGTTACACGAGCGAAATGTCACGATACGATGATGGTTAACAACGGACTGGCGATAAGTGGTACTTGACTCCTGTCTACCGTATAGGTAGGCACCCTTAATGTGCGGAACTCCAAAAATCTGGATTCCTCCTATCCTGTATGCCGATCGGAGCACAGAATGAAACCCATCATCGTTATGAAACACCAATACTACTGCATATCTTCAAAAAATAAACGAAATGAAAAAATTCTTTCCGTATGCAAACTACTCCCATTAGGTAGTAGTCCGCCGACAGTCGCGCGGACATCATAATCTATTTTTTATTTGAATGTCTTAGATTATACCCATCAACTTTAGACCAACAATGTTGTGTCATATTAATGAATGACTACAAAGCTCACAGTTTTAGAATTTGCAGCTACAACCAATCATCACAAGTTAAGAAGTTACAAACATTTACAAAAACCTTATTTGATAAATCAAAGTGAGTAAGTCGGTCGCTGTGAGAATTAAACTCCGTCTGTACAACACTAGACAAACGGCTCCCCTTCATCTCAATTATTCATAGACATCCAAATTGATAGATCAACCCAGTAGGTAGAGTGACCGTCTCTCTTTCTGTGATTTGTTAATAAATGAATCTGACGGTGTACAGGCAATTCGCATTGTAATATCACTTCTTAGTGCTGGAAAATAAATTGAACTAGTCCTTTTTACAATAACCAAAGACTAAATAAAATATATATAATTATTATTTTTAATTGGTAAACTAATGTTCAAGACAAGATTTTTATGCATAGCACAAAGGGTGACAATTATTATAATCAATAATTATTAGGCTAATAATTATTGTATAATAATTGTTACCCTTTGTTCTACGCATAAAAATCTTGTCTCGAACATTAGTTTACCAATTAAAAATAATAATTAATATTTGACAAGTTAAAGTATTTCACCAAAAAATGTAGACATAATTTGTCTGGACGCCACCTAGTGGGCGATTTGCCACTTACAATGCCTTTCGCACGAAAAATAAAGTTGGTTGTTTTCAGGTGGAAAAATGTAATAGGCAGTAATTATTGAATGAAACACTAGCATAAATTGTATTATTTGACGGGAAGGAGATAAGCCGACGCACAGTGGACGAAATGGAGAAAAAACCCGAATTAAGTGGTTTTTGCAAACGTTATTGTTTTAAATATTTATATATTTTTTAGTGCAGCACGATAGTTTCTGCACTTTATGTGATTATTTAAATATGTCAATAGCACTTGACGGAAGTTTGGCAAGGCCGCAAAGTGTGTCGTAAATTTGATGTTCGACATCGCGTTTTTCCGTTCTCTCCTACGCGTGAGCACATGCGGTTGTGTATTAAGTGACGTTTTGATATATAACAAAAGTTTATTTTGTCTGACATTCTTCAAGGTATTTTCTATTTAATTTACTAAATTATATATCAATATCACATGTGTGTGAGATTTGAACTAACTTCTAATTTTCCACTATTTTTATATATTTTTACTGTTAAAATGTTTATTTCAATTAGCATTTAGAAACAAAATATCGTTTGTTCCCATGTATAAATATATACATATTGTAGACTCAAGTTTCACCTTTTATTTCATATATAAATTGTGATCATCTTTTGTCCTCCGTTGAACAATTTTTTTTATTTTCAGGACGGCCTATATGCATTCGCCGGAGAGAATTATTCGAGGTATTAAATGCACGGGGTATATTAAATGCCACTTCTGTGAAATGAAAGAAGTTTTTAATTAATTACCTAACACAAAAATACCACATGGTAGCAGGTTTGAACATTTTAAGCCCTACATTTTACAAAACTGTACAGTATTTTTCACTACAATCGATGAAGAAATGGAGTAAAAGCCATTGTTATTGTGTGGTATGAAAAACATAATTTAGAGTGGTTGCAAGAAATGCTAGTTGTCTCCAAATCTTTGGGTAGACTAATAAAACTATTTCAAGAAAGTGGTGCTAGATCAAGGAAGAAAAAAGTGCATGATCTGTTGCACTCGTTGAGTGACGCACTCTTGACGAACTCCAGTTAGCAGCAGATGTGAGTTTGCACAAATGTAAAATGGGGCTGCGATGGTTCGGTAGTCACAGTCACTACAAGCAAAGGTATAGTGATGGAGAATATCATGATTCATCTTATCTCCCTACAACGTCGTAGGTGCCACTTCAGCTCTTAAGCGAAGGAAACTCAAGAAGCAAGAATATTGTAGGGCAAAACCCACGTTCTTTATCTACAAGGTACTGCTGACCAATCAGATTACAATTTTAAAAAGAAACTCCCGAGATAATAAGAAATAAATTTGCATATTGCGACCAATTCCTAAAAAAAGGTTCTGTTTACCTCCTGAAGTTTTAAGCCTACCAAAAATTCGTCCAACGGTTCTGGAAAATTTTCTGATGATTTAGACTCCAACGACAACGGAGACACCTTTAGCACTTAGATTTTCCACCATTTTTCGATTAAAATATTTGTGTACCTAATTTGCCCGTCTTTTTGTGTTCATAGATGTGAAATATAATATTTAAAATTAATATTTTTTTTGAAGAAGATAATAATAATAATCTAAACGAAAATATGTAAGATAACAAGACACAGAAAAACAAAAAAAAAAGATAATGGTCGCAACTGGGACTCGAACCCAGATCCTCTCGTCTATTTTTCTGTGTTTTGTTCTCTTTCATATTTTCGTTTAGATTTTTATTATTATCTTCTCCAATGATACATTACATGATGCGAATAACCTTCAAAGTTATAAAAAGAGAGTTTTTCTTGTAAAATTTAATATGTTTTATTTGCCTAGATATTTGTATATCTTCAAAATGTATTATTTTGTTGTTGTAAATTTCTACGGAAGAGAAAATTAATAATTTTTACTTCAAAATAGTTATAATTCATTAATAAAATTAAAACAAAAAAAAAATTGCATTAATATTTAGTCAGCAAGGAATTAATTCGTGTTTTTTTTTTTCATTCCGTCCACTGTGCGACGTAGCTTAGTGGATAAAGAGCAGTTGACCGGATATCAGAAGGACGCGGGTTCAAGTCCCGTCGGCGGCATTTATCTTTTCTCGGGAGATTTTTTCAATGTAGATGAGTGTTTCAGGCTAATAGTTATTGATTATAATAATTCTTAAAATATACATAACTTATCGATAAAATATTCTGTACGAACGGTTATACAAAATGGAGAGTTAATTATTGCCAAGATAGGACCAATATTTATTAAATTAATGAAACTTTTTTTTTGTTAGAACCACTTATATAATTTATTAACGCCGACCGATTTCAGAATAACTGTTCCTTCCTCAGGAAAAACATATTATAATGACATGACAATTAGAAAACATTGGGTAAGTACAATGTATTAGGTGTTGTGGTTGGGGTGGGGGCGTCACTAGGGGTAAGTGAAGTGTGGAGGGAGGAAACAGAACGGGTATTGGAAGGGAACATATCTGAGATGGGACTATAAGATTTTCACTTCATTTAAATATGAAAATTCATACCCTACATAGAGAACCACCACAACAGACTGAACTGCAAACCGTCACCTAGTTTTCTGCGCAGGATCTGATTATTTCAATGTGCACTCTTCGGCGGTCTCGTGGTGTAGTAGTTTACAAAGCTTTCTCGAACCCTCCTGGTTCCAAAAATATGATCACTTGGTTTGCCTCCAAATTGTAGAAATGATACCCAGATTTCATCTTAGAGCAAGTCTATTAATTTGGATGTCAATACAATTTTCAAATAAAATTATTTTTGTGTTACCTCCTTTAATTATCCAAAGAACTTAATCAAGAAGACCAGCTGCTGTAAAGCGAGTTCGCCCAACCACAAGGTGTATTAATCATCTGGTCTGAACCGTAGAACGTCTTCGAATACAGATTAACCCGAACCTTCAAACAACTCGAAACATATCTCCGAGCTAAATTCGCTAATGGGTTATGCAACCGACGTGGGGTGCATTTAACGGAAACAATCAACGGTCTGAGTCTTAGTATATTATACCTGTACTCTGTATGGAACAGTGTGCGGAGTATTTGTACCCGTGCTTTAAGGAAACAGGAACCAAACCCTGATGTTATGAGGTAAGGCAGATCTGCAAGTGATTCGAGACTGATGGGTAAGATTAGATTAAGCATAATTCGTGCGTAAGGTGGAGTGATCGAGAAAGCATCTTTGTAACTGCAATATTATAATAGGAACTATAGTTTACTCGGTGAAGAGATAAGTCGATAGAATTGCGTAGAAGGCGTGGCTGTTTTCCCGAAGGAAGCTTAGTTTTTCAATGCTTTTGTTGAAAATGATCAAATATTGAAAATCTTTCCTGAACCAACTATTTCATTGGCTTATCTGAGGTTTAGGAGTTGTCATTGTCATAGTCCTTGAAATAAGGAGAAAAACAAAGGAGGAAGGATAATATCACGGAAATTTGAAATGCTGTTCAGGATAAAATATTCATTGTTCAGGAGAGCAAAAATATTTATTCAACGGCCACACGTTGCTGTGGCGAACGAAACACAACGCCATTACCCAATCTTTATAAAATCCACACCACCCGCTTGCCAGCTGCCCGCTGCCTGAATTGAATATTTGAATTAATCGGCTTTTTTCTACTATAATAAGCATGTATAATACATATAAACTAATTAACTCGCCACTAATTATACAATGCTTGCAATGAAGCACTGGATATTTAAAAAGGGAAAATCAAATACCTACTTACTCTAGGACATCTATTTTCCAATTTCTTCCTTAGAACGAATTTCAAAAGTAACTATAGTACGGCCCGCCAGCCGTTTTAAATCGCACAAAAATATGTTTTCTTTGAATTTCTCGGCTTTTCTTATTTTATTTAATTTCTCATATTAACGCGCACATACATTTTGAGCGACTTCATTTTATACTATGTAATGATAACTCTCAGAATGATTAACATTTTTGATAAATAACAGTTTTGAATTTTAATTTTTCAGAAAAAGAATCCTTTTAAAATGCACATCTTAAAAGACCCACTTATTTTCCTAGAAATATTTTGTGGCAAATCGGAAAAGACAAAGAAACGAAAAAATGACATATCTAACTCATTTTTGGATTTGTTATCCTTTACAGCATTTCAAATTTCCACTGTCGATAATTTTATATAGTTTAGATTTATTTCCACGATATTTTTATTAAGTTTAGAAAGCAGTTACTTACGAGATAATTATAATGCAAAATCAAAAGATGACATATCAGTTAAGTTCCACTAATAATCTTAATAAATTATTCATTTACAATACCAATCGATAATTTGTCGCTGTATGTACTCCAATGTAAGCTAAAACAGGGGAAAAAATACATAAAGCACAGAAGAAATTAACAATAAGAACTATGAAAGCACCATATAACTTATTGAAAATTACATTTTTGGCCAAAAATATTTAATATATTAACCAGTAATTCTATAAGGAAAAAGTTACAACGCCAGAGCTTACAGGTCATAATTGTACATTTTCTACAGGGGTTTCTAAAGGCAAGTTTTTTTTTAATAATATTAAAAATGAATGTATATTTCCTGATTATTAATTTCTGCTTTGTACTCGTATTTTAATAAGGAGGTAATAAATAAACGCTAAACTGTCGTAACAGTTTGTGCACAGCGTTTTTGCTTTGCCCCATGATTTAGATTTTTTTTTTCATAGTTACTTAATTTTTTTTATATCATCTCCACACAGGAGGCTCCGAGGAAAATAATTTCCCTCACAATCTATGTCATCTTAGGGGATGTTGTATAGAGGGTATTTTAAGGAAAGGAAGAAGAGGAATTTCTGGGAAGGAAATAGAAATGTGAGAAATGGGAAGGTATCTCTGGTGGGTGGATAGTAATCGGTGGATAGGAATCTGGGGGTCAGTGTGTCCAGGAGTGTAAATCCAACCCTTCAACTGCGGTGCAAGGCGATGGGTCGAGGGAACCTGACTGGAGAGGTCAAAAGACCTCCTCAACCATTCTCTCTCAATCCGGCCTGCCACGCAGCAGGTGGGCAGACCCCATGAACCCCGGGCACCCCTGCTAAGTCACCAAACGTAGCAAACCACTTGGGGTGACCTATGACACATGTGTTGGTTATACAATAAATGGTTTCTGAGGTGTTGGTACCGCTTCCCAAAATCGAATAAATGAAGGAATAATATTTTTATAATTTAAAAATAGACGAGACAAAAATGACAACTTTATGTGAGTCAGAAGCCTCGATAATATGCATTATTATAAAATAAGGAATAAGAGATGCCATGGGAAGATTGATAGATATATTGAAAGAACGGTAAATGCAGGTAATACCGTTAAAGGAGGACTGAATGCCGTTGGCGCTAATAAAAACACTGTCAAAAGAAGCTAAGCTAGCAGTTAACAATGAAGTGCTGATACCTACCCTGAAGTATGGCAGTGAGGCATGGAACTGGCAGAGGAAGGATGAGATGAGATCCCCGAGGCGTATGTGTAGTGAAACCATGTATGATCGTGTGAGAAATGTGGAAATCCGCAAAGAACGCAGGGCTGATGTAAACCTAACGGAAAGGGACCATTAGATGGTTTGGACATGTAGAGCGAATGAACGAAGAAAGTAGTGTAAGTAGAATATGTGAATGGTAGAAGAAGTCGGGGACGCCCGAAGAAGACATGCCACGATCAAGTGAACCAGACACTCGAGAATGACCATGTCAAAAGTCAGAATAATAGAAGAGTATGTATGAGACGATGTATGAATGTGAGTGAGGAAAAGAGTGTGTGCCAAGGCCGAGTTGTTTGGCGGTTGGTCCTCTCTGCCTACCCCTGCAAGGAAACGGCGTGATGGTTAGTTAGTTAGTTAGTTATCTATTATAACACATATATATACAAACTAACGAAACATCTAGCAAATATGAATTAATTGAAGCAGTGCATAACTTAACCATTGACCATTTATAGACAGTGGGGAAGCGAACATTAAATGACTTGGGATAATTATCTTAAACGGTTCGTACATTATGGGATAATTACGAGGAAGCTTCTAGTAAGCAAATTAATATCATCCGGCTTACCGCGTACAGAGGTTTTGAATAAAGGGTTTCCTTTCATAATCAATAAAATTAAAACTCAGTTTCACTATATATGAAAAATGTTATTATTTTATTATAACGGATAAAAAAAACTGAGGAACGGTTGGGTGACCTTTTTCACACAAAACTTAAATTTGAATTCGGGGGCAAAATATTAGACCAAACGAAAATTTTTTTTAAATTAAAAGATGAAGTGATTTTTTTTCACATTAGCTCCACAAAAAAGGCCCTGAGCAAAATATTTCCAGGAGGGACTAGGTCATCTGTAAGATATCTATATATCAACTTTATGCATTTGAAGTGAAATAACACTAAACTGCGCAATATAAGTATTACTTTATCGAACAGTATTAATAAGCTAACGTATGCGTGTTTGAATTTTAGAACCCAGCTTTGAGTGCATATCTGACGCCACGCCATACGCGCCGTGCCACAAATAACATCTGTGTCATACTTTGTCTCAGTGACTAGCTACACTGGATGACAGTGGATCCGAGGAACGGGCTATTTTTGGGACCAGTTCCTATTGGATTTATAAAATGGTCACCAACACTAACTGGGCGAAGCTGAACCAAAAGCCGCCCGCAGGGCCTAGCAGTAAAAACCTAAGGAGCGGGTTTTTAACAGCTATTTATTATTATTACTATTATGCATTAATTTCTTTGGATGATTTATAAAGGCAAGAGAGAAGTTTTGAACGCACCACCCCAATCTACAAGCCCATATTGCAATGCAGATTAAGGAATAATAGATGGTTCTTAAGGCGCGGCTTCCCGCATTTCTACCGATTTATTACATATTTTCTTATACTGTAAGTTTTAAAGCTCTCCAAAAATGTACGTTAATTCTTGAAGATAATATTTATACATTCCCCACGCCGAAACGGCAATTTTACGTAATTCCCCCGATAGAAAAAAATCGCAAAGTTTGCTCCGGAAATGATTATAAACACTTTTTTTTCGGTTTTTTTACAAGTTTTGTGTATGAAAAAATTTACAGTATTTTGTAAAATACTATTTCAGACAATCCCTATCAGATTTTTGCTCTATTTTAAAAGAGTCGTGCTTTATTAAACATTTTCACAGTTACACCGCCCCTTAATTGTCAAAAATTTAAAATGTACAATATTCTAATAAAAATGTACAATAATTTTCTTAACCTTTCTACCACTGCAGTGATTTGTAAGTTCCACTTTATGTTACTATCTATAATTACACCGAGGTATTTTACTTTAGTTTTAATGGTTATTGCGGAAGTTAGGTTTCCATACGGTGATAAGCAAGCTCTAGCATGCCTAAAAATCAGTACCTACCTACGACGTGTTTGCGGTCATCATTTTTTATCAAAGTCTACAATTTGGTTGGCGGGTATGGGTGCCGCCGCTCCGGGAAGCATTTATTGGATAACCAACACCTCTGCCTTAGGTCACCACAAGAGGTTCGCTACGTTTGGTGACTTAGCAGGGGTGTCCGGGTTCATGGGGTTAGGTTTGTTCGGATCTTGGCGGCGGATGCGTCTGTCCACCAATTGCGACAGATGACAGATCGGGAGAGACTGGTTGAGGAAGATCTTTTGACCTTTCCAGCAGGACTCTCTCGGAACACTTCCACCGCAATGGGAGGAAAGATACATACGTCCGTCACTCCTGGACACACTGACCCCCGATTCCTACCCACCCCTCATACATGTTTCCTTTCCAGAACTTCCTCTACTTCCTTTCCCTAAAAAGATCCTCCACACAGCATCCCCTAAGATAACATAGGCCCTGAGGAAAATTATTTTTCTCAGGGCCTCCTGTGTGGAGCTAACTAAAAAAAAACTTTAAAAAGTCTACGTAAAATAGTCTACTTAGGTACATGTGTTTTCAACTTTTTTTATTATATTACCAAAGATGATTGATCTCAAATTATTGTGGAGAGTCCTATCCGAAACAATTGTTGTTATGCTTTTAACAATTTTTTTTTATTAAAGTTTTCTCAAAAAACCTACTTTATTTCCTTTTCAATATCTTTTTTATATTACTAGTACAAAAGACGATTAAAGTTTGAATTAAGCTTTTAATTAAAGTCCTACTTTATACACATCTACTGGATCTGCCGGATCTGCCCTGATGATGGACACTGCAACACTGTCCAAAACGTTGGCTATAGAAGGAGGTAGCGCAACACGGCATAACACCCCAAAAACAAATAGCGAAAATCCTGCTTTACAGATCAAATTGATGGTCACCCTCAATCGTCCTTGCCCAATCCGGACTGCCACGCAGTTGGTGATCGTGGGCAGCCGCATCCGCCACCAAGATCTGGACATACCTCACCCCGTGATTCCGCTCATCCCTGCTATGTCACCAAACGTAGCGAACCTCTTGGGTGACCTATGATAGAAGTGTTTGTTATCCGATGAAGGGCGGCCGCGGCGGTACGCAAATTAACGTTTTGGTTTAAAGTATGGCTTTCCTAATTATTCGTGTGAGAAAACATTTTTTTATATATACTGACAATGAACCCGCAATCTGAACCAAATGAATACAAATAAGGTAAGATTTCTCAGTACAAACCAAAGAAAGATCATACAGATTTTAAGACAAAAATACATAGAAACGTAAAAAAATCTTGTTTATCCAATGGGATAAATTGGTAACTCGGGAAAAAGGAGGTTTTTTTAAACTAAAATACATCAGATACGTTTTTTAGATTTTCACTTTGGGTTGTTATGCCGTGTTGCGCTACCTCCTTCTTTAGCCAACGTTTCGGAGAGCGTTGCAGTGTCCATCATCAAGTCGGATCTACCGGATCTGCCCTATTAATAACGAAAATAAAATACGTCTATTTTCAAGTGCCTTTTAATTTTTTTTGTTTGACTGAGTATTGAAACTTCCTACCTAGGAAAAAAGATTTTATTCTATTGTGACAATTTAGTTATTTTTATTTTCAAGAGGGTTTAACTCAAGGTTTCGGTTGGTTTTATTTTTGCAAGGATTTTTTGGCCATAGGGTAGTAATAATTATTATTCTTGTCATAGACAAAATGTCCAAGAACTGCGTAGAATCTAAAAAGATGGGGTGAAAGGGTTATATAACCGAGTTAGCATATCGGCCGTTTTTATTTGATATCCGGATTACGGAAATCCCTGAGGTAAAAATATTTAGCCTTTTGAAGTTATTTGACCCTCAGGCCGTCCATTTGCCCAACTCAACCATCTTCGATCTCACTATCACAGCCTTCATCTCCCACTCTACCACTTCCCTCTCCCATCCACCACCCAACTATGGGTTACCATATGAGACCAGAAATAAAATTTATTCCATCTTTTACGGATTTCTTCCTTTTATCTTTAAAAGCATTAGGGCTTTAACAAAATGCGTGTACATTTATAGAAAAAAATTAATCAATGTCGTAGTTTTTTTTTTTAATAAAGCAATAACTTTGTAAAGGCCACTTTTATTTTTTATATACTTTATGCCAACCGGGTCTTGCTACAACTGTAGTTTCTTCAGGACAGTATAATACTCTACTAAAGTTTAGTTACATGGGTTATAAATAAAATATATTCTGTATTCATAGTGCGTTGAAAAAAATGGGCTTGACTCCACCAGTGAAGGAAGTAGGATTAAGGGTAGATGGAGAATTGGAAGGTGAATGTTCTATGTAAATGGGAAACTACCTAAGTATTGGACCTTAGTTTAGATTTATTTGGTTGTTAATTACTTTGTTATTAATGTTTTTGGCTTTCCTTAGCTCTAGTGCTCATAAGTTATCCAATCTGACACCTATTCCGTTTTTATGCATTAAGGTATTGCCTGTGTTTTTATTAAATTTTTGGTCTATTTTAATGAAATGGTTCGCAAATTCGGATAACCATATTAAAAAAAAATGAATTTGATAAAATATAATTACCTACAATTTTTTTTCAACGCCTTTCTCACTGGGAAGTTCCTATGGCAAGACAAACGTAGGAGGAACGTAAATAATAAATATTATGCTAGAGTTACCTTTTTTATGTGAATACTTCACAGGAGTCGCAGCTGCTCCCGTCTGGAGCAAGTCAGGATATGGCATCCCCAATCGGGGTATGTTGTGAGGCTGAAGGCGGAAGGGAGGGGAAGAGGAAGGTGGGAAAGTATCTGGCTATTCAGAGCTGGTCACCAAACACGGCTAAAACCTATTCAAACAACTTTTCAATTCTGAATGGTGGTTCTTACACCAAGGTGGTACTGAGAGTGTCTTCCATTCCGGAGTGCCGCAAATGTACAATAATACAATAATTTAAATGAATTAATTGTGAAATAATAAAAAATAATCAAATAAAATTTATTTGCCCACGCCGGGGTTCCACCCCGCGACCTTCGGGTGCGCGTCAAGACCCTTACCCCCAGCCAGACTACGGATGCTACTACTACTAAAGTAAATGACTAAACATAGTAAAGTATTATTTTGCATTGCTCATTTTTCCCTGTGTAATTTTGAGTTCTCCAATAAATTTCTAATAAAATAGATTTTTTTTTTTTTTAAAAGAAAGACAAACATTCCCGGGTTATGAATAAAATAACCCGACAATATTTGAAAATCTCCTACTACCACCACAGTAAGCCGAAAATGTTGCTTGAGTCGTGATGGAGGACTTAGCCAGCCGAGGAATCGAACACGGAACGCCTGGGTGGGACCCAAACGCGATGCCCACTCCAACCACTGACCGGTCTGATATTTTTACAATATTAATGTATTTTTCTTTTCTCTGAATGATCTACAGAATTAATCATCGTAACTTGTTGGGATTGTTATGTATTAAAATATAAAGAAAATATGTATAAAACGTTGAAGACAGTAAGACAATTCTTTGATGGAGAGTGCTTTGATCTCTAAACTTTCATTATTTCTGTTTACAAATGAACACAGATAATGTAATTGCATTGCTATTGCTGATTTACTAGTACATACCTTCACTACGTCACTAATGCTTCGTGCTTCGGAAGGATCTGTTTTTTTTTACTTCTTTCATACATATGAATTAAAAGGGAATAACTAGACACAATCAGAAATATGTTACTTTTAAAGCAAATTTTAAACGCGTCGAGTCTTTTCTACCAAAAATACATAAATTGATTTCGAAATATTGTTATTTTATCTAGTAAAGAAATTTTTGAATTTTGAAAAAATATGTTTAATTTAATTATTATAACGTTATACCGTTGGTCGTTGGCAGATTTGTTAATTTTTTAAACAAAATATTGTATTATACATTTAATTATTTTAAATCTTATAATCATGCAGTAAAATAAATCAAAAAATTATCAGGGAAAGCTACTTTTCAGAATTTTAATTTTAGTTCAAATAAAATGGTTAAAAAAATCCGCTCACCTGTTTTCTGTTTATTAACGGTCTTATCAACTGATGTGTTTCTAATTTTTACACACTTTTTATCTTTATACTTTATTGAAAAATAATAAATCTTCTTATTTTTAATTTGATGAGTAAAACCCCAAATTGTAATAAAGAATTAATTAATAAAAAAATAAAAATATATATATATCTTTGCATAGACTTGTGTATTAGACTTGCAGAAAAGTCAATAGATATCGCATATTAAATAAAAAATTAATTATCGAATTCACTATCTAGATAGCATTTAGTTCTGGTTGAATCTTGGAATCATTCTTAAAGATAGCATCCAATAAAAACGTGCGTTAAGAAAATGAAGATAATGTTGGCAGTTCTTGGTCGAAGAATGATACAATTACATATGACCGAATTAGCTCAGTTGGTAGAGCACTGACCCGGCAAGTCCCAGATGTGACCGTATCCTTATCTGATTTTTCTGTTTCAGATTTTCGATTAAGTTTCGCTAATATTGTCTCCATTAATTATAAAAAAAAATCAGTTTGTCTATTTATGTACAGTCTTACAAACTAATGTATTTCAGATTTTTTACACGTTTATTTTGCTTGGACCTTATTGAAAAATTATAAATACTTACGATCGAAAAATAATTACAAACAGTACACAATTTTAATAATTTTATTATGACCCGTTTGAGCAATTGTAAAAGCAAATTTAAATGAAATAAAACCGATAGAGCGTTATAAAATATATGAGAATAATCAATCTTTCTCAACGGAACCGCCCTGTACAGGTTGCAATGGTACGATCGCAAGATTATCTTTCGACGAATTTTAATTCTTGGCCGCTGATTAATGGGACTTAATATTAAATTCTACACCGTTTGATTCTGACAACAATAAAAGGTGGACTAACTTCGAGAAATGTAAATAAAATTGAAATAATTTACTTTTTAATTAATATTAGGTTAAAAATTAAAAATCTTGAAAATATTAAAATTTTGATGATTCCGTAGCAACCCTGTCAGGTCCGATCCCTTCAGTTCCGGTATCAGGTGTGCGGGTAGAACGGGAAGAACGGGAGAGCACGATGAGTAAGAGACACTCTAGTCCCTCAACCCGAAGGACTGTGACCTCTAGCTGAGCGGACATAACCACATAAATCGAAAGCACCCCCGACCGTAATAATTCTCCATTTTAGTACCTTTTGTCTTCTGTAGGGTCAGCCGGACGTTTACCTCAATACCCATTTGTCGAAGACGATCGCTTCCGAGGCAAAACAACACAATTGGAAGCTTTTGATATGGTGCTTTTATTATTTCATTTGTTACCGTGATACACCAACTAATTCGTGTCTTCCACTGTTCCCGTTTCCATCCCCGACCGTAATTTTGATAAAGGGGGATCATTTGTTTTGCAAGTAGAACAGAATGTGTGAGATTGTTGGTTTTACCGTTGTTGTGTTGTGGATTTGTATTTATTAATACCTACCTGTTTATTCTGACACAAGGTGCGCGAATGTTGAGTAAAACAGTAGATGCGTTTCATTCAAACATTTTATTTTACTTCAGAATGAAATTTAAATTTAATGTAATAAAACGAAAACGCATTGAAAACTTTTAAATGGGTACTCAAATTCAATCATAGTGGACACTTTCTGTCGATTTCTCGTTAATGCTATACAAGTAGACGTAAGCAAGACAAAATAATGTTTCACAGTGACGTTCCGCAACGACATGTACTCGTACATTGTGCAATAGCATAGAGCGACATTTAAAAAATTTAAATGTCAGTATTGTAATAGTGGAGAAAAGATGCCTTCCTTATATCATCCACATTCTTGTAAACATACTTAAAAAAATCAACATTTTTGTCTTTTTTTTATTTTATTTTATTTTATTTTATTTTTTTATTTGATTCACCTGATTTATACATGTGTGTTACATATTTGACTAATGTGGGCCTCACTGGGTGCTTTACCCGTGCTGAGGACCTCATTTTTCAGTTTGATATGATTTTTATTTTTTTATTTAAGATACATATAAAATAAAAACTAAAGAAAAAAGAGACTCAACAATAACACATGAGAATTGAAAGAAAGAAAATAGAGCAAAACAAAATAGAGTAAAATATCACTAAAATAAAACAATAGAATAAAACTATATAAATAGGATGGATACATATAAACCGATAGTGAAATTAAAAGGTTTTATATATTAGTGAGTATTGCAATGGTGTTTATGTCTATGTGTTTTTATTTTTATTTTTTTTTTTTTTATGTTGTGCTTTTTTTGTAAAGTTGTCTTTTTTGGTCTTTAATCCAACTTTTAATTTTGAGTGTGAAAAGTTTTTTGTTTTCTTCTTTTTTTAAATCGAGTGAAAGGTGGTTGAATGCTTTTATTGCCTGGTATTTGTGGTGTCATTGTCCAAAGCTTGTGTTTATCGTCGGTGTTTTTAAGTTTTGTATGTATGCTTGTCTAACTGGTCTATTAATGGTTTGTGTTTGTTGGAGTTTGTGTTTTTGGTCAAAGATATAGTTAAGAAGTGTTTTTATGTATAATTGTCGTATATCAAGTCCGTCGAACATGTTGAATATTTGGTCTGTGTCAGTCATTCTGTGTTTTTTTAGTATAATCTTTAAGATGGTTCTCTGTGTGGTTTCCATATGAGCAATAGCTGAGTTTGTTGCTCCTCCCCAAACAATGATTCCATATTCTATTATAGATTGGCAGAGTGCAAAATATATTGTTTTCATTTGTTTTAGTTTGTATATGTTTCTTATGGTTAGGAAAAGATGAGTTGTTTTGAGGAGTTTATTGGTGATATGATTTATATGATGTGTCCATTTGAGATTATGATCAATTATGATTCCTAGATATTTTATTTGGTCTGTTTTTACTATAGCAGGGCAGTCGCAGTTTTTGGTGTTTAAACAATCGTGTATTTTTATGGTGTTTGTTTTATTTGTTGGCTGTCCCGTGCTATTTATACTGTATGTTGTGAATTTTGTTTTCGATATATTTAATGTAAGTATGTTTGTGTCTAACCATGTTTTCACTCGCGTGATTCCTAATTCTGCTGTATTATACACATTGTTCCAGTCTTTAGATTTGAAGAGTAATACTGTGTCGTCCGCATAACTAATTATTTCTCCGTCTATTTCCAAATTACAGAGTTCATTTTACCCGGCAACGTCGATTTATTAATGCATAAATCATAGATACGCATTTTTTCACAAAATCCCTCAAAACTGGCCGAAAATATTATTATTATGTTAAAATTACAATACTTTGATTGAACGTTAGTATGGCGAAATTAGATAATATGAGAATTTCTGAGCGCAGGGGAAGCAAACCGGCTAACATCGTGCGATTGCTTTGCATCACTATTTTCGTTGAAGCCACACAGTATCCTGTAAGATGCCGCAGGTCCTGAGGAAAATATTTTCCTCAGGGTCTTCTTTGTGGAGCTAATGTAAAAAAAGTCTATTACTCTGGAACGTGTCGCAAATATGCTACATATTATTTCAAATTTAGAGATTGTGAAAATACCACAAATTGATCAAATAAAATTCACTAGTGGACACCGGGATTTGAACCCGCGACAACCGGATTGCTAGTCGAGAACCTCACCCGTCGATCACGGAAGCCATCCTTTTATAATATATATAATAAGTTGATAGGTTTAATTCCTTTTAATTAATTTCTAAATAAAACACTTGTGTTGCTGATTTTTCTTTTTTTATTTTTCTTTTTCTGATTCATAAATCTTTTTTTGTTGACCATATGTTCATACTTGTTTACTTCATTAAACAAATCTACAGTATCTTGTAATCCTTCTCTATCGATCTTGTTAAGTATGAATTCTGGTAGTCCGGAAGCAACAAGATCTATCAAAGTACCGGTGTCAATTGATCTTCTCACATCCAATAGAAGTTTTTCTTTTCTCATAGCATAATCCAACAGAGAACCATCTTTGTATCTAAATGATAGTGCGTATGTGACAGGGTTCCATCCTTTGTTTGCAAATGATTCACAGAATTTGTTTTTCCATGTTGACCACTCTGAGTTCATTGTTAGTTTTATAATCATGGAACTGTACCAGTCTATACAAGATTTATCCATGAACAATCTGAGTATTTCTATTTTTTTTTCATCCATGGTCACATCAAACCGCAAACATTCTTTTTCAAATACTTCCATCCACTGGCTTGCATTTGTATTTTTAGTGCAGAATTTTTCTATAACAAACTTCTCAGCAATGTTTTTTAAGCTCTGTTGCTTATCTTCCATTAACTTTTCAATTAATTTTCCTAATGCATCTTCTTTTTGATGTACTTGTAAACTTTTTTCGTCCAATTCTTCGAGGTATTGGTCTCCAAACTGTAGGTTTCCATCTTCGTCTACATATGTTTTTTTTAGTTCTTCTGTCATGGTTAACCAGACTCTTCTAACCTGGTATCTTTTTTTCAAACTATTTTTTATTTTTCCAAAAGCACTAGTTTTCATTATCTCCTCGTGATAGCTGGCGGATCGTAGCATTTCTGGTATTGTAAACACTTTTTCATCACTTGTGACTATTTTTGTAATGCTAATAATATTTGACCTGCCATCGCCTCCAGGTAATAGCGTAAATTCGAATTGAATTTTCTCCATTTTAGGTTTAAAACGAAATGTCGTTTTATAATAAGTTTATAGGTTTAATTCCTTTTTATTAATTTCTAAATAAAACACTTGTGTTGCAAAGTTTTTTTTAACTAAGAAACGACATTTATGTTTATTAATATCACTTTGAATGGTTTTTTTCTAAAAATCAAATAATAGAATAACAAAACAAATGACAATCGATGATTGCATTCTAATTGACATTATAGGATTCAAATTTAAAGGGAATATATTTCCTTTACATATATATATATTGTTTTAATTTTAAAGAACCTATTGTCAAGTAAAGTAAGTTTTCGTGATTTTTAAAGGGTCTGCACTTTTTAGTTAAGAAGTAATTATTTTTCAATACTTCAATTATAATATCCCGTAATTTTTGACGGGTCTGCGTTAGTATCACCACAAACACATCAGATTTGTATTTTGATCTGTGAAAAATATTCCTCATAAAACCCAATCGCATACATTTTGTGTTTATCTTTTCGGTGATTCGTGAGTTTAGGAACAAAAAACTGCCGGTCTTTTATTTTTATCATTTCCTATAAAACGAAATGGAGAGCTCTGAATAGTACGCAAGGCCAACGTAAGCATCATGAATAAGATTAAAAAAGGACGTATTTATGGTTTGGACACGTAGAGCGGATGGACGGAGAATGGAGTGTAAAGATGGTGTACTAAGATGGGGAAATCGTTGTACGGATTCAAAGACGTTACTGAAAGAATTAGTGAAATTAGTGAATTAAGAATTATTTCAGAAATTGGACGATAAGTACTAGTGTTATAAGTTTTAAACACCAATGAAGGAATATTTGTTTATTATTTTTATTGTAAATACAGCACAAGAGTTCCAAGTACTCCGAACCGTATGGAGCCAGATGGATTGCATCTGAGCCAGATTGGATGCAGCCAAACACAAAAGATAAACCATTCATCCGATTGCGGTGAAACTTTGGGGATTTGATGTGTGCATGCCTGCGATGGTTTCTATATTCTCGTACAATGATAACTCTGGTGTCATGAAATTATGTGTTGCTAACTTCGGGGATTTGATGTGTGCATGCCCGCGATGGTTTCTGTATACAATGGTGAGTTCTGGCATCATGACATTATGCATTGCTAACCGTTCATCCGATTGCGGTGAGTGAGTGAGTGAGTAAGTGAATAAATGAATGAATGAATGAGTTAATGAATTAATGGATCATCAGTGAATGAAATAATGCATGAATGAATTAATGAATCAGTGGTATTTCCACCCAATACCATGCGAGCGAAGCCGCGGGTAAAAGCTAGTAAATAAATAAAAAATAAAATAAATGAGTGTTTCAGGCTGACAATTATTGCTTGTAATAATTGTTAAATAAAAAATACATTCCACAAGTATAGAAGCCGCCCGCTGCGTCGCCTCCCGCTCGTAACAACGTGAGCGCCGGCCAGGATTGCTGAACCCCAGGAAGCCCCTGACGCCCCTGTTCGCACCAGCTCAGTGCAATGCCGCCCGCTGCGTCGCCTCCCGCTCGTAACAACGTGAGCGCCGGCCAGGATTGCTGAACCCCAGGAAGCCCCTGACGCCCCTGTTCGCACCAGCTCAGTGCAATGGCCCTGCCACCCGCTGCGTCGCCTCCCGCTCGTAACAACGTGAGCGCCGGCCAGGATTGCTGAACCCCAGGAAGCCCCTGACGCCCCTGTTCGCACCAGCTCAGTGCAATGCCGCCCGCTGCGTCGCCTCCCGCTCGTAACAACGTGAGCGCCGGCCAGGATTGCTGAACCCCAGGAAGCCCCTGACGCTCCTGTTCGCACCAGCCCAGTGCGCTGGCCCGACACCTGCCGTGCCGCCCGCTGCTTTGCCGCTGTTCACACGTGAGCCTTCCTAATACCCCCCCCCTCTAGTTATTTGTGAGCCATTTAGATTCTCAGCCCAAATCACCTCTTCCTTGGCACCCGCCAGTCAGGACTTAAACTGAGCTATTGTCTTGCACTACCTTGCTTATTGTCAATAAACCTGTCTATACCAACTACCTGTTTCACTGGATATTGCCTGTAGAGAGACCGTACCCCCCCGAGACGAAGTTCGCATACTCAGAAGCTGCCGTCGGCACCCCCCTGTATCACTGATATAAATAGGTAATACGTAACAACTGTTATCATCCTGCGCCATTTTTTTTTGTATTTAAAAGGTCCCCGTTAAACGTCGATTCTAGGTAAGCTTCTGCTTTCTATTTTTTTTTTTTGTGAGTAATCGACATTGCTGGGTTACGAATAACCTTTTTTACATTAGCTCCACACAGGGGGCCCTGAGGGAAATAATGCCCCTCGGGGCCTATGTCATCTTTGGGGATACTGTGTGGAAGGTCTTTTTAGGTAAAGGAAAGAGTGGAAGTTCTGGAATGGAAAAAAGGTATTTGTTTGTTTGTTTACGCCTTGATGGCTTTTACATGTAAAGTGATTGTACTACCACCACAGAAAGCGGAAAATATTGCTTGTGTCGTTATGGACGACTTAGCCAGCCGACGAATTGCACCCACTGAAAAATTACATAAAACAACCAAACCTTAGTAGATAAATCGTTATGTATTATAAACCCAAAAAGACCACTCTCAATAAAAACTTGGATAACTTCTGATACCTATATTAGAAAATATTTTTTAAAAAGATTCACTGTACAGAAGGTGGAAAAATTCTTCTACCAATACATTTTTTGAACTAGAATATAACACTTTCAGAAATAATCATTAAATGTAAGTCTACCTTTTTTAAGAATAAATTAAAAAGTTATTTCGGAGATACAAAAAAAACTTGGGATAAGGTAAATAAATTATTAGGACGCAAGTCTAAAAGTAGTTGTGACGATAAATCTCAAAATATATGACACGCATAATGAAGAAACTGTAGCAAATAATTTTGTTGAATATTTTACGAGCAGTGTTAGCTTTATGATACATATGTAAATGTGATTATATAGCATCGACTGTCAGACCGACAGAAGTGCAATATAGTATGTACCTACCAAGAGCTACCTGCGAAGAAATCAATATTATTGTTAGCAAACTAAACAATTCAACAATCCAGGGATTGATAACATTCGAATGTTTTGACATTAAGAAATATACTAATATTTTAGGGCCTGTTATAACTCATTTTATCAATATAATTTTAGCACAAGCAGTGATTCCAGATGAACTTAGCATCGTTAGACCAATTTACAAATGCGGCAAACATGCAGATGTACAAAATTATAGGCCGATTAGCATTTTGCCAGCCCCAGAAAAAATATATAACAAATATATAAAATCCTTGCTAGATGCCAACCAGTATGGTTTTCAAAAGAAAAAAAGTACAGAAATGTTGCTTCAGGAATTTTCAATCAAGAATTAAATTTTAAAAAACATTTGTTGGTTTTATTCGTAGATAAATCGAAGGCGTTTGATACTCTTGATACAAATAAACTTTTAGAAACAATGAAGGCAATAGGAATTCGAGGAAAGCTACTACTTAAAAAAAATATTATCGGATCGACAAATAACAGTACAAAGTCTAAACAAATTTAGCAAAATAAAATATGTTTCAACAGGTGTTGTAGAGGGGTCAATTTTAGGGCCAACCCTGTTTAATATTTATGTCTCAATTATGAGTAAATTCTTTTCATTCGTTAAACATTTTGTGTACGCAGACGATTCGGCACTCGTAATATCACAGGAGAACCTGATTACTGCAATGAACCTTATGCAGCATGATTTTATTGCTCTCCTAAAATGATCTCACGACGCTGTTCTCATAATAAATGCCAAAAAATTAATATTATACACATAAGATCTCCATACGCCTGATATAATGTAATCCCTTCGTTGTATACACATACATTTGACTGCGTACACAAAAATGTTGCACAGCCCTGTTCATGTGAAACCATTGATTTTGTCAAAAATTTGGGTGATACTATTGACTGCTACATGAAATGCGATGTACACATTACTAATGTTAGTAAACGTCTACTATCTATTGTGGGTAGAAGCTATAAAATAATATATTCTAAAATTAATCT
This sequence comes from Limnephilus rhombicus, assembly GCA_929108145.2. NCBI lineage: Eukaryota > Metazoa > Arthropoda > Insecta > Trichoptera > Limnephilidae > Limnephilus > Limnephilus rhombicus. The sequence goes on from OV815278.1 coordinate 41,548,291, forward strand.
ACCTATCTCTGGTAGAACCCACAATCCGTTATGGAATCCCTTGTTGGGGACATTCTTGTAAAACTAATATAAGTTATATCCAAACATTACAAAACTCCCTTACAGAATTGTCAATCCATAAATATACTAATGCACACAGAAGCAACACTAAATTAACATACAAGTATCTGAATATTTAACCTGTCAGAGGATTATTATTTTATAATATTGTATATTGTCTGATTCCTTGTATAGGGAAAGAGTTTTCCATAAACATAATACAAGATTCACTAAAATGAAGAATTGGTGGTTCCGAAATGCACTAATAAATACGGTAAATGAACCTTAAACTATATTGTTTTCGGAATATTTAATAAACTACCAATTGTAACGTTTGCTGCTAGCGGTGTGTCTCTAGTCGCAAATTTCGCATGGTCTTGTTGGCTGCATTGTACACAGAATAGGGCACGCGTGGCTCGGGCGAGCGAGGAGAAGGTCGGCCGCTCAGTTGACGGAATTACCGCGGGTCGGGAGGTTGTGCTTGTGGAACGGGCTGTCATTGTGCTGGGACCTATCATCATCATCGAACTTCAGAATGTGAGATTTAAATTAGTCATTTAAACAGATCGAGATTTTGTTTTAGCTATTTATAGAGATTACTGAGTTTAAAATATGTATCGTTTATTCAATACAGGCGCCCATCAGTTTAATCTTACAATTTCAATAACATATTAGATTCATATTGACACGTGTTGAGAATTCACGATCATTTGCAGCTGGAACGAACAATCTTATCCAGCCACCCCTGATGATTACATTTATTTTGTTATTTTAGAGTCTCAATGCTAAATTTAGAATGTTCCCAAGGGCAGGGCTTGGATTTTTAAATAAATTATTCAATGTTTTCCGACATGGTATTTTTATTACATATCTACCCACATTGCCTTGCTTGTTTTATCTAAGATTAGAATACTCTTCACATTGATGGATGTCCAACCTTGGTGGGTAATAAATAAAGGTAAATATAATATGTCACACAATGACAATTAAAAACATAAACGTTTTTACAGCTAAAGTCAAATATAATCTCAGGAAATGGCTATTATGATGATATATATTGATGCCCTAACGTAGACCTTTTTTCCTAATTAGAATTCACATTCCAAGGAAATGGAAAATCATTATAAATTTGTATTACCTTATTTATATTAAACTATAGAAGTACATGTTGATTATATTCATTTGTTCATATTAAATTCAATTGTCCTTGTTTGTTACACTTGAATTTAATACGCACATTGATTCAATCACTGATAGATTGTTACACATGTTGGGTTTCATACTAAGTCTGAGTAAATTATTTAAAAATCCACATACTCTAGTAATGCTTTACTAATCACTAGTCAGAAGTACACTGGAATTTGCATCGCCTGTCTGGAATCCCAAATACACCCAATACGTCAATAATATAGAGCGCATACAAAATAAATTTATTAAGTACCTCGGTTATAAATACAACAATAATTATATCTGCACTCTCCAATCCCTAAAATCCAGGCGAACGGTAGCTGACATGACATTTCTCCATAAAATAATACATAACGAAATAGACTGGCCAGAACTTCTATCCCAAAAAAATTTTAACATCCCATTTAAAAGAACTCGATACACCAACCTTTTTTACACAACCACTGACAATACGAACGCTGCAGCCAACTCCCCCATTTCTCGCATCCTTCAAATCTATACTACTTTTCTTGTACTACTTTTTCTTTATACATTCCTACATACTGGTTACCATTGTACCATGTTATTGGAAAAATTTTGTCATTATGTACCTTCTGACAAACTACAAAAGTAATTTAGCAGGTTTGAATGTTAATAAATAAAAAATAAAAATATTGCGTGAACCGCATTTACGACGCCAATCTATTTTATTTTAATCTAATTTGCAATTTATAAATTTTCACCCAAGGCATTGCTCTAATATTAAAAAAAAAACTTTTCCGACAATTCTGTATTATTATTGACAAGCGAGTTCCCGGCATGCATGCTATGCACCTAATAACGAAATAATTTCTCCCTGCGTGTCCTTTCCCATTCGTTCCGTTCCCCTTAAGCCTCCCATTCCTCTCCCGCGTCCCCTCCCCCTTACGCCTTCCCACTCTGCCTTCTCCGCCTTCCCTCTTCCCACTCGAGTTCCCCTCCCGCATTTCATATATTATATTCAGTCCCAGTTCAAACAGCTCGCGTGCCACCTATTGCAATTTAAAAAAAAAAATTAAAATGCCGGAGCTCACCAGTATATATAGAAACCATCGCGGGCATGCACACATCAAATCCCCAAAGTTTCATCGCAATCGGATGAATGGTTAGCAACGCATAATTTCATGAAACCAGAGTTATCATTGTGTATAGAAACCCTAAAAGTTTCACCGCAATCGGATGAATGGTTTATCTTATGTGTTTTCCACCGTCCATCTGGCTCCATACGGTGCGGAGCAGTTGGAACTATTGTACTGTATTTACAATAAAACAATGAAAACAATATTCCTTTATTGATGTTCAAAACTTATAGTTCATTAACTTGTGAAAAATCTATCTCAACTACATTTTAATATTGTCTAAAAGACTACTGGATTTTTCTTTCTGATGTTTTCCGCGAATGGAAACAATATCGACGCATTCCTCTTCTAAGGGTTTCGTTTTCCGATAAAACGAATGAAATATTAGATTTCCTTATTCAACGTCCTATCAAATTTAAGGTTTATTATTTACTGAAGGGGGGTGAATTCTGTAGAGTGTAGAGGATGGGGAAATTAACGAAGCGAGGTAATTTAATTGTTCACAAAATTTTAATTCTAAAATGGTTTAATTTTAAGGCAAAGTAATGATCGAAAAAGGTAAGTAATTTTTTTTAGTCAATAACATGAAATTTACGGAAGTTTGTACATTTTAATTTTATTATTGACGTTTTATAGCTATCTAGCTGATGTCTCCAGCATTGCCCGGGCTTTACGTAGATTTTTCGAAATCAGTTGAAGAAAGTAATTATCTCCTTATTTTGAATACCCAGTGTGCAAAATTTCATCAAAAAGTGTCAAAATTCTGCTGGTGGGATGGGAAAAGATAACGGGGTGACTTGACGAAATCTTTTGTAGATGGTCTCATGGAGTGGAATACACTCTCAGTATCGCCCTAGTGTAAGACCATCAGTCAGAATTGAAACTTTGGTTGAAATGGCTTGAGTCGTGGTTGGTGACTAGATCTGAATAGTTAGTTACTTCTCTTCATCTTCCTTTTTCTCATCTACTTCCCCTTCCCACTACCTTCAACATCATAGCATACCCCAATAAGGGGTGTCATAGTCTCACTGGCTCCAGACAGGAGCAGTTGGAAATCTTGTGAGGTATTCACACAAAAAAAAATCCTATTATTTGAAGATCAATTGTGCAAGATCTCATTTCTCGAAATAAAACCGTAGATTTTTATAAAAATCAAATCCCCGCCGCCCGACACTTACAATCTTCTTTAGATAAATAGATAAATTGTGCATGTAGATAGAATGTCAAAGATTATGAGAGTTCATCGGCATTTTGAGTACCTGCACATATTTTTAAAAAATGTGTTTATTCTTTGTTAGTTCCATTATATTAGAGCTCATAGAAAGCGTATTACTTCTTTAATATTGCATATTTGCCCATTTAACCTTTTTTACAATAAATTTGAGAGTGAACTGTTATAAATCAGAATTCACTAATAGCCGTTTAAACTAATCAAAATTGAAGGAAAATGGAGGTGAGCCGAAGCGTAAAATATTTTGAACATGTTAAAACAGACAGACGACCTGAAAGCTATCGAGGACATGAAAAGAAAAAGAAGAGCGATATCCGTTAGAGAAGGTATGCTGTCAAAGCATTTTCACTCTTGCAGTACTAACGTCAAAAGAGTACCATTCAACGCATTCTGCAGATCGTTGTGTATGTCAGAAAAGTGGGTAAATTATTCTGCATCCAAACAGCATAAGCATAAAGTTGCTTACAGTACTGTTCTGTTCCTGTTCCTGTATACTGTTCCGCCTATCTAGATACGGACTCGTCACGGAAATGTTCCTGGAGGGACGAGTGCACTCTTTCAGTGTACTTCTCCGCCACCGCAGGGTAAGCTTATGGTGCAGACTACGCCATAAGCTTCCGTCATTCCATTCCGCCAAAATACCATCATCACTGCCATGGTCGCCTGGACCCTTGCTCCCCCGATGGCCTGACGGGATACGGTCAAATATCCCCCATAAAAAGATATTCGCATACTTTTTTGCATTGCAATATATTTTTCACTTTTTTGTATTACATTATAATTTTCACTTTTTTCTGTTTCTATTCTATTCTATTGTATTGTTAATATGTATGTTTTGTTATTTTGTCAACTTTTGTATTACTTACATTGTAATTTTCACTTTTTCTGTTTCTGTTCTATTCGTATTGCTTATTTTGTTCATATGTATTGTTATTTTGTCCATTTTTGTATTACATTTTTCACTTTTTTCTGTTTCTATTCAATCCTATTGTTTTGTTTTGTTATGTTGTCCACTTTAGTGTAACATTATAATTTTAATTTTTTTCTGTTTCTATTCTACTCTATTGTATTGTTAATATGTAAGTTTTGTTATTTTGTCCATTTTTGTATTACATTATAATTTTCACTTTTTTCTGTTTCTACTATTCTATTATATAATTAATATGTGTGTATTGTTATTTTGTCCATTTTTGTAGACATTTTATCGAAAAATAGAATGCATGGCATTGCACTACCCTGCATATTCTGGAATAAACTATGATGGTTATTATTTTTGTACTTAACCTAATTTTACCGAACCCTACGACAAATGTAATCAACATTATTATTATTTAGCTTTGCTCTAAAAAAAGGTGTTGGACGTATAAATTAATGTATAATTAATAGAATTTTTTTATTTAATGTACGAAAACGTGCACCATCGTACCATTATATTAAATAATAATAAAAAAAAATAATAATAATAACCACTTTTTCAGTGTATTTTTTTAAAACACGTTTTGGTTATATAGTATTTGTTCGTAACCTTCGACCAAGTATATCAAGTATACTAAGGATATACTTGGTCGAAGTTCGTAACAAATTTGTAAAATAGGTGTTTTTTCGCATCTTCTGTCTCAGTGCGTTATTTACATTAATATTTTATTTTTTATATGATTATATTAACACAGCAGGGTTAAAACGCCTTTTTTAAACCCTTTAGGTTCAAAATATTTTAAACTAAAAGTCCCAACAACAATTTGGGAGGCGGGGAAGGATACCTCCGTGCCGGGAGCCATTTATTGGATTATCAACAACCCTGCCATACTAAGTAGGGGTGCCCGGGTTCCAGAATGGGAGAGGCCGGTTGAGAGATACCAGCAGGATTCTCACGGATCATCGCCTTGTACCGCAGTGGGAGGGATAGGTTTATACATCCGTCACCCTTGAATACATTGACCCCCAGATCCCTACCCACCCGTCGTATCTTTTCCTTTCCAGACTTTCCTCTACTTCCTTTCTTAAAAAGACCCTCAACACATCATCCCCAAAGACGATATAGTGGGAATAATTTTCCTCAGGGCCTCTTGTGTGGAACTAACTTAGAAAAAAAAAATGTTTCCGCGGAATTCCACAGAATTTCTGAATAAGCTTCCAAGGTATTTTAAATGTGTTTTATGTATATTTTTATTTATTTTAGAAGTAGTTGTAAAAAGAGATACGTCTTTAACGACTTACACATCGTAACTTATTCGGTATTCGGTTTATTACGTACTAGCTTTTGCCCACGGCTTCGCACGCGCCACCCCCCCCCCCCTCACCGCCCCTATCCCTCTCCCCCCCCCCCAATCCCCTATCCCCCCCACGTACCCATCCACCCTCACCCACCCCTCCAAACCCGTTACATTCATTTTTCAAACTATCAAAGGGATCTCCTAAAGTAACCTAAACGAATAACCTAACAATAAACGTATAATAAATAATTTCATAACGCCAGAGCTTATTCCTAAGGACAGAGCTTACCAATATATATCACCTATAGTACTCGCAAATAATGTAGCGTTCTATTAGTGAAAGAATTTTTTTAATTAATTCAGTAGTTTTGTGTGAAAGAGTAACAAACATGCATCCATACAAACTTTCGCCTTTATAATATTAATAGGATTATGTAAGAAGGTAGTTTATCTTTCCTCCCAACAAACATTTCCAATTTTGAAAAGGATGATATTTAAATTCAAACAAAATTCAATGGAACCGGAGTTACAGACACAAACTGAAATTAGTTTTTTTGATATTTTGACAAAACTCCAGCAACTATGCGTAAAACCTACACCAACTGAAACATCAAACTTTTTCCTTTATAAATAAAACCACGTAATAATCTTAACCCCATTTTGCATTTCCATACTACGCCAACGATACAATAATATAACCCCTTTTAAACATTTCAAACAAACAAATTAAATAAAGATTAAGTCATCGAAATGAAGTAAATCCAAGTCGGGACTCCTAATGCGCCAAGTTATCCGCTGGCTGTAACGAGACCCGATCTTTTGTGTACACGTTCCGAATGTAGAGACTCGCTCTGGAGCACCCGCGCTAATTCCTCGGAAGAGCTTTTAATACGTGTGAGCACAATTCATTAATAATCCATTGTTTGCGAAGCGGAGTACACATTCCTGGCTTAAGGCTCCCTGCCAAGGAGTTAAGTGCAGACTGCAGGGCCTTCAGCAATAATCACTTCATTTCCGGCAGCCGATTTGCGTGAACCAACTATTTTAATTCAAATAACCGAATTTTTTTACATTGTTAATTTGGTAATTTTTCAAGGTTATTAAATTTGTTGGATATTTTATTTATTTTGTAATTTTATTTTGTTTAATTTTTTTTTACATTCGCTCCAAACAGGTGGCCCTGAAAAAAAATTCTCAGTAAATGTGTTCAGGGGTGATGGACGTATGAATCCATTTCTCCCACTGCGGAGCAAGGCGATGGGTCGAGAGGTCAAAAGGTCTCCCTAGACCAGTCTCTTCCGATCCGGCCTAGTAGGAGAATCGAAGTAGGTGGGCAAACGCATCCACCGGCAAGACCTTATCTCATAAACCCGATCACCCCTGCTAATAGACAAACCACACCCCCTATGCACCCGGGCACCCTTGCAAAGTCATGAAACGTAGCGAAACACTTGGGGCGACCGATGGTAAGGGTGTTGAAATCTCCGAACAAACGCATCCAAGAAAATGACAAAATAATTAATTCAACGATAATGCGAGTTCTGGAGTTCATTGAACATTGAGTTACAGACACACAACAGAAATCAGTGTTTTGAATATTTTTTTTACTATCTAATCATGACATATTATCGTACAAAATTATATGATTTTCTCGTTTAATTTTTCATCCCGGTAAAAATGCATGACTTTTAATAAGAATGTCTTAATATGTTTATTGAGTGTTGTTAAAACATGGGCAAAACAGTGGGTGGGTATATAATATAAAAACTGAATTTTTTTTATAAAATGAGGAAAAAAATTCGAGTGGAATATTTAGAAAACATAAAATAAAAATACCATAGCTAAGTATAGCTGATGGCCCTATGGAGACGGGAGTCGTTCAAATATACTCTATAAACAGCTATTTGCATAAATCTTCAAATTTAAAATTCTTCATTTCGATTCTGTTTTCATTTTACGTATGTACATATTGTTAATTCGTTCATTTTTTTAAAATTATTTTGAAACATGAAATGCATTGCATTACACTACCCCTGCATACATCCTGAAATAAACTATTATATCCAATAAACCCAATAACTAGTAGTTTTAATGTGCAGTTGTGTTTAACATCTTAAAAATATATTCCTTAGATATTAGTTTTCACAACGTTTGTAGTCATCGCACATTAATATTATTTCTTTCAATGATAGTATAAACGACAAAATATTTTAAAAAACATCGACCAAAGTCGAAATTGTTCCCAGGCCAACCACTGTGTAAAGCTCAAGTTCTTAATAGAGTTTGTGGTAACAGAGTCAGGGAGAAAATTAAGGGTTGATGCGAATGCGTGCAGAGAACTTCCCACCGTTCCTAATGCACTCGGGCGTGTAAGCCCCCGGCTTAGCGAAATGTTGACTAAGTTATCGGGAAATTTTCTTAAACGGTTCGGTCTCGGCTGGCTTACCTACTGTTTTACACGGTACCACTTTGCAAATGAAATATGATTATTTTTAGAGAACAATGTAAAGTTAAAGCAAATGATCTTTTTAAAAATTTATTTTCATAACGTCATGTCTATATGTTTTATTTAAAGATAAAAAGCTGTGCTTTTGTGTATGGGAGGAAGGTGTTATTTATTTAGTTATCAATGTATTTTTTAATTGGGTTTTGAATTCTTTGAAGCTATTATTAAAGAATTTTAAATTTTCTGGCTTTTTCGTTAGAAATTCGTTCCTAGTAGTAGTTCTGTTAGCCCAATGTCTTTTTTTTAAATGTCGGAATCAGTATCATGTATTTTTGCCGGAGATTGCTTTTCTAAAACGTATGGCTCTGTTTAAAATATGATCGGTCAGTTGCTGAGTGGGCATTGCGTTTGAGTACGATCCGGGCGTCACGTGTTCGATTCCTCGGTTGGCTAAGTCCTCCATCACGATACAAGCAATATTTTCCGCTTAGTGTGATGGTAGTAGGAGATTTTCAAACATTGTTGGGTTATTCGTAAACCGGGAAGGTTTGTATTTCTTTTAAAAAAAGTTCTATATATGGTAAATTGTAAAGTTGATACAGGAACGAAGTATTTAATTTTCTGACCTTAAATTTTTTAAATATAAATTTTGAAGGATGGACAGATAATTCTTGGATTTTATTTTAATCATTAGTTTTTGTGCAATGTACAGAGATTGTGTAGGGTTTAAAAGCACCTCCCCATTCTATCATACCATTTTGGATTATAGTGTCCAGAAAGAAAATTAAATAAAGTCTTAACGATGCAAATCAGCCATAATCGTTACATCTTCAGGGCAGATGAACAATTAAATTAAAGATTCCATGTATTTACTCGTATGTGTGCATTTTTTTAGTCTTCATTATGTGATGAATGCTAACCTTCAACCTACGAGAAGCCCACAAGGAATTTTTTTTTCTCCTTAATGCTATGTAGAGAATTCGGTACATTCGGCGACATCTGTCCGAGCAGTTGGGAATTATTACAGAGATCTGTATAAAGACTGAAGCGAGGGAAGCCCCGTATCATAATTGTCTCTAGAACAAAGAAAGTTTAAATTTTACCAATAAGGGATTGTGTAAAGCGATTAATAATAATCTGAACCAATCAGAGAAAATAGAGGCGTGTATAGGGTTAGTGGACTTTTATCAGATTGAGTGGCCTTGAATAAATTCTCACAGGAACGTAGGGTGAACGAACTGTATAATAAACAAACCTTTAGATAAAGGGTTGGAGGATTATTGGCCCCGGATCGTGTTTACATAAGGCGAGATCGAGAACTGGAGGTTTTGGGCGCCTAAAATTTAAATGGAAACAAAAAAATCTTAGACGGGAATGTTGAAAATAAATAACATCGATAAGGGGGCGGAAAACGTAACATGAATGGTCCCGGGGGACGATTTAATTAAAACCGACCTGGAATGATCGCAAAAAACGGGTGGAATCTCGGAAAATTTCAAAACTGAAGATAATAGCCTAGGAAAGGGGAAAACCCTATTTATATGGTGATGGAACGGTGAAATGAAGTAATTAGAACCAAATATCTCAAGAGAAAACTAATTGGAACTACTTGAATAGGTACCGATATAAGGATTACTCTGTTCTGACAACACCATTCACAACAAACAGGAGATTGAGAAAATTATATCTAAGACCGCAGTACATTTTGCTCACTCTGCTCATACTTGCTCACTCACTAATCGCAGGAAAAGATGCTTAACGTAGTCTGACGAAAGGAAAAATGGAAAATATACATAAAACAGTGGAAAATTATTGTTATCAATTCTAAATGAAGCGGAGATATTAGAAAGACGATTTTTAGAAGAAAATTTAATAAAAAGATGGTGGTTTCGTTGGGGGCATAGAGCATGGGAGAAAGTGGCTCGGTGTGCTAGTTGCAATCTCAAAGGAAATACAATTAGTATTGTTAAGTGTCTGGGGTCAAGTAACAATACCGGACAAATTACGGATGATTTTATTCAACAGAAATGGTCGTTTTATGTCATTTGTGCCGTTGAAAGGATCACATAATTGAGCTTGGTTACTGACAAAGTGGACGCAGGAAATGGTTGTCGACCACACATGTATTTTGTTTTCAAAAACAATGAAGATCCGAACATGCCTTTTATTTATACAAGGCCCATTAGCGATTAAAAAGGGCAATAAAAATTAACATTACTCTAACGTAATGTTTAGATTATAGGATTCCTGTAAAACTTGATTACAAATACATTAACAATGACTTATTACCAAAGTACATAAAATTTTTAAATAAATACATGTCAATGAGGAAATTTATGTGATTTCCTACGTGAGAGAGATGTTAGACTGATTTCGGTCTAAAACATGAGATAGGAGATTATCAGAGATTTGACAAAAGGTCGTATACGGAGGAACCGAATTTGGGTTTTTTCCTATGAAAGTCTGGGTGATCAGAAGTCATTTTCCTACGAAAGGAGAGCTCTAAGAAGTCTTTAAAACACCATGGTTTGATAAAAAACGGGGAGTTCGTTGGGAGAGTTCGTTGGGAGTTCGTTGAGAGTCCGTTGGCAGTTGGGATACAGACCGGGGTCCAGGAACAAACGTAAAACTCTTTATTAAAAGTTGAAATTTCTACAAGTGTTTGCAAAGGAGTAAATTCGGTATATAATCTCCCTTTTTAATTGAGGAATAAAAAAAAAATCCGTAAAGTGCTTAAAAATAATACTTCGTGAAAGTTCGGGTGTTTAGTTTTATAAAGAAAGTGTTTAAAGTCAGTAAATAAGAATTTAATAATATCCGGGTTTCTTTTACAACATATAGTAATTGACTTTCTAATATTTAACAAAAAAAATACAGTGTCTTAAAATAAATACTTTTATTTTTAAAACTAACTAAATGTGATGTAATAATTAAACTATAATTTTACTTTAAATTACTTAACATCGGTGAAATTAATAACAATAACAAATTGCTCGATTCATGGTTTTACGACAATAAGATGCCTTAAAATTTCATTGTGATTTAAATAACTAATTACAATAAACAAAAGTGATAATAATTCGAACACTTAGAAAACGTACGTATCTACGGTTATTAATTCTAAAGTGATATTAAAATATTAAGAATAAATAATAATTTACCTTATTCCGGATTTTAAAATTAAAACATCTGAATTGCAATTTGATAAATCATTTTTCGAATCGAATGAAATAAAAACAATAGTTAATACGAGGTTGAGAAACTAAGTGAAATACCGAAGTGAATCTTAAATAGACAGATATTTGAAGAGTTTTTTCATCATCAGAGTCATTTCTCAAGCAGACCGATAGGAATCCGTTAGCTAGGAAACAAAAAACGAAGCCTTGATCACAATGTCGTTGTCATAAAATTCCCGACTTGAAAAATTGTAATCGATCGAGGCTGGTAAGATTTAACCAATTATTAATTATTTTCAGAGACAAAGAAGAAAGGAACGAGCGGCATCACCATAAAATCAATCGGAGCTTTAAAGTTTGTCACTAACACACTGATAACAATTCTCACTTGCTCGAAAGTAGGTCAAATAGGAAATACCTGCTTTAGAAATACGCTAATTTATTATAGCTCATATAAAACGAATCGAGGCGCGTAGAACGTAATGAATGACTATTGAGGAATCCCCTTATTCTATATTTCGTATGCGGGAGTAACCGTGCGTCTTAAAATCAGGTCAAACAGGAAATACCTATTTAAAAATTAGGTTATACAAGTACTTGTTTTAGTTAGGTAGGTCAATTGTTTATTTAAGCGCGCATAAGGATACGGCGACATAAGATATCAGTTTGATTCGTAACCGAAATACCTATATTTCTCAAAACTAGGTTAAGCAAATTATACCTTAGTTGAAACTAGGTCATCCAGATACCCCTTAGGTTAGCAAAGTACCTGCTTAAACGACAAAGTTTGGGTAAAAACTAGGACAAATAAAATATAAAAGAATTAGTTAAACAATGAATCGTGTTTCAAAAGGACCATGACCGAAGAAATAAACAATCTCCAAAGTAGGTCAGTACACCGAAGGTCGTCTATGTGAAGTGTAAACAAATAAACCATAAAAAATGATGTATCTATCCCTTATCGTTCATTCGTTCATCGGAGTTAATTAACTATTGGCGCAATGTAATTAGGTATTACTCGGTGTGATAGAAATGCGCCTCTCAATCAATTTTAGGTACATTGGCATATTTGTAAAATAATAATAACAAAAATAATAATTTATTCCAGTATGTATGCAGGGGAAGTGCAATGCAATACATCCCATATTTTAAAATTACAAAATAAAGACAATAATAAGATGAGGGAAAAATAATTAACAACAACACATACATTAAATAAAACAAATACCTATTAGCTTCCTTTCACCAGCATGATTAGGGTATGTTTATATGACCTTCGATTGTGTATCTAAAATTCCGATTGGAGTTCAATGTCACCCATTGACACAGTCAACTAGATTCCATCAAAAAATAAATAAAACAAGGCATAAATGCCAAGGGACAAGTTTATCAATTATAGCTTACGACGAAATCTGCATTCAATACGTGAAAACAATATCGGCGTTAATTCACCCAATTCTAAACAACTTGATTATACTAGAGCGATCGCAAATAGGTAGCATTGATTCAGCGTTCAAAATTTCGCAAAGTAAAATACTGCGAATAGCTCCAAACTCAAAAAGAGCTCATCATAATTATTCAGGAGGTCATTGATTCAATGACAACATGATTTATTTCATTTTATAAATTTCTCTTATAAGAAGTAGGTATCCAGGAATCCATAATCATCCACAATCCTAAATACCTAACACACGAGGAACTAGTGACCTCATTTAAAAAACACTGGTGTTCAAATACTCATACAGTCCTAAATCCTGAATTTGCACACGTATCTAGACTTCAAGGCTTCTGTATGTGAGTATGAGCTATCCGGAAATGTAAGTGTCAACCTTTCTGGTCGGAGAGCTTTGATCTTGTGGCGGCATTGTCGAGGTGGGCATACGGGGAAGAGGAAGGACGTATGCGGACAGTACGCTGACGCGGCATTAAAGCTGCAGGTTATTTGCATACCGTAAGTCCTTGTCGAACCTGAAAGCAAACATAAGGCTCACGAGGTGCGTTTTATGTCAGCTAGTCAGAGGTGGAGTGTAACGCTGGGTCGGTCACGCGGGAGGATGGATCTGCCCGTCACAAGCTTACGCCACATTCAACGGATAGAGGCATGATAAGGGAAGACATGTAATACCTCTTCTAGACTCAGTAGAGTTAAATTCAATCCGGAGGAGACGGAAGTCGGAGTAAGACAGAAAAACGGCATAAAGACTAGGTATTCCCCCTGCTGGCGTGAAGGGCCCCTTTCATAGCATGAGACGCCCGTTGAAGAGGGTAAAACTCGGATCTAAGGACAAGCCTATCAAACGTACTGGGGGAATCCGGTTTGTAATTGTTGTTCATCGGTTTTCACTTGGATAGCGGAGGAGCCGACTTTTCAGCAAACATATTATTATCCCCATATCCATCCATGTCCATCCATTCCTGCTCTTTCAACAATTTTGCGAATATTAACCATGAATACAAAACACTATGTTAGGGGAAGTTGCAGACAAGGACTTCGAGTGATAAAACTGGACCTTCAAATACGACCATCCAACAAAGGTAAGGTTTTTTTTCTTGAAATGTTTAATTTATTAACTGTTGGTTTATTTTATCGACGCATCAGCGGTGATAGGAAGAATTAAATAAACAAACAAAATTCCTACGGAAATCAAGTAGACACGAGGTTTAAGGGTGAGGCTATTTTATCAAACTCGGTTTAATATACTTAAATAATAATAACTAAATAGATCGGAAAATTCTCACACTTTCTCTAAAAGAATCTAGGGGTTACCACACGTAATACATTATCTTCTCTACATATGTGTGCATATTAAGTATGCAAACAGATGTAAATTCTAAAACAAAAAAATACACAACGAAGAATATAGAAATAATGTGAACAAAAAATCTTAAATCTTGTTAACTGCGAGAAAATCGCAGGGATTTGAGAAAATAGGGTAGGTTCAGCTAGATTATAAAGTATAGGGGTTAGAAAAATCACGAGCCTGGGGTAGAAACAAACCGGAAAGAGGGTTAAGTCAGGCCATCATACCTAGGGGTGTGATCAGTAGGACATAAGGGTAGAATTATGAACGTAGCTTCGAGATTTGAACTACGAGGTAGAAGCTTAGAAAAGTTAATCAATTAGGTAGGGTTCATCACAATTGGTGTCAAAGCCAGGAGTGGCGGATCATTACAATTATCATTACGTATTACGGTTTCCGTTGGTTTTTCATTCTCTTACAGCCGAAATTTTGGAATGTTGTAATACTGAAGGAAACGAGAGGAAGGGGAAAGAGAAAGGCGAGGGAAGTACTAGGTTTTGATTTTGGACCCACTGACCCCCAGATTCCTACCCACACCTCATTATTTTTCCTTTCCAGAACATCCTCTCCTTCCTTTCCTTTAAAAGATCCTCAGCATACCAAAAGATGACATAAGTCCCGAGGGAAATTATTTTCCTCGGGGCCTCGTGCGTGGAGCTATTGTAAAAAAAATATCCCGTGATCTTTCACCCCTCTGTTAATAAATGTTATATTATTAAGAAGAATGTCAATGGATTTTTTTTTTCTTTTTAAACCTACAGTTGTGTTCTAAGATTGATATAATTTTACACACTCGAACTGCGAAATAAGGGCAAATTCACTGCCTATGTACATGAGTTTTCAATAAACCGCACTCATCCTCTTTTCAAACCATTTAACCCGGCGAGATGGGGGTGGAAAATTGTTACACGGAGGTGGGGGGCGGGTAATTGTTACCGGAATAGACAATGTCACACATTTCAGTATCTATTTAAGGAAATTAATATTATTCGTTACAAGCATTATGGCTGCATTATACAAGCATTATAAGCTGTTATCAATGTTATAAAACACCAAAAAATCTGAGAAATAAACTTTTAAACATAAGAACAAGGCTTTGAAACTTAATGTCTAAAAAAATCTGGTAAATAGATTTTGAAAAGATCCCGTCTCCGAAAATGTTCCTATTAATTTTGTAAAATTCCACACTGATTTTTTTTTATATGGCAACACTTTGATTTCAGGCGAATTTTTGAATTTGACATTTAACGTTCACCAGATTTTTTGTGTGTTCTCTGCAAACTTATCATTTGGTTTGACTTTTTGACGGATGTTATCAAGAGAACCCCGTAAATTTTACGCTGTCTAGACGTGTTTTAGAGGTATAATGGTAGTGGTGCTGATTTTAACAAAATATTTTTTTTAAATATTCTTATTATTATTATAATTTACAAGTACAAGTAATTTACATTGGATTTAGTAATATAGACGTTGTACATTATAATGATGATCAATAAGATGGATCAAGGAAAAAAATATTTATGAAATGTAATATTTTTGGTATGCCTCGTTATTCTCCTGTGCCCTTTCTTGTGGAAAACGTTCTTTTTTTTTAATGGTTTTCGGCTATGTAATTATCGTTTTATCATACCAATAAAATTATGTCCTGTCTTTCCGGTTTATAAAAAATGGTCTGCCTTTTCGAATTGAAATTTTCAAAAAATCGCCAGGGTTTCAAGAAACCGATTAAAAAAATACAGAATGTCTTAGAATATTTGCCTAAACTGGATTTTTTTTAAAATGTGATGAAAGTGGCCTATTACGGAAACAGTCGAAAACACTAATTAACATCATCATTATTGCTACAATCCTTACAGAAAGAAAAGTTACACCGAATACGGGTGTGGTTAATAATTACCTTTTTCAAGTTTTGGCACGTGTAGCTCACAATGCGGCTAATGCTCGACTGATTTTGCACCAGAAACTTGTTGAAGCACTCAATAACTCCAGCTACTGAGAAAAGCGTTAACGTCGCATAAATGGTTTTAAAATTACAGGTAAACTTAAAAGGCGTGGGTAATCTTAACCCAGCCCCCATCTTGCCGGGTTTAAAAGAGGATAAGACCACGGCACCGCTGGATTCTTCAGCTAGTATAAAAATATAACGAAAAATTACAGAAATAAGAATGAAAAAAGGCAGTTTTCCATTGAATTGAAAGTTTATTTCAGTGGATTATTTGAAATCTTTCGGAAATATGAATTGGATCTCAGTTCCAGGAGCTCCGTGGGAAAGCCTATATTGTTTTTCTCAGCAGCAATCCCATCTGCTGCACAATGCAATCTACCGGTGGCTGAAGGCGAGGGACTTTTCCAATCTGGAGAAATGGCTTTGCTGGAAAAATTTGAGTAGAAAACTTAGATGAAAACATGCCAGGGAAGAGGCAATTCATTACGATTTACAAAAAGGGTGCACGCAATGTATGTTCATGTTCATCCACGGTTGACAAAGTTGGCCGTTGGCGTTTTACTTTGTTTTTAATTTAAAATAATACACGTTTCTGTAATGCTGCGTATACATATACGAACATGAACGAGAGCTGAGCCACGAACCATGGGAAAGTTCCTTCATGTTCTTGTATGCAAAGGCAGCATAATATTCCAATAAAAATATGAAATTAATCTATCTATGTTTCTATCTATCTATAAAGGATAGTGTCTGTGACCTGTACCGTCGGGCATGGATTCGATTTTTAATACAAATCTGTTTTTTTTTATTTCTAGATGAAATAAAATTCCTTCTTCTCTTTATGAAGGTCACTATATAAATGAGATTAAAAAACACCCTGTAGCTTTTTCCTTCTTTGAAGCAGAATTTTGGTTCTTCTTGATGAAATTTTGTACATTTCATGATAAGAGGAAAATTATTGAAAAGTCTCCATCAGATTTTGAAAAACTTTGCAAAAACTTCAAAGACGAGGACTTCCAGTAACACAAAATAAAATCTGATTTTTAGACCACTCAAATGGTCATTTATTTATTTATTTCAAAACATACGGCACAACATGTGCCATTGACATAATTATATTTATATATATATTATAATACAATACCATAAGAAAGTGACATATAAATGTAAAGTTAAATATAAAAACAAAAGGTAAAAGAAAGGAGTTAAGGTAATGAGTAGTAGATAGAATTATGATGTATAAAATGAAAGTATAAAGTAAAAGTGTAAACTATAAAATATAAAGTATAATGTAAAAGTAAAAAGTTAAGATAAAAAGTTGAAAGGCAGGAAATAATATAAACTATAAGTTACCTTTGTAAATTATATAAATTACAAAAGTTATAAATATAAAGAAGTATGACAAGTAAACAGTAAGAAATGCTCTTAGGAGCCAAATATTGAAGATAACCAAAAATTTAAAAAAATATATAATAAATAAAAGGAAGGTTTTACGGAGTATACAAAGCGATGTGAAAAGTAGGTACCTATGATATGTTTCTAAGCCATAGGTATTAGAGTGCATACTGGTAGGACATAATATTATGGTTACATGATTATATTTATTATGATTACGTGGTAGTACTAGCAGATAAATTTTGTCTAATGCATCTTTTGTATGATGACAGACTTTCGGCATGATCGATATGAGCAAATTCATTATCTAAAGTGTGTAAACGATGTATTATTGAATTTGGTTCTGCATTACTGAGAGTGTTGTTGCAATAATAAGGTGTTTTGAGTCGAGTTGTTTTACTAGGTACATGATAATTTATTAACGATACCAATTCAGGTGAGTCAAACCAGTTATTGTTTATTTTAAATAAAAAATAAGATCATTGAGTATTCTTCTATCTTTTAACGATAAGAGTCGCATTTTTTGTAATAGAGAATCATAGTTTATGTTATCCGCGGGAATTCCTAATTTGAAATTAATTGATCTGAGAAATTTGCGTTGGATTTTTTCAATGGAGTTTGCGTGGCTTTTGTAGAGAGGGTTCCAAATGGGCGAATTATATTCCAAATGACTCCTAACCAGAGTTGTATATAGTAATTTAAAGGTATGAATGTTTTTGAAATCTTTACATAGTCTTAGAACGAAGCCCAGCATTTTCATAGCTTTATTAGTAATGATATCAATGTGGTTGATAAATAGTAGTTTAGTGTCGAAGGTTATTCCGAGGTCCCTTATTACAGGTACTGACATTAAACTGTGATTGTTAAGTGAATAACTGTATTTGATGGGGTTTTTTATTCTAAAGAAACTCATGATTTGACATTTTTTAATGTTAAGTGTAAGTTTGTTAATGGTACACCATTCTGCGAATTTTACAAAATTGGATTGAATGGACAAGCAATCGTATATATTTATAATGTTTTTGTAAATTTTCATGTCATCAGCAAATAATAATATGTTAACATCAGAGAATATGGAAGTGACATCGTTTATAAATAGTATAAACAATATTGGACCAAGGTGCGAACCCTGAGGCACACCACTAGTTGCTTCAAATTCGTAAGACAAGTATTCTTTAATAGAGACAGTTAGTACACGTTTTGATAAATAATTCCTAATCCAGCATAATAATTTACCACTTATTCCTAGTTTAGACAATTTATTTATAAGAATTTTAATCTAATCGAATTTTCTCTATTAGCAAGAGCACCTGAGATAAAATTTTCGTAGTGTAAGGTTAGTTAAAGTAAATCGTCCAGAGATAAAACCATGTTGAAATGATGAGATATTAAATTTTATGCAAGAAAATATTTTTTGAAGAATTAACTTTTCAAAATTTTTTGCTATCGACGATTGTATGCATATTGGTCTGTAATTTTCAACTAAAGACTTGTCTCCGCTTTTAAATATTGGAGTGAGAAAGCTATTTTTCCATATTTGCGGGAACTTGCCAGATAAAAGTGATTGATTAAATAGTAGGTACAGTGGGTAGGAGACACTAGCCCCACAGTTTTTAAGAAACACGGGGGGAATTTTATTTGGCCTCATTTTTCTCAGGAAAGATTGAGGTTCCAGTAGTTTGATACATACTGCAATTTCTTTAATCTCAATATGTATCTGAGATAGTTGTAAATTTATATCTGACTCGAAGTTTGGGATTTCTTCATCAGGGATATCGGTTTCATACACATCCTTAAAAAAGTCTGCAAACAAATTGTCATATTATGAAAGATTCATCGAAGAGGAAGGCGGCGATCTCCACGGCTTTGAATTATTGGTACGATATTCCGGACAGCAGCCTGCTTGTCGGGGTAATGAAAAACAAACATTTTCTGGTTATGAAGAATATGGCAATAATTGAATTTTTTTTTAAAACATGCTTATATGCAATAGTGAAGGTCTAAACTTGCAGAATTCAACCCGAAGCGTGTAGGTCCCACCCAGTTCGCATTTGTCCCCACAGCCTATTTATCCCACCGTCATTTGTCTCACTGGTCTACTTAGACTTGATGAAAGCCGATTTCCGAAAGAAGTCGGCTTCCGAAAGAAGTCGGCTCCAGAAGAAGTAGATTTTTAATTAATGATCTCTCCTTTTTCTAAACGCTACTGTTTCGTATACGGCTCTAAGGACGGGTTGTTTAAAAATAAAATAAAAATTCAACAAATATTTAAAGGGGGGGGGGGGGGGGGTAAGGTTTTAAAACCTTTTTTAATTATATTTTTTCTGAATGTACCTACAACATGTCGAGAGTATTTTATCAAAATTTCAAGTAAATCAGAGCAAAACTAAAGAAGATACAGCGTTTCAGGTATATTTCGAATATAACAAAACTTTTAATCGATTTTCTTGCAAACAAATTTTTGAAGTTCATGAACATCATAACTCAAAATCTACTTGAAATTTTTTAAACTATTTCTACACATATGTAAATCATCAGGTAATCAGGAATTGTTTTTTTTTACCATTTTTTTCCATTTTATAATAACAAATTCACCGAAAATTTTTAGCAAAAATAGTCGACTTTTTTGTTTCAAATGATCCGGTAACGAGTTATGATATTCACCGCACAACAACTTTTTTCGATTTGATCTCACGCACATATTTATTGATATTTTTAACTGAAATTTTTTTCAAGGATACTTCAGATGTCATACTATATGGTGTATATGAAATAAAGAAATCAACATTTTTCTTATCTCCATTAAAAAATAATAAAAATATAAATATTTTTCGCCTTCAAAACCTAACCCCCCCCCCCCCCCCCCCCCTTAAGTTGCTTTTCAGTTTCTGTGTAAGTTAAGTTCTTTTCCAGTTCGAACATTATTTCATTATAGGTCAGATACTTCATAAAACTGAAATAATCACCGAACTTGAATATAACTCCTACGGAACGTGAAATTAAATAAATAATATATTTAATTTTATAAAATGTAAAAAAAATTTGACAACCCATTCTTAGATATCTAATTATTTCAACATTCATTTAATATGAAATTACTTCCAAACACCATAAATAAAAATGAATCATTCATATAACAATACAATACAACACCCTCTGAAACATCTGTCTTCCAAGCGACGAGATATAATTACAAGATATTTTACAAACTATTGCTTCGAGTTTGTACATCTTCGTTTTCTGAGCTATTGGACCGAGAATTATTTCGATTTGTTTCCTACAAAAGGCGACGGACAAACGAAGCTCCCGCTCCCTGGAATCTTTTCACCAGATATAATTGAGTATCTTTCTTTAGCCACGTTCTCTTATAGCGATGACGTTTTTTCCACCCGGACTGTCGCAGGCAGCTGGAAGTACGCGGAGGGTATTGATGGATCGTTTTGTTGATTGTATGAATAGAAAACTGATCGGGCTGTCCCGTTCAGATATTCCGATTTCCAGACTGAGGTGAATGCAATAAGGTAGATAATATTTTATTTTTATAACGTTGAAATATAAAATAAAATGTAAAGGTTGTTTTTGGAAACGGTTTTTAACCTTAGTCGTTGATATTGTAATAATATGTTTTATTTTTCCGAAATCTTGTTTAGATTTTCGTATCGTTTGATTTGTTTTCATATACCTATTATTATTGTTCAACATTCCAGAGTAGAAAATACTCTCAGTATCGCCCTGGTGTAAGACCACTATTCAGAAATGAAAAGTTGCTTGAAGTGGCTTTAGCCGAGTTTAGTGACTTGGTCTGAACTTCTGAATAGCCAGGTACTTCCACACTTTCCTCTTTCACATATCTTTCTCTTTTCACTACCTTCAGCCTCACAACATAACCCAACTGGGGATGCCAAAGTCTCAATGACTCTGGGCAGTTGGGAGCAGTTGTGACTCTTGTGAGATATTCACCTTTTTTATCTAGAGAACCTAAATTGAGCCGGTTATGTTTAGAGATGTGTGTGTACGAGACAATGTATACATGGCCCATGTTATTACAATACGCCGTATCTGCAGATACACTATTTTGGCTTTACAGCGCGCAATATATTCCATCACAGCTAACTTTTATTTATTTATTATGGTTACTACCCAAGGAATTGACGTTAGCACAATAATTAATAACGCTTCTATGATGACAGTATATTACAACTGAAAATACTGCATTCTGCCGGTACTATGTGGAGAACCCAACATATACGCTGTTTTGCCATTACAACGCCGAAGCCATGGGGGAGTCGGTAAAGTGCGAAGGCGTTTGAGTTAGAGCGTTTTGCCCTCACTTATCGGCAGATATTCGTGCCACGATACAAGTTTACACGCGCATTGTTTGATGTGTCAATATGCTGTATCTCCACAGAGTTTTGTGATAAACGCCTATTTTGTCATTTTATTATTTTCCGCATAAACTAAAGTAGTAACAATTTAACATTTGGTGAAAGTTTTGATTAAGAATTACTTTGAAATGTTTAAAAAACGGATATTTATCATAAATTTCAAATGTGTACATTTTTTAAACATTTTAAATGAAAGATCAATCCAACCATTCATCAAATTTTAAAATTGATAGATACTACTCTTAGGATGGGTTGTTTAGGTGAATTTGGATAAATTGATTGATAATTTTCAATGTTTTCTGTGAAAGTTTTATTCAACTTCTGTTATTACTTCAGTTTTGTGAGGCACTAGTTCTCACTGATATAATTATAGAACTTGAATAAGGGGCCGTTCAAGTATAACGTAACGCACTTGGGGGAGGGGGGAGTCTTGTGAAACGTTATTGTGCGTTACGAGGGGGGGGGGGGTTCGAACAACGCGTTAAGTAACATGTTTTTCTTTATTTAGATAAAAAAACTAGGAAATTAAAATTTTACAAGTTGGCAATCCTTTTCGTTCTCGAAATCTCTTGTTTTATTTATTACCGTAAACGTGATTAAAACAAGAAAAAAGTATTTAAGCGGACTTTCCAGTACTTTGCACAACTTAATTGCGACTTTCAGGTAAAAATTGTCGCTTGGGCGTTACGCAACGTTTAGAGGGGGGGGGGGGTGGTATGGGAAAACGTTACAGCGCGTTACATGGGGGGGAGGGGGGGTCGAAAATCTTCAAAAATTGCGTTACGTAATACTTGAACGCCCCCTAAGTCTATCACAGAACTTGAAAATTTACTTGGAAATTTGATAAATTGTTCAAATTTTCTCGTCAAAAAACCCGTCCATAGTTTGCAAAGAAAAAAACAAAATATTCAAAAATATTATTAAGTCATTCAAGTATCTCAAAAATACCCTTTTGGAGATACGGCGTGTTGCCACTAAACGGCTCTCGTCACAAAACGGATAATGGGGTCGATTCAAATACAGAAAAAAGATATTCAAATACAGAAGAGATGCTATGGTGTCCGCGCAACTGTCGCTGGACTACGCGCTAATTAACGTAGTTTTCATAAAAAAAGAATTTGTTCATTTCGTTGGTTTTTTGAAAATGTGCATTAATATTGGTTAACATTATATTTTGAATAAAGAAAGAATTTGTTAATTTAGTTTAACGTTGGTTTGGTTTATTCGTTAATTATTTGTTCTTTTAGTTTATTTGTTAATTGGTAAAAAATATCGGCGACACCCGGAAGCGCAGACCCACATAGTAAAAACAGCAGATAGCACATCTACTTATTTTTTAATATCTTTGGGTCGATTAGTACCAGATATGTCCACAAGCCGTCAAAAGAAAAAATTACAATAATCTTTGTCTTCACCAAAATGAATGAATTCTTTATACACAAAGCCAATAAAACATTGCAGAAATATTATATGAAAAAATATTTTGGATCATTTTTAAGCTCGAATTTTGGTGACTGCTCCGAAGAAAAACGTGTCCGAACAAAACTTTTCACAATTCGTTCAAAGTGAATGGAAGTGGTGTGCGTTTTGTAGTGGAACTGATTGCTAACTCAAAACTAAAATAATAGGCTTCTTTCATCAAGAACGTCTGGAATCAATTTTATTTTACTCCGACGGTTTTTAAATTGGCCAGGTGCAAGAAAACTACGAGAAACCCGGTGGGACAAAGTACTTAGCATGATTGTTTTTTTTTTTTTATAATTTTTTTTTTTTTTAATAATTTTATTTATCTTAAAAAATGGAACATGTTACAGTGTTACTTTTCCTCCATTAAAAGCATTTGCTTGTGGATGGAGGAGCTTGTGGATACATTTTAAATAAAAAAAATTGCATTAACTCCACAGGGAGGCCCCGCGGAAAAAATCCCTTAGGGCCTATGTCAATTTTGAGGATGCTGTGTCGATGGTCTTTTTAGGGAAAGAAAGTTCGGGGAAGGATAAATGTATGAGGGGTGGGTTAAAATCCGGGGGGATCAATGTGTCCAGGAGTAACTGACGTATGAACGAGAGAGTCCGGCTTTTTGCCGAGATTTCAAAAGATTTTCCTCTACCGTTCTCTCCCGATCCGGCACGCCTAGCAGTGGATGGGCAAACGTACCCGCCGCCAAGACCTAAATAAACCTCACCCCGTGAACCCAGGCACCGCTGCAATGTCACCAAACCTAGCGAACCACTTGGGGTGACCTATGGCATGGGTGTTGATTATCCAATAAATGGTTCCTGGGGCAGCGATACCCATACCCGCCTCCCAAATCGATTCTGTGTTTTTAGTGACCAAAACTGATTAGCCAGGTACTTCTCAACCTAACTCTTCCCTTTCTTCTTCCTCTCTTTCACTTTCTACGGCCTTACAACACTATTCTTAATCCAATAACACAATAATACGGAAGACGAGCTCGAGATATGATTTATAATTTATCGCGTTTGGGTTTTATCATAATAAAAACAAGGTTTATTTTGCCTGTAGCATTAATTTTTGAGTGCGTTTAACCTGAACATTATAAAAATATGAGACTATATTTTTTTTCTCACATTCCCGAAATACCTGGCGAGATATTTACAGAATATTTCAAATCTAATCAAACCTTTGATGTTTGATTCATCGCCAATGCATTCAGGTATATATTTTTTTTCAATTCTATCAAAAGTAAATATGTGAATTTATAATTTCATTCATCCGGATTCAAAAGCCCTTTCATCGCTTTGAAATGAAAGGGTTTTTTACCCGAGTGTATTAATAAATAAGGGATTTAAATATAATTGATCAATTACTTAAATGTTTGAACGGTGTTTATATTACAAAAAAAAAACTTTTAACCTGTTCAATTTATGAATCGTGGGATAAAACGGTTAAAGAATTTTTATAAAAAATTTCGCAGTATTTTTTTACAAAGCTCATCCGTGGCGAGTGAAGATAATGGATTAGTTCTTAAAAATGTAAGCCCAAAATGAATTATAAATGCATGATTTTAATGTAAAATGAAATATAAACGAAAAAATGAATGATTTTCATGTAAAATGAAATATAACTGACCGGTTGGTGTCCGAGTTGAAAAGTGTCATCGTGCGTTCAATTCCTCTTCTAGCTATGACCTCCGTCCTCGCATAAGCAACATTTACAGTTGTGTTTTTTTATATTAGCACTTTTTTATATTAGCACCACACACGTAGTCCTGAAGAAAATAATTCCCCTAAGGGCCTATGTAATCTTAGGGGATGCTGTAGGGAGGGTCTTCTTTGAAATGGAAGGAGAGGAAGTTCTGGGAAGGAAAAAGTATGAGGGGTGAATAGTGGGGGTCATTACGTCCAGGAGTAATGGACGTATAAATCTAACTCTCCCTTTGCGGTGAAAGGCGATGTTCCATCAGATGTTGAACAAAAGGTCTCCCTCAATCAGTCTCTCTCGATCCGGCCTGCCACACAGTTTCCCAGGCACCCTGCTGTGTAACCAAACATAGCGAACCACTTAGGATGACATGTGGCAGAGGTCCCCGTTATCTAATAAATGATTGCCGGGGTGACGATACCCATACCCGCCTCTTAAATTGAACAATTGTATATATTAATGAATAATAATTGTTATAATTACATACCCGTTGGCGGCAAGTATCTTTTCTCGGGAGATTTTTCAATGTAAATGTCTGTTTCAGGCTGACAATTATTGCTTATAATAATTGTTACCCTTTGTGCTTTGCATAAAAATCTTGTCTTAAACGTTAGTTTATAAATTAAAAATAATAATTAATATTTAACAACTTAAAAGTATTTCACCAAAAAATGTAGACATAATTTGTCTCGACGCCACCTAGCGAGAGATTTAGAACTAACAATACCTCCCTCACAAAAATAAAGTTGGTTGTTTTCAGGTGGAAAAATGTAATAATCAGTAATTGTGGAATGAAACACCAGTATATATTGAATAATTTGGCGGGTGTTAGATAAGCCGCCATAGCTCAGTAGTCAGAGCATCCTACCGGCAATCAGAAGGACACGGGTTCATGTCCCGTTGGCGGCAAGTATCTTTTCTCGGGAGATTTTTCAATGTAAATGAGTATTTCAGACTGACAATTATTCCTTATAATAATAATTACATAAATGTTGAAGATTGACCCGAATTTCCTTATTGACAAAACTAGACTATCTAGTTATTAAAAAATACCTAACGTAAGCAAAAGTTTTTATTTGTATATTTGGCTTCTTTGAGAAACTGATATTTATTATTACAGCTTGATTATATCTCGGAAGTTGATTCAACTCACCGACCCAATGAAAATACACCTACTTTTAATTACCCGTAATTATTTAATTACTGTAAATAAACCGCTAGAGAAAGCCCGGATGCATACAAACCAGTAAAATGGGAAGCACCGTAGAAGATCAGAAAATAGTTTCACATTAAAAGAAGATAATATTGAATACGTAAATACAGCCAGCATCTCAAATAAAAAATGCGCTAAACGCTGATAAACATCAAACAATTTTTATAAAACTAAAACAAATATCAGCATCAATCTGTTCGGTTTAAAATACACACATATAATTTATTTACGAACAAGAAACTATGTATCACTTTGCTCGAAAAGTATTTGAAATTTGGAACAACGGCAAGAAAAAAAAGTGAAGATTCGAGTGCGTCTGTTTTGAAAACAGAAGAAGATTTGGGACTAATTTGGAAGTAAGTTGTTGGTGTTTTTCTTATACGCAATCTCGTTTTTAAGTATATAGTAGGTATTTGACCATCTCAGAAGTACATAGTTTTTGTACTCATCCCACCATTAAATGTTGTTTTACTTTCCAAAATACACTCATCAAAGAATACATTACCTACATGTTAATATTAAAATAATTTTTCAGGATTAAAAAACATGTGTTCACAGTAATGTCCTCTGCGTGCGAACTCTATCTAAATTTCTTTAAATGGACAATATTTATACAGTGTTAATTTCAAGCGACCTCCCAGGTAAGTATGGTCCTGTTTTCATTAAATTTTAGGCAGCATCGCGTTCATTGGTTAAAGTATTGTACGTATATTTTCGTATCGGTGATCAATGAATCGGTGTATGCAATTTGTAGCCATAAGTTGTTTTTAATTGTTTGTCTAGATTGTAGCTTTTTTAGATTTTAGAAATGTATTGTAAGTTTGTACAGCGCCCTTAAGGTGATTTTTCACAAAAATGGCGCTTTATAAGTCATCCAAGTATTATTATTATTATTCGTTTTGTTGGGGCGAAATTACCTCGAGGCATCGCGCTAGAACTTTATAACTAGGTACATATATTGTTATTGTATCGTGTGCTCCTTCGGAGAGTTACAGCGGTAAGTGATTGGTCATTCCTTTTTCCTTGCATACCTTGTTTTTTCATACACATACTATCACCCAATTCCAACAAACACCATTTCGTCCCGTTTTGTTTTAGTATGGAAAACAAATGCATCTGGAGCTGTAATTTGTAAGCAGTTTTTGTTTTACCACAAATGATGACAATCAAACTAGAGCACAAAATGGTATGATTTAACCTGATCCATCACATATCACCCCCAATATGGGCCTACGTGATTGGGGGGTAAAAATTAAAAACATAGATGAATAAACAGGCATATAAATGTTTTCACATATCTCAGAATTCGGCCATTGAGTTCATTCATTTGTTAGCTAGTTACCTACTAGATTTGCAAGAGAGCACTCACCTAGTTTGCGAGTTTCGTCTGAATTTCGACCTGAATCGGACACATGAGAGAAGTTCAAAGATTTTAAAAGCTTGTATTTGGGAGCTAGGAGGGTCAACAAAACTCCAAAAACACGTCCAAGACTTCAAAAGTTAGCGTCAGTTAATACCTACAAGATAATACGATTTTCTACCTGAATACTCGCAGAATAACACATAAAGGATATACGACTGTCGTCTAGCAACGATAATAAGATTATGTAATTCGTGGAAAGATATTTACTAAAGTTAGTTCATACTCGTACGTTGAAGATTGGATTTTATTTACATTGTCTAAAAGCGTTTTAAACTTGTGGTTTGAAAATCAATCGGTTTCTCTTTTCTTTCATTCAAGCATATTATTTGGACCTATCGAAGAAGGTTTATGCAACCTTCTGTTAAAGTAACTTTTAAATCATTTTGAATTAAAAAAAAAATTATAATTAACGGTACGCTAGCTTGATATCTTGACATGATTGATTTTTATAACCTGTAATAATGATTTAAAAAAAAAAACAGAGTGTATAGATAGAATTGAAACCTTCAGAAAACTAAAGTAGACAAGAGTGGGACGACTACGAATCAATTCAATGTGAAGAATGATTTATTCCATATTTTCAGGGCACCTTTTCCTATACATTTGGTATTCTTATTAGTATTTGTGTTTTCTTCTTCGGAGTCGTTAGATGTCGCTTTCTTTTTTGTTTTCTTTAGCCTGATTATTTTGGAGTGATTCGAAGATCGAATATTGATATTACAAAAAATATCTATATGTAGGATTCGATCCTAGGTCCGCTAAATGTCTGCAGAGGTTCATCAGGCGCTATATACTACCACACCAAAGGAGACTTGCGTGGGACTGTGGATTTATCGTATTATATTGGAACTGAGTACCTGTGAATTATATAAATATTTTATTGTTATCTCATTCTTTTGCATGTAAAATCCTATATATATATAAAATCCTATATATATAAAATCCTATATATATATGTGTGTTTGTTTCTTTTTAGTGTCACTCGTTTCCATTTCATCAAGTTTTAAATCACAACATTGCTACAGAAAATTACACTTCAAAAAAATAACTGGTTTAAAAATAGTGGCATTGTAAACGATCAAAGGTGTGAGTCGGGTATGCGCAAGTGGGTAAAACATAAATTCCTTTGGATTGTATTCGTCATAATTTTCAAGATAATTAATCATATACGTTACTTTGCGTGTTTCCTATGCACGCTTCTATTGGCTTAAACAATATTTCCACAAAAATTTCCTTCTCTCGCAAATTTTCCTCAAATTACACTATTACATCACATCTGAGGAAAATAATTCCCCTCGGAGCCTTTGTCATATTTGGGGATGCTGCGTGGGAGGTCGTTTATGAGAAGGAATTAGAGGAAGTTCTGGGAAGGAAAAGGGTATGAGGGGTGGGTAGGCATCTGCGGGTCAGTGTGTCCAAAAGTTATGGACGAATGAATTCATCCCTTCCATTGCGGTTCGATAAGAGTTCCGCTGGAGGGGTCAAAATATCTCCCTCAATCAGTCTCTCCCGATCCGGTTGGCCACGCAGTTGGTGGGAAGACGCACAAACCTGACCCTATGAACCCGGGCACCCCTGCTGAGTCACCAAACGTAGTGAACCACTTGGGGTGACCTATGACAGAGGTGTTTGGTTATCGGCGGTACCCATACCTGCCTCCCAAACCATATCGGACGTGATGAGCTAAATGTGTTTCTTGTTCTTAAGCGAAAACAAGTTCTCACATTTTTACGACGACATTAATATTCTTTGATAAAATCCTTATCTTGTCTGTGTAGTATTTATATGATGCTATATCATATCAATTGATATCATATATCAATTCATATCACGCATCCACAGTACGGGACCAATAATAACAATTAAATAATTATACTTTTGAATGTAGCTATTATAACTTTGTGGATATCCATTAAAGATAAACGAAACAATGTTACTTTGTTTGAACCACTTGTATATTTGTTTAAAGCCGACCGGTTTCGAAACGACCGTTACTTCCTTAGGGCAAATGTATGCTGATTTGACAATTACAAAATAGTGGGTGGGAACAATGTATTATTACTAAGGATAGGAGTAGTGGTGGAGGCGTTGCTAGGGATTTATGAATAGTGGGTGGGGGAACATATCCGTGATTGGGCTGTAAGATAATAATTTTTATAATTAAATGATTTTTTTTAATTTTCGGCGGCAGTGTCTTAAAAATTAATGTCCTCTGTTCAACTCCACGAGGAAGTATAAATGTTCACCCATATTAAAATAATTATTCCCCATTAAACACACGTAGGAAATTTAATGTGAAATTTCGCCCAATAAACAGAGAAGTGACTGGTATTTGTGGGCATTCCTCATACGACAATACTCGGGAAAAGTAATACATTATTTCATTGACTATCTTCGTACTGCTCATTGTGCCATTACGCTCCTGCTGCCACTACAAGCCGGACTCTACCTGGGATCTATTGGAACAACTATACCCCTGGAACAACTCAGGGATCAAGGTGTGCATGTGTGCCATTGTCCTATTCAATTTACAGTGTTTGTACGGGCTCCACTTGTCCCATACAGTAACATTATCATCAATGGGCCATTCAGTGCCGATTTGATTTTTTGATAGTTAAAAAGTTCCCGTTAAATTCCAATTCTAATTGCGTTTCAGCTTTCGAACAAATTGTTATCAGCAGAAGAGGACGACTATCGTATTGTCAAGCTTGTCAGCTTATTATAGTTTGATAAACAGCTGAACCGCATCTACAATCGGCGTGTAACGGAGACCTTTCAAACGAAAAAAAAATCAAGATGGCGCTGAAATGACTGGGGCTAAGGTGCAGGGAAATGGGGATAAAAATATGGAGAAATAAAATAAAAAGGAAAGGATTTTCGAGACCACCAAACGGTAAGTCGAATAATAAAGTCAGCAGATTTTCAATGACTGCGCAAGTTGCTGGTTCACTGATTCAATGACTAATGACCATAAACTAATGCTGACGCACACACATCTCCAGCATCGATCGGTGTACGCACATCGACGCACAAAACCTACACCGTTCACCGTTCACCTACATTTTCAATATCGAAATTTAAATATTTAGAACTAAAAAATTAATTTCTAACATACACATTAAAAAGACTTTTTTATCTAGATTTTAGAAAAGTTTTTGGTTTTGCAAAGTGGTAAAAAATGACCAATACGGAGGTGTATTTACAATGGGATTAATATCAAAATTTAAATAGTTTGAAATAATATTATCTATTTCAAATGTACACATTTGAAAGATTATTTTATCTAGATTATAGAAAAAAAACGGTTTTTGCAAAATGATAAAACTAACCAATGTGGAGGTGTATTTAAAATGTAAATCGTCTGAACCGGTATAGGTGTTGGAAATACGCAGCCGGGCATTATAAGCAATGGATTAGAATGACTGTTCTTCATTAAAACTAAAAATTTAAACGATTTATGTGTCTTGTTAGAACAAAAACTAAAAGGTTTACATGTCGTGTTCATAGCTAGATTCTTCTTGGAACTAAACCTTTACATACCTTGTACATTATATAATTAGAAAAAAGTTTAAAAGATTTATTATTTATAAAAAAAGTAAAAATGAAAACAAAACAAAAAAGATTTACACGCCTTTTTCTTAGAAAACAAATTTTCCATAAAACCGCACAAAAGTCCCAACTGCTCCCGTCTGTAGCCAGCAAGCCTACGGCATCCTTAATTGTGGTATGATATGAAGCTAAATGGTAGTGGGGAAGGGAAGGATATGTGGAGGAGGAAGGTGGTGGCTATTCAGATCTGGTAACCAAACATGGCTAAAGCCATTTCAAGCAACGTTTCGATTCTGAATGATGGTCTTTCACCAGGGCGATACTGAAAGTATCTACCAATCTGGAATGTGCCGCTAATATACTACACATAATATAAATGACTAAAATGTGAAGTGACATAAATTAATCATATAAAATTCACAAGCATGCTCCAGGATTTTAACCCGCGACCTCCGGATTTGTAGCCGAGGATGGTAACCACTCAATCACGGAGGTCCTCAATTCGACTTGCTCTTAATTAGAAATAAATAAAATGTATTAATTTTGTTACATGGGAGATATTTCAGGATAGGTAGTTAGGGAGAAGTATCTGTAACTATTTACTTCTGGATCTTCGTTGATTTTGGCAGGCAACTGAATTTAATAAATTATTCAAAATTAATCAAATTGTGTGCGTAAAAATCAACAAAGAAATGGATACGTTTTGTTCACAGAAATAAAAATTGATGACTAATTGACCTTTTGACCTGCGATAAAAATGACGACCTTTATTTAAATGATTATGACGAAAAATGACAAAGTAACCGAATAACTAAAATTATCTCCACGGGATTATGCATATAGGATTTAACGTCATATATATCTAAATCAAACTCTTTGCTTCATTCACATGCATGCTCCATCTCATACGCAATCATCTGTAATTCTTCTTCTCGATGGGAGATAGTTGGTAAGTTAAAGTCGGATGCTGAGGTTATTCAGCCAGTCGACGGCATCAGGAGTTACTTGGCTCAGCACAGATATTCCATAGGACAACTGATGAAGGGAATATTGTTCCACAATTTGTTCTATTGTTTAAATATGTCCACATTCACATAAGGAAATCCAGTGCAAAATACTGCTTAAAAATCCATGTGCATAGGGATCAACAAACTATAATTCTGAATATATCAGTTTTATCATACAAATTAAAACATCCTGTCATATTGGCAATGTTGGCATCACCGCATTGGCTCTTTCTTGCATCATACTGGAAGCTTTCGCGGGTATTTATTGTACGACAAAGGTTGTGTTTTGTTATTCGAATCTTATAATTTCGCTATTTTTTAATGTATACAAATTGAACTACTGGTTTTGAAAGGACATGAAATTATTTCTCAGATTTTAATACTTAAAACGGACTTAAATCTCTAAAAAAAATCCGATTAAAACTATAAAATATCTGATTTAAAAAAATGGAGGAATTTTTTAAGTTCATTTTTTCACTAAGTGAAACATAAAATTTTAATTTTTATTTGAGAAACTAATGTTTAAGACAAGATTTTTATGCATAGCACAAAGGGTAACAATTATGATAAGCAATAATTATCAGCTTGAAACACTCGTCTACATTGAAAAAATCTCCCGAGAAAAGATACTTGTCGCCAACGGGACTTGAACCCGTGTCCTTCTGATATGACCAACCACTGAGTGGTCAAGAGCAGCTGACCGGCAATCAGAAAGACACGGGTTCAAGTCCCGTTGGCGGCAAGTATCTTTTATCGGGAGATTTTTTCAATGTAGATGAGTGTTTCAAGCTGATAATTATTGCTTATAATAATAATTCATAAAATTTTGCAAATAAAAAGTGAAACATAAAATTTTGTTGGTTTTTTGTCATAGTTTCAAGAGAGTAAATAAAGTTAGCCTTGAAGTTGCCGTTCAATTATATTAAAAAGTGAAGCTTGAAGGTTTATAAAGAATTTATAGGAAACGTGTTTCAACATCTGCATCATTCAGCCATAATTTTAATAATTTTATCTAAAGTGATATTTTATCGGTCGTTTGAATGTGTTTTGGAAGAAGATTTAATGTACGAGGACCAATAAAACTGTTTCGGGGGGTGTAAAACATATTATTGGTCCTTTTGACAAGTCTATTTTCAATTTTACTAAACAATTTTTGTTTTTAAATACATATTTCATAGTCGCAATATAAATAATTTACGGATTTTGAATATTTTAGTCTCCTTGAATAATAACTCGGCCGAGAATGTTTTATTTTTATTATACATAACTTTAATGGTGCGCTTTTGAGTGTTTTGTAAAGGCTTAATAAGTGCTTCAAGCGCACCACCCCACTCTATAATACCGTAGATTATTGAAGATTGTGCGAGGGAAAAGTAGATCGTTTTCAATTTGTCAAGATTGGGTACTTTGTTACTCTTCAGTAAAAACTACAATTCGGAATAATCATTTCGTAAGAGAGCGGAGCTGTTAACACAGCACTGACCGGTTGTAATCGAGTACCTCGTTGATAAGAATTAGTGAAAGTAGATCAATCTGAAGAATAATAAAACTGGAATATGTTTAGAAATGTTGTCGGTGCTGGCAACTGCTCCGGTAGCCGTGATCGTCTAGTGGTTAGGACCCCACGTTGTGGCCGTGGTAACCCAGGTTCGACTCCTGGTCACGGCAGTGGTAAAACACTGTCATGGCGGAGAATTTTTTTTTTTAATGTTTGAAAGTTTAAAACTTTTAAAGTTTTCATTTTAAAATTCAAAGGTATTCAATACGCTGTTATGGCGGAGATTTTTTTCTTTAAAAATAAAATTTGATAAAAAAGTGGTAGTAGATATGTAAAGGTTTGAATCATAAAAAACTAATATTTTCACCAATAAAATAGGAAAAATAGTTTTTACGCTTGTCTATTTTATAATATGTTAAAACCGTTTTAAACTTTTTTCCTCGCTTATTTTCTTCAAGGGCAATAAATTATCTAAAAATAAATGGAAAATTGTTTCAATATATTATTCAAAAACAACCTTTTTTGCTGTTTATCATTTATTATTCTAGTGATAATCATTTATTGTTATTTTAGAAATAAATGTGATGCGTTCTGTATGTATTTAAATTTTAGTAGCTGGTTCCCGGCATGCGTTGCAATGCCATATTCAAATAAATACATTGTTTCTCCATGAATCACCTTTCCCGTTCGTCCCCGTTCCCCTCCCGCGTCACCTTCCTAGCTAGCTTTATAGACTATGTTATTTTTATGCATGAGCTATATTACTGTACAGTTTCATTGAAATCCATGCAGTAGTTTTTGAATGAAAGAATAACAAACACACATACAACCATACAAGCTTTCGCGTTTATAATATTAGTAAGATAAGATATTATCACACTAGTACGAAGACAGAATATTGAGGTAAGGGAATGTAAAATGATAAATATGTATTTTTTAAATATTTGTTTTTCGTACTTACATTTAATTTATAGATATACGAGTATGTTACCAAACAAGATTTTTTTTCTTAAAAATGGTGAAAAAAAAATTACAATAAGGTTAAAACAAACAAAAATTTTTATTTTATAAATATAATGTATGATACGAAAAATTTTCATATATGCATAGCCAGTTTGTGGGTACACTTGTGATTTTTATATAAAGCAAATAAAATTTACTTTTGTGCATATTCGTTTTATATCAATACACATTCATACATTTGATGTATATGTAGTTTAATGATAGATATTATTTTGGGAAATATTACTTAAATTTTGACATAATACGATAGTCAAATATTACCCAGTACATAAATATAGTTTAAATTATGAAAAAGTAACGATATTTTGACTTTTAATGTATTGAACACATTTACTCAAAGTTGAGAGCTTATTTGCAAATTTCAAATAGGTAAATGTAGGTACCACTTTACATAATATGTAAAAGAGCCGATAAAAGCGGACTTACGCAGACTAACATAATTGATAGAATTTGACGACCCACGTAAATTGATAGTAAAATTTTTAGTCGATAAAGTCGAGTCTCAATAATTATTATCAAAATAAAAGTACTAATAAATAACCGGCCCAAAATAAAAGTGCTCCCGGCGCTCTCGCCCAAAAACAGATGATGCATCGGAACGTCACTTGACCGGATGATACGATTAATTTTAATTTTGATCAAAGCATGTTGGTTGCAATTACCTCAAAGCCCGTCACCTAAATATCTGAATTTTAATTTTTCTGATAAATTCGTTTCCACTTTGCGAGGGCTCGAAACTGTAGGTACCTATTTTGTTCGAGTAAAAACTACCCGTGTCAAAGTAAGTACTTAATAAAAGAAGAACAACTACAAAAATACCTTATTCCTACTAGATTACCTAACTAAGATATTTTATTGTTGCGAGTACATGATTAAATTTGACTGTTGCGAACTCCTGCAACTCATAAACTTACGAATACCGACAGTAACTACACGACAAAATACACTATTCTACTGCAGCATTCATAAGCGGAACTACATTGCCCACTCTCCGATACAACGATTTCATACTACGGTAAATCAGTACTTAAGTGATATTGACATATTTAACATAAACTTGTCGAATTTTGTTGATCTTGTAAAAAACTTATTCCAAAACTATTCCTAAACATATCTGTATTTTTGTAAACCTATGAAATCGCTGTATTTTTGTTTTTTTATGACTTATGTGCCTTTTTATCTAATTTTATTTTTTATTATTTCTTGATCTGTTTAAAAATCATTTGTCATGAATTAATTGTACCTACTACCAAACATGTAAAGGCCATTTGGGCGCTAAATAAATAAATTACAAATTACATCAGTTTTCAATTTCAAACTTACAACATGATATAACTAACTTTACCATACAATTCAATTCACTTCAATTTATTCATTTAAAAACGTTATAAAATTAATATTTCAAAGCGTTTTAAAGATAATTGATAACATAAGATAAGCAGATTTACACTAACGGCAACAAAGCTTGTCGTTTAAAGTCACATATTCTCTTCACATTCCTTTCGTCGTTCATCTACGTACATGTCCAAACCATTATGGTGGTTGATATTTGTATAACATTATTGCTTGCATAAAGTCGGGTCTCAATCGACTAAATGTTTCCACAACATTAGAAGAAAATTAAAACACTTTATTGTTTTCCATCGGCCACTGAAAACAAAAACATTGTGGCCCTGCCCACAATGACCTGCCTTGTTTCATGAACACACAAACATTTGGATCAATCAGTGGTTATATCGTTGCCGGAGACCCGGCTGGAAGCCGGTAAAATTTTGGAATGAAATTATTTGGAATGGCGATTTCGATGGCTGATTCTTTACAAGGCAATATTCAATAAAAATATTCAGTGTCATCTTCGGAAAACTGAACAGGAGATTAAAAACAATGAAATTTTTTTTTTTAAAGTTATCAATCTTTAATCTTCCTACCCAACTACCCAGTGATCGGATTCAACCGCAATACCAACTCTATTTTCAAATTACTTTTAAAACTATATTTTTTATTTAATTGAGGTTTGAACCTTCCAACCCAGTGGTTGGAATTACCCGCGCTACGAACGAGGCCAAATCCCGAGATGTGAGGACGACATTTATTTCGTTTATTAAGAGTGCTTTAATTTCTTGATATTTCAGATAATGCGAACACGCCCGAATTTGTGTGCGAAATTGCAAATTGACAGAATGCATTGTCATCGACAACGAGTCCATGTGCCAAGTTTTAATTATATCGAATGTCGAAAATTGGGTTATTTTCCACTTCCAAAATTCCACTTCACTCATACATTAAATTAGTCAAAAAAACTGGATATATTAAAATATTTTGACTTACAAACTCCGAGCATCAAACTTATATGTGTTGATGGAGCTAATTAATTGAGATGCGCCAATTTAATAATATTTAACAAAAATTCGATCAACACGGTGACTATGATAAACGAAACACAGTGGCTCCAGTTTGAACCAACGACGTAATTTCAATTGTGGTTATATCGATTTTAAAACTAATACCAAGCCACGGCAACGGAATTTACTTCTAAAATAGTAACCGGCTTCTAGCGACAGCGGAACTCTTCAATTATTGTAGCCAAAAGCTTTTATTGCCTCGGAAGGTATCTCAATTATGCACGAGTAAGTGGAAAAGGCCAAACAAAGGGTACAGAAAGCTCATTGATTTCCCAAGCACGTCAATCTATCTGCTACTTGCACTCTCTAAGGGAGTTTATGTAAGCTGCCTTTTTGAGCTTTCCCGGAAAGCGTTCGTAAATAAATGTAACCCGATACTTTCACTGGAACTGGAATTGTCCCGAGTTCTTTGGGAACGGGAAAAGCAACGTCTGGATAATTTTTCAATCAACACAGTTAGCTAAGATCAACAATCATATATTGAGATCTCCGAGAATAGCTAAATAAGCCTTCCGATTTATCGAACATTCTTTCTAAGAATTTGTACCTGCCGAAATAAATTTAATTTTAAAGCATTTAATATCTTATGATGCTGGCTTATGTTCTAAATACCTACAATGTTTTATGTAATAATAATGATAAAAAAACAATTTGTTACGTAATTACCCCCAATGAGTTGGATTAAGCTGATTCGGGGAAGGACAAAATTATCAATAAATGATGAAGAAGAGAATACTAATAAATCTAAACGAAACATTAACAGAACAAGACACAGAAGAATAAATATAAAAAGGTAATAAGGTACATATATGTATAGTAAGATACAAAGAATCGAATTAACACAGTGGTTAGAGAAAAGCTCTAGCAAGGCTCAATTCCTACATTCAAACGCATCTTTTTCAGAGTTTTCGATTGAAAATCGCTATTTTTGTCTCCAGTTATTAATATTATTTATACATTGATGGGTATAAACTTCAAAAGTTATTCAAATAAAATTGACAAAATTATTGTCTACAGCTTTTAAATTTAAATAGAACAGCTTTATTGCGTGGTAAATAAAAATAAGAAAATGCATTATTCGAATCGTTAGAATGAGAACTGAAAACACATTTATGCTGGGAACATACTAGGCCCACGCCACGCCACGCGACGTAGGTATACGTCATCATTTCCATATCTGGACTACTTACCATCAATACATTTTCTATGGAAACGGGTGCTTTAGAATCACACTAGCCCCACGCAACGCAAACCGACGCCCCCTACGCGACGCGGATCTGCCGCAGCCAGATCGGCGTGGGCCATGTGGAAGGTGGAGGGGGTATGGTCACGCCTACTACGAGATGATTTTACATCTTTCTGGTGTTATCTAAGCATCTAACGTTATGTTTCGCAATATCTGTGGTTGTTTTTTTGACAGATATTATTCAAAAATGGATGACGAACAGTACATTGAAACTGGACGGCACGAAGTTATTTATAAAATCAAATTACAGGATTATAGAGATTCTGCATACGCAGTGCAGCTTGGGAGGAAATTTCAGCCATTCATGGCATGACTTTCAATATTATACCCCTATAATGAATGACAATCAAACATGACATAGACACACTGCCAGTCTTTCTCTGATCCGAATGGACTTTCGTGTTTTCTTTTTTTATGTCATATTCAATTATGCTGTGAAGCTCTTCAAATACCACTTTACTCATACGGAAGTACATGAAGAATCGTCCGTCATCAGATTCTAGTTAATTAGATTAGTTAACTAGATTCTACTAAAGTATGGAACTCTCCAAACATTTGTCTTTGTTTGTCAATGTTGTGGACCCAAATACTTCTCACTTTTTTTCTTTTTACGAGAATATTGATTTAATAATAATAATCGTAGCAAATCATCTTCAAATTCACTTTCAAGACATGGCAAAGCTGTCATCTGCTGAGAAGAGAATCACATAAACATAACCTAAATAATAAATGTCAAATGTGTCAAATCAAACGCGCCTGCGCACAACCAGAGACCCCTTGTCACGTGGTCACAGCGACGCGTACGTACGTCGGCCAGTGTAAACGGGACAGAAACGTTGCGTTGCGTTGCGTCTGCTCAGTATGATCCTTGCTTTATTTGCCATTTAAAAAGTACCTATCATCTACCCGTTGAGATTTTATTATAGGCATACATATTATCTTCGCTTTTTGGTTTCATTTGTGCTTTCTAAGAAATAATCGACATTTACCTTAAGGCCCATTAACCAGTGGCCGAGAATTCAAATTTCGTCAAAAGATGGTCTTGCGATCGTACCCTTGTAACCGTGCAGGTCGGTTCCGGTGAGAAAGATAGATTATTCTCATATAACCAAATGTCAATTTTATTTCATTCAAAATTTGCTTTCACAGACACCTACATGAAAGTTACCAATAAAAAAGCTCAAACGCTTGATGATAAAATTATTAAAATTACATATGTAGGTATCCAATAATTTTTTGATCATACAATTATAAATTCAAAAGAATTTATTTCAAAGATTTATAGAAAGATTTATTTCAAAGATTATTCAAAAGAATTTATAATTTTTCAGTAAACAAAATAAGTAAAAAAAAACTGAAATATATTAGTGTGTAAGACCGTAAATATATAAATGAACTGAATTATTTTTGTCGCAAAGATTATGTTTTAATGTATTTATTTGAACGAAAACTAATTTCTGAAAATTTGGTTTCCTATAATAATTTATGAATTTATTAATTACTTCCAGTGAATATTTTAGTTGTTAAATAAAAAATAACGAATATATTGTCAGTGTGTGGGGATGGGATTTATGACAGAAAGAGGAACGGAGCGCTGTAGACGATGAACGCCGATATAAACAAACAAAAAAACACCAACCATTCATTTTCTCAATTAAATGTATTTCATTAAAGTAACGGGACATATTCATTGTTTGATCTCTTAAAAATTAAATGTAAAGTGAAATAAAGTAATAGATTTTTATCCTAGAGTAGGAAAATGAAATCAAGAAAATCAATATTTATTTCGAAAAGCAATGAAGTGTACGATATTTTTTATCAGTCCGTCTTTAGCCAACACAAATAAGCTCGATGGTTTGTCCAAGCGAGAACATGCCACATATAATTGACCGTGTGAAAAACATGTGCTCAAATCTCAGCGCCATCTGTCATTCAACAAGATAAATAATTTCGTTCTGTTTGAAATACGAATGACGGTTAAATTTGCTCACACAAAAATATTAAAATCGCGATTTAAAAATGAGAGGGTGGGAGTAAGAGGGTAAAAATTTGGGGTTATAGGTATTTTTTTATTAAAAAAAAAAAAAAAAATATAACAAAAAATAATTTTGTCAAAAAAATACAAAAATGTTTCTGGATAGGGACACCATAATCACCTAGCCGTATGAAATATACTTTACGGCCTATTCTCATACCTACCAAATATACATAAAAAATTCATAAAAATCAGCCCAGCCGTTTCGGAGGAGTGCAACCACAAACACCGTGACATGAGATTTTTCTATCTATATATAGATTTTTCTATATATATATATATATATATATATATTTTTTACAGTGAATACCGCACAAGAATATCAACTGCTCCCGTCTGGAGCCAGTGAGACTATGGCATCCCCAATTGGGGTATGTTGTGAGGCTGAAGGTAGTGGGGAGAGGAAGGTTGGGAAGTACCTGGCTATTCAGATCTGGTCACTAAACACGGCTAAAGCCATTTTCAAGCAACGTTTCAATTCTGAATGGTGGTCTTACACCAGGGCGATACTGATAGTATCTTTCACTCTAGAACATGCCGCAAATATACTATATATTATTTAAATGAATTAATTGTGAAATAGCACAAATTAATCAAATTAAATTTATTTGCGCATGCCGGGTTCGAACCCGCGACCTCCGGATTGTGAGTCAAGAGTCTTACCCACTGGGCTACGGAGGTCGTCATATATACATATATTAACAAATTTGCCAAGGCCCAACGGTATGACCATATTAATAAAAATAAACAATTTTTCTCAAAATTAAAACTTTAGTAGATAAAATAATAATTTTCATAAATAAATTTTTACATTTTTTTGTTTGTTGAAAAGAGTCGACGCGTCTAGAATTTTCTTTAACGATGATATATTTCCGGTTGTGTCTGGTTATTCCCTCTTAACCTCCTCTTTACAGAGTTTTATTAGAGGCTGCCTTCTGATATTCGGGGTGCCTTCTGAAACACCACCCACCTTCAACGAAAAATAAAAGAATAGTTGTCTCTTCCTACCAGTCAAGCTCCGCTTTCACACTTCATTTCCTTTGCCCGTTAAATTTACGAAGTGTGTCACTGATATTTCTCTACTCCTGCCAGTGAACATAATATTTCATAAATTTTTGCTTGGCATGTATTCTGTGCATTTGAATATTCAATTTGGGAGGCGGATATGGATACCGCCGCCCGGTAACCATTTAGTAGATAATCAACACCTCTTCCATAGGTTACTCCAAGTGGTTTGCTACATTTTTTGACCTAGCAGCGATTCTCGGGTTCATGGGGTGAGGTTTGTCCGGGTCTTGCGTCTGCCTACTTGCTGCGTGGCGGGATTGAGAAAGACTGGTTGAGGGAAGGCTTTTGACTTCTCCAATTCGACTCTCTCAACTCGTTGTCTTGCATTGCTATTAATATAATAATAATAAATTTGGACAACTTATATAGCGCTGTTTTTGCAAAAAATCGCCTCAAGAGTGCCTGGAGGGATGGATTCGTCAGTTCACAGGGAGGGAAGGACAAAGGTATGAGAGGTGGGTCTCCTTCCTTTTCTTAAAAAGACCCTCCACACAGAATCCCCCTAAGATGATATAAACGATGATACAAAAAAATCTATGTTTACGTATACATATACATATGTGTTTGTTTTTTTTACATTAGCTCCACATACTAGGCCTTATGATATGTCATCTTAAGGGATGGTTTGGAGGGTCTTTTTAAGTAAAAAAAGGACAGGAAGTTCTGGGAAGGAAAAGTTATGAGGGATGGGTTATTCCGGTGGTCCATGCGTCAAAGAGTTGCGGACGTATAACTCCATCCCTTCAACTGCGGTGCAAGGCGATGGGTCGAGAGAATCCGACTGGAGAGGTCAAAAGGTCTCCTTCAACAATTCTCAGTTGATCCGGCCTGCCAAGCAGTTGGTGGGCGGATACATACGCCGCCAAGACCCGAAAAACCTCACCCTCTGAACAAAGGCCCTCCTTCTAAATCACCAAACTACTTCGTACGATACCCATACCCGCCTCCCAAATGATATGACTCCCAAATGGTACGGTAACCATACCCGCCTCCCAAATTATAATTTGCTATTAATCCTTTTTATTCACAAACGTTGTCATTTTTATGCAATGATGAGCCCTCGAAATATAAACATTTTAAAGAGACTATTTATTTTCCGACAAAGTCACACTAAACAGTCTGTCGATCATAATAAATATAGCGCCGGATGACCGAAAGCGATGGCGGATGTGTTCCTTCCGGTTGACCGATTGTAGCGACACGAGCGCACCTGGCGGCGAGGGCAAACATTTGCCATGGAGGACGCCATCTGAATAACATTACGAAAGCTCTAGCGAGTGAAAATGGAAACGCGGAAACTGGCAAATAAAAATGCATTCTTTAATAATAGGGGTTATCACCGATCATTAGCGACACAGCGCCTGTATGACATGGACAAAATGAACTAATCAGAGATGTCTTTTAGAATAGAATTCATTTTTTCAATTTGTTGTGAGTTCTAAAAAGAAAAGTTTTAGTACATAATTATTGAATGCGATCGATACCTGCAATCCGGTGACTCGACAGTTGATCCGCTGACAATTGGCCCCCCGAAATAATATTTACTATGAAATTATAATTTTTTGTGCATTATTTACCAATTTCAACGTAAAATATCAAATAATAAGTTAAATTTCAACGTAAAATATCATAATAATAAGTTAAATTTCAACGTAAAATATCATAATAATAAGTTAAATTTCAACGTAAAATATCATAATCATATTCAAAAATATCATAATAATAAGTTGGCATGATTATCAAACGAATTTATTAACAGTGTTGATTTTTTTATACTAATGCGGAGGTATATCTTCTTCTCTTATATATAAAAATGAATCGCTGAATGTGTTGCTAAGCTCAAATCTCGAGAGCAGCTGAACCGATTTCATTAATTCTTTTTTTAGAATATCCCTTGAAGTACGGGGATGGTTCTTACGGAGAGAAAAATTAAGAAAATTGCGCAGAAAATTGGATATTCTAAAATTGGAGGGGGGAGGAGTGAGGGGGGAGGGGGGTAGGGAACCCAATAATGTAAATATTTTACACTTCTCGCAGGAGGCCCTGGGGAAAATAATTCCCTTCAGGGCCGATGTCGTCTTTGTGGATGCTGTGTGGAGGGTTTTATTAGGAAACAAAGGAGAGGAAGTTCTAGAAAGAAAAAGGTATGAGAGATGGGGAGAAATCTGTGGTCAGTATGTTCATAAGAGTGACGTATGAATCCATCTCTTCCACTGCCTTCTTCTCCAGAGAGACCTGCTGGAGAGGTCAAAAGGCCCCCCCTCGACGGACTACTTTGCAGTTGGTAAGCAGACGCATCCGCTGCCAGAATCCAGACAAACATCACCCCATGAATCCGAGCACCCATGTTAAGTTACAAAACGTAGTGCAAGACTTAGGATGACCTATGGTAGAGGTGTTGATTATCCAATAAATGGTTCCCGGAGCTCCGGTACCCGTACCGCCTGCCAAATTGAAATTTAATAGGTACAAAAACTGGTAATTTCTGCAATTTTATTTAAAATGTGACTGTGCCGAGTGTGCTTCTATCAATGGTACGATTTATTTTCCCAGAAAAAAATCGTTAAGTGTTAATCTTCATTATCCCTCTAATTATTATAAAATTTTAGCCTGATTTAATTGTTTTATAAGATTACCAGTTCGCAATTACGCAAATCTAGCCCTTCGGAATTATTTTTTTTTTATTTTAATTTTTTATTATGTAATCAATAATGTTTTTATTAAATTAATAAAAACAGTTTATTTTTTAACAACTTCTGCTGTGTAACTATTATTACGCGTGACAGCGTTTTGCCTTCTGAAGGCATTATCAAACTGCGGTCATGCCACATACAGACGATATATTTATACTACTTCTAGAGAGGTATTTACTA
Source organism: Limnephilus rhombicus (assembly GCA_929108145.2). Taxonomy (NCBI): domain Eukaryota; kingdom Metazoa; phylum Arthropoda; class Insecta; order Trichoptera; family Limnephilidae; genus Limnephilus; species Limnephilus rhombicus. Next base: position 41,592,709 of record OV815278.1, read on the forward strand.
TGACTAATTTTAGCCCTTTGCAATTATGACTTAATTATATCTGGGCGTCCAATCATGGACTAAATACCGCTTCAAATTGTGATGTAGACAATAAGTAAGGCGCCGAAACCTCGCTAGTGAGCACAAAAATGGATAACTTAGTTTTATATTAAACGTACATATTACCTTCGTCTTACAGGAACATTTTATTATAGGCACATGTAGGTACTGTTATACGAGGAAGTCAGTTGGGGTTCAACGCTCAACCAGTATTGACATCTTTAAAAACCAATCCATCTACTACTACTACGTGGTTTAAAAAAAAAACCACGTAGAACAAGACCTGGTTATTTACCGGTCAATAAAACTGTGTACTTTTAAGTGGAATACGTTTTTTTAGCATGGGAAAATCCTTAAATCAGAAATGTTGTTCTTAAACTTCAGCACGGGTTGACAATGTATCTTTATCTTTATATTTCTCTACAAATTGGGTAACCACAAAAACTGATGCATTTATGTAACATATTATTATTGTACGGCACCGGTGCATAGTCGGGAAACACGCCAAACGCGTGCCCAACATTTGTACACAGTTGACATTTGTCACATGAGAACGGGTCGTTTCTTCGACTCGTTCTTGTGTTCAACAGCTCGGCTGTGGAATGATTTGCCGGCCTCTGTGTTTCCTCCTTCCTACAACATGGGTCTCTTCAAGACCAATGTTCATTCCTTCCTCTCCTCAAAAAGACCCTCCACACAGCATCCCAGATGACATAGGCCCTGAGGGAAATTGTTTTCCTCAGGGCCTCCTGTGTGGAGTTAATGTAAAAAAAAAATTGTAAATATTAACTTTTTTGTCTAAATAAATAAAAAATTTAAAAATTTAAAAAATCTAATTTAACTTAAAGTTTAATAAAAACATTCATAAAAATAAATTAATACACATATCTTTTAGGTAACTCTAACTACTCTAAAATGTAGAAAAAAAAATATTGAAGTTGTGGGGTAATTTTTTTCTACCTCATCTCATCAACCTTAAAAAATACTTAATTTTTAATGTAATAAGTAGGCACTCCGAATTAATTATTATTTTTAATTGATAAACTAACGTTACGATTTTAACAAGATTTGTACGCATAGCACATAAGGTAACAATTATTATAAGCAATAAATATCAGCCTGAAACACTCGTCTTCAAATTTTTTCAATGTAGAAGAGTGTTTCAGGCCGATAATTATTGCTTATAATAATTGTTACCCTATGTGCATAAAAATCATGTCTTGTTAGTTTATCAATTAAAAATAATAATTTATATTTGACAAGTTAAAGTATTTCACCAAAAAATTTGGACATAATTTGTCTCGACGCCACCTAGCGAGAGATTTAGCACTAACAATGCCTCTCTCACAAAAATAAAGTTGTTTTTTTTTTTAGATAAAAAAATGTAATGAAACACTAGTAGGTATATATTGAATTATTTGGCGGGTATTAGATAAACCGATATAGCTCAGTGGTAGAGCACCTGACCGGCAATCAGAAGGACACAGGTTCAAGTCCCGTTGGCGGCATGTATCTTTTCTCGGAAGATTTTTTCAATGTAGATGAGTGTTTCAGGCTGATAGTTATTGCTTATAATAATTGTTACTACGAATTAAATTTGATAACTGTAAAAAAACTCTTTCACAAATAAAATATTTAAAGGGTGGTTGTTTTCGAAAACACTACTTTCTAAAAACTATTATTCAAAGGAAAATTATAAAATGATTATTTTTAATGAAGCATTATAGATTCTTTACTTAGTTACTGTTATTTTCTTATTTATATTCTCAATAAAAAGCTTACGAAAACAGGGTTTTTCAAATGGTTTTTTTATTCTTCAAAACACATAAAATCATGCATTTTTTCCCCTGAAACATGGTTTTTTCATTTTTGGGACATGACATCACTTCGCTCAACCTAGCACGGCGCATTCGTCGTATTATCAAATTTTACCCGTGACAGGATTCACACTCAACGATACCGGCACTCCAAAGCGCAAGTCGGCCTAGCTTAGCACACTGACCACAGCACGTCACAGAGAACCTTCGTGTCCACTCTCACCGCCCTTTGCAATACGAGAGAAATGCTACAGAGACCGATGCATACTTGGTCAGCGAGGATCGAACGGCCAATCTCGAACATGTTTACGGATTGTTGCGTTTTCCCAACAAAGCCGCCGCGCGCCGGGCGGAGGTACTGACACTCCGAACTAGTGATCTCTACACACTCTTATCTCTATAGGACAGTTCACTAGCACACCCTTTATAGTTTACGCACCAGCTGCAATACGCAATGCGTTCATTGTTGTCTTCTCTATTTGGATACGGTTCTAACTTCACTTCACCTTGTTCTGAGATATGAGGTGTCAAAGTTTGGTAAGACAATTTCTCATAATCTATTTACCAATTTTGGATTTTGAGGTTGAATCTTGTGTTAAATATTTTATTTGAACTATTTTAACGGAAAGTATTAAAATAGGACTTATACTTACCCTTTTGGAACGTACCTAAACATGCTAATAGAACCCTGTGCAACCAGCTAGGGCATAATAATTCATTGTACAAGGTTCTAATTACATTTTCCTAATGCGATTCCAAGCTAGGGCCACGTCCTATTTAAATATTTTCCATTAAAATAGTATAAACTAAAATACTAAAATTGTTAAACAGATTAACAGATTTGAAAATTCATCTTTGGAAACTTAGAAACCTTAGAAAATGGTAAGGCATAATTAAAACCCTATTCAATTGAAGTGACGAACCATAATGCGCCTCGCATTTTAGATCAACTGACAGCTACAAACAAAATAGAGAGTGTAAGTGGTGTTAGAACCGTGTAAAATGAACTATTATTGAAAATGCTTGATGTTAGAACTTTCCCATCTACGAAAAGACAACACAAACGTTTCTGAAAAGTATTTTGGGTTTAGAAATGAGCAAAAGAAATACTTACGCATTCTAAGGTCATTTTTGAAAAAAATGTCAGTTAGAACCCTATGGTGACGATTTGTTGATAATACGCGCACTTTACCCCACTTTTATTTATTTATTTATATAATACATGTTATATAATTAAGACATTTTCACAGAGTAGATACATTAAATCACCATACCAGGTGGCTGCCTTTTTCACGATGAACAGCGGAGTAAAGTTACTTCGTATGAAGTCTCGTGTAAACATAATATGGTACTGGTATATAATGATGCTGAAAATTGGATAATTATAATAAAAAGTAGAAAATAGATAGGAGAAAAAGAAACGCATAAGTATTAGATTCTAAAAAATGTACATAACCTTTTTTGCTTTTTTTTACAGACAGAAACAATAAACATACATACATACGTACATGAATACATACATTGATCAATGGTCAAATCAAAGTACATATGAAAGATGAACCGGTGGAAGCAATTTTTAGCCATAAGTTGTTTTTAAGTGTTTATCTAGTTTGCAGTCGGAAGTAAGATTTTAGAAATGTACTCGTATTATAAGTTAAAGTGAATTTTCACAAATACGGCGCTATACAAATCATCCAAATATTATTATTATTCAATTAAATGAAGACAATATTAGCGTAACTCAATCGAAAATCTGGAGACAGAAAAATTCATACCAACGTATATATTATATATCCACTTCCTCACAGATATAAACAATATATACATCCCTCTATCACTCATCAAAAGTAGTGATGCAACGGAAGTGTCTTAAAGGAAGCAGAAACGGAAACAGATGTCAAAAGTAAATCTTAGCGGAAACGGAAGCGGAGCGGAACCGGAACCGGAAGTGTTAATACTATGAATAAAAAGCACAATTTAATTTTTTAAGATTTGTTTAATTAAATTTGTATTTTGTACTTTTAGTACTCGAAATTAAACAGAGGTAAATTATATTTCATATAAAGTAATTTAGCTGCTTTTACACCTGTGAGTCTGTTTCAGTGTTCTTCATATATTAAACCAGCTCCACTAAATAATTGCTCACTACCTACACTGACAGGGAAGCTGATAAGTATTCGCGAACAATTGGCAACAAATGGGGTATATGTGCGCATTAACTTTCACCACATAAGGGGATCCTCATGGAGAGGTAGTCTCCTCTCTTTCTTGTACTTCCGAAGGTGTAAATGTATCTCTAAAAATAAATTGTCACCATCATCAGTTGTAGAAGAGTTCTCCTCCTGATCTTCATTTACACTTAACATCGATTCCAATATTTGTAATGATGATGATGATTTTGAAGTAGAAGGCTGCACTTCGATATCTTCAATCGCAAATTATTCTCCGTTTAGAGTTCTGTTATAAATTTTGCGGAAACGGAAGTGAAAAAACTTGCGGAACTTCTGCAGAAGCGGAAGCAGAGTTCTGTTGCAACACTAATCAAAAAACCCCAAGCGCCTTCCTGGAACTGTCATATTTGGCTCTTGACTTTATTTCTATTGTTAAACTCGCTGACCGCCTCAAAATCAATAACTGTTGTGGTAACTTATTAGCTGAAATAAATTAAGATTTTTTATTAAACTAAAAATTACACAATGAAGCAATTATCGATGCTCAACTGTCGGTGTTTTGCTTTTGTCAGTATCAGAGATGGCGTCGTGTACGGATTTATAATTTTTGTGATTTTCTTACTTTTCCACATACTTACATTTTATTTATCCATGTGAGGCAGATTTATTGTTATTATTGTATTTTTCTTTTGGAGGGTTGCAGACATTTGTTCACCGTTTATCCCTTTTCTTACTATTGACATTTAGTGTGTAAGAAAGAGCGGCAGCATTATATGTTTAAGAACAAAAGCAAAACAATTAGCGCATTGACATTATTTGACGATTTTTTTGAATTTTTCACTACTCACTACCCAATATTATGCTTATCACAATATTCCTGCAGCTCTTTCAAAAGATGAGAATTCGTTAAATACAAAATGTACGAGGAAAAGAATTTTCTTCGTAATTTTTTTTTTCATGATTTTTTCCATTGTTTTAATAGATATCTGCTATTCGGTGCGGAGACAAATCCACCAAATCAAAGATCATAACAAACGGTTGAGCCTTTCTCGAGTTATAAATGATGCGACTAACCCGACTTTGTTTTATATATCAAGAAAAAGATGCTACGTGGATTATCGCCAAGCGGCAAAACAATGTATACATACCATAAAACCAAAATCATCATAGAATATCATAATACTGACCAGGTATACCTTACAGACCTTATCCTTAAAGGAAGCGCCAATTCTGGACGGGATAAAATCCCACAGAGAATGTCTGTGAACCCTTCTCACTGCTTTATAACAAAGATATTGAAGATTTTTGGAGCAAGAAATAAATGAAAAAAAATTGTTCGCATGACATTTTCAAAGAAATTGGTTTCGGAACCCCTTGTTTTTTTAGTATTTAATGTTTTTTATCCGTGTTTTAACCGTTTTATTACCATTGTTTACTATGTAAGCAATAATATTATCACAACCGTACACCCTGACAGCTCTTGGTTTTTGTAAATTTTGAGAAAAGATGTTTTTCCCTGTCATGGATTCATAGCTTTAGGATTTTGAACCAAATGTGATCTCGATCCCTTGATTAAATGTAGTTCTTTCAGATTATACGTATGTTATAGTATGTATAATCTGAAAGAAATACTTTCAATTTGAGAGGCGGGAATGGGTACCGCCGCCCCGGTAACCTTTATTGGATAACCAACACCTCTTCAATAGGTCACCCTAAGTGGTTCGCTACGTTTGGTGATTTAGCAGGGGTCCCCGGGTTCATTGTCTAGGTCTTGTAGGCGGATGGCCAGGACACACTGAACCCCAGATTCCTACCCACCCCTTAAACCCTTTTCCTTCCCAGAACTCTCCTCTACTTCCTTTTCTTAAAAAAACCTACACACAGCATCCCCAAAGGTGACATAGGCCCAGATTATTAAAAAAAAAATAGGCAACAACTGTACAACCGTGTCGAATAGTTTTATTCTACGGTAAAATTCCTTAAAACGAGCCTCGAATATAAAATGTTTCTTCATTCCCAGCATCTTTAGAATTACCTTGGATATCTGGGAAGCACCCGAATAGGCTACGGACCTTTGATGCGATGCATTTGACCCACAAAGGGGCGAAGTGATAGCGTTGGGAAATATCTGGGCAGAGTTCCAATTCCTCAGTAAATGGAATTTTCACTCATAATAATGGAAAAATGGGTTTGGACGAAGCGAAGCGTTCTGCTTTTTTCTTTGCCACTGGAGCACGTGAAGAAAGAGAGGAATTTATAATGTAATCGCATTATCACAAGGTTCATGGAGGGATAAAACTCTTGTGCATAGAATCACACTAAAACGACATTTTTCGAATTTATTTTATTTTATTTTATTTATTTGAGACACAAACAGGATATTTATAAAACATTTTTGTGGGTAAAATATAATAAATTAAAATACAAATATAAATATCCCTAGACTAATGTGTCTGCAGTAATTACATTTGAATTTTTACAGAAGCAAACACATGAAAAACAATCCAAGTATTATTTATACATAAAATTATAAGTATACAATATTTATGAAGTATTTCCTGAGATATAATAAAACAACAAATTTTTATTTTTATAAATTTTTATTTTTTTAGGTGCACAATTCGTGGAGATATTTTTTGAAACATGTTACATTACTTAGAAAAATATCTATGAAAGTGTGTATTTTAACAAGATCGTTGTATGATTGATACATTCTGGACATAGGATTAAAATATCCAGTATTATTGGTAAAAATTTCAGTCCAGAATATGTTAAGGTTTCTGGTAGATTTGGGCCTGGCGTATAACTTGATTTGGTTGACTAAGTTACTGTCTACACGATTATTCACAATTTTATAAAGCATTAAGAGGTCATTTATGTTTCGTCTTTTAACCAGACTTTCTAATTTGAAATGTCTAAGTCTTTGTTCGTACCCGTCTAGAAGATGATAGACACCTGATCGGTAAGACAAAATCCGTGTAAATTTTCTTTGGACTGATTCGAGTCTAGATATCTGTGTAATATAATGTGGATTCCAGACTGTTGACCCGTACTTAAGAACACTTCGGATTAAGGAATTGAATAGAATTATTAGACTGTTAGAATTCTTAAACAGTTTGGTTGATCTAACAATAAAACCAAGTAATTTATTTGATTTACACACAATGTATTCAATGTGTTGATTGAATGTTAGTTTGTTGTCAAATATAATTCCTAAGTCTTTTATTGATTCAACTGTTTCGAGATTGTGACCACATATGCTATATGAATACAGAGTTTTGTTGGTGTTCTTGGTGAAATTTATAACTTTGCACTTAGCTATATTCAGTTCCATTTCATTGTCAACACACCAGGTAGATATTGTGTTAAGGTCTTGTTGTAAGAGTTCACAATCTTTCATAGATTTAATTGCTTTATATAATTTGAGGTCATCAGCATATAGAGAAAAATTACAGCGTAGTTTGTATGTAAGGTTGTTAATAAAGATTAAGAAAAGTAAGGGTTCAAGGTGAGATCCTTGGGGTACGCCCGACGTAACTAATATTGGGGAAGAGTTAAAACCGTTGACAGTAACTAATTGACTTCTATGTGATAAATATGATTCTAACCAACGAAGCAGATTTCCGTGAATGCCGATTTTATCTAGTTTATTCATTAAGATAGAGTGACTAACTTTGTCAAAGGCCTTACTGAAATCGGTGTACACGGCATCTACCTGTGTTTTATTATTCATCGATTTACACAGAAAGTCTATATACTCGAGTAAATTAGTATTTGTTGATTTTTTAGCTAAAAAGCCATGTTGGAAAGGACTAAGTATATGTTTTACATGGTTAAAGATGGTTTTGTATACAATGGACTCGAATATTTTGCCAAAACAAGATAAAAGGCTGATAGGACGGTAGTTTGTTACATCATTTTTACTGCCAGATTTATGGATCGGAATGACGTGGGCAACCTTCCACAGATCCGGAAATACCCCATCGTTCAGACTTTTGATGAATATTTTGTGTAATGGTACTGCAAGCTGATCTGCACAATTTCGAATAAATAGTGGAGGAATTCCATCTGGGCCGGAACCCTTATTGATATCAAGAGTGTTCAATTTCTCTTTGACCTCGTCTAAAGTTATTTTGATTTGAGACAGTGGGTAATTATAGAGTGGGGAAGAAAGTTTAGAGTCACTTTTAGAATTGGATGGTGAGCTAAAAACAGAAGAGAAGTAAGTAGATAACAGTTCACATGTATCATCTCCATTTGTTGCTGATTTGTCGTGGAGATGCATGATTTTGGGGAGAGAATTAGAAATTCTTTTCGAATTAATAAGGGTTGAAAGATTTTTGATACTGTTAGGGAGATAATTTTCTATTGAATCTACATGGGCTTTAAGGCATGTACGTATGGATAATTTTACTCTAGCCCTCAAGATAGAAAAACTGTCATAGTCACATTTATTTTTGTATTTTTTCCATTTCTTTCTGAACTTTTCTTTTTCTCTGAGTTGGTGGATCAGAACATTGCTGAACCAAATTGGAAACTTATTATTCCTGATTCTTAAGCGCGGAGTGTATTTTTCAATTGATAGCCATAACAAGTTATAAAAATGTAGTAGGGAGTCTTTACAATTCAAGGTGTTAAGATCGTCCCAGTTATTAAGTGATAACATTTCATTTATTTATTTATTATTAGTTTCAATAGCAAGGTTTCAACATGTATGTATAATGTATAGTATAAGTATAGATTTTTTTTTTTCACAGACCTCCTCACTAGGATTTCCTGTTCTGAGGTGGCCTGTAGTTTTTTTTAAATATATGTATTTGGTTATGGATTGTCTTTATATCGTCTTCATGTTGTTTGTAATTTTATTATCACTTTGATCTCTCAGCCATGTTTTTACTTTTGTTTTAAATATATTCATTTCCTTTATATTTTTGATTTGATCTGGTAGAACATTGTATAATTTCATAGCATGGAATTTATTATTTCTCTGTCCAAAAGATGTGTTCAAACTGGGAGTAACCAGGATGTTATTGCTTACTGCCCTGGTTGAGTATTTATTGCATTTGATGTAATCCGTTTTTTTTAAATTATATTTGATGTGATCTGGATTAGTGGGTAGGGGTTTGTATTTGGACATCAATAGATGGAATTCAAAGGGAGGATGATAAGGGTCAATTTTGGATAGCACATGTGAAGCAATTGGAATGTTGAGGTTATGGTTTGAAAACACTAAATCTAAACTTCGATCTATGTTGTTAGTTACGTGATTGAATTGATTAAGTCCAGTCAAATTTTGAAAGTCTAGTAGAGATATCGATTTTTGGCTATTATGTAAGACTGGCCTGGTGTGGGTTACATTGACATTCGGTGAGTATTGAATAGAAGGTACATTAAAATCACCCATTATTATTGTTATATCGTCTGATGATAAGTTATTATATGTCGTATGACACTTTTCGAAAAAATCTGTGAGATTTTCGATCGGTATATCTGGAGGCAAATACGCCAAACATAAGTTAATGGATTGTCTGGATGTTTCATTTAATTTAAATTTAATCCATAAATCTTCTGTAGATTTTGAGCTGTGTGCTGAGACTAAAAAAGATGTCATTTCTTTCTTTATGGCTATTAGAACTCCACCACCTGATTTTTTAAAGGAACTCGATATGTCCCTATTGCGTCTATATATATTATAACGATCATCTACTATTTCATGGTCAAAGATTGTGGAGTCTAACCATGTTTCTGTAAAACAAATTAAATCATAAATGCAACTGAGCATTTCGTAGTATAAATCAGTTAATTTACTTTTTAAACCACGTACATTTTGAAAATAAAATGTTATTGCCGTTTTGTTGGAATACATTTTGAAAGTATATATTAAGCATAATTAAATACATTTTTTTGTAAAATTGATATGAAAATAATTTATTGTAAAGTAAATAATTTTGCTTCGAAAGGGGGCAATTATGAACATCATAATATTTGGTTTGTTTGTGGTACATGAATTTGTCTATGGTATCAGGTGTAATTAATTTTGACAGATCTAGGTTATAGAAACGTAAACATGATGATAAGCATAAAACAGTTGCATAAAAGAATGGTATATTACAATTATTTCTAATAGGTTGCGATAGTTTTTTGTATTTAACAGGAGGTGGTACATCATGAGAATAATGATTAATCGTGTAAGTCATATTTTGTTGTTGTTTCACAGAATAATTTGTTCAAAATATTGCAATAGTTTTTTGTGACATTTAAAACATTCTGATGATTCGTTAGTTACTACAATGGGAAAAAGCTCGGTTTAGGGGCGATAGTCCTAGATAAATTTTTTTTTTTATACTAATTATGGGCCGGAAAATCCGAATCGGATTTTCCGGCCCATAGTTAGTATAAAAATAACTAGTTTTATTATCTAGGAACGCCGCCCCTTTATCGAACTTTACCCCTACAATGGAGATATTGTGCATATAATTAAGGTAATTCTATCTTTCCAAAAGATTAACTTGTAAGTAACTTGTGTGGGGAAAGTTATTAACTAATTTTAATTTCATAAAGGGACGGCAGATCTGGTTGGTTCGTTTTGTGTTGATTTCAATTTTGAAAGTTTGTTGACATTCTCTTGGTCTGTAATTAATATTATAGGGGTTGAATCGCTAACACGAGTGAAAATTTTACCAGCTATTTTATATCACGACATTGCTTCAACAGAAATTGGTTTTTTGGGGTTAGATGGTCGTTAATATATATTTTACTGGTTCCAGGAAGTTGTAAATCGGAAGCAAGCATCCCTCTACTCTTTCTTATTGCAGCTATAAGCTCATCCTTAAGGTATCTGCGCGTTAATTTGACGACAAAATTCCTGGGTTTTACATTTTTTGCATCACTGTTTGTCCTGGGGGCAATCCTGCTAGCGAAATCCACTTCTTGTCGGGTTATATTGCATCCAGCTGTGGCTCCGATCTTGGAGAGAATGTCATACACATTTTCGTTATTTGTTTCGGGGATACCACTTATAATGACATTATTTGAACGATTAAACTGGTCGTTGTTATCAATTTGTTTTTCCAATTGGAACACTTTTTTTTTGAGTTCATTAATTTCCTCTTGAAATTCATTTTTTATGACTTCGACTATGTTGTTTTTAAATTCTTCAAATGTTTTCTCTAGGAAGTGAATTTTGAAGTCTTCAAACTTGTTATCCAAAAGTTGTAGAAGTTCAGTATTTAGGTTACTGTCAGACTTAGAGTTTGAACGCGTTGTCATTGTTGCTTAGTATAATGTTTTAGTAATTATAACTTATAAAATTGATTGTAATTTTGTTATTTTAATAAAAAATAGTGGAAGAGCAAAAGTTTGACAGCAGTTACAAGTAATGTTATTGTTGTAATATTGGATAGGTAAATTATAAATATCTAAGACGGTGTCTTTTACCCTATAAAATGAGTTATTTTGAAAATGAAACAGTATTTCTTTGTTTGAACCACTATATATTTTTTTATATTTCAACCGGTTTCGGGGACTCGCAACAATAACATTTGGCTGTCATCAGTTCTTTTGTTTTGCTCTTTCAAAAAATATTCTTAAACCAATCTTTTTATTGTGTTTTGGCTGTAAAAAGTTTAGTGTGTTGGAATCTTCTCCCCCCTGATCTTCCAGGAGTCACTTCTTGCTGCTCATTTTCAGATATTTATATAATTTTTTTACTTCTGTCACTTTTTATATTAGCTGTAATTTTTTGAACAATGGAGGAGGATTTCCCTCCTGTACCCCTTACAAAGCCCCCAGATCCCACTCCTGACCCTCCAGATGGAGATATTTCAGATAAAATAGACTTTTCAGAACATTCAAACATTTCAGACAATGAATCTGTCATCCTAACCTCAATTAAAAAAAGAAAATTTAGTCCCCTTTCCCCAAAAAAACATGATTCGCCTTTGTCTTCTCAGTCCCCTCCAGCTCTTCCTCAACCTCCTCCAACAATCTTTTACTCTACTCATTCCCGTGGCCCCTACATTGTATATGCGCAAAAAACTGAACAAGGTAAAACCATCCATCCTCTTGAATTTGGTAAATTTCTTTCAAATAACAAGAACCTTTCGATTAAACCTGGAGGTGTTAAAGCCGAGGGTCGCTTCCGAATCTCTGTTGAATTCCTGTCAGGTTCAGCCGCCAACAACTTTATCAAAAATATATTTATTTCATCAAATTCTAAATTCAAGGCGTACATCCCAACTTTCAATGTCACTCGAATGGGCCTGGTCAGGGGTAACTCGACCGATCTGTCCATTCCAGAAATCCTGTCCTCACTTTCAACCCCGCAACATATCGGCAATCCCATAAAAGCCAGGAGGCTAAATTATAAGGACACCTCTGAGGGCATCGTTTCCTGGAAGCCCTCCCAATCTGTCGTCATCACATTCGAAGGACAATCTCTTCCCTCCCATATTTATTTATTTTTCAACTCCTTACCAGTTGAAATGTACACTTATCCCACCACTCAATGTTACAACTGCTGCCGTTTTGGTCATACCAAAGCTGCATGCAGATCCCCTCCCAGATGTTTCAAATGTGGAGAAAACCACTCGGCTGACCAATGTTCTTCTCTCTCTTCACCTAAATGTTTTAACTGCTTAGGCGCTCATTCCGCCATTAACTCTTCTTGCCCCGAACAATCTCGCTAAAAAAAATATAAAAATTTCTATGGCCTCTGAGAACTTGTCTTTTTTGCAGGCTTCTAAATTATTCCCGCCTGTCAAAAAATCATTTTCCGAGGTTTTATCCAGTAACTCTTCATCCAACCCTCTCGCCTCCTCCTCAACATCTTCCCATTCAACAAAATTCACATACAAAAACCCTATCTCTAAACAGACTCGTGGATACGATCAGCAACAACACAACTCACTTCTCTTAAATCCCAATGGTTCTCCTCTTTCACACGCCACAAATGGGTGCGCAAACAATTATAATTCATCCTCAACAAACTATCAAAAGCTTTCTGAACAACTCTCCCAAGATAATTCTTCATTTATTCAAACTCTTATTATGCTTCTAATTGACCTAATTTCTTCTCAAACTAATCTACCGTCCAACGCTGCTTCTATTATTTCCACATTAAAATCATTTATTCAAAATGGCTCTTCAAGATGTCAGAATTCTTCAGTGGAATAGCCGCAGTGCTATTTCTAACAAATCAAACCTTCTTAACCTATTAAATTCAAACCTTGTTTCTGTGGCTGCTGTCTCGGAGACATGGTTTACTCCATCCACCCACTTTAATGTGGGAGGGTACTCCTGTCTCCGCGATGATCGCCCGGAAGGTACGGGCGGTGGTGCTGCCCTATTTATTAAAAAATCCCTTCCATTTTTCCCAATAAATAATATCAAACCCCCCAATGCTGACTTTCAAATGGTTGCAGCTAAAATAAAGGACACTTCCTTTGTTTCTATCTATCTTCCCCCAACATCGCACTTCAATAAACAAGCGTGGTTGCAAATTGTCCGTCAACTAAGCCCTCCTTTCTTTTTATTGGGTGATTTTAATGCCCATTCCCCCGTCTGGGGTTCTGCTTTCTGTGATCGAGACGGTCGAAGTTGACGAAGACGGACGGTGATGGATTTCCTAGATGAATCCAACCTTTTTCTTTTGAATGACGGATCTCCTACTAGAATCTCTCGCCCCAACACAAACCCCAGTGCAGTGGATCTCTCCATATGCTCTATTAATCTGGCACCTCTCTCCTCGTGGGTGGTGTCCCCCGACCCTTGCTCCAGTGATCATTTCCCGATCACCATCACTTATCAAACTTCTTTCCATTCAGACAAGTCCCATATTTCGACAAAGATTAAAACAAAACACACCAAATGGGACGAATTTAACTCACATATGGATAAGTTTATACAAAATTTATCCTATACCGATACATTATCTGTCAAAGATGACTACGATAACTTCAAATCAATGCTCGTAACTGCAATCAATAAATCAAATCCTCCCCCTAAAACCAAATCTCTCAAAAAACTCCCTCCAACTCCCTGGTGGGATGAGGAATGTTCCAAAGTAGTGAGAATTCGGAAAGCTAAATCTCTTTCCTATCGTCACAATATGACTATGGAGAACTATCTCATATACAAAAATGCCGAAGCGAATGCCAAAAGGGTATTGAGGTCAAAAAAAAATCCGGGTGGTACAACTTCTGCAGTTCAGTATCTCCGAACACTCCAATTTCGGAAGTTTGGTCTATGATTCGAAGATTTCGATCCTCCTTCAGTCCAACATCTCCTCGAGCTTCTCATTCTAAATGGATGGACGAGTTCTTGGACAAAATTGCCCCCCCTTCTGTACCTAACTTAGATGAAATAACTCCAATCCACAACACTCCTATGTCTGATCATTGGCTTGACTCTCCATTCACTTTAATTGAATTAAAAAATTGTTTATCAACAGTCAAGGACTCATCTCCAGGCAGAGATGGTATACCTTATAGCATTATCAAAAATAGTAATGATAATGTTCTAAATCACTTTTTAAGCATCTTAAATAAAATCTTCCAGACTGGCATAATACCTGATGACTGGAGTTCTCAAATAATCATCCCAATTCTAAAATTAAACAAATCACCCAATTCTGGATCCAACTATAGGCCAATTGCTCTTTCATCCACCCTTAGTAAAATTTATGAAAAATTAATTAAAAACCGGTTAGAATTTTTCGTCGAGAGTAATCATCTTCTCTCTCCATCCCAATTTGGATTTAGGAAAAAGAAATCTACACAAGATAACCTTGCCATCATCAGCACTGATATTAATTTATCCATTTCTAACAAAGAAGTATGTCTTGCAGTCTTTATAGACATAGAAGGCGCCTTTGACAATGTTTCCATCCCAATTCTTAAAAAAAAACTTTTAGGCCTTGGCTTACCCCTCATGTTTGTCCAATCTATTATTAATCTTTTTCTCGATAGGAAAATTTTCATTGAGCTACCAGATGTTACTCCTCAGAGTAGGTCAATTTGGAAGGGTTTACCCCAAGGCGATGTATTATCCCCCTTACTGTATAATATATACACACACGATATGCATGTCACCATTCCCCCTCAAGTAAAAGTCGTTGAGTTCGCAGATGACATAGCTTTCTTCTTATCATCCAAAATCATTCCATCCGCCGTCAAATATCTTAATGAAGCCATGGATGCCCTTTGCACATGGCTTACTTTAAATGGTCTTGAACTTTCAGTACAAAAGAGTCAGTGTGTTACCTTCTCAAATCGTCATAATAATCCCCCTGTTCAAATTTTATTTAAAAACTCGCCAATCCCCAATGCTTCCGAAGTAAAATTTTTGGGAGTAACATTTGATAGGAAACTTAAATGGTCTTCCCACATTAATAATATAGTTACTAAATGTGAAAAAAATTTAAATATTATCAGATCATTGACTGGCGTTTGGTGGGGTGCTCATCCTATCTGCATTAAGTTGCTCTACAATGCACTTATTCGAAGTCATCTCGACTATGCCTGCCCACTTTTTAGTACTGCATCCAAAAATGCACTCAGTAAATTAGACAAAATTCAATCTAAGTCATTGCGAATAATAACTGGCGCAATGCAATCGTCGCCCATCAATTCCCTTCAAGTAGAATGTTCTGATCCTCCTCTTTATTTAAGGCGTCAATTATTTGCTGACAAATTTGTTCTTAATTTCTATTCTATGTTTAAATTCTAAAAGTCATCAGATTATTCCCAGAGTCTCGTTGTTCAACGACTCAACACATTCATCTACAGTCAGAGCTCGAACTAAACCTCTCCCTGCCATCTGTAAAAATTTTCGCTCTCTCTCAGAGCTTCAAATTATCAAAAATGATCTTCTTCCTTTGTACAAATTAAAATATAGTCACGTCACCCTATCCCCAACGATATTAGAAGGGATCGGCATCCTTAAAAGTCATTCCAATCTCCCAGCCCGTACTGTCAATAATATGTTCAATGACATTATTTCTTCTAAATGGCCCAACTCTTCTCTTTTATTTACTGATGGCTCCAAATCTCCAGACTCTCCTAACTGTGGTATTGGTATTAACGTTTACCACAATAATTCTAATGAAAGAATATTTTATTCAATTTCAAACCAATTTTCAATATTTTCTGCCGAGTGCATTGCGATTATTGAATCTCTCAAATATATAATAAAAAATAATTTTGAACATTCTCTTGTCCTCTCTGACTCTCTCAGTTCCCTCCAAAAACTTAAAACAAGTCCTCTTCTTCATCCTGATGATCACTTTGTATGTCTTATTCGAGTATTGATAACCTCCATTCAAAGCTCTGGAAAAACTGTCACTCTGATTTGGATTCCTGGACATGTTGGCATAGTGGGTAACGATATTGCTGATTCCTTGGCTAAACAAGGAGCGTCTAACCCTACCGTTACCCTCGTAAATCATATTCCCCTGTCTGATATTTTTTCCATCATCAAAGATAGATCCCACAATGTTTGGACAGAGTATTGGAACATTGCTAGTCAATCCAAGGGTGCCCGCTACGCCTCAATACAAAGGACTATCCCATCAAAACCGTGGTTTCAAAAATTCCCCCATTTTTCCAAAAAAGAAATTTCCTTACTTATTCGTATGAGAATCGGACATTGTTCCGTTCCTTCTCACCTTTATAAAATTCATGTGCTTGACTCCCCAGATTGTACGTTCTGTGGTCTAGATGTGGGAACTTTAGATCACATATTTTTTGATTGTCCCTCTCTAAATAAATATCCTCTCTTCTATCAAGCGTTATCAAAAATTGCCTCTCCTCCATTCAACATCTCATCTCTTCTAAGTCTGAACTCTACTCCAATCTTCCATAAAATTCTGAAATTTGCACATTTAAATAAAATTAATATATAAATTCTCCTTTCCTTTTTCTGTAATTATAAATGATGGCCTAGAACACCCTTGAAGGGTGAAAGCCAGAAATAATGGAAAAAAAAAAAGAACCGGTTTCGGAAAAATCGTTCCTTCCTCAGGGCAAAATATACTAACTAAACTTTACAAAACAATGGGTGATCATAAAATATTATTAAGTGTTGAAGTGGAGGTGGAGGCGTGACCATGTATTAGTTATTTAATTTGGGAGAACTTTGAATTTAAAACACTTTTCATGAAAATATATATCCACACACATTGGGATGCGGGTATGGGTACCGCTGCCCTGTGAAAAATTCATTGAATAACCAAACCTCTGCCATAGGTCACCCCAAATGGTTCGCTACGATTGGTGACTTAGCAGGGGTAACCGGGTTCATGGGGTGAGGATTCATCAACTGCATGGCGGATCAAATTTTGAGACTGGTTGAGGGAGCAGTTTTTACCTCTTCAGCAGGACTTTCTCGACCCTTCGCCTAGCACCGGGAGGGATGAATTTAAAACATCCGTCAATCCCGGACACAATGACCCCCAGATTCCTACTCACCCCTTATACCTTTATACTTCCTAGATCTTCCTTCCCCTTTTTTTCTTAAAAAAACTCTTCATACAGCATCCCTAAAGAAGATTTAGGCCCTATCGAAATTATTTTCCTTAGGGTCTCTTGTGTGAAGCTAATGAAAAAAAAGCTTTGCGGCTTTATTGTGCTAATTTTATGCTTTTGAGTTATGCGTAACCAACTAACCACGAACAATCATGGGCTATTATAATTCCAAATTTATAAATGAAAATGAACAAAATTATAGGTAGGTACTTTTTCGCGTGTCTGAATTTATCCAAACAAAAACTTTAATTTTGAAAATGATGAAACATTAATTGAAACCAAATCGGACTTCTAGAGTTCATTGATTAATATCTACTTTAATTTCGAAGCAATTTCACGATTTGACGAGGACATCATAAACGTCTATGTTTTGTTTCTACAAAACATACCTTATATTATATTAGCATGGATTGTATATGGGGAATAATAATTGATTTTCTATTATTAAAAAACCCCAAACACACCATATTATTTAAAAAATAAGTTGTCACTAAACTCAAAAGTGTTTAATATTCATATGTCTATGGTTTTCACTAAATAACTATTTTTCAAAATATAACATGAAATTGTGTCTAAACGTTAAAACTTCATTCCTCGTTCAATTCATTTTAAGTTTTAAAATATCTAACCTTAATTATTTCAGTGATTGGTCGGTAACTTTTAAGTGATCAGCTCAGTACACAGCTGCTAACACTGTAGTGAAAGTACGCCCCACGGTTTTATTTGGCAGCCACCTCTGGTCTGGAACCCCTAAATGCCCGAAAAAATCCCTCGATTCTGTGCAGAAACGGGCGGTTCTTTAGAGCACAGGTATTTAAATGAAAAATACTCCGAGGAAGTAACATTGACTCCTTCGGCACCGGTGTACAGTCGGGTAACATTTGATGACATTTGTACACAGTTGAAATTTGTCACATGATAACGGGTCGTTTCTACGACTCGTTCTATAAAACGATTTGCGGACCTCTGTGTTTCTTTCCTCCCACAACATGGGTTTCTTCAAGACCCTGGTTTACTCTTTCATTTCCTAATTTCCTCAAAACCTCCTGTGCGGAGTTGATGTAAAAAAAAATTTTTTTTCTTGTGTTTACAGATAGTTACCTAACCACGAACGTTTTTCTTAGTTTCGTTCAAGTTCTTCGGAAGATAGCATCGATCAACAATATCAGCATGGGTTCACCGTCTTGAATTACCTACTCCTACATCTTTTACCACAACCTGCGGCTAGGGGTGTTTACTAAACCTATACCAGGTGCCTGTTGCAGTTTTGTCTAAGTCTATCCATTATCCAGCGTTGCGGACAGGCGATCATACTCTTCCTTCAAGTTACTAAATCCAACCAGCCACAGCAAGTTACTCGGGCCTTTCGCCTAACCTGGCAATTTGTCAAAATTATTTTAGGATCAAGAGCTCAAGCATGGTGAAATCGATCCCCACTACATTCAGCCTCACAACATACCTCAATAGAGAAAACCAGTCCAATTTTTTATTTTTTTTTTAATGAATGTAACTGCATTTTTATTTTTATTTTCAGAGTTAATTTTAATAGTTACAATAATTGTCAAAGTTTTTATTTTTCAAGACCCCCCGAAAACCACCGTATGTATGGTAAATCGTGTGACGTCATCACTCCTGAAAAATTACTATATGATCGGGCAATCAGCTGATCAACTGCCGCCATTTTGAATTCCGTTGTTCGAAGTATTCTCCCTAGAAGTAGCATTACTATTTTTTGTGTGCAGTAGTTTTTGTATATTTTTCATTTTTATTTTTGAAACATTATTAGGCCTAAATAATGTTTCAATAAACACAACAACTAAATCTCTATAAACGGTATGTAAATAAACGAATAAATTAATACGATGGCTTGTGTCATATTATTATTTATTATTACATTACATTTATTATTATAACATTCCTTTACAATGACTTTACGATGACGTCACGACACTTCGAACAGTGACGTCACCACTAAAATTTCAATAATGCCAACTTGACGGCGCGTTTTTACGACCGGATTAAAAATGAACTTTAAATAATTTTTTTAAAACTCTGCACTTAATATTATTAAACAAAACTTATATATTCAGAATCAGCGTTCATTGGTCTGTACGAACATATTTTTTTAGAGCAATAATATTTTTCACTGGAGTTCCTTATTGGGGATGCAATTGTCTCATTAGGCCAGCGGTCGGGGAACCGGGGTAAATTACCCCAAATGGGGTAAAAATGTTTTTTTGGGTAACAAGGAATATTTTCTAGTTTGCTATTTCATAAATGTGTTAGTATTTTTACCTCAGAACAAGATAGCTTATTTTTCAAAGTTAGCTTTGTTTTTGGAAGACTGTGAAAATATGACTTTTGATGACATCAAGGATACAGTTATAAAACATCTTACCAAACTCAGTGAGCGGTTCTCTGACGACTTTCTAGATCTTGATATACATACTTTCAATTGGGTTGTAGATCCTTTTAAATGTGAAATTGCTAACATACCGGAAGAACCTCCGGGTTTGGCAAAAACAATACTTGAACTTCGATCTAATGATTTGGCGGTTGGAAGCGTTTGGGACTCTTGTGCGGTATTCACATAAAAAAATTGAGTCGTTGCGGTACAAATTGATGAAACTTTATTTTTTTTTTTTTTTACTAGTGAATTCCACTTAATAAAGAAAGTGTTTCTTCCTTCGTGTCATTTCCCATTCGTCCCGTTCCCCTTCTGCCTCCCCTTTCCCTCCCGTGACCCCTTCTGCCTCCCTTTTCCCTCCCGTGTCCCCCTCCCCCCTCCCGCGTTCCTTATATTCAGTCCCAGTTCATTCAATTTTCAAACAGCTCGCGTGCTGCCTACTGCATTTTTTTAATTCTAATTTCATAATTCAGAGCCCATCAGTATACCGGTGTCCGGAAACTCGTAGTACAAGCGGAAAACTGGTGAACCTACATCACGTAGACAACCCAAATAAACATAAAGATTTTCAATTTAAGCATTTTCAAATTTAAAATTAAAAAAAAATATATATTTTTAAAAAAATTCGGCTTATTTAGGGTTAAAATTTTAAAAAGGCGGAAATGTCATGATGACAGATGGAAGATGTTCCACCTCACGGATAATACGAAACGCGAATTTTGTTTTAATGTTTGTTAAATGAAAGGGTATTTAATTTTTGTTATTACTTTTTGGGATATTATGCCGTGTTGCGTTACCTCCTTCTTTAGCCAACGTTTCGGACAGCGTAACCGTGTCCGAAACATTGGCTAAAGAAGGGGGTAGCGCAACACGGCATAATATCCCAAAAACTAATAACAAAAATACTTTTGGCCGTGAAAATCTAAAATCGTATCTGGGGTATTTAATTAATCACATTTAAATATGAAAATAACACACAGTTTATTTTAAACCTTGTTAAATGAAGGGTTTGTACGCCGTTCAATAAGAAAAGATATCAATCGACCGCAATCTTCATCATACGTCAACGACCGCAATCAATAAGAGACAAAACAAACTGACGAAAAATAAAAAAATACATTTGTGGCGTAACAAATATCCGGTCAGTCCTATTAAATTATCGCTGAACACTGGGAATATTATTTAATTTATTTTAGCAGCATAGGTATGATTTTTGCAGAGTTAATTATTGCGGACATCAAACAAAAATAGGTATACCTATCAAGGGTATGAGGGATGGGTAGGAATCTGAGAGTCAGTGTATCCAGGAGTGACGGACGCATGAATTCATTCCTCCCATGGCTGTGGAATATGATTTTAATAGTCCAGTCAGCCTAAGTCGTAGAACACCAATTGAAACACCATCGACTACTACCATTTAGACAAGTGTTTAGCCAAAAGTCCCCGCTCCTACGCCCCTTGCTTCCCCGCCTGTGCCCGCCCAAACATGAAAAGTGTAAGGGTTTTGTAAATCACGTCTATCTCGATTACTAAACAACATATCGGGTTGAATTTTTTTTTATTCTCTTTGCTGTAACATTGTCTACAATTAATATTAAGTTAACTTTCGTCGTAACTTTTACCGTTTGTTTGTAATTCGTATGAAAAGGTAAAAATTTGTATATTTTTTGGCATGTAATTTTACATTTTGTCACAGAACTTTTCAGGCCGACATTTTATGAAAAAATGTTTCCTACAAAGATTGTAGCCCTTTCTATGAGCTGTAAAGTTATATATTTTAATGTGTACTTTATGGCTAGAAAACATCAGATATCAACCGTGAATGCTTGGTGCACCATCTCTGCGTCGCTCCGCGGCAGCCGATTCATTACCGCACTATTAATGTATGATGTTTATACTCATTAATTGTATTTTTTGTCAATTGTTTTAAATTTTGGTTATACTGAAGAAGTGAAATTATGCTTACTGGTATCAGTTCAAGTTTCAGCAACTAAAAATGCCAGAGTATTTCAGTTTAAAATCTATAACTTTATTTATTGAATGGAAGTATAAACTAGCTCGAGTTTCGAGAGAGTACGGCCTCAACCACTCTCACGATCTCCTGCCATGCAGCTGGTAGGCAGACAAATAAAAGCCGCCAAGACTCGGACAAACCTCACCTTATGAATTCGGGGACCCCTGCTAAGTCACCAAACGTAGCGAACTACTTGGGGTGATCTACGACGAAGGCGTCCACTAATATCTACAGGAATTCCAAAAACTGAAAAAATCTAACTAATATCTATGAGAACCAAAGTGCGTACGAATATCTACAGCTCAATTGCTGACTAATATCTATGAGAACCAAAGTTGACAAATATCTACGGCACTGGCATAGGTTGGATTTGCAATTATGCATACCATATTGGAAAACGTAATAATGCAGTTTAAAAAAACATTATTTATGTATGTATGTAAAAACCCCTAATATCGACCTATTGGACACATTTAGCTGATTATTAAGGATTTGGGTTTTTGTTTTAACAGCTTTCTTTATTTCGAGTGCTTCTAAATTATGTAGTCTGTTACCATAACTATTTCTATGTGAGTTAGGTTAGGTTAGTTTAGGTTGAGGTGCCGTGTATTTCGAAATAAATAAATAAATAAATATCTTTGTATTATGACCAATAAATTATGTTCAATAAATTATTGTCCTCGTAAACAGCAAAATACGTAATATTATGCAAAAACTTCATGTACTTTAAACAATTAAGCCTTTACGTAATTAGTAATTACGTAATTAAAGTAATTTAAGCTTCTCCGTACAACCTCTTGCTCAGCTGCCCTCTGTAGATATTAGTCCAACCTACGCTCTGTAGATATTAGTCAACACTAGGACCGTCATAGATATTCGTCCGATCTTAGCTCTGTAGATATTAGTCAACACTCTGAAGTTCGTAGATATTAGTCCAACATATGAGCTGTTGATATTCGTCCGACATACAGGCTGTAGATATTAGTACCTGGAGTCACCTACGGCAGAGGTGTTGGTTATCCAATAAATGGTTCCCGCGGTGGCGGTACCCATACCCGCCTTCTTAATTGATAAATTTTATTACATTATAAAAAAATAATAAAAAAAGCTTGTTCAAATTGGTTCGAACACGACTGTAGTCAAATGGCGGCCATGTCTGTTGTGTGCCACATCAGCAACCATTTTTTATTTCCGTTCCCGAGGATAAAACGGTCCAAGTAAATTATCATGTTTTTCAGTGGCATAAAGATGGAAGTCCCATTATGAAGAAAAAATAGATTTTCAAAATTGCATGTGGATGCAAGTACCATGATGCAACAACTATCATAGAAGCAGAAGGGTGTACCATGGACTTTATTCCTTTTATAATACACCACATGTCATAACAAAATAGTCCACTTCATTTAGAGGCAGTAGGACTCAAGTCCATGTTTTTGTTTTTTTTTTACATGAGCTCCACACAGGAGGCCCTGAGGAAAATAATTTCCCTCGGGGCCTATTTCATCTTTGGGGATGCTGTGTGGAGGGGTTTTTTAAAGGAAGGGAAGGAGAGGAGAGTTCTGGGAAGGAAAAGGGTTTAAGGGGTGGGTAGGAATCTAGGGTTCAGCATGTCCTGGTCATCCGCCTGCAAGACCTAGACAAACCTCACCCCATGAACCCGGCACCCCTGCTTAATCACCAAACGTAGCGAACCACTTGGGGTGATCTATGGCAGAGGTGTTGGTTATCCAATAAAGGTTCCCGGGGCGGCGGTACCCATTCCCGCCTCCCAAATTGAAAAGTTGACTCAAGTCAGCGTTTTTTTTTAAACAATTATTCTTAAAGGCTTTACTATAAAAATTTAGTTTAATTTGCTCCTTTTTAAAACAAAACTAACTGATTTAATAATTAGTTTTTTTCTTATCTATCATACAACATCTCCTGAACATTTACCTTTTTGGACTTGCTTCCGTATGTTTCGGGTACAGAATTTGGTTCGCAAGTTCACAGTTCAAGGCCAAGCCATTCGAATTAGTAGCTTACCCCTTCTATTGTGTTGATCGAACCGAGCGCAGAAAGGGACAGCAAATTTCGCATTGCACTTTGACTTGAAAGCGCGAAAATAATGAACAGCTGTTTTTAACCGTGAAACGACCGTACTACACGGAATAAAATTATGGATAATTTCAAAATAATGCTTTAAATCCGGATTTCTTTGTTTGTTTTCTTTTAATTAGTTTTTATTAGTTAGGTACTATGAACGTCAGTAATAATTTATAAGAATTTGACCAAAAAAAAAATCAACTTCTGACTCGATTTACTCGAAAACGAAAGCTCAAATCAAAAAAAATTATACCACAAAATCGACTCCAAATGTGATGAGGATTCCCCAGTTTCCCGCTTGTACTACGAGTTTTCGGATACCTTGTATATACAGGGTGTTGAGGGACGTACTTGTCTTACTTTAACCAGTGATTCCTGACATTATTTGGAGTAAAAAATGTAAATGAAATTTTGGTCTCCGGTGACTTTTTTTTTCAAATTTTTTTTCTTCAAAATCAAGCAAAAAAAAATTTCTTCCGCATGTCGTCACGGTCACTCAGCCGGGTGTCCGATGAACCCCTTACCCCGCCTCCAACTGTTCAACAACTACCATTTTTTATGTTTTTGTAGAAAAAAAAAACTACTAAAACCAACTAAAATAATATACTGAAACCAATAGCTACTATAAACGGATGTTCCGCTCGTGTCCGTCGAGCTTCTCGCACATGTAGTGTTCAGTGCTGCTAGCTCTTCAGACAGGCTTCATTAAAGTACCCATAGAACAGACTCAGGACATGTTGCATCTGTGCTTTAGAGCTGGCAATCGGTCTGTTAAGGCCCCGTTCTCCGCACAAAAAAAACATTCGACAGGAGGTGTATCTGCAGCGCGCTGGTCAATAGGAAAGCGCGCGCATTATTATTACAAAATGGTCTGGTTTGGAACTTGGCTAATAATTCTCGACAAGTATCATTTCAAATATGCGTTCCCAGAGAAGTTGATAATATTTGTAGGGCTGCCACAATTTTAAAATACACATAATATTTATGAAAATATCTGTTATTTTCTCAATGTATTACGTTAGATTACCTATAAAGTGTAATGTACACTTGAGGTGACCGTTCACAAAACAAAGCTATATTATTTATTATAACGGAACTACTATTATCATTGTTTCTCTTTAATTTCTCTTTTCAATTTGGGAGACGGGACGGGATGGGTACTGCCGGGAAACATTTTTTATTGTACTGCCCGGAAAACATTTTTTGGATAACCAACACCCCTGCCGTAGGTCACCCAAGAGGTTTGCTATGTTTGGTGACTTAGCAGGGGTTCCCGGGTTATGGGATGAGGTATCAATTTTGAAGGCGACCATTGCCGCCCGGCAACCACTCATTGGATAACAGAGGTGCCCGGGTTCATGGGGTGAGGCTTATCTATTTATTGGGTACTACTTTTTTTAAAAGAAAAAGAGTCATAATTCGTATTCCCGGTTTACGAATAACCTGACAATTTGAAAATCTCCTACCAGCATCATAATAAGCGGAAGATGTTGCTTGTGCATTGAAAGAGGAATTGAACCCGCGACATCTTGACCCAACCCATTTTTCAATTTTCAACTAAGTAAAGTGCACATTTTAATCATATTTGTTTATAGTCTAGTCAATTTTTAATTTGGGAGGTGGGAATGGGTACCGCCGCCCCGGAAACCTTTATTGAATAACCAATACCTCTGCCATAGGTCACCCCAAGTAGTTCGCTACGTTTGGTGATTTAGCAGGGGTGCCCGGGTTCATGGGGTGAGGTTTGTCCAGGTCTTGGAGGCGGATGACCAGGACATACTGAACCCGAGATTCCTACCCACCCCTTAAACCCTTTTCCTTCCCAGAACTCTCCTCTACTTCCTTTCCCTAAAAAAGCCCTCCACACAGCATCATAGGTGAGCATAAAGATGACATAAGCCCTGAGGGAAATTATGTTCCTCAGGGCCTCCTGTGTGGAGCTCATGTAAAAAAAAATGAATGGTCCAAAAGGAGGTGTAGAGTGCACCTAAGCGATTCCTTCAGAAACTTGGTCAGGGTGCTTAGGGTGTGAACATACTAAAAGTTCTGACGTCTAGGTGGTGAGCTAGAGGAAGGAGGGGCCGGAGAAAGGTTATTTTTTTGGATTTACGCTTATATCTCGGAAACGGTGCATTTCAAAGGTTTTTTTTTTAGAATAAGTGAAAGCTCATAAAATTATCTACAACTTTTGTTCTATACGTAATTTTAGAAATCCCAGCCGTTTTTGACTTACACACTCCACAAATGTAGATATTTTCGAATAAAATCATTTTACCTCACATTTTTCATCAAACATTCCTTTATATCGTCTAAAATATTTATCAAAGAAAGAAATTTGTTTGAAGAATTTAATTCCCTTTTAGATAATATGTATACATTTGCAAACTAATCTTCAACCAGTAAATATTTACAGGAATTTTAAGTTTTTTAGTAAATGTCGTCATTTTTTTAATCTTATTACTGACACACCACTTTTGTTTGTAACAGATTATGGGACTTGGATTTCATTTATTATTTCATCATTTAGTTCCTAAAATAATTAGTTTAATGAATCTTCACCAGGCTATTGTGGCGTCTCCGACGACTCCCCTCCACAAAAATTGACATTACATTCACTGGTTTGTGGGAAGGGAGGATATGCATCAAACCACTGACTGAGTTTGGCACAACCTGTTTTTGCCTACATGCACCTTTTCGCTCTTTATTTATATCCGGGGGTAAAGTGCACAAACTTCGGGAGGTAATTCTGCACGACAGTACACGTAAAAAAAGATACGAAACTTTTTTCAAAACGTTCCAAGGTAGTTACGGGTAAAAAAGTTTTGTTGTTTGTATGAAAAAAATAATATTCTTCTGTGGAAAAATAATTTTGTATAGGGAAAAAATTGAATTTAGAAAAAAGTTATTTGTCTTTTTTACATTACATGTACCTCTCGAAGTTTATGTAGAAATTTATGAAGTGGCAGCCCTAAAAGCTATCAGCAAACAACAGCTTTGCTAGGACTAGTTAACCGATGGAATCTAAATTATTAAACATTTATAAAAAGGTGAAAGTAATTACTTATAACAATGTAGTCGGTTTTAGTAAACAAGCGAAACTTTTATTTACTTACGTAACGTTGGATAATAGGTAGTAATAATACGTATGATGATAATTACAGATTTATTATCCAACGAACATCTAATAATAGGTAGTAATAAAATAATACGTATGATGATAATTACATATTTCCTTGTCCGTAACAATTTGGGACGCGGGTAAGGGTACCGCCGCCCCGGAAACTATTTATTGGATAACCCCAAGTTGTTCGCTACGTTTGGTGACTTAGCAGGGGTGCCCGGGTTTGGATCTTGGTGGCGGATGTGTCTGCCCACCAGCTGCGTGGTAGGCCAGATCGGGAGAGACTGGTTGAGGGAGATCTTGTGACCTCTCATGCAGAACTCTTTTGGAACATCGCCTTGCACCGCATTGGGAGGGATGGATTCAAAAGTCCGTCACACCCAAACCCACTGACCCTCAAATTCCTACCCACCCCTATAACCTTATCCTTTCCAGAACTTCATCTCCTTCCTTTCCATTAAAACACCCTCCACACAGCATATCCAAAGATGACATATGCTCTGAGGGAAAAAAATCCTCAGAGCCTGTGTGGAGTTACTGTAAAAAAACAAGGTAGTTTTTGAAAGCAGATTTTTGTTAGCAGTTTGATCCGTAAAAATGTATTATTTATTATTATGTCCTATAATTTTAATAAATGAGCAAAGTAAAAGCTTTTGCATTCAATGGTCATTTAAAAAAAAAACGTAATTTAATTTTTAAAAACATGCCCGGGAATTTCAGTTTCCGAAGCATTGGAAATAGATTTATTTCCCAAAGTACGCATTCTGTAAAAAATAAAACAATAACTGTCACCTTTGTTATATAATACACAAATAAATTGAAAATTTATTTTTATAATAAATATTACATAATAGTAAATAATACGAGTATGTATTATATTAATAAAATCAAAAATTTATTTTTTTCTTCTTACCTTATACACTCCATCATACGTTCTCGATTTTGGAGATAATGTTTACGCTTAGAAATACGACTTTTTTGTTGTTGTCTTACCATTTTCGCAAAATAATATTATTATTTACGTACGTGTATATCAAACAATTCATGAAACGTAGGACTACACGTCTGTGTGGCGAGCTGTCTGGACAGCGAATGACGAATATTTGAAAGGCACATAGGTTACACGCACGTTAGATAGAGATGGCCTATAAATATTATCTTTAGAATTAAAAAACGTAAGCGCCTGTTGTTAAAATATTTAATTAATCACGGTTTATTGAAAAAAGAGCAAAAATCTCGAGATAATTGTCTTTAGTTTTATTTAAAGAAACGCTGTGAATTTTTTCATACATATAACTTGTAAAATAACTGAAACAAACGTGTTAATAATAATTTTTGGAGCATACTTTGTGATTTTTTTCTATCGAGGGAATTTTCTGTAATTTGCGTTGTGGCGCGATAAATGTCTAGATATTATCTTCAAAAATAACATATATTTTTTGAAGAGCTTAAAAACTTCAAATGTTTAAGGGAGATTTGTAAGAAATCGGTAGAAATTGGGAGAACCGAGGCTTAACAACGGTTTGTCAATCAGACGAACTGCTTCCTTTGCACAGAATCAAGTAGGTATCATCATCAAATAGTATATAGCCTTGCATCTGTCGTACACACTCGATTCACAAATTGATACAAACGGAAGTGCTGCCATCTTTATTATTAATACGCTGAAAAAGCTACTTTTGTAATTCTGTTTCGAATTCAAGAATTCGTCAAAGGATGGTGCCACTTACGTTAGCAGGTCGAATGAAGACGTTCCCCCCTAGTTATAAATACTACGGATTTGTAGAGTTTGAGTATCTCTCTGAATGTAAGATTGACGGTGATACTTAGAATTGTGAATAAGAGTATCATCACGCGGCTATATATTACATATTACGTCATTTGGTTTATCTATTATTTTCATTCGGTTACTTTGTCCCGGTGACTAGCTGTCACTGGATCATAGTGGATCTTAGGAACTGGCTACTTTTGGAAAGAGTTCCTATCGGATTTATAAAATGGTCACCAACACTGAAACTGGGCGAAGCTGAATTGAAGCGAAAGGCCGCAGCAGGGCCTAGCAACAAAAACCTGCGGAGCGGGTTTTTAACTGCTAGTGTTATTCAATTTGCAAGCCATGTACAAGACGCCCGGTTTCTTGGAAGCCAGATTAATTCGGACTTCTATGGAGCCCTGATACTTGAGTCGGTCTGATATATTATTTATGTAGGTACTCCAAGCATTTCATTGGAATCTTTATTGGGGTGTACTCCCCGTACTCCCAATAAGACTGAAAAAAAATATTGCTCGGAATTTATAGTTTTTCTGGTCAAAACCTGCATTAATTATGGGATGTTGTGTAGATTTCATGTTTTCATTTAGTGTAGATTGTGTTGTTCAGTAAGGTACGTACTACTTATTTTTTCTTTTATTTGAGTAGGGCATTTTTTGAGTAAGTTTTGTTTTATATTACTGAAAACATCACAGTTAATTAAAAAAGCAAGTGTGCTTTAGACCACACGACTGAAGTAAAACTTCACTAACTTATATCTCCCTCTCAACTTCCGTTCGCCTCGCCCGACCGTTCGCACTTTTCACACTTTTCATAAAGCTCTCGTCACGCATTCACCAGCTTACTCCAGCTTACTAAAGGCCAGACGTTCGCCTCGCCCGATCACATTTTTCGTAACGCTCTCATCACGCATTCACCAGCTTACTTCCCAAGTCAAGCGTGCGTAAAGAAGTTTTACTTTAATAAACACGTTAAATAGATGTCATAAATTATTGATGCTTTATTATTTAAGATATTTTTTTATTCTCTCAACTATAACGTTCGTAATTAAAAGCATTAACACTTGAAAGTCTGCTGAATAAAGTTAGAATGAAACTAATTGTTTTACGATGCGCAGTTATTTAATTATTTTGTATCAAAATTCCCTAAAACGCTCAATTTGAAAGATGGAAGCTAAAAATTAAGCTTAAATATCCACGGTCAAATTTGAATTAAGCTCGAGAGCTTTGCCGACTCCCCGCTAGGTGTATTATAGTCTATGTGAGTCGGTGTCGGTGCTTTCGAGCAGCGGTCGCTGTTCTAACCCGGAACCGAAACAGTTTAGGTTACAGCAGAGTTGCTGGCGTGGACTCTTAGGAGAGCAGTTTGTCCGAACTAAAAGCAGAGTTCTAATGTGTCCTTGGCCACTAATTGTGTCTCGATTACACTTTAGTAATCTTCAAGGACATTGTGACTTTAAAAAATGAGCTTTCGCCCGGAAAAAATTGTATCCAACAATATAATTTGAAAAAATTGGAATAAACGTAAGCAGTTATGTTTATAATATTTGTAAATACAAAATATAATAGTGAATTTAAGTATAGAATCTGTATCAATAAAACCCTGAAGAAGTGAGCATTACTCACGAAACATGTTGGTTTTTGTAAACGATAAAAGTGGTAAAAACTAAGTATTTTATTAATTTGAATTAAAATGGTGCCACAAAATAAGTTTGCTGTGTTAGAAGAATAGATATTGTATTTCTTAGCTCTCCTCACTAGGAGGTCCTGAGCCGAAGTGGATTAGAGTTATTTAAATATAGTTTATTTGTCTTCTATGACGTCTTCATTACGGTTTTTTCATTGACCTCTTTCAGCCGTATTTTTATCCTGGATTTGTGCTCATTAGAATTTTTTTATTAGTTTTATGTCTTGGGGAAGGATGTTATGGAGTTTTGTTGCAAAGTATGTGTATTTTCTTTGTCCAAAAGTGGTTTTATAACTTGGAATATTTTTTATATAATTTTTATAAGGTCTAATGTTATGTACACACGGTCTAGTAGAGGATTTAGTATTTTTCAATGGATTCAATAATATATTTTTGGCATGTTGTACATTTGATAAGTCAAAGCTATTGAAAATTTCAATTGAAGGCATTCTAATGCTTATTTTCAATAGGGCCTTTATGATTTCTTTTTGAATCGTATTCAGGTTGTGTATGTTCTTATATGTAGCAGATCCTATGACTCCATATTCAATTCGAGAATGACATTTCTTAGATTTTTAAAGAAATGTGTAAGGCTTGTGAATTTTTCCATAATACCTTTGATGTGTGGGTCCCATCTAAGATGTTCATAATGTATTACTCCGAGATATTTTATGTTGTTTGTTTTTTCTATAACTGGGTAGTAACATTCTATGAAATTCGTTCAATTTTAGTTCTAGTGATTTTATTGGTTGGCTCCTTGAGATCATTGAAAATGTTATATATTTAGTTTTGCTTACTGTAAGCGAGTTAATTTTAAGCCAATTTTAAAG
Organism: Limnephilus rhombicus; assembly: GCA_929108145.2. Taxonomy (NCBI): domain Eukaryota; kingdom Metazoa; phylum Arthropoda; class Insecta; order Trichoptera; family Limnephilidae; genus Limnephilus; species Limnephilus rhombicus. Next base: position 41,624,170 of record OV815278.1, read on the forward strand.
TGCACTAAGCCCTTGTTCAACCACTTTCAAAATTCAATACACATAAAATTTTTACGAGTTTTAAATGAAAATTCGTGAAGAAAGGCGATTAAATTAGAATTTATTACTAGATTTAATGCCGAGTTAGTGGAAAAATGTTGTATATGAAAATTTCACACACTAAGTTATTACACAAGTTTTTTTTTCTACTCTTCGTACCTTACAGAAAGCAACATTCTTTTCTAACATAAATTTACACATGTCGTTGATGTACTAGTATTTGGGCTCAGAAAGCATAGATATGAATAAATAAAATTAATTATGTTCGAGATATTGTTATGAGATCAACGCACAACATTATTCCACAAACCTATTTCAACGGCTAAAAAGCAGGCTTAATAATATTTTTTCTGGACAAATACAACTTCGCTGTATCTTTCAGCTTCTTAGATTCGGAGGCTTTCTAGTTGAAGCCATAAGACGTTCGTTTTCACAATTTTTCCCATGAATTAAACCATGCTCCGTGATTTCGATAAACGGCAGTATACAACGTACTTCCACAAACCAACTTATATAAGCTGCCACAGGCCTAAAAAAAATTTCATTGCCGTAAGCGATGCATAATAATATGCCCCAACATTATTCCATCAATAACTCATCATTGATAGTTTTAAAATTAATAGATTTCTTTGTTATTATCCATTCATTTTAAATTAAAATGGTGCCACAAAATAAATTTGCTGTGTTTGAAGAATTGATAGTTTTGTTGGATACAGCGTTATTCCGGGCAAGGGCTGAAATATTAACTCCAAAACAAGAGTCACCTTTGGGTATGTTGTATAAATGTATTTGAATCCTATATAGACCCTTGTTGCTGGGTGTATATGAAGCCTGTAAGTCACTTTATAACCTAGTAAAATAAGAGTCGTAAAAACTACCCAGCTGCGTCTCTTCATTCTGAACGTTTCTCCAGGAAAATCTTGAATAAAGTCGACACGAATCAAATATGTTGAAATGTTATGAAAATAATTAATGATTTCTTAGAAACACTTTTTGATTCTAATCGCTTTATGAAATTTTGTTTAATTTCGTTTCGTTGCGACGGTTATAACCACCTAGTTACTAACTAAGTAGAGAACTGATTTTAAAACTAGCGCAGACCCTTGAAAAATCACGAATGTTAAAATGTTGGATTTATGAAGCTGAAAATACATAACTATTTAAAAATATTTGCCTCAGGATATTTTCCTTTCAAAAGACAATCAGAAACTTAAAACGGTCATAAATTAAAACACAAGGAATACACAGTTAAAATAAAGAATAATTAATTACTAAAATAAGGTTGGTAAATACTTTACCATTTTTTTAATATCCCTCGCAGCCTATGTCGTCTTTGGGGATGCTGTAGGGAGGGCCTTTTCGTGGAAAGGAAGGAGTGAACCTGGATCTTTAAGGGACCCTTGTTGTAGGAGGGAGGACACACAGGGGCCGGCAAATCGTTCCACAGTCATCTGTTAAATTCAAGAACGAGTCGTAAAAACGACCCGTTCTCAAGTGTAACATTTATCTGTGTACAAATGTTGTTGTTTGGCGTGTTTCTTGACTAGTCTAGTGTGAACCGTTTTAACTATCAGTTCTAGAGGTCATTGTGCCTTAGTTACACAGAGAGACGCCATAGAAATTACAATTTTTGGAAAATTAATTCCGATTTTTTTTTATAGAAAGTGGTTCGCAATAATATTTTGACTACCATCGAATTCTTCCTATTTCGATAACTTTTCGGTATTTTTGTATTACGCCCTTAATACTTTGATTTTGAAACCATTTCAAACTATTTTAATTTGGGAGGTGGGTATGGGAACAGCCGCCGCACCATTTATTGGACAACCAACACCCCCAAGTGATTCGCTATGTTTGGTGACTTAGTGGGGGTTCCCGGGTTCATGGTCACTATGTGGAGGGCCGGATCAGAAGAGAGTGGTTGATGGAGACGTTTTACAGCTTCAGCCGGACTCTCTCAACCCATCGCCTTGTGCCGCAGCTGGAGGGATGGATTCATACTCACGTCACTCCTGAACACATTGACCCCCCAGATTCCTTCCCTTCCTTTCCTCAAAAAGATCTTCCACACAAGATCCCCAAAGATGACATAGCCCCTGAGGGGAATTTTTTGTGAAGAGCTAATGTAATGTAATGGGGGGGGGGGTTGTTAAAATATCTAAGGTACTAGACATTGAAACGCAAATTAGTATTTAATCAGATATTTTGGTGTAGCCAATAAACCAAAGTTTTAACACAGCAACACAAAAGCTTGACTAAAATCCTAATTCAGAGGTGAGAATGCATCTCCTATTTTCTAACGAACATAAGTGCAAATTCAGACCATTACAATATAATATTTAGTTCCCAGCTGCACGGCTACACGGCTACACTGAAGGAATGACCAAATGGATTAAACCGGCGCTGGAACTGTAGGGTATAATTGAAATGAGAATATGAAATTCACCAACTAACCGAACCACATATCCCACCAGAATAGTTTATGAAAGCGTTATAAACTTTGGTGTAAGAATGATTATATTTCACTTTCATGGCCGTTGTTTTGAGTGTGTACTTTAAAATATGTACAATTTTGGGTAATTCGTAGAACTTTATTTATTTCAAGTAAATCAAATATAATGCTATAAAAATGGAACAAACACTTTGTATTTAATAACAAATTTATTATATTATATATTGAATGAGATTTATGTTGTGTAGAGTGGATTGATGTTTGTGTAAAGACTGACTGGCGAAGGACCTTGATTTTCTTGTAATGATAAAAATACATGTGGCATAGAAAGGAAAGGACTCACCGAAAAGGATAAAAGAACTTGTATGCTGGGAAATGCACTTCTCTGCTTTCTCTCCCATCCAACACGCACAAACAGCAATAGGCGTGAATTTTGTTTATTTTATAGTAGGTACACGGCGGAGTTATTTATAATGGCGGTTCACCGATAGCGGAGGCACAATGGCTTTATGTTGCGGCGGGCGTTTATTACATACTGGGTAAAATTGGCGGATAGGCAATTGGGATAGGTAGGAAAGGAATTTGCAACAATATTGATACCAATCCCAAGCAGTGACTGTATGTATGCGTGCTATGTAGGTATGTGTATGTGTAGGTATGTGTTTGGGCGTAACCATATATCGACCGGTTTTGCTTCGACCAAGCTTCCTCAGGATATAATAATATCAGTTATTATATATATCATTGAAGAAGAAGATAAAACTAATAATCAAAACGAAAATATGAAAGAGAAGACACAGAAAAATATAATATAACGGTTGCAACTGGGACAGTTGGTAACTAAAACGACAATAATAATAACAATAACAATAACAACCGTTGACAACTGGTCCAAGTTGCGATCGTTATCTTTTTTATTTTTCTGTTTTTTTTTTCTTTAATATTTTCGTTTAGATTTTTAATGTTATCTTCTCCAATGAGAAAAAATATCGTTCCTTTAAATAATTCAGGGATTTGCCAAACACTTTTTAATTAATTTTCCTAACTGGGTGATAACGAATGGCTAATGACTTAAATACTACCGTCGCACGTCATAACAAAAAACACGGTAATTACCAAAATTATTAAAAATGTGTCGAGTATGGGAAGTTTTTAAAAATTATTTTATGTTTTACAAAACAAATATCTCGTTTTTTTTTTAAAAAAAAAGATATTTATTGTCATTTGACGTCATCGCAATTTAACCGCTCTTGGTAAATAAAGACGCAGTATACCTGTTTCTATTAGTAAATATCAACCCCTGGGAACAACAAGGTTGCATCTGTCGCACTAACGTCATGCGATAATGGGATCTATAGTGAGCTACTTTAGAGTTCATTATCGCATGACGTTACCGCGACAGATGGAACCTTGTTATTCCTTAGGGTCGATATACAGTTGCTACGTTGAAATTGAAAATTGTTGACTTTACCCGTTTTTGGTGACTAGATCTGAATACCAGGTACTGCTATCTGACGGCTTCCGTAGTCGAGGGGTAAGGTTCTCGCAAGGTAATCGCTACCCGAAGATCGCGCAATTGATATCCGTCGTGCGCAAATAAATTGTATTTGATTAAGTACTTAATTTTTCAATTAGTTAATTAAAACTAATATATATATATATATATATATATATATATATATATATATATATATATATATATATATATATATATATATATATATATATATATATATATTTTATTTGCGGCGCGTTCCAGAAAGGAAGATACTCTCAGTATCGCCCTGGTGTAGACCACTATTCAGAATTAAAACGTTACTTGAAATGGCTCTTGCCGTGTTTGTTGACTCCATCTGGAAGCCAGGTACTTCACACGTACCCACCTTCCTCTTCCCCGTCTCTCCCCCTCTAGTACCATCAGCTTCACAACTTACCCCGATTTGGGGATGCCATATTCTCACTGGCTCCAGACGGGAACAGTTGGGACCCTTATGCGGTATTCACCTAAAATTTTTTTCAGAAACATACTGAATTTTCTCTTCCCATCTCCTACCCTTCCCCACTTTTTTCACCTCACAACATATACCCCAATCGGGGATGGCATAATCCTACTGGCTCATAGAATTTGCGATTCTTGTGCCGCATTCACATTATACTTACAGGTACTTCAAAAAGTTCACAATTGGTTAAGTGAAAATGGAAAATCTCTAATTTTCAATAGATGTTAGGTACTATACTTTTAAAAATATTTTTTTAAATAATATTGAACATATTTCTTTAAGTGTTTTTTTGGTAAAAACACAAAAACAAAACAAAAACATTGGGCCAATTATAAATTAAACAAAACTGCAAAACCTTGACCCACGATTACGGAGAATGACTCCCATGGGAATTAATGTGTATTTACTACACCGCAGAATAGTATTCAAGTCATTATTAAAAAAATTAAGATAAACCTGTCGTCATTAAAGGGGGGGGGGGCGGTAATATTTCAATTGAAAGTACCTCGTTGAAACAGCTGTCACAATTACAAAAACGAAAATACTCGCAGAGCTTAATAATGACATTATTTAATTTGACTTTAAATTCTTTAAATGATGAAAGGTTGCCGTTGCTGTGATCACTCAGAAGGAAACTTCTTAAAACTAAATAATGCAAATAGATCGACATAATTTAATATTTATTTTATTTTAGAGAAATCAATAATTTATAATGCGTTTGGTTTAAATATGTTCAATATACTTCTTCGTCCTATTCGGCCTTCGTGGTCGAGGGGTAAGGCTTTCGACTACCAATCCGGAGGTCGCGCGTTCAAATCCTGGCGTGCACGAACAAATTTGGTTTGTTTAATTTGTGTTATTTCACAATTAATTCATTAAAAAATTATGTGTAGTAGGAAGCCTTCAGAATTAAAAAGTTGGTTGAAATGGCTTTTGCCGTGTTTGGTAATCAAATCTAAACAGTCACGAACTTCCCCACCTTCCTCTCTCCCATCTCCCTTCCATCAGATTCACAACATGCCTCAATTGTGGTTGCCATAGTCTTACTTGCTTTAGAAGGGAGCAGTTTATTTATTTTTTTTTACATGAGCTCCACACAGGAGGCCCTGAGTAAAATAATTTCCCTCATGGCCTATGTCATCTTTGGGGATGCTATGTGGAGGGTTTTTTTAGGTTGAGGAAGGAGAGGAGAGTTCTGGGAAGGAAAAGGGTTTAAGGGATGGGTAGGAATCTGGGGTTTAGTGTGTCCTGGACATCCGCCTCCAAGACCTAGACAAATCTCACCCTATGAATCCGGGCACCCCTGCTAAATTACCAAACGTAGCGAACCACTTGGGGTGACCTATGGCGGAGGTGTTGGTTATCCAATAAAGGTTCCCGGGGCGGCGGTACCCATTCCCGCCTCCCAAATTGAAGTTGGAACTCTTGTGCGGTATTCGCATTAAAAAAGGATGGATTTCCTCATTATGTATTTAACAATTCAATAGTACAGTTGTATCATAATTATAAGTAATTACAACAAGAGTTACCGTACGTCATTACATAATATACCATTACATATTATGTAGTTTGGTTTATTTGGGATATGAATACATTTTTAAAACATTTTTTATGGTGATATCATAAATATTATCTGTTCAATTAAAGTTTTTTGAAATAACAGAGAGAATTCAATTATGTGTTGAACACAAGTTATTATCTTTTAAGGCAAGCATTTGAATTTGAATTTATTTTTTGTTTTTAATTAAAAAAAGTTTGCACGAACGCGTATGCCGCATAGGTGGGTACTTTCAATTCTATTCTACTTAATATTTCAGGACAGTTAACTTATTAATATTGTAACAATTATTATAAGCAATAATTATCAGCCTGAAACACTCATCAACATTGAAAAATCTTCCGAGAAAAGATACTTGCCGCCAACGGGACTTGAACCCGTGTCCTTCTGATTGCCGGTCAGCTGCTCTTGACCACTGAGCTATGGGGGCTTATCAAATACCCGCCAAATAATTCAATATATACTAGTGTTTCATTCAACAATTACTGCTTATTATATTTTTTCCACCTGAAAACAACCAACTTTATTTTTGCGGGAGAGACATTGTAAGTGTTAAATCCCTCGCTAGGTGGCGTCGAGACAAATTATGACTACATTTGACTACTTATTTGGCGGGTATTTGATAAGCCCCCATAGCTCAGTGGTCAAGAGCAGCTGACCGGCAATCAGAAGGACACGGGTTCAAGTCCCGTTGGCGGCAAGTATCTTTTCTCGGAAGATTTTTCAATGTTGATGAGTGTTTCAGGCTGATAATTATTGCTTATAATAATTGTTACCCTTTGTGCTATGCATAAAAATCTTGTCTTAACGTTAGTTTATAAATTAAAAATAATAATTATTAATATTGTTTTCAGTTAAATCCATAAAGAACCTCGGGGTCACATTTGATCCCAGACTCACCTTTTCAGATCACATAGTGGAGTTGGCATCATCGTGTTATAAACTTCTTGGATTTGTGGTACGAACAAGTAACAATTTACCAACCCCAAAGCAACGAAACTTAACTTAATTCCATGAAACGATCAAAACCAGAATGCACTTCTGCTGTTTCGGCCCCATATCAACAAAAATACATAGAATTACTAGAAAGAACTTCTAAGGTATATTTATATATATATATATATATATATATATATAAATATACCTTAGAATATATATATATATATATATATATTTTTTTTTTTATTATTCCATTCCAGTTAAAGGAAAATTACATTTTCACTCATTTAACTAGAAATAATTATACAAATTAAAATAAAGTAAATATTTCAATACAGCGCTATTCAACATCATTATTTTGTTTATCAAGAATAAATATTAATAATTTTTTTTAAATTTACCCAGCTTCATTTCGTTTTTAATGTCGTTTGGGAGGCAATTATATAAGTTGCCTCCCTCGTAACCAATGGATTGTTTACCATAGTTAGTGTGGATGGTGTTTTAATGTATGTTATCGTGTTGTCTCGTAAAGTGTTTGTGTACTTGGGACGTTTTAATGAATTCTGTGTTTGTGTGTACGAGTTTATTGTTTATTTTGTATATAAGGAGAAATGTATTGTATTCATATAGTTTTCTAAATGTTAGTAATTTTGTTTCCATATATATTTTTTTGTGGGTGTTCTGGGCTTGTAGTTAAATAGTTTTTTGATTACCTTGTTTTGTATTACCTGTAATTCATTTATGTTTGTTTCACATGCGTTTCCCCAGATTTCAATCAAGTAATTTAAATGTGAGTGTACGAGACTATAATATAAACCTTTTTAAAATTTATTTGGCAACAGATATGATATCCGGCTAAATACGCTAATGAGGGGGATACGAGAATTTTATACGAGAATTCATGTTGAATTACCGCGATTTATGCATTACATAGATTTTCTGTCTGAATCGCGTTACGAAAGTCCCCAATCTGGGAGGAACGGAACCCTTAGAGAAACATCATTTAAAATAATATACTATTTTATTAACTGCCTAAACCTCTTGGAATGCTGTAAATTGAACAACTACCGCCAGTATCGATACCACGACTTTTTCTATATTCCGCATGGCAGAAAGGACGTTCTGGTCCAGTAAAGCATGACAAGAGGTAAGGTGCTGCGAAATTATATCTCTAGCTCTCTTGAATTGTCAACATCGGCCTTGAAGGTTTCAAGAATCATTCTAAGCAAGAACTATAAATTACATTATTTTTATTTTTTTATTTATTAAATTAAAGTTATTTAAATTATATCACTATGTATTGTAATAGGATTACATCAATCTGTAACACATATTTTATTAAAGAAAAAAATCAGAGTGCAATTCACAAAGTAGACAAGAGTGGGAAGGCTACGGAGCATAGCACAAAGAGGAGACCGATTATTCTATGTCATTCTCTCAAAGGCTAAATCCTACAGATGTACTCGTATATGTTGTATCTTTTTAGTTTCAGTAGTTTTCGTTTCAAAGAGTTTCAAATCATAAGGGTAGCAAAGGAGTTTTCACTTCAAAATGGTGTTGTTTAAGATTTTGTATAGCAACATCTCATCTACAAATAAACTATATCTACAGTTGCATCTAGACAATAACTATACTCCTGTACCGGAACATTTTTTAAAACTATCCCACATTAATTTACTCCCAAGTGAAACATTGACAACTTTGAAAGTGATGTTATGTTAAATTCCTTGAAGTCTTGAAAGATTTCGTATTTCCTCGACTAAACTAAACTTGCTTCATTAGCCCAATATCCAGTACTCACTTTGAATCAGCCACAGCTTTTCCTTGGTCAAAGAGCCACCCCCGCCTACACCATCTACATTAGACTGCGAAACAGGAACACGCTGTACTTAGTTCCCAATTCCTAGACCCGACCCATGCGTGTTTGTACAAGCACTGAGATGTGAACTTGTCCTATAATAATTACAATATTGACCAAACAACGGCGTGATGTCAAAATCAAGCACTGACCGAGAGTTGGGATGAATGCTATTTACTCTGATAATTGTGTTGACTAATAGGCAAGAGACGTGTTGACACATACACTTTGATCCAATTGATACCATGTTTGGGTGATGATATAACTTTTTTATTATTGCCTTTTTTAATTTTATTTATTCATATTCATAAAAACATAGGGTTCACCCGACAGTTGATCCACGATAGTTGGCCTCCCGACAATTAACCCCGCGGATAGTTGACCCCATATAGTTGATCCCCCAAAGAATTATTTCTGCTCTACGTCCTCATTTGTAAAATCAGTGTGCTGTTCGCGCATTATTATATGGGATTGATTGGGTATTGCATTCGCAGACTTGGTGGGTAGCATATGTCAAAATCCTGAATTTATCCCACCTACCTAATATTTCCATCCTAAATGTCACGAAAAATTGTTGGAAGAAAAACTTTGGAGAGGTGACAGTGTACTTTGCAGTTCAGTGTAAATAAACATCTCAGACAGGGTGCATGTATTGTAACCTCTTGCTATAATAATATTACGATTTTAAATTTAAACATTGTGAAGTGTACACCACAAACTGGAATTCAGCGAGGCCCCATCTACAACGGTGAGTCCTATTTTCCTTTTTCCAATCTGGGCTTATCTACTTTTCCAAAAGCACAGATCTGAACTATCGACTGACTATCCATCAGGTTTTGCGAGTGTATGCTATTTAATCATCCCGTATAATTTAGCGATCACGTAGTTTCGCGACTGGGTCCTTTGAGGGTTTCTTAGGCTTTGCTCTGCAGCACTTAACACCAATTTACAGTGGAGTCGCAGTTTCGCGACACCTTGTGCAGAGAGGATATACGACCATAAAACTTGATGTACTTACTTACATATATCTGCAGGGGTCTGATATCATATTTTATTATTTAGCGGTGTATCCTCACTGCATACTTTTTCGGTGACACGGCATTATTGTTATCAAAAATATCTGTAGAGCAGATTTTCATTCAAGGCACAGACAGATATTAGCATATATAATTTGGTTACACGGCCATACATCTTCTCTGCATACCCTTTCGGGGACATTTATACCTATTGCTGAACAATTATCTATTGGTTGCACTTAATTTAACTATTCGGCTATTCGTATTCTTGTATTTGGCACATTTGGCAACAATCGCCATGTATGGACAGTATATTTGACAAAGTATTGGACATATTTGTCGAATACCCAAATATTGCCAATACAAACACATCAAGGAAGTCAATATAGGAATAAAATAATTAAATTATATACACCAATTATGATCAACCTTTTGAATCGGTGATGTACACTGTACAGCGTTACATGGCCTCCCAATTTATCCAACGTTTCGGACAGCGTAGATGTATGATGAGACACATCTACCCTGATTAAGAACACTGTAACGCTATCCAAAACGTTGGCTAAAGACGGAGATAGCGCAACACGGCATAATCCAAAAATAAATAACTAATGAAAATCTAAGATCCTATCCGTTTTCAATATGTTTTGGTATTGTGATACGGAGTTTGAAAGCGTAAAATAGTTGATTAATGGTGAAAAACTTTCTACAATTAAATGAAATAAAACAATAATTTTGTTTTTTAACCACAATTTATTTAATTTTTATAATACCGACCAGTTTCGCTTTAGTCAAGCATCTTCAGGGTATAAAATAAAACTGATCAAAAATACACCTAGTGTGAGCTTATACAGATAAAGAAAGAGACAAAACTTAATACAAATGAACAGTGAAAAATAAGGGTGATATTTAATGAATTACCATATTATATATTCAGGGACAAATCGTCATTTGAATAGGTGATTAAGGGATAAGGTGATTAAGGGTTTTTACTAGTTTATGTGGAATATCCCTAATATCGGGCTGTTGGACACATTTAGCTGATTATTAAGGATTTGGGTTTTTGTTTTAACGGCTTTCTTTATTTCAAGTGATTCTAAATTATTGAGTCTGTTACCATGACCAGTTCTGTGTAAAATCTTAGCACCGGTACTTTGACTGATGTTATGATCTTTATCAATAAGATGATTGGCGAATTCTGAAAATCCATTATTATTTAAGCATCTAAGGATGCTCTTTGATTCTAATATTGACACTGCGCGTCGTTTTACCAATATAAAATGCGGAGCATTCACTACAATCTAATTTATAAATTCCCGAATAACTAAGTTTGTCGTCTTTATCTTTTGAATTGACTAAAAATTTACCTTAATTATTGTTTGTATAAATTTAATTCTACAATCGTTCAAACATCATTTCTACAATTAAGTTTATCCACGAAATTCTGTTTTTTAAAAATAAGTAAAAAATTATTATTGTTTTAAGCGGCTAATTCAAAATTATGATAATTATTATTAAAATCATGCTGTTGTGATCAAATCTCTCTCAATCGCAAACGTATTTGTGTTTTACTATTTGGCTTCGTGTGTGGACGTTCGTACTTGCCTTCATTTGCATTTTGTCAACTATTCCGAAATACGAGTACAACCAACATGCAATCACAAATACACAACGCCAAATGATGGGCAACCTATCCTTTTTGGCAATATTCTAAAGGATGAAACACGATTCATAATTTTAAAACACACAAAGGTACTTTAAATTATTATCATTTATTTCATCTGTTGATATATCTGCCCTTTGCGAAAAAACAACTTTTCATTGATTGAAAATCGCTTAAAAATAATTAAGACTAGTAAAACCCGTTGAAGTTCACAATTATTTTGCAGTTTCGAACCAATTATTCATTCAACTAACCATGTGGCACTTAAACAACATTTTAACCACATTTCAACACCATCAGAACTATACAAGATCCTTTGAGAAATTGTCCGAAGACCTTCGTCTATCATGGAGGTAAAGTTAGATATAATTGACGGATTGACTGTAACAAAGCCAAGACGTTGGTTATACCGCAGAATGTTGCCACAATTTTATACTAACGGAAAGACGGATGGGTCCGTCGTTACCGTTCCGTTACCGGAGCTACCATTCCGTTACAGGCGTTAGCTGCCGGTATTCGTTACAGGCAGTGCTGGCTCAACGGATACTAAATACTATCGATAAAGGATTAGGCGAGTCGTTTCGATACAGCGAAGGTACTAAAGCAAATTCTATGCGGTTTACTGCATCCTTATTCGGAGGAAGGCAATGAATCGTCTGTGACTGAGTCATAAATTGATTTTCAATTTGAAACAAAAATGTTATCAAGGGGCATTAGTTTCCGCAGGATTTGAGATTGAAATCTCTGCCCATTAGGAAAACCGGATAGCAACAAAACTTAAGTGAGTCCAGTTGTACTTTGATACTAGTTAATTGTGTGATTAAGCATTTTAGTTTTCCCTCTGCTATTGCCACTTAATGTTTTACTATAAAAAAATCTAAGAGTATTTTTGAAGTGAAACTTCTATAGCCCCGCTGTGATTTGGATTTCGGATGAAACGGAAATGACGATTACTGCATTTGGACACATCAACTGCGCTCATAGGCCGCTTTGATTATGATGTCACTTTTAAAGGCTCCTATTGGTTGAGATATGAAACGGAAATTACGCTAGTCTGCGCTCGTTGGTCGCTTAGATTATGACCTCACTTTTCAAGTATTGGTTGAGATTGTTTTGGTAAAATTTCGCTTCTACCGCGGGTAAACTGCACTCGATTTTTTTTTTCAAATCATAATCAACGATGATAACGAAATGAAACATTTTATGTACCATGTAGGTAGGTATACATCAAGATGCTATGAAGCATGAACTCATAGACGAACAAGTGCAAAAACAGTCGCTCAAAAGGAAATACTTCTCCCATAGACAATAATTTATTTCGTCATGTAATGAACATTTGAAAAAACCCTTTTATGTATGTGGCAGATTACAAAAATTTAAACATAAAACATGATCAAATCGCTTTTCTAAAATTAGACTTTTAACAAATACATCGTGACACTAAACCAGACGTGTTCTCTAATCGAACAAAAACAATCAAAGCTCGGGACCTTAGTGATTTTTAGATTTTTCCATTTCAAATTTTCGACTGAGAGTCGCTAATATGTCTTCAAAGATTAAATATTACAATTTGAGGGTTTACTCATAAAAAAAAATATTATGTGATAATTCGTCATGAATCATGACAGAGAATTCATATCTTCCATCGATATATTGTGATATTTTTAAGTGGAAACCTTTTTATTTCTTTGATTTTATCCAATGGTATCCGGAACTCCAAACCATAATATTGAGAAACCAAATTATTTTCGATGCAATTCGTAAGCTTTCGGGGTGCATTGTAAATTAACAATAATCACGGCTGCGCTTTGAGAATTGGGGCCTCCGAAGCTTGATTTAGTGTAAAACCCTTCGCAGTTAACTGGGGCTCTAATGAGAGGGGGTTATTTGGAAAAGCGAATAGTGAAATTTGAGGATTTTCGGATTGGTTTCTGGGAATGGATTCCAACGCTGGATTACGTAACTTATCAAACAATATACATCTGTAGATAAACATAGGAACTCAATATCCAATATTACCATGGAAGTGACATATGTCATATTCAGTTAGTAATTAAGTTACTCGTTTTTCACAATTATTGATCCATGTCACTAAATTAGTCATTTTTTGTCCTGCTAATGATTACCTAGAAAATAATCTGTAAATATCTTGAATTTTATTGTCTTTTTAAGATCATAAACAAAATGAAGGGATAAAATATTAAATGACATAACGCCAAGATCGATGACGGCTGGTTACTATTTATCTGTAGCAGCATTATATCAGTCAAAAGATTGTTATAATAGGTATATTGTATTAAAGAACGAAAGTCTGTAGCCCAAAATTAAGTACCAAAAAGATAAAACGATTGATTCCAAAACTTTTAGACTAAATTTCAAAGCGGTAAATACGTTTGCTTCTCGTGCACAATTTTTTTAAAGTAAAAGCTTATGATAGTTGAAAAAGCTTTTATTTAAAAAATATATTTGGTAGTTTTTCTTGTTTAATCAATAAAATCTTTAATAATTCAAACAAAACCAGCCCGATTCGAGAGTATAGGGGATAGTTTTTCAATTTGGGAGGTGGGTTTGGGAACCATTTATTGGACAACCAACAGTTCTATCATAGGACACCACGAGTGGTTCGCTACGTTTGGTGACTTAGCAGGAATGCCCTGGTTCATGGGGTGAGGTTTGTCCGGATCTTTTGACCTCTCCAGCAGGACTCTCTCGGAACAGTTCCTTGCACCACGGTTGAAGGATTGGATTCGTACGTCCGTCACTCCTGATATACTGAACCTCGGATTCCTGTCCACCCCCATATCTCTTTCCTTCCTAGAACTTCCTCTTTTTCGTTTCATAAAAATACCCTTAACACTGTATCCCCAAAGATGACATAGACCCTGAAGGGAATTATTTTTCTCCTTCTTAGGGCCTCCTGTATGGAGTTAATTGTAAAAAAAAGTAATTGGGCTCTACGTGAATGTAGACCATTAACCGAAAATCATTGTTTTGTTTTGCGTGAGAATTGAACCCAAACCCCCTAAACTCAAAGTCTAATACGTAGACCACTAACTGAGCCATCAAAGCCGATCTGATTATAAATTATGCCTGTTGATAAAACCCCGTGAAAAAAAAATTCATTACAAACGGAATTATTTCATTGTTTGAAAAAATAATAAGAGTCCAGACGTAAACACAATCAAATGAGCTTAGTATAATCTCCTTTTATTACACGGCAAAATATATTAAATATTGTTTGCGAAAGGTTAAGATTTTAATATTGAAGCAATATTGATTCCGAAAATTATTTTGCCAAATAAATTATTAAGCACATTAGCGAGCGAGCAGTCAGGTCAATACCTAACTATTGTTAGTTTAATTTTGAAGTAGTTATTCTCGTATTATTCGTACCTGTCCCAGGTTGGAAACTGTGCCAAATAACAAATATGACATTTGAATAAATGACCGAAATTAGTAAAATTTGAGGGAGGAATTAGAAGCAGACACAACCGCCAATTTCTCAGCATCCCCCGGCCGGTGTAACGAGAGTTTGGGATAGGTCTCGGCCTTACATTATCCGAATCGGATTCTAGTAATGGCCCAACTTTTCCCTTTAAGCCTCGCTGGGGTGGCCCGACTGCCCTCGCAGTGCCGCTGTACCTACCGCCTGCACCCCTATTCCAATATCCATAGCTTCAAGGGAAGGGATAAGACTTGGGATAAGCATTCGATATTTAATGCAAAGATTTAATTTTATGTAAAGATGGTGCATTACAATAAATATCTGTTATCGTATTTTTCTTTTGTGCTATTTTCAAAGGCTTCTCGTTTGAGGTTATTATGGTTCAGATCAGTGGCGGCCGCTGCCCTTAGAATGCGGTGGTTCACTGACAATCCTTACCTTCTTATGACAAAAAAATATTAATTAGGAATTTTTAATTATTAATTTATTTTTAAACAAACTGTTATTTCTTCTAATATATTCAACACTGGTTGCACTCATTTTGGTAATAAAATTATATATTAACAAATTATGTTATTAGTATTTAACATAATCAATACAAAAACAACAAAAAAACAATGACAATTATCACGTCATGGGTCAATAAATATAACGCCTCGCCGCGCCGGCGCCGCTAGACGCAAGCTAGACTGATCTACATAATATGATCTTCGCCGAAATTCGATTGTATTCGTCTCACCTCGGATCATGGTTGATGGTCAATCGGTAAACTTCGGCAAGACTCGGATTATGTCGGTTGCGGGTAGCACACCGATTCGGTCCAAATTTTGGTACAAATAGCGAAATCGACGCGCTTGCGATGTTTTAAATATCTCATACAAAAATATGATTTGGTCCGCTTGCGAAGCGAATGCACATCAATACGGCCAATACGAGGGCGCTCGCCGGCCGCGCTATGAGAGATTAAAAACGTTCTCCCTGAAAATATTC
The DNA here is from genome assembly GCA_929108145.2 of Limnephilus rhombicus. NCBI lineage: Eukaryota > Metazoa > Arthropoda > Insecta > Trichoptera > Limnephilidae > Limnephilus > Limnephilus rhombicus. Next base: position 41,640,130 of record OV815278.1, read on the forward strand.
GTAGCATTATATTGGTAACTAATATTTTTAAATGATTACATTAGAGATTTTATAGATTTAAATTGGAGAAATTAAATTGAGATGTGTATAGTCTTCAGTAAGTAAATAAAGTAAATATAGCCATTATAATTTTCCAGTGCTGCACACAAACACACTGTGCGACCAGCCGCCCTTGGTTCAGATATTATTTGGCTAAATTCATATCTAACAATTATTATAAGTAATAATTATCAGCCTGAAACACTCATCAACATTGAAAAATCTTCCGAGAAAAGATACTTGCCGCCAACGGGACTTGAACCCGTGTCCTTCTGATTGCCGGTCAGCTGCTCTTGATCACTGAGCTATGGGGGCTTATCAAATACCCTCCAAATAATTCAATATGTACTAGTGTTTCATTCAACAATTACTGCTTATTATATTTTTTCCACCTGAAAACAACCAACTTTATTTTTGCGAGAGAGACATTGTACGTGTTAAATCCCTCGCTAGGTGGCGTCGAGACAAATTATGACTACATTTATTGGGGAAATACTTAAACTTGTCAAATATTAATTATTATTTTTAATTTATCAACTAACGTTTAGACAAGATTTTTATGCATAGCATAAAGGGTAACAATTATTATAAGCAATAATTATCAGCCTGAAACACTCATCAACATTGAAAAATCTTCCGAGAAAAGATACTTGCCGCCAACGGGACTTGAACCCGTGTCCTTCTGATTCCCGTCAGCTGCTCTTGACCACTGAGCTATGGGGGCTTATCAAATACCCGCCAAATAATTGATAATTATTGCTTATAATAATTGTTTCCCTTTGTGCTATGCATAAAAATCTTGTCTAATCGTTATTTTATAAATTAAAAATAATAATTAATAAATTCATATCTGTTTATTGTTTTCGTTGGTTTGTTTTCGAAGATATCGTAGAACGTATTTTATTATAAAATTGATTTTAAAATATGTCTCCTATTCCGGCCGAAAGAAGATAGGAGCATACATCATGACCCAATTCCTTAAAGTATTTTGTTTATAATCGTAACTATAACTCATCTAACTGCTACCGACTTAATGTCTACTACTTCCGCAATGAGTGGAACCACGTTCTCCTTTAGATTCTCAAGGAGGAATCAGCGTTTTTGCTTATGGCCGCAGAACAACACTTTATCTAAATCATACTCTTGCCTCAGCACAGGTTATTCTAGTGAGGTGTTCACAAAACACTACTACTAACCTGTTTATATACAGTTACTATTAATTAAAAAAAAAATTGTATTAATGAAACTTACCTTTACAAACTGAATCATCTGAGAAATGTGTGTTGAAGAATGAAATAGAAATAAATAAAAAATAAAAAAAACCTATTACGATCTTCTAATAAAAATTAATGTTCATTACGTTTTTTGAGGTTTGTCTTTCAGTTGAAAGAGAGTGTCTTGCCAAAACATTATATTTCTCTGTAACTTTTTGCGGAAGTGAGTTTCACTTAATATTTACCTAACTAATTATTAAGATAAAATGAAACAATGCAACTTTGTATAAACCACTTATAAAATGTGCAAATCCGACCGGTTTCGGAACAAACGTTCCTTCGTCAGGGAAAGCTTATACTAATTTGACAGTTTAGAACAATGTTTATTATAATGGATAACCACAAAGTAATAGCTACATTCAAAAATATATAATTATTAAGATGTTCATTGTCTAAATTCCCGGCGTTGTCCAGGCTTTGCTTATGGTTTTTCAAAATTTTGCACACTTCTGTTTGAAGGTCAAGTGAGCGTCAATCTCAGAAGAAAACTGTTGATTTGTATAAAAATCAAATTCACGCCACCCTTTTGTTCTGTAAATAGATAGATAGAAGATAGATGATAGATTTAGCCAAAATAAATTAGAACATAATCTAAATCGACAGAACAATCTATTTATGCCAAAGCAGTAGAGCACCATTTTACATCTTTTAACGATTTACGGCATAAATCATCGATTTGCTTCGCAGAAATTCAAATTGTCATTATATGACCATGAAAGACATTTGAAAGGTCCGCGTTAAGAGCGTTTAACCAGCCAGCGGCCGAATATCCACATTTTGTCGAAAGTTGTTCTTACGATCGTACAAACGGTTCCAATGAGAAAGATTAATTATTCTCCGTACCAGCTTATTTTTTTTTTTTTTTTACATTAACTCCACACAGGAGGCCCTGAGGAAAATAATTTCCCTCAGGGCCTATGTCATCTGGGATGCTGTGTGGAGGGTCTTTTTGAGGAGAGGAAGGAATGAACATTGGTCTTGAAGAGACCCATGTTGTAGGAAGGAGGAAATTATAACTCAATATCGATTTTATTTCATTCCAAATTTACTTTAATTTATACCTACATCCAAAAATACTGAAAGGCGTGATGATAACACTATTAAAATTACGTGCTTTTTGTAATTATTTTTTTATCATAAGTATTTATTATTTTTCAATGATGTCTAAGGTAAATAAAAATGTTTAAAAAAATCTGAAATATATTAGTTTTATGGCAAGGTACCGTTTAATGAACAATTTATTTTATGTACTGGCAATTTTGAATGCTGGTCACACCGGAAAGACTAGATGTAGTTCCAAATGCTACCGCAAAATCATTCCGTCCCGAATTGGCTTGGTGTGTACAGCTATCAGATTTAGCCCCGCAACTTTCTGATATTAATATTGTTTCGCGATTGTGTTTGACTATTACAATAAAAAGAGAATCTATTAAAACCTTCTAATCATTTATTTATCTCCCGTGACACATATGAAAGTGTTGATTTGGTAAGATTAACACCTTCCACAGTTTGTAAGTGCGCAAATAAACACACAAACGGATTAATTTTCGTCAAGAAACGTACGTAAACATTTTTTAATGATTTTGTTTAAACTACAATTAAAATTCTGAAACATGCGTTTTCCAGATAATATATTGATTTATTTTACTGCATGATTATAGGATTTGAAATGGGTGTTGAATAATACAAAATCTTTTTTGAAAATTTAACAAATCTGCCAACGACCTATGTTATAACTTTATTATACTAAAAATTAACATTTTTTCTCAAAATTTAAAACATGTGTTTTTAATGACATATTTCTGGTTTTCTCCGGTTACACCCTCTTAAAGGCTAATTCTTTGTGCGTTTCAGCTTTCGTATTAATTGCAAATTTTTAACTTAATAGTAGTTGTCCTCTTCTGCAGATCACAATTTGTCCAGATGCTGAAACAGACATTCTACTGAATTGGCATTCTATGGGAACCTTAAAAAATCAAAATAAACAATTGCTCTCCTTTGCCAACCCTGTCGACTATAGCATGTTTACCTACAAGCAAATAATGATATTCATTTACAACTTCAGCCAACTCCTAGTGGAAGTAGGATGGCCGGGTACTCCGGCCACTCCGGGCAGGTCCGCAGCCTGCCCGTGCCACACACCTGACAATTTTATTGATACTCGTAATCGTTTTGTTTTGGAGCAACTTTACCTTATTGCCTCGGCGGAAATCTGAGCAACGCTTATTAAATTTTGAAATTTTAGCCAAATTAGTTCAACAGAATTTCATTTATACTTTATAATACGGAAAAGGTTTGTTTTCATTGGAGGTTAACGCTGTGATCGAGAAATTTGTGCTGAATTCTGAAACAAATTGAATTAAATATCGTTGGAATTTAAAAGTGTGTGACACAAAAATTAACACAAATGTGTATGAGGCAATTATTAATTTATACTTTTGAATGAAGCTATAACTTTGTGGTTATCCATTATAGATAAATGAAACAATTTAACTTTGTTTGAACCACTTTTATATTTGAGTATGTAAATCCGACCGGTTTCAGAACGAACGTTCCTTCTTCAGGGCAAATGTATACTGATTTGACAGTTTTGAAATATGGATGGGAACAATGTATTAATATTAATACCATTCTTCATTAATACCTAGCAACAGTTCCACCCCTACCATAATAATACATTTTTCCCATCCATATTTCAAAACTGTCAAATCAGTATACATTTGCCCTGAAGAAGGAACGTTCGTTCTGAAACCGGTCGGATTTACTCAAATATAAAAGTGGTTCAAACAAAGTTAAATTGTTTCATTTATCAATTATTATTTTAACTTCACATTTTATTTTATTAGCTACCCATTATAATTTATAATTTGCGAGGCGGGTTTGGGTACAGTCGCCCGGGAAACATTTTTTGGATAACCAACACCCCTGTCAAAGGTCAACATAAGTGGTTCGTTGCATTTGGTGAATTAGCAGGGGTGCCCAGGTTCAGGCCCAGGCTGGCCAGGCTAGGAGGGACTGGTTGAGGGAGTCCTTTTGACCTATTCAGGCGATCTCTCTAGGTCCATCGCCTTGCACCACATTGAGAGTAACGGATTCATTCGTCCGTCACTCCTTTTCATACTGACCCCCAGATTCCTATCCACCCCTCATATCTTTGTCCTTCCCAGAACCTCCTCTCCTTCTATTCACCAAAACGACCCTCCACACAGCATCCACAAGATGACAAAGATAGATTTGTTAAATTAATATATTATGTAAATAGTTTTCTTCGGGGCCTCATGTGTGAAGCTAATTTAAAATAACATCTGATATTTGAAATTTTTCACTTGTTTGCCATCCGTCATAGCTTACATACAAAAAATAACTAACGAACGAAAAAGCTTTTTGCACATGAAAACAGGGTTACCATCATTATGGTAATGATATACTACTGCTTACCAAATCATACCTGAAAATAGGTAAATTGCGCATCAACTCAGAGAAATCAACCGTTAAGTAATTAAAAAATATATATTTCCACAAACGAAATGAAAAAGTAATGAAAAAACTATTCTTCCGCAACCAATCCTAACGCAACCTAACCTAAACTAACCTTACTTAACATATTAGTAAACTAACCTAATTAAACATTATTATATACTAGCTGGTTCCCGGCATGCATTTATTTATTTATTTTATTTTGTTATAAATAATATATTTACAGTTTAAAGAAGCTTTGACTGTCCAACTAGGAGGGTCTCCCGCTCTAGGACAGTCAAATTGACAGGTTTCATTTATATTGGATATGTAGGTACATGATTATTCATATATGTAGTATTAAGTAAAGTTGACATTCACAGATTGTTATGCAATGCCATATTCAAAGACATACATTGTTTCTCCTTGAATCACCTTTCCCGTGCGTCCCTGTTCCCCGCCCGCGTCCCCTTCTTATCTAGCTCTATAAATTATAGCGTATATGTTATTCTGATGTATGAGCTATATTATTGTAAATTTTCATTAAAATCCAGTCAGTAGTTTTTGCGTGAAAGAGTAACAAACACGTAGACATCCGTACAAACTATCGCGTTTATAATATTAGTAAGATTGACATATCTGAAAAACACGTTTTCAACAACAGTACCTTGATAAAAAATAAAATCAAACTTACCAAATCTATCGCTTGATTCGATAATTAAGAGTACTAATTTTTGCTGTTTTCCCTGCCCTAATTAATTTTTTTTGTATTGTTTATTTTATCTTTTATTTTTGTTTACATTTACATAATACATTTATAAATAAATAAATAATAATAAATAAAGGTCTTTATTCCAGAATGTGGGGAGGTGAGTGCAATCCCACACATCCTATATAGTGTGTAAGTACATACATAAAACACATAGATATTTATAAAATATGGTATTAAGAAGAAAATAAAATAAAAATACAAGTAAAAAATAAATAAATAATTTAAAAAAAAAAAAATCAGTCTGGGATTATGGGAGCCAGTGTCTTCCTCCAATGTTCTTCTAAGCTCGATCCTGAAGTCAAGCGGGATTCTATTATGACATTATTTACATTTACATCTACGAGTACCTACAAACAAATTGTTTTGAAATAACTAAAAGCAATTAAGGTAACTTAATTGATTATACAATCAAATTATCTTGAAATCACTATGAGTGTGTGTTTTTTTTAATTTGTACTTTCTTTTTCCTACTGGAAATAAGTATGATACTTTCAGTAAATTGTCATCATGATGTAACATACGTATAACAAATCTCCAAATTTCAAGTTGGTATGCGTGCTTTCTTTATCGTTCTATTTGTTTATTTTTGCTGCCTGGCGTCTAACATTGGATACAGAACGCGGCGTTATTTTCAGGAACAAGGCTTTCATTTCAGAGCGGGAGAGGAATTTCAGGGAGTGTTGTTTGCTTCATGTTTATGGAATTGATGGCGGTAATCTCATTTTTCGGGGAACTTTATTACTGTCTAACAGTTCACACTTTTAGATTAGATTATGGCATTTTTATAAATAAAATAAATAAATAAAATAAAATAGATAAATCGCAAATCCCGCAGAAAAGTATCGTAAGGCAAAAAAGTTAATTTCTAAAATTGTAAATTATTTCTAATAATAAAATTTGAACACCGATTTCATAATCTTTCCAAAATGGTTTTTAGTTTCTGGGTACGTTCATAAATGTTCAATTTATTTGGATTTTATTGAAAAGTGGAATTACTGTAAACTTCTGACAAAATATGCTCGAGGGGTCAATAAAAAATAATTGCACAAGGTGGGATTCGAACCATCGACTTTTGGATTCGTATTGCTTGTAGAATTTGTGTTAACAATTATTTCATGGAAATTTCACAATAAATAACTACTAAAAAGAATTTACTTACTTAAAGTTATTTGAATTTAAAAATTATTTATTAATGCTACTTATAATGTGTCACGTTTGTGTATGATCAAACTTTGAGAAACTGGAACAAACTCCTAAGAAAAAAACGATAAGTGGAGGACCGTCGCTTTATAGCGCTCGACTGATCAACCACTTTATAAAAGTTGAAACATGTTTATGGCTATCATAGTAGCAATTTCTAATTTGCATTTCATCGATCGCAAAGTGGATATTTCGAAAATAAGGTCGACGAGGGGCGTGATGTCCCATAAATGTTTTTAACAATTTGTAACATTTTGAAAGATCTTGTAAGAAAAACCTTCTCTTCCATTTGATTCTGCGCGACCTTTGACTGTGCCAAAGTTTCAGCAATTCTTATTATATGGTTCGAAAGATTATACAATAATGTGTTAGGACAAACAGGGCATATAGTAAGAAACATGTTTACATTTGTATGAAAATAGAAATATTGCCAATAATTGGCAACTTTCCACAACTTTAAATTAACAGGTACAGTTAAATTATTTTAGGTATTTTAGGGCACGTGCTATCGGTAAGTGTTAAGTACGAATTTTTTTAGAAATTTACAGAAAATGATTTTTTTTACTGGAAATTTAGACACTCTGACTTTAGGGAAAATTTGCATTTTTATAAATAATCTGTAGGTACACTACATTTGGCTCTGCTGAAACCCAGCTACGTTCCAGGAGAAGTACTGAATGTATAACAGAGCAATGACCTGTTCGATAAATAAAAAAAATTTATCAAATTGTAAAAATCTGTTGATGGATACATGATGTTGATGGTTCTTTGTTATTTTTGTTTTATTGTTGTTGTTGTTTGTTTATTGTTGTTGCTTTGTTGATGTTGTTGTTTTATTGTTGTTTTATTGTTTTTTTGTTGTTGTTTTATTATTTTGTTGTTGTTGTTTTATTGTTGTTGTTTGTTTATTGTTGTTGCTTTGTTGATGTTGTTGTTTTATTGTTTTGTTGTTGTTTTATTGTTTTTTTGTTGTTGTTTTATTATTTTGTTGTTGTTGTTTTATTGTTGTTGTTGTTTTATTGTTGTTGTTTTTGTTGTTGTTCTTGTTGTTGTAATTGTTATTATTATTATTGTTGAGGTGGAAACTTTTCATCTAACAACAATTTGCAAAGGCACATAATTGAATCCGGTCATTACTTTAGATTTTTCCCTGGAGAGCCAAAAATACACAAACGGTATTGATCGGCCGAACCCACCTTAAATATTATTAATGATGAAGAACGAGATAATCTTAATAGTTCTTGGTAACTGGTAATAGACGGCTACAACAACACTAAATGCAGAAAACAACATAAGAGGATTAACGTATTCTACATGGTATCACTTCTACGTAGAAGCGATGTACCTTCCTACATAAACACACCACCACAATCTAAACGTTTGATAGATGATGGATACTGTAACGCTGTCCGAAACTGAAATAACCCAAAAATTCAAAGGATTTAAGAAAAGATGATAGAACACCAAAAATCACTAGGTACCCTTATATGGACGCCTAACCCAAGCTGCTTTTCCCTAGTACCTTATACAGCAAAATATCAAACATTAATTCACCAAGGCAGAAGTAATACAAACCAAGGGTATGTGTAATTAAGTTCACTGGAAGTATTTAATAAACAGCCCTTTAATATGTTGTCTACCTTCAGGTGTTAGCACGAAGGCTGTAGAATATCAGGGGTGGGAGGATGAGGTTGAATGTGGCAAGTCAAATAAGGTAACCCGTATCAGCAAACAGTAGCTAAGCCCGACACCTGATGTTCAGGTAATTCCCGGAACTATTTCCGATGCCAACGCTTGACATATCTATATAACAAACGGTACAAGTCAAATCTTATTCAAGGGATATCAGGTATACAGTTTATGACGTGTGACGTGTGATGCGTTATCAAGAGATTTATAATTTGTGAAAGTTATGAACCGGTGATAGATCCTCCTGTGTTAACAAACAGATTGCAATCTTTCGAGCACAGGCGTCGGGTGGGAATGTTGCCCTTTTACCTGTGTTTTAGTGGAAGATGCTCCGAGGAACTAGCGTCATTGATTCCTTTGGCCCCAGTGTACTGTCGGAAAACACGCTAAACGCGTGCCCAACATTTGTACACGGTTGACATTTGTCACTTGAGAACGGCTCGCTTCTACATTCATTTTTGAGTTCAACAGTTCGGCTGTGGAAAGATTTCCGGGCCTTTGTGTTTCCTCCCTGCTACAACACGGGTCTATTCAAGACCCAGGTTAACCTCCTACTTTCTACGAAAAAACCCTCCACATGGCATCCCCAAAGATGACATGGGCCCTGAGGGAAATTATTTTCCTCAAGGCCTCCTGTGTGGAGTTCATGTAAAAAAGGGAAACTTTATCATTACGCCATTGTGGGAAAGGAGTGAAAAAAATACTGTGTGCAGTTCGCACGCGGTAGAAGTGGAACCTTCAGAAAACTAAAGTATACAAGAGTGGGGAGGCTACGAAGCACTGCACAAAGAGGAGACCGATTATTCTATCTCATTCTCTCGCAGGCTAAATCCTATAGTTGTATGTGTTCGCCTCTTTTTAGTGTCGCTTTTTCATTTCATCGAGTTTCAAATTACAACGGTGTTAAGGAAGTTTTCACTTCAAAAAAACCCGAAACTTTGTCATTATGATATTGTGGAAAAGGAGTGAAAAAAATAACAAATAAAATAATATTAGTTTAAAATTATGTTGTAATTATTCCGATAGAAAGAACAACAACTACAACAGTCTACTTGTTCACATGAACTAGAGTAAAGGAGTCACTGCTGAAAACCAGCTTCGTTCCGAGTCCGGAATATGCAGCTGAACGATGACAGTTTTGTCAATAATGTCAAGTCAAATATAATCTATTGACAAATAAATGTTTATTTTTTATCCGGGTTAAATCTTCTCCACAGAAAAAAACTAAACTCTTCCACACACTTTTCTACAAATGATCATCTAGTCAATCCAGGCTATGCAAGTGCACTATAATGTATAATAAATACAAAACAATACAAGAGCAACATGTCAACCTACCAGAGACCAAATGGGAAAATAATTCACCAATTCCAGATATTTTCATATCAGAGGGTTCGGGTCGGTAGAACCCCTAATTGGACCAATTAGTCCTATTGATCACTAAATATCAAGATTTTACAGATAAATGTTTTGTTAACATTATTATTATTAAAGTGCATATCCAGATAGTTTTATAGAACTTGCACTATCTATTACTTCAGACCTGCGTTATGGAATTCATATCTAAATATTTTTGTTTAATGCAAATAAATCACTCTGTATACATCACTATTTAATCAAAATAACTCACATATTTCGAAACCAATTGTTTTTTTTTGTCAGGATAAACATACGAATAAAAGAAATATTTCTATATATTTATAATTATTTTGAATTTTCCAATCATTTGGAAACAATCATTATTTTAGACATATAAATTTTAAACACGGTATTCCCATTGAAAACATAAATTATAATTACTTGATGAAAGAATTAAATTTATTAAAACTCTCAGATCGAAGAATTATATCCGACTTAATATTTATGTTCAAAATTGTAAATGTTAGAATAGACAGTCCTGATTTAACTAAGCTCATCGAATTTCATATACCCACTAGAGCAACTCGCTCCAAAATCTTGTTTCAGTGTAACAACAACAGGACTGAGTTCACGAAACACTCGCTTTTACCTAGATTACATGACGTTAGTAATAGATACGCAGATGTGGCGGATCTATTTAACTGCACGGAAGCTAGGTACAATAAGGCTATTCTATCATATGTCTTCAATCAATATTAATTTTATTTTGACTATAGTATTGAATGTAATTGTAGCCCTTTGTGTCATTTCTTAATCAAATGCCACAATTAACTAAACTCTTTTTTTAAATTATTTCCTATGTACCTACAACTAATATTTTGTGACGTGTAATATGTATTTATGGTATATTTATACCGTTAATAAATAAATAACGGGTTAAAATTTTTACAAACAAATACAGTGGATTTACATTACTTAAAAAATTTTGTAAATTCGGAAAAGTATTAATAGTCAATTAAATATTATTTATAACGAAAAAACAATTTAAATACCAATCTCTTAAATTTATTTTCATATAATGCCTTTTTTATTTAGATATCTTAGTTAGTGCTTGATTCTGTTGAGTTAATTTATATTTTTTTCATATCAAAATTACCTTTAATTTTATTTTATTTTATTAATTCACCAGAACATCAAATTTACCCTTTTTTTATGAAAGCAACAAATTAACCACCGCTCATTGTGTTTTTTTTTTATTAGCAAATTTTTTTTGATACATGGAAATAGGTACAAACATAATAACATAAAATGTAAGAGAGTAACAAAAAAATATCCCACAAAAGCGAAGCCTCTGCGTTGGTATTAAATAATTATTTTCATTATTTTTTTATGTGTCAGCATTTATTTATTTGTCTATTCTCATATTTATTATTGTTCCTATTCATCCTGTCGAAAAAACTATTGGTTTCGAAACATGACGATAAGTTTGATTAAATAGTGAATTTGCGATTATTGAATCCATACTTCCTACTAATATTATAAACGCGAAAGTTTGTATGGATGTATTTGTGTGTTGTTACTCTTTGACGCAAAAATTACTGAATGGATTCAAATGAAACTTTACAATAATATTGCTCATACATCAGAATAACGTATAGGCAATCATTTATAAAGCTAGCTAGGAAGGGAAAGCACGGGAAAGGTGATTCAGGGAGAAACAATGTATTTCTTTGAATATGGCATTCCATTGCATGCCGGGAACCAGCTAGTAATATTATAAATGTGAAAATGCGTGTGTTTGTTTGTTACGCTTTCACGCCTAAGCCACTAAACCGATTTTAAAATTTTTTTCACCGATAGAAATCTACATTATCAGCGAGCAACATAGGTTATATATTATGGTAAGCTCTGGCGTTATAAAATTTGTATAAATCAAAATGTGTGTATTTCATATATATTTTAGCGGCAGGGAGGAAAGGCAGGAGGAAGGTTGGGTTAGCGGAGAGGGAAGAGACGAGGGAGGAAGAAGGCAGGGAAGGTGGAAGGGAACGGGGACGCACGAGAAAGGACATGCACGGAGAATCAATTTATTTCTTTGAATGGAATTGCAACTCATGCCGGGTACCAGCTAGTATAGGATATTTTGAATTATGTATTGGATTTTGAATTAATCTTATTTTCTTGGGGCGGTAAGATTTTTTACCTTTAGTTGGTTTCATCGGAATACAGGCAACAGGTATTAGTGTTAATTACACCTCGATCCTTTTGGTTTCGGTGTTCAGTACGGAAATATTATACCAAACGTACCAATGTTTACATGATGCATTTTGAAAACTAATGACAGTAAATATTGTCGTCGATTTCGTAGTTTTAGTAGTAAATTGCCACGCTTCTCATAAGGTCGTGTCGTACTAGTAAGTAAATCGCTTAAAAAAGCGATCAAATCCCGTTCTATGATGAAAAAAAAGTTTATTTCCATTTCACGGCAAACTATAGTAAAAGCCAAGATATTACATTTCGTTCGTAAATACACGCCAATTATTTATTATTAACATAAATACAATTATTTAGATTGTTTCTCGAAGAAAAACGATAGTAGACGTAGTAACAATTAAGTATAGATACAAATTAATATAAGAAGGACGAAGTAGGTCATCCCATACAGCTTTCCTTATTCGTCTTAGTGAAAGAAAGTAAGTAAATTAAGAATTTACTAAAAACATAAGAATGTTTCTTACTTGCACATTCCATCTTGAGTTTGTGAGACAATGACAAGTCTAATATAACATACATCATAACGTCATTGATGAGAGCACATTATTATGACCTTAAATCGGTTTTTTGTTAATGTTGCTAGATATAAATAGCATTTAATATATCGCATCTAAATATCGGTTCCATGGCAACTTAGAATGAAACCAACTCAGAAACACCTCAGAAAGGTCATTAAAAGCTATGAAAAAATAATTTTAAAATAGCCGGTAACCCTAACCTAACTTAACCTATTTAACTATTTTTTTATCATCACTCTTAATGACCTTTCTGAGTTGCTTCTGAGTTGGTTTCATTCTGAGTTGTCTGGTCACCCTAAATATCAATGGTATATACGAAAAATTGCTAGTCGGAAAATTGTTACATTTCCAACAAAATGTGCTTCAAATTAGCTAACAACCGTTTAAAAAAATCCGTCAGTTCGATACAAATACGAGTACCGTTTGTCACTGTGCTACGGAGTGAACGAAAAAATCATCCTTAGTTTCAAAGGTAGAATAAACTTAATTCACTCAGCATTCTCACTAGGATAACCACCGTGATAAGTTCTTTTGTAAAAGAGCCGACGTAGAATAAATTTCTGATTGATATTGACGTTCTGTTCTTTATCCACAGCGAAGCATTTCATTATTCGGCTTTCCAGCGGAATGACAGCCATTTTTACAGCTTCTCCCGGATTTTGTTTTCCGTGGGATAAGGCTTTTTTCAGACAGAATAATACACCCCGAATTGGGGGTTCAGACCTCTCGTCATTTGCCTGACAGCTGTATTAGGCAGCCGTACCACGCACTTGTTCCTTAGCGAGATCCGCTTCATTTGCATACGTTTGTTATTCTATTATTTCAGCTGCAAAACCCATTTCCGTTTTGTTGCTGACATATCTTAACCCTTTTTCGGAGTGAGAGCTTAAAGCTTAGGGATTTATAAAATGTTATGTATTAATTTTATTACCACTTAATTTAAGCGAAGCTAGTCCACAATGGAGTGTTGGTAAATACCCGATGTATGGCAGTGAGGCATTGAACTGACAGAGGAAAGATAAAGAAGACTGAATGCTGTAGAAATGAGTACTCTGAGGCGTGGATATGGTAAAACAATATATATGATCGTTGTGAGAAATATGGCGATCCGCAAATGTAAGCGTTATGATTAAGATTCAAAAGGGATGCTCAGATGGTTTGAGCATAAAGAGCGGATGAACGAAGAAAATAATGCAAGAAGAATATATGATGCAAATGTGAATAATAGAAAAAGGCGGGAAGACAAGAATCAGAATAGTGGAAGAGTATGTATAAGACGATGTATGATCGTAAATGAGGCAAAGGAGTGTGTGCCAAAACCGAGTTGTTTGGTGGTCTGTTAGTTATTGTAGTATAATTTTGATTTGATTTATTTCAAGTTTAACGAGTATGTGACGAATTTCCTTCTCAAATACATCTTTTAAGGAAAAAAATCTAAAATCCCACTAAAGAATTTCTTTCCCACCATTCAATTTAATTCCATTTTTAAATTAAAAACGCACGTTTAGAATTGAATTAGTTAAGAACTCATTCTGGGAATATTACAATTTAAAGGTTACAAATTAATACATTTTATAATGTACCAGCACAGACCCATGCAAATCAAGAAATATTTTAATACCAGTTTTAAAAAATTAAAATAATTTTCTGTTCAACTAATTCATGTAGGTACTCAATCGCTTGTCTGAATTAGTTCAAACAAACACTTCCAATTTGAAGATGATGACACTTTAATTCAAAACAAATGCGAGAGTTCATTGAACTCGAGTCATAGGAGCACACAACCGAAATTAGTGTTTTTATTAATAATAATTTTATAAAACACGAGCATAAATTTTATTTATTCATGTGTACCTAGCATATACTTTGTGATTTATTCAGTGTTTTAAAGAGGGAACTTTTCCCGATAGCTGTAAAATTGCTAAGTTGTTACCATTTCACAAAGGTGGGTCCAAATCAAATACTTATCTTAATTCTACCAATTTTATCAAAAAATTTTGAACGTGTAATTTACGAAAGATTAAAAAAAAATCTGTTCAAAAATCGTTCTTTTATAAAAAAACAATATGGCTTTATGAAAAAAATCAAACACTTAAATGACTTAACCAGTAAACTTAGGAACAGCATCGATGGTGGAAATTATATTTTACCTATATTGGTTGACCTTCAAAAAGCCTTTGATACAGTTAGCCATGACATTCTTCTCAAGAAACTCGATAAACTTGGTGTAGTTGGTCCTGCTCTTAATGTATTCCAATCATATCTTAGCAATTCGTTAGCATTAACAATCAAAATAGCAACTACATTCCAATAAGCTATGGAGTTCCGCAGGGATCCATACTAGGTCCACTACTGTTCCAAATTTACAGCAATGATATTTCGTAATTAGTTTTAAATCTTTTTATATGCAGATGATACTGCAATTTTCTACTGGGGTAAAGATTTAGACATCTTACTAAAAAATGCACAAAGAGACCTTGAAAAAATCAACAGTTAAACCAATCAAACATTTTAACAATAAATGTTAAAAAATAGGATACATGATCAACCCGTAAAATAATTCCTCCTCATGTATCCTTAAAAATTGAAAATAATGACCTCCAAATCCTAATCCAGGATAAAAATATCTGGGGCTATGCATTGATCAGCATTTGACATTTTAACAACAAATAAATTTAAAAAAAGTTTATATTACAATCTCGTACACTCACATTTAAATTATTTTATTGAAATCTAGGGAAATGCATGTGAAACATATCTAAAAGAATTACAGATAATATATTATCAAAAAACTGTTTCACTGCAAGCCCAGAACTTCCACAAAAACATTATATATGGAAACTAAATTATTAAAATTAAGAAAACTATATGAATACAATACATGTCTCCTTATTTACAAAATAAATAATAAACTCGTATATTCAAACACAGAATTCATTCAAACGTCCTAAGTACACAAACACTTCACGCGACAACACGATAACGTACATTAAAACACCATCCACACTAACTATGGTAAACAATCCATTGGTTACGAGGGGGGCAACTTATATAATTGCATCCCAAACGACATTAAAAACGATAAAAGGTGGGTAAAATTAAAAAAATATATATTAATGTTTATTCTTGGTAATCAAAGTAATGATGTAGAATAGCGCTGTATTGTTATATTTAGTTAAGTTAAATGTGTTTAATTATTGTTAGTTTAATGAGTGAAAATGTAATTTTCTTTTTTACTGGAAAAAAATAAAATAAGAAAGTGATGTTTAAATTTTATATATTACTATTTCAAAGAAACAATTAAGAACTCTATAGTTTTGTATTTAAATCCTTTGATTTATTTCGTGAATTTGTAGCTTTAAACGCATTTTTAATATTTTGGTTATTGTCGGTCATGAAATGCACCTACGTACTTATGCTATATGTAAAATAGCATTCATCCTTTCAAAAATCTAAAATTTAAAAAAAAAAAAATTTCACTATTAAACAGATTTTAATCACAAGTTAAGTTTTAATATACGTATATGAAGTGCCTTTTTATTAGAAAATAGTTTTTTTTCTTGTTTACATTGCACCTGCAAAGCTACTGCAAGTAGCTTGTCGGCAGGAAAATAGTGTGGACAACAACATGATACAATATACAATGTTTTACAATAGAAGAAAAAAATATTGCAATTTAATAAAAAACATAATAAAAACATAAATAAGTATAAAGAAAAAAAAATTTTTTTTTTTAAATTAAATATTAATAATTAAAAATTAAAAATGCACGAGGAGTCAAGTCAATACATAAAATCCTAAACAATAATTAATAATAATTTCGAAGTATGTAATGTATACAGGGTGTTAAGGGACGTGCTTGATTTACTTTGACCAGTGATTCCTGACATTATTTATAGTAAAAAATTTAAATAAAATTTTGGTCTCCCGTGACATTTTTGGTGTTTTTTTTCCTACAAATTTGTTTGATTTTGAAAAAAAAATATATTTTTTAATTTTTTAAAAAAGTTCACCGGAGATTACATTGTTTACTCCAAATAAAGTCACTGGTTAAAATAAGTCAAGTACGTCCCTTAACACCCTATATATTGTTTTAATAGATATATAATAAAAAAATATCATTATCACCAGGATCCTACAAATTATTTCTCTCTAAATTTATTTTATCTCCATAAATACAAAATTCCCGTTATATCCGCTGCAACACTTGAATACATATTACATGTTTAACTTCAGGCGTACATAATAATTATAATAACAATAATAATATATTGAATAATAACCCAATTAATGATCCAAATATTTCACCCCAATGTGTTTGACTAAGAGAATAGCTAACCTATAAATAATAATCTATTATATGTACTTCATTGACTTAGATATTCTGGTGACATACCTCCATGGTCAAGGGGTAAGATTCTCGACTGGTAATCGTATGGGTCGAGGGTGTGAATCTCGGCATGCGAAAGTAAATTTTACTTGATTCATTTAAGTTATTTCACAATTAATTAATTAAAAATAATAGATAGTATATTTGAGGTACGTTCCAGAGTGGAAGATACTGTCAGAAACGCCCTGGTGTAAGGCCACCATTCAGAATTGAAACGTTGATGACGGCCTTCGTAATCGAAGGGTAAGGCTCTTCGGATCGAATTCCGGCGTGCGCTAATAAATTTTGCGTGCGCTAATAAGGGATCAATGATGCTAGTTTCTCGGAGCATCTTCCATTGTAATACCGGTAGAACAAGGATAGCATTCCCACCCGATGCCTGTGCTCTAAAGATTGCAATCCGTCTGTTAAGATGGGAGAATCTATTAAACGGACCAGAGGTGGCTGCCAAAATCAACCGTGGGGCGCACTTGTGATTTGTACTGGGTTAGCAGTTGTGTACTATTAAACAGTACGCCCAATTTTTGGGAGGCTAACATTATTATGGCTTCGATGGAGCTCCCATACCTTAGCTGGTCACTTAGGGTTACACCAAGCATAGTTGAAAGATACTAGATTTTCATTTCGATCCCTTTTAGACGTAATCAGACAAGATTGGGTCTTTGAAACATTATATTCAACGAGATTATTTTTACCCCAAGAGAAAACACTCTCGAGGTAACCGTCCATTCTTTGCTTCAAAGCCCTCCGAGCCGTTGGAGTTTGTGAACCCTTTGGGGGCTTGCAAGTAATTCATTTAAAATAATACATACTATATTTGCGGAACGTTCCAAAAAGGAAGATACTTTAAGTATAGCCCTGGTGTAAGACTAGCATTGAAGCGTAGCTTGAAATGGCTTTAGCCGTGTTTGGTGACCAGATCTGAATAGCCAGGTACTTCCCCTCTTTTCTCTTCCCCATTTTCCCTCCCCACTACCTTCCCTTTCCCCACTACCTTCCCCTCCCCGCAACACACCCCAATTGGGGATGCTATAGTCTCACTGGCCGGCCAGCCGGGACTCTTGTGAAGTATTCGTATAAAAAAAATAATTATGATATACAGTATATTTGCGGCACGTCCCAGAGTGGAAGACACTCCAGTATCGCCCCGGTGTAAGACCACAATTCAGAATTGAAACGTTGCTTTAAATGGCTTTAGTCGTGTTTGAATAGCGAGATATATCCCGGCCTTCCTCTCACCCGCCTTCCTCCTCCCTATCTCCTTCCCTTTCCCACTATCTTCAGCCTAAAAAAATAACCCAATTGGGGATGCCGTAGTCTCACTGGCTCCAGAAGGGAATAGTTGGGACTCTTGTCGCTTGCGGTATTCACAAAAATTGTGATCTTCTTAATAATAGATAATAACTTAATAAGAATTAATAATTTTCCAATAGTGTATACATATGATCAAGAGCTTCCTTTGTTCCTCGAAAAAAGTCTTATTTTTTACATCATTATCGGCGGGCTTCCGTCAACTAGTATTTAATAATTAACTTCGTATTTTTTCACCCACAAATTGCTTTGTTTATTTTGGGAAAAATCTTAAACGGACTGTTGGCATGGCGATCACGTCGTAATAAGAGGGCTTTTCTGTTTTTCCAGAGATTACAAGATTACGCTAACAGCACCGCCAATTAAATGTCCTGCCTCAATTTTAAGATACTTTCAGACTACTTTCGGGAGACTTTCTGTCGTTTCAGGCACAAAGACGTGACAAAAAGTTGTCAGTTCCAGACCCGGGCTAATGACAGTAACATTGATTGGAAAACTTCATTTCTAACTTACCGCAAGTCTCGGGGCTATTGGAAATAACGGCAAATTATCTGAACCAACCAACTATTAGCGGCCGAGGCTGACTATTCGACTCAACTCGTGCGAAAGATGCTGACCACGAATTGAATCGTGTCGGGTCATTTTACAAACCGGAGCATTGTGAATGTATTAATAATCGAAATGGAACTAAAATTTCACCCAAATCTTTACTTTATAGTGGAAAATCGTTGTGTGCTTGTTCGTGAATAACAAAATCGCGTAAACATTGATATTTCTCTCACGAAGTGGCCGAAAAATATACGCTGCACCACATAACACTTCTCTAGTTAGAAGAATAATTGAATATAACTCAGTAGTTTGGTCTCCATCTTACAAAATTCACATTTATAAAATTGAGCGAATACCAAAAACATTCCACGATTAATAAATTTTAAATTGATTATCCCAGTAAAGAACTTTAAACATAATTTATTATTAAATATTCTAAAAATACATAGAAGACCGGCGTTAAATAAACGATTAAACAGATACGTTTTTAGATTTTCACGGCCAAAAGTATTTCCGTAATTTTTTTTCCGGTTTCGATTAAGGCTCTGCAACCGGGCTCGAAAAGAAGAAGATGGAGAGATACGAAATTACGAATTTTAGAGGAGAGTGCTAACATTTACAGCGACAAAATCGATGCGAAAATTGCGAAAATGTTTAACAAAACACAACAAAATGTCTAACAAAAATCTCGCGGGCATTGTCTTAAACAGCATTTAAAGAAACACTGTGAATTTTTTTATACATATAACTTGTAAAATAACTGAAACAAACGTGTTTATAATAATTTTTGGATTTTTGCGATTTTTTCTATGGAGGGAATTTTATATAATTTGCGTTTCGGCGCGGGCAATGTCTAGATATTATCTTCAAGAATAACATATATTTTTTAAGAGCTTTAAAGCTTACTGTGTTTAAGGGAAATATGTAAAAAATGGGTACAAATTCGGGTTGCGGGCCCTTAAGTGCTCGGCGATTGCCGATTTATGGGGGTGGCCGATTTTACAAGCACAGTAAATAAGCACACATTTCACCCCTAACAATTACACATCTACCGGATCTGCCCTGATAATAGACACTGAAACGCTGCCAAAACGTTGGCTATAGAAGGAGGTATCACAACACCCCAAAAATAAATAACGAAAAAACGAACGTTTTTATTCAAAATTCTAAACTCTAAATTTAAACTCCTGCAACTCATAAACTTACGAATATCCACAGTATTACGACGAAATTTAATACACTATTCTACTGCAGCATTCATAAGCGTAACTACATTGCCCACTCTTAAATACAACGATTTCGCACTATGGGAAATCAATACTTGGGTGATTTTAACATAATATTTAATATCAACTCGGCGAGTTTTGTGGATCATTTATTCCTAAACATATCTAGCATCTTATCGCTTAGTTTTTTCTATTTTTGTGACTTGTGTGTTTGTATTTTTTAATCTAATGTAATTTAATTTTTAATTATTTCTTTTTTAAGTTTCAAAATTATCTGTCATCTTGAAATTGTACTATCAACATGTAAAAGCCCTCTGGCCGTTAAATAAGTAAATATGAAATAATAATATGTAATAATAAATGTCAATATTTGTTGTAAATACCTCGTATGTCTTTTGGATTGGCTGACAAGTGATAATGATTATCAACACATACTATGCATTTCTCAAATGTCTTTGAAATAGGTATTCAAGTGTTTTATCCTAACAAAGGTAGTCCTGTGTGCTCAAGAACCAGAAACTTTTCAAACGTCCTAGCGTACCGAATTCGCAATGATTTTCTGTCTGAAATATTTAAGTCAATAAAGCTATTTTAGACTCGTGAAGAAATTTCTATCCTAATATGTTGGTTTATTTGACCCTAATTTTTCAATAACTTGAAAAATTACTTTGGCGAGACTGAGTACCAACTACTAGTAATTTAAATAAATACCAGCTGATATGGAATCGTTTTATAAAAAAAACACGTTTGACGCATTTTCAAAGGCCTTTTTGTCAAGTTTTCCCCAAACTCAAAACCCCAAAATAGGTAAACATAATAACAGGATATAACGCTAAAGAAAGGAAGGGCCCGACGAAAGGCCGTGGCAAATTCAAAGCACACTTTTTAAAAGAAACGGGGAACCAAATTGATAAAAAATAACTTGGTTGCTCGGCGAACTCTCAGCTTTATGGTCTGTGACTTTTTGTTGACTGTGTTATTACGTGACGTAAAAAGTTGGCCGGGGTAGAGCTAAGGGTAGTAAATTTTCCATGCAATGCCGATAGGAGGATTTCTTGTAAGTTTTCATACCCCGCAGACAAATTCCTCGCAGGTTCTTGGTGCAATGCCGGCCAGGTTATTATTATGCCGTATTACAACTTCTGGTATCACATGACAAAGTTGCAAAGATTTTTTCAGGAAAAAAACTCTAATATTTATACGAAAACAAAGTTTAGCAAAGCGAACAAAGTTTTTTTAGACTGGATATTGCACCATGAATTAAAAAAAATCTTTAAAAATGTTATTATCACGGCATTTTATTATATATACTAAAAAAATCGGATGAATTCACCTATGAATATTTAAAAAAAAATATTTAGAATAATCGATAAAAAAGCATAAAAACCAAATATTATATTTTATGTTGGGTACCAGCTAATCATGAACTTAATTATTTGTTATCACGATGATTGTTCGTGATTTAAAACTTGATTAAAATTTGATTGGTGACGTGTTTTGTGAACACGTGTAGTTTGAATATTGCCTATAGTTTTTAATATTATGAATCGGTTTATGATATTTGGCAAGTATTTAGAAACGAAGAAGCCAAATAATTTTTGCTTTTTTTGTACCTGTACAAAATTACGATAAAACTTTCGAAGGAAAGTTAAGAAATAAGTTATGCTTGAAAATTGGCAGGCACCTTCCTTATTCCCAATATCATAAGTTTTTGGTATTATCTAGTGAATATTGAACGAATAATCCACATTTCGAACTGCTTTTGGAATTCCATCACGTTATACACATAATTTGTAATAATTAAAAAAAAACATTGTGTATAATTAAAACGCAGTTTACCAAAAAACTTTAGAAACGAAAAAAAATCTCCTTAATATTCTGAATGTCTTTGGTAAAACGACGGTGAATTAGCAAACTCTTAAACGTAGAGTTTGGGAATCGATAAATTTTCACGGCTTTTCTGTCTGCAGTTCATACTTTACTTTTGATAGGTAAGCAGTGCACGTACTGTCCGTGTGAGAATCATAATTTTCGAAATTTACCCCTACTATTCCCTACTGTCACTGTGTCTCTTTGCAATCCCTCCCTCTGTCCCTCCCTCGTCCCCCTTCCCTACATTTCCCCTCCCCTGAGCCTCCTTTCCTGTGCACACCTTTCTCGCCCCCGTTCCCCTCCCGCGTCCTCTTCCACCCTACCCTATCCTCTCCCGTGTTCCCCTTCCACCTTACCTGCATTCCCTCTTCCCCGGTCTCCATCTCCCACCCTGATTTCCCTCCCCCTGTCTTCTTCCCTACCTGCCACTAAATATATGTACTTCTGTGGTACTTACTATACGAAATACACACATAAACAACTCGTTTGTCATCCATGGTATTTTTTTAAACAAATTTATTAAAATCAGTGCATCTATTATATATAGAAACCTTCCGGGCGTGCGATCAACAAACCGCCGAAGTTTCTTCGCTTTCGGATTAATGGCATGGAAAATAATTTCATGACATAGCCCACCATTATAATAGAAGCCTTTGTGGGCGTGCGTACAACAAATCACCAAAGTTTCGTCCCAATCGGATGAATGGTTTAGAAACGCATACGGAACAAACAAAGAAATATTCGTTTTTTATATATTTGCAAATATTTTCACCTCGCAACTTTTTTTCCAAAATGAGCTGTAATACTTGAAAAATCAATGAAAATGGGCAGAAGTTAAGACTCCACTGCCTTTTAAATTGTTCGGAAAGTAAGGATGTTGAAATTTATAAGGATTAAAAAATAAATTCGTGCGAACAAAAAGTAGTTGTAAAATACATTAATGTCGGTGCGAACAATGAACAGCCCTAGCGATGTAAAATATTTAATATTAAACAAAAGCCTCCGAATAGAACCTTTATTACCTGGGAGTTGGGAAGAAAGTGGATATGGGATAAGGTCCTGAATATATCGTGTCTGGTTCTTGTTCAGCCATGATGGTCACTTATAAAGTCTTAACAACTCATTGAACTAGCGGAATGATGAAAAGTTTCAGTGCCTTTGTGAAATATAGCCTGAGTTATTATTCAGGAGAACAGGAGAGAATAAACCATGTCACCGTCAAGCAGGCGACTATGAATGTGTAATGACCTTTGTTTCAGGGTTATTACTTACTTATTAGCGGAGATATTCCATAATGTTAACTAGATTTATACTAATTTACATGTGTTATCAGGGAACTAATTTTACTTTTGTAAACAAAGTTTTTTTTAATGGTTTACCGCCCATTTTGTTTCAAGGTGGAAGGTACTACCCAAGTTTCAATATCTTTGGTGCTCCCACAAATTAGTGAGAACTGAAAGTTTACAAAGAAAATCTTTAAATATTTTGCTGTTCTCAACAATCCACTTACAAAATCCTTGTTTTTCATTTAAATTGGGATGCCAAGGTTTCGGTAAATTAAGACCTTATTTTACTTCGGACGTAAATCATAGATATACAGGGTGTTGAGGGACGCATTCGACTTGCTTTAACCAGTGATTCCTGACATTATTTGGAGTAAAAAACGTAAACAAAATTTTAGTCTCTGGTGACATTATTGGTGTATTTTTTTTTACAAAACTTTAATAAATTGTATATGTTGTACAATTGGGGGCGGGGTGAGGGTTTGGTCGGTCACTCGGCTGAGTGATCATTGACGAGATGTAAAAGAATTTGTTTTTATTTGATTTTAAAGTTAAAAAATATGAAAAAAAAGACGTCAAAAATTCACCGGAGACTAAAAATTCAATTCCATTTTTTACTTCAAATTATGTCAGGAATCACTGGTTATAAAGTAAGTCAAGTACGTCTCTTAACGCTCTATAAAATAATCATCAAATACACTTCTGAAATCTGGTTCAACGGAATCAAATTTATTTTGAAATTAAGAATCATTTTAAAAATTGGAACTGATCGAGTGGATGGAAGGATTCAGACAAGCGATAAAGTAGGTACCTAACTATGATACAATAATTTAACAGAATTTTTAGTTGTCTTTTTTTAAATTGAAATTACAACAACCTGTGATTTTCAAGGCTCTGTGCTAGTACTATATAAAAAATAAGGTATATCTTTGTAAGTTAATCACTAAATCAAACATTAAAATAATGGTTTTGTGTTACAAAGTAAGTATTTTTAAATTTGCACATGTAGCAAACACTTTGTGGGAATACATAATTATAATAAACACAATAATATAACTTTTTTTTCAATTCCGCTTTATTATTTATGTTTCTTTGTCCAACCGGTTTCGGTTCATCCTGAACCTTCCTCAGGGGTGAATAAAAATATATTGAACATAATACAGAAATTAAAGCTGCGTTTTATACTAAAAACAGGCTAGGTAAACTTTTAATAAATTCTAAAGATAAAGAAAATAACGTGAGCCATTCTGGCATCTATAAACATAAATGTAATGATTGTCCAGCATTTTACATAGGTAAAACGGCTTAAAATGTTCAAACAAGGGTGGTCGAACAGTTGAGATGTCTAAATTGTGAAGGTTTTTCTAAATTCGCCACCCACCTAAAAGATAAAAATCACTCATTTAATAAATCTTTCGGGATAGATGTATTGCTTAGAAATGGGAAAGGTCTACGCCTTAATAATCTTGAAGCCCTTGAAATAAAAAAGTCATTAAACCCATTTTTTAAACATTTCCATTACCCCGCCCACGTTCACCCTCTTAAAAATAATAATAATAATTGGATAATTTATCGCGCCCTCCTCACCCCTACCTAAATTGATGTTCTGTATCCCTCTTCTAATTTTCTTTTAAATACAATGTTGTATCTGTATTATGTTCCATATATTTTTATTCACCCCTGAGGAAGGTTCAAAATAAACCGAAACCGGTTGGATAAAGAAATAATAAAGTGGATTTATTTATTTATTATAATAGTTATATTATTGTGTTTATTACGAATATTTTAATTTTAAAAATTTTGTAAAACCACAAAGTTATATTTTGTGGTTTTGTGAAGATGTAGTACCGTACCAGATATAGTAAGATATTATAATACCGTAGCTGTAAGTAAGTTTGACCGTTTGTAATAAACACCATTGTTGCAGTAAATTTATGTAACAGGAGCACCCCGGAATGGATTACCTTGCCTCACATGCATACAGTAGTATTTAAAGGATAAGAGAAAGCGCTTGGGGTTAATAGTGATTTTTTCACATTAGCTCCACCCAGGAGATCTTGAGGAAAATAATTCCTCTCACGGCCTACTTCATCTCTGGAGATACCTAATGTTTGGATGGTCTTTTTAAAAAAGAAGAGGATGTTCTGGGAAGGAAAATGTTAAGAGAGGTGGATAGGAATCTGGGGGCTAGTGTGTCTAGGAGTTACGGACGTATGACACCTTCCACTGCGGTGCAATGCGATGTTCCGATGAGAGTTCTGATGAAGAGGTCAAAAGTTCTCCATCAACAGTCTCTCCTGAGAGCGGCCCGCCACGTAGTAGATAGGCATGCGCAACGACACCCCTTGCATCCCTGGCAAGTGCACCAGTTCTAAGACACCGAATGTAACGAACTACTTGATGTGACCTATGGCAGAAGTGTTGTTAATCCAATAAATGGTTCCAGGAGCGGTGGTACCCTTATCAGTCAACCAAGTTGATACTGATACGCTGTTATAATATTTTTAAAATCTAGTGATACCCATCTAAGACGATAGGTACTACAGCGTGCTTCTTAGGCTATTTCCTCTTTAATATTAGGAAGACAGCTTTCACACTTGAACGCCAAAGCTAATTATACCGCGGCTCGAATGTTCATGAGTTGCTCGCTAAGTTAATGCTTTTACCAATAATCTATAAAACAGAAAGTAAAGCGTCGATGACACAGGGCTAGTTTACAAGCTACTATCTGGGAAATTCACTATCTGTTAGTAAACTCGCCCAGTGTCATCGTGTCACTTGCTAACTAGCAACAACTAGCAGATTGTGGACAATCTACGAAAAAAAGTTGAAAGGTCGTCAACTTTACTCGCCTACACGCTTGCTCCGCTTGCTCGTGATTGGTTTATTTACGTTTCCAACATGGCTTCCGATAAACAGCTGATTTCGACTGTAAAAAATCTGAAGAATTAGTTCACGCAGGCGTTGTTATTCTTGTTACTGGCGCTAAAAGCGACCTCAGTTTCCTACGCTTTTGAGCGAGTGGACAGTTTTGTGTGTCATCATGACAATCTCACTCACCGATTTACCCGCTTTTAAAACTTAGTAGATGTAGCTTGTAACTCGCCGTGTGTCATCGAGGCTTAAAACATTTCCAATGAAACTAGCAACCAAGTAGAAACACCAACAATTCTGTTTATTTTTTTAAGGCAATCATGATACCGCTTTCAAAAATCCCGTTTCAGGCAAATTCTATAACGTATTACACATCAATTTTTTTCGAAATTGATAGATGCATATTTAAAGTTATTTCAAAGTCCTCGAATTACAAATAAGGCACAAAGGTGAAGTTGAGTTAGCACCTTTTTTATTTTTTTATTTAAGCGACTATACAAAATAATTCTATAAGTATACAAAATATAATAGTTATGTTAGATAAAGATATTGTATTTCTTTGTCCCCCTCACTAGGGGTTTCTGTGCCGAGGCGGACAAAATTGTTTAATTATTATAGTTTATTTGTCTTCTATGTCGTCTTTAGTGTCTTCATTAGAGTGTTTTTGTTGATCTCTTTCAGCCATGTTTTTATTCCTGATTTGTACTCATCATTTTTTTTTTAATTAGTTTTATGTCTTGGGGAAGAATATTATGTTGCAAAATAAGTGTAGTTTCTTTATCCGAATGTGGTTTTATAACTTGGAATGTTTTTTATGTCATTTTTATTCGATCTAGTGTGATGGATACGCGATCTAGTAGAGGTTTAAGAATTTTTGAATAGCTTCAATTATATATTTTTGGCATATGTTAGTTGTACATTTGGCACGTCAAATCTTTTGAAAATTTCAATCGAAGGCGTTCTAATGCTTACTTTCAATAAGGCCTTTATGATTCCTTTTTGAATCGTATTCAGGTTGCGTAAGTATTTATGTGTAATAGATCCCCATCCTATAATTCCATATTCAATTCGAGAATAACATAACGCGTAGTAAACCTTTTTCAATTCCTTTTTATTTACCACATTTCTTAGATTTTTAAAGAAATATATAAACCTTGTGAGTTTTTCAGTAATACCTTTGATGTGCAGGTCCCATCTAAGATTTTCATCAATCATTACTCCGAGATATTTTATGTTTTGTGTTTTTTCTATCACTGGGCAGTGACATTGAACATTGTTTCTACGGCATTCGTGTAGTTTTAGCTCTAGTATTTTGCTGGTTGGCTCCCTGAGTTCATTGAAAAAGTTATATATTCAGTTTTGCTTATGTAATGGCAGGGTAAGCGAGTTGATTTTAAGCCAATTTTGAAGTGTACTTAGCCCTTGTTTAGCCACATTAAATGTATTCGTCCAATTTTCTTCTTGAAATAATAATACATTATCATCAGCAAAACTGATTATGTTTCCTTTAATCTTAAAGGCTTAATCATTTATGTAGATAATGAATAGAATCGGTCCCAGAACACTTTCTTGAGGAACGCCATAGTTTAAATGTAGTTTGCTCCTTCGTTTGCCAATCTGTACTTGTTGTTCTCGCCCTCTTATATAAGACTTCAATAAGCTCATGATCGTTTCGACCAATCCTATTTTTTTTAGCTTAGATAGTAATATTTTATGATCTATTATGTCAAAAGCTTTCTGGAGATCTATGAATAAAGCCAAACATTTTTTTCCCATCATCTAGGTTTTTCATGGCTATGTTTGATAGATTTTCCATGGTATCATTGGTACTTCTAACTTCGTTTTTCCTAAAGCCATATTGGGATGGTGATAAAAATTTGTTTTTTTTCTAGAAATCGAACAATTTGCTTCTTCGTGATAGTTTCCAAGATTTTTGAAAAGGAGCCTAAGAAACTTATGGGTCGGTAATTATATATATATTTAATTTTTGTTACCACTTTTATGGATGGGTATAACTGTTGATTTTTTAAGGCATGAAGGGAAGACACTAGTAGATATAGACAGATTGACCAAGTATGTCAATGGGTAGGTCAGTTCATTTTGTTATTGTTTTATTTGAGATTATATCATCTCCTGATGATTTATTAGCATTGAGGGTTGAAATAACTTTTTTGATTTCAGTACTGGATATTTCAGTTAACTTTAGTTTATTTATCTGGTTCATATTATAATTTTCTTCTGGCAAAATGCTTGTTGTTATTTGTTGTTTGATTTTCATTACTGGTTGTGACCCAATATTAGTAAAACATTCATTTACGTATTTAAGAACTTTGACCGGATAATTTGTGAAATATATTTGAGACCTCGTCGCCCGAGTTCTTAATTGCGCAAACGACCATTTTAACGAAAATGAGTTTTAAATGCAATAATATTAAGGATTAAATTTCGCGTCGTTAGATAAATAAAAAATATTTTATTTTTTTATTTTAACTTTATGAGTAAAACCTCAAATTGTAATATTTAAATAAATGAAGACAATGTAAGCGAAACTCAATCGAAAATCTGGAAACAGAAAAATCAGAAAAACATATTGACACAATATTCATCCTAGACTTGCAGAAAAGTCGATAGATGTCGCATATTAAATAAAATGGATAAAGATTTATCCAGACACTATCTAGAAATCATTTAGTTCGGGTTTGAATCTTGCAATCATACATAAAGATAGTTGCCAATAATATATGCGCTAAAGAAAATGAAGATAATGTAGGTGGTTCTTAGTTGAAGTATGGTACAGTTAAACATGACCGAATTTCATATCGACACCATGGCGCAGTGGTTAGCGCGTTTGCCTGGAAAGCAAGAGGTCCTGGGTTTTTGTATAGGTCTTGAATACGTCATTACAAATGCTATGTCAAAAGTCCCCATCGATCCCGCTCTGGCAAGGTTTTTTTTTCGAGGTCAAAGGTCACCATTTTTTGTTTTTTGCGTATATCTCTGAAAAGGTAAGAGCTATCGAAAAAAATATTGAGTAAAAGTTTGTAGATCGTAAAATTCTCTACCAAAAAATACTTTGGCTATTTTCTCTACGAAGCACCGTTCTCGAATTATCGCGATTTCAGACCGTAGGTATGCACACATTTCCGAACCACCATTGAGGTAGTGTACTTGGCGCTTTTTTTAATGTGGTTTCCCCAGTAGGAATACTCCACGATACAGGGTGTCCGGGGGTAAAGTGCACTAACTTCGGGAGGAGATTCTACACGATAGTACAAGGAAAAAAGATAAATACCTTTTTTCGAAATTACAATTTTTAGAGGCACTTTTCAGGTAAAAAGGTAAAATTGGTCCGGCGTGTGCGGCCAATTGTAGCAGCAAGAAATGTACATTATTCATCATCAGATTCTACATTATCACTCGTTTCTTCTTCCTCGCTTTCTTCTTCCTCGCTCTATTCTTCCTATTTTTGCTCAATTTGTGTTGACTGCTCTAAGAAGAGAGATATATCAGTTAGATCCTCATCGTTTTCGTAAGAATCTTCATCTGTTGCATTTGATTCAGCATTAGTGCAAGAGTGGCCTTGACAGTTGGTACAGACTGGTGAACAAAACAATCCAACTTTTCTGCATCCACAATTGTTCGTACAGCCTTTTTTGCAATTTGTATTCAGCAGTTTCTCTGGAGCGAGTGGAAGTAAAGAACGGATTGGCTCCAGACTATTATTCATCAATTTCCAGCCCCAGTCTTCAGGATTCAGTTGATTGCCCAGCCACACTTGCAGTTCGTAGAATACACGAAACACGTGTTGATAAGCAGAAGCAGATGTTGGAGGGAGACAAGATAACTGCACTCTTTTATTGTTCCTTGTATTTTTCACGAAATTCAAAAATCTATACTTGTCTATCGATTCCATTTTTTCGGAGCTCCATATAAAGCAAAGAGAAAGCGAATTCCGTAAGTGAGGATGACGTCTGCTGAAGAGTTGATGTTTTTAAATAATTCTGCGTTATCTATCAAATCATTACGTTTTTCAAACAATTTAAATACTGCAGTTTTTCCCCTTTTGAAAATTGCTGATGTAGTATCGCAGCCAGTTATCGCATGTAGGAATAAAATATGAGCTCGATATTTTGGATATGCAGTTAAACTTTGTAACTTATATATTTTTGTTTGAATTTGAGATTTCCCAGGTTTTAAAAAGTAAAAGATCTTATCACTTGGAGTTCGTGCAGTCAGTATTATTAATAAATCTACATCTTCTCCAACAACAATAGTTATATTGTTGCTACTGAATTGATCTATTGCGGTTTCAATAATGAAGACATCAGCATCATTATTAGCTTGTTTCACAAGAATTTTGGCAGCTGCAAATTCTTCACACAACATCGAAATCAAGCGAGTTTTATTGTGAACATTAGCGAGAAATTGTTGTTGGTTTGTTGGAACAGTCCTTGATCGATCAAAAACTATATCAGACGATGAAGATGTTTTTGTAGCTCGACGACGTTGTTCTGCAGCTTTGATATTTTTCATGCAATCAGTATAACCATCAAATACTATGGTAACGTTGTGACCGAAGTGTCTACGAACAAACTGAAGTTTCTAGTACGCCGGTTCCTATGGAAAATCCCAAAAATGCAGGTGTGCGCCGGCAGTAACAGGCAGACATTACTCAAGGCCAACCGACTAATGAATTAGGGATGGACGTTGATTTACTCAGAATCGTGTATTTTCCACGTATGAGTCACAAAACCAATATTCCAATATTTTTTCTTCAAATGGATGACCCGATGATGTATACTGGCCACATACGTGTATATTCGTATTTTCTAGGTTTGAAATCGCGATAAAACGAGAACGGTGTTTCGTAGAGAAAAAATTATAAATATCATTTTTGTAGAGAATTTTACGATCTACAAACTTTTACTCAATATTTTTTTCGATAGCTCTTACCCTTTCAGGGATATACGCAAAAAACAAAAAAATGTGACCTTTGACCTCGAAAAAAAAACCTTGCCAGAGCGGGATCGATGGGGACTTTTGACATAGCATTCGTAATGACGTGTTCAAGAATTATACAAAAATTCAGCTTGTTAAGAATTAATGTGAGGTCAGCACCTTTTTTCGTCTATTTTGACTGGAGTAATGTAGCTGTTTGCTGTTTGACATTTAGGAGTTAGTCCAGTATTTTTTATTTATAATTATCCCTGCGTGTCCTTTCCATTGCATATTCGTTCACGTTCCCGTCCCCCTTCCCCTCATACGTCCCCTCTCCCTTATTCTCGGATTGTTTATGGTCAGTGGCTGAGTGGGCATCGCGTTTGGGTCTCACCCGGGAGTCACGTGTTCGATTTCTAGGCTGGCTAAATCCTACATCACGAAACAAGCAATATTTTCAGTAATTTCAGCAGAAGATTTTCAAACATTGTTCGTCTTTTTCTCACGAAAAAGAGTGTCAATAAATTAAAAAAATATTTTAATGCGTTTCAATTACAGCTTTGGTATTTTTTCATAATTATTCCTGCGTGTCCTTTCCCATGCGTTCCCGTTCCCGTCCCATTCCACTCCCACTTCCCCTCTCCCTCCCGCGTCCCTTCTCCCTCCCGCGTTCATCTTTCAACTTCAACGCCGTCCCCATTCCCACATTCCCTCCCCTCTCCCGCTTCCACTTTCCTCCTCACCCCTCCCTTGTTTCAGTCCCGCTGCTCCCCCTGCTTCTTTCCTCCCCCCTCCCAGATTCCCCACTCCCCCCCCCTACCGCTTAACTATGTAAAATACACACATTTTTCAAACAACTCGCGAGTCGCCTATTGTATTTTTTTTATATAAATATATTGAAGTCAGAGCTCACCATTATATACAGAAACCTTCACGGTTTCAGAACAACAGCTAACCAAAGTTTAATCACAATCACAATTTTAATGCTAATTTCATAAAACCAGAGCTCACCATTACATAGAGAGACCTTTGCTGCCGTGCGTACAACAACTCACTAAAGTTTCACCGGAATCACAAAGAATAATAAGGTCATTTTTATGCAAAATACATAACGCCAGAGCTCGCCAATATCTTGCCAAAGTTTCATCGCAATCGGATGAATGGTACCTATAGGAAATAATGAGGGAATTTTAATGCAAATTTCATAACGCCAGATCTTACCATTACATATAGAGAACTTCGCTGCCGTGCGTACAACAACTCACCAAATTTTTACCGGAATCGCATAAAATAATAAGGTATTTTTTAAGAAAATTGCATAACGCCAGAGCTCATCTTTACATATAGAAATTTTTGCAGGCGTGCGCACAATACGTCGCCAAAGCTCCATTGTAATCGGATGAATGATATAGGAAATAATGAAGGAATTTTAATTCAATTTTCATAACGCCAAAACTCACCATTATATATTGAAACCTTCGCGAGCATGCGTACAACATCTCAACAAAGTTTCATCGGAATCGGATGAACGGTACAGAAAATAATAAAGGAATTTGTGTGCAAATTTTATAAAGCCATAGCTCACCATTATATATAGAAGGCTTAGCGTGCACGCGCACAACAACTTACCAAAGATTCATCACAATCGGTTAATTGGTATAGGAAATAATCTCATTATTTCCTAATGAGACAAAGTATAGACTGAGAAAAGTATAGAATGAGACAAAGTATTTCCTAATATAGACAAAGAAATGCAAAATCTGCCAGATCTGCCCTAATGGACACTGCAACGCTGTTCGAAACGTTGGCTAAAGAAGGAAGTAGCGCAACATGGCATAACACCCCAAAAACAAATAACGAAAAATAGATATACGTTTGAATATATGCATACATAATAAATATTCCACCATGAATTGTCGATATCAAAAATAGAAATATTGAAAATAAACACATCCTGTATATAAGTTGAGATTGTCGTTTGCACAATTAAGCACGGAAAATATTTATGCAGAAGTTGCCGCTCGTGCGGTGATCTTCTCGCGTATGTGACGCATGTTTGGGGGCGATGCCTGGAACGTTTCGGTGAGACCCAAACGGTTGCACTGGACATATCCAAGGCCTTTGACCGGGTTTGGCACCGAGGACTTGTCAACAAACTGCATTCTTACGGACTTCCCGCATCCTTGTGTACGTGGATTGCCGACTTCTTGAGGGAGAGGTCGATTCAGACGGAAGTCGATGGTTTCACCTCTTCCTCTCACTCGATAAATGCTGGCGTCCCGCAGGGATCGGTTCTGTCTCCAACTCTGTTTTTGTTGCACATCAACGACCTTTTGTCATGTGCACCAATTCACTGCTACGCGGATGACAGTACAGTTCATGATAGCTTTTTGTTTGACAAGCCCCCAAAGGGCTCACAAACTCCAACAGCTCGTAAGGCTTTGAAGCAAAGAATGGACGGTTACCTCGAGAGTGTTTTTTCTTGGGGTAAAAATAATCTCGTTGAATTTAATGTTTCAAAGACCCAATCAAAGACTCCATTGATTTGCTTGGTGTAACCCTAAGTGACCAGCTCAGGTATGGGGGCTCCATCGAAGCCAGAGTAAAGTTAGCCTCCCAAAAACTGGGCGTACTGTACAAGGCCCGCAGATACTTTAAAAGTACACAACTGCTAACCCTGTACAAATCGCAAGTGCGCCCCACGGTTGAATTTGGCAGCCACCTCTGGTCTGGAGCTCCAAAATACCTGAAAAATACCCTCGACTCTGTGCAGAAACGGGCGGTCCGTTTGATAGATTCTCCCATCTTAACAGACGGATTGCAATCTTTAGAGCACAGGCGTCGGGTGGGAATGCTATCCTTGTTCTACCGGTATTACAATGGAAGATGCTCCGAGGAACTAGCATCATTGATCCCTTCGGCACCGGTGCATAGTCGGGAAACACGCCAAACGCGTGCCCAACATTTGTACACAGTTGACATTAGTCACATGAGAACGGGTCGTTTCTTCGACTCGTTCTTATGTTCAACAGCTCGGCTGTGGAATGATTTGCCGGCCTCTGTGTTTCCTCCTTCCTACAACATGGGTCTCTTCAAGACCAATGTTCATTCCTTCCTCTCCTCAAAAAGTCCCTCCACACAGCATCCCAGATGACATAGGCCCTGAGGGAAATTATTTTCCTCAGGGCCTCCTGTGTGGAGTTAATGTAAAAAAAAAAAAAAAATCTCCATTTCAGTGTGTCCAATCTCCTTATGAATAATTTTGATTTTGCATTTTTTGCTCAATCTCCATTTTAAAATTAAAAATAAAGTATCAAAAACGATAATTAGTCACTTTATTGAGAATTATTTCAACTTATGAGACCTTTAGCTTTACGGAAATAGCTTCATATTAAACACGTATCATAATGTTTCATTTAAATAATCAAAGAAAACCTCCTCCTGTAAAATTCACTAATGGTAGTTTGGACAATTAAGAACTCTGGCGACGAGTTCTGTCAGAACATTTCTGTTTTCGCTGCGGTGTCGTTTTTAATATCATAACGTGTGCGGTTTTTAATATTAATTAAAAATTAAATACAATTTTTATTATTCTATGATAATTTTTAGTCTGATTGATTACAATTGAAAAATGATATATTAAGTGAAAAAATGATCAAACGTTTTTGGTAAGTTATAAAATAAAGTAAGTTGTAACATTGTAAAATTTTCTAATTTAAAATAGTACTGGGTAATGTTATTATTATATATACAGTGGAGATCCGTGAGTTTTCAGCTAGATAAATATGACGTGTTTGATGTTGTAGCTGAAAATGAATTTGATTTTTTTTTTAATTAAAAATTTTTGTATGAAGATTTTCAGGATTCTTTAAGTTTTGGGATTCGACGCATCCACAAACAAAAAGATCGTCATAAAAAAGTTTAAATTTCATATATACGTATTTCAGTTCTATGAAGAACTGTATCACTATATTATAAATATCTTGTAATAAATATAATTTTCAAAGATTGATGTTTATGAATTGATTGAACGCTTTTATGAATTAATTTTTTTCTTCTTAAAACCTACTTATGACAAAAAATGAAATATAGATAAATTCATTGACTTGAAGGGAGAGTTATTGATGCAAAAACAGTTTTTTTTTGTTTTTGCATCAATATTTGATGAATGATTTTTTATTGAGCGCGGGCGAATCCAAAATCAAACACAAAAACTTCAGCCCTCAATGCATCTTTTTTGTAAATGTCTTGACGCTCGAGTCGTTATCGATAACGGTTGAGTGGATTGCATATTATAACCAATTATTTTAAATCCATGTTGGAGCTCTCAACTTTACCCTTATCAATGCACTACATCTCACCGTATATGACTGTGGGACTTGGAAACCTACAGAA
This sequence comes from Limnephilus rhombicus, assembly GCA_929108145.2. NCBI lineage: Eukaryota > Metazoa > Arthropoda > Insecta > Trichoptera > Limnephilidae > Limnephilus > Limnephilus rhombicus. Next base: position 41,675,549 of record OV815278.1, read on the forward strand.
TAAACACTCGGTTCACGAACAGCACGTTCTCCCTATCGTAACCTGTACACACATCATAACTGTCACTCCTTAAGATCCTGAAAGCCGATATGTTGCAATGTGAAAGGGGACGTATCGGGACAATAGTAATTAAATGGTGTAAGCCACAGAATCACTGCAAGAGAAATGTAACGATGTTCAAAGGTTAAAGGGGAAATTTGGTTTGAGGTAGTAGCAGGCTAGGGTGAGTTGAATATGGGAAGGGAGGGAGTCAGGGTGGTTTTGGTAAACATTACAACAACCGTATTATCTGGCGTTTTCTCATTTCCCGCGAAAGCCTTTTTCGGAATATCATTAACACATTTAGGTCGTTTAAGATTATTTTTATAGCCGTATAACAAAATCAGCCGAATAACTTGGAATTTGCTGAGTTAAGCCAACATAAATTCGCGTTTTTATTCTAAATCAATACATTTTTTATCGGGCAAAACACTTTGGGCAGCAGTCTAGGAAATATACTAAATATCATTAAGTCGTCAGTAACTGGATAATTTTCATGAAATCTACTTGCTTATTTATTAATGGACTTTTGAAAAAGACCGCCTTAGATATTACATTTAAACTAAATCGATTAAAGATTTGCTAAGTATAGGCATGATTGATTTGTGAACTGATTTCGCTTATAGCCAAGTTTCATCAGATCACTATATTTTATATTAAGAACCAAAAAAACTACGGATATTAAATTCAGGTTTAGACAGAAAATAAGGCAATAGAAGGACATAGGAATGGGAAGTTATTTGCGGGAGGGAATATCAGAGGATTTGACAGAAAACACATTTAATGTAGAGATACGAATGTAAGTGAAATTTCCCTAGACATTAACATCTTTTGATTCTAACGTTGCTTTTGTAATAAACCTATCTTTAAAGTTCCTGAAAACCATATTATAAGGTGAAAAACTCCTGTACCTCCTTTTCAAATACGATTATGACGGAAGGTTTAGAATTTTCAAATTTATATTTTACGTGGTGTTTTTTTAAACTTAAGTAACATTGGCTTATTTAAGACTTTAATTCCAGCGTTATTGTGAGGAGTGTTCATTGTGCGGAACGCAATACTCTTTATAAAGCATGTAGCTAAAGCAAAAAACTGCAAGAAAAAAACTCACGTCCAAAAACTGCACGTTACAGAAATGAAAATGCTTAGATGGTCAGATGGGGTTACGAAACTGGACAAAATACGAAACGAACATATAAGAGGTAGTTTCAAGGTAGCCCCCCTTCCTGAAAAACTAACAGAAAGTCGCTTACGGTGGTATGGTCATGTAATGAGAAGAGACAAAGAACACGTGTGCCATAAAGCGCTAGCTATACCTGAAATAAAAAGAGGAAGAGGACGCCCCCCTCTGACATGGTGGACCAGCATGGCAAAAATTGCTCAAAATTTCCCCAATCCAAAAACCCAAGACCGGTCGTCTTGGCGCAGATTGATTAGGAGAGCCGACCCCACTTAAAGTGGGAAGTGGCAAAGAAAAGAAGAAGTAGCTAAAGCAAAAAAAATAAAATTCAAACACTTTTTTTAAAAACCAACTAAGTTCTACTTAAATCTTAATAAATACATACTTAGCAGGGGTGCCCGGTTTCAGGGGGTCAGGTTTGTTCGGATCTTGGAGGCGGATGCGTCTGCTCACCAACTACGTGGCAAGCCGGATCGAGAGAGACTCGTTGAGGGAGATCTTGTGACCACTTCAGCAGGACTCTCAGTAGGACCGCAGTGGAAGGAATGAATTCATTCGTCCGTCACTTCTGGACCCACTCCTAGCCCCAGATTCCTACCCACCCCTCATACCTTTTTCCTTTCCAGAACTTCCTCTCATTCCTTTCACTAAAAAGACCCTCCACAGAGCATCTCCAAATATGTCATAGGCCCTGAGGGTAATTATTTTCCCCAGAGCCTCCTGTGTGGAGGTTATGGAAAAAACATACATATTTGTTATAAGAGGTTTAATCGAAGCGAACAAAGAGTAAATAACCATTGAATATAAACCAATTAAAAATAATAATTTAATAAAAACGAATTAACCACATACCTCATGTTGTGCATTTCGTTAACAGGGGGATGAGAACCAGCCTTAAACTTTCAAAAAGGGTAAATTAAAATTAAAATAAGCTACCTGACATTGTTATATGGTTGCGAGAGGATAAATTCCAATTAATTATTTTAGGAGAAATTTCCAAACACACAAAAACTTTCTATCAGAATCCAAAAGCTTCGCTTCTAAACAAGTATTTTCCCTTTGATGTCAGATTATTTTCCATAAATTTTCACCGATAAACACGCACCAATATTTGAGTTTCCCTAGCGCGGTGTTTTGGGGTCGGGAAAACCTCTTCTGTTGGTGTTGCATTGGGAGAAATAATGAAAACAATGAATAAAAATAACGAAGATAATTTGAAAGGGGGAGACGGTGGGCTTAGTTGATCGAAGGACATAAAAAGAGACGGCTTCATCTGTCGAGATGGAGAAACATTATCGAACTACATACTTTTTTGTTTGTTTGTTTTGTGATGTCATTTTATGGATCATTTTTATGCGTATACATTTATTGATACTCTTCGTGTACGTACATTAAGTAGTTGTCTGTATAAAGGTGGGTTTATTGCCTGTTAACAATTTTATCCAACCGATGAATTTTGATGATGGCAGCAGCGGAGCTCGTTGAACTGCTCGTTCAATCCGTGATGTATTTATTCAGAGGTCATGGATTCAAAGCTCTTCAGTTTTAGGGAAGTAAAGGTATTTTGTGTTGAAAAGTTAATAAGTATTCCATAGTATAAAGTTCTCGGTAAAGGGTAAGTAAAAGATTGATATAAGCAGTTGGTATAGGCAGGTATACACAGTGTGTATGGCCTCTTTTGGCACTACACTAGGGTGTGTCAATTATTTCAACTTTTGAATTCAGAAACGCCCGGGGTCTCAAAAGTTGCGTCTTACAAAGAAAATGAGAAATGCATTTAGTTTTTTTTTTAATGGTTATTAGCCCGCTAAAATGCATTGAAAATCAGAAAGCAAACCTAAAAAACTTTATTTTTTTTATATTTTATGAAAAAAATTGCAGTTATTTGACCTTTTAACGTTTGTTTGTTATTAAAAAAATGCGTATAATAGACAAAAATGAAAAAAAAAGTTCAAGTTTATGAATACAAATAAGCCAACAAGTATTCTGATTTTATCCAGAAAAAGTGTTATTTTCCCCTTTTGTATTTTAACCAACACATCACATATGTTTAAAAAAATTATATTTTTGTTTCTTTGTACTGCAGTTATGGAATGAAAAATAAGTTTGTTACAAAATATAAAATATGAACCCTTAGTTTTATTTTTTCCAAATCACGAAATCTATTTTTTTTTCAAAACTTCCGGCCATTTTAGCGGGCTAATAGTGAAAAGTAATTTCATTTATTTTTACGTTTTCGAATAGCTACAGATCAAACGAAACTTTTGAGACCCCGGGCGTTTTTTTTCTCTCTATGGAGAGTGACTCCAACTCTCCATAGAGAATAGCCAGGTACTTCCCAACCTTCCTCTTCCCCACCTCCTTCCCCTCCCCGCTACCTTCAGCCTCACAACATACCCCAATTGGGGATGCCATAGTCTCACTGGCTCCAGACGGGAGCAGTTGAGATTCTTGTGCGGTATTCATTGTACAAAAAAAAAAAGTGACACAAGCTAATACACAGCTCCAGGCTGAAATCTCTTATTGCTAACTAACCTAAATGTACAAATAGTGAGAAAAAAAATTATGGAGTTTTTTTTTATCAGAATTGATACAGGATGTGAATACCACAGAAGAGTTCTAATTGCTCCAAACCGCCAGGAGCCAGTGAGACTATGGCATTTCCTATGGGGGGGGGGGTGCTATAAGATTGAAGGTAGTGGACAGTGGAATGAGAAGGATAGAAGAAGTTGGGGAAATACAAAGTAATTTTTTTGTTGTTTTTTTAATGCTTGAATTCTGATAGTGGTCCTTACACCAGGGCGGTATTGATAGTATCTTCCACTCTGGAATGTGCTGCAAATATATCTTATATGATTTTTAAATGATTAAATTGTAAAATTGCACATGTCAATCAAATAAAATTTACTTGCACGCGCTGGGATTTGAACTAGCGACCTCCAGATCACTTGTCGAGAGCCTTACTTCTCGACCTTACTACTACCGTTCAATGTATAAATTGAAGTTGAATAAAATGTATTTTACTTCGAAGGGATGACAGAAATATAAAGACAATGTGTTCAGCTCGGTGGAACTGAAGCATGTAGGTGGTAAGAATATAAAATTGCCCTAGAAACGGCTTATGAGAAAATCCTTGAGCAGCCTTTGTATAAAACAGTGCTTCTTTTCGTTGATTGAAAAAACTAATGTATGTTTTTTTCGTTATTTATTTTTAGGATGTTATGCCGTGTTGCGCTACCTCCTTCCTTAGCCAACGTTTCGGCCAGCGTTACAGTGTCCATCATTAGGGCAGATGCAACATGGCATAACACCCCAAAAACAAATAACGAAAATAATTTTGGCCGTGAACATCTAAAAACGTATTTAATGTAGGTTTTATTCATATTCAAAACATTAAATACAATATTATGAACTACGTTATCATGTAAATGTGCGCTTATTGCTAAATGACAAATTATTCCCTTCAACTATTTTATTTTTTTATTTATTTTAATTCAGATTTTTAGTGTCAATAAAATAAGAACTGTTTTTTTCCCGGATAGTCTGAGTGTTATGATTTAAATATAAATAAATCGTCACCTCCACCTTCCCTCTCCCCACTCCACTCCCCACCCCCTTTCCCCGTCCCGCGAACCCCCCTCTCGATTTCCCCTCCCCCCTCCTTGGTCCCCCTCCCCCCTCCCTCCCTCCCGCTTTCCATACATTCGGTTTTCAAACCTCGCGTGCCACCAATAGCAATTTTTTTACACAAATTTCATAATGCCAGAGCTCACCTGAAGTTTTATAAAAACCTTGTCCTGACAATAACGAACAAACAAAAAAATAATTATTCATTTTGGTGCAGTCGTTCGAAAATTATGCGCTTAGCAACACATTCAGTGATTCATTTTTATATTATAGAAGATGTAGCGTTTGAGAGGACACTTTGCGTACAAAAGGCAACACCTTGCGTTCTGCCACTTTGAACTTTTCTAATGCCTATGTAGCAATCAGACGTGCTACGTAAGCGCGTAAAGAAAACACTGGAATTAACTGTTGATCGTTTATTAGTAGAATTAATAATTAAAAAATATTACAAGGAGCGAGCGAGACAGTTGTAAATAACGGTACAAGTTGTTTGGCTTGCTATTCTGTCGACTGACTGGGTCAAACCATTACTCCGGCTTTTATAATGCCGCGGCGGAGGTAATGGTTTAATAATTCGGCTGGTAATATCGAGAGAATACAATACGTTTCTCGATGGTTCTGATGCCTAATGTACAGGGAATGTAAATGCTCCGGTACTTTCCATAAAGTGCGACGAGATTCCAAATATATCAGCGCAGGTAGGTAGGTATTCTTCGTGTTCCGTTCCCAGTTGTATCATGCGGCGACATCGCCGTGCTGCACAGGTACATACCTTAAGTAGATACGTACCTGAGTGTTGGCTACAACACCTACCTATATTAAAAAATTTATAAATTTAATACCTATATTAAAAAAAAACTCTCCACGTTCACACTGTTTTTCATAAGTATTGTCAAAAATATTGTTATCTCGGTTGTCATATGTAACATTATAAATGAAAATAAACATAATTGTTATTTGCAGTAAAGTCAGTGCAGTCTTTAAGATTTCCATGATTTTTCACGGGTCCTGGGCTGGTGTAAAATAAAATGATTATAAGCTCCAGCTACATATTTTGTACTTAAGTAGACACCTTTTCAATTTGACAACATATTTATCAAGTACTAAAAAGAGAATTATTTTAACCAAGAAAGAATAAATACTTTTTATCGATTATCCGGCTATTATATTAAACACTTGAACAAGGTTACTTATATGTTTAGAAAATATTTTTTTCTTGGAATAGTGTTCAACTTTGAATCCACTAAATTTTACAAATAAAAATGAATATCAAATTATGTTTTTTTTAATAACTTTTTCAGTAAACTATCAAATTGTTATATTTTATTTTAAAAGACAAAATCAGCGACTCTCAAAAATGAAACGAAAATTTGAAAACAGAAAAATCAATTATTATTTTTAATTGTTAAACTAACGTTTAAGACAAGATTTTTATGCATAGCCCAAAGGGTAACAATTATTATAAGCAATAATTATCAGCCTGAAACACTCATCCACATTGAAAAATCTTCCGAGAAAAGATACATGACGCCAACGGGACTTGAACCCATAGTGTGCCATAGCTCAATTGGGAGAGCAGCTGACCGGCAATCAGAAGTGCACGGGTTCAAGTCCCGTTGGCGTCATGTATCTTTTCTCGGAAGATTTTTCGATGTGGATGAGTGTTTCAGGCTGATAATAATTGCTTATAATAATTAGAAAAATCAATGATTAAATATTAAAAATTTGAGGTTTTACTCATTAAGATAAATTTTTAAAAATCATCCTAGTCAATAGATGTCGCACAATAAAATTGAAAAGGATATATTTATTCAAGACACTAATCTAGATTGCATTTAGTTCTTGTTCTTTAGTTTAATCTTGCAATCATAGATAAACATAGCAGCCAACAAATAAATGATAAATAAGTTCAGTTAAATATGACCGAAGGGGGATAGGGTCAAATTAGCTCAGTGGAAAAGCAAAGCCCCGGCAAGGCCGAGGTCCTGGATTCAATTCCTATATGCGATGGAATTTTTTTCTGATTTCTGTTTCAAATTTTCGTTTGAGTGTTGCTAATATTGTCATCAATTATTAAAAAAAAAATTCAAATAAAACTTAATAAATATTATTTTAATGTTATTGTCATTGACCTATCGAGGAACACGTTTGAAATGCATGCATTTTTGTTTAATTTTTAGTTTAATTTAAAAATCTCAATATTCTTTCACTTTATAAGAAATCCGTGAAAAAAATCTTCAAGGCATGTCAAATAATTTCCCAAATGAGCTTCATCGGAGATGTTGCGTAGAAAGAAGTAAGCCCTCGAAACGAAAATAAAGCCTCAAAAAGACGAAAAATGGTTTTGCGTTGAAAAGTTAGCATTCGCGAAATAGAAATAAGTGGGGTGTACATCAAAGGCGTTTGCTGGCTTTCAGTTTTTTCACCCCTTGAGAATTTGGTAAATGTCACGGCATGGATTGATTGATTTATTTTAAGGTGATGATTGATTGGTTATTGTCATTAACTCAATCTGAGTCTCATGTGTAGGTAACGAAGTATTGAAAATCTATTAGATTAGTTAAAAATACAAAACTGTGTACATGTTTTCTTGTGTGCAGACAAAAACAAAACTGTTATTTGTACTTGTAACTCTTTTTTGACAAAATTCACATGAAAGTTATTTAATCAAGTAAAACTCTTGATCTCAACAAACTAGGCCGAGCGTTGCGGATCTTTAGTCGATGGCTGACGCGTATGTTTTAATTTTTTTTTTTTTATTTAATTTTTGTTTTGTTTACCACGATCTTTTTAAGTCGCTTCATTATATTTTATCTTGACCCTTATTCCAGTTTCCATGGTGGGCAAGGCTCCTCCACTCCTCGCGGTTCTACGCTGCGTGGAGCTACAGATACCGACGTACCAGACGCCAGTGATACTTGGTTAGTCCAGCGAATTGGTGATCTTTCTCTTCTGCTTCTACCTTCCACTTTGCTAGTGACTGAGTTATTATGCTACGAGTTTCTCCAAGATACCTCAGTTTGGTTAGCAACGTGTCCAAAGAATCTTCAAATACATTGTGAGCAGATAGTTAAAAGCCTAATGTGGATGCCTAGCTCTTCCCGAATGGATACAAAAAAGAATTGGATATATTTTAAATTCATCACTTGACACTTAAAAAATAGAAACCCTTCATTGGTTGGTGTAGTGTACGGAGTACCTTATCACCGCAGGGGGATCGGTTGCCGGAAATGGCCGAACGTAGCCGAAGGTTTCCGATCCCACCCAGAGAGAGAGAGTGGAAGGGTCAGGCCAAGCCGCCAGCAGTCGCGGCGCGGCGCCCGCATTCCTTCGGTTAGCTTCTTAGAGCAAACAGTGTACACCTTTGTCAATTGTACTTACAATAAATATTCTTTCGTATAAACAAAACCTCTTTCAATAAATTATAATAGTAGTTTCAAGGACACTACAGTTATTATTACCTACAGAAAACTGTAAAACTGCATGATATGTTTTGCAGCTATAATTGAATACGAGCAATCATTTTTCAATACATTACAAGACGCGAGGCTGTTATTAAGAACCATGATCACGCAAAATTTGAAATTAATGGGCCAACGAGAAGCTCGGTCGGTAGATAACACTGCCAACGAAAAACTGATGGGCCAACGAGAAGCTCGATGGATAACACTGCTAACGAGAAACTGATGTACCAACGAGAAGCTTGGTGGATAACACTGCCAACGAGAAACCGATGGTCCAACGAGAAGCTCGGTGGAAAACACTGCCAACGAGAAACTGATGTGCCAACGAGCAGCTCGGTGGATAACACTACTAACGAGAAACTGATGTGCCAACGAAAAGCTCGGTGGATATCACTGCTAACGAGAAACTGATGGGCTAACGAGAAGCTCGGTGGATAACACTGCCAACGAGAAACTGATGGGCCAACGAGAAGCTTGGTGGATAACACATCCAACAAAAAACTGATGGGCCAACGAGAACCTCGGTGGATATCACTGCCAACGAGAAACTGATGGGCTAACGAGAAGCTCGGTGGATAACACTGCCAACGAGAAGCTCGGTGCTCACCTTTAATTGGAATTGTCACTGTAACCATTGTTCGTTCCAGAATGCGATTTATCCATTTCGCTTTAAGTAAAATAATTGGTCGTATCATTCGTGTTATTTCAGTTATTTAGTTAAACGTATTTTCACCTTTGCAAATAAAAATTCTCCCTTGGGTTTTTCAAATAAGCTCTCAACCTTTAGAAATAAATGTATTCTGTCTGATATTATATGGGACATTCCTTTACCGATAAGGAACAAAGGGTTAATTTCTTAAATTGTTTATTTTTAAGTAGTTATGTATACCTGTACAGTTCAAATAGAACCCATAAATATTTATTGCAGCCGCCAAAATAGAAAGGGTTTGCTGGAGGCATGTTTACCTAATAATAGGAACCGCCCTATTATCATAAAATTCCAATATTTGTTAATCCCCTAGGTTTAAGATGTATCTTTATTGATGTGCCCGTTTTGGCAAAACTTTAAAAATAATTTTATTGTTTTATTATGGGTTAAGTTTAAGAATTCGAGATATGGGAATATTTAATCTTAGTCCCAAGCATTTCTACATTTAAGTGTTTTATGATGTACTTAGTTTTATGGGTGGCCCTTTTGGGCTGACTTTAGCGTAATTGTTTTATTGCGGGATTTTAAAATGCCGTGGTGGAAGCAGCTTAAATATGCTGTCTCACCATTGTATGTTTTTCTTTAAATATTGTGATTTTTGGAACAGAGTTTAGTCTTGCTGTTAGAGCGAAGCAGTGTGGTTGTTGCGGTGGAACTGGAAGATACACGAGGTACACGAGAGATCGAAGTAGAGACTTCGATATTTGTCAGTGTGGTGTTGTCGTGGACCACCCGAGTGAGGGTAGATAGACCCTCTTGTAATAATTGTATTTATTGCATTAAATAAATTGTGCTGAAGAAGAAGAAGAAAAAGAAGAGTTTTCCTGCCAACTCCATTCTGTTGTGTTCTCGTACCACGATAGTAGAAATATATGGTCCTTCGAGCCGGATCGAGAATACAGACATCATGGAAGCGGGACGACAATCAAAGACGACATCCATCTGCAGCAGCAAGGCGGGGTTCAGCACGAGCTGGAACGAGGCGCGACTGAAAGCAGCAGATACCAAGGTGGACATCGCGAGAAGAAAGACCCGCCTAGTAGCAAAGATAGCTGAAACAATGACGGCTGAAGCACAGGCAAAGACGGCTGAAGCACAGGCAAAGACGGCCGAAGCAAAGATAAAGATGGCTGCTGCAATGGCGGTCCTGGAAGCAGAGGAGCAGCACGCAGCAATGGTTCTGGAAGTTGCATCAAGGACTTCCCGACGGTATCCGGAGGAGCGAGTCAATGACTGGATGGACCAGTCTAGCCACGGATCATCGTCGGAACTTGGAGACTACGATGGGCAGTGTTTCCTAGTTCAAACGGAGCAACAACAGGAAGTGCTCCATGATGGGCGGTTCTCACTACAGCCGCCCGCAAAGTACTTCATATCAGGAGCCCTTGGCAGGGCATATTCTCCCGTCGCAATTAGAGGCCCGGGAAGAAGAGGCTTTTCCGCTACAAATAGAACAGCGGTTAGAGCAGCACAGTAGTGGGCAGTACGAGCTACTCCCTCATAAAGGATCTGCATATCAACAGCCCTTGCCAGGGCGGGCTCTCCCATCGCCATCGGAGCCTTGGGAAGAGCAGGCTCTTCCGCTGGAATTGGAACGGCGGATGGAGAAGCAACATGATGGGCGGTACGAGGTATCGCCGCACAAAGGAACAACGCATCAGAAGCCCTCGATAGGGCAACCTCCCCCGCTGCAGTCGATGCAGCATCAGCCGCCAAGAAGTAGCTGCTGGGAGCAATCATTCAGCAAAGCAGAGAAACGCGACCCGCAGCAGCGGCCTGAGCCGCAGGGCCGATTACAGAGGCCGACGTCTAAAATAATTGAAGACCATTTCGCGCAATCAATCGGTAAGGCAATGTTTTCATATGATACCAGGCCCATAGTTAAATTTCTTTCCGCATTTAACGGCAAACCGATTGACGAATTTATGAGAACTATTATTTTGTTTGTTTTTCTATGTGAACAATTCTATTGGTTACAAGACACGGGACAAATAATCGCCATAAAAGCGATTAAAAGTTTGTTCGTTTATACGAAGCATAAACTAAAACCTGATAGGGTTTTTCTCGAGATGCGGGCCACAAACCCGTTAATTAATTATCAGTGTGTCAGAAATGACGCCCCTTGCATAAAAGGGGGAAGGTACGCCGTCATTTGATCACACTTTGTAAATATTTTTTTTTAATCAGTAGTACCTATTAAAGATACTAAAATCGCATTCTTTACTTTTTTAGTGAAGCAAATTCACGGGAAGGGGTATGTTCGTTCCAGAATGCGATTTATCCATTTCGCTTTATGTGAAATAATTGGTCGTATCATTCGTGTTATTTCAGTTATTTAGTTAAACGTATTTTCACCTTTGCAAATAAAAATTCTCCCTTGGGTTTTTCAAATAAGCTCTCAACCTTTAGAAATAAATGTATTCTGTCTGATATTATATGGGACATTCCTTTACCGATAAGGAACAAAGGGTTAATTTCTTAAATTGTTTATTTTTAAGTAGTTATGTATACCTGTACAGTTCAAATAGAACCCATAAATATTTATTGCAGCCGCCAAAATAGAAAGGGTTTGCTGGAGGCATGTTTACCTAATAATAGGAACCGCCCTATTATCATAAAATTCCAATATTTGTTAATCCCCTAGGTTTAACCCTTCAAAAAATTTGGCATTTTTTTCGGATGGTCAAAATATTTTCGCTTTACAATAAAATGCAAATATTTAGAATATTTCTGAACACATTCAAAAACCAAAAACTGTTTTAGAAAGGTGATGAAATACGCTTTCAAATTGTAGAATTCGAAATATTTTTTTTTTTTAAATTATAAAATTTTTGCATACACACATAAAAAAGTTTTGAAAATGGCTCACCTTATGTTTTTTCTAACTAAAGTTACTGATAATAAAAAAAATTAAAACACATACATATTTTTTTAGACAAATGTATAACAAACACATATTGTAACCTCACTTTTTTGTCGCTCTATGAAAAATAATTTATAAAAAATTCCCGAAGTTTCGTTTTCTTTTTTCAATTTGCGATTCAAAACTTTGTGTACATAAAAGTGTTCATTATACTTTTTTGGTGGCTATTTTTTAGATTGGAATATAAAGCATGATGTTTTTCCTTTCTAACACCGATTAGAACATATTTCTAACTATGATAGTAAAGGAGTTACGGCGTTTTATATGAGACCTATGTGCGTTGGGACAAATATGGTCTTCTGTGATTAAACGGGTTAAGATGTATCTTTATTGATGTGCCCGTTTTGGCAAAACTTTAAAAATAATTTTATTGTTTTATTATGGGTTAAGTTTAAGAATTCGAGATATGGGAATATTTAATCTTAGTCCCGAGCATTTCTACATTTAAGTGTTTTATGATGTACTTAGTTTTATGGGTGGCCCTTTTGGGCTGACTTTAGCGTAATTGTTTTATTGCGGGATTTTAAAATCCCGTGGTGGAAGCAGCTTAAATATGCTGTCTCACCATTGTATGTTTTTCTTTAAATATTGTGATTTTTGGAACAGAGTTTAGTCTTGCTGTTAGAGCGAAGCAGTGTGGTTGTTGCGGTGGAACTGGAAGATACACGAGGTGTGTCTTCAGTTGAGCAGAGGGAAGATAGGCCCTTTGCGTTAGTTTTGCTAGTAGAGTAAAGCTAGAAGGTACACGCTGTGTGCCTTCACTTGTGTAATTATACTGAAGCTGGGAGGTACGAGTCGTACCTACGGTTCAGTATTGGAAAAAACTGACAATAGAGAGATCGAAGTAGAGACTTCGATATTTGTCAGTGTGATGTGGTCGTGGACCACCCGAGTGAGGGTAGATAGACCCTCTTGTAATAATTGTATTTATTGCATTAAATAAATTGTGCTGAAGAAGAAGAAGAAAAAGAAGTGTTTTCCTGCCAACTCCATTCTGTTGTGTTCTCGTACCACGATAGTAGAAATATATTCAAATATTCAAATATTCAAATTGTAAACAAATATAACAATATACGCGATGTATTCTGTTGGCGAGCCAACAAACAAAATAATACTAAAATAAAAATAAATAACTACATATTCATAGTTAATATCAGCAGTCCGACAGAACAAGTATGAAGTGAGCTGTTATGAGGGTATAACCAGAGAAAACCAGAAATATGTCATTTTTAAATCAGATTTTAGAAGTATTGACTCTTTTCGACAAGAAATTATAAATTGATTTCGTAAGATTGTTTTTTTATCTAGTAAACGTATGTTTTAAATTTTGAGAAAAAATGTTAATTTTTAGTATAATCAGGTTACACCATAGGCAGTTGGCAGATTTGTTAAATTTTTAAAAAAGATTTTGTATTATACAACACCCATTTCAAATCATATAATCGTGCAATAAAATAAATCAATACATTATCTAGGAAACCAGGGAAACGTATTGTATGAGACCACTTATTTGTTCCATACAAATACTATAAACAATAGGGCGCTGGACTCCGATCGTCACTTTGGTTTCGGGAGATAATAAAAACTCAGAGACTTCTTGGGTAATGAATGAAATATTTAGTTTCAGACGGTTTTTATACTAAATTTTGCGTACACCTCTTTGAAGAAAAACGTAAACAAGTTTTTCATTTCTGCACTTGTTGTTTATCTTGATTTTCCCAGGTGTTCGAGGCAGGTGTCCGATGTATTTCTTTGCTATGTTTTGTTGTGAATAACAAACTGGTTTGGACATGCGTAGTGTTTTCTTGCATGAGTAGACCTGATTTCTCCAGGTGGACGAACGCACCTGCTGTTTATCATCAATAATAATGCAATGCGTTTTGGTTGCTAAGTGCTTGGTGTTTGAATAACACGTGCAGTCTTTTATGTAACATTTCGCAAGAATCGACTTGTACAAATGTGATCAACATGTTGTTTACTCTTCTCTGAACAGGTGGTAGGCAATAATATTTTAAAGGAACACGTGCGGCAACCAGCTGCAATTTTCACGTAAACAAGATCTGGCAAGTGCATCAAGAGACGTCTGTTAAACGTATGTTACAGAATTTTAATTTTCGTTTAAATAAAATCATAAAAAAATATATATGTACATGCGTTCCTTGACGAAAATTGGTCCGTTTGTGCATTTATTTGCGCACTTACAAACTAATATATTTCAGATAAATGAAACCATTTAACTTTGTTTGAACCACTTCCATATTTGGTAAATCCGACCGGTTTCATAAAGACCGTTCCTTCTTCATGGCAAGTGTATACTGATTTGACAGTTTTGAAATATGGATGGGAACAATGTATTATTATGGTAGGAGTGGAGCCGTTGCTAGGCATTAATGAAGAGTGGGTTGGTAGGGGAACATATCCATGATTGGGCTTTAAGACAATATTTTTTGTTTGTTGATAATATTTATATTCATTATTTTTAATGGATTTTTTTTATTTCCAAGGCTTCTTTCTAAGTTATCTAAAAAGTATAATATATTTTATTTTTTTACATTCTTAATTTGCTTTGGCATTATTGAAAAATGATAAATACTTATGATCAAAAAATATTTCAAAAAGTATATCATTTTAACAGTTTTATCATCACGACTTTCAGCATTTTTGGATGTAGGCATAAATTAAAGCAAATGTGGAATGAAATAAAATCGATATTGTGTTATAATATTAAAAAGCTGGTACGGAGAATAAATTAATCTTTCTCATTGGAAACGCCCTGTGGGATCGTAAGAACATCTTTCGACGAAATGTGGATTTTCGGCCGCTGGCTGGTTAAACGAGCTTAACAAATTGTTTCATGTAAGTCCTTCACAATTCACAATGTCCCAGACAAATTAAACAACAAAAAAAGGCAAATAACAAGAGCACATGCTGACTCCCGATTATCTACCATACCAATGGATTGGTAATATTTCAAATTATCTGAAAAAATAAAGTTTATTTGTTTATTATGACATACATATTACAAAGTACATTATAAAACAGGATATATGTATATTAAATTACTACGAATACCCACAGTAACAACACGACAAAATACACTATACTACTGCAGCATTCATAAGCGGAACTACATTGCCCATTCTCCGGTACAACGATTTCACAGTAGATGTTGACGTATTTAATATCAACTTGGTGAATTTTTTGGATCATATAAAATATTTATTCCAACACTATTCAAACACAACTTGTATTTTTGTAAACCTATCTAATCACTGTTTTTTTTTCTTTTTTGATTTTACGGATTTCTTAGAATTTTTCAGTTTTTGCTTCTTCTGTGCTTCTTGTGACTTGTGTGCATTTTTAATCCATTTTTTTTCTTTTTATTAGTTATTTCTTAAGTTAAAAAATTATCTTTCATGTTAAAATTGTACTACCAATTGTGTAAAAGCCCTCTGGGCGTTAAATAAATGAATAAATTAATTCATATCGTGGTTATAGTACGTATTAGGTAAGTCCATAGAATATCAAGGTATGTAGCACGATCGATCGATAAAGGATTTATCAGTTGTGTCAGTAACCTATCATCGATCCCAAGCATGCCTGCAGATCACTAACGAACAAACAAAGTTCACGTAAAATAAAATTCGAACACTTAGTCGCTGTGAATTGTTGTTTGTTCGTTTGCGACCTACAGTCGTACTCAGGAATGACGAGAAGTTATCACATTATCCATAAAACCATATCGATCGAAATCGCAGGGGATTCCCAGTAGGCAATTTCCTCTGCGATGTGAATGGTTCTTAAAACTTAACTAATGAATCTGTGAGTAAAAGTAATAAAAAGGAAGAAAGAGTATTGAGAGATAAAGAGACATTTAGAAATCGAAAATTATATTATTATATATCTTCACGAATTTTAATTGACCATAAATAAAAGTTTTTGTTAGTAGTTTTAAAGTTATTTATTTATTAGTTAAATAAATTAGTTTTGTATGTTGTTAAGACATCACGAAAAATGTCTAAGTTTAGCATTTTTCGTGAGTATAAGTAAGTTGTGATTACGCGAGTAATTGGTAAGTTATTTGCTGCATAAAGACCTGAAAAAACCGGCGCGTTCATTATGCGTCCGCGGTGGCGGTCAGTTGTTGTGTACGAACTTGTAGCGACGTGTTCAAACGGCCAGATCGCGGCGTCCTATTCAGCGTCTGCACGCGGCGGGGGCGATCAGATCGCGCATTTACTACCGAAAAATATTAATATTTTTATAGGACATACATTTTTGTAAATTAAAATTTAATTTATACTTTTATTGCACAAATACAGAAAAAAAATGCAAAACCTTTTTGACCAAAAAGTGTTCACATACACTGAATGCGTAGTTTGTACTTCTACGATTATTGATTTCCATATTGAGATAACCGTTTGCGCTCTCATCCAATAGAGGTAGTAAATTATTATCGTAATGCACATTTCCGCTATTCGATCTCAAAAAAATTATGCAACACACGTGAAGATTTTACTATCGAAGTATATTTTTTTATGTTTTTGCCTCCAAAGGTCTAAAAAAAAAATTGCCATTTTTGAGCCAATATGCCGAAAGCATTTGTCACCACACGCTTTGCTTTACATAATCTGTAAGATATAGGCAATCAAGATATTCTCGGGTCATATCTTGATTGCCTGTATGGAAATGGACGCATCAGACTTGAGCTTAATCCAAAAACTTTCGTTTCCAAACATAATTATTTAAAAAATTCCCCTCCGGGCTATACCGCACGAGTGACGACATCTACGTACCACGGACGCTAGTTGATCGCTAGTTTGGTGTGAACGGTTTCTGCACGCTCTTAGAACGCTCCCGTGCACGCCACCGTGGACGCAAAATGAACGCGCCGGTTTGGTCTGGCCTTTATTGGCTTCTATATGAAAAAATACAAGTGGGCAGTTCACACGCGGTAAAGGTGAAACCTTTAGAAAATTAAGATAGACAAGAGTGGGGAGACTACGGAGCACCGCACAAAGAGGAGACCGATTACGCTATCTCATTCTCTTGCAAACTAAATCCTATAGATGTATGAGTTTGTCTGTTTTTAGTGTTGCTTTTTCGATTCATCAAGTTTCAAAACCGCCCGTTTCTGACTCTGTCCGTTTGATAGATTCTCCCATCTTAACAGACGGATTGCAATCTTTAGAGCACAGGCGTCGGGTGGGAATGCTATCCTTGTTCTACCGGTATTACAATGGAAGATGCTCCGAGGAACTAGCATCATTGATCCCTTCGGCACCGGTGCATAGTCGGGAAACATGCCAAACGCGTGCCCAACATTTGTACACGGTTGACATTTGCCACATGAGAACGGGTCGTTTCTTCGACTCGTTCTTGTGTTCAACAGCTCGGCTGTGGAATGATTTGCCGGCCTCTGTGTTTCCTCCTTCCTACAACATGGGTCTCTTCAAGACCAATGTTCATTCCTTCCTCTCCTCAAAAAGACCCTCCACACAGCCTCCCAGATGACATAGGCAGAGGAAAATAATTTCCCTCAGGGCCTCCTGCGTGAAGTTAACATTAAAAAAAAAATCACAACGGTGCAAAATAAGTTATCACTTCAAAAAGCGAAGTGTGCATGGTACACCTAATTGGAACATTTAATTTAGGACGGATAGTAATTTAGGACTATCTTTTTTATTATTTAGCAGATTTTGTAAAAACGAAAGATCAGACAATGTGCATCTTTTTTGTAAAGTTAACACATAATTATTTGTAGTTTTTTTTTGTATTTCTTGAGTAAATGTCACGAAAATGTATTGTAATGCAACGGATTTACTTCAGTAGCAGCAGCGAATAAATAGAGAAATAGATATTTATGTGGAGGAATAGATTTCGAGAGAAGTATTATATCGGTCCTGGGTGACTGGTGTCTGGTGACGTGAACCGGCGACGATTGTCTGATAAGGTCCTTGCTGTAACAGCGAGCTGCCAACACTACGTTTCCTCTGCGAAACACTAGAAACACGGGATACCTACACTGCTCGTACAGTGTTTGTATACTGTGTACAGAGAACATCTGTACATGGTACATAATGGCTCCACATATGTGGACTAACTCACGTGAACAAACCAGTTAGATAAAACGACACTCCGAGTGTAGACAGAATTTATTCAAGACAGAGAGTGTAGTACTGTTTGTATTTAATATGACAATTGCATTTGCTATTTGTAGAGTTTATTGGGAAGAAATGTAAGATACTTTTGATGATTTCTCCAGTTTTTCTATTTGTATTTTTGCGTATGGGAACCGTCGCCCCAGCAATCACTTATTGAATAACCAACACCTCTGCCATTGGTCTCCACTTAGCAGGGATGTCCAGTGTCCAGGTTCATCGAGTGAGGTTTGTTTAGGTCTTCTAATATGTTCTAAGTTCTAATATGTCTTAACGTGTGTACCGTCTCGCTCGATGCGTTTTTAAAAGACTTCAAAAAGGAGGAGGTTCTCAATTCGACTTTTTTTAAATTTTTTTATGTTTGTTACCTCAGAACTTCCGACTGGGTGAACCGATATTGATGATTCTTTTTTTATTTGAAAGCTGGTGCTTCCCGTGTGGTTTCGTTTTAATTTGGTCTAGTTCCGACAATGGCATCCATGAGAAAACCATATAAGTCTTAAATTTGCATTAAGTATGTGTTCGACAAATGGACGAATAACTCAACATCACGCCAACCGATTTCGATGATTCTTTTTTTATTGGAAAGGATGTACTTCAAAAATAGTTTGATGAGGGTTTGGTTAGGTTCTAACTATGGAATCCATGACAAAGTAACGGAACTCTTCAATTGTTAGGAGCAAATTAACGATACTCGGTCGAATCTCTTAATTTGACCGTTATGGTCAAATTATGTCTGTCTTTTATGAGCAGCACCTTTAGTAGTTCTACCCATATTCAGACAAATTATTTAGTGTACTTCAGATTCACTAAAAATCAAAAAATAAACAAAAATTTTAACAAAACAAAAAAACTACTTCAAAAAATGCACCAAAAAGTGAAAAAATAATTTCGTATTCTTCTACAACATTATAACCAACTTACTTTTTCTACTCATCAGTATGTAGGTAAGATTGTTATTTTTGGAGTCGGTGTCAGCAAAAGTAGGTACCCGGCCCGGCGTGTTCACTTGACAGCTCCCCTCACGCCGCGGCCCCGCTCTCGCCTCGTCAAGTCGCTTGTGCGACACAAACACATCTCACCTTTAACTATGTATGTAGTTACAAGTCTACCTTGGCTGACACCGACTCCAAAAATAACAATCGTACCTACATATTGATGAGTAGAAAAAGTAAGTTGGTTATAAAGTTGTAGAAGAATACGAAATTATTTTTTCACTTTTTAGTGCATTTTTGAAGTCGTTTTTTTGTTTTGTTAAAATTTTTGTTTATTGTTCTCTGCGAAATTCATTCAAGGACCATAATTCTTGCTCGATGTTTGACAGAAATTTGATTCGACTGAGCATCTTGGTGGTATATCGATGGCGTCTTTTGTCGAGATGTTACTGTTAATAAGTACAGTTCAAAGTCAACGTGTTCAATCCAGCAAAACTGTCGGATATGAATATGCATGCATCCGTCTTACAGGTCGCCACTGAATTACCAGATTTGGATATTATTACCGTTCATTCCACATCTGAGGGATTTGTCCTGACCATTGCCATTTGCAATGTAAGTTGCTTGAAATGCTAAAATGGCCATCCCACCGCACGTCTCAGTCATTCTTGAATGAGAAAAATAATAAAGAGTTGGTAAATAAATATTAATGTATACGTAGTTTAAATTATATAACTTAATTACCTTCAACCAGCCATCCCTGCTATTCGTGAATACATAAAATAATAAAAAAATACCAATAGAAAACACAAAAGAAAATCATGAAACTCAGTGACCATTTTAGTTTCCCCATATCAGTGTTATAAAACGTAGATAGAACCTCCGTAGCAAGTAATTTCCGGTTGGCGAGCTACTGGCTACTGGTACTCAACGTCCAACGTTTGAAAGGAACTTCGAGGATTGAAACACGAAAGATTTATCCACTTATTTAACATCTGCAGCTTTTTAGAGAATGCGCCACCGTTCAATCGATTTGAACATTGTAATGCACATTAGGACATATACACAGGAATCTTTTGTGACACGACATTCTAATGAACATAAGTTATAAATATGTATTAGTATTCATGGTTTTCATAATATTAAGTGCATTGTATGTTTTGATGTTTTATCTCATGTGCGCTAACGTTTATTAGTGTAATACACTAGTTAAATTACTCACACGGGGATTTTTATTATACTCGTATTTACAACGTACAGTAGTAGGTGCATGTAAACGGACACCTAACGGTGCACCTAAACGGGGATACACAAATATGCTCTCAAAATATAACGTCTCCACTCTATCTAACAGGCGAACATAATGACCCTGTATAAAATCTATAATATATAATTGACCTAATGACCCTGTATAAAATCTGCAACAACGTTGTCGACAGTCCTGACTTACTCAAACAATTTTTATTTTGAAAAGTTTTAATTTTCCATGTACATTTGTTACATTAATTTTAAATTTTTGCGACCGGTTTCGACACGTCTGTATCATTAACGAGCAAACTTAAAAATACAAGTACAAAAATTAATTAGGCGGGGGTAGTGGGAGTGGGCAAATTTGGTGGAGGGGAGAACGGTGGGAGGAGTCAAAATTACATGGAAACATCGTAAGAAGAGGGGATTTACATGGTGCTATTATTTTATCAACTAAATTAATTTTAGATTTAATTTTTTTGTTAATTTCTAAAGTTTCTAAAGCGCACAAATTAAAATATGAATTTACATTGCAATGTTTAAACTATTTTATTTTTTATTTTTTGAAGGTATGGCCTGCTTCTATTAGATGGTTAGCAAAACTCGGAGTAGTTATTGTTTCGTAAACAAATTTCATGTTCCCTGATTCTAGTTTTAAAATTTCTAGTTGTCATTCCTACATACTGTGCATCACAATCGTTACATTCTAAAGTGTATATCCCATTTTTTTCAAATTTATTAGAAATATCCTTGTTATTAATCATTTTTTTATTTATTTTAGAATTAGTACAGAAAGCTGGAGAAAAATGATCTGGTAATATGCTGGATATTTTTAAAGATAAATCGCCGGTATAAAGAAGTTTTTTTATATTTTAGGTTGTTAATAGGTTTGTTATTATTATTACCACTATAAATATACTTTTTTGTTAAAAATTTTGCTTGTTTTTTATTAACTAGGCGGTTAATTATTTCAGGTTTATATCCATTATTTAGGGCTATCTGTTTTATGATGTCAATTCCATTATTATAATTATCAATGTTTAAAGGGACATTAATAGCTGATGTATCATCGAGTTGAAGGAGGCGAGTTTATGTGACAAAGGGTGAAGAGAAGTAGATGGTATAAAACAATCAGTGTGTGTAGGTTTTCTATATATATTAAATACACACTTATTATTATCTAAATTTATATTTAAATCTAAGAAGTTTAAATTGTTGTTATCATTATGTTGCAGTGTAAATTTTATATTTTGGTGAAGGTTATTAATAAACGTGAGAAAATTGTCTAATTGTCTGTTGACCAATTTACAAACACGTCATCAACATACCTATACCATGCAAAACATTAGATAATAGGGAAAGTACACATTCAAATAATTTGTTCTCAAAGAAGTTCATAAATATCTCTGCAAACAATGGGGAAGCGGGATTTCCCATCGCGAGACCATTATATTGTTTGTATAATTTATCATTAAAGGTAAAATAGTTTTTATTAATGCAAATTTCTAATAATGTGGACATTTCCTTCACAATGGTTCGATCTAAATGGGAATTATTTAAAATATTTAAAATTAAGTTTGTACATTCAATAGTGGGCATGCTGGGAAACAGATTAACAATGTCAAATGAAACTAATTTACTGTTGCTAGGTATATCTAAATCATTGATTTTATCGATTAACTCCAAACTGTTTTTAATTGAGCGATGTGATGTGAATAATTTATTGGATTTGAACAAAGATACAAATTTCGAACATATATTATAATTGGGGCTAGAATAAGCAGGAACAACATGTCTGATAGGGACATCCTGTTTATGAATTTTTGCCAAACCATGCAGTTTAGGTGGTTGAGGATGGTTAATAATAGAGTATTATATTTAGGTTTCCCGCAAATTAACGTAATTAAAGTAACAAATGTGCATGGAAAATTAAAACTTTTCAAAACAAAAATGTCTAGAAATTGTTACATAGTCAATGCCGAAGAAATACAAAAAATTACTCAAACTAATTAATTTTAAAATACCACCCAAAACAACTAGGCTTAACGACTTATTCCACATTAACCGGACCCATTCAAATGCTGGTGTCAGGGATCCAATCAGAAGAATATGCGAATTGTTTAATAAAAACCACAACCTTAAGGATTCCGATATATTTTTTGATACTTATAGCACTTTTGGTAGAAAATTGAAGGCTGTTTTCCTATAAAATCAAAAAAACTTATATATCATTCACTATATTTTTATGTGCTTCTTTTTAAACAATTTTCGATTCATTATTTATTTTGACTTATTTTTAAACATGTATAAAAAATGTATTTGAAAACCTTTATTTATCAAGTCAATCAGTGAGAAATATTTGGGGTGCAGGCGAATTCTCAAGTTATTGTTCATAATATTGTTTTGTTAATTATTGTCTGTATCTGTGTTTTCTCCTTAAATAAAAAATAAATAAAATAATAATCCTTTTCTTTTTTAAAATGAGGGAAGCAATAGCGTATGACGGATCAGTGAAAGAGTGAGCTGTTGGTTGAGTTTGTGAGTTTATTGCGCACGTGGCGCAGACAGACAGTAGTGTATATCACGAGGTGATGTAGATCAGTGTGGATCAGTGTAGATTAGTGCACGACGTGCGGTGGTCGGAGTCTTGATGAGGTCGTGCTCAGCTGGCGGTGACGATCACGGATCTTCCTGTGGAGAAGCTGGACACCGTGGTTAGTGGAGATGATGAACGACGAATTCCTCCAGGCCATTGCTCGACACCGTGGCGGTGGAGATGAACGGCAGTGACTTGAAGATGATGAGTCAACTATGGTGCGGAAACCTTGAGAGGCGAGAGGACATCGAAGGCTGCGAACCTTGAGATGCGGGTGGTTCTAGAAGGCTGTGAACCTTGAGAGGCGAGTGGATCTCGGAGGCTGTGAGATGCGGTGGACCTCGGGAGCCTGGGGAGGGAGTCGATCTCGAAAGCTGTGAGATGCGGTGGACCTAGGAAGCTGTTAGTTGCGAGTAGTCCTCGAAGGTTGATAACCGTAACGAACGAGGGGTCCGGCAGTGGGTCACCGTGGGCCCGATCTCGTTACTGCAGTTACGTTAGAGTTACGTTATAACTTATAACGGACTGTTGCACTGAACTGTACACTGTGCGCTGACTTGACCGACTGACTGTGCTGCCTGACGTCGCCTTTTATAGAATAGTCGACAGCGATAGTAGGTTCGAGAACGGCTGGTAATTTAGTCTGCACGGACGAGTCGGAACCTTTAATTTATACAGATGAATTATTATTTTTTTAAATTTTATTATCATTATAAATCTTAAAATTTTCATAAAAATTCTCTAATACTGGTCTAATATGTAAATTCTTACGAAAGATATTATAGATTCTTCTAAATAATGTATAAACAAATTAAAAAACGATATGGATACCTGTTTTTCAGTAGGTGGTAAAAACAAAAGAGAGAATTGACGGAGACTTTAAAAAAATTCAAGATTCATCTGAATTGACATTTTGTAGTAAATAAAATGTATTATACGTAATAGTTTTTTCGTCGCCACTTACTAGACAAAAATAAGAATACCTAAATAATAATTATTGTAATTTATTAACTTTCAGCGCCATTTTTCTCAAAAACTACCTCAAGGGCACTGTACAATTTTTTATGAACTAGGTGAAGTCCCCGGCGATGCACGGGCTTTACACAGAGTTTTCGAAATCAAATGTAGACAGTGACCTTACTCTTGTTTTGAAGGTCACATGTGCAAAATATCATCAACCTCGGCATAAAACTGTAGATTTGCATACAAATCACATCCACACCGCCCGCTTGCCAGCCCGCTCGTCCACCACATACAGACATTCTCCTTTATGTTTCAACCAATTTCCACAAAACCTTGACAAATTTTTAGTTATATACTTAACCTTCTTCACGAATCATTCTATCTATTGGTGAAAACCGCATGAAAATCCGTTCAATAGTTTTTGAGTTTATCGCGAACAGACACACAGACAGACGCGACGGAGGACTTTAATTTACAATATGTGGAGATTCTCAGACTTATCCAATTTTATTATTTACAAATAGATACAGAAAACATGTTTACCTGGCAGATCACTTCCGATAAACACACTTTAATTAGAAAGTTAATGCTTGGAGAAGAAACGACTTTGCACGCGGAGGACATTACAGTTAACACACTGGACATTGCAAGATTTTATATTTGCTATCACCATCACCAAAGTTGGTCACCTTATTACATTTATGGGAAGATTAATGGCAAAAGTAGAGTTGATATTTATTTTGAAAGACTGGAGAATTTAAGACTCTTCTGGGCTAGAGAATTTTATTGAAATAACCTTTCCAAAAGCTATAAGAATTTTTATAAATAAGAATTTTTGACATTTTTACACAATTAGTTATTTACAATGTCGCTTGTGAAGGTGAAATGTTTTTGAATTTATAGATTTAAGGACACGACTGACCAATAAAGTAAATGGAACTACTTAAGTTAATGGAAGTTTTAACAAAATAGTACTACTAAAGTTAATTCCGGTTAATATAAAATATTATGACTAGGCCAGCCAAACGAAAGGCCCATCATATCTAGTTCTGTTCTACCGAGAAAGTTCAACTAATCGATTAGCAACAACAAGACCGCTGACCTCAAAGTTCGCTTAGGTCTTGCTGGAGACATATTTCCTATATGTAGGATGGCTCCATTCCCTGCAGTTCTTTGAAAGTCATTTAGAAAAAGCCCTCATATTCTAACTAGGGCAGTAATGTATTGCAGCCTACTTGGCTGAAAGTGAATAAACCATCAAAAATTTTACGTAATTTAAGCGACAACAAAACGGTGGACTAAAAATTCATTCAAGAAGAAAGGAGGTTTTATCATGTTTATTAACATGTTTTTGGGAGTAGCAAGCAATTAAATAGAAGTCTGCAAATATAAGTATATCACCTTGTTTGTACGGCCTCTCTGCATACTTTCTTTACCAGTGAGGACGTGCATCAGAAATAATCCTTTAGGGGATCAAGTGTCCCAGAAATAAACTGGCACACGGATTAACTGTCCGGGGGTCAACTCTCCGGGTATCAACTGTCGAGGATCAAGTGTCATGGAAACACATATTACATTTATGAAGAAACACATTAATATTTTTATAAAAAGTGCTAGGGGAAACCTGATAAAAAAAGTCAGCAGTAATCCCCCGACACTGTTGAATTTTAAATTTCTTAACCTCTCACGCCTCGGTACTATTTTGTCGGAAGGTCAAAATATTTCCGCTTTGCAATAAAGTCCAACTAAACGAAATATTTCTGAACGCATTCGAAAACTAAAACCGTTTTTGAAAGGTGACAAAATACGCTTTGGAATTTTATAATTCGAATGAAACAAAACAAAAAATTTTTGAATGAAAAAATAAAAAAATTTTAAAAATTTGTTACCTTAAGTTTTCTACAATTGCTTTTAACGAAAAAATAAAACATACACATATTTTTTTGGCAAGTATTGAAAACGTTATCGGCAACTAAATTTTTTGTCGTTTCATGTTAAAATAATTTTTAAAAATTTCCCAAGTTTCATTAATTTTTTCAAATATTGGAAACTTTGGTTTCATAAAGATGTACATTTGAATTGTTTTGTGGTTAACTTTTAAATTAAAATACAAAGTGTGGTATTTTCTCTTTCTAACACCGTCTAGACGATTTTTCCAACTGTGTAAGGGAGACACAACTAAGAGACCTACGAGTATTTTATTTTATTTTATTTGGAAAATCAACAGTTACAATAATTAATAATGTTTGATATTTATTTGAAAAACATTAAACCAAAGATAGGTTTTCACTGACGTATATTATTAAATTATTTAGTGAGTAGGTATAAAGAAAAATATTTAAATTAGGTTATGTGTATGGGATGGTGGAAGAGAGGGGAAAGGCATGGATCTATTCTGTGTAAATAGTAGTATGAATGTGTAAACGTTATTTATTCATTTTAGATTTGAAAATGTTAGTTACTGTGTTAAATAAGTCGAATTCACTGTATGAAATGTTAAAGATGTCTGAAACGCGGTGAATGAATGTATTTTGTTTAGAGTTAGTGTTACATCGAGGAATGTTTAATGCGTGGTTTTGTCTGGTTTGTTCTAGAGCAGGGTTTCCCAACCAGTGGTCCTCGGACCACTAGTCGTCCGCAAGAGACTAGAAGATGGTCCGCCGGTAAATAGACGACCCAGCGCGCGGGCGGTCCCTGGTCAAGAAGTCTGAATAAATAAAATCTGGACAATATTAATTGTATCATTATTGTACCTTGTGGTCAGTGGCCATTATGGTATTCCGTTTCGCCCCACCCCATCCATCCTACCCCGTTCTACCCCCTCCGTTGTGGTAAATATTCTGCTAGAACCCGTCCTACTCCAAATATATTCAAATACAGAAGAGATATGCTATGGTGTCCGCGCAACTGTCGCCGGACTACGCGCTAATTAGCGTAGTTTTCATAGAAAAAGAATTTGTTCATTTCGTTGATTTTTTGAAAATGTGCATTAATATTGGTTAACAATATATTTTGAATAAGGAAAGAATTCGTTAATTTAGTTTAACGTTCGTTTGGTTTATTCGTTAATTATTTGTTCTTTTAGTTTATTTGTTAATTGGTAAACAATATCGGTGACACCCGGAAGCGCAGACCCACATAGTAAAAACAGCAGATAGCACATCTACTTATATTTCAATATCTTTGTCCTACCCTATCCCATTACGCCCCTTCCGTTGTGCCACCCATGCTAGTCTACGCCTCTGATCACAAGAGTGGCTTAATCCCCCTCGCTACGCCACTGTTTGTGGTCCCTGTCGAAAAAATAAACGTACAAGTGGTCCCGGGTCAGAAAAATATTTGGGAACCACTGTTCTAGAGTATATGAGTTGTACCGAAAAACGAATAAATTAACCTGAGGGTTGGTAGATTTTCTGGAAGCTACGAGTATTATCAAAATATTCAATGATTTCCGTTTTGTTTTAAAAATACGTAGGTAGAAACTTTAGAATGTCCTTCAATCTTATTAATCGACCAGAAGCTAAATATTACAAGCTTTTTAACCTACATTTTGTTATAAGCATATTATACCTAATTTAATTATTAAAATCAAAGATGATATATGAAAAATATATACATTGTTACGGAGATTGCACGCTGGGTGCAAATTGTTAGATTGGAGTAAATTAAAGTGTGATTGGCCGATTTGCAAGGTCGGCAGACACATTGTTTTGGTTTACTGTCGGATCATATGTATTAAAACATTTTGTATACAATTTTTAGGTAAAGGTATGAAATAGTACTTCCCTTGGTTACAGCTTTGTTAAACAATATAACGTTCAATGCGCCAATCTACAGGTGATTCCTGAAGAATGCCAAAGGACAAAAGGAAGTAATATTTAGCAGTCATGAAAAACCGAGTTATCTGTAAGGTTGTGGGGACTATTGGTCTCTCTTACGGTTCAGGGACATTAAAAATAAAAGTATACTTGATTATCTTCAAAGGTAAACAGTATATTTAAAGTGAGGTGTCAAAAACAGGGTTCAATACAAATAAATACAAGTACTGAAATAAGTCTAAAAAAAACTCGTGAAGAGTTGTAGGAATATCTTCCGCAGCACTTCCGTGGTAGGAAATAATTTCACAACGCAAGAGCTCACCACTATATATAGAACTCATCGCGGGCGTACGCACAATAACTCACTAAAGTTTCATCGCAATCGGTTGAATCAGTTGTGGTGTCAGAGCCAATTCCGATGCGGACTTACAGATGTGCGAGACGAAGTATTATTGTGGGTAGTACACTAAATGAAGAGCGTAACAGTATTCTGTACTGGTATTTATTAGGGAGCTGCCTTACGCAAAAGAAGACGAATCTAGCACGCATCGCCTTATATTGATTCTTGCAAGCATGCTATCTCGCTTGCACTCATACAATTCACACATACATTACACCCCCACACTTAAACAATAATTAAATGGAATATGTATTTTTGCCTACACTTATACAATTCAAATTACTACATGTTTCATTTCTTTCTTCATGTAATTATATAAACTTTTTTTTTACTTTGGATAACGAGGACGTGGTTGAGGTCTGGAACGCAGTCTCCCTTCCCATGGTGGCTGCGATCTGCAAAGAACAGCGGAATTAGTTATGGTCCTGTCCACATCTGAGAGTGGACCGAAGTCCTACAAATTATCAGAATAATAGTCACTCTCCCCCCACTTAACCTTTCTATCCGAAAACTGATCGTGGTGTCTTTGGCCTTGGCCTTTGGCCCAAACCTGGCCTGTTGAATGTATCTTAACCATATAGGTTCTACTCCCTAATCTTTTGATAACTGTACCCAAAATCCAATTATTCTTTTTATTTCTAAAATCTTTGGTCAAAACTTTTGATCCCAAACCAAAGAATTTTTAATTTTTTTCCCAGTAATATTTTTTTTACTGTTTTGATTAGCTACCATTTTATTTTTAACATTATCATCAATTTTTTTAAAGTCACTACACTTGTAATTATTCATTTTTGGAACAACCGTATTAAAAATTCTACGAATTTTTCTACCTAACATCAACACACTAGGTTCAATTCCCGTACATAACGAAGGTGTATTCCTAATATCAATTAAAAATGACAGTAATTTATCGTCCAGATCCCTTGGAAATCTGTTATTCACTAATATATTTTTTTAAGTTTTTAACTGTTTTGACAGCGTTCTCTGCCAAACCATTCGAAGCCGGGTGCTGGACTGCTGACGTCACACGTTCAATATTAAATTTACGACAAAATTCCTGAAATGAACCTGACGTAAAAGCTGTTCCATTATCGCTACCAATTTTTTCCCGTATACCAAAGTTATAAAACATTTTCTTTAATATTTTGATTGCACTAACTGAATATACCGTAGGTACCATTTGACAATCCACCCACTTTGTGGTAGCGTCTACCACCACAAAAAAATTTAAATTACCGAACGAACCCAGATGATCTATATGAATCCGAATCCAAACTAAATTATTCACTGGCCAACTAGCCAATTGCACCTTGGAAGGAGTAGGTAAACATACGGTTTTACCTCTTTCTCAATATCAGTATTTATACCTAACCAGAAAAAATAATTTCTAGCCAAATTTTTGGACTTCACAATACCTAGGTGCGAACGGTGAATAAATTTCAAAACTGATTCCTTTAATTCCATTGGTACTACCAGTTCACTATCATAAAACAAACATGCATCATGAGCTGATAAGTTATCTCTAATATGCCAAAATTTTAATAAATCAGAATTTAAAAAAAAAAATTCAGGCCACCCTGCACTCAAATAATTGACAATTTTTGATAAAACTAAATCCTTCTCCGAACTCCGTTTAAATATTTCCGGATTTATTTCCGTTTCAACAGAAATATTATTTAACTATTCTATTTCCAAACTATCGATATCCGTATCGTTAATTAGATCCAAGAAATAATTGTTATCTTCGTATTCCTCGATGAAATTGGCTTTATTGTCGTCCGACTTAATACTCAATAGTATAATTAAATGTTTGCAATATATACACGTAACGTTGCAATCTTTTCGCTGCAAGAATAGGTACCTGCTTCTTCGTATCTGTACAAGCGGTTTATTGTCGCACGATAGAATGAATTTATTTCCATACAAGTATTGAAAGAATTTTTTCAAACCAAATATGATTGCACACGCTTCTCTATCCAAAATTGAATATTTTCATTCGGTTTCCGATAAAGTCCTACTCGCAAATGCGATTGGGCGCTCTATCCCGTTATCATACTAGTGACAAAGCATTGCTGATATTCCGATATTACTATCCGTAATGAGTTTCAAAGGGATACTAGGATTGAAGTGAACAAGAATTCTTTCAGACATCAATTGTTTTTTTACAAAATTAAAAGCATCATAAAATTCATCCGACCACATAAATACGGTTCCCTTTTTTAATAAATTATAGAGAGGTGACAGAGTGTCCGACATATTTCGTAAAAACATTCTATAATATGAGATTATTCCCAACAAACTTCTCAGTTCTGACACATTCCTCGGAACTGCCAAATTCTTAATTGCTTCAATTTTACTTTCTAGCGGCATTATACCCTCCTGAGAGATTTTAAAACCTAAGTATTCAA
This sequence comes from Limnephilus rhombicus, assembly GCA_929108145.2. Taxonomy (NCBI): domain Eukaryota; kingdom Metazoa; phylum Arthropoda; class Insecta; order Trichoptera; family Limnephilidae; genus Limnephilus; species Limnephilus rhombicus. The sequence continues at coordinate 41,706,020 of OV815278.1, forward strand.
TTTCCGGTACATAAAAATAACATTTTTGGTCATTTACGGTCAGACCATGATAATTTAATTTCTTAATTACCGCGTCACAAACCGAATTTAATTCCTCTTTCGAAATACCGAATAATAATATATCATCTAAAAACACACGCACATGTTTTAAACCACCGACGATAGAAGCTATCACTTGCAAAAAAATCGCCGGGCTTGTTGTTAGTCTAAAAGGCAACACTTTATAAGCGAACAGACCTATATGAGTTGAAATAACACATAGTTTTTTTTTAACTTTCATTCAAAGCAATCTGAGAAAAAGTATTTTTTAAATCAATTTTCGCGAAATGTTTCGCGCCTTTTAACGAAGAAATTAAATCTTCTACTCTAGGCAACGGGAATTTTAAAGGTGCCAGCAGTGGATTCAAAGTGTTTTTGAAATCTGTACAAATCCTAATCGTACCATCTTTTTTTTAACAATAACAATCGGACTCGCCATTTCACTTATTTCAACTTTCTCAATAATGTCATCTTTCACCATTTTTAATAATTCAATTTCCACTTGATCCCGCAAACAATACGGAATGGGTCTCGGGTTAACGAACTTTGGTTTAAAATCCGACCTAACCTCAATATTAACTTCGTAATTTTTCAATCTACCCGGTTTATCTGAAAACACATAAGAATACTTTAATTTTAAAATACCGCGAATATTATTATCCGGTACACTATTGTTCACTAGATTAATTCCGTTTAATGTAATATCGAAACACTTGAGAAAACTTCTTCCTACAATGCATGAGCTACCATTATTGATTTTTATAAATTCGGTCGGCACATATTTATTTTTAAATTCCACGTTACATATAATTTTACCCAATACCTTTAATAAATTATTATCGTACCCGAATATAATGTTTTATCGCACACAAGTAATTCCTTTTTACTAAAATACTTATTAAATATTTCGTGCCGAATTGCATTTTTACTGGCTCCCTTATCGACCATAACCTTCAAAATAATATTATCTACGCATAAATTTAAAAACATAGGATCATTATTATTACACAGAGTAACGATATTAATAGTGCTACCGCGCTCCTTACTAGGAGAGCGTGAATATTTACTACGTGATTTATTTTTACAAGTCGAACTACTGTGACCTACCTTCTTACAAATATTACATTGTAACTCTGTGTGCCAACAATCTTTTTGCAAATGATTATTCCTACCACAAATAAAACATGACATATAGTTACTTATCTTATGGGGTGACTTACTACGCATTTTACTATCCTTATAACGGCTTACCTGCCTAAATTTATCAAAATTATGAATTGCATTTAAATTCGACTTTGCACTCTCCATACCTAAAACATGTTCCCAAGTGGAAGCTAAATTAACGCATTCTAGAAATGACTTGCTTAAACCTTCCATAAAAAGTTTGTGTTTGATTTTCTCATTGAACACACCAATAATAAATATGTCTTTCAAACACGATTCTAATCTTGCTTCAAATTTACATGACAAACTTATATTTTTAAGCTTCGCGGCGAACTCTTTAATGGATTCATTTGCCGATTGCTTAAATTTATAGAATATTTCCCGAGATTCAAATATATTGTGAATGGGCTTACAATGGGAATATAGAAATTTACACAAATCCCCAAATGAGGTTTCCGACACTTTTTTTGGAACACACAAAGCACTTAGCAATGAAAATGTATCTTCGGTGAGATTGTTTAAGAGGAACGCTCTTTTACGTTCAGGTGATAAAATTTTCTCATCATATAAAATGAGAGCTTGGTCCAGTATCTCCTTGAACAAGGACCACACTCCTGTCTTATGACAGAATGCCCCCAGTCCTCTACATATCTCATCCATAGGGAATAATAGCTGAAACAAATTTTGTAATTAAAAACTTATCTCAGCGCTTCCGGGTGAATACGCTCCAGAACCTCACCGCTCCGAAGTGTCTCCCCACTCAGCGTCCGGAACTCCCTCACCAGCCGCCCCTTTCGACCGCTGATTGCCCGTGTCCGTCTCCCTACAGCGACAGAATCCAGCCCTTTGTCCGGTCCCGCTTGTACAGCTGCAGCGACAGAATCTGAACCCTTGCCCCAGATTCCGGCTTCTTCCGTAGATGGTCTGCTTGTTACCGTCTTCTTCTTACGCATGCAATGCTAGCATGCCCAATTTGCTCCCTCAATATACTGCAATATAGATGCAGGCTCTGATGCACTTCTTCTTGACATACGTGATGGTGTCTTCTTGAGTGCGTCTTGATGCAACAATTTTTTTCTATTGTCGCAACAATCTCTACTCTTCCGTACTATCACTTTCCGTCTAAATTTCGTCTTCAGGTTCTTCAATTTTGTAGCTTATTGTGCCAGCTACTACTAACTGCGCCAATTGTAAAGTCAGCTACTACGGGCTGCGCCAATTGTAATGTCCGTCTGAGCCAGTTGTGTTGTCAGAGCCAATTCAGATGCGGACTTAAAGATGTTTAAGACGAAGTATTATTGTGGGTAGTACACTAAATGAAGAGCGTAAGAATATTCTGCACTGGTATTTATTAGGGAGCTGCTTTAAGCAAAAGAGGACGAATCTAGCACGCATCGCCTTATATTGATTCACGCAAGCATGCTATCTCGCTTGCACTCACACAATTCACACATACATTACAGTTTAGCAACGCATAATTTCATGACGCCAGAGCTCACTATCATTATAGAAACTATCGCTGCCATGCGCACATCAAATCCCCAAAGTTTCATCGCAATCGGATGAATGGTTTAGCAACGCATAATTTCATAACGCCAGAGTTCACTATTACATATAGGGATATATATAGAAAACATCGCGGGCATGTGCATATCAAATCCCCAAAATTTCTTCGCAATCGGATGAATGGTTTACCAACGCATAATTTCATCACTCCAGAGCTCACAATTATATATAGAAACCATCGCGGGCATACGCACATCAAATCCTTAAAGTTTCATCACAATCGGTTGAATTGTTTAGCAACGCATAAGGAACAAACATACATTGATTTATATATATATATATATAAATTGAAACTGGTCGAACAGAAAACTTATTTTTTTTTAAATCAACTCCACACAGAAGGCCCTGAGGAAAATAATTTTCCTCAGGGCCTATGTCATCTGGGATGCTGTGTGGAGGGATATTATACGCTGGTATACAAAGATGCTATGTGGAGGGACTTATACGCTGGTATACACAGCGTATAGGTATATACGGTTCATCCACTCTGCACATCCCTTCGAGGACACTTAGTTATACTTTGTGTAGATAGGTAAACAGTATTTTCCGATAACCATTGAAGTAAAATCATGTATGGTTTCATAGTGCTTCCACACAAACGAAGTATAATATTACGTAAGTCTAAACTTAAACTTAAGGTCGCACAGTTTATACCCTAGGCTGGGCAAGCGGGTTCCCCACAGACCGTCGGACCATCCCAACCGACTGCATACTGTAGGTATATATGTAAGTATACCGGGGGGCGTGCAATCGGGGGATGATATGTCATGGGATCATCCCCAAAAGATAACACCCGACAATCAAAAGCATCTCCCGCGCGGAGTTTACATATGAAACAAAAAATGAAAATAGATAAATGAAACAATTTAGAGTGTGTGCCAAGACCGAGTTGTTTGGCGGTCCGTCCTCTCTGCCTACCCCTGCGGTGAAACGGAGTGATGGTTAGTTAGTTAGTTAGTTAAACAATTTAACTTTGTTTGTACCACTTTTATATTTGAGTAAGTAAATCCGACCGGTTTCAGAACGACCGTTCCTTCTTCATGAAAAAAATACATAAAAAAATAATGAAATGTATAAGTAGAATTACAAAAATAAATAAAATAAAATAATAAATTCTAAAAGTATACAAAAGTATACGTTTGCCCTGAAGAAGGAACCGTCGTTCTGAAACCGTAAATATAAAAGTGGTTCAAACAAAGTTAAATTGTTTCATTTATGGTGGTTCAAACAAAGTTAAATTGTTTAATGGATAACCACAAAGTTATAGCTACATTCAAAAGTATAAAAAATGAAAATGTTATGTACACAAATGATGTTTGATGATGCTTAAAGTTTTACAAGTAATTTTCGAATGTGTTTTTATTGTTACCGCACGAGATTCCCAATTACTGGGTGAGTGGTGAGGGGAAGGTGATGGGGAAAGGAAGATGAGGAAGTAACTGGCTATTCAGATCTGGTGGCCAAATACGGCTGAAAGCATTTAAAGTAACGTTTCGATGCTGATTGAGGGTTTATCACGAAGGCGAAACTGAGAGTATCTTCCATTATGGCTTAGAAATAGATAATCTCACAGGTATAAATTTAATGGATCAACGAACCCGTTTTCATTTCTGCAAACTAATATTTTTATTATTATTTTTTAATTCATAAACTAACGTTTAGACAAGATTTTTATGCATAGCACAAAGGGTAACAATTATTACAAGCAATAATTGTCAGCCTGAAACACTCATTTACATTGAAAAATCTTCCGAGAAAAGATACTTGCCGCCAACGGGACTTGAACCAAGTCCCGTTGGCGGCAAGTATCTTTTCTCGGAAGATTTTTCAATGTAAATGAGTGTTTCAGGCTGACAATTATTGCTTGTAATAATTGTTAATATTTTTATATTTAATCCTGCCTGAGCTAACAAAAAATCGGATACACTTCTTCTAAAAATACAGCAAATCATCTGAAAATTTTACTTGCAAGACCTGCCTTGAACATTAAAATGATCGCGCTAATTAAAACTCAGCCTCAATAGTTTCGGGATAGTCCATCCGTAAAGGCTCCTTCACACCGAGCGATTACAATGCTGACATATTGCCGCGGTGAGTGATCGCCACTACCTGTAGCCGCTAGGAGACAGTTACACGGAGCTACTGAACCTATCGATTGAAATTTCCAAAATCAAAAACAATTGAACAACTACGACCAGTAATTTGTCAGTCATCCAACAGGTCGGTAAGGAATCGACATAAACCGAGTGCATAAATGTAATGCATAAATTCATAAATCTGAATGCGAGAAATGTAGCTCGATGAATGCTGCACGGTCTCTGCACGCGGCAGATGTCAAATAATAATTTTGTAGCTTGTAGCTCATTAAATAGTCGATATTGCAGATTTCTGTTTTCGCATTCACCATCTTTACATTGAATGTCATCATCTTATCATCTGTCAAATTTTTTTTTTTTTTTTTAATTTTTTTTATTTTCAAAAAGATACATAAATTATAATATATTTTTTACAATAATTAAATACATAATACATGTATTTGATGAACCCCCATAAATAAGCAGGGCTTGTGTGTATGGGGGGAATTGACTCACGAATTTATAAATTTATTTTATTTTAGTAATTTGTACATTTAAGTTTACAAATTTCTAATTAATTAAAATATTTCATATTGCAAACTAAATTTTATGTAGCTCCTACATACAATACGTCTTGAACTTTCCAATTGGTGTGGATTTTAAAGTTTCTGGTAGCTTGTTATATAACTTCATCCCTTTGTACAGTAAACTGTGCGTATTTGCCTTGTCCTTTTTTTGAAGCCTGATTTCTTTGCACGTTCTTGTGTTATGTCTGTGAATGTCCTTGTTGAATATAATTTAATTTGAAAAGTATTTTAGTAAAATGTTGTAAATTATTTTATGTATAAATATCATTGTATTCAAGGTCAGCATCTGATTCACAGTTAGCCAATTCAGTTCCTTTAACATTTTGTTTACTTTTGAAAATCTATTTCGCCATTATATTATTCTCCTTGCCCTGTTTTGGAGAATTTGAAACTTATTTTGTTCTCGTTCGTTACATAGGAAAAGGATAGTTGAGCAATAGTTAAAATGTGGAGCAATAATCGATTTGTAGATAGTGATTGCAGTTTTACTGGATAGTTTTGGCCGAATTCTTCCCAAATATTTTTTCCCGATTTTCTTTTGTGTATATTCAGCATGCTTGTTGAATGTTAGTTTGTAATCTAATATAACTCCTAAGTATTTCATTTCAGTAACATTTTCAATAATTTCACCATCAATTTTAATTTTGCTTTCACTGGATGTCTTTTTGTATCCGATCACCATACATTTTGTTTTTTTTTTGTATTTAATTTAAGCATATTTATTTTTAGCCATCTTGATACATTGTTTAGCTCATTATTTAAAATATTTATTAGTTCTTCATAGTTATCTCCAATTAAGTATATTAGTGTATCATCGGCAAATAGTCGTACTTTGCATTTTGAAAATATTTCACCATGTCATTAATATAGAGGATGAACAATAGAGGTCTAAGGACTAACCCTTGCGATAGTTCTAATTTATTTTCCATTGGTTTTGAAAACTGATTATTAATTTTTGTTATCTGTTTTCTGTCTTTCAAATACTCTTCTCTTAATTTTAAATGACGCGAAGAAAGACAATCAACAAAAGAAAATTCAAATAAAATACACAGATTATGACGCTATTAGATCATCTCTTGAATCCATATCCTGGGCAAATATTTTAAATGAAACAGACGTTAACACTGCAATGATGAATTTTACTGAAAAAATAAATACGACTGTGACAAAATACACAACCTTACAAAAATTGGTGCACAAAAATAGAAAAATTAAACCTTGGATTAATGACAACCTGGTTAAATGCTTACATAAGCGTGACAAACTTCACAAACAGTCTTTAAACTCACCGAATAATATAAGGCTTCAAAACTATTACAAAAAATATAGAAATATCTGCCGATCAAAAGTGAAACAGACAAAAGAAGAATATTATAAACGAAAAATTGAAGAAAACAAAGCTGACCCGAAAGTATTATGGAACGCAGTAAAGGAAATAAATAATGTAAATAGAAAACCAGCAGCACAATTCCAACAAATAGATGTTAATGATACAGTAATAACTGATCAGACTGATATTGCCAACACATTAAATAATTACTTTGCAGACATTGGTCAAACATTAGCCCAAACACTACAAAATAAAACGAACACTGACGAAGATACACTTGCTAATAAATTTATCACTAATGCACAAGATAACAATACATTTAGAGTAAAAACTTTCCCAACCAAAGACATAATGCATCACATAAATAAACTGAGAAACGACTGTGCGACTGGACCTGACAAACTTGACACTAAACTAATAAAAGAAATAAAACACCAAATAGCCCTAGCCCTACATCTGTAATCTGAGTATTAATAGCGGTATATTCCCCAGCCATTTTAAAAGTGCGAACATCGCAGCCACGCACTAAATTTAGGCAACGTAACAAGCCAAAACAGATACATAACTAACGGTGTTCCCCAAGGAAGTACATTAGGACCCATACTATTTTTACTTTACATCAATTGCCTGTGTCAGTTAGATATTAGCGGAGATGTTATCTGCTTTGCGGATGACACTGTTCTCATTTTCGCTTCTGATTCCGGGACAAATGTATACAAAAAAGCTGCCGAAGGAATCAACCGGATTAAAAATTGGCTCGACAATAACCTGCTAACACTAAATATAGACAAAACAAAATACATGACATTTAGTATAGATCCCAGACGACAACCAAGACTCAATGAAAATCTAACTATACACGACTGCACATCTAAAAAAACTGCCTGTGCAACCCGCTAACACGGACTCAGATAATCAAATATTTAGGCATTTACATTTACAACTATTTTCGATGGACAGAACAAATAAATAAAACAGCGGGTAAAGTAAGGAAACTTATATATTTTTTTAAGAACATACGAAACATAATGCCAGTGAAGACTTTAAAAACTATATACTACGCATTAGGACAATCAATTATCACCCACGGTATGATTGGTTGGGGTGGTGCTGCGAAGACTAATATGGACCCTCTCGACAAAGCGCAAAAGGCCTTAATTAAAGTTATTACTAAAAAACCTTTTAGATTCTCGACAACACAGTTATTTAAAGACTTTGCTGTATTGAACATACACCAACTGTACATCAAAATTATATCTATACATTACCAAAAAGGCAAACTAAACCATCATACTGCACAACACAATTACGACACAAGACATAGACATCAACACATGACTCCGCAGACAAATACTACATTTGGACAAAGACATTATCACAATTTGGCTCCAAAATGTTTTAATTTAATTGAAAAAGATATAAAAGATATTCTAGTGACAAAAAATCTATAACGCAAAATTCATACGTGGGTAGTAAACAAGGGTATTGCATACTGCGTGCAGATAACTTGATCAAACAACACACTCAACGCCTGTATTTTTTCTCTTTTCTCCTTAACTATTTTCATCTATTTATCTCATATCTTTTTTATCATTTCTTTATATTTTTTTGTTTTATTCCATTTATCTATTTAAATTAAAATTATATTTTTTATCTTCCAAGATTAAGATATCAAAATTAAATTAAATTCCTGCCACCTCAGAACAGGCTCAGCCTAGTGAGGTGGTATATACCAAAAAAATAAATATATATGTATATGTAGGTATATTGTAGATATTGTAATGTTATTCTTGGTTAATAAATAACAAAAAAAAATTAATGGCTACAGATGAAAAAACAATTTCTTTAAGCTTTTTTATCAGTTTTTCTCGATCTATAGTTTCGCATGCCCTTTGAAAATCCAAAAATATTGCTAAGATATATTTATTACTATTCATTCCTTCCTTCCATTCATCGACAATTACGTTTAATGCTGTTTCACATGAGTTATTAGATCTGAATCCTAATTGCTCTTGGTATAAAATATTGTGTTTATCCAGGTATTGCAAGATTTGTCCTTTTATTATCACTTCAAGAATCTGTTCATATTTTGGTAAAGTGGTGATTGGTCGAAATTCTTCACATTTTCTGGTATTTTTAACCTTTGGAACCGGTATAATAGTAGATAGTTTCCATGACTGGAAATTTTCCTTCTTCAATCGTCTCATTGATAATATTTAATAGAGTAGATCCAATTACTGGAAAAGCATCTCTTATTTTACTAATAGTTAATCCATTTGAACTATTCTATGATTTTATTTTGTTTAAAATGTTCAATAAATATTCTGCATTTATTTTTCTGAAGACTAATGATTCTTTGTTTGGATCATTTGTGAGGTTAACAGCAATGTTGGGTATTAATTTGTTTATTTGAATGATACTTTCAATAAAATATTTATTTAAGTTATTAGCCATGTTTTCTTCGTTTATCTCTTTTGGAAAGTTTACTATTTTTATGTCGTCTTTGTTTTCGCCATATAGTAACATTTTTATGCTTTTCCAAATTTTTTTGGGATCCCTTCTTCTGAGTTTATTTTATTCTTTATGTACTCATTATGCGTTCTTTTTATGTCTTTAGAGTATTTGTTTTTTTTTATAGCTATCCCAATCCGTAATACTATTAGTAAGGCATGCTCTTTTGTAAAATGTATCTCTATAATGTTGCATTGTACGTAGTTCGCTTGTGTACCATTTATTATAGTTTCTTTTGTGTATCTTCTGTTCTGGAACCACTTTATCAATAGATTTTTTTAAGTTTAATATCATCTGGTCAGCTTTTTGGTTTTATTCCATTTGATTTATTCCATTTCAATTAATAGTCTCTAAGGATTGAATGAAAATTTCCTTATTGTATTTTCTGTAATTTTTAAATGTTGTTATTTGTGTTTCTTTACTGGAGTTGCATTTTTCTCTGACATTTATTAGAATTTTAGGATTATCTAGTACATTAACATTTAAGTTGAATTTATTTGAGATTACCAGATCAATCGTCGTTTTTGAAATATTAGTAAACCGTGTAAAATCTTTCTCTAATTGTTTCATCCCTGCAGCTTGAATAATAGATTTCAGTTTGTTTGTGTATATGTCTGCATTTGCTTTAACATTTATATTAAAATCTGCAGCTATAATGTTTATATTTTCATCTTGTAAATTTTCCATGCACCATCTTTGAAAATATGTCAAAAAGTCGCACTTTCTTGTGTTTGGCGATCTATAAATTACCGTATATACACCTATTTGGTTCCTGATTTAATGGTGATGGCTAAGATCTAACAATGTTTTTCGAATTGATTGTTTGATATTACTTTATATGGAATTTTATTGCTTAAGAGAATCATCACTCCTCCTGTATGTCGACTATGTGAGTCGCAACGGATGGTATCATGATGTTCAAATCTAATTTCACTATCTTGAATATCTTCAGTAACACTCATCATAAGCATAAAAGGTTTCTTCTTCTCTAAATGTATTTTACCTCTTCGTAATGTGCCATGATGCTTTGTATATTCAGGTATATAATTTCATCTTTCTCGTAACTTTAAAAAAAAAGAGATTCTGCTCATTTTCGCTTCTAGTTTTCTTTTATAATTTGGGCATTCCTTGCTCATGGCTGAGTGACCACTATTTAGTTTCAGTCCTAATCTATTACTAATCATTACGCAATTGATGCACTGAATATCCTCATCGATGCAATCTTTTACATCATGATGTTTTGCGCATTTTGGACAAGATTTTAGGTTTTTGCAATTAAATTATTTTTTAATAATTATTTTTTTATTGTTTTTGCCTTGTGATTAAACCCATTACTTTTAAAACATCTCATGATATTTAAATTATCAAAGACCCTGCATCTGTCCCATCCAATTTTTTTTCTTCCTTTAACATCCTGTGCTATGTCTATCCGTCAACGTCAGCATATATGGTGTAGCTTGTTTGATTTCTTAGATTTTTTGTTTCTTTTACAAATTTTACTTTTATTTTTGAGTGCTGTTTAAAAATAAACTCATTTTGACATTTAATTTTCCTTTCCATTTCATCAAAAGAGTATTTTTCGGTTAAGCCTATAATTTTGAACGATGGATTTTTTTCTTGGGGGATTTTTACATCATATTTGTCACCTATCTTTGAAATTATTTGCTCCTCCATCTTTTGTATTGCAGCTACATTCTTGCACTCCACCATTACTGCCGCTTGTTTAATTCCAGTAACACCAAAATTAACAGGATCTTTGTTTTGTTTTATTTCATCCTTTGTTACCATATTTTTTTGATCCTTATCTTTCGGCTTAATAATGATGACAGGTTACTAATATAAGAGTTATTAACAGCTAATTTTAATTTGACAGAAGACTGAAAATACCGGAGCCTAAACATGTCAACAATAACAAACGACTGTGAAATAACTCAGACATCAAGTGACGTCGAGGTGTGGAATTTTAGTGTAATTAACGTGCCTGTTCATAAATGGAGAATGGTTATAAATTAATACGAATATTTTAAGAGCGTTCTTTGACTAAAATAAATATTATTGATAAAAAATAAATTAGAAGTTCCTTAGTGTGCATTACATTCATTAAAAAACAACTCATAATAATCAGGTTATAACCCAATAACTAATGATGTGTAATTTTGTTATAATTCGAATATTTGTATGTATGATATGTGTGTAATGAACCACCGCATAAGTAGAAAATAAAATATGTCACATAAGACAGGAAAAAATAGGACCTACTGCGGTCTTTGTATAATTCTCTTTTCTAGCTGCTTTACACTGCAGTTATCGCCGAAAATTTGTATAATAGATGTTCGCGGTACGCTGTACTTAATAGCGGTATATTGAATCGGATAATATGATTACGCGAAGGGAATCAATTTATGACCGATAATGCGGGTCTCGACAGGTAGGAATACAGGAGCAGGGTAGTAATATGTAAAAATATTATCTCCCAAGGACAGCGTTTCCTTAATGCATGTAATAGATAAATGTAGGTGTGTACTACATAAATATAGACGAGAGGTGTATTGTGTAAAATGGCCCAACCAGCTAATGTCACATTAATTAAACCACACCATGTACAAAAAAGTAATTAATTATTAACTTTTATTTATTTAAAATTATACAGACAACTAACTACAAAACTGTCTAAATAATATAATCATGTGATATTGGAAGTAATGAGATAAATATCGAGCGTCCACTGAAACCACGTGCCTCTGGCTGTAAACAGGAATTACGTCGCATCGTTTCCACTTTCGCCCCGACCCGTTTACAGACTCCAATACAAATATACGAATAGGCGGGCTCTCGGTATACCGCGTCCTTATAGCGGTCGGTGTTTGTCGATTCCTTACATCCCGTGGGACGACGGCGTAAGACGTGCGACGCAGCGCCGGCATAAGACCGGCAAATAAGCCACTAGACCACCATCTCGCGCGTTAATCGCGATCACAATTGAACTTGTTCTAATCGAATCGCGAGTGTTGAAAAGCTGCTAATTGAGTTACTCGCAGCGAATACCTACCTTGTCAAACGCAGCGATTTCGATGCTACTATTCAAGTAGCAGCATTGCAATCGCTCTGTGTGACCACGACTTTATGGAGGATTGGATAAAATACGCCATGTGAAATAGCCCGGCTAACCGCGCGAAACAATCTACGATCGAGTTTATTGCCTGCGAACTAGTGGAGTATATGAACCTGGTGTTTTATAAGGAGAATTACTCTCCACCCCGACCTTTCCGGAAATAAAATACTATATAAAACAGCCCTGAGTGGAGGCTTCAGGGAGGTTTATAGGCACTCGTTCCTTCACGCCACTGCATAAGCTGCGGGCTGCACAAACTTAAACGTAGGCTGAGATACTACAAGCCGGGATATACGTTCTTCGCTGCACGTCCTCAGAGAGAAAGATAGAAACGTTTTATGTTCACGGTGTTCTAATTTAAAAGATGTTAAGATTTTGAATAATGTGAAATGATGGTATCTTGTATTGCATCAATAATTAAAATAATTGCCGCAATTGAACTTATCACAGCGAAGAAAATTGTGCAAACTTTCGTTAATCGATTTTACTAAAAATTTTTTTTAAACAGCGATAACCTTAAAATGTAAGGATCTGCGACCGTGACACAACTTTCCGCGTATCTGTCCTGATTACGATAAAAAGCCTTTCCAAAGAAGCTTGTATCGTAATCTGGACAGATGTGGGAAGTGTCCCAATGCATTATTTCATCTCCAATGGCAACCGTCTGAATGAAATCGTAAGTATGAAATTAAATAATAATATATTTTTGAATGTAGCTATTACTTTGTGGTTATCCATTATAGAAAAATGAAACAATACAACTTTGTAAAAACCACTTATATAATGTGCAAATCCGACCGGTTTCGGAACAAACGTTCCTTCGTCAGGGAAAGCTTATACTAATTTGACAGTTTCGAACAATGTTTTATCATGGTAGGGGGTGGAGCCGTTGTTAGTTAATAATGTAGATTGGGTGGGTAGGTATTAGTGTAGAGTGGGTGGGTAAAACGTTTAGATAACTTAGAAGCTTTGGAAATTAAAAAATCCCTTAAAAATAATGAATCTATTATCAACAAACAAAAAATATTGTCATTTAGCCCAATCATGGATTTGTTCCCCTACCCCTACTAGTGGTTTTTACAAAGTTGTATTGTTTCATTTTTCTAAATAATAATAAAAATAATTGTCGTGTTAGGCAAAGATTTTTCACACAGGTTCCAATATGGTTTCCATCTGGGGATCGGTATTAAAAAATAGTATCATTTAAAACGCCCGTTACAAATATTTAATAAATGGATCTGAACAGTATAAACTTATCATCAGTTTCCCCCGCTTCATTTCCCACAGTCTAGAAAATTCTCAACAAAGAATCCATTTCCCAGAAGGTATTCTTTTGTGGTATTCCCATATGAAAATATTTCTTCGACGAAAATCAAACCCACATCGAAGGATTCAATAAAGAGGTATTTGTGAAACAAGGATGTACACTAAGGTGGGTCATTTAAAAAAATATATATTTTTAAATTCTAAGAGCGATAAAAGGGTGCCAAATGGATTCAAAACGACGAGTTTAAAAATTTTCAGTGGTTTTTTTTCGTGTTTCAGATCTTCTTCCTCAGGATTCATTCCAAAGTTTTGAAATTTTTCATTTTAAGGGGTTATTTCTAGTGTATATAAAAGTTACTGTGAATCCTTAGCAAATAATATAGAATATTTTTACGAAATCATTTACATAAAGTCCCAAGATTGAGTCTCGAAAATGTCGAAATTTGAGAATAAGAAGGATTTTGTTGGTATTTGAATACACTGCCTTGAGATACTTTGAATTATGTTCATATATTTTTTTTAATAAATAAATCAAAATATTCCCTATATTTCGTGTTTTATTAAAAATAATTCATTTTTAATGGTTTATCTAACATTTTTAAAATAATTAATAAGGGTGGGTTTTTCTCGAACAGATTTTTTACATGTAATTAGTGTGTTGACTATAATATTGTCTTATACTTAAACATAACACTTGATAAATAATATTAAGGTTTGATTAAGAAGTTACTTATAAGTGTAAATTATGTATTTAACAATAAAAAATAAAATAAAGAGAAGGGAAATAAAAAAAACATTCCAAAAAACAAATAAGAAGTGTTTTTTTTTTTTTTTTAGCACTTATGCTTTTCAACCATTTCAAGAAATTTTAGTATTGATTTTGATGAATTAATCAACTCGAGAATCAAAAAATGGATAAGAAAAAATAATGGATTAAAAAAGAAAAAAGAAAGTAGAGAAAAGAAAATGCAAAGAAAAGAAAAATTTAAGCAGTTTTGGAACTTAAATTGTATAAAAATAATATTAAGGTACCAATATATATGAATGTCAACAAAAAACAAAAATTTAATGGCTGTTGTTTAACATATTTTCGCATTCAGCTCTCCCCAAGACCAGAAGCCAATCATTTACCAGATTACGCAGAATGCTATCACTTTTTGATTTCCAAGCATCGGGTATAAGATTTAGCAATTTAGGGCCTAGGTACGAAAATTGTCTTTTGTATCTCCGTTTAACACCATTTTATCACTATTAGAAAAATCAACACATTTTTTTCATACAGTCGTGACCCACCCTAATGTACACATAACCGTTTTATTTATTGTCTACTTACAAAATTTTTTACTTACTATAACATAGTTAGTATATTTGTGACTTTTTAACTCGTTCCATCTGACGTCTAGGCGTAACCATACGTTCTATCCGCCATAATCCAGTCGGTATAGAGTTTATTTACTGCTGGATTCATTTACAGAATATTAAAAAATTATTATCATTGAATGAGATTGCTATTGTGGTGTGCATATATCCTCCAATTAAAAATGTTCACAGCAAGGGTAAATCAAGGTTGTGTAGTTATTAGGTGGAGATGCTACTAGTGAAATAATAGAATAATTATAAGTAAAATTAAAATAAAACATATTTAATATTCAGTACAGCGAAAGAGAATTGTGAATAAAAAGAAACTTTATAATATTAAAGCAATTAATTTTGTTTTATTTCATATATTTCTATTCGCCATGATATGGCATTAGCTGATAGCTAATAAAAATAGCACATACTTCTTTAAAATATTTTAGGCTGTTTAGGTATAAAGATATCTATATCGTCACCAGATACTTTAATATTACACAACTGCTAACCCTGTACAAATCACAAGTGCACCCCACGGTTGAATTTGGCAGCCACCTCTGGTCTGGAGCTCCAAAATACCTGAAAAATACCCTCGACTCTGTGCAGAAACGGGCGGTCCGTCGACGGATTGCAATCTTTAGAGCACAGGCGTCGGGTGGGAATGATATCCTTGTTCTACCGGTATTACAATGGAAGATGCTCCGAGGAACTAGCATCATTGATCCCTTCGGCACCGGTGCATAGTCGGGAAACACGCCAAACGCGTGCCCAATATTTGTACACGGTTGACATTTGTCACATGAGAACGGGTCGTTTCTTCGACTCGTTCTTGTGTTCAACAGCTCGGCTGTGGAATGATTTGCCGGCCTCTGTGTTCCTCCTTCCTACAGCATGGGTCTCTTCAAGACCAATGTTCATTCCTTCCTCTCCTCAAAAAGACCCTCCACACAGCATCCCAGATGACATAGGCCCTGAGGGAAATTATTTTCCTCAGGGCCTCCTGCGTGGAGTTAACGTAAAAAAAAAATCCATAGCATTACATAATCAAAAGAACAAACATTAAGCTCGCAAATATATTTTTTTATATGAAAGAAAGAGTTTTGGGTATTTTAAATTACATCAGCGCATTCGCAGGGCAGCGCGGTCCGCCGTCGTATATGTAGGTATATTATTTAATTTTTATTTATTGGGCATTCACTGTGTAACAATGGGGTATTTCCACAAACGAGGAATTCTGTTGAAAATGTACGGAATATTTAAAGATTATTTTTCTGATTTTAATAATCCTACTAAAAATGTTTGATTTTTATGTTTTCATTCAATATTATTGATTTTAAAAACGTTCTAAAACTGATCAAATCAAAACGGCCCATGGTTGGGAAATGGGTTTGTGACGTCACAAGTGTCGCTCAGCTGAACTAGCATAAATAAACACTGTCAGTGAGCGTCCTCACTCATGACGTCACACGATAGCCACGCCCCAAAATATCGTTTTAGCGGTAATTCCAAAATGGGAAATTTTAACTCGCTGTAGAAAATTTATTTGTCAACATAAAAATAAAATAAAAATGCTGTAATCATCGTAATTTTATGCTTAATTTTTTTAAGTAATAAAAAAAAACACGTGGAAATACCCCATTACTGGACATTTTGTTTTGAAGAGTTTTACTTTCTATAAAAAATTGTTGCTTAAATTAATTTAAGTAAATTAAAGTAATTTAAGTAACAAATGTACATGGAAAGTAAAACTCTTCAAAACAAAATATGTAAAACATAAACTGACTCGCGTTATGATAGCACAATTATTGTGTTCTTATTTACGGTCTTAAGAGCGTTTAACCAGCCAGCGGCGAAAATCCACATTTCGTCGAAAGTTCTTCTTACGATCGTGCAGGGCGGTTACAATGAGAAAGATTAATTATTCTCCGTACCAGCTTTATAAAATTATAATTCAATATCGAATTTATTTCAATCCAAATTAGCTTTAATTTATACCTTCATCCAAAAATGCTGAAAGGCGTGATGATAAAACTATTAAAATAATGTACTTTTTGTAATTATTTTTTGATTATAAGTATTTATCATTTTTCAATAATGTCTAAATTTAATAAGAATGTTAAAAAAATCTGAAATATATTAGTTTGTAAGTGCGCAAATAAATACACAAATGGACCAATTTTCGTCAAGAAACACATGTACGTACATATTTTTTAATGATTTTATTGAAACTAAAATTAAAATTCTAAAACATGCGTTTGCTAGATAATGTATTGATTTATTTTACTGCATGATTATATTATTTGAAATGGGTGTGGTATAATACAAAATCTTTTTTGAAAATTTAACAAATCTGCCAACGACATATGGAATAACCTTATTATACTAAAAATTAAAAATTCTTCTCAAAATTTAATACATGCGAATGCTAGATAAAAGAACAATCTTTCGAAATCCATTTATATTTTTTTGTGGAAAAGAGTGAATACGTCTAAAAGCTGTTTTGAAAATGACATATTTCTGGTTTTCTCTGGTAATGCCCTCTTAATGCATTTTTTTTTTAAACTCTAAATTATAAGTGGGTAGGTATTTTATTGAAGTGAGAACTTCTTTAGCACCATTCTGATTTGAAACTCGATGAAACAAAAAATAGCGGCAATAAAAGACACGAACTTAAACGTCTATAAGATTTATCCTACGAGAGAATGAGATAGTATAATCGGTTTCCTCTTTGTGCTTCGTAGCCTATCGGCCTCTTCTTTGTGCAGTGCTTCGTAACCTCACCACTCTTGTCTACTTTAGTTTTCTAAAGGTTTCACTTCTACCGCGTGTGAATTGCACATTTTGTGATTTGTTTTGTTTGATTAATTTATTCTTTTGAAGTAATCTCACTCAGCTGGTATACCTCGCCCCTGTGCGTGTGTGTTATTATATTATGTAGGCATATCTATAGTTATTAAACATGCAAGTAAAATAGCTGTGATGGGTAAAGTTCGGTTTATGGGCCAAATTCCTAAAAAATAAAACTAGTTATTTTTATACTAATTTGGGGTCGGGGAATCCGAATCTGAAAGAATTAGGCGGCGGCAAGCAATATTAACTGAATTACAGGACTTTAAAAATTTTTATACACATACAGGAAAATAGCCATTTTGGAAGCATTTTGATTCCTAGAAAATCAAACTAGTTATTTTTATACTAACTATGGGCCGGGGAATCCGAATCTGAAAGAATTAGGCGGCGGCAAGCAATATTAACTTAATTACACGACTTAAAAATTTTCTATACACACACACATGAAAATAATCATTCCGGAAGTATTTTGACACATGTAGTACAAAGATCATAGAAAAACACGATAACATAGATGTTTTTACCACACAAAATTAAGTGTTGCCATTAAGCAGTAATATTTATAACGTAAAATAACATGTTTATATTTTAAGTACTTATTTTTTATAATTGATTCTCAAATATTTTAGGGAGGTACACCAACTAGTATTGTGGAGTTTTTATGCCTTGACGCGAGTAGGCGTTATAAAGGGGCACGTTCTTTTGTATCACAAACCATGTTACATAAACCCGGCGTAGCTGCTAAACTACTTGAAAACAGGGATGTTTTTTTGCCGTGACGCGAGCAGGCGGTATAAAGGGGCACAAACCATGTAACACAAACCTAGCGTAGCCGCTAAACTACTTGAAAACAGGGATGTTTTTTTGCCGTGACGCGAGCAGGCGGTATAAAGGGGCACAAACCATGTTACACAAACCTAGCGTAGCCGCTAAACTACTTGAAAACAGGGATGTTTTTTTGCCGTGACGCGAGCAGGCGGTATAAAGGGGCACAAACCATGTTACACAAACCTAGCGTTAGGTTAGGTTAGGTTAGGTTAGGTTAGGGACGCGAGCAGGCGGTATAAAGGGGCACAAACCATGTTACACAAACCTAGCGTAGCCGCTAAACTACTTGAAAACAGGGATGTTTTTTTGCCGTGACGCGAGCAGGCGGTATAAAGGGGCACAAACCATGTTACACAAACCTAGCGTTAGGTTAGGTTAGGTTAGGTTAGGTTAGGGACGCGAGCAGGCGGTATAAAGGGGCACAAACCATGTTACACAAACCTAACGTTAGGTTAGGTTAGGTTACGCATTTTTAAGACTACGAATTTTCATACTTTTGGTTTAAGAATACGCCGTTGAGATAGTCGTAATTCATCAGGTTAATGTGTTATGTGAAGAATTATCGTGTCGGAAATTATTGATATAGAGATAAATATTTTTGAGAGCTGGTAACACTGCCGGCACATGTTTTTTGTATATTTCTTGTTTTTCTATGATCTTTGTACTGCGTGTGTCAAAATACTTCCGAAATGATTATTTTCATGTGTGTGTGTATAGAAAATTTTAACGTCGTTTAATTCAGTTAATATTGCTTGCCGCCGCCTAATTCTTTCAGATTCGGATTCCCCGGCCCATAGTTAGTATAAAAATAACTAGTTTGATTTTCTAGGAATCAAAATGCTTCCAAAATGGCTATTTTCCTGTATGTGTATAAAAATTTTTAAAGTCCTGTAATTCAGTTAATATTGCTTGCCGCCGCCTAATTCTTTCAGATTCGGATTCCCCGACCCCAAATTAGTATAAAAATAACTAGTTTTATTTTTTAGGAATTTCGCCCATAAACCGAACTTAAGCCGCTGTGATAAATCATAGTTGACATAGGTCTGTTGTAATAAATTGCACTAGTATATAGGAACAACAGTAGTTGTGCAACGCTGAAAGCGTATATAAACAATAATAATTAAGATAAAAGCCCTCTAATGAATACGTTTGACAAAGTGTTTACGTTTTCATATTATGCCTTTCATTTACGAATGATTATTTTGAATTTAATATTATTAATTGGTTTTCTACTCCTGTGGGGTGGGAGGTTCAACGGAAATCAATTCAAACTAATTGAAGTGAATCCAATATCGCACCTAATTATTATTCGAAATTCGAGTTTACTGTGTTGTCAAATACGACAAAGATAATAATTATCCGGCATAAGCTCTCTGTGAACACACTTGTAATCGTTTTCACATTAAAATTTCCTACTATCGCAATGCCATAATTTCGTTTGATAACTTCCCCAAAACCAAATTCTCTAAAGTTTAAATACTGAAAACTGAAATGTACAGAAAAACTTAACGCCATAATACGCAAAAGGTTAAATATTAAAGCTGATATTCTTGTGTGAAGTGAAATCCAAAATTTTTGAAAACATATCTACTCAAGTCTTGTAAGAATAGGTACATCTTCAAACTAGTCCTGGGTCGGTCGTGAATAACCCGCTCATTGAAACCCGCTCACAGACCACCAAAGAGCGAGCGGGTCATTTTTTCGCCAGCACCCGGGTCTCGCGACCCACTCCTCCCAACCGCTCTACTACCGCAACCTGGGTTTCGGGTGCGAATGTGGCGGGGCGAGCGACGATAGATGGATGTACGAGAGAGCGAACGGTTTGTCAACACCCGGGTTTCGCCACCCGCTATCTCGACTCAGGTAGTAGAAAGTAGCTGGGTGAAGCGTAATCGAGTTTCATATTTTGTGTCGCGAAAAGAGCGGGTCTTCGCGACCCGCTCGTGACGCCAGTGGGTCGTGAGCGACCCGGGTCGTGTAAAACGATCGATCGACACAGGACTACTTCAAACCTGATAATTTTTGTTTAACTTAAATTATATTATCCATTTACACAAGAATATCTTTAAAAAAAATGTGTAATATGTGATTTTCGGGAAAAATGTCACGACTTGCGCCTGCTGAGAAATCAATTCGGGATAATCTTTAACACATAAAATTTGTATCTTCCCAAATTTCTTGCTTACTTATTACCTAACTGTAATGTTCTTCAATCCCAGTGATTGAGTTGAGATTACATAAAATGCATTCGGGAAACTCCGTTAACGATCGAGGTTCGTCGAGTTTATTAGTAACTTTATTTACGTTATCGTAAGGTTTACAATGAATGTTTAACAATTATTATCAGCCTGAAACACTCATCCGTATTGAAAAATCTTCCGAGAAAAGAAAGATACATGACGCCAACGGGACATGAACCCGTGACCTTCTGATTGCCGGTCAGCTGATCTCCCAATTGAGCTATGGCTTATCTTATCCCCTCCAAATGATTCAATATATACTAGTGTTTCATTCAACAATTACTGCTTATTATATGTTTTCCACCTGAAAATAACCAACTTTATTTTTGCGAGATAGACACTGTTAGTGTTAAATCCGTCGCTAGGTGGCGTCGAGACAAATTATGTCTTCATTTATTGGGGAAATACTTAAACTTCACGCAGTAGGTGGGCAAACACATTCGTTGCCAAGAACTGGACAAATCTCACCCCATAAACCTAGGCACCCCTGCTACTCACCAAACGTAGAGAACCAATTGGGGTGACCTATGGCAAAGGTGTTGGTTATCCAATGAATGATTCCCGGGCGGCGGTATCCATACCCGCCTTCTAAATTATTACGTGTAGGTACGTAGTTTGGAGATATCTCAATAGATGTCCGTTAAGTAGTACCTAGAAGAACGGCGACTATCGTGCAGTAAACACGAACGGCAATAACCACTCTTCTAAGTACTACTTAATTGACATCTGTTGCGATACCTCAAAACTACAAATAACTTTCTTTACTGATGACATCTGTTTAATGAATTTGAAACCAGGTACATAATTCTATTAACCACATGAACATAAATGGCATTTAATCGACTTCTAATTGCAACGTTATAAATCAAACTACTCCGGATGAAAATACCGCCGCGAGCTTTCATTGGTTTGCGACCGCTGAACTGCCTGAAGCATCAAAAACTTTATTTTCAGATGATCACTTGACTGAGCCGTTTTAACTTTGCGGTATTATTCAAAATGCATTCAGACCAGAATATATCATGCCTCAGTAATGCAGTTTGGCCTCCATCATTTCTCAGAGGCCAGATCGCAGGTCACAAGTCACGAGTCACGCTGGTAACTTCCCTTCCAGCTGTAATATGGTATAGCTTAATGAATTAACTGGAGCCCGAGTTTCCAAACTTTCACAACATATAAAATTATTGAAAACACTCCGGCTGTAAACTAAACATGGCTAACTTTGATACTGAAGGTAGTTTAGTGTAGTTCGGGCAGTTCTATTCAAGGGAAATTTAGTTAAGAGTAGATACACTGGTATCGAAGTTTAGGTGGTTTTATCAGGGTGTCCGACGATAACGAAGATTAATTTGGCGCATGTTGAAAAACAGTTACATTGTGGCTTTCTAATTTTAGATGTTATGATTAAGTGTGTGCAAAAATGACAAATCAACTGTAAAATTATCTAGTTTGTTTTTTTTTTTAATTTTTGTTAAAAAGACAAATATCATAACTAACTAACCATCACGCCATTTCCCCGCAGGAGTAGGCAGAGAGGACGGACCGCCAAACAACTCGGCCTTGGCACACACTCCTTGCCTTGTTCACATTCATACATCGTCTCATACATGCTCTCCTATTATTCTAACTCTTGATGTGGCCCGACTCAAGTGTCTGATTCACTTGGTCGTGCCATGTCTTTCTCGGGCGTCCTCGACTTCTTCTACCATTCACATTTGCGTCATATATTCTCCTTACACTCCTTTCCTCGTTCATTCGCTCTACATGCCGGAACCATTGGAGCGTTCCTTTCTTGATCTTACTCATCACGCTTGCATCAGCCTTGCATTCTTTGCGGATCTCCACGTTTCTCATACGATCATACGTGGTTTTTCCACACATACGCCTCAGGGATCTCATTTCTACTTTCATCCTTCCTCTACCAGTTCCATGCATCACTGCCATACATCAGCGTAGGTACCAGTAGTCCATTATGAACGGCTAGCTTCGCGTCTTTGGACAGTTTTTTGTTGGTGCCAACGGCGTTCAGTCCTCCATTAATAGAGTTACCTGCATTCACCCTTCTTTCAATATCTCTATCAGCAAGGGCGGATCCAGGATTTTTTTCTGGGGGGGGCACAATGGCCGGACGGGCAAAAAATCAACAATTACTGTGAGGATTTTTTTTTCTGGGGGGGGCACAAGTTGGGGGGGGGGGCACATTTATTGTTCCATTTATTATGATATTATTGCAAAGCAGAAATACTGTAACCTTCTGACAAAATATGCTCGAGGGGTTAATCATTCAAAAATTATGTATTTGGTTAATCATTTAAAAATACTTATATGGTATATTTGCGGCACGTTCCAAAGTGGAAGATACCCTCGGTATCATCCTAGTATAAGACCAATATAAGACCAATACTCGAAACGGCTTTAGCCATATTTCGTGACTAGATCGGAATTAGGCTCTTCCTCACCTCCCCTTTTACCACATCTCCTTTCTCTCCCCATGACCTTGAGCCTTACAAAATGTCACCCTATTGGGGATGCCATAGTCTCACTGGCTCCAGACGGGAGCAGTTAGAACTCTTGTGCAGTTTTCACATTTAAATAAAAATTTAACTTCTATATTGTTTTAAAAATGAATATATTTTTTTACAAATGTTTGTCACGTAAACTAAAATACCCAGACTGAATAGCCAGCTACGTAGCTACTACATTTGTCTTTACGCTAGCTATTTGTCACTACGTGATGGCTCCACAAACCCTACATCTCTAAATTTATTCTGATTTTTCAATAATTTACCGAATCCGATCAGAATCTAAGTACATCACAAATTAATATAAAATGTTGTCCCCGAGAATGGGGAAAAAATTTTTGTTCAATAAAAACGGTAAATCAATAATCTTTATCTTCATTCAATATCAAACACGATAAAAGTTGTCGCGACTATCCATAACGGATAGCAATTTTCTATCGAAGACTTTTCTCGTCGTAAAGTTAACACGTTAAGAGGAACGGCTGCGCGGCGTTTTTCATACAAAGTTTTTTGGATTTAAGGTCAAAGTACCCAACCAAAATAAATATTTTTTTTAATCTAAAGGTATAGCAAATATCTGATACCGATATGTGCTGCTTTATTAATTTGTGTTTCAAATCATAAAATATAGGCTAAAAGATGTCAATAATTTATGATTTTATATGATAATCTTTGTGAGTTAATGGTAATTTAATTTTTTAAATTATCCTAAAAATCTTGCCCAACCTTTTATTCAAGTAAATGAAGTCTAGCATTTTAATAAAATAAAACGTCGATTCGTAAGGAGTTTTTGGGTTGAAATGTTAAATTAAAGTCAATTGGTTGTTTGTAATTTAATTTTAAGCCCATAAAAATGCTTAACTATAATAAAAAATATTTCACAGTGGGTGGGGTAAATTTTTTTTGTTATTAATTAAAATTAACTCATAAATAATTTCCAAAGTGAAACAAATTTCAAATCAAATCTCAAATGAAAAATTGATTTCATTAATGGCTTGTATTTTTTTTTATGAGTGTACCACATAAGATTCCCAACTGCTCCTGTCTGGATCCAGTGAGACTATGGCATCCCCAAAAAATAAATAAAGTAGCCCATATTTATACTAGATATTTGCTACTCCTTTTGACTTAAAAAGTAATTATTCAGTTTGGTTAGGTACTTTGGCCCCAAATTCAAATTTAAATTGTGTATGAAAAAGGCAGCAGTTCTTCTTAATCTCGTAAAATAATTAGTGAATCATTTGAAAACAAAACATTACCTGCAAACTTTTAAAAACGAGAAGATTGATAGAATGACCTTTCCGCGAGCACACATCACATTTTTTTTAAATTTAATTAAAATTACATTTGATAATGTTATATCAAGTTCCACATTTTTGTAACAGCTGTTTCGGTATACAAGACCATTTTTAAATTAAACGCAAAAACAATTAATTAATGCACGTCATACCTTTTTACTTCCCAGAACTTGCTTTCTCTGCCTTAAAAGACCCTCCACACACCACCCAAAAATATGACATGGGCCTCGAGGGAAATTGTTTTGCTCGGGGCCTTCTGGGTGAAATTAATATCTCTACATCTCTACATCCCGCGTCGTCTGCTGTCTGTCTGTTCACGATAAACTCGAAAACTACCGAACGGATTTTCATGCGGTTTTCACCAATAGATAGAGTGTTTCGTGAGGAAGGTTTAGGTATGTATGTAATAAGTCAAAGATTTGTGTAAATTGGTTGAAACATAACGATAATTGTTAGAAGTGTCAGAAAAAGTCAAGCCGCCTGGGAGATTTCATCAAAAACACTGCCAAAACCCTTTGAGATATAACAAAACAATGTATGCTGAAATATTCCTCTTTTATAGATCTTCAAAAAAGTCCACTATGGCATACATTAATCTTTTACGGATAGCATACTATACCCATTCTATCTTCTTAAAATATGGTCACGTACATTGCGGTAATTGAAAAGTTATTTAGATGGATACAGTATTAAATTAATCCTTATTTACTTAAATACGTTATTAACTTAAATAGTTTTAAATTAAAGTCCTCCGTGGCATCAGTCTGTTTCTTGGCGATAAACTCAAAGACGGCGGTGGATATAAAGGTTGGATAACCATCTAGTAGATGACGTTGTGATGAGCTAGTAAAAAATAAATAGAATTTCAAAAAATCACAATATCTATGTTTATAATATCCCGTGATTTTTCGCGGATCTGCGCTAGCATTTATATACACCTGCAAACACAAACGCGGTATAGACGGCAAAATTAATAAAACACCCCGCAAAAATATTTTACAAAAATATTCCATTGTTTTCTTAAGTGATTCCTTCTCCTTGAACATGGCACAGGTACTTCTAATTGAACCTTTATTTTTGTCAGCAGTTCTGAATAAATTTAAAGTTCTCTCATCATAGAAGGCTCTTCAAGGATAAACAAAGAAAAAGACAAACACTGAATTGCTAAACTTTCCCTTGACAAAACCCAGTTAAAATTGATTCAAACGTGCTGGGCCCTAGAGGGTTTTTCTGAGTTGATATAAATAAACATATTTTTCCACTTGAGATGAAGTTAAGCGTTGGAAAGGGGTGTTTTTTTTATTTCACACTCCACTGAAAGCCGCCGAAAGTTTCCGAACTGTGGTTGAGAAAACAAAGTACGAACATCCTGAAACAACTCTCCGCTTGCTTAAACTACTTCCAAACAAATTCTAGATATATCTGAGGGGTAAATAATAAAGATGTATCGTTCTTCTCTTCGTAATTAAATTGGTTTACACCGGATTAAGGGTGGTGGTTTTTATATTTGATTTAGGGCCGCTTTTATCAATAAAAACTGAGCTATTGCTAAGAAAAAAACATGTAGGTACCATAACGCGAAACATCGTAGGTACACATTATTTATAACTAATGTTCAACCGAAACAGGACTTTTTACCTAAATCGAAACTGAAACCGAAAGTGAAACCGGATTTTCGGTATCTCTCTGAGTTTTGGCCGAAACCGAAACTTTTTAGATGTGTTAAAAAGCATTTTTTTACTGAAATTTAGCTTATTTTTTACGCTTAAATAGACAGTTAACACGTGTTCAACGAAATAATAATAAACAATAAATGAAGTAAGTACGTCAAAACCTAATACTTTTTAATATTACTGCTACAAAACAAACAAAAATTAACAAAACACATTAACTACTTCTTGGACCAAATGTTGTCAATAATCAACACTTACATTGGCTTTGTGAAGGGTGTTTTGAATGCTAACCTTCAATCTACGAGAAGCCCACAAGGAAATTTTTTTCTCCTTAATACTATGTAGAGAATTCGGTACATTCGGCGACATCTGTCCGAGCAGTTGGGAACTATTACAGAGATCTGTATAAAGACTGAAGCGAGGGAAACCCCGTATCATAATTGTCTCGAGAACAAAGAAAGTTGACATTCTACCAATGAGAGATTGTGCAAAACGATTAATAATAATCTGAACCAATCAGAGAAAATAGAGGCGTGTATAGGGTTAGTGGACTTTGATCAGATTGAGTGGCCTTGAATAAATTCTCACAGGAACGTAGGGTGAACGAACTGTATAATAAACAAACCTTTAGACAAAGAGTTGAAGGATTATTAACCCCGGATCGTGTTTACATAAGGCGAGATCGAAAACTGGAGGTTTTGGGCGCCAAAAGTTTCAAATGGAAACAAAAAAATCTTAGACGGGAATGTTGAAAATAAATATCACCGATAAGGGCACGGAAAACGTAACATGAATGGTCCCAGGGGACGATTTGATTAAAACCGACCTGTAATGATGGCAAAAAACGGGTGGAATCTCGGAAAATTTCAAAACTGAAGATAATAGCCTGGGAAAGGGGGAAAAACCCTATTTATATGGTGATGGAACGGTGAAACGAAATAATTAGAACCAAATATCTCAAGAGAAAACTAATTGGAACTACTTGAATAGGTACCGATATAAGGATAACTCTGTTCTGACAACACCATTTACAAAAAACAGGAGATTGAGAAAATTATATCTAAGACCGCAGTACATTTTGGTCACTCTACAATTAAAGCAAATCGCAGGAAAAGATGCTTAACGTAGTCTGACGAAAGGAAAAATGGAAAATATACATAAAACAGTGGAAAATTATTGTTATCAATTCTAAATGAAGCGGAGATATTATAAAGACGATTTTTAGGAGAAAATTTAATAAAAAGATGGTGGTTTCGTTGGGGGCATAGTTGTGTGCTAGTTGCAATCTCAAAGGAAATACAATTAGTATTGTTAAGTGTCTGGGGTCAAGTAACAATACCGGACAAATTACGGATGATTTTATTCAACAGAAATGGTCGTTTTATGTCGTTTGTGCCGTTGAAAGGATCACATAATTGAGCTTGGTTACTGACAAAGTGGACGCAGGAAATGGTTGTCGACCACACATGTATTTTGTTTTCAAAAACAATGAAGATCCGAACATGCCTTTTATTTACACAAGGCCCATTAGCGATTAAAAAGGGCAATAAAAATTATCATTGCTCTAACGTGATGTTTAGAATATAGAATTCCCATAAAACTTTATTACAAACACATTAACAATGACTTATTACCAAAGTACATAAAAATTTTAAATAAATACATGTCAATGAGAAAATTTATGTGATTTCCTACGTGAGAGAGATGTTAGGCTGGTTTCGGTCTAAAACATGAGATAGGAGATTATCAGAGATTTGACAAAAGGTCGTATACGGAGGAACCGAATTTGGTTTTTTTCCTATGAAGGTCTGGGTGATCAGAAGTCATTTTCCTACGAAAAGAGAGCTTTAAGAAGTCTTTAAAACGCCATGGTTTGATAAAGAACGAGAAGTTCATTGGGAGAGTTCGTTGAGAGTCCGTTGGCAGTCGGGATACAGACCGGGGTCCAGGAGCAAACGTAAAACTCTTTATTAAAAGTTGAAATTTCTACAAGTGTTTGCAAAGGAGTAAAATCGGTATATAATCTCCCTTTAAATTGAGGAATAAAAAAAAATCCGAAAAAGTGCTTAAAAATAATACTTCGTGAAAGTTCGGGTGTTTTGTTTTATAATCAAAGTGTTTAAAGTCAGTAAATAAGAATTTAATAATATTCGGGTTTCTTTTACAACATAGAGTTATTGACTTTCTAATATTTAACAAAAATACGTTGTCTTAAAATAAATACAGTTTACCGGATAAAAGAAAACACATGACGCGATTATTTTTAAAACTAACTAAAGATGATATAATAATTAAAACTATAATTTTACTTTAAATTACTTAATATCGGTGAAATTAATAACAATAACAAATTGCTCGATTCATGGTGTTACGACAATAAGATGCCTTAAAATTTCATTGTGATTTAAATAACTAATTACAATAAACAAAAGTGATAATAATTCAAACACTTAGAAAAGGTACGTATCTACGGTTATTAATTCTAAAGTGATATTAAAATATTGAGAATAAATAATAATTTACCTTATTCCGGGTTTTAAAATTAAAACATCTGAATTTCAATTTGATAAATCATTTTCGAATCGAATGAAATAAAAACAATAGTTAATACGAGTTTGAGAAACTAAGTGAAATACCGAAGTGAATCTTAAATAGACAGATATTTGAAGAGTTTTTTTCATCATCAGAGTCATTTCTCAAGAAGACCGATAGGAATCCGTTAGCTAGGAAACAAAAAGGGAAGCCTTGATCACAATGTCGTTGTCATAAAATTCCCGACTTGAAAAATTGTAATCGATCGAGGCTGGTAAGATTTAACCAATTATTAATTATTTTCAGAGACAGAGAAGGAAGGGACAGGCGGCATCACCAATAAATCAATCGGAGCTTTAAAGTTTTGTCACTAACACACTGTTAACAATTCTCACTTGCTCGAAAGTAGGTCAAATAGGAAATACCTACTTAAAAATTAGGTCATACAAGTACTCGTTTTAGTTAGGTAGGTCTATTGTTTATTTAAGCGCGCATAAGGATACGGCGACATAAGATATCAGTTTGATTCGTAACCGAAATACCTATATTTCTCAAAATTAGGTCAAGCAAATTATACCTTAGTTGAAACCAGGTCATCCAGATACCTCTTAGGTTAGCAAAGTACCTACTTAAACGACCAATGTTTGGGTAAAAACTAGGGCAAATAAAATATAAAAGAATTAGTTAAACAATGAATCGTGTTTCAAAAGGACAATGACCGTAGAAATAAACAATCTCCAAAGTAGGTCAGTAAACCGAAGGTCGTCTATGTGAAGTGTAAACAAATAAAACATAAAAAATGATGTATCTATCCCTTATCGTTCATTCGTTCATCGGAGTTAATTAACTATTGGCGCAGTGTAATTAGGTACTACACGATTTAATAGAAATGTACCTCTCAATCAATTTTAGGTAATTACATTGGCATACTTGTATAATAATAATAATAATAATGATTTATTCCAGTATGTATGCAGGGGAAGTGCAATGCAATACATTCCATATTTTAAAATTACCAAATAAAGACAATAATAAGATGAGGGAGAAATAATTAACAACAACACTTACATTAAATAAAACAAATACTTAACAAATAATTAGATAGAAACGCATCACTAAATCAATTTTGGCATCCTAGCGTACTTGTAAAACAAATACCTATTAGCTTCCTCTCACCAGCATGCTTAGGGTATGTTGATATGACCTTCGATTGTGTATTTAAAAATTCGATTGGAGTTCAATGTCATCCATTGACACAGTCACCTAGATCCCATCAATAGATAAACAAAACAAAGCATAAATGCCAAGGGACAAGTTTATCAATTATAGCTTACGACGAAATCTGCATTCAATATGTGATAGCAACATTGACGTTAAATTCATTCAATTCTAAACAACTTGATTATACTAGGGCGATCGCCAATAGGTAGCATTGATTCAGCGTACAAAATTTCGCAAAGTAAAGTACCGCGACTAGCTAAAAACTCAAAAAGAGCTCATCATAATTATTCAGGAGGTCATTGATTCAATGACAACATGATTTATCTCTTTTTTAAATTTCGCTTATAGGAAGTAGGTATCCAAGAATCCATAATCACTCGCAATCCTAAATACCTAACACACGAGGAACTAGTGACCTCATTTAAAAAGCACTGGTGTTCAAATACTCATACAGTCCTAAATCCTGAATTTGCACACGTATCTAGACTTCAAGGCTTCTGTATGTGAGTGTTGGCTATCCGGAAATGTAAGTGTCAACCTTTCTGGTCGGAGAGCTTTGATCCTGTGGCGGTATTGTCGAGGTGGGCATACGGGGAAGAGGAAGGACGTATGCGGACAGTACGCTGACGCGGCATTAAAGCTGCAGGTTATTTGCATACCGTATGTCCTTGTCGAACCTGAAAGCAAACATAAGGCTCACGAGGTGCGTTTTATGTCAGCTAGTCAGAGGTGGAGTGTAACGCTGGGTCGGTCACGCGGGAGGATGGATCTGCCCGTCACAAGCTTACGCCACATTCAACGGATAGAGGCATGATAAGGGAAGACATGAAATACCCCTTCTAGACTCAGTAGAGTTAAATTCAATCCGGAGGAGACGGAAGTCGGAGTAAGACAGAAAAACGGCATGAAGACTAGGTATTCCCCTTGCTGGCGTGAAGGGCCCCTTTCATAGCATGAGACGCCCGTTGAAGAGGGTAAAACTCGGATCTAAGGACAAGCCTAGCAAACGTACTGGGGAGAATCCGGTTTGTAATTGTTGTTCATCGGTTTTCACTTGGTTAGCGGAGGAGCCGACTTTTCAGCAAACATATTATCCCCATATCCATCCATGTCCATCCATTCCTACTTTTCTACAATTTTGCGAGAACTAACCATGAATACTAACCATGAATACAAAACACTATGTTAGGGGAAGTTGCAGACAAGGACTTCGAGTGATAAAACTGGACCTTCAAAAACGACCATCCTACAACGGTAAGGTAAACTTCTCTACCTTTAAATTTTGAATTTGTTAACTGTTGTTTTATGTTATCGACACATCAGCGGTGATAGGAAGGATTAAATAAACAAACAAAATCCCTACGGAAATCAAGTAGACACGAGGTTTAAGGGTGAGGCTAGTTTATCAAACTCGGTTTAATATACTAAAATAATAATAACTAAATAGATCGGAAAATTCTCACACTTTCTCTAAAAGAATCTAGGGGTTACCACACGTAATACATTATCTTCTCCACATATGTGTGCATATTAAGTATGCAAACAGATGTAAATTCTAAAACAAAAAAATACACAACGAAGAATATAGAAATAATGTGAACAAAAAATCTTAAATCTTGTTTACTGCGAGAAAATCGCAGGGATTTGAGAAAATAGGGTAGGTTCAGCTAGATTATAAAGTATAGGGGTTAGAAAAATCACGAGCCTGAGGTAGAAACAAACCGGAAAGAGGGTTAAGTCAGGCCATCATACCTAGGGGTGTGATCAGTAGGACATAAGGGTAGAATTATGAACGTAGCTACGAGATTTGAACTACGAGGTAGAAGCTTAGAAAAGTTAATCAATTAGGTAGGGTTCATCACAATTGGTGTCAAAAGCCAGGAGTGGCGGACCATTACAAGGGACGACTTTATTAAATGAGTATTTTAATTTTAATTGCGTTTACAATCACAACATTCTTATTATACGTGAATAAAAAAAAACAATAATAGAAGTATGTGAAAAAATTATCAAATATATATTTTTGATATTATTGCTATAAAACAAACAAAAATTATAAAAATTAACAAACATAAACTCACAACACAATCACGCCGGACCGACCGGCGAACTCAGCTGATGATGGCGGGTGACATACAAGACACGAACTCATCCGAAGTCACGAACGCAGAGTTTCGGTGCAGCCGAAGGTTCGGCAGATTTTTTGCCGAAACCGACACTGACGCCGAAAGAAGATTTTTTTCCAAAACTTGCAGAAACTGAAACCGAACCTACGGCCGGTCACTAATTATAACATCATTACAATCAGCAGCTAGCAGAATTCTAAATTGTATTAGTTATTCATATTTTTGAGTAGGTAGATACATTAGGATTCCATCACAGTTGATCCCCTGACAGTTGGACCCCTGGAATACTTATATACAATATGCAGTCAGTACTTAATCTTAATCTTTGTACTCGTATATATATATATATATATATATAAATATTTTTTTTTACATTTATACCGCGCAAGAGTCACAATTGCTCCCGTCTGGAGCCAGTGGGACTATAGCATCGGTATGGTATGTTGTGAGGCTGAAGGTAATGGGGAAGCGAAGGAGATTGGGAAGAAGGAGGTGGGGAAGTACCTGGCTATTCAGATCTAGTCACCCAATACGGCTAACGCCATTTCAAGCAACGTTTCAATTCTGAATGGTGGTCTTACACCAGGGCGATACTGAGAGTATCTTCCACTCTGGAACGTGCCGCAATTATACCATATATTATTTTAAATGAATATATTGTGAAATGACACAAATTAATCAAATAAAATTTATTTGCCACTCCGGAATTCGATCCTGCGACCTTCGGAGTGCTAGTCAAGAGCCTTACCGCTGGACTATGCCGGCCGTCAAATATACCAGTTTATAAGTACAAAATATCGACAATACAAATAAATTCGTTTGATATCAAAACCAAATTATTAATAAATATGTTTTTGATGTTTAGTGTGTGTTAGAAATTGTTGAATAGTACACAACAAATTCAAATTTCATAATAGTTATTAAAATTTCGGGGGCTAACAGTTAGGGATCAACTGTCGTACATTTGAAAGCACTGCGAGTTACAGCAGAGAGCGATTAAGATTTTGAGTAGAACCTTGGAAAATGAGTCGAAAACCTTTTTTAAGACATCGAACTGCTCAAAAGGGGAATATTATTATATTAAAAAATAAATAAATTACAATTTTATAGCCACTGTCCTACGTCCCAGCCTCGGTACCAAGGCAAAGCGCGAAATATTATTGAATCAGAAAATTTTGTTTCAAACTAAATATTCCTCCGTAACTTTTGAGAACATTGACTGCACAACGAATTGTAGATAATGTGTGAATGTGTGTGATTGTGTGAGTATGCACGAGAATATGTGCGTGTAATATTTTTTTATGGAAAAAGCCTTTGTTAGTTGCGAGCACCGAAGCGCCAGTCAGCTTTCCACGTAAAATCGAGGCCCTCGTTTCGCGTGCCACAAAACTGACGTAATAAAACCGTGTCCGGAACATCATTACTTCGCAGTCCGGGTTGTACTTAGGCTTGTTGAAAAAGTATCGATATATCGATATTTTTAATTCAATATATCGATATTTTTAGCCATTATATTTTGATCCGATATATCGATACAAAATATCCAATATCGAAAATGGTATCAAAAACGATATTTTTTTTAAATTTATGTATTTAAAGTCACTAGAATCCAAAACCGTATAGAAACAAACGGAAAAAGTAACTATATTGGGTCATGACATCTGGCGGTTGAAATTTTGACAATTAATAGCTTACAAATTTATTGTCTTTGCATTAGTATTTTTGATCACTAATTCTATCTCATGTGTGTAGGTACATACAAAGAAATGTATGCTATTTTTCGCCATTTTTTTCTAAGCTATGTGTTGGTTCCCAATTGTCTATGATTATTGACTATACCTTGTTCCAAACACGAAGTCCTTTTTGACAGATTAATACGCCAATAGACGCATATAAACTTTGTATGCGTCTCAGTTTACATACAAGTTAGAAGACAGCTTTTTAGTTTTTGATATTTTTGTAATTATTACCCAATAAAAATGAATACTGATAAAAATACCCTCATTTTTATTGAGATTTTTGTCCTTATAAAAGTATAAAAGTTACCATTGATAATATTGAGCTGAATACAGTATTATTTTAAAAACGCAAAATCTCTTAAAAATTTGACCGATATATCGATACATCGATATTTTTTCCTCGATATATCGACGTCGATATTGATATTTTAATAAATATCGATACATCGATATATCGATATTTTTTTTCACTTTCGACATCCCTAGTTGTAATGTGTTCAATAGATTCCAGTTAAGCGCTATTTGGGTTCGAGACCTCGATCCGGTTCCAGTCGCAGTTGTAGTTCCAATAGCAGTTACTGCTCCGGCGCCGGACTGGGATAATGCTTACGACACTCAGCGTACATTCGTTAGCGGAAACACCGCATTAACGCCGGTCGGCGAAGCTTACCTGTTACCTGAATACTGCTATTATTTCACAAAATAACGCTAAATCTAACCCTATTGTTACTTTCATAAACCGCATTCCCTTATCTGATTTTTTCATCCTCAAATATCGATCTCGCAATGTTTGGGCAGAGTATTGGCATATTGCTAGTCAATCCAAAGGAGCCTGCTATGCCTCCATACAAAAGACCATCCCAACAAAACCGATATTTCAATAAATTCCCATTTAAAAAAAAATCCTCACTTTTTCGAGTGAAAATTGGACATTGTTCCGTTCCCGCTCACCTTTTTAAAATTCATGTCCCTGATTTACCAGATTTTACATTCCGGATTCTAAAATGAGAAGTTTAGATCACAAATTTTTAGGTTGTCCCTCTCTAAACATAAATATCTTTTCTTCTATCGATTCTTAGCTAAAATTGCCTCCCCCCTCTTCTAAGTCGGAACTCGACTCGAATCTTCCATATAATTTAGAAATTTGCCCATTTGAATTGAATTAATACATAAATTCACCTTTCCTCTCTCCACAAATTAAAAAAATTGGCCTAGATCACCCTTGAATGGTGAAAACCAGAAATATTTTATAAAAAGAAAAGAAAACGTTAAATTTTACCATCCACTATGCCGTAAGATAAAATTACAAGCTAACAATAAGATGAATTTATTCCTCTATCACAAAAACTTGAAAAGGTATTAAAGATGTTCAAACAACAAATTTTGCGTAGTAAAGAAATAATCTCACGTTGTACGAGAGCTGAGGTAGTGTATTTGGAAACCACGGCAGATCCAAGGTAAATAAAAAGTTAATAAAACGAACACATTTTTTTCTACTCAACACTCCGACCTGGCAGTTCGATTAGATCCTAAGCTGGTACGGCGGCGTCCTCTGGACTGGAACTATAAATATTTTTAGGAAGGATTTTCAGAAATTTATATTAAAAAACTACGACATTTCAGAGATCCATAAAATAGTGTAATCGTTATTTCAAAAGATTTTAAATTTATCAAGTACCGGACTCAATAAATATGTTTAATGTGCTAGGTATACACCAATTATACATTAATTGCATTATCTACTAAACTAGATTTTTAATAAAAAGAAGCAAATTTATACTAATACCTACAAAGTATCACTAATAGACAAGTTATACAAGCGTACTAAAAAACATAAAAACTCCGACGGGAAACACAAACTTAGGACAATGACACCATAAATACCAAACAATAAAATCACTTGATTAAAGAAATTAGCAAAAGAAAAAATTGTGATACAAAATTAAAAAATGGATTAAAAAACGATATAACAAAAAAAAATTACATTTAAGAATAATACAATTTATACGTGACATGCAATACCGTTATAAAACACACATTTTACACAATCATACCTCATAATATATTTTCGTATGCCAATTTATTTTATTTTTAATTGCGGCTTTAATACATTTTATTAAAATTTATTTCAACTCATTGCATTTTGTATTTTAAATTGGGGTCTCAGTATAGGTAAGCCACCCAGTGAGGCCAACATTATCAAATAATGTTATAAAATCTAAGATATTGTACCAAAATACATAAGTAAATATCTGAAGTATTTAGAAAAGTATTATCAATTATTTTTAAAAAAATTGACTCTTTGAGAAGTTTCATGCGTTTATGTGATCATAAACCATTTCACAAAAGTGCTCTCATTTACCTACATCTGTTGAAGTTTTTGTGGGTCAACAGGACGCCGCTCATTTAAAACTGCCTGCACAGTGTTAGTTGGGGGTGTGTTGGGGACAAGTCCGGGGAAGTTGGGGGTTGGTATGTTGGTTGGTTAGCAGTCTTAATGGACCTCAACCTGTGAGAGCACTAAGCTAAGCGGGAAGGGTAGTTTGATTGGAAGCACAGGGATGCAAAAACATTATCGTGAATTTTTAAACCCTTAAAATGTCCTGGCCGGAGATTAAGATAAAAGCTAACTCGGTTTCCTTTCTTTCGCTGGAAGAGAAATCACATGAACGTTTTGGATTTCTTCTGCGGGATAAATTGGTTTTAAGATTGCAGAATTCTTATTAAACTTTATCGATATGATCAGCCATTTCCTATCCAATTCTGAATGAAAATACTTAAAAACAAAACTGTTAAAGAATGTGCATTTCGTACATTATTTTGCAAATAAAATTGTCTCAAGGATTGCACAATTGCACATGTTTATGAACTGTTTCAGTCATTTTCATTTATTATTTATTTTTACCCTAGTGGGCTTTGACATTAAAATTACACAAAAAATTACATTAATTAAGTATAACACGATAAATAATACAGGTGTAAAACGTTGAAAAAACAAAAAAATTTAGATCATTTGACTTGTCATAAAACAATAATGTAATGCATAAAAGCTAAAACGTATGTATATGGATACAATTATTTACGTGTTTTGTACCAGTGAGGCATTGAATATTAAAAGAGAAAATTATTATAAAAAGAAGAAAATATAATAAAAGTTTATTATCTGACTAGCTGACCCGATCACGCGTTTCCCTGGCTAATTAAACACAACGCCATCTACTGGATGGTTATCCAACCTTTATAACCACCACCATCTTTGAGTTCATCGCCAAGAGACAGACAGACAGACGCCGCGGAGCACTTTAATTTAGAATACGTAGAGTTGGTGCGAAAGATTAAAATAATGTCCATGAAATGCTTGAGGTAACTAACGTATTTAAGATAATAAGGATTAATACTGTATCAGTCTAAATAACTTTCCAATTACCGCATTGTACGTGACCATTTTGTTGACTGAATGGGTATGGTAAGCTCTCCGTAAAAGATAGATATCGCGAACAGGCAGACAGACAGACAACGCGGAGGACTTTAATTTTATATTACGAAAAGATATAGAAAAGGGAAGATCTATCAAAGAGGAATATCCGACCATACTTTGTTATATCTCAAAGGGATTAGGCAGTGTTATTGATGAAAACTACCAGGCGGTTTGACTTTTTCCGACGATTCTAACAATTATCATTATTTTTCAGCCAATTTACACATAACCTTAACAGATTATATACCTAAACCTTTCCCGCGAATCACTCTATCTATTGGTGAAAACCGCATAAAAATCCGTTCAGTAGTTTTTGAGTTTATCTCGAACACACATACCGACAGACAGACGACGTGGAGGACTTCAATTTATAAAATGTAGAGAAGATAGATAGAATTGAAGTTAGTTGCCTTTTGAAACTAACAAAATTGTCAACATCAAATGGACTATCAATTATTAAGGGTTTTAATAATTTAAAATAAAAATAACACAACTGTTAAGAACCTTTATTGGTTGGATAAGTGCCTACCCA
This sequence comes from Limnephilus rhombicus, assembly GCA_929108145.2. Lineage (NCBI taxonomy): Eukaryota > Metazoa > Arthropoda > Insecta > Trichoptera > Limnephilidae > Limnephilus > Limnephilus rhombicus. The sequence goes on from OV815278.1 coordinate 41,744,062, forward strand.
TTAAAGAACACAAAGTGCCTACATACTTTATTAACAAAGAAAACCGCCTCAAAATATAATAAAGTACCGACGTATGACGTCCTCCGTGGTCAAGGGGTAAGATTCTCGACTCGCAATCAGAAGGTCGCGGGTTCGAATCCCGGCAAATAAATTTTAATTGATTAATATGGGTTTTTTCACAATTCATTCATTTAAAATAATACATAGTATATTTGCGGCACGTTCCATAATGTTAAATACTCTCAGTATCACCCTGGTATAAGGCCACCATTCGGTATTGAAACGTTGTCAAATGGCTTTAGCCGTATTTGATGACCAGATCTGAATAGCCAAATATTTCCTTCATCCCATCTCCCGCCTCTTCCCACTACCTTCAGCCTCACAGCATACCCCAATTGGGGATGCCATAGTCTCACTGGCTCCAGACGGGAGCAGGAGAATGTGGCACTCTTGTGAGGTATTCACATAAAGAAATAAATTAAAAAATAGGTATTATTATCGTAAAACATGCTGATTACATATTTTTTTTAAAACGAAAACTTTCCCCAGTTAGCAATAATCTCACAATATTTGAAACTACCTACTACTATCACCACAATAAACGGAAAATGTTGCTTGTATCATGATGGATGACCGGGGAATTGAACACACGACGCGACGCCTGTGTGGGACATACATAAACGCAATACCAACACAACCACTGACCGGTCATAATCATTCAAAGATGGGATTACATCGTCATTCATTAAGATTAGCCTACTGTCAAGTAACCTTAGGTTGGTAAAACATAATTTGAAGTCTCCGTCTCGTGTTTATTTTTAGCCTTCTCCAAGTCAAGATAATTATCTTATTAAATAAATACGTAGTTATAATTCCTTACACAATTTTCCGCAGGAAACGAATCATGGCGGACGTTTTTCGGAGCTCGTCTAATTGTAAATTTATGAGAAAATAACCTAGAAAAAGTTAATACGTTGCGCTTAAGTGTCCTAGATTTATGTGAAAGGCAAAATTAAAATTTTCTCGGAAACTTGAAGAAAATGTTTCGAGCGTTCTGTGCTCTAGAGGAAATTTAACCATAATTTTCACCAACATTTTTATTTTGAAGTGCTTGTTTGACGGCATTAAAAAAAACATTTTCTCTTGCTTTATACGCGTTTCAAATGCAAAGGATTTTTTTAAATCTTCAAGCAAATAGGTACCGCAATGTTTCACGTTAACGAAGCAGGTAAATAGTTATTAGAGTGTCTTAAATAAAGCTTCTAGTAGCCTATAAAAGCATTTCACGTTCGATGAATTTACCCATTAATAACGACCCTCAACGTGCTTCCCTGGAATTTCGAGAAATAATGATGCGTACTGAGGTGGCTAGGAATTAATTTGAGAGTAGGGTAATTGGGTAAGCGCCGCCCAAAGAACTATTTATTGATTTATTGGATAACCAACACCCCTTTCGTGACGTTTGGTGACTTAGTAGGGGTTCCCGGGTTCATGGAGTGATGTTTATCTAGGTCTGGCAGCGGATGCGTTTGCCCACCTACTGCGTGGAGGTCTGGAATGGGAGAGACCGAAGGGAGACCTCTTTGACCTATCCAGCCGGACTCTCTCGGCTCATCGTCTTGCATCGCAGTAGGAGGGATGGGTTCATATATCCGTCACGTATTGAACCCCAGATTCCTACTCACCCCTCGTACCTCATACATATTATTACATAAGGACAACCTCAATAAACTCTGATAGATTAGGTGACTAACGTATAGGTTCGTTATTGAGTGGCCAAGTATTGTGATAGGTGATAGGGTACCTAATTTAAAAAATATAAAAACTGAAAAAAATATCAGGAATCAAACATTCTAATTCCGGTTATGGATTGTGAGTCTGTCTGTGAGTGATTCAATGAACTCGGATTTGTTTTGAATTTAAATATCAGGAACCAATTGTGTCTAAAAAGCACTATTATATTACATATAATGAATGATATTAATTTATAATTTTTTGTTTTTTTTTAATAATTTTACTTAGATATACTTAGATATGTTTACACTTACGAGTACTAGACTCCAATTCAAACAACTATCATCCGTTGGTTACCATGATACAGGCAGCTGCCTAATATGGTGACCTAATGTATCTCCTGAAGTAAATTTATTATGTATGTAACATGTACTATAAATAAATATAATAAAACAATAACATTAATACAAAAAAATAATTTAATTGCCGTTTTCAAAATTGGATTTGTCAGGAATTCAAACAAACGATAAAGTGTCTACTTGCAATTTAACATTTTTTACCGAATAATTATTTTAATTGATATTTATTAAAACCGTTTTTTTCCACCTAACTTGATTTTGTGCTAATTTGGGGCAAATTTAGATTTTCATTGTTGCTCTTTCACAAACGCAATTTTGAAGATGTTCCGTATTGCAACGAGAAATAAAAGGCCTAATGCCGGCGCCAGACATGAGTTCAAAGAAGTGATCAAATAAGTGTTCACATATATGGAACGGGCATTTTATACTGTTGTCACATATTTGATCACTTAAGTGCGCTTTACCGTTCATTGTCGGTTTTTTAGCGCACATCAAAGGGATCAAAGTCCAAATGTTTGTGTGCCTGCCACACTGCGCGAAGCCCAGTTGCGAGAGCGTCGCCGTGTAGAGATGTTGTGCGTAAACAACCAAACGAACTAACGATGGAGTGAAATAATGAAAGCGTTTTCGAGTTTATAGAGTTGATGCAAGGAGAGCCAGATATATGGGATCCGAAACGTAAAGGACATAAAAATCGAAACAACAAACCGTGTCGACCAAATCGTCGTCCATGTTTTGTGAAGTCTCTATGAAAACTGTGAGCTCAAATGAGTGATCAAATCTTTGAACACATATCTGGCAGATACAATAATATGTGAGCAAAGTCTTCAAAGAAGTGATCACTTCTTTGAACTTATGTCTGGCGCCGCGCCGGCATAACAGTTAACTTACCACTCAGCCAAGGAGGTCGTGAAGTAACACTATTGAATGGTTAATGAGAAAAAATCGTTTTACTGATTGTCCATTGTCCACTGTTCAATGGTTAATTTAATATTTTAACCCAGAAAAATTATTCTTCTTAAAAATGTTTGTCATACCTACTTTTATGATTCCAGACTCTTAAAATTACGATTTATCTGTCAACGCCATTTTCCTTGTATATCGGCATTTTATCTTAAATTCTGTCATCTGTAAATATAAGATATAAATCTCTTTTTACGCAACCATTACAAATTTCATTTCTTTATTAGACCTCGTGGCTTTATGGACCAATAAAACGGCGGTTAATAAAAAAACAAAATTTTGACAAACATTTCATGAAATCTTGTATTGAAGTCAGTTACAGTTATTACTTTATTATATTTTGAAGCGGTTTACTTTTTCAATAAAGAAAGTAGTCGTTTTGTGTTCTTTAATGGGTAGGCACTTATTCAATGAAGGGCTTTTTAAATGTTGTTTATTTTTAATACGCATGATCCTTTTATTCACACCGTTTCGCCACGTTTTGTGACTTAACAGGGGTGCCCGGATTCATGCCGTGAGGTTGAGCTAGGTTTTGGCGTCGTATGCGTCTGTCTACTTACTGCGTGGGCAAGATCGAGAGAGACTAGGTTGAGGGAGACCATTTAATCTATCTAGCAGGAATCTCGTGAGAGGGATGGATTCATAGGTCCGTTACTCCTGGACTCACTGAACCTAAAGCCAGAAAACGGAATTCCAACACAAATTGTAAGGGGGATTCTTACTAGTATCTTCCATAAATATAGCATACTTATTAAATGATGCTATGTGATGATGTATTAAGGAAATTTGTTACAACTAAAACCCAGAGCATGAGATATTAAATTTATTAATTAACAAACAAGCATAATTTAAAAATGAATTGAATGAATCTACAGGGCGTGTCATTCTCCCGAAGGGACAATGATATGTAATTTCTGTTATTAATAAAGGTAGGTAGTTAAAGTTACTTATATACGAAAATGGTAAAGGTTGAGCGCCATCTTATTTTTAGGTGAATAAGAAAACCATTGCAATTAAAGATAAACCATGATGTTAGTTAATGAAGCTAAATCTACGTTACGTGAAGAATCGTTGAAGGTGAAATCCATTGTCTGAAGAAGAAAATCTATCGTCTGAAGAAGAAAATTATCGTCTGAAGAAGAAAATCTCTAGGTCCGGCAACCAAACGCCATCTTCCGTCCGCAGGGGGTGTTGCTCCAGTCGTCTCCCAAAACCAAACTGCCGGGTGAAGCCGTCAATGCCCCCTAGCAAGCGTTCGCTGGTCACATGGTCAGTCGCAGCTAGTGATGTGCATGCAACAAAGTGTAGGGATGGGGAACGAATCGCTACAAAATGGATGGTTTTAAGTTAGGAATAACATTTTTTTTCATTTGTGTGCTTTGTTGTTCACTAACCGGAAGGGATGCAATATGGAGGACCATTTCTACCATTGAACTCAAAGTGACTGACGATTAGCTAGATGATGATAGACAATGATTAGATAATTTATATAATTAGGTTGCGGAAGAAACCACTTATTTGACAATCATAATAACTTCCTGCTACTTGTTGATTTAAAATAAAAAATATGAATTAATCAATGCAACCATTTCCTGTAAAGGAATTGTAGAGAAACATAAAGTTACACTTAGAATGTCTTCCACTCTGGAACGTGCCGCAAATGTACTCTAAATTATTATTTTTAATTGATTAAATTTATTTATTTATTTTTTTTTTTATTGAAAAATATAACAAGGTTACAGTTTTAACATAATATATACATCAACATTTCAATCACTCTCCTAATAAAGCACCTGCTTGTGTTTAGGAGAGGACAACTTAAAAAAAACATTTGTTTAAATTAAAACAAAAAATATAAGTAATTTAACAAAAAATATTAGTGATTTTATGAGAAAATACAGATAAAAGTAATAAAAATATAGGTTAGTTGATAAATGGTTTAAACTATTGATAAGGCAAAAACATATTTCTAAATCAATACACATTTCTAAATATAATATACAATAAGTTAAGTTATGAGGTGGTACTAGAATATTTAAATTTTTTTTTTTTTTTTCGTAGCTTTCTTCCGATTGTATATCAAGGGGTAATTTATTAAATAATTTTATACCCTTGAATGTATAGTGATGCTGTGCTGTTGTGGTTCGCACTAGTGGCACGGTAAATCCTCCAACAGATATTATTCTTTTGCTTATATTTAATTGTGGTAAATTATTTTTACTAAAAAAATCTTTATGTATTTGTAATAGTGCAATTTTGTCATAAATTTTTGTAAGTGGGGGAACCGGGAAATCTTGAAAAACATTTATAGTTGGATAGTAATAGGGCTTTTTTAGGATGATTTTTATTAAGATTTTTTTAATTGTTTCCAATGGGAGAAGGGTTGCTTTGTATGCACCCCCCCAAGCCACGGTTCCATATTGTAGTACAGAGTGCGCAAGTGCATAATAAATATCTTTTAGTATTTTTAATGATACAGTATTTCTTAATCTAAAAAATATATAGATCAGTTTTCTCATTCTGTCTATGAATGTGAAATAACACACGTTTAGCAAATTAAATGAAATAAAAAGAAGAAGTTTTATAAAACTAAATACATATAGTGTTATTCGTGAAATCAAAAACAATGGAATGAATGTATGTCATTGCACAACTGCTGTAAAATTTGTTATAGACGTTGATGTTTAATAGATTTATATGACTACCACAACACGGGCAATAGCCTAGTGTGGTAGTAAAAAAATACCAACAACGTACCTATCATGTAAAAATTTATTAAATAATTTAAAAAAAAAAAAAAAAATAGTCAAGCGTGAAAATTCAAAGAAAGAGAAAAGTTATTATCATGTCATTGTAATTGTCTCCACCAGGGCATGAACGATTCCTAGTATGATGTGAATTCATTTTATCGAACTTCATAGTTGTCATAACTCAGTTCTACAAATTGTTATAAATCACTGAACATAAAGATGAACGTAATTAACATAGATCGGAAATCTTTTGAACGCTTTATTTTTATTATTATTATTATTAATTTTTATTCCAGTAAAAAGAAAATTACATTTTCACTTATTTAACTAGATATAATTAAACACATTAAAATAAAATAAATATAACAATACAGCGCTATTCTATTCTATGTCATTACTTTGTTTATCAAGAATAAATATTAATAATTTTATTACCCAGCTTATTTTCGTTTTTAATGTCGTTTGGGATGCAATTATTTAATTTGCCCCCCTCGTAACCAATGGATTGTTTACCATAGTTAGTGTGGATGGTGTTTAAATGTATGTTATCGTGTTTTCGTGTTTTCGTGTAAAGTGTTTGTGTACTTGGGCCGTTTTAATGAATTCTGTGTTTGTATTTTTTTTTTTTTACATGAGCTCCACACAGGAGGCCCTGAGGAAAATAATTTCCCTCAGGGCCTATGCCATCTTTGAGAATGCTGTGTGGAGGGTTTTTTTTAAGGAAAGGAAGGAGAGGAGAGTTCTGGGAAGGAAAAGGGTTTAAGGGGTGGGTACGAATCTGGGGTTCAGTATGTCCTGGTCATCCGCCTCCAAGACCTAGACAAACCTCACCCGATGAACCCGGGCACCCCTGCTAAATCACCAAACGTAGCGAACCACTTGGGGTGACCTATGGCAGAGGTGTTGGTTATCCAATACAGGTTCCCGGGGCGGCGGTTCCCATTCCCGCCTCCCAAATTGCAAATTGTATGTACGAGTTTATTGTTTATTTTATAAATAAGGAGACACGTATTGTATTCATATAGTTTTATTGATGTTATTAGTTTTGTTTCCATATATAATGTTTTTGCGGATGTTCTGGGCTTGTAGTGAACGCTTGTTTGAAAGCAATGCAAAAGCAAACGACTCAAACGGAGGATGTAAAGGGTGAGTTTGCGTCTCAGAAGTTCTCTTTCCCTTTATAGTCCAGTCATTGGTAAAACATTTTTTTTCGAAAATATCTACATTTGTAGCGTGTAACTCAAAAACGGTTGGGAATACGAAAATTACGATAGAATTAAAGTTGAAGATAATTTTTATCTTTTATTTATCCTAAAAAAAATTAGAGATCTCAGCGGAAATCCAAAAATTTGGACCTTTCCCACCCCCCCCCCCTCCCCTGGGCTCACCGCCTAGACGTCAGGACTTTTGGTATGTTCACACCCTAAGCACCCTGAACAAGTTTCCGAAGGAATCGCTTAGGTCCCTGCTCACGCCCTCTACACCTCCTTCCGTGACTGGGCTATTAGACCACCACCGGAGTAGTACCTGCCTTAAATAATATAATACTGATAATCTCAGAGTCTATATTTTATTGTACTCGTACCGAACATCAGTAGATATAAACACTGTCGCAGCTACAATGTAATTTTTTTCACATTAGTTCCACACAGGGGGCCCTGAGAAATCGAATCCCCCCCAGGTGTGTCTTGTGTCTTCTTTAGGGATGCTGTGTGGGGAATGGGAGGATAGGAAGTTCTGGGAAGGAAAAAGTTATGAGGGGTGGATAGATATATCTGGGAGTCAATGTATCTAGGACTGACGGACGTATATTTATTTATTTCTTACGTTAGCTCCACATGGGAGCTTTGGAGATGTTGTGTGGAGGGTCTTTTTAGGCAAAGGAAGGAGAGAAAGTTCTGGGAAGGAAAAAGATATGAGAGATGGGTACCAATCTGGGGGTCAGTGTGTTCAGAAGCAACCGATGCATGAATCCATCCCACTGCGGTGCAAGACGATGTTTTGAGAGATTCCTGGCTGGAGAGGTCAAAAGCTCTCCCTAAACCAGCCTCTCCGCATCCGGCCTCCACGCCGTAGATGGCCAAATGCTTCCGCTGCTAAGATCAAAACAAACCTCACTACATGAACCCGGGCACCTCTATGTCACCAAACGTAGCGAACCACTTGGGGTGACCTGTGACAGGGACGTTAGTTATCCAATAAATTTATTTTGATTTATGTAAAGAATGATCGGAATCTGGAATATCTTACTAATATCTTATAAAGGTGAAAGTTTTTATGGATGGTATGTTTGTTACTCTTTTACGCAAAAACTAATGAATAGATTTTAATGAAACTTTACGAAAATATAGCTCTTACATCAGAATAACATATAAGAGCTCTGGCATTGTGAAATTTGTATAAAAAAAATTACCGTAAGTTCCAGGAATGAATGTAAGGAATTCGGGAGTGGGAAGGGAACCCGCGAGGTGGGAATCCGGCAGGGGGAGGAGAGAGGGGAACTCGGGAGGGGGGAGAGGATATCGGGAGGGGGGAAACCTGGGATGGGGGAGAGGAAATTGGGAGGGGGGTTCGTGGGACAGGGAAAGGGGGGGGGAGTGGAGTGGGGAGAGGGAAGGTGGAGGAATCGGAGTACGAACGCGAGAGGGGAAGGGGAGGCGGAACAGGAATGGGACGAATGGGAAAGGACACGCAGGGAGAAACAATTTCTTTATTCAATGGCATTACAACGGATGTCGGGAACCAGCTAGTTTACAATAATTGCACTAGTAGATGCGTGTCATTGAAAGAATTAAGCTAAAGATTGTGCAAATAACAGTCAAATTATGAAAATGTTGCACTTATTCAGAAGTGTCATTTTAAGTTGAGTTCAAGTCTAAACCTTCCGTCAAATATATACTTAATTTTTAAAATACACGATAATACAAAAATTTACATTCATAATGACGGTACATTAAGCCACCATACTAGGCGGCTGCCTATTTCATGGTGACCAATGGAATATAGTTACTTTATGAAGTCTAGTGTACACACAGATTAAATATACAGGGTGTTAAGGGACGTACTTGACTTACTTTAACCAGTGATTCCTGACATTATTTGTAGTAAAAAATGTAAATGAAATTTTGGTCTCCGGTGACTTTTTTGACGACTTTTTTTTTCAAATTTTTTTTCTTCAAAATCAAACAAAAAAAAATTTCTTCAGCACGTCGTCACTGGTCACTCAGCCGGGTGTCTGACGAACCCCTTACCCCGCATCCAACTGTTCAACAACTACCATTTTTTTATGTTTTTGTAGAAAAAAAAAAAAAAATGTCACCGGAGACCAAACTTTCATTTACATTTTTTACTCCAAATAATGTCAGGAATCACTGGTTAAAGTAATACAAGTACGTCCCTTAACACACCCTGTATAAACATGCTGAAAATTGGAAAAATTAGGTCATACACATGTTCATGCATACACATATATACATACACATACATTTACATATATATACGAATTCACATGTTCTAAAGTTGAAATATTGAATAATTTTGAACCACTTACCAAAGCTTCGGTATCATAATCATGCACTTGAGATTGTTGTACTTGGCTTCCTCGGGTTCGCTCTAGAGCAGTGTTTCCCAAACATTGTTCTGCCGTGGCCCGGTAATTTTCACACTGCCCCTTCGTGACCAACTTAATACTTTTAAACCCAAGCTGGTTCCATTATGTAAAATAATATACATTAATTAATAGTATTTTTTTTTATTAATACTACATACTTTGGTATCGCCTATTTAGTCACTACATTTCAGTGCGAAGTATGGAGCTGCTGCTTAATTGTTACTAAAGAATCCGAGTTCGCGGAAAATGACGAAAGTTTTATCCTAAGCTCTGGTTCCACTCCAAGTCGGTGTCTATATTTATTTTTAAAGAAAACCCAGCTTCGCATTTATAAGTTGTGACAAAATGCATTAAAATAATTATTGCTTTATGAGCTAAAATTGTGTATTCTTGACGACAGGATAACCAAAAATCTATCAATGGTCTTAGTCTTGTGTCAAATATATCCTTGAGTGATGTGTCATTTGACAGTTCAATTAACGAGTCGACATCTGAATCTGGCAATTCGTGGCAAATTAGTTTCGGAATCTAACTTGAATGTAAATGAGTTTCTTATCTAAGCTTTGTTGCTGTCGATTGGAGGAAAATATTGTTGAAGATTCCTCTCCAGTGCTAATAAATGTTTTTTTTAAATTTGAGTTAAGATGTCTTGTGGCAATGCAATCATGTTGTACTCTTTTTGTATTTCACTTAAATTACTAAATGCTTTGAAGTTCCCTGTTTTCGCGCGTTGAGCCCACACATTAAGCTTTTTTTTCTTGCAGCTTCCACCTTGTCTTAAAACAAGGTGGGATGTTGCGACCCGGTATTTTATTTTGATGGCCTGGCAAATGGGAAACCCTGCTCTAGAGCAGTGATTTCCGACCTTTTTGACCGGGAACCATTGACATTTATTTGTTACCACATGGACCACAAGGTACAATAATCATAAACTGTTGATCGCGTAATTCAACTCGTCCTTGTAACTATCATTTTGCAATTCAATGTGCTCTTCTTAGACTTCTTCAGCTACCTCTCCATCATTAATACCAAAAGGGTTACGAATCAGCTTTTGGATACCTTTCGATTCGGTTTTGTAGTAAAGGAATAAATGTGTCGTGGACCACATTTAAGATCTCGCGGACCACATGGTTGAGAACTACTGCTCTAGAGTCTAGTCACCATGCCTAACAAGTAGATATTGTGTAAATCCTCGTGCACTGAATCGAAATAAGATACAATGCACTTCATTTCTGCATCGCTATGAACAAAAGCATGTTTACACGAATGTTAAAGATTTTCCTTCTCTCAATATCGCCGGCAACTCGCCTGTCTCCCCTAAAGATATGGCCCAGATATCATTTGACCTGTTTCTATACTGCAAGTACCTCTCCATTGATTCACCTAGAAGGAATCCTTTCTTGTCCTATCCCAGATATGGGAATTTCAACAATTTATTTCTATTCAATAACTAGCGGATACACGGCTTACCGTGCATTGTCACTCTAAAGAAATTGTGTTTATTGAAGTGCTTATGGGATGGAGATGCAATGTTTTTTGTTTTTGTTTTTCTGTCTGCTGCGTATACGAATAAATCAGAAGGTTTTCCGACGCGTGAGCAGGCTACATAATATAGCTCTCCGTATGAGAAGCATGAATTTTCCAAATTTACCCCAATAAGGTACTCCAGTGAAAAATATTATGGCTTTAAAAAAATATGTTCATATAGACCAATAAACGCTGATTCTGAATATATAAGTTTTATTTAATAGATAATATTAAACGCAGAGTTTTTAAAAAATTATTCAAAAATCAATTTTTAATCGGGTCGTAAAAACAAATTTTAGTGGTAACGTCACTGTTCGACGTGTCTTGACGTCACCGTAAAGTCATTGTATGGGAATGTATGATATGATACAAGCCATCGTATTAATTTATACGTTTATTTACGTACTGTTTATAGAGATTTAGTTGTTGTTTAATGAAACATTATTTGCTTCAAAATTAAAGGTAGGTATCTCTTATTAGTTTATCTCTATTATTGAAAATATTCAAGAACTACTGCACAAAAAAGTAATGCTACTGCTAGGAAGAATACTTCGAACAACGGAATTCAAAATGGCGGCAGTTGATCAGCTGATTGGCCGATCCTATACTAGTTTTTCAGAAGTGATGACGTCACACGATTCACCATAGATACGGTGGTTTTCGGGGGGTCTTGAAAAATAAAAACTTTGACAATTATTGTAACTATTAAAATTAACTCTAAAAATAAAAAATTAAATGCAGTTACATTATTCATTAAAAAAAAAATGGACTGGTTTTCTCTATTGAGGTATGTTGTGATGCTGAATGTAGTGGGGATCGATTTCACCATGCTTGAGCTCCTGATCCTATAATAATTTTAACAAATTGCCAGGTTAGGCAAAAGGCCCGAGTAACTTGCTGTGGCTGGTTGGATTTACCATACGTACGGTGGTTTTCGGGATCTTGAAAAATTAAAACGTTGACAATTATTTTAACTATTAAAACTAACTCTAAAAATAAAAATAAAAATGGAGTTATTTAAGTTAGAACGTCATTATTCATTAAAATTTTTAAAAAAATTGGACTGGAGTTCTCTATTCTACCATTCCTCTGTCTCTCCTAATCCTCCCTCTGCCCCTCCCTCATCCCCCAACCCTCCCCTGAGTGTCCTTTCCCATGCGTCCCCGTCGCCCCCCCCCCGTACTCCTCCCGCGTCTCCTTCCCCTCCAGCGTTCCCCTTTCACCTTCCCGCCTTCCCCCCTTCCGCAAAACCCGTCCCGCACTTCCCGCTTTCTTCCTTTCATTTTCATCGTTTCCCTCCCCCTTCCAGGGTTCCTCTCCCACTCACGCCTTTCCACCATGTTAAACAATGTGAAACACCAGTGCTCACCATTCTACTTAGAAACCATCGCCGTCGTGTACTCAACAAATCACTAAAGTTTCATCGCAACCGGATGAATGGTATAGGAAATAATTTCATAACGCCAGAGCTCACCCTTATATATAGAAGCCTTCGCGTGCGCACAACAAATCGAGGAATAATTTAGGAACGCATAATGGAGTAAACATTTATTTTGAACTTTCGCAATTTCTCAATAACATTATTTTAGACGCTATCTTGATTGTTTCCATCGAATACCAAAAGATGTTTCTAAAGTTCGACTCATTGAACATTATAGATGTTGTTATGAATTGTTTCTAAAGATTGAATACCTGTTAAATGTGGTAAAAGTCGTGGATGCTCGAGATAGACATGCATGACCAAGTGAATCAGATACTCGGGTCGGGCCATGTCCAGAGTCAGAATAATAGAAGAATGTGAACGAGGCAAGGAGTGCGTGCCAAGATCAATTTGTTTGGCGGTCCGTTCTCTCTGCCTACCCCTGCAGAAACGGCATGATAATTAGTTAGTTAGAATATCTGTTAGCATGTTAAAATTTGCAATTTTGGAGTACCGCCGCCCCGGGAACCATTTATTGGATAACCAACATCTCTGCCTTAGATCATTCCAAGTGATTCACTACGTTTGGTGACTTAGCAGGGGTGCCCGGGTCCATGAGTTGAGGTCTGTCCTCCAGCTGCATGGCAGGCTGGATCGGGAGAGAATGGTTGAGGGAGTCCCTTTGACTTCTCCGGCTGCAGTCTCTCAGAACATCGCCTAGCACCGCAGTGGGAGGGATGGATTCATACGTCCGACACTCCTGGACACTAATCCCCAGATTCCTACCCCCCCCCCCCCCCCCCCCTAATACCATTTTCCTTTCCAGATCTTCCTCACTTTCCTTTCCTAACAAGATCCTTCACACAGCATTTCCCAAGATGATACAGGCCCCGAGGGGAATTATTTTCCTCAGGGCCTCCTGTGTGGAGCTAATGTAAATAAAATGTTATTTCTTGCATATTATTCGCTGATCTCCATTCTCCTATTTCCTTTGGTGTTCTATGCAGTTTATCGGAAGTTGTCTTACGCCGCCGCCAGGGATACATTGCACTGCATAGGTAACGACTCCAGTGCAAATGAATTGGTGCAGCATTCAATAAGCTCACAATAGTCGCAACTGCCCGGACAAAGATATTCAAATACAAAAGAGATATGCTATCCGGCAAATGTGCGAATTTTCGCACACGTGATAATTTTTTTTTTTACATGAGCTCCACACAGGAGGCCCTGAGAAAAATGATTTCCCATTAGGGCCTATGTCATCATTTAAAAAAAAACCTCCACACAGCATCCTTTGGGGATGCTGTGGAGGGTTTGTTTTAAGGAAAAGAAGGAGAGGAGAGTTCTGGGAAGGAAAAGGGTTTAAGGGGTGGATAGGAATCTGGGGTTCGGTATGTCCTGGTCATCCGCCTCCAAGACCTAGATAAACCTCACCCCATGAACCCTGGCACCCCTGCTCAATCACCAAACGTAGCGAACCACTTGGGGTGACCTAAGGCACAAAATACAAACAATAACGTGATAAGCGTGTTTTTGGTCTTTTTTATATCATTTTTTTTACCTACCTACACCCTCACTGTGCCATCTCTACGCCATTTCTGTGAGTCTTCAAACGACATCATAATTAAGTGTAAAAAACGGATAATATAATTAATTGTACATGAAAAAAAATATATTAAAAAATAAACCGGCAGATTTGCGTGCGGGCCGCAAGAAAACGGATAGTTTAATTGTACATGATAAAAATAGGGTAGTTTAATTGTACATGAAAAAAAATAGATAATATATTCAAAAATAAACCGGCAGATATTTGTGCAGGCCGTAAAAAACGGATAGTATAATTGTACATGAAAAATATATATTTACAAATAAAACGGATATTTGTGCGGGCTGCAAGAAAATGGATAGTATTATAATTGAACATGAAAAAAATATATTTAAAAAGAAAACGGCAGATATTTGTGCGGGCCGCACAAATAACCGCCGCGGGCCGCAGTTTGACGACCACGGTGCTATAGTGTCCGCGCAACTGTCGGCGGACTACGCCCTAATTAGAGTAGTTTGCATACGAAAATAATTTGTTCATTTCGTTGATTTTTTGAAGATGTGCATTAGTATTGGTTAACAATATAGTTTGAATACGGAAAGAATTCGTTCATTTAGTTTAATGTTCGTTTGGTTTATTCGTTAATTATTCGTTCATTTAGTTTATTTGTAAATTGGTAAACAATATCGGCGACACCCGGAAGCGCAGTCCCACATAGTAAAAACTGTAGATAGCACATCTACTTATATTTCAATATCTTTGTACCCGGACTACACTGAATGAATTGGGGAAAGCTATTCGGCCACTAAATACGACTGCAGAAACATTTCGATATTGTGACATCTGCGTGAAAAGTCGCATATTCTCGAAACATAAACTTCCAAATATATATATTGACTGGTCAGTGGTTGAGTGGGTATAGCGCTTGGGTCTCACCAGGGCGTCGAGTGTTCGATTCCTCGGCTGGCTAAGTCCTCCATCACAACACAAGCAACATTTTCGGCTTTCTGTGGTGGTAGTAGGAGATTTTCAAACATTGTTGGGTTATTCGTAACCCGGAAATGTTTGTCATTCTTTTTAATTAAAAAAAAAATATATATATATATATATATATATAGTTCATTATATATATATATATATATATATATATATATATATATATATATATATATATATATATATATATATATATATATATATATATATATATCGGTAAGCTTTGACGTTATGAATAATCTCAGGCGTTATGAAATTATTTTTCATACGTTTTCTGTCGTTAAAAAAATCGATTTATTGCAAACGCCAATTGTCGCCTTGGAAACGATGTTTTTTTTTTAATTAGGTTACTATGGACATCCCTTTGATGTTAAAATTCAAATACGTATAAAATACTAATTCCTACTTTACTGAATGGATTTTAATGAAACTTTACAATAATATAAACATATAGAAAAAATATTTTCTGTGATAGAGTATGTTTTTCCTACAAATATGTATTAATAATTATTATGAATCTGAAAAACTAACCTACTCGTATGTTCCCACACGTTCTAACATGATTTCGTAAACATGTTTATCAAACAAATTATTTCTCAACTCTTTGAATCTACGGATGAGTTTTCCAGCTTCTCTCTCTCTGGTTTCAATCGTGGAATTGGTATCTATTCGTTTCTTCCACTCTTCCCTGTCTTGTGCGGCTCTTTTGAAGGCTGCATATGATGAGCAGCGCACGTCCACCAGCTTATTCGGGGTTAAACAGGGACGATCACGCGCTTTTGGGACCAAAATGTAAAAAAATACACCATTTAATATATCTGCGATATAAACATGTTGTTTTGAATGTAGTGTTTGATTCAATTCATCACGCATTCTGACTTCACCGACATCTTAATATATGTGTCATATATATTAAGAAGTCGGTGACGTCGGGAGGCCCTGAGAAAAAAAAAATCCCTCAGGCTCTATATCATCTTTGGAGATGCTGGGTGGTGTGTATTTATAGGGAAAGGAAGGAAAGGAATTTCTGGTAAGGAATAGGGTATGAGTGTCCAGAAGTGGCGGACGTATAAATCCATCCCTTCCACTGCGGTGCAAGGTGATGGGCCGAGAGAGTCCGGTTGGAGAGTTTAAACCAACCTCGTCCAGTCTACCCCGATCGGGTTCGGCACGCAAAAGATGGACAAACGGATCCGCCGCCAAGACCTAGACGAACCTCACCCCATGAACCCGGGCATCCCTGCTAAGTCTAAGTTGGTTATCCAATATGTAATGCCTCCAAAAACTGATTTTCTTTTAATAATTAGGAATTTGGCTGTCAGTTTTATCACGCAGTTTACGTTAACGTACGTCATTTCTCTGCCAGGCTTATGCATCAACGTCAAACACCAGGATTGGTATCATAACTGTGTGTGTCATGACTGCTAGTGTCGTTTCCTTTGTCTACATCTAGATATTAGTGACTACCGCATTCAGTCCTCCATTAATTGTATTGCCTGCATACACCCTTCTGTCATCGTCAGCCTTCCCGTCTCTCCCTTGCAAACATCCTAAGTACCGACATAAACTCATCAACGTGGTCCTAGGATTAACCATTCACAACTTGTTCAGTTACCTAACTGACAACTATAAACGTGCATATACGGGAAGTTTATTTTAAAATTAATAAACTTACATCTTCACACGGAGCTCTTGCACAGTGAAATCGAAAACTTTATAATATTGGTTTGATAGGCATAACTTCATGTGATTTTAAATCGGTATCCCGAGCACGGTTTCACTGTTGACTGCCGAACCGATATTGACCGCGAATAAATTAGAAATCGATATATGCTGGAAACTCGTAGGTATCTTCTTATAAATGACACTCCGAAATGTCAAACGCCAAACAATTACATAAAAATATTAATAAATATGCAGTGTTGAATTGAAATACTAACCTATATATGCATTGACAGTCCGTATTTACTTTTTGATACTAAACCGGAGTTATTGGGGTCCTTAGTCGTATTTCAACCACTTTCGATTCTCAAACATCAAACAGAATAAATTGGGTGATTTTAATTGAATTATTTAAGCCTGTGGATCGCGTATACGACTGATTTTAATTCTAAGCCAATAATTTTGATTAATTTAGAAAACTAAATCTTATCCCTCCAAACAATTGTTTAAGGAAACCGATAGTTATAGTTAAAGAGACCTATAGTTTTCAATGCCTTAAATTTATTTACATAGAAAGATAGTTAATTATGTCAATTATGAACTTTCCACTGATGATAGTGAATGATAAAGTGTGACATATTAAGGGTGTTATCTTAATTAATTTATTTTTTACAATATATGAAAGGGGATGGGGGAGGAGAAACATAGGATTAGGATTAAGAGGTAAAGGACGAAAGTTTAAGGGATTAAACTTTCTAGTTTAACACCCAATGTAATAGGTATAAATATCCGTATAAAACTGCAACAGAGCACTCTAGCGGTCAGAACGGTCTCTATCAGTCATTTTGAGATTATTTTGTCTTCAAAAAGTTTCTTTAAAATCCGAAAGATGCCACTAGAAAAATAAATGTTGGTTAGTGAGTTTTCGTTTTCTGTTAGGTAAAGTCGAGTTAAAACTATCAATGTGGTAATAATTTAAGATAAATGAATGTGTGGATCTATAGATAAATGAGTTCTGTTTGGAGTTGACCTTGCGAAGAAGGAGATTAAAAGTAAGTGACTGTCTGCATTTGCGACTTGGAACATGGAATGATAGACGTTGAAGAAGATCAGGACTATCTATTAAGTTATGTGTAATTTTAATTAACATTACCGAATCTGCTATATTTCTTTGGCAAGTTAACGTCTGTATATTGAAAAACTTTGCAGAGTCTTCAATACTAACATGAGATCGAAAAGAGCGGAAGTTAAGGTACCTTCAAAATTTATATTGAACACTTTCATGTGTATTGCATATCCTGGGTTCCACACTTGAGATGCATATTCACGGATACTACGAATGTATGAGAAGTATACTATTTTGAAAGTAATAATATCTTTGAATTGTTTACAAGAACGGATTTTGAAACCAAGCATTGAAGATGCGTCAGTGATTAAAATGTCGATTTGTTTATTGAAATTCGGTTTACCATCACGTATAACCCCAAGGTCCAAAATCTCTGATTTGATAGATAAATAATGATTCGTGGATAAATATGTTTTTATTTCTGGTGAAGCACACAAAGCACTTAGATATATTTATTTCCAGACAATGGGTATTACAATTCATGTTCAAACGTTGCAAATCATCTTGCAGCTTCTGACAGTCCTCGATTGAGTTTATAGGTGAAAAAATTTTCATGTTATCAGGATGGTCTGCGAGTTAAAAAAATAGTTACCAACGTCGTTGATTTAGATATTAAATAATAATGGTCCCAACGGGCTGCCTTGAGGAACTCCCGATGTAAAAGCAACAGAATCGGGTTTAAATCCAGCAACCAGTACTGTTTAACCACGGTTGGAGATATAAGAAGAGAGCCAACGATAAAGATTGCCGTGAATACCAATCTTTAAAATCATGGTCGACAAGGTTGAGGGATCGACCTTATCAAACGCCTTACTTTAATCGGTATAGACAGTGTCCACTTGTATTCTGTTATCCAGATTATCCTTAGTTAATATGTTGTTAATTGCATTTATTCAGTCACTCTTTTTAAATCCCTAATTTATAAATACCTAAAATCTTCACATTAACCATAGAAACAAATAAAAAAAATCAATATTATACCCACGCACAGGCATTGCCTTTGTGGGATTTTTTTTGTTCGTATATTTTTTGTATTAAGCTTTTTATATACGTTTCATTATTTTATGTATCTATTATATGTATTGCATCAAAAATTTTCAATAAAAAAACTTAAAAATAAAACGAACTACATTATCCAAATAAATGCGTATATTGTCAAAATTTATACATCGTCGGTCGGAAGATCGCTCATAAATATTGATAACTGACCATAGATGACAGATTCAATCTATATATAGGATTTTATCAACCAACGCTAGACCTCTGGGAGATATTCAGAACTTATTGTGCATATATAAATAGGTAATTCCATGACGAGCAATAAAAAAAACTTTTCAAAAACGTCTTTATTCGAAAATATGTTTGATACCTTGAGTTTTCTTTTCTTCTGTCGAGTTGAAAGGGGGATAGTAAACCGATCACTGCAACTGAAGATAGATTAGATCGAAGCATGAATGCATACGTATAGGCGCTTCCTCAAAATCGACGCAATTAATTCAATCATTTTTAAATCAAATTTTAGACGCATTGGCTCTTTTCCAAAAAAATATTAATTGATTTTGAAAGACTGTCCTTTTATCTAGTAAAGCTATGTTTTCAATTTTGAGAAAATATGTTTATTTTTAGTACAATAAGGTTTTACCGTAGTGTTAAAAATTGGAAATACTATTAGAGACATCTATGGTATGGCCACTGTAGTTAATTGATTTATGTCATTGATTTTAATTACCTATTAGCAACTTAATGTTCAGCGCTGCCGTTAGAGGTCTCCAAAGTACCGACGCTGCTTACCGACACCTTGTGTTGTTTCTTTGCAGGGTAATTTCCATGTTTTTATTGGTATAAAAGTCTGGTTTCCTTAAAACACTCTCTCTTGCATTAACCAAGCCCAAGTGGAAAGTTTTTTTTTTTTTTAAGAAAAACAAACATTCCCGGGTTACGAATAACCCAACGATGTTTGAAAATCTCCTACTACCACCACAGAAGGCTGAAAATGTTGCTTGTGTTGTGATGGAAGACTTAGCCAGCTGAGGAATCGAACACGCGACGCTCGGGTGGGACCCAAACGCTATGGCCACTCAACCACTGACCGGTCAAAAGTTCTTTATACATTAAGTTGGGACCGGGCCATAGCTAAAGTTTTTTATAAAGTGTTGAGCAAATATAGTTAAAAGTTTATTGTAAATATAAACAACTCAAGATTCAAAAGTGTTTACAATATAAAAAGTCCATTATACCCAATCATGAAAAAAAGTTAATAACACGTAGGTCGTTGGCAATTTGTTAAATTTTCAAACTAAATTTTGTATTATTCAAATCATATAATCATGCAGTAAAATAAATCAATAAATTATCTGGGAAAGCTATGTTTCAAAATTTTGATTTTAGTTTAAATAAAATCATAAAAAAAAGATCCTCGCACGTGTTTGTGCCGAAAATACATAAGTTTGTCTATTTATTTACTAACATATTTAAGATTTTTTTTACATTCTTATTTTGCTTATTGAAAAATTATGAATACTTATGATCAACAAAATAATTACGAAAAGTACACAATTTTAATAATAGTTTTATCATCACGCCTTTCAGCACTTTTGAATGTAGGTATAAAATATATTATAAATGAGTTATTATTTTAAAAAGCTGGAACGGAGAATAGTTAATCTTTCTCATTGGAACCGCCATGTATGATCGTACTCTGATCTGGTTAATGGCCCTTAAGAGAAAAGTTCTTCATCGAATGGCGTAAAAATTATTTAAATTAATCCGGTAGTGGATCGCAATGAACAAGTATTTTTAACACCTTTACCATAGGTCACCTTGAGTAATTCGCTACGTTTGGCGAATTAGCAGGGGTGCCCGGATTCATGGGAAGAGGTTTTTCCAGATCAAAGCGCATGCCCACAAGCTACATGGCGGGAGAGTAATACTATTTGACCTCTCCAGCCGGACTCATCGCCTTGCACTGCAGTTGAAGGGATGGATTCATACGTCCATCACTCCTAGATACATTGACCCTCAGATCCCCCCCCCCCTCCCCCATTCCTCAAAACCTTACCTTACCAGAACTTTTTTTCCTTCCCTTCCTAAAAATACTCGCCAAACAGCATCATCACAGGCCCTATTTGGCACAATTTTTTTCAAAGCTTCTTCTGTGGAACAAAAACTAAAAAACAAAGGTTTATCACTTTTTGTCAATTTTTGAACGTTTTAGAAAGTTGCAGAAATCTCAACCCTAAATTTCATCGTTCGCGACGCTTGTTGTGGTATTGTTTTTCGCTCAAACTTTAAGTGGAATCTTGTTTGTGAATCCCATTGTGTTTCCCATCTACTCGAAAAAACCTCGCGACCTGGCATTTTTCTCTATGGTGGATTTCAGAACTAACGCCTTTGTTTTAAAAAATCAGTTCTTGAAGTAAAACGATCGATAATACGATAATTATTGAAATATATACAATTTGTTGGTACGTACTCGTGCTTTTTTTTTTTTTTACTTGTACTCCACACAGGAGGCGCTGAGGAAAATAATTTTCCTCGGGGCCTATGTCATCTTTGGGGATGCTGTGTGGAGGGTTTTTTTAGGAAAAGGAAGGAGAGGAGAGTTCTGGGAAGGAAAAGGGTTTAAGGGGTGGGTAGAAATCTGGGGTTCAGTGTGTCTTGGTCATCCGCCTCCAAGACCTAGACAAACCTCACCCCATGAACCCGGGCACCCCTGCTAAATCACCAAACGTAGCGAACCACTCGGGGTGACCTATGGCAGAGGGGTTGGTTATCCAATAAAGGTTCCCCGGGCGGCGGTACCCATTCCCGCCTCCCAAATTGAGTGCTTATTCAAATAGTTTTATATTATAATTGTTAGTTAAAGATCATCTCTTAACCCTAAGAATAAAGAGTTTTTTTTTTGTTATTTAAGTAGCTATTTTAGTATACGTTAAAATAATATCACCTGAAGGGTGCATTACAAAGCAATGTTAACTTAATATTATCAAAAAAAATACTCGTAATTATGAACCCGAATAATGTTCGAGCACTTGTATTACCCACAAAGATGTAGGGGGAAAACGCTATAAAACAAATAAATAATAATAGAACGTCGGTCGGTCTTAACGTCCTACTGAGAAAAAGGTTCAGATTTATGGGACAAAACGAAAAAATGACCAAGATAAATGGATCAAAATTTGAAGATAAAAAAATAAAGATACATGTTTAATCATAATTTATTTATTTATTTGTTTGTTTACGCCTTGGTGGCTTTTACATATAAAATAAATTGTACAGGAGCATTATAACAAGTATGCAGTATCATAAGTATATAGTACATAAAACGATAAACAGAGCTAGAAAGATATAAGTAGGCCTAACGTAAGTAGGTATCAGTATTCGAGTAATTGTTTACAAAGGAGTTCAACCAGCGGATTCGTATTTGGGCTCACGCTACATTAGATTCAATAATTATTGTCACAATATCACACAAAATGTGATTCCAAATATACTCGAAGCATACCGGTATTGCAGTGGTGTAAAACATTTTTAACGATTAATATAAAAGTAGGTAATTTTCTTGTAATTATTTTTTTTTTAGTTTATTTTTTTTTTTTAGTTATTATTTTTTTTTTGCCATCATAAATGTACGTATGTTTGTTATTATTATGAAAAAGAAAAATAAATTAAAGGTACACAGTAATTACATATATAAATAAGTAAGTAGGTACAATGCATGTAGTTATCATGCATGTAATTAGAGAGCAGTGGGTATTAAGTTTGTTACTGTTAACAATGTGATACATTTAAGGATTTTTACGTTAGTTTGTTATTATCAGGAAAAAAATAAAATAAAAGGTACACAGCAATTACATATATGTATAAAGAAGTAAGTAGGTACTATGAAAGTAGTTACAGAGCAATGGGTATTAAATTTGTTACTGTTAAAAATCTGTATCATTTAAGGATTTTTGCATCAGCATACATATACGCTTTTTGAAGGAAGCAATGTTTTTATAAAAAAAATATATCGACAGAGCAAGTTTCATTCCCCACACGATGCAATCTCTGAAGACAAGAGTTAAACATAAAATTAGTGCGAGAAGCAACTACGTTAAATGGATCATGGAGTCTGGTATTGTAATTGTTAGGTACTTGATAATTTATCATGTTCACAAGTTCAAGGCTATCCAAATATCCGTTGATAATTTTAAATAACAATAAAACATCACAGATTTTTCTTCGCTGTGACAATTCGGGTAATTTAAGCAATTGCATTAAATAATTATAATTTTAATTTTTTATTGGAATTTTTAATTTGTAATTTTTATGCCTTAAAAATTTATGTTGTACTCTTTCAATTTTGTGTGAATGTACATTGTATAATGGCGACCAGAGAGAGGAATTATACTCAAGAATGCTTCTGACTAGTCTCATGTATAGGATTTTGAGTGTATTAGTATGCATTAGATCTTTGGACGATCTTAACACAAAACCGAGACATTTAAGTGCTTTATTCGTGATTGCATCAATGTGGGGGACGAATGTCATCTTGTTATCAAAAACGACACCCAGATCATTTATTAATGTTACTGTAGAAAGATTCACTTTGTTATTGTGATATTGAAAGAGTATTGGATTTTTATTTCGATAAAAACTTATAGATTGACATTTGTTAATGTTTAGAAATAAATCATTTATGTTACACCAATTATATAATCGATCCAAGTTGTTTTGCAATACAAGACAGTCCATTAAATTTCTTATAATAGTGTATATTTTCAAGTCATCAGCAAACAATAGGAAATGGATACCTTCAAATATTGTAACAATGTCATTGATAAATAGCAAAAAAAGAATAGGACCTAGATGAGAACCTTAATGCACCCCACTTGAAGCTTAAATTTCGTTTGAAAAATGGTTAGATAGTTTAACGTATAGTTATCTAGATGTTAAATAGGTCTCAAACCATTTTAGTAGATTTCCTTTTATCCCATATACTTTTAGTTTGTATAATAAGATTTTTTGGGAAACTTTGTCGAATGCTTTGCTGAAATCTGTATAAACTGCATCCGTTTGCAATTTTGAATTTAGATTGTCTGAAATATGTTTTTCGTATATAATTAAATTTGTAAGTGTAGATCTTCCGGATATGAATCCATGTTGGTGGGGGGAAATGATTTTACGAGCCTGTAACATAAATTTTGATAGAACTACGGATTCAAACAATTTAGGTATCGCTGATTGTATGCAAATAGGTCTGTAGTTAGAAGCTTTTATCACCCGTTTTATAGATGGGACTAAGGATACTGATCTTCCATTTTTGAGGGAAAAGGCCTGATGCTA
Organism: Limnephilus rhombicus; assembly: GCA_929108145.2. Taxonomy (NCBI): domain Eukaryota; kingdom Metazoa; phylum Arthropoda; class Insecta; order Trichoptera; family Limnephilidae; genus Limnephilus; species Limnephilus rhombicus. Next base: position 41,768,082 of record OV815278.1, read on the forward strand.
ATGATGATGCTAATAATAATGATTCTAATTATATATTGAATATATTGGTTAAATGGCCTTTTAAGCTAGATACACAGTTTTTTAAATAAATTGCTGGTATGGTCTCTGGGCCAGCGGATTTCTGACTATCTAATAGTGTAATTTTACGCTGAACATCGATTTCATCAATAACAAGGCCGTTGAAATCAATAGAAATATTAGAGTTGAATTAAGGTATTTGGATATTAGATGAGTTTACATCATATACTTTGCCAAAGCATTCGGCAAATAAGTCAGTAATTCCTTGAGGTGTTTCAGCAATTTTACCATTGTAGTATATGATGGACAGAATACCAGATTCATTACTATTAAGATTGTTTGCAAATTTGAATAAATTTTGAGGTTTATTTTGTAACGATTTCTCAATATTTTCCAGGTATTCTTTGTAACAAGAGATCGATATGTTTTTCACCTTTTTGCATAAATTAGAAAAAAGTAGATAGTCATTTGAGCTCGAGATATTTTGAATGTTTTATATGCAAGTTTTTTTGACTGGATAGTACAAATTAGCTCTTTGCTAAACCATTTGGGGTAATTAGATGTCCCACATTTTGTAATAGGGACGTATAGTTCAATTGATTTGTTAATTATGCAGTAAAACGATTATATTATATCATTGATGTTATTACAATTACTAATGAAGTTCCAGTATGATTTAGCGAGAAACTCGTTAATCTTAGGATAATCAGCTTTATAAAAATTTGATTTTTCTTTAAAAGACTCTAAATTTAAATTTTGTAGAGATATATGCTTAACAAAAAGTGGTGGGTGGTAGTTATCAATTGTTGAAACATTGTCATTTGCATGTTGTACACTTATATTGCTGGAATCGCTAAAAATTAAGTCTAATAGATTATTGTTGCAGTTATATATAAAGTTTACTTGTCTAAGATTTAGGAAACATGACATTCCTATGAGTTCACGAGAACCATTATTGGACGTGAAATTTGTGCGAGTATTATTGTTGTTAATATCCCTATGAACAGTAGGTTGGTTAAAATCACCTGTAAGGATAAATTTAGCGTCTGGATATTTTCTTCGCAATATTTCTATTTCTTGACAGTAACTAGTATATAGCTGGACATCAGATGAGGGTGGAATGTACGCACAACCAACTATAATTTTTTCACTTTTGTTTGTCACTATAACAAATAGTTGTTCCACGTTGATATTTGCATATTTGAGTTTTCTTGAGGTTAATTTAGTGTTAATAGAAATTAGACAGCCACCTCCCCTACGTTTGTTGCTAGTATTAGTATCGCGGTCCATTCAATAGGTGTTATGGGAGTGAAATCCTAATACCCCGGTTTGAAGGTTCACACGTTATTTGATCGATTTATGTATGAATAAATGAGACTTCTCACATTAAGCAGATTATGTTAACAATATGCGACACGATTATAATTATTATTGATAAATTAAACAATTTAACTTTGTTTGAACCACTTTTATACTTGAGTAAATCCGACCGGTTTCAGAACGAACGTTTCTTCTTCAGGGCAAATGTATACTGATTTGACAGTTTTGAAATATGGATCGAAATAATAAATAAAATTAAATAGTTTCGTTTATCTATAACGGATAACCACAAAGTCATAGCTAGATTAAAAAATATAATAATTATTGTTTATTGCAGTATTTTAAATAGGTGCATAGTTATCTATGTCCTAATACAATCCTTGTATATACATACACTTAAAATAACACATATTTACCAAATCAATTAAATATCTTCGCAATTTATTTATAAATGCCTTCATGCTCTCTTCCAATTGTATTTCTTCTGGTAATTCTACAAATATCTTCAATGCTCCGTACATCAATGACTTTGGACTCTGTTTTTTTCCTGAAGGGGAGTCTTAGTTCATTTCTTTTCCTCGTCTCATGTGTATGTTTGCTTTGTAGTTTATCATTTTTTCTTAGGAATTCAATATACGTATGGCCATTGATTATTTTGTAGATTAACGATATAGCATTGAAGTAAATAATTTGTTTAAATGACAAGATATTAAACTCCTTCAACATTCTCTTGACTGAGGTTTACCTATTTTTCTTCAATACAGGGTGTTAAGGGACGTACTTGACTTACTTATAGTTCTCATAGCTCTGTTTTGTAGAATTGTCATTTGTTTCATTAATCCGTAGTTGGCTAAGAATCGAATGCTTCTACAGTAATTTATGTGTGGTACAATGATTGATGATGATAAAAAATGACGTTAAAATACTGGTCGTTACCCTGATGTATAGCAGTGAGGCATAGAACTGGCAGAAGAAGGATGAAAGTATGCTGACCCATGTGGAAATGAGATCATTGTGTGTGGAAATGTTTGTGTGTCTGAGAAATGTGGAAATTTGCAAAAGATGATGAGATTTGAAAGGTCGGTGTAAGCGTAATGTTAAGTTAAGAGTAAAATTAAGAAAGGATGAATAAAGCTTAGATGATGTGGGCATGTATAGCGAAATAACGAAGAAAGGAGTGTAAGAAGAATATGTCGGGACGCCTGAAGAAGATATCGGCACCAGATTTAAATGTCCGGGTTAAATTTTCCCCACAGGAAAAACTAAACCCTTTCACACACTTCCTCAAATGATCATCTAGTCAATCCACGCTATGCAATTGCACTATAAATTCAAAACAATACAAGAACAACATGTCAACCTACCAGAGACCAAATGGGAAAATAATTCACCGACTCCAGATATTTTCATATCAGAGGGTTCGGCTCTGTGGAACTCCTAATTGGACGTATAAATCCTACTGATCCCTCAATATAATCATTTAAAAAATCTTTCTTATTTAAAATTACTGATTTTTGCATTTTAATATAGAAATACTTTGATGTATCTAAAAAGCCTAAATTTTGAATGAGAGAGCTTGGTATAATGCCAATAGCCGAAATAACAAATGGTAATATTTTTATAGTCTGAGAATGCCAAATTCTTTTAATCTCATTTCCGAAATCTCTATATTTTCTTATTTTTTCAAAAACAGATTTTTGAATATTACAGGAAGTTGGAATAGCTACATCAATGATATGTGTAATTTTATTTTATTTTGTCATGTAAAACTATATCAGGTCTATTATGACTAATTGTTCTGTCTGTTAGTATAATTTTATCATAATATATTTTATAAAATTTATTTTCTAAAAATGAATTTGGTTCATATTCATAATATGGTACTATATATTACGGCAGTCATTCAATTTATGTTTAATTACCAAACTTTGGTGAATTATTTTTAAAACCTGATTATGCCTAAATGTATACTCGGACGGCGAGAATACAGAACATCCAGACAGAATATATTCTATAGTTTCCGTAAAAGCCAAACATTTTCTACATAAGAAAATGTTTGGCTTTTACGGAAACTATAGAATATATTCTGTCTGGATGTTCTGTATTCTCGCCGTCCGTTTCCGTAAAAGCCAAACATTTTCTACATAAATCATCATTTATTATTATTAATAAGAATTATTATTTATTTCTTTTATACAGCACAATCAAGTAAAATAAATACTTGAGTGTCTAGAATAACAGAAAACAGAAAACAATAGGGTATATATGAGAGGATGTACGAATGTGATGCAAGGAGTGTCTGCCAAGACAGAGTAATTTAGCGGTCCGTCCTCTTTGCCTTCCCCTGCGGAGAAATGGCGTGATGGTTAGGGAACGTACGCACACTACGTGACACGTTTAGGGGGGGGGGGGGGTCATCAAAATGTCACGCTTGGTACGAATGAGCGGCGGCGGGCTTAAACAAACTATAATCTAAGATGGATATTAGCAAGCTACAAACATACAACCGATTGCAAGTGCAGGGTAATTAATAATGCCTGCGGAAAATATTTGCGCTCCCTTGTTATTACAGCGCTTCGCCGGTGATCTCATTATACTTGTATCTATGTATATTATATTGATTTTATTTCTGAAAAACACCAAAAAGAGGTCAAAGAATATTGTAAGTCTCAACCCCTCCGAATTTTCGAGAATATTAGCTTTTGGTGTCTTAAACGAAATGACATTTTACGAAATCTTTTAGTTATAACCGCTTCACAATTAAAGCTCTATAACTGAAACATTTCTGAACGTAGCCGAATAGTAAAAACTGTTTTAGACAGGTTAAAAAATAAGCTTTCCAATTATTATGTTACAAATAAATATTAATATTTGTAAATATTAAAATTTAGAATGCAAACATTAAAAAAATGTGAAAATGACTCACGTGATGTTTTTATGTGAAAACGGTACTAAAATCACAGATTATGTAAACAACAATACTTATTCTATTTTATAAATGTGTAATAAACACTTTTGTCACCTCATTTTTTTATCATTTCATATAAAAATATTTAATAGAAATTAACAATGTCGGGCGCCCGTAGGAAATTTGGCGGGATAAATTATGTGTCAGACTGCGCGTCTGACAGAATGTTATTTTTATGTATTTCTATGGACAACTTGAATAGAGATGTGCAGCATGATTCACTATCGACCTTTCACTTTTTATTTTACGGATGTAACTAAAACAATAACGGAGTTATAACGGTTTCTATGGAGACACACGCGCTGACGTGTAAACACGCTTATACTTGACTGCAGTCGTATTTTTAACGCATATATCTGCTTACGTTTCGGAGGGGTTAAAACTTTTCAAGTGTTTGTTCACATAAGAAAAATCATCAAATACTCTAAAGAGCAGTAAGTAGGTACCTACTCACTATTTCGAATTGCCAGATCAGAATTAAATTAATAGATAATTTATTTATACAATTAATGACCTAAGGATCACTTTAGGTTATTTTCGTAGCAAGTGAAAGATTAATAAATATATTAGGTTGCGAAATTGATGAAGTGCCTTCCACGTATTGACTGTGCTAATATTACTCTTCTATTATAAGAACGCCTCTCCGAAGCTGTTGAATAAATTGCTCCGTCAAAAATGAGAAATCCATTTTGGTTACGAAAACATCTCTTGGAAAACCTCAATATGGTAGTTTTAGTTCACGTGAGTTGCCAGTCTAGACATTACCCTCTATAGAGTCTATAGATTCTAGACAATGCAATTTTTCGCTCCAATAGGCCACTTGCATCACATTTAAAAAAAAATTCCGGCTTAGGCAAATATTCTCAGACATCATTTTTTTCAATCGTATTTTTGAAACCCTGGCGATTTTTTCAAAATTTCAATCCGATAAATCAGACCATTTTTTATAAACCGGAAAGACGGGACAAAATTTTATTGGTGTGAAAAAACGATAATTACATAGCCGAAAATTATTTTTAAAAAATGGCGTTTTCCACACGAATAATGGCACACGAGAATAAAACGAGGCATATCAAAAACATTACATCTCATAAATATTTTTTTCCTTGATCCATCTTATTGATCATAAATCATTATAGTGTTCAACTTCTGTATTACTAAATCCAATGTAATATACTTGTACTTGTAGATTATAATAATAATAAAAATATTATAAAATTTGATTTTGTTAAAATCAACACCATTACCATTATACCTCTATAACACACGCAGACAGCATATTGTACGGGGTTCTCTTCACAACATCTGTCAAAAAGTCAAATCAAATGATAAGTTTGCAAAGAACAAACAATAAATCTAGTGAACGTTAAATGTCAAATTCAAAAATTCGTATGAAATCAAAGTGTTCCCATATGAAAAAAATAAGTCAGTGTGGAATTTTACAAAATTAATAGGAACATTTTCGGAGGAGGGGCATTTAAAAAAAAAGCAGTACATTTTTAAAAAAATTTACCAACATTTTCGTAATCCTAGTAAAAAAATCTATCAACACGATTCTTTCGAAGTCGTAATGAAATCCATGCAAGTGGCCTATTCAGTAAGGTTTTTCTCTCATGTTATTCCACAAGACACGGAGGAACACGGTTAAGCGGATAATTCGAGGTTCAGCAGAGCTCCTTTCTGTTTGAAGGAATAATCACGTGATTACAGTTTAGCTAGATTGGAACAAGATAAGCCAATGCTTAAATGGGTTTTGTCGTTTAGTTTTAAATGAATGATGTAATCATTTATTTTTATCACTTGATTTAAAATAAATTAAGTAATAAATTTACCAACAATGGGTGCAAGAATATTGTGTTTCGGCACCGTGACACAGAGCAGTTATAAGTAAGAATCGTTGTAGAATGCGGGTAATATGGAAGTTGGGATGAGATAAGACGGAAGATTCCAGAAAGATTTATAATAGTGAATTAAGCAAGGAGTGAGTGAGCCAGTAGAGATCAAATATCACCATTTCTGTCCATCCCTGTATGGAAATTACATCACGGTGAGTTGTAAAATGGTTGTAGTAAAAAATCATGTATTTTTTTCAATACCTCAGTTTTTGGTTGAAGATTATTGTGCATAAAGATTGTTGAGAAAATAAAATTTTCGTTAGGACTCTTTAGTACTGGAAAACTTATAAGAAATGACCTTTAAAAACTTACAAGTTCTTAATTGCTTACATTTTTACAATTAGTTATTTAAAATGTCGCGGGCTTTGACAGTGAAGGTGAAACGTTTTTGGCTTTATGGATAAGACTGTCTGAAAAGATAAATATGAAACAAACCACACTTTAATACAAATAAAATATTCTAATTATTTTAAGTGAAACTATGCAAAAATCGTCAATTTCAATTTACCAACAAGGAAGGACGTTGTCTCGACCACGGTTCGTTGTATTATCACGTTGTTCATTCAAATCGACTTCAATAATAACACAAAGAGAGTTATGATTTATTTTCTAATCCTAGCCTTGTTGAACAGGAAGAGCGTCTCAGCTGCATGCTGCAACACCTCTCAATATTTCCAATAATTATTAATTATGAATATCTTATGAACGGAAGTAACGCTTCCAATAAAGCGAGACATCAAAGATAGTTAGTTTTCGCCACGTCCCGCAAACGTAAACAAATCACTTTGTTATTAAAACGCAAGGAAACGGATATCAAAAAAATAATAATCATTTCTAAGAAAATTAAACGCAACCAGTGGCGGTTTTCTTTAATGTGGCAATGAACTGCCAACCAGTACTAGAGAAGAAAAAGGAAAATGTGAATTATAATATGCACCTACAGAAAACACTTTACACACAAATTCCGTACCCGTCAGAAAATCTGTTCATAGGAGCGGAATCCAGAAAGCACCTATGGACAAACTTTCCCGTAGAATATTTCATGCTTAGAATTTTGTAGATTTAAATTTTGTTTTTTTTTTTCTATAATTGAAAAACTGCGCATCTTTACACCTGAATCGCCTAGTGAGATGAACGGTTAACGATTTTCTTGTATTATACCATTCTTTTGAATAATCAATAATAATAAAATAAAAATATTTTAGTAATTTGTACATTTAAGTTTACAAATTTCTAATTAATTATAATATTTCATATTTACTATATTTTTCCTAGTTTTATGTCGCTCTTAAAATACATCTTGAACTTTCCAATTGGTGTGAACTTTAAAGTTTCTGGTAGTGTGTTAGATAACTTAATTCCCTTGTACAGTAAACTGTTCTGCGTATTTCCTTTGTCCTTCTTTTGTAGCCTAATTTCCTTGCACGTCCTTGTGTTATGTACATCTGTGAATGTCCTTGTTGTATACAATTTTTTTTGAGAAGTATTTTGGTAAGATGTTGTTCAATATTTTGTGTATAAATACCATCGTATTCAAGGTCAGCATCTATTTCACGGTTAACCAATTTAGTTCCTTTAACATTTGACTTATTTTTGAAAATCTATTTCGTCGAAGTATTATTCTCATTGCCCTGTTTTGGAGAATTTGTAACTTATTTTGTTCTCTTTCGTTACATAGGAAAAGGATACTTAAGCAGTAGTTGAAGTGTGGAGCAATAATTGAATTGTAAATGGTGATTGTAGTTTTACTAGAATTTTTTTGCCGAATTCTTCAAAAAAAAAAAAATTACATAATTTTTAATTTTTTAAAAATTTTATTTGAACCATTATGTTACTTTTAAGTTCTGCAAGTTCTGTTAGTTTTTTTTTTCAAACTGTGGTTAGACCACTTTGAATTTAATAATTACATGGCAAAATTGATAAATAACATTTTTATATTTGATTTAAATTAAATTTTTAAAAAAATAATGGAGTTCTACGAATTAAACACAAAAAATTAATAAATAAACATTTTGTCTCTTAAAGTAAAAGGTACGTCCCTCTTTAATCTCGAGAACCAAAAAACGCGTATATTGTCGCGGCGCGCTCCTTCCACTAGCATAATTTACCGTATATATATTGTGCGACAGCCGAAATTTTATAAAATTCGCCAGTTGTCCATTTCAAATAATGTCATAATGTCTACGTCTCGGATGACAGCAATGCACAATAAAATAAAACTAATTAATAATAATTGGATGCACAAAACATTAATTTAACTTCACCATTTCCATTTAGTAAAAAATATTGTTGAGGTTTTTATCACTTTTCCTTCATTTTTACAATTTTTTTTGTTGCATTTGCAAATAATGTAAAGGTTAGATAGATTTTTATATGAATGGAGATTAAAGTATTTTATTCTTAACGTAATGAGTAAAACATGAAATTGTAATATTATAATTAAATTAATACACTATTAGCTAAACTCGATCAAAAATTTGAAAACAGAAAAATCAGAAAAAATACGGTCACACCGCGGACACGTAAAGATAGCAGCCAATAATAAAAATGTGTGTTAAGAAAATGAAGATAATGTTGGTAGTTCTTAATCGAAGTGTGATACAGTTAAATATGACCGAATTGGATATGGACGCTCCGGTAGGGCGTAAGTCCTGAGTTTGTGTCCTAGATGTGACCTATCTTTTTCTGATTTTTCTGTTTTCAGATTTTCGATTGAGTTTCGCTAATAATAAATTCATTTGATTTTTTTTTCCTCCTCTGTTAACATTGATTGGACCCCCATTAAGAATGACCACAAACCGCCATTGAACGTAACCAATCACACCCATCACCAATTTCCTACCCAGCATGAGTGGCAAATAATATTTAGATGTTGGATATTTAGAATTTAGACTACGACATGGCCTGTCTGGAGTAACATTATTAGAATGCAGTTCTGCTGTGGTCCTGGCAGCCTGGCAGCTTCCAATGCAGATGTCTGTTACTTGGGATCACTCCTAAATTAGCTGCACCAACTTCACTGGTGCGTAGTGTTCGAGATTATTACAAAAGCAGGGTTGAATCTGCTAACCAAAAACTTACAAATGTGAAGGAAAGATGTTTATAGTAGTGAAACGAAGTTTTTTTTAAACAATATATCTTATAGGGATTATCGCATGAGTATTGAGTGGAGCATCATAAAAAAATAATAACAGTTATAATTATTGTACAAAGAATAAGAAACCCATAACCCGATATCAAAAATACTGTATGTGGTCATATAAAATACTAAAAACTTATATATTTATCATTTCCATTCTGAAAGACTTTTCTGCTGCAACATTTATTATCCCTTTCAAATCCCTGTTAAGGGCGTTTAACCAGCCAGCGGCCGAAAATACACATTTCGTCGGAAGATGTTGAACAGAGCGGTTCCAATGAGAAAGATTAATTATTCTCCGTACCAACTTTTTAAAATTATAACTCAATATCGATTTTATTTCATTCCAAATTTGTTTTAATTTATACCTAAATACAAAAATGCTGAAAAGCGTGATGAAAAAACTATTAAAATTATGTACTTTTGTAATTATTTTTTGATCATAAGTATTTATCATTTTTCAATAATGTCTAAGCAAAATGTAAAAAAATCTGGAACATGTTAGTTTGTAAGTGCGCAAATAAATACACAAACGGACCAATTTTCGTCAAGAAACACATGTACGTATATATTTTTTAAGGATTTTATTTAACCTAAAATTAAAATTCTGAAACATGCGTTTAACAGATAATGTATTGATTTGTACTGCATGATTATATGATTTGAAATGAGTGTTGTATAATACAAAATCTTTTTTGAAAATTTAACAAATCTGCCAACAACCTATGGTATAACCTTACTATACTAAAAATAAACATTTTTTATGAAAATTTTAAACAAGCGTTTTTTGGATAAAAGAACAGTCTTTCGAAATCAATATATTTCTTTGTAGAAAAGAGTCAATACGTCTAAAATCTGATTTAAAAATGAAATATTTCTGGTTTTCTCTGGTAATACCCTCTTAATCTAATGCTGCGTATAAACAGTATATTCGCAACTTCAAATGTGTGTATTTTTTTCTTAACCCCACCGTGGTGAATCTGACGCATTTTTTCACTCGGCTACCAGACAATCAAGCTGATATGTTAAAGGTTTCCGTTTCAAGTAATAAAAATATTAAAAAGTTATTGTTTTATTATAACGTCACATTACAAAGTATCTGCTTCATATGAATAAAAATCCTTTTGTAAAAATGCTGAAGGATGCTGACTATCCGAATAATAAAAATCGAAAGCATTGATTGGTTTGCCTTTCGACATGGAGAAATTTTCTCCTGCAGAGCTTCTTCCGTATCTTTGTGAAAGTAATAATTCATATTCCACTCCCTTCACCAACAGTACAGTAGTACAGTACAGTACCCCAGTTGGAGATACTATAAAAAAAAATTCCCACGGCGCTTTTCATCTTTTTATTTTTTTGTGAGAAATATAAAATTTTTTCACTCCCTTCGCTCTTAATCCAGTTGGGGATGCTATAGTTTCGCAGGCTTCGCGGTTATTGAGGAATTGGAACAAATGTGCAGTGTTCGCCATTCTTTTTTGTATATAGGTACACACAATTAATTTTATTGTAGTACATCACATCTTTATTTTTATTTTTATTGGTTGTAATATACACAATTAATTGTATCCATATACCTACATTCCAGTGTTTTATTCATTAAATTTTGTTTTATGTCCCGTCTTATTATCTAAAAAATTTTTAGTTTTTTTATTGGTACAACTTCATTATTTATCGTGTTATACTGAAATAGTTTAATTAATTGTATTTTTATGTAAAAGCTCACTAGGGCGTAAATAATTTTTTTTAAATATTAAAAATATACTTTTATTTGAAATGCAAAATAATAAAATCATGTACTTATAAATTGTGTAGTACATAATTCAAAAGATAATAATTGATAATGGCGCTGTCTCTAACGAGCCATTTAATAAAATAAACGCACTTTTATTAGAAAAATTTTGCTTGGAGAAGATACGACTTTACAGAGGACACTATATTTAAGACATTGAACATTGCATGATTTTACATTTGCTACCCCCATCACTGTTGATACTAAATTTATGAGAATATTGTGCCAAAAGGAGAGATAATATTTATTTTGAAATATTGGAGAATTTATGACTCTTTAGGACTACAGAATTTTATGAAATACTTTACAAAAGATAGATACGTTTTAAGATTTTCACGGCCAAAAGCATTTTCGTTATTTGTGGATCTGCCGGATCTGCCCTGATGATGTACACTGCAACGATGTCCGAAACGTTGGCTAAAGAAGGAGGTAGCGCAACACGGCATAACACCTCAAAAACAAATAACCAAAATACTTTACAAAAGCTTACAAATAAGAATTTGCTTACATTTTTACACAATTAGTTATTTACAGTGTCGCGGGCGTAAAGTTGAAGGTGAGAGGTTTTTTGAGTTTATGGATACGAGAGTTTGAAAACGTAAGTTTTTAGTTTAGTTCTTAATTTTGCCGCGTCTATGATCATTCTTAAATAATGTGGCAGTGCATTCCAGGCTTTAGGTCCTGACACTCCGAACGCCGAACTCAATATCTGGTGTGCGCTTTGGTTCCTTCAACATCTATTTGATGGCTGATGATTCTGCTGACATGATGGTTGACTGCTGAGGGTTCATAATAATCCCGAACAACGCGGGGTACACGTCAGCTTGAGTGTAAACGCTTTCTAGCTTATTCTGGCTCTACTACTTGGCTTAACTTCTTGGTTCCTTCCCAGTAAACCATATTTAAAAAATAATCTGCCCTCTCCTCCCGTAGAACTGGCGATGCCCATGCCTGGGTTATAAGAAAGAATTTAAAATTGTTTGGTAAATCCGAAAATAATCTATATATATAAAAATGACTTCCTGTTTCCCTTGGTTACGCCATTACTTTAAAACGACTTTACCTATCTCATTCATCATTTTTTTTTAAGTTTTCTTATACTTTGTAGAAGTTTCTTACGGAAAGAAAAATTAAGAAAATTGCGCAGAAAATTTAATAATTTCAGAAAGCTTAACGACTATTTTAACTTCGCACGTTTGGCAGTTCACGCGTTTGATAAAATTGAATTTAGAAGGCATCTTTTTTTTGTATTAAAAGAAATGTCTGTGGATTTTTAAAATTATAGATTTTTTTTACATAGGTACCTAAGTCAGGTACCAAATTTGATTGATTGTTCTTATAATGTAAAAAAATTAATATTTGTAATATACGAAAAATGAAAATTTGAATAAAAAAATTGTAATAGGTGGCACGCGGGTAGTTTTAAAACTGAATGTACTGGGACTGAATACATGAACCGCGGGAGGGGAGTTTGCGGGACGAGGGAGTGGGAGAGGGGAGAGGATGGGCGGGGAAAGTGAAAGGACATGCCGGGAGAAACAATTTATTTCTTTGAATATGGCATTGCAACGCATGCCGGGAACCAGCTAGTTGATTATAAATTATAATAAAAATGAAACTTATTAAAAATTTGATATTTTAAAAAATAAATGGAGTTCTACGAATTAAATATAGAAAAATAAATACTTTCTTTCGCAGGTCAAATGATCGGCCGTCCCTGCTTCGTGTGTCTTGTATGGTATCTTGATTGCATCTTAAAAGCAGTACGTTCCAACAATAATTACGCCCGCGGGCGAATCTGGAACATCCAGACATGACCCCTCCTGTAATTCAAATCCACAGTCGTGTAAAGCTTTGTTTGCGAGGAAGCACGCGCAATTAATTTTCGCTTGATGAATTCCACAAAAGGACGAGATGAAATAATGTTCATATCTGACATACTCTGAGTGTTTCATCGCATATCAATATCAAATACCCACATTTACAGATTAACATGCTTATCTACGCAATCCTAAGTTGAGCTGCCGTATAAATTGTGATAAAAAATTTAAGATTATAGAAGGAATTCGTCCAAATTATTTATTTAACTTAACCCCTCAGGCCTCGGGCATATTCCGTATGCAATAAAATCCAAATAAATCGAATATTTTTTATGAATGTATTCGAAAACTAAAAGCTGTTTTTGGAATATGAAGAAATACGCTTTCAAAGGTCATTAGTCATTATTAGAAATAAACAAATAATTTTAAATGCCATTATATATATTTTTTTTAAATGGCTGACCTTTTATTTTTTCTAACTAAAATTATAGATAAGGAATAAAACACACCCATCTTTATTAGACAAATTAATTATTAACATTTTTGTCACCTCACTTCTTTGTAGTTTTATTTTAAAAAAAAAACTAACTAAAGTAAAAAAAAAACTAAATTAAACAAGAGTGGGGAGGCTATGAAGCACCGCATAAAGAAGATACCCGTAGAATTCGAAGCACCGCACAAAGAGGAGACCGATCTTACCTATCTCATTCTCTCGCAGGCTAAATCCCATAGATGTGTGTTTGTATTGTGTTTTTAGTGTCGCTATTTTTCGTTTCATCGAGTTTCGATTATTAAAAAATTTACAAAGTTTCATTTTTTTTTTCAAATTGTGGTCGGAAACTTTGGTTGCATAGTGGTAGACATTTTCATTTTTCTGTGGTTAACTTCTAGATTTTAATATAGGTATAGCATTTTCTCTTTCTAACACAGTTTAGATCGTATTTCTCACCTTACAGTAATGGAGATATAGCGATTTCTCTGAAACCTATATAAGATGATGGGTAAAAATAGATCCACTTCATGTGGTTTAATATAAACACAGATGCATTTTTACAATCAATTTTTAATTACATTTCGTATTTTGTCCGCCTGCATATATATATATATATATTATAATGAACGAGATCTGTAGGAATACGGATTGCAGTCTTTAGAGCGCAGACGTCACGGGGGAATGCTGTCCTGGTTCAATGGAAGATGCTCCGAGAAACAATGATACCTTCGGTACAGTGCATAGTCGGGAAACACGTCAAACGCGCGCCAAATATTTGTACACGGTTTGATATTTGTCAAATGAGTTGTTTCTATTGCTAGTTCTTGAGTTCAACACCTCGGCTGTAGAACGATCTACCAGTCATTGTTTTTCCTTCCTCCTACAACTTGGGTGTCCCAAGTTTGCTCCTTCCTCAAAATGGCCCTCCACATGTCGTCCCCAAAAATGATAGGCCATGGGAAATCAATTATCTCAGGGCCTCCTCAGGGGAGTTAACGTAATAAAATCGGATATATTTGTAATAGAGTGCAATTGCACATAAAAAACGTAATGCATTACAATAAAAAATATAATTTAGCTTTGCAATTCCTTTGCAAAAAAATGAAAGAGTCTCTCTTGATAAGGAAAAAAACACAATGATTTTAATAATTCCCTGGAGAATCAAAGAAAGCGTCATCATAAACGCTACGGTCCATTAAAAACAATACATTTTCCTCTTACCTAATTGGTGTAATTTTTTTTTATAATTAATTAAAAGTTATTAATTTAATAAATATATATAATAATAAAACCGTGAACCACTGGGATACACACTTAGTATTTTAGAATTAAACTTTGAGAGTTAATTCTACATCAGATACAGTAGTTACAAACTACAAGGATGAACAACTTTTATCTAAATTCCAGTTTTTTGCATACATTCCAAAAAAGCATTTAAAAAGTATCATTTTTCCATGCGAAAAATTTTTACCAGAAAAAAACTTGTTATTTATCTGTTTTACCTGTACTACAATTTCGAATCACCTTTACCGCCAATGTACTTGACTTACTTTAGCAAGTAATCCCAGACATTATTTGGAATAAAAAATGTTATAATGAAATATTTGCCTCCGGTGACCTCTATATATATATTTTTTTTTTCTTCAAATCACAACAAAAAAAATTCCACATATCAATGGTCACCCAGCCAAGTAACCGCATAACCCCTAAACCCGCCCCTAACTGTTCAAAACCTAATGTTTTTTTAAGTTTTTAATTAAAAAATTAACATAAAAAATGTCACCGGAAACCAAAATTTCATTTTCATTAACTTCAAATAATTTCAGGAAATACAGGTCAAGTACATCCTTAACACCATGTATTAATCCTAATATTACTAGTATTATTGCAAATTTGATGAAGAAGTGGTACAAACCGATAAGAAATAATAAACTACATTTCAAAATATGAAGACATGCGTTATTGAATTCCATTTGACAATATGCCCACTTTAGAAGGAATAAATCCCTTAGTATCATTGCTAGGCTCTGAAACAATATTGCATTGACATATTTAGTGACAGCGCCATGCAATTTGAATTCGATATTGTCTCAAAGCTTCCAATAGAAAGAAGATATTATTTGTTGAATACTATTTTGAAACTTAAGCAGTCACCGAAAATAAAATAGAAATCGGGTCACACTTTGCATCGGAATAATCCTGGTATATAACCAGTGGCCCGATTTTCAAAATATTTTTTATTATTATTTTAATGCGATTATAGCACCAGCGCTCGTGCAACATTCGTTTCCAAATTTTGGTATTGTTGTATGACTGAAAAGACAGCAAGGGTGACAGGGGAAGAGGATAGTTGTCAAGTACCTATTATGTGTCTATTCAGATCTCATTATCAAACGATGCTAAAGTCTTTTTAAGCATCCAACATTTCAATGATGAATGGAGTTCTCAGACTTTTTTTCATTTTACATTAATTCCACATAGGAGGCCGTGAAAAAATTCATTTCCTTCTGGTCATACATCATGCTTGGGGATGCTGTGTCGAGGGTCTTTTGTGGAAAGCGAACCCATGTTGTAGAAGGGATGAAACACATAAGAAACACAAACACACAGCCGAGCTGTGGAAAAATTTCAAGAACTGATAATTGAAACGACCCCTTCTCGTTTTCTCACATGGGTGAAACTGAGAGTAAGGCCACTATTTTGCAAATAAACTATTTAGATAA
The DNA here is from genome assembly GCA_929108145.2 of Limnephilus rhombicus. Lineage (NCBI taxonomy): Eukaryota > Metazoa > Arthropoda > Insecta > Trichoptera > Limnephilidae > Limnephilus > Limnephilus rhombicus. The sequence continues at coordinate 41,784,250 of OV815278.1, forward strand.
TATATATTTATTGAAATCCCAATATATTATGTTGAATCGCAACCAGTGGTGGCTCCTGACTTTTGGGTGTGCTAGAGTGCAAAAATATATATGTTTAAATGCATTATTGGTGTGGTCGTGGCGAAAAAAAAAATTTTTTGATCATTTTTTGTATGAAAATTTTCACGAAATTTAAGTTTGTCCGCGCCGCATGGATTTTCTGAAAATCCTCATTTCAGAAAAAAAAACAAATTTTGCCTACGGCAGTATCAATAATGCCATTTCTTTTTTATATTAATATTCTTGCACATTCCAAGTCACGAGCCGCCACTGATCGGAATCTGGAGCAAATACAAGTACCCCGCTACAAAAGTTGCTAGATAACGTTAAATAGATTTATTTTAACAGGTGATTTATCTTTGAAAATTTGTCAAAACGTGACTTTGACGGTGATTGGTAGTGTAAAAAATATGATGTAGACATAATCATTGAAGAAGAAAATCTAAACGAAACATGAAACACAAAATATACAGAAATAAAAAAAGGTAGCGGTTGCAACTAGGAATCGAAACTAGGATCTCTATCTTACCGAGACAACACTATATCACTGATTAACTGATAATTTTTATCGATCATAATATTAAATTTTTAAAAATACCAATAACCCAAGTCTCTTGTCTCTTACTCTGGTACTAGTTTCCTTTAACTTTAGATTTATTAAGTCGCCACAAGACCCTAACAAAATATCGGTTTCGGGCGTTTCCGAAAAGGTACTGGACGGAGTTATGGACAGCATTATCTCTCGGGCCCGGCCTTGTTTTAGCGCCCCGGTTGATAATACTGTACAGTGCACCATGTCTTTATTTAATTTGAACAAATTTACATAAATTTCAGTATGATATATTTTACTATGCTTGTGATAATAATAATAATTTTTAGTAATAGTAATAAACTGCACTTTACACGTTGTTCAGAAAATCGTGGTACCTGCATTTGCAACACATAAGAGATCTTTACAAATTATTAATTCTCTCTGGGTTTGATACGTTTTTTAGATTTTCACGGCCAAAAGTATTTTCGTTATTTGTTTTTGGGGTGTTATGCCGTTGCTAATGAAGCAGGTAGCGCAACACGGCATAACACCCCAAAAACAAATAACGAAAAAAAAACTTTCTGGGTTTATTTATATTTTTTAGGTATACATTTCAGATAATGTCTAATAAAATCTCAAGAAAAAAAAAGTTTTCACAACTAATTAATTATTTATTTTTTATTTACGGCAAACATTTGGTTACCTATTTATCAAACTGGTTTTTCGTGGTGGAATAAAATTCAACGATTTTTAACTTCTTTCCACTTTAGTTTGTAGACCGATCACGTTACGGTCACTTTCAGACTGGTAGGTACAGGTGAACTATTTTAAAGAGATTATTGCTTGAGTGTTTGGTGTAAAACTTAATTCAACAAGCAATTATCATTATATATTTTTTTCTATTAGCTCCACACAGGAGGCCCCAAGAAAAATAGTTCTACTCAGGGCCTATTTCATCTTTGGAGATGCTCTGTGGAGGGTCTTTTTAAGGGAAAGAAGGAAGGAGAGGAAATTTTGGGAAGGAAAAAGGTATGCGGGGTGTGTAGGAATTTGGGGGTTTCTTCTGCTTCTGCTTCGTTTTGAAAGATTAAATGCTCTGCCTTCACATGTAGCAAGTCACTTTGTTGGCTTTGTGTTGGTTCCATAATAGAAGTGAATAATTAGCGTGTCTTGGTTTTTACGAAGTCGACTTGATTGCATAGCATCAACTGTATACTGATGTTCTTGGATTACTTATACTTCTCCTTTAAAGGGGAATCAAGGAGTTCAGGTAATAGACACTCCACATAAAATCGTATGAACTTACTTTTTTATATATTGTTTCCAAAATGCGTAGCCATTTCTGAAGTATTCAACTTTCATTTATTTTCTTTTCCGGTCCAAAGGCCAAACAAACACATTTCTTTATCTGTGATGCGGAGTTGTCCTTGTATTTGGCAATCAATCCGAGAGTGTTGTTTATTGTTGACTAGCTGGCCTTTCACTTTTGCTTTTATGCGATGTTTACTATGTCATCAAAATTTTACCCTTCAGTTATGATTACCGCGTAGAACTGTTCTGTGCCGTCCTTCTCCCCATATAAGGGGTTGGACCTTGGACCGAGTCCCCGAGGCTGGGGAGAAGGCTGAACGGCATCCGAAAGCTGTCCGTCCCGCCTCCGGTGACCCGACGCTTTTTTCCCTAGGGTCTTCTTCTATGATTTCCAGTTACTTTCGTCTAGGCACCACCGGCTAGCTGGCTTAAGGACTCGTTGCATTGTCCAACATGTTTTTTTACTGTTTGAAAGTTTTTTCGTAGACCTATTTTACGATCTACCGGATCTGATGTTGGATGCCCTGATGTTGGACACTGCAACGATGTCCGAAATGTTGTCTTAAGGAGGAGGAAGCGCAACACGGCATAACACCCCAAAACAAATAACGAAAATGGACAATAATGTTTTTTTATTGTTTGAAAGTTTTTTGGTAGACCTATTTTACGATCTACCGGATCTGCCCTAATGTCGAACACTGCAATGATGTCCAAAACGTTGGCTAAAGAAGGAGGAAGCGCAACACGGTATAACACCCCAAAAACAAATAACAAAAATACTTTTGGCCGTGAAATTCTTAAAACGTATCATTATTGTCCATATTTCTCTGAAACTTCATCACTGTGCGTATTTGAAAATACAGATTTGTACTAAAAACATATAGGTATATTCTTTAAAATTGTAGAAACGTACAAAAAAGACTTTACGTACTTGTAGAAGGAGTAAAATTTAAAATAAGCGAAATATATTACTAATAGATTTAAAAGTATTCGATTGATTAAATACAAAAAATACGTAAAAAATCACGGTAGCGTCGAGCCGGGACAAAACGATCTTATTCACCGAAATTCCATCGACGACTCAAGTAGAACGTTTGCGTAACTACGGTTGGGTTTCTCAAATCAGGCCAGAAATTCAACATTTCCGAGTGGTAGATTTTAATTAATTCTGATGAACATATTAATAAAATCTAAGATGTATGTATTATGTATTAAACACTAGGGAAGATATGAAAAATAAAATTGATCTTAACGCAAAAGTTGTAGAAGTACAACGTATTACAATTTTTTAAAGGCGTTGTACTTTAAAAAAACTGATGGTGACATACTGTTTTTATTAATCTAAAATATAAATAACTCGCATCCCTTGTGCGGCATGAGATTTTTTTTTTTTATTCAATTATAATTTCGCCGAAATAAATTAAAATGTGAGCCTCGGGCGAAACCTCGATGAACGAGGTTGTATCTCTCCTTAATGCTATCATCTACTTCTTCAATTATTAAATATTACATTGTAGTGTGAAGCCAAGTACTGTCGCTGGAGAGATTCAAGCATTACCATTGACAAATTGGCATAACGAAATATTATCTCAATAGGAATGTACGTAAGTTTCTTTTGCTTGTTAGTACGTACCGTTAGCAACGCTTTGTTTTAATTGTAACTATCGAGTACCCGGCAGCGTTCGTTGCAGTGCCACTCAAAGAAAGTGCTTGTGTTTAATTCTCTTTTTTGAAGTGCTTTTGGATACACAATATTTTTGTTTTTCCACTTCTCACAGGTGTCCGTGTGAAAAGCATTGACTTTCAAAATGTAGCCCCTACTGTTACTATGTCTCCCTTTCAATGCCCCCTATGCCCCTCCTTCGTTCCCCTCCCCATTTTTTTTCTCATGCGTCCCCGTTCCCGACCCAGTTTCCTTCCCACGTCCCCTACCCCTTCGGCGTTCCCCTTCCACCTTCCCGCTTTCCCATTCTCGCATCCCTCCGTCCCGTGAACCAACTGCCTTTTCAATAATTTAAAAGTAGTAATCTTATATTTAAGTTTATCAAATGAACCTTCAATCAGTAGTGAACTTTGTTTCGTTAATACACGCCATTCCAGGTAATTATAATATTTGGATGATTTGTATAGCGCAGTTTTTTAGAAAAATCACCACAAGGGCGCTGTGCAAATTTACAGTTTATTTTTAGTCTTACTTCCAACTACAGATTAAATAAACCATCATAACAACATATGGCTTAAATATTGCATCCACCGGTTCTTCGATCACTGAACCAAACTACGAGTATATGTAGATACAATGCATTTGACTGTAAAAATGTATATTTGTGTGTATGTACATTTTTTTTTACTCTGTAAGGCAGAAAACATACAGGACCATACTTACCTTGTAGGTCACTTAAGATTACCAATGTTTATTTTTAGATATTTAGATACAGTGTGCATGCAGAGGCCATAATCGGGAACACACGTTAATGGAAAAGCCATTATTTAATCCTGGTATATAATCTTTATATTTATCTTTACTAAGTATAAAATGAAGTCGCTCACGCTGTATGTGCGCTTAGATCTTTTAAACTACGCAACGGATTTTCATGCGGTTTTTTACCAAACATGAGTGATTCATGAGGAAGGTTTTAGGTGTATAATTTGTCACGGTTTATGAATGTAATTTGTCAATGTGTAAATTGGTTGAAATACATAATATATCTGGCCAAGCGACAGCGGGCTATTGGCAGCGGGCAGCGGGCAGCGGGCAGCGGGCAGCGGGCAGTGGGCTGACACACGGGCGGTGTGGATTTGAGGATTTGATTTAACAGATGGCGTTGGTTATAAATGTTTCGTTAAACCTAGTCTGCCAGGTTTAATAACAATATACTCGTATGTTCTAATGAATGTGTAACTAGATTGCACGACCACCGTAAGGTTAAATATTCAAAATTTATTCCAATAAATCGAATAACATTATGTGATCACCATGGTAATATTTTTGGTCACTTTTATCTTCACATTCGATATGACGGTCCCACATAAAGAAAAAAAAAACAATTTGGTTTTCCGAAAGACACTCTCGCATTATCGCCCCAATGAACCGTTGGGATGAAATGACCTTATGTGGAATAAAAACCATTACTGATCATCAAATGGCAACGGGAGAATAATAAAATCTACATACAAGCATAAAAAAAGTCACTGGCATTTCCCAGATCCCTTTTTTCAGGAACTACATTAAGCCATACACTTCAACTGCGACACAATCCAATTCAGGCGTTTCCCGACTTGGAGCTGCTCAGAAATTCTAGTTCTAAAAGATTTTAACGTTACTACCACACTGAAAATAAACAAATAACTATGTAAATTGTTTTGAATCCATTAACATCCAGTTAAGTGTGAGTTTTGTAAAAAATATCAAAACTTTAATGATGTTTATTTGCAAATAAATTATGACGCCTTTTGTATTGTCTTTTTATAAGTTTTACTGTTATACTTATGCAGTAGGTAGTTAGTTTTATAAAGTTTTTAGATAATCATAATAAACCGAACTAAAGACAGAATAGTAATAAATAGAAAAATAAATTTACTTCATTTTTTTACATTAACCCCCACAGGAGGCCATAAGGAAAATAATTTGTTTTTTTTTTAATTAAATGAAGACAATATAAGCGCAACTGAATTTAAAATCTGGAAACAGAAAAAGATATTTGCACCTCTGGGTCTCGAACCCAGGACCTTTCGCTTTCCGGGCAAATGCGCGGTGGTTAGCGCATTTGATCGGAAAGCGAAAGGTCCTGGGTTCGAGTCACAGAGGTGCAAATACCTATAATATTGTTTATAATAATAATTTGTTTTAAGAATAAATAATGTCATCACAAAGTGAAAACCTTTCCGAAGAAGTTTTCTTCGAAAAATTAATAATTGGTGTCATCTTTGGGAATGTTGTGAGTTTGGTAATGGCTTAATGAAAGGAAGGAAGTTCTGGGAAGGAAAAGGTATGTGGGGTGGATGCAGGGCTGGGCAGTACCTATTTGAATTACTTGTATTTGAAATACGTATTTGAAATACAAATACGTATTTTGTATTTGTATTTCAATTACTTCCTAAAAATGTATTTTGTAATTAGTATTTCAAATACTTATGGCTTCAAAATACATTTAGCGATCTTAATGATGATAATGAAAAATAAACTCACATAGATAATGCATAGACTAAAACCGCTAGAATCCAGAGCAATATATTATGTTAATATTTAGAGTTGGCAACACTGTAGGTATGTCTAAGCAAGTATCTTGTCAATTGTTATTTTCATCGTTTCGCGGTATTGTGAGTTAATTGATAATTGATAATGGATAATCAAATTCCGTCATTGCTTTGAATTGTACATTTTTGTGTCATAGTATTAGATCAAGCACTATAAGAATAATTTGACTGAAAACTAGATTATTTTTAAGTTAAATACAAAACTGTGCTATACAAATGTCATGTTATTATAATAATAATTATTATTATCTAACACCTGGGTCCTATACCACAAAACTTTACAAGTGGAGAGGAGATGAGATGTGTCTTCTGAGCAATATGATTGGTCAATTTTTGCACGTCTCTGTTTCACTCTGCTCAGCTTTGCTTTTATGGAAACGCATCCTTAGATCAGGGCACTTGTGACATTTATTGCAACTAAAGGTTCTACCAAAACCAAATGTATTTTGTATTTTGTAATTTGTATTTTGTATTTCAAATACATGACTTGAAAGTATTTGTATTTCGTATTTTAAATACATGCGACAAAGTATTTTGTAATTTGTATTTTAATTACAGCAAAGCATGTATTTTGCCCAGCCCTGGGTGGATGTAGATAGTATATAGGGATCATTGTGTCCGGGAGTGACGGACGTATGAACCATCCCTCCCGCTGCGGTGCAAAATGACGGGTCGAGAAAGACCATCTGGAGAGATCAAAGGGTCTCCCTAAACCGGCCTATCCCAATCCAGCCTGCCATGCAGCAGTTGAATCCGGGCACCTCTGCTAAGTCACCAAACGTAGTCAATCACTTGGGATGACGAATGGCAGAGATGTTGGTTATCCAATAAATGTTTCCCAGGGCGGTGGTACCCTCATCCGCCATCCAAATTACCTCCTTCACATTAATAATAACTATCGCAGACCCGTGAAAATCACGGATTGTCTGAATTTTCGACAAATTTTTTTCAAAAATTTTCGACATTTTCAAAACAGGTACTACTGTACCTGTTTTGAAAATGGAATTTACTCTGTTAATTATGTTAAAAGATATTTTATTGCTTGCCTGAATTATCGAAACAAATAATCTTCAATTTCGAAAATGATGACACTTAAATTCAAAGCAATTCGAAGAGTTCTTTGATTCGAAGTTGCAGACAGAGTCGCAATTGATATTGAATTTTTTTTATTTAAAATAATTTTCTGATGAACATATTAAAGTACATATATACATAAGGGTAGGTACTTAATCGCTTGTCTGAATTCTCCAAATGAGCACCTTAAATTTTGAAAATGAAACATTATTTCAAAGTTAAAGTTTTAGAATTCATTGAACCGGAGTCACAACCGAAATAAGTATTTTTTATAATTAAGTCGAATTTATCCACATAGTTTTGTTGTTTCAGAATTTGATTTTGATTCGTATTTTGAAACCTAACTGTAAATTACGTTGATGTATTTTAGGTAAAACTTGTCTTTAAAAAATTATCAAATTGAATAATTTGGTTGGGTCCCACGTTTGCGAGGACTATAAATGCTTTTTGAAACACAATAGTCAGAGCGAGTTTTCTTATTATTTTGTTCCGGTGGCTTTGGGTACACCGCTTAAAATTCAGGAAACTCTCCGTCGTTAGGGCTCTGCCAACCAACCAACGGCTGGGAACGTGTTCAAATACTTTCCCGCTCCTGAACAGATGTTGGGGCACATGGCCGCCATTGTTAGTGTTGGTAGTTACCTACCCCCAACAGTCCCAACACCCCCAACACCCAACCTCAACACGGCTGTTGTCGTGTTGTCTATACATTCAGCATTTAGTCTTTGTTGAGTCATTTGCGCACATGGAGATTAACCTATAGAAGTGTTCAGAACAACGTTGCCAGATGCATGGTTTTAACCATGTTAGCATGGTTTTTGGGTCATTCATAGTTATTAAACCTTTGAACAAGACATGTTTTTTATTCCCGGTCACAAAAAATAGGTACCGTTGATTGGGGAATGTTGCTTTTGAACTACAGTACAGACACACGATGTCTCTTTATCTAATTTTTATCTTTGTCAATAAATAATATGAATAATGTATTGTAATAAAATGAATATTTTACCATGTAACTTTAATCAGGTACCTACACTAACCACCGTAAAAAAATAAGAATGTGCAATTCATACGCGGTAGAATTTAAACCTTCAGAAAACTAAAGCAGACAAGAGTGAGGATACCACGAAGCACTTTTTTTACCAATGTGAAGGACGATTTTTTTCCATATTTCTGTATTCGAATTCCAAAGAACCTTTTCCTATAAACTTGGTTATCTTATTAGTATTTTTTTTTCTTATTTGGAGTCGCTAGATGTCGCTTTCTTTTGTGTTTTCTTTGGCCTATTCATTTTGGATTGGTTTGAAGTTTGGATATTGATTTTACAAATATTTATTTTATTTTGGATTTTGTAGGATTCTATCTTTGGTCCGCTAAATGTCTGCAGAGGTTCGTCAGGCGCTTAACACCACTATACCAAAGGAGACTTGCGTAGGACTGTGAATTTATCGTATTATATTGGAACCGAGTATTAGTGAATTAAATAAATATTTTATTGCCAAGTATCCACTGGAGCGCTTTTTGCTGAATTTCAGCACCAACTACAAAACCTAAGTTTGCTTAGCTGCTGAATTTCAGCAAAGGTTTCCTAGATGCATTCAACAAATTTTTGTAATATTTTCAAATACGCCCGCGGTTTTTTTTTTGACGTTTTTTAGTAGGGGGAAAGATACTACTTATAATCGTAACAACAGATGGCAATGTACTCTAGTTATATTCGAAATATTGGTACACGAAGATTCATGTTTGGAAGATTTCTGTAAAATTTTAAACTGTCAGAATGTGTCCGTGTAAAATGCGGAATTTTATCGTGTTTTAGTGGATTTTTCTGACATATTTGAATACCAGTGTTATAATGATTGAATTCGCAATGTATTCAACTGTTTCGACGCGTTTCAAATTTAAATATTCAGTGATTTTTTTGGGAAACAAAAGTTTTGTGGTTACGTTTTGGCCATTTTTTTGCCGAAAGAACTGTGTTAACAATGCGATATTTTCTATAAATAAACCTATAATCGAGTTAATTGGTATTGTGGATTTAAGATAATTGATGTATCTATTTGATTTATTGCAGCTATTTTTGGTGAGTCATTTATGTATTCCATTTTAGTCTTATTAAAAGTGTCGCCATTTTTTGACTAAATTTGTGTCAAAAATTATTCAAAGGGAACATTAAACAGTTCACAACATATCAAAATTCAGTTTTCTTATTTACATATTATGTAGATTGTGATTATAAAATAGAGCATTTAAAAGAAACCCAGTAGGAAATAATTTATGTGGAGGGAAAATTGAACTTCCTAGGCGAGTTTGTATGGAAGTAATCCTGAGAATAGTTCCGTTTTAAATGTTTACGATTTTATAATATTTTTTTCATAAATCCTAGGAATACGTGATAATCAACCAAAGATGGGTGAATTCATTGACTGTATAGTACTGTGATCAAATTGTATGACTCCATATTAAAATTCGGAGGTACGGTTTTTTTAAGGTGGGCGGAAAATATTCAAAACGGTCACCAAAATATCACGAGCAATCCGAGGAAAATTTAAAAAAAAAAACACGCCGTCGCTCCAGTGGATATCTCACTCTCTCGCAGGCTAAATCCTATAGATGTTTGTGTTTCAGGCGCGGTCCCTCCATACACACTGTGTTTGATGCGCTTCCCTTCCTTTCTAGGCTTATATCAAATATAATGAATATTATTATTTATTTATTCCAAATTTTAAAAAAAACTCTGGGCTTATTTTTTCTATCCGTAAACAGCAACAGGTACTGCAATTTAATGACACCGTCCCAACCTCAGGCCAAAAACACCAAAACACGTGTATAATACCGTTCTCGATGCTTGTGTGTCGAACGTCGCGTAAGCGCACCAACAGGATTCAGGAACAACGTTGATTTTCTGGTTCATTCGGTATCCACGATGTTAGAAAAGTGAGATATTCGCGCGTGCGCATTTAGTTCTGCGTGCCAAGTATCGTCCGAAGCCAGATATGGATTCTATAAAAGCATCCATGGGAGCAACCAACGCGCAGAAAACGACTTCAATGCGCTTAGGCATAGTGCACAGAATAGCATAACCAAAACGCATATATTAATTCAATGCGTATTATAGAATTGTTCGCGCGCCCATTTTGACAGTTTGGCTCGAATTTTGAATTACTGATGCGTTGCATATCTTTCGAATATCGTTTTAATTCATTTTTTAGAACTGTAATAACTGATGTGAAGCACAAAGGATTTATAGAGCTAATTTTATATATCTACTATTTTTTTCAGTAATCGCACCTTTTTGTAGACTAGTTTATAGATTTTTAGATTAGATATTAGGTATATGCTTCAGCACATCTTATACAAAAAGTCATCGACCGCCACTGATTTTTGTGTTTGTCTCTTTTTAGTGTCGCTCGTTTCCGTTTTATGGAGTTTCAAATCACAATGGTGCAAGAGAATTTTTAACTAAAAAATTTATTGGAGTTGTGGAAAAATTTCTTCTCCATCTGCTAAAATTTTGCAAATATTATTTTTTTATGACTTTATGTGCGAGTTAAATCTTCCCCACAGGAAAAACTAAACCCTTCCACACACTTTTCCACAAATGATCATATAGTCAATCCATGCCATGCAAGTTAACTATATAAGTATAATAAATATAAAACAATACAAGAACAACATGTCAACCTACCAGAGACCAAATGGGAAAATAATTCATCGACTCCAGATATTTTCATATCAGAGGGTTCGGCTCGGTGGAACTCCTAATTGGACCTTTAAATCCTACTGATCCCTCAATATAAATATTTAAAAAATCTTTTATAATCCTACATGTGTTTAAAACGACTGATTTTTGAATTTTTATATGTAATTTCTTTGACAAACCTAATAAGCTTAAATTTTGAATGAGAGAGCTAGGTATAATGCCAGTAGCCGAAATAACAAATGGTTTATTTTTATATTCTGGGAATGCCAAATTCTTTAATCGCATTTCTGAGAATTAGTTATTATTGTTATTAGTTATATTATCACATATTTAATTTAAAATTGAGTTCTAAAAATTAAACTTGATTAAGGTTAAAACTTGTTTTTATTTGTGTGGTGTTTTTTTGTTTATTTTTTTCTGCGTAAAATTGAAAATTATTGTATTTTATAAAGCATTAAAAATAATTTACTTAAGTGACGTTGATTTCTTTATTTAATATCTCAATAAAAAGCTTAAGAAAAACAAGTTTATTTACCCGATTTTCATCCTAAAACAGGGTAAAACAGGGTAAAACATGTATAATTTTTATTTTTGGGACATGGCAACCTGATTGGGGGCGTATCTGTGTCCAAATATCGATATGCTTTATGGAACAGATGACAGATTATTAATTTTATTGGTCCGTGTGAGTACAAGTCTAAAGGTTTAATATAAATTGGCGATAACCGATTGGCGATTTTTTTCAAAATAATATGACCGGTCATTGCTTGAGTGGGCATCGCGTTTGGCTCTCACCGTGTTCGATACCTCGGCTGGTCTTTTCCTAAGTCCTCCATCACAACTCAAGCAACATTTTCGGCTTACTATAGTTGGAGATTTTCAAATATTGTTGGGTTATTCGTAACCCGGGAATGTTCGTCTTTCTTTAAAAAAAAAGTAACCCACTTCTAGGAAATATCCATTAAAAGTTTACAAATTATCTATGATAAACTTTAGATAATGAATTTATCGTATTTCCTGTGTGGGGGAAGACTTGAGAATAATGCATATGTCACACACAGCTATAAAATATAAAAGATCATTTGGCTTGGCGGATTTCGGCTTATCGCTCGACGTACATCCCCAATGGGAATATATGGCGAGGGATATGCTGAAATAGGCCATACCAAATGATCTTTCATCTTTTATAGCTAAGTGCGTTCGCCGTTTAAGTCTCTAAAATATCAGAAGAAATATTAGAGAGTGTATATTATAGACATGAGACGATGTATGAATGTGAGTGAGGCAAAGAGTGTGTGCCAAGAACGAGTTGTGTGGCGGTCCGTCCTCTCTGCCTACCCCTGCAGGGAAACGGCGTGATGGTTAGTTAGTTAGTTATATTGCAGACGAATTAATTATGCAAAGTGATTTATTTTCATTAAATTAAAATGGTGCCTCAAAGCGAATTTGCTATTATTGAAGAAGAAATTAATGTTGAACAGTCGATAATAAAATAATTAGTATGAATATTAATCAAATTAGTGGAAACCACAAAACCGCAATACTACTAAACCACGAAAACAACAAATATAACGAAATCATACTGTAATACCAACACAACTACCTACAGTCCACATCGGAACAAGATTTAAATTGTATTGTTACTTCAATAAATAGTTAATAACACAACAGTATTTTATTAATTTTATTTATGAGGCCACTAAATCCAATAAATAAATATATAAACTTAACCATGAAATGTTCATATTTTTATATCGATAATTGATATGAATAACCAATTAGAACGTTATATGGAAGCAAACGACTTAAAATACTCATTTTTAAAATAGGTGTATTTCCCAACAACCCGTAGATTATTTTTTCAATCGCCAGTTTTTGAAAGCCTCAGCCGTGTAGACTTCACAAATTGTTCCAGTTTTTAATGATAATAATAATTTTTGAATGATTAATGTAGTGCCGTTTTTGTTAAAAATCACCTCAAGGGCGCTGTCCAAATTAATAATATATTTCTACAATCTTACATCTAACACAAGATAAAATATTATAACAACTTATGGCTAAAAGATTGCATGCATCGGTTCGTCGATCACTAATACAAAATTATACGTTCAACGCATTTGACCAATGAATGCGATGCAGCGTAAAAATTTACACACAAATAAATGTTATTTGTACTCTTTTGAGGCAAAAATTATTATACATTCCCGTAATATTAATAATAATTGGATAATTTGCAGAGAGCTGTTTTTGTGAAAAAGCTCCTCAAAGGTGCTATTCAATTTATGATGAATTCTTAGGCTCTATCTGATTGTCACTTCCGATAAAGACACTTTAATTAGAAAGTTTATATGTACTTGGAGAAGATTTGTCTTTGCACGCGGAGGACATTAAAACACATATTTTAAAACACTGGACATTGCACGATTTTTCATTTGGTACCCCCGTCACTATTAGACAATTATGAGAAGATTAGTAGCAAAATTAGAGTTGGTATATATTTTGAAAGGCTGGAGAATTCTTATTAATGACCTTTACAAAAGCTTACAAATAAAAAAAATTGTATCGTATTTTTACACAATCGGTTATTTTCAATGTCGCGGGCAGTGAAGGTGAAGGTGAAAGGTTTTTGAATTTAATATTGAAGTTAATATTTAATGGAGGTAACTTACCTATAAATATAATATTATACCAAAATTAAACCAAATCGATATATTTGAATCTTCATATAGTAACAATCTAATAATGTGAAAGAAATATTCAATTTAAAAATTATCCAGTTGAGCCTCAAATCATATTCTGAGAAAAATAAAAATCCCTCCTACCTTATTTGAGTGGGAAAAATTCCAATCCCAAAGCATTTTGGTGACGGCTGTCAACAAGGCACCGCAGCCCGGACTCGTCATAGACAATAGATCTGGAGGAGTTTTTTTATTGACGCTTCCGTCATTATTTTTGTGCGCGCTACGATGATTTTTTGTTTGTGACAGTATTATAACACTTTCTCTATGATTTGGGTTATAGAAAGATTTATGGTCTTAGAAATTTGTGAATGGTTGAGGTTTATTTTATGCGCATAGATAGATATAATGGACTCTTTGGAGCTCAGAGGTGCTAAGTCACTGGATATAAATTGTTCAACAGACCAATTTTAAAGTTTTTGCAGCGCTGTAGCGGGTGTGGACATGGTGCTGTTGATATAAAAATATGGACTTGTGACAAGTGTGCCTTAAGGATTAGGAAAATTCGTCGATTTCCATCACATGTTTTTTTTTTCATTTTGGTGAACTCGGCTCCTTTGTTTTCCAAAGGGTCGGAATGTAAAAAAAATTGTTGTTTCGATTTTTTTGTGTTGAAGATTTATTAAGCAAATTATTCGAATCCCAGCGGATTTTTTACATTAGCTGCACACGAAGGGGCGAGGTTCCCTTCATGGCCTATGTCATCTTTGGGGATACTCTAAGGGGGTCTTTTTAGAAAAGGAAGGAGAGGAAGTTCTGGGAAGGAAAATGTTGGGTAGGTGGGTAATGATCGCATGAAAGGGGTGGGTAGGTGGGTAATGATCGCATGAATCTAACCATCCCACTGCGGTTAAAAGTGATGTTCCGAGAGTGTTCTGCTGGAGAGATCCAAAGGTTTTGATCTCTCCAGCAGAACTCAACCAAACTCTCCTGATCCGGCCTGTCACTCAATTGGTAGGCAGACCCATCCTCTGCCAAGACAAATCTCACCCCATGAACCCGAGTACCCCTGCAAAGTCACCAAACGTAGATAGTCACTGGCAGAAAATATTCATTAAGGGCCGGTTTTATAACCATCGGTCTCCCCCAAATGAATATTGTTGAAAAAGGCATCAAGCGAACGAACGGATGGTTATAAAACCGACTCTTAGAATTCCAAAATTTAAATGTTGAGCGCGGTTTTTCGAAAAAAATAACTTAGTATGGGCAATTTAAAATTCTGCACGAAGTGTATTTAGCCCGTTCTGTAGTAAAAACAAATCTTGTAACTAGTTTCAGTTCTGTTATAGTCATTTTTAACAGTGATTGTCCCTCGGAAGGTATTTTTAAATAATTGAAAGCGTAAAATAATTACCCATTTTATGACATACTTCATAAACCTTCAAAAGCATCCTACAAAGCTAGAGACTTCTTGTTAAAAAGCTTCTTACACATACCTAATCTGGTATTTACACACTTGTGATATCGCCAAAATGTCACCCTGTGAAAAGGTTAAGATTTGGGGTTATAACAGCAGATTAAATATTTACCGACGGGTAAGTAGATACGTAAAATAATATTTCGATTTTATATTCAGTGGAAACGGATTATATATTTTTTTTTGAAGTAGGAAATTCACCCTAAAAAGAGTGCTTTATTATTTATCTACCACGACATTTAGGCTTAGCTCTGAGCAATCGAACATAATACTAAGAAAGGGCGGTCTAAGAATAATAACGACTTTAAAAATTAGGTTTATGATTTTTGTTATTTATGCTGATAAAAACTTATACTGTGTTAACATTTTAACAGTGTAGGCACTCAAATTTGGTTGTTTTAGTTATCCTATATTTTCCCCTTCATCTTGAGTTAGTGTCTCGTGCAACCTTGCAGCATTCTTCTTCTCTTGGGTATAGTGAGATAAGATAGAGGGTGCCTCGTAACATCCAACGTAATCTCACGCCGTACTTGCTTTTGTATGGAACTGTATTACCTGCGCTTTTGTGGCGGATTCTCAAGGAGTCTAAAATTAAAGGTTGGAAGGTTGGATATGGGAGCTAACCATTTGGATGAAATTATAAACTTTCATCATCGGTAAGATATGTAGACTAGTATTTTTTTTTCAAAAATCGGTGTTTTGTATGAAGATTTTTCAGGAAATCGGTGCGGCGCACCGCCAAACTGAAACTTCCTGAATTTTTTCATACAAAAAACTGATTTTCAAAAAAAAAAATTTTTTTTTCGGCTACAACAACATTAATAATGCCATTTTTTAATATCAGCACTCTAGCACACCCAAAAGTCACGAGCCGCCACTGTTTTAAACCCATCGGAAGAGAAATGAAGGCTTTGCTTCTAACCACCGTGACGCAGTAAGTAGATCGCATATCGCCTCAATAACGTTTCCCCTTCCCCTTCCCCTCCCATGTTCCTCACGCATTCCCCCTCCACCTTCCCCGCCTTCTCGCTTTCCTCTTCCCTTTACCACGAACCCCCCTCCCGCAATCCCCTCTCATTTCCCGCGTTCAATATATAATATTGTATGTCAATGTATCTCTTTGTGTCATTTCTCAACCAAATGCCACAAATAACTGTTATACCCACTCAAAGATATTGAAATATAATTGAATATCTTTGCGCCCACTTTTTTATTATTTCTTATGTTACTACGATTTTGTGACATGTAATCTGTGTTTATGGTATTTGAATACCGTTGATATTAAATGAATAAATAAATGTATTCAGTCCCGGTACATTCGATTTTATAATATACTTTCATACACCGACTTTCAAACAACTCTAGTGCCACTAATTGTAATTTTTTTAACAAATTTTCATTTTTCGTATATTACAAAAAATTTTTTATATTATAAGAACAATAAATCAAATTTTGTACCTAAAATAGGTACCTTTTTAAAAATCCTATAATTCTTGATAAGATTGAAAGTGTTCGATTTTGGTTGGTACCATAGTACTTCGATTAAATTCATTTAAAGAGTTTTTTTGAAAATTGAATTTGTGTTGTAATGTGGTGTATATCTACATGCAAATATAGATACACGGCAATAATGCAAATCAAATCCAGTTAAGTAACTGTAATCTTCTTACTTACTACGCGTAACATTAATTAAAATAACCGGATGGATTGGGATGTAAAAACTGATCCATCACCCATGTGTTCTAATAGTTATAAAAGCATTCAACAGTCTTATCCTTGAAAATAAAATAGAAGAAAACAAAAATAAACTCATACTAACTAACTAACTAACTAACCATCACGCCGTTTCCCCGCAGGGGTAGGCAGAGAGGACGGACCGCCAAACCACTCGGTCTTGGCACACACTCTTTGCCTCACTCACATTCATACATCGTCTCATACATTCTCTTCTATTATTCTGACTTTTGACATGACCCGACTCAAGTATCTGATTCACTTGATCGTGCCATGTCTTCCTCGGGCGTCCCCGACTTCTTCTACCATTCACATTCGCGTCGTATATTCTTCTTACACTACTTCCTTCGTTCATTCGCTCTACATGCCCAAACCATCTGAGGGTCCCTTTCTTAATCTTACTCATTATGCTTACATCGGCCCTACATTCTTTGCGGATATCCACATTTCTCACACGATCATACATTGTTTTACCACACATACGTCTCAGGGATCTCATTTCAACAGCATTCAGTTTACTTTCATCCTTCCTCTGCCAGTTCCATGCCTCACTGCCATACATCAGGGTAGGTACCAGGACTCCATTGTGGACTGCTAGCTTCGCTTTTTTGACAGTTTTTTATTAGCGCCAACGGCATTCAGTCCACCATTAATGGAGTTACCGGCATTCACCCTTCTTTCAATATCTCTTTCAGCCTTCCCATCTCTCGTAAACATACTACCCAGATACACAAACTCATCCACCTGCTCCAAATATTCATCATTCACAACTATGTTGCATACTGTTTTCGTACTCTCCCTTTCAAACACCATGACTTTAGACTTACTTACATTCATCATTAGCTCATTCTTCATACATACTTCGTTCATCCTAGATACGAGAGACTGTAGATCTTCCGTAATGATCCAGAAACCTTCGCGAGGGTGGAAATAATGTATTTTGAAAGTTTCAAACATTTCCTGTGCTTAATACAGCAATGCATAGACAACTCATATACATAGAAGCAAACATATTTTGACTTTTTTATATATATGTAAGATAGATAGAACAAAATAGAACAACCAACGCCACGGAGTTATTTTGAAATTATTCGGATTTCATCGACATTTTTCCTAAACTTCGTACTGTAAACAATTGTAGATTTTGGGTCAACCGCATTTGTGACCTCAATCTGAGTTTAGATTAAAAAAAAAATTCTCGCTAAAGATTTACAATTTTGTATAAAATGTTTTTCACACATTTCTTTATTATTATTATAACAGCATCGTTCATCTAAAGTTAGGAGACGTACGTGAAAAAAATTAGGGTACCACGTGAACGTACATGGTGATAGCAGTTTGTCAGATGGCCATAACTATTACCCATATCATATTATAAGGCACCAAAATGTTTAATTGAGTTAATGTGAATTACGTGAATAACTGTAGAATATATTTATAATCTGTACCGTAATTAAATTCTTCGACGATCATATATAAATCTAAAATTACTTCAGTCATTTAATACCATTCCGGAGAACCCCTCCTACAATCCAACCAAAAGATAATTTAAGTATAAGGTATCTCAGAGAGATTTGGATTTTGTTTTTTTTTCGGTTCAACCTCAGGTCGTAGAAGGCGCTGGCATCGTATTCCTTTTTCAATTTCACGGCGAGTACCGCCGGAACAGGAAAGGGATTTTGACGAACGACGCCCTCTTATCATTGAAAGCGTCGGCGTCCATTCTCACTGGATAATATTTATGTCTTCTCGCTAAGAGTTTTGTTTTTTGTAAGAGTGTGATGAATTAATGTATCTTTTTTTAATTTTATAAATAATTAATCGCTAGTCAATCATTAGGTTTTAAAAAATTTTGGCATTTTTTACTAAGCAATACACTTTGCACGAACTACTAGTTTATTATTTAATTAAATGAAGACAATATTAGCGAAACTCAATCGAAAATATGTGGACAGAAAAATTAGAAAAAGATATTGGCACCTCTGGAACTTGAACCAAGGACCTTTCGCTTTCCACTGAGCTAAGGTGTCTAAATCCGATTCGGCCATTTTTAACTGTATCATTCTTTGACGAAGAACTACCAACATTATCTCCATTTTTCTTAACACATACTTTTATGTATGATTGCAAGATTCAAACTCGAACTACTCGTAAATGCAATCTAGATAGTGTCTGGATAATTTTTTATCCATTTTATTTTAAATACGCGACATCTATTGACTTTTCAGTAAATCTAGGATGAATACTTTAATTTTTTTTTAACTTTATGAGTAAAAACTCCAAATTGTAATATTTAAATTAAATTAAAACATTGCTGAATTGTATTAAAAAATGTTAGAAATTATGTCAAATAAATAAATAAATAAATATTACCGAAACTCAATCGAAAACTGTTGTGAGGCTGAAGGTAATGGGAAGGGGAAGGAGGTGGGGAAATAAGAAGGTGGGGAAGTACTTCAGTATTCAGATCTGGTCACCACGGATCAACACGGATAAAGTAATTTCACACCAGGGCGATACCGAGAGTATCTTTAATTCTTAAACGTGACATCTTATTTCAAATGATTAAGTGATGAAAGAACACAAATCAATGAAATAAAATATACTTGCACACGCCGGGATTTGAACTCGGTGACCTTCGGATAGGTAGTCGAGAGCCTTACCCCTCGACCACGTAGGTCGAGTAGCTTATTTTAAGAACCACCAACTAACCCAGTGTTATTGTAGCTAAGATTTCAAGGCAGTTATTATCAAAATCAAACACTATTACCTAGGTTAATTCCATCGCCAAATCTTAATATATAAAACAAAGTCGGGTTAGTTACACTATTTATAACTCGAGACCGGCTGGGCTGATTTTGATGATCTTTGATTTGTTGGATTTGTCTCCGCCCCGGATAGGATAATAACTATTAAAACATCACAAAAGTTAACGAAATAAATAGTTATAAAGAAAATTATTTTCCCCATACATTTTGTATGGAACGAATTCTCCTATTTTGAAAGAACTGCAGCAATACTGTGAGGGGTATAATATTGAACTGTGCATGAATTCTAAACATTCAAAAAGGTCAAAAGTCAATGCGTTGATTGTTGTGCATTTGTTTTTAATCATATAATGCTGCCCTTCTTTCTTAAACACTCAATGTCAATAGTCGAAAATGAGACAAATGGTGAACGTATGTATGCACACCTCCAAAGGAAAAATACAATAATTATAATAAATCTCTGAAATGAAACGCATTTTTTTACATAAGCTCCGCACAGGAGGCCCTGGGGAAAATAATTTCTCTCAGGACCTATGTCATCTTAGGGGATGCTGTGTGGAGGATCTTTTTAAGGAATGGGGAGGATAGAAAGTTCTGGGAAGGAAAAGGGTACGAGAGGTGGGTAGGAATCTGGGGGTCAGTGTGTCCAGGAGTGACGGACGTATGAATCCATCCCTCCAACTGTGGTGCAAGTCAATTGGTCGAGAGAGTCCGGCTGGAAAGGTCAAAAGGCCTCCCTCAACCAGTCTCTTTCGATCTCAGGTGGGCAGGCGCATCAACTGCCAAGACCCGGAAATAAGTTACCTCATGAACCCGGGCACCCCTGCTAAATCACCAAACGTAGCGAACCACTTGGGGTGATCTATGGCAGAGGTGTTGGTTATTCAATAAATGGTTCCAAGGGCGGCGGCACCCGTATCCGCCTCCCGAATTCCCGTAAGTAATTGTAAAAGTAAGAAAATCACAAAAATATAAATCCGTACACAACGCCATCTCTGATAATGACAAAAACAAAACACGGACGGTTGCGCATTGATAATTGCTTCATTGCGTAATTTTTTACTTAATAAAAAAACGGAATTTAAATCACCAGCTATTGATTCTGAGGCGGTACGAAGTTCGTCGGGTCAGCTAGTATTATATAAATAAATCAAAATAAAATAACGCCGTTCGGGTAAGCGTAGTCAAGTATGGATCACTACTCTAAACTCCTCTCTAATATCGCCTTTCACCATAACACGAAAGACGGCAACCCTCAAGGAATATATTATATTAAAAGCTATAAATACACATAACACCTGGTCTGTAGTCTCATTTCTAGGAAGCCCTTTCGGTCTAAGATCACGCTAACAGTCTGTTGGCTGGTCCTATGGAAGTTTGCAGGTTAAGTGATATTTGCAATGTCAATGTACGTAATATTTATCTACTTATTTAAAACCCGTAGGGCTTTTACAAATATATTATATTTATCAACACATTCATCTCAGTGAGTTTATTATACAGGTATTCATAAAAATGGTTGGTACTGTCTTGTTACTGCCCTACCCGGAACATGGAACGAAATTGTATATAGCAGCTCAGAGGTATTCAAATAGAATTAATAATTTTATAACAATTGCAATTAAATCTTCGCTCCGATAACGAGTAAAGTAGTAGCTGTATCTAGGCATTCTATAAAAATACTTACTCTAAAATTTACGTATCTCAAGAATTTATTTTGGATTATTTCAATCGTGTGTGGATGAACTTCTTAATTTGGAGACCAAACTGTGGAATTATACTCCATATAATTCCTTACTCATGACATACAATATGTTGATAGTGTTGATACTATAAAATTCATTAGAAGCTCTTAAAATAAAGCTTAACGGTTGCAATTCAATTTGCAAAGCCCAAACTTTGATGGATATGATTTCTTTGTCCTTTGTAAAATTGCGTGTCCGGTAAAACCATCCACCCAAGTCATTAATTTCTGAGACAGAAACTAATTAAATATTAGTAATGGATTAATAAAAAAATTACATTAATTTGATTACTAGCAGTTAAAAACCCGCTCCCCAGATTTTTGCTGCTAGGTCCTGGTTTTTACTTCGGCTTAACCCAGTTTGAATATAGGTAACCATTTTATAAATCCGGTAATAATTGATACCAAAAATAGCCAGCTCCTCGGATCCACTGTGAACTGCAATCCAGTGACTGAGTGACAGCTAGTCACAGAGTTAAAGTAACCGTGACAGGCAATGCCGCCATATGTAATCTCTCCATATCCGGAAAGATACTTAAATTCTATATATCCGTAGTACCTAGGGAAGAAACGTACACATGCGAGCTGCTGACGGAAGTAGCGACATCTTGTGTCGAATTCTTGAATTCGAAACCGAATTATAACAGTAGCTTTGTGTGAAATTCCACATACACAGATGTTATTTGTGGCGCGGCGCGTATGGGTGCACAATGCACATGCACTCGTAGCTGGATTCTGAAATTCAACCACGCAGACGCAAGCCTATTAATACTGTTTGATGTTGATATGGAAGTTATTTTCTTGACACCATATATAAAGTTAGGACAAGTTCTTTAAAAATATATTGCTATCATTAACATTTCTTATTGCCTTGAATAATTTTACAATATGACAGTATTAGATTACTGACCTCGGTAATAGAGCTGTAGGTGTATTGACTCTGAGGCCAGTTACAATAATTATCGTGAATGTAACTAACTTTTAATAAAGTATTTATGAAAATATTAATAGGTACATTTCTAAACTAAAAGTTTCGTGATAGAGGGAATCAAAACATTATTTTGAATAAAATTCAAAAAGTGTGTTAAAATTTGTTTAAAATTCAACAGCCTCCAAATTATTTTACAAGAAGTCGATTAACTCACAACTATATAAACGTACTATTGGAAATAATGACAGACAATTATCAATATGCATGATTACAAACAAATTTACACATACACAAACATAGACCTACTGAACGATATTTATTTATTTATGTATTTTTTCGGGAAATCGACAATTTACATTTTTTCAGTTTGTACCTGATATAGCCATATATAATACAGCAAAACAAAAACCTAATTTACTAACCATCACGCCGTAGGCAGACAAGACGAACCGCCAAACAACTCGGTCTTGACACACACTCCTTGCCTCATTCACATTCATACATCGTCTCATACAACCTCTTCTATTTAAACTAATTATGGATTTCCTCCTTTTGATTTTTGATTTTGTGTTACTATCACTGCTTGAAATGATAAAATACATGTGGCATAGAAAGGAAAGGACTCACCGAAAAGGGTAAAAGAACTTGTAGGGTGGCAATGCACTTGTCTGCTTCCTCTCCCATCCAACAGGCACAAACAGCAATAGTCGTGAGTTTCGTTTCTTTTATAGTACACGGCGGAGTTATTTATAATGGCGGTTCACCGATAGCGGAGGCACAATGGCTATATGTTGCGGCGGGAGTTTATTACAGACTGACTGTGGGTAAGCTTGACGGGTAGGCAATAGGGATAGGTAGGACAGGAATTTGCAACAATATTAATACCAATCCCAAGCAGTGACAGTATGTATGCGTGCTATGTAGGTATGTGTATGTGTAGGTATGTGTATGGGCGTAACCAACAATATTATTCACGAAACATCAGAGAAATATAATAATCATTTGTATACTATTGTTTGTCTCCAGTGACATAACAAAAAAACCCTTTTCCTGGATTCAAAATAAATTTATTCCCTACAATAAATAATAATATGTTCACTCCATGGGTGAAGTTTGTTCGTGGGTACTACCTTCCTTAGAATATGTAGGAAGATTCATGACACTCAAACTTGGCTTTGCTTCTGATTTTTATATTAAATTCATGAAACTACTATTCACCTTCCTTTTGAAAGTGGGAACTTATTCACATCTCTCCAACTATTTATGTCAAATTCTCAATAACAAAGTTCTGAACGTTGAAATGTCTAACAGTCGTGCGGTAGTCGGCATTATTCTGAATGCGAACTTTCCTGGAATAAATTATTAAAGTCGGTAGCACCAACATATGTGGAAGCTCCTTTGTGCATATTTCGCAGTTTTTCTAAAGCGCATGGTGCAAGTTGCACATTTAAACTTTATTCTCTGAAGGCGCAATACACATCACATTAAACTTTTATTGGACTTTAATTTTCAATAGACCTGTCAGTGCGTTAGGTTGCAGTGCCGGCAACCCTGGCGTTTATTTTATTTTGATTTGTTTAAATAGTTTCCCGCCTCATTACACAAAGTCTGGTCCGAGATGGAAAATTAACATACCATATTCATTAAAAAAAATACGTATAATATGCATTTTATTTTTGTTATTTAAGTTGAGTCTACCTAATGTGATAACACGGTTACATTAAAACTCGAAAAATGGCATTTCAATACCCCTTTGAAAAGTCATTAAAACTGATGAAAAAAATTAATCCGTGACCTAACCTAATTAACTAAGTTTTTTTTCATCACTTTTAATTACTTTTCAAAGAAGTGATGTAGTTGCACATTGTTGAATTGTCCAGTCACCGAAAATGCACATAAAATTAAAAAAAGTACAGTGGATATATGCTAATGAATATTACAAACATGCAAGAACCAAGTTCAAGTTTAAGTATTTCCCCAATAAATGAAGACATAATTTGTCTCGACGCCACCTAGCGAGGGATTTAACACTAACAATGTCTTTCTCGCAAAAATAAAGTTGGTTGTTTTCAGGTGGGAAAAAATATAACAAGCAGTAATTGTTGAATGAAACACTAGTATATATTGAATTATTTGGCGGGTATTTGATAAGCCCCATAGCTCAGTGGTCAGAGCATTCGACCGGCAAGCGGAAGGACACGGGTTCAAGTCCCGTTGGCGGCAAGTATCTTTTCTCGGAAGATTTTTCAATGTAAATGAGTGTTTCAGGCTGACAATTATTGCTTGTAATAATTGTTACCATTCGTGCTATGCATAAAAATCTTGTCTAAACGTTAGTTTATAAATTAAAACATAATAATTAATATTTAACAAGTTTAAGTATTTCCCCAATAAATGCAGACATAATTTGTCTCGACGCCACCTAGCGAGGGATTTAACATTAACAATGTCTTTCTCGCAAAAATAAAGTTGGTTGTTTTCAGGTGGGAAAAAATATAACAAGCAGTAATTGTTGAATGAAACACTAGTATATATTGAATTATTTGGCGGGTATTTGATAAGCCCCCATAGCTCAGTGGTCAGAACATTCGACCGGCAATTGGAAGGATACGGGTTCAAGTCCCGTTGGTGGCAAGTATCTTAAGATTTTTCAATGTAAATGAGTGTTTCAGGCTGACAATTATTGCTTGTAATAATAAATGCAAGAACCCTCTATATTTCTTCAATGTGAAAATTTCGTTGAAAATTGCATGAAGTGTGAATGTCTATATTACGAAGTGGAATTTATTTAGAATATTTCGAATGTCTGTTCTTTCTTTTTCAGTCAACAATATTACAAATATTTTGAACAGCCAATTAAAATTATTTGTGACGACGAAGTTTTTGGTTGTGTTAGGAATATTAAAGATATTGAATTTGTGTGGTATCAGGTAAGATTCGTGTTTTTTGCGCATGTCGTTTTTTTTTTTTTTTTAAATAACCCAACAATGTTTGAAAATCTCCTACTGCCACCACACTAAACGGAAAGTTTTGCTTGTGTCATGATGGAGGACTTAATCGAACACGCTACGCCCGGGTGGGACACAAGCGCGATGCTCACTCAACCACTGACCGGTATGATAGGGTACATGAAAGTGTTTATTTATTTTTGCTTTAGTGTTTCGCGAGTGAGGTAGCTGTTCTGTCCTGATGTTAGTAAAGCTCTTAAAATAAAATTCTAATTATTTTCTTGTGATTTATTTATTTAGAAAGGTATTTGCTTCTCCTCTCCGTACTGATACACCATACGGTAGAATACTCAGTATAATATTTGGTTGGTAAGCAGTTTGACACACGGATACTTTTCAAATGCCCGATATGTATAAAAATGTGTTGAAATGTTATAAATTTTAAACAAAAAAAAAAGAAAAACATATTTCTTACCATCTAATCTCCTTCAACGGAAGCAATCTTCCAAAGATGCCTCCCATTGATAAGCTTGGTGTAACTGAAAGTGACCAGCTCTGACATGGGGGTTCCATCGAAGCCAGAGTCAGGTTAGCTGGTAAAGGGTCTGTAATGTACACTTGTATAGGGTCCGCAGATACTTTAATAGTACACAACTGCTGCCCTGTACAAATAGCTAATACGCCCCATTATTGAATTTTCAGCGGCATCTGGTCTGGAGCCCCAAGGTACTTTAAAAAACCATTAAATCTGTGTAGAAATAGGAGGTCCTTTTGATAGATTCCCTATCTTAACAAACGGATTGCAATCTTTATAGCACGTGCGTCAGGTGGGAATGCTGCCCATGTTTTACCGAGATTTCGAATAATAATTATATTTTGGTGTGGTTATTATTATTATTTCATTATTATTATTAGTTTTTATTCTTACGGGAGCAGCCGAGTATTCACATACTTTTTTTTTAATTCACCTTTCTTAAAACTAGACAATTTTTTTTATTATTTATTTAAAATTTACGGCACGAAGTGCCATTTACAAACATGTTATAATAAAAAATAAAAAAATTAACAGTCGTAGAACATTGAAGAAAGAAAGTTTTTTTTTAATTACACAACAATAGAAAAACAAGAAAATTAATTATTAACAACTTTGAAGAATTTTATTTCACACGTACATTTGCAACTTAATTTTTATTTATTTGCTACCGGTTTCGACACATCCGTGTCATTCACCAGCAATCTTAAAACTAACTTAAAAATTATACAAGTACAGAAATGATTAGGTAGAGGGTATTGGGTAGGGGGGAGAACGGTGGGAGGAGTCAACACAACAAGGAAACATTGTCAATAATGGTGACCTGCAGGGTGTTATTATTTTTAAAAAAATGAAACAATACAACTTTGTATAAACCACTTATAAAATGTGCAAATCCGACCGGTTTGCACATTTTATAAGTGGTTTATAAGTTTTCCCTGACGAAGGAACAAACGTTCCTTCGTCAGGGAAAGCTTATACTAATTTGACAGTTTAAAACAATGTTTTATTATGGTAGGGGTGGAGCCGTTGTTATTACGAGTTGTTTTTCCAATATAAAATGAGGGACAATCATTGCAAAATAATAAAACATTGTTCTAAACTGTCAAATTAGTATAAGCTTTCCCTGACGAAGGAACGTTTGTTCCGAAACCGGTCGGATTTGCACATTTTATAAGTGGTTTATACAAATTTGTATTGTTTCATTTTATTAATGGATAACCACAAAGTAATAGCTACATTCAAAAATATGTTATTTTGTTCACAATTGTTTTTCTTTGTTTATTTCTAAGGTTTCTACTGCACACAAATTAAAATACGTATTAATATTTGGATGTTTGAACTTAGTTATTTTTCCTTTAAAGCATTGCACATTCTGAATCATCTCTTCAGACAAAAAAATCTTAAACCTATTTGCAACATACGAGTCATTTATAGATGAGGGAGGGGGGTTTATCACCCAATGAGGGTTTACGGGCTGCATGTTAAGTACGGGGTTGTACGTGTTTAATTGATTGTTAATGATTTAATGACGTACTGAAATGCTATTGCTTCTCTCCATTTCACCTGATTCAATCGTTTATACGATATTATTATTGATATTCACGTAAATCAGATAAGATTAATATTAAATTGCATTGCATGTATGTCTACAACCTGTATGTCGGACGAATATCTACAGCTCATATGTTACTATGAACTTCAGAGTGAGGACTAATATCTACAGAGCTAAGGTCGGACGAATATCTATGACGGTTCCAGTGGTGACTAATATCTACAGAGCGTAGGTTGGACTAATATCTACAGAGGGCAGCTGAGCAAGAGGTTGTACAGAAAAGCATGAATTATTTCAATTGCGTAATTACTAATTACGTAAAGGCTTAAACGTTTAAAGTACGTACATGAAGTTTTTGCATAATATTACGTATTTTGATGTTTACGAGGACAATAATTTATTGAACAAACATGTAGGTCATAATACAAAGATATTTATTTATTTCGAAATACACGGCACCACAACCTAACCTAACCTAACCTAATTGACATAAAAATGATCATGGTTACAGACTAAATAATTTAGAAACACTCGAAATAAAGAAAGCTGTTAAAACAAAAACCCAAATCCTTAATAATCAGCTAAATGTGTCCAATAGTCCGATATTAGGCGTTTTTACATACATACATACATAAATTAAGTTTTTTAAACTGCATACGCAATATTACCTTATTACAATATGCTATACATAATTGCAAATCCAACTTCTGCCAGTGCTGTAGATATTCGTCCACACTTTGGTTCTCATAGATATTAGTCAGCAGTTTGAGCTGTAGATATTCGTCTTCACTTTGGTTCTCATAGATATTAGTCCGATTTGTTCAGTTTTTGGATTTCCTGTAGATATTAGTAGACGCCTCCCTTGATGATGTGCAGAACCGGGAGGTCCGTTTAATAGATTCCCCTATCTTAACAAGCTAATTGCAATCTTTATTCTACCGGTATTATAATGAAAGATGTTCCGAGGAACTAGCATCTTTGATCCCTTCAGCACCGCTGCTTAGTTGGGACACACGCCAAACGCGCATCAAACATGTTTACATGGTTGACATTTGTGACATGAGAACGGGTTACTTCTACGACTCTTTCTTGAGTTCAATAGCTCGAATGTGCAACGATTTTCTGACCTCTGTGTTTCCTGCCTCTTCAAGACCCATGTTCACTCCTTCCTCGTCTCAAAACGACCCTCCACGCAGCATCTTCAAAAATGGGATAGGCCATGAGAGTAATCGTTTTCCTGAGGGCCTTCTGTGTGGAGTTAATTTAAAAAGAAGGTATTTAATTCATACGTTTAAAAAATCGGTACGAATTTCATGACGCCAGAGCCGACCGTTCGAGAGATTTCAGTGTGAAACTTAAACAGTTTTATAAAATCTAGACTTTGGCGTTATCCAATTTGAGCCTTTATTTCACTTGATCGTTCCATTTCTTTCTGACTAGTCCCAGATTTGTGTAACCGTACATAGGATTATTTTAATTTTAAGACGTTTTGACGGCGTCCGTGGTCGAGCGATCCGGAGGTCACGGGTTCAAATCCCAGCGTTAGTTAGTAAATTTTATTTTTATTGATTTGTGTTATATCACAATTTAATTATTTAAAAATAATATAATGTATATTTGCGGCACGTTCCAGAGTGGAAGGCACTCTTAGTATTGTCCTTATGTAAGACCATCATTCAGAACTGAAACTATTTTTCTGAACAGTGTTTTTATTTGAACAGTTCTGAATTTCCAGGTACCCCACTTTCCTCGTTCCCATCTCCCTCCCGTCGTCACTTTACCTACATTCAACCTCACAACATGCCCCAATTAAGTATGCTATACTGGCTCCAGACGGTTAGGAGCAATTGGGACAACATAAAACATTTTAACATAAATGATCAAAAAACTGAATTAAACGCGCACGTATTGAACACTTGCAAGTTTATCAATAACATAACACCATTTCTACTTGTTATCTTTAAATTCAAAGCGACTGACAACCCGAGCAGTGTAGTTATGCGCCTGATAGTACAGAAATTAGCGAGCAGGCGAATTCGGTATCTCAGCAGATAGTTGGGCCATTGCTAAACTCTGCCGGAACGTCCAACTTCTACCGACTGCAACGTGCAACTTGCCAAAGCCCGCCGCGAGCGCCTTGAAAACATTTCACCTTGTTTACGCTCGCAAAACGGCAACTTGACCAGCCAAACAGGCAACAACCACTTGGGAATATCGGCCCTTGCATAGCACTGATGTGTATATATCTGTACCTCGATATGAATTCTGGATAATTCAGGCATTTTGTGGGTAGGGGTGTATTTTACTAATCGACCTGAATATTTTGAACAAATGAACTTGAGAATTATTACCTTAGGAAATTGGATTTAATAGACAAAAATAAAAAAAATAGGCAGAAAAATTTTCCTCAAATACATGAAAAAAACATATGTCAGTCTTTTTCACACTATATGTATATTCTATTTTTTCCTAGATCTAAAGGAATTTCACCAGATCACTGAACTAAAGATTAGCTTCCTAGCAACAATGTACAATTCGGTGATTCTTTGCTCGCCTGTGACCAAAAAATATAATATCAAGGTTAAAAAAAATAGTTGTATTTGCGAAAATCATAATTTACGCATAAAATTGTTCTTGTATTAATATAAAATAAGAAAATTGTCAGTTAACAATTAATTGTAAAAATAATAGGCAATAATTACAGAAAAAGTCGGTTGATTCTTACAAAAAAACGATCTCATAGGTGCTGCGCACTCAGGCAGCTAGTAGATTCCAAAGGTTTGAAGGTCTCCCGCTCTGGCGCCACTAGTATGTTTTGTATGAATCTAAGAAACGTGACGGAAGGTCCCTTAAGTGCTGATATTCATAACGCACCCACGGGATTTGGAATTCATTTCGGACCCGCTTCTGGGTAGTTAGTGTAAGTATCATTCGGACGATGAGTGGATGTTTTAGCACGGAATTCGAATGGCGTGCTGTTTCGTTAAATTATAATACAAGTTTGTATTATATATTTATATATTTATAGGAATACACTGCTCAAATGCACTTTAGAGTAAACCGCCCTAGTAGATACTAAACCATAGTAACATTTTTGCAGTAGTTCAAAAGTATCTCAGTTTTCACACCAAACTTTGTGGTCTCCGAACCGATTTTAAATGCATTTTCGAATTCAGTCAAGTATGTAAGAATTAATTCTATGAACCGTCCACCGAGATCTAGATTATAATTAACCAGGTTTCTAATGCACGGCATTTAACATTGATGCATGCTTGAAGTACAAGGTTCTTTTAATATACATATTATATCCGCGTTTCCATTTTTGCTCTCGTTTGTTATCCTCAAATTACACTGATTACATCATTTTGGTTTTTCCACCTTTTTTCAAACTTTCTTATTCATATTACAACTACAAATCAATTGAGGTTATTATTTATCCTTTTAAATATTTCTGTAACAAAAAACTTTCACGTTGAAATTAATGTTGATTAGTTGAGTCGAGTTTCATTTAATTTGCAGTCTGGATTTAGGCCTGTTAGAGCACTGGTAGAGCACTGACCCGGCAAGTCACAGGTCTTGGGTTCGAGTCCCAGATGTGACCGTATCTTTTTCTGATTTTTCTGTTTCAGATTTTTGATGAGTTTCGCTAAAATTGTCTTCATTGAAAAAAATATCGTTGAAATTCAACACCGAGAAGCTATTTGGAATTATGAAGGAGCAGCATATAAGAACAGACAAATGAAACTCAAATCATGGGAAGAGCTAGTTGATATTTTTGGAAACGAAGATATGTCGACAATGGAAAGAAAAGTCTTGGTTTGTATTTATTTCAAAATTATTTAATTTAATCGAAATTAACCTCAACAACGTCCATTTTATTAATGATGAGACAATGCAGTTTTCTGTTACCACCGTTGAACCGCGCTAAGCGGCTAACAGCGGCTCACCGCCATGGCGGCCAGCCGCTTAGCCGAATCGCCCACGCGGCTGACCGCTAGTGCGCATGAGCCCTTACGAAAATATCGCTGTGAAATCCGTATTATTATCGTCAACAAACATCTCCAACTGAATAAATAATATACCCACATATGTGAGCATACTAGATAATATTTTATAAATAATACTACTTTTAGTTAGCCTCTCAGAAACTGGGCGTACTGTACCGGGCCCGCAGATACTTTAATAGTACACACCTGCTAACCCTGTACAAATCGCAAGTGTGCCCCATGGTTGAATTTGAACACCTCTGGTCTGGAGCTCCAAAATACCTAAAAAAACCCTTGACTCTGTGCAGAAACGGGTGGTCCATTTGATAGATTCTCCCATCTTAATAGACGGACTGCAATCTTTAGAGCACAGGCGTCAGGTGGGAATGCTGTCCTTGTTCTACCGGTATTACAATGGAAGATGCTCCGAGGAACTAGCGTCATTGATCCCCTCGGCTCCGGTGCATAGTCGGGAAACACGCCAAACATGCGCCCAACATTTGTACAAGGTTGACATTAGTGACATGAGAACGGGTCGTTTCTACGACTCGTTCTTGAGTTCAACGGCTCAGCTGTGGAACGATTTGCCGGCCTCTGTGTTTCCTCCCTCCTACAACATGGGTCTCTTCAAGACCCGTGTTCACTTCTTCCTTTCCTTAAAAAGATCCTCCACAGAGCATCTTCAAAGATGACATAGGCCCTGAGGGAAGTTATTTTCCTCAGGGCCTCCTATGTGTAGTTAATGTAAAAAAAAAAAGTAATAAAAAAATAACTTATATCATTGATGTCGCTATTCCAAATTTCTTTAATATTCAAAAACCGTTTCTGAAAAAATAAGAAAATATACAGATTTAGGAAATGAGATTTAAAGAATTTGGCATTCTCAGACCTTAAAAATATTACCATTTGTTTTTTCGGCTACTGGCATTATACCTAGCTCTCTCATTCAAAATTTAGGCGCTTCGGATTTGTCAAAGAGTTTATATATAAAAATGCAAAAATCAATAATTTTAAATACATGTAGGATTACAAGAGATTTTTTAAAT
Organism: Limnephilus rhombicus; assembly: GCA_929108145.2. NCBI lineage: Eukaryota > Metazoa > Arthropoda > Insecta > Trichoptera > Limnephilidae > Limnephilus > Limnephilus rhombicus. Next base: position 41,816,565 of record OV815278.1, read on the forward strand.
ATTTTTATTGAGGGATCAGTAGGATTTATAGGTCCAATTAGGAGTTCTATCGAGCCGAACCCTCCGATACGAAAATATCTGAAGTCGGTGAATTATTTTCACATTTGGTCTCTGGTAGGTTGACATGTTGTTTTTGTATTTATTATACTTATATAGTGCAATTGCATAGCGTGAATTGATGATCATTTGTGGAAAAGTGTGTGAAAGGGTTTAGTTTTTCCTGTGGGGAAGATTTAACCCGGACATAAAATCTGAAGACATTAATGGTCTTTATTTATGAATGTGGTGAAATAATTGCAATCTCGCATATCATGTAATAATATTAGTATGTGTATCTATACATACAGGGATTCAAGTAGGGACATATTTATGTTTAAGAATAAAAATAATGCATAAAATAAAGATACAAAGGAAAAAGATAGAAAGGAGAGTTGTATCATAAGATAATAAATGTGCTATGTACTAGTAGTAATTAAAAAAAATTAACATAATAATTGATCGCTTATTGATTTATCGGATCGAGAATCTTTCTCAGTGATCTCTTTGATGCTTCATCTTGAAGTCGGGATTCTATCAATAGTAAATCCACAATCAGCATTGGAAAATTTCTATAAAACTCTTCTTGACAATATTCTGAAAAGTGAAAGTAAAATTGTTGTACCAAACAGAAAATATAAAAAAATCAAACCATGGATTACTGTTGGCTTAATTTTATCAATTAAGCAAAGAGACAAATTGTACAGGGAAATGTTAAAATACCAAATAGCTTGCCAAAAGAATAATGTCAGAATAATGGATTTTATGAAAACAAAATATTTAATGTACAGAAACTTACGCAATAGGCTGATTCGAAGTTGTAAAAAGAAATACTATTGTGAACAAATTGAAAACGCTAAAAATGATAGTAAAAAAACATGGAATATTATAAATGAAATTAAGCACAAAAAATGTATCAACTGCTGTAAATGAGGTTCAAATAAATAACTGACACATCTGCTATTGCCAAAAACTTTAATTACTTTTTCACGAATATAGTAGATGATGCACTTAAATCATCCAGTATAAATGATCAAACAACAAAATCAACCAACCCAATAGAAATTTTTTCAGCGATTACAAGAAAAGAAATTGAAATATATATTGATAGCCAAAAACCATCTAATTCTAAGGACTATCATGTAATACATTGAAAAATATAAAACAATATATTCTAACTCTTTTGCATTGTATATTTAATATGTGCCTTAAAGAAGGTCATTTTCCAAAACAGTTTAAAATATTTACCATAATTCCAATTCATAAATCTCGTGAAACGGATAAATTAGACAAATATAGACCAATCTCACTTGTTTCAAACCTATCAAAATTTTTAGAAAAATGCATCAAAAATAGAATCGTAGAACATTTAGAAAAATATAAAATTCTGTCGCAAAACCAATATGTTTTTTGTAAAGATCTAAGCACTGAAGATGCAATATATGATCTTACAAAAAATATATACACATCTATCGATAAAAATAAGAAATGTCTAGCTATATTCTTAGATTTAAGAAAGGCAAAATTTAAATCATAACATACTCATAAAAAAAATATCACAACTAGGTTTCAAAAATCACACACTAACAATACTCACCAACTATCTGAAAGACAGAACACAAAAAACAAAAATTGAGAATATGTATAGTTCAGAAGCACAGATAATAAATGGAGTTCCGCAAGGAACTGTACTTGGCCCGATTCTATTTTTGATGTATATAAACGATTTATGTAATTTTCTAATCCCTGAACAAATTATTTCTTATGCCGATGATACGACAATAATAGTAAACGGAAATTCTTGGATTGAAACATTTTCTAAGGCAAACGAATGTATTGCACTTGTTTCAACATGGTTAAAATGTAACAAACTCATCTAAAACTATAGCAAAACATTTTATTTAAATTTTTATAAAAACATTTAAAACAAACCTCATGATAACCTAAAAATAATAATCCACAACACAAGTTGCAATCAAGAAACATGTTCACTTTGCAATGAACTCATCGAAGTAGAAAATATTAAATATTTAGGTGTGTCTATTGATACACATCTAACTGGAAATCACAAATAGATAAAACCATCTCGAAATTAAGATATCTAACATATACAATAAAACATTAAAGAAGTTAATAAGTGGTGCGTTACAAACAGTTCCCCCTTTTTATTACTACACATGAACATTCGAAGCATCGCAAAAAACCTTGATGAATTTTTGATAAATATAAACGATCTGTTTTTATCGCCCGCCTGCATAGTGTTAACAGAAACGCACTGTAATAACGATCAACACATTAATGCACTACCCAACTACAAAGGCATCGCAACAACAACACCAATTAATAAAAATAGTGGTATAATTATATTTGTTCATGATGAGTGTGAAATTATTAACATTGAAGAAATTTATATACAACATGTAAATTGTCAAAAAATAGATATAAAATCAAAAAACAAATTATACAGAATTATAACAGTGTACAGAACACACAAATCAAACATAACTAACTTCATCAATGAACTATATGAATATCTAAGCAAATTATCGAAAATTCTTACTTTTGTATGTGGTGATTTCAATATAAACATTTCTGCTAACCATAACTCAATAGAAAAAAATAATTTCATTAACATGATGACGCATCTCAATTTTAAATCTTGTATTAATAGTAACACTCGAGAAATTAAAAACCAAACTCCATCATGTATAGACCATATCTGGTGTAATATACATTTAAATGAAATAAAAAATATTAAATCTACTGTTTGGAAAACCAATATAACTGACCATTACGCGTGTCTTATATTACATGAGACAAATAAAAAACTAAACACAATACCCAAATTAAATCTTCCATATTCCCAAATAGACTATGAATTATTAAAAAAATCATTAATAAATGAAAAATGGGAAGAAGTTTAAAAAAATAAATGCACCAACCAAAGTGCCTTACTGTTTGAAAAAACTTTAACTAAACACGTTTTAGAAGCAACAAAAACAACACAGATCGTCCCCAATTCAAAAACAAAGAAAATTAAACCATGGATTACTCTAGGATTAATAAAAGCCATTCGAAAAAAAAATAAACTTTATAAAATAACACAAAGGCCACTAGTTAACAATAAAATTGTACTATATTATAAAAAGTATAAAAATATATTAAGTACTCTAATTAGAAAAACGAAAAACGACTATTACTCAAAAATTATAACAGAAGCTAAAGACAATAATAAAAAAATATGGTCAACAATAAATGAAATAATAAATAAAAATAAAACATATAAGCACATATTCGAAATATCAGATGGGAAATTAATATATAATGTACAAAATGACACAAAAAAATGTTGTAATATTTTAAATAACCATTTTAATAACGTTGGAAAAAACCTAGCAAAATCCATAAATTCGACCAATATATCAAATCCACAACACAGAACACAATGTCAAATAAATAAATTTGGGCCAGTCACGGAAGCCGACATTGACAGAACTATTTTGGAACTAAAAGGAGGTTCTGCCCCCGGCTTTGATAACATAGATGCTAAGACAATAAAAGCGATTAAAACATACTTAATTCTCCCAATAACACATATAATAAACCTAATTCTAGCAAATGGCGAATTTCCCAATAATTACAAAAGAGCAATTATAACTCCCATTTATAAAACAGACTGTCCTAAAGACCCACAAAATTACCGCCCGATTTCCCTTCTATCAAATATATCAAAAATATATGAGAAAATTGTAAAAAAACAAATTTGGACATTCTTAGATGAAAATAAAATAATTAATGATAATCAATTCGGCTTCAAAAAAAAATACAAGTACTCACGACGCGATAGCAAAAATAACCAACTATTTATATACGGCCCTAGATTCCGATAAAAAATGTATCGGAATATTTATAGACTTGAAAAAAGCTTTCGACAGCATAGCACATAAAAAATTAATAAATAAATTAAAATCTATAGGAATTAATGGGAAAGTTTTAGCATGGATAGCTAGTTATTTACATGAAAGACCACAACAAGTAAAATTACTAAATCAAGTCAGCGATTCAAAATATAGCGATTTTTCAATACCCCAAGGTACAGTTTTGGGACCATTGTTATTTATTATATATGTCAATGATATATTCAATATTTCTAAATATGGAGACATTGTCTCTTACGCTGACGACACAGTCCTACTACTAAAAGCAAACACCTGGTCTGAATTAAACAAAATGGCAAATACAGATATCAATGCACTAAAATTATGGTTTGATAAAAACCTGTTGACTTTAAATTCTAAAAAAACCTATTATTTGCCATTTTTCATTAAAAAACAAGAAACACCTAAAGAAATAAACTTAATAATCCACTCTGTGACAAATACAGAAAACCACAAATGTAATATATCATGTTCAAAAATAGAAAGCAAAACTGATATTAAGTACCTGGGCATAACAATAGACCAGCGTTTAAAATGGTCTCCACACATAAATATTCTGAACAACAGAATAAGGAAACTAACATATATATTTAGATGTTTAAGAGATATTTAAAACGAAAAATTACTTAGAACCACATACTTCGCTTTCTGTCAATCAATTATACAATACGGCATTATAGGATGGGGCGGTACATATACAAATCAAACACAAACAATTTACATATCACAAAAACTAATAATAAAAACAATTTTAAAAAAACCCTACTCATATTCGTCAGAACTTTTATTCAAACAATTTAAAGTCAGAAAATTAAGTGCATTATACTTTTATCATGCAACATTACAAATTTATAAAGATAATATTAAAAATCAAGTTCCACCATTTATAAATAAGAGAAGTCTTAGACAAACATCAATACTTCCCACTCCAAAATGTAAAAAAAAAATTGGACAATTGAGTCATAAATATCTCGGAGCAAAATTTTTTAATTCATTACCAGAAAAAATTAGAAACATGAATACCAATATAAAAAATTTTAAAACTCACCTTAAAAATTATACTGAAAACTTCGTTTAAATGGTAAGTGAAATGTGATATAAATAAACTGAATGATATAAAAAAGCAATACAATAACACCCCCCCATACACACAAGCCTTGCTTAATTATGGGGGTACATCAAATATATATACTATGTAATTAATTACTGTATAAAACTTATTTGTAATTTATGTACCTTCTATTACTAATAAAAAAAAATAAAAAAATACTTTTTACAGACTTAAGGAAGCACTCAATCTTGACAAATTGAAAATGATCTATTTTTCCCTGGTACAATCTTCAATAATCTACGGCATTGTAGGATGGGGTGGTGCGCTTGATGCATTTATTAAGCCTTTACAAATTGCTCAAAAGCGCATCGTTAAAATTATGTATAATAGAAATAAAACATTCCCGACTGAGATATTATTCAAAGAGACAAAAATTTTCAATATCCTAAAAACAAAAATTGTTTCGTAAAAAACGAAAATAGAATTAGCGAAAGGACTAATAATGTGTTTCAAGTTCCCCAAATCAAAACCAAATTAATGCAAACACATGGCAATTTTATTGGTCCTCGTACATTTAATCTTCTACAAAAACACATTTAAATGACAGATAAAATATGACTTTACATAAAAGAATTAAAATTATGGCTAAATGATGCAGATGTTGAAACACTTTTTTTATAAACTCTATGTAAACCTTTATGATTCATTTTTATAATTCTACTGTAACTTCAAGACTTACTTAGCTTATCTTCTTGAAAATTTGTATGTGTCACTATATTTTTAAACTTTCACTTGTTAAATTACATTTTTTACTTATACCGCCAACTTATTAGTGTAATTTAGCACTATAGTTAATATTACCCACGCACAGGCAGTGCCTTAGTGGGTTCCCATTATCTACTTTTGTCATATATATATATATATATATATATATATATATATATATATATATATATATATATATATATATATGTAGAACAATTTTCTCGGTTTACCCGCGTAACGTAGTCCTTAAAAGGACTTTTTAACTCCTGACGTTTCGGACAGATCACACTGTCCATCTTCAGAGGCCTTATGTCTTGAGTTTTTGTCTCAAACTGATAGCTTTCGCATGTCTGTTCGGTCCAAAAGCTAAAACTTAAGTGAGTTTTAGCTTTTGGACCGAACAGACATGCGAAAGCTATCAGTTTGAGACAAAAACTCAAGACATAAGGCCTCTGAAGATGGACAGTGTGATCCGTCCGAAACGTCAGGAGTTTAAAAGTCCTTTTAAGGACTACGTTACGCGGGTAAACCGAGAAAATTGTTCTACATCTTACACCCGTGAAAACCTTAATCATAACATATATATATATATATATATATATATATATATATATATATATATTTTTTTTTTTTTTTTTACTTTTTTACATTAATTTTACCTTGTGTTGTGTAATATATATTCAGAAAATGTGTAAAAATTTATTTTGAAATATATAATGAGAAAAAATAAAGGAGAACAAAAAAAAAATGATGGTGACATTTTTGGAGTTATTGATCCCTCCTCAGTCCTACCACTCGGTTGTCTTATAGCTGCAAATCCAGGAACTAGCTGTTCATACACTACTGGCTACTTGAAATGGCTACCTTTTTTAACAATAACTCCACACAGGAGTTACAAAATAATTTTATCTAATCTTTGTAAGTGCTCTGCACATTTTAATTTTTGATCAAATTTTGGTCAGATGCCAAGAGTAACTGCGATGTTGATGTGCTTTTTTGTCTTTTTTTGTGTGAAAACCGCACAAGAATTCTAACTGCTCCCAACCTTCTGTAGCCAGTGAAATTATGGCATCCCAAAATTATAATAATATTTGTAATAATTTCTTACACCTGTAATTACTTACAAATTTGAGTTTATTACATATAAGACGCCACGTAAATATTTTACAAAAATTGTTTAGTTACTAATATTTATACATAAAAGACATTTCAAGAAATTTAGTTATTTCCAAAAAAAATTTCAGGCGGTGGTGAAGACTTCGTCAATTCGGAGAGACTCTTTCAAGAATCAAAAGAATTTCCCTTTTGAATCTCTCCTCACTGACAACAAATATATCAATTTCGGAGGAGATTTGGTTCAGGAGCAATATACTCCCCTCTACCAGGAGAACAGGAGAACCGTTATTTAGTTCTACAGTCAGAAAGTTAGAATAATCTATGATGACGCTGTCTAAGATAGTCATCTGGAACATAGATACTAGCACGTTCCAAATGGCCGAGTTCTCAATATAGCCTCGCAGCAGTCTGAATAAGTGGGTGGCGGCATACCCCTCTCTTCTGAGCTTCATGGAGTGCAGTCCCAGCATGCCCAGAAGAAAGTTCGTCGAGTAGATGAAGAAAGGTAGAGAAATCTCCTTCATGTCGAAAAATCTTAGAAACTGTCTTTAAAAAAATCTTTAAACAGTCCTTATTGACGCGATCTGCTGCTAGAATTTTACTAAATTTGTTAATTTTTAAATTTAAATCCCGTCTTTTTAAGAACATTAAAATTAATTTTATATTTAGTTTGTTTAAAAAATTTAATAAAAAATATTATTATTATTATCCCCAATTAGAAAATTTCTGAGGCTAACGTTAGTGGTAGGAACGGAGATAGGGAAGAAAAAGATGGGAAAGTACCTGCCTGATCAGATATGGTCATCAAACATGGCTAAAGCCATTTCAAGCAAATTTTCGATTCTGAATGGTGATCTTTCACCAATGGTGATACTGAATGTATCTACCACTCTGGAATCTACCGCTAATTTACTGTTTGGTATTTTTAATATGAATTTGGAATTAACACAAATTGTTTTAATAAAACGTATTGGCGCACGGCGGGATTTGAGCTCGCGATCTTGTAGATAAAGATTACACTAATAGTTACCACTAAACCACAGAGGCCTTCAATGTAAGTATATATTTTTTTTTTATTGGCAATGTTTATTAAAAATACATATGAAGTTACAACAGTTACATAGTTACATAGTTACATAAGGTTAACAAAAAATAAAAATAAAATTGCCTTTCCTCACCATAAAGAGACAATGCTCTTGTGTTTGGTGAGGGAGTTCTAGCTCAATTAGTAAATTAATGATCGTGTAAGTTAGTAATAACGGCTATTGTAAATAATAAGAAGGTTAAAAAATCTTGTATAATTTAAAAATAAAAATCCTGAAGAGTTTAAAAAAATCATAATATATATAAATAATAAATTAAAAAATCATTATAAATGGAAGAATCATGTAAGTTAGTAACAAAAATTATTGTAATAAGTAAGTAAAGGATACGTAAGAAAGAACGCAAGATTTATACAATAGTAGACTCAGAGATTTAGAAACTAAGAAATGAAAGAAAAAAGAAGGAATTAATGATTTATAAAATAGCAGACTTTAAGATACAAAGTAAACATATATGGGACTTTTATAGCAGTTTCAGGTAATTTTTTAATTTGGGCTTAAATTCCTGCATATTTTCGATGGTTTTTAATTTTAATGGGAGGTTGTTATAATAGATTATGCCCAGATAAAGATAGGAATTTTGGATGTGCTTAGTATTAAATTTAGGAATTTTAATAGTTTTCTGGTATCTTGCTGATGTATTGAATTGGAATTTACGAGTATTTAACTGTATTTCTTTGTAAATTTGAAGAATTGAATATTTTTATTATAGATTTTGTCTATTATAGGCACATTGAATATTGAAAAAAGAATTTCAGTAGGAAATTTAGACGGTTTTTTTAAGATTACCTTAATTATCAACCTTTGAACAATTTTGAGGGGATTTAAAATATTGTCATATGTTCCTCCCCAGCCAATATACCATATTGCAATATAGATTGAACAGTTGCATAGTGCACTCTTTTTAGGTTTTCTAAGCTAAGAATATTTCTAAGTCTAATAAGTATATAAATACATTTCCTAATCCTTTTGACGAGTTCACAAATATGTGTTTTCCATTTAAAATGTTGATCTATATATACACCAAGATATTTGATTTTGGGAGTTGGACTAAGTATAGCACAATCTTGATTGCAGTTAGTTTTATTACATTTACTTTGGTGTATTATGATGTTTAAATTTGGTTCTAATTTGAATTTATTGATAGAGAATGGGATACATTTTGTTTTTTCAGTGTTTAGAGAGAGGAGATTTTTATCGAACCAATTTTTCAATATGTTAATATCAATGTTAGCTAGATTATTAACAGTATTCCAATCCGTACCTTCAATTATTATGACAGTATCGTCAGCATAAGATATTATTTTTCCGTTTAGTTTTTGTATGAATATGTCATTAACATAGATAATAAACAGTAACGGTCCCAGGACTGTACCTTGAGGTATGCCGAAATGACTCATTTTTGGTGAACTAAGCACACCATTAATTTTTACAACTTGGGGACGTTTGAAAAGGTAGCTTTTTATCCATTCTAGAGCTGAACCATTTAATCCAATGTTTCTAAATTTACTTATAAGTTTGTCATGTGATATACTGTCAAATGCTTTTTTGAGATGTATAAAAATTCCCAGGCATTTAAATGATTTATCTAATGAACTATGTACAAGGCTACTTAATTTTGCAATTGCATCTTGTGTGATTCTACCTTCCATAAAACCAAATTGGTTTTCATTAATTATATCGTTGCATTTTATAAATTGGCTCATTCTTTTTTTAACTAGTTTTTCAAAAAATTTTGCTATATTTGAGATTACTGATATGGGACGGTAATTGTTTACTTCTTCTGGATTACCTGACTTAAATATTGGGGTAATAGTAGTTTGTTTGTAAATTGATGGAAATACTCCGCTTTGGAAACTTGTATTTATTATATGCATTAATGGCTTAGAAATTTGATTTTTTATGTTTTTAAAAATATCAACCGTGACTGCATCAAAGCCCGGAGCAGATCCTCCTTTCATATCGGTTATGATAGAAACTATTTCGTCTACTGTGGAACTTTCTTTAGTATGTTTTATGATATATGTAAGTTTATTTTTATATGCTCTAAAGTGATTAAGTAAGTTTTTATTATTAGGTTGTTGAGTTGTTAATTTATAAAGAGCTTGCTCACGTCGTACAGATACTATTAATCCATGAGTAATCCATGGTTTTATAGGTTTGAAGTCAGACAGTTTGTGTTTGGGAATTATATTTTTTGACGAGGCATTTATGTATTTAGATATTTTTTCTTCAAATATTTTACAGCAGATATTGACATCATTACATTGTAATAATTCGATCCAATTTTCTGATTGAAATTTGTTTTTTAATGTATCCATATTAAGTACTTTTTTGGAAGATTTTGTTTGTTTAAATGATGGCAATATTGGATTGCTGGTTTTGTGGTTAAAAATACAAGAATAATGATCAGTGATAGTTGTGTGAATGACAGCTGCTGTTATATTTTGGGTATCCGGTATATTTGTAAAAATATGATCTAAGCATGAAGGTCGTTGACCTCGAACGTCTCTAGTGTACGAATTTATGCACGATAAATAATTGAGTTCTGCTAACATGTTGAGATAGCTATCTTTATCCTTACTAGAATAGTCGCTTGCGATATTTAAATTCATATCTCCAACAAAAACATTGTTTTTGTTTCTAAAATTTAATAAAATATTTTTTAATTCATCAATAAAGTGTGACACTATCGACCTATGTGTTCGATAAATAGCAATAATGTTATAATGTTTATTTATGTCTTTAAATTCAATATTTATGTTAACATTACTAATACTGTGAATCTCTTTAATATTAAGTACATTGTATTGGTTAGATACAAATATTCCAATACCAGAGTTTTTGTTTAACTTTGTTGTTGTTGTGTAGTAAGAGTACCCCGGGATAGTGAAATTCAATTCACCGGCCGAGTGAGTTTCTGTTAAAACTATGCAGCCCGGGAAATAATTTAATTCTTTTGATGATATTATTAATTGATCCATGTTCCTTTCTATGCTTCTAATATTTACATGAAATAGGCTAAATCCTTTATCAGGACAAATTAAATTGAAATCTTTTATGGAGTGACACAAATTTTCTTCTATACAATTTTTTTTATCCAAAGCGTTACATAAAAATCATTCATTTTGCAGTTTAAGGTTAGTTATTTTATGGATACATTTATGTAATTTGTAATGACAAATGGTAGAGGCAAAGAATTTTAAATATACAGTATTCCTACATAGATATGATGGCTGAAATAACAACATATAAATATATAATTTATTTACGTTTTTAAATTTTATATTTAAAATATAAACTATAAACATTAAAATATAAACATCATAATCATTAATATTGGGAACATTATACTGGCTGGAAATAGGTATTCCAATATCAGAGTTTTTGTTTATTCTTATTATTGTTACATGGTACCCTGGAATGGAGTAATTAGTTTCGCCAGTAGAGTAGGTCTTTGTAAACCCAATCAAGCCTGGGAAAAAAATTATTTCTTTTAAAGATATTATTAATTTTTCAAAAAAAAATTTTACGCTTTTAATCTTTTTATGAAATTGAGTAAATCCTTTTTCAGTGCAAATAAAATAGAAATCTCGTATAGAGTGATGTAAATTTTCTTCAATACATACTTTTTTTACCTAATGCTATGTTACATAAAGAATCATTCATTGTTAATTTATAGATAAGAGTTTGAGGAAATGAAAATTTAGAATATTTATTCGTAGTCAATGCGCTCTTTAGCAATTTGAAGCATTTTTTGCCGGTAAAGGCATTTTATGCTATATATTAATAAAATACTTATGTTCAAAAAATCAAATATCTTGCAATTCCAGTAACCGCAACATTCAACATAATTCAAGTTCGGATACAATTTCTGCACGACGCACTTGAAACTGCAAGATCTCTGAAATTAACTTTCCTTCCTACAGTCGCTTTAGCGAACAAATCTTAGAATCGCTCCAACATGATTGTAGGTTACACGTAATAGAGTCATAATATATAATGTTACCTGAAAGCAAATCTGAAAGGGCTCGTGTTTCCATACAATTCAGCTTACGAAGGGTGTAACACTATAAAAAACATATTTATTCTTGGGGTGAATTTGTCAAAACTTTTGATTTGTACTTAATAATAATATTAATAATTTAATATTAATTTTTTATTAATATTAATTTGCTTGACAGATTTAATATATACTCATTTAGATGAAAAAAATATTTTATCTGAACAACAAAAAGGTTGTCACAGAAAACATATTATGGGATGTAAAGAACAATAAGTTATTGATTCTGTAATTCAAAAACAGATTCAAACTCAAAAGCGTAATTTACATACACTCTATATAGACTACCTACACTCTATATAGGCTTTCGATAGTATCGCACACTCGTGGCTGATCAAAGTATTAAATATATATAAAATTGACCCCATTATTACATATAAGCGTTTTAGAAAATATTATGTCCTTTTGGAATACCGATTTACTTGTCAATTTAAAATGTTAGAATATAGTAGTACCGGGCATTTCAATAAAAATACGGATCTTTCAAGGAGACTCATTGAGTCCTCTTTGGTTTAGCTTAGCATTGAATCCTCTATCTAAAATGTTAATTAAAAGGAAGTTTGGAATAAAAATTAAGGATAATACAAGAGAGAGTAGTACAATTTCGCAATTATTATTTATGGATGATATCAAATTATTTTCGAATTCTGAACCAAATTTAGGAAAAATTATTAAGGTAGTTAAAAATTTTTCGAAAAAATGACTTTTCGTATTTATCTAAACCAAACTTAAAAAAAAAGATATTTTACTTGAATACTTTTTAACTAATCTACTTTAAACTTTAATTTTATATATAAAACAATTATAAAACATTAGATGACAAGGTTTACGGTTGAGATGACAAGGTTGGCAAATGCACTTATTTCCCGCCTGAAATGTCTATGCGTACCCCATGTGCAAATTCTTCCGGGGACAATAACTTTTTTCATTCGTATTCAGGGCTAAGAGGGCCGTATGTCTTATATTTATATACGTTTATCAATATATTTATATACGATTTTACTAAAATATTGTTACAATTTGGGAGGCGGGAATAGGTACCGCGGCCCCAGGAACCATTTATTGGATAACCAACACCTCTACCATAGATCACCCCAAGTGGTTTGCTACGTTTGGTTAGCAGGCGTGCCCGGGTTCAAGGGGTGAGGTTTGTCCAGGTCTTGGCAGTCGATGCGTCTGCCCACCTGCTTCGTGGTGGACAGGATCGAGAGAGACTAGTTGAGAGAGGTCTTTTAGCCCCTCCAGCCAGAATCTATCGCCTTGCACCGCAGTTGAAGGGATGGATCCATACCTCCGTCACTCCTGGACACATTGACTCCCAGATTCCTACCTACTCCTCATATCTATTTCCTTCCCAGAACTTCCTCTCCGTCCTTTCCTTAAAAAAACCCTCCACACAGCATCCCAAAAGATGACAAAGGCCTCGAGTGAAATTATTTTTCTCTAAATTTTTTTACAAAAACGGCGATAAGTAAATCATACAAATATTATTATCATTAGATTTATCACCTCACTCGCCGGCGGTTGACGAATGTGCATCACTTAACAAATGTTCAAAGACGAAAGCCGTGGGGAGTTGAACAGTGAACAGTGTCATAGAACATGTCAGTGGTTTTCAGTGGTCACGAGTCATAACTCATTAACGGTTCGATGGTAGACTCATAATTAGAAATATTGCCATTTCCATAGCGTAACACCCCCCGTTCCTTACACATGAGTGCACAGCACAAATATAGTAGAATGCTAAGGATATCCCAATGGTTTCAATGCAAAAGTCATAGCCGAGGCTCAAAACCAGGCAATACGCTGCCATCTATGTTTTATCCGCTGAAGCAGCAATATTGCATTTACTTTGAAAATCTGAAAATGTGAGCTACGAGATATAACTGGATGACCTTACAATAATGTTAAATAATACGTAGGTTAAGGTGGTCCAGGCCTATATGGTAAAATTTTTTTTTCAAATATAGATAAAGCCACTGTGATGAATTGCATTGATCAACAGTGAAAATTATAAAATATCGTAGCTTCCCACTCTAATTTAAAAAGAAAATATCAATTACTTATAAAACGGACACACCTACGACATCTATCGGATCAGAGTAAAGTGAATTCATATTTACGGTAGGGATCTATAATTAGACAAAGTGAGACGAGTATTGATTAAAAAATCACAGATGGTATCAACAAATAATCAGGGACAGGGACTTTCCAATATTTTTAGGCCGGGATATCTTGACAGCCAATTGGATTGCAGCAAAAACAATAAAATATTGAACGAACCAATTAATAAACGGAAGGGCGTACACCAACGGGGAACAAAGGATCGACCTTTGGACTCGGCAATTAAGAATGTAATTAATTATCCTTTCGTTCTCACCGAACCGAGAGGTGAATAAACTCCATGGGAAACAATAGCCGATTCAGGGACATAAGCACATTGAACTCGCGTTTGAAACTAAACATAAGGGTAAATTAAGGGGTAAGAAACCGTAGATTTCGAGATAATATGAAAAAATTAAAGATGAAAAAAAGATACACGTAAACAACGATGGAAAAGTTTAAGTGAAAAATTGAATAGCAAGTGACGAAAACGTGTTGTAAGATGTTAAGGAGATTTCCATCTATAATACGATTGTTTGTGACGACCGGAGATGATCGATTCGAGGGGAAACGTGCTAAAGGAAATGGAAATGTTGAAAAAAACAATGGAAAATTATTGTTATCAATTCTTGACGGAGCGAGGATATTACGATGAAAGATTTAGGGAGAAAACTTCAAAAAAAATGAGAGTTATAAAGAGTGTACGAGGGGACATTTCAGAGGTTTAGTGCAGTAACAAGTGTTAGAGAGGAAAATAGAGTACAGTACAGAGGGGAGTGGAAAATGCTGAAAACATTGCGATAGATTTAACTCAGGAAAAGGAGTCATTTTACGTAATTAAAAT
Organism: Limnephilus rhombicus; assembly: GCA_929108145.2. Taxonomy (NCBI): domain Eukaryota; kingdom Metazoa; phylum Arthropoda; class Insecta; order Trichoptera; family Limnephilidae; genus Limnephilus; species Limnephilus rhombicus. Next base: position 41,831,584 of record OV815278.1, read on the forward strand.
GGAGATTATAGTGTAACATAGTACGCGACTGCAGGTAAAAATGAGACATTACAATGGTTGTCGATCTCAGATGTATTTTGTTGTGATAAACAAGGAATATTCGAACATGAAAATTGTTTAGATAAGAGCAATTAGTCGTTAAAAGGGCTATAAAAAGTAAAGTTGGTCTTACGAAATATTTAGATTATAGAATTCACATAAAAATCAACGACACTGAAATAAAAGTGAATTTATTGCCAGGTGGGTACAGAAATTAACGTATACAACTGTCAAAGCATATGGTTTATGGGATTCTGGGTAAGAGCGAGACGAAATTTGTGGGACGTTCTCTATGAAGCAATAAAAATGACAGAAATTTAAGGGCCGAAGTGGGGGTATCTAATATAAAAATGTTAAAAATGATATATTTATTAATAACAAATAGAAAATGAAATTTTCCAAGAGGCAGCAAACATCAAAAAACGATATGGTTATATAAGGGGAGTACAGTGGAACGATGGGAAAGAAGATACGACAGAGAAAAACAAAGGAAATCTTAGATTAACAGTGAATAAAATAAATACGGCTTGAAATATAAAAATTTATAGAGATATTAACAATAGCGTGAGAATAAATAAGGAAATTCATGGAAAGAGTGTCGTGAATAAAAGAAAATTCGAGGAAAAAATGGAAAATTCAAATATACGACGTAAATAGAGAAAATTCGGTTTTAAATGGAAAGGTTCATATAGAATACAGAAAAACTCGAGGAAAAATAATAAAATAAAAATGAACAATTTGCGAGAAAGACTTCGACATGAAGATATCTCTGATAGGCGAATTTGGGGACAGATTTGGAACATATGGTAGATGAACTTTAAAATTATTAAATTCAAGCTAATTTTGTATGAACACCAGGACAAAGGAAGTTGGGCGATTTAACATGCTCATACTGGATCCGGATCTTATAAGTATGAAAGTACGGGACAGAAATCAATGGTACAATTGCGGAAGGGACTAAGGGACCGCATTCGACAATAATGAGGAGATTTCAAGAAATTACGAGTTGATAGAAATTAGATTGGTTTATTACAGGAAATTCAGATACGCTCTTTTGGACCTCAGAGGGGTATAAAAGACGAGACAAATGCCAGTTGGAGATGGTCTACGGTCGTGGTTGATAGGGTTGAAAGTTCGCGAGACGTGACGAAACGTTTGGTAATTTAAAGTTGAAAAATTCTAAGTGATAATTATTATGAGACTTAGGAAAATTTCACATTCTAGCCAGTGATCTACAAAAAAAATACTTTGCAGTTAGAGTCAGTGAAAATAAAAATAAAGTCAACGCATTAATTACTTGTGAAAAATAAAAGTGCTCGTGATAAATACAATTTGTTTTAGTGGAAAATTCGGATTTTATAATCACTTAATATCGTATTTTTAAACTTAGAAATTTCGCGTCTAATATCAGTGAAATAAATAACTGAGGTGATGTGATAATTAAGTGTGAAGAAGTTATAATTAAATACGTGTGTCCAACCTAAATGAAAAGTGTTCTAACAAATAATAAATATTTAAATTAATTATCTAAAATAATAATAATAAAACAAAATAATATTTTATTAATACATAAAAGTTCGGAGGGATAAAAATTTATAATTAAGTGTGAAGAAGTTGTAATTAAATACGTGTGTCCAATCTAAGTGAAAAGTGTTCTAACAAATAATAAATATTTAAATTAATTATCTTAAATAATAATAATAAAACAAAATAATATTTTATTAATACATAAAAGTTCGGAGGGATAAAGATTTAATTTAACAACAATTTACCATCTCGAATTTAATCGTGAAGTAACTATCATTTAAAGTGTTATTTAACCAACGAGTTTTGAAATAAAATACAGTTTAGAACGAAAGAGTTTATACATCATTTAAATTAATTAGATTAAACAAAAAAATTCAAGTCAAAAAATTTATTTAAATTTAGGAAAATAAAATTTAATTTAGGAAAATTGCAGCAAGGTTTAACCGTGTATTTCCCGGTCGGAAAACCTGGTAGGGGTAAGTTTTTCCCATTATAAAATTTTACAGATTCCAAGGAGAAAGCGGAATGCAGCAAACGTTGGTATTTGAATTAATTATTATAACAAAATATTACTCGCTTAATATGTGATATGTAACTATATTAAAATATTATAAATATAATAAGTATATTATATATATATATATATATATATATATATAATTTTATTGTTCCCAAGAAAAATTTTAATCAAAAAGAAAAACACTTATATAAAAAGAGGAAAAAAAGGGTATCGATTCCTACCTCTGAATTCATCAATAACTGTTAAAAATAGTTGAAATTTCCAATTCAATGTTTTGTATTTAATTTTATATATGTATTAATATAACTTCAGAAAATCCAGAACATTTGAAATAAGTTATGATATTGGAAATTATTTCAATCATAATATAGTAGTATATACCAGTATATTATAAATTATTTATTGAGACAAAGTATATAAAAATGAATAAATATGTATACGTAATCGGGGATCAGACTAGACAATTGCGCTAAGTACATCATTATCAAACAAAGAAAAAAAAATTAGAGCCATCTGACACGTCTTCGGGAATGTCTAAAAGTAAACACACATCGTACGCTTTGAATCTAGGTCACGAGGACGTCGGGAATGTTTACATAATTCAAATTGTTTACAAAATAAGTCGGTCACTGGGATACTAGTTCGAGTACGGTAAAAAGAAGAAAAAAAAATGACCTTGATTAGTGGATATCGTACTTAGGTATTAACTTCTAGGAACGGGATAAAATTATTATATTGCGCAATTATGAGAAACAAAAAAAAATAAAAATTAAACACAATCTTTAATTTGAACGTAAAGAGATATCAATAGAACTAAACAATTGAAAATAAACAGATTTATTATAGCAAATCAAATAAAAGGTGTATTGAAGATTTACATGAAGCAGTTGATAAATCACGGGGTAGTTTAAAAAGGTGTATTGAAGATTTACATGAAGCAGTTGATAAATCACGGGATAGTTTAAAAAGGTGTATTGAAGATTTACATGAAGCAGTTGATAAATCACGGGATAGTTTAATAAGGTGTATTGAAGATTTACATGAAGCAGTTGATAAATCACGGGATAGTTTAAAAAGGTGTATTGAAGATTTACATGAAGCAGTTGATAAATCACGGGATAGCTTAATAAGGTGTATTGAGGATCTACATGAAGCAGTTGATAAATCACGGGATAGCTTAATAAAATGCATTGAAGATTTACATGAAGCAGTTGAAAAATCACGGGATAGCTTAATAAGGTGTAATGAAGATTTACATGAATCAATTTAGAATCACGGGATAGCAAGAATTTATCAAAAGTTGAACCTTGGAGGGGAGGGAAAGAAAAAAAAATACAGTTCAACCAACAGAAGGCAGTGGTCGCTTCTATAACAAGGACCATTAACCAAACAATAGAGATGACGGATCTCTCAAACAAAACCGTCAAAAAAACCAAACAAAAGCTTGGAGTTTTGGCGAATCTCCAGAACACATCGCCAGATAAGATCTTAATATACTAGTATCTATTTATATTCCCCACTATTCTTACGTATGTATTCGGTATCAACCTTAGAATTTCGCAGAATTCGATGGACGAGATCCGAGCTTGAAATGCGAAGCAAGTAGTTTCGTATTGCAAGTTATAAACTTTCCCAAAATGTATGTTTACATATATATCTTTTTATGTACTGTTCATTGGATGAAACGAACTCACTTACAATTAGTGCTTTAGGCCTGTCGGGTCACTCTCGTCTCATTTCTTGAACGTGGAGGGAGGATTCACGACCCGTAACTCCACACAAACCCGTGAGTATATGATTGCATATAGGACGAAACCGGTTCGCCCTAAGTAAATAGTAAACTTTGGAGAAGTAGGAATTTGGAGGTATCTGGGCTCGGGTGAATACCTGAAGGCAGTGCATGATGGCGAGAGGAAGGTTCGGTTGGGACGCGATAACTTAGGTATCAATCAATCGAACCGTGCCAAAAGATTGTGCGAATTTTGGGTTGACACCTGATCACCTTGCTTACTTGATGGAGGCAGGAGCCAAATTTTGCCAGAAAAGGGTTATTCTGAGTTCGTCAAATATGCAATTAACTAATTACATTAACCTACTAAATCCATCTTTATATGTACCTTATAGCAGCTGAATCAAAATGGAGGGGCGCCAAGCAGATACAAGATACAATCATAATCAAATTTACTAACATTTAACCATTTGAGTTATATTTAATTATCTGTTCAATTAGTCATGTGTAGTTTCGATTAGTACTGTTTATTTACGAATTCATTAGGATTTAGAGAATCATAATAAACGACAAAGGGAAGTTAGCTCATTTAGAGAAATTACTTAAAGTTAGATTTGCAAGAGAGAGACCAATACAGTTTAAAACTCAACGCTCCGTTTAGAATCAAAAGGGTTACCACAAAAATGAAAGTAATTAAAGTCCTATATCATAAATCAAAAAATTACACAACGTTTGATGGAGTTTAATTACAACCTAAATACGAAAATATTTACGTTCAAAGTCGTAAATAACGTATTAATTAGTTAAGTACAAATATCTCTAAAGATATGTAGTACAAGGGAGCTTTAAGTAGCTTTCTGTAGTTATCAGAGGAAATAAGGGTCCAATTTTCATAAAGGCTTGTGTGACGTAGGGGAGGAATTTTCCATCCCTACCACACATATGCAAAGCCTTAAGAATTTAAATATCGATCAGAGCCAAGAGAAAACGAAAATATTACGACTGGCGCCAAGTGCCCAGGAGTAAATAAATATAAGAATAAAATACAACAATACGAGGAAGGAAGAACATCACACCACCCATTTTATTTGTTACACCTATCATTCCTATTATTTGTAAAAAATTTCAGCCCCCTATCTTATATACAAGGGGGTGCTCAACGAATTAGAAGTTTCTGACAAAAGTTCTGGATTTTAAGCAAAACACGTAATTTAAGGTTTATTAATATTACAACGTATTTTAGTCAAATAAGTATAAAACGTATTTAAATTTGAACAAAATTTGGTAACAAAGCAATAATTAACATAATATTAGTCGCAATCTTTCAAAACTATGTTTGTTAACTCCATTTTGAATGTTTCAGTAGAAACGATTTTTCTGTTTTGTTCAACGATGAGAAATAAAAATTGCTTTTCTTCCTCATTATTAGTGAGTATCGTGTTGTAATCTTCAAATAGTTTAACACCCCTCTCCGCTGTATCATTAACAATACGCAAATTTTTGACTCAGGTACCTTTAACGTTGATGTTGATTACCTTCAATTACCTTGAAGGTAATCAACATTGTTATTCCAAGTCTTAGGAGGTAATTACAAGAAAGAGTCCTTGATATCAAGAACTAAGAGCGTTTTCAACGTTATTTGTGTTACAAAAGCTTCTAATGTAACCTCTGAGGCAAGCTTAGCAGAATCACCTCATACTGAACGATTACCGCCATCAGAATTTATTTTTTGAACAATGGCCTGTTTCTCAGCATCAGACAGCTTCTCAGAAAACAAGATAAATGAGACTAGTTCATCTGATAAATACCATAAGTGACGCTCTAAGACACCCCTAGCAGCTATACAATGGCTTCGTACAATTTTAAGCTATTCCAAAGTATTAAGTCATTTACTGGTGCATCTGCTGCCAAAGACGCTTCGATTCAAACCTTGGTGTAGATGATAACTAACAAATCGAACAATTTGTTTTTCTTCTCTCTAGATTAGTTTAAATCTTATTACGATCAAGCGCACTGGTAACGTATTGTATAAATATGTCACTGGTAGACAGCTCAACGCACTACAAACTCATCTTTGGATTTATCCTCTAAAATGCTAGCATTACTAGAAGTGCTACTGAAGCTGCACTCAAGTTCTAACTCTTGTCTCGACACCACCGAAGATGAAGCATTACTTTCAGCAGCCATTTCTTACAATTCTTCAGATCTTTGTTTCCGTTTTAGAGAACTTTCTTTGACCTTTTCTAGTTTCTTGTCGATTGAGGTCATAATCATCTTACGTTCTCATCTTTGATCGATGAGAAACGCTCTGTCATCCGCAATTTTTATCAAATTCAAAGCGCTTGCATGGGCAATATCAAAAAGTTTGTCTAGTTCTTTTTTAAATAAATACTCTCCTTTTTGTGTGCGTCAGAATGTCTTCCTCTATTTTTATTCAATAGTAGCCAGTTCTTAAGAAACTTAAACAGTTTTTCAATGCAGTGATTTTGTTGTCTGGTCGGAATACTAGATTTACTCCATACTTTTATAAGTTCTTGAATAAGTACATGCGCGAAATCTTTCACATTTTTGGAATCATTTAATATGCAGTGATGACGGAGTAAAACTTGCCGAAGAGTAGGATGTTGGTTAAGCCTCATCAATGGCTCAATATCTCGAACCCCAAGTAGAAAAATTTCGTATTTTTTTCGAATAGATGAACACATTTTACTACACTGATTCACTTCACAGTCTACTAAATAAGTATCAAATACTGTTCAAATTTGTCTATAAAACTCTTCAGTAGTTTCTTTTTATATTTGTTTAATAGTTAAACACACGAAATTGGCTTGTAGCAAAAAGTAAAAATTAAGCATTTTACACAAAAAATTCAAAAACAACACTCGATTGAGCACCCCTTTCTACTTGAGCTATCTCGCTGAAATTGTACTATGTTATTTCTACAAACACGTTTAACAAATTCACGGGGTGGCCAAATGAAAAATAATAAATAAAAAATTTGGACCACCTTAACGTAGGTATATATATTTATTTTAACTTAACTTAACTTAATGAGTAAAACCTCAAATTATAATATTTAATTATGTAATGAAGACAATATTAGCGACACTCTAATCAAAAATCTGAAACAGAAAAAGCAGTAAAGATACAGTCACATCTTGGAAACGAACCCAGGACCTTTGTCTTGCCCTGGAAAAGGTCCTGGGTTCGATTCCTAGATGTGACCTTATCTTTTTATGATTTTTCTGTTTCAGATTTTCGATGGAGTGTCGCCAATATTGTCTACATTAATATATATTTTCCTACATTAACTCCACAGATAAGGTCCTAAGGAAAATAATTTTTCTCAGGACTTATGTCATCTTTGGTGATGCTATGTAGAAGGGTTTTTTGTAGAAAGGAAGGAATAAACTCTTTTTTTTACATTAACTCCACACAGGAGACCCTGAGGATATAATTTCCCTCGGGGCCTATGTCATCTGGGATGCTGTGTGGGGGGTCTTTTTGAGGAGAGGAAGGAATGAACATTGGTCTTGAAAAGACCCATGTTGTAGGAAGGAGGAAACACAGAGGCCGGTTTTTTGACAGTAAATTAAAGTGGAAAGAACATATTATCACTACAGCAAACAAACTTCGAAAATCTATATACCTTTTTAGTCAAACTCGCAACTTTCTTAACTTGAACCAACTCAAAACAATTTACTATGCACTATGTCAATCTCTAATCGAGTATGGTATCATTGCCTGGGGAGGAGCAAACGCTGCCGCCATTGATCCGATCTCTAAAGCCCAAAAACTAATTATAAAGATTATTCTAAAACTACCGATCACAAGCAGTTCGGATGAAATCTTTAGGAGAATCGATATTTTGGACATTAGGCAACTTCATGCTAAAAATATACTAATTTATCTATTCAAACATAGAACTGTTTTTGACAATATCCAAACTGTTCGTGATACGAGAACCAAGGGGCAAAATCTCTTACTTATCCCTTTCGCCAAAACAACGTTTGGTCAAAGAAACTTCAGGTACTTTGCAACAAAACTTTATAATACACTTCCACTGACCATTAGACAGCACACTAATCACGTAAAATACAAAACAGATACCAAGTTTTGGATCACTACCAAAGACAGATCATATATCAACAATATTTTTAGAACCTCCTAATGCATGCTAACCCATTGATACGATGCTGATTGTCCTTGTACTTTTACTCTAAATGTAAATAACATTGTTGTTGTTATCCTTTATAAACTATTTATGTTAAAATGCGCCTGCTCTCAACACAGGAACTCCTAGTGAGACAGGCACAGCACAATTACCTATGTAACATAAAAAAATTTAGATTATGATAAAAAAATTAAAAAAATCATTCCACAGCCGAGCTGTTGAACACAAGAACGAGTCGAAGAAACGACCCGTTCACATGTGGCAAATGTCAACTGTGTACAAATGTTGGGCACGCGTTTGGCGTGTTTCCCGACTATGCACCGGTGCCGAAGGGAAGCTAGTTCCTCGGAGCATCTTCCATTGTAATACCGGTAGAAAAAGGATAACATTCCCACCCGACGCCTGTGCTCTAAAGATTGCAAATCCGTCTGTTAAGATGGGAGAATCTATTAAACGGACTGCCCGTTTCTGCACAGAGTCGAGGGTATTTTTCAGGTATTTTGTAGCTCCAGACCAGAGGTGGCTGCCAAATTCAACCATGGGGCGCACTTATGATTTGTACAGGGTTAGCAGTTGTGTACTTGATCTTCAGAAACACATATTGTTACAGAGATGAAACACAGACGCCACGGTTTGGTTAAATGAAGTATTTTATGTTTTGTTATTGAGTTACAAGCATTTAAAGTACCTACCAATAACACCGTGTTATTTATATGATGTGGTTAATTAGATTACTTCATTGCTAGAGAAGGAAGACCTTTGGTTCTGGGGCCCAGGAGTCACTGGCTCAAATCATAAGCAAAATTCTGTGTTTTGAAGACGCAGTGCAGCTCAGCTTTTTCTGTTAAGAATTCCTTGGTCGATGAAAAATTACAATACCCATGTAACTGTCAAAAATTCAGATAAGACGGCATTTTGCGTATTGAATATATTTTTTTAATCACAAGCAAGAAAAAAATCATTAAAATATTTTTTAATTCAATGACTTGAATTGAAGTAGAGCCAATAACACCTAAACTTAACCGCTCTTGTGAGTCAATTCATCAATTAAACCGTGACATTACACTAAACCAGGCTATTTAATCTCCAAGCCTTCAACTTCAACCCTCTTTGATTCTGCGGATCGTCCTTTATTTTACCTGTTCCGCCCCCAAACCACCCCTTTTCTTCTCCTTCCCTACCCTCGACTGAGCCTAAAAGCAGTTATAAGGCTGTTGCGGAACACCACGCATTATGGCTCCGCGCGAGGATGTATTATGACGATCCCGAAATACCGCGTTATTTGATATTCAGCTTCATATCACGCAATTCTAAAATCAGACATTTGATTTTCAAACTCAGAACCAAAGTGGATTAATTGGCATAATATATACTTATATATAAAAATGAATCGCTGAATGTGTTGCTAAGCACAAATCTAGAGAGCAGCTGAACCGATTTCGCTAATTCTTTTTTTTAGAATATTCCTTGAAGTACGAGAATAGTTCTTACGGAGAGAAAATTTAAGAAAATTGCGCAGAAAATTGGATAATTTCAGAAAACCTAACGACTATCGCACGTTTGACAGTGCGCGTGTTTGAAAATGTCATTTTGCAAAACAATGATTATTAAATCAGGATTCTATTTTCGAATATCCTTAAGTTAATAAATTTATTAAAAGTAGTACTCCCCTAATAGTTTGAATCGAATCAAGAATTTTAGAAATTTTAAATAGGTACCTATGTGGGGTACCAAATTTAATATACATGGGAATTTAATAAAAATGGAAATTTGAATAAAAATTGTAAAAGGTGGCACGCGTGCTGTTTAAAAACTGAATGTACTGGGATTAAGTATATGGAACGCGGGAGAAGGTTTGGGGGGACGAGGGAGCGGTAAAGGGGAGAAGGAAGGCGGGGAAGGTGGAAGGGGAACGCGGGAGGGTAAGATAAAGTGTGAGGGAGGAGGGGAACTCGGGAGGGGGTTCGCGGGACGGGGGAAGGGGGGGGGGGAGTGGAGTGGGGAGAGGGAAGGTGGAGGTGACGGAGTGGGAACGCGAGAGGGGAAGAGGACGCGGGAGAAGAAGGGAAGGCGGAAGGGAACGGGGTGAATGGGAAAGGACACTCAGGGAGAAACAATTTCTTTATTGAATGGCATAGCAACGCATGCCGGGACCAGCTAGTCTTAATATATAAAACAAAGTCGGGTTAGTTCCACCATCATAACTCGAGAACGGATGTACCGATTTTTAAGGTCTTTGATTTGTTGGATTTGTCTCCGCCCCGAATAGCAGAATAGCTATTAAAACATCGGAAAATTCACGAAAAACATAATTATGAAGAAAAGTTTTTGAAAGAGCTGCAGGAATAATGTGATAATGATTGTTTTGCTTTTGTTCTTAAACGTATAATGCTGGCCCTCTTTCTGACACACTAAATGTCATCAGTCGAAAATGGGACAAACGGTGAACGTATGTCTGCACATCTCCAGAGGAAAAATACAATAATTATAATAAATCTCCCTTACACGTATAAAGAAAATTAAACGCTATTCGCGTAAGTAAGTGGAAAAGTAAGAAAATCACAAAAATTATATTTCTGTACATACGCCATCTCTGTACTTACAAAAACCAAACATGGGCAGTTGCGCATCGATAATTGCTTCTCTTATGTATTTTAAGTTAATTAAAAAACTGAATTTAATTCAGCTAATAAGTTAACACAAAAGCTATTCATTCTATAATAATAAAGCAAATAATTAGACCGTTTGAATAAAAAAAAACTCTTTCCGCACGCTAACAAAGACGGGACAGTTTTTTTAATATTTTTGTAACGATCCTGGTAAGAATCTAAAGATCTTTTTAACGAGCTAAATGAGGAAAAATCTACTAAAAAGGGAGTAAATACGATAGCCGGTAAGCGTTTGCATAAACTGAGCACATGAACAATTGGCAAAAAAGATCCAATCGCATGTTGAAAATGTGATCCATCTAAGATTTTCGATTATTTACGCCATCTCCATACACCTCGGTACTCGGTACCAAAGGAAACACTTTTGTGTTTTGCGGAACACCTTCCATTGAAGTGCCAGTAAAACAAACACTGCACACAAAATTAATCTGAGTGCCAAGAATTGCACTCTGTTTGTAATGCCATGGGAATCTGTATGTCGGATTTTATTGAAATCTATTGGCTACCCATATCGGCTGTGGGGAAAAATATTGCTGTTGGTACAGAGTATACAATTATGCACTACCATGTTGGCGATGAGGGTTTATCTAGTTCTTCCGAATAACTTTCTTTGAAGAAGTATCAGTAAAATAAATACAACATTTCCACTTGTCGTCTATATTCCCAAGACTGCAATCCGTTCAATTTATTATTTATATTACTCTTTTAGATATTATTACGCATGTCAAAGGAGGTTCACCTTATGCATGTCGCATATTAAATATTAACCTGGGTAGACTGAGGTTGACTTCAGTTACATCAAATATGAACGAAAATGTGGCTAGGCCTTGATATTTTTGCTTCTAAGATTTGAGATAATATTAGAGAGATTGTTTTATTCCTGATTCAAGTAACCTCTTAGAAGATTATATTCCCCGAAAGGCCTGATTAATGAAAACTCTCCTGAGATAAATAGTTAGTAAGATAAATTTGACTTGACTGAATATTTCGCAGTCAGCTACTCCCAGATGAAATATCAAGAAACTATGTTAATTTCTTCCATTCGTTGAAACACCTAAATCACTCAAATAAAACTTTTGAATATAATTTTAGGGACACATTGGGGGCAAATACAATTATTACTCTGTAGATTTTACATTATGATGAATAAAACTAGTTACCAAACTAGAATAATTCATATATTCGCATTATTTTGACAGCAAGATAAAACATAACCGGAGATTTGCAAAAGCATTTTTGTGTTTCAAATAGTCTCAACTGTTTGAGTTTGAGCTAATTTGTTCTTCAGTAAATTATTTTTTGAAGACGAATGAAAATATCTATTCTGTCTGTACACATTTTTTCAATAATTATTATTGAACTGCGCTCGTTTATGGATTCTTTGGTTAAATGAAGAAAACCGGAAAGATTTTATATAAAAATCCGGTTCCCGGAAAGATTAAATACAGAAATCAATTTTTAGGCCCTATCAAAAATGAAGAAAAAAATTGGTTATTTGTGTGTCTTGTGTAACTCTGGTTCAGTAAACTCTGGAACTCAGATATGCTTTGAATTTAAGTGCCATTTTCAAAACTGGAACTGATTGCTTGCAGAATTTAGTTAAGTGACCTACTACCTACATACTAATAATATCTTAACAAGTATTTTTAAAATTTAGTACTATTTTTTTTGTTGATTTGTCAAGATTTTATAATATCCCGTGATTTTTCACGGGCTCTCCCTGGTAAAGTACTAAAATCCATTAAAATCTTAAACATCGTAACGAAGTTCATAAGATTGAAACTAAGGTTGTCGACAAGGGGAAACTTAACATTTCTACTCATTTTCAATATATTTTTGGAAAAAAAATTAGAAAAGAAAAAGTGAATCAATAAAATGACAGTTTGTCTTTTATTCGGCGTACCATGCTTTGTACCCGCACCCCGTTTAAACACAATAACTCACACCTTAGCAGTTTTATTCGCCATAAGTACTGACACAACCAGCGCTATTTACCTCCAGATATAATGAATCCCGGCAATCTGAAATTACACACTTGTTTCACTGCTATCTTGTAGAGCCGAGATTCTTAGGTGGTTCCTACACACCATTAAAGGCGTTGGGGGTTTCGTTTATTACTTTGCTTAGGTAACAGGGCTGCGAAAACCGCAAATCAAATACTGAATAAACATTGAAGCTGGTACACAATATTAAATAATGTCAATCGTGGTTGGAGGTATTTTAGATACTACAAATTACGTCGATACTGAGCCATATTATAATCTGCTATGGGGTGACCGAAATTATTTTAGTTTCAACATTTTTAGAAGATTTACATTAAATATAAATACAAAAGAGATGTACTTAATCCTAGATTATTTTTTTAGTGTTTATTATTTTCTTAGAAATTGAATAGGTGGTTTTAAGTTTTAAGTAATTTCGATGATGCGACTTCATGATTTGGGTAGGGGTTTTTCAGTTTTTCAGTAACTTCTACGACTTTTTAATGTAGTTATTTATTGTTTTAATATGTTTGATACTGGGCGGACATTAGTTTTGATAGGGTAAGAGACGGGTAGTTGCCTCAGTGGGATACATGCCCCGTCTTAGAATGCACTTTATTAGGGATGTTGGTGGCATTAGCGCTTTATTATAATTAGAAGTGCCCCTCTCATGGGCCTCAGTGACATGTAAACCGTCGGAAAAGGCATATACGTTTTGTTTGTGTGAACGAAAATCTTCAACGGTGAAATTTTGACGGGCGTCGAAATTATATTGGAAAGTAATTTCTATTGAATATTTTTATTACTGATTGTGGTTTCGGTCAACTTTTTGTTTCAATGCATGCAATAGAGTTTAAATTACACCGTTTATTATGTTTTATTTTTGAATATTTTTTTTATTTAATTGATAAATAATAAGGGCAAGAAACCATATCAAAAAGGATATTCGGACTATTTATTTTTGCGGATAGTCGCTCTAGGGGCAACGAAAAGATATTAAAAGTGAAAAACGCTAATTCGATAATATTATATTTATGGTTTTTGGAGCATTTTTACCGTTAGGTTACACTATCCGCTTTAGTAGGAAAATATCCTTTTTTGAGAGGTCAAATAAAACAGGATTTTCTCAAAACCTATAATAATTATGTTTGCGAAAATAAGCTACCATAAGAGACCAAAGACATACACTTTAATATAGATGTTGCATTATTCTTAGTAATTACATTTTCTTTAATAATAGAGCTTTTAATTAAAGTGGCGCAACCATCCTGTTCTTACCCGAATAATAATTATAACTTTTCAGTAAAAAAATCAAAGCCTCTTTGTCTAGAGATAATATTACACTGAGGTACATACGGCTTGTCTACTTGCTTGACTCTGGTTTTATGATTATGTGAGGGGTTTTTTTTTTCTTTGTCTTTTTTAAGTTGTTGAACCAGAATATTTGTACGACAGATTTTGTGCATACTTGGAGTATCTTTAGTATTTTTTTACCAACGTGTATCGCTGATAATGAAAATATTTTATTTAACATTGCCGTAACATCTCTATTTCTTTATTTTCTTTGTCTATACTATATATTTAGTATGATTTTTATTTTATTTATTATTTCACAAGTAGCGTCTCCACTTAGTAACAACTAAACCTTGATTTACGCAAGCTGGGAACACTTTTAATTTTAGTGATATTTCTATGCACATCCAAAAGTTAACGATAAATCAATAACATTGAATATTATAATGGCTTATGGTCCATAGAAAAATATACCTACAGTTAGGGTTAGAAAAGTAATTATCAGGACAATTATCTATCCTTAACTGCTACTAATCCAAAATTAATGTATTCGATTCCACCGCCTTGGGTCAACCCACAGTGCCATTCTTAACAATATCAAGGAGGTTTTTTCTTGTGTCGATAGAATGCACACAATCCTAAACCTGGAAACACCTCAGCGCATGTTTCGCCTAGTGAGGTGTTCACAAAACACTACAAGGTACTAACCTATTTACATACAGTTACCGATCATTAACATTTGTTTTATTACTGAAACTTATTATCTACCTAAACCACTGTAATAATATGTAAACTGCATGTTCGAGAATAGAAATAAAATAAATAAATAAAAATTGATAAGTTAACAATATAGGTTCCCAAAAGCGTGGGATTTAATTATTTTTATAAGTGCCAGATAATACAATCATATTCCCTACAGAAACCAACATTATAATGTCAAATAATAACAAATAAATTTGTTTAAACCCACTTTATTTTAAGACATTGCTCATGGAGGTCGCCTTTCTTCTTCAGGAGAATATTACAACAGATTACAACTAAAATAAAATACTGAAAGATATATAATTATTTAAGTGTTATAGTGGAGGTCAACAAACAGGAAGGGGTGGCTACAAAGAGAACACAGCGGTTTACTGTTCTTCCGGCAATCTGGAATCCGGTAGGTAGAACAATGCATGAAAATAAATTAATTTAAAACAAATTCATGTGTTTATACTGCAATTATGGCAAGAAACAAGTTAAATGCTTTTTTCGAACAAATAAAAAAATATTTGTAAAAACCATTACATAACTTTGTGGCTCGCCATAATTTACAATAAAAAACACATAAATTTGTTTAAGACCACTTTTATTTTAAACACTTTACCGGTTTCAGAAGCACCCTTCCTTCGTCAGGAATATTATAACTGTTATAATATTTTCCTGACGAAGGAAGGGTGCTTCTGAAACCGGTAGAGTGTTTAAAATAAAAGTGGTCCTAAACAAATTTATGTGTTTTTTATTGTAAATAAAAAAAGTATTTTTAAAAAACTTTCCTGTGTTGAACAGCGTTTAAATTATCTTTTGAATGAGATATGTACTAAGTATTTTCCTCCAAAGTTCAACTAATATACATACATATTTTATTAGTACATAATAACGTCAGTTGTGAACCAAGAAAATAAGCAATAATGTACATCAAAAGTTTAGTATTTGGTTAACCGAAAAGAAAAGCATTAATATCTCTTTCCAAATTACAAAAGAAATCTGTGTTATATGTGATGATAAAACAAAAACAAAAATACAAGTTGATGCTTTCATTGACTGACATAAAACCAATTGAAATAAGTACAGGAAAGCAATGCAAAGAATATTGAAAATATGAAATGCAAAACATCAAATTTCCAGCCCTAATGCTTCCTGCTCAGAGATGGCACTATCTTCGCAAACAAGGTTTTAGTGCTGATAACAGGTTTACGGCCCCGGTCCGGTAGTGGAAGGTAGGCTCTATTGTTTTCCGGAAATAATAACTAATTTTACGAGGGCGATAAATGCCGCCATTTTCCTAAAAGCCTCCGAACCCTTATCGGCCGCGCTAATGTCCCGCCAGAGGGCCTCACAGAGCACCGAGCACCGAGCACGCTCAGGGATGACGATTTTAATGCGATCAAACACACAAAATATTTCCGGTGAAATAATCGAATGGGTGCTCGTATTTTGGAAATGCATTATCTGTAGGCTTTCCCAATAATGTTGGTAGTACATAACTGTGATTGGAATGAGCGGCGGCACTTCAATTCTGGACTGAAAATTGAATATTATTAATAACTAGCTGACCCGGCGAACTTTGTACCGCCCTCGAATCAATAACGGTTGTGTTAACTTATTAGCTGAATTAATTTTTTTTTTAATTCTTAAGTTAAAAATTACACAATGAAGCCATTATCGATGCCCAGTTCATGTTTTGTTTTGGCAGTATCAGAAATGGCGTTGTGTACGGATTTATATTTTTTGTGATTTTCTTACTTTTCCACTACTTACGGGAATGGCGTTTCATTTTCGTTTTCTTTATACGTGTGCGAGAGATTTATTATAATTATTTTATTTTTCCTCTGGAGGGGTGGAGACATACGTTTACTGTTTGCCTCATTTTCTACTGTTGGCATTTAGTGTGTAAGAAAGACAGACAGCATTTATATGTTTAAGAACAAAAGCAAAAGAATCAGCGCATTGACATTTGACGTTTTTGAATTTTTGGAATTCACTCGCTATTTAATATTATATTTATTTATTTATTTATTTATTTATTATAGATACAAAAGTACAAATTACAATTAGGAAGCTTTGCCTGTCCAACTAGGAAAGTTTCCCGTTCCAGGATAGGCAAATTGACATGTTTAGTTCATATTATACCTGAAATGTACATAAATTACATAACAAAAAACAAAACCAAAAAAAAAATAAAAAACAGAAAAATTCATTTTTTTCTGAAGCTAAGGTGTGTAATAAAGAAAATGTATATAAAATATATAAATATAAGTACACATACATTTTTTGTGACAAAGTAGAAAAGGTAATCTGGTAGCATATATTATAATCGGATTTACCGAATTAACCTGGTAACATATGTATAATACATTCAGATTTACAAGATGGAAGAATTACAAGAACAAGATGGAGGAATACAAAAGATTTACAACATAAAGAAATGAAATTATGTTAAGCTATGTGTTTAGGAGTTTGAACTTTTAATACATAGTACACTTATAGGAGAAACTATATTAAAATTTACAATAATAGATTACAATTTTATTTATTTATTTTGATTTACAATTATACTTATCACAGTATTGCTGCAGCTATTTCAAAATATGAGAATTCATTCCATACAAAATGTATGAGGAAAAGAATTTTCTTCATATTTTTTTTCCGTAAATTTTTCCGATGTTTTAATAGCTATTCTGTTATTCGGGACGGAGACAAATCCAACAAATCAAAGATCATCAAAATCGCTCCAGCCGTTCTTGAGTTATAAATGGTGTTACTAACACGACTTTGTTTTATATATTAAGATAATTATATGCAATCAACTTTCGTTGTTAATTTATATTAATGTAGGCCTACAGGGGCATTTACAAATATGTGATATACATAATAATTTTGTGGAACATTAATCATGAAGTAAAATACGCTATAATAATGACAATAAAATAACTTTTAATTCCGCGCTATTATATTTTTTAACCAATCGGTTTCGATTCGACCTGAACCTTCCTCAGGGTAAATAAAATATATTTAATAAAATACAGGGTTGCAGAGTATTTAAATGAAAAGTAAAAAAGGTATCAACTTTGGTTGGGGGCGAGGGGAAGGTACCTAAG
The DNA here is from genome assembly GCA_929108145.2 of Limnephilus rhombicus. Taxonomy (NCBI): domain Eukaryota; kingdom Metazoa; phylum Arthropoda; class Insecta; order Trichoptera; family Limnephilidae; genus Limnephilus; species Limnephilus rhombicus. The sequence continues at coordinate 41,849,377 of OV815278.1, forward strand.
AGGGAGTGGGTTCAAATAGGCGTGGGGAAGGGAAATGTGTTAAAAATGGGACTGTTTAAAAAATACAACTTTTTAAATTGTAATTTGGTTTAATTTATGTTTAATGACTTTTTGTTTCAAGAGCTTCTAGATTAAGTTAGATGTAGACCTATCCCATTTCTATTTAGTTCATCTATCCCCGAAGATTTATTTATTTTATTTATTTATTTATTTGAGACACAAACAAGATATTTATAAAACATTTTTGTGTGTAATATATAATAAATTAATATACAAATATGAATATCCCTTGACTATTGTGTCTGCAGTAATCACATATGCATTTTCACAGAAGCAAACACTTGAAAAGCAATGCAAGTATTATTTATATATATCTTGAAAACTTAAATACACGATTGAAATACATAATAATAATAAGTATACAATATTTATGAAGTATTTACTGATAAGTAATAAAAAAACATTTCTTTTTAAGTGCACAAATTGTGGAGATATTTTTTGAAACGTGTTATATTATTTCCAAAAATATCTATGAAAGTGTGTATTTTAACAAGATTGTTGTATGATCGAGACATTCTAGACATAGGATTAAAATATCCAGTATTATTGGTAAAAATTTTGGGGATTCTTATAGATTTGGGCCTGGCGTATAACTTGATTTGGTTGACTAAGTTACTGTCCAGACGATTATTTACAATTGTATAAAGCATTAAGAGGTCATTTATGTTTCGTCTTTTAACTATACTCTAATTTGAAATGTGTAATCTTTGTTCGTACCCGTCTAGAAGATGGTAGACACCTGATCGGTAAGACAAAATCCGTGTAAATTTTCTTTGGACTGATTTGAGTATATGTAGATACCTGTGTAATTCCAGTGGATTCCAGACTGTTGACCCGTACTCAAGAAAACTTCGGATTAAGGAATTGAATAGAATTGTTAGGCTATTAAAATTCTTAAATAGTTTGGTTGATCTTATATAAAACCAAGTAATTTATTTGATTTACTCACAATGTATTCAATGTGTTGATTGAATGTTAGTTTATTGTCAAATATAATTCCTAAGGGTGGGTTTCTTCATTTACCGAGAATGCTAAATGCAATGCTAATTGTAAAAGTAAACGATCTAAATTTAAAAATTTCTATGCATTTGACCGTTTACTTTTACAATTAGCATTGCATTTAGCACTCTCGATAAATGAAGGAACCCACCATAAATCTTTTATTGATTCAACTGTTTCCAAATTGTGACTACATATGCTATTTGAATATAGAGTTTTGTTGGTGTTCTTGGTGAAATTTATAACTTTGCACTTAGTTATATTCAGTTCCATTTCTTTGTCAACACACCAGGTAGATATTGTGTTAAGGTCTTGTTGTAAGAGTTCACAATTTTTCATAGATTTAATTGCTTTATATAATTTGAGCTCGTCAGCATATATAGAAAAATTACGGCGGAGTTTATATGTAAGGTCGTTAATAAAGATTAAGAAAAGTGCTTTTCTTAATCTTTATTAACTTAAACTTAATTTTATCGAGTTTATTCATTAGACTAACTTTGTCAGAGGTCTTACTGAAGTCAGTGTACACGGCATCTATTTGTGTTTTATTATTCATCGATTTACACAGAAAGTCGATATACTCGAGTAAATTAGTATTTCTGGATCTTTTACCTACAAAGTCATGTTGGAAAGGACTAAGTATATGTGTTACATAGTTATGTACAATGGACTCGATTATTTTGCCAAAACAAGATAGAAGGCTGATAGGACGGTAGTTAGTTACATCATTTTTACTGCCAGATTTGTGGATCGGAATGACGTGAGCAAACTTCCACAGATCCGGAAATACCCCATCGTTTAGACTTTTGATGAATATTTTGTGTAATGGTACTGCAATCTGATCTGAACAATTTCGAATAAATAGTGGAGGAATTCCTTCTGGGCCGGAACCCTTATTGATATCAAGAGTATTCAATTTCGCTTTGACCTCGTCTAACGTTATTTTGATATAAGAGAGTGGATAATTATAGAGTAGGGAAGAAAGTTTAGAGTCACTTTTAGAATTGGATGGTGAGCTAAAAACAGAAGAAATTTAAGTACCTGATAGCAATTCACATGTATCTTCTCCATTTGTTGCTGATTTGTCATAGAGAGGCATGATTTCGGAGATAATAATTAATTTATCGGGGGGCAAGAATTCCAATAATCCATGCGCTTGATAGCTGCAAGACGAGTTGTTATCTAGCCTCCTAAGTTCAGTAAATTCTAATGTAAAATCGATGCTAATTTGTACAGCGCTCTTGAGGTGATTTTTCGCAAAAACAGCGCTTTATAAGTTGTCCAAATTTATTATTATTATAGAAATAGAAATTTTTTTCGAATTAATGAGGGTTGAAAAATTTTAGATGCCATTAGGGAGAGGATTTTCTATTAAACGAGTGATCTTTATATCTAGTAGGTGCCTTGCGAATTCTGAAAAATTTACACTATTTAGGCATCTCAAGTGTTCAGCAACCCGTGTTTGAACATTTCTAGTATTTTACCTATTTATTTATTTATTTATTGTTCTTATACGCCCGTAGGGGCTTTTACATAGATTATAAAATAATATTTAAGATATCGAGGATTACACATACATAGAATTTATATCAAACGTTATAAAAGTGAAAAAAACTTTTAAGAATATACAAGTAGTTTTTAAAGAAAAAACCACTTGTATATTCTTGCTTAAAACTGTGAAATATTTTAAACAATGTAATATTTAACAATACCATAGAACAAAATATAATATAAAACATTACAATAACACATCAAATCGTTAAATATATTATACCCACGTTACAATAATTTGTAGGATTCCACAAAGTGTTGGTTTAAATTGCATTTTAGAATGTAAAGGGAATCAGCGAATATATCTACAATACCACCAAACTTGTTGCCTAAATCATGCATCCTATTGGTAAGTGAGTGTGATTGATAGTTGGTTGTGTATGTGTTGCAAAAGAATGTTATATTTTGTCTAGTATTCCTTGTCGGTACATGGAGTTTAATACTAGAAACGATGGCAGGGCTGTCAATTAGGTTGTTCATAACTCTGTACAATAAAATTAGGTCTGAAATAATTCTTCTGTCAGACAGCGTAATTAAATTTAGTCGATTCATTAAACTTAAATAATTAATGTTTTCTATTGGAATTTTGAGTTTGAAATTTAAATACCTAAGAAATTTGTGTTGAACACGTTCTATTTTGTTAGAGTGTACTTTATAGAAAGGGGACCAAATAGGTGAATTATATTCTACTTGACATCTAACTAATGAAATGTAGAGTGTTTTCATGCAATCCATGGACTTAAAATCAGTTAGGGTTCTACAAAGGAAGCCAAGAATCTTTAAAGCCTTATTAGTTATATCATCTATATGTGCTGTGAATGTTAAGTTTGAATCGAATATAACTCCCAAGTCGCGAATTTGTAATACTGGTGTTAATTTAACATTATTTAAATTATATTCATGTAAAATATGAGAATGAGTTCTGGAAAATCGTATTACTTGACATTTCTCAATATTCAAAAATAACATATTTTGTTCGCACCATTTAAAAAATTCATCTAAATTAGCTTGCAAAATTAGGCAATCATATATATTTCGTATTCTTTTAAACAATTTTAGATCATCTGCAAAAAGTAGGACTTGTACATCTTTAAATATGTTTACAATGTCATTAATGAATATTAAGAAGAATATTGGGCCGAGGTGGGACCCTTGCGGGACACCACTTGTGGCCTCGAATACATAGGATTCTATAAAATTAATCCTAACACTAAGCACTCTATTACTGAGGTAACTGATAATCCATGTCAATAAACTTCCTTTGATGCCTAACAGTCGGAGTTTGGATATAAGAATGTGATGTCGAACCTTATCAAATGCTTTACTGAAATCGGTGTATATAGAATCCACTTGTTGTTTCAGACTAAGGGATTCGGATATGTAATTATTATAGATAGTTAAATTACTTAAGGTAGATCGACCTCTGATAAAGCCATGTTGGTTAGGAACAATAATATTGTTGATAGGTTTTACAATGGTATCTAATACTAATGACTCGAAAAGTTTGGGTAAAGCAGACATAATACAAATAGGTCTATAGTTTGATATATCGCTTTTGTCACCTTTTTTATGAATAGGCGTTAAATAACTCTTTTTCCACAGAGCCGGAAAACAGCCAGATGCTAAGGATTTGTTAAAAAGTTTGTGTAAGGGATATATCAAACTATCAATGCAAGTTATTAAAAATATGGGAGGAATACCATCCGGTCCAGCAGATTTATTACTATCTAATGCGTTTATGCCCCTTTCTATAGATTCTAATTTTATGAAACATTGACTTAGGTTTAATGACTCTTCCACTGAAGCACTGGAGACTGCATTGACGGGAATATCTTTGTCGTAAACACTTTTAAATGAGTCAGCAAAGAGATTAACTATACCCTCGATACTGTCGGCACATTTTCCTTTAAAATACATGCTATTAGGATATCCACAGTTGTCGTTTCGCTGAGATTTAGTAAAATTCCAGAATTTTTTCACATTGTGACGACGTACCTCATTTTCTATTACGTTAACATAGTTATTATAGCATTTTATTGATAATTCTTTACATTGTTTTCGTAGTTTAGTAAATGTTATATAATCGTTATATAATCATATAAAAGAAGCTGGGCAATCATTACACTTCACGGAACATGTCCCACTCTTATTATCAATATCTAACAAAAATATGGGTATTTTTAAATGGGCAGATAATTTTAAATTTTTTAATCACTGTTTATTTTATGGTTTTAACAGTTTATTTAGTTCCTTTCTAATTTTGTAGTCTATTCTCGAACTTTAATTTAAATATTGTTACATAATGTTATCCACCGTATATTTACTTGTATAAACTTCCAAGCCATCCCATAACAAAGAACAGGCTTGTCGGTTTAGGTTAAACCCACCTGTATAAATTGGTGATTTGTATTTAATTACAGATAAAAATAAATTAATTAGTTTTACTCTGATTGATCCGCAATTTTTAAAAATTTAAATAAAGGAATCTATTTTTCTGCTGATAAATTTTCTGCATAAGTTAAAATTGAAAATCGTCTGATAGCTTTTAAAGGTTCCTAAAAAATTTCGCTTCATGATATCCTATACTATAAAAGTAATATGTAGGTAGGTACTAATCGTAAACAACCTTCTCGAACAAAATATGAAAACAATAACTTTGATAGATTAAATAATAATTTGGCGGTTTTCATTAAATTCACAGCATTAATTTGATGACATTTCCAGTTGTAAATCCCTACTGCCCAAAGTCAGCGGAACTACGATATTCACAGTTTGAGAACTTTTAGGAGGTTGAAGGTTGCGGGCGAGGGGGAAACAAAAATAAATATGACTGTGTGATGCCTTCTATAACAACGTTGGATAAAAAATTGGTACATAATCAAATCCGTATTGGAGAATAAACTACTAGTTTATAACTCGTATTTTAAATAACCTTAAATGTATCGGTAAAGAATACTTCTTTTTTTCTATTCTCAGTTGGTTTCAAAACGGTAAGCTGACCTAGTGACGATTTTACCCTTCTGCCATAGGGGTTGTCAATTCTCATCGTAGTGATGCCGCCCGACAAACCATTTATTGGATAATCAGTACCCCTGCCGTAGGTCGCTCCAAGTAGTTCGCTACGTTCGGTGACTTAGCAGGGGTGAGTATAAAGTGAGGTTTGTCTAGTTCTTGGCGGGGACGCGTTTGCCATTGACGCAATTTACTACGTGGCGGCCGAATCGGGAGAGACTGTTTGAGGGAAATCTTTTGACCTTTCCAGCAGGATTTTCTCGGAACATCGCCTTGCACCGCTTTGGGAGGAATGAATTCATACGTCCGTCACTCCTGGACACATTGGTCCCAGATTCCTACCCACCCCTCATACCTTTTTTCTTCCCAGAACTTCCTCTCTTTCATTTCCATAAAAAAAAACCTCCACACAGCATCCCCAAAGATGACAAAGGCCCCGAGGATATCTTTTTCATTAAGGTGTCCTGTGTGGAGCTAATGTAAAAAAATACATATACCTATATTGCTTACTGTGGTGGTTGTAGGAGATTTTCAAAAAAAAACCTGAAATGTTTGTCTTTTTTTTTTTTAAATTCCCACTTATTTAAATGAAATGTTGTTTGAATTCACTGCAGAAAGAATTGTACCAGGAATGCAGTGCAGTTGATAGAATCATTTCCCGTGTTGGTACAAGTGATAATTACAACCCGAGAAATTCCACAAAATGAAAGCGTCATTTTTCAACTACCTCCATAAACAATAGTTGCTACAGTTCTAGGAATTAAAGGGTTGGTTTATTATTCACTTAGACGCAAGTTTTGCCGCCAAAGCGCTCTAGTTTATTAGTTCATTTGCGTACCTTTAAAGGGGGTGTGTTCATTTAATTAGATAAATGGATTACTCGGCGAGCTTTTAACGACAATTTAAAATGATGAAAACACTTTTCAGAAATTGTTTATGCCCGCGATAATTCATTCTTACGGCCATTTGCCAACTGTAATTATACGGTTTAAATTACTAACAGCACACAAAAATGCGATTAGGTAATTTTAACACCGTGATGCATCAAATATATTCTTTGGTATCAAATTTTTTTTATGAAATAATGGAACTTTTAAAACACTTTCGATTATAGTTTCATTGAGGAGATATTGTAGGATAGATATTATAGAAATCATTGGACGGAATCAGTCCAAGATTTGTCAATAGGCCGTATAGCTTAAAAGTGCGTGATTATGATAGGTGGCAACTTCTAAGAAGGAAGAAGGGGCGGCGCAAATGAAGTAGCCCATAGTGATGAAAAGTATAAAGCCGCCACTGGACGGAATGCATTGATCGATCAAAGATCTGATATTTTAAGTGTTTTCCATTTCATTCTTCTTCCTCCCTTTTTTTCTTAGTTCTCATCTTCATCTTCCACGCTGATCCTTTTTTATCTTCTATCACTAGTCTATTTCCCTTCTTCGTTATCGTTCCCACAGGAAAAACTTAACCCTTTCACGCACTTTTCCACAAATGATCACCTAGTCAATCCACGTTATGTACTTGCACTATATAAGTATAATAAATACAAAATAATATAAGAACAACCTGTCAAAAAGACCAAAAATGGGAAAATAATTCACCGACTCCAGATATTTTCATATCAGAGGGTTCGGCTCGGTGGAACCTATAAATCCTACTGATCCCTCAATACAAATATTTAAAAAATCTTTTGTAATCCTACATGTATTTAAAATGACTGATTTTTGCATTTTTATATATAAATTCTTTGACAAATCTAATATGCCTAAATTTTGAATGAGAGAGCTAGGTATAATGCCAGTTGCCAAAATAACAAATGGTAGTATTTTTATAGTCTGAGAATGCCAAATTCTTTTCATCTCAATTCCTAAATCTTTATATTAAAATTCATTTTCTAAAAATGAATTTGGTTCATATTCATAATACGGTACTTTACGGCAGCCAATCAAGTTATGTTTAATTACCAAACTTTGGTGGATTATTTTTAAAACCTGATTATGCCTAAATGTATACTCGTATAGCGCTAATACAGAAAATCCATATATAACATATTCTATAGTTTCCGGAAAAGCCAAATAAATCATCAATTTGATTTATATCTTTGATTATATGCTTCCTATAATTTTTAGTATTAATTAATGTATTTGTATTTTTATTATCTTATTCCTTATTTTCGTCAATCATCTACGTCTTTAATTTTTTTTCTCCCTTTTTTTTCCTTTTTCATCCCTTTATCACCTTATTCTATCATCCTTTCTTATTTTTACCAGCGATTCACCGATTTCAGATACTTAACCGTTTCGTTATTGATACTTTTTATTTCAATACTATTTCCAAAATGATGGAAATTATCGAAACAAAACACTATTAAAACATTTTGAAAATCTTATCTACACAGATGAAAAATCATCAGAACGAAGACACTGAGAGCAATAATTGATTCATTTGCCTCGAAACATCTTAGAAACATTCTAACTATAATTTTTTTTTTTTAATGGTTGAAAATTTCTTAGACAAAATTCAACATTTTTGTACAGAGCCCGTATGCAATTTTGTACCGTTTTTGTAGCAACGACTGGACAGTAATAATTTTTAGTGTGGAGCCATTGTTTGTAAGGATGACTATTCCAGGGCTACGGGGTTTTACGAGGGCTCATCCATTAGCCTGGGTATTTCCGAGGAGCTGAATAGTTAGGATTCCTTACATTGTACAGAGAATTTAATAGTTTGATACGAGTTCTTCTAAATGTTTTGGAAATAAATATTATTACTATTGTTCTAGCGGAATCTCAGAGAGTTTATATCGAAGCTGTGCATTTGGTTTTGTTACGCTGTTGAAATATATAAAAAGAAATTACCAACTTACTAATGCAAGGTGACTTTTAGTGTCAGAGTTATAATGTAGGTATTTGCTTCAGGTATTTTTAATGCTTTTTTTTCAGAAATATGTTTTCTGGAATCTGGTATAGCAAGAAAGAAAATTAATGCTTATTTTCCATGTAAGAACTCGTTTGTCACTTTGTGGACATTTTGTACTTACGGTGTACCCATATATCGAACTATGTCGTTTATGGTATTCGTGTTTAACTTAAATCCGATTGGAAAATAGGTACATTGTTCCTATCATACATGGACTTTTCTTAATATAATAATGCTGATTATCATTTTGGATACACTTTTCCGTAATTTTTCTTTTGCAATAAACCGAAAGAGTATCCCATTTTTTACTTCTACAAATTTTACCTCAATATTAAATCTGTTCAACAAAATCCTAGATGCAGTAATCCAGTTACAGGTAGTTTAGCAAAACATGTCTGGACAGCTGGTGCAGACCTAAATCGGTCCAATTAGGTACCAAAGCCTGTTTACTGACCGCTGTGGGGTTCGTTAATTAGTGAATCTCCCCCTGGGCCAGAGGTCGCCCAGCGGCACTCACAAGTGGGCTCAATTTGCAAAGCCTTTTCGTTTACGAACAATACATAATGTGAAATGTCGTGATTACAATACGGTGTTTATATTCCAGCAAAGTTATGTGGAAAATGACATTCTTAGTTAATGCAATGAAGTTTTACCCATGCTGGGTGTTTCTTTGAGACCATCGACTCGGGAAGGAGGTTGGTCTGGATTTCGTGGTAAAAAGTTTATTTTTGGAAAAAAAAAATTTTTTTCTAATGAATTGTTTTTGCAAACAAAAAGGAAGATTGATACCTTGTATGGGTAGTTACAAGACTTGAAGTCAAATTTGGAGAGTTTAGAAATGTTCAACACCGGCTGAATGTGATGAGATTTTTGTGATCACTGAAGTTATTTCCTATAGAAAAAAAGATAGCACATGTTGGCAAGAACAAGAAATAACCAAAGACAGTTGCGAGCTGAAAATAGTAATGTTGACCGAGAAATTCCAAGCGCTTGAAGAAAAAAAATGACCTCAGGGCTTTCCGCTACTGTTTATGCTACATCAGATGCACGCAAAAATACTTTCTTCTACTTTTTCTAAGGCAATTTTGAAACTTTTACCAATACACAAAGAGTAACAATTTTCTTTGAAATAATTAATGTTCTGGATACTCACGTCAGTGACATTGACTATGATAGCCGGTTTCTTCTTGATGGAACCTTGATTAAGAATTTGCAAAGAATTTACGACGGTTCTCGAACAACTACAGACAGGTTGGGTCAGGTGCTTCCATATTTATTGGTGTAAAAGTGTACAGTTAAATATTATATGTATATTATAGACTAAGATATTTTTTGAAATGCATCATAGCGCCGAAAATTAATTACTTAAGTCTCACGGTTTTGTGATGCAAATAATTCAACCCTGTAAAAGTTAAATGGTGGCAACCACCTCATTAAAGATGAATCATCGTTGATATATTAGAAGAGATCAACTATTATTTTAATGCATTTGAACTATTAAATTACATACACACAAATAAACCACATAACAGCTCCACTCAAACAAATAGATCAATAATCAGATGTGTACACTCACAAAACATATCAATACACTCAACGAACACTACTTTTAAATAAAGGACAAAACACTCCCGAGGAACTTGTAAAATATTATTCCGGTCGAAAGGAAGTTCTGGGAAGAAAAATGGTATGAATGGTCGGTAGCAATCTGGGGGTCAATGTATCCAGCAGTGACGGACATATGAATCCCTCCTTCACACTGTGGCGCAAGGCGATGAGTCGAGTGAGTCCGGTTGGAGAGGTCAAAAGTTCTCCTTCAACCAGTTCTCGATCCGGAAACCGCAGCCGCCACCAAGACTTAGACAAACCTAACCCCATTATCCCGGACACTCTTGCTAAGTCACCAAACGTAGCGAACCGCTTGGAGTGGCCTATGGCAGGGGTGTTAGTTTTCTAATAAATTGTTCCCGGGGCAGCGGTACCAATACCCGCCTCCCAAAATGAAATTTAATATTTGTATATACGTAAATAAAATATAATAAACTTAAATAATTTGTATCTCTTTTTCAAAACAATTTATAAAAATATGCATTTTATGTTTCTAAATACCTATCCGTGAACATTAATAATTGGTCTTTTTTTGTTATCCTCTTATTTATATAATGTTATTAAGACTGTTTATGTTCCTTAAATAAATAAATAAATGCACGTAAAACCTATTTCTGAGTAATCGTTACTGTTAATCGGTAACACCATTTATCTACGCCAATCCAATATTGACCAAATACATCGTCAATGGTCAGTTATAAATATTTGCGATCACGGTCAACAATTAGTAAGAGATATTCCGACGATTGATATCTTTTAGCCCGACCTCCATGGAATCAGGAGTCCTAGCGTGGGCGATCGATAAGGATCGATAAGATACCTTTCGGTAACTTCTCATCGTTCTCTAGGACAACCGCAGATCAATAAGGTATAAACAACAGTTGACGTCGAATATATTAAGAACACTCAGTCATTGTGAACTGTTACTTATTAGTTTGCGATCTGCAATCATGCTAGGAACGATGAGAACGTCATCCTAATAATCCTTATCGATCGACCATGCTAGGACCCCTGATATGTTTCGGATAACTGTCAATACCTATACGTATTTATTTGGATAATGTCGTTCGTTATGCAAAATGGCTTAATTAACGAACGGATTGAAATAATGAAACTTTCAGAATAGAAATAATTTAACTAAGACGCAAACAATTTTTAAGAAATTAAACTGTTGAAATATGAATAACCTGATTAACTAATAACTCCCGCTAATATACATTAGTACCATACATTGATACCAAAAAGTAAATGCGGACTACCAATTTGGGAGGCAGGTACGGGTACCGCCGTCCCGGGAACCATTTATTCTATAACCAAGACCTCTGCCATAGATCTCCCCAAATAGTTCGCTACGTTTGGTGACCCAGAGGTGCCCAGCTTCATGGGTTGAGGTTTTTCCAGGTCCTGGCGGCAGATGCATCCACCTAACTGCTGTGTGGCGGGCCGGGCCGAGAGAGACTGGTTGAGCGAGGCCTTTTGACCTTTCTAGACTCTCTCGAAACATCGAGAGAGTCCGACTCGTGCACGGCAGTTGGAGTGATGGATTCATGCGTCTGTAACTCCTGGACACATTAACCTCCTTATTCCTTCGCACTTCTCATACATTTTTCCTTCCCAGAACTTCCTATCCTCCCTTCATTAAAAAGACCCTCCACACAGCATCCTCTAAGATGGATTAGGCCCTGAGGAAGTTATGTTCCTCGGGGCCACCTATGTGGAGCTTATTTTTAAAAAAAACTAATATTTGGGTTAGTATTTCAATTCGACATTGCCAAATAATTAATATTTTTACTTAATTGATTGGCGTTTGACGTTTCGGGATGCGAATTCGTGGAAAGATTCGTCAGTGTTGCCAGCTTATATCGATTCCTTATTTATTTCCTGTCCAGATTAGTTCGTCTATTAACGGTAAACTGTGCTAGGGATTTCGATGTAAAATCATCGGAAGTTACGCTTATCGATCCGATATTGTAAATTTATCGATTTCACCGCCCTCCAGGTTCTAAGCTCTACCGTCCGATAAAGTTATGTATGATTTTGACAACGATTTTGACAACGTTCAAGAGCGAACACCTTTTCAATGATTGGTCAGAAGCGAAAAGGCTCTGATAGCATAATTCGTGATCCTATTTCCCTAGTTACCCTTAATCTCCTACCTTAGTCTGCCACCCTTTCTCAGCCAGACCCGCGCTGTCGCTTCGGCGCCGGAATAACGATGAAACCATCGCCTGGACCCCGTGGACTGTCTCGTTCCTCCCGTCACGATATGCAATCGATCGATTCCACTCTACATAATTGTATTTTCTCGGTGTCCAATACAATTATATTCTCGATGCGTGTCGTTTATAGTGTGAATAGTAGTTTCACTGCCGAAGACAATGGAACTATGACATACCTAACCCATTACTCGGAGTCCCCAAAATGACGTAAAGCCGAACAATCGCACGATTGCTACTTGCTATGTACAGGATGTCCCAAAAGAAAGTTGATATTTAGTGGATCGATTTAAAAAAAAGTATGGGTTCCATCGAAAAACTGTTTATTAAATACTAAAATACACAATTTGGGAATTTATTTCTGAAAAATAATATCGTTCAAATGTAAACCCTCACGTTCGCGGCATTCATTTAATTGAAGAGTAAAATTTCTTATGACGGCTCGCCAGGTAGGCTTTGTGATGGCTGCCATTTCGTGATGGATATTTTCTTTTAATTTCATCAGGGAAGTCGGATTTTTGGCGTACAATTTAGATTTGAGATAACCCCACAGGAAAAAGTCCATAGGGGTTAGGTCAGGACCACAAGGAGGCCAATTTATGTCACCTCTTCTGGAGATCAATTTGCCAGGGAAAATTTCACGAACTCATGGCAGAGACGTATTGGACGTATGTAATGTTGCTCCGTCTTGCTGGAACCATGTTCTTTGGTTATAGCTAGTAAGTCTGTAGGGGTGAAACATTAGGTATCTGTTCAAAATTCTGTTTAACGATGATCTATGCACATTTAAAGCACTTGCGCAGTTCCAAATCGACAAGTTTGAGTCATCACGAAAAGACTGATAAACACTCTCAACGTTTCCTACCGTTCTCGATGACCTTGGCCGCCCGGATTTTGGTTTTGCCAGCGTTGTACCGATCTCTTCAAACTTTTTGACCCATTGACGAGTGAGAAGAATGCTTGGCGCATCATTGAATTGACGAAAACCTCAAATATTGCAGAATACTCTACGCGCTACAGTCGCCGAATCACCATTTTTTGTAAAACCCACGCACGCACAACGCGCGGTCGCTCCCGAGAAATGCTTCATAGCGACTAAATTCCCAAAAGCCAGACTACTAATTGACATACCCCCCGCACCCCTCGGAAAATTTGCGTTCACACAGAAAGCAAAACAAATATCAACTTTCTTTTGGGGCACCCATTTACATAGCCATCCTGGGAAGAGCAGTCCTATACGCTCGCTTGCAAGTCATGCGAAAATAAAGGTTTTTTATTAAATTCTTCTAATTTTTAAGCTTGCAACACTCTGTGTATGTTCAAAAGTTAACAAGTTTCTTCAATTGACTAGTACCAACCCTCTACTTCAAGATAGGTTAAAAAGATACAATTTTTATAAATAAATAATAAATAAATAAATAAGTGTTTATTCCAGTATGTGGGAAGGAGAGTGCAATCCCACACATTCCATAAGGGTAATATACACATACATGTACAAAGTATTTGAAAGGAAAAAAAGAAAAAGAAGGTGGATATGAATGTACACGAAACAAAAAAAAAGATAATAAGCTAATAGTAGTAAAAGGAAAAACAAAAGAAATAATAAAATTAAGCTTTCAGGATTCTGTGAGCACGTAAGGAGCCAGTATTTTTCTCCAGTGTGCATCAATACTGGATGATGGACTGAGGCGGGCTTCCATGACGAGGATGTTTCCAGAGCTGGTTATCCTTTCCCTAATTCCTGCCACCCTGGATCTAATAAGGGCTGAAAAGCCAGGAACTCGCCCCTCCGTGAACATCCGGGAAGCGCTGCAATATCTGGGGAGACCAAACATTATGCGGAAGGCGTTGTTATACTGAACCCGAAGTCTTTCTATACTACTCTTCTTGTAGTTTGCCCAGAGTTCACACGTATACAGTGTTGCGCAGAAGGAAATGAAGAGCGTCCTTTTTACAGCAGTACTGCAAAGGCGGAATCTTCTACTGAGCATGTTAGCTCTTACACTGAGAGCTCTTCTTTGCCTATCGATGTCGTCATCGTCCATCAGATTACTGGTGATTATGTGTCCAAGGTATTTAGTTCCTTCAGTCACCTGCAGGTTCACACCATTCAGGGAAGCTGGAGGAATATTTTTTGGTCCTTGTCCATATCTTACGACCAGTAGAGCCGTTTTAGTGGGGTTGAAAGTCCGCGTGGGATAATTCCAAATTCTCAAAAAAGGGTAATGGCAATTGTTCGGTACTACACCAATTGTCAATAAATTACAATCACACTGCCCGGAGGCAGTGGAACTACATTGCAAACCACTATTTATAGTAAAACCCTAACTAGAAACCAGCTTACTGAGTAAATAATAAATACTGAGCATTTCATCATTAAAGTCAGTCAACGAATCGTCCGCGTCACACAAAAAACACTTTTTAAGCATTTAAAAAAAAAAAATATCAATAAACAACGATACATAGTAACACGTATTCTCAAAATTTTAGGTTATTAACTACTCCAAAATAATGCTCAGTATTTACTAACGTATCGCTATACTTCTCTGTTGCACGAATAAATAGCTTACGCGCTCTCTTTCATTTGGCGGTCTCGTCGCTCGCAGCTGCAATGTAGTGTCCTCTTCTATCGCATGGGATAGTTAGCTCGGACCGCTTTGTCACAAGTTTCCACACGCATAAAATTTTCACCTTTCAAAACTTGACAACCGTCATTCAGACCAGATTTTTTACAGACAACCCTATATCATCGTATTCGCAATTAAATAGCGCTCATTTTGATATAAGATTTATTTTTTAAACAAATAGGTGAAAATAACTATTATCGATTTACCTGTTTACACCTGTCAACCCAGTAGTTACGCCATGAAAAAAATAGACAACTCAACGTTTGTATATTCTATAGACTTCTTACTTTCGGTTGGTATTAAATTTATTCGTTGAACTCATGAGTGCAATATTTAATAAAAAGGCATTTATCAATTTTTACTTAATCATAGTCTGGCCAGGATTTTTTTAGACAACCCATTCGAGATATATTTTCTAATATATATTAAATTTGATATAAAATACTTTTCATCCATTAAACAGATGGGTGAAGGTCGATTCTAGTGCGGATCCTCTACTATTATTCGTTAATCCACCGGAGCGATCACGTGAAATAAATAAATTTGCCTCGATTTCTCGAGATTTCCCACCAGATTATTAATAAAATTTTTCGCCAACATTAAAAAACATCATACCTACGAATTTTAACATGGAGTCATAAAAACTTATTATATTGCTATATAGCCAATGAATGAACCTTTATTTTATCTTTTTTTTTATATTTTTGAATGTAGCTATTACTTTGTGGTTATCCATTATAGAAAAATGAAACAATACAACTTTGTATAAACCACTTATATGATGTGCAAATCCGACCGGTTTCGGAACAAACGTTCCTTCGTCAGAGAAAGCTTATACTAATTTGACAGTTTAGAACAATGTTTTATTGTGGTAGGGGTGGAGCCGTTGTTAGTTAATAATGTAGATTGGGTGGGTAGGTATTAGTGTAGAGTGGGTGGGTAGGGGAACAAATCCATGATTGGGCTATATGACAATATTTTTTGTTTGTTGATAATAGATTCATTATTTTTAAGGGATTTTTTAATTTCCAAAGCTTCTAAGTTATCTAAACGTTTTCCTTTATTATTAATATGAAGAATATTTATCCCTGTGTTTTTTTCAAAACTGTGGTTATTTTCAATGATATGGTTAGCGAACTCAGAAAAATTATTATTATTAAGACACCTTAAATGTTCTTTGATTCTGATTTCAAAATTACGAGTTGTTTTTCCAATATAAAATGAGGGACAATCATTGCATTTGAGTTTATATATTCCGGAATTAGTCAATTTATGGTCTTTATCTTTAGTATTTCTCAAAAAATTACCGATATTATTTCTTGTATAAAACGCTGGTTTAATATTAGAAGGGAAATTTTTGCAACATTGAACTGAAAAAATATTAATATACAAAATTTTACGCCATTATCAATAATATTATTAGAATTGTATAGATATTTATTTTTTGAAATTTTGCTAAGTTTTTTATTTAGGATGTCATCAATTAATTTTGGTTCATATCCGTTATTTATAGCAATTTGTTTTATTATAGAAAGTTCAGAAAGGAAATTATTATTAGACATTGGGACATTTACTAAGCGGTGTATCATGGAATGGAAGGTGGAGTGTTTTTGTGAGACAGGGTGGTTGGAGGTCTTATGAATTACTATGTCAGTTGTAATGGTCCGTCACCCCTGGCTTTGACACCAATTGTGATGAACCCTACCTAATTGATTTACTTTTCTAAGCTTCTACCTCGTAGTTCAAATCTCGTAGCTACGTTCATAATTCTACCCTTATGTCCTACTGATCACACCCCTAGGTATGATGGCCTGACTTAACCCCCTCCCCCTTTTCGATTTGTTTCTACCTCAGGCTCGTGATTTTCTAACCCCTTTACTTTATAATCTAGCTGAACCTACCCTATTTTCTCAAATCCCTGCGATTTTCTCGCAGTAAACAAGATCTAAGATTTTTGTTCACATTATTTCTATATTCTTCGTTGTGTATTTTTTTGTTTTAGAATTTACATCTGTTTGCATACTTAATATGCACACATATGTAGAGAAGATAATGTATTACGTGTGGTAACCCCTAGATTCTTTTAGAGAAAGTGTGAGAATTTTCCGATCTATTTAGTTATTATTATTTTAGTATATTAAACCGAGTTTGATAAACTAGCCTCACCCTTAAACCTCGTGTCCACTTGATTTCCGTAGGAATTTTGTTTGTTTATTTAATTCTTCCTATCACCGCTGATGCGTCGATAACATAAACCAAAAGTTAATAAATTAAACATTTCAAGAAAGAAAACCTTACCATTGTAGGATGGTCGTATTCGAAGGTCCAGTTTTATCACTCGAAGTCCTTGTCTGCAACTTCCCCTAACATAGTGTTTAGTATTCATGGTTAGTATTCATGGTTAGTACTCGCAAAATTGTTGAAAGGTAGGAATGGATGGACATGGGTGGATATGGGGATAATATGTTTGCTGAAAAGTCGGCTCCTCCGCTATCCAAGTGAAAACCGATGAACAACAATTACAAACCGGATTCTCCCCAGTACGTTTGCTAGGCTTATCCTTAGATCCGAGTTTTACCCTCTTCAACGGGCGTCTCATGCTATGAAAGGGGCCCTTCACGCCAGCAGGGGGAATACCTAGTCTTCATGCCGTTTTTCTGTCTTACTCCGACTTCCGTCTCCTCCGGATTGAATTTTAACTCTACTGAGTCTAGAAGGGGTATTACATGTCTTCCCTTATCATGCCTCTATCCGTTGAATGTGGCGTAAGCTTGTGACAGGCAGATCCATCCTCCCACGTGACCGACCCAGCGTTACACTCCACCTCTGACTAGCTGACATAAAACGCACCTCATGAGCCTTATGTTTGCTTTCAGGTTCGACAAGGACTTACGGTATGCAAATAACCTGCAGCTTTAATGCCGCGTCAGCGTACTGTCCGCATACGTCCTTCCTCTTCCCCGTATGCCCACCTCGACAATACCGCCACAAGATCAAAGCTCTCCGACCAGAAAGGTTGACACTTACATTTCCGGATAGCTCATACTCACATACAGAAGCCTTGAAGTCTAGATACGTGTGCAAATTCAGGATTTAGGACTGTATGAGTATTTGAACACCAGTGTTTTTTAAATGAGGTCACTAGTTCCTCGTGTGTTAGGTATTTAGGATTGCGGATGATTATGGATTCCTGGATACCTACTTCCTATAAGAGAAATTTATAAAATGAGATAAATCATATTGTCATTGAATCAATGACCTCCTGAATAATTATGATGAGCTCTTTTTGAGTTTGAAGCTAGTCGCGGTACTTTACTTTGCGAAATTTTGTACGCTGAATCAATGCTACCTATTGGCGATCTCTCTAGTATAATCAAGTTGTTAGAATTGGGTGAATTAACTCCAATATTGTTTTCACGTATTGGGCGAAGCTTCCGTCGTAAGCTATAATTGATAAACCTGCCCCTTGACATAAATGATTGGTTTTGTTTATTTGTTGATGGAATCTAGGTGACTGTGTCAATGGATGCCATTGAACTCAATTCGAATTTTTAGATACACAATCGAAGGTCATATCAACATACCCTAATCATGCTGGTGAGAGGAAGCTAATAGGTATTTGTTTTACAAGTACGCTAGGATGCCGAAATTGATTTAGTGATGCGTTTCTATCTAATTATGTGTTAAGTATTTGTTTTATTTAATGTATGTGTTGTTGTTAATTATTTTTCCCTCATCTTATTGTCTTTATTTTGTAATTTTTAAATATGGGATGTATTGCATTGCGCTTCCCTGCATACATACTGGAATAAATTATTATTATTATACAAGTATGCCAATGTAATTACCTAAAATTGATTGAGAGGTACATTTCTATTAAATCGTGTAGTACCTAATTACATTGCGCCAATAGTTAATTAACTCCGATGAACGAATGAACGATAAGGGATAGATACATCATTTTTTATGGTTTATTTGTTTACACTTCACATAAACGACCTTCGGTATACTGACCTACTTTGGAGATTGTTTATTTCTACGGTCATTGTCCTTTTGAAACACGATTCATTGTTTAACTAATTCTTTTATATTTTATTTGTCCTAGTTTTTACCCAAACATTAGTCGTTTAAGTAGGTACTTTGCTAACCTAAGAGGTATCTGGATGACCTAGTTTCAACTAAGGTATAATTTGCTTGACCTAGTTTTGAGAAATATAGGTATTTCGGTTACGAATCAAACTGATATCTTATGTCGCCGTATCCTTATGCGCGCTTAAATAAACAATAGACATACCTAACTAAAACAAGTACTTGTTTGACCTAATTTTTAAATAGGTATTTCCTGTTTGACCTGATTTTAAGACGCACGGTTACTCTCGCACACGAAATATAGAATAAAGAGCTTCATCAATAGTCATTCATTACGTTCTACGCGCCTCGATTCGTTTTATATGAGTTATAATAAATTAGCGTATTTACCTAACTGAAGAAAATACCTTCATATGTATCCTGATTCTAAAGCAGGTATTTCCTATTTGACCTACTTTTGAGCAAGTGAGAATTGTTATCAGTGTGTTAGTGACAAAACTTTAAAGCTCCGATTGATTTATTGATGATGCCGCCCGTCCCTTCCTTCTCTGTGTCTGAAAATAATTAATAATTGGTTAAATCTTACCAGCCTCGATCGATTACAATTTTTCAAGTCGGGAATTTTATGACAACGACATTGTGATCAAGGCTTCCTTTTTTTGTTTCCTAGCTAACGGATTCCTATCGGTCTTCTTGAGAAATGACTCTGATGACGGGAAAAACTCTTCAAATATCTGTCTATTTAAGATTCACTTCGGTATTTCACTTAGTTTCTCAACCTCGTATTAACTATTGTTTTTATTTCATTCGATTCGAAAAATGATTTATCAAATTGCAATTCAGATGTTTTAATTTTAAAATCCGGAATTAGGTAAATTATTATTTATTCTCGATATTTTAATATCACTTTAGAATTAATAACCGTAGATACGCACGTTTTCTAAGTGTTAATTATTATCACTATTGTTTATTGTAATTAGTTATTTAAATCACAATTAAATTTTAAGGCATCTTAAGGTTTTCTTTTATCCGGTAAACTGTATTTATTTTAAGACACTGTATTTTTGTTAAATATTAGAAAGTCAATAACTGTATGTTGTAAAAGAAACCCGAATATTATTAAATTCTTATTTACTGACTTTAAACACTTTCATTATAAAACAAAACACCCGAACTTTCACGAAGTATTATTTTTAAGCACTTTTCCGGATTTTTTTTATTCCTCAATTTAAAAGGGAGATTTAATACCGATTTTACTCCTTTGCAAACACTTGTAAAAATTTCAACTTTTAATAAAGAGTTTTACGTTTGTTCCTGGACCCCGGTCTGTATCCCAACTCCCAACGGACTCCCAACAAAACTCTCAACGAACTCCCCGTTCTTTATCAAACCATGGCGTTTTAAAGACTTCTTAAAGCTCTCTTTTCGTAGGAAAGTGACTTCTGATCACCCAAACCTTCATAGAAAAAAAAACAAATTCGGTTCCTCCGTATACGACCTTTTGTCAAATCTCTGATAATCTCCTATCTCATGTTTTAGACCGAAACCAGCCTAACATCTCTCTCACGTAGGAAATCACATAAATTTTCTCATTGACATGTATTTATTTAACATTTTTATGTACTTTGGTAATAAGTCATTGTTAATGTGTTTGTAATAAAGTTTTATGAGAATTCTATAATCTAAACATTGCGTTAGAGCCATGTTAATTTTTATTGCCCTTTTTAATCGATAATGGGCCTTGTGTAAATAAAAGGCATGTTCGGATTTCATTGTTTTTGAAAACAAAATACATGTGTGGTCGACAACCATTTCCTGCGTCCACTTTGTCAGTAACCAAGCTCAATTATGTGATTCTTTCAACGGCACAAATGACATAAAACGACCATTTCTGTTGAATAAAATCATCCGTAATTTGTCCGGTATTGTTACTTGACCCCAGACACTTAACAATACTAATTGTATTTCCTTTGAGATTGCAACTAGCACACCGAGCCACTTTCTCCCATGCTCTATGCCCCCAACGAAACCACCATCTTTTTATTAAATTTTCTTCTAAAAATCGTCTTTCTAATATCTCCGCTTCATTTAGAATTGATAACAATAATTTTCCACTGTTTTATGTATATTTTCCATTTTTCCTTTCGTCAGACTACGTTAAGCATCTTTTCCTGCGATTAGTGAGTGAGCAAGTATGAGCAGAGTGAGCAAAATGTACTGCGGTCTTAGATATAATTTTCTCAATCTCCTGTTTGTTGTGAATGGTGTTGTCAGAACAGAGTAATCCTTATATCGGTACCTATTCAAGTAGTTCCAATTAGTTTTCTCTTGAGATATTTGGTTCTAATTACTTCGTTTCACCGTTCCATCACCATATAAATAGGGTTTTCCCCCTTTCCTAGGCTATTATCTTCAGTTTTGAAATTTTCCGAGATTCCACCCGTTTTTTGCCATCATTCCAGGTCGGTTTTAATTAAATCGTCCCCCGGGACCATTCATGTTACGTTTTCCGTGCCCTTATCGATGTTATTTATTTTCAACATTCCCGTCTAAGATTTTTTTGTTTCCATTTGAAACTTTTGGCGCCCAAAACCTCCAGTTTTCGATCTCGCCTTATGTAAACACGATCCAGGGTAAATAATCCTCCAATCCTTTGTCTAAAGGTTTGTTTATTATACAGTTCGTTCACCCATCGTTCCTGTGAGAATTTATTCAAGGCCGCTCAATATGATCAAAGTCCACTAAAAATCTACACGCCTCTAATTTCTGATTGGTTCAGATTATTATTAATCGCTTTACACAAAGGGATATTGGTAGAATTTAAACTTTCTTTGTTCTCGAGATAATTATGATATGGGGCTTCCCTCGCTTCAGTCTTTATACAGATCTCTGTAATAGTTCAGAACTGCTCGGACAGATGTCGCCGAATGTACCGAATTCTCTACATAGTATTGAGGAGAAAAAAAAATTTCCTTGTGGGCTTCTCGTAGGTTGAAGGTTAGCATTCATCACACAGTGTATGTTGGCTTGCGATATATAATAAAATCGATTTTATTATTTATAATAGATAAAGTTAAATCCAAAAAGTTTAATTTTTCATTGCCTATTTCATCGTTTATTTTATTTTATCGTTTATTTCATATTTGTAGGATTTATAAAAAAATATAAAAAATTGTAAAGTTTTTAACCGCGCGAATCCTGCGTGTTTTTTACTTTGAAACTGCCGTGAGGGGTGATTATTCGAGTCAAAATAGAATATTTTAGATTTCTGTATGTTATCTGTGGTATACTTGATAATGAAAGGTGCATATCTATGGGAAAATGTCTATATTTTAACTGTAAACAGCTGATCAAAAATTCAGCGGGAAAAAAATATTTTTTAAATTTATTTTTAACATCATTCTAAAATAGTCTACGAAGTTCGGATTTCCGATATCTATGTTTATAAAAGATAAAACATTTCAATAGTTTCGTTTTAAAATAAATGGCTGTCCAAGGAAATGTTTTAAATAATTACAATAAATGTTTTACGAATGGTAGGAAAATGTGGTCTAATTTTTGACCGCCATCAATCGCTGAAAAATAAAAGTGGTTCATTTTTCGACCATAATTGCTCCAGTGGATGTGAGTTAATCCATTTTTTTAATATTAACAATGCACTAGATGCCCCGTTAATGTTCGGAAAACATTTTTAAATGGTTGAAGAACTGAACTTTTTCAGTTGTTCATGTTGTTTACATAAGAGGAACAAGCCGAACGAAAGTTTCACCACCAAACTCTTGAACTACTACTAACTATTTCCACACTCAGAAACCAACAACACAAAACAATCATTTTCGAAAGAAAAATGTACAAAAATACAAAAACGTGATTTAAAGATAATATTTTCAAAAAAGAAAGACAAACATTCCCAGTTTACGAATAACCCTATAATATTTGAAAATCTTCAACTATCAACACAGTAAGCGATAAATGTTGCTCGTGTCGAGATGGGGGATTTACTGAGAAATTGAACTCACCCAGACGCAATGCCCACTGTCATTGAACCGGTCAGACGCTCATATTTTCCAATTATCCTCAGATCAATTTACTAAATGCACACTAGAAAAAAATAAAGCACGTTAATTACGAACTCCCCAATCCTGCTGGGTGTAAAACCATCAAGATTTTTATTTTTATTGTGTTGTTTATTTTTCTTTAAATTTTCCATTATCTTTTATTATTTTAGTTACATTTTATGGCACACGTACTTTTTTATTCTTAGTCCAATATTTTGCATAATTTTTGTTTATTTTTTATTCTTTGAAAGTGTTCAACACGGGAAGCTCTAAGGAAAATAATTTGCTTAAGGGCCTGTCATCTTTGGGGTTGATGAGTAGAGGGTCATTTTGTTGAAAGGAGGGAATGAACCTCGGTCTTGAACAGACCATGTTGTAGGAGGGAAGAAACACAGTATCAATATTATCATGATTCGACCGGTCAGTGGTTGAGTGGGCACCGCGTTTGAGTCGCACCCTGGCGTTCCGTGTTCGATTCCTCGGCTGGCTAAGTCCTCCATCACAAATCAAGTAACATTTTCGGCTTTCTGTGGTGGTAGTAGGAGATTTTCAAATATTTTCTAGTTATTCGGAACCCGGGAATGTTTGTCTTTCTTTAAAAAAAAAATGATTTTCTTTCGTCATTAATATTTTTTTGTTAACATATGTTCAGTCCTATGAAACTGAGAGCCTCTTTTCACGGTTCCATGCCAACTCAGAATCAAGTCAACATAACAGTCTCAACACCTCTTTGAAAAGTCATTAAAAGCCATGAAAAAAATAATTTTAAAATAGCCCTTAACCCTATCCTAACGTAATCTATTTATCCATCTTTTTATCATCACTTTTAACGACTTTTCTGAAAAGGTTCTGATTTGTCCGGTCACCCCTTTTCACGCAGTGTCATTTTTAGCTAGGTATCTAGGTACTGAAAAGGTCTAGAAGTCTTAGATTACACCGAGTATGTCAATGGAAGGCATGTTCGTAAGATAACATCCGTTGAAGGAGACTACATTTTCTTTTCCATTCCTTTTGATCGTTGGGGAATCTTGCGGAAGGAAATAAAGGGGAAAGACGGAGGTAGAAAGAATGAGAAAAGTACCTGGCAAAATAAAACTATTTATTAAATGAAGGGAAGTAATACTTCAAGCTACAATATTTTCATTCGATTATATTTGGATGTCTCTCACCAGGGAGATACTGAATGTAATAGGCCACTTGCATGGATTTCATAACGACTTGGAAAAAATCGTGTGGATAGTTTTTTTTACTAAGATTATGAATATGTTAGATAGTAAAAATTTTAGAAATGTACAGTTTTTTTTTAAAATAAATAAATCTATTATTTGGGCTCGTGACATCACTACATGAAAATGTCCCGTGTCAGAAAATATTCCTATTAATTTTGTAAAATTCCACACTGATTTATTTTTTTATATGGCAACACTTTGATTTCAGGCGAAATTTTGAATTTGACATTTAACGTTTACTAGCTTCATTGTCTGTTCTCGGTTTGAATTTTTGACAGATGTTATGAAGAGAACACCGTACGTTTAATGCTGTATGTACGTGTTTTAGAGGTATAATGGTAATGGTGCTGATTTCAACAAAATCAATATATAATGGATTTAATAATATAGACGTTGAACATTATAATGATTTATGATCAATGAGATGGATTAAGGAAAAAAATATTTATGAGATGTAATATTTTTGGTATGCCTCGATTTTCTCCTGTGCCATTCGTGTGCAAAACGTTCTTTTTTAATGATTTTCGGCTATGTAATTATTATCGTATTTTAGCACCCATAAAATTATGTCCCGTCTTTCCTGTTTATAAAAAATGGTCTGATTTTTTGGATTGAAATTTTCAAAAAATCGCCATGGTTACGATTAAAAAATACGATTAAAAAAAATATATATACAGAATGTCTTAGAATATATGCATACACCAAAAAAAATTGCGATGCAAGTGGCCTATTATCATTCTGAAACGAAGCGTAAAGTAGTTCGTTGGTGGAATTTAAAATTGCTGTTTCCAATTCCATACGTAGGTGGATTTGGAAACAGCGACCTCTGTTAATAAAATAAAATCTTAGCGATTGAAATTTATCGACTCGTTTTGAGTTCAACAGCTTGGCTAATATGGAACGCTTTGGCGGCCTCTGTATTTCCTCCCTCTTACAATATTGATCTCTTCAAGACCCAGATTTACTTTCTTTCTCCAACAGGAGGGTGGTTTTGTGGAAACATCCCCAAAGATGACGTAGGCACTGCGGGAAATCATTTTCCTTGTGGCCTCCTGAATAATGTAAAAACATATATGTATATCTTTCATTGTCTCTGAACAATTGTGCACCAAAGTACACGGTGTCCAGAAACTCGTAGTACAATCAGGAGACTGGTAAA
Source organism: Limnephilus rhombicus (assembly GCA_929108145.2). NCBI lineage: Eukaryota > Metazoa > Arthropoda > Insecta > Trichoptera > Limnephilidae > Limnephilus > Limnephilus rhombicus. The sequence continues at coordinate 41,874,907 of OV815278.1, forward strand.
TCTACATAACATAGAGAAAACAAAAAAAAATAGATTCGAAGTTTTGATTTATTTTGTTAAAAGAACATTTGGAGTCGAGTCCACGCTTCGACGCATTTCAAAAGACAGCTAACCGCTAACAGCTAACCCCAATAGCTACATTTTTTTTCAAATTGACCCTATACAGGGTGTCCGGGGGTAAAGTGCATTTACTTCGGTAGGTGATTCTACATGATAATATTATAAGTAAAAAAGATAAATAACTTTTATCGAAATTCCAACTTTTAGGGGTAGTTTTGTGGTAAAAAGATAAAATTAGACCGGCGTGTGGGGCCAGCCTTATTATTTTCCGTTGTTACGATACGGGCCGGTCACAACCATGCGATGTTGCCACAATCGCGCCCGGTAGGCGCTCAGCAAGTATGCTCGTACCTCACACTAAGGATTTTTAGTAGGTATGTCTTTTGTATGGGAAAAAAATGTTGGAATTTCGAAAAAAAGTTGATAATCTTTTTTACTCCTACCATCATGTAGAATCACCCCCCGAAGTTAATGCACTTTACCCCCGGACACACTGTATACCTGAAGTTTTTTAAATCTACGTGAATTTTATATTTTTACATTTTGCAAATTGACTTAGTGGCGTTACTTTTTTATGAAATGTAAACAAATCAGTTTTTGAAATATAATTGTTGTTTTAGTTATTGTTTTACAAAGTGATTTGTTTTCATTTAATCAATAATAACATATAAGCATTAAGAGGTGACATTATTGTATCACCTTACGTTGGTACTCCGGATGTAGAACCATTTAGATTTTGTTTCGTTTGTATTACGAACGAGTACCTACATAAAATAAAAATCCGTACGATACACACATAACTTCAATTATGTTTGGGTGAGGTTAGGTTAGGGTTGGTTTTGCGGTTACAACATAAATGTATAACGCAATCTTCACCCAAAAACAACGACTGTCAAAAGGAGACCTTTATAATGTTTCATTCATTTCACTCTCCGGGCTCTCCCGTGGGAATTTTCTGTTGAGTAAGAACAAAGGTTCGTTGGATTATTTTTTAAATAATATAACAACATGCGCACGTTGGTACAGACTCTTTCCATAGGCTGATATTATATTGTATAAAAGGACGCCTTTGCTGTAACTAACCAAAAAATCTGATCAGGCCTCTTCGTATTGTCTAACTAGGTATCAAATCTTTATGTACATCGCGCAACTCAATGATACATCGCGCTATTAATGTCCCTTTAAACAATGATAATTATAATAATGAAATTAACATTATAAAACAGATAGCCATGAACAATGGATATAAACCTGAAATAATTGACCGCTTAGTTAATAAGAAACAAGCAAATTTTTTAACAAAAAACGACATTTACAGTGGTAATAATATGAGCAAACCTGGTAACTACCCAATATATAAAAAACTCCTTTTTATAGGCGATTTATCCTTAAAAATATCCCGTTTATTACCAGATCATATTTCTCCAGCTTTCTATACTAATTCTAAAATAAAAAATTTGATAAATAATAAGGATGTTTCTAATAAATTTGAAAAAAACGGGATATACACTTTAGAATGTAACGATTGTGACGCACAGTATGTAGGTATGACAACTAGAAATTTCAAAACTAGAATCAGGGAACATGAACTTTGTTTAAGAAATAATAATTATTCCGAATTTGCGAATCATTTAATAGAGTCAGGCCATAGCTTTAATAAAGAAAAAACAAAATTTAAACATTGCAATATAAATTCATACTTTAATCTTTGCGCTTTAGAAACGCTCGAAATAAACAAAAAAATTAAATCTAAAATTAATTTAGTGAATAAAATAATAGCGCCTTGCAAATCTCCTTTACTAACCATGTTTCCGTATAATATTGACTCCTCCCACCGCTTTCCCCCTCCCCCCAAAATCATCCCTCCCACTATTCCCACCTAATTAATCTTTGGTACTTGCATTTATTTTTTAAGTTAGTTTTAATTCTGCTCGTGAATGATACGGTTGTATCGAAACCGGTCGCGGAAAAATTTAATTTAAGTAACAAATGTACATTTAATAAAACTCTTCAAAAAAACAAAATGTCTTTCTGTACCTAATATATTTTGTTGCATGGTCTGAATTATATTGATTTTAACATCTTAAGATAGATTAATAATAAGATAGATTCCTTCTTTAGCCAACGTTTCGGACATTAATAGACACATCTCTAGTAATAGAGACAATGGGGCTAAGTTTAATAGTTCTTGGAATTCGGTACTAAAACTAAACGCAGAAAATTACATTAATTTAATCAATTATTATACTGAAATACTGGTCCCAAAAGTATTAATTCGATTAACACGGTATCACTTCTACTTGAAATGGCTTTAGCCGTGTTCGGTTACCAGATCTGAATAGCCAGGTACTTCCTTACCTTAATCTTCCCCATCTCCCCTTCCCCGCTACCTTCAGCCTCACAACATATCCCAATTTGGGATGCAATAGACTCACTGGCTCTCGACGGGAGTAGTTGGGACTCTTGTAAGGTATTCATATAAAAAAAAACATTCATAAATACACACTTAACTATCTGCCGTCATGACGATGGACACTTTAACGCTGTCCGAAACACTGCTGTGCTTAGCACAAAGGGTAACAATTATTACAAGCAATAATTTTCAGCCTGAAACACTCATTTACATTGAAAAATCTTCCGAGAAAAGATACTTGCCGCCAACGGGACTTGAACCCGTGTCCTTCCGATTGCCGGTCGAATGCTCTGACCACTGAGCTATGGGGACTTATCAAATACCCGCCAAATAATTCAATATATACTAGTGTTTCATTCAACAATTACTGCTTGTTATATTTTTTCCCACCTGAAAACAACCAACTTTATTTTTGCGAGAAAGACATTGTTAGTGTTAAATTCCTCGCTAGTGCTAGCTTTGGCAAAATTTAGAAAATATGACTAGATAGGAATTTCCTTCGTCCAGACTGTTAGTGATATTTATTTATTTATTTACGCCCATTTAGGCTTTTACATACATATATACACTTAACAATATTTACGAAATTATACTAGTAAATAGTGCAGGAAATGACTGTTTACAACACTTGCACATAAACAAATACACAGCAAAAATACTATTGAATTTGATCCACATAGTATGCAGGCATAAAATATAAAAACAAAAAAAATACAAAAATAGCTTCTCTCCTTCAGCCGACAAAACACCACCAATATGCTAGTCAATTCAAACAGTTTCATCAACACATTCCCCTATTCCCTATCAGATTTATGTTCTCAGATTCCGTATTTAGTTTGACTCATTAGACATCCAGACGGTTAAGAGCAGTTGATACTCGTGTGCGGTGTTCACATAAAAATAAAAATAAATTATAAGTTCCAATAATTTTGAAAAAGCGAAGATTTGCTTTCAAGTGCAAAACCAAAATACAGAGATTTTAGTCACCGAATTTTAACAATTTTTTTCCCCAACTGTTAAAATTATAATTTTTAGCATACTTTTTTTAAATGAAGAAAGCTGCGAAACAATTATTTCTTACTCTTGAAAAATGCACGAATCCAACCCCGCCGTCATTATTTTTCCCGGCTTTCAAGTAGGAATAATTATAACCTCCCAGAAGCCGCAGCCCTCCCAGCCTCTCACTCACAAATGAAAGCAACAAACTACAAAATTAATTTGTGAACCTTGACACAACGGAATCATAATAACTGCATGGCGCGCTTAATGGCGTGCATTTACATTCCGGCAGTGCTGCAGCAGAAATGCACTCCTGTTGCCCGCCAAAATATGCATTGAAAATATGCACTGCTCAGTCTCACTTCCACCCCTTTCACCTAAAGATATTCATATGGTCTACAATCTGCAACAGTCCGTCGGGATTTGGCGGTTCACTCAGCTCAGCATCGCAATTCCTAAGCTATGTGCACATAAATACGCTGTGTTGTTATGTGGTTTTATTTTCACGGTGTTTAATCTTGGTCGTTTCTTTTTATGGGAAACAAAAATTACTCAAATGTAGTTTTAGGGAATGATTTGTGGAAGCATGGGTGCATTTCTGATTTGTTATTTCAAGCTATAAGGTATGTAAGATTGGAGATTTTGGTCAATGATGATGGTCAATTTCCGTTGGGAGATGACACAAAAAATGGCATTTGATGGCATGGAAAGATATTTGCGCATAAATATATTGTGCTGTTTGATATGTATAGTGTGGAATTCTAGATTCGTCATTATAAGGTAGTAATAATTGCTTAACATTTATTACACAGCTGTTTTGTAGCCGTTTTATATCCTTGAGGATTTATTTTTCTAAAAACATTATGAAAAGTCACGTGTAAAAATACCTTTATCGGAATTTACGGCCAATACGTGTCCCACTAGAATTAATTTTATTTAAAGAACCTAGGTTCATCGTTGTGGGTAATAATATAATAATTAATAATTAAATGACGATAATATTGCGAAAATCAATCGAAAATCTTGAAAAAGAAAAATCAGAAAAAGATATTGGCACCTCTGGGACTCAAACCTAGGACCTTTGGCACTAGTTCCATATCTACGTAACTGTATCATTGACTAAAAACTACGAACATTATCTTCCATTTTTCATAACGCATATTTTGTTGGCTGCTATCTTTATGAATGATTGCACGATTGAAACCCAAAATAAATACCATCTGATGGTTGAATAAGAAAATGAAGTGTATCTTTAAATGCTTATTTAGACATTTGTCCATAGATTTATGCTCTATTTTAAACGAGCCGTGTTTTATTAAATATTTTCACAATTTTCGCATAATGATAGTTTTTTTTAATATAAGCGCGCTCCCTCTAACATTCATATTTACATATCTCCCTTTCGTTTCATTTTCTTTTATTTTTGAACGCTTACTACCGGGCCTTGAATAAATCAAAATACTTTTGAGTAAGGTTAATATGATCCATCCTGTACCCCCGGACCTTATAAAGGTAAAACTACTCTAGGTAAGTGCATGAGTGCGTCTTTATTTTTAAAGATAATAATAACATTAAAATACAGAGTGTCCATGCGAATAATAATGCAGTTATGTTTTTGGTCACCAGAGGTCGAGAGTCTTTTGGGCTGGCGTACAAATTGTCCTACAATAAATGGCTTTGCGAGCTTCGTTTTTTTGAACGTAAACCGTAAACCATGCATTAAACTTTGATACGGAGTTTCGCAACACATGCGGAAATTGATATTATTTTGCTAAATATGTTGTTTTCAATATGTTTACATAATAGATTATCGTAAGGGCGATCGACCAAAGTTCATTCATCACACAAAATCAGTAGTATTAGGAATACATAATTTATTAAAAATTGTGTATTAGCTGTGCTGCGAGGAACTTTGACAAATAAAGTTATATAATTATCGATTTTAAATTCGTTTGGTTATAAGCGTATTTTAATGGACGATTTTCGTATGGACATGTAAAAAATTCTGTAGGTAGGAAATTTTTTTAGTGCGTCTGTCTGCCCACTTACTTCTCGACCCATTGCCTTGCACCATTATGGGCTCATGCATACTACCGTCACTAACAGGACAGATATAGCCCAACTGTCCCCCCAGATACCTACCCACCCCTCATCAGTGGCGGACTAAGGGGGGGTGGGGGGACGGAAGGGGCAGCCTCTGGTCCCCGGGGTCTTCAAACGCCTCCATGTTTCCTTCTTAATCCTAAACAAGGCTTAAAGGCACCTGGACACTGTAAAAAAAATGTTTGTAATATTTTTTTATTTTTTATTTTCTGAAGTTAATAATGCTCTCATCAAATGTTTTTTTACAGCATTTTATGTGAAACCATTTGAAACAATGTGCATGTTGAATTATCCTTCAGCAAAATTTTGAATGCGTTTTTCTCGAAACTTTTTTAACTCGTTTTTCAACCTGGTTGGCAACATGTTAAAAAAGTATACTGTTCACGTTTATGTATTTTTACTGCATTTGCATGTATCAAGTCTTAAAATGTTCGAAAATCCAGTGTCTATGGCACCACGTAGGGAATTTTGTATTCTAAGAAAAGAAATAATTGCGGACCAGTGAATCTTATTTGCGATTTTTTATGGAAAATTTTCAGCGTTTATAAAAAAAAATAGAAGGTGGCCCTTTTTAAAAAAAAAATGCCACGTGGTGCCATAGTGACTGGATTTTATAACAGTTTAAGACTTGGTGCATGCAAATCGGATTTAAAGTTTTTCTAACATATGTTGTCAAACAGGTTGAAGAACGTAGTTTAATTAAATATAGTATCAAACAAATAAAATAAAAAAATAGCTACATTAAGGACATTAAATGTTGGCTGAAGAATCTATCGGAAAATGAACTTACTAGTATACTTAAAACATCATAGAAGTTTCTGGAAAACCTTATCAAATTAATGAAGTTAAACCATAGAAGTCGCTGAAAAACTTATCCAAAGCATAGTCCCCCTCAGCACAGGATCTCCTAGTGAGGAGGACTACGAATATATTTTATATATACATCTAACTAACATGTTTCATATAAAAATGTAAAAAATATTATATAGTTACCAAATAAAAAATAAAAATTAAAAAAATTAAAAAATCAACAATTACTATTGGGAATAAACTTGAAGTATGATACTTTTGCTTCTAAGTATGTACTGTGATGGAATCTCCACAGGACACAAAAATACCCCCACGTGCCCCCGTGCTCCCGTGCCCCGTGCCCTCCCCCCCCCCCCCCCTAAATCCGCCCTTGAGTGTGTGAATGTAGTTATGTCTGTGAATGTCTTGGTTGTATAAAATTTTATTTCAAAAGTATTTTGGTAACATTTTGTTTAATATTTTGGGAATAAATATCATCGTTTTCAACGTCGGCATCTGTTTCACGGTTAACCAATTTAGTTCCTTTAACATTTTAATTATTTTTGAAAATCTATTTCGTCGCCGTATTATTCTCATTGCCCTGTTTAGGAGAATTTGTAACTTATTTCGTTATCTTTCGTTACATATGAAAAGGATACTTGAGCAGTAGTTGAAGTGTGGAGCAATAAGTGAATTGTAAATGGGGATCGCAGTTTTTCTAAAAAAAATTGGCCGAATTCTTCCCAAAAAAGATATCTTTTTGCCAATTCAGCATGTCTGTTGAAGTTTATTAGGATTCTAATATAACTGCTAAGAATTTCATTTCAGTAACATTTTCAATAATTTCAACATCAATTTTAATTTTGCTCTCACTGGATGTCTTCTTATATCCAATCACCAAAGATATTCAAATACAAAACCAATCACCATACATTTTATTTTTTGGATAAATTAGGTGTGCAAATTGTTCAATATTTAAGTGTATTTATATTGTTAGATATAGTGGGGGTGTTGTAATGATATCAACAATAAAAGGCTAGTGCTGACATCTATGTCATTTACGCATAAGTAAAAAATAAACGAGTTAGTCTCAGCTCCGTCTTTTGTACGTAACGTCGTATTATTATAGATATGGTTAGGGAAATCGTAAAATTATTAATTTTAACAATTATTACAAGCAATAATTGTCAGCCTGAAACACTCATTTACATTGAAAAATCTTCCGAGAAAAGATACTTGCCGCCAACGGGACTTGAACCCGTGTCCTTCCGATTGGCTGTCGAATGCTCTGACCACTGAGCTATGGGGGCTTATCAAATACCCGCCAAATAATTCAATATATACTAGTGTTTCATTCAACAATTACTGCTTGTTATATTTTTTCCACCTGAAAACAACCAACTTTATTTTTGCGAGAAAGACATTGTTAGTGTTATTGTAATAATTGTTACCCTTTGTGCTACGCATAAAAATCTTGTCTAAACGTTAGTTTATAAATTAAAAAATAATAAATAATATTTAACAAGTTTAAGTATTTCCCCAATAAATGTAGACATAATTTGTCTCGACGCCACCTAGCGAGGGATTTAACACTAACAATGTCTTTCTCGCAAAAATAAAGTTGGTTGTTTTCAGGTGGAAAAAATATAACAAGCAGTAATTGTTGAATGAAACACAAGTATATATTGAATTATTTGGCGGGTATTTGATAAGCCCCCATAGCTCAGTGGTCAGAGCATTCGACCGGCAATCGGAAGGACACGGGTTCAAGTCCCGTTGGCGGCAAGTATCTTTTCTCGGAAGATTTTTCAATGTGAATGAGTGTTTCAGGCTGACAATTATTGCTTGTAATAATTGTTACCCTTTGTGCTATGCATAAAAATCTTGTCTAAACGTTAGTTTATAAATTAAAAAATAATTATTAATTTTATTTCATAAATTTTCAAAGTAAATTTATCACATCCGTCCTGAAAACGCGTGGCGCGCAGCGCATGACCGGTGATAGTGCGTGCTTAATAGATAAGTGCGAGCAAGTATCAAGCAATATTTCATATTAATGCAAAGGACAGAAATGTTATTACATTGACAGTTAACCTTTTGAAGGGTTGGGAACTGTCTCAAACGCTAGGAACGCAGTGTATGGAATGGACAGGGCTATTAACTTGAGTAAATCTGTAACTGAAACAGTAGGTATCTATAATGCCAAGTATCTGAAGTTAAAGTTAAAACAGCGGAGAAATTTACTTATTTAAATACCGATAAAGGATTCACAGCCAAGATGTCGAACAAAAAGCATTTTAGAGAATAATAAAAAGGTTAATCGAGGTATTAAAGAGTGCCTTCTCCTTATAGGAGTGCTTTCACATTGAATAATAGGAGTTCGCCGCTAAATATGCAAATTAATTCCAAATAGTTATATTTATATAACCCAAAATAAAATAGATGGGCCAAAAGGTTTATTATAATGGGTGTGCCAAGACTACGAAATTCCAGCGGAGCAGAGAAGGCGAACTGTTTTCAAAAATTGCAAAAATTTTGCACGTATTGCAAAAATTTTATATGAATTTCATAACGGCAGAGCTCACCGGTGTATATTGAAACACTTTTCTGCTAAAATACAATGTTCTGTAAATTTTTTGAGTCAATCCATCGATTAATCCATTAGTTTTGCGGACATAAACATACGGAATCAATTTTTTTTATATACATATAGCTGGCCATTTAGTAAAGAATTTTTTTCTCCTCGCGTGTCCTTTCCCATTCGTCCCTTGCTCCTTGCTCCTTCCGCCTCTCCTTTCTCTCCGGCATCCCCTTCCTCTCTCGCGTTTCCACTCCACTCCACCCCTTCCTCCGTCCCGCGAACCCCCCTCCCCTCTCCCCCCTCCCCTCTCCACCCTCCTCTCTCACGCAACACATTCCATGCATTCAGTCCCGGTAATTCAGTTTTCAAACAGCACGCGTGCCACCTATTGCTATTTTTTATACAAATTTCTAGAGTCCGACCGAAACAGGACTTTCTACCGAAACCAAATCTTCGGTATCTGTCTCAGTTTCGGCCAAAACCGAAACTTTTTTAGACATGTTAAAAATCTATTGTTTTACTGAAATTTGGCTTATTTTTTACACTTATACAGACAGTTAACACGTGTTAAATGATATAAAAAACAGTATAATTGAAGTACGTGAAAAAAAAATTAATACTGCTATAAAACAAACAAAAATTATAAAAATTAACAAACCTGTCAACTACTTCTTGGAACAAAATTTTTTTAATTATCAACACTCACATTATAAAGGAAGGACCTCAGTAATTGAGTATTTTGATTTTAATTGCGTTTGCACTCGCAACATTCTTATGATATGTTTTAAATTAAATAAAAAACCATAATTGAAGTATGTAAAAAAAAAAAATATATTTTTTTGACATTACTGCTATAAAACAAACAAACATGTTAAGGCGGTATCACAACCCTAATAATTTTTGTTTGCTCAAAACTCACATTTTCATCATTTCTGGCGAATTCGTAACTGTAATAACTTTTTTTATTTCCATGTCGCACAAGGGATGCGATTTATTTATATTTAAGATTAATGAAAACAATATCTTTCCATTAACATATTTTACAAACAACGATTTTCAAACTTTGTAACCCGTTTTTTGAACTATAAAGTTAGCGGTAAGCACCAGATTTTATTTTTCTAGACGATGTATTAATAATTATCCCTATTTTTAAAACAGGCTCCAAACTTGACATTAGTAATTATCCTCCTATTACGTTACTAAATTCCCTGTCTAAAGTATTTGAAAAGATCGTTAATAATAGTCTTATGGAATACCTTGAAACCAACAACCTACTATCGCCGCGGCAATTTGGCCTCAGAAACCATAAAAACACAAACGATGCCATAGCCACCGTCACTGGCCACCTTGATAAGGGCTCGAAATGTTTATCGGTATTTCTCTACCTGTGTAAAGCATTTGATACAATATCACACATCAAATTAGAATGCAAATTGTTCAATATAGGTATTAGGAATAATGAATTAAGCCTCCTCTCCAGCTTCTTATCTGACAAATCCCAATGCGTTAAACTCAGAGCTGCAAAGAGTCAGAATTTAACTATTAGTTACGGTGTCCCACAAGGCAGTGTTATAGGTCCAACGCTCTTCCTAATATACATTAACGAGTAGTGTAACCTAGATATCGATGCCACTATTGTCAGTTTCGCCGACGACACTTTCCTACTATTCCAAGCAAAAGATTGGCCTATCGTATATTCGAAAGCGGAGGTAGGAATTCAAAAGGTTAAATATTGGCTTGACTCGAATACATTAACTCTTAACGTACAGAAACCAAAATACTTACTGTCTAGTCTCACCAATATCACAAAACCAAACCTACACCCACAATTAAAAATACACGAATGTAAAAACTCATCTCAGAACCGGAATTGCAACTGCCCATGCCTGGAACAAGTAAACACTATCAAATATTTAGGATTAATCTTTGATTCACACCTAAATTGGAAGCACCATATACTTAACACTACAAACAAAATCCGCAAATCTATTTACTTTTTTAAACAAACGCGCAGTTTCCTTAACCTACAACTTTTATAAAAACAGTGCATTACTCACTGTGCCAATCACATATCGAATACGGAATTTTATCTTGGGGTAACACTTATTCTAATGCCCTCGACCCCATCATTAAAGCACAAAAACTAATAATAAAAATAATTCTTAAACTTCCTCTCACTACCAGCACTGATACGATCTTCAATACTTTCAACGTTATGGACATTAAACAGCTCTACGCAAAATCCATCTTAGTTTATTTACATAAAAACAACAAAATCCTATGCAAACCAACACAAATGATACACAATACCCGTGCCAAAAATAAAGAACTTCTCCAAACTCCCTTTTCTAAAACCACCTTTGGACAAAAACACTTTAAATACATAGCTTGCAAACTACACAATACACTACCAGCTACGATTAGACAAACCGAATCAATGACCAAATTCAAACAAGATATAAAGAAATGGATTATAAGTATTGGACGTCCAACTACTGCTAACATCTGTAAAATAGATTACAAATAGACAGAATTACCAACTTACGTATGTCCCTACCCATATTAAAGAAATTAAAATAGTAAAATCCTTTATAATATAACTCCCTAAAGAGATTTGACAGGATTTAATACTTTATTCATCTATATAATGCTCTCTTTATGGTATTTACCCACACTTTAAATCATCTTTCTTTTTTAATTGTATTCAAATCAATTTGTATTATTATTATGCATGATATTCATTTATGTACCTCTACGCCTGTCTCAACACAGGTATACCCTAGTGAGACAGGCATCGAATAATGTAATGTAAACATACCTTGTATAGATAAATAAATAAATAAATAAACTTCGGGAGGACAACATGGAGACACATTTTAAATATTTGTAATACATTTTTTCAGAATTAATTAAAATGAACGCGGCGGAAAAGTCGTATCTCCAGGCCTGCTAGGGTGAATTCGACCGTACGTTTGTTCAATACGCCGTGCCGCGGCGTATATTTGTTAACACGCTTTCTTCACTTACGTCGTTAAGATTCCTACATTATTTTTCTTCTTCTTCTTTTCTTTGATACGGCAAATTCGATAGTAGTTCCGTTCAATACACGGGTCGCGAGTCGAAATTTGTATACACGGCTTCTTTACTTATGTCGTTAAGATTCTGAATATATTTTAGGGTATATTGTCGTCTTTAACTACTTTTTGATAACGAAACCAAACACTTACTTAATCACTAAGTGCGAAAAATAATACATAAAGGCAGATTTTCTGAAACAACATTGTGTGAAACAACCCAATATTCTTTCAAGGTATTTAACGGATTCAAATATTGAATGATTTTTGTCAAATGTTATATTGAAATATAAAATTACTATTTGAAAACTCTACCACGCAATTTTCACCACTCAGACTTTTTCAGGGCATCGCAATGACAACAAAGTCAAAAATACTAATTTCGGTCGTTTGTCTGTCTATCCGTGCAACTCTGGTTCAATGAACTCGGATTTGCTAAAAAAAATATATATATATATATTTAATTGGAACTGATTGTGTGAAGAAATCGGACAAGCGATAAAGTACCTACCTAAAGTATAATATTTTTAATAAAAAGTATTTTAATTGGCATAATCAAAGATTTAACTTATTTATCAAAGCGCTAATAAATTATAAATATTGTAAATATGTAGATAATAAAATAAATGACTCCAGAAAAATAAATAATCTGAATAAATTGGTTCATAAATTGGTATGTATGCAGAATCTTACTTATATTATAAACGCGAAAGTTTATATGGATATATTTGTATTTGTTACTCTTTCACGCAAAAACTACTAAATTGATTTTAATGAAACTTTACAACAATATAGCTCATACATCAGAATGACATATAGGCTATAATTTATATAGTTAGCTAGGAAGGGGACGCGGGAGGGGAACGGGGACGCACGGTAAATGTGATGCAGGGAGAAACAATGTATTTCTTTGAATATGGCATTGCAACGCATACCGGGAACTAGCTAGTATGTACATAAATCGAAATATAATTTTTTTTTTTTTTAAAAGAAAGACAAACATTCCCGGGTTACGAATAACCCAACAATGTTTGAAAATCTCCTACTACTACCAAAGAAAGCCGAAAATGTTGCTTGTGTTGTGATGGAGGATTTAGCCAGCCGAGGAATCGAACACGCGACGCTCGGGTGGGACCCAAGCGCTATGCCCACTCAACCACTGACCAGTCGAAAATTAATAATGTAGTGTATTTTTTTTGGGGCAAAGTCTTCGATCAATAAAGGCTATAGGCTTGGTCGATCGGCAAAGTGGATGATGCTCTCAGGATCAAAATAATAGTGTTAAGCTAAATCTTAAACTATTCCTAATAACAAAAACTGAATAGCCCGGCACTCCTCAGATTTACCTCAAATTGTAATAGGCCACTTGCATCACATTTAAAAAAAAATCCGGTTTAGGCAAATATTCTAAGACATTCTGTTTTTTTTTAATCGTATTTTTGAAATCCTGGCGATTTTTTGAAAATTTCAATCCGAAAAATCAGACCACTTTTTATAAACCGGAAAGACGGGACATAATTTTATGGGTGCGAAAAAACGATAATTACGTAGCCGAAAATCATTTTTAAAAAATAACGTGTTCCTCAAGAAAGGGCACAGAGAATAACGAGGCATACCAAAAATATTACATTTCAAAAATATGTTTTTCCTTGATCCATCTTATTGATCATAAATCATTATAATGTTCAACGTCTATACTACTAAACCAAAGTCGATATACTTACGAGTATATCTGAAAGCATCTTGAGTGAAAATCTGTTGTAAAATTAATTTTACTAATAATTTCGACTCTCCGAAGTAGCACGCAGCAATCACAAAATACGACATACTTATACGTGCAGTCGGCTTAGCAAAAAAAACGCAAAATATTCCTACTTGCATATAATATAACTTTTATATCTGAATATAACGATTTTGACGACCTCCATAGTCCAGTGGGTAAGACTCTTGACTCACAATCCGGAGGTCGCGGGTTCGAACCCGGCATGCGCAAATAAATTTTATTTGATTAATTTGTGTTATTTCACAATTAATTCATTTAAAATAATATATAGTAAATTTGCGGCATGTTCCAGAGTGGAAGATACTATCGGTATCGTCCTGGTGTAAGACCACCATTCAGAATTGAAACGTTGCTTGAAAATGGCTTTAGCCGTGTTTAGTGAGCAGATCTGAATAGCCAGGTACTTCCCAACCTTCCTCTTCCCCACCTCCTTCCCCTCCCCACTACCTTCAGCCTCACAACATACCCCAATTGGGGATGCCATAGTCTCACTGGCTCCAGACGGGAGCAGTTGAGATTCTTGTGCGGTATTCACTGTAAAAAAAAAAAAAAAATAACACAAGAGACCCAAGTGCTCCCAACCGTCACGAGCCAGTGAGACTATAGCATCCCCAATTTTGATATGGTGTGATGCTGAAGGTAATGGGGAGGGGAAGGAGATGTGGAAAATGTACTTGGCTATTCAGATATAGTCATCAAACACGGCTAAAGCCATTTCAAGTAACGTTCCAATTCTGGATGAATACTGACGAATAGCATAATACGACATACTTATATGTGCAATATCTACTTAACATTTAGGAGGCGGATATGTTTACTGCTGCCCCGGGAACCATTTATTGAATAACCAACACCCCTGCCATAGTCCCATCCCAAGTGGTTTGCTACGTTTGGTGACCGTGTTTACGGGATGAAGTTTGTCTCGGTCTTGGCGGGGGATGCCTTTGCCCGCCTAATGCATGGCGGACCGGATCAGAAGAGACAGGTTGAGGGAGACCTTTTAATCTCTCCATCAAAATTGGGGATGCCATAGTCTCACTGGCTCGAGACGGTTGGGAGCAGTTGGGACTCTTGTGTTACATTCAGATATAAAAGTTATATTATATGCAAGTAGTTATCTTTTGTGTTTTTTGCTAAGCCGACTGCACGTATAAGTATGTCGTTTTTTTTATTTCGTCGTATTTTGTGATTGCCGCATGCTACTTCGGAGAGTCGAAATTATTAGAAAAAACAATTTTACAACGGATTTTCACTCAAGATGCCTTCAGATATAAGGGTATTTTTTTGGGATTAGTGTCCATGGCTATTACGAATAATTTTTAGAAAAAAACTTTTGATTCGCCTTAATAAAAGGAAACTTTTTGCATCACGGCTGGCGGAAAATAATGCATTTTAATTTTCAATTTCGTTAAATAAAATTTCACTTCGCGAACCGATACGACAACAGTCCGCCCGCCATTTTGTCACTGTTATGTTGTTATCCCTGACCTGATACAAACAAGAGCTAGATACGATTGTAGCCGACTTCGTGGGATACATGATGAATTCATACATTTTTTGCTTATGGCTTCCTCGTAATAGTTTTAAAGTCTTAATTATTATTGGGAAGTTCATTTTTCCTGGTCCACCCTTTACACCCTTCTCGAAAAATAGATTGTAAAGCCGGGATGTTTTGACAATAAATCTGCAGAATTTATAGGCCCACTTCACAGTTGAATAAAGGGAATCTTAAAGGAGGCTCCGTGCCCAGACCCTAAACATAAACCTCGCTATATCTTCTCTAGATCCTCTCACAACCCTGCAATATTATACAGTATTTTATTTTGTTTTTACATCCCTTATACAGCGTGAAACGGGCCATTCCTCGCAAAATAAGTATTAAAAAGGCGTTTTTTTTATTTCAATTAGGTCGCGTAATTTGATATTTATCACAAGAAATGAAAGAGCTGTGATAAAATAAATGCGTAAGGGTTTGCTGTTTTCTGTTATGTTTGTAAGCGTGGATTCAAGCCATTTTTGCAATTATTAGGCTTACGTAACATTACTTTTATTATTATCTTATCTCTGGAGGCAAAAATCTTGAACTGAACGGAAATAACATGTTGAACCGGGGTAATTAAAATTGTTATTAGTATATTATGTACACTTAGAGCCTTACCTCCTCCTCTCTGAGGCTCTTGACATGCAATTCAAAGGTGATTGCGGGATCAAATCCCAGCGTGCGCAAATAAATTTTATTTGATTAATTTGTGTTATTTCACAATTATTCATTTTAAAATAATATACATATTGTATAGGTGTTTGCGGCACGTTCCGGAGTGGAATATACTCTCAGTATCGAATAAAATTTCAGGAAATTTCAGTTTGGCCGTGCGCCGCACGGATTTCCTAAAAAATCTTCATACAAAAACCGATTTAAAAAAAAAAAAATAATTTTCACCTACAACAACATCCATGATGCCATTTTTTTAGTAATAGCACCCTAGCATACCCACAAGTCACGAGCCGCCACTGGGTGTAAGACCACCATTCAGAATTGAAATGTTGTTTTTTATATCTTTTTTTTTTACAATTTTCAAGCATATATTTTTGTTAACTTCTTACGGGTACAGGACCCTTACTTTTTTTAAACTTTTTAATTTTAATTTTAATTATGTGAAAATCTGTTATTGGATATTATGTGAAATGATATTAATGTTATATAAATGTAAAATATCTGTTGATTTTTCCCAATAAATAAAATAAAAATAAAAATAAAAATAAAATGGCCTTAGACGTGTTTGGTGACCAGATCTGAATTTCCAGGTACCTTCCCACCTTCCTCTTCAACATCTCCTTCCCCTCCCCATTACCTTCAGCCTCACAACATACCCCAAATTGGGGAGGCCATTCTCACAATGGCTCCAGGCGAGAGCAGCTGGGACTGTTGTAAGGTATTCATGAAATAACGGACAGAGCCTTGTTGCTTTGAAAATCAATTAAAATCAGATCAAGAGGTTTCTGTGTGAATGTTTAACTTATATATTCGATATACTATATGCTGTGTTTTTTGGTGTTTTACAAATAAGGAATATTAAATTTCAATAGATTCAAGTACACTTTGTAATAAAAGTATATTTTTATCAGTGTCAAGCAAAAGGCAGACAATAAATACCTCGTTGAAAGGGCAGTTGTCTTTAAAATTTTCAAATGAAATCTTCTCGCTGTTCTAAAAAAATTAAACAATTTTTTTTTAATGAAATAAATTTCTCGCGAATTGCAAAAGAAACCATGCTGTTCGAAAAATTTATATAAATTGGTTTAATGATTATCTGCGAATTTACAACTTAAACTTATTTTGTAGGTTTTGAGGAGAAAAATAAACTTAGGAATTTTAGCTGGAAAAGATCAATTTTGGTAAAAATGTTAGATGGAACGTCATTGTTCCACGGACATGATATTTTGCAGTCGGAAATTGCGAAGTTAATGCAAATATTTTCTGGCAAAAACGTCATTTGGAATGAATGTACCAGTCAAGAATGAGTCAAAGATTTATTTCCATCTTCTTTCCTATCGAAGGTCAGCTGTCATCAGGCTTTTATCTTCACCCTGCATTCTGCAGCCGGGAGAAACTCTGTGTCTAATGTTTTTCAAATATTCTATGTAATACGAATAAACGTGTTTACGTAACCAAGTGGCAAAGTATGATTTTTGATAATGATTAATTTTAGGCTCATTAATCGACTCGTAACTAGGGATGCAATGATATATCGGAAAACCGATAAATATCGATATATCGACCCCTAAAAATATCGATATTTATCAATATTGACCCATACGCCGATATCGATATATCAATATCGAAAAACTCAATATATCGCATCGGAAAAATATCGAAAAACCCGCCCAAATTAAAATACCCACAAAATCGAGTAAAGTGCTATTATATAAGTTAGAAGATACTTGCCGCCAACGGGACTTGAACCCGTGTCCTTCCGATTGCCGGTCGAATGCTCTGACCACTGAGCTATGGCGGCTTATCAAATACCCGCCAAATATCTTTTCTCGGAAGATTTTTCAATGTAAATGAGTGTTTCAGGCTGACAATTATTGCTTGTAATAATTGTTACCCTTTGTGCTATGCATAAAAAATCTTGTCTAAACGTTAGTTTATAAATTAAAAAATAATAATTAATATTTAACAAGTTTAAGTATTTCCCCAATAAATGCAGACATAATTTGTCTCGACGCCACCTAGCGAGGGATTTAACACTAACCATGTCTTCCTCGCAAAAATAAAGTTGGTTGTTTTCAGGTGGAAAAAATATAACAAGCAGTAATTGTTGAATGAAATACTAGTATATATTGAATTATTTGGCGGGTATTTGATAAGCCGCCATAGCTCAGTGGTCAGAGCATTCGACCGGCAATCGGAAGGACACGGGTTCAAGTCCCGTTGGCGGCAAGTATCTTTTCTCGGAAGATTTTTCAATGTAAATGAGTGTTTCAGGCTGACAATTATTGCTTGTAATAATTGTTACCCTTTGTGCTATGCATAAAAAATCTTGTCTAAACGTTAGTTTATAAATTAAAAAATAATAATTAATATATGAACATATTTTTAAAGCCATAATATTTTTCACTGGAGTTCCCTATTCGTAACCAACAGTATACATAAACTATACGTTGACAGCATAGAATGTATTCAAAACATTTTTTCAAATATCTTACCTTCAAATTCAACAATAATTGTACATTTAATAATCTTTGCAACAAATGCGAACAATAGCTAACTTAATCTTACCTTCAAATAATAACCACTTAACTACGTGGAGTTTCAAATAATAAAGTTGACCGAACCGAAAATCAGTCCCTAATTAGGTTTAACATACCTTTAAGACGTCCCCGCCATACAGAACTATTTTAAACGCCTAATTACAAAACAAATGCAGAAGCAAATTCGTCAGTCAACCATGCTCTTCATTCCGTTAATAAAATTGGCCTAAACTCCAACATCGTTATTTTTTCGATTACCACATTTAAAAAGAACATCATGGCAATGACATAAACTCTTCAATGCTCATACGTATCGCGTTGCTTCTACAAACCACCACTTTCAGTGAAAAATTACCCTAAGGGCTGAGGCTATATCTAATTTTATTATTTGCCCAAACAGAAAACATACTTACCTTTTTTTATTTTATTTTATTTTTTATGAAAAAAACATATTATAATGAATTTCTACGCCAATGAAGAGTACCTCTTGAGCTTGGCGTATGAGTTATTTTACAATTATTTCATTTTTATAACATACATTTTACTTAGAGTATACAATTAATGTAAAATATGTTGTGATGTTAATTTTTGATATGATATGAAATGAAGTTACAACATTTTGATTGGTGATGTTATGGTTGTTGATTTTTTTCAAAGATTAATTTGACCTTTTTCTTGAATGATATTTTTTTTATTTTTTCGGGAAACTTTTAAAATATTTTATGCCTTTTGTAAATATAATTATTGTGCATTTGTTGTGTTGAAAATAGGGGAATTTGGATATTATATTTATGATGAGTTCAGTTTAAATTTTTTAGTTACATTTTCTTTGAATATTTGTAAAACTGAATCATTTTTATAGAGGTCTTCAATTTTTAGTACCTCGAAAATTTTGAATGATGCCGAAGGGAATGTTGGTTGTTATTTTTAAATTACCTTAATAATTAGTTTTTGTACCACTTTTACAGGACTTACAATTTTTTCATATGCACCTCCCCATCCAATGATTCCATACTGAATTAGTGATTGGACTAGTGCGACTTTTTTTAGGTTGTTTAATTTGAGAATATTTCTTAATCTAACGAATATATGGATACATTTCCTAATGCGGTTAACAAGTTCACATGTGTCTGTTCCATTTCATATGTTGGTCTACAATTACACCGAGGTACTTTATTTCAGTCGCATGGTTTAATATGGTACATGAATTATTACAGACATCTTTTTAACATTTTTTTTGTTGTGTATAATTATATTAATGACGGGATAAGTTTTGGATTTATTTATTGAGAAAGGAATATAAACTGTTTTTTTGCATTGATTACCTGGCAGGTAACTTCTGATAAACACACTTTTATCAGAAAAGTTATTCTTTAAAACGCTGGACAATGGACATTGCAGAATTTTACATTTGCTACCCTCCATTACTGTTGATTATTACCTTCATGAGAGAATTAGTGGCAAAAGTTGAGTTGATAATTATTTTGAAAGACTGGAAAATTTATGACTCTATACGACCGAAGATTTTATTATGAACTGACTTAAAAAGCTTACAAGTTCTTATTTGCGTACATTTTTACACAATTAATTATTTTTGATGTAGGGGGCTGTGAGAAGATGAAGGTAACGAGTTTTTGACTTTATGACTGTCTGAAAACGTGAGTTTTTAGAGTTTAGCTAAAAGTTTCCAGGCTTTTTACATCTTCAAACACACTCACACATATATTTTTTTATTCAATATAGAATATATAATTGTACAGTGGAGTTATATAAATTACATATCGGTACAGAAATTATTTAAAAATTGCAATCTCACCAAAGAAGAAGCTAGTTCTTGTGCTTGATGAGCGAGTTACACAAATAGAATAACATTATGCAATAGGTAAGTATATAATAGGATCAATTGAGACTTCTGGATTATCTATATGTGTAGGTTTACATAAATGGGATACGGTTACATACTAAAATATTGTGCAATTCGAAAAATCAATATATTGTGCAATTCGAAAAAGATGAATAAAGATTTAATAAATAGAAAAAAAGAGAAAAACAGGTAATTATTTAGTTAATTATTCCTGATGAAGTGTAGCTTCAGTTTGAGTTTCAGTTTATTGACGTCTTTGGTTTTTTTTTTATTTCAATGGGAAGGTTGTTGAAAAACTTTATTCCTAAATAGATATAATTGTTTTGCATTAGTTTGATATTAAATTTTGGTATTTTGATGTTGTCTTCATATCTTTTTGATTGGTGAGTTTCAAATTTTTTGATGATAAATTTGGATAATATACACACACTTTTCCCTATATACTCGTACATCACCCGATAATTACCAAATGTATCTATCATGGACAATACAATATAATTAAATGTGTCATTGGTACCCACGATGAAATATTGTTTATTTGTAACCGTCGAGTTTCTGGCATGCGTTGCAATGCCACATATATAAAGATGTTGTTTCTCCCTGCGTGTCCTTTCCCATTCTTCCCCGTTCCCTTTCCTCCTCCTCTTCCCCTCCCGCGTTCCCCATCCACCTTCCTCGCCTTCCCCCACTCCTTTTCCGCCTCCACCCATCCACCCAACCCGCGACCCCCACCCCATTCACTTTCCACTTTCCCCGCCTTCCCCCCTCCCTCGGCTCCCTTCCTCGAATCCCCCCCTTCATTCCCCTCCATCTCTCCCGGATTCCCCTTCCTCTCTCTGTCGGTAACTACATGAAATACACTTTTCAAACAACTCGCAAACCTATTGGATTTTTTATGACGACAGAGCTCACCAGTATATATAGAAACCTTCGCGGACGTGCACACAACAACTCACCAAAGTTTCATCGCAATCGGATGAAGAGTAGGTACAGAAAATAATTCTGTAACGCCAGAGCTATATATTATATATAGAAACCATCGCGGGCATGCGCACATCAAAACACCAAAGTTTCACAAAACAAACAAATAAACGTTCATTTTTATATATTAAAGATATTGTGGTTAGGCATTGCAATATGTTTTGTTTGTTCGAAAATTTAAATAAATATATTTATATCATTAAGATGGTAGTTGTCCACTCTTTGAATTTAACAGTGGCACCTACATGGATTGTTTTTAAAAATAGAATCTAAACAAGTGAATAACTGACATCGTCTGTTTTATGGAAAATTTTCTTGTCATTGTGAAAAACTTATGAGTTGTGTATTAATTGACAAATCTCATCTCTTGTGCAAGTTTCAAGTCACAAAAGGATTGCACTGATTGAACTTAACTATTGATTGGATGAAATTACGGAGGCCTCCAAGCTACAAGAACTACAAAACAAGGTTGGTGGATCTGTTATTTTCCCTGGAGTTTTTCTTTGTGCCATTCTTTGTGATATATTTGTCCGCGCAAGTAGAGTTTTCATAATCATATCTTTGGGTAGCCCAGAGGGTCTGGGGTTATTTACACACCTCAGGCTCGCATATTATAATGCATATTGCATCACTTCCATTGTAACCTATGTGGGTACCGTTTCGTATCTATAATTTGAATACAATAAAAAATAAAATAATTTTATACTTTTATACTTTTTAATGGAGCTATAACTTTGTGGTTATCCATTATAGATAAATGAAACATATAGGTAAGTTTGCTCTAAAGAAGGAATGGTTGTTCCAAAACCGGTCGGCTTTACTCAAATATACAAGTGGTTCTAACAAAGTAATATTGTTTCATTTATCTAAAATAATTTTACGCCTCCATAATCATTGTTTAAATCCTTCAAGTGCCGCATTTGTACCCCGTACCCCGCTGTCATATTATCTTCCCGCGTACTTGAGTCCTATCGCACGAACCAAAAATAAATTCTCAACTTCAAAACAACCCCGTCGCTCGGCCATTGTTCTTAAATCCTTATCAAATTGTTTTCTAGATTTGGAAAAGTTTAATGCCTGGCTCTGCGATTTCTTAAGACTTTGCCGCTTTGTGTTCTGTAAAGATACCCAACAAGGACAACCAGTACAAGTTGGTATTCTTGTACTGGGGATGTTGGGAATTATGTCCGCCGTTGCTTTGTATTATTATAGGGCAATACGGTAATTGCATTGCAATACGAAATACTTTTATTGCCTCTTTGGTTTCCGAACAATGTTTTAGCAGCTGATGCTAGTTCCAAAGCAAATTTGTGTAAAGACAATTTTGCAATTTTATTTCTAATGTAATCATGCTCGAATAAATATTATGAAAAATATGTTATGACTTGGACAAGTTAAATAAGGGATCATTAACTGATGTGAGAATTAATAACTGATTTATTTATTTATTTATTTACGCCCTTGTGGGCTTTTACAAAGATAGTTAATAATAGTTAGGCAGGTACGTAGTACACAATATATAATGATTAAATTAATAGTAAAGGATAAAATTAATTAAAATCATACATTTCATTAAAGTAATTATAAAGATATCGTTTTATAACTAATACAGAATCTGCAAACATGTCTACAATATTTCCAAATTTATTGCCAAAATGGTGTAATCAATTTATAGGTGTATGTATCAAAGTTTGTTTTAAATTTGTCACAGAAGAAGGTAGCACTTTGCCTCGTATTTCTGAAAGGAGGGAATGAACCTCGGTCTTGAACAGACCATGTTGTAGGAGGGAAGAAACACAGTATCAATATTATCATGATTCGACCGGTCAGTGGTTGAGTGGGCATAGCGCTTGGGTCCCACCCGGGCGTCGCGTGTTCGATTCCTCGGCTGGCTAAGTCCTCCATCACAACACAAGCAACATTTTCGGCTTTCTGTGGTGGTAGTAGGAGATTTTCAAACATTGTTGGGTTATTCGTAACCCGGGAATGTTTGTCTTTCTTTAAAAAAAAAAAAATTAATAGTACAAGGTCAGAGATGATCCGCCTATCTGACAGCGTAATTAAGTTGAGTTGTTTCGTCAAAAAGACAGAGTTAATATTTTGAATTGGAATATTCAGCTTAAAGTGAATAAATCTTAGAAATTTGTGCTGTATCCTTTCTATATTGTCGGAATGTATTTTATACAATGGGGACCAAATGGGCGAATTATACTCTACCTGGCTTCTTACTAAAGAAGTGTTCAATATTTTCAAACATTCTAGTGACTTAAGATCTTGCTGTTTTGTTTGTTTTTTTTTCTTATCCCTTGCTGTTTTGCATATAAAACCAAGCATTTTTGTAGCTCTATATGTAATTTCATTTACGTGCAGAGTAAATGTTAACTTTTCATTAAATATAACACCTAAGTCCCTGATCTGAGCGACTGGTGTCAATATTAAATGATGGTTCATTCCATCATCCTTCAATAGTTCAATGATAAACAATTAACACAAGGGAATGCAATCCCGATCTCGCGGGATCTCGATCTCGCAAGATCTCGTGACATTTTTCGGGATCAATCCCGAAGCATAATATGACGAGATTCCGTTCGAGATCGACGGGATTGGGCGGCACTTAAGTAGTCAGCGACGCTACACACGTCCACTCGGGGCCTCTTTCTAAGACTAATACGTCGTCACTTCAAGAGGAATTAGAAGAGACTCTGAGAGTATCTAAAAGTCCTTTTTCGCGTGTATCCACGAGTTTAGACAAATTAGTCAGTCATAAAAAAAGAAATAAATCTATTTGAGTGTGGAGGAACATGGGGGAAATTTTTTCAATTTGCATATAGTTGCTTAGTCACGCTGCTGCCAACCAGTCGGAGAGGGCATTTTCAGCAGCTGGGTACATTGCAACTTGCAACGGACATTAGATACCGTTTAGCAGATAGCACTCTTAATACACTTTGTTTTTTAAGAAGTTTATTTATTTATAAGTACATGTTACATACATAATAAATTTACTTCAGGAGATACATTGGGTCACCATACTAGGCAGCTGCCTGTATCGTGGTGACCAACGGAGGATAGTTGTTTAAATTGGAGTCTAGTACTCGTAAGTGTAAACATATCTAAGTATATCTAAGTAAAATAATAAAAATAAAAAAATATATAAATTAATATCATTCATTTCTTATGATTTTTTTTTCTTTTTTTGGTATGCAGTATTATAAAAAGAAAGAAAAATAAGGTTTCTTTAAGTACCAACTAAATGTAACATGAGTAAGTATAAAGAGAGTATATGAGTGTAATAAATAGGCGAGAACTGGGTAAGTACTCATACTGGAGGGAACTGAATGCAATAAGAATTTTAAAACAAAAACAATCATTACAATATTATGATAAAAACCGAACTTGAGAATTTGCAGTATATTTTTTCCAAGTTTTATTAGTATTTTGATATATATATATAGTTACTTTCAAAATCACCCATAAGTACTTTCTAATCTCAGAAAGCTATTTTTTTCTGTGATTATTCTAATTTAATAAAAAAACTGTTAATTATTTAGTAACTAATATTAAAAAATAAAGGTTTTTGTTTTCTTTCAAACATATTTTCTTTTAATTAACGAGATCCCGAAAATTCCGAGATCTCGCGAGATTGTAATTTCTATTCTCGCGAGATCTCGAATTTGCGATCTCGAGTTGAGATTGCATTCCCTAATTAATACTTTATCTAATCATTACCCTAAATATTGTCATTTGATATGCGCGGACCGGACGTTTTAAAAAATGGATAGTTAGCAAATGATGAAAAGTATATTCTTTTCTTCAAATTTAGCAAATTCACTTTGTGGCACCATTTTATTAATGAAATAATTAAAAACACTTTGTTTTTACCACAATAAACTTTATTTAAAAGTCAACATGTTTCAAGAACGATGTTCTCTTCGATTTTTATTTGAGATGTCTAAATAGCAATAATTATTCGGAATTTGCTAACCATTTAATTGAATTTAACCATTCATTTGATATAAATACTGGTTTTAAAATTTTACACACTAACGTTAGTGGTTTTCACTTAGATCTTTTAGAAATATTAGAAATTAGGAAAAATGTCAATAGAAATTTAAATATTATTAACAATCAAATTAATTTTGTGAGTAACCCTATCTTAAACATATTTCCATTGTAATTTTTTGTCTTTGTTCTTCTAAGCACCCCCTTTCCACCCCCCCCCCCCCCTCCCCCTTGTTGATCTTCTAAGCACCTCCCCTTTCCACCTTTCTCCTCCCCCACTACTTCCATTTCTACCCACGCCGTTCTATGTTTGATCATTTAGTATTTAGTACATTTTATGTCCTGATGAAGAGAACATCGTTCTTGAAACATGTTGACTTTTAAATAAAGTTTATTGTGGTAAAAACAAAGTGTTTTTAATTATTTCATTAAAAGTATATTCGATCGACCAGTTATCAGACATCTCCAATTACTATAGTTTTGAGATATGAAGAAAGCAAAATGATGGAATGCTTACCATAAATCAAGTATTATTTACACGTGTCTGTGTTTTATTTATAAAATATGCTGTAAATAAGACCGGGAAGCTAAACCGTTTGAAATTTTCTACTAGTAACCCAGAAAATATCAATTTTTTGTTTACTTCACTGCAAGTTTTTCTGCTTTATAATTGATTGATGGTTTTTACGAGTAATCTGAGTATTGTACCAGATACACTTTAACATATAACTCAACTCAAATTTCGATTTTTCGGAGATGTCTGATTAATTAATGTCTGATAATGCATTCCCTCAAATTACATGAATGTCAAAATACTTTTCCACAATGTTCCTGCCCGTCTATAACCCAAACCAAAAGTATTAAATATCTTGGGATTGAAATTGATGAAAATCTACAGTGGAATTCACACATTGATCTTAACACAAAAAAGCTAACAAAACTCATCTACTTCTTCAAAAAATTAAGAAACATCTTGTCGATGAGGGATCTAAAGAGAGTATATTATGCTTTATGCCACTCTCGATTGGAATATGGAGTAATAGGATGGGGCTCAGCAGCATCTAATCACTTAAAACAACTTAAGATAACTCAGTATTGCATTATAAAGACCATTCTAAAGGTCCCCATAAGGACGTCAACAACAGAAGTTTTTAAACAGTTTGATGTTCCAAGCATACAGAAAACCTATGCCAAAAACATTCTAGTACATCACCACAAAAATGATTCAGAGGCAGACACCTCACACGCTCATAAAACCAGAGCCAAACAAACAGACATACTTAATATACCAAAGTGAAACTCTTCATTTGGTCAAAGAAGTTCTGCATTTTTAGCAGTAAAGTTATATAACAAACTCCCACTTAGTATCAAACAATTTTTTTTAAAAAATAGCTACATTAAGGACATCAAATGTTGGCTGAAGAATCTATCGGAAAATTAACTTGCTTAAAACATCATAGAAAAAATATCATACTTAAAACATCATAGAAATTTCTGGAAAACCTTATCCAATCAATGAAGTTAAACCATAGAAGTCGCTGAAAAACTTACCCAAAGCATAGTCCCCCTCAGCACATGATCTCCTAGTGAGGAGGACTACGAATATATTTTATATTTTATATATATACATCTAACTAACATGTTTCATATAAAAATGTAAAAAATATTATATAGTTACTAAATTTAAAAAAAAATAAAAAATTATGTGGACTATCGATATGCACCGATTTTGTGCCGGAAGATGCTAGCGCCATTGATCCCCTCAGCACCGGTGCGTAGTGGTGAAACGTGCCAAACGCCCACCCAATATTTGAACGCCGTTGACATTTATCACATGAAAACGGGTCGTTTCTACGACTTAGAACTACGTTCTTGAGTTCAACTGCTCGGCTATGGATCTATTTGTCGGCCTCTGCGCTTCCTCCCTCCTATAAGATGGGTCTCTTCAAGCTCCATTTTCACTCCTTCCTCCCCTCAAAAATTTAAAAATAAAAACGTAAAATACAAAGAAAACAGGTTAACAAAATTTATGAAGTATTTGGAAGTAACTTAGATGAGAAAAATATAATCCGATTTTACCTTTAATCTTAAAAAATATTTCAAAAAAGTACAGTAATTTGAAATGCTTAAAAAATTTGAGTGACGGTTGAAAAAACATATTTTTTTCTGTTTCGTTGAATGTACAAAACTTTTTTAAAAGTTCAAAAATAGTATGAAAGAGTAATCAATTCTTTCCACGCACTTACACGGGAACAATATGTGAATCTTTACAAAGTTCATGAATTTATTTTTTCTTGCCAGCTTCGATATCATTGTAATTTTTTACGTCAGTAATTTATATAGGAATTTTGAGAATCATTCATAAAAAATGCTTTTTTCGTATAAAATACTAACTAAATTACTATACCGAACTTCAGATCTTGGCAGATGGCAATGACACCAGGTGACCCCGCACACAAATCCTCGCTTCACAATGCTCAGATTCAATTATCACGCTGCAATTTACATCAATGTAATCCTCTACTATCAGTAACAAGTGATTTCCATAATCTCTAATATTACCAGTATAACAGCGGAGTTCAATTAACCTAACCGACCGCCTAACACCTGACGTCCCTTATACAGTTACAATATGCGATGACTCAAGGCAGAGATATTGAATATACATAATCCTCAATGGGCCCCTACTTGGCCAGACCCTAAAGTGTACCTGATTGAGTAGCAGGCTAAATTTTGATTACACTATGATATGGTCATCTTAACTTTAAACTTAAAGCTAAGTTTAAAGCAAACCAAGAAAGAATCAGAACCGAGCATTTACTAAAAAACAATTCGTTTCTGAAACAAAGTTTAATCAATATTCCACGCCAATTATAAACTTAAATGTGCGTTTCTGTTGTTCAAAGCTCTTTTTTATGGGAGATTCAATTAGAGTCAACCAAATTGATGTCTGGTGACTTAGTAGGGATGCTCGGGTTTATCGTTTGTCCTGGTTTTGGCCGCGGATGCATCTGTCCACAAAATTCGTGGAGAGCCACATCGGGACAAGCTGAGATTCATTCAGCCGAACTTTCCCGGCCCATTGACTTACAACGTAGTGAGAGGGATGAATACATACGTCACTCCTAGACACAATGACTTTTACGTCTCAGAACTTCCTCAGACCTTCCAGCACTACTTGACAAACCTAGGCTCTGAGGGAAAATTTTGTGGGGTTAATGTAAAAAAATGGGTTTTCTGCGTGAAAAAAATTCCGATTTTTAGAGTTCACAGCTGTACGTGATTTAAATCATATGACGTCACAATAGTTATCATTCTCTCCACAGAGGCGCTACAATCAGGGTCGAATGATGTCAAAGGCATTATTAATTTGTTATTCTCCTCACAAAATCGATTTATTAATTGTACAAATAATCAAATGTAACCAAACTTATGTATTTAGAACCAATGTTTATATTTAGGTTCCTAATTTTTTTTTATATGAATACCACACAAGAGTCCCAACTACTCCCGTCTGAAGCCAGTGAGACTATGGCATCCCCAATTGGGGTGTGTTGTGAGGCTGAAGGTAGTGGGGAGGGGAAGGAGATAGGGAAGATGAAAGTGGGGAAGTACTTGGCTATTCAGATCTAGTCACCAAACACGGCTAATGCCATTTCAAGTAACGTTTTAATTCTGAATGGTGGTCTTCCACCAGGGCGATACTGAGAGTATCTTCCATTCTGGAACGTGCCACAAATATACTATATATTATTTTAAATGAATAAATTGTGAAATAACACAAATTAATCAAATAAAATTTATTTGCCACACCGGGATTCGATCCCGCGACCTTCAGTGTGCGAGTCAAGAGCCTTTCCGCTGGACTAAACCTGCGTCATAATATATGATTAGTTTCTGTTCAAATTTACACCCTGATAATGTCTTATATTCGTTGTGATGGTTAGATAAATATTAACATTGTTCAATTCCGCAATTTATATACCTACTTTCTTATTGGATTCTCCTCAGTATTCGAATGTGTTTATTTTTTATAGCGATAAAATCGATAAAAGCTAATAGTTTGCTCGATTGAAGTGAAATCACAGTTCAGTTAGAAAAACAGTAACAAAACATCGATGCTGAAAAAAACATCGAAATTGTTTGTTCGGAGTAATTTCTTTTGAAATTGGCAAAATAAGTGAAATTGGAGAATGATAAACAACGGAGAAAGAAAAGACCAAGAAATGAAATTTTAATCGCAATAGCCATTAATTAACTTTGAATTTTTAATTTTTTTTTTTACATGGGCTCCACACAGGAGGCCCTGAGGAAAATAATTTCCCTCAACACCTATGGCATCTTTGAGGATGCTGTGTGGAGGGTTTTTTTTTTAAGGAAAGGAAGGAGAGGAGAGTTCTGGGAAGGAAAAGGGTTTAAGGGGTGGGTAGGAATCTGGGGTTCAGTATGTCCTGGTCATCCGCCTCCAAGACCTAGACAAACCTCACCCCATGAACCCGGGCACCCCTGCTAAATCACCAAACGTAGCGAACCACTTGGGGTGACCTATGGCAGAGGTGTTGGTTATCCAATTAAGGTTCCCGGGGCGGCGGTACCCATTCCCGCCTCCCAAATTGTAAATAATTGTAAATACACAGTAAGAGAAGATAACTTTTAAATTTAACAAAAATTGTTATCACATTAATGAAATTTCCATTTCGTTTGCTTGAAGTAACGTAATTTGCAAAAAGGATCAAGAATAATTGATTCTATATGAAAGTTTACATTTAGGTACATGTATAAAATTGAAAATATTAATTAAATCAAATGATGATTTCTAAGTGATGCTTGGAAAACATTTTTTTTAACATTTTTGCTGAAAAACTACCTTTATTCTTTATATATAAAGGATTCTGAACCTTTTTGAGGTTGGGCACTAGTTTTAATCTCAATTTACAAGGTGTTTCACAATTTACATTTTGGGAGGCGGGTATGGGTACCGTCGCCCCGGGAACTATTTATTGGATAACCAACACCTTTGCCATGGATCACCCCAAGTGGTTTTCTACGTTAGCAAGGGTACCCGGGTTCATGGGGTGAGGTTTGTTTAGGTCTTGGCGAAGACGGCTGCCCACCTACTGCGTGGCGAGCCGGATCTAGAGACTGGTTGAGGGAATGGATTTATACGACCGTCACTCCTGGAAACCCTGACCCCCAGGTTCCTACCCACCCCTCACACCTTTTTCCTTCTCAGAAGTTCTTTTCCTTCTCCTTAAAAATACCATCTACACAACATCCCCTAAAATAAGCCCTGATGGAAATTATTTTCTTCAGAGCCTCCTGTGTGGAGCCGATGTAAAAAAAAAAGGTACCTTTATTTTCAAAATTCACGCTTTGCGATCCATCGGTTCTGAACCCTTGTAATAATATATAAATACCATATTAATTGTTTTTAATTTACTTTGGTACAAAATTTAAATTTCATAATATAATTTAATAATGTTGTCCTCACTGGGTGGCTTACCCGTTCTGAGGCCCCCATTTCATAATACAAAAAATCACTATGATGAATTACATAATAAATATTAATAAAATGTACGAAATCGGAACGAAAAAAAAATTGGCATATATTATTAGTTGTGTGTGTGAAGTACGCGTGTTTTGTAATGGTATTGTTGGTTACGTGTATGTGTTGTATTATTTTATGTTAAAAAATTATGGTGATTTCGTTTTTTTTGTTCTTTAATCCAATCTTCTAATTTTGAAACTGAATTTATTTTTGTTTTCATCATTTTTTGTACCAAGTGTCTGTGTAAAAAGGTTGTCTACCGTCAGAGTTTTTGATGTTATTTTTGTATGCTTGTTTAACATGTCTATTAAGGCTCTGCAACCGGGCCTGAAAAGAAGAAGATGGAGAGATACGAAATTACGAATGTTAGAGGAGAGCGCTAACATTCACAGCGACAAAATCGATGGGAAAATTGCGAAAATGTTTAATAAAACACGACTCGTTTAAAATAGAGCAAAAACCTCGCGGGCATTATCTTAAACAGCATTTAAAGAAACACTGTGAATTTTTTCGTACATATAACTTATAAAATAACTGAAACAAACGTGTTAATAATAATTTTTGGAGCCTACTTTGCGATTTTTTTCTATCGAGGGAATTTTATATAATTTGCGTTTCGGCGCCGGCAAAGTCTAGATATTATCTTCAAGAATAACATATATTTTTTTAAAAGCTTTAAAACTTACCATGTTTAAGGGAATTATGTAATAAATCGGTACATATCCGGGTTGCGGGCCCTTAAGTACATTGTTAGTTTTATTCTGCATTATCTGAGATCAGTGAAGTAAGCAGATTGTTTGTCTAAAAAAACTTAATTACGTGAAAGCTATTGTACGCTTATTTACGAATTGCGTATGTCATTACGTAAACAGACATTCAATTGTGCTATTTAATTAAATAAAAGTTCTAATTTATTTAGTTAACTACGAATATAAAGCCGTGTCGGGTTGGGTTCCGGCGAAGCATTGAAGAACTCGGCGAGAACCAGCAGAGATAATGCACTAGTTTGTTAATTAAACCACAGCAAAGTGTGATATCACCGGGAATACTCTATATGTGTGTAATTATCATTTGGTAGAGGGGTCGGAAACCTAGGGCTTTTTTTCAGTTTTGTTTTTTTTACACTAACTCCACAAGAAAACAATTTGCCTCTGGGTCTGTGCCATCTTTGGGGATGTTGTGTGGAAGGTATTTTTAGGGAAAGGAAGGAGATTAGGCTCTGGGAAAGAAAAGGGTATAAAGGGTGGGTAGTAAGCTGGGGGTCAAGTGACGGACGTTTAATTAAAAGAAACAATTTAATTTAAAATAAAACAATAACTTTGTAAACACCACTTTTATTTTTATACTTTATGCCCACCGGGTTTCGCTACAAACGTAGCTTCATCAGGGCAGTATAATACTCTACTAACATTAGGTTACATGTATGTTATAATATATAATTGACCAAAAATGGGCTGGACTCGTCAAGTGGAGGAGGGGGAAGAAGGCATATATGGAGAATTGGGAAGGGAACGGACGTGTTCTTTATCAATAGGGAACAATCTTAGTTTGGGACTTTTATTTAAATTTAGTTGGTTATTAACTACCTTACTATTAGTGTTTATGGCTTTCCTAAGTTCAAGTGCCTCTAAATTATCCAACCTTATACCGATATTGTTTTTATGAATAAGCTTGGCGCCGGCGTTTTTGTCAAATTTATGGTCTTTATTTATGGTCTTTAAAGACCATAAATATTGTTCCCATCCATATTTCAAAACTGTCAAATCAGTACACATTTGCCCTGAAGAAGGAACGTTCAATCTGAAACCGGTCGGATTTACTCAAATGTAAAAGTGTTCAAACAAAGTTAAATTGTTTCATTTATCTGTAATGGAAATCCACAAAGTTCTATAGCTACATTTAAAAGTATGACGTTTAATTAATTTAATTTAATTTAATTAATTAATTTAATTAGTTTAAATCAACGATGACAAGGCAATGAGTCAAGAATCCTAGTGGCGAGGTAAAATGTCTCCATCAACCAGTCTCTCCCGATCCGGCCTGCCAAGCAATATGTGGGCAAACGCATGTGCCACCAAGACCTCGGTAAACCTCATCCCAATATCCCGGGCACCCCTACTAAGTCACTAAACGTAGCGAACCACTTTGCGGTAACCTATGGCAGGGGTGTTGGTTATCCAATAAATGGTTCCCGGGGAGGCGATATCCATACCCGTCTACCGAATTGAGTTTATTAATCGATATCATCACTTGGAAATCAGTCGTAGAACCGGATAATAATATTAAACTCCTAAACTTTGTAGATCTCAAAAAAAAATGTATTCTTATTATGATACGCGGAAACGTTTTGTATTGCAATTTTTGCGATATATCGTCTTAGCTCGTGCAAAAATTCTTTCGCGCGTCTTTAAGCGCACACTTTATAGAACTAAAATAAACAATCACCCTCGATTCAAAATTTATGTTTGATGTACACGTTGAACAATGAAGAAACAAACATGCTATACAACCCCACTAAAACGGCTCTACTGGTCGTAAGACATGGACAAGGACCAAAAAATATTCCTCCAGCTACCCTGAATGGTGTGAACCTGCAGGTGACTGAAGGAACTAAATACCTTGGACACATAATCACCAGTAATCTGATGGATGATGACGACATCGATAGGCAAAGAAGAGCTCTCAGTGTAAAAGCAAACATGCTCAGTAGAAGATTCCGCCTTTGCAGTACTGCTGTAAAAAGGACGCTCTTCCTTTCCTTCTGCGCAACACTATATACGTGTGAACTCTGGGCAAACTACAAGAAGAGTAGTATGGAAAGACTTCGGGTTCAGTATAACAATGCCTTCCGCATGTTAATGTTTGGTCTCCCCAGATATTGCAGCGCTTCTTGGATGTTCACGGAGGGGCGAGTTCCTGGCTTTGCAGCCCTTATTAGATCCAGGGTGGCAGGAATGAGGGAAAGGATAACCAGCTCTGGAAACATCCACGTCATGGAAGCCCGCCTCAATCCATCATCCAGTATTGATGCACACTGGAGAAAAATACTGGCTCCTTACGTGCTCACAGAATCCTGAAACCTTAATATTATTTAAATAAATTAAGACAATATAAGCGAAACTCAATCGAAAATCTGGAAACAAAAAAATCAGAAAAACATATTGACACCTCTGGGACTCGAACCCAGGACCTCTTGCTTTCCGGGCAAATGCGCTAACCACTATTTGAGGTTTTACTCATAAAGTTAAAAATAAAACAAAAAAACTTAATATTATTATTTATTTTGTTTTCCTTTTGCTACTATAAGCTTATTATCTTTTTTTTGTTTCGTGTACATTCATATCCACCTTCTTTTTCTTTTTTTTCCTTTCAAATACTTTGTGTATGTAGGTGTATATTATACCTTTATGGAATGTGTGGGATTGCACTCTCCTCCCCACATACTGGACTAAAAAAAATATTTATTTATTTATTTTATTTATTGAAAATGATGGGATTCAAACATAGAATACCAAAACCATTAAAAAATCCCCAATTAATTATATTATAACTTATAACCAACTCATTGGTCAGAAGCAAATTGGAATATGGGAGTGTTATCTGGAACCCACACTAATTAAAATATTTTAAAAATATTGAATCTGTACAAAAAAATGCTAAGACTATTATTATCTTTTAAACTTGGACTAAATACGTTACTCCAATCTTAACGAGGAACAACTGCAAAACTTTAATTTTACTACCCCGGAAAAAGAATACATTTTGCTAGTCTATATAATATTGCATGTGACTATATAGATATCTACACTAACAGTCTTCGCATATTTTAAAAAGCGTAGTTTTTTTATTCGAATGTAAAAGGTTGTTATTTTCTCTATTAATTATTCTCTTTTTATTAATTGTTTTTGTGTTTAATTCGTAGAACTCCATTTTAATGTTTAGAAATTTAATTCAAATTAAATTTGATAATGTTATTATCGAGTTCTGCAAGTTTTAATATCTTTAAAAATAATCCAATATCTTTAAAAATATCCAATTGCCAATGCCCAATTATCTTTAAAAATTGCAAAATAAATTTAAAAATGTGGTGTAAATATAGCTTTTAGAACCAATAATAATATGGGAACAAGCCTTAAAAACTCAAAAAGTAGAAATCCTAAACTCAATAACGGTGGCATATATGAATTAAAATGTGACCACGCCGACTGTAACGCTACGTACATCGGACAAACAGGTAGGGCATTCTCAACTAGATTCAAAGAAAATATAAGATGTTATAAAAATAAAAACACCTCTTCAAAATTCGCCGAACATCGCTTAGTGAATAATCACGTTCCACTTAAAAATAACCAGCCAAAACCATTACATATAGAACGAAAGGGTCTTAGATTAAATTTGCTTGAACAATTAAAAATCAATAAACGAACGAATGACCCCAACATATCGCTAATTAATAAAGTAAGGAAAATTATTTATTTCCCACTACTTAGTATGTTTACCAAACCTAAAAAATATAATGCACTTAAATGAGTCATAGCAATAACGTCATTCTAAATCAATTAAGAAAACCCTTACACTTAGTGCAAGGCAAACCAAAGGGAAATACTCCGAATCCCACATTAGCACTCTCTCAATTAGTGTCTCTACAAATTGGTTTAACCGGTAATAAATCAACTTAGACACCTTCAAAAATTGACATTGAAAATCTTATAAATAAGTCGTCCGTACGTGGCTTCACCACAGTTTGAAAATGACCTTACAAGTCGAAACAGCTGTCACTAAAACCCTAACCAAAAAACTTGCAGAACTCGATAATAACATTATCAAATTTAATTTGAATTAAATTTCTAAAAATTCTCTTTTTACATCATATTTTAATCTTTATGTTTTTTTTCTTATCTCTCTTTACTTTTTTTGTTTATATCTTTTTATTTCGAATTATGGTTAATATCTCTACATAGAGAAAAACAAATCTTAAACTGTACATTAAGTGGATTATTAACATTTACGCTCTTTACAGTATTATTCTAATAACTTTTTAATGTTAATACTAAATGTAAATGTTACAAATTGTTTACATTGGAAAAACGGCCCGAAACGTAAACATAAGAATTAAAGAACATCTAAGATGTTTAAATAGTAATGTTTTTTCAGAATTCGCGAACCATCTACTAGAAACTAACCACTCATTCGATAAAACCTCCGGGACTAAAATATTACATAAAAATGGAATTGGAATTAGGTTAAACAATCTAGAAGCCCTCAAAATAAAAAAAGCCGTCAATAATAAATCAAACATTATGAAAAACCAAATCAATTTATCTAATAGTCCCATTTTTAATTTATTCCGTTAACCTCTTCGGAAACAGTTCCTTCCCTCTCCCTCCCCCCGTTGCTTACCCAAACTGTAATTATTATTTTTGTCTCCCTCTTTTTTATTTGCACCAATAGGGTGTCGCCTATTCTATTGCTATCTCCTTCACTAATTCTCTTAATTTCTTTTATATATGTGTCTGTATCTAATTTACTTTAGTTGATATAATAGCCCTGATGAAGCTTGAGCTAAGCGAAACCTGGTTGGCTGTTAAATATTAATTCCAATAAAAAGTGGTGTTTTACAAAGTGTGTTTTTTCAATTAATATAAAAATATACCTATGTTTCCATTGAATTTTTGACATCATTCACGATACTAAAATAATTATTGTAATTATTTTACGAATCCCACATTCACTCTGTGACCAAAAACAACAAAAATGTTAAATTTTTTGAAATACAGTGTATTCATGAAAACAGGGAGAAAATCAAGCCGTAATCAGTTGTATATCTGCATGTGGAAAATTACATTTTTTAAGCAAATGTTCTCTCAGGAACTATTCCATTAAATTTGCTTGAATTTACCATAGCAAACACACTGTGGGGAGTGTGGGTTAAAATGAGGTCTGTTTTAATAATAAGCCTTTGCATAAAATTGTGCTCCATCTACCTAAAAGGTCGCAAAACTTGACCTCAATATACAAAATTCAACCCCACCATAATAATTAA
Source organism: Limnephilus rhombicus (assembly GCA_929108145.2). Lineage (NCBI taxonomy): Eukaryota > Metazoa > Arthropoda > Insecta > Trichoptera > Limnephilidae > Limnephilus > Limnephilus rhombicus. The sequence goes on from OV815278.1 coordinate 41,911,899, forward strand.
TTACATTTATCAGGGTCAAAATTATCACTAGCAGGTTGGCGGCCACCTTCAGCGCCAGCATAAAATATCGAGATGAACTAAGGTGTTTTTCAGCTTCATCCCTCCCTTCCTACCCCTTCCGCTCTCTCCTCCTAGGCGGTAAAGTTTTAATTAGAAATATGTGCCCGTAAGTAATTCGCCCTTTTAATTGGCTCACCCGATGTGAGCATGTTCGTGTGTTCATCGCGCGTGTCGTCCTCACGTTTACAACAGACAATAATTTTCTAATTTATACTAGTATAATAAACCTATTTAGAATTTAAGGAAGGTGAAGAAGCCGAGTTTGATCCTGCACCTGTTATTGCTGCTTACCCCTTTATAAAGCCATGACATTTTATAAGCTAGGGAAGGGTCCTGCCGCTGATAGCACCTTTATCACTTCTTTTTCTGTTTCAAGCATCTTCGTTTCTAAGAATGAGGGGCGAGCTTAGGTACTACAAATTTATCAGCGGTATGACTTTAGACGGCATCCACCTTTTCTTATCTTATCTCTTAGCGTACCCAATAAATAGAACACGAGACTCCATGCTCCATTTAACATAGTAGCATCTCGCACTAATACAATTCTAGGAATGAAACTTGCTTCGTCGACATATTTAGATTTCATTTATTTATTATTTATTTATTAACGCCCTTTTCGAGGCTTTTACATTTCATTTTAAATTTTTAAGGCTTTAATTTTTAATTAACCGAACTTGTTGGTTATATTGTTATTTATGTTACGGTTATAAGTTAATTATTATGTTTTTTGTGTGAATACCGCAGAGTCCCAACTGTACACTAGCTTGTGTCGCTCTCCCTAGAAAGAAAAAAATGGCCTTATTTTTAAACGCCCGGAGTCTCAAAAGTTTCGTTTGATCTGTAGCTATTCGAAAACGTAAAAATAAATGAAATTATTGTTCACTATTAGCCCACTAAAATGGCCGGAAATTTTGAAAAAAAAAATTGATTTCGCGATTTGGAAGAAAAATAAAACATAGGGTCCATATTTTATATTTTGTACCAAACTTAATTTTTATTCCATAACTGCAGTACAAAGAACGCAAAAAAATTTTTTTTTGAAACATTTGTGATGTGTTTGTTAAAAATATAAAAGGGGAAAATAAATTTTTTTCTGGATAAAATCAGTATTCTTTTTGACAAACTTTTATTCATTAACTTGATTTTATTTCTTCATTTTTTACCTATACCCATTTTTTAATAACAAACTAACGTTAAAAGGTAAAATTAATGAAAAAAAAAATTATAATTTTTTTTTTTTTAAAGTTTGTTTTCTGATTTTCAATGCATTTTAGTGGGGCTAGTAACCATTTTAAAAAAAAATTAATGCAGTTCTCATTTTCTTTGTAAGACGCAACTTTTGAGACCCCGGGCGTTTCTGAATTCAAAAGTTGAAATAATTGACACACCCTACTGAACACCTAACCTAACCGACCAATGTGACCAATGAAATCAAAAGTTAATAATAGTTAATAAAAATTAATATTATCCTGAAGAAGAAACCTTTGGTTTCCAAACATAAAGATAATTTTGATTGAATAGTGTTGTTTTAGAAAGTTTTTTTTTTCATTTAATTAAAAATGACACCACAAAGTGAATTTTTCAAAGATTGAAGAAATAATTAAATCACATATTTAACCAAAATTATCAACATATTTCAAAACCAATTGTTTCTTAATCGGGATAAAATTAAAATTAACTAAATAACAAAAGACAAAAAAGTGTATATTGTTCATTTTAATTTTATCCTGGCAAATGCTGGAAATGGGTTCAGCCGCATTTGTAATTTGTTTGTGATTGAAGAAGTAAATAAATCAGTCTTATATATCTTTACGTTATTTGCCTTCGTACCTATCTATGAGCGTAGAGTTATAATTTAAAACAAAATGAACGAAGAAAAATTAAACATGCCAATTACTAACAAATTTGATTGACTTTTAAAAGAAAAAGTAATATGTCTCTGAACATGTTTTTAAGTATTTTTATGCTTATTTGAGGTAGCGCTTTTATACACTCCTTCTACGACCTTTGGCAAACAAGAGTTGAATAGGTGTGATCCAAACGAATTTTGGTTGAGTTATCTAATTTATATGTAGGTTTAGCAGGTCGTAATGTATGCCCACGAGCCTCCTTTCTGTGGCAGTCCAGAGATCGTAACTTTCTACCTACGCATTAAGAGCGTCTGGTATATTTTCCACACAGTGTAGAGGTAACACAGGTTTGCACAAACTCTAGGTATGGCTTGATTTATTTATTGTTATTGTGTAATTTGTAGAAATTGTTTTTTTTTTTATTTAAAGTATAATAAATAACCTGTGAACATGGCCCCGCAACCGGGCCCGAAAAGAAGAAGATGGAGAGATACGAAATTACGAATAATAGAGGAGAGCGCTAACATTCACAGCGACAAAATCGATGCGAAAATTGTGAAAATGTTTAATAAAACACGACTTGTTTAAAATAGAGGAAAAATCTCGCGGTAGAATTTTAGATAGTTTGCGTTTCGGCGCGGGCAATGTCTAGATAAAATATTATCTTCAAGAATAACATATGTTTTTTTTAAGAGCTTTAAAACTTAACGTGTTTAAGGGAGATACGTAGGAAATCGGTAGTAATTCTGATAGGGAGCCCTTAACCAAAAAATATGTTTCCAATTTTGTCTATCAAAACCAAAATTTTCTTTGAAATCATAAGATTTGTAAGTAGAACTTAATTATCTTATCTTAAATACCGACCTACTTACTATAAAACCGTAAAATGTTTACATTACTTTTTTTTATTTCAAACAAAGATTGTACAATTTGATGAAAGAAATTTGACCTTCTCAATGACAATTCTTTTTCAAGCGTTCTTTGGGCCGGTACGTAGGTACATTATTGATTATTCTGATTTGACATCTCGTAATAGGAACCACGACCATGCTCATGCCACGACCATAGCGGGATAAACAGATAGTATCCAACATGGCTACCATCTTGAATCGGAACCGGAACGTAGCACACAAATTTACAGACAGATGAATTGCCAAATAATTGAATTAAAGCACGCTCTGTCAATGATATTTTTATTTTTAAGTTCTGTAACTTTTTTTTTGATTTTATGGATTCTTTCGCAATCCTCTAACCAGCTATGGTTGTTATGAAAATAATTAGAATGCCCAAGCAATTAATTATTTACTTGTTCTAAATTACCCCAGGATTATTAATATTTGTTTACATTAATAGCTCCAACTATTTTACTGGCCACTTATGGTTTCACCTTTTCTCTGCGTAGTTAAACTTTCGAACAACAGGGGGTTCTTTATCGATTTCGATTACTTTTTTGGATTCGCGTCTTAAGGGCAGGACGTGAATCCGACAGTCAACAAGTGGATTTAAATTTAATATGGAAATTACTTAATCGACGGGTTTATCAGTTTAATTTAATATGTGAACGATCAGTTTCTTAAATTCTCAGCCGGTATAATGTGATCGCAACTGTAGAACCTTTATTTTCCGGGTATTCTTGTGTAAAATCCCGATGTGTTAAAATGGCGGCTTGACCGAGCAAGTTTATTATAATCATCGATTATATACACCATCCGTCATCCGACGAGATGAATCACCATTAATTCAACGGCACACAACCCGTCCGCTTATTCCACGCCGTATATTTCTGCAACCTGATGGGACTTGTACTGCAAAAACCACATAATGGAGGACGCCATGGGCATGGCGTTCCCATATTTAACAATCACCTAAGATGGAGGGAGAAGCTCGCAAACCTGGCGCTGATGTAACGTGAGGGAGATAGGGTCCCCTCACTGTGCAATACTAGGCATCCGGAATCGTCGCATCAAACGTAATAGGTTTTAGCTAGTAGCTTTTCATAGGAATGGTCCACAGGTATGCATATACTTTCAATATAAATCTTTGTTATACATCCACTCTTTCATTTATATTTCCAAGCTTCACAACATTGATAAAAATAACAGTGCCCACGCTCTGATGGGAGTAATTCATGCCTACCGAATACACAGTTCAGCATATCTCGAACCAACGAGATTTGGCGTCCAAGATCCCATGGGATTAAAACTGATAACTGTGTAGCTTTATGTATAACCCTCTAACTATAACATCTAATACACCCACTCAATAAGAGGTGTATATGTCATGATAGCATGACCACAAAGTAGGTACAACAACACACAAACACATTGTTATGGGTTGCCCATATACCTATCTATCGTGCGAACATCACGAAGCCAGATCGTGTCAGGAAGCCTATCACGCGTGTCTTTCAGCCAATGAATAGGCCCTAAACATTTTTAATACCATATAAGGTCATGTATTTAGGACATTTGCACGCGTCCACGGCATGCAAATCATCACCCGTTCCCTCCGGACCAATAGGAGAGGCATTGCCCATATATGGGGTTAGCCGTCTCCCTCTACGGGGAGACGCAAGGGAAACAGAAAACAAGCAAGTGAGTTCAAAGCAGGCACCGGGAGCGAGCGGTTCTTCCCGAACGGGACGTGTTGGGCGACGGAGTTCCCGCTCGTAACATTAAAGTGAGCGTCGGCCAGGATTTCTGAACTCCAGGAAACCCCTGACGCTCCTGCTGTGCACCAGCCCTGTGCAATGGCCCTACTCCTGCCCGTGCCGCCCACTGCTTCGCCACCCGCTCGTAACAATGTGAGCGTCGGCCAGGATTGCTGAACTCCAGGAAACCCCTGACACTCCTGCTGCGCACCAGCCCTGTGCAATGGCCCTACTCCTGCCCGTGCCGCCCGCTGCTTCGCCGCTGTTCACACGTGAGCCTTCATAATACCCCCCCCCCCTCTAGTTATTCGTGAGCCATTTAGATTCTCAGCCCAAATCACCTCTTCCTAGGCACCCGCCAGTCAGGACTTAAACTGAGCTATTGTCTTGCATTACCTTGCTTATTGTCAATAAACCTGTCTATTCCAACTACCTGTTTCACTGAATATTGCCTGTAGAGAGACCGTACCCCCCGAGACTAAGTTCGCATACTCAGCAGCTGCCGTCGGCACCCCTGTAATACTGGCATAAACATGTAATACGTAACTGTATTACGTAACACTGGGCCCAACGTGCTATAGGTTTTCCCTCCACTGAAGCATGGTAATTGGTATAATCTTGGCTTATAATTGATATATTGTGTTATGTGTGAGCATATGTTCTTGTTTCTTCCCGCGCAGCAGCAGTGTGTGTGCCTCGTATATTTTTCGCGTGCGTACAACCGCGTTGTGTTCAAACGCGCACGGCTAGTCTGTCCAGTCTATTGCCCTAGTCCGTCCGCATTAAATTAATAATAAGTAATTGATGTCACGTTCCGCGACAATTAAAATTATTACATTAATTTACAGCACAGTTCGTTAACAAGTTGTGCTGTCTCGATAAAAACCCGTCGGTAGTAGTGAAACCTTCAGTAGTTGTGAGATGTGGTTTCGTTCCCTTGTCCTTGCAGAGCGGCAGTTGAATTTTTTTTTTTTGGAAAAAGAACTAAACTTAAGTGCTGTCAGGTCTAGCTTCTGCTACCTGGGGTCCCTATAATAGGACAGGTTAACGAAATAATTGAATAACTCGTAAGGAATTCGCGATCCAAATTGGATAACGGGTATTTACCGGAATCGTCTTGTACGGTGTTACTTACATTAAAACCATGGAGTCCTCCACGACAAATTCGAGTAGAATTTTGAATTTCGTAAAGGCAACCGCGTTGGTGATTAAAAAAAATGTTATCGGAGGGAGATATTGCTCCCAAAAGAGCGGGCATCTCTTTTTTAAAAAAAGAGAGGAAGGAAATGTAAAATAAAGTTGTACCATGCTCGATAGTGACAGGCGAAAATGTAAATAAAAAAGATGTAAATGAAAGTAACCCATTTTATGTAAATATTTATGTATATTAATTTTTTTTTCTCTTCGTATATCTCTCTTTAAATTTCTTTTGCAATAAAAGTTAAGGATTTGGTAAAAAGAGGTACCGACGTTGACGCCGTATCGGGTTGAATTTTTTTTTGTAATTATTATTTTTGTTCATTTTCTCTCCACCCCTGGATACGTGTGATATATTATACTTAATCATTCCGTGGGCATGGTGTCAACAAATGAACCGGATAATAATAGAGGTGGTAGTTGTCCCTCTTTATATATAACCCAAGGTCGTCATGAAACCTTGTTGTTACTACGAAGATATAACGCATATAGCTTACCTTTCATATATTACAGAAGTTTGCAAATTCCTTCTTACTACGATACAAGTGTTGACAATCTGGGACGCTGGAGGGTCTTCACGTAATTGTTAAATTTTTCTTTTTTTTCTTTTAATAAAAACTCAATTTACATTAGTAAATCATTCGCAACGTCATCAAATTCATTATGACAGTAGCAGTTTTCTGCAGACGAGAACAATATATGGTTAGTTAGGAGAAGTAACCGCTTAGGTATAATTTTTATTTATATAGATATATATTTTAATATATATAATTCACTTTCGAAACACGACATGATTCATTGATAGAGGGCAGAGTTCAAGAACCTTAAGTTTTGTGGAAGTATTCTTTATATAAGGAAGGTACCACCTTAAGTATTCAATATCCTACCCGGGACCGGAATGAAAACTTCATTTTCATTTTCGTGGAACGCTTGTACTCTAGAAATTACCATAATTCTAGGTACAATAAGGGAATATGCAAGCATACCCCCTTTTTTCCGTTGACAGGAGACGGCATAAAGAATTCTTGTACTAGGGAGTGGTGGACAAAGTCCTCCGTCACTCATAGTAATAGTAGCAGTTAATAGACTGGTAGGTAATAATAACTCAAGTAAATCTTGATTGTGTCATTAACCTTATATATTGTAAATAAAAAAAGGCGTTAGTTGTAAAAACCCTGTTTATAAGTTTTGCCGGCGACAGTTGGACGCTATCCATTGTACAGACGACCCTGCCGTATTACGGAGTACATTTTCTTGTATATTAATTGCGGCAAGGACACAAGTCAAATAACGAGGTCGTAGCTAATCGTTACCATTATTCCTTCTTTTTTTTCTTTCCTTCTTAATGTTATACATCCGCGTGTACAATTATAATTGTGCCGCATTACCTTCAGTAAAGTCGCTCTGGAAACCTTTCATTGTTCAGAACTGTTCTCGCAAGCTGACACATGTAACGAGAATCGAAGGAGCACACATACTGTCGCGGATGACTTACGGATATACCAAGGAATATTATCCTATATATATGTATATATTTTTTTTATATTGTTTACCCTTATCAATTGTAAATTAATTATAGGTTGTGAGTTTATTGTAAGCACGTAATTGATTACTTCGGTATCAATATGGTAATCCAGCGTGTAAAGTCCTTATGTCAGGACGAATTTAAGCGATGTTAATTGTAATGTTTTGATTCCTTGTGTATTTAAGATGAGGTTGTATCTCTCATCGTATTAAAAATATTACGAGGTATTAAAAATATTATCAGCTGTATTTAAGTCATTACGGTTTTGTCTGGTTATTTTGGTGAGAACACCTTTTGGAGGTGTTCTGAGTATTTTGGTACAGCGCTGCACGGCTCACCTGAGGTGGGTTGATAAAGGGTTATAGGATTCGTATTATGCCTGAAAATTAATATTCATGATAGGTGTTCAGTAGCGTAACCTTATAATTACACGCGAACATGAGAGGATGGTCATTATGCCTGATAATTAAATGCTAGCTGGACAAAAACCATGACAAGTTGCTATTACGGAATTAACATCTTAAATAGAGTCGAATTATGTAAATAACTAAAACTTTTCATTGTAAAAAACGCGAATGTGTGTTGATTTCGGTCAATACAGGACGTCAGTCAGCGTTAATATTCTCTAACCAGAATAATGTGCATAAAGAAACCTTGTATAGTTTTAAGAATTTCATTGTAAAAAACGCGAATGTGTGTTGATTTCGGTCAATACAGGACGTCAGTCAGCGTTAATATTCTCTAACCAGAATAATGTGCATAAAGAAACCTTGTATAGTTTTAAGAATTTCATTGTAAAAAACGCGAATGTGTGTTGATTTCGGTCAATACAGGACGTCAGTCAGCGTTAATATTCTCTAACCAGAATAATGTGCATAAAGAAACCTTGTATAGTTTTAAGAATTTCATTGTAAAAAACGCGAATGTGTATTGATTTCGGTCAATACAGGACATCAGTCAGCGTTAATATTCTCTAACCGGAATAATAGACATAGGAATGATTGCACAATTGCTAACATGGTAACCAATTAATTAATGTGAAACTACTGTATACTTGGTTCTATCTCTTATTTTTACTGGAACATACCTGTACCCAACCAGTTTTTTATTATTTTAATCTTTTTTATGTTTTGGGAAACATTTTACACTATTGTTTAAGAGGAGCTCCTTTTTTCTTCTCTTCCCACCTTCGCTGGCGTGTCTGTACCAAACTAGGTATTAATTCTACATTTCTTGAGGAAAGGGTTGGCAACCCTTATTCAGGTTATTTGTTAGGGTTTGATAGCTTGGCTCTCAGGTAGTTAAAATTTGTTGGCTCTTAGGTAGTGTTTAATTCTTGGTGGAAGAGGTGTCTCTGTACCTCACTAGCGGCAACCATGAGGAAGCGTCCCTTGCATCAGCTACGTTACCTACATCCTTCATTCGTCGGCGGAGAGGGTAGTGTTATGGGTTGCCCATATACCTATCTATCGTGCGAACATCACGAAGCCAGATCGGGTCAGGAAGCCTATCACGCGTGTCTTGCAGCCAATGAACAGACCCTAAACATTTTTAATATCATATAAGGTCATGTATTTAGGACATTTGCACGCGTCCACGGCATGCAAATCATCACCCGTTCCCTCCGGACCAATAGGAGAGGCATTGCCCATATATGGGGTTAGCCGTCTCCCTCTACGAGGAGACGCAAGGGAAACAGAAAACAAGCAAGTGAGTTCAAAGCAGGCACCGGGAGCGAGCGGTTCTTCCCGAACGGGACGTGTTGGGTGACGGAGTTCCCGCTCGTAACATTAAAGTGAGCGTCGGCCAGGATTGCTGAACTCCAGGAAACCCCTGACGCTCCTGCTGCGCATCAGCCCTGTGCAATGGCCCTACTCCTGCCCGTGCCGCCCGCTGCTTCGCCACCCGCTCGTAACAATGTGAGCGTCGGCCAGGATTGCTGAACTCCAGGAAACCCCTGACGCTCCTGCTGCGCACCAGCCCTGTGCAATGGCCCTACTCCTGCCCGTGCCGCCCGCTGCTTCGCCGCTGTTCACACATGAGCCTTCATAATACCCCCCCCCCCCTCTAGTTATTCGTGAGCCATTTAGATTCTCACCCCAAATCACCTCTTCCTAGGCACCCGCCAGTCAGGACTTAAACTGAGCTATTGTCTTGCATTACCTTGCTTATTGTCAATAAACCTGTCTATACCAACTACCTGTTTCACTGGATATTGCCTGTAGAGAGACCGTACTCCCCGAGACTAAGTTCGCATACTCAGCAGCTGCCATCGGCACCCCTGTAACACTGGCATAAACATGTAATACGTAACACTGGCGACCAACGTGTCATGACACATGTAATACGTAACTGTATTACGTAACAACATCCAGGGTCATACCCTTATATTAATACCTAACAGGTTTATAACAATATCCTTCATATTTCTAGCTGACTAGTACTGCAACTCATTTGGCCTTATTACTATTACCTTCTGATCGTTGTACTTAATTGACTGAGTTTACGTTACATTATTGTGCTTTACGAGGAAAAATTCTTAACTGGAAAAGTTCTTTAACTGTTTTAGTATTTGTTATTGTGACAGTCGTTTGGCGTTCAAGCCAATTATCCATCTGTGGTTATGCCACATTGAGATGACTTTGCCCTATTTTTATTTATAAAATATTTAAAATGATTTATTTATCTTTTCGGCAAAAACCGGATTACATAGAAAATCAATTGGGTACAGCACTCGTTGCTATGTATTTTGTTTGCTGTCCATCTTTCATGATGGAAGGCTTTTCTTAATTTTTATTCACTTCATCATAAAACAAAATAAATTTAATAAAATTAAAATAAAATAATAAATCATTTTTAACATCATACGATTAAAAGTAGGGTAGGGGTAGTAAAAATCGTATAATTAGGTCATCTGAATGTGGAAAATGGCTTCGAACGTCGAAACATCTGTCACAATAACAAAAAGTAAATATTTGGATGGCTTTAATAATTATTATTATTATTGTTTATTCGTGAATGTGCGCAGAGGCAGTATATACAACACATTACATCTGATTTAAAAAAAATTTAAACTAGGTATATGGCTATTATAAAATAGACACATATAGGCACATAGGTACATTTACCCACTTGTAATATGCACTAAAATATGGTTTGAAAACTTTGTTTGATAATAATTGAAACAATTCATATACTGCTCTTTCATACATGGCGTTAGTTTAAAAATATTAGAAAAAAAAACTCTTCTTGCAAGTTATGCACAGGTAAGAGGATAATCTCTCATCTGTGGCTCGTATGCCGGCATACGAAAAAAAAGTGTCATTTTTTTAAATGCGATTCTAACCCTTATGTATAAAGAAACTGTGTGAAAGACGAGGTGAGAATAGCTTGCCACAATATCGTAGAGCAAGTGCCCGTGACGATCAGACCTGCGTTATTTTAGAAAACCTGAAATTTTCTCTGTGTATGTCCCTAATACTGGTAAAAACGATCCCATCCCCAACTATGAAGTTTGGATCACGGTGGCTTTAAAGGTAATAGGTAGCAAAAGTGTATAAAATTGCACATCAATTTCGTTAAAGTGTAAAGCTCTGTTTTTATATATTTAATTTGGAATAATATTAGAAATCACTTTCAAAATCATTTTCAGACACTTAGTACAGTTGCAACCCTTCGGTTTCGATGGTTCTTACACTTTGTCAGATACATTAAAAGTCTACCGTAGGTGCGAGCGTCAGGTATATGGTATATACAAGGAAGCGGGTGCGAGTTAAATAGTGCGAAACCAATAAACCGATTTAAAAATTCTTTCACCAATAGAAAGCTACATTATATGCGAGTAACATAGGCTGTATATAATAGCGTTATGAAATTATAAATATGAATATCTTTTAATACTTATTATACATTTCCTGTCAAATAAATTTCCTAACAAAAGCGAAAAGCAAAACAAATCGTTACCTTGGAACCTATTTTGACATATTTGCAGGAAAATTTATTTCAGGTGCGCCATAGTTAATATCTTATTTTTTTTTAAATAAAAATGAATCACCGAAATGTATGTACGCGCATAACTTCCGAACGATTGCACCAAATTGGATAATTCTTTTTTTTTGTATTCGTTATTGTCAGTACAAGGTTTGTATAAAACTACTGGTGAGCTCTGGCAGTATGAATTTTGTATTGAAAAAATGCAATAGGTGGCAAGCGAGCTGTTTGAAAACTGAATGTACCGGGACTGAATGTATGGAATGCGCGAACGGGGTAGGGGGTTCGCGGGAGGAGGGGAACTAGGGAGGGAGGAGAAGAACCTGGGAGGAGGGAGGGGAACTCGGGAGGGTGGTTCGCGGGACGGTGGAAGGGGGGAGTGGAGTGGGGAGAGGGAAGGTGGAGGAGGCGGAGTGGGAACGCGAGAGGGGAAGGGACGTGGGAGAGGAAGGAGAGGTGGAAGGGGAACGAGACGGATGGGAAAGGACACGCAGGGAGAAACAATTTCTTTATTAAATGGCATAGCAACGCATGCCGGGTACCAGCTAGTATATTAATAATAGGCCACTTGCATGGATTTCATAACGACTTGGAAAAAATCGTGTGGATAGATCTTTTTACTAAGATTACGAAAAGGTTAGTAAATTTTTTTAGAAATGGCCTCGTGACGTCACTACATGAAAATGTCCCGTCTCCGAAAATGTTCCTATTAATTTTGTAAAATACCAAACTGATTTTTTTTTTATATGGCATCACTTTGATTTCAGGCGAATTTTTTAATTTGACATTTATCGTTCACTAGATTTATTGTTTGTTCTCTGCGAACTTATCATTTGGTTTAACTTTTTGACAGATGTTATGAAGAGAACCCCGTACATTTTAGATGTCGGTACGTGTTTTAGATTTATAATGGTTATGGTGCTGATTTTAATAAAATCAAATTTCATAATATTCTTATTATTACTATAATTTACAAGTACAAGTATATTACATTGGATTTAGTAATATAGACGTTGTACATTATAATGATTAATCAATAAGATGGATCAAGGAAAAAAATATTTATGAGATGTAATATTTTTGGTATGCCTCGTTATTCTCCTGTGCCATTCGTGTGGAAAACGTTCTTTTTTAAAATGATTTTCGGTTATGTAATTATAGTTTTTTCGCACCTATAAAATTATGTCAAAAAATATTACAAAAATTATGTTTGACACCGTAAGTCATGAAATACTGATTAAGAAAATAGAAAAAACAGGTGAAACCGGTCCAGCTATCAAACTAATAAAATCCTATCTGTCCAACAGAAAACAATGTGTTAACATAGGAGATAAAAACAGTCAACTCGAGAGTATAAACTACGGAGTTCCACAAGGATCAATACTGGGGCCACTTTTATTCCAAATATACATAAATGACATCTGTCAGCTAAAACTACATGGTGAAATTTTCTTATACGCAGATGACACGGCAATTTTTTACTTCGGCAAAAACTTAGAAAGTCTATTAGAACAATCTCAAATGGATCTTAATGTACTAAACGATTGGCTAATACAAAATATATTAACAATAAATATTAATAAAACCGGTTACATGATCTTAAGCTCACCTAAAAGAATAATACCATCGCATAAACCATTACAAATAGAAGAAAGAGACCTACATATCCTAGATAGCGAAAAATACCTGGGCTTATATATTTATAAACATTTAACATTTAAACAACACGTAGAAAAACTAAAAACAAAAATCATCCCATTAATTGGTGTATTTGGTAGAATTGCTCATCTTCTACCAACAGAGGTAAAGAGGGGCTTATACTTTAGCTTAATCCAGTCCCACCTAAATTATTTATTAGAAATATGGGGAAACACATACATTACGTACTTAAACGACTTACAAATAATACAGAACAAAGTTATTAAAAAACTCTTCAACTATAACCCAGACACTCCCACAAAAAAACTATACCAGGAAATGAACCTTTTGAAAATAAGAACATTGTACGAATATAACATATGTCTTTTAATCTACAAAATACAAAATGGACTTATACACACAAACACAACATTTATAAAAACATCACAAGTACAGGAACATTATACTAGACAACACAATAAATTGTACACAAATACTGTCAAGACTGAAAGTGGCAAGCGAAGTATTGGTCACGAGGGAGTTCATATATATAATCTCCTTCCAGATAGCCTAAAAACGGAAAATAACATAAAAACCTTTAAAAAAAACTATTTAAACTCAAAATGTTGGAACAAAATTAAAAATATTACTTCTTACTACTGTACTATATATGCTCTGTATTTAAGTTAAGAAAGCGAAATATTATGTTTTTATTTAACTTAATAATAAAAAAAATAATAATAAAATAAAAAAAAAAAACAAATGTCCCGTCTTTCCGGTTTATAAAAAATGGTCTGATTTTTCGGATTGTAATTTTCAAAAAATCACCAGGGTTTCAAAAATACGATCAAAAAAAAATGTATCGAGAATGTCTTAGAATATTTGCCTAAACCGAAAAAAAAATCAAAAAATGTGATGCAAGTGGCCTATTGTTAAAGAGAAAACAATAGCTTTGTTTTTACATATATCGATATTATTTGACCAGAACTCATCAAGGTAATTTTCGCGCCGTTACCGAAATGTCATCCAACGTTTAAAATATTAAGATGAATTAATTGTTTGCGCCCATGCATACACAATATGAATATAATATGTCACTAAAATAACTAAATTCTTTCAAGAAAGGCATACAAATGCAATATTGGATTGAATCACCGGTACAATATTATTTTTGTAAGCCTTTCTTGAAAGAATCGAGTTTGTTCATGTACAATAATATTTATTCATATTCATACTTCGTATGTATGGGCTCCAACAATTAATTCATCTTGATATTCAAAAGCATCCCTTGCAAACAATCTTTTTCCTAAAATAATTAAACTAGCGCCATTTGAATTCTTTTAATTAGCACCTTAATAGTATTACCTCTGTTTCCGTGTTATTCCGTCTGTTTCTACCAGGGCCAGAATCCTAGGACTTTTAAGTGTAATTAATTTTATTTGGCTCTGTGATATTTGCCCTTTCAACTATTTTCCCTGGGCAACTCAATTAGAGTTGATAAACGAACATTGAACTGATTTTGAGAAACGTACCAAGCAAATAAGACCCTCCAATACAACGAAATCTGATTTTTGAGAACTATTATATCAAACTGATTGATCAGTTTTGTAAGATTTTAAAGATTAATATTGTAAAATTTAAAAAAAACTGAATAAATATACTAAAAAAAAGGGCAATACAGAGCTTAATATAGAAATCAAACATCTTTACAAAAAACTCGAAAAATGGTTTCCAAAAAAAATATAGATTGGAAAACCAACACTAATAAAAAAAACTTGAAAATCTATTAAAAAATCAATGTTGACAGTTGTATAGACAGTATCGATATCACCTACCTTTTCTTAGACATCAAAAGGTTAGGCATAATAAAGACATGCTGACATGTGACAATGTGGGCATGCTGAGCCTGTTCTACAAGTATTTTAATTGTGTCTGCTCTCAGGAGCTAGCAGCATTGATCTCCGGTGCACCGGTGCACGAGCGTGAAATTCGATCACACTCGGACACCAGCGGAACACGTTGATGTTGGTTTCGGAAGAAGGGGTGGGTTCTTCGACTCGGTTTTATGTAAGTCGGCTCTTATGTGGAAAGAGCTTCCGGCATCTCTTCCTTCATATAATCCGTGGCTTTTCAGGACCCGCGTTAAGAAATCCCTTCATATAGTCCCTCTCTTAAACCGCTTCACAACGCTGCCCAACTAGGTGGCCACATTATTGCTCTTCCATTATTCCGGTGTCCCTTAAAAATAAAAACATTTTTAAAAGACTCGATCATCATTAGTTTGAAATTGTAATGAATTATTTATATACCTAATTATAAACTAAATAATGTTTGTCTCTCTACTGACACATATATCAAGGACCTTGGGGTTACTTTAGACTGCAAACTTTCTTTCCGTGATCACATTAATAATATCGTAAACAAATCACTTAAACTACTCGGCTTCATTCATAGAATTACCTCTAACTTTAAACATGTAAGTACACTTAAAACTCTTTACTGTTCGCTGGTTCGCCCTCACCTTGAATATGCCAGTGTCATTTGGTCTCCTTTCTAAGCTGTCCACGTTTATCACATCGAATCTGTATAACATCGCTTCGTACGAGGAATTGCTCGGAGGTTAGGACTTGAAAGAGGCGAGTACTCGTATGATGAAATTGAACACACTTTAAACATTTCTTCTTTAGAAAAACATAGAAAGGACTCTAATATAATATGCATTTTCAAAATAATCAACAGTATTACTGATACACCTGCCTTGTTACAACTCATCCAATTCAACATCCCTTCCCGTAGACTCCGAAATAATGAATTGCTGTTCCTCAATCAACATTCTACTATTTATGGATATCATTCTCCTTTATCCAGAATGTCGAAATTTGTCAACGCAAATCAAAGCATTGAATTTTTTAGTGTAAGCCTAAATGACTTTCGGCAGTCGATATGCAATCTGAATTTTTAAAGTCTTTTTAAATCCATCTTCAAGCTACTTGTAGTTATTTTCTATATGTAGGTACTTTTATATTTTATGTATTGTGCTCAATCATCTATTTAATGCTCTTCATCTATGTGTACTCTCCTTTCATTGTCATCTTCCTTTTTTTTATTCGTGTTATTGTTATATTGTTAATGGAATATTTTTCCGTAAATAAATAAATAAATACCTAAAATTATAATTTTTTTAAGGATACTGACTTTAGAATTTTTTTTTCATAGAGATATATCTCGATTTTTCCCATCACTAATTTTTGCTTACATTTTTGTAAAAGAGTGCACACATGATCTCCCCTCACAACTACCCACTCTGGTCAGGGATTTCTAGAGGATAGTTGGTGCTTGCTGCGTTCGCATCCATTATTTTAAATAAAAATAAATTTAAAAAAAAAACAAATGAATGCGTCGCGGGAAATCGGTAAAGCGGAACTTATTTGAACTACTTAGAATAACCTTCGAACTGGTTCATTTTTACAACATGCATTATATTATGCACCAATTTCACTACTTACACCTTTACCAAAGTAGCACTAGTAATTCATAGTTATTGTTTTCGTATTTTAGCAGGAGTAGTACAAGACATGAGCGCGGTGTATATTCGTATTGTCGTATTATAAAATGTACCGAAAACATGTTTTAAAATCAGTAAAGATAATGTCATGTTTGCACATAATTGTTTACATATTAGTTACAGCGCATAAATAAATAAAAAAAACAACTTAATATGTATTATTACATACATAAATTATATCTAATATTGTAAATTTTAATGTATTTCTCTTATAAGTGAACTATGTATTATAAGTTCACACTTTTAAACACATAACTTCATCTCTCTATATTGTGAATCTTGTTGTAATTCCTCCAACTTGTTATCTTGGTTTACACTTTTTGACTTTTCAATGCTACTAACTTACCTACTTATCTCATACACTGTAAATCTGAATATATTATATGTTATCAGGTTAATTCGGCAAATCCGAATATACTATATGCTATCAGGTTCTTTTCCTATTTTTTTTTGTTATGTAATTATGTAATGTATAATATGAACTTAACCTGTAAATTTGTCTGTCCTGGTACGGGAAACTTTCCTAGTTGGACAGGCAAAGCTTCCTAATATGTATTTTGTACTTTCTTTTGTATCTATCTATAGTAAATAAATAAAATAAAATTATTCAGAAATAAATAATGCGTTGCGGAAAATTACTGGGGCAATCAGTAAAAATGACAGAATGTTGCATTATATTATTCAGAAATATGTAATGCGTTGCTGAAATTTTCTGGGGCAATCAGTAAAAATGACAGAATGTTGCATTATTTAATTTAATTAATTAATTCTCTCCAGAAACTGTGTAAGGAGAGAATGGGGCTACCATGGACAGAGGCCGAACAGTCAGCACAAGACAGGGACGTATGGAGGAACCTTGTCGATGCAATGGGTCCCCCACCCGAATAGGATAAGGGGAAGAAGATGATGATGTGAATTCCGTTCAAAAATTTGATATGAGCTTTTGACAAAATAAAATTGAATGGATCGCTATTAAACTGTCTCTATTTTTCGGTTCCAAAAGATAAAATGAGCTTTCGAAAGATGAATCCATTTCACAGTTATTTGCTGAGATAAGCACATGTGACAAATGAAAAAATAACCCACTGATGACTCCATAACATGAAGCACACACACACTTTTCACCAAACATAGGATGCGTGGTCTCTAAAACTAGAACCACAATCGCTCAAAGACAATAATTCTGGTTCATCGCTCCTAAAATAAACAATGCATTGAACACCGATATAAAGTCAAATAATTCCAGGGCTGGACAAAATACATGCTTTGCTGTAATTAAAATACAAATTACAAAATACTTTTTCGCATGTATTTAAAATACGAAAACAAAATACTTTTAAGTCGTATATTTGAAATACAAAATACAGTATTTTAACCATTTTTTAATTTCAAATACAAAATAAGAATTACAAAATACATTTGGTTTGGTAGAACCTTTGGTTGCAATAAATTGTCGTAAGTGCCCTTATCTAATGGTGCGTTTCCATAGAAGCAAAGCTGAGCAGAGTGAAATAGAGACGTGCAAAAATTGACCAATCATATTGCTCAGAAGACACATCTCGTCTCCGCTCCACTTGTAAATTTTTGTGGTATAGGACTTAGGTAACCAGCTAGTATTATTACGTGGAGTAATTATTATAATAATAATTATTAATTATTATAATAAATATTATAATAATAATAATGCTAGCTGGTTCCCGGCATGCTTTGCTATGCCATATTCAAAGAAATGTTTTTTTTATCCCTGCAAGTCCTTTCCCGTGCGTCCCCGTTCCCCTCCCACATCCCCTACCCCTCCCGCGTTCCGCTTCCATCTCCCCCGCCTACCATCTGCCCTCTCCCGCTCTCCAATCCCGCCAACCCCCCTCCCGCGTTCCATATATTCTGTCCTTTTAAACAACTCGCGTGCCAGCTATTACAATTTTTGTATTAAAATTTTTCATTTTTCACATATTATAAATATTAATTTTTGTATATTATAAGAAAAATCAATCAAATCTGGTACCTACCGTAGGTACCTATTTAATATATCTATAAATTTAAAAAATCCATAGACAATTCTTTTATCACAAAAAAACAGCTG
The DNA here is from genome assembly GCA_929108145.2 of Limnephilus rhombicus. NCBI lineage: Eukaryota > Metazoa > Arthropoda > Insecta > Trichoptera > Limnephilidae > Limnephilus > Limnephilus rhombicus. The sequence continues at coordinate 41,930,457 of OV815278.1, forward strand.
CCTGATAAATTCAATTTCATCAAACGCGCGAACTGTCAAACGTGCGAAGTTAAAATAGTCGTTTAGTTTTCTAAAATGATACAATTTTCTGCGTAATTTGGATTACGTGTTTTCTGTTTTATTATTGTTTATAATATGTACATTGTAATATAGCTTATATACGACTACAATGCATGAGCTAATTATGGTAGTCAATTTTTTCCTATGTCATCTTTGGGGATGCTGTGTGGAGGTTTTTTTTTAAAGAAATGAGGAAGAGAAGAGTTCTGGGAAGGAAAAGGGTTTAAGGGGTGGGTAGGAATCTGGGGTTCAGTGTGTCCTGGTCATCCGCCTCCAAGACCTAGACAAATCTCACCCCATGAACCCGGGCACCCCTGCTAAATCACCAAACGTAGCGAAACACTTGGTGTAACCCATGGCAGAGGTGTTGGTTATCCAATAAAGGTTCCCGGGGCGGCGGTACCCACTCCCGCCTCTCAAATTGAAATGAATTGAAACATAAAATGAATATGTAGAGTGTTAGTGAAGTGAGTGATTTAATTATCATGCCGAAATACCGAATTTCTATGATAATTGATACAAAAATTTTCTATGTACTGATAACTGAAAACCACAAAATAGTGCAATGAACTTCGTAGAGTTTCTTTACGAAGTGAAAATGAATAATGTAAAAATATCTTGTTTTATAAGCAAGTCATCTCTAACCGCGTATACGTTCAGTCAATTTGTAACTTTTGACGTTATCTTCCTACAAATTTAAAATCAGTTTTATTAAGGGTAATTTATAGCTTTTCTGTTGATTTTTTAACAATTACCTCATAATCTTGGTAAATAACTTAATGAATTATTTTATTAATGGCGTTAAAATGAAAGATAATCACTTATTTCGGAATCATTAATGGAGTAGCTTACAGGTGAAAGGGCTGAGGTTGTGAAATGTTCACTTTTGTAAAGCCGGTGTTCAAAGACCTACCGGGAAAATTTAATATTTTTTTAATGTTCTCTTTTCGAGTTTGTTAGGGAAGAGAGAACTGAACGTATTAAGACGAGTTATTTAATCTACACAAAAACACCTTTTATTTATTTATTTATTTATTAACGGTATAAATATACCATAAATACATATTACATGTCACAAAATATTAGTTGTAGATACTTCTTCTTTGCGTGCCGTATCAGGTCCCCCCGACGTTGGCGATCACTCTTGAGAATGTCTCTCTGTCTTGCGCTGCCCGGAATAGCTCCTCCACACTTCTAATGCCGGTCCACTCTCGTATATTACGCAGCCAAGACATTTGTCTCCTACCAGGCCCTCGGCGACCCTCTATCTTGCCTTTCAATATCAAATGGAGCAAGTGATACTTCTCCCCTCGAAGTATATGACCCAGATATGAAATTTTCCTGATTTTTATTAATGTAAGCAGTTCTTTATCTGCTCTAGCCCGCCTGAGAATTTCTGTGTCGGTGATCATGTCGGTCCATGGGACCTTGAGCATTCTCCGGTGAAGCCACATTTCAAAAGCCTCTAACCTGTTCATGGTATTTACTTTCAAGGTCCGTGTCCATGATATTGTCATTGCAGAAGGTACAAAGGAAATAATTTAAAAAAAGAGTTAATTGTGGCATTTGATAAAGAAATGACACAAAGGGCTACAATTACATTCAATACTATAGTAATAATAAAATTAATATTTATTAAAGATATATGGTAGAATGGCCTTCTTGTACCTAGCTTCCGTGCAGTTAAATAGATCCGCCACATCTGCGTATCTATTACTAACGTCATGTAATCTAGGTAAAAGCGAGTGTTTCGTGAACTCAGTCCTGTTGTTGTTACATTGAAACAAGATTTTGGAGCGAGTTGCTCTAGTAATATAACTACTTTTCTTAGTTACAACTAAAGCAGAAACGGCGGAGTCCAGCGGTAAAGCTCTTGAATCGCACACCGAAGGTCGCGGGATCGAATCCCGGTGTGGCAAATAAATTTTATTTGATTAATTTGTATTTTTTCACAATTTATTCATTTAAAATAATACATAGTATATTTGCGGCACTTTCCAGAGTGGAAGATACTCTCAGTATCGCTCTGGTGTAAGACCACCATTCAGAATTGAAACGTTGCTTGAAATGGCATTAGCCGTGTTTGTGACCAGGTCTGAATAGCCAGGCACTTCCCCACCTTCCTCTTCCCTATCTCCTTTTCCTCCCCACTACCTTCAGCCTCACAAAATACCTCAATTGTGGATTCCATAGTCTCACTAGCTTCAGACAGGAGCAGTTGGGACTCTTGTGCGGTATTCATATTAAAAAAAAAAAAAATCGATGTGTTACTTTAATTTTTTAATTAATTTCTTCGTGATATTTACATTTTAAGAAGATTATGTACGTTATTTTTTAATAAGAATAACTCTCTTTTATAATTTTTGAACGTTTTTCCCATCAATATCTGTAAATAATTAAATCAATGAAGAAGAAGATAACACTAATAATCTAAACGAAAATATGACAAAGAACAAGACACAGAAAAATAAAAAGATAACGGTCGGAACTGGGATTCGAACCCAGAACCTCTGGTCTTTAGACAAACACCTCCACCAATTCGTCTACAGAGACCTCTTATTTTGTCAAAGTCATATTTAAAATTTCAGAATTAACAAAATCATCTTCGACAATTTTTTTTTCCCCACATATATGACATTTAAATGAGAGGTCTCAGTAGCCCAATCGGTAGAGACATTTATCTCGGTAAGACGAGAGGTTCTGGGTGTGACCGTTATTTTTTTTATTTTTCTGAGTCTTGTTCTTTTTCTTATTTTCTTTTTGATCATTTGTATTGTCTTCTTCTGCAATGATAGAGTATGTAAAATTTAAATATTAAAACAAGATAATATGGAATATATTCTCAGTTCTCCTCACTAGGAGATTCTTTACTGAGGCGAACTGGTTATGGATAGATGGTTTCGTCTATGGCTCATCTTCAAGGTTTGGGTAGGGTGCTTTCTCTATCCCCCATGAAGATTAGGATTAATTAAAAAGATAATATAAGAAAAAAGATTTATTCGCATCTAGGAATATAACCCAGGACCTTAGCGTTGCCGGGGTTCTGCTCTAACCATTGAGCTAATTCTTTTTTTTTCTGTTTCAAATCGCTCATAATGTCTTCAATAATTACGTATTGTTTATCTATAAGATCACTTTAATAATTAAATTTAATATCCCCATTAATATTTACTTGAAATGTAACCAGTGTAGTAACTGATTGACTTCCTTTCAGAAAAAGACAATTTATTTAGGCATGTTCCTTAAAGAAGTTACACAATGGTACCCTCAATGAATTGAAGCATTAAACTTATTGATTGCAAGTGATCTCAATTCATGTAAGAATAAATGGGGCTCCCGTTTTACCTCAGAGAGCGAGATATCTCTCAAATCGAATAGAACCTTTATTTTCATTTCCTATCTCACCCCTAAATAAAGTGAGGAACCCTCTCTATCCCTCTTAATACAATTCTGTTTCCTCTTCCCCCATTGGAAGGAATGGGAGCAATTAATCTGGAATGCTTAAATGGAAAAATAGATGTAGGCACAAAATACAGTGGGTTAGGGAAGTTAATACTGGTACCTTTAACTATTAAAAATATATTCGAATTAGAATTCTGAAATTTTACATGCATGTTAACTCTACAAAAGAGGTTTTGAGGTTTACTTTTGGGGTATTCATATAATAATATATGTTTTTGGGGATGCTAGACAAAATCAAGGAAAGGTTAGAGTGAGTCATGGTGTCCAAGAGACCCATGTGGTAGAAGGGAGATGTGGGAGCGAACAATGCAGCACCTTTTACAATACATACCTTATATTGGCAGCTCGTGCACCAATAGTACACACGGGTCTTTTATCATCAGCAATGCGACAGTCCTAGCAAAAAAGCGAATCATTTTGTTTCCGATTGCCGTCGACTTAACTGCTCGTGAATCGCTCCAGTGTTCACTTCCCACCTTCTGATAAATAATCTTTTATATAAATATAAATTATGTGATTGATCATTGTTTAATTTTTTTTTTTTCAATTTTTTCTGAATGTTTTTTCTTCATATAAAATCAGTTTATTTTGTTGCCCAATTAATTGGAGTTTTTCCTTGCACCATATTTCTTCTAGCTGGCATATTTTTTTTATTTTTTTATTTACAGAAACATTTATTATAATTACAATTTTACAACATTATATAACAACAATATTTCAATCGCTCTCCTAATAAAGCAGTTGCTTGTGTTTAGGTGAGGACAACTAAATACTTTTACATCTAAGTATATAAATTAAAAATATTATAACAAAAAGTAATAGTAATTTTATCGAAAATACGATTCACGTAATAAAATTATTGGTTAGTTAATAAATGATTCAAAGGATTGATAAAGCAAAACATATTTCTAAACACTAATTAAAGTTATGAGGTGGTACTAGAGTATTTAATTTTTTTTTATGTGTCGTAGTTTTCATCCGTTCGTATATCTGGGGGTAATTTATTGAATAATTTTAAACCCTTGAATGTATAGTGATGTTGTGCTGTTGTAGTTCGTACTAATGGTACGGTTAGTCCTCCAACAGATATGATTCTTTTGCTAATATTTAATTTTGGTATAGTATTTTTACTATAGAAATCTTTATGTAATTGTAGGAGTGCAATTTTGACATAATCTTTTGTTAGTGGGGGAACCGAGAAATCTTGTAAAACATTTATTGTTGGGTAGTAATAGGACTTTTTTAAGATGATTTTTATTAATCTTTTTTTAATTGTTTCCAGTGGAAGTAGGGATGATTTATATGCACCCCCCCAGGCTATGATTCCATATTGTAGTACAGAGTGCGCAAGTGCGTAATAAATATCTTTTAGTATTTTTAATGTTACAGTATTTCTAAGTCTAAAAAATATATAGATCAGTTTTCTCATTCTGTCAACTGTGGAATTTATTTGACTTTTCCATTTGATGTTATTATCGATAATTATTCCAAGATATTTTATTTCTTCTTTACTACTAATGTGTATACAGTTTGAGTTACAGGGTGCGATCCTAAGAAGGCAATTTTTTTCGTATATATCTTGTTCTATGATGATTCTCTGCTTCGCCTCGTTAACACTTGAACATTTTTTTTAAATTTCAGTTTGAATAGAGTCAATTAGTCATTGTACGTTACGGTGCATAACTAGTTATTTTAAATAAAACGTCTACCGATGAAAATACTCTTGCCAACAATATCAATAACTCTGCTTGTGAAACAAACAATTCATTCACACTCAACCCCACCAACTCGGCTGAAATTTCACAAACTATTAAACAATTAAAGCCCTCCCATTCATGTAATCACGATAAAATATCCTCAAACATACTCAAAATTATTGAACCTTTTATAAATCAACCACTAGTACATATCATTAACCTCAGTCTCAATAAAGCTATATTTCCGAATAAAGTCAAACTTGCTTTGGTTCAACCAATTTTTAAGGCTGGAACTCGTACGGAGATATCAAACTATAGACCTATGCTGGCTGTCTGGCGAATAAAAACGTCAGTCAGCCTGCTAAGTTTACAACAACAACATGTTTAGCTGCTTAGCACTATACTTAGTGGTTACTGTGTTTATCGTAATTTTTGGGCATGCAAATAAATAATGAAATAAATAAATACATAAACCTGTACGTGCAAAGTCTTGCTTATTTGATTTACCATTGCAATTATTCCTAACCCCATATGGTAAACATTACAGTTGAAATCACTCCATAGAGCCGCCTTATCAATACATTTTTGTGATATCATGTAGCCACATGCCTTTTAGTATCACTTCAGATGGGTAATGGTGTTCAGTAATTTATTGTATGAGCTGTATGGGTCGCTAATGACTCATTGTACAAAAAATGATAAAACATTATTTTACTCTCTACATCTTGGGTTGCGGAAAAAATCAACCCTGAGGGCAACCGTTCATCGAGGAATTAAGGAATCCACTTCAATGCGCCCAAGACTCAAAGAAAGCGAAAGCAACCTTACTGAGGCACTGAGCACAAGAATTAATTTTTTTCTGTTACTGAGCATTTTAGGTTTAACAAGTTAATTGACTGACATTTCTTCATTATTTTCGTTTAATTAAAATGATGCCCCAAATTGAATTTTCAATAATAAATTATTAAAGTGAATATTCCTTAAATACTTCAAAAACAGTAATTAAATACCTACTACGGTAGATAGCCTACTTATCGTAATTAAAGTATAATTCATATTTGTATAAATACTGCGTCTTACGTTTACGAACAACAATATATAACGTATTAATTATTTTTATTATTTAGTTTGACAGTCTGTCGACCCTGTCGACGGTGAAGTTGGTAGCTCGCGCCGAAAAGATGGCGGCGGACGTGGATTTGGGTTCCCAGACGGGACATCTTTTTATTTTTGGTTCATGTAAGAACGAGGCCTACCTTATTTTTTGGATTGACGATGGAGGTGTTATTGGCGAAGGCGATGCAGTAGCATCAAGTTATTATGCTAGTGATTTGTCCGTGTCCATTGGTCTCACATTTGAGATACTGAGGCATTAATGGAAATGTGCCGGTCATGGTGGCCTGGATACTGAAGTCAATGTGACTTTTACATTTGGATTTGTCCCGATACGGGTGTCTGGTTGCGGAGGTCTTCGGATGGGGCTGGAAAGTGTTATTTACTATGCTCCACCATCCTGTCTGAGGTCTGAGACGTCAAGGCGCGCGTGCTGTTTGGGGGTGAGAATCCTCGGTTTGAGGCTTCTTTACGCGGTTGCGGAAGAGCCCCCCACCTGGATGCTCGAGGGTTTCCTGAAGAAGAAGCCCGTGTGTCCGGAATCCTGGCCACGGATGGGAAGATGTCCAAGACATTCTTTGTATCCAAGAATTTCTCGCGTGGGTTTGCGGATAGTTTAGTCCAGCTCTCTTTCTCTCACCTGTTACCGTTTTCACCGAGTAGCATAAGGTATTTAAATGTGTTTGTTTATTTTACTATAAATAAGAATCGCAATCTAACAAAATCTTTCTTTTGAGATGAACCCTATAATTTTCCCACTAACTTGAGATGGATAGATTGCTCTGCCTTAACCTACTTAAATTTACTTTACAAATATTGACAACGATATCGGTGAGTTCTAGTGAGTTCTGACGCAAGCAAAAACTAGCAAAAACGTTAAGTCTTTTCGAAGGTTTCCACTGGTCGGATAGTTAGGGATTAATGCAAAACATATTTTTTTAATTTACGGGGAAAAGTTTTTTTTTTGTAAGACCTTCGTGTCTTCCTGTATGTATAGGTATTCTATCAGTTTCCGATCAACGGTTAGTTGAACGAATACAATTATTTGTCTCGTAGAATGACGAGAGAGCGCTCTTAGGGCAGAGATCATCAACCGAACAGTTTTTTTAGTGTGAATAGCACACAAACATTCAACTGCCCTCAACCAGTGGGTCTATGATGACTATGACTACGATGGAAAAAAGAAAACTGGGGAAAAAAAAAATATATATATATATATATTTTTTTTTACATTAACTCCGCACAGGAGGCCCTGAGGAAAATTATTTTCCTCAGGCCCTATGTCATCCCAGATGACATAGGGCCTCCTATGTCATCTGGGATGCTGTGTAGAGGGCCTTTTTGAGGAGAGGAAGGAATGAACATTGGTCTTGAAGAGACCGATGTTTTAGGAAGGACGAAACACAGAGGCCGGCAAATCATTCCACAGCCGAGCTGTTGAACACAAGAACGAGTCGAAGAAATGACCCGTTCTCATGTAACAAATGTCAACCGTGTACAAATGTTGGGCACGCGTTTGGCGTGTTTCCCGACTATGCACCGGTGCTGAAGGGATCAATGATGCTAGTTCCTCGGAGCATCTTCCATTGTAATACCGGTAGAACAAGGATAGCATTCCCACCCGACGCCTGTGCTCTAAAGATTGCAATCCGTCTGTTAAGATGGGAAAATCTATTAAACGGACCGCCCGTTTCTGCACAGAGTCGAGGGTATCAGGTATTTTGGAGCTCCAGACCAGAGGTGGCTGCCATAAACCGTGGGGCGCACTTATGATTTGTACAGGGTTAGCAGTTGTGTACTATTAAAGTATCTGCGGGCCCTGTACAGTACGCCCAGTTTTTCGGAGGCTAACTTTACTCTGGCTCTAACACTCTCGAGGTAACCGTCCATTCTTTACTTCAAAGCCCTCCGAGCCGTTGGGGTTTGTGAGCCCTTTGGGGGCTTGTCAAACAAAAAGCTATCATGGACTGTACTGTCATCCGTGTAACAGTGAATTGGCGCACATGACAAAAGGTCATGACGAACGAACCGATCCCTGTAGGAAGCCAGCATTTATCGAGTGTGAGGAAGAGGTGAAACCATCGACTAGCGTTAGAATCGACCTCTCCCTCAAAAAGTCGGCAATCCACATACACAAGGATGCGGGAAGTCCGTAAGAAGGCAGTTTGTAGACAAGTCCTCGGTGCCAAACCCGGTCAAACGCATTGGAAATGTCCAGTGCAACCGCTTGGGTCTCACCAAAATGTTCCAGGCACCGCCCCCAAACATGCGTCACATACGCGAGAAGATTACCGCACGAGCGGTTCCGCCGGAATCCATATTGACGGTCGTTAATAATTTTGTTCTTCTCGAGGTATGTGAGCAGTTTATCGTTGATCACACGTTCCATCACCTTAGACAGAACTGATGTGATCGCTATGGGGCGGTAGTTGGCCGGGTTGGAGCGGTCACCCTTCTTTAGAATAGGATAGATAACCGTTTTTTTCCAACCAGAGGGCACAGATCCAGTCTCCAGGGGCATTTTAAAAAGCTTCGTCAAAATTGGAGCTATTTCTGCAGCGCACCTCTGCAGAACCAGGGCAGGTATTCCATCAGGCCCACTAGCTTTATTAACATCTAGCCCTCCTAAAACATGGAGTACTTCCCGATGCCGGATCCTCAGCTTTTTCATACGAAAACCGCAGTGAGGAACCGACGTCGGGACAGCACCTTGGTCATCGAGGGTTGAGTTATCCGCAAACATTTTACCTAATAAGTTTGCCTTTTCGGTGGCGGTGTTTGCTAGTGAGCCGTCAGGTCTGGTGAGAGGTGGCAGACTGGATTTGCAGAAATTGCGGCCTATTGAGCCCGCAAGCGACCAGAATTGCCTGCTGCCATGCGGGCATGCAGCCAGCTTTCTGCTGATCTGCAGGTCGTGCTCCAATTTTGACCTATTTATGATTCTCTTGGTTTCCTTTGCCATTTTGTTGTAAGCTGTTCTGTCTTCGGATGTTCTAGATGTGTTGTAGGCTCGGTAAGCCGCGTTTTTTCGTCGCACTGCTTCAGCGCATTGTCGACTGAACCACGGCTTTGAGCCTACACCAGTTTCCTTAACAGTAAATGGGATGAAACCATCCATTGCGGATGTGATGACTTCACCAATTTCCTGGGCACATCTTGAAGGATCCAAAGTCCGAAAACAGACAGCTGACCACGGGAAAGCATTAAAATGTGCCCGCAGACCGAACCAATCTGCTGACTTATAGTGCCACACTTTTCTCTTCAGCCTTTCATTTGGCGGTCTGAAGTGTACAGGGATTGATGTCGTCACCAGGCAGTGGTCGGACGATCCTAAAGACTTCAATCCTGTAACCGTGTGGCACAGTGGTACACACGTAATCTAAAATCAGCAATATGACGTTTCTGTCCATAAATAAATAAAATATTGAGAGTGTCCCGGTATAGGTTTGAGTATGTGAGTTTGTTTTGACAAGAAACTTCAATAAATATAAAATAAAAATATTAATATTTCTATTTTTGAAACTGGTGAAATTTCGATAAAATACATTATAATAAAACTAATATAAAACCTACTTCCACTTTTATTTTATTGACCGTAACCGGTTTCAGCCTATTAAGGCCATATTCAGACTGGTTACAAAATATCCTATTAATATTTTAAAGGCGAAAGTTTGTATGGATGTATGTTTGTTACTCTTTCACGCATTAATGCTGAAAGGACTTTAAAAATTCTTTCACTAATAGAATGCTACATTATTTGCAAGTAATATAGGCTGTATATATTGGTAAGCTCTGGCGTTATGAAATTATTTACTATACGTTCATTGTCCAGACGAAAATCAAAGCATTACTTGGTAACTAACAGTATTTAATTAACGTGCGCTGTCATTTTGTTATTTGTTTTGGTTACTATGGAGATCCCTTTGGGAGTTAAAATTATACTAATCTATACTAATAATTCGAAACTGCGTGTGTTTGATTATTACGCTTTAATAGGTGGCAAGCGAGCTGTTTTAAAAATGAATGTAACGGGTATGGAGGGGTTGGTGAGGGGGTGGGTAGGGGAGGCGGGAGCGGGGAAGGGTGGTGGAGGGAGGGGAATGGGGTGGGGGAGGGAGGTAGTGGGGAGGGGAAGAGGTGGATGGGTGGAGGGGGGAGGGTGGAGGGGTAGAGGGGCGTGAGGGGGAGGGGAGAGGGAGGAATGGGGGAGGGGGGGAGTCGGGAGGGGGGAGTGGAATGGGGAAAGGGAAGGTGGAGGATGTGGGGTGGGAACCCCCCTAATACTATGCGAGTGAAGCCGGGGGCAAAAGCTAGTATAATAAAAATTCGACCGGTCAGTGGTTGAGTGGGCATAGCGCTTGGGTCCCACCTGGGCATCGCGTGTTCGATTCCTCGGCTGGCTAAGTCCTCCATCACAACACAAGCAACATTTTCGGCTTTCTATGGTGTTAGTAGGAGATTTTCAAACATTGTTGGGTTATTCGTAACCCGGGAATGTTTTTTTTTTTAAAGAGAATATAATGAGGAGACAAAATATTAACGCCAACACCTAGAAAATGCCTCACACGTAAGTGATATATTTATTTATTTCTTTAACTTTTGAATCATAATATGTGAGCCTGGGGTGTGTAAATAACCCCAAACTCGCTGGGCATAATACCCTAAAAAATATTTGATTGACGAGTCTACTAACAGAATGGCAATCAGCACTGATCTAGATATACAACAAGAGACGCCAACCTCGCAGAGCATCGTCAGCTGCAAGGCGGCCTTTTGATTTTTTTCCACGCGTTAAAAATAGTGAACAATTTGATAATATTTTTTGATGGACACCGATCAATTTGATCAGCATAGAGTAAAATTCACAATGTTTCAAATACAATGATTAGGCAGCTAGCGTTTTTTCATGTTACAGTAAAATTCTGAATAATTCACAGTTTGTGTTGAAAGCACACTTCAACGACATCTGTGATCTGTGGTGGTCTGTTCGCAGTTCAAACAGTCACAATACATTTTAGTATCCCTGAAAGCACATAGGACCGTCACACAACCACTTTATGATAATATAAATACTTTTAATTTTAAAAAACTATAACATTTGATGCCTAACCAACTTTTTAAAATATTTTTATTGAGTCATTTTTTTAGAATATTTATTAAGTAGAAACAATGTCCGGAGGTAAAACACACGTAACATCGATACTGCAATAAAATTGCAGTGCTTCATATCGTGCGTGTGTACGATTCTTCAACGCTGCAAACATAAGGGTCTGGCCCTTAGGAGTTAACAAAACTACAGTTGTGTTCAGAGATTGATGAAATTTTGCACACTTGATCACTGTCTACTAAGTCTTCGAAAAATCACCCACACCCCTTTTCTCTTCCCTTATAGCAGAATTTCGATACTTCTTGATAAAATTTTGCACCTTCGGTCAATCAAGAGGAAAATTACTAAATACCTCTTATTTCGAAAAACTGTGGAGTAAATCCCTAGGAATGCCGGAAACTACTAGTATTTATTTACAGTTGTCACTTATAAATGTGGTACTTTCCCTATCACAGCCACTATCAAACAGTTTGATAATGCCTTCATAAGGCGGAATAGCTGTCACGCGTAATAATAATGACACAGCAGAACTTGATTATAAATAAACCGTTTTTTTACTAAATTGAATAATAAGATTATTGAATACATAAATGAAACTTAAAAAAAAGAAAATCAGAATGCAATTCACACGCGGAAGAAGTGAAACCTTCAGAAAACTCCTTCTCTCGCAAGCTAAATCCTATAATTATCTCTTTTTAGTGTCGATCTTTTTAGTTTCATCGTGTTTCAAATCACAACGGTGCTAAAGAAGTTTTCACTTAAAAAATAATGGGGTTAATAACCTCAAAATAGAATTAAAGTTGTCTGAAAGGTTTCCGTCCGCTGTCACTCGCGGTTCGGCCGGAAAACGGAGATCCCGCTCGGCGACAAGCAAATGTAACGGCAAATTGAAAAGGTAATTTTACTGTTCTTAATAATTCCATTTGCTTTTCCCTTTGTGAAGTAACGCGCTAAGGTGACGCGGCCGCGCGGTGCCGTACCGCTCGGTACCGCACCGCACCGCACCGCGCGGCTTTGGGCAGAATTATCCCCGCGGTGTACCAGGAGTACAGAGGTACTGTGGAGGTATATTGGTGCACTAGTTAGCACAAAGATGTCTGTGCCTGACAACGGCAGGCGAGCATTCTACCACTGAACTAAGTGTAGTTTATGATCAGACCGAAAGCCATTCACATTTTTTGTTGGTACTTGCCAATTGATTTGAGATTTATTGTATTACTTATGTTCTCTATTTTATGCAGGTGCTTGCGGGTTTTTACAGATGCAATGCCGCCTCATGGAGCCTCATGAATGAGTTTTTCTTTTGCCCTGTTTAATTTATCTTTGTCTAACTAACCTATTTTTTGCATTTTGTTTTTCCTGTTAAGCACTTGCATACTGCTTACTAACAACGTATGCATGGACACTGGAGGTCTAGATTCGTTCAAAATAAATAAATGTAGCTTCGTTTAACAAAAAAAAATAGAATCTTGCGGGAGCCTTGAAGGAGTAACCATCAGTTACTTATACCAAGGCGGGTAAGAGGTGGATTACCTCCACTGTGCCTGACAACGGGAAACGGGAACCGTCTGGATGACTTCTAGACGCTATTAAAGGTGGCTAGTCAATAATTTGGATATAGGACCCACAGCGTTTACGGGAATGGGGTATTTTCACAAACCGTAAATATTATTAAAAATATGTGAAAGATTTACGACTTACTAAAAAAAAACCACAGCACGATCGTTAAACTGTATATATTTGTTGTACGTTATACAAAGCCCATGCATGTTTTGTTACTAAAAAAAATATCTCTAAAATGTAGTTATTTCGAACTTGCAACACCGGTCGCGCATGCGCAGACGAGTTTTTTTTTATTTAATATTTTTTCAATTTTTTTTATGTTTTGATTAAAAGTATTTGTGGTAAGCTTTTTTCAAATATTTTTCAATTTATTCATCTAAAATAATAAATGTTAATGGACGTAGGTACTTGATATGCTTTAACCAGTATTATCAATTATTAACATTAACATTAAAATTAATCATTAATACTTGATTCCTCACATTATTTGGAAACAAAAATTAAATGAAATTTTGATTTCCGGTGACATTTTTGATGTATGTTTTTTTTTTCAACAAAAAACCTCAAAAATCAGTAGACATTGGACAGATCGGGCGGGGTGAGAGGTTGTTCGATTATTCTGCTGAGCGACCAGTGACGATATGGGGAAGTTTTTGTTTTTTTTTTATATTAACTCCACAGGGAAAATAATTTTCTTCAGGGCCAATGTCATCTGAGATGCTGTGTGGATGGTCGTTTTTAGGAGAGGAAGAAATGAACTTTGGTCTTGAAGAGACCCATGTTGTAGGAAGGAGAAAACACAAAGGCCGGCAAATCGTTCCACAGCCGCTCGTTTAATTTTGAAGAAAAACAAAATACTTCTCAAAAGTCATCGGAGACCAAAATTTCGTTTATATTTTTTACTCCAAATAAAATCAGGATTCACCGGTTAAACTAAGTCAAGTACGTCCCTTAATATCCTGAATAGTATATTTGCGGCACATTCCAGAGTGGAAGATACTCTTCGTATCGCCCTGGTGTAATACCGAATATATGATTCAGAATTGAAATGTTTCTTGAAAAATGGCTTTAGGCGTATTTGGATACTAGATATGAATAGCAAGGTACTTCCCTATCTTCTTCTGCCCATCTCCTTCGCCTCCCCAGTACCTTCAGCCTCACAACATACCTCAATTGGGGATGCCATGGTCTCACTAGCTTCAGACCGACTGCTCAGACATACTGCTCTCTAGCAGTTTGGGCTTTTGTGCGGTATTCACAATAAAAAAATCCCCAGCATCTACCCTCAATACCTCCCTTCTCAAATAACTCACCTTCATTTCTAAGCAAAGGAAAACAACCGTGATCGAAGCCTACATTATAACATAATATTCGTAAAACAAAAACCAATCTAAGGTTAGCTGTAATAAAACGGGAAAGCATTTTGAAATTCACGTGAAATGGCAGATTTGCCAATACACCATCCGCACATTTCAGAAATAAAAACTTATTTTTAACGCAAGAATCTTTGTCGTGATTCTGCTGACTCTTTGTGAGGATAGATTTCTATTTGATTTCTGATTTTAAAGGTTCCAGAACGGAATAAAACAACGTTCTGCAACTGTTCTGGGTGGGAGTTCCAAAGAGTGATCACTTTCATTAGCTGAGTGGCGATCGGCAGAAGAATGTGTTCGTTAATCGTTTTCCGGAAACCCTTGAGATATTCTTAGTATGTATGTCGTAACGTTGGGTCAGTGAAATTCCTACACTCGTAAAATTAAGGGATTAACTAGTCTTAGGGAAAGTTTGTACAGACATTTTCGACATTCGGCCTCTACCTTCTTAGGTGTCTTGTTTGAAAACAAAAAAAAAACACGGAAGATACTAGAACGTTCGCGTCACTTACGACCTCTCGCTGGGTAAGTATGGACACGACGTTTTCACAATCAAAATATATAAAAATGGGTTGCATGAGTAATATTACAGACGATATGGTTCTTCTAGCACCATCACTTAGCGCTCTATAGAAACTGCTCTGTAAATTAAGTAAACATTTTTCAAAATCAATCTTTGGAATAACAAGGTTCGATCTGTCGCGGGAACGTCAAGCGATAATGGCATCTATAGTAAACTACTTTATTTATTTATTTATTTATTATGAATTAACGCGAATTAACTGCTTTTATACAGGAATTACAATAATTTGAAACATGGATACAGAATACATATAGATAAAAAAATGAAAGTAGAAAAATAACTTCAAAAAGTGTTAAAATTCAAAAAATTTAAATCCCAGAAGTAAACTGTGTGTTGAAGAATATAAATATTCAAAGTAGAGTGTGTCAAATAAGAATAGAAAATATAAAAAAATGGAACTTTAAAATGTGTAGGCTGACAACACCAATTTCCCTGTCAAATATTATTTTAAAGTGCAAAGACAATGAAAATACAGAACACACATTTAAAAATCCTTTTTTTTTTCGTTCTTAAAAAAAAATTAAATCGAAGAAGCAATGTTGTTAAGTAACCTGCTTAATGACATAAATTTGATTAAATTGTGTTTTACAAAGTGATTGGCTTTCATTTAATTTAACATAAATTTGAATTTAATGTAGAAAGGAAGAATCAATAATGGTTAGTTTAGTTACACTACTTTTAGATCTGAATGAGTTAAATATATTCAGATCTAAAATTAGAGACATGATCCAAAGCCTGGACAACGCTTGTAGGTACTTAAGCTAATATTAAATAAATGTGAGCAACTTCTAAGGTGTGCTTTATATTTTATTACTATATCGTTATTCTTCATTATGTTAACACAAAATTGCAAAGATATAATAATAATACACCTATATGCAATTCTAATTTTGAGATGAGTGGAATGAAATTTTTTTTTTTTTTTCACTTTTATGCCTTTTTTATTTTTAATAAAAATGTAGCTTACACAGCTTTAGATTACACAAGTCAACAAAAAAATAAAAATTGAGAGCTCTTTTGGTTTTTTTGAGTAATTCTTATGTTTTTGGGTGTGCTGAATCCGAAAATGACTTTCATTTTGTCACAGAACGTCACGTTTTCTGACAATGTAGGAATCTATGTTAGACAAGTTATCATCTTTAAATAAAAGATAAAAGACCAAAAAAAATTTTTTTTATTTATAATTGCTTAACAAAATTTATTTTTTTATCTAAAATACATTGATTAGTAAGCACTAAACACATTTCTTTTTAACAGTGAGACTCCTTTTGGTACATTTTCGCTTGTAGGAAGAATCTGTAAGGCCTCTCTGACGCGTCCTACAGTAGTCTGTAATCATTGAGATGCTCCATCTTCCCTGGTATCTTTTTTCCATCTTCTTAATATCTTGGTGAAGTCGTTCATTTTGCTCTTCACTCACATATCCTAAATTTTCTGGAAAGTAGTCGATGTGGGAATGAAGAAAATGTTCTTTTAAACTCATTAGGCAACCTAAGTCTTGAAATGCTTTTAACGATTTGTTTGTAGTTAGGGTCTTTCTTACTGCCTAGAAATTCAGGTTAAACCTCCCCGATCCCTAGTTCCCCTCCCCCCCTCCCTCAAACCCCCTACCCGAGTTCCCCTCCCCCCTCCCGCATTCCACACATTAAGTCCCAGTACATTCAGTCTTCACAGCTCGTGTGCCACCTATTGCATTTTTTTATACAAATTTCATAATGCCAGAGCTTACCAGTAGTTTTATACAAACCTTGTCTTGACAATAACGAACACAAAAAAAGAATTGTCCAATTTGGTGCAGTCGTTCAAAAGTTATGCGCGTACATACATTTCTGCGATTCATTTTTATTTACTTAATTAATTTTTCGTAATTTCATGATGCTAGAGCTCACTTTTGTATACAGAAACCATTGCGGGCATGCACACATCAAATCCCCAAAGTTTCATCGCAATCGGATGAACGGTTTAGCAATGAAATGTTTATTGCCAGAGCTCATTATTGTATATCCTATCTATATCTGTATATATATGTATACCGATTTGTAAAATAACCTGACGTTATGGAATTTTTTGAGTATTTTTTCTAGTTTTCAGAACACCTAAATACATAGAAATCAGTTGAAAACATCAAGACAGCATTTTTGTTGTAGACCTGTGTTATTACCATGATTATATTTTTAGTATTTCGATTTAGATGGAACCTTGTTATTCCAAAGGTTCGAAATGTTGGTCATAGCCTTAAAATGCTTGGGACATACATTATTTATTATTTTAGACCACCTGAAGGACATCGGGGATATGGACAGACAAAGAGAACGTTAGAAAATCGGTTAGAGCGGGTATGCTGTCAAGACGTTTTCACGTTTTCAGCACAAAAGTCAAAATAATACTGTCGGAACTGTTGGTACGTTACAATGATTCCCAATGACAAAAGCAAAACATAACCGACAATAATGCTTATCGCCAACTCGACTGCCTACCGAGATACTGCAGCGCCACAGAAATGTTCCTGGAGGGACGAGTGCACTCTTTCATAGAAGTTCTCCGCCACCACATTGGACGCCAATCCTCTTATACCATCATCCCTCACCGCCATGGTTTCCTGAAGCAAACAGTAATATTGAAACACAACCGGGTATGGGTACCGCCGCCCGGGGAATCATTTAGTGGATAACCAACACCCCTGTCAAAAGTCACCCCAAGTGGTTCGCTACGTTGATGACTTGGCAGAGATTTTTTTTTTACATTAACCCCACACAGGAGGCCTTAAGGAAAATAATTTCCCTCAGGGCCTATGTCATCTTTGGGGATGCTGTGTGGAGGTGGCTAAGAAAAGGAAGGCGAAGAAATTCTGGAAAGGAAAAGGGTACGTGGGGTGGATAGGAATCTAGGGATCAGTGTGTTCAGAAGTGACGGATGTACGAATCCATTTCTCCCGCTGCGGTGTAAGACCAGCTACAAAGGTCACAAGGTTTCCGCAAACCGGTCTCTTCCATTTCAGCCCACCACGCAGCTGTTGGGCAAGCACATCCGCTTCCAAAACCTGAACACACCTCACCCAATGGACCCGGGCACCTCTACTAAGTCATCAAAACATAGCGAACCACTTGGGGTGACCTATGGCAGAGGTGTTGGTTATCCAATGTGGCAGAGGTGTTGGTTCCCGGGGTGGCGGTACCCATACCCGCCTCCCAAATTAAAAGAGATGCCCGGTTTCATGAAGTTTGTCTAAGTCTTGGCGGCGAATGCTTTTGTCCATCTGCTGTGTGGCAGGCCGGATCGGGGGGAGTCCTTTTGACCTTTCCAGCCGGATTCTCTCGACCCATCGCCTTGCAGCGCAGTCGGAGGGATGGATTCATACGTTCGTCACTCCTGAATACACTGACCTCCAGATTCCTAGCCAGCCCCTCGACCTTTTTCCTTCCTAGAACGTCCTCTCGTTCCTTTTTTCTAAAAAGATCCTACACATAACATCCCCAAAGATGACACAGGTCTGAAAGATTTTTTTCTCAGGGCCTCCTGTGTGGAGAGTTGTTAAATTTTTTTTTTTAATTCCTTTTACATTCACTTCATAAAGTATATTTTTCATGAATATCTTTTTAAAAAATTTGGTGCATCGCCGAAATTCCATTTCCTGTATGTTTATCTGCAGAGCTAACTTTCCTTCCTTCCTCTCTAAACTCCGCCTAAACTTTGTCTAACTTCTGATTTGTTTATTTTCCTCCTCAGTTCAAACAACTCCGAGTTGACAGCGCGAAACACAAACAAAATACGAAATAAAAACATACGCGAAAATGGATTGTATTGGCCTATTGGCACGTAATAAAATAGGAAAATAAACACTTGTCGAAAACAGATGAATTTATTGATTTTCAGTGCGAGATTTGTTTGCTTTCCATGATCAAATGCCTATTTTTATTTAATTTAAAAAAAAATTTTGATTGCAGTTTTAAGCAGTTTGTCAACAGGATGTTAATGTTCAGTTACAATTTAAACATACATACATAATATTATTACTATAACTATACAGATTATCACAATTAACACATATGAATTAATATAAATTATCTCTATTTAGCAACCATTGTTTCAGCATATATTGGAATCTATTTGTAGAATCGCAATTTTTTATATTAATTGGTAACATGTTAAATATTTTTGGCACGATATATTCCAGGGTTCGCCGTCCGTGGTTATTATTATATTTTGGAACAAGCATTCCTTCATTCTTTGTGAAGCTTGTATTATCTTCATGTTCTACTTTTCTAATTATTATTTTTTAATTTATAAACTAACGTTTAGACAAGATTTTTATGCATAGCACAAAGGGTAACAATTATTACAAGCAATAATTGTCAGACCGAGAAAAGATACTTGCCGCCAACGGGACTTGAACCCGTGTCCTTCCGATTGCCGGTCGAATGCTCTGACCACTGAGCTATGGGGGCTTATAGAATACCCGCCAAATAATTCAATATATACTAGTGTTTCATTCAACAATTACTGCTTGTTATATTTTTTCCCACCTGAAAACAACCAACTTTATTTTTGCGAGAAAGACATTGTTAGTGTTAAATCCCTCGCTAGGTGGCGTCGAGACAAATTATGTCTGCATTTATTGGGGAAATACTTAAACTTGTTAAATATTAATTATTATTTTTTAATTTATAAACTAACGTTTAGACAAGATTTTTATGCATAGCACAAAGGGTAATCTTACAAGGGGGTGGTACTGAGAGTATATTCCACTCTGAAACGTGCCGCAAATTTACCTTAGAGTATTTTGAACGGTTGAATTGTGAAAAAATACAAATCAGTCAAATAAAATCAACTTGCGCAAGTCGGGATTTGAACCCGCAAAAATTCGCATTAAAAACCAGACAATACCAGTGGTTGAAATGGAATTCAAATGCCTCTCGTACCATTTCAAATAAACCTTAACAAAAACTCGACGTTTGTGTGTTCTGCCACCGCAAAACCAATTGATGCGCTTTCAATGCAATCAGCGACGCGACCAAACTTTGATAATTCAAGAGGCAACATTTGCAAACATTTACGTCAACATTCTGTTGGTTTACCGATGATGAAAGCATTTTATAATATTTAAATTGACGTAAATACATTTTACGCTGTAGGTGTATTGATTATTATTCATGTCGTTTCAGATTCCTTCAATAGATGTCAGTAGCATTGTTAGGAATACGAAGTTCTTCTATATCCCAACAGATGGCAGTTGAGTATGATGTCAGGTCTTAGGTAAGAACGGTTACGATGATGGCCGAAAGCATCGGCGAGATTGGGCGGGCTCCTACAGTCCGCTTGCAGCATCGGCAGAACTACTTAGAACCTAGATTAGTTAGGACAGGGATGGCGAACCAATGGCACGCGACACAATATTTTGGGCACGTCACTGATCAGTGATCACAAAATTTATTATGCACTACGAAAAGAAGTGTGAAGTGAACGAGCGAACCCGAGTTCTCAAATTTTCTCAGTTCAAAGAATTATCGGAAATACTCAAGTTTATTATTTACCCTGATGTGACGTCATTTGATAAACTGAATTTGTCCCCATTCGATTGGTTGGTAATTGATGAATTCAGTTTGATGATGAATTGATGAATTTCAGTTTATTTCAATATGGATTCAAAAATTTGTTCAAAAAAGATGAGAGTTAGAATTAATTGAAACAGAAAGATTGACAGGTAATATAAGTGAAAATGCTAATAAAATAATTTTGGAAACATGGAATGCGTTAGAAGACACATTTAATTGTTTGAAGAAGCTGGCTCATGCTATTTTAACAATATTTTCATCAACCTATGCCTGCGAGTCATTATTTTCAGAGATAAATAAGATTAAAGAGTCGGTTATTTACCGTTTGACAGATGAGTCCAGTTCAGCATGCATTCTGCTAAAAGTAACATCTTACAACCCTAACATATGTTATTTGTCATCTAACCTGCAACAACAGAAGTCACACTAATTTTACTTTAATTTAAATTACGGGTATAATGCTAAATGTTCCTATTTAGCAGTAGTAAATAAAGAGTTTTTAATTGAAAGTAAGTATTTATTATTTTTGTTTTCCCAATAATCACAAAGTCAAAATTATTTGATGGCACGTCTATGACCTCATTAAACATTTCTTTAGAAAAATGGCACGATGATACGTAAAGGTTCACCATCCCTGAGTTAGGACGTCTGTCCAGTTTAATAATAATTGTAACTTTTGCGATAACTTAATAAATTAAAATTTCTTAATATTGGAAAATAATAGATATAACACTAGGTACCTTGATACTCAGATTTTACTACTTAGCATCGCCCAGGTGGCAACATTTTTATTAGTTTTTATTTGAAATATTTTATGGAAAAGAACAATTTGTTCTTTTTTACATTTTCAATTTGGGAGGCGGGTATGGATATCGCCACCCGGGAAAGCATATACTAGTATTGGACAACCACCACCCCTGCCATAGATCACCCCAATAGTTCGTTACGTTTAGTGGTTTAGCAGGGGTGCCCGGTTTCATGGGATGAGGTTTGTCTAGATCTTGGCGTTGAAAGCTTGCCGGGCCGGAAAGACTGTTTTAGAGAGACCTAACCTAGACCACTCCCGCCGGACTCTCTAGTCTAGACCCATCACCATCAAGAGATGGACTCATACATCCATCACTCCTGGACACACAGACACCCAGATTCCTACCCCTCCTTATATTTTCCTTTCCAGAACTTCCTAAAAAGACGCTCCACACAGCATTCCCTAAGATGACATAGGGCCCGAGGGGAATTATTTTCCTCAAGGCATCCTGTGTGGAGCTAATGTAAAAAAAACTACATAAGAGAGGCTATGAAAATAGCCGATGATATCCGATCGACAAGTGGGCACCTTCAGTGACCATTTCTCCTGCCTTAGGTCTGCTCAGAGCATCCTTTAGAATGGACATTAAATCCAGTTAAATATTCATTGTAAATAAGACGATAATAAAGCCAACTAAACTTGACCTGACAAACCGAAGTATCATTGAAACTCCCGAGAGTCCATCATCCGACACATACTGTTCATCGGGGAGAAAACACCATTTCAATTTGAGAGGCGGGAATGGGTACCGCCGCCCCGGGAACCTTTATCGGATAACCAACACCTCTGCCATAGGTCACCCCAAGTGATTCGCTACGTTTGGTGATTTAGCAGGGGTGCCCGGGTTCACGGGGTGAGGTGTGTCTAGATCTTGAAGAGGATGACCAGGACACACTGAACCCTAGATTCCTACCCACCCCTTAAACCCTTTTCCTTCCCAGAACTCTCCTCTCCTTCCTTTCCTTAAAAAAACCTTCACACAGCATCCTCAAAGATAACATAGGCCCTGAGGGAAATTATTTTCCTTAGAGCCTCCTGTGCGAAGCTCATGTAAAAAAGAAGAAAAAAAACACCACAATTATTTTTTTATTTTTTTTTATTTTTTATATTCTTTATTTTTCCCAAATTTTGCATTTGAAATATACAATATTATGAAGATAATGGGAACCCACTAACCCGCTAACCAACTTGATACTATTTTTTTTAATTGTTAAACTAACGTTTTAGACAAGATTTTTATGCATAGCACAAAGGGTAACAATTATTATAAGCAATAATTATCAGCCTGAAACACTCATCCATATTGCAAAAATCTTCCGAGAAAAAATACATGACGCCAACGGGACTTGAACCCGTGGCCTTCTGATTGCCGGTCAGCTGCTCTCCCAATTGAGCTGTTGCGGCTTATCTTCTACCCGCCAAATGATTCAATATATACTAGTGTTTCATTCAACAATTACTGCTTATTATATTTTTTCCACCTGAAAACAACCAACTTTATTTTTGCGACAGAGACACTGTTAGTGTTAAATCCGTCGCTAGGTGGCGTCGAGACAAATTATGTCTTCATTTATTGGGGAAATACTTAAACTTGTTAAATATTAATTATTATTTTTTTAATTGTTAAACTAACGTTTAAGATAAGATTTTTATGCATAGCACAAAGTTAAAGTTGGTTGTTTTCAGGTGGAAAAAATATAATAAGCAGTAATTGTTGAATGAAACACTAGTATATATTGAATCATTTGGCGGGTATAAGATAAGCCGCCATAGCTCAATTGGGAGAGCAGCTGACCGGCAATCAGAAGGGCACGGGTTCAAGTCCCGTTGGCGTCATGTATTTTTTCTCGGAAGATTTTTTCAATGTGGATGAGTGTTTCAGGCTGATAATTATTGCTTATAATAATTGTTAACTTGATACTAAGTAATAATAAAAAATGTTTATGAAATGTTGGCGTCATTTCAATTTAATACCCCTTAAAAATTACCGCAAATCCCGACGGATGCCGTAGGATTTCTAAATTCTATCCCGCAATCCCGCGGGATTTAAAAAATATGCCGGTTTAGCAAACCTTAGTTAGAAAGTAGTTGAGCCCTTACGCTTCGTCATGTTGGAATTTTGCATAACCACAAAATTTGCTCGCTAAGTGGGTTAAGAGTTAGGCCCGGGAAGGTCTTGCCAAAGTACCAGAAAGCATCGGTTCCTTGGTATTATTTGCAGCCAAGATAAGATTTTATGATCCCGAGACTGCCTAAAAAGTTTTGAACTCAAAATGTTTTCTTAAAATTCAGAAGCATGAAAATTTTTCGCACATATTCGCAAAGAGTATTAAGATAATTTACCATAATACATAAGTAAGTAGGTACAGACATTTGTTGACTACGGCATCCATTATTATATTTTATTATAAAGACAACGACACGTACTACTTAGAGCACCGAACAAAGGACTAAAGGCAGGTATTCTGAGAAGGAAAGACATGTATTTACTTACTGTGATTAATTTTTGGGGTATTATGTCGTTTTGCACTTCCTTTTTCTTTAGCCAACGTTTCAGATAGAGCCACAGTTTCCATCGCCAGAGTAGATTTATTGTGGATTGAGTAGTAGATTGTGGTGCAGTTTATTTTGGGGTATGTTGGGGTATATACAGTGTTGCGCGCGTTAATCTACGAAGGGACGCTTAAGGGTCGGGTATCAAACCGCGCTGACGCTGCAGTTAGGTATTTCTTGTACTTGTAGACAAACACGGCCGCAGCTGACCGGCTGCGTCTGACTAGAGGAGATGTGGGTATACTAGACACTACGGACTTAGGAAATAAAAATACACTTGCCTTCTAAAATTAAAATTTAGTTCCTACTATAATAATGGATACAGCTTAACTAAGAATCATATTGTGGAATAGCGTGGATAGCTCATAGAGACATTTGCGCCTGGGTCAAACTGCCCATTCACTGCAGTTAGGTATTTTTGGTAGTTGCAAACAAGCTCGGCCGCCGCGATCTACTGTGTATTTTGGTTAGATTCAGGCACGGCTGCTCAGCATTTTGATAAAATACGGAATAAAAATACACTTGCTTTGTAAAATTTTAATTTATTTCCAACATAATTGATACAGCTCGACAGACTATAAATCATATTATGCAAGGGCAAGGATACATAGACTTTTTTTAGCCCCTGGACCTTTACAGACGTCTTAGTTTTTGACTCAATGTGACATAGAATCTAATGGTGTTTTGATGTAGAAAAAATTTCTGGTTCATATATGGTTTGTATAATGTTATTAATTTTTTTTATAATTTTACCAGAAAATAATGGGTGTGAATAAGTTACGACAATCAGTTTTTACTCTGTGCCTTAGAAATTAAAAAACAGGTAGTTTTGTTTTTGAAAGTTTATTTATATGCATACAGATTTTTATTAATACCTAGTAAGAAAGAATATATTTTACAATTTATCTTTGATATACATAAAGTAGAACGAAGCACATTTAGAAAAAGACAGTCAAAAATATAAAGAAGTTCAGACAAATTTTTATAAAACAACTAAATGTTTTATTTTTATTTTTATGTACCTTACAAAGTCCCAAGTGTTATCAATCGCCTGGGGCCAGTGATTGGGGTGTGTTGTGAGGCTGAATAAGGTGGGAGGGGAATAATATAGGGGAAGTACCTGGCTATTCAGATTTGGTCACCACACACGGCTAAAGCCATTTCAAGCAACGTTTCAATTCTGAATAGTGGTCTTACACCAGGGCGATACATAAAGTATCTTCCACTCTGTTTTTTTATAGAAGGCTATTGAAAAGTTTTTTTTCTTTGTATAAAACACGCTGTAACTCGTGTTGTGCGTGTTACAGGTAAAATTGCAAATGTTATATGTAAGTTCAAAATAAATTAATTATTACTTACAATTATTATAGTTATTTCACAGCATTATCCAAAAATAACAAAGTTACTATTATATACTTGTTTACTATTATATAATTTTAAAATTGAAAAATGTCCTCCACAACACAGGTGAATTCCTAGCGTGGAGGACATTATACTATACATTTGTAATGTAAACTAATTAATAAAAAAATACAAAACAATGCAGAGTGATAAGTGTTAGCTCCTCATTTATTCATAAGACTGTCATTTTGTAATGACATCATCCTTTCTCCAGGTCTATTATCGATAATTCTAAACATTCACAAAAAGTGTGGTAGATCATTCATTATAGCAAAAAGTTTATATGGAAGGCCATTACTCAGGCCGCTTATGTTTATTTAAAAAACTTACATGTTCACTGATAGTTTCTGTTATAACGACGTCATTTATATTGCTTCTGCTGCTTTTCTAAAAAAACATATAAAATAAATTTATTTGTAATAATACAACCCAGAATTTACCCAACATCGAAATTCATTCGATTTATCAATGGATGTTGTCGTTGTTTTCAATAAAACTTAGTGACAATTTGAACGGAATCGGTAGAGAACTCAAAATGGTCGTCGAAATTATGCATTTTGACATTAAATTCGAGTTCGGTGAACCCCAAACTCCTTAAACCTGATTTTGAACCAAATCGTCAAAGTACTTAAGATATTCAAGATGGATGCCGAAATTTTGCATTTTGACATTAGATCCGAGTTCAGTGCACGTCCAAACGCCCTAATCCTGATTTTGAACCAAATCGGTAGATAACTAAAGAAATTCAAGATGGATGCCGAAATTTTGCATTTGGACATTAGATCCGAGTTCAGTGCTCACCAATACTCCCATATACTGATTTTGAACCAGATCAGTAGAGAACACGAGAAATTCAAGATGGATGCCGAAATGTTGCATTTTGACATTAGATCTGATTTCAGTGCACTTCTAAACGCCCGAATCCTGATATTGAACCAAATAGATAACTAGAGAAATTCAAGATGGATGCCGAAATGTTGCATTTTGACATTAGATCCGAGTTCAGTGCACGTCCAAACGCCCTAATCCTGATTTTGAACCAAATAGGTAGATAACTAGTGAAATTCAAGATGGATGCCGAAATGTTGCATTTGGACATTAGATCCGAGTTCAGTGCTCGCCAATACTCCCCAATACTGATTTTGAACCAGATCGGTAGAGAACACGAGAAATTCAAGATGGATGCCGAAATTTTGCATTTTGACATTAGATCCGAGTTCAGTGCACTTCTAAACGCCCGAATTCTGATATTGAACCAAATCGGTAGATAACTACAGAGAAATTCAAGATGGATGCCGAAATTTTTAGAAGTCAAAAAGCAAAATGACTTCAGTCCACCTTAAAACTACCTTTGATAGAAATCAGTAAAAAAAAAAAAAAAATGACATTATTACCTTATTCTCCTTTTCTTCCAGTGGGAGGGTCTATTTTTTATGGCACGGTAAGCAAGAATTCCTTTATTTTTACCCATTTTGAAGGTACCTGAAGTTTAAAAATAAAAATAAAGTCTGTAAAACTGTAAATCAAGTTAAAAATAATTTATTAGATATATTTTATTTCTACTTACCCGGTTACTGTAACACCTATCTCCTCAATGATTCCTTCAAAAATCGAATAAACAGCGAACAAAATTGCTGCGAAAAAAATATGCGTGGTCCCACCTTGACCGCTCTCTCACGACTGAATGAATTCTGTGAAATTCAACCGTTATATAAGACATCGCGCGGCGTATTATTTTGCCATACATTTTTGTATGGCGGAGAATAGTTGAAAAATTCAGAAAGTTTAGGCGAATTACAATAAAAATCTAGATACACTGAAGCACTTTTAATTTAATAGCATGTTTTAACATAATGTTTACTCTGAGATTACGGAAGGATTTTTGGTAAAAATGTTTACAACAGGTTCAGGAGAGATAATCGCGAAGGCCTTTTTCAACGTTTTAACTAAAGTTGCAGTATGTATAACTTATAGAATTTGTAAGATTACAGTAAAAAAAATTTAATCACTAGTAACTTTACACATTTTTCTAACTACCCGTATATAATTTTCTAGTATTGCTGCTACAAGACGCGGATGCTACTGCTAATGCGGAGCGATGTTTTCCAAACCCGACCCTTAAGGCGGTACACGACCCTAATAATTATAATTTTTGTTTGCTCAAAACACACATTTTAATAATTTCCGGCAAATTCGTAACTCTAATAACTTTTTTATTCTAACAGAACACTGGGGATGTAAGTTCTTTGTATTTATGACTAATAAAAACAATACCTTACCATTAATATATTTTACTTAGAACGATTTTAAAACTTTATAACCCGTTTTTCAACTATAACGTTAGCGGTAAGCAGCAGATTTTATTTTTCTAGACGACGAATTAATGACTTCAGGAGTGAGACATGGAGACGCATTTTAAATATTTCTAACACGTTCTTCAGAATTTATTAAAATGAACGCGGCGGAAAGGTTGAATCTCTAGGCCTGCTAGTGTGAATTCGACCATACATTCGTCCAAAACGCCGTGCCGCGGGCGCATATTTGTTTACACGCATTCTTCACTTATGTCGTTAAGGTTCTGAATATATTTTAGGGTATATTGTCGTCTTCCAGTACTTGACGGTTACACCAAAACTATACGCCGAAAACTATATTAATTTAACAAACTTTTTTACTGAAATATCAGCCGTTGTCTAAAGATGGAGATTTCCTTATTTTATTTACAATTTTAAAAAATATGTCTTCACTACTCAATGCGAATTCCGATTATGGTCAATATATATTTAACATGAGATATCAAAGTTTTTTTCATTTCGTATGACATGACAATTTGATTGCATGCCAACTCAAAATCAACTAATCTCAACACCTCTTTGAAAAGTCATTAAAAGTTTGGAAAAAAAATTAAAAGCTAGCCAATGACCTAATCTAACCTAACGAAACATATTTAACAAATTTTAAATATATTTTTTCAACACGTCTAATAAATTTTCAAATGCGGTGTTAAGCTGAGTTCATTCTGAGAGGTCCGTTCACCGGTAGTTTAAAATCGTTCTTTGTGGACAGTGTGCGCGGGAGAAAATATCGCTACGAACATAAATACAGTAAAAATATATATAGTTAGTTATATGTGTTGAATTTGTGTGAGTGTGTGTGGTTGAATATGGTATTTTTATAGTGGAAAAATAATGATAATGTTGGCATTTAAATTTATGCGTATAATAACTATATGCATGTCGTAATCTCTGTCCGCATTGAATAGGTTGAAAAATGGCAAAAATAATAACTTCTAATGGCTATTTTATCGCGAATCATTAGGTCTCCGTTTAGCAATTACTTTGCCCTATTAAATCGCAGCCCAATTTGCAGCTTTTCCTCCCTTTTCATTATCGCTATCCGATTTGTAATCATACTGATTATTAATTGAACACCTAACGGTTAAATTAAATCGGCGCGAATTCATGGCAGTGATAATTTTTCCTGATTATGACAAATAAATGCCTTAAAAATTTTGACGGTGGGAGAATTTCACAAAATAAATATACGTAATTTATTTTTATCAAAATACGAATGGGGTTGATTTTTGAGTCAATATGTAAGTTCTTACTGATAATAACATAGGATGTTTTATTCCAGCATAATTTTGACTTCAAACATAGATTCTCCTCTTTTTACGCAATCAATAAACACCTAAAACATTAACCCCTTGAGCCTCGACCATATTTTGTCAGAGGGTCAAAATATTTCCGCTTTACAATAAAATCTAAATTACTAAAAACTGTTTTTGAAAGGCGATAAAAATTCTGTTTCAAATTTTATAAATTGAAAAAAACCTAATTTTTTAAATATAAAAAATTTGCTGGCAAATCTGAAAAAGTTTTTAAAATGACTCACCTTTCGTTTTTTCTAACTATCATTACTAACGAAAAAATACAAAAGCACATACACATTTTACATTATCATAATATGTATTATTATATGTAAAAAAAATTGATAAAAAATTCAAATTGCGATCTGAAAGTTAGGTTTTACAAAGATAAACATTTTGCTTTTATATTTGAACTAGCTGGTTCGCGGCATGCGTTGCTGTGCCATTTAATAAAGAAATTGTTTCTCCCTGCGTTCCATTCGTCCCGTTCCCCTTCCGCATCCCCTTCCTCTCCCGCGTCCCTTTCCCCTCCCACGTTCCCACTCCGCGTCCTCCACCTTCCCTCTCCCCACTCCACTCCCCACCCTGCTACCGTCCGCGAACCCCTCTCCCCAGTTCCCCTCCTCCTCCTCCAGCAGTTTTACACAAACCTTTTCTTGACAATAACGAACAAAAAAAAGAAATATCCAATTTGGTACAGTCGTTCGTATTTTTCCTTTTACGATCTATCTATATAAATAAAAATGATTCGCCGAAACGTATCTATGCGCATAACTTCTGAACGCAAAATGTTTATCTTTGTTGTTTATTTAATCATATCAAATCCTCTAATACATAAAACGGGAGCTGGCAATCCTATAATGCACATCAGATGCTTTGCATTTGCATTTATTAAGGGCTACCCTACAAAAATTTATTTGGAAAAATTCTCATCAAACACAATTACAACCCAAAATCTGAACGGTAACTTACATCCATGACAAATGAGTAAGCCGTCTTTACCAGAGTCATTAATTCAACCCTGTAAATGTACTGCAAATTGTCGTACAATGTCTTGCAGTTGCAAAAAATCTGAATTATTTTGTATTTCTCTTTGTAAATGTATCAATAACGAATGTCGAAATAAAAGTGAGTAATTGTTTGCCCACTTTACGTATAGTTCTGTTTAATTTCGCTGTTTATATATATATATATGTATATGTATACCTTTTTTTAAATGAATAAATATGATTTTATTGCTTTTATTTTCATTTTCTTTTTCATTCAAAAATCCATCCTCACTTTTACCATTAGAGAAAATATAAATTATAACTGACATAATCATTAAAACGATTAAATATCATGTACTCAATAATTTCCTTTACAAATAAGAGTAGAGGGGGTAAAGAAAAGGACCAAAAAATTAACCGGCAAGATCCACATTATTCATTTTCAACCCTTTTTTAACTCAAATCCATTGATGGGAGTCGGTCCTCACATTTTGCATACTCAACTACCTCTAGCGCCTGCACTTGGCGCATGGGCGAAGAGGGAGTGTGAAGGGAGAAGGAAGGGACCCTGAAACCTAGTGGCAAGATGTGTTTTGTTATTATTTGGGGTCTCAGGTATAAGAATCCGGTCATAGTTGCCGGTCCTCACATTTTGCATACTCAACTACCTCTAGCGCCTGCACTTGGCGTATGGGCGAAGAGGGGGTGTGAAGGGAGAGGGAAGAGACCATGAAACCTAGTGGCAAGATGTGTTTTGTTATTATTTGGGGTCTCAGGTATAAGAATCCGGTCATAGTTGCCGGTCCTCACATTTTGCATACTCAACTACCTCTAGCGCCTGCACTTGGCGTATGGGCGAAGAGGGGGTGTGAAGGGAGAGGGAAGAGACCATGAAACCTAGTGGCAAGATGTGTTTTGTTATTATTTGGGGTCTCAGGTATAAGAATCCGGTCATAGTTGCCGGTCCTCACATTTTGCATACTCAACTACCTCTAGCGCCTGCACTTGGCGTATGGGCGAAGAGGGGGTGTGAAGGGAGAGGGAAGAGACCATGAAACCTAGTGGCAAGATGTGTTTTGTTATTATTTGGGGTCTCAGGTATAAGAATCCGGTCATAGTTGCCGGTCCTCACATTTTGCATACTCTGCATAGCGCCTGCACTATTTGGAGGGGTAACATACGTTCACCGTTTGTCTCATTTTTGACTATTGACATATAGTGTGTAAGATAGAGGGGCAGCATTATATGTTTAAGAACAAAAGCAAAACAATCAGCGCATTGACATTTGACGTTTTTGAATTTTTGGAATTCACTCACAACTCAATATTATATTTGTCACAATATTGATGCATCTCTTTTGAAAGATGAGAATTCGTTCCATACAAAATATATGAGAAAAAGAATTCTCTTCATATTTATTTTTTTCGTGAATTTTTCCAATGTTTTAATAGCTATTCTGCTATTCGGGGCAGAGACAAATCGAATAAATCAAAGATCATAAAAATCGGACCAGCCCTTCTTAAGTTAAAAATAGTCTAACGAACTCGACTTTGTTTTATGTGTTAAGATATAAAGCGTGTTTTTTTCTCGTTCTAACACCGTTTAAACCACATTTCTCAATATGGTATTATGGGAGACAGCCCGATTTCTATGTGAACTTTATGTGTTGTTCTGAAAAGCGAGCAAATTAGTCTGACGGGTTAAATCCTTACAAATTTGAAATTTCGTGTTTCTATTACGAATCCAAAAAATAATAATAACAATTTTTTCCTGAACATGAATCACGTAATGCATCAATGCATGGGTGTTTTCGATTTGCTATCCCAAATACACTGCAAGCAACAGATGTCTTTTAAATCTTCACATGTAGCAAACACTTTGTGGGAGTACATAATTATGAGGGAGCAGAACGCGTCGGTAGAGACGGGGCGAGAAATAAAAGGCGTCATTCGATGTATGAGTCAGTCGTTTATTTGGCTACGCGTAGCGAGGGTCGGTGAAGTGGTAACATGATGTAATGCGGAGTGCCGTAGATGAAATGCTGCAGGCGCACGGAGGTGATGGAGATGGTGTGGTGAAGGTCAGCGAGTTGCTCAACACCTTGGCGGTGGAGATGACCTATCTTCCAGGCCGTTGCTCGACGCTTTGTCTGAGTGGCTCGGTGAGCTGAGCCACCAGCAGGTAGTCCTGGCGAGGCGGAGCGTGTTTCCATGGCAGCGAAGCACGGTGCGCTTCGGGGTGCCATGAAATGGTGAGCTGATCCCTGGACTGAAGATGACGCAAGCCTTGTAAGTCGCGGGATGTAGCTGTTCTGCGGAGCTGAAGGCACGATGGGCCTTATAGCTGAGACGTGGTGATGGACCTCGCGGAAGCTGCCCTAGATGCGTAGAGATGCCATGCAGGAGCACTTGTGCGGAGATCTGTTACATGTTGATTTGTTGACCGACTAGTGGTCTGGGACTGACTGAGCGAGTGCCGAGTTGAGTCGCTTTATATACCAGCGCGACCGGTGGAGTAATGTTCCATTCGCCGGCAATGTGTACACTAGAAGGTACTCGAACATACCCGGTGCTGAATATTCAGGCGGCTTATAAACTCTAGACCTTTCTAGGCGGTGGCGAAATTATTAATTATCGGCGGCAGGCGAGCAAAGTACATCGTGCCGGCATAGGTAGGAATGTACATAGGTGAGTAGCTTGCCAGCGCGCGCGAATATCAGATCTTTCTTGTGCGTTCTTTCGATAGCGAAAAGATAATGATGTGTCGCCACAATTATAATAAATACAATTAAATAACTTTGTTTCAATTCCACTTTATTAAAGATGTCTTTTATTAAGTTTCGATGATCTCGAGCAAAACGTCTATTATTAGTATCTAATATTATTATTATTATTATTATCTAAGGTTTTTTTGTCCTGATTAGATTAATGATTTTCAATTGCATATTTATGTTTCGGAATCTAATTCCTATCCACGGAAAAGCTTCTAGAAGATGCTGTATTGGCTAAAGTGTTTTGAAATACCTACTTATGCATCCAAAACTGCTACGAATTACATCTTCTGATTTACTTGTAATGGTCTGTATACCTAAACTAAAAACGAAACGAAACGAAATGAATTGGGTGATTGTGTGTGTGGGAAAAAACAAGGTATGCAAGGAAAAAGGAGTAACCCTTCACTTATCACTGAATCTCTGCGAAGGAGCACGTGACACAATACCGTTATTATACAGTTGTACAGTACCTACCTATAGGTAGGTAATTATCGCCACAATCAAACGAATGAGTACAAAACTATATTTCATACGTCAAATGTATTATTTTTCATTAAAATTAGATTGTTTACGTGATAAAAATATCAACAACTTGCTTCCAAGGTTGTCACAAATTTTCTTGTATTATCGAAAAAATTAACTCACATTTTCACTATTTTTCTTGCCATTGTTCCAACTTTCAAACACTTTTCCAGCAAGGTGACTTTTAGGTAAAGGTAGAGGAACCGGATAACTGACATCCCGGTAGGAACTACGCATATTCTAATTTCAAAACCAAACAACTATCATACATATTACATATTTATCAATTTTATCATCCAAATTTAAATCAGTAGGTAAGTACCTCCCATGGAAATAAGAAGTTAACTTCCACGATAGGTACCCATAAACTAACGGCATGAACCTGAAATGTCCATGGTACCACCAATAAAATAAAACATGGGCATCAATCATGTCACGGCATATTACTGCCCTCTATTATTTTCCCAACGAACGAAATTCATGCTCATCATTGTACTTTATTTTCAACTTTCATCCTTATAACCACCGAAAAGCTTTTCCGTGAAACGGCTAGATGGCGTTGTTCGCATATTATTTTACTCCCTCTTTTTGAAGATTGCGTAAAAAATGTAAACCTGTGTTGTTGTCCGCACTAATCCCTTATAAAACTTCATAATTTCAATTATCTTTCTTTTTTAAATGGTGATTTATGATCTTTATAATAATTTTTTGACCTTGATGATCTTAAGTTAATCATATAAAATGCATTGACTGTTTTGTGAAATAATATCCAAGCAATAATAATTTATTTCCTTTTGTATTTTCCTGAAAATGTACATTATCGTATGGATAATCTGGCTAGAGTGTTTATCCACACGATAACGAATATAATAAATACTCCAACAGGTAAAAAAAACTCGGCTCACTTTTCATTTAAAAATATACATATAGCCACTATTCATAGTTTCAAGTACCGAATAGTAATCAGACTTCTTAAATAAATAAATGGTGTTTAATTGATCGAAAACTTACGTTATCGTATGGATATAATCTATGAGGAGGATGGTGAAATACCCCTCTAAACCTCATTGGATTTGAACGTGAACATATACCTAAAACAAGTTCCTTCATTATTATTGTTAATCCCGAAGCATTCGCGTCTAACATTTCCGTATTTCGTCATTCGGTTCACAGTTTCTTCTTCTGTTTAGACGCAGCACAGCATAATGAAATAACACTGTACGTGAAAAAATTGCCTTCGATAGGATTTTCCACTATGAAACTACAAATTTTGAATTAAAAATTTGTTAAGATAAAATAATTAACTTCTATACTTTGTATCCTACTGAAAAAACGTTTGATTCTGAAATATTAAGTATTTATTTAAATACAATAGAGTTTTAAGAAAAGTTAAAGTTACACCAATATTAAATACAAATTATTAACATGTTTCAATGCCAATGGTAAACATAATTATTTTATCTAATAAAAGTAAAATGTTTTCATTCACATAAATTATTTATTTGACTTTTCGATTTTATTAAAACCGTTTTTTTCCGATATAAAACTTATTACAATTGTTTTTCAATTGTGTTTTTTGTGAATACAGCACAAAGATTACTTGTCGGAATTGTGTATTCTATAAAATTCCAATTCTCGACAGTCAACCCTCAGGTCAGCAGCAACATCAGCTATCGGAAGGTTAAAGGAACCAAAGCGCACACCAGATACTAAATTCGGTGAGCGTGCTTTCGGAGTGTCAGGATCTAAAGCCTGGAATGGACTGCCACATGCCACATGATTTGAACACAATCTCAGCGGAATTTAGAGCTAAACTTAAAACTCACCTTTTCAGACAGTTGTATAGGTACATAAAGTCAAACGACGTCCGGCGACATTGTAAATAACTAATTGTGTAAAAATGTAAGAAATTCTTTTTTGTAAGATTTTGAAAAGGTCATTTCAAAAAAATTCGCTAGCCCTAAAGAGTCATAAATTTTCCAGTTTTTCAAAATAAATATCAACTCTACTTTTGCCAATAATCTTCTCATTAATGTAATACCAACCAACAGTGAAGGGAGTAGCAAATGTAAAATCTTGCAATACCCAGTTTTTTAAATATAATGCCCTCTTTTTTAAATATATCTTCTCCGAGAATAAACCAACTAACTAAACCATCGCGAGGACGGACCGCCAAACAACTCAGTCTCGGCGCACACTCCTTGCCTCATTCGCATTCATACATCGTCCCATACAAGCTCTTCTATTATTCTGACTCTTGACATGACCCGAATCAAGTATCTCTTTCACTTGATCGTGCCACGTCTTTCTCGGGCGTGCCCGACTTCTTCTACCGTTCACATTTGCGTCATATATTCTCCTTACACTCCTTTCCTCGTTCATTCGCTCCACTTGCCCAAACCATCGGAGCGTTCCTTTCTTAATCTTACTCATTAGGCTTACATCAGCCTTGCATTCTTTGCAGATCTCCACGTTTGTCATACGATCATACATGGTTTTACCACACATACGCCTCAGGGATCTCATTTCTACAGCGTTCACTCTACTTTCATCATTCCTCTGCCACTTCCATGCCTCACTGCCATACATCAGGGTAGGTACTTTGCTTCGCTGCTTTGGTCATTTTTTTTAATGGCGCCAACGGCGTTCAGTCCTCCATTAATAGAGTTACCTGCATTCATTCTTCTTTCAATATCTCTATCAGTCTTCCCATTTCTCAAGAATAAACTTTCAAATTAAAGTGAATTTATCTGAAGTGACTTGCCAGGTAAGTATGTATGTAAGGTAAGTATGTTTTATGTAGATATCTACTAGTAAAAAATAATACAATTAAATAGAGCCAAATTAATTGAACAGCGCCCCTTGAGGTGATTTTTCAAAGGGGAAGAAGATGGGGAAAGGGATGGTGGGGAAGTTCCTGGCTATCCAGATCTGGTCAACAAATACGGCTAATGCCATTTCAAGCAACGTTTAGTTTTGAATTAGGTCTTACAGCTTACAGCAGTGTCTTCCACTCTTTGTCGCAAATATACCTAGTATTATTTTAAATGATTAAATTGTGAAATTCAAATTTGCGCATGCCGGGATTTGAACCCACGACTAGTCGAGAATCTTGACCACGGAGGCCGTCAAATTAGCCATGTAATTTCAGGTGGATGCGTAATTCTTCTTGGAAAATTTCCTCCATTTGTACTTTATTTCATCTGTAACTTCCCCTTGCTTAATATTATCCTGACATCAATAATTTAATGAGTCATCAATGGCATCACTTTTACTAGTACGGCCAAAGCAATGTTTAGGTTTCTAAAAAGCCTTTTTTTGTTCCATGCATGTTGGGACTGCCGTCAAAGCTAAAAGGTAGCTAGGTATTTGCAAAAGTCAAATTCTGACTTACTTTTAATAAGTGAAGGCTCTCGTATATCAAAATGTGACTTTGTCCAATTCCTAGCTGCATTTTTACTTACTACGGCAGTATACATAATAGTTATAGTCTGAATAAAAGATAATTTATATTTTTGGTATTTTTATTTATTTAAAACTTGAAAGCATTTTACACGACACGTACACACAACCTAAAACATACAACTTACGTATTCAATCATAATCAAACCGAGATGTGCTTACAATATAATGTGTGCTGATATTTGGGTTGATCGGAAAAACCAAAATAACATATTTTATTTCATTTGGGAGACCGAAAGGCTAACAATTTTATAATTACTAAAACACAAAATGAAAATAAATGTTGAATGAAAGTAAATTTTAATCTCTTCTTACAATAAAGTATTATTGATTTTAATTTCGGCAATTAGGGGTTGAATTAATATCTAAAAGAACATCAAACCAAATAATCAACTTACGTTTTAAATATCATAAAAATATTTTTGTTTATAATATATCTATCGTAAATCTAAAATTAAAATAAATTTATTCTGAGTATTTACAATATTTGTACAATTTGATTTTGTATTTTGTTTTGATTTTTTTTTCAATGACAATAATCTTTTTAACAAGACAAACAGAACGTAACAGGACAAAATAAAACAAAACGTAACAGGACAAAACAAAACAGAACGGAACAAGTTAAAAACAAAACAATAAACATAACAATCGAAACAACAATGTTAAGTATTTTAATTGATACATTAATAATAACGTTATCAGATACTTAACACTGTTGCCTTACCCACATAACACTCAATAACAACACATTGAACAACACAACAAAACATTGTTATTATAATCTTATTGTCATATTTTACATGAGCTGATTACCAAAATAATTGTTTTGTACCAAAAATTTACGAAACAGTAAGCAATATTAGTTACATTTATTAAATCTATTCTTTTTTGTGTGTTTTGATCGACAAATTGTGTGAATATTTATTGATCTATTATAACTATTTATTAATAACAGATCTGCCAGCTCATATAATATATAAAGGTGTATTATAATATTACAATTAAACAATTACTTAAGGCTAACATCCTCTTCATCGTAACAGGTACTTTTATGTGTTATTATAATTAAGGCACTATATAAATCAGAATGAATATTATGGATAAGATATTTACTTCTAATCAATAAAACGTTAACATTAGAATTGCTTAGAAGACAATATCCAGGAATAAAGGTGATAAATGTAATAAAAGTGTGTTGGGGATCAAAAAATGTGATCAATAGTTATTAGTGAGAAAGAGCTAACTTCTTTTCAGATAACAAATAGAACAATAGATTAAGAGATTCAATCACGCTTATTCGGATGAGATTCAATTTTGAAGTAGATTTTTAGATTACTAGGAGTATTATATCAAAAAAAACTATAGATAGTTTAAAAACATGTTGTAAAAAGTGAATTCACTTTCTTTATTATTCGAGTATGTGTAGAGAAGATGTTACTATGAACAATTTCAGAATGGGTAAAGAAAATTATTTTAACACTTTTGAATTAAAAAGAGATTGTGATTCAAAGAACAACATAACATTAAGGTTTTAAATATCGTATTTAAAACAGAAAATAGGCCTGTTTCTTGTAATAACGAAAATTGATTCAAGAGGCAACAATTGAAACGTAACAGAAAACACGATAACAACGAAAAACAACAATATGATCAAACTCAACGATGTTTAACACGAAATCAACAATTTACAGAAAATCAACGATGTTCAACAATAAATCAACGATGTTCAACAGTAAATCAACGACATTTAACAGTAAATCAACGATGTTCAACAGTAAATCAACGACATTTAACAGTATCAACAATATTTTACGGTAAATCAATGAAATTCAACAGTAAATCAACGGTTTTAACGGAAAATCAACGAAGTTTAACGAAAAATCAACGAAAACTCATCGAAACTTAATGGAAAATCAACAATATTTAAAGAAAATTCAACAATAAGTCCACGAAATATCACTTAACCGTTATGAAAAATTAATAAGGTGATAGCCAAAAAATCAAGAAATTAAAGATAAGTTCAGAAATTAAAATGATAGGTACAGATTATTGGTGACATTAAAAATGGAAAAATAACAAAAAACAATGATTAACGAAAAATCAACAAAATAACTCAACAAAATAACTCAACAAAAATGTAGCATTACAAAAATTTAACGTACTAGCTACATTCAACATATCAAACTTCACGGATTTCACAAAAGAATTTTAAATAATATCAGGTTTTAATTTTTTTTTTTTAAGTTAAATTGTTAACGAAAACCTATTTCTTACATTTAGCGACACCTACTCTTCAAGAAAATAAATGGATACTAAAGAAACAATACAGTTATAACAGGTGAAATATATTAAACGGAGAACAAAAAAAATAGATAACTAAAATAAAAAACGTAACGAA
The DNA here is from genome assembly GCA_929108145.2 of Limnephilus rhombicus. Classification (NCBI taxonomy): domain Eukaryota; kingdom Metazoa; phylum Arthropoda; class Insecta; order Trichoptera; family Limnephilidae; genus Limnephilus; species Limnephilus rhombicus. The sequence continues at coordinate 41,969,522 of OV815278.1, forward strand.
ATAAAAACAAACAAAACAAAACAAAACGACTGTAACAAAAAACAACGGGAATTTAAAAAGAAAACTCAACAAATAGATGAAAATTAACCAATTGAAACCAAACTGTAACAATGTTGAGAAACGGAAAACAATTTTTAAGAAAATGAAAAATTAACAATATGTGTAAAATTTAACCACGTATAACCGAAAATCAACGATGAACCAACGGCATCATATTAACAGAAACAGCACAAAACACGAACGGTTGCAACACATTTAAAGAAACTAACAAAAAACAGGAAATTTAAACGGAAACTCAACAAAATTTTCAGAACAAAAAATCAACAACTTGTTTGTGAAATTTAAATATTTTTAACTGAAAATAATCAATGAACCAACAAAGTCGTATTTACCAAGGCAACAAGAAACCACATAATGTGGAAAGTAATTTAAAGAAACCGTAAAAACGAAAAACTTTTAACGAAAAAAAAATTTCAGAATATAAAAATCAATGATGTATTTGTGAAATGTAACTGAATATCAACAAGAAACAAAAAAGTATTTTAACAATAACAATAACAACAAAGCAAGAATTGTAACAAGAAATTATTTAGAGCAGTTGAATTGCAACTTCAATCAAGTGTTGCATTTTAAAAGATTGTGATTTATTCTCGATTCTGATTTTACTTTCGAAATTATTAAAAAACACAAAAAATATATATACCTATATAGTATTATAAGATTAATTATTTCGTTAAATAATGAAATTGCAAAAGTGCATGCAATTTAAAATAAACAGTAATTTGTTTTTGAACCGCTGTCTTTTTTCAGGTATATTTGTAAAATAAACAGATTGGTGCAAAAACAAACCAAACAATTTATGAAAGTACGGTGTGGACTGAGCAATTAATTTTTTTACAGTTATTATTATAAAGAACCATCAAAGATGGATGTTATGAAAATGTCTGATGTGGGGCGATATAAGAGAAAATATTGGATAACCGATTAAAAAATGTGATCATATTTTTTTATAACATATATGTATACTTAAATTGAAGCGAGAAGGATTATTATTGTTTCAGAAAACTGATTTCAAGTTTAAAAAAACTGAGCTGAATGCAAACATTTTCATAACAAATAAAAATAATCGATTTTTTTTTTGGAAAAAATAACAGTAAAAACCCTAAAATTTATATTGGTACATTTATTTCCGGGAGTATTATTAATTAAATTATTATACTATTACTTAAAAAAACACTATTTTATTTAAATTAGGAAAAAATTAATTAATGGACTAATGATATTTTAAAATGTAAACTACAAGGCACATCGAATGCATCGTAAGGCACTATACTGTAATTGAGCAAGAATCCGTAATTTAAAAATAGTTCTAAAAGGGGAGAAAAAATCTATGAAAAATACTCGTATTATGATGACGTTAATTTTACTATTGTCTATCGCGATTGTAATGCTACTGTTTCCTAAAGCTAATCAAACGTTGAAAAAACCTAATTCTATGAAAAACTCTAAAACTAATATCGTTAAAAAATTATGAAAAAACACAAAACCGAATCCCTACATTAAAATTTATTGAATATGAACGAAATATTAAAACTATTCATACCGAAAAGACACACAACTATTATTAAAAATATGTAAAACTCACACTTATCGAAAACGAAGACAATACTTTACAAAGAAACTGATTAAAAGAGACAGTATGTACTTAACAAAATCTAGATCGAATTGATTAAAAAAAATCTTTAACACTACATGAATAACAGCCAGATTGAAAACTTAACAACAATAACAAATACGCATTATTAACAATTAACATTCTTCATATTGTAAAAGCTTACCAGGAGTGTAATGATTTTCTTTGTCCAGTAAATAATGTCAATGATGATGCTTGAGTTTTGATAAAAAGCTCAACTTGTTTTGATAAAAGTTCCAATTGAAAGCAGGAAATCCAAACGATGTGCATCAAATATCCTCCAACAGATGAAAGGGGTAGATGTCGGGTTGTCCCATAAGATGACAGGCCACGTGCGATGATTGTCGTACAAATTCTATTTCTTCTTCTCATTTTCGATGTAATCATATTGCTTTTGTAATCCATTCATGTGAATTTATTCCAGATATTTATTTTTAATGGCGATGAACCTTACCAATTTGATTAAAATATTGTGTGCGTGAATTACTTTTTCGGGTTCGAGGCGAGTATTTAGTTTAGATATGTAACATTAATATCATAATCTTCTATGGCAAATTTTGTTATCCTTTTTCTTTTTTTGTACGTTGATTTGTTGAGGAACATTATTCATGTTGTTTTTATTTGTTTTTCGTGTTTTCTGTCAGAAATTTGACATTGCATATTGCTATAGTAATCGTTTGCCATTTTCTGTTGTTTTCTTTCTGAAATAACTTAGAATTTAAATAACTCTAGGACTTCTTTGAGGATTTTTTACACGGTCTGTTATTTAGTATCTCAATCTTGTCAACAGCCATAAATTTATTTTCTTCAAATGTGTTATTTCCGGACAGAAATCTGAAAAATAAAAAAAATATATTATTAGCTTTCAAACAAAATTTAAGGATTTGATTACCAATATAAAATTTTATACAAAATAACAATTTGTCATAATCTAGATTGTTAATGTTTTTAATTTCATAAATAAAGTTTTTTTAGTAAATTATTTATAATCAATTAAATTAAATTTTAGCATTAAGATACAAACAATCACCTATAATTTTCAATCAAGAGATATAAAATAATATTAAAATAAACGGATTTACGAGATATTTTTTAAATTTAAAAATACGATTTATATTCGATTCTTACCTTAGAATTTCCAATTTTCCTTTCGAAGAATGTGAAGGCACTTTTAAATTAATATCACCACTTTATAAATAAAAGCTAAATTCTTATAACTGTTCGGGCATTCCACCATAAAGGCAGAAGCCCGATAAAGCCCTTTCGAAGCTCTCGACTCCAATCTCGGTTCACTTATGACTCCGAACTACGTAATACGGGCTTTTATATGCTATCCCTGCCCCCCCCCCTCGAGGTGAATTCGAAATCCGTTCCGGAACCCCCGTATTTAAATTACAGTTCCCTTTGTGAAGCAACCGGTACCTTGGACCCTAATGTCGAAAGGAACAATACTCATAATAATACCTTTGCGATTTCTTAGGCTTTAGACTTACTTGACAGGGGTTGAAGATTTCTAGTTCAAACGAAAATAAATTTAGGGGTGAGATTTGCCGTGAGAAAATTGCGCAGTATTTATGAATAGTTCTTAATCGTGTAGGCTTTATGGATATATGCACCCGTTTTTAATTTATTAGTAAGGTTTGGAGGTAGTTTATTTATTTGCTATAATTGTGAATTTGATATATGAATGTGGAAATGTGAAATTTTATGTTTAAAGCGTGCCAAGGTAAAGTTTTATCAGATTTTTTATTGATATCGAATATATCTGTCAAATTAAAAGTTTTCGCATGATAAAATCTATCCATTTTGGAATTATTAGAGGGAAGCAAATAAAATAATATAAAAACTTCTTCAAACTTTTGATGAAATGAAAACAAATAACTTTGTAAAACACCATGATTAATCGAATAGTGGTGATTTAATATTGGTGTTTTGCAAAGTTAATTGTTTTCATTTTATTAAATTTAAAAAATGAGTGTGGAAAAAACGCAAATAATGCAAGGCTGATGTAAGCGTAATGATAAGATTAAGAAAGGGATGCCTGCGTAAGGAGAATACATGACGCAAATCTGAATGGCAGAAGAAGTGGGGGACGCCCGAGGAATACATGGCACAATCAAGTGAATCAGATACTTGGTCAGGCCACGTCAAGAGTCAGAATAATAGAAGAGTATGTATGAGACGATGAATTCTTCTTCTTCTTTCGTATGGTGGGGGGTCAGAGGGGGACATCTAGGTCTGCGAGCCAGTCTAGGGCCTCAGGCGTTGCCCTGTGGACCTCATCAATCCCGCCGGGGAATGAATGGAGCGGGCATTCGTTGACCACATGTTCGGTGGTCTGCACCGCACCGCATTCACACGTCGCCGACTCTTTAAGGCCCCAACTATGCATCATGTGAGCACAACGGCTATGGGAGCACCTTATCCTATTGATGGCAGTCCAGAGTTTGCGAGGCAATGAGAACCCAAGCTGTCTCTCAGTGGGATCTTGCACGAGATGGGCGTTTTTGACGTTGGCTGATTGCCACTCAAGCTTCCACCTATCTTCTGGGGTGAGAGGTGTTCGAAGGAGTCTTTCTACTTCCATCCAGAAGGGTTTTCGAGACTTTAAGCGGCATGCCGGGTGAGAAACGACATCATCGTGCAAGGGTATTTCGCTTTTTTTGCAGCGCCTTCTTGTATTCCCTCAGTGTTGCAATCTCTCGCCTGATATTTGGCGGGGTTATATTTGCAAGTACGGGGAGCCAAGGAAGAGGAGTCGATTTTAAGGTTCCGCTGATGGTTAGCATTGTGGCATTAAGCTGAACGTCGACCATGGAAGTGTGGGCGCTTCTGGCCCATACTGGAGCACAGTATTCAGCTGCTGAGAAAACCAGGGCAATGGATGCCGTTCTGAGCGTGTTGGTGTCGCATCCCCAGCTAGTACCAGCCAGCTTATTGACTAAGTTTAGTATTGTCCTGGTTTTTTTGCCCACTGTTTCCATGTGTTTCCGGTAATTCAGGCTCCTGTCCAAAGTTACTCCAAGATAGCGGGGATGGGGGTCATGGTAAATATTTTTTCCATCAAACTGAACGATGACGATGAATGAATGACATTTATGAACGAAATATATATGAATATCAATGAGGCAAGGAGTGTGTCCCAAGACCGAGTTTGACCTTCCGTCCTATCTACTTCCTGTTTTATATTATATTTTAGTTTTAAAGTTCTTGTTTTACCTTGTTCTACAATAGCACCGTTATTGTCCTGTGCTATAACAGCACTGTTATTGTATAATTTTTTCTCTTGCCATTGCTTTGTATATATTGTATATTCTTTATGTCGTATTTTTTTATCAATCGAAGAAGTAAATAAACCAAACAAAATTTTTTCGTTATTTATGTTTCGTGAGTAATAATTCAAAATTCGTTCCAGAAATCTCGGCGCGTATGTAACTAACCCCCTGAAAAGATAATTTGATAGGTATGAAAGACGCAATACACAATAATCCTTGCGCAAGTTATAAAGAGGGTTGGGAGTATTAATCCTGAATATCGAACAAGGTGTGTACTTCTTGGTGGGTACCGTGGGATCTGCGTTCTCCATCCCTCGCCCTCCCCGAACCCGGCTATCCAACACTATCCATGGGAATCCGCTGCGCGAGGAGGGTGCTCTAGGCTCACCTCAGTGCCCAGGTGTCCTCATGAATATGCGATATGAGAACCTACTTTACCTGCAATCAACTATTAGTGTGGGTATTTCGTCACTTTATAAAAGGGAGTGATTTTATACCTACAAAACCTCTGAAACTATTTAAGTAAAGTTAGGTTAATGTCTACAGAGCTTCTGGTAAGGTTTTGAATGTTTTAATAGTAATAAAATAGAATATATCGAATGTAAAATTATTACTTTATCGCAAAATCAGAAGCGTAATAAAAAATACAGGTGTGCAGTTCACACACAGTAAAAGTGAAACAATAGTAATAATATTTGGATGATTTATATAGTGCCGTTTTTGTGAAAAATCACCTCAAGGGCGCTGTACAAACTTATAATACATTTCTAAAATCTAAAAAAACTACAAGCTAGACAAACAATTAAAAACAACTTATGGCTAAAAATTGCATACACCGGTTCATTGATCACCTATAAGAAAATATATATACCTACAATGTTTTGACCAACAAACGCGATGCTGCTCTAAAAATGAATGAAAACAGGATCATACTTACCTGGGAGGTCACTTGAAATTAAATACTAAAGTAGACAAGAGTGGGGGCCTACGAAGCACTCATTTTTTATTAAAAAAAATAAAAAATAAATAATAATAATTTTTTAGCACATACCTACTTCCTAAAAGAATGTGCTAAAAAAGTATGTATTCGTCTCTTTTTAGTGTCGCTTTTTAGTTTCGTCGAGTTTCAAATCACAACAGTGCTAAAAAAGTTTTCACTTCCAAATGAGAAGAAAACAGGGAATAGGATAACTGTAGGGTTCATTCGTTATAATATTGTTACCAAGATTAAAAATTAATTTACGTTTTATTCTACGAAGCACCGCACAAAGAGGACACCGATTAGTCTATCTCATTCTCTGATCCTGGCTAAATCCTATAGATGTATGTATTCGTCTCTTTTTAGTGTCGCTTTTTCGTTTCATCGAGTTTCAAATCACAACGGTGTTGAAGAAGTTTTCACTCCAAAAACTATACCTTTATCTTGAGAGGCAATTTTAAATTTGAGTTTCGTTGGAGAGAGGAACTTTAAAGCTGGCATGAAGTTTATTATCAACCGTTTACAAACAATGGACACATTTAAAACTTCTAATTTTAGAGTATGGTAAACCGAGTGTTCCTTGTTAAGGATTGTTATCATAATCAAAGAATGACAAAAGAGAAAAGAAAACTTGGGTAAAAGCTATCTGACGCATTATGGTAAATATTGTACGCTTCACAATTTAACGAATATTTCTGTTATTCATAGGTAATAATGTAGATATTGTAGCCCCAAGGATAAAGGTGTGATTTTTAATATCCCTTGATAATAAGGTAACAATTATCAACCATAGTTGACTGAGGGTAACTGTGGCTCAAGTGTTTAATACAAGGAGTGCTTAAAATCACAAGGAATTTCTATATCATTCTGGAAAGAAAATGTATTTTTTATCTCCACCATCTTTGAATCTATGCATTATTTGTAGCACGTTTTGCCATCCACGTGCTTTTATCAATGCTTTCATTCATAAAGCTGCATAGATAAAAATAATAACCCTACGATAGTTTTTAAATCTTCATTTTGCAATACTTCTCCCGAATGGGAGAAAAATATCAAAAAGAATTCAACTAACTTATTCATAAAAACAATATCGGTGTAAGGTTGGACAATTTAGAGGCACTTAAACTTAGGAAAGCCATAAACACTAATAGGAAGGTAGTTAATAACCAACTAAATTTAAATAAAGGTCCCATACTAAGATTGTTCCCTATTGATAAAGAACACTTCCGTTCCCTTCCCAATTCTCCATCTATGCCTTCTTCCTCCTCCTCCACTTGACGAGTCCAGCCCAGTTTTGGTAAATTATATATTATAACCTCAGAGTAACATTGTTACTCTGAGATTATAACACACATGTAACCTAATGTTAGTAGAGTATTATACTGCCCTGATGAAGCTACGGTTGTAGCGAAACCGGGTTGGCATAAAGTATAAAAAATAAAAGTGGTGTTTACAAAGTTATTGTTTCATTTTAAATTAAATATTTTAGTGTTTATTAGCCTATTCATCATTACTCATTAACTCATTATATATTACAGATATTTCCATACCGATAATAATAAAATAGGGGTGCCAAAGTCTCGCCCACTCTTATTTAATGTTTTCGACAATTTAGGAGGCGGGTATGGGTACCGTTGCCCCGGGAACCATTTACTGGATAATGAACACCTCTGTCATAGGTCCCCTGACCAATATGTCCCAATTGGTTAACCTTTGGTGACTTAGCAGGGGTACCCGTGTTCATGTGTCCAGGTCTTGGCGGCGGATGCATTTCCTCGCTCACCAACTCAGTGGCAGATCGGATCGAGAGAGACTGGCCGAGGGAGATCTTTTGATCTCTCCAGCAGGACGCTCTCGGAACATGCACTGCAGTGTGTGGGTTGGATTCATATGTCCCTTACTCCTGGTCACACGGATCCATAGATTCCTATCCACCCTTAATACCTTTTTCATTCCCAGAACATCCTTTCATTCCTCTTCTAAAAGGACCCTCCACACAGCGTCCCCAAAGATGACGTACGCGATGACGGGTTCATGAGATGAGGTTTGTCTAAGTCTTGGTGGCGGATACGTTTGCCCAACTACTGCGTGGCGGACTGGATCGGAGGAGACTGATTGAGCGAGGCCTTTTGACCTCTCCAGTCGGATTCTCCCGACCCTTCTCCTTGCACCGCAGTGTGAGGAATAGATTCATACGTCTGTCACTCTTGGCCACACTGACCCGCAGATTCCTACCCACCCTTCATACCTTTTTCCTTCCCATAATATATTCTTCTCCTTTCTTTCTCTTAAAAAACCCTCCACACAGCATCCTCAAAGATGACATAAGCCCCAAGGCAATTTTTTTTCCTCGGTGCCTCTTGTGTGGAGATAATGTAATATTTTTTTTAATATTTAAGAAATTTTCTCACGCAGAGAAAAGGCAAAAAAATATCGAATCTCCTTTCAGAACTGGATTCGTAAACTGGATTCAATTGTCAATGGGTCCTCAAGTCACTAAAGATAAATAATCGCTTAATAGGGGAGCGTTCTTGTACCATTGGTAATAAATTGCAAAGATATTAATAGAAAATGTTGAACTTTTTGCTACACTTAAAACTTGTATGAACACAGCGCTAAGGGAGTAAAGAATTAGAATGTTTCTGAGAAACGATATTTTTGTTTTGAACCCATAGACGAGTACTAAGTATGTAGCTAACCTGTGCAGTGTTTTTAACATTGTGTCCTCTGCTTGCGAAACTGATTCCTCACCAAGCTTGAACTTTTTATCTGATGTGACCTGCCAGGTAATATGTTTTCTGAATCTGTTCTTGCTTCATTCCACAGATAATCATCTGTTTTTCCAACTCACTTTGGTAAGTAAAAGCCTAGTGGATTTAGGTGGCTTAGGTATCTTGTAATTTTCTGTAAATCTTAGTTAAAATTAGCATTGGTTACACAGTGGTTCATAATTGCTTGTCGTTATGTATATGTATTGAGGCGCCGTATCCGTGCTCAAAAAGAAGAAGATGGAGAGATATGTAATTACGAATGTTCGAGGAGCGCGCTAATATTTAAAGCGATAAAATCGATGCGAAAATTGTGAAAATGTGTAATAAAACATGACTCGTTTAAAATAGAGCAAAAATTTCGCGGGGTTGTCTTAAGGCGGTACACAATCCTAACAATTTTTTAATTATTTCCGGCGAATTCGTAACTATAACAACTTTTTTATTTCCATGTCGTACAAGTAATGCGAGTTATTTATATTTTAGATTAATAAAAACAGTACCTTACCATTAATATATTTTACGTACAACGATTTTAAAACTTTATAACCTGTTTTTCAACAATAAAGTTAGCGGTAAGGACCAGATTTAATTTTTCTAGAAGATGAATTAATAACTTCGCGGGGACAACATGGAGACACATTTTAAACGTTTGTAACACGTTCTTCAGAATTAATTAAAATGAACGCGGCAGAAACGTCAAATCTCCAGCTCTGCTAGGGTGAATTCGACCGTACGTTCGTACAATACGCCGCGGCATGCCGTGGCGTATATTTGTTTACACGCTTTCTTCACTTACGTCGCTAAGATTTCCGCATTATTCGTCTTCTTCTTCTTTTCTTCGATAGGGCAAATTCGACAGTAGGCCCGTCCAATATACGCGCCGCGAGTTGCAATTTGTAACCACGGCTTCTTTACCTACGTCGTTAAGATTCTGAATATATTTTAAGGTATATTGTCGTCTTTAAAGCAAGACTGTGAAGTTTTTTGTTCATATTTTACAGTTTGTTTCAGTTATTTTACATATAACATGTAAAATAACTGAAACAAACGTGTTTATAATAATTTTTGGATTAAACTTTGCGTTTTTTTTTATCGAGGGAATTTTATATAATTTGCGTTTTGGCGAAGGAAATGTTGAGATATTATCTTCAAGAATAACATTTTTTTAAGAGGTTCAAACTTAAAGTATTTATATAAGAAATCGGTAGAAATTCGGGTCGCGACGGCTTAAAATAAAGCAAAACGGTCCATAAATGTGGGTCAGAAAGGCGTTGTAGTTATAATGTATCTTTTTATGTGTATACCACACAAGGGTCCGAACTAGTCCCAACCGCCTGGAGCCAGTGAGACTATGGCATACCCAGTTGGGGTGTGTGGTGAGGCCGAAGGTAGTGGAGAGGGAAAGAGGAAGGAAAGGAGGTGGTTAAAAACGTGGCTCTTCAGATCTAGTCACCAAACACGGATAAAGCTATTTCAAGCAACATTTCAATTCTGAATGGTGGTCTTACACCAGGGCGATACTGAGAGTATTTTGCACTCTGGAATCTGTCGCAAATATTACCTTCTATTATTTTTAAATTTTTAAATAATACAAACCAAACATATAAAATTTATTATATTTATATTACCTTACCGCCTTACCTCTTGACCACGGAGGCCATCAAAGAAAGAACTTAAAGAAAATAAGTAATAGCTTATAATATACCCATCCTTAAAAAAACTATGAAGATTTGTCATTAATAATGTTTAAATTATGTCAGTTATTTGAGGAGAGTAGTTGGACGATCAATGACTCCATCGAATCAATTACTCGCGAAAGCAAGTCGTTTTCTAAAGAATACCGGTTTTGAAAGAAAATAATATAACACTACCGTTGTGTACCGATTCTTTCATTCGCCGAAAAATAACGGTTACTGTCTCAAAGGATGAGCATAAAAACGCTAAATAAACAACTACATGCAAACTTGCGAACGAATCTTTTATCCGAGTAACGTGTGAATGAAAGGATGTTCCAGCGTTAAAAATACGGGAGATTTTAATGCGAATATTGTTCATTGGAATTGAACTTTCGAGAGAAAGTGAATTTTACCAATGTTATTGTGATGACCGTGGCCGGTTATCCACATGATATTCTGGACTTCTTGTTGATGGATCCAGATTCCTCTGATAGTGATGATCTCAGTTCGGGTATAATGCCAATATTAAGACGTAGGTAGTCTAGTTACGTTTATTCCGAGATGTGTTACAATGGTGCTTCGTAGGAAGTCTGATGGTCAAGAGAACAATGGACAACAATCACACCCTTATATGTTCCTCATGCTGTCTCACTCATACACGCATGTCTCTTTCATACCGCAAGACATACGTATACCACAGTTATGTTACCTAGGTACATAATATAAGACATCTCTCCGCAATGGTATAGGTGGTCCACAATTTGGAAGGCAGATATGAGTACCCGGGAACCATTTATTGGATAACCAACACCTCTGCCATAGGTCACCCCAAGCGGATCGCTACGTTTGGTGTTTAGCAGGGATGTTCGGGTTCATGGGGTGAGGTTTGTCTTTGCATTGGATTCGTCTGCCCACCAGCTGCATAGCAGGCCGGATCGAAAATGGTTGAGGGAGTCCCTTTGACTTCTCCTGCCGTACTCTCTCGGAATATCGCCTTCTACCGCAGTGCGGGGGGTGGATTCATACGTCCGTCACTCCTGACATACTCCGTAATCCATACTCCGTACACACTGACCGACTGACCCCCAGATTCCTAACCACCCCTTATACCCTTTTCCTTCCCAGAACTTCCTATCTTTCCGCAGGGCCTCCCGTGTGGAGCTAATCTAAAAAAAAGGTGGAGATGATTAGATGCCGTAAAAAGCTGTCTTTGCACACACGTGTCACCTCATCCACATACATAATATCGTTAAGAATATGTAAAATTATTGCATCAAATAAATAAATAAAAATGTCATCTGAACAAACTCTACTGACACAAGTATTTTCTACGCTTTATCGCGTGCGTCTTCGAGTCTCTTTTCTTCCGTATCACTTCCTCTATTTGAACGTCTTGTCATAATTATATTGTAAAGGCCGACTACACCACAGACTTTGACGCTCGATGGATTTTGAAGTGTCACGTGTCAAGTCAGAGCCATCGAACAAACGACAGTTTTCAAATAACGTTACTGCTGATTTGTGTGTTGTTACACCGCATGCATATTAAAACAATGATTGGAATATTTTAAAAGTGAAGTTTACTTAGCGACAGCAGTGACTTTGTAATTTGGCGGTGCCGCGTTGTCAACTTTTGTGAATGTTCTGTTCAAGTTCTGTTGTTATCTCAGTTCTTCGAAACAATAAGTTCTTAACGATATAATAATAGAACTTTCACAGAACTTGAAATTTTACTTTAATATTTCATTAATTGTTAAGATTCTGTGAAACCACTGATATTTGTTCATTGTTTTGTTTTCACTTGATCTACACTTTCTTACGTGTTTCATATTGCTTTACACCGTTATTGAGCGGTTGGTATTTGTTTGAAGTGCACACTTCTTTAGCACCTTTGTGATTTGAAACTCGATGAAACGAAAAATAGGGACACTAAAAGAGACAAACACATACATCTATAGGATTTGGCCTGCGAGAGAATGAGATAGTATAATCGGTCTCCTCTTTGTACGGTCGATCGTAGCCTATCGGTATCCTCTTTGTGCGGTGCTTCGGAGCCCACCCACTCTTGACTACTTTAGTTTACTGAAGGTTTCACTTATATTATATTCACTACTGCTAACCCTGTACAAATCGCAAGTGCGGCCCACGGTTGAATTTGGCAGCCACCTCTGGTCTGGAGCTCCAAAATACCTAAAAAAACCCTTGACTCTGTGCAGAAACGGGCGGCCCGTTTGATAGATTCTCCCATATTAACAGACGGACTGTAATCTTTAGAGCACAGGCGTTAGGTGGGAATGCTGTCCTTGTTATACCCGTATTACAATGGAAGATGCTCCGAGGAACTAGCGTCATTGATCCCCTCGGCACCGGTGCATTGTCGGGAAACACTCCAAACACGCGCCCAGCATTTGTACACGATTGACATTAATCACATGAGAACGGGTCGTTTCTATGACTCGTCCTTGAGTTCAACGGCTCGGCTGAGGAACGATTTGCCGGCCTCTGTGTTTCGTCCCTCCTACAACATGGGTCTCTTCAAGACCCGTGTTCACTCCTTCCTTTCCTCGAAAAGACCCTCCACACAGCATCCCCAAAGATGACATAGGCCCTGAGGGAAATTATTTTCCTCAGGGCCTCCTGTGTGGAGCTCATGTAAAAAAAAAAAAATTCCGTGTGTGAACTGCACACTCTGATTTGTGTTTATGTTATTTCTTTATTTCGTTACAAAGATCAAACCACTAAAGAAATCGAGAGAAGAGTAGCAAATGGATGGAAGAAATACTGGTCTTTGAAAGAAGTCTTGAAATCTAAGGAGCTAAGTATGCAAATAAAAAGGAAAGTCTTCAACACGTGTATACTTCCAGTCATCACCTATGGATGTGAAACTTGGGCACTCACCAAACGCCACAGAGAAAAGTTGGAACGCTGCCAGAGAGCCATGGAGAGAAGTTTGACAGGAACAAGGAAACAGGACAGAGTGAGAGGTAGCACAATAAGGGAGAAAACTAAAGTTGCCGATGTACTTACCCGAATAGACCAACAAAAGTGGAGATGGACAGGACACATGATACGCGATCCACAAGAGAAATGGTGCAAAAATGTCACTGACTGGTATCCCAGAGATGGCAAGAGAAGTAGAGGACGTCAACACATGAGATGGGAAGATGACCGAAAACTCACTGCTGGACATCAATGGAGAAGAGTAGCGCGTGACAGGTCCCAATGGAAAATGTTAGAGGAGGCCTATGCCAAGAGGCAAACTGAGCTTCGGGATATACTATAACAAATAAGATCATGTCTAATACATACCTAACAGAAGTCCAGAATAAAAAGGCTTATTATTATTATTATTATTATTATTTCTTTATACTTTTTTATGTTAATCCTCTGTTCTTACCAGTCTTGCCATCCAAAATTAATATCAATATTTCATTAAGTTTCGTTTTCAAATGCATAATATTTCATAAGTGATTCAAGCACGTCTGCTATTTTCACAAAAGCATTATCATCAAAAACAAACCCCAGATTCACACAATAATTCACAATCAAAATAATTGATTTGGGGGAGGACCAAATCAATGCCGTGAATACGAAATGCCCGCATTATTACATCAAACAGTTCGAGTTGATAATGGGATATTGTCATATTAATATCTCTACACAATCCCAGGCAAATGCATCACCGAGTTCACTATGGGGGTCACGTGTATAGTTTAAAATTTTGGGCCGCAGTGTTACGGGTAGTCTCTTTAGTAATTAATAATAAAATTATGAATCATGAATACAATAAAAATAAATGCACAAATTGAAATGGTAAAGAGTCACATTTATATTTGAAACATTTAACCCCCCAGGCTAATTTGTTCGATTTTCGGAACAACTTTTATATAGGCCTCATAGAAATCGTTGTGTCTCCCTTACTAATATGATGAGAACGGTGTTAGGAAGAGAAACACCACACTTTGTATTCAAATTTAAAAGTTTATCTTAACATGATCAAAATTTACACCCATAAATCTAAAATTACCGACCGCAATTTGAAAAAAATTACGAAACTTTGAAATTTTTTTTTCATCATAAGTACCTGTCTAGAAATGACATAAATACATCGTCTGTAGGTGGTAACAACCACACTTTGATAATGCCTTCCGAGGGCGAAACAGCTGTAACGCGTAATAATAATTACGAAGCAGAAGCAGAACTTGTTTATAATAAACTGTTTTTATACATTGAATAATAGTATTATTAAATATATAAAATAAATAAAAAGTAAAATGGAGTTCTACAAAATAAACTTAATAACAATAAATAAAAATAAAAAAAACTTTGGAAATTTATTTATTATTTTTTTTTATACATAAAACGACAAAAATTGAATAGACGATGGTTTATAATAATATTTGTGTAACAAAACATGTTTTTATTTTAATAAAAATTATAATGTAAAATACACATGGCTATTTCTAAAAATAAAATTTGAAAGCGTATTTCACCATCTTTCGAAAACGGTTTTTAGATTTCGGGTACGTTCACAAAAAGAAATGGAAATGTCTACGTAGCTTTATCGACAGTCATCCAGAGGAAGACCGAAGAACTCCTGGATGACTCAATGCTCCAAAATACTTCAGAGAAACGGCCTGGATGAAGGCGATACTCAGAACAGAAGAAACTACAACCTGAGAACGAGAAGAGCCGACCCCAACAGCCTACCTAGGCAATGAGTTGGGACAGCGCAAAGAAGAAGATGGATATACGTTCACAAAATATGTTTTATATGTCTTAGTCATAAGCCACTAGCTATAAGTCTTAGATGTAAGTCACTAGTAATAATTGTAAATCTTAGTTGTAAGCCAGTAATTTTATTATTTTATCTATTTATTTGTACAGCGCCCTTGAGGTGATTTTTCGCGAAAACGGCGCTATATAAATTAGCCAAATATTATTATTATTATTAAAAAGGATAAAAACTGTTTTGTTCTGACTCTGACTATTGTGCGGTGACATTTAAAAAAAAATGCAGTTTATTTTCATCCTTCCTCTGCCATACATCGAAGTTATCAGCACTTCATTATGGACTGCTATCTTCAATTCTTTCAGTCCACTTTTTTCACTTATTTCAGTCCAAATAACTAGTATTTTTATTAATTTTATAGTTCACATTGATTTAGGTTCAAATTGCTTGAAATATGAGCGCGTGCCAGATTATGAATAAACATAAACCCCAAATGTTGATGCCAAGAATTATGCTGGTACCTATTTATATGGCGAGGGTGGGTAGTGCCATGAGAACTTAATGGAATTTCGAAAGATTTGTATGTTAAAAATAATCATTGTCTTTTTAGGTTGTTCAACTTCAACACAGAATCACAATTGTACACCTACTCCCGTTCGCCGTACACAAAAATTGAGTAATGACAATGACTACAAAGATGGTGTTATAATAATAATAATATTTGGATGATTTATATAGCGCCGTTTTTGTGAAAAATCACCTCAGTACAAACTTATAATACATTTCTAAAATCTAAAAAACTACAAGCTAGGCAAACAATTATAAACAACTTATGGCTAAAAATTGCATGCATCGGTTCATTGATCACCGATACGAAAATATGTGTACAATATTTTGACCAATGAACGCGATGCTGCCTAAAATTTATTGACTGTTGAAAATGTGTTGACATATTTAACACATCATTTTTATCAGCATCGCCTTCATTAGTCAAGACATTGTACCATTTTCGTATCAGTGATCAATGAACCGGTGGATGCAATTTTTAGCCATAAGTTGTTTGTAATTGTTTGTCTAGTTTGTAGTTTTTCTAGATTTTAAAAATATTTTCTAAGTTTGTACAGCGCCCTTGAGGTGATTTTCCACGAAAACGGCGCTGTATAAATCATCCAACTATTGCTATTATTATCATTCACTAAATATAAACAATTCGTAGCAGAATCATATTAGTAGAATTTATATCGGAGAGAAGAACTAACTAACTAACCATCACGCCGTTTCCCCGTAGGGGTAGGCAGAGAGGACGGACCGCCAAAGATCCCGGTCTTGGCACACATTCCTTGCCTCGTTCACATTCATACAACGTCTCATCTCGGAGTGAAGAACAACAAATTAAATTAAACAAACTACCAAGCTCTGCTTCGACTTACTTCATCTATGTATTGTACTTTTGCCAGTCAACTGTTTTTCCATCTTGCGTGGTGGAATATTTTGTTTGTATTTTATTTCGTTTTTGGTTTTGTTTTTAATCTGGGCGTAAAATTCAAAATAAATAAATGTGTGGAAACTGGATTAGCAACAGGCTCTGATCAAAGGTAAAAATAAAATATTAGACATAGATTAACAAATTCATAAAATTTAAATGTATAATTAGTAATTAGCAATCAACGAATTCCAACTAATGGCAAAAAAGGTTACAAGTCTGAAGACGGACGTGATTGTCAGAAACCGCACAAGGGTCCCAACTGTTGGCATGCAGCTGGAGATGGATGCCCAATTGGGCGACTATGGATGCCCAATTGGGGTTTGTTGAGAAACTAAAGGTAACACTGAGGGGAAGATGATGGCGAAGAAGACGGTGGGGAAATACCTGACTATCAAACTACCGACCCGTTTCAAATCTTCCATTAATTTCTTTCGGGCTTTCGGAGTGTCAGGACCTAAAGCCTGGAATGGACTGCCACATGACTTAAGAATGATCACAGACGCGGCGGAATTTAGAGCTAGACTTAAAACTCACCTTTTCAGACAGTCGTATCCATAAACTCAAAATCTTTCACCTTCACATTAAATGCCCGCGACACCGTAAATAACTAACCTAGAAAAAAAAATTTAAGCGTTTGTGAAGGTCATTTCATGAACATTCTCCAGCCCTAAAGAGTCCTCTATTTTAAAATAAATATCAACTATACTTTTGCCACTAATCTCCAATAGTCCTAAATTCTCCAGTATTTAAAAAAAATACCAACTCTACTTTTGCCACTAATCTATTCATCAATGTATTACTAACAGTGGTGAGGGTAGCAAATAATGTAAAATCATGCAATGTCCAGTGTGTTAACTGTAATGTCCTCCGCGTGCAAAGCCGTATCTTCTCCAAGCATAAACTTTCTAATTAAAGTGTGTTTATCGGAAGTGACCTGCCAGGTGTTTCTATAGCCATTTGTAAATAGTAAAATTAGTTAGAACCTGAGCATTCCTAGACTAAATTCCTTGAGGTGATTTTTCACAAAAACGGCGCTTTATAAATTATCCAATTATTATTATTATTATTATTAAAATCTGTTAACCAAACACGTCTAAAATCATTTCAAGCAACGCAACTTTTCATTTCGTAATGATGGTCTTTCACCAAATCAATACTGAGAGTAGCCTTCTGTATCACTTTAGATTATTGTATATAATCAAATTGCGAATACCACAAATTAATTAAATAAAATTTTAGTTGCGCACTTCGGGATTTAACACGCAACCTCCGGATTCTTAGACAAGGAATGTAATCACTCAACCAAATTGGCTGTTGTTAAGTTTAAAACTTGTTTCATTACATAGGTTCTAATTAATGGTTTAAAATCCAAAACAATCAGCTTATAATTAATTACACAGGTACCTTATTTTATCCCTTGTTAAAAAATTACGATAAAACGCTTATTCATTGTCTCAATACCCTGAAATGAATAATTTGTTAGAGTGTTGTTATAGTTAAAAACATGGATCTTAATTTAATTTTGAAGAAAATAAATCACAATAAAGTAACTGGCGGAAACCTTTTTATCTTCAGAGTTGACTTGGGTTAATAAATTAAACGGAGAATTGAAAACAAAAGATTTTTTCGGTTTGTTACAATAGAACATGAAACATTCAAAGGCATTTTCAACAGCCGCATTGTAGGCATTCCACCATGCTTTTATTATTGTCCACCATACATACCAATCACTACTTCTATCTTCTCGCCGTAAATCGATGATAGATTAGCAATATTTCAAACCGATACTATCTAATGGTCTCTCTAATTGACAATATGACGGTGGAGATTGAAAATCTGTCATTTCGAGGTACAATTCCGGGATTTATTGGCCTCGTGGCTCCAAACATCCCCTTGGATCTGAGAGGAGATAAGGCGAGATATTTTTATCCCATAAAATAAAATATGTAGGTAACTTTGATCTGAATAATTTTACATATACGCAGGTACAAAAAAACCCATGGTTACCTTCCGCGAATAAATAATTGTTGCCTAATTTGTAAAGCGCCATTTTTTTATTATTTCAAAGATAAGTTACAAAAATAATTGCATTTCTTTATGGTTATAAATGATTCACACTTTTACTTTGCCAGAGTAATACAGAACCAGCAGATATAATAATAGGACAAGTATATATAATATTAGATAGATCCTAATAATTCTTAATAAATTGTTGTTTGTAATTGTTTGTCTAGTTTGTAGTTTTTCTAGATTTTAGAAATATTTTGTAAGTTTGTACAGCGCCCTTGAGGTGATTTTTCACAAAAACGGCGCTCTACAAATTATCCAGATATTATTATTTTATTAACTTTTTCCTCACTTCTACCTCTCCTCAAAGTACCCTCCCCACAGCATCCCCAAAGACGACATAGACCCGAAGAGAAATTATTTTTCTCGAGACTTCCTGTATAATGTAAAAAATGTCAATTATCATACATTTCTTATTTTACCAATCGACACCACATTTTAGTGAAAGTAAAAAAGTTAGCTAATTATTGAATGCATTCGTTCACATGATAATAAACGTTTCCATAAATTGTTTTTTTAAAACATCTCAACTAATATTATTAATGCGAAAATGTGCGCGTTTGTTTGTTTACCTTCTTTCACGTCGCAACGGAGCGACCGATCGACGTATTTTTTTGCGTAGGGATAGTTGGAAACCTAGGAAGTTATACGCATCTTTTCCCGGAAAAAATGTATTCACATTGGAAACTTCTTGGTACAATAATTTCTACCTATTACCACGCGACCGAAGCCGCGGGTAAAAGCAAGTCACAAAATAAATAAATAAAGTGGAATAGAAGCATTTGTGACGTCGAAAATATCTATTTGAATTGCTGAATTTATTGTACTTGCTTACGATCAGTTAAACGTCGCCTTTAGGATTTTTTTATAATTAGATTGTTAATATACTCATTTTCAAGCTATTTACCCTTCTAACTCCTCTGATGTAAAAATTATTTCATACGCATAAATCCATAAATTAATTTAATACTTAATTTATCCTAAAATTTAAAACATCGCGTGTTCCGATATCACTCCGTTATGTGGTTTGTATGTATGAATAAACTTATTAATTTGCATAAAATCGCTACCTACTACGGATGCACAACTTACAACAACAGGAATAAATACTTCCACAAAATAAATGCTTCGACAGATTTATTCGTAAAGTACAAACAACCGGATGCAAGCGTGGGAACGCCAAATCACAGGTGGATGTACTTGGCTTACGGGGAGTTAATAAAGCCCGTAAAAAGGTAATAAATTCACCCCTCGAGGATTGAAACCGCCCCTCTGGCTTCATTCAGCAAAGAGGGGATGTTCCCATTTGTAATTTACCAGTCGAGTGCTATGTTGTTCAGTTATGTTGAGTGATTTCCTTCCATCGGAACTTTTCATTTAATCGAATGATCTATCAAAACCACGTGTTATAATTTTATTGACTGAGTCAATCAGTATAGTCGAATTTTATCTCGATCGTTTTGAATTTCGTCTGTCTCTAATTCTTTTTGTACGTTCCGTTTCCGTTTCAAGATGGTGACGGTTTTAATGATTCAGTGAAGATTCTTTTTTCAAATGTGAAATCGTCGTGTTTTTCTTATTCACTTTTTTTATATATTGGTACCTACCTGCCTGAAGAATGTTCGAAATAAAGAATTAGGAAGGTATTAAAGTAGGTTAGTAGGTACCTAGTTAGATATCTTAGGATTTCAGAGGAAGATTTAGAGAAGAGAAAATTAGAAATATACGTTTTTGGACGGGAGGACCACGGTTCATAGAACTACTAGTTAAATTTATTATACCTAATAATGAATGTCAACTTTTCTATATCTATAATAATATATTAAATAATATTAGATATTATTTAAATTATAAAAACAGCTTAAGCATTAACTAGTTCTGCTATCTATTTATTATTTCGCGTGACAACTGTTTCGCCTTGTGAAGGCATTATCAAACGGGAACATCATATTTTATTACAAAAAACATGTAAACAAACATTAAAAAACATTAAGAAATTGAGTGTAGTTCACAAAACAAACTCAACCAATAGGAGCCTTGAAAAGTGAGGTCTTAATGAAAGCAGTCAATGAGCGCAGACCTAGTGTCATTTCCGTTTCATATCTCAACCAATAGGAGCCTTGAAAAGTGACATCGTAATCAAAGCGGCCAATGAGCGCAGTTTGATACTTTGTAGGTATGCGTCATTTCTGTTTCATCCGAATTTCAAATCACAACGGGGCTAAAGACGTTTCACTTTAAAAAAATAGAATTCTACAACTTGATAAAAATAATTCAACTTGATAATAATGTCAGGTTTTTTTTAAATTTAATTAATTAATTAACATAAAATTTTAATATGCATCTAATATATTAAAACCCTTCATAAATTTTATTTTTTTATTTTTACTAGTTGTACACTGAGTAGATAACATATACTAGAAATGCTTTCCATTTAGATTTGAATGGAAACCAATGTCAGCGATTTCGACCAGCGTTCGAGTGTCAAAGACTGCCCAAGCCGTATTTCATGTCTGATTATTTTTTGTTACAAAGCTCAGTACTTTCTTTAGGTCGGTGTGTGGTATAGAACCCGAAACTCTGAATAAACAAAGTAATATTTATCTATTTTGACCATTTGTAACAAACTTTAGGGGCGTTTCTACCCTTGTGGCTTTTGACCTACGGACCGAAGATACCACAATCAACTAGCGATAGTTAAGTTATTTATCGCTTCATTATGTGACAGGCAGAATAGGTTAGTTTATGATCGCTGGCCTTGTTTATGTTTCACACTCGAAACTTAATAAATAAATTATCAGTTTAAGGATCGTTATTTGGATGACGAGGAATTTTGTAATATCTGGGTGAGTATTTTAAAATCTTTACCAAGGATAGATTTATGGGACAGTGTGAAGTGTCAAACATTCGTTTTATCAAAAACTAAAAGAAAACCATGTTTTTGACAAGGGTTCAAATTAATCTGAAACAGATTATAAACTTCAAATGGAGTTATTTATGTAAGATTTTTCTGCTCATTGTGTAAATGGGTAAGTGTTAAACTTCACTGAGATAAGGCGGGAAGAAATTATTTGAAGATTAAATATTGAAAACATGTGTGCACTGTGCGCTAATCAAATTAAAGAGATATACGAATGTATTAATTACGAGAAAACATATTGCAACACGTACATTTGTATAGCACCCTTGAACACCCGATAGATCGAGATTATCCAGCTGGAGATGTCTAGGTTAGGACTCCCCCAATCAGTCTCACCCGATCCAGTCCGCCATCCGGGCAAACGCATTCGCCTCAAAGACCTCATCCCATCAACTCGGGCACTCCTGCTAAATGGCCAAAAGTAGAGAACCAGTTGGAGTGACTAATAGCAGGGATTACCCCATAAATGGTTCCCGGGAGTCGGTACCCATACCTGCCTTCCAAATGAGTGAGGGAAACATTGAAGAAAAAACACAAAAAATATATACCTACAAGCATTTTTTAAATTAATCTAAACATCTAAATTTAAAAAGCGCCCTTGGGTGATACTTGTAAAAATTATGCTTTAGAAAGTGTTATCTTTCGCTGTTTCAATGCCTTGTCGCCAACGATAAATACTACAACAATTTTGTTTTACATTAGGTTTATCCGATATTAGAGTTGGTGACTTATTATTCCTTGAGATTTCCCTCTTCAACCAAAAGGCTCTTGGTTATAGAAAACTCGTAAAAATTAATTGAATTAAAAATAGAAGTTCGGTATATTACCACGCTATTCATAAACCTATGAAAGTACCTCCATAAAATATTCATTTCCACTGCAATTTTCTACATTCAAAACGAATTTATGTATATGAGAACGTGATTGCGGTTAAATACGAATTTAATAACATGCTTGCGCAGAGCTAAAAATATACATAAATCAGGCGGCCATTGCGGTAATAAAATCAAATCTAAAGATTTCATTTCTCTTAGGATATTTATATACGAAAGCTCCTGGATAACGAAAAGGGGGCCAAACAAAGGTCCCTGGACCCTTCGATATATTTTTTTGTATATTCGAGACGTCAAGCAGTTAACACGTGTCCTTTTAAGGACCTTTGAGACCAGTAGTTGTGATCATCAGGGTTCCCGGTACAAGTATTGTGATGCTAGTCATATAAAAAGTATGATTTTTCTGAATTTGTACTGCGAAAAGATACTCTTTTTAGCAGAGATGGTATAAAACGGTTTTCAAACAATTATAAATGCACTTGAAAATCGAGCTCTCGTGTCATGAAATTTGCACAGTTTTATCTGCCTGGAATTTCTAGATAAACGAAACTGTTTTCAGTTTGCAATAGTCTTTACATCGTTGGCCTTGATATATTCATTAATTTGTCTATCCATTAATTTGTACAGCACCCTTGAGGGTGATTTTTCACCAAAATGGCATAAATTTACTACGACGACCATGATTAATGCACAAGTGAATGAAAGAAGTAGTCGGGGTCTCCCAGAAAGACGAACAGAATATTATTATTAGTTGCAACATTTTTCCTTTGTTTATATTTTATATTGATACGTTTTTTCATAAATTAACAATAATTTATTTTTTTGGGATATTAAAACGCGTAATATTTAATCGTTGAATTTTAGTCAATCAGCAACTCTCAAACAAAAACCAAAAAGTCAGAAAAGGATATGGTTGCATCTAGGAAATGAACCCAGGACCTTAGCCTTGCCAGGACTCTGCTCTAAACACTGAGCTAATTCGACCTTATCCCCTTCGGTCGTATTCTGCTAAGGGGTGGGAACATAGGAAATGGGTGGTTTTTCGAAATGTCAAGTACACAAAAACATATTTAAAAATTTTTTTAATGTGAAGTGTGCAAAATTTTATGTTTCTCGGAATAATAATAATAAATATAATAGATTTGTGTAAATATGAAAACTATAATGGCCCGCCGCATGTCCCAGACACTCTTCTTTATTCAAAATAAATACATATTTAAGTATTAAAACAAAACCCTTTCTCTATACCGCTCATTTAGTCAATATTATGAACATAAAATTATTTGTCGGGATAAAATTAAAATTAATAAAAATAACAAAAGAACAACAAGTACGGACAAATAATTATCTATAATTAATTTAAATTTTATCCTTACGAAGATTTGTTTCGGAAAATTGGTTTCGAAACAAGTTGATAATTTTGATTAAATAAGTGGCGAATACAAAGTGATTTGTTTTCATTCAATTCAAACGTTGCGAATATTGAAGAAGATAAATAGGTACATCTTCACCTTGCATGTGAATTAATAAAATCATTGCACTAACTCGCGTTTTATTTCGATTCCGTGTAATTATAAACATATGAATAAAAATAAATAAATGCCTATCTTCTATGTAAATATATATTGCTACGACTGTAATATCCTATTACGTAGATGATGTAGGCCCTGATAATTATACTTAGAAGAATATTCACTATCACTATCACCCATCAATATTATGCCTAGCAAGCATTTTATGACATCGCTATGTCCCATTGAATGCTTCATGATGAAAAATATACGAGCTCTGTCTTGCACCAATATAAACATGTTCAAACATTTGGCTTCATTTTCCCATTATGTACCTATCGATACATCGATTGTGTCAATAACTATTAAATATTGAATTATCATTGTTACTTGTTAGAATCTAATATCTAGGTATCTGGTTTAGATAATCGTGTTTGTCTGAGCTATGTTTCTGTTTACTTTGCCTGGCAAAGGCGAGACGGTGAGGCCAACTGACTTTACTACGAGGAAATTCTACAACAAGGGAAAGTACTGTTCGGGTCGCAAAGACCCGTTCATTGTCAAACACCCTTCTTACTAATACCACTACTAATGTATTGGTATGAGTGTGGTAAGATTCCGTAAGGCGGCATCAGCACGTGCCAAAGAAGTGTGTTTCTTATTGAGGTAGGATGTGGAGAATTAAAAAATAAACAGCATTTTTTTTAAACATCAAACAGTTGCATCGCAAGGAGCCAGTGGCTCTTAGCACCGCTTATTTTAATAAGGAGTTGGGGAAAATAATAATAATAATTGGATAATATTTATAGCGCAGTTTTTGTGAAAAATTTACTTAAGGACGCTTTACAAACATAGAGAGTTTACAAATAATATAATTTCCTAGGTGAACAAAGAGATACAGAAAGCATTATTAGCTGGCAGGTTACTCAGATAAATACAGATCTAGAGGAGATACGATTTTGCACGCGAAGGATGTATACAATATATATACACTGCACTTTATCCTCCTTTACTATTGATATTTATTTATTTATTAGCGAGTACCGGCATGCCACTAAAAGAAAGATTTTTTTTTGTGTTTTAATTGACTTTATTGGAGTAGGTACTTTTGGATACACAATATATATATTTTTTTTTTCCGTCTGGTGCGTACAAAAATACATCAGAAGGTTTTATTGAAGCTATCCGTGTGTGAGAATCAATATCCCCTACCGCTACTACTCTCTTTCTTCAATCCATCCCCTTCAAAGTCTCCTTTGCAATCCCTCCCTTTGCCCCTCCATCGTCCCCCACCCCTCCGTCAACCCTATCCTGTGTGTCGTTTCCCAAGCGTCCCGTTCCTGGCGTTCCTGCCCCCATTACTCTCCCGCATCCCCAGCCTCTCCCGCGTTCCCCTTTCCGAATTCCCCCACCCCCCTCCCTCCATCCCTCCCTGCCGCTAAACTAAATTAAATACACACATTTTTCAAATAACTCGCGCGTCGCTTATTGTAAATTTCATAACGCAACAACTCACCACTTCATAGAAAACCTTCGCGGGCGTGCGCACAACAACTCGCGAAAGTTTCATGTCTACCGGATGAATGAATGATACAGGAAATAATAAGGGACAAACGAAGAAACAATCATTTTTAAATATGTAGAATGATAACTACTCATTATTTTTTATTAGAATATTAGTGGCCAAAGTAGTAATTTAAATATTTTTATCATTAAATTTTAAGGCGTCGCGTGCCACATTATCCGATGGGGGAAAAAAAGAAGATAAGAAATATGTAAAATTTATGTAAGATTTAGTTCCGACCGTTATTGTATTGGTGATAGTAAGAAGGTAAGTCCATTCACAGCGGTATGACAATCATGGCAGCTGTCTACACACAGTCATGTGAGCATTATTTTTATATTTCATTTGTTTGTTTTTTAAGAATACCACACTAAACTTATTCTTTATCTTATAGACATTCGGCTCGGTGAAAAACGCAGACTTATCTATCTAATATACCTACAATAAGAAATATATCCAAAATAATCAGTTATATTTTTCGATATTACAATATACCGACTAATAGTTAACGACTATAAATAATATGGATAAAATATGAACCAAGTTAAGTACGATTTTTTTTTTTTACATTAACTCCACACAGGAGGAAAATAACTTCCCTCAGGGCCTATGTCATCTTTGAAGATGCTGTGTGGAGGGTCTTTTTGAGGAAAGGAAGAAGTGAACGTTGAACTCAAGAACGAGTCGTAGAAACGACCCGTTCTCATGTGACTAATGTCAACCGTGTACAAATGTCGGGCGCGTGTTTGGCGTGTTTCCCGACTATGCACCGGTGCCGAGGGGATCAATGACGCTAGTTCCTCGGAGCATCTTCCATTGTAATACCGGTAGAACAAGGACAGCATTCCCACCTGACGCCTGTGCTCTAAAGATTGCAGTCCGTCTGTTAAGATGGGAGAATATATCAAACGGACAGCCCGTTTCTGCATAGAGTCAAGGGTTTTTTTTACGTATTTTGGAGCTCCAGACCAGAGGTGGCTGCCAAATTCAACCGTGGGGCGCACTTGCGATTTGTACAGGGTTAGCAGTTGTGTACTATTTGTGTACGATGTTTCAACTCACTGGTCAACAGTCATTTGTTAGTTGAGTAGGTAGATTTGAATAGCCAGGTACTTCCCCACCTTTCTCTCCCTTCGTAGTTTCACTGGCTCCAGATGGTTGGGAGCAGTTGGGACTCTTGCGGTACTTCTATATATTTTTAAAAAGTTACCATAATTTATTACTTTTAAGTTAACAGTCATAAAATTCTTAGTGGGAGTGGGAGGTTGCAATGTACATAGGAGAGATGGTGATTTAAAATATATTATTTCCGATGTATTTTACAACTTCGATAGGTATGGGTAAACCAGTAAAATAATATATTATCAAAACTAGCTGAAGTCTTTACACTTTACACAGAGTTTTTCGAAGTGTAATGTAAACGGTGACCTCTCTCTTATTTTTAAGGTCAATGGTGAAAATTTTCATCAGTCTCTGAATAAAACTGTAGATTTGTATACATATATCAATCAAATCTACGCCGCTAGCCACAGTCATCCAACTAAGTATAAGTATATGGGTAGATAACGGTCTTCTAGTTGATTAGTCAGACATCTCCGAAAAATCGAAATTTATTTCTGTATGCAGTTATATCTAAAATTGCATCATCTATCTGGTAGAGTACTCAAATTACTCATAAATACGATCAAATCTCTTCTCTACATATTATAAATTAAAGTCCTCCGCGTCGTCTGTCTGTCTGTCTATCTGTCTGTCTGTCTGTTCGCGATAAACTCTTCCTAAAATAGTGTGGCTTAATGATAGTCATGGTGTGAAAACTCCTAATAATGTTTCCCTTCATGCTTCCATAATAGTAAATTTCTTTGCCTTCCTGAATATGTACCAATTAAACTCGATCAATAACTGTGGAGGTTACTGTCTTGATCTAATATTTACCAATATGCCTAGCGTTTGTGTATGTGAAGCTACTGACTCAATATTACCAATAGATAAATATCATCCACCACTCGATATTAACTTCACTAATCCTTTCAAAAGTGACACTCTGAAATCAGCAGTTACATTCCACTACAAATTTAACAAAGGTGATTATACTGGCATGAATAGGTACCTTGCCCAATATGACTGGGCAGGTATGTTATCAAACAACAATATTAACGATGCTGTATTTAAATTCAACGAATGTATAACTCATGCTATAGATTTGTTCGTTCCAAGGGGAACTTTTTCCCAGCCTAAATTTCCTATTTGGTTCAGTATGAAACTAAAGCATTTGATTATGGAAAAAAAGAAAACACACAAGTTATTCAAATTAACGAACAACTTAGCGCTTTATCAAAAATTTTCTCAGTTAAGAGAATTATCCAAAATTGAATCTAACTTGTGTTATAAATCTTATATTGAACTCACTGAGACAAAATTAAATCTTAACCCTAAACAATTTTGGAAATTTATTAAACAAAAACGTATTGATAACGATCTCCCTTCAAGTTTATTTTTTAATGATACTCACGCCACCAACGATTTCGATATTGCCAACCTTTTTGCTGAACATTTCTCCTCTGTCTATACTGATAACATATGCACCATCCCTCCACTTAAATATGTTAATACTATTGACCTTAATAATTGCGAAATCACACTTGTAGATGTTTTCAATTACTTAAAAAATCTTCCCAGCAAAACAAGCACTGGTCCTGATGGTATACCTGAAATATTATTGAAAGAATGTAAATCTGTTGTATCTAAGCCAATTTGTTTATTATATAACTTATCATTATCATCTGCCACTTTTCCGGATTCCTGGAAGGTTTCCTATATACGACCTATTTTTAAATCGGGTAATAGGTCGAACGTAGAAAACTATAGACCTATATCGATGTTATCTCATATTCCTAAAATCTTTGAATCTATAATCACAAAAAAAATAACACCTATTTTCAAAAATGTGCTGATTGAGGAACAGCATGGCTTTAGATCTGCTAAATCTACCACTACAAACTTACTCTCCTTCACCAACACCGTAATCAATGGCCTAGAAGATAAATCACAAGTAGATGTTCTATATACCGACTTTTCTAAAGCTTTTGACAAAGTAAAACACGCTATCCTCATGGCCAAGCTATATGCTATAGGTATACGAAACCCATTGCTATCTTTCTTTAATTCTTATTTAAGCAATAGAAAACAAAGAGTTAAAATAAATAACATTGAGTCTATTATTATTGAAGCAACATCCGGCGTACCGCAAGGAGCACATTTAGCCCCGCTTCTCTTCAACTTGTTTATAAATGACATTATTCGTATTTTCTCTCACACACGCTTTTGGCTTTTTGCTGATGACAATAAGATCCTAAAAATAATCAAAAACTACCATGACTGCCTTCTTTTCTAATCAGATATTGACTCTTTCAATGACTGGTGTAAAATTAATTGCTTGGAACTAAATGTCGATAAGTGCAAAATTATGTCCTTCTACAGATCTAAAAATCCGATTGTTTTCGAATACAAATTAAATAATAATTGCCTAACAACTGTTCAATCTATTAAAGATCTTGGTGTCTCTCTTGATAGCAAGCTTTCTTTCCGGGAACATATAAATACGATTGTTAATAAATCTCTCAAACTACTTGGTTTTATCACTAGAACCACTTCTGACTTCAAAAACATAAATACCCTAAGAACTCTTTACTGCTCCTTGGTTCGCCCCCATCTTGAATATGCTTGTATTATATGGTCTCCTTTTTATGCTGTCCATATTCGTCATATTGAATCCGTTCAACATCGGTTCCTAAAGGGAATTGCTTGGAGGCTAGGATTAGAGCGAGGCAATTACTCGTATGCTGAAATTGAACAAACTCTAAACCTTTCTCCTTTAGAAGACCGTCGGATAAAATCTGATCTCATTTGTTTCTTCAAAATTATTAACTGTTTAATCGACTCGCCTACATTACTACAACTCATCACATTTAATATACCTTCTCGTAGACTCAGAAATAAAGACCTGCTTTTCCTCAATCAGCACTCGACTAACTATGGTTATAACTCACCACTGTCCAGAATGTGTAGACTGGTCAACTCACGTCAAGACCTTGATTTTTTGGTATTAGCTTAAATGATTTCTGTCGCTCTTTAAACAAATGAAGATATGTAATATTCACCCTAATTTTTGCAAGATCTTGACGTGACTTGACACTTATTTTTCTTCTATTTTCACTGTTTGTCTTTGCTTTCATGTACCATCCGAATCCTTACATTGTTCATTTCTATACTTCGTGATACTTTGTTTTAAATTGGACGTAAGTCCGTAAATAAATAAATAAATAAATAAACTCGAAAACTACTGAACGGATTTTCATGCGGTTTTCACCAATAGATAGAGTGTTTCTACGGATGGCTTACTATACCCATTCTATCTTCTATCAAAATGGTCACGTACATTGCGGTAATTGAAAAGTTATTTAGACGGATACAGTATTAATCCTTATTAACTTAAATACGTTATTTACCCCAAGCATTTCATGCACATTATTATAATCTTTCACACCATCTCTACGTATTATAAATTAAAGTCCTCCGCGGCATCTGTCTGTCTCTTCGCGATAAACTCAAAGACGGTGGTGGTTATAAAGGTTGGATAACCATCCAGTAGATGACGTTGTGTTTTATTAGCCAAAGCAACGCGTGGCCGGGTCAGCTAGTAAATTATGATACAAAAAACTTACAGTAAATTTAACAAAATGTTGTTGTTTTCTGGGGCACTAGTCACTAGTAGGATATTTCAAAATGTCGTACTAATGTACCGGACCGTTTTACCTCCCGGTGTTTTTTTATATCACCTTTATGAGTAAAACACAGACACGTGTAAAGATAGTGTTTGATTTATGGTGAGCATTCGAATATCGCTTTCTTCATTATTTCTAAACTTAGTATTTGGAGATGTTCGACTAATTAATTGGACGATGGACATATGAATGACTTTTGAAATGCATTTTTCAAAGCAGAAATTTTTGTTTTTATTTATAATGATGCATTTACTATAAAATCAATTGCGTGCAGGCATTTTCAATGGGACTGTTCGGTTGTCCCACAGACAATATAGACAATAGACATGCGATGCTTCAATGGACTGAGGACATCTAAGTAGCGCAAGATTTGGTGTCCGACCGTGCTATTTAAAGAACGCCTGTCGACCTTTTTTTAAATAGGAACAAACCTACGGATAAAGCTCAAAAACTGTCAACAAATAAATCCAATTTGTTACCTTCTTATTTAGTAAGAAAAGTGAGAGCAGATGTTAGTTTCAATTTAAACGAGAGTGAGCTTATTTGCCTTTGCGTACTGTTGTAACTGTAGGTATCTTACGTCATATAAAAGCAACGCAAGTTATGCCATCTGCTCCAACCATAGATAATCTTCAGAAAGTCGTTAAACTTTTGTAGTAGACCAGCGGACAATGGGTGTTATGATAAACGTCTGCAGAAACCTTTAAGATGGGCCCTGACGATCTAGATCCGGACAACAATGGGATATGGGGAGCAATTTTTGAATAGGATGTCATGTATTGTATAATGTATGTTTTATCTTCGATACCCTAAGCGCCGCTAGGGGTAGTTCGGGGTATTCGTGTATTTTTTTCGTGGAGAACTTCAGTTATTAATTATGTATAGTTTTAATATTTAAGTATATTATTTATTGAACCGGTGTACTGCTTTTAAAAATAAATAAATCGTCAAAGCAGGTAATAAAAATTATATAAAAAGTCAATGAAAAAACTTAAGGAAGGTGGCAGGCTTGTACTTATATTTGCGGCACGTTCCAGGGTGGAAGATACTCCCAGCATCGCCCTGGTGTAAGACCACCATTCACAATTGAAATTTTGCTTGATATGGCTTTAGCTGTGTTTGATACTTCAGATACTTCCCAACCTTCCTCTTCCCCATCTTCTTCACCTCCCTACTACCTTCAAATTCACAATATACCCTAATTGGGGATGCCACTGTCTCACTAGCTCCAGTTGGGACTCTTGTGCGGTAATCACACAAAAAAATCATTTATTTATTTTTATATTTACAAATGTTCTCACTTACGTTAGTACAATCCATTTATAAAAGCTCAGTTATTATACAAATCTATTAAAAAACATTAAAAATATTTTTACCTGTTATTTTTTCAGATAACATTTTACGAAGCATTGTTAATACGTAAATAATAAAAAAAATATACTGTATAGCGAAGACGTAAAGGGACTATATATATAGGACCACGGAGCAAAGAATGAAATGGGGACCAATTTAGTACTGGAAAGCATTAGCCCCTCTCTCCCCTAATTTTACTTCATCGACCGTTATGTTTGATTCAAACGGCTCCCCTTGAATGAATATTCTAGAAAGTTATATGGCGTAGTACCTAGTATTTGGCGAAAGGTGTTCATGTAATAGGTAAATAAATATAGTGCAGTACTTTCATAAGTTAAACGTTAATTCAAATTCCCAAGGCGAAAGCGAGTTAGATCAGTTAGATGGCGAACACTAACAACAGGGTTGTTGGGATCTATTAATATTCTCAATATCTTTGGTCCCGGAGAACAATGTCGTATCTGCTAAAAATTGAAAAACGTTTTGTTGGCTTATTTTCATTTCCTTTTGATAATTTAAAGGACATTATTTTCGAAATTTCGAATGAAATGCAAAATACCAAAACAACCCTATATTTCTTGACCTCAAAAACAGTAAAAATGCAGAAATGAAACTCTACACAGCTCTACTGCAAAACTACAAAATCGCACATCCTACATTTTTCTTCGGGACCGTCGATATGGCATTTTGTAGATAGGTACCTACTGACCTAACAGCGTTTTTAATAAAGAGCAAAATGTTTCGACAATCGAGTTGCTTCGATCTAACTGCCAACTGGATTATTCCAGGTTGCAGTTTTCAGGGTGAAAAGAAGACCTTGGTGATGATATTGATGACCAACCTCCAATAATATTTTACCTCTCAATATTTTACGATAATCTGTAAATGCACATTCTGTTGGACATAATAAATGATGAATTGTAAGAAAATTCAATTCATTTGTGAAAACCCTTATTTATTAAAAGTCGAAAATTACGAATAATAATAATAATACCTACAAATGATTTATTTGACAAAAAAGTATTCACAAAGCGAAATATCCCTTACATTTTAGTTCGAAAATATATATAATTTTTTTTTCTTCATAAAAAAATAAGAATAAATGTAGTATTATTTCTACATACCTACCTACCTACAACACCTAAAAAATATTATACATATTCGCAAGTAAAATGTTTAAACATACATACATAATATCCGTCCATACAAAAATTTATTAGTAATAGGTACCTATCCTAGACAAAAAAATATGAAATTGAATCAGAAATAAAGTTTCTTTTTATGTATAAGCAGGGGGCTACTCAGATGCATTGAAATAAGATAATAGTGGATATTTGACATTATATACCTACCTAGTTATTTCACCTTTATATACATAAGTGTAGGTATGTGAATATTTCAGTTGGCGAATAATTTTCATTGTATCTTTGTGAAAACCTTCCTCAATTAGCATAGTTTATTTACTTAAAAGTACTTAGTCGATATATACCTGTTCCACCGAATGATACCTGTATTGAAAGAAATTTACTGAAGATTTTATGTACCTAATTTTTCTTCAGAATAACTCCATTGGAAGTTGGATAAACGGCTTGTTCGGTGGGTAACACCTTTCTGAGAATTTAAATAAGTAAATTCACCCTTTGAACTATACAAAGGAAGTCGAGGGAGAGGAATGCATAAGAAAGGGAATAGGCAAGTACCTACCCACTTACAATAAAAGATTTGTTTATTTATGCGGGGTCAGTGGGAGAGAGAAGGTGTGTAGTGTGTTACGCAAAATGTTGTTCCTAAATCATGTTTAAAAAACTAGGATCTTACTTGTGTTCATAGTAAATTGAAGTGTTATGTATCAAGTGTTCCGAGATTTTTCGTTTTCAAAGGACTTCGGCAAAACTCGATTCTTCCCAAACACAAATGGAGGGGAACTTTCTTCCCAACTTACTGATAATTTCGTTATCTGGCCCAGATAAAAATGACTTATTACGTTCTATGAACATTTTTTGCATTAATTTAACAATATTTAACATCAAGTTTCATCGAGCATGTAGGATTGTCGGGTAAATCGACAAAGCTTGGCGACCCCGCATAAACAAATATTAACCTTAGTTCGTTCCTGTATCGTTTACTTCCGGTATAGCGGCGCCAACGAAGCAACGTCACTATATAAACCATTTTTTTATTGATGCAATAATATAATGTATGTACAAACGTTATATGATCTACAAGAAAATGTAGGAGAAAGCGAGACCAGCCATATTAGGTGAGAATTCGAAAGAAGAAGCAGTAAAAACAGAGGTGAGTAAAGAAAACCCAAGAAGAAACCAATTATAGACGATAAGAGACAAGTAGGAAGCAGAGCCAAAAAGAGACGAGAAGAACCAAGAAGAGGACTTGACTCTGTGCAGAAACGGGCGGTCCGTTTGATAGATTCTCCCATCTTAACAGACGGACTGCAATCTTTAGAGCACAGTCGTCAGGTGGGAATGCTGTCCTTGTTCTACCGGTATTACAGTGGAAGATGCTCCGAGGAACTAGCGTCGTTGATCCCCTCGGCACCGGTGCATAGTCGGGAAACACGCCAAACACGCGCCCAACATTTGTACACGGTTGACATTGGTCACATGAGAACGGGTCGTTTCTATGACTCGTTCTTGAATTCAACGGCTCGGCTGTGGAACGATTTGCCGGCCTCTGTGTTTCCTCCCTCCTACAACATTGGTCTCTTCAAGACCCGTGTTCACTCCTTCCTTTCCTCAAAAAAAAAACCCTCCACACAGCATCTCCAAAGATGACATAGGCCCTGAGGGAAGTTATTTTCCTCAGGGCCTCCTGTGTGGAGTTAATGTAAAAAAAAGAGGGAAGAAGAGACAAGACAAGCAGAGGCCAGAAGAGACAAGAAGAGACGAGAATTTCAAGAAGAAGCAAGAAGAGACAATCCGAGAAGAGACGAGGAAATCCCAAAAGAGACAAAAAGAAATAAGAAAAAGTTAGAAGAGACAAGGAAGGCTAAAAAGAGTCAAGAAGATCCAAGAAGGTGCAGAAGGATCACGAAGATCTAAGAGCCGAGAAGAGGCAAGAAGAAGAATAACGCTCAATCCATTACTTCATTCCTGCCCTTCCTAAATTCCAATATTGGCTTATTAGGTTGCCTTGTATACAGGTCGATTAAACTCCAACCTCCTTCCTATCCTCAGAGCATGTGTTCCTAAACTAACTAACTAACTAACTAACCATCACGCCGTTTCCCCGCAGGGGTAGGCAAAAAGGACGGACCGCCAAACAACTCGATCTTGGCACACACGCCTTGCCTCGTTCACATTCATACATCGTCTCATACATGCTCTTCTATTATTCCGACTCTTCACATGGCCCGACTCAAGTATCTGATTCACTTGGTCGTGCCATGTCTTCTTGTGTTCCTAGTCCTAGCAAATCAGTGCCCCCTGGTGTACAGGTCTCACCGGGACAGGAGTGCTCCTGGCTGGGGTGGTACAATCGTATCATATCGTATGTACAAACATTATATGATCACTAAACACTATTTTTAGGGTGAATTGCCTATTTCAAAAAAAAATCATTATATGATGGATAATATCGGTCTCACTGCATATTTTGCCCGTGTTGAGGCCCCCGTTTTGCAATTTAATAAAATAAAAAATTATAAAATTCAATGAACTAAAATGAGAAAATTATTATAAAAATACTAATATTTGGATGATTTGTATGGCGCCGTTTTTGTGAAGAATCACCCCAAGGGCGCTATACAAACTTTATAATATATTTCTACAATCTTAATTCTAACTCCAGATTAGACAAACAATTAATTTTTCGAAGAAAACTTCTTCGGAAAGGTTTTCACTTTGTGATGGCATTATTTATTTTAATGAAAGACAAATAACTTTGTTTACATCACTTTTATTTATACAAAATCTACATGTTTCGTGAACGATGTTCACATCATCAGGATCAAATGTACACTAACTTAAAAATTAAACATAGATCACATACGAGAGGAAGGGGTAGGAGGAAGGGGAAGGGGTAAGATTGGGGGGAATTTATTAAAATTGGGGATTTCAAAGTCATTAGCAGGGAAAGACCGGTTAAGTGGGAAAAGGTTCAAAAGAGGTCATATAAAAATTTGTTGCTTATTAATTAGGTCTGCTTTATTATTTACATTTTTCCTAATTTCTAAAATCTCTAAATTATTTATCTGTGATGCCTTATAACCCGTATGTAATATTTTAAGTCCATGTTTTTTGTCAAAATTATGACCATTTTTTATTAAATGATTTGCGAATTCAGATTCGCTATTGCCATTTAATGCCCTGAGATATTCTTTAACCCTTACTTCAAAGTTTCTATTTGTTCTACCTATGTAAAAGCAATTACAGTCTTTACAATTTAATTTACAAGCGCCCGATTTTTTCGTTTTAATGTCGCTATCTTTGTTGTTAAGGATGAACATTTTTAATTTATTATTTGTATAAAATGCTGGTTGTGTAGTACCGGGAATATTTTTAGTAATTATTTTTGACATATTGTTATTAACAAATAGAATTCTACGCCATTGATTATTTTTTTGTTTAGAAAAGGGGTAAATATGTAGTTTTAAGATTTTCTGTTAATTCTTTTTATTTATTAGTTGATTTATTAATTTAGCAGAATAACCATTATTAACTGCTATTTGTTTAATAACATTTAATTCCAAAGTATAATTCGGAACAGACAAAGGAATCGTAATTAATCTATTAATCATAGAGTGAAAGGCCGCGAGTTTTTGAGAATAAGGATGATTTGATGAATTATCTATAACAATATCTATAACAATCTCAAAAACTCGCAGATTTATTTATTTTTTTAAATTATGTTTTGTATCGGCATAAAATATACAGGACCATTCTTACCTGGTCATACGTATTTAATCTACATCTCCATAGGTACTTGAGGTCATTTGAGATTATGAAAGTTTATTGTTTATGGGAGAAATGTATAATACAGTTTGCACGCAAAGAACATAATTGGAAACACATTGACGTTATTGGAAATTCAATACTATCATTCAAAACTGGTATATATCTAAATATATAAAATAATATGTTATTTAATGAACGTATTATTTTGAGGTACGATTGTATAATATTTATTATTAGGTGTGTGTAGTAATGGTATTGTGTATTACGTTCAAGTGTTTTATTCTTTTGAGTTATAAATATTTTTTGAATTGCCTTTTTTGTTCTTTAATCCATCTTTCAATTTTGTATCTGGAATGATTTTGGTTTCGCTCGCGTAGTATTAGGGGGTTCCCACTCCGCCTCCTCCACCTTCCCCATCCCCACTCACTCCCCCCCACCTCCCCTCCTCCTTCTTATACTCCTCCCCCTCCCCCCTCCCCATCTCCCCCCTCCCCCTCTCCACCCCTCACCCCCCCTCTATACCCGTTACATTAATTTTCAAACAGCTCGCGTGCCACCTATTAAAACGTAACAATCAAACACACGCAGTTCCGCGTTTATAATATTATTATAGACATTTATAATATTGGTGTAGATTAGTATTTTATACAATATATATTTGAATTGTAACTATCAAAGGGATTTCCGTAGTAACCTAAACAAATAAAAAAGTGAGTTAGGCCTGCTTATGAATCAGATAGCCTTAATATTTAGCAATAATTTCCCTTTTTTAAAACCTCGCTTAATTTTTTCGAGTAGTGTATTTTTAGAAGGTCAGTAACTGTTACTTGTAAAAACTTGCATATTCAATATTTAATTCTATTAAGGTGGGAAATGCAGGAGCTGGTTTTATTTAATGATTTTCATGAATTTTTTTGGCATAGAAGAAATGTGTATAATTTATTGAAACTTTGAGTTCATTTTACACATCTATTTAAAAAAATATTTGAATTTTTCGAAGCATTTCCTCGGAAAACATGAAAATTATCAGCTGCTATACATCGAACGTCATCATCAGACTTAGCTTTTGTGTGCATTTCGGAGGCCACAGTGTTCATCTCAAATCAATAGGGTTTTGAATTTAATTTAAGAAGATTTGCCTCTTCTATGTAAACCTAACTTTTCTCAAAAAAATGGAAATTAAATTTTTTACAGGTGTGTAAACAGGAAACCTTGATTTTTTGACATTTCTTAAACATTTTTTGGCATTTAAAAAATACTTTTTACAATGACATTACTACGAATTTCGGTTCACTTAGAGCGTAATTATATACATAAATAAAGTCTGCACATTTTAAAAATGTTTGATTAAAAACTTTCTGAGCTACAGTGCATACAAATTTCAAAGTCGTTTCGAGAAAAATGATTTTCAAGTTTACCACGCGGTTCGGCACAAACACCCTCGTAATACCGGAAAGAATTAAAATTTCTATTTAAAACTTTGGGAACATATTCTTAAATAGTTATACTAACAATTTATGAAATAAATTTAAAAAAAAATTGAGTCATCTACATGTATTTCCCCCAAGTCTGTAATATATTATTTTAGGGGTCGTCCATTAATCACGTGAGGCTCTAGAGGGGGGGGGGCGGTTCGGAAAAAATCACGAAATATCACCGGGGGGGGGGGGTGTAATGATATATCACGTGTATTTATTTTTCGTGATATATTCTGAAAATTTCAAAATACTTTGTACTAAAAAAAAATACACGTGATTTGGGGGGGGGGGGTTAACTATAGCTACTTTAATTTGGAAGAGAACCCGAGAACCATTTATTAGATAACCTACACTCCTGCCATAGGTCACCCCAAGTAGTTCGCTACGTTTGGTGACCAAGCAGGGGTGCCCGGGTTCATGTTCAGAGCAAAGCTAAAAACTCATATTTTCAAATTGTCATATCCAGAAAAATAACTGAATTTCTTCAGTAGTTTCTCGTTACACAGTCCATAATTTACTTAGATTGTTTTTAAATATTTTTCAAATCTCACACTGACAGCACGCAGCACGGGCAGTAATCATAACAATATCTGTTTGTTAATGTAAATATGTGTTCGTTCGTTACCAATCTTAGTAATAAGCCACTTGTAATATACATATTGTATAGATTAAATGTGTAAATGAATTGTAAAGCGCCCTTGAGGTGATTTTCTCACGAAAATGGCGCTATAGAAATCATCCAACAATTATTATTATTATTATTATGGGGTGGGATTTGTCTAGGTCTTGGCGGCGAATGCGTTTGCCCACCTACTGCGGATCGGAAGAGACTGGTTAAGGAAGAACTAGTCTAGACCTCTAGCCGGACTGTCTCGACCCATCGCCTTGCACCGCAGTGAGAGGTATGAACTTATACTTCCGTCACTCTTGGACTACAGACACACACAGATTCCTACACACAGATTCCTACCTACCCCTCATACATATTTCCTTCCCAGAACTTCCTCACCTTCTTTTCCCTAAAAATACCATACAGCGTCCCCAAAGTTGGCTGGGGAATTTTTTTTAATTAATGTAAAATTAATGCTGTTAATGTAAAAAAATAAATATATCCGAACTTTGATCTATCCAAAAACTATTTACTATCCCATCACCATTTACTTTCATCTCTAGACACTCCCATTGTTTTTGTTGCCATAGCTCCACTGTCTACGAGCAGATATGAACCTTCTATAATTATAATTTGCGGTCATCAGTCATCACAGCAAAAAAAAATTGTACCTAGGCCAATAAATTTGAATAATATTTTTTTAATAGAAATGAATAAATATTGGCTGCAAGATTTCGCTTTCTTTTTTCAGCAGTGTCGCTCACTGGTCAGGTATCACAAACCATTTAAATAATATGTCATTGTCATTGCATTTATTAACTTATGTCATTGTATTCATTAACTGTTTGTAAGACCATAGAAATGAATAAATAAATAAATATACAATTAGGCACCTATTTTAGTTTCTTAAATGTTGAATAGTTCGAAAAAAAGATCACGACAGGTAAATTGGCAACCTGCGCTTTATGCAAATAATTTTTTAAGTATGGAAACCGCCAATCTAAAAATGTCACATATATGGATAGACAACTACTAGAAATGACGAACCATTAGTTTACCCAATGTATACAAATTCGTACTAGTTCAATGGGCTGATAAAGCAATGCTGATTTCTTTTATATTTGGATCCACTACCCCGAAAATAATATTTCGATTCTCACGCCTGCAAAATTTTAAAATCGAGCGTCTTATTTGAACGAGGCAAGTAGGGATGTCGAAAGTGAAAAAAAATATCGATGTATCGATATTTATTAAAATATCAATATCGACGTCGATATATCGAGGAAAAAATATCGATATTTGATTCACTTTCATGAACCTACCATTAGATCAAGGTTTCCTGGTATGTATTATTGTGACAATTATACGTCTGTCGATGGATATAATTCTGTTATAAATAGAATACTCACCATTGGTAATTTTTATGCCAATGTTGCTGATATTTTTCATATTTTCTTTTTAAAATACAAGGCTCTACTTATCAAATATTTCAACCTTGTAACGAGTATTGTAACGAGGTTACTTCATAACAAGTTATTCTTTTTATTTCATTGTATCCTTTTGAAGTTTTCATTAGTTGTTAGAAATTTTTTCTCTTTTTCTCTTATTATGAGAGATTTCAAAAAAAAAATCTTTCTTCACTGTACTATGACTGTTTAAATATAAATAAAATAACACATGTTTGTAAATGGCACTTTGTGCCGTAAATTTTAAATAAATAAATATCGGTCAAATTTTCAAGGGATTTTGCGTTTTTAAAATAATAGTGTATTCATCTCAATATTATCAATAGTAATTTTTGTACACAATTTGCTTTTTTTAATGTACAAAAATCTCAATAAAAATGAAGGTATTTTTATCACTATCCATTTTTATTACGTAATAATTACAAAAATATCAAAAACTAAAAAGGTGTCTTCTAACTTATATGTAAACTGAGACGCATACAAAGTTTTTATGCGTCTCAGTAACATTCTATTGGCGTATTAATCTGTCAAAAAGGACTTCGTGTATGAAACAAAGTATAGTCAATAACCACAGACAATTGGGAACCAACACATATGAGCAGGCGCGGCCGGTGCCTCAAATTATAGGTGGTTCACCAAGCCATTCATAAAAAACGAAAGGTTGATATTATATTTTTAAAAAAATCTAGACATCATGCATAATTTTACATTATTTGCTAAGTATCTAAAAATATCATGTAACTGTAATAATAAAAATATTGTGCGATGTAAAAACATGCTGATGTCTAGAGTTTAATATAGTGAATTGACCTGCCAGGTAAGTAGGTATGTTTTATGTATCTGTTTGTAAATTCAAATAATAAAAATACATATATATACACTCTGTAAATTGCCATCTCAACACAGGTGTTTCACACCTAGTGAGATGGGCAATACGTCATTTTATAACCAAATGTAATATGAAAATAATTAAATAAAATAAAAAATAAATAAATAAATATAGCCTAGGAACTCATGATAAATTGTACAACGCAACATAACTAAAACGGCGCTCTAGTAATTATCCAATTATTATAGAATTATTCTGGTATCAATATTTTTAGAAACATTTTACACTCCATTACTATTGATATTACATCTATTAGAAGATTAGTGGAAAGGGTGGGTGTGATATCCATTTAAAAATACTCAACCTTCCAAAGATAATAATAATAACGCAATAATCCAATAATAATAATTAACACACAAGAAACACTCTGCGGCGTGGATCGCCAATATCGCCATTTACTGTCGTGACAACTTCGATCAATGGGTGACAAACAAATAATAATGTCAAAAAGGTTCATCCCAAGGGCTCGAACAAGATAATGTCACACGAAACGCGTAGCTGACCCTTTGACTAATGGTTACATTTTAGAAGAGAAATATTATTACTTAATATTATCTTGTTCAAACCTTACTACCGCTGGAACCAAAGCTTCGGAATATTTCCGAAGAATGCCGAAGCTCTTCGGGTCGGCCGTGCAGTGCACGGTCAGCCGATTTTTAGTATGACATG
Source organism: Limnephilus rhombicus (assembly GCA_929108145.2). Taxonomy (NCBI): domain Eukaryota; kingdom Metazoa; phylum Arthropoda; class Insecta; order Trichoptera; family Limnephilidae; genus Limnephilus; species Limnephilus rhombicus. The sequence continues at coordinate 42,011,191 of OV815278.1, forward strand.
TTTCTGACGTTTTGGGATTTTTTACTACGAGGATCATTCAAATTACGGGGCGCTTAGCTCTGGCGCGCGGTTTGGCATTGTACCTACCTCGGTTCCTCGCTCCTAGCGGGTAGCCGCCGTAACTGGCGGGTGGGAACAATGCGTTTATTTGGCCGTAATACATTGTTAATTGTTAGATTGGTAATAATTATAATTAAATTTAAAGATTGTGCTCAATTTTATCAATTTAATAAATAAACACATTACGTAGAAATACGGTGAGTTGTAAAATGATGTTGAATTTTTTTGGCGGTTCAGCGCCCCATTGCACGTTAGCGCCAGCCGCGCCTGCATATGATGAGTGGCTTAGAAAAAAAGGGCGAAAAATAGCATATATTTCTATGTATGCGATAGTATTGGTGATCACAAATACTAATGCAAAGACAATAGATTTGTAAGCTATTAATAGTTAAAATTTCAACCGCCAGATGTCATGACCCAATACAGTTACTTTTTTCCGTTCGTTCCTATACGGTTTTGGATTCTAGTGACTTTGAAAACATAAATTTAAAAAAATATCGTTTTTGATATAATTTCCGATATTTATTTTATATCGATATATCGAATCAAAATATATCGGCTAAAAATATCGATACATTGTATTAAAAATATCGATATATCGATACTTTTTCAACAAGCCTAGAGGCAAGAAGCGAAAAAATGGTTTTTATTTATTTTGTCTATAATTTTATAAGAATGAAAAAAATGTAGAACATACAAAACCTCAAAGATAGTCTCAGCCATAAAAAGGTTTTTAAAAAAAATTGTTTCTTGTACTACTTTTTTTCTTTTTTTTAATTGTACAACAGATCATAGTTAAGTCATCAAAAAACTTTTTTTTTAGTGGTTTGCGCTTATATTTTTTGTTATGTAAATAATAATTTAATCGTAATTCTAATACTTACATAGAAAAGCTAGTAAAAGCTTCGATTTATCCGTAGCATATTTTTTGATGTTCATACTGCAAGCCGATTTGTCGTAAATATTAATCTAAATAGTATCTAAATAGGATTTCACGTATAACTTCATCTTAACTCTGGCTTCGATGGAGCCCCCATACCTGAGCTGGTCACTTAAAGTTACACCAAGCATCAATGGAAAGCATGTTGGTAAGATTTGTTTCATTGAAGGAGACCGGTTTGTCATTCGGACCTGAAACGTTATAACATTAAATTCGACGAGATTTTACTTTCCCCGAGAGGAGATACCCTCTCGAGGTAATCATCCATTGTCTGCTCAAAACCTTCCTTGTGTGCCCTTAATACCTACTGTAAAAAATAATATTCTATAAACTGTTGTCGATGGCTCAATAATGTGACCTATTTACCTGCATCCAAATATATTCCTACGGCTTCTTTCTGAACTACTTCTAATACCGATAGGTCAAGGTGCACCTAGCTAGATATTAGCATACTATTGAGGAATTCTAGCATCTACCTTTCAAACAAAAAAAAAAACAAAAAAAAATAATTAAAGCAATTAAATTAATGTTCCTTCCTGTTCCTTGATCTTCTTGTCTCTTCTTATCTTCTTAGCTCTTATTGTCTCTTTTTAGTTCTTCTTATCTCTCATTAGTTTTTCTTGGATCTTCTTGCATCTTTTTGATTCTTCCTGGTTCTTCTTGTCTCTTTTTGGTTCTTTTTGCCTCTTCTTGGCTTTTCTTGGCTTTTCTTGCTTTTGTTTGGCTCTTTTTACTTTTTCTCACACCTTCTTGCATCTTACCGCCCCTTCTTTGCTGGTCTAGGCTCTTCTGGGCTCCTATAATCTATATAACTAATCCTCAATTAGAGAGGGCTTAGGTTTGGCTGAAACTTAAAAATACGAAATTATCAGCAGATGACAGATTTTCAAAGAGATTAAAATCATATAAGAAGATTGGGCCAAAGGGACGAAACACGTCAAACTATTTAGGAATTAACCACTGCACAACTAGGAACTTTTAGTGACCCACCGGTTGCCTACCACTGCCTCAGACGAATGATTATTAATTCTCCATCTTGCGCCCTTGAGGTGATTTTTCACAAAACGGCGCTCTACAAATTATAAAATTATTATTAATATTATTATTATAAACAAAAACACAAATATTTAAAATATTACCTACTTATCTGTTTCTGTGGGTAATCATAATAAAGGTTTGAAGAGGTCCCATAAATTCTAAACCACCACTACAAATTCGAAACAGGTTCTTGACGGCCGGCGTAGTCCAGCGGTAAGGCTCTTCACTCCCATCCCGAAGGTCGCGGGATCGAATCCCGGCGTGGCAAATAAATTTTATTTGATTAATTTGTGTTATTTCACAATTTATTCATTTAAAATAATATATAGAAGGTATATTTGCGGCACGTTCCAGAGTGGAAGATACTCTCAGTATCGCCCTAGTGTAACACCACCATTCAGAATTGAAACGTTGCTTGAAATGACTTTAGCCGTGTTTGGTGACCAGATCTGAATAGCCAGGTAGGTACTTTCCCACCTTCCTCTTCCCTATCTCCTTCCCCTCTCCACTACCTTCAGTCTCACAACATACCCCAATTGGGGATGCCATAGTCTCACTGGCTTCAAATGGGAGCAGCTGAAACTCTTGTGATGTATCACTATTAAAAATATATATATTAAAAAAAAATAAAAAAAGGAACAAAATATCAGGGGAACAGAAATGTCATGGGGTAATTGTTTGTGTTAATTTTCGCAGAGTTTTTAGAATTTTTGTATGAACAAATTTAACTGTCGCGTCGCGTCGTCGTTGTTCGTATTTCAAACAGAACGAAATTATTCATGTTGTATTCACAAGAAATAATTTATATGGCAGAATAACGTTTTCCGGGTCATCTAGTCATATACAAAAAAAAAACTAAACATCATAACGTCAATCTGCCGACGAGAAAAAACATCAGGAGCACAAAAATATGTTTGGATATTTCCATTTGATTATTTTTATAAACATTTATTATAATTATAAACTTTTAGTATAAAACTTGCTCAATTACAGCATTTGTAAAAAATCGCAGAAACGAAATATTTTATAGGTATTTTTATTATATACATTTATTTTCAAATTTTTACGTACCTATGTAATAATTATTAATTGGTAACGAAAATTATTATTTAAATTAGTGGTAACATTATTTCTGTCAGTCAGTAAATAACTGAGAAGGACGTATGTGTGTGTTTTTTTATAAATTTTATTTTTATCTTGACTATCAAATTAATTCGGAGCTCTCGAAGCCTCCATTTGAATGGTGGCTTCACAATTAAAAGTTAATAAATTCCGTGTGTTTTACTAGAAAAAATGTATTAACCGTACAACGTAATTTTCCAACATGTCGAACGGTTGTGTGAAATTCTGCAAAACATTTTTATTTTCTTTTACAAACTAACGTTATTTTTACAATGCAAATTTTTGGCTGCAGTCATGATGTTGGACATTAAAATTGTGACAGTTTTTACCGGTTTCCTAGTATACCTTTATTCAACCCAAGTGAATTTTAGTAAAAATAAAGCCACGGTTGAAACAACCGTTTACAATCTGTCACATACAGATGTGTTTGATTTTGTGACTAACCCTGACAGTGTTGATAAGGTAGAGTACCTATTCACCCAATCATTAGTATAATTACTTCGGTTGTACAATAATAACAATGAGTTATGTAGCGCAGCCTTGTGGTCCACCTCGACTGCAATGAGCACTACCTGCGGATAAATTAAAATCAGTAAAACTATATTTCGCTTCAATGTTTACGTACAAATGATTGAAGTACCTAGAACTTCTCATCAATACCTATATACCTATACGCAAAATGAATACGAATAAATAGTTTTCTCCTTATTCAATTCTTTAAAAAAATGAATACAAATACAACAGGTATTGGATTGAATCATCGATTCAGTTTTGTATTTGCATGCCTCTTTTGAAAAATAGAGTTTTTGTACGGAAAACTCTTTTCATATTCCTATGGCGTATGTACCTGCGTGCGCAAACAAATAATTCAACTTAATATTTTATATTATTATTAATTAGCGCTATCTATGGCAGAGCAGATAGTGATTTTTTTTTAAGTATAGCCATAAAGAACCATGTTTGTCAATCAAAGTTTCAAAATTTGATATGTTTTAACAGTTCGGCTGTGTTTTTTCTTCTAGTTTTGTCCCATCATACTCTAATTGGATTTTTCTATTTTACAGTCAATAAAAATACCTACTTTAGGTTCTTAGGTAGTTACGTTATATTCTAGCGTCATCAAAATTTATTATTCGTGGAAAACTATTCATTAATCCTAATATATTATGGAGTGAAAGGAGTGAAATGAATGTCTCAAAAGTGTGCTATAAAAGGCCATTGTTGTCGTTAAAATATAATACAACTAAAAGTATTATTCTTCTTTACTTGTGTCTAATCCATTTTTTTTTTATTTCAGTGGTTTTGTTGGATTTCCCAAGTAACTCATGGAGATCACAATCCAATAGGCAAAGGGAAAAGATATAACGTGTTGTTCATAACAACCCCAATAATATTTGAAACTAAAACCTTTACCGCCGAAAACGACGAATTTCAAATGTCATTCGACAGCAACACCATCTTGCGGCCGTCGTTTGAACTAAGAGTGTTTCAAACTTGCCGCTTTTTGCCCTATCCCAGAACTAAAGTGACGATTTCATTGAATTTCAGGCGATCTTCAATGCTGTTTAGAATAACTATTGGAAAAATCTTGCAAAATGTAGCTAGAGAAAGAATGAAAGAGGCTCTTCAGAATTTAGATTATATTTTTAAACATTTTACTGACTATAGTTTACATAAAATGTTATGAATTTATTAAAATCCGTCAATATTTTATCAATAATTATTTAATTTGTTCTTGTAAATAATATTCGCTATTTGAAACCTTTTTGTATGTTTTTATAACTATTACAATATTTCATATTTATTAACTAAATTATTATGCTTTTTGCAAAAGGACGTAGGGAACAAGGAATGAATTTCTCGCATTATTTGGATCTTAGGTATTTCTAAATGTCTAAGATTTTAATTGACAGCAATAAAGTGACATACATTCATTTATTTTTATTTATTACTACAATACCTATTTGGAAATGAAATGAGAGAATGGTAGGTAGGTACTCTACAAATGAACTAACTATAGTCTGTCAAAAAAGAGTAGAAAATATAAAAACTGGAACTACTAAATTTTTGACTAGCAACACCAATTTAAATGTCAAATATTTTTTTGAAGTGCAATGACACTGAATGTATAGAACACAGTAAACCACATTTAAAAAAAAAAACATTTTTTCTTCATGACATAAATTTGATTAAAAGGTGATTTATAAAGCGATTTGCTTTAATTTAATTTAACTAAATTTGAATTTAACAATAGATAGAAAGGAAGAATCACTAATGGTGAGTTTAGTTATATTACTTTTAGATCTGAATGAGTTAAATATATTCAGATCTAAAACTAGAGACATGATCTAAAGTCCAGGCAATGCTAGGTACTTTATTTAGTATTAAATAAATATGAGCAATTTCTAAACTGTGCTTGATATTTTATTACATTATAGTTATTCTTCATTATGTTAACACAAAATTTCAAATGTATAATAATAATATACCTATATGCAATTCTAATTTTGAGATCGGCGAGTATCTATACTGCAATGAAAAAATATTTTTCCACTATTATGCCTTTTTTATTTTTTTTATAAAAATGTGGGTTACACAGCTTTACTGTTATGTGTTTAGTATTGCCATTTGATCAACAGTGGCGCCCTCATATATTTTCTACTCTTATTTGACAAACTATACACCTTGACAAAATATACATTACAAAGAGAATATTTTCTGAACAAAGTTGTGAAGGAAAGCTTTTCCATGCTTTTGAATTTATAAGAAGTTAGTTATATTTATTGAAAACTTTGTTTTCTTTAGTTTGTCTTTTAAGGTTGTCGACATCTATTGATGCAATTTTAAAACTAAAAGGAAACATTTCAAAGCTTTGAAAAATGATTTTCAATTTTCGTCAAATTATTGCGCTAGTAGGGCTTTTCTAATTCTGTTCCCTTCTATCTTTTCTTTCAAGGTGTGAGACCCATTATATTATCTAGCTACATAAAATATATATATATTTTTTTATGATAATAATTATTAATTATTATTGATGTGAAACATTATTGATATCATCTATTGATATTTATTCAGACTAAAATTAAACTTAGCTAAAAAAATGTTAAATGCTTGGGAAGTTTTAATTTTGAACGTCTGGCGCTAGTAGCGCATTTCTGTCATTTCTGTTCTCTTCTTTCTGTCAACGTGAGTCGCATGTGCGAATTTCTGCAGTTTGAGGTTAAAATATCAAATAAAGAAAACATGTAATTTATACATGAATCAAGTGAGCATCATTTAATTGATCACCAAATTGATGCCGCTTTTAACATTTCTTGATATACTCAAAATATACGTGTTTGTTATTTCGGATATTGTCAGTTTTTCACTAATCAAAACAAACTTCATTTTCAGAAGGAAATATCAGAAATCTAATTGAAAATGACGGAAGAAGACTTGGTGGGTTTTGCGGCAACTGAAGACGGAGACAATGTGGAGAATGCTGAAGGTTCAAAGAAGAAAGCCAAAAAGGGGGGCGGCTTTCAGTCAATGGGATTTGACCAAGCCATTCTGAAAGGAATCACAAATAGAGGCTACAAAATTCCAACTCCCATTCAAAGAAAGGTATGGACTTCAAAGTTACAATGATTACCTGATAAGTATTGATTAAATTTACGATAAGCCGCCGCACTTTTAATAGGCACAGATTTTGGAAAGTACACTATTTTTAAACTTAGTTACCGCAAAAAACATCGGTTTCAGTCAGGACCGGTGCAAAAATATGCATTTAAATTTACATTTCATAAACAAAAAATTTTGTACGTAATTTCTCGTTACGGCTGACGTTTCGTATTACTTTATTTTGCATTCTGAACAATTTCCACTATTTCCAGGGTACCAATCGATAAATATTAAAAAAAGATTGCTAGGTATATGGCAAAAATCACACAAATTCTAGGAAGGTACTAACTAAAGTTACCGTACAAATTTTCAAAATAATTTATGGATAAGCCGCCGCACTTTTAATAGGCACAGATTTTGGAAAGTACACTATTTTTAAACTTAGCTACTGCAAAAAACATCGGTTTCAGTCAGGACAAATTTTCATAATATTAAAAAAAGATTGCTATACGGCGAAAATCACGGTAACTTTTGGAGATCGCTGGCAACGGTTAATATGCACTTTAAAAAAAAAACCTTTTGATTCACCTTAATTACATTAAAAGGCAACTATTTGCGTTGGGGGAAGTGGAAAATATTTCATTCTAAATTTCGATTACGTAAAATTAAAATTAGCTTTCGTCTTGTGAGATTGTACGCCAGATTCACAAACCATGTTACACAAACCTAGCGTAGCCGCTAAACTACTTGAAAACTGGGATGTTTTTCTTGCCTTGACGCGAGCAGGCGGTATAAAGGGGGCACTTTCTTTAATGTGTGCAAATTATTTTACTATGAATTTGTTTTGTATGGTTGGCACTACTGATACACGTCACTATGTGGTTTCTATGGACAAGATTCAATATGGCGTCGGCGTCAAAACGGAAAATTACGTGAATAAAAGTTTTTACGAATATAAATTTAAATGCACGTTTTTCTGCCGTTCTCGACTGAAACAGATGGTTCTTGTGGTAATTAAGTTTAGGGGTAGTTTACTTTTTTTAAATATATGCCTATTAAAAGTGTAGTGACATGCGGCGTCTAGTCGTAAATTTACCAAGTATTGTTTACCTTGTGATATTTGTAGTTTGCACGAACCTGTGAATTACTATTTGCATTCCATTTTTGTTTGCTATTGTCAGATTGTTTTGATTTTGCAAGTATAACCTTATACCTTCATACTAATACTGAGCCTTCTGGTTATTTATAAATAAATAGTTATTTATAAAAAAAATCACAACATCAGACCGATTTCTTTAAAAAAAATCACATCATCATACCCTCGTTAAAAATTTATAATTTTTGCAAACCGCTTACTCGTTAATACGGAATATTTATTATTGAAACAGTTAGATTTAGCTTTATTATTACGAAAGTGATCATTTATGTCGGGGGAGACCAAAAAACATGCAATAAATATGAATTTAACATTTTAATTTTTTTTAAATTAATTCACTCAGTATTCACGCAGTAACGCCATTGTTTAATCATTGTTTTTATATAACATTTCATAGACAATGCTGCCAATTATAGAAAAAATATTTTTGCGTAAAACAAAGTGAATGCATTATTGACAAGTTTGTACCTGTATTTATAACAGTAGAACGTGGAAAGAAATGTATTAGAATTGTAACAGACGTATCAGCGTCTTCACAAGACTATAAAAAAGGACCGGGTTTTTAGTGCACGCTCAGGATGATGAAATGGAGAAATAGAGCTGGCCTCCCTACATCCAGTGGTTGGTGGCCCTGGATGCGCCTAGTTTCTGCCTGAGCCTGGTGCCTTGGCAGTGTCCAGACCGCAGAGGTAGGCACCAGGTACTCGTTCAGGCAGAACTTCAGCAGGAGGCAGCAGGGTTGAAGAAAAACTTCCGAAGAATAAAACATGAGTTTCTTGTTGAGATGTGAACACCGATTTATTATGAAAATTTCGCTTCTTATATACCCAAATTTGGTACAAAATTTGGTCACATGGTACAAATTTGGGGTGGGAGGTTTGACCTCGCCCGCAAGTATATAAGGGCCGGTTGCCTGTTGGCCACCTATTTTGTCGACCGTTTTCTCAAAACTGGTCGCTTAAAATTAACAATAGAAAATAATTCTACAGAGTACATTTGGTGTATACAGGTAAATGTCTTAAGTCTAACATGTTTGTAAAGTTAAGTTTTATCCGCAGATTTTTATTTTGATGAATTTGCATTGATTTTAAGGTAATTTTGTGATAGGTATTTGCCATTTGGCTAGTTGTGTTAAGTTAAAATGAGAATCTAGTATTTTTCCCAGGTTCCCCGTAAGACTAGCTACTGAAACCTGTTTGTTTCATCGTCTTACGAGGTCCCTGGATTTTTAAAATTGGAAAAAACGGATTCTTGCAAGGAATTTTTGTAAGTGTTTTTTACCGGGAAAAAACGCCCTAGTATTGTGAGTTATGGTCAGAGACTCAAACTCTCTTTCCCTGGATGCCCTGCAGGACTCTGGAATGAAATATGTTTGTTTCATTGTCCTGCAGGGTGTGTAAGTTAAATTAATCGAAAAAATGTACATTTAAGGTTGCCCTCCTGGCGGCGGAGCCGCCTTGCCCAGTGGGAAAGGCGCCTGCCTCCTGGGGCCGGAGGACTCGCCTTGCCCAGTGGGAAAGGCGCCTGCCCCCTGGGGCCGGAGGACTTGCCTTGCCCAGTGGGAAAGGCACCTGCCCCCTGGGGCTGAAGGACTCGCCTTGCCCCTGGGGCTGAAGGACTCGCCTTGCCCCTGGGGGCGAAGGATTTAAAATAATAGAATAACAATTTTATAAAATGTCCCCGGTGGCAACCTGCGATAGGTAGAGTTTATTTGTCGCACCGGGAACATGCACATTGTTAGGAAACCTTTAATTATATTTTACAAAACAAGTAATTTGGTAGTTTATACCTAAAGGAAGGAAATATCTTTTCACCAAAATTAGTCGCTGGCGGCACGGTACATTAGCATTTCGAGGCCATAAATTTCAGCAAAATTTCCAAGAAATGACCTCAAAATGTAAAGGATGCCACCAGCGATGAATCTTGATGAAAGATGTTTTGAGGGTGCGAACGAACACGTCCGTTACAAGAATAATTACACAAACCCGCTAGACAAACCCTGCTTCTCCAAACAAACCATTCACAACCTGGGATGTTTTTTAAAATTATAATGAAATGCGAGTTTATTTTAGAGAATTTATTTTATAAGATCGGTACTTCCGAAAAATGTCATATTTGATTTCCGTATTATCCGTGCATTAAACTTCGACAACACGAACGTTCCGTATTATCCGTGAGGTGGACTAACTGCATCAAAAAAATTTTGATGTGGGATTAAATAGAGTTTTTGTAAATATTCCACAAGCCGCTGTACTTTTACTAGGCACAGATTTTGGAAAACCACTATGTTTCAACGTAATTACTTCAAGAAATAACTATTTACATTTGGATAGAAGGTAAAAGATACCCTCTTAAGAAGTTTTCCACGGGACCGGAAAAAACAAACTTCTGCAGGAAAACCTTATATGTGGGAAAAATTGGGCCGATTTTGGACCGAGGGACCGAAAAAACCAAACTTCTTAAGCCACGAAACTTCTTAAGCGGGAACTTCTTAAGAGGGTTTCACTGTACTTTAAAATTTCACTTTTATTCAATCAAAGTTCAAAATTTCCCTTGTAATGCAATCCCTTTACCGCCATTTTATTTTTATTTGTATGGATTTGACACTTTCAAAGTTTTGTTTCAATCTAAAGATTTCAAGAATTACTTAGTTTACACAAACCAAGAACCTAATAACCTATCTTGTGCACGTAAATAGTTTCCTCTAGTAATGAAGTGTAATTTCCATAATCTGTGTCTAAAAGTGCGGCGGTTAGTGGAATAATTAATAGAGTTTTTCTGTACTTACGTGTTATCCTGAATCGTTTAGATTAGTTTATGTTAAGATTCCTAGATTTGTGTGAAACAACAGTGAATGATAAATAATAAATAATTAACGTTAAAAGGCGCTTGCAGACGAAAAACTTTAGCTGCATAGACAACAGAGAACTCCAGTCCAATTTTTTTTTTTTTTTTTTTTTAATGAATAATGAGCTTCTGACTTAAATAACTGCATATTTTTTATTTTTTTTTAGAGTTTGTTTTAATAGTTAAAATAATTTTCAAAGTTTTAATTTTTCAAGATCCCCCAAAAAACACCGCACGTATAGTGAATCGTGTGACATCATCACTCCTGAAAAGTTTTTCAACAGGTGTTCATTTTGTATGACAGTTATACGGAAGAAAGTATGGTACTATGCGATAAGTTAAAACATTATTTAGGTGGAATTATTTATTTATTATGTTATTATATTTTTCAATATTATTACGGGAGAGTGGTATAGAAATTGTTTGAAATTATTATTTTTTTAGCTTTTAAAATCAATACTATCTCAAACGGAGAATCACCTGCACACTGCAAAAATTGTAGGCAAGATACAGGCGATACCAGCTGATCGACAATGGCCATTTTGAATCCGAAGTTCTTAGAAGAAGTGAGTCGTTCGCGAACGAGTCGGCTCAGTGACCTGGATCTTCATACGGATCCGTAAGATCCGGTTCCGTAAGACCGATCTTCAAAGCTACGGACACACTTGCTCGCGGTTTGCGGATCTTCACGAACGAGTGAGCGGGTAGCAATTGCTACTAGGTAGCATGCTCTTTGGCTTCTAATGAGCAAGTGTGTCCGTAGTTTAATTCAGTCCTTCAATCGAGCCGATTTACTGAACCGGATCTTTTCATTCTCGTTCAACTAAGTAGCTTTGCCCGTCTCCAGGTAGCATTTTGATGTAGTATATTATACAATTTTTTCAAACAGTTTAAAGTTTTTCAATATTTTAAATAATAGAGATACCTCTATTTTTGATACTGAATTATGTAGGCTTAAATATTGTTTCAATAAACACAACAACTAAATCTCTATAAACAGTATGAAATAACGAGTAACATGAAATGTTATTAATACTGATGGCTTGTGTCATACCTACATAATCAATGTTTCAATCAACAACTGGTGACGCGTGACGTCAGCACTAACCATTCAGTAATACCAACTTTACAGTGTGTTTTGACGAGAGGTTTAAAAATGCACTTTTTAATAAATTTTTAAGAACTCTACGTTTAATATTTTGAAATAAAACTTATACATTTAGAATCAGCGTTCATTGGTCTGTATGAACATATTTTTTTAAAGCCATAATATTTTTCACTAGAGTTCCTTATTGTGTTACCAACAGTTACGGGCATATAAATCCAATATGGTATATGAAGGTGCGCACACTTTTTTGAATTTGGAATAGTTTTACAACTGTCTCCGCAACTAAAGTCTCTCGTCTGCGGGTATCCTTGGTCATTTTTTTTCAAAATGATTCCAAATAATTTGTAGGTATCTAATAGTGAAATTTTAAAAAGTAATTTTCACTAAATTGTGTAGTAAACTATTTTTCATTTGCAGAGTATTCCCTTGGCCCTAGAAGGTCGAGATGTGGTTGCCATGGCGAGGACTGGCTCCGGAAAGACGGCCTGCTTCGTTCTTCCGATGCTAGAGAAACTTCTGAGCTCTCCGGGAAAAACCTCTGCTGTCAGAACTGTTAGAGCACTGATTCTCACTCCAACCAGAGAATTGGCATTACAGGTTTGTTTCCAGAATGAATTCTCGATTAATCAGTTCCCCAAATAACAGTTTTCCCGCAATTTTTGTTTATTTCACAAAAATAGATTGCATCGATCGTTCCTCTATGTTTTACCACATTCATCACTTAAAGCATTAATGGTAAATATTTCCCTATCGAGTCCACGCTCAAAACACACTTTAAAAAATTAAAACAAATTGCACTAGGTAGATTACAGTTAGTAATAAGTAATTCAGTAACCGGAATTGAAAAATATTGCATTTTGATGGTTATTTTGTTATCTTTAAAAACGCGAAATGTCATTTCTCAAGGAACGCCATGTTGTTAATAACGATGGCAAACGTCTCGCGTGATTTTTCATGTTTATAAAACTGAACAAAATAATGATTTATATGCATTATTTATCATTCCCGAAGATTGCAATTCGTACTTATTATTGTCTAACTGACAGAAAGTGATTTTTTCTTTTAAAAATGCTTATTTCATCGTCGTAATTAACACGGTGGTCCTTGAAAAATGACATTTCGCGTTTTTTAAATTAAAAAAAAAAAATTAATACACAATATTTTTCAATTCCGGTTACTGAATTACTTATTACTATTACTAACCACTCGATAGGGAAATATTTAGCTCATTAATTTTTTTTTAAATATGTTGAGGTTGCATGCAGTTCCTTTTTTTAATTTTTATTATGTGTGACCTCACAAGAGCGACAGCGTTGTAAGGCGGTTTAAGGTAGGGGCTGTAAAAAGGGAATTCTAATGCAGGTCTTGAAGAGGCCCAGATTATACGAAGGAGGGAAAATAGATGCCGGTAGCTCATTCTACATACGAGCAGACTTAGAACGACTACGAACGGGTGTTCCGCTCATGTCTGTAGAGTTTCATGCATGTGTGCCATGGCATCGGGGATCAATGCTGCCAGCTCCTTAGAGCAGGCTCCATTAAAATACCTGTAGAACAGACTCAGCATGCCTACATTGCATCTGTGCATAAGAGATGGCAATGGTCTTATGGATTGCCAACGGATTGTCAATCAGACGGACCGCCCTCCATTGCACAGAATTAAGTAGATTTATCAAGTATTTTGGGGCTCCAGCCCAGATGTGGCTCCCAAAATCTTAAAGTCAGCATGAGAATGAGGAAGATCCATATCACAACCCCGTAGAAGCGACCGCTATTATCATTTGTAATCCATTAATTAATTCATTTTGTTTTGTTAATATTCCAGACCCTGAAGTTTGTACGAGACCTTAGTCGCTTCACGGGCATCAAGTCCAATGCGGTGCTGGGCGGAGACTCCATGGAACAGCAGTTCAGTACCATGCACCTCGGGAAGCCCGATGTTATAGTGGCCACTCCTGGGCGATTCCTCCACTTGTGTGTAGAGATGGAGCTTCAGCTATCTAGCGTTGGTGAGGGAATTTACAAATTGATTTGAGATTTTCAGAGCCAAAAGTATTATGTATCATGATTTACTTTTGGGTATCTGTACATTGGAGATATGAGTTACTACCCTTTTGAGTGCCAACAGTTTATTAGCTTTAGTAAAGCTTGTCCATATTTCACTCAATTTATAGCACCGAATTTTGTTGTGTCAGTTAATTTTAGGTAAGGACATTTTTTTTTACTTGGCGATCGGAAATCTACAGTTCATTTAATTGCCTTAAACACACTTAATGTGGATATTTTTTAGATAAAACATTTATTGCTAAAAAAGGCAACCATTTGCATTTGGAGCGAAGAAAATCACTGCATTCAAAATTTCGATGCAAAATCTCATGGAATACGGACATAAATTATTGTAAATGGCTGTCAAAGTAATTTTTCATTTTACGTAATTGAAATAGTTGTCTTTTATAGTAATTAAGATGAATCAAAAGAGTTTTTTCTAAAAAAATATTCATATAACGTGTCCAGTCTTTACCCGAAAGTTTACCTTTTTTTTTAGTGCCAACTGATTCTTGCTATATAACTAAGGGAACGTACCCATACTACGTGACCAATTTTTTGAATTTTTAACCCCCCCCCTTCCCCCCCTGATGACCATAAACCTAAGCAACCCACCGCTCATTTGTACAAAGCGTGGTATTTTGAAGACCCCCCCCGAACAGGTCACGTAGTATGGGTACGTTCCCTAAGTTATATTAATCTATTTTGTCTTTGTTCCAGAAATTGTGATATTTGACGAGGGCGACCGGCTGTTTGAGCTGGGATTTGGTGAGCAACTTCGTGAGATATTGGCACGCCTGCCAACCTCTCGCCAGACCCTCCTATTCTCCGCCACACTCCCTTCGGCCCTGGTGGAGTTCACAAGGGCAGGACTGTCGGATCCCATCCTACTACGGTAACTCTATTCACATAATATTATAATATTTTTGTTACTTCAGATTGGGTTAGGTAAGTCCTTAATAGATTTAGATTATCACTCACAAAAATAGAAATATTTCAGATTGGGCTAGGTAAGTCCTTAATAGTTTTTATTTTTCATTTTAACGTGTTCCATTTTCAAAGTGTACTAAACAAAAGTTAATTGGGTGTTGACAGCTGAATTGAACGCTGTTATGCAGAAAGCAGCCAGCCATAAAAAACTCAAACTGAAATACGAGCACTTTTGTCTAAAGATTTAATAATCAAATCTACATAACACCTAGGATGTTTTTTACTTCTAAATATTATAAATAATATGTAGATACCGAATTCTTATAACTTTAAAGTGGTTTTAAGGGTGGGTTTTTAGAGATATTGGTGCTTTATAAGGTCTGGCTGCTTTCTGTAGAATACATTCTTGAGAATGTAAGCTCAGCAATTAACCGTTCGGCCTTATTTTGCGAAATACGCATTCCGTAGAAAACAGCCAGAGCTACTAAATATCGATAGTTATATAGATATTACTATTATATCCAATTAGTAATTTTATATTCCGAGGAATTTTTAATATCTCAAGGAAATATAAATTTTGAAACTTTAATACGTAATACTTTGTGAAACATAATATACATAGATATTATTATTTATTTTATATTCACTATGGGTTTTTATAACCATCTACTACAAATCAATGCTTGTGGTCAAGCTTTTAACATCTGTGCATTTGATTTACGTAATTAACCCGTTTAATCACAGGAGACCCTAGTTGTCCCAATACATCATATGCCGTTATAATCACAGGAGACCCAGATTGTCCCTGAGCGACCGTGCATTATAAAAAGCATGATATCTCTCGTTCTCTCATTCGAAAACGTGTATTTTCTTTTGTGTTAGAAAGAGAAAGAAATAATGCTTCTCATTGCCTTTCGGATATATGAGCTAACTTGTACAGATATTGAAATATCCCGATCGTAAATGACGGTTTTATTTCGCGCCAATTTGTGAGTTACGCTGACTTTGACAGCGCGGCACCATCCAACGAAAAACAGTTTTTATCATAAAACAAACCGAAATGTCCAGGTAAGCTGACTTGTATTTGTTAATTAATATATTTTCTATATGATATTGTTAAATTTCGTTGGTTTTGGTAATATAATAATGTTGTAATCTCATTTAGAAAATCAAAAATCTTTGAAATCATTACAAATCCATTTTTAAATTCATCGTTACTAATTGAATTTCCTGTATTTGATAGATATTTTTATGCATATCGTAGAAGCATATATTTCTTTTCAATATTCAAGAAAAACAAGTGTGCCTTTTCAACGTATTTTTAAAGATTTCTTTGTTTTTATCATGTCGAACATCAAAATTTACCAATGTTTCAAACGAATGACATTTAAGAATCGTAAACACTAGTGATGGGATCAACAAATAAATTGAAGCGAGATAATTCGAATAATTGTTTGTATTTATTTTGTGGAACTAAATTTTAATTTAAATTTTATTATAATTTAACAATATATTCATTTTATTTTAAAAATATTATTATTATTATTGTATACAATAAATACGTAGAATAAGTACACATTTTGAATTTTATAAGTATATAGATATCAATTCGTAAAAAAAATTTAGCTACCAAAATTCAGCGATTGAATATAAAACTCGTTATTCTTATAATTACATTAGGAATATTTGGAAATGCGGTGATGACGCACCTCCGCCGACCGATTTATTGGATTTTATTATGCAAGGCAATGATTTTTACGATACCAGCAGCGAAGACGAAGCCGAAGGGAATGAGGAAGTTGTTAACCCGGTTGAAGTTTTCGAAGAGGTAAATTTATTTTTTTATTTAACACTGCACATGTACGGTGTTACGGTGAATAATATACAATAATAATATAACTGCTTTATTTACAGTCGTCTACATTTTTTACGGAGACAGTGGATGTGGGAATGGTGAAAATCATTGTCGATACCACGGATAACGGTATGAGCGCTAATAAAAATTATTGTAATAATAAATATTCAATTTAAAGCACATTTTGTTTATGAAAATATGTAAATTGAGTTCTGTACTTGCGTTCTAATAGTTTTCTATATTTTCAGAATTGATGACAAACGACTGTGAAGCTGGCCAGGAGAGCGGCGGCCGCGCAGATGGTACATTTATTTATATATATATATTTTTTTTTTGTGAAGATATGTATTTTGAATTATGTGCTTGCATTCTAATAGTTTATAATGTTTTCAGAAATGATGGTCATAGACGTCAGTGGCAGTGAAGCTGGCCAAGCGACCGACAGCCGCACAGATGGTACATTTATATATATATATATATTTTTTTTTTTTTTGTGAAGATGTGTATTTTGAATTATGTGCTTGCATTCTAATAGTTTATTATGTTTTCAGAATTGATGACAGACGTCAGTGGCAGTGAAGCTGGCCAAGCGACCGACAGCCGCACAGATGGTACATTTATATATATATATTTTTTTTTTGTGAAGATGTGTATTTTGAATTATGTGTTTGCATTCTAATAGTTTATTATGTTTTCAGAATTGATGACAGACGTCAGTGGTAGTGAAGCTGGCCAAGCGACCGGCAGCCGCGCAGATGGTATGTTTTTATATATATATACAAAAAATGTATATATATGTATATATACATATGTATGTACATTTTTACATATATATGTGTATATATTTATCTCTGTTTAGCATAAAAAATTTACGAAAAAAATGATATTTTTTTATATTTTCTACCATTATTTTTAGAGTTCCCGTTCCTTGTTCCGCCAGAGGCGTCACGGGGCGTTACAGGGGTCACATCACACCAAAGTAGACGTGGTCGCGGCCGCGGAAACGGACGTGCCCGAGGAAATGGACGTGGAGGTGGACCTGAAAGCGGCAACATCGTCCGCGACGCCGTTCGGCAACGCCGCCATAGGGTACGTCCTGTTGGAGCGGGAGATAACTGGGTATCCGGAAATTTACCAAATGAGGTTTATAGTACGAATGACCAGGTACCTCCCGAGCTCTCGGCCTTATCTCGGGCCCAAACCACCCGTGCGGCTCGCGGTGGGCGCATTCGTCAAGCGCGAGGTGCACCGTTGCCAGCGCGTTCTCATTATCCGTCAACTGATGAGGCAGATGGTGACGAAGTGGATGACCCCCTGTCGGATACCGATGCTCATTTGTCGACGGATGATGAGAACGCATCGGAGTTCTCTTGGGCTGGCATCAGTACATATGCCGGTCAAAGGGAAACGTTTGTGCCCGAGAGGTCAGGGCCTACCGCTGTTTATAATAGTGCATATGACGCATTTCGAGCTATATGGACGGATGATATTCTTGATTTTATTGTAACAGAGACAAACAGATATGCATTAGACGCTCGGCGTCATGATAGCCTAAGCCTAACATGGAAGAACACTGACAGGAATGAGATTTTGGTTTTGTTTGCATTTTTCATGATGCTAGGCATTGTTCGCATGCCAACATTAAATTCATGTTTCTCAACCCTTTGGGTGTTTAAAACTAGTGCGTTCAGGAAATTGCTGACTTTCAAGCGGTTCTGTGAGTTATCGAGGTGTTTACACTACAACGACAATGATAGGACGTACACTAGCCCTGAAGACATGAAACTTTCTAAAATTTTGCCTATAATAAATCACTTGAATGCCAAATTTCAAGAACTTTATGTACCATGCCAAAACGTTTCAATTGACGAGTCCCTAACATTATGGAAAGGTCAATTGGGTATGAAGCAATACATCAAAACAAAGGCTGCTAAATTCGGAATAAAAACATTTGAACTTTGTGATTCCGTGACTAGCTATTTGTGGTCGTTCTTTGTGTATACTGGTAAAACAACTGCTGTAAGTGATTCGTCACCGGGGGTCTTGAAATCAACTTCCACAGTTCTGAGGCTAATAAAGCCGCTTTTAAATAAGGGCTACACGCTTTGGATGGACAATTGGTTCAATTCTCCTCTACTAGCTAGGTTCCTCAAGAGAAATAAGACTGACTGCGTCGGGACATTGCGCCCTAACAGAGCCAATGTTCCACCAGAATTCGGTCGCATTAACATGGCGGACGGACATTACTTTGGTCGTCACGCTGGTGATGTCGCCGTACTATCGTGGCAAGACAAGAAAAAGGTGACGACAATATCGACTTATCATGGCGCGGAAATGGAAATTGGACCTTCTAGGGGTAGATCGAATATATACAAACCGAAGGTTGTCAGAGATTATAATAAATACATGGGAGGTATTGACAAAAAAGATCAGATGCTGGAACCCTACTTGATTGAACGCAAAAGGTGCATTAAATGGTACCACAAGATGTTCAAGCGTCTGCTCAACGTGAGTATTCACAACTCTCTTGTGATGTATCGCCAGTCGTCTCAATCGGACGAAACTAATTTAATGTTTAGGACGAAGCTCGTAATGGAGTTGGCAGACAAGCACCTCCTATTGGCACAGCGTCCGATGCCGAGACGACTACTAGTGACTGACCAGTTTTCCAACCCTGCCCGCCTCATCCCTGGTAACCATTTTCTAATGACCAATTTCACAACTACTGACTCACAGACTGAGACAAATGACCAACAACCTCCACCGGTAATGAAGAAACGGCGATTACGGTGCATTTGGTGCACCGACCGCAACAGGGTTGAAAAGAGAACAGTTTATGTTTGCGAACTCTGTGAGGTACCACTCTGCTTAGAACCATGTTTTAAATACTATCATACTTGCGTTTAGTTTTGCAGGTATGATAGTATTTAGAGCGGCGACCGTGGTGTGGGCAGAAAATAATCTTATTAGTTTTTCAAATGTAAATAAATCTGACTGAATATTCATTTTGTGTGGACTAGGGTTACAGTGGTTTCTACTTGTTGATACTGATCATGTATTGTTGTTTACTGACATCTGGATGGCTTATTGTGCGTATATTTCCCTCCCATAGGCGGTACAGTATCTTCTTTGCACATGTTAACGCTATATAATCGTCACTAGACCGCCCGTTGTGATTCTCTTGAGGAAAATTTTGCTACTACGGATCGAGGTTTGAATTAATTAGTTTGTCCAATGAATGCTTCTTATCAACGTTATCGAATTATCGTCAACATTGTTCCCTGCGATTCACGTACTTCCAAGTAGTTTTGTTGGACTTCTGCAGATTAGAACGATCACAAGTCCTAGCACGGTCAAATCGATAACAATAGCGGATCGATAAGCTTAACTGACGATGATTTCATGTCGATTTCCCGAGCACGGTTGTGCTGTCGATATTGACAACGAAATAAGAACTGGCCCTACGGTATTTTTCAATAGTTTCTTTTCCGAATCTAGCTGCATAATGTTTATGTATTACCAAAAACCAATATTTCCTTTCATTTTGTTACAGGCTCTTTTTGAAATGTTTTCGTTTATTGAAATTAATGACTTTTATCATCCAGGCCGTTTTTGTGGGTTTACTTTTATAAGTTTCTTGTTTTGATGGCAAGTTTTGTTTGTTTTTCAGTCAAATATTTTTCCGAACGCAAAAGAGATCAAAACTTTTGGGATTAAACATGTCTGAAGTGTTCACTACTTACGGTGTCGAATGAGTTATGATAAAATGCTAACACAATTGATTTCTTATTAATGTTGTGATCATCCATGTACGCTTAGGTGATGTATACATGAATCTATTTTGATCTGCTACACTTTTTTTATAACATTCTTTTCCTTTCATATGGCTCGAATAAATCATATCTTTTATAAAATTCTGGGATCCTTCGCACAGGACGTCCTGGTGGTTACGATGGCTATTTGTTTTTTTTTGTCGTATTGGCATAGCCCAAGGTTCATAGAAGATATATTTAATAAGGTTAGCTCATCGAGGCGGTAAAGCGGAGATTTGCTAGAAAGTCGTGATGTAGATTGAAGTCTATTATCCACTTGAAGATTTGAATTTAATTTATAATGCAATACAATTTCAGTCAAGCTACGCTGAATGCATTTGCAATGATTTATTTCTAATACGTTGATAATTTTATACTACATATTAGCTATATTAAAACTATTATTCGAAATAAAAGAGAAAATCCCAAGAATATTTGCCTTACAATAATACATCGCCTTGGTGATGGTTATAAAAGACCACTAATCTGAATCGAAAAGTTGCTTGAAATGACTACAGCTGTATTTGGCGAGCGTGCGAGTGGCCAGAAACTTCGCCACCTTCCTTTTCCCCATGTCTTTCCCTCCCCATACAAAATAGCTCAAGCTCTTTTCATCAAAGCTAAGTGAAATAATATAATTTATTTATAATAAAACGTATATTTTTCCGAAGAAAGCAAAATTTCAACATGATCAAGTATTGCAAAGATCAAGTATTTTGCAACTGCACAAAGTGAATCGTGCATAGGGCACGGGGGTTTAGAATAACCTGTGGTTATTCCTTGCTAAATAAAACGCTTATGGATTTCGATAAGAATTATGCCCAATCACCAAACAAGATCCGGTATACACAATTAAGCAATACTCACTGTTGTGTCTCGTAGCTTGATCTTCATTCAGCGACGGTCATAGGTATATCCAAGGCGTACGACAAGATTGTTCGGTTATTAGAACCACGTTATAGTTTGAGTCACGATACGATGAAGCGGTTCACACAAAGCATTCGATAAAGACGACGATATTATAATGCTTCACATTACACGCTTCCGATTGATAGAAAATAACATTTAACGTAGAGCCAAATGTCACGTTACGATTTGTTACGATGGTTGTTGATAGACTGACGATATTGTGGTACTTGACTTAGTCCACCGTATAGGTAAGTACACTTAACGTGCGGAAGTCCAAAATCTGGGTTCCTCCGATCTGCATGGTAAATTGGAACACAAATACGTATGAAATTCATCAGAGTTATGAAACACAAAGAATAATATAATATAATAAAACTGGTGAAAAGTGAAATAGATCGTTCCTTTCGGGCTCCGACCTGACCGCTATGAGCGAACCTTGTTAAATAAATTTTCTAGGAACCTTAGGTATGCCCTCTTTAACATATTTCTTTATCTTTATATACAAAAAAATCTCGTGTCACGATGTTTGTTCGAGATAAACTCCAAAACTACTTAACCGATTTTGATGAAATTTTGCTTACTGTGTGTAACTTGGTCCAACATAAAGGATAGGATTCTTTTTATCTCGATTATTGCGCATTTAAATGTTTGTTATAGGACACTGCTTTGTAATTATTTGTAAGTTCCATAAGTTTTTAGCAGATGGCGGTGTGAGTTCATTTATCGACAGAACATTTGGTTATCTAGGTTGGGAATTTATCCAGTAGATGGCGCTGTGTTCTGATCAACGCGTGTCCGGGTATATAATATATATATATATACACACACAAAAGGCACAAGAGCTCTTTCCTGATAAGACATAATGACCAATGATGACCTGAAATATTATATTTTGGAAAATATATATGCATAAATGTAACTCATATTCTATATATCACAATAAAAAAAATATTAAAATCTGTTCCACCTTTTGTAAAGATTTTGAACTCGTTAGTTTTCTTGTAATTTTTTCGCCATTTTTAAATTTATCATTGCTATAATATAGCACGAATGAAGATGTAACTGTCTAGTAGTCTAGTCACGAATGAAGATGTAATAGTTTTGCATACTATTTGTGAAACATTTATTCTTTCATTGAAAGATTGTTGTTCATTGCTCACAGTGCGTTATTCATTAGCTTCACATTTATGTGTTTACGTAATTATTTTTATTTTTTAATTGGGTCAAAATAATAATCTGCGTAATTATAAAATATGTTATAATCTGTAACCATTGTTCCTTTGATATAATTTATGGGTAATGTATTTCTATCTCATTAATCTTTTATGTTATTTTAAATTGTCTCCCTCTTTATGTATTGTTTGAAAATATACTATGCTCGCACAATTATTATTTATTTACAGTTAAATGTTCTACTAGTTTAAAAAAAAAAATAAAATTCCATGGTTTTGAACAAAGTTATTGTTTTATTTCATAAAATAAAAAAAAAATATATATATATATATTATTTTTACTGAACAACGCTTTTGTTTGAAGCAAATGATACGAGTTGTGTCTTTCAATTCTTCTCTACCTACGCCCGTAGAGAAACGGCAATAACATTTGTTAGGCAATAACTCTGAAACGACCGTAGAATGTATGTCGTATTCGAATTGACAATAAATACCATTTTATTTTATTAATATTACGCAAGTACTTATTTATTCTGATCGAGTTTAATTTGTAGAACTTCATTTAAACAGAACATACATTTTATGCGAATAAATATCAACTGACCCCGCTTTTGCTCGACAATCGATTCATGTTTCGAATAAAAACATCGCACATCCCCACCGGAGCGTATTTGAGGTTAGTTTCGCCGTCTTTTGTCCGGAGACAGTTTGGATTTTGTTGCCAAAACATGATTCTAATTGGAATGTTTTTATAGTATTTTATTGTTGTTTCTGTCCTTTTTTAACACTGTGATCTAGTATGTTCTATATACTATTGAATTTGCGAAATATAACGACAGCATATTCATTTTTTTACGCGAATAGTTGAGATCAAAATGAAGTGTTTTTTGGAGGTTATTTTGTCGGTTCTCGTGATTTCGCTATAAAATACATTAAATTTTGCAAGAATTTTACAAAAGTGATATAAATTCATTATATAAATGCCTAAGGCATACGTGAATCGTGATTTTTTTTCGGAAAGACATTGTAAAATTTAAAAAATAAACTTAAAAAAAATAAACATTTTACTTTTACTTTTGCGACGCTCAACCAAAACAAAAATGTTTAACATTTATTTTTAAAATAAAAATGTATGAATGTGATAAAAAGTGAAGTGACGATTCTATTGCAAATTTACTTGAGAAAAGGAATCTGTATTTAAAATTTCAAGTGATTTTTATTTTACATACTTTTTTGGAGAAAAACCGCAGGTATGTATATTTCAAGCCAATTTACATTTTCAATATCAAAATTTAAATATTAAGAAACAAAATTGTTAATTTCTAATATACACATTAGAAAGATTATTTTATCTAGATTTTAGAATAATTTTTGTTTTGACAGAGGGATGAAAAATAACCAAAATAATGGTATATTTACAATATACGGGAAGAATCGAAAATTTTGCGCGCCAACCGAGTCTGGTATTAGGTTATGGATATATTTTTTTCATTATTCGAAGGGTTAAAATAAATATTTCAAAACATTATTTTATATTTAGAGGTTTTTTTATTATCAAATATCATCAAAAAAAACTTGATATTTATCATTTCGTTTATTAACATGTTATAATAAAAATGTTGCGTAATTTTCAAAAGGAGATGTATGCTGATTTTTTTTTTACTGATTTTTGCCTCTCTATTTTTTTATGTAGACTTTTGTATTATTTTGATTTTATATTCATTCTTCGTATTTTTTATTTTTATTTAATTTACTATAAATATTTTATTTCCATGCATTAAAATAATGTTACACGATAGGTTCAGTTCCTAAATATTAAAATTAATATAAGTAGATTGTTATTAGAACCGGCTAACAAATACTGTCTAGCAGTCTTCATTGAATTTATGTAATATTAATATTGCTGAACTTCATTAAATTTATGTAATATTATTAATAAATGATTAAACATACTTAAAATTATTGATTTTTTCCAAAAAACAAGTTATTATTATAACGCGATAGCGCTTTCTGTAGATCGCCACTTGAAAGTTTCGATACAAACGCTATAGTGTAGAAAACAGACATGCGCCGTGACCGTTTTCTGCAGATCAGGTAAACGTCATTGTTAAAATGTTAGTTGTACCGACAAAATCGACCAGTTGTCTCTGACTGTTTTCTGCTGAATATGATTGCCGTGGGCGCTTTCTGCAGATTGTTCAACGATGTTTTCGTAATCAGCAAATATTTAGGAAGTCGATTACTATGAATTTTTGTATGAAAGGGGCCTGGCTAGTTTTAATAGAACATAGAATTGACGTTTCTCCGTCGGATTACAACAATAACTCATTTTTGCCAAAATTGTGGCCTGGCTGCTTTCTGCATAACTACGTTCAATTATTGGTGGGAAAATTCAGTTCAGAAATAATTTCAAGGTTAGAAAAATTATTGCAACAGTTAAATATGTGTTATTTGAGTGTGGTAAAGTGGAGACGCAGATAATACATACATGATATGTATGTAAAAAGTTTTAATATATTTAAATTTTTTTGCTTTTTAGAGCAAAATGGTTCCTGTTGTTCCTAATGTTTGTCAGCCGATCACACCCTAAACATGATTTATATCCAATAAATGTAATTATTTATTTTAATACATACATACGGCAGTGCCATTAATGTAAATAAAGTAAATGTAAAGAGTGTTTAAAAGTAAAATTAACTAAAAAAGTATAAGTACAAAAAGTATTAAATAATATATTTTGTTTTACGCATATTTTATTTGATAATAGACTTCTGGCATGATTGATATTAGAATATTCATTACCTAATCGGTGCAAGCAATATACATATTACTGAATTTTGATCTGCCAGTGCCAGTATTATACAAATTAATGAAATATTGGTTTGTTTATTTGTTGTTAGTCTGGATGTGGAATGGAAGCTCCCCGCCGAGCTGTGGCTGGGCCACGTGTGGTGTCGCACGGAGCAGCGCGAGGCCGCCCTGCTGCTTCTGCTCTCCCGACTCCTCACCAAGACTACTCCGCAGGCCATTGTCTTCACCGCCACCAGGCATCACTGTGAATACTTGCATCTTGTAAGTTCAACACACAAATTATACTTTTTTACATTTATATTGTTATAAATATTTATGAATTATTTGTAGCTATTTTATTCAATAGATGCTTGAACCCAGTTATAGGTTGTCATATGGTTGCCTCCAGCCTGTCGAAATGCGCTCCGCAGGTTTTTGCTGCTAGGCCCTGCGGGCGGCTTTTGGTTTGCCTTCGCCCAGTTAGTGTTGATGACCATTTTTTAAATCCGATAGGAACTGGTTCCAAAACTAGCCCGTTCCTCGCATCCACTGTCATCCAGTAATAGCTAGTCAACGGGACAAAGTAACCGGGATAGGTAATGATGTCATATGTAATATATAGCCGCTTGATACTATTATTCACAAATAAGTAACACATTTAAGGAACTAAGTAATACCGTCAATCTTTCCATATCCGAAGAGATACTCAAATTCGTAGAACTTATACCTAGGGGGGGAAACGTCCCCATGTTGTAATGTAATGAGCTGCTGATGTAAGTGACGACATCTTTTGACGAATTCTTGAATTCAAAACTGAATTACAACGGTAGCTTTGCTTGAAATTTCATGTACACGAATGTTTATATGGTGCGGCGGGTATGGCGCGGCGGCTGACTTGAAAGCCTATTAATTAAACAAATAGATTGCAGCACTTCCGTTTCTCTCTACTCGTATATCCAATAGAGTATGTACTCAGTCGCAATGCCATTAATACTGTTTGATGTCAGTGAGAATTAGCGAAGGTAAACATTAAAAAAAACCATTATTCTTTGATTTTAACTATCTTTAATTTATTCTCCAGATTCTCAACAAAGCAGGCATCGATTCGGCCTGCATATATTCAGGTCTGGACAGTTCGGCCAGGAAGATTGCCGCGGCCAAATTCACCTCCAAGAAGTGTCCGGTGCTGCTGGTGACGGACGTGGCTGCGAGGGGGTTGGATCTCCCCGCCTTGGACACGGTCATCAATTATCACTTCCCCGCCAAGCCTAAGCTCTTTGTGCACAGAGTTGGTGAGACCCTTATTTATATTTTACCCCGGAGTGTTACATCAGAATGTTACCATATTATACAATCGAAATCCATCTAATTTTATTTTCGTTTGTCACATTGTCATTTTAACCCCCCTTGCTACATGATTTTGAGGTGATGTTTCACAAAGTTGTCTCTGTACATGTTCGGTCTCGGATCTACGTCTTTTTCAAACCGGGGCAGAAACTTGATAGTGGCGCCCCCTCTAGCCAGCGTTTGAGAGGGGTCTCCACTATCAAGTGGCGCCCCTCTCAAACCGCTCGGGTTTATTCAGCTCAGCTCGTGTAGCTCCTAGTTCTAGATGCGACGAGGATTGACAGCAGAGACATCACGTGCACTATGCTCGCATTCAAAATCGACTTAGGATAAGTTCATAAATCAACTTAGGATGTTTTCGTTATTTGTTTTTGGGGTGTTATGCCGTGTTACGCTACCTCCTTCTTTAGCCAACGTTTCGGACAGCTTTGCAGTGTCCATCATCAGGGCAGATCCGGTAGATGTGTCGGATCTGCTCTGATGATGGAAACTGCAACACTGTCCGAAACCTTGGCTAAAGAAGGAGTTAGCGCAACACGGCATAACACCCCAAAAACAAATAAGGAAAATACTTTTGGCCGTGAAAATCTTAAAACGTATCCAACTTAAGATGTGTTTGAAAACCAACTGGGCATGAATAATCGATCAATCAAATGAATAATCGATAGAACAATGCGTCGGATGCCAAGCACTTTGTGAATCAAGTTTTTTTTTTTTGAATCGAACATGTAAATTACGAATTTGGCGCCCCCTAAAAATGCTGCCCGTGGCAGGCTTCCCGGTTTGCCCCGCCCCTAGATCCGGGGCTGTACATGTTAGCCATTTTTATAATCACAGCCTGCTCAATTTGTAAACTTTAACAAAATCAAGTCTTTACTTAATCTGTTGAAGGATACTCGTGTATCACAGCAAGCACATTTTTAACAAATATCTGTTATTCCAGGCAGAAGTGCCCGAGCCGGCCGGTCTGGTCGTGCTATCTCCATCGTATCGCCGGATGACGTGGCCCACTTGCTGGACCTGTACCTGTTCCTGGGCGCCAACCCCATCTCGGCAGACGCCATCGACATGGCGCAGCTGGCCAACCCGGAGCGGGACTGCCCCTCGGGCGTGTGGGGCACGTTGCCCTCCGATCTGCTCGACATGCGCCAGGCCGACGTGCTGCAATGGCAGACGGATGCTTCCGACATTGTGAGTTCATTTTATTCTGCAGCTGGACTCGCCTACCGCAGCACACTTCGTTCCGGACAATGCTGGGGAACAGTCTTTTGTTGTTTTTGGCCGAAATATATTTCAGTGTCTTATCAAAATCATCAGTGATGAAATTACATACCTCCAATAATATACCTGTAATAATCATAACTCAAGATATTATCCCTCAGGCCTCACACATATTTTATCAGAAAGACAAAATATTTCCACTAGCAATTATCCAAATACATGAATGGAATATTTCTAAATGTATATGAATACTAATATAACCTTTTTTGAAAGGTGATAGAGTACCCTTTCAAATTTTATAACTCAAAATATACATATAAATTTTGAAATTTAAATTTTTTTAAGCAAACATAAAAAAGTTTTAATAAAAATGGCTCACCTTACGTTTTTCCTAACTAAAATTACTAATAAGGAAACAAAATGAAAACACACATATTTTATTAGACAAATGTATTCACCACCTCACTTTATTGTCATTTCGTATAAAAATAATTTATTAAAAATTCCCAAAGTTTCATAAATTTTTTTTGAATGTGCAGTCGGAAACTTTGGTTTACATTTTAATTGTTTTGTGGTTAAATTTTAGATTTCAATATGATAGTGATGTATTTTCTGTTTCTATCACCGTTTAAATCATATTTCTCACCATGACAGTAAGGGAGACACAACGATTTCTACGAGGCCTATATGAGTTGTTTCCAAAAGTGAACAAATGAGCCTGAGAGGTTAATATAGAAACATAGTGATTGAAAGCCGATGCATCCACCTTATATTTCACTGTTTATCCCATTTTTTTACGTTTCAAGATTTCATAATAAATAAATTTTATTTCATTAAAATCGCCTACCTCCATCTACCCAAATTTGGGTAGCTATCTCTCAAACTCAATAGCGGTGCTACCCAAATTCGGGTAGCTATTGATCTGAGACATTATACATACATATTGAAAATAATGTACTAACAGATCCTGGTTTTCCTTTCAGAGTGATATGAAAAGGGTTTGCAAGAACGCCTGGGGCCAGTATATGAGGTGCAGAGAAAATGCTTCCACTGAATCCAACAAGAGAGCCAAGATGCTACAAGCTCCACTCAAAGTACACCCTCTACTCATCGTCAAGAAGCCAAAGAACGATCTAGCCAATGCAGCGGAGGATCTTCTAGCAGCCATGAAACACTACAGACCTAAAGGGGTTAATATACTATTATATTTTGTTCTAATCTCTAATAATTGGCATATTTTCTATTCACGTTGGTACCAAGCATTCATCCTTGTAGCTTTTTCCAAAATTGTAAATCTTACCCAAAAATACTTTTTTTTCCCTACCTACCTTATGCCGACTAAGTACAATCATGTGTAATCGCTTTCAATTGAAAATTAAATATCGTCCTGTCAACAAATATTGTGAGTGTTGAATACAGAGCCTTTGTTCGACTGTGTCAACAGATAAGAACCATTGTGAGCTCGCGAGTTCAGTTGTGAATGTGATGAACCAGCGGAGTTTAGAAAAGCGAAGGACGAAAGCATGGTCTGCATCACAATTCCTTCCGTTTTGCAGGTATCTCATTAAGTCTCCAACAATTCATTAACTGACAATTGTTGAAGGGATGTGCTGTGGTATACAAGGTGGTCCGAAGGTATAACCGTGAGATATTCGAAATGTTTGAAGAGTCTTCTGTAACCAGATTCATAAAACTGGAATGGCTCAACAGGACAGGATATCTAATAAGGATGAATGTTAACTGAACATCAAATATTGTTCTTCAACATATGGAAGCCTGCAGGATGAAGGAGTGTTGGGAGACTTGGTGGGGTGTTGTGGAGGCCAAGACTATGTCTCTGGGCACTGTGAACTGTAGGGAAACTATGAAGTTGAAGAAAATGTCACATTTCTTAGAAGTGATCGGGACTCTGCATGAAGCTAATAAGTTTTTGTTGCTGTTTTTTTTTACAGACAATTCTGGAAATCGGTGCCAAGAATGACGCACCTAACTATGCGGCAATGAAAGCAAAGAGACTATGGCATCAAGATAAAATAAAGACTATTGTCAAAACCGAGCTTAGTTCTGCTGGACTTTCAGCACATTTGCAAGTAAGTCCATAATTTTGTACAAGTTTCATCGAATTAATAATTTTGCATGTACATAATACAGTAAAACCCCGTTAACACTAGAAAGACCAGGTACTGATCCATACCTATAAAGACCACAACCGTCATTTTGATGGCTGATCACTTTTTTCAAATTGGGAGATGGATATGGGTACCGCTACCCCGGGAACCATTTATTGGATAACCAACACCTCTGCCATAGGACACTTCAAGTGGTTCGCTACGTTTAGTGACTTAGCATGGGTGTCCGGGTTCATTGGGTGAGGTTTGTCTGGGTCTAGGTGGCGAATACGTTTGCCGACCTACTGCGTAGCGGACTGGGTCAGGAGACACTTGTTGAGTCAGACCTTATCTAGTCTTCTCCGGCAGGACCTCTCTCGACCCCTCGCCTTGCGCCGCAGTGGGATGGATGGATCCATTCGTCCGTCACTCCTGGATACATTTACGAATTTTTCCTTTTCACCTCTCACACTTTTTTCCTTCCCAGAACTTCCTTTCTCTAAAAACACCAATGCACACATAAATGCACACAGCATCCCCAAAGATGGCATAGGCCCTGAGGGTTTTTTTCCTGGAAAAAAACACGTGAGTGTAAAATGCTGTAATTTTAGTACAAGCATGTTTTATGTTTGTACAATATGGAATTGTAACGTTTTTTATAAAATCGAATGCACTTTCCCCAAACAGGTTTGTTACAATTATTATACGTGGCATTTATTTGGTTTTAATTATTTTTTTAATTAATTTGGCAGTCATCTTTCCGAAGTTTTATTTTCCAGTTTCTTTTCTTTTTCGTTTACATTAGCTCCACAAAAGAGGCCTAGTGAAAAAATTTCCCTCAGGGCATTTGTCATCTTTTGGGATGCTGGGCGGAGGGTACCTATAGGGAAAGGAAGAAGAATAGGTTCTGGGAAGGAAATGAAGTATGAGGGGTGGGTAGAAAATTGGGGTTTAGTGTGTTCAAGACTGGTGTACGTATGAATCTGTCCCCATCACTGCGCTGCACGGCAATGTTCTGAGAGTCTTGCTGGCGAGGTCGAAAGATCACCCTCAACCGTTCTCTGCCGATCTGGCCTGCCACGCAGTTGTTTGGCAGACACATCCACCGCCAAGATCCGGTCAAACCTAACCTCATGAACCCTGGCACCCCTGCTAAGTCACAAAACATATAGGGTGACCTATAGAGATGAGTTGGTTATCCAATAAATGATTCTGTCAGTTCTTCAGGAGCTAACGCAGCTGGATCAGTTTTGGTATTTGTATACTCTGTCCTTCTCCAACAACCCATAAAATTAATTTGGGCGAGATATATTTTTTTTATATTTTTATAAATTATGTGACAGTGACCAATCAGCATAGATCGAGTTCGAATGATAAGCGATACCGAAAACAATAGACAGACATTACACTATCATAAACGAGGAGAAATGGGTATGTTGTTAACATGGGTTAAGAAGGTTGTTAACAAATCCAGCATTATGACCCAAACCGTCACATTGATGGCGGCGGTCTTTGTTGGTATAAGTCAATATATCTCAAAAAGTAATTAACCGCTTCTGTGCCAAGAGCGAGATTTCTCGCATTCTTGGCCGTGCCCAGCAGGCCGGCCATAGAAAAATAGCGAGTTATCTCGCTATTCTTTGAGCAAGATTTTTATTTTTTTTTATATATATTTTTTTTTTTTTTCAAGATTTTCACTAAGTCATTTAAATATCCTTTCAAGGTGTAGTGTTTTTAATTTATTAAAATAAGATTTAAAAATGATTTATTTTGATTAAAAATTCATGGCCTGCTGTTCACAGCTACACTCCTACATACTGGCATTTAGAAGGTTAAGACACGTCTGTTTTTTTCACCATGGTTGTTAAACCATAAATCATGAAATGTGAAAAAAATCGCAGCAATACAATAAATATTAAGCATTATATCGTCACTTTACTTCGGGCTGCCGTCAAAATGAAGGTTTCGGTCTTTCTAGTGTTAATTCGAAATACACAGGATTATAAAAATCATATTTCGAATTGACAAAATCCAAGCATAAATTTGAAATTTTAACCTTTTCCCCGCGTTGAACTACTCCGTTTTTTCAATACCCATACGCGGTATATGTCATATGTCAAATACCTATCCATCCAATTTTATGTCAAATTACAGCATATTATGGCATGATTTATCATACTATATAAACAGATGAGATTATTATCTACAATTTGAAACCAAATCGTCGTCTGTAAACACTCCTAGATGTTTATAAAAACAAACATTAAATTCCATACAAAAAACATACCCATGTTATCTTAAAGGCGGCGCCATTTATCCGCGTGCTTGTACTCAGGACACTGCGTTGAAAGACACAAGTGGTACCTCAATCACTTATTATTATTAATTCGTATAAACAAGTTCTAAAACTCAACACTTAAAAATAACACGAAACGAATAGATTTTGTCATATAATAAAGTCAAAATCACAGTTTCACAACACAAACAAGCGTTTAGAATACGCGCGATCTCGACAATAAATGTTTCCGACGCTTGTCCAATATGGTCAATCTGAATCGCATGCGCAAACTGCGATTTACTACTAGTGCCATCTGTCGACTAAATTGTGAACTATGGCACTCAAAGGCACGAGGACACATTCACTTGATTATAGATGTTCCTTACGAAATACAATTTTAGTTTCGAAATACGCCTGAAGATGTCAGCATCGTGATAGTTACACGAATGTCCTAGCAAGTGGGAAAAAAAACTGTGACATAGGAGCGCTGTGATATCGGCAGCCGAAGTTAGCGTAACAAGGGCTGATACGTGCGCGTGTGAGGCATGGCTTTTTGCCGTATCAACTGTTGTTACGATCGCGTGGAAAAAGTTAAGAAAAAAAAATGTCTGAAAATCAAGTTCCTCATTGGCCCCTTGAAATTCAAATAGGTTCTTCAGAGTAAATTCGTAAAAATACGACATAATCCTCGTGTAAATCGAACTTTTGCAGCTGATTACCGCCGCAGTCGACCCTTCAGTTCAGATATTCAAAGTTAATTCGTAAAAATACCACATTTTTCCATGTATATCAACTTTTCGTGGCCAATCACCATCGTGGTCAGCCCTTCAAACTCAGATATTCAAAGTTAATTTGTAAAAATATGATTAAGGGTATATTAGCGCAAGCGCAGCATATTTAGGGATTTTTGATGCAGTTTTAAGAACATTTCTATATTGTTTAGTAGAAAAAAATATTATGTTTTGAAAAAATAAACTATTCTTCTAAATGGTGCGTTAAAAAAACATGTTAAAATGTTTAAAACAATTGCGTGAAAAAATATTTACAAAACCTCTAAAAATAGCTTAAAGTTCGATTATATCTTTTAATTCTAAATACAGGAGAATTATAAAAAATATACATTATCACCACATCAGTGTTGTCTAAACGACTGAATAATAAAATTATTTTAAAAAGCATTAAAACAATGCTTAAATAAATAAAAACAGTTTTTCAATATCACGATATTGTTATTTTGTCTCACGCCATTATATAAACCAAGACACGAGTTATTTCCAGTCAGTATGCGAGATGATTTCAGAGTGAAAGCACGTCAAATTTTACAAAAAATAAATAGGTAAATGTGTAGGCACATAAGAAAAGGGGTCACACTAAAGGTTATTCGTTATGTTATTGTGTTTTATTTCAGAACCAAGTTGACTTTTTTACTAGAACTTCCATTTCGCGGCCGCCTGTTTGCAACCAGCGGCATAGAATGGTTTAGAGTGCCCCTTTACCCGTATTTTCGTATTCCTAGTTTTATTTATTTACGTCCTACTGTGCTTTTACATAAATTAGGTGAAGATAAAGATATATATAGTATTGTTCACTTTGCAGACATATTATTAGTATTTTTTAGTGAACAAAAGATAATAATTGAGAATAGTAGGGAAAAAGTTTCTAACAATAACACGAAACGATCCTCACCATATATATCTCCCAGTACGAATCTAACAAACCTTGTAGCAATAATTAAAACTACCAAATGTGAATAACCAACAAATTGTGCTATTTCATATTGAAAAATGTTAGTTCACATTCCTGCCGCAAGTTTTTAATGAGAACTATGAAATATTATATGAATATTTTCAGAGACCTAGGTATAATGCCAGTAGCCGAAATAACAAATGGTAATATTTTTATAGTCTGAGAGTGCCAAATTCTTTTAATCTCATTTCCTAAATCTATGTATTTTCTAATTTTTCAGACACTGTTTTTTTTAATATTACAGGAATTTGGAATAGCTACATCAATGATATAAGTTATTTTTTTAATTTTGTCATGTAAAACTATATCAGGTCTATTATGACTAATTGTTCTGTCTGTTAGTATAGTTTTATCATAATATATTTTATAAAATTCATTTTCTAAAATGAATTTGGTTCATATTCATAATATGGTAGTCAATCGTACGGTCAAGTATTACGGAAGTCAATCAAGTTATGTTTAATTACCAAACTTTGGTGGATTATTTTTAAAACCTGATTGTGCCTAAATGTATACTCGGACGGCGCTAATATAGAACATCCCGATATAATATGTTCTATAGTTTCCGGAAAAGCCAAACATTTTCTACATAAATCATCAATTTGATTTATATCTTTGATTATATGCTTCCTATAATTTTTGTATTAATGACTCTATCTTGAATGGCAAGCATAAATCCTTCTATTTCTGCGCTCAACTCTCCAATACTCAACCATTTATTTGACGAAAGTTTGTCAACATACGTTTGGTTGAGATAATTGAAGTGTTTTGCATGAATAATTTTATTTGACCAGGAATCTAATAATTCCTGGTTAGTATTTATAAGAATTTTGGCATTCTCGTCATATAAATTTAAAGGTGTAATGTTTATATCTGCCTTGCAAATTATTTTGTGCATTTCTGAGCTATTGGCTTTCCTATGGAAAAATTTTCTAAGCATTTCTACCTGATTGTGTTTCAAAGATGTTATTTTGATTACACCTCTACCTCCTAAATTTCTAGGTAAATTAATTCGTTCTATAGCTGAATTTGGATGATGGCAATTAAAATTTGTTGACGTTGTTCTAATTAATCGTTCTAAACTATCTAAATCTGTATTGGACCATTTAATTATGCTAAATGAGTATGTAAGTAGAGGTATTGCCCAAGTATTTATTGCTTTTACAAAATTTTTAGCAGATAGATTGCATTTTAAAAATTTTCTGATCCTAGTTTGAAATTTAATCCTAATATCATTTTTAATACTAGTGTGATCTAATCTATTCGATTGCGGGTATCCTAAATATTTATAAACCTCACCCCCTTTCATACTTTTAATTTTGAAATTTCTAAATATACCCTCGTCTCCATCTACAATTTTGCCTTTCTCTATATGGATCGTTTTACATTTATCTAAACCAAAAGTCATTTTAATATCATCTGAAAAATTTTAACTACCTTAATCATTTTCTCTAAATTTGATTCAGAATTTGAAAATAATTTTATATCATCCATATATAATAGATGTGAAACTATACTACTCTCTTGTATTACCGTTAATTTTTATTCCAAACTTGCTTTTAATTAACATTTTAGACAGAGGATTCAATGCTAAGCAAAATCAAAGAGGACTCAATGAGTCTCCTTGAAAAATCCCTCTTTTTATTGAAATGCCCGGTACTACTATTTTCTTACCTTTTAAATTTACTAGTAAATCTGTATTCCAAAAGGACATAATATTTTTCAAAAATCTAATTATAATTGGTTTAACTTTATATATTTTGATTAGCCACGAGTGCGGGACACTATCAAAATATAACTTTTATATAAAAATTATATATTTATATAAAAGTTATATTTTGATAGTGTCCCGCACTAAATATATAATTTTTATATATATAACTTTTTGTAAACAATAATAATAAATATTGAAAATGACCGATATTTTATTTATCTTTCCAATATATTAAGATATAATTATGATCACATATTACGAAAATAATGCGAAATTGAATACCGTATTGTTTTGACATCTGTCAATGAAGAACTAATGCCTACCGTCCAGCAGTGTAGTTGGTTGTATCGAATAATTTATCAAACAAGTTTGATCAAAATCTGATAAAGAGTCATAAAATCATGAGCTCCTCCTGCAATAGGTAATGTTTCTATCTAAATTTACCTAAAACATGCGCATTCAATTTAATAAACATAATTTGAAAGATGCCCAATATTTAACGTTTCATGTTCAAATCTTACTCAAGTGTACCATCTAGTCTAGATACTTCGCTGCTCTGACTTCGTCGGTAGCGCGCAGCGGTTCCCCGTTCGAGCATACTTCATACTTCCCCACCCCGAAATATTATTTCGGTTTTGGTAAATTACCCCTTAAATTAAATTTTCATTGCATTCACTTGTTCAAATTCAGATGTTTGAAGTAATTTCGTAAAAACACCACATATTTTCGCATAAATCAAATTTTCGCGGTCGATTACCGTCCCGGATTGTCCTTTAAATTGAAATATTTGAAAAAAATTGTGTAAATATACAATATATTTCCACGTAAATCTAAATTTCACGGGCTATTTCTGTCAGAGCTGGCCCATTAAATTCAGATAATCTGAATGAATTCGTAAAAATACATATTTCCACATAAATTAAAATTTTGCATACGATTACTGTCACGACCGGGCCTTGAAATTCAGAAATTTGTAAAAATACTACATTTCCCCGTAAATCGAATTTTCTCAGCTGATTGCACTAAGGCCCGGCCCTACAATCTCAGATATTTATTGTAAATTTGAAAAAATATGACATTCCAGTGTAAATCGATTCAGATTTACAAAATAATAATACAAAACATTTTATTGCAGTTTATCTCTCAGTGTAAATCGATTTAGATTTACAAAATAATAATACAAAACATTTTATTGCAGTTTATCTCCTTCAGATACAGATTTACAAAATTATGACTTATTTTTGTAAAAATCAAATGTTTTTCAATTACGTGAACAAATTTTCGTGCGCGGACAAAAAATAAATTTCAAATTAAAAAAAACATTTTGTATGAAATTTTTTCCGAGGTTTTCATTTTGGTAAAAATTCCAAATTGTGCGTTTTTTTCAAATTATCAAGGTTTGAATAATCGAGGTTCTACTGTATAATGGTGTCTTCTATCATTTGTTTTATTATTTTCTTTGTTATTTATTTTGTTGTTTTCGTAGAAACCTGTGGAGCATGATGAAATAGAATTATCAAAGGCATTCCCAACAATAATCGGCGGCCATACCAAATTCGATGCAAACAAATTATACAGTAAGAAGAAAAGAAAAGTGAAGGAGGTGGTACAAGACCCCAATTACATTCCTTATCACGCCAGCGATATGCACACAGAATTAGGGTGAGTTTCAACTATTCATCTAGGTACCATAAATTTGATATTTTATTGTCTTAAATTGTTTATTTAATTTGAGGTTTTTTCAAGAAGGAATATGTAATGCAATAATTTATTTTATTTTTTGTGTCTAGTTTGGCTGTCAACTTTGGAACAGAAGCCCAAAAAGCTCAATTAGAATTGGCTCCAGACACTCATGAAGATCTCAGAAAAGGACATCAAACAGTGAAGTGGGACAGGAAACGAAAGAAGATGGTCCATGTTGATCCAGTGAGTAACTTTCATTCTTACCACAGCCGTACTGTCAGAACCTTCCTCTGGACACACTTCTCCATTTCTCTTCTTCTTCTATATTTATATATCCATTGTTCAGTTTGCCAAAAGAGCAAATTTTTTTAGTTTACATAAATTTTGCACTGTCCTGAAATGTGGGATTTTGCCTTTGGAACAGTCAATACGGTTTTGCCTCTAAGAATTTATCTGTAAGCTCTCGTTCTATCGCATGCATTGTTTTTGAAAAAGAGATATCAGAGTTATCAGAGGTACATCTTTAGTTGCATTACCGTAATACGAGATTTTCTCAGTTTCAGTCTGGTGAACATGCTCTGATCAGAATTATGTTTAATCTCATGTTAACACCTTCAGGCGGGTGGTAACATGGAATCAATCTGTTCGGGAAAATGTTTTAAACGGTTATGTTTGAAAATAATACGTACATTTGATTGAATTTTTTTATATAGTA
The DNA here is from genome assembly GCA_929108145.2 of Limnephilus rhombicus. Classification (NCBI taxonomy): domain Eukaryota; kingdom Metazoa; phylum Arthropoda; class Insecta; order Trichoptera; family Limnephilidae; genus Limnephilus; species Limnephilus rhombicus. The sequence goes on from OV815278.1 coordinate 42,049,388, forward strand.
CTCGCCGCATCCCTATCATAATAAAAGTATTTCCAAAATTATAGCCTGCTGTGTAATAGGATTCCATAAATAGAATTTAAAGGAGGTGTTGGGCCATTGTTTTTATGTGTAAAAAATGTATGTATTGTACAAATCATTAAAAAAATAACAATTTGCGCATCTCCAGTGTCAGAGTGTAAGTTTTGATAAAATATTCTTACACACAAAAGACAAGAAGATGAAGAGATGGGGAAAACTTATATCACATATGCATATCAATCGTCCAGTTGATTAGTAGGGCATCTACAAATACTAAGTTTTTTTATTTATTAACATTTAAACCTGCTAAACTACTTATGTAGTTTGTCAGCAGATACATAAATGACAACATTTTATCCAATAACATGGTACATTTTCAAACAGTGTATATGTATAATGTTGATGATGAAATAACAATTAGATAAATTGTTTAAATTACATAATAATATAAGTGTAAATAGCAGAATAAGCCTTAGGCCGGTTACAGTGCACGACCGACGGTCGGTGCGTACGGTCGATCCTGACGATACGCATGCGTACGGTCGGTCCTGACGATCGCATACCACCGACCGACCTTCGGTGCGTACCGTCAGTTCACGCTTGACCAACGAGCTGACCGGACGTCGTACGCGAAATGGACGCGTTTACTAATAGTTTAATTGCTGCTTATTATCTTCGTAGATGTATTAGGAACAGAAGATGTAGATATCACGTACATCCGATTGTCGCTCAAAGAGCATTTCAAGAGGAATTCACTCGTTGGTCGACCGACGGTCCGCATGCGCACGTGCTCGACTGACGATTCTCGTAAGCAATGCGTAGCGATATACGCATGCGTACGGTCGGTCCCGCACTGAACGATTTATGAATTTTCATACAAATGACAAGCGTGACCAACGTACGCACCGACCATCGGTCGAGCACTGTAACCGGCCTTATATAAATGAATTTAATGTGAACAAATGAATATAATTAACAAGTAAATAAATAGTTTCATGTACATGAGGTATTACAAAATTATAATGAGTTTCCATTTCCTTTGAAAGTGAATTCCAATTAGAAATACTGGGGCTTCGGTAGGGCATCAATATGAACAATCAGTATCTAATAGCCATTTCCTTAGATTATAATATTTGACTTCAGTAAGCAGTAAAAACATTATTATTTTTAACCCCTCCGAATTTTCGAGAATATTAGCTTTTGGTGTCTTAAACAAAATGACATTTTACGAAAACTTTTAGTTATAACCGCTTCACAATTAAAGCTCTATAAATGAAACATTTCTGAACGTAGCCGAATAATTACAAATAAATATTAGCATTTGTAAATATTAAAATTTAGAACGCAAACATTAAAAATAGGTAAAAATGACTCACGTGATGTTTTTATGTGAAAACGGTACTAAAATCACAGATTATGCAAACAACAATACTTATTCTATTGTATATATGTGTAATAAACACTTTTGTCACCTCACTTTTTTATCATTTCATTTAAAAATATTTAATAAAAATTTAAAATGTGGAGCGCGGTGGAGCTGCCAGTAGCAAATTTGCATGGGTAAATATTTTTGTCAACTATACGATTGACAGCTGATTCCTGTTATGTATTTCCATAGACAACTTGATAGAAATGTGCAGCTTGATCTACTATCGACCTTTGACTTTTTGTTTTAGGGATGTAACTAAAACAATAACGGAGTTATAACGATTTCTATGGAAACACACGCGCTGACGTATAAACACGCTTAGTGTACTTGACTGCTGTCCTATTTTTAACGCTTATATCTGCTTACGTTGCGGAGGGGTTAATTGTCATTGGTAGTTAATTAAATATTTTGGGTACAATATAGTTTAAGGTTCTTTCACCATATTTATTTGTACATTTCAAAACCACCAATCCTTCATTTTGAGTGAATATTGTATAATAATCTATTATTGTATTATAATCTTGTATTATGTTTATGGTAAACTCCTTCCCTATACAAGGAATCAGACAATATAACATCTTGACTTATAATATTATGAAACAATAATCCATTGACATGTAAAACATTCAGTGTTGTGTTTTAATTTAGTGTTGCTTCTGCGTGCATTAGTATACTTTTGGATTAACAATTTTGTAAGGGAGTTTTGTAATGTTTGGATATAACTGTTCAGGATCTGTACTTCCGCTCTCCTGACAGAGCAATCCGGCGTGGTAACACCAGATTCCAAAGGGAAGTGTGGCTGGAGTAACTCTTCAATAACAACTCCAGTTCTTGAATAATTGGTCTTTATTCACACAATAAAGACCCGTAGGGTAGCTCATGTAGGGTGAGCTCAATGATGCTATCTCTCTCCGCGGTTTTATAACCCACATGAAGTGAAAACCTGGCAGCAGACGTTTTGCCAAAAACGACCCGCCCAAGACGGATGGTAACAAGAGAAGAAGGAATTAAAATCCGTGGCAATACGAACTCGCCCTGGCAATTGCCAACACAAAAGAATGTTGCCACAACCATTAGGGTGACAATCACAAATATTAATATTTCAGTACCTGAAATCTTAACATATTCCCGCCCAAAAACGAGTATTAAGGAATAGTTGTTTTTCATACAATAATATAAGAAGAGATTGCAACATTGGTACCCAGAATTTACCCAACGAGTTCACATACAAAAATAAACAATATTCAATATATGGATATCAAAATAATAACAAAAAAACTTATAACTAAGTATATAACCCTATGTCAGACTTGACATTAAAAAATAAAGTTTAATAACGTAGAACCTTCTGGTGCGCTGCACCCACTTATGAGAAAATAGTTTAACACTTGGCACTGATGAGCCTGACGGCACTTTGATTTACACATCACATCACTTTTAGTGTTGTAATTGGTTCTTAATCCAGGTTGGAGGAAGGATCCTCCATGGGAAGTAGACAGAGCTGTGTCACGGCTCTTTTGGTGACACCTCTGGCCGTCCTCAAGGAGACGACGCGGACGCGTCCGTCTTGGCCAGGGTGGATCTCCGTCACTCGCGCCATCCTCCAGTACTGCGGAGGTAGTTGGTTGTCTTTGATGATGACCATGTCACCAGGCTGTAAACTGCGTTGACGTCCTTCTTGCCATTTGACTCGGTTCTGCAATTCTGCTAGGTATTCCCGGCTCCATCTGTGCCAAAAAGATTGAACAACGGTAGACATCTTTTGGTAAATATTAAGCCTGTTTGTAGGCAGATGGTGGATATCAAGCTCAGGCAATGCTAACAGGTTGTCGCCAATAAGGAAGTGTGACGGAGTGAGTGCGTTTAAGTCATTTGGATCTGATGTTAATGGAGTCAGAGGACGGGAATTTAAACAAGCCTCAATCTGTATTAGTATGGTATTCATGCCTTCGTATGTCAAAACAGTTGACCGCATTGCTTTTTTTAAATGTAACTTTGTCATTTTAACTGCACTTTCCCAAAGTCCCCCGTGATGCGGTGAGCGGGGGGGCAAGAAACTCCAGCTAATATTCTGCTGGGCCAAAAAATTATGGATTTCTTTATCAGATGCCTTCAAAAAATCAAATAGTTCAGTAAGTTCCCTATAACTACCTGTAAAGTTAGTTCCATTATCAGTAAAGAGTCGTGAGGGTTTACCCCTCCTAGCTATAAATCTTTTCAATCCATTCATAAATGCCATTGAAGTTAAATTAGTCACTAATTCTAGGTGAATTGCCTTTGTTGAAAAACAAATAAATAAACATATGTAAGATTTTACACTCTTAGCATTTCTGGTTAAACCAGACTTAATTAAAATTGGACCTGCAAAATCTATGCCGGTTACATAAAATGCTCTTTGGATTCGGAATCGGTCAGCAGGAAGGTCACCCATGAGCTGGCGACACTCGCGCGGACGGACTCGGAAACATACAATACATTTATGCAGTGCTCGCTTCACTGCGTTTTTACCATATATTGGCCAAAAACGTAAACGCAGTAATGCGAGCAGAGCATTACACCCTAAATGTAAATTCTCATAATGCAGATGGGTTATTATTAAGTCAGTCAATTTATGATTTTGTGGTAACAAAATTTGATGTTTTTGAGAGAGCGAGGTAATATCGGATTGTGATAGTCGACCTCCAACACTCAACAACCCATCCTGCATAAAAGGATTTAGTGCCTTTACCTTGCTCCGCCTAGATACAAATCTTCCATTACTCACAGACGCTGGTAACGATAAATTTTTTAGTGGGGCTACACGAGATTTAGCGCATATTAACTGTGATTGGTGAATGCCGTGTTCATCGGTAGATCTTAAATACAGACAAGCGCTATATGCTCCTTGAGATGCATCGCAAAAACCGTGTAAGCTAAAAGATTTTTTATTAAAGCAGAAAATTTTCCTCGGTACACGAATATGATTTGCTTTACTGAGACTCAGCGTGTAAGTCTGCCAGGCCAATAAAAGGTCATTGGGTAGCTTGTCATCCCAGGATGTTTTTAGCTTCCACAATCTTTGCATAATTATCTTACCGACAATGATTACTGGGCCTACCAGTCCTAAAGGGTCAAACACTTTTGACATTAATGATAAAACTTGACGTTTTGTTACTTCTAACTTTGCGTCTATGCTTTCTACCTGATAGGTAAACTCATCAAGTTTGGTGTCCCATATTAATCCGAGAATCTTAGCTTCATTGGATTCATTTGGCAATAATTCTAAATTATCTTTAGAATCATTAATCGAGGGCGCATTAGACCTCCATTTTCTAATCTCCATGCCTACTGTAGCAAGCGCATTAATGATTTGTGATTTAAGCAAGTGACAAGTATCAATGGAGTCACTACCAGAAAGAAAATCATCTACATAAAAATTTTCCTTAAGGGATTTACTAGCTAATGGATGAGTAAATGAAACGTCATTACCTAGCTGATGCAGACAACGTATTGCTAAATAAGGTGAAGGAGCCAAACCATATGTCACCGTGTTTAGCGTATAGTGTTTCGAACAATCCTCCGCATCCTTTCTCCATAATATACGTTGGTAATTTCTGTGTTCCGGGTTGATATTAATTTGGCGGTACATCTTTGCAATATCTGCGGTGACTGCATATTGATGTTTTCTGAAAAATACCAAGTGACAAAATATATCATTTTGAATGGTGGGCCCAATCATTAGAGCGCGATTCAAAGAAATCCCTCGAGCGGGTTTAGCCGACCCGTCAAAAACAACACGAATTTTAGTAGTTGTGCTTGATTCTTTAAATACAGCGTGATGTGGTAAATAATAAGTAGTTTCATCGCGTTTTGGAGGTTCACATTCAGTCATGTGACCTAATGCAAGATTCTCATCAATAAATTCCGAGTATTGTTCCTTTAAACTAGGTTGTCTTAAGAATTTTCTTTCCATTGACACTAATCTACCTTTAGCAATTCTAAATGAATCTCCTAATTGAGATAGGTTAGATTTAAATGGTAAGTTGACTACAAATCTACCATTTGCATCGCGTTTATGCGTGCCTTTGAAAATCTTTTCACATTCACTATCTTCCAGAGAGTGATGCTTACTATTTTCATATTCTTCAACCTTCCAAAACCTTTCTATTTGATTCTGCAAAGAATTTAATGAAATATGACAAACTTTAACTGGCCTCGTATTATGACACCTCTGTACAGCTCCTGATATTATCCAGCCTAGCTCCGTTCGATGCAATGTAGGTTTATCCTTTCCTAACTGTATCTGATCCGTACGAACCACCTGCCAGAATATCTCTGCTCCGATCAGCATATCAATAGAAGCTGGCTGGTAAAACTGCGGATCAGCTAACTGGATACCGTCTGGAATGTTCAACATTTTTGGATTAATCACGGTCTGCGGAAGATTGCAAGAAATCTCATCTAATACCAAACAAGATATTTCATCCCGGTATTGAGAACATAATGATTTAAATTTAATGTCAACTGTTTCCTTTGCATGAATTAAATTATTATGCAAACCTGAAACAGGTGCGTTCAACTTTGTACAATGCAAATTTAATCTTTTACAAGTATCCTTTGTAATAAAATTAGACATTGAACCCGAATCCAAAAGTGCGCGTATTTTGTGTGTTCCACCATACGCGTCTTCTATTTTTACTATTACGGTAGATAGTAAAATTTCCCGCCCGTTCATGTCACTATGACATGTTAAATTTACTGGTACCTCCGACTGACCCTTGCCAGTTGAAGTACCCGCTTGTACATTATCAGTATTGATATGTAACAGAGTGTGATGTTTTCGATCACAAACACTGCATTTTTCCTTCCACCTGCACACCTTTGAAGGGTGCCCCGGTTTTAGGCAGTTATAACATAAATTGTTCTCTGATACGAGCTTTCTTCGTGCCGCTGGTTCTTTGTTAACAAATATTTTGCACGAATAAATGAAATGACTGTCCTTACACAGCATACAATTAACGTTGCTCGACGCTAACATAATCTTGTTTGTAGAATTCCTTTCCTTAAAATTAAAAAACCTTGGTTTTGTTGCAACTGGTTCCGATTTCTGTTGCATTCCACCAATGTCACCTTGGATAGTTTCCAGGATCTGAGACCTTTGTGAAATAAAATTGCTAAACTGCACGAATGTAGGATAAATTTTGTCGCACTCTATTGATTCCCAAAGGCTACGTGTGTGATTATCTAACTTTGAGGTTAGAATATGTATGATTAATGTATCCCAATGTTCTGTTGGTAGCTTTAAGTTGTGTAAAGCTCTCAAATGAATGTTTGCTTGATCAATTAAATTCCGTAATTCATGATGATTCTGTCGTTTTAACGGTGTAAAATTAAATAAGAAATTCAAATGTCTATTCGCTATAAGTCGGACATTTTCGTATCTCGAAATAAGCATTGTCCAAGCTGCACTATAATTATCCCCGGTTATTTCTAGAGAACTAATCAAATCAAGTGCCTCTCCGGACACATAACTAATAAGGTAATGAAATTTCTGAACATTATTTAATTTACTGTTATCATGAATTAAGGCAATGAACGAATTTTTAAAAGTCAACCATTTATGGTTGTCACCTGAAAACACTGGTATAGAGATTGGTGGTAAATTTACTGAGATATTTGGGACATTTTCAATCTTCTTAAATTTTGATAACATTTCCTGTCCTAATGCAATTATATTAAAATATGTACCTTCAAAATTATCCCTCGCGTCATTATCTTCTGATTTGTTCAATAAATCAATCTCCAGCTGAATTTTGGAGAATTCTATCAGAGAAGGCTTGATGGCGTCTAACCTCGATGACAATACGCCAGGTGTAATATCATTTTCGTTGCTTAAATAGGTTTCGAATCTCGTTAATGAACCTTTCAAAACCCCGCGCCGTTTAATCAACCTGTCGAGTTCCATTTTTTAACGAAATAACACTAACTTGATTTAAAAACTGAAAACACAATACGGCAGTTTGACGCGGTTTGACGTAAACAAAAATGATTAGTACTATAGATCATAGAGAACCCAATCACAATACTATGGCATACAAAGACGAAACTTGCAAACGCGTGGCTAGAAATGTAGGTAGGCAAAGCAAAGTTATTCGGCAGACTGAATACAACAATAAAAATTATTATCACCAATAAATTTATGCTATATTGAAAGCATCTGATTATGAACACCCGAATGTAATTCGATATAATCAATGCGAAATAATGTGGCATCTACACAGATTTTTAGCTTATTAAAATGGAATTTGAAAGGACAATGAAAGGAAGGCTACAACCTGATTTTCTGTGCATGCGAGCGTCGTGATGAGGCTCGCTTGATCAATCCAATGATGGTGATGAGGACGCCGACTGGACCACTCCCGATGATGATGAGGCCTGACTGGGCCACTCCAAATAATGATCTTCCGTCTCAAATGGATCAATCCAAATAATGATCACCCAGCTTGAATGAATCAATCCAAATAATGATCACCCGGCTCGAATGGATCAATGTTCAGGATCTGTACTTCCGCTCTCCTGACAGAGCAATCCGGCGTGGTAACACCAGATTCCAAAGGGAAGTGTGGCTGGAGTAACTCTTCAATAACAACTCCAGCTCTTGAATAATTGGTCTTTATTCACACAATAAAGACCCGTAGGGTAGCTCATGTAGGGTGAGCTCAATGATGCTATCTCTCTCCGCGGTTTTATAACCCACATGAAGTGAAAACCTGGCAGCAGACGTTTTGCCAAAAACGACCCGCCCAAGACGGATGGTAACAAGAGAAGAAGGAATTAAAATCCGTGGCAATACGAACTCGCCCTGGCAATTGCCAACACAAAAGAATGTTGCCACAACCATTAGGGTGACAATCACAAATATTAATATTTCAGTACCTGAAATCTTAACAATAACTTATATTAGTTTTACAAGAATGTCCCTAAGAAGTAATTCCATAACGGATAGTGGATTCAGCCGGAGACACGTATATTAATTTTAAAGTACTTATAGGCACGAAATATTTTATTTTATAAATCCTACCCACAATAGCCCGTAGACGTTTGTAAATATTAGTAATGTGTACATCCCATTTCACGTAGCAGTCAATAGTAACACCCGAGTACCTATACATAATTTTTGACAAAATCAATGGTTTCACGAACATGACTGTGCAACATTTTTGTGTAAGCAGTCAAATGTGTGTGTATATGACGAAGGAACTACACTATATCTGGCATGTGGAGATCTTACGTGCATAATTTTATTTTTTTTTCGTATTTATTATGAGACCTGCGTCATGAGACCATTTTAGTACGACATTTTGAAATATCCTACCAGTAACCCCGAAAACATCAATTTTAACTACAAGTTTTTGTGCATTGTAATTGATTTGGTGGTGTTTATGAGCAATCTGCCGAGCGATTCTCTATGTTTTGTGAGATCTCCCGTCAGATTTGTGTGATTTTCTTTGGCTGTTATTTGCTTTTTCTATGGGCCGATGTCAGAATTTCAGCTGTGAGCTGTATTACGTATTTTAGTTTCGGTCATTTTAAACACGAATTCATGCAAGTATGCATCATTATTCATTTAGTAGCCTTAGAAAGTCACACAAATCTGAAGGGAGATCTCGCTCGAGATCTATCTCGATCTCACAAAAGATAGAGAATCGCTCGGCTGAGAATTGTTTCAGATAGAGGGTACACTTTTACATATAACTGCATACTCAACTCCAATTTAGATTTTTTCGGAGATGTCTGACTAATCAACTGGGCGATCAATATGTTTTTATATTATTTATATATTCATATGTTTTATACATATACTGGGACCATTACAAACTGCATACTCGACTCCAATTTAGATTTTTTTCGGAGATGTCTGACTAATCAACTGGGTGATCAATATGTTTTTATATTATTTATATATTCATATGTTTTATACATATACTGGGACCATTACAGAGACTCGTGCAGAATATTCATATAAAAATATTTGACAGCAAGTAGGACCTGCGTAAAAGTTAGAACTACCCTTCCTGCCCAAAGTGTGTTAGCAACAAATTTTTTGTAAAAATTTTTTGTCAATATTTATTATGGTATTCCTACTATGTAGAAAATAATCTTAAATTCTCAGTTTTATGATACATATTATGTAATCATAATCTTCAATATTCTTCTCTCAGGATGGTGGTCGAGGCAAGATGATTCGCACGGAGTCAGGAGGTCGCATCCCAGCTTCCTACCGCAGCGGTCGGTACGAGGCTTGGAAGGAGAGGAACCATCAGACCGAGGAGGCGGAGGTTGGAGATGATGATGATGATGGCCCTCAGCAAGCCAAACTTAATAAACCTGGTAAGAAAAATTATTCTTTTACATTATTATGAATTATAAATAAAGCCGTGAATTTCATTAATACCATAGAAAACAGAAACAAGGGAACCAATATTAGTATGAAACCATGCTCACAAGTGTCGCCAACATTGTTCACCCATACTACTGCAAATCGCATTTACGCACAGAGCTATGGTGCCCCGCCTTTCTTTCTACCTTCACACCAAACGCATAACTTTCATTGGCTCCACTGCTCTGGTTGTCTGTGCAATTCGGTTAAGCTCGCCTACAGTCAGCACATTACCATTATATCATATTTCCCTATTCTTATAAATTATCTGTGATTGATAAAGTCCTATGTATATTATCATATTCAACTTTGACCGCGATATCTATATATATTATTGATGGAAGCGACCGATCGTCAAGGAGCCAACTAATATCTCCATATTTTATTTTTCTTTTCTCAGTTTCTGAATTCCGCCCCCGCTGGATGAAATACAACGAGAAGATCGAGCAAAAGAAAGCATACAAGGCCAGCGGGGAATTGAAGACTAACCAGCAGATCCTCAAAGAACGACTGAAGAAGCAGAAAGCCAAGGCCAAGAACTCCAAGTCCAAGGGAAAGGGCGGCAAGGGCGGAGGCAAAAAAGGGGGAGGCAAGAAGAGGGGAACTAAGAGATGATAATGTTCATCAGGGTGGACGATAAGGTTCGCTATGGTGGATCTCTTTTAGGAATGTGACAAATTTATTTATCAATAAGGTGATACATTGTATTAAGATTCTGCTTGAAAATGTACAATCTCTGCGCTGTTAAAATAAATATATTTTATTGAAATTTTTGGGTGCTTGTTTCATTGTGTCGCTTTCAGAAATTCAACAATGATCTTATTTCAACCTGTTAAAAGCAGAAAGAGCAGAAAATCCTCTGAATTTCTGAAAATCTATCGAATTCAGTTAAAATCTACCCATGTTTATAGAAAATGTACTGAAATTTTATGGGATGTTCAAGGACTTTTAAGAGTGGAAGGGGTGCATGGATTGGATTTTTTTCATTGTATTTATAGATTTACAAAAATCAAATCGAGAGGATAAGAAAAAGCTGTGATGTTGTCCATGTATGGAGTGAAAACGAATATAATGCAGGCAATTGATATCTGTTTGAGACAAGCATTTTTTAATCATTTTTTTAAAGCTCTATACAGGAGAAAAAAATCCCTCAGGGCATGTGCCTTCTTTGGAGATGCCGTGTGGAGCGTTTTTTTAGGTAAGGAAGGAGAGGAAATTCGGGGAAGGAAAAAGGTTTTAGGGGTGGGTATGAATCCAGGAGTCAAGGAGTGACGGGCTCATGAATCCCTACTCCCCATTGCAGTGGTGGTCGGTGACTTTGTAGAAGGGATGGTTGCTGACAAAAATAGTATAATTAGCTCTATAAATCCTTAACGTTCTGCAACATGTGTAATTATAAATAAACAAAAAATTCATAACCTACCTGAGTTTTCAATTACTTAAAGTTGAGCTCGATTCGAAGCTCCTTCTTTGAAAAGTCGTCAATGACACGGTCGTGAAATGCAGTCTTCTCCTTTAAGGCCAGCAGTAGTGTTTTCTCAATAGAGATGATAGCAAGGGATGAAAGTGGGTCTTCACCTACTATGCTACGATTATATGTTTTAATCCTTTTCATTGTGGAAAATGATGGTTCGGCTGAAGCACTTGTTGCAGGTAAGCTTATGATAAGGTTCATCAAACTATACACTTCCGGGAGAACATCTTTCAACTCGTTGTTAATTAAATATGTATTTAATTCTATCAGGGTTGGCAAATGAAACTCCGATGAGGAATAAATATAAACTAGTTCATTTTTTAGCCTTAAAATATCAAAATACTCTCCGTAATATTTTTGTAAGCATTTCAAACAATTTTCTGGAAAACATTTTGTAAATTCATTAAATTTTGAAACATCTAATAATCTCATGTATGTCAAATTTTCTATGTCTGCAAATCGGTCTTGAGTATGTTGTGTTAAAATTTCAATTATTTCAACAAACTTTCTATTGTAAACACTTCTTCTGTCACCAGTTTCGTGACATCTTCTTGGTTGAATTTCGAAAAAATCTTCTTCGTTTAGAGATAACCAAAATGAATCAAAATTGTTCCTCTCGTTTTGTAAAAAATCTAGGAAGTCTTTAATTTTTTGTACACAATAAGAAATATCACATACTTTTTTCTGCAATATATCGAAAAGAATGTCGGAAAAACTGAAAACTTTAAGAAACACTTGTAAATGGAAATTAAAACTAAAATCAGATAAATATCGATGTAGTCCTGTTGCACTAACGACGGTATCGGAATCCCACTCATCATCATCAATCATATTAGAAAAAAGATCTTTCAGTTCTGATTTATATTCCATCACCATCTTTAGGATTTTGCTATTATAATTCCATCTGGTAGGAGCTGCCGCTGGAAAGCGTTTCTTTATTTTCTGGTCAAGAGCGGAAATTCGCCTAGAAGATCGGCAGAAAAATGATGAAAAACTTAGTAACGAATCGAAAAAATTTCTGCATTCACAGATCCAGCTCACAGATTGAGATAATACCAAATTTAGACTATGCGTGTAACAATGTACAAACATGGCATTTTTACATATGTTTTTCACTCTTGACTGTACATCATTATGTTCACCTGCCATGACACTAGCACCATCATAAGTTTGAGCAATCAGTTTATTTTTGCAGTTAAAATCGTTTAATCTGTTTTCGATGAGGTCAAAAAGTGCACCGGCAGATCTATCCGGGCTCACGTCAGTAAAACCCACAAATCTCTCTTGAATAACTCCATTACTTTCATCGAGGTAACGGAATATAGTAGACATTTGGCACTTCTTGGAAATATCAGATTCATCCACAATAATAGAAACATATTTTGCAAGTCGTATTTCATTCTTAATTTCCTCTAAAATAATGTTTGATATGGAGGCTATCAAATCATTTTGAATATGATTGGATGTCTTAGTAAATATTTTGGATTTTTCCAGGTGAGTTTGTAGAAGACCGTCAGAATTGCTCAATAAATACAAAGTTTCTATACAATTCCCTCTATTATTGGAGTCAGATGTTTCTCGGTGGCCTCTTAAAGGCAGTTCTTGTTTTATCAAAAAACAAACAACATCAATTAATTTTGATAAGATGTATCTATTAGCCGCCACGTTTCTATTGTAATTGTCAATACTGGTTTTATCCTGAGCACTAAAAAAATTCTCAACGCGATTTCCTTTGCCAAACCGTTTTAACCTGACACACGCGTCGATATGTTGTTGAGAGCACTCATGCCGTTTCCGAGCTTTGGACAGATTGTTCAGGTCGTTAAATCCGTGCTTATTCCACACATTAGTATTATTTTCATTACAAAATATTAGACACGGCCAGCAATACAATTTGGAGAATCCTGCACATCCACAAATCCAAGAAATTTGTGTATAAACTGAATTTTGAAAATGTCTTAGAAACGATTTATTTCTTGATGTTATCTTCAAAATTGGAGTCGGTTTTCCAGTATCCAGAATATGTTTTTTTTCCGCAAATGACCGTGATACAAAACTCTTTCGCATTAATGACTCAATTATACAATCGCACAATTCATCCTTTACAGCGTTAAAACACGTTGGTGAAGATTCCATGTTACTTTCTGTATTAATTTTTAAATTTAAATTACGAATTAAATAATATATTATAATCGATGGATATTCAACGATTCAACACTTCCGCGTATAAATAACAATCCTTCCGCGTCAGTTATGAGCATAAATAAACCAGTTTGGTTATGAGTTTATGACAAAAAGTTATGACAGATGACAGTTATTCAAAACAAACGTCAAAAATCCAAAAATGCACCCACAGTGTTGCCCTTAAATAAACCGTGTTGCCAACTCTGAATTTCCATTCCCGCTAATTTCGTATACATAAAAAACCCATTACCACCCAACAATAAATGTTTTTCCAAGATTTCCCGGTTCCCCCACTTACAAAAATGTATGTCAAAATTGCACTACTACAAATACATAAAAATGTATTTATTAAAATAATGTACCACAATTAAATATAAGCAAAAGAATCATATCTGCTGGAGGACTAACCGTAACCGTACGAAACGAACCACAACAGTACAGCATCACTATTCAAGGATATAAAACTGTTCAATAAATTACCCCTAGATGATCGGAAGAAAACTACGACAAATATTAAAAAAAAATGCTCTAGTACCACCTCATAATTCTACTTTTTGTTTAGATTTATGTTTTTGCTTTATCAATACTTTGCATCATTTATTAACTAACCCATATTTTTATTACCTTTATCGTATTTTCTCATAAAATTACTAATAGTTTTGAAATTATATTTTTATTTTATTTTAATTTTAAATAGATGTAAAAATATTTTGTTGTCTTCTCCTAAACACTAGCAGCTGCTTTATTGGGAGAGTGATTTGAAATATTGATATTATATTACGTTGTAAAATTGTAACTTTAATAAAAGTTTTAATTAAAAAAAAAATAAAAATTACGGTCAGATGCATTATGAGATTTTATGCGCAAGTGCAAGAAAAATGCTGTATTACTTTACTGCGCATGCCCACATCTTCGTTTACTAATACTAAATTCTACCGCCAGGATTCTTATTTGCGCGCTTTTTATATTTTTAAAAATTATGCTGCGAGTTTCGTTCTTTTCGAAAACGGGACATTTTGACGTCCCGAAGCTGCGTTCGGGGACACCGGGTCACGCTGCCTGAAAACGGGACTGTCCCGGTGAAAACGGGACGTCTTGTCACGTCACCCATGACCCATGTGAACATCAAGCAATGTATGTTGTCATAATATTTAAATTTTTGTTGTCATATATTTTTTGATTGTTGTTATCATATCTTATTAAAAATGTTTTTTCTGTAAATTGAAAAGTTTCTAGAAAAGGGCATTCAAAGTTTTGCTGAAGGATAATTCAACATACAAACTGTTTAAAACGGTTTCATATATTATAATGCTGTATCTCCGTCAATTTTACGAATTTCCTTAAAACATTTGGTGAGAGCATTATTAACAAATGCATCTTATAGAAAATGAAATAAAATGACTTTTTTTTACAGTGTCCTGGTGCCTTAAAGCCTTGTTTAGAATTTGATTAAGGGAACATGGAGGGGTATGGAGGCCCCCAGGACCAGAGGCGTGTGTGAACTGAATAAAAAGCTTGTAAAATTACACCAACTTCTTAAACTAGGGGGGCTCCTTCAGCTTTGCCGCCCCGGGCCTCTGGCGGGCTTAGTCCACCACTGGTTTAGACGATTCATATATCTACGAGTATATCGAGAATGTATAAGACCTAGACAAACCTCACCCCACGAACCCGGGCACTCCTGCTAAGTCATCAAACGTAGGGAACCACTTGGGGTGACAAGGGCAGTAGGTGGTGGCAGGAGTGTTGGTTATGCGCTGATTCCCGGGGCGGCGGTACCCATCCCCACCTCGCAAATTGATGGTTAGTTAGTTAAAAGATATGCTCGCATGGTATAATTCTGCGGACTTTAAGTATCGTACAGATTCAGCAATAAAAGCGCCAGCGTTATTTGGCTTGGCGTGTTTCGGCATATCGCTCGCCGTACATTCCTAATGGGAATATATGACGAGTGATAAGCTGAAATAGGTCAAGCCAAATAACGCCAGCGATTTTATAGCTAAGTGTGACGGCCCCCTTAGAAATGATTGATACATGTAATGGTATCACTGCGGTGTATATGGGTTGTCACCGCGGTTCCAGTTATTCCGGTTACTTATGGAGCTGGCTCCAAAAATTTGAAAAAAAGGTTCCTCAGCGAAATAATAGTATCGGTGACAACAAAGGAACCGGTTCCTTAGGGGGTAGAATTATCGACCATCTCTAGAAGACTTGAAAAAACTGAGACAACGTGCAAAAATACAGAGGAATATAACGCCAATATCATCAACATCGATAATACAACAAAACAATAGGAGCGAGAGTAGTCATTTATAAAAAAATCCCTACGTGGAGTCATAATCAGGGCCGGATTAAACATGTCCAACTACAATGGCCTACACTGCCTTATGGACTATACGGCAGGGCCAGATTAAATGTCTCGGGGCCCCTTTACTCAAGGGGCCCCTAGCCGATGCGGTGGCACTAGGCAGTTGCCTACACTGTCTTATGGATAATACGGCCCTGTGACTGGATTTTCGGACAGTTTGACTTGGTGCATGGTGCATGCAAATCGGATGTTTAATTGTTCTAATATGTTGTCAACAGGTTGAAAAACGTGTTCAAAGTTTTGCTGAAGGATAATTCAACATACGTGCTGTTTAAAACGGTTTCATATAAGAATTTTACGAATTTCTTAACAACATCTTTTGGTGAAAGCATTATTAACAAATGCATATTTTAGAAAATGAAATTAAAAAAGTCTAATTATTTTTTTACGGTGCTTTAAAGCCGTGTTTAGGATTTGAGGCCCGTGCGAAGTGATTAAAAAGCTTGTAAAATTACATCAACTTCTTAAACCAGGGGGGGGTCTCATTCAGCTTTACCGCCCTTGGCCTCTGACGGGCTTATTCCGTCACCGACTATAGGCCGCCACTCACGAAAGTGAAGTCCGAAAGTAAGGTAACGATTTATAGCGCAGTTCACTCTAAGACTTTACTGCGCCCCTTCATCTTTCTTAAAAGTTGCCACCTATCATAATCACTCACTTATAAGTTTGCTCAGTGCGCACTATCCAAGTATAATATTCTCTCTTTAATCCTTAGTGCCTTTTTCAAAGATCTTCTGTGGAGGTCGAAGAATAAAGCAAAAGAAATGGGATACAAATTTGTCTGGTATAAAGATTGTAAAATAATGATTAAAAAAAATGAAAGTGATAGAATAATACACATCAAACATTCGGATGATCTAAAAAAAGTTGTTTAGATTTTTTTTTAGTGAGAGCCCCTCTCTCACCGGTCATACACTGGGTCGATTCCCCTCAGTTTGGTGAGTCATATTATGTACATTTATTTGTTCACTGCAACAATAATTCACCTCCTTCACATTCAATCAAAGGGTGAAATCCCCAGTGATGGCCACGAATTAGTGGAGCTCTCATTAAAATTAATTTAACAGTTTTTTTCTTTTTTATAAAATAAATTAAATATGGCTATTAACATTAATAACATGTATAAAGAACTAGGTGATCAAGACAATTTGTTTACAACATCAGATGCTAAAATATGTAAATATCTGACAGCCGATCCAAAAACCACTACTATTATGCACCAAAATATTAGGTCAATCAATAAAAACTTTAATGAACTTCAGATACAACTGAACCACCTTAATATAGACTTTGATGTAATCATTCTTACAGAATGTTGGTTAACAAATAATTACACTCCAAAACTTATAACTCACTATTCTTCGTTCAATTCTTCAAATCATAACAGTCAGAACGATGGAGTTGTGGTATACACAAAAAATGTTCTAAACTCCGTTGTAACTGAAGTAAACATTATTGACGCGAGCTGTATGCAAATAATGTATAATAATGATTCGTGCATTCTAGCAATATACCGCTCTCCATCCATACGTAATATCACACCATTTCTTAATAGTCTTAATAGCATACTCTCTAATCTTTCCTATACTAAAAATTTAATAATTATGGGAGATTTAAACATCAACATACTCCCAAATAACCAACACCACCAATGTCACGACTACCTGAATATGTTAGAGTTCCATGGACTAATTAGTACTATCAATATACCAACAAGAACAGCTAATGAATCTACATCATGCATAGATCACATAATGGTCAAAACTAATAAACAAAACAAAAGCATCGTTTACAAATCAACAATTACAGACCATTACACAACAATATTCACATTACAATCCGACGCCACAAAAACCAAAAGAGATCAGTCAATCATATACAATAATATTAATTTTGATAATTTAAAAAACATAATTAAAAATAAATCTTGGCAAGAGCTTTTACATATAAAAAACTCAGATGATGCATGGAATTATTTTATTGACTTTTTGAAAAACGAATTAATTAATAATACCACAATTTTAACAAAAAAAATACCTAACAAAATTAAACCCTTGAAATCATGGATAAACTATTCAATTATCAACTGCATTCGTAGAAGAAACGCATTACACAAAAAAGTGAAAGAAAATCCCTATGACATAATATCAATAAACATCTACAAAAGATATAGAAATACATGCGGCGAAGTCATTAGAAAGGCGAAAGAAATCTACTACAGACACAAAATCCAAGAAAGTAACAACGATCCCAAAAAAATATGGCAAACTTTAAGGGAAGCCACAAATACACAAAACGCTAAAGACAAACAGGACATAAGTAAACTTTGCATTGACGGAAAAATTATTGACACCTCAAAAAACCCCAAGCTCGTTGCGGATTACATCAATAATTACTTTACAAATATTGGTTCAAATCTTGCTTCTCGTCTACCAAATTGTGGGAATGCTCTACCTGCTGAAGCAGAACTTCAATTTCCCAAAAGAAGTTTCAATTTTCAAACTGTGTCAGGGGAAGAGATTCTAAAAATAATGAATTCCTTAAAAAACACTTCTTCTGCCGGGGTTGATGGAATAACAACCAAGATTTTGAAAACGCTGTCTACGGAAATTACATTTCCCCTAGAATACCTAATTAACCTTAGCATCAGTCAAGAACACTTCCCCTCGAACCTGAAACAAGGTATCATTATTCCCATACATAAAGCAGGTAACAAGACAGACATAAACAATTACAGACCTATAACTCTACTGACCAGTCTATCCAAAATATTTGAAAAAATTATCAATGCTCAGTTGGTAAAATTTCTGGTGAGCCATAAAATACTCTCAGAAAATCAGTACGGGTTCCAAGAAAACAAGAGTACCTCAGACGCTATTGCCGCCGTAACTGACTTCATTGTAAAAAACCTCGATAAAAGCAAAAAATGTATTTCCATATTTTTAGACCTTTCCAAAGCCTTTGATACAATATCACACAGTAAATTAATAAACAAACTTCAAATAATCGGTATTACAGGCAACGAACTTAACTTTTTTAAGAGCTACCTTGATGACCGCAAGCAACAAGTGAAAATAATGAACACACTTAGCAATCAGTGCTCAACTCACTATGGGATACCTCAAGGTAGCATATTGGGACCGTCTTTGTTCCTTTTATATATCAACGACTTATGTAACATTAACATTCAGGGAAAAATAGTTAGTTTTGCCGATGACACTGTTTTACTATTTGAAGCTGACACTTGGCAAGCTGTTTACAAAAAAGCTGAAACGGATATAAAAATTATAAAAAAGTGGTTAGATACAAATACGCTCACATTGAACACCGAGAAAACTAAATATGTCACATCAAGCATAAATATAATAGGTCAACCTCGTGATGACGCCTCTATTAGAATACACACATGTTTAAATTCCGATGAATCTTGTCAGTGTCCCTACATTGAGCGCACTACACAGATGAAGTATCTCGGCCTCACAATTGATCCATATCTCAAATGGAATATTCACACTCAAATAATTGCAAACAAAATAAGAAAAACCATGCATTTTTTTAGAACGATACGAAACTTTCTCGACTTACAACACTTGAAAATGATTTATTTTGCAGTCTGTCAATCCATTATTGAGTATGGTATCATAGCATGGGGAGGCGGTACTGCATCAGCACTAGACCCAATCATAAAGGCACAGAAAACTATTATAAAATTAATTCTTAGACTACCTCTAATTACAGATTCGAACTTAATCTTTAATATTATGAATGTGTTTGATGTTCGGCAGATATACGCAAAAACAATCCTCACTCATCTATTCACAAATATACATAAATACTATGAAAAAAGATTAAATACTCGCTGTATTCGAAACAATAACAAAGAATTACTACAAATTCCCATAACTCATACTACTTTTGGTCAACGTAGCTTCAGATACCTTGCAACAAGACTTTACAACATTCTTCCAATTAGTATAAAAAAATGTGATTCACAAAAAAATTTCAAAAAAAACATAAAAGTTTGGATAAAAAATAATGATAGGGCATTTACCGGTGCACTCACCCAAATTCGAAATTAGTAATGAACCAATGCTGTCACTATTGCACCTATGTTATTGTTATTATTAATGCAACCAATCTATTGTGCGATTATTTTCTAATATAGGTGTAGGTATTTTCACAGAATTATAAATTGACGTAAAATTACTGCCTCAACACAGGCTAGCCTAGTGAGGCAGGTTACGAGAAACCTACGTTTATAATTATAAATCTCTATTCTTTAAGTACCTACTGTTATATGTATATTGTTTACCATTATTATCTTTTGTACTTATGCAACTTTTAAACTATTGTATACTTTTTTTGTAGTTATAATTCTTTAAATTTTTGTTCAATAAAGATATTTTATTATTATTATTATTATTAATGCCCCTCCCCCCTTCATTAAAAATGCGTGACAATACGCATAGACAAAGCGCCGCAGGCGAAATTTTTTTGAATGTGAAAGTACATAATATTTGCAATAGGTGCGGTATCGCCCCACTTGGGAATCACTGGTGTAAATAAATAAAACACTCGAACGTGCGAAATTATTTGACTCTGAATAAGCCATGACAATTTACATCAGCAATTAATTATAATTATAAAATTACTAGCTGACCCGGCCACGCGTTGCTGCAACGTCATCTACTGGATGGTTATCCAACCTTTATAACCACCGCCGTCTTTGAGTTTATCGCAAAGAGACAGACAGATGCCGCAGAGGACTTTAATTTATAATACGTACAGATGGTGTGAAAGATTATAATAATGTGCATGAAATGCTTGGGGTAACTAACGTACTTAACTTAAAAAGGATTAATACCGTATCCGTCTAAATAACTTTTCAATTACAGCAATGTACGTGACCATTTTTTTAGAAGATAGAATGGGTATAGTAATCTATCCGTAAAAGATAGATATATGCCTTTGTAGACTTTTTTGTAGATCTATAAAAGAGGAATATCCCACCATTCATTGTTTTGTTATATCCCAAAAGGATTAGGCAGCGTTTTCGATGAAAGCTACCAGGCAGCTTGATTTTTCCGACACTTCTAACAATTATCGTTATGTTTCAACCAATTTACACAAATCCTTGACAAATTACACACCTAAACCTTCCTCACAAAACACTCTATCTATTGGCGAAAAATGCATGAAAATCCGTTCAGTTGTTTTCGAGTTTATCGCGAACAGACAGACAGACAGACGACGCGGGGACTTTAATTTATAATATGTAGAGAAGAGATGTAAAATAAAATAAGAAGCTCCGATAACAATCCAAAAATAATCTGGCAAACAAGTAACTGTGAAAAAGAAAACAGTAAACAAAATAAACCAGCCAAAGAAATTGAAGACGAAAATAAAGTTAAAAAAATGCTAATGAAAATCCAAAAATAGGCTAATGTATTCAACTCCTTCTTCGCAAAAGTTGGGCTAAACCTCGCCAAAAAAATTAGTTTGACAAAAGGATCGAATACATTGATGATATACAAAATCTAAACTAATTTTATGATTTATTATGGTAAATACATATTATTATAATTTTCATACTGATTAAATTAAACAAATAAATAAATAAAGTTAATTCAATTGAATGACTAATTTCCTTGGTTTTTCTGCCAGTTTATCTAAAATAGAATCGACTGTTGGAGTCATGTTTCTGTACAAATGCAGAAGGGTCAACCCATTCAACCTGTTTTCCGATGTAGAACTCCTTAAATAATTTTTTAATCTACGCAA
The DNA here is from genome assembly GCA_929108145.2 of Limnephilus rhombicus. NCBI lineage: Eukaryota > Metazoa > Arthropoda > Insecta > Trichoptera > Limnephilidae > Limnephilus > Limnephilus rhombicus. The sequence continues at coordinate 42,071,061 of OV815278.1, forward strand.
TGTGGAAAATGTTCTTTCATTTTCTGCTGTAGATACGGGTAATACTGCTAATAGATGCAGAATTGTTTTTATATTCGGAAACATATTATTATCTCCACAATGCTTCAGGGCACTTAAAGCATCTCTTGGCCATTTATCTTTTTCCAGCCTAGCGATTGCTCTGTATTAAAACTTAAGCTTTAGTTCGTCAAGGTCGTTTTTGTAGAATGAAACCAATTTTTTAAATTCGTTCAGCGTTTCATCTGTAAGTGTAGTGGGATCTGTTGGCATTAAACTTTGGAATCCAATCAAAATGGATTTATGCTTTGAAAATCCTTGACCTAAATTATTTATAGAAGCATCTCAAAATGGGATATAAATTGAGATGCGGTAATAGTCCTCTGGACTCGCAACATTAACATTGCATCTTTGTTTTTGAGTATTTGTGGTTCTTGGTTTGTTCATGGTAAAGTAAAATTTTTCTGCTTTTTCGTTAGCTTTTAAAAATAACAGTTTAATTTCAGTGTTTGCATTGTCCCTAATTTTTAGTTTAATTTCAAGTACAATATCTTCCGCCAAATTGGTTGCCTTTTTTAAATCAATATTTCTTTGCTGTAATAAGTTACACAAAACACTACTGTATCTAAATACTTGATTTATAACTTGTAGAGAAATAACAAAATCTGCCTTTTCTATAGTACAGCTCAGTTGATTTGCAGCATTTGCAAATATCTATCTGCCTATTCAGAAATCTTCTCTAAAGCCACTACAATACCATCATCAACTTCAGAAGAACACCAACAGAATTGTATCTTTCAACCCATCTGGTGGCACAGAGCCTTTTTAATTTTTCTACACGACCCATGCTAAAAAAACGTATCCCCAAAACTGCCTTGGTGATCGGTAAAAAAAAAACAGGTTTTATTAGAAATGTTTAATTTTATACACCATGGATGTATAAATTAACCAAAAAACAATGCATCTGGCAGCACTAGCTGTGCACGGTTTTGGAAAGAGGTGCCGCGGGCGGGGACATCCGGTCATATTGTAAACTTTTGCATTTCGCACAACGCACCGTGCAGCGATCGCGAGTGATACTGGTAGCCGGCCAGCCGAGGCACCGCGAGCACCGGAGTTCTTCCCTAAGACATTTTGCGTACAGATTTATCTAAACGTTTCTTATGTTGCTTTTGATTGGTAAAATAATATGTATATGCTCGTCATCGAAATTGCGGGGGGGGGGGGGGGGGGGTTAAACCCCAAAACCCCCCTCGTGTGTGCGCCAATGTACCTACACACTACACCACTTTATATAGATATTAAAAAAAATACTCTAAATTTAATAATGCCTAGCTAAATCGTTTTCATAACACTGAACAAAAACACCAGTTCCTACTTCCATGCTTTTTTGTCATCCGAGTGTTCCTTCATTCTGGTAAAGGTTAAGTTTTCTCGTTACCACCTACCTGCATAAATATTTCTCATTTCTTAACTTTCCGCGTATAAAAGTTTCTCCTGGTGTTTCTCGAGTACAAACCAGAACTTTATAGCACTTCTATGAAAGCGAAAGGTACCTGGATGAAGTAGTTAGTTGTTACGGACCGCAAACAATGTCTCAATACAGTTTTGAAGATAAATATCCCGCAATAAAAATTGAAATGACGAAGAATGCTATTACGATACAGTTCGAGTCTGGGGAATTGGTTTGTTTCCCCTATTAATGATTTATCAGACAGGTTACCAATGAAATACAAGACACGAGATTAACAAGCGATTTACTAAAAATATCAATGTTTGTGTTTAGTTTGGTCTGCATCCTTGGTCTGCAATCCTTTCGATCATCAGAACATCTAAAAGACTAATTAACATTTCATAATTTATCAACTTTAGAAGATAGAAGAAATATATCCGACCAGAAATTTTTATTAAAAATCATCAAAAACGTTGTTGACAAACATTAATTTCCACTGTCCAATACGAAATACAAGGTCAAATCAACTATTCCACATCCCACACTCAAAAACAAATTACACACAACATTCATTTCTCAGAAGTACGTGCACAAAATACAATAATATCTTCTCAGACACTGATGTTTTCCATTTGTCCTCAGGTTAACTTACAAAATGCATAATGGAATAAACTAAATGCATAATAGAAAATAAACAATACCTAAACTAAATGCGTAATAGAAAAACAATTTTATTTTTTATTTTAACTTTATCAGTAAAACCTCAAATTGTAATATTTAAATAAATGAAGATAATATAAGCGAAACTCAATCGAAAATCTGGAAACAGAAAAATCAGAAAAACATATTGACACCTCTGGGACTCGAACCCAGGACCTCTTGTTCGGTCATGTTTAACTGCACCATACTTCGACTAAGAACCACCTACATTATCTTCATCGACACCGTGGCGCAGTGGTTAGCGCGTTTGCCCGGAAAGCAAGAGGTCCTGGGTTCGAGTCCCAGAGGTGTCAATATGCTTTTCTGATTTTTCTGTTTCCAGATTTTCGATTGAGTTTCTTTACCAGTAACTTTATCAGTAAAACCTCAAATTGTAATATTTAAATAAATGAAGATAATATAAGCGAAACTCAATCGAAAATCTGGAAACAGAAAAATCAGAAAAACATATTGACACCTCTGGGACTCGAACCCAGGACCTCTTGTTCGGTCATGTTTAACTGTACCATACTTCGACTAAGAACCACCTACATTATCTTCATCGACACCGTGGCGCAGTGGTTAGCGCGTTTGCCCGGAAAGCAAGAGGTCCTGGGTTCGAGTCCCAGAGGTGTCAATATGCTTTTCTGATTTTTCTGTTTCCAGATTTTCGATTGAGTTTCGCTTATATTATCTTCATTTATTTAAAGAAAAAACAATTTGTTAATTACGAACTCTCTACCCCTGGTGTGTGTTTGTTATCTTCTCATTCTCACTATATGTTGTTTTTCTTTTTTTAATCATGTTTATCCTTAAACATTATCTTACGATGTGAAAATGTATATTTTTTTTATATAAGTTGATAGTTTAATTTCATAATTAATTTCTTTTTAAATTTTTTTTTCTTCTTTTTCTACCATTTTGTGTTTTCTTTAATCATCTATGTTTTTCTATATGTATACTACGATTTTTTGTGGAAACTTCGCTGGTTCATGCAACTATGTAATACCTATGTAATTACTTTATAAAATATATATGTATATAATTTTTTGTTTCCCTAATAAACTGTAATAATATTTAAAAAAGTAATAATGTTGCTGACACATCGTGGCCTATACTATCGTGGCCTCTTTCAACGATGTGCTGAAATATAGTAAATAGACCATCATCCCAACGCCAAGAGGTCTTCGAATTCAGTAAAAGGATGGTAGAAAGTTATCCCCCTCGACGACGGGACATGTAAAATTCGGAATCGGGCGAAATTATGCACTCCACGCAGATGGCGATAAGGTTCAAATATTAATTAACATGTTTTCCGGTCGTAATCTAAAGAACATTTTCCAAATTATACAATAAATTCATATACTTTCGTAAAGGGTTCGTAACTACGAGATTTTCACTTCAAAGCATTTTTATGTGCCTGATATTTCAGTTTTTTCTGGGCTTACAAAAAGACTTATCAAAAAGTGCTCGATTATAAATGTAACAAAGGCCACGATATGTTCCACTCGGTTGTCCTTACTAATAAAAATGTTTTAAATTTTACAAAACTGACAAACAAAAATTATTACTGTGGGGTGAATGATTTTCAAATTTAAATCACGTTTATTAGAAATATGGTCAGTATTTAATTATCTAAAGCAGCGTTTCCCAACCTTTTTCAGCCACGGACCCCTAGGAAATCAAGCACAATTTTCAAGGACCCCCTTAATAAAAAAACAGTAATAAATTTCGGACCACTTATTTCTACTACAAATACAAAAAAATACATTTTTTTACAAAAAATAAGTTAATAATGAACGTACAAAAGCAACACAGACATTCACATTAATTAACGGTTAGTGTTGCTTTTTTGCAATTGAATTAGGGATATTCAGGTTGATGTTATTGCTAAGTTGTAATCTCAAATTGGATTCCACCTGAAATCCGTTTCTGTATTTGTTGTTAGTATATTCAAGAGCAGAGAATGCCTTTTCACAGAGGAATATGGTTGAGAAAAGCAGTAAATGTTTTAGTGCTTCTTCGGATATTTCCTTATAATTTTTCTTTTTTATCCAAAAATTTGATAAATTACTGAATCACAAGATATTTCTTTTAGTTGTTTGTAATATCAGTAACGTTTGTGTTGAAAGGGTCTAATATCCAATTTTTGTCGGCTACTGGAAAATAATCCCGAAACGAAGACAACACTTGACACAACTTCATAGCGCTCTTCAGTATGGAATAACAACCTCTTGTGAATGCTTTACATTTCTTCACAAATGATACCGAAAATATGGGAATTTAGAGGCTTAGCTTTCATAAAATTTACAACCGGTACTATGTCGTCTAACACTGTTTTTAATTTTTCTGGCATATTTTTAGTAGCTAATGCTTCCCTATGATGCCAGATATTGAACAGATCTGGTCACCAAACACGGCTAAAACCATTTAAAGCAACGTTTCAATTCTGAATGGTGGTCGTACCTATGTCCACCTATGTCCACCTCTGTCTACCTATGTCCACCGATGTCCACTTTTGTCCACCTCTGTCCACCTATGTCCACCTCTGTCCACCTTTGTCCACCTCTGTCCACCTATGTCCACCGATGTCCACTTTTGTCCACCTCTGTCCACTGATGTCCAACTTTGTCCACCAATGTCCACCTTTGTCCACCGATGTCCACTTTTGTCCACCTCTGTCCACCTATGTCTACCGATGTCCATTTTTGTACACCTCTGTCCACATATGTCCACCTCTGTCCACCTTTGTCCACCTCTGTCCACCTATGTCCACCGATGTCCACTTTTGTCCACCTCTGTCCACCTATGTCCACCTCTGTCCACTGATGTCCACTTTTGTCCACCTCTTACACCAGGGTGATTCTGGGAGTATCTTCCACTCTGGATCGTGCTGAAAATATACTATATATTATTTTAAATGAATAAATTGTGAAATAACAGAAATTAATCAAATAAAATTTATTTGCCACGCCAGGATTCGACCCCACGACCTTCGGAGTGCGAGTCAAGAGCCTTACCGCTGGACTACGCCGGCCGTCACTGATCTAAAGCATTTATAATATTTCTGAGTGAACCATTTTTCAAGTCAAAAACCCATGAATTTAAGTTATTTCCGGTCGTTGTTCTAGTGATCAATTCTTGAGCCGAAATTCATATGAACAAACACTCATATGAACAAATACGCTCTTCTCAACGCAACCCTCCGACTAACAGGCGAATCGAGCCAGCGAAAATGAATCCAGGTACCGTAAAATGGTGTGTCTGGCTAATTTTCAAATTTGAAACTAAATAAATTTTCAATAATCCAAGGTTCAAATGTAAACATATTTTAAGTAGGTCCGTGCTTTTAAAAGCCCAGTGCTTGTGATGAATTGCATTGATCAACAGTGAAAATTAGGAAATATCGTAGCTTCCCACTTTAATTTAAAAAGAAAATATCAATTACTTATAAAACGGACACGTCTACGACATCTATCGGATTAGAGTAAAGTGAATTCATATTTACGGTAGGGATCTATAATTAGACAAAGTGAGACGAGTATTGATGAAAGGATCACAGATGGTATCAACAGATAATCAAAGACAGGGACTCCCGGTATAATTTAGGCCGTGATATATTGACAGCCAATTGAATTACAGCAAAAACGATTAAAAACCGAGTTAGCCTATCAACGGGAAGAGGGCCGAACCCATTTTTAGAACAAAGGAACGACCTTTGGACTTAGCAATTAGTAATGTGATTAATGAGTTTGACGTTCCCACCAAACCGAGAGGTGAATAAACTCCATGGGAAGAAATAACCTGTTCAGGGACAAAAGAACGATGACCCCAAGAAATGTTATCATTAACCGGTACATTCCAGGGATCAGAAACCCTAGTTCTCGAACGCATTAAAACATATCAGGTGCGAAAAAAAAGGATACACGTAAACACGATGCAAAAGTTTAAGTGAAAGATTGCAAAGCAAGTGACGAAAACGTATTGTAAGATGTTAGGGAGATTTTCATCTATAATACGATTGTTTGTGACGACCGGAGATGATCGATTCGAGGGAAAACGTGCTAAAGGAAATGGAAATGTTGAGAAAACAATGGAAAATTATTGTTATCAATTCTAGACGGAGCTAGGATATTACGATGAAAGATTTAGGGAGGAAACGTCAAAAAAATGAGAGTTTTAAAGAATAGGCGAGGGTACATTTCAGATGTCTAGAGCGGTAACAAGTGTTAGAGAAGAAGATAGAGTGCAGTACGGAGGGGAGTGGAAAATGCTGAAAACATTGCGATAGAAAAACTCAGGAAAAGGAGTCATTTTACGTAATTAAAAATGGAGTTTATAGATTAGCATAGTACGCGATTGCAGATAAAGATGAGGCATTACAATGGTTGCCGATTTCAGATGTATTTTGTTGTGATAAACAAGGAATATTCGAACATGGAAATTGTTTAGATAAGAACGATTAGCCGTTAAAAAGGTAATAAAAATTATCATGGGTCTTATGAGATATTTATATTAAAGAATTCTCATAAAAGTTAACGACACTGAAATAAAAAAGGATTTATTGCCAGGTGGGTACAAGAGTTAATGTATACAACTGTCAAGACATATGGTTTATGGGATTTTGCGTAAGAACGGGACAAAATTTGGAAGGCGTTCTCTATGAAGCAATAAAAATGACAGAAATTTAAGGGCCGAAGTGGGGGTATCCCCTATAGAGATGTTAAAAAATGATATATTTATTAATAACAAATAGAAAATGAAATTTTCCAAGAGGCAGCAAACATCAAAAAACGATATGGTTATATCAGGGAAGTACGGGGAAGTGAGGGGAAAGGAGATACGACAGAGAAAAACAAAGGAAATCTTAGATTAACAGTGAATAAAATAAATACGGCTTGAAATATAAAAATCTATAGAGATATGAACAATAGCGTAAGAATAAATAAGGAAATTCATGGAAAGAGGGTCGTGAATAAAAGAAAATTCGAGAAAAAAATGGAAAATTCAAATATACGACGTAAATAGAGAAAATTCGGTTTTAAATGGAAAGGTTCATATAGAATACAGAAAAACTCGAGGAAAAATAATAAAATAAAAATGAACGATTTGCGAGAAAGACTTCGACATGAAGATATCTCTGATAGGCGAATTTGGGGACAGATTTGGAACATATGGTAGATGCCGTACGCACGGGCATGTTACGGAATATATGAAAATAGAACTTTAAAATTATTAAATTCAAGCTAGTTTTGTATGAACAACAGGACAAAGGAAGTTGGGCCATTAAACATGGATCTTACTAAATCCGGATCTTGTAAGTATGGGAGTACGAGACAAAATTTAATGTATCAAACGCAAAACGTACTAAGAGACCACATTCGACAATAATGGGGAGGTTTCAAGAAATTACGAGTTGATAGTAATTAGATTGGTTTATTATAGGAGATTCAGATACGATCTTTTGGACCTGAGAGGGGTATAAAAGTCTAGACAAATGCCAGTTGAGGACAGTCTACGGTCGCGGTCGAAAAGGTTTTAACTTCGCGGAACGTGACGAAACGGTGGGTGATTTAAATTTGAAAAATTCTAAGTGATAATTATTTTGATACTTAGAAAAATTTCACATTCTAGTCAGTGGTCTACAGAAAAAAATACTTTGCAGTTTAGAATCAGTGAAATAAAAATAAAGCCAACGCATTAATTACTTGTGAAAAATAAAAGTGCTCGTGATAAATACAATTTGTTTTAGTGGGAAATTCGGATTTTATAATCACTTAATATCGTATTTTTAAACTTAGAAATTTCGCGTTTAATATTAGTGCAATAAATAACTGAAGTGATGTGATAATTTAGCGTGAAAAAGTTATAATTAAATACGTGTGTTCAATCTAAGTGAAAGTGTTCTAACAAATAATAAATATTTAAATTAATTATCTTAAATAATAATAATAAAACAAAATAATATTTTATTAATACATAAAATTTCGGAGGGATAAAAATTTAATTTAACAACAATTTACCATCTCTAAATTAATCGTGAAGTAACTATCATTTAAAGTGTTATCTAACCACCGAGTTTTGAAATAAAATACAGTTTAGAACGATAGAGTTCATACATCATTTTAATTAATTAGATTAATTGGAAAAAAAAAAAAAAAAAAATTGAAGTCAAAAAGATTTAATTAAATTTAGGAAAATAAAAATTAATTTAGGAAAATTGCAGCAAGGTTTACTGTGTATTCCCGGTCGGAAAAACCTTGGTAGGGGTAAGTCTTTTCCGTTATAAAATTTTACAGATTCCAAGGAGGAAGCGGAAAGCAGCAAACATTGGTATTTGGATTAATTATTTGACCAAGATATTACTCGCTTAATATGTGATATGTAACTATATTAAAATATTATAAGTATAATAATTATATTTTATATATTTATATATGTAAGTATATAAACATATATATATGTAATTTTTGTTCCCAAGAAAAATTATAATCAAAAAAAAAAAAAAAGGAAAAACACTTATATAAAAAGAGGAAAAGGGTATCGATTCCTACCTCTGAATTCATCAATAACTATCAAAAGTAGTTATGTGTGATAAATTTACAAATCAATATTTTATATTTAATCTTATGTATGTATTAATATGATTTCAGAAAATCCAGAGCATTTGAAATAAGTTATGATATTAGAAAATATTCCAATCATAATATAATTATACATATTAATATTATAAATTATTTATTGAGACAAAATATATATAAATGAATAAATATGTATACGTAATCGGGTATCAGACTAGACAATTGCGCTAAGTACATCATTATCAAACAAAGGAAAAAATTTTTAGAGTCATCTCACACGTCTCCGGAATGTCTAAAGTAAACATACCTCATACGCTTGAATCTAGGTCACAAGGCCGTCGAGAATGTTTACAAAGCTCAAATTGTTTACAAAGTATATCGGTCACTGGGTCACTAGTTCGAATACAGTAAAAAGAAAAGAAAATGACCTTGATTAATGGATATCGTACTTAGGTTTTAACTTCTAGGAACGGGATAAAATTATTACATTGCGCAATTATTAGGAACAAAAGGAAAAAAAAATTTAAACACTATTTTTAATTTGAACGTGAAGAGGTATCTACGGATCTAAGCAATTGAAAATTAACAGATTTATTATAGCAGTTCAAAAGGGTGTATTGAAGATTTACATGAAACATTTGAAAAATCACGGGATAGTTCAAAAGGGTGTGTTGAAGATTTACATGAAACATTTGATAAATCACGGGATAGTTCAATAGGGTGTATTGAAGACTTACATGAAACAGTCGAAAAATCACGGGATAGCTTAATAAGGGGTAATGAGGATTTACATGCTTCAATTGAGAATCACGGGATAGCAAGAATTTATCAAAAGTTGAACATTGGAGGGGAGGGAAAGAAAAAAAAATACAGTTCAACCAACAGAAGGCAGTGTTCGCTTCTGTAACAAGGACCATTAATCAAACCATAGAGATGGCGGATCTCTCAAACAAAACCGTCAACAAAACCAAACAAAAGCTTGGAGTTATGGCGAATCTCCAGAACACATCGCCAGATAAGATCTTATTGTACTAGTATATATTTATATGTCACCCACTATTCTTATGTATATATTCGGTATCAATCTGAGGATTGTGCAGAACCCGATGGGCGAGATCCGAGCTCGGGATGCGTTGCAAGTAGTTTCGTATTGCGAGTTATAAACCTTCCCAAAACGTATGTTTACATATATATCTTTTTATGTACTGTTCATTGAATGAAACGAACTCACTTACAATTAGTGCTTTAGGCCTGTCGGGTCACTCTCGTCTCATTTCTTGAACGTGGAGGGAGGATTCACGACCCGTAACTCCACACAAACCCGTGAGTATATGATTGCATATAGGACGAAACCGGTTCGCCCTAAGTAAATAGTAAACTTTGGAGGAGTAGGAATTTGGAGGTATCTGGGCTTGGGGGAAGACCTGAAGGCAGTGCATGATGGCGAAGGAAGGTCAATTGGGACGCGATAACTTAGGTATCAATCAATTGAACCGTGCCAAAAGACTGTGCGAATTTTGGGTTGACTTCTAATCACCCTGCTTACTTGATGGAGGCTGGAGCCAAATTTTGCCAGAAAAAGGGTTATTCTGAGTTCGTCAAATATGCAATTAACTAATTACATTAACCTACTAAATCCATCCTTATATGTACCTTATAGCAGCTGAATCTAAACGGAGGGGCGCCCAGCAGATACGAGATACAATCATAATCAAATTTACTAACATTTAACCATTTGAGTTATATTTAATTATCTGTTCAATTAGTCATGTGTAGTTTCGATTAGTATTGCTTATTCAAGAATTCATTAGGATGTAGAGAATCATAATAAACGTCAAAGGGAAGTTAGTTCATTTAGAGAAATACTTAAGGTTAAATTTGCAAGAGAGAGACCAATACAGTTTTGAAATTCAACACTCTGTTTAGAATCAAGAGGGTTACCACAAAATTTAAAGTAATTGAAATCCTATATCATAAATCAAAAAATTACACAACGTTTGATGGAGTTTAATTACAACCTAAATACGAAAATATCTACGTTCAAAGTCGTAAATAACGTATTTATTAGTTAAGTACATATATCGCTAGAGGTATGTAGTACAAGGGAGCTTTAAGTAGCTTTCTGTAGTTATCAGAGGAAATAAGGGTCCAATTTTATAAAGGCTTGTGTGACGTAGGGGAGGAATTTTCCATCCCTACCACACATATGCAAAGCCTTAAGAATTTAAATATCGATCAGAGCCAAGAGAAAAGAAGAATATTACGACTGGTGCCAAGTGCCCAGGAGTAAATAAAATACAGACAAATATACAGAAGTAAATACAAGAGAGTAGAAAAGATATACATCACAACTGCACAGCCGTGACAGGAGATCAGAGTTTTACAAGTTGTTTTAGAAAAAAAAAAAAAAAAACTTTTATTGGTCAATCTATTGCAAAGAAAAAAAAAAAAAATAATAATAATAATAAGTAGGACGTTATGTTAAATGAAGTGATAATAAAAATAAAATAAAAATCAGAACAGTGCGCCGTTAAATAAACACAAAAAAAATATATAAATTAATAAATAAATATACGAAAATAAATATATAAACAATACATTTAAAAAAAAAAAAAAAAAAAAAAAGTGTTAACGAATAAACTCTACATGTTTTAAAATAATTTATAAAAGTGTCGATAAAGTTTAAATCAAGTGACCATGAATTTGTTGATTGCTTATGAGATTATAAATATCGTAACAAAGAATGTAGGTCAGATACAAGCGTAAACAGTTTATTCAAGGCAGGCCATAAATTCCTGAATCCAGAATGTTAATGACCGTAATGTAAACAATCTGATACGAGATACCGCGGTGTTTGTAAGCATCGAAAGTGATAACAAAGCATCGAAAAATTTTGAAGTAGGTGATATCGGGGGTAACGCACATCGCTTTAAGAGATTGTAGAATAAACAAACTCGAAAATGATATCAACACTCGGTTACGGAAAAAATAAACAGACTTTACAGATAAAAACGGGGGAACTTACCTACATAAAGTGACCCTTTGTTTATAGTTAATGTTGTGGGTTTGTATGTGAGGATTATCACATAAAAAGTCATAACATGAAAGATAAGGAACATAAAATAAAAATAACATAAAATATTTGATTGGGGATAGTGTCGAGTTGAGATAGTGTTTAATATCACAGACGAATGTTTATAGGTATATACCTATTTAAGGGAACATTTGATCATTCGGACCAAAAAAAAGGAGGGGATTTGACGAAATAACATCAAGATAGGTATTGCGAACTCTAAACAGATTTTGCGAAAATATCGTAGGTATTGCGGAACTTGAAGGAATGGTTGGCATTCTAAACAATAAGTAATTATTGGTTGAACGAAAATCACGGGATATTCATTAACATTGGAGTAACAATATTCATTCCGTTTTTTTTTTGCAATTACCTACATTTATTTGAAATGAAGAGTGATGGTAGAGTTGATCTAATTTGGGTTACAATCATCATGCAAACAAATATAAATAATTAAAAATATTGTGTTTTATAGGGGGACAGGTTCCAAAAAAAAAAAAAAATAAAATAAATTATAAATATATATAGGTATATTTATAATAAATAGTTGGTATTGAGTTAAATTCATTAAAAATTTTAAACAAAAAATGGCGGAAAAAAGGAAAGTGGATGCGACGGAATTAGAAGCTAAAGAAATACCGTCGGGAGATGAATTACGGGAGATATTTAGACGTTCAAAGAGGTCTAAGTTACGAGTCGAGGATATGATAGAAGTCGTTCAGCCAGAGGGGGAGACCGACACAAAATCGGAGTAACAGGGCGAAAATAAGCGAGAGTGTGAAGAGAGACTCACACATGATATGTTACAGGAAAAACCCGAGGAAAAGGAACAAGAAAAGTTAACGAAATAAAAGGAAAAATAAAAAATATAGAAAAACGAGAAAATTGAAAAAAAAAAAAAAAATAAAATAAGTAAATAAATAGAATAAGGAAGGCAACATAATTTACATAAGGTAATTTAGGAAATTAAAATAGAGATTATAAGGTTGTCGCTTAATAAGATAAAAATATAAACATTAACCAGGCGACACTCGGAAAATAAAGAAAATGGTTGGGAAACGTGGAACAAGTAGGCGAGCCCAGGCTTTAGTGACAGCAATCGAGGAAAATGTCACAACCGAGACTTCAACAATAAACATAGGAGATATAACTACAATAATTCAGGCAGCTTTGGCACCGCTCGTCAATAAGATGCAAGAACTCGAGAAACAATTGGAAAGCCCAGCAACAGTGGCGGTGATAGGAGAGGATAGTGCGCCGAAAAGCGTTCTCCAAGTAGTGGAAATGTTACCACAGCAGGAACGACCATCATTCTCCGGTGGAAATCAAAATCCCATTAGTTTCCTGGAAGATTTAAAAGAATACACTAGAAAAGTGAAACGAACGGATCCTTTAGTCGTCGTACGGGAAAATTCGAAAGGGGAAGCTAAATCGTGGGCAAAATTGTACAATAAACGATGGGAGACTATGTTAGATTTCGAACGAGATTTTTTAGCTACCTATTGGGGAGACATAAAGAAAAATGAAGTTCGCCGTCGTCTTGCAGAAGGGGTATATGATGCCAAGAAAAATATATCCATGCTTACTCATTTCGCAAACTATTGGGAGCTAGCGAAGGCTTTAAAGATTACTGACACACCGTTGGGCATAGTTGACGAAATTATGAGACATTATCCGAAGGAAATTCAATCGCTATGGTTTTCGGGGCAATCAGGAGATGAGATTGTCGCCGCTGAGTTTCTACGAAAACTAGATACAATGGTATGTACACCAGAAGAACGGAACATGAAGAAGAGGAGTGGGGAGGAATCCAGCAAGAAGGACAAATACCGTGACCGTTACCACGCCATAAAAAGGAGGATACACGCAATTGAAAGTGTGGGCGAAAACGCTAGTTGCAGCAAGTGCACCGAAGTTAACAGTTCACCAAAAAGAAATTCTACAATAACTACAACCGGGAAGGAGCTAGTGGTCGCAGCCAACTCGGGAGATAAAAGGAGATTATAGCGCTTTACATTTAGCTAGATATTACACAAGTAATAAGAAACAAAAATCAGGTTTACAGTTAGTGGAAATCAACGGATAGAGTGCGAAGTTTACAAATATTTGTAAATGTTAATAAATAAATAAACGATTGAGAAATACAAATAAAAATATGTTAGTATACATTATAATTGGGGAGGGGGAAGAAAGAAAATTACTAAAATATTAGATTATCAGATTGCTTGCGAGGGGCGGATCGTCGTCAAGTCTTTGAGGGTGAGTGGACAAGTTTTTAATAAGCGACAATCATATTCATTTATTGAAATAGAGTAAGGCAAATAAATTCGTTAATTTTGATTTTCTAGTGAAAAAAAAAAAAAAAAAAAAAAAAAATTGACTTTTTTTTATGTGTTAGTGAGAAAAAAAAAATGTTAGATAAGTAAGAACACTCAAAAGGAGAGAATTAGAGATATTATATGGCACACAAAAGGGACATTTTGAAAAAAAAATAAACAATGCTTAGGGATTTTTTTTTTGAAATATTGAAATAAGAAAGTTTATCTATAGATATAGGGTAGACATTAAGTATAGAGATAAAAAGGTAACATTTGAATTAAGGTATAAATATTTTAGATTTCGAAAAAAAAAAAAAATAAAGAAAAAAAAAAATGCTGGAAAATTTATATGAAACATGTATACCACTGATTGTCGGATTGGGTGAGGTCGTGCGAAAACACACATTTCACAAAAAATGTTCATATTTACAAAACAAAAAACAATTAATTGCACACCAAGAGACCACCCGCTTTTCAGTTGTTCGAAAGGCCGCGAGATTGTAAACAATCTTTACTTAAATCATTGTAAGGGAGGTCTTAGTCCAATTTGGTTGGGGACCACCAAAACACGCGAGTCGAGGGGCGTGTTCCAGCAAAAAGAAATTAATTTTGAATCTATCAAAATTAAAGAAAATTTCATAAAGTAAAATCTACGCGAAAAGAAAATAAAGAATACAATGAGATTCAAATTCAAGATTGTTAACAATCCGAACAGGATGAGGAGGGGGGGATAGGAAGTAATAGGATACGGAAAAAAGATAGGGGATAACAGAATGAGGAGGGGGAGATAGGAAGTAATAGGATACGGAAAAGAGATAGGGGATAACAGAATGAGGAGGGGGAGATAGGAAGTAATAGGATACGGAAAAGAGATAGGGGATAACAGAATGAGGAGGGGGAGATAGGAAGTAATAGGATACGGAAAAGAGATAGAGGATAACAGAATGAGGAGGGGGAGATAGGAAGTAATAGGATACGGAAAAGAGATAGGGGATAACAAAATGAGGAGGGGGAGATAGGAAGTAATATGACACGGAGTAGAGATAGGGGATAACCAAATGAGGAGGGGAAGATAGCTAGTCTAAATTTGAACACAATTTCGGTGTCTAACGAAAAAAAAAAAAAAAAAAAAAAAAAAAAAAAAAAAAAAAAAAAAAAAAAAAAAAAAAAAAAAAAAAAAGAAGAGGACATTAAAATAAAATACAACGTTAGCCACAGCAAATTGAGTTCAGAGGAGGGAACTGTGATGAATTGCATTGATCAACAGTGAAAATTAGGAAATATCGTAGCTTCCCACTTTAATTTAAAAAGAAAATATCAATTACTTATAAAACGGACACGTCTACGACATCTATCGGATTAGAGTAAAGTGAATTCATATTTACGGTAGGGATCTATAATTAGACAAAGTGAGACGAGTATTGATGAAAGGATCACAGATGGTATCAACAGATAATCAAAGACAGGGACTCCCGGTATAATTTAGGCCGTGATATATTGACAGCCAATTGAATTACAGCAAAAACGATTAAAAACCGAGTTAGCCTATCAACGGGAAGAGGGCCGAACCCATTTTTAGAACAAAGGAACGACCTTTGGACTTAGCAATTAGTAATGTGATTAATGAGTTTGACGTTCCCACCAAACCGAGAGGTGAATAAACTCCATGGGAAGAAATAACCTGTTCAGGGACAAAAGAACGATGACCCCAAGAAATGTTATCATTAACCGGTACATTCCAGGGATCAGAAACCCTAGTTCTCGAACGCATTAAAACATATCAGGTGCGAAAAAAAAGGATACACGTAAACACGATGCAAAAGTTTAAGTGAAAGATTGCAAAGCAAGTGACGAAAACGTATTGTAAGATGTTAGGGAGATTTTCATCTATAATACGATTGTTTGTGACGACCGGAGATGATCGATTCGAGGGAAAACGTGCTAAAGGAAATGGAAATGTTGAGAAAACAATGGAAAATTATTGTTATCAATTCTAGACGGAGCTAGGATATTACGATGAAAGATTTAGGGAGGAAACGTCAAAAAAATGAGAGTTTTAAAGAATAGGCGAGGGTACATTTCAGATGTCTAGAGCGGTAACAAGTGTTAGAGAAGAAGATAGAGTGCAGTACGGAGGGGAGTGGAAAATGCTGAAAACATTGCGATAGAAAAACTCAGGAAAAGGAGTCATTTTACGTAATTAAAAATGGAGTTTATAGATTAGCATAGTACGCGATTGCAGATAAAGATGAGGCATTACAATGGTTGCCGATTTCAGATGTATTTTGTTGTGATAAACAAGGAATATTCGAACATGGAAATTGTTTAGATAAGAACGATTAGCCGTTAAAAAGGTAATAAAAATTATCATGGGTCTTATGAGATATTTATATTAAAGAATTCTCATAAAAGTTAACGACACTGAAATAAAAAAGGATTTATTGCCAGGTGGGTACAAGAGTTAATGTATACAACTGTCAAGACATATGGTTTATGGGATTTTGCGTAAGAACGGGACAAAATTTGGAAGGCGTTCTCTATGAAGCAATAAAAATGACAGAAATTTAAGGGCCGAAGTGGGGGTATCCCCTATAGAGATGTTAAAAAATGATATATTTATTAATAACAAATAGAAAATGAAATTTTCCAAGAGGCAGCAAACATCAAAAAACGATATGGTTATATCAGGGAAGTACGGGGAAGTGAGGGGAAAGGAGATACGACAGAGAAAAACAAAGGAAATCTTAGATTAACAGTGAATAAAATAAATACGGCTTGAAATATAAAAATCTATAGAGATATGAACAATAGCGTAAGAATAAATAAGGAAATTCATGGAAAGAGGGTCGTGAATAAAAGAAAATTCGAGAAAAAAATGGAAAATTCAAATATACGACGTAAATAGAGAAAATTCGGTTTTAAATGGAAAGGTTCATATAGAATACAGAAAAACTCGAGGAAAAATAATAAAATAAAAATGAACGATTTGCGAGAAAGACTTCGACATGAAGATATCTCTGATAGGCGAATTTGGGGACAGATTTGGAACATATGGTAGATGCCGTACGCACGGGCATGTTACGGAATATATGAAAATAGAACTTTAAAATTATTAAATTCAAGCTAGTTTTGTATGAACAACAGGACAAAGGAAGTTGGGCCATTAAACATGGATCTTACTAAATCCGGATCTTGTAAGTATGGGAGTACGAGACAAAATTTAATGTATCAAACGCAAAACGTACTAAGAGACCACATTCGACAATAATGGGGAGGTTTCAAGAAATTACGAGTTGATAGTAATTAGATTGGTTTATTATAGGAGATTCAGATACGATCTTTTGGACCTGAGAGGGGTATAAAAGTCTAGACAAATGCCAGTTGAGGACAGTCTACGGTCGCGGTCGAAAAGGTTTTAACTTCGCGGAACGTGACGAAACGGTGGGTGATTTAAATTTGAAAAATTCTAAGTGATAATTATTTTGATACTTAGAAAAATTTCACATTCTAGTCAGTGGTCTACAGAAAAAAATACTTTGCAGTTTAGAATCAGTGAAATAAAAATAAAGCCAACGCATTAATTACTTGTGAAAAATAAAAGTGCTCGTGATAAATACAATTTGTTTTAGTGGGAAATTCGGATTTTATAATCACTTAATATCGTATTTTTAAACTTAGAAATTTCGCGTTTAATATTAGTGCAATAAATAACTGAAGTGATGTGATAATTTAGCGTGAAAAAGTTATAATTAAATACGTGTGTTCAATCTAAGTGAAAGTGTTCTAACAAATAATAAATATTTAAATTAATTATCTTAAATAATAATAATAAAACAAAATAATATTTTATTAATACATAAAATTTCGGAGGGATAAAAATTTAATTTAACAACAATTTACCATCTCTAAATTAATCGTGAAGTAACTATCATTTAAAGTGTTATCTAACCACCGAGTTTTGAAATAAAATACAGTTTAGAACGATAGAGTTCATACATCATTTTAATTAATTAGATTAATTGGAAAAAAAAAAAAAAAAAAATTGAAGTCAAAAAGATTTAATTAAATTTAGGAAAATAAAAATTAATTTAGGAAAATTGCAGCAAGGTTTACTGTGTATTCCCGGTCGGAAAAACCTTGGTAGGGGTAAGTCTTTTCCGTTATAAAATTTTACAGATTCCAAGGAGGAAGCGGAAAGCAGCAAACATTGGTATTTGGATTAATTATTTGACCAAGATATTACTCGCTTAATATGTGATATGTAACTATATTAAAATATTATAAGTATAATAATTATATTTTATATATTTATATATGTAAGTATATAAACATATATATATGTAATTTTTGTTCCCAAGAAAAATTATAATCAAAAAAAAAAAAAAAGGAAAAACACTTATATAAAAAGAGGAAAAGGGTATCGATTCCTACCTCTGAATTCATCAATAACTATCAAAAGTAGTTATGTGTGATAAATTTACAAATCAATATTTTATATTTAATCTTATGTATGTATTAATATGATTTCAGAAAATCCAGAGCATTTGAAATAAGTTATGATATTAGAAAATATTCCAATCATAATATAATTATACATATTAATATTATAAATTATTTATTGAGACAAAATATATATAAATGAATAAATATGTATACGTAATCGGGTATCAGACTAGACAATTGCGCTAAGTACATCATTATCAAACAAAGGAAAAAATTTTTAGAGTCATCTCACACGTCTCCGGAATGTCTAAAGTAAACATACCTCATACGCTTGAATCTAGGTCACAAGGCCGTCGAGAATGTTTACAAAGCTCAAATTGTTTACAAAGTATATCGGTCACTGGGTCACTAGTTCGAATACAGTAAAAAGAAAAGAAAATGACCTTGATTAATGGATATCGTACTTAGGTTTTAACTTCTAGGAACGGGATAAAATTATTACATTGCGCAATTATTAGGAACAAAAGGAAAAAAAAATTTAAACACTATTTTTAATTTGAACGTGAAGAGGTATCTACGGATCTAAGCAATTGAAAATTAACAGATTTATTATAGCAGTTCAAAAGGGTGTATTGAAGATTTACATGAAACATTTGAAAAATCACGGGATAGTTCAAAAGGGTGTGTTGAAGATTTACATGAAACATTTGATAAATCACGGGATAGTTCAATAGGGTGTATTGAAGACTTACATGAAACAGTCGAAAAATCACGGGATAGCTTAATAAGGGGTAATGAGGATTTACATGCTTCAATTGAGAATCACGGGATAGCAAGAATTTATCAAAAGTTGAACATTGGAGGGGAGGGAAAGAAAAAAAAATACAGTTCAACCAACAGAAGGCAGTGTTCGCTTCTGTAACAAGGACCATTAATCAAACCATAGAGATGGCGGATCTCTCAAACAAAACCGTCAACAAAACCAAACAAAAGCTTGGAGTTATGGCGAATCTCCAGAACACATCGCCAGATAAGATCTTATTGTACTAGTATATATTTATATGTCACCCACTATTCTTATGTATATATTCGGTATCAATCTGAGGATTGTGCAGAACCCGATGGGCGAGATCCGAGCTCGGGATGCGTTGCAAGTAGTTTCGTATTGCGAGTTATAAACCTTCCCAAAACGTATGTTTACATATATATCTTTTTATGTACTGTTCATTGAATGAAACGAACTCACTTACAATTAGTGCTTTAGGCCTGTCGGGTCACTCTCGTCTCATTTCTTGAACGTGGAGGGAGGATTCACGACCCGTAACTCCACACAAACCCGTGAGTATATGATTGCATATAGGACGAAACCGGTTCGCCCTAAGTAAATAGTAAACTTTGGAGGAGTAGGAATTTGGAGGTATCTGGGCTTGGGGGAAGACCTGAAGGCAGTGCATGATGGCGAAGGAAGGTCAATTGGGACGCGATAACTTAGGTATCAATCAATTGAACCGTGCCAAAAGACTGTGCGAATTTTGGGTTGACTTCTAATCACCCTGCTTACTTGATGGAGGCTGGAGCCAAATTTTGCCAGAAAAAGGGTTATTCTGAGTTCGTCAAATATGCAATTAACTAATTACATTAACCTACTAAATCCATCCTTATATGTACCTTATAGCAGCTGAATCTAAACGGAGGGGCGCCCAGCAGATACGAGATACAATCATAATCAAATTTACTAACATTTAACCATTTGAGTTATATTTAATTATCTGTTCAATTAGTCATGTGTAGTTTCGATTAGTATTGCTTATTCAAGAATTCATTAGGATGTAGAGAATCATAATAAACGTCAAAGGGAAGTTAGTTCATTTAGAGAAATACTTAAGGTTAAATTTGCAAGAGAGAGACCAATACAGTTTTGAAATTCAACACTCTGTTTAGAATCAAGAGGGTTACCACAAAATTTAAAGTAATTGAAATCCTATATCATAAATCAAAAAATTACACAACGTTTGATGGAGTTTAATTACAACCTAAATACGAAAATATCTACGTTCAAAGTCGTAAATAACGTATTTATTAGTTAAGTACATATATCGCTAGAGGTATGTAGTACAAGGGAGCTTTAAGTAGCTTTCTGTAGTTATCAGAGGAAATAAGGGTCCAATTTTATAAAGGCTTGTGTGACGTAGGGGAGGAATTTTCCATCCCTACCACACATATGCAAAGCCTTAAGAATTTAAATATCGATCAGAGCCAAGAGAAAAGAAGAATATTACGACTGGTGCCAAGTGCCCAGGAGTAAATAAAATACAGACAAATATACAGAAGTAAATACAAGAGAGTAGAAAAGATATACATCACATGCTGTAAGTAAAAGAATCACCCATCTAGTTTGTCCTGCGCCAATGTTGGTAGTTGTATTAGTTTTCAATGTAGAGGGAGCCGTCACGGCATCGACAGATAAAAAGCTCGTTAAAAGTTTTGCTTCCGCGGAAATTGCCGCCCTGCAACATGTAATGGCCGCAAACTTTCCCAATAAAATAAAGTATTAATGGTTCATAATTCCGCTGGGAAGGCAGATATTTCTGCACCACTTTTTCATTCCGGGCTGACTTGAGAATGGGGGCTAGATTTCACCGGTCTCTGAAATTGGAGTTTGAGCAGGGAAGGCCTGTGCACGTGCAGGCGTATTTACTCGCAGAGCAGTCCGCTCCGGGCTCCAACTTCCAAAGGCTCCAAGAAGCCTGATAATACTTTGATAATTCCTAATGCCTAAAACAGCGCCTTTGAGGTTTTTCCTAGCTCCGTTAAGCTGTTACGATTCACGGTTAGGGTACCGTTATGGGATAAAAAAGGCAATGAACATACGTTCCCTATCATAAGCAGCTCTTTCAAAAGATGAGATTCACCATGTACAATTGTACATAGATCTATTTTGTCAAAGGAAAAAGTCATCATTTTCTTGCACCTCTCTCATACACAGAACCGTGACGGTACTGACACACATTCTCATAAATGAGCATTCTCATTACCCCTTCCACCCGCGATTTAATGAGCATGCTCACAAAATCAATAGCCGGTTGATTTGAGTTTGCTCATTAGTAGCAAGAGGGCGTGCTTCTAATGAGCATGTGTGTCAAATCATCATGCTCACAAATCAACCGGCTGTTGATCCCTCTTACTAATAAATGTGTTTAAAATTGTAAACAATTGATCTTCTTCTCAAGTCGGTTCCTCATTTCTGAGGATCGTGAACCCCAGGGGAGACCTAGGAGAGTTGTGACGGAGACGATGTCTCCTTACCTATAATAGTTAGCGAGATGGCAACAACGCTCATTTTTTGCTTCAGAGACGCGCTACTTTACTCAATACCCGCCGGTGGCGCACGACAAGCGGTTGCAAAATTAAGTTTTAAGGAAAAGTAAGTTTTCCTTCAAAATTTTGATTGAATTCATATCACGCCTTATTACATGTGCGTTGATGTGTTATTTTTAAAAAAGTTGTATGGTTATTTAAGTCTCAAAGCGTTGCTTGATATTTTGTGTTTGCATTTTGTTTGGAAAATATGAATCATTATTAAACCAGTTTTGTATTCAGAATGTATGTGCCGCTAGAATCAAAGAAAAACCATTTTTTTGTTCTGAGTGTAGTTTTGATACATTTAGTTTAATTTAAACAAGTTTTGTGTTATCAATATAACAATAAGTTGCTGATTCATCGTGTACTGAGTGAAGCTTTGCATTTGAGTTGCATTCCATACGTATGCGTGATGAAGATGTGAAATTCTATTACAGGCATACGATTCTCGATTTCTGTATAAATTACGTATAAATTTGTAGTAGAATTTATAAGCTTGATTTTATTGGAAGAGTACTCGGCACGTGGGATTATAAAAATCGGTATACAAAAGTAGGATTTCTACCCCCCCCCCCTCCCCGGTCAGCGTTTGAAAATCTGCGGAAGAAGTACCTGTAGAAGTAAGGGAGGGGGGGAAGGGGGGGTGGAAAATTTTTCCTACGCCCCGGGCGGCCGAAACCCACGCTACGCCACTGCCTAGGAGAGTTAGAGGACAGCCTGTCACAACTTTGACTTCATTTTACTGCTGTGGTATTTCGACACTTTTTTTATTAATTTGCAATGTCTGTATGTCATATAATAAAAGCTTGTCTAAAAAAATAAATTTTCGATAAAAAAATATTTTTACTTGTAGTGTGATGTTGCATGCAGGATGATTATTTTTTTTGTTTCAGAATGCCTGATAAAGACACTCGCATTTTTTAATACTCAAATAGTCTAAATACAAAGCTGTCACAATTTACCTCGGAACCTGTCACAACTTACCTCAGTAATAGGGGAGTTGTAACAGAGGGGAAGTTTTTCTCTTTGTTGATTTTCTCGGAAACTGTAATACTTCAATTAATTTTGTTGATTGTTTTGGAAAGGCAAGGAATAGTGCTACATTAATTCACATAGGTAATAACTGTGGAATATTTCTTGAGCGACATATGTCCCTTAAATTAAAAATTGTCACAACTCTTCTAGGTCTCCCCTACTCCAATTTTCATGATGGACAAGGCTCCTCCACGCCGCGCGGTTCTGCGCTGTGTAGAGATGCCGACGTACCAGACACCTTCCTTTTCTTCTTCTACCTTCCACTTTGCCTGTAACTATAAACTTCCCCTTCTCTCCCAAGTACATTTCTTCGAGGCAAAATCGGGGAACCGGCTAAAGGACGCGGACTTCGAGCATCGTCTGCGGTTGGGCCGATAGCTATACGCATTCTCATTGGGACTGCCCGGTGGTCTATGGAATACTTTCTCTGGCTTTTTTTAATATATTTTATTTTATTTCCGCTACTATAGTAATTACTTACATTATAACACAATCATATAACTGTTTTTTCCTCATTACTTATTTTATTTACAGAAGGTTTCTTCGACTGGTCATAGCCGTTATTTTTATTTTTCTTTTCTTTTACTAACACTGTTATCTCTTTTTGATGTTACCTATTTCAGAAGAATTATTCCACGGGCTGCTACTTCTATTTATCTTTTGTATAATGTTAATGTAAGTACTTGCATACTGCTTACTAACCCCGTATGCATGGACATTTGAGGGTCTAGAGTCGTGCAAATAAATGTAGCTTCGTTCAAAAAAAGTAGAGTCTTGACGTGTGCGGTGAAGGAGGAAACCATATGTTTCCTTATAACGCCGTTGGGAAAGTGGTGGGTCCCCTCCAATGTAACTATGAGTTTCTCCATGTTGGAGCCCTCAGTTTGGCAAGCAATTTGTCCAAGGTATCTTAAAATATGTTGTAGGCAGTTAAAGCTATTTGTTGATGCCTACCTCTTCCAGGATGGACACAACTGATAAACAAGTATTTATCATTTATTAACGGTTGTATAACAGTTGTGTAAAATTTCGAACACTTTTCAGTTCCCAATTTAAATGTAAAAAATCACTTTTATTTACACTAGCATTTTAATAAAAATAATCAGCATGTTTTAGAACCAAACTTTTCTTCACCAGAATAATGCAACTTCAATACCTCTGTATGTTCAAATGTGTATGTTCTCTGTATGTTCCTTGTGAATTCAAGAATGGAATTTACGCTCCCACACACGTACCATGCCGCCAGCACGTTACCGCCCATCGTAACCTGCTGAAAAATTGGAGTGTTGCTATTGGCTAACGGAACACTGTGCGTTTGGCGCATCTTCCAAACGATGTCCAAAACGCTATAATTGACGTTCGTCTATTGACTTATCAATTGAAAACATGAACGCAATTGATAATAAATACATGCAGCAGCTTCATTGGACTCTAAAACACATCTGAATAACCACGCAATGCTTCAAACAAAGCAATGATCACCACCCAGAAATTGGTTTACTATTTAAGTCATCCTCACCCTGCGACCAGCCGAGCCACTATTGGTTATTGGTCAATTCATCTTCCAAAAAACTTCGAGCTAAATTTCGAGAAAATGGTAATAATTTGGATCAAGAAATAAATATCATCACCGAAAAATGGACATAAGCAAGAAAAACGAATTGAAAACGGACGTCTTTTAATGATTATTACGCTTTAAGGAAAATGTTTATTCCTCAAAATATCCCATATCTAAACTTGTACCTTTTCCTGTAAAAACAATAAAAATGAAGCGAGACTTTGGTTTCGAGGATCGGGACTGTCTTGGCAATGGCTATCACACAAAATTTTAAAACTTCTGACCGCAAATCGTGGGGATTAGGTAAAATACCTAACACAAACACCTTACAAAAAGGGAGGTTTTTGCCCCGAAAATCCGACCCGGATTTGCCCTATAGGAAGTAACCAGTAGGAAGTCAGTTCAAAACTACCAGCCAAGTAGAAACAGTCCTCAAGAAAATTGTTAATTATTGTCTGTATCTGTGTTTTCTCCTTAAATAAAATAATTAAAAAAAAAACAAATTCTCCAAGTTGAAACCTCTTTTCAAGTGTTTTAATACCTAAGTCTTAAATTCAGTTCACCTCTCCCAGTATACGAGTCGCCTGAACCCCAAAAAACCCCAGTCTCCAAAGTGAAAAATATATTTTAATTAAGTACTAAATTCAGTTTTTGCCATTTTACCTAGAATCATTTATCAAGTAGTAAATTCACCAAAATACTAATAAATACTATTTTGTTTATACAGTTTATGTACAAACGTCTCATACAACCTCCTTTGAAAAGTCATTAAAATTAATGAAAAAATAATTAAAAAAATATTAAGTAGATTAGGTTATGGGCTATTTTTCAATTTATTATTGAATACTTTTTATGAATTTTCAAAGGGGTGTTGAAATTGTAAGATTCTGAGTCGTTATGGAACCGTTCTAAGTATAAATAATATAATTTACAATAATAATTAAGCGTAATTTGTTTATATTCCGTTACTCTTCGGGTTACCTGCGTAAGTCATCTAGTAATTAATGTAGGTACATACCTATGTAAAGTAAGCAAGTTAATATAGTCGACTGAAATAAATGCATTTTAAACGCAAAAATTGTTTTCAAAAACCACAATTTATGAAAAGAAATTCCATCAATGCCATTTCCAACCGACCTCGACCTGTCAGTAACAATACATGTTTTGAGATTTTCACGGCCAAAGTATTATTGTGATTTGTATGACTAAAGAAGAAGGCAGCGCAACACGATATAATAAATAACCCAAAAAATCACGATAATGTAAGTAACAAGTTCTGAAGGTTTGACTGTGTATCTACGGGAGTGTGCTGACTGTATTACATACAGGATTCAGCGATATTTGTGAATATGCCGAACAGACAGACAGAAGGTTGACAGCCACCCTATCTGCTTGCAGTTGAACTTATCTCGCAAAGCTCCGATCCAAACCTGCAACCTGCAAATAGGTAACATTTCCGTTGCAATTGTGAAATGCGTTTGACAGGAGATAGGCTAGGAGCTAGGGGCTTCATCTTTTCCAGAAAATATTATTTTAAAGCGCATGGTAAAATGTTAAATGGTTGCTGGTCCATACATCGCACGATAGATTAATCATCCATTTCCAATAGTAGAAAATTTCTAATTTCAACATTCTTAACATTTGGGAAGATCGGTACACAAAAATAATGTAAAGAGTAAAATATATCTACGGTTTTAGAAATTTCTTTCAATAGCACCATTCCTCTTGTTAAGCTTTGCTGTAGGGGAGGGCGGGGCAAGAAGGGGGTGGGGGCAAGATGGAGTTTTTGCGGAGGCGTCTACTAATATCTACAGGAATTCCAAAAACTGAAAAAAATCGAACTAATATCTATGAGAACCAAAGTGTTGACGAATATCTACAGCTCAAACTGTTGACTAATATCTATGAGAACCAAAGTGTTGACGAATATCTACAGCTCAAACTGCTGACTAATATCTATGAGAACCAAAGTGTTGACGAATATCTACAGCACTGGCAGAGGTTGGATTTGCAATTATGTAATATTGCGTATGCAGTTTTAAAAACTTAATTTATGTAAGTGTGTATGTAAAAATCCCTAATATCGGACTATTGGACACATTTAGCTGATTAGTCCAACATACGCTCTGTAGATATTAGTTCAACCTAAGCTCTGTAGATATTAGTCAACACTGGGACCGTCATAGATATTCGTCCGACCTTAGCTCTGTAGATATTAGTCAACACTCTGAAGTTCGTAGATATTAGTTCAACATATGAGCTGTAGATATTCGTCCGACATACAGACTGTAGATATTAGTATCTGGAGACGTTTTTGCTATATTGCTTTGTCCAAACCTGCTACGATCCTGATAATTCGTCCATATGTGCCCGTATCACACCCTGTGCCTTTAGTACTGCAACTGCAGTCATCCCGTGTTGATGCCGTAAGCGCTGAGCGAATTTTGTTTTTTCACGTTCCTGATGTAATATTACGAGCGCACCTCGCGCGTGATATATTGAAGATTATTTAATTGATTAGACTGTTTGACGGGTATCCGATATTGACTAGTAAAGTAAGAGTTTTAAATTTGTCTGAAGTTATTATGTTACATATTTATAACAATGTTTAAAAAAAAACACGTCAGGGGGCATGAAGGGGGAATCATCATACTCTCTCCATCATGCTCTCCCTTATTTATGATTATTTTATTTATTTAAAAATTATTTAAAATACGAAACACAAAGCTGCAACAGCAAAAAAACTAAGAAAAGTCAAGCAGTCGAATAAACTTCTGTTTTCTGAAGACACAAAAAATGCATATTGTCTTTATTGTAAGGGGAGGTATTTGGAGTCAGTAGGAGGGTGGATTGGCTGCCAAATGTTTCAAGAGTGTGCTCACTGTTCCTGTGCAGGTGTCGAAGATGAAGACTAGGAGTCAATACTTCTTTACCCCAAGTGTGAACCTTAACCCTATCATGCCCGGCGGCCTGGTGGGGATGACCGATTTATTTAATTACGCTTTTTATAGTTTTTTTAAATATCTTTTAGCAATTTATTATATAAAATGTTACAGCTAAATGACCTAAGTTTATTTGCATAAAATGTAGATTTTGATACCCCGTCATGCCCCCCTCTTCCCTATTACGGCTGCGGCTGGAGTTTTCAGGCATGATATTATCTGCTACGACTGCAATCAAAGAAAGAATGCATAAATATCAGAGAGACGTTTTTGTGTTAAAAACATCAATTTTCGAACTGGACTGAATTTTTTTCGCGCAGATGAATCTGTCGCTCTTACCCCAACATAATCCTTGCCAAACGTCACTGAGAAACCGTTGTGTCTCGTTTACGCCTACGTATTGTTTCCTTAGCGAGAAAAGCACATAGGTACTTGAAGAGATTTTCAGTGCATCCCTTTTATTATATTAAAAAAAGTATTTTTTCAATTTCACTGGAAATTATTTTCTGAAATTGAAAAACAAATTTGAATAATGCTGTATGAGAGCAATTCATGTGTGTGAGTAGCGAGAAACTTTGGTGATCGGTGTACGCCAAATAAGGAAAATGATTAAATCAAAAATTATCAACTGCCGGATAGGTGACAATTTTGCAATGAAAATGAACACTAATTTTCTGAAAGCACTGTCGGAAAAAATCTTTCTTACGAATCAAAATTATCTAAAAGACATCTTTAGACTTAAATGGTTGATTAGTAGAGATGTTATTTTTTCGGCATCTACATAATTAATCGATGGTATTTAAAAAAAATATATTCTGTGATTTTTCGACAGGTTTTTCGGTCGATTCTGTTTTCCAGCATACGTCCATTTCATTAGATTTTTTCATGTGATTAACTTTAAAAATAAGTTTTCAATATAACCTGCTGATAATTAACCACACACATTCAAAATATAAAAGAAATAATAATTAAAAAAAAAGAATTTACGACAAGCCTAATTAAATTTTTAAATTAAACCCTACACTTCTGTCAAGTATGACTGAAGTGGCCTCGAAAAATTCACCATCTGAAAAGCCTTAAATTTTTCGTGAGCAAAGTCTAGGATAAGCTTTTGTGTTTTACAAAATTTTCAAGGACTTGAACTTTTTTCAGTTTGAATAAAAATATGGTCGCTTGGTAGATACCTATTTATTTTCCGGAAAATGTTTGTATTTTAAATAACCGTTTCAAGTCACGTCATTTATGATTCCATGACAGTTGATCCCTCACAGTTGCCCCCCGACATACTTATATTTATTATTATTTGATTTGATTGATTCACCTGATTTATACATGTGTGTTACATATTTGACTAATGTGGGCCTCACTGGGTGCTTTACCCGTGCTGAGGACCTCATTTTACAGTTTGATATGATTTATTTATTTATTTATTTTTTCATTTAACATACATATAAAATAAAAACTAAAGAAAAAAGAGACTCAACAATAACATATGAGAATTGAAAGAAAGAAAATAGAGCAAAACAAAATAGAGTAAAATAACACTAAAATAAAACAATAGAATAAAACTATATAAATAGGATAGATACATATAAACCGATAGTGAAATTAAAAGGTTTTATATATTTGTGAGTATTGCAATGTATATATATATATATATATATATATATATATATATATATATATATATATATATATATATATATATAACCGTCTTAATGTTTACTGTACACAGCAGAACCTTAAAATTAATGTTGAAAAGTGTTTGGTCGTGTATTTCACACGAAATAAAAATATCATTACCAAAGAATATGGCCTGAACGGCTCAATATTAATCAACCATACGGAAGTCAATGGTTTGGGAGTGATATTGGACTGTTAGCTTATCTTTGATACTCATATCGACTCAGTAAAATCAAAAGCCTCGAAAATGTTAGGATTTATTCTAAGGACATGTAAAAAATTCAAAAACTTTAGAACAATGAAAATCCTATATTTTGCTTACGTCCGCAGCATATTAGAATACGCGTCACAAGTTTGGAACCCGCAATACAAATCATATGTGGAAAAACTGGAACGTGTTCAAAATCGATTTTTACGACACTTAGATTTCCGTAGCTACCGCCCCCACTTAAATCACCAAGATTCAGCCGCGCACTTCAATATACTATCATTGGAAGATCTAAGAAGCTCGGCCGAT
The DNA here is from genome assembly GCA_929108145.2 of Limnephilus rhombicus. NCBI lineage: Eukaryota > Metazoa > Arthropoda > Insecta > Trichoptera > Limnephilidae > Limnephilus > Limnephilus rhombicus. Next base: position 42,100,720 of record OV815278.1, read on the forward strand.
GTACTCTTTCTAAAAAAAATAGCCAGATCCGTCGTAGATTGCCCAGAACACTTACAATGAATTCAGATACGAGTTCCCAAGAGACGAACCAAATCAGATCCGATTCTTAGTCTCCCTCGGTGCAATACTAATTCTAAGCAGAAATCCTTCATTTATCGTGCATCACATACTTTCAACACACTATACACAATTTGACATTTTAAACTCTGCACCACACTCCTTAAAATCACTTGGGCGGTCTCTCAATACTTTACAATAAAAATAACCATAGATACCCATCTAATGAAACCACCACCGTGTGAACAACCTTGTCCTTTTTTGTAAATTTAAAAAAAATTGTTGTGCTAATTTTTATAACTATTTACATATTTTTATTACATCGAATAATATAATGTATACTTACCTTATATACATCAATAAATAAATATACCTCAACTTAACTGATCCCCCCCTCCCATCCTACCCCTCCCATCCTACCCCATCCTACCCCATCCTACCACATCCTGCCCATGTGGAAACCTGTAAATGGTTCAATTTTTGTAACTCAATTACTATAACGCTCTGTTATTAATGAAAACTCTTGGTCTCCGAAATAAAATAAAAAATATATATGTATATACACATATTTTTTCATGTGAATACCTCTCAAGAGTCCCAGATGCTCCCGTCGGGAGCCAGTGAGACTATGGCATCCCCAATTGGGGTATGTTGTGAGGAAGGGAAGAATATGGGGAAGAGGAAGGTAGGGAAGTATCTGGCTATTCAGATTCTATCACCAAACACGTCTTAAGCAATTTCAAGCACATTTTCCTTTCCGAGTCTTGCACCAGGGCGATACTGAGAGTATCTTCCTGTCTGGAAAATGCTGCAAATATACTATACTAGGCATATCAATTATTTGTGAAATAACACAAATTAGTCAAATAAAATGGATTCGAATCCGCAACATTCGGATTGCTAAGATTGAGAGCCTTAACCCTAGACCATTGAGACCCTGGAGGGATCAAGTGCCAGAGGGATCAACTGGCAGAGAGATCAACTGACCTGGAGATCAATCATAGCACCGTTTTAGTGACAATAGGTATGTGTTATTATTATTGTGTTTGACATATTTTTTTTATTTTTTATTTGATATATTATTGCTCGCTTATTATCTATTTTACAAACAATGTAAAGTTTATGTACGTTTGAAGCATGCAGTTTATATTATATTGTTTGTTCAATGACGACAATATTGAACTAATAAGGCTTTTAAAACGCAAAAACGTAGTTTTTGTGAATCAATAAAAGTTCCTTTAATCAAATAAATTCCATGCACTTCGACATGCATTGATTTTATCCATTTGCTGATTTAATTAACAGTTTTTCAAACAACTAAGTACTAACCTTCCAACTTTGTGGACTCATGTGAAACTTCAATACTCCCAGTAAGCAGAGTATGGCAGACAGCTGGTAGCGACCACTCAACAATATTGCATCGTTTGGGCAATGTCAAGTGAGTTGTCAGCTGCAGGAGATGTCTCCGGAAATAACTATTACCGATATGTCATCTGAGAATAATTGGATATAAAATGCTACTCCATCCACTGGAGGAGTTCTGCAACGAGTTCCTTTAATAATTTTATTTTTATTCGAGTATCACACGAGAGTTCCCAACTGTTTGGAGCCTGTGAGATTTTGGTATTCACAATTAAGTTGGGTTGTGAGGATGAGGGTAGTGAGGAGAGAAAGGAGACGGGAAAGAGGAAGGTGGTGAATTACCTGGTTGACGCAGCTAAAGCCATTTCTTTCGATTCTGATTGGTTACGTCTTTCACCAGGACGATACTGAAATCGATCGATCACTTCTGGGGAGTGCCACAAATATACAGGGTATCCGGGGGGTAAAGTGCATTAACTTCGGGAGGTGTTCTACATGATGGTAGGAGTAAAAAAGATTAACAACTTTTTTCGAAATTCCAACTTTTTTTTTCCCCATACAAAAAGATCTACCTACCAAAAATCCTTAGTGTGAGGTACGATCTTACTTGCCGGGCACGATCGTGGCAACATTGTATGGTGGTGATTGGCCCGTATCGTAACAGCGGAAAATAATAAAGCTGGCCGCGCACGCCGGCCGGTCTAATTTTATCTTTTTGCCACAAAACTACCCCTAAAAGTTGGAATTTCGAAAAAGTTATTGACCTTTTTTACTTCATGCAGAATCACCTCCCGAAGTTAATGCACTTTACCCCCGGACATCTGTATAATGTATTGTTTTTTCAATAATAAATGGGAAAATAATCAAATTAAATTTTGGATAATAATCAAATTGGATTTGAAATCGCGATATACAAAAATGGTTGCCAAGGATTGTGACCACTCAACCGTATTTCATAACCTAACCGTATTTATTGTAATAATATTTTTAAAAAAAGTTTCTCTGTTAGTCTCTTATTATTTCCTGTACCATTCATCCAACTGCGATGAAACTTTGATGAGTTATTGTGCGCATGCCCGCGAAGGTTTCTATACATAATAGTAGCGGTAGGGGGTAGCAGGAGGTAACTTTGGATAAACTATGCTTCTCACACGGACAGCTGTATATGAACTGCGGACGCTTCGGAAAACCTTCACATTTATTCGTGTACGCACCAGACGAAAAAAAAATATTATGTAGCCAAAAGCACTTCAATAAACAGAATTAAAACAGGAACACTTTCATCTTCGAGTGGCATTGCAACTCATGCCGGGTAGTCGCTAGTTATTTATGAATTTATATGGTAACGAATTACTATCATAAATCAGGTAAGCAGTGTACGTTGTAAAAACCATTACTTTGTACGCACTACCGTTATAACGTATCAAGTTTTTAAAAGTACTTTCATATCGACTAATATTCCACACATTTTGATTACACAAAAATTTAAATCAAGTCCAGGGTATCTAGCATGGTGGATCGATATAGTTTTTATCGAAAATGTCGGTAACTTGTAATCGCTCCCGAGCACGACTGCAGGCCGCTAAAGAACAAATAACAGTTCACGTCAAATAAAGTAGGAACCCTTAGTCGTTGTGAACTGTTATTTGTTCATAAGCGGCCTACAGTCGTGCTCGGGAGCGATGACAAGTTACCGACATTTTCGATAAAACCTATATCGATCGACCATGCTAGATACCCAGGCCCCCTAGCATGGTCGATCGATATAGGTTTTATCGAAAATGTTGGTAACTTGCGATCGCTCCCGAGCACGACTGCAGGCCGCTAACGAATAAACAACAGTTTACGTCAAATATATTGGGAACCCCTAGTCATTGCGAACTATTGTTTGTTCGTTAGCCGTATACAGTCGTGCTCGGGAGCCATCGCAAGTTACCGACATTTTCGATAAAACCTATATCGATAGACCATGCTAGGACCCCTGGTCGTTAACCAACAAAATATGGAATAAAATTGAATCCATCGATTTCATGAAAAGTTTTAAAAGAATGATCTTGAAAAAATATTTCAACCATTTAATTTTTTACACGCATGAATTGAGAAAAAAATTATTATTTATTGGAAATCAAGTAAGATTCTACGCGAAATCTATTTATAATCAGAGAGTTTATTTATTAACTCTTGGCACAAAACGAAGCATCCGGAATACATACTCGTATCTCGTATGTAACAGAAAACAGAAAGCCATTAAAACACTAACATCTCTTAAACCATTTCCATTCGGTCTATTTTTCTTTTTACTTGTATTTATGATTTATCTATGGTTTAGGAATAAACTAATATTTCAGAAGTTTGAGAACCTACATCTTTGATAATAAATGATTTTTACAACTACTCTTTGAGATTTTGTGAAGTTAAGTAAGAATTTTATTTATTTTTAGTTTTAATCTATTATAGTAGAATGTCTGTTCGTGGCTTTGCAATGAGGCGAATGGGCGGTGTGGATTTGATTTGTGTACAAATCTACATTTTATTGAGATGTTGATTAAATTTTGCACGCTTGATGTACAAAATATGAGGAAGAATCTACATTTTTCGAAAAACTACCCCATCCCCTTACCAACCCTTAAAGCAGTATTTTAAAACTTTTAATGAAATTTCGCACACTTGACCTACAAAATAAGAGAAAAATTACTGATTACTGATTACTTATAAATCAGAATTCAAAAATTGGGAAGGAGATTGGAAAGAGGAAATCGGAAATTATTCACTTCTATGGCTAAAGCCATTTCAAGCAAGGTTTCATTTCTGAACGGTGGTCTTATACTATCGCGACACTGAGCTTACATACATAGCTTCAGTCATTCAAGTCAAATTTTAATTCTGATCCTAGATTTACCACCTGTGATCAAATTAATAACTTAACAATATAGGATCGATAGACTCAACTTTCAACGATGGTAATGTTGTTGAATTCCGCTTCACGGTTACTATTTAATATATATTTTTATTTTTTTCATAAAAAGCAATTACTTTGTGGTTAGACATTATATTGTAAAAAATGAAACAAACACTTTTAGCCTTTCTAAAAAAAACCCCGTGAAAATTTTATTCAATTAAACATTAGTGAAAACATTACTAATTAAAAAAATTGTTCATGAAAAGATATATACACTGCTTACACAGCCTATTTTATTTCGTTAATTTAAATTATTCTTTCCTGTGTAACGAACGAGAACAAAATAAGTTTCAAATTCTCTAAAATAGGGCAATAAGAATCTTCGGCGAAATAGATTTTCTAAGGTAAATAAAATATTAAAGGAACTAAATTGGCTAACCGTGAAACAGATGCTAACCTTGAACGCGATGATATTTATCCATAAAATAGTAAACAACCGGTTAACAAAATATTTATCAAATAAATTTACATACAGCAAGGACATTCACGGACATAACACAGGACGCAGACTTAATAAAGGATGTGCAAGGAAATCCGGCTACAAAAAAGGATAAAGCGAATACGCAGAATAGTTTACTGTACAAAGAGATGAAGTTTAATAACACGCTGGAATCGGAAGGTTCAAAATATATTGTAGGAGCTACATCAAACTGGAAAAAATATAGCATGCAATATGTAATGTTATAATTAATTAGCAATTTGTAAACTACTTAAATAAAATTAATAAATAAATAATTTAAGTAACTTTAACAAGATACGAACCATTCAATGAATCAGTAAATCGCACATTGGTTGGCAAATTAATTAACTAGCGCCACTCTGCTGTCCAGAAAAACGTTCCTCCTCTATATTCGCATTTTTTAATTTCCTATAGTGGGAAAAGCAGTGCACAATATATTATTTTTCACCGCTACTTGACAACACCCCTGGCATATGGCGCAACACCCCTCTGGCATGTGCTGCTGCTGCCTAAATACGCCTCTGTCACTTGCGCCTCGTATACGGGAAGGTATCGTGATTAATTAACTAACACGCAGTGCTATATTATATTAACGTATCTATTTGGTAAACATTAATAAAACACAATGCAGCGCAGCTTCTATCTGCTCAATAAAATACACGTTGAAATATCGGTTAATTTTCAACAATGTAAATCACTGCTTAATCGAAAAGAACAACACAAAGAAGGTACAGAAATGATCCAACGCAAAATCTGGGTATCATTTCGACAATCTGGTGACAAAACTCGTGGCAATCTTTTAACAAAATTATCTTTTATCTTTTAAACGCTCAGGAATCTGGCGTATTTTGTCAGAAGGTAAAAATATTTTCGCTTTGCAATACAATCCAAATAAATGGAATATATCTGAACATATTCGAAAAATAAAAGCTGTTTTTGAAAGCTGCTGAAATACGTTTAGAAATGTTATTTTTAGAAATATATTAAAACGAATCGCTGAATGTGTTGCTAAGCGCATAACTTTCGAACGACTGCACCAAATTGGATAATTTTTTTTTCGTGTTCGTTATTGTCAGGACAAGGTTTTTATAAAACTTCAGGTTAGCTCTGGCATTATGAAATTTGTATAAAAAAATTGCTATTGGTGGCACGCGAGGAAGCGGCTATTGCTATGGAAAGCGGGAGGGAGGGAGAGATTGGGGAGGGGAACCAGGGATGGATAGGGAAACCTGGGAGGGGGGAGGGGGACCTGAGAGGGGGGAGGGGGACCTGGGAGGGAGGAGGGGGGAGGGGAACTCGGGAGGGGGGTTCCCGGGACGGGGGAAGGGGGGGGGGAGTGCAGTGGGGAGAGGGAAGGTGGATGTGACGGAGTGGGAACGCGAGAGGGGAAGAGGACGCAGGAGAAGAAGGGGAGGAGGAAGGGGAACGGGACAAATGGGAAAGGACACTCAGGAAGAAACAATTTCTTTATTAAATGACATAGCAAAGCATGCCGGGACCAGCTAGTTAGAAATAAAAATATGATTTTTGAAATGCATAAAATGCTTTAATTTCCAATATGTTTCCAAAATACTTTGACCCTTATAATACAACGATTGGGAATGTATGGCGAGCGATAAGTCGAAATACGCCAAACCAATGATCTTTTATGATCGCACGGGTTTTTGTTGTTTCATAAAAAAAATTAATTCAAAATTCTCGAAATTTTATACACAGTTCTCAAATTACTATTGTTTCATAAAGGATATCTCTTTTTAACACATTTTAGATCATATTTCTCACCATGACAGTAAGGGAGATACAACGATTTATATGAGCAGGAATCAATTTGGTTTCCTTTGATTAAACGGGAACGTACTTTTGCGCCGACTTGTATTCTTTTGATGTGGAATGGACAACAAGCTACACGATTATGTCAACGGGTATTTTTTTATGTACAATAAGAAATTCAAATGAAAAATATTATGTTCTCAAAATATTTATTCATAGAGATCAAGAAACACTGATTTATAAGTTTTGATATTTATATAAAAACTAGGCAAATATTTATATAAAAACTATGTTTATATAAAAACTATGAAAGTATGTTGCCTGTTGTATGCTGATGATGCGGTTCTGATTTCTAACACTATGGAAGATCTACAGTCTTTAGTATCTAGGATGAACGAAGTATGTATGAAGAATGAGCTAATGATGAATGTAAGTAAGTCTAAAGTCATGGTGTTTGAAAGGGAGAGTACGAAAACAGTATGCAACATAGTTGTGAATGATGAATACTTGGAGCAGGTGAATGAGTTTGTGTATCTGGGTAGTATGTTTACGAGAGATGGGAAGGCTGAAAGAGATATTGAAAGAAGGGTGAATGTCGGTAACTGGTAACTCCATTAATGGTGGACTGAATGCCGTTGGCGCTAGTAAAAAACTGTCAAAAAAAGCGAAGCTAGCAGTCCACAATGGAGTCCTGGTACCTACCCTGATGTATGGCAGTGAGGCATGGAACTGGCAGAGGAAGGATGAAAGTAAACTGAATGCAGTTGAAATGAGATCCCTGAGACGTATGTGTGGTAAAACAATGTATGATCGTGTGAGAAATGTGGATATCCGCAAAGAATGTAAGGCTGATGTAAGCATAATGAGTAAGATTAAGAAAGGGACCCTCAGATGGTTTGGCCATATAGAGCGAATGAACGAAGGAAGTAGTGTAAGAAGAATATACGACGCGAATGTGAATGGTAGAAGAAGTCGGGGACGCCCGAGGAAGACATGGCACGATCAAGTTAATCAGATACTTGAGTCGGGTCATGTCAAAAGTCAGAAGAATAGAAGAGAATGTATGAGACGATGTATGAATGTGAGTGAGGCAAAGAGTGTGTGCCAAGACCGAGATGTTTGGCGGTCCGTCCTCTCTGCCTACCCCTGCGGGGAAACGGCGTGATGGTTAGTTAGTTAGTTAGTTATATAAAAACTAGCTGACCACAAACGCTGTTCTGCCACATAAGCTATTTCTAGTAAATATTTTGGCTGTTAAATAAAAAATATCGAATGTATTGTAAGTGTGTGGGGATGGGATCTATGACAGAAAGAGGAATGGAGCGGTGTGGACGATGACCGTCAATTAAAGCTAAAAAACATCAACTAAAGTAGGAAAATTAAATAAAGAAAATCAATATGAATTTCGAAGAGCAATTGAGTGTACAATATTTTTTGTCAATCCGTCTTTTTTAGCCAATACAAATAACCTCGATGGTTTGCCCATGCGAGAACATGATGCCGAATGAAATATAAAAATGATGCAACGCTTCTCGTGAATGTCTTGCGCATGTGTGGATGAAAGTTCGATGGGGCGGACCTAGCACCATCTAACATTCAACAAGATAAATAATTTCGTTCTGTTTGAAATACGAAACACGGTTAAATTTGTTGATACAAAAATACTAAAATCGCGATTAAAAAATCGGAGGGCGGGGGTAGGAGGGAAAATTTGGGGTTATAGCATAGACATCCAAATGACTAGACAAGCAGTTACAGGTGAGGAGTCAAACCAAACCATGGAGGGCGAAGAGGGGAAAGATGACTGTGATTCGTTATACAATCAATCTAACAGTAAATAGGCATCTCGCATTACAATATCACCATTTAGTTCTTAAAAGCAAAATCTGCTTTGAATGAATAGACCTTTTTACATGGGAGCGCGAATTGCTTGCCACGATAATAACATATTTGCTAAGGCTAAATGCTCGCCCCAAAAAGACTCGCCCCAATACACATAGCAATATTTTGTTGCCGTGTTTAGTTAAAACACTATTACAAATGTTTCATAATTTACTTACCCCTGTAACCAGCGACGAGCACACTGGAGAACCGCCCACATTCGCTATGTGCACATTGATATGTAGATATATTGTATAGAATTCGCTACCGTTTTGGCGTTGTATTTCGTTAAATGTATGGATGTTACCTTCTAGCTGTTCACGGCAAGAATGATGACGTCACACATTTTAGATTCGAGCGAGGCTCTATCCCCTCCCCATGGAGCGAGCCGGTTCCAAGGCGGAGCTTCAGCCGGCGCCATGTGGAGGGGGAAATAATACGTTTTTATCACTAGGGCAGGTCCATGTATATTCATATGTCCGTGGGTTATAGGTATTTTTTGATGTCAAATAAAAAAAAATACAATAAAAAAAATATGTTTAAAAAATAGATTTTTTTTCTGGGTAGGGACACCCTAATCACCTAGCAGTATGAAAAATACTTTAAAACCTATTCTCATACCTATCAAATATACATTGAAAAATTCATAAAAATCGGTCAAGCCATTTCGGAGGAGTGCAACCACAAAAACCGTGACACGAGATTTTTATATATAAGAAGATGAATAAAACGACATCACATTAAAACACACTTCTTGGTTGGTACGACAGAATCCGCTGATTTGTTACGGGTCTCGGAACTAGTCAACAAGTCAACATTTCATGGTGGTTTTGTGTAGACGTTGAGTCACCGAAACCCAAGTTTTGTTTGTATTTAAACGATTTTGTTGTTGTTGTTGTTTCATATTGTTGACGGAATTGAAACATTTTATTTATTATAATTATTTATTGTTTTGGAATATTTACAGAGTATTAACATAAAAAAACATTAGAAAGTATTAAAAGTCGTTAATAGTCCACTTAAAAATGTTCACAGAATGCACAGTTTAAAAGTTGCTTTTCGCTATGTATACATAGAAGTTAACAGAAACAAGAAATAGCAAAATATAAACAGAGGTATAAAAAGAGATAACAAAAATAGTGATGATTAAATATAGAGATGACAAAGATAAAAAAAGATCGATAATATCGATCGATTTAAAAAAAAACAGAAAAACAAAAAAAGTTAAGTACAAATAATACATTAAGAAACAGCCATTCACATTCAAGTTCAAGATTCACTGATAAATTTTTGCACTTTGGTGGAATGCAATAACAGTATTGATGAGATGCTGACATTTTATCTAATATTCTTCAATGTTAAAAGTGATTAAACTTATGAATAAAAAACGTATACTACAAAATAAAGTGTCTGTTACAATAAAACCTAAGCTTTTTGAGATTGGTGACGTCATACAGACAATCACAGATTTGGTGCGATTTCGAAAGACCCGAAAATTAAAACTTTTAAAGTTATTTTGGCTGTTAAAATTAACTAAAACATTAAAAAATATGATGATATTTAAATTAGGAGGTCATTATTGATAAAAAAAAGGAAGTGGATTTCCTTATTGTTGATGACCCCTGAATTATTAAAAATTTCCGCATTAGAAGTACTGCCCTGGTTTGCGGTTCCGGGTGCCGGGATAAATGCTGGGGAGTGGATATCCCGGCTGCCTTCCCTGGATATAAAGGCGTTTATCCTAATCCCCGGGCTTGGCGCGTCACTCACAGAGAATGACGCCCGCGTCACTATTCACCTGTGGGATGAAATATGTAATAACCTCACATTATAACGATGGATATTATTTTCATTAGAGTCCCGGGAATGTTTAATAATGCTATATTTTCAGGTATCGCGTGTACAACTACAAATATGTATTTAATATGGTATGTTTTCACTTCTATTAATTATTTTGCTTCTAAGTAAGATAGTTTAAATAGTATTACATTTATATTAGATATTGCATGTGAGGTGACGTGATGTTTTAATAATACATCTTTATCATACATTAAGAACGGGGAAGGTTTTGAGATGGTGTGAAAGTTGTCAGCAAAAAAAATATATATATCAGTCAAACTCAATTCGCATTTTTCACACCAGTTTGAAATCTTCACCGGCATTCTACAAGGGTCACATTTGGGACCAGTGTTTTTTTATTTGTTTATTAATGATATAATTAGTACTGTTTTGTATGGAATTATGATCCTCTTATTTGCTGACAATCTTTACAAAATATTACTTACCTCAATATTACGTATTACAATTAAATATTGTGAGGCTACAATAGTGGTGCACCCCTTAATAAACTATTCCTCAATGTTGAAAATATCAAACAATAACATTTCCCAATAAAAAAACTCTATTTAGAGTTGAGCGAAATAAGGACCTTGGTAATATTTTTGACAGTAACTAACTTTTGTTCCTCATATAAATGAAATAACTAGCCTGGGGTTTATTTTGAGAAAAGTGAAAGATTTTAAATTAATGAATTCCTTTTCATTACTATTCACTGGGTTGGTGAGATACAATGCGGAGAGTATTTCAGCAATCTGGGTCCCAATTTTTTTTAAATTCACTTAGAAACTGCAGCCTAAATTTCTGAAATTTATTAATTACTAGCTGACCCGGCGAACTTCGTACCGCCTCAGAATCAATAACTGTTTGTGTTAACTTATTAGATGAATTAATTTCATTTTTTAAGTTAAAATAAATACTAAAAATGAGTTAAAAAATGTAATTTACGTGGCACCAAGGCATTTGCTTTATTAAAGCGAATCGAAATGATTCACGTGGCATTATTTTACTACTTTCTGTTAAACTATTTGCTGGATGGGTTGCACTTGGGTCGATTCCCTTCATTGAAGCACCTTGTAATATACGACATTTTTCGTTTTGTTGTCATTAGATGTCTTCCCAGTTCCACCGGGCGCATCGCGGAAAAATAAGTCACCATTTCCATCATCCAGTGCCTTCATTAACGTATCGTGCACTTTCTTTTGTTGGGGGTTCAAGAGTGGTACATTCGTTCGATCTGATTGGTTCAATGCATCTTGATCATATTGACGTTCACGTTTCAATTCTTGATTGAAAGCGTCGTTCATTCCGCGATCTGGCGTTAGTTGACTAACAAACTGCCGTACATTTATTTATTTATGTATTTATTATACAAAATTTATTATACATGAGGTAATACATGTCTTCGATCAAAAACAAAACCTGTTTTTGTATATCCTCATTCACCTCGAGATCAGGATTCCCTGAACTGAAACGAATTCGATGTAAAATGTCTTCTGACATGTCATCCTTATACTTGTTCCCTAGTTCACGTGGATTCGATGGGAAACATGTCGAAATAATGATAGCAAATAATGTGCATATCACATTGGAGATGCAGAAACAATTGCTCCAGCGATTTTCATGTCCCAATGAATATCGTTTTCAAGCAAATTGACCTGTTGACTTGCAACACGAAATGTTGGACACAACACTACACCATTGAATTGTGATTCAAACGATGTCAGCTCACGAACATTCACCAGCAACAACCGCAAGTAGAAGCATTCGTCATTTTTAGATGAACTGCGTAAATGCGACTAAGAGCATCAGTAAAACGCACAACCGGATGATCAGTAACCACATCGCCGTGGTTCCGACGTGGAAATCTCTTCGACGAAGCGTTCCAAGTGTAATAACGTGGCATCTCAGAGTAGAGCAACGTTCCGGCAAACAGATCGTATTGGCAAATTGAAAAGAAACTGGTCAAGTTGTTGCTGGAGGTGTTTCAGCACGTTTAGCAACATTCGATGCAATGAAATAAACTCGTTGACCATTCTCCAGATGCACCGCCAAATGTACAACAATGGGATGTCGTTCATGATTGGGGAATGAGAATATACGTCAATTTGCCTCATTGTAGCTCACCAACTTGATAGCGTGTGTTTTCGTCGTTTTGTTATTTGTAGTTTGAACGCCAAAAACCACCATATTGCTGACTTTTGTGATAAATTTGCAGATGTATTTGATTGACTTCACCGAATTGCAATACTCCACGTTGTAATGCGCCTTGAATGTTTTGGAAAGAAGTGACTGTTTTCCTGGAGTTGTGCAGATGTACGTTCACCGTTGGTCTCATTTTCGACTGTTGACATTTAGTGCGTAAGAAAGAGTGGCAGCATTATATGTTTAAAAACAAAAGCAAAACAATCATCGCATTGACATTTGACGTTTTTGAATTATTGGAATTCACGCAAACTTCAATATTATACCTAACATAATATTGCTGCAGCTCTTTCAAAAGACGAAAATTCGTTCCATACAAAATGTAAGAGGAAATGAATTTTCCTCATAACTTTCTTATTCGTGAATTTTTGCGATGTTTTAATAGTTATTCTGTTATCCGGGGCGGAGACAAATCCAACAAATCAAAGATCATCAAAATCTGTCCAGCCGTTCTCGAGTTATAAATAGTGTAACTAACCCGACTTTGTTTAATATATTAAAGATAAGATAAGTTAGGGAATCGACACGAAGTTCTTAATATATATGTTTATATATAAACAGGGTGTTAAAGGACGAACATGACTTCCTTTAAGCAGTGATTTCAGACATTATTTGGAGTAAAAAATGTCAATTAAATTTTGGTCTCCGGTGACATTTTTGATGTTTTTTTTTCAACCTAGTAGGTATTGGACAGATAGGGAAGGGGTGAGGGGTTTGGCAGTTACTCGTCTGAGTAACCAGTGATGCACATGGAAGATTAACAAAAAGTCACCGGAAAACTAAATTTCATTTTACATTTTTTCCCCAAATAATTTCTATTTCAGTATTATATATATACATATATGAAATATTTATACACAATTTGAAATCTCCTACTACCATCACAGTACGAACTAAATGCGATGCCAACTCAGCCACTGACTGGTCAAAATATTATATGAAATATTCAATCAATATTTTTTCTGCAGATTTACCCACTTATAAACATCTTCAGCCTCGAATAATTTATAACCTCCCGATTTTTCCTTCGCGCCGGGTTTTCTTTGTATTTTTTTACTTCTCCATTCATTTGACAGTTTATTCCACTCAACTGAACCTTTTCACAGCTTGACAGCCCGCGATATCTTTTGATGTAAATACCTGCTTATGGTTATATGACGCCTCGTTTTAAATATGTATAAGTCAGAAGCTTAGTAAAATTTTAATATATTTTCAAGCTTTGTAAAGCGCCCTTGAGATGATATTTCTCAAAAACTCTCTCATTGAAAACAGCCAAATACACAAACAATTCAACAAATACTTTTGAAGCCTACGCCGTATAATTCTAAATGTGCGAACGGTGCCAATAAGCGTGAAACCAAAAATGATATTTCAAAAACATTTTCTTTCTTCCTCCACCCAACCTTTTGTCCAAGCACCTGTTCCTATCTGACAGTGTGTGACTGTGTGATATAACCCCTTTAATACTGAGCGAAAGGGACAACTGAATCTCAGACTGATATACCTAAATCGATGTTTTGTATTTCTTATTTTTCTCCTTTAAAACTGAACCAATTTTTGAGATATTTTTAACCACTTATTTTAGAAGAAATTATTACATGTCTGTAAGCTTTCCTATTTAAAAGTGCATTGTCTAGTTGTAAACTGAACGTCTGCTGATGGCATTCAAACCAAGCAAATTTAAGGATTTTTGGAAGGTCCAGACTCCAATATGATAAAAAATAACACAAAATAATATAGATAATGTAAGAACAATATGATTATAATGTTATTTAAGGGCCATTAATTCATATTTCGTCGAAAGATGTTAATACAGGGCGGTTCCATTGAGAAAGATGAATTATTCACCGTACCAGCTTTTTTTCGTACCAGCCCAGGTCCACCTCCCCCCTCCCAGGTTCCCCTCCCCCTCCCTGTTTCCCCTCCCCCATCTCTCGCTCCCTCCCGCTTTCCATAGCAATAGCCGCTTCCTCGCGTGCCACCAATAGCAATTTTTTTTATACAAATTTCATAATGCCAGAGCTCACCGAAAGTTTTATAAAAACCTTGTCCTGACAATAACGAACACACAAATTTTTTTTTTATTTAATTTGGTGCAGTCGTTCGAAAGTTATGCGCTTAGCAACACATTCAGCGATTCATTTTTATTTATTTTTATTTTATTTTATTTATTAGCGTTATAAACAGTCATTACAAGTTCATATATAAGTGTTAGAGATAGTCATATCATTGACCAATAAAATAACGACATAAAAATTTGAGACCATAATAAAAATAAAAAAAACAAACAAAACAATATATGTATGTAATATAAACAGTTCTGAAAAAGTGCATCTACTCACTTAAATCTACAAAAAATGTATTTTCAAACTGCTGAAATCAAAAAAGAAAATGTAATGAAAATGAAGAAAAATTAAAATGTAAAAGAAAGATAAGGAATTAATGAAACATTAAGTTTTCCGTTGAATATTACTTTTTACGAATTTTATGAAGTTAGCAAGGTTCGTGTTAAACATGTCAATGTCTGTGCATAATCTATTGAAAGTGCTACAGCTTCTTCTTATAAACACATTTTGAAGATAATTAGCATTGCTCTTAGGAATATAAAATATGTCTGGAGATCGAGTGACTCTTATTGGACATCTGAAATTGATATTTTGTAATAGGTAAGGGCTATCAATAAAATTGTGGATTATCTTATAAAGCATTACTAGGTCTCTGATATCTCTGCGTTGATCAAGGGTTTTGAGGTTCATAGAGACATAATTTACATCATTTCGCATGCGAAACGAAACATATTTCAAAAACTTTTTCTGGACTCTTTCTATATTTGATTTATATGTAGAACAATGGGGGTTCCATACTGTTGAAGCATACTCTAGGTGGCTTCTGACGTATGATATGTAGAGAATCTTAAATGTTTGTGGATTTTTGAAAACAGAACTTACTCTAAGTATAAATCCTAGCATTTTCAAAGCCTTAGACGTGATGTGCTCGACGTGAGATTGAAAAAGAAGCTTACTGTCTAATAGAACTCCAAGATCTTTAATTTCATTTACCCTATTTAAAAGATTGTTTTTAATTATGTACGGATATAGTATAGTGTTTTTCTTTCGAGAATAAGATATGACGGAACATTTATCTGCATTCAAAAGAAGGCGGTTTTCTAAACAATACACATTGACCAGGGAGTTCAGATCATCCTGGAGCTCTATACAATCCATCTCAGATTTAATGATTTTGACAATCTTTTTGTCATCCGCATATAGGAACAGCTGAGAATTACGAATAGTTTTGTTAACATCGTTCATAAAAATGTTGAATAAAAGGGGGCCAAGGTGAGATCCTTGGGGAACTCCTGAGGTTACGGGGACAAAGCTAGAGCAGAACCCCAGTACAGTTACAGCTTGCGTACGATTGTCGAGATAAGAGGCTAACCAACGAAGGAGGTCACCGTGTATACCCATTGCTTCGACTTTCTCAATTAAAATGCTGTGTGGAATTTTATCAAAGGCTTTGGAATAGTCTGTGTAGACTACATCGACTTGAAAACCGTTATCCATAGCAACAAGGACTGTGAACAAATTCGCATAGATTAGTTTCTGTTGATTTTCTGTTCACGAAGCCGTGTTGATTTGAAATGATGTGTGGTCGTATACAAGGAAAAATGATATCGAAAACAATCTTTTCAAAAAGTTTACCCATTACATTTAATTTAGAGATTGGTCTGTAATTTTCTATGTTGTGTTTGTCGCCTTTTTTGAATATAGGCACAATATATGAACTTTTCCATTCTAGTGGAAAAATACCAGAAGACAAAGAAGTTTTGAATATTAGACTTAGCGGATAACATAAAACATTAGCGCAATTCTTTAAAAATACCGGGTGTATACCATCAGGCCCACTGCCTTTGGTAGGATCTAATGATTTGAGATATTTACAAACTAATTCAGTGTCTATATAAACATTATTAAGATTTAGTACTGAGGTGTTTGGATTATATATTCGATTGGTAGACGAGGTGGACGGGGCGGGGGATTCAAAGGAGGATTGAAAATGTATGTTGAATAAGTTACTTATAGCTTCTCCACCCGATACACGCTGGGAGTTAAGAAACATATTGTTAGGTAGTTCAGAGCTTCTTTGCTTAGATTTAACAAAGGTCCAGAAGTGTTTGGGATCGGTATTGATATTAATTTCGGCCATATTATTGAAATTATCATAGCACACCTTCTCCATACGCTTTTGTCGTTCTCGGAGAAGAGAGAAAGTTTGATAGTCAGAGATGCGGTTATAAATTTTATATTTTTTGTGGAATTTATATTTAAGATAAGACTGTAAATTAAAAGTTTAAAAATAAAAGTTTTTTTAAAGTTGGGCCATTTGTGTTTCCAAATAAGTGTTTTGAAAAATCAGGGGTTTTTCTGCATAATTATACAAACTTTTATTATGACTTGTAATTCAAGCCATCTTAAACAATCTATGAACAGTGAACGAATTATTATATTATTTTGTTGATTTGTTGAATACATAGGGCAAACACTACTTCTCTTTCCAAATCGATGACGCCGATATCCCATTCACATTCTTTCCAAATCGATGACGCCGATATCATATTCCAAATCGAATGATATTATAATTCTGCAGTTTTAAAATTTAATGTTGATAAAGCAGTAAATCTACTTTTTAATCTCAATATTTCTGGTCGAGGATGCTGAAGATCCGTGCGAGTGAAATCGTGAATAAATCAACAACAAAATGCTCCCGACCCGCTCTTGCCGCACGAGACTTGCATGGAAATGTGGAGAAGGAAAAAGAAAAGCAGGGAAACATCAGAATATATGGGCGATCCATCACAAAGCAGAAAGAAGCTCAATAATGGAAACGGAACGTGCAATTTCCCCCGTTTTTCCAAAGAACTCCGAACGGAGCTTCCTCTCTTTAACATTTTTTTGGAGAAATATTTAAATTTTCAATGTGAATATTATAACACTTCTTGGATCCGTGCTGTCGGTGGCTAAATATTTCTCTTGAAAAAAAATTGAATCTCTACAAAACATACAAATTTTCTATGATAAAAGTTTATCCTCGCTCCGTGCCAATGACGGGCGCGGAAAA
This sequence comes from Limnephilus rhombicus, assembly GCA_929108145.2. NCBI lineage: Eukaryota > Metazoa > Arthropoda > Insecta > Trichoptera > Limnephilidae > Limnephilus > Limnephilus rhombicus. The sequence goes on from OV815278.1 coordinate 42,118,368, forward strand.
TACCACAAAAACTCTTTCGAATCACAGCAGAAATTTTTAAAATCCGGCTTACATAGCCGCGGAGAAAATATTTCGGTTTTCACAGGATTTGTCGTTATTATGTCACACCGTACAGCAGTTTCTGCTCCCCGAAACCAGTGGGCAAGCACAATTTCTCAAATTATTTGGGATATTTTGAATTTTACGCCCAGAATGGCGATTCTGTATCTTTTGCGACAGTGTAACGCGTGCTAAATCGGCCGTATACTCGTACGTCATATTTTGACAATTTTCAACGCGGTAGATATTATCAATACTGCGCTTGTGTTAAGACACCAATTCTTAAAAGTAGTTACCCTAGAGATGACGGCGCGTTTTGCCGTTAAGAGAAGTCAGTAAACTGTTTAACACTACTGTTTATCTACTTATTGTTTCTAAAACATTTTGAACAATTTTATAAACAAATTCTGTATTCTTGATGCTAACTCGCAGACATGAAAATAGTCAAGTGCCCTAACTGTTTGTTCGATGGCATTATGAGTATCTATTTGTAAATCAAAACTGCTGTCAAAGTGTTTTATTTTTAAACAGTGTATATGCTAAATGTGTAAATCTTAAGTTTTACTAGTAAATCTTATAATTTAACGTCACAGTGTTATCACACATCTGCCCTGGTGATGGACACTATAACGCTGTCTGAAACGTTGGTAGAATATCGAAATCGATATTCGTGTAACTAATAAACAATCAAATACGACATTTGTCGGAAGTACCAATCTTAAAAAATAAATTCTCTAAAATAAACTCGCATTTCATCATAATTTTAAAAAACATCTCAGGTTTTGAATGGTTTGTTTGGCAAAGCAGGGTTTGTCTAGCAGGTTTGTGTAATTATTATTCAAATACATTTCTTTCCATGTTCTACTGTTATAAACACAGGTACAAACTTGTCAATAATGCATTCACTTTGTTTTACGCAAAAATATTTTTTCTTTGATTGGCAGCATTGATTGATTGTCTATGAAATGTTAAAATAAAAACCATGAATAAACAATGGCGTTATCGCGTGAGTGAATTAATTTTAACAAAGTTAAAATATTTAATGCATATTTTTTGGTCTCCCCCGACATAAATACTCACTTTTCGTAATAATAAAGCTAAATCTAACTGTTTGAAATAAAAATATTCCGTATTAACGAGTAAGCAGTTTAATGCATAAATAATACCCTTTTTCGCTGCAAATATAATATGTATATCTGTTAATTCTAATACACATTTCTCTAAGAGCGAACACAAAACCGTACAGATAACATCGACTAACAAATCATTTTCGAGTTTCCTGTATTTTCAAAAAGCACGGAACATTGAACAACCGTGTATGAAATTTTGTACCCAAGGCGTTATTAGAAACAGGAATCTTCTTTGTCTAGAGTTGACAATGTATTATTGTATTATTTCTTTTTGGCCAGGAAATATATTTTACCTTTTCCCATTAGGCCGTCCTTGTTGTGTGATATAATGCCTTTTTTATTCTCAGGCGATTGCAATGGACTTATTCCATTTCACGTCGGGTTACAAAAATATGAGTTAACGCGAATTAATAACTTAGGACAGGAAAAGTGAAAGAAGAAATGGTACTCGTGTAAATTTTATAAAGTGTGAGATGGAACTAGACTCTCGTTAATAAAGCAAATAACTAGAAAATATCTATTCTTGAAGGGTCTTTGAATACGTATTTGCTGTCTAGTCAGCGTCCTTGTCAAAATCAAGAGGGGTCACGACCAATATCGTGGCACGAGAGAGATGTGGACTGTAAATCTAAATTTTGCGAAAACAAGACAATTGACTGCGTTTTTAACATATTCACAGGAAATGGCAAATGGAAGGATAAGTCCCTACCTTTTCATGGGTTTATCCGCTGTTTTTGGGCCGATCTTGGTGATGGCTGCTTTCCACAATAACGGCATAACGCTTCTTTTTTTTTACATGAAATCCACACAGGAGGCCCTGAGGAAAATAATTTCCCTCAGAACCTATGTCATCTTTGGGGATGCTGTGTGGAGGGTTTTTTTTAAGGAAAAGAAGGACAGGAAAGTTCTGGGAAGGAAAAGGGTTTAAGGGGTGGGTAGGAATCTGGGGTTCAGTATGTCCTGGTCATCCGCCTCCAAGACCTAGACAAACCTCACCCCATGGACCCGGGCACCCCTGCTAAATCACCAAACGTAGCGAACCACTTGGGGTGACCTTGGGCTACCCGTTCCCGCCTCCCAAATTGAGATGGTCACAATTACCGATACTTTGGGGTTCATTAATCAGTAGCGAAATTTCAATGGCGAGATGTGATCGATATCGATTTCAACTCATACAAGTAGATAATTTAAAATTTCTTCCTTTTCTAATAAGTAGGGACTTTCAAGGAAAAGGGGAATGAAGGACTTGGGAAAATGGGTTTAGTTTTTAACTGTTTCAGAACTAAACAAGAGGAATATACTGTGTTGTGTATTATAAAATGAAATATATGGGAAATGTTATGGACTAGCGAAGAAGTGAAAAGGGAAGGTTCGTGCGGTGTATCGGATTACATATTAGTTTCAATATACTTCGACAGATGTCGTTAGTACAGATAGTTATATGTAGTTATGAGGTTTCACTACAGATGTCAGTTAAGTACCTTAGAAGAGTACCTTAGACTGTCGCTGTTCGCGTCTGATGCACGAACGGTTATGGAAATAGCCGATGCCATACGATCGACAGCTAGGCTCCCTCAATGTCAGGGTCACTGGCTTCAAAATTACTCAGAGCATCCAGTAGGACGGACGTCTGGTACAGTTAAATTTTCATTGTAAACCAAACGAAAGCGTAAATAAAGTAATTTGTTATTTATTGGAAATTTCCCAACATATTTCAAGTAATCTCAATTACTGCGATTAAAGAACATTGCAGTTCTGATGCCGGTGGCTACTCAGATCTGGTCACTAAACATTGATAATCCATTTTGAGCGATGTTTTGGTTCCGAATGATCACATCAGAGCGTTGCTGAGAGAAACTTCCCGAACGTGATGTAAGTGTGCTGTGATTTAAGAAATAAAATAATATGACTAAATCTAAACAAAAAATTAAATTGAACAAGACACAAAAAATTAAAAAGACAACGGTCGCAACTGGGGTTCGAACCCAGGATCTCTGTCTTACTGATTATTTTCCGTCATTTCTCATATCTCAATTTGAGAATTACAAATATTATCCTCAATTATTCCCTACATTATTTTGTCTCCATCTTTAGAGTTATTGATTTTATCTTTTTCTTCAATGATTAACCGTTGCATTTATGTGTATACTATTAAAAAAATTATTCCAATATATTGAATAAATATGGCAATTTATTTTTTTATGCCTGGAAAAACATATTTTATTCACATATCTTGTTTATTCATTCTGAGATTTGAAGCCACAACGCTATGACAAAAAGTTTGTAGAAATTCCGGAGTCACCGGGTGCGGTACCCTAAGTACTTGAGAAGGTTGTTGAAATAATATTGTAAAAAAGTAATAACGGCAGGGGAAAGGGAGCGATTCAAAGTATCGGGCATTTGCGATCTGTTCCAAGAATCAGTTAAAACCATTTCGGGCAAAACGTCTATTCTAAATGGATTTCAATCCGAGGACTATTTAACAAATGAAATTATAAAATATCGTAACACATTATTATAATATTATTATTACATATATTAAAAGGGTATTTTCTTTGCAGTTACAGCTGGATATTTCGTTTGCCGTTAACGCGTAATAAAATTTCATTAATTTACTTTCCTTTCAACAAAATATTGAATATTGTCGCCGATTTCTTTCGTGTTTCTACAAATATATCGAATTTCTTTCTCGAGTATTGTACCAGAGTTTTCGATTTGATACGCGGAAATTAAATGTGATAAAAGCTTTATTATGCGAACGAAAACGAGTTATTTAGGTTTCCTAAAAATACATTTTCAAATATTCTCGAGTTGAAAAAAAAAGTTTGAAGAGCAAACGGCTTAGGATTTTTTTTGCTGGAAGGTTTGGCTTCAAATCATTGTCTGTGGTTTGGTAAGTAAAAGACATAACTAAATAATAAAAAAAATCGACATACCTAACTTCTACATTTTGCACATTACCAATAACTATAATAAGAAGCAAGTATGGATCCACGCCAAGGAGGAGCTCTTCCAGGTGATGGATACATGCATGAGAAGAGGAACTTTCCCTTCTGAATGGAAGAGGGGCGTGCTTAGGATTATACCAAAGGGGAACGATAAACCAAGGTCGGACGTGAAGGCGTACCGTCCAATCACCCTGCTACCTGTCCTGGGGAAGATCCTGGAGAAACTGAATTGACAGCGTTTACGTCATACCTTATCTCCACCCTGCGAGCGGCAGTTTGGTTTTGTCCCCGGTATGTCCACTGAGCACGCCATCATGTATGCGCTTGATTGGGTGAAGGCTTGCCAAAAGAGGTACGTAATAGGAATCTTCCTCGATATCACTGGTGCCTTCGATCATGCGTGGTGGCCGATGATACTTGTCAAGCTCAAAAATAGGAAATGTCTACATAATCTGTTCAAGATCTGCGCTGATTACCTCTGCGACAGAACTATCATCCTTTCTTTTGGAGACTACATAATTGAACGAATAGTTGACATGGGTTGTCCTCAGGGTTCAATCCTTGGACCTGAGTTTTGGAACATTTTGTTTGACGATTCCTCCAGGCTGCCCTTGCCTGAAGGATGTATCTCGGTGGATTACGCTGATGACAAATTATATCTGGTCTCGGGGAACAGCAGAAAGGAAGTTGAGAGTAAAGCTGAAGAGGTTTTAAGTGTGACTTTAGAATGGGGAAAGAGAAATCGGCTGATCTTCGCTCCCCATAAGACCATGGGACTCCTGATGAAGGGTAACCTCAATAGAAGTAGAAATCCCACCATCAAAATGGGAGATACCAACATCCGATTCGTTGAGAACACTAAATACCTAGGCGTCACTTTGGATCGAACGTCCTCATTCTTGACCCATGTTAAAAGCGTATCAAGTAAGGCCCAGACCCTCTTTTTGAAATTAAGAAGAATCTCTACTGCCGAGTGGGGACTGCGCTCTCCAGCGCTCCGTCTCCTATACAGGGGGGCTTACGTGGCGCAAGTCTCGTATGCGGCCTCTGTGTGGGAGCACCGCTTGGAGAATGCACTCATACTCTCGGCGCTCAAGAGAGGCCAGCGAGTCCTCTTGCTGGCGCTTTCGGGTGCGTACAGAACAGTCGCTTCGGACGCTTTGCCAGTTTTGGCCGGCATTTTGCCTATCGATCTTGAAATTAGGGAGGTGTTAACAGAGAAGCTTCTAACAAGAGGAAGAACTGCCACCCGTCATGGTATTGAACTAATACCAGGTGGAGCGGTTTCCCTTCCAGGACTTCTTAGAGAGATGCGAGAAAGAACTTTGAGAGAATGGCAGGAACATTGGGATAGGTCAAATACGGGAAGGTGGACTTTCTCCTTCTTCCCGTCAGTTAAACTCAGAATGGAAGGGGCGTACATCACTAGGGATCATCATGTGACCCAACTTCTGTGCGGTCATCGGTCATTCTGTGAGTTCAGAGGGAGACTTCATAGTCTCTCTCTATCACCCCATTCTAACTGCGCTTGCGGTAATACTGATCAAACAGCCGAGCACATTCTGTGGCACTGCGAGATTTTGACGGATGCCCGAGAGGAAATGCTCGATGGCTTGCAAGTTACTACGAGACCAGCTTTGAATGCGGATCTCGTTTCGAATAAGGTGAACTTTGAGTGTTTGAGGAAATTTACGAAAGTCTGGGTTGAGAGATGACCTGATCTTAGAGTCGCTGACTAGCTGTAAAATCATGTAGGTGCCAGGTGTATCTGCTCTTGAATTCACGGACATTCTCTTTACTTTATTACAGTAGTATTTTATGCTAGTATTTTATGTGTTATGCTTCATATCTGCATTTTTTTTGTTATATCATCTCTATCTTAGGTACCTTTATCTTATTATATTATACACATGTTATTCCTATTTCTTTTATTTTTGTGTGACTTATCTTTTTTTTGCTTATTTTATTTCTTTTCACATGGTTTATTATAGATTTCACTAAGCTATGCTAGACGAGGTTTTATCGAGATACCTGTTTATTATTTTCATTATTTTTCGTCATTTTTGTTTGGTTTTCTTTTTTTTTCAGCTTCATATTCCAAGGAACACTATTGATTCTACTAACATAATCGACTTAGTTTTTTTTTTTTTTTTTTGTTTTTTTTTTGGTTTCTTTGTTCTCTTTTTCTTTTTAGTCTCACAATGCTACTTTGCTTCGCTCAGAAGGCTGAACTGAACTGCATCTATCTATTTTGTTATGTTTTTTTCCCCTTCTGGGGGTGCGCTAGACCTCGTCCTTGCATCAACAGGAGTCGGTCGACGATGGCACGGTGCCCTCTAAAATTAATGCCCAGCAACATGTGCAGGCGTTAGGTTTGGGGAGGCGATCTTGGCTCTCCTTCGAGTTGCCTATGGCTACTCGACGCTGAATTCCTTAGGGTCGTCGGGTATTTCCCCTCAATCTCCCATTTACTTTTCTTTGAGGCATCACCGAAGAACCGGCTAAGGGGCGCGGAAGCTGAGTGTGGTTCACTACTAGACCGAACGTCATGCGCATTCTTGCTGGGACTGCCAATCGATTGGAGAGGACTCCCAACCGTTTGCCATGCCCTTATTACTTATCTACTGTGTCTTCCTCCCAAACAGGTGCTTGTAGGATACGCTGGATACAATCAACCAGCGCTTGCCACCTTCCTGTCCCATTGCCTTGTCTATTTTTGTTATACTAACACATATTGTATCTGTATTTCCCGCTAAGCACTTGCATACTGCTTGCTAACAACGTATGCAAGGACATTGGAGGTCTAGTTTCGTTATCAAATGTAGAGTCGTTTTTACCAAAAAAATAGAGTCCTTGCAAAAGCCTTGAAGGGGTAACCATCTGTTACCTATACCAGGGCGGGTATGTGGTGGGTCCTCCAATTACCAATAACTGATGACATTAGTCGGAAAATTTGTTCAATATTTTTTTATGTGACTCCTGCACAAGAATCTATGGAATTCCCAATTCGGTTATGATATGGTGGTGAAAGCTATGGGGGGAATGGAAGGAGATGGGAGAGAGGAAGGTGGGGAGATTCCTGGCTATTCATATATGGTCATTATATCTGTTTATAATTCTGAATGGTGGTCTTTTTCGAGGGCGGTAGTGAGAGTATTTTCCATTCCAGAACGTGCGCATTATTATAACGTAAGTACGTACGAGTACATATTATTTCTAAGTAATGAATACATAAAATAAAAAATAAAAAACAAATTAATCCCATAAAAGTTACTCGCGTACGCCGGGGTTTGAATCCGTGTTGATTCCTATTCAAGGACCAAACCCCTCGACCACGGAGGCCGTCAGAAAAATTGCTGTTGTGAAAAAGTACGGTTTTATTGAAATAAATCAAAAAACAAATTGCACATTATGATAAAAAAAATTGAACATTGGTTTTTATATAAGCATTTTACGATTTGGGAGGCGGGTATAGGTACCGCCGCCCGGTAGCCATTTTTGGATGACAAATACCTGTGCTGCAGGGTCGAGGTTAGCAGGCCGGATCGGGAGAAACTGGTTATTAACGATGTTATTAACTCTATGGCAGAACTTTCCCGGAATATTGCCTTTGCCGTGGGAGGGATGGAATCTACTTCAGTCACTCCTGAACAAACTGACCCTTAACCCGTCTGCTTGTTTAAGAATAAATGCATCCCAAAACACGTAATTGCGTTATTCTTTCGTAAGACCAAAAACATCCCGAGCGACCTTACATTTTAAAAGCTATATATCTCTCTTCCTCTCATGCAAACATATGTATTTTTCTTTTAACCAGAAAGAGAACAAAATAATGCTTCTTATTGTCTTTGAAATATGAAAGTTATCTTGTAAAGATATTTTACAATCTCGATCCATAGTCACATTTCAGAATTTTCGCGCGAAACCGAGGCTTCTGGATTGTGAGGTGCCAAAATATTGAACCAAGCAGACGGGTTAAATTCCTACCTACCCCTCATACCTTCTTTCTTCCAACAACTTCCCACCCTTCCTTTCCTAAAAAAACCCCTCGCACAGTATCCCCAAAGACGACACAGGCCAAGAAGGGAATAATTTTCCTTCGGGCGTCCTACGTTGAGCTAATGTAAAAAAAAACTTTTTATGCATTTTGTAGGTATGATTATTGGACAAATATCCCCCATTAAGGAAATTAAAAAAATAATATCCTTCCTGATTAATGTCAGAGCATCCTTTCATCGATATCTTAATTCAGCGAAGGATGTGGACGGAGAAGAGATCGGTGGCGGCCAAATAAGTGACGCAGATTGATTGGTTTGCGTTACTTTAATTCCCCCAAACTAATTCCATCTGCAAGCATTCCATGGGAGATTATTCCCAACTCTGCCGGAGCAGTTAAAAACGGGCGTTATTAAATCCACCGCTTTTTGCCTTTTAAAACATGCAAAAAGGAGCACTTGACTGTTGTATCTCCTTAGGTAAAATTTTTCTAAAGAATTCATTAATATTATCACTTGTATTAAAACTAGAGACATGGATATTTTGAAGGACGTTCTGCTGCAAATTCCCCGCCATGTCGAAACAATACATTTTAAATTAATAAGATTAAGGATGCAGATAATGCATATGTAGCGAATGGTAATGCCTGTGCATATTGATTGATTATTGTAGTATTAGTAAATAAATATAGAGTTTCAATGTCTCTCAAAAGATGTCGTTAGAATATGTAGTTCCAATGTCACTCAGCAGATGTCATTAGTATATGTTGTTATTTGTAGTTTTAAGGTCTCTCAAAAGGTGACATTAGTAGGGTTGCATGATAGAGACAGCAGTTCTAGGTTTGGGTCTCATACCCGAACGGTTGCGAAGATAGGCGATCATATCAAATCTACAGGCGGGCATCTTCGGTAAGCTGTTCCCCCACCGGCAGATTAACACAGGTCATCCTCTAGAACGGACGTTAAGTTCACTTAGAAGTTCATTCGAAATACGACACGATAATAAACAGGATTCGTAATCTCTGACTAACTGAAGTATTATTGAAAACTCGCGATCCTCAGAATTGTATTGTTAATTAGAGAAATTAACAGTAAACAGGTATATACATTATTATAAGCAATAATTATGAGCCTGAAACACTCATCCACATTAAAAAATCTTCCGAAAAAAGATACATGACGCCAACGGGACTTGAACCCGTGCCCTTCTGATTGCCGGTCAGCTGCTCTCCCAATTGAGCTACGGCGGCTTATCTTATACCCGCCAAATGATTCAATATATACTAGTGTTTCATTAAACAATTATTGCTTATTATATTTTTTCCACCTGAAAACAACCAACTTTTTTTTTTTGTTTTCAGGTGGAAAAAATATAATAAGCAATAATTGTTGAATGAAACACTAGTATATATTGAATCATTTGGCGGGTATAAGATAAGCCGCCATAGCTCAATTGGGAGATCAGCTGACCGGCAATCAGAATGGCACGGGTTCAAGTCCCGTTGGCGTCATGTATCTTTTCTCGGAAGATTTTTCAATGTGGATGAGTGTTTCAGGCTGATAATTATTGCTTATAATAATTGTTACCTTTTGTGCTATGCATAAAAATCTTGTCTTAAACGTTAGTTTAAAAATAAAAAATAATAGGTATATACATGTTTTATTTTGTCAATCACCATTAGATTCAGTATTTCAGATGCCTTTTAAACCCGGCTTAAGAGATATTTACGTTAGTAAAACTGCTTTCTGGTAGGAAACATGTGATTCTAATTGGAATAGTAAAAAAGTAAAGTAAAAACACCATAATGGATAAATTACCCGTTTCGCTATTCAATGAAGTCCGTTACGTTGTTTTAAAGCCTTCTCTAACCCCATCTAAGACATAGTTTAGAATACCCTTCCTGAAACGGTTAAGGAAATTTTTCCAGTTGAAGCCCAAGATCTTTTTATAAATCGTTTTTCCCATCGATCGCGACAAGTTTATCTGATTGGAACACGGAATCTTTAATTGAAATTTTGAGTTGCTGTCGGGCGCAGAGATTTTATATTTAATTGATGACGCTAAAATATAATTACAAAGATATTCCAAAGTCTTTTTATTTAATTGAAAAATAAACAAGGCGGTAATTTTATAATGACGTTAGGAAATGTATTTGATCTTGAGCGATATCATTAACGTGTGGTGAACTGCAAGGGTTTGTGCTGGGTCCACTCCGACACCATTTTTATTTCTTGTCTTATGAAAATTTACTTTAATATTGTAATGTATTTCTTAATACAAATTTTGAATGCTTGTATTTTTTAGCAATTAACGAAATTTGATGATTGAAATATAAAAATTGGCGTGTTTTTGATCAATTCGTGTGCAGCGTATTTTGATAAGATCTCATAAGATCTCATAATATCTTATTCTTTATTATTTTTTAATTGATAAACTGACGTTTAAGACAAGATTTTTATGCATAGCACAAAGGGTTACAATTATTATAAGCAATAATTATCAGCCTGAAACACTCATCTACATTGAAAAATCTTCCGAGCAAAGATACTTGCCGCCAACGGGATTTGAACCCATGTCCTTCTGATTGCCGGTCGGGTGCTCTGACCACTGACCACTATCTAATACCCGCCAAATAATTCAATATATACTAGTGTTTCATTCAACAATTACTGTTTATTACATTTTTTCCACCTGAAAACAACCAACTTTATTTTTGTGAGGGAAACATTGTTGGTACTTATTCTTATTCTTTATTATTTTTATATTAAAACACTAAACTTATTTTCTAATCGCAATATTGGAGTTCATGGTGTTAGATGTTATTGACGTTGAAAAATATGACGTTATTGACGTTGTTGTAGCTGAAAATGATATTTTTTTCAAAATTTCAATCTTTTATATGAAGATTTTCAGAATTCTTTCAGTCAAGGGATGCGCCGCATCCACATACTGAAAGGTCTTCATACAAAAAGTTGAAATTTTGAAAACAAATAAAATTCATTTTCAGCTACAACATCAGTAATGTCGTATTTTGTGGGTATCTGGGTGGTAGGTTGTACGACCGTCACTCTAGGACACTTTTGGACATAAAAGTGTTCAAGAGTGACGGACGTATAATTCCATCCCTCCCCTGCAGTGTAAGGCGATGGGTCGAGACCTAGACAAGACCTAGACAAACCTCACTCCAGGAATCTGGGCAGCCCTGCTAAGTCATCATTTCATAAGCGCACCACTTGGTTTGACCTATGGCGGGGGTGTTGGTTGTCCAATAAATGATGCCCAGGGCGCCGGTACCCATAGCCGCCTCCAAAAAATAGGTAACGATAGTTAACCGAAACGTAATGAAATATTTTTATAATGTTCGCGTGACACAGTTTTTCAATACGTTTTAATATAATTTTCAAATAATGCTGTGACGGTATTCGCTTTGCAACATTTCTTCTAACGTACTTGTAGTTATTAATTCAGGTCTTTATCAAAATAATAATTTAAGGAGATATTCCGAAACAAATATTTAGAGAGGCATTTTCCACTCAATATTCACAAAATTTAATATACTGTGAAGAGCGCCTTTATAATGCAACAATGTCTTAATAACTCAAGGAGACGTTGCTTGCTAAAAACGGGTTTTTCATTTCGAAAAGAATTCTGAGAATGTCGGCATTTTTACCCTTCGGGTTACACTTATATAATAAAAATGATGGGATTTCGAAGGGTAAATGATAGACGCTAAATAATAATACAATATGAATATCTTACTTCTAAATTACTGAATAAATAACCCGGAATTCTAATGAAAATTTTGATTAGCACATTGTTCATTTGAACCGACCGAGGTAATATTTAGTGTCAGGGTTCAATATTAAAAAAAAAATTATAAGCTATTCGTAATATCTTTCTTCTATATAATTATAAAGATTTTGCTCTGTAAGGTAGCATTTTCGCATTAGAAAGATATTTTGTCTAAATTTTTAAAGATTATTTTTAAAAGATTATCTAAATGGGACATCCTTTTTTATTCGGCGAAGCCGCAAATGTATAGTATGGGTACCTATAAATATCTATTAATTATTATTTTTAATATATAAACTAACGTTAAGACAAGATTTTTATGCATAGCACAAAGGGTAACAATTATTATAAGCAATAATTATCAGCCTGAAACACTCATCAACATTGAAAAATCTTCCGAGAAAAGATACTTGTCGTCCCGTTGGCGGCAAGTATCTTTTCTCGGAAGATTTTTCAATGTTTATGAGTGTTTCAGGCTGATAATTATTGCTTATAATAATTGTTATAAATATATAATAACCAGGCCAAACGCATGCGTGATGCATTATCTGACATGTTGTCATTTGATTCATATAATATTTTTCATATTTTTGAATGTAGCTATTACTTTGTGGTTATCCATTATAGAAAAATGAAAAATTATGCCTTAATAATAATAATTTTTCTGAGTTCGCTAACCATATCATTGAAAATAACCATAGTTTTGAAAAAAACACAGGGATAAATATTCTTCATATTAATCATAAAGGAAAACGTTTAGATAACTTAGAAGCTTTGGAAATTAAAAAATCCCTTGAAAATAATGAATCTATTATCAACAAACAAAAAATATTGTCATATAGCCCAATCATGGATTTGTTCCCCTACCCACCCACTCTACACTAATACCTACCCACCCAATCTACATTATTAACTAGCAACGGCTCCACCCCTACCATAATAAAACATTGTTCTAAACTGTCAAATTAGTATAAGCTTTCCCTGACGAAGGAACGTTTGTTCCGAAACCGGTCGGATTTGCACATTATATAAGTGGTTTATACAAAGTTGTATTGTTTCCTTTTTCTATAATATTTTTTAATTAGTTTATTTTTGGATGCCATCGAACTCCATACAGGAGGCCCTGAGAAAAATAATTTCCCTCAGGGCCAATGTCGTCTTTGAAGATGCTATGTGAAGGGTCTTTTTGAGGAGAGAAAGAAGATGAAGTTCTGGGAAGGGAAAAGGTATGATGTTCGGTGGAAATTGTGCCCAGGAGTGACGGGCGTAAGAACCCATCCCTTCCACTGCGGTGCAAGGCGATGTTCAGAGAGTGGGAAGATGCATCTACCGCCAAGACCCGGACAAACCTCATCCGATGAAACCGGGCAACATGGTTCTTGAGAGACCCATGTTATAGGAGAGAGGAAACACAGAGGCCGGTAAATCATTGGATAGTAGTAGAAACGACACTTTACTATTTGACAAATGTCAACCGTGTACATATATTGGGCGTGCTTTTGGCGTGTTTCCCGACTATGCACCGATGCCGAAGGGATCAATGACGCTAGTTCATAGATCTAGTAATAACGGTAGAGTAAGGACTGCATATCTACCTGATGCATGTGCTCTAAATAATTCAATCCGATTTATTTTATTTATTTATTAATTTTATTTTAGTAATTTGTACATTTAAGTTTACAAATTTCTAATTAATTATAATATTTCATATTGCAAACTAAAGTTTGTGTAGTTTTATGTAGCTCCTACAATACGTCTTGAACTTTCCAATTGGTGCGGACTTTAAAGTTTCTGGTAGCGTCTTATATAACTTCATCCCTTTGTACAGTAAACTGTTCTGCATCCTGCCTTGTCCTTTTTTTTGAAGCCTGATTTCCATGCACGTCCTTGTGTTATGTCTGTGAATGTCCTTGTTGAATATAATTTTCTTTGAGAAGTGTTTCGGTAAAATGTTGTTAATTATTTTATGTATAAATATCATAGTATTCAAGGTCAGCATCTGTTTCACGGTTAGCCAATTCAGTTCCTTTAATATTTTGTTTACTTTTGAAAATCTATCTCGCCGTATTCTCATTGCCCTGTTTTGGAAAATTTGAAACTTATTTTGTTCTCGTTCGTTAGGAAATAGGAAAAGAATAGTTAAGCAATAGTTAAAATGTGGAGCAATAATTGATTAGTAGATAGTGATTACAGTTTTACTAAATAGTTCAAAAAGATATTTTTTCCCCAATTTTTTTGTTAAGACAGGGGAGTCTTATCAAACGGACCGCTCGGTTTTGCATAGAGTGAAGATTTGTTTTAGATATTTCGGGGCTCCAGACCAGAGGAGCTGCCAAATTCAACAGTGGGGCGCACTTACAATTTGTACAGGGTCAGCGGTTGTATAGGTACATTAAATTATCTGCAAGCCCTATACATTACACCCTGCTTCTGAGGGACAACTTGACTTTGGATTCAATTTATTATTACGATAAATAAATTTAAGTTTTCCTATATTTTATCTAATTGATGTATTATAATGCGTTTAACTTATTGATGTATAACAATGTGTTCCTGCGTGGATTCCTGTCACCTAAATCAAAGACATTAGTAAAGTCTGTATTAATTACCCCTTTACCTACATTAAGAAGTACTGTTTTCTAATTTTGTCAGTACTAATTGTTCGTAAAACAGTCAAGTATTTTATTTTGTAAGGACGGATTGTTTCACAGAATTTTCATATTTACTAAAATTTCAAAGATAAAATTCAAGTTCCGTGAAAGTAGTATTCAAGTTGCGTTATTATGACATCACGGGCCGGTTGTTTTACAGGTCATGGAGAGTAACAAAACTTCAAGAGGACTTTCACAGAACTTGAATATTAACGTTTAAATTTGATGAATTTTGAAAAAACCCGTCCTTAGTGTATTATTTTGTTTATTTCATTCATCAAACAAACATCCGAAACAGACTTGCTCAACACTGTAAAAATCTGTGTATCTAAACTAAATGAATATTAGGTAAAACTATTTTTTCATAATATTCTCGTATTGAGTGAGGTTGAGATTTTACGTATAAATCGGGATTCAGTAAAAGAAAACATGGACAAAAATCCCTCTCTTTGAAAATTATTTCTCCTGGCGCTGTAAAATTAAAACAAAAACATTATTAAAAATATTACTTTTTGAAGGGTCCGGAAATTGCTCGGAAAACCGACTATCAACTCCTGACGTTTTCAGTAAAATTTCACCGCAATATTCATTATTCACATTCAGCAGGAGTTTAATCGAATTCTGTTTTCTTTGCATCAAAATGTAAATTGTTTTTTGTAAAGCGAAACCCCTTGGATTTTTAATCTCTCATCCCCTCGGCTACCGTCATGCCTGCCGTATTTTAAAAGAATATACGTGTTCCACAACAGTCTGGAACAATTTCATCATTAAAAATACCTTCACATAACATGGAATATTTAAAAATAGTCCAGCTACAAGAAAACGGTTAAAACTAAAACGAATGACAAAAAATTATTAAAAATTATTTTTTCTCAGTGGGTTTCAGTGGTAATCATTTTAAGAAAAGAAAAATATAAATGAAAACTTATTTATGAAAATCTACCAAAAATATATACCGTCAGGCCTCGGGCCTATTTTATCGGAAGGTCAAAATATTTGCGCTTTGTGAAAATATCTAAATAAATGGAATATTTCGGAACGCAACCGAAAACTAAAAACTGTTTTTGAAATGTGGTAAAATATGCTTTTAAAGTTCATAATTCGAAATACACATTTCATTTTTAAAGAATAAACATTTTGAATGCATACCTAAAAAAGTTTTGAAAATGACTCACCTCAGACTTTTTCCATCTAAAGTCTTCATATATAAAAGAAAGTCGGGTTAGTTACACCATTTATAATTCGAAAACGGCTTGACCGATTTTTAAGATCCTTGTTTTTTGGATTTGTATCCGCCCAAATTGCAGAATAGCTCTTAAAACATCGGAAAAATTCACCAAAAAATAAATTATCGAGAAAATTCTTTTCCCAATACATTTTGTATGAAACGAATTCTCATCTTTTGAAAGAGCAGCATGTATATTGTGATAAGTATAATATACATAGAGTAGTGTTAATGCGCTGATTATTTTGCTTTTGTACTTAAACATAAGAATGCTGCCCCCCTTTCTTACGCACTAAATGTTAACAGTCGAAAATGGGACAAACGGTGATCGTATGTCTGCACCCCTCCAAAGGAAACGTACAATAATTTTAATAAATCTCCCTCACTCGTGTAAAGAAAATGAAACCCAATTTTCATCAGTAAGTGGAAAGTAAGAAAATAAAAAACATCTTAATCCGTACACAACGCCATCTATCGTACTGCGCGCATCGATAATTGCTTAATTGTGCAAGTTTTAACTTAATAAAAAACTGAATTTAATTCAGCTAACAAGTAAACACAACAGTTATTGATTCTGAAGCGGTACGAAGTTCTCCGGGTCAGCTAGTTACTATTAAAGGAAAAAATAAAAACACACCTATTTTATTAGACAAATGAATATTATAATTATTATAGTCAATTCACTTTTTGTCGTTTCATGTAAAAATAATTATTAAAGAACTCTCAAAGTTTCACATTTTTTTTAAAATTGCGATCGGAAACTTTGGTTTCATAAAGGTGTACAATTAGTTATTTTCTGGTTAACTTTTAGATTTCAATATAAAACGTGGTATTTTCTAATTTTAATACCGTTTGGATCATATGTCTAATCTTGATAGTAAGGGAGACACAACGTTTTCTATGAGACCTGTGTGAGCTGTTCTGAAAAGAAAATAAATTATCCCGAGGGGTTAATATGTCTAATGTTTTGTCATACACATTAAGGTTATACTTAAAAGAATTCATAATCTACTCTTTCGTAGATGGCGCATATTTAATTATTTTAGGGAAAAACACTTTTTACAAGTTTTAAAATATTAAGAAAAATGAATTGTTTGCGCCCGTAATAACTAGTTTTGACAATAAACAAACTCAAATATTTCAAGGAAGACTAACAAATGCTATTTGCATGAATCACGGATACAACATTTAAAATAAAAAAGGTAAATTGGGGTGAACACTGGCCAACAATAGGCATTTTCCTTTATAAAAGTTGAGTGCCACAGTAGTTCGTTCCACATTTTGTGTTATATTAAATTTAAAGAAACGACCCGTTCTCAAGCTGCCAATATATATACACAACTTTTCTAGATTGTTTTCTAGTATTCTTGTATTACGCTTATTCTATGCAATGAAGATGGAAAGAAATGATTGCAAAATAATAAACGAAGACAGGGCCGGCACAGTTGCAATTAGAGCAGTCCGAACCGGGCGCCAAATTTCCAAGGCGCCAAGATGCCAAGGAGCCAAGGCGTTGATAATACCTAACACCTGACACAGTCCCCTTTAAGCATCAGACGCCATTTGGCTCAGCAGCTCAATTCTCCAATAACTGCGAACGAAAAACTACTCGCCGCGTTATCATCGTCGTGGATTCATACGTTCGTCACTCCTGAACATATTGACCTATATTCCTACCCATTCCTTATACCATTTTCCTTCCCAGAATTTCTTTTCTTTCCTTTGCCTAAAATGACTCTCCACAAGTATTCCCAAAGGATGAAATAGGCTCTGAAGGTTTTTTTTTCCGTAGGGCATCCCGTGTGGAGATAATTTAAAAAAAATACATATTCTTGAAAGTCGAAGGGTTGAAGAGATGATAGTGCTGGCAGCCCCTTGAATATTGTGTATATTTCTGATGTTTTTGACGTTTCTGTGGTGTGAATTCGAAATTGCAACCGCACTTTCTTCAAAATGGCTGGCGGGCATATTACTCAAAACCCAAAATAGCAGGTAACCACCTGCGGAAAACAAACTCAAAATTGCTAAAACGACATTCCAACAGATTAATTAGGAAGATCTCAAAGTATCTTCTTCTGTTTGCTCTACCTTAATTAGATGAAGAATTTTTATTAGATATTTATTTTTATAATTAACTAGCTGGTTCCCGGCATGCGTTGCTATGCCATTTTAGTCTAGTTTTTAGTCCACTTTCTTTCCAGTGTAGAAATTTGACCCACTTTTCAATATAGTTACGGCATTAAACAACATGCTTTTTTTTAGCTTTGGCTTCGGAGCGAGGGATGTTGGGCAAAGGATCCAAGATTCATGTGACTTGTTCTGACCTGGGAGTTATCGATGTAAAGGTTAAGAAGAAGGGAGAACTAAAGTTCACCATTGTTGTGTGAATCTGAATGAGAAACCTCACATAGGCTGTCAAATCTATTTATTGATGAATCGGATATTCATGTGATTCTATTTGTGAAATTTATTTACACTATTTTCTACATAAGTTCCTATCTTTTATATTTCTAATTTTATTAGTGAATCTACATCTATTTACAAAAATAATACTCTCTCTTCCTTCCTTGACTGTAAAAGATATGCAACTTAATTTTACAATATTTTATTAGTATTTTTTTATTAGTTTTAGTGTTTTTTTAAAACTTTTTTTTTGTTCTCTTTGTTGGAATACTTCCATTTCACACCAGTTTTTAGTTCTAATAGGAAAATATTATAGCTTTAAGTACTGGGATTGAATATTGTTCAACTTAGTCAACTGAGTGTTGAGTGCATTATTTTATCATTATATTATGTTCAATTAAACTAGACTAAAAAATGAAATTGTAAATAAAGAAATTGTTTCTCCCTGAGTGTCGTTTCCTATTCGTCCCGTTCCCCTTCCGCCTCCCCTTCTTCTCCTGCGTCCTCTTCCCCTCTCGCGTTCCCACTCCGTCACCTCCACCTTCCCTCTCCCCACTCCACTCCCCCCCCTTCCCCCATCCGGCGAACCCCCACCCGAGTTCCCCTCCCCCCTCCCAGCTCCCCCTCCCAGGTTCCCCTCCCCCTCCCTCCCTCCCGCTTTCCATACATTCAGTTTTCAAACCTCGCGTGCCACCAATAGCAATTTTTTTATACAAATTTCATAATGGCAGAGCTCACCGGAGTTTTATAAAAACCTTTTCCTGACAATAAGGAACACACAAAAAAAAGAATTATCCAATTTGGTACAGTCATTCGAAAGTTATGCGCTTAGCAACACATTCAGCGATTCATTTTTATATTATAGATTATTATTAAATACTTTACATAGTATAAAATGAAGTCGCTTCTGGTGTCTGTGCGCTTAGATCTTTTAAACTTCGCGACTGATTTTCGTGCGATTTCACCAATAGATAGAGTGATTCATGACAGGTTTTTAGGTGCATAATTTGACAAGGTTTTGTGTAAATTTGTTGATATATAAAGAGAGCGGGCTGGCAAGCGGGCAGCGGGCAGGGCTGGCAAGAGGGTGGTGTGGATTTTATTTAACATATGTCGTTGGTTATAAAGATTGGGTAATGGCGTTGCGTTGTGTTTCGTTAGCCACAGCAATGTGTGGCTGGGTCTGATAGTATATAAATAAAAACAAGACCAGCGCTGTATAATTTATCCAATAATTAATAACTAATCTGCAGAAGAAAAATAAAACCAAAAGACAAATTGTTTCGGACATTGCAAATTTTTAATAGCATTTCAATTGAAATTACAGTATTCAAAGATAAAGCAGAGGTTTTCAGGGAGGACTTTATTTGAAAAATACATTAATTCGTGAAATATTACTGCTAGATAGTTGTGACCTATATTTTCATGATCATTTATGAACAATTATTTTTATTATTGATACTTGGGTTTAGGCCACCCCAAGACACGATTAATTTTAAAAGGATAGATAAAATGGATATATATTTCTAAAGAAATTGTCATTTTACCCCAATGAAATATATCAGTTTCCTTTCAAATTTTCCTTCAACTACAGCATTATACTTGGCTTGTTCAGGGATAATATATGGACTCTCTCGACCCATCACCTTGCACCGGAGTGGGGGAGGTGGATTCATACGTCTCTCACTCCTGGACACATTGAGCCTAAGATTCGTCGAAATTATTGTTAGTACAAATATTTTTACAGCGGATTTTCACTCAAGATGCCTTCAGATGTAAGTACATCGACTTTGGTTGTACGGCCGTATATCCTCTTTACATACTTACTTGAAAAAAAAAACTTCTAAAGGATCAGGCCGGATCAATTGTCGCCGGATCAAATGTCTGCTGGATCAACTGTCCGCCGGACCAAATGTCGGCCGGATCAAATGTCGCCGGACCAAATGTCGCCGAATCAACTGTCATGGAACCATTATTATTATATCAGTATTATGTGCGAAGAAACACAATTCCAGAAGATTAGTTTTCCTGGAAATAAAACAAGAAAAAATAATCTCTCTAATAAGTTGTGACTTATTGGAATTCTGGTTTTTCTTTTCTCTCATTAAAAAAAACGTTCAAGTAGTTACAAACCATTTTTAAATTCCTAGATAAAGTTTGAATTTCCGTTTAACATTTGATTTTGACTTGAATGGGATTTGTTCGAGCACAGAAGGAGAACATTTGAAATTTCATCTTTCTATAAATTTCATTTGATATTAAACATCAAGGCTTGCTTTAGTATCTGGCTTCGTCGGAGGAATGAATTTAAAAGAAAGGATCATTGTAATATGACATCTTAATATATTTTATTTGGACTATTGTAATTAAGACGTCTTATCAATTTTATTTAATCACTTCACCACATTATTATCTAAGCAAAGACACTACGAGCCGACCGTCAGGGCGTTTATTCTGGAGGCGGATTCCGTCCATAATCCTTGGCTTGGGACATATCCTCAGTCTATCTATCCCCTTCGTTTTGCCTTTGGCGTAAACTAGAGCGAGTGGGATACTAAGCATCGATAACAAATAAACAGACTCATAATTCATAATACTATTAACTGCTAATAATTTTTTGTAGTATGACATCGAAAGACTGCGGCACAGACTATGCTAATTCATTAATACAATAATCAAAGCCATTATTACTAAATGAAATGAGTCTTCTGTGATTGTTCTATTTTGAACAGAAATTCAAATACTTTCCATGAAATCATTTATCGAAATCTTTAAAAAAAATAAACGTTTTTATTTTTACAAAATCAATATCCAATATTCAAATCACAAAAAAATGAACAGGCAAAAGAAAACGACTCCGAAGAAGAAACCATAAATATTAATTTCATGACCGAATGTACACCAAAAGCACTGGAATTAGATGACAAAAATATGGAGAAAATCATCCTTCACCAACTGACTAACTGACCTGGGTTCGAAGAATTTTTAAGTGAAACTTCTTTAGCATCGTTGTAATTTTAAACTCCACGAAACGGAAGTACGTCACTAAAATGTATTATTCCACTGGTACTCGGTTGTAATATAATACGATGAATTCTCGGTCACAGGCAGGCGTCCCATAGTCCAGTGGCATAAAGCGCCAGAATCCAGTGGCTAGACATTCAGACGGCCTAGGTTCGAATCCTATTACATCCAAAAAAGTAAAGGTTTTTCATTTTTACAAAATCAATGTTTTTGTGTTTAATTCTCCGTCTTTCTGAACGGTATGGCTTTGCTGCACGAATCATAATTTTAGACAAGAATAATACGTTTAATAACATATCTGTTTGATGATGCTGCCTTCGATGCTGACATCATAAAATAATTCGTTCCATCTGATGATGCAGCATAAGCTTGATGTGAGTAAAAACCATAAAATATTCATAGATCATCAACACTGCAGACATTTATCTCGTCGTGTGCACACCCGGTACGTAAGCACGCCTCTAAAAATTTAATATACACTCTCACGGCATGGCAATCAACGGAATACGTGTAATAAATAAGTAAATACTAAAACCTACATTCTCGTCATGCCGACTAAAGTAAGGTTAATGACAAAAACAGAACTGTGTCACTTAGATGTGCTTAAATACACTTTGGAAGGAGGGTATGGGTACTGCCGCCCCGGGAACCGTTTATTGGATAACCAACACCTCTGTCCCAGGTCACCCCAAGGAGTTCGCTACGTTTGGTGCCTTAGCAGGGGTGCCCGTGTTCATGGGTGAGGTTTGTCCGGGTCTTGGCGGTGGATGCGTCTGCCCACCAGCTGCACGGTAGGCCGGATCGGGAGATAGTGGTTGAGGGAATCCCTTTGACTTCTCCAGCCTTACTCTCACGGAACATCGCATTCATACGTCCGTCACTCCTGGACACACTTTCCCCCAGATTCCTACCCACCCCTAAAACCCATTTCCTTCCTAGAGCTTCCCCTCCTTCCTTTCCTACTATGCAATAACGCAGCATCCCCAAAAATGACATAGGCCCGGAAGGGAATTATTTTCATCGGGGCCTCCTTGTGGAGCTAATGTAAAAAATATGTAATTTATATAATTTCTGTAACATAAGTAATGCCTCGCAACAGAAAAATAAAGTGTCTCGATCATCATTAATGATCTTCATCCACGTGTACATCCCTTTCTAATGCTTTATGATGACTTCCTTACAAGCTTTTCCTGGGATCACTGCAATCTTCGACTACCATAATACGGGCATGTGCCTAGCGTGGTAGTCGAATCACCTGTAAAAACTGTATAAAAAGTTATATGATAATAAAGAAAAGAAAAAAAATGCACACTATTCTAATTTACTTTCACAAAAAATTTACACACATCATTAAGCATTGTGTTCACCATTTTCAAATGGTTTTTTCTACTAATTTACCAGTTAACTTACTTCCAAGCTGTGTTCTCTTTATTTATGATTTATTTTCTACCTGAGCTGATAACTTAGCTATAATGTACCCATTTAAAACAAAAAGTCATCGCGATGTCCCAGATTACCATGGTTAACCAAATACTTACCGAAGAATTAGGTACTCAATTTCACTAGACATGCTCTTTCGATGCATGAGTGAACGCGGATTTGATATGGTATTCCTATGTAATGCGTAAATTTATCCAAGTTCTTTAATTTTTTGTTTCCAAATTGAACTGATAATTTAAAATTATAAATCATTTCAGACAAGCGATACAAGTAGGTAACAAATAACATTATTAATTAATAATTTCTTACTTGAAATGTGTACTTGTTTCGTTAATTTTTTGATTAATTTACCTGGCAGGTCAATTCAGATGAACATACTTTATTAGAAAATTTATGCTGAGAGAAGATAGGCCTTTGCACGCAGGAATATATGCATGAATGATTTACTTTACAGTTGCTACTTTATGCGCCTATATGATTGGTATTATTACATTTACATCTCTCTAATTTCTCTATAAAAAATATACTCGTAATCACACAAGATAGTTGTCAAATTATCATACTAGATAATTTAGTTTTTGAATGGAAGCAAGCATATTTGTAAAAGTTAATATCGCAGTCTATTTTGCTAAGGTACCGATCAAAATGCCCCGTAATTAAAAAGTATGGAAAAACCAAACACTCCACAGTTTAATTAAAAAGTAAAATCTTATTAAAAACCTCCAACGAAAACGGTTTCGAGAGTAAGATTTTGAATTAATTTGATGAACTCTTCCAGGTGCGGTTTACTACTAGGAGTCAGAAATCCACTTTCTGAAGTAGGAATATTATTGAAATAAAATAATCTTCCATCACGAGGGATGACAAATCGTCAGCTGAAAATGGAAAATGATTTAAGAGGAAACCGGGTGGTGTTTTTTCCATACAAACGTATTCCTCATTTCCCTCTCTGAATTTTGACACTAGAGAAAATATTTTTTTTACATAATATGAATATTGACCGCAAGCGTGTCGGTACGTTTTGATTTTTTTGATAAGTTACTTTTTATAGGAGTTATAACCCTTCAAAAATTGTTAAAATTGCCTTTTTTTAACGCCATCAACAAACGTTCAGTATACAAATTAGACGATGTATTTTTAAAAAAATCAAAAGGTACAGACATAGAATGTTTTCTTCCAATACATTTGGAAAAAAAAATCTTGGAAATTGGTTCAGTTTTGGAGTAGAAAAATGAGGACTACAAAACCTCGATTTTGACAATTTTATTTGGGTATTATCAGGCTGAGGTGCATGTGTCCCTTTCTCTCAGTATTCGGGGGTGAGGGGGGGCGGAGAGGGTTTTGTTGAATACGTATACAGTCAACGAAGTGATGTGACATTCTCAATAATTATATCGATACACTAGTCCACTAGTGTTGTCATGTCCCGAGTTATCGATGTTTTTTTAAAATTATTTTTCTGTTTGGTGACTTATTTTGAGTGTGCCAATACTTACCGAGCTTATTTACTAAAGTTATTGTGACAAATTTAATTTGTTTACGTCAAATAAATTAATGGAAAAAAATTGAAAAAAAAACACCTGTTACAGACAGACCCCGAGATGATTCCGTTCCGTATTGCCGAGTTGGATATGGAACACAAAAATTAATTAAAATATTTTTTGATAACTTTTGAAGGTTGTACTCAACATAATATTATCCCTTTATAGGACACTTTTTTTAAGATACAACTACCGAACCAAAAAAAAACTTTTATATTTGACTAAATATATTGTTCTAGATTTTTTTTTCAAAAAAATTATATTTTACAAGAAAATGTGTGATGGTAAGTACATACACCACTGATCGTTTGATGGAATGCTGGTACAGCGTATGTTCAGTGGTACATGCATCTACCACATGTTGTTGAATCGATTATGTTATTATAATATCATATTATACAAATGAATATTGAAATCTATGTATAAGAGGCACCATATTGTTTATTGTGCTACATATTAGGTACATACACATAACTAGTTTAGTTTTTATTTAACTTTTTTAATACGTTATATTATTACAGAAAAATGCACTTTTGGGAATACCTCCTACATCACTTGACATTTTCAATCTTCATCAATGATCTAATATTTTTTGTTTTTAAACGCTTTATTGTAAAAAAAATTACTGTTTAACATCTACACAATGAAATTAAAACAATTTATGGTCCAGACCTTTCCCTCGCCGGTAAATTTCTTGTTATGCGACCGTCAATTATTTCTGGTAAAAGGCATTGGTGGTAGAAATTTTCTAACAGTGGAACGATTTTTTGCCAGATTTCATCGTCCCTCTCAATTTTTTCATACAGCAAACGTTTTGGACTCCACACAACAAAATAACAATAATTACGACGAGTAATATGTAACTGGCCTTGTACTTGGTAGAAGTAATTATGATTCCGTTTTAATGTTAAAGAATGGTCTTCCAATTTACAGTAATCAATTATCTTTTGTGCAATTCCCTCTTCTGGTGACATATTTGCTATACTATAAGGGCATTTAATTTCAATTATAGAATCCTCACCGATAAGGCCATCCGGACTTGCCGCTAAAAAGTTTTTGGTTTTATCGATAAATAGCCCACAAGCGGATACCTGAAAACTTGTTTTTTTTGAAAATTGCTCTATTGCTAGGCTTTCATTTTCTTTTCCATAATTTGTGGCCATAGTTCCTTTGAATTGTGAGTACAGTAAAGAGTTTAGTACTCCCGTAACTGAAGTTTTTTGCCGAAGCTTATATATTTTTCCAAAGTTAGACGCCGTTATCCGCTTACGTCTTTCAATTGCCCACAGATTGTTATTGCTTTGGCCTACCGTATTCCGTTCGAGCTCTTCCTTATTGGTTGAAGATAATTCTTTGAGAATTTCCTCTTTTTTCGTTTCAAATATTTCAGGTGGCATATCTGGTTCTAATTCCAATTGACCATAATTTTCATCGGGCCCTGTAACTTTTTTTCTTTTTTCTGTCGTATTTTCATTATACTTTAGTTTTTTTTTTCGACACATTTGTTTATTCTCCTTCGAACGTCGTTTTCTCTCTATAAAGTGCTTCGTGTATTTGCCGGGACTGTGGCCTTGGATTTTCTTTTGTATTCTTGAATGGGTTGCCAATTCACTATTCCACGAAGTTACTGCTCCAAAACATCTTGCTTGGTAAGATCCTCTTGTAGTAAAATTTACCCTTTTTCCACCTATAAATTTGGCGATAACGTTGTTGAATTGCTCCACAGTGTTATTTGTCACGTCAATAATAAGACTTTCTGCATTTGCTATTAGAGACAATAAGAATTGTTGGATATCAGTCCATATTCCACAATCTCGAAGATCGCTTACTAAATTTGGATCATCAGTATACTTCTCCGGCTTGCAATAGTACGATGCACAATTTTTATGATCACCAAACACATGATTTGCGGTATTTTTTATGTCCATTTTCAAATTTTTTATTTTATCACTTTGTACTGTGTTTTCTTGCTCTTTCCTGTAATTTATTGCTCCAACTACAGCTCTTCTCATGCGTAAAACGTTTGCTTCAACCTTTTTCCTTATATGAACTGGTACAAAGCCTTTAGCGTTGTTGGTTTTTTTTCCAAGTGCTTTCATTTTGTTTCAAAAATTGCGGAGTAAGTGATTTTTGCACTCTATTTTTTGTACTATAAGGTTAGGACCATATGGCATTTGTTGCATTATTTTTTTCATGATGCTGGAGTCGCCATCACCAACTAGTTTGTTAAATTTCAATCCATGCATTTCCATGCTTCTCGAGAACCCTTCTGCTATAATGTGGGCTTCCATGGCATTAGCACTGTCACGCCAGTTTATGAAGCACCTGTGCTCAGAAGCAACTATGTGTAGTTTAGTAGCTCTAGCACATATGCAGCAGTATGAGTTTCGCACTCCCAGAAATAAAACCTTTTTAGTTCGTAGTCCAACTATGCACCCTGCGCCAGATGAGGAGCTAAATCCACTTTTGTACGACCTCTTTGCCCAGGAGCCATCTGCAACCACCGTTACCAAAGGATAGCCACCCTCGTCTACGTCACCGTTTAAAATGGCTAGCCTTTTTTCTTCTTCACCAGCTGCGATCATTTCTTCTAAGGCACATTCTTCAATTGTTGGCGCTAAACATTGTTCTATGTTCGTGTAAGTCTTACAATCCATATTTGGCATATTTAAAACCCCACAAATTTCATTCCATTGTGAATACCCATTTCCTGTACACATCACTCCTTCGACGACAGCAGTATTTATAGACATTTTCCGTTTCGGGTCTTCGGAGTGAATGTATTCTATTTTCTTGCACATTTTGCACTCGAAAACATACTGGCTTAGAAGACCATTTCGTCGTTCCTTCATAAATTTTAAATCGGAAAATGTGCAGTTGGTGTGTTCGTGCTTTATATTTGATATCTCCGAAAACAAATATTTTATATCCACAATTCTGCGACCTTCGAAATTATCGGTTTCATCAATATGGTCTGGTTCTATCACCAAATCATCAAGCGTTGTTGATGATGATGAACTTGCGTTTTCGTCTATATTTGGAGCAAATGATTCATCCATGGAAGTTTCATGCATTAGTGAAGATGTAGTTAAGTTTCCAAAAGTAGTATCGATGACATCCATATCCCTGTAAATGCAAATGATTTATTTATTTAAATTTGTCCATCCCATTTTCCCGTTATACAAGCTGCATAATACACGGCTCTCATAGCATAAATATTTAGGTTTTTCTCGTAAGTCGCTCACGTAAGAGAGTTATGGCAAAATTATCAATGTAAACGATACCCATTGGTAATTTTGCCATAACTCTCTTATGTGAGCAACTTACGGGAAAAAAAACTTTACGTACGTAAAGGTAACCTTAGGAAGGTTCAGTAGTAAGAGTGACAGGAAAGCGATATTTCGACTTACCTAGATGTCGAACGTGGTGCAACATGAATCTGTCGTTTGATACTAATAATCGGTTTTTTTCGTCTAGCAGATAAAAACAAACGCGCTTTGTTTCCATTTCTTTTACCCATTATTTATCTGTAAGAAAAAATTTTTTGAGTTGAAGGTAGGTAATATAGTAGTCGATTTTATGTAACTCAATTTCTAAATACACATATCTTATGCTACGTATATATTTGCGAATAGTGGCGTGCACAGAATTTGAAAAATGAAATTTCGGAAAAAAAATAATTTTCAGCTTCGACAACATCATTAATGTCGTATTTTCAATCTTAGGATTCTAGCCCACTGAAAAATCAGTGCACGCCACTCTTTGCGGACAGAGACGCGAGCCGAACCACGAATTATGGTAAAGGTACGAAGCAACCGCAAGCGGCGCAGCGTTTCGGGCAGTTTGCTTTTGCTTCGTTCCTTTCCCATAATCCGTTGTTCGGCTGGCGTGTGTATACGCAGCCTAAGACGTAGAATAATATTTATTATAGGTTACTAGATATGTTAACAAATGTACCGACTTGCACTAATGCACTTTATGCATACAGTCAAAACTGATGAATTTACGTTATTCAGGGAGAGCCAAAAAACAACAACATTTTTAGCGATATTTATATGTTTAATTAAAAAAGGAAATTGTGTTGTAATATTGAGTTTTTATGAATGAATAGTTTATGTTTATAATAATAGTTTATGAATAATTTATGAATAGTTTAGTAGGTATCTACTCACCATATGTCCTATATGTGTAAATCGTGAGAAATGACCAAACAGATTTCAATATTCAAGGGGGTTTCAGGGTCAAAATTCGAAGGTCTGTATTTGACGTAGAATAGTTTCCAGTAAAAAGGCTAGTCAAAAACAGTAGAGTGATGCAGCCAGCGAAAAATAAAAACACTATACAATCACAAAGTACGTGATGTACCTACTGCGCCTATGCTGCCGTTTTATAAAAAAAGATGGTATGAATCTCCCGATATTACTAAACCAAAACAGCGTGCATCTTACTTTACTAATAGTAACAAGATGAATGAACTATGAGCGCAGAAGATATCTATTATATAGGAATACGCACGCTCAAGTCGCGACGCGTATTGACTTATCTGTTGCAGCAGGCAGCAACCTGTATACACGCACCCACAAGTCTCATTGACTTGTGCGTGTGCAGAAGATGAGCTCGGAGCAGGCAGTCACATGTATTTGTAGTAAGTAATAATAATAATAAAGTTAAGTACAATACAATATTAAATAATGTAGACCTCGCTATTTTA
Organism: Limnephilus rhombicus; assembly: GCA_929108145.2. Taxonomy (NCBI): domain Eukaryota; kingdom Metazoa; phylum Arthropoda; class Insecta; order Trichoptera; family Limnephilidae; genus Limnephilus; species Limnephilus rhombicus. Next base: position 42,147,268 of record OV815278.1, read on the forward strand.
TTACGAATATGTACCTAGGCACCTACTTAATTTTTGGAATAAATGAATAACAGTAAATGAAATAATAAGAACGCGAAGTCACTGGCGGGCGCGGCGCGGCGATTCGTGCTTCCAACACCTGCAGCCACGCACACACACGCATTGGGGTTCACCAATACACCGATAGCGCTTTTGCTGTCCCCGCTGAGATGAACGAAATAGAAATAATTTTTACAAATACCTATCGTTAAAATTTCTCGGCGCTCCTGCGCGCTCTTAAGAAAGACGAGGTAGAGACACAATGTTTGAGAACTTATTTAATTGGACCAATTTTCATTACAGTGGCAGCACCAAGCTACTCACATCATTGTTGAAAATAGTTCTTCACATTCAAGTATGACACTTCCTTCTGCCATTACAAGCTGGACAAGGTATACATTTGTGCCGGTGTCCTATTGAATTTGTATTTGTGGAGGCTCCACTTATCCCATTCACATCGGTCCTTCGAGCCGGATACTATCAAGTGAAAATAACGTACCTGACTTCATTTAAAAAAAATGTTAATTTAATATTTGAATTAGATTTTTTTGTTAATTTTGATTTAACGCATAATAAACTGTTTTTTTTTTTAAATAATTTTCATGGGTGACTTAGCAGGGGTGCCTGGGTTCATGGGGTGAGGTTTGTCAGGGTCTTGGCGGCGGATGGGTCTTTCCACCAGCTGCATGGCAAGCCGGATCGAGTGAGAGTGGTTGAGGGAGTCCCTTTGATGTTTCCAGCCATACTCTCTCGGAACATCGCCTTGCTGCACCTGCAGGAGAGATAGATTCATACGTCCGTCACTCCTGGATACACTGAACCCAGATTCCTACCCACCCCTCATACCTATTTCCTTCCCAGAACTTTCTTTAAAAAAAACCCTCCACACAGCATCCCCTAAGATTACATAGGCCCGGAGGCGAATTATTTTCCTCAGGGCCTCCTGTGTGGAGCTAATGCAAAAAATATATATGTGTACATAATTGGTATATAAATGGTAATGTTTATTTGGTATATAATTGGTAAGTGTAGTGAACGTATGTCTTGCAGTATGAAAGAGACATGCGTGTATGAGTGAGACAGCATGCGGAACGTATAAAAGGCGTGAATGTTGTCCATTCATCCTCTCTTGTTATCAGCTTCCTAAGAAGAACCTTGTACAGTATTCTCGGATTAAATACACATAGTCTACCCACGTCTATTATTGACATACACACCATACTGAGATCATCATATCTGAGGACTCTGGATCCATCATAAAGGAGTCCAGAGGTAATGGGATAACCGGCCACGGTTATCACAGTAAGTACAAGTATATATATCAAGGCTCAGCTGAAAAACCAGCTTTTGGTATATTTTTTCGAGAAAATGAACGTTGCCTACTTTGATAACTCTGAAACAAAGAAAAAATGAAATTTAAAAAGCAGCTATGAATAATAACGATGTGGTGGCTGTTAAGGGGGAGGGGGGGGGGGGGTTATTCGGGATGCACAACAGACAACATAATTTCATTCATATATTCAACTGGAATCTTTTTTAATAATGGAGACTCATATTATTTTTCAGCGCTCCAAGTCAAAAAGTAAATTCAGTTTGTTAAGCTTTTGGGATTTCGGTTAGTTGCACATCTTTCTATAGAATTTTGATTAAACGTGTTGGCTTTAAGACCCAGAATAATCAAGTTGAATTAGTTTTGCTTTTTAGATCTGTTTAACAATATTTTCCTTCTTGTTTGAAGTTTGTTTTTTGTTTTCCGCCACGAAAGTAAAACGAGATTAATTTTCTTTTTAAAATGCAGACTCCCTTTCTTAAATTATTTATAAAACTCGTTTCTAATGCCTTTTATATGAACACAGTTTAAAAATACAGTTCAGTAATGTGGCTTAATAAAAAATTATGAGCAGTAAGTACTTTCCAATAAATGTAGAATGTGTGCAATTTGAGATACGGAACGATTTAATGAACAACACCCCTGCCATAGGTCACCCAAAGTGGTTCGTTACGTTTGGTGACTTAGTAAGGGTGCTCGGGTTTATGGGGTGAGGTTTGTGTACGCCTTGGCGGCGGGTGCATTTGCCTATCCACTGCGTGGCTGGCCGGATCGGAAGGGATTTGTTAAGGAGATCTTTTGAACTCTCCAGCCTGAATCCCTCGACCCATCGCCATGCCAATGCAGTGGAGGAATGGATTCATACGTCCGTCACTCCTGGACACACTGACCCCCAATTTTTTTCCTTCCCAGATCTTCCTCTGCTTCCCAAAAATACCCCTCCGCGCAGCATCCCTGAAGATGACATAGGCCCCGAGGGAATTATTTTTTCTCAGGGGTGGAAATTTTTATTTTAGTCAACTGAATAATTATTTTATAATCAAAAGGTATATGAAATATCTAGTACAGATATTCTGTTACTTTATTTACTTCTAGTCAAATAACCTTTTTTATTTTACCTTTTATTATATTAACATATACCTAAGGAGAACACGATTGGTTTTTTTACATTATTATTTACTTACAAAAAATGCTAAAGTTAAATCTTTTATTTTAATTTTGCTTTTTATTAAGGTTTTTTTTTTATTTAACGGACTATAATCTTAATAAAAAAATTAAATAGTACAAAAACCAACCAATCTATTGAAAAAGAAAATCGCAACACTAACTCCATCGTACGTTTTCGCCGATTCCGAACGTCACACGGTGATGTGGATAATAAACAATAACTATAGGTGATTTTTACTATAGTGCCGTTTTCACGAGAAAATCACATTATGTTATATAAATTATTGAAGCTCACCAAGTTTTAGATTTTCCGATAATTATGTATATGTCATAGGCCAATCGTAAAATCTGGCAGATCATAATGCGCCTAGCCACATCGTGAACTGCCTGGAGGCAGATCCTGAGACGTATCATGATATGCCCGATTTTACGATTAGCCTGCGACATATAAACCATTATTTTTTATACTTCTTTCACCTTTTAGCAATTTCCAATAACTATTTTTAAATTTTATATTCCCACTGGAGCGATCACGCGAAATAAATAAATTTGCTTCGATTGCTGGAGATTTCCCAGATGGTCATTTTTTAAATTTTACGTCAACATTAAAAAAATCATACCTTCGAATTTTGACATGGTGACATAAAAATTTATTATAGTGCTATATAGCCAATAAAATAACCTGTATTTTACTTTTTATTTCATAGTTGTTGGATTTATGCAAAAAATATTAAAAAATCGTAAAGTTTATAATCGCGCGAATCCTGGGTGTTTTTCACTTGAAACTGCCGTGAGGGATAATTATTCGGGTCAGGTATGTTGTCTGTGGTATACTTGATAATTAAAGGTGCATATCTATGGTAAAAAGGACTTAATTTTATTCGCAAACAGCTGTTCAAAAATTCGGCGGGAAAAAAGTATTTTAAAAATTTATTTTTAACATTGTTCTAAAATAGTCTACGAAGTTCAGATTTGCGACATCTATGGTCATAATAGATAAAGCATTTCAATAGCTTCGTTTTAAAATAAACGGCTGGCCCAGGAAATGTTTTAAATAATTACAATAAATGTTTTATGAATGGTAGGAAAATGTGGTCCATTTTTGGACCGAAATCAATCGCAGAAAAATAAAAGTGGTCCATTTTTCGACCGAAATCGCTCTAGTGGTTATGTTTATGTGTATAAGTACTTTTATGTAAATATATGTGTATGTGTATGTAGGTATATATTGTATATAAATTTGTATGTCCTCATACATATATATATATATATATACATATGAGGATATACAAATTTATAATTATACATATCTATATTTTGAGGAAATCTTTTAAATACTTTCGTCTCTTTTTAATCATCATTTGGATATTCAAGTCCATCTTGTGTAAATTATTATGTTTTCCTTTTTCTTTGTTTCCGTTTCATAACTGACATCGTCTAGTGAGGCAGGTAACTTGTTTGTTCTTGATCATTTTCTTGATCATTTTCTTAAAATTAAATTAAATTATTTTTCCTTTTACTTTAACCTCAAATTGTAATATTCAATTAAATGAAGACACTTTGAGCGAATCTTAAACGAAAATCTGGAAACAGAAAAATCAGAAAATCAGATATTAGAATTAATAATCTATTTATTCATTCACCATTAGTTAGCTATAAGATTTTTTATAAACTTATTCATTAGAACACATTTTATGTAATGTTCAATTCTGAATATTGCAATATATCTTCCACGAATACCCGAAGCCTTTGGTAAACACTGATTAAATCAAGGAACGTCAATACTTATCTGCGACGGCTCTTGCTGTGGTGTTTAAATTCGGTCCATTTACCCTCCGACTCACTCCGCACCCCACAGCATCCCTCCTCCTGAGCCTTATCCTCCACCTCCCCGGAGAGGACGTGTCTGGATAATGGCCTGAAGTATTGGATTTAAGTCGCTGCAGAAATCACAAGATTAGAAGTCTTGAAAGCATTAGAGTAACTGTATTTTTTGATGCAACTCAAGTATTTAAAAAATATATATATTCAATTTTTTAATTACATTTTACTATTTAAATTTGTGTTGTTTCTAAAAAATTGATTATATATTATTGTTAATTAAATGAAGACAATATTAGCGAAACTCAATCGAAAATCTGGAGACAGAAAAATCAGAAAAAGATATTGGCACCTCTGGATCCTCTGCTTACATGACCAATTACAGAGGGTCCTGGATTCGAGTCCCAGAGGTGCCAAAATCTATTTCTGATCTTTCTGTCTCCAGATTTTCGATTGAGTTTCGCTAATATTGTCTTCATTTAATTAAATATTACAATTTGAGGTTTTACTCATAAATTTAAAAAATACAAATAAAAAAATATTATTTTGTTGGATGAGTACCTACCTCAAAAAATTCCTAACAATTCCCATCCATCTGGAGCCAGTCAGACTAAGGCACCCCTAATTGGGGTATATTATGAGCTTGAAGGTAGTGAGAAAGGGAAGGAAATTGGGAAGAGGAAGGTGGGGTTTAGTGGCTATTCATATCTGATCGCCTGACATTTTAAGATACGTTTAGATTCTAAATTGTGGTCATAGAGCGGGTCGCAAATATCTTCATAATATATATATAACATAAATGAAATGTGCATCTAAAAAGTGCCCTGATGTGGGTTTGTTTATTTCGACATTTTTGAAATTTTCTATAACAGGAGGAAGGTCATTGTCCACATGAGATTTCGAAAAACCACCCTACCCCTTTTCCATTCTTTAGAGCAGAATTTTGATATTTGATGACATTTTGCACATTTTTAACGTTCAAAATAAGAGAAAAATTAATTGCATACATCTCATTTTTAAAAAAAGTCGAGTGCAATTAACACGCGGTAGAAGGGAAACTTTACCAAAACAATCTCTACCAATGAAGAACCAAGGAGCCTTGAAAAGTGAGGTCATGATCAAAGCGGCCAATGAGCGTAGACCTAGCATTATTTCCATTTTATATCTCAACGCATAGGAGCCTTAATCGAAGTTTGATGCTTCGCAGGTGCTATGAGCATCATTTCCGTTTCATCCGAATTTCACATCACAATGGGGCTATAGAAGTTTCACTTCAAAATTCTGCTTAAAGCCCGGGCAACGCCGGGGACTTCAACTGGAATTAATATTATTTTAAATTAATAAGTCACGTAACCACGAAGGCCGTATTAACAATGTAATATTAATATGGGCTAAGCAATGCTTTAGCCATTTAAAGCATTCTATATCGAAATTGGTTTTTAATATTGAGGCAATTTTGAGCATGCCCTCTATTCTAAAACAATGTAGATATGAAACGAACTTAATCTTCATTTAATTGATTAAGTCTATTAGTAAATTAATTATATTGAAACCTTGTCACGAAGGCCATCATGCCGACCTTATTCGATAAAATAAACCCAAATTTAAGTCGACCTCTTTTTTTAAAAAGGCCAATACAATGTAAGCATTGAAGCACTTTCCTTCGAAAATAATGAAATATCATCAGAGATCTTCATTATTTATTCAAATAAGAAAAATATCAAAACCCCATGGAAGGTCTTCGATCGTTATGTATTCATGGAAATATGACGCATGTCTAAAATATTTGGTTTAAATAAACTATTGAGCTTTTAGTATTATTATTTGTTTATGCTTGTATTGAGTAACGCTAACATTCTGTATTCAGCGATAAAGTCGAAAGTAAAAACGGTCTCGAAAGATTTACGTTTTGTCTATTCAAAGAAATGTTTTTATTTTTATTTTGTGTTCTGATGGAATGGAATTCCGTGCCTGTTTCTTTGTACCTTATTTATAATATTGTAATCAAAATTCTTATTTTTTTTTATTTATATACTTTATTTTATGCTCAGAGGGCTTTTACATAATTAAAAAAGGCAGTACATCTTTAACATAGTAAGAAATAATATAAATAAAGTTGCTCCAGACGATTTAATCTTGTGCGGTAATCACATAAAAAATATTTTTGGGGTATCATGCCGTGTTGAGCTACCTCCTTCTTTAGCCAACGTTTCGGACAGCAGCTAAAGAAGGTGGTAGCCCAATACGGCATAATAACTACTCCAAAAATATCAATTTATTACCGCGAAAATCTCAACACATCTGGAGGTAATAGATACATAGATCGTACGAAAACGTGGTGTTTTATAAAGGTGAACCTCGAATCTTTGGTGCAAGTAGATGTATTTGTGCACTTAGGAAGTACGAGTATGTTCACGGGGACGGAAAGGCTGTTAAGGACGTTGATGGAAAAAGGGTGAAGGCTGGTAGTGCGTTTAATGGACGGCTGAATGCACTCCAAGGCAAAATCGAAGTGAGCGGGGCTAGTGATCCACAATGTAGTTATATTACCAGCCTTGATTAGTAGCAGTGAGGCATAGAACAAGCAAGCACATTGTTATGATAAAATATTTGTCAATATATCTCGAAGTTTATTTTATCATAGATTTAGGCAAGCAGGTACCTCATTTCAAGAGGTGATTAAATAATGTTAAATAAAATTCAACATAAATTTATTTTTTTTAAATTTTGGAAGTAACATCATTCATTTTTTCTTTTTTGAATAGGATATAAAAATCGAATATTTTGTTTAGAGCCCACTTCTGAGTAATCTATCTAAGGTGGTAGATGGGTTTACTGACAAGTCGGACGTGATTCTTATTCATTACGTAAATAATTATATAAAGTAATACGATTATTATTTTATCCGAACTGGATCATAATTAACTAGGCCGCGACTAATGTAATCGTGGTGCCAATAAGTGTTATAAATACACATCTCTGTCTTCGTAATTTTCACCAAAAATAACTGATGGTTAATTTTGAATTTACTTGCCAAGTAACAAGCAATTTATTTTAAAACATGGAAGTTTAATAAACACAAGGAATTTAGTCTTTCAAACAACGAAGGAATAATTATTCTCGCCTGGTAATACAAGACTTTCATGGCTGGAGTTTGATTTTGGGAGCAAATACTGTTTTCGGCTGAAATCAGTTCCAGGTATTTTGTCTGACCATACTTCAGGAGAAAAACCAGAAGCTCAAGATCGTAATTTAGATAGTTGGTTAGAAACATCTATTTTTTGGTCGATTCAAGGAAGGTGAGTCTAAGCTCTGTTATAATGTTTATTTGTCCCAGTTTATTTTATTATGTGATAATAAATCTTTTAATTCATATTTCTTAATAATACTGTCTATTTTATTTTAAAAAATCCTTCTAATTTAATCGTATAGTTTGCATACCAAAGGCCCTGAGAGAGGATTATTGCTTTACTAACTGCTAGCCTGGTTAATCAACCAGTGGCGCCCTTTTTAAAAATAAAGCTGGCAGATGTTTTTTTTACCCTTTAACAACAAACCCTTTAACATTTTATTATATTGGTCTATTCAATAATTATGTATTATGTACAATTTGCATTGAAATTATGTCTATTATTCCGGCAACAAATTGAATGATGTAGATGTTTTTTTCACTATGACAACATAAGGAAGAAAGTTGTTCGAAAGCAGTGAAAAGAAGATATTTTTGTTTGGTGCGAAATACCGCACAAGAATCCCAACTGCTCCTAACCGCCAGTGAGCCTATGACATTCCCAATTGCGATATTTTCTGATTCTGAAGGTAGTGGGGAAGGGAAGAAGATGAGGAATAGAAAGTTCCTGGATTTTCAAATCTGTTTACCAAACACAGCTAAAGTCATTTCAAGCAACGTTTCATTTCTGAATGGTGGTCTTACATCAGGGCGTTTGTGAGAATATCTTCCACTCTGGAACGTGCCGCAAATATACCTTATATTATTTTAAATGATTAAATTGTGAAATAACACAAACCAATAAAATAAAATTTATCTTCGCACGCCGGTATTTAAGAACGTTACCTTCGAATTGCTAGCTGAGAGCCTTATCCCTCGACAACGGAGGATGTCACAACGAGGCGTATTATATGTTGCAAAACTACAAATGACCATGCGTTGTATAATCGAGGCTTAGGCGATTTTACGACGAAAGGGGAAAACGGTCGGTTAAATATCGATCCCTTAAGTCTGATGAAAAAAGAAGTAGGGGACATCCTCACGGCCGAGTGCTACTTAAATGGGACTCTTTCAGAAGTTAGAATAACGGATTATTATGTTCGAGTGGACGAAGCAAATAGTTGAGATTTTTGTGGCAATCTGTTGTAATGGGTCGATAGTAATTTAGATTTTTTTTCACAAAGCCGATCTTTAGATATATGTAGCACTTAAATCTTCTATATAGTATACATAAAAATGAATCCCTGTTTCCCTTGGTGACGACATAACTTCAGAACGACTTTACCTATTTCATTCACCTTTTTTTTAAATTTATCTAATTTTAGCTCGCGCGTTTGGTGAAATTGAATTTAGCAGGCAGCTGTTTTTTTTTGTAACCAAAGAATTGTCTATGGATTTTTTAAATTATAGATATTTTAAATAGGCACCTGCGTTAGGTACCAAATTTGATTGATTGTTCAAAAATGAATATTTGTAATACACCAAAAATTAAATTTTTAATAATTTTTTTTTAATAGGTGGCACGCGAGCTGTTTGAAAACTGAATGTATTGGGAATGAATATATGGAACGCGGGAGGGGGGTTTACGGGAAGGGAACGGGGAAGGACATGTAGGGAGCAACAATTTATATTTTTGAATATGGCCGTGCAACACATGCCGGGAACCAGCAAGTAATCAAAATATAATTGGAAAAAACAGCTTTCTATTTTGCCTTTGCCACTGTGCTATAATTGGATATTTTCATGCGGTTTTAAAGGTTCCGGTGGAATGAAATATTTGAGAGCCGAATTCCGAATATTCAATATCAGTATTTCATCCAATGACTAAATAAATTTTCACCACATCGATTCGTGTTTACGAGTATTTATTTTAGGCAAAAATATTATTGTGTCCCGGCTACGTAAATATTTGAATGAAGGCCAACTGATACTTAAACTTCTGCGTAAATAATTTATCATAAAACATAAAGAAGTATTTTCAAACATTTCAACAGAAGTGTAAATAAAAACTGAATTCTTTTATTTTTATGTCAGCAATGAAAATTTTTAATTAAGTTTGTTTGTAGATGGGATCCATACATTATTTCAGAAGGTTATGTAAGCAAAATATTTGATTTGGAAAACATCACGTTTTAAGGTTCTAAAATAAATGTTAGGAAGGGTTTGGAAAAGGGTTTATTTTTTATGATTTTTCGATGAGCTTATCCGAGATAGCTTTTTTAAAATATCCTCTCCATTTCATTGGAATGAATTACTAATCGAAAGAAAATTTCCAACTATATCGGCAAACGATGTGCCTACTCTTGAAGTTACACGGGCATGTATGTGTCTAGCACGGTTAACGAAAATCCACAAATTACGTAACCATCAAAGCAATGAGTAAAGAAATTTTTTTTTAAAGTTTGTTTATTGTGCATACTTTTTTAAAATGTGAATTCAGCTTAAGGCTCCGCAACCGGGCTCGAAAAGAAGAAGATGGAGAGATACGAAATTACGAATGTTAGAGGAGAGCGTTTACATTTACAGCGACAAAATCGATGCGAAAATTGCGAAAATGTTTAATAAAACACGACTCGTTTAAAATAGAGCAAAAATCTCGTGGGGGCTGTGTCAAGTACAATAGAAACATTGTGAATTTTTTCACTCATATAACTTTAAATAACCGAAACAGATTGAAAAAATAATTTTCTGAGCATACTTTGAGATTTTTTTCTATCGAAGGAATTTCATATAATTATTATTTCTTATGTACACTTAATATTTTGTGACATGTAATATGTATTTATGGTATATTTATACCTTTAATAAATGAATAATTTGCGTTTCGGCGTGGGGAATGTACAGATATTATGTTCGAAAATAAAATACTTATATTTTTTTAAGAGCTTAAAAATTTCAAATATTTAAAGGACCCTTAATAGTCCCAACTGCTGACGTCTTGAGCCAGTGTGAGTCTATGGCATCCCCGATTGGGGTATGTTGTATGAAGGTGGAGGGGAGGGGAAAGATGTGGGTAAGAGGAATGTGGCTATTCAGATCTGGCCACCTAACACGGTTAAAGCCATTTCAAGCCACATTTCAATTCTAAATGGTGGTCTAACACCCGGGCGATACTTATTAGAATCTTCCGTTCTGGAACATTCCGAAAATATTCTGTATATTATTTTTTATTAAATAATTGTGAAAATAACGAGTTAATCACGTCGCGATTTGAAACCGCGACACTCGGAATCCCAGCTGAAAGCCTTACCCCTAGACCAAGGAAGCCGTCTTTTTTAATCATTACGTGCATGCTTAGCTATACATGAAAGCTGTTCAGCTTTCAGAAACTGGGAATATAATAGTAGGTACTGTTTTTTAACATTGCGTTATGTTTAAGTGGCTTTAAACACATTTCCTAAGTAATTAATTAAACTCAGTTATGACTACCTTATTAGGTAACCCCATTTAAGTTTTCTTAGTGATTGGTTCCTAATGGAATATGTTGTTAAATCTAATTATGTATTTTTTCACTTATAAAATTTAGCAGGAGTCAAGTACTGCATCTATTATATATTCACTTAACCTATTGGTTTGTTTGAAAAAAAAACTAACAACTAAACATAAAACTAACCGTATGTTTATTGTTGAACGTGTAATTTCACATTTCATTTTACTATTAAAATTATTTCAAAAATGGATATTGTCTTATCCAAAAACAAAACATTTTATTTATAATAACTTACGTCACGAATGTATTAGGTATCAATGTAAATATAGCTTATTCTATTGGAAGTGAGCAAACCGCATATTATTATATTGAATCTGAGAGCAACCATTAATTTTTTAGACGGATTGTAAGTGTTTTTTATTATCTGTCAGATAAATCAACAGCATTAAAAAATATCTTAATCACAATCGAAACTGCAGTGAAAAAAATTACGACTTAAAAAAAAATGATGTATATTTTTTGATATTTATTCATTTATATTATACGCCTACACGGATTTTACAAACATGTGGCGTACATAATAATTTTGAGAACCTTAAACATGAAGTAAAATATGCTATTTAAATTGTGTAGCCTTCTTATAACTATGTTCCGTGAAGTTGAACACATCTATTATTTCTGCGAAATTATTGTTAACTGTATGCAATTTAGGTACAAGCGAGTATCTAAGTGACTCAGTCCTGATATTATTATGTTAAATCCATAAGACCCGGCACTACCGATTCATAACATATTTTACATAAATAGTTTATATTTTTATTTTCTTAAAAAATTATATGTTATTTTTGAAAATAATATCTACACATTTGTTGAGCCGGAATGGTAATTAAACAAAATTGTAACAATTATTACAAGCAATAATTGTCAGCCTGAAACACTCATTTACATTGAAAAATCTTCCGAGGAAAGATACTTGCCGCCAACGGGACTTGAACCCGTGTCCTTCCGATTGCCGGTCGAATGCTCTGACCACTGAGCTATGGGGGCTTATCAAATACCCGCCAAATAATTCAATATATACTACTGTTTCATTCAACAATTACTGCTTGTTTTATTTTTTCCACCTGAAAACAACCAACTTTATTTTTGCGAGGAAGACATTGTTAGTGTTAAATCCCTCGCTAGGTGGCGTCGAGACAAATTATGTCTGCATTTATTGGGGAAATACTTAAACTTGTTAAATATTAATTATTATTTTTTTAATTTATAAACTAACGTTTAGACAAGATTTTTATGCATAGCACAAAGGGTAACAATTATTACAAGCAATAATTGTCAGCCTGAAACACTCATTTACATTGAAAAATCTTCCGAGAAAAGATACTTGCCCCCAACGGGACTTGAACCCGTGTCCTTCCGATTGCCGGTCGAATGCTCTGACCACTGAGCTATGGGGGCTTATCAAATACCCGCCAAATAATTCAATATATACTAGTGTTTCATTCATCAATTACTGCTTGTTATATTTTTTCCACCTGAAAACAACCAACTTTATTTTTGCGAGGAAGACATTGTTAGTGTTAAATCCCTCGCTAGGTGGCGTCGAGACAAATTATGTCTGCATTTATTGGGGAAATACTTAAACTTGTTAAATATTAATTATTATTTTTTTAATTTATAAACTAACGTTTAGACAAGATTTTTATGCATAGCACAAAGGGTAACAATTATTACAAGCAATAATTGTCAGCCTGAAACACTCATTTACATTGAAAAATCTTCCGAGAAAAGATACTTGCCGCCAACGGGACTTGAACCCGTGTCCTTCCGATTGCCGGTCGAATGCTCTGACCACTGAGCTATGGGGGCTTATCAAATACCCGCCAAATAATTCAATATATACTAGTGTTTCATTCATCAATTACTGCTTGTTATATTTTTTCCACCTGAAAACAACCAACTTTATTTTTGCGAGGAAGACATTGTTAGTGTTAAATCCCTCGCTAGGTGGCGTCGAGACAAATTATGTCTGCATTTATTGGGGAAATACTTAAACTTGTTAAATAAAAATACTAGTGTTGTTTTCAGGTGATTGTTGAATGAAACACTAGTATATATTGAATTATTTGGCCGGTATTTGATAAGCCCCCATAGCTCAGTGGTCAGAGCATTCGACCGGCAATCGGAAGGACACGGGTTCAAGTCCCGTTGGCGGCAAGTATCTTTTCTCGGAAGATTTTTCAATGTAAATGAGTGTTTCAGGCTGACAATTATTGCTTGTAATAATTGTTACCCTTTGTGCTATGCATAAAAATCTTGTCTAAACGTTAGTTTATAAATTAAAAAAATAATAATTAATATTTAACAAGTTTAAGTATTCTCCCAATAAATGCAGACATAATTTGTCTCGACGCCACCTAGCGAGGGATTTAACACTAACAATGTCTTCCTCGCAAAAATAAAGTTGGTTGTTTTCAGGTGGAAAAAATATAACAAGCAGTAATTGTTGAATGAAACACTAGTATATATTGAATTATTTGGCGGGTATTTGATAAGCCCCCATAGCTCAGTGGTCAGAGCATTCGACCGGCAATCGGAAGGACACGGGTTCAAGTCCCGTTGGCGGCAGGTATCTTTTCTCGGAAGATTTTTCAATGTAAATGAGTGTTTCAGGCTGACAATTATTGCTTGTAATAATTGTTACCCTTTGTGCTATGCATAAAAATCTTGTCTAAACGTTAGTTTATAAATTAAAAAAATAATAATAAACAAAATTGTTGTTTATTTATTATGTTGTGTTATTATTTAACGTGTTATGTTCTTTAAATGCTACTTAAGAAATTTTATGAGAGATTTTTGCTCTATTTTAAATAAGTCATGTTTTATTAAATATTTTCACAATTTTCTCTTAATTATTATCATTTTTTAATATTAGAGCACTCCCTCTATCGTTCGTATTTACACATCTCCCTTTCAAACAACCGTCTTCTTCTTCCTTTTGAACGCTTACTACGGAACCTTAAGCCTTTAATAATCTATGTGCTCTGATGTAAATCTGCTTAAAACCCATGTTTCTGTATGTCACGATGATAAATTCTATGGCCAAAACGTCTGGAAGTCAGTTTAGCCCCCGTTACGGGCCCAAAGGAAATACGGCTCTAATGCCAGCAGCAAATGTTTAAACTTCGTAAATATTCCATCCAATTACCCTTCCCTTCCCAATTCTCGAGAAAAACTAAATAAAAGATCGGGAACTTCCTTTTTGAATTTCTCCCAAAGATAAGGAGAACGGCGTGACTTGAATTGGTAAATCGGATTCTCTCAAATCCTATGTATTTGTATTTATCTCTGTTAATATGGCTTCAAGGGTATAATACTGCGCAATGGGCGAAACTGTACTGATCGTAGGATTTTTGCTTTCAAAGTCATTTTATTATACTAAGATCTTTAGAAATTACGTACTTACACATCAATCTGTTTGATCGTGTTACTTTACTTTACCTCTGGTCTGGAGCCCCAAAATATCTGGAAAAAACCCCTTGACTCTGTGCAGAAATGAGCGATCCATTTGATAGTTTCTCCTATCTTAAAAAAACGGATTACAATCTTTAGACAACAGACAATGTTGTTGTTCTACCGGTATTTCCGTGGAAGATACAGCGATCTACTAGCGCCATTGATCCCGTTGTCATGGCACAGTCGGGAAACACCACAAACGCGCGCCCACCATTTTCTTGTGTTCAACAGCGGTTGTGGAATGATTTGACAGCCTCTGTATTTTCTCCCTCCTACAACATGGGTTTTTTTTTTTACATTAGCTCCACACAGGAGGTACCGAGGAAAACAATTTCTCTAGGGGCCTATGTCATCTTTGAGGATGCTGTGTGGAGGGTTTTTTTTAAAGGAACGGAAGGAGAAGAAGATATGGGAAGGAAAAAGGTATGAGGAGTGGGTAGGAATCTGGGAGTCCGTGTGGCCAAGAGTGACGGACGTATGAATCTATTCCTCACACTGCGGTGCAAGGCGAAGGGTCAGGAGAATCCGGCTGGATAGGTCAAAAGGCCTCCCTCAATCAGTCTCCTCCGATCCAGCCCGCCACGCAGTGGTTGGGCAAACGTATCCGCCACCAAGACCTAGACAAATCTCATCCCATGAACCCGGGCACCCCTGCTAAATCACCAAGTTTCTTCTAGACCCGGATTCACTCCTTTCTTTCCACATAAAGCCACCCTTACATCATCTCCACAGATGACATAAATCCTTAAGGGAAATTATTTTCTTAGGGAGCTCCTATTTGGAGTTAATGTAAAAAAAACTATTTTCCACATGCATTTGAAAATTTAATAACATTTGTAAATAAATGCACAAAGTACCTACTATGTTTTTTTTTATTACCCCACGCAGGAGGCTCTGAGAAATATGATTTTCCTCAGTCATCTTTTGGGATGCTTTGAGGATCTTTTTAAAGAAAGGGTGGAGACGAAGTTCTGGGCAGGAAAACGGCATGATCTTTGGGTAGGAATTCAGAGGTCAGTGTGTCCAGGAATCCCTACCGCTGAGGTGCAACATGATGGGTCGAGAGAGACCAGCTTGAGAAGTCAAAGGGTCTCTTCAAACCGGCCTCTCCAGATCTGTCCCTTCACGCAGCTGACCTCCAGACAGGAGCTTCCGCCGCAAGACCTGAACACACGTCACCTGATGAACTCGGGCACTCACTTCTTTATCACCTTTGTGTTTTAAACTTGATGAAACTAAAAATAGCGACACTAAAAAGAGACAAATACATACATCTATAGGACATAGCGTGCGAGTGAATGATATAGTATAATCGGACTCCTCTTTGTGCGGTGCTTCGTAGCCTCTCCACTCTTGTCTACTTTAGGTTTCTGAAGGTTTACTTCTACCGTGTATGAATTGCACACTCTGTATTTTTTATAAAATGTCTGTTTCACGATTCATGCTGGCTCTTACCAATGTTTCCGTTTATATAAAGAATCTTATACTTTTAAAAGTTTTACCGCTCATCACAAATTTAATTATTTTTCGAAACACTAATTCAGTTCTATAAATTAATTTTATACAAATACTAGCTGGTCCCGGCCTGCGTTGCTATGCCATTTAATAAAGAAATTGTTTCTCCCTGAGTGTCCTTTCCCATTCGTCCCGTTCCCCTTCCGCCTCCCCTTCTTCTCCTGCGACATCTTCCCCTCTCGCGTTCCCACTCCGTCACCTCCAACTTCCCTCTCTCCACTCCACGCCCCTTCCCTTCCCCCGTAACGCGAACCCCCTCCCGAGTTCCCCTCCCCCCTCACACCTCCCCTTCCCTTCCCGCGTTCTCCTTCCACCTTCCCCGCCTTCCCTCTTCCCTTTCCAGCTCCCTCATCCCGCCAACCCTCCTCCTGCGTCCCATATGGTCCCGGCATGCATTGCTATGCCATTTAATAAAGAAATTGTTTCTCCCTGAGTGTCTTTTCCCATTCGTCCCGTTCCCCTTCCGCCTCCCCTTCTTCTCCTGCGTCCTCTTCCCCTCTCGCGTTCCCACTCCGTCACCTCCACCTTCCCTCTCCCCACTCCACTCCTCCCACCCTTCCCCGTCCCGCGAACCCCCCTCCCGAGTTCCCCCCCCCCCCCTCCCCCCTCCTGCGTTTCCCTATCACCTTCCCCGCCTTCCCTCTTCCCTTTCCCGCTCCCTCGTCCCGCCAACCCTCCACCCGCGTTCCTTATATTCAATCCCAGTACATTCAGTTTTTAAACAGCCCGCGTGCCACCTTTTACAATTTTTATTCAAATTTCCATTTTTCATGTATATTAAATTTGGTACCTAACATAGGTACCTATTTAAAATATCTGAAATTCTTGATTCGATTCAAAATATTAGGGGAGTACCTACTTTAAATAAATTTTTCAACTTTTCAAAAATAGAATCCTGATTGAACAATCATTCATTGTTTTGAAAAATGTCATTCTCTAACACGCGAACTGTCAAACGTGCGATGTTTTCTGCTATTATCTAATTTTTTGCGCAATTTTCTTAATTTTTCTCTCCGTAAGAACCATCCTCGCACTTCAAGGAATATTCTAAAAAAAGAATTAGCGAAATCGGTTCAGCCGATCTCGAGATTTGCGCTTACCAACACATTTAGCGATTCATTTTTATATTAAAGATATGTTTCATATTTTTATATTCAGCCTTCAAGACTTAATTTCATTTCATACCGTTGCCCTCATATTTAAAATCAATATCAAGTACGTTGGAATTGAAAACAGAATTCATGTTATGAATTAATCATGATACCATTTTCATATATTGTAAATCCGAATCTCATAATAAATTCATCATCATTTCAAAATATAACGCAAATTCCTTATTATCTTCCGGTTGGGGGGAAATTGAAAAAGTCTCAACCATCAGCGGAAGTTGAAAAGTTCTGAGCCCTCGGGATGTATAAAACGTTTATTCCACTTATCCTGAAAAATCAACTCAATCCTGGAATATCAATAAAATAATATTATGAATGATGAATGTTTTCAATGGATGAATTATACTTTTTATTGAAGCCAATATCGGAAACTTTTCCCAATATTTCATTATTGCGTAGGTACCTACCAAATGAAAGTATTTGTTTAGTATCATTCCGGTTTTTCGATCCCATTGTTCAAAATATTTTAACGTGTGGTCCCAAGATTCCTAGAAAATGTATTTAACATTTTCTACGAACCTTGGTACAGCCCTTATATAAATATACTAGGCCTGTTTTTAACCTATGAACATTTTAGGGAAGACTTTTATTCACTGAAAGATATGAATTTTTATTTAAAGGTAAAGAAGGATTCAAAATATTAAAATATTCAAAGGTTCAAAGATTTTAAATATTCACCATTAAATAACCAAAAATGTATTTGACTTCTTCTTCAATGGCGCTACAGCCCATTTCGAGCCTTGGCCTCTTTCAACATCTAGCCTAGGTCTGCCCGCCTTTCTACGTTTGTCTCCCCGGTGACCTGTTAGGACCTTCTTTGGTACTCGTGTGCTTGGCATTCGGTGCACATGTCCAGCCCATCTTAGTCTTTGGGGCCATTGGTTAACCTAGTATTTTTAAACAAATGGTTAGCCAATGATTAGCCTAGTATTTGACTATTCAACCATATTTATAGAGGCTCTTGGTTTATGTGTACTATTTTTACGATTGGAAGAGTAGTATGTACCTACCAGGGGTCCTAGCATGGTCGGTCGATATAGGTTTTATCGAAAATGTCGGTAACTTGACATCGCTCCCAAGCACGACTGCAGGCCGCTAACGAACAAACAACAGTTCACATCGACTAAGGGTTCCTAATTTAGATGACATAAACTGTTATTTCTTCGTTAGCGTCCTGCAGTCGTGCTCGGGAGCGATTTCAAGTTACCGACATTTTCGATAAAACCTATATCGATCGACCATGCTGGGACCCCTGGAGAAGTAGTGTGTACCTACCGAGAGCTAACTGCGAAGAAATCAATATTATTGTTAGCAAAATAAACAATTCAAAGTCACCAGGGATTGACAACATTCGAATGTTTGACATTAAGAAACAAATTAATATTTTAGGACCGGTTATAACTCATTTCATCAATATAAACAAATAAGTGGAAGTAGGTACAAAAGTGTTTTAATTTCAAATTCTAATACAATGGAATTCCACCACGAATATTAACAGTTCAAAAACTAGACTCAATATAAACTTAGTAGGTACAAGCAGTGATACCAGATGATCTTAAAAGGTAGCATCACTAGACCAACATACAAAGTCGGCGTACATACATATTTACAAAATTATAGGCCAATTTGCTTATAGCCAGCCCCAGATAAAATACTTGAAAATACATTTCAATAAAAATTATAAGATATATAATATAGAATCCTTCTCTATGTTATATCCAAACCAGAATGGATTTCAAAAGAAAAAAAGTACCGAAATGCTACTTCAGGAATTTTCAAATCACATGACGAAAAAACAAAGGCTACCGTCTAACTGTGCCAGTGTCATTTCATTCCTCTTTACAAAATTAATAATTTTATATAGATAATAGTTTTAAAATAGTATTGTAAATTAGTGTAATATAGTTTTTACTTGTATATTTGTTTTCACTGTAAGTATTTGTGTTATATAATTGGTTCTTCGGAGCAGTTAAGGTAAGATTTTTTTTTTTGATTTGTGTGCTGTAGATTTATTCGAAAATGGATAAAGAAAAACCACCTGATCCCCCAGATGATGGTTTGCTATCTGAATCCTCGGGTGTTACAAAAAAAATAATCGCGGCTAATATTCCGGAGGCTTCGGACTTCGTAACGATTACGTCAAAAAAAAGAAAAATTGCTAAACCAGCAGATAATAGAAATGCAACAGATTTTGAACAAATACATCGAAAAACACCCTCCACGCAAAACGACTCCCTTCCAAATAATTCTGTTTTACAGGATGTAATTCCGTCCACTTCTTCCTCGATTTCAAGTCTAAGTCCAGCAAGCCCTTCGATCACACCCGCCCCACTGGTAAACAATACTCCTTCACAAATGTCACGTCTGTATAATAATCTTGATAGACCACCTTACATTACACACGTAACTAAAATTTCAAAGGATGAAAAACAATCAAATTTATACGATGTGGACTTTGGACATTTTATGTTTAAAAATAAAATCCACCCTGTCTGGAATGGAGTAAAATCGGTTGGGCGTAACCGTCTTTCTGTTGAATTCAAGACAGCGGCTGAGGCCAATAGCTTTGTAAAATCTGATGTTGCCAAAAAAAACTCGTACAATGTTTTCATACCTACATATCAGGTTACAAAGTTAGGTGTCACAAAAGGGATCCCACCGCACTGGTCGATAGAGGACATCCTGGAAAACATTACTGTTCCTCAAGGTTTCGGAAAAGTTTTAAAAGCGCGTCGTCTAAATTACAGGTTTAATACGGGAAACTCTGTAGAATGGAGACCCTCCCAATCCGTTGTCCTAACATTTGACAGCAAAGACCTTCCACAAAATGTTACTATGTTTAACGTCTCTCTACCAGTAGAGCTCTATGTGTTCCCAACTGTGCAATGCTACAAGTGCTGCAGATTTGGACACACGAAGAACCTCTGCAGATCAGAACCCCGTTGCTTCAAGTGCAGTTCGTCCCATAGTGGCGATTCCTGTGATAAAACAGAGGAAAATTATAAATGTTTAAACTGCTCCGGTACCCACATGTCCATCAGCAAAACTTGCCCTGAACTGACAAGGCAGCGCAATATTAAACACACAATGGCCGAGAAGAGCATCTCTTATGCGGAAGCATCAAGAATGTTTAACAAATCCATTCCATCTTATTCTGAAGTAACTTCCAAAAATTCTAAAAAATCCACCCCTTCTCAACCTTCTTCTTCTTCATTTAGAAAAACTGTTGAAAGGGTCGTGAAACCTAGAGTTCTAACAAAAAAAAAATAATGCTAATCACGAATCCCTTCTGTGGTTCCCTAATGGACAAATTCCTTCCAGTTCAAATTTCAATTCTTACCTAAAGTCATCTACTAAAGAACAAAATTATAATATAGACCTTAACTCTACACTAATCACCTCATTTTTACATATTTTACAAACTTTAAATAAAAACAACATTCAAATACCGTCCCACGTTGCTAAACAAATTACTAATATTATCAACTCAACTAGAAATGGCTCCTCTGATGAGGATTCTTCAGTGGAATTGTCATAGTCTTAGAAATAAGACTGAAGAATTTTTAAACACATTACACTCAAACTCAATTGCAGTGGCTGCCATCTCGGAGACGTGGCTGGAACCGGATTCTGATTTCAGAGTCAGGGGATACCACTGTCTTCGAGACGACCGTCAAGATGGAAAGGGCGGCTCCGCTCTTTTCATTAAAAAATCATTACCCTTCTCCCCTGTAGATGTAAAACCAATTGGTTGTCCTTTTCAAGTGACGGCCGCAAAAGTTTTTGACACTACAATAATTTCTTTGTATATATCACCATCTAATAAACCTTCTAAATCAATCCTAAAAGCTATGTTTTCCAAGGTCACTACCCCTTCTCTTGTTCTGGGAGATTTCAATGCCCATCACGGATTATGGGGAGCTCACAATTGTGACAGAATGGGCAGAGATATTGTTGATCTACTAGATGAACTAGACTTTTGTATTATCAATGATGGTTCTCCTACTCGTCTTCAGGTGCCTGGTCAGCGACCCAGCATGGTTGATCTTACTATTTGCAATTCCAACATAGCCGCATCCCTGTTATGGAAGGTTTTGGATGACCCTCATGGGAGTGATCATTACCCCATCCTCATTGAATCCTCAAATATTTATCATTCCAACAAAAATGTCAAGTGCAGTAGTCGAAAACCAAGGTTCTTAACTGCCAGAGCCAACTGGAATGACTATTCAAATCATACAAAGTTCTCTGTGCAAAATCTGCCCTCTCCAACTACAGAAAATGTTGCGGAATGTTACGATTTATTTGTGTCTGCAGTCATTACGGCCGCAGAAAAATTTATCCCCATTAAAACGACACGTAACAAAGGGAAACCTCCCCCAGCTCCTTGGTGGGATATTGAATGCTCAGACGCAGTAGATATGAGGAAAAAATATGCGAAAATTTATTCAACAAATATGAATATGGAGAACTTCCTTCAGTATAAACAAATTGAAGCTAAGACCAAACGTCTTCTAAAAAACAAAAAACGTCAAGGCTGGAAAAAATTTTGCACATCATTATCTCCCGAAGTTCCTCTTTCAGTTGTTTGGAATTCAATTCGCAGGTTTAAGGGTTCTCACGTCCCAACGGTGACTCGACCACTCACTTCAGAGTGGGTGAAGGAATTTGCCGATAAACTAGCTCCTCAAACTGCAAGTAATTTTAATGAAACAGAATTCACATACTCATTTAAAACACGGGGTTGGATGGACTCCCACTTCAATTTAACGGAACTTAGGGAGGTCTTAAACGATCTCACAGACTCATCCGCTGGTGTAGATGGAATTCCTTATAGCTTTATTAAAAACTGCGATGTTACCACACTAAACTATTTTCTTTTAATTATAAATCTGATCTTTGACTCCGGCAAAATTCCATCATCCTGGAAAACTCAAATAATTGTTCCCATTCTGAAACCCCAGAAAGACCCTAACTCTGGACTTTCTTACAGACCTATAGCTCTGTCATCTTCCTTAGTTAAAATAGCTGAACATATGATTAAAAGACGTCTAGACTGGTATGCAGAAAATGAGAAAATTCTTCCCAGCTCTCAGTTTGGCTTTCGAAAAAGAAAAAGTACGATCGAAAGTGTGTCCATCCTGACTTCTGATATCCAGTTAGCCCTGGCCGATAATGAATTCCTTGTCGGTGTTTGCCTTGATGTGTGCGGAGCTTTTGACAATGTTTTATTGGATGTTTTATTTAATAAATTATTAAAAATTGGCATCCCTCGTAAGCTTTCCAGTTTTATAATTAACCTCCTTCTTACCAGGAAAATTCAAATCCAGGTGCTGGATTCTCCTCCACTGGAAAGAATAGTAAACAAGGGTTTGCCTCAGGGCTCCGTCCTTAGTCCTATCCTTTTTAATATTTATACCTTTGACCTGCATCGGAGTATGCATCCATCTTGTAAAATACTCCAGTATGCGGATGATCTTTTTATATATATTTCAGGACGAATTATTTCTTTTCTGGAGGATGTGATTAACATTTGCATGAAAAACCTTGACACCTGGTTAAAAAATCACGGCTTAGAAATTTCTCCGTCCAAAAGCAATGTTATCGTCTTTTCCAGAAAACGTGTTACTCCGCGTGTAACAGTCCAAATAAATAATTCAATTCTCCCTATGCAGGTACAAATAAGATTCCTTGGGGTAATTTTAGACTCTAAGTTAACATGGAACCCGTATGTTAATTTAATCATTAACAAATGTCAAGCTGGCCTCAACACTTTACGTGCCGTTTCACGGGTCTGGTGGGGAAGTCATCCATTCACCCAAAAACTTTTTTATAACGCATATGTTAGGAGTCATTTGGATTACGCGTCATTCCTCATTGAACCCACTTCTAAAAAGAACCTCGCAAGGTTGGACCGTATTCAATTTCAATGTTTAAGATTGATTATCGGAGCAATGCGTTCTTCCCCAATTAACGCTTTACAAGTGGAGGCTGTGGAGGCTCCTCTTCATTTCAGAAGACAGTTCTTGGCTGACAAGTTTTTATTTAAATGCTTAAGACTCTCTAATCACCCACTGAAAGACAAAATTACTGCACTCACTGCTCAAGTGAAATCACTTCCATATTGGAGGAACAAATCAATCCCTCTTCTTGTTAAAAGCCTCCATACGTACTGTTCGTATAAACCCCTCTTAAATCCATCAGACAGACTTCCTTTATATGCCAACTCCTTTCGTATTCATTTGTGTAAACCAAATATTCTTTTTTCTCTCGGCATAATTAACAATCACGAAGCTCCAACAAAACTTATCCAAATTTTAAATTCGAAATATTCCAACTGGAAAATTATTTACACAGATGGTTCCAAGTCTCCCTTATCAAACCATGTGGGAGCGGCATTCCACTGCCCATCAGATCAAGTCGATAGAAAAATTAAACTTCCAAAAGAGGCTTCCGTTTTCACTGCTGAATGTATAGCCATTTTTGAATCCCTCAAATACATTGACGATGTTAACATTGGAAAATTCTTAATTCTCTCCGATTCCCTGAGTGCACTTCAAAAATTAAACTCTTCCCCTTTCCATTACCCAGAAGACGATTTCTGTGTTGGAATTCGCACTTTAATTCATAAATTAACCGACTCTGGCAAAGAAATCATCTTGGCTTGGATACCTAGTCACTGCGGTATCCCTGGAAATGAAAAGGCCGATTCATTGGCGAAAGATGCCATTATTTCGGGGGATATTTTATATAAATTTTTAAACACCGATGACATTTTCATAAAATTGAAGGAAAACATGATTTCCACATGGCAGAATCATTGGGAAGAATCTAGTCAATCAAAAGGATATAGCTTTTTCACAATTCAGCCAACGATTCCTTCAAAACCGTGGTTTTCAAGACTTTCTTTTAACAAATTCTCGACATCATCCATTTGCCGCATGCGGATAGGGCATTGCTGCCACAATGTTCACCTGACAAAAATTCATATTAAGAATTCTGCGATGTGTGAATGTCGTCTTGGTGAAGAGGATCTCAATCATATTTTTTTCAGTTGTCCTTTAAATAATTCATACAAAAATTTCTTCCCTCACCTAATCAATTCGGGTATTTTGCCTCCCTACAACATTGCATGCCTGTTATCTTCTGTGAACAAACGCGTGTATAAAGTCTTGGCTAATTTCCTGAATATTAACAGCATCAACTTGTAACTGTAAGTTAAGTTTCATGTATTTATTTATTTATTTTATTTTTTACGCACAATAAATTGTGTCAGCATATCTTTTAATTTCCTTGTTATGTTTAATTAAAATCTTCTATTATTGTAATAATTTTGCGTATTATTATTATTATTATTTGTATAGTATTATTATATAATGTAGATAGGTTCTTGTTATTAAAACTAAATTAGTTAATATTAACCAAAAATTACACTCACAAAATTACACTCACAAAAGCATTCACTTGACACTGGCCAGAACACTCTTTTGGGGTGAAGAGCCATTAAAAAAAAAAAAAAAAAAAAAAAAATCACATGATTCTTAATATACAAAAATGACTGTTTCTTTGTTTGTCCTTTATGCGGTACCTAGACCATTCATCCGATTGCGATGAAATTTTGGTTTATTGTCGGAATTATTTATTGCGCATGCCCGGGAAGGTTGCCACATGTAATGGTGAGCTCTGGCGTTATGAAATTATTTCCTATACCATTCATCCAATTGCAATAAAACTTTGGTGATTTGTTGTGCGCGCGCCCGCGAATGTTTCTATTTATAAAAGTGAGCTCTGACGATATGAAATTTGTATAAAAATATTGCAATAGGTGGCACGCGAGTTATATGAAAAAAATGGTGTATTTCAGATAGTTTAGAAGGGAGGGAAGGAAGGAGGGGGGGGGGGTACGGAAGGGAAACGGGAACAGGAAACATTTGAGTAGCACCCCTTTTATACTGCTAAAAACTGTAAAAATACCGTCTGTTAAAAAGACAAGAATAATAAATAATGGCACTAAACAAATACTGGGTCACGTGCTCTAATTTAGTTAGTCGGTAATACTAGCTTCTATAAAATTCCTACAGAGGTCTCTAATATGCATACTCTTTTAATAAACAAGAATAATTATTAAACCAATGGTATTAACTACAGTATTTATATCATAGATGTCACTATTCTTAACAATAACAAATACGGATTTTCATATAGAAGTTCCAGTGAAAGGTTGTAAGTACTTGATATCATCTTTTTAGTATCTTCTGTCTTTTTATTTTTAATATTTGTTAGAGATGGGTTTTTTGGTGGCAGAAGAACTTCAATGAAAACAATTTTCCTTCAATGGCGAAATTCAACTTATTTATTCACTTTCTAAAGCACATGTTACAATAACTTTTCCCGACCCGACAAGCACTGAAATTGGTCACTAGACCATTGAATAGTTAAATCTAGCTGTTTCCAAGAGATAAGAGAGGCTTTTTACATAAAACGCACATTATTTATAACATAAATCCTCACACAAACAAATAATAAAAGCTACACATGTCAGCCTGTCAATGTAATACGGGGATACACAGAAATCTGCTTTATCGACCATCATTAATCAGTGAAACCCTACATTGCAAGCATGGAATCTGCAATTAATAAACAAGCTTAGAAATGTTACGCTAGAGGTCAGTAACCTTCGCTTTTTAAACAATATTTCAAGGAAGAGGACGATTTTTTTACGAATTTTTAGGACGAAAATCAAGAACGCTTCCACCTTATCCATTGATCCAATTATCTTCTACAAAATAAATAAGTATTTCAAATGCTTTTTTTTCAGAAATGTAATTCAAGTGAATTTAGGGCGTAATTAAACAGATAATAAATGAAACTGGTAATTGTTAATATTTATTAGCGTAGTCAGCCAGCGGATATGGATGTGGGTTGGTAAATAGTCATCATCTGCGGTGAATTAAATTTTAGGTGGTTTAAGGCGACTAACCACTACACGCTCTGCGGTTATGGCAAACTTTAATTATTGTGTTGTGAAAATATCGAGTTTTAATTAGGTGGAATTCTAAAATATATCATCAAAATTACTAATTTTGGTTGTGATTAGTCTGTGAGTGATGATAGTTCATAACTCTTGTTCATAGAACTCGGATTTGTTTTGAATTTAATGTCATTTTCAAAATTTGAAACTGAGTGTGATTGAATTGTTTGTCTATGTTGTTGCTACGCTAATACGTTTATGATTATTTAATTTGTGGTTGTAACTAATTTGTGGAACTAATCTCCCGCTGACAAGCTACTTGCAGTAGCTTAGCGGTTAATAAATTCCAATTGTATGCAATTTTTATACAATAATAAAAAAAAATTCTAGTTCATTGAACTCGGATTTGTTATGAATTTAATTGTCATTTTAAAAATTGGAACTGATTCTGATTGAATTCAGAAAACAAACAAAGTCCCTTCCCATAATATAATATTTCAACAGAAAATTATTTAATTGTCATTTTCAAGAATTCAGACATCAGTCTTTGATACAAATTACAAAACTGATAAAGAAAAAATATTCACGAAAATCTTGTTGCTATAAAAAATATAAAGTAAATATTTTGATTGAAAATTCTTCAGCAATTGTTGACCTTGTTTTGATGTTATTCTTATATAAACATAAATTTTCGGCTTCACAAATCCTCAAATTACCGTTTCCCGTGATTTTTCAGGGA
Source organism: Limnephilus rhombicus (assembly GCA_929108145.2). NCBI lineage: Eukaryota > Metazoa > Arthropoda > Insecta > Trichoptera > Limnephilidae > Limnephilus > Limnephilus rhombicus. The sequence goes on from OV815278.1 coordinate 42,174,173, forward strand.
TGTGTGCTAGTAACTAATAATTTCGATTATCTTTTTTTTCGGGCATTAGTATTCCCTTGTTTATGCATAAACACAGCTTATGCGTGTTTTGCGCCCAGACCACGATTAAATGAAAAAAATATATATTTAAAACCAATGCTATTCGGGTTAGAGACCATTCGCCTCGACGAAGTACCTCCAGGCGTCCCTGTCCTGAGCTACTCGTACTTCGGGACCTCCGTTCTTGGTAGGGTCAGCCGGCTCTCCTCTGGAGTTGCTTCTCCCGACTTTGCCCGGGGCGGCCGACTGGTCGTCTGCCCTCTGGAATATCACTCAGTATTTCAAAGGAAGTCGGTATTCTGGCATTAATTGACATGACAAGAGGTATGACATTGCTTAATGCCCTACCAGCAGATATAGACGTTTTGACGACCGAAGTAATTTGACGACCTCCGTAGTCAAGTGGGTAAGACTCTTGACTCACAATCCGGAGGTCGCGGGTTCGAACCCGGCATGCGCAAATAAATTTTATTTGATTAATTTGTGTTATTTCACAATTAATTCATTTAAAATAATATATAGTATATTTGCGGCATGTTCCAGAGTGAAAGATACTATCAGTATCGTCCTGGTGTAAGACCACCATTCAGAATTGAAACGTTGCTTTAAAATGGCTTTAGCCGTGTTTGGTGACCAGATCTGAATAGCCAGGTACTTCCCAAACTTCCTCTTCCCCACCTCCTTCCCCTCCCCACTACCTTCAGCCTCACAGCATACCCCAATTGGGGGTGCCATAGTCTCACTGGCTCCAGACGGGAGCAGTTGAGATTCTTGTGCGGTATTCACTGTAAAAAAAGACGTGTTTAATATCACTATACCGTGTTTAAAAAAAATTATGTACATGTATTGTTAGTTTTAAGAAAATTGTACCATAATTGGACTTACCTGTCTGTCGTACAATTTAATAATAATAAAAAAATCAATGGCTCTCGACGTGGCCAGAATCAAGTATCTGATTCACTTAGTAGCGCTATTTTTGAAGTGAAAACTTCTTTAGCACCGTTGTGATTTGAAACACTAAAAAAAGGCAAACACCTTCAGCTATAGGATTTAGCCTGCGAGAGAATGAGATAGACTAACCGGTGACCTCTTTGTGCGATGCTTCGTAGAATAAAATGACGAAATAATTTTTAAACTTAGTAACAATGTTATAATAAATAAACCCTTTTTACAATTATCCTACTCTTCTTCGTCTCATTCTCTCGAAGTTTAGTTTTCTGAAGGTTTCACTTCTACCGCGTGTGAACTGAACACATATACAACGTGTCCGGAAACTCATAGTACAAGCGGGAAACTGGTGAATCTACATCACGTAGAGAACCCAAAAAACTTACTTTTTTCGATCTCAGCATTTCGATTTTAATATCATTTTTTTCTATTTTTTCGGCAACTAAAGGGTTAAACTTTCGATTTACCATTCGATGCATTTTATAAGACATTACACAGCTGAAATCAACCCCCTAGTGAAATTTTTTTTCAAATATAACCAAAAAAATTCCAACTTCGGACCCGATTTACTCGAAAACGAAAGCTCAAATCAAAAAAGTTATATCACAAATCGACTCCGAATGTGATGTAGATTTACCAGTTTCCCGCTTGTACTACGAGTTTCCGGACACCGTGTATATATATTTTTATTTATTTGAATACCTCACAAGTGCTATATATTATTATATTATTATATAAATAACTGCTCCCGTCTGAAGCCAGTGAGACTACAGCATCCCCAATTGAGATATGTCGAGATGGGGAAGAGGAAGGTGGGGAAGTACCTGGCTATTCAGATCTAGTCACCTTAAGCCATTTTAAGCAAAAAAAATTAGCTTACAGAGTAATGAAGATGGCTACCATCCGATAGTAAAGCACTGGAAGAAGAACCATATTTATCTTTTGATTTAAGTTTCAGTTTTTTTAAGTAACCACTAATATTCGTCTGAATAAATTATTTAATAAATTTAATGGCATACTGTGTTCGTACAAGTTAAACCATAAAATAATCTCAGTTAATCCGTTAAAAGATAACGCAAGTTAAACACAACCAAAAAGCTCCGCTGAGCAACCTTTATTTAGACCTCAGTCAATTATTAATGCCAAAGTATGTTCATTATCAATTCATTCCAAAACAAACCTTCTTCATCCAAACTGCGCACGCGCTAGAAACAGCTGACAGCTTATGTACCAATTCAGACACCCCTTATCAAAACAGACTTTTCCAGCCCCTATTTCATAAGACATGCATTCACTGTCAGAGAAATCAATGAAAATAATACATCTGGTAATGAAAACAATCGGCTTTTCTGTTTATTTAGGTTACTTCCATCTTTAAAAGCTTCAGGAAAATTATTCTGATAACTGGGTGCTCTGCGATTTTATTTGCGCTTGCGCAATGCCCACTTGCCTCCATATGAAAACGTACCTCCAAGCGCTGAAATTTATCTGCCATTCGGAAAAGTATCGCCGTGGAGGACGCTCGTATTTTCAGCAAATAATAAATCCCCTGAAACGGCGTGTTTTTGTTTTCATAAAATATGTTCCCGGTGCGGGATGATTTGTGATTGTAAAGTCACTTGAACAGTGTGCTCTTGTGTTTAAACCTACGCCAAAAGTCAAGGTTAAAGTAAAGTGTTGTTAAATTGACATTTTGATCCGACACAATCTGTTAATATGGGTCAGGCGTTTGATTTTTAAATTTATAAGAACACGTATGTTGCAGACGAACCTCTGAAAGACGTAAAATAATTTTGTTTAAATTTTTCGAACGTTTTGATTTATTCGTTCATAACTACGTAGTAAAAAATATTTATGCTTTCATAAAATCCTTGCAGTGTGCAAAACATGTTATTGTAAGAGAATGCCTTGTATTTTATATGCCAAAAACATGCTGTAGTCAAAATAGTGGTAGTTCAAGAGATTTAAATTAATTTCCTCTGACTTCAGCCCACTCTTTTCAATTTGGTGTGTTTACATTTGGTTTGATAAAAATGTATTTACATTCCATTCACGGTATTAATTTGTTTGAGGTTATTGAGTTACATGAATTTATTATAGACCTCATTCAATCACAAACTCGTATTATTTTACACGATATAAAACCAATCACTTCGCATACATCAAAAATTCATCAATAACCTTGTTGCCTACCGATTTTCCAAATAGGAAAACTACCTGAGTTTTACCAGTAAATTATCAACTTTGATTCACTGTCTTCTTACGTATTTTTCACAATTTAACACATCATGTATCATGACCATTTAACATACATTAAATTACCTGAAGATTATACCAAGTGACCTTAAACTTGCACCAAAAAGCCTTTACGAGAACATACAAATATTGTGTTTGTTGACTCACTAAAGGGGCAATGGATTTTATTTGTATTTGTCACTCTTAGGGCTATAAAAATATCTACAAATCAAATCATTACAAGACTTTGATAATAAGTTTCAAGGACTATTGAGTACATTAAATTCTACACTAGTTCCAATGCAAAAGTGTCGATCGCTTTGGTTTGTAATTTGTCTTATTTAGTTATTCAGTTTTTGCTGTATACATATATTATATACGATAGCGTATGTATTACTTCATTCAAAAATGAGGGTTTTATATCGTCGTCATTTAAAAGTCAAAACAGAACGCTTTCTTAAAAAACACATTTTTTAAAAAGTATTTTTGTGGCATATTTTATTACAGCTAGGTAATTAAAGTGATAAATGTAAAGTAATGATACAGAGTGCCCCAAAACCTTCCCAAAGGAGTGGAGCCGCAGCATAGTATGGCCCTCTTTCCATTTGAATAAGGTAAGTGACATTTTTATACAAATCTTGACATTTATGGCTTAAAAATGCAAATTCTCCCCAACGACTGGTTCCCGCGTGACTCCCCGTAATCCCCCCCGAAGTAATGTTTTGGGAATGATATGGGTTATATTATTATTCTAATTTATGATCATTCTTCTTCACAAACAGTATGCTTTTTACATTTTATATAACCACTTGATGACAGAAGCGAACCGGAATTCCCCCGCACTTTTATAAATTAAGGATTTTAAATATTATTAGCAGTATACTCTGAAAGCTAGTCTTAGGCCCTAGGATCGACTCTTGTGACAAAAATATTAGGGAAATAAGGTAAGTAAGGTACATATAAAATAGGATTTTATTTGGGTTTTTACATGTTTTTTGACTACTTTTCCATGGAAAAGTTAGCTTGTGGTTGAAAGAGGAGTATAGTAATGATAATAATAATAATTGGATGATTTGTAGAGCGGCGTTTTCGTGAAAAATCACCCCAAAGGCGCTGTTGAAATTTATACATATTTCAACCATGCTTACTTTTAACTACAGACTAGACAAACAATTTTAACAACTGAACATTGCATCCACCGGTTGGTAGATAATTAATGAAAAAACTATTTATGTACAATGCATTTGACCAATGAAAGTAATGCTACGTTAAAATATGCGTTTTATATACGTTAATATATAAGACCATACTTACCTGGTCACCTGACAAGCCGCCAAGACCCGGACAAACCTCACCCCATGAAACCGGGCACCCCTGCTAAAAAACTAAACATAGTGAACCACTTGAGGTGACCTATGGCAGAGATGTTGGTTATTCAATAAATGGTTCCCGGGGCGGCGGTACCCATACCCGCCTCTCAAATTTAAGTTGTTGGAAATGCAATTATTTAATACTGGTATATAGTTTAATAATAATCTATAATATGTTATATAATGAACGTGTTTGGGAAATCAATTGCAAAAATATATTATGGTGGGTAGTACAATGGTACAAGAATTCGATTATAATATTTTCTTCCTAAATGTGTTGTTTGTTCCTCGGTAAGAGACAGATTGATGTGTAAGACTTAGAATAATATAACTTAGTGTAATGTATGATTAAAATATATTTATAGGTAATACAAAAATGATGCTCTCAGGTAGGTATACTTAATTTAAGGGTATGAGAGCCTAGTACAGTAAGTAGCCTAAAAAGGTTATATACGTTCATTATTTAATTTATTTCTCCGTATTATTGAGACATGTATTATAGTGTTATGTGCTGTAGTAAATACATTGCAGTGAGAAAGATAAAAAAATGATAATAAGTATGGTAAAAGAAACAAGTTCGAACTAAAATTATGTCCAAGTTTGTCATCTTGTTCTCCTACTTCCCTTTCTATTCACGGGTTGGTTATCCTTATGGCAATCTTAAGGGGAAGCGGCCTTTTTCATACAAAACTTAAATTCAGAGTTGAGGCTGAAATAACCAACCAAACTGAATAATTGCATAACTGTATAACATACGATTGCAATCTTTAGAGCACAGGCGTCGGGTGGGAAAGCTAACCATGTTCTACCGGTATTACAATGGAAGATGCTCCGAGGAATTAGCGTCATTGATCACTTCGGCACTGCTGCATAGTCGGGAAACACGCCAAACGCCTGCCCAACATTTGTACACGGTTGACATTTGTCACATGACAACAGGTCGCTTCTTCGACTCGTTCTTGTGTTCAACAGCTCGGCTGTGGAATGATTTGCCGGGCTCTGTGTTTCCTCCTTCCTATAACATGGGTCTCTTTAAGACCAATGTTCATTCCTTCCTCTCCTCAAAAAAATTCTCCACAGAGCATCCCAGATGACATAGGCTCTGAGGGAAATTATTTTCCTCAAAGTCTCCTGTGTGGAGTTAATGTAAAATTTTTTTTTTATCAAAAGTTGTAGGAAATATTTAGTATGTGTCACTTTATTAATTTTTAATTAACCTTTGTATACAAGGCTATTAAATTTTAATTGAAAATTTCATGATTTTAGTGCCAACTTTTGCAATTATTTGTGTGTTAAATATTTTTTATTCATTTACTGTGCAAATCAGATAAAATCTTACTAACATTATAAACGCGAAAATTTGTCTGGATGTATGTATTTTTGTTACTCTTTTACGCAAAAACTTCTGACGGCCGGCCGAAGGTCGCGGGATCGAATCCCGGCGTGGCAAATAATTTTTTTTTGATTAATTTGTGTTATTGCACAATTTATTCATTTAAAATATATCGCCCTGGTGTAAGACCACCATTCAGAATTGAAACGTTGCTTGAAATGGCTTTAGCCATGTTTAGTGACCAGATCTGAATAGCCAGGTACTTACCTCTTCCTCTTCCCTATCTCCTTCCCCTCCCCACTACCTTCAGCCTCACAACATAAACCAATTGGGGATGTCATAGTCTCACTGGCTCGTATTCATATAAAACATAAATTTAAAAAAAACTACTGAATGTGTTTTAATGAAACTTTACAATAATATGGCTCATACATCAGAATAACATTAAAGGCTATCATCATTACATTACATAGTATAAAATGAAGTCGCTCAAAATGTATGTGTGCGTTAATCTTTTAAACTACGCAACGGATTTTCATACGGTTTTCACCAATAGATAGAGTGATTGAAGAGTAATGTTTATATGTATAATACATGTAAATTATATTAGAGAAAAGCCGAGAAATTGTAAGAAAACATATTTTTGTGCGATTTAAAACGGCTGGCGGGCCGTACTATAGTCACTTTTGAAATTCGTTCTACGGAAGAAATTGGAAAATAGATGTCCTAAAGTAATTAGGTATTTGATTTGAATTATTTTATTTGATGAAGTCGCTCAAAATGTATGTGCGCATAGATCTTTTAAACTACGCAACGGATATTCATGCGGTTTTCACCAATAGATAGAGTGATTCAAGAGGAAGGTTTATATTTATAAAAACTTGCTTATTATAGTAGAGAAAAGTCGAGAAATTCAAATATTCAATTCAGGCAGCGGGCAGCGGGCAGCTGGCAAGCGGGTGGTGTGGATTTTTTAAAGGTTGGGTAATGGCGTTGTGTTTCGTTAGCAACGTGTGGCCGGGTCTGCTACTAATTTATAAAGCTAACTAGGTAGGAGATGCGGTAGGGGAACGGGGACGCACGGGAAAGGTGATTCATGGAGAAACAATGTATTTCTTTGTATATATGGCCTTGCAACGCATGCCGGGAACCAGCTAGTATAAAATAAAATAAATAATATTAAATAAAGCATTTTAATTGGTATATATAAAAGTTCTAAATGACGATTTTCTTTGGAACACAAATTTGTCGCACAAAAATTGAAATTTCTACCATAAAAATGATGTTTTTGAGATATTTTTATTTCTAAATTATTTTTTCGTTATTTTACACAGTAGACAGGGCAAGATTATTTTTTAATAATTATAATTAATTGGCAAAAAAACGCCAATATTGATTCTAAAATCATATCATATTGATTTCTTTAATGGATTGTATTACATAATTTAAAAATAAATAAATAAAAGACCACATATTTGCTAAACCTTTCGAATTAAAAAAAAAAAAAGATTTCTTAAGTATTTTGGCATTAAATCTCTCTTAAGCGTCGATGACACAGGGTAGTTTACAAGCTACTATCTGCGAAATTCACTATCTGTTAGTAAACTCGCCCAGTGTCATCGTGTCACTTGCTAACTAGCAGCAACTAGCAGACTGTTGACAATCTACGAAAAAAAGTTGAAAGGTCGTCAACTTACTCGCCTACACGCTTGCTCCGCTTGCTCGTGATTGGTTTATTTACATTTCCAACATGGCTTCCGATAAACAGCTGATTTCGACTGTCAAAAATCTGAAGAATTAGTTCACGCAGGCGCTGTTATTCTTGTTACTGGCGCTAAAAGCGACCTCAGTTTCCTGCGCTTCTGAGCGAGTTGACAGTGTGTGTCATCATGATTCGCCAATTTACCCGCTTTTAAAACACAGCAGATAGTAGCTTGTAACTCGCCGTGTGTCATCGAGGCTTAAACCCTACATGCACAATTAAACGGTTGCAGTATACCTCTGCCCCACTATAGCACACCACAAAAGCATCAAATATCTTGGAATAATTTTTTTTTAATCACAGGTTGATATAATTACGAAAAAACTCACCATATGCATGTATTTCTTTATAAACATTCGTAATATCCTTAAAATAAACGACATTATATTTAGAAAATTTCAACTTTTCAATGTACCTAAAAATTATTTAATCTAAACAAAACAAAAAAATATTTGAATACTTCACTGCCCAACATAAATACTCAACCCAGGAAATAAGCCAAAATATACTGATTCCCAGATTGAATACATCTGTTGGGCAATTTAATGCTACGAAACAATATAATTTATTACATAATGCTCTATTAAATCACACAAAATATTAAAAAAAATGATAATTTTAAATCTAAAGAAAAAACATGGCTGAGAAAACAGAGTGATAATCAACCTGCGAACATTTAAAAAAAATATTTTGATACAACACTTATATTTCATCCATGTTGTCCTCACTGGGTGGCTTACCCGTGCTGAGGCCCCATTACGGGGAAAATGTAGAGACAACTTGAAACTAAATGTAAAAATATAAAAACTACTACAGTTCATCTCAGAACTGGAAACCATAGTGAATAGGACTATGAAAACTTTGAATTTACGGTTTCTATGTTTCTAGGTATTTTATGTTTACAATTCAATTTTCAAACTCACTAGGACAAGCCTGCGTTGAGATAATAATTATAAAAATAACACAAATTAACACAGGTATTGAAAGAACAATAATGGGAACCTGTTAAGCTGAAGTAAGCTACATTATAATGCAAACATGTAGGGTTACCATCTGTTGTAATTTGAATTATTGTCCTTTATCATTACATCAAATACAGTGTTACATTTATAAGTTGGCGAAAAAGGAGGACGCTATCGTGTATGACATAACGATGGTAGGTGTTGATGCTAGATTTAAACATAAATTATTTTGCCAATTAAAAAAATCTGTGCTCGTATTACGCACGTACACGTAGGTATCAAAGATCAAAGTCATATAAAAAAATAGCCGTTGATGAAAGCATTGATTCATTTGCTTAAAATTTTATAATTTATCTGCTACCACTCGTACACAAAATAACTAACCCTTAAGAAATTCAATCTCAAAACGTCATCATTCTTGATCAAAAATGTTACGGTATTTTCTTCAATGTACATTATTTTTCTCAAGTCGGTTCCTTATTGCTGAGGATGGTGACCCCTACTCAAATTTCCATGGTGGACAAGACTCCTTCACTCCTCGCTGTTCTGCACTGCACTGGGTGGAGAGCCAAGGACACCAAAGTACCAAACGTCAGTGAAACTTGGTAACTCCAGCCAGGGCCGGATTAACCATGTCGGGGCCCCTAGGCAACGCACGTCTCGGGCCCCCCCTTACCAATGGTGGACTAACGGTGGTTGGAGGGGGGGGGGGGTTGAAGGGGCCTCCAAACGCCTCCTTGTTCCCTTAATCAAATCCTTAACAAAACTTTAAGGGGAGGGAGGGGGGGGGGGGGGGTAGGTAAGGTTTTAAAACTTTATTTTTTATTTTTTCTGAATGTAAAACATGTCAGTATATTGAGTATTGTGTCAAAAATCACTTCAGATACTAAGTAGGTAATGTTGCAACAAAAAGAAGGAAAGAAAAGTAAAATACAACTATGATTATATATTTGTTTTAATTACAGACTTTTTATTTATTGCTTGTGCATGATACGAACATAAGTTATTTATTGAGTTATAAGCGAATTATTATTATAATTTGTTGTTTTCTTTAATGCGTGAACCTAATGTTATTAATCTGTAAATATTTCTAATAAAAAAATGAAAACATCTTGAAAACTGACTTTTTCCGAAACTTCGTTGCTCGCTAATTGAAATAAGTCAGTTTTTATCGGGACGCGGGGCCCCTAGCCGATGCGGGGCCCCTAGGCAGTTGCCTACTTTGCCTTAGGGATAATCCGGTACTGACTCCAGCGCATTGGTGACCTTTCTCAGCATCTTCTGCCGAACACTTTGCCAGTAACTATGAGTTTCCCCAATTTGGAGTCCTCAGTTTGGCGAGCAACGTGCCCAAAGCATATTAAGATGCGTTGTAGGCAGACAGTTGAAAGCCTATTGTGGATACCTAGCTCTTCCAGTTTACAATGCATACTATAAAACATGGCACAAATTTTGCTCGGGTTCAGTGTTCGATAGATATAAACTTAGGATGATCCCTTATTAATAATATAGACGGCATTTTTTCAGTCACGTAATGTAACATTTTAAGTAAAAAACTAATTGAATTTCATTTTAGAGTATTTTATTTAAACAACTTTTGAACAATCTTTTCCGATAAAATAAATATGGTTGGCTGGGTAATTTATTCAACAAAACGCGAAATCTAATTACAAGGGTCGAAATCTTTGGAAAAGGTCTGATTGGATTGCCAAAATTTTTACTTAATTATGTTAGAAATTCCAAATGGCACAAATTTTGGCCATTGATTGCGAAGCGAAAATGAAACCTAATTGGGTTTTGGATTTCAATCTAAAATAAGATAAAATATCTATTTTGAATCCCTTAAACAACGTAAATGTTGGTAAAACATTACCTTTAATATATAAACTCCATCTATTAAATATATAAATTTAAATATTTACATATTATTTTCAGCGGACAAATAATATAATCAACATTATCAAAATATTTTCTTCATCAGGATAATATTAAGATTATTAAGATTATCTTATCTTGATGAAGAACACTTAGTTTTCGAAACATGTTGATAATATTGATTAAATTGGGTTTTTACAAAGTTATTTGAATTCATTTAATTAAAAATGGCATCAAAAGTATATTTGCAAAGTGTGAAAAAGTAATTATTAGTTTTTACTAGTGATGTGCCGGATCGTTAAAAACGTATGTCCGCGGATACGGATCTTTATTCGGTGTCGGCGCGCGAGACCTTGAAACGATAGTTTTCGTTACATCCGCCGCAATGACGGTACGGTAACATATTTTATTTTAAGAAATAAAAAATACTCTGAACGGAGTTTTTATAGTTTCATTATTTCTACCTAATCACCTATATATAGCATTTCATCCTATCAATTAAAAATTAATAAGGTAAAAGATCCGTAAAAGATCGGCGAGAAAAGTAACGGATACGGATACGGATCTTTCTTCTCCCTCGGATATCCGAAGATACGGATACGGATATACTAGTTTTTACCTTTTACTAACTGATGTTTTTGAAGGTCATGTGACAAATCTTTCCGGAAATAAAACTGTTGATTTGTATTAAAAAAAGTCACTTCTTGCATACTTCTTTACACAAAATGTAAAAGAAAGATAGATATGTAGATAAACAACATTTTCCTTTCAACATAAGATATTATCTTATATTATACTAACTGAGCCGGCCACGCGTTGCTGTAGCTAACGACACACAACGTCATCTACTGGATGGTTACCAAACCTAGATAACCAAGTGTTGTGTTGATAAATTAACTCACACCTTCTTAAACTTACAAATAATTACAAAGCATTGTCCTATAAGAAATATTTAATGAACATTCAATTCACAATAGGTAAGAAATATGGAGGTCAATAATCGAGATAAAAAATATCCTTAATTTTAAATTGGACCAAATTAAGCACGGTAAGCTAAATTTCATCAAAATAAGTTTCGGAGTTTATCTCTAAGAAACATCGTGATGCGAGATTTTTATATATATAAAGATTGCGTACCATATTTTGCATGCTGTTTTGTATAAAAATGTTCCAATTTCCAAAATTATTTTTTACCTAAAGTTTACAACTAAATCTGATGTGAACACCCTGGAAACTCAAGTCTAGCACATCAACAAATTGATTGTAAATTTTGGCTATTTTATTGGCATATGCTCAGAAAAGACTTACGTCATTGATCGATTTTTCGTGCTTAAGGGCCATTAACCAGCCAGCTGCCGAGAATTCAAATTTCGTCGAAAGATGTTCTTACGATCATACAGGGCGGTTCCAATGAGAATGATTAACTATTCTCCGTACCAGCTTTGTAAAATAATAACTCAATATTGATTTTATTTCATTCAAAATTTGCTTTAATTTATACCTACATTCAAAAGTGCTGAAAGGCGTGATGGTAAAACTATTAAAATTATGAACTTTTTGTAATTATTTTTTGATCATAAGTATTTTAAATTTTTCAATAATGTCTAAGCAAAATAAGAATGTAAAAAAATCTTAAATATATTAGTTTTTAAGACCGTAAATAAATAGACAAACTGAAGTATTTTCGCCACAAAACACGTGCTTGGATTTTTTTTTAAATAATTTTATATAAACTAAAATTAAAACTCTGAAAAGTAGCTTTCCCACGTAATTTATTGATTTATTATACTGCTTGATTATATGATTTGAAATGTGTGTTGTATAATAAAAATTTAGTTTTAAAATTTAACAAACCTGCCAACGACCTACGCCCTAGTAGTACTAAAAATAAACAAATTTTTTCAAAATTTAAAACATAGCTTTACAAGATTAAAAAACAGTCTTTTGAAATCAATTTATAATTATATTTTTGAATGTAGCTATTACTTTGTGGTTATCCATTATAATAAAATGAAACAATGCAACTTTGTATAAACCACTTATAAAATGTGCAAATCCGACCGGTTTCGGAACAAACGTTCCTTCGTCAGGGAAAGCTTATACTAATTTGACAGTTTAACAGAACTTTTAATTTTAACTTGTTATATCGAGGTTTTAGATTCGGCAGCTTACAAAACCCATTTAAAATGTGCTTAAAGCATCACTACTGATTTCTTACTCTTACTAACTCAGGATTTTAGTTTCTTCCGCATTCGCATTTCGTGATAAGTGTTCCTAGTTGGATAGTTTGTTGAGCTGATCGATTATGACCTAATTACTAAAAGCCCGATAGCGTACTGACGTACTCCGACGTGTGTAGAGTTGCTCTCACCATAATGAGAAAACTTTTATACAGTTCCATTTACTAAATTAGGTTGCATGCTGGCAATGTTGCCAATGTACGGGCGCCCTTTCAAACTTTACTGATCACGATAAAAATGGTTTGCGAAATTGATAAAAAATATTTACGTCGATGTTTTTTATGTTGACCTACTTAACCCTTTTACTTATGTTTAAAGTGGAATCGTGGCAGCCGCAGTCATTTATCGGTAATAGCTAAAATCTCGGCATTGCCCGGGCTTTACGCAGAGTTTTCCAAAGCTGACGTAGTTTTATATTTGACGGCCTTCGTGGTAAAGGGGGAAGGCTCTCGACTCGCAATTCGAATCCCAGCGTGCTCTAGTAAATGTTATTTAAGTTAATTGTGTTATTTCATAATTTACTAATTTAAAATAATACATAGTATATTTGCAGCATGTTCCAGAGTGGAAGATACTCTTAGTATAGCTCTTGTGTAAGACCACCATTTAGAATTAAAACGTTGCTTGAAATGTCTCCAGCCGTGTTTGGTGACCAGATTCGAATAGCCAGGTACTTCCCTATCTCCTTCCCCTCCCCACCATCTTTTGCCTCTATTGGGGATGCCATAGCCTCACTGGCTCCAGACGGGAGCAGTTGGGACTCTTGTGCGGGTATTCACATTTAAAAAGCTGCGATGTCATTAATGAACGGGCTTTACGCAGAGTTTAACAAATCATATTATGTAGACAATAATTTTCCTCTTTTTTTAACGTCATGCGTGCAAAATTTCATCTGAATGAATGAATGGAAAATGAGGTGGGAGTGGTTCTTTGAAATATCATGTAGGTAGTCACTTTCATCTTCTTTTGGAGCTTGTGTGAAAAATTTCATCAATCTCGTAATGAAACCATTGATTTGTAAAAAAAACAAACCCACAGACACTCTTCTTTTCATCGATAGATTTAACGTGATATTGCGGCAACCGAAACGTTCATTATTTATTATTTTTTCTTACAAAATATTGATATTACAAGAATTTTACTAATGAAAAGGAAGTCACGCAAAACTGCCACAAGGCAGTTTGTCTGCAAGTTCTACCATTTTTATTCAATTTAATTAACATGACACATGCATATTCATTTAATAAAATTTAATGTAGGTAACGACAATGTCTCTTATATGTAATAAACCTTTCATTCTTTTCTTCTTCTTCTGACTACCAATTTTTTTTTGAAATTATGAACAATAATCAAAAGGGGTTTAAAATAATGTTATCTCGCATTACTCCGAGCAGTACCAAGCGCCACTCCTGAGTGAGCGCTGGGCCCGAGCTCACCCGCCCTGCGTAATTGATTATTTATTATTATTTAAATTTTTATTGAACATATTTTTTAATTATCATTTTCTATCCTACTTGTTGTCTAGACTTAAAATTTACTATTTATATTTAAATATATGGGGCGTGTGGGATTGCACTATCCTCCCAACATCCTGGAATAAAACATTATTATTTTTTTTTCCTGAGAACACAACAAATAATCTTTTTTCGTTTCATCAAAAACAAGAATATAAAACACACCACTAAATTAGTGTAATGTTGCAAGGCGAAGATAAAATAATAAAGTGGGGAGTAGTTAAATGATCCAATAATGCTTAAAAGGGTATATATAACCAGAGAAATCCAGAAATATGTCATTTTAAAATCAGATTTTAGATGTATTGACTCTTTTCCACAACAAATAATAATATAATATAAATTGATTTCGAAAGACTGTTCTTTTATCTAGTAAACATATGTTTTAAATTTAAAAAAAAAATGTTTATTTTTAGTATAATAAGGTTATACGATAGGTCGTTGGCAGATTTGTTAAATTTTCAAAAAAGAGTTTGTATTATACAACACCCATTTCAAATCATATAATAATGCAGTAAAATAAATCAATACATTATCTGGTAAACGCATGATTCATAATTTTCATTTTAGTTTAAATAAAATCATTAAAAAATATATACGTACGTGTGTTTCTTGACGAAAATTGGTCCGTTTGTGTATTTATTTGCGCACTTACAAACTAATATATTTCAGATTTTTTTCCATTCTTATTTTGCTCAGACATTATTGAAAAATGATAAATATTTATGATCAAAAAATTATTACAAAATGTAAATAATTTTTCTAGTTTTATCATGACGCCTTTCAGCATTTTTGTAAGTAGGTATAAATTAAAGCAAATTTGGAATGAAATAAAATCGATATTGAGTTATAATTTTTAAAACTCGTACCTGGAATAAATAATCTTTCTCATTGGAACCGCCCTGTACGACCGTAAGAACATCTTTCGACGAAATGTGGCTTTTTGGCCGCTGGCTCGTTAAACGTCCTTGAGCAATAATTCGCAAAGTTTCAAATTGTGAAAGAATCTCTGCTCGGCATTGAAGATGGTCATCTTCCGATAGTAGAGGACACCAAAATAAGTAAAAAACAGGAGTTCAGAATTTGAATGGATTATGAGGCGTTCCACCAAATACCACCATTTGTGCGGCGAAGTTACGTGATGTTTAGTTGTTCATAAATTTAAATATAAAGCTAATACGAAAAAAAATCCTGTTACTTTCATGCGTTTTCCCTAATCCGAGTTTGTGTTATGTTTGTGTTGTTTTCCCTAACAAAGTATGCGTTTGTGTTATGTCTCTAAACTTCCAATGGCAGACAAAATGAGATGTGTTGGGTATCTTCCAATAAGTTTAAAGTTCGAATGATTACAGTTTGTTTATTTGTTTACGGTGAATATTTACAAATAATATTAGTCTGGACACAATCCTTACTATGCTGTATTCTAAGTATTTCTATCACTCTGACGGGCTGACTGAGAAAGCCCGCCCTATCTCACTGGGACCTTCGGTCATCACCGTTCGTGCCTAAGACACGAACGGCGATTGATAGTACTCTTTTGATAATTAACTCAGCTGCCATCTGTTGGGACATGGCAGAACTTCGTATTACAAATTAGACTATCGAAAGAACCTACATACTTGAATAATCAATATACTACAGTTTGCAATATATTCAAGCAACATTTTCAAGCGCGCCGTCATGTCAGTTAAGTTTTCTACCGAGACACTTAACCATGCACTGCACGAATCACTTACTGGTCTACAGTTTGTTATTCCTTGTCCCTCTCAGTTTAATGATTTATTTTATTATCTTTGGCGAGTCTAAACGCAGCAGAGAAGGAAATAGGTTAATAGCATTGACATTTTAAAAGTGTAAAGTGGTAATAATGACTTCCTTTACAAAGTGTTATTATTTTATCGCTTTGTTATTTAATTATAATTTATAGAGCTTAAATGTCAGCAAAATGTCAATGTTGCTTTCTCGCGGGAATTATATAAGACAGGATCAATATAATTTATTGAACGTTAGTTGGAAATGATTTCTCATCTTATTTTAAGCATTTGATTTTCGCTATAATTATAATTAAAACCAGCGAATCCAACTACCTCATCGTGATGTTATTAAAGCCTCGCAATATTTATTAACAAGATCTGATTGGATTAGTTTCAAAACTTTCCTCATCGTTTCCTCTCTGCCATTTTCATTGGAAATAAAATTCCCCAAACACACAGATGAATATTTTCTTAAATGTGTGTTTTTGGTTTTCACGTAGCTAGATTCTGTATTTGACATAATACAAAGTGAATCGAAGAGCGAATCTTGAAATTCTACCTATGTTTGTGCCTAGCATTGTTCCTTTACCTTTATTTTTTTCAACTTTTAATTTCTACCTACCAATCCTTATAATTCCTCCCAACAATTCCTAACTTTTCCTACCCACCATGCCGATCTGAAAAGGAGAAGCAAAGGGAGAAATCTGCAGGTAAGTCGGCATCCTCAATGTTCCTTCCTTCCGCTTTGCGGTACAGTGTCAAACCCCAACAACCTATAACTAAGCTTTTGTTGTATTTTATGAACAAAAAACTGATAATTATATTTACAGGCATAAAATTTTTCAATAGTCTTCCGGAACAAGTAAAAAAATAACAGATTTCGTATCGTTCAAGAAAGGGTCAAAATAAAATTATTAAAAAATAACAACTATAACATCACCAATCAAAATGCTACAACTTCATTTCTTGCTAAATTAAAATTTTAACTTCACAAGATTCTAGTAATTGAGATTATATTTATTGTACACTCTAGTATATATTTATGAAACAACTCCTACACCAAGTTCAAGAGCTAGCTCTCTTAATTGGCGTAGAAATCCATTAAAATACGTTTTTAACTATTTTGTTTTTGACACAATATTATGTTTTAATACTGTAACAATGTCATAAATTTAACAATAATAAAAAATGAAAATGAATTATTAAAGAGTTTCTTCAAACATTACCTGTTCGAGGGATATTATGGTTTAAAATTATGTGCCAAAACCTATAGTCGGAATCTATGCATAAAGAAAGAGTAGTTCATTAACACAATACAAAATTTAGTCAAAATGAAGTTATGTCCATTCAAATTACAAATAAAAACGTCAACTTACGTTCGCCTATTTTCTACCAAATATATATTTAATAAGATGCCAATCCATATTAACCCTAGATCACTAACCTTATTTTTCGACACTTATTACTAACCTTTGTCGTTTCGACTACGGTATTAAATAAGGGGGGCTTAAGGGTTTTATTAAAACAAAATATGTACATATTTCTTTTTATTATTAATGAACAGTGTTTATTTGTATTATTTCTCGTACTTAGAAAAACAAAAATATCAAATTTATTAATCAGAATGAGACCATAGTTTTCATGCAAAATCATATTAAAATAATATTTTTAAAGTTGGGTTTTGAATTAGTTATAACTAAATTTTGAAAAAAAAAAACAATTCAAATATCAAAAACAAAGACTTGAATTAACTAATAAAATAAAAGCTTGGGTGAAAATCTAGAAACTAATAAAACTTTGGTGAAAATCTAGCGAAAATAAAAAGTCACGTTATCACTAACCTTCGTCGATGCGACGAGCCATGGTTGCTGAATTGGCGCTCGTGGACTCCCCCGATTATCCGCACTACCGTCAATAGCAGAAGAAACGGGCCGATTGAGATTAGCCAGAGTATGAAAGAATTACGGTCTGGAGCGCGAAAGTTATCGCGGTTTTTTTAATCCTTCGTCGTCGATTCGACGAAGGTTAGTGATCTAGGGTTAAAAGCGAATCAAATTGCACCATTAAACTAAAATAAAAGCTGAATAAATAGTCGATAGATCAAGATTTTTCATTCTGGTACGGTGTCTAATTACCTATAAATTAGTATCAATTGATTTTATGCACTATTTATAAGTTAACTATATTAATGGCTCACGTTGTGCCGTATATATATATATATAAATAAATAAATGTAATCAAATGTATAAATATGCCGTATGTGTATGCCTGGGTAGTACGTTACTTGAAATGCCATTCTTCTACATCTATTTTCGATTTCGTTGTATGTGTGCTTTAGCATTATATTGGTACATATTTTTAAACTCACCTGATAACAAACTGCTTTATTTTATTTTATTTATTTTAGGGAAAGTTGTCAGCAAATCTGAGATTACACAATAAAACCATAGTAAGATACTTAATTATGCCAATTATGAATGCCTTTGGTAGTTTAGCGGGTGCTTGTAGTGAATTATTAAAAAAAGTATACATTATATCCGCAATCACACGAGTTATAAAATTCTGTAAAACTGCGGTCGTTGAAGCTACGATCTTTCTGCACGGTAAAATCTCATTAAACCCACAACGAATTGTGTACTTAAAATGAAATGATCTTGTTGGCAACACAGCATACTAGTGTATTAACACATTTTAATAAATTTTACGTCTTTACTTGGTTTATGTTTCCATAATAGTCATTTTGTTACACTTTCTGAAACCAATAATAGTTATGCTTGTATAAATATCCTAACTAAAAAGCAGATGTTATTAAATATATACAAACCATTTCCTCTGATATGATTTGAGATTTTCACAAAAAAAAGTGTTATCATTTTTGGGGTATTGTGCCGTGTTGCTCTGTATGTTCATTAGCCAACGTTTTGGATAACATTATAGTGTCCATCATCAGAGATGATGTGTAATCCCACACACTGTAATTCTATCCGAAACTTTGCTAAAGCAGTAGGTAACGCAACACGACTTCTTCTCCTTCCTTGGACTGTCCCAACGCATTGCCTAGGTAGGTTATTGGGGTCGCCTCTTCTCGTTCTCAGGCTATAACTTCTTCGGTTCTGGGTACCCCTTTATCCACGACGTTTCTCTGTAATATTTTGGAGCATGAGTTCTTTTGTCTTCCTCTGGATGACTGCCAATGAAGCTCAGACTTTGTTCGCTTCACTGTGTGGTCTGGTAGTGTCCGTCTTAACTGCCATTCCTCCAGCTTACTGTTTATGTCCGTGGCACCCTGTAACCTTTGCTAATTAGGTGTATAATGTATCATCAATGTAATAATATTAATTTACTCAATGTGGCCAGCTGCAGTGAACTGTAAAGGTAGAGCCAAGGGCGGATCCAGGGGGGGGGTCATGGGGGTCATGACCCCCCCCCCTGGACTAAGTCCAGGACCACTAATTAAAATTGTTAAACATAATGTTTTTTTAAATATTTTTTGTATCTATTATTATCAAAATTAAAGTACAACTTATTGTGACTTGACCATGACTATGTGACCCCCCCCCCACAGGAGCTATGTGACCCCCCCCCTGGCGCCAAAGCTGGATCCGCCCTTGGGTAGAGCATGTAAAATATCAAATCAAAAGCAATCAAAGACGGACTTTAAATAATATAAAGTATGATATATTGAATTTACTTTAAGGTACAATTGGTAAGAAGCAAAGTAAGAAAATTACTCTATATTTAATTATATTCTGGGCCTTGTACGAGATCATCGAAGATGAAATCTCGTCAGTCAATAATGTTACAAGTTATTTGTAAGTGTGCAGTGCATGATTAAATATAATAATGAGAATAGGGGCGCCATTGAATTTTATAGTTAAATGCAAAAACTAATGAATATCTTTAAATTAAATCGGTAACTTAAATTAAGCCAAATCAAAAGTTGCCATAGTGTTGTTGATCTTGACAGCCGCAGCCGCGTGTCTCCGTTGGGTCTGCTTCCTTTGTACTGAAGTACTGAAGTTAGAAGCAAACGGTTTCTCTGCACCAGCGGTAGTTCTAGTGATGTCATGTCGCGAACGTCACAATATGTATCTTGACTCGTAAGCGGGGTTGGATGGTCCATAATTGAATCGACCCGTTACAACCCTTGCTACCACGAACTTATAATACAATATTTTAGTGATACTCCTGACGACATAATACTCCAAATATAAATCATTATAAGTTCCGCAAAGTTCAACCGTCAGTTTCATGATGCCTCCCGAATACGAAATATTACACGCGAAATAATAATTACAAACCAGAACATGTTTATCAATAAACTGTTTTTTATAAATTGAACAATAATATTATTAAATATACAAAAAACTCAAAATTTGTAAGTTCCTTTCCGATAACAGTAAAAATCTCTTTAGCAAAATAAGTAGGTAATAACTAATGCAGAGCCGGGAGAAATCACGGGATAATACGTTGGTAAATTAAATTTATTACATTTTTGTTATTTTTTATTAAATAACGCTGTCTTGAAAACGGAAAAACCCCAGACACTTGAAAAATCACGAAATCTGACTTCACTTGTCAAGATTAACCCCAAGAAACTTAAACAAGAAAAATACACATTTAAAATATACATATAATTAAAATAATTTTCTGGTTAAAAATATTAATTTATAGGTACGGTACCTACCTGTTTGAATTCTTGACACATCAGTTTCATTTAAAAAGATATTTTTTTTCTATTATAGCATTATATTGTAGGTAGATTCTTTAACGCTTGTCTGAATACTTGACAAAACCAGGACTAATTTTGAAAATGACGCTTACATTCAAAACAAATCCGAGATCATTGAACCAGAACAACAATCACCCACAGACAGACCCACAACCGAAATTATTGTGTTTGATAGCCATAAAATTTTGATGACGCAACATGCAAGAAGAATAATATTATGAAAATAGTTTTCTTTCTTGCTATTTATGATGTATTGAGGTTAAATAATGGTATTGCTGTGGTGAACATTCAGACGTGTCAATAACGAATAACTGATCACCGACCCCAAAGAATGGATAAACGTGTATTTTCTCCCGTCTGTTCTGGAAAATCTGGTATGGTTTCAAAGAAATAAAATAAGTAAGTTGTTTGAAATGTATTTACTTTAAAAAAATTAATACGAGAAGCACAATGGAATTTCATTCAATTAAATTAGGACAATATAAGCGAAACTCCATCGAAAATTTGGAGACAGAAAAATCAGAAAAAGATTTTAGCACCTCTGGGACTCGAACCCAGGACCCTTCGCTTATATGACAAGTGCTCTACCAACTGCGATTCATTTAGATTAAATAATTGATTTTAATAAAGCCTCCAATGAAATGCTTTGAGTAAATATATATGTATATCAGACCGCCTCAAGTATCAGGACTCCATAGGAGCCCGAGTAAGTCTAACCTCGAAGAAACTGGGCCATTTGCACA
The DNA here is from genome assembly GCA_929108145.2 of Limnephilus rhombicus. Lineage (NCBI taxonomy): Eukaryota > Metazoa > Arthropoda > Insecta > Trichoptera > Limnephilidae > Limnephilus > Limnephilus rhombicus. Next base: position 42,195,680 of record OV815278.1, read on the forward strand.
GGACTAGGCGATTCTTCAATAGTGATCAGCCCTGTATAAACACGGGAGCCACCTCTGGACTGGAGCCTCACAATAATTGATAAACCTTCTGTGCGGTCCGTCTGATTGATCGGTTGTTAACGGACCGATTGCACAGACCCAATATTGGCATGCTGAGTCTGTTCTACAGGTATTTTAATAGAGAAACCCCCCGTTCACAGTTCTTCATGAGAACGGGTCGTTTCTTCGACTCGTTTTTGTATAAATCGGTTCGTATGTGGAACGAGCTACAGGCATCTGTTTTCCATCCTAAATTTAATCGGGCCTCTTCAAGAGCCGCATTAATAAACCACTTCCTATAGCCCTACCCTTAACCCGCCTCACAACCGGGTGGCGTCATAATTCCCTTACCTTTACGCTGTACAGAAAGGGGCGCTCTTGTAAGGTGTTACATAAAAAATAAAAGTAGGTAGTAGGAAAAACGATAATCCCTTTTATTAAGTTTAAGGATATAGTAGCGATTTACTAAATCTACAGATTCAGACATGCGGAAAAGTGGCATGCTGGGAACGTAATGGCACATTGCCATGCTTCAATCGTAATTTATTCTGGAGTAAACGAACGTAATGTTTAGTCGATATCTTTTAGTAGTCTGAAAGTAGGCATGGATTCCAGTATGCGAAATGGCAGTATGCAGGTAAACGAAATGGTAATAAGAGATATGGAGTTAGTTGTGTGATTTTGAATTATTTTACAGTATTAAGAGACATAAGACATAACTAACCAGTAATTTCTGCAATTATTTGAAGCAACAAAAATTAAATGAAATAATGGTTACTAATTTGTTTTTTTAAGTTTTATTTATTTGAAGGTAACATTTTATTTACATGTTTTACCTCTGCCGTAGGTTACCCTAAGTGATTCTCTACGTTTGATTACTTGGGAGGGATGCCCGGGTTCATGGGGGTGAGGTTTGTCCGGGTCTTAGCGGTAATTGTGCCTGCCCACCTACTGCGTGGCGGGCCCAATCGGGAGAGACTGGTTGAGAGAGACTTTTGACCTCCCCGGCAGGACTTTCTCGTAATGGCCTTGCACCGCAACGGGAGGAATGGATTCATAGGTTCGTCGCTCCTTGACACACCAACCCACATTCCTACCCACCCTTCATACCTTTTCCTTTCCAGATCTTCTTCTCCTTCCTTTCCTAAAATACCCTCCAAACAGCATCAGATGACGTAGGCTCTGAGGGGAATTATTTTTTTCAGGGTCTCCTGTTTGGAGCTAATGTTAAAAAAAAAACGGTCACTCGGCCGAGTAACCCCCATCCCAACCCAAATTGTTTAATACTAATACAAAGTAAGTCAGGTATGTATCTCAACATCCTGTATAGACCATTCTACATGAGTAATACTCCATTAATACCACAAATTGCCTGAATAAGTACATGCGGATTCAGGCATGCGTTATGGTAGCACGCTTATTAACGTTATGGCAGTTCGACGTGCTCGAAAATTTAATTTCTAAAGATTTCTTTTGTTGATATTTAATATTTAAATTACTTATAATCTATAATATAAAAATGAATCGCTAAATGTGTTGCTAAGCGCATAACTTTTGAACGACTGCACCAAATTGGACAATTCTTTTTTTGTGTGTTCGTTATTGTCAGGAAAAGGTTTTGCTAAAACTTCAGGTGAGCTCTGGCATTATGAAATTTGTATAAAAAAATTGCTATTGGTGGCACGCGAGGTTTGAAAACTGAATGTATGGAAAGCGAGAGGGAGGAAGGGGGAGGGGAACCTGGGAGAGGGGAGGTGGACCTGGGAGGGGAGAGGGGAACTCGGGAGGGGAGTTCGCGGGACGGGAGAAGGGGGGGGGGAGTGGAGTGGGGAGAGGGAAGGTGGAGGTGACGGAGTGGGAACGCGAGAGAGAAGAGGATGCTGGAGAAGAAGGGGAGGCGGAAGGGGAACGGGACGAATGGGAAAGGACACTCAGGGAGAAACAATTTCTTTATTAAATGGCATAGCAACGCATGCCAGGACCATCTAGTAGTAAATACAAATTTTAACGTATGTTTTTGGAAAGCATTCAAATTTTAATCTGATTCATAACACCTAGAGAAAGCCACAAGCCAAAAATGCATAAAAATCGCTTGGCAAACGAAGTCTAGAGGTCACGATTTCGAGCGTAAAAGTGGTTTTTATTTATTTTGTGAATAATTTTAAAAGAAAGAAAAAAAGTTAACCAATGGAAATTATCACAGATATTTTTAGCCATAAATATGTTATTTTTTAAGTTGTTTCTTATAGGATTTCATACAATTCAAATGAAAAATAAACATTTTTAAGTAGTTTACGCTTGGGTATATTTTTAATAAACTAATTAAGATTCAATTTGGGAGGCGGGTACGGGTACCGCCACCAGGGAACCATTTATTGGATAACTTACACCTCTGCCATAGGTCACTCCAAGTGGTTCGCTAAGTTTGGTGACTTAGCAGGGGTGCCCGGGTTCATGGGGTCAGGTTTGTCCGGATCTTCGCGGTGGATGTGTCTGCCCACCAACGGCGTGGCAGCCGGATCGGGAGATCTTTTGACCTTTCCAGCAGGACTCTCTCGAAACATTGCCTTGCATCGCAGTGGAAATGATGGATTCATTCGTCCGTCACTCCTGGACACACTGACCCCCAGATTCCTACCCACCCTTCACACCTTTTTCCTTCTCAGAATTTCCTCGCTTTCCTTCCCCTAAAAAAATCCCCATACAGCATCCCCAAAGATGACATAGGCCCTGAGAGGAATTATTTTCCTTAAGGCCTCCTGTGTAGAGCTAAAAATACTTAATTTTATTTCTACTTAAAGGAGTACAAAAAGCTGAATTTTATTCAGAACATATTTTTGTTTATTTATAATGTAAACTGATTCGTATTAAAGATTTATCTGAAATAGTGATTTAATTTATTTGTTATTAAGCTCCGCCTTAAGTCGTCCTCGCACCCTTTTCGAATCTCCTCACACATAGATTTACACACGTACGCCTCAGGGATCTAATGTGGAAATGCGGTCTCTAAATAATATTAACACGATGCGTGAACCCATCGGCCACATCAGATAGGCCAAAGTACAATCATGTAGGCTAACCAACAATGGTTACATATTATGTAGGTTTCCCTCGTGGGATGGGGAGGTGATTCCGCCAAGCAGGGGTCAGTCGGACGGTCTCTCGGACCCGACTTCCCCATGCCCTTGTCCCCCAAACCCACGGGTCTTTCATTCCCCTATCCCTGAGGACCGCTACAACTAATGACCCAAAGGGTTTGTTAGGATAATGACCCTGCGTTGTTTTAGTGGGCCTGGTGTCATTGATCCGAGCCGCTGCTGACTTAATCAAAGAAATGTAAAATTATAACTCCACTTACTCGAATGTTTTTACTCAATTATTGCTCGTCACTATATATTCAAGGGTTTAAAATTATTCAATAAATTACCCCTAGATATACGTTCGTTACTATTTTAATATATTTAAGTACTCTAGTACCACCTCATAACTTTACTTATTGTTTAGAAATATGTTTTGCTTTTTTTTTTGCTTTATTTATTTTTGTGTCTCCTTATTTACAAAATAAACAATAAACTCATACATACAAACACAGAATTCATTAAAACGTCCCAAGTACACAAACACTTTACACGAAAACACGATAACATACATTTAAAAACCATCCACACTAACTATGATAAACAATCCATTGGCTACGAAGGGGGCAAATTATATAATTGCATCCCAAACGACATTAAAAACGAAAATAAGCTTGGTATATTTAAAAAAAATTATTAAAGTTTATTCTTGATGAACAAAGTAACGAAATGGAAAAGCGCTGTATTGTTAGGTTTAATTTAGTTTAATGTGTTTAGTTATTTCTAGTTTAATAAGTGAAAATGTAATTTTCTTTTTACTGGAATAAAAATGAATAAGAAAAAATCCTTTGAATCATTTATTAACTAACCAATAATTTTATTACCTGTATCGTATTTTCTCATAAAATTACTATTAGTTTTTGTAATAATATTTTTAATTTAAATAGATGTAAAAGTATTTATTTGTCCTCTCCTAAACACAAGCAGCTGCTTTATTAGGAGAGTGGTTGAAATATTGTTGTTATAATATGCTGTAAAATTGTAACTTTAATAAATGTTTCAATAAAAAAATAAAAAATGTACTGGCATTCTTTTCACGGTTCATCCGCTTTTCACGTTCAGAGTATCTAAAAGTCCCTCGTTTACTTTAAAAAAAATTATTTCATTTTATTTAAATTTTCGAATGACAGATTGATCATCGATTTACAGAGCTCGATTTCTTATTTTAACTTTTTTAACAATTAGGAAAATAGATACAAAAAATGTTTTAAGCTTATTAAAGAGTACTTTAATATTTATGCAATTTAAAAAATTTAATTCAATAGCACCACTCCTCTATTCATGATATTAATTTATTTCAATGCTTGCATCAACGGTTTACTGATGTTTACAATTAACATAGGTAATAAGTACCTACCGGTAATACAAACAAATGTTCCTAATATACGTAGGTAGACGATACCATGGTTACTTTTTTGTGAACATCTGACTAGGAGATCTTATGCTGATGTGTTTGCATATTTTAGATAAAATATTATTCTGCCGTCATTCGAAAAAACACAATATCGTCCTTGAGAATCTCAAGGAGGATACCGTGTTTTTTACCTATGGCGTCGATGACACAAGGCGAATTTACAAGCTACTATCTACTAAGTTTAAAAGCGGGTAAATCGGCGAGTGAGATTGTCATGATGACACACAAAACTGTCCACTCGCTCAGAAGCGTAGGAAACTGAGGCCGCTGCTAGCGCCAGTAACAAGAATAACGACGACTGCGTGAACTAATTCTTCAGATATTTGACAGTCGAAATCAGCTGTTTATCGGAAGCCATGTTGGAAACATAAATAAACCAATCACGAGCAAGCGTGTAGGCGAGTAAAGTTGACGACCTTTCAACTTTTTTTCGTAGATTGTCAACAATCTGCTAGTTGCTGCTAATTAGCAAGTGACACGATGACACTGGGCGAGTTTACTAACAGATAGTGAATTTCTCAGATAGCAGCTTGTAAACTAGCCCTGTGTCATCGACGCTTATGGTGTAAAAAATATTTATTCGGTTAATAACAGTTAAAGTTCATCATAATAGTCTAAATGCTTTGTTAGAACATCTGTTGTGCCGCGTGGTAGCTTGATTTTTGAACAATGTGTGACGATATATATTATGTATATCGCGTTTGCGTTGTTTTTGGATCGTACGTTATTTCAAGTGTTTTAAATTCCTTTCGTTGGCTTGTTTATGATACCACAATATTGAATATTTTCCAAATCGGATAAAAAACAGATTGACTTAAGACGCCGCTACCCAAATTTATACCGATTTCTTACATATCTCACTTAAACATTTGAAGTTTTTAAGCTTTTAAAAAAATACCTATGGGTTATTTTTGAAGATAATATTTACATATCTTCCACGCAGAAACGCAAATTATATAAAATTCACTCGATAGAAAAAAATCGCCAAGTATGCTACGAAAATTATTATAAACACGTTTGTTTCAGTTATTTTACAAGTTACACTGTTGTGAAAAATTCACAATGTTTCTTTAAATCGTCGCCCGAGTTCTTAATTGTCCAAACTACCATTTGCGTATTTTACAGGAGGAGGTTTTCTTTGATTATTTCAATGAAACATTATGATAGGTGTGTAAAACGAAGCTATTTACGTAAAGGTAAAGGTCTCATAAGTTGAAATAATTCTTAATAAGGTGACTTATTATCGTTTTTGATACTTTATTTTTAATTTTAAAATGGAGATTGAGCAAGAATGCAAAATCAAAATTATTCTTAAGGAGATTGACCACACTAAAATGGAGATAGAGCAAATTCTGCATAAATATTTTCCGTGCTTAATTGTGCAAACGACCATCTCAAGTTATATACAGGATGAGTTTATTTTCAATACATCTCTTTGTGATATCGACAATTGTGGTGGGACATATATATAAAAACTTATTAATTATGTAGCTTGTCTGTCCGTCATTATTTTCTCTTCCATTTAACCGGTTGTGATGAAACTTTGGGTAGTTATTGTGCGCTTGCACGCTAAAACTTCTATGTATAATGGTGAGCTCTGACTTTATGAAATTTGCACACATATTCCCTTATTATTTTCTGTACCATTCATCCGATTCCGATGATACTTTCGTGAGATGTTTTACGCATGCCCGCGAAGGTTTCAATATATAATGGTGAGTTCTGGTGTTATCAAATTTGCAATTAAGTGAGTTCTGGTGTTATTAAATTTTCCTTCATTATTTCCTAAACTATTCATCCGATTGCGATGAAACTTTGGTGAGGTATTGTGCGCACGCCTGCAAAAATTTCTATATATAATGATGAGCTCTGGCGTTATGTAATTTTCATAAAAATTACCTTATTATTTTTTACCTTGAGTTTTTTTTACGAACGGCAGCGAAGGTCTCTGTTAAGATTTCAGGTACTGAAATATTAATTTTTTGTGATTGTCACCCTAATGGTTGTGGGAACATTTTTTTTTGTGTTGACGATTGCCAGGGCGATTTCGTATTGCCACGGATTTTTTAATTTCTTCTTATCTTGTTACCATCCGACTTGGGCGGGTCGTTTTTGGCAAAACGTCTGCTGCCAGGTTTTCACTTCATGTGGGTTATAAAAACCGCGGAGAGAGATAGAATTATTGGGCTCACCGTACATGAGCTACCCTACGGGTCTTTTTATTGTTTGAATAAAGACCAATATTCAAGAGCTGGAGTTATTATTGAAGAGTTACTCCAGCCACACTTCCTTTCGGAATCAGGTGTTACCACGCCGGATTGCTCTGTCAGGAGAGCGGAAGTTGAGATCCTGAATATATGTAATGGTCAAATCTGGGGTTATGAAATTTGCTTAAAATTATCTTAATATTTCCTACACAATTTAACCGATTGTGGTGAAACTTTGGTCAGTTGTTTTGCTGAAACCGCGAAGGTTTCTATGTATAATGGTGAGCTCTGACTTAATGATATTTATTTAAAAAAAAAAACATTAGGCGGCTCGTGAGTTGTTTGAAAAATGTGTGTATTTTACAAAGTTAAGCGGTAGGGTGGAAGGGGGGTGGGGAATCTGGGAGGGAGGAAGGAAGGAACGAAGCCGAGGGAGTCGCGGGAGTGAAACAAGGGAGGGGCGACGGGGAAAGTGGAAACGGGAGGGGGGAGGGGTTGGAAGGTGAAAGGGGAACGCGGAAGGGACCGTGGAAGGGGGACGGGGCGGGAACGGGAACACATAGGAATGGACGTGCAGCGATAATTATTTTAAAAAATATAATAGCTATAATTGAAACACATTAAAATTTGTTAAAAATTTATTGAAATGCATTTTCGTGAGAAAAATACAAACAATCTGAGAATAAGGCAGAGGGGACGAATGAGGGGAACAGGGCGGGAACGGGAACGCTTTGAAAAGGTAATAAAAAGATAATAAAAATAAATAAAAAACTTAATTGAAACACATTAAAATATTTTTTGATTTTTTTTTTGTGAGGAAAATAAAAACCACATGAGAATAATAAATTAAAACATTTTTATACCGATAATCTTAATCTTGAATACGTATGAAAATGGCGTTACCGCGTAAATGAATTAATTTAAACATAATTAATATGTTGAATGCCTATTTTTTGCATGTTTTTTGTCTCCCCCGACATAAATACTCAATTTGCGTGATAATAAAGATAAATCTATCTGTTTGAATACGAAATATTGCGTATTACCAGACGGCCGGCGTAGTGCAGCGGTAAGGCGCCTGACTAGCATTCCGAAAGTCGCGGGATCGAATCCCTGCGTGGCAAATAAATTTTATTTGTTTAATTTGTGTAATTCACAATTTATTCATTTAAAATAATATATAGTATATTTGCGGCACGTTCCAGAGTGGAAGATACTCTCAGTATCGCTCTGGTGTAAGACCACCATTCAGAATTGAAACGTTGCTTGAAATGGCTTCTGCCGTGTTTGGTGACCAGATCTGAATAGCCAGGTACTTCCCCACCTTCCTATTCCCTATCTTCTTCCCCTCCCCACTACCTACAGCTTCACAACATACCCCAATTGGGGATGCCATAGTCCCACTGGCTCCAGACGGGAGCAGTTGGGACTCTTGTGCGGTATTCATGTAAAATAAAGCGGCGTAATTCATAAATAATAAAATATTTTTCACAGAGTCAATAGTTATTGAGTTATAATTAAAATCCTGGAAAAACTTTTTTTTCATGTTCTTTAGCTAAAACTCAAATCCCAACCATATTTTTGTTGGCGAAACTCGGATCACCCCACAACACATAAATGAGGAAAAAATCAGAACTGCACCAGAATTTATATCAACAAACTGCCTAATGATGGGACTTATTCTTAAATGTCAAACAAAGGCTTCATACAAATACGGATAAACTGACAATTTCGAAGCGGACTTCTAACTTTAATATGAAATGATAATCAACAAAACTGATTTCGACAATAAAAACTCTCGGAAAGGAGAACTGTGTTAAAACCGAAAAATGAACACGCTGTATTACAAAGTTCCTTGCCATTTATAAAACAAAACTGAAACGTCATTGATAAATATACTTAAAACTAATACTAACCGCTCTATTTCAGCACTGCTGCGTATGTATGATCTTTTGTCAATAGTTTTAGACATTTTGTTGTAATTTCGTTATTCAAAAACTCACTTGTAATACAATTAAATGCCTTTTGCTTCCTCGTAACACACCACAATAACAAAAACAATGTGAAGTAAACAAACAACATGGCGGCGCGGTATCGTGGATCGGCGTGCTGTGATTGGTCGATTGGTGGAGTTTGACTAATCTAGCCCGCAAATTTTATTTCGCGGCAACTGAGATTGAACTAAGAAGGAGTTTAACTAATTAAGAACTCACTTTTAGAATATTGTTGTGGACATTGACATTTTAAAAAGCTTGTAATTAATTGTATATGGCTCGTAAAACTATTTTTTATTTATCTAACGATGCGAAATTTTATCCTTAACATGATTGCATTTAAAACTCATTTTAGATAAAATGGTAGTTTGCACAATTAAGAACTCGGGCGACGAAATGATAATTAAGATACGTTCCACGAGATTTTTGCTCTATTTTAAAGGAGTCGTGTTTTATTAAACATTTTCGCAATTTTCGCATCGATTTTATCGCTTTAAATATTACCGCGCTCCTCTAACATTCGTAATTACACATCTCTCCATCTTCTTCTTTTTAAGCGCGAATGCGGTGCCTTAAACATATTAAATAATATAATGATGCCTAGGAAGGTACTTAATATTATTTTCATTAGTAAAACGATCGTACATGTTTTTACCGCTGGCATATAATTTGAACTACATTTTTCAGTTTCTTGTTCCACTGACATAGATCAGGAGACTATCAAAAGATATCAAAAGACTATTTCACACGGAATCCTCTAAAAATACTTACCTATAAAGAAAAGAAGTCAATCTACTCAGGTGCAGTATTCCAATACAGATATATATACAGCACAAAATTAAAATACCGTTCAAATTCATCATAAATCAGGGATAGAATGCACATTTATTCCCAATGACACAATCACAGGCGCAGATCGCTATGAACGCTGTAGATTCCCGGCGAAATTTGATTTCCTGTTTGGCCTGCCGTTTTGTGCAATGCGGTATTTTCGAGGGTGCTTTTCAGAAGAAAAACAAAAAAAAACTTTACAGCGGCGACGGATTCCATTGGATAAACACTTTAGTAACAGATTGTTCGGGACTAACGTGAAAATATTGGTTATTTCTTATAAGAGAGGATGCATTCACGTTTCAGATAATAATCCAGCGTCAGTTGAACGCAATGCACGTTGATTTTTCATCAGATTACTCTCGGAGGAAACCATTCCAGCGGATAGAGGATTACTGGCGTCAGTGGTTTTTTGAAATAATAACTATTAAATGTGCAGTTAATCATATCATCGGACGAGAATATTGTTATCTCTGGTGTTTAATTTTAATTTGCAAAACAATATTTACGTAAAAATAAATGGATATTTCACATGCGCGCTTTTTATCTTTCTATAAAGAGGAAAGAACTTTCTATAAACTTTCTATAAAGGTACTATAAAGAGGAAAGATTTGTTTGTTTCTTTGCATTGAATAGGCTCCGAAACTACTGAACCGATTTGAAAAATTCTTTCACCAATAGAAAGTCACATTATCAGTGAGTAACCTAGGCTGTGTATAATGGTAAGCTCTGGCGTTATGAAATTTGTATAAATGAAAATGTGTGTATTTCATATATTTTAGCGACAGGGAGGAAAGGCAGGGGGAAGATGGGGTTTGCGGAGAGGGAAGACACGAGGAAGAGGGAAGGTGGGGAAGGTGGAAGGGAACGGGGGATGGTGTAAAATAAAGAAGAACGCCTCTATTGTGTGGCTAAAAGATTGTGGCGATATCTTGACCTATCTATCTATAATATAAAAATGAATCGCTAAATTTATTGGTAAGCGCAAATCTCGAGAGCGGCTGAACCGATTTCGCTAATTCTTTTTTTAGAATATTCCTTTAAGTTCGAGGATGGTTCTTACGGAGAGAAAAATTAAACATCGCACGTTTGACAGTTCGCGTGTTGAGAATGACATTTTGCAAAACAATGAATTATTGTTCAATCAGGATTCTATTTTTGAAAAGTTGAAAAATTTATTTAAAGTAGGTACTCCCCTAATAGTTTGAATCGAATCAAGAATTTTAGATATTTAAAATAGGTACCTATGTTTGGTACCAAATTTAATATACATGAAAAATGGAAATTTGAATAAAAATTGTAAAAGGTGGCACGCGGGCTGTTTAAAAACTGAATGTACTGGGATTGAATATATGGAACGCGGGAGGAGGGTTGGCGGGACGAGGGAGCGGGAAAGGGAAGAGGGAAGGCGGTGAAGGTGGAAGGGGAACGCAGGAGGGGGGAGGGGACCTGGGAGGGGGAAGGAGAACTCGGGAGAATGGTTTGCGGGACGGGAAGAGGGGGGAAATGGAGTGGGGAGAGGGAAGGTGGAGGTGACGGAGTGGGAACGCGAGAGGGGAAGAGGACGCAAGAGAAGAAGGGGAGGTGGAAGGGGAACGGGATGAAGGGGAAAGGACACTCAGGGAGAAACAATTTCTTTATTAAATGGCATAGCAACGCATGCCGGGACCAGCTAGTGTTATATAATAATTTTTTAACTTAAATTTTGGATTTGAGGCCAAAACGAATTAAGGCCAAATTTGAGGACAAAACAGAGTATTTTTTTAAAAATCAAAATGTATAGCTAATATCTAGCACGAATACGGTCTACTTTACTTACTTGTAGTTAAAATAATAATATGTAAGAAATTAAACTATAAAAATTTTCACGATTTTCGATATGTTTTACTTTACTTACTTGTAGTTAAAATAATAATATGTAAGAAATTAAACTATAAAAATTTTCACGATTTTCGATATGTTTTACGTTCTTTTGCAACTTTTTACGAGTCAGCGATAATTATTAAAAAATATATCTTTCCCCAATCTGTATGCAAATCTCATCTCTACGCAAATAAAAATAAATATAAAATGGATACATTTAACATCCTAAAAATGCGTTTTTGGGTCCAAATTTTAAATTTATATACGACAAATTTGTGTTGCTAATAAATTGGTCGTTCGTAATTTGAATATAAGCCGATGAGAATACTTTAAAATAAATTATATTTTTATTTTTATATTCTAAATCGTTATGTTTGCCTTCTGGGTATGGCAAAGTTATATTTTAAAATAATGATCATAAGCTCACAAATAATTGCCAAAATTACTTTATTTAATAGGAATCGTAAGTTTAATATTGTCTCGTTGTTGTATTAATGCCATACATAAATGTCTTTTTTTGACAAATAATTTCAATTTATTTTTTAAGTAATACTTTTGTTAAAATATTTGTGAACGTTGAACTTCTTTTATTTGAATAAGAAAGCACACATCGGAGCAATTGATGAAATGCTTACTTCATTGCTTTATTATTACGCCAAAAGTTGACAGGGTTCGCTCAAATGTAATGAAACTGTTTCCTTGTAAATTTGCCTACAAAGCAAGCGTTAGGGTTGAAGGTTTCTTGGAAAGAATATAAAGCAAATATCTACATTCCATGATAACTTCTAAGTATTACTTTAAAAGGGTAACACATACATCTAATAAATATGTTTTTTGTTTGTTTGTAATAACTTAATAAAGAAAACCTCAAATTGTAATATTTAATCAATTGAAAATGTCAATATTAGAGTAAAAGAACATTAACTCTGTTTAAAGTTTAAATGGAAAGGGTTTTTCTGAGTTTATTTATTAAAATATCATTATCGACGTCGATATATCGAGGAAAAAATATCGATGTATCGATATATCGGTCAAATTTTCAAAAGATTTTGCGTTTTTAAAATAATAGTGTATTCAGCTCAATATTATTAATAGTAATTTTTATACACATTGTGCATTATTTTAATGTACAAAAATCTCATTGTATGCGTCTCAGTAACATTATTAATCTGTCAAATAGGACTTCATGTTTGGAACAAGGTATAGTCAATAATCATAGACAATTGGGAAACAACACATAGGAGTTGCTTAGAAAAAAAATGGTGAAAAATAGCTTATATTTCTATGTATGTACCACTTGTACTATGTATGTTTTTCTTTCATTTCTATGTATGTACCACTTGTACCTACACAATGAGATAGTATTAGTGATCACAAATACAAATGCAAATACAATAGATTTGTAAGCAATTAATAGTTAAAATTTCAACCGCCAGATGTCATGAGTTCGTTCATATACGGTTTTAGATTCTAGTGACTTTAGTTACATAAATTAAAAAAAAAAATTATATTTTGTATCGATATATCGGATCAAAATATATCGGCTAAAAATATCGATATATTGAATTAAAAATATCGATACATCGATATATCGATGCTTTTTCAACAAACCTACATGGAACGTTCCCGACTTCTTATATTTCATACTCGTTAATTACATTCCCCATAATTTCTATTCTCACACCATCCGATCTACATAATATCCAAATCAAAAAATATTTTTCAGCATTCACCCATACCCTTACATTACAAATTATGATACTATCTCCGAATTCTTAAGAGGAACGTATGCGCGGCCGGTTTCTGCCGTTTCGTACAAATCTTGATTTTGCATTTGAGATCACAATACCCAACCAAACTAAAAAAATATTTTTTTAATCAGAAGGATTGTTAAATATCTAGTACGGATGTGAGCTATTTTATTTATTTTCGCATTAAATTATAAGGCATAGGCACGGACATATAAATATATATGGACCTGCCCTAAGTGATAAAAACGTATTATTTCCCCCTCCACATGGCGCCGGCTGGAGCTCCTCCTTGGAACCGGCTCGCTCCATGGGGAGGGGATAGAGCCTCGCTTGAATCTAAAATGTGTGACGTCATCATTCTTGCCGTGAACAGCGAGAAACTAACATCCATACATTTAACGAAATATAACGCCAAAACTGTAGCTTATGATAAAAAATATATCTACATATCAATGTGCACATAGCGAATGTGGGCGGTTCTTCAGTGTGCTCGTCGCTGGTTACAGGGGTAAGTAAATTATGAAACATTTGTAAAAGTGTTAAAACTAAACACGGCAACAAAATATTGCTATGTGTATTGGGGCGAGTCTTTTTGGGGCGAGCATTTGGCCTTAGCAAATATGTTATTATCGTGGCAAGCAATTCGCGCTCCCATGTAAAAAGGTCTATTCATTCAAAGCAGATTTTGCTTTTAAGAACTAAATGGTGATATTGTAATGCGAGATGCCTATTTACTGTCAGATTGATTGTATAACGAATCACAGTCATCTTTCCCCTCTTCGCCCTCCATAGTTTGGTTTTACCCCTCATCTGTAATTTCTTGTCTATCCATTTGGATGTCTATGGGCAAAGGCCATTTAAGATTTTAGTGTTTCACGATTTTAGAGGCAACTTTGACGATTACTTGTGAGTAAATGAAAAACATAAAAAAACATTATTTTAATATATTAAAAAAACGTGTTTAAATATTAAATAAAAAATAGTATAAGAAACAATTTTGATGGGTGTACTTTTAAAATACAAAATAGTAGTGATGCAACGAATACGAATACGAATATTCGTATTCGCCGAATAGTAGACATTTACCGAATATTCGTATTCGACGAATATATATTTACGAATACGAATACTATAAAAAAAACTTTTGAATTAATACATTGTCACAAAAATGTCAAAATGCCTATGGATTTTGTGGCACTGTACTATGAACCTCGACTTTCTCTTAGTAGTTTCAGTCAGTTTCAGTATTTGACAGTCGATAGCACAGGTCAAGTGCAAGTATATTGTTGCATGTGAGTTAGCAGCGAAGTAAAAGGAACTAAATTTCAATAAAATGTCCTCTCGTTAACGTGATCAAAGTGATATATGGAAACATTTCGATAAATTACTGAGTAAGTAGCTAGCTATGTAGTGTTTGTGTTTGCTTTTCAGTTTTGTAGTGCAGTATATTATTGTAATTGTAACGTAGTGTTATGGTTATTTAATTTTAGATAATGAAAACAAAGCGAGATGCAGATATTGTGCTTGTGAATTGTCACGGGGAAGTAAAAATGCATCGAAAAAGGGATTTACTACGACCGCACTTTGGACTCACGTAAAAAGATTTCATGAAAAAGAGCTTGCTGACAGTCTAAATACCATTAATGAAACTACCCATTAGGAACAAAAATGTGTCCTTTATATATGAAAATTACTACGCAAAAAATATTAAAAACGTTTTATTTTTTTTTTCATCATATTTTTTAAAATACACATAATAATTTTTTTTTATTTTTATTTTTTTTTTCCTCACAAATAATTTTCCAAGTTGCCTCTAGAATCATGAAACCCTTAAATCTTTAATGGCCTATATCTTATAGTATAAAGCAAAAATAAATAATGTAGTTCTAATTCTTACTAGATATTTGATATACCTTTTGATTACAAAAATTATTTTTCATTTTGGTTGAGTATTTTGATCTGAAATCCAAAATCAAGATTTGTATGAAACGGGCAGAAACCGGCCGCGCGAACCTTCCACTTAAGTACACACCAGTTTTTCCCTATTTAAATAATACTTGATGTTTGGATAAATTTAATAGACGCGCAGGATCTCTCTTCAATTCCTTCCTCATTTGCCTAATCTATGCAACCTTATCTGAACATCTGTAGGTAGGAACGACTTCTTTCATCCAACACGAGAGCATTCTGCTTTTGATGGGTTAATCTTATTTATCATACCCATAACGCCTCTTGGCTTTGCATTCATTCCTTATAATATCCTCTCTTGCGTTAGATAATACGCTTTTCTCAAGCGCCTTCTCATGATTCTGTCTTTCCACTGCATTTAATATACTTTTTTTAAGTTTCCGAGTTTCCATGGAATTTCATAAGCCCGTGGTAACGAATTAAACGCGTTTTTATATTGATATTTCTTAACTGCTATAAGACCCAGTGGAAGTAAAGAGATCGAAGTTGGAGGGAAGAAAATAAGAAAGAGGGTTATTGGGAATTAGTTGGATTTTCAAAAGTTACTGTGATTTTTAAACAAAACCATATCTGCCAACGAATGTTATATGTTTATCCCTGGGTAGTATAGTAAACACAATAGCTATTTCTCAGGAGAATTAAGTTATGCTATTGAAGAAACCAGTAGGTATATGAAAAACATTATACGACACAAGTAATTGCACAGAAAACCACCTTAAACTTTACTTAATGCTTAAAAACTTGATCACCCAGAAAAATATATTACGTCTTTTAAAAAATATGTTCATATAGACCAATAAACGGTGATTCTGAATATATAAGTCTTATTTAATAATATTTAACGTTGAGTTTTTAAAAAATTATTAAAAAGTCAATTTTTCATTAGTGGTGACGTCACTGTTCGTCGTGTCGTGACGTCACCGTAAAGTCATTGTATGGGAAGTAGGTATGACACAAGCCATCGAATTAATTTATTCGTTTATTTACATACTGTTTAAAGAGGTTTAGTTGTTGCGTTTATTACAAATAAAGGTATCTCAATTCAAAATATACTGCACAAAAAAAAAGTAATGCTACTTTTAGGGAGAATACTTCGAACAACGAAATTCAAAATGGCGGCAGTTGATCAGCTGATTGCCCGACCCTAAAGTAACTTATCAGGATGACGAGTGATTATCGATTCACCATACATACGGTGGTTTTCGGGGGGATCTTGAAAAATTAAAACTTTGACAATTATTTTAACTTTTAAAACTAACTCTAAAAATAAAAATAAAAATGCAGTTATTTAAGTTTATAATAATAATAAAAAAAAGGCTTATTAATAATAATAATAATAATAAGCCTTTTTATTCTGGACTTCTGTTAGGTATGTATTAGACATGATCTTATTTGTTATAGTATATCCCGAAGCTCAGTTTGCCTCTTGGCATAGGCCTCCTCTAACATTTTCCTTTGGGACCTGTCACGCGCTACTCTTCTCCATTGATGTCCAGCAGTGAGTTTTAGGTCATCTTCCCATCTCATCTGTTGACGTCCTCTACTTCTCTTGCCATCTCTGGGATACCAGTCAGTGACATTTTTGCACCATTTCTCTTGTGGATCGCGTATCATGTGTCCTGTCCATCTCCACTTTTGTTGGTCTATTCGGGTAACTACATCGGCAACTTTATTTAGTTATTTAAGTTAGAAGGTCATTAATTCAGGTAAGTAATTCATTGAAAAAAAAAATGGACTGGAGTTCTCTATTGTGTGAAAAGGGTAAGAGTGGTGTCCAGGTCATCCGCCGCCAGATCTAGACAAGCCTCATTCCATGAATCCGGGCACCGCTGCTAAATCACCAACCGTAGCGAACCACTTGGGGTGACCCATGGCAGAGCTGTTGGTTATCCAATAAATGGTTCCCGGGGTGGCAGTACTCATTCCCGCCTCCTAAATTGTGTTCGATGTTCCGAAAGGGTCCTGCTCTACGTTGCAAATATCTGGCCATTCAAACATGTTTGAACATAATCTAGCTACCTACTTTAACGTTTCTGTTCTCAATGTTGGTCTCTCATCAGAGCGATACTGACAGTATCATACCTTCTGGGACCAGTTGCATACTTTTACTATTTTTAATTTTATAAAATTGACCGGAGGTCTCCAGGGTCAGGAGGACAAGGATCTTACGGTCCACCGAGAAGGATGTAAGTACCAAACCCTTACAAAATATTTCCATTTCTCAATAAAACTTTTTTTAAACCCCTCAAGATTTTAATATGGGATGAAAATTCTCAACAAAATTGTCTGCTCGACGACAAATCACATAATCTAAAAATCATATAAGGCCCCGAATACGAGTATTTGGGTCATTTGAGCGTTTCGGGATCATCGGCAATTCAAAAAAGCTTCCATTGAGGGAGTGGCACAATAAAGCACCCTCGTCATGTTTTGAAAAGCTTCCGTGGCGACAAAGCCCCGACGGTTGAAGGCTTTGGAGTGATCACACATCACCCTGAGAGAGCTTTGACGGTATATTTGTCAGCTAAAAGCTCATTTCAGGTTGGTCTTGACGAAATTACACGTGAATCAATATTCCAGTTATGCCAATAATATATATTTTTTAAAGGTATAGACACAACAAACTGCGTCCATTTACTATACACATGAACAGTAACAAAAATACCTACAATAATGCGTTATTTCAAATTGCTACAAGGTAACCCTCAAGGTTTAAGTTGAAGATATCAAGAAACTTTCAATCATACTAATAACTAGAAACCTCCCAACCGTTAATCGGTGTTTAAGTTACACACTGAATAAAGATTGGAAAAGCTCGGGTTTGATTTGGTACTAATAAAAAATGTCTCTAACTGTGCTCCGGAAGAGCTGGCAACGTTGTATTGACATTTTATTTTTTAATTAACTATTACCGCGTGAATTAAATAAGAATTCTATGAATGTGATGTTTTAAAATAATGCTAATATTTAATTTTTATTTTTGGAAAAAAAATTCAACCTAGACTTGCATTTATTTATTTATTTATTTTATTTTAGGGAAATCAAAAGTTTACAATTTGAATAATTTATACATGTTTAATTTACCTTACTGAGAAACTAATTATAGATTTCCTCACTATACTATTACATTGTGTATCTAGAAATTAATAATTAACTTAAACTGAAATCTTACAACAACATTTTTGTACTCCTTTAATAATTTTAATACACTTTTAATAGAATTTTTATATTTAATTTCGTTACAATTGAAGATATCTATATCAGAGAAAATGTCATTATATGTTGAACACAGTCTTATCAGGCAAGCATTTTGGTTAGAATTTGTATTACAGTGTTTCTCTTTAAAAATATTACACGAACGTGTGTGCCGTGTAGGTACTTTAAAATCTATTCTGTTCAATAATTCAGGACAGTCAGTTATATTATTTACGATTTTATATAGCAACATCGCATCAGAGAATTGTCTGCGTACACTCAATGCATCAATTTTGAAAAATATTGTTGCATCAAGATAATTATTAAATCGATTGGGCGATTTGTAAGAAAGGTATTTTATGGATTTTTTCTGAATCGATTCTATTTTGTTTACATGTACTGCATAAAATGGAGACCACACAGTTGACGCAAAACTCTAGATGGCTTCGTACATATGCAAAGTACAGTTGTTTGATCCAAGTAGTAGATCAAAGACACCATCTATATTGCGTTTAGTTTGGGAAGTATCTTGCAGTCATACATAAAGATAGCAGCCAATGAAAATATGCAATAATAAAATGAAGATAATGTTGATAGTTCTAAGTTGAAGTATGATACAGTTAAGTAGTAGTTAGTTAGTAGGTAATAGGTTCGATTTAGCTCAGTGATAGAGCGGAGATCTGACAAGACTGGGTTCATTTCCTGAGTTGTTTCTAATTTTCGATTGAGAGTCGCTAAAATTGTCCTCAATGATTAAATATTTTACACAATTGCAGGTAAGTTCCTAGAAATCAATATTTATATTCCGCAAGCAATGAAGTTCAAAATTTCAATTTAAACAATAACACCTAAATTAAAAAGGTAAAGAAACAATAAATAAATAAATATATATGGGTTATCGTATCCCATAACTTTGTCAAAACTAAAAGATTTCTAAGGTGTCACTTACAATATAAAATAAAATCATATTTTAATGAAAACGGTCACTTAAATGGAATGAAAACAATAATGTTGTGATCAAAACGGTTTTTTTCATATTTATTTCATAATTATTTGATAGTCACTTTAATATTGCATAAGAAAGATTCGCTCTAATGTAATCGCTTATAAATCATTGTTTTGTTTCATTTTTTATTTTTTACACATATTAAAAAAAAAAACCTAAGGACATATATTTTTTTAAATTTTATCTGTTGTTGAAAATGGTATGAACTAATGATATAATGAATGAGAACATTTTGTCTGATCTCTTAACACTTTGTTATTAATTCATATATTTTTATCACTTATTATTTTCTCTGTGTATCATTTTATTTTTAAATTTTATTATTTTGCTTTTACTTAACTGTTTTGCATGACCGATATTTGCGTGTGTTATTTTTATTAAATTGTGAAATTATTAACCCCGATACAGGCGAACCCTAGTGGGGTTAATAATTACATGCTAAAAATATATGTATATAAATTGTGAAGAAGCAATAAATAAATAAATAAATGAATTCAAAATGTAATTTTGGCATATAATTCTAATTTTTCAAATTTGATATTCTCGTAATTTTTGGATGTCTGAGTTAAAAATATAAAAATATGCGTTTTTAATAACTTTTTTCAAGTTTGAATAAAATATTCAAATTTCTACACATAAAACTACACTTCAAATACAAAAATCTAAAAGATGATTTTATCTCGTTTCTAAAATAGGTATTGGTTTTTACGACGTCTTTAAAAACAAGAAATATAGCACATTCATACCTTGGAAAAACAAGAAATATAGCACATTCATACCTTGGAAAAACAAGAAATATAGCACATTCATACCTTGGAAAAACAAGAAATATAGCACATTCATACCTTGGAAAAATAAGAAACATAGCACATACCTTGGAAAACAAGAAATATAGCACATTCATAACTTGGAAAAAACAAGAAACATAGCACATTCATACCTTGGAAAACAAGAAATATAGCACATTCGTACCTTGGAAAAACAAGATATATAGCACATTCATACCTTGGAAAAACAAGAAATATAGCACATTCATACCTTGGAAAAACAAGAAACATAGTACATTCATACCTTGGAAAACAAGAAATATAGCACATTCATACCTTGGAAAAACAAGAAATATAGCACATTCATACCTTGGAAATTTTTTTATTTATTTTTTTTATTTTCTTTATTCATCATATAAATTTTTACACAGTTTTTACAAGTGATTCGACTACCACGCTAGGCACATGCCTGTATTATGGTAGTCGATTTATGTATATAATTGTATAAATTTAAGAATTGTTATTGGTTAATATATAGTTTAGTTAGGTACAATGTTTTTGTATGACAACGAATTCTTTAAGTGGTTTGTCAATTAAGTAGATAATATTGATATAATAATAAACATATAAATAAACCATTCTTATTGTAGGCTGATGTTTCGCTTAAGTAAAATAGGTACATAAATACATGATAAGTAGAATAAAAGAATGACTCTTCTTGTGGAGATGTTGAAAATAAGTCATAAAAATATAAATATTTTTATGATAATTATCAAAAGTTATTTTTTTAATTTGAATTAAAAAATAATAATAATAATAAAGCAAATTAACTTAATTTGTAGACTTCAGACATTCTTCACAATACCCCAAAATTCGATGAGAAATTTCTGACGACAAATAAACTACTCTTCTTCCCTGTAAACAACGTTTGTAACATTTCATGGCTTTTAAATATATAAATTTAGATAGTGAGATTTTCAAATTGCACGGTTGTTTATCATTTATTTATTTATTTGATCCAACATATTTACATTTTATACACAATTCAATGATGTTGGCCTCCCTTGGTGGTTTACCCGTGCTGAGGCCTCCACACTGCATTCACATTACCAACGCCAAGTTTTTTTAGTAAGACCTACATTATTTAGCAGTACCATACCACTTGTCTTGCTGTGCTGGGCCTATATGTCTGTTCTGCCACGTCATATGCAAAGCAAATTGTGGTTTCGCCCCTAGAAGTAGAACTTTAAGCTATAATTTGGGATGCGGTTATGGGTACAGCCCCCCCGGGAACCATTTATTGAATAACCAACACCTCTGCCGTAGGTCACCCCAATTGGTTCGCTACGTTTGGTGACTTAGTAGGGGTGCCCGGGCTCATGGGGTGAGGTTGTCCGAGTCTTGGTGGCGGATGCATCTGCCCACCAGCTGTGTGGCGGACCGGATCGGGAGAGAATGGTTGAGGGAGTCCCTTTAACTAATCCAACATCGGAACATCGGGAACCTTGCACCGCAGTGGGAGGGATGGATTCATACGTCCGTCACTACTGGACACATTAACACCCAGATACTTAGCCACCCCAAATACCCTTTTCCTTCCCGGAATTTCCTCTCTTTCCTTTCCTAAAGAGACCCTACACACAGCATTCCACAAAATGACATAGGTCCTGAGGGTAATTATTTTCCTCAGAACCTCCTGATGTTGCCTGTTGTATGCTGATGATGCGGTGCTGATTTCTAACAGTTTGGAAGATCTACAGTGTCTCGTGTCTAGGATGAACGAAGTATTTATGAAGAATGAGTTAATGATGAATGTAAGTAAGTCTAAAGTAATGGTGTTTGAAAGAGAGAGCACGAAAACAGTGTGCAATATAGTTGTGAATGATGAAAACTTGAGTATTCATCATCCACAAGGTCATTCAGTAATTAATGAGGATGATTTTGTGTATCTGGGAAGTATGTTTACGAGAGATGGGAAGGCTGAAAGATATATTGAAAAATGGATAAATGCAGGTAACTCCATTAATGGAGGACTGAACGCCATTGGCGCTAATAAAAAAAAACTGTCCAAAGAAGCGAAGCTAGCAGTCCACAATGGAGTCCTGGTACTTACCCTGATGGCATGGAACATGGAACTGGAGGCATGGAACTGGCAAAGGAAGGATGAAATGTGTAGTAAAACCATGTATGATCGAGTGAGAAATGTGGATATCCGCAAAGAATGTAAGGCCGATGTAAGCATAATGAGAAGATTAAGAAAGGGACCCTCAGATGGGTTGGGCATGTACAGCGAATGAAAGATGAAAATACCGTGAGAAGAATATGACGCAAGAATTAATGGAAAATGAGGGGACGCGCGAGGAAGACATGGCACGTTCAACGGAATCAGATACTTGAGTCGGGCCATGTCAAAAGTCAGAATAATAGAAGAGTGTGTATGAGACGATGTATGAATGTGAGTGAGGCAAAGAGTGTGAGCCAAGACCGAGTTGTTTGGCGGTCCGTCCTCTTTGCCTACCCCTGCGGGAAACGGCGTGATAGTTATTTAGTTTTAGTTAGTTAGTTAGGACTTCCTGTGTGGAGCTAATGCAAAAGAAGCATTCCATGAGGTATGGACTATCTAAGTATGAAACTATTCAATTTTAAGAGAAGTTCAATAAATTTAGCAAATCACAAGTCGTTTATATTATATAGTTTAGATAGATCTGATATAAATAATGATGAAGTCTCACTGGGTGTTTTTGCCAATTCCTCGTTTTGAGCTTATACCTACCTATAATGGATAGGATTATCGTTCAAAAATACATATTTATTTATTTATTTATTTATTTATTTGTTTTATTATACGCCCAGAGGGCTTTTACATAAATAAATAAGGCAGTACATCTTTAACATGAGAAGGAAATAATATAAATAAAATTACAATAAAAAATAAAAAAGTACATTAGTTAAATAGAAATATAAGCAACAAAAACTGGAATTACAGTAAGATATAATTACGATAAGTTACGATAAAAAATGCATACATGTTATAAAAATACAAACAACAAAAATTTTAAAGTAAGGTGATCAGAGGTTTACAAAATTGCAACATTAACCATGTCTAACAAAACGTAAGTATTAGTTTCGCAAAGTGGCAAACCGCTACATCGATGGTACCTCCAGTACCTCTGCAAGTTGCAGGGGTTCAGAACTCCAATTTGGATTTTAATATTATAGTGAAAATTAAATATATATAT
Source organism: Limnephilus rhombicus (assembly GCA_929108145.2). NCBI lineage: Eukaryota > Metazoa > Arthropoda > Insecta > Trichoptera > Limnephilidae > Limnephilus > Limnephilus rhombicus. Next base: position 42,219,091 of record OV815278.1, read on the forward strand.
ATATATTTTTAATATAACTAAATAATACTACAGGTTATGATGGTTTATAATACATATTACAATGATTTTACTAAGACATTACATTTAATTACATTAATAGGATAGGTAGAGATAGTTTAGCAAATTTGTCGATGAACGAGTAGTTTATTAAATTTACCAAAGAATTCCTTAGTGAGTACTTGTATCACGGATAAATGATTTCATTATTTCATTTTTAAATTGTGTCAGTTACATATTCCATACATCTATGTGCGAATACATATTGCCCAAGTGTTGGATTCTGTGTAGTGGTATATTGAATTGTGCCCTGGTCGTAGTATTACCACAGTAAAATGGTAGTACTGACCTTGTGTTTCTCGCCGGCACATTAAAATTTATGAGCGCCAAGAATTCAGGGCTGTCAATTGTATTACGTAAGATTTTAAATAAAAAAACTAGATCGAAAATATTTCTTCTATCACTCAAGTTTAATAGATTAGATAATCGCAATAGATAAGTGTAGTTCATTTGTTCTTTTGGTATTTTTAGTTTATAATTTAAAAAGCTTAGGAATTTTTTTTGTATTCTTTCTATTGTTTGAGAATGCACGTCATAGTGAGGAGACCATACAGTTGAGTTATATTCAACCTGACTCCTCACTAGTGATGTGTATAGAAGTTTTAATGTTTTAACTTCGGTAAAATCTTTAGCCACTCTTAGTACAAAACCTAACATTTTTAAACCCTTCTTTGAGATATTTTCAATGTGTGGTATGAAGCTAAGTTTGGTGTCGAAAGTAACACCTAAGTCATTAATTTCGGAAACAGATTCGAGAATGAAGTTATTGATTGTGTAATTAAAAAGAATTGGATTCTTTATTTTAAAAAATCTCATTGTTATGCATTTATTAACATTAAGGTATAGCTTGTTATCGCTACACCACTCGACTAATTTGGACAAGTTTGCTGAGAGAATATAACAGTCGTCCAGGCTTTGAATTGCTTTATAAAGTTTCAAATCATCTGCGAACATAAGTACGTCGATATCTTTAAATATATTACAAATGTCATTCACAAAAAAGATAAATAATATAGGTCCGATATGGGAACCTTGCGGAACACCACTGGATGCAAAAAAAACATATGATGATTCCCCATTTAATTTTACACTAAGTTTTCTGTTTGAAAGATAGCTTATAAACCAATGCAACATATTTCCACGAACTCCAGCTTTAAACAGTTTTTCTACAAGAATAGCGTGACAAACCTTGTCGAACGCCTTGCTGAAGTCTGTGTAGATTGAGTCAACTTGAAGCTTCTTCGCCATTGCATTGGAAATGAAATTTTGATACAGAATGTGGTTAGTTAGTGTTGATTTACCGGTTATAAAACCATGCTGTTCAGGACATATACTTTCTTTAAATGAGCTAGTTATTTTATCCAGAATCAGTTTTTCAAACAGTTTTGGAATTGTTGACAGTATGCATATAGGTCTATAATTAGTTACTTCGTTTTTATCCCCTTTTTTGAAGATAGGTGTTATATAACTATGTTTCCATAGATCAGGAAATATACCTTTCGACAAAGAATGACTAAATAGTATGTACAGGGGATAAGCGAGAACGGTGACACACTTCTGTAAGAGTAATGGTGGAATGTTGTCAGGACCGGCATTTTTATTGGGATCTAGCAGTTTAATTTGTTTTATAATTTCGTTTAGTTCAATGTGCACATGTGACAGGTTTATATTGAAACTGGGAGTATAGTTAGGTAAGGAGAACTGATTGGGTTGACTTTTATCGTAAACGTTCTTGAAGAAGTCTGCAAAAAGATCAACAATATTTTTGATGCCATCAGCCTTTCTGTCTTCAAAATACATAGTATTTGGTATATCAGAGTCACCACTTCTTAATGTTTTACTGAATCGCCAAAAACGTTTTATATTATTAAAAATGTCATTCTCTGTCTGCTTAATATAGTCGTTATAACACGCCCTTGATAGTTTATTACAATCACTCCTAATTTTAGAGAATTCTATATACAACTTCGATGTTCCGTGATCCTTATACAGTTTGTGAGCTGTTTTTTTACGTCTAATTAAATTAATCAAATCTTTATTAAACCAAACTGGATATTTAGATACCTTATATTGAGTGTAAGGGACAAAGCGATTTATATGATTACTGAGAATTAAGTAGAACTGTTCAGTATTATGATTTAAATCATCACTATCTAAGAAAGACCAGTCAACCAATGCAAGAGAGTCACACATACCCGAATAATCTGCCTTTCTGAAATTATAGCATGATATAGCATATGTTGTACTTTGCATAATACACTTTTTTATGATTAATTATGTAATTTCTTTTTCAATTTACACAAATTCACTTTGTGGCGTTATTTTAATTAAATGAAAACATATTAGTTTGTATACACCAATTATTTAAAGAAAATTATCAACAAGTTTGGTCGGATTTTTTTCGAAATCTAAAGCAGATTTATGGTGGGTTTCTTCATTTACCGAGAATGCTAAATGCAATGCTAATTGTAAAAGTAAACGGTCAAATGCATAGAAATTTTTAAATTTCGATCGTTTACTTTTACAATTAGCATTGCATTTAGCATTCTCGGTAAATGAAGAAACCCACCCTAAATGATAAAGGAGGGAGTATCGGAACGATGATGTAAGCGCGAGAATCGCCATTTTGAATGGAAAATGTTCCATGTACGAGTACCATGGAGGTAGAATTTAACCGATCACTGCCAGTATATAAATAAAAAAGCGTCACCTATGTGACATTAGTTTTCCTTTGAAAATTTTTTATTAGCCTTTTTGAGACAAAAATCTTCCTATGAGCATTTTTTTGCCCTTTTTAGACAAAAGTTTTCCTCTGAACATTTTTTATAAACCCTTTTTAGTAAAAAGTTTTCCTGTAAACATTTTTTATTAGCCTTTCCAAATCTTACTAAAGCTACAAACCTTTTTACCTCCACAAATAAAATTTTTCTTATATTTCTGTATAAATCAAAGCGTCTCTGATCGAACACGTTCGAGTTCGAAACTTTACTTTCCATCTCCATTGTACATGGAATATTTTCCATTCAAAATGGCGATTCCCGCGCTTATATCCTCGTTCAGATGCCCCCTCCTACATTAAATCTGCTTCAGATTTCGAAAAAACCAGACAAACGCTCCGCGCAAACATTTACTTAGCGGCATTACAATCGAAAATTTTTGCAAACGGTTTGAGCAGGAAAAGCGTAGAATAGTAGTGAAAGAATGGTCGTAAAAGTAATGAACCAGTCCCGATCCCCGATTGTCAAGATGATTGACTTTGAATAATTTATTTTTAGCCACTGTGCAAAAGCGTCAAATCGTTTGTTCCCTCACAGAGGGATGGCATTGTTTTTGTTAAATGCCCGCCTGCATGACTGAATTCTTTGTTCGCGCCGGAGCATTTTGAGATAACGAAGCGACAAATGTTTTTTTTTGCTCTCTCGCTCATCCGCGAGGGATTTGAGAGGACAATAGAAACATGTTTATCTCGTGAACGTATTTGAACAAAACATTTGGCTGCTTTTTAGAAATAAACTTCTGGATTTTATGGGCAGCCTTTTCTTGGAGTTTATTTGGATTTTTCATCGGGTGCAATTTGATATACTACCAGGGAAACGAACGTTTTAACGATCAGGAGAGAAGTTTTTTTATATCGTGAAAAACATGATTTATAAAACTAAAAGAACTCCAACGGGCAGGAATGAAAAAATAAATCCAGCAAAAGATATTTCATTATTTCTGCATATCGATAGCGGAAATTTGAAATGCTATAAAGGACAATTCAATTTGGGAGGCGGGAATGGGTTCCGCCGCCCCGGGAACCTTTATTGGATAACCAACACCTCTGCCATAGGTCACCCCAAGTGGTTCGCTACGTTTGGTGATTTGGCAGGGGTGCCCGGGTTGATGGGGTGAGGTTTGTCTAGGTCTTGGAGGCGGATGACCAGGACACACTGAACCCCAAATTCCTACCCACACCTAAAACCCTTTTCCTTCCCAGAACTCTCCTCTCCTTCCTTTCCTTAAAACCCTCCACGCAGCATCCCCAAAGATGACATAGGCCCTGAAAAAAAAGGACAAAATTTTAACTGTTCAGTAGAGCGAAAAAAGTTTAAAAAAAATCATATATCCTGCTTTTGTAGATCTATAATTATGAATTTTTATTTTAAAATAGCATTGAATAGATCTTTCAGAATACTTAACATATTTACTAAATTCATGTAATAACGGAATTTTATTTATTTCTAATTTTTCAAAAGGAATCTCTTAAAATGCACGTCGTATAGGTCACACTTTGGCTAAAGTTCGGTGTTTGGGTAAAATTCCTAAAAAATAAAACTAGTTATTTTTATACTAATTTGGGGTCGGGGAATCCGAATCTGAAAGAATTAGGCGGCGGCAAGCAATATTAACTGAATTAAACGACTTTAAAAAATTTTATACACATACAGGAAAATAGCCATTTTGGAAGCATTTTGATTCCTAGAAAATCAAACTAGTTATTTTTATACTAACTATGGGCCGGGGAATCCGAATCTGAAAGAATTAGGCGGCGGCAAGCAATATTAACTTAATTACACGACTTAAAAATTTTCTATACACACACACATGAAAATAATCATTCCGGAAGTATTTTGACACATGTAGTACAAAGATCATAGAAAAACACGATAACATAGATGTTTTTACCACACAAAATTAAGTGTTGCCATTAAGCAGTAATATTTATAACGTAAAATAACATGTTTATATTTTAAGTACTTATTTTTTATAATTGATTCTCAAATATTTTAGGAAGGTACACCAACTAGTATTGTGGAGTTTTTATGCCTTGACGCGAGTAGGCGTTATAAAGGGGCACGTTCTTTTGTATCACAAACCATGTTACATAAACCCGGCGTAGCTGCTAAACTACTTGAAAACAGGGATGTTTTTTTGCCGTGACGCGAGCAGGCGATATAAAGGGGCACAAACCATGTTACACAAACCTAGCGTAGCCGCTAAACTACTCGAAAACAGGGATGTTTTTTTGCCGTGACGCGAGCAGGCGGTATAAAGGGGCACAAACCATGTTACACAAACCTAGCGTAGCCGCTAAACTACTCGAAAACAGGGATGTTTTTTTGCCGTGACGCGAGCAGGCGGTATAAAGGGGCACAAACCATGTTACACAAACCTAGCGTAGCCGCTAAACTACTTGAAAACAGGGATGTTTTTTTGCCGTGACGCGAGCAGGCGGTATAAAGGGGCACAAACCATGTTACACAAACCTAGCGTTAGGTTAGGATAGGTTAGGGACGCGAGCAGGCGGTATAAAGGGGCACAAACCATGTTACACAAACCTAGCGTTAGGTTAGGATAGGTTAGGGACGCGAGCAGGCGGTATAAAGGGGCACAAACCATGTTACACAAACCAAGCGTAAGGTTAGGATAGGTTAGGGACGCGAGCAGGTGGTATAAAGGGGCACAAACCATGTTACACAAACCTAACGTTAGGTTAGGTTAGGTTACGCATTTTTAAGACTACGAATTTTTATACTTTTGATTTAAGAATACGCCGTTGAGATTGTCGTAATTCATCAGGTTAATGTGTTAATACGACGTACGAAGAAGACTTGGTCGATTTATAAGGTATGTTTCTGAGAGCTGGTAACACTGCCGGCACATGTTTTTGTATATTTCTTGTTTTTCTATGATCTTTGTACTACGTGTGTCAAAATACTTCCGAAATGATTATTTTCAAGTGTGTGTGTATAGAAAATTTTTAAGTCGTGTAATTCAGTTAATATTGCTTGCCGCGGCCTAATTCTTTCAGATTCGGACTCCCCAGCCCATAGTTAGTATAAAAATAACTAGTTTGATTTTCTAGGAATCAAAATGCTTCCAAAATGGCTATTTTCCTGTATGTGTATAAAATTTTTTAAAGTCGTTTAATTCAGTTAATATTGCTTGCCGCGGCCTAATTCTTTCAGATTCGGACTCCCCAGCCCATAGTTAGTATAAAAATAACTAGTTTGATTTTCTAGGAATCAAAATGCTTCCAAAATGGCTATTTTCCTGTATGTGTATAAAATTTTTTAAAGTCGTTTAATTCAGTTAATATTGCTTGCCGCCGCCTAATTCTTTCAGATTCGGATTCCCCGACCCCAAATTAGTATAAAAATAACTAGTTTTATTTTTTAGGAATTTTACCCAAACACCGAATTTATTCCCACACTTTTTTTCAAGATATATTTCGACGACGAAGATCGAAAGAGAAAAAAAACGGAGAAAAATGATATACTCGAATTTAAGTCATTGTTGTTTTTTTTTGCCCTTTACAGTATTTCGAATTTCCGCAATTGAATGTAATGTGTTGTTCACCTGCAGGACGAAGGAGAAAAAATATATAGACAAGAATATATTCAAATTAATAGATAACTTTTTATTAACCACTTAATTATTTACAAAAACCGACATGTTTCGTCAGCAAAGCTGACTTCTTAAGGGTTTTGACAGAACTAATTTTAAAAATAGACATACATAGGTAATAGAGAAAAATAATAGACATAAACAATAATGAAATTTGAAAAAAAATAATGTGTAGGAGACAAGGGGCAATATAGAACAATTAAAAATTTAAAAGGGGAATAGATTTAATAATGGGTCATTTAAAAACAATATTTGATTATTAATAATATTTAAATTTGCATTAACACTCTTTCTAATCTCTAAAATTTTTTGTTTATAGAATATATTGTTTATTATTTGTATGTAATTCATTACCGCACAAGAGTTCCAACTGCTCCCAACCGTCTAGAATCAGCGTGACTGTGGCTTCACCAATAGGGGTAACGTCAAACTAATACACGATATAGTCCAATTTAATCATCACCAAAAACATTTCTTTTACACAAATGTCGCTCCACCCTGAATACTTTCTTCTTCTTTGTGTGCCGTATCAGGTCCCCCCGACGTTGGCGATCACTCTTGAGAATGTCTCTTTGTCTTGCGCTGCCCGGAATAGCTCCTCCACACTTCTAATGCCGGTCCACTCTCGTGTATTTGTTTCCTACCAAGCCCTCGGCGACCCTCTATCTTGCCTTTCAATATTAAATGGAGCAAGTGATACTTCTCCCCTCGAAGTATATGACCCAGATATGAAATTTTCCTGATTTTGATTAATATAAGCAGTTCTCTATCTGCTCTAGCCCGCCTGAGAATTTCTGTGTTGGTGATCATGTCGGTACATGGGACCTTGAGCATTCTCCGGTGAAGCCACATTTCAAAAGCCTCTATCCTGTTCATGGTATTTACTTTCAAGGTCCATGTTTCACATCCATAGAGCAAGACCGACCACACATAAGATTTTAGCATTCTCTGTCTTAGTTTTAAGCTGATATTGTCATTGCAGAAGAGGGATTTCATTTTAATGAACGCAGTTCTTGCTGCTTCAATTCTTTACATAACTTACATAACTCTACTTAAATATCTCCGCTTCCATATGTATATTTGTACACTGTAAGATTATATGTAAAGTTATTCAATGAATAACTCCTTGATATGCGATCAGAAGAAAATTACAATCATAAAAAAAAAAAATTGTAGTTCTACCCCATAACATAGTGTTGTATATTATGTTTTGTTTATCATTCCTATGTATCATTTATAATTTATCTATATTTTAATTACTTTTATGTTTTTTCTTACAAAATTATTAATAGTTGTAATAATATTCTAAATTCAAATAGATGTAAAAATATAATATTAGTTGTCCTCTTCTAAGCACAAGCATCTGCTTTATTAGGAGAGTGTATGAAACATTATGTTATGTTAAGTAAAACACTAAAAATATTTCAAAAAATAAATACAAAACATAAAAACTTCTTATTAATTTGATAAGATGTAAGAAATAGGACGTACCGGTAGCCTTACCCTTGTTATTTCTGTTTATTTTTAAAATAAATGTTTTTTGAATTTTGAATATATTTTTTAGACTGAAGGTAGTGGGGAGGGGAAGGAGATGGGTAAAAATAAAGTGGGAAATTACATGATACACAAAAAACGTTTCGACTCTGAACGGTCGTCTTTCCCCAAAGAGTGAAAGTTATATAATAATTGCGTACATAGGTGATCGGATGATAGTGAATGCTATGTAATATTCGCCCTATTCAAGACCAATAGGGTGAAGGAGCCTGGGAAGACCATGACTAAGATGGAGCGACAACGTCCTCAAAGATATATCTATCTTGGAGCTTCTAAACTGGAGAGTGCTGACACAAAACCGAGATGAGTGGCGGAAGATTCTTGAGGAGGCCAAGACCCACCAAGGGTTGTAGAGCCAATAATGATGATGATGTTGATGTAATATGAACTTATGAACATTTTTTCGGCTTTGTTTTAATTGTATAACTATACCTAATTATAATAAACTCCGACAGGAAAACACATTAAAACGTAGCTTAATGCAAAATCATTATTTTAGATAAATCTTTACCAAATATAGGTTTACGAGTAAATTATCATAACTGCAAAAAGATGCATTGAATTTACAAGCTTTTCCTACTGTTTCCATTCAGTTGAACAAAAATAAAATAATGTTTTAAGATTTTCACAAACAAAAGTATTTTCGTTATTTGTTTTTGGGGTGTTGTGCCGTGTTGCGCTGCCTCCTTCTTTAGTCAACTTTTCGGACAGCGTTGCAGTGTCCATCATCAGGGCAGATCCAGTAGATGTGTAATTTTTAGTTGGGAAATGTGTGCTTATATACTTAGAAGCGATACCGTGTCGCCAGCTCCACTTTTAAGCCCATCACCTGTATTCGTGGACATATAAGGCACACTAAGAATACATACATTTTTCCTCTAAATATTCGTATCTATAACTTTTTTAGCATAAACCGGCGCAACCATCCGGTCTCAAATTGCAATATCAACCGTCGCGATGCATCGCCGTCAGCTCAAAGTGATTTCAAGATTTTTTTAGAGTTTTGGAATAGCACCTCGGCGCACACCCCCTTTTATGTAAGAATATGAAAAGTTTAATGTGATTTCAAAAATAACGGCAAGTATGACGCGTCTGCAATTATACTTTTAGGACGATTTGTTTCAAAAATTTTTACGGATTCGTCAAATATTTGAATATAATTTTTACATTCTGTGCAAGTTCTATTCAAGTTCTGTTATTATATCATTATAGACCAGTTGCTCCATGAAACTGAAATAATAACAAAACTTGAATAGAACTTACACAGAACGTGAACATTAATTTAAAATATTTGATAAATCCGTCAATTTTTTTTAAACAACCTGTCTTAAAATTTCTCTGTGAAATCAGAAAAAAAGGTTAAATATTTCCTCCCTTCGAATTTTTTTTTACATAAGTTTCACACGTGAAGCCCTGAGGAAAATTATTCCCCCCAGCGCTTACGACATCTTTGAGAATGCTGTGTGGAGGGTATATTTAGGACAATAATGAGGGAAAGTTCTGGAAAGGAAAAGGTACGAGGGGTGGGTACGAATCTGAGGGTCAGTGGGTCTAGAAGTAACTGACGTGTGAGTCCATCCCTTTCATTGCGATGCAAGGCGATGTTCCGAGAGAGTCCTACTGGAGATATCAAAAACTGTCCCTCAAACAGTCTCTTCCGATCTGGTATGTGGCGCCGTTGGTGAGCAAATGCATTTGCCGCCAAGACCCGGAAAAAACTCATCGGGATCCCCTGCTAAATCACCAAATCTAGCGAACCACTCGTAGTGACCTGTGGCAGAGGTGTAGGTTATCCAATAAAAGGTTTGATCAATATATCAGATGAAATCGAACGGCTGATAAACCCGTTTCAATTTTCTGAAAACGATGAAGCCGCCAATCAAAACGCTAAAAGCCAATACGTCCTGCCAAAGCCCGCACCGTATTATCCTCCCCTGAAAGAGTTTTATCAGCCTGTCACAAAGGCTTTTAAAAACCTTTCTAGTGTATTAAATGCAACGTTAATGCGGCATTTTGTGCACTTTTTCAAAACAAAATAACAAGCGTAAGCTCGGACGGACATCAAAGGTTATATCGCGAGCGTAATAATAATACTGAAAAAGCACTCTTGGAAAAATTAAATATTCATGTTAAGCATTTTTGCATGCATGACTAGATTTACTAGTAGGTATGTGTAAAAAATATTATAAAACATTGTAATATTAAAATATTTGCGCATGGTGCTGCGACGAAATTCCAATCATCAAAGACTGGAACGTTTAATTATTTATTGTTCTTTATAACTATTATTATTTTTCATTATTGGTTTTCAATAACATAATTTTTTATATATGCTCCATCCAGAGGCACTGAGGAAAAAAAACCCATTCAGACCTATGTCATCTTTGAGGGCATATATTAATTAAGTGAGCTCAAAAAGGAGGGGGGGGGGAGTCCAGCAAAATCTCACGTTACTTGAAAAGAATATACGAAGTGGTCCAAATTTATCTCACCAAGGGGGTTGGATCGAGATTGGAAGAAAACTGCTCATGTAATAACTGTATGCCCCCTTTGGGTATGCTGCATGGAAAGTCTTTTTAGGAGAAGAGAGTAGATTAAGTTCTGGGTAGGAAAAATGTATGACGGGTGGGTAGGTATATATATGGGGATCCATGTGTCCAGGAGTGACGGACTTATGAATCCTTCCCTCCCACAAGGCGATGGATTAAGAAAGTCCGGCTGGAGAAGTCTAGGTTAGGTCTCCATCAAACTGTCTCTCCCGATCCGGCCCGTCACGCAGTAGGTGGGCAAATATATTCGTCAGCAAGACCTGCATAAATTTCACCCCTGAACGCGGGCACCTCTGCTAAGTCAGCAAACGTAGCAAACCACTCAAGGTAACCTACGGCAGGGGTGTTGGTTATCCAATAAATGGTTCCCGGGGCGGCGGTACCAATGCCCGCCTTCCAAATTAATACGATTCAGATTTTTATGAAAAAAAGGGATTATTATATCTTTTTTGTAAGATTTTTACATTAAACACGATTGAGGACGGGTTGTTTCACAGAAATTCAAATGTAACATTGTCATCAAATGGCCATTCAGCGCTATTTTGTTTTTTTTTTGCAGTTGGCCGTTAAATACCGACTCCGTCGACTTAAAGTCCGTTTCAACTTTTGAACAAATTGTGTGTGACTTATTATAATATGAAGGAAAGTTGAAACACACCTAGAATCCCAGCTATTAGATGAAAATGTTACATTTGAATTTCTGTCCTCAATCATTCATTTGAAACAACCTGTCCTCAATCATTTTAAATGTAAAAAGCATGTAACAGTCTATCAGGACGTTGATAAATATTACAAAAAAATATCTAATAATATTTTTTTTTTTGTTGATCCATAGGGCCTTCGCTCATGGAGAAACTGAAAAAAACCAAATGCCCACGCCATTGCAATCAACCTCCTGAACAAAATCGATATTGAAAAATCTGACATATCGCAGATTACTCGCAAACTTGACAGGTCGTGAGCCGCCAACATGTCAACCTGTTAACAATGTAACTGAAACGCGACGAGCAATGTTGGTCGTGCGGCAGTTGGTTAATTCACAACTGGCGGGTGCGGAGAGCGGAAGCTCCATCGCAAACGGTTGCCACGCCGAGACTAAGCATGACATAGCGTGGTGAGCATTTGGCGTGGAGGAACCAGACTTCACGTCAGTGTTTCCGGATCGTGCTAAAAATCGTTCTTCGCGACCGCAGCACCTTGGAGACCTTATTATAGCCCTCGTATTAATTGAAATAAATGAATTGCTTAAAATACAAATTAATAAAATAAAATATACATGCACTTTTGCAGGGTTCGTAACTATCAGATCCGTACTTGTAACAGGGAGCCTTACCCCTCAACCACGAAGGCCGTTAAAAATAGGAATCGCTCGGAATGATTTCAGCCATGTTACAAATGCTAGGATCCGAATATCCTGAAACTTCCTTAAATTCATTTTCCTTCTTTCATCCTCTAGCTCAGCATTTAGCCTCTAAACTCTCCTTAATAAAATAGTTATAGCGAGGCAGCGAACAGCCATAAAATATCATTTTTGCATTCACCGGTCACCACTCTCCAGCTAGGTGCGTTACAACGCAATTTTCATTTGCAAATTCATTCCGGTTCTAGTTTTCACCCTCTCTACCTGCTTTAACTCTAAGCAAGAATAATATTAAACTTGTACAAATTGTTGTAACATAAAGTTTCCATTGTAAGTATGTTTTGACTTGCGTTAATATCAAGAGTTATTATTTAAATACCTCCGGACACACGCATCCAGTTTATAGACGCGGGCAAGGTCTGTAGGCTGTCAGACCTGGATAAAACATTTAAACAATACCCCATATTGCCAAATAGAGGTTACCAAAATGGAGATACGCACAAAAAACACTACACTTGGATTTTAAATGAAGTATGTATATATATATATACTGTAGGTCGACGAGTCACTGAACCATTTAGGATACTTGGAGCTTATCAAAAGGATTTTACAATGTAATCGTACAGTTTGATCCTTACTTCCAACTGACTGACATGTTTGACCAGGTCCGAGTTTGCTGAAGTCCTTAGCAGAGGTGTAAACACTTGTTTCCAGGTCAGAGCGTTCCGGTCTGAGTGGACTCCTCTCCAGGTGGAGGTATAGATAGTGGGTGCTACTACAGGCTACCGGGGCTCAATTCTCTAATAGCGATCAAGAGTTATTCATTATGCGCCAACTACAAATGAAAAAAAAACAGAAACCTTCAAAAAACTTAAGTAGATACGAGTGGGGAGGCAACGGGGCACCGCACAAAGAGAAGACCGATTATACTATCTCATTCTTTTGCAGGCTAAATCCTATAGATGTTTTTAGTGTCATTTTTGGTTTTATCGAGTTTCAAATCAAATGATGCTAAAGAAATTTTCACTTCAAAATTACCCCTTGTCTCGAAAACTTTGTGGAATGTTTTATTTATACTTATTCTTGAATGTCGAAGGTTGAAGAAACTATTTGATCTGTGAATATTGTTCAAGTTTCTGATTTTTTACATTGGCAGTAAACAAATACTTTAATTGATTCACAACGGGAATCACGTCGATAACTAAACCATAACAAACAAAACCTGCAGGATCTTGTCACCAACGTGTGTCTTCCTATTGGTCAGTTAGCGAACGAAGATAGCAACACGCGCGAGGCATGCGCCACTCTGGCCCCGTCCACATCCGCATTCATTACGCATTAATTGATGTGGATGCGAATGCGGATGCAGATGTCTGAATTAATTCGAATAATCCGCATTTGCCGCAACACCCCTGATACAGACTACCAGCCAACGCACTAAAGCTTTGTTACATGAAATTCCTGACGAAGTCTACGTCTGACAAATTAGCAAAAGAATCTACCCTCTGGGGAAAAGTTCTTGTTGGTCTCAGAGCATCTGCATTAGCTTGCTCTACAGTATTATATGTATTGCATTTATTGCAGTCAACAAATTATTGAATTGTTTCTCTATGTATTGCAGTCTGCTTGTTTAGGAATAAATACATCCCAAAACACGTAATCGCGTTATACTTTCATAAGACCCAAAAACGTTCCGAGCGACCTTACATTTTAAAAGCTATATATCTCTCTTCCTCTCATGCAAACATATGTATTTTTCTATTAACCAGAAAGAGAATGAAATAATGCTTCTTATTGTCTTTTAAATATGAAAGCTATCTTACATAGATGTTTTACAATCTCGATCCAAAGTGAAAGTTTCAGAATTTACGCGTGAAATCGAGACTTTCGAATTGTGAAGTGCAAATATATTGAACCAAGCAGACGGGATGCAACCTTAAAACAATTTTAATACCAAGTACTAGATTTTGATAGTTTTGTCGGTGTCGACTGGTTCAACCCACTCGTTTTGCTCGAGTGGAATGACTTGACGTTAACTCAAGAATAACAAAGTCGACAAATGTACGTACCATCGACGGCGATTACGAGCGACCTGGGTTGGAGAATTGGATCCCTGCAGCTAACAGTCTAACAGTGTTTACCTTTCATTAGGATCCTCCGCGCCGTGATAACTAGCCTGGAGGGGAAATTCATACAACATTCATGCGATATGTGAGTAATCCAGGCGCTCGCATCAAACTTGTCGCCTTTTTCGATAAAATTTATATGTAATTAAGAAACTAACTATGAAAACTGAATATCGTAGCAGGACAACGAATTTTCAACGTGAAAAAGCTTTTGTATTTGAAATGTTCCTACTTATTCGTTTAAGAACGTGGCGTTTCAAAATGTAAGTAATTTTTCTGAAACTCTAATTTATTATTTTAAGTAAGTACCTATTATTGAAGTGAGACTTGTTTAAGCCCGTTATGATTTGAAATATTGATGAAACGGAAATGACGCATTACAGTACCTACTAAGCATCAAACTGTGCTCATTGGCCGCTTTGATTATGATATCACTTTTAAAGGCTCCTATTGGTTGAGTTATGAAACGGAAATGATGCATTACAGTACCTACGAAGCGTCAAACTGCGCTCATTGGCCGCTTTGATTATGACATCACTTTTCAAGGCTCCTATTGGTTGAGATTGTTTTCGTTAAGTTTCGCTTCCACCGCGTGTGAATTGCACTCGATTTTTTTTAAAGTATTTGAACTTTTACTACACAAAAAATGAAATCAAACACAAACCAAAAACTACAACAAAAATTCCAACAAAAAATGCACTATGTAAAAGATATCCTTATTTTCTAATCTATATTATTATGTGTATGTATGTACCTACCTATTACTTTTAAATTAGAAAGCTAACCAAGCAGCTGTTAATCTCACGTTTTAATTGGATATTTTATTTTATTCTATATCTTCTCTTTTCTATTCATATACAAAATATGTATGCAGGCTCATAATATGCAATATATAAGCCTACATACAACCCATTATTTTATTATTATTTAAATAACTATGCTAGCAAACAACAGTAATAATCAAGTATTAATTTTTTAATTTATTTTACATTCTTGTTTCTGTTCTCTTTCTACTCGTAGTTCTCATTATACAAGATGTGTACGTAGGACTATAATATGCAAGGCATACATAAGTTACCTAAATGTTTTAATTTTCTCTTAATTTCTCTTAATTTCTCTTAAGTTACCTATATGTTACCTATATGTACCTATCTACTTTTTCTTTTTAAAATTAATGTGATTTTCTATGCCAAACAAATAAAAGTTAGTATGTTTTAAACTTAAAAAAAATAATTATTTAATGTTCTTTCTCTTCTTTTTATTTCATCAATTTTTTTTCTTTTTTTTTGTACAAATCATGTTCCACATGTTCATACCCATAATATTTTGACTGTCCTAAAACGAGAATACTCCTAGTTGGGCAGTCAATTTTTTTAAATAAATTATGTATATAAATGTACAAGCTTGTGCTAAATAAACAAATAAATAAATTTAGGGCGATATTTGGCGATTCCAACTAACTAACGATCACCCTAATTTCCTTAAGGATAGGTAGAGAGGATGGACCTCCAAGCAACTCGGTCTTGGCACACTCTACTTACTTCATTCACATTCATGCATCGTCTCATACATACCCTTTTGTTATTTATTTATTCTGACTTAATTGTATCATGGCTTCCTCCCCGACTTCTTTTACCATTCACAATCGCATCGCATATTCTCCTTACACTATTCTTCGTTCACATTTCATATTTCATTCGCTCTGCATGCCCAGATGATCTAAGCGTCCATTTTTTTAATCTTACCCATTATGCTTACATCAGCCTCGCATTTCTCAGACGATTAAAGGTGGTTTAACCACACATACGTCTCCGGGGACCTCATTTTTACAGCATAAGGTCTACTTTCTAGCAATTCTACATATTATATAGGTGTCCACATAATATCACCTATAATTTCTTCATCACATTTGACATAACTCCTTTTCACAGCCGTCTGTGACATTTTTCCATCCAGGAGTCAGCTGTCGTTTACATTATAAAGCTTTGTTTTAATGAAGTACATATGACTAAAAATTAGTGTTTGAGCGAAACAGGGTTTTCTACCGAAACCGAAACCGAAACTTTTTTAGACATGTTAAAAATCTATTGTTTATTGAAATTTGACTTATTTTTTACACTTATAGACAGTTAACACGTGTTAAATAAAAAAATAAAAAAACAATAATTGTAGTATGTGAAAAATTTTCATATTTTATTTTATATTACTGGTATAAAACAGACAAAAACTATAAAAACAACAAAACACTACTTCTTGGATCATAAATTTGCCAATAATCAACACCCACATTTTTTATAATTTTTTTTTTTTAAATAAACACCGCACAAGAGTCACCAACTGCTCCCAGCAGGAGCCAGTGATACAATGGCATCCCCAATCGGGGTACGTTGGGAGGCTGGAGGTAGTGGGGAGGGGAAGGAGATGGGGAAGATGAAGGTGTAGATGTACCTGGCTATTCAGATCTGGTCACCAAACACGGCTAAAGCCATTTCAAGCAACGTTTCAATGCTGAATGAAGGAAGGACCTCATTAATTGAGTATTTTAATTTTGTTTACAACCACAACCGTGTTAAATAAAAAAAAACAATAAATTGAAGTATGAGATTTTTTTTTTTGACATAACTGCTATTTTATTTATTTATTTATTTTATTTATTTATTTAAACGCCCATAGGGCTTTTACATAGAATGCAGTACATTTTTTTAATTACAGTGAAAAGAATGGGTTTACAAAATACAATACACAATACAAGTAACATAATATTTGTTAAAAACAAAATATAGGTTACATAAAATATAAGGGTTAAAAAAAAAAAAAAAAATTCAGGTTACATAAAATATAAGCATTAACAAAATACAGGTAACATTATTTTATTTTTTATTTTTATTAGAAAATAGTTTTTTTTCTTGTTTACATTGCACCTGCAAAGCTACTGCAAGTAGCTTGTCGGCAGGAAAATAGTGTGGACAACAACATGATACAATATACAATGTTTTACAATAGAAGAAAAAAATATTGCAATTTAATAAAAAACATAATAAAAACATAAATAAGTATAAAGAAAAAAAAATTAAAATTAAATATTAATAATTAAAAATTAAAAATGCACGAGGAGTCAAGTCAATACATAAAAACAAGAAACAAAATATAGTCCATAAAATATAGTAGTTGACATAAAGTAGGTAATTTTTAAAATTGTTGTTCTCATTAGTTTACGGGATAGGTAGAAATAAATAGTTGGCACATATGGCGTTTGAAGTTTGCTAAGTTCAAATAATTGTCAAATACATCCATATTGTTTAAGTATTTGTTACCAAGACTATGCAAACGTTGTATTGGAGAATGTAAATCATAGTTCGAATGAGATGTACGTATATAAAATGTCAATGTTTGTCTAGCTGTTTGTGTAGGTACATGTAGATTTATTAATTGCAGGAGTTCACAACTGTCGAATTTAGAGTTTAATAATTTTAATAAAAAAGTTAGGTCGTTTATTTTTCGTCGGTTTTCTAATGTTGGAATATTTAAAGTATTCATTAACGAATGTGCTCTAAAGGGATGTTAAGTTTAAAATTTACAAAACGTAGAAATTTTCTTTGAATTCTTTCAATAGTATGAATATGAATTTTATAGAAGGGCGACCAGACTATGGAGTTATATTCTACAAACAAACAAAAAATAACAAACGTTTTAACTACTACTTGAAACAAAAAAATTGTCAATAAACAGCACTTACATTATAAATGAATTATCTTATTTATTGAGTATTTTGATGGCGGATAACACACGAGCCACGAACTCACCCGAAGTCAGCCGAACGACGCGCGATAATTCACGAACGCAGTTTTGGTGCGGCCGAAAGTTCGGCAGATTTTCTGCCGAAACCGAAACTGATGCCGAAACTAGACTTTGTTGCCGAACCTTGCCGAAACCGAACCTTCGGTCGGTCACCACTAAAAATTTTCACGTTCGTTATTTTATTAATTTATATGTACCTAAATCATTTCGTGTTTGGTTCATCAAACGCAATAAAAAACCTTTCCAGGTTAATCCACAATCCGCTAGTTAATATTCGATGTACGATTATTTATATTATCTCGATGAACGCGAATACACCATTATTTGAGGCAGGCCTTCAATTTAGAACAAAAGAGCTGCCATCATTTTTTGAGGTTCGGTAACGTTGTGTACGTCAATCACTGTTCACTGTGTAAAACAGCAAAGGATAGTAAATAGTAGTTAAGAGCATGTGTAAATAACAAACCAAAATGTTATCCAGTTACAAATAATACAATATTGGAATGCCTAACAAATATACAAACTTAATACTTATTACATTGAATTAAAATACATGTAAGTAACTTTAGACGAAGATGAGGTATAAAGTCAAACTTGGTTATAACGAGCACGAGGGGACTGACTAAATTTGCTCCTTATAGCCATTACTCCTTATATCCAAAATAGGATTTTTGAAAGTCGTATATACCTACCTACCTGCCTTTACTCTAATATAATCGCAAATGTATAGTATATTTCAAAATACGAGTAAAAAGTACACTAATTAATAAATTATTGTTTTAATCAATGATTTTTTTTTAAGATTTGGTTTTTATGTTTCTCAATTTCCTCCACAAAAAAGCAACGCATCTAACATCACCTGGTTTGAGGTTTCCAAGAAAAATATCCCTAAAAATTGTCTAACTTATTATCGATAGCTTATGCGTACTGTATCGCTTGTAAAATCTCACTTATTATAAATCATTAGCTGGTGGATTGTTATTGATTTTCAACTAAAATTATACTTGTCACAACCTAGTGATGCACAACCCGATTTTGTACGAGTTTGTCCCCCTGGTTATAGAGAAAAAACCCTGAAATCCCTGGTTGAGAATATTTTTTTAGCATTTTGGTCAATTTACACTGCTTGCCCTAAATGGAACTAAATTGGAAGACCCCAGAAATGAAATCTTGAATTTCGCTGTCAATCCCCTCCCCTCCAGAAAAACACAAAAATCCACTTGTAGGTCGCGGGCCATTTCATAAAGAGGCAGAGCCCCCCCTAAGCTAAAAAGGTTGTACATCACTATCACAAATTTATTCCTTGTAGGTACTCATGCTCGGTACATTCATAAACACTTTTATTGATTTTTAAAATGAGGCACTATACAAAAGAAGATGTAAATGGGGAACAAATTTGCAAACTGAAAATTCGTTGACTTTAGCAGATTTTATGACAATTTTACATAGTGCCCGATGGGTAACAATGTTTCACATAGCCGACAATCTTAAACAGGTAGTGCCATA
This sequence comes from Limnephilus rhombicus, assembly GCA_929108145.2. NCBI lineage: Eukaryota > Metazoa > Arthropoda > Insecta > Trichoptera > Limnephilidae > Limnephilus > Limnephilus rhombicus. The sequence goes on from OV815278.1 coordinate 42,238,431, forward strand.
AAAATATGAATCTGTCCCTAACAGGGTAGGAAATTCCCACCAGCCGCCGCTGTTGCATGCCGGGCATACGTCCCTCCATGGTCGCCACCTTTGATAGTTATACCTTATTGCAAGAATAATTCCCAATTATTGTTTTTTTTTTAACCCATTTAAAGATTTAGAAATTGTGTTGACATTGTTTTATGTATTTAGAAATTGTGTTGACAAAATTATTTGGACGTTATATCAGTGAATCGTCCTCGTTATAACAGTCAACAATTAAATGAAAATAAGTCTGAACTAAAATATCATTTGGCAATTGCTCATTATAGCCATGATCTCACTATAGCCATGATCGTTATAACCAAGTTCGACTGTACAATAAATTTATAAGGGTAGGCATATAGTAAGTAAAGTATATTTCAAGTTCAAAAGATATCTATATGAGTGTTGTGTACCTTAGAAAAAGATAGCTTTGATTAGCGTGTAAAACAACAAATAATATAAAATACAAATTGCGAACATGTGTAAATAATAAAGCAAACATTCTAAACTTGTAAGTAACACATGTATATACACAAAAAATGTATGTAAATATATTTATATAATATAATATGTAAATAACTTAACGTAAATAGAGTTGAAAATGTTCAATGGTAGGTATATAATAAGAAAGATATATTTCAAATTGAAAAAATGTCTACATATTACAGGAAATGAACCTACATGTCAATAAAATAATAAAATCAAGAATATCTGTAAATAACACAGTGGGAATATCCCCTTTTGCAGGTTGGTAGGTACCATTAAAATGTTTGAACCGATGAAAGGAAAAAAAAATAATAATAATATTACAGGTTGAAATGGTTTATCATACTTCTTTGAATCATAAATGTATTATTACAGTGGGTAGAGATTATTATTAGTGTCCGACCGAAACAGGACTTTCCACCGAAACCGAATCTTCGGTATCTGTCACAATTTTGACCGAAACCAAAACCGAAACTCTTTTGGACATGTTAAAAATCGATTGTTTACTGTTATTTGGCTTATTTTTTACACTTATTCAGACAGTAAACACGTGTTAAATAAAATAAATAAAATAAAAAAAACAATAATTGAAGTATGTGAAAAATAATATTTTTTTATATTACTTAAACAAACAAAATTTATAAAAAATAACAAAACATGTTAACCACTTCTTGAAACAAGAAATTGTCAAAAATCATCACTTACTTATAAATGAAGGACCTAATTAGTGGAGTATTTTAATTTTTATTGCGGTTAAAATCACAAAATTCATTTTATACGTGTTAAATGAAATAAAAAAACAATAATTGAAATATGTAAAAAAATATTAATTTTTTTCATATTACAGCTATAAAACAAATCAAAATAAACAAACATGTTAAATTTGTTATTAGTTTTTGGGGTATTATGCCGTGTTGCGCTACCTCCTTCTTTAGCCAACGTTTCGGACAGGGTCGCAGTGTCCATCATCAGGGCAGATGTGTGGCAGATGTCACATCTGCCCTGATGATGGACACTGCAACGCTGTCCGAAACGTTGGCTAAAGAAGGAGGTAGCGCAACACGGCATAATACCCCAAAAACTAATAACAAAATAATTTTTGGCCGTGAAAATCTAAAATCGTATCAAACATGTTAATTACTTCTTGGTACAAACATTTGTCAATAATCAACACTTAAAGGAAGGACCTCATTAATTGAGTATTTTGCTGATGATGGCGGGTGACATACGAGCCATGAACTTACCCGAAGTCAGCCGAAAGAGAAGTTCTTAGAAGTAGTTAACATATTTTGTTATTTTTATAAATTTTGTTTGTTATATAGAAGTAACTAGCTGACCCTACAGACGTTGTTCTGCCATATAAATTATTTCTAGTAAATACTTTGGTTGTACAATAAAAAAATAACGAATGTATTGTAAGTGAGTGGGGATGGGGTCGATGACAGAAAGAGGAACGGAGCGCTGTAGACGATGACCTCCGATAAAAACAAAAAAACAGCAACTAAAGTAGGAAAATGAAATTAAAAAAAATCATTATGAATTTCGAAGGGCAATTGAGTGTATGATATTTTTTGTCAGTCCGTCTTTAGCCAACACAAATAAACTCGACGGTTTGCCCACGCGAGAATATGATGCCGAATGAAATATCAAAATGACGCGACGCTTCTCGTGAATGTCTTGCGCATGTTTGGATGAAAGTTCGATGAGGCAGACGTAGTGCCATCTGTCATTCAACAACATAAATAATTTCGTTCGGTTTGAAATACGAAAGACGTTTAAATTTGTACATACAGAAATATTAAAATCGCGATTAAAAAATGGGAGGGTGGGGGTAGGAGAGTAAAAATTTGGGGTTAAAGGTATTTTTGATGCCAAATAAAAAAATATATAAAAAAAAAAATTGTCAAAAAATAGTGTTTTTTCTGGATTGGGACACCCTAATCACCTAGCGGTATGAAATATACTTTACAATATATTCTCATACCTACCAAATATAGATAAAAAAAAATCATAAAATTCGGTCAAGCCGTTTCGGAGTAGTGCGACCACAAACACCGTGACACAAGTTTTTTTTTATATATAAGATTAAAAAATATATTTTTTTCACATAGGTACTTCAATTAATGTTTTTTTTTTAAATTTATTTAATTTAATTCGGCAGATTTTCTGCCGAAACCGAAACTGATGCTGAAACTAGATTTTTTTGCCTAAACTTGCCGAAACCGAAACCGAACCTTGTGTCGATCACTAATTAGGTATTATTATATTATTAGTTATCCTCACATGTTTTTTTTAAAATGTGAACACCGCACAAGGATCCCATCTGTTCCCCTCTGGAGCCAGAGCCTGGCATCCCCAATTGGAGTATGTTATGGGGCTGAAGGTACTGGGGAGGGGAAAGGGATGTGGAAGAGGAAGGTGGGGAAGTACCTGGCTATTCAATATCTTCCGCTCTGGAACGTGCCCCAAATACACTTTATATTATTTTTAATTAAATAATAGTGAAATAACACAAATTAATAAAATGAGGATTCGAACCCGCGGCTTCGGTCGACTCCCGTGATCGGATTGCGAGTCGAGATTCTTACCCCTCGACTACGGAGACATATTAACATGACATTAAGATAGTTTTTAGTAAAGCATATCTATCTAACAATCAATCTTCGGATATACAGGCAATTAAAATAAATACAGACCTAAGCATCAAAAACATTAATCCGCAGTAAGCTTGACTAAGCACCGACTAACTATTCTGAAACTGGATTCTAAACCAAAATGCAACACTGTAAACATTTGCAATCGGATACATTAGTAAAACGAATTACCGAATGTTCGGTGGTCTTGCTGGGTTAGGTGCCAAACACACAATGGCAGAAATGGACTAAAGGATTATTTAACAGTCACCATAACATAGTTTCAAATACAAATTCAACGGAGTTTATGGGAATTTACTTTAAGGAATTTATTGTTACTTTCAAAAGTCAGATTTCCAAGGAAAAACTTCAATCATTCAAGCAAGTCCAAGATTTTCTGAGATTCACAAAATAGTTATGGAAAATGAATACTGAGCAACAAAAGGAAACATCATCATTTTTGCTGATGATACCGCAATATTATTTCAAGAAGAAAACTGGACAGAAACATATATGTGGCAGAACAAGGGCTTAGTGCACCTCAAAATTGGATTAAAAATAACTCTTATTATATAAGCTTTCCCTGACGAAGGAACGTTTGTTCCGAAACCGGTCGGATTTGCACATTTTATAAGTGGTTTATACAAAGTTGCATTGTTTCATTTTATTATAATGGATAACCACAAAGTAATAGCTACATTCAAAAATATAAAAATAACTCGCTTACTCTTAACCACTGGAGCGCTTTTTACCAAAATATATGGCACTATTTAAAATAGCTCAGATTGCTTTGACGCCAATTTTGGCAAAGATTTCCTCGATTGTTTAATAAAAAAATTTAAATATTTTTTAATATTCCCGCGGTATAAACTTGACGTTTTAAGACGGCTAGAAGAGTCTTCTTCTATACTTATAATCAATGTCTTCTAGTTTTTTACGAATTATTCATGATTACAAAAACAGAATTTATACAAAAATATCTGAAGCTACCAAAATGCTTGCGTGTACAATGTCGTTTTTCTTTGTGTTTTAGTGGATTTTTCTAACGTTTTTGAATACCAACGTAATTATGATTTAATTAACAATGCATTAAATGTGTTTCCACGTCTTTCAAACAAGTGAACGCTTGCAATACAAAATTGTGTTTGCGGTTACTGCGTAGTTAATTTTCCGATTAGAATGTGTTTGGCAATGGATTAATTTTAAAAAATTATGCAGTAATCGAGTTAATTGGTATTGTGCATTTAAGATAATGAATGTATCTGTCTGACGTGTTACAGTTATTTTTGGTGAGTACGTTAAAAAATCCATTTTGAAATAATGAAATGAAATGAGTGTAATGAAATATTGGTATTTCTCTACCAAAATTTGGGTCAAAAGTTTTTAAAATTAAAAATTAAAACACTTAACAACGTATCAAAATTCAGTTTTCTTACATATATTTCGATATATCATCATGAATTAGACCATTTAAAAGAAACTTCAATGAAAATATTTAATTTGTACGCAAAATTAAACTTCCTACGCGAATTTATAGCTAGAAAATCCTGAAAATATATCCGTTAAATAATGTTCAATGTCTCTTAACAGTTGTAAAAAAAAACACAAGACATAAAATATCTCGCAGTAGTAAATAATGAAAGTCTCAGATGGGACCTACGTATCAAAGGTATTACAGAAAAATTCATAAGCCTTATACATTTCTTTAAAAACCTAAGAAATGTGGTAAATAAAGAGGATATGAAAAAATTCTATAACGTATTATGGCATTCTTAAATCGAATATGGAATTATAGAATGGGGATCTGAATTGATCTGATTATACGATTACAAGAACGCTTCAAGAACGTACCGAAAATTGAAATTTTCGAACAAATTAAAAATTGTCGAATCTTGTACCATACATACAAGTTTTCTTTAATGGGCTTACTAGTCCTTTTCACAATGGCGTGCAAATTGCAGGCTGTGTACTTAATGAATTTAACAATATTACCTGTGCAGGCCTTATTATGGTACCAAAGATTGACTCATTTACTAGTCTGAATATAAGAGGAAAGTGGAACATGAACGTAATACTAGGTTCACAAAGATTGACGGAATGCTTGTTGCAAAATATAACAATAATTACAGACGGCGAACACTCGAATATAATGTGCCAAAAATATTTAACATGTTAAAAGTTAAAGGTATAAAAATTTGCGATTCTACAAATAGATTGAGATATATGCTGAAACAATGGTTACTAAACAGAGATCGTTTATATTAAGTCTGTGTTTTACTTGTGACAATATGCATAGTTATAGTAATAATATTATGTATGTGTAATTAACTTGTAATTTATTATTAAAATCCTATTAGGAAACTGCTTAATTGCGGCTTAGCGGGATTGTACTTTGAAAAACAATAAAAAATTAAAACATATTAAAACAACCCAAATCGGGATTACAAATCATCCGGCTTGTTTCCAAAACGCTATATTTTGTTACATTATATTTTGTTGGAAGCATTTTTTTAAATTTATTATTTATTATTATTATCATTATTATTCAACAGAATAATTCCAATTACAGTACAATTTAGTTACCCTATCAGCATTTAGGCAAGTGACTCTTCAATAATATTTTTAAGGCATACAAAGAATAGTCACTTACATCCAAATGGTTTGCAATTTCATTTAACAGCACCACTCCCCTCGTCATGCTATGCTTTGCCAATAATAGATTAGCTCCACATAGGAGGCCCTGAGGAAAATAATTCTCCTCAGGGCCTAAGTCATCTTTGGGGATGTTGTGCGGAGGGTCGTTTTAGGAAAGGAAGAAGAGGAATTTCTGGGAAGGAAAAGGGTATTAGGGGTGAGTCGGAATATGGGGTCAGTGTTTCCAGGAGTGAATCCAACTCTTCCACTGCGGTGCAAGGCGATGTTCCGAATGAGTACACCTGCAGAAGTCAAACGGAATCCCTCAACCATTCTCTCCTGATCAGGCCTGCCGTGCAGCTGGTGGGCAGACGCATCCGCCATCAAGACCCGGACAAACTTCACCATGAACTCAGGCACCCCTGCCAAGTCACCAAACGTAGCGAACTACCAAGGTGACCTATTGGTTATCCAATAAATGGTACCCTGGGCAGCGGTAACCATACCCGCCTCCGAAATTGTATTTACAAATGGTTACAATATACCCACGTCACTCAATTTCAGCATCGCTACGCAGAAATCCAGATCCCGCGCAGAAAAATCCATGTCTAATCTCGTTATTTCAATATGCGTTCTTCAGTAGTCAATATAGGTACTAGTCATGTCATAGTTTATTAAAAGCATTTTCGAACCCTCCTGGTGTCAAAAATATGGTCACGTGGTTTGCCTCTAGCTCGTCGAAATGATACCCAGATTTAATTTTAATTTTATTATTTTTATTTTTTATGTAATTTTTATTTTTATTTTAGTAAGTATATATTTATTATTTTTTACATTTTTATATGAAACATGTTAAGTATATATAAAATAGAAAATATATTAGTAGTCCTCCTCACTGGGAGATCCTGTGCTGAGGGGGAATATGCTTGGATAAGTTTTCAGCGACTTCTATGGTTTAACTTATTTGTATAAGGTTTTCCAGAAACTTCTATGACGATGTTTTAAGTATACTAGTAAGTTCATTTTCCGATAGTTCCTTCAGCCAACATTTAATGTTCTTAATGTAGCTGTTTTTTTCTTTTAATTTGTTTGATACTAAGTGGGAGTTTGTTATATAACTTTACTGCTAAAAATTCAGAACTTCTTAGTCCAAATGAAGAGTTAGACTTTGGTATATTAAGTATGTCTGTTTGTTTGGCATAGTGTTAGGGTAAGTCTATTAATTTTAATGCCATGGGTTTTATTAATCAGAAAGAATTTTTGTAATGATATCCTATTGTAAGAATCCTTTTCGAGGTTTTCCCCTGATATAAATAATTTTTTTTTCAGCACTAGCGCGGGCAATTTAAATTCACCACTTATGTTCTTCATCAAAACGAACGATTGGCTCCCCAGGATATCTGTGGATATAGCATTATTGATATATTAAAAAAAAAACTTTTATTTCAAATTGCAGACATTTTAAATACGTATATAACTACCGAAGTTGTTTCATCATCATAAATCACTGTTTTTTTTACGGAAAAAAGTTTTTAGACTGATTGATTGTTTTTCTGTAAAAGTTTTGACAAAAACTTATACGTGCAGTCACAAATAAGGTTATACTAAAACTGTTCAAATTTGGATGTGACCTAAATAAGGTATTTCAACCTGTATCTTCCTTGTATTTGTCAATCTGCCTAGGTATTTTTTAACTCACGCTACGTCATCTTTGGGGATACTGTGTGGAGATGGAGCTGGGGGTGCTGTGTGGGGGGTCTTTTTAAGGAAAGGATAGAAAGGAATGAAATAGGTATTAGGAGTGGGTAGGAATTAGGGCAGTTGTTTCCACCCACTGCGGCGCAAGGCGATGGATCGAGAGTCCTGCAGGAGAGCTCAAAAGTCTCCCTCCCTTTCAGATTCGGCCCACCATACAGTAGGTGGGCAGAAGCATCACTGCCAATACATAGAAAACCCCTCCCCATGAACCCGAGCACTCCTGCTAAGTTACCAAGCGTAGCGAATGTGGGATGCGTGTGCAGCGTGGGCTGACCTATGGCAGAGAATTTAAAATTTTATTCAAGTTTTTATCTATCCACAAACATTGTTGAAAATGTGCCAAAATCATAGACAACATCTTTAACTTTAACCCATCATCTGTCAAATTTTACGACTTAGCTCTAACCTAGCTTTAATCATGAGAGCGACTGCTTTAAGCATCGATAATTTTAGTCGTTATTGTTTTACGAGCGTTGTCGTAAATCACTAATAAATGGTGAACAAATACGTAAAATATTAGGAGGGGACAGTAATTATTGCTAAACGAAACCACATAAGAAATTGTAGGCTTATAATAATGTTAATTACGTATATAAACTATTGATTTTTCGATACGTGAAATTTGAAAGGAATCCTAGCTCTGAACCTCTCCAAAAGCTCTCTGTCTATTAGGGGTACATTAATAATACAAGGTGATGGAGGTGGTTGTTATAGATGGCTGTAAACGGTTTGTACTAACACGATTCCTTACCTTAATAACCTCTTAACGTTGCCAAGTAGTGCCAGCAGAGTTCAGTAGGATAATACCGTAGTGTAAAAGCAACACAGGAATAGTTTATGTGTACATGAATATCTTAATAATCCCAAGGTCCCTCCCGATGGAATATCAACATAAGTCTTAGAATTTTATGTTCAACCAGTGAATTTATGGCTTCCATGGTACCTGATAGTCAATAACGCGACTAATAGTTAGGAGATCGCCTTTTCGATTCCGGTCACTTAATTAAAAAAAATCTTTCATTTACGAGTACTTTGGTGCCAGTATTTGTATTGTGATGTTGGCTTACAAGTTTAATGATCCATAAAAAAATTGGCCTTTCTGCTTTCACGAGAAGCATTGAACGCGCCTCGCTGGTTGCAATATAGTTCGCCTGTCTTTACACTGTACAGACTAGATAGTCCAGTCACTTAAGATAAAAAAGGGGTCAACCTCGGAATGAAACGTAATAATTTGAAAATTTGAACAAACCTTCATTTTGGCATTCTAAATTTAGTTTCAAAAGTCTCATAAGGTCACGTATAAACGTCCTCCGTTATTCAAGGTCAAAGGTCGCAAAAATCAGTTTTTTGTAAATATCGCGCTTCCTTTGCCTCAAATCGTATTTGTATTCATTATACAAGTTGTAGAATATAAAATTCTCCACAAATTTTGTTTAAAATAATTTTTTATACGCTTAAAAGTTTTTAAGATAGGGCGCGAAGAGTGCGGGGCGCTCAGCCATACACACATAGCTCAGCCATAGATATAAATTAAATTACATATCGGTACAGAAATTATTTAAAATTGCAATCTCACCAAAGAAGAATCTAGTTCTTGTGATTGATGAGCGAGCTACACTAATTATAACAGAAATAGAATAACATTATGCAATAGGTAAGTATATAATAGGATCAATTGAAACTTCTGGATCATCTATATGTGTAGGTGTATATATATATTTTATTTTTTTATTTTTTTATTAGTAATAGAAGGTACATAAATTACAAATAAATTTTATACAGTAATTAATTAGATAGTAGATATATTTGATGTACCCCCTAATTAAGCAAGGCTTGTGTGTATGGGAGGGTGTTATACATAGGATACGTTTACATACTAAAATATTGTGCACTTAAGAGAAATTCGAAAAATCTAAATAAAATAGAGATGAATATAAATTAATAATAAATAGAAAGAAAGAGAAAAACAGGTAGTTATCTAGTTTTTTTATTAGTTTTTGAGGTATTATGCCGTGTTGCGCTACCTGTGTGCTCACATCTGCCCTGATGATGGACACTGCAACGCTGTCCGAAACGTTGGCTAAAGAAGGAGGTAGCGCAACACCCCAAAAACTAATAACAAAATAATTTTTGGCCGTGAAAGTCTAAAATCGTATCTTAGTTATTTAGTTAATAATTGTTCTTGATAAAGTGTAGCTTCAGTTTTAGAATCAGTTTATTGATGTCTTTGGTTTTTTTTTTATTTCAATCGGAAAGTTGTTGAAAAACTATAATAGGTTTTGCATTAGTTTGGTATTAAATTTTGGTATTTTGATGTTGTCTTGATATCTTTTTGATTGGTGGGTTTCAAATTTGTTGATGATATTATCTTTGTAAATTTGGAGAACTGCATTTTTCTTGAAGATATTCTCTACTCGAGGTACCGTGAAATCAGCGAAAAGTGTTTCTGTTGGATAAGTGGAGGGTTTCTTTAGGATTACTTTATTGATTAGCTTCTGAATCACTTTGATCGGGGTTAGAATATTGTTGTATGACCCCCCCCATCCAATAATTCCATATTGAATTAATGACTGGATTAGTGCATAGACTCTTTTTAGATTGTTGAGTTTTAAAATATTTCTTAATCTTATGAATATATATATACACTTTCAGATACGCTTAACAATATATACATAGATTCAATATTTTGCTCCTAAAGGTATTACAAGGGAATATACTTTGAAGAAATAGCGATATTTGAACATTAATGGTGCACAGTTAAGAAAAGCCGAAAACTTAGAATGGTTCGACATCTCGACCCATTCTCTTAATCAACAGCTAGATTTCGAAACGATTAGCCTACTTTTGTGTTTCCTCCCTTCTATATCACGGATCCCGTCAAAATCCTAGTTTACAGTTTCCTCTTTTTAAAAATCCCCCCCACAAGTCATCACCAAATCTGACAAACGAATTGTACCTTCTGTATAAACGTAAAACATAAAACAAATGTTCGAGTAGCTAATAATAGCAGTTAGCGAGAGAAATGCATACTTGTGCCTTATGTTGGGTAGCAGGGTTATTCAAATTACTACAGGACTCTCAAAGCGTCGATTGCTGTTCCTTGTCAAACGTACGCCATTCATTTAACCAGCAGGTCGTATGCATTATGCGGAAGATTTGTGTTTCTCGTCCTGGGAAATGTTCCTGAGTATGCAAAGTGCTGTGCAGTATGCTATAGTGTGTACTGTGCCATACTGTGCATATGCAGTATGCAACTTATGAATATTTCATGTGTTGATCCGACTCCTTGTAATGCGGCGCGAGATGTACTAGGGGCAAAGAGTTCCGCTGTGTTTTGTGGTCGCTTCCTTCCACTGGGAATTGCTATTTGTTTGCTGTTTTCTGTACACTGTTTGCTGTTGGCCATGCGGGAATGAATCTACATAAATATTCACGTTTTTTGTAGTCATTTAAGAGTCAAGTCAAAGAAATTTTATATCAGGTGTGGAGAGAAATGATGAAAAAAGTACGAGATCTTTTTTATGGTTGCCATAATAAATTAGTTAAAATCTGTTAAAAGGATGAAATGAATCGTGGAAATTTTTTCATATTCTGTGAAACATTACGTGGAGTGAACAAATTTTTCTGATTTGAAATTTTAAACCCCAAAAGATGTTTTTTTTTAAAGTTTCTTAACTCAACCTTTTATTTGACAAATTATCCTCTATCCTAAGAAATGGAAGTCATTTGTTTTCCCTTACAAAAATAATTTTTCATTCTTGGATGGCGCATAAGGAATAACTCTTGATGGCTATTTTAGAATTGAGCCTCTGCGATGCGCTTTCAAGAAAATAATTTAGGGTTTTGGGAACAGAGTATTGGAAAGATTAAATAATGCATGCATTATAGATGGGCAAATGAATTATTACAGGAAAGTTCTGCTGTTAGAAATGTTATTTATTATTACGCGTGACAGCTGTTTCGACTTCTGAAGGCATTATCAAACTGTGCATTCAGAAGGTGAAAGGAAGCGGAGATAATGCCTTCAAATAACTTTGTCGAATGTTTCATTTATATGCATTCTTGAATGTCGAAGGGTTGAAGAGATGATTATTTGAGCAGCCACGTAAATATTGTCAATGTTTCTGATTTTTGACGTTTCTATGGTGTGAATATTAAATTTTAAAAACAACGTCCGTCACCTCCTCATTTAGTACCGCGCGTTCTTCCAAATTGCTAAAGGGTATATTACTCAAAACTATCCATTGAAAAGAAATCCATTGCTGCTAATAAACGCAAAACGCCCTTGTTAAGCCCAAACTTCTGCCGAAGTCTTCGTCTAACAAACCAGCGAAATAATCTACCATTTGGCAAAATGTTCTTATTGGTCTGAAAGCAGCTGCTTCAGCTTGTGCTACGTTATGAATTGCAGCCAACATTATTCAGTACACCTTTGAACTCCAAACAATTAAGAAATCTAGTTACTTGTAAAACCCGATGCAGATTATCTATTATTTCAACTTTTTTTTAACATTAGCCCAATAATATGGCTCCAAACACAAGGCACTGAGGAAAAAAAATCCTTCAGGACCTATGTCATCTTTGAGGATGCTGTGTGGAGAGTCTTTTTAGGGGAAGAAGGTAGAGGAAGTACTGGGAAGAAAAAAGGTATGAAGGGAGGGTAGGAAACTGGGAGTCCACGAGTGACGGACGTATGAATCCATTCCTCAGTGCAAGACGATGGGTCAAGAGAGTACACGACTCAAAAGGTCTCCCTCAACCAGTTTCTCAGTGGGCAAGTGCATCCGCCGCCAAGACCTAGAAAAACCTTACCTCACAGGCACCTCTGCTAACCACTTGAGGCCATAGGCCCGTTGTGCTATCTCCCATTTTACCTCATTCCTTTGACAGTAACCCAGTCGCTTTTATAAAGTTCACTAGGATTGTCATTGGAAATTAAGTTATTGTTTCACAATGTGTCTTCCCAGGTCTCATTTCTCCTCTTCACTCCTCCTTGGTTCCCTGAAGGCTCCTCGATGGAGAGTTCACCTCCCTTTGGTTCCCTGAAGGTCCCACAAGGGAAGAGTCCACCCCACCTTGGTTCCTCGAGGGCCACAGGAGGGAACAGGACTTCATCTGTCCTCTTCACTCCTCTGTGGTTCCCTAAAGGCCCCACAAGGGAAGAGTTCTCAGAGATGGCCTCATTTCTCCTCTTCACTCCTACATGCTTCCCTGAAGGCCCCGCATGGGAAGAGGACATCATCTCTCCACTTCACTCCTCCTTGTTTCCCCGAAGGCCCCACGCCGGAAGAGTTCACTTCCCCTTGGTTCCTTAAAGGCCTTACAGGGGAAGAGTTCATGGAGGTGGCCTCAGCTCTTCTTCCCACGGCTTCTCCTCTTGGTTCCTCCCGCAGGCCCTACGAAGGAAGTCCACAGAGGTTGCGTCAGAACTCCTAGGTTCCCGAAAGGCCCCAAGTTTTCGAATGGTCCAATTTTTTTTATCCTACGAGTGACTAGGGAAATAGAAGGTCCTCTCCAGCAGAGCCCCGAGTGTTGGAATAAGGTCTAAATACCCGAGATGCGACCTTGTTTCTCGGTGGCACTGTTCGTGAAACTGTTTCCCAGGATATTCAGCCTAAGCACGGTAGCTCACACTTTGGCTTGGCTATTGCAGGTTTAGGTTTCCACTCCCTGAGCGACGGGTTCGCCACACTCCCTACGCTAAAGCCAATTTCATAATTACGTTCTTTATTACATATGTTATCATTATTATGTTCTTTGGAAAATAGATTTTTATGTTTATTTGTTCGTACTGTGACAATGACAAAGAGATGAAGTCTTTTTATAGAAAACGAAGAGCAGGATCAGTATTTAGTTTTTAACTTCCTCACTTATTTTCACTCTACAAATTGAACAAAATCATTTACTTTTTTATCGCCCATAAAAGATTGTTTGGACTGACATAAATTAAAATACCAACTCCATCACTACATACCTTGTTACAATATAAATGGATTTTCACGCACCTGCGTAATGAACAGATAAACCTCTATAATATTATTTTCTCTCAGTAAATATTAAAAAGTTGCAAAGTTAATTTAAGACCCGATGCTAAGAACGATGCCGAACACAACTTTCCGAGATTACTCCGCATAACTGAGGTCATAAAGCTTGCCACTCGGGTGTTTTATTTTGCTTTTCCGATTTTCCTTTCTTTGGCATCAACGTTTTTTCTCCGGAATTATTTAAGTGTTAGGAGGATCGTAAAGATAATGTTAATAAAAACGTAATTTGAGAAACATTCCGTTTTATGCCACGGCTTTCCGCACCTTTATTATGGAAGTTGACTGCGACCTTTTTATGGTAGCGATTTTATTAAAATATTCACCTGGATACAGACTAACAAATTAAGTACTACCTAAATTGCAATATTTAATTTGCTTGGGCTTACAGCTTTACATACCCATTTAATGACAGTATTAAACTGATACGACGGCCTCCGTGGTCGAGGGGTAAGGCTCTCGACTAGCAATCCGATGGTTGCGGGTTCGAATCCCGGCGGGCGCTGGTAAATTTTATTTTATTGATTGATGTCATTTAAAATATTATAAGGTACATTTGTGGCATGTTCCAGAGTAGAAGATAAAATTGGTGTAAGACCACCATTCAGAATTGAAACGTTGATTAAAATGGCTTTAGCCGTGTATGGTGACCAAATCCGAATAGCCAGGTATCTCCCGACCTTCTTGGCTCCCATCTCCTTCCCCTCCCCATTACCTTCAGCCTTACATCAGGTACCCCAATTGGGGATGCCATACTTTCACTGGCTCCGGCCGGTTGGGAGCAGTTGCGACTTATGAGGTATTCACATTTTTTTTAAATATATGTAGTATCTAATAATTAAATTCGTTTTTTTGTTTAAAAATAATTTTCCTTTAATTGTTATTGTGTTGACCTTCCCGAATTTTTTTTCTTCCTTCCTTTCTTTATTAAACTCAATTGGAATAATGTATTATAAATATTATGTTACAATTTTGTAATATATTACACAAAATAAAAAAAATATGTATATAAATGTATAGTGGAGAATTCTGGGCAGCGTGGATTTATTTTTTATAAAAGTCAGTTTTATTTCAAGATTAATTAAATTTTCAAGTTTTACCTCGAGAACAAGAGAAAGGTCAATGTCTATAAAAGATTTCGAAAAACTGACCTCCGTCTCTTTTTCCACCCCTTACTTTCATTATTTATTGTTAAAATTTTGCACACTTGACGTTCAAAATAAGAGGAAAATCAATGTATACATCTCAGTTTTCAAAAACTCCGCGAAATCCGCCGGGGATTTCAGCTATACAAGCAAACCTCTGTTTTTTGAAGATGTTTTTTTCACTTTCGAAAAGACATAAAGTTTGCTCCGCATTTTCTGTCCAGAGTTTAAAGGCAACGGGCTGCTCGCTTTTCCATTAAGAGATGACACTCTGAAGTTTTTTAATGTCGATACCTCACCAGAGTCTCAACTGCTCACGTCTGGTGCCAATGAGAGTACGGCATCCCCAATCGGGGTAAGCTGTGAGGCTGAAGGTAGCCGGGAGGAAAAGGAGATGGGGAAGAGAATAATGGGGAAGAACCTGGCTATTCATGTGTGGTCACCAAACACGCCTAAAGCCATTTTAAGCAACGTTGCAATTCTGTATGGTGATCTTACACCAGGGCGATTCTAAGAGGGTCATCCCCCTGGAACGTGTCCAAATACACTTAAACTTTACTTGCACACGCCTGTATTTGAATCGTCGGATTGCTAGTAGAGAGCCTTACCCCTCTCCTACGAAGGCCATCAAGTATTATAAATATAGTTAACACAATCAATAATCGTGAAGCCGGCCAAAGCTGTTTATCAGCTCACTGGTAAATAACATATTCAGGGTGTTAAGAGACATACGTGACTTATTTTAATGATTAGTGATATCTGAAATTAGTTGGAGAAAAAAATGTAAATGAAATTTTGGTCTCCGGTGGCATTTATGATTTTTTTTTCTTTAAAAATATTTTCAAAAATAACAACTGTGTTGGATATATATTCAAATGAAAATCGCCTACTACTATCACAGTAATCGAAAAATGCGGATTGTATCATGATGTTGAACCCACAACGACTGGGTGTGAAGCAGACGCGATACCAACTTAAGCCAATAAAATGGAAAAGTTTACATCTAACGCTCTGGCTTATAAAACTGAGGAAAATTGCGTCTAATGTAATTCACGGAATGTTTTAATAAGCCGCGTGTAAGGAGAAAATTTACAAAAATCGTATACGAATTGTTGTCCAAACAAAAGCGAAAGTTCGATTGTAAAGCTAAGTAATTCGGGTTGGAAATTTGCTACAACCTGCCTACCTAAGAAACCTGCAGAAACAGAAATCTAACTTATCCCCACCTGGTGGAGCCTTTACCTGGATGTTTATATGTATTTATCGACGCTGCGAAAACTCCTTGTAACTCTATTACGTAGAGAAAAACCCATCCGCAAATAGCTCACAAGAAATAATTTAACAGCATGTGAGTACCTCTTGCCAACGAAATTCTTTTGATAAAAATATACTTGCGTGTTAGTAAAAAAACAATTTTCATTCGTATGAGTGCCCATGCCCAGATAACCATTTCATTTGCATTTTCAGAGAACCATTACGGTATATTTTAGTAAACTCGTAAGAAAGCAAATTTCAGTGCTTTCAAAATAAAACATTTTAATAAATTATTTTCTGTAGCATAGGTGCAAAGAAGGTGATTTTGTTATCCATAATAATGAAACCTCTTTTACGAATTATTATGACCCGTGAAATATCACGGAATGTTACGGTAGTATCCATAAATTAAATAAAGACAAACATTCCTGTATTGTAGGAGCTACATAAAACTAGAAAAAATATAGTGAATATGAAATATTATAATTAATTAGCTGCAATAAGAAATATTATAATTATTCGAAATTTGTAAACTTAAATGTTCAAATTACTAAAATAAAAATTATTATTACTATTATTAGCAGTTGAAAATTAACAAAAAAAAATGGTGGATTAACGTGGGTTTGTATGTATTTATCCATACTATTTTTCTGAACTAGTCATAAATACTAAATATCGAGTACGATGATAAAAAATTAGAGCACGCACATACACCGCACAGGCTTGGTACAAACGCCAAGTCAGGCAGCATTGGAATAATTTCTACATGATAATAATGAATTCAGGTTCATGGATTGGATAAAAGTGGGCGAGGTACAAAAGGTTTATCGTCGATGGATGAACTATTTGTTGGGGGCTGTAAGGCCCTCCGTTCATGAAGATACTTACAATCTACGTAATTGTGACGAAACCACAAGTACCCCGCTGATATACTACTTTTTAATGCTAGTCTCCGTACACGGCGCTATCCGAAATATACTGAACTTGATCATTTTTCACGTGCAGCCGTGGAGTTAACACGCCGTCAAGCGATGTCATATGACTTTTTTTCCAACATCAATACATGCCTTCTCCACTAAATCCTTTCTTACGTATTCTGGTAAATTATTTATAGTTATATAAACATGCATTTTTTCCACTTCCAGAACAAATCTAACATTACTTACATGTTCCGAGGCCATTTCTGTCAAACGTCAGTATCAGACACAAATGATGCGACGCGTCGCGTGCGATCAGCACTGTCGGTATCGTGATACTGATTGGAAACTGACAGCCACCGCGTAGCGCCGTGAACGGGCACCAGAAAAATCGTACGGGGGGTACTCACGACAGTGTTGCCAACTGTTAGCTATGGCAAATTGCTAGACATCTTACAAAATGTTGCTAGATTGCCAGTTTTTTTTACCCCAAAAAGTTGCTAGAAGTAGCTAAACGTTACAGTAGGTAGATAAGTTAATACAATAAAAGACAAATTCTGACAATCGTTTTTATTTCCATTAAATCCAACAAAAGTGAATAAATATCTTATACACTTATTGAATAAATAAATAAATTGACCATTCATATTTAAAGAGGAAGATCAGAAAATGTCGATGGCTGGGGTTCAGTATCTTTCAGTGATTTTGAATATTTTTCAGCGGTACCCATTTTATGCAGTACATCTTTAGGCAAAACACAGTTATAGCGTCACCCACGGCATGTGGAGTCTAGGAGGTTTTGGTTATAGCCGCATTTACCACTTTTCCTGAGAGTCTCTAATGCAGAGGATTGAGTTAAGAGGTTTTTTTTTATTATTATTAAGTTTAAAGAAATATAATATTTCGCGTTTCGAGTTGTCAAACTCATTCGGTTTCTTTACTTATTTTAAACTAAATTCGTCTGAGAGAATAACCTCTCTACCTCTGCATTAGAATGTGGCAGTGAAAGGCAAGTTAAAGCAAGAGTACTTATATCTTGGTATGTATTGTCACCGGAAGAATTGCTATAAAACAATGACTAAAAGTTGCTATAAAAAGTAGCTAAAAAGTTTAGCTACAAGATTCATTAAAATGTAGCTGTCTGACATCAAATAATAGCTAGATCTAGCTATAAAGTTGCTAAGTTGGCAACACTGACTCACGATCGGCGCGTATGATACGCACACGAGGATCGAGTATCTTGTAAGTATCTCCGTGAATGGAGGCACTAAGGGTAGTTCCGAGAAGTCATTATTCAAAATCCAAAAAAACTCGCGCTTTACGTAAATCGAGGTTCTTGCCAGCAGTATTAAATTTTTCCGGTGTAAATTATATTTTTTTAATAGCACAGTTCAGTGAAGACTTATATAAAAAAAAACACAGGAAGTCACGTGCTTATTCATGATTTTTATAGTTTTTATAATCAAAATGAATTATTAAAATTAAAGCCCTGTCTTTTGTTTTGATATATTTTAATATGCTTATATTTTTGACAATTTAAATGACAAATTGGAATATTAATAATCTTGGGTTGGACAAGAGATGAAGTGGTGTAATTGGCAACAAGACCGCGTTTCATTGTTTGAAAATCACGGGATAGTCAGAATTCTCGAGAAATCAGTTCCAATTTTGAAAATGACTATTACAATAATTTTAGATTAAAACGTTATGTCAGGTAGGTACTTTATCGCTTGTCTGAATCTTCTCACAATAGACCACTTGCATCACATTTTTTTAATTCTTTTTCCGGTTTAGACAAATATTCTAAGACATTCTGTATTTTTTATAATCATATTTTTGAAACCCTAGGGATTTTTTGAAAATTTCAGTCCGAAAAATCAGACCATTTTTTATAAACCGGAAATACGGGACATAATTTTATAGGTGCGAAAAAACGATAATTACATAGCCGAAAATCATTTAAAAAAAAGAACGTTTTCCAAACGAATGGCACAGGAGAATAACGAGGCGTACCAAAAATATTACATCTCATAAATATTTTTTTTCTTGATCCATCTTATTGATCATAAATCATTATAATGTACAACTCATATATTACTAAATCCAATGTAATATACTTGTACTTGTAAATTATAATAATAATAAGAATATTATAAAATTTGATTTTGTTAAAATCAGCACCATAAACATTATACCTCTAAAACACGTGCCAACTTCTAAATTGTACGGGGTTCTCTTCAGAACTTCTAAAATGTACGGGGTTCTCTTCTGTCAAAAAGTCAAACCAAATGATAAGTTCGCAGAGAACAAACAATAAATCTAGTGAACGAATTAAAAAATTCGCCTGAAATCAAAGTGATGCCATATTAAAAAAATAAATCAGTGTGGAATTTTACAAAATTAATAGTTTTCGGAGACGGAACATTTTCGGAGACGGGACGGGACGGAGACGGGACGGGACACGAGCCCAAATAATGGATTTATTTATTTAAAAATAAAAAATAAAACTGTACGTTTCTAAAAAATTTTACTAACATTTTCGCAATCTTAATAAAAAGATCTATCCACACAATTTTTTCCAAGTCGTTATGAATTCAATGCAGGCGGCTTATTAGTTCCGCCTATGGGTTCCGCCCGGGGCGGCGATACCCATTATCGCCGCCCCGGGATCCATCTATTGCATACTCTGCCATAGGTCACCCTATTGGGTTTGCTATGTTTGGTGACTTGGACTTTGTCGACCCATCACCCTGCACTGCAGTAGGAGGGATGGATTCGTACATCCGTCACTCGTGAATACATTGAACTCCAGGTTCTTATCCACCCCTCATACCGTTTTCCTTCCTAGAACTTTATCTCCTTCCTTTACTTAAAAAGACCCTCCACACAGCATCCTTTAAGTTGACATAGGCCCTGAGAGAAATTATTTTCCTCAGGACCTCCTGTGTTGAGCTAATGTAAAAAAAATCAATTTTGAAAATGACACGTAAATTCAAATCAAATCCGCGTTCATTGAACCAGAGCTCTAATCACTTAATAGACGGACCGCAGTCGAAAGTAAAATATTTATGTTGAGTTGCCCCAAAGTAAGTAGTAAAACAATGCCTCCAAACCCAGAAAAAGTTTGCAAACTCTTAAAAAAATTGAGGTACTTAAGTCAAGCTTTTTTGATGAAACCTAATGGAAAAAAAATTTTAATTAAAAAATTCCAAATCTTTTCAAAAGCACCTCGGGTCTGCATTACTTACAAGTAATTTGTTCTATTTTACCTATTAAGTGTTTTTGTGATAAATCGTAGAACTCCATAAAATAAAAATAAAAATAATTTAAATAAAATTTTGACCGGTCAGTGGTTGAGTGGGCGTAGCGCTTGGGTCCCACCCGAGCGTCGCGTGTTCGATTCCTCGACTGGCTAAGTCCTCCATCACAACACAAGCAACATTTTCGACTTTCTGTGGTGGTAGTAGGAGATTTTCAAACATTGTTGGGTTATTCGTAACCCGGGAATGTTTGTCTTTCTTTAAAAAAAAAAAAATTAATAATGTTATTATCAAGTTCTTTCAGCATTTGGTTTTTATTTTTGTTACAGCTGTGTCGGCTTACACGGCTATAATGGTATTTTCAAACTGTGGTTTAACCACTTTGAGACGACTTATCTATACTGATTTTTATCTGATTCTAAATGTCAATTTTGAGGTTGTCTTTTTTGATTTATTACCGGTTAAACCAGTTAAAGATTATTTTTACCTATCAGAAGAGAGTGCAATAATCAATACTTCCAGAAGAACATCTTGCGTTAATCCAAGGCAACAAAATAATTATATGGGTCTGAACCGCTTCTCATAATTAGTACTTTGTAAAGGAAGGTTAACATTGTATTTGTATGGGAACTTTGATAAACATTGCAAATTCACTGAAGTGAAATGTAAATACATCAATTTTTTAATACTTCTTAACTTGATTAATACCTAATTTAATTTTGCTTCTAAAGACATCTAGGCTTAGCCAAATATATAATAATTATTATTGGATGATTTTTATAATGCCATATTCGTGAGAAAATCACCCAAGGGAAATATAGAATTATAAGTTTTATTTCTGATTTTTTTATTTTTTTTTATTTTATTTTATTGATATTTATTATTGGAAACTGTAAACAAAATGATTAGAAAGTCTGCTGTAGTGATTTCCGAATTGAGCGGTTTCGCTCCCTAAGTAGGGGGGCGATTATGCCCCGTTCTGATTGGGCAAGTATTTTAGTTGAGTAGCGAGTATTTTAGTAACTAAATATGTTCGAACACCATGCATTTAGTAATAAGTAGGAGCATTTTGGTCAGTCAAGTGGCAAGTTACTCGCTACTCGACTAAATTATTTGCCCAATCAGAACTGGGGATTATAGCTTTGAGGATAGACTGACAGGCGTGGGATGGATTTATGTACATAGAAGCGCGAGAAAGGTTAAATTATGTATTTTCCCCACACTTATACTGTAAACTGCGAAAAAGCGAGGGATTAAAATTTTTAATTAAATTAAAAAGTTATTGTCGCAGTCGAGAATCTAACCCCGATCAACTGCTTGGAAGGCAACTACGCTGATCATTGCACCACCAAGTAGTTTAAAAACGGCGGCATAAATTCATTATATCTACTGGAAATAATAACAAGAATTACGTATTTTGGAATATAACTTAGATAAATCACTTCGGAAGT
Source organism: Limnephilus rhombicus (assembly GCA_929108145.2). NCBI lineage: Eukaryota > Metazoa > Arthropoda > Insecta > Trichoptera > Limnephilidae > Limnephilus > Limnephilus rhombicus. The sequence continues at coordinate 42,260,034 of OV815278.1, forward strand.
TTTATAATTAATCGTGTGTTTGTTTACACACATCTCATCCACTTACAGGATACCCACAATATGATATACAGGGTGTCCGGTGGTAAAGTGCATTAACTTCGTGAGATGATTCTACATGATGGTAGGAACAAAAAAGATTTACAACAACTTTTTCCGAAATTCCATCATTTTTTTCCCATACAAAAAGACGCACCAACTAAAACTCCTTTGTGTGAGGTACGATCTTACTTGCTGAGCGCCTGCCGGGCATGGTTGTGGCAACTTTACATTGTTGTCATTGCCCCGTATCGCAACAGCGGAAAACAATAAAGCTGGGTGCACACGCCAGTCTAATTTTATCTTTTTATCACAAAACCATCCCTAAAAGTTGGAATTTCGAAAATAGTTATTCATCTTTTTTTACTTGTAATATCGTGTAGAATGACCTCCCGAAGTTAATGCACTTTACCCCCGGACACCTTGTATATGTTGTGGTTACCCTCGATTAACACTGCACACTTTTTTTTTTGGAAAATTATGATTTCCAGAGATAGGATAGATCTGAATTATTGCTATGTTGATATACAACCATTCAGAATGGAAACATTGTTTCACATGACCTTAGCTGGGTTTGGTGACAAGATCTGAAGAGTTAAAAATTTCTCAATAATTTTATTTCCATATCCTTCTCTTCCTCCATCTTCCATAGTCCCATATGGTAGCCTCAGTTCTTAATTGTCCAAACGACCATTTTAGTTTTTGTTCTATCTCCACTTTAAAACTAAAAATAAAGTATAAAAAAGGATAGTTAATCACTTAACTAACAATTATTTAAACTAATCAGACCTTTGCCTTTACGGAAATAGCTTTATCTCAAACACGTATCATAATATTTCATTGAAATAATGAAAGAAAACCTTCACCTCCTGTCAAATTTTCAAATGGTCGTTTGGACAATTAAGAACTAAGGCGACGAGCTGTAATTTTTTTATTTATTAAAGTCATTAAACTTAACTAAACTGAAGAACAAAACATTCAAAACAATCTAATAGTAAGCCCATTCAATAAATAGTTCAGAAAATACATTTAAAAGTTAAATACGATTAGCCTTTTATCGATTTGTCGCCAACCAACCTTAAAATAACAGCGAATAATTTTAATGTTGTTTCCATTAAAAGTTAGTCTCTCGTTCACGTACCTCCCCCTTCCCCTCCCAATCCACCCTTTAGCCCACCCCCCTTCCCCCCGCCACTTCACACAACTCACGTGAGCTACGAAGCAGCTTATTGAGATAAAAAAACTTTCCCTCATCCACCTGAAAGCTTAGCCCCCGAAATATTACCGACTTGTTTCAGAATTTAATTTGAAGAGTTTGAAAACCCACTAACCGAGTGGAGTTTCTTATTATGAAAAAATAAGTAATAATTCTCTTCAGTCAAAATGTCATTCAGATTTTACGACTCCTGTCGGATTGTTTAAAAAAAATTGAACAATTCATCAAATTTTAAAGTTAATTTTCAAGATATATTATCTTGAAGAGTTTTGCTTTCCACGTATATTTGACACTTACATTTTAATTTGTTTGCTATCGGTTTCGACAGATCCGTGTCATTCACTAGCAATCTTAAAAATGTATTTATTACAGAAATTATTACATTTTATTAGGTGGGAGCAGTGGGAGGCGTGAAATCTGGTAGGGGGGAGCATTGGAAGGAGTTAACATAATATGGGAACATTGTCATTAAGGGTAAAATTATTTTCTTCATCTGATTTGTACAACTCTGCGTAAAGCCCGGACAACACTGAGGATTTCAGTAAGTACCGAATAAATTACATTGCTGCTTTTTTAATGAGAATGCCCGCAAAGAGTCCCAACTGCTCCTGTCTGAAGCCTGTGAGACTATGGCATCCCCAATTGGAGTATGTTGTGAAGGTAGTGAGGAGGAGAAGGAGGAAGAAGAAGTGGGGAAGTAACTGGTTATTCAGATCTTGTCACCAAACACGACATAAGCTATTTAAAGCAAAGTTTCAATTCTGAATAGTAGTCTTACAACAGGGTGATACTGAGAGTGTCTTCCACTCTTGGATGTGCCTCAAATACTGTATATAATTAATTAATTATTGAAAAACACAGACTGATAAAAAAAATATTGGGATTTGATCCCACGACCTCCGGATTGCTAGTCGAGAGCCTTATCTTTCTACCAAGGAGGCCGTCAATTTTTCTCCTACGTATAATCCGGGCCACTTCAAGACCCGCATTAATAAATCCCTTCATACAACCCCGACCGTAACCTGCCTCACAGCGCTGACTAACCGGGTGGCGATATAGTAAAAAATAAAAGATTGAAAATATCAATCGTGTTTCTCCTTGTACAACAGGATCAGATCAATGCTGCTAGTACCTCAAAGCTGACTACATTTTAATACCTGTGAAAAGCATTCAGCATGACTTCATCCATCTATTAGAGATGACAATCGATTTGTTGACAACGGTTTCGGGTTGGTATCTTCCATATCTACGTAATAAAAACTTCCCCTATCAACTTATTAAGTATCATCTGAACCTACAAAAGTTGCGCCATCCCCCAAACAAACTTATCTGGTTCGGATTTAGGCCACCTTAAGCGATTACACTTTTTGCTAATGCGGTAATAATGTCTTAATAGATTTAGATTTATACAGTCTATGTTCATACTCGTTAATAGTTGTTTAACGATGTTATTAGTTACCATGAAGATGCTGGATTAAATAAGTATCCAAAGATCTAATCAAAATAAAGAAATAAATTATTTTGAAATGTTCGGGAATTAATTATTATTCTAAATCCTCACTTAAAAATAAACTACCACTTGATAAATACTTTTAAAACCAACAACAACTTGATTCACACTTGTAAAACCAACAACAACTTGATACATACTTGTAAAACAAACAACGATCTGATACACACTTGTAAAACAAACTAAGACTTGATACACACTTGTAAAACAAACATGTTGATAATAATAATAAAAAAATTATATTTAAATGATTTGTACAGCGCCGTTTTTGTGAATAATCACCTCAAGAACTCAAGGACGCTGTACAAATTTATAATATATTTCTAGGGTCTTACTTTTTACTATAGACGAGCAAACATGAAAACAAGTTATGGCAAAAAAATATTGCATCCACCGGTTCTTCGATCAGTGATACAAAACCATATGTACAACGCATTTGACCAATGAAGGCGATGCTGCATAAATTTGTACACGTATTTGATGGGAAGGCTGATAGAGATGTGGAAAGAATGGTAAATGCAGGCAACTCTATTAATGGAGGACTGAACGCCGTTGGCGCCAATAAAAAAAATGTCCGAAGAAGCGAAGTTAGCCGTCCATAATGGAGTGCTGGTACCTACCCTGATGAACTGCAGTGAGGCATGGAACTGGCAGAGGAAGGATGAAAGTAGACTGAATGCTGTAGAAATGAGATCCCTGAAGCGTATGTGTGGTAAAACCTATGTACGATCGTGTGAGAAATGTGGAGATCCGCGAAGAATGCTGATTTAAGCGTAATGAGTAACATTAAGAAAGGGATGCTCAGATGGTTTGGGCAAGTAGAGCGAATGAACGAGGAAAGGAGTGAAAGGAGAATATATGACGCAAATGTGAATGGTAGAAGAAGTCGGGGACGCCCGAGGAAGACATGGTACGACTAAGTGAAGCCTGGCCCGGTACAGATACTTCAGTCGGGCCATGTGAAGAGTCGGAATAATAGAAGAGCATGTATGAGACGATGTATGAATGTGAACGAGGCAAGTAGTGTGTGCCCAGATCGAGTTGTTTGGCGGTCCGTCCTCTCTGCCTACCCCTGCTGGGAAACGGCGTGATGGTTAGTTAGTTAGTTAGTATTTTTTTAAATTTATACTCCTTAAAGACTGAAAAAATTATATACACTTGTAAAACTAATTTTAACCTATAATAACACAAATTAATTAAATAAAATTGGTTTATCCATGGTGTCATTTTACGAGCAAATGTCACAATTAATTGTTGTTCTTTTTAAAAATTCTTTCAAATATTTTCTTATGCTTTTAACTGTGGCATTCATAGTTAATATTACACATCATTAATAGTACACAACTGCTAACTCTGTACAAAACCCAAGTGCGTCCCACAGTTGAATTTGGCAGCCACCTCTGGTCTGGAGCTCCAAGATACCTAAAAAAACCCCTTGACTCTGTGCAGAAACGGGCGGTCCGTTTGATAGATTCTCCCATCTTAACAGACGGATTGCAATCTTTAGAGCACAGGCGTCGGGTGGGAATGCTATCCTTGTTCTACCGGTATTACAATGGAAGATGCTCCGAGGAACTAGCATCATTGATTCCTTCGGCAAACGCGTGCCCGACATTTGTACACAGTTGACATTTGTCACATGAGAATAGGTCGTTTCTTCGACTCGTTCTTGTGTTCAACAGCTCGGCTGTGGAATGATTTGCCGGCCTCTGTGTTTCCTCCTTCCTACAACATGGGTCTCTTCAAGACCAATGTTCATTCCTTCCTCTCCTCAAAAAGACCCTCCACACAGCATCCCAGATGACATAGGCCCTGAGGGAAATTATTTTCCTCAGGGCCTCCTGTGTGGAGTTAAAGTAAAAAAAAAAAATTCTACGACTCGTTCTTAAGTTTAACAGCTCGGCTGCGGAACAATTTGCCAACCTCAGTGTTTCCTCCCTCCTACAACATGGGTCTCTTCAAAACCCATGTTCACTCCTTCCTTTCCTCTAAAAGACCCTCCACACAGCACCTTCAAAGATGACATAGGCCCTGAGGGAATTTATTTTCCTCAGGGCCTCCTGTGTTGAGTTAATGCAAAAAAAATCAATCATTGTTTATGAAAAATTTCAACGGTCCCGAAGAACAATCTGCTAATTAAAGATTTGCTAAAAATTGAAAATCAGTCTGTTGGCATATTTATTGGTTTATTTTGAAAATCTGAATTTTCTAATAAAAACTTTTCGAATATATCTAAATAACATTGTATTTCTTGATCTCAAAAACAGTAAAAATGTAGAAATGAAAATGTAAAAAGCTCTGCCACATAACTACATAATCGTACATCGGAAATTGTTCTTCGGAACCGTCGATTTATACAGTGTATATTAAATAAATAAATATACCCCATGTTAAAATGTTTCGGAGTGCGACATGTTGCATTGAAGTAACTCCACCATTGACAAACTTAAGTCAGTACTATCATCAACGCTTATCGTCGAACTGTGTAATTTACGAGTCTTTTTTTAGATCTGGAATCTCGCCGTAAGTATATTATAGCTATAAATACAAAAACTTTGTTGCGACAAAAGTTCACCCTTTTCTGCGCGGGATATTTTTTTTTGTTTCGGATTTATTTTATCGTAAGGTGAGTTGGAAAATGTCGATTGTACTAAAAGCCGAGTGTTAAACTATGTAAGAAGGAAAAAATACGAACGAAAGTTTAAAATTGCTTTGATTTTTCAATTTTCTTATATTTAAGGCTAGTAATAGAATAACAGAAGAGAATTTATGAGATGATGTATGAAGAGAGATTTGTCGATTTCGGGATACTGTGTAATGTTAGTTAGTTTCGGCTGGGAGCAGTTGGTACAAATATAAAAATTTACATACTTACATAGTTTACGGCATTTGTGGTCGAAAGGTAAGGCTCTTTACTAGCGATACGGAGGTCACGGGTTCAAATCGGGCGTGCGCAAGTACAAATACGTAATTAATTTCTGTTGTATCATAATTATTGATTCCACAAACATAATGTATAGTGTATTTACTATATAGTGTATTTTGAATTGAAACGTTGCTTGAAATGGATTTAGTCGTATTTGTTGACCAGATCTGAATAGCCAGGTATTTCGCTTCCTTCCTCTTCCCCATTTACGTCTACATCCCATACCGAAATAGCCCATTTTTTTTTATTACAGCAATATGAAAAAATACAACTTCTTATAATATAATGTAATTATACCGAAATAAACCAAATTTTAATATACATTTATTTTTTTAATATTAACTCAATACAGGAGGCCCCGAGACGCTGGGGAAAATGATTTCCCTCAGCGTCTTTGTCATCTTTGGGAATACTGTGTAGAGGGTCCTTTTGAGAAGATGAGGAAAGGTTAGATGTCTTGAAGAGACGAATCACGAGGTGGTCGTACGTAATTCCTTTCCATTCACCCTAATTTACACTACTTTACTATATCTTATGTATTTAGTGCATCTTTTGTAGATATACATAAATATTTAATTAATTTTGTATATATACATAACTAATATATATATATATATATATATATATATATATTTAATTCCATTATTGTAGAGCCGCACATATCGATACAGGAATGCCCTGATGACATGTGCAGCTCGTGTGTTAATGTATACATCATTATTTTTCACTGAATAAATAAATATCGTTAACAGTCATAGTTCTGTGGTTTGGTTTTACCCTTTTATGGAACATAATGTCGTTTACAATATAATAGTGCCATCTGAAATTTTACACGATTTGAAAGGTGCCATTTTCCAGGAAAATTAACAGAGATAGTTGTGGCATACTATAGCATTCTTCTTCTTTTTCTTAATGTGAAATGATGTAGCATAGAGTTTTTATTTCATATGAAAAGAAAGTCTTACTCTTCTTCCATATAATAATTCAAATGTGTCAGTAACTCTGGCGCGGTTTAGCCCGGTATTATCTTTATAAGATATCCTTACTCCGGACTCCGACCGGTGCCGGTGTCGCATATGAGAAAACTTTACCAATTCCAGAGGTGGAAGACGCTTTGGTCCACATATCCTTTGAAACTGGATATCTTTTCCAGAATAGTCTCACCTGGCCCTGATTTACGATTGATACGATTCGGGGAATAAGGCGGTGCTATTTCCTCGTATTATTCATAAAACTTACTAGATTTGAATAAAAATAATATTTTTGGAAAATTGTATTATAGAGAATAATATCAACGAATAAACTTCAAACTTTACACGTTCCCTGCAAACTATCGTGTTGCTAATCTTCCCTTCCCAATTGACTATGAGTGGTAGAAACTGCTAGTATCGCCCTGGTGATAGACCATCGTATTTATTTCAAGAATGATTACGATGACGTAATTTGGCCTGGTTTTGGAGACATTAAATGCGTCCAATTACCTATAATAATTTGTACGTTCTAGCTTAATTAATTGCGCTAAATCGTATAAAAAAAAAACAATACTACATATCCATTTAATTTATGATTCGTGTGTGTCAATTTATAAATAAACAAAATAAAATTCATGTAAAATTTACCAAATTACACAATGAAAAAAGTATCAGACCTACCTAAAACGACTTTTTTGAAAAAATAAATTAAAGAAGAAGATAATACTAATAAATCTAAATGAAAATGAAAATAAGAGAAAGAACATTGAAGTACCCACCACTGTCCCACCCCGGTATAGGCAACTTATGGTCGCCCCTTCGGAGTTCTCGCAAGAATCTAATTTTTTTGAATAAACGGCTCTACATTTAATGTAACGTATCTAGACCTTCAATGTCCCCTCATACTGTGTTAGGTGGCGGTATGCGGGCGCGCCTACAGGACTGTACTGTAATGGTCAATCTCTACAATTCTAAAGCCCATGGAGGTGTCAATGCAAAAGCAGTGAGCCTCATGGACAGTCAAACATGAGAAAGAACAGCACAGAAAAATAAAAAGCTAACAGTCGCAACTGGGACTGGAACCCGGGATCTTTCGTCTTAGCGGGAAGCGCCTTAACCAATTCGGCCACAGAAACCTCACAATTTAAAGTCATTTTTGTCCTTCTCATGTTCAAAATCAGAGTTTATCATATTATCTCCCACTATTTCTGTTACCCATATTTTTGGCAGCTACCTTTTTAAATGATAACAAATGTTTAAAGAACTGGTTTGAAACCTATGTAGATAGTGTCTCGGTATCAGATTTTATTTATATGGGACACCTATTGACCTTTTTCTAAAAGTTCTTATATCGTGATGAAGCTTGAAATTGAAAAATAAAATAAAAACAATAAATTTTAAAAGGGAGTGAAAGAACGAGAATCTTAGCTAAGGTGTCAAACCATCAATCATCTGTGTACTCTAACTAACTAACTAACCATCACGCCGTTTCCCCGCAGGGGTAGGCAGAGAGGACGGACCGCCAAACATCCCGGTCTTGGCACACATTCCTTGCCTCGTTTACATTCATACAACGTCTCATACTTTCTCTTCTATTATTCTGACTCTTGACATGGCCCGACTCAAGTATCTGATTCACTTGGTCGTGCCATATCTTTCTTGGGCGTCCTCGACTTCTTCTCGACAACATAATATAACCCACTTTTATGATATTGCCACCGGAGAGTTGAGACTCTGTGCGGTATTCAAATGATTAACAAAAATCCTTACTTGGTGCTTTACCGGAATGAACAATAATAATATTTGGAATCGTAAAAAATACCTACCTGTTAGATACAGTTTTCTGTTAACTACTGAAACCTGACGTTAATGTTGACTGTAAATATTGTTAAAGCATTCGTATTTTAGTTAAATTATTCAGAAATAAATTACTTTCTATATTTTAAATAAATGAAGACAATATAAGCGAAACTCAATCGGAAATCTGGAAACAGAAAAATCAGAAAAACATATTGACACCTCTGGGACTCGAACCCAGGACCTCTTGCTTTCCGGGCAAACGCGCTAACCACTGCGCCACGGTGTCGATATGAAATTCGGTCATGTTTAACTGTACCATACTTCGACTAAGAACCACCTACATTATCTTCATTTTCTTTAACGCATATATTATTGGCAACTATCTTTATGTACGATTGCAAGATTCAAACCCGAACTAAATGCTCTCTAGATAGTGTCTGGATAAATCTTTATCCATTTTATTTAATATGCGACATCAATCGACTTTTATGCAAGTCTAGGATGAATATTTTATTTTTAATTTTAACTTTATGAGTAAAATTTCAAATTGTAATATTTTAAATAAATGAAGACAATATAAGCGAAACTCAATCGAAAATCTGGAAACAGAAAAATCAGAAAAACATATTGACACCTCTGGGACTCGAACCCAGGACCTCTTCTAGAGAGCATTTAGTTCGGGTTTGAATCTTGCAATCGTACATAAAGATAGTTGCCAATAATATATGCGTTAAAGAAAATGAAGATAATGCAGGTGGTTCTTAGTCGAAGTATGGTACAGTTAAACATGACCGAATTTCATATCGACACCGTGGCGCAGTGGTTAGCGCGTTTGCCCGGAAAGCAAGAGGTCCTGGGTTCGAGTCCCAGAGGTGTCAATATGTTTTTCTGATTTTTCTGTTTCCAGATTTTCGATTGAGTTTCGCTCAGTGGTCAAAGGGGTCAGTGTCTCCAGAAGAAAATAATGTAAGAATCCATCCCTCCCATTGTGGTGCAAGACGATGTTTCGGGAGAGTCCTGTTGGAAAGGTTAAGAGGTTTCCCTCAACCAGTCTCTTCCAATTCGGCCTGTCACGCAGCTGGTTGGTAGATGGATCCACCCCCAATACCCATTCTAATATCACCGCGTGAACCCGGGCACCCCTGCTAAGTAAACAAACGTAGCGAACCACTTGCAGTGACCTGTGGCAAAGGTGTTGGTTATCTATTAAATGGTACCCAAACCCCCCTCCCAAATTGTGAACATACGTTTGTTCTTATTCTTATTTGTATTTAGTGCTATTTCCACATAGGCATTGGAAAACGTAAAATTGATCACTTCACCAATTCATTTTTTATTAGTACAACTCTTGTTATACTAACTTATTTTGAAGGTTATACCCATCAGTGTAATATATCAATGAAGAAGGTAGCAGTCAAACACGTGGGAAAAATTAATAATTGTTAATTCTGAATTTGAAATATGAGATCAACAAAAATATGAGATCAACAAAGGCGTTTATCCCGGTAAGGCAAGAGATCCTCGATTCCCGGTTACGACCGTTACTTTTTGAAGTGAAACTTCTATGGCACCGCTGTGATTTGGATTTCGGATGAAACGGAAATGACGATTACTACACCTGCGAAGCATCAACTGCGCTCATAGGCCGCTTTGATAATGATGTCACTTTTAAAGGCTCCTATTGGTTGAGATATGAAACGAAAATTACGCGAGGTCTGCGCTCATTGGTCGCTTTTATTATGACCCCACTTTTCAAGTATTGGTTGAGATTGTTTTGGTAAAGTTTCGCTTCTACCGCGTGTATTTTTTATACTACTCGATTTTTTTTTCTTTCTGTGTCTTGTTCTTTTTAATATGTTCATTTTGATTTATTAGTATTATCTTCTTCGTAAATCGTGTACTTCACTAATAAATTATTTATTAATTAATGTTCAAAGCTCAGCACATACATGAAATTACACGTCAGACATTACACGTTGCACATTACACGTCAGAAAATAAATATGTTTTCCCCGCAGAAAACCACCACCCGCATATCCTGAAGTCCGGCATTTCATGATTTCAGTTTATTTGGTTCCGTTTTAGTATTCACCCGCCAAAGCGTCCTCTCGTGGTCGCGTTGCAAAACACAAACATTCCGTGCTTTTATAGCCACTTTATCAAGCAAGAGTGGTTTGAGCTTTTTAATAAATTTGTTCTTTGTTTGGCATCAATCCTTTTTAATTCAAAAAATCTGAAAAAATGGCAGCGTTGATTGCACGTCGTAAAAATTGTATTTAGTTATTTACTTCTATTTTTCTAATTAAAAAACATCAATCAAAATTGATACATTTTTCTAAAACATGACGAAAAACAACTGCCCTTATTGTACTCGAACGATGTCATCGAATTAGTTTATTACACGAGAGTATTTATTTATTTATTCTTAGTACATTTACATTACAAAGGTATAATATATTGTCCTCCACACTAGGAGTTCACCTGTGTTGTAGAGGACATTTTTTAGTTTTAAATTATAAATTATAAATTGTGAATAGTAAAACAAAATAGTGTTAAAAGCTAATATAAAAAGAGAAACAATAAATATCAAAATATAAAATCGACTTCAATTTGACAAAAATTATAAATTAAAAGTTAAAAAGATGGTAGCCAGTTTCTTATGTTTTTTTTGTATTCAATAATATAAGTTGTTTTATATTGTGTAGGAAGAGAATTGTATAGTTTTATAGCCTGGTATCTGTAGTGTTTTTGTCCAAAGGATGTGTTTGTTTTTGGTATTTGTAGTTGGTGAGCATGTCTTGTTCTAGTATTGCGAGAATTTTGTGAAGTTTTTTAAAACAGTTTACATTCGATTACATCCGAACCATAATTTTATATTTATAAAGTATTTGTATATGAAAAGCGAACAAGAAGCGATCTACAAAGCTGTTACGTCTTCGGCAGTCTAGAACAGAATGGTTCCATTAAATTTGTCACGGCAGATGGTGACTCTGTAAGAATATTGAGGGCTCGCTATTTGCGTGTGAGGAACCAATAGAAATGCTTCCGATTCAAGAACGCTGCATCCCACACAGTCATCACATCCCACACAGTATACAGTAACGTCGATTTGTGTTCTTGTACTTCAAGTGCGTGATTACATCGTACGTCGTATATTATACACATTGATAAAGTAAGTACACGGGCATACTGTGGCAAAGTTTATCGTTTATTCCTGAATGTACACTGTTTCGAAATAATACGAAAATGGATAAAATAACAATGCATGCATATAAATATTCATTTATTGGAGATATTTGACTCTGGAGAGGCCATCCTCCAACTCGTCTCCAGAAGGCCATCAGGGGGTGATGGTATTCTTCGACTGGCTATATGATGGTGTTGTTCTTCTTAGTTTTAAACAAAACGTGGCGTCAAATGGATTTAGTCTAGAAAGTAGATTTGAAAATTCACGTATTTTTCTCCCTTCCTGTTCTGTCATTCTGAATTTTCGGACTCTGCACTCTGGGTGTAGCTCCACATTCCACCGGATCTCTGAGCAAGAAGATAAAAACCAACACAAAAATAAGCCATGGTTATTAATATTTTTTTGTAATGAGAATTTAATTTTAAACGTTACCAAATAAACATACACCAACTCGTTGACTTTGACATTTTGAGCGTATTCTTCCCAGTTTTAATACCCTTGTCCCAAGCCAGCTTAGTGCGTGGTAAGCGAACGTTTTGACATGCTCACTTAGCAAATGAACAATTTAAATGTTAAATCATAATGGTGCTATTATTTTACGTAAAGCGAGAAATAATACCCCCTGTAAGCTACGGAATTAAAATATTAAAATAATCATCTGACAATCTCAACTGACTGGGCTAATTTTTTAAAACCCTTTTTCATCCAAATTAATTCCCACAGATATAAAAAATAAATGACATATGATTGATTATGTGTACTTGAAATATTAAATTATTTTTTTTTTTTACTGATTGTTAAGGTTATTGTTTTATTGATTCAACATCATTTTAAAACGACAGTGGTTCTGAGAGGTAAGTGATGTATTACTATAAAAATGGACCATGTTCTGCAAAGAATATTTAAAAAAATACATCAATTAAAGACAATATCTACTTATCACTTGAAAGTATAAATGATGTGTTCTTCTCATCAAAACAAAATAGTCAGATAGTATAGCCTCAAATGACCAGTGTCTTTTTTAAATGACACGATACTTTAGGATGCTAAAAACAAATATTATATCAACGTTTTTGTTGTATTTTCATTACAATATGAAAGAATTTACGTTTTACTGTAAATAAAAACGGAAAAATATATGAAAAAAACATAAATACCTTGTCCTTTTTAATACTGCAATTCCCTCGGATCGTAGCTTTTCAAAAGGTGTGATCAACGATTCTTGTTTACGATATGATGTGTGTACGCAATGAAAAAAATCAGTGTTGCTAAGAAGGATTCACTAAATTATTTGTAAAAAACCGCAAATAAGTTGGTTCAGTAGTTACTTTGTAAAAAAAATTCTAATTTCACGTAATTTTAAAATGACTCTGGTTGAGAAAGGATTCATTAACGGAGAATGAGATATGGCCATCTTCCGGGAGTTGTGTTGGGGGTCTTTATATGCAAAGTAAAATAAGAATTTCTGGGATGGAAAAGGTATGACGAGTGGGTAGACATCTGCGGGGCAGTATATCCAGGGGCGATGGACATATGAATCCATCTCTCACACCAAAATGCAAGGCGATAATTTGAGAGAGTCCGGCTGGAAAGGATAAAGGGTTTAATTCTTTTCAAAGGGGGTGGGAAGACGCGAACGCCACCAAGAACTGGTCAGAACTCACCCCATGAACCCGGGCATCCCTGCTAAGTGACCAAACGTGGTGAAAGACTTTCGAAAAAAATTAACACAATTGCAGTACTTATTTTTTTTTATTTTTTTTAATTTATTTTTATTTTTCCCTTAGATAATAAAGCATACATTCCCTTAGATAATAAAGCATACGTAAAAGAAAAAGAAACTATTAAAACAATCGCGATTAATAACGGCTACGAGGCAAAAAACATTGAAAAAATAATAAAAAACAAGAAATACAAAAATAAAATTAATTTAATATATCCGGTACATAACAAAAAAATAGAACAATTTGCATGTCTCGAATTCCTCGGCCCAATATCTTTAAAAATTGCAAAAGAAATTAAAAAATGTGGTTTAAATATAGCTTTTAGAACCAATAATAATATGGGAACAAGCCTTAAAAACTCAAAAAGTAGAAATCCTAAACTCAATAACGGTGGCATTTATGAATTAAAATGTGACCACGCCGACTGTAACGCTACGTACATCGGACAAACAGGTAGGGCATTCTCAACTAGATTCAAAGAACATATAAGATGTTATAAAAATAAAAACACCTCTTCAAAATTCGCCGAACATCTCTTAGTGAATAATCACGTTCCACTTAAAAATAACCAGCCAAAACCATTACATATAGAACGAAAGGGTCTTAGATTAAATTTGCTTGAACAATTAGAAATCAATAAACGAACGAATGACCTTAACATAACGCTAATTAATAAAGTAAGGAAAATTATTTATTCCCCACTACTTAGTATGTTTACCAAACCTAAAAAATATAATGCACTTAAATGAGTCATAGCAATAACGTCATTCTAAATCAATTAAAAAAACCCTTACACTTAGTGCAAGGCAAACCAAAGGGAAATACTCCGAATCCCACATTAGCACTCTCTCAATCTCAATTAGTGTCTCTACAAATTGGTTTAACCGGTAATAAATCAACTTAGACACCTTCAAAAATTGACATTTAAAATCTTATAAATAAGTCGTCCGTACGTGGCTTCACCACAGTTTGAAAATGACCTTACAAGTCGAAACAGCTGTAACTAAAACACTAACCAAAAAACTTGCAGAACTCGATAATAACATTATCAAATTTAATTTTAATTAAATTTCTAAAAATTAAAATGGAGTTCTACGAATTAAACACAAAAACAATTAATGCAGTACTTATTATTCGATAATGTGAATTTGATAATGCCTCTCTGAAGCCCCCATTTGAAAATGTTGCTTGAGTCGTGATGGAGGACTTAGCCAGCCGAGGAATCCAACACGGAACGCCTGGGACCCAAACGTGATGCCCACTTAACCGCTGACCGGTCCTATGTGTACTCGTATGTGTTATACATTAAATAGTTTCCAGGGCGGCGCGGCGGTATCCATATCGGCCTCCCAAATTATGGATATTGCTCAAGTATGTAGGCTCAAGGAATTAGGAGTGGTATTTTGCCATTTTTTTAATCGTTTCCTCATGGCTGAAGATCGTGACCCCCACTCCAATATCCATGACGGACAAGACTCCTCCACTCATCAAGGTTCTGCACTGCGTGGATAGCAAACGACAATGTGAACAACAAGAGGTTATTTGATTATTCTAGGACATCGGTAACTTTCGTCTGCTTCTCCTGCATTCAGCTTTTCTGCAAGTTGAAATCCTCATTTTGGTAAGCAACAAGTCCAAAGTATCTTAAATACGCTGCAGGCGTAGATAATGCCTATTAATATGCTTAACTCTTCCAGAATAGAGTGATTTTATATAAATTAGTGCGTTTTTATTTTAGTATTGTGTCCTTACCATGGAACTAATATTCAATCTTTTCATACTGCTCACGAAAAAACTATATAACTCAATCATTTCGGTTTGCCCTTGTTTTTCTTTTCCCTATTTAAAATAACATTTGAATTTGCAAAAACAAAGTTTTTTTTTGTTTTGGCTTGCACTGTTTTTTACAAATATATAGATTATTTTAACTAGATTCACGAATGAACCCACCGATTCAATCCAAGTTCCTAAAGTTTCGAAGAAACAACATTCGTTTTCCTGAAAGATTTCTCGAAATAGCTGTATTGTCCTCAAATTCATTTAGTTAATGACCAATCAAATCTCGTCACCGAAAAGAGTCATAGCAGTGCTTACAGTCAGTCGTTTCAGTCAAATCGCGTCACAGAGGAGAGTCATAGCGAAGCTTACTGTCCGTAATTTCTCCCAATAAAGCCGTCGCACAGAGCCTTCTGACGAGAGGGGAAGGGAAGAAAATTAACTATGTAAATTACAGTTGGCGCTTCGGCCGCGACGTCCGCAGATGGCGTTGGCCGCCGCCGTTCTATTATTCGAATTTGGAATTCCGTAAGCCGAATCGGAAAATTGCCATATTCCGGAATACTGTAGCGAATTAGGGATAATCTCAATTTGCGTGATCAAATAAATATTCCTTTACTATTTATACGTAAGTAAATATGTCAACAGATACTTTAATAGAATATCTTAACAGTTAAGCCGAAAATCTGCTTCAATGCAATTAAATTGAGGGTGTTTAAACTGAGGTGAAATAAAGTACTTAAATTTTTTTGGTAAAAATCAAAATTGAAAAAAACAACTTTTTTTATGGCATTCTTAATTGGGGTATGTTATGAGGTTGAAAGTAGTAGGAATTGGGAAGAGATGGGATAGAGGAAGGTGGGGAAGTACCTGGCTATTCAGATCCGATCACCAAACACGACTAAAGCCATTTCAAGCAACGTTTCAATTCTGAATGGTGTTCTAATACCAGGGCGATACTGAGAGTATCTTCCACTCTGGAACGTGCCGCATATATACCTACTATTTATTATTAAAAAAAAAATAATTGTGAAATAACACAAATTAATAAAAAAAAAATATTTGCCCACGCCGGGATTCGGTCCCGCGACCTTCGGGTTGTGATTTGTGAGCCAAGATCCTTACCCCTCGTTCACGGAGGCCTTCAAATGACCGAGTAACCCGTAATAAAATCACACATATCCCTTACCAAAATATCGTCTCCTTCCTTTCTTTTAAAAGACCCTCCGCACAGTATCCCCAAAAATGACAAAGGCCCCGTAGAAAATTATTTTACTGAGGACCTCCCGTGGGAAGCTATTAATTGTAAAAAAAACATACAAACACACCACGACGGCGTTATTGATGTTATAGCTGAAAATGATTTTTTTTTCAAAATTTCTAAATACTGTATGAAGAATTTATTTATTTATTTATTTATTGTTGTTATACGCCCGTAGGGGATTTTACATAGATTATACAATAATATTTAAGATATCGAGGATTACACATACATAGAATTTATACCAAAAGTTATAAAAGTGAAAAAACTTTTAAGAATATACAAGTAGTTTTTAAAGAAAAAACCACTTGTATATTCTTGCGTAAAACCATGAAACATTTTAAACAATGTAATATTTAACAATAACATAGAACAAAATATAATATAAAACATTACAATAACACATCAAATCGTTAAATATATTATACCCACGTTACAATAATTTGTAGGATTCCACAAAGTGTAGCTTCATACAAAAAGTTGAAAAAAAAAACACAATCGTTTTCAGCTACAACATCAATAAGGTCGTATTTTTCAATCTTAGTACAACTTTCTGAAAACTCAAGGACCGCCACAGACGCACACAACCATGGGCATACTAATGTAGGTAATCGTTTTTTTCCTACGCACTATTACAGTTCCAAACATTAAAAGAAACTTAGTTGTAGACTTTAAAATACGACACTTTTTAGTTTTCTTCTTATAAAACGTTTTAAGGAAGTTTTTCTGATAAATATTTCGTGTTCCCGGGAAAGTTTCGAAAGAAGCTTAAATGTTTTCCTTCGGCTTTCCTGGTCCCGATTTGTGAGACTTTTCTAGTTTAAAAATTCTTTGGGACATATTTTGCCTTCTTCCTCCGAGAAGGTACGTTTTTTTTTTTAAATTGTCTTTTATAATTCTTTAAGGTCACGAAAATAAATCATGATAAATACTCGTACATACCTTTCCACAAATGGTTATATATTTCATAAGCGGGATTTATTCTATCACTGATAGAAAATATTCAGTATTTTTTTCCCGAGTTCATGGGGTGAAGTTTATCCGGATCTTGTCGACAGAACCAACTGCGTGGCAGGCCAGATCTGGAGAGACTTACTGAGGTAGACCTTTTGACCTCTTCAGAAGAACTTTTTCGGAACTTCGCTTTGCATCGCTGTAGGAGGGATGGATTCAACCGTCACTCCTGAACACACTAACCCCCCAGATTCCTACCCACCCTTCGTACCTTTTCGTTCATAGAACTTCCTCTCTTCCTTTCTTAACAAGACGATGGGAGTTATTTCTAACTCTTAAGGTGCGATTCCGTGCCACGCGGCAGTCGGCAGACAGCAACAGCAGACAGCGACTGCAGTGCCGCCGACGGCAGGCGGCACTAACGCGCAGGTTCCAAAGTCGACGGCATTGACGGCAATGCAGTTGCGTCCGCTGCGTACTGCCGACGGTTGTGTCTTCCATTTAAAATTATGAATAATAAAATGCTGCAAGTGTTATTGCAAGAAGAAGAAGACGACGATGATTTATTATTGTATTATTATTCAAGTAGAAAGCCTATACTTTATTTTTTACATGAGCTCCACACAGGAGGCCCTGAGGAAAATAATTTCCCTCAGGGCCTATGTCATCTTTGGATGCTGTGTGGAGGGTTTTTTAAAGGAAAGGAAGGAGGGGAGAGTTCTGGAGAGGAAGATGGTTTAAGGGGTCGGTAGGAATCTGGGGTTCAGTGTGTCCTGGTCATCCGCCTCCAAGACCTAGACACACCTCACCCCATGAACCCGGGCACCCCTGCTAAATCACCAAACGTAGCGAAGCACTTGGGGTGACCTACGGCAGAGGTGTTGGTTATCCAATAAAGGTTCCCGGGGCGGCGGTACCCATTCCCGCCTCCCAAATTGCCAATGTACTTAAATAGATTGGAAGAATAGGGCGTAAATAAATAAATAAATAAAACAATAAATAAATAAGAAGGCGCTTATGAAACTTTGATAAAAATACATCTAAATGAGAGTGAAGACATTTTCAGAAGTTATTGTCGTTTAAATAAAATTGAGACCTTGAGCGATTTCTTTCCAAACGTTTTCTCTTATCCTTTTATCTTTGAATATTCTTGCAATCAAATAAGCACGGATTTTTAGACACCAAATTAATAAGACTCTCGCTTTCTCCGTCTGTCAACACGTCCATTGTGTCTGAAGTCGACGGCAGTACTATGTTTGCACCCGAGTGCCGTCTGCCGTCACGCGTCAGTCATCGACGGCAAGTGCCGCGCGGCACTTGTAGTGGTGTGTCGGAAACGGTCCAATACAAGTGCATAGAGTTAAGTAGTGCCGTCTGCCGTCGGCGGCACTGCAGTCGCCGTCTGCTGTTGACGTCTGCCGACTGCCGCGTGGCACGGAATCGCACCTTTATAGTAAAATTTTAAGGTGCCTGAAAAGGTAGGCCTGTTATACTAAAACATGTTTGGTACTTGCGGTTTATTAAACACAAAACAATTGACTGAGTAATCAACGATAAATAAAGTAAGGTTGATCGGTGGTTCATCGATATTCAAATATAAAAGAGATATGCTACGATGTCCGCGCGACTGTCGGCGCACTACTACCTAATCGGAGTAGTTTGCTTACGAAAATAATTTGTTTATTTCGTTGATTTTTTGAAGGTGTGCATTAGTATTGGTTAACAATATTGTTTGAATACGGAAATAATTCGTTCATTCAGTTTAACGTTCGTTTAGTTTATTCGTTCATTTAGTTTATACGTTAATTGGTAAACAATATCGGCGACACCTGGAAGCGTAGTCCCACGTAGTAAAAACTGTGAATAACACATCTCTTATATTTCAATATCTTTGTTCGTCATGGATTGTCCTTCTCTGGTACCCTGGAGGGCGGAAGAATTGACACTCCACCAAGACCCTACACACAGCATCCCAGAGGTAACGTAGGCTTCGAAGGGAGTTATTTTCAACAGGAGCTCCTGTCGAGAGCAAGTGTAAAAAAAGGAGCTTTTCAATGTAAGCACTTTCAGACAAAAAATGCATCGTTGTGTCATTTCACCAAATTGTATTTTCGGTATAGCGTAGGTATCTGCTACATCTATTATATACGCGTAAATATTAAAAAAAAATTGCAACCATATATTAACGTTCAAGAATCAAGCGCATGAATTTTTACCTGTTAGGTAAAGTATCTAGTTACAAAATTTACTATTCAATTTAATTATTCCAGAATTCTGGTCCTTGAGTGGACAAAAGTAACACAGCTCAATGCGAAACACTTTTCAAGTAAGACAGGTAATTTACCTGTCCGCCTGCTAATATTAACTTATATGTACATAAATACATTATATTGCTTTCCTTAGATACCGGTTATTAAAGATAAATTATTATTGTTTATGACTTTGATCATGTCCCCGTACCTTTCCCTTCTCATTCCCTTAAAGGGCAGTTCTGCCATTGACAGTTTTCGCACGTTGCAAGATTATTAATTACTTGCCGCCGCTTTGGTCTCCGACTTATCGGAAATTCGCAGCAAAATAAGGGCTTGTGCCTTCAAAGATTCTAATGACATTTTAATTTAGTCAATTTAATATAAAATTATTAACGAAGGAATTGTATGCAACTCCCAAAAATATTTCAAAGAATATGCGCTTTTATAATTACCGTCACGTATCACTATTACGGTACCGTGACGGTAAAAAAGGCAAAAAACGTACGTTCACAATCGCTATAAAGCTGCAACTCTTTCTTACAATGGTGAGACACATAAAATACGTGTGTCTGTTTGCTCTAAAGTACTACTTTTTTGCGACGGGAATTGCGTTTTTTTTTCTTTATAGAGAGATGTATGATAATGATTGTATGTTTCCTTTGGGGGGGTGCAGACATACGTTCACCTTTTGCCTCATTTTCAACCGTTGTTATTTAGTGTGTAAGAAAGAGCGACAGCATTATATGTTTAAAGCAAAACGATCAGCGCACTGACATTTAACGTTTTTGAATTTCGCAATTCACTCACACTTCAATATTATCCTTGTAACTAATTCCATACTTTCAAAATTATCGTCACACTTATGCAGGGGTCTACGGAGATGTCACGGTGCGGTGTATGAGAGAGATGCAAGAAAATGATAACTTTTTTCCTTTGGGGGAAACAGACATACGTACATTGTGAATCTCATATTTTGAAAGAGCTGTAGCATTACAGCGATAAGGAAAGTGTGTTTATTGCCTTTTTGCCGTCACAGTAATAATCAAAGTGTTCAATAGGTATTCAAAACGAAAATTGACGTTGTCGTCATTGACCGAGTGAAAATTTCATAACATTGTTCGATTATTCCGGTGTTTGTAATCGAATGTATCAATCATGCAAATCGCTCGCCTATTCCGACAATGAATAAAACGTTCACTAGTCCGCCTGGCAATGGCAATATGCTATATCTCCAAATAGTTAGTTTTGAGATAAATGACTTTAAACATTTTTGGACACGTTGTTACCTTCCTCGCAAAATAAGAATAATAATAATAATACTTGGATGATTTGTATAGCGCCGATGATTTATATATATGGATGATCTAAATATAAAGAAAACTTTATATAATCAAATTGTTTCAAGTGCTATAATTTATCTGAAAATCTAATAAAAGGCGCCTTCCAGTCCTGCTCGAATCCTCAATCAGGCATCCGGTTCACATCGTTTTCAGTCTTCCTCTGGATAGCTTAATTTGGAGCATTGACTTAATCATGATTTTCAGTGTTCTATCATCTAAGATTATTTCTACACGTCCGGCCCTTCGCAGGACCCACCAAATCATACCTTGCTTTCATGTCAACTTATATTGCAGGGTGAACTGCTGAAAAGCTGCTGCAGCTCTGCTATATTCCAGGAGAAATCCTGAATGTATAGCTGAGCAGTGACCTTTTTTTAAAATAAGATAAATGAAAATGAACAAAATGTATAAAACTGTGTAAGTCTATTGATGAATAATTGTTTTTATCATTATTATTAATTCCGTAAAATCCATTTTAGCAAGCTTCCGACATTTTTTACGTATGTTATGACAACTGACTTCTCTATTAATCAGAAACGTTATTATCAATGTTTTTTGTCGTGAATAAACACGCCTGTAGAGTTCAGCTTCAACTACATACGGGTAAAATACTGTAACTAAAAATCTGTTCATTTCCAGGAGCCAACTGTGTTAATTAACTAGTGAGTACAATAATTACTGCTCTCGTGGTTCTGTGTAAACAATGAGCGTGTTTTGTGTAAAGTTCACTGGAATTAATGGAAGGAATGAAACAATTTTGTTACGATATTTTTTTCTAATCTATTTTTCATTTGCTAAAAACGATTAAGTACAAAGAAAAAGAAAATAATTGTGAAAGCGAAAATTTTTGGAAACCTTTTTTAACATCACTTTGCATAAAATTATTCGGGGTTAGCGAGTTAAAAAGGTTATATGTGTTGGCAAATCATTACAATTTATTTTGATAGACATACAAATTTTATAAGAAAAAAATTGATGTTGTTGGTTAGATATTCAAACGATGATTTGACAAGGTTAAAAAGATTTCGTAGAAACAATTGAAGAATTTCTAAGGATTAATAAAATCTCATACCCACTCGTGTTTTTTTGCTTTCAAAATATATTTCCTAAAAACCAAGCTTTTTTATAAAAATAATATCTTATAATTAATTGGAAACGTCGATTTGCTGTCTGGATGTTATTATTTGAGAAGGAGATTATTTCTTCAGCTTAGTTCAAGTGTAAAAATATAATTTTATTTGTTCAGCGAAATATCGAACATCTCGTAAAAGCACATATATGCCACTTGAGACCCAAGAACCATCTTTAAACCTATAAATCTGTTGCTGTGTCAATAATTCCACTGTACAAAATGTACCCATAAGAATGATCCCATCACGAACTTGCTTCAGCCTTACAACATTCAATAATAACACAAATACTAGCATCTATCTATATGTCTCAAAATACCAAACTTGTGGACATCGCCACCACATACTGTTTTCTTAAGCGAGTCGCAAAATTTTTATCTGAATTGGTCCGTGGGAAGAGCGACTCGTTACCGTAAATTTCGTCAGTTCTTCGAAAAGTTTTTAGAACTCCATACTCAGTACTAATGCATTGAATTAGATAAAAATGTACCTATAATGAAGTCATTATTATGCACACAAATAAATAATAACATAAATAAACATTCCCCAAGTGAATAAAAACAACCTCACGTGTTTCTGCGCGATAAAATGTGTTCTCATTCTGAAAAAGTTGTGACGTTTTAATCTTTTTACATCGACATACATTTTGTTAGAACCGTTCTTGAAATAATGTAAACTAATTTCATACGGTATATAGGAGAGGAGTATTATAAAAATAGGAGAGAGAAAAATCCTTTAAATATAGGTGTTCACGTTCACCTTATTGAGTTTACTGGATATGTAATGGTCTCCCATGTCCAGAGGGCCATCAAGGGTAAGTTCATTTAGTAGCCCAGCAGCCAAGCTAGTGATAATGCATAGGATGTGTGGAGGTATAAGGCTGTGTAGGCGGGGAGGCCTCGCTGATCTAATTAACTAGTTGGGGGATGAAGGTTGTATCAGTCCTCCCGGGGCGTGGGAGGCCTGTAACATGCAGAGATGCCGAGGGACTTCCCTATCTACATCAACTGGTATAATAGTCCTGAAATTACTCAAGCCTTCAGAAAGGATGATTTGTTTTATTTTTATGATTCATAACTGACGTTCGGGGTTTGTTATTAATGAAACTTAGATGTATTCAAATGAGGGCTGAAAAAGTAGCAACAGAATTATGTTGTTTTAGTTTGTTTGAATGTTAGACACAACAAAATCATGAAATGCTTTTTTTATGTGAACGCACAAGAGTCCCAACTGCTTCCAGACTGAGACTATGGCATCCCTAATCGGGGTATGATGTGAGGCTGAAGGCAGTAGGGAGGGGAAGGAGATGGGGGAGAGGATGTAACTGACTATTCAGATCTGGTCACCAAACACGGCTAAAGCCATTTCAAGCAACTTTTCAATTCTGAATTGCTGTCTTATACCAGGGAGAGAGTACCTTCCACTCTGGAACGTGCCGCAAATATACTATACATACATTACTTTTAAATTGATTAACTGTGATATAACACAAATTAATCAAATACAAGTTATTTGTGCACGCAGTTTGACAATTTTGTGTTTATTATTTTATTTAAAATTGCTATTTCAAAACTGAGATAGTTTGAAAATGTAAACAAGTTTTGGTAAGTCTAGTTCTACATACTTTGTAGTCGGTGGCAAAACCAGTGCAGAAGAATGTTTAAAAAAATGTTAGATAGTTTTTCTTTCGCAAAACAACGCTGTGAACTTTGACATAAAGTTTGATTATATTTTGTTTTATGGATGCATCTATATTTTGAGCAAATAAATATAAGCTTTTCGTAGGTGCGAATAATTTCAAAAGTTGTGGTAAAAAGTCGAATCTTAGAAATTTTATTTAATATCAATTTGCTAATTATTTTTCGCAAAAGTTTCCACGAAGAATCAGTTATAATTTATTATTGGTAAGAAAAATTTAAAGGAATCCAAAATACCGTCAACCCCTACTACCCTGCGTAAATTGGGAGCACCTCTAAGTACACAGCAGCATGTGGTTCATATCACCTAACGTAATAACCAAGTCCAGCCGTTCAATCCAAGCCCCCGAAGTACACTTGTCCCAAATTCGGGTAAAGGGATTAGACTAGCCGACAGGTAACTGCTGTAATATAATTCGACCTACAATAAAAGGACCTAAATGTTCATAAGGCTTCCCACTATTCTGGTTGCTACCTATTTAACCTTTCTGTGAATTTGTTAAACAGTTTTAATAATATTCCATTACAAAAAATATTTTATTTATCCCATTTTTAAAGCAAGTAATGCATTTTCAATTAATATTTACATCAACACATTCACGGGCATAACTTTTATTGAGGTCGTTTTAGGCTGTATTCAGACGGAATTATACTGCACGTTTTTTACAGTATTCAATTTTAAACGTACAATCGGCGGGATGTTCTCTAACTAAGATTAAGGTGGGATCACCATATCTACTCAATGTTCTATTTCATAAAATTTATATATTTGATCAGCGGGAACGGCTTTCTATGCGATAGAAACCCAAAGTTGAATGGACTTTAACTTTAGTTAAATGAAATGGATCATAGAATAGATAAGGTAGGAACACAGCATAAGTTACCAATTTCAGGAGGAAGATCTCTTTTGAATGGCACTTAAAATATGTTCTTGGAAAATAATATGCCCCCAAAGGACCCAAACAATTTACGCGGAAATTAGATATTGTTTGTATTGTAAACAGGAGCTCAGAAACACCAAGAGGGAACCGTGACAATATCATTCGTACAATATCCACTGATATTCCAGCCAAATTCCCGGAAAAAAACGAGGTGAGATGTCTTGAATAGAATGAAAATGAACAGAATACGTTTATCGTGTTACTTCTATTTTTTTTTCGGATATTTTTACATCAAATTTCACGTAAACGAATTTTCTAACATGACTCTATTTTCACTATGTACAAAAAAGATATATTCCATGATGAAAAAAACAAATATTGGAATTCATTCAAAAGAATCACAAGAGAGGTTTTGTTTGGAACTTTTTTGTTGCTGAACTGAAAATGGTAACGATGGTGGAAAACATAACGAATGTGACGCAATACCAGATAAACCGACTTAGACAACCATATTGCTGACAACACCTAGAATTTTTTTGATGTACAGAGGAGTACACAGGAGGCCCTAATGAAAATATTTTCTACGTCATCTTTGAGTGGTAAGGGAAAGGAAGGAGTGAACTGGATCTTGAAGAGACCCTTGTTACTGGAGAGGAAACTTGGGAGTTACAACCCTTAACCCTTGTTACTTGGGAGAAAATACAGAGGCCGGAAAATACGGAGGCAGAAAATACAGAGGCCGAGCTCAAAAACGAGTTGTGTAAACGAGTTGTAGAAACGACCCGTTCTCAGGTGAAAAATGTCAACTGTATACAAATATTGGGCGCAAAATTGGTGTAATAGAGAACTCCAGTCCATTTTTTATGAATAATGACCTTCTAACTTAAATAACTGTATTTTTATTTTGTTTTTAGAGTTAGTTTTAATAGTTAAAATAATTGTCAAAGTTTTAATTTTTCAAGATCCCCCGAAAACCACCGTATGTATGGTAAATCGTGTGACGTGATCACTCCTGAAAAGTTACTAAAGAATCGGACAATCAGCTGATCAACTGCTGCCATTTTGAAATTCGGTGTTCGAAGTATTCTCCCTAAAAGTAGCATTTCTATTTTTTTGTGCAGTAGTTTTTGAATATTTTCAATAATAGAGATAAACTATTAAGAGATAACTTTATTTTTGAAACTGAATTATTTAGGCCTAAATAATGTTTCAATAAACACTACAACTAAGACTCTATAAACAGTATGTAAATAAATTAATAAGATGGCTCGTGTCATACCTATATTCCCATACAATGACTTTACGGTGACGTCACGACACGACGAACATTGACGTCATCACAAAAAATTTCAATAATGCCAATTTGACGGCGTGTTTTTACGACCCGATTAAAAATAGACTTTTTAACAATTTTTTTAAAACTCTGCGATTAATATTATTAAATAAAACTTATATATTCAGAATCAGCGTTTATTGGTCTATATGAACATATTTTTTAAAGCCATAATATTTTTCAGTTGAGTTCCTTATTGGCGTAATTCGTGACAGTGCATCTGTGGCGAGGGAATCAACGACGTCAGGTCCTCGGAGCATCTTCCACTGAAGTAGAACAAGGTTGGCATTCCCATCACTGTGCTTTAAAGATTGCAATTAGCTTGTTAAGTTACAAGAATCTACCAAACGGACCGCCCGTTTCTGCAGAGTAGAGGGTTTTTTCAGGTATTGAGGGGATCCAGACCTTCAGTATGCCAGGAGAACGAAAACACAAAAACATTACGTTTATGAATAATTTAATTTTTTAGATCAATGAGATGAAGAATCAAAAAAAATTAACACGATGTACACATTAAAAAAGAAGATTTTACATGAAAAATAATACGGTAGTGCCAGGCGTTAACGGTTTCCAAACAATACGATAATGGAAAATAGTTTAATTTTTTAAAGGATTATTTGAATGCAAAAAAATCATGCATCTAGCAGAAAAGAATACATTTCACACCAAAATAAAATGAAACACGCAAACCAAAAATACATATTCCAACATAACTAAGTCAAATCATAATTTTTCTTTTGGTTGTATCCTTAGAAAAGTGCCAAGACTTGAAACATCCAACAAATGATTTATCAAATAATTCAAAGAATGTATTTAATAAATAATTAATGGGAAGTATAATTGATGGGATAATATTTTACTTAGTTAGTCAGTTTTACTAACAGTAAAATATATTAAATATATTAATCTAATATCACTATAAACAATCTCATCCCCCCGAGGGGATATTTTTTCCATCGTCAAAGAAGGGATTTGGCTAAATGCTGGCATAATATTGCGCAATCTAAAAGATCCTGCTGGCCTGAATTTAAATAGTTACCAAAGCATAAATACTACCAAAGCATATTTCCCTCAATTCCAAATACTCTAGAAAACTTAAAAATAATAGAAATTTCACCTTTCTGTGGAATTTCTGTGGAAATTTGATTTTGCTCAGTTCCATCTAAACTTAAAAAAATATTATCTTACTCTTATTACTGTATTATTATTAAAAATTAATTTATATCAAGCATCAACACCAACCTCAACGATCACTTTCAAGAATCCAAACTTTGCGAACGCTTAAATGAGTGAGTATTTTCCGTCGGCGAAGGATTACTTGTTATAATTAGCTCATCAGAATGTTTTGACACCATTGAAGGAAGCACTCCATGAAAATAATATTCTAGACTAAATATGCTAGATTATTGTAAATATATAAATTAAATAAGTTACTCACATAAAAGTATTTTTTTTATCATTGAAGACAATGAAAAGAAAATTCGATCGCATCTAAGAATTGAACTCACTACTGTAACCTTGCCGGGCCTTCTGTCATATTTAACTGTATCATAATTCGACTAAGAACTACTAACATTAATTTATTTACTTCGCATATTTTATTGGCTGCTCTCTTTTTGTACGATTGCAAGGTTCTTACCAAATGTAATAATGCAATCTGGATAGTGTCATGGATAAATATATCCATTTTTATTTTTAATGTGCGACATCTATTGACTTTTCTACAAGTTTAAGAAGAACATATATGTTTTTTTTGGAATAACTTATTGAGTAAGACCTCAAACCTTAATATTTAATCATTGAAGAGATTGGCGATTCTGAAACGAAAACTATATTTGTTTGCATCTTGGAACTGAACCCAGGACCTTAGCTTTACCAGGAATCTGCTCTAACCACTGAGCTAATTCGACCGTGTACCTTTCTCTAAGTGTATCAATAATAATTATATTAGGGAAAATGTTTGTTGTACAGCAAAATCCATCAGTGTGGCCAACACCCCAAAAGTATAAATTTATGAAAAGTTATAAATTTACTTTAAAATTAGGCTCCAAATTTTTTTTAAATTGTTTATCAATAGAAACATGTTGTCGGTGGCTTTTCAAATCTTCAAAGTTTGTGAATTATTAAAGCTAAGCCCTATTCTATTTTTGAGAAACAAACTTGGCCATTAATTTTATTGAAAGAAGTTCTGTCAAATATTTTGAAAAGCCGTATTTATTTAAACACCCTTCTCGAATGTTCTGTTTTTATAAAATGTATTGATATTTTCCTATTTCTAAAATAAGCCTTAATATTCCCTCCCTTAATTTTTTTTTATTTCGGGTTCTAAAGTTGCACAATTCTTTGACTCCAGTGATTGTAATCATTTTGTGACTATTTTTAATTTTGTGTATTTATTCCACTGTGCATCTTCGCAAACATTTAAAAAAAAATATTGTTGATAACGGAAATTTGTAATAAATATGATTGTAGCAATATGTACCAAGATAATGTTTTGTCGTGTTCCATTTTATCTGTTTAAACCTTCGGGGAAATGGCATGTTACTTTATTCGTATTTATGACTTAAAATCCTAGAGATTGAATATTATCCAAGTCGCATATTAAAAAAAATCGATAAAATAATCGTTCAGGAGTAATAATAAAATATTGCATATATATTTTCTATTTATTTTCATACGGCTTGACGTATATAAAATGTACCTACAATATGTGTATAGGTAAAGGTAGACACTGCAAAAGAAATTCTGTACTGAAATTGAATTTAGGACTAGAAATTTTGAAATTATTGTAGAACAATTTGAGGATGGTAACCAATTTGGTCTATATTGTTACAAATCATACTAAAATTAACCATCTGGTCACTAATATGATATTTTTATTTCTTACTTTATTATAATATTTTAGTGTTTTAAATGTAATGTTATGTATTTTAGCATTTTGTATGTGTAAAATCACTTAAATTTATAAATATTAACCTCAATATAGGCTGTTAGTCCTAGTGAGGTTAATTATTTTGTATATAAAAAAAAAAAAATGAGAACATAAAATATTACAAATATTTAAAATATAACCATTTGTTATTTCGGCTACTGGCATTATACCTAGGTCTCTAATTCAAAATTTAGGCGTATTAGATTTGTCAAAGAATTTATATATAAAAATGCAAAAAACGGTAATTTTAAATACATGTAGGATTACAAAAGATTTTTTAAATATTTATATTGAGGGATCAGTAGGATTTATAGGTTCAATTAGGAATTCCACAGAGCCGAACCCTCTGATATGAAAATATCTGGAGTCGGTGAATTATTTTCCCATCTGGTCTCTGGTAGGTGGACATGTTGTTCTTGTATTGTTTTGTAATTATAATACTTATATAGTGCAATTGCATAACGTGGATTGACCAGATGATCATTTGGGAATTGTGCGAAAGGGTTAAGTTTTTCCTGTGGGGAAAATTAAACACGGACATTTAAATCTGGTGCGTAAAATATATGTAAGGTGAAAAGTTATAAATAAATAAATAGTTGTTTTAATTTATGGGAGATGATTTGAAAAGCACGGAATTGTGGTATATGGAGGTGCGCATACATGAAACTTTTAGTTGAGAGACTTTTTTGGAATTTGTATGAATTCTTGAATAGTTTCCAACTGACGCCGCCACTAAAATATTTCGTCATTTATAAAATTTCTTACATTTTCAACCGTAAAAAAATCGATTAAAACAGTTATCGTGAAAATCTTAAATTATAATATATTTCTCTTGTTCTTATTTCCAAATAATGTCTTATAATTTATTATATTTAATTATATTTAATTAATTTAATTATATTCACCATTTACCTACCGGAGGAGGGTCGAGCATAGTGAGAAAAACATATTACATTGAATGAAATAACACAACAACTTTGTTTTTTAACCACGATTTATTTAATTTTTTATAATACCGACCGGTTTCGCTTTAGTCAAGCATCTTCAGGGTATAAAATAAAATAAAATATACCCTGAAGATGCTTGACTAAAGCGAAACCGGTCGGTATTATAAAAATTAAATAAATCATGGTTAAAAAACAAAGTAATTGTTTTACTTCATTCAATATGTCAAACCACAAAGTGATTGCTTTCTATCAAAATACATATTATATTGTTAAAGTGGTTGCAAGTCTTGATCCAATATTTATAGATAATCAATACAGAGGGATTTTTTAACGTTTTACTCCAATTTGTTAAAGCCTCAAGGGGGTATTCTAGTCTAGAAGCATGAATTGTAGGAATTTTTTCAGGTGCAATAAAAAAACAATAATATTTTCAATAGCCATTATTTTACCAAATATTTATTAAACTTTAAAGAATAGGAATGAATTAAAAATTCGAAAAGTTACAGGGTGTTGAAGTGAGAGGTCTCCAAAAAATGGCGCGCCTTGGTTGTCACGATTACAACCCTCCTAGTAATTTGAAAAAATAAGAAACCAAGTTAATTCGTAATCCAAACAAATGCTGCTATAGCCCGAACTGAGGTAAAGTAAAAAATATTTTTTTTTTTAAATGGCGGCTGTCTGAAATAAAAATACATTTCTTAACACTTTTTTTTACTTTTCCGAATTTTTTAAAAAGTGCTCATATTGAAATTTTGTTATAGTGTTAATTAGCACGATAGAGTAATGTATAGAGAAGGCTCACACCAAATTTCAAGTAAATTGGTTTATATCATTGAAGAAGAAGATAACAATAATAATCTAAACGAAAATATGAAAAAGAACAAGACACAGAAATACAGTAAAAGACAATTGTCGCAACTGGGACTCGAACCCAGACCTCTCGTCTAATCGGGACGTGCGCGTTAACCAATTTCTTCTGTCAAACCGTCGTATTTGTCAATCTTTTTACATTAATATTAATCAATATTTTCAAATTGGTTTAGTAGAACTTGAGATATCGTGTCAACCGTATCGGAAAAAGTAGTTTGGAGAAACACGCGTTTTAAGTTTTGCTCTATTTAGATTCTAGTTAGATTCCATCTAAACCGGTCGAACTAAAATATCTATAACTTTAAAAATAATTCGAATTTTGAAAAATCCATTTAAGGAGATATTCTTCAATATCTAATCTATCGAAATATGAAGTAAACTATTTTTAAGACTAGAATACCCCCTTAAGTAAACAAAAATACTTATTAACCACCCTTCTTTCCCCTCCCCCATATGTTAAGTATATAAACAGTAGATTAAGAATAATTTGTACCAGTCTGAAGATGGCTTTAACAAGCTGAAACCGGTTACAGTCAAATAAATTAAAGTGAAAATAAGTTTCATATTGGCTTTATTATATTACTTGTAAACAAACTTCTAGAGTTGCAAATATTAAAAAGAGAAGTCCATAGGATTACACAAATTCTCTTCTCTTCTATTGCACATACATTTTTTATTACATTAACCCCACATAGGAGGCCCTGAGAAAAATAATTTCCTGCATAGCCTATGTCATCTTTAAAGATGCTGTGTGAAGGGTCTTATTAAGAAAATGATGAATAGGAAGTTCTGGGAGGAAAAAAGGTTCGAAGAGTGGGTAGGAATCTAGGAGTCAGAATGCCAGGAGTGAAGGATGTTTGAGTCCATCGCTCCCGCTGTGGTGCAAGACCATCTGCAGAGGTCAAAGGTTCTCCCCAAACCGGCCTCTCTCGATCTGGCGCATCACTCAGCTGGTGGCAAGTGCATCCGCAGCAAAGACCTGGGCACATGTCACCAGATGAATCCCGGCACTACCATTAAGTCACTAACGTAGCGAATCAGTGGGGTGACCCATGGCAGGGGCGTTGGTTATACAACACAGTACAAAAACTAGAAATTAAAAAAAAAAATTAAATTCTTTTTTTCATCAATAAT
This sequence comes from Limnephilus rhombicus, assembly GCA_929108145.2. NCBI lineage: Eukaryota > Metazoa > Arthropoda > Insecta > Trichoptera > Limnephilidae > Limnephilus > Limnephilus rhombicus. The sequence goes on from OV815278.1 coordinate 42,291,911, forward strand.
ATCAATACCGTCGTATTTTTCAATCTTAGCACTCTAGCTGACTAAAAACTCACGGACCGCCACTGACCCATACTCACCTCCCAATTTGACTAGGACTATTGTAGTAAAATGTATGTATAATTTAGCCAATCCTAAACTTCAGCCATGAAAACTCCAAATATAACAGGTCACATCGTCACAAATACGCCGATAAATTGCAATTGATAGTAGTTTAAAAAAATCGGACACAGAAAACCGATAAATTTCGGGCTTCACAGTTTTACTGCCAATTGTAAAAGGTGTTCCATCTATAAATTTCACTTCACCATAAAAAATGAGGTAATGCCGTAAATATCCTTGATAATGACCGCAAATATCCAATAAAATATAACGCGTTTATACGTTATGCACAGGGGGAGGGCCTTTTACAATTCGGTCATAAAAGTTGATTGCTGCATACGGTGTACTGTAATGTTGGTCCATTTTGAAAAATATATATATATAAAAAAAAAAACTAACGACCTGTTTTTTCAATGAAAATAATACTATTTTATGTTTACAACCTTTTTATTGAACGCACAACATAATAAAAAACCTACGTTTTAACAACAGAGGAATGTAACCAAATTATTACGCCTCCGTGGTTACGATCCTCGATTTTGAATCCGGAGGTCGCGGGTTCAAATCCCGGCAAATTTTATTTATTAAGTGGAGAAATGCACTTTAACACACCATATTAAATTAATCAATTTGGGAGGCGGGAATGGGTACCGCCGCCCCTGGAACCTTTATTGGATAACCAACACCTCTGCCATAGGTCACCCCAAGTGGTTCGCTACGTTTGGTGATTTAGCAGGGTTGCCTGGGTTCATGGGGTGAGGTTTGTCTAGGTCTTGGAGGCGGATGACCAGGACATACTGAACCCCAGATCTACCCATCCCTTAAACCCTTTTCCTTCCCAGAACTCTCCTCTCCTTCCTTTCTAAAAAAAACCTCCACACAGCATCCCCAAAGATGACATAGGCCCTGAGGGAAATTATTTTCCTCGGGGCCTTCTGTGTGGAGCTCGGGTAAAAAAAAATGACAGTTGGCGTATACCCCTATATTGTTCATCTTATGCCTCACCAGGATCCCTAGCACGGTCGATCAATAAGGATTGTACCGATAATGTTCTGTAACATCTCATCGTTCCCTAACATCACTGCAGATTGCTAACGAATAAATAACAGTTAACAATGTCTAACTTTTCTTAATATTATATTCGATGTCAACTGTTGTTTGTACGTTAGCGATCTGCAGTTGTCCTAGGGAACGATGAGAAGTTTCCTAAAGTTATCCTATCAATCCTTATCGATCGACCGTGCTATGGGTCCTGAGCTCATATATTAAATAATCATAATTTCATTCAGACATATTACAGGGACATACAAATTTAACCAGTAATTCCTGACATTACTTGGAGTAAAAAATGTAAATGAAATTTTTGTCTCCCGTGACATTTTTGGTGTTTTTTGTTTTCTACTTAAAACAAAAAGAAAAAATCAGTAGGTATTGCACAGGTATGTGGAGTGACCACTCGGCGTTGTTACCAGTAATGACATGTGGAAGAATTTTTATTGTTTGTTTGGTTTTAAAGAAAAAAAAAATAATAATTAAAAAATCACCGGAGACAAAAACTTCAAATACATTTTTTACTCCTAATACTGCTTGGTTAAACTAAGTCCAGTACGTCCCCTCGTACGGGCAACCTAATCTAGATCTCTCCAACTGGACTCTGTCAATCGATCGGCTTGCATCACAAAGGAAGGAATGGTTTCATACGTCTATCACTCCTGCACACATTGACCCCCAGATTCCTACCCCGCATACCTTTTACCTTTCCCAAATTTTCTCTCCTTCCCTAAAAATACCCTCAAATATGACACAGCCCCCGAGGCCTGCTGTGTAGAGTTAATGTAAAAAAAAAATGCCGGGTGTTTTTCTTTTATTAGCGTAGAAAAATTCCCCAGTCAACACTAGCAGCCATCACTTTTAGAGATGTTTTATTACTTTTATCTTCTAAATAGATAATATCGACTTTAAAAATCAATATGGCCGTTAGTTAAAAATATTGCTTCAAAAAAACTAGCTGTAATGTTCGGCTGGCTAGATTAGTTACTCGCTGAACATTATCACTCAGGTGATTGTGTTTTTATCCCCTTCTCTCTCCTCCCAGGGCGGCAGTTATGTGGGTGAGGGGGAGGCACATAACCATAAAGGAACTTTATGTGCTCCAGAAGAACCGGAGACGGCGACATCATTATTTAACAATGAAGGAATAATGACTCGGTGACGCGAGATGGAGGCGGCACGGGGACGGGGACGAGAACGGGACGGGTGACGTAAATATTTTAACCTTTTCGGGAACAAGAAGCCTAGTTTATACTGCTAATGTCTTCACTTTAGCTCTTTGAGATACACAGCGAAGATGAGTAACTTATTTACAGTGCTTGAACTGAAAATACCCACTATTAACTTAGTTCATATTTGCAATTAACAAGATTAAGAATGGGATTTTATTGATAGGTTGAAAAATAAAAAAATAAATGTGAAGCTGATCGATAGATACATACATGAGTATCCGAAGATTTTTTTTAAATTTGAAGCAATAACTTTACATATTTTAAAAATTATTTGATACCCATGCTAAGGCCTACATTTTACTTTTTTTTTTAAATACTAGCTGAAGTTTCTCGCGTTACCCGGGTTTTATGCAGAGTTTTTTGAGATTAGACATTTTATTATTTTTATATATTTTTTTTAAAGAAAGACAAACATTCCCGGTTACGAATAACTCAACAATGTTTGACAATCTCCTACTACCACCACAGAATGCCGAAAATGTTGCTTGTGTTGTGATGGAGCACTTAGCCAGCCGAGGTATCGAACACGCGACGCGCAGGTGGGACCCAAGCGCTATGCCCACTCAATCACTAACCGGTCAAAAATGGTCAACATGGGCTTCTTCTCCAAGACCTAGACAAACATCACCCCATGAACCCGGTCAACCCTGCTAAATCCACGATCCTAAACGTAGCGAACCATTTGGGATGACTTAAGGCATGGGTGTTAGTTATCCGAGTCCTAAGGTTTGCCCAAGTAGGTATTAACCCTGTTTTGTGTAATACCTTTCAATTTATTATTATTTTTTTTAAATAGTTTCTCACAGGAGGCCTTGAGGAAACCAATTCCCGTTGGGGTCTGTATCATCTTTTGAGATGAGGTATGTTCTTTGCAGGAAAGGATGGAAAGAAAGTTCCGGAGGTCTAGCACCTAACCTACAAAAAAAAATTTAAAAAAAAAGATATTTACTAAATTAGTCATCTATGGTCAGTTGGCGTTATTTTTGCGAGGTAGGTCAACATATGATTCCGATAGAAAATTGACAAAAGCCGCCACTTTTAGCACCGCCAGATATTGTCAGATAAGCTGACAATATACACAACTTTTTTAAAATGTCGTTCGTTATGCAAAATAACTGGCTTATAAATGAAAGGAGGTGAACTAACAAAGCTTTTAGAATTGAAAGAAATCTTATTCGCTGTCTATAGACTTAATTATTTCGTCTAAGGCACGATCAATTTATTCACTTCGATCTTGGAGAAAAAAAAGTGTTTCAAATATGAAAGACTTCGTTGACTAATTTACTCCCGTTTAGTATCAAAAAGTGTAAGTGAAGTCTTAATGTACTTTAAAGTTAGTATTGCAATTCGAAATTGTCAATTTATAAATATTTTTAATTTTTCGCAGCGATTTGACATTTAGGAATATAAATCCATTAACAGATTCGAGATGATGCCGGGGTACATCGTTTTTTTTATTTATACCTTATCATTACGGCGTGGCTGTCAACAGTGCTCGGGATATCGAAATAAAATCGTCGGATGTTACTCCTATCAATCCGATATTGTAAAACTACAAGTTATGTTCCGAAAAAGTCCTGCTGGAGAGTTCAACAGGTTTCCCTCTTCCAATCCGGCCTGTCACGCAGTTGGTGGGCAGACCTATCCAAACCTCTCTCCATGAACCCGGACACTCCTGCTAAGTAACAAAACAGAACGAACCACGTAAGGTGAACCAATGGCAGAGGTGTTGGTTATCCAATAAATGGTTTCCGGGGCGGCGCCTATACCCATCTCCCAAATTTATTAAAGATATTTTACAGAGCATTTTGCATAATTAAAAAAAGGAAAGCTATGTTTTACAATTCCATAGATCATGAATGAAAGTATTTTCTTAGCGAGCAGAAAAAGCTTTACAAATATCATGAAGCCGAAGAACGGTTTGAATAGTCCAGAAAACAGTTTTTTTCTCTTAAATATTCTTTGACGTAAAATTACTTAGAATTCAGAACCAAATTCAAGGAAAGACTGAACGTTTTAAGATTAATTGTAATATTTTCAAATCCATTAGCACGAACTAATAAGGCTATCATAGTATGGAATTAACACAAATCAAATCTTTATTTCTAAGGAAAATTTCATCAGAAATGACAACTGGAAATTAAGTATGTGAACAAAAAAATATACGGACCTACCTACTTTAGATAAATTCGTATCTCAGTCCCAGTGGCAAATAAAAATGTGTATTTTCTACTAAGTATACTACTGAACCCAAACTGAAAAGGGTCAGTGAAATTGGCAAGAGAAAAAGTTTTTGAGATAATTTGTTAAGCCCTCCCACTTTCCCAAGATTATATAAAACGTTAAAAAAAAATTATTCCAAATTTCATTATTCTAATTTTGAATCCTGATTCATTGCGATTTCAAAATAAACGGTAAATTTCAGACGGGTGATTCGTCCCGATTCTGGCAATCTCGAGAATCCTTGACGTTCAATCTGCTAACGCCGTCCGATCAATCATACTTATAATTGATTAACGGGACATAATCATTCCTCGTTATCCTTTAGGATTGGGCAGGGATACGCGATCTTTTGAAAACAATTTTCCCAAAATGTTATCATTGATGAAAAAAAGATACTATTTTCTTTAAATAATCCTGAATCACACAAGACGGGTGGAAAAAAGTATGATTTTAAAGACAGACGAGATAAGAAGAACCATCCCTATTTAGTAAAACCTTAATATATTGGCCACGCGATTTGCTCAATACCTCTTCGTTTAAAATTAAGCATCAAAACTTCTTCAAATACGTTTCAAAACTATGGTTATTTGCAATTGCAAATAACCTAAAATATTACCTTCTTGTCTTATCTTAGATGTGTTCCCTTTCAATAATCCTAGCCTCCCCCACCCCTACCACAACACTTACACATTGTACTCACCCACTGTTTTGTGATTGTTAAGTCATTATAATTATGTTTGTCCTGAGGAAGCGACGGTCGTTCTGAAACCGGTCGGCGTTAATAAAATATAACTGGTTCTAACAAGAAATATTGTTTAATGTATTTATAATGGATAACCACAAAGTTATAGCTACATTCAAAAGTTTATATTTTTCATAGTATTTATGTATATTTGTGTGTAGTGGGAATTGTTTTAGTGGGTATATCTGCCGAACGTCAAACACATTCACAATATGAAAGATTAAGTTTGAGTATGTAATTAGAAGTGTAACCCTATTGCTCTTTACAAACCAAGAATTTTTTTATATAATGTTTCCAAATAAGATTGTGAACTGCCGTATTAACTAACCATGTCCTGAACGAAATACCAGATCGAATTCTTTATTTCATTTACTACATTTGAAATCGAAATACGTATAAAAATCCCACTATATATATTTATTTTATTTGATATTTTCCACTGCACCCTTTAAAAGTTTAAAATCAAATTAACCTTACAATGTACGCAAATCAATTTATTTTTATTTCTTTATTAATATTTCTATTTTTGAGAGTAATAATTCAAGGTGGAATTTCATTACAAGGCCTCGATAATAAAAATGAAAAAGATTTTACTAAACAATGGGTTAAAATCCCTTATATTGGCTAAAAACAAATATATCCAGATTAACTAATAATGATACATGCGAAACAGCTTTTTATAATGTGAATTCCCTAGGGAGAATTTAAATCAATAATAAAGATAAAAGAGAAAAACTTGTTAAACTCATGCGTTTACCAAGTGAATTGCGCTAACTGCACATCGTATTACGTAGGTCAAACTGGGAGGTCAGTCAAAACCCGAATTAAAGAACACTTTACAAACTGGGTGAATGACAAAGGAGAATTGTCGAATGTAGCATCACACTTATTAGAAAATAAACACTCGTTTGATAAAGACAGAGATGTTAAAGTTCTCCATATTTGTAATAAAGGTCATAAACTGGATGTTTATTTAGTTTAATTAAACATGTATCCCTTATAAAAAAAGGACCCTTGCAATGAATAAGCAATTAGAATCATTTACTACGTTCCTACTTTTGTAACCATAGTAATCTCGAAATTAAAATAGGTATTTAGTTTAGACCATTCCTACTCCAATGTAAACATGTATCCATTCAAAAAGTAACTTTGTAAAGATAAAGCAATTAGATTCATTTGCCAAGTCCCCGCTTTTGTATCCAATGTAACTTTCATAATAATTTCGATATTAAAATATATAATTAGTTTAGACCATTCCCACTTCAATGTAAACATGTCTCCCTTCAAAAAGCAATAAAAAAATACCACACTTCATAAATATAATAACGATTTGACAATAACATTAGGTCATTAGTAATTCATATTACTTGTAAGGTTTTTTCCCTAATGATCATTGATGTGAGCTACAAACCCAAGGTAATTAGCTTACTGGAATTACCAAAATATTTAGACATTCGACAGTCTAAAACGACTTAGCAACAAATATAATTATTATAATTGATGAAAATCCTTGTAGACCACCCCTCTCCCCCTCCCCAATATGGTGTGCATATAAACCGTAGACTAAGAATTATGTGTACCAGTCTGAAGATGGCTCTAACGAGCTGAAACCGGTTACGGTCAAATAAAATTAAGTGGAATAAAGTTTTATATTCGTTTTATTGTTATATATTTCTTTATTATTTATTATTCTTTTTACAATATTTTTACTTGAACTATGTAATATCATAACTTTTAACATATACTTGCTTTCTAATTTGTAGCTTTAACAGAAATTATTATACGTGAAACTTAACTGGCTTATATTATATTCACCATTCCTGAATGAACTTACCTCCTTGTACTTGAAGTCGGAATTGATAAAATGGCTTGCGCTCTTAAGTAATTGCTAGGCTCAACCTGCAATTTGTGTCCAATTCACTTTACTTTGTTGCAATTTTGCTTTATTGCCTTTTTATGTTAAATGTACCAAGTCCAAGGCAGATGTGATTAGTTATCCACGGTGCACTGGCTCACTGCTCACTGCTCACTGCTCACATGCCTATGTTTGCAGGCCCCTGTGCTCGGTCGTTACCCGCTCTCGTTACGCGACGGTAACGGAACGGCGATCGTTGGTGGAAGAAGATTGGGGCAGTTATGCAAATCACCCTGCATGGTTAGCAGTTCGCAGAGGGTTCCAAATAAATTATTATAACGACAGACCCCGGCCGTTATCGTTATCGAGGTTTTAAAAAATCCCGTCATCCGTTGTCGCAGTATTTCAATCGGCAGGGCTACTTTTGGAAACAATTTATTGTGGGTTTTCGTCGATTTCCGTCAATTTTACTCGTTTAATGGCACACCTTGTGAACAGATATGAAAGCTATTGGTAGGGAAGTTTTTCCAAGTAGCACATTTATCCTGGTTTATTGCAGTGTTTATGGGATTATTTCCTCATATTTTTTGTACGTTGTCAGGTTTAACGAATACCTATTGACAAAAATGTAGATCAGAAATATCTTTTGGATTCTCATATCATTACGGTTAAAAATAAATCATTGGATAATGGGCGATAATTAGAAATGCCGTGTCAGTTTTAACGATATTTCAATGGAAGTTTCTCTGAGGAAGAGTCCCCTCGAGTCCGATAAGGACTGCGTCTCATATTATATGAAGGTAGCTAAGTGCCGCAATATTGGGAGAAGTTTAAATCGGGGTGGCAGACTTTGATCATCGCGGATATCGGCTTAATTCTTGCTACCACTCAGAAATAACTTAATTTTAATGATTTTTTACCGTAGGTTTAGGTGCAAAAATATATATTTTGAAATAATATAACACAGCACACCAATCCCATTAAAGCTGTTAACCAGAAATGAGCAATGATTATTCCATTAGAGCCAAAAAAAACTTTACTCTTAGCTTCAGATTCTATAAAGAATTAGATTTTATATTAAAAATTAAAGATTTATTTGAAAACACAAGATTTTTTTTCGCAGAAAAAGAGATCCCAACGCTCTTTCCGTTTGGCAAAGAGCTTGCTTAAAAAATATGTTTATAGTTTGATACCGTCTGAACTTGCAGCTTAGTTGTATATGAATGGCGTGGCTTGCAGAAACCTCAACTCGGGTGGTTTCCAAAAATAACCCCACATCAAAAGATTGGATCGTCTGAACATCAATTGCTCCAAGACATAAGGCCCGTGCGTATGCATGAAAAATGTAAGTGTTCCAATTCCCACAATCCTCCAAGAATAACCTCCGATATATTCCAATAATGGCGATTGGATGCGTGATGATGAGATTGGATTCTTCGTTTGTCATTCACGAGGGTGACTATCACTGGACTGCCGCACAAGGAATGACAACTGACTCCACTTTGAATCCTAATGTTTTGTGTCCTGTCCGCAGGTTTCGCAACAGTTCAGAAGCAAAACAAAATACCACGGCTGACAATCTGAAAAATGCACAATTTTCAATCCGTAAATACTGAAGGTGCCACACACCGAGACCATAGACATAGTGTGTCAAGTATACACACTACACACATCATGTTGCAAATGCTTTATGTAACAGATTTTTTCGGGCAACGTGGATTCAATAACGCTTCGAAAATAAGTGTCAAATTAGTTGAGATATTTTCGGGAAGAGAAAACTTTAAACATATTTCAGAATCGCTCAGTGTTGATCTTACGAATGGCTGAGTTTCAACTACTAACCGTTGCGTTGCTTAAACGGTTTTTGCTATATTTAGATGAGCCATATTTTTTACAACCTTCCTCTAACAGTTCCTCACCCCGACGCTTCCATCCTTAGGGTCTTCGGGTACGTTCCCCTACTTACCGCTTACTATTGTCAAGGCACAACCGAAAAACCAGCTTAAGGGCGCGGACGTTGAGATTCATTCACGGCACACCGACCACCATACACTTTATGGCTAGTACTGCCAGATGACGAGAGAGGTATCCCACCCGACACAAGCGTTCTACATATCACAATACTTGTTTTCATTATCTTTTCTTTCAGATGCTTGCATCATAAGCAAGATGCCATTACCCTGCGAGCAGCCGCCTTTTATGTTTATCTGTTATTTTTTTTAATTAGTTTATCCCTGACTTGCTTTATATTATATTATTGTATATTATGTAAGCACTTGCATACTGCTTCCTAATACCGTATGCAGGGACACTGGAGGTCTAGATTCGTTCAAACTTAAATGTTGATTCGTTCTTTCAAAAGTCCTTGCAAGAGCTTTGAAGGAGTAACCATCTGTTACTTATACCAGGGCGGGTAAGTGGATAAAAAAAAGTTCCTCATCCCATTTTGTCTAATTGTAAAAGTATAGTAAAATAACAAAATGAAATGTGGATTTGTTTCATTCCAGATCTAACATTACTTGCTGCATGTCAAAGTTGCTGGAATCGCCGGAAGCGACATCTCGGTAAATATATAACCTACTATAATATTATAAAGGCGAAAGTTTGTATGGATTTATGTATGTTTGTTACTCTTTCACCAAAAAAATACGGAATGGAATTTGAAAATTCTTTCACTAATAGAAAGCTACATTATTTGCGAGTAATATAGGCTGTACATATTGGTAAGCTCTGGCGTTATGAATAAGCTCTGGCGTTATGAAATTATTTATCATACTTTTTCTGTCCCTAACAAAATCGAGTTATTGCAAACGTCAGAAGAAAAGCAAAACACACGGTTGCCGTGGAACGATGTTGGCGTCGTAGTTAATATCTATCTTTAAAAATGAATCGCTGAAATGTATGTACGCGCATAACTTCCGAACGATTGCACCCAATTGGATAATTCTTTTTTTGTATAAAACTACTGGTGAGCCTTATGAAATTTGTATAAAAAAATAGCAATAGGTGGCAAGCGAGCAGTTTGAAAACTGAATGTACCGAGAATTAGTATATGTAATGCGGGAGGGGGGAGGGGGATGGAAAACCGGGGGGGGGGTGGGGGGAGGGGAGAAGGAAGGGATAGGGGGGAGAAGTGGGGTGAATGGTGGAAGGTGGTGGGGTTGGAGGGGGGGGGGGGGAAGGAGGGGGAGTGGGAAGATGGAGGAGGCAGTGTGGGAACCCCCTAATATCATGCGAGCGAAGCCGCAGGAAAAAGCTAGTACAAACATATTTAATAAAATCATTATTTTTACAAATAATATTTTGCACTATTAAGTAATGCAAAATCATGTGTTTTTGGTTTGAAAATTAGATCGCTTAGAAATATTTGAGATGCTTTAATAAATACAGCGAGTAGAAAACATATTTGCCTTTTAATTAATCGAGTATTTTTGATGAGTGTTCGAGTATAATCGAGTATTTTTGATACGCGCTCACCCAAAAATAAATTAAAATATAAGGGCTTAAGGCGATGCACAATATCATTTAAAATTTTGGAACAATTCGTTAACTTCTTATTAATTAATTAATAAGTTTTTCGAGCTTATAAAAAGTGATTTAAACTTTAAAATCTTATTGTAAAACATTTAAATATTACAAAAATAAAATAAATACGCTTTTGGGAAATGTTTTTTTCTCGAGTAAATCAAAACAGGCATCTGGAATATTTTTCAGTTCTTCAATAAATCGCTACCTACATAAGAAGTTAACGAATTGTTCCAAAATTTTAAATGATATTGTGCACCGCCTTAAGCCTTTATATTTTAATTTATTTTTGGGTGAGCGCGTATCTTAAGAAATTATCATTGTATTTAACCAGATAAGAAAGGTATTTTTTGCATTATGTTGAACCTTTTTGTAATTACAGATAACAGTAGTGAAAGCATCCAGGACTTGATCATTAAAATAAGTTAATTAAAAAAACTCCCAAAAAAATATTTGTTCCTTTGAATCTTTAAACTGTTGCAAGAGAATGCTAAATTGTTTTAGAAAATTGAAACATTTTTTAATGGGTTCATTATTTAATTAAGATGTAATCCTAACGAAAAGAGCCCTTTATTTTTGCTAAGTCCCGGATTCCATTTTTAGAATGGAATTTAACAAAGTAATAGGAGCTTTGCAGAACTTCCGCAACATTATGTAAGTTTCCTTCTAACCCTTGAGGGCATTAATTAATTGCAAAAAAGTAGAGGGCGCCCTTTCCCAACTTCCCTTGGACTTTTTTCGTAGCCCGAAGCTTTCGGGAGATTTACGGAAGCTGCTTGAAAAAATATATTTTTTCACGAACGGAGGAAATCCTTAAATGGAATTGTTCGATTCTAATTATCATCATTAAACAATGGCATTCTAATAAGAATTGTATTACAAAAGCTTACACAAATTACAGAGGCCTGGGGGAGAGCCTTTATATACTGTACAACTGTAGTACTATTGTCGATTAAATGGGAAGAGAGGTTTGTTTATTTTGTAGGTACTATTTATTAATCGCCTTCTATGGAAATTTGTTTTTGAAATCAAAAGGATTGAAACGAAGATATTAACGTGTAATGTATATGATATAGCGGTCAACGCAGTTAACAATAGACCGGGAATATAAAAAGTACGAATTCAAGTGCTCATAAAAACATGTAACTAGAAAATAAAATCCCACCACCTTACTAAAGCTCTTCACAAAACACAATTATGTGTGAACATGAAATAATACTGTATGAATAAATATATTCACTGTTTTCGTGTTTTTTGCAATAGCAGTACATTTTTTCATATACAAAGTAATACATTTAGGTACGTACGTTAATTTTCATCATGTGTAAATTCATACATGTGTAATTTTTTACCTGCGTATTTCAATGAATGTGTATGTTCATTAAAGTGTAATTTCATACATGTGTAATTGCATACATGAGTAATTTAATTTCAAATTGCGTAATTTCAAGTTGTGTAATTTCATCCATTCGTAATTTCATGTAAATGTAATTTCTTATACGCTTAGTATTATACATATGTATTTTCATATGTATGTAATTTCATACTGATGTATGTAATTTCGTACATGTGTACTTTTGTACGTGTTTAATTTCATACGCATGTAATTTCATATCTGTGTACTTTTAAACATGTCTAATTTCATACATGTGTAATTTCTTGCATGTGTAATTTCATACGCGTGTAATTTCATATATGCTTAATATCATGCACGTGTAATTTAATACCTGCGTAATTTTATACATGTGTAATTATACATGAGTTTCAAGGTCATCAGCTCTTTTTTGTGTCGGGGTCTTCCTTAAAATTTTATCTTTTTTTTTTAAATGATAACAAAGTTCTAAAGAATTTGTTTGTAACCTGAATATTACAGGTTACAAACTATTCAGGTGACAAACAAATTCTTTAGAACTTTGTAATCATTTTTAAAAAAAAGATAAAATTTTAAGGAAGACCCCGACACAAAAAAGAGCTGATGACCTTGAAACTCCTGAACAGATTTTCATGAATTGTAGCTAAAAATCATCTCGATCACGTCAGCTTTCAGAGACAGACAGACAGACACACAATTTCATACATGCTTAATTTCATATTTGTTTGATTTTATACAAGTGTAAATTCATAAACGTGTAATTTCATAAGTGTGTAATTTCATACATGTGCGCGTAATTCTGGATTGGTATGTGAAATTCATTTCAATGTAATTTAGTTGTGTATAATGTGACATTATGAATAGAGTTGCCTTTTTATCTAACATAATAAAGTAATAATGAAAATATAAGCAAATTAAATCGTTTTAATTGATTTCAATTTGTAATTTTGTCTTGGGCGATTATGAATAAATAAAATAAAAAATTTCACACAGTTGCGGAATAAATACGCCTGCACTAAACGGTGTGACGTACGGCCAGAATTTCTCTGTCTGTTTCTTTAATTAAAGGTCAAGAAGGATTACAGCAAAAAACACCAAAGAACGACACCTAAAATGTAGAAAAGAAAATAAACATTTTCGGCGTTCTAATTCCATTAAATAGCTATGTCCGTTCCTTGTCTGCCAACGCGTTCCTTTCAGTTAAACTATTGCAAAAGCATTCATTACAAAAATGTGGCTCGTGTCCAAGTTTTGGCTTGTCTGGTTCTATAGCGCTGGTCCCAATGTATCCGAAAATGATGAAATAACAAGGGAGATCTGAATGAACCATCAAATCATCACACCATTTGTCGGTGTGCAGAATGATGCCTTGTCGCATACCTTTGTCCCCGCACTTCCCTTTATTAATTCATCTTCTTACGTCTGACATTAGTGTTTGATTCACTTAAGGCGAGACTTAACAACGTTCATCGGGGGTTTGCCCAAAGCTCACATTTTAATTTATTTCGGCGATTTCATAATTGAATTATCATTTTTATTTCCATGCCTCACAAGGGATACGAGTTATTTATATTTTAGATTAATAAAAACAGTACGTTGCCATCATTTTTTACGTACAACGCCTTTAAAAAATTGTAATACTTTATACAACTAAAGTTAGCGGTGAGCACAAGATTATATTTTTCTAGACGATGAATTAATAACTTCGGGAGGTATTCATTTAGAAACATCTTAAATATTAGTAACACGTTCTTCAGAAATAATTAAAATGAACCCGGCGGAAAGGTCGAATCTCCAGGCCTAGTAGGGTGAACTCGACCATATGTCCGTCCAATATGCCGTGCCGCGGGCGCATATTTGTTTATACGTTTTCTTCACTTGCGTCGTTAAGATTCCCACATTATTTTTCTTCTTCTTCTTTTCTTTGAGAAGGCAAATTCGACAGTAGGTCCGTCCAATACACGGGTCGCGAGTCGCAATTTGCATCCACGGCTTCTTTACTTACGTCGTTAAGATTCTGAATATATTTTAGGGTATAATCATGGCATGCGTACCAGAGATATCGCATATTTCATCAAATTGCACGTAGTGCTATAATACTGCACACTGAATCATTTCCGAATTACAAAAATTTAACTAATAAGATGAGAAAACTGTTTTTAAAATAATTTCTTACAAATTTACGTCGTTTGATTAACTCAGACAATTAGATCACCGCCATTTTTTTAACATAATCTTAAATTGTTTTTGAAATCCGTGATCGAACAAGAAAACCACCCACATTTAGGAACTTCAGAAATAAAATAACCTGCGTTTCGGTTTGAAGAATTTTTATTTTTATAAAAACTCCTTAGTGGAGTATCCGGAACATTTTTCTTAACAAGGTCATCGTACTCCAGAATGGAAGATACTTTCAGTTTCCCCGTGGTGCAAGATCACCATTGAGTATTGAAACGTTGCTTGAATTGGCTTTTGCCGTATTTGTTAAACGAGTTAGATCTGAATAGTCAGGAACTTCTCCACCTTTCTCTGCCCCATCTCCTTCCCCTCTTCTCTGCCTTCAGGCTCACAACATTTCCCAATTGGGGATGCCATATTATCACTAGTTCCTGGCGGTTGGGAACAGTTGGTAGCAGTTGGGACTCTTGTGCAGTATTTTGCAACTTCAGTTGTGGGTCGGTCCTGCGTAACTCTGATTCAATGAATTCTCGAACTCAGTTTTGCTTTAAACTTTAGTGTTATTTTCAAAATGGGAACCGTTTGTTTGAAGAATTTCATTGTGCGATAAAGTACCTAACTAATATAAAATATTAAAATAGATTTTTTTTTAAATTTAGTTTTCAAAATTAGAACTGATTTGTCGAGAATTTTTACTATATCCAGGTTTTTCACGGATCTGTGCTAGTTATAGGCAAAAACGCATAAATTATAAATTAAACATATAAATTATTTGGCACCACATGAGCACTACCCACAATAAGATCCTTTCAGCATACCCAACTAAGGATAGTACAGGATAGTGCAAGCTCCAACAACTGTTACTCTAAAGTATTGTAAAATAAAAAAAGTCTGTATCCACTCAAATTTAAACTGTTACCTTTTCAGTTCCAAAATCCACAGTACTTCTGCCTGCCACACAGAAGCAACCCTATCCTAAAAGGGAACTTTTCTTTGATAATAAATTGCACGTAGCACGTTATGTCGAGATTTCAATTGGAGTTTTTCTATCAAAAACTTTTCCAGTATTGACGGCTTTAAACGCAGCAATAACAAGGCGCGCTTTTTTGTTACGGCCTTTATACAATATTTCCTTTTGTAGGAATATTCGCGAAATGGAAATGTGTTTGTGATTTATACGGTTCGTATTCTATTTATGTTTTATATCTACATTTGTGTTGGTTAAGCTTTTATTTATTTTGAACTCGAGTTTTTTACGTTTCTACGAATAGAGTAACTATAGTTTTGGTGTTTTGTAGGAACGAAGTAGTGATATTTAATAATTATTTATAAAAAAAAGAAATAAATATCTTTTACTTCTTCAAACTTCGCAAATATACTTTATGGCGTCATTATTGATTTAATGAAAACAAATAACATTGTAAAACTTTTATATATATATATAGTGGTGTTTTTGTTATTAGTTTTCATTAAAAAAAAAAAAAACTTTTACCTAAAATCCAAATTGTTTCTGAGACATCCTTGTTCTCTTCGGGTTGTTTGTTTACAATATTTTAAGAGTCAGAAATGATTGATAATTATAATTCCTGACCTTTATTTCGATTCTTTTAAGTTAATATAGACCTTCTACCTTAAATAATAATATATTTTCAATTGTTATAAATAGGTCTCTCCAAAACGCACCAAATCTTTGGTGTATCAACTATATAAATATACTTTCTCATCATAGTTTTTAGAATTATTCCATTGTGGTATCTATAATTACGTTATAATTATGACAATAAAAAATGATGACAATATATGATGATAATACATTCCACCAACCTACAACTAAAACGATTTTTGGACAAAGAAATATGCGATACTTCTCTATAAAATTATTTAATTTACTCCCTCTTGCAATATAAATCATTAAAAAAAACAACTTCAAAAGAAGCATTAAGATATGGATTTTGGAAGGAAGAACATACATACAATTTTGTAACCTAACAAAGATTAATGCTTGTATTGTACTCTCTTTTAGATACAACTTTATAATTTTCCTCTTGCAATATTTGAACATAGGTATTTACTTATATTTCAAACACGAAAACTTGTACAATGTGACCTTAGAACGAAGTACCCCAGTAAGGACACATTTTTCTCTAAAAAATTGTAAAACAAAGAAAAAAAATATGTAAATGATGTAAGCAGATTACCATGTACACATTATTGTGTTATGCTACCGCTCAACTAATTTTGACACTAACCTCAAAAATATCGATTAAAAATAATACACCAATCCATTCACTTTCTAAAACATAAATTATTACAGACGCTTACAACATGTTTCAATTCTGTCAACACTGTTACAACAATGATATCTTTTAAATTCAAACAAAACCTGAGTTTAATTGGTTCAATCCATACAAATGTAAAATGAAATGTGGTCTTATGGATTGAGTTGCATAACTCATGACGTCAAAATCAACAGATTGAGTCGTATCAAGTGTAAAAGTAGTCGTTTAATTATGATTGTGTTTTATTCAATTTAAAATGACGATTTATAAATTCTATATATAATAATATGTGATGATGATAATAATATATAATAAAACTAGTACAAGGTGTGGCAAAACAAACAGTGTAGTTTTGAAGGGCTATTAAAAAAACGGCGGAACTTACAGAAATGGGGTTTATTTTATTTTATTCGGTACATCATGCCGTTTTAAGTTCTGAAGATAACATCAAAAAGATGATGGTCCCCAGCAGCGATACATCGATGAAGGCGATTTCTAAGTTTTCAGTTGCATTTTGGCACATTTCGATGGGCGTACCGAATAAACAAAATTTTCGGTACTGGGCTGAAAATAACCCAAGCCAACTTCACGAGAGTCCTCTTCACGCCATAAAAGTGACCGTGTGGTGTGCGATTTCCAAATTTGGGGTGATTTATTTTGTATTTCTTCGGGGAGAACGGACAAACCGTGACTTTCAACGCTTATAATTATGTTAATGTTACGCATCCATGTTGGAAAAATTTTTTGAACCTCAATAATTGGAAGAACTAACGCAGAAAACAGTTCTGGGAGACACATGGTTTCAACCGGACGGTGCTACGGCCCGTACAGCTCGAGTTTCAATGACAAAACCGCGACAGATGTTCCATGCGCGCCTCGTCTCTCCGAGGGGTGACGTGGGATGACCCGCGCGCTCATCCGATTTAAGCATTTGCAACTTCTTCCTGTGGGGTTTTCTGAAGAAACATAATTTTAAAACACGACTTAGAACAACTCAAGGATCGAATTCTGAAGGAAACTGCTGCTATGCCCATCGAGATGTGCCAAATTGCATAGTCATCATCAATGCATCGCTGCTGGGGGCCATCATCTTTCAGATGTTAGCTTAAGGACTTGATGCATAAAACGGCATGATGTACCGAATAAAATAAGACAAACCCCATTTCTTTATAATAGTCTTTCAAAACTGCAGTGTTTGTTTTGCCGCACCTTGTATATTCAAAATCAGCGTTTGTTTATCTGTATTATTATATGATTATATAATTTTTAAATACATTATATTTTTTCACTGGAATTCCTTATTGGAATGATTTTTTATTATATTTTTCCTGATAAGGCGTAGATATCTCATACAGAGCGGCGCACTTTGCGAAGATAATCTAATAAATACGTGTTTCCAATAAGGTGCCACAATCATATCACGCATTTGTAGATACCTAACAATAATATCAATGAACAATAAGAAAATACTAGCTGGGCCCCTTGCAAAAGCAACTAACGGGTTAAAACACTATGCGATTTGACGTGTGAACGTGGATGATGCGAGGTGTGTGGGTTCAATAAGTATTTGAAGAAAAAAACGATGTTTGAATGTAGACGAAGCGAGGTGTGTGCGCCACATAGAGGGCACAGGCAGTAGACTGCTTTGGTACACCTACTATAGGGCCACTTCGGTCAAGTGGTTCAAGGAGTTCAAAAAGTAATTTTTAAAATAAATTTTTTTTGGAATTTTAATAATATTGAAATTTTATGGATATTAAATTTTTTTCAGATTTCAAAATGTTTTGGATTTTAAAATTTTTTGGATATTAAAATATTTTTCGTTTTTGAAATTTTTTGGATTTTAAATTTTTTAGATTTTAAAATTTTTCGATTTTAAAATTTTAAAATTTTTTGAACTTAAAATTTTTTAGAAATTTTATATTTTGTTCGATTTTGAAATTTTTTGGATTTTAAATTTTTTTTTTGGTGTTTACATTTTTTTGATTTTAAATTTTTTGGATTTAAAAAATTTTTTGGATTTTAAAATTTTTTGAAATTTAAAATTTTTTGAATTTTGAAATTTTTTTCGATTTCGAAATTTTTTGGATTTTAAATTTATTTCGATTTTAAAATTTTTTGGATTTTAAAATTTTTTGAAATTTAAAATTTTTTGGATTTTGAAATTTTTTGGATTTAAAAATTTTTTGGATTTTTAAATTTTTTGGATTTTTTTTTTGGATTTAATTTTTTTTTTAAATTAATTTTTTTTTGCATTTTTAAATAATTTAGGGCCCCTTAGGTCGAGAGGTAAGACTCGCAATCCGAAGATTGCGGGTTCGAACTCGATGTGTGCGAATAATTTTTGATCGATAAGTTTGTGTTATTTCTCATTAACACTAATTAACTTATAAAGTATAAGTTCTGGTGTAAAACCACCATTCAGAATCGAAACTTTGTTTGAAATGTCTTTGGCCGTGTTTACTTACCAGATCTGAGGTTCAATTTGGGAGGCGGGAATGGGAACCGCCGCCTCGGGAACCTTTATTAGATAACCAACACCTCTGCCATAGGTCACCCTAGGTGATTCGCTACGTTTAGTGATTTAGCAAGGGTGCCCGGGTTCATGGGATGAGGTGTGTCTAGGTCTGATGATCAGGACACACTGATGCCCAGATTCCTACCCACCCCTTAAACCCTTTTCCTTCCCAGAACTCTCCTCTCCTTCGTTTCCCTAAAAGACGAAGCGAGCAGGAGTGTGTGTGTTAAATTAAATATATGAAGAAAAAACTATGTCTGAATGCGGATGAAGCGAGGAATGAGCGCCTACAAAGGGAACAGGTAGTCGACCGCTCCCCCAAAGTTTCATCGCAATCGGATGAACGGTTTAGCAATAATAATAATAATAAATTTGGACAACTTATATAGCGCTGTTTTTGCGAAAAATCGCCTCAAGAGCTGTGCTGATGCATAAATTCATAATGCCAGAGCGCACTATTATAGTTGTATTGTAAGTACTAAGTAGGTACTTTGTTGAAATATTTCACCAAAACGACGCCATTATGTTGTTGAGCATAAAATAATTTTAAAAAACTTCTTTTCAACCCAAATAATTTTATCCAATATCATGTTTTGATTTTTAAAGAAAAAAAGCCCCCGCAAGTAAGTACCTACCTAGAACAGCGTAATATATATATTTTTGTTATTTCACAATATCCAAATAGAATAACATTTAAAAATAATAAGGCTGGGTTGTTTAAAAAAAATTGACAATAAGGAACTCCAGTGAAAAATATTGCTTTAAAAAAATATGTTCATATAGACCAAGAAACGCTGATTCTGAATATATAAGTTTTATTTCATAATATTA
Source organism: Limnephilus rhombicus (assembly GCA_929108145.2). NCBI lineage: Eukaryota > Metazoa > Arthropoda > Insecta > Trichoptera > Limnephilidae > Limnephilus > Limnephilus rhombicus. The sequence goes on from OV815278.1 coordinate 42,311,815, forward strand.
AACGCAGAGTTTTTAAAAAATTATTAAAAAGTGCATTTTCAAACCTCTCCTCAAAACACAGCGTTAAGTTGGCATTACTGAAATGGTTAACGGTGACGTCACTCTTAACCCGTCACCTGGTGATAGTGTGTATTGTATTGACATTTGAAATGACTTGAAGTGCACACGTACCTATGCAATTCAACATTTCGTGTTTTTGGTTTATTTTCATACTGTTTATAGAGATTTAGATAAATAATAGTTATTGTGTTTATTGAAACATAATTTAGGCCCTCAACAATTTACGAAAAGGGCTATATTTGCGGACAATCTGCAATAAATTTTGTCTATTTGAGGTTAAAGTCGTGTCATATTTTGACACGACTTTAATTCATATGTATTTTCAAATTGTTTTTAGTATAGGGCTTTTTATACAAGTTGTTACACACTCGTCATGATCAGTGTATTATAAATACCAGTGTTTCTGTATGTATTATACATAAAACAATGTACCTACAAAGTAACGCCTGACACAAAATACGATGTCACATGTATTTGCAATGAAAGAGATGATTTATTGTTTTTATATTGCACTTTGATTAAATACAATAACAGTAGCGGTGAAATGTGGACATTTTACCAATGTTTTTCTATATTAAAAGATTTGGGAGGCGGGAATGGGTACCGCCGCCCCGGGAACCTTTATTGGATAACCAACACCTCTGCCATAGGTCACCCCAAGTGGTTCGCTACGTTTGGTGATTTAGCAGGGGTGCCCGGGTTCATGGGGTGAGGTTTGTCTAGGTCTTGGAGGCGGATGACCAGGACATACTGAACCCCAGATTCCTACCCACCCCTTAAACCCTTTTCCTTCCCAGAACTCTCCTCTCCTTCCTTTTCCTTAAAAAATCCTCCACACAGCATCCTCAAAGATGAAATAGGCCCTGAGGGAAATTATTTTCCTCAGGGCCTCCTGTGTGGAGCTCATGTAAAAAAAAAAAAAGTTAATCTTGAATAAAAAACACACCTCACACCTAAAAGTCATTACAAAGCATTCCGCCCAGTGTTGCCAACTGTTAGCTATGGAAAATTGCTAGACATCTTACAAAATGTTGCTAGATTGCCAGTTTTTTTTACCCCAAAAAGTTGCTAGAAGTAGCTAAACGTTACAGTAGGTAGATAAGTTAATACAATAAAAGACAAATTCTGACAATCGTTTTTATTTCCATTAAATCCAACAAAAGTGAATAAATATCTTATACACTTATTGAATAAATAAATAAATTGAACATTCATATTTAAAGAGGAAGATCAGAAGATGTCGATGGCTGGGGTTCAGTATCTTTCAGTGATTTTGAATATTTTTCAGCGGTACCCATTTTATGCAGTACATCTTTAGGCAAAACACAGTTATAGCGTCACCCACGGCATGTGGAGTCTAGGAGGTTTTGGTTATAGCCGCATTTACCACTTTTCCTGAGAGTCTCTTATGCAGAGGATTGAGTTAAGAGGTTTTTTTTATTATTATTAAGTTTAAAGAAATATAATATTTCGCGTTTCGAGTTGTCAAACTCATTCGGTTTCTTTACTTATTTTAAACTAAATTCATCTGAGAATAACCTCTCTACCTCTGCATTAGAATGTGGCAGTGAAAGGCAAGTTAAAGCAAGAGTACTTATATCTTGGTATGTATTGTCACCGGAAGAATTGCTATAAAACAATGACTAAAAGTTGCTATAAAAAGTAGCTAAAAAGTTTAGCTACAAGATTCATTAAAATGTAGCTGTCTGACATCAAATAATAGCTAGATCTAGCTATAAAGTTGCTAAGTTGGCAACACTGATTCCGCCATGACCGCAAACAGGGATGTTCTGCCCAAAAAAATTATTTCCCTAGATTTCGAAGGGAAATTTCCCTAGAATTTCACATTTACGCAATTACCTACGTAGCCACCTGATTGTGTAACACTAATCCTGTTATATGTTAATTAATTTGATAATTAATTGGAAAGATATCGGAACTTGGTAAATATACTAATAATACCGTGATTTTCCAAATAAAACACTAAACAAAAATTTAAAAGTACGAATACACTCACCACTGAATTAGAAACTAAATTCCAAATAAAAAAAAAACACTTTGCAAAATAAAAATCATAAGCAACCCGCCGCTCATTTGTACCAAGCGTGGTATTTTGAAGACCCCCCCCCCCCCGAACGTGTCACGTAGTATGGGTACGTTCCCTAATATCATTTAGAGTTGTCAGTGTTAAAAATAACATGGCATGTAAGTAAATGAACAATAATTAAGATTCATAGGAATTCCAAAATATATATATATATAAATAATACCAGTAATATTATCATATGTAATAAAATTTTTGCCAGAGTTCGAAATTTCCCTAGATTTTGTCCTGATTTCCCTTATCCCTAAAAAATATTTTTCTCCCCTAGATCTAGGGAAATTTCCCTCGACATGACATCACTGATTCAAAATGACAACTTAAAAAGTAAAAAAACTAACGGTGGGTGAAGACCACCATAGATACGGTGCGTTTCTGGGAGTCTTTAAAAATTAAAACTTTGACAATTATTTTAACTATTAAAACTAACTATAAAAATAAAAATAAAAATGCAGTTATTTAAGTTTGAAGGTCTTTATTCATTAAAAAAAATAAAAAAATTGGACTGGAGTTCTCTATTCTTAAATTTTTTCTTGTCAATTTTCAATTCAAGAAAGTTCTGTAATTATTTCAGTTTTGTGATGCAACTGGCCTTTAATGATAAAAAACAGAACTTGAATAGAACCAATACAGAACGTAATAAAATAACTTTAAAAAAAGTTGAATTATTCAATATATCATCGGAACAACCTTACCTTACTATTTATTGCATTAAAACCTAATTCGTTGTGTAGGTACCCATTCAGGTAGATACCTGCACATTTCAAAAATTCCAGCAATCTCTTTGCTTTTTTATCATATTTGTAATACTACCGAAATAAGTAGGTACCTACTCCGTAATAAATTATGTTCTTTTCATATGGCCAGCTATTTACACATTCTAGGGTAATTTGAAAACACGTTTTCGACATGAATTTTTCCGAAAAATGTCCGATATTCATCAGCTTCTCCTGACATATTTTATATGAGGATCGTATATAATTTTGGTATTAAAAGTTGCGGAATTCTCTACTGTATTAGATTTTCGAAAAACATCCGAGTCGGGATCGGTTTTGGGGCCGCAATGCCGCGTACCGTAAACCCACTACCGAAAACTGTGAAAAGTCTGTTTTGTTAGGCTAAAAAATTGACGTCTGAGATCCCTGACCTGACTCAACGTTCCTAGCATTTTCGTTTGCGTTGAAATTGATGGCCAAAATGACATCTTTTTTTTTGCAAACGCGAACCTGTCGGCGGGAAATGTAACCTGGCCGAATCGAGTATAATTTTACTATTGGTTCTAGTTTTCGGCGTCGATTCGCGTCAGTTTTTCTGCGAATAGAGTGCTAATTTTGTCGAAAAAAATTGACCTCACAAAATCAAAGTACTGAGGGTGGCTGAACTTGCACTGAATTTTTTATCTGAAAGGGCGTAAGCGACTTTTTTTTTTGGCGACAATGCGCCGTAAGGTCTTACGGATCGCGTGGGAGAAGGGTCGATTATCGCATCATCAAAACGCGATTTTTTTTACGATTTTTTGTATGAGATCGCTGTCCATGCCCCCTGTCCGGACAAATCGATCTCTGCGGTCGGTGAAACTGGATAGGCAGAGTGGTCGATTTTCGCCTGTCTCTAAAAGGCAACGTTTCCATAGTGAGTTTTCGAAAAACAAATGCCAACTGTGTATTAATATATATATTGATTTTCTAATATGTTCAGAATGCTCTCGAAAAAGTAAAAATATCCTTTATAAACATAAATAAAACAAGCAGATATTTAAAACTCTGTTTTTTCCAGAGCAATTTCTGTTTCCAGCTTCTAATTTTTTTAAATTATAAGTCTTGCGCCAAAGTGTTTCTATCGGCCGACATTTCATTGGCAAAGTAGCGGTTCGCAGGCGAAAAAATGACCACCGTAGAAGAAGTGTTGTTTGGAAGTAGTTCGGCTAATTGCCCAAGTTTCAGATTTGTTAAAAGGCTGCAGATAATTAGTCGGGGGTACCGAAAAAGCTCTGCCCGTGAAATATGAGACACGCGAAGCTGAATATAACCAAACGGTCTTCTTTTAATAAGCAACTTTCAAAATTAGACCCTTAACGCGAAAATTACCTAATAATGCTGCCCTGTTTTTATTTACAAGCTCACCCATATTTTATGATATACCACAATGTTATAAAAGTGTACAATTATTTTCAACGAACATTTGCGTATTAATTTTTGGTCCACATTGAAATATCGTTTGTTTTATTAAATTAGTTTATCGTAAGGTAATTAACTGTAGAACGTAGACATACAATCACAATGTCAAGATCTGAAAACAATAAATCATATAATTCATTAGCGTTAAAAAAACTTTTAATAACAATTGCTCTCAACGAAATTAAAAAATGGAAACAATTAAAGTTATTGCAACAAACACGCAAGGACTATACATACATTGGCTTCTGTCGCTCTCCACAGAGAGAAAACAATTGCCTTGTTTTTAAACGCCTGGAGTCTCAAAAGTTGCGTACTACGATCTGTAGCTATTTCAAAACGTAAAAATAAATAAAATTATTCACATCGCTAAAATGGCCGGTAGTTTTGAAAAAAAAAAGATTTCGTGATTTGGGAAAAAAATAAAACAAAGGGTCCATATTTTTGTTATTTGTTTTTGGGGTGTTATGCCGTGTTGCGCTACCTCCTCCTTTAGCCAACGTTTCGGACAGCGTTATAGTGTCCATCATCAGGGCAGATGTACATAACACCCCAAAAACAAATTAAAAAATACCTTTGGCCGTGAAAATCTAAAATCATATCCAAAGGGTCCATATTTCACATTTTGCGGCAAACTTAATTTTTATTCCATCTGCAGTACAAAGAACACTTTTTTTTAATTTGAAACATATCTGATGTGTTTTTTTAAAATAAAAAATTCATAAATGTGATTTTTTTGTCAGCTATGCGCAGTTTTAAATAAAATTATTAAAAAAAATGCTTGAAATAGATCAAATGAAAAAAAAAAAACAAAATGGCTTTATCCGTGTTTGGTGACCAGACCTGAACAGCCAAGTACTTCCCCGCCTTTCTCTTTCCCATCCACTACCTTCAGCCTCACGATATAACCCGATTGGGGATGCCATAGTCTTACTGACAGATGACTCACCCAGATGAGCGCAGTTAGGTCTCTTGTGGGCTATTCACATAAAATTACAAACATAAATATTTTTTGTTTTTGTTGTTTATAGAGATGTTCACATAAAAAAGTTAATACTTAGAAAAAACGGTATAATCTCAGAACACGGGGGTTAGAAATTCTGCGTCGTGTTTTTGAAAACTGAAATTACAGTCCAAATTTGTAAGGTTTTATACGCTTTCTTCACCATAAAAACCTAGATTTAACGTTTGACTTGATGTGCATAAAACGCTAACTAGCTTGCAGGGAGGTTTTCAAGTAACATGATGCTGCGGAAGACAGTACGGCGAAATTTAGTTCTTTACATGGAATAATAATTCCACTGTAAACCGTTGCCCACAATGGCGTCTCCATTACGGGAACATTTTTGTAGGCTTATTAAGTCATTTGTCAAAGGAAACCTGTCCATAAAAACCTGCGAACACAATGGCAAACTTTTTCTTCTGAGCAACTTTCAGGCTTATCGCCGCTGCCTAACCACCATACATACACCAGCTACAGCTACTTGCTTTCATACGAAGCTAAGTAGATCCTGCCACACTACTTTGGTTACGTAAGATTGTGAAACCGAAAAGAGCGCGATTTTAATGTTTGTTTTTTTTACACTATCTCCACACAGGAGGCCCTGAGAGAAAACCCTTTTATCATCTTTGGAGATGCTGAGGAGGGTCTTTTTAAGAAAAGAAAGTTCAGTGGAGGAAAAGCTATGAGGGGTGAGTTGGATCTGTGGGTCAATGTGTCCAATGTGGATGTGTGAATAGATCCCTACCACTGCAGTGCAAGCTGATGGGTGGTGAGATTTCGGCTGACCTCGCACTAGTAATAATAAAAAGGAAACGAGCATGTGGAGAGAAAGAGAAATTTTGAAATCAGGATTTGCGTGATCACGAATTTTAGTTGACTGTTAATAAAAGATTTGTGAAAAATTAAATGTATAAGCGTTTTCAAAACAATTTAAATCACTCTTTAAAATTTATTAAATTATTTGTACTTACATGTCGTGATTATTTGTAATGGATATACGATAATCGCGCCTCGTTGGAACATTTAAACCAATGACGAATAGCAATTTGGTCTTGCATTATAAGATAATTGTAGCGTTTATACTCATTTAAATCTACTACAAGGAGGCGGTCGTAAACTCAATTACACTAAAAGGATTGAAATAAAGAATAACATTGAAATAAAAATTAATAATTGAAATAAATGTAAAATAATCTTGCAATGAAATTAAACAGTGTAGTCGAGCGTCGTGCCCACGGGGCAAATCAATTACACCTGTTCATTATCTGAAGAAAAAACTCATTTTTAAAAATTTTATTGTGCCGCAGATTATCAAATACCTATCTTATTTAAGTTGGAAGTCAAAGGCTCGCCGTCTTCATTTTCTAGCTAATGATTTTTGAACCAACGCTTTTGGACTAAAAAAAAGTAAAAAGGCAGTTGGCAGGCTGGTTGGAGTCCTCAACGTCTTTAATATGCATTAATTAATTTTCATTTTAGCTTTTATTCGGTAATTGTTAGTATTGAATATTCATTAATAATAGATAATAAACATTATTATTGTTATAATGACATCTGTTGACCATACCTGCTTGTAATGTTGTTGCCCGATAGAATCTATCTATCTATCTAGATAGAAATAAACCATAAAATATTATGTGGAACAATTTGCCAAGAACCTGTGGATATGATTTTAAAAGAAATTTGAGATCACATTGTAATATGGAATATTTTCTTTATTTAGGAACATGCAATATTTCGATATTTCATTCGGTCTTGAGAAAACCTAGTATTAAAAACAAAATAAATGTATTTTTCTTCCAGGCGTCAATAATTAATGTGGATGTTTTTCAAACGATGGTTTGGACTAGCGATCCGTAGGTCGCTGGTCCAAATTCCGGCCTGCGCAAGTAAATATTATTTGGATGATTTGTGTTTTAACAAATTTAATCATTAAAAATATTTCCGGACGTTCCGCAGTGGAAGATATTCTCAATATCGACCTGGTGTCAGACCACCATTCAGAATTGAAACTTTGCTTGAAATGGATTTGGCCGTGTTTGGTAACTAGATCTAAATGGCCAGATACCTCACTATTTTCAATTTACCATCTTCTTTCCCTTCCTTTGTACCTTCAGCCTCACAACATGCCCCAATTGGGGATGTCGTTGTCTCACTGGCTCCAGTTCAGTGGTCTCACAGTCTCATTGGGAGCAGTTGGGACTCTTGTACAGTATTCATGTAAATTAGTTTTTAATTAAAGTAATAGTAGTTGAATATAAAACCTATACTCGGTAAAGTAAAACGGTAATTATAAAAGAACTTTGAAATTCTAAACGAAATTCTAGAGGACAAATTACAAAGAATTGAATTTTCAGAGCTATTTTCCAATACCCTTAAGAACCCCAGAGTCATATTACACAAATTTGCCAAGTTTTTATCATTATTATGAAAATTTTAATGTTTTTAAAACATCAAACGAAAACCAGAGTTTTACGAACCTACCTTTGTCTGGACTCTAAACATACTCGTATCACATTAACACTCCTTCCTGAAGTATCATGAAACAAAGCAAATAAATTTTATTAAAAATAAAATTTTAATCAATTTGTTTAAAAAATTATTAAGAATTCGTGAAAAAAGATTAGTTTCTTTTAACAAACACGCGTGTTTTCTCCTTACCCCTGTGAATAATTTTGATTACATATTTTCCCCTACATTTCGATTCCTTTCACCCGGCGGGCGAGAGTACAAATAGACCCCTGATAAATTGCGGCTACGCTTCTCTACTAATGTCTGTGCTTTATTCACAATACATTCCGGAAGATTCCCTCATCAATCCTCTATCCTCTATCTGAGATGAACCATCTCCTTGAGTACCCCGGATTGCAATACCTTAAACAAGACTCTGAAATAAAATACAGGTGTTCTTTGTGTCTCAAAATTAAACTCACTGCCATTTCCTCGCCAGTTCATGAGAAACGACTTTTTAAAATCTCTTCCGAAAAATGTAGGTACTCCTTTCGTGTTTAAAGACTGTACTTGTTCTTTATGGGGATTTAAAAAAGAATAAAGCGCTGGAATGATTGTGGGGTAATTCTTAGGCACCTTCGAGTTTATATCTTTATTACAGATCATTAGGCGTAATACATCAAGCAGTTTTGTCACAAAAGCAGCAAGTGCGTATTAAACCTCTCAAGATTACGTATAACACTTACTTTCACAACAATATAATTTACTTACATTGAGAATAAGATACTTTCAGAAATAAATTTAGTGAGCCAAAAATATTGGTTTTCATCAGTAGGTATTATTTGTATTGTATTGTCCCAAACTCTATAATTGTCATTTGCGGTGTATTCGTGAAATAAATAAATCAAAGATTTGAAAAAAAAGGTGTTATTTTAGTTATTACTAATGGGGATATATATGGGCGCCAAATAAAAAATATACATGAATGTTAGTAAAATATCTACGACTTTCATTTTACATTAATTCCACACAGGAGGCACTGAAGAAATAACTTCCCGCAGGGCCTATGTCATCTTTGGGGATGCTGTGCGGAGGATCTTTTTAAGATGGTTAAGAATCTGGGGGTCAGTGGGTCTACGAATAATAGAAATATAAATCCATTCCTACAGATGGGTCGAGATTGACCTGCTGCAGAAGTCAAATGGTCTCCCTCAAATAGTCTTTCCCGAACCGACCCGCCTCGCAGTAAGTAGACAGACGCTTCTGCCGTGCCCCCAAGATATAGGCAAACTTCACCTCATAAACCCGAGCATCTCTGCTAAGTCACCAAACATAGCGAACCACTAGGGTGACCTATGATGGGGGTTCTGGTTATCCAATAAATGGTTTCCGGTGTTGCGGTACCCATACTCGCCTCCCAAATTTAAATAGTTAATAATTCAATCCTAATATATTTATAAAATATTCCATTTTAATTTTTCAAAAATAGAAGATTTTTTTCAGAGATGAAATTTTGCACACTTGATCTTCACAAAACAAGAGGAAGGTCAATCTATTTTCGAAAACCTCTTCATAAAGCTTGGGCAACGCCGGAAACATCAGTTAGTCCATTATAAAACGCACAATAATTTTGTACCCCTCTACAAAAAGAACTCCTCGAACTCAAGTAGAGCACGTACAAACGAATGCGGACTAGCGACTGGCGACTAGCAACTTGCTCTCCAGAACTTGCTCCAACAAGCACCGGGCTATTGAGCCTGAAAGGCTGCATTCCTACGCGCTCCGCCCACAGATTTGCATAGCTCTCCTGCTCTCGGGAAAAAGGCTTTCATTCCTCTCACGGCGAATAAATCCCCAAACGTTTCGGAAAGTTTTCCGGCTGACCGATCCCGCTAAAGCTTTTCCTCCACTCTTCCCAATTACGGAGGTGTTTTCTCTACCCATGTGCGGTAATCTTCACAAATAAATTTCTCGTATTTTGTGGAAGACTATTTTCCGTATTTTTAAAGGGGCATTGTTATTTTGGATTTACAATAATTTATTCATCAGTATTTCATTAGACAGATGTAAAGTTTTTTTTTTACGTGAGTACCAACTACTCTCAAACGTCAGTGAGATTATGACATTCCTAATTGGGGTATATTGACGAGACGCTGGAGATGTCAGGGAGAGAAAAAGGAAGAGCCTGGCTATTCATCTCTGGTCATTAAACATGACTAAAGATAACTAATAAAGGGCGAGAGATGCTACTGGTTAGATGCCACCGATATAAGGTCATGAGGTACCTCGAGAAAGTTGAATTGCCTTCAGGTTCTACCCGCGCATCTTCAAGGAAAAAACCTCTGGTAGGACTAAAATTCTTTCAGCTAACCTAGAGTGATTACAGTTTCGTGTAACCCTTGTAAAAGGTTTAACGAGCGGTTGAGGAATCAATTAGTTTCCGTTGAGTTATTTTTAAAGTACTTACCCGTAAAGTACTTTAACAATAACTTCTTTTAAGGGCCTATGTCATCTTTATCTTTGGGGATACTGTGTGGAGGGTTTTTTTAAGGAAAGAAAAGAGTGGAGAATTCTGGGAAGGAAAGGGGTTTAAGGAGTGGGTAGGAGTCTGGGGTTCAGCGTGTCCTGGTCATCCGCCTCCAACACCTAGTCAAACCTCACCCCATGAACCCGGGCACACCTGTTAAATCACCAAATGTAGCGAACCACTTAGGGTTACCTATGGCAAAGGTGTTGGTTATCCAATAAAAGTTCCTGTGGCGGCGGTACTTATTCCAATGTGCATTTTCTTTAATTAAACCGCAACAAACTTACTTTTCCCAATCAATCACAATCTCATCGACCACAATCTTTTGAAATGATTTCATAAAAAAAAACATACTTAGGTATATCTACATTAATGAAGAAAAAATATTTTCCTCTCAGTATGAGCGAATTTCATTGGAGTTCTCGAGTTTACTTTTATTTTGTTTCATGGCCACGTCATGTAATATTAATATTGTAATATTTTATTTCTATATCTAGAAAGGAGAAGATTATTCAACAAGACAGGAAAGATAAATAAATTGCTAAAAATGGATGAATAAAGGTACCTACTTCTTTTCTGTAAATACTACCTACATGAAACACCATAATATTATTCGGATACAAATCTAAAATTACACTTTAAAACATAAATGCTAACTATCACTAATACGTATATTTTTAATAGCCGCTTGGTTCCATTAGGTCGTTAGGTTAACAATCGCTTACCCACATAAAGAGGTTGCTTTGGCAGGGATCTAACCTCAAAAAACCTTTTTTTAATATTGTTTGTAGAACCGTGTGGTTTTAGAGACGATTCATTTTCCGAAAACTTTTTCCATTATTTTTCTTAAAATATCCCTCATGCTCCAGTGCCATTTTTGAATTTTTTTTAGTTAATTAATTAATTACCTTTTAATTTTATTTTTACAATTTTCATGATACATTCAACTTTTTACTTTATGTTTATATTTATAATTATTCTTATACTTCTTAATTGAAATAAAACAATAACTTCGACTAATTTTAGTTAACAAGTTATTGTTTTATATCAATTAATATATATCAAATGTTATTTATAGGTGTAGGCGTAGATGAGATCTTGCTGACATTAATGAAACGCTTGTTATTTATTTGCACAATATTGACACGTCTGTGTTGTAAAGCTAAGTGCTAGCTAATAGAGCTGTCGGAGATTAAGGAGAGCGAGCAGTATCACCTTTTATACCCTGTTTCTGCCATCTCGCTCTTGCACATTTGAAAAGCAGGAGTACCACCAAAAACATTCTCACATCAAACAACAAAGTGACTGCTTTCTACCAAATATACTTCGTACTTACATACTTCGTACTTTTTACTTATTACTTTCACTCTTAATCTTCGTTCAGCTTTACAACGTAACAATTGGGGTTGAAATAGTGAAACTTCCAGGCAGTTGAAACTTTTGTGCCGTTATCACAAAATACTTTTTTTTTAATATCGTAAACGAATAAATGTTATTTTTTCTACCAGTAGTAAGAACCCTGTTGTTCTAAGGTCTCGTTTTGGCACCGTCGACAAATGAGTGTAACGATTTTCCTTGTCCGCGACATTCACTTTAATCCGGTAAATCAAACTTGCTCCAAAGATAAAGCAATGGGCATTAAAAGCAACGCCGTTTTAACGAGGATAAAAATAAAAATTAGACTTTGTTATTTTCAAAAGGAAGTCGTGTTGAAAGGCCATTAAAGCCACCGTGAATTTATTACGGGAATATAACCTTTACTGCCGTAATACCGTAATACCAGCTAGTTCTCAGTTTCTACTGTGTTTGTGGAAATTCCCGCTATTTCTTGCAAATATCATAAAGCTGTTGTAACGTTTTGTGGCCGTATTTTGAAGTTCATAACAAAGGTAACAGAGTTTTAACTCTAAAATAATTTTGTTTTATTAGTAAGTGTTCAACAATTTTATTTTTTATGCTGATAAATCTAAAAAGGCCTATTTTTATACACTCTTATGTACAGAGAGCATTGAGGGACGTACTTGGCTTATTTTTATCAGTGGTTCCTGATATTATTTGGAATAAAAAATAAAAATGAAATTTTGTTCTCTGGTGGCATTTTTGGTGTATTTTTTTTCGACTTAAAACGTATAAAAATCACAGTTAAAATGACAGTTAGGGTCGGGGTGAGGGGATGGAGTGATGATATGTGGAAGATTTTTTTTGTTTTGAAAAAAAAAAGAGAATAAATAATAATATAAAAAAAGTCCAGGATAAATATTTATTTTAATTTTAAACCTTATGAATATAAAACTAACATTGTAATATTTAATTAAATTAAGACAATATTAGCGCAACTCAATCGAAAATCTGGAGACTGAAAAATCAGAAAAAGATATTGGCACCTTTGGACTCGAACCCAGGACCTTCTGCTTACATGGCGAATGCTCATGTGCGTTAAGAAAATAAAGATAATGTTGGTAGTTCTTAGTCGAAGTATGATACAATTAAACGTGACTAAATTGGATATAAACACCTTAGTTCAGTTGGTAGAGCATTTGTCATGAAAGCAGAAGGTCCTGGGTTCGAGTATGTGATGAATTGCATTGATCAACAGTGAAAATTAGAAAATATCGTAGCTTCCCACTTTAATTAAAAAAGAAAATATCAATTACTTATAAAACGGACACGTCTACGACATCTATCGGATTAGAGTAAAGTGAATTCATATTTACGGTAGGGATCTATAATTAGACAAAGTGCGACGAGTATTGATAAAAAAATCACAGATGGTATCAACAAATAATCAGAGACAGGGACTCCCCAATATACTTTAGGCCGTGATATATTGACAGCCAATTGAATTGCAGCAAAAGCGATTAAAAACCAAATTCAGCCTATCAACAAGAAGAGGGCCGAGCCCATTTTTAGAACAAAGGAACGACCTTTGGACTTGGCAATTAGGAATGTAATTAATGAGTTTGACGTTCCCACCGAACCGAGAGGTGAATAAACTCCATGGGAAAAAATAATCTGTTCAGGGACAAAAGTACGGTGACCCCAAGAAATGTTATGATTAACCGGTACATTCCAGGGATCAGAAACCCTAGTTCTCGAACGCATTAAAGCATATCAGGTGCGGAAAAAAGGATACACGTAAACAACGATGGAAAAGTTTAACTGAAAAATTGCATAGCAAGTGACGAAAACGTGTTGTAAGGTGTTAGGGAGATTTCCATCTATAATACGATTGTTTGTGACGACCGGAGATGATCGATTCGAGGGAAAACGTGCTAAAGGAAATGGAAATGTTGAAAAAACAATGGAAAATTATTGTTATCAATTCTAGACGGAGCTAGAATATTACGATGAAAGATTTAGGGAGGAAACGTCAAAAAAAAATGAGAGTTTTAAAGGATAGGCGAGGGTACATTTCAGAGGTCTAGAGCAGTAACAAGTGTTAGAGAAGAAAATAGAGTGCAGTACGGAGGGGAGTGGAAAATGCTGAAAACATTGCGATAGAAAAACTCAGGAAAAGGAGTCATTTTACGTAATTAAAATGGAGTTTATAGAGTAACATAGTACGCGATTGCAGATAAAAATGAGGCATTACAATGGTTGTCGATTTCAGATGTATTTTGTTGTGATAAACAAGGAATATTCGAACATGAAAATTGTTTAGATAAGGACGATTAGTCGTTAAAAAGGTAATAAAAATTATCATGGGTCTTATGAAATATTTACATTAAAGAATTCTCATAAAAGTTAACGACACTGAAATAAAAAAGGATTTATTGCCAGGTGGGTACAGGAATTAATGTATACAACTGTCAAGGCATATGGTTTATGGGATTTTGCGTAAGAATGAGACAAAATTTGGGGGGCGATCTCTATGAAGCAATAAAAATGACAGGAATTTAAGGGCCGAAGTGGGGGTATCTCCTATAAAGATGTTAAAAATGATATATTTATTAATAACAAATAGAAAATGAAATTTTCCAAGAGGCAGCAAACATCAAAAAACGATATGGTTATATCAGGGAAGTACAGGGAAGCGAGGGGAGAGAAGATACGACAGAGAAAAACAAAGGAAATCTTAGATTAACAGTGAATAAAATAAATACGGCTTGAAATATAAAAATCTATAGAGATATGAACAATAACGTAAGAATAAATAAGGAAATTCATGGAAAGAGTGTCGTGAATAAAAGAAAATTCGAGAAAAAAATGAAAAATTCAAATATACGACGTAAATAGAGAAAATTCGGTTTTAAATGGAAAGGTTCATATAGAATACAGAAAAACTCGAGGAAAAATAATAAAATAAAAATGAACAATTTGCGAGAAAGACTTCGACGTGAAGATATCTCTGATAGGCGAATTTGGGGACAGATTTGGAACATATGGTAGATGCCGTACGCACGGACATGTTACGAAATAGATGAAAATAGAACTTTAAAATTATTAAATTCAAGCTAATTTTGTATGAACACCAGGACAAAGGAAGTTGGGCCATTAAACATGGATCTTACTAAATCCGGATCTTGTAAGTATGGAAGTACGAGACAGAATTTAAAGTATCAAACGCGAAAGGTACTAAGGGACCGCATTCGACAATAATGGAGAGGTTTCAAGAAATTACGAGTTGATAGTAATTAGATTGGTTTATTACAGGAGATTCAGATACGACCTTTTGGACCTGAGAGGGGTATAAAAGTCTAGACAAATGCCAGTTGAGGACAGTCTACGGTCGTGGTCGAAAAAGTTGTAAGTTCGCGGAACGTGACGAAACGGTGGGTGATTTAAAGTTGAAAAATTCTAAGTGATAATTATTTTGATACTTAGAAAAATTTCACATTCTAGTCAGTGATCTACAAAAAAAAAAAAAAATACTTTGCAGTTAGAATCAGTGAAAATAAAAATTAAAGCCAACGCATTAATTACTTGTGAAAAATAAAAGTGCTCGTGATAAATACAATTTGTTTTAGTGGAAAATTCGGATTTTATAATCACTTAATATCGTGTTTTTAAACTTAGAAATTTCGCGTTTAATATTAGTGCAATAAATAACTGAAGTGATGTGATAATTTAGCGTGAAGAAGTTATAATTAAATACGTGTGTTCAATCTAAGTGAAAGTGTTCTAACAAATAATAAATATTTAAATTAATTATCTTAAATAATAATAATAAAACAAAATAATATTTTATTAATACATAAAAGTTCGGAGGGATAAAAATTTAATTTAACAACAATTTACCATCTCTAAATTAATCGTGAAGTAACTATCATTTAAAGTGTTATCTAACCAACGAGTTTTGAGATAAAATACAGTTTAGAGCGATAGAGTTCATACATCATTTTAATTAATTAGATTAAATGAAAAAAAAAAAAAATTGAAGTCAAAAAGATTTAATTAAATTTAGGAAAATAAAAAATTAATTTAGGAAAATTGCAAGAAGGTTACCGTGTATTTCCCGGTCGGAAAACCTTGGTAGGGGTAAGTCTTTTCCGTTATAAAATTTTACAGATTCCAAGGAGAAAGCGGAATGCAGCAAACATTGGTATTTGGATTAGTTATTTGACCAAGATATTACTCTCTTAATATGTGATATGTAACTATATTAAAATATTATAAGTATAATAAGTATATTTTATATATTTATATATGTATGTATATAAACATATTTATATGTAATTTTTGTTCCCAAGAAAAATTTTAATCAAAAAAGAAAAACACTTATATAAAAAGAGGAAAAGGGTATCGATTCCTACCTCTGAATTCATCAATAACTATTAAAAGTAGTTATGTGTGATAAATTTACAAATAAATATTTTATATTAAATTTTATGTATGTATTAATATAATTTCAGAAAATCCAGAGCATTTGAAATAAGTTATGATATTAGAAATTATTTCAATCATAATATAATTATACATATCAATATTATAAATTATTCATTGAGACAAAGTATATATAAATGAATAAATATGTATACGTAATCGGGTATCAGACTAGACAATTGCGCTAAGTACATCATTATCAAACAAAGAAAATTTTAGAGTCATCTCACACGTCTCCGGAATGTCTAAAGTAAACATACCTCATACGCTTGAATCTAGGTCACGAGGCCGTCGAGAATGTTTACAAAGCTCAAATTGTTTACAAAATAAGTCGGTCACTGGGACACTAGTTCGAATACAGTAAAAAGAAAAAAAAAAATGACCTTGACTAGTGGATATCGTACTTAGGTATTAACTTCTAGGAACGGGATAAAATTATTATATTGCGCAATTATTAGAGAAAAAAAAAGGAATTAAACACTATCTTTAATTTGAACGTAAAGAGGTATCTACAGACCTAAGCAATTGAAAATTAACAGATTTATTATAGCAGTTCAAAAGGGTGTATTGAAGATTTACATGAAACAGTTGATAAATCACGGGATAGTTCAAAAAGGTGTGTTGAAGATTTACGTGAAACAGTTGATAAATCACGGGATAGTTCAAAAAGGTGTATTGAAGACTTACATGAAACAGTTGATAAATCACGGGATAGTTCAAAAAGGTGTATTGAAGACTTACATGAAACAGTTGAAAAATCACGGGATAGCTTAATAAGGGGTAATGAGGATTTACATGATTCAATTGAGAATCACGGGATAGCAAGAATTTATCAAAAGTTGAACATTGGAGGGGAGGGAAAGAAAAAAAAAATACAGTTCAACCAACAGAAGGCAGTGGTCGCTTCTATAACAAGGACCATTAATCAAACCATAGAGATGGCGGATCTCTCAAACAAAACCGTCAACAAAACCAAACAAAAGCTTGGAGTTATGGCGAATCTCCAGAACACATCGCCAGATAAGATCTTAATGTACTAGTATGTATTTATATCACCCACTCTTCGTACGTATGTATTCGGTATCAATCTGAAAATTTCGCAGAATTTGATGGGCAAGATCCGAGCTCGGGATGCGATGCAAGTAGTTTCGTATTGCGAGTTATAAACCTTCCCAAAACGTATGTTTACATATATATCTTTTTATGTACTGTTCATTGAATGAAACGAACTCACTTACAATTAGTGCTTTAGGCCTGTCGGGTCACTCTCGTCTCATTTCTTGAACGTGGAGGGAGGATTCACGACCCGTAACTCCACACAAACCCGTGAGTATATGATTGCATATAGGACGAAACCGGTTCGCCCTAAGTAAATAGTAAACTTTGGAGGAGTAGGAATTTGGGGGTATCTGGGCTCGGGGGAAGACCTGAAGGCAGCGCATGATGGCGAAGGAAGGTTCATTTGGGACGCGATAACTTAGGTATCAATCAATTGAACCGTGCCAAAAGACTGTGCGAATTTTGGGTTGACTCCTGATCACCCTGCTTACTTGATGGAGGCAGGAGCCAAATTTTGCCAGAAAAAGGGTTATTCTGAGTTCGTCAAATATGCAATTAACTAATTACATTAACCTACTAAATCCATCTTTATATGTACCTTATAGCAGCTGAATCTAAACGGAGGGGCGCCCAGCAGATACGAGATACAATCATAATCAAATTTACTAACATTTAACCATTTGAGTTATATTTAATTATCTGTTCAATTAGTCATGTGTAGTTTCGATTAGTATTGCTTATTCATGAATTCATTAGGATGTAGGGAATCATAATAAACGTCAAAGGGAAGTTAGTTCATTTAGAGAAATTACTTAAGGTTAAATTTGCAAGAGAGAGACCAATACAGTTTGAAATTCAACACTCTGTTTAGAATCAAGAGGGTTACCACAAAATTTAAAGTAATTAAAGTCCTATATCATAAATCAAAAAAATTACACAACGTTTGATGGAGTTTAATTACAACCTAAATACGAAAATATTTACGTTCAAAGTCGTAAATAACGTATTTATTAGTTAAGTACATATATCTCTAAAGGTATGTAGTACAAGGGAGCTTTAAGTAGCTTTCTGTAGTTATCAGAGGAAATAAGGGTCCAATTTCATAAAGGCTTGTGTGACGTAGGGGAGGAATTTTCCATCCCTACCACACATATGCAAAGCCTTAAGAATTTAAATATCGATCAGAGCCAAGAGAAAAAGACGAAACATCACAACTGTCTTGCCGATGAACAGGAGAGTTAAATAAGTAAGAAAAAGAAGAACATTACAACTGCACAGCCGTGACAGGAGATCAGAGTTTTACAAGTTGTTTTAAAAAAAAAAAAAAAAAACTTTTATTGGTCAATCTATTGCAAAAAAAAAAAAAAAGTGGAAAAAAAAATAATAATAATAATAAGTAGGACGTTATGTTAAATGAAGTGATAATAAAAATAAAATAAAAATCAGAACAGTGCGCCGTTAAATAAACACGAAAAAAATATATAAATAAACAATACATTTAAATATAAAAAAAAGTGTTAACGAATAAACTCTACATGTTTTAAAATAATTTATAAAAGTGTCGATATAAAGTTTAAATCAAGTGACCATGAATTTGTTGATTGCTTATGAGATTATAAATATCGTAACAAAGAATGTAGGTCAGATACAAACGTAAACAGTTTAGTCAAGGCAGGCCATAAATTGACAGAATAATGGTATTGACATTCCTGAATCCAGAATGTTAATGATCGTAATGTAAACAATCTGATACGAGATACCGCGGTGTTTGTAAGCATCGAAAGATTGATAACCTAAGCATCGAAAGTGATAACAAAACATCGAAAATTTTGAAGTAGGCGACATCGGGGGTAACGCGTATCGCTATAAGAGATTGTAGAATAAACAAACTCGAAAATGATATCAACACTCGGTTACGGAAAAAATAAACAGACTTTACAGATAAAAACGGGGGAACTTACCTACATAAAGTGACCCTTTGTTTATAGTTAATGTTGTGGGTTTGTATGTGAGGATTATCACATAAAAAGTCATAACATAAAAGATAAGGAACATAAAATAAAAATAACATAAAATATTTGATTGGGGATAGTGTCGAGTTGAGAACTTTAATATCACAGACGAATGTTTTATAGGTATATACCTATTTAAGGGAACATTTGATCATTCGGACCAAAAAAAGGAGGGGATTTGACGAAATAACATCAAGATAGGTATTGCGAACTCTAAACAGATTTTGCGAAAATATCGTAGGTATTGCGGAACTTGAAGGAATGGTTGGCATTCTAAACAATAAGTAATTATTGGTTGAACGAAAATCACGGGATATTCATTAACATTAGAGTAACAATATTCATTCCGTTTTTTTTTTTTTGCAATTACCTACATTTATTTGAAATGAAGAGTGATGGTAGAGTTGATCTAATTTGGGTTACAATCATCATGCAAACAAATATAAATAATTAAAAATATTGTGTTTTATAGGGGGACAGGTTCCAAAAAAAAAATAAAAAAAAATAAAAAAAAAAAAAAAAAAAAAAAAAATTAAATAAATAATAAATATATATAGGTATATTTATAATAAATAGTTGGTATCGAGTTAAATTCATTAAAAATTTTAAACAAAAAATGGCGGAAAAGGGGAAAGTGGATGCGACGGAATTAGAAGCTAAAGAAATACCGTCGGGAGATGAATTACGGGAGATATTTAGACGTTCAAAGAGGTCTAAGTTACGAGTCGAGGATATGATAGAAGTCGTTCAGCCAGAGGGGGAGACCGACACAAAATCGGAGGAACAGGGCGAAAATAAGCGAGAGTGTGAAGAGAGACTCACACATGGTATGTTACAGGAAAAACCCGAGGAAAAGGAACAAGAAAAGTTAACGAAGTAAAAGGAAAAATAAAAAAAAATAAAATAAAAAATATAGAAAAACGAGAAAATTGAAAAAAAAAATAAATCAATAGAATAAGGAAGGCAACATAATTTACATAAGGTAATTTAGAAAATTAAAATAGAGATTATAAGGTTGTCGCTTAATAAGACAAAATATAAACATTAACCAGGCGGCACTCGGAAAATAAAGAAAATGGTTGGGAAACGTGGAACAAGTAGGCGAGCCCAGGCTTTAGTGACAGCAATCGGGGAAAATGTCACAACCGAGACTTCAACAATAAACATAGGAGATATAACTACAATAATTCAGGCAGCTTTGGCACCGCTCGTCAATAAGATGCAAGAACTCGAGAAACAATTGGAAAGCCCAGCAACAGTGGCGGTGATAGGAGAGGATAGTGCGCCGAAAAGCGTTCTCCAAGTAGTGGAAATGTTACCACAGCAGGAACGACCATCATTCTCCGGTGGAAATCAAAATCCCATTAGTTTCCTGGAAGATTTAAAAGAATACACTAGAAAGGTGAAACGAACGGATCCTTTAGTCGTCGTACGGGAAAATTTGAAAGGGGAAGCTAAATCGTGGGCAAAATTGTACAATAAACGATGGGAGACTATGTTAGATTTCGAACGAGATTTTTTAGCTACCTATTGGGGAGACATAAAGAAAAATGAAGTTCGCCGTCGTCTTGCAGAAGGGGTATATGATGCCAAGAAAAATATATCCATGCTCACTCATTTCGCAAACTATTGGGAGCTAGCGAAGGCTTTAAAGATTACTGACACACCGTTGGGCATAGTTGACGAAATTATGAGACATTATCCGAAGGAAATTCAATCGCTATGGTTTTCGGGGCAATCAGGAGATGAGATTGTCGCCGCTGAGTTTCTACGAAAACTAGATACAATGGTATGTACACCAGAAGAACGGAACATGAAGAAGAGGAGTGGGGAGGAATCCAGCAAGAAGGACAAATACCATGACCGTTACCGCGCCATAAAAAGGAGGATACACGCAATTGAAAGTGTGGGCGAAAACGCTAGTTGCAGCAAGTGCACCGAAGTTAACAGTTCACCAAAAGAAAATTCTACAATAACTACAACCGGGAAGGAGCTAGTGGTCGCAGACAACTCGGGAAACGGACGGGGGTTGATTCATTAGTCCTGATGGATACGACTCACACAGGAAGAGGGACGCCGGCACCAAGACACAGCACTGCATTGAAGATTATGCTGAAGTGGGGATGGAATCCAACGAAAGGATTGGGGAAAAGTGAACAAGGGATGACTGCCCCAGTAAAAGCTGAACGGAATGTAAGAAGACGAAAGGATGGAGCGGAAGAAACGAGAACGGAGGAGGAAATGCGTGTGGAAGGATGCGTCAATTTATTACAACAAATAACTGATGAATGGAATAAATTGGAAATGATTGAAGAAAAAGTGGGTAGGGAAGTTAGGGGGTTTAACAACATTTTTGAGGACCGAGATTATGAGGAAGTAGAAAAGGGTAGCACTTTACCGTCATTACCGGAAGCCAAAGCACATATAGATAACACGGAAGTTCATTGTTTAATAGACACCGGAAGTCAGATCACGTGTGTAGCACAAGAATTCTACGAAAATTATTTAAATGATCAAACACTTTATCCGATTATGCCTGTAACAGCTATTCAGATCAGGGTAGCCGTAGGACACAAAAGTCAGAGGATATCTAGATTGGTTTTAGTACCACTGCGATTTGAAAATGTTACGATAAATACGCCATGTTTAATAATACCCAAGTTGATCAGGCCCATTATATTAGGAATCAATTGGTTAGATGAATATGTAGCTGAATTTAAGTGTGGCGAAAATAGAAAGTTAAAAATAAAGACAGAAAATGGTAAAAAGGATATAGAGTTGGTAAATTCATCGATAACTTATAGGAAATCTAAAGGTGAGATTAGCGGTCAAAATTGCGCAAGTGGAAAATTAATTAGCATTGAAGTAAACCCCGAAAAAAATAATACGGCGTGTCTCGAGCGTAGAATAACGACATTTGTGTCCGGGCTAGATTTGAATTTAAAAGGAAAAGAAGGGTTGGAAAAGATTTTAACCAAACATAAAAATGTATTTAGAGACAGACCGGGTCTCACAACTTTATACACTCACGAAATAAAGATGACGGACGAGACGCCCTTCGTTAAGCGATCTTATCCTGTACCTTTTGCTTATAGAGATAAAGTTGACGAAAAAATTAGAGAATTGGAGTTACTCGGAATCATCAGTAGAGAGGCCACACAGTTTTCTAGTCCTCTAACATTTACTTTAAAAAAGGACGGAACAGTCAGGATTCTTTTGGATGCTAGGTTTTTAAATACTAGAATGATTGCCGAAGTAGAGAAACCACCCTTAACTTCTGAGATAATACAGCGTTTTCATGGCGTAAAATTCATCACCACGATAGATCTCAATTCAGCTTATTTTCAGATACCTATCAGTCCAGAAAGTCGCAAATATACTGGGTTTGTATACAATGGAAAATCATATGTATACAAGGTATTACCGCAGGGGTTAAAGACATCAGTTGGGAGTTTTTCAAGGGGAATTGACAAAATCCTAGGACCAGGACGGAGAGAATTCTGCGCTAATTACTTGGATGATTTAATAATATATACGTGTGGGAGCCAAGAAGATCATTTTGAACATGTAGGCGCGGTACTTGAGAGGTTAGAGGCAGCAAACATGACTTGTAAACTCGAAAAATGTCAATTTTTATTCACCGAAGTGCGTATGTTAGGACACATTATAACGCCTTTGGGAGTTCAGATGGATCCGGAAAAAATAGACGCGATTAAAAATTTTCCGGTACCCAAGAAAATCAAACAAGTTAGAGCTTTCCTTGGACTTTGCAATTATTACCGTAGATTCGCGAATAAATATGGGGAATCAACACGAGTTTTATGTGATTTACTTCAGAAAAATAGAACTTGGAGGTGGGGTGACTCAGAACAGCGTGCATTCGAGAAGGTGAAAACATTATTTTTAGAGACAGTTATTTTACACCATCATGATCCAAATAGTACATACTACCTACAGACAGACAGTTCGGGATTCGCAATAGGGGGGGAGCTATACCAGCTAGATGCCGAAGGAAATCACCACGTTATTGGATTTATTAGCAAAGCTTTAAGGGGACCGGAGTTGAAATGGACCACATCAGAACAAGAGTTGTGGGCGATAATATATGCTTTACATAAGTTTGAGACATATTTAAGAGGGGTACATTTGATAATTAGAACAGATCATCAAGCACTGACGTTTTTGAAGAGCTGGAAGATGTACAGTGGTCGCCTGACTCGGTGGATTTTGTATTTAAATCAATTTAACTTCACTCTAGAGTACGTTAAAGGAAAAGAAAATATAGGACCTGACATTTTATCTCGTTACTCTTGTGATGCGGAAAACGTTCAGGAGGAGAAAAACACATGTCCAGAAATAGCAGCTTTTGCGGTTAAAGGTAGACAACAAATTCGAAAACACTTAGAAAATATAACGGAGCTACAGAAGCAGGACACATTTTTGGGAGAAATTTTCGGGTATTTGCGCAAGGGAAAATTCGGACCACCAACAAAAAGAGTAAATAAGTATTTAAAAAATTACAAAAAAATAGGTAAGACTTTGTATTACACCACAGGACTAAACAAAACGGTGTAAGCAGTACCCCAGGAGTTGACTGAAGAGCTAATAAAAATGATACATTTAGAAATTGGGCATGGGGGAATTTTTAAAACAGGATCAGCTATGGGAGACAGGTATTACTGGCCGGGTATGAATCAAGATATAAAGCGCATAGTAAGAGAATGTCACCTTTGTCAGCTGGCGAAGCGCGAAATTCGACCAACTGTAGGGCCGAGTAAATCAATTATGACCAAAGAAGTAGGACAATTGGCTATGGCAGATCTATACGGACCATTACCGAGAGGAGTGGGAGGCGTGAAATACATATTTGTGATCCAAGATTCCTTCAGCAGATTTGTAAAATTATATAAATTAAGGATAGCAAGTACTAAGACCGTGTTAAATTGTGTAGAGGATTTAATAAAACCATACAAATAGATGCTTTGTTAACTGACAACGGATCTC
Source organism: Limnephilus rhombicus (assembly GCA_929108145.2). Classification (NCBI taxonomy): domain Eukaryota; kingdom Metazoa; phylum Arthropoda; class Insecta; order Trichoptera; family Limnephilidae; genus Limnephilus; species Limnephilus rhombicus. The sequence goes on from OV815278.1 coordinate 42,336,029, forward strand.
AATTTACATCAAAAAAATGGGAAAGCCACATGAATAGGATGGGCATAAGAATCGTACATACTTCAGTGCGAAATCCTGGACCGAATATAACTGAGCGCGTAAATAAAGAACTAGGAAGAATTTTTCGTATTTACTGTCACGAGAAACATACAAAATGGGCAGCTTTTCTTAAAGAAATAGAGCAGACCTACAATAACTCAATACATTGTTCAACAGGATTTTCACCAAATGAAATAGCTTTCGGGAAATCGCCAACTTATAGTTTAGACAAGTATACTCAAGGGTGTGGAAAACCTACGAAAACAATAGATGAAATTAGGTTAACAGCTCAAAAGAATTTGGAGAAAAGCGCTACAAATCGACAAAAATATTATAATCTCAATAAAAGACTAGTTACCTATGAAATCGGAACCATGGTCAAGTTGAAAAAGATTACACAATCAAGTTTTTTGCGCAAACAAATCAAGAAATTCGGTTTAATTTACGAAGGACCGTACGTCATCGGTTCAGTAGTTTACAGTAACACATATACCCTAATTGATCCGGTAACTCGGGAGATAAAAGGAGATTATAGCGCTTTACATTTAGCGAGATATTACACAAGTAATAAGAAACAAAAATCAGGTTTACAGTTAGTGGAAATCAACGGATAGAGTGCGAAGTTTACAAATATTTGTAAATGTTAATAAATAAATAAACGATTGAGAAATACAAATAAAATTATGTTAGGGTACATTATAATTGGGGAGGGGGAAGAAAGAAAATTACTAAAATATTAGATTATCAGATTGCTTGCGAGGGGCGGATCGTCGTTAAGTCTTTGAGGGTGAGTGGACAAGTTCTTAATAAGCGACAATCACATTCAATTATTGAAATAGAGTAAGGCAAATAAATTCGTTAATTTTGATTTTCTAGTTGAAAAATTATTGACTTTTTTTTATGTGTTAGTGAGAGAAAAAAAAATGTTATATAAGTAAGAACACTCAAAAGGAGAGAATTAGAGATATTATATGGCACACAAAAGGGACATTTTGAAAAATAAACAATGCTTAGGGATTTTTTTTTGAAATATTGAAATAAGAAAGTTTATCTATAGATATAGGGTAGACATTAAGTATAGAGATAAAAAGGTAACATTTGAATTAAGGTATAAATATTTTAGATTTCGAAAAAAAAAAAAAAAAAAAAAAAAAGGGAAAAAAAGGAACGCTGAACCAATTTGAGGATAATAAAGAACATTTATAAAAATTTAAATATTAGAGTGGGCAACACTTAGGCTAGAACAACTTTGGATGAATTAAGAAATTACAATTAGAAATTAAGAATTATAAAATAAAGTTTAAATAAATAAAGAAAAAAAAAATGCTGGAAAATTTATATGAAACATGTATACCACTGATTGTCGGATTGGGTGAGGTCGTGCGAAAACCCACATTTCACAAAAAATATTCATACTTACAAAACAAAAAAACAATTAATTGCACACCAAGAGACCACCCGCTTTTCAGTTGTTCGAAAGGCCGCGAGATTGTAAACAATCTTTACTTAAATCATTGTAAGGGAGGTCTTAGTCCAATTTGGTTGGGGACCACCAAAACACGTGAGTCGAGGGGCGTATTCCAGCAAAAAGAAATTAATTTTGAATCTATCAAAATTAAAGAAAATTTCATAAAGTAAAATCTACGCGAAAAGAAAATAAAGAATACAATGAGGTTCAAATTCAAGATTGTTAACAATCCGAGCAAAAGAGAAGAGGGAGATAGGAAGTAATAGGATGCGGAGAAGAGATAGGGGATAACAAAATGAGGAGGGGGAGATAGGAAGTAATAGGATACGGAAAAAAGATAGGGGATAACAAAATGAGGAGGGGGAGATAGGAAGTAATAGGATACGGAAAAAAGATAGGGGATAACAAAATGAGGAGGGGAAGATAGCTAGTCTAAATTTGAACACAATTTCGGTGTCTAACGAAAAAAAAAAAAAAAAAAAAAAAAAAAAAAAAAAAAAAAAAAAAAAAAAAGAAGAGGACATTAAAATAAAATACAACGTTAGCCACAGCAAATTGAGTTCAGAGGAGGGAACTGTGATGAATTGCATTGATCAACAGTGAAAATTAGAAAATATCGTAGCTTCCCACTTTAATTAAAAAAGAAAATATCAATTACTTATAAAACGGACACGTCTACGACATCTATCGGATTAGAGTAAAGTGAATTCATATTTACGGTAGGGATCTATAATTAGACAAAGTGCGACGAGTATTGATAAAAAAATCACAGATGGTATCAACAAATAATCAGAGACAGGGACTCCCCAATATACTTTAGGCCGTGATATATTGACAGCCAATTGAATTGCAGCAAAAGCGATTAAAAACCAAATTCAGCCTATCAACAAGAAGAGGGCCGAGCCCATTTTTAGAACAAAGGAACGACCTTTGGACTTGGCAATTAGGAATGTAATTAATGAGTTTGACGTTCCCACCGAACCGAGAGGTGAATAAACTCCATGGGAAAAAATAATCTGTTCAGGGACAAAAGTACGGTGACCCCAAGAAATGTTATGATTAACCGGTACATTCCAGGGATCAAAAACCCTAGTTCTCGAACGCATTAAAGCATATCAGGTGCGGAAAAAAGGATACACGTAAACAACGATGGAAAAGTTTAAGTGAAAAATTGCATAGCAAGTGACGAAAACGTGTTGTAAGGTGTTAGGGAGATTTCCATCTATAATACGATTGTTTGTGACGACCGGAGATGATCGATTCGAGGGAAAACGTGCTAAAGGAAATGGAAATGTTGAAAAAACAATGGAAAATTATTGTTATCAATTCTAGACGGAGCTAGAATATTACGATGAAAGATTTAGGGAGGAAACGTCAAAAAAAAATGAGAGTTTTAAAGGATAGGCGAGGGTACATTTCAGAGGTCTAGAGCAGTAACAAGTGTTAGAGAAGAAAATAGAGTGCAGTACGGAGGGGAGTGGAAAATGCTGAAAACATTGCGATAGAAAAACTCAGGAAAAGGAGTCATTTTACGTAATTAAAATGGAGTTTATAGAGTAACATAGTACGCGATTGCAGATAAAAATGAGGCATTACAATGGTTGTCGATTTCAGATGTATTTTGTTGTGATAAACAAGGAATATTCGAACATGAAAATTGTTTAGATAAGGACGATTAGTCGTTAAAAAGGTAATAAAAATTATCATGGGTCTTATGAAATATTTACATTAAAGAATTCTCATAAAAGTTAACGACACTGAAATAAAAAAGGATTTATTGCCAGGTGGGTACAGGAATTAATGTATACAACTGTCAAGGCATATGGTTTATGGGATTTTGCGTAAGAATGAGACAAAATTTGGGGGGCGATCTCTATGAAGCAATAAAAATGACAGGAATTTAAGGGCCGAAGTGGGGGTATCTCCTATAAAGATGTTAAAAATGATATATTTATTAATAACAAATAGAAAATGAAATTTTCCAAGAGGCAGCAAACATCAAAAAACGATATGGTTATATCAGGGAAGTACAGGGAAGCGAGGGGAGAGAAGATACGACAGAGAAAAACAAAGGAAATCTTAGATTAACAGTGAATAAAATAAATACGGCTTGAAATATAAAAATCTATAGAGATATGAACAATAACGTAAGAATAAATAAGGAAATTCATGGAAAGAGTGTCGTGAATAAAAGAAAATTCGAGAAAAAAATGGAAAATTCAAATATACGACGTAAATAGAGAAAATTCGGTTTTAAATGGAAAGGTTCATATAGAATACAGAAAAACTCGAGGAAAAATAATAAAATAAAAATGAACAATTTGCGAGAAAGACTTCGACGTGAAGATATCTCTGATAGGCGAATTTGGGGACAGATTTGGAACATATGGTAGATGCCGTACGCACGGACATGTTACGAAATAGATGAAAATAGAACTTTAAAATTATTAAATTCAAGCTAATTTTGTATGAACACCAGGACAAAGGAAGTTGGGCCATTAAACATGGATCTTACTAAATCCGGATCTTGTAAGTATGGAAGTACGAGACAGAATTTAAAGTATCAAACGCGAAAGGTACTAAGGGACCGCATTCGACAATAATGGAGAGGTTTCAAGAAATTACGAGTTGATAGTAATTAGATTGGTTTATTACAGGAGATTCAGATACGACCTTTTGGACCTGAGAGGGGTATAAAAGTCTAGACAAATGCCAGTTGAGGACAGTCTACGGTCGTGGTCGAAAAAGTTGTAAGTTCGCGGAACGTGACGAAACGGTGGGTGATTTAAAGTTGAAAAATTCTAAGTGATAATTATTTTGATACTTAGAAAAATTTCACATTCTAGTCAGTGATCTACAAAAAAAAAAAAAAATACTTTGCAGTTAGAATCAGTGAAAATAAAAATTAAAGCCAACGCATTAATTACTTGTGAAAAATAAAAGTGCTCGTGATAAATACAATTTGTTTTAGTGGAAAATTCGGATTTTATAATCACTTAATATCGTGTTTTTAAACTTAGAAATTTCGCGTTTAATATTAGTGCAATAAATAACTGAAGTGATGTGATAATTTAGCGTGAAGAAGTTATAATTAAATACGTGTGTTCAATCTAAGTGAAAGTGTTCTAACAAATAATAAATATTTAAATTAATTATCTTAAATAATAATAATAAAACAAAATAATATTTTATTAATACATAAAAGTTCGGAGGGATAAAAATTTAATTTAACAACAATTTACCATCTCTAAATTAATCGTGAAGTAACTATCATTTAAAGTGTTATCTAACCAACGAGTTTTGAGATAAAATACAGTTTAGAGCGATAGAGTTCATACATCATTTTAATTAATTAGATTAAATGAAAAAAAAAAAAAATTGAAGTCAAAAAGATTTAATTAAATTTAGGAAAATAAAAAATTAATTTAGGAAAATTGCAAGAAGGTTACCGTGTATTTCCCGGTCGGAAAACCTTGGTAGGGGTAAGTCTTTTCCGTTATAAAATTTTACAGATTCCAAGGAGAAAGCGGAATGCAGCAAACATTGGTATTTGGATTAGTTATTTGACCAAGATATTACTCTCTTAATATGTGATATGTAACTATATTAAAATATTATAAGTATAATAAGTATATTTTATATATTTATATATGTATGTATATAAACATATATATATGTAATTTTTGTTCCCAAGAAAAATTTTAATCAAAAAAGAAAAACACTTATATAAAAAGAGGAAAAGGGTATCGATTCCTACCTCTGAATTCATCAATAACTATTAAAAGTAGTTATGTGTGATAAATTTACAAATAAATATTTTATATTAAATTTTATGTATGTATTAATATAATTTCAGAAAATCCAGAGCATTTGAAATAAGTTATGATATTAGAAATTATTTCAATCATAATATAATTATACATATCAATATTATAAATTATTCATTGAGACAAAGTATATATAAATGAATAAATATGTATACGTAATCGGGTATCAGACTAGACAATTGCGCTAAGTACATCATTATCAAACAAAGAAAATTTTAGAGTCATCTCACACGTCTCCGGAATGTCTAAAGTAAACATACCTCATACGCTTGAATCTAGGTCACGAGGCCGTCGAGAATGTTTACAAAGCTCAAATTGTTTACAAAATAAGTCGGTCACTGGGACACTAGTTCGAATACAGTAAAAAGAAAAAAAAAAAATGACCTTGACTAGTGGATATCGTACTTAGGTATTAACTTCTAGGAACGGGATAAAATTATTATATTGCGCAATTATTAGAGAAAAAAAAAGGAATTAAACACTATCTTTAATTTGAACGTAAAGAGGTATCTACAGACCTAAGCAATTGAAAATTAACAGATTTATTATAGCAGTTCAAAAGGGTGTATTGAAGATTTACATGAAACAGTTGATAAATCACGGGATAGTTCAAAAAGGTGTGTTGAAGATTTACGTGAAACAGTTGATAAATCACGGGATAGTTCAAAAAGGTGTATTGAAGACTTACATGAAACAGTTGATAAATCACGGGATAGTTCAAAAAGGTGTATTGAAGACTTACATGAAACAGTTGAAAAATCACGGGATAGCTTAATAAGGGGTAATGAGGATTTACATGATTCAATTGAGAATCACGGGATAGCAAGAATTTATCAAAAGTTGAACATTGGAGGGGAGGGAAAGAAAAAAAAAATACAGTTCAACCAACAGAAGGCAGTGGTCGCTTCTATAACAAGGACCATTAATCAAACCATAGAGATGGCGGATCTCTCAAACAAAACCGTCAACAAAACCAAACAAAAGCTTGGAGTTATGGCGAATCTCCAGAACACATCGCCAGATAAGATCTTAATGTACTAGTATGTATTTATATCACCCACTCTTCGTACGTATGTATTCGGTATCAATCTGAAAATTTCGCAGAATTTGATGGGCAAGATCCGAGCTCGGGATGCGATGCAAGTAGTTTCGTATTGCGAGTTATAAACCTTCCCAAAACGTATGTTTACATATATATCTTTTTATGTACTGTTCATTGAATGAAACGAACTCACTTACAATTAGTGCTTTAGGCCTGTCGGGTCACTCTCGTCTCATTTCTTGAACGTGGAGGGAGGATTCACGACCCGTAACTCCACACAAACCCGTGAGTATATGATTGCATATAGGACGAAACCGGTTCGCCCTAAGTAAATAGTAAACTTTGGAGGAGTAGGAATTTGGGGGTATCTGGGCTCGGGGGAAGACCTGAAGGCAGCGCATGATGGCGAAGGAAGGTTCATTTGGGACGCGATAACTTAGGTATCAATCAATTGAACCGTGCCAAAAGACTGTGCGAATTTTGGGTTGACTCCTGATCACCCTGCTTACTTGATGGAGGCAGGAGCCAAATTTTGCCAGAAAAAGGGTTATTCTGAGTTCGTCAAATATGCAATTAACTAATTACATTAACCTACTAAATCCATCTTTATATGTACCTTATAGCAGCTGAATCTAAACGGAGGGGCGCCCAGCAGATACGAGATACAATCATAATCAAATTTACTAACATTTAACCATTTGAGTTATATTTAATTATCTGTTCAATTAGTCATGTGTAGTTTCGATTAGTATTGCTTATTCATGAATTCATTAGGATGTAGGGAATCATAATAAACGTCAAAGGGAAGTTAGTTCATTTAGAGAAATTACTTAAGGTTAAATTTGCAAGAGAGAGACCAATACAGTTTGAAATTCAACACTCTGTTTAGAATCAAGAGGGTTACCACAAAATTTAAAGTAATTAAAGTCCTATATCATAAATCAAAAAAATTACACAACGTTTGATGGAGTTTAATTACAACCTAAATACGAAAATATTTACGTTCAAAGTCGTAAATAACGTATTTATTAGTTAAGTACATATATCTCTAAAGGTATGTAGTACAAGGGAGCTTTAAGTAGCTTTCTGTAGTTATCAGAGGAAATAAGGGTCCAATTTCATAAAGGCTTGTGTGACGTAGGGGAGGAATTTTCCATCCCTACCACACATATGCAAAGCCTTAAGAATTTAAATATCGATCAGAGCCAAGAGAAAAAGACGAAACATCACAACTGTCTTGCCGATGAACAGGAGAGTTAAATAAGTAAGAAAAAGAAGAACATTACAAGTACCAGAGGTGCCAATATCTTTTTCTGATTTTTCTGTCTCCAGATTTTCGATTGAGTTTCGCTAATATTATCTTCATTTAATTAAATATTTAAAAAAGTCACCGGTGACCAAAATTTTATAAAAAACGTTTACTCCAAATGATGTCAGAAATTGCAGGTTAAAGAAAGTCAAGTTATTTCCTTTACATCCTTTATAATTTACTAGTTAAAATGTCAACAAATTTCATAAAAACGTAAACTATTTATTTTGTGTATTGCAAACAAATGTCAAAGCGTACATATTTGTCATAACTTCACTATTGCGAAATTTTTTTTACTGTTAAGGTATTTTATTTATTGTTAAGGTATTTTGTTTACTGTCAATATCAGCGTCCTTGAGCTGATTTTTCACAAAACGGCGCTATATAAATCATCCAAGTATTTTTTATTATTATTCATACAGTTTCAGCTTCTTTCAATAGATGTTGATAGGTTAGTTTGTAATACGAAGTTCAGCTATATCTCAACAGAAGGCAACTGAGTTGAATATCAGAAGAGTACCATCTATCGCCGTTCGTGTCTTATTTATGAATCGTTACGATGATGGCCGAGGGATTCAGGGCTCCCTCCGTCCGCCCGCTGGAGCAACAGAACGACGTAAAGACTAAGGACGTCTGGCCAGTTTAGTATGATAGAAGTATAGTAATCATTCGAACCATTAACTTATTTGAAATTCCCAACACATCTGTAGTTGTCAAACAGACGTTATAACATTAAAACAAATCTTTTAAGTTTGTTATTGATAGAATATAATTCATAGTTTTATCCAGAAAAAGCTAAGTTCAAAGCATTCATCAATTTCACACAAGCACAGAATTTATTTTATTTTTTGAAGTGAAACTTCTTTAGCCCCGTTAGTGATTTAAAATTCGGATGAAACGGAAATACGTCACTGAAATTTATTATAGACGGGTCCTCGGTTCTAATATAATACGGTAAAATCGCGCGTCCTAAATCCTACGAAACCCAAAAAATAAACGTTTTTATTTTTGTGAAATCAAAATCCAATCTTCAAACCATTTAAAAATAAACAGGCAAATAAAACAAAGCGACATCTAGCGACTTTCTAGTTTCACTTCTGCCGCGTGCGAATTACATACCCTCTGATTTTTTTTTACTTCATCCAAATTAAGGAATCCATGTTTCGAACAGATATCTCAGAATAAATATTTAACCATTACTAATTTTACCATTACTAATTTTATTTTGGTTAATTTCTGACAAAAAAATTCACAGCATATATGTATATTATGTACTTACTGTAATACTAGCATCCATTTGTGATGACGGAGTGAGACTTAACAAATGAATACCAGAATTGAGATTATTAATGCTCGTCATAATAGATTGTTCGATAGACTCGTTACAACACAATACAGTTACATCAGCGCAATGTGCCCATGTAGAACATAGATGTATTACTGGTCTAAACTGTGGTATTGTTTGGAGAACAATAGATCTACTGGGGCGGCTCAGTTCTCAGTACCTCTCCAGTTACAACTTGCATGGCTAAATTCCATGGAATACTTTGCCCATAATGTTCAATACTACAGTGGGTAAAGGCAGTCGGAGAGACCGGTGACGGTTGAAACAATTTTGTATTTACAGATAGTTTATACTAGATCAATAATTATTGACGACCTCCGTAGTCCAGTGGGTAAGACTCTTGACTCACAATCCGGAGGTCGCGGGTTCGAACCCGGCATGCGCAAATAAATTTTATTTGATTAATTTGTGTTATTTCACAATTAATTCATTTAAAATAATATATAGTATATTTGCGGCATGTTACAGAGTAGAAGATACTATCAGTATCGCCCTGGTGTAAGACCACAATTCAGAATTGAAACGTTGCTTGAAAATGGCTTTAGCTGTGTTTGGTGACCAGATCTGAATAGCCAGGTACTTCCCAACCTTCCCATTCCCCACCTCCTTCCCCTCCCCACTAGCTTCAGCCTCACAACATACCCCAATTGGGGATGCCATAGTCTCACTGGCTCCAGACGGGAGCATTTGAGATTCTTGTGCGGTATTCACCGTAAAAAAAAAAAATTATCTACCAAGTTCCTAAATAAAATTAATTTAGTGGCGACAACTCGTAAAGGTAAGCTACAATAACCACGTGTAGAAGATAGTAGATATTTTCACAATAATGTCCTCTGCGTGCGAACTCTATCTAAATTTCCTTAAATGGACAATATACAGAGTTAATTTCAAGCGACCTCCCAGGTAAGTATGGTCCTGTTTTCATTAAATTTTAGGCAGCATCGCGTTCATTGGTCAAAATATTGTACACATATTTCCGTATCGGTGATCAATGAACCGATTTATGCAATTTTTAGCCATAAGTTGTTTATAATTGTTTGCCTAGCTTGTAGTTTTTTAGATTTTAGAAATGTATTATAAGTTTGTACAGCGCCCTTGAGGTGATTTTTCACAAAAACGGCGCTATATAAATCATCCAAATATTATTATTATTATAGGACAGCGTGCTTTAATTGACCCAATGGAATGGCGTGATCAATTGAAATAGTATATGGGGCCAATTGAAACGCTTAAAATTTAATTGTAATCATGGTTAAATATTTTCATTATTACAACAGTGCAGGGGTGCCCGGGTTCGTGGAGTGAGGTTTGTTCGGGTCTTGGCGGCGGCCTTGGTGGCAAGCCGGATCGGGAGAGACTAGTCGAGGGAAGCCATTTAACTTCTCCAGCAGGTTTGTCTCGGAACATCACCTTGCACCGCAGTAGGAGGGATGGAATCATTCATCCGTCACTCCTGGACACACTGACCCCAATATTCCTATCCACCCCTCATACAACCAATTTGGGAGGCGGGAATGGGTACCGCCGCCCCAAGAACCTTTATTGGATAACCAATATCTCTGCCATAGGTCAGCCCAAGTGTTTCGCTACGTTTGGTGATTTAGCAGGGTGAGGTTTGTCTGGGTCCTGGAGGCAGATGACCGGGTTACACTGAACCACAAATTCCTACCCAACCCTCAAACCCTTTTCCTATCCATAACTCTCCTCTCCTTCCTTTCCTTAAAAAAAACCCCTCCACACAGCATCCTCAAAGATGCCATAGGCCCTGAGGGAAATTATTTACCTCATGGCCTCCTGTGTGGAGCTCATGAAAAAAAAAACCTTTTTCCTTCCCAGAACATACTCTCCTTCCTTTCCTAAAAATACTCACACTCAAATATTCACACAGCATCCCTAAAGTTGACACAGGCCCGGAGAGAAATTATTTTCCTACGGGCTTCCTGTGGGGGGCTCTTGTAAAAGAAGTGCCCAATGAGACTGTGAATAGCCATTAAAGATAAATAACATAGATGTTTTTTAAACCGTAAACATAAATTCTCATACTTGGGCCCTAAATTGCTTAATCTTATACCCGATGCATGGAAATCAAAAAGTGCTAGCATTCTGCGTTATCTAGTACCTAATCGATTGGTTTCTGGTCGTGGGGAGATTATTAGTATTATATTTGGATTGCATTAATATTATGTTTACACCAATGTAATTTCCAAAAACGCTTAAATTTTTCTTTGCATTTAGCGTTTCTCTACTTTCGTTTTATTTACTTCCTTTTCTTTATCTATTTTTTTTATTCTCTAGTTCATTGATATCGAAACTAAAATTTCATGGAATGGTTGAAAAGCATACACTTTATAATTTTTTTGGTTTCTTTTTTAATTTTATTTTTATTTCTCTTCTCTACGTTTATATTATTTAAAGAATACATATTTTTACATTCATAAGCAACTTCTTGTAGATACCAACAAAACTTTAATATATTATCCACCAAGTGTAATATCTAAGTAAAAGTCAATATAATAGACAAAACAGTATTTCATGTAATAAATCTGCTCATTCTGACTGTCCTAAAACGGGTGTCCTAGTTGGACAGCCAAAGAGCATTGTAATATAAAATATGTATCTAATGTTTAAAAAAAAAGTCTAACTATTTCATATACATTATTTTATTATTGTGATCTTAGTTTCACTTACTATGAGAATTGGGTATAACAACGTGCTATTACGACGTTACTCTGGATCAGAACACAATGGAAATAAAAATAAGTTTTTAAATCTCATACAACAGTGCTTTTTTCAATCATAATACTGTTTCAATAAAAACAATGTTGAATTTGTTTTTGTTGTATTTGCCGTGACCTGGGAGAGCTTCTCTGTGTAAAATCCAAAAATTAAAATACTATACAATGTACAACATTGGTAGAAAAAAATGGCATAAAAATAGTTTCGTATGTGATTTGTGACATGTTATACTATTATATAATGTCATATCTCGGAAGTTATGACGTTCTCATCACTATAAATTACAGGCTATTGAAAAATGTTTGTAATTTTGATAAATACTTCTATTTTTTTACAGAAATAATGAATATTCCACTTATTTGCTGTTAGGCGACCTCCGTAGTCCAGTGGGTAAGACTCTTGACTCATGATCCGGAGGTCGCGGGTTCGAACCCGGCATGCGCAAATAAATTTTATTTGATTAATTTGTGTTATTTCACAATTAATTCATTTAAAATAATATATAGCATATTTGCGGCATGTTCCAGAGTGGAAGATACTATTAGTATCGCCCTGGTGTAAGACCACCATTCAGAATTGAAACATTGCTTGAAAATGGCTTTAGCCGTGTTTGGTGACCAGATCTGAATAGCCAGGTACTTCCCAACCTTCCTCTTCCCCACCTCCTTCCCCTCACCTATACCTTCAGCCTCACAACATACCCCAATTGGGGATGCCATAGTCTCACTGGCTCCAGACGGGAGCAGTTGAGATTCTTGTGCGGTATTTACTGTAAAAAAAAAAAGGCATGCTGTTAATTTTTCAGGTATCCCGAAAAATTATATCTTTGTTTTAGTAACATCGCTTTAAAGCGCCCGCTTTCCTATTTTCTTCGCCAAAGCAATTATAATTTAACTCCATCACAGGTTTGCCTGCCGTAGTAACTGTTAACTATCAGTAAGATACTGTTAAACCAAATCCAATCTCCTGTACTTGACGATATTGGACACTTACTTCAATTTCAAATGTGGGCTACTAACTTTGGCAATGTGAAGTAATGAGAAGTCATTTTCTCCGGTGGCCTTCTGCTTCTCAACAAAACTCTGTTGAGTGGTCCATGATATGGAAGTATGGAGAAATTATAATAATGATTGGATCTTTTTTCTAGGGCTGGTTTTGCGAGAAAACTACCCGAACCACTCTATAAGTCTTGTAGAGCGTTAGGCTGTCATTCAGCACTCTAGAGACAGCCAGTTTCAATTTTGTAACATCGTAGTTGCGGCGTTTACGTCCCTGCATTCGACTTATATTATTCGCTACTCCTTCATTCCTGTAAGGAGCAATAAGATATTCAAAAACTTCTGAATGATAAATGCATTTTCGTTATGACTTTGAAATTTTCTCTCAACGTGGCTAAAGCTTCAAATGGCGGGAACGGCTGAAACTCAGGGATGATTGAAACATTGCAAGTCTTTTACATAGACATTAACGCGTCGCAAATGCAATTCTAATATTCTGAAATCAATAAATCAAATTATAGAAAAAACTAAAATGTCGTAAGTTCTTGCTTTTACTTATTTTTGAGGGTGATGTTCAATGTGGTTTTTTTTTTTTTTTACATTAACTCCACACAGGAGGCCCTGAGGAAATTCCCTCAGGGCCTATGTCATCTGGGATGCTGTGTGGAGGGTCTTTTTGAGGAGAGGAAGGAATGAACATTGGTCTTGAAGAGACCCATGTTGTAGGAAGGAGGAAACACAGAGGCCGGCAAATCATTCCACAGCCGAGCTGTTGAACACAAGAACGAGTCGAAGAAACGACCCGTTCTCATGTGACAAATGTCAACTGTGTACAAATGTTGGGCACGCGTTTGGCGTGTTTCCCGACTATGCACCGGTGCCGAAGGGATCAATGATGCTAGTTCCTCGGAGCATCTTCCATTGTAATACCGGTAGAACAAGGATTGCATTCCCACCCGACGCCTTTGCTCTAAAGATTGCAATCCGTCTGTTAAGATGGGAGAATCTATCAAACGGACCGCCCGTTTCTGCACAGAGTCGAGGGTATTTTTAAGGTATTTTGGAGCTCCAGACCAGAGGTGGCTGCCAAATTCAACCGTGGGGCGCACTTGCAATTTGTACAGGGTTAGCAGTTGTGTACTATTAAAGTATCTGCGGGCCCTGTACAGTACGCCCAGTTTTTGGGAGGCTAACTTTACTCTGGCTTCGATGGAGCCCCCATACCTGAGCTGGTCACTTAGGGTTACACCAAGCATATCAATGGAGGGCCTGTTCGGAAGATTACTTCCGTTGAAAGAGACTAGATTTTCATTGCGATCCCTTTTAAATTCAACGAGATTATTTTTACTCAAAGAGAAAACACTCTCGAGGTAACCGTCCATTCTTTGCTTCAAAGCCTTACGAGCTGTTGGAGTTTGTGAGCCCTTTGGGGGCTTGTCCAACAAAAAGCTATCATGAACTGTACTGTTATCCGCGTAGCAGTGAATTGGTGCACATGACAAAAGGTCGTTGATGTGCAACAAAAACAGAGTTGGAGACAGAACCGATCCCTGCGGGACGCCAGCATTAATCGAGTGAGAGGAAGAGGTGAAACAGTAACAGTAGATTGGATGAAGCCATCCATCGCGGATGTGATGACCTCACCAATATCCTGGGCACATCTTGAGGGATCCGAAGTCCGAAAAAAGACAGCTGACTACGGGAAAGCATTAAAATGTGCCCGCAGACCGAACCAATCTGCTGACCTATAGTGCCACACTTTTCTCTTCAGCCTCTCGTTTGGTGGTCTGAAGTTTACAGGGATTGATGTCGTCACCAGGCAGTGGTCGGACGATCCTAAAGGCGCTGTGACTTCAATACTGTAACCGTGTGGAACAGTAGTTAAAAATAGGTCTAACAGATTGGAACGGTGAGTCTGGACATCAGGAACCCTTGTAGGCTCCTGAACCATTTGCTCCAATCCATAGCAAAGGGCAAAGGATTCCGCTTGGCGTCCAGCCGAGTCTGTTGATCATTAGAACTTTAACCAAGGTTCGTTATGAACATTGAAGTCCCCCAGGACCACAAACTCTGCCATAGGGTAGCGGGGCAAGAGGTCATCAATAGTGTCGCTTAAATGTTTGAAGAGCTCGGACGTGTCTGATTCGCTAAGGTTCGGTGAGCGGTATAAACACGCGTAGAATCTTACCGTACTGGCAAGATTGACGCGTACCCACATTACGTCGAATCTGGAGTTTTCCAGATTCAACAGTCGCACACAGTTGACGTCAGCTCGACTATAGAGACAGACACCTCCTAAATGTACGACTGTGTTGCTAGAACGTTACTGAAGACTCGAGAACTACTCCCAAACTATCTGACGAGTGTTGTGTGTCGAGTCACACTAGTTATCGAGAACATTGAGATGATTCAATTCAATTCATTCAATGAATCAATTCAATCATTCAATCAACCTGGCCCAGTCTACCCTGGTTTAGTTTGTAATATGTTTATTTTTAAATTTAAGCGAGTAGTAAATAATTATCATAGGGAAACAAATATGGGAGGCGAACTAATATTTAATGGATGACCAACACCCCTGCCATAGGTCACCTCAAGTGGTTTGCTACATTTGGTGACTTAACAGGGGTACCAGGGTTCATGGGGTGAGGTTTGTCCAGGTCTTGGCGGCCAATGGGTCTGCCCACTTGCCGTGTGGTGGGCAGGATCGGGAGAGACTGGTTGATGGAGGCTTTTTATCCTCTCCAGCCGGAATACCCAGTTTCCTACCCATATCTCATACCTATTTCCTTCCGAGAGCTTTTTCCCTTCCTTTCCTTAAAAAAACCCTCCACACAGCATCCCCTAAGATGACATAGGCCTTGGGAGAAATTGTTTTCCTCACGCCCTCCTGTATGGAGCTAATGTTAAAATAATAGGTTTCTGTTAATTATGGTGCCTGGAAAACGGTACTTTCAAATACTGTGAATACCGTTAAAAATGTTTGAAAGATTTTAAGTTAATTTTTCTGATTCTGATCTTTGCGCTAACATATGTAATTTTAATTTTTTCTAAATAATAATTATTGATTTAAATTAAACGATTTAAGACCTCATTTTCCGAAACGGTCCTAACTGGCTACAACGTAATTATGACGTAGAAAACGCCGAAGGCTGGTAAGACGTGTTACGTATTACATGTTTATGACACGTTGGTCGCCAGTGTTAGGTATTATAGTTACGTATTACATGTTTATGCCAGTGATACAGGGGGTTCTGAGTATGCGAACTTCGTCTCGGGGTGGGGGTACGGTCTCTCTACAGGCAATATCCAGTGAAACAAGTAGTTGGTATAGACAGGTTTATTGACAATAAGCAAGGTAATGCAAGACAATAGCTCAGTTTAAGTCCTGACTGGCGGGTGCCAAGGAAGAGGTGATTTGGGCTGAGAATCTAAATGGCTCACGAATAACTAGAGGGGGGGGGTATTATGAAGGCTCACGTGTGAACAGCGGCAAAGCAGCGGGCGGCACGGGCAGGAGTCGGGCCATTGCACTGAGCTGGTGCGAAGCAGGAGCGTCAGGGGTTTCCTGTAGTTCAGCAATCCGGGCCGACGCTCACATTGTTACGAGCGGGAACTACCGTCGCTCAACACGTCTCGGTCGGGGAGAACCGCTCGCTCCGGGTGCCTGCGTTGAACTGCTCGCTTGTTTTCTCTTTCCCTTGCGTCTCCCCGTAGAGGGAGACGGCTAACCCCATATATGGGCAATGCCTCTCCTATTGGTCCGGAGGGAACGGGTGATGATTTGCATGACGTTGACGCGTGCAAATGTCCTAAATACATGACCTTATATGGTATTAAAAATGTTTAGGGCCTGTTCATTGGCTGCAAGACACGCGTGATAGGCTTCCTGACACGATCTGGCTTCGTGATGTTCGCACGATAGATAGGTATATGGGCAACCCATAACAGACGGCTGGCACCAAAGTTGCCCGGCGTTACGTCAACGCTGACAAATTCACGAAAACATATCGTTTTGGCGTCAAATTGAATATGTAAATTTTTAAATTGTCGTAGAAAATTTATTTTTCAATTCAAAATAAAATACAATAAAAATACTCTCTCACTATCATACCATATCAGATGACAGAGGAGAAAACGCCAGAATAATACATCCTGCGATTTTAGTAGATTGAAGAATACATTTGATATTTTAGATTTCCGTTCGAATATTAACTCGAACCGATTGTAACTGAATCACAGCGTGAATAATAAAAGTTTAAATTTTATTTAAAAGAAAACTATTATTTTACTACCCATCGAATACAAACATACTTCGTGATCAGCGTCATCTCTAACGAGCAATCATCCAGTTGGCTGTCTTTCAATGCATTCAGTCGTATTTATTACTAGCAAACAATTTATTTCACATATAAATTAATATCATATACCCTATTCTAATGAAAAATGAAATCAATTTTTGTTTTTAAATAAAACTTCTTTACGCACGCTTGACTTGGGGAGTAAGCTGGTGAATGCGTGACGAGATCGTTACGAAAAGTGTGATCAGGCGAGGCGAACGGAAGTTGAGAGGGAGATATAAGTTAGTGAAGTTTTACTTCATTCGTGTGGTCTAAAGCACACTCGTTTTTTTCTCTTGTAAATTCTTTTTTTTTATCTACTTCAAAGTCTTTGCGTAATATTGGCCTCAATCATAAATAAAAGTTTGTGACGATTTCTTTGTTCATTAAATTAGTGTCTTTCTTCTATTTTTCTCACTTTTTCTTTTTGACACATTGCAATAAATAAATTTATTGAACTATTGTATTTGCAATTTTTTTATTGTAGTCACCCTATTTTTGAAGCGAAAACTTCTTTAGAACCGTTGTGATTTGAAACTAAAAAGAGACAATTATATACATCTATATAATCGGTGTCCGATTTGTGCGGTGCTTCGTAGCCTATCGGCATTCTTTTTGTGCAATGATTCGTAGAATAAAATGTAAAATAATTGTTAAACTTGGAAACAATTTTAAAATAAAAAAAACCTTACTATTATACGACTCCTGAGACTGCATTCGTCTCATTTTCTCGAAGTTTAGTTTCTTGAAGGTTTCACTTCTACCGCGTGCGAACTGTACACAACTTTTTCGTTATTGTATTTTGGGGTATTATGCCGTGTTGCTCTACATTCTTATTTAGCTCTGCCAGATCTGCCCTGATGATGGACACTGCAACGCTCTCCGAAACGTTGGCTAAAGAAGGAGGTAGCGCAGCACGGCATAATACCCCTAAAACAAATAACGAAAATACTTTTGGCCGCAAAAATCTATAATTAAATCTTAAATTAAATAAATCTATTTACGATTCTTATTTTTTTATACAGTGCCATAAGTTTAATATAATGAATATATTGAATATTTCGTATTACGATGTTTGGTGAAAAAATTGAGATTTTTTTTAGGTGAGGGCCTACTGGTCAAAATAAAATAAAAGGAAGATAGCACAAGCCAATACACAGGACAGTTTTACAGGACACCTTAACGTCTTAGAGAAACACCTGAGCCCTTGGAAATTGCATCCCGGAATAGGGATATAGTGTTCTCGCCAATCCACTCTGGTCTATTCTTGAGCCGTGAGATTCGCCTTTAGCCAGCACTTTTTTTGAAACTGAAGTGTTTCGTCCCCTTTGCTTCTTGTTGTTTGTCCAAAGTGCTCATTCCAGCACTTTCGAAAGAAACATATTTTCAAAAACATGTTCGAGAAACACTTAGCCCCTCAGGCCTCGACCATATTTTGTCAGAGGGTCAAAATACCCAAATAACTGATAGGCGCTAAAAACTGTTTTTGAAGGGTGATAATGTATGCTTTCAAATTTTATAAATTGAAATAAACATATGAGTCCTATAATTTCAATACCAGCTTTATCCGATTTTTGACAAAATGATCCGAGTATGAAATCTTGTTCACATTTTTGCGAGGAACAAGACTAGCCTAAAATTGAGTTTCAAAACCTCCCTTAACACGACCAAAAACCATGTTAGAACTGCGAGTGAGAAACAAAACCCGCTAATTCATTCAAGAAGTTACTATCAAAACCCGCTTTATCGGAATATTATCAATCACGAGCAGTTATTTTGCCAAGATGGCGGGTGTAGAAACACGCACCGTAGTGTACGAACAAAAACAAAGCGGGTTTCGGTTTTCAGATTAACGGAATAATGGTTATTCCACAAATTTAATTGATAAAATTCTAAATAAGAAACTTAAACTCATTTTTATTTGGTATACCTGAAAATAATAATAAAATAATAAATCCCGTTCAATGGCGCAGAATTTTATATATATCCAACTTTTCCTCACTTGGTACAAAAAACTTACCTGCCCACATTAAACCCGCGTTCTATACTGATAACAATTTAGGTAAATACTAAAAAACACTAAAGATAGAGATCATAAATTAAGCCACTCAGGCATTTACCAACTATGTTGCAATGAATGTCCTTCGTTCTACATAGGTAAAACAACTAGAAATGTAAACATTAGAATCACCGAACATTTAAGATGCTTAAATAATAATAATTTTTCAGAGTTTGCTAATCACCTAATTTCTACAGATCACACTTTTAATAAGGACACAGGGGTTAAAATTCTTCACCGTAACAATAAAAGCAAAAAAATTAGATAATTTAGAAGCACTAGAAATCAGAAAATCCCTAAATAATAATGCTAGTATTTCGAATAACCAAATTAATTTTTCTTTCAGTCCCATTCTAAATATTTTTCCAATTAACCGCTCTGTTCTTTCCGGAAATCCCGCAATTACCCCCACCCCTTTGCTCACCTCCCACTCAAACACCTAACATTCTTTAATTAAATGAAGACAATATAAGCGAAACTCAATCGAAAATCTGAAAACAGAAAAATCAGAAAAAGATATTGATGTGTCAATATCTTTTTCTGATTTTTCTGTTTTCAGATTTTCGATTGAGTTTCGCTTATATTGTCTTCATTTAATTAAATATTACAATTTGAGGTTTTACTCATAAAGTTAAAATAAAAATAAAAAACCTAACATTCTGTTTAGTTATAATATTCTCCTGACGAAGGAAGGGTGCTTCTGAACCCGGTAGAGTGTTTTAAAATAAAAGTGGTCTTAAACAAATTTATGTGTTTTTTTTATTTTAAATTATGGCGAGCTACAAAGTTAGTGCTTTTTACAAATATGTAATAATAATATCTTTATTTATTTAACTAAAAAAAATTCATGTTCAATGTAGTTTACAAATAGATTACATCAATCAGTACAAAAAAGTTAACAAATATATATATATATATCCTTATATAGATTCTCAAATTCATTAAGTTCATTGACACCAAGGTGTCCTGAAACAAAACGCAATAAAAAATTGTTACGAAAAACTAAAATGATTTATAGAGTGAATCCAACCCTTCATTAGCCTAAACACTAGAGCTATTGATTTTATCCATATTTATATTAATTTGTATTCAATTAATATCCTTTTTATGTCCAATGCCTCCGAAGGAATGATCATTACATAGAATCTACGGCAGCGTCGGCAGCCATTGTGATCTTGTCGTAGCTTTAATAATAATAATAATATCTTCATTTGATGAAATTGGCAACATTATAACTAAAAAAATTACATGTTCAATGTACAAATAGATCACATCAAACAGTACAAAAAAAATTAACAAATAGAAAGTAATGTGAGAACGGTTACACAGAAGTAGTATGATTATACAATATTTTAATTGTGCATAGCCTGCCTCACTAGGTGAACCTGTATTGAGGCAGAATTTTTTATAAATTGTTTCTCGCAATTTTATCTATGTTTTTTTTTATAAATGTGTAAAGTAGGTTTCTTTACAGCAAAAACTTTATTTTAGTTTACTTTATTGTTTGCATATACACAATACAAAAACTGCAATAACAACTGTCAATGACTGGGCGTTTGGGCGAGGGCACCAACTATGAACAAATTAGCCTGAGGGGTTAACTAATATAGGCAGTAGTAATATTGGAGATGTTTAAAACTACGGTTCATTGATATCAAAACTTTGAAACAAACCCGTTCGAGTTCTGAATAAAATAACACTGTTAAATTATTTCCAATTTAAATCATTACTTGTAAAGAAAGGGCGAAGTTCCCGACAAATCTTTAAATGGTAATGATTCCAAACCAAAAGGGGTATTTTTGTAATGCCTAAGGCGTTGTGCAGAGGTGCGACCCCTTAGATTTCCACCCTTAGGGAAGAGAAAGAAAAGGAAGGCATTCTTTTTTAAGTAGAGATAAGGGGATCGAAGGAGAACCGATCGGTGTTAAAGAAACGGAGATGTATTCGGGCAATTCCACCGGAAGGGGAGCATTTATTCTTCGAGTCGGAAAGGAGGTAGGTTCCTACTTCCTACTTCTTACTTCCCGCTTCCTGTATCCCGCCTCCTACCCGTAGATAGCAGAAATCCCGTATTGAGGGCAAATCAACGGAGGGGCGCGACCCTTGTTGTGGGAATGTCTGTTAGGTGTTTGGTTAACACGATGCACATGCACGGTATCATACTTTTTCTAATACAATCGTAAAATGATAAGAAAGTTCATTTTTGATGCCCGTCTGGTTTCCTGTAAGCATCACATCTGTGTGTGTTATGTTAAGGCCTATTCAGAAATAAGCGATAATCGCTGCCCTTGTGGGTAGCGAAAAATATCAAGCTGGATTCCGTCGGTTAATAAGGAACTCCAGTAAAAAATATTATGGCTTTAAAAAAATATGTTCATATAGACTATAGACCAATAAACGCTGATTCTGAATATACAAGTATTGATATACAATCCTGAATATACAAACGCAGAGTTCTTAAAAAAATATTAAAAAGTCTATTTTTAATTGGGTCGTAGAAACACGCTGTCAAATTGGCATTATTGAAATTTTAGTCACCGTAAAGTCATTGTACGGGAATGTAGTTATGACACATGCCATCTTATTAATTTATTCGTTTATTTACATACTGTTTATAGAGATTTAGTTGTTGTGTTTTTTGAAACATTATTTAGGGCTAAATAATTCAGTTTCAAAAATAAAGGTATCTCTTGTTAGTTTATCTCTATTATTGAAAATATTCAAAAACTACTGCACAAAAAAATAGTAATGCTACTCTAGGGAGAATACTTCGAACACCGAATTTCAAAATGGCGATAGTTGATCAGCTGATTGCTTGATCTTATAGTAACTTTCCAGGAGTGATGACGTCACACCATTCACTACAGAAATGGTGGTTTTCGGGGTATCTTGAAAAATTAAAACCTTGACAATTATTTTAACTATTCAATCAAACTCTAAAAAAAAAATGCAATTATTTATGTTAGAAGGTCGTTATTCATTAAAAAAAATGGACTGGAGTTCCATACCGCCAGGGTAGGCGGTATCTTTATGCTTATTTTGTGAAACAGGCGCTGTCGCTATCTATTTCAACAATAAGATTTTCTGTTCACTGGTCGCACACGGTTACAGTGCGTGTTTTATTCGCGGATGGCATTCATGGATGGTATATCTATCAATCCATATATAGGTGTAAATGATAAAGTCCCGGTATTGGTTTATTTTAAACAAAATTAAAATTTTATTCCAATATTGATGAAATTTAATTTAATCAAAACCGGAGAAACGTCAATGTCTACATGAGATTGCTAAAAATCACCACCCACCCATTTTCTTAGCAGAATTTTATACAACTTGATGAAATTTTGCACACTTGGCGTTAATAAGCGGAAAATTATTACTGTCTACGTCTGATTTCGAAAAAATATCTGTTAAGCCCGGTCAGCGCCGGAGACTTCAGATTTAACTGTATTATTTAATTTAAGTTTGAGTGGTCGCTTTGATCAATAATATGTGTTTTAACTTCCTAAAATAATGTAAAAAGAATTATTTTCTAATGTTCAGCTTATTCCAAACACATGAGTCCCATTTTCCCTACCAACTTCTTTGGTGGAATTGGCGTGAAGCTTAATTAGACACGTTTTGATCATTTATCATTGTCGTGGAAAGATCCGTGGAGCAAGCAATTATATAAATGGGATAAAAAACCTATTCAGTTTTTTCATCCCTTATCTACCGATCGCGTGATAAAACGCGTTTAATTTAGTGTTAAGATATTTCCAAGAATTCTATTGAATTTCCCTTCCCATTTTCCCCAAACCTACTTATTCCTCGAGAAGAAAAAAAAACCGTACACGTAATAATTATAAGTGAAGAGAAATTTATTTTATATTAATTTTGCGTTTCTTTAGTAATGTATTTACGCTGAATTGGCTGTATGTCGTATATTCATCAGAGAAGCTTTAGGTTCGGCGAGGTTAGGTTAAGTTAAGTTATTACTACCAGTAAGGAAAATTCTTATGAAGGGTTTCTTAATGGCCTTTGGCAATGCCATTAGCTATAAGCCTCAGAATAAGGGTGATTAAAGCCTGCGGGTGGGCTGGACAACATGTGATTTTGCTTTTCTCGATATTAGGCCTTTTGAGGGAACGACGGAAAAAATATTACAGTGCTAAAAAAATCTCTCGAGATGTTCGGCGAACTCAATATTACAACCAGAAACTTATTAAGATAAAAAAAAGGTATTTTGTATTTTACAATTTTATTTCTTTGTAGTTTTTGTCCTTCCTGGTAAAAACTCAAGAATGAAATTCTCTGGGGGAAGGTTTGTTTTACGTAGCGAGAATTTTTGTCTAAGAAATCAACAAACATATTTTGTTATCGTTTTATTTCTTAGCTGAGGCTGTTGTTAAAAATTTATATCATACAATGAGGTAGATTATTTTTTCATAATTCTTTTTAATTAATGCAAATATTTTTAGTGTTGAGATTTTTTTAAAGAATACCCACTATTGCTGCTAAAAATACGAACATTTTTTTTTTACATTAACTCCACATAGGAGGCCTTGAGTAAAATAATTTCCCTCGGGGCTTATGTCATCTGGGATGCTGTGCGGGGGGTCTTTTTGAGGAGAGGAAGGAATAAAAATTGGTCTTGAAGAGATCCCTGTTGTAGGAAGGAGGAAACATGGAGGGCGGCATATCATTCCACAACGAGTCGAAGAAGCGACCTGTTCTCATGTGACAAATGTCAACCGTGTACAAATGTTGGGCACGCGTTTGGCGTGTTTCCCGACTATGCACCGGTGGCGAAGGGATCAATGACGCTAATTCCTGGGAGCATTTTTAATTGTAATACCGGTAGAACAAGGATAGCATTTCCACCCGACGCCTGTCCTCTTAAAGTTTGCAATCCATCTGGTGGGATAATCTATCAAACGGACCGCCCGTTTCTGCACAGAGTCGAGGGTATTTTTCAGGTATTTTGGAGCTCCAGACCAGAAGTGGCTGCCAAATTCAAGCGTGGGGCGCACTTGTGATTTGTAAAGGGTTAACAGTTGTGTACTATTAAAGTATCTGCGGTCCCTCAACAGTACACCCAGTTTTTGAGAGGCTAACTTTACTCTGGCTTCGATGGAGCCCCCATATCTGAGCTGGTCACTTAGGTTTACACCAAGCATATCAATGGGCCTCTTCGGAAGATTGATTCCGTTGAAGGAGACTAGATTTTCATTTCGATCACTTTTAGACGTAATCAGACAAGATTGGGTCTTTGAAACATTAAATTCAACGAGATTATTGATGAAAACACTCTCGAGGTAACCGCCCATTCTTTGCTTCAAAGCCCTCCGAGCCGTACATATCATTATGTGCCCAGAAAAAAAAATTAATAAAATAAAAAATTACAGTATCCCGAGAACTTAACAGAAAGAAGGATGGGGTGGTGGATTGGAACCGGGCTAATTCGATCAGAAAACATAATATTTAATATTTCTATTAATACACCGTCACTAAAATGGATTCTGTATCTTTTGCGATATAAACACATGTTTTGTTAGTTTTCTTAAATGCGGTATTCCGTATCGCGCTAACGTGCTTAATACTACGCTTGTGTTAGACGCCAACATTAAAAGTAGTTACCCTAAACCCTAAAGCTAGAGATGACGCGAGTCATCGCGTACAAACATCAAAATAATACGACAAACTCATTTATGTCATTTATGAACGCCTATCAGGCTTATAGGTAAGTAGCTTTATAACAGTTAGTAATTCGTGCTTTTAAGTAGGTAATTAATCTATTCAACACTCGACAGGCATAGACAAGCCATTAAAAACCGTAGAAAATCACAGAAATTTGACAGACGATAACGCACGACGGACGTCTTCCGTTGTCCGAGGGATTTTTCTTTTTGCATTTTTGTCTCAATTGTTTTGTTACGCTGATTTAAAGCAAAAGTTAATACAGAATCACATTTCTGGTTATTATTTTTTTTTTTTCATAAATTTTTTATTGGTTACAGATATTTGTTTTTTTTTTGGCTACCACACTGGGCTCATGCCCGTGTTATGGTAGTCGTATATTTAATATTTATTTAAATTAATACAAATACTATTTAATTAAAACAGATGATTAAATATACTAAATAAAAATTATGAAATATTTAAAAGTAAGTGAAAAATAAAGAGAAAAAAGATCATATTTTAAAGAAAAGTAGAAATAAAAATGAAAATTCAAATTTTGAAATACAAAAATAATAATAAAGATTAAATGTTAAGAACTAAGTGTTCTATACAAATATATAAATTAAAACATATAAGTAAATAAATTAGAATTAAAAAATAAATAAAATTTAGTGAAAAAATTAAGAGAAAAAAAACAACATTTTAAAGAAAAATTGAAATAAAAATGGAAATAAAAATTTTGAAATGCAAAAATTAATAATTAAAATGTAGTGTTAAGAACTCAGGAATTCTTTAAAGTACGCTCGTCCACTTTCGAAAATCCAATGTTGTACACGTGTTATAAAAAGATAATTAGAATTACTTGACTTTATGTCAGTACTCAAAGCATTATATATTTTAGGAGCGATGAACCAGAATTGTCGTTGAGCGAATGAGGTTTTAGTTTTTGGGACCACGCAACCCAGGTTTGATGAAAAGCGGGTGTGTGTTATGAAAATGGTTTATTAGGTACATCTACATTTTATGCATGCATGTGCCGTGCATCGTGTTTTACATAATCAAGTACGTTAGGTTTTACTTACTTATAGGTATGGAAGTAGGTACTTTATATAATTTTTCACAGACCTCCTCACTAGGGATTTCCATTCTGAGGCAGTCAGTGAATTCTTGTGTTGGTGTTATACTTATGCTGTCATCATAATGTTTATAGTTTCCTCACCTTGAAATTATAGCTGAAAATCATGCTTGAACGATGGAAATTTTCCAGTTTTAGATTCAAGCGCGCTTATTCTAAAAATATATGTATAATACATCCACCCGCACACTTTTTATCTAATACTTCACGGCTACCGTGGTCCAGGGATAAGGGTCTCGATTAGCAATCCGAAGGTAACGGGTTCTAATCTTATTAATTTGTGTTATTTGACAATTAATTAATTATAAATATAATTACCAAATTTGCGGCACGTTACTGCGTGAAAGATACTTTCAGTATCACCCTGGGTAAGACCAACATTCACAATTGAAACGTTGGCGTTGCTTGAAATAACTTTTACCATGTTTGCTGACCAGATCTGAATAGTCAAATACTTCCCATCTCCTTTCCCTCCCCACTACCTCCAGCCTCACAAAATACCCCAATTGGGAATGTCATAGTTTAACTGGCTTCAGAATACCAAAAAAAATTGTTTTTATAAAATGTAATATTTAATTGAATTTAATTCCTAAAAATCACCTAACTGAACCACCCAAATTTGGATAGCTGTCGCTCAAGCACATAATCGGTGCTTCCCAAATTTGGGTAGCTGTCGTTCAAGCACATAATCGGTGCTACCCAAATTTGGGTAGGCTGCCCCTCAAGAACATAATCGGTGCTGCCCAAATTTAGGTAGCTGTCGGTCAAACACGTAATCGGTGCAACCCAAATTTGGGTAGTTATCACTCGATTGGAGCCACGTCAAATCGATTTTCACCTTCTTCGTCTCCATAAATTAGTTAAAATATTTTTTTTTGCTTGACATGCGTTAATCTAACGATTCAGATGTAACCTTGTTTGAAATATTTTCGTTCCATGAACTCTAATCGAGCCCCTATTGTAATAATAAATTACAGCCAATAAAGTATCGATGAAACACCAATTAAGATTGATGAGACCCAATCCTCATGAAGCACCTACATTCCTACATACATAGAGATTGGTCCAATGTCCGGTATATCTTCATAACTCATTGGGTCGATACGGCTTCGTGTGTTAGGAGGTAATTTGTTCTTTTAGGGGGTTCCCTAAATCACCCTTGAGAGAGGTTTTAGTTGGGGCAGTTAAAGGCCACGCCTTTTTCTGGAACTCCTCTATTTTTCTATGCTTCAACCGAATATATCTTGTTAATGACAATTAATGTGACATAATTATGAGGATTAAAAATTGAATCCTGATAAAGGTTGTAACCTCAAGAAAAAGATTAATAATCCAAAAAGCCAAATTAATTTGGTGTAGAAAAAAAATTTTTTTTTTTAAATGATAATTTAGTAGTTTTTAAACAACACCGAAAAATTGATATTAAAAAAAATTATACATTTTTAAATTCATTATTATTCTGAATAATATTAACTAATTTTTATTAAATATTAATATTAATGAATTATTACAAACTCTTCTAAAAATATTAATGAATTATTACTAACTCTTATAATAATATTATTGATTAAATTACTAACTCTTATTATTAATGAATCATTATTAATATTAATGAATTTTTATTAATTACTAGCTGGTACCCGGCATGTCATTTAATAAAGAAATTGTTTTTCTCTGCGTGTCCTTTCCCATTCGTCCCGTTCCTCTTCCGCCCCGCCCTCCATCCTCTTCCACGTCCTCTTCCCCTCCCGATTTCTCCTCCCCCTCCCAGGTTCCTCTCCCCATCCCTGGTTCTCCTCCCCACCCTCCCGCGATCCATAAATTAATTTCCGGTACATTTAGTTTTCAAACCGCTCGCGTGCCACCTATTGCAATTTTTTTATACAATTTTTATAATGCCAGAGCTCACCAGACAATAACGAATACAACAAAAAATCATTATCCAATTTGGTGCAGTCGTTCGGAAGTTATGCGCGTACATACATTTCGGTGATTCATTTTTATACAAATTTTATAATGACAGAGTTCCCCAGTAGTTTTATACAAACCTTTTATACAACTAACACAACAAAAAAAGAATCATCCAATTTGGTGCAGTCGTTCCGAATTTATGCGGAAACATACATTTCAGCGATTCATTTTTATTAATATACTAGCTGGTCCCGGCATGCGTTGCTATGCCATTTAATAAAGAAATTGTTTCTCCCTGAGTGTCATTTTCCATTCGTCCCGTTCCCCTTCCGTCTCCCATTCTTCTCCTGCGTCCTCTTCCCCTATCGCGTTCCCACTCCGTCACCTCTACCTTCCCTCTCCCAACTCCACTCCCCCCCCCCCCTTCCACAGTCCCGCGAACCCCCCTCCCAAGTTCCCCTCCCCCTCATACCTCCCCTTCCCCTCCCGCGTTCCGCTTTCACCTTCCCCGCCTTCCCTCTTCCCTTTCCCTCTCCCTCGTCCCGCCAACCCTCCTCCCGCGTTCCATATATTCAATCCCAGTACATTCAGTTTTTAAACAGCCCGCGTGCCACTTTTTACAATTCTTATTCAGTTAAATTTGGTACTTAACACAGGTACCTACTTAAAATATCTGAAATTCTTGATTCGATTCAAACTATTAGGGGAGTACCCACTTTAAATAAATTTATCAACTTAAAGATTTTTAAAAATAGAATCCTGATTAAAAATGTCATTCTCAAACACGCGAACTGTCAAACGTGCGATAGTCGTTAGGGTTTCTGAAATTATCCAATTTTCTGCGCAATTTCCTTAATTTTTCTCTGCGTAAGAACTATTCTCGTACTTCAAGGAATATTCTAAAAAAAGAATTAGCAAAATCGGTTCAGCTGCTCTCGATATTTGCGCTTAGCAACACATTCAGCGATTCATTTTTATATATAAGAAGATATATAGAGATAGATAGATTATAAGTTATTAATTTTTCCGATTTTTTTTTTTATAAATTCATTATTATCATGATTTTTTTATATTTTTTATTTATTAATTATTATCACTATTACCTAACAAGAAAGACTCTGCTGTCGGAAGAAAGATAAATGAATTATTCTCTCAATTTATAATATACATTTGCTATTTGTTTTTATAACTTCAAAATTCGAAGAAGACACCGAAGTGTTTATTTTGGGAATTGAATCAAAATGGGTAGGTACTTACTCTTAACCATTATTTATGTTGAATCCAATTCAAATCCCTTCCAAAAGAAAAATAGCTTTTGTGAATAAGTCTTACTTGTGGTGTAAATCTCTTGAAATAATTTCCACACAAGAAGTTTGATTGATTTGAATACCTTGAAACATTCTAAAAGCCCTAACATTTCTAAGCTTAGCTTCTGTTGGTACATAACTAGGGAAAACTAAAATATTATATTTGGAAATGAGATTCCATTTATAAGGTTATTTTGCCTTTGGCGATAAAGCCACGAAAATATTGTCAATCTTGTTTAAATGTGTACATAAACAATTTTATACTAACGATTTTGGAGGCCGTTTAGAAAGTCCTTAGAATTTGATAATTTGAGTGGTCGTTTGAAGTTCGGTAGGTACTCAATAAATTTAATGATTCCTTCAAGTTTATGAAAAGTATTTACAAAATTTTCGATGAATCAAATTTAACCCCTCAGGCCTTCTGTTGGAGTATTTCCGCTTTGCAATAAAATACAAATTAATGAATATTTACAAATGATTCCGAAAACATTTTTTTTGAAAGGTGATGAAATACGCTTTGAAATTTTATTATTGGAAATAAACACATAATTTTTTAAATATTAAAATTTTTAATGCAAACATTAAAAAAATGGCTCATCTTCGTTTTTTGTAACTAAAATTGCTGATAACGAAAAAAAATAAAAAAGACACCCATTTTATTAGACAAATGTTTGTTTATTGAAATATCCCGCATCCCAAATTGAATTGTCTAAATAAATAAACAATATTAAAACTCCACGCTGTTAAAAAGTTATTGCTCATAAATTTTAAAAGATTCTCAATTACCGCATAAAATAAACTTTTCAAAAAAGACCACCCTAGAAAAAAAAAACCATCGGACGATTTCCAATTAAATTACCTTGTAAATTATTTTCGTAAATATTATTTTATATTTCATTTTCTTCGTCGAACGTAACATAAATGTCTTATCTAACCTGAGAATATTTGGGCTGTCAATACCTTTCACGAGGTCGTATTAATACCTCAAACTTAGTCCGTAGCATATATCTCTCTGATGAAAATCTATAAGCCGCCGACACAAATCTCCATTAGTTTTATCTCCGGCCCCTTAAGATGGGATAAAAATCTACTCTCAGATTTATTGCAAGCTCTGTTAGTTGGTCAAATTTATGGACTCTTGGTATTTCTTTTTCCCATCAAAGCGTAAAGGTTTTACATACTAATAAAATAAAAAAGAAACTAACAAAATGACTGTACAAATTGGCACGATTAACACATATTTTGTGAAATAAAACAATTACTTTGTTTGTAACCACGATTCATTTATTTAATTTTTTTAATGCCGACGGGTTTTGCTTAACACAAGTATCTTCCGGGTATAAAAGTAAACTGATCAAAAATATGTACTTTCAATCAAAGCACCGGTGCTATTATTCTACACGGAAATGGTCATGGCAACAGATTAAAAAATTTAGAAGCACTCAAAATAAAGAAAGCTGTAATCCAAGACCCAAATTCTTAATAATTAGTTAATGTGTCCAATAGCCCTACATTAGGGATATTTCCCATGAACTCGTAAAAACCCCATTATCCCTTTTTTATATAGGTATACTAGCTGACCCGGAAAACGTTGTTCTGACATATAAATTATTTCTAGTGAATATTTTGGTTGTTAAATAAAAAATAACGAATGTATTGTAAGTATGTGGCGATGGGATCTATGTATGACAGAAAGAGGAATGGAGCGCTGTAGACGATGACTGCCGATAAAAACAAACAAAAAACACCAACACTTCGATACATAACAATAACATAGTCATACATAACAAATGCCGAATGAAATGTCAAAATGACGCGACGCTTCTCGTGAATGTCTTGCGCATGTGTGGATGAAAGTTCGATGAGGCGCCATCTGTCATACAACAACATAAATAATTTCGTTCTGTTTGAAATGCGAAAGACGGTTAAATTTGTTCATACAAAAATACTAAAATCGCGATTAAAAAATGGGAGGGTGGGGGTAGGAGAGTTAAAATTTGGGGTTATACATAGGTATTTTTGATGTCAAATAAAAAAAAATTAAAAATAAATAAAATTGTCGAAAAACGGATTTTTTTTCTGGATAGGGACACCCACTTAGCGGTATGAAATATACTTTAAAATCTGTTCTCTTGCCTACCAAATACACATAAAATTTTTCATTAAAATTGGTCAAGCCGTTTCGGAAGAGTGCAACCACAAACACCGTGACACGAGATTTTTAAATATAAAATTTATATCAATAACGCACAAGAGTCCCCAACTGCACCCGTCTGGAGCCTGTGGGAATATGGCATCCCCATTTTTTGGAAATATTTTGTGAGGCTGAAGGTAGTGAGGAGGGAAAGGAGATGGGGGAGAGGAAGGTGGGGAAGCACCTGGCTATTCAGATCTGGTCACCAAACACGGCTAAAGCCATTTCAAGCAATGCTGAATGGTGGCCTTACATCAGGGCAAAACTGAGAGTATATATAGTATGTGTTCCACTCTGGAACGTGCCGCAAATATACTACATATTATTTTTAATTGATTATTTGTGAAATACCACAAATATTTATTTGCGCACGCCTGGTTCGAACCCGCGACCTTCGCATTGTGAGTCGAGAGTCTTACCTACGGACCACGGAGGTCGCAAATTCCTTGATCACCTGTGCATGTGACGTTTTGTCCCTTCAGATATAATATTATGGTAACCCATTATGTACCTACACAGCTGTCTCTTTATCTCTATTACTATACACGGTGTTAAGGGACGTATTTGACTTACTTTAACCAGTGATTCTTGACTTTATTTGGAGTAAAAAATGTAAATGAAATTTTGGTCTCCGGTAACATTTTTGATGTTTTTTTTTTTTTTTCTACAAGAACATAAAAAAAATGGTAGTTGTTGAACAGTTGGAGGCGGGGTAAGAGGTTCGTCGAACACCCGTCTGAGTGACCAGTAACGACGTGCGGAAGAAATTTTTTTTTGTTTGATTTTGAAGAAAAAAATTTTGAAAAAAAAAAAAAAAATCGTCAAAAAAAAAGTCACCGGAGACCAAAATTTCATTTACATTTTTTACTCCAAATAAAGTCAAGAATCACTGGTTAAAGTAAGTCAAATACGTCCCTTAACACCCTGTATAAGATTTTAATTTCATACATTCTCTCTGCTCTTTTATTTTATTTTTTGTCTCTTTCAGCATGTACGAGTATATATAAGCTCACGTATTTTCGGTCAGTTTAATTTTATACCCTAATTATGATTAATAAAAATCGTGGTTACAAAGTAATTGTTTTATATCATTAAATATGTCAAACCACAAAGTGACTGCTTTCTACAAAAACATATTTTGTCCTCTTGCGCTGGTGGTTAAAAAGTATCATCACAATTACAGTTATAGATTGAAACATGAAAAATTATTTTAGAAAATTGTTTGTGTAAAGAATTCATTAATGTCCTTAGTATGCCACCGTCTAAAATATTTATTTTAAAAGTAATCAGTTTTCGATTCGTGGTCAAAAAGGTACGGTTTTGTAATATTTCATGATCGCCTTTGGTCTGGAGATCAGTTTTGATATCTAAAGAATCCCCTGACTCCGTATTAAAATATGCAATAAGTCTGATGGATTCCTCTAACAATCTGTCTGATAGGTGTAATATTTTGAACAAAGACCACAATTATAAAACCTAATGTGACCTCTTCGATAGGTTTGCTCAATCAGGAGAGATGCTAAAACGTTCCCAACATCCATACATGCTTAAACTTTTCCGTAGGAGAAAATCTTGTTTATTTTTATTAATTTTATTTTAGGGTTATCGTAAATATACAGTATGGTTGGCTTATAGATGAACAATTTACTTAACTGAGAAACTGTTTATAGATTTCATTTGGAGATTCATTCGGAATCAATTTAGAAATGCACCGATCGTCGTTAACCTGAAGTTATCTAAATTTAGTAAAGTATTTCCGAGAAAGTCTAGTGAGATGTTATTTGTGTTGCAGTTGATCGGATGGAAGTGGATTCCCACAGGTCAGTATTTCTCCGTAGAAGTTATTCTCTAACATATTATATCGTAAATAGTGCATTTGCCGAAATTAGAAAACCGGAGTGTGATGACTTTATCTTACAGTTATTAATATCTATCTTGCAACAGGGAACTGTAAATCAAAATTAATCGATAATGCTTTGATCATAAATATCTCTACTCTTAAATCACAACTTATATATTACCCAGTGCATATAACGCGAGTCTTGTTATCAATAATTCACATTTTCTTAAGTATGAAATATTTATACCTAAATAAAAACACAGGATAAATATAATAATTGGACAATTTTAACGAGTGCTGTTTTTGCGAAAAATCACCTCAAGGGTGGCGGAAGATGACCTGCCTGATGACCTAGAGTCTCACCGGCACCTGCATTGAGTTTCGTTCTACATTGTTAAGTTATGCTATAAAATTAAAAATGGCGATTTAACTTTATCTCTACGTACAGTTCATAGGAGAAAAAAAAAATCACCTTTTTTAATGAGTATTGTGGGAAGAGCAGCGGCTTACATGAAAAAGTGAAGAAAACAGCTGTAATAATATGCAATTATTACAACGAGTCACAATGTAACTGCATTCTAAGAACACGCACTGGTATTGTACTTTTTTAACACATTACAATACAATTATACAGTTTTAACATACTAATATGATTTAAATTAATTAAAATTTAAACCCTTCTCAGATGCTAACTAGAGTATAACTCTACGTTATGGTCTATAACTATAAATTGCATATTCCTGTAAAAAAAATTGATTATAATTACCATCTGGATAAAATGTCCCTATTAAAACTTTCAGAAAGAAGAACTAACACAGACTTAATATTATTACATAAAATACTGCATTACAAAATTGACTGTCGTGAGTTGCTTCAACTAATTAACGTCCATATTTCGAGACTTCACAATCTCGGAAATATATATTCTGATCTGGTAGATATATTTCACCTAAGAATAACCAGTATAAACATTATTTATTCCCATTCATTTATCGATCTAGTCACAAATAGGCGTGTATCATTTCTGCTATTTTTGTTTACATCTAATATCTATTCATGTGAGACTTCTTATAATTTTTACCAATGTATTTTAATTTATTATATGCTTTTGTTGTAACATTTTTTCAATTTGTTATATTTTCTTTATTGTTTTAGTTTTATTTAAAATAACTGTAATGCTTAACTTGTTAACTAGAATTAAATGCCATTAGGGCGTGTAATAAATAAGTACATCACAAATAAAAAATAAATAGAATCAGGCCTTAGGAAATAAAACGTAAACTATATATGAAGTGAAGTGGTTTTTTGTAAAAGTTCTTTTGTAAAATTATCTGCTTCTGCAAATTAGTTACCTAAGTTGTCGATGCGTGGTATAAGGGAATTCGTAAACGAATTGGTATTGACATGATTGTTGCAGTGAAAGATGTTTTTAGTTCTTATGACTCTTTTAGGAACATGGACTGAAATCAATTCCAATAATGCATGGCTGTCTATGAACGGAAAAAAGTTTTAAAAAATTGACGTCTATTAACAATCTTCTGTCGGATAGCTTTATTCATATTAGAATTTTTATAAAACAATTATAGTTATAACCAGTTATATCCAGTAGTTGCAATCCAACCACGCCTTCGATATTCTATTAAATTGATATCAGAGAGGGTATTAATTTGAACCGAAATGTCGCCTTCTTCATCCTTCTGTCATTTCTGTTAATATCTCTGGCGCCACCTCAATGTACTCGTAGTAGCTGCTCGGTGGAGAATTAATTCCAATTTATATTCTACCATATTATCTGTATCGTGTTATTTACATTCGCTGGGGTGTATTTTTAAAGTCACTGGTTTTTACAAATCTCTTGTGTTGTTAAAATGTACTCGTTACACATGAATTTTGATAATGTTGATTTTTGTTAATACTAATTACTGAATCTACGCCCACCAAAATATATTTCGGAAAACACTAGATAAAATATGGAGTAATTAAATTTATATTTTTGAATGTAGCTATTACTTTGTGGTTATCCATTATAGAAAAATAAAACAATACAACTTTGTATAAACCACTTATATAATGTGCAAATCCGATTTTTTTTTTTTAATTAAATTTAGTTCTGTATGTATTTTCAAAACAAAGAGCCATTTTATGTATGAAATGTACCTAAGTAATCATTCTCATTAATTTCAAAAACATAACCAGCATCTCTGCCATAGGTCACCCCAAGTAGTTCGCTACATTTGGTGACTTGGTTTATCGGGAGACGTGTGTCCTGGTCTTGGTGGCGGATGCGCCTGCCCATCAGCTGCATGACGGGCCGGATCGGGAGAAGTCGTTTGTGGAGACTTTTTGACCTCTCCAGAAGGTCTCTCTTGTACATCCTGTACAACTTTCACACCCATCTTCTTGCAAAGCAACGGGAAGGACACACTGACCCCCAGATTCCTACCTACCCCTCGTACCCTTTTCCTTCCCGGAATTTTCTTTCCTTAAAAATACCCTTCACACAGCATCTCCGACGACATAAGCTCTGAGAATTAACGTAAAAAAACTACAAAACTCGCGAAAGAAACTAACAAAATGTGATGTGCCTACAATAAACAAGAACGAGCATCCAAAATATCTTTCCAATTTTGGAACAAATGGGGGAAGATACTAAATAATATGAAAACACCGCTGGAATTTTTTTTTAATAACTTTTCAACATAACGATTAAGACGAGCTTCAATGAGTAACCTAAATAATTATTACAAAACCTTCCGAAAGCAAATTGTTTTCTTTGGTAGTCTTAATCCTAAATATTAAACCCAAGAAAGGAATTTGTTTAGCTTATCTCTCGGAGTATTATTTCTTACTAGTAACAGCATGATGAATAGACACCTTAAGGAACACGCTCAAAACAATGAGAGAGCTTTGTCATTAATTAATCGGATTATTAAGACAAATGGATTCAGCCTCCACACTTGTTCTTCATAGACCTCCCGCCGCAGTACCGAGCCCCTAAACACACCCAACCGTGGAAAACTCCTCGCTAAAGAAAGCATAAATAATATCTAGAACAACGAATTTCAGTACGGAGACACTTCCCAACTGGGATGAACTGCGAAGCATGAAATGTGAACATCAAAAATAGCATGAAATTGCCGGTTTTTACTGCTCGTGTTTTTGATGCAAAGCATACAAAAGGAATAAAATATTTTGTGACGCTCATAATTTCACGGCACATACTAGCTTGTGTAACATTACAGAATAAATATAAAATTTTACGCACATTTTTTCAAAGAGTTATCCCGATTTAGTCAAAAGTGTACCATTTGTTCCATTCCGGGAACCATTTGTTTGGATAACCAACACCCTTGCCGTAGGTCCCACTGCCCGGGTTCATGGGGTGAGAGGGAGAGACTGGTTGAGGGAGATCTTTTGACCTCTCCAGCCGGACTCTCTTGGCTTGATTGTCTTGCACCGCAATGGGGGGGATAGATTCATACGTCCGTCACTCCTGGACACACTAGCACCCAGATTCCAACCCACACCTTTTACCCTTTTCCTTTCCAGAACTTCCTCTTCTTCCTTTCCCTAAAAAGATCCTCCACGTAGATCCCCAAAGACGACATAGGCTGGATGATGATGATAATAGCTCCTGTGCGGAGCTAATGTATTATATAAACAACTATATTCTAAAACTATACTCATTTACATTCATAAGTGCAAAACCCAAGAAATAACAACTGACACGTACATTAGAAACACTAGATCTCATGGTCAAAAACATAATATCCAACAAGTAACTACTAACACAGCTTCTTATATTATGGCATTAAACTCTACAATAAAATACCACTCAAAAACCTCAACATTATAACATTTAAATTTCAAATAAAAAGCTGGATACTAAATATAGGGAGATCAGAAATAGAAAATATACTGATATCAAATACAAACTAAAACCAAATCTAGTGAACTGCATTATAAAAAAAAACACTATCTTATTTATTTTATAATTATTTACTTTATGTTATGTCTCATTCATATTAATTTCTTATAATTAAATTATAATATGTAAATGAAATCCTCAGCACGAGAGATCCCAGTGAGGATATCATTATCTCTACTTGTTACTAAGAAATGAAGACAATAAATCGTTATTAGTATTATAAATGTAAATATATATATATATATATATATATGTAGATTGGAGATAAATATTATAATTGTCAAAAACTGTATTTTTTTACGTGAAAGAGGATACGTTTATTTGACGGTAGAATCAGTCAAAAATGCCAAAAGAATACATGGCACGTCCATTACGTCCAACTAAATAAAATACTAGAGCAAAAAAATTGCGATGCACTCCATATATATATATTTTTTAAATTTAAGTTGTAAAACGCATTAACTATTTTTTAACCAATATTTTCCAAAAGTATCATTCTAAGGAATTTTTTAAAATTATCAGATAAAACTACCTTTGTATGAATGTCGTAAGCCTTCTTCAGAATTTCGTCGGTTTTTCACCAAAAATACAAAAACGATTGATACGATTTTTTTTTATTGACGCCTTAGGGAGCTTTTACACGAATATTTTGCAATTGATTTCAGTATTTAAGTACAACGTAATAAATATAATTTTAGAATTGGTAAGAAAACAATATGTATGTATTTAATAAAATTTAGTAAAAATTGGCAAAATACCAATAAGTACGATGATTGAAATTATTATAATAATTTAAGCCTGAAATAGTAAGGAACTATAATAAAGTATTTATATGCAAAACTAAATGTTTGTGTATATGCCTACAACGTTAAGTTTATAAAGTGTCATAAAAAACTATGCTACATGCTTTCCAACTTCTCACTTTTTTTAAGGTAAGAAAGTAACTGTATATTTTTCAAAACTGTAAATCCATAGGCCGCTGGTTCAGATCCGGCTCGAAGGACCATGCGTAGGGTCCCAGAGTCTGGTCTCCGGACAGTCTACCGTCAGGTGTAAAGTAAGCAGCTTCGTTGACTTCTTTCGTTTCCAAACCCAGGAAACGTACAGTGAGAGAGAAGTTATGTTTGAGGTTAGATGTATCCTTTTGTAAGTAAAAACACTCGTATTTTGTACTGGATTATTGTAACTTTGGTTTATTCATATGAATATTTAAGTGAACACAGAGATGGTTTCTATTCTGAGCACTGGAGTTTCAAATTGTAGATAGATGTAGAAAGAATAGATGCAATAAGCAACAAGCTTATTTATAGACCAAAAGAGAAAGTTTACGAATCCACAGACAAAGAGTTGAAACAGTGCTAATAGACAAAAAATATATTGAAATGTTTCGTAAAGGATGCGTAAAGACGCGAAAGTTATGAGTAAAGAACTCTACACATCGAGATTAAGGAAAAAAAAATGAGAAGTGGTCAGTGCAAAATGAAGTTAAATATTTGAAATAGGACAATCACGACACACAACACACATTATCAGGCTTTCGGACTCTGGTTTCGGAGGTATTTTTAATTTACTTTTAATTATTTATTTATATAACGCCGAGAGAGCTTTTAAATGTATGTAGTATAAATCGGTTGACTGTATTGACCGGTAAATGGCTGAATTGACATCGCGTCGAGCTCCCAATCCGGGTGTCATTAATTCAATTATTAGGCTGGCTAAACCAGTCCTTCATTACGACACAAACAACATTCTCCGCTTACTGTAGTGGTATTAGGAGATTATCAAAATATTATCAGGTAATTCGTAACCCGAGAGATGAGAAATAATTCAAAAATTATTAATAATTCATAAGTCAGTGTATTTGCGGCACCAGAGTGGAAGATACTCTCAGTATCGCCCTTATGTAAGACCACCATTCAGAATTGAAACGTTGCTTGAAATGGCTTTAGCTGTGTATGGTGACCAGATCTGAATATCCAGATACTTCCCCACCTTCCTCTTCCCTATCTCCTTCTCCTCCCCACTACCTTCATTCTCACAACATGCCCCAATTGGGGATGCCATAGTCCCACTGGCTCCAGACGGGAGCAGTTGAGACTCTTGTGCAGTATTCATGTAAAAAAAGTCAACCCGTGCATCAACCCGTTTAATCACAGGAGACCAGATTTTTTCCAGCTCACATAAACATTATATCTCGCTTACTGTCAAAGTGAGGAATATGATATAAACGGTTTTAATAAAGAAAAAAACTCTACGCCTTATATTCAAACCTAGAATTAAATCATAGAAAAAATTAAATTTGCACCTCTGTGAAACCAATGTATCCGATGGCAATTTGAGAAAAATGAATAAAACTTTTAGTCATTATATTTTAATGAAACTACAGAAACATAAGCTGTTAAAAACACAGGCCTGCAAATTGACACTTTTAGATTATTTTTTTCACCGTAATGGGTGTGAATCGTATGTATTTTGGTGCGCTGAGTCCAAATATGCCCTCAGTTTTTCTCCAGCACGTAGGGATTTTCCGCAAAATGAAAACGAAAGTTATGCAAAACCCGTAGTACATATAGGTAAAAATTCATTTTGAAATGAAAAACAAAATAGCTATTACTAGTGGTTTATTTACATTTTTAAATACAATTTGATAAAAATAATATATATTTTTTTTTTTTACAATAATAATGTTACATTATCAGTTTTATGGTACATTATCAGTTTTTATGGTTACCCAATCAGTAGAGAAATATTTTCGGGTCTAATTGGGGAGCTAGTCTATGTACTTATATTTAGAACTGCTTATAGATAATTTGTTACAAAAATGAAAATAAAATACTGTAAGATATTACAAAAAATTGTAAAATTAGAAAAATACATATTATTAAAGAAATATAATATCAGCAAAATATTGGAAACAGATTGTATCTTAAAATCATCGATATAAATAAGATAATCTATTGCTTATCTGTATAAATACAACGCGAGTTTTTTTTTAAATTTAAGATAGTTTTTCTCACTTTTTATTCCATTGGGTAATTCGTTATATAGCTTTGGGCCTACGTATTCATAATGGTGTTGTGCAGCTGTCGTGTTGCATCTAGGTACATATAAGTTCCCAGATGTTCTAGGTCCTATACTTCGTGTTGAGGACACTTCAGATTCTTTAAAAACTGTTAAAATAGCGCTTTTTTGAAATAGTTTTGAAACCGGTAGGACCTTAAATTTTTCAAAAAGTTCGTTGGTTGGGAAAATTCTTGGTTTTTTAATAATAACTTTGATGATCATTTTTTGTGTCGTTACTATCGGATAAAGATTATTCTTATAGATGCATCCCCATGCGATAATGCCGTACTGCAGTACTGACTGCACAAAAGCAAAGTAAACCATTTTAATATTTGAATGACTTAGGATATTTCTTAAATGTATAAATATGTAAGTAAGTTTTCTAATTCTTTTGACACAGTTTTCAACATGTTTCTTAAATTTCATGTTACTTTCTATAGTGATCCCTAGATATTTGACATCTGTGGTTTTCTTAAGGATTTTACAATTATCGTTACATTCTCCTCCTTTACACGAACGACTGTGCACTATTACTCTAATATTGAAGTCAGTTACAGGATCAGCAAGGTGAAAAGGTATATATGATATTTTTTCTACATTAAGACTAAGTAAGTTATCATCAAACCATTCCTTCAATATGTTAATGTCAGCATTCGCAGCTATATTCACTCCTGTCCATGTTATTCCTTCGATTATGATGACTGTGTCATCCGCATATGAGATAACATTTCCATTAAGAGGGAGACTGAACATGTCATTGACATATATAAGGAAAAGTACAGGCCCGATTACCGTGCCTTGTGGAATTCCATATTCAGAAGTCAAGGGTTCACTTAATGAATTATTTAGTTTGACGTATTGTTCTCTATTTTTTAAGTAACTCTGGAACCAAGATAGAGCTTTGTCTTCCAGTCCAATTTTCTCTAGCTTAGCGATCAGCCTAGAATGCGACACACTATCAAAAGCCTTTTTTTGATCAATTAATATTCCCAGACACTTCCGACGTCTATCTAAATTTCCCATAATTAGAGAAGTCAATTTTGCAATGGCATCATGAGTTCCTAGTTTAGGTCTAAAGCCATATTGGTTAGAATGCAGAATTTTTTCTTCTTCTAGAAATAGGAATAGTCTCTTTTTAACTATTTTTTCAATTATTTTAGAAATGTTAGATGTCAGAGATATTGGCCGGTAGTTAGTCATTTCCTCTGGGTTGCCAGATTTAAAGATCGGACTAATTACAGTTTTTTTGTAGTTATTTGGAAATCTTCCAGCAGAAAAACTTAAATTAATGATATGCACGATAGGTATTTTTAGAAAATCTTTAAGATTTTTTATGGTTTCTACTGTTATTCCATCATATCCCGGCGCTGAGCCACCTCTCAGTGAACTAATTACATTTAAAACTTCCGGTTCCGAGGTGGGTTCAAGAAATTGCATTTTATTTATATCTGTTAAATTTCTCTCAAAAACCTCAGTGGTTTTGTAAGCAGCTAAAGGGTTGATTTGTTGTGCTAAATTTTTTCCAACATTTGCAAAAAAATTATTAAATAAGTTCGCACATTGAGTCGGCTCATCTTTTACGTCTATAGAATTACCATTGTACGCCAGTTTATGAATTTCCGACCCTTTCCGTTTCTTATCAATAATTTCATTAATTGTCGACCACATTTTTTTTTATCATATTCTACTTGTGACATTTTTGTTTTATAACATTATTCTTTAGTATTCCTTATTAAATTTGTAAGCATATTTCGATATTTGACAAAGGTATTTTTTAATATATAATTGCAAGGATTTTTTTTATAACGAATGAATAAACGTTGTTTTTCTCGCACAGATTTCACCAATCCAGGGCTAATCCATGGTTTTATTGGGCGGTATTTAGAAACTAACTTCTGTAACTTGGAAACGGTGCATGCCTCTATATGTTTTGTTAAAATTTCCTCAAAGAGGCGAGAACTCTCTAAAATGTCCCTGCTATCTAATACACATGTCCAGGATTCCTTAGAGATTTTTTCCCGAAGAAGCTCTTTATTTAACACTAATTTAGTATATTCTCTTTTTTTAATTGATTAGTACGCGTTATTGCATTATAATACAATAAGCACATATAGTGGTCTGTTATACCGGTTTTATATACAATAGACTGAAATCTCTTAGTATTATTACTATTTACCCACATATGATCAATACAGGAAGGTTTCTGCCCGGCGACGTCACGAGTAAAATTGTTAATGCATGATTTAAAATTCATCTCAGTTAGCATATTAATATATTCATCCTTTAGGTGAGATCGATGATTTTCAGATATATCCACATTAACATCACCAACCAAAAACGTAAATAAATCCCGAGTTTTGCACAGAATTTCATTTAGTTGACATATAAACTGCGAAAGATCTGACAGGTGTGTCCTGTATATTGCAATTAAATTAATTGTCAGTTTATTTACACATAATACTACACGTAAACAGTTTACCTTGTCAATAGCAACTTCCTCAATATTCCGTATTATCAATGTATTTCTAATAAATAATAATATTCCGGAGTTATCGAGTGTTGTCGCAATGCAGTTATAAATCGGTATATCATAGTGAATATTGTTATTGGAGTGACATTCGGTTAACACTATGACTCCCGGCTTTTTAAAAATTAAATCTAATTGCACTAAAAATTCACAAAATTTTTTGTTGACACTTCTAATATTTATATGCATTATACTAAACAGCGGATTACACTCGTTCAGAACCTCGTTGCACTCGTCGCTAGTATCACAAACATTTTCATTTATTTTGTACAGCTGGTCAATATTTTCCGTAAAATCTTCCATTTTTAGTAATCTATTTTTTGACGAGCAATTATCATCATAATCTGTTTGTATTCACATTTATCACTGTTCGCACTGTGATTAATTGGATTATTTGTAGATCTTCTTTTGTTGTTAAAGATGCAATTTTTGCATTTTGGTGGTTCTTGTTTGTTATTGCATTCTTGATATTTATGGTTGCCTGCGCAATGTGAGCAGGCTGGGTCTTTTGTTTTAT
The DNA here is from genome assembly GCA_929108145.2 of Limnephilus rhombicus. NCBI lineage: Eukaryota > Metazoa > Arthropoda > Insecta > Trichoptera > Limnephilidae > Limnephilus > Limnephilus rhombicus. The sequence goes on from OV815278.1 coordinate 42,379,275, forward strand.
TTAGGCATCTTAGGCGCGAGTGGTTAAATTTAAGGCAGTGGTAACATTGCATAATTGGGCTGCAGTCCTCTACCTTTACTTTGTGGTATCCGATATTAACAGTATTCTTGTTCAAAATAGTTCTTCTCATAGCTCCGCTAGTTTCCACAATGTTTTCACAAATTTTATTTCTCCATTTTGTGTAAAGTAGCATCCATTTTGTGAACATTTTTAAAATCTTCGTTTTGTTGTAAAATGCTCTCTATTAAATTATTCCTATTAACTATATCATTTTCAACTCCTTTAAATATTATATGTGGTTTCTTCTTCTTCACCTATTCTGCCATTATGTTGATCGTATTTGTTTGTTTATTTATTTCTTTTTTTAGTTTTTCTGAGTCATCTTTCTTGTCACATGTCACAATCAAACGATTATTAGATATTTTATTAATTCCGCTTACACCGATACCTAGAGAAGTTACATTAACATTCTTCTGTAACTTTTTTTTTTAGTTCTTCGTGTTCCATGTGTACATCCTTAGTAGATATTATTATTCCGTATTTTATAGCTTCATTCTCTTCTTTTCTTGTAATAGTTTCTTGTTGATAGTTGCTTTTTAATGCTGATGCGTACGTTACTCTTTCATTTTTCATTTTCAGCATTTCCTTAAGCATCGTATTTTTTTCTTTTAATTTTGCCATGTCTATCGCCATATGTGAAATATTTTCCATGATAGTGCTAATTTTTTTGAAGATTTCAATTTTCGTTTCTTTGGTGATTCTTGTTGGACTGTCTTCTAATAATGCAGTCATTTCACCAATTTCTTTCTTAGCTCTATATAGAAATTCATGTGGATCGACTTCTTCTTCCATCGTTCCAGTTTTTATTTTTTTTTCGGGTCTCAAAGTGTTAGTACAGTTGAAGTATAGCACGACTGTTGCCTGCCCGGTAGCAGACAGAACTGAAATATGTACTTATATATAATGAGGATTTATAATTCTTTATAATATCTACATATTTTTCCCTCAAAACTCCGTTTTGAGCTTTTCCGTTTGTGTTGGATGTCTGGAAGTTCTCTATGGAGCATCACAGGTCTGCAAATTGACATTTTTATTTTTTTTTAAATGGTAATGGGTGAATTATATGTATTTCGGTATGCTGAATCCGAGTATGCTATCCATTTCAACCCATCACGAAAGGATTTTCCGCAAAGTGGAAATTAAAATATAGGCAAAACCCACCTAACCCTACTTCTGTAGGGAATGTTCAAAAGATTAAAAAAAAAACAAAATATATGCAAATTTAATTAATTAAAAGTCATAAAATATTTTATTAACATTATATACAATTATAAATCTATATAAAATCTGTTTTTTTTAGTTTCGAAGCTTCGTTTTGGGCTTTTTCTTTTGGGGACGTTATATTAAAATTGTTGAGGTCCACTGGAGTCGCCTACTTGAAAATCCTCACTAGAAGTTTCTTCTGATGATGGCAAATCGTCTAGGCTTTGAGGTGCTTGTGGTGTAGGAATGCCAGATCCGTGAGGGACTGGGCGGAGTGCCGAATCCATGTTTGGGTAACAAATTTGTTTATTTTTTTTTATTTTTGGTACTATACCCTTGCACATTGCACGAAAAAAAGTAGGAGTCATCGCTGTGGTTTCGAGGCTCTCTCCCGAGATTATGGGAACACCAAAACGAAAAGATTAACTTTACTTTTTGACCACATTCTAAGTCCTTCAACACACCCTGAACCAACTCCATGCGGGGCCCAAGATTTGTCCTGGTCCCCCTATCTTTACACCAAATACGCAAAATACACGTTTTTTTAACAAAATCAGTAATATTTCATTGTTGTTTTTTCACTATAAATTCACCACAAATATAGCAAAAACTCTAAAAAGAATTTAAACTACCTCTTGAAGTCATTTTTGAAATGCACCTTAGGAAAGTTGGAACAGAAATAATAAATAAAAGGGCATGAAAGGTAGTGGGCAACTTGGGAATTTCGGCATTCTCTCATCATACTTACTATGGAAAATCCCGATATATGTGATTCAACGCTGACTAATTTTATCGTCATGAGTTACTAAATATTTTGTTTCAGTCTATAAAACAAAAAAAATTCTTATAATAAGTTGGAATTAATAAAAAATATATATTTCGGCAATAAACTCCGTTTTGCGCCTTAAGATAGGCAATCCCACAGCATTTTGAGTTTTCCGGAAAAACCTTACGTGATGGAATTTTTTTGATAATTTTCCCGAATTCAGCAACCAAAAATACATGGGTATTACCTCTTATTTCAAAGAGAAAAAACAGTCGCAGGCCTGTGTAATGTTTATAATACGTTTACCTAATAAAATATGTGTTTGTTTTTAGTTTTGTTCGATTTAGCTAATTTTTGATAGAAATAGCGCAAGGTGAGCCATTATCCTTAGAATTAAAATTTTTAATATTTCAAAAATTATATTTTAATTTCTAATAATGACATTTGTAAACGTATTTCATCATCTTTCAAAAACAGTTTTTAGTTTTTGGGTGTGTTCCGAAATATTCCATTTATTTGGATTGTATTGCAAAGCGGAAATATTTGGACCTTCTAAAAAATACGCCCGATTTCTGATCACCCCAATAATTAAGAATGCATTTATCAAATTGGTAAATCGAAGAATCCATGTTCAAAAATAATTCTAAAGTGAGTTTATAGCGCCTGGCATGTATAAGACGAATTATTACTATGCGGCACTCTGGCTTATAATTAGCTTGTCACGAACGAATTTTGGTATTTTCAGTAATAATGTTTGATTTTATAAGTGACTCAATTCTGCAAAATGTTATTGCAAATAGGTATAAGGTATTCCAAAGTTAGTTACGCGGTGCTTAATTATATTTTAAATGTGTTCAATGATTTACAGTGTGGTTTTCTGAATATGGTAAATTTTTGGTTATTATTGAACGCAATAAAATGTTAGTATCAGATAAAACAACATGTGTTCGAACTTTCCTCGTAAATTGCCTCGATTTATTGCTTCGATAAATTAAAATAATGCTATCGCGATTCGAAAACATGAGCGCACTTTTCAATCGAAATTAGCACGGGGGGAAGAGACTGATAAAAAGTTTAAAATTAATATCAGTTTGGAAATCAGGTTTCCACTCTGGAGGCTGTAGTGCGATTAGATGCTATAATGCAATTTTTGATTTTGTTTAATCAATTGTCAATTGCGACAATCAAATATCTCAATTTCGACTTCGGAAGCAAAGTATAGTTTATGGTGAGACCGAAAGCCATTCACATTTTTTGTTGGTACTTGCCAATTGATTTGAGATTTATTGTATTACTTATGTTCTCTATTTTATGCAGGTGCTTGCACGTTTTTACAGATGCAATGCCGCCTCATGGAGCCTCACGAATGAGTTTTTCTTTTGCCCTGTTTAATTTATCTTTGTCTTACTAACCTTTTTTGCATTTTTTTTTCCTGTTAAGCACTTGCATACTGCTTACTAACAACGTATGCAAGGACACTGGATGTCTAGATTCATTCAAAATAAATAAATGTAGCTTCGTTTAACAAAAAAATTAGAATCTTGCGAGAGCCTTGAAGGAGTAACCATCTGTTACTTATACCAGGGCGGGTAAGAGGTGGATAACCTCCACTAATTCAAAATTCAAATTTGTCCAATTGCATACTTCCGTTATGCAAGATTTCTCCGAATTAGACCGTTTCGATAATTTATGGTCCGATTAGACATTTTCAATGTAAAAATATCATCATATATGTCAATTTGGACATCAACAGCACTTTGTAAATAATGGATGGGGCCACTTCTGATTGTAACATGAGTAGAGATTGGGGTAACAATACTGCACAGGCAGCACTTTTGTTTTTTTTTTTTTAATATCACGTGGAATGTTTGTACAACAACCCTTAGCAGCGCTGCATGCCTTTCGAATCAGGAATTATATTTTTTATACAATAACTCCACACTTTTTCTAGGCCCTGAAGACAATATTCTCTCTTAGGGCTTATGTCACCTTCAGGGATGATGTATGGAGTTATGTAGGGTCTTTTAGAGGATAGGATGGAGTGAACGTGGGTCTTAAAGAGACCCATGTTACAGGAGGGAGGAAAAACAGAGGCCGGCATATCTTTCCGGCGTTTCTAGTTACTCGTAACATCTTCCATTGTAATTTATTTTTTTATTTTTTTATTTTGCAGAAACAAACAGTACATCGACTTAAACATGTTTTTCTATGCCCAAAACTAAATACGTCTTTTGCACAGCATCATTATACTTATCAGGGAAGAACTTTTTTCAATCGTCTACCAGAAGAAATCAGAAGCATCAATGATAAAACCCGAATACTGCTCTCTGTCAAGAGACATTTTAAAAATATTCTTAAAAAAAAAACTACTGTCAACTAATCTTACAAATATCTTAGTTCTCCATAACATTCTTTCTTTAAAAAAAAAAAAAAACACACCATTATCAAATAAATACTGCAGCTCACATATATTTATGTACATTTCATTATTTAAGTACTAACTTATACCTAACTAATAACTAATAGCATTTATGTACACTCCCCTTCCATACACAAGCAAATGCTTTTAATGGAAGAGTAGTAAAAAAAAACCTGTAAAAAAAAAATATTTTGTTGTAAAATTGTAATTATAATAAATGTTTCAATAAATAATAAAATAAAAAAAATAAAAAATTATTACATAATGGAAAATATTTACAAAGTTATGGAATTAATACAATAATTGGTACCAATGACATGTCGCTGTTATATACTTATATTTTTGTTAGATAAATAATACATTATACCTAAATTAAGTTAGTAACTAATTGAAGGAGAGGGGTGTGTGAGAGTGTTTGTATGTGTATAAATGCGCGTATGAGGGTGTGTGGATGTGTGTGTTAAAAATGTTTTTCTTAAATAGTGGGAGAGAATCAAAAAATATATCGGTATTTGTGGTTTTTTTAATTGAGTTGAAACTTTGAAGGATGCGGGAAATAGGGGAGTTGGCTGCAGCGTTCGTATTATTACTGGTTGTGTGAAAAAGGTTGATGTGGCGAGTTCTTTTAGATGGGATGTTAAAATTTATTTGGGATAGAAGTTCTGGGCAGTCTATTTTGTTATGTATAATTTTATGGAGAAATGTCATGTCAGCTACCGTTCGCCTGGATTTCAGGTATTGGAGAGTGCAGATGCAATTATTGTTGTATTTATAACCGAGATACTTAATAAATTTATTTTGTATGCGCTCTATGTTATTGACGTATTGGGTGTATTTGGGATTCCAGACAGGCGATGCAAATTCCAGTGTACTTCTGACTAGTGAGGAGTAAAGCATTACTAGAGTATGTGGATTTCTAAATAATTTACTCAGACGTAGTATAAAACCCAACATTTTGTAAGATCTATCAGTGATTGAATCAATGCGCGTTTTAAATATAAGGTTACTATCTAAATATACTCTAAGGTCCTTACATTCATTTTTTGAGATCACGGGTTCATCGCAGAGTGAATATGAAAAGTTAATTAGATGCTTGTTTCTAGTAAAGGACATAGTGTGGCGTTTAGAAACATTGAGGTCTAAATAATTAGCTGTGCAATAGTTGCAGAGCCTATCTAAGTCACTTTGTAGCTCTTTACAGTCCGATAGAGAGCGAACCGTTTTGTAAATTTTCATATCATCTGCAAACAATAAAATAAAGTATTGGAAACATGATCCTAAGTCGTTTAAGTATATATTAAAGAATAGCGGACCAACGTGGGAACCCTGAGGGACACCCGAGGTTACGTTGATTATTTTAGATAAAACTCCATTTATTGAGATAACTTGACTACGATTGCTAATGTATGATTTAATCCATCTAAACAAGTCACCGTGTATTCCAAGACGAGTGAGTTTATTTAACAGAATTGAGTGGATAACGCGGTCGAAGGCCTTTGAGAAGTCGGTGTACATAGCATCGACCTGCACCCTTTCGTCCATATTGCTCTGCAAATAGTTGACAAATAGGGCAAGGTTAGATGTTTTAGACCGATTTTTCATGAATCCGTGTTGGTTCTGTGAAATCGTTGTAGTGATAGTCGGGTAAAGTTGGTCGTAAACGATTTTTTCAAGAATTTTACTTAAGATGGAAAGTTAAGAGATAGGTCTGTAGTTTGTTACGTCATGTTTGTCACCCTTTTTAAAAATGGAAGTTATTACGGCAGACTTCCACTTATGAGGAAACGTACATTCACTTAATGATTTTTTGAAAATTGCACTGACCGGAGGAGTGATATATTTACTACAGTTACGTATGAAGATACCAGGCAAACTATCTAAAGCAGGTCCTTTGTTAATGTCAATGTATGATAGATATTTGTAGATAATGTCGTCGTTGATTGTGATTGAGGATATAGCTATGTTATTCAGCGGATCAGATTCATGAACATCAGATGCTAAATTTTGAGTGTGATCAGTGAAGACGGTAGAGAAATAGTCAGCAAATAGTCAGATAATACCAGTAGAACAAGGACAGCGTACCTACCTACGTCTGTGCTCTAAAGATTTCAATCCGCTTATTTAGATAGGGGAATCTATCAAACGGACACCTGCACTGTTTCTGCACGTAGTCAAGGTTTTTTTTCAGGTATTTTGGGATTCCAGTAGGTCGCTGCCAAATTCAACAGTGGGGCGCATTTGCGATTTGTGCAGGGTCAGCAGTTGTATACTATTAAAATATTTGCGGCCCTGTACAAAAATCCAAGCTTCTGAGATCCAAACTTAACTCTGTCTTCGACGGAATCCCTGTATCTGAGCTGGACACTTCAGCTATATATAGCTCGACCATAGAGACACTTTCTTTCGGGTCTGAACTTGCTTACGAGGGCGTAGACCAGGCAAACCAGATAAGAGGCTTCTAGAGGCTCGACTATCATGGGTTTCGGAAAGGAAAATTAAGTTGTTGTAGAAGGTGGTGAAATTTGTGTGCAGGTCGCGAATGTTGGCGAAATTCCCACAACAGTTTTGGCCTTCATCAAGAACACATTAGAATAATATACCGTCAGATATTTGGATGTTTTATTTTATTTCCTGTAAAATTTATATTTTCCTCGTTGACTTATACGAAATTTTAATATACCTACACTATGGTAGAAACAGTGAAACGAAATACATCACCTGAATCTCTAATTAGTCCTGCGTCGAGGCCTCATCCGTTCTCAGAAAAAACATAATGTATTTACAAAAGCAGACGCTGCCGCTCCTTTCAGAATAAATAGATGGCTGAACATTTAATCCCTCGTTAACACGGTATTTGCACGTGTCAGGGAATCTGCAATGTAGCAGGAATGTACACAAGACACAACTACTCATGTTTTACAGTTTGCTTTTAGTAGAAGTTTTAGCGAACGTACGGATTCATTTTTATCTTTAAAGCGTATTTACGCCCCTATTTATTTTCCGCAACTTTGGAATAAATTACTAATTTCTGGGCAATTAGATATAATAAAAATTGTTATAAATTAGTTTTCTTAATTAAAGGTTATTTTTAATTGGATAGCTTTTTGTAAAAATCGTTCCTTTCTTTTTTTAAACGATGATAGTTTTACATTTGTTTTATCGAAGGAATCAAATGCTTTGGAGTGTGACATTATATATTAAATGAAAAAGACACATTTTGTAATATTGCAAAGTGTATTTTTAAACGACTTCAAAAAGGAGGAGGTTCTTAATTCAACGGGATTTTTTTTTATGTTTGTTACCTCAGAAGTTTTGACTGGGTGAACCGATATTGATGTTTCTTTTTTTATTTGAAAGCTGGTGCTTTCCTTGTGGTCGAATTTATTTTATTTGGTCCAGTTTTGACAATGGCATCCATGAGAAAACTATAAAAGTCTTAAATTTGCATTAAGTATGTACGCGACAAATGGACGAATAACTCAATATCACGCCAACCGATTTCGATGATTCTATTTTTATTGGAAAGGATGTACTTCAAGGGTAGTTTGATGGGTTCTGATTATGGAATCGAACTCTTCAATTCTTAGGAGCAAATTAACGATACTCGGCCGAATCTTTTATAGGCTATCCGGACCTTTGAGTCACCTACCGTAACGTCGTTATGGTCAAGTAATGTCTGTCTCATATGAGCAGCACGTTTAGTAGATCTACTCATATTCAGATAAATTAGTTAGTGTACTTCAGATTCACTAAAAATCAAAAAAAAAAAAATTTTTTAACAAAACAAAAAAACGACTTAAAAAAATGCACTAAAAAGTAAAAAAAAATAATTTCGTTTTCTTCTACAACTTAATAATCAACTTACTTTTACTACTCATCAATATGTAGATACGATTGTTATTTTTGAAGTCGATGTCAGCCAAGGAACCCGGCCCGGCGTGGTCATTTGACAGCTCCCCACCCGCCGCGGCGCGGCCTCGCTCTCGCTTCTCGCCTCGTCAAGTCACATGTAAATAACATGTACAAATAACATGTTAAGTTTACAAAAAAGACGCACATTATCAGATCTGCTGTTTCTCTATAACCTGCTAAATAATAAAATAGATAGTCCTGAATTGCTATCCACTATTGGTTTAAATGTCCCAATGAGGCGTACCAGGCACACTTCTCTTTTTCATATAGAATCCAATAACACTAATGCAGCGAGTAACTCACCAATTACTCGCGCAATCATAACTTATAACCACTTTGAAAAATTACTACACTTAGACATTTTTCATGATTCCTTGCAAACATACAAAACTAATTTATTAAATTTCTTGGCGTGATATAATTGTTTTAAAATTACTTACACTTAACTTTTCATTAAACTTTAATCAGTCAATTACAATTAGTGAGCATATAATTCTTGATTTCAAAATGTCTCCTTATCTCCCCCCCCCCCTCTTTTCTTCCTTTTTATTATTATTATTACTTCATTCATTCAATAATTAAGTTTTAAGACCGGTTCATATCTCAGGCGTAATTATCAAATGACATTCTATGGACTTACGTAATAGATACATAACCATGTAATAATTTAATTTAACATACCTTATAATCTGTATTATAATGTACTGTGTATGTCTTGATAAACAAATAAATAAATAAAGTCGCGCGTGCGACACAAGCACTTCTCACCTATAACTATGTATGTAGTTACAAACCTACCTTGACTGACACCGACTCCAAAAATTCCAATCGTACCTACATATTGATGAGTAGAAGAAGTAAGTTGATTATTAAGTTGTAGAAGAATACGAAATAATTTTTTAACTTTTTAGTGCATTTTTAGAAGTCGTTTTTTTGTTTCGTTAAAATTTTTGTTTATTTCTTTTAAGATTTACATTTGTTTTACAGCCCTTTATTATTGTCGGTTGATTTTTATATCGTCGTTTTCTAATAAACATAACCTCAACGTCGCCTTATGGTGTTTTTATACGAAGAACGTTTTCCGATTCGATAAATGAGAATTAAAAACAGAAACATACACTTCACAAAACTTACGAAACGTACAACATGCATCTCTAAGCACCTAGAAAACGTATTCAGGTAGAACAACGTAAGTTAAGTTTGACAATTTCTTACAATCAAACATAAGAGAGTTTAACCAGAGAAAACCGGAACTATGTCATTCAATAAGGTTATACCATAGATCGTTCACAGATTTGTTAAATTTTCAAACGAAAAATCTTATTTTACGAGACATATTTCATATAATTTAATCATACATTATTGCAAATCAATACGTTATCTAGTAAACGCATGTATCAAAATTTTAATTTTAGTTGAAATAAAATCATAAAAAAATATTTGCGATCACTTATTTATGACGAAAAATTCTCTATTTTGTCTATCTATTTACGGTCTTACATATTAATATATTTCAGATTTTTTTAGCAGATTTTTTTTCTTAGATATTATTGAAAAATTATGAATACTTTCTTACAAAAAGTACATAATGTTAATAGTTTTATCATCACGCTTTTCAGCATTTTTGGATATTATAGGTATAAGCAAATTTGTTATGAAATAAAATCGAAATTGAGTTATAATTTTAAAAAGCTGGTACGGAGAAAAATTAATATTTCTCATTTTTTTTTAAGAAAACTTCTCCGCAAAGGTTTTCACTTTGTGATGGCGTTATTTATTTTAATGAAAAGACAAATAACTTTGTTTACATCACTTTTATTTGTACATAATCTACATGTTTCGTGAACGATGTTCACATCATCAGGATCAAATGTATACTAAACTTAAAAATTAAACATAGATCACATATGGGAGGAAGGGGTAGGAGGAAGGGAAAGGGGTAAGATTGAGGGGACTTTATTAAAATTGGGGATTTTTAAGTCATTAGCAAGGAAAGACGGTGGGAAAAGGTTCAAAAGAGGCTTTATAATTTTTTTTTTGCTTATTAATTATGTCTGCTTTATTATTTACATTTTTCCTAATTTCTAAAATCTCTAAATAATATTTGTGATGCCTTATAACCCGTATGTAATATTTTAAGTCCATTGTTCATTGGAACCGCTGTACGATCGTAAGAACATCTCTCGACAAAATGTGGATTTTCAGCCGCTGGCTGGTTAAAGGCCCTTAATAGGTACACTCTGTTTGGAAGAATTATATAAAAGATAACTGAAATAATTAAAAACACTTTGTTTTTACCACGATAATCTTTATTTAAAAAATAAAAATATTTCGAGAACGATGTTCTCTTCACCAGGACATTATGTGTACTAAAAACATATGTACTAAAACTATGTACTAAAAACATATAATGTCCTGGTGAAGAGAATATCGTTCTCGAAACATGTTGATTTTTTAAATAAAGATTATCGTAAAAGGTAAGGTAAAAACATAGTGTTTTTAATTATTTCATTAATAAAATGGTGCCGCAAGTGAATTTGCAAAATTTGAAGAAGTAAAATATAACTGTTAAAAGGAAAACGAATTGAAAAATGTAATGATAAAAATAGCTGTTATCTTTCAAATGTGTTCTACATGACCTTAAGCTATAGCAGAACATCGAAAAATGTTCTGCTATTGCAAAAGATTGTACAATAAATAATTGTTGAGCTAATTATGATGTTTTATTTATATCTGCCTTTATATCTATCTCTAGGGCCTCTTGCCTCTCTTTATAATAATTTTCATTTGAGTGTATTTCTTTAATATAATTTTGTATTTTTGTATAGATATTAATGTGTCCTTTACCATTGTGTTATTTGTATGTATTGTAACTGTACAATATTAAAAACAACAAATAAAATTAAATATCTCGGCGTAATTATCGATAAAAATCTGAAATGGAAGGAACAAATATGTCAAGTAGTAAACAAAATCAGAAAATTAATATATATATATTTTTAAGAATTAGAAATTTTCTGTCGATAAAAAATCTATATTTAATCTACTATGCCTTAGTTCAATCCACTCTACAATACGCTATTATTAGTTGGGGATCCGCGTATAAATGTAACCTTCTTCCAATAGAAATTGTACAAAGAACAATTACTAAAATTATATTAAAAAAATCCTTAGACTACCCAACAGAACGCCTGTTTGAAGAATTTTAAGTACCCACATTTAAAGATTTATATATTAAAAATTCAGTAATTCAAATAATAAAAGAAAAAGATAAATATCCATTTTTAAATGAAAACAGAACTCGACTTAAACATGTTTTTCTATGCCCAAAACTAAATACGTCTTTTGCACAGCATCATTATACTTACCAGGGAAGAACTTTTTTCAATCGTCTACCAGAAGAAATCAGAAGCATCAATGATAAAACCCGAATACTGCTCTCTGTCAAGAGACATTTTAAAAATATTCTTAAGAAAAAAGCTACTGTCAACTAATCTTACAAATATCTTAGTTCTCCATAACATTCTTTCTTTAAAAAAAAAAAAAAAACACACCATTATCAAATAAATACTGCGGCTCACATATATATATATATATATATATATATATATATATATATATTTTTTTTTTTTTTTTATTTTATTTTATTTTTTTTTTATTTTATTTACGGACTTACGTCCAATTTAAAACAAAGTATCACGAAGTATAGAAATGAACAATGTAAGGATTCGGATGGTACATGAAAGCAAAGACAAACAGTGAAAATAGAAGAAAAATAAGTGTCAAGTCACGTCAAGACCTTGCAAAAATTAGGGTGAATATTACATATCTTCATTTGTTTAAAGAGCGACAGAAATCATTTAAGCTAATACCAAAAAAATCAAGGTCTTGACGTGAGTTGACCAGTCTACACATTCTGGACAGTGGTGAGTTATAACCATAGTTAGTCGAGTGCTGATTGAGGAAAAGCAGGTCTTTATTTCTGAGTCTACGAGAAGGTATATTAAATGTGATGAGTTGTAGTAATGTAGGCGAGTCGATTAAACAGTTAATAATTTTGAAGAAACAAATGAGATCAGATTTTATCCGACGGTCTTCTAAAGGAGAAAGGTTTAGAGTTTGTTCAATTTCAGCATACGAGTAATTGCCTCGCTCTAATCCTAGCCTCCAAGCAATTCCCTTTAGGAACCGATGTTGAACGGATTCAATATGACGAATATGGACAGCATAAAAAGGAGACCATATAATACAAGCATATTCAAGATGGGGACGAACCAAGGAGCAGTAAAGAGTTCTTAGGGTATTTATGTTTTTGAAGTCAGAAGTGGTTCTAGTGATAAAACCAAGTAGTTTGAGAGATTTATTAACAATCGTATTTATATGTTCCCGGAAAGAAAGCTTGCTATCAAGAGAGACACCAAGATCTTTAATAGATTGAACAGTTGTTAGGCAATTATTATTTAATTTGTATTCGAAAACAATCGGATTTTTAGATCTGTAGAAGGACATAATTTTGCACTTATCGACATTTAGTTCCAAGCAATTAATTTTACACCAGTCATTGAAAGAGTCAATATCTGATTGGAAAAGAAGGCAGTCATGGTAGTTTTTGATTATTTTTAGGATCTTATTGTCATCAGCAAAAAGCCAAAAGCGTGTGTGAGAGAAAATACGAATAATGTCATTTATAAACAAGTTGAAGAGAAGCGGGGCTAAATGTGCTCCTTGCGGTACGCCGGATGTTACTTCAATAATAATAGACTCAATGTTATTTATTTTAACTCTTTGTTTTCTATTGCTTAAATAAGAATTAAAGAAAGATAGCAATGGGTTTCGTATACCTATAGCATATTGCTTGGCCATGACGATAGCGTGTTTTACTTTGTCAAAAGCTTTAGAAAAGTCGGTATATAGAACATCTACTTGTGATTTATCTTCTAGGCCATTGATTACGGTGTTGGTGAAGGAGAGTAAGTTTGTAGTGGTAGATTTAGCAGATCTAAAGCCATGCTGTTCCTCAATCAGCACATTTTTGAAAATAGGTGTTATTTTTTTTGTGATTATAGATTCAAAGATTTTAGGAATATGAGATAACATCGATATAGGTCTATAGTTTTCTACGTTCGACCTATTACCCGATTTAAAAATAGGTCGTATATAGGAAACCTTCCAGGAATCCGGAAAAGTGGCAGATGATAATGATAAGTTATATAATAAACAAATTGGCTTAGATACAACAGATTTACATTCTTTCAATAATATTTCAGGTATACCATCAGGACCAGTGTTTGTAATTGAAAACATCTACAAGTGTGATTTCGCAATTATTAAGGTCAATAGTATTAGCATATTTAAGTGGAGGGATGGTGCATATGTTATCAGTATAGACAGAGGAGAAATGTTCAGCAAAAAGGTTGGCAATATCGAAATCGTTGGTGGCGTGAGTATCATTAAAAAATAAACTTGAAGGGAGATCGTTATCAATACGTTTTTGTTTAATAAATTTCCAAAATTGTTTAGGGTTAAGATTTAATTTTGTCTCAGTGAGTTCAATATAAGATTTATAACACAAGTTAGATTCAATTTTGGATAATTCTCTTAACTGAGAAAATTTTTGATAAAGCGCTAAGTTGTTCGTTAATTTGAATAACTTGTGTGTTTTCTTTTTTTCCATAATCAAATGCTTTAGTTTCATACTGAACCAAATAGGAAATTTAGGCTGGGAAAAAGTTCCCCTTGGAACGAACAAATCTATAGCATGAGTTATACATTCGTTGAATTTAAATACAGCATCGTTAATATTGTTGTTTGATAACATACCTGCCCAGTCATATTGGGCAAGGTACCTATTCATGCCAGTATAATCACCTTTGTTAAATTTGTAGTGGAATGTAACTGCTGATTTCAGAGTGTCACTTTTGAAAGTATTAGTGAAGTTAATATCAAGTGGTGGATGATATTTATCTATTGGTAATATTGAGTCAGTAGCTTCACATACACAAACGCTAGGCATATTGGTAAATATTAGATCAAGATAGTAACCTCCACAGTTATTGATCGAGTTTAATTGGTACATATTCAGGAAGGCAAAGAAATTTACTATTATGGAAGCATGAAGGGAAACATTATTAGGAGTTTTCACACCATGACTATCATTAAGCCACACTATTTTAGGAAGATTATAATCACCACAAATAAGTAAGGAATCGGCCTTTATGGAAACACGCTCAACTGCTTCAGTATGTGACTTATAGATTTCTATTGAAGAGGAGGGGGGAATGTATACACAACCAATGACAAGTTTCTTGGAACCAAGTAGAACACAAATAAATAATTGTTCAGATACATTATTAGACGATTCAAGAATGTGGCAAGAGTATTTTTTTTTAATACATATCATTACCTCACCTCCTCTACACTTGTTAGAAGAGGAAGAGCGGTTACAGCGAAAAATAATGTAGTCATGGAGTCCAAGTTCTGTTGAAGCAATATTGTCTGATAGCCATGTTTCGGTAAAACATAAAAAATCATAAGGGCATAAATTTATGGAGCATCTAAAGGAGTTTAGCTTAGTATTGAGACCACGAATATTTTGATAATAGGTGGAAAAGTTAGTATTAATAAGGTGTCGATTCTGATTCAGCCTAAAAAATTGACTCGAGATAATTCGCGTCTCTCAGCGGCTTGGCGGGCAGGACAGTCAGGGGAGCCAGTGTTGTGTGTGGACGGTTTTCTGAAGAACTTGCAGGTAGCACATGCTGGTGGCTTTTCAGGAGTCGGGCAAGCATCTCGATTGTGTCCAGGTTTTCCACAGTGAGAACATGTAGGCATGTCTGCGTTACATTTCGACGCCGTATGGCCGTAAAGTTGACAGTGTCCACATTTTAGACTGTCGATCCAATCCCTTACGGTGTGTATTTGCCAGTCCATAGCCAGTTTAGAGAAGCGAATGAGGGAGTGACGAACAGAAGGAGGAACTCTGAAGACATGAGTGCACGATCCGGTACGAGGTCCTACTTTGTGAGAGAACCGCAATTTATCTTTCAATTCATTAATTTGTAGACCGGTTTCTTCGTGTGTTTGCTGGTGGATTGCCAAGATAATGTTCTCGAGGGGCACAACTTGAGGTAGACCATGGATAGCTATCCGAGGAAGTTTATGTGAAGAAACTGCTGCTTTCAGACCAGCATCGGATAGGGTCGGTGCATTGGCAAGTTTTATGGCCTCTGCATCGGTACTTGGATGCACGACTACACCTCCGTTCCTTATTTCTCGTAACCCCGTGATTGTAATTCCCAAAGATGATGGGTTAGTTGAGGTTTTGAGAGTTTCAAGAGTACTGCTGGAAGGAAGTGACTTGTCATCTTTGGGGAAGATAAGTACGGCTGGTCTCGCAGGAAGTATAGGGGCATTATTTCTTGTGTTCGGTGGATATTTCGGGAGGACTTGGTTGGACGTAATCGAACTATACGTTCTGTTCCCATTTTCGGGTGTTTGATTAGAAGACATAGTAGGTCTGTAGGTCTGTAGGTCATAGTAGGTTTGTAGGTCTTCAATTCTCCTTCAAGGCTCCCTAACTTTACACCCATTTGACCGACATTACCCAATAGATCGGTGAATTTAGGGGCGAGTTTCGCTATTTGTTCCTTAGTGAATTTGTTAGATGTGTCCATTATGATGATATTTAATAGGTTTAAAATAGAGGTTGCCTTTGCCAGGAATTGTTGGGCAGAGTTTTCTTGTTCCATTATAATATTATGGATTATTATTAGATGTAGGTAGATGTTAGAATGGTAGAATATTCTGTTAACTTTTTGTCTATGGCTTCAAATGTCACTTGACTTCAAACTTCAAATTCAAATTCAAATTCAAATGGTTTCAAATTCAAATATCACTTGTCATGTTAATTTCAAGATTTTGTTTTTAAATTCAATCTTATAATATATCTGTTCTCACTGTAATTATTTATTAATAGGAAAACGATCCACTATTTTAATGTGATACACTTAGTTTAGTGTGAAAAACACAATCTAGATATCGATTTTTGAAACTTTTTGTAGGACAAAAATATTTGGTTACTTATGAGAAACTCCATAGATTATATTTATGTACAATTAATTATTTAAGTACTAACTTAAACGTAACTAATAACTAATAGCATTTATGTACACTCCCCTTCCATACACAAGCAAATGCTTTTAATGGAAGGGTAGTAAAAAAAACCTGTAAAAAAAATATTTTGTTGCAAAATTGTAATTATAATAAATGTTTCATTAAAAAATATATATATATATATATTAAATGAGTTTTCATAGCTGGATTTTTCTCACGTACATATTCGACAACTTTTTTACATTGGCTCCACAGGAGGCCCTGTGAATTTTGTAAATGTGTTGAGGTTTTTTTAAGGAAGGGAATGCGATGAAGTTCTGGGAAGGAAAGCGGTATGAGGGGTGGGTAAAGTGTGTCTAGGAGTGTCGGACGAATGAATCCACGACGATGGGTAGAGAGAGTCCGGCTGGGGAGGTAAAAGGAACTCCCATGACTATTAAATCTAAATAACGGACACTTTTTGTAAAACAATGGTTTCTTCGTTACAATAAAAGTATAGTGAAAATTAACAAATATTTAAAGACAAACAAGTATAGACAAAAATATTATAATGCATGGTGATTAATTAGTTATTACTTAGGCATTATACAAAAAAATATTATATAAGACTATTGTTAACTACAAAATAATTATTGTATGTATTAAAAACTTTTATATATTAACACAAATAATCAAGGTATAAAAAAAAATTTAGTTAGTACCTTTATTTAAGAGATTGCCATTTAAAAAAATATTTTATTAATGTTAGTATTTAATTGACTATTAACATCTTTTCTACAAATCTGAAATGTTTTTTAATTATCTTACTGTAATCCAATTGTATTTGTATGTCAATTTTTTAAACCTTTACTTACTTTAAAAGATTTCTTTCCAAAATGTGGTTTACAAAATTTGAATGGGATGAATATCTACGATGTCAAGCAGCTGCAAGTGAGACAGAGCACTCGCTATTGGTCTATTGGGCTAAATTGAACGTTATTTTTGTTTCCATTCAAATTTGTAAGGAAGGCTATTGCGTTCTATTCTATGCGTTCTACCTCGTTCAACCCTACTTTATTATTTTATTATCTAAGTTCTTAGGCACTAACATAAGGACATACTTTAGTGAAATGAAAACGTTCCATACCGAATAAATACTTAAAAAAGTCTAAGAATAGATCCCAAAGAGAAAAAAACTAGGTATTTAAATTCAGTACAGTTCAAAGCTCATTGAACGCAAGTTGAAATATTTAGATGTGGGTATTGCTTCCCCCTGAATAAAACATGGCAATACGTCGCTTCTCGGATCAAACGCTCCTGCTTTATTTGGATATACGTCTGCTGCAAGGGAAGATAACTCTGCCGGGAACGGTGGTGGTATATTTGCGCAGTGACGTACTCGCTACTCGCGCCATCCAATCGGCGCCACTATCCATTATATTAGATACCTATGCCATCATCAGTTTTATTTTATAAAAATACTTCACCTCACTGATGTGATATGTTGTTCTACAAAATACAAATCGGCACTATACCTACTACTAGGAAACGGACAACTAAGAAACCTGAATCGTTTGTTTTCTTACACAGTTTCGCCGGTGGTTGGGATAATCGCAGGCATTTTGACTTTTTTTACGTTTGCTCCATACGGAAGGCACTGACTTTAGGGATGATGTGTGAAGGGTATTTTTAAGGAAAGGAAGGAGAGGAAGTCTGTGAAGGAAAAAAAGGTTTGACGGGTGAGTAGGAATTTGGGGGTCAGTGCTTTCAGGAGTGACGGACGCATGAATCCATCCCTCCCGCTGTTGTGCAAGATGATGGGCAGAGAGAGTCCAACTGGGGAAGTAAAAGAGTCTCCCTCAACCGGCCACTCCACGTAGTAACCAAGACCTGGAAAAATCTCGCCTCATGAACCCGGGCACCCCTTTTAAGTCACCGAACATACCGAACCACTTGAATGACCAATCGCAGAGATGTTGTCAATCCAATGAATGTTTCCCGGGGCGGCGCAACCAATTCCCATTCCCGCCTCCCAACATGTTTGCTATTGCTTTCTTTTCACTAAAATACTATGAAGTAGGTTCATCCGTATGTTCTCTGAACACTATTTTTTCTTACTTTCCTGAGTCGATGAAAGGAGAGAAAAAATAGTAATAATAATAATAATAATAATCTTTATTCAATGAAATAACAACAATATAACTAAAAAAAATAAAAAAAATTACATACTCAATGTAGTTTACAAATAGATTACATCAATCAGTACAGAAAAATTAACAAACAGAAAGTAATGTAAGAAAGGTTACACAGGAGTAGTATAGTTATACAGTATTTTTAGTTGTGCATTGCCTGCCTCACTAGGTGAACCTGTATTGAGGCAGAAATTTTGTTAATTGTTTCTCGCAATTTTATCTATGGTTTTTTTATAAATGTGTAAAGTAGGTTTCCATACAGCAAAAACTTTATTTTAGTTAACATAATTGTTTGCATATACCTACACAATTCATAAACTGCAAGGTTATTACTACAATAACAACTGTCAATGACTGGGCGTTTGGGTGAGGGCACCAGTATAGGCTCGATCATTAGAATGTATCCATATTTTAACATATTTTTTAAACTCTCTCTGTGTTTGACTCAGTTTGATGTTTTCTGGGAGAATGTTGAATATTTTTGTGGCAAAGTATCTAAAGCTACGTTGACCAAAGGTGGAAGAGAGTGCTGGAACTTGCAATATGTCTTTGTTGGAGTTACGTGTAAATCTTAAGTTTATTTTTTTTTCGTAAAGCACATGTTTGTTTTTAAAGAGATGCATGAGGATAGTTTTTACATAGATCTGTCGAACATCAAATACTCTCATTATTTTGAATATAAGGTCACTGTCTGCAGTTAGAGGAAGTTTGAGAATAATTTTCATAATTGTTTTCTGTGCCTTTTCGACAGGATCTAGAGCTGATGAAGTGCCCCCTCCCCATGCAATGATACCATACTCAATGATAGATTGGGTGATTGCAAAATAAATCGTTTTTAAGAGTTGTAAGTTAAGAAAGTTCCTTATGGATCTGAAGAAGTGTATTGTTTTTCTAATTTTATTTGCAATGATCTGGGTATGTAGGTTCCATTTGAGGTATGGGTCAATGGTGAGGCCGAGGTACTTTATCTGTGAAGTGCGCTCTATACTGGGTATATATACTCTATACTCTATACTCTATAGTGATCAGAGAACATAGCACCCACCACTTTCCTGAGTCGATTCTCTCTCTTCTGACTATTTCTGTTTTTAAAACGAAGCTCCTATTAAATGTCCCTAAAAGCCCCGACTGAATGTCCGAACACAGCTCAACGTGCATTATTTATACATACCGCAAAGTGTTCTCATCCAAGGCAAATTGATTTTGTTCTTACTGGATGCTGAACTATGCCATACTGAAAGTGACCCCGAAACAGGCAGAGAAAGATGTAGAAATAATGTGTGGAAGATGTTTTGAGCAGGACGCAAATGTGAGAGATGCGGAGAAGTTTGAGGAGAAGGCCAAAACTTACCTCTAGTGGCGGTCTTTCCCTAAGGTAAATTGATCAATGACCTCCCAAAATTATAAAATGACAATAACACACAATATAATGAAGTATTATACAAATCAAAAAAAATTATATCATTCTAATTTATTTGAAAAAGCACCACGTGGCAGCGGCAATTAATCACATCTAACGTCTTTAAGGCCCCCCAACCTAGCACAAAAGAAGAAGGTGGAGAGATATGAAATTACGAATGTTAGAGGAGAGCGCTAGTATTTAAAGTAACAAAATCGATGCGAAAATTGTTAAAATGTTTAATAAAACACGACTCGTTTAAAATAGAGCAAAAATCTCGCCAGGGTTGTCTTAAACAGCATTTAAAGAAACACTGTGAATTTTTTCATACATATAACTTGTAAAATAACTGAAACAAACATGTTTATAAAATTTTTTGAAGCATATTTTGCGATTTTTTTCTATCGAAGGGATTTTTTTATAACTTGCATTTTGGCGCGACAAATTTGGCGCGACAAATAGATATTATCTTCAAAAATAACATGTATTTTTTTAAGAGCTTACAAACTTCAAATGTTTAAGGGAGGTTTGCAAGAAATCGGTAGAAATTCGGTTAACGGCGTCTTAATGGAAGCTTCCTTTTCCATGCACCTATGATTGGCTGGGTCAATTTATCAAATGTCCCAATATCACATCTTTTGTCTCTTTATGCTCCATACAATAAACAAGATGGCACTATGTCGCCTAGTAAAAATGCTTTCGCATTCTGAATACAGCTTGCCACGAGGGAGACAGCATGATGAATATTATGCATCTGAAAGAGTTTGTTTGATAAACGCAGGTGGGTTTCGTACACTTTACTTTTCGTATAATTTACTGTATTAAATTTAATTTGGCTCTCAAATTCGTGAGGTACCTACAAATGAATATTGATAATATCAGCGTGTTTAATTTGATATTGTATCATAATGTATTTTTTTTAATGACCTTCCACTTCTGAAGCCTCTGCTTGCCACTAATCTAATTCAGATCTTCTCCACTTATTATGTTGAACGCTTTAAAAACATACAAAATTTTAGAACACGTTCTGAAAAATGTGTTTGTTCTCACATTTCCATGTAGCCGATAATCCACCCGCGCGTTTTCACTTCACGTTTCACTTTACAATTTAAAGAGAATGCACCGCAATGCTACTCCGAATAAATGCAAGCGTTCTGCCGTCACGCCGTACTGTAGACACAGCTCTGTGGACTTGGAGGTGTAGAGGGACGTTACAGAATAAACTACCAAATATCAACTATCGTACTTTCTCTACACGCTGCAAAAATGCCGTATCACCCCTCGATACCAATACAATTTAAATCGATGAATTATAAATTTCCGCGCGTTCCGGTGCCGTAAACGCAGTTTAAATTTATTTTTAGTGTTTTGTGATTTTAAGTTATTATTAGTAGATACGAAAAGTTTACATTTATCACTATTAAATTAAAAAATAATTTCAGTTTTCTGCGCGTCTTGCATCTAACTCTGTTTTAATCAGCTCAAATTAGCTTTGAATTTAAGCATCGTATTCAAAATGAGAACTGATTGTGTGAAGAATTCAGACTAGCGATGAAATACCTACTTGAAATGTATTATTTCTATAATAAATACAATAAAATAACGTTGTTTCAATTCCACTTTATTATTTCTTAATCCAACCGGTTTCGGTTCATCCTGAACCTTCCTCAGGGGTGAATAAAAATATATTGAACATAATAGAGATATACATGGCATTTAAAAGAAAATTAGAAGAGGTAGACAGAACATCAACTTAGGTGGGGGCGAGGAGCGAGGCGCCTAATAGGGAGGGGTGAACGTGGGCGAAGGTAATAGAATTATTTATAAAATGAGGGTGTTAGACCAATCTAATTTTTTAAAGTAAATTAGTATTATTTATTTTTAATGAGTTTTTTTTATTTCAAGGGCTTCAAGATTATTAAGGCGTGGACCTATCCCATTTCTATCTATTATTTTTAACTGAAATAATGATAATTTGCTATTTTCACGTTGCGCTTTGACAAGTCTTGCTAATTATTATCCTAAAAGTTAATATTATTAAAATTTTTGAAATTCTATTCTTGGATATTTTTGAAATTTGTGACGATGTCAACTGAGTTCACAACAAAAGACGAGAAAGATTAATTATAATTTTGTATTATTTCCAAAACAATATTAATCATACTGAAGACTCATGCACTGGAAAAAATATTTCAATAAAAACTTTGGTTCGACTGGGATTCGAAAATTTAACTTGCCGAGGGCGGGTGTCGTATCAGTTTGAAAATATAACCATTTTTCAAACACATTTTCCACTATTAAATGAAATCAAAGATGCTTTTTCAATATTTTACTGAGAGTCAGTTCTTTTTTTAAAGCGAAGGTTCAAACCTGTAAACGTAAAAATGTAAACACTCGTACATTAATCGTGTCAGAGAACTAACATCAGATATTTATTACAAGCGTTAGCCCCGCCGCACATGCCCACACTCGCATTGGCCGTCACGAGCCGCGTGCGGGTGGCAGTATTTAAAACCTATGGCGCAGTACCAAACTCCGCATTTGCTCTCACGTGTCGATGTAGGCACGTACATGAGCGTGTACGCGCGTGTCGGCTAGGTGACCGAGACATTGTTTTTGAGTGGCAGTGGCGCGAGTGTTTGCAAAATGGAGGAACTCATTGAAGTTGTTCGAAGCGAAAAATGTTTTTACGAAGTAAAACACCCAGTTTATATGAATACTTTTTTAATTTTTCTTCAATACTAATTCGCTCATGACCACCATATCCTTGATCCTCTAAATCTGAAGTAATCATCGCATGTACTTCTTTTAAATCGTTCCTAGTCATTCTAAAATATATTTTTAATTTTTTGTTTTCCTTTTGGACATGTAAGAGCTCTTCCATATTTTTTTCCGGATGATTTCCTTATTAACAATAATCTATTTAAAAACTGACTGATGTACGACACGTGAAAGCCAATGCGGACACACACGTGTCCACCAATGTCAATGCGACATTGGCGCAGTGTCGTGAACGAGTGCGAGCGGCGGGGCTTACACTCCGTTAGAGGTAGGTAGATAGACACTCTCAATATTATCCTAGTGAATGCCTTAGTCATGTTTTGTGACAAGATCTAACAAACCAGGTAGGTGGTTCCAAAACCTTCATCAACATGTCATAAAAAATATTATAACCAATTTTCCCTGTTACAATTGACATGCTGAAATCATCCAACTTGCACTGCTTTCAAAATTTAATCCAGTATAAACCGAAAACCATGGCAAATTGCTCGACATAAAAAGGTACTCCCATAAAACTCAGTTAGCTTTAGACAGGATGAAACATGGAAGGGTTGGTCGAATCGCGACTCGGACTGGACGCAGGGAACCGTGAGGATATCCTGCCTGGAGATGAAATCATGACGCGAATAATGCAATCATGTACAATCTCCAGCTAACCGGAACTTTATCAAATTACTGATTCTATTCCAGATTTCCGATCAGCTGGAAAACGGAAAGGCTTGCTTCGATTCAGAGCTGAATAAATACTTTACATTTTTTTTGTAGAAAACAGAGAATTTATCACTCGTTGATCTTATTTTTTTCGGCAGCATCAAACAAAAGCTGGCTTCATTTGTTAGAGAAATGAATATATTTTATGTACATCACGTCAACGAATAGTTTCAGACTCAAAAGTGCATCCTTCAGTGCAGTAAAGTAAGTAATATGTTGAACTTGTAAGAAGGCGTAATCTTTTCTTAAAAACGAATATGTAGACGTATTTAGTTATTGTCAAAGTTTTATCAAAATAGCACTAGGCAAGTTAATTGTTATATTCAAATTGAAAAACAATTTGTATTCACGCTTTGTCTAAATATTATTATCATGGAAGAAATATTTTTTTTCTGTTTCGTTGCTAACTTATTCTTGGTAATGTAATAGGAAGCCAACTGGTAATAATAGTACATGACTGCTGATCCTGTTCAAACAGTTGAAATTGACAGCCATCTCTGATCTGGAGTCCCAAAATACTTATTTCAATCTAACAAATGGATTATAACCTTTATAGCTCAATCGTCAGGTGGGAATGCTGTTCTTGTTCTACTGGAATTTCGATGAAAGATACTCTGAGAAACTATCGCTATAGCCTCCTGCGGCACAGGTGGATAGCGGAAAACACACCAAATGCGCATTTATACATGGTTGACAATATTTGCCAAATGTCGTTTACAAAACTTGCAAATTCTTGAGTTCAACAACTCGGCTGTGGAACGATTTTCCGACCTCTATTTCCTCCCTAATTCAACCTGGGTCTCTTCAAGATGAAAAAGACCCAACACACAGCATCCCCAAAGATGAACTGTGTGGAGTTAATGTAAAAAAATCTGAAAAACTCTCAAAGAATCTAGTTTGCATCATTTCTCTCTCTGGAGATATTTGATATTCATTAATGTGCAGAATGTTGGCAATTAAAGGAAGAGTGTTGTTTGTTTGGCATGTGGCAGTTGCGGTTAATACCATTTAAACCCCGCCTAGTTTCACAGTCCCTTCCATCGTACAAGTCCGGCATTCCACAGAATTATTGCGAACCGAAGTATTGTCATTATGAGGCACTAACTTCGGCCAACTTCTTGCGGCCAGAGGGCTTAATGGGTCTGCCACACTGAAGAGATTAAACTGCAGAAGTGTGAAGGAGGCGTGTCCCTGTGTCAGAAACAAACTCAATTTGCCTTGCTTCTGCAGCAGATAATCAATACCATCGTTGTGATGATAGAAATTCTCTCTTTTGGCTAGAGACAACGATAGTTTAATGTATAATTGCAGTAGAGCAGTCTCACGCCTTTTTCTTTAACCCTTCAGGTCTAGACCATATAAAGTCAAAATAAATGGAATATTTGAGAATGTATCCGGAAAGTAATAACAGTTTCTGAAAAGTGATGAAATACGCTTTTAAATGTCATTATTAGAAATAAAAACATAATTTTTGAAATATTAAATTTTTTTGTTCAAACATGAAAAATTTTAAGTATTATAATTTTCTAACTAAAATTACTGAAAATGAAAAAAAAAGAAAAATGCAGATATTTTATTATAAACGTGTATCATAAACTCATCACTATTTTTAACAACAAAACTGCTCACTTTTTTGTGGTTTCATAAAAAAAAAACATGAAGTTTTAAATTTTTTCTCAAATTGCGATAGGGTGCTCTGGTTTCGTTTAGGTGTATATTTATTTTTTCTGTATTTAACTTATAGGTTTGAATATAAAGCGTAGTGTTTTCTATTTCTAATACCGTTCAAATCAAATTTCTCACCATGACATTAAGGGAGATCCAACGATTTACACGCGACCTAAGTGACTGCTCCGAAACGCACAAAACACACACCTATCCACAAATTAGCTTGAGAGTTAATCGCAGAACAGTAGTCAATTTAGACACGTATACAAGTAATAAGAATCATTTACAAGTACTTATGATTGATATATTTATGATTGTTACTACAGTACGAAACAACTTTATTATTTCTAAAATAAAATTGCAATATCCGGAAATCGAAAAAGTAATCAGTCGATACAAGGCAACAATCATATAGAAAATTTGAATTGGCACGCATTCAAGATTCTAAGCGATCCTTTGGAGACATGCATTACAGAAGGAAGACGATTAGAAGCGGAATCGGAAGTCCACGGAGTCCGTTGCAAGGCGGCGACCAAAGGAACTCATTTAACCTTTCAGCGGTCGGGCTAAGGTCTGTGAGTCCGCAGCGAACTTATTTTACTGATTATACGCTAACTATAAACAATAGACAGTTGCGCTTCCATGACATCCTCGGGGGGGTGAGGTACGTCCCCTCAGTACCCCGGTGGCATTCGTCGCATACGCACGTGTTTTTTTGTTTATATTTGCACTTTAGTCGCACGCGACTGGTAGTGTTCTTGAACATTTTTGTATCATATAATTTAGAATTTAGTTTTATTTTATTTTATATTTTAAATAATGAGTTGTAAAATTTTATGTTGATTTATGGCGTTGTTTTGTGTCAGATGTCTCAAAAATTGAGATTTCATTGTCTTAAACTATTAAATACAAATTAAAAAGTGAATACCAATTAATGTTTTTATTTTATTTTTTTATTATTGATAAAGAAAAAATACTTTTTTATTTTACGCTATATTCAATAACATGAAATATTCAGTCGTCTTCTAAAACCAGACTGCTTATGTTTGGCGCAAGGGTGCGACTACTTGAAGGTTAAAGGCGTGAGGCTAGACTATATAGAGAAAGCTCGAGATAGCAATTATGATCATTGACTAGAAGGGTTATTCTATATTTTTGAATTACCTTTTGCATTAAGTCGGTGTTATAAGACAATCAAGACAAAAAGGCAATGAATACGCTGCCGGTAACCTGGCCTCATACAAAAGATGCATCAAACAAAATTTGTCTGCTAGAACCACGTAAGCACAATACATCAGGTAAACATAATATTATGCCTACCAATACTTGCACTCTAAAATCGATGAATACCTTAGAAATCATAGGTACCTACTTGTAAAATTTATCATATCGGTTCACATCGTTGACATCAAGTTGACATAATCCATGATACCTACCTATTAATTATTTTACTTTTTATAATTTTTTTTCTTTCTCCTAAGAGGATTTCTTACTTTTATAACTTTTTATATTTTATAACTTTTTATATTTATTAATTTTTATAATTTATATTTAAAACTTTGTACCCTTTAAAGATATCTTATATTTCTATATTTTACTTTTAACTATAATATTTTTTACTTTTAACTTTTATTTTTACTTTTTTCTTAAAACTTCATACTTTGTACTCTTTACTTTATATTTTATACTATACTTTATATATATGTGGTAATTATGTTAATATTGTTGTTGTAGATACTATTTATAAGTTAACTGTGTTAATGGCACATGTTGTGCCGTGTATTTCAAAAATAAATAAATAAAAAGGCAATATCCATCGCATATCGGAAGGTATCCTTCGTGCGGTATCGGTTGTCACATTTCAGTGATTTTCTTTGGCTTTCAATGTTAGTATGGATTCAATACCTACTTAAAAACATGAATGACTAATTATTAGTTATTATAACTACTTATGTAAAAGC
This sequence comes from Limnephilus rhombicus, assembly GCA_929108145.2. Classification (NCBI taxonomy): domain Eukaryota; kingdom Metazoa; phylum Arthropoda; class Insecta; order Trichoptera; family Limnephilidae; genus Limnephilus; species Limnephilus rhombicus. The sequence continues at coordinate 42,406,438 of OV815278.1, forward strand.
ATAAAATGCATTCATTATCCGTTTGTCATATTATTTTGATGTTTGTACGCGATGAAATTCGATTCGCAAATTTTCCGGCAACTGACATCTCTTATCGTGGAAATTTAGCTGATTTCTGGACAATAGTACGATTAAGAGAAGTTTATTCTAGAAGAGCAGCCAGTTTTCACGATTATTAGACCTACAAAGTTCGATAAAACTATTAGCAACATCCAGATTTTCTGCTGACCTTAGAGTAGGCGGGTGGTCTCTTATTCGATAGACTATAAGTCTTGTCAGACATACAGTTCCGATGTAATATAGGGTGGGTCATAAGCATTTGCACTTTTGTAATCGTGCTAACGGGGATTGCGAAAGGGGGAGCAGAGCGGGGTCACTTATGCGTGGCTCCTCGCTTCTTGGAAATTTAGTCACAATGAACCGCTTTACGGGAGAGCAACGCGCTTTCTGGGTAAAACATTTTTACAATAACAATGATTTTGTTCTTTCCTGTTCAACAATGATTCTATTCTCCTTTACAAAACAATGATGCACACCGCCCATTTCGTTCGCATTACCAATTACAGAGTATTAATCAGTGCCCAAGTGCCCAAAGTAATTAAATCATTGTTTAAAATTTTCGAAGAAACCGACAGGAAAACAAACAGGGCGGCCATGGAGTGAAAGAAATTGGTTAAAGAAATTTTCCCTTGCAAACTGATCTTGCGCAGAGGAGATATTCCGCGACCTCCCCGCAGCCCGGATATAACACCACCTGATTTTTTTAAGGGATATATTTTATGAGTATATATATAGTATCTTACAAGTCTAGTCTACGTAAATAAACCAGCGACTATACTCCAATTAAAGGAGAACCACCTTGTCAACACACCCCGAGATTTGTGTCGAAAAGTTTTCGATGATCTAAGGGCCTGATTTGAGGAATGCCAGCGGCAGGATGGTGGCCATTCTGATGAAATTATTTTTATGAAATGGTTTTCCAGGATATTTTTGTACTCATCAATAATTATTTATTTAAATACAATCTGTATTTTTTTCATGATAATTTCAAAAGTGAAAATGTTTATTACCCACCCATATAAGCCGATGTTATTCCCTTATATGCTTTAAAGGTCCTTGCAGATCTTGAACTTTATTATTTCAGTGAATCAACGACAATAAAGCCGGATCCTTAGAATAAGTTTTACGCGACAATACTGAGATTCACCAATTATTCTCACAGCAGCATTGAAAACGGACTTGATCCTATTGAATACTTTCTGAGAGAGGTCAACAGGTAGCCTTTTTTATTTATTTTTTACAATAGCTCCACAAAGGAGAACTTGAGGAGAATATTTTCCCTCAGGGTCTACGTCATATTTGGGGATGCTGTGTGGAGGATATTTTTAGAAAAGGAAGGAGAGGAAAAAATATGAAGGGTGTAATCATAGATTATAATAATAATTGTAAAAATATGATGGTATAATCATAGATTATTCCATCTTCCTGCCTGTAGGACTAACCTGCCAATGGTTCTAACGGTAAGGAGGAGTATACTGCTCCTGAACCAAATATCCTCCGAGATTGATGTATTTGGCGTCGGTGGGGAGAGATTCAAAAGGGAAATTCTTTTGATTCTTGAAAGAGTCCCTCCACACTGACGAAATCTTCACCACTGCCTGAGATTGAAAGAGTCCCTCCACACTGACGAAATCTTCACCACTGCCTGAGATTGAAAGAGTCCCTCCACACTGACGAAATCTTCACCACTGCCTGAGATTGAAAGAGTCCCTCCACACTGACGAAATCTTCACCACTGCCTGAGATTGAAAGAGTCCCTCCACACTGACGAAATCTTCACCACTGCCTGAGATTGAAAGAGTCCCTCCACACTGACGAAATCTTCACCACTGCCTGAGATTGAAAGAGTCCCTCCACACTGACGAAATCTTCACCACTGCCTGAGATTTTTATTTTGAAATTGCTATATTTCTTTAAATTTATTATATGTATAAATATTTGTAAACATTACTTTTTACATGGCGTTATTTCTTACATGTAATAAATTAAAATTTGAAATTGTGTAAGAAATTAATAATACGCACCAGATTTAAATGTCCGGGTTTAATTTTCCCCACAGGAAAAACTAAACCCTTTCACACACTTCCCAAATGATCATCTGGTCAATCCACGTTATGCAATTGCACTATATAAGTATTATAATTACAAAACAATACAAGAACAACATGTCAACCTACCAGAGACCAGATGGGAAAATAATTCACCGACTCCAGATATTTTCATATCAGAGGGTTCGGCTCTGTGGAATTCCTAATTGAACCTATAAATCCTACTGATCCCTCAATATAAATATTTAAAAAATCTTTTGTAATCCTACATGTATTTAAAATTACCTTTTTTTGCATTTTTATATATAAATTCTTTGACAAATCTAATACGCCTAAATTTTTAATCAGAGATCTAGGTATAATGCCAGTAGCCGAAATAACAAATGGTAATATTTTTATAGTCCGAGAATGCCAAATTCTTTTAATCTCATTTCCTAAATCTGTGTATTTTCTAATTTTTTCAGAAACAGTTTTTTGAATATTACAGGAATTTGGAATAGCTACATCAATGATATAAGTTATTTTTTTTAATTTTGTCATGTAAAACTATATCAGGTCTATTATGACTAATTGTTTTGTCTGTTAGTATAGTTTTATCATAATATATTTTATAAAATTCATTTTCTAAAAATGAATTTGGTTCATATTCATAATATGGTACTATATTACGGCAGTCAATCAAGTTATGTTTAATTACCAAACTTTGGTGGATTATTTTTAAAACCTGATTGTGCCTAAATGTATACTCGGACGGCGCTAATATAGAACATCCCGATATAATATGTTCTATAGTTTCCGGAAAAGCCAAACATTTTCTACATAAATCATCAATTTGATTTATATCTTTGATTATATGCTTCCTATAATTTTTAGTATTAATGACTCTATCTTGAATGGCAAGCATAAATCCTTCTATTTCTGCGCTCAACTCTCCAATACTCAACCATTTGTTTGACGAAAGTTTGTCAACATACGTTTGGTTGAGATAATTGAAGTGTTTTGCATGAATTATTATTATTAAAATTATTATTATTATTATCTGGGGGTCAGTGAATCCAGGTGTAACGGACTTATGAATCCAACCCTTCCACTGCGATGCAAGACGATGTTCCGAGACAGTCCTGCTGAAGTGATCAAAATATCTCCCTCAACCAGTCTCTCCCGATCCGGCCTGCCACGGAATTGGTGGGCAGACGATTCCACCGCCAAGACCCGGACAAATCTCACTCCATTAGAGCGAGCACCACTGATAAGTCAACAAACGTAGCAAACCACGTGGCAGAGTTGGTTGGAAGGTGGAATTTAAGACTGATTTTGCTACAACAGAGAGAAGGCTGATTCATTTTATCTGCCTTAGATGGAAACAGTCACAATTTATAGCTTTTGAAATTTCAATCTTCTTTGTGTATACCGATAGAGCAAACACAACACCCCAACCTGAAGTTTATATTCTAAATATTGATTTCTGATCACAAAGAAACTCATCGAATTAAACTATATTTCGACGCAAGACAGGTGCGAGAACTTCAAGATATAGGTATTAATTTTGCTTAAAAAGGTTTATACTGTGTCAATGAAACTTTAAACTTTGAACTTAAGATAAACTTAATATGAAAGACGTTGTTAAACTCACAACGGAATCAACTTGTGTATGGTGTATACCTTCTAAAGTTCTCAATCTAGAACAGTTTTTGTGAGCAAACTAACGTAAGTGTACGTACAATGTAGATATATGGCTTACGGCAATTCACGTAGTTGCAAACCTGGTACGTTCATTGCCTGATTAAACCTTCGCTTCAAACGGAGGTAAAATAATTGGATCCTACAATGTGTCGAGAAGCAGTGGAAGTAAACACATAATATATCAATGGGTACTAGATGTATAAAATCGATTCGAGTTCTCTCGAATTGTAGTTACTCAAAATTATTATTTTTTTCATGTGATTGCGAAGTTGGGTGGTGCATGCAGGTTTTTGGATTCAGTATGCTATCTTTCGATTAATAAGCCTTCGAGAGATCGTAATTATCTGTCGCTTTTGGTATTATAGACAGTTTTTATTAATACGACAGGTTGATATAAATTTAAGATAATAAAAATGACATTTAAGTCCGTAGTTGGGTGTTCCAATAGGGAGGTCGCGCGTTCAAATCCCGACGTTCGCAAGTAAATTTTATTTGATTAAATTGTTTGATTTCTTCATTTATTAATTAATAAAAATATGTGTTACAGGGTGTTAAGGGGCGTACTTAACTTTAACCAGTGATTTCTGAAATTATTTGGAGTAATAAAATAAATGATATTTTTGTCTCCTTTCACTTTTTTTACGTCTTTTTAATTTTTTTTTTCAAAATCAAACAAGAGTAAACCGATAAACAAGTAACCGACCAATCTCTCACCCCACTCACTGTCCAATAACTACTGATTTTTTAAATGTTTTTAGTTGAAAAAAGAAAAAATAAAAAATGTCACCGGTGACCAAAATATCATTTATATTTTTTACTCCAAATAATGGTAGGAACCACTGGTTAAAGTAAGTCAAGTACTTCCCTTTACACAATGTTTAATATATTTATGGCGCGTTTCAGAGTGGTAGATACTTTCAGTATGGCCCTGGTGAAAGATCACCAATAAAAATCAAAACATTGCTTGAAATGGTTTTAATTGTGTTGGTGACCAGATCGGAATAGCCAGGTGCTTCCCTATTCCCCATCTCCTTCCTCTCCCCTTACCTAACACAACTCGATTAAGGATGCCATTGTCTAACTCAAAATTGAAACTCTTTTGAATTAGGTACACGCATAAAAATTAAAACTGCATAAACCATACAATCAAGCAGGAATAAAATTTTAATATTACCTAATACCTACGTTCTCAAAAGATTATTATATCATTCGGGCAGTTTTAATTTGTGATAACTGTCGTTAAAAATGTACTGCCACGTAATTAAACAAAGGTGTAATAATAATAAATTACCTTTTATGTGTCTGAGCCATTGTTTGCAGATTCATGCAGGGCTGAACGGTCATTACACGTAAAATATAATATAAATCGACTAAATATAATATTAGCAGTTTTGCGAACAATACATCTCGGGTCCAATAAACTATGATTCTAATTTTCTGATTTTTAAAACCAAATTTTCCTCTGAAATTATACGATTTAATGCCTTCCTTCCTTACGCTTTTCAAATTATGAATTATATAATTAATCCTTAAGCCGAATTTACATTACGCAACTAGTTGCATGCATGTTCCAAATAATTGCACTACGTCAAAAGTTGGTGTAAATTACGCTAATTTAGTGTCGTGCAATCTTCAATATCACAGCAACCACAAAGCTTTGCTGTACACAAGTTAAAAGAAACATACAAGTTTCGCGACACTAGTTGCATCACGTTTTTAGACTACCTACCCAATTAGTTGCATTCCACTAGTGGTGCCGTAATTTTATTATAAGTTGGTGGCATGCAACTAATGCATGTATGATGAAACAACTGTCACGAAACAATGTCACGAAATAACTTGTTCGCAATTAGTTGATGTAAATTCGGCTTTACAAACGGTTCATTCTCAATGACAATTCCGTTTTTCAAACTTTCTTTAATCAGTCAGGTAGCATAATATTGAATACACGACCATTTCACATTTAAAAAAATATTTTTTAATGCTTTATTAAAACGGCAACTCTCTGTAAACACTAAAACACTAAATGCAAAACGATTGAGTTAAAACAGGACTTCGATACGCTCAATTAATTGTTTTTTTGATTAATTCGTAGAAACTCCATTTAATTATTTGATTTTTTTAATTATTTTATTTAAATCTAATTATATAATGTTATTATGAAGTTCTGCAAGTATTTTTGCTTTTTGTTATTATTATATTATTTACTATTTTGTTATTTGAGACTGCTATTTGGGCGTTTAAGACCATTTTCGGTACGCTCAGCGAAAAAGTAAAAATACATGTTTTTTCATTACTTATACCGATATTGTATGAATGTGTAAACATAGCTTGAAAAAGACGGACGAGACGCGTTCCTTTTAAACTTCCTAAAATATACATCCGTAAATGAAACAAAGTAATTTCTTTATAAACAGGCCACTCAGCTGCATAAATTCGCCCTTTTTTGTCAAATTTTGTTTAAGATCCTCCCTTTACTGCGACAAGCTTTGAAAAGAAATGAGACAGTGGACGATAAATATATAAAAGTCCTCTCCTGTTTAGGGGAGGAGGAAAAGCATTTCCAATTACATCCCCAGCACATGAGCAGGAAGTAAGGGATGAATTTACAAGCGTCTCTATTACCGGAATAGAGTAATAATACGTAAGTCACTCTTTTTGCCTTCACCGGTCTTGGAACATTGATAACATTATATAGTTTTTGTTATAATGATCGTGTTTCACAAAGGCAATTACGCGTAGAAATCTTATTATCATTACAATATATCCTTTAGCGGTGATCTTTTCGCGGTAAATTGGTGAACAAACAAAGCTTGATAATAATCAAACTTTTAGTATCAATTTCTTTAGGTATTTTTTGTGAAGTATCATTTAAGAGGCGAATGTGGGTGGATAAATGCAAAAACGGAAATTAATTTAAAAGTGTATTCAAATTACCAATGCGGAATTCTCAAAGAATGCAAGGCTGATGTAAACGTAGTGAGTAATGAGTAAGATTAAGAATCCGACGCATAGACGGTTTGGGCATGTAGAATGTAAATGAATAAAGAGAGCGATATACGGAGAATACAAGACGCAGATGTGAATGATAGAAAAAGTCGGGACGCTTGATGAAGACATTGGCATAATCAAGTGAATCGGATCATGTGAAGAGTCAGAATAACGAAGAATAACAAAACGGTTTTACGAGACGATATATGAATGTGAATAACGCAAGGAGTGTACGTATAGACCGCGCTGTTAGCCGGTCCATCATCTTAACCTGTCTATTCAAATGGTGTGAAAATACTTTGCAGTTTACACAGATTAAGTACATTATCTATTGCTGCTGCTCTGAAGTAAAGGTTATATCATTTTTTTTTTTAAATTTTAGGTTTTGTCAAGAATCCTGTTTTTTAACCGTCCTAGCTCGACATTTTTGCTAACTCGTTAAAATAGTATTTATTGCCGAACGAAAATTATGTGTTGCTTTATATGATACTAGCAGACTCAGCCACACGTTGCTGTGGCTAACGAAACACAACGCCATTACCCAACCTTTATAAAATCCACACCACCCGCTTGCCAGCTGCCGCTGCCCGCTGCCTGTATTGAATATTTGAATTTCTCGGCTTTTATCTACTATAATAAGCATGTATTATACATATAAACCTTCCCCTTGTATCACTCTATCTATTGGTGAAAACAGCATGAAAATCTGTTTCGTAGTTTAAAAGATCTATGCGCACTTATGTACATTTTGAACGACTTCATTTTATACTATGTAATGGAATTCGAGCGATTGCCACTAATTATACAATGCTTGCAATGCAACACTGGATATTTGAAAACGGAAAATCAAATACCTACTTACTCTAGGACCTCTATTTTCCAATTTCTTCCGTAGAACGAATTTCAAAAGTGACTATAGTACGGCCCGCCAGCCGTTTTAAATCGCACAAAAATATGTTTTCTTCGAATTTCTCAGCTTTTCTCTAATATAATTTACATGTATTATACATATAAACATTCCTCTTCAATCACTCTATCTATTGGTGAAAGCCGTATGAAAATCCGTTGCGTAGTTTAAAAAAGATTAACGCGCACATACATTTTGAGAGACTTCATTTTACAGTTTGTAATGATGATGATATTATGAAAAACTTCATCTTAAATCAACTGAATTGCATTCAAACGATATCGTTGAAAATATGATTGCGTTAAACGAAGCAAACGAAAGAAATTGACATTAAACGTCGAAAGGAGTAAATGACAATGGGCAGGACATATTGCTTTGAGGATGGACGTCCGATGGATATATCCCATCATCCAGAAGTACCAACGAGGACTCAAGGCAGCCTAATTCAAGGAAGCGAGAAGTTTGCAAGCCTCTTGGGAAGGAATTTGTAAAGAAATGGAACATGCACATCATAAAAGGTTTTCGGAGATCGCTGCTTTGACAGAATTTTTGCATGGGTAAATCATTTTAAATAGGACATTTATGAATATACTTGTGCACACTGATGTTATCGAAGGTTTCGAGGAAGTTCTTGAAACTAGTTTGGAACACCCGCCCGCAGTTCCGTCTTTCCCCGCAAATTACCAACAATATTAGGTGCGTAGTTGCGTTTATCAATTCCGTTTAAATTAATACTGGCTGTTAAATACGACGACATTACGACACTTTTTTGTTTTTTTGTTTTTGTTTTGTTTCATTCCTCAGCTCCCTAACCAAAACAAAATCAATAACCCTAGAGTACTAATAATCGCCTGGAAGGCCGCACTCAAACAGTTTTTTTTGTTATAATTTCAAATCGTGCAAGCTCTTGTCGTTCCCGAATTACAGCGTGTTGGATCGTTTGGGAGGCGATCATTAGTATTAAAGGTAATTTTTTGTTTTGGACTTGTTTATTATTATTGTAGTTTTTGACATGATTAGTATTAATTGTTTTTATAAAAAATATATATCTTGTTTACAGATGAAGTCAGATGATAGTCAGATAGAGAATTGGTTAATGGAAGATGATTCTGCTAGTGAAATGGAAGATAATTTAGAAGTTGGAGACTATGATTCCGACGACAGCGAATGAATACAGAGAATGAAGAAAATGTGGAAGAAAATGTCAATAAAAAGGGAAAACGAAGCATGTGCAACTTTTGCCAAGCAAAAAAAGACGTATGAGTGTGTACTACTGTGTGAAATGCAACAAACCATATTGTCTGGAACATCGATCGCCTAATTGTTTCACATGTGATAAGAAATAAATAGACAAATTTCAAAGTTATGTGACATAAAAACTGTAATGCTAAATGCTACTTTTTTATAATGATCTCAACAGACTGATATTGTATTTTAATAAAAATGTTTAGTTTTTAAGATTTTTGCAAGAATTTTCTTTTTTTCATATTCTTAATGTATCTTTGCTTTGCCAAAAAAAGTTAGGTATGTGTTAAGTTTAAACCACTATTTAAGACTGTGTTGATTTAGAAAACACATTTTTTGTCATTGCATTTAAAAAGGCAGAGGTTGCTCTCTTATGTACAAAACTTATTTTTCATATTTTATTAAAGACACTTAAAAAACTACTTATTTTTTTAAAAGTAGCCTTACAAGCGATGATTAGTATTAAGCAGAATAAAAATAAGATTAGTATTCTAGGGTTAAGGGGTATCTCTTTCAACGCCGGGTGCTTCAGCCAGTTTTATACAAATCATCGACTAATGTTATATTGTTAAAAATATGTTCAAAGAACAAAGTGAAATAAATAAAATATATAAAATCACTAGTCCGTGAAATGATTACAAAATAGAAAAATACCAAATAGACATATTTTTTCATACCCACTCAAATTTTCAAATTGAATGGAAAGCCTGATAGTTTTTCATTCATCCGGGCAAAAATTTCAAATAGCAAAGTTACATTTTTTAAAACCAATAACACATTTTCACTATAGTTCTCGTCTATTTTTTCGGGCATAAAAACGTAGCAGACACATATTGAAATGAGGTCATTTCTTATATCAATAGGAAAAAAACTAATAAAAATTAATGAATTATTAATCAATATAAATAAATAAATAATAAAGTGTTTTTTTCCAAAAATTATTAAACTATCGCCATCTGTGAGAGTATATTATAAATTCTTTTTAGAATCATCTTAAGTTATATTTTATTACTTACTAGCAGACCTGGAAACACGTTGCTGTGGCTAACGAAATCCAACGCCATTACCCAACCTTAATAACTAACGCCATCTGTTAATTTGCACACATATCAAATCCACACCGCCCGCTTGCCAGCCCACTCCCTTTATATATTATGTATATATTTTAACCAATTTACACAAAACCTTGACAAATTATACGCCTAAACCTTCCTCATGAATCACTCTATCCATTGGTGAAGATCGCGCGAAAATCCATTACGTAGTTTAAAAGATCTAAGCGTACAGACAGTGGGAGCAACTTTGCTTTATATTATGTAAAGATTATGTTGAATTTTAGTGCATTACTTCTCATAATATATAAATACTCGTATGAGTCACCCATTAAACTTATTGCGTTTTAAAACAGTTGAAAAATTGTTAAAATGTTTGAAAATATGGCCAAAAGCGATTGTCGGCTGTTTTGAATCGGAATAACATTCCAACTCTTTTTGAATACCCAATCATGTTGAAGGGTTTATCCTCTAGCAAAGCTTGAGCCCAATCGAGTGAGAAGTTGTCCCTCGCAGTCGCACTTTGACCCTTCATTTGTTACAAGAAAGGGCCTCATTTGAGGCCTATGTCAGACCAAGATGTTTCTGCTACGTTTTTATGCCGAAAAAATAAACGAGAACTTCTGTGAAAATGATAAATAAGAGTGGTATTGGTTTTAAAAAAATAACTTTGCCATTTTGCACTTTTCCTCGATGAATGAAAAACTACAAGGATTTCCATTTAATTTGAAAATTTGTTATTTGGTTGGGTGGTGACAAAACACGTGTATTATTTTCTGTTTAGTAATCAATTCACGCGTTACTGCTTTTAAATAATTACTAGCGAGTTCCCGGCATGCGTTGCTATGCCACTTCATAAAGAAATTGTTTCTCCCTGCGTGTCCTTTCGCATTCGTCCCATTCCCCTTCCGCCTCCCCTTCCTCTTCCGCGTCCCCTTTCTCCCACACGTTCCCACTCCGCCTTCCCTCTCCCCACTCCCCCATCCCGCTTCCCCCGTCCCGCGAATCCCCCTCCCGAGTTCCCCTCCCCCTCCTGCATTTCATACATTCAGTTGAGGTACATTAAGTTTTCGAACACCTCGCGTGCCACCTATCGCAATTTTTTTATACAAATTTCATAATACCAAAGCTCAACAGTGTACAGAAAACTTAGATGTACATAGAAACCTTCGCGGGCGTGCTCAAAACAACTCACCAAAGTTTCATCGCAATCGAATAAACGGTTTAGCAACGCATAATTTCATGACGCCAGAGTTCAATATTATATATACCTATATATAAACCATCGCTCAAAGTTTCCTCAAAGTTTCATCGCAATCGAATGAACGGTTAGCAACTCACAATTTCATGATGCCAGAACTCACTATTGTTTAAAGAAACTATCGCGGACAAGCACACATCAAATCCCCAAAGTTTCACTGCAATCGGATAAATGGTTTATCAATGCATATACATCTCATATACATACATGCATATCCCCATGCAAGCAAATTTTGATTTTTATATGTTTAGATTTATTTCACTTTATTCTTTGAATACATTTTTAACAACATTGTAATTATTAACGATATAAAACTGGCTGAGGCATCCGGCATTTTATTCTGCATTGAGGGATGGGGAAGGGTATTGAGGTAGTTTTTCGTGATTTCAAGTAAAACAATGACCTTCCTCTTTTTGTTAAGTGCAAGTATACAAAATCTTATTGATCTCTTATTAAAACTACAGATTTATCTAATAAACACTCCCACAGACTCTCCACTTTATATTTATTCATTTGTAACATTAACGCCTTTCGGCTTTTACATAATATAACATAGTTCAAGACATAAACTACAACATGAGACATTAGAATTGCGTTAGTAATAAGGAGTCCGTGAGCGTGTAAAACAGTAAAGGATGGTAAATAGAAGTTAAGAACGTGTGTAAATAACAAAGCAAAATGAGCTCCTGTTTGAATTCCTAAGAAATATACATACTTAATACTCATTTTATTTAATTAAAAATGTACATTAGTACCATAGATGAAAATGAGGTACAAAGGAAGTGCTTAAGGGTAGGCGTAAAATGAGTAGGTAAAGTATATTTCAAGTTGAAAAGATGTATAGATATTATTTAAAGTGAGATGTTTCTAAATCGTTTACACATATTTCAAATTAAAATCGACAGTAGTTGAATAACTGGAATACGGAACAAAATTCCGAAATACTTTCCTTTAAAAAACGTCATGGCAGATTAAAAAAGGTCCTTTTTTTTTTTTTTTTTTTTTTTTTTTTTTTTTTTTTTTTTTTTTTTTTTTTTTTTTTTTTTTTTTTTTTTTTTTTTTTACAGTTAATACCGCACAAGAATCTCAACTGCTCCCGTCTGGAGCCAGTGAGACTATGGCATCCCCAATTGGGGTATGTTGTGAGGCTGAAGGTAGTGGGGAGGGGAAGGAGGTTTTTTTTTTTTTTTTTACATTGAATGCCGCACAAGAATCTCAACTGCTCCCGTCTGGAGCCAGTGAGACTATGGCATCCCCAATTGGGGTATGTTGTGAGGCTGGAGGTAGTGGGGAGGGGAAGGAGTTGGGGAAGAGGAAGGTTGGGGAGTACCTGGCTATTCAGATCTGGTCACCAAACACGGCTAAAGCCATTTTCAAGCAACGTTTCAATTCTGAATGGTGGTCTTACACCAGGGCGATACTGATAGTATCTTCCACTCTGGAACATGCCGCAAATATACTATATATTATTTTAAATGAATTAATTGTGAAATAACACAAATTAATCGAATAAAATTTATTTGATTAATTTGTGTTATTCCCAACCTTCCTCTTCTCCACAGAGGTGGAGAAGAGGAAGGTTGGGAAGTACCTGGCTATTCAGATCTGGTCGCCAAACACGGCTAAAGCCATTCAAGCAACGTTTCAATTCTGAATGGTGGTAGTCCTTAAATTTGGTAGTAGTCCTTTCAATTTGGGAGGTGGGTTTGGTTACCGCCGCCCCTCGAACCATTTATCGGATAACCGACACCTCTGCCACAGGTCATCCCAAGTGGTTCACTACGTTTGGTGTTTAGCAGGGATGCCCGGGTTCATGGGGCGAGGTTTGTCTGGTTCTTGGCGGTTTATGCGTCTGCCCACCTGCTGCGTGGCGGGCCGGATCGGAAGAGGCCGGTTTGGGGAGATCCTTTGACCTCTCCAGATGTTCTCTCTCGACCCAGCATGCATTTATTTATTTATTTATTTATTTGTTTGTTTACGCCTTGATGGCTTTTACATATAAAATAAATTGTACAGGAGCATAACAACAAGTATGCAGTGTCATAAGTATATAGTACATAAAATGATAAACAGAGCTAGACAGATATAAGTAGGCCTAACATAAGTAGGTATCAGTATTCGAGTAATTATTTGCAAAGGAGTTCAACCAGCGGATTCGTATTTGGGCTCACGCTACATTAGATTCAATAATTATTGTCACAATATCACACAAAATGTGATTACAAATATACTCGAAGCATACCAGTATTGCAGTGGTGTAAAACATTTTTAACGATTAATATAAAAGTAGGTAATTTTCTTGTAATATTTTCATGTCAAAGTTTCATTCCCCATACGATGCAATCTCTGAAGACAAAAGTTAAACATAAAATTAGTGCGAGAAGCAACTACGTTAAATGGAGCATGGAGTCTGGTGTTGTAATTGTTAGGTACTTGATAATTTATCATGTTCACAAGTTCAGGGCCATCCAAATATCCGTTGATAATTTTAAATAACAATAAAACATCACAGATTTTTCTTCGCTGTGAAAATTCGGGTAATTTAAGCAAGTGCATTAAATAATTATAATTTAAATTTTCTATTGGAATTTTTAATTTGTAATTTATATGCCTTAAAAATTTATGTTGTACTCTTTCAATTTTGTGTGAATGTACATTGTATAATGGCGACCAGAGAGAGGAATTATACTCAAAAATGCTTCTGACAAGTGTTATGTATAGGGTTTCGAGGGTATTAGTACGCATTAGATCTTTGGACGATCTTAACATAAAACCGAGACATTTAAGTGCTTTATTCGTTATTCGTGATTGCATCAATGTGGGGGACGAATGTCATCTTGTTATCAAAAACGGTACCCAGATCCTTTATTAATGTTACTGTAGAAAGATTCACATTGTTAATGTGATATTGAAAGAGTATTGGATTTTTATTTCGAGAAAAACTTATAGATTGACATTTGTTAATGTTTAGAAATAAATCATTTATGTTACACCAATTATACAATCGATCCAAGTTGTTTTGAAATACAAGACAGTCCATTAAATTTCTTATAATAGTGTATATTTTCAAGTCATCAGCGAACAATAGGAAATGGATACCTTCAAATAATGTAACAATGTCATTGATAAATAGCAAAAAGAGAATAGGACCTAGATGAGAACCTTGAGGCACCCCACTTGAAGCTTCAATTTCGTTTGACATATGGTTAGATAGTTTAACGTATAGTTTTCTAGATATTAAATAGCTCTCAAACCATTTTAGTAGATTGGCCGGATCGAGAAAAACTGTTAAGGGAGGCTTTTCGACCTCTCTAGCCGGACTCTAGACTTTTCGCATTGCACTGCATTTAGAGGGATGGATTCATATATTCCAGTTTCCTACCCACCCGTCATACATTTTTTCTTCCCAGAACTTCCTCTCCTGACTTTCCATTAAAATACCCGCCACACAGCATCCCCTAAGGTGACATACTGAAATTATTTTCCACAGGGTCTACCGTGTGAAGTTAACGAAAAAAAAGTCCTTCTGACGAAAAAGAAATTTCCCTTCGTAAATTTGTAAACAAAGTTCGGGTATCTAGGCAATAAGAACCTGCAAAATAATATCTGAACTCATGAGTGTTGGGGCTTATAAATAATGGTGCAGATAATAAATAAATAAAACCTAGTCAATTACAAAACAGCATACTCGCGCTGTCACGCATCTTAAAGCTGGTAGTACTAATCAATACTAAATCGCTTTAGGGTGAACACGTACCCGGACTCAGATTCACTGTGATATGACAATGAATACAGCCTCCCCTTTTGTACACCCCTAATCAAAGCCAGAGATCCTTCTCAACAAGAAACAACTATAAATAGAAGAATCAATAAAAAAAATGTGTAAAATTTACTATATGTTGATTGTACACACTCACTATTACAAGAAAGATACAAACGCAGAAAATTTTAGAAGGCACAGTTTAAGTTTTCTCAAATGATGTGATAAAACAATTTCAATTCTCTTTGTAATTAACGATTTTCTTGTGCAGATTTCTAAATTATTATAATCAGGCTAACAACGATATCATAGCCGTTGTCGTAATATGAATTCCACAATTTAATAAATTAATCATTTTAACTCTTAGTTGAATTGGTAGGACGAGTCACGTTAAAAAAATTGTAACGCTTGTTGAATCTTGTTTCACTCGCTTATAGTTTTGGGCGACTTAGTTTTTTCCTCCAGTGGCGAAACGGTTTCATGACAGTTGATCCGCCGACAATTGGTCCCCCGTCCTGCCGTGTGTACCAGCGCATAAGTCCAAAAAAATTGACACTGTCTAAATTAGTCGGATATTCATACCAACTTTATTAAGGGGATTTTTAAAGTCGATTTTACGTTTGAAAAATTTGTTAATGTCATTTTGGGGGATCAATTGTCTGCAGCTCAACTGTCGGATCGTAATGAATGTGGAACATTTAGAACGTGCACTTGTGCCTCATCCAAAGGTATGTACATGGTATGTCTGCTATATAACAATAAATATGGTATAAAGAAAGGTCTGTAAAATAAAAAGGTGAGATACAAACCAAATGGCGATTTATGATTAAGGCGTTTGCCAAAAAAATCGATACCTCCAAACACGTGCATTTATTAATTGCGTAGTTCTTACGCCAAACCTTGAATTTCCATAAAGAATTTCCATCGACAAGAATGGCAGTTCCGCCAAGAGCCGTTCTAGGTTTCTCCTTGCGAGACAGAAATTCTATGGAATGGATTAGAAGCAAGACAAAGGTATCCCATTACTGTCATATAATCTTCACGCTCAAATGAAAATACGCTGGAGTGTGAGACTAACGAATTACAAACGGAATTCAAATATCGTCCAATGACATAAAACAGAAAATGGACATCAAACATGAATGAGATTTGTCTGATGACATTGCTTTGGACGACAAGAATCTGCAAAATCTAACATATCTGAGATAAACCTACTTAATTCTATGGAAAGGAGGGCGGTTCGCCTGATTGACTAATGCATAGACGCAATGCTGAGTCTGGTACAATTTTCAATGGAGCCTGTTCGAAGGGCTCGCAATTCAATGTCATACAATCTTAACGCTTTCTGTGACATTGAATTACACCAATTCAAAATTAATTGAAACATCCGTCAGAATATTGTTGCTTACCATGCATTTGTAAGACCTTTTTTCCATTTAATTTTCTACTCGGAATTTTAAGAACTTACCCATTAAAACGTTAAACTTGCTTCATCTGACTTTTTAACCCATTAATCAAAGGAGCCCATATTTGTCCCAGCTCACATGGGTCTCATAGAAATAGTCGTGTCTTCCTTACTATCGTAGTAAGAAATACGCTCTAAAAAGTATTGGAAAGAAAAAAACATTACCCTATATAAACAAATATAAAAATGAAACACAAAATAATATTTTTTTTATAAAACCAAAGTTTCCGACAGCAATTTGAAAAAAACATTATGAAATTATTTTTATATGCAACGACAAAAAAGTAGATAAGTTTTAAGATTTTCACGGCCAAAAGCATTTTCGTTATTTGTTTTTGGGGTGTTATGCCGTGTTGCGCTACCTCCTTCTTTAGCCAACGTTTCGGACATCGTTGCAGTGTCCATCATCAGGGCAGATCCGGCAGATCCGGTAGATGTGATGTCCGAAACGTTGGCTAAAGAAGGAGGTAGCGCAACACGGCATAACACCCCAAAAACAAATAACGAAAAAAGACAAAAAAGTAAGTTAGCAATAATGCTTATAATTCATTTCTCTAATAAAATATGTGTGTGTTTTAATTTTTTTTTCGTATGATAGAAAACGGAAAGTTTAAAAAAAAATGTTAAGTTTGCATTAAAAAAATTTATATTTAAAAAATTACATGGTTATTTCTAATAATATGATTTGAAAGCGTATTTCAACACCTTTCAAAAACAGCTTTTGTTTATGCTATGCCGCCTTTTGCCATGTTCATAAATATTCGATTTATTTGGATTTTATTACAACTTGGAAATATTTTTACCTTTTGACAAAATGCGCTCAATTTTTGAAGGGTAAGTACAAGGTTCAAGTCACTCTCTAGTAGTTTAGTGATGAAACATTCACTATGTAGTCAAACATGTATTTTTTATTTATTTTGTTGATCTCTTTAGTAAAAAAATTGAAGTTGGCGCGTGCTCGACCATTTTTTATGGGGCAAAGGGCCAAACCAGAAATATATTATGTCAATGTCTCCAGTCTCCTTCCCGGCACAATGGCCGCCATCTTGGTTGTAATAAATAAGGATAGTTCGCCAACTTAATGCGGTTAATGACTACAGCCGGGGATTTAACAACGCTGCAACAATTAATGGCGACTACCTACCTACCCGCAACTACTCTCCACTGAAACATTGTTGTTCCTGCTTTAAGTGAAATAACTTCTGAAATTCCTGAAATAGCGCCACCGCTGTCTGTGACAGCATTGGAAACTATTTCATATTGGAATAATTTGCGGGGCAAAAATATAATGATTTATCTATCTTGCTTGGTTTATCAATAGGAAGAGGAAAAACTGCAAAATTTTAATTTTTTATTGTAAATTTCGTTATAATAAATTTGAAAGATTATAATACTAATAAATTTAAACAAAAATATGAAAAAGAACAAGGCACAGAAAAAAAAATCAAATATACATATTAATCCAAGACACTATCTAGGTTTCAAACCAGTTCTCTAGAACCTTGTGATCAGTTGAAACGGTGGCAGGCAAAAATATGGGAAAAAAGTAGTTGAAGTTGCCATTGTTAATTTCGAATATGAAATTGACAAAAATGACTTAAAAATGGGAGGTCTCAATGGCCGAGTTGGTTAAGGCGCTTGTCCCGGTAAGACGAGAGGTCCTGTATCCGAGTCCCAGTTGGGACCGTTACCTTTTTTCTGTGTCTTGTTCTTTATCATATTATTTTTGATTATCTTATGATTGACTTATTTGACATAGTTGTAGCAAAATAACGATATCCGTTACAGAGCTGTATTTACGCATATTACTTTTTCACACTACATTTACTCTTACTAAATATTATCATCCTTAGTAAAAAAAAACACTTTCCAACCGTTATATGGTTTTTTAGTTACACATTAAATAAAGCCTGTACGATTCGATTTGGTACCAATAAAACAATGCTTTCAATCGTGCTCCTAAAGAGCTGACAACATTTCATTTCAGCAGATTGACACCTGAAATTCCCGTTTTGAAAAATTTCGTACATGTTTTTTAAATTAACTGTTACCGTGTGAATTTAATAAGAATTTTGTAAAAGCGACGATTTTTTATAACCATTAATTAACTACAAATTAATTGTATTTTGGAATTATTATTATACTTCCTGTATGTCCTTTCCCTTCCACCTTCTCCGCTTTCCCCCTCCCTTGTCTCTTCCCAATCCGTAAACCCCACCGCCCCCGTTCCCCTTCCCCCTGCCTTCCCTCCCTGACGCTAAAATATATGAAATACACATATTTTCATTTATATACAAATTTCATTACGCCAGACCTTACCATTACGTATAGCCAATATTTTATTCTGATGTGTGAGCTATATTATTGTAAAGTTTCATTAAAATACATTCAGTAGTTTTTGCGTGAAAGAGTTACAAACACACATACATCCATACAAACTTTCGCGCTTATAATATTAATGGTAAGATAGTTTTTTTTGGTATAAACGAGATAAAAAGTAAAGTGACAATTTTCTTGCAGATTCCCCAAATAACAGGATCTCAAAATTTTTCTATTTTCTGTCATTTTTCGAAGTTTTGTCAAATGTAATTTATATAAAAAAAATTTGTACTTAAAAATAAAATGTTCCAGTTTATAAATATTAAAATCACCAAACATAGCGAACCACATCGAGTGATCTATGGCAGAGGTGTTGATTATCCAATGAATGGTTTCCGGTGTGACGGTACCTACACACGCCTCCCAAATTGATAAATACCAAAGATAAACAACCTTCTTTGCCCATGTAAATCAAGTATGTATCTTTTTATAAACTCTTTAATCTCAGTTTCCATTTTACGCTTCTGTTCGTAAGGATTTTACGTACACGATTGTTTATAAATTGTGTGAAATTTTCACCGCGTTTATTATTAGTAAGGCAGTATGTGTTTTTGTTTTTATTTGAAATTTTTAAAAAGATGGATGGACAAATTGAAGATTCTAAAAATAAAAAAAAAGCTTTTCTTCACTGGATTTGAATGGACTAAAATGGTGTCTTAGATCAGTTATGCTTCTTTTCAGAGAATATACGAAACAATAAGACATTTAAGAATTAAAATAAAACCAAAGCTAAAGTTTAGACTTGGGGAATTCAATACTTCGTTTGTGTGAAAGGATGAAAGTATTCATTGATTAAAATATATTCTTTAACCTAAATCCATATTTTATAATGAATTAGTTTGGAACTATTTTATATGCATACATTACCGGTTTGGAAGTGTCTTTCCTTCATCAGGAGAATATAAGGTCGATCTTCGACACGAAATACTGACTGATGTACGGTCGATCTTATAGTTTTATTTAAAACAAAATTCCAGTAAACCGCTCTGTTCTGTCGTCCCCCTAATTACCACTCCCTCTTTGTTTACCTTCCAATCCAACAGCTAGATATTTATGTATGTCTGTTAGTATTTTGTCAGTTATTCTGTGTGCAATGTCAGCGCGCTTGTGCTAATCAATAAATCATCTATCAACCGTCCACGCCGCTTCAATTAGGACATCCCTCTTTACCTCCAATAAAGTGGATACACTCCTGTCAAATAATAATGCATCATTATTACGGGATCTAGCCTGTCTCGTTCTACCCTGGTTCTGTGAGCAGTGAAACGTGCGCTTGCTAGTTGACAAGCTTTCACGCTGAGAAATGTGAACCGGAATACGGAATTACAATTAGTCTGTAAACGTAGCGAATGGCCATATATGAATTAATATTTTACTTGTACAATGAGTGAGTATCTATTTGTTTAATCCATGATATCGGTTCTTATACAAAATGCATCTCTCTTTCTTGACCACTTATTAAAAGAAAGCATTACCTACAGAAGAAGATTACAACTTAATTATACGAACGGCTGCCACGCCGAGACTAAGCGTCGCAAAGCATGCAGCCTGGAGGGGATCCGGCATGGGGGAACAAGGCTGCAAGCAAGTGTTGCCGGACCGTGTGTAAAATCGTCCTTCGCGACCGCAGCACCCTGAAAACCTTATTTTACGGACAGCATTCGTACTTATATTAGAACATAATCCAAATAATGAAGGTACTTAAGGCTCTGCAACCGGGCCCGAAAATAAGAAGATGGAGAGATACGAAATTGCGAATGTTAGAGGAGAGCGCTAACATTTACAGTGACAAAATCGATGCGAAAATTGCGAAAATATTTAATAAAACACGACTCGTTTAAAGTAGAGCAAAAATCTCGCGGGCATTATCTTAAACAGCATTTAAAAAAACACTGTGAATTTTTTCATACATATAACTTGTAAAATAACTGAAACAAACATGTTAATAATAATTTTTGGAGCATACTTTGCGATTTTTTTCTATCGAGGGAATTTTATATAATATACGTTTCGGCGCGGGCAAAGTCTAGATATTATCTTCAAGAATAATAGATATTTTTTTAAGAGCTTTAAAACTTACCGTGTTTAAGGGAAATATGTAATAAATCGGTACAAATCCGGGTTGCGGGCCCTTAATATAAAGTTACTTTATTTTGTTATTCAGCAAAATTTACGCAAGATAAAGATTCGATTTTTTGGGTACGCGCTATTCCTGATCTGCTTATCGTCTGATATATTTCCGCTACCTGCCACTTTCATATTTTTTCATCATTATCTCCACACCCTGAAGACAATAATTTGTAGAAGAGCGATCTTGAAGAGACCATGTTGTAGGTCGGAGAAAACAGAGGCCGACAAATCGTTTCTCAGCCGATTCCCCACCTGCTTGCGGTTCTCTGTTAGTATTGACCACTGCTATCTACTCGTTATATCTTCTGTGTATTACGACCAACCAGTATCCGCTAGTAAGTAGTCTCTCTATGTTCTGTGTAATTCCAGGCGAAGGAGGCGCGTGATGGCGCGCGCTGCTCCTCATTTACTGACTGTCTCTCTTCTCTGTTATTATTTACCAGCTACATCTCTATTGCTTAGTCAGTATCTGCTAGTACGTCGTCTCTCTATGTGCTGTATTATTCCAGGCGAGGGAGGCGCGTGATGGCGCGCGCGCTAGGCTCGCGGCTCTTGGCGCGCGCGCTGCTCCTCATCTGCTCGCTGTCTCTCTTGTCCCTCTTGCTGCTGAGTCACTGCGGACTGGATCCTGCCACGCCACCATCAGATGAACTTGACAGTGACAGTAAGTTTTACCAACTGAAATATTTAAAAAAAAACCGTACTCAATGCTCCCCAATAAGAAAACCACCTCTGTGGTTTCAGTGTGTTACATTTCACCACTGGTGCACTTTGCTTCTATGTATTCTTTCTGTCTTTATATAATACTTTATATTTCTTTCAAGCCTTTTCACCATTAACTCCCACAATACAGTTTTAATAACACAAATATTTAAACAACCTCACTCACAAGTTATATTATTTTGGCGGATCGACAAAAAAAGTAAATATGAAGAAAATAAGTGAATATGAAGAAAACACAATGGAAGGCGTATACTTACCTAAAATAAGTAACAGCAAACCAATACTATTTTATGTATAAAACATAGGTTAATTGTCGTTTTAAGTTAGAACTGGAGTCTATGTGGCGGCACGATAGCATTGTCTATTGTTTTTCATCCTGGCAACACCAGAGAGGAGCGGAAATGGGATGGTGGCACTTCCCCGGCGGGCGAAAGGCCCGCCGGAGGTCGAGTCGGGCATTCGAGATAATCGGGGAATATGAAGTGCATCGGTGCCAAATCATAGATTCGAGAAGTTCCCGTAAAGTTCGGGCGGTAATTATAGTGCCGTTACAAGTTTATTTGAGTTCCCGTTATGGTTTCGACCCCGCGAGTCGCGCTCCGGAAAAAAAATGTTGTGTTCACACATGGCCGAATTGTATTTTGTTTAGGAATAGGAAATTTCAATCTGGACAGTAAACGCCCCTGCC
This sequence comes from Limnephilus rhombicus, assembly GCA_929108145.2. NCBI lineage: Eukaryota > Metazoa > Arthropoda > Insecta > Trichoptera > Limnephilidae > Limnephilus > Limnephilus rhombicus. The sequence continues at coordinate 42,428,830 of OV815278.1, forward strand.
TTTAGTCCCAGAAACACCGTGGGCTAGTATGATTTCCGGCCAATATAATGTTCTACCCGATCTCCGCCAGGAAATCTCCTGGTGTATCAATTCACCATACACGTGCGTGACTCTGTCTATTTGCAATCAGCGCCAGCTTACTTCACCGTGGGTCGTGGAGTGGCCTTATTTGCTCGCGCCAGAGTATTTGCTCATGCTGCAGAGGACATCATTTGCAATCAGCGCCAGCTACTTCACCGTGGGTCGTGGAGTGGCCTTATTTGCTCGCGCCAGAGTATTCGCTCATGCTGCAGATGCCAGAGGATTCCTGCCACCAATATAGTCAGCTCGCATCACCGTGGGACGTGGGCCGTTGCACCAACCTTAGTCACCGGGTGGATCCCTCATCGTCTAAACGACCGCGTTAATAGTCAGATTACTTTAGCTTTAGTTTTCGGTTATGGTCTGTGGGGGTAAGTTCTTTCCTATCTGTACTATTACATGCAATATTTGAAATAAACCTATACGGTTAGTCCATTTATAATTAACCTTATTTTATTTACAAAACCTGGTAATTCCTGCCTATGCCTGACATCTTAGAACATAATTCCCCGCTCTGGGAGGGGGGGGGGGGAACTCTGCTCTACCGCTGTGCTGGTCGATTTGGCGGGTCTGATGCTGAGGATTCCTCGGGATCAGATCCTGGCGCGTCCGGTACTAACCGGCAAAGCCATTTCGACCACTCACCATAATTAAATCCCTTTAATAAATAAGCCAACTATTGGCTGTTCAAATGACCCTAACATGGCGCCTACAACTGTGTCCTGGGCTCGTATATTTCTTGTTTGTCTAGGTTTTGGGTTGGAGTTACTATAGTTTTGTCTTGTAATCGATCAATAATTGTTTTTGTTATTTCGAGGCATCTCACATAAAACATAACCTTTAAATGTCATTCCGGTATACACGTAAATATTGCGAAGTTATCAATCTGTCAACAATGCAGCCAACTTGATAATAACACTGTACACATTATTATTATATATTTTAATTTGTTTGTGGGTTAAGTTATTCGGACTTACGGGCAACACGAATACTAAGTGTCAATTTGACAGACGGCTATGTCAATCGTAAACAAACATTGCATTTTGACAACAACTGTCATAATGTAATTACACCTTTAAGTTTTTAAGATTGTCGTGTACAATAAATACTATAAAGTGCTTATAAATACGGTTAATTATATAATTGCTCTGCGGGTAAGCAATATATTCGTAGCTATCGTTACTAGCTAATTTATTGACATTCTACATTTAATTATTGGAATTTTACAATTATACTTTTCAAAATGTCGACTACAATAGACAACATCAATAGTAGATCGAAAGATGAACTTTCTGCGGATCTTTTATCCAGGAATATAACACCAGACGGTACTTTAGAAGAAATGCGGATTCAAGCCAGAAGGCATAACAAAAATATTAAAATATCTGAAGCTATCGAGCATCATGAGATAAGTGTTAACCCAGATAATGACAGCGAATTTGGCTCAAACTACATTAAATATATAAAAGTTATTTATAATGAATCAAACTCTTCTTCATCTTCATCCACAAGTACTATTAATAATTGGAATATTAAATTTGATGGTAATAGTTGCGTAAGAGACTTTATACTGGAAATAGAAGAGAAATGTAGAATTAGGAACGTTCGTCATGACGATTTAGTGAGATGTTTTCCTGATATTTTAGATGGATTGGCATTATTATGGTTCAGATCAATTTATACACCTGATTTGACTTGGAATAAATTATCTATATTACTTATAAAACAATTCGAAACAAATAATAGACAGATTGAATTAAAATCACAACCTTTCTCTATGAAACAACCAGCTGGTATGTCAGCCTTTGAATTTACGTTAAGAATGCAGAAGCACAATAATATGCTTGATTCTAAATTACCACTCTCTGAACTTTTACAATTATGCATGAGGGCATTACTACCCATTTATATCAACCTTCTTGCATCTAGAGATTTCAACTCATTTTCAGAACTTACCGAAGCTACAAATAAACTGGAGTCTTATTCAACGTCTAATTTGTTAGAAAATAATTCTTCTTCTTTTTCTATTGATAATCCACTTAAGGATAATAAAAAAATTATTATTTCACCAATTCACGGGGCAGTAATAATAATAATTTCAATTCTAATCGTAACTCTTCTTATCGTGGTACCTACAATAATCGTTCTACGGATTATAATTATAAACAAAATAATAATAATTATTATTATTATTAAAATTATAATAATAATAAACAATATAGTGGCAATTCTGCTAATAACAATAATACTCGTTTTTTCTATAATAATCAATCTAAAAAGAATACTTCTAATGATTATAGAGAAAAGGAGATGTGTCATCCTGAACCGAATTCTACCAAGAACAATATTTATTGTTCTTTTTGTAAATTAAAAGGTCATTTACTATCGGATTGTAGGAAGAGAAGACAAAACAATTCCAATCCGAAAGTTGCTTCTGTCAAACATGGGGATTAAAAAAACTAGATGAGAGTCGCTCTGCTCACGCGCCTTCCTTTGCGCAGAGGAAGTGCGAGTGGCAGAGTTGGCTCCGTCAAGTTAATCAGTTTCTTTCGGACTCGAGTCCTGAGGTGGAGGTACCGCCGCCGAAGGATCCCGAGCTTGAAAGGGATAATCGACCTTTCGCGGATATCCTTATTCTTAATAATTCTTATAAAGCACTGCTCGACAGTGGTTCTTCAATCTCCTGTTTAGGAGGAGATATTCATTTAGTATTCTTACAATCGGGGTATGAATTAGTTAATATTGATTTCAATATTTCAACCGCTGATGGAACAAATCAGCAGGTATTAGGTACAATGACGTTGCCTGTTACGTATAAGTCCACTACACATAAAGTACTTTTCTACGTCGTCCCTTCTCTATCTCCTAATTTTATTTTAGGGGTCAATTTTCGGAAAATGTTCCAGGTCGCGCCGGAGCTTTTCCAAAAGGATCCAATTCCTCAGCGAATGGGTCAGGTCAATGAGTTAAGAGCTATTCAGCCAGCTACTTCCCTAACCAAAAAGGAAAATAAAACTCTTACCAAAATTATAAAGAAATTCGAATCCATTTCTTATGAAAAGAAAGGCTTAGGGTTAACACATTTAATAAAACATAAAATTATTACTACGGGTCCTCCGGTTAAACAACGATATTACCCTCTTTCTCCTGCTAGACAGAAACAATTAGATAAGGAAGTAGATGAAATGCTCAAATTAGGAGTCATTCGTCCTTCACGTTCACCTTGGTCTAGTCCAGTATTAATAGTCACAAAAAAAGATGGAACGGGACGTTTTTGCCTCGATTCCAGAAAAATTAACAATCTGACGATCCGTGACAGCTACCCTTTGCCGTATATTTCTCGAATACTCGATAAACTCGGTGGAGCCAGATATATAAGCTCAATAGATTTGTCTAAGGCTTTTTGGCGGATCGCCCTGGACGAAGACTCTTGTGAAAAGACAGTTTTTGTCGTACCCGGTCGCGGTTTGTTCGAATTCACTAGGATGCCCTTCGGGTTAAAAAACGCTCCGAGTGAACTTCAAAGACTAGCAGACGCTCTGTTTGGACCAGAGTTCGATGAAAACGCATTTTGTTATTTGGATGATCTAATCTTAGTGTCGGAAGATTTAGAATCGCATTTTATACTACTAACTAAAGTTTTCGAACGATTAAGAGACGCAGGCCTAACGATTAATTTAAAAAAATGTGAATTCTGTAAATCAGAACTTAAATACTTGGGGTATATGGTCGATTCCAAAGGTCTCTGCACCGACCCAATTAAAATTGAAAGTATAAAAAATTTTCCAATTCCTAAAAATGCTAAAGGAATACGAGCTTTTCTCGGTTTATGTGGTTATTTTAGACGATTCATAAAAGGATTTTCTAACATAGCTGCTCCCTTATCGAAACTTACTGGATCAAAAAAAGGAGTAAGTTTATTTAAATGGTCGGAAGAAGCTGAATCAGCGTTTAATAAATTAAAGGAAGCACTTACGACTGCTCCTGTCCTTAGTTGTCCGGACTTTACTAAGCCATTTGCTATCCATTGCGACGCAAGCTCTATCGGTATAGGGGGTGTTCTTATTCAATCAATAGAGAGAATGGACCACCCTTTTGCTTATTATTCTAGGTGCTTAAATACACATGAACGGAATTACGGAATTACGGAGCGTGAACTGTTAGCAGTGTTAGACTCGGTCACTCATTTTAGACCATATATAGAAGGGGCACATTTTTCTGTTATCACTGACCACTTTAGTTTAAAATGGTTAGGATCTATATCGAACCCTAGTGGACGTCTTGCACGTTGGAGTTCTCGCCTTTCACAATTCTCCTTCGATGTTATACACCGTAAAGGCACACAACACATCGTCCCGGATGTGCTTTCAAGAATGGACCTCGCTACAATATTGGTCATTGATGCGAACTTGTCCACCGATAAGTGGTACACAGATATCTGGAAAGGCTGCATAGATTCTCCTCAGCGTTTTCAAAACTTCCAGATACGCGTAAATGAATTGTTTCGCCATACAAAAACACGTTTATCTCTTTGTGAAGACACGTCTTGGAAAAAAGTAGTCCCACTAGAAAATAGAAGGGTAATTTTGTCAGAATCACATGAATCCTCTCGTGCTTGTCATCCTGGAGTCTTTAAGACTTATAAAAAATTACAACTCCGTTACTTTTGGCCAAAAATGTACCAAGAGGTGAAAAGATTTGTGAATCAATGTGCTGTCTGTAAAGCACACAAAATCAGTACAGCCCCGCCGAATGGAATTTCATCAAATTATAAAAAAGTTACGAGACCTATGCAGATGTTATCAGTGGATCTGGTAGGCCCTCTGCCTAGAAGTTATTCAGGTTTTACCGTTATATTGTCATGCGTGGATGTTTTTTCTAAATATACCTGGCTATTTCCGTTACGTCAAGGTACCGCGAGAAGTATTATTAAAAATTTAGAAGAAAATATTTTCCTTGTACACGGAGTACCGCGTACCATTGTATGTGACAATGGGCGTCAGTTCATTTCGAAATAATTTAAGGAACTATTACAAAGCTACAATATAAGCCCTCTTTTTTACAATTCACTGTACACCCCTCAAAACAATGTTGTTGAAAGATACAATCAAACTTTAGGCACGGCACTATCAATATTAACGGAATCTGATCATCGTAATTGGTCCAAATTTCTCCCACAAATTCAATCGGCAATGAATAATACTGTAAATTGTACTACCGGATTTACTCCTTTCTTTGTTATGCACGGTAGAGAACAAATATTAGATGGGGATCTCCACCGTAATCCATTGGCAGATGATGAATCCAGTCCACAAGATTCCTCTCATCTCAAAGTTTACTCCGACAGATTAAATGGACTGTCATCAATTTATGAACAAGTTTCAAACGCCCTTTTTACGGCATTTAAAAAGGGCGCTAATCACTATAATTTACGTAGAAGAAACGTTACCTTCCAGGTAGGAGACGTAGTCTGGAGAAGGAATTTTGTATTATCAAATGCTTTGAACTATTTTTCACAAAAATTGGCACCTCGTTTTGTTCAAAACATTGTAGTACAGAAAAAGTCAGATTTAATTTATACCCTGTCTGACTTAAATGGAAAAGTAACAGGCGATTTTCATGTTAAGGATATACTTAAATCAGATAGCATACCAGCTTAGTCGGCTATCATAAAGCATCTTCACAGGCGCTATCTTTAATTTAAACCTCTTCAATACAGCTCATTTCAGTTTGGCCTGATCATCCGGATTGCTTTGACCAGTATTGGACATAAAATACATAAGTAAATAATTAATTTTTAAGTGGTCTTTTGTAGAAAATTAAAATCTTACTCCAGTTGATTACTCGAGTATAATTTCACATTAAAATAATAATTAAGATTTGTTAGTTTATTTATGTACAATTGTGAGATGCCTCGAAGTACAAATACATATATATATGTATGTATATATATATATATATATATATATATATATATATATATATATATATATATATATAATAAGTTCACTATGGTTTATATTTATCTTTAAGTTTATTTCCTTGTCAACTCAGAATGCATGACGATATGAACCCGCTTATCCTTTTGTATTCTGAGTCCATACAGTTTAACATACTCTGTATTTGTCCTACTAAGTTTTTGTCAACTTGGAATATACGATAATATGAACCCGCATATCCTCGTATATTCCAAGTTCAATCTCATATGAACTGTGTTCATATACTTTTATATTGCATAAACGTAATTAAGAACATTAAGAGGTATTCGCCCAAAATTTCAATATGTTCTCAATTTAATAATGTTTTAACTACATTTGCTAAAACAATAAAAATAACTTACTATAATTATTCAGAAATTTCATTAATTTGAAGAATTTAATCAATTCCCAAGCTATGAGTGTGATTGATTAGTTCCTGCGAGAACTTCAGTAATTAGTTACGATGCACTAATACTATAATTTCTTGTTGCACCTTCTGGTACAAAAGTCGCATACTTAATTAATTGGCACCATTTTTTTTTTAACGATGGTTGTTGACTATTGATAGCACCATTTATTTACGATGGTCGCTAACTATTCTATTGTCACAATTTTTAACAATGGTTGAATAATAAATAAATTGGCATCATTCATGCGATGATTGTATGACTATCCTTAACACCATTCATTTACAATGGTTGGTTATATCCTGTATTTCATATACAAATGTTCTAATAAACTTATATTTTGTTTTCTATTATATAACTGTCAGAAAAACTTATCCCACGAGACCAGTTAGAGAGTTAGATAGGTAGGCTCTTCTAAAGAGGAATTCTTTTATCCATAATGGATTTAAAATCAGTGTTGAAGTGCAGATGGTACACCATCTAAGTGTATAGCCTACTTTGGCTTACTTAAAAGTGTTCTGAACAGTGATGCTTTACGCATATTTAATGTGTTGATGTTTATTGATGTCATATCTTGGTGATAATATCTATTCTAATATTAAGTCCTATTCTGTTATAGATGCTACGTCTACGGTAGTCCCAGACGAGAGTCAGAATACATCACCCAGCGTCTTATATGCTGTGGGTGATTACGGGCCCCGTTCACGTATCTTCTTATTGTCTACAAATTGTCTACAATTAAGGTCTTTAACTCTAAGTACTGATTTAATTATATCTAATTTTCTAACTTCGAATGGATGCGTCGCAGACTCAACCATCATGTCTTCCGCATGATGGGCGCGACTGATTTTGTCACGCACCCATTTGCAAGCATACTGTTGCTGGTAGTTTTGTTTTTTTTTTCTCTGATGTACAACTCATTTTTATGATATTATGTTTATGTATGTTTTTAGGAACCCATCAGACCAAGTTAGGGTATCTCTTAGCTCAGGTTTTTCTTTTGTTCTCCTTGTGTTTGAGGGCAAACACCTTGGGGGCGAGCGGGGTAATTTTATGTATAAAACATAGGTTAATTGTCGTTTTAAGTTAGAACTGGAGTCTATGAGGCGGCACGATAGCATTGTCTATTGTTTTTCATCATGGCAACACCAGAGAGGAGCGGAAATGGGATGGTGGCACTTCCCCGGCGGGCGAAAGGCCCGCCGGAGGTCGAGTCGGGCATTCGAGATAATCGGGGAATATGAAGTGCATCGGTGCCAAATCATAGATTCCAGAAGTTCCCGTAAAGTTCGGGCGGTTATTATAGTGCCGTTACAAGTTTATTTGAGTTCCCGTTATGGTTTCGACCCCGCGAGTCGCGCTCCGGAAAAAAATGTTGTGTTCACACATGGCCGAATTGTATTTTGTTTAGGAATAGGAAATTTCAATCAGGACAGTAAACGCCCCTGCCTTTAGTCCCAGAAACACCGTGGGCTAGTATGATTTCCGGCCAATATAATGTTCTACCCGATCTCCGCCAGGAAATCTCCTGGTGTATCAATTCACCATACACGTGCGTGACTCTGTCTATTTGCAATCAGCGCCAGCTTACTTCACCGTGGGTCGTGGAGTGGCCTTATTTGCTCGCGCCAGAGTATTTGCTCATGCTGCAGAGGACATCATTTGCAATCAGCGCCAGCTTACTTCACCGTGGGTCGTGGAGTGGCCTTATTTGCTCGCGCCAGAGTATTTGCTCATGCTGCGGGAGGACATCATTTGCAATCAGCGCCAGCTTACTTCACCGTGGGTCGTGGAGTGGCCTTATTTGCTCGCGCCAGAGTATTCGCTCATGCTGCAGATGCCAGAGGATTCCTGCTACCAATATAGTCAGCTCGCATCACCGTGGGACGTGGGCCGTTGCACCAACCTTAGTCACCGGGTGGATCCCTCATCGTCTAAACGACCGCGTTAATAGTCAGATTACTTTAGCTTTAGTTTTCGGTTATGGTCTGTGGGGGTAAGTTCTTTCCTATCTGTACTATTACATGCAATATTTGAAATAAACCTATACGGTTAGTCCATTTATAATGAACCTTATTTTATTTACAAAACCTGGTAATTCCTGCCTATGCCTGACATCTTAGAACATAATTCCCCGCTCTGGGAGGGGGGGGGGAACTCTGCTCTACCGCTGTGCTGGTCGATTTGGCGGGTCTGATGCTGAGGATTCCTCGGGATCAGATCCTGGCGCGTCCGGTACTAACCGGCAAAGCCATTTCGACCACTCACCATAATTAAATCCCTTTAATAAATAAGCCAACTATTGGCTGTTCAAATGACCCTAACAACTATTTAGTTAGTGCAAAGTTGCAAAGGTAAACACTTTGTGAGAACATTGTATTATTTTTCGAGGAAACGGTTATTCCAAAAAGGTAAAAGTAAAGACAAAGACTGTAAGAATATATTCTTCTTCTAATATACAAAGCAGAGTGTCATTTGTGTGAAAATCTACAGTTTTGTACCGAGATTGATGAAATTTTGCACACTTTTGGAATGTCACTGTCTAAATCTTATGAAAACTTTGTGTCAAGCCCGGCCAACACCGGGAAGTTCTGCTGGTTTATAATAAAATTGCCGTGGAGATATCCGAGCCTCCGAAATAAAATTCATTACTTGAAAACATTGTTTATTATTTTCCTTAAAAGCTCGAAACAAAAAAAAGGTTAAATATCCTTAAGTCTCCATAGTCAATAGCAATATTTCAACGTTGTGGCAATGTGCCCACATAATTTCTGCGCTTGTGAAAATATATAATTATTTCTTTGCAAATTTACTTTGAGCTTCATTTTTAATTAAATGAAAACAAATAGCTTTGTAAAACACCACCGATTTAAATAAAATTATCTACATGTTTCGAAACCAAAGGTTTCTTCGTCAGGATAAGATTAACATAAATAAAAATAACAAAAGGCAAACACGTATTGACCTAGAAATTTTATAAATTAGGAATACTGTTAATCTTATATATTAAAATCTCGGGTCACGGTGTTTGTGGTCGCACTCCTACGAAACGGCTTAGCCGATTTTTATGAATTTTTTAAATGTATATTTGATAGATATGAGAATAGGTTTTAAAGTTTATTTCATACCGCTAAGTGATAAGGGTGTCACTATCCAGAAAAAAAAAATTTTTTTGACAATTTTTTTTTTAGTTTTTTTTTTTATTTGGCATCAAAAAATACCTATAACCCCAAATTTTAACCCTCCTACCCCCACCCTCCCATTTTTAATCGCGATTTTTGAATTTTTGTATAAACAAATTTAACCGTCTTTCGTATTTCAAACAGAACGAAATTATTTATGTTGTTGAATGACAGATGGCGCTACGTCCGCCTCATCGAACTTTCATCCATGTTGATATCTAACTCATAGAACTTTCATCCATTTCACATTTTGATATTTCATTCGGCATCATATTCTCGCGTGGGCAGACCATCGAGCTTATTTTTGTTGGCTAAAGACGGAAAATGAACGAAAGACAAAAAATATCGTACACTCAATTGATCTTCGAAATTCATATAGATTTTCTTTACTTCATTTTCCTACTGAAGTTTTTTTGCTTTTATCGGCGGTCATCTTCTACAGCGCTCCATTCCTCTTTCTGTCATAGATCCCATCCCCACGCACTAACAATACATTCGTTATTTTTTATTTAAAAACCAAAATATTCACTAGAAATAATTTATATGGCAGAACAACGTTTGTCGGTTCAGCTAGTAATCCTCTCCTTCACCTTCCTCTTCCCATCTTCTTCTCCTCTCACCATCTTCAGCCTCACAACATACCCCGATTGGGGATTCCATAGTCTCACTTCTTTTATAAACAGTTATAAAGTAAGAAAAAATATTTTTTTTAATATTTAATTTTGACTTGAGGCATCGAAAATGCATTTATCTAAAAAAAATAATAACAAACTTTTTTTTGAGGTGCTGTTATCGACACAGATGACTTCGAAAATACGCAAAAATACGAAAAAAAACATTAAATATTGAAAAATCCCTCGCGGGCTCTTAATTCCTCTTGGAATTGGTAGATACCCGATTTTGAAATGAACGTCAAGATATTAGACGATGATCGAATTACCGTTCCGATGTTGATGGACGTGAAGTCAATTAACGTGAAATGGTGACAGTTTGCGTCAGACGAATGATGATTCGCCGACACTGGATTCAATTGATGACATTTGCGACGTCATTTACGATGACGTGGGAGAATAGTGTACGCTTAGGAGGCTGGGTCGATTTGTTATAGATACCTTCATAGCCTTTGGTAAGGCAGATGATTGATGGGCTGTCAAAGGCCATTTGTTATAAAACTTATTTTAGTAAAGCAATTTAACTATGTGAAAATTTTATGATTTTTAATAATGTGGGTGTTGCGGATGCTGATAAATCAAATAAGAACGCTAAGTTATTTACAAATTTATTTTACAAATGGTTCAACACACATAAGTGTGTTGAATCATTTAAGGCTCTTGACTCGCAAACCGAAGGTTGCAGGATCGAATTCCGACGTGATTTGCTATTTGTGTTATTTCACAATTAGATTAATTAAAAATAACACACGCTATGTTGCACGTAACTATGCGAAAGCTACTCTTAGTATTGTTCTGGTATAAGACCACCATTCAGAATTGAAACGTTGCTTGAAATGGCTTTAGCCGTGTTTGGTAAAGCCAGGTACTTCCCCAGCATCCTCTTCCCCATCTCCTTTCCCTCCCCTTTTGCCTTCTACCTCACAACATACCCCAAGGGATGTCATAGTCTTACTGGTTCCAGACGGGAGCAGCTGGGACTCTTGTGAGTTATTCACATAATTTTTATTTTATTTTATTTAAGAGATTATTTTACGAGAAGGTGGATAGCTACCACTGTTGCGCTTCGGCAATCAGAACCAAAATGATGCAGCTCGGCCTGCCGCGTCGTAGAAACGACCTGATCTCGTGTGTGCGTACGTTGGGCGCATGTTTGGCGTGTTTTACGTCTATGCACCGGTGCCGAGGAAATTAATGACGCTAATTCCTTGGAGCATCTTCCATTGAAATACCGGTAGAATAAGGACGGCATCCATTTGTTAAGATGATCTATCAAACGGACCGCTTGTTTACGCACAGATTTGATAGTTTTTTCAGCTATTTCGGGGCTCCAGACCAGAGGTGGTTGCCAAATTCAATCGTTGGGCAAACTGTGCGATTTGTACATGGTTGGCAGTTGTGCATTATTAAAGTATCAGCGGGCCTTGTACGGTAGAGATAGTATAGAATTAGTAGTAATCAATAATAACTCTTCGAAATCTTTTACACGTACATAAATAATATGAGCATTAACAATGTTTACCAACCATAACGTAAAGATTTTATTTTTATAAAAACAATATTTTTTCACTTCTTTATCATAACATCCTCACATCATTTAGTAACTCGATAAGAATAAATTATTCACTATTTTCTACAAAAAATAAAATATTAAAGAAGAGAGATGAAATCTTATTCTACAAAAAATGTTTTCTATTTAATTTTTTTCTTTTGTAAAATATTTCAAATAATATTTCAAAGAATATTTCTAATCGGGTGAAAAAACAACAATAGCCCTCTTCGTTCAGTATAAATCTTTTCTCAGTTAATAAAAAAATAAATGACCTAGACAAGCCGTCTATAACAGCCATTTAATACGCTATCATCTCCAAGTAGCTACTCGGGGCATTAGGAAAAGGTGAGATCGTAATAAAAAAATATCTCCCATCGGGGAAAAAGTGTACGGCGGGGAAGCTCTGGGGAAATTTATTAAAATCTACACAAGGGTTAATTTTAAACAGGCTGTTTCTTCATTTTTCAGAAACTTCGATGAAAATAAAGGTAACATTAAAAAAGTATTAGTCTTTTTATGTACTTTAATTCAACAAAAACGGGTAAAAGGAAGTTAGTATTCCCTAGCTGCCGTATCTATTTTTTTAGATACCTACACAATATAATAGTGTAGTGTATATAATAGTTAGATACCTACACAATATAATAGTCGAATAGTGCAGAGTAATTCACACAGAGCGCACGCCAAAACACAGCTCCTCAGAGATCGTTTAAATTTATAGCGAATAATATTGAAAAAGTTATAATTCTATCGGCAATTGTTTGCGTTAAGATCTATTCAGCGAAAGATCTACATTAATGATCTATGTGCGGTCTCATAAAGTGATTAAATCATTCTGATCAATCTTTATAAAGTGACAGTTCAGTGAATATTGTTGCCCGAATAAATATCCGCTTATTACAAGTACCTGTCATCTAACACTGCGCCCAAGTCAACAAATATTGCACTAACCTCACACTACGTCATATGTGGTCAATAGTGTAGTGGCTAGCGCGATTGCTCAGGCACACCTAACGGACCGAGATCGAATCCTACCTAATCCAGAAGAAATTTGATATTTTTATTTTTCCTAAATAAATATCCGAGCTCCAAACCTTCCCAAGATGAATAGGCAGAAGAAATCGCAAAAAAAAGTGACATCTAGCGATTCAGAAGAGGATAATCACAATATAAATAAGACGACCAAATCTACAGGAAAAAATGCACCTGAATTAGGCGATATTTATATGGAACAAATTATCGTACACATCGCCAAAAATATGGAAAATATTAAAAAAGAAATTATATCCAAAATGGAAAAAATCACAGCTGAAACACAAAAAAGCATAGAATTTATAAGCAATCAATATGACGAGCTAATAAAAAAGATAGACCTAACTCTTAGTCAAAACAAAAAAATTGAAGATGAAATAGCAATCATCAAAAAAGATCAACAAGACAAAAATACCACTATAAAACATCTGGAAATAAAACTTTCTGAAATTGAAACAAAATTCCGCTCAAATCACTTGGAAATAGCCGGGATTAAACATTCAAGTGGCGAAGAGGCGGCTGAAATAGTTATAAGAGTTGCTGCAGCGGCTGGCGTAGAAATCAAATATAATGAAATAACCGAAGCTAAAAGAATACCGGACCGACGTACTGATGCCCCCCCCAAACTGCTGGTTCAGTTCAAGAACAAAACTGCACGTGACAACCTCATCGCCGCGAAAAGAAACATAAACTACGCTTCCATCAAAGGACTTACAGACGACAAGATTTACATTGGAGAAGAACTCTCCCCATATCACAAAGAACTTCTATGGCATACAAAAAAATTTGCTAAAGAAAAAAACTATGCCTATGTCTGGTACAAATAAGGGAGAATCATGATGAGGCGCATCACGAACGATAAAATTATTTATATTAAACATGTAGATGATTTAAAAAAAATTACATAAAATATCGGGTAATTACCCTTACATATTTCCACACAATCTACACATCATTCAAAATGGATAATACTACCACAACATCTAACAAAACAAACTTATCAATATACCATCAAAATATTAGATCTATAAACAAAAACTTTGACCAATTCCTCATCGAACTCGACCTTACTAAAATCAAATATGACATAATTATCCTGACAGAATGTTGGCTAACACCTTACTATACTCCTAAAAACATCCCCAACTATACCCACCATCAAACCTCAAATCACTACAGACAAAACGATGGCATAGTAGCATATACATTAAACAACACTCTTAACTCATTTAATGTCAAAGAAATTTATATTACTAACTCAAACTGTCTTCAAATAACGTACAATGTCAACACATGTATCATTGCACTTTACCGCTCTCCTTCTCAACCTAACATCTCCTCATTTTTGCGCGACATAAACTGCTATCTCACGGATCTACACATAATAAAGAACTTAATTCTAATGGGGGATCTTAACATTAACATTTTAAAAAACAACGAACATCCCCAATGCCAAGACTATCTAAACACACTGATGTTTCACGGAATGGAAAGCACAATAAATTCAGCAACACGATGTACGCCAAACTCCTCCTCCTGCATCGACCATATTATGGTTAAATCAACCAACCAATACACCTCCGAAATCCACATGTCATCAGTCACAGATCACTACGCTACCTCGTTCACAATGAGTTCCAAACACAACGTACAAAGCAAACCTCCAACTAAAACAACGAAGAAAACAATTAACTATGACAATCTTAACAAAACGATTAACTCCAAATCGTGGGACACACTCTATAACAAAACTAACATAGAGGAGGCCTGGAACTACTTCTCTACCTACCTACAAGATATCCTTGTCCAAAACACCAAAATCACCACAAACACCATTCCTAAAGCGATCAAACCTCTCAAACCTTGGATAAACCATACTATAATCAACTGCATTCGGAAACGCAATTCCATACACAAAAAATGTGCCACAAACCCATATGATATCACACTCCATAATTTCTACAAAAGATACCGTAATATCTGCACACAAGTCATTAGGAAAGCCAAAAATCTATATTACAACAAAAAAATTTCCGAATGCAACAATGACCCTAAAAAAATATGGAAAGTCCTCAAGGAAGCTACCAATTCAAATAAAGCCACCGACACCTTAAACTCTCTCAATATCAAAGATATCACTGTAGACTTTACATCGAACCCCAACACAATTGTCAATTACATAAACCAGTACTTCACAAACATAGGTCCGGAACTAGCAAAAAAAATCCAAATAAATAACGATACGCTTGGTCCAAATGACCACGCGACCAATGATGATTTCCCAACCCGCTTTGTTCTTAAAACGATTACAGAGAAAGAAGTTTCTAGAGTAATAAACTCGCTCAAAAACTCTTCATCAACCGGCATTGATGAAATATCTAACAATGTTCTTAAAAAAATTGCCCCTGGTATACTTCAACCATTAACGCATCTACTTAATATTAGCATCCGCCAAGGGGTATTTCCCACCATTCTAAAACAAGGTCTCATTATCCCTATTTTTAAAACTGGCTCCAAACTTGATATTAGTAATTATCGTCCTATCACGTTGCTAAATTCCCTCTCAAAAGTATTCGAAAAGATCGTCAATAATAGTCTCATGGAATATCTGGAAACCAATAACTTAATATCGCCGCGGCAATTTGGATTCAGAAAACATAAAAGCACCAATGATGCTATAGCCACGGTCACTGACCATATTTCTGGCCACCTGGATAAGGGCTTGAAATGTCTATCGGTATTTCTCGACCTATGTAAAGCATTTGATACAATCTCACACAGCAAACTAAAACGCAAAATGTTTAATATAGGTATTAGGAACAAAGAATTAGGCCTCCTCTCCAGCTTCTTATCTGACAGATCCCAATGCGTTAAACTCAATACCACAAAGAGCCAGAATTTGCCCATTAGTTACGGGGTCCCTCAAGGCAGTGTTATAGGTCCAACGCTCTTCCTAATATATATTAACGAGTTATGCAACCTAGATATCGATGCCACTATTGTCAGTTTCGCCGATGACACTGTCCTACTCTTCCAAGCAAAAGATTGGCTTACCGCATATTCCAAAGCGGAGGAAGGAATTCAACAGGTAAAATATTGGCTTGACTCGAACATATTAACTCTAAATGTACAGAAAACCAAATACTTACTGTCTAGTCTCACCAATATCCCAAAGTCAAACCCAGCCCCGCCATTAAAAATACACAAATGTAAAAATTCATCTCTAAACCGAAACTGTGACTGCCCATGCCTAGAGCAAGTAAACATTATCAAATATTTAGGAGTAACCTTCGATACACACCTGAATTGGAAGCAACATATACATAATACTACAAACAAAATCCGAAAATCTATATACTTTTTCAAACAAACACGCAATTTCCTTCACCTAAAACTTTTAAAAACAGTATATTACTCATTGTGCCAATCTCACATCGAATACGGAATTCTAGCCTGGGGTAATGCATATTCCAATGCCCTTGATCCCATCATGAAAGCACAAAAACTAATCATAAAAATAATTCTTAAAATGCCGCTTACTACCAGCACTGATACTATCTTCAATTCCTTCAACGTTATGGACATAAAACAGCTCTACTCAAGATCCATATTACTTAATTTACACAAAAACAACAAAACACCATACAAAGCTACACAAACAATACACAATACCCGAGCCAAAAACAACGAACTTCTCCAAACTCCTTTTTTCAAAACCACCTTCGGGCAAAGACACTCTAAATACATAGCTTGCAAACTATACAATACACTACCAACTACGATCAGACAAAGTGACTCCTTTACAAAATTCAAACAAGATATTAAAAAATGGATTATAAGTATTGGACGCCACACTATCACAAATATCTGTAAAATAAATCACACATAGACATAAATAACTATTCACATACAACCTAACCCATATAAAACAAATGAAAATAATGGAATCCTGTCAAGTTTAACCTATAAATAGACTAGGCAGAATTGATTTCATTACTCCATCTCCAACATTTATAAAATAACTCTCTTTAAAAGATTTATTACCCTTCCAATCACCCTTCTGTTTTAATTCTATTCATAATATGTATTTTACCTGAAATATCCTTGTAATTACTATATTCATTTATATACCTGTACGCCTGTCTCGACACAGGTATACCCTAGTGAGACAGGCATACAAATAAAACCATTGTTAACATATTTTATTATAGATAAATAAATAAAAAAAAAAAAAAATAAAAAAAAAATATACCTACAACTAAAATGGCAGGAATTGAGAGAATTTCTAGGAAAACTCAACTATCCTCACCTTACAATTTCATTCCTATCACGAACTTTGAACTAAAAACAAACTTTGACAAACACAAACCATCAATAATAGAGACAAGCCTATTTAAAAAAACATAAAAGATTTCTGACGGTTAACTCAAGCTTTAGACAAAGACACCATAAATATCAGTCAATAAAAGTATTCAACATTCACTCACTTGATACAAAAAATGACGGAAATAAAACAAATCAAATAAAAATTTAGAAGATGGATTAAAGAACAAAAAAGTCAATATTACATAAAATAATAAAATATACACACGTAATAAATAATAATATATTTATATAATAATAATATATATATAATTAATAATATATTAATAATAATTAATAATATAATTAATAATATATATATATATATATTATATAATATATATATATATATATATATATATATATACATATATATATATATATATATTTATATATATATATATATATATTATTATTAGAAAACTTTTATATATATATATATATATAAGGGTTTGGAAGTTCTTTCTTTCCGTAAGAACTTTCTACAAAGTATTAGAAAACTTTTATATATATATATATATATATATATATATATATATATATATAAAAGTTTTCTAATACTTTGTAGAAAGTTCTTACGGAAAGAAAGAACTTCCAAACGACTGCACCAAATTGGATAAAAAAGGACAAGATTTGTATAAAACTACTGGTAAGCTCTTGCATTATGAAATTTGTGTAAAAAAAATTGCAATAAAAATGGCACGCGAGCTGTTTGAAAACTGAATATACTGGGACTGAATGTATGGAATGCGGGAGAGGGGAGGGGAATTCGGGAAGGGGGTTCACGGGAGTGTGGGAGGGGAACCCTTGAGGGGGCAGGGGAACCTGGAAGTGGGGAGGGGGGAGTGGAGTGGTGACAAGGAAGGTGGAGGAGGCGGAATGGGAACGGGACGAATGGGAAAGGGAGAAACACTTAGGGAGAAACAATTTCTTTATTAAATGGCATTTCAACGCATACCGGGAACCAGCTAGTTTTATTATAAAATACATATCATTACACACGGTTACGTCTTTAGATTTTTACGGCCAAAAGCATATTCGTTATTTGTTTTTGGGGTGTTGTGCCGTGTAGCGCTACCTCCTTCTTTAGCCAACCAGCCAGTGTCCATCATCAGGGCAGATATACCTAGCACGGGTAAGGCCCATAGTTAGGTCCACATTATCAATTTATGTTTTAAAATATAAGCTACAGTACCAAAATGAATAAAATAATAAACAACTTAACTTTAATAAAAATCGATTGTTCAGTTCGGACGTAACTAAATCTTAATATATTGAAATTAAGTCTATTGATGGATACTTTTTAAATTTGAAGCACTTTAAGAATGGGAACTCTTATTTAAAACAATACGTCACGAGTATAACAACATTTCGCAAAGAAACTATCCACAATCAGTCTGGAATAAAACTACATATTATTACTTTTAAAAGGAACGCGAAGTAAGTCTAAAGTCATGGTGTTTGAAAGGGAGAGTAAGAAAACAGTATGCAACATAGTTGTGAATGATGAATACTTGGAGCAGGTGAATGAGTTTGTGTATCTGGGTAGAATGTTTACGAGAGATGGGAAGGCTGAAAGAGATATTGACAGAAGGGTGAATGCCGGTAACTCCATTAATGGTGGACTTAATGCCGTTGGCGCTAATAAAAAAAACTGTCAAAAAAAGCGAAGCTAGCAGTCCGCAATGGAGTCCTGGTACCTACCCTGATGTATGGCAGTGAGGCATGGAACTGGCAGAGGAAGGATGAAAGTAAACTGAATGCTGTTGAAATGAGATCCCTGAGACGTATGTGTGGTAAAACAATGTATGATCGTGTGAGAAATGTGGATATCCGCAAAGAATGTAAGGCTGATGTAAGCATAATGAGTAAGATTAAGAAAGGGACCCTCAGATGGTTTGGGCATGTAGAGCGAATGAACGAAGGAAGTAGTGTAAGAAAAATATACGACGCGAATGTGAATGGTAAAAGAAGTCGGGGACGCCCGAGAATGACATGTCACGATCAAGTTAATCAGATACTTGAGTCGGGTCATGTCAAAAGTCAGAAGAATAGAAGAGAATGTATGAGACGATGTATGAATGTGAGTGAGGCAAAGAGTGTGTGCCAAGACCGAGTTGTTTGGCGGTCCATCCTCTCTGCCTACCCCTGCGGGGAAACGGCGTGATGGTTAGTTAGTTAGTTAGGAACGCTTGTATCGAACCCGGTTAGTAAACTATGATATAATAAATTAATTTTATACGTGCAGTCCTAAATCAATAAAGTAATAATTTAAATAAATTTTGCGTGATTTTTTTCCGCGGAAATATTTTCATTCCATTACCCTTTTGAGCTCTTTATTATTAACTGTTTAATTTAAAATCTCGTTTATGTGTACAGTAGATGTTTGATCAACCATTCAATTAATTTGTCCCACATTAAATCCGTTGGAACAGCGGACGCCTGACCGCCAAAACAAATGGTTTCATCGTGCGGTCTGGCCGTAAATATCCATCATTTCACATTATATTTTCCGTTTGCCTTGTATTGAGTATCTACAACAGCCAGGGTTTAAAAATCAATTTGTTTTTCGGACGCTGTGGAAATACTAATTTGCACGGTGACACGGGAAATTCACGTATCAGGCTACCGTGAAAAATACAGTTTTCCATCGTCACTCACGTGGAAACGTGGAAATTAATAAAAAGTCCGGCTGCGCGGAATACTAGGCGACGAGTATATTGGCCGGCCGCTAATGAAACATGAAAAGTTTAAAAACTATATTGGCCCAGTTAAATTAATAAGTTGAAAATGAAATTTTATCTACTGGGCCCGATAATGTAACGGATCAAATAGGGCATTTACCATGCCGGTTAGCCGCACGGTTGCAACAACCATGTTTTTAATTGGAAGTATTTAATTATTTTCACGTGGTATCATTTTATATAGTGCAATAAATTTGTGTTTGACCACAAAACGAAATAACCCTAACAAATAAATACTGCACATTTTAATGTCCATTTTAAAAAAAAAGTTATTTCGTGGGTGAATTACTTTGTTGTTTACGTAATTAAATTATGTTCATTATTGATGATGCGGTGCTAACTTCTAACAGTTTGGAAGATCTACAGTCTCTCGTGTCTAGGATGAACGAAGTATGTATGAAGAATGAGTTAATGATGAATGTAAGTAAGTCTAAAGTCATGGTATTTGAAAGAGAGAGTATGAAAACAATGTGCAACATAGTTGTGAATGATGAGTATTTGGAGCAGGTAGGTGAGTTTGTGTAGTTGGTAAGTATGTTTACGAGAGATGGGAGGGCTGACAGAGATATCGAAAGGAGGGTAAATGCAGGCAAATCTATTAATGGAGGGCTGAACGCCGTTGGCGCCAACAAAAAACAGTCCAAAGAAGCGAAGTTAGCCGTCCATTATGGAGTGCTGGTACTTACCCTGATGTATGGCAGTGAGGCATGGAACTGGCAGAGGAAGGATGAAAGTAGACTGAATGCTGTAGAGATGAGATCCCTGAGACGTATGTGTGGTAAAACCATGTACGATCGTGTGAGAAATGTGGAGATCCGCGAAGAATGCAAGGCTGATGTAATAGTCCAGTCAGCCTGTGTTTTTAGATGGAAGTAAATAGTATAAAGCTAATTTTTTCCACCTCGACTACTACCTTTTAGACAAGTGTTTAGCAAAAAGTCCCCGCCCCTACCCCCCTTGCTTCCCCCCTGTGCCCTCCCAAACATGAAAAGTGTAAGGGTTTTGTAAATCGCTTATATCTCGATTACTTAACAACATATCGGATTGCATTTTCTTGTTCTCTTTGCTGTAACATTGTCTACAATTAATGTTCAGTTAATTTTCGTCGTAACTTTTACCGTTTGTTTGTAATTCGTATGATAAGGTAAAAATTTGTTTATTTTTTGGCAAGTAATTTTACTTTTTGTCACATAACTTTTTACGCCGACATTTTATGAAAAAATATTTCCCACAAAAGTTGTAGTCCCTATTATTACCTTTAAAATGATATAAAATAAAACTGACTTTGTTGGAGATCCAGCGAGATTTTTATGGCGGGTTCGATCGAGGTGGGGCCGGCCGGCGCGGCGTTGCAATGCAAATATTGTTGTATAGTCAGAGTGTTTTTTATCTTTAAGGTACACTATTGCATTTTCTATAAATAAAACTAATCGAGTCTCGGTGAAACATAAATTCCTCACTTTTTAAATTTGTTTGAAATAATAATAAGTATTCAGCGAAAATAGGTATTTTAAATAGTTTTTGGTTTGAAAATGCATGTAATATTTTTTAAAGATGTTATTTTAGAACAAAATAATTGCGATATCTTAATTTTATGATATCCTAAACTTCCATGAGAAGTTCTTCATTTTCCTCGACTTCAACCAAAGTTACATTGCTGCATGATCCACCACAGCTCCCGCACATTTCTGTGCAATCAAGTGATGCT
This sequence comes from Limnephilus rhombicus, assembly GCA_929108145.2. Classification (NCBI taxonomy): domain Eukaryota; kingdom Metazoa; phylum Arthropoda; class Insecta; order Trichoptera; family Limnephilidae; genus Limnephilus; species Limnephilus rhombicus. The sequence goes on from OV815278.1 coordinate 42,450,547, forward strand.
TTAAAGCAGCTACAATTATTTTTGCAAGCCTTTTTGCAGTTGCAGGAAACTAAGTTTATAACTTCTTCAGGTGCCAGTGGTTTTTTTGAGTGCACTGGGTACAGCATGTTGTCAGTCACAATACACGGCTGGCCAGCTAACTTGCTTTCTTTAGAAGCGTAAATAAGGGCAGAGTAAATAGCAGTCGGATTTCCTGGATCTATGTTTATAAAAGGCAAAGCCAGTACATAAGATGGTTCAAAGTTTTGTGTACCATCATAACAGTTTCGCATGTATCCAGACCATCCAGGTAGTGAAACTGGCACAAAAGCAAAACTATGGCCATATTTTCAGAAATGTTTTCTATTGTTAAGGACTTTAAGACACTTTTCGCCTTTTTAGTATACATTTTTATTTATTTATTTATTTATTGTTTCTTTACACTGCAGGTAAAAATGTTTACAATACAATTTGTTACCTCACTAGGACAAGCCTGTGTTGAGGTTAACAATAATTATACAAGTTAACAAAATAACACAAAATTATGCAGATTTTGAAAGAACAATATTGTTGTATTTCTTACAGATTGAGATTCGATTATGGGTACCTACTGGTACCTACTAAACTGATGGCGCTAGGTAGTACATTAATGTAGACTTTTAGGGTGACCATAGTTTTGAGATCTGATTTAAAATAAAATAAAATAAAGTTTTGTTTTTTTTTTTTTTAAGGATTAAGTTGTGAATACTAAAAATATGTACATAATTTAACATGCTATAGATTTGGCAAGAGAAAGATGAACAAAAACGGTTCAAACAAAAATAATATTATTTTAGCTTATTATTATAAACATACTCATTTAGCTAATAATTTAGAAAGGACAAAGTAGAGAAAAACATTAAAACTGGGACATTGAATTTACCTTCAAAGTCGCATGTCTTGACACGTGGAACTCGACACAGCTATTTTTGGAATAACAGGATTACAGTAGATCCGAGGAACTGGCTACTTTAGGAGCCAGTTCCTGTTGGATTTACAAAATGGTCACAAACACTCAAACCGGGCGAAGCCGAAGTAAAAGCCGCCCGCAGGGCCTAGCAGCAAAGTGAATAATTATTATTTCATGTTCACTATTTCCACTAGTACTACAAAGGGCACAGGACAGGCTAGGATAAGTCGGGATGTGAGGGAACAAGTTCCGACATCAAGAGTGTCGCGGAGCGACGGAGGGATGGTGCGCACCAATCTTTCACGGTTGATATCTGGCGTTTACTAGCCATAAAGTACACATTAAAATATATTATTTTAAAGGTAATAATAGGGGCTACAACTTTTGTGAGAAATATTTTTTCATAAAATGTCGGCGTAAAAAGTTATGTGACAAGTAAAATTACTTGCCAAAAAATATACAAATTTTTACCTTATCATACGAATTACAAACAAACGGTAAAAGTTACGACGAAAATTAACTGAACATTAATTGTAGACAATGTTACAGCAAAGAGAATAAAAAAATTGCAATCCAATATGTTGTTTAGTAATCGATATAGAAGCGATTTACGAAACCCTTACACTTTTCATGTTTGGGGTGGCACAGGGGGGAAGCAAGGGGGGTAGGGGCGGGGACTTTTTGCTAAACCCTTGTCTAAATGGTAGTAGTCGATGGGGAAAAAATTAGCTTTATACTATTTAGTTCCTTCAACTGGTGTTCTACGACACAGGCTGACTGGACTATAAGCGTAATGAGTAAGATTTAGAAAGGGAAGCTAAGATGGTTTGGGGATGTAGAGCGAATGAACGAGGAAAGAAGTGTAAGGAGAATATATGACGCAAATGTGAATGGTAGAAGAAGTCGGGGTCGTCCGAGGAAGACATGGCACGACCAAGTAAATCAGATACTTCAGTCAGGCCATGTGAAAAGTCGGAATAATAGAAGAGCATGTATGAGACGACGATGTATGAATGTGAACGAGGCAAGGAGTGTGTGCCAAGATCGAGTTGTTTGGCGGTTATAAATTTGTAATTAATTTAATAATTCACTTAATTATTTCATTGGGACCGCGGATAGTTTATTTTTTCATGTTTTCTCCTGCATTTAAAAGATTCTGTCAGTATATTTCCAGCAGGGACGGCTCTGGGAAGTCACAATTGGAGCAGTATGCTTGAAAATCTTTATGCTTAATTACAAAAGTTAGTGGATACAAATGGGTATTATTTTTTTTATATGCAATACTAGCGACATAGAAAGAAAGTGTTTATGTTTGGATTCTGTTTATTGAAGTGGATTTTTCCTAAATTACCCCCTGCTGTCCCCTACCGCTATCGTGTCTTCTTTGCAATTCCTACCTCTGCCCCACCTTCATCCTCCACCCCTCCCCTGCGTGTTCTTTCATATATGCTTTTCCGTTCCGCCCCCGTTTCCTCCCCTCCTGCATTCCCCTTCCACCCTCCCTCATTCACCATCCCACAAAGCCCCCTTTTAAAGCAAAAGTTTTTTAACCATTTGCCGAAAAAAAAAATTAATGTTTTAAAAATCGGGTGATGTATGTAGATTCACCAATTCCACTGGTTTTCAGACACGGTGTATAATTTATTTACATCGACCGTGATACGGTCGTAAGCTTAGTATGGTAGTCGAGAGAATTGTAAAATGTAAAAAAAAAATAATGATATTTTTTTAGAAAAAGTTTCCAATATTAATAAAACAGGTTTCCAATATTAATAAAACAGGTTTCCAATATAAACAAAATCGGATTTAAATTATCCGAGAAACTATCTAGGTTACAAATAAATTCTTTAAAGAAATTTGTAATTATTAAAAAAAATATATCTGCCAAAAATGTTTTAAAATTAGTTGGGGTTAAACTCAATAATTCTGTATTACGAATATGAGACCGACAAAAACAACAGAAAAAAGGTCCATATGGCCGAGTTGGTTAAGGCGCTTGGGTTCGAGTGGATTCTTATTCATTTTTTGTTATCAATTTTATTTTGTAGAACTTCACTTTAATACACAAACAAGTTCTGTTATGTACTGTTTTGTCTCGTTCTACTGTTCTGTCTTATTCGGTTTCATATTTAGTTTAGATTTATTAGTATTATCTTCTTCTTCAATGACATAATAGTTGTAGTATATGTGAAATATCCCTCTTTTCTTTGTTTCTACTTTGTTAACAAGACTAAAAAATATTAATATTTATTATTATATTTATTTGTTTCCGCACCCAGATTCGCCCTTCTTCCATCAGTCGTTGTCTGGCGCAGGGGGCGAGCTGTCCGCCCTGGCGCAGAACCAGCTGCACCAGGAAGAGCAGCAAGCAGGTTATGTGCAGCTCTTGGAGCGAAGGGAGCAAGAGGGCCGCGCCGAGGTGGAGAGGCTGGTCAAGGAGATCGCCAGGCTCAAGGTTCAGATCCTGCAACTTACTGGTGAGTCATCTGACGTTATTAATATCCTATCGACTGTATGGTTGAAATTTAAGAATCCGACTCCAAGTACAACTCTGACGCCGCGCCATATGGAAACCATTTGTGAAGTTTGTGACTAAGCTACCATCGTAATAGAACCGACTTAAAGCAGCTAGCTAATAATGCCAAAAGATAGCGCCACTTAACAGCTAGCATGAGAAACGTCGGCTGGCAGGCGTAAGTAGTCAATTAATCTCACCAGTCGGATACGGATGTGATTAAGAACAGCCCGCAGGGCCTAGCAGCAAAATCCTCCGGAGCGACGGTGACGTTGCAACTCCCTCCTCACAGTACTCCCTTTTAAGTATTTTTAATAATAATTATTATTTTATTCCGTGTGTCATTTTTAAAGAATTTATAATGGATACATGGACACTTAGAGCCAACGAAAGGTGCGGGATAAAAATGCTCAAGATTCCATGGACAGCCAAACGTACAAATGTATGTATTCTGGAAGAGCTAGACATCCACAATAGGTTCTCAACTATCTGCCAACAATGTTATTTAAGGTACATTGGACACATTGCTCGCCATACTGAGGACCCCATCTTGAGGAAACTCATAGTCACTGGCAAAATAGAAGGCAGAAGAAACAGAGGAAGGTCACCAATGCTCTGGAGTGACCAATATTCACTGCACGTCCGGTACATCAGTGTCCACAGCCCTCCATGCAGTGCAGAACCGAGAGGAGTGGAGAATTGTCCACAGTGGAAATTGGAGTAGGGGTCACGATCCTCAGCAATGAGGAACCGACTTAAAAATAATAATAGAACCACTAAAAAGTAGAAGTCGGGGACGCCCGATGAAGACATGGCACGCTCAAGTGAATCAGAAACTTGAGCTGTATATATCAAAAGTCAGATTAATAGAAGAGGATGAATGAGACGATGCATGAATGTGAGTGAGGTAAAGAGTGTGTGCCAAGTTGTTTGGCGTTCCATCCTCTCTGCATACACCTGCGGAGAAACGGCGTTAGTTAGTTTCTAAAAAAACATTGAACTGAAAGAAGGTTAGTAAGTTAGTTAGTTAGTTTCTAAAAAACATTGAATTTCTACTCAATTCAGAATGCTCGCCGCTCATTCATACGAACGGGAAACTATCCAACTTATCATACATAGTTCATGAAACTGAATTAAACAACTTTTCTCAATGTTTATAAAATGGGAGAGAAATAGAGGTTCGGGCGAGCTTTTTACTAAAGCCCCGTCTCCTGTTACTCGAGAACTTTTTTTTTATTTTCCTATGGGCGATGCAGCAAGAAACAGTGTAATAAAATATTTTACTGCCATGTTTGCATTGTTGGATTGCATTCCTAGACGGCGCGGAAAATCTAATTAAATTTATGCCCGTCTGAAATCAGTTTTTCCGTGCAATTGCAATAAAGTTTGCTGATGGTGTTTGCTCCGGGGCCGCTTAATCTGTTAATGGAAGCTGCGAATGGCGGAACGGGAGAGTTACGACTTAATCATTAAATTATCTGTAAGTTCAGAAAGTTTTAATGTTTATTTAATCAATTAGTGAATAAGGGTTATTTATAACAAATAATATTACTATTTACTATAATACTATTTAACAGCCAACCAGGTTTCGCTTGGCTCATTATATCAACTAAAGATAATTACATACAGACACATATATAAAAGAAATTAAAAGAATGAGTGAAAGAGATAGCAATATAATAGGCGACACCCTATTGGTGCCAGAAAGAGATACAAATAGAAAAGAGGGAGACAAAAATAATTACAGAATGGGTAAGTAAGGGGTGGAGGGAGAGGGAGGGAACTGTTTCAGAAGATGTTAACGGAATAAATTAAAAATGGGTCGATCAGATATATTGATTTGGTTATTAATAATGTTTGATTTATTATCTTAAACTCCAAATAGTCCAATTTGACCTCAACGTTCCCACCGTTCTAGCGCCATGTTAGTGAAACATGTTTTGACGATATATACATTTTTTGTTTTTAATTTTAATCCTACGACAGTTTATTCATCAAGTTACAGTACAAGATTTCTTATTTAAACTTTCTATAATAGACTGTTGTTTCAGAAATATCAATCAATAGCATCATTCATCTTGTCTTGATTTACTGTGCAAGAATATCTGTTCAGATGTGTGATATCTTCAACTAGTCATCGTAATGACTAGGTCTGAAGTTTAGTACGCAATGGCAACGATCCCGCTCCTTTTCACCGGTATGCGCTAGTCATTAATGAAAATTATATATATATATTATCAACCTCTTTCATTAATAATGCCCAATTATACAGATTTAAAAAAATAAAATCTTTAGATGAAACGCGTTTGAACAATACCTGAAAACTATACCTAGATTATGGGTAATCCTCTGGAATAATCCTGCATGCTAGAATAGTCGCCGGACGTGTTTGGAGAGCAAAGCTCTGCTACAAAACACCAACTCACTTCCCTCACGATCCGCCGCAGTCATAATCCTGGCTTCCTCCTGGCTCTGTCGACTTCAGTGACTGCTGCCCGAGATGGCATTTCACTACTTAGCTGTAGGTACGAGTATATACCCATAAGGGTGGAACGTAGCACGCCCGAGGTTGGAGAGGCTGTTTAGATTCTCAGCAAAGGATGGAAGTAACTGATCAATGTGTGGAAAATAATATAATTCATTATCAGGTAAAAACAAAAAATAAATTTGCAAGGAAAACTTCAATAGTTCTCTTTGAATATTAGAGATGGCAGCACTTCCGTTTATAGCTTAGCTATATGGCAGACGTTTGCGTAATACTATACACCAGATTTAAATGTCCGGGTTTAATTTTCCCCACAGGAAAAACTAAACCCTTTCACACACTTCCCAAATGATCATCTGGTCAATCCACGTTATGCAATTGCACTATATGTATTATAATTACAAAACAATACAAGAACAACATGTCAACCTACCAGAGACCAGATGGGAAAATAATTCACCGACTCCAGATATTTTCATATCAGAGGGTTCGGCTCTGTGGAATTCCTAATTGAACCTATAAATCCTACTGATCCCTCAATATAAATATTTAAAAAATATTATTATTATTAAAATATATTATTATTTAGAATACATTTTTATTTAAGTATCTTTAAATATTTCAGTGAGTTTCCACGATACAATAAGACGCACTTGACACTTGACATTGAAAATATTTTTTTTTTTAAGTAAACACATTAGCTTGCGTCCTACCCCCAATCATTGATTTATACTAAAATAATAATAAAAAAGTGAAATAAACAAATAAAAAAATACCTCGATGATTAAAATACCTTGATGCCTCCAATAGGGTTTAATAAAATACGCAGAATATGTAAACTTTTAAGCAACCCCCAACAAATAAAAGGGCTGATGACCTTGAAACGCTTGAACAGATTTTCAAGAATTTTAGATAAGAACCATCTCGATTACGTCAGCTTTCAAACAAAAAAACTGCGTCATAATCGGTCTATTCATTTAGGAGCTACGATTTTAGATTTTCACGGCCAAAAGTATTGATGATGGACACTGTAACGCTATCCGAAACGTTGGCTAAAGGAGTAGGTAGCGCAACACGGCATAACACCCCAAAAACAAATAACAAAAATGTCAAATCGTGTTCAAAAGCTGAGAACTTTATTTTATTTTAACGATTCATTTATTTCTAAAAGCATTTTATATTTCGGCGACCGGACAACTCAACCAACTCAGAACCTCCTTTGATGAGTCGTTAAAAATGATGAAAAAAATAGAAAAATTGATTACGTTAGGTTAGAATTATGGGCTATTTTAAAAGTATTTTTTTCATTGCTTTTAATGACTTTTCAAAGAGGTGTTGAGTTGATTTGATTCTGAGATATCATGGAATCAATATTTCATCACTATCACGCTTTCAAAATTATTCTCAAAAACGTTTAAGCCTAAGATAGAAAAAAGAAAAGCAATTAAAATTTTGAGGAGCGCTTTAAAATTAATATTTGTTCGGACTTTTGCAAATTTGTCTAAAGAATTCTAAATTCTTCACAGTTTTTCCTTTCACTTCACATTCTTTAAATGTCCGTTTCCAGAGAATATTATTGTTTTAACGAAATACACAATATTTTGATACCGCACAAGAATCCCAACTACTACCATTTGCCAGGAGCCGGTGAGACTATGGAATTCCAAATATTATAAACAATAATTATTAGCCTGAAGCACTCAACTACATTGAAAATATCTCCCGAGAAAAGATACATGCTGCCGACGGGACTCGAACCCGCATCCTTCTGATATCCGGTCAGCTGCTCTTTAACCACTGAGCTACGTCAGCTTATCTCCTACCCGCCAAATAATTCAATATCATTATTACATAGTATAAAATGAAGTCGCCCAAAATGTATGTGCGCATAGATCTTTAAAACTACGCAATGGATTTTCACGCGGTTTTCACTTACAGACAGAATTATTCAAGAGGGAGGTTTATATTTATAATACATGCTTATTATAGTAGAGAAAAGCCGAGAAATTCAAATATTCAATTCAGGCAGCGGGCAGCGGGCAGCTGGCAAGCAGGTGGTGTGGATTTTATAAAGGTTGGGTAATGGAGTTGTGTTTCGTTAGCCACAGAAACGTGTGGCCGGGTCTGCTAGTATACTGATAAAATAAAAAAATAATAAAAAAATAAAATTAAAATAAAAAATACTAGTGTTTCATTCAACAATTACTGCTTATTACATTTTTCCACCTGCAAACAACCAACTTTATTTTTGTATGGGAAAGACATTGTAAGTGCTAAATCTCCCACTAGGTGGCGTCGAGACAAATTATGTCTACATTTTTTGGTGAAATACTTTAACTTGTCAAATATTAATTATTATTTTTTTAATTGATAAACTAATGTTTTTTATGAATAGCACAAAGGGTAACAATTATTATAAGCAATAATTATTAGCCTGAAACACTCATCTACATTGAAAAAATCTTCCGAGAAAAGATTCATTCCGTTGATGGTTATATGTATATACATATATCTATTCTAAAACTGGTATATTATTTTTCTATTACCTACCTACTGAAATTTGGACTTCACAACATTGAGACATAATCCACGAAAAACTACAGAAGTAAGCTTCCTTAACTAACAGGGAAATCCATTAAACATTTTTCTGTGTTACCGATAAGTTTGCATTTCACATTTTCGCCTAGGATAGCAATGAACTGTTATAAGTATGATTGTTAAGATAGTGGGGCAGGGATAACAATAGGGAAGAGGAAGGTGGGAAAGTATAATAATTTATTCTTAGTTCAGAGTTTAGACGCTAGGTGACTAAATATTGAAACACTGCGTTTTATGGCCAAACTTTAAGACAGCATTAAAATTTCACGTAAATATTGCAAGTGCACAGAAACTTGAGAGTTTCCAAGTCAGCCGCATAAGAAGTTGGTTAACCATTACCGGGCATGTCAGTTTCATGCCTGATTCAAAGTTTAGTATGGAGTTCTACTGCAACTTCTGTTCTCTGGAGAATTGTCTAGGTGTCTAGGGCTCTGCGGTGCAACTTGCGTCTTCCGAAGCCCCTCTGTTTCTCAGAATCCTTACGCCAAAATGCCTAATGCGCCGCATTGGAACTGGAGATGGTAATGTATTCTAATCAACTCAAGTCGAAATGAAGTTGATGCTAGAATTAATCAATTATGTTTAATCAGGCGAAGTTAAACCAAAACATAATAGTAGAATGTTGAGTATTTTTGCAGTGCCATTGACATGAAAATATAATAATATTTTTGTTGTTAAAAAAATGCATGACGGAAATGTGTTCCCGATATCGCCTACATCACACGTACCCCGCCTTTCAAAGTCGCTTAAAATATCTTTTTAGATCCATAACGACCATTGATGATACTTTTCAGAAACTATTAATGGCTGGAATACATATGCTTTTTTTCCAATTGGGATATGCTCTGCTTCTAAAGGAGGTGGAGCGGAGAAGGAGAAGGGGGAGAGGAAGGTAGGGATATTAACTTCTTGTCATTTCTTAATGGTGGTGTTTCACCAGGATGATATTGAGAATATCTTCCACCCCGGAACTTGCCGCAAATACACTATAATGTATTATGTTATTTTTAATAAATTAATTTATTTATTTATTTATTGTTCTTATACGCCCGTAGGGGCTTTTACATAGATTATAAAATAATATTTAAGATATCGAGGATTACACATACATAGAATTTATATCAAACGTTATAAAAGTGAAAAAACTTTTAAGAATATACAAGTAGTTTTTAAAGAAAAAACCACTTGTATATTCTTGCTTAAAACTGTGAAATATTTTAAACAATATAATATTTAACAATACCATAGAACAAAATATAATATAAAACATTACAATAACACATCAAATCGTTAAATATATTATACCCACGTTACAATAATTTGTAGGATTCCACAAAGTGTTGGTTTAAATTGCATTTTAGAATGTAAAGGGAATCAGCGAATATATCTACAATACCACCAAACTTGTTGCCTAAATCATGCATCCTATTGGTAAGTGAGTGTGATTGATAGTTGGTTGTGTATGTGTTGCAAAAGAATGTTATATTTTGTCTAGTATTCCTTGTCGGTACATGGAGTTTAATACTAGAAACGATGGCAGGGCTGTCAATTAGGTTGTTCATAACTCTGTACAATAAAATTAGGTCTGAAATAATTCTTCTGTCAGACAGCGTAATTAAATTTAGTCGATTCATTAAACTTAAATAATTAATGTTTTCTATTGGAATTTTGAGTTTGAAATTTAAATACCTAAGAAATTTGTGTTGAACACGTTCTATTTTGTTAGAGTGTACTTTATAGAAAGGGGACCAAATAGGTGAATTATATTCTACTTGACATCTAACTAATGAAATGTAGAGTGTTTTCATGCAATCCATGGACTTAAAATCAGTTAGGGTTCTACAAAGGAAGCCAAGAATCTTTAAAGCCTTATTAGTTATATCATCTATATGTGCTGTGAATGTTAAGTTTGAATCGAATATAACTCCCAAGTCGCGAATTTGTAATACTGGTGTTAATTTAACATTATTTAAATTATATTCATGTAAAATATGAGAATGAGTTCTGGAAAATCGTATTACTTGACATTTCTCAATATTCAAAAATAACATATTTTGTTCGCACCATTTAAAAAATTCATCTAAATTAGCTTGCAAAATTAGGCAATCATATATATTTCGTATTCTTTTAAACAATTTTAGATCATCTGCAAAAAGTAGGACTTGTACATCTTTAAATATGTTTACAATGTCATTAATGAATATTAAGAAGAATATTGGGCCGAGGTGGGACCCTTGCGGGACACCACTTGTGGCCTCGAATACATAGGATTCTATAAAATTAATCCTAACACTAAGCACTCTATTACTGAGGTAACTGATAATCCATGTCAATAAACTTCCTTTGATGCCTAACAGTCGGAGTTTGGATATAAGAATGTGATGTCGAACCTTATCAAATGCTTGTGAAATAATACAAATTATTTAAATTAAACATATTTAAGCACGCCGGAATTTCAACCCACGACCTTCGAATTTCTAGTCGAGCCTTATCCCTCGACCAAGGAGGCCGTCTAATTTGAATTGTTACAACTTACGTTGAATTAAGTTGAATTGTTACACTTACTTGAAAGAATTGTTACCACTTACGCACTCCCCAATGCTAATACTTTATAATTTTAATACTGTGTAAATGTTCCAAAAAAAATAAATTATTAAATAAAATGTACTGCGCCCGCGACCGCCAGATTACTATTCGGGAGGCTTACTGTCAACATAATCTACTACGCACTATTCTTCCCATCTTTATTTACTTCGGACTATTTTGAACTGTACTATTATAAACTCGGGGCAGTTGGGACTCATATACTGCATTAAACCTAGTAGGTCAGAACATCATCTAAATCTAGTGAAATTCTTCTTGACAGCTGAGCTGTGGCTATTGAGTATAATAGTGTTTACTGAGTGTTGAATCCTGAAGTCGACTCTGGCTGGACGAATCAGGTTGGACGAAGTAAGGTGCAAAATAATAAATAATTATACCATACCTTCGGTGAACATTGAAAACATTGCATAATGTATCGATTAACTATTTATACCTCACATATTTCATGTCAGTCAGATAAGGGTTGGTTAACGGGGGAGAGGGTGTTGGATATCAGGTCACCGCGTCTTATCGGAGTGACTTTTACATCGGGGTGATGAATAATAAATTGGTACTGCCTTATCGCCAGTCAACTAAAAATAAACATCGAGACATTTTGATAGGAAGGCTTCTGAATTTATTTGAAAGGCAAATCAGCTGTTACGGTTACAAAAATATTAACAATTTCCAAGACAAACAATAAAAATACTTAAATAAATGAAGACAATATAAGCCAAACTCAATCGAAAGTCTGGAAACAGAAAAATCAGAAAAACATATTGACACCTCTGGGACTCGAACCCAGGACCTCTTGATTTCCGGGCAAACGCGCTAACCACTGCGCCACGGTGTCGATATGAAATTCGGTCATGTTTAACTATACCATACTTCAACTAAGAACCACCTACATTATCTTCATTTTCTTTAGCGCATATATGTATTATTGGCAACTACCTTTATGAATGATTGCAAGATTCAGCAAGAGTTCCTGGGTTCGAGTCCCAGAGGTGTCAATATGTTTTTCTGATTTTTCTGTTTCCAGATTTTCGATTGAGTTTCGCTTATATTGTCTTCATTTATTTAAATATTACAATTTGAGGTTTTACTCATAAAGTTAAAATAAAAAATAAAATAAAAATACTGTTCATTTATATGTATTACGATATTTTTTTAATAATATTTCGGAACGTTAAAATACAGCAGATTGAATAAATTGTCATTTTTGAAAAAAAATAAACAATTAATTGCACCCTTTTTCAACCATTTACGAAAATAATTCTACTGCTGTATGAAGCAAATCAAGGAATTTGAACAATTCAATAAATTTCTAATTTTATGAAAGATCCATTCGAGTTTTGTTATTATTTCATCATGGGTCGGATGTTTCACAGTACTTGGATAGTCTTAGAACTCGAATAAAACTATCACAGAACTTGAATAATTGTAGCTTTGAAATTTGATAAACTGTTCAAATTCTCCGAAATAACCCATCCCAAAAAAATTCAATATAGGTGTTTTCTGAATTTATTAAAAAATTTACGTGAGTTCGTATTTTAATGTTTCAAATCATCTCTTGATGTGCACCATTTGTATAGCACTAATTTTTGTGTCCGGCCTTGCTTTGCTAATCGTAATTCATTTTTTTTGTTGGCATTGTATTGAGATTTCTTGGGTACACTACTTTGAATCGTTACAAATCATTAAACTACTGTATACATCCCTTGTTAGAAGCCTAATAGAATATAACTCCATAGTCTGGTCGCCCTTCTATAAAATTCATATTCATACTATTGAAAGAATTCAAAGAAAATTTCTACGTTTTGTAAATTTTAAACTTAACATCCCTTTAGAGCACATCCGTCGTTAATGAATACTTTAAATATTCCAACATTAGAAAACCGACGAAAAATAAACGACCTAACTTTTTTATTAAAATTATTAAACTCTAAATTCGACAGTTGTGAACTCTTGCAATTAATAAATCTACATGTACCTACACGAACAACTAGACAAACATTGACATTTTATATACGTACATCTCATTCGAACTATGATTTACATTCTCCAATACAACGTTTGCATAGTCTTGGTAACAAATACTTAAACAATCTGGATGTATTTGACAATAATTTGAATAAACTTCAAACGCCATATGAGCCAACTATTTATTTCTACCTATTCCGTAAACTAATGAGAACAACAATTTTAAAAATTACCTACTTTATGTCAACTACTATATTTTATGGACTATATTTTGTTTCTTATATTTTATGTTACCTGTATTTTGTTAACGCTTATATTTTATGTAACCTAAATTTTTTATTGTATTTTTTTTTTAACCCTTATATTTTATGTAACCTATATTTTGTTTTTAACAAATATTATGTTACTTGTATTGTATATTGTATTTTGTAAACCCATTCTTTTCACTGTAATTAAAAAAATGTACTGCATTCTATGTAAAAGCCCTATGGGCGTTTAAATAAATGAATAAATAAAAATAAATAACGTTATTTGTCCTTTGGTTGTCTGTCTAATGCCTATCTACCTTTTCTTTCTTCGACGTGTGAAATTTTGCGTTTGATCCCCTTTCCTTTCATTTCTATCCCGATCTCTTAGGATCCCCACTCAACATTCACATATAAATTCCACAAACGCGTTATATTGACCGATTACCCGAAACCCAATTCTCGGCTGTCATGGACGTCCAGATTTCCCTTCTGATTTCTCAGCAAAACCTTAATATAACCGTACGCGCATTACATCTTACAATCGCGCCATACATGTCGGTATTTCTGAGTACGGTTGCAAGTGTCGCTTCCGTCACGAGCAATTTATACACATCCCAACTAATCCTAAAGCCATGGTTATCCCTCAAAACCAAAACTAAGATAAAGTACCGGAAGTTTGTTGTTCTAACACGGCCCTAGCTCCTGCTGTGATTAAGCAGAGCATTAAGGGAGCTTCGTATACTAAGCTTTCAAACTTTAATGTGATTCGCTTTAAACAAGATATCTCTAGCAGAGCCGGTCCCACTGGTGCCAGGCACCTATCTGAAGGGAAGAAAATTTTTTTGGGAAAAAAGGCGAAACTTATCTAGAAAGCCCCTATTGAACTTTTGACACGAAACCCCATCTGGCCTATTTATTACGATAAAGGAAGCATTTTATGGCCAATGACAGTTTCAGTTAAAACGGCAAAACTAGTTACCTAGAAAGTTCCTGTAGAATTTTTGACGCGAAACGCCATCTGGCCTACTCTACATCTGACTAACTAACTATCTAACCATCACGTCGTATACCCGCAGAGGTAGGCAGAGAGGACGGACCGTCAAACAACTCGGTCTTGGAACAAACTCTATGCCTCACTCACATTCATACATCGTCTCATACATACTCTTCTATTATTATGACTTGAGATGGCCCGACTCAAATATCTTATTCACTTGGTCGTGCCATGTCTTCCTCAGGCGTCCATGACTTCTTATACCATGCACATTTGCGTAATATATTTGACGACCTCCGTTGTCCAGTTGGTAAGACACTTGACTCACAATCCGGAGGTCGCGGGTTCGAACCCGGCATGCGCAAATAAATTTTATTTAATTAATTTGTGTTATTTCACAATTAATTAATTAAAAATAATATATAGTATATTTGCGGCATGTTCCAGAGTGGAAGATACTATCAGTATCGCCCTGGTGTAAGACCACCATTCAGAATTGAAACGTTGCTTGAAAATGGCTTTAGCCGTGTTTGGTGACCAGATCTGAATAGCCAGGTACTTTCCAACCTTCCTCTTCCCCACCTCCTTCCCCTCCCCACTACCTTCAGCCTCACAACATACCCCAATTGGGGATGCCATAGTCTCACTGGCTCCAGACGGGAGCAGTTGAGATTTTTGTGCGGTATTCACTGTAAAAATATATATTTATTTTTTTATTTTTTATTTATTAATTTTCAACGCCCTGATGGGCTTTTACATGACAAGTTTATGATACAGAGACAGTTTTTTTTTTTTTTAATAAAAAAGATAAACTATAAAAACATAACAAGTAAACATCATATGAAAGGTAGGTATACAGATAAATTTAAGGAAAGATAGTGCATTACAATAAAAGAGAAAGTATCTTAGTTGTGAATGGCATAGAAAATAAATTAGTTGGTATGTTAGTAAATACAAAATTTACAGGTGACTTATTAAATGTTATAAATAATACATGACAAAATGCAAGATACATAAAAAGAAAACGTTAACAAGTTTTTACAGAGAGATAGAAATACACAAATATACGCAATAGACCCTACGTGATGCTCCTTAGATATCAACATATTCTACATAAAAATATTGTTCAGATATTTCTTGAATAACGGTAAACTTGTATTAAATACATCGATATTTGAGGTATATTTGTTCCCTAGTGTGTGTAGTCGAGAAATTGATGCGTGTGTGTGGTAGTTGGTTAGAGAATTATTGTTGCAGAATAATGTGTTTTGCCTTGTCGCTCGAGTTGGTACCTTAAAGTCAATGAGATGCAGGAGTTCGCAACAATCTAATTCGGAGTGAATAATTTTAAACAAAAAAGTTAGGTCGTTTATTTTTCTTCTGTTTTCTAAGGAATGCAATTTAAGTGTATTTAGTAAAGATGTGTAGTTAATGTGTTGAATAGGTATGTGTAACTTGAAGTTAATAAATCTTAAAAATTTGTGCTGCACTCTTTCGATATTTCTTATATGAATTTGATAATATGGGGACCAAACTGTGGAATTGTATTCCAGCAAGCTGCGTACGAGTGACAAATATACGATTTTTATAACTTCCAGCGAATCGAAGTCTTTGATTGTTCTGATTATAAATCCTAGTGTTTTCATGCCTTTGTTAGTTATTTGTTGTATGTGATTTATAAAATTTAATTGCGAATCAAACACAACTCCAAGATCCCTAATTTCTTTGACTTTTTCTAAGATTTTATTATCTATTGTGTATTTGAAAGATAGTGGGGTCTTTGTTCGACAAAATGTTAGTGTCTTACATTTATCGATATTGAGGAATAAGTTGTTTGCGACACACCAATTTTGTAATTTGACGATGTTTGACTGTAGGATTAGGCAGTCACCTATATTAGATATTTCTTTGTATAATTTGATGTCATCGGCAAAAAGCAGAACTTCTACATCGTCGAAACAACTTATGATATCATTTATGAATATTAAGAAAAGGATGGGGCCGAGATGACTCCCTTGTGGTAGACCACTAGTTGCATGTAACAACTTAGATTTAGAATGTTTAATTTTAACAAATAAGATTCTGTTAGACAAATAACTTGAGAACCAGTTTAACAACTTGCCTCTCAGTCCCAAGGCATACAGTTTACTAAGTAATAATTTATGTGACACTTTGTCGAAAGCTTTTGAAAAATCTGTGTAGATACTGTCAACTTGTTTTTTTTTTGTAAAAGATTCTGTAATATAGTTATGGAATAGAATATATATATATATATAGAATATAGTTATAGAATATATATATATATATTCTTCTTACACTACTTTCTTCGTTCATTCGATCTACATGCCCAAACCATCTGAGGGTCCCTTTCTTAATCTTACTCATTATGCTTACACCAGCCTTACGTTTTTGAGGATCTCCACATTTCTCGCATCATCATACGTGGTTTTACCACAAATCCGCCTCAGGGATCTCATTTCAACAGCATTCAGTTTACTTTCATCCTTCCTCTGCCAGTTCCATGCCTCACTGCCATACATCAGGGTAGGTACCAGGACTGCTTTTTGGACTGCTAGCTTCGCTTCTTTCGACATTTTTTTTATTAACGCCAACTGCATTCAATCCTCCGTTAATAGAGTTACCTGCATTTACCCTCCTTTCAATATCTCTTCTTCCCATATCTCGAAAACATACTACCCAGATACACAAACTCATCCACCTGATTCACAACTATATTGCACACTATTTCCGTACTTTCTCTTTCAAACACCATGACTTTAGACTTACTTAGATTCATCATCATTCATATCTTCCATAGTGTTAGAAATCAGCACCGCATCAACAGGGAACATACTTTCAGATTACTCAATTTCGCACCCAATCCCGCTTCTTTGCATACAATCATACATATATATATATATATTGAATTGTAGTCAATGACAGCGCTTAAAAATGTCTCCAATTTTTGCCATTGAAGTTGTTTATTCGAAAGGAATGGATTTGAAGAAGCAGATTTCTTGGAGTCCTACGTGACATCTCTGGACTTGCCTACCCAGGAACCCAAATTTGTCATCCACCAAAACTGGATAGCTGCTGAAATGAGAACAGAAATTTCGAATAATTATTACTTTCATATTATAATTATTCGAAATTAATTATAATATGAAAGTAATAATTATACTTTCATATTATATAAGTTTTACTTTTTCTTTGTGTTATTATTATTTGTATTATCTTACAACCAATATAAGGGCATTTGCCTAGTAAGGTGGATCTATTTGCAATAATTCACTAATAATAATAATTACTGACATTGTCGCTACAGCAGTTCACTAAAAAAACTGAACGGTAAATCGCACCATAGGTATATGAAAAAGGCCTACTTTTGCAAAAAATGTTCAAATTTTATTGTTCTCGCCTAATGCTTTAAAGCCATTTTAACCCGCTTCATATCTATTTTAAAACGCTTCACAATAAACACCAGTTTTTTTAGTTACACGAAAAACATGAGTATATACGGAAAAAAATCAAACTAGAAAGTCGCTAGAAGACGATTTATTTTCTTTTGCCTGTTTATTTTAAAGTGGTTTGAAAATTGGATTTTACAAAAATTAAAAATGGTTATTTTTTTTGGATTTGGTAGGTTTCGAACCTCCGTTCGCTGGATGTCTCTCTGGGCGCTGAGAGTCGGGTGCTATTGGAGGCCCGTGCGTAGTCGTGAATTTACCGCATTATATTAGAACTGAGAACCGTCACATATTACATTTTTGTGACGCATTTTCGTTTTATCCGAATATCAAATCGCTAACGGGGCTAAAGAAAATAATAAAATTTAACCGATTGAAAATTTTAGTGAATTTCATTGATTGTGGCCCGAGCCACAAAACCCCTTGCCCGGTCCTGATCTCCATGCACACCCAATACTTACATACCATAGCTATAGGCGGTTACGCATTGCAATATGTTTTGTTTGTTCGAAAATTTAAATAAATATATATCACAAAGATGGTACTTAATCACTCCTTGGATTTAACAGAGACACCTAAATGGATTGTTTTTAAAAATAGAATCTAAAACAAGAAAATAACTGACACTGTCAGTTTCTTGGAAAATTTTCATCTTTGTGAAAAACTTATGAATTGTGTATTGATTGACAAATTTCATCTCTTGTGCAAATTTTCAAGTCACCTAAGGATTGCATTGACTGAAATTAATTATTGATTGGATGACATTACGGAGGCCTCCAAGCATCAAGATCTACAAAACAAGGTTGGTGGATCTGTTATTTTCCCTGGAGTTTCTCTTTGTGCCATCCTTTTGTGATATATTTGTTCGCGCAAGAAGAGTTTTTTCGTAATCATAATTTCTTGGGTATTAAGCCCAGAGGGTCTGAGTTATTTACACACCTCAGGCTCGCATATTATAATGCAATAGGTCTCTGCCATAGGTCACCCCAAGTGGTTCGCTACGTTTGGTGATTTAGCAAGGGTGCCCGGGTTTATGGGGTGAGGTTTGTCTAGGTCTAGGAGGCGGAAGTCCAGGACACACTGAACCCCAGATTCCTACCCATCCCTTAAACCCTTTTCCTTCCCAGAACTCTCCTCTCCTTCTTTTCCTTAAAAAAAACCCTCCACAGCATCCCCAAAGGATGCTGTGTGGAGGTTTTTTTTTTAATGATGATATAGGCCCTAATGGAAATTATTTTCCTCAGGGCCTACTGTGTGGAGCTCATGTAAAAAAAATAATACGAACAATCAAATTAATTTGAGAAAAAACATGTATTGTACAAATTGAAAACATACATTTTTGTGAAAAGAGATCAGCCGTAAATTTCGAGATTTTCCGTTTTGTTTATGTATAAGCTCTCTTTAGCTTAAAAAGATCTCTTAGAAGCATACTTTGTGGATAAAACACGAACTGCCTTTGACATGATGGAGAAATTTAACAATCTCATTTTAGACGTGCCGATCTAGCTACTGTCTTGTAAGCACTGTTGTGCTTTCTCGTGAAAGTAGCCTTGTATGCCTGAGAAAGCTGTGTACAGCTTTTCTGAAAATATTTTTTTTTTGGTGGAATTCTGACGTGCGCGTTACGATTATTTTATTAGATTCCATTTATCATATATTTTTGTTTGTTTCATTCGTATTCTTCTATACACACGATAAAAGGTTATGTTCTGGTGAAAGTGAATACGTGAATAGAAGATTGTTATATCTATATAAAAATCTAAAAATGTTTCTATGTATGTACGCTATGCGTTGCTATATTAAGCATAGGAATTATTTGAAACTTTCAAAATACCTTCTTTTAAACCCCGCGAAGGTTTCTGGATTATTACAACCACACGAAAATATACCTGAAAAGGTTCAATCATTACAAAAACCCTTGCAAAACTGTCAAAAATGTCAAAACTTAAGAATGACATTTTGCAAAACAATGATTGTTAAATCAAAATTCTATTTTCGAACATCCTTAAATTAACGGAATTACTTGAAGTACTCGCCTTATACTTCGAATAGAATCAAGAATTTTTGATATTTAAAATAGGTACCTATGTTAGTTACCAAAATTTATTGATTGTTCTAATTGGTGGAAACAATTGAAACAATTTCTTTATTAGTGGCGTAGCAACGCATGCCGGAAACTCGCTAGTAATTATATATTTTTGTATGATAGGAATAATGATTTTTTTGCATTTGCTTCACACAGGAGGCCAAAAATAATTTTCCTCGGGGCCTATGTCACCTTAGTGGGTGCTGTGCGGAGGGAGGAGTTTAATGAAAGGGGTGAGTGGAAGATCTGGATAGGAATAGGTATGAGAGTGGGTAGGAATCGGGGGGTCGGTGTGTCCAGGAGCGACAGGCGTATGAATCCATCCCGTGGAGAGGTAAGACTCTTGACACGCAATCCGAAGGTCGCAGATCGAATTCCAGCGTGAAATGGCTTTAACCGTGTTTGGTGACCAGATTTGAAGAGCCAGGTACCTTCCCATCTTCCTATTACCCATCTCCTTCCCTCGCCACTACCTTCAGCCTCACAAAATACCCCAATTGGGGATGCCATAGTCTCACTGTGTCCAGACGGGAGCAGTTGGGACTCTTGTGTGGTATTCACGTAAAAAAAAGTCTCTCTCGATCACGCAGAAGGTGGGCAGATGCATCCGCCATCAAGACCTAAACAAAACTCACCCCATGAACCCGGGCATTCACCAAACGTAGCGAACCAATTAGTGAGACCTATGGCAGAGATGCTGGTAATCCAATAAATGTTTCTCGGGGCGGCGGGTTTCGGCAATTGTATAAAGTTTCATACTTATAAATCAACTTCATTGAAAAGTCATTCTTTTTTGTCGCTTGATGAGTTCGTAGACGCAATTTATTCATTATTACTCCATTGACCATCAGATTTCCAGATATTACATTTTTTTTATATTTAGTCAATCTAAAAACATTTTTTTACATGCATGATGATAAATTCAAAAAAATGTCTATAAAGAAATAAGAAAAAAAAACTTTAAAATGACATTAACGTTTGGTCCAACCGACTATTTTAGTTTTTGTTCAATCTCCACTTTAACCCTATTAATTACAGGAGATCATATTGGTCCCAGCTCATATAGGTCTCATATAAATCGCTGGAACTCCCTTACTATCGTAGTGACAAATATGTTCTAAACGGTGTTAGAAAGGCAAAATACCACGCTTTATTTTTAAACTTAAAAAGTAAACACAAATAAAGTTAAATGTATATCTTTACGGAACCAAAGTTTTGAATCGCAATTTGAAAAAAATATTTGAATTTTTGGAAATTTTTATAAATTATTTTCATATGCATATACACACACCCTTCTCCTTCAATAATTTACTAACTTAATTAAGGTAAAATGTATAATTTATCACATAAAAACATAAGTATATAACAGCGTCATGTCATTGGTACGAATTATTGTGTTAAATTCTATAACTTTGGAACTATTTTCTACTATGTAATTATGTACTGTTTGTTTCTGTAAAACAAAAAAAAATAAAAAAAAAATAAATAAATAAAATATGGAACGTCAAAAAGCGAGGTTAGAATAACATTTATTATACGAGTACATTTGTCTAATAAAATATGTTTGTGTGTGTTTTTTTTCGTTATCAGTAATTTTAGTTAGAAAAAACGTTTTTTATGTTTGCATGCAAAATTTTTATTTATCTTATTTATTTGGAATTATAAAATTTGAAAGCATATTTTATCGCCTTTAAAAACAGTTCTTAGTTTTCGGATATGTTCAGAAATATTCCATTTATTTGCATTTTATTGTAAAGCGGAAATATTTTGACCATCTGAAAAATACGCCAAGTTTTGTGCAAAAGTGTTAAAATTAAAAATAAAGTATAAAAAATTATGCTTAATCATTTAACTAAGAATTATTTAAACTAATGAAACCTTTACCTTATCGAAAATAGCTTTATCTTAAACACCTATCATAATGTTTCATTGAAATAATGAAACAAAACCTTCTCCCTCTAAAATTTTCTAATGGTCGTTAGAACTAAGGCGATGGTTATTACTATATAACAATAATAACCTCCAATGGTCGAAGGCAAAAATACTGAATATTGAAAGCAAAATCTGCCCTCCTAACCCAAATATAATTTTCATAACAAAGTATTTGTCGATTGAACACGCGAATACCATCGGCATGTTCGAGTATGTTCCGCAAAATGGAGCACAACTAAGATTGTTTCTGCGAACTTCCAGGGTTATGTACATTTATCAAACTTCTGCCAATGAGAAGCAGCTTTGTCCGTTCACTCGAAACCTATTTCCACCATTGAACCTGCGGAACTAGACGGTAAATGGGCAACTTGCGGAAGCCGGGAACTTTCATTAAGGAACATATTAAGCTCTGCCGCGTGTCTCAAAGCTTGCGGAATACTTCAAGGCCTGAATGGTGGAACGTGAAGCTCGTAGCGCGTTTTACAGCGGATGAACACAGCCAACTTGACACCAGAAGCTGGCAGACATTGTGTTTCAACACGTCACGATATTGAAGTCAGGAATGGGACATTTAATTACTTCTCGGTAACAAGATTGCAAACACTTACCACTAAACCAACGAACTTCTGACATCGCAGTAATGAAACAATTATGTTAGTTCCTTCTCAAGATACAGGTACGGTGTTAATTATTGTAGGATAGTTATCAGGTAGCGTATTGATAGGAACTTGAATTTACAATAAAATTAAACGGAATTCAGTTAAAGCTTTAGTTATAACAAAGCATCAAAAGGATGGGATCAAAGTTAATCAAAATCCAACTATTTGTTATTCGATACTGTTGCTTATATTATGACCCCGTGAATATTAACAATAATTAATTAACCCTAGTACGTTTTGCGAAAATCATAATGATATTTGGATGATTTGTATATCGCCGATTTTGTGAAAAATCACCCCAAGGGTGCTGAGCAAATTTATTAAAATATTTAAACCCTTTCCCCTGATTATAAATTTAATAAAAGAGTGATGAAGATACACAGAGTATTTGGGTTTCATGCGGTCAACGAATGCCCGCTCCATTCATTCCCCGGCGGGATTGGTGAGGTCCACAGGGGGGCCCTAGACTGGCTCGCAGACCTAGATGTCCCCCTTTGACCCCCCACCATACGAAAGAAGAAGAAGAATTGGGTTTCGGGATAGATGGAAAACTGGCAACAAAAATATAATTTAATAGAAATTTTTATTCATTTAGGTATAATAGGCACATTTATGCAGACCAAAGTTTACCAACTTATTATTATGAATTAGGTTTATTTTTTATTAAACTTTTTTTTTACATGAGCTCCACACAGGAGGCCTTGTGGAAAATAATTTCCCTCAGGGCCTATGTCGTCTTTAGGGATGCTGTATGCAGGGTTTTTTAAGGAAAGGAAGGAGAGGAGAGTTCTAGGAAGGAAAAGGGTTTAAAGGGTGGGTAGAAATCTGGGGTTCAGTGGGTCCTGGTCATCCACCTCCAAGACCTAGACAAAACTCACCCCATGAACCCTGGGCTCCCCTGCTAAATCACCAAACGTAGCGAGCCACTTTGAGTGATCTATGGCAGAGGTGTTGGTTATCTATTTTTTAAATTTAATCTTTGTGATGTTTTACAATAAATATACAATTTTTACATGTTAAACACTGTTACAAAGGAAAATAAAAATAGCCTTTCCTCACTGCAAAGAGGCGAGGCTTTTGTGTTAAATGAAGGTATTCTAGAAAATTTATATTATTGTAGAAAGCAATCACTTTGTGGTTTGACATATTTAATAAAATAAAATACCTTTTTGTTTAAAACCACAAGATTTATTAATTTATGAACCGACCGGTTTCGCTTTACTTAAGCATCTTCAGGGCACAAATTAATACTGTACAGTACTAATTTGTACGCTGAAGATGCTTAAGTAAAGTGAAACCGGTCGGTTCATAAATTAATAAATATCGTGGTTTTAAACAAAAAAGTATTTTATTTTATTAGAAAATTTATATTAAACAAAACATGTAAGTAACTCATCAAATATTTTAAGCAGTAACCAGGGTTGTTGCGGATGCAAAAATTTTGACATCCGCGGGTGCGTGTGCGGATTATTAAAGGTTCACATCCACGGATACGGATGCGGATGCAGATGTCTGAATTAATGCGAATAATCAGATGCAGGTGTCTGAATTAATGCTAATAATAATGCGGATGCGAATATCCGTAACACCCCTGCTTCCTACCATAATGACGCTTGTACTGGTGATCAAAAGTATGGGTCGGCAACCTGCGGCCCGCGAGGCGTCTTGGTGTGGCCCGCTAGATTCTCGCCGCAACGCACGTAACGGACGATATCATACGCAATGGAGTGAAAGGGAGCGAGAAAGGGAGCGAAGGGATAGCGAAGGGGGAGCGACTTGCAAATCAACGTGATGGCTTTGCAAAGTGATACCACACTTAAGGCGCCGCAACTGGGCTCAAAAAGAAGATGGACAGATATGAAATTACGAATGTTAGAGGAGCGCGCTAGTATTTAAAGCGACAAAATCGATGCGAAAATTGTGAAAATGTTTAATAAAACACGACTCGTTTAAAAAAGAGCAAAAATCTGGCGGGGGTTGTCTTAAACAGCATTTAAAGAAACATTGTGAATTTTTTCATACACATAACTTGTAAAATAATTGAAACAAAAGTGTTTATAATAATTTCTGGGGCATACTTTGCGTTTTTTTTCTATCGAGGGAATTTTACATAATTTGCGTTTCGGCTCGGGAATGTCTAGAGAGTATCTTCAAGAATAACATATATTTTTTTAAGAGCTTTAAAACTTAACGTGTTTAAGGGAGATATGTAAGAAATCGGTAAAAAAATTCGGGTAGCGGAGGCTTAAAATGTTTTTAAAGGGGAAAACTTGCTGGATTACTATCGAGGTTTGCCATCTGAAAACTACAAGGAGTTAAAATGGTTTGCTGAGCAAATAATTACTATGTTTGATAGTAGGTACATAAATTTGTGAGCAACCTTTTTCAATTCTGAATTATCGAGAAAACAAACATTGTTCTCGGTTACCGGATTGACATTTAGACGCAACACAACGCGACTCTATTTCAAAAATGCAAGCTGAGATTATCCACTAATAAGGCAATATACTCGGCAAAGAAAATAACAGATTTTTACAAGAAACGAAAAACTACTGCATACAAATGCTTCTTACGTATAAGCAAAGCGTTCGACAGGGTGTGTCATAAAACCTTGTGGGAGAAATTGAAAGCTAGAAATATGCCTACTATATATAGAATATTGAAATTGAAAGCTAGAAATATACCGACTATATATAGAATATAATTAAAATATTTTTATTTCTATCTTATTTTTCTTTCAAGATTAAGATATCAAAATTAGTTTAAATTACTGCCACCTCGGAACAGGCTCAGCCTAGTGAGGTGGTATATACCAAAAAAATGTATATTGTATTTTGATATATTATTTAATATATTATATTGTAATATCTTGGTTAATTTAAAAAAAATAATATATATATATATATATATATATATAAAGAATATTTGTACACAAATATTTTAGTTTTTTTTTTTACAATAGCTTCACACATTATACGTCATGTTAAGGGATGTACGTGTGAGGGGTCTTTTTAAGGCAGGGAAGAAATGGAAGTTCTGGGAAGGAAAAAGGTATGAGGGTTGGGTAAGAATCTGGGTGTCAGTGTATCCAGGAGTATGGAAGTATTGTTTTTAGAAAATAAAAAGTGGAATAAATAAAGAAAACAATAAAAATAAAATTAGAAGGTAATTAATTAATAAACAATTTTTTTTGGATATTTTAAGAAAAGTAATAGAAAAAGTTTTTGGTAAATGAATCGTCTCTAAAACCACACGGTTCAAAAACTATATAAAAAAATATTTTTTGAGGTTAGATCCCAGCCGAAACAACCTCTTTATGAGGGTAAGCGATTGTAAACCTTACGACCTAATGTAACCACGCGGCTATTAAAAATATACATGTTAGTGTTAGTTAGCATTTATGTTTTAAAGTGTAATTTTAGATTTTTATCTAAATAATATTATGGTGTTTCATGTAGGTAGTATTTACATAAAATAAGTACCTTTATTCATACATTTTTAGCAATTTATTTATCTTTTTTTTTATATGAATATCGTACAAGAGTCCCAACTGCTCCCGTCTGGAGCCAGTGGGACTATGGAATCCCCAATTGGGGTATGTTGTGAGGCTGAAGGTAGTAGGGAGGAGAAGGAGATATGTATGATGAAGATGGGGAAGTACCTGGCTATTCAAATCTGGTCAACAAACACGGCTAAAGCCATTTCAAGCAATGTTTCAATTCTGAATGGTGGTCTTACACCAGGGCGATACTACTGAAAGTATCTTAAATAAATAAATTGTGAAATAACACAAATTAATCAAATAAAATTTATTTGCCACGCCGGGGTTCGATCCCGCGACCTTCGGAGTGCGAGTTAAGAGCCTTACCGATAGAGTACGCCGGTCGTCAAATGTATGAATCAATCCTTCCAAATGCAGTACAAGGCGATGAGTCGATTTGATGCGGATGCAGATTGCAGATGTCTGAATTAATGCGGATAATCCGCTTTGCGGATGCGGATGCGAATATTTATTTATTTATTTCAAAACATACGGCACAACATGTGCCATTGACATAATTATATTTATATATATTATAATACAATAACATAAGAAAGTGACATATAAATGTAAAGTTAAATATAAAAACAAAGGGTAAAAGAAAGGAGTTAAGGTAATGAGTAGTAAATAGAATTATGATGTATAAAATGAAAGTGTAAAGTAAAAGTGTAAACTATAAAATATAAAGTATAATGTAAAAGTAAAAAGTTAAGATAAAAAGTTGAAAGGCAGGAAATAATATAAACTATAAGTTACCTTTGTAAATAATATAAAGTACAAAAGTTATAAATATAAAAAAAGTATGACAAGTAAACAGTAAGAAATGCTCTTAGGAGCCAAATATTGAAGATAACCAAAATTTAAAAAAAAATATATAATAAATAAAAGGAAGGTATTACGGAGTATACAAAGCGATATGAAAAATAGGTACCTATGATATGTTTCTAAGCCATAGGTATTAGAGTGCATACTGGTAGGACATAATATTATGGTTACATGATTATACTTATTATTTATTATGTAGTACTGGCAGATAATCCGCAATACCCCTGGTAATACTTATATTGATAAGTAAGAAAGACGCAAGATTTATCAATAACAGCTTTCAATATTTACAAAAAATAAGATATAGGCTCTCGTCGTAGTTTAATGTAATTTTTCAATTTAAGCCGAAATTCATCAACATTTTTTTTAGTTCTTAGTTGATTTCACTTTTCATGTTTTTTTTTAAATTTATTCCCATCATAAAATCAAATACGATTTATTAGAGCTTCCTAACATAGTTGTTTGTTTCGTTAACCATAACATCGTATTTTGTAAAAGCGAGTTACAAAGGTCTAACTTTATTTTAGGTTGCTCTTTTATACTTATACAGAACTTCCTTTTAATCTGTCTGAATGCAACCGAACACAGGTAAACAGATTTTATTCCGAGTTCGAAGGAATGAATTCAACGTGATTGATCAATATGATTCTACGAGTTGACTCAACTGCGTCACCGAATTGAAATCATTCAATTGATTCATTCGGTCTATTTCCCCCCAAACCAACTACTAACATACCATATACGAGAACAATGTACGTTCATGTTATCACAATCAATAAACTCTGTAAATTTAAATCTAACAATGGCGTCGGTATCACCACAACCTTTCCGAGTAAAGATATTTTATTGGCCATGTAAATATCTTACCCTTGTAGGATTAAAGTCATGAAACTGATTATGCAAAAGGTAAAACAAAGGGCTACGCCAGTATATTAAAACCGCAGGCAATTATTTCAATTCCGATAGAAAATAGTTCCCTCGGAATACTTGGAAAGTCAATATCGGTTCGACTTTCAGAGAGCAAGTCAACCTTACTCACAGAAGGGATTAGATTTCATTACGAAATGTAGAACACTTTGATCACTAGACTTCTTATACATTCTGATATCTTAATAAACATTATATCATTTACTATAATATAATGATTATTATTTTTTAATTTGTAAACTAACGTTTAGACAAGATTTTTATGCATAGCACAAAGGGTAACAATTATTATAAGCAATAATTGTCAGCCTGAAACACTCATTTACATTGAAAAATCTTCCGAGAAAAGATACTTGCCGCCAACGGGACTTGAACCCGTGTCCTTCTGATTGCCGGTCGGATGCTCTGACCACTGAGCTATGGGGGCTTATCAAATACCCGCCAAATAATTCAATATATACTAGTGTTTCATTCAACAATTACAGCTTGTTATATTTTTTTCCACCTGAAAACAACCAACTTTATTTTTGCGAGAAAGACGTTGTAAGTGTTAAATTCCTCGCTAGGTGGCGTCGAGACAAATTATGTCTGCATTTATTGGGGAAATACTTAAACTTAGCTCAGTTACTTAAGCTCAGTTACTTATACTTAAACTTGTTAAATATTAGCTCAGTGGTCAGAGCATCCGACCGGCAATCAGAAGGACACGGGTTCAAGTCCCGTTGGCGGCAAGTATCTTTTCTCGGAAGATTTTTCAATGTAAATGAGTGTTTCAGGCTGACAATTATTGCTTGTAATAATTGTTACCCTTTGTGCTATGCATAAAAATCTTGTCTAAACGTTAGTTTATAAATTAAAAAAAATAATAATTAATATTTAACAAGTTTAAGTATTTCCCCAATAAATGCAGACATAATTTGTCTCGACGCCACCTAGCGAGGAATTTAACACTAACAATGTCTTTCTCGCAAAAATAAAGTTGGTTGTTTTCAGGTGGAAAAAAATATAACAAGCAGTAATTGTTGAATGAAACACTAGTATATATTGAATTATTTGGCGGGTATTTGATAAGCCCCCATAGCTCAGTGGTCAGAGCATCCGACCGGCAATCAGAAGGACACGGGTTCAAGTCCCGTTGGCGGCAAGTATCTTTTCTCGGAAGATTTTTCAATGTAAATGAGTGTTTCAGGCTGACATTTATTGCTTATAATAATAATATAATGTATATATTACAATATAATGTACGAATTATATTATTATGTACATAATTAATTACTTACATAAACTTCATTTGTAACTGGGGACTGAATAACCCATTTTAAAATGTAATTTTAATGTAATTTCATCTGTGGCAATATAACCATTTATTTATTTATAGGGCTCTTGTAGATCGTAGGGCTTTTGCAAGCATAATATTTGTAAAAACATTTGCCAACATAATACAGAAAACATATCAGTACAATTTTTTTTACATTAGCTCCACACAGGAGGCCTTGAGGATAACAATTTCCCTCAGGGCCTATGTCATCTTTGGGAAGCCGTGTGGGGGGTCTTTTCAAGTTCTGGAAATCTGGGGATCTGTGTATCCAAGAGTGACGGGCGTATGTATCCATCCTTCCCATTGCGGTGCAAGGCGATGTTTCGACGGGAACGGCTGGTTAAGTCAAAGGGACTCACTCAAACATTCTCTTCCGATCCGGCCTGCAAGGCAATTGGTGGGCAGACGCATCCGCCGCCAAGACTCGTAAAACCCTCACCCCATGAATCCTGGCACCCCTGCTAAGACACCAAATGTAGCGAACCACTTGGGGTGACCTATGGCAGAGGTGTTGATTATCCAATAAATGGTTCCCGGGGCGGCGGTACCCATACCCGCCTCCCAAATTGAATATATATCTACATGTAATACTTGTATATATCAGTATAATAAATAATTATCATTTTACAAACATAACATATAAAAATATATGCTATATTCAAAACTAAATATTTTTACTTTGTTAAAAAAATGAAACAATATAACTTTGTATAAACCACTTATATGATGTGCAAATCCGACCGGTTTCGGAACAAACGTTCCTTCGTCAGGGAAAGCTTATACTTATGCTTCCCTGACGAAGGAACGTTTGTTCCGAAACCGGTCGGATTTGCGCATCATATAAGTGGTTTATACAAAGTTATATTGTTTCATTTTTCTATAATGGAAAACCACAAAGTAATAGCTACATTCAAAAATATATTTACTTTGTTACATTACGGAGGGGTTTTTAAAATATCGAAAATGTCTGAATGTATTTTGGCAGTTCGGTGAAATCGCTCTAGCGGTGAATGAAATTCTACTATTGTCATGTTTTTTGTCACAGGATTAATTTTAAATAGCATATTTGAAAATATTTCATTCAAATTTAGGTTGATAACGATGGTGGAATCGAGTAGATTTAATAGGGATACGAGTATTTAAAACACGTAACTTTTGAGGGCAGTTATGAGGCTATTCAGTAATTTAAAAAGTATAAGAATATCATCATTAATTCTCCGGGTAGAAAGTAGCGATAGTTTTAGAATAGACATTAATGTATTTAATAATGGAAAATAATAGAATCCTGTAAAATTTAACTCTATAAATAAATTAGACAGAATTTACATCTTTACTTCATCTCCTCCAACATTTATAAGATAACTCCCTTTAAAAGATTTAACCACCCTTCCAATCACATTTCTGTTTAAATCCGATTCAAATTAATATTCAAATTAATACCTTAAATACTCTTGAAAATGTATGTAATAGATTAAGATCCATATTAGGGAAATTTTACCACCTAAAAAACTTTGTTAATAAAAATAAATTATACTGTACGTACAACGCATTAGCAAAATCAATTAAAGGATACGGAATAAATTGTTACGGATTAAAACGTAAACGTTAAATAAAATAGAACAACTGACCGGTCAGTGGTTGAGTGGGCATAGCGCTTGGGTCCCACCCGAGCGTCGCGTGTTCGATTCCTCGGCTGGCTAAGTCCTCCATCACAACACAAGCAACATTTTCGGCTTTCTGTGGCGGTAGTAGGAGATTTGCAAACATTGTTGGGTTATTCGTAACCCGGGAATGTTTGTCTTTCTTTAAAAAAAAATACTAAAAAGAAAACCTCAAATCCGTTTCCTAAAATTGACATCAGGCAAAAAAAAAGTTCAATTATGTGAAGGCGACTATAAAAAAAATGTTCTCCTTGTGTAATGTGCTCTCTTTACGTAGTAAGGTAGATTACCAATTAACGCTAGAAGAATTCTGGAATACAGAATTCAATAAACCTGTAAATCACAACTACCCTACTTGGCATAGAGAAGCAGAAATGTTTATTATTAATATATCTCAAAATGTATACGGTGATAGAAAAAAAAGGCATGAAATTCCGGAAATATTTAACGCATTACCTGAAAATATTAAAAATGAGACATCTTATTCAAAAATCAAGACAAAAGTTTAATCATTCTACCTTATAAGAACTTGAAAGCAAATAACATTGTATACAAATACCTAGATTGAATATTGATCAAATACCTAGAATAATATTGTGTACAGGTATCTAAAAATACATTATGTTCAAAAACATTATATTAATTAGTACTTTATAATAATTACAATTTTATAATTATTAGTATTTTCATATTAAGTATTATACATTTAAGTAATTACTATGTAAAACTTAAAAATATATATTATTAATTAAATAGGAAAAATGAGAGATTTCTTACAATCAAACTGATTGATCAATTTTGTAAGATTTGTAAGTGAAATATTGTAAAATTAAAAACTGAATAAACGTACTTAAAAATAAAAATAAAAATACGATATTCATTTACATACTTGTACGCCTGTCTCGACACAAGTATGCCCTAGTGAGACAGGCATAAAAAGCACAATAAAAATAAACTCTTTTATAGATAAATAAACATTTTTTAATAGATATCAATCGTGCCGAAAAAAGGAAAAGTCTTAACTTACCTTATTATTTCTTATATTTTTCTTTTGTTTTTCCGTAAATGTGGCATTGTGTGTAACTAGGTAAGTGTAAGTAGTCTAACTGTCCTGATCCAGTGGGACTTTGGCATCTCCAATTGGATGTTGTGAGGCTGGAAGGAGTGGGGAGGGGTGAAAAATATGTGGTTAGAAGGTTGAAAAGTAAATAAGAAGCCTGGTTATTTAAATCTGGTCAAAAACCACAAGCAAAGAAGGGTGGAATTCCACAAGGGTGATGTTGAGAATATCTTCTTCTCTGCACATAATATTACTAAACTAGTCCCAGTGAGAGCTCGTTCGGACGTCATCAACGTTTGTCGTCTTCCTTCTCGTTTGAAAAAGAAAGTGACAGAAGATACTAGAACGATGCCGTTACGTACGATCTCTCACAAAACATTCACTGATGTAATCAGGGAAAGGGATATTCCTAACCCCAGATTCCTACCCATCCCTCATACCTTTTTCCTTTCCAGAACTTCCTCTCCTCCCTTACGTTAAAAAAACCCTCCAGACAGCATCCCCTAAGATTTTATAGGCCCTCAGGGAAATTATTTTCCTCAGGGCCTCCTGTGAGGAGCAAATGTAAAAAAAATCAAACCTACTAATTTCGGTTGTCGATGCGTGAAATGTGAAATATTCCAGCGTGAAATTATTCACATTCAATGAACTCAAATTACCTTTACATTTGAACGTTTTTTTTTCAAATGGGAACTGCTTGAATTAAAAATAATTTGGACAAGCGATACAATAAAGGTAAACCTATAAAATGATATTTATTAAAAAAATATTTTTAAATTGTCTTAGCAAAATTAGAAAAATATAATATCCCGTGATTTTTCAATAGTCTTTTTTTTACGTTAACTCCACGCAGGAGGCCCTGAGGAAAATAATTTCCCTCAGGGCCTATGTCATCTGGGATGCTGTGTGGAGGGTCTTTTTGAAGAGAGGAAGGAATGAACATTGGTCTTGAAGAGACCCATGTTGTAGGAAGGAGGAAACACAGAGGCCGTCTGCGCTAGTTACTAAAAAAATAGTTAAGAATTCTTTTTAACAATTAACATATTTTACTTTCACGTTCCTTACTTTTAATATTTTTTTATTTATTTTTGATAATAATACTGTAACAATCTTAACTTGGGTACCTCTTACGATTTCTCTCTCAACCAAGGTGTTTGATGTTAGAAGTGGTTTTCATGGTACATTTTACGATGTGGTAACCAAACCAGATGGCTCCCAAAAGATCTATGGTTTATGACTGTTAAACACTTCCAAGAGTCTATTCCGTTTCCACAGGACGGTAGGAAACTATTTGCATTTATCATGTAGCTGTCGAATAATTATGTTGTTGGTTGTGACTATTATGCTAACTTCGAGAATAATCGTGGGTTTCTCCAGAATATTAAACATAATAATTTCTAATCAGACAAAAAATGTGAAACTGTGCAATTTTAGAAGGGGCTTCGTAGAAGAGAAAATATTTGTTTATTGGGGGATATCTAAATATTTGTTTATTGGGGGGTATCTAAAAAATATTTTATCATCTAAAGTCCCACTTCGTGGCGTCGACTTTGAATGTATATGACAAACGTTGGCCAAATAAAAATACAACGGTATACCATTGAAGAAAAAAATAATACTAGTAAATCTAAACGAAACGTGAAACAGACGAAGAAACAGAAAAACAAAAAAGTAACGGTCGCTTTGGATAAACAACACCTCACCCCAAGTGGTTCGCTACGTTTGGTGACTTAGCAGGGGTACCGGATTCATGGGGTGAGGCTTTTCAAGGTCTTATCGGCCAGCAGGCCTCAGCCAGTCTCTCTCGGCCATATCGAGAGAGACTGGCTGAGGAGATCTTTTAACCTCTCCAGCCAGAATCCCTCGACCCATCGTCTTGCACCGCAGTTGAAGGGATGGATTCGTAAATCCGTCACTTCTGGACATACTGACCCCCAGATTCCTACCCACCCTTCAAACCTATTTCCTTCTCAGATCTTCCACATCTTCCTTTCCTTAAAAAAAACAGCAATCACACAGCCTCCCCTAAGATGAGGGAAATTAATTTACACAGGGCCTCTTGTGTGGAGCTAAAGTAAATAAAAAAAACCGGCAATCGAACCCTGGATCTTTGTCTTACCGGGATCATACCTTTACTAACTTTTTATTTTTCTATGTCATGTTCTGTTTCACATTTCGTTTAGATTTATCCATATTATTTTCCTCTTCAATGATATGTTACATTGATGTGTTTAACCTTCAAAAGTTATTTAAAAAATAAGATATTCCGATAAACCTAAAAATGCATAAATTTCCTTATTTGGAAACATAAATTGACTTGTGTCACTCTATGAAGGGTCGTAAACAAAAAAAATCCTTAATAACTATTACATGTATATGTTTATAAAAACAAATAAAAAAAATAATAAAAAAAACTATGATTAGTTCTTCCTGAGGAAATTCTCCCTGTCAACCTTACCGCTCAAATCAATAGCTCGGCACTCGTTCTGACTTGAAGCATGGTAGCATGAGAAATTTTAGGTGTGATGTATTGAGAAAATGTTTTTCAGGGCTCGTAAATTTCCCTATAAATGGTCGCCCCCATCGGAAGTTATAAGTGGCTAATTGCTTCGAAAACCACCGGTTGTGAAAACGATTTAACTTGAAAAGGGTGCTTGACTAAATTATTTTTACAATAATTAGCAATTTTCATGGATTTAAGGGTGCAATAACAAACACGCAGTTAAAAATAGTATTTAATATTATTTATTTATTGTAAGAAACAAACAGCAATTTTTATACAGGATGAGTTATACAAGAGGTTAAACACGAGGTTAGCCAAAACAGGCTAATGTTAATGTTGGTTATTATGATATAATATACAATTGTAATTGGTAATAACCATTAAATAAAAATGAAAATACCAAAAAAAAACAAAAATATATGTGTAAGTATATTAGAAGAAAGAAGGAATAGGAAAGGGCAAGAGGCAGAGGAAGGTGGGATGGGGCCAGGAGATGCTCATGCTGTACCTTTTCTATAGTTGTGCATTAATTTAAGTAACATTTGTGGTCGTACGCTTGACTTCGTTTCGGTATTTCACAAGAGTATTATTAAGAATATCGATATTGTTAAATTGCGTGTTATATTGCGCGCATATACGGGGGATTGGAGATTTTTTCTAAGGTTGGTTCTGCACGCGGGCAAATGAAAAAATGGTTTAGTCTGGTTGGTCTTGTGGGTATGTGAATTCTTAAATGTAAATATTATAATGTAAATATCTCGCCATTATCAGCTATTGAATTAGGCAGCACCTATGGTCTGGAGACCCAAGGTTCTTTAAAAAAAACCTGGAATCCGTGCAGAAACGGACGATCCGTTTGATAGACGATTCCCCTATCTTGATTGTAATCTTTAAAGTATAGGCGTCAGGTGAGAATGCTGTCCTTGTTCTGCTGTCCTTGTTCTGCTGTCCTTATTTCAATGGAAGATCCTCGGAGAGACTAGCGTCACGGAACCCTTCGGCTCCGGTGCATATTCAAGGGAAATACGTCCAGCATTTTTACACGGTTGACACGTCGTTTCTACTACTCGTTCTAGAGTTCAACAACTCGACTGTGTAACAATTTTACAGCTTCTGTGTTTCTTCCCTATGACACCCATGTTCAGTCCTGCCTCTCCTTAAAAAGACCCTCCACACAGCATCCATCCTGTGTGGAGTTAATGTAAAAATAAAAATAAATTTAAAAACTGTCGGAGTTCGAATGTCTTCCAAAGGCAAGGCATGTATCGTGGTTATTTTTTTCCTAACGGATATCACAACCTTACTTAAAAAAGATTAGTTAATGTACTTAAAAAATATAATTAGTATTAAAATTACAAATTTATAATATATGTTAAGTTTTTTAATGAAATAATTAATTTTATACCCTGAAGATGCTTGACTAAAGCGAAACCGGTCGGTATTATGAAAATAAAATAAATCGTGGTTAAAAAACAAAGTTATTGTTTTATTTCATTCAATATGTCAAACCACAAAGTGACTGCTTTTATCAATTTCTTATTTGAATGAAAAATTTTCAATAAATGTACGTATTATTTGCCAACAAAATATTAATAGAAACCCAGGAGTTGGTAAAAAAAACACTGAATTAAGGGCAACGAGTATCAGGTTTGTATTTAAATATCCATTTTTCATATTGTATTTCAGATTATTGCGATGCAATGACAGTGAAAAATTGAAAAACAAAATCCTTATAAATTTCCCATCGCCCGGCAGCAAAGCCGTTGCCCTGAGCCTGTAATAAATAACCAGCGCAGATAGCATCGGGAAAGATTGGAGTGCTTTCAAATGCGTGCCACGGAGTCACGCAATTTTTTCGTAAATCCAAAAGCAATTTATTTGGGAAGTGATATTAAATTGTGTGCACGACAATACCTCACCCGGCGAACATGCAGCGTGTTTCATGGTGTTTTATCGGTGATTTTTCTCTACCATTTTGGGAGGTCCATTTTTCGTCATTTTAATATTTCATTTCGATTCATTCATTTAAAAAAAAATCTCTTCGAAATATGTGCATTGTGTGATCCAAAACAAATGCTTTTCACATTATTGGATGTCAGGAGCATGAGAACAGACATTTTTTCGGCTCGTTCTTTTGTGATATTAAATCGTTTGCACGACAAAAAAATAAGCATTTTTTTTGTGCTTTTTAGTGAGTGGCGGTGGCTCCTTTAAAAATGATAAAGAAAACATATTAAATGAGTGCTTTCATGTAATTTTATTTTATTTATTAGCGTTATAAACATTCTGTACAAATTCATTAATTTTTTTTAATTTTTTTTTTTATTTAGTAACTATATTATATTTTTTACATTTTTATATGAAACATGTTAGTTAGATGTATATATAAAATATATTCGTAGTCCTCCTCACTAGGAGATCCTGTGCTGAGGGGGACTATGCTTTGGATAAGTTTTTCAGCGACCTCTATGGTTTAACTA
Source organism: Limnephilus rhombicus (assembly GCA_929108145.2). Taxonomy (NCBI): domain Eukaryota; kingdom Metazoa; phylum Arthropoda; class Insecta; order Trichoptera; family Limnephilidae; genus Limnephilus; species Limnephilus rhombicus. The sequence continues at coordinate 42,487,340 of OV815278.1, forward strand.
TTGATTGGATAAGGTTTTCCAGAAACTTCTATGATGTTTGAAGTATACTAGTAAGTTTATTTTCCGATAGATTCTTCAGCCAACATTTAATGTCCTTAATGTAGCTATTTTTTATTTTTATTTGTTTGATACTAAGTGGGAGTTTGTTATATAACTTTACTGCTAAAAATGCAGAACTTCTTTAACCAAATGAAGAGTTACACTTTGGTATATTAAGTATGTCTGTTTGTTTGGCTCTGGTTTTATGAGCGTGTGAGGTGTCTGCCTCTGAATCATTTTTGTGGTGATGTACTAGAATGTTTTTGGCATAGATTTTCTGTATGCTTGGAACATCAAACTGTTTAAAAATTTCTGTTGTTGACGTCCTTATGGGGACCTTAAGAATGGTCTTTATAATGCAATTCTGAGTTACCTTAAGTTGTTTTAAGTGATTAGATGCTGCTGAGCCCCATCCTATTACTCCATATTCCAATCGAGAGTGGCATAAAGCATAATATACTCTCTTTAGATCCCTCATCGACAAGATGTTTCTTAATTTTTTGAAGAAGTAGATGAGTTTTGTTAGCTTTTTTGAGGTAAGATCAATGTGTGAATTCCACTGTAGATTTTCATCAATTTCAATCCCAAGATATTTAATACTTTTGGTTTGGGTTATAGACGGGCAGGAACATTGTGGAAAAGTATTTTGACATTCATGTAATTTGAGGGTATGCACATTCATTGGTTGTCCTCTTTTGTTTTTGGAGAAAGTTAGATATTTAGTTTTACTAACATTTAATGTAAGGGAGTTTACTTTTAGCCAGTTTTGAAGTACAGCCAGGCCATGTTCCGCCTCCTTGTAGGTTCTTGTCCAATCTTGTTCGTGGAATATAATAACAGTGTCATCTGCAAAGCTCATTATGTTTCCATTAATGGGAAGATTCATAAGGTCATTTATGACAGTATTTTTGTCATAGACCAATAAAAGAACGACAAATTGAAATTTAGAACCATAATACAAAAATACACAATACCCATATCTGATATAAACAATCCTGATAAAGTGCATCTTCTTTCTTAAATCTACAAAAAGTAATAAATGAAAATTTTCAAGGGTTTACATTTAAATTTTGATGGATATCAATAATATCTTTCAGGAAGTGATTTTATTTGAATTCGAACTGCTAAAAGTAGAAGAGAAAATGTGGTGATACTAAAAATAAAAAAAGAGAAATACAGAAATCCATGAAATATTAAGTTTAGGTTAAACATGTGGCATTCAATATTTTGTATGCATGCTGTGAATTTATCAAGGTTTGTGTTAAACATATCGATATTTGGGCATAATATGTTAAATGTGCTACAGCTTCTTCTTATAAATACATTTTCAAGATGGTTTGTGTTGCTCTTGGGGATATAAAAGGTGTCCGGAGATCGAGGAACTCTTAATGGACATCTGAAATGAATATTTTGTAGTAAGTATGGGCTATCAATGAAGTTATGAATAATCTTATAGAGCATTAATAGGTCTCTGATATCTCGGCGTGTAATCTGTGACGGTTCGAGTTACAAGACAAGGATGGCACTAATGTAGATAGAGGTTATAGACTTATCCAACAGATGTCGATAGTATATAGGTTTGCCCCTCCATGTTTAGAATCGAGGTAGGCTAGCATTTAGGTTTCTAGCAAGATAGAGATTTTGAGGGCATAATGGAGACGTTTGCCTACAGACCGTCCTACGCACTCGTTTCCAATTACATGAGTTTAAAGTCTAAAAGGCAAAGTGTTATATTGTGAAGGAGGCTCTAGTATAGATCAGTGGAGGCCGCTGCCCTGAGAATGTGGTGGTTCACTGACAATCCATATCTACCTACTTATGACAAAAAATTATTAATTAGGAATTATTGTGCTATGCATAAACATCTTGTCTAAACGTTAGTTTATAAATTAAAAATAATAATTAGGAATTATTAATTTATTTTCAAACAAACTGTTTTTTATTTTTTTTATTTTTATTTTATTTATTTATTTATTCCATTTTTACAATTTTACAAAGTTAGGTATAAGTACAATTATTTTTTTTAATTATGTACATGTAATGCAAATATTTTTTAATGGTAGTAATAATACCTCTCTAATTGAGAATTTCTCGTGTTTAGGGAGGGAGTACTAACACAATTGATATTTTGATATATGTTTAAATGATGCTACCATGAGCGTATTTATGAAAAAATAAAATAAAAACAATATGTATGTAAAATTATATACCTGTGCACTATTTTAGGAAGAAAGTTTTTTTTTTTAAATTATAAAATATAAAACCTGTGTACACATTGAAAATATAAGTGGGCGTAATATAACACAAACATGAAATTACATAGTGGTGAAATGTATTTTAATTTTTTTCTTAAAAATTTTATAATTTTTTTCGGATTGAATATCTTTAGGGAGTTCGTTAAAGCATTTTATGGCTGAGTATGTGTAATGGTGTTGGGCCGTTGTAGTATTAAGTTTAGGGATTATTATTTGTCCTGTTGTTCTCGGCCTGGTGCTAAATGACTTTATTGTTAGTTTGTCTTTATGGATTTGAAGTAATGCATTTTTTTGATAGATTCTGTTTATTTGTAAAACTTTGAATTCATCGAATATTTTTTGAGTTGAATAGTCTAAAGGTTTTTTTAGAATAATTTTGATGAGTCTTCTATATACTATTTCAAGTGGGGCTAAGTTGGTTTTATACGCTCCTCCCCAACCTATTATTCCGTATTGCAGAACTGATTGGGCTAATGCATAGTAAACCTTCAGTAGTATAGATTTATGAAGTATATTTCTTAGTTTGAGGAATACGTAAAAAAGTTTACGTATTCTGTTTATAGTTTGTGCAATATGTTCTGTCCATTTAATATGTTGATCTATTATTACGCCTAAATATTTAATGTTGTTCTTTTTTGAAATTTTTTTGCATTTAGATGAGTTGCAGTTGTCAGTATAATTTTTACAAGAGCTATGAATAGTTATATTGGAATTTATAATTGGAAGGAATTTGTCTGATAGTGTAAATGTCATGAAGTTTTTGTCAGAGTCTAAGGAAAGATAGTTGTCATCTAGCCATTGTTTTATGTTGTTTATTTCTACATTTGCGGTTCGGTGGGCTTCATTCCAAGTTTTTTTTTCTATGATTAATACTGTGTCGTCAGCGAAAGATATGATTTTTCCAATTTTCGGTATTGTAAGCATTTCATTCACGTAAATGATAAACAATATTGGACCTAACACTGTCCCTTGAGGAATTCCAAATTCTGAATAGGTGGATTCACTCAATGAATTGTTAATTTTCACGTGTTGGTGTCTTTCATGTAGATAACTTTTGAACCATTCTATAACTGTTCCTTGAATTCCAATATTTTCTAATTTCTTGATTAGTTTTTTGTGGCATATACTGTCAAAAGCTTTTCTTAGATCAATGAATATACTTAAACATTTATTTCCCGAGTCAAGAGCATTATATATTATTGAGGTTATTTTTGCGATTGCATCTTGCGTGCCTAAATTTTCTCTGAAGCCGAATTGGTTATCATTAATAATTTTATTTGAAGTGATGTGCTTAGTTAATTGTGACTTTACGACTTTTTCAAATATTTTTGCTACGTTTGATACAATAGATATGGGACGGTAGTTTGAGATGTCGGTTGCAATTCTTGATTTGAAAATCGGAGTTATTATTGTATTTTTATATATTTTCGGGTAAATTCCTTGTTGCATGCTGTTATTTATGATATGTGCTATTGGTTTTGATATTAGTTGTCTCATTTGTTTTAGTAAATTTACTGTGATATGGTCGAAACCAGGGCTCGCGGACACTCGTAAGTTCATTATTATTTTTTCTATTTCTATCTGTGTGCATTTTTCAAACTTTTTGAAAATATTTTGGCAAGTTTGTGTGGATGTACTGAAAGTTATTTCCTTTTATATATTCAACACTGGTTGCTCTCATTTTTGCAATAAAATTATATATTAATAAATTAGGTTTTTGGTATTTAATACAATCAATATAAAAATTTAAAAAAAAAAAACAAACAAACAAAATAATGACAATGACAATTATCACGTCACGGGCCAAATGCCCGCCGCTAGACTCCGCTAGACGCAAACTGATCTATGATCTTCGCCGAAATTCGATTGTATTCGTGTCATCTCGGGTCATGGTTCATGATCAATCGGTAAACTTCGGTAAGGATCGGATTATGTTGGGTGGGTGGCATACCGATCCGAGCCAAATTCTGGTACAAATTGCGAAATCGACGCGCTTTCGATTTAAAAAAAAAAAAATTTATTAAGGAGAAAATACAGATACAGACGTCAATTGACAAGAATAAACAAAACAATTAATAGAGAATTGGCCTGCATCCAAACTATTTCTCACGAATTAACATTAACAACAGATAAATTTTACCTTTAAATACGGAAAAGACGTATGTATATACATAAGAAAATATTATTTTACAAATAGAGAGATGAAAAAAAAGCGCAATATCCTTATAAAAGTTTACAAGTTGTTTTTGGAAAAATTTTGATGGTAAGACCAAAAATATATATAGATAAAAAATAATGTCATACAGAAATTTAAAAAAAAAGATAGGTAGTTAAAATTATAAACCCAGCAATGTCTAAGTTATTGTACTTTGTAGGAAAACAGCCTTCAATTTTCTACTAAAAGTACTGCGTGTATCAAAAAATTAGTCGGAATCCTTGAGGTTTTGATTTTGATTAAACGATTCGCACATTCTTCTGATTGGATCCCTGACACCGGCATTTGTACGCGTCGGGCTAATGTGAAATAAGTCGTTAAGCCTTGTTAATCTGGGTGGTATTTTGAAGTTTATTAGTTTCAGTAGGTCAGGACAGTCGATAACGTTATTGCAGATTTTATAAATAATAATAATAATAAGTTATTTATTTCAGCCGAACAGAGCGGTGCGCGGTGGGTGCAATACTCTGTCTGCCATAAAAAAGTATACATTACATAAAATGGATTTACATACTATATGAAAAAGAAAAAATAAAACAATATAAAAAGATTTAAAAAGAAATACATATGCACATATTTAGTACTCGTATATCTACTACGGAGGCTTCAGATGAATTCTCCACGTTTGGTGAAGAGGCGCGCCCTGCCACTGGGCCACGGCCTGGACGAGAGTGTTCTCCGATCTTTGGTAGCGCTGTCTTACCCCGGCTATTCTGTGGCGCATCAAAGCGGCGAACCCATGTACCCTTCCTTCTGCGAACATCTGCGAGGCACTGCATCGCCAAGGTAGGCCGAATAGCGCCCTATATGCGTTATTGTATTGTACTCGAAGTGTGTTCATGACGCCTTGTGAGTATTTTGTTCATAGTTCGCCGGTGTAAAAGCTCATGCAGTAGCTCTGGAATATTCGCTTCTTCACCGGAGAACTGCACCTGTTGAATCTCCTGGCGAGCATGTTGGCTCACACGCTTAGTACTCTTCTTTGGCGTTCTATGTCATTTTTATCATTTAGGTCATCAGTGACGACATGCCCCAAATATTTTATTTCACTGCAGATTTTGACATTGTCTCCGCCGAGGAGAATGGGTGGAATGACAGTAGGACCAGTATTTGATTTAAACACCAGCAATGATGACTTTTTGACATTGTACATAAAACCATGACTATCGACGTATGATTGGCAAATGGCCAGAAGTTTTCTCATTGCCCTTACTGATGGGGCTTGTATGACCATGTCATCTGCATAACTTATATTATTCATACATACTCCGGCAACGTGGCATCCGATTCTTGCTTTGTTCAGTGTTTTACTAAGTTCGTCCATATATACGTTGAACAGCACTGGGGACATTGAGCCTCCTTGCCTAACGCCGCACTTTAATTTTGCTGCCTCTGACAGGCTGTCATTCCATCTGACGAAGTTTTCCTGTTGCTTGTACCATATACTCAATATATTTACAATTTGTGGTGGTACATGTCGGTCCGTCAGTTTTTTTCATAATTTATCATGACAAACTATGTCAAAAGCTTTGCTTAGATCTAGGAAGCATGCATATACCGATGTTTTTCTGGCTTTGTAATATTCTATTGATGATTTCATGCTATATATGGCTGCATAAGTAGAGCACCCAGCTTTAAAGCCCTTTTGAGAATCCTCTGTAATGAACTTGTCTTCCGTTAAATTTAAAATCAATTTTTCAAATATTCTTGCTATTATGGTGGCAAGAGATATGGGCCTGTAATAAACGGAGGATGTCAGGTTTAATTGGCGACTTTTTTGTATCGGTACTATAATGGTTTTGGTCAATTCTTTCGGAATGTGTCCAAGCCCAACCATGGCAGCGAAGAGAGAAGCGAGCAGTGTTGTCGTCATGAGGTCAAGGTATGTTCGCCGGTTAGTTAGAGTGGAGACGTTATTGAGGTATGTCAAGGTATGTTTTAAATATCCCATACAAAAACATGATTTGGTTCGTTTGCGAAGGGAAGCACACCAATGCGGCCGATACGAGGGCGCTCGGCGGCCGCGCTATGGGAGATTAAAGCGTTCTCCCTGATAATATTCCTAGCATTATATTGATAACTAATATTTTGAAATGATTAAATTAGAGATTCTGTAGATTAAAATTAGAGAAATTAAATTAGAGATTTTATGGTCTTCAGTAGCCAGTGCTGCACACGAACACATTGTGCGACCAGCCGCCCTTGGTGTAGATGTATCTTGACTTTTCTGACAGATGTCGGTAGAATATAGGTTTGCCCTCCATGTTCAGAACAGAGGCAGGTTAGCAGTTTGGTTTCTAGCAACAGAGAGAATTTTAGGGCATGGAGACGTTTGCATATAAACCATCCAACACGCTCGTTTGCGATTATAAGAGTTTATGATGGTCTTAATCACTCTAAATAAAGAAAAAGTTTTTTGTTCTGAAGAAGGCGTTATTATTTGAAATCATTCAAAACATAATCTAAAAAAGGCTGCTCGTAGTAAAGTCGATGTCAAAATCTTGAGTTGTTTTTCCGAATAAGTCTTTTGTAAAACGACTCGTTAGTGGAAACCGTTTCCGTCGTACGTGTTTCCTCTTTCATTTAATATTTAATCCTATCCAGCAGTCCAACCTTTAACCCGACTTACAAGTTTACCGTATCGGGTTCTAATATAATAGTTATTCTGGATACAATATTATTAAGACAGGGGATCCCTTTTGTTATTTTAGTTTAATCAATCTTTGTAGTTTTTTCGTTATTTGTTTTTGGGGTGTTATGCCGTGTTGCGCTACCTCCTTCTTTAGCCAACGTTTCGGACAGTGTTACAGTGCCCATCATCAGGGCAGATGTGTGATAATGATGGACACTGCAACGTTGTCCGAAACGTTGGCTAAAGAAGGAAGTAGCGCAACACGGCATGCACCCCAAAAACAAATACCGAAAATACTTTTGACCGTGAAAATCTATTAATCTTTGCGGTGTTTAAATAAAGGATAGTAAAATTAACACGAATATGCTGACGAAGACTTTCATAAGTAAGTAGATTATATACATGTTCGTTTTTCTTTCTTTCTTCACCAGAATATGAAAATGCTCAAGGCAGAATGAAGATCCATGTTTTAAAAATGTTTTTCTTTAAAAATAACTTTTTTCCATTAAAGGAAAGGAAAATTACTTTAAAGAGGGTATTTTTGAATGTATTTGATACACCTATTGAATTGAATGTATAAAAAATGCCTTACCTATTGAATGTATGAAAAACAGCAAACAAATTTTGGGCATCATTTTCATTAAAAATTAATAGAATGCTTAGTGTTAACCACGTTTTTTGTTTAAAAAAACAACGTGTTTCGTAAGCAATTCTTACTTCCCTTTTTAAAAAGTTTAGTTAAAAAATAGGAGGAATAAAAAATGTTTTTTCCGACTAGTTTGAAACACTCTCCTGCGGTTCCATCTTACCCCGAAAATGTTCTGTCAGAAAAGATTCTGGGAGCGTAGCGATGTTTATCAATTTATTTCAAATTTAGACGATTCAATCCGACAAAATGTTTTTTTTTCCCGCATTCTTCAGCTTTCCAACAAAAACCAAATTATTGTTTAATTTAATATTTTTTATCCATCAAGTAAACAACTAAGTACATGAGTACATTAAACTAGTTTTTTGAAAGTTGCAAAACTAATAACTTTTCGGCTTTTGTATGGATTAGTGTATATTAATGTGGTATTTCGTAATGGGGTTCGTTATAATCATAATGTTATTATACGTAGATACAGCACCATTATATAATAATACAATACACCAAATTACATATACGTAGATACAGTAGATACGTAGATACAATACACCAAATTACATATACGTAGATACAGCACCATTATATAATATGACGATGGCCAACAAAATAAATACAAAAACATTTTTAAAAAAACATTGTAATCTCTAGTGAACATAAACAAACTATTGAACATGCACAAAAAAAGTGATGTCTACGTTTTTAAAGGATTTTTATGATTGAAATGGGTTGATAACTAATAAATAATATTAAAAAAAGATTTTGGTATAGTACCTGCCAGGACTTTGATTCTGTTGGTTCTTGGTCTAGTTGTAACATAAATACATAAATAGGGTGATTTATGGGAACTCAAAATTTAAAATTTTACATCCAAATTTAACTCTTCGTTGCAGGATTGATCTTAATAATTTGTGAATATGTTCGTTCTTAAGGCTCTGTTATAAGCGTTCAAAATATTTGATAAATTTACTTTAATAATATTTCAAATTTAATTATCTCGGGAGTAATAACTATCTAGCGGAATAACTTATCTGATAGATTATATCTGGCGTCGCGTCGCCTGAGAACACTATTTTACAAAATACATAATTTCACATTTGAGCCACACGGTAAAATATTAAGCAAGCAATAGTAATAATAATAATAATATAAATAATTTTAAAATATATTTTAAAACAAATTCAAAATCAAAAGCGTAATTTACATACTTGTTATATAGATTATCAAAAAGCTTTTGATAGTGTCCCGCACTCGTGGCTAATAAAAATATTAAAAATATATAAAATTAACCCAATTATAATTAGCTTTTTGAAAAATATTATGTCCTTTTGGAATACAGATTTACTAGTAAATTTAAAAGGTAAGAAAATAGTAGTACCGGGCATTTCAATAAAAAGAGGGATTTTTCAAGGAGACTCATTGAGTCCTCTTTGGTTTTGCTTAGCATTGAATCCTATGTCTAAAATGTTAATTAAAAGCAAGTTTGGAATAAAAATTAAGGGTAATACAAGAGAGAGTAGTATAGTTTCACATCTATTATATATGGATGATATAAAATTATTTTCAAATTCTGAATCAAATTTAGAAAAAATGATTAAGGTAGTTAAAATTTTTTCAGATGATATTAAAATGACTTTTGGTTTAGATAAATGTAAAACGATCCATATAGAGAAAGGCAAAATTGTAGATGGAGACGAGGGTATATTTAGAAATTTCAAAATTAAAAGTATGAAAGGGGATGAGGTTTATAAATATTTAGGATACCCGCAATCGAATAGATTAGATCACACTAGTATTAAAAATGATATTAGGATTAAATTTCAAACTAGGATCAGAAAATTTTTAAAATGCAATCTATCTGCTAAAAATTTAGTAAAAGCAATAAATACGTGGGCAATACCTTTATTAACGTACTCATTTGGCATAATTAAATGGTCCAATACAGATTTAGATAGTTTAGAACGATTAATTAGAACTACGTTAACAAAGTTTAATTGCCATCATCCAAATTCAGCTATAAAACGAATTAATTTACCTAGAAATTTAGGAGGTAGAGGTGTAGTCAAAATAACATCTTTGAAACACAATCAGGTAGAAATGCTTAGAAATTTTTTCCATAGGAAAGCTAATAGCTCAGAAATGCACAAAATAATTTGTAAGGCAGATAGAAACATTACACCTTTAAATTTATATGACGAGAATGCCAACATTCTTATAAATACTAACCAGGAATTATTAGATTCCTGGTCAAATAAAATTATTCATGCAAAACACTTCAATTATCTCAACCAAACGTATGTTGACAAACTTTCGTCAAACAAATGGTTGAGTATTGGAGAGTTGAGCGCAGAAATAGAAGGATTTATGCTTGCCATTCAAGATAGAGTCATTAATACTAAAAATTATAGGAAGCATATAATCAAAGATAAAAATCAAATTGATGATTTATGTAGAAAATGCTTGGCTTTTCCGGAAACTATAGAACATATTATATCGGGATGTTCTATATTAGCGCCGTCCGAGTATACATTTAGGCACAATCAGGTTTTAAAAATAATCCACCAAAGTTTGGTAATTAAACATAACTTGATTGACTGCCGTAATATAGTACCATATTATGAATATGAACCAAATTCATTTTTAGAAAATGAATTTTATAAAATATATTATGATAAAACTATACTAACAGACAGAACAATTAGTCATAATAGACCTGATATAGTTTTACATGACAAAATTAAAAAAATAACTTATATCATTGATGTAGCTATTCCAAATTCCTGTAATATTCAAAAAACTGTTTCTGAAAAAATTTGAAAATACACAGATTTAGGAAATGAGATTAAAAGAATTTGGCATTCTCGGAATATAAAAATATTACCACTTGTTATTTCGGCTACTGGCATTATACCTAGGTCTCTGATTCAAAATTTAGGCGTATTAGATTTGTCAAAGAATTTATACATAAAAATGCAAAAATCGGTAATTTTAAATACATGTAGGATTACAAAAGATTTTTTAAATATTTATATTGAGGGATCAGTAGGATTTATAGGTTCAATTAGGAATTCCACAGAGCCGAACCCTCTGATATGAAAATATCTGGAGTCGGTGAATTATTTTCCCATCTGGTCTCTGGTAGGTTGACATGTTGTTATTGTATTGTTTTGTAATTATAATACTTATATAGTGCAATTGCATAACGTGGATTGACCAGATGATCATTTGGGAAGTGTGTGAAAGGGTTTAGTTTTTCCTGTGGGGAAAATTAAACCCGGACATTTAAATCTGGTGCGTAATAAAATTAGAATGGGTGCCTGGATTCATGGGGTGAACTTTGTCCGGATCTTGGCGGCAGATGCGTCTGCCCACCAGCTGCGTGGCAGGCTGGATCAAGAGAGACTTGTTGCGGGATCTTTGATCTCTCCAGCAAGACTCACTCGAAATATCGCATTGCACCGAAGTGGGAGGGTTGGATTTGGACGTCCGTTACTCCTGTACTCACTGGTTCCCAGATTCCTACTCACCACTCTTACCTTTTTCGTTCCCAGGAATTCCTCTCATTCATTTTCTAAAAAACCCTCCACACAGCATCTCCAAAGATGACATACGCCTTGAGGGGAATTATTTTCCCAGGCAAAAAGAGCAAAATGTAAAGTGAAAGATATCATTGAAGAAGAAGATAATAAACAGCTGCAGAATACAAACAGATAAGCAATGGAGCGCTATACTCCGCAAGAGCGTGGAATAATTGTGTCGATTTAAGCTTTAACGCGTTTAGCGATTTGTGTCGAAAGTCATCATGAGCGACGAGGCGCATTTCCACTTAAATGGTTACGCCAATAAGCAAATTATTCTTTTCTGGGGCACTAAAAATCCGCGTGCGATGCACGAAAAGTCATTACGTCCACTTAAAGCCACTGTGTGGTGCGGCGTTAACGCGGGAGGAGTGATTGGGCCCTATTTTTTGAGGACGCCATTGGCATTACGGTCACTGTTACTGGTTAAATAGCTGAGATGATCTATAAATTCCAGTGAGACAAAAATAGCACATTTCACTATACTCAGATACAGTGGACCACAAATAACAGATTTTAAATATCTGCTTTATGTTTTTAAATTTATTATTATAATCCCACCAGAATTAAATATTAAAATGTGCAAAATATCCCACATGTCCAATAATAACTAAATGGTTGATTTGATTGGGTAGGTATTAGTCTGAAAAACTATTAAATATTGACACTTAAAATTATACCGGTTACCTATTATTGGCACATTTAGTAAAAACTTAATAGGTTTATTTATATATTTATTACTAGCTGACCCAGCGAACTTCGTACTGCCTCAGAATCAATAATTGTTGTGTTTTGTTAACTTATTAGCCGAATTAAATTCAGTTTTTTTTTAAATCTCATTACATAATAAGAATAAAACACATACACCTAACACTAAAAAAAAAAACATAAAACACATCAATAAAAAATACATTTTACCTAAATTATAAATTTTTATTTTTAGTTTAATTTTAGCTTTTTTTATCTAGCATTATTTTTATATTATTTTTAATGTATTATGTATAAATTTTTGTTTTACAAAATGGAGGCCTCAGCACAGGTGAACTACCCAGTGAGGCCGACATTGCTGAATTGTATTTAAAAATATTAGTTATTATGTCAAATAAATAAGTAAAAAATTACACAATGAAGCAATTATCGATGTGCAACTGTCCGTGTTTTGTTTTTGTCAGTATCAGAGGCGTTGTGAACGGATTTATAATTTTTGTGATTTTCTTACTTTTCCGCTTACTTACGTAAATTGAGTTTCATTTTCTTTATACGTGTGAAGGAGATTTATTATAAATTCAGTAATTTATAAATATACCTCTTTATTAAAAACTTAATAGGTATATTTATATATTACTAGCTGACCCGGCGAACTTCGTACTGCATCAGAATCAATAACTGTTGTTTTAACGTATTAGCTGAATTAATCCAGTTTTTTTATTAAGTTAAAAATTACACAACGAAGCAATTATCGGTGCGCAACTTTCCGTGTTTTGTTTTTGTCAGTATCAGAGATGGAGTTGTGTACAGATTTATAAATTTTTTGTGATTTTTTACTTTCCCACTTACTTACGGGAATTGTGTTTCATTTTTTTATACGAGTGAGGGAGATTTATTATAACCACCTGATATAAGCACCTGACCGGCAATCAGAAGGATACGGGTTCAAGTCCCGTTGGCGGCAAGTATCTTTTCTCGGAAGATTTTTTTCAATTTAGATTAGTGTTTCAGGCTGATAATTATTGCTTATTATAAATATTACCCTTTGTGGTATGCAGAAAAATTATGTCTTAAACGTTAGTTTATCAATTAAAAATTATTATTATTATTATTATTATTATTGTATTTTTCCTTTGGAGGGGTGCAGACATACGTTCACGGTTTGTCCCATTTTCGACTGTTAACATTTGGTGTGTAAGAAAGAGAGGCAGCATTATATGTTTAAGAACAAAAGCAAAATAATCAGCGCATTGACATTTGATGTTTTTGAATTTTTAGAATTCACCCACTACTCAATATTATACTTATCACAATATTCCTGCAGCTCTGAAAAGATGAGAATTCGTTCCATACAAAATATATGAGGAAAAGAATTTTCTTCGTAATTATTTTTTTCTTAAATATTTCCGATGTTTAAATAGCTATTCCGCTATTCGGGGCGGCGACAAATCCGACAAATAAGAGATCATAAAAAATGGTCTAGCCGTTCTCGAGTTATAAATTGTGTAACTAACTCTACTTTTTATATATGAAGATTTTATTTCTGCTACATATCTATAAGTGTTTTATCTATATTGTAGATATATCTAATTTTAAAAACTCTTATTTTATTCATGTTCATTATGTAGACTTGTTATCATGTATATAAGATTATTTTTTTCTAATACAATTACATACTTCTAAAAACATAATTTCTATACCTCTTTTACAATGGCACTACTCCAAAATTCAAACACGAGAATTTTTTTCTCTATTGAGTTGGGTAGTTTCGTTAACAAGAAATTAATATATTGTTATGAGTTTTAAGAACCACATGTTTTCATTTAAATCTGTTATATGTATGTATTTTAAATTTTAAAAAATATGTATTTAAAGGAAAAAACACATTTTTTAACTTAGGAACTGATCTAACAAGATATGATAACATTTGTATACGCTTTACATGAATGCTGTAATTGTTTGTTATTTTTTCTATACAAATGTATCCTTGTAAACGTATAACATAATGTAATAAATAAAATTTTAAAAAGTATATTTTTCGTTCACCCTCTTTTAAAAACACAATGCCAGTTATTTGTGATGATATCTATTTCTTATTTGATATCTTTAGTATCCCCAGCTGACCCGACGTCTATTCTAACTTCCCTGAGGGGATATTCTTCTGTTCGAATCGTGACGTCAACAATGACTCATGAGAAATCCCATAAGTTATTGTCTTATGAATATTTTTCACGAGAAAATAAACAGCAGACGGAGTGAACGAGAAAGTATCGTACAGAAAAGCCTGATAGGAGAATAAACTACCCTTATAAATAGTAGCCCCTAGTGGCTTTAAAAGCATTTCAATACGCAGGAATCCTAATTTACGACTCGTTTCTTCGGGAATTTATGGGAATTTAACAATCAACATCATTATATCGAGGGTAGTAAATAACAGCCTTAGTTTAACCAAAAGTATATTACTCCTTGAAGGCTCGCACCCTTATATTAGTAAGATTACCAACCGTACTTCCACGCACGATGTTGCCCTATTTTTTTCATGCTGTAAGATACTGAAAGGGAAAAGGTTTTGAAAGTAAAACGAGAATGTTCAAACTTTTACATGTTATAAATATAATTTGTAGGGTCCAAGTTTATTTCACTTAAAATTACTTCTACATAATATTATCAAGACATAATTTCAGTAAAAAAAACTAAACATGTTGTTTTAAACTAGTATTATATTATTGTACAATTTTGGTCGTACTTCTCCAGTAGTAGGGATTGCAGCCTGAAACACCGGATCCGGTATTACGGTGGATCCGGCATCACTAAACGATGCATCACTAAACTGATGCAAATTTTTGTCAAAATAATCGCGCTGTTGCCTGAGTAGTCCATGTGTATAGTTAAAATTATTATTTATAGCAAGTTGATTAAACTAAAGAATTATAAACTCATTATTGTGATAATTGTGTCATTCGTTAGACAAATTCATCGTGATGTCTGTCATATGAATGGTAATATTAATAATTTATTTTTATTTTTTTTATATTTATTTTATTTCGAAATATATACATAAAAACAATGGAAATACAATTACAAATCAATGCCTAGATAATAAAATTAACAATAACATTAACATTAAAATTAAAATTAAAATTAACATTAACATTAGCATATAAATAATAATAAATATCACTGATTTTTTTTCTCCTTTTTTTATGGTATTTCTCTTCTATAGAAGCAGACGCTTGTGATTAGAAGAGGGACGATTATGGGATTAGAAAATATTTAAAATATATTAACAAAATATATTTTGTATCTTATAATTTACTTGTGGTAGATTCTTGATAAATATCAAATTTACAAGTTATATAAGTTATGATGATAAATTTTATCAATTTGGTATTTTTACTTTAAATTGCTCTTTGATTGCTTTTAGTAGGCATTTATCGTCTTCGATTTTTCTTATTTTTTCAGGTAGGCTATTAAAGTATTTTTTTTCCTAGATATGTATAATGATGTTGTGCAAATGAGGTGTTGCATTTTTGTGTTGGAAATATATGTTTTTGACGAGTACGACTTTCAGTTAAAAATCTATGATTTTGTTTTCCTTCATTAGTAATCGCAATCAGGTAATATTAATCAACGGCGTCTACTCAAAGTCTATGGAGGTATTATCCGGTGTCCCGCAAGGTTTCCATCTCGGTCCGCTCTTCTTCTGCAAGTATTGCAAAGTTAACTGTTTAGATATCAATGTTTCCAAATGTCATCCTATGACATTCACCAGAAATAAAAATGTAATTAAGTACTTTTATTCACTCAATAATGAACCTGTCATATCTAAAATGGAATGTAAAAATCTCGGTGTTTACCTTGATAGCAAACTTATATTTAATAATGACATCGACTCAATCGTTCACAGGTCATATAAAATGCTTGGTTTTTTTCTCGTATAAGTAAAGTGTTCAGTAACCCGCGTACTGTAGTAATGTTATATATTGCATTAGTCAGAAGTACCCTGGAATATGCTTCGCCAATTTGGAACCCACAGTACAAATTATACATAGATAGCATAGAACTTATTCAAAACAAATTTATAAGATATCTTACCTTCAAATTTAACAATAACATTGAATGCCCATTTCAAACTTTGCAATAAAGACGAGCAATAGCTGATTTTATATACAAAATTTTAAATAATAACATTGAATGTATTGAACTTCTTTCCCTAGTTAATTTTTACATACCCTTAAGACGTACACGCCATACAGAACTATTCCACACGTTTAATTACAAAACAAATGCAGCAAGTAATTCGCCAATCAATTGTGCTCTTCATATTATGTTAAATAATATTGGTCTAAATTTTAACATCGACATTTACTCCGATTCACTGCCTAAATTTAAAAATAACATCATTTCAATAATATAATTTGTTCAATGCACATACATACATACTCACACACATACACACATTTTCCCACTACGCACATCACCCGGTAGGTTATTTATTATACATACTATAAATAAGACACTACAAAGAACACATCATAGGTACCCACCATGAAATCATCATCATCATCTTCTTCCCCTTATCCTATTCGGGTCGGGGACCCATTGCATCGACAAGGCTCCTCCATACGTCCCTTGCTGATTGTTCGGCCTCTGTCCATGGTAGCCTCGCCCAACTGTGTCTGTGGCGGCCCAATGGACGTCTACCCTCTGGAATCGAACTCAGTATCTTCCTCGGAATTCGGTCATCAGACATTCTTAGTACATTTCCCACCATGAAATATATTTATTAAATGTAAATTGTTTTCATCACTGTAACAATTGTACTGTTTGTTTCTGTTTACAAACAAATAAATAAATTGTAACGTAATTATTTCCATGGTGATTATTTAGTCGGTACTTACTCAGAATTAGTAATATTAATTTCGGCGTGCCGTTGGCAACGAATGCGATTTTGGACTAAAAAGATTGGCGGCACCGGGAATTTGCGGAGAGAGTCGGTCGGAGTTTTTTGGGGAGTTGGTTGTTAAAACTCGTGATAAGTCGCGTGAGATATATTAAAATGAACTGGCAGTGTAATACTGAAATCATCCGGTCAATCGGGCATAGAGGCCTGTAAATTATTCTACCATGTTGGATTTGACTTTGCTACTGGTGTATTATTGGCAAGTGGAAAATGTTGGGATGTTTCCTCCGCTTTTGCCTTGTTGAAGGGATTTCGACTGACTCTTGAAAAAAGAAACGGATTCCTCTGCGACCGGTGCACGCGCACGTTTTATGAAGGGACGTCTTTACCTACCCACATTGGAACCCTTGATATATTCGCAGCGTCTTTTTGGAGGTTGCTACTTTTCCTGGCAATCTAGCTGGAAGTTTGCGATTGGTGACAGAGTCGACGAGAACGGGATCTGTGAGGGAAATGCCGTTGGAGACGCCTTGTCGGGGCTCAGAAAGACCATAATCACTACTACGACTACAATGGCTTCGTGTTTTACGCCTTGCTAAACGTGAAATCTCTCTCTCCTTCACATTTTGAGTTTACAAAGGTAGTGTAGATAATGTTTTGCTCGTCAATAATAACAAGTACATTTTGTTTAATGTGAGTTCTTTTATTTACATCACATAGTAGTTTTCTTTCTATCCCACGCAGGACCCTGAAATGATGATGAGAGCTCATGTGAACGGAATCTCTTTGCTAACGGAGAAAAGATCCGTGTCAAAATATAAGAATGAGACTTGTTAGCACGCTCAAATACCTAATCATTGTCATGTTAGATTAAATAAAGTTAAATATTAAAATTGATCTGTCTGTGTCATCTAGGAAAACTGAACAACTCGATACTTTAAAATTTGCTCGGTTTCTAATTATAACATCGGAAAAACGTATATACATACTTATATATATTTGGTAAATATGCAGTTAGTCCACCTCACGGATAATACGGAACGTTCGTGTTGTCGAAGTTTGATGCACGGATAATACGGAATGTTCCTTTTTTAACTAATAGACAATCAAATATGACATTTGTCGGAAGTACCAATCTTGTAAAATAAATTCTCTAAAATAAACTCGCTTTTCATCATGCTTTTAAAAAACATCCCAGGTTTTGAATGGTTTGTTTGGCTACGCAGGGTTTGTCTAGCGGGTTTGTGTGATTATTTTAATACATTTCTTTCCATGTTCTACTGTTATAAATACAGGTACAAACTTGTCAATGATGCATTCACTTTGTTTTACGCAACAATAATTTTTCTATGATTGGCAGGATTGATGAAATGTTAAAATAAAAACGATGAATAAACATTGCGTTTACCGCGCTAGTCAATTAATTTGAACACAATTAAAATGTTAAATGCATATTTTTTGCATGTTTTTTGGTCTCCCCCGACATAAATACTCACTTTTCGTAATAATAAAGCTAAATCTAACTGTTTCGATAAAAAGTTTTCCGCATTAACGAGTAAGCGGTTTAATGCATAAATAATATATATTTTTATAAACTACATATATGATACACTCACTCGATTATCACATAAACAGCCCATTTTGGAAGGAAAATTATCCTGATTTGATCGATCCGGTCGGATTTAAAATGACACCGGATTGCAATGTCTATCAAATAGGGAGATTTTACGTTTACTTGAAAGGAGATTTCAGAAAAGGAAAAACCATGCTTTTTAATGCGTTTCGCGCGAGTTTTATTCAGTTTTGCAATATCATTGTTTCCGTGTCCTGCTTCCCCTCTCTTGACATTGCCTCTAAAGAAGTTTATCATTATATTTTCAGTTGGTACAAAATGGGATAGAATGGATATCCTCCTGCAACCCACATAGGGATTATTTCGGACGTGTGATAGCAAGTTTCTTCATGTTTTCCTAAGACTTAAGACTTTAAGTGTGGAATATATAGGACATACAAGGTCTAAGAGAAAATTCACACGGCGTAGCACGTCCCTTTTCCTTCTTCAAAAACGAATTTACATTCGCTAGCCAAAGCGGAAACGGAAATCCGATAAACATCCGGTTTATTGCCGAGAGAAATACAAGATTGTGTTGGGTTTTTGTTCTTTTTTAATTAAACAGCATTTTTCTCACTCTGTTGAATAAAAAATAACCAATTTAAAATGTTAATTAATGCAGATTACGGACAGTGATTTACAAGCTCCGTTTACCATTTCTTGATTTCTTTTTAGCCAAAGGTTTTCAAATATTAAACAAAAAAGTTTTTTCAGGCTACCTTTGTAGTTTCAAATAATATTTTTCCTTATTTATATATTTTTTATTTAATGACAAATATTATTATTCACATTACTTCCATACTGATTTTTTTTTTATTTTAAAAATTTTGCGAAAGTCAGTTGGATAACGTTGATATCAAAGGAAAAGCATCTTTCTTTTTTAACCCCCCATGCTATTTATTCTGTTTATGGAACAACTCATATAGGTCTCATTGAAACCGTTGTGTCGCCTTTACTGCCATGGTTAGAATTATGATTAAACGGATTTATTTATTAAACGCCAAAGAATGGCTTTTACATTTAAGTGATAGGTACATTATATTATAAGTATACAGTGGTATACAGGAGATTATCAATAATAACAACATAAGAATGAATATTTAACAAAGTATGTATGATAAAAATAAGTATTTAGGTATGGGATACTATTATGTGTTGCTCAACTACTGTTACTTTACTAAAATAATAATAACAATGTTATAGTAATAGAGAACATAATGTTTAAACAGGATTATTTAGTAAAATGAAACAATGCAACTTTGTATAAACCACTTATAAAATGTGCAAATCCGACCAATGGATAACCACAAAGTAATAGTAATAGGTACATTATATTATAAGTATACAGTGGTATACAGGAGATTATCAATAATAACAAAATAAGAATGAATATTCAACAAAGTATGTATGATAAAAATAAGTATTTAGGTATGGGATACTATTATGTGTTGTTAAACTACTGTTACTTTACTAAAATAATAATAACAATGTTATAGTAATAGAGAACATAATATTTAAACAGGATTATTTAGTAAAATGAAACAATGCAACTTTGTATAAACCACTTATAAAATGTGCAAATCCGACCAATGGATAACCACAAAGTAATAGCTACATTCAAAAATATAGGATTATTTAGAATAAAAAAGATGTAAACAGAGGGGACTTGTCAGAAAAGTTGGCAACATTATTTATAGATACTAAATATAGTAAATTTGTATTGAGTTTATTGTTATCTTTAAAGTTATCTTGTCTGGAATTACTAAGCAATTAGGTATTGCTAATTAGCTAACTGTTTCAGGGCTGTCAGTTAAAGATTTAATAATAGTTTTGTTTAAAAAAAATCATTTATAATAAAATAATATATTTAAAAGCTATCTCTCTTCAGTCTGATAGAAACGAAGTAAGTAGTTGAGAATATATGGTAATATATTTATTTATTTTTATTTCCCGCCCGACTGGGCTTTTACATGTTATTTTTTTTTATTTATTACAAAGAACATCTAAGTAAGCACAACAAAATCAAAGCAAAATCAAAAACAAAATCAAAAACAAAATAGAAGACAAAATCAAAAACAAAATCAAAAACAAAATAGAAGACAAAATCAAAAACAACATCTACAGCAATAACAAAGTAAAAAACGAAATAACTTTAAAACTAAATACTCCACCATGCAAGATGGAAAAATGTAATACTAGGAAAATTACAATATATTGGTAAGATCTCGTAATTCGATGCTGAGCTACGTAGTTTGTATAGTTAATTAAATTAAATTTGATGTTCTTCTTTTCAATATGAATTGGGTAATGACTTGTTTATATTTGGTGAATGGTGTGTTGAATATATCAACAATATCTTTATAGTCATTACCCAAATTTTGTATACGGCGAACGGGGGTATACAATTGTGATTCTGTGTTGGAGTTATCACAATATAACGGTAGATATTGCCTTAATGTTGGTTTGCGAGGTATATGTAAAGAAATCAAGTATAATAGTTCAGATTTTATATAGACATGTTCGGTCATTAACTATTCTACGTTCAGATAATTTCAATAAATTGAGTTGACATAGTAGATAATCATGTTTGACACATTCACTTGTAATACCCATTCTAAAATTAATAAATCTTAAGAATTTATTTTGAATACTTTCTATCGTGAGCGAATGACTAGCGTAACTAGGTGCCTATACTGTCGAGTTGTACTCAATTTGACTCCTAACCAACGACATGTATAAATTTTTATAGGTTTGAATATTTTTTAATTGACTGCAAATTCTTATTACAAAGTCCAACATGTTCAAAGCTTTATTTGATGTAATTTGAATATGGTTTATAAAATTTAGTTTTTGATCAAAGTTTACACCTAAATCATTCACCTCGGTTACAGCTGTTAGCACAACATCATCGATGAAGTATTCATAAATTATTGGATTTTTTATTTTATGAAATCTCACAATTAAACATTTGCTTGTATTTAGTTGTAGATAGTTCTCTTGGTACCAAACAATGCGTGGTGTTTATATATGATATAAACACTACGCTTTATATTCAAATCTAAAAGTTAACCGCAAAATAATTCAAATGTACACCTTGACGAAACCAAAGTTTCCGACCGCAATTTGAAAAAAAAAATTTGAAAACCTTTGGGAATTTCTTATTAATTATTTTACATGAAACGACAAAAAATGAGCTGACGGTAACATATATAATGCTATTGCCTAATAAAATTTGAGTTTGTTGTGTGTTTTTATATCGTTATCAGTAATTTTAGCTAGAAAAAACGTAAGATGAGCCATTTTTTCTCTTGTTTGCATTTAATAAAAATATATTTAGAATTATAAAACTTTAAAGCGTATTTCATCACCTTTCGAAAACAGATTTTAGTTTTCGGATGCATTCACCAATACACCATTTATTTGGATTCTATTGCAAAGCGGAAATATTTTGATCTTCCGACGAAATAGTCCCGAGGCCTGTGGGCTTAAATTAGGAGGAAGACATAATTGGCACAAACTATTGTATCGCCTTCTGCTTATATCAATTTTTACGCAAATCTGTTCTTGTGTACAAAATTTTATTTCTTAGAAAATTTAAGCACACATCCCTGCTTTCGAAAATTCTCATTTCTCTTTCTAAAATGTCTTTCTTAATTTCCTTGCTTAACTTGTTACCGTAAAAAAACCTTTATTATGTGCTTTTAATTCAAGAAATTAAGCCTAACGACTCCCATTTGTTAATAACTCTGACAAGCTGCACCACAATAAAATTAACATGAAGTGACGGAACTAATTTCTACAATTCCCCGGAGCCTCCACGGCACTTACGTATTCCTGCGCTCCCCAAGATAATTCTCGCCAACTCCTCTCCGTAGAACCCATGTAGAACCTACGTTTACGTACGAGGTATAGTTCGTGTATGTATATACACATGCACATATGTGTGTGCATAGTTCATGTACGTATTTAATACGTGTAAGTTTGTGTTGCGTTTACGTTTGTGTTGCGTGTACGGTACGCATATGTCTTGGTGTATGTAATATGCAACATTGACAGGGTAACGCGGTGTCATGTCAGTATAATTTGAATTCATTATCTGTAAGTTAAACCGCACTATTCCTTCGCTCCTGTAAGTTGGTTTTCGCATAAATTAAAAGTTACGCTTTCAAGTGACAAGTCACATCTTGAACTAGTACCAAAAAGAAAGTTATTTTAGAATGAACCACTCTATGAGGTTCTGTATTTTTTTGTAGGGGCATTAAGTCGTATTGCGCTGTAATTTTCTACCTTTTCGGAAGGCCTTGCGGTGTCCAAACTCAAGCAGCATATTACTATTACAATAGTTATTTCACCATTCTTCAGACTTTCAGGCATTTAAATAAACGTTTTTAGTCCTTTATACCTTAAGCAGTTCTCAAACTGTGCTTTTCTCATTATGCTCAAATCTAACTGTTATATTTAATTTAGTTATTCATAATTTTTGGTATTAAAATTAATTCAATATATAGCAGTCTCTTCTTTATTGGCATCCAATTTAGATCTTGGTAAAATATACATCGAAATCTTAAAAGATGAAAAATACAGTAATGTTAGCAGCTGTTCACTATTGAAGAATCGGCTAGCCGTGTGTAAGACGCTAAGTTACTTCTAAGCCAGATTGAATCGGCAATCATAAAAAAATCTGAATACTGTGATTTTATATGATGTTTTTTTTTTCATTTTTAACGACCTTTAGTCAAATTTAAACAATACAGTATTTGGAGAAACTTTAAAAAGGTAATCACCATTAATAATTTAATTATATAGTAATTTTACCTAGAAATTAGTGAGGGCGTAGATAGATAGATATAAAAGACATTTTTTTTTTTCGTCGTAAGTACCAATCTAGATATAACATAAATGCATCGTCTGTAAGTGGTATAACCACAGTTTTATAATGCCTTCAGAAGGCGAAACAGATGTTACGCATAATAATAATTCCTTATATATTAACTGTTTTTATAAACTGAATATTAAATATATAAAAGAAACTAAAATTAAAATGAAGTTCTACCAATTAAATTTGATGACAATAAATAAAAAAGCAGTGATTATTTTCTACTAGAAATGCGTGACAAAGTTCATATTTACCTAATATTACTAGCTGACCCGACAAACGTTGTTCTGCCAGATAAATTATTTGTAGTGAATATTATGGTCGTTAAATAATAAAAAAAAATAACGAATGTATTGTAAGTGTAGATGAAGCGCTGTAGACGATGACCGCCGATAAAAACAAAAAAAAAACAACCAAAGTAAGAAAATGAATTAAATAAAATCACTATGAACTTCGAAGAGCTATTGAGTGTACGATATTTTTTGTAAGTCCATCTATAGCCAACACAAATAAGCTCAATTGTTTGCCCAAGCGAGAACATGATGCCGAATGAAATATTAAAATGACGCGACGTTGGATGAAAGTTCGATGAGACAAACGTAGCGCTATCTGTCATTCAACAACATACACAATTTCGTTTTGTTTGAAATACGAAGGACGGTTAAATTTGTTCATTCAAAAATACTAAAATCGAGATAAAAAAAATGGGAGGGTAGGGGTTGGAGGGTTAAAATTTGGGGTTATTTGTATTTTTAAACTAAATTTAAAAAAATGCAAAAAAAAGGTAAAAAAAGATAGAATTTATTTTCTGGATAGGGACACCCTAATCACCTAGCGGTATAAAATATACTTCAAAACCTATTCTCATACCTACCAAATATACATAAAAAATTCATAAAAATTCAGTCATTCGGAGGCGTGCGACCACAAACACAGTGACACGAGATTTTTTATATATGATATTAAATAATATCAATTGTTACTAATGCAATAGTATAATACCTGAAAATTTACTCATAAATACCAAATATTTCAACTGTTTTGCAATATTATTTTTCAATAACTGATTAGAAAAAAATACTTCTGGTTTCGGTGTTTTCTGAACCGATCCGGTTATGTTCAGCGGGGTCCGTTGGTAGGTACCAATATATGTGGATGTAGAATTTTATTTTACCTGAAGCGTTAATACAATAATGCCCCTTACTTAATAATGGCCTCATTAAAAATAACGTGCGAGTTGCATTATTGCTCTTGTGCTTGTGAATACATCGCGTCTGTGTGTTACGTGTACTTCTAACTGAGAAGGTAGGAAGGAAAAAATATTAAAAAATATTCAGAATCTTAACGACGTAAGTAAAGAAGCCGTGTATACAAATGGCGACTTGCGACCCGTGTATTGGACGGAACTACTGTCGAATTTGCCGTATCAAAGAAAAGAAGAAGAATAAAAATAATGTGGGAATCTTAACGACATACATAAGTGAAGAAAGCGTGTAAACAAATATACGCCGCGGCACGGCGTATTGGACGAACGTACGGTCGAATTCACCCTAGCAGACCTGGAGATTGGACCTTTCCGCCTCGTTCATTTGAATTAGTTCTGAAGAACGTGTTACAAATATTTAAAATGTGTCTCCATGGTGTCCTTCCGAAGTTTTAATTCATCGTCTAGAAAAATAAAATCTGATGCTATGTACATGTAATGTTATATGCTATGTACATAAAATAAAATCTGATACTATGTAATCGCGTTCGATTCCTCGGCTGGCTAAGTTCTCCATCACAACACAAGCAACATTTTCGGTGGTAGTAGGAGATTTTCAAACATTGTTGGGTTATTCGTAACCCGGGAATAAAAAAAATTCTATAAAAAATAGTCTTAATATAGTCTTCCTATAAAAAAAAATCATATCAGAGGGTTCTGCTCGGTGGAACTCCTAATTGGACCTATAAATCCTACTAATCAATCAAATAAAATTTGATTCAGTGGCCTTCGAATTGCTAGTAGATCCTCGGAGGCCGGGGTCAATGAGTAAGGTAAACGAGAGAAATACTGAAAAGTTGTCAAAATTTCACATCGCTAGAATTCCTCGTTTGAGAGATTTTTCCGCTTCAGCAAACGTACTGGTTTTCAGCTTCACAATTAAGATATGGAAGATGTAAGATTGTCATAAGTAGCTAAGCTGTGAAAGCAGTTAATAAGTTGAATTAAACTCATGATGATATTAAATGAGTGAGTCATGAAAAGCTCCACTGAACTCCACCGTTCCTGGTGCGGGGAGGGGGCGGTAGAGGGGTCGGTCGGGGGATATGGCGGACGGGGTTGTTAGTGTAATTAGCGCCTTCCCTTATCTGTAAGATTATTCTGTTCAGTTGGCCCGGCGCACTGACCGAACTGCGGTCAGCAAAGGCGAGTGTTTGCATTAAAGGAAAGCCCTATGCGGCCCATATATTTACTGCTTTTTAAGCGAGATCTTTCCTTGAGTTTTTTAAGTATGTGAGAAATATTAATTTTATGTGTTTGATGTTCTAATGAAATAGCTCACATACGTTTTGGTGAAATCAAATATTATCTTAATCATCTTCTTCCTTGTCCTATTCGTGTAGACTGTGGGAGATCCATCCAAGCTTCCCTGTCTTGTGCTTCGAAGCCTCCATCCATTGCAGGTACCTCCTGTCTTCGCACTACCTTTGTAGATGTTTTCTCAGTTTTATCTGTGAAGGCCATCTGGGATTATTTTCTTTAAAATTTCACCCCCGTAGAAGTGGGTGAATTGATAAGTTGATCATTTGTTGAAGTTGGCCAATTGACGAAGTCGGTCAATTGATGAAGTCGGTCAATTAACGAAATCGGTCAATTGACGAAGTCGGTCAATTGATGAAGTCAGTCAATTGATGAAGTCGGACAATTGATGTGGTTGACTGATCAGTGGCTGAGTGGGCATCGCGTTTGAGTCCCACCCGGGTGTGTCGTGTACGATTCCTCAGCTGGCTCACTCCTCCATCACGACAAAAGCAATGTGATCCGCGTAGTGTGGTGGTAGTAGGAGATTTTCAAACATTGTTGGGTTATTCGTAACCCGGTAATGTATGTCTTAAAAATAATTGATAAATCGTTCAATTGATGAAATCGGTCAATTGACGAAGTCAGTCAATTGATAAAATCGGTCAATTGGTGAAGTCGGTCAATTGATGTAGTCTTTTAATTGACGAAATCGCTAAATTGACCAAGTCGATCATTGATGGAATCAGTCAATTTACAAAGTCGGTCAATTGATGAAGTGGGTCATTGATGGAGTCAGTGAATTTATGAAGTCGATCAATTGATGTCGGTCAATTGATGAAGTCGGTCAATTTATGAAGTCGGTCATGAAATTCTAAATGTAATGGAGTCCCTATTAGAGCTGAAAAACGACATACGCGATACCAAAATAATTACGAAACTGAGTACACAGAAATACAACAAGATTTTTTTTAACAAATTATGGATGATAGACATAGGACGTAGGATGTGCAAAATGTTAGACTAAAGAAGCAAAAAAATAACCAACATGATAACAGATAACAGCATAACAGTCAAAACACGCTGATGAAAACAGGAAAACTTTACAAAGCCCACAAATGATCAATCTCACAATTAACTTGCCAACCCACACGGTTCAACCATAACTTCATAAAGTTTAATTAACCTGGTTCAAGTGCCGCCAGGTATTAATGCTGGTAATTGAAATTACCCCCACACACTTATGTTTTATTCTCGTTTAGTGGAAATGTTGAGGAGAACTTAGTACTTATTTACAAACGTCATTAAGCTAATGGATCATGGAAACCTTAACTTGCCATTTCAATTTCGTAATATCGACATTTTCGCCAATAAACTTCACAAATTTATAACCAGACTAATTTTTTATCACAAAATAATGCATCAGTATAGAAAGACATCTAGAACATTTCTTATTCTTATTCTAAATATATTATATTTCCTCTTCTCTTTACTTTCTTATTGATTTTTAGTCACTATAAAATTCATTTCTCCTACCAATAATATCAGCATTAGAAACATTTCGATCTTTCCTTGTTTAACCTCATTTATAATATATTTATCTTAGTATTTAAATAAAAGATAAATCTTTCTTACAGATATAAATAAATCTATTTTTATATTTGCAATCCTAAGTGCGTAAACTTGTGGTTTTCCGCAGAATGCACAAGAACGTGTTTAAATTCACTTTACGTTTGAAAAAAATGGTTATTTTTGAATCTGCATATAAATAAATACCTTAATGATAAACTTTTGTGTAAGAATTAATTAGTTAAGTAGACAAGAGTGGAGAGGCTACGAAGCACTGCACAAAGAGGAGAACTATAGGTTTCGGGGAACACTGACGGAATACAAGAAGGTGCTGTATAAAAGCGCTAAACCTTTGCACGTTAATGTCGTTTCTCACCCGGCATGCCGCTTAAAATCTCAAAAACCCTTCTGGACGGAAGGAGAAAGACTGCTTCGAACACCTCTCACCCCAGAAGATAGGTGGAAGCTTGAGTGGCAATCGGTCAAAGTCAAAAACGCCCATCTAGTTCAAGACGCCACTGAGAGACAGCCTGGGTTCTCGTTGCCTCGCAAACTCTGGACTGCCATCAATAAGATAAGGTGCTCCCACAGCCGTTGTGCTCACATGATGCATAGATGGGACCTTAAAGAGTCGGCGATGTGTAATTGCGGTGCGGTGCAGACCACCGAACATGTGGTCAACGAATGCCCGCTCCATTCGTTCCCCAGAGGATTGATGAGATCCACAGACCCTAGACTGGCTCGCAGACCCTCTGATGTCCCCCTCTGACCCCCCACCATACGAAAGAAGACGAAGAATAGTCTACGGAACACCGCACAAAGAGGTGATAGATTATTTTATCTCATTCTCTCGCAGGATAAATCCTATGGATGTATGTGTTTGTCTCTTGTTAGTGTCGATATTTTTTGTTCCGTCGAGTTTCAAATCACAACGGTGTTAAAGAAGTTTTTACTTCAAAAATCAAAAAAATATGAACTAAAGAAACAGCTCGCATCTTTTTGATGTAGTTGTAAAGAAATTGTTTCTGAATGATATGCTTTTATGACATCAGCATAAAAAAAGTTAAATTCTTAGTATTAAGACCATTTGTTATAAAAAAAGTCACCAGTAACTTTTAATCCTTTTTTACCCTCTATTGTATCTATAATGTATTTGCCTATTCAATAACACAGGGTTTGCCTATTCAATAACAACTGTGTTGAACAGGGGTTGAACAGAACTGTGTTAAACAGGGGTTCGGCGACGATTTGTCGGAAGAATTTCTTTTAATTAATACACACAAATTCATATTTCAACACTACTGAAATTATTCACATGAAATTAGTTCTTAAGTTAGGCACTAGAACTAGACCCTTCCGGATACAGAGACTAAGGAAGTTTAAAGAGCCGTTTATGCTGTTATGTGCTGTGTAATAAATACTTTGATGAAAGTCAATAATAAGAACGTCTGTGTGATGTGGAAACAATAACAACGGGATAACGGATCTGCATGTGTTTCACGAAAATTCAGTTCTCAACGAACCCAACCATATTTTTTCGAAATCGCTTTTACCTGAAAGTACAGAAATGTAAAAATCAATCAGTATTTTTACATCCTCGTTAGCAATTAATCGAAATATAAACGCGCAAGGTGCCGTAAATTTTGGTAAAAAATTAAAAAAAAAAAAAACATTTTTGGATTTCATCAGTTCATTCCAATCATTTTGGTTTGTCTTTTTTATTTTGTCTTTTATATTTTTTTATGTGAATATCTCTCAACAGTCCCAACTGCTACCGTTTGGAGCCAGTGAGACTACGGCATTTCCAATTGGGGTAAGTTAAGAGGCTGACGGTAGTGGGTAGGGAAAGGAGATGGAGAAGATGAAGATTGGGAAGTACCTGGCTATTCAGATCTGGTCAACAAACACGGCTTAAGCCAATTCAAGTAACGTTTCAATTCTGAATGGTCTTGCGCCAGGGCGATAATGAGAATATTTTCCACTCTGAAAAGTGCTGCAAATATAATAAATGTTATTTTTATGTGAATTAATTGTGAAATAACACAAATTAATCAAATAAAATTTATTTGCGCAGTCCGAAATTCGAACTCGCGACCTTCGGATTATGAGTCAAGAGCCTTACCCCTAGATCACGGCAGTCATACACGAATGTTTGAATGAATTAAATTTTAAAGTATTTGAAGAGGTTTCCAAAGAATTTTAAGAATAGGTACGTACATAACTTGAAAACAACTCTTTTTCCATATTTTTCGAAAACTGGTAAGGACGATTCCTGGGTTTGGAATCCATTTTCTGTGACAGCTAAATCAGTAGGCCTTAGCGCAAATGAGTATGAAAATCTAATTGATTTAATAAGTGACTCTTACTTGAAACAAAAATACAAAGATCAGCCTTTCAATGTTTTCTGGGTGAGTTTGCCAGAAGAATAGGTACCCCAATTTATTAAAACACGCTATTATTGTTTTACTTCCGTTTTTACAAACTATTTATGAGAAGCGGGATTTTCTAATTATGCTGCAACCAAGCCAAAGTGCAGGAACAGGCTCGACGCCACTTTAGATATTAGAATCCGACTTACCAATATTTTGTCTGATATCAAGAAAATATGCAGTTCACGGACTAAAAGTCGTCAAAGTCATTAGGTGCTTTATTTATTCCATTTTGTTTTGTTTACATTCCATTTTTTATATACTAAATAAATAATATGTTTAATAACATTTTTTTTTTTAATTTTTACTTTTAGAAATTACAGAACCTAAAAATAACTTAAGTGTTCCGTTAAAATTTACGGGTTTGCAAAGTGTTCTATTGCACCAAAATTTTGGGAAACCCTGCGAATAACAAAATGACATTCAAATTATTTCCGTCTTTTCATTTCAAGGGTCTAAGAAAATTGTTTCAAACATTTAATGGTCATTGTCAAAGCAATCTTTCAATTCTGTCTAGTATTAAATATCAATTTAAATTGTTTAAAATATTCAAATTAATTTTAATTCGAACGAAAGCTTGCTTGAAACTTTGCAGGTTCGAGTATTAAGGGGAGAGCCTTAAAACAAAGGTACAACTCAAAACTCTTCCCAAGTTGGGATAGGAACTGTCTCTTGTAAGGTTTTAATCCAAGGAGATTGACAGGTAGGCAGCAGGTGTACAAATACAGTTATAATTGTGCACATTACGTATGCTTTATGTACATTGGCTCAAGTGTTATTTTGAAAATTAAGCCTTTATTTATGCTTTTAATTAGCTTAATCACATCTCACCTGTCCCACGGGCTAAATAAAAGTTTGGAAGTGATTAATTACTTTCCATTCTCGTATGATTACGTGTGATGTTTTGAGATTTACCCTTATACGTCGACCCTTATCTGGTTAATTTCTCTTTAACATTAACGTTGGCTCTAACTTATTATAATACCAATAATCCCAAATCCTTTAATAACGAAGGTGAAAGAAGTCTGGGAACCTTGAATCCGAAAAGCATCACACAGCGCCCTTGAGGTTATTTTTCACAAAACCGACAAGTCATCCAAATATTATAATTTTTATTATTTATGTATTTTTTGTGTGAAAAATTTACAGTGTTAACAATTATTATTTCAATAACGAAATTGCCATTGGGAATTGACAAGACATTAACACTCTATTTATAAAAAATCTTAGCATGTGTAAATCAAGGTTTAGTTGTTAAGGTGGAGATACTACTGGTTAAATAACGGTATTAATAATAAACAAAATAAAATATAAAACATTGATAGTATACAGTACAGAGAAAGAAAAGAAAATACACGGTTATAAAGCATAATAAAGCAATCACAATTTTTTTATTTCAAATACTTCTATTTGCCATGACGTCTTATTACCTTATAGCCAATAAATTTAGCACATTTTCGTTATTAGTTTTGGGGTGTTATGCCGTGTTGCGCTACCTCCTTATTTAGCCAACGTTTCATATAGCGTTGCAGTGTCCATCATCAGGGCAAATCCGGCAGATCTGGCAGATGTGTTGCCCTGATGATGGACACTGCAACGCTGTCCAAAAGTGAAAATCTAAGAACGTACCCAATTTAGCACATGTTTTTTTTTAAATTTGCGAGGTTGAGACTATTGTTGTGGATTTTGTGTAATTCAAATTAATAATTGTTGGATGATTTTTATTGCGCCATTTTCGTGGGAAAATCACTTCAAGGACGCTTATTATTGTGTACCTACCTACATTACTGTATTCAGACATTTCTTCTTCTTCTTGTGCGCTGTCCGTTCAACGGACGTTGGCTATCATTTTGGTTAAGCGGACTTAGTTTACTTTATTCATCCCTACCATAACATCTTCATTTGTAACCCTGTCCATCCAGCTTATTTTGAGTATTTTTCTGTAGATCCACATCTCAAATGCCTCAAGTCGCCTAATTAGTTCTTCAGTAAGCGTCCATGCTTCCATTCCATAAAATAATATCAAAAACACGTAGCATCTGACCATTCGCATTCGTAATCCAAGGTTGAGATCATGACTGCAGAACATTTTTTTCATGCGGATAAAGGTTGCACGAGCTTGCTCAATGCGGCATTTGATTTCAACCGAAGGATCCCATCTATCATTTACATTGCAGCCAAAGTATACAATACTCTGTACCTTCTCTAGTTTTGTTCCAGCAATATAAAGATTTTCATCCAATGCATTATTTTTGCTTATGAGCATGTATTTTGTTTTATTTATATTCAGTTCTAGCCCAAAATTCTCACAAGTCTTCACTACTTGATTCAGCAAAAGTTGTAAATCCTCAATGTTATTTGTTAGAAGTACTGTATCATCTGCATAAGTATCAACGACATTTCACCGACCTTTAAATAAATCAGAAACTTCGCGACAGTTTGACAACGCTTTTGAAATACGAAATGCCTCTCAGACTTAAATTAATACACCTTCAAGCACTTTACAAATCTTTTTCGATACTCTTTTGAACTCTTAACACATTAAGCCGTATTACTTTCAGCCAAGTTTATGACAGCTGTCTCTAAAACTAAAACTATACAAAGTTTTAATTCTCTTATTTACGTACCAGCCCATTATTACACTATCTTACTGAAAAAAAAAAACAATCGCGTTAAGGGAATTAGAAATCAAAGGCTTTGTGTTATTTGACTGGACACAATCTTACCATTTTCATTTCCGTTGGCCGATAATCCGTATCGAACCTTATTAGAGCAGTGGGGATATCGGTTGCTGAACGGACACACGGGGTGTGGTTCAGTTAACCTCCAATAAGGGGTGGCTGGCTACTTGTGGTTGCAAGCTACTTTTCTCTTTTAGAAAATTACGCCAATTGAAGCTCTGAGCTAAATCGGGTTTACACGCAAACAAGAAAGAAATAATGAATATAATAGGGTATAAGTTAATAATTAAGAATCGCTGGCTTTTGTGGTGAGATTTTTATCTGTAGTTGCAATAATTATGCATGGGTTAATACAGGTTTTAACGACGTCCAAATATTAAATACTACACAGACCCGTAAAACATTACGAGATATTTTATTAGGTAATGTAGATGGTTAGTAAATAACGCTTTCAAAATGGATAAGTATGTAACGTCTTTGGATAAAATGCAGAACATTGAAAATCACAAAATTCTGACATTACTTGTCAAGATTAAGTCAAAGAAATTTGGACAAAAGAAAAACGCATTAAAAAAAACATACAATTAAAATAATTTTCTGGAAAAAAATTAAATCAGAGGTAGGTTCTTTACCACTTCTCTGAATTGTTGATACATCGGATCCAATTAAAAAAGTGATATTTAAAATCAAATTAATTCTGAGTTCATTAACCCAGGAATATAATCACAGACACATCCACAAAGGAAATTAGTTAGGTGAGATATCATTGATAGTTCTTTAACAAGTAATATTTATTACAGTGGCTTATTAAGTTCTTTAAAGTACGATTAGAAAACACTTAAACATTTTTGAAAACCTTTTATGCTAATGATTCTGATATATTTGTATGGCTCTACTGAAGTATAAAGCTGTACTAATTAAACAATTTAGCAGTTCATATTTTAACAAGGTCACTGTATAGCATGTTTTTTCTGTTTGTTTCTTCTTCACTGCTGTCATTAACTTTGTATTAATATGTCGTTTTATTTTTCTTTTGGTTTATTTACAAGTTATCTCATAATTTTACATTTCTTTCTTCTTTCTATATTGAAAAAAACATGTACGTAAAGGACGCTTGTGCCGTTAATTATAAATAATTAAATATTTTTGCCTTCGGTAAGTAAGATAAAGTTTTTTGGCGATGATGTTTTGATTTGTGTCCCAATATAAATCGGTCATTTTTAATTAAATTTACGCCTATCAAAATGTTTCTGTCATTTGACTGTCCTAGAACGGGAGACCTTCCTAGTTGGACAGTCAAAGCTTCTTTGTAATGATGTATTCTTTATAACAAAAACAAATAAATAAAAACACGTAATGAATTCTTATTTTATAACCACGGAAATTCTGGCGACGATTTTGGTCAAGAATGTATTCCGAGTTATTGTTTATATGTGTCCATGAAAATCTGACATACAACCCATAAAGTCATGGAACACATTACAGTTTTCGTCAAACATATAAGTGGTCGAATAAAAAAAATATTTTGATATCCTTTCAAAGTGTTACAATACGATGATTATTGGATTATTGAATTCCGAAATTGCATTACGAGCATTTGAAATACTTGTTACATAAATGTACAAAACATATCTTCAATATTCCTCAATCTATAATACGCTCTTTTATTATGATTGTGCGAAAGTAATCGAACAAGAAATGGGATTATAACCGAGGAGAATAAAACCCTTTTTCACTATTTTTAGATTGTCCTAAACACAATCACACGAGCAAACAACTTCTCAATTCCAGTCAGTAGGATCCAAAGTAGCCCAATTTAAAGTTTTGTCTCTTGATATTAGACGCGAAGATAATCCGGGATCAAAGAAACCTTTCTGGTAACGGATATTGTTCCCTTTTCATTTCAGAAAATGCGCCTCCACTTTGCTCGAATATCCGGAAGTAATAAAAGCGAAAGGTTTCAATCAACAGAGCCTACAAGAAACCTCATTTTATAGGTTAGTCTAGTTAAGGGATGGGTTTACTTTCCAGTCCGCCCCTATTTCCCGGTATTAGAGTGCTTGCAATGATGAAACGGTACCTACCCAAATAAGTATTGCCAACTCGAGGACAGTTTTTATTGCAGGATGAAAACTACGTACCACCATTTTTCCTTTGACGTTTTTATAACAAAGACCCAATTTCATACCGAGTGTATTATGCGGTTTTTTGCCTTATCTTCCTTTGCACATACCTACTCGTGCTGAAATTCGTTTATTATATTCTTTTTTGCAAATTCGCAGGAACGCGGACTCATTTTAAAATTGTCAAGACTTAACTTTTTTTTTAGGGAGCATTCAACCTTTTTGTGCAAGTAGGCAGTTAAAATTGAAATAAAAATATGTATTTAAAGCCTTTCTAAGATGACTAAACTGAAATAAACAATAGAAATTCTACGCTGTTCAGTAATGTTATTAATTATTAGAATGGTTTCCTGGATTCATGGGGTGAACTTTGTCCGGATCTTGGCGGCGGATGCGTCTGCCCACCAGCTGCGTGGCAGGCTGTATCAAGAGAGACTTGTTGCGGGATCTTTGATCTCTCCAGCAAGACTCACTCGAAATATCGCATTGCACCGAAGTGGGAGGGTTGGATTTGGACGTCCGTTACTCCTGTACTCACTGGTTCCCAGATTCCTACTCACCCCTCTTACCTTTTTCGTTCCCAGGAATCCCTCTCATTCATTTTCTAAAAAACCCTCCACACAGCATCTCCAAAGATGACATACGCCTTGAGGGAATTATTTTCCCAGGCAAAAAGAGCAAAATGTAAAGTGAAAGATATCATTGAAGAAGAAGATAATAAAGGATAATAATAACAAGACCCCGAAAATACATAACTGGGACTCGAACCCAGAACCTCTCGTCTAACCGGGACGTGTGCGTTTAGTTATTAATTCCGCCATTACCACCTTCTGTCAAACTGTCACATTAGTCAATCTCATATTTCAAATTTTAGAATTAACAATATTATTTTCCACTATTTTTTCCATATTAAAGGCAACCACCCTTTTATTGGAAACAATCATTTTAAGAATTGGTTTGTAACCTGGATAGCGTCACGGATAAATATATTCGATTTTATTTATGTGGAACTTTTGACTTTTTGAAAAAGTCTAAATCAAAGATATTCAAATACAGAAGAGATATGCTATGGTGTCCACGCAACTGTCGCCGGACTACGTGCTAATTGGCGTAGTTTTCATACAAAAAGAATTTGTTCATTTCGTTGATTTTTTGAAAATGTGCATTAATATTGGTTAACAATATATTTCGTTCATTTAGTTTAACGTTCGTTTGGTTTATTCGTTAATTATTTGTTCTGATAGTTTATTTGTTAATTGGTAAACAATATCGGCGACACCCGGAAGTGCAGACCCACATAGTAAAATCAGCGAGTTCAAAAAATAGAGGTTCAAAAAATCAACGAAATGAACAAATTCTTTTTGTATGAAAACTACGCTAATTAGCGCGTAGTCCTGCGACAGTTGCGCGGACACCATAGCATATCTCTTCTGTATTTGAATATCTTTGGTTTATACGAACGCTTTGTAAGCCACACAAAAATGAGAAATTTATTATAAGTCTTTTTGCTTGAGCGCAAATGAATGGAAATTTTAATGTTTTTACAAAGACTTTCACGAATAATCATCACCCCCAATCAACACCCCAAAGTTCCGCTGTATAAGCGTAAATAAATTGTAATGCACTAATGTTTAACATTAAGACCATACCAACGAATTAAATATTCATCGATGTAATCAAGACGTTTGTATGAATATTGAAAGTCACATTAATAAAAGACCAATGAAATATTTTATAATAATAAAGTCTTTTAATGGATTTTAACTGCGAAAATTGCGGTGAAACTTCCGCACCGTTTCAGCGAGGAATCTCTCGGCTAAATATCGGAGCAAAACTACCCGGAGACCTGTTTAAATTGGAAAAGGAAATGCATTATTCCCGAAGTGGAATGTTGGGCCTCCAGCGCGCAATTTGAATACGATTATTATTTTCACAGTCAATTGACATTCTTTCAGAACGAATTAAGCCGTTACTATTATAATGCGCGCAAATCGGTTCTGAAAGGTAAAATTTAATTTTAAAATTTCAGATTCATAACAGAACATGAAAGTATAAAGTCACACGTATTTTAATTCGCTTAGCTGGAAAATGTATTCTCATTATATATTTTAAGATTTTTCAACAAACTCACAATTTAATATTATTATTTTTGGATACTCTCTTGTATTTGACGGCCTCCCTAATCGAGGGGCTCTTTAGTTGCAATCTTATTTGATTAATTTGTGTAATTTCACAAATAATTCATTAAAAATAATATGTAGTACATGTATTTGCGGCACGTTCCAGAGTGGAAGATCGGACGGAAAAAAGACGGTTTAAGATTACCATTCAGAACTGAAACGTTGCTTGAAATAGCTTTAGCCGTGTATGGTGACCAGATCTGAATAGCCACGTACTTCCCCAATTTCCTCATTTCCATCTCCTTCCCCTCCCTATGATCTCCAGCCCACCTTTTTCTGATTTTTCTATTTCCAGATTTTGGATTGAGTTTCTTTATTTACGTAATTAATTATTTTTTATATGAAAAGGTAAAGAAAATATCAAGTACCTACGGATTTGCTCTACTTTATTTATTTGTGTGTTTGAACTTTAAAAAATAGGCCATTAAAATTTTCTATTTTGGTTGACTTTTGAGACATTATTAAATTCCTTACTTATTAACATCCTCACTTATTAAACAGTATTAAATAAGTAAGGATGACCAAACTATCATTTTAATATAAATAAATATAAAAATAACAATTGAAACACCATAAAAGAAGCGTTTATCGGGTCTACATCAAAAGTTTAAAACAAATGTGCATTCCTAAATAAATTGGTCATTTGTAAGTTAAATTTAAGCGTATCAAAAAAAAAATATTTTTATTTTAATTTATACCAGCTGAGCCGACGAACTTCGTACCGCCTCAGAATCAATAAGTGTTGAATTAAATACTTTTTTTTATAAAGTTAAAGATTACACAATGAAGCAATTATCGATGCCCAACTGTCCGTGTTTTGTTTTTGCCAGTATCAGAGATGGCGTTGTGTAGGGATTTATATTTTTTGTGATTTTCTTACTTTCCACCTACTTACGGGAAATTTTCTAAGGAAGCCGGTACCGGTGCCGCCGGCCCGAGAAGCATTTATTGGATAGCCGACACCTCTGCCATAGGTCACCCCAAGTGGTTCGCTACGTTTGGTGATTTAGGAGGGGTGCCCGGGTTCATGGGGTGACTTTTGTGCCGGTCTTGGCGGCGAATGCGTCTGCTCACCTGCTGCGTGGCGGGCCGGATCGAGAGAGACTGGTTGAGGGAGGCCTTTTGACCTTTCCAACCGGATTCTCTTGACCAATGGGTCGAAAGAGTCCGGCTGGAAAGGTCAAGGTAAAATGTCAATTTCGGTCAAGGCAATGGCCTTGCACAGCACCGAAGGGATGGATTCACTCCCGGATACACTGACCTCCAGATTCCTATCCAACCCTCATGCCTTTTTCCTTCCCAGAACTTCCTATCCTACCCTTCCTTAAAAAGACCCCCCACACAGCATCCCCTAAGATGGCATAGGTCCTGAGTGGAGCTTACGTAAAAAAAAATGCGTTTCATTTCGGAGATTTATTATTATTGTATATTTCCTTTGGAGGGGTGCAGAGACATGCGTTCGCGGTTTGTCTCATTTTCGACTATTGACATTTAGTGTGTAAGAAAAAGGGACAGAATTATATGATTAAGAACAAAAGCAAACCAATCAGCGCATTGACATTTGACGTTTTTGAATTTTTGGAATTCACGCGCAGTTAAATATTATACCTATCACCATATTGCTGCAGTTCTTTCAAAATATGAGAATTCGCTCCATACAAAATGTATGAAAAAAATCATTTTCTTCATAACTTTCTTTTTCGTGAATTTGTGCGATGTTTTAATGGTTATTCTGTTATCCGGAGCGGTGACAAATCCAACAAATCAAAGATCATCCAAATCGGTCCAGCCGATCTCGAGTTATAAATAGTGTAACTAACCCGACTTTGTTTTATATATTAAGATTTTCGACTGCTGTAGTGGCCTAATTTGTTTTAATTTTAAAACGCAAATAAACAAAGTTGCACGTGTCCATACTAGATATTTGCTATAAATTATTAATAAGGAAAAGCTTGGTTTCAGGTTTAGTTAAATTTAAGTTTTGTGTGACTGTCATCCAGGGCGGTAGATACTAATATTATCAACGTGTTGAAATATCAAAACGTTGTTTGAAATAACTTAAGCTATGTTTTGTGATCAGATCTGTGTACCTAGGTATATCCCAACATCCATCTTCTCCATATTCTTTGTTTAATCGCTCACTTCAGCATCACTCTACGTACCCTAAATGGGGATGCCATAATTCTTTTGGCTCCGAAAAATCGAGAGCAGTTGCGACACTTGTGCGATATTCAAGTAAAAAATACAGTTACCAAATATATTTAATCTTACAGTGGAAAGTTAATTGAAAACGTAATATTAAATCCTTCTTTGTCAAAGTCGGGCATGAACAAAATACTGCAGAATTTGGTATCAATCATAATATTCATACAGAAATTCTCGCATCAGTAGAATAGTTTTTCAATTTTTTATAAGAAAAACTCTCTTTTTATAACTTTTGAAGGTTATTCCCATCCATGTAATATGTCACTGAAGAAGAAGTTAACAATAATAATCAATAATAAATAAACGAAAATGTGAAAGAGAAAGGACACCGAAAAACAGAAAAAGATAATGGTCGCAACTGGAACACGAACCCAGAACCTAATAGGATAATATTATAAATTCTAAGATTTACAATATGTGGTTGACTTATAGAAGGTGACAATGGCTGTGTTGGTAAACGCGCACGTCCCGGTTAGACGAGAGGTCTGGGTTCGAGTCCCAGTTGCGACCATTGTCTTTTTCTGTGTCTGGTTCTCTTTCATATTTTCGATTAGATTGTTATTGTAATCTTATTCTTCAATGAATAGTTTTTCATTCAAAAACGCATTGCTTCCTTATCGTTATTAATTTTTGGGTTATTGTTTATTTTGCCGTGTTTTGCTTCCTCATTCTTTAGCCTTCACAAAGTTCTCAGATAGCGTTACAATGTCCATCATCGGGATATAATATATGTGTAGGATTGTGGTGACGTAGGTATGCGTCCATGCATTTTTTGTTTGTTTTTAAATATTTATTTGGATGTATGCAATTTTTTTTCATACATCTAGTAAGAAAATATATACAAATACATTTTAGAAATACAGTTACATTTTAAGAAATTCTCCTATAAGTGGAATAGTATGCGTGACATTGTCGCAAGCGTTAACCCTGTGGTTTCCTGTGAATAGTTTTGGTGTGGCTGTCTAATACCGGTTACCAAGAGCTACCAAGCTTGGCAGGGGGTTTTTGCGGATTTCAATTGCCTCTGAAATTAGGCGCGCTCGATGCGTTTTGAGCCTTCCGAGTACTTTAAGCACAAATTAAAAGTAACGGCCGGTTTCAATTAAGTTGTGCTCAGCAATTGGCAATTTGTCCGGATGGGCGAGTTTGCACCCTCGAAAATGTTCTCAGATCTTTTCTGACTGGTCTACATAAACACATGTCACGTCCCTGAGTTGATAACAGGAAATTGTTTTTTTTTTGTTCAAACTTCATTTTTAATTTCTTCTTCTGGGAATCGAACCCTTACTGATTGACTATATAAGTCGTATCACCATGCCACAGCAGTACTCTAAGTTTATTATAAACCTTTGTGTAAAGAAATTTGAAAGATAGTCTCTATGTTGGTTGGAATACCTTTACAATTTTTGAAATACCTTGATAGATCGTTTCCAGCTTCCATAGAATGCTTAGAAAAAATATTATGACTTGAGAAAAGAAAAGATTCGAGATTGGAGCGATGAGAAATAAAATTCTGCGTGATAAATAAAATTTATTATCTTCTTCTATACTTCCAGCGTATCCTCAATAAATATCTCCAGATATCTGCATGTGAAAAAAAGATAAATGAAGATCGAACTGTTTTATCATCCTACAAAATATTCTTATTGTCTGTATTTACTGCTTTGAATGTAATAAAGAACAGATATTTCTTTGGTTTAGTTGTGTGTTTTAAGGTTTTTACCTCATTTTGTCGTATTGATAAAATTTTAAAAAATAATTAATATTTAAATAAATGAAGACAATATAAGCGAAACTCAATCGAAAATCTGAAAACAGAAAAATCATAAAAACATATTGACACCTCTGGGACTCGAACCCAGGACCTCTTGCTTTCCGGGCAAACGCGCTAACCACTGAATTTCACCGAATTTCATCTCAACACCATGGCGCAGTGGTTAGCGTGTTTGCCCGGAAAGCAAGAGGTCCTGGGTTCGAGTCCCAGAGGTGTCAATATGTTTTTCTGATTTTTCTGTTTCCAGATTTTCGATTGAGTTTCGCTTATATTGTCTTCATTTATTTAAATATTACAATTTGAGGTTTTACTCATAAAGTTAAAATGAAAAAATAAAATATTCTTCCTAGACTTGCAGAAAAGTCGATAGATGTCGCATATTAAATAAAATGGATAAAGATTTATCCAGACACTATCTAGAGAGCAATTAGTTAATCTTGCAATCATACATAAAGATAGTTGCCAATAATATATGCGTTAAAGAAAATGAAGATAATGTAGGTGGTTCTTAGTCGAAGTATGGTACAGTTAAACATGACCGAATTTCATATCGACACCGTGGCGCAGTGGTTAGCGCATTTGCCCGGAAAGCAAGAGGTCCTGGGTTCGAGTCCCAGAGGTGTCAATATGTTTTTCTGAT
Source organism: Limnephilus rhombicus (assembly GCA_929108145.2). Lineage (NCBI taxonomy): Eukaryota > Metazoa > Arthropoda > Insecta > Trichoptera > Limnephilidae > Limnephilus > Limnephilus rhombicus. Next base: position 42,528,905 of record OV815278.1, read on the forward strand.
TTTTCTGTTTCCAGATTTTCGATTGAGTTTCGCTTATATTGTCTTCATTTATTTAAATATTACACTTTGAGGTTTAACTCATAAAGTTAAAATGAAAAAATAAAATCATTAATAATTTGACAAGTGACTCAGTCGCAGTTGGCTTTAAAAGTATTCATTTTACTTCGAATTGAAAAAATCACCACATCTAATAAAATACTTTACAACATTGTGGGAAAAGATAAAATCGAAGCATTTATCTCATTTAGTCGTTTAAGATGCTAATTATAAATTATATACCTCATACTATGAGTTAGAAATGAAATCATGGAACTTGACAGGAAACTGTTAGGATAGCATAATTATATTTTTTATTTAATAATTGAATCTTTCCCATTTAATCCCTAGCAGATCCGGCCACATGTTGCTGTGGCTAACGAAACACAGCGCCACGCCATTATCCAACCTTTATGACACACTTTCATCACACCGCCCGCTTCACGGCACGCTGCCCGCTTGCCAGCCGCTCTATTTATATATTTTAACCAATTTACACAAAACCGTGACAAATTATATACTTAAAAACCTTCCTCGTGCATCACTCTATCTATTGGTGAAAACCGCATTAAAAGATCTAAGCGCACATACAGCGGGAGCGACTTTATTTTAAACTATGTGAAGAAAAAGATATTAGCGACTCTCAAACGAAAATTTGAAAAATCAGACAAATGTCGCGTCTAGGAATTGAACCCAAAACCCTAGCTTTGCCAGGGCTCTGCTCTAACCACTGATCTAATTCGATCCTATTCTTTTCGGTATTAATTTAACTGCATCTTACTTCGACCAAGAACCATCAACATGGTCTTCAATTTCTTAACGAATATTTTTATTGAATGATATCTATTGGATCTATCTTTTAGGATGGGGTTGAATTAGTTCGGTTGTTTCTGCAGAGTACCGGGTTCAATTTCTAGATGTGACCGAAACTTTATCGGATTTTTCTTTTTCAAATTTTCTTTTGATAGTCGCCTTTATTGTCATCAATGATTAAATACAAAACGGATTGTTAAAAAATAAACACAACACATCCATGTTTAGGTATTTCTAAATTAAGATCAATGATGTACACAGATTACACTATTTCATAATTATCGTGAGTTGTTTTTTTTTTCACTTTTCCATATTTCCATACTAGTATATAGTTATATATTTTCACCATAGGTAGAGTCCAGTTATTCCAGTTCTGTTTCACTAGTGCCTTGTCCGGTGGAGATTGGTACCGTTACACGGGTCTAAATTAACTTCCTCGCACAATCCTAAATTCCCAAGTACCTACGTACCCTAAGCTATGGAAGCGGATGGTGCTCCAACTGTTAGCTTAAGATATTATTGTTAGCTGACACTGTTTACTGTTGATACAACAGGAGTGTACGGTATCAATAATCGTCTCCACAGTGATGCAGAAACGGGGTACGTTCTCTGTTTCTACGTCATGTTTTCAAACTTAGGGATGGAATATCACTTCATAGAGCTTTATACATTTTATGGGAAGTATCGCAGCATTCTTTTTTTAAGTCGTGCGGGAACCATTTTAACCACTGGAGCGATTTTTTCCATATATTGGCGCCATTTTAAATGCCTACAATTGCTTTTCGGATAAAAGAAACCCATTATCCCTTGGTTCGGCAAATTTAAAAAATATATATATTTGTAGCCCCCACGTTTGTTATTTTGGACATAAACGAAGCTATTTAAATACTTTATCTATTTTGACAATAGATGTTGCAAATCCGACTTCGTAAACTATTTTAGAATGATGTTAAAAATATTTTTTTTAAATATATTTATTTTATTCAGAATTTATAATCAGCTGTTTACACTGGAATTTATACACATGTCAATTTGTCGATTTTTTTGTACTTATGTGCTGGCATATACAGTATACTTCTTCTTCTTCTTTGTGTGCCGTATCAGGTCCCCCCGACGTTGGCGATCACTCTTGAAAATGTCTCTCTGTCTTGCGCTGCCCGGAATAGCTCCTCCACACTTCTAATGCCGGTCCACTCTCGTATATTACGCAGTCAAGACATTTGTCTCCTACCAGGCCCTCGGCGACCCTCTATCTTGCCTTTCAATATCAAATGGAGCAAGTGATACTTCTCCCCTCGAAGTATATGACCCAGATATGAAATTTTCCTGATTTTTATTAATGTAAGCAGTTCTTTATCTGCTCTAGCCCGCCTGAAAATTTCTGTGTTGGTGATCATGTCGGTCCATGGGACCTTGAGCATTCTCCGGTGAAGCCACATTTCAAAAGCCTCTAACCTGTTCATGGTATTTACTTTCAAGGTCCATCTTTAACATCCATAGAGCAAGACCGGCCACACATAACATTTTCGCATTCTTTGCCTTAGTTTTAAGCTGATATTGTCATTGCAGAAGAGGGATTTCATTTTAATGAACGCAGTTCTTGCTGCTTCAATTCTGCATCTAACCTCCACATCTGGGTCGAGAGTCTCCGTGAGAATACTGCCGAGGTATCTAAATCTTTCCACCTTTTCGACATTGCAACCATTTAACTGTATCACTGATTCAGAATGATCTAGTCGTCCAAATGTCATCCATTTAGTTTTATTGTCGTTGATTGTTAGGCCCAGTTGCTCACCAGCATTATTAACAAGATTTAATAGGTCTTGGAGGTCATCGATACAGTCAGCTAGTAATACAGTATCATCTGCGTATCTTATGTTATTAATGACAACTCCGTTGATCTTCATACCCTTCTCAGTATTACTTAGGGCTCTTTTAAAGACATAGTTGGAACAGAGATTAAACAATAGTGGCGACAGGATACAGCCTTGTCGTACTCCACGCTGAATGGCAATTGCATTAGATCTCTCATTCCCATGTCTTATTTCTGCTGTTAGGAACCAACACAGTATACAGAGAAGCATATTTTTCCTTGATGCATTTGAATGAAAATTTGTTTAATACTTTTGTTATTCGGCGTTAGATCGTCTCTGCACATCCCTTTGGGGTCACTTAGTTATATGTTGTGTAATTAGGTATACCGTATTTTCCCTTAACCGAGCGCATATTGTATATAAGTACGCCGGGGGATCAACTGTCATGTAACCTATAACATTATGTCACTTTGTATGGACAGGGTTCAGTTTACCTTTTTCTGAGATTAAGGTGTCAAATTTTGCAAAGACACAATCTTACAATCTATTCACCGATTTCTAATTTTGAGGTTTAGTCTTTTGAAAAGAATTTTAAATTTAACAGATTTTAAAGAAAATATTTAAATAGGGTGCATTCTTACTATTTAAGAATGGTTCCATGACAACTCAGTAGTGTCCGACCGAAACTAGTTTTTACGGCCGAAACCGAAACCGAAACTGAGTTTCGGCTTCGGTCTCAGGTTCGGCCGAAACCGAAACCGAAACCGAAACTTCCATATAAGGTCATATTTTCGTGGAAAAAAATAGTCAATCTTAATCAATCAGCCTTTATTTTTAAATCATATATTAATCATTCAGTCTCTGATATTTGAACTAAAAATAAACATAACATAATTATCACTCTTTATTTCAAATAAATTATTTATGCTTTTTGAAATCGTAATCGTAAATCGCTTCGTAAATAATATTAAAAAAGAAATAGTAGGTATTACCTATTTGAACATTTTTAACAAATAACAAAATAAAAGTGAGAAAACCAAATTACTTTTTTTAAACCTAATTAGTTTAGGTACCCTAAACAAAAAATACTCTTTCATCTTAAAAACAAAATAATTTGGGAGGGAGGAATAGTTACCGCCGCCCGCCTGGGGAACCTTTATTGGACAATCTCTGCCATAGGTCACCCCAAGTGGTTCACTACGTTTGGGATTTAGCAGGGGTGCTCGGGTTCATGGGATGAGGTTTTTCTAGGTCTTGAAGCTGGATGACCGGGACACACTGAACCCCAAATTCCTACCCACCCATTTTCCTTCCCAAAACTCTCCTCTCCTTCCTTTCCCTAAAAAAACCCTCCACACAGCATCCCCAAAGATGACATAGGCCCTCAGGGAAATTATTTTCCTCAGGGTCTATCATGAACTAAACCATTTCAATAGCGAAATAATACTTACCTATTTCGAAATAATGTATAAACACCTCCAATTTCACAAGAAATAAACCAAATAAACTAAAACCAGTGAATCAAGTCCTGACATGACTATGAGCGTGGACGCAGCAAAATGACACTTCGTGGCTCGCAGTTCAGTAAACCGAACATGTCCGATCGCAGAACGAAACGTTCCGAATTCAGTTTCGGTTTCGGCCATAGTTTCGGCTGGATGGCGGCCGAAACCGAAACTACGCCGAAACTCATTTTTTGGCCGAAACTAGGCCGAAACCGAAACCGAAACCGAAAGTTCGGTCGGACACTACAACTCAGAATCATACAATTTCAACAATACCTTGAAAATTCATAAAAGTTACGAAAGAAACAGTCCATAACCTAACCAAACGTATCCTATTTAACCAATTTCTTATAGTTTTTTTTCATTGCCTTTAAACGAGGTGTTGAAGTAGCGTGATTTTGAGTTGTCCCGTCACCTTTAGAACATACCTAAATGAGCAGATAGAACCATATTATGCAACAATCTAAATGAGCAGATAGAACCATATTATGCAACAATCTAAATGAGCAGATAGAACCATATTATGCAACAATCTAAATGAGCAGATAGAACCATATTATGCAAAAATCTAAATGAGCAGATAGAACCATATTATGCAACAATCTAAATGAACAGATAGAACCATATTATGCAACAATCTAAATGAGCAGATAGAACCATATTATGCAACAATCTAGGGCATACTAATTAATTGCACAAGGGCCACGTTCTAATTAAATACTTTCCTTTAAAATATGTAAAGCTAAAATACTTTACCCAAGGTTGAACCTCAAAATTAGAAATTGTTAAATACATTATGAAAATTCATATTTGCAAACTTTGACAAACTCAGAACATAGTAAGGCGAACTTAGAACCCGATCCAACTAACGTGACGAACTGCACTGCGCCTCATGAAAATGATCAACTGTCAGGTACAAACAAAATGGTAACTGCAAAAGGTTGAAAGTGATGTAAGGAACCATGTAAAATAAATGGCAGCTTTAAAACTTGATGTTATAAATTCGTAATACAAGTATCTACAGAAATACAAACAGAGAAACAACTGAGACGACGATTAGTTACGATTCTTTGCGTAGGACGATGAAATATGGCAACAAGTATAGCTTGCACCGAACTTAAATGCCAACCCAAAATTGATACGATGAATGATATACTGTAATGAATTTATAATGGTGATAAGACAAATCAGGATGACTTCAACTCAAGACCTCCTTTGAAAAGTCATTAAAAGTTATTATTAAAATATATATATATCTTACTCCTGTTACATTTAGTTGGTACTTAAGAAACCTTATTTTTCTTTCTTTTTATAATACTGCATACCAAAAAAAGAAAAAAAAAATCATATGATATGTTTACACTTACGAGTACTAGACTCCAATTCAAACAACTATCCTCCGTTGGTCACCATGATACAGGCAGCTGCCTAGTATGGTGACCTAATGAAGTAAATTTATTATGTATGTAACATGTACTTATAAATAAATAAAAATTTAAAAAAAATGGTTTAATGGTTTATGTGATAGTTTTTGGGCTATTTAAAAATATATATTTTCATAGCTTTTAATGGATTTTCAAATTGTGTTGAGTTCATTCTTATGGAACCCTTTACAATGACTGTAAGCAAAAGATAAAAAAAAGTATACAACATACTTGCGACAGATAAAGGCATGGGCGGGGAGGTTTTTCGGACCTTAAACTCACCTATTGCGTGGAATATACCTCCTGGGTGGAAAATTCAGAATAGAGACGTTGAATCATTTTCCTTTAATATTCAGGCTGATTTGACGATTTAAAATATATTATCTTATGAATCGTAACCCGGAATTCTATGTTTTTAATTTTTTTTAAAGAAAACTGGCTCCAACTCTGGGGAAACTCCTTTTCGACGAATACAACAATGATTTCATCGTTAAATGTATAATCTGCTGTCGATATTCGGTTAGTGTCGCCTATTCCTATCAGTAAGCCTTTCAGTTCTTGCATTCAATTATCTACGTTTTGATTGAATTACCACGGCAAAATTACCAGAACTAGCACATCTTGGTTGAGTAAATTGATTTTCAACGAAAGATTCATTCGGATTACCCATAGTGACAATATAGGAAAATTGGCAGACTTTACCAGGAACACAAATTATTTAATTATGTATTGAATTTGGTACGAATGGATCGTGGCTTAAAAGTAATCACATTTAAACAAAATGACCTTTTTTAGTGATGCGAATACCGTACAAGAATCCCAACTGCTCCCACCCATCGGAAGCCAGTGAGACTATGGCATCCGCAATTGCGGTATGTTGTGAGGCTTGAAGCAGTAAGGAAGGGAAGGAGAAGAGAGATGAAAGTGGGGAAGTACCTAGCTATTCCAGATCTAGCCAATACACTTGGCTAAAGCCATTTCAAGCAAAGTATCGTTTCTGAATGATGGACTTACACGAGGGTGATACTGAGAGGATATTCCACTCTGGATCGTGACACAAATTTACCCTATATTGTTTTTAATTGCGAAATTACGCAAAACAATCACCGAAATTACAATCCGCGACTTTCAGATTGCTAGTTGAGAACTTTATCCCGCGACCACGTTAACTGACTGTTTTAATAAAACTGTAATACCATCAGCAAAGTTTTAATTGTTTTGTTCTCTTTTTCGCAGGAAACCTCGCCAATACCAACCTCAACTCTCAGCAAATGGCTCCCGAATCTTCAAACTTCAACATCAATCTCAACATATCAGCGTCAGCGACCTCCCTTGGCAACGGCGAGTGCGCTAACTACATCAGGAAGCAGGTCACCTCCTCAGAGATATTACGAGGACTCCCCCTCAATAACGAATACGAACTCATCCCTTTCAACCATTTTACCTTCAGCAGGGTTTATCCGATAGACCTCGGACTCGGCAAGAGAGTTGTGGAAAAGCCAATTGGATTTAAAAGAAAAGACATTCTCGAAGCGCTTGTCAAAGCTTTGGACATGCTTAACAAGAACGCGACCCAATCGCAACCAAACAAAAACAATAAAAGTGTAAAATATAATCTAGACGATTTTTTAGAAGGACTTTATAGATTAGAACCCACGACGGGTACACAATATGAACTGTATTTTAGAACTAAGGTAGTTAAAAATAATAGTCATCAAAACAGTGAGCATAGTCAACAGACTCAAGTGTCGAGTTATCACAATGTGAACGGGTATACTAAAGTAACGCTCATGCGGCCATTTGCTCCTATCCAACACATAGGAACGGAGACGCTAGCAGTGGCAAGAGAAAAGGAGTTAATCCACATCATCCTGCCATTATCAGGCAGGACGAGTACGTTCCAGAGTTTCATGGACAAGTTCGTTAAGATTGGACTTAAAAACGATAGGAAAGTGCTTCTGACTGTTGTGTATTTTGGTGAGGAGGGTCTCTCGGAGGCCAGGGCTATCATGTCCCGGGTGCTGATGACCCGATACAGTGGGGGTAGTGCTAATAACTTGCGGCTGTTGGCTCTTAATGAGACCTTCTCAAGGGGTAAAGGTCTGCGGGTCGGGGCCGAGAAGCCCTGGCCCGGCAGGGAAGACAGTGTGGACTCTTTATTGTTCATGTGTGATGTGGACATAGTGTTTAGTGCCAGGTTTCTGGACAGGTGCAGGTGGAATACCAAGCCGGGACAAAAGGTAAGATATGAAAAAGCTATGTGCTCTTTAGTAAATAACATATCTTAAGTTTTACTAAAACCATCACAACATTTCTCTCAATAGTCATAATAACACACCAAGAACACCACATAACTCAGTCATATCACCCATTCCTTCATCAACATTTTTACATATCTACTCAGATGTCATTCTGACTGTATCATTTGTCTCACGTGTCTCTTGTATCTCTTGTGAATCTTGCATCTCTTTTTACTATTTGCCATTTGAGTGAACTTATATGTATTTTAATGATTTTCCATGTGTTTTTTTAAATCTTTTAATATATAAAACAATGTCGGGTTAGTTACACTATTTATAACTCGAGAACGGCTGAACCGATTTTGATGACCTTTGATTTGTTGGATTTGTCTCCGCCCCGGATAGGATAATAACTATTAAAACATTGCAAAATTCACGAAAAAGAAAGTTATGACGAAAATTCATTTCCTCATACATTTAATATGGAACGAATTTTCATCTTTTGAAAGAGCCGAAGGAATATTATGGTAGGTAGGTATAAATAATATTGCAGTTTGCTTGAATTCCAACAATTCAAAAACGTCAAATGTCAATGTGCTGATTGTTTTGTTTTATTCTTAAACATATAATGCTGCCTCTCTTTCTTACACCCTAAATGTCAACAGTCGTAAAGGGGACAAATGGTGTATGTCTGCACAACTCCAGGAAAACAGCCACTTCTTTTCAAAACATTCAAGGCGCATTATGACGTGGGGTACCTATTGCAATGATGATTATTAATTTTAACTTTAAAAAAAATGAAATTAATTCAGCTAATAAGTTAACACAACAGTTATTGATTCTTAGGCGGTACGAAGTTCGCCGGGTCAGCTAGTCTTTATTTATACTTAATTAACGTAATTTCTTCTAATTCTGACGCTAAGTAAACTTCACTTTGTAAAATAAACTAATCATTCTGTTTGCTTAATATGCCTGCATAAAACCACAAACAAAATGTCGCCATTTGTAAATGGTTGTTGACTTAATCACGTGACACTTATGTCGCAAATCCGTCGTCCACCCAGATCTGTACTCTAGACGCCTTGGCCCGAAATCTAAATATGGGAACGTACCCATACTACGTGACCCGTTTAGGGAGGGAGGGGGATCTTCAAAATACCACGCTTGGTCACAATGAGGGGCGGGGGTTTAGGTTTTTATCACGTAGTCAATCTAGAAATCTAAATTAAGTTTAAACAATATATTTGGATATAAGTTTTATCTTGATAAAATTTTTCCACTTGTAATTATAGGCATGCGTGCACTCTTGCCGTCACGCAGCAAGCACCGTATTAATAATGACAAATAGAAGCCAAATAATTTTTTATAAACTTTTTTTAGCAAGAAATGATTCAAAACCATGTTTATGAATAACTACGTGAAAACGTAGGAGGGAGGGATCTTAGAATATACTACACGTGGTCACCGAGGGGGAGAGGGGGGGGGGGGTTAAAAATTGAAAAAAGTGGGTCCCGTAGTATGGGTAAGTTCCCTAAGTTAGACAAAATAAAAGTAAAGAATAACTCTGCTCGTCACAATTGAAATTTCTGAAAATCAAACTAAACTTTCCGCTTTTTACAGAACAAACATTGTAAATTGCTACAAACTCTCTGGAAGTAAGTACACTAGCGCGTTTCCCATGGTACCTACCTATTCATTTGATGTGTCTCAGATCATCGCAGCAACAGTTGATATTTGATTCATTTCAAATCTATATATATATATATATATAAATCTATATTTTGGTAGAAAGCAGTCACTTTGTGGTTTGACATATTAATTAAAGTAAAACAATCACTTTTGTTATTGTGATTGTTTTCCTTTAATTAATATATAAATCTATTGCTGTACGTTTGTCTCGCTTAAACTGGAGAACGACTGGGCCGATTAAACTGATTATCGTTTTGAAATGTTTGTAGTAGCCCAGGGAAGGTTTAAACAGTGGAAAAATATGTAAAAACTGCGAGAAAGATAGTAAAAACAAAAATTTCATTTTCCCATATAAACTATTCTACGTACTTTCCTGTCAATCATTTGACGTTCGTCCCTCCGGTACGGTAGATTCGGGTCCAATCGAATTGAAGCACGTATTAAATTATTGGTTTTGAATCGACAACGTATATCCACATTACTCGGATTATCGCGTATTTAATATTTTGATGGTTGTCATTGTTGGTTCGTTCAGAATATCAAAATTGCAAACGTCAGAAGAAAAGAAAACAAATTGTTGCCTTGAAAACGATGTTTTTTTTTAAATTAGGCAATTCACCCTAAAAAGAGTGCGTTGTTGGCGTCGTAATGAATCGCCGAAATGTATGTATGCGCATAACTTCTGAACGACTGCACAAAATTAAATTTAAAAAAAAATTGTTCGTTATTTTGTGTAAAACTACTGTTGAGCTCTAGCATTATGAAATTTGTATAAAAATTGTAATAGGTGGCACCGGAGCAGTTTAAAAACTGAATGTACCGGAAATGAATGTGTGGAATGCGAGAGGTGGGGGGGGGGAGGGGGGAGGGTGTGGGGAGGGGGAGGAGGGTGGTGTGGAGGGGGTTGGGGGAGGGGTAGGGCTGGGGGAATGGTTGTGGGAGGGGTTGGAGGGAGGGGGGGAGTGAAGTGGGGAGGGGGAAGGTGGAGGAGGCGGAGTGGAAATCACCCTAATACCATGCGAGTGAAGCCGCGGTAAAAAGCTAGCGTTTTATGGGCAATCCAGATGCGGAAGTTGAAAGGCGTTGTGATCATAATCCAAGAGTGAAAAATACCATTGTCCAAGAACGGTAAACGTTTCTTCATCAGAACAATGATTTAGTAAAAATGTTCAAAACGGCATTAGATCGTATCGTATGCCATCGGACAGCCATAATATTAAACGAAACACGGATCTATGCGTGTTTGTTACTGTTTCACGACAAAAATACTGAATGGATTTTAATGAAACTTTACAATAATATATCTCATACATCAGAATAACACATACGAGCTCTGGCATCATGAAATTTGGATAAAAAAATTGCAATAGGTGGCACGCCAGCTGTTTGAAAACTGAATGTTTCGGGAATGAATGTATGGAATGCACGAGGGGAACTCGGGAGGGGGATCCGCGAGAGGGGGGAGACGAATACGGGAGGGAGTGGGGAACTCGGGAGGGGGGTTTGCGGGACGGGGAAGGGGGAGGAGTAGAGTGAGGAGAGGGAAGGTGGAGGAGGAGGAGTGGGAACGCGGGAGAGGAAGGGGAGGAGGAATGATGGGACGAATGGGAAAGGACATGCAGGGAGAAACAATTTCTTTATTAAATGGCTTAGTGACGCATGGCAGGTACCAGCTAGTTGGATTATAAAACTTCTCCGTTTCAAAAACTATCAGAAATATGTTTTATTTTACAACTTCAGAAGAAGCACAATATTATTAAGTTGATTCCGAATAAAAAATCTTCAGTTTTTCATTTTCTCCGGTTCTTTCCATATTATTAGAGTTTCAGAGGATACTTCGGTACCTTTTTAGTTCGGGACGTAAAGTTCGTAATAAATAAAAGTCTGCTTCTGATGTTTATTTACTCACCCACAAAGGAAAAAAGGAAATAAAATATTTCATAAGAAATCGCTCATTTTTCACGCAAAGAAATAATGGTCCCCGGAGAAATGCTTAAGAAATTTTATCTCTTTATTCAAAACTATGATCAGAATTTCTACCGTAAATTTATTAAGTATGTTTTATACAGAGTGTGACAGCAAGGATTTATCCAGCGATTCCTGAACATATTTGGAGTACACAAAGTAGATGTAATTTTAATTCGAAGATATTTTTTTCTATTGAAAAAAAGTATTGTTCAATTACGTGTCGCCACCGATCACACTGCTTAACGTCGCGACAGAATCACGTGATACGCGCGTTTTTTCATGTGTTACCGTGCAGCTGGAATGAGAGTATTGTTCAATTACACGTTGCCACTTATCTCACTGCTTAACGTCGCGACGGGATCACGTTATCCCGGTACTGCAGTGCCACCGAGATGTTTGAAGAAGGGCGCGTTCCCGGATACCGAACACTAATAAAAAAACGGATCACCAACTCTTGTGATGGCAGCATTCCACTTCTGGCAGGGTCCCGTTTATAAACGATGGAGCCACTTCCTGAAGACCGAGATAACAAAAAGTTAACTTTTTTGAAATTTTTTGTTTTTGTATTATTATTATTTTCTTTTATGTATTTCCTTTTATCATATAAATATATATATTTATCATCAAGCAATATTTTTATATGATGTATTACAGCGCCTTTGAGGTGATTTTTCACAAAAATGGCGCGATAATATTAGTTATATTATTAATTAGCCAAATATTATTAAATACTATTATTATTATATATGTGTAAAGGAAATATATTCCCTTTAAATTTGAATCCTATAATGTCAATTAGAATGCAATCATCGATTGTCATTTGTTTTGTTATTCTATTATTTGATTGTTAGAAAAAACCATTCAAAGTGATATTAATAAACATAAATGTCGTTTCTTAGTTAAAAAAAACTTTGCAACACAAGTGTTTTATTTAGAAATTAATAAAAAGGAATTAAACCTATCAACATATTATAAAACGACATTTCGTTTTAAACCAAAAATGGAGAAAATTCAATTCGAATTTACGCTATTACCTGGATGCGATGGCAGATCAAATATTATTAGCATTACAAAAATAGTCACAAGTGATGGAAAAGTGTTTACAATACCAGAAATGCTACGATCCGCCAGCTATCACGAGGAGATAATGAAAACTAGTGCTTTTGGAAAAATAAAAAATAGTTTGAAAAAAAGATACCAGGTTAGAAGAGTCTGGTTAACCATGACAGAAGAACTAAAAAAAACATATGTAGACGAAGATGGAAACCTACAGTTTGGAGACCAATACCTCGAAGAATTGGACGAAAAAAGTTTACAAGTACATCAAAAAGAAGATGCATTAGGAAAATTAATTGAAAAGTTAATGGAAGATAAGCAACAGAGCTTAAAAAACATTGCTGAGAAGTTTGTTATAGAAAAATTCTGCACTAAAAATACAAATGCAAGCCAGTGGATGGAAGTGTTTGAAAAAGAATGTTTGCGGTTTGATGTGACCATGGATGGAAAAAAAATAGAAATACTCAGATTGTTCATGGATAAATCTTGTATAGACTGGTACAGTTCCATGATTATAAAACTAACAATGAACTCAGAGTGGTCAACATGGAAAAACAAATTCTGTGAATCATTTGCAAACAAAGGATGGAACCCTGTCACATACGCACTATCATTTAGATACAAAGATGGTTCTCTGTTGGATTATGCTATGAGAAAAGAAAAACTTCTATTGGATGTGAGAAGATCAATTGACACCGGTACTTTGATAGATCTTGTTGCTTCCGGACTACCAGAATTCATACTTAACAAGATCGATAGAGAAGGATTACAAGATACTGTAGATTTGTTTAATGAAGTAAACAAGTATGAACATATGGTCAAAAAAAAAAGATTTATGAATAAGAAAACATTTGGAAATGCAGAACATAATAAAAATGGGGGTAAAAATCCATGTAAAATTTGTGAAAAATTGAATAAGGGCATTCGTTACCACCCTGAAGCTACATGCTGGTTCAAAACAAAAGAGGATGAAAAATTTAAGAGAAACGCCATTAAACATGTAAACAATTCAGTGATAGAAACTGAATTAAATGAAAATGATCAAAAAAACTAATAGTAACACCATTAATAAAAGTCAAACTATTACTAAATGATAAATTAAAAATATACGGAATTTATGATTCAGGTTCAAATGTTTCTCTAATTAATTCTAAATTATTGAAACTAAAAGGAAAAGGAAACAATTTGAATGAAGCAAATTTAGTAACGATTAATGGTGTTAAAAAGACGAGTGGTTTGACAACGTTAAACATAAAAATTTTTGAATTGGAGAATAAAGTTGATGTGTACATTATTGATGAACACAATTTCAAGTATGATTTTTTGATTGGATTAGACATGATAAAAGACTTCAAACTTATCCAAAGTGAAGACTTACAAATATCACAGAAACTCTGCCTAAATAATACAAATAAAAAAGAAAAATATTCTACAGATATGAAAACGAATACTAAATTTAATCATATAGAAAAACACAGAATTAATTTTAACGAACATGTTAAAGAAGAAGATTTTAAAATAACAATGAATCATTTAAATAATGATCAAAAAACAGAAATAAATGAACTAATAGACAAATACACATCAGTGTTCGCGAAGAGTAAATATGATGTTGGCACTGTCAATGGATATGAAGCGAAGATAGACTTATTAGTGGATAAATATTGTAGTAAGAGGCCTTACAGATGCAGTGTAGAAGATAAAAAGGAAATAGAAGAGCAAATAGCAAAATTATTAGACAATAAACTGATAGAAGAGTCGTACAGTCCATTTGCTGCACCGGTCACTCTAGCATTTAAAAAAGAAGAAAACAAAAGATCCAGATTATGCATAGACTTCAGAGACTTAAATAAAATAGTAATACCTCAAGCTCAACCATTTCCATTGATTGAAGACCTAATGACAAAGACCAGAAATTGCAAATTTTTTTCAACGCTGGATATAAACTCAGCCTTTTGGTCTATTCCATTGCGGATTGAAGACAAAAAAAAAACAGGATTTGTAACACAGGAGGGACATTATCAATGGACCTGCCTGCCTTTTGGATTGAAGACTTCTCCGGCAATTTTTCAGAGGATATTAAGCAATATATTGAGAAAATATAAACTAAACGAATTTGCTGTCAATTACATAGATGACATTCTTATTTTTTCAAAAACTTTTGCTGAACACATTGATCATCTGACAAAGCTGCTGAATGCAATCAAAACAGAAGGTTTTAGATTAAAATTTACAAAATGCACATTTGCATCAGATATGGTAAAATATCTGGGTCATATAATTCAGAATAATTCAGTCAAGCCAGTAAAGGATAATTTGATTTCAATAAAGAATTTTCCTATTCCAAAAACACAAAAGAATGTGCGACAATTTCTAGGAAAAATCAACTTTTATCATGAGTACATTCCGAAGAGTGCAATAATACTAGATCATTTGCATAATTTATTAAGGAAAAATCAAAAGTTTATTTGGACTGATAAATGCCAAAATGCTTTTGAAACGATGAAAAACCTAATATGCTCACAACCGATCTTGGAAATTTTTGATCAAGATTTACCAATTAATATATATACAGATGCTTCTCTAGAGGGTGTTGGAGCTATTTTAAAACAGACACAATCTGATGGAAAAGAAAAACCTGTTGCTTACTTTTCGAAAAAATTAAACAGCGCACAGAAAAAGAAAAAAGCAATTTACTTAGAATGCTTAGCTATAAAAGAGGCAGTGAGATACTGGCAATACTGGTTGATAGGAAAACCATTTACAGTTTATTCAGATCACAAACCGCTGGAAAATATGAATATCAAATCTAGAACCGATGAAGAGCTTGGTGACTTAACATATTACTTATCCCAATATGATTTTCAAATTAAATATTCTCCAGGAAAGTACAATATTGAAGCTGATTGTCTAAGCAGAAACCCAGTCTTAGAACCAGATGAGAACCAAGATGAGCAATTAAAAGTTGTCAACTTAATAAAATTAGAAGATATCTTAAAAGATCAGGTCAAAAATGAGAAGATACAGTGCAGAAAAGATAAATTGATATCGAAGAATAATGTTTATTACAAGAAAGTAAAAAAAAAAGAAAAAATAATTCTATCAGAAAAATTCAGCATAGATTTTATCAAAAATGTTCACACAGACCTAGGTCACATAGGAATTAATCAAATGCAAAAAATGATAAGCTCATGGTACACATCAGAAAACATGACAAACAATATAAAGAGAACTTGCGAAAGTTGTGCAGTATGTTTAAAGAACAAATCAAGAGGTCAAAATAAATATGGATTGATGTCCTACTTGGGTCCCGCAACAAAACCTTTTGAAATATGTTCTATTGATACGATAGGTGGTTTTGGGGGTTCACGGTCAACAAAGAGATACTTGCACCTGCTATCAGATCATTTCACGAGGTTTGCATATATTTTGACGTCAAAAACTCAAAATACCAACGATTTCATCAAACTCTTAAACTCCACAGAAACTAATGACATTGGCATGATACTATCAGACCAATATCCGGGTCTTAATTCTAGAGAATTCAAAAAATTTTTGGATGAAAAAAATATTCCAATCATTTTTACTGCAGTAAACTCGCCTTTTTCAAATGGATTAAATGAAAGATTAAATCAAACGCTAGTCAATAAAATTAGATGCAAAATCAACGAAAATGACTTAAAAGTGGCTTGGACAACTATAGCCCGTAATTGTGTAAAAAACTATAATGAAACGGAGCACACTGTCACTGGTTATGCGCCTCAGTACCTACTTAACGGCACAGATGTTACGATTTTGCCAAATGAGTTAAAACTTAAGAAGACTGACATCGATTTGATTCAAGACAGAAAAAAAGCTCTGGAAAATACTATAAAGTCACATAATTACAACAAGATGATTTACGATAAAACCAGGAGACATATTAACTTCAAAGTTGGTGATACTGTTTTTGTGGAGAATGGAAACAAACTTAACAGGAAGAAGCTCGACGAATTGAGAATCGGACCCTACAAAATAATAGAAAAATTATCAAACTCAATTTACAAGATAAATACTGGTCGAAAAAAATTAGAATCAAATTTTTTCCACATCTCGAAATTAATTCCAGCACCTGCATTGATGAACCATGAAGAGGATATCGAAGATGAATGAAAATTTTTGCAATAATTTTCTTTCCCGCGGGGGGGGGGGAGATGTAAAGGAAATATATTCCCTTTAAATTTGAATCCTATAATGTCAATTAGAATGCAATCATCGATTGTCATTTGTTTTGTTATTCTATTATTTGATTGTTAGAAAAAACCATTCAAAGTGATATTAATAAACATAAATGTCGTTTCTTAGTTAAAAAAAACTTTGCAACACAAGTGTTTTATTTAGAAATTAATAAAAAGGAATTAAACCTATCAACATATTATAAATCTTTGAGGTGATTTTTCACAAAAATGGCGCGATAATATTAGTTATATTATTAATTAGCCAAATATTATTAAATACTATTATTATTATATATGTATAATATGGAACTCGTGGGACTGCACCACCCTCCCCGAGATCTTGAATAAACGATTTTAAAAAAAAAAATATATATATTCAACTACACGTCGCCACTGATCACACTGCTTATCGTCGTAATGGGATCACGAGATACGCGCGCTATTTCGTATGTTACCATGCAGCTGGGATGAGACGCAGTATTTATCACACGTTAAGATACAGATAATTAAAATAACTCACATCCGCACTCCACATTTTCTCTCGTATAAAAATATTCAGCTTGTGGAGTATTTTGGCCTCAAATTCAAAATTTCGTGCAGTCGTTCCTTTTAATAGGAAGGTAAATGATCTAAAGAAGAAATAAAAAAATAAAACCGTCAAATGTGGAGTTTTTGCTTTATAAAATTTAAATATCACATGCCTACTGTCAGACATGTTGTTCATTCTTAGAAGTTCCATAGGTTTTAGGAATATTTCAACATTGACAATTTTGGGTACATCTTTAGTTTGTAGTCAAGTCGAATATTACTCCTCGATCTGGTCCCCATATTTTAAAATACATTCAGATTCAATCGAAAAAATTCAACATAAATTCCTAAGACACATTCATTTTAAACTCGGTATTCCCATTGAAAACAAAACATAGAATTAGATTTATTAAGACTCTCAAATCGAAGAATTATATCTGCACTAAAATGTATGTTCAAAATTGTAAATGGTAGTATGAAGCTGATTTAATTAACCTCATTGAATTTATTTAATTTTATTAAAAATCCTGTTTAGATGCAACAATACCAGGACTGAGTATTCGAAACAATCTCTTGTACCTAGGTTGCATGAAGTTAATAAAAGATACGCAGATGTGGCGGATCTATTTAACTGCATGGAAGGTAAGTACAAGAGGACTATGCTATAAAATCTTTTCAATCAAAATTTATTTTAACTAGTCTACCTTATTTGTATTATAAAATTTTGAATATCTGATGTCATTTCGTAATCATTGTTTATGGTATATTTATACCGTTGATATTAAATAAATAATACTTTTTTTCTTTATGAGTAGTGCAGCCATGAAATATAAGCTAAGTCGTGCATTCCATACATAAACAAATACAGTCATATAAGAATCTAAATCCGTTAAAAAAATCCAACAGAATGAAATTCTGAAATTTTACAACCTAGTACGTGTGCAAAAAAACTCAGAATCAGGTTTTTTCCGTGCGGGATCACATTATTTCACGTGATATTTATTAACAAGCCGCAAAGCCCCTAAAATAAGTCATGGAAACATTTTATTTCGCCAACAAAAGAAGGTCGGCACAAAGTCAAGCAGCAAAAAGTGACTTTGTTCGCGGAATTATGACCGCTACTTAAATTGACATCATGATCCAGAATCCCAAATCTGACCCTCGCCGGGTTCGCCCAGAGTTGGGTATAGAGTCGCTGAGAGCTCCGCTGTAATGTCTCTTTTTGGTTCATGTGCTATTCATGAGAAAGAGGGAGAGGTCAAAATGGAACTATCAGCGGTACGTCTAGTGATGAGTACCCGGAAATTTTTCCCGGACCTAATACAAATTCCCCTTTTTTCGGGAATTTATTTTTTATTAAGAAAGTCATTCTGAATGATATTTTCTATTCTTGACCTAATACAAATTCACCAACTTTCCGTGAATATTTTTTTTATTAAAAAAGGCATTCTAAATGAGGTTTTCTCATAGACATTGAAATTAATACACTAGCCAGACAATCTGCTATCCATTGGAAAGAAGGAGAGGTAATAAAACTGAACTATTACCGGTAAGTCTAGTGATGTGCACTCGGGAATATTCCCGATATACAAATTCCCCAAAGTTGAAAATTTGTTTACATATATACTTATTTTTATGTTGTCAAGAAAGTTATTCTAAATTATGTTTTCTAAAAAAAGTTATTCAAATTAATAGAATATCCAAACAATGTGCCGTTCATGAGAAAGAGGGAAAGATTAATGTTAAGCGGTACGTTTAGTGATGTGTACCCGGGAATATTCCCGACCTAATACGAATTCCAAAATTTTTCAAAAATTTATTTTTTAATACGAAAGTCATTCTAAATAGGTTTTTCTCATAACCATTCAAATTAATAAACTATCCCAAAAAGTGTTTCTTTTATTTCTTTCTTTTCTTTCCTTGTACTCACGGGCATATGAATATATCTGGACCTGCCCTAAGTGATAAAAACGTATTATTTCCCCCTCCCCATGGAGCCGGCTGGAGCTCCTCCTTGGAACCGGCTCGCTCCATGGGGAGGGGATAGAGCCTCGCTTGAATCTAAAATGTGTGACGTCATCATTCTAGCCGTGACCAGCGCGAAGCTAACATCCATACATTTATAATAATAATAATAATAATAATTTTATTTTAGTAATTTGTACATTTAAGTTTACAAATTTCTAATTGATAATAATATTTCATATTCACTATATTTTTTCAAGTTTTATGTAGCTCCTACAATACATCTTGAACTTTGCAATTGGTGTGGACTTTAAAGTTTCTGGTAGTGTGTTATACAACTTCATTCCCTTGTACAGTAGACTGTTCTGCGTATTCGCTTTGTCCTTTTTTTGTAGCCTAATTTCCTTGCACGTCCTTGTATTATATCTGTGAATGTCTTTATTGTATAAAATTTTATTTGAGAAGTATTTTGGTAACGTGTTGTTCAATATTTTGTGAATAAATACCATCGTGTTCAAGGTCAGCATCTGTTTCACGGTCAACCAATTTAGTTCCTTTAACATTTTAATAATTTTTGAAAATCTGTTTCGTCGAAGAATTATTCTCATTGCCCTGTTTTGGAGAATTTGTAACTTATTTTGTTCTCTTTCGTTACATAGGAAAAGTATACTTGAGCAGTAGTTGAAGTGTGGAGCAATAATTGAATTGTATATGGTGATTGCTGTTTTTCTAGAAATTTTTGGCCGAATTCTTCCAAAAAAAGATATCTTTTTGCCAATTTTCTTTTGGGTGTATTTAGCATGTCTATTGAAGTTTAGTTTCGAATCTAATATAACTCCTAAGTATTTCATTTCAGTAACATTTTCAATAATTTCACCATCAATTTTAATTTTGCTTTCACTGGATGTCTTCTTGTATCCAATCACCATACATTTTGTTTTTTTTTGTATTTAATTTAAGCTTATTTATTTTTAGCCATCTTGATACATCATTTAGTTCATTATTTAAAATGTGTATTAGTTCTTCATAGTTATCTCCAATTAGGTATATTAGTGTATCATCGGCAAATAGTCGTACTTTGCATTTTGAAAATATTTTCACCATGTCATTAATATAGAGTATGAACAATAGAGGTCCAAGGACCGATCCCTGTGGTACTCCTAACTTATTTTCCATTGGTTTTGAAAATTGATTATTTATTTTTGTTACCTGCTTTCTGTCTCTCAAATACTCTTGTATTAATTTAATGGCTACAGATGAGAAACCAATTTCTTTAAGCTTTCTTATTAGTATGTCTCGATCTATAGTTTCGAATGCCCTTTGAAAATCCAAAAATATTGCTAAGATAAATTTATTATTATTCATTCCTTCCTTCCATTCTTCGACAATTACGTTTAATGCTGTTTCACATGAGTTATTAGATCTGAACCCTGATTGCTCTTGGTATAAAATATCGTGTTTATCTAGATATTGCAAAATTTGTTCTTTTATTATAACTTCAAGAATCTGCTCATATTTTGGTAAGGTGTTGATTGGTCGAAATTCTTCACATTTTCTGGTATTTTTAACCTTTGGAACCGGTATAATAGTAGATAGTTTCCATGACTGTGGAAATTTTCCTATTTTCCATTAACATTTATTATTATTTCCATTTAACGAAATAACACACCAAAACGGTAGCTTGTGCTATACAATATACCTACATATCAATGTGCACATAGCGAATGTGGGCGGTTCTTCAGTGTGCTCGTCGCTGGTTACATGGGTAAGTAAATTATGAAACATTTGTAAAAGTGTTTTAACTAAATACGGCAACAAAATTTTGTTATGTGTATTGGGGCGAATCTTTTTGGGGCGAAGATTTGGCCTTAGCAAATATGTTATTAACGTGGCAAGCAATTCGCGCTCCCATGTAAAAAGGTCTATTCATTCAAAGCAGATTTTGCTTTTAAGAACTAAATGGTGATATTGTAATGCGAGATGCCTATATACTGTCAGATTGATTTTTTAACGAATCACAGTCATCTTCCTCTCTTCGCCCCGTATAGTTTGGTTTTACCCCCTCGTCTGTATCTTCTGGTCTATTGAATTCTGATGTCTATGCTTGTACTACATAATTATGGTGTTTTATATTTTATTTTGCTTTATTTCTATTATTTTACTAGCATCTCTAACTAGTAACCACTAAACCACGCTTAACGCATGTTGGGATAATTTTTTAATTGGAGTGTTTTAGTCTATCTATACATATTCCAATGGCAATTTTATTAATTTAATAATTGTTAACACTCTGTTAAAAGTGTTCAATCAGCCAGCGGACGAAAATCCACATTTCGCCGAAAGTTATTCTTACGATCGTGCAGGGCGGTTACAATGAGAAAGATTAATTATTCTCCGTACCAGCTTTTAAAAATTATAACTCAATATCGGTTTTATTTCATTCCAAATTTGCTTTAATTTATACCTACATCCAAAAATGCTGAAAGGCGTGATGATAATTATTTTTTGATTATAAGTATTTATCATTTTTAAATAATGTGTGAGGTAAATAAGGATGTTAAAAAATCTGAAATATATTAGTTTGTAAGGGCGCAAATAAGTACACAAACGGACCAATTTTCGTCAAAAAGCACATGTACGTATATATTTTTTAATGATTTTATTTAAACTAAAATTAAAATTCTAAAACATGCGATACCCAGAAAACGTATTAATTTATTTTACTTCATGATTGTATGAATTGAAATGAGTTTGGTACAATACAAAATCTTTTTTAAAAATTTAACAAATCTGCCAACGACCTATGGTATATATAACCTTATTATACTAAAAATAAACATTTTTTCTTAAAATTTAAAACATGCGAATGCTAGATAAAAGAACAATCTTTCGAAAGCCATTTATAATTTTTTGTGGAAAAGAGTCAATACGTCTAAAATCTGATTTAAAAATGACATATTTCTGGTTTTCTCTGGTAATACCCTCTTAATGTTTCAAAAAACATTTTTTATAGTAATATCTTACAAGAGTCTCAGCTGCTCCCCTCTGGAGCCAGTGAGCTGGAGATATGGCATCCCCAATTGGGGTATGTTGTGAGGCTGAAGGTAGTGGGGAGGGGAAGGAGATGGGGAAGAGGAAGGTGGGGTAGAACTGGCTATCCAGATCTGGTCACCATACACGGCTAACGCCATTTCAAGCAACGTTTCAATTCTTAATTATTGTCTTACACCAGGGCGATACTGAGAGTATCTTCCACTCTGGAACGTGCCGCTAATATACTATACATTATTTTTAATTAATAAATTGTAAAATAACACAAATTATTCAAACAAAATGTATTTGCTCAAGTAGGGATTCGATCCCGCGACCTTCGGTTTGCGAATCAAAAGCCTTACCACTAGACCAAGCCGGCCGTCTTAAATAAATAAATGAAACGACAAAAGCGATGTTTTTCGAAAATTCGAAAAGATCATCCTCAAATTATTTTGATTCATTTTTAAATAGAAATTTCGGTGCAAGATACATCTTCAATGATTAGTTTGCGGATTTCACCATTTAGTTGAAAATTATTTTAGTTGAATATTCCCAAAAAATAAATTCCCTAGATTTACCCATCACATTTGTAAATAAAGCGAAATATTGTTAGTGCCACAATCTCCAAATAATAATAACCAATATAAAATAACACGAAATTTCATCGGTATTACATTCCCAAAAAATAAATTCTCAGGTTTGTTCCGTCACATTTGTAAATAACATGAAATTTATTTTTGCAAGAGACGTCTTCAATAGTTAGTCTGAGGATTTCAACATTCCCGCAATATTCCCCGTTTAGGGAATATTCACAAAAAAATAATTTATAGGGTTTTTTTTTCCATCACGCCTCTATTTCATATTATGTATTCTGCACAGAACACTATTATGATTCGTCTTCTTTACAAATATTTATGAGAAAAATTAATGCCTTCCATAAATCCTTGCCGCTGTAACAATTCGGCAATAATTTTAGGATTTCGGATTTTCCTGGTTAAGGATACTCGAAATCCTAAAACTTCGAGTTCATATTGTAATAAAATATGAAATATGGAGTGCCTTATTCTTTGAGGCTTTCATTATGAAGCACATCCCACTGTTCCAAATTAAATCATTATTACTACTTAATTAGTAGTCGTTAGTCTGGAACTTCGTTATTGCAAAATTCATCGCGTGGCTTCATATTACAAGTACAGTATATTATCAAGGAAACCGTACACAAATAACGTTATAAAAGATAAAAACTTTTCAAAAGAAAATAATGTTGATTATAAGAGAAATATAATTTTTTTAAAAGAATTAGAAAATTTGCTATGGAATATTAATAAGATGTACAAATTAATGTATCATCTCTGATGTGATTTGAAATTTTGATGGCCAAAAGTATAATCGTGATTTATTTTTGGGGAATAACCCCCTTGTTTCATAACGCTGATGGATTTCATTCGTTTTGTGCTCCGATTGTCGTACGGGATCGGAGGAATCCAGATTTTTGGAATTCTGCACAATAAGAGTGCCTAACTATACGGTAGACTGGTGTCAAGTACCGCTTTATCGTCAGTCCGTTAGTCCGTTGCTTACCACCATCGTATCGTGATATTTCGCTCTACGCCGAAGTGTTATTTATCCTATCGTTACATAAAGTGTAAATCATATCGTATGCTTTATGTGAACTTCTTGCGTAAATCGACTCGTGACTCAAACTTTATCGTAGTTCTAATAATCTGTAGCAGTGGCAACGCTATCCGTCACATCACTTGTGCAAGTTGCACGTCACTACTACGCAACCACGTGACCTCGGATGCCTACGGGTTCCTGAGGCGCAATTAACGGCTGAAGATTCAGTTTCTTTCTGGGAGCGAGCGGTGCGGACTTGCCAACACTAAACGAGCGGCTTGTGAAGCTGGTCACGGAATTCTCACACGAGGAACACAATGGAAACATTCAACGATCCTACGTAATGTAGTACTAATTTTAACTTATTATTACCATGGTTTATCCATCAATTTAGCTATTGTAGTTTTCCTAATTTGTCTTTAAAAATAGGATGGCGCCCGTTATAACTTTTAACTGCTTTGATTCATTTTAAAATATAACATACGTGACATTAACTTATTTTTACAATAACCTTCTCTCTTCGAGGAAAGGCACAACCCTGTAGATTTAACTCTTAATAATTTAACAATATATGTTAAAATATCTAATAATATCTATGATTGTGATGTAAATTAATAAATCTTGTTTTCCAAGTTTAGAATTTTATTATGTCTCATGCTCTGGATTCTATTACCTACTTTATATACATGTAACTGGAATACAAGCATGCCTTTTTCTTGCACACGTTACAAATCGAATAGAACAATCTTAACTTATGGACACATCTGTGACTGTCACCAAACGGAAACCAAGCCAGAAGACACAACAGCAGTGAGTACCTCTTAATTGTGAATTACGGTTACTTAATTGTGTCAGGCATAATTTCACATCGAAATCCATAAGCGTCTTAGCAAAGAGTAGCCGCAAGGTTATTTCTAAACCCCCGTGCATATGCATGGTTCACCCCTTCTTTCTCCCTCAAAAACGCGTCGAGCATTCCTAGGTATGGGGATGGGGGCAATTGAGATCTACAAAAAACCCATTTAATATTGACGAAGACGCGACGGTAGTTCTTGATATCCGGTGCTTGATGGGAACACCAAAATAAAACGCTGAAAACCGTACGCTTTTAAATTATTATCACACTCTAATTACAAAGTTGCTACCCCCGTCACTGTTGATATTACATTAATAAGAAGATATTATGTGCCAAAAATTGAATTAATTATTATTTTGAAAGTCTGAAGAATTAACGACCCTTTAGGACTAGAGAATTTTTATAAAATGACTTTTACAAAGCCTCGAAAAATTTCTATGGTGCTCTGAAGAGGACCGATTGTTTCCGAAACTGGGATTAAAATGATGATTTAATATTTTATTTGGAATGATCAATGGTTTCCCTGTTAACCGATAAATACAGAAATATTTCCTCGATTTCTCATCAGCGAATTGAAATGTTTTCACCGTTTATTCGGTTATCACGTAAAGCAATAAAGCATGAATTGGTGCTCGCGAAGTGATTACACAACATTTATTTCAAATGTGTTTGACTTTTCTCATTCTAGCAATGTATCTATCTATTAGTTCGGTATCGCGTGTAAAAGTCCAGCTCGGAAAAACCAAAAAATAAAATTAAAAAAATAAAGCAAATTACGTGAAGTTACGTTAGTATTTTTTGTTTTTGTTTTTCTGAGGCTGATTCCTAGTATTATACATTAAATGAACATCATTTAAATCCAAAAGTTTTTGGTTGTTTTATTTAAGCAACTATTATACTAATGAACATAAAAACAAAATAACAATAAAGAAAAAAAACACAAATCATTATATAGAATAAAACAACAAACAACAACAAAATTATTGTAGGTTTTAAGCCTACTAAAGGCAAACGTTAATTTTGACTGCCATTAAGAAATTTAAAATATCTTTGATTTCTGAAAATTATTCGTAAAATTTTTTTTAAGGACATTGCTAATTTTTCTAAATGTATATTTTTCTCTTTATTTTTACACGTAAACATATTTGTACATTTTTTTATCTGCTATTCAAGGCAAGAAAAAGTTCGGCGGCAGAAGAAGTCGAGGATGCCCGAGGAAGATATGGCACGATAAAGTGAATCAGATACTTCAGTCGGGCCATGTCAAGAGCCAGATAACATAATAATATGTATAAGACGATGTATGAGTATGAATGAGGCAAGAGGTGTGTGCCAAGACCGAGTTGTTTGGCGGTCCTCTCTGCCTACCCCTGCGGAGAAACGGCGTGATGGTTAGTTAGTTGAAGCTTATCCAAGAGAAACAGAATGCAGGCGAATTCTCTAGTTGTTGTTATTTATAGTCTCGTAAATTACTGTCTATATCTGTTTTCTCATAAAAAAATAAATAAAAATAAAGTTTATTTTTTTTTAAATATGGTATCTGCCTACCAGTGTTTTTTTAACATGATTCAAAAATCTTTTGTCCCAAGTCGCAAAACTCTCATTTTCTGCGTAAGCCCCATTTTCGATATGTAACGTTTTTTGTAATCAACTATGGAATTCTAACTAACCACCCATCACGCCGTTTCTCCGCAGTAGGCAGAGAAGATGGACCGGATGACAACTCGTTCTTGGCTCAAACTTCTCGCTTCGCTCACATTTATACATATCGTCTCATGCATACCCTTCTATTTTTCTCACTCTTGACACGATACCACTTAAATATTTGGTTTACTTGATAGTACCACGTCTTCTACGTACTTGACATACTTTACCCAGAAATTCCTGATATTATTTGGAGTAAAAATGTAATTAATTCAGAAATTTGGTCTCCGGTTACTTATTCAATGTCTTTTTTATCCATTTTTTTTCTTCAAAAACAAATAAACTAAAATCTTCCCCGTCAACAGTCAACTATTTCCATCAACCCCTCATCCCGTCTCTAACTGACTAACTGATCTGTTATTAGTAAAAAAAAAACATCGAAAATGTCACCAGAGATCAAAATTTCATTTACATTTTTTACTCCAGATAATGTCTGGATTCACTAGTCAAAGTAAATTAACTACATCCCTAACATCCTGGAAAGTGTATTCAATCGTCTATATATAGGTACGTAGGTAAAAAGTACATGAAAACAGAGAAGATCGAAGAAATTCGGTCTCTTTTATAAAATTCACTTGAACATACATCAGTTCGTATAAATTTATTTCACAGTTTGTTGTCACATGATTTAAAAAACTGGCCGTTACCAAAAACATTATCTGACTTAAACCAAGATTTAAAATTGATTAAGTTTTAAAAACACCAAATGAATTTTTATTTGCTTCATGTTACTTAGTTATATTTTTTAAATGTGAAGTTTCATAAATCGTTGCTTTTAAATGGGGTTGTAAGACTAACTACTTTAAATTAATTCAATTCAAATAAAGTGTTTTCTAGGTCAAAAGAACCACAAAAAAACTCGTTAAATTTCAGTGGTAAATTTATTCAGATTCAAAATGAAAGCAGTTAAAAAATGGTTTTCAAAATACACGTTTCGTTTATATTTTCGTCGTAAAAAGGTCAGTAAAACGGCGCAAGTTGTAGCGCCATAAATTCCAATGCTCTTTTGTTTGTTTTCAACCCCAGAAGGGGATGAACTCCGATGATTTTACGAATTTACATTTCGAGAGATAAAATTATATTAGAGGGTGAGATTCGAAGGGTGTTTTGGGTTTAATTAGTAAAATAATCACCACTTGAAATAAGCCAATTTTTGCTACAATAATTGTTCGGCTTTTGTGGAGTCATGTGTCATCATCATCAGGGTGGCAATTCCTGGGGAGAGTGAGAGTTGGCCCCCTCCACAAATCGTGCCCTTGGGACAACAAAGTTCTATCAACTGTCAGTTTGACATCAATTGTCAGTGATAAACTCTGAAGACATTATCAAACTGTCAAGTCAACGGTCAGTTTAACATCAATTGTATCAACTATCAGTCATAATCTCTGAAGGCATTATCAAACTGTCAAGTCAACTGTCAGTTTAACATCACTTGTATCAATTGTCAGTCATCAATTCAGAAGGCATTATCAAAATGTCATGTCGACTGTAACTATCAGACATCAATTCTGAAGGGATTATCAAACTGTCAAGTCAACTGCCAGTTTAACATCATTTGTATCAACTGTCAGTCATCAACTCTGGAGGCATTATCAAACTCTCTGTTTAACATCAATTGTATCAATTATCAGTCATCAACTCGAAGGCATTATTAAACTGTCAGTTTAACATCAATTGTATCAACTGTCTGTCATCAAACTGTCAAGTCATCTGTTAGTCTCACATCAATTGAATCATCTGTCAGTTTGATAATGCCTTTAGAGAACGAAACACCTGTCACGCGTAATAATAATTACATATTAGAACATGTTTATTATAAACTGTTTTTTAGATTAAATAATAATATTATTGAATATACAAGGTGGCGCAAAATTAATAACCATATCGGAAGATGTTATGATTTTTGCAAAAGGCGTCGTGCGTCAATCATATTTGACATTTCTGAACTAGACAGCTGCAGAATACAAACAGACAAGCAATGGAGCGCTATACTCAGCAAGAGCGTGGAATAATTGTGTCGATTTAAGCTTTAACGCTTTTAGCGATTTTGTGTCGAAAGTCATCATGAGCGACGAGGCGCATTTCCACTTAAACGGTTACGCCAATAAGCAAAATATTCATTTCTGGGGCACTGAAAATCCGCGTGCAATGTACGAAAACTCATTACGTCCACTCAAAGCCACTGTGTCGTGTGGCGTTAACGCGGGAGGAGTGATTGGGCCGTATTTTTTGAGGACGCCATTGGCGTTACGGTCACTGTTACTGGCGAAAGGGCCATAATAAACGACTTCTTACTTCCGAAATTGGATGAGCAGGGCTTGGTAAACATGTGGTTTCAACAAGACGGTGCAACCACGCACACAGCACGAACAACAATGGATATTGTGAAGGAAGCATTTCCTGGTCGCGTAATCTCTCGGTATGGCCAGCAAGATCGCCCGATTTAACCATCCCAGACTTCTTTCTTTGGGGCTATTTGAAGTCGCGGGTTTATTCCAACAAGCCTCAGACAATTGCAGCCCATAAGGAGAATATTCGACAGGAATGCGAACAGTTATCACTGGAAATCTTGCGGGAAAGTCATAGAAAATGCGATAAAACGGGCACAAATGTGCATCAACACTGGCGATAGCCACTTGACGTATATCATCTTTTTCACTTAACAGAAAATTTTTTAAAAAGTCCAAATAAAGATTTCTATTACACAAAATATTTTTTTTTCATTTAGTAAAAAAGTTATTCCAAAACAAAATTGGATGATTAATTTTGCGCCACCCTGTATAATAACAACAAAAAAAACAATAATATTTTCTTTTTTAAACCCTATCTAAAATATATCCAAATTCTATACAAGCTCACAGATAACACTGGTCTGGAAAAAAAATTAACAACATTATATTCGGTGCTCTAAACACGGAATCTAACATGCAAATGAATTGAAAAGAAATTGTTTCTCCCTTCGTGTCCTTTCCCATTCTTCCCGTTCATCTTCCGCCTCACCTTCCTCTGCCTAGTCCCCTTCCCCTCTCGCGTTCCCACCCCGCCTTCCCTCTCCCAACTCCCCTCGCGCGCTTCCCCATCTTGCGAACCCCCATCGCGAGTTATCGTCCCCCTCCCGAGTTCCCTTCCTCCCTCCCGGGTTCCCCTGCCCCCTCCC
Source organism: Limnephilus rhombicus (assembly GCA_929108145.2). Taxonomy (NCBI): domain Eukaryota; kingdom Metazoa; phylum Arthropoda; class Insecta; order Trichoptera; family Limnephilidae; genus Limnephilus; species Limnephilus rhombicus. The sequence continues at coordinate 42,558,527 of OV815278.1, forward strand.
GCGTTCCATTTATTCAGTATTCACCTATTGCATTTTTTTATACAAATGTCATTATTCCAGAGCTCACCGCTTCTTTTATTCAAACCTTGTACTGACAATAAAAAACAAAAAAAAAAAGAATTATCCAATTTGGTGCAGTCGTTCGGAAGTTATGGGCGTACATACATTTCGACGATTCATTTTTATTTATATAGAAGATAGAAGATAGATAGATAGATTGATTGGTAGATAGATAGATAGTTATAAGATAGAAGAGAAGAAGAAGATAGATTGATTTAGGTACTGGCTCAACTTTCCTATAATTTTGACAATGATTCTGGTACAAAATCAAAGCATTATTTTTATTCCCTGTTCATTCGAATGGATTTCTATTGTGAGCACAGAAAATAAATGATAATCGCAAAATGTTAAAATTTCAATAATTTTGTAAAATACCTACCTAAGAGATCGAGCACTTTTGTTATTGTTGTTATTTTTCTCCACAGCGAGAAATATTTTCCTCAAGGCCTATGTCTTCTTTGGGAATGCTATGTGGGGGATCTTTTTGAGTAAACATAGGTCTTGAAGAGACCAAAGTTAATGTATTAAATGACTATGTATCTACTACAAGCTCAAAATAATTAAGTGAGATATGTATCTTCTTCAATGTCAGAAAAAGTGCCCAGTTTTAAAGTGGAATGCTTTTTAAGTCGTACCTAAAAGCTTTGAGGTTCTATTTTCCTCGTAGTTTGTTTTTATATTTAAGAATTATATTATTTATTTAGCTTTCTTTGAAGTAAAAAGCTTCGTGAATGTTTTTACGGTCTGAACAGGAGATTTACTAGAGTCCTCCCACGTTCATTTATTTACCCTTCAATGTGTATTTTTTATAAGGCAGAAATCTTTATTGCTTTCTTTCACTAACGAGTTGAAAAGAAAACATCACGACTTATTATATTATTTTTCCTTGATTTCCCATAACACCACGTTTAGAGAAAAATTCCAAGGATCTTTAGTAGATAGGTGCATCTGGTACATGCATATTGTACAAAATAATTTATTATTTTTTTTATAAATGTTTTATGGCAGTATTACAATAAATCAAACATAGGGTACCGCCGCGGCCGCTTCAGGAACCACTTATTGGATAACCAACACCCTTTCTATAGATCACCTTAAGTGGTTCGCTACGTTTACTGACTTAGCCGGGGTGATAAGGTTCATGGGGCGAGGTTTTTCTAGGTCTTGGTGGCAAATTCGTTTGCCCACCTATGCGAGGCAGGCCGGATCGGCAGAGACTGGTTGAGAGAGACCTAACCTAGATCTCTTCAGCGGCACTCCCTTAAGGCTCTGCAACCGGACCCGAAAAGAAGAAGATGGAGAGATACGAAATTACGAATGTTAGAGGAGAGCGCTAACATTTACAGCTACAAAATCGATGCGAAAATTGCGAAAATGTTTGATAAAACACGACTCGTTTAAAATAAAGCAATAATCTTGCGGGCTTTATCTTAAACAGCATTTAAAGAAACACTGTGAATTTTTTCATACATATAACTTCTAAAATAACTGAAACAAACGTGTTAATAATAATTTTTGGAGCATACTTTGAGATTTTTTTCTATCGAGGGAATTTTATATAATTTTTGTTTCGGCGCGGGCAAAGTCTAGATATTATCTTCAAGAATAACATATATTTTTTTAAGTGCTTTAAAATTGACCGTGTTTAAGGGAAATATGTAATATATCGGTATAAATCTGAGTTGCGGGCCCTTAACCCATCGCCTTGCACCTCAGTGAGAGGGATGGATTCATACGCCCGATACTCCAGGAAATATTCACCCCCTGATTCTCAACCGCCCCTCATACCTTTTTCTTTATCAGACCTTCCTCTCGTTTTTATTTTTTTTTCTTTGTTTTAAAAGTTTTTAGAGAAAAATGTGCCCTTACTGGGGTACCCCGTTCTGTTTTTGTTTTTTTTTTTAATTGTTACATAAAAAATATGAGTTACATAAACGAGATATAATTTTACGAAATATATTAAAGGTAGTTTTTGGTCATGTCTTCCTTATCAGAAAAGAAGAGGTCTTGTGCCTGATAAGGGAGCCACGTTTCTTACAATTGTAAATTATAATATGTTTTGTAAAAAATATTTATTATAAGCAATAATTATCAGCCTGAAACACTCATCCACATTGAAAAATATTCCGAGAAAAAATACATGACGCCAACGGGACTTGAACCCGTGCCCTTCTGATTGCCGGTCAGCTGCTCTCCCAATTGAGCTATGGCGGCTTATCTTATACCCGCCAAATGATTCAATATATACTAGTGTTTCATTCAACAATTACTGCTTATTATATTTTTCCAACTGAAAAATGTGGAAACATTTGGCGGGTATGAGATAAGCCGCCATAGCTCAATTGGGAGAACAGCTGACCGGCAATCAGAAGAGCACGGGTTCAAGTCCCGTTGGCGTCATGTATTTTTTCTCGGAAGATTTTTCAATGTGGATGAGTGTTTCAGGCTGATAATTATTGCTTATAATAATTGTTACCCTTTATGCTATGCATAAAAATCTTGTCTTTAACGTTAGTTTAACAATTAAAAATAATAATTATAAAATATTTACTTTTACTGTAAGTTTTTTTTTTGATAAATTGTTTAATTTTATTTATTTGTTCTTATTGGTTGATGATACAGCGTAATTCAGAAGGAGGGTTATTATAACTTTTTTATGGATTGGAAAATATAATGATTTTGCATTTGAATTGTTTTAAAATTCGGTGTAATAAATTGGTTTCCATTTCTCATTAGTTTGTAAAATTTTTGATATTCTTTGTAACAATGGATCCTTATAAAAATAAAAATCATCTACGGATTTTATCTCAGAACTGCAGATCGATTCGACGAACCAAGCATTTCATAAAAGATTTATGTGAAACTAATGACATTATCCTGCTCCAGGAAACATGGGTTCTACCAACTGAAACAAATATATTTTCAAAAATTCACCCCCAATTTTCAGGATATGGAACTTCAGCGGTCAATCTAAATGATGGCCCTCTAATTGGACGACCTTATGGTGGAGTTGCTATCCTATGGCGGGATTCACTTTCTGTCGACATAGTGGAATGCTCTGAACCAAGACTTGCGGCAATACAATTGACTGTCAACAGTGGCAAAATATTAATTTTCTCACTTTATATGGCGACAAATAAACCGGAGAATCTTGAGGAATTCACGAACTGCATGAGTAAGGTAAACGCAATAATCAATGAAAGGAACTCGTCGAATGCGATTATTCTAGGTGATTTCAATGCAGATCCTAAAAGCCTTTTTGGCCGAGAACTAGAAAAATTTTGCAATGAGTTTAGCTATGTTTGCGCAGATACTAAGTTAATGAATTGCGATACATTTACATACGTAAGTGATGCCCATAGTACCACAAGTTGGTTGGATCATTGTGTCGTCACAAAAGCACTGGAAAATGCTATTACCAGCGTAGATGTTCAATATGACGCAGTATGGTCTGATCACTTGCCAATGATTATAAATCTCAACCTTCAATTTTTGCCAGCCTTTGTGGAATCATGTAATGACAACATATTTGATTCTTCTAGATGGAATCCGAAATCTAATGTTGAAATAATGAAATACGCTGAAAATATCAACAACAAACTTCTAAAGATAATTCAAGATTTCTCCCAATTAGAACCTGACAAAAAATCTGCAAATTCAAACGAAAGCCAAATAAATTCCCTGTATAAAAATATTGTGGAAGCACTGCGAAGTGCTGCCTCCACCACATTTAATAACAAGAATAGAAAAAATAGAAACATTCCGGGATGGAATGACATGGTTGCAGCCAAATACGCAGAATCAAGAAGCGCCTTTCTCTCATGGCTTCAAGCCGGAAAACCACTCTCAGGGCCGGTTGCCGAAGACAGGAAGAAATACCGAACGATCTTCAAAGTAGCTCTGAAAAAATGTCAACAGTCAGAAATTCAGCAACGAATGGATGGTATCGCCGCATCACTAATAAATAAAGATTTCCATAAATTTTGGCAAAAAACCTCCTCAGAGTTGAAAACAAATATGAAAACTCCTCTCTGTGTCAATGGAGTAAGAGGCAAGGAAAATATCGCCAATGAGTTTCGTAACTTGCTCTCTAAGGCGGGTGAAGAAGCAGCAGAAAAATCTCAGAATATAAATTTTAATTTGAAAACCGTAGGTAATACTACCGCTCTCAGCATTACTTCGCATATGGTAGAAAGAGCTGTCAGAGAAATGGCAACAGGAAAAGCCACAGGACATGACTCAATAGCCCTTGAGCACATTAAGTATGCTGGACCAGCGATTTATATTATCCTAGCAAAACTATTTTCAAATATTGTACGTTACAATATTTGAAACAATATTTGAAACAATGAAAAATTTTTACAGGCACATCCCGAATGAAATGACGAAAACGGTAATTATTCCCATAATTAAATCAACAAATCTTGATCCATCCGTGATCAATAACTACCGACCAATTTCACTCTCAACCACAGTGGCAAGATTATTTAAAAAAAAATTTATCTGCTGTCGTAATAGATCAGCTAAAAACAGAGGATAACCAGTTCGGATTCAAACCTGCACTGTCAACATCTTTGGCAATATATTCTCTAAAAGAAACCATCAGTTATTATAAACTAAGAAAAACGCCAATCTATACCTGCTTTCTAGACTTAAGCAAAGCATTTGACCGTGTATGTCATAATAAACTGTGGGAAAAACTAAGGAAAAGAGCAGTTTCAGAAGATGTAATAGCTATTCTTTCAATTTGGCACACGCAACAAGAAAATATTGTGAAATGGTCTGGGGAATTTTCCAATCCATTCTTTTTGAAAAGTGGCGTAAGGCAAGGAGGAAGCATGTCTCCGGTTCTGTTCAATCTATACACCGACGAGCTTATTCAAAGACTTAATGCTACGAAAATAGGCTGCCATTTAAATGGAGTGTGTGTAAATAACATTAATTACGCAGATGACATGGTTCTTCTTGCACCGTCACTAAGCGCATTAGAGAAATTACTAAAAATTTGTGAAGACTTCGCAAAAAACCATAACCTTTTGTATAATACCACCAAGTCAATAGTTATGGTTTTTAAACCGAAAAACGAAATCGTCCAAACACCCTCAGTATGGCTAGATGAAAGGAAAATGAATGTTAATCACAGCGTTAAATACCTAGGACATATCATCACAGACGACCTTAAGGATATCGAGGACATGGAAAGGCAGAGAAGAGCAATATCAGTTAGAGCGGGTATGCTGTCAAGACGTTTTTACTCCTGCAGCCCCAAAGTAAAAAGAATACTGTTCAATGCTTTCTGTACCTCGCTGTACACATCAGAACTGTGGGTTGACTACACTGTAACCCAATGGCATAAGTTAAAGGTTGCTTACAATAACGCCTATCGCCAACTTTTCCGCCTACCGAGATACTGCAGTGCTACGGAAATGTTCCTGGAGGGACGAGTACATACTTTCCGTGCACTTCTCCGCCACCGCATGGGAAGTTTATGGCGCAGACTGCGCTATTCGAAGAATGCGATCATCACCGCCATGACTGCCTGGATGGAATCTCCCCTGATGACCCTCTGGAGACGGGAGACGATGAAATACCCTCCGTAAACGGCTATTTAAAAATCATTTTAGTGTTTGATATTTACATCATTTTTTCTTTTCAGTTTCATTTTTAATGCTTATTCGTTTATTTAATTTAATTTATGTGTTGTTATTTACTTTTTTACCTTAACTTATCATTTATCTCTTTTTGTTATTTTAAAATATGGAATGTATTGCATTGCACTCCCCTGCATACATTCTGGAATAAACTTATATTATTATTATTATTATTATTATTTTGTTATTTTTTCTTTACACATTTTTATAATGGAAGCTTCCTTGAATATGTCATCGACGTTTGGTACCGGAAACAATTTAAAAAGTGATTCTGTTGAGAAGGTAGTTTTTTTGTAATATTACTTTAATGATGATTCTTTGTGAAACTTTTACTGAGTTTAGATTGTTTTTGTAAGATCCTCTCCAACCTATAATTTCCTAGGAAAGTAAAGAATGAACAAGGGCATTTGCTTTGCTTTGCTTTCTCTAAATCGACCCTCCGCAACGATGACGTAAGCCCTGAGGGAATTTTTTTCTTAGAGCCTCCTGTGTAGAACTAATGTAAAAAAAAATCTTAGAGTTACGTTGATCATGTATAAAAGTTTTCGTGTTTTTGCCACGTGTTCGATTGTATTCGAGTTTTATGAAAATTCAATGCAAAATAATTATTTGTTCAAACTCGATTTATATTAGAATCCTTAAAATTGGATGCTTCGCTTTGCTCTCTGTACAGGATAAGATAAAGCCGCTGATTTTCGCATCAATCACACCTTTCCTATGCAAATGAATGTATATTTTAATAAATATGTATGTATTCCCTTGTAAACCAAATTCAAACAGCCCCTCTCGTGTATTTCAACCCCTTTGGTAATGAATAGAAATGCTATGTGAAAATATCCATTGTCTTATACAAAGAGCTCTCCTAATAATGCAAAGATAGCTTTAACTTTTCGCATTGTATTCGATGCTTACCGAACGAACCAAAAATAATAATAATTCGGTGGAAAAAATCTGGGATTTTTGTTTTAGTGAATCTAAAAAATATTTCAATTCATTGAAAACTCGCTTGATTCTTTTATGTTAATACACAGGGCTGGGCAAAATACATGCTTTGCTGTAATTAAAATATATATTTTTTTAAATTTTTATATTTTAAATAATATGTTTTATATGGCACAATGATAATTTTTCATTTTAGGTTTTTTTACTACTCTATATGTATTTTGAAGCCACAATTTGAAATACAAATAGTAAGTAATTGAAAAAAAAATACAAAATACGTATTTGTATTTCAAATACAAGTAATTCAAATACTGCCCAGCCCTGTAAATACAGCACAAGACTTTTATTTCCCAACCTTCCTCTGCCCTTCCACTACCTTCATTCTCACAACATACCCCCAATTGGAGATGCCATAGACTAATTGGCCCCAGAAGGTTGGAAGCAGTTTAGCAGGATAGTACGTAGGCATTGTAATAATATTTTTTAAATATAATCAAAGGAAATGAAAAAAAATACTATGTGAAATTAACTGAAGCATTTAAGACGAAGGAAATTTAATCAACATCGGCATAAAAACCTTGACAATCTATAAACCTAAACTTTCTTAATGAATCACTCTATTGGTGAAAACCGCATGAAAATCCGTTTAGTAGTTTTTGAGGTTTACGCGAACAGACAGACAGACAGACGCGGCGGAGTACTTTAATTTATAATATGTAGAGAATTCTTTATGCAGAAATAATCTCTTTATACTTGTGGCGACATATCATTATCTTTTCGCTATCGAAAGAACGCACGAGAAACTGACAAGCTACTCACCTATGTACCTACCTACCAATGCCGTCGCTACAATGAACTTCGGCCGCCTGCCGCCGATAAATAATAATTTTGCCACCGCCTAGAAAGGTCTAGAGTTTATAAGCCGCCTGAATATTCAGCACCGGGTATGTTCGAGTACCTTCTAGTGTACACATTGCCGGCGAATGGAACATTACTCCACCGGTCGCGCTGGTATATAAAACTACTCAACTCGGCACTTGCTCAGTCAGTCCCAGACCATTAGTCGGTCAACAAATCAACATGTAACAGATCTCCGCACAAGTGCTCCTGCATGGAATGCAGTGTTGAGCTACCTCCTTCTTTAGCCAACGTTTTGGTCAGCGTTGCAGTGTCTGCTGACAATGGACACTTCAATGCTGTCCGAAACGTTGGCTAAAGAAGGAGGTAGCGCAACACGGCATATCACCCCAAAAACATAAAAGAGTAAATATAATATATAAATAAATAAATAAATAAATAATAATAATAAATTAGTCAGCCATCCCCGAAAAATCTAAATTTGAATTGAGTATGCAGTTATATGTAAAAGAGTACGCTCCACCTGGTACAATACTCAAATTACTCATAAAGAAAGCAAAAATCAATTTTAATGCAGAAAAACTGGTTGTGAAACAAACAAAATGTTGTTTTTTTTTGGGTCACCAGTAATTTATTCCAAAATTTCGTTCTAACAGGACATCATACGTCAATGTACAGGACAGGTGTTATTTTGTAGCATATATAATATGGAAACCACGGACATACGAGTATGTAAATAATATTCGATTTATTTATTTATTTACGCCTATTTAGGCATTTAGATAATATATATAATAATATTTACAAAATTATACTCGTAAATACTGCAGCAAACGACTGTTTAAAACACTTGCCCAAAAATAAATACAAATTAAAAATATTATTGAATTTGATTCACACAGTATGTAGGTACAAATATAAAAAAATTCAAATAAGTTTTTTTCTTTCAGCGTACAAAATACTTTTAATGTATTAAGTAGTCAATTTAAATAGCTTTATCAAAATATTCCCCTAATTGACGAAAAAAACTTCAATAAGGTATGTTTATATATTAAAATTGACGTACTAAATATATCAACAACATCATGAGTATTTGTTTCCTAGTTGTTGAATCCGTCGCATAGGAGTGTAATATTGGGATGTTGATGTGGAATTGCTACAATAATATGGTAGGTACTGTCTTGTGAGTGACCTGCCTAGAGTATGAAAAGAGTTTTCATATAATTAAACAGGGGTATCAAACATTGAATTCATGATTTTATACAAACAGGTTTTTTTTTAATTTTTTTTTTTTTTTATACATTTTACAAATATAAATCAAAAAGTCCCGATAAACTACTTTTTAAAGATCTTATTATAGTGATTTAATAATTACATTTTTACAACTAAAGATATAAAATTAAAATTAATTTTTTTACAGAAATATACTTAGATACATTTTTACAATTATAGATATAAAATAAAATTAATTTTTTTACAGAAATATATACATAGATAAAAGAAAAATTATGAAAACATGAATAGCAATTTTAAAGTCTTTAGAATAAATAATATATTATTGTAAGCTAATACAAATTAATTCTTTCCGTAAGCCAAGTCTTCAGTAAGTTCACCAATTGTTTGTTTTGGGCACACTTTTTAATTTCAGCTGGAAGCATATTTAAACAACTGGGAATCATGTAATTTAACGTTCTTTGTCCATATTTATTTGTATGTTTAGGTACAATTAGTCCTTCATTAAAGTTAAGACGAGTATTATTGTTGTGTTCCAGCCTGTTTATATATAAAGGGTTATTTATATGGTGAAATATAATTTTGTACCACATAATTGCTCTCACTGAAAGAATTTTGAGACTTTGATAAAAGTATGGAATATTATGCCTTTCTTTGTATAAATTTTTTTCATCTAATAATTTAACCAATGAAAAGTTTAATCGGAAATAAGTATACGATCAGATAATTTTATTAAATTTAATGAACAAATAATGTTATCGTAATTGAGGCATTCACTAGGAATGCCCATTTTAAAATTTACATATCTTAAAAAAAAAATTGGATTCTTTCAATCGCATGTGAATGAATCTCATAATTTGGGGACCAAACCATGGAATTGTATTCTATATGACTCCCTACGAGTGACATATATAATATTTTTACAGTATTGACATTATTGAAATCACTAGATACCCTTAAAATAAATTCCAACATTTCCAAAGCTTTATTGGTTATTATTTCTATATGCTTGATAAAGTTGAGTTTCGTGTCAAACCAAATATGGTGAGTTTTCGAATATTCCCTGCCTGATTATCTCATTAATCAACTGGAGGATCGAAATACCGTATACAGTTTTATCCTTGATGCATTTCAATGAAAATGTTTTATGCTTTTATTACTCTGCGGTACATCCTCTCTACACCCCCCTCGGGGACACTTAGTTATATTTTGTGTAAAAAGGTGTACAATATTTTCCCTAAACCGACTGCACCAACTGACCATTACTCATCTCACCGCCTTCCATCCAATAAGTCACTAAACCCGTCCTTCTGTGCAGGTGTACTACCCCGTGGTGTTCAGCCTGTACAACCCCCACGTGGTGTACACGCTACAGGGCCGCGAGGTGCCCCCGGAGACAGATCAGCTCCTCATCTCCCGGGACACCGGCTTCTGGAGAGACTTCGGATACGGGATGACATGCCAGTATCGGTGAGTGACGTATTTATTCATTTGTTTCCGTGTTTTTGATTTTATTTTGTGTCTGTTGGAATACACGGGTTTTTCTTTTATTTTTTCGTGATTTACTGCTTTAGGTTGTGTATAGGTCAACGAAAATGCTTTTATAAATTCGTACAATTTAAATGCTGAATCTTTAAAAATACGATTTGATAATATAAAATTGAAATTGGAATGGAAATTAGTCGCTTTAAAAAAGTATTCAAAATTAAAACATTTGCTTTCTAAATATGTGTGAATGTATTAGCTCTTTGGGCCTATCTCATCTTTGGGGATGCTGTGTAGAGGGTCTTTTTAGAAAGGAATCAGAGTAAATTATGGACAGGAAAAACGTATGAGGGGTGTGGGGTATGATTGTGGGGGTCAGTGTGTCCAGGAGTGACAGACAAATGAATCTCCCACTGTTCTGCGGTGGCGATGTTCCGAGAGAGTCCTGCTGGAGAGGTTAAAAGGTCTCTTTCAACCATTATCTCTCGCTGCCACGTAGTTAGTGGGCAAACGCATTCATCGCCAAGAACCGGACAAACCTCACCCCTTGAACTCGGGCACCCCTGCCAAGTCATCAAAAGTAGCGAACCACTTGGAGTGACCTATAGCAGAGGTTTTGGATATCTAACTAATGGTTTCCGGGACGATTGTAATAAAGTTATGCTTTACTCCCGAATTTTAAATATGCACTTCGAACACAGTGTATTTTTGATTTAAACTCTTTTACGTTGAATTACCTTAGTTTCACCATTTATTTATTTATTTATTTATTTAATACAAACGGCATAAGTATGCCATAAACATTAATTACATGTCACAAATTCATATTCAAAATATTAGTAATGGTAAAACAGTGTATGTATAACAGTTAATTGTGACGATACATTGGGAAGTGACACCAGAGATACATTTACATGCAAAAATCTATAATAGAAATAAAATTAATAGTGACTAAAAAAATATGATAGCATAGCCGTCTTGTACCTCTGTTCCGTGCAGTAAAATAGATCTATCACATCTGCATATCTATTAGTAACTTCATGCAACCTAGGTAAAAGTGAGTGTTTCGTATACTCAGTCCGATTATTTTTACATTTAAAAAGGATTTTAGAACGAGTGGTTCTCGCGGGAATATGAAATTCAATGAGCTTAGTTAGATCAGGACTGTCTATTCTACCATTTACAATTTTGAACATTAATATTAAGTCTGATATAATTCTTCGATCTGACAGTCTTAGTAAATTTAATTATTTCATCAAATAATTATAATTTATGTTTTCAATGAGAATACCGAGGTTAAAATTAATATGTCTTAAGAATTTGTGTTGAATTTTTTCGATTGAATCTGAATGTATTTTAAAATGGGGGGACCAGATCGAGGAGTTATATTCGACTTTACTACGTACTAAGGATGTATACAAAATTTTTAAAGTTGAAATATTCTTGAAACCTCTGGAATTTCTAAGAACGAAGCCAAAGTAAGAATAAATAAAAGTTTCATTAAAGTACATAATAATAACTCATTTCTTGTTGAAATTCCAAAGAAATATGCTTTCAAAGGCAAATTTCATTCCAATTCAGGAATTTTTTTATTAAAAATGGTAGATTGGCAAATAATATTATAAATTTTTTCGCTGCTTGTTAACATTTGTTAAAACACAAAACCAATGTGAAAGAGAGATATTAATGCTATAGCGAGCAACCTTCGTCAAAATAAAGCCTCTTATAAGATAAAACCCTTCCATTCATGCATGTGGTTTAAAATTCTGGTGTTTTAGTTACTACTATGAAATAAGGATGAAATAATAATTTAGTCACTACTATGACTACGGATGAAATCTTCAGGATCTCTTTGCCAAATATATCCTAGCATACACAGAATTCAAACACAGAACTGCTTTTGAAAATGTCCTGCTGCTGCAGGGTACTGCTCGAGATACTAGAACCAATGGGCATAATCTCTCACTTATCGCTTTTGCTAGAACAACCTTTGGGCAAAGAAATTTTAGATGCTTTGCAACAAAGCTACACAGTTCTTTCACTGGCCATTAGATAAAACACTACTTACCTTAAATATAAATCAGACAACAAGTCGTGGATAAGCAGCGAATATGGATCTGACATCAAAGATTTTGTTTATAAACTGTTCACCTATTAAAGCACCTGTTCTCAACACAGGATATATATATACATCGTTAAAAATCGCCACATTAATACCTTCCTTGTATCAAATACACCATCAATTTTCCAGTGCCGTCATTGTTGATTTATCATTCATATTAATCCCCCCATTTATTGGTGTCAACAAACCTTCATCCCCAACTACTTCCGTCCCAACTGTAACAAATAGCTCCTAGATACTTGCACAATACCCACCATGCAGCAATATGACGAAGGATCAACCCTTATTTTATAATAGTGGTACCAATACTACCACTGACACCAACATTCTAACCTCTCCCTGTATCTGAGAATCATCTCTTGTAACAGCAAGAGAGATTACAACTAAACTCTCAACGGCAGTACCACTATTATTATAATAGTTCTACCACTGTATTTCTGCCCTGTAAGTGTACGAATGATGTAATTCAACGGCACACGTTTAATCTCACTGTAACCTGATAAATTATTCGGTAAGTCCTGACACTTTAATCTTGTTTAAATTTATGTTTGTACGATGATCTCCAGTGGTCAAGTTACCAAGCAAGCAACAGCTTATTTACGTAAATTAAATACACTCAGTTCACTCCGAGATCTCTGGATAAATTCTACAATACAATGTTATATTATTACATCACATATTAACTGTAGAATTTTGAATGCCTTAAATTTTGGTATAACCTTTTGTTTATTAGACTTTAAAATAGGAAAAGATCTAGGTGTATTATTTGTTCTAACTTTTGGGTGGGATTTTTAGCCAGCTTACTGGCCAGAAAATGTCACTGGCACGGGCGTCAATGGCTTCTTTATCACTCCACAGGACGCTTTCTTCATGAAAAGCTCAAAAATAACCATTTTTACATTAGCTTTTAAAGGGATCGAAATGAAAATCTAGTCTACTTCAACGGAAGCAATCTTCCGAACAGGACCTCCATCGATATGCTTGGCGTAACTCTAAGTGACCAGCTCAGGTACGGGGGCTCCGTCGAAACCAGAGTTAAGTTAGCCTCTCAGAAACTGGGCGTACTGTACAGGGCCCGCAGATACTTTAATAGTACACAACTGCTAACCCTGTACAAATCGCAAGTGCGCCCCACGGTTGAATTTGGCAGCCACCTCTGGTCTGGAGCTCCAAAATACCTAAAAAAAACCCTTGACTCTGTGCAGAAACGGGCGGTCCGTTTGATAGATTCTCCCATCTTAACAGACAGACTGCAATCTTTAGAGCACAGGCGTCAGGTGGGAATGCTGTCCTTGTTCAAAAGTTTCCTCCCTCCTACAACATGGGTCTCTTCAAGACCCGTGTTCACTCCTTCCTTTCCTCAAAAAAACCCTCCACACAGCATCTCCAAAGATGACATAGGCCCTGAGGGAAGTTATTTTCCTCGGGGCCTCCTGTGTGGAGTTAATGTAAAAAAAAAATACAGGAGGCTTTGAGGAAAAAATCTTATTTCATCTTTGTGGTTGCTGTGTGAAGATTTTTTTAAAGGAAAGAAAGTAGAGGAAGATCTGGAAAGAAAAATACATAAAGCTTTGGTAGGAATCTGGGGATCAGTATATCCAGAAGTGACGGACTTATGAATCCATCCCTTCTGCTACGGTGAAGGCTACGGATCTACAGCGTCCTGCTTGAGAGGTTGAAAGGTCTCCCTCAACAGCCTCTCTAAAACCAAGATGCCATACAGTAGGTAGACAGACCTGAACAACCCTTACCCCATGAACCCGAGCACCCTTGCTAAGTCACCAAAAGAAGCAAACAACTGGAGTGACCTATTATGTTGATTATTATCCAATAAATGGTTCCCAGGGAGGGCGGCGGTAACCATCCCCGCCTCCCAAATTGAAACCTAATACAATATATAAATTAATTTTCAAATAAAGAAAAGTTAGAATAGTTCACGGAAAATATAATAAGCAGTAATTGTTGAATTAAACACTAGTATATATTGAATCATTTGGCGGGTATAAGATAAGCCGCCATAGCTAATTGGGAGAGCAGCTGACCGGCAATCAGAAGGGCACGGGTTCAAGTCCCGTTGGCGTCATGTATCTTTTCTCGGAAGATTTTTCAAAGTGGATGAGTGTTTCAGGCTGATAATTATTGCTTAAAATAATTAGTTCACGAAGATTATAATACAACGCATTATAACATTTAAAAAAAAAAACTTTTAAAGGAAAACGGTAAACATCCAAGAATGAAAAAAAATGCGTAGAAAATCTAAACGATGTTAAAAAATAACGAAGATACTTTGGGACGTCTTTTAAATAATATTTTTAAAATTGATATTTTTTCATGAATATCATTATCAGGAGAGACAAGATTTTGTTTTGTTCTGAATTTTTTAAAGATGGAGCTAAAGTACATAGGAGCACTAGAAAATAATAAACCTCTCAATAATAATGACGAAACCTACAGAATTAACCTACATAATCTTCTTCTTCCGTTCCAGCCTTTCTCTTTAGTTGAATCTGCCTGAATCAGAAAATAAAATTATTAATAGTTATTAACACGTTCAACGACAATAAAGAAATTTTAATCATTGATGAAGTTAATACCAACAACTCCCAATGAAAATCCGGAACAGACGCAGAAAATAAAAGGGTAACGGTCGCAACTGGGACACGAATCCCAGATCCTCTCTAGTCTTGTGGTACTGGCTGGTTCAAGATTCCGAGACTGATGATTACCCAGTCCCGGTAATACTAGAAGACCTGGGTTAGTGTCCCGGTTGCGACCGTTATCTGTTTATTTTCTGTTGCCTTTTCTGTTGTAGAGAACGATACTCAACAGCCGAATAATTGGGTTTTATACGCGGGCAACTCGACGGTTAGTTAGTTAGACGGAAGTTAACGGAATTCATTCGTTTCCCGGCTACCTGACGTGCGGGCTGTTTGCTTGAGTATCGTTCTTTATAAATCTTCCAATTTAATACTTTTCGTGTTTCTAAACTTAAATAAATCGTAACTTCAGTATAAAAAATATTTCTTTCAATCACGGTATATTTGGTAACCCAAAGAAGTCAGATTAAGAAGTGTAGTGAAGTAAGTATATCACCACGCGGATCGCTGAACAGAGCCAGCGGACGCCATTATACAAAATCCTACCCACACAACAAATCACTTACCAAACTGTTTTATAATTTCATTAGGAGTAGTTGACATTATCTTCGTAAAATTACAATGAGGTTTAAGCTTCAACAATGCCCAATACAATAGAAAATAATTTCTGTTTTCGAAATATCATCACTACGAATTTTGCATAAGATTTTTTTAATGAATAAAAAACTTTGATAGCAGAATCAAAATTTTCACAGAAATTCAAATATTTTGGCATGGGTATCGTGATTATCACACATGTCCATTTGGGCTACACAGTACGTCACGCACATTGCGGAATTGCAAACCCTAGACAAGCAATGAACAGATAATATTCATTAGAAATACCTTCTATATATTCGTCGCAAGAAAGCAATACTGCTGTAAGAGCCACTTTTTGTGAAAATACGTTTTATATATCATTTTGCAGCTTTTTTTTCTGTGTCGATCTATCTGGGTCCCGTGACTCTACAACGATAAATAAGAACTGTACGACGTAGGAAAAACTAGCCATTTTGTCAATAATACGTTTTTTAATTGCTGTACACACCTCAAAATTCTGCATTTTTTAACGTTTGGCGATTACGACAATATTAAATTTTAAAAGAACCAACAAAATCACTTACACGGAAATATTATAAGTTCGGTTGGTTGTTACAGCATTTTCAAAGATTGCATTTAAGAGGGCATTACCATAGAAAACCAGAAATATGTCATTTTCAAATCAGATTTTAGACGTATTGACCCTTTTCCACAAAAAATTATAAATGGGTTTCGAAAAATTGTTCTTTTATCTAGCATTCGCATGTAATAAATTTTGAGATTTTTTTAAATTTTTTAGTATAATAAGGTTATTCCATAGGTCGTTGGCAGATTTGTTAAATTTTCAAAAAAGATTTTGTATTACACCACACCCATTTTAAATAATATAATCATGCAGTAAAATAAATCAATACATTAACTAGCAAACGCATGTTTTAGAATTTTAATTTTAGTTTCAATAAAATCATAAAAAAATATGTACGCACATGTGTTTCTTGACGAAAATTGGTCCATTTGTGTATTTATTTGCGCACTTACAAACTAATATATTTCAGATTTTTTTAACATTCTTATTAAATTTAGACATTATTGAAAAATGATAAATACTTATAATCACAAAATACTTACAAAAAGTACATTATTTTAATAGTTTTATCATCACGCCTTTCAGCATTTTTGGATGAAGGTATAAATTAAATCTAATTTGGATTGAAATAAATTCGATATTGAGTTATAATTTTAAAAAACTGGTACGGAGAATAATCAATCTTTCTCATTGTAACCGCCCTGCACCATCGGAAGAACAACTTTCGACGAAATGTGGATTTTCTTCCGCTGGCTGGTTAAACGCTCTTAAGTGTTCGCCGCTGTTACTACATTTATTTGTTTGCTTTCGAATAACACTTGTACTTTTTAGAATAAGTTAGTGTGTTTACTACAATTATACAGGTCGTGCGTTATCGTTATTTGTACGTTACGGCGTTGCTGCATCTTTATGTTTATTATGTTACAGCGAGTTCAGTCACTGTCCGTACGCCAATCGGAGTGTTTGTGTTCGTTGTTTGAGTGAAGCTGTTAGAAGTGGGTTGCAATTCTTATCAAGTAAGTGCATTTATAAATAATATATTTGGCTGGATTTAATTTAGCCATGGCCATGGAAATGATATTGCCTAAAAATAACTATTATAATTATATATTTTTATTGAGTAAAGGTTACGAATACGGCTGCACGATTAATAAACATAACTAAAAGCAACTCTTGGTTTACTTAGTTACTTAACTAATTGTTCTTACTTGTTAGTAGTTCGGCTTCGATCAAAATAGGCACACATTATTTAAAGAACCCGAGCTAAGAACTTAATAACCTATTTTTTTGCATACTTTTCTCCCCCTACATAAATTGTCGTTTCTCTTTACCTTTACCGTTTATTGTTTTACGTAAGCTTACAATTTTTTTTTGTTTTATTTCAAACGACATCAGCCTATTGTCTAATGTGGATTTTGAATAACATACTGGCAAAATTAATACGTTTTTAATCTCAAAGGTAATTATTATTTACAATTTAAAAGGTACTTCAGTCGTTATATCGAAAACAATATTGACCAGATTTTTTTCTTCATTTTAGATGGCGAAGAAGATATTAAACTGGTTAAATCAACTAAAAAACAAAATTGATTCTGACCTACGTGAACAAATAACGTTTGAAAAGAAGACAAAAATTGAGATTTTGAGTGATATATTGATTTCTTCTTTGTTTTATCTCATTATAATTGTGTAATCATAATAACTGTATTTGTGTTCCTAACGAAAGATTATAAAAATTCCTATGTTTTGTTTTATCTCATTATAATTGTGTAATCATAATGACTGTATTTGTGTTCTTGACGAAAGATTAGAAAAATTCTTATTTTTTGTTTTATCTCATTATAATAATTACGTATTTGTCTTCTTTGGATAATAATTTGCATTGTTAACATTTTAAAAGGTTCAAATAAAGATTGTCAATTGCATTTACATCGTTTTCATTTCAAGTTTTTTGCTGTATGTTGTAAACCGAACGAATTTACCCAAAAAATAGCTATACACATTTACAGCTATTCGAAATTTTAATATTGATATACATTGGCTCTTACATCAATTTGTGCAGCTGAAAATAAAGTTGATTTTTCAATATTCATACATTAGCAGCGGTGTTTACAGCTTTTTTGGCGTACATAAAAAAAAGTCAACTGCTGTAAGAGCCAAAAACATTGTCCTCCTTCACTTATAAAAGATTTAAATATTAGTATTTGATAAATCATATTTATTCAGCTTAGCATTTCAAAAATGGCATTTCTGTAACCACTGGTTTAAAAGTTACGAATTTTTTTCTAAAATCTGAAAAGTTTTTTGCCTCTGGTGAACAATTTGGTTTTTGGCTCTTACAGCAGTATTGCTTTCTTGTGACGTTATGTAGATTTAGATGGAAACCGTTATCGCCAATGACATTATATCTTCTAGTTCTAGCCCATTTGGCACGCGCTCTACCTTTCTTACATTTGTGACATTGATTATGACTTGACATCGCACTCGCCATCCCATTTGAATTTTATTTACTTATTTATATTACACGGGCTTTTAGAAACGTATGATATACATAATAATTTTCTAGAACGGTAATCATGAAGTATACAGAACCCTTGCGGAAGAATAATATTACAATAACATTATTATAGCCTTCTTATGACTGTATTTCGTGAATTTTTTAAACCTTTACTTTTTAATCTAGGTACAAGCGAGTATATAATTGACTCAATCTTAATATTTTTGTTGTAATCAAAAAGAATTTTAGATCTAATATAAAGATGATGAAATACTGACAATAAATTGTGTATTTAGACATTTAAGCTATAATTCGCCAGACTTTTGCATAAAGAGACAAACCAACATCGCATTTCTTGTTATTCTATGCTTACGAATGGTTCCATGCCAACTCAGAATCAAGTCAACCCAACATCTTTTTTAAAAGTCATTAAAAGCTCCGTTTTTTTTTAAATAGCCCATAACCTAATTTAACGTAACCTATTTAACCTTTTTTTCATACTTTTAATGACTTTTCAAAGAACGCGTTGAGTTGATTTCGTTTTGAGTTGTCCGTTCACCCTTACGAATTACGAGGAAGAATGTTCAAGAAGCAGTTGGAAGCGCTCCTCTAAATCTATAAAATAATGTTTTAAAGCGCGTATTTAATGCGGTTTTACTGGGATCCAACCCTCGGTGACAAGGGAGCCATTGAAAGCATGACTGTGCTATTTATTACCGAAACCTTGTCACTTAAAAAAAAAAACATTTAAGTCATACACATAAAAAAAAATATTTTTGTAAAAAGCAGAATTATAGGACCACTGTTCCGTTTAAATATTTGCTACATAAAGTTCCAGTTACACGACCCCGGCGGGATTTCCGGTGTCTACGTGTTACAAGATATTGTTACAAACCCAGTTCCGTTTCCGCGGGGGTTACTTCCGCTATTGATAAGGGTCTAAAGTCTAAAGCTTGGAAACACCAAATCATGCTTCTACGAATTCACGCGTGTGATTTATGTATTGAATTCTTCCGCCCATCGAAAGAGGACGGCCATACTTTATACTTTTAACTGGTTTCTACGTGATAAGATTGCTAAATTATCTCTATAACTTTTTGGTAAATCAAAATTTATCGCTTTTTTCTGAGCTTATCGGTTAAAAAGCACTATTTTCATTATCGATGTTCAATTTATCAGTTTTGAAATAAATTTTTCGATACATAATGGTAGTTTAATGCTAATCGTGATCAGCTCAGGTATGGGGGCTCCATCGAAGCCAAAATAAAGTTAGCCTCCCAAAAACTGGGCGTACTGTACAGGGCCCACAGATACTTTAATAGTACACAACTGCTAACCCTGTATAAATCACAAGTGCGCCCCACGGTTGAATTTGGCAGCCACCTCTGGTCTGGAGCTCCAAAATACCTAGAAAATACCCTCGACTCTGTGCAGAAACGGGTGGTCCGTTTAAAGATTCTCCCATCTTAACAGACGGATTGCAATCTTTAGAGCACATGCGTCTGGTGGGAATGCTTTCCTTGTTCTACCGATATTACATTGGATTAGCATCATTGATCCCTTCGGCACCGGTGCATAGTCGGGAAACACGCCAAACGCGTGCCCTACATTTGTACACGGTTGATATTTGTCACATGAGAACGGGTCATGTTTTTTCGACTCGTTCTTGTGTTCAACAGCTCGGCTGTGGAATGATTTGCCGGTCTCTGTGTTTCCTCCTTCCTACAACATGGGTCTCTTCAAGATCAATGTTCATTCCTTCCTCTCCTCAAAAAGACCCTCTACACAGCGTCCCAGATGACATAGGCCCTGAGGGAAATTATTTTCCTCAGGGCCTCCTGAGTGGAGTTAATGTAAAAAAAAATACTAGTACTGACCACCCGTATTCGCTTCATTTACAACGCCATTTCTTAAAAACTTTATTGAGCATTTAATACCTCAGGCTCGACAATATTTTGTCAGAGGGTAAAAACAATTTCAATATTTTTCAATGAAATTCAAATAAATTGTTTATTTCTCATTGCGCATCTGATAACTAAAAATAGTTTTGAAAAGGTGACGAAATACGCTTAATATTTTTAAATAAATATGTAATTTTGCATGCAAAACCAAAAAAGTTTTAAAAATTTACAGCTCGCCTTACGTTTTTTCTAAAAAATTTTTTTAGAAAAAAGCTCCACACAGGAGGCCCTGAGGAAAATAATTTCCCTCAGAGCCTATGTCATCTTTGGGGACGCTATGTGAAGGGTTTTTTAAGGAAAGAAAGGAGAGGAGAGTTTTGGGAAGGAAAAGGGTTTAAGGGGTGGGCAGGAAACTGGGGTTCAGTGTGTCCCGGTCATCCGCCTCTAAGACCTAGACAAACCTCACCCCATGAACCCGGGCACGCCTGCTAAATCACCAAACGTAGTGAACCACTTGGGGTGACCTATAGCAGAGGTGTTGGTTATCCAATAAAGGTTCCCGGGGCGGCGGTACCCATTCCCGCCTCCCAAATTAATCCAAAATTACTGATAACGAAAAAAAAACACCACATATTTTAATAAGTAAATAAATTATAAACGTTATCATGAACTCACGTTTTTGTTATTTCTTGTAAAAATAATTAATGAAAAATTCCTAAAGTTTCATAATTTGTTTTTCAAATAACGACGGGAAACTTTGCACTCATAAAGGTGTACTTTGAATTATTTTGTGGTTAATTTTTAGATATTAATATGCAGCGTGGTGTTTGCTGTTTCTAACATCGATTATATAAGGTATAGTGAGGAAGACACGGCAATTTCTATGAGACCTTCGTGGTTTGTTTAAAAAAACCGAACAAACAGACAAGACTGATTAAAAAAATACTAAAAATGTTTGTGTGTTGTCTTAATTTTTATTAATAATGTGAATATATTTTAAAGTTCCATATCTAATAGTGCAAAAAACTTAGCTACCTTAAAATAGAAGCAATAAAACCTGTACAACTTTCATGACGTTGCATCGAAGTTCAAAGTTCGATTTATGTTTATATTATTTTATATTTACGATTTGGGAAGTCGATATGGGAAACCGGATATGGGAAACCTTTTATTGGATATCCAACACCCCTAAGTGGTTTGCTAGGTTTGGTGACTTAGCGGGGATGCCCGGGATCATGGGGTGAGGTTTGTCCAGGTCTTGGCAGCGGATGCGTTTGCCCACTTACTGCTTGACTGGCCGTACCGGGTGAAACTGGTTAAGGGAATCCTTTTCACCTCGCCTTGCACCGCAGTGGGGAGGAATGGATTCATTTTGATGGTTCATCACTCTTGAACAAACGGACTCCCAGATAATCCTAGACGGAAATTGGGCCTCCTGTGTGGAGCTAATGTAAAAAAAAAATATATATATATATATATATATATATATATATATATATATATATAAACATATATATATATATATTTATCATAGACATATGAATAAAACTAGACCTGCCCTAAGAGATAAAAGCGTATTATTTCCCCCTCCTCATACCGGTCCCATTGGAACCAGCTGGGATTGAGTATGGCTTCGCGTGAATCTAAAAAATGTGACGTCATCATTCTTCTACAAGCCAGCGTCGAGCGCTCATCGGTGCATTTTACGAAATAACACCGCAAAAAACATGGTTTGTGTTTTGAAAACGTGTAAATATACACTATCATTTGTGATAGATGTCGTGTAAGTAAATTATGAAACATTTGTAAAAGTGGCCTAACTAAATACGGCAACAAAATATTGGAGTCTGAAAATATGCGAACTTTATTTTGCCGGATTTGGACTTCGCAAATTTGTTCATTACGCGGCGAGCAATTCGCGCTCCCATCTAAAAAGGTCTATTCATTCAAAAGCATAGTTTACTTTTGAGAACTAAATGGTGATATTATAATGAGGGATGTCTATATTATACTTTCATATTGAGTTATTAACGAATCACATATCTCCAAAGTGATCTTCCCGCTCTGCGTCCCGCTGTAGTTGTTGTCTACCCCTCACCTTTATGTTCTGGTCTAGTAATATTCATATGTCTATGATATTTATGTAAATTACAAAAGCAAACCATTAACAAAACAATCATAAACAATAGGAGCCATAAAAGTGAGGTCATAATCAAAGCGGCCAATGAGCGCTAACCTAGCCTCATTTCCGTTTCATATCTCAACCAATAGTAGCCTTGGAAAGTAACATCATGGTTTGCTGCTTCGCAGATGCGGTAATGCATCATTTCCGTTTCATCCTAATTCCAAATCATAACGGGGCTAAAGAAGTTTCAAAAAATCTTTGCACATATGAAAGAACAAGTGTAAGGCCAAAGAGAAGTTTTCCTTGTAAAGAAACATTTGTCAATGAATTTCAAGGCGTACAAGAATTGTTTCAGTTACCATTGTAACCAACTTTTTTTTATAGGCATCCGAAATAGAAAATTGGTTTTAAAAGAATATACACTTAGTTTTCAGAAGTAATTCCAATAAAGTCTACAAGTGGAATCCGAGAAACAACTACCTCCGTACGACCTCCGTAGTCCAGTGGGTAAGACTCTTGACTCACAATCCGGAGGTCGCGGGTTCGAACCCGGCATGCGCAAATAAATTTTATTTGATTAATTTGTGTTATTTCACAATTAATTTATTTAAAATAATATATAGTATATTTGCGGCATGTTCCAGAGTGGAAGATACTATCAGTATCACCCTGGTGTAAGACCACCATTCAGAATTGAAACGTTGCTTGAAAATGGCTTTAGCCGTGTTTGGTGACCAGATCTGAATAGCCAGGTACTTCCCAACCTTCCTCTTCCCCACCTCCTTCCCCTCCCCACTACTTTCAGCCTCACAACATACCCCAATTGGGGATGCCATAGTCTCACTGGATCCAGACGGGAGCAGTTGAGATTCTTGTGCGGTATTCACTGTAAAAAAAAAAAAAAAAAACTGTGGACTGTGAACTTTAACTCCCATGTTCAATGATCGAGCAATGTTCATTTGAAGGAGCTACGGAATAGTTGAAGAAAGTAATTTCCGGGAGACCCTACAGGAGTAAATAGGTTTCATGTTTTCTCAATCAAAGAGATTGGAGAGATGAAAATGTCACAAGTAAATTGTTATTTAATTAGGAATGCTATTTTGGAGAGATGAAAATGTCACAAGTAAATTGTTAGTTAATTAGAAATGCTATATTGGAGAGATGAAAATGTCACAAGTAAATTGTTAGTTAATTAGAAATGCTGTATTGAAGAGATGAAAATGTTACAAGTTAATTGTTAGTTAATTAGAAATGCTGTATTGAAGAGATGAAAATGTTACAAGTAAATTGTTAGTTAATTAGAAATGCTATGTTAGAGAGATGAAAATGTCACAAGTGAATTGTTAGTTAATTAGAAATGCTATGCTTATGCGTTCAATGAAATGACTTGTAATTAAAGCTTAGAGTTTGTGTCCTAGCTACATCATTTTTTATAAGAAAATGTTATCGCTTATACTTATTTGGTCGTTTATTAAAAATATTCCATTATTTGAGATATTTTGACATTTTATTTCCTTTTCCAGACATATCATCAGATTTTTTTATATGAACACCGCACAAGAGTATCAACTGCTCCCAACTGCTTGGAGCCAGTCATTTTTGGGGTATGTTTTGCGGCTGAAAGAAGAATGTGGCTCTCCAGATCTGGTCGCCGAACACGGCTATAGCCATTTCAGACAACGTTTCAATTCTAATTAGTGGTCTTGAATGTCTTGATATGGCGATACTATGAATATCTTTTACTCTGGAAAGTAACGGAAGTATCTATTCCTTATATTGTTTTATAGATTAAATTTTGAAAGAACACAAATCTTTCAAATAAAATTTACTTGCGCACTCCGGGATTTGAACCCATGATCTCCAGATCAATAGCCTTACCTCTCGACCACGGAGGCCGTCAAATACAAAAATGATTGATGTTTTCCAAAAAGTTTCTTACCCACGCCCAAACCTTCTTAAAAAACGTGTTCTGCTAAAAAATTATGATATTTTTTATCTGTGAAAATTATGACATTTTTTTTAAATTACTTGTTCATTCTTGACACATCCGACAAATTAAACAGAACATTTTCACAACATTTTCCGATAATTTAGTTAATAATATGTTAATAGATACTATTTTTTCGATATCGTTTAATATTTGAGTAGCTTCTAACACAGCTTCGCAGAGCATCGAAAATGAAAAAAGACATAAAGCGTAATCATTTTTCTATACAAATACCTTTAAATCTGTCTTGGAAACCTTGTTTTATCACTAACAGAGGGTTGGGAGTGAACATATCTAGTCTATCAACCGTATATGAAACCGATCCCCTGGGGGTGTGAAGGCTGGGGTTGTTTTGAGACAGGGGGGGGAGGTTGCGTTGAGGAATGCCCAGAAGGTTTATTGGTCCAACAGCTGCCACAGATTACACATTCTGCCGTCTCGGCTTATTTCACCAAGTGGGGATTAAAGGGTTTCAGGAAATCGCCGCCCTTAGCATAAATTCTCCAGTTTATTACAAAACGTTTACCTATCAGATCTTTTTTCCCCTAAATCTTTTGACCACCAAGAAAAAAACGTTTTGGGTAAAATCACTTGTTGAAGATGGATTTGAGAAAAAAACCTTTATTGAAGGCTTCAGATATCTTTTTAAAAACTCTACAAATCTTTATTATATGGAGTGATTATATTTTTTGTTAAAAGTTTGTTATTTATTGGGTACGCAGGTACAGCAAAATGAAATCCTGTAGTTATACAAAATTGGACTGCCTAAGAAAAAGAAAAGAAGAAAACACATACTTAATACTAACTCTGTTTAATCTATCTCTTTATCTTTTATCTATCTATCTATCTATCTGTATAAATAAAAATTAATCTCCGAAATGTATGTACACGCATAACTTCCGAACGATTGCACCAAACTAATTCATTATTTTTTTCAAGTCAGGACAAGGTTTGTATAAAAATACTGGTGAGCTCATTATTAAATTTGTAATCGGTTGCACGCGAGCTGTTTGAAAACTGAATGTTCCGGAAAAAAAATCAAAATTGAGCAGCATCAGCATCATTTAGTTTTAAGTAGTGTCTTTTAACTGGAGCCATACTAAGAATGTCTTTATAATAAAATGAAACATAAACACATCATCACATGAATGTTGTTGTATTAACACAAGCATCATCACCGACTCAATCGTTCACAGGACGTATAAAATGCTTGGTTTTATTCTTCGTACAAGTAAAGTATTCAGTAACCCGCGTACATTTGCATTAGTCAGAAGTACACGGAATATGCCTCGCCAATTTGGAACCCGCAGTATAAAGTATACATAGATGGCATAGAACAAATTTATAAAATATCTGTATAAGGATGAAACTTTGTAATTTTCTTGTCATGTTCAATTGTCTTGTTTCTTTTCTCTTCTTTTCTTTTCCATTAAGTTGTAATCATCCATATCTGTATAACCTTGTTCCCTTTTTCTTTAATTGTTTTCCAATGCTGTTTTATTTTACTCAACCTGTATTTTATTTTTCTACTATATTGTATGTGAATCTTATATTTTAATATCCAAATTCTTATGTAAAATTTTAACTATTTCCTCCCACCCATGATTTGTATGTTCCTCCTGTCCCAAAATGAGTTCTGTAACTCATCGGGATTGCTCTAGCAAGAAATAAAAACAATAAAAAATAAAATAAAAAAAATAAAAAAAAAATAAATAAAAAAATATCTTACCTTCAAATTCAACAATAACTTTCAATGCACATTTCAAACTTAGCCAGTAATTAAACGAATTAACATTTACACACAGAATTTTAAATAATAACATCGACTGTACCGAACTTCTTTCCCTATTTTATTTTAACACACCAAAAGTTCAATGCGCATTCATATCTCTTCAAACATCACCACTTCTGACATCTAAAAACATACTCACATACACACACACACCTACCCAATGCGCACATCACCCGATAAATATACATACCATAAATAAGACACTAAAAACAAACATCATAGGTACCCACCATGAAATATTGCTTAACAAGCTGACCCGGCGAACTCGTACCTCCTCAGAATCATTAACAACTGTTGTTTTAATATTAGCTGAATTAAATTCAGTTTTTTTTTATTAATTTAAAAATTACACAACGAAGCAATTATCGATGCGCAACTGTCCGTGTTTGGTTTTTGTCAGTATCAGAGATGGCGTTGTGTACGGATTTATATTTTTGTGATTTTCTTACTTTTCCACTTACTTACTGGAATTTCGTTTCATTTTCTTTATACGTGTGAAGGATATTTATTATAATTACTGTATTTTTCCTTTGGAGGGTTGCCGACATACGTTCACCGTTTGTCTCATATTCGACTGTTGACACTTAGTGTATAAGAAAAAGGGGCAGCATTATATGTTTATGAACAAAATCAAAAAAAGAAACAGCACATTGACATTTTTGAATTTTTGCTATTCACTCACTATTATACCTACTTATCACAATATTTTTTTATTTTATTTTAATGATAATATAAGATAAGGTAAAATTACAAAATAAGTAAAAATACAAAATAAAGTGGTTTGTTTACAGTCCTCCTCACTAGGTATTCCTGTTCCGAGGCGGACTGTATATTGCTGAATGGGTGTTGATTTTTATTTCCTCATCTTCTAGTTTCTTGATTTTCACAAAGTAAAAATAAATAAAATAAAAGTATTTATATGATACGATTTTAGATTTTCACGGCCAAAAATATTTTTGTTATTAGTTTTTAGGGTATTATGCCGTGTTACGCTACCTCCTTCTTTAGCCAACGTGTCGGACAGCGTTGCAGTGTCCATCATCAGGGCAGATGTGCTATAGTTAGGGGTGATGTTTGTACTTATCTACGAGCTAGCGCTACAATATACTTCAACATGTTTTTTTGCGTTTAGCCTTGATGTAACCGTAAATTACCGGATACCAAGAACTATTGAGTTTAGCTCCGTCGTCTCTATTAATATTTATAGGATTTTTGTGAATTTCAATGGCCTCCGTAAGCAGGCGTGCTCTATGAGTTTTGGGTCTTCCCAGGACTTCAGGAACAAATCCAAAGTAATGGCCGGTTTCAATTAAATGCTCGGCGATTGCCGTTTTGTCAGAGTGGCCAAGTTTACACGCTCGAAAGTGTTCCGATATCCTTTTGGAGATCGTCCGCTCTGTTTACACTAATAACAAAAAAAAAAAGTATTTATGTTTGTTGTCTGCAGGTTGTATTGGGGTTACTTCATAATTTTCATGATTTCCTCATCTTCCTGTTTACTTAACCATAATTTGATGTCTTTTTCAAACATTTGTATCTGAGTCCTATAATTTCAATACCCGCTATAGGCGATTTTTTGACAAAATGATCTGAGTAAGAAATCTTGTTCACATTTTTGCGAGGAAAAGGACTAACCTAAAATTGAGTTTCAAAACCTCCCTTATCACCACCAAAAACCATGTTAAAAATGCGAGTGAGAAAAAAAATCTGCTATATCATTCAAGAAGTTACTACCAAAACCCGCTATATCGGAATTCAACCAATCACAATCAGCAGTTATTTTGTCAAGATGGCGGGTGTAGAAACACGTCCCTCAGGTCAGTTGACTTTCAAAAGCATCTATATTCCATATAAATCACGAAGTGAGTATCAAAATCCGCTATATCCATTTTAATTATCCAAATAACTTAAATATTTCTAGACGAACATTGAAAAATTTGCACTTTTCGAATGTATATTACTCTAAATCACTATATAAAAAGGAAAAAATGTATTTTGTTTATTTACGCCATAGATGTAACAGTTTTTTGCGGTTTTCTCCAAATCACTGAAAGTTGATATAGCGGATATAGAAATTGAACGACTCATCTCACAATCCAGTATCCAAAAGATGTGTTTAGTTGCGGAATGTTCAGTAGTTTTGTGGAATTTTGACCTTGTAGTGTAGGTATGTTGGTCAGCAAGGTATTCATATTTTGCTTTAAATTTGAGTAGTGCATTTTTTGAGAATAATTTAATAATGCTGAACACATTAAAGTTTTTAAAAATTTCTTTTGATGGAATTTTTATGGGTTATTTAAAGGATTATTTTTATTATTGCCTTTTGCGTTTTAGCTAGCTGCTTGATGTGAATGTTTGAGGCAGTTCCCCATCCTATAATATTGCTGCAGCTCTTTCAAAAGATGAGAATTCTTCCATACAAAATATATAAAAAAAGAATTTTATTTATAATTTTTCGGGGCGGAGACAAATCCAACAAATCAAAGATCATAAAAATCGGTCCAGCCGGTCAGTTAAAAATGGTATAACTAACCCGACTTTTTTTTTTTTTTTTTTTTTTTTTTTTTAATGCCGGCAACCCGGTCGTTTATTGTAATAATAATCATATACACACAAGTTAGTAGCCCGCCTCACTAGACTAAGTCTGTTCCGAGGCGGGTACATATATATATATATACATAAACTTAGACACATATACATTTACATATATATACATGCATATACACAATTATGTTCATACACACATACACGCATATGCGCACATACTTACACACAGGTATTCGCATACGTGTACATAATCAAACTCATAGATACATATTAAAACCTAAATACATATAATCAAATAAGAATTATTGGGAGTTGAAATACAGTTATCAAGGAATTGACAAATTTCCATAAAACCAAAAATTCATCAAGTACACATAGTAATGCTAGCGTCTAAATCTAGAACTATAAGATTTCAACAAAATAATATACATATGAGGTAATAATAATATAAACTTTCGCAAAACAAAAGCAGTATTAATAATAAAAGCATTCGTAATACAAAAGCAGTATTAATAATTAAGATAAAATTTCTATAAGTAACCAACACATATAAGTAAATAAAGAGTGAGGATTAAAGACTAAGATGAGATTACTAATAACTTGGTGATGCTTGCCCTTTTTTTGTGTAGTAACCATGTATTGAAATGTTTGTATAACCAGTTTAGGTTGTTTTTTGTGGTACAGTAGGTGGTTTCTTTTAGGAAGGTGTTGAAAATGTGAGGTGCGAGGTAAGATTCGTGTTTTTGGGCAAAAGTTGATTTAGTTTTAGGCACTAGAAGTAGGTTACACGATTTAGCTCTTGTGTTTTTCGGGTGAGTTATGTGGCATGGAGAGGAATTTACGCAGTTTATTTGTATGATCTTTTTAATGAACAGCTTCCTGATATCTAGTATGTTATTAGTAATAAGTATGTTTTCCGTCGGGTGAAGATAAGGTTTTTTGAACATGATCCTAATTAATGTTTTATGAATTGTGTTAAGCGGTTTAATGTACTTGTCGGCAGCTCCCCCCCAAGCAGAAATTCCATAAGTTAGGAGGCTTTGACAAAGAGCGTAGTAAACATTTTTTAATTGTTTTAGTGGCATAATGTTTCTAAAAGTTTTGAAAATAAATGTTAGTTTACGGATTTTTTTAGTTAGTAAGTTAATATGAAGTTCCCAGTTTAATTTACAATCCACTGTTAAGCCTAGATACTTGATATTATCAGTATGTTCTATTTTTTCGCAGTTGTGGTTTGAGGGATTTGAGGTAATATCAGGGTGTAGGTATAAAGGCGGAGTGATTTTTGGTTGCCCGGTAGTGGTTTTGCTGAATGTTAAGTATTTTGTTTTGGAGATGTTTAAGGTAAGAAGATTTTCGTCCAGCCAATTTTTTATTTCTAACATACCAGTTTCCGCACTTTTGAAGGCCTTTTCCCAACTCGGTGCTTTGAATAGAATTACCGTGTCATCTGCGTAACTGATTACCTTGTAGTCGATAGATGCCATTTTAATATCGGAAAGTTCATTTATGTAAATGAGAAATAGAAGGGGACCAAGTACACTACCTTGAGGGACGCCATACTTGATTTCTTCCGGATCACTGTAGCATTTATTAAGTTCAACTATTTGTTTCCTATTTTTAGTATAGCTAATAAACCATTCGAGCGGCGGACCGTTGATACCATTATTTTTAAGTTTTTCGTACAGAATGTCATGAGAGATAGTATCAAAAGCCTTAGCCAGATCTAGAAAAACTCCGATGACTTTGGATCCTACATCTGTATTTTTGACAATGTAATCAGTTAATTCGGATATAGCCTGTTCTGTGCTCATTTTAGCTCGAAAACCGAATTGACAATCTGAGAGTAAGTTGTGTTTATCGAGGTAGGATATTAGCCTTTTTTTCATTGCTTTTTCCAAAACTTTCGATAAAGAATTTAATAGTGAGATAGGTCTGTAGTTAGATATGAGAGATTTGTCCCCTGACTTGTGAATTGGAGTTATAATGGCAATTTTTAGTTTATCCGGGAAAATCCCTTGGCTAAAGCTTTGATTGAATATGTGTAGAAGAGGTATAACAATAAATTCTCGCAGATTAATCAGAATTTGGTTTGAGATTTTGTCCGGGCCCGGAGCGCAATGTGGTTTGAGAGATAAAATAAAGTCGGAAATTTCAGTTTTATTGAGTTTATATATATTAAAAGAGTGTAATGGTTGCTTGGTAGGGCTGTGTTTAGATGAAAGTTTTTTTGCAGTGTGGTGATTGTTGAGGATTTTGCTTGCTAGATTTAGGCCTACGTTGGAAAAATGAGAATTAATATAATTAGCTAGTTTAAATGGTTCGTTCTTAGTTTCAAGGATTTCTCCATTAATTGACAGTTTCTTGATATTATTATTCTTCTTGGGTTTTAAATATGCTGCTTCATTAATGACTTTCCAAGTTTTTTTTGGATCCGTTCTGGCATTTTCAATTGCGTTCCTATAAAATTTGTATTTGGCCTGCTTAATTAATTTGTATTTACATTAAAAAATAAAAAATTGTCAAAATTTTGAAATTTTCGTTGAGATTCTTTTAGTTATTCATTTATTTTATCGGGATCTAGGTTGAGCGCGTATAATTCTGGTCTTCCACATTATATTCCGCGTTCCTAAGTCGTTGAACATATTTGCTCCCCGTTATTTAAATTCAAATTTATTTCCCTTAAAATCCACATAATGCTTGTACCACAAAATCCTGTAAGCCGTAATGCTGGCAATGCTAGTTTTATAAAGGATTTTCCAACCCCTAGCTGGATCTTATGGAACATCCCTTAGAACGGCTTTCAAGCAAAATATTATAATATTTGGGTAGTACCTACCAAGGGTCTTGAATTCAGTTCACAATTAAATTAAGTGACAGAATACGGTCCGGAATATTAATGTAATTTATCTATTATTATGGAATAATCCTTTAAGAAACGCATGTATATACTACACCCTTAGAGCGTTAAAAATCATGAGCGTAGAAGGGTAGAAACAATAACTTTTTTTCGCAAAATATGACGCGTGTTATAACAGCACGTTTTTTTACTATTGTTTTTATTATTTCATATTACAATATTTATTCGCATTATCATGACCATTTTGGGATGCGAATATAGGTACCGCCGCCCCGAGAACCCTTTATTGGTCAACTAACTCTGCCATCCAAGTGCTTCGCTACGCAAGGCGAATACGCTGGGTTGCCCGGGTTCGTCAGGTGAAGTGTGTTCAAGTCTCGGAGGCGGGTGTGCCTGCCCATTAGCTGGGTGGGGGACCGGAACGGGAGGGGCCAGTTTGGGAGTACCTTTTTTTACATTAACTCCACACAGGAGGCCTTGAGGAAAATAATTTCCCTCAGAACCTATGTCATCTGGAATGCTGTGTGGAGGGTCTTTTTGAGGAGAGGAAGGAATGAACATTGGTTTTGAAGAGACCTATGTTGTAGGAAGGAGGAAACACAGAGGCTGGCAAATCATTCCACAGCCGAGCTGTTGAACACAAAAACAAGTCGAAGAAGCGACCTGTTCTCATGTGAAAAATTTCAACCGTGTACAAATGTTGGGCACGCGTTTGGCATGTTTCCCGACTATGCACCGGCGCCGAAGGGATCAAAGACGCTAATTCCTCGGAGCATCTTCCATTGTAATATCGGAAGAACAAGGATAGCATTCCCATTCGACGCCTGTGCTCTAAAGATTGCAATCCGTCTGTGATGGGAGAATCTATCAAACGGACCGCCCGTTTCTGCACGAGTCGAGGGTATTTTTCATGTATTTTGGAGCTCCAGACCAGAGATGGCTGCCAAATTCACTTGTGATTTGTACAGGGTTAGTAGTTATGTACTATTAAAGTATGTATGGGCCCTGTACAGAACGCCCAGTTTTTGAGAGGCTAACTTTACTCTGGATTCGATGTAGCCCCTATATCTGTGTTCATCCCTTTGACCTCTCCAGCTTGTCTCTCTCGACCTTTTGTCTTGCACCGCAGCGTGAAGAACGAATTCATACATCCGTCACTCCTGGACACACTGGGCTCTAGATTCCAACCCACCACTCATGCCCGAAATTCCAAAACTTCCCCTCCGTCCTTTTCACACACCCAAAAATGACATAGGTGAGGGGACTTTTTTCCTCCGGGCCTCCTGTATTTAGCTATTGTAAAAAAAAAACTAAACGAAAATTTCATAATATTGATGAAACACAGTTTTGTGTGATATATTATGTCCGATCGGTCAAAAACAAGCGCAAATCGCATTTCTTGAGTTCTACATCTAAGGCTTTATGTAAAACGATAAAAAACCCTAATGCTTATGGTTCTCACATTTTCAACGGAACGACAACGAAACGGAACGAACTTTCGGGTGCGCACAGAACAGTTGCTTCGGACGCTTTGCCAGTTTTGGCCGGCGTTTTGCCTATCGATCTTGAAATTGGGGAGGTGTTAACAAAGAAGCTTCTAACGAGAGGAAGAACTGCCACCCATCATGGTATTGAGCTAATACCAGGTGGAGCGGTTTCCCTCCCAGGACTTCTTAGAGAGATGCGAGAAAGAACTTTGAGAGAATTGCAGGAACGTTGGGATAGGTCAAATACGGGAAGGTGGACTTTCTCCTTCTTCCCGTCAGTTAAACTCAGAATGGAAGGGGCGTACATCACTAGGGATCATCATGTGACCCAACTTCTGTTCGGTCATGGGGAGTTCAGAGAGAGACTTCATAGTCTCTCTCTATCACCCCATTCTAAGTGCGCTTGCGGTAATACTGATCAAACAGCCGAGCACATTCTGTGGCACTGCGAGATTTTGACGGATGCCCGAGAGGAAATGCTCGATGGCTTGCAAGTTACTACGAGACCAGCTTGGAACGCGGATCTCGTTTCGAATAAGGTGATCTTTGAGTGTTTGAGGAAATTTACGAAAGTCTGGGTTGAGAGATGGCCTGATCTTAGAGTCGCTGACTAGCTGTAAAATCATGTAGGTACCAGGTGTATCTGCTCTTGAATCCACGGACATTCTCTTTATTACATCTACTGCTAGAATTTTATGTTTTATGCTTTATATCTGTATATATATTTTTTTTGTTATAATATCGTTTCTATCTTAGGTACCTTTATCTTATTCTATTGTATACATTTTGTTCCTATTTCTTTTATTTTTCTGTGACTAACCTTTTTTTTGCTTATTTTATTTCTTTTCACATGGTTTATTTTAGATTTCACTAAGCTGTGCTACACGATGTTTTATCGAGATACCTGTTTATTGTTTTCATTATTTTTCATCATTTTTTTGTGATTTTCTTTTTTTTCCAGCTTCATATTCCAAGGAACACTATTGATTCAACTAAGATACTCGATTTTGTTTTTTTTTTAATTTTGTTTTGGTTTCTTTGTTCTCTTTTTCTTTTTAGTCTCACAATGCTACTTTGTTTCGCTCAGAAGGCTGAACTGAACTGCATCTATTTATTTTGTTATGTTTCTTTTTCCCCTTCTGGGGGTGCGTTAGACCTCGTCCTTGCATCAACAGGAGTCGGTCGACGATGGCACGGTGCCCTCTAAAATTAATTGCGCCACCCCCAGCAACATGTGCAGGCTTTAGGTTTGGAGGGGCGACCTCGGCTCTCATTCACCTTGCCTCCGGCTACTCGACGCTGAATTCCTTAGGGTCGTCGGGTACTTCCCCCCAATCTCCCATTTACTTTTCTTTGAGGCATCACCGAGGAACCGGCTAAGGGGCGCGGAAGCTGAGTGTGGTTCACGACTAGACCGAATGTCATGCGCATTCTTGCTGGGACTGCCAATCGATTGAAGAGGACTCCCAACCGTTTGCCATTCCCTTATTACTTATCTACTGTGTCTTCTTCCCAAACAGGTGCTTGTAGGATACGCTGGATACAATCACCCAGCGCTTGCCACCTCGTGGACTTTCACCAACCTGTCCCATTGTCTTGCCTATATTTTATCATACTAACACCTATTGTATCTGTATTTCCCGCTAAGCACTTGCATACTGCTTACTAACAACGTATGCAGGGACATTGGAGGTCTAGTTTCGTTATCAAATGTAGAGTCGTTTTCACTAAAAAAATTAGAGTCCTTACAAGAGCCTTGAAGGGGTAACCATCTGTTACCTATACCAGGGCGGGTAAGTGGTGGGTCCTTCAATGTACATACATAGAAATGTATGCTATTTTTGGCCATTTTTTTCTAAGCCACTCCTATGTGTTGGTTCCCAATTGTCTATGATTATTGACTTAACCTTGTTCCAAACACGAAGTCCTTTTTGACAGATTAATACGCCAATAGAATGTTACTGAGACCCATACAAACTTTGTATGCATCTCAGTTTACATATAAGTTAGAAGACAGCTTTTTAGTTTTTGATATTTTTGTAATTATTACGTAATAAAAATGAATAGTGATAAAAATACCTTAATTTTTATTTAGATTTTTGTACATTAAAAAAAGCAAATTGTGTACAAAAATTACTTTTGATAATATTGAGCTGAATACACTATTATTTTAAAAACGCAAAATCTCTTGAAAATTTGACCGATATATCGATATTTTTTCCTCGATATATCGACGTCGATATTGATATTTTAAAAATTATCGATACATCGATATATCGATATTTTTTTTCACTTTCGACATCCCTAGTCCAAACCCAGTTTTGAAAGTTAAACTAGGTATAGTCTGTCAAATAAGAGTAGAGAATATAAAAAAATGGAACTACAAAATCTGTAGGCTGGCAACACCAATTTACCTGTCAAATAATCATTTAAAGTGCAATGATACTGAAAATAAAGAACACTGTATACAAATTATAAAAAAAAAAAATTGTTCTTAAAAAAAAAAATCGAAGAAGCACCGTTGTTAAGTTACCGGTAAATTTATGACTAGACGCCGCATGCCACTACACTTTTAATAGGCATATATTTAAAAAATAAACTACCCCTAAACTAAATTACCACAAGAACCATCTGTTTCAGTCGAGAACGGCGGAAAAACGTGTATTTAAATTTATATTCATAAAAACTTTTATTCACGTAATTTTCCGTTTTGACGCCGACGCCATATTGAATCTTGTCCATAGAAACCACATAGTGACGTATATCAGTAGTGCCAACCATACAAAACAAATTCATAGTAAAATAATTTGCACACATACCTAATCCGAATCACTTCCAACCTCAGCACCACTTCCAGCCTCTACGTCACTCCCAGCCTCCCTGATCACAATTACTCCCTTCCTCAGCATCCCTTCCGGCCCTAGCGGCACTCCCAGCCTCCGTGTCAGCCCCTTCTTGATCTACGTACGGATTGTAGAGATCACTCGCCATTTTAAAAAACGAATGGATTCGGTCTGGATGGTGTGGAACCGACCTCTTCCAAAGGAATTCACAAAGGTACCCTTCGTAGTGCGCTTCGCTCCTTCCATACCTTGGCACACTTCCCCGAACATCCCTCCAACAACGCTCAATGTTTTGAGTGTGAGCACCGGTCACCTGATCCACAAAAATAACACTGTGGTTTACACTGAGGTGCACAAATCCTTCATCCCCGAGGCAATCATAGGCTCTCCAGCAATCCGAAACTATGGTCGTACCCGGTAGTATGTTCTCCTTGATGACTTGTAAAAAAGTATCTTTTGAACGATCCGGAACGCCATACACAAACATTTTTTTAGATTCGCGCTCAAAGCCACCCAAAACCCACTTCCAGTCAATCCTCCTTCCCCGGTTATATTTTCTTTTGCCTATTTTTGCCTCGTCTATTTCCACTATCACTCCGACACCGCCGATCATCTCTTTCTTTTGATAGCACCAGTGGATGCATACCTCCCTGCAAAATGAGGACCAATCTGTTACGGTTCCAGCCGACATTCCAAATTCATCCATCAAGAATAGTGTCCGGGGCGGTCGCATATCGGCCCAAAATACAACAAATCTACAAATGTCCTCAACAGTAAGTTTTGAGAGAGAGAAAAATGTATTTTTCCGCGCCGTTGCACTAAAATTACATCTAGTTTTTTTTTCTTTCTCCCTAATTGCACAGTAATTGTTTTGGTACACACGAATCGAAAGTCAGATTTTAAAACACAGGTGTTATTGCACTTTTCACATTGTTTTTCGCGTCTAATAACTCCATGTTTCCTCAGCCATTCTAATAATATTTCCCGATTATCCACAATCTTTAGAAATCCGACAACACCTAAGGAACAATTTTCACACGACATTTTAAATTTTCCCAAAAACCGCGCAATTCAATAGGAAAAAATTCCAACTGATAAATAACGAACCATAAACAAAAGAAAAATGATCGAAAATATATTTAAAAAAACGCGCACACGTTCTTCTTTTTCGTTTTGTAAAGAGAGCAGTGCTTGTCTAACGAATATGTGTAATAATACATTTTATTATAAAAACAGCTTCAAAATTCTCAATTATAAATTTCTGAATGTCGTTGGAGAACGCCTTATTTAATATACCTAACCTAACCTAACCTAATAACCTAACCTAACTTAATAACCTCACCTAATAACCTAACCTAACCTAAAAACCTAACCTAACCTAACCGTGTGATATGGTTTATGATACAAAAGAAAGTGTCCCCTTTATACCGCCTGCTCGCGTCAAGGCAAGAAAAACATCCCAGTTTTCAAGTAGTTTAGCGGCTACGCTAGGTTTGTGTAACATGGTTTGTGATACAAAAGAAAGTGCCCCTTTATAATGCCTACTCGCGTCAAGGCAAGAAAAACATCCCAGTTTTGAAGTAGTTTAGCGGCTACGCTAGGTTTGTGTAACATGGTTTGTGATACAAAAGAAAGTGCCCCTTTATAACGCCTACTCGCGTCAAGTCAAGAAAAACATCTCAGTTTTCAAGTAGTTTAGCGGCTACGCTAGGTTTGTGTAACATGGTTTGTGATACAAAAGAAAGTGCCCCTTTATAACGCCTACTCGCGTCAAGGCAAGAAAAACATCCCAGTTTTCAAGTAGTTTAGCGGCTACGCTAGGTTTGTGTAACATGGTTTGTGATTCTGGCGTACAATCTCACAAGACGAAAGCTAATTTTAATTTTACGTAATCGAAATTTAGAATGAAATATTTTCTACTTCCCCCAATGCAAATAGTTGCCTTTTAATGTAATTAAGGTAAATCAAAAGGTTTTTTTTTTAAGTATTTTTTATAATATTAACCGTTGCCAGCGATATCCAAAAATTACCGTGATTTTTGCCGTATAGCAATCTTTTTTTAATATTATGAAAATTTGTCCTGACTGAAACCGATGTTTTTTGCGGTAGCTAAGTTTAAAAATAGTGTACTTTCCAAAATCTGTGCCTATTAAAAGTGCGGCGGCTTATCAATAAATTATTTTGAAAATTTGTAAGGTAACTTTAGTTTGTACCTTCCTAGAATATGTGTGATTTTTGCCATAGAGCATATTTTTTTTAATATTTATCGATTGGTACCCTGGAAATAGTGCAAGTTGTTCAGAATGCAAAATAAAGTCATACGAAACGTCAGCGTCAGCCGGGATTGGTATATTTATGCGTCAGCCGTAACGAGAAATTACGTACCTACAAATTTTTTTGTTTATGAAATGTAAATTTAAATGCATATTTTTCCACCGGTCCTGACAGAAACCGATGTTTTTTGCGGTAACTAAGTTTAAAAATAGTGTACTTTCCAAAATCTGTGCCTATTAAAAGTGCGGCGGCTTATCGTAAATTTAATAAGTTACCTACTTAATGACATAAATTTGATTAAATTTTGTTTTACAAAGTGATTGGCTTTCATTTAATTTAACACATATTTGAATTTAACAGTACGTAGAAAGGAAGAATCATTAATGGTGAGTTTAGTTACACTACTTTTAGATCTGAATGAGTTAAATATATTCAGATCTAAAATTAGGGACTTGATCTAAAGCCTACAAGATACTTAAAGCTAATACTAAATAAATGTGAGCAATTTCTAAAGTATGCTTTACATTTTATTACAATATCGTTATTCTTCATTATGTTAACACAAAATTTGAAAGATATAATAATAATTCTCGTATACCTAAAAATATTTATTTAATATTTATTTTATGCCTTTAAATTTTTAATAAAAATGTAGGTTACACAGCTTTAGATTACCATTATGATTATATTTTTTAGTATTGCCATTTGAACAACAGTGGTTCCCTCCTATGTTTTCTACTGTTATTTAACAAACTGTAAGCTAAGTGACCGAAATTAAAAATTTAAATGAAATTACTCGGATCTAAAAAAAATGTGTTTACGGTTTTATGTGATGTAGGTATATATACCAATTTCCCACCTGTACCACTAGTTTCTGGACGCTGTGCATATTGTTGGATGGAAATAATTTGTTTTCTAATTTATTTACATGGCGTCATATTTGTGAAATAGCTTTTTCTGTTGAGGAGGCATATGTCCATTATAGGTACACTTATAAGAATTATATTTAAGTGCCAATAAGTATCTGATGCAAATTATTTTAGAGAAAAAAATAATTTTACTGATGTTTGAAAATGTTTGCATTTGTAAGAACTTTTCTCAGGGAACGCATGAAATCTGCTCAATATTTCTTCATCGATAAGTTCCAGAAACTGTGCAAAGATGTCAATTTAACTATTTTTCCTTCAAATGTCATTTCATATTTCCCTACCTCCTCTCGCGTCATAATTTTACCAATATTAGGGGTGGTTACCACAGTATCAATGGATGACTCCACATACCGCAGATACCATAATACTTTGAAACCAAATCTATTCAAAATCCGCACATTGTTGAATATTTGAGTTGCGAACAAAGTCGTTATCTTCCCAGCGAGAGGTGGCTTTGAGGAGGGGTGTATTTGGTCCATTCACAGTATCCCCAGATAACGTCTTTCCGACGTTAGAATGGTTGATAAGTGTTCGCCATTGGAGTGAATGCCGAATTATTGTGTGATATTATGTAAACTATGTTTGAAATTCGGATTCTATTCAGATACAAAACATAATATTTGTGTATTTCTCCATTTAGAGCGGGATTAATACATGTAATACGAAATATGTTAAGGTAAAACACCTTGCGACAAGCCGTGCGAGTTGTTCATGTTAAATTGCTGGGAAACATGACAAAGGTACCCAAAATTCCTGTCACTATTTCCAAACTCAAATATTGATGTTTATACCACAAAGCGTTATGATACAGGTTTGATACCTATTGTGTTTTGTCAGGTATTGAAACGTGTTTATTATTTTGACATGTACAGTTCATTGTTACAAATTATAAGCCAGATATATTAAATTTACATTGTAATAGTGCCTTTTACGTATGTCTATGTAACATTTAATTTTGTTCGGAATAAGAAGGCATCTCTAATGTTAACTATTAACTAATGTAATAATAATTAGAAGGAAAAAAAAACTGTGTGAAGAACAGATATTGATAAATTTAAGTGTAGAGAAATTGTGTGAAATAAACATTAGAATGCTCAAGAATTGTGATTTGAATTTGTATAAAAGTTTAATAAAGTGTTAATATATTCATTTATGTGTAGTAATGTTTCATTTTAGGTTTGATATGTTGTGAAAATTAAACCATAATAAATATGTAGATTTACAGAAGCTACCCCGCCGGATGCAAAGTTATATCGAAAACGAGTTGTTACAAATTCAATTTTAACTCCGTTTACTTTTGAATTAAAATCAAATTTCCAAATCGTGCATTTGCTTCGAAACTAAACTGGCCATTTACTATTCATATTTGTACAAATCGTGTGCAGCTGTGAACAGAGGTAGGACCGACGTAAATAGCTGGACGTGAATGAAATTGTGATAAATCCACGTGCATTTCCACTTGCGAATGGGTGTGCAGTGTGCAATGTGCAATGTGTTGGCCCAGCGCGGTAACGCGGTCAACAAATAATGGCCAAAATAATAATAATCTGCAGCTCGGTGGCAGAATGGTAAACTTCGGTGACCCGATTCTTGATACCCCGACAGTTAGCACCCCGAAAGTTATTCCCCCGAACAGTTGATCCCCCGTACAGTTGTTCCCTTAAAGTGTATTTCTTAAGGTACGCTATCTCTCTTATAATAAATCTAAAAGAAACATGAATGAGAAGAAAACACAGATAATAAAAAAGGTAACGGTCGCAACTGGGAATCGAGCTCAGGATCTCTGTCTTACCGGCACAACGCCTAATATCATTTCGCCATTGGGACCTATTTAATTTATGTCTCACATTTCAAATCCAGACATTAAGTGATGATTTACATAATGCGGCCCTTATAATAAATTTAAAAAATAAAAAAATAAAAAAAAAATATATATATATATCCTATTAATATTATTAAGGTGAAAGTTTGTATAGATGTATGATTGTTACTCTTTCACGCAAAAATTACTGAATGGACTTAATTCTTTAATACTAATAGAAAAACTAATAGAAAGCTACATTATTTGCGAGAAATATTGGCTGTATATATTGGTAAGCTCTAGCGTTATGAATAAGCTCTGGCATTATGAAATTATTTATCATACGTTTATTATACGGGGGTACGGGGAGAGGAGGGGGAATGCGAGCGAATCCGCGGGAAAAATCTAGTATACATATATTATGCATAATATACGATCTTTGCATGCCAAGTATACCATCACACCTATAACAAAGTTGTATACATTTGAGTGTATACACAATTATTCTTCATAGTCCTATAAATGTGGAACCATTGAACTGGTACAAACGTATTTTTGAGTACATTTGGGGATAACTATAGACACTTCAATATCTTTGATAGACACGCATATACGTAATAACGTCTCGGGAAAATTAGTGCAGTACAAATATAGATTTTTATAAAATATAGACCATATTATTATTAGATTATATTCAAAACTCCAAAACTCTATGACTACCCTTTTGGTAGGCAAAAGTATTTATGCGCTAAAAAGGGATATAAAATTATTATACGAGTCTGTTAAATAATATACTACGTGTTCCAGGAATATCATGGTTTAAAATAGGCCGCTTACATCACATTTTTAAAAAGTATTTTCTGGATTAGGCAAATATTCTAAGATATCCTGTATTTTTTTTAATCGTATTTTTGAAACCCTGGCGATTTTTTGAAAATTTTTATCCGAAAAATCAGACCATTTTTTGTAAACCGGAAAGACGGGACATAATTTTATGGGTGCGAATAAACGATAATTACATAGCCGAAAATCATTTTAAAAAAAGAACGCATTCCACACGAATGGCACAGGAGAATAATGAGGCATACAAAAAATATTACATCTCATAAATATTTTTTCCTTGATCCATCTTATTGATCATAAATCATTATAATGTTCAACGTCTATATTACTAAATCGTATGTAATATACTTGTACTTGTAAATTATATTCATAATAAGAATATTATAAAATTTGATATTGTTAAAATTAGCACCATTACCATTATACCTTTGAAACGCGTACAGAAAGTATAAAATGTACGGGGTTCTCTTCATAACATCTCCAAAAAGTTAAACCAAATGATAAGTTCGCAGAGAACAAACAATAAATTAGTGAATGTTAAATGTCAAATTACAAAATTCGCCTGGAATCAAAGTGTTGCCATGTAAAATAAATAAATCAGTGTGGAATTTTACAAAATTAATAGGAACATTTTCGGAGACGGGACATTTTCATGTAGCGATGTCACGAGCCCAAATAATGGATTTATTTATTTAAAAAAAAAAACTGTACATTTCTAAAAAATTTTTATAACTATTTCATAATATTAGTTAAAAAAATCTATCCACACGATTTTTTGCAAGTCGTTATGAAATCCATGCAAGTGGCCTATTGTGTGCCAAATGTGTTGTGTGAATGTGTGAATGAATGTAATGTAAGTGTAAGTATTATATTATCAATGCTGTGTTTGTCTTTAATTAGTGATAGCATCAACCATGTTCAGTGTAATTTTATCTGTGAAAGCTTTGATGTAAATCACTCTTGACAAACCTAATAAAAAATAAAAAAAAATTAAAAAAAATAAAAAAATAAAATAAAATAAAATAAAAAAAATAAAATAAAATCCAATCATCGGATTCCAAATATAAGGAAAAAGGAGATCACGCACATCACAAGATTTAAATTGTAATTTTTTAATAAAAAAATAGAAGCAATAACATGTACCTACCAATAAGTAAAAGATCGGGAAGATAAAAACATGAAATTTATAAAATTATAATGGTCAGAAAACCTATTTTAAAATAATCTCGGATTGGAAAATATTATATTTCCAACGAAATGTCAATAGGTATTTCTCTTACCTGACAAGATACGCGGGTAACATGGCCGACTGACAAGCAGTTTCCTTCTCTTCCCCTTCAATTTCCCTTTCCCAATTTCCTGCCACCTCAAGACATTCCATTACATCGTAACCTTATCTTTTGACGGTTTAATATATATCATTACTTCAATTTCTCAGTCGTAAAAACCAATTTAAAATATCTACTTCAGTAACATAAATATATCTATTTTTTATATTTTTAACTTTAGGAGTAAAACCTCAAAGTGTAATAATGAAGACGATATTTGCGAAACTCAATCGAAAATCTAGAGACAGAAAAATCTGAAAAAGATGTTGGCACCTCTGGGACTCGAATTCAGGACCTTCTGCTTACATGGCAACAGCTTTACCAACTGTGCTAAGGTATCTATATCCAATTCGGTCACTTTTAACTGTATCATATTTCGACTAAGAACTACCAACATATTCATCATTTTATTAGCGCACATGTAACAGACTATTCTTGATGCACCTGCCAGATCTTGTTATTCAAAACCAAGCACTTAGAAACCAACTCATCTTGCATTATTATTGATAACAAATTCTGCATTTTAAGACGTAAACAACAGGTGCCCTCGGCCACCTGGAGTAATCCGGTCGATTCTTGCAAGACGTTATTTATGTAAAGAAAAGACTGCACGTGTCCGAACCAGTTTGTTATTCAAAACGAAGCACTTAGCAACTAATATTGATCCCGAACACCTGCATCGGCCACCTGGGATAATCAAGAAGATGTAAACAAATTAATCACTCCTTTGCACGTGCAGAGATGACAACAACGTGTTACAATAACTTAAAACAGGTGTTCGAAGATTTTAGTATAAAAACCGTCTGAAAATAAATATTTAGTAATTACTAAAAGATCTCTGAGTTGTTATTTTATAA
The DNA here is from genome assembly GCA_929108145.2 of Limnephilus rhombicus. Taxonomy (NCBI): domain Eukaryota; kingdom Metazoa; phylum Arthropoda; class Insecta; order Trichoptera; family Limnephilidae; genus Limnephilus; species Limnephilus rhombicus. The sequence continues at coordinate 42,602,711 of OV815278.1, forward strand.
CTATCTCCCGAGCTGAAGTGACAATTGGAATCCAGCGTCCTAACGTTTTAAAGTATTGTATGGATCAAATAAGTGGTCTCGTACAGCACATATTATAGGCTGCTATCTTCATATATGATTGCAAGATTCAAACAAAAAATAAATATTCATCCTAGACTTGCAGAAAAGTCAATAGACGTCGCATATCAAAAATAAAATGGGTAAAAATTTATTCAGACACTAGCACACAATTTATTAGATAGCATTTAGTTTGGGTTTGAATCTTGCAATCATATATATAGATAGTAGCCAAAATATGTGCGTTAAGAAAATGAAGATAATGTTGATAGTTTTTGGTCGAAGTACGATACAGTTAAAAGTGACCGAATTGAATATAGACACCTTAGCTCAGTTGGTAGATAATCAGAAGGTCATGGGTTCGAGTCCCTGAGGTGCAAATATATTTTTCTGTCTCCATATTTTCGATTGAGTTTCGCTTATATTGTCTTCATTTAATTAAATAAATATATCTTTACTCGCGAGATCACTGAAAAACCACAGATATTATAATTACAATTTTTAAAAAGAGTATGCGGCATTAGATAACTACAGTGTACGACTATTTTGATAATTTAGTTAGGCGATTTTGCAGTTGACAGTATCTTGACTTAGGTATTAGTTCCATTGTTTTGTTTTCTAGGTATGGGTAATAATACTTACTTAATATATAAAATGTTTGTGTTTGTTATAAAAAAAAATGTTTGTGCCTCCCCACTTTTTAACCCCCCAAATCATCACTGACAAAATCGTATTAATCCGCAGGCCCCGGGCCTATTTTATCGGAAGGTCAAAATATTTCCGCTTTGAAATAAAATCCAAATAAATGGAATATTTATGAAGGCATCCGTAAACTGTTTTCGAAATGTGATGAAAAACACTTTAAAATTTTATTATTTTTTTTTTTTATATGACTACCGCACAAGAGTCCCAACTGCTCCCGTCTGAAGCCAGTGAGACTATGGCATCCCCAATTGGGGTATGTTGTGAAGCTGAAGGTACTGGGGAGGGGGAGGAGATAGGGAGAGGAAGGTGGTGGGGAAGTACCTGGCAATTCAGATCTGGTCACCAAACACGGCTAATGCCATTTCAAGCAACGTTTCAATTCTGAATGGTGGTATTACACCAGGGCGATACTGAGAGTATCGTCTACTCTGGAACGTGCCGCAAATATATTATATTTTATTTTTAATGAATAAATGTGAAATAACACAAATTAATCAAATAAAATGTATTTGCCACTCCGGGATTCGATCCCGCGACCTTCGGTTTGCGAGTCAAGAGCCTTACTGCTGGACTACGCCAGCCGTTAATTTTTTAAATAAACACATAATTTTTTAATACTTACAAACATAATTTTTCATTTTTAAATGGCTTTTTTAAATGGCATTTTTAAAATAAGCAATAACTGATAAAGAAAAAAAATACTGATTTTATTAGGCTAATATATTATAAACGTTATCGTCGACTCACTTTGTGTCGTTTTATGTAAAAATAATTATCTAATAAAAAATTCCCAAATTTCATAATATTTTTTCAAATTGCGGTCGGAAACTTAGGAATCGTAATGGTGTACATTTTAGTTATGATACGGCTAACTTTTAGATTTGAATATAAAGCATGGTGTTCTTTCTGTCTAAAACCGTTTAGATCACATTTCTAACCATTAAGGAATGAAAGACACATTGATTTCTATGGGACTTATATAAGTTGTTCTAAAAACCCAACAAAATTTGCCTGAGGGATTAAAAACGGATTTGAATTATTCACACCATCACTCCTTAATTACTATTTTAACTCTCAGTCATAAGATAATGTGTGAAAAACGGTGTGTAAGTTCTAAAAGAAATAAGTGTAAAGAATAGTGGTACCTAAGTTATCACTTTTCCCTGCCAAGTGAACACTCGATCATAAAAATACTTTTTAGAAGAAAGAGTAAGGAGGGCGGAAAACTGCACGAAGTTGGAATTTGTAAAGTTACGGATGTGAGTAGACAATATGGAACCGGGTGAAAAACAAAAGTTTTATCCCAAGCCCTTTAAAAAAATGGATGTCGGTCAAAGGCTAAACGCACGGCCTTCAAAACTAAAAGTTGCTTCTCAAAGAACTTCTGTTTGGTCGTACCGTACTGAAACCTTTTTTTAGAATAGTAAAATATAGGACGTTTTTGAGATATTAAATTGCGCTTTTTATATATCCGCACTAGATTCCCAAAAGCTCCAAATCCTAGGGGGGGGGTGACAATGTTGCATCCTGGTTATTCAGATCTTATCACCAAACACGGATTAAGCGATTTGCAACGTTTCAATTCTAAATGGTGGTCTTTCACCAGAGCAATGCTGAGTATATCTTTTACTATAATAGAACAATATGTGTATTATTTTTAAATTTAACATGAAATGATACAAATTGTTTAAATCAAAGACAATTTTCTTGCGCAAGCCGGGTTTCGAACTTTAGAGTGGTTTTTGAACTTTTAATTGTTGGAAGGTTTTTTAAAAGAATTGCGTGTATAACATAAGAAGGTCTACTAAACATCCGACAAGGGGCATTAGATTATACTAAACAAATACACGTCGATCCAAAATGGAAGGGATTGTCAGTATTACCTTAGTGAAAAGAAACTATTTCGAAGATCCAATAAAAAATCCATCAAATAGATTCACATAATATGTTTTCTTACTGGAACGGAACAGACAGGTGTTGATATTTCCAATTTTTTCGTGATTTTTTACCGTATTAAAATTGTCTCATTGGGAGAACCATTATTTCATTGGCTAAATCGTAGACTCTGAGAATTTATTTATTTATTAATTATATTTTAGTAATTTGTACGTTAAGATTTATAAATTGCTAATTAATTATAACATTACACATTGCATACTATATTTTTTCCAGTTTGACGTAGCTCCTACATTACATTTTAAACATAATATTATATTTGAATATCTCGGCTTTTCTCTACTATAATAAGCATGTTTTATACATATAAACCTTCCCCTTGAATCACTCTATCTATTGGTGAAAACCGCGTGAAAATCTGTTTCGTGGTTTAAAAGATCTATGCGCATATACATTTTGAGCGACTTCATTTTATACTATGTAATGCAATTCGAGCGATCGCCATTAATTATACAATGCTTGCAATGCAACACTGGATATTTGAAAAGGGAAAATCAAATACCTTCTTACTCTAGGACATCTATTTTCCAATTTCGTCCGTAGAACGAATTTCAAAAGAGACTATAGTACGGCCCGCCAGCCGTTTTAAATCGCAGAAAAATAAGTTTTTCTTTTAATTTCTCGGCTTTTCTCTAATATAATTCACATGTATTATACATATAAACATTTCTCTATAATCAATCAATCTTTTGGTGAAAACCGTATGAAAATCCGTTGCATAGTTAAAAAGATTAACGCGCACATACATTTTGAGCGACTTAATTTTATTCTATGTAATGATTATTTCAAAATTATTATTATATACATTACTAACCCATATATCACGCTGCCTATATGCAGTAAATCTCTACAGTATATGTTCACTTGTACTATCGGTATATTCATATAAATGCTATTTTATATTGAAATCATTATCAAAAGAAGAACGAATTAAATTAAATTTTGCTGTCAATTAAACAAACACCCACTATGTCTCCGAGTATTATATAACATAAAATAAATCTTATAGAAAAAATCAAAACCTACTATTTCAGATATGAATTGAAATCGAGCAAGAACACCGTAACACAAATTATGAGCATTATTAATAATATTTGGATGATTTATATAGCGCCGTTTTTGTGAAAAATCACCTCAAGGGCGCTGAATTACTTATTCATTTACTCGTAGAATTATATATACATATTTTATCACACCTAAATAAATGCAATGGGTAATTTTAACCTTAACGAAATTGAGTTATAGAGGTAAAGGGGTCATAAATACTTATAAGTATATAAAACACTCACCTTTCGAAATTTGATTGTTTTATTTCCAGTTGTAATGAAAATGTGTAAATACCCACGACAAATATAATCAGAAGTTTTAGAAAAGACCACAATTAAAAGCCTGAGGCTGGTTGAGACAAGAATTCAGAGCGGAATAAAGTTCCGCTCTCTAACATGTGACATCCGGCGGCGTTAGTGAGCTTACTTGTGATACCAGCTTAGAAATATTGGTACTATGGGAAATAGATTTGCAGTATCTTTCTACAAAGGAAATTTGTAGAAAAAATTTTGGAAATTGTAATAAGAATTATTTTTATATGTGTTTATATTGTTATCATCCCTTATAAAATCTCCTAATTGACAAACAATTAAAATGCAAGTTTAAAAAAAATTATCTTTAAAAATAAACAAGGTACAAAGGGTAGCCAAAACTTGTTGTAAAGCTTTTAGGCACTGTGTTCCAGCTAACCCAATTAATAATAAGTTAATACATATTTTGATTTCTCTGTACATTATGTAGTGTAAATATAACTACAGAAGAGATAGAGATTAAATAGGATGGAGAAATATTTATTTTATATAAAGCATAGGTTCTCAACGTGAGCGATAACGCCCCCTTCTGGGCGTTTGAGACCTTCAGGGAGGGCAGTAGTAGACCCAGAGAAAATTAAGGAGCGTTGAGATGGTACAGGAGGCGTTGATATGGGCGTTGAGTGCGTGGGTAGGTAAAAAAAGGTCTAAAAAGACAAAAAAAACACGCTCATCGTGTACTAATTAAGTAAAGCAAACTTTAATATTGGTTAATTTTTGCTATTGTATGTATTGTAATCATTTTTATCACATGTGTGAAAATTCACATATTTCGGTAGTTCGGGAAGTGGATGAAAATTGAATCAAAGGTTCCATTACATTCAGATCTTCTTTAAATTGGATGAGATGAATTTTTTTTTATCATATAATATTATAATAGAATTCATACCATATCATGAATACAAGAAGGAAGGAGGTAGCAACTCTATACTTAAAATGACAGTTGAGCCTACCCCATAAGTAAAAAAAAATTGGGGACTCTAGAAAACAAAATCATCAACACAGAAATTCTCAGGCGGGCTAGAGCAGGTAGAGAACTGCTTACATTAATAAAAATCAGGAAAATTTCATATCTGGGTCATATACTTCGAGGGGAGAAGTATCACTTGCTCCATTTGATATTGAAGACAAATGTCTTGGCTGCGAAATATACTAGAGTGGACCGGCATTAGAAGTGTGGAGGAGCTATTCCGGGGAGCGCAAGACAGAGAGACATTCTCAAGAGTGATCGCCAACGTCGGGAGGACCTGATACGGCACACAAAGAAGAAGAAGAAAACAAAAATAATCTCAAAGTGGGCGGTGGGCAAAATATGGTTGAGAACCTATGATATAAAGTAATCGTTTAAGGTGTAGCGATATTTGTTTAAAATTAATGTTAATGAACGATTTAAAATGGTTAAGATTTAGGAGTCATTACATTTTTCAGGTGCATTTTTCTTGCAGCTCAAGAGAAAATTTGTAAAAATAATTTAATAGGTACTTATCTTTTTATCACACCCTTAAATTTAGGATCAAACCTCGAACCACAGGTGTCGTCATCTACAAGACGACTTAAGCGCCAATAGTCACGAAATTGCACATTAAGCTATCTCACTATGATATCTGCAAACACAATTACTCAATCACCTCCCTCCCCCGCCCCTCCTGCAAACACGTGCACACGTGGCCTGCCCATAACGAACGGTACCAATAAATCAATATTAGTTCCGCAGTACTACGCGGACATCGCGCTAACATTTCATCTTAATTTGCATACCTCCTTTCATCCACGTTTCTCTTGTACTGTTTGGGGTTAAAATTAAAAACCTAATTAATTAAAAATTGGAAACCTTTCGTGGTTTAATGAGTCAGTACCTACCCTTTTTATGTATACTAGAATGGTACCGAGGAAAAACAAATTAGTTTACCTTATGCATGAAATTATGAATAATAACAATAACATTGGTAACCTAGGTGGCAAATCACTAATATCTTCTTTACTCCGGAACCAAAGATTTCAATTTATACGTGTTTATTAGATACAGCTTTTTAAATATAATGTATATTTGCATCCTGTTCTGGGGTGCGACGTTTGCGTGTTGAGTATCGAGTTTCTTTCGGTGTCTTGAGCCAACATTTCAGACAGCCTTGCGATATCAATTTTCAATGCAGATGTGTTAAAAACTTAAATGTCTTTATGCAAAACCAACAACAAATTAATAATTAAATAGTGATGTTATTTCATTCGATGCCCAGGCTTTACTTGAAGTTTTTGGAATCTGAAATGTAGACAGGGACTTTCCTCTTGTTTTGGAGGTCAAGTACGAAAAATTTCATCAAATCAACTTTTTTCCAACCCATCGCCATCGACTTGAACGTTGATAGGATGGATTCATACATCCGTCACTCCTGGATACACCGACCCCCAGATTCCTACCCACCCCTCATACCTTTTTCCTTCCCAGAACTTCCTTTCCTCTCTTTCCTTAAAAATACCCTTCACATAGCTTCCTTGAGGGCTCTCTGTAAGGATCTAATATAAAAAAATATAAAAAAATCAAATCAACACCTCTCGGTCACCCGCCATAAACACACAGCCACTCTCCTTTATATAAATGGACAGGTAGATGATAAACATATAGATACAAGTACTGTATATACGCTCTCTACACTCTGTGTCAGAAATACATGAGATAACCCGCATTTCAACATGTTTTTAAATTAAATAATACGCTCGAAAAAACATTAAACCAGAGACATAAATAAATATTTGTTTTTTTGCCTTTTAAAATTGCCATTCCAATAACAAAGTAAAGGAAATACTTGGAAATGTTCACAATGTTTTAGCGGGAGTTTTCCACCTCATTCCTGTAGTCCATTTTCCAGGGATTTTCTTGTTATTATTTTTATAACAACCGCTCTTTCAGCTTAATCCATGTCTATGTCTGACCGTTGTCCCTCCTTGTTAGAAACCGTATTACTTTTCCAATATTCGTACTTTTCCGGACATCCGCTTCCTTGGCTCACTACTCCACTAGCTGCTGACAGGCTTTCAGAATAATATTTTGATTTGAATAAAAACTCGGCTTATTACGCTTTTGAAAGTCGTATTTGAATTTGATAGAAACATAACCATTTTTTTTTCCGAACTGGGTTGATTAAAAAAATGTGTTTTTGTTACCAATCTAAACTATGAAGCTAATAAACCGGGTACCTTGTAACGGTTACATTCATCACGTGTATCCTCCTACCTCGTTGTCTAATAACGCAACAAGGATAGCGATCAGCGTCACACATCCCTAGACATTTTAAAGGAAGAGCGGATTCACGCGCCTCACTTCAGTTGGGATCAGGCAGGCTCAAGGCGAGGACAAGTACTTCGGCTTCCAAGGTGGATCAAACACGGCGGAGACATCGGAATTGTAAATCTATCATTTTAAATTATTATATTCTAAATTAAGGTTTACCTCTGCCTTTAACACCTTCCACACAGCATCCCCAAAGATGACGTTCCACCGAAGGAAATTGTTTTTTTTTTGTCCTTCTGTGTGGATCTAATGTAAAAATAAAAATAAATCATTGCCCAATGTTGAAAAGTTACAATTTCCAAAAAATTAAGCCTAATAATTTTTAAAAATTCGCAGCTTCCCAAGCAGTAGGTATATTTGCAGCGTGATGTCAATTTATTATTATTTCCGAGCTAACACGATACGCGCTTTAGGGCCAACTGACAGGAGTTTATATGATTTTCTTTTGATCACTAACCCTATTAGTAATGCTCTATCAGGTACGAAAATCGACAAATTTGCGAGTTATTTGCTATTTTTGGTCTCAAAGATGATGAATTGACTAAAACAAAGGATGTCCTCATTTTGTTGTGAAATATTATGTCAAGCATTTTGACATGAAGAAAAGTCAAACGAGAGATATTTAATTTTTTTTAATAGTCCGATGAAAATATATGTAAGTACTGTTTATTTTTTACTAGTAGACCCAGCCACACGTTGCTGTGGCTAACTAAACCTTTATAACCAACGCCATCTGTTAAATCAAATCCACACCGCCCGTTTGTCAGCCTGCCCCCGTTGCCCGCTGTCGGCTGCCCGCTGCCGCTTGGCCAGATATATTATGTATTTCAACCAATTTACACAAAACCTTAACAAATCATATACCTAAAAATCTTCCGCATGAATCATTCTATCTATTGATGAAAACCGAATGAAAATCCGTTGCATAGTTTAAAAGATCTAAGCGCGCATACAGCCTGAACGACTTCATTTTATACTACGTAAAGATGGTGTACCTTTGCTGGTTCTGGATTCTATCGCTAGACCACGATATTTGCCGAAGTGTTTCGGTTGGTGGTTTTTACATACACGGAAAAATTAATTCTGTGTTCTTACAATGACAATAAATTGTATTTGTAAGAAAGGTACTCACGGCTAGTAAAGGTGGGATCAATCTTCTGCAATTAATTACACTGATAGGTGAGATAACTTCTCTGCATATGCCTCACTATATTTTTTAATAGTTTCAAAAGGAATCTTGCGATGCGTATTTACGTATACGTATATATGCGGGAAAAAAAAACTTTTTTGGGAAGAATTCGACAAAAACTATCTAGTAAAACTGCAATCACTATCTACAAATCAATTATTGCTCTACATTTTAAATATTGTTCAACTGTCCTTTTCCTATAACGAACGAGAGCAAAATAAGTTTCAAATTCTCCAAAACAGGGCAATGAGAATAATTACTTTTCAAAAGTACACAAAATGTTAAAGGAACTGAATTGGCTAACCGTGAAACAGATGCTGACCTTGAATACGATGATATTTATACATAAAATAATTAACAACGTTTTACCTAAATACTTCTCAAATAAAATTATATTCAACAAGGACATTCACAGACATAACACAAGGACGTGCACGGAAATCAGGCTTAAAAAAAAAGACAAGGCGAATACGCAGAACAGTTTACTGTAAAGCGCTTATTCGCAGCATCCTGGAATATGACGCCATTATTTGGGTCAATTCTAAACAAAACCTAATCCAATAAAGAAAAAGTACAAAAGAAGTTTATACGTTACCTGTGCTTGAGAGAATATACATGCTATTATATATCCATGGGTCCATCCTTGTACTTAACAGGAATGCTCGATTTCAACACCTTAGTAGCCCGCCGAAAACTATTATACGTTAAACTTTTTTTTAAAGTTAATACTCAGTATATTAATCAATATGTTGAAAAAAGTTAACTTATATGTCCCTAACAAGTACATTGGTGGGAGATCCCATGCACTTTTTAATGTTCAGAAAGGGAGGAGTTCTGTCTATCAGAACGCTCCAATTAACAGAGTGACTCAAATGCTAACAATTCTCCATAGACCATTGATATTTTCAACGTCACTTGCAGACAATTGAGCAACTATCTTTTGACTCAGGTCACAAAATAGTAAAACTGGGCCCATGACCTTTTTTTGCTTATATTTATTTACCTAAAATTTGTAATCTTCTCCGTGATAATAATAGTATATAGCCGTTTTACGGAGATCATAAAAAATACATAAATAATCACAACCGTGTTGTTTAATGCCCGATTAGCAACTTAAATAAAAATACTTAACAAGTGTAAAGAACATTCGATTTTGTTTTTTATCACTGGGAAAAGAGAGACAGGAGAAAGCCCTATCTTAAAGTGTTAGACGATTTGCTCATTCATCCACTGGTCACTTGGCACAGTTACACCCTATGGTTAACATCAAAAGGTATCATATAAAACGTACCTATATAAACGCAATTTTGCGAAAGTTTCAAATAACTCGTGTCGTCACGATGGAGACGATATTTCAACTGATTAATGTGCAAACTTCAAAATGATTGTATAAATAATTATTGACTACAAAAAGGCATTTGACAGGGTAAAACATGCTGACCTAATGAAAATGCCTGCAGATTGTAACGTTGACACCAAAGACCAGAATTTCATTAAAAACCTGTATTGGTTCCAAACAGAAGAAATAAGACATGAGAATGAGAGATCTACGACAAGGCTGTATCGTGTCGCCACTATTGTTTAATCTCTATTCCAACTATTTCTTTAAATGAGCCTTAAGTCATGCTGAGAAGGGTCTGAAGATCAACGGAGTTGTCATTAATAACATAAGATACACAGATGATACTCTATTACTAGCTGACTGTGTCGATTCAGACTCCAAGACCTATTAAATCTTGTTAATAATGCTGGTGAGCAACTGGGCCTAACAATCAACGTCAATAAAACTAAATGGATGACATTTGGATGACTAGATTACTCTGAATCAGTGATACAGTTGAATGGTTGCAATGTCGAAATGGTGGAAAGATTTAGATACCTCGGCAGTATTCTCACGGAGACTCTTGACCCAGATGTAGAGGTTAGTCACAGAATTGAAGCAGCAAGAACTGCGTTCATTAAAATGAAATCCCTCTTCAGCAATGACAATATCAGTTAAAAACTAAGGCAGAGAATGCTAAAATGTTTTGTGTGGTCGGTCTTGCTGTATGGATGTGAAACATGAACCTTAAATGTAAACACCATAAACAGGTTAGAGGCTTTTGAAATGTGGCTTCACCGGAGAATGCTCAAGATTCCATGGACTGACATTATCACCAACGCAGAAATTCTCAGGCGGGCTAGAGCAGATAGAGAACTGCTTACATTAATAAAAATCAGGAAAATTTCATATCTGGGTTATATACATCGAGGGAAGAAGTATCGCTTGCTCCATTTAATATTGAAAGGCAAGATAGAGGGTTGCCGAGGGCCTGGTCGAAGACAAATGTCTTGGCTGCGAAATATACGAGAGTGGACCGGCATTAGAAGTGTGGAAGAGCTATTCCGGACAGCGCAAGACAGAAAGACGTTGTGGCATCGGTAGCTAATATTTAGCTTCTTCTTTCTTCTGATTCCCAAGTAGGGCTTTGTAAATTAGGAGAGGAACAACGGAGATGACTGTACATTGAACAGGACCTTGGGATGTATGGATTAGTCCCTAAGCTGTTTCAATACTGAACACGTTTTATAAAAAGTATTAGTCTGATAAATACGAAAATTTAAATACAACTGTGATTTTTTTGATTGATATTTTATTAATAAATTGATTGCATTTAGAATACAATGATGGCCTCCGTGGTCGAGAATTAAGGCTCAACCAGCAATCCGAAGATCGGATCGATCAGGTTCGAATCCCGGCGTGCGCAAGTAAATTTTATTTCATCGACTTGTGTTTTTTCACAATTTATTAATTAAAAGTAGTATACAGTATATTTGCGACACTTTCCAGAGTGGAAGACACTCTCAGTATCGCCCCTGTATTTAGAATTGAAATATAGCTTGAAATGGGAGGCGGGTATGGGTACCGCTGCTCGGGAACCATTTATTGGACAACCAACACCTCTGCTACAGGTCACCCCAAGTTATACGCTACGTTTGGTGACACATCAAGGGTGCCCGGGTTCATGGGATGAGGTTTGTCTAGGTCTTGGTGGCGGATATGTTTGCCCAACCACTGGGTGGCAGGCTGTATCGGAGGAGACTGATTGAGGAAGGCCTTTTGACCTCTCCAGCCGGATTCTCCCAACCCTTTGCCTTGCACCCCAGTGTGAGGAATAGATTCATACATCCGTCACTCCTGGCTACACTGACCCTCAGATTCCTACCCACCCCTCATACCTTTTTCCTTCTCATATCTTCTTCTCCTTCCTTTCCCTTAAAAGACCCTCCACACAGCATCCTCAATGATGACATAGGCCCCTAGGGAAATTGTTTTCCTCGGTGCCTCCTGTATGGAGCTAATGAAAAAAAACGCTTTTTCCGTGTTTGGTGACCTGATCTGATAGCCTCCGTACTTCCCCACCATCTTCAGCCTCTCAACATACTCCAGTTGGGGATGCCATAGTTTCACTGCCTCCAGACGGGAGCAGTTGGTAATCTTGTTCATTATTTTTAAAACAAAATGAAGGTAAGTACTGTAGACCACGTGATAAAATGCATCATCGCATTAACAACAGCTAATCGAGTTGTTTGCTAAATAGTAGGCTGGCAACAAACTTCGACAAAATGATGCCATCGTTACATAACCACAAAACAATAACCCAACCTAGTTTCCAGTTATGACAGTTATCCGCGAAGTTTAACCATTTTGCGCATAATGATACCCTTTCAAACTAACACAAACGTTGGCAACCTAACCTTGTTTATTGTAATGACAGTTGACTTGAAGTTGGACACTAATTTTTCGCATGCTCGCCATCTTCTAATATAACACAATTGTCAGATTTATGGTGGAAGACATGAAATCACTTAGAATTAAAGTCTGTTCATGGAAATTTTCTAGGAATTTGGGTAAATACACAGAAAAAAGGGACTCGTTTAACTCGTTTCATCACAGGAAACCGTATTTAGGTCCCATAGATATCTCCCTTACTACATAGTAATAGTGAGAAGTATGATCTAATCTAAACAGTAGCGGAGATGTACCGAATATGGAATAGCTTAGGTAAAAAAAAAATTATTAATTATAATTGAATCGTTTATTAAGTATTTTACATTGAAACCTTTGGAAATATGGTTAGGGAACTTAAAATGTCAATAAAATATTAAAAGAAACGCACAAACGTTTTCATTTCGAAGGGTAAAACAATACAAAAAAACCGATATCAAAAAAGTGCTACTATTATGGGATAAACTGATTTTTTTAAATTTTGCACGCAATAATCACAAAAAAAGACAATATTTTCGGTTCCCGAACACTCAAAATGGCATCAATGGCAGCAGGCTACACATTAGGTCCACTCTTCGCCTCTGATATCCCACGGTCTTCGATTTTACAGCTTCCATGACTTTTATCATTTTTTTTTGCCCCACGTCTTCCGCTGTTTCTTCTACGACATTGTCTCACACTGTTTCGACTACGACAGGCCAAAATACAACCAGGGATAGCAAATAGAAATTTAGTTCTATTAGAATTCTATTTTGGAAACACTCTTCCTAATCTTTAATCTTGTATGGTCTTCTGTCTTGGGGAAGTACAAGTAATATTTCTCTAGATCCACTAGAAAAAGCACAAAAGGCAACAATCAAACTAATTCTTCAAGTAGCATATGATATAGACTCTGAAAAAATTTACAAGATACTCGACGTTTTGTCAATCAGACAACTCTACGCTAAATCGTCTATTCTTCACCTCTTCAAATTCAAACTACATATCCCTTTACTTTCTCAGTCCTCAATAACAAGCCGGTCTTCAACAAACCTAACACTCAACATCCCGCTAAAGCACACGACCCATGGACAAAGATCCTTTAACTACTATTCCATCAAACTATATAACTGCATGCCACCTTCTTTGAAACAACATGCTGATTATCCACCAATAAATAAACTAAAAAAACAAATCACAGACTGGATAAAAACTAAAGGAACACAATTCTTCCTGTAGGTGCGTGTAAATAGCCCCTGACACAAGGGATGACTACCCTATGTAAAATTAACGAAAATTGAATTCTTCCCTATGTGACACAAAAAAACAGTCGACCCAGCAATCTCAAAAACCAAAGTGAAAACAAACAAACACTCACTCAGAGAATGCAGCTCAGCCACGATGTCCACACAAAAAGACACTTCTTTTCAATAAAAATGTCAAGGCGATATTGCATAATCTTGACAGATGTTTCGCACAGCAAGGAAGTTTCAACCATGAAAAATTTGCATATTAATAATGCGTGCCAAAAATCCAATCTTAGGTACAACAATAATTCACTCACTGGATGAATTATTCTTATGACTGACCAGGAGAGACATCTCTTGGCCTTTTACTGACACTCCCGTCAGAAGTAATTGCTTGATTCACAAAGGTAAGGAAACGCATGAATACACTGCATCTCAAGTCACATAGGTTCAATTCAATACAATACAAAACCCATAGATGGCGCCCTTATGGTCTTATAGCATAAATTATCAATTTAAGGAAATTAATGCCCAAATATATTTATGGCGCGTATCCATATTCCCCGCCTTGGAAGTTCGTAGAGCTTACAAAAGAAAGAATATAAAAATACAAATGAAACAAGAAATGAAATAGAAATAAAGTGACTATTCACCGGTAAGATTCAGGAATGACACGCATTGGAAATTCGCAGAATCTCACAAAATAAAGAAAAATAACTAAAAATACAATGTAATAAAGTTCAATTGACCAAGATAACGGATATTAAGTAATGCCATGTCTGGGTCAGAGATCATTGAAACAATGACTAAAATCAAAAAAAAATAAATAAATAAAAATAAACAAAAATAGATAAAATATAAAATTATTGCGTTGGAATGGGATATAATTTGACAACCGGACGTTTAAAAGAACCAAATCTTGTCTTTACCGTCGCAACGCGAACAATTTTATCCATTCCGGGATGGATTTCAGTTATCACGCCTAAAGGCCAATTTAACGGAGGGGAATCTTCTTGTCCCACTAGTACGACAGTTCCGATATCAATCGGATGATCAGAAGTAGTCCACTTCTGCCTGACTTGCAAGGTGTGCAGATACTCTGAACGCCACTTCTTCCAGAAGGACTGAACCATGCTGTCTAATAATTGCTTACGCTGAGTCAAATTGATTTTACCGTCTGCCAGGACAGAAGCAGGCAAGTACTGCAATGGTGTCGACATTAAAAAATGCGCAGGCGTAAGGACTTCTGGATAAGGGTCAGAAGACATAACTGTAAGTGGACGCGAATTCATTATGCACTCAATTTGAACTAGCACAGTCTGTAACTCCTCATAGGTGAGAAGCTGAGTTCCAATCACACGGTACAAGTGTGTCTTCATGCTCTTTATGTTCGACTCCCACATACCCCCAAAATGAGGCGCGCGTGGTGGAATCATTTTCCACTCTATACGACGCTTAGCGAGTTCGCGCTTTAATGAGGGCTCATATTCAGATTCAACCAAAAACTTGTAGAGGTCATCTAATTGTGCCTTCGCACCCACAAAATTAGTACCATTATCTGAATACAAGCATGTTACCGGGCCACGCCGAGAAATAAAACGGCTGAAAGCAGCCAGGAAAGCATTTGAAGTTAAGTCAGAGACCAACTCAATATGAATAGCCTTGGTCACAAGGCATACGAATAGACAAATATATGCCTTTTGAGAATGTTGTCCTCTCCAACGAGTCAGCGTAATACGGAGTGGACCTGCGTAATCTACACCGGTATGTACGAAGGCCTTTGCTTCTGCAACACGATATGACGGTAAATCTGCCATCTTCGGTGTAGGATCCGATGGATTTAAGCGGAAGCAACAATTGCATTTCCGCACCATCGCCCTAATAACAGTCCTAGCATCTAATATCCAATAGCGTTGACGTAAGATAGACATAAGAAGTCCTGGGCCTGTATGACAGTTCTCGACATGAAAGTGAGCGATGATCAGATCGACAACACAGTCATGTTTGGGAAGCAAAACCGGATGTTTAACCTCAAAAGGTAAATCCGATTTAGAAAGCCGCCCCCCAATACGTAACAGATTATCTCCATCAAGAAATAGAGATAAACTCTGAAGTCTTTTGGAATGAAATTTGCCTTCCTGGAGTGCAGCAATATCTCCTGCAAAATGAATACTCTGCACAGCACGAATCACAGCCTTTTCAGCAGTCATAAGATTATTGACCGTTCCAGAGGAAAGTGATATCTTTTTTATGAATCGGAGGACATAAACAACAATCCTTAGTAGTTTATCCCAAGTGGATATACGCTGAGCCAGTTCACTCAGGACCGATTTTTCACCCTGAAATGTTGCAATGAGAACATTAGCCTTGTGTTCAGGCATTTCACCAGTATTGGTAGGGTGAAACGGTTTTAATGGCCATTCCAAAGGTGGGCTGCGAATCCATGATGGGCCGTTCCACCATAAATCATGTGAAACGAGTTGGGAAGGAAGCATGCCACGAGAAAGGCAGTCGCTCGGGTTTTCACTACCAGCAACATGGTAAAAGTTCTCTGGAGACAAATTTTCTTGGCACTGAGCTACGCGATTACTAACAAACACCGACCAGCGATGCGGTGAAGAATGTATCCAAGAGAGCGCAACGGTAGAATCGGAAAACGCATATGTTCCTGCAATAGGAAGACGCTCAGAATAATTATCTTGAACCGTCCGTATTAATTTGGACATCAATACTGCGGCACAGAGCTCCAAACGAGCGAGGGTCGTCACTTTGGTGGGAGAAACCTTTGATTTTGCGCACAACAATCTCACTGTAATTTTTCCAAACAGATCAGTGGTGTGCAAATAAATCACACAGCCGTAACCATTCATGCTTGCATCGCAGAAAGCAACAACGAGCACCGTACTGTCTTTCAGGACACCAACATGGCGAGGGATTTTTATCATTGAAATTAGCGGAAATTCCTGTGTAAGCGCCGAAAACCGACGAATAACGCTATCAGGGGGTATATCATCCCAACCAATGTTGCACAGCCATAGCTCTTTGATAAGTAATTTAGCGTACAGAATGACAGGGGCGACCAAGCCGAGGACATCAAATAAACGGGCGACTATGGAGAGTATGCTCCGCTTTGTGCACTTCTCCTGAACATAAGATGTCGTAAAGAAGAAGCTGTCATCAGCTGGTTCCCACGAAAGGCCCAACACCTTAGAGGTATTGTTAGAACCAACAGTGAAGTCCACTGGGCTGCGGTGAGAATCCGGGAGGTTCTCAAGTACAACTTGAGAATTACTAGTCCATTTTACTAAATCAAAGGCACCGGACTTAAACAACGAGATTAATTCTCGAGAAAGACGTATGGCGCTGGGCTCATCTGCAATAGAATAGACCAGGTCGTCCATATACAGCTTGGACTCTGCCACTTTGGCAGCATCCGGGTAATGTGGTCTCATATCCTGGGCCAACTGGCGAACCGTCCGCATTGCTAAGTATGGACTTGCCGTCAAGCCGAAAGGAACTCGATTGAACTGAAAAGTTCGTATGAGTTCGAGAATCGAAATAAGATCCTCAGGTATCTGCGATGCTTGCTAGGAACTTCAATCTGTAAATACATTCGCTTTATATCCGCAGTCATAGCGATGGGAAAAAGACGAAAGTCAAGCAAAAGCAGAAACAAATCGGCTTGCAAATTGGGACCAGTATGAATAATGTCATTCAGTGACAGCCCTGTGTGTGTTTTAGCACTAGCATCGAGCACAATACGAGGCATTGGTTTGTCTGGACGAGTGACAGCATGATGTGGGATGTAATATCCATCTTCTGTGATATCAGACTCTGAGACTTCTGATAGGTAATTATTTTCAATATATTCACTGATAACCTTGTTATAATTCTCCTGCAAAGTAGGGGAATGTTTAAATTTTCGCTCCAATGCCAAAAATCGGCGTTGGGCAGCAGTACGAGAATTACCCAATTGTCTTGGATCTTTACAGAAAGGTAAAGCAACAGAATATCTACCATTATCAGTGCGAGAAATTGATGAAGTAAAGAGATTCTCACATTCTGTCTCCTCCGGACTTAGAAATTTTATATTAGGTATCTCTTCTAACAGCCAAAATTTTTGCACTAAATCATTAAGTGCGAGTGCCGAGAATGATGTGTTTGTGTTGAGCACATTATTGGGGTAATCACCCATCAACACGAAACCGAAAGCGGTCGATAACGCGGGGGGTGCACTAGTACCCGATTCACCCTGTTCCCTAAATAAATATATGGGAACAGTTGTGCACCGATGACGACATCCACGCATCCAGGAATATTCCATGTTAAGTCTGCGAGAGGTATGCCCTCTAAGTACCTCATATCATCCTTGGCTATATAGTGATTAGGTAATTGGTCGGTGATACTGTCAACGACAAGCGCATGTATATTATATTTATTCTCTGGGTATACGCGAGACTCAATATCCAAATACACGTAACCGAAAATTGGTCGAGACGTTGATCCAATTCCTTTGACAAACGAATTACTCAAAGGAATTATTGGTAAATTCAGCGTCTTACAACAATCGACCGTAATCAAATTATTTTGAGAGCCATTATCAATTAGGCACCGAACAATAACTTTATTTCCGTTTTTAAGCTTCGCGTATACTTGTGCGGTCGAAAGTAAAATAGAAGAGTTCGGTGTTACTTTGGCACAAAGCGAACACGAAGGATTGACATTCGCGGTCCCCTCCACTTGCTTATCACCAATGCCAGTTCCATTGATGCTGGATGACACTGGAGGGGGGACTGACGGTTCTTCACTGGTAGGTACTTGCGACGTATGTACATGAGTATTGGTTTTCATATTATTCACACTGCCGAAATGTAAGAATGTATGATGACGTTTATTGCACAAATCACAAACTAACCCCGATTTGCATGACTTGATTGTATGTGAACCACTAAGGCAATTTACACAGCCATTTTTCGATTTTATAAATTCAAATCGAGCCTGTGGGGAACTCATACATTTAAACTTTGAGCAAACGTTGATTAAATGATCAGTTTTGTTACACAGAATACATCCTTTCGGCGGAACTGGGAAGCGCGGAATATTCGCATTACTCGCGACGAACGATTTAGTATTATTTGATCGGGAGGACGAAATGGGATGCGTTTTATTTACGACACCATGCGAGTTACTCGTTCGTTTTAAAATCTTTACTTGATCTTGTACAAACGAAACTAACTCATTATAAGAAGGAATTTCTTTATTACGAACTGTCAGCTCAAAGTTCTGAGCCGTCTGTGAATCAATTTTTCTTACCGCGCAGTGAAACAAAATAAAATCAGTTAAATCTTCAATACCTAACTGCTTTAATGCCGACACTGACGAAGAATATCTTTCAATGAAAGAATTGAGACTGGCAGATGTATTCGTGCAGTTTTTCGCATCGAGAATATTATTTAAATAATGTGTTCCTAGTGTACGTTTATCTTGATATTTTTTAACTAAACTCTCCCAAATGATCTGATATGTATCACCCGAAGGCACAATGCCTGCGGTTATGTTCAAAGCCCCGTGTGTGAGTTTTCCGACTAAGTACTGCACACGCTGCGAGTCAGTTAGCTGTCTATTATTATGGATATTGGCTTTAAATGACTCAAAAAATTTCGACCAACTTTCATTCTTACCATCGAAGGTTGGAAGATCTATTGCAGGAAGATTAATCATACACGGCTCCCGCGACTTATTTTGTGACGTCAGTGACTCTCTTACAGAAGTTTTCATATTCGATCTAGTTCGTTTGACCTTCAAAAAAAGATCATCAAAAGCTTTTAAAGCTTGAAAATCTGGTTTAAATTCTGGATTTAAAGTTAACTGACGATCATTGATGCTCTCTATAATATTTTCAAATTGACTTCGCATTTGATCAATCATCTCTGACTGAGCCATAAACACTTCGTTATTTCTTGACTCAAAATTAGATATATTATTTGTTGCATTATACAGATCGTTCATACGAACAAAAAGATTTTCCTTTTTTGCGGTTAAAAGAATAAGCGATCTGTCTTGAGCCTCATCAAAACCCTCCTCCGTAATTCTTGGCATTTTTTATATATGCGAAAAGATTACCACAAAATTTTACAATAATGTTACAATGTTAATAATTAATTAATAATAATGCTGCGAATAATTATCCAAAATTACGACAATTCTGCGAACAATGTTAACAATTAATTAATAATAATAATGTTGCGAATAATTATCCAAAATTACGATAATTCTGCGAACATCCAAATATGTCATCCAAAAGCAAAAAACAAGACCAGCTATAGTTCTCAAAAAATGAGAGGTACTTCAAATTTACCAAAAAAAATACGTAAATTCAAACATCCATGTAATTAAGCTATAATCTCGAATTGAATGTATGAATGAATTAATAATCCAGGCTACGAAGGACCACTAAATATGTAGGGGCGTGTAAATAGCCCCTGACACAAGGGATGACTACCCTATGTAAAATTAACGAAAATTGAATTCTTCCCTATGTGACACAAAAAAACAGTCGACCCAGCAATCTCAAAAACCAAAGTGAAAACAAACAAACACTCACTCAGAGAATGCAGCTCAGCCACGATGTCCACACAAAAAGACACTTCTTTTCAATAAAAATGTCAAGGCGATATTGCATAATCTTGACAGATGTTTCGCACAGCAAGGAAGTTTCAACCATGAAAAATTTGCATATTAATAATGCGTGCCAAAAATCCAATCTTAGGTACAACAATAATTCACTCACTGGATGAATTATTCTTATGACTGACCAGGAAAGACATCTCTTGGCCTTTTACTGACACTCCCGTCAGAAGTAATTGCTTGATTCACAAAGGTAAGGAAACGCATGAATACACTGCATCTCAAGTCACATAGGTTCAATTCAATACAATACAAAACCCATAGATGGCGCCCTTATGGTCTTATAGCATAAATTATCAATTTAAAGAAATTAATGCCCAAATATATTTATGGCGCGTATCCACTTCCAAAACCTATTTACTCCAAACCAAACCTAAAAATTAAAATTTAAATTATACCACTAGATCTACAAAATAGATTAATATTGCATAACTATATTTTAAATATTGGCACTAATATATCATCTACTTTTGTTTTTTTTGTTTTATTCTCTTTTCATCTCAACTGCTATCTAAGTTGACTTCATGTATATTTTTTATTCTGTATTTTTTTCTTTTTACTGTAATGTATTATCCTTTGCGACTTAAGTATATTACGATGCTCAACTTACCTCAACTTACTACTTTATGTCTGTATAATATTATGATGACTATCTCAACACAGCTACCTACATCTACTATATGTGAATACTGCCACAATGGGTGGTACTACGGAGTCCGCCTTGAGAGTCCCAACGGGGATACTGTGCTATCACCTATGATGGCATAATAATACATGCGTACACCTCAGCACGGGTTCTTCCAGTGAGGTGTTCACAATCCATAACTACATTCGTTTTAACCAATTACATACAGTTGCCGATCATATTTTACTACCTACTACGTTTAATATTAAGAATATTTTTTGTTTTACTTCCATCTTATTTCATTTTCATTACATTTATTAACTGTATGTCATTGTATTTATTAACTGTATGTAAGAGCATAGAAATGAATAAATAAATAAATATGAGATATTATTCCATATTAGGGTCATCAAGAAATCCCATATTAGGAACAACAAAAAATACAAACAAATATATTCGTAGAATAAAATGTACTTGAATTTAACTCCATATTATTACGAAAACATAAAATTTAAATAATAATATTGTGATAATAATCAGTGAAAGATTGACAATTTTGTGGAGAAAAAATTAAGTGAAACATACGTAAATATATAATCGGCGAGTCACTCTCCCAGGTGAATGTTGTGTGGTCGGCGTCAGGACGAGTTCTGAATATTCAAGGTCGGTCGGTGGGTAGTCTGTGAAGGCTGAGTTACAGAGGCTGTTCTCACTTAAATTTTGAGAAACACCACCATCTCATATTAGGAACGTTTGCCATATTCGGTACATCTCTCTATTGGAAAGAGAACACAACACGTTTTGTAAACAAATCTAAAAGTTAGTACCAGAAAATAATTAAAACGTACACTTTGAAAAAAAATGAATCTTTGAGATGACAGTAACGTTTATAATGCATTTTTTTAATAAAATTTGTGTGGTTTTTTTTTTCAGTAATTTTAGTTAGAAAAACGTAAGTTGAGCCATTTTTTAAACTTTTTAAAGTTTGCATTCTAAACTATTGTGTTTAAAAAATTACATTGTTATTTATTATAATATAATTTGAAAGCTATTTCATCATCTTTTGAAAATAATTTTTAGTATTCGGATACGTTCCCAAATATTCCATTTATTTGGATTTTATTGCAAAGCGGAAATATTTTTATCTTCTGACATCACGCTCGATTTTTGAAGAGTAAATGCGCACATTTTATTTTAAAAACACTTTGTAGTAATTAGATAATAATGTGAAGTAAGTATTTCAAATTCCAAAATGCAAAATAACGTGAAAATAATGCATTTTAATAGTTATTTCTATATAGTTAAAATTAATATCGATTGTTCACCTGGCAGCCATTGTTATTGATTTGAATGTTTTAAGGTTATTTTTTTTCTTCTCTTATTTTACCCAAAATATTAAACTACAATAGTAAAATAGGTGTCTAGTTTAGTAGTTTGGTTTTAATTAAAACGTTAAACAAATATATCTTAAAAAACTGTTTTAATTTTTTTATGTCTAAACATGGCGTAAATAAAAGACGTCATATAATTCCGTTTTTTAGTATTTAAAAAACATTGCGTAATAAGCGTGCACTAGAATTCAGCAACTTACCACATAAATAATAAGGAACTCCAGTGAAAAATATTCTGGCTTTAAAAACATATGTTCATATAGATTATAGATCAATAAACGCTGATTCTGAACATATGAGTTTTATTTAATAATAGTCAATTTTTAATCGGGTCATAAAAACACGCCCTCAAGGTGACGTCACTGTTCGACGTGTCGTGACGTCACCGTAAAGTCATTGTATGGGATTGTATGATATGACACAAGCCATCGTATTAATTTATTCGTTTATTTACATATTGTTTATACAGATTTAGTTGTTGTTTTTATTGAAACATTATTTAGGCCTAAATAATGTTTCAAAAATAAAGGTATCTCTTATTAGTTTATCTCTATTATTGAAAATATTCAAAAACTACTGCACAAAACAAATAGTAATGCTAGGTCTAGGGAGATTCAAAATGGCAGCAGTAGATCAGCTGATTGCCCGATACTAATTTTTCAGGAGTGATGACGTCACACGATTCACCATACATACGGTGTTTTTCGGGGGGTCTTGAAAAATTAAAACTATGACAATTATTTTAACCATTAAAACTAACTCTAAAAATAAAAATTTAAATGCAGTTATTTAAGTTAGAAGTTCATTATTCATTAAAAAAATAATAAGTCTGCAGTGCTCTATTGAATTTAAAAAAATGCAATTATTTAACAATAAATGGCACAGCACAATAAATGTTTAGAATAATGACCAAATGCAAATTACCTATTAATATGTCTGCGCTCCTGGTACTTTGTTCTTGGCGACAGGTTCACGTTGTGACGTTTTTTTTATTTAATTATGAAAGTTCCTTCAATCCTGTGAAAAATCAAGGGTTATAATTACACTTTTGACAAAGACGACTAAAATAATTTTCTGCTAAAATATTAAATTATTACACCGACATTTTATGGCTTGTCTGAGTTTTTCACACGATCTGTTAAATCTTTTGAAATAACACTTAAATTCAAAGCATTAAAAAATCAGAGTTCTTCAGAGTATTTTTGATTATCATAGCTTTACCAATATGTAATTCTACACGAGTTTGTTCGCTGTCTGGAGGGATATTTAACTAAAATATAGATGTCTGTATATGATTTGAGGTGATTTTCTCGAGAAAACGGCACAAAAGAAATGAACAACACACAGTTTTTTACAAATGATCATCTAGTCCAGGGATGGCGAACCAATGGCACGCGACACAATATTTTGGGCACGTCACTGATCAGTGATCACACAATTACGCGCTACGAAAAAAAGTGTGAAGGTGAACGAGCGAACCCGAGTTCTCAAATTTTCTCAGTTCAAAGAATTATCGGAAATAGTCAAGTTTATTATTTACCCTGATGTGACGTTATTTGATAAATTGAATTTGTCCCCATTCGATTGGTTGGAAATTGATGAATTTGAAATGCAGTTGATTGATTTCCAGTTTAGTTCAATATGGATTCAAAAATTTGTTGAAACAAGGAGAGAATAAAAATTAATTGAAACAGAAAGATTGACAGGTAATATGATGAAAATGCTAATAACATAATTTTGGAAACATGGAATGCGTTACAAGACACATGTAATTGTTTGAAGAAGCTGGCTCATGCTATTTTAACAATATTTTCATCAACCTGTGCCTGCAAGTCATTATTTTCAGAGATAAAAAACATTAAAGAGTCAGTTATTTACCGTTTGACAGATGAGTCCAGTTCAGCATGCATTCTGCTAAAAGTAACATCTTACAACCCTTACATATGTTATTTGACATCTAACTTGCAACAACAGAAGTCACACTAATTTTACTTTAATTTAAATTACGCGTATAATGCTAAATGTTCCCATTTAGTAGTAGTAAATAAAGAGTTTTTATTGATAGTAAGTATTTATTATTATTATTTTCCCATTAATCACAAAGTCAAAATTATTTGATGGCACGTCTATGACCTCATTAAACATTTCTTTAGAAAAATGGCACGTTGATACATAAAGGTTCGCCATCCCTGATCTAGTCAATTCACGCTATGCAATTGCACTATATAATAATACAAGAACAACATGTCAACCTACCAGAGACCAAATGGGAAAATAATTCACCGACTCCAGATATTTTCATATCAGAGGGTTCGGCTCGGTAGAACTCCTAATTGGACCTATAAATCCTACTGATCCCTCAATGTAAATATTTAAAAAATCCAATATTTAATTCAATATTTATTATTATTATAGATACATTAAAAATGGTGAACGGACAATTAAAAAAAATGGTAGTTCATCACTCCCTTGAAAAGTCATTAAAAATGATAAAAAAATGAGGATAATGTTGGTAGTTCTAAGTAGAAGCATGATACAGTTAAATATGACCGAATCGGATAGGGACACATAAGCTCAGTTGGTAGAGCTGCGCCCCGGCAAGGCGGGGGTTCTGAGTTGGCGAGATGTGACCGTATCTTTTTCTTTTTTTCTGTTTTCAGGGTTTCGATTGAGTTTCGCTAATATTGTCTTAATTTAATTTTTTTTAAACTAGGTCAAGTAAGTCGCGTTATCTCAGGTTAAGGGCTATTTTTTATCACTTTTAATGACTTTTCAATGGGATGTTGAAAAGCCACTTTGTTGAATTGTCATGGAACCATTATAAATACTACAGTAACGCAATTTACAAAAAGGGGTTGTTCTATTTTTAAATGAATGAAAAAGTCTGACGAATAAAATAACAGTACGTGGGCGAAGGGTAGTAATGGGCATTGTTGGCTATGGCGGGGGGGGGGGGGGAGGGGTGGCTGACTGACTCATTCCGGACGAGGAAATGTAGAAGGATGAGTCGGATTGAATGAGTCAATTTAGCCGAGTCAGCTGACAGCCGGCGCCTTCCCACTCCCCCGTAAGGAGATTATCTCGGTAGCAATGGCCAAGGCGTAAATGGACACGAATTAAGACTTGCTTATTTATATTCAAAAGTGTTCAATTTCTAATTTTCATCCTATCTATTTTATGTATATATTTTTTCAATCAAACAAAAATACTGACTGAATTATTATTTTCGATAACTGTTGTTTAACATTCAAATTAGTGTTTTTTTACCACAAGCTCCACACAGGAGGCCATGAGGAAAATAATTTCCATCAGGACCTTTGTAATCTTAGGGGATGCTGTGTGGAGGGTGTTTTTAAGGAAATGAGGGAGAAGAAGTTCTGAGAATGAAAAAAGTTTGAGAGGTGGGTTGGAATCTGGGGTTCAAATTGTCCAGGGGTGACGGACGAATGAATCCACCCCTCCAACTGTGGTGTAAGGCGATGGGTCGATATAGTCCGGCTGGAGAGGTCAAAGGGCCTCCCTTAACCACTCGGACCAATAAGCTTGTTTTCATGATAATTTATTGTTTTCAGATATAGTACGACGTAGGAGGCATACCTGACGTATTAAAGTCTTTCTCATCCGCTACCGGACAAGCCTCGCCCTAATTCACCAAACATAGCGAACTACTTGGGTTGTCCTATGGCAGGGGTCTTGATCTATCCAATAAATGGTTCCCGGGGCAGCGTCACCCATTTCTTCAGACTGATTCGTGGAAGGTTCGAAAACTCGGCTATCATGGAGAGCATTAGTTTCTACGTTCCCGATGGTTATCTCCGTCACCGACAGCATAGCTTGTTTTATCTCCCGGCTTGCAGAACTAACTAGGGAGAGCTGTCTTGTTGTTAAATAGAATCACTTCCAATATAGATATGTTTAATATCAATGAAGCATAATTCAGACGACAAGCTTTCTTGCTGTCAGTATGATTGTGCTTTATTGATATATAAATTGCTTAAATCTGTTTGAATCTTATTACTTTATCTCTTTTAAAACGCATTGAAATTTTATTTTGTAATGTTTTAAAAATAAATAAATTGAATTGAATTGAATTGAATTCCGGCCTCTCAAAAAAAGCACATAATATCTCCTGCCAGGGTAATTTTAGAATTCTGCTTTAATCTCAATATGCTAGAAAATATTATACAATCTACCTTTTCATCAGAATTACATCATTGGTACTAAAAAAAAAAACTTCTAAAATGGTGGAAATAAAATTCATTAAAACAGGTTAATAATAATGGTACTCCACAAAATAATTAAATAGAAGTATATTATGTGAAAATACAGTTTTGATATAGTTTAGAAATTAATTGAAAACACAAGCGTCGATTCCCAACGCTTCTAACCATTTAGAGGCAGTGAAACTATGGCACCCTCAATTGGGGTGTGTTACGAGGCTGAAGATAGCGGGAGAGGAAAAAGATGGGCTCTACCACAATAGGAAGATGAGGAAGTACCCGGCTACTCAGATTTGGTCACCAAACACGTCAAATTTCAAGCAAATTATCAATTCTGAATAGTGATATGGCACCAAGTTTACACTGAAAATATTTTTCCATTTCGGAACGTGCCGCAAGAATTCTGAAATGAACAAATTAAACTTACTTATCGATGCCGGGATTTGAACCAGCCTGCGCCAGCAACCTGCCGATTGCTGGTCGAGAGCCTTACTCCTAAACTATGGAGTCCATAAAAAAACAAGCATTCACAATTTTTAAGAGGCCAACTTTTCGAATCATCAAAAATAATAATAATTTTTGTGAAGTGGCTTTACATAATAAATTACAAAGGTAACTGAATGCGTAAACATTGACTTGAATTTCGATTGTTTTCTTTACGCCCGTTCTCATTTTACGTGTTGTCATGTGAGCGCGCACCTGAAAACACATGGTTCAAAAAAATCTAATTACGTCGAAAAACATTTTGGGCACGTGCGCCTCTGATTAAGGGTAGGTGAGGTGGATAAAGGGGTGGCAGGAGAGAGCCGGAGGTTTATCTTGCCTCAGCCACTAAACACAGCCCCTTTGTTAGGGTTCAGGCTCAGTGGCATGTTCAGAAATAACCGAACCACGGATGACTATCCTTCCCGAAATTAGCTCACCAACAGTACAGAGAAAATCTTTATTAAAACAAAACAAGGGGCGCTTTATTCACTCCTTTTTAAACTTGATTAAAGGAAAAATACGCCAATTTATATACCACCTTTTAACTCATTTTTCAAGGTCATTGGTTCGTGACTCATGTAATGTATGATTGTGAATACAGTCTGTACGGTGAGCGGCTCGAACGCCTTACTACGTACCTCTCACATCTCACATGGACTCGTCTCAGGGTTAGGGTTCGTGCACTCTTGACAAGATGAATGAATGTAATTGAAAGTCGGTTTTACATAGCATATTTATTACAATAAAGGGGTTCAATTTGTACAACAGGACATTACGATTTAAGACCTAAATGATAGCTTTTAGAACGGAATATAGGTACTTGAAATGATACTAAACTGGAAGTTAATGGCTCGAATATCTACAGTTATAATTAGGAGACTACCTTGGTCCTCTTGAGGGATTGTGCGGTGGAAGGGGCCGGCTAAGCTCATGCCTGCCGGGCAGAGTCCTTAGCCGGAGACAGGAATCAGTCGCTGGACATCGCGGGCCAGCATTCAACCAGGGCGAAGATGGACATGCTGCTCCACTTCCAGGATCAGGGCTCCAGGATCACAGTCACTTAATATACCGAATCTAAGGCCAATGCAACGCCATTGTCTCAGGTACACAAACGGGGTGCCCACGAGACTATCGCCTCGGGCGAGAACTAGGTACACGATGTTACTAGTATGAGCTAGGCGGAAGGAAAGAGGGCGTATTTAAGTGCGTTAGCCCTTTTATAGCTTTCTTTCTCCGGTATTGCTAGGAGATGGTCGCGCCATTACGATAATTTGCGAATCCATCGACAGGAACACTTGATTGTCAACCTGTGGGAGAGGCGACGCTTCTTTAACTGTTTTGTCGTATGTGCGAACATAACACTGCCTTCTCTGTCCAATATAATGTAAGAAGATTGTCAGGTCTATTCTGGCTTGACTTAGGCATTTACCGAAAATGTGGTATGTTGTAAACGCAGCATTATTGCATTTGCAGGACTGTTGAAGAGTGTTCCTTTAATTCTTTGAAGAAGTATCCATTCTAATTTGTGTCATCGTAAGTTTCCATTTAAGTTCTATTGAAAAATTGTTCCTTGTACCCTGAAGATATTTTCTCGTTTCTTGCAGACATTTCTGGATGTGCTGTAGGTTATAAGACATAGAGTTGTCATTATCACAACTAATTTAACACTCCCTACCTACTGAGCCAAGAACGAATTTATCTACCTGTGAGCCAAGCTAAACAACCCTATTTCAAAAGAACTTGTACCTTTCCCTTTTCTCCTTTGCGATACAAAACACGCTACTCTCGCGATACAAAACACGCTGATCTTCCAAATTTTTTAACATAAACTGTTAAATTATTTGCTGTAGCAGCAAATCATCACCTTCTTCCTCGCAATAATTTAAAAAAAAACTTTGCTGAAATGAATCTTGGTACAGGATTCTATACATTATTCTTTTATCTTATCCATTCAATGGATATTTTAATGCGATTTTATTTTTTTCTGAACAACCGAGGTCAATTCCTTCGCATTTTACATAAATTTTTATGCCAATACCAATCGTTTGTCAGTTATATTCATTATGTAATGTTTAATAAAAATAATAAAAAAATTTAAAAAAAATTTAAAAAATTTATGCTGACTAAACGTCATGTAATCAATCGAAATTGATACATATTCGCATTTTACACCTTGTGTAGAGGACAATATAAGACATGAACCTCTTGAATATTTATACTTTTTATTTACATTTTTTTTTTATCTTTTTCGCCCATTAAATGGACATTTAATGCCGACTTAATGTCATGTAATCAATCGAAATTGATACATATTCGCATTTTACAACCTAAACTAAAGGGTTACAATACAATACATGCACCAATTAGAGTAGTATTTTTTAAATTTGCTGTGTTATTGTAACTTGCGATTTATTCCCTTTTACTTTATTGATGAATTTCTCTTAAGCCATCTTCAGTTCTGTTTTCATAGTTTACAATGGGTATAATTATGAGGTTATACGGATCCTATCATGTTTATAATATAATTATAAGGCATATATTAAATCCTGTAACGTAGGTATAATTCTAAGGCTATACTTTAAATCCTATCATTTTTATAGAGATCCAATCCCTTGTATGCATACACTATCATGTTAAAGAACAATGATCTTGCCTCACTAACCAATCCACAGGAAACTCCCTTTCCAATGATTGTGCTCGGCGTAAACAATAAGGTGACACACACCTTCCTCACGTCATGTTAAAAAACAATGACCCTGTCTTACTGACCAAATCAAATGAAAACGCCTTCGAACACATAGTAATCCTTTTCAATGATTGCGCTTGACAGACACATATATAAAACAAATAACCAAAAAAAACAGAACATCACTAGAAAATTAAGATCTATGATAGTTTTCAATATAATATATATTCTCTCTAAGTTGTTTAACTTCATCTTCAACCGAATACGCTTTAAATTCCAATAACACAGACTTTTTTTTACAACAACACCGATATACGGTGAATTACACGTTGACTTTCGTCGCTTAAATACCGAAGTATCCAATTCGCGTGTTTACATGTTATAACATTTCAATCTTACAAGCTAACAATTTATATACATTTCAATTTTTTTAAGCATAACTGAATTTGCTAACGAAACTTTAATTTTTTATTTTAAAATTTATTTTCTTTTTTAAAAAAAAAAAAATCTTGACTATGTTTTTAATTAAATTCAACTTTTTATTACCAAACTCAATTATTTCCATGAACTTTTATTAAGATTTGAACATTAATACCAATTAACTTTCTCTTCATTACAAAATTTCCATGAACTTAGATTTTAATACAAATCTCAATTTTTCGAACCTGTTTATGTTTTATTCTTTCAAATACTCTAAACAACCAAAGTTTATTTTACCTCTCTGTATTCCCAATTAGGGTGGGTACATACACCCGATTCAAAAACACCTACATGTTCCAACACTAACCCCAGGATAACTCCACAGGTTATACAGAAATTTATTATTAAACTTCAATCAATCAAAATACTTAAAAAAACTTTTATTTTCCAAATCAAATATTAGTTAGTCAACTGAACGACTTTATTTGTTTGAAAGCAAATCAGAGAGATAAAAACATTTAAATTAACAACAAAAAGATATATACAATTATATACATTTGAACGCTATATTATAATTGAATTTGCTAGCAAGAACTTCTTTTCTTTCTGTTTCTTAATTTTTTATTCCAAATTCCTT
Organism: Limnephilus rhombicus; assembly: GCA_929108145.2. Taxonomy (NCBI): domain Eukaryota; kingdom Metazoa; phylum Arthropoda; class Insecta; order Trichoptera; family Limnephilidae; genus Limnephilus; species Limnephilus rhombicus. The sequence continues at coordinate 42,633,412 of OV815278.1, forward strand.
TTAATTAGTATAACTTTCTTATTAAAGATTATTTGACAGGAATTTTCAACTTATTCTCATAACTTGACATAATTTTTTGCTTCAATTTCAATATAATACAACATTAAGTCCAATTAATACTCCTTCTATTGTGACGTCACGGACCTTTTGACCTCACAATACATCTCAATGTAATATTCCCTTTTCAATATCTATGTTTTGTTTTCTTTACGTTGTTTCCTTACAATGTTAACTTTGTTTTATTTAAAATATGTAAATACATGTTTCTGTTCCTTTCTAACTTTGGGCGCCATGGTCTTTTTCTAGTTAGACCCAAACTAAGTATTTAAATTTCATTATTCGACTATTACTCAAAACTCACTTGGAAGTGTTAAAAAAAATTTCGTATCTCTTCTTGTATTACAAATTTTCTCTTTTTTTTTTTTATTGCCCAAGATTACTCTCTTGGCAACCCCACTTGTCTTAATTCTAAGGAAGACTTTCCTATAATGTTTTGAAACTAGAAATGTATACGCTGGTACCCGTACCCGTATTACATTTCTTGAGCTCACTTAGAACTCAATATCTGCGCAAAGCACAATATAATTTCCGAACAACGATCCACGTTGTCTTTTTTGTAACACAAGTCAAGAAGAATAAAACTTTATTCATTAAAAATCCTTTTCATTTAAACTTAAGTAAGAAATGATTATCTTTTTTGTTTTAAATTCGTGTACTACTTTTCTATTTTTTTTAAAATGGACACTAAAAAATCTCTACGAATGTCACCAATTAATCCTTACGAATGCTCGTGATTTATTCTTTCTTTATTTCGTTCTTGCTAAATTGTTTATCTATTTGACAAAATATTAAAAACATTTATTTTTATTACTTTTATTTATTTAATATGTAAAACATATTCCGTTTTGTGTTAAACAGCTTTTATTAACGAAGGCCTTTTTACTTCCGCATCGTTACAAGAGACTTAGTTTTATTTTTTAACTGAATTATTCAACATTTTATTTTTCAATACTAGCTCAGGACAATTGTTATAACTATGCAGAATCTCTCTACCTTTTTTTCAAATTCAATTTATTTTTTACAATCTGACTTTATTTGAAAATTTATTTTCGTACTTATTTGTTCGATTTCTTGTTTACTTTTCGACGTATTGTATTATTTGTCACAACTTTTATTGAAAAAGAAATTTAAAGAGAGATATACCTATTCTATAAACAACACCGAAAATTTATATACATAAATATTTACACAAAATGGGTTACCTTTATTTACAATTATATACATAACATTTATAGTATAGTTTATTTATAATAATCTCATACAAAATGGTTACCTTTATATACAATAATATACATAACATTTATAGTATAGTTTATTTATAATAATCTCATACAAAAATGGTTACCTTTATATACAATAATATACATAACATTTATAGTATAGTTTATTTATAATAATCTCATACAAAAATGGTTACCTTTATATACAAAATTTTTGTTTTTCTTTCCTTCCCGCCTTTTTTAATAGCAAACCACATTAGTCAAGTATTCCTACTTCCCTTTTTTTCAAACCAGGTATGATCTTTATTTTTTATTATTATACGAATGAGAACGTATCATTTTAATTTAATTCTTATTATTTTCTTATGAAAAATGTTTATTTTAAACTTCCAAAACACAAAAAAAAATATTTTCCTGACCGAATTCTGTTTATTTCGTAATAGCTTGTTCAATTGCACTCTCTACTGTTTTTTCAACTAGATTTCAGTTAGCTACTCTGATCTCAGATTAAATCAACATTCTTAACTCTCAAATAACTAATATTAGAATCACTAAGAGAGCAAAAAAGAACTAACTATACAAGAATTTAATTATTTTTCTACAAAAAAAAAAAAAATCTCAATACAAATTATACCTTTCCTGAATTTTTGCCGTTTTCTACAACGCTTTACATAGGTACCGTATTCTCTCATATACAAAATTTCTTTCCTAGCCGGGCCATCTGTTACTGCGTAGGTACTTATGTCTGCTGTTATGCATAACGCGCGTGCATTCGTTATTTCTCAAACTTTTCTCTACTTTCTATGTCTCATGAACGAATTTTAACTTTTAATTTGTAATTAATTAAAATTTTAACCTTTTCCTATTACTTTTTATTACTTCCGTTAAATTTAAATTCTCTAGTATTTATTTACTTTTCATTATTTAAAATCTTTCAACTATTCTGTTTTCAACTTTTTCCTCTTTTTAAAATAAAAATTCGTGGGAATACATATATATTTTCATATATGTGTTTTGCAATATTGTTCAACTTGTTTTGGGGTCTATTACGGCACTTGATTGATGTACAATCTCAGATTACTTTTCAATTAATTACACCCGGGCTTGTCTTATATATTGAATTGTGACAGTAAATTTTGCATCCGCCTTACTTACCATCACTATCTTTTTTCATGATATATAAGATTAGCCTTCAAAATGACAATGATTTTACAACTTGTGTATTTTCAACTACAATCCTCTTTGTGGTTTCTGATTTATTCCACCAAAAAAAACATTGCAATTAAAAAACCAGTTTGATTTGATTTTTTTTTCTCTACCACATGATCTTACTAGTTGAAATCTGTTCTTAACTTTTTTTTTTTTCCACTATTATTTTATTTTTATAGGAAAATTAGTTTCTAAATAATAACGTCAAGCAATATTTTGGAAATATACATATGTTTATATATGTTTTTCTCTTTAACTTGTATTAGGGAGGGGTTTTTACGTTCGCAATCTTCCTTGTCCTGGCTAAGCGGTTTCTGAGATTAAAATCGTCTCCACAACAGAGTTTGGATTCCAGAGATATACGACTGCGCGAGCATACTTAATCACACAGAGGTTAAATTATGGGTCGCATCTGCCTTCCATAGTCTAATAGATCTCTATGTAAAAAAGTCGCTGTTAAAGGATCATGATTTTATATAACTTGCCGTAGGTATGCTTGTTAGACTGTATTTTTTTTTTTTTGGACTACATCTAAATTCCAAGATACGTTAGTCAGGTGATACCGTCAAGTTATTAACTTTTATCATATACACGATTTTATACAAGTCACTATTTTAATTTATTTCCAATTTTCACTCGAATTTGAAACCATATTATTCATGAACTGCATATTTTCTTTTTAAATCTCAATGTGTACTATCCTCTTAAGCATTTTCAATTCTCTAGATCTATTATTATCCAACAATACTAGACATGCTACCAGGAAAGAGTAAAAAAAAAAAAAATTATAAAATTTTCATTCCGTAATTAACTCAAGCATTTAAAACTATTTCACTTCCTTGATAATGTAAAAATTCATTTAACAATGTTTCGTTTTAATCTAATAAGAATTCAAAAATTATTCCCGACAAATTTTACCTCACACTTTAATATTCATTGGATTTTGTGTTCTGTGCACGCGACGCGCTTCGAAAAAATGCAAAACTTGGACTAGCCCGTAAGGTACCTATCACGAGGATCATGCGTGTTCCCTTCCGTGGGTATTACAAGAGAGGCCTCCTATTAATTTTAGCGCATATAAAACATTTCTCTTTCTAAACAGTTTAACATTTAATTTTTTGTTATTCTTTGTAATTTACAAGGATTATTATTATTCATTTCCTATTTATTTTGCTTTCAATTTATTATTACAGAATATAAATTATGTTTTTCTTATTTTTTCGTGCAATTCTTTTTAAAATAATTTAACGGCCGTTTCTAATGCATTGTTTGAAACAATATAATAATTTTTTTCATTTGAAATTTATTTTATTTTAAATCTTTTGTATTTCTTAATAAAATGTATTCATTTGTCTTTTATTTCTTTTTTTGTTTTTATTCCGTGGGCTCAATTCTTATGGACTTTATTATTTACGGTGACCAATCTATACAATTCTATTGCTACCGCTTGCACGCGTCTTCGTTCTGTTTCGACTTGCTGACCGTTTGCCAATTTGAATACCTACATGACGATTTCGTTTTTGGCGCGGGATAACTAAATTCACTTTCAACACTAGGAATTATATTTAGTTAATTACCTATTAATTAGTTTTGAAATAACAAGAAGAGTTATTAATATTTTCACAACGAAATATGCATTTTAAAATGTATTGAAATTTAAAACTTCTTTTATATTGTTTTCGCGGCAAATTTACGAGTTATTTCTTTCGTGCTTCTACCGAAATATTCTGACTTGGACGGGTCCAATTCAATTACGCCGCTGTATTTTGGAACTATTTTATTCAAATAACCGTATTTAATTATGTTGTAATAGAATTGTTCTCGTTAATTTTATCAAAATTACACAAATAACTGTTTTGAATTAGTATTTAACCCGATTTATGGTTTATTTGAATCAACATTTCAAATCAACAATGGACTCGCCCTAGAATCTGTACATTGTTCCCGCGTCAACTGAATAACTATATTTTGAATATGTTTGGCTTTATTTAAACGAATTTATTAAGACATTTTACATTTATCTTTTTAAAACACAATATAAGCACAAATTTTTTAGCATATTATATAGAAATATATATTCATTTTTCAATAACATTATTCATTTCTTGTAAAGTGTTCAAGCGCCAGTGTAATATTTAATGATTCTCTGGGTTAGGTTCGTGAGCGGCTCGAACGCCTTACTACGTACCTCTCACATCTCACATGGACTCGTCTCAGGGTTAGGGTTCGTGCACTCTTGACAAGATGAATGAATGTAATTGAAAGTCGGTTTTACATAGCATATTTATTACAATAAAGGGGTTCAATTTGTACAACAGGACATTACGATTTAAGACCTAAATGATAGCTTTTAGAACGGAATATAGGTACTTGAAATGATACTAAACTGGAAGTTAATGGCTCGAATATCTACAGTTATAATTAGGAGACTACCTTGGTCCTCTTGAGGGATTGTGCGGTGGAAGGGGCCGGCTAAGCTCATGCCTGCCGGGCAGAGTCCTTAGCCGGAGACAGGAATCAGTCGCTGGACATCGCGGGCCAGCATTCAACCAGGGCGAAGATGGACATGCTGCTCCACTTCCAGGATCAGGGCTCCAGGATCACAGTCACTTAATATACCGAATCTAAGGCCAATGCAACGCCATTGTCTCAGGTACACAAACGGGGTGCCCACGAGACTATCGCCTCGGGCGAGAACTAGGTACACGATGTTACTAGTATGAGCTAGGCGGAAGGAAAGAGGGCGTATTTAAGTGCGTTAGCCCTTTTATAGCTTTCTTTCTCCGGTATTGCTAGGAGATGGTCGCGCCATTACGATAATTTGCGAATCCATCGACAGGAACACTTGATTGTCAACCTGTGGGAGAGGCGACGCTTCTTTAACTGTTTTGTCGTATGTGCGAACATAACACTCATTTACATTTCATCACTTTTGCTACAGTTTTTCCACTAACCCTTGTCTGAGTATCGTTGTATTACATTTTGCAGATGATGTTTTACATTGAAATCAAACGTTGTAGTACTTTTGACTTAAGAGCTTAACACAAGTGCACGATGCAAAACGTCACAACAAGAGTCGATGAGTTTTTCAGAAAACAGTTTTATATATTTATTTCTATTCTCGTACATACAATTTACAGATATTCGCTGTTTACATAGATAAAAATAATTAATAATAATAATTCACCCGTCAGATAGCATAAGCAATAGATTCAAAATGAATAGCTTAATAGCCTTCCTTATGCTTAGAACGACCACGGATCAGCACTACTATATGTATTAAGGTGTGAGGTGGTACAATATATTATTGTCCAAAAACAAATTTAGTATGACCGAAACATTAAAACATTAACAATTCAAAAAACAAAGTAAGTCCCTGAATTGGATAATGATATTATATTGTACCCTTATGTTACCTTTAATTTACCCTTACTAAATCTGTAATATTTAATATTTAAAAAGAAATGTTGTTATTGTCTTTCAAAAACTATTTTATTTCTAAATTGTATACCTACCTATGTCAAATAATGTTTGTATTTATTCCATAAGTTTTTTGATCATTGTTTATATAAATATTTCATTAGAACATTATTTTTTTTTGCAAATAAATACTCCTCCAAGAGCTCCTAGAGCTCAACTTATGGAGTAATAAAGAATAATAAAGAATTATTGTACAACTTTGCATAATGTAATCATTTGTAATGTTAACATTATTTTTTCTTGAAATAAATAAATAAACAAAAAATAATCAGTACAAATACTTTTTTTTTAATGTTAAAATTCAGGCCTTGAGACTCTCAACGAGTTTTCTTCTCTTTTCCACCCGTGTTGAGTGTATTGTATATTAGGTTGGTAGCAGTTAAAGTATATCATAATATTAAATAGACACAATGTACTTACTGAAAAGAGAATAAAATAATACCACATGAAGTGAACTTAAATACTTATATTTTATTTTGTTATCTTTAACTTCATGAGTAAAACCTCAAATAGTAATATTTATTTAAATGAAGACAATATTAAAAATAAAATTTATCCAGACACTATCTAGATAGCATTTAGTTCGGGTTTGAATCTTGCAATCATACAAAAAGACAGAAGCCAATAAAATATGCGTTAAGAAAATTAAGAAATGTTAGTAGTTATTAGTCGAAGTATGATACAATCAAAAATGACAGAATCGGATAGAGACACCTCAGCTCAGTTGGTAGAACTGTGGCCCGGAAAGCTGAAGATCCTGGGTTCGAGTCCCAGAGGCACCAATTTTTTTTACTGATTTTTCTGTCTCCAGATTTTCAATTGAGCTTCGCTAATATTGTCTTCTTTTTTAAATACTTTTGATAAGTAAGATAATATGGTATAAGTGTAAGTATATCAAGAACTGTGAGGTTTTTAAATAAGCAATGAAAATGTTGAGCGGCCTTATGCAGTTGCTTCTTCTTCTTAAGTCGGTTCCTCATTGCTGAGGATCGTGACCCCTACACCAATTTCCATGATGGATAAGACTTCTCCATTCCTCGCGGTTCTGCATTGCGTGGAGAGCTGCGGGACACCGACGTACTGGACGCCAGTGATACTTAGTTACTCCAGTGCATTGGTGACCTACCTCTGTTTCTTCTGCTTTTCACTTTACCAGTGACTGTGGATTTCTCCAAGTTGGGGTCTTCAGTTTGGCGAGCAACGTGTTCAACGTATCTTAAAATACGTTATAGGCAGTTATTTGCGAGCATGTTGAGGCCCTAGCTCTTCCAGAATGGACACATGGTATCTGCGACTGGTTATCCACGTAATCTTGAGCATTTTTCTCCAGCACCATATTTATCCAATTTTGTACAGTGCTCACGCAATTTTTAACCTCTCTTTAATCTACTTTATTTGGTTGTCCTCAGGTCTGATTTCCTGGCGGTGCGAGGCTTCGACGAGGACATCGTAGGCTGGGGAGGCGAGGACGTGATGCTGTACCGCAAGTACGTCCGCTCGCATATGAAGGTGGTGCGCGCCACTGACCCGGGCATCTTCCACATTTGGCATCCTAAGGTTGGTTATGCACATTAACTGTTTTAATCACAATTCATTTAGCGAGGACATCATTGCTTGATCAGCCTTAATGGTGGAGACTACCTCAATTTACTTACTTACCAAGATCTCTGCGATGCCCAAGCTTATGAGAGACCTTATATACACAGAGTTTTTGGAAACCAGATATGAGAATCTTTGTTTTGAAGGTCAAGTAAGCAAAATTTCATCAATCTCGGAAAAAACTGTTAATTTGTATGAAAATTAAAGAAACTCAGCTCGCCCCATGTCCGTCATGCTGCCGCCCACCACAGACAATATTATTAAGATAAATCAGATTGTCTATCGTGGTGTAGATTTTACATTTAAATTACAATGTTAATATTACCTTAGAGGCTGCAGGTGGTGGGGAGGGGCAAGAGACAGGATGGCTTAAGCTTTCAAGCAACTTTTCAATTATAAATATTGATCTTGCGCAAGGGCGATACTGAGAGTATCTTCCACTCTGGAACGTTAAATACACTTTATACAATTTTTCAATTATTAATTTTTTTAATAGCGCAAATCAGTCAAATAAAATTTACTTTCGCACATCGTGATTTGAAGTCAGCGAACTTCGGATAGCTAATCGAAATCCTTACCCCTCAACCACGGAGACTATCACTATTTGAGTTGAATTCTATTGACTTTAAAGTATTATCTATAATTATTACTTAAGCAGGTACTCTCTTATTTACAAAAGATTTTTTGTGTTATGTAATGCGATTTGCAATAATAATTTTTTTTTTTTCATTTTTTCATTTTGAAATATGTTGCCAATAGTTCACAAGTCATAAATTTATTTTTGAAATTGCTGAGTCAAAATACAAAGTATGTTGCGAACTAGTTGAGTAGCCATGCATCAAAATGTAACAGAAATTCATTCAAAAATGTTGTGCACTTTTCAAAGTTATAGGAGCAACAAACTTAGCTATCGATCACTTAGAAATCGCGCAGAAAACGACCTCAAAGGTAATACTTAAAAAACATAGACTAACTGACACAGACCAAATTTTCAATAGTTGTGACGTTGTGACTAGATGTACGCAAATTATACGTTAATAAAACACTACTAAACTATACTTTTGACCAAAAAACAAATTTCAACAATCTCAAAATATCACTAACAGACTAGTTAGACAATCGTACAAAAATAACATAAAAGTTCCGACAGTGAATATAAGCTTTGGACAAAGGCACTATAAATATCATGCTGTAAAAGCAAAAAATAAAATAGAAGAAAACAAAAATAAATTCATACTCATAATTACAAAATGGATTAAAGAATAAAAAAGACAATATTACCAAAATCTCATAACATGATAAGAATAAAATACATACACGTAACACACAAAACCAATATAAAACACATCATAAAATAATTAATTTTAACTTTAATTTTACCTTAATTATAAATTTTTATTTTTAGTATAATTTTAGCTTTTTTTATGCAGCATTATTTTTAATGTATTATGTATAAATTTTTGTTTTGTTAAATCGAGGCCAGGTGAGCTACCCAGTGAGGCCGACATTGCTGAATTGTATTTGAAATGTAAGATATTATATAAAATAAATAAATAATAAAAACACTTTTTTTCTGTTTCAAATAAACAAATAAATAGGCCTGCTTTTGTCAGTAACACGAATTGTTATTTGTAGGACGCGTCGCGACGACACCACGTGTATTTTGGGGGTGGGGGAGGGGTGGATGGGGGATGAATTTTCCCCCCATGAAGGTCGGGCGTGTCACGGTCGCGGCCATCTCGGATATTTATTATTTTTCTAATTCGAAGGCCGGTGTGGGTATCTACTAAAATATGGTACTGTACTGCTAGGCGGGCTGAACCGGGAGAGAATGATTGAGAGATACGCTTTGACCTGTCCAGACGGACTCCCTTGACCCATCGTCTTGAACCGCAGGAGGGTGGATTCATACTTCCGTCACTCCTGGACTCATCGACCCCGAGATTCCTTCACATCCCTTTATACCTTTTTCCTTTTTTTTCGTAAAAAACCCTCTACACAGCATACCCTAAGAGGACAAAGGCCCTGAGTCAAAATATTTTGTGCCTATTACTGAAAGTAAAGCAATTATTTCCTAATTATTGAAAGATTCTAAATTACCTACAGATCTGTCGAGTGACCTAACTCGTTTATTTAACTTAGTTTTAAATCAAAATTATTTTCAATACAATAATGTCATATACCAACAAAAAGAAGGCCTTCCAATGGGAGCCCCCACCAGCCCTCTTATTGCTGATATATTTATGAATGATTTGGAAACAACTGTTTTTAATTCAAAATCAACCCTTTTAAACAATGTTTTACTATGGAAGAGATATGTGGATGATATCTTTGTCATTTGGACAGGATCCGAACGTCAACTCAACAACTTTCTTAACCTTTTAAATTCCTTTCATAATCAAATAAAATTTACGATAGAAATAGGCAATGAAAAATTAAACTTTTTGGATTTAACTTTATCTATTATAAATAATAAAATCGATTTTAGTATATATCGCAAGCCAACATACACTGACATAGTAATTCATAAGACCTCCAACCACCCTGTCTCACAAAAACACTCCACCTTCCATTCCATGATACACCGCTTAGTAAATGTCACAATGTCTAATAATAATTTCCTTTCTGAACTTTCTATAATAAAACAAATTGCTATAAATAACGGATATGAACCAAAATTAATTGATAACATCCTAAATTTTTATTAAGGATGTTATCTAAATTTTGTTATGATGTTAACTTAGCAAAATTTCAAAAAATAAATATCTATACAATTCTAATAATATTATTGATAAAGAATGGCGTAAAATTTTGAATATTAATAATTTTTCAGTTCAATGTTGCAAAAATTTCCCTTCTAATATTAAACCAGCGTTTTATACAATAAATAATATCGGTAATTTTTTGAGAAATACTAAAGATAAAGACCATAAATTGACTAATTCCGCAATATATAAACTCAAATGCAATGATTGTCCCTCATTTTATATTGGAAAAACAACTCGTAATTTTGAAATCAGAATCAAAGAACATTTAAGGTGTCTTAATAATAATAATTTTTCTGAGTTCGCTAACCATATCATTGAAAATAACCATAGTTTTGAAAAAAACACAGGGATAAATATTCTTCATATTAATCATAAAGGAAAACGTTTAGATAACTTAGAAGCTTTGGAAATTAAAAAATCCCTTAAAAATAATGAATCTATTATCAACAAACAAAAAATATTGTCATATAGCCCAATCATAGATTTGTTCCCCTACCCACCCACTCTACACTAATACCTACCCACCCAATCTACATTATTAACTAACAACGGCTCCACCCCTACCCTAATAAAACATTGTTCTAAACTGTCAAATTAGTATAAGCTTTCCCTGACGAAGGAACGTTTGTTCCGAAACCGGTCGGATTTGCACATTTTATAAGTGGTTTATACAAAGTTGCATTGTTTAATTTTATTAAATTCAATATTTTATCTTCCTAATTCAATCGGGTACTAATATCGTTTAAGCCTCAATACCGCTCCCAGCGCTTCAGACATTATTAAAGCTTCACATTATTTCAAATCAGATGAGATAATATAATATATTCTTCAATCTGATTTCAAGTAAAAACGGTCTGCAAAATTTCTTTGAGGTTGGGAAATCTATTAGTCTGTGAGACGGGAAGCTTTGCGCTCGAACTTAAATATTAAATTCAATATTCAATGATCTTAAATCATAAAGATGTGAAAAATGGGCACCCGCTTGCATTATCCAGGGATGGGAGATTGCACAACTGCATAATGGAATAGCAAGGAGATGGGGAAGAAATTTAAACGTGACACGATCCAAGCGGTTTATAGATTGAAATTTTACCATGAGCTTTTTCAGAGTAGCATAGGCACCTACCTTGGCCTCGCTTCAACAATTTCATTATTTTTTTTTTGTAAAAACATTTTAAAATTCAATCAAGTAAAATATTGCTTGGCGAGTATTTAACGCTTTAAATAGGTTTTACTTTCGACGAAATCAATGTTTTTGCGATAGCACTGTTTTATGGATATTTTTAAAAATTTGTTTTTAGAAATCTTAATTGAAAGTTTCCCAGCTGTGAATCTCAGTCCGACATATTTACATCTAAATCTCTATGGTCAATTTATAGAACCAAAGTTAGATCTCTTTGATAGTTTCTATGAAATAGATCAGGTGGAATCGTGTCTTGAGACGTCGAATTGTTCGTTGCATATTTTTTAGAATTTTCCATGTATTTATGTAAACCTACTGACGTAAAGAAGAATGTCTGTAGAAAATGAGCGGGTACGCCAGTGGGCGCTGTGAATTTGATTTTGATGAAATATTGCACACTTGACTATCAAAGCAAGAGGAAGGCCGCTGTTTAAACAGGATTTATAAAAGGCACCCCTATCTTCTTTTCCCGCACCTTAAAACAGAAGTTTGATGCTTCTTGGTGAAATTTTACACACTTGGCACACGTACTCGTATTAAGAGGAAAATTAATATCTAAATCTGATGAGAGAGTTTAACTTGTATTTCTCTGACATGTGTAATCGTGGGAGATGTTCTGCCTATCAGAACGTGCCAATCAACGAAGCGTCTCAACTAAGGGTTCCACATTGACCATCGACATTTTCAACGTCACTGACAGACAATTTAGAAACACAATAATAAAACAGCCCTATATCTTTTCAATTTGTATTTTTCTCCATGATACATTTATGTCAAACCGTTTTACGGAGAACGCGGAAATTTTATTTTTATTTTTTAAATTCTGTGTAAAACCCTGGGTTCACGTATGGGACTTCAGCTAGAACTAAATAAGGAAGAGGGTCCATGTGTGGCATTGTTTTTTACACAAATCTACAGTTTTATACTGAAATTGATGAAAATTCGCTTACATAACCTTCAAACAAGGTGTAGGTCGGTAACTGTCTACATTCACGAGATTTAAAAAAAAAACTACCTTCTATCCCCATTTTCCACCTCTTAAAACCAAATTTTGAAACTTGTTGAAATTTTGCAAACTTGACGTTCAAACTCTGAGTAAAATTATTGCCTACGACTGACTTCCAAAAATTCTTAAAACACGGATTCTAAAAAATCACCGCGAGAAATAAATACACGATTTATTTAAAGTGCTGTTACCACAGTAACGTTTTAATACAATATTATCATAGGTGACTGATCACCATAAACACTGACCAGATCCGAAGTGTATGGCACTTCCCAACTATTGAGTCTTACAACAATAAAGGATGCCGTAATTTTACTGGCTCCAGACAGATGAATTCCTAGGCAGCATCACTTAGAATCGGCAACCAATATTGATGCTTACAATTGAATAAATCATCCAATGATAATCCTATATGTTGCAGGTATGTTCCGGCGGTTCCGGAAGCCAGAAGCTGTCCGCGGAGCAATACCGCGCCTGTATCCGGTCCAGGGCCCTGAATGAGGCCTCACACGCCCAGCTGGGCTTCCTGGCCTTCCGGGAGGACATCGCCGCCCATGGCAACCAGGCCGCTCTCGCGCCCGCCCCCGGACCCGGAGCTAAGGGTGGCGCCCGCCCCCCGGCCACCTGATCGGACCTGCAGCCGCACAGCAGCGACTTTTGGAAGATCGAGTTTTAAATGTCAACGCGCATTGTGATGATGGAGAATAGAAGACAGTTTTGTCATCTATTATATTTCAAATTGGTTACAGACCCTTGCAAAAAATATATCTGTCTGAAAACCTCTTGCTTATTAAAAAATTAACATCCACATTATGATGGTCAAAGGTCTTAGGAAATGTCTTCATTAATAAATTTTCGCTTAACAGCAAATAGATCATTTTGATGGTTGATTTCTGGTAAATATATTAAGTCGTGTTACATCTCCTTCAACATTTTGAGAGAGTCGCAGTTTCTGTCATCAGGGCATATGTATTGAGATGCAGTCTGTATTATTTTTTTATTGATTTTGAATGTCTGTTTTAACGGAAATTGGATGGTACCACTGGATGCAGTGGCCTGATAAGTAAACCTTTACGATAACAACTCCTGAATCACTCTTAATTTTAAGTTGATGATATTTTTGCACATTTAATGGCATCATCAGAAGTATTAAATTTTCTGCTAGGAAATTATGGCTTCCATGAAGTTTTCATAAAGTCCTTTTCTAGAGGCTAGTTATTTGGATGAATTAATAAATAATTGATTGGAATTTTGGGAAAGAGGTATTTTTTTTAAGATGCCACGTTATTTGGATTATGTATACAACTGAAATTCATTCGAAATAAAAACTTTTTTTTATTTAATTAAAATTCAATTTGATAATGTTATTATCGAGTTTTGCAAGTAAAGTAGCGTGTATTTTTGTTACAGCTGTTTCGGTTTACAAGACCATTTTCAAACTGTCTTGTAAACCGAAGCAACAAAAATACATACTGAAATACTTACAGAACTCGATAATAACATTATCAAATTTAATTTCAATTAAAAATTTATAAATTAAAATGGAGTTCTACGAATTAAACACAAAAACAATTAATGAAATAAAACTTTATTCAATTGATGCAATGCATGTTGTAAACATTGTAAAACCGGTAATCAGCCTAACAAATAATGTGTAATATAAAAATTATTTTCACTAGGTTTATTAGATGTTACCTCATTTATAAATAAAACATTTATTATTTTATAGCTTAAAAAATTAACATTTTAATCCTTCCATCTTTTAGTTAATATATTTTCCATTTTCCTTTGTGCATTAAGATTTCTTTAAGAATTCAAATTGTTGGGTAGTGCCTACCAACCAACCATAAAATGCGCAATACCCAGTTTTGAATTTTTTGTTTGTTTTTTTTTTTTTTTAACTTTATGAGTAAAACCTCAAATTGTAATATTTAATTAAATGAAGACAATATAAGCGAAACTCAATCGAAAATCTGGAAACATGTTTCCAGATTTATATATTTTTTTTTTGTACGAACTTTTGAATCCTAAATAAATACGCCATCTTCCAAAAAAAAACGATATAATTATTTTCAGATCATAACCAAATATCGCAGTTTCTTCCAATTTTAAAGCGGTTAGACGGAATCATTTGGAAATTGATATAAAAACAAAGAAAAATGGGAAAATACTAACATGGAGGGACCACACAATCTAATTTTCTTTGAAAGCAGTTTCAGTTAGCCCTTCCGAGATATAAAAACACTCAAACAATATGCGTCAATAAAGAATTCCTTTTTGAGTTTCCTTCTCTAGAGAAATATAGGAATCTTTTTACAATTTTGTTTGTTCGGCTTGAACCTAAGGCTTTTCTACCAAAGGGTTAGTAAGTATGCGATGCTCGGCGATTTGAATATCTTGGCGACTATTCGAGTGAGTCTCTTTGCGAATGTGCGTACCCAGGGTTGACGTTTTGAAAACTCGTCGGCGACGCCATCTCCCGCGACTAACCGAACAAGGTTGTTCCGTCTCACGTCGTCAAGACTTTAAACATTGCGTCAGACATTTTGTAATACTTGTTATAATTGTTTAGATTTTAGATAAATACTTTAAAAAAAATGTCATTGATAAATTAATAATTAATTTTCTGCAGTTAAATATTTCCAATCTGCGTCCACGCTTACATTTTTGGAGGCGGGAACGAGTACCACTGTACCTGAACCATTTATTGGATAACCAAAACCTCTGCCATAGGTCATGCCATGTGGTTCGCTACATTTGATAAACTAGCAGGCATGCCCGGGTTCATGGGGTGAGGTTTATCCTGATCTTGACTGCATATTTTTCTGCGTCTGCGTGGCGGCCCAAATCGGGAGAGCCGGGCGACCTCTCCAGCTACGATTCATATTCTCCTTTCTTTTCTTAAAAAGAGCTTCCACACAGCATCCTCAAAGATGACACACATCCTGATTGAAATTATTTTTCTCAGGGCCTCCGGTGTGGAATTAAAGTAGAACAAAATAGTCAAAAGAGAATGACATGATATAAAAATGACAACTACAGCAATTGTTTGGTTGTGTCAACAATGATTGGTGGCAACGCGAGTCTATTCCTTTCAGTAGAGATGTGTTCGGGCTGCACGCGACAAGTTGTTTACGACTTGAGTACACAACATGAGTATCGGATGCTTGCGTATCCCTGTGGAAGAAAGGTCTACTTTTTTGACGACTAAGGAATATTGGAATAAAATTTCATCCAGTCGAATCAGCAGCTAATTAAATTTAAGAGGAGCTCCAACTTTTCTGATGTTTCTTCTAAAAGTCTTTGTCTGATTATGATTAATTTCTATTCTTCTCCAACAAAAGGCTCTTTTTTGGTTTAGACAAGAGGACGTAAAGTTTTTGAAATGAAGGCAGTACCTACCTTCTGCAGAAGTGTCAAACAATTACTTCCAAACTCTGTCGAGATTTTGACATTGACGAAATTATTCAGGTATTATAGCGATCGTCCAGTTGATTAGTCAAAAATTTCCAAATAAAAAGTTTTGCGATAGAGAAGAAAACAATATTCGAATGCTCACCATAAATCAAGCATTATTAACATATTTTACATATTAATGATGCTATGAAATAACACCGGTAAACATAACGATCTACTGGAAATCCAGAAAATATCAATTTTTTGTTAATTTCACTGCAAGTTTTTGTTTTGCATTATAATTTATTTGGTGGTGTTTATGAGTAATCTCAGTATTGTACCAGATAGGGGTACACTTTTACACATAATTGCATACTCAATTAAAATTTCGTTTGTGTGTCTCAAATATCTAACAAGCCAACTGGACAATCGATGCATGTAATCTAGAAACAGTACATTCAGTTTAAAGCTAATCCTAGCATGTCCAATTATTTTTCCATTCCGAAACGTTTAAGATCGATTAAAATAAGTTATAAAAATGCACAACGCCAATATTACTTAACAATAATAAGAGAGAACTCCAGTCCAATTTTTAAAAAAAATTTTAATGAATTATGACATTCGAACTTAAATAACTGCATATATATTTTTATTTTTAGAGTGAGTTTTAATAGTTTGTCAAAGTTTTAATTTTTCAAGACCCCCCGAAAACCACTATATGGTGAATCGTGTGACGTCATCACTCCTGAAAAATTAATATAGAATCGGAAAATCAGCTGATCTACTGCCACCATTTTAAATTCCGTTATTCTAAGTATTCTCCCTAGCATTACTATTTTTTCGTGCAGTAGTTTTTGAATATTTGCAATAATAGAGATAAACTAATAAGAGATACCTTTATTTTTGAAACATTATTTAGGCCTAAATAATGTTTCAATAAACACAACAACTAAATCTCTATAAACAGTATGTAAATAAACGAATAAATTAATACGATGGCTTATGTAATATCATACATTCCCATACAATGACTTTACGGTGACGTCACCTTGGCGGCGTGTTTTTACGACCCGATTAAAAATGAACGTTTTAATATATTTTTTTAAAACTCTGCGTTTAATATTATTAAATAAAACTTATATATTCAGAATCAGCGTTTATTGGTCTATATCAACATATTTTTTTAAAGCCAGAATATTTTTCACTGGAGTTCCTTGTTATAAAAGTTAAAATGTGTAAACTTATGATGCAAAGGTTTTGATTTTATTCGATGTGCCATCGATTTTTAAGTTTAAAAATATATATTTAATTTGTGTTGCAAAAACAATTGATGAAAACTTTTATAAATAAAAGCCTAGCGCTCAAACGACATCGTTAAAGTATAATAAAAAAACTTTTGTAAATATTAGATAATATAAATATAAGTAAAATTTTATTACTCATCTGATGAAAGCCAAATATTTAGGGCTTCCTTGCATTTTTACATTTAAAATAAGTTTTTTTTTATAATTTATTAAAATGAAAACTTTTAACAAAATAATATTTTTATTTAAGGTTGAAGTTGAAATTATTCGTAAGCTTCTGTTGGATCATAGATGGCGCTAAAACTATTGTGGGAAAAAAAAATTCAGTTATGTTTTGCAATATTAAGATCAATGTGTTTGCGCCTTTACATTTTTATTTTTATTTTTTTACTTTTTTTTAACAAGAAAGACAAACATTCCTGGGTTACGAATAATCTGACAAAATTTGAAAATCTCCTACTACCACCACAGTAAGCCGAAAATGTTGCTTGGATCGTGATGAAGGACTTATCCTGCCGAGGAATCGAACAAGGAACGCCTAGGTTGGGCCCAAACGCGATGCCCACTCAACCACTGACCGGTCATACGGAATATGAATCGAAATAAATAGTTTTCTCCGTATCAAAACTATTTATGTACAATAGATAGAGGAAATAAATCACCTCAGGGCCTATGTCATCTTTAGGGATGCTGTGTGGAAGATTTTTTTAGTATTAAACGAGAGAAAGTTCTGTGATGAAAAAAGGTTTGGGGGGTGAGTAGGAATCTGGGTGTTACTGTGTCCATTCCTCTCACTGCAGTGCAAAGCGATATTCTGAGAGAGCCTTGCTGTAGATGTATAGAGGTCTCCCTCGACCAGATTCTCCCGATTCAGCCTGCCACGCAGTTGGTGGGCAGACGCATTCTACGGCAGGACTCGAACAAACCTCTACCCATGAACCCGGGCGCCATTGCTAAGTCACAAAACGCATCGAAACACTTGGAGTGACCTATGGCGATGTTGGTTATACAATAAATGTTTACTGGGCGGCGATACCCACACCCGCCTCCCAAATTGAAATTATACAATCGTTTATTTCAAGAAAGGCATAAAAATACAATATTGTATCGGTGATTCAATCCAATATTTGTACACGTTTCTTGAAAAAATTGAGTTTTGATTCTGAGAAAATTATTTATTCATATATTATATTATATTCAGTTTGTACAGGCGCAAACACACAATTATTCTTCATATTTTAAGACATAAATTGTAAAAAATGTTATCTTCTAAAGTAATTAATCTAGTGCCATCTATGAACGAACAATTTATGATTAATTTTAACTTCACCCTTAAATCTTTGAAAATTTGTGGTTTTTAACAAAAGATATTCAAATACAAAAGAGATATGCTATGATGTCCGAGCGACTCTCGGCGGACTACTACCTAATCGTAGTAGTTTGCATACGAAAAAAAATTGTTCATTTAGTTGATTTTTTGAAGGTGTGCATTAATATTGGTTAACAATATAGTTTGAATGCGGAAAGAATTTGTTTATTTAGTTTCACGTTCGTTTAGTTTATGCGTTAATTATTTGTTCATTTAGTTTATTCGTTAATTAGTAAACAATATCGGTGACATCCGGAAACGCAGTCCCACCTAGTAAAAACTGTGGATAGTACATCTCTTATATTTTAATATCTTTTTTTAACTGAAATATTAATTACTTTGTTTGAAGTTTAATTTTTACAAAAAGTTAAATAGTATTGTAACATCATATGTGTTACCTACTTTAATAAGATTTGTTTTACGAGTGATTGCATTTATTGACGGGAAAGAATAATTGATAATTTATTAGGAAGCCATTTGATACACTCAAAGTGAGTTGATGTACATATTAATTGTTAATAGAACATGCGTTATAAAATAATCACAAATTAAATGAAAATAAACGAAATATTATTAAAGAATGTTTTTTAATCATTAGGAGTTGGCCCTGAAAATCCCTCTTACAAAATACAATCCCATTGAATACTATATGATACAACTCTATATAAAATGTACAGGGTAAAAGTTCCTGTCATAAACCCTGCCTAATGCTCCACGGATTAATTTAGTGCAGTCGAGTAACACAAGAGGGATGCTGAACCTACGCAAAGTGAACCTTAAGGTAAATAATTGATAATAATACTAGTCCACGTGATGATGAATCGCGGTAGAATGTACCTAGAATAGAAAATGTTTTTGAAACGTCAAAGGGGAACGGCTGCGAATAAAAAATTAACCAAACTTATTATTTTATTATATAAAACTAGTTGGTTTCCAGCATGCGTTTATTTGCCATTTAATAAAGAATTTTTTCTCCCTGCGTGTCCTTTCCCATTCGTCCCATTCTCCTTCCGCCTACCCTCCCTCTTCCACCTTCCGTCTCCCCACTCCACTCCTCCCCTTCCCCCGTCCCGCGAATCCCCCTCCTGTATTCCATGCATTCAGTCCCGGTACATTCAATTTTCAAACAGCTCGCGTGCCACTTATTGCAATTTTTTCAAATAAATTTCATAATGCAAGAGTTCACCAGTAGTTAACGAACTAAAAAAAAATAATTATCTAATTTGGTGCAGTCGTTCGGAAGTTATGTGCGTACATACATTTCGGCGATTCATTTTTATTTATATAGATAGATAGATTGATGGATAGATAGATAGAAGATTAACAAATATATTGTACTTACGGATATGTGCTACTTTATTTATCTTTGTTTCTAATTACACAATGTAGGACATTAAAAAAGTCGATTTTTCATGATTTCAGAGGCAACTTTTCAGAGGCAACAATTGTGAGTCAATGTAAATAATTTTAAAAAAATAAGTTTGCCGTACTTTCTTTGTAAATATAATGAAATATTTAATAAAAATTAAAATGTTATGTTAAGCATTTTGATGGGCTTAAATTTTATTTACAAATTTTTAATGGGAAGTTATATGGGAACACAAATTTGTCGAACATAAATGACATTTTGACGCAAAAACCGATTTTTTCGATATTCTAATTTTTATTTTTATTTTACATGATTTTATAATTTATAACGAACTAGCAGACCCGGCCACACGTTGCTGTGGCTAAAGAAACACAACTCCATTACCCAACCTTTATAAAATCCACACCACCCGCTTGCCAGCTGCTTGCCAGCTGCCCGCTGCCTGAATTAAATATTTGAATTTCTCGGCTTTTCTCTACTATAATAAGCATGTTTTATACATATAAACCTTCCTCTTGAATCACTCTATCTATCGGTGTAAACCGCATGAAAATCCGTTGTGTAGTTAAAAAGATCTAAGCGCACATACATTTTGAGCGACTTCATTTTATACTATGTAATGATAATAAAGATAAACATTCCCGGGTTACGAATAACCTGACGATATTTGAAAATCTCCTGCTACCACCACTGTAAGCGGAAAATGTTGCTTGTGTCGTTATGGAGGACTTAGCCAGCCATGGAATCGAATATGCGACGCCTGGGTGGAACCCAACCCATTTTTGCCCGTTTCATACAAATCTTAGATTTGGATTTGAGATCGAAATACCTAACCAAACTGAAATATTATTTTTTTAATCAAAAGGTATATCAAATATCTACTTAGGATGTGAGCTACTTTATTTATTTTTGCTTTTAATTATAAGATATAGGCCATTAAAGATTTTAATGTTTCATTAGACGGACGCAACTTAGACAATTATTTGTGAGTAAAAGAAAAACACAAAAAAAAATTTACTATGTTTATTTTAAAAATACAATGCAAAATAAAATTAAAAATAAAAAAATAAAAAATTCTTATAAATGCATTTTTTGGGTAGAAATTTTAATATATAAACGACTATTTTTCATTCCGCGTAAATAGGTAATTTGTATTTTTAATTTACACCCATCAAAATTATTTTTTTTATAAATTTTTATTTTTTATTTTATATTTCATCATATTTGTACGATAAATAAAGTATAGTAATTTTTTTATTGTTTTTTATTTACTCACAAATAATTGCCCAAATCGCCCCTAAAATCCCGAAACATTCAAATCTTTAATGGACTATATCTTTAAATTTAAAGCAAAAATAAATAAATTAGCTCACATTTATACTAGATATTTGATGTCCCTTTTGATTACAAAAATAATTTTTCAGTTTGGTTGTGTATTTTGATCTCAAATCCAAATCTAAGATTTGTATGAAACTTGCGGAAATGGGCCGCGCATACGTTACCCTTAATCACTGACAGATCAATATTTAATAACGTTAGCATATTACGTTAGACAAGATTTTTTCTTTAATACATAATTACAAATAACATACAAAAAATTGCCAAAGTTGCCTTTAAAATCGTAAAAACATGAAATTCTAATGGCCTATCATTATCTTTATCTTTATCTCTTCTCTACATATTATAAATTCTGTCTGTCTGTCCGTCTTTTCGCGAAGAACTCAAAACTAATGAACGGATTTTCATGCGGTTTTCAACAAAAGATAGAGTGATTCATGAGGAAGGTTTAGGTATATTAAGGTTTTGTGTAAATTGGTTAAAATATATAATATATAAAGGGAGCGGGCTGGCAAGCGGGCGGTGTGGATTTGATTTGTACACAAATTAGCAGATGGCGTTGGTTAAAAAGGTTGGGCAACCAACCAGTAGATGGCGTTGCATTTCTTTAGCCACAGCAACGCGTGTCCGGGTCAGCTAGTACATATATATAAATCTCGTGTCACGATGTTTGTTCGAGATAAACTCCGAAACTTGTTTTTAATTTATTTATTTATTTTTTTTTTTTTTTTTAATATTTTTTTTTTAAAGAAAGACAAACATTCCCGGGTTACGAATAACCCAACAATGTTTGAAAATCTCCTACTACCACGACATAAAGCCGAAAATGTTACTTGTGTTGTGATGGAGGACTTAGCCAGCCGAGGAATTGAACACGCGTCCCCCGGATGGGATCCAAGGGCTATGCCCACTTAACCACTGACCGGTTGTTAACCGTTTTGATGAAATTTGGCTTTCTGTGTGTAATTTGGTCCAACTTAAAAGATAGAATAGTTTTTATCTAGATTATTGATTATTTCTAATTAAATGTTCATTAAATGTTTGTTATATAGGACAATTCTTCGTAATTATTTGTAAGTTCCATACGTTTCTAACAGATGGCGGTGTGAATTAATTTTTCGACACAACACTTGGTTATCTAGGTTGGGTAACCATCTAGTAGATGGCGTTGTGTTTCGTTAGCAACAGCAACCCGTGGCCGGGTCAGCTAGTATTTTATAATTTAAAACACAAATAAAGTAGTACGTATCCCTACTCGATATTTGCGACGCCTTTTGAATACAGAAAATATTTTTCGATTTGGTAAAGTATTTTGTTATCTAATTCAAATTATGTTTTGAAAGGCCGCGCAACCATTTCTCTTAATGAGTTCGAAATTACAGGTGAATCAGACGGACATTGTAAATTTGTAAGTATGGTGAAAAGTCACATGGATACCTCATCTCTCGTGATGGAACTATGCAGACAATCAAAATGTTTTAAAATGACGTAAGTGTTACGTGAGTATATTTAAAAACAAAGTTCTGACCGTTATTAGAGCGAATCGGATAGCCCTGTTTGGTGATCACAGATCGGAAAATTGGGGACACACAATCTCTAATGTTGCAATGAATGGTTGCGTTCATCACTGGGATGTAAAAAAAGTCGATCATCACTCCTATCCTCATCCCACAAGGACACACAAATTATTCTCATTTATATCATTGAAGAAGAAGATAACACTAATAATCTAAACGAAAATATGAAAGAGAACAAGCTACAGAAAAATAAAAAGATAACGGTCGCAATTGGGACAAAAATCTCTCGTCTTACCAAGACAAACGTCTTACCAATTCGGCCGAATTAGTAAGGAGCTTATTAGGAGACAAGGATTTTGTGGGAATTCTAGCCTGAAATAATAAATTTATGTAAGTAAGTGCCAATAAAATAAATAATTAAGAAAAACGTAAGATTTATCGAAAACTGAAAATGAACCATTTTTAAAAATAATTCGGGCTCTTAAAGTGGGTTCCTTGACAGATTTTGTACAATGTGAAGGTTCAGTTATTATTTCAGTTATGTGAAACAACTGACCAGTAAAATAAATATATAATAACAGAACTTTGAATAGAACTTTTATTTCCATTCCATTCGGATTCCACTACGTAATACTAGAAGTCAGGATTTATTTCAGTGCAGTAATTCTGGAACTAACTACCATATGTATCCCTCCTTACCCAGAATACTAATGGAGGGAAACAATTATACCAAGTCAGTGGACATCTTCAATTTATCTTTAAACAAATATAAAATATTGCTACGAAGGCAGTTCAGTTATGTACAATAAATACTGTATATTTCTTACTATTCATATGTAAAAGCCCCGGAAAAGGGCGTTAATAAATAAATAAATAAATATAAAATTTGAAACAATTCTTCAAATTCTTCAAATTCTTTGAAACAACCCGTCCTTATCTTCACTTATGCCGGTTCTGCCGGATCTGCCCTAATAATGGACACTGTAACGCTGTCCAAAACCGTGGCTAAAGAAGGAGGTAGCGCAACACGGCATAACACTCCAAAAACAAATAACGTAAATACTTTTGGCCGTGAAAATCTAAAAACGTATCTAACCCGTCCTTATGGTTGTTTTAATAACTTTTATTGTAACTAAATGAGGACAAATATCTTTTTTTATTAAAAAGAATTAATTTTTGTTCCCTTCTTCTTTACAGGTTCACTTCATGATGATCGCCATGTTATTTAAGATGAAGGTCGTCACAAGATGAAATTTTAACGATTTCCAAAACAGAAAGGTGATCCGCAGGGTCATCGCGGGTCCCAGAAGGCCATAAATTGGCGGTTATAATATAGACAAAATTGGCAATCCTCTTTTGGCAAAAAAGATAAAATTTATAAGGAAACAGAGACGATTGATTCAACATTTTATATGAAAACACCTTGTGTATACACAATGGTATCAAAAATCATGCGTGTACAAAATCTATTACCATCGCTAAAAACAACCATCATAAATTCAGCTCACGACACTTAATAGTTGACGTGGGCTGATATTTTTGTCGTATTAGGGAATAACGCAAAGCAATTTAACTAAACAAAAATCACTAATTATTTAGTTAAAGTACAGTTTACTACTCTTCAAATATTTTTAACTCTTCGCTAATGATTGTAGATTAATGCACTAACCAATAAACAGCAGGAATCAATATCTCTGACGTTCTTGAAATTGACCCATACATCCTACTTTACCACGAAACGTTTTTATTTTCGGATTTTTTATAACAGAATGACCACAAAAAGAAATAATATTTTACCTCATCGTTGACATAGATTCCAATAGTAATTACTACTCCTTCAAAAACAGATGTCAGCAATAGAGCTGACACGCATGTTACACGACACGCGAGAAAATTCCACCAGGCGCTGTTTGCTCGAAAACAATACATTGTACTAACCTATAAATCTAATTACAGTCTGACGATGGGAAGGGAAGCTGGGACCTGGTATGTATTCAATTTCATCTGCTATTAACATGACTATTTTTGTTGATGAAATCTTTGAACAAAGGTGGAGTGAGAAAAGAAAGTTGACACTTCACTCCTGTGTAATTAAATTTATTAGACTTCGTTCAATCTACTTAAAATAGAGCCTTCAACACAGAGTTGGGTTTGTTTGAGAGAAGTTTTTTATGTCTGGCTTAAAATCGCATACTTAACTAAAAGATAAAACATAAACCCGTCACTAAACGGGTACTCTACTACTAGCTATCGAACGTTATTAATAGCCTTGCGTCTGCCTGGTTGAATTTAAGATACCGGCTTCCAACGCATGTCTTCCGCCGTGGCTTACTCGTCGTACCATATAAACATCCGTGTACGTGGATTTTCACACAAAGCGTTCTAATTCGGTTTCTAATTCAAGAATTCGTTACAGATGACGCCACTTTCGTCGGCAAGTCGCAAAGGGACGTGCCCTTTCTAGGTATAAATTCAGTCGTATCAAGCGTCATCGCCCGTCCCGGTTACATTTTCGCGGTGACTAGCCATCACTGGTTGACACGTTGACAGTGGATACGAGGAATGGTCTAATTCTGGAACCAGTTCCTATAGGATTTACAAAATGATCACCAACACTAACTGGGCGAATCCGAACATAAAGCCGCCCGCAGGGCCTAGCAGTAAAAACCTGCGGAGCGGGTTTTTAACTACTAGTATTATAGAATATCTTCAGTATCCCGGTTTTCCTAGAACTTCTTATTGCATGCGTTGTTTTTTGTGTTGTTATTAAATAATAACAGCCTTACTAATAACAAAACGCCTTAACGATGGTTAACCTGCATATTTGTTACTTGCGCGGTGCACTGCGTTTTTACATGGTTACTAATAAGATGATCACATTATTAGGTTAGTTGCATTGTTTTTGCTTGATCTGCGCATGCGCGGCCATCATTAGCGGCCATTTTTTTCTATAAATTCGCTGCTTTTTTACTTTCGTGACATGTAAAATATCATGCGCAGTTATTTAACGTTTTTAAACATGAATTCTGTTTATGATAGATTCACTGTTATATTATTATCATAAATGAATATAATTTCTATTATTTGCGACATTTTTGTCAGTTTCTGTGCTTTTATAATGTCTCTGTTGTTACTTTAATTTGGTTAAAATAAACATATAGGTTATTTCGAATAAATTATTTTGTATCCACTTAAGTTTAATAAAACTTCCATAAAAGTAATAATATTTAATCAAATAAAAGGCTTGTGCGTGTGTTAATAAATACCAAATTCGAGTTATCAACGTTTATATTGTTTGGAAGTGAATTCAAAGTGTCAGAATTTTTCTATTATTATCTCGGAACAATTGTTATATTTTTTTATAATGTTTAATTGTATGAACGATATAAAAAACGAAGTGACAGTTTTCTTTCAAATTCATTGTATAAAAGGACTGTATATTTTTAAATTTAGTTTTTTTATAAATTTCTCTACACTTTCATAAAAAATATTTTGGTAAGAAATTTTTTTCCAATTTTTTCCGCGTTTGAATCTTAAAATGAATATATTTTTTTTTAAACTAAAGTGTATTTCAAATACAAAAATCTAAGAGGTATTTTTATCTACTTTTCATAAATGGTATTTGTTTTTACGACACTATCAAAAATAAGAAATATATAGTACATTAAAAATACTTTGAAAAAATTCCAAATTTCGTTCAGACATCATTACTAAAAAAGAGATAAACTACCCTCTCAGGCCGTGTAAACAATTTGTATTTTTTTCTATGAACAATTTTTTAATTAGTAATGTTTTCACATCCGCGGCCATTTGTCAATTGAATAAAATTTTCACGGGGTTTTTTAGTAAGGCTGTTAAAGTATTACAATAAGTTTCTGTGAAATCAAATACGTAAGAGAAGAGGGTATAATAATATTTCGCGTGTAAAACATTTTCTTTAAACATAAGTCTTCTGTACTACAAAGGACACGAAACAAGATTAATAAATATCCAATTCCAAGAATGCTTCATCTTATCTCAAATTAAATATCTAATTATTTTTAATCCAAACAGCAATTTAAATGGAGGCAAATTTCCGATCGTGATAAAACCTCCTCGGCGGAATGCTCACGCCAGCGTTTGGCAGGCAAAAAATAACCTCAACGGCCTTTTCAATTAAAATCAAAGCCTTGTTGTACGGGCAATAGAGCCTTATCATTGTTCTTCAAGTTCGGTGCCATTATCCAGAACAATGGAGAGGCGCTAAGGAAGTTGCCTGCGCGGGCGTCATGTACTAAACATGAGATAGTTATTGCTGATAATGCTAATGGCGTCCATCTTCCTTTTTTCTGAAGATAGTGGGAAAAATAAAAATATTTTTTTAATTGAAATTATAAAACAAAGAAAGATACAATGTAATTATAATATAAAACCGCTTTACATGGCACAAAAATTAATGTTAAAAACAATTCTACTTAAACCATACATATCTACATGTTTTCTTCAGAACTTCTGTTTAAAGAATTTAAAGTTAAAAAAAAATTCCTCAGTAAATTACATTTATTGTTTCGTTACATACACCCCAACATATGAACGACTGTGCACAATCACTCCAATGTTAGACGTAGGAGAAGTGATTTTTTTTAACTAAGCGCATTCAAAATTGTACATTGGTTGAAGCGAAACTTTACCAAAACAATCTCAACCATTACTTAAAAAGTGAGATCATAATCAAAGCGACCAATGAGCGCAGACCAGCGTAATTTCCGTTTCATATCTCATCCAACAGGAGTAAAAGTAACATCATAATCAAAGCGGTCATCGTCATTTCCGTTACATCCGAAATCCAAATAATAGTGGGGCTATAAAAGTTTCACATCAAAAAAAGATTTTTTTTCCGTGGGGAACTCGTCCGCTATTCTGACTCTCCTCATGACTCGATCTATGTATCTAATTTAGTGATTCGAGCAATTGGAATCTACCTGACTTACTCGTATATATTTATCTGTTACCAGCGAGTACCCGAGTACTTGCGTTGCAATGCCACTAAATTTAAAAAAGTATTTGTGTTATTTTGTTTATTGAAGTGCTTTTGGATACACAATATTCCATATCCAATATTCCTCCTCCTCTCATCCTCACCTATAATTAATTGTAAGATTAAAAATTCCATCTCCAAGCAACTTTAATATAAGTTACTTTTTGACTTGACTTGATATAACTTACTTATTTTTTGTATAAGCTGTTTGTCTCTTAGGAATATTTTAAATTTAATTTTTTACCTAAAAATAAATAAATATTTTTTGTTTTTCGTCTGGTGTATAAGAATCAGAAGGTTTTTCGAAAGGTGAGCAGGCCACATATATTATAGCTGTCCTTATGAGAAGCATGGAGTTTCCAAATTCACCCCCTGTTATCTCCTGGTGCTATTGTCTCCTTTGCAATCCCTCCATCTGCCCTCCCTCGTCCCCCACCCCCCCCCCCCCCCCCATCACTCCTTCCCTACGTGACCCCCCCCCCGATGCCTTTTCTAAGAAACTAATCAAAATTTTTTGAGTTTACAGTTTACTTGTAAATAAAATTGTACTGACTTCTTCCGTTCATTATAATAAGGAACTCCAGTGAAAAATATTATGGCTTACTAAACACAAGTTCATATACATCGATAAACACTGATTCTAAATATAAAAGTTTTATAATAATAATAAAAAAAATTCAAAACATATTGTTTATTGTAATGCTTTTGTCCTGCGTGCTGCGTGTCCTTTCCCATTCGTCAAGTTCCGCTTCTGCCTCTCCTTCCTTTCCCACGTCCCCTTCCCCTCTCGCGTTCCCACTCCGCCTTCCCTCTCCCCTCTCCATTCGCCCGCTTTCCACCTCCCGAGTTCCCCTCCCCCCCTCCCGCATCAACAGTCCCGGTACATTCAGTTTTCAAACAGCTCGCATGCCACCTATTGCAATTTTTTTTATATAAATTTCATAATGCCAGAGCTCCCAAGTAAATAGATAATATAGAAACCTCCGCGTGCTCACAACAACTCACCAAAGTTTCATCGCAATCGGATGAACAGTTAGCAATTCATAATTTAATTATGCCAGAACTCACTATTGTATATAAAAAAACATCGCGAGCATGCACACATCAAATCCCCAAAGTTTGAATGAATTGGGTAAAGTCGTTCTGAAGTTATGGCGAGACTAAGGGAAACAGGGATTCATTTTTATATATAAATATATTAGTAATTATACGTATCTTTGCTAAGATACGATTTTAGATTTTAACGACCAAAAGTATTTTTGTTATTTGTTTTTGAGGTGTTATGCCGTGTTGCGCTACCTCCTCATTTAGCCAACGTTTCGGAGAGCTTTACAGTGACCATCATCAGCCTGCATCTGCCCTCAACACATCTGCCCTGATGATGGGCACTGTAACGCTGTCCGAAACGTTGGCTAAAGAAGGAGGTAGCGAAACACGGCATAACACCCCAAAAACAAATAACAAAAAAATATATCTTTACTAAGTATAAAATGAAGTCGCTCATGCTGTATGTGCGCTTAGATCTTTGTCGAGGTTTTGTGTAAATTGGTTGAAATACATAATATATCTGGTCAAACGGGCGGTGTGGATTTGATTTAACAGATGGCGTTGGTTATAAAGTTTTCGTTAGCCACATCAACGTGTGTCCGGGTCTGCTAGTAATTGATAAATCTTTATTTAAAAATGAATAAAACATCATCCCATTGTTGCAGAAAGCTGTCTTTTAAAATCTTATAACATGACTTTATGATCACAATTTCTACAAAACTTGTTATGAAAATATTTGCGTAGGACGTCAAAATGTTATGAAGATATTTAACTTTCACATTGGAAGCTAAAATGTTAGGAATATAATACATGGAGAGCATGAGACAAGTGTGATTATTACTAGAATTTCTCAGGCGTGGACCTTAAGCAGGCGGCTGTGTAATACTTTGTATGAGGATAGGTTATTTAAATGAAATAGTGTTGTGCTTTGACACAGTTAAATTAATTTATTAATTAATTACAAATAATAATCAGGGCTAGACTAAATTCTGAATGGGCATATTATGGAGCGTTAGTACCGTTTAATCTTGAGGAGTTGATGAATGGGTGAATGCCATGTGTAGGCGATCCATGATGCTGCTTACTGCCTTCGGAGATGGGCGGTTAGCTCCCTCCGCTGGTGACATGTGCTGAACGGCAGGCTGGAGCGACGAACAGGCCTCCAGTCCCGCGGTTTCCCAGCGACGTCCCGTCCAAGGGCGGTTGCCAGCCAGCCGACTATGTTGATGACGGCCAAGGTGGGCGATCTTCGGCCGCATCCCTGCGAGCACCTCTGGCTCCAGGTATAGTCGGAAGGTCTTGTCATGACTGCGTCTGCAGATGCCGCATGTGGTTTTAATCCAGCAGAAATAATGTGCTCCCATGGTACTCCGCTGCTGATCCAGGATTTTAATGAATGTCCTGATGGTCTTCAATAATAGATGCCGCTGGTGGGCGCGGATTTATCAATCTTCACATGTTGTTAAAATAATGGCGAACTATTACTATTTGATTACGTCGACCCGCCACAGGGACGGTGGCCATGGTCACCTGTGGCTGCTCAAAGAATGCTGAGCTCCAGGCCAGTCCTGCCTAGTGAACCCCTCTGTGCAGATCCTCAGTATCACCAACTGAGCAAAGGTAAGCATTTTAATGCTACCAATATAATGATGTTGAATGTTAACAAACTTCACACCAAAAGTACCCATACACAGATAGTTCATTTGTTACATTATTTTTATGTAACAAACTTCTATCCTTTTTCTGACAGCCAACAAAAATAGGTTTGGACCTCATAAATTACCTGAAATTAGCCAACTTAATTGTTACTTGTATCAATTCGCTGAATTCAGCGGGTAATTTATAGTGTATGAGATAACACTTGAGTTCCCCCAATCTGATAACTCTTTGCGAAGTTTACCGTCTTGAAAGCTTGAAACATTCTTAGAAAATGTTATCAGAGGCAAAGTGGGTCAACTTCTTCACGTAGGGGTGGCACCGGGGGCTGGCAAGGAACTAACTTCACTAATTTGTTTATTTTATGCAAGTTTCTGCGGCGCTATCACCGGCGCGCGGAGTGGATGGCGTATTTACCTGCATAACGTTCATATGTCCTACCTGTATAATACATATACGTGTATTCAATACTGAACATTGTTCATCGGTTGGGAGCTTTAGCACTTTACCAGAAGAGGCACGATATTTGTGTTTCGGGGTGAAATCGCGTGCAGCTCCTCAAAAACCTCCCAGGAATATTATTTATCCTTATGTAACAAGAGTTCGTGTTCATTTTACAATTGGTTTACTAGATTCAAGCGTTTTATTTCTTTATCAAACAAATTTATAATTTTCTACACGTTAGTAGGTAGAGAGCTACTTCAGCAAGCGACTTTGGATGTCTAACTTAACGTATAATTTAATTTTATGTTAAAAAAATTGTATTCATTTAAGATCGTCCAGTCAAAATTACGCAACTCATATTTACGTACCCATCTACAGAGTTTGCATTTCGTTGGTTCTTATTTATGTTTGTTTCTTTTTGAAGTTGACTAGATTTCTGCAGGCATTATATTGGCTACATTTCTACGTTATTAGAAGTAAATGAAATGTTGGTCAGTGAATGAAAAAAAAAAACAAAAAATCTCCCACATGTCGTCACTCTCACCCCAACCGTAAGTATCCAAAACCTAGTGACTTTTTAAAGTTTATAATTTTTTTTTAACTCAATCTCAATTTACAACAAAAATTTATTTTGCGTTTTTGACTACAAATAATATCGGGAATCACTGGTTAAAGTAAGCCAAGTCCGTCCCTTCAACCTGCATAAATTCGCTCATTTAAACCAAAATCGTAACGACAATCTCGCAGTAATGTGCGCCACGAATATGATTTCAAAGAAAATATGTTACACTACTTTCTTAGAGAATGTCTGAAAATTAACTGTTCAAATATCATACGTCAGCGACTCACGAATTTGACAATACCTTTTGGAAGGTGGAACAGCAGGCCATAATCAAATAAATACACCTACCAGATCAAAAATCATGTCGGTAAATAGGTAATTGTTTATTTCTGATACTAATTACTGAATTTTCAAAGCAAAGGATAATTTTTAGTTTTGTGGACGTTATGTTTCATTCATAACTTCTATTAGACATAATCATAAATCACAACTCATAACGATACATCCGGTCAGTGGCTGAGTTGGTTTCGCATTTGGGTCCCACCCTGCCACCGTGAGTTTAGTTCCTCGGCTGGCTAAGTCCTCGATCACGACACAAGCAACATTCTCCACTTACTGTAGTGGTAGTAGGAGATTTTCAATATTGTCGTCAGATTATTCGTAACCCGGAAATGTTTTGTCTTTAAAAAAACGAGATTTGTGCCACAGTTTGAAATTTCACGCGTCAAACGTACGATACTTTTTGCATTTGCCCCACACAGGAGGCCTGAGGAAAAAATCTCTCAGATCCTATGTTATCTTTTGGGATGCTGTGTGGAGAGTTCTTTTAAGGAAAAGAAAGATTGGAGTTTTGGGAATGAAAAAGAAATGAAGAGTGGGTAGGAATCTGAGGTCAATGTATCCAAGAGTAACTGACGTATGAATCCCCCCCCCTGTGATACAAGACTATACAGGGTGTTAAGGGACGTACTTGACTTACTTTAACCAGTGATTCCTGACATTATTTGGAGTAAAAAATGTAAATGAAATTTTGGTCTCCGGTGACTTTTTTCGACGACTTTTTTTTTTTTTTCAAAAATTTTTTCTTCAAAATCAAACAAAAAAAAATTTCTTCCACATGTCGTCATTGGTCACTCAGCTGGGTGTCCGACGAACCCCTTACCCCGCCTCCAACTGTTCAACAACTACCATTTTTTTATGTTTTTGTAGAAAAAAAAAAAAAAAAAAAATCAAAAATGTCACCGGAGACCAAAATTTTATTTACATTTTTTACTCCAAATAATGTCAGGAATCACTGGTTAAAGTAAGTCAAGTACGTCCCTTAACACCCTGTATATCTTCCTTAACCAGTCTCTCCCGATCTGGTACACCTCAGCAGTAGGTGGGCAAGTGCATTCGCCGCCAAGACCTACACCCCGTGAAACCGGTGCCCCTGCAAGTCACCAAACGCAGCGAACCACTTGGAGTGACCTATGGCAGGGGTGTTGGTTAACCAATAGATGGTTCCCGCGACGGCGGTACCCATATCCGCCGCCCAAATTGATATTGATACTTTTAAGGCCCGTCTCTTGCGAGCTCCGCCGTTAACTTTTGCCGTAACAATCCCTCAAACATCACTATTAACAAGCTAAATATTGTCAACTTTTGTTGTATTTCGAGCTTTCCATGCGCGATGGAAAACATCCCATTCTGAGTGTACCGGGAAGGTGTGTCTGGCGGGGGGGGGGGGGGGGGGTTATTCTTTTTTACACAGGAGTCGCGCGATGCGGTCATTTATTGAGAATAAACCGAACGGCTTTTTGAGGTTGTGTGCAATGAGCGAGCATAATCACGAGTTTAAAATATTATTTTACCTAAGTATAATATGATAATAAATATATTTATTTATTTATAACATTACATTTGATACATTTGTATGGCAAAAATAACATAATAATAACATTGAAAAATAACTGTAAAATGTGTACAAGTGTTATTATGTCTTGTGGGTCGATATTAGTTCCTAGCTAGGCAGATTGCCCGTTCTAAGGAACCAAATGCTGGTGAGAATGCAAAAAAAAAAAAAATAACAAAATGTTCATTTTAATTTTTTAAATTAAATATACATTAATAAAAATGCCAGAATTTGATAGTACAATTATAATATAATAACAAATATTAAAATAATTATTCTGTTTTTGACGCCTATGTAATTATTTACGCACTGGAAATTTTTAAAAGGTAACTTTAGGTCCTGCAATAATCGATATTAGTCGGAAATCTTTCCTGATAAATAAATATCTGTGTTTTCTACCTGATGTAGCATCTATTCTTCATCAGAACACATTTTAGCATTTGTGTAAACGACACACGTCAAAAGTCAGGACTTGACATTTGACGTTAAGTGTTCAATGCGTACGCGTGGATAGGTCATTACCACGAACCACTAGCCAAATCGTGTGTGACCGCGCGAACTTCGCCTCAATCTTTCAACCGTGTTTCAACAAACGGAGGAGACGGAAAACAAAAAATATTGATAGTAATAATTAATCTCTTTCTGGTAAAAAAACTGCAGCAGGTTGGAATAACTGGAGTAACCAGCACATGATTTGAAAACTATCTAACAAACCGAACACAACAAACTCTCATCCAATCTGACAAAATACATATAAGCAATAAATTATCTGTGTCTTATGGTGTACCCCAAGGCAGCATTTTATTTCTTATATACATTAACTCACTATGTGCCATGAAT
The DNA here is from genome assembly GCA_929108145.2 of Limnephilus rhombicus. Lineage (NCBI taxonomy): Eukaryota > Metazoa > Arthropoda > Insecta > Trichoptera > Limnephilidae > Limnephilus > Limnephilus rhombicus. The sequence goes on from OV815278.1 coordinate 42,667,690, forward strand.
ATTGAAAGAAAGATATTATCATTTGCCGATGACACGGTCTTAATATTCAAAAATGAAACATGGCAATCAGTTATTAACAAAACCAATAATGGTCTAATAAAAGTAAAGCATTGACTTGACACTAACCTCCTCACACTTAACATCGACAAAACACAATATATGATATTTTCCATACGCAAACACAATATACCCAACAACTGCCTTAAACCAATCATTCACTAGTGTTCACTCAATTTAGACACTCCAGAAACCACATCTAATATTAATTGTACGTGTTCGACCCTCAAATCATCAAAAGTAGTTAAACATTTTGGAATAATCATAGACAACCAACTACGTTGGGAAGCTCATATCAGTGACCCAGTAAAAAAAACTCCGTAAACTCTGCCATATATTCTGCTCCCTTAGGTCCATCTTAGATTTACAGACTCTAAGAAGCGTATACTTTGCCCTTTTCTAATGCATATTAACATACGGTATAGTGGGATGGGGTGGTTGCGGTGAATCCATTATTAGATCAATTATTATAGTTCAAAAACTAATTCTGGGAATTGTATTTAAATGTCAACCTACCCATCCCTCAAATGAACTCGTGCCAAAATCAGGGTCTTAGATATTCGACAGCTATTTACTAAAACAAGACGGCCGGCGTAGTGCAGCGGTAAGGCGCTTGATTCGCATTCCGAAGGTCGCAGGATCGAATCCCGGCGTGGCAAATAATTTTTTTTTGATTAATTTGTGTATTTCACAATTTATTCATTAAAAATAATATGTAGTATATTTGCGGCACGTTCCAGAGTGGAAGATACTCTCAGTATCGCCCTGGTGTAAGACCACCATTCAGAATTGAAACGTTGCCTGAAATGGCTTTAGCCGTGTTTGATGACCAGATCTGAATAGCCAGGTACTTCCCCACCTTCCTCTTTCCTACCTCTTTCCCTCCCCACTACCTTCAGCCTCACAACATACCCCATTTTGGGGATGCCATAGTCTCACTGGCTCCAGACGGTATTCATGTAAAAAAAAATATCATTTGTTGTATACGAAAAAATTACCTACTAATGCCTCCACAACGTCAAGCACACATCCGCTTTTCATCAAACCTGGGTTGCGTGGTCCCAAAAACTAATGCCTCATTCGCTCAGCGACAATTCTGGTTCATCGCTCCTAAAATATATAATGCTCTAAGTACTGGCATAAAGTCAAGTAATTCTAAATCACTTTAAACAGCACAACATTGGATTTTCGAAAGGGGACGAGCGTAATTCAAAGAATACATGAGTTCTTAACATAACTTAACTATATACATGTATTGTACCATAATTGGACTTACCTGTCTGTCGTACAATTAAAAAAAACACTACATTTTAATTATTAATTTTTGCATTTCAACATTTTTATTTCCATTTTTAGTTCAATTTTTCTTTAAAATATTTTTTTTCTCCTAGTTTTTCACTTAATTTTATTTATGTTTTAATTTATATATTTGTATAGAACACATGAGTTCTTAAACACTTACAGCCTTACTAAAAAACCCAGTGAAAATTTTATTCAATTGACAAACGGCCGCGGATGTGAAAACATTACTTATTAAAAATTTGTTCATTGAAAGAAAAACACGTGGTTTACACGGCCTGAGAGGGTAGTTTATCTCTGTTTTAACGATTGATGTACGAACGAAATTTGAAATTTTTCCAAAGTATTTTGAATGTTCTATATATTTCTTATTTCTGAAGGTGTCGTAAAAACAAATACCAGTTATGAAAACAAGACAAAATTACCTTTTAGATTTGTATATTTGAAATACAGTTTAGTTTTTAAAAACTGACATATTTTTAGATTCAAACTCGGAAATAAATGGAAAAAAATTTCTTACCAAAATTTTTTTGAATAAAATGTAGAGAAATTAAAAAAAAAACAAAATTTCAAAAACCCAGTCCTTTTATGTAATAAATTTGGAAGGAAACTATCACCTCACTTTTTCCTCGTGAATACAATAAAAAAATAATAAAAAATTTCAAAGTTTTTTTAATTACTAAAAAACTAACCTAAAAATTATACCGTCTTTTATATCAGATTTCTTGCATCTCTAAAGACATTAATTTCTTTGATGCACTTAGGAACACGTGTATTAGATATTATTATTTAAAAAAAACACCACTTTCATAAAATTATCGTAAAATAAAATCTCTTAAAAATGAAAATTTGAATTCTCATGTATCATATAAAATAGTTTTTGACACTTCAATTTTTAAAGTACGATTATTGTTTTATAACTTGACTAAAACTTATGAAAAACCACAAAAAACACGGTAAATATATCAATGATATAAATATAAGAGTAAATTATTCATATTAATAGAAATTAACCATCACATAAGTAATATTGTACACACAAAAATCATTTCGTACACACGGAAATCATTTCGCGCTTCCAGCGTCGTTTACAAGCGCGAACAACGAATCCGCAGGCGCCGCGCGCCGCCACCTTGCGGCTATGAAGGAAAACAAACAATTTAGTACTTAAATATGCATTGTTGCCCGATTTAAAATACATTTTAAGATCAAACCTTATTAGTAATATTTCCTGTTTTAGTGTATTTTTGTTTTATTCATGTTGCTGCAACAACACGGGTTATCTGGCGAGCTGTGTGTTTTTTAGTTAGGCTGTTAATCTTTATTATTAGTTTATGAATTTCAAAATTTGAATTTTCATTTTTATTTCCATTTTTCTTTAAAATATGTTTTTTTTTCTTTATTTTTCACTTTCTTTAATGTATTTCTTAATTTTTATTTAGTATGTATAATTGTCTGTTTCGATAAAATAGTATTTTTTTATTCCTATTTAAAATATTAAATGTATGACTACCACAACACGGGCATCAGCCTGGTGTAAAAAAAAAAAAAAACAAAAAATCTGTAACCAATAAAATTTTGGGAAATAAAAATAAATAATATATCAAAGCAATTTTCGTTATTTGTTTTTGCGGTGTTATGCCGTGTTGCGCTACCTCCTTCTTTAGCCAACGTTTCGGACATCGTTGCAGTGTCCATCATCAGGGCAGATCCGGCAGAAACGTTGGCTAAAGAAGGAGGTAGCGCAACACGGCATAACACCCCAAAACAAGTAACAATGCTTTTGGCCGTGAAAATCTTAAAACTTATCATCAAAGCAATTGTTGACGCATTTGTTTAACCAAAAGACTTGCCTTTATAAAAACAAACATTTTATGCGAGGCCCCCAGGCAACTTCTCAGTCCAAGCATGTGTTTGCTGCGCCACTGCACAGTGTAAGAAATATTTAAATATGAGTTTAAATTTAACTCCAATTACCAAAAATTCGTATCGCGTGACATATTTCATCCAAAATTTTAGACGTAAAAGTATTTTAAATTGATTAAAATATAACAAATGATACCCCAATTACTTCAGGAAACCTTGACTAACTAAATTGACATTCATTTATGGCAATTTTCCACGTTTTACAGCACGAAAACAATGTTTTTTTTAAAGGTTTTTTGCCCATTGTATATAAGGAGGTACCGCGGCAAACAATTAATTACTCATTTTGATACTATAAAACACCATCCGTGGGAATCTGTTAGTCAATATTATTACATTTTCTCCTTGAAAATATTTACGTAAAAAATGAATTACATTTACCAACGTGTGTAATAATAAATACGGCTTTTGATTAAAATCTTTTATTGTAATTCGACATATTGTTAATGCGTGAAATATTCAAATACAATAATAATGTTGTATCTTTTAAAACTATGCTATCTATTTCTCAGTCACATGAACTGGTCCTATTATAACCAATTGTTAAAATATGTAAACATTCAAAACTACTAGTTGATTGAATACAAACTCAATGAACAAGAACAAACTATTGTTACTGTACTGTAGATTTTTAAGATATTATAATGGTTAACAACATACATTTTATAATTAATATAGCATTAACCTAATTAGAAATGCTGTGACAAGGATGTGAATACAGGTATTTGGTGCGAATCACGATACTGCTTTGTGAGTATGCAACTGAGATATGTTTTGCAATGTACCCGCCGTGAACTTTCAACATAAGTACTTGCTTTTTAAATATACTCGTATATCTGATTACTGATTACGAACATTTTTTTAAAAGAAACCTCTATCTTTATTATTACTACACATTAGCGCAGATGATGGATATCAATGTACAGTTCTATACTCGTAAAGCAGTATCGTGATTCGCCGCAAATATCTATGTTCAAATTCCTGTCACGTCAATACGAGTATAATAATATTTCATGAGTTTTTAATTATACCCTTCGTGACGCTGGAAGTATTTATATAATAATAGCTGACCCGACAAACGTTGTTCTGCCATATAAACTATTTCTAGTGAATATTTTGGTTGTTAAATAAAAAATAACAAATGTATTGTAATTGTGTTAGGATGGGATCTATGACAGAAAGAGGAATGGAGCGCTGTAGGCGATAAATACCGATAAAAACAAAAAAAAAACACCAACTAAAGTAGGAAAATGAAATAAAGAAAATCAATATGAATTTCGAAGAGCAATTGAGTGTATGATATTTTTTGCCAGCCGTCTTTAGCCAATTCAAATAAGCTCTATGGTTTGCCCACGCGAGAACATGATGCCGAATGAAATATCAAAATGACGCGACGCTTCTTGTGAATGTCTTGCGCATGTTTGGATGAAAGTTCGAAGAGGTGGACGTAGCGCTATCTGTCATTCAACAACATAAACAATTTCGTTGTTTGAAATACGAAAGACGGTTAAATTTGTTCACACAAAAATACTAAAATCGTGATCAAAAATGGGAGGGTGGGAGTAGGAGGGTTAAAATTTGGAGTTATAAGTATTTTTTAATGCCAAATAAAAAAAATATAATTTAAAAAAAATAGTTTTTTTTTCTGGATATTTACCTAACACCCTAATTACCTATCAATATACTTTAAAACCTATTCTCATACCTACCAAATGTGCATAAAAAAATTCATAAAAATCGGTCAAGCAGTTTCGGAGGAGTGCGACCACAAACACATTACACGAGATTTTTATATATAAGATTTGTTTCGAGATCATTGCGCTAACAAGAAATATTATTGATTAGGTATCTTTAAAATACAGAAACCCATTTTTTTTGTTGACCGATTAAAGAGATGATCAGAAATTATTTAACTTTCGAATGAACACCTTTAGTAAACACAAAAAATCACCAAATCTCTCAAAGAATTAAAGAAATTGAATGTACGTTTCAAATAAATAACAATTAATTGATTAATTCTTATAAAATAAATTTTGGTTTTCAGGTAGGTACCTACCTAATTTACAATTTGAATTCATTATTCTTCAAACAATTAGTTCTGAGATATGATTTATCATAAAACAAAAAATGACAACCGTGTACAAATACGACAATATGTACAGATACAAACGATGGGCCACGTATGGTAGGTTTCCCGAATGTTTACTTATAACAAGGCATATGTCATCTTTAAAGATGTTGGTGGAGGGTAAATTTGAGGAGAGAATGGAGTGAACATGGGTCTTGAAGGGATCCATGTTGTAAGAGGGAAAAAAAACACAGAGGCCGGCCAATCATTCTACATTCAAGCACTTGAACTCAAGGACGAATCCTGGAAACGGCCCGTTCTCTTGTGACAAATGACAACATCGCAAAAATGTTCTGGCTTGTTTTCCGACGGGTGCCGAAGGGATCAATGACGCTAGTTCCTAAGAGCATCGGACGGCATTCTCACCTGATACCCGTGTAGCAAAGATTGAAATCCCTTTGTTAAGGTCGTAATCCATCACACGGCCCTTTCTGCAGTGTGCAGATGACACCTAAAGTTGATGACACTCAACCCATTGGCCACAGAATTAATGAGCAAAAAAATTGGCCTTCACCACTGAATTAATTTTGTACCAAAAATTGAAAACCTGCATTGGTGTGTTAAATCTATTGTAACTTTATAATATATATTTGAATAAATTAAATTCTATAAATTTATTTACATATTCGATTAAGGTAAAGAAAAACATTACAATAAATTTTTTTTAAACATTAAAATATGTGTAAATAAGGAAACAAATATAACCTTCTCTTTTTTCCTAAGTTTTTTTTCCAAATTTTTATTCAAAAAGTTACAAAAAAACATAAATCGAACATTAATAATTTTTGTTTTTTACATACATGTTAATAACTAATTAAATAATTTGGTATGATAGTCCTAAAAGCAATCAGAGACGTTCAGGGTCACTACCAAAATTCTAGAAACACTCGCAATTTTGAAGAAATTAAATGGCGGCTGGCAGCATACAAAACTTGGAACACAAAAATATCAGGGAAAAAACATAAGAAATATTTTATTGCCAATTCTACGAAATGAATGATTAATTACCTACAGAATGTTCGGCATTTAAAATTTTATTAAAAAATGTCATTGTTGAGCTCGTTTTCCGTTTTTTGGCAGACCTACTCTAGCCCGTCAGCGTGCCGGGGTTTTTGGTTAAGTACCTGAGTTGCACACCCGGCAGGCTGCCGGGGTTTGTGGCCAATGGGTTAAATAAGAAAAGATAAATTAATTTAAAAAACACATCCATTTTAGTTTTGCACTTTTTGTTCTGCATAGGTCAGCCGTTTTCGTCCCAAGTTGCTTTAAAAGGCGGGATTGCATGTTAAAGTATTCATTCCTTATCTGTGATCACACTTCAGGTGACACCACCGTACAACATCTCGGCGTGCCGGAACTTGTGGTGGGCGGGTGGTTAGGGGTGGGGTTTAGATCGAGGGTGCTTTAACCTCGACTTTATAAAGGATATCTATTTTGGAAGACCCGACTTGCTTTACTCCCACTCAATTAAAAAAATCAATAAGTTTGGTGATATTTCAGAAGACGTGAATTTACGATGGGCGAGTGGCTAATCACTAACATTTTCTCCGCACACTATGTCTTCTGATTTTTTTTCTAATATAACATTCCATACTTTTACGACAGCCAAGTAAAAGTAGAAAAATATTAATTATTATTTTTTAATTTATAAACTAACGTTTAGACAAGATTTTTATGCTTAGCACAAAGGGTAACAATTATTATAAGCAATAATTATCAGCCTGAAACACTCATCTACATTGTTACCCTTTGTGCTATGCATAAAAATCTTGTCTAAACGTTAGTTTATAAATTTAAAAAAAATAATTAATATTTGACAAGTTTAAGTATTTCCCCAATAAAATGTAGACATAATTTGTCTCGACGCCACCTAGCGGGGGATTTAATACTAACAATGTCTCTCTCGCAAAAATAAAGTTGGTTGTTTTCAGGTGGAAAAAATATAATAAGCAGTAATTGTTGAATGAAACACTAGTATGTATTGAATCATTTGGCGGGTATTTGATAAGCCGCCATAGCTCAGTGGTCAAGAGCAGCTGACCGGCAATCAGAAGGTCACGGGTTCAAGTTCCGTTGGCGGCAAGTATCTTTTCTCGGAATATTTTTCAATTGCTTATTATTTCACTGAAAACATAAAATACATTGAATATTTTATTGTTGACACCGTATTATTGAAAATTTTCATTTGATCGGATTTCCTAGAGGTTTCGTTCTTAAAAAACATCTATTTAAAATTCGATTTGGTTTTCTTGATTAAATAAATGAAGTGGAATCTTGTATGTGGAAATTAATCTACCTCTCGACATCCGATCGAGTCGAAACTCGGCAGGTAAACTTGTTGTCGATGACAATCCAATATCAACTTTTGGTGGCAATATACGGCTTTCTCTGAAATTGGATAACATTATATCAGTTAATATACGAAATAAATATTGATCCTACCCAATTAGAATTTAACAGTGTTGACTCCAGTCCTTGGGGAGAAAAGTTCAATCATCAGCCAAACAAAAAAAATCTTTGAAATTGGTCCTGCTCAAGAGAAGTCCTGCAGCTGGTGACCTGACTATTGATCCACTGAAATGATATTTACTATAAAATTATAATTTTTGTGAATTATTTGTCTAACATTTTCTTGTCTTGGCACACACTCCTTGCTTCGTTCACATTCATACATCGTCTCTTACATTATCTATTTTATTCAATATTTTTATGAATAACATTAACAAACTATCCGTGACTCTCAGCTGTACCTGTAAGGGTACGACAAAAAAAATTTCAAAATCATAAAGTCTGAGATGGACTGTCTAGAACTCCAGAACGACCTGGATTCTCTGATCAATGTATATTAATAAAGAAAAAAAAGTATTATTTTAAATGTGAGATTGACAGGTTTATTATGAAATATTAATTAAATTGGATTGTTAAGCGTTTACAGTATAACATTTTTTTCCACCAAAAATAACGACCTTTGAAATTTTTTTCGCATTCTTTTTTTTTTTTAAATTCCGAAAATATATATATATTTTTTTAATGTGTTTGTTCTTGGCGTGAAGAGAAAAATCATTTAAACAAAGGACAGTAAAAACATGATAATAACTAAATGTAACTACCCAACTAATGTAACTGAGTTGATTATATTATCAATTCAAATGGTCTTGCTCCATTAAATTGACAAAGGACGTAAATTTAATTTAAATGCCAAACGACGAGACGAATAATTCCTCGTTCACCCGACTACCCTACCAGGGCCGCAGGAAGTCCTAAGATATGTGGGAATGGAATACGATGGGAACACTGATCCATATAAGGATTCTATTCAACTCATAGAGCAGAATTAATTTGATATTCCTTTATTGTAATATGATTACTATGTATACAAGTGTCTATTGTCAACAAAATTATAGTCTTTCTTTGCATAAATAACTTGTATTATTTGTATTATACTGTAAAATAAAATTTCAGAATAAGTCAAATTGATTTTCATGGTTCAAAGAGATTCCTTTGTCTTTAAAGACTAGATTTCTAGGAACTGCACGGAAGCTACAAAATCCACGTACAAGTTTTGATACTCAAAACTAGAAATCTATGATTCAATATACACATTTAAATCTGAATTATAAATTTATGTTTTAACTTCTGATAATTAGTTGTGGTATTTATTAGTACACCTGGCAGAAAGGACTCCATAGTTTCAAAAAATTACTGAAGGCCCCCCAAACTCAGCAAAGGGGCGGGGCGGGTGCCGTATGGTTGGAGAAATGATGACGTTGTTTCATGATGTTTTGAAAATGATTCGTCTGGCGTGGCGGCTTTGGCGAGCAATACACATATTGAGCATTTCAAAGAAATTTTTGGTCACTCTTTCCAGCATCTCTTGCGGAATTCCAGCGATGACGTCCTCAATCGCCTACTTAAGAGCTTCAAGGGTTCGAGATCGAAGTTTGTTTACCTCAGCTTTGACGTATCCCCACAAAAAGTCACTCAGGGTCAATCGGAATATACCCCCGCAAAGAGATCAGGTGACCTGGAAAGAGCTCTCGCGAAATTTCGCGTGAACGATGGACAGAATGGGCCATGGCTTCCTCTTTTTAATACAGTAGGCTTCTGTGTCGTTTTTATTTATTTATTTTATTTATTTAAACGCCCATAGGGCTTTTACATAGAATGCAGTACATTTTTTAATTACAGTGAAAAGAATGGGTTTACAAAATACAATACACAATACAAGTAACATTATATTTGTTAAAAACAAAATATAGGTTACATAAAATATAACGGTTAAAAAAAATAAAATAAAAAATTTAGGTTACATAAAATATAAGCGTTAACAAAATACAGGTAACATAAAATATAAGAAACAAAATATAGTCCATAAAATATAGTAGTTGACATAAAGTAGGTCATTTTTAAAATTGTTGTTCTCATTAGTTTACGGGATAGGTAGAAATAAATAGTTGGAACATATGGCATTTGAAGTTTGCTAAGTTCAAATTATTGTCAAATACATCCAGATTGTTTTAGTATTTGTTACCAAGACTATGCAAACGTTGTATTGGAGAATGTAAATCATAGTTCGAATGAGATGTACGTATATAAAATGTCAATGTTTGTCTAGTTGTTCGTGTAGGTACATGTAGATTTATTAATTGCAGGAGTTCACAACTGTCGAATTTAGAGTTTAATAATTTTAATAAAAAAGTTAGGTCGTTTATTTTTCGTCGGTTTTCTAATGTTGGAATATTTCAAGTATTCATTAACGACGGATAATTTATGTGCTCTAAAGGGATGTTAAGTTTAAAATTTACAAAACGTAGAAATTTTCTTTGAATTCTTTCAATAGTATGAATATGAATTTTATAGAAGGGCGACCAGACTATGGAGTTATATTCTATTAGGCTTCTAACAAGGGATGTATACAGTCGTTTAATGATTTGTAACGATTCAAAGTTTTTAATTGTTCTTAACACAAATCCTAAAGTTTTCATACCCTTATTTGCAGTTTGTTGAATGTGAACCGTGAAGTCTAGTTTCTCATCCATTATTAGAGTTTTCCTCACCATACTCTTCCATTTTGGGACGCCTATGGTCCTCCAACATCTCACAATAGTCATGGAAATGGTTAATCCATCGGATTAAAAAAAAATAAGACCCAATAATACCTGTAGAGGACATAGCGCACCACACTGTTACTTTTTGGATGTGAAGAGGTCTTTAATGCAGTTTACGAGGGTTTTCAAAATGCCTAATATAGAAAATTTGTTTGGTTACTATGACACAAAGATGAAAATGCGCTTCGTCGCTAGTGCAAAAAAAAAACACCGAGAGGTACCGCAGTTACGATTGCAATGCACGCATCTCTACGTTTTCCAAAATCTTGTGACGACATTCCAAGCGCAGTGGCATGTTTCCTCGCTGATCGGGTTGGACACTCTTCTACGTCTTACTACCGCGATGTTTTCAGATGTTCGCTCACTTTTAGGTCGCCCAACTAGTATTTAAGGATCTGCAGTTCCTGTCCCTCTTACACTACTGATCCATTCAGTCCCGGTACATTCAAACTGCTCGTTTGCCACCTATTGCAATTTTTTATACAAATTTTCATTTATAATGCATTACAAACATTCATTTTTACATATGACCTAACATGTTTATATAAAATCATAAATTCAATAATTGACAGCCATGAACTATTATACTTGATTTCTTTTCATATACCTCACAAACCAACATCGAGGCAATATCTACCGTTCTATTGTGATAACTCCAACACAGAATCACAGTTGTATACCCCCGCTCGCCGCATACAAAATTTGGGAAATGACTATAAAGATGTTGTTGACATATTCAACACACCATTAACCAAATATAAGCGAGTCATTACCCAATTTATATTGAAAAGAAGAATACATATTACATACAACAATACAACCTTTACATAGTCTTGGTAACAAATACTTATACAATATGGATGTTTTGATAACAATTTTTAACATGGCAAACTTTAAACGCCGTTATGTGCCAACTATTTCAACTTGTTTCATTAACTATTGTGAACACCAATTTTATGCACTTTTATTAATATTATTGTTGATATGGAGGATATTAGAAAATTCATTACCCAATTTATATTGAAAAGAAGAATACATATTACATACAACAATACAACCTTTACATAGTCTTGGTAACAAATACTTATACAATATGGATGTTTTGATAACAATTTTTAACATGGCAAACTTTAAACGCCGTTATGTGCCAACTATTTCAACTTGTTTCATTAACTATTGTGAACACCAATTTTATGCACTTTTATTAATATTATTGTTGATATGGAGGATATTAGAAAATTATCTAATACTAGCTGGGTTACCCGGCTTCGCTCGGGACAACATTCGAGATAGTTCTGGAATACTTTGCATCTTGTATTTTATGTAACCTTTATTTTATTTTCTATATTTTATGATACCTGTATTTTGTCAACTCTTTATTATGGTTGTAATAAAAAAATGTACTGCGTTATATGTAAAAGCCCTTTGGGCGTTTAAATAAAAAAAAAAAATATTATGAGAACAATCCATTAATTTTAGTAAATAACATAGATACCTACTTAAAATATCTTTAATTCTTGATTAGATTCAGAGATTAGATTGGGATTTCGGTGGGTATTGTAGGTTAGTACTTAAATTAAATTCATTAATTTAACGAGTTTATTCGAACATCGAACTTTCATTGAATAATTGATTGTTTTTCAAAATATCATTCTTCGGAAAGAAGATAATTTGAAAGTTTCAAACATTTCCTATGCTATAGCAATGTATAAACGACAAACAGGCAAGCAATCGATCAAGCAAATACACATTAATTTTTTAATATAAAGATAAGTTAAAAACGTATTTGAGTTTAAAATAAAAGCAGCATGTAATGTAATATGTCAGTGATCTAAGGCAGTGTTCCGCAAAGCATGTGCCGCGGCACAGTTGTGTACCGTGGTCATTAGCTGTGTGCCTCACCGCAATGTTACATTGTAACAAAGTAACATCGCTACGCTGCACCCGCTAAGGCGATCCGACTATCGTATCGGTAATAAAATAAGCCAGGCAAGGCAGGAATTCTAATAATATTATTATATTATAATTATACGGATACGATTGAAAGCTTTCGCGCTATGTTGGTGTCAGAGATCAGCCACGCTACTAATGGTAGTAACGAATGTTTAAAAAAAATGCAGGCTTTTATAGTGAAACACTCGAAGCACAGGCTTTGATAGTGAAACACAACAGAAAAAATGAACTCATATTTTCCTAAGTGTGACCTGCAACCTATGGACTGGGTACGAAATCCATTCTCAGATAGCATTAACCTTGGACACTTACAAAAACTGATCAGAAATTCAAAGTAAAATTTTCCCAAATGGAGCAGATTTTTGCTACGTTTAAAAATGAGTATCCACTGCTCCAATTATCATACCATTTCCCACGACCTATTTATACGAATTGGGGTTTTAAACTCCCACTACGATATAAAAAAAGACGCCTGAGGACGACCGACGAAGAGATGAGAGAAAAATTATCAGCGATTGCTCCAAATTAAGATCTCCTGTGCTCAGTTAAGCAGGCTCACGTTTTCATTAAACATATTTTCATATTAAATTGATTTGAATAATAAGTATTAAATAAACATTGGTTTTTTCCTTTGGTGTACCTCTAAAATTTCTTGTTTTCGTAGGTGTCCCTAGAACACAAAAAGTTTGCGGAATACTGATTTAAGGTTATATGTCTGTGAATCCTTGGAGTAAATAGATTTGTTTGTGTACTGCGGAAGACTGATCGCGAGAGATGGGAAGACTGTTAAGGACATTGGTGAAAGGATTAGAAAGAAAATTCAGTAAAAGCAGGGCTAAATTCATAATGAAACGTTGTCAAAGAAGCTAGAGTTCGCAGAGGAGTTCTGAAACCAACCCTGATGGCAGAGTAAGGACGAAAATACATTAACATTACGTTAAATAATGTATTTAAAAGCATGTGAAAATTTGAAAGTAAAAGGCCGATGTAATAGCAATGACTAAGTTTCAGGAATACTGGGACATGTGTACCAAATGGATGCTGAATAAAATGAGAATTTGTGAGAAGAGAAAGCACGACGCGCAAGTTGTTGCAAAAATAAGTCGAAAATTTTCCTGGAACTCTAAACACGAACATTGAAATAAACACGCAGTTTGGGAGGTAGGTATGGGTACCTCCGCCACGGGAACCATTAATTGGATAACCAACACCTTTACAATAGGTCATCCCAAGTGGTTCACCACATCTTGGTGACGGGTGCGTCTGCCCACTTGCTGCATGGCTAAGGAAAATTATTTTCCTCAGAGCGTCCTGTGTGGTGCTAACGTAAAAAAAATACTTGTCAAGAAGAGTAAGTATTTTTTTTACATTAACTCCACACGAGGAAAATAATTTCCCTCAGGGCCTATGCCATCTGGGATGCTGTGTGGAGGGTCTTTTTGAGGCGAGGAAGGAATGAATATTGGTCTTGAAGAGACCCATGTTGTAGGAAGGAGGAAACACAGAGGCCGGCAAATCATTCCACAGCCGAGCTGTTAAACACAAGAACGAGTCGAAGAAACGACCTGTTCTCATGTGACAAATGTCAACTGTGTACAAATGTTGGGCACGCGTTTGGCGTGTTTCCCGATTATGCACCGGTGCCGAAGGGATCAATGATGCTAGTTCCTCGGAGCATCTTCCATTGTAATACCGGTAGAACAAGGATAGCATTCCCACCCGACGCCTGTGCTCTAAAGATTGCAATCCGTCTGTGAAGATGGGAGAATCTATCAAACGGACCGCCCGTTTATGCACAGAGCCAATGGTATTTTTCAGGTATTTTGGAGCTCCAGACCAGAAGTGGCTACTAAATTCAACCGTGGGGTGCACTTGTGATTTGTTGAGGGTTAGCAGTTGTATACTACTAAATTATCTGCGAGCCCTGTACAGTACGCCCAGTTTTTGGGAGGCTAACTTTACTCTGGCTTCGATGGAGCCCCCATACCTGAGCTGGTCACTTAGGGTTACACCAAGCATATCAATGGAGGGCCTGTTCGGAAGATTGGTTCCGTTGAAAGAGACTAGATTTTCATTTCGATCCCTTTTAGACAAAATCAGACAAGATTGGGTCGTTGAAACATTAATTTCAACGAGATTATTTTTACCCCAGGAGAAAACACTCTCGAGGTAACCGTCCATTCTTTGCTTCAAAGCCCTACGAGCTGTTGGAGTTTGTGAGCCCTGTTGGGTCTTGTCAAACAAAAAGCTATCATGAACTGTACTGTCACCCGCGTAACAATGAATTGGTGCACATGACAAAAGGTCGTTGATGTGCAACAAAAACAAAGTCGGAGACAGAACCGATCCCTGTGGGACGCCAGCATTTATCGAGTGTGAGGAAGAGGTGAAACCATCGGCTACCGTCTGAATTGACCTCTCCCTCCAGAAGTCGGCAATCCACGTACACAAGGATGCGGGAAGTCCGTAAGAAGGCAGTTTGTTGACAAATCCTCGGTGCCGAAACCGGTCAAAGGCCTTGGAAATGTCCAGTGCAACCGTTTGGGTCTCACCGAAACGTTCCAGGCATTAGGCTTGTTGAAAAGGTATCGATGTATCGATATTTTTTATTCAATATATCGATATTCAAAAATAATAATATCGAAAATTGTATCAAAAACGATATTTTTTTAAATTTAACTAAAGTCACTAGAATCCAAAACCGTATAGGAACGAACTCAACGGTTGAAATTTTAACTATCAATAGCTTACAAATCTTTTGCATTTGTGATCACTAATACTATCTCATATGTGTAGGTAGATACATAGAAATGTATGCTATTTTTGGCCATTTTTTTTCTAAGTCACTCCTACGTGTTGGTTCCCAATTGATTATTATTGACTATACTTTGTTGCAAACATGAAGTCCTTTTTGACAGATGAATACGCCAATAGAATGTTACTGAGACACATACAAACTTTATATGCGCCTCAGTTTACATACAAATTAGATAACAGCTTTTTAGTTTTGATATTTTTGTAATTATTACCTAATAAAAATGCCTTCATTTTATTGAGATTTTTAAATTAATGCGCATTGTGTATAAAAATTACTATTGATATTATTGAGCTGAATACACTATTATTTTATAAACACAAAATCTTTTGAAAATTTGACCGATATATCGATACATCGATATTTTTTCCTCGATATATTGACGTCGATATTGATATTTTAATAAATATCGATACATCGATATATCGATAATTTTTTTCACTTTTGACATCCCTACCCAAACCAATTATACGTCACATACGCGAGAAGATCACCGCACGAGCGGTTCCGCCGGAATCCGTATTGACGGTCGTTAATAATTTTGTTCTTCTCGAGGTATGTGAGCAGTTTATCGTTGATCATACGTTCCATCACCTTAGACAGAACTGATGTGATCGCTATGGGGCGGTAGTTGGCCGGGTTGGAGCGGTCACCCTTCTTTGGAATAGGATAGATAACCGCTTTTTTCCAACCAGAGGGCACAGAGCCAGTCTTCAGGGACATTTTAAAAAGCTTCGTCAAAATTGGAGCTATTTCTGCAGCACACCTCTGCAGTACCAGGGCAGGTATTCCGTCAGGCCCACTAGCTTTATTAACATCAAGCCCTCGTAAAACATGTCGGGACAGCACCTTGGTCATCGAGGGTTGAGTTATCCGCAAACATTTTACCTAATAAGTTAGCCTTTTCGGTGGCAGTGTTTGCTAGTGAGCCGTCAGGTCTGGTAAGAGGTGGCAAGTATGTATGTAAGTAGGCGATATATTACATAAACATGAATGAAGCAAGAAGTGAATATCAGGACGAAGTTATATATTGTACTACCCTTCCTGCTCTCTCTTTCGTAGGTATTCTTAAGGGTTATTCAGTTCAATATGAAAGTAATCAATAATAATTAGAAAAACCTTTATACAATAATTGCTTCTCGTGTGTGATTACTCGTATGAATAAATTGAACAAACTTTACACAATACATAACTTCATTGGAAAAATGCAGGAAAGTCTTTAATCGCAATGGGATATTTTCGAAATCTATAAATATCTCTAAAAATATGTGGAAGAATAAATTTTTTTTTTTTTGATTTAGACCACTGCACTAAAAATATGTATTTTTAATATTTTCATAATTATTTGAAAAACCGCACATTCCTAAACGGTTCTAACTGGCTACAACGTCATTACACAGAGAAAACGCCGCTGTCTGGTAAGACAGCTGTCAACAACATTGCCCGGCGTGACGTCAATGCCGCCGAATTCACTAATTAAAACAAACATGTTGTTTTGGAGGCAAATTAAATTAATTGTCAACGTAAAAATAAAATGAAATTACTTTCTTCGAAGCATGTTTACATGATTTTCTTCAAGAAAAAAAAATAGTAAAAATACCTTTTTGCATCTTTAAAATTAATAATCGTATTATTGACATACCTTCTTTGTTGCAACTCATGTAGATAAACATTTCTTGGCCTAAACTTAGGAATAATTTATTGCTTTTCTTCAATAAAAACTATACTTACGAGTATTATGGGCAGCATTCTCCACGGTACAGAATATCGAGAATATCGAAATTTTTGGTGCCAGTGTAAATGATTTAATTGATTTCTTTCTCTAATAATGTCTATGTAAATTATGGGCTCAACACCTTGTTCAGGCTTTGAGTTGAATATTCTCTGTAATGATTTTTTAAAATTATTAATTTATTAGCCAAAAAGGGCTTTTACTTACAAGTGAGGCATGAAATAATAACCTAACTGCGTACTCGGGAATATATCATGTGTATTGTGTAAGAAATAATATCTAATAATTATTGAATAATGAATATTTATTATTACTGTTTTTAATAACTTTATGAGTAAGATATTAAATTTTGACATTTAATAATTTGATTTTTTTTTTTCATTTAGTTATTTCAAAAATAAAAATAAATATTTTCATCATGCACTTGTAGAAAAGGTCAATAGTCGCATTAAAATAAAATGGATATATTTATGCCAAGACACTTCGACTGCATTTAGTTCAAAGGGGTAGAATGTTGCAATTATTATTTTTTTACATGAATACCGCACAAGAGTTCCCAACTGCTCCCGTCTGGAGCCAGTGAGACTTTAGCATCCCCAATCGGGGTTGTGAGGCTGATGGTAGTGGGGAAGGGAAGAAGGCGGGGAAGAGGAAGGTGGGGAAGTACCTGGCTATTTAGATCTGGTCACCGAACATGGCTAAAGCCATTTCAAGCAACGTTTCAAATCTGAATGGTGGTCTTACACTAGGGCGATACTGAGAGTATTTTCAACTCTGGAACGTGCCTCAAATATATAACGTATAATATTTTTAATTAATTATTGTGAAATACCACAATTTAATCAAATAAAAATTATTTTCACACGCCGGGTTCGAGCCCGCGACCTCTGGAATGTGAGTCGAGAGTCTTACCTCTAGACCACGGAGGCCGTCATTGTGCATAAATATATAAATACGATATAATGCTTTAAGAAAATGAAAATAATGTTGGTAGTACTTGGTCGAAGAATGATACAGTTAAATATGACCGAGAAGGATAGGGTCGAAATAACTTCGTGTTTAGAGCAGAGCCCCGACGAGGGCCATGGTTCAATTCCAAGATTCTATCTGATTTTTCAGTTTCCAATTTTCGTTTGATATTCGCTTATATTGTCTTCAACGATTTAATAATTATTTATCTAATGATAACAATGAATGTAGATTTAATTATAAACAGAAACTGAATATTTATGAATCATATTAAACATACATACCTATTATACATTCGTGTATCATATTTTATATACTTTTCCTTTACTGTTACTTTTATTTTTATCAATTTGAGTACTTATAAAATGTCGTATTGTATAAGTCGATTAAAAAAATATTATACGTAGTAAAAAAAAAATACCCGGTCCGTGGTGTTAAGCATGCCTTGCAGGAGGTATCTCGCCAACTTTTCAAAGTATGGGGATGCAATATCCGGTTTTCGTAACCTTTACATTCACCCTGCTGCCCCCATCCCCTGCACCCTCTCCACATCCCCAACCCCCTGCACCCCCCTACACCATATGATGGAGTGCCGCCCCCAACTGCACAGTGCACATTCCCCCGTAATCGAACCGATGCATAAATCTGCAGTGCGACTGCGAGCGGTTTAGATCAGAGTTCAATACATTAGTTATGTGCTATGTGATAGGTTCACAGGATATTGAATATTAAATATTCATGGATATTAAACAGCTGTGTATTTCCAATAGTTCTGGGTAATAACTACCACTTTCCTAGAATATTTCCTAAATAATTAAGTAGGTTTTAATCTATTTAAACCTATTTTATTAAATAGGTTTAATTAAATTAATAAATAATAAATTTCCTAAATAACTAAATAATAATTAAAACCTAGTTAAGTCATAACTTGATTGCTTACATTAAAAATGTTATTTGTGCGCTTACTATGTTTATTAAAGTGAATATCCCACAAGAGGCCCAACTGCTATAACCATCGTCAGAGGAAATGGCATATCCAATTGGGGTATGTCGTGAGACTGAAAGTAGTGGGGAGAGTAATGAGATAGGAAAGAGGAAAGTGGGGAAAGAGGAACCTGGCTATTCTGATCTAGTCACTAAACACGACTAAAGCCATTTTAAGCCTCATTTAAATTCTGAATGGTGGTATTACACCAGGACGATACTGAAAATATCTTTCACTCTGGAACGTGCTGCAAAAAAATCTTATATTATTTTAAATTACGAAATTGCGAAATAAAACTAATCAATTAAATAAATTTTACTTGCGCAAACTGAAATTAGAATCCGCGGCGTTCGAATTGCTAGTCGAGAACATTTTTTTTAGTTTGTTAATTAAATTGAATGGTTTGATTTTTTTATTTATTAAGGAGAAAATACAGATACAGACGTCAATTGACAAGAATATACAAAACAATTAATAGAGAATTCGCCTGCATCCAAACTATTTCTCACGAATTAACGGCAGATAAAAACATCTACAAATATTTTTACCTTTAAATACGGAAAAGACGTATGTAATACATAAGTAAATATTATTTTACAAATAGAGAGATGAAAAAAAAATTGCGCGATATTCTTATAAAAGTTTACAAATTGATTTTGGAAAAATTTCGATGGTAAGACCAAAAATATATAAATATAAAATAATGTCATACAGAAATTTAAGAAAAAAAGAAAGGTAGGTTAAATTATAAACCAAGCAATGTCTAAGTTATTGTATTTTGTAAGAAAACAGCCTTCAATTTTGTACTAAAAGTACTGCGTGTATCAAAAAATAAGTCAGAATTCTTGAAGTTTTGATTTGGATTTAACGATTCGCACATTCTTCTGATTTATTTTTCTTTTTAAATCAAATCAAAATTATATGTATATATTTTGTAAATAATACAATTTCAAAATTATTGATATTTTTAATAATTTAAAATTTTTTGAGATACGTGTATACGATTTTCTTCTATAAAATCTCAGTAATATGCTTACGTAAAATATAATTTTTTTAATCCTTCATTTCTGGATTTTTTATTAAAAATCAAGGTTTTCTTAACCCCAAAGATCATTTTTTATTTTTGTGATTCGGCATCACTGAGCATCGTTATTGCCCTGATGAGAGACATTCAGTAGGCATCGAAACATTCCATTTTGCTTAACTAGATCTGAATAGACGGTTTTTTCTATCTTTACTGTAATCCACCATATTCATTTTCTCACTTACTTCTGGCATCGGAAGTGCTGTTGTTTCGCTGAAAAATCAGAGAAGATACAACTGTTTCTAACAAAATTTGTAATTTAAAATAATAATTGTATCAAAACATAAACGTAAAACCACAATTTAATAAACCTTAATGTTATTTCTCCCACAAAGACTAGAATGACAGTTGTTAATTATTTTTGAAGCACACAAGAGTCCCGCCATTAACAGAAAATTAAACCAGTGTTGCGTCACGCCCAGTTCCCGGGAGGACTAAACTTTGTTTGAAAACAGCCAACAGTGTAAACAGCCAGACGAGAAGAAATAAGAAAGAACACCGCTTAGTGAGATGATAAATTATAAACCTTCGTTTCAGTCACTTCTGAAAGTCTTTCCGGAAACTAAGTTCGCCTGAAAAACAGCAGATGGCTTCGTCGATGTCGCCGGCAAAACGTAAAGCAGTTAAACGCCCGTAGCCCGGAGCTCTACGAATATAAGTACACGGGGGATATTTACATAAAATATCAAATACCTCATTTAAAATTTTACATAAAACATTACGGAGTTTGGTTCTCACCTTACCCAATGAATCTTGATTATTTTTTACAAAGAATAAAAACAAAACAAGAATAGATATGATTTTAGATTTGAAATCTACAAAAACCCCATTAATATTAATAGGGACGACGGAGCTAAGCTCAATAGTTCTTGGTATCCGGTAATTGACTGCTACGCCAAAGCTAAATGCAAAAAACCAATGTGAAGTATACGGTAATATCTACCAGCTTGTAGTGGAGTGGAGCTGGCGACACGGTATCGCTTCCAAGTACATAAGCACACATTTCACCACTAACAATAACACATCTACCCAAAAACAAAGAACGAAAAAGAATAGGCCACTTGCATTATATTTTCTTAATTTTTTTTCCGGTTCAGGCAAATATTCTAAGACATTTTGTTTTAATCGTATTTTTGAAACCGTATGGCGATTTTTCGAATATTTCAATCCGAAAAATCAAACCATTTTTTAGAAACCGGAAAGACATAATTTTATGGCTGCGAAAAACGATAATTAAATAGACGAAAATCATTTTAAAGTACTTTTTCCACACGAATGGCACGGGAGAATAACGAGGCATAATAAAAATATTACATCTTATAAATATTTTTTTCCTTGTTCCATCTTATTAATCATTATAATGTTCAACGTGTATATATGACTAATGTAATTTACTTGTACTTGTAAATTATAATAAGAATATTATAAAATTTAATTTTGTTAAAATAAGCACCAATACCGTTGTACTTCTAAAACAGGTACAGAATGCATAAAATGTACGGGGTTCTCTTCGTGACATCTGTCAAAACGTCAAACCAAATAATAAGTTCGCAGAGAACAAACAATAAATCTAGTGAATGTTAAATGTCAAATTAAAAAATTCGCCTGAAATCAAAGTGTTGCCATATAAAAAAAAGTCTGTGTGGAATTTTACAAAATTAATAGAACTTTATGACGGGACATTTTCATCAAGGCCTACTACGGAACGTAGGCCTTGATTTTCATGTATTGACATCACGAGCCCAAATAATGGATTTATTTAAAAATAAAAAAATAAACTGTACATTTCTAAAAAAAATTATAACATTTTCGTAATCTTAGTCTAAAAATCTATCCACACGATTTTTTCCATGTCGTTATGAATGTGGTCTATTTCGATAAGAGTGGCCTATTTCGATGAAAGCATGTTTTTTAGACCAATCGTACATTAATTGTAACCTTTCAAAATTCGGGCATATTTTGACAGAAAGTAAAAATATTTCTGCTTTGCAATAAAATCTACATAAATGGAATATTTGTGAACGTTTCTGAAACTAAAAACTGTTTTCGAAAGTTGATGAAAATTGATTTCAAATTTAATTATTAGGAATAACTAAGTAATTTTTTTAAATACAAAATTTTTTATTTCAAACTTTAAAAAAAGTTTTAAAAATGGCTCACCTAACTTTTTTCTGACCTAAATTAGTGATAACGAAAAAAATTAAAATGCACACTTATTATTTTTTTTGTCGTTTCATGTAAAAAAATATATGTTTGATAATTTTTTTTTAAATTGCGGTCGAAAACTTTGGTTTTACAAAAGGTGTACATTTTAGTTATTTTAGATTTGTGAACTTTTAGATTTGAATATAAAGCATGTAGTTTTCTCATTCCAATGCAGTGGAGATCATACTTCTCACTATGATAGTAAGGAAAACACAACGATTTCTATGAGACCTATGTGAGCTTGGACAAATATGGTCTTCTGTGATTAACAGAAAATGAGACAAAGTATGATTTGAAAAAAGTAGGTAACTCACTAACCATCACGTCGTTTCCCCGTAATGGTAGGCAGAGAGGATTGACCGCAAAACAACTAGATCTTTGCACACACTCCTTGCTTCGGTCATATTCATACATCGTCTCATACATACTCTTTTATTCTGACTATTGACTTGACCCAACTCAAATATTTGGTTCACTTCACACGTGTCTGCCGGTCACCCCCGACTCCTTCCACGGAATATTTTTATTATACACCGTATATTCTCCTTACATGACTTTCTTCGATCATTCGTTCTTGATATGTATTCGTTATGTTAGTAGTTGTCAAAACACAAGATGTCTCATGCTGATAAAGTTGGCAGGTCTGCCGCGTCACTCAACGATTAACCTTGAACATGTAACAAGTCTGAATAAAGTCTAACAAATAAATCGTCTACTTTCTTTTTCAAGTTCTACATTGTAACGTTCATTTTTTTTTAATCACCTTGATTACGCTTAGGTACAGTCTTGGATTCTTTGCAGATATTCTCATTTTTCAAATGGTCATACATGGTTTTACCTCACATTCACCATTACATTAAAGTTGCTGAATGGTATTTATCTTGTGAGAGTGGATTGTTATGTTTTGTGTAAAAAACTGATTGGCGAAGGACCTTGATTTTGTGTTACTATCACTGCTTAAAAATGATAAAAATACATGTTGCATAGAAAGGAGAGGACTCACCGGAAAAGGATAAAAACTTGTAGGCTGGCAATGCACTTGTATGATTCCTTTCCCATCCAAGAGGCACAAAACAGTAATAGTCGTGAGGTTCGTTTATTTTATAATACACGGCGGAATTGTTTTGATAGCGGATTAACCGAGAGCGGAAGCACAAAATGGCTATATGCGGCGGGAGTTTATTGCAGACTGATTAAGATTGTGGGTAAGATTGACGGGTAGGCAATTGGGAATAGGTAGGACAAAGGACTTGCAACAATAATTAATACTAATCCCAAGCAGTGACAGTATGTATGCGTGCTATGTAGGTATGTGTATGTGTAGGTGTATGTATGGGCGTAACCAGTTGGTAACATGAAATATAAAATTTCATGAAAACAACTCTCTTTTTATAACTTTTTAAAGTTATTCCCATCTATTTAATATATCATTAAAGAAGATGAAAACACTAATAATCTATACGAATATGAAAGTGAACAAGACACAGAAAAATTAAAAGACAACGTTTGCAACGAATCGAACAAATTTTTTCAATGATATTTACATTATTGTGAATAACCTTTAAAAGTTATAAAAAGAGAGTCGTTCTTATAAAAATTGAATATTCATTTAGACTTTTACAAGAGGGTCAAAAGGTATTACATCTAAATAAAATCTATATATAATCAATACATTCAATATATTTATGATATATTTATCCAAGACACTATCTAGGTTACAAGAACACTTGTTTCCAATGAAAAGGTAGTTGCCAAAAATATGGAGAAAAAAAAATAGTCGATGATATTGTTAATTCTAAAATTTTAAATACAAGATTGATAAATATAACGTTCAAATAAGAGGTGGCAGTGGCCGAATTGTTAAGGCGTTTGTCCCGGTGAGACGAGAGTTTCTGGGTTTGAGTCCCAGTCGCGACCGTACAATCAATAAACTAAGGAAAAATATTTATTCCCCACTTCTTAGTATGTTTACAAAACCTAAACAATTTAATACACATAAATAAGTCATAGCAATAACGTCATTATTAAAGAATTAAGAAGACATTTAATGCGGGGTAAAAAGATTTTTAAGTATCCAACGTAATAGAGTAGCAATCTACGTCTCAATTATTTTTCTCGGCAAATTGGTTTAAAAGGTAATAAATCAACTTAGACAACTACAAAAATTGAAATTGAGAATCGTATAAATAAGGCGCCTCAAAGTGGTTTAACAACAGTTATCTTTTTATTTTTCTATGTATTGTTCTCTTTCACATTTTTGTTTAGATTTTATTGGTGTTATCTTCTTCTTCAATAAACATTAAATATACGTTCGGTCGAAGAAAGCAGAAGGAAGCCAGTGTAAATTGGATAAATGCGGTGTCATTGCAATTCGAGGTTAGCGATCATCCGAGCAATTGCACACTTTATGCTGGAGCCCGGAAAAAGTCTCTGATACTGATTTATTCAAATTAACTTAAAACAAAAATAATTAGTACGACTGTATAAAATTGGCATTCATCGCGTGACACGACACGACAGGCATAATAATTTAGTGAACGCTAATGAATGTGATATTTGATTGCCAGCTTGTTAAATATAAATCTGATCAACCCCTTGCCCCCACCCACGGAGCTGTTTATTTATCTCAGCCATTGTTAATTGCGCGCCCTATCGTGTAACATCATCTGAGATTATTAATTATCTCGGGTTCCTAGAAACAATACCACCACACACCCAGTCACCCATTCCCACCCCACCCATCATACATGATGAGAATTGTGAGGTTTCAGGGATAAAGCTAGTGAACCGATATCGTTAAAAATATGGTGTTTCAGAATTTCGTTAATATCCTCGCCTTGGTACATAAGCCACTTCTTTTGGATAAAATTATGCTGCGTGTAAGTTCTGCATGATTGCGGATTGAGTTAAAGTATTTTATAAAAGCCAGAATTGAACATGATTTGTTTATGTTAGGGCTTTTTGTGAAAACACTAAGAAACAAAATTTTGTGAAACACAATCAAACTGATGGGTTTTTTAAAAGATAATTGCAAATAAACAGGGTGATCGCAAGAAACATAAAATGTATAATATTTATGACTTCTAACAACTTAACACCTTCAATATTATTATTTTTTCTTACATAAGCTCCATAGGAAAATGATTCCCCTCGGGGGATGTGTGGAAGGTCTTTTATGGGAAGGAAAAGGGTACGAGGGGTGGGTAGGAATCTGGGAGTCACTGTGGCCAGGAGTAATGGACGTATGAATCCAACCCGGAAAAGGCTATTACACGGTGTAAGGCGATGTTCCGAGAGAGTACTGCTGGAGAAGTCAAAGGTTGGTGGACAGACGCATCCGTCTCCACGACCCGGACAAACCTTATCCCATGAACCCGGGTACTAAGTCACTTGGGGTGAGCTGTGAAAGAGGTGTTGGTTATCCAATAAATGATCCCGGGCGGCGGTACCCATACCCGCCTCCCAAATTGAACTTTGAATTGAATTGAATTGAATTATCACCAGAACAAGCTTAACAAAATAAATGTTTTAATTATTATATGATTTTTTTATGCAGGTCGTTCAGGGACATACTTGACTTTCTTTAACCAATGATTCCCGACATTACTTGGTGTAAAAAATGTTAACGAAATTTTGGTCTCCGGTGATTTTTTTCACGTTTTGTTTCTTCCACATGTCATCACTGGTCACCCCGACCCTACCTGTCCAATAGCTACGGATTTTTTTTATGTTTTAGGTTGAAAAAAAACATCAAAAATGTCACCGGAGACTCAAATTTCATTTCAAATGTTTACTCGAATGTTACTTAACAAACATCTTTAACAACAGTACTGTTCATGTTTGCTTTTAAATAAACATCATTACAGTAACGTTACACCACGAAGAGGGGAATTGTTTAATTTCTTATAATTTTCCAAATTATTCATATAAAGTATGAAAAATGTGGTACCCAAAACGCTTCCTTGAGGCACGCCAATTGATTTGTCAATTGATTGCTGGTTTTTGTAATAGTTTGGAATGTGAGACAGTATCAAATAATGATTTGCATCGGTTCAAGAATATTGACATCCCTTGACTAAGTTTTCAACTAAAAGATCTGCTATGACTTTGGAGGTTTGTATAGTATACAACACATGAATACACTAATGTTGCATAATGCAATGAAACAAAAAAATATATCAAACCGTTATTCGCCAAAGGGTAAACGCATCCCCCTGTAGTGGGGTGACATCTTCATCGGCTTCATCGCAGGATTGGATAATATAGAACCCACAGATTCAGTATACACACAGACACACATACGTGTATCAATGAATCAGAGTGTCTGAAATGAGTAATTATTGGACGTGAAACCAATATCCGCTGCAGGGAATATCAACTTTAATTGAACACTTGATATATGGCTATGAAGATACTTTTGCCTGACGTCAAAACATGTGGAGAGGAACTGTAATACAGTATATTATATGTATTACTTTACTTTATTTATTGAATATAATGTGTAATTTTTAAAATAAATAAACAAATTGTTTTTAGATATTACGTAGTGTATTATAAAGAAAGTTATTTATAATTGAAACAATTTAACTTTGTTTGAACCACTTTTATATTTGAGTAAATCCGACCGATTTCAGAACGACCGTCCCTTCTTCAGGGCAAATGTATACTGATTTGACAGTTTTAAATATGGATGAGAACAAGTCTTTATCATTAATATTATTAGAATTGTATAGATATTTCTTTTTTTGAAATTTTACAAAGTTTTTTATTTAAGATGTTATCAATAAAACTTGCTTCATATCCGTTATTTACAGCAATTTCTTTTATTATAGAAACTTCAGAAAGGAAATTATTATTGAAATTATTATTATTATTATTGAATGGCGTAAAATTTTGTATATTAATAATTTTTCAGTTCCATGTTGCAAAAATCTCCCTTCTTATATTAAACTAGCTTTTTATACAAGAAATAATATCGGTATTTTTTTGAGAAATGCTAAAGATCAACACCATAAATTGACTAATTCCGGAATATATAAACTCAAATGTAATGATTGTCCCTCATTTTATATTGGAAAAACAACTCGTAATTTTGAAATCAGAATCAAAGAACATTTAAGGTGTCTTAATAATAATATTTTTTCTGAGTTCGTTGACCATATCATTGAAAATAACAATAGTTTTGAAAAAAATACGGGGATAAATATTTTTCATAGTAATCATAAAGGAAAACGTTTAGATAACTTAGAAACCTTGGAAATAAAAAATCCCTTAAAAATAATGAATCTATTACAACAAACAAAAAATATTGTTAAAAAAGGAAACAATACAACTTTGTATAAACCACTTATATAATGCGTAAATCCGACCGGTTTCGGAACAAACGTTCCTTCTTCAGGGAAAGCTTATAATAATTTGACAGTTTCGAACAATGTTTTATTATGGTAGGGGTGGAGCCGTTATTAGTTAATAATGTAGATTGGGTGGGTAGGTATTAGTGTAGAGTGGGTGGGTAGGGGAACAAATCCATGATTGGGCTATAAGACAATATTTTTTGTTTGTTGATAATTGAATCATTATTTTTAAGGGATTTTTTTAATTTCCAATGCTTCTAAGTTATCTAAACGTTTTCCTTTATGATTAATATGAAGTATATTTATCCCTGTATTTTTTTAAAAACTATGGTTTTTTCAATGATATTGTTAGCGAACTAGAAAAAATTATTATTATTAAGACACCTTAAATGTTCTTTGATTCTGATTTTAAAATTACGAGTTGTTTTTCCAATATAAAATGAGGGACAATCATTGCATTTGAGTTTATATATTCCGGAATTAGTCAATTTATGGTATTTATCTTTAGTATCTCTCAAAAAATTACCGATAATATTTTTTGTATAAAAAGCTGGTTTAATATTAGAAGGTAGATTTTTGCAACATTGAACTGAAAAATTATTTATATACAAAATTTTACGCCATTCTTTATCATTAATATTATTAGAATGGTATAGATATTTATTTTTTGAAGTTTTTTATTTAGGATGTTATCAAATAATTTTGTTTCATATCCGTTATTTATAGCAATTTGTTTTATTATAGAAAGTTCAGAAAGGAAATTATTATTAGACATTGGGACATTTACTAAGCGATGTATCATGGAATGGAATGTGGAGAGTTTTTGTGAGACAGGGTGGTTGGAGGTCTTATGAATTACTATTTCAGTGTATGTTGGCTTGCAATATATTCTAAAATCGATTTTATTATTTAAAATAGATAAAGTTAAATCCAAAATTTTTCATTGCCTATTTCTATCGTAAATTTTATTTGATTATGAAAGGAATTTAAAAGGTTAAGAAAGTTGTTGAGTTGACGTTCGGATTCTGTCCAAATGACGAAGATGTCATCCACATATCTCTTCCATTGTAAAAAAATTGCTTAAAAGGGGGGATTTTAATTAAAAACAGTTGTTTCCAAATCATTCATAAATATATCAGCAATAAGAGGGCTGGTGGGGGCTCCCATTGGAAGGCCTTCTTTTTGTTGGTATATGACATTATTGTATTGAAAATAATTTTGATTTAAAACTAAGTTAAATAAACGAGTTAGGTTATACAAAGTTGTATTGTTTCCTTTTATTATAATGGATAAACCACAAAGTTATAGCTACATTAAAATATATATATATATATATATATATATTGTCTTATAGCCCAATCATGGATATGTTCCCCTACCCACCCACTCTTCATTAATACCTAGCATCGGCTCCACCCCTATCATAATAATACATTGTTCCCATCCATATTTCAAAACTGTCAAATCAGTATACATTTGCCCTGAAGAAGGAACGGACGTTCTGATACCGGTCGGATTTACTCAAATACAAAAGTGGTTCAAACAAAGTTAAATTGTTTAATTTATCCCTAATGGATAACCACAAAGTTATAGCTACATTCAAAAGTAAAATTAAGTGTTTAATTCGTAGAATATAATTTATTCGGGTTCATGGGGTGAGGTTTCTCTAGGTCTTGGAGGCGGATGACCAAGACACATTGAACCCCAGATTTCTACCCACCCCTTAAACCCTTTTCCTTCCCAGAACTCTCCTCTCCTTCCTTTTCCTAAAAAAACCCTCCACACAGCATCCCCAAAGATGACATAGGCCCTGAGGAAAATTATTTTCCTAAGC
Organism: Limnephilus rhombicus; assembly: GCA_929108145.2. NCBI lineage: Eukaryota > Metazoa > Arthropoda > Insecta > Trichoptera > Limnephilidae > Limnephilus > Limnephilus rhombicus. The sequence goes on from OV815278.1 coordinate 42,697,139, forward strand.
GCCTCCTGTGTGGAGCTCATGTAAAAAAAAAAAAAAAAATTATTTTAATTGATGTAAATCAAATTTAATATTGTTCAATGAGTATTTTTTTTAAATTATTGTAACAGCTATTTCGGCGTTCAAGGCCAGTGTCAAATGGATTATGGTTGGACCACGATAAGACGATTTATTTATATGATTCTATTTAACCCGCCCAATTTCAATTGTTATGGTTCCTAAAATGGATTTCCTGTTAGGCCGATTTACTTGGAATTTTTTTTTTGACAATAGATTCTCTATTCTGTGCGGTACTTTGAAATATGTTTTTCCCACATTAAATGGTACAGTTTACTTAATTGTTTAATAATGATATGACCGAAGAAAAAAACATATATATGAAGAAAACATAATTATTTTGGTTTAACGTTTTTTGGTAAAACATTTTACTTTAACGAAGTTTCGACAACATTATTTCGATACATTAAATCAAAACTTCATAAATTCCAAGAGAGTCCAATACTAAGTTTTGAGCTATATCAAAACTCTATGTTCTGATTTTAGTGATTTTATCTTTTATTTACCAATTAACAACGCCCTCATGGAATTTTACATGATTTTCACATTTTGATATGTTCCTGGATAAAAAAATGAACACAATAGGAGGTTCTTATAAGTGATTATAATATGGAAGGAAAGATAAGAAAAAAATGTTACCAAACCAGTTTTTAATTGTATATAGCGTAAAAAATATTACGGTCTATTATGTAGTTCATGATGCACAATAAATATATTACATATGTGTAAGCCAATCTCTGACGTTTAGGTTATGAATAATCAGTACCTAAGTCCTAATACATGACATAGATTTATATAGTAATCTGCTGAAAGAAAAATGAAAAAAAAAACGATAAAAATCACAAAATGATAAAAAATCGATGATTTTTAACCGTGACCAAAACTTTTCCTCGATTAAAAATATAAAATCTAGAAATATTAAGATGCCTATAGATGGTGAAGTCGGCCAAATCAAAAATTGACATGTGAATAATATAATCAAAATATTTGACAATTCATTCAACTATTATTATTCTTAAGGGTACTTAAGGTGAACTATCAAAAACTTCACTGTGGAAATAAGCAACGTTTTCAACAAAGCTAAATGGATATTATCTTTGCTTTTTTATTACAAAACTTAGTCAATTAAAACAGAGTAAACAATATGTGTTTCTTTAAAACAATAAGCAGAAAAAACATTTTACACAAAAACGAAATAATCTACTTGAACGCTTTATGCTGTAACTACACTGTACACAAAGGAAAACCACCCTTTATCTTCTTAAAAAGCTGAAAAAATTATTCAAATGAACGACATTATAAAAGTCTATTGAAAATAAAGTTCGTACCACAAGTCTGATCTGGCCAAGACGATGCCAAGAATGGTGAATGAATTGCCTCCGAGATGTGCCAACTTGCAGTGCATATTCAAATAAAATCCTTTCCTCAACTTATAACGTATTATGCCATTGCCCGGAGTTACCATGATGCGATGTTATTAATACATTGTAACAATAATACATTTTATTAATGCAAAATTATATATTCGTTTATGTTTAGGTACCGTCGGGTTGAAATCATTTTTTTGTGTTGTTATACACTTGTAAAATTGTTAGAGGTTTAGTCCTAGATTTTGTGTACAATTATAATTTGTGTATAATTTTGTAACAACTTGGTCTTGGCACACACTCTTTGCCTCACTCACATTCATACATCTTCTCATACATTCTCTACTAATATTCTGACTTTTGACATGGCCCAACTCAAGTATCTGATTCACTTGATCGTGCCATGTCTTCCTCGAATGAATGAAAAAAATAAAAATAAAAATTCACTCTCCATTTATAAAAAGTTTTTTTCACTTTCGTAGTGCGCGATAAAATAAACCTTTCCCAATCAAAAATGGTGTACCGCAAGGAAGTGTCTAAGGACCTTTATTATTTCTGATAACAGACCAAAAATCCTTACAGCCATTTTATTTAGTGAAAGTATTGGACAATTGGATAGCCCCACTTTAACACACTATAGGAACATAAAAATATCTTGGCATTGAAATCGAAGAAAAATTTTGACGGGACTCCCACATACGAGTATATAGCATTACTCACAAAGTTCATGCACTTCTTTACAAACATACGTTATATATTCTTAAGTCTACTATGCTCTTTGCCAAGCACGAACACAACATTTATGACTACCTCAAACAACCACAAGAAGCAACTCGTTAAAACACAAAAAAGACAATGATAATCTAATTCTGACAGTACCCACAATTTTATTGAGAATTATAAAACTCTAATCAATAAATTCTCTTAAATTAACTTAAATTCAAATAAGAAAAATGAGTACCTTACTTACCAACACGTCAACATTCCAAGTATGAAAATCAATATATCAAAATTAAATTCATCTTTTGGTCAGAAAAACCATAAATATCATGCAAAAATTTATGTAATACCCCTCCAAATCAATCAAAGAAGTTTAAAAACAACATGAAAATATGGCTACGCAAATGGGAAGATGAGAAAATCATTATCCACCTCGGAACAGAAATCCGCAGTGAGGAGGACCATGAATAAACTACTTTACTTTGTATTTATAGTTAAGAAAATTTAAGAAATAAACTATTTAAATTATTTTCTTTAAATCTAACATAAATATATATATATATATATATATATTTACAAGTTTTTCCCGCGACCTCGCTCGCATGGTATTAGGGGTTTCCCTCTCAGCCTCCTCCACCTTCCCTCTCCCCACTCTACTCCCCCCCCATCAACCCCCTCCTCCTCCACCCACCCCTCCCCCCACTCCACTCCCTCCATCAACCCCCCTCCCCCACTCCTCCTCCACCCACCCTCTCCCCCCTCTCCTCCCCCCTCCACCTTCCTTCCCTCTCACCTCTCCCACCCTACTCCGCCTCCTCCACCTTTCCTCACTCCACTCCCCCCATCAACCCCCTCCCCCTCTCCCTCCACCCATCCCTCCCCTCACCCCCTACCCCTCCACATTCCCTCTCCCCACACCACTCCCCCCATCAACCCCTTCCTCCCACCTCCTACCCCTCCCCACATCCTACACCATCCTTCCCCTTTCCCCTTCCTTCCCTCCACCCTCTCCTTCCCCTCCCCCCACCCTCTTCCCCCTTCCCTTTCCCCTCCACTGACACCCTCCCAACACCCCCTCCCCCTCTCCCCACTCCCCCCTCTCACCTCTCGCATTCCACACATTCATTCCCGATACATTCGGTTTTCAAACTTCTCGCATGCCACCTATTATAATTTTTTATACAAATTTCATAATGCCAGAACTTAACGGTAGCTTTATACAAAATAACGAAAAAAAAAAGAATTATCCAATTTGGTGCAGTCGTTCGGGTTTATGCGATTACATACATTTCGGTGATTCATTTTTAGAGATAGTTATTAAGTACGACGCCAACAAAGCATTCTTTTTAGGGTGAATAGTCTAATTAAAAAAAAAAAAACATCGTTTCCAAGGCGGCAATTGGTTTTTTTCTGACGTTTACAATAAATCGATTTTGTTAGGGACACAAACGTATGATAAATAATTTCATAACGCCAGATATTATTCATAACGCCAGAGCTTACCAATATATATAGCCTACAGATCTCGCAAATAATGTAGCTTTCGGAATAAGTTCGGTTTATGGGCGAAATTCCTAAAAAATAAAACTAGTTATTTTTATACTAATTTGGGGTCGGGGAATCCGAATCTGAAAGAATTAGGCGGCGGCAAGCAATATTAACAGAATTACACGACTTTAAAAAAATTTATACACATACAGGAAAATAGCCATTTTGGAAGCATTTTGATTCCTAGAAAATCAAACTAGTTATTTTTATACTAACTATGGGCCGGGGAATCCGAATCTGAAAGAATTAGGCGGCGGCAAGCAATATTAACTGAATTAAACGACGTTAAAATTTTCTATACACACACACATGAAAATAATCATTTCGGAAGTATTTTGACACACGCAGTACAAAGATCATAGAAAAACAAGAAATATACAAAAACATGTGCCGGCAGTGTTACCAGCTCTCAAAAATATTTATCCCTATATCAATAATTTCCGACACGATAATTCTTCACATAACACATTAACCTGATGAATTACGACTATCTCAACGGCGTATTCTTAAACCAAAAGTATGAAAATTCGTAGTCTTAAAAATGCGTAACCTAACCTAACCTAACGTTAGGTTTGTGAAACATGGTTTGTGCCCCTTTATACCGCCTGCTCGCGTCCCTAACCTAACCTAACCTAACCTAACGCTAGGTTTGTGTAACATGGTTTGTGCCCCTTTATACCGCCTGCTCGCGTCACGGCAAAAAAACATCCCTGTTTTCAAGTAGTTTAGCGGCTACGCTAGGTTTGTGTAACATGGTTTGTGCCCCTTTATACCGCCTGCTCGCGTCACGGCAAAAAAACATCCCTGTTTTCAAGTAGTTTAGCGGCTACGCTAGGTTTGTGTAACATGGTTTGTGCCCCTTTATACCGCCTGCTCGCGTCCCTAACCTAACGCTAGGTTTGTGTAACATGGTTTGTGCCCCTTTATACCGCCTGCTCGCGTCACGGCAAAAAAACATCCCTGTTTTCAAGTAGTTTAGCGGCTACGCTAGGTTTGTGTATCATGGTTTGTGCCCCTTTATACCGCCTGCTCGCGTCACGGCAAAAAAACATCCCTGTTTTCGAGTAGTTTAGCGGCTACGCTAGGTTTGTGTAACATGGTTTTTGCCCCTTTATACCGCCTGCTCGCGTCACGGCAAAAAAACATCCCTGTTTTCGAGTAGTTTAGCGGCTACGCTAGGTTTGTGTAACATGGTTTGTGCCCCTTTATACCGCCTGCTCGCGTCACGGCAAAAAAACATCCCTGTTTTCAAGTAGTTTAGCAGCTACGCCGGGTTTATGTAACATGGTTTGTGATACAAAAGAACGTGCCCCTTTATAACGCCTACTGGCGTCAAGGCATAAAAACTCCACAATACTAGTTGGTGTACCTTCCTAAAATATTTGAGAATCAATTATAAAAAATAAGTACTTAAAATATAAACATGTTATTTTACGTTATAAATATTACTGCTTAATGGCAACACTTAATTTTTGTGTGGTAAAAACATCTATGTTATCGTGTTTTTCTATGATCTTTGTACTACATGTGTCAAAATACTTCCGGAATGATTATTTTCATGTGTGTGTGTATAGAAAATTTTTAAGTCGTGTAATTAAGTTAATATTGCTTGCCGCCGCCTAATTCTTTCAGATTCGGATTCCCCGGCCCATAGTTAGTATAAAAATAACTAGTTTGATTTTCTAGGAATCAAAATGCTTCCAAAATGGCTATTTTCCTGTATGTGTATAAAAATTTTTAAAGTCCTGTAATTCAGTTAATATTGCTTGCCGCCGCCTAATTCTTTCAGATTCGGATTCCCCGACCCCAAATTAGTATAAAAATAACTAGTTTTATTTTTTAGGAATTTGGCCCATAAACCGAACTTTACCCTAGCTTTCTATTAGTGAACGAATTTTTATAATCCATTCAGTAGTTTTTGCGTGAAAGAGTAACAAACATACATCCATACAAAATTTTCGCCTTTATAATATAAGTAGGAAGGATATTTTTTTTACATTAGCTCCACTCGGAAGGCCCTGGGGGAAATAATTCCCCTCAAGGCCTATGTCATCTTTGGAAATGTTTTATTGAGGGTCTTTTTAGGAAAGGAAGGAAAGGAAGTTCTAGGAAGGAAAAGGGTATTAGGGGTTGGTAGGAATCTGGGGTTTGGTGTGTCCAGGAGTGACGGACATATGAATCTATCCCTCCCACTGCGGTGCAAGGCGATGTTCCAAGAGGGTACGGCTGGAGAAGTCAAAGGGCTCCCTCAACCATTCTCTCCTACCATGCAGCTAGTGGGCAGACGCATCTGCGGCCAAGACACGGACAAACCTCACACCATGAATTGTATGTTACACAAACGTATTATTTGTCCTGATTCATCTATTATTGTGCTTTGTTGCGCTTCCTTCTTCTTAACAAACCCTTAAAAGACCCTCAGCATCCCAGATGACATAGGCCCTGAGGAAAATTATTTTCCTCAGGGCCTATGTCTAAAATGTATAAAATAAAAATAATGTATAAAAAAAAAGTCTTAAAAATCGTTATAGTGTCCATCGTCATCTGCTGTAACGATGACCCCAAAATTAATCAATACTTTCGGCAGTGAAAATTTCAAATCATATCACATATCCAATCCCAATAATTTCTTCTATCATTTCCATACATCTATAATATTTCAGGGTTTTTAGAAATGTGGTTTCGTAAATGAGCACACAAACAATCGTACAAATCATTAATTTTAATTTATTAGGTAAGAAGATGAATAATGACTTCCCAGGCGGAGTGTATATCCCATATCACTATGTGGCTGGTGTGAGTGTGGAGGTACTGATGCACACATCCGCTTCCGGTCGGCTGCGACTTCTTTGTTCCTCCACATCCGACATAACCCCGGAATCGTGACACGTCGAATTGACCAGTGGTGTGACGTGACTGACCAGTGACCACGCGGGGTCAATGTCTCCCCACCGCAGTGGAGATTGAATTGTTTGTTAATTAATTGTTGAATGCAAATTAAATCAAGTTTAATTATTATTTGTCTACTGACAATGTATTTTATTTATTAGTTTTTGTTACAAAACATAGATTTCAAGATAATGTTAATAAATAGAAAAGGGGAGTCATGCAAAGCTGCTACAGAGTGTAGCAACACATACCCGGTTATCAAACTGTTTGATAATGCCTTCAAAAAGCGAAACAATCATCACGCGTCATAATAATTACAGTAGTAGAACTTGTTTTTAAATAAACATTGAATATTTAAAATAAATAAAAAAGAAATTTAATTTACACAGGTATTTTACTTCAAATAATGTCAGGAACTAATAATTAAAGTAAGTCAAGTATGTCCCTTAACAATCTGTATACGAGTAGTAGCCCAGTCAGTGGAGAGTTTTACCTTGCAAAAGGTCGTGTAGTAGCGATTTTGATATATGTTGTTAAAATTGGGACACTAAAGAAAAAAAAAGTTTTCGACCTTGGGGAGGTCGAGCTCGAGCCGCCATCTTGGATTGAAGGTGCCAAAATTTGATTTTTTCAAAATAATTGTGCAATGGTTGATCTTACGACCAAATCGTGAAAGACAAACTTAAAGAAGATAGAATTTCAAATATTTTTTCTTTCAAATATTTTTTGTAAGTCTAATAGGTAACGAGTTACAGAGGCGGAAATGTGAATATTTTTCTAAAAAATGGTGAAATTCCCAATTTTTGTTATTTTTTCGGGCTATTCATTACATAATTATAATTTTCACACCACCATGAGATAGAGAAAATGACGCATTTTTTATTGTGGTATCCCTAGTAGGTCTTCTTCCTCTTCAATGGCATTACAACCAATTTCGAGACTTGGCCTCCTTCAACATAAGCCTCCACCGCCCTCCGTCCTCGGCCGTCGTCTTCCTAACTGCGACATGGAGTAGTCCTCTTGCATCCTTCCTGACATCATCCTCCCGTCTCAACCTAGGTCTGCCCACCTTTCGTTTACCTCCTGGATGTTCTGTTAGAACCGTCTTCGGTACTCGTGTGCTTGACATTCGATGCACATGTCCGGCCCATCTTAGTCTTTGGAGCCTTAGATGGATAGAGAGTCTGGGAGCTTGGTAAATAACATAGAGCTTTATTATGGCGGATTCTCCAAGCCTCTCCCTCATGTTAATGTTAGTACTTGCATACTGCTTTCTCACCCCGTATGCATGGACATTGGAGGGTCTAGAGTCGTTCAAATAAATGTAGCTTCATTCAATAAAATAGATTCTTGACGTGTGCGGTGAAGGAGGAAACCATATGTTTCCTTATAACGCCCTTGGGAAAGTGGTGGGGTTCCCTCCAATGCCTCTCTCTCGCACCGCTCCTAAGATTCTTCGAAGTACCTTTCTTTCGAAGGTGTCCATCTGTTCCCGCCACACATCCATAGGCCAAGACCGTTCTGAAAATTGTTTTATATAGGGTTTTCCTATGGACGTTTCGGGATTTGAAACTGGCAACAACGCGAAGTAAGTGTTGATAGTGCCTGTGATGCGCTTTCTTACTTCTACTGCGTTTTCTTTGTCATGCGTTATGATGGAGCCCAGGTATGTAAACTCTTCCACCACTTCGAAATTATAAGTGTCTTTAAATTTCAATTTATCTTTTATTCTGTGGTGTGGGGTTCTGGTTTGCATCATGATTTTAGTTTTATTCTCATTGATTTGCAAACCCACCTCTCTTGCCGAGTCTCCAAAAACCTCTCTTACAGCCTGTAGGGATCTTTCGACAATGTCAAGGTCAGTATGTCTATTCCGCAGATATTCCAGCGATGGTATGGCGAGTCGCACACAGTTCGACTAATATTTGTAATTATGTTACATATTCGCTATTGCGTAATAATATTTTTTTGTTGATCCCGGTTGGTTGATATTGACATCTTAATAATAATAGTCTTGGTCATCAATGTCATGATCTAACTCATTGCCTGTGGTACTGAGATGCTGGGCTTCCATTGAAAAAATCTCTTCATATTCAATTGCAAGAAATAAATTTTAATAAAGTCTCGGGTGCTGGTTTCTTTGTCATTCTTATTGGAACAAGCCCATTGGTGCCACGTTTCCAGGCCCAGTTTTCTTGATTTTTTGGATTCCATACCATTTTTGAACTCCCGTACAGAGCAACAAGAAAGCGTTTTCCTTCATCTGCTAAGTCTTCTCGTTTTGCATCATGTTGTTTTCATTCGTGTACTCAATGAAGACGCACTGGCAGACCAGCTTTTTTAAGGCTTACTAAATGTTCATTATCACTACAAAGTAGTTTCAACCATGCACTCGATGACGTCGGCGTCGGGTTTGTGGGATCCTAGTCTGTAGCAGTATAGGCGCTGAGGTGGCAACGCTGCAGTCAGGACTGCAGGCACGCAGTATGTTGCCGTCTCTTTCTCTCCTATATATAACACGAAAAATTACTGTAATTTGAAATAGATTTTGCTATATAATTTTATTATGTTATGGAAATACGTTAAAATGATATTGTGTAATATGTTCTTACAAAATTTATCATGAAAACTTGAGTTTTACGATTTGTTGTCAAAATTTTCTTCTTTCTACCGCTGTTAGTCATTATATATTAGATTAGAAAAAATATTCAAACAAAAAACTTACGTAATTTTGTCTGATTCAAGTTTGCCATATACATTTTTGTTGTAAAATCAACTGTTGAGGAATTATTTTGAAAAAACTAAATTTTGGGACCTTCAATCCAAGATGGCGGCTCGAGCTCAACCCCCCCAAGGTCGAAAACTTTTTTTTTCTTTAGAGTCCCAATCTAAACAACATATATCAAAATCGCTACTACACGACCTTTTGCAAGGTGAAGGCTTTTTTTATCCCCCACTGACTGGGCTATAGGTTATGCAGCCAAGAACGAAAGATTTTCTCAGATTTGACCTTGTCGGTGATAACAATTCAAATTCCAAATTATGTTTGAATTGCGGTTACTGATTACGACCTTCCTCAACCCCTTCACCGTTTCTTTCCTGTTTCCCACTTTTCATCAATATAATATTTGCCAAAAATCGATTTGTAAGTAAACATAAACATTAAGCCGATGCACCGCGTTGTGTAACTTTCAGAACCGTATCGCTAACAAACACTCCTTATGCAGATGGCAATAAAATTGAAATTCTGGCTTAAAATCAGCCGTATTTTTTTACATTATCTCCACCCAGGAGGCCCTGAGAAAAAAAATTCACCTCCGGGCCTATGTCATCTTTGAGGATGCTGTGTGGAGTGTCTTTTCAGGAAACAAAGGTGAGGAAGTTCTGGTAAGGAAAAGGGTATGAGGAGTGGGTTGGAATCTGGGGGTCAGTGTGTCCAGGAGTGACAAACGTATGAATCTATTCCTCCTGTTGCGATGCTCCGATGTTCCGAAAGAGCACGGCTGGAGAATTCAAAGGGATCTTTCAACTTTTATCTCCCGATCCGGCCTACCATACAGCTGGTGGGCAGTCACATCCGCCGCCAAGACCCTAAATAACTTCACCCCATGAACCCGGGCACCCTTGCTAACCCAGTAAACATAGCGAACCACTTGGGGTAACCTACAGCAGAAGTATTGGCTATCCAATAAATGTTTCAAATTATTTCGATTTATGCAAAATGTTTTGATTTACGAGTACAAAAAAATGCGAAAAAGCGTGCTTTATTTTGTTTTGTGAAATTCAGGCATAAATATTCAAATATTTTCCGATCATTTTTTTAGGGAACTTAATTTTCCACATTATACAATAAAAACATAACCGAAAAGAGGTTCGTAAGTTGAAGATTTTTCATTTTAGCATTTTTTATGGACTTGGTACTTTTTTTCTGGGTTTATAAAAAAAAGTGCTTGAAATTTCAAAGGCCAAGATGTAGGTACTCGTACTTCTCGCAGTAATTAATGAAAGCATCTATGATATTTGTAAGCGATCAAATTTTCAAATCAAAAATACATGATTTTGCATTACATAGTACCAAATATACCTTATATATTTAAACAAATAAATATATCATATCACACCTAACAATTTATCATATGTGATTGAAATATTATATAGTATCCAATAAGCTGGCATTCTATACGATGAGCGTTCAAAGTTTATTACGTAGAAGGGTAATAATTGAAATGTATCGTTATCACGTGCAATGCCGGGAAAGCTTCATGCATTCTGAACCGAATTTGCCCTCCATTCTCTTATATAACCTCCATACACAATGCGCTATAATTGCCTCGTCTGAAAGCACAAAGCTGTGGAAACTTCAAAACCCTGAACTCTGATGCCGCTAATGCTATGAGTGGTTCTATATAATGCATTAGTCGAACCTAAGTGATTAATGTTCCCCAAAGCCGGTTTTTGCAGTCGGTTAAGTGGATTTAGTAATTAGTTCGTATCGCGGGTAATGGAGACTGAATATTTTCTAAGGAGTCTCTAAATTCACTTTGCAATTATGATGCAATTTTATTATATAAACGTTTGTTAAAGTTATTCGAATTAATAACCAACTAGCTGAATTTCCCAGCGTTGCACTGGGGTATTATAAAAAGTATTTCGAAATTTAATATAGACAGGCGCTTGTCCATATTAAATTTCCATCCATGGTTGAGGGCTAAGGGCCAAGGCTGTTGACTCGCAATCCGAAGGTCGCGGGATCGGATCCCGGCATGGGCAAATAAATCGCCCTGCTGGAAGACCTCCATTCAGAAACGAAACGTTGCTTGAAATGGCTGTAGCCATATTTGGTGACTAGATATGAATAGCCAGGTACTTCCCCACCTTTCTCTTCCTCATCTCCTTCCCCTTCCCACTATCTTCAGCTTCACAACATACTCCAATTGGGAATGCCATAGTGTCACTGGCCTCAAACGAGTGCAGGTGGGACTCTTATGAGGTATTCATTAAAAAAAAGAAGGACGATGACCTTTCTTTTGATTTGAAGGCTAAATGTGTAAAACTTCATTAATCCCGAAATAAATCTGTAGATTTATATAAAAATCAAATCCACTCCGTTTGCCCTTAACAGACACTCTCCTTTTTATAAATAGATGTTGAAATGGATCATAACTCTTAAACAGTCGATCTTCCCCGCACACCCGCCGAAAGAACCCGAGAAGATTCCTAATTTCGATAGCTCAGAGCTAAAATATTTTACTACCAATAATGTATTAAAAAATATATTTTTTTTCTCATAGCCTGTATCTCTTTGGGTTAAAATATTGGATCTCCTAAACCTACCGTCCTAATGATATGAACATATAAAATGTACTATAAATCTTCCAGACAATGTTACAACATAATTTATATTTATACTAAATGAAAGTCCATGCCAAAAATATTGCGTTTACATCAAATATACATACCATAATATCTATCTACCTATCCATTCTGTAAATATAAAAATCTATTGCTGTTCATTTGTCTCGCTAAAACTCGAGAACGGCTCTGCCGATTTAGCTGATTTTAATTTTTAAATGTTTGTCGTAGTCCAGGGAAGGATTAAACGGTGAGAAAATATGGAAAAATTGTGGGGAAGATAGTAAAAACAACAATTTCGTTTTCCCATACAAACTGTTCTACCTACTTTCCTGTCAATCATTTGACGTTCGTCCCTTCGGTACTCAAGATAATAATAATAATTTTTATTTTAGTAATTTGTACATTTAAGTTTACAAATTTCTAATTGATAATAATATTTCATATTCACTATATTTTTTCAAGTTTTATGTAGCTCCTACAATACATCTTGAACTTTCCAATTGGTGTGGACAAAGTTTCTGGTAGTGTGTTATACAACTTCATTCCCTTGTACAGTAGACTGTTCTGCGTATTCGCTTTGTCCTTTTTTTGTAGCCTAATTTCCTTGCACGTTCTTGTGTTATATCTGTGAATGTCTTTATTGTATAAAATTTTATTTGAGAAGTATTTTGGTAACGTGTTGTTCAATATTTTGTGGATAAATACCATCGTGTTCAAGGTCAGCATCTGTTTCACGGTCAACCAATTTAGTTCCTTTAACATTTTAATAATTTTTGAAAATCTGTGATGCGGAAGTTGAAAGGTGTTGTACTCACAATCCAGAACTGCAAACGTTTCTTCATCAGAATAATGATTTAGTAAAAATGTTCAAAAAGGCATTAGATCGTATGCCATCGGACAGCCATAATACTAAACGAAACACGGATCTTTGTGTGTTTGTTACTCTTTCACGCAAGAACTACTTAATGGATTTTAATAAAACTTTACAAAAATTTAGCTCATACATCAGAATAACATATACGAGCTCTGGCATCATGAAATTTGTATAAAAAATTGATTTTAGGTGGTTTTCAATAGGTGGCACGCGAGCTGTTTGAAAACTGAATGTATGGAATTCAGAAGGGGGGAGGGGAACCCGGGAGGGCGGGGAACTCGGGAGGGTGGAGGGGAACTCGGGAGAGGGATACGCGGGAGGGCAAGGCGGCTACGGGAGGGGGGGCGGGACGGGAGAAGGGGCGGAGTAGAGTGAGACGCGGGAAGGTGGTGGAGGAGGAGTGGGAACGCGAGAGGTGAAGGGGACGCGGGGGAGGAAGGGGAGGAGGAAGGTGAACGGAATGAATTGGAAAGGACGCGCAGGGAGAAACAAATTCTTTATTAAATGGCATAGCAACGCATGCCGGGTACCAGCTAGTACATGTAATAAAAAATAAACCTGAATAAATTTACTACTCATTGCTCTGTAACTACTTCTATCTGCCATACCTTACCTCTACCTTCTGCATCTACCTATCTGCATCTACTTACTTCTTTTGTACTCTTTTTATGATACGCACTTATTGAATTCTTTTGTACAAATTTCTACATTATTGGTGTGTATATTATTAGGTCTTCGGTTATAACAGCTTATTATTTTTTCTGAAGAATGAACGTGCACTTAAAAAAAAACAATAGGCCACTTGCATCACATTTAAAAAAAAAATTCCGGTGTAGGCAAATTTCTAAGACATTTCGTGTTTTTTTATCGTATTTATGAAACCCTGACGATTTTTTGAAAATTTAAATACGAAAAATCTGATCATTTTTTATAAACCGGAAAGACAGGACATAATTTTATGGTTACGAAAAAACAATAATTACATAGCCAATAATCATTTTAAAAAAACGACATATTCCACGAATGACAGAAGACAATAACGAGGCATAACAAAAATATAACATTTCAAAATACCATCAAAATATGTCACTAAAAATAGTTTTTTTGTTAATCCATCTCATTAATTATTATTCATTATAATGTGCATCTTGTTTGATATTATCCAAATGTTGTGAGTTAAATTATTATACTTGTAATATAACTGTACTTGTAAATTATAATTGTAACAAAATTTGATTTTGTTAAATTAATTATTATTAATATTATAAAATTTGATTTTGTTAAATTAATTATTATAAATATTATTAATAATAATTAATTTAACAAAATCAAATTTTATAAAATAATAATTAATTTAACAAAATCAAATTTTATAATATTAATTTAATTATTATTAATATTATTTTGTTAAATTAATTATTATTTATATTATTTTGTTAAATTAATTATAATTAATATTATTTGGTTAAATTAATTATTATTAAGATTATTAAATTTTATTTTGTTGAAATCAGCACCATCACCATTGCGCTTCTAAGACAGCCGCTATCTGTACGACGTTCACTCCATAGCATCTGTTAAAACGTCAAAATAATCATAACAAACAAAAAGTTCTCGTGCTACGGACAATAAATCTAGTGAATTTTGAATCTGAAAATTCGCCAGAAATCAATGTCGTCATATTTAAAAAAAATCGGTAAGGAATTTTACAAAATTAATTGAATATTATCGGAGACGGGACATTTTCATGTAGTGACGTCATGCGCTCAAAAAGAAGATTTATTTTTTAAAAAATGTAAATTATCGTAATTTTACGAAGAATCCATACGATTTTTTCCAAGTCATTATGAAAACCATGCAAGTGGCCTATTGGTGGAAAATATCAAAACTGCAAAACTTCCGATTGAAGATTTATGTTCAAAAGCAGATGCTTTGATAGCTTCAAAATTCTTGGCACGGTTAGAGTTTTAACCACAGAGTAAGAAATAATCCCTGAGGGGCAATAAATGTGATGAAAGGTGGGGGGAACGAAACAAAGGAGAGGGACGAGGGGTGTGACACCAGCTGATCATTGGCGGAAACAAACATTATAAAGTTGTTGCTCGAGCAGTCGAAGTGTCGGGCTCTAACCAAGTAGCCTCTGCTAGCTACGTTCTCCATCATCGCACAGGCAAGATTTTCCGCTTATTATGATGTTAGTAGAAGGAATTAAAATATTTTTGGGTTATTCGATGCCCATTTTATATCTTTAAGGCTCTGCAACCAGGCCCGAAAAGAAGAAGATGGAGAGATACGAAATTTCGAATGTTAGAGGAGAGCGCTAACATTTACAGCGACAAAATCGATGCGAAAATTGCGAAAATGTTTAATAAAACACGACTCGTTTAAAATAGAGCAAAAATCTCACGGGAATTATCTTAAACAGCATTAAAGAAACACTGTGAATTTTTTCATATATTTAACTTGTAAAATAACTGAAACAAACGTGTTAATAATAATTTTTGGAGCATAGTTTGCGATTTTTTTCCATCGAGGGAATTTTATATAATTTGCGTTTCGGCGCTGGCAAAGTCTAGATATTATCTTCAAGAATAACATATATTTTTAAGAGCTATAAAACTTACCGTGTTTAAGGGAAATATGTAATAAATCGATACAAATCCGGGTTGCGGGCCCTTAAGTTACATTTTTTTTTTGTTTTTTGACATTACCTCCCAGGGGAGGCAGAAAACTACGACAATTATAAAATAATATATATATGGTACCACCGTACTTTTGTTCGATATTATCTTATGCTTAGAATTACTTTTATGTATTGTCTTATAAAATTACAAATAGTTGTTTTTTTTTCATACAGGAGGCATTGAGGAAAATAATTTCCCTCAAGGCTTTGTCATCTTAGGGAATGCTCTGTGGACGATTTTTTAAGGAAAGGAAACAGACGTAAGGACGTGTGAATCCATCCATCCAACTGCGAATCCGGGCACCCCTGCTAAGTCACCAAACGTAGCGAACCACTTAGGTTTACCTAAGGCAGAGGTGTTGGCTGTCCAATAAATGCTTCCCGGGTGGTACCGATACCCGCCTCCCAAATTAATTAGTTGTAATAATATTCTAATTTCAATTTAGTATATTTTTCCTCTCCTAAGCTCTCCTCTCCGATTATTCGTTTTTTTAAACGTTTAATGCGCCAAAACGACGAATGCAAAATGGTAGATCGGTGTTTCACTGGGTTTACGGTGTTCACTAATGAAGAAATTCTGCTTACACGAACTGCAATAAAGTGTACTGGAAACAGTAAACGTTGCTAAAAAGAGTACAGAGAGAAATTAAATAATAATAAAAAGGGTTACTTTTATCTTTACCTATTAACTTTTTTGACTGAGCGTAACGAAAACTGTTTTGCGTTCCCTCCGTCTGTAAATTTGTTTTAATTTTATTTATTATTTTAATTTCTTATTAGCATTTTTTTTTCTATTAATAATAATAATAATAAATTTGGACAGCTTATATTGCGCTGTTTTTTGCAAAAAATCGCCTCAAGAGCGCTGTACAAATTAGCATGGATTTTACTTTAGAATTTACCAAAGATATGCTATGGTATCAGAAGATATATGCTATGGTGTCCGCGCAACTGTCGCCGGACTACGCGCTAATTAGCGTAGTTTTCATACAAAAAGAATTTGTTCATTTTAGTTGATTTTTTGAAAATGTGCATTAATATTGGTTAACAATATATTTTGAATAAGGAAAGAATTCGTTCATTTAGTTTAACGTTCGTTTGGTTTATTCGTTAATTATTTGTTCTTTTAGATTATTTGTTAATTGGTAAACAATATCGGCGACACCCGGAAGCGCAGACCCACATAGTAAAAACAGCAGATAGCACATCTACTTATATTTCAATATCTTTGGAATTTACTTAACTATGTAGGAGGCTAGATAACAACTCGTCTTGCAGCTATCAAGCGCATGGATTATTGGAATTCTAGTCCCCCGATAAATTAAATAAAATATATTTTTATATATACGTATTTCAATTTACTTAACTATGTAGGAGGCTAGATAACCACTCGTCCTGCAGCTATCAAGCGCATGGATTATTGGAATTATAGCCCCCCAACAAATTAAATAAAATATCTTTTTATATGTACGTCTTTTAATTTACTTCTATGTAGGAGGCTAGATAACAACTCGTCTTACAGTTATCAAGTGCATGGGTTATTGGAATTCTAACCCCCCAATAAATTAAATAAAATATATTTTTTTATATGTACGTATTTCAAGATTATCGGAATTTCTTATTCGCGTTTGGAGCTAATAGTACCGTTTTCAAATTAGCTCCAAACAGGAGGCTCTGAAGAAAATAATTCCCCTCCGGGCCTATTTCGTCTTGGGGATACTGTGTGGAGCGTCTTTTAAGGAAAGGAAGGAGGGGAAGTTCTGGGAAGGAAAGGGTATGAGAGGTGGGTAGGAATCAGGGGGTCAATGTGTTCAGGAGTGACGGACGTACGAATCATCCGCCGCCAAGATCCGGACAAACCTCACCCCATGAACCCGGACACCATTGCTAAGTCACAAACGTAGCAAATCACTTGGGCTAACCAATGAAAGAGGTGTTGGTAATCTAATAAACGGTTCCCGTGGCGGCAATACCTATACCCGCATTATACCTCCCAAACCTGCCCGAAAAAAGTTTTTTAAAAAGAATTGTCTTTATGATAAAAACTTCTTTGTGCAATTTGTATAAATACTTAATAGAAATTTTGTCTTTATGAAAGGTGTGGGACTGCACCAACCTCCCCATATATCGGAATAAACATCTTATTACTATTATTATAATTAAGTAGATGGTTATTTAAGTACCTACCTACTTACGAATCTATTGATTTCAGAGATAATTTTGGTTAATTTTTATTTTTTAATTTACCATTCACAGCACTACAAGTATTATCCCTGTTTCGAGTCCAGCAGAATGAACCCTTCTCTAACCAATAGTGTTATGCAACAATCCAGCACATTAACAATAACGATAATTTCAGCCAGCCGTTAACCGCTTCCATCAGCGGCGCAGCCGCTACATACTAACAGTGACTAGATATGGATATCCTGGTTGATACCTAATTGCTACAGCGCATTGCGGAACAACAGTTGCTGCATCAGCTCGCAAATCGTCGCTTTTTCTTTTTCATCCCAGTTCAAACGGACTCCGCTGCCAACTAAACTGGGGGTACCCACGTTAAACGTAACTACGTTGGTCGAAGGCACCTACTTCTATTATATGTTGCGCAGATAGACTGTGCTGAGATCTTTAAGTTATTTTTAAACGGCAAAGTGCTTCATCCGGAAATTATGACGTTATTTTGATTTATTTATTTATTTATTTGTTTATTAAGACATACACAATTCATTATAATACAGATTATAAGGTATGTTAAATTAAATTATTACATGGTTATGTACCTATTACGTAAGTCCATAGAATGTCATTTGGTAATTACGCCTGAGATATGAACCGGTCTTAAAACTTAATTATTGAATGAATGAAGTAATAATAATAAAAAGGAAGAAAAGAGGGGGGGGGGGAGATAAGGAGACATTTTAAAATCAAGAATTATATGCTCACTAATTGTAATTGACTGATTAAAGTTTAATGAAAAGTTAAGTGTAAGTAATTTTAAAACAATTATATCACGCCAAGAAATTTAATAAATTTTTCATAGTGGGTATAAGTTATGATTGCGCGAGTAATTGGTGAGTTACTCGCTGCATTAGTGTTATTGGATTCTATATGAAAAAGAGAAGTGTGCCTGGTACGCCTCATTGGGACATTTAAACCAATAGTGGATAGCAATTCAGGACTATCTATTTTATTATTTAGCAGGTTATACAGAAACAGCAGATCTGATAATGTGCGTCTTTTTTGTAAACTTAACATGTTATTTGTAGTTTTGTTGTATTTCTTGAATAAATATTTAGAGAATTTATTCTGTATACTTTCTATTATATCTATGTACACCTTATATTGAGGATTCCATACCGGAGACGCATAATCCAGTGGACTTCTGACCAATGAACAAAACAACATTTCAAGAGTCTTAGCACTTTTGAAAACTTTACATATTCTTAATAGGAAACCTAGCATCTTGTAGGATTTTGATATTATGTGTTCGATATGCTTATCAAAAATTAATTTGTTGTCTAAATAAACACCTAGATCTTTACATGTAGACGTAGACGTTGATGCTTGGTTTTAAATCTAATATGTGAAAATAATAAAAATGGTTAAGTCTTGCTTAAATTTTTATTTTATTTGGAAGACCAATAGTTTACATTAAAAATAAAGCATAACCACTCGAGCGCAATTCACTTTTTTCTCCGATTGCTCGAGATTTTTTGGTGGTTTTTTACCGCCTACATTAAAAAAAATCATGCGTCCGAATTTTAATATTGAGACATTCCAACTGATTATAGTTCTATGT
Organism: Limnephilus rhombicus; assembly: GCA_929108145.2. Taxonomy (NCBI): domain Eukaryota; kingdom Metazoa; phylum Arthropoda; class Insecta; order Trichoptera; family Limnephilidae; genus Limnephilus; species Limnephilus rhombicus. Next base: position 42,716,428 of record OV815278.1, read on the forward strand.
AGCGAATAAATCCACCTACCTTTTGTCGATTATCATATATTCGTAGAATTTATAAAAAAATATATTATAAAATCGTAAATTTCTACTTAATTACTTACAAATAAGGGAAAATTCTCCAAAATTGGCAGCAAAGCAATCCGAGGTATTTTAAATAATGCCGTATTGTGGCAAAAAGCGCTCCAGTAAATAATAATATCTAAGTTTCGTGAATGTTCCATTTAAAGGTTACATATTGGGTATTACAATACATTAGTGAGTTTAATGATTTGAAAGATGATAATTAAGAAATTAAATAACAAATTGTTTAAATCGGAATTGGCAGGGGGTACGATGGTGCTGGGGATCGATTTAATTGAAATACAATGTGTACACTAATAATTATATGCATAACAAAAAAGGGAAACTCATACAATGGTGGTAGCATTCATTAGTATCTACAGTTGTTATAAAGGATCAAATGATCGCCTGTGTGATTAAAATATGATAAATTTTCTTAAAATGACATCTTCAATTACCACTAGAATGAGGTCCATAAAAAAGTTTTTTAAATTCTTTTTCATGAGGGCTTTTATTCCATTTTAAATTTGGGAGACGGGTACCGCCTTTTTTGGGTACCTAATTTGGGTACAGCCACCCCGGGAACCATTTGTTGGATAACCAATACCTCTGCCATAGGTCACCCCAAGTGTTTCGCTACATTTGGTGACTTAGCAGGGGTGCCCGGGTTCATGGGGTGAGGTTTGTTCAGGTCTTGGCGGCCGGTGCGTATGCCTGCCTGCCACGTGGTGGGCAGGTTCGGGAAAGACTGGTTCAGGGAGGTCTTTGTCTTTTATCCTCTCCAGCCGGAATCTTTCGACCCATCGTCTTGCACCTTGGTTGGAGGTTTCGTTACGTCTGGACACACTGACCCCCAGATTTCTGCCGACCATAAATACCTATTTCCTTCCCAGAACTTCCTCTTTTCCTTAAAAAAAACTCTCCACACAGCATCCCCTAAGATGACCTCCGCCTTGTAAGAAATTATTTTCCTCACGGCCTCCTGTGTGGAGCTAATGTAAAAAAAATGTACATAATTTATTTTTAAACACATTAATTTTTATACGTTGTCTTATAAGAGGTCACAAGGATGAAATGCATCATTGGTTTTATTTTGGCTGTATGCAACACATCTACAAACTGATAAAACGAAACTGTAGAAAAAAACTTCCCGAAAATGAATAAATAACTACATACATTTATGATATGACCTAATTTTGGGAAGCGGATGTGGGTACCGCCTCCCCGGGAACCATTAATTGAATAAACAATACCTCTGCCATAGGTCACCCCCAGTCAAGCGTGGAGCTACGGCCAGTGGTTTAGCAGTGTACCCGGGTTCATGGGGTGAGATTTGTACAGGTCTTGGCAGTGATTGTGCCTACCCAAAGATATTCAAATACAAAAGAGATATGCTATGGTGTCCGCGCAACTGTCGGCGGACTACGCCCTAATTAGAGTAGTTTGCATACAAAAATAATTTTTTCATTTCGTTGATTTTTTTAAGACGTGCATTTAGTATTGGTTAACAATATAGTTTGAATACGGAAAGAATTCATTCATTTAGTTTAACGTTCGTTTGGTTTATTCGTTCATTTAGTTTATTTGTTAATTTTTTATTCCTCATACCTTTTTTATTGCCAGAACCAGCTCAAATTTCCCTAAGAAAACCCTACACACAGTATCCTCAACGATGAATCAGGTCCCGAGGAAAAAAGGGAACTTATTTTCCTCATGACCTCTTTTGAGTATCTAATGTAAAAAAGGGTGTTCATAAAAGTCGTATATTTGCATTTTCACTTCTGGATCGATATAACATAAAAATTAAATTCTTGTTTTTTTTTAAGTTAAAAAAAACTAAATATGAGCAGAAAACAATATATCCGATTTGATAATGAGTAATTTACCTAATACTTTTTTGGTTAAGTATAATAAAGTATTCATTTTAAATATCACATGAGGTATAACTTTGGTACCTTCTAAACAAGAATGGTTTATTAAATCATAATGTTGGTAAATAACTCGTTGGTTTTAAACTGTAGTAAAAATATAATATATTATTATGTATTGTTATTTTGTTATCTGAAAAAACGCATTCCGTTAAAATCCGTTTTATTTTGTTCAAGAAAGGAATTAAAAACCGTGACTTCTAGGTACAGAAGCAACGTGCTCTCTGCTCTTCTAAGTGGTCACAATTAGGTTTTTATACTCCACAATTGATGGCAACATAATTAAACGATTAAATTTATTCTAGTCACAAACGTCCCAAAAGTTCTCCCCCAAACCCCTGAGAGTTTTTTCACACTCGTCCAATTTGATGAAATAGCCCCTGACGACTTCATAAAGCTCTACCACCCACAGCCCACACCTCCGCTGATAAAACTAGCTCTGCCGCCCATAAAGGCCCGCCCTACCTCGTTTGCCGCCCAACCACTCGGTCACCTCCGCTATTCGCCGCCCAGACTTCAATCTTCAGCCTTTGTTCTTATCTGACCTCCAAGGTGCGCCTTTCTTTTTAGTAACAGCTATCACCTCCACAACGGGATGATCCTCACCCTTCTTTAGAATGTAGCTAAAATGATTCCATGGAAAAGCTTTTGGACTTTATTTAAGTTAACGACCGGAATCCATGAGTATAATATAGTGTATACGAAATAGGTATGTTTTTTATTTTTTTTATTTTTTATTAGTATCTATAGCAAAATTTGTACATAATGTATTTATAAATTATATTATATTAAGGTATTATAAAGTATATTATTTTTTTTTCACAGTCCTCCTCACTAGGGTTTCCTGTTCTGAGGCGGCCTGTAGTTTTTCCACATTTGTATTTAGTATCCAGTTGTCTTTACATGATCTTCAGTATGTTTGATAGTTCATTTTCACTTTGTTCTCTCAACCATATTTTTACTTTTGTTTTAAATTTATTTATTTCTGTTATTTTTTTTGTTTGAGTTGGTAGAGCGTTGTATAGTTTTGTCGCATTGAATTTCATATTTCTATGTCCAATAGATGTTTTCAAACTGGCTGTAGCTAGAATATTTTGGTTTATTGCCCTGGTTGTGTATCTATGTTGGACAGTGGGGTAATCTGATATGTTTTTTTTTAATGTTAAGTTTAGTATGTAAGTTAATAAATATCCTACTCTAGACTCTCTAGAGGTCTACCACATAATTTGAAGTAAAACTTTTTTTATCCTCTTTGGTGTGAATGCTTGTAGACTCAGTCACAGAAAGCTTTTCTTATGATATCTATCATGTGTTTATTTATTTTCAGCGAATGAAGGTTTTTATACAGGGTGTCTGGGGGTAAATTGCATTAACTTCGGGTGGTGATTCTACATGATAGTACAAGTAAAAAAAATATATAACTTTTGTTCGAAATTTCAACTTTTAGGGGTAGTTTTGAGGTAAAAAGATAAAATTAGTCCGCCAGAATTATTATTTTCCGCTGTTACAATACGGGCCAATCACAATCGAGTCGGGCGCCCGGTAGGCTCTCAGCAAGTAAGATCATACCTCACACTAAGGATTTTTAGTAGGTACGTCTTTTTGTATGGGAAAAAAATGTTGGAATTTCGGAAAAAATTGTTAATCTTTTTTACTCCTACCATCATGTAGAATCACCTCCCGAAGTTAATGCACTTTACCCCCGGACACCCTGTATAAACATATTCGTAATTTATGCATTATACGTATAAGTAGCGTGATATACTCATAAACAGTGTTCTATACTCAAAATCAGTGTAATATACTCGTAAACATTGTAATGTACTCATAAACAGTGTGATACACTCATCAATGTAATGTGGGTACTCATAATCATTGGTGCAGTAAATTTATGCCTGGGTTGCTCGAATTTAAATATTTCCTAAGAAACCTTTTTTTTAAAGTGTACTGGTATCTCTATCTCTATAAATGGTATCCTCTAAATTCGAACAAAAAGAAATTTGAAAAATTCTTACTCTATTAATATTTTATTAAAAGGATATTACTGGACGTGCTTGAATTAATTTAACTAGAGATTCCCTATTTGGAATTAAAAATGCAAATGAAATTTCGATCGTCAAAAAAACAGTAGGTTTTGGACGGTTAGGGTCGGGATGAGGGCGATTACTCTGCTGAGCGATCTGAGATAAAATGTGGAAAAAAGTTTTTTTTTGGTTTGACTTTAAAGAAAAATTTAAAATTTTAGAAAAAAAAAACATTAAAAAAGAGTCATCAGAGACCAAAATTTCGATTACATTTATTACTCCAAATGATGTCAGGAATCACTGCGTAAAGTAATTCAAGTACGTCCTGTAATACCTTGTAAAATGCAAAATCAATAAATATTAAAATAAAAACAATTAATAAATAAACAAACAAAAAAAAACAAATTTAAAAGCAGTGGTTTGTTAAAATTGGTCTTCATTTTGTAGTCAGATTTAAAGTTCTTTTTTATTTGCACGAAACGATTTCGTTGCTACTATTTAAATAGCAGCGACTAAATCGTATTTGGTGGTGTGTGCCATAGAAGTTGAAGAAACCATTACCATCGAATAGAATAAAATTTCAATGGTTGCTAATAACACACTTAAATTCATTGTCATACTTTCAACTAAGAGAATGACGAGTGTAGTTGTACTTACAGATATTTGGGTAAGTAATCAATGAGATTTAATGTTGTCCTATCCTAAATATTGTTTCCATAAAATGTGTTATTTTTTAACATATTTATTTTATAACCAAAAAATGCTAGAACCTGACAGTATTACATCACATAAAAATCTAATCGTATGGCGACCTTAGGATCGAAAACCAGCTTTTTACCTCTAGACGCAGACGTCTGGGTAATATTTTTTCGTGTAAGTGTCATGCATTGAGATTATTCTAGATCCACATACAGATTTGGTTACCTTCTTTACTGGCAAATAAAGAAGTATTCGTGGAAAATGTTGTTTTTTCTAAAAAAATATTACTCGTGAAAACATTTTTTTCTTATCGTTCAAATTTGAAAGCACGTCAATACTGATGGAGAAAAATCAGAATTTTATGCACGTAACAAAGCTGAGCCACTTTAGCTGAAGTTCTTCAATTTTATGTTCTGAAAATCGACCATTAAGCCATAACTTCTAACGCAGGTTAGATTTTCTTCTTAAAATCTTGCTACCAACCTCAAAAGTTATTTTATGCACCTCTTTAACTATAATCCTCAACACTTTGATTACAGGCTATGCGTGTTCAATCTTCTGCATTATATTTACTTACATTTTCCTACATACTATATTATGTATCCAGTCACTGATATTGCTATAAATTACGCAAGGAATTGAAAAAAGAATTTCAACCGCCCGGATCCAGTGAAACTACAGCTAAAGGGTTTTTTTACACTAGCTCGACTTAGAGGTTCTGAGGAAAATATTTTTTCTCCTTAAAATATTTTATTAGGTCTTTAAGGAGGGTATTTTAACGAAATAAAGGAGAGGTGGTTCTGGGGAGGAAAAAATAGGTCTAGGGAAGGAATCTAGCAGTATTTGTGCCTTGGAGTGACGGACGAATGAATCCATCTCTTACACTGTGGTGCAAAGCGATGGGTAAAGAAAGTCCGGCTGGAGTGGTGAAAGGTTCTCTCTCAACCGGCCTCTCCCAATCCAGCCCACCAAGCAGTTGGCGGGAAGGCGCATCTGCCGCCAAGTTATGGACAAACCTCACCCCTACTAAGTCAACAAACCTACCGAAACACTTGGGAAGACTTATGGCAGAAATGCTGGTAATCAAGTGAATAGTTCCCTGGGCGGCGGTTCACAAACCCGTCTCGCAAAATAGATAAGGAGAAACAAAGGCGTAAGCGAAGGAGATGATTGGGAAGGACCCAGTTATTCAGATTTAATCACCAAAACATTTCAAGACTTCAAGAAAGTGATATTTGAGTGTGAGATATAAGAGTATTTATACGCTAACTGCTCTGCTGCGTTAGTCGTCATTCTAACAAATAATATTCTACTGCGTATTTATAAAACTATACATTATGTTTACTGTAGACTGTAGAGTAAAAATGGTTTTCTGTAAAGTACGAACTTATTTCCAAAAAATATGATATTGTATACAAGGTCTATAAACCCATCGGTTTACCGACAATACCCACGCTAGGCTAGTTATTTGGCTACCTCGAGAAGGTACCGACATATAAGTATGTAGGTTTAATAACATCAATGGTTGCCAAAGGCTGTAATAGGTGATAGGTATTTGTTAAGTTTTCAGGTCACTTCAGTAGAAAAAACACTCCGGATAGAAAGTATTTTGATTTTTAATCACAATAAAGCTTTTACATGATGACTTGCGTTTTTTTTTAAATTGTATCATGTTAAATAACACCTCTGCCCTCCAGGATATCTGAATAAGCAGCTTGCTTGCAAATTAGAAAGAAGAAGGAATGTGGAATTCTATTGAATTTATAAAACAACGCGTTTAAAAAACCAATACCACAACAAACCAACTGACAGTGTGTTTACATATAGAAACAAACGATTTCATTACCGACTGAGAGAGAACTATTTGATCACATAGCAAGTAATTATCAATGACAGCAAGGTTTAGTCAAGCTCCACACCTAATGCCTTCAAGTTTTACCCTACAGAGGGCAACGGTAGTTAGTTTTTAAGCATTATAGCTTTTAACAGTATTTTAAACATCCGTGCTTTCGATGCTTTTTTTATGTTTAACTGGTAAAATATACAATTTATGGTGACTTCTATTGTTTGGTTATGATGGTGACATTTATATGAGATTGGCTATCATCAGACAGCTGTTCAGATTTCTCAATGTAGTGCAGAACGACTCAGTTATGCACCCGTACAGTTCCGTACAGTACCTGTAAGTATCGAAACAATGAGATCTGATGTTTTCCTGTAAGATTTCCTGTAATTTCCATTCATGATAGAAGAATTCGGGAACGCCCGCAGAAGATTTGGCACGATCAAATGAATTCTTGAGCTAGAATTAGAGAAGAGTCCTTATAAGATAATGTATGAACGTGAATGAAGCAAGAAGTGTGTACCGATACAGAGTTGTCTGGCGGTTCATACTGCCTGCCTACTATCATACGAGTATCACACAAGAGTCCCAACTACTCCCAACGAGACTACGGCACAATGAAAGGCTGAATGTAATGGGGAGGCGAATTAGATGGGTAGTAAGAAGACGTGGAAATAACTGCCGGGAAACGGCGTAGTGCCCAGTTCTTCTCCTGAATTACCGTTGATTTTGTTTTGTTTTATGAGCAGAAAGTAAACCAGCGTAGATTATTTTTATTCATTACTAGCGAGTTCCTGGCATGCGTTGCAATGCCACTTAAATAAAGAAATTGTTTCTCCCTGCGAGTCCTTTCCCGCTCATCCTCGATCCCTTCCGCGTTCCCCCCCCCCCCCCCACCTTCCCTGCCTCCCTATAATCTCCCGCTTTCCCCGTCACCTATTGCATTTTTTATGCAAATTTCATAACGCCAGAGCTCACTATTATAAATAGAGACCATGCGGGCATGCGCAATGCGCACATCAAGCCCCAAAAGTTTCATCGCAATCGGTGGAATGGTTTAGGAACGCATAAGGGACAAACACAAAAACATTCTTTTTTAAACATTAAGAAGATTTAATAAATTTTGGTCATGTGGATTACCAAGACTGTAATACAAGGTGAATGTGCCATTTGTTAAAATCCTAAAGGGATATATTATATTCTTGTCTGACACGATCTAATGCGCGGCATTACCGCGAACCGAACCATGAATTATGGGAGAGAAACGAAGCAACCGCAAGCGGCGTTTCGCGACCTTTGCGGTTACTTTGTACCTTTCCCATAATTCGTGACTCAGTTCGCGTCTCGGTTCGCAAATGTATACGCAGCCTTAGAAAATACTTCGTTCTTCGTTAAGAGTACATCTGGAGTACATCGGTATCTAGAGAACTATGCTAAAATAAACGCACTAGTTGCCGGCATTGAGTTTGAACTAAAATTGAAAAAACAAGAGAAAGATCACTGTCCACACGAGATTTACATAAAACCACCCACCCCTTTTTCTCTCCCTTTAAAGCAGAGTTTTGATACTTTGATGAATATTTTGCGCATTTGGTGTTCAAAGCAAGTAGAAAATCATTATTTTACTGTCTACGTCTGACCACGTCTGAAAACGCCTGGCGCTTCTGTTTGTTATCAATAAAAAATTGTTTTTTTTTCCTTGCCCCAAAATGCGATTCGTGTACCAATTTCGACGGCCGGCGTAGTCCAGCGGTAAGGCTCATGTATTCATTTAAAATCTATATATATGAAAATCTCGTGTGACGGTGTTTGTGGTCGCACTCCTCCGAAACGGCTAGACCGATTTTTATGAATTTCTTTAATGTATATTTGGTAGATATGAGAATAGGTCGTAAAGTATATTTCATACCGCAACGTAATTAGGGTGTCCCTATCAAAATTGATTAATACTTGACTCAAAAATTTTACAGAACATTGCATTTTAGCAGAAGAGTGTTTCTGTATATAATGGTAAGCTCTGGCGTTATGAAATTTGTATAATAATTACTACAAGTGGTGCGTGAGTGGTTTGAATATGTGTGTATTTCATATAATGAAGGCAGGAATGGACTTGTAAGGAGAAACTATTTCTTGAATGGCGTTGCAACGCATGCCGATACAAGCTAGAAATTATACATAGTATATTTACCACCATCCAGAATTGAAACGTTGTTTTAAATGGCTTTAGCCATTTTTGGTGACCAGATCTGAATAGCCAGATACTTCCCCACCTTCCTCTTCCCTATCTCCTTCGTCACTCCACTACCTTCAGCCTCACAACATACCTCAATCGGGGATGCCATAGTCTCACTGGCTCCAGACGGGAGCAGTTGGGACTCTTGTGCGGTATTTATATTTAAAAAAATAGCACTAATATGTCAACTAACCATCTAAATACATATATTCTATTCTCTAAGAAATCGGTTAATCGGTTTTATAATTTTACGTCACCAAAATTTTATTTGAAATTTTCAACACTAGCAACTTACACAATGAATCTTCGTGGTTCCATTGTCATAAATTACATGGCGGCCCAAGGCTGTTTTATTTTATTTTATTTTATTTATTTGAGACACAAACAGGATATTTATAAAACATTTTTGTGGGTAAAATATAATAAATTAAAATACAAATATAAATATCCCTAAACTAATGTGTCTGCAGTAATTACATTTGAATTTTTACAGAAGCAAACACATGAAAAACAATGCAAGTATTATTTATACATAACTTTAAAAAAAACTTAAATAAAAAATTGAAATACATTATAAGTATACAATATTTATGAAGTATTTCCTGAGATATAATAAAACAACAAATTTTTATTTTCATAAATTTTTTTTTTAGGTGCACAATTCGTGGAGATATTTTTTGAAACATGTTACATTATTTAGAAAAATATCTATGAAAGTGTGTATTTTAACAAGATCGTTGTATGATCGACACATTCTGGACATAGGATTATAATATCCAGTATTATTGCTAAAAATTTCAGTCCAGAATATGTTAAGGTTTCTGGTAGATTTGGGCCTGGCGTATAACTTGATTTGGTTGACTAAGTTACTGTCTACACGATTATTCACAATTTTAAAAAGCATTAAGAGGTCATTTATGTTTCGTCTTTTAACCAGACTTTCTAATTTGAAATGTCTAAGTCTTTGTTCGTACCCGTCTAGAAGATGATAGACACCTGATCGGTAAGACAAAATCCGTGTAAATTTTCTTTGGACTGATTCGAGTCTAGATATCTGTGTAATATAATAGTTCGATTTAATATTATGGCATTCATTAATATATAAAACAAAGTAGGGTTAGTTACACAATTTATAACTCAAGAACGGCTGGACCGATTTTTATGATCTTTGATTTGTTGGATTTGTCTCCGCCCCGAATAGCAGAAAAGCTATTAAAACATCGGAAAAATTCACGAAACACTATTATGAAGAAAAATTTTTTTTCATACATTTTGTAAGGAATGAATTCTCATATTTTGAAAGAGCTGCAGCAATATTGTGATAAATATAATATTGAATAGTGCGTGAATTCCAAAAATTCAAAAACGTCAATTGTCAGTGCGCTATTGTTTTGCTTTTATTCTTAACCATATAATGCTTTTCTTACACACTAAATGTCAATAGTCGAAAATGAGACAAATGGTGAACGTATGTCTGCACCCCTCCAAAGCGGAAATACAATAATTAAAATAAATCTCCATCACACGTATAAAAAATGTGAAACGCAATTCACGTAAGTAAGTGGAAAGGTAAGAAAATCACAAAAAATATAAATGATACTGACAAAAACAAAACACGGATAGTAAAACACGCATAGATAATTGCTTCATTGTGTAATTTTTAACTTAATAAAAAAAAAACAAATTTTATTCAGCTAATAAGTTAAAACAACAGTTATTGATTCTGAGGCAGTATGAAGTTCGACGGGTCAGCTAGTTGAAAATAAAATCTCAAAGACAAAGAAGAAAAAAAGGATATTCGTTGGTTATGTCTGATATTTCTTCATTTCTGAACTTCGAGCAAAAATTTGTAATGAAAATATTATTTTTTGTTAAATCTCATATTTTTATTTTTTGTTGTGTTTTCCAGTGCCTACGGCTTAACAGCCTTCAAGTTCACCCTGGAAAATAATATCCTAAATGAGGTCACATTGACTCTCATCACACGACAAAGAAGGCCAAATGACCGCTAAGCTATATACCTAGAGGAAACTTATTAACAAGGAAGGAATTCTTTCTTTTTATATCGCAGAATTTTTCTTCGTCGCTGAATTTTTAGATAAATACGGTTGATATTACGTAAGAGGCGGGACGGAGAGCTTTTAATTCTGAAAGAATCATATCGTCGCATTAATTCGTAGATTGCGTAACTCTAAATTTTTCAAAAATACGTTTTTAATGCCATCTGGTGTTAAAATTAGTCCCGCATCGACTAGTAAAACTCGCAAATTTAAAAAAAAATATATCCTTTTAGATAAACACAAATTAGGAAACTGCGTAGACACCATAGTGCCAATTTTACTGGCGAATACTTCGAAACTCCGAACTCCACATACTTTATTTTATTTACCATTTCAGGTCTATTAAACTTAAACTTAGTCTATTTTATTAAACTTCAAAATTATTCGTAGTATTAGTATTGTGCTTTGTGTACTAAGTACTATTATATTTATCCTGTTATTCTTACATACTGAGACTATACATAAAAGTCAATTAGGATGTTACCGAGTAATTCCTGAAATAAATATCGCAGTTCTGTATTGTTGTATTTTATTTATTTTAATGTAAAATTCCTATCTCCCAAGTCTTCAGCTAGTTGTTCATAAAACTGTTCGCAGAAAAGTACTATCTATCTTTGTAAAATACGTATCTCCATTCTCGGTTTTTATGTAAACTTCCTAACTCCGATTTGAAATAGAAAGCCTTAACTTACAAAATTTAAATGATTGAAAATAAATTTCAAAATATATTATGTGTTCGGAACATAAATAAAAACAATGACCCGTCTTTCATTTTTTTTCACTACGAGGTTTTTTGTGCCTCCTGTAAAATTTGACATTTGGTGGTTAAGCATTCTACGAATTAATGCGACGATATCAAAGATGGGGTATGCGGTGTCGCATCGATCTATTACGGCGTCCAATTTGGGAGGCGGGTATAGGTACCGCCGCCCCTGGAACCATTCATTGGATAACCAACACCTTTGCCATCGGTCACCCCAAGCGGTTCGCTACGTTTGGTGACTTAGCAGGGGTACCCGGGTTCACGAGGTGAAGTTTGTCCGGGTCTTGGCCGCAGTTGCGTCTTTCCATCTGCTGCGTGGCGGGCTGGATCGACTGGAAAGACCGGTTGAGGGAAGCCTTTTGACTTCTCCAACCGGACTCTCTCGACGATAGCTTTGCACCGCAATTGGAAGGAAGGATTAATACTTTTTTTTTGTGTTTCTTGGGCATTAACTATGTTACAATTTCTAGACATTTTTGTTTTAAAGAGTGATAATTTTCAATGTAAGTACATTTGTTATTTTAATTTTTAATTTTTTGCGTCCGGTTTCGACACACCCGTGTCATTCACGAGCAAACTTAAAATTAAACTTAAAGTAATAATGTACATTGAAAATTAAAACTCTTCAAAACATAAAAGGATTAATACGTTTATATTCCTACCCACCCCTCATAACTTTTTCCTTCCTAGAACTTCCTTTCCTTCCTTTCTTTCTTCCTAGACCCTCCTCACAGCATCCCCTGAGGCCCTAGGGGCGGTTATAGAGCCTCCTGTGTAGAGCTATGGTAAAAGAAACATAAAATGTTTCCCGATCAAATATCGGGTACTTTTGAACCGATCATTTTGTTATCGTGATCCACCCGGATCGTATAATACGATCGATCCGCTCAGCTCTACTTTTAATGAACATAGATGAACTAAATTTTACCGCAGTCCAAATTAACGATGTGTATTTAACATAATATGCTTAGGATATAAATGATGCACTGAACGTTTTTATGGGCACACAATTTCAGAGAATTAGGAACTGTGTTATGGGACTCTTTAAGAAAACCGATCTCACTTAAACAATTGATGCGTTTTTTAAAAAGACTATAGAAAACAACGTTCATTTAAATATACCTGGCGAAGAGTTGTTGATCAGAAGAAATGTATGATCAGTGGTATAATAATTATAATAATTGTTATTTTATTGTTTCTATTTCTATTATTACTATATTACACGATTGATGTAAATTTATTTTATTTATTTATTTATCTATAATAAAATATATTTACAATGGTTTTATTTGTATGCCTGTCTCACTAGGGTATACCTGTGCTCCAAGGGAGTAAATAAATTAATAAATAAAATAAATAAATAACAGTGTTTGATTACATTAATATTATATTTCGAGGTTTTAATCAATAAGTTATTCCGCTATGAAAATATTTAATATTCATCCTAGAAACTCAATATATGTGGAATTGAAAAAAAAAAGTTTATTTTTATCCAAGACATTGAGCCGTATTGAAAAAAAATGTTATGCTTATACTTGCAGAATATAAAGGAAATCCTTCAGCTCGCATTCATAATGTTAAGAGTTAAACCTTATACTTATAGAGTATGAGCATATCCTTCACAAAAAGTATTTGGTTATTCATAAACGTTACCTTTTACTCTAATTAAAAAGAATATCCTTTAATAATGTCGAGTGTGGTCAGTAGCAGACTCAGTCGTATAGTGATCAGTTGTAGCGATGGCAAATGTTGTGGAACTGAGAGAGATTAAACACTACAAGCAGCGTTTATCAACACCTGTTCGTGATTACAAAGATTTTTTCCAAAATCACGGGGGCATTGGCAATTTCATCTGTTATGAACTGCAGTTTGGTTGTAGCATTATCTTTTTCTGTACTTTCACCATCGCTGCTTGACGAACACATCTTCTCTGATTGAAGTACTATACTCAAATAACACCGATAAGAAAGAAATATTAGAAAAACCGTAAATAAACAAACCACCGAAACAGGTTGGAACCCCTGCTGTGGCACAGTTACAAGCCAACATGCCAACAACCTTTTATTTATTCTTGGAGGATATTCTTGCAAGTACAAGGTAATTATTATGAATACAAAAAAGGAAATGCTTATACTCCTGCCTTTTTCAAAACCTTACACTTCTACCTTATACTTACAAGGATATCCTTCAGTTTTATGAATACGGCCCATTATCTAGGTCGCAATTAAATTCTGATAGAATCTAAGCATAATTTAACGATGGCAGCAAAAATATGCCTTAAGAAAATGATGATACTGTTGGTAGTTCTTGGTCGATGTAATATGCCCGAATTGCATTGTGTCGGATTGGCTCAGTGGTAGATCACAACCCCGACAAGGCTGAGGTCATGGTTTCAATTCCTAGATGCGGACGAATTTTTCTTGTTTCATATTTTTCGTTTCAGAGTTGTTAATATTATTTTCGATGATCAGATAATAAATAATCATCATCGCCCTTGTCAAACACCACAATTCAGAATTGAAACGCTGTTTGAAAGTACTTTAGCCCTGTTTGATGGCCAGATCTGAATAGTGAGGTACTTCCCTTCATCTTAATTTTTACAACCTTTTCGGGAGCAGTGGAAACTCTCGGGCGGCACTTACAAAAAAAAAATAGAGTGTGTAATTCACACGCGGTAGAAGTGAAACTAGAAAGTCGCTAGAGGTCGCTTTCGTTTTTTTGCTTGTTTACTTTAAAGTGGTTTGAAAATTGGATAGTGGTTTCACAAAATTAAAAATGCTTCCTTTTATGGATTTCGTAGAAGTCGAAGCTCCGTTCGCTTGATGTCTGTCAGCTGAGACTTGTCATGCGCCTTGACCACTGCGCTAATTATATTAGAACCGAGTACCCAAATAATAAATTTCAGTCACACATTTCCGTTTCTTTTCTTTTTTCTCAAATCACTAACTGGGCTAAAAAATTTTTACTTTAAAAATGTCTGAAAATCTCGATGTAACAATTCACTAAAACTTTCTCTCTCATTTTCATTGGAAAACTCTAACCCGGTTATTGCGTTCTTTGTTGGTAACAGGGTCATTCGCGATCAACCAAACCCGTAAACATTGTATTCTCCATCATAAATAATATGTCACAATGTTTATGGACACGTGTTTAAATGTAAGCACGGATATACAAGCTTTCACATTATTTATTGTAACGCATAAGTTACATGTCATGTATCATAGATATCTTAATATATTATAAAAGTACACATCGCAAATGGCCGTATTATGCTTTCATGCCAGACATTTTTATGCCAAAATTATTTTAGCATGGGTAAAAACTCAGCCTTTCTGGGTGTATTCATTCGTCATGTGGAATTTGTATAAAGGACCGTTAAAAAACAGATTTATATTATTTGGTTATTTAAGTATCCATGTGATGCTACGAGCTTCAAATTCCCAGAGGCCAATTATCATTTTGGTGAAAAATTATTTGTTTAGGCTTTATTGACACGTTTCGTTTTGAGCTGCGAGTATGGCATACGTGGGGTAGTGTTGGTACTATTTACCTAAAGCTTGAAAGGGAAATAAACTTGATTTGAAAAAAGATGTTAATTTGCAATGAATCAATCAACCTCATTTTTTTTTATTATGTCACGATTATTTTATTTTTATTTTTGGTACTGACGATTCATGTTGAAGTTATTTTTTATATATTTGTTTTTATATTAGCTCCATACAGGAGGCTCTTAGGAAAATAATTTTCCTCAGGGCCTACGTCATCTTGGGGGGTGCTATGTGGGTTTTTTTTAAGGACATTTGGGGAAGGGGGATTAACAGGGGTGGTATCAAAGGGTTTTATTTAAATTAGATAGATTTTTTCATGTTTTTTGCTATGTCATGTTTTACCACTGAAATTCAGAAAATGGCCTTAATAGGCTGAAATTGCTTGAGGTCAGAATTGAATTAAGTGGAAAAAAATTTAAATTGTTTTAATCTGTATTATTTTCTCAATTGTAATATTTTCAAATAGTTTTTATTTGTGTCGTATTGGCCTTAATTTATCTCCTACTAAATCACCAATTTAAATTTATTGTAATCAACAGGGTTAAAATGAATGCTTAATATCCAGATTTTTCATTAAAATGTATGAATATTAATTCAGATTCGCTAGTCGTCATTAATGCGTACAAGTTATAATATTTTATTATGCGTAAACTTTTTTTGTGATTTTTTTTTATGACTCTCCACTGAAAGAACGTGCAATATCAAGATGTGATACGAAATGTAAATAAGTGTTTTTTTTTTTTTTTTACAGTGAATACCGCACAAGAATCTCAACTGCTCCCGTCTGGAGCCATTGAGACTATGGCATCCCCCATTGGGGTATGTTGTGAGGCTTAAGGTAGTGGGGAGGGGAAGGAGGTGGGAAAGAGGAAGGTTATAAGGAATAACCTGGCTATTCAGATCTGGTCACTAAACACGGCTGAAGCCATTTTCAAGCAACGTTTCAATTCTGAATGGTGGGTGGTCTTACACCAGGGCGATACTGATAGTATCTTTCACTCTGGAACATGCCGCAAATATACTATATATTATTTTTAAATGAATTAATTGTGAAATAACACAAATTAATCAAATAAAATTTATTTGCGCATGCCGGGTTCGAACCCGCGACCTCCGGATTGTGAGTCAAGAGTCTTACCCACTGGACTACGGAGGTCGTCGTCGTCAAGACTCAATCGAAAATCTGAAGACAGAAAAATCTGAAAAAGATATTGGCACCTCTGGGACTCGAACATGGCAATATCTTTTTCTAATTTTTCTGTCTCCAGATTTTTTATTGAGTTTCGCTAATATTGCCTTCATTTAATTAAATATTATAATTTGAGATTTTACGCATAAAGTTAAAAATGAAAATAAATAAGTAAATAAGTGTGAAGTCGTAAATACCAGTTTTCGAGTAGTAGTATTAAAGCCATATTATAGCAGTGTAAATACCCTCACGGTCATAAAAACACGCATAGTTTTAAATCACTAGTTATAAGTCTTAGTTGTAAGTCATTAGTTATCAATCTTAGTTATAAGACACTACTAAAAAATCGAAGGTGTAAGTCTAAATGATAGGGTAAGAGTTAAATCATAGATTCTCAACCTTTTTTTGCCCACCGCCCTTTTTGAGAATATTTTTTTTCTAGCGCCACCTAACTCGTGAACGTGAAACAACAATTGTCGTCACGATTATATTTACCACAATGGAGGGTGCGTACTGGGATGGAATGGGGCAAGATGGAATGAGGTGCGATGGGTTTCTCTGGATCTCCTACCGCCCCCCCTGAAAGTCCGAAACGACCCCGAAATTTTTTTGGTCTTCTACCGCCCCCTTGAAGGTCTGAAACTCCCCCCCAAGGGGGTGCTATCGCCCACGTTGAGAACCTGTGGGTTAAATGTATAAATATTATTGTAAAGCGCCCTTGTGGTGATTTTCTCACGAAAATGGCGCTATAGAAATGATCCAAACAAATAATTTAATTAATTTAAGATCAATGAGGAGTGATAAAATTTAGATTTTCACGGCCAAAAGTATTTTCGTTTTTTTTATGTTTGGGGTGTTATGCACTATCTCATTATTTAGAAAATGTTTCGAACATTGTTATGGTGTCCATCATCAGGGCAGTTGTGGGCAAGAATAGCAAAAAAAGTCAATAAGGACTGTCAATTTCAGTCTCCGGAGAAGCAAATTAATACATTTTATATCCGCTCCGGAGAATTGATGTCCAGCCATCTGGGTGTTTATCTGAATCATACCAGAATTTATTTTTTATCCCTGTAAATCCTGTCACATTGTTACATCATACAGCGCCCTTGAGGTGATTTTTCACAAAAACGGAGCTATGCAAATTATCCTATTATTAATTACGTAAGCTCAAAATGGAGGGAGGGGTTCAGTAAAATCTCATCAAATCTCATTTAAACTGATTAATAAAAATCTCACGTCAACTTTAAAAGAATATATATTATTATAGATGGATAATAAAAAACTTTTTTTTTTTAAATTTAATTAAATTTAAATAAATTTTCAATTGTACCTATACAAAGTTTTATTATTTTTATTCTTTAGGAAAATAAATCTAGTCCTTTAACAACTGTAGTTTAAAGCTCGCATGAGGGTGAGGGGGGGGGGGGCTATCAAATCTCCCTTAATCTCACCAAGGGGGGAAGAGGAGTCTAAATTGAAAAAAAAAAAACAGCTCACGTAATAAATGTATCATCTGCATATTTTGCATTTTAATCGAACCCATAAATTTCAATCACAATTTCACTTAACTTATTAAAACAACAACGAAATACACAATATGCGTCATACTTACACACGAAACAACAATAAGTCGAAATACGTAATAAATTATTTTAGAGTCTGAACCTGGACTTCTGTGGATTCAAAATTAAATCATTCAGCCTAAATACTCGTGAGGCCGTGAAATGTGAATACTTGGAGAGTAAACAATAGTCTAGTTTCTGTATCAGATACATTCTACAACCATTGAACGATTGAACTTAAACAATCAAAATCACTTTCATCACTTCGTACATAGAACAAATGATTTTAGGTTATGAAGTAATGTCATTGTTTTTTTTATGCTACAATGCGTAACGTCTTCAGTTTACTCATAACAAACGATTCAAATGGACCTTTTTACAAACTTATGTAAGAACGTAGGTTCATTGTTGGGATATTAAGTATGGTATTGTAACTGCATATTATCGTGACATTTCATAATTAATTGAATATGCAAATAAAAATAACATCTGCTATGATGACGAACACTGTTGTGCTGTCCGAAACGTTAACTAAAGGTATAATACCTCAAAAATAAATCACGAGTAAATAAAAACGTGTTGTTTCAACTCTCTGTCCATATTTTATAACGCTTTTTTGTTTATTGCATTGGCTCCACAAAGTATGCTCTGATGAAAAAAATCCCTCAGGGTCTATTATTAGGGATGCTGTCTGGATGGTATTTTTAGGGAAAGGCAGGAAAGAAAGTTCTGGGAAGGAAAAAGGTATGAAGGGTGGTTAGGAACCAGGGAATCAAATTTATCCAGGAATGACTAATGTAGGAATCCATCCCTCCACTTCGGTGCAAGGGACTAAGGCTGGTCTAGATTAGGTCTGTTACATGTCATAATTGTGTGAACCAAACTTGTTCACATATTATACAAAAGAAATTGTTTTAAATGAAATATTAATAATTTGTTTTAAAAGTCTTAAATAATATTTTTTTTATTCATAAGAAGCGAACACATTGTGACTTGACTTTTATACAAATAACGACCTAGGAAATTTTTTAATTAATGCCAAGGACAAAGAGGATGTACTTAGCCACTCGTGCATTTATAAAATTAGTTGTAATGATTGTCCAGCGTTCTACACAGGACAAACATCACGCGATGTAGAAACTAGAATAAAAGAAAATATAAGATGCCTAACTAGTTCAGGTTTTTCAGAATTCGCAGAACATTTAATTAATAAATATCACACTTTAAACCGGGATACGGGTATTAAAGTCCTATACAAAAATAGGATTGGCTTAAGGCTCTGCAACCGGGCCCGAAAAGAAGAAGATGGAGAGATACGAAATTACGAATGTTAGAGGAGAGTGCTAACATTTACAGCGACAAAATCGATGCGAAAATTGCGAAAATGTTTAATAAAACACGACTCGTTTAAAATAGAGCAAAAATCTCGCAGGCATTATCTTAAACATCATTTAAAGAAACACTGTGAATTTTTTCATACATATAACTTGTAAAATAACTGAAACAAACGTGTTAATAATAATTTTTGGAGCATACTTTGCGATTTTTTTCTATCGGGGGAATTTTATATAATTTGCGTTTCGGTGCGGGCAAAGTCCAGATTTTATCTTCAAGAATAACATATATTTTTTTAAGAGCTTTAAAACTTACCGTGTTTAAGGGAAATATGTAATAAATCGGTACAAATCCGGGTTGCGGGCCCTTAAGACTCAATAATTAAGAGGCATTGGAAATAAAAACAATCAGTTAATTCAAAGGCTGAAATCATAAATAATCAACTAAATTTAACATTCCCACTCGAATTTACTGTCTCTTTCTAAACAATTTGTATACATATATATGTGTGTGTTATCCAGGGTTGCCAGGTGTTCTGTATTCTACCGAACCGTTCGGTATTTTAGCACCGTGTTCGGTATGACAAAAATACCAAAGTATGGGCGGTTCGGTATTTTTTTCTGATTATTTTTTCTCCCTAATAAGCGATTCAACTATCAGATTTGATGAAATCGGCAATCGATGTTGTGTAGCATACCTACTTTGTTTGTGCGATGTTGCCGCTTCGTGCACGCGCTCACTGTTTTCATGCCATTTTGCGGATTAGTGTTACACGTATAAAGGTGACTACGTACTTGCATAAATGTGATTATTAGAAATAATTTGACTGCTTACGTTGTTTCAAAGTCCAACTACCCCCCCCCCCCTCCCGATGCGGGTTTTGCCTAGATACCACCTTGAAATCTAGGGAAATTTCACCTCAAAATTTACTTTTGTTCACTGTTCGGTATATTTTCGGAAATTATTATTTCCTGTATTTGTTAGTATTTTTATAACAGTCCTGATGATGGTACGGAGGTACCGAAACCAGTAGACTAAAAAAATAACAATAAAGTTACTTAAAACAAAGTATTTTATTTTTATTTATTTAATAAATAAATTTGTTAAAAAACTATTCACTAACTTTAAAGGTAACAACAACCGTTAACATCTAATCACTTCTCTTTAAGAATTTTACATGTTTAATTATTTCAATTATTAATTCAATTATAATTTAATCACGTTAAAAACGACTAATGGAAACAAAATAAATTTAAAATAATATATTTTTATGCCTATAAACCCAATTAGGTGCATGTTTTTCCTAGAAACTTCTGTAATATTATTACATTCCCGTCGGATACTTTCTGACGATATCCGTGCTCTAGGGGTAAGGCTTTCGACTCGCAAGCCAGAGGTCGTAAGTAAATTTTATTAGATAAATTTGTGTTATTGCACAATTTATGAATTAAAAATACTATGTAGTATATTTGTGGCACGTTTCAGAGTGGAAGATATTCTCAGTATCGAACTGATGTAAGTCCACTATTCAGATTTGAAAAGTTACTTGAATTTGCCGTGCTTGAGGACCAGATCTGAATAGGCAGGTATTACCCCACCTTCATCTATCTCATCTCCTTTTCCTCCCTACAAACTTCAGCCTCACAACATTGAGGATGCCACAGTATCACTAGCTCCAGACGGTTGGGAACAGTTACGACCTATTTGCGGTATTAACATAAAAATAAAAGAAAGTGAAATTAAGGTTTAAGAAACTTAGAAAATTGAATCATTTATTGTAGTTCAGAAATAATGTCTAAAACTACAACCAAGTCCATAACGAATATGGGTTGAGGGTCACTTCATTACGGCTTTTAATATCTGGACCGATAACTGTTTCACACACACCGTACGGACTATAGTACACATGCAGGGGTAAAGAACTGCCAAAATCATATTTCCTTATTATATATTATTATTTAGCTTTACCGCTCGGTTTCGTCAGAACAGTTAGTATTCTAGATTATGATTATAAGCGTCTTCAACAGATTATCATGCATTCAGCAGAATGTCATGCCAAACATTGTAAAATGATTATACAGCTTAGACTAGTATAATAACATCTTAACTACTCAGTTAAATCTGGGAAAACGCACATAAAATACACAAATGGTACTGGTAATTAAAAAAAACATACATGCAGAACATCCACCAAAAAATGTGCACAACGTCCACCAAAAAATATAAGAGGAAACGAAACATTTAACAATACGAATACAAAATAATAACTCCGAAGTCTTAAGAACATAGCACACTTTATGGGACAACATGATGACACACGTTTAACCACCATAAATTGACTATGTGGCAAGCAATCCATTACCTACGACGGGTAAACAAAGAATAAAAAAGTGTAAGTATGTATAGAAAAATTATTCTTTCTGAATTTAAACTAACAAAATAATGATTACGTAATATTGTAAAGTATTTGGAATGTCGAAATAAAATACCTATAGAACACTTGGCATACCAATAAAACATTTCTAGCTCAAAGTAATCAAATTGCATGTAATAATAAAATTGTAAATAGTAAACAAGTCATTATAAAATATTATTTTTTTTATTGGTGCCCTTTTTTACTCATTTAAAGTACGCTCTAGCGTGTTTAAATCGCACTTTATGGAATGCGCGTTTTTTAAAGTTACCATGGCAACATCAACAAATCAACAAAATGTGAAGTCTATGTCAACTTTTAACTATAAATCTGACAGGAATATTTTAAACGTCAAATAAAACAAACACTTTGAATACATACGCCTTCTTAGCAACGTCATCCTTGCTAATTGCCTTCATGAATGCATGCACTTTCACAAATGATTTTAAATCAACCCTTTTATTTATCCTCAACAGACATTGCAATTTCGAATGTATGGCCCACATAGTCGATGCTTTGTACTGTTCCGACATTTTCTGAAGGTAAGTAAGCACAACTCGTTCATCTACATCTACTACGTTTTGCTCCTGCATCCATGTTATGAACCTTTCATATTCTTTTTTATAAACGTCTTTGGATTTTTCAGCTATTAACCGCGATTCTGCTTTGGTATTTAAATTATCAATGTTAGAACTCATTTTACAACACACAATAACTAGTAAAAACTGTGATGTCAACTATTAATCTTATGTGACAGATTGCAAATTAATGTTTGTGTTTTTCATTTCCATGACAACAAGATATTGTGATGTCACATCATGAATTCATTAATAGTTCTTATTTCCAAATTTTCAATAATAATATCAATATTTATGTTTTAAAAGTGTACCAATAAAAAAAAATAGCGTAAAGTATTCGTGGATAACTGGTCTTTAAAACACTTGCTTTATTTCGAGCACTCGGCTACGCCGTCGTGCTCGAAAAATCGCGCGTGTTTTAAAGACCTGTTTATCCACTTATACTTTAATATACTATTTTTTTATTGGTGCCATTTTGTACTCATTTAAACTACGCTCTAGCTTGTTTAAATCGCACTTTATGGAACGCGCGTTTTTTAAAGTTACCATGGCAACATCAACAAATCAACAAAATGTGAAGTCTAAATGTCAACTTTTAACTATAAATCTGACAGGAATATTTTAAACGTCAAATAAAACATTACAAATGTTTCAAAAATTTTATTCAAAGTTTACATTCTTTTTTATAAACGTCTTTGGATTTTTCAGGTATTAACCGCGATTCTGATTTGGTATTTAAATTATCAATGTTAGAACTCATTTTACAACACACAATAACTAGTAAAAACTGTGATGTCAACTATTTATCTTATGTGACAGATTGCAAATTAATGTTTGTGTTTTTCATTTCCATGACAACAAGATATTGTGATGTCACATCACGAATTCATTAAAAGTTCTTATTTCCAAATTTTTAATAATAATATCAATATTTATGTTTTCAAAGTGTACCAATAAAAAAAATAGCGTAAAGTATTCGTGGAAAACTGGTCTTTAAAACACTTGCTTTATTTCGAGCCGTCTACTGCATGTTATACTCGTAATAAAACGACCTAACTACTGCATGTTATACTCGTAATAAAATTGTAAATAGTAAATAATATGATTAGAGAATTTCAGGGCCAAAAGTATTATCGCGATTTATTTTTGGGGTATTGCGCAGTTTCGCGCTACCAGGGTCACAGGTCAGCCTTACCGCCGCCCCGGGGAACCATTTATTGGGTAACCAGCGCCAGCGCCTCTGTTCTAGGATACCCCAAGTGATTAGCTACGTTTGGTGACTTAGCAGGGGTGCCCAGGTTCGTGAGGTGAGGTTTGTCAAGATCTTGGCAGCTGAAAAAAACTGGTCTTGGAGGTTTTTCTACCTTTCCAGCCAGAATCCCTCGACCCATCACCTTGCACAGCATTTGAAGGGATGGACCCATTAACCCCCAGATTTCCTTCCTAGAACTTCCTCTTCTTCCTTTCATTAAAAAAACTCTCCACACAGCATCCTCTAAGATGGTATAGGCCCTGAGGGAAATTGTTTTCCTAGAGGCCTCCTGTGGGAAGCCAATATAATAAAAATGTATATATTACAGAGTAAATGATCTATATAGTAGATAAAAAGTAGATAGCCCGTAAAATCATTGCCCGGTAGCTCAACATGGCATTACCCCAAAAATAAATCATGATACAGAAAATTAAATATATTGTGAAATTTAACCCTGTGAAATTGACACGAATTCCCTCCTAGTAGGTACATAAGCTTCCACAAACCACGTCCAAGCTATGCCCGGTGTCAATTATTACCTGAAAAAAATGACAATTTTTGTAATAGGGCTCCCTCCGTAAATGTACTTCCTCCAAGGCTATGAAGAATATTAAATAGCCTTCCGTTATATCCGTCTTTCGCGGTGGTACTCCCCCAGTAAAATTAGGTAGCAGTTCCGTTTGGCGTCATTGGACGGTGGTAATTACGTTTGGCAGGAAAACACTTTTCGCTTATTGTCCGGGCGATATTAAAATTTTATTGCGCCACATCTGCGTACGAAATTTACTATGCGAAGGAGTCGCTCGGGGGGTTATCATTAGGTCGTGGTGTCATTTGTTTTTATTTGCAATCAAAGTGAATTGGACATGGACACCTAATTACTTCAATCTGAATCGAACCGTAAAAGAACCCTAATGGCCTCGGTGTTTTTAAGGCCGTTTGTAATAGGTTTGATAATATACAGATGTTGTAACAAGGTTTCGTAATAATTATTTGACGCTTTGTATACAGATTGTATGGGGGTAAAGTACACTCACTTCGAGAGGTCATTCTATATGATGGTGGAAGCAAAATAATCAACCCGTATAAAACAAAGTTTTTTTACTATAATAGCATATATTTTCAATTTTCGACCTAGTTGCGCCATCTCTTGGGCCGGCTAGTAGCCAATTGACCTTTCCCCCAGGGATTGACTAAAATAAGTGAACACCTCTAGCTTTTAAGTCAAATTCTAATTGGATAGTACGTAAACTGATGGAAATGTTTAACTGTAATTTCAACCAATTTCAGAATTTCTTGAGGCATTGTCATCGACAAAAAATCTATTTGCCGAGTTTCAGCTTGATCAGATGTCGGGAAGTGGATTAATTTCCACTTTCACAATTTACATTCATTCATTCACGAAAACAAAAACGAAATTCAATTACACATTTAAAAAGATTAATTGAAATTCTTAGTTTTAACCACTTTTGTTGTGTAAAAATCTAGGTTTATTTGAACGTTTTAAGAAAACCTTGATGAAGTAAGCATTGCTTACGAAACATATTTGTTTTTGAAACACCAAAAGTGGCTAAAGCTAAATATTTTATTAATTTTGAATGGCGCCAAAAATAAGTTTAGTGTGTTTGATGAAGAGATAACATTTCTGTTTTTGTTTGTGTTTTTCAATACAAAAATATTTTGCTTAATCCATTCAAACAATTATTGAACTTTTTTACCCGAAAATTATTTTTTTTACCATTATACTATCATGAAGAAAGACCTAAGTTGAAGTTATGCTGGTCCCAGCGAGAGATCGTACGTGACGTCGTCGTTCTAGTGTCTTCCGTTTTCGAACAACACGAGAAGATGGAGGGCTTCCGTCAATGACGTCCTTACGTATTTTTCCGTATTTTTACGATAATCTTGATTAAATTACCATTTCAATTATCTTAACCTTTATAATATTAGAATTAATAATTATTGCTACATTATTAATTTTTAAATATTTCTTTTTTTTTATACCTACACTTATGCATTATTTGATACATTTTGTACTGATACTATTTTTGTTATTTTATGCTTTTTTACACTTTATATTTACGCTTTTCAGTCTTTTTGTACTTTTTTACATTTACTTGCTTGTAACTTTACACTTTTTCTAATCGCAGTTGTTGTGCCGTAGGTATTAAAATAAACCAAAAAATACAAATTTTGAACAAAGTCTTTCCATTACTTCCTTAAAATATTACAACCCTTTTATCCAAATCAATCACTGATCGAAACAATAATATTTTCTAGTAACGAGGGATTTGATTATAAGGGCTTCAAAGGATTTTTTATCGAGTTCTTTCATGAATTCGTTCCGTTTTGATTTCGAATGAGGTTTTCGTTTTTCGATGCCAGCAAAACAATCATTCTGAATACATTTTGTAATGCTTTTACCATTGGAGTTCGTTTGGTGAGCTTAAAATAAACGAATTTCATCAATTGCTGTACTTTTAAATAAATTGGTTTCATTTTCGAATCAAGTCAATGGGTTATATTTTATGTAGGTATATTCTTATGAATATAGCACACATGTATATGTATAGTAGTTTATTCATGAAATAAGTTCTTTATAATTACATTATAAATTACAATAAAAGTTTGTTAGAAAGTGAATAATTGAAAAAAGATGATTTTTTTTTATGAAAAAATCCAAACTGAAGTTATACTTGTCAGAAATAATTAACTAAATAATTGCTTGTTTTTTTTATTTTTTTATATTTATTATTAATCTATTTATTATTTATCTTAATTTTTTTTAGATGTTTCTAATTACTCACTTAAGTGCTCAATATTCTAGTACGTAACCGAATCCTATATATGTACACTTACACATATAGATGATTAAGAAGATTCAATTGTTCCTATTATATACACATACTAACCTCTTCTTATTCTATTTTCCTTATAAGTAATTAGTGTGTCTCGCTCACGAAGCACAAGAACCAGTTTCTTCTTTGGTGAGATTTCGATTATTAATATATTTTGTACCGATATGTAATTCATATAACACCATTGTACCCACTTATACCTGTATTCAATGAAAATTTAAAATAAATATTACTGTGAAAAGATAAAAGGTTTCATAATAAGGAACTCCAGTAAAAAATATTATGAATGAAATAATTAAAACACTTTGATTTTACCACAATAACCTTTATTTAAAAGTCAACATGTTTCAAGAACGATGTTCTCTTCATCAGGACATTTAATGTACTAAAACTAAATGATCAAACATAGAAAGACAGGCGTGGTTAGAAATTGAAGTAGTGGGGGAGGAGAGAGGTGGAAAGGGGAGGTGTTTAGAAGATCAACAAAGGGGAGGGGGGAGAGGTGGAAAGGGGGGTGCTTAGAAGAACATTGACAAAAAATTACAATGGAAATATGTTTAAGATAGGGTTATTCATAAAATTTATTTGATTGTTAATAATATTTAAATTTCTTTTGACATTTTTCCTAATTTCTAATATTTCTAAAAGATCTAAGTGAAAACCACTAACGTTGGTGTGTATGTATCTTTCTCGGAAGATTTTTTAATGTGGATGAGTGTTTCAGGCTGATAATTATTGCTTATAATAATTGTTACCCTTTGTGCCATGCATAAAAATCTTGTCTTAAAAAAGTTAGTTTAACAATTAAAAATAATTAATATTTTTCTCCATTGTTTTTTTAAATTATCACTAAGCAATGGGTAAATGTAGGACAATTGAAATGTTTTCTTATTTTTTTATTCAATATATCGTCTATTAATTTGGAGTTATAACCATTATTAGATGCAATTATTTTAATGGTGTTAAGTTTAGCTTTGAAATTATTTTGGGATAAAGGGATATTAATTAATCTATTGATCAAAAAATAGAAAGCTAAGAGTTTTTGTGAAAATGGATGGTTAGATGAGTTGTGTATAATTATATAAGCGTATGTTTATTTTCTAAAAATATTAAATTCAATCTTATTATTACAATTAATTCCTATTTCAAATGTAAATTTAATGTTTTTATGAATTTAAAAAAATATATTTAAATTCTCTTTTGGTACCGGTCCATATACAAAAAATATTATGTACGTAACGTTTGTAAAAATACACATATTTTAGTAATCAGGCAGAACTATTAAAGATTTTATTTTCTAAATGGTTTAAAAATATATCAGCTACTAAAGGACTGGTACTTGACCCCATGGCCAAACCATCTTTTTGTTTGAAATTTTTATTATCAAATTGAAAGAAATTTTGGTTTAAGACTACATTAAGACATTTAAGTAAATCCTGGGCTAAGTCATTAGGCAATTTGGAGGAATTCAGTAAGTTATTTATAATTGTTTTGCTTTCTTCAACGGGGACACTTGGAAACAGGTAAGCGACATCAAAAGATACTAATAATGCATTATCGGAGATTTTCAAACATTTTAAGTGGTCGACTAATTGTAGGGAATTCTTAATTGTATTCTTATTCGGTGCTGTATGCTGTAGTTGCCTACAATTCCATAATATTGATTTAGATTCTTAAAAGCCAAAAATATAATAATTTTAAACAATTTTTATACCACTCTCCTGCAATAATATTGAAAAATATAATAACATACGAAATATAATATAATAAATAAATAATTCCAACTAAATAATGTTTTTACTCATTGAATAGTTTCATAGCGTCTTCCATATAACTGTGATACAAAATGACAATACCTGTTGAAAATAAAACAAACTTTTGGTGAGTGATGACGTCACTCGATTCACCATACATACGGTGGTTTTCGGGGATCTTGAAAAATTAAAACTTTGACAATTATTTTTACTATTAAAACTAACTCTAAGAATAAAAATAAATGTGCAGTTATTTAAGTTAGAATGTTATTATTTATTTTTAAAAAAAAATAAAAATTGACTGGAGTTCTTTATTACTAAATTGTTTTAAAGATTTTGAAAAATTTTATTTTTGCTTTATCATGTCTAGGTTTGGATTATTTTCTAAGTAAATAATATTGAATTCTTCCATATCACCGAAATTTTTGAAAATTGCCAAAAAATATACTATTGTAATTATCAGACGATGGGGAATGTCGATGTTATTAATTGACTATCAATCAAAAAAAGTCTGATGTTTGTCTCATGAATAGTGAACGACTCCGACAAACAAAATACTTTTTTTAATTATTTTCCTCATATAAGGGTAATTATAGTGGAGAACTTTATCAAAAATCAACTCTTAAAAAATCAACCCTCCTAAAAATATTTTAGGTTCATGAAATAAACTTCGTTAACATTTTCAAACATCGTGACAAACAAATACTATTTTCAATTAGTTTCCTCATATAAAGCACCATGCTAATTATAGTGGGGAACTTTATCAAAAATCAACTCTTAAAAAATCAACCCTCCTAAAAAGATTTTAAGTTCATGAAATAAACTTCGTTAACATTTTCAAACATCGAGATCTGATGACAGTAGAAAACATATGTAGATAGCACTCACGTAGACAGTATTTGTTGGGTTTTTACAGAAAAAGAAACACGTTCCTCTATTAAAATTAAAATCATAAACAATCCGTGTCATACTGATCTAGGCCAAGGTTCGTAGAAATGCGATTAACAAAGTTTGCTCTTTGATGGGGTAGAGCGGTGATTGGCTTAAAATTCATGACGTAGCTTGAAGTCCATGTTCCACTAGGAAATTTAAAAGAACTACAATTAATACAAGTGGCAGTGCTTTACTTCAAGCTACGCGTCACGCGTTCGAAATTTCGAAAGCGGCCCGACGAGTTTTTTTTTCTAAACCTTGCATCCTGTAAATAAATATAAAGTTATTTAAGTGTATTAAAAAATATATAAATTTATTTTTTTATTAAAAAGTAAGTACGTAATCAAAAAATATAAAAATTTAAAGTAAGTAATCGTAAAAATAACGTAGATCTTAAATCATTTGGATAATAATAAAAATTAAAAAATATATTGCATGAAAACGATATAAAACTACTCATTGAAAGAATGTAAAATATTTTTGTTGGAATAATAAAATACATAGTTTTCATGTTTGCCTAACATTCTCTTTGCATATTGTATTGCACGCCTCTGATGGAAATAACTGTAGCGTCACTAATGACGCAAAAAAATAATGGCCAAGGTTGAAAAAACTAGCAAGGGTCATTGTTTTCTGGTTTGTGACCCCAACTGGCCCCTCGGAGTACCCACAGTGAAAGTCGGGCTCAAGGGGCCGCCAAGGGCGCACCGGACTGGAGACTACAGAGTTACATCCATCAAGTAGGTACTTGTGTCATATCCATACCTCCTAATAACCACCTCACAGGGAGAGGAAATGCCGGACATTGCCTGTAATTAAGTGCCTATATTATTTGGTTGTCCGAAACTTGCTTGAGGCGGTTATGGTTATAGCTACCGCGGGAACCATTTATTGGGTAACCAGGTGGTGCGCTACGTTTGGTGACTTAACAGGAATGCCCGGGTTCGTGGGGTTTGTGTAGATTTTGGCGGCGGATGCTTTTACCCAGCTAATGCTTGACGGACCGGTTCGGGAGAGACTGGTTGAGGAAGACCTTTTGACCTCTCCAGCCGGAATCTCTCGACCCATCGCCTTGCACCGCAGTGGAAGGGATTTATTCACACGTTCGTCACTCCTGAACATATTTATCACCTGATTCCAAGACCCCTCAAAGCTTTTTCTTTCCCAGAACTTCCTCTCCTTCCTTTTCCTAAAAAGACCCTCCACGCAGCATCCCCAAAGATAACATAGGCCATGAGGATTTTTTTCCTCGGGACCTCATAAAATACTTGGTTAAAAAAAATAAAAAATTGTAACCATTCGTGTTCAATGGACCAGAAATTTACCTTTCGAATGTACACCGTTAGTAATAAAATTAGAACATCTGGCAAAAATGTAAACTAAAGAAATACGCTTATCAAATATAGAATTATTAATCATGAAATAATTTTTGAACCTACTTTATCGCTTTTCTAAATCGTTCCCACAACCAATTCCAATTTTGAAAAACAAACCAAATAACACTTCTAGTTCATTGAACCCGAGTTGCACCTAGACACAGACCACCGAAGTTATTATTTCTAAAAATAACATGCAAATTTAATAATAGAGAAATTGATTGAATTCCTGTTATGTAACTCTGGTTCAATGAACTCTAGGACTGAAATTTGTTTTGAATTTAAGTGTTATTTTCAAAATTGGAACTGATGTTTGAAAAATTCAGGCAATCAATCATGTACCTACCTATATTGTTATATTTTAACAGACATTTACAGACATTTCAAAGTTGCTACTATTTTTTCAGGAATTTAGACTAACCCGTGATTCTGAACGAGTCTGCACTAGTCATATTATAAATAAACACCCATACGTCGGCCCAAAACTGAAAATCGAATGGAATTCACTCCAGAAATAATATCGGATCAATCAGCGATTACGGGTAGCCATTTTCACCAACTCTTCATTACAAAACAAAGGTTCACTTATAGCCCTGTATTGTTATTCAAATTAAGCTCTCGGTTAACCGCAAACTGCCGGTCAAGTTGAATTCGAATAAATATAATCCGATGGTTATAATAACACACGGTTTAGTTACGTTACGCAGCAGTGATCACGCGGTTAGTAGTTAACTGGGGCTGTGTCCACAGCCATAGTTCACGCTAACCGGCGGGCGGCAGTTACGCGTTATGGTCTGCAGTTCCACTATGTGTTCATGAAAACGCTTCATTCCCGTGGGAAAGTCGCACTTTGTATCGTAATTAGTTCGGTAGAGGTGTTTTTACCTGGTCGGGTATCTATTCCTGCACGCAATTAACGATACCATTAAAGAACTCGTTAAACGATCGGAAAAACAGTGAAGTTTTAGACGATTTTATACCTGCGATTGTGGATATGAATTAGTCGCTTGTGAAATAACGATAACTTTAAAAATCACCATTGAAACAACTCATAAAAATTGAATAAATATATATTATTTTTATCATTGGAGAAGAAGATAACACTAGAGGAAAGTAACTAAATATGGAATACCGTTTTGTTTAATAAAAAATATATATTTATATACATTAAAAATCAATAACTTAGTAACTTGCGCTTTACGTAGTAATAGTCTTATATTATTATTTTTTATTTTTTTAGTTTTTTTTTTATTATTTATTTTAGTACTTATCTTTAAAAATGGAACATGTTACAATGTTACTTTCCTCCATTATAAGCGTTTGCTTGGGGATCGAGGAAAAGTTTATATTTTAAATGTGTACAATTTATACAGTCAAGTGTTTCGCATATGTATAGATTCACAGTTAATATACCGTTGAAACACAGTTTAATCATATCGCAATCAAGGGCCTTTAACTAAAAGATAAAATCATCCACATGTATTCAGTAAGAAGTAAAATAGGTATATTTTTTAGTGTGACATTCATGTGGTGATGGGGAAAGCAGCAATTTTCCCGTTGGTGATTTCTCTAAAATGCTTTTTGATGGAGTTCAACAATTTTACTTTGTCATTAATGCTTCTGATTTCTACTGGAAGTTTATTAAAGAAGTATTTTCCTTGGTGTGTATAATGGTGTTGTTTATTAATTGTGTGATGTATGTGTGTGAGTGTGACGGCATGAGAGCGAGACAGCAAGTATGGAGATGTATAAAAGGGATGTACTGGCTGTTGTGCGCTCTCTCCATAAGAATCTCTTCAATAATAAACATTGTAACATTAACAGATATTATTACTACCCGCACTACAAGACACCACAATTGGCGCAGCCGTAGTTCGTTATTTACGACGGTAGTTCGTAAATTTACGTAAGAATTTATGCAGAGGATTACAAGATCGGAAGATTGATAATCTAATATTTGCGGATCGCAGAAAGTCTGGCGCTATTAAGCGTGAAGATCGCAAGATTAAGAAGAAACTGGAGCAGCCACACGCAGTTATTCGCGTGTGTGGGATCGACAAGTTTGCAGAATTATTGTCGGTAGGTACACCGTGTATACGGGGTATAAAGGATCGTATCAAGGATCAAGGATCGGGTCAAGGATCGGATCATCATCGTGTGGATTAGCCGGAAACCGGGACTTGTTTTTTATCGCTGCAGTCTGGGAAGGAAGACCTCGGAGGAGAGGGATTGGATCCGCAGCTGTTGGGAGACGGAGCCAGACGGAGACGCTGATTCAAGGCTCTGAGTGGCGTGAACGTGGAACGTGGAACGTGGACCTCGGAGTGTAGCCTTCTAGAAGTGCTGAGATAAGTAGTCTTGATTATTTTGTTACAGCTCTTCTCCCAATGGAAGGTGTTTGTAACAATTTGGGGACGTTCTGTTACAGAACGGGAAACTGGTCATTGTTCAAGGAACGACTGGATCAGGTCCTCATTTTACATGATGACAAACTTGTGTCACAAGAGCGCAAAAGAGCATTTTTGCTGAATAGCCTCACCGAAGAAACTTTTCTCTTTATTATGTGATTTATGTTTTCCTTAAAAGGTTTCTGTTTGTTCTTTTGGTGATTTATGTAAATTATTTGATTCACATTGCAAACCAATTCAAAATATTTTCGAGTCGCGTGAGTTGTTTTATAAGTGTAAACAGTTAGCTAACGAATCTATTAAAGATTACGCAGCTAGGTTGAGAGGACTTAGTTTGTCGTGCAATTTTGAACTGAGATTGGAACCTTGTTTAAAGGACATATTCATTATTGGAATTTTCAATAAAAAATTGAAACATAAGTTGTTCGTTGAGGGGATCAATACTTTTTTTTCTGAATGTAGAAATTTAGCAGCTTCATGGGAACATGTTGTTAGTTTTAAGGAGGTTGATATGAATTTAAATGTTGCATAATGCATAAGGATATGAATAAGGATAGTAATTATGTCCGTAAATCCAGGTCGGATAGTCCGATCACATTTAAAAGTGCAGTGCGTAGTAAGACGCCAGTAAATGTTACATTAAAAAAATGTTTTTTTTATGTGGAAAAACGAATCATTTGCAAAAGGATTGCTGGAAGAATATTTTTTGTAATCGATGCAATAAATCGGGTCATCCTAGCAATATATGTAAAAGCAGTAAAATTAAAGTAGGTAATAAAAATAAACGATTGAATTCGGTTTTTATGTTGACAGCGCGGGGCCGGAACCTGTATTCGTAGATCTGATGATTGGTAACACTGTTTTGCGGGCGATTGTTGACACCGGTGCAGAAATTAATGCAATTCCTTACGAAGTGTATTTAAAAGATTTTGTTTTCTATGAATTGGAAAGATGCAATATTCAATTGTCAGGATATGACGGGAAACGGTTAAATATTATAGGTAAAGTTAATTTAAGTGTGTTATTTTAAAATAAAAGTGTGGATACGCAGTTCGTAATAATTAAAAACGGTTATTCTACGATTGTTGGTAGAAAATTTTTACAAGTTTTCGGTATCGGATTGAGTGGAATAAATTCGGTAAATACCAGTGAGATTAGTTGTGATAATCACTTAAATTTTCGTGATAGTTTAAAGAAAAAATATGTTCATTTGTTTTCAGAAAAATCGGGTAGGCTTATAGGTTATGAAGCTAACATCGAAGTTATTTCGGAGTTCAGGCCAAAGTTTTTAAATCCAAGACCATTACCTTTTAGTTTGCGTGGTAAGGTAGAGGAGGAATTAAATAAAATGTTATGTGAAAATATAATTGAAAAGGTAGAAATAAGTGATATGGCTAGTCCGATTGTTGTTGTAAAAAAGAAAGACGGTTCAATTAGAATTTGTACCCATTTTAAAACCACATTAAACCCAATGTTAGTGAAGTTGAAATACCCATTGCCTCGTATAGAAGATTTAATTTCATCTTTAAATGGTGCAAATTTTTTTGCTAAAATAGATTTGCGTAATGCCTTTGGACAGATTTCGTTGAACGAGAAGTCAAGGAAATTATGTGTGATAAGTACGCATATAGGTTTGTTTGCATATAAAGTCTTGCCTTTCGGTTTGAGCACGAGCCCGGCTATATTTATGCAAGTCATTTCGGCGGTAGTCGGCAGACTTCAAAACGTGTGTGTGTATTTCTAGATGATATTCTGTTGTTTGGAAATTCTAAAGAGGAATTATTTTCTATTTGTGAATCAGTACTTAGCAAGTTAAGTGATTGTGGTTTAACTATTAATGAAAGTAAGTGTTCTTTTCTAGAAACAAAGATAGAATATGTAGGTTTTAGAATTTTGCAGAAAGGAGTTATGCCTTTAGAAAATAAAATTTGTGCGATTACTCAAATGGCAGTACCGAAAAATGTTTCGGAACTTAACTTACTCGGGGTTATTTCTTACTATAGATCTTTTATACATAATATATCAGATATTTTGACTCCATTGTACAACTTGTTAAAAAAGGGAATTAAATATGTATGGTCTGAGGAATGTAATATTGCGTTCGAGCGAGTTAAGAAACTGCTGACGTCAGACAATATTTTAGTGCATTTTGATCCAAATTTACCGAACTTATTTCAGACGCCAGTGACAGAGCTGTAGCAGCGGTAATTTGTCACGTGTATGATAATGGTTTAGAAAGACCTATCGCATTTGCTAGCCGTTTATTGTCAGAAACAGAATTAAAGTACTCTATTTTAGATAAGGAAGCGTGTGCTATAATCTTTGGGTTGAAGAAATTCTTTCAGTACTTATACGGGAATAAATTTATTTTGCCTTGCGACAATAAATCGTTAGTACACATTTTGAACACGGATAAGCAAATCCCCGTGTTGGCCGCTAATCGGTTGCAGCGTTATGCCTTAATATAACAAACTTTTGAGTATAGTATAGAGCATATTAAATCAGGTGATAACAAAACGGATTTCTTATCACGGATGCCGATTAATAATATTAATAATTTAGATGTTTGTAGCGACGATATTGATGGTAGCGATTATTTTTAAAATTATATTAATAGTTTAAACGTGAATAGAATTGAATCGGAGTTTTTAAATATAATCGAGTCGGAAACAACATTAAATGCTGAAACAATGAAGCAGTTTTCGATTAATGATGTAAATATAGCGAGCATTATCGAGTTCGTAGCTAATGGTTTGCCTGATAAAAAGTTTTTAAAGGATGATTTATTGAAATTCTGGTATTTTAGAAATAAATTATCGACGAATAATTCATGTTTATTTTATAATAATAAATTTGTAGTTCCAAGGGAATAAAGGGAAATTATATTGAATTTTTTACATCAATCGCATTTAGGGATTGTAAAATCGAAAAGTCTTGCTCAAAATTATTTTTTTTTTGCTTGGAATGAACAATGATATAGACGCAACTGTGAAAGAGTGTGTTTGATGCATGGAATGTTTACCTACTCCGTGTAAAGTTGAGTTGGCACCTTGGCCAATCAATATTTTAATCTGAAGTAGATTGCATATTGACTTCATGGGGCCTTTGGGAGGTCATAATTTTTTGATAATTGTTGATGCAACTACAAAATGGATAGACTGTCATATTGTAAATAGTACAATAAAAGATTGACAACACGGTTAAAAACAAGATGTTGTTGAGCCAGCATAAACAGAAAAAGTATTATAGAGGAAGAAAATTTAAAAAGTACTTTGATGTTGGATCTAAAGTTTTAACCAGGGATTTAAGAAGTAATAATAACAAATGGATTTTAGGGAAAAATTTTAAAAGATTGGGGAATAGGATTTATTTATTTAAAATTATGTCTACGGGCCAGATTTGGAAACGCCACCATGATCAGATTTCAGAGAGGAAGGTTAGGTGGGGGGAGTGTGACAGGTCTGATGATTGGCTGGACCTGGGTCCACTCTCGGATGGGGACATGACCAAGTTTCCTAATTCCTCTGATTTTTGCAGGTCACCTACACCATGGGAGGGGAGGTTACGCCCTCGAGGTCAACGCCCATGCTACACGGATTGAAGATCAAGAATATAATTACATATTCTGGAGTTGAAATATTTAAATACTTGCATTGTATAAATTTGAGAATAAAATATATATGTAATTCGGATTTAAGTGTGGGGGTGTGATGTATGTGTGTGAGTGTGACGGCATGAGAGCGAGACAGCGAGTATGGAGATGTATAAAAGGGATGTACTGGCTGTTGTGCGCTCTCTCCATAAGAATCTCTTCAATAATTAACATTGTAACATTAACGGATGTTATTAACCCGCACTACAAGACACCACAAATTGTAAGTACTATAATTTCTCAAAATCAATATAAAGGTATTTAATTATACAATAGGTACCTACTCCAAATATGGAATACTACAAAAATTATCAAAAATCAACCTTAACTGAAATGCTTTAGGAACTTTGGTCAAATCTAAAAAGGAACTGAAACACCTGAATTTGTCGGTGTCGAACTCAGCACCAGCGCAATCATTATTATATGCCCAGACTCCGCACATTAGGGATTTGATCCAGGTTTCTCCTCGAATATCTTCACAAAACAAATCCGTCTCACCGCAAGCACAGCACTCGCTCGACTGACAGGTTGAAATCTGTACGCGCGTATAGTAATTGAAAGAGATATACGATCACATTGCGTCCAGGAGTACTTGTTTACGAAAAATGCCCGTATTCTATATTAGGGATACTTTTCTCTTATAAATCCAAATGAAAATATGACAAAGAACAAGACACAGAAAAATAAAAAGACATCGTTCGCAACTGGGACAAGAAGATTTTGTTCCGATAAGACAACAGATCCAGGGTTCGTATTCCAGTAGCGAAAGTTACCTTTTCTATTTTTCCATGTCTTCTTTCTTTTTCATATTTTCGCTTAGATTTATTAGTATTATCTTCTTCTTCAATGATATATAACTTTGACGGGTAAAAAATGTTATTACAAGAGTTATTTTAATGAATATTGAATTATGCATATTTTTTAAAGACAGACAAAAATTCCAGGGTTACGAATAACCTGACTTTATTAGAAAATCTCCTACCATTACAGTAAGCTGAAGATTTTGCTTTTGTCGTGATGGAGGAATCGAACTTACGCCTGGGTAAGAAGCACATGAGAACTAGACCATTATGAATATTGACTATTAAATGTACTATTTAAAAGGTTATTTATAAGGTTTGCAATGAAAAAGTCGAAATAAAATGGAATTCCAGAATGAATTTTTGAAAATTTGAAGTCATATTGAAGCTAACAACACTAATGCAGCAAGTAATTCACCAATTGCTCGCGCAAATACAACTTATAGGTACCTACTATGAAAAATTACTACATTTAGACATTTTCCATGATTCCTTGCAAACACACAAAACTAATTTATTAAATTTCTTGGCGTGATGTAAATACATATTATAAATAAAATTTATAAAAAATAAATAAAAATAAAATAAATACATATTTACACTCACGAGTACTAGACTCCAATTCAAACAACTATCCTCTGTTGGTCACCATGATACAGGCAGCTGCCTAGTATGGTGACCTAATGTATCTCCTGGAGTAAATTTATTATGTATGTAACATGTACTTATAAATAAATAAATAAATAATAAAATATTTAAAACTACTTTCACTTGACATTTCACTAAACCTTAATCAGTCAATTACAATTCAGTGAGCTTATAATTCTTTATTTTTAAATGTCTCTTTATGCCCCCCCCCCCCTCCCTTTCTTTCTTTTTATTATTATTATTACTTGTTCATTCACTAACTAAGTTTTAAAACCCGTTATCACATATGTCAGGCGTAACTACCAAATGACATTCTACGAATGACGTAATAGGTACATAACCATATAAAAATTTCACATCTTATAACTTGTATTATAATGTACTGTGAATGTCTGTACAAATAAACAAATAAACAAATAAACAAATAAACAAATAAACAAATAAACAAATAAACAAATAAACAAATAAACAAATAAACAAATAAACAAATAAACAAATAAACAAATAAACAAATAAACAAATAAACAAATAAACAAATAAACAAATAAACAAATAAACAAATAAACAAATAAACAAATAAACAAATAAACAAATAAACAAATAAACAAATAAACAAATAAACAAATAAACAAATAAACAAATAAACAAATAAACAAATAAACAAATAAACAAATAAACAAATAAACAAATAAACAAATAAACAAATAAACAAATAAACAAATACAAATAAACAAATAAACAAATAAACAAATAAACAAATAAACAAATAAACAAATAAACAAATCAACAAATAAACAAATAAACCAATGAACAAATAAACAAACAAACCAATAAACAAATAAACAAAAAAAAAAAACAAATAAACAAATTAGTCATATATCAGACAATATGTACCGAGTACTGTTCCCGACTGAATTACCCCGTCTTTCCAATAGAAATGAATAATATTACGTTGAGAGGAAATGCGGCGGCGTTTTGTCTATACATACATTTTGTCTACTTTTGGCACTAATCTTCTTATAAATGTAATATCAATAGCAATGGGGGAAGCAAATGTAAAATCATGAAATATCCAGTATTTTAAATATAGTGTCCTCCACGTGCAAAGTCGTATCTTCTCCAAGCATAAACTTTCTAATTAGAGTATTTTTTTCTTCTTGCAGGTCCTTCCCCATGCGTACCCGTTCCTGCTCGCATACTCCTGTTGCGTCCCTTCCCCTTCCAGGTTATCTCATGTTCCCCTTCTACCTTCCTCGCCTTTATACATCCCTTCATATGAAATACACTCATTTTTCAAACAACCCACACGCCAACTACTGCGAAAATTTATTACACATTTCATAACGCCAGAGCTCACCAGTACATATTGAATCTCAAGTGTTCACATCAAATAATCAAAGTTGCTTCGCAATCGGATGAATAGTATAGGAAATTATTACATAACGCCAGAGCTCACTATTACATATAGCAATCATCACGGACATGCGCACATCAAATTACCAAAGTTTCATTGCAATCCGATAAATGGTTGAGGAACGCACAAGAGACAAACAAAGAAACATTCATGTTTATTTTTGTTATTTGTTTTTGGGGTGTTATGCCGTGTTGCGCTACCTCCTCATTTAGCCAACGTTTCGGACAGCGTTACAGTGTCCATCATCAGGGTAGATGTGTAGTTCAATTCAATTCATTTTTTATAATCACCCTGAGATGCATTTGTCCCTTTTTCTCAGTATTCGAGGAGGTAGGGATTATAGCGACATTAATAGCAACACTTTTGCAAAATGCTTGTTATTCAAACTTCTCGGTCTCCGCGTTTCTTATTAGTTTTAGATAATAGTTAAATTTGTTATTAAAATTATTATATTGTTATACTAAATGTCATACAGGCATTTAAAAACACCCGAAATATTATTAATTGAAGTTTTCCCATAAAATTAGTCAACTCACCCTAAAAATTGAAATTAAAACACTTTTTAACTTATTTCCGGTTTTTTATTTCACCAGTACCGGTTTCATCCTATTATGGACATCTTCAGGCTGGCAATTGACATTCTTTTGTTAAATAACTCACCCTTACAAAATATCCTCCACAACGCGAGTGAACTCCTAGCATGGAAGACATTAATATTTTTTGATGTACAATACAAATATGTTTCGTTGAAATTAATAAAATAAATGAAAAACCTTTTTAATTTACGGAAAATGTTAGGAAAGGGGTAAACTTGATTCGGCTCCAGCCAAACCTGTGTCCGAAAAGTATTGTCTTGAAAACAAACGTTAAAGGTATTGGATTTTCAATAATAGAAATTATGTTGTGTCGTTATCTTTTCTCTCTATTGTGGAAAGATTAAATGACACATTCCAACACTGGAACTGAAGATCTGTTAATCTTTGGCCCCGTAATGGTGGCTATTATTCAAAATAATTCGTTTGACCCTACCCCTGTCATAGTGTGAACAAAGCACACACTCGAATTTATTATATTTATATGACAAACAATTAAAAGCCAACTGTTTATACGTTTGTAGTACAGAATCTCACAAAATTGCTTACATTTTCTATCTTCTATCAATATCTATATAG
The DNA here is from genome assembly GCA_929108145.2 of Limnephilus rhombicus. NCBI lineage: Eukaryota > Metazoa > Arthropoda > Insecta > Trichoptera > Limnephilidae > Limnephilus > Limnephilus rhombicus. The sequence goes on from OV815278.1 coordinate 42,756,930, forward strand.
ACAAAGAAAAATAGAAAAAGATAATGGTCGCAACTAAGACTCGAACCCAGAACCTCTAGTTCAACCGGGACGAGCGCTATTACCAATATAGAGATCTTCCATCAAATCGTCATAATTGTCAATATCATATTTTCAAATTTTAGAATTAATAATATTATCTTCGAATCAAATGGAAGGAAATAATAACAATTTTATGGAAGGTGGCAACGGCTGAATTGGTAAAAGCGCCTGTCCCGGTTAGACGAGAGATTCTAGAGATACTATTCTATACTATTCTAGAGAGATACTAGACGATAGACGAGTCCCAGTTGCGACCATTATCTTTTTCTATTTTTCTGTGTCGTGCTCTCTTTCATATTTTCGTTTAGATTATTAGTGTTATCTTCTGCTTCAATTGTATACTACATGGGAATAACTTTGAAAAGTAAAAATAAACAGCGTTCTTCTTATAAATAATTGAATTGTTTTATTTTCATAAGCGTGATGCATTTCTTTATACCTAGGCAGTGTTCTGACGGCTACCGTATTAGTTACCATTGTTGGCTGCGAATCCGGAGGTCATGGGTTCAAATCTATTTGATTCTGACCTTTGCGTTATTTTTGTATTTTAGTAATTATAATAAAATTTTGTATCTTTGCGCATGTTCCAGAATGGAAGATGCTCTGGCTGTCGCTCTGATGAAAGACCACCATTCAAAAATCGAATTGTTTCTTGAAATGTGTTTAGTAGTGTTTGGTAAACAGATCTGAATAGTCGGGTGCTTCTCCTTCTTACTCTTACTTATCTCCTTCTCTTCCCATAACCTTTAGCCTCACAACATATCCAAATCGGGGATGTGATGGTCTCACTGGCACCAGGTGGTTGGATGCAGTTGAGGTCGCTCTTGTGGTAGGTGCTAAGATACCTATTGACAAAAATATAAACATAAAAACATCAACAACCAAAAAAAATCCAGATATCTATCAAAAATAAGACACACATCAGCATAATATGCCAGCTATTGTAAAAAAACACATGGTTTTAGGTTAACATTCGAATAGCCGAAGAATTCGCAATGGAATGTGCTCGACTCTGGGCAGGAAAGGTCCGTTTAATAGATTCTCCTATATCTACAAACGGATTGCAATCTTTAGAGCACAGGCGTCGCGTCGAGTGGGAATGATATCCTTGCTCTGTCGGTATTTCAATGGAAGATTCTACGACGAACTAGCGTAATTGATTCCTTCGGCACCGGTGCACAATCGGGGAATCGCCAAATGCGCATATACATTTGCACACGGTTGTCATTTATCACGTGCGAAAGGGTCGCTTCTACAACTCATTCTTGAGTTCAACAGCTCGGCTGTGGAACAATTTGGCATCATCTGTATTTCCTCTCTCCTACAACATTGGTCTCAGGACCCAGGTTCATGAATAGATGACATAGGCTGATGAAATTGTTTTCCTCGCGGCTTCCCGCGTGGAGTTGACATTAAAAAATGTTCATAGATAATTACGTAGATAAACACAAGATGTGTGAATGTATGTAGTGATTTTTTGCATTAAAGGAACATTTTTTTAAATTTTAATAAATGTTTCCTTCAAATGCAGACGGCACGTTTAAAGGCATTCCTCTCAAATAATGGGCGGAACGAAATATATCAAAGTACCCGCAGTTGCAATGTTTACATTCGCAAAGTAAGCACTCTTTTTTATTTGATCCTCATTTAATGTTGATTTTATCTCTGAATTCTGTCTGCGGACGTAAGGTTATTGTCTGACAGGAAATGAAAAAGGCTTTTATTATGAGTTTTATGATTACGTCATTTGCATAATTCAAAGTTCACTCGAATAGGAAGCGTCTAAGGACAATGAATTGCTAAATGCTGTGCATGCGATTTCTGGCATGAGCAAGGTTATTCAGATATAAATCAGCAAAAAAAAAATCGCTTGCTACTTCATTCGATTTCCACTTCGTTGATTATTACTTTTCGGTGTACTTATAAATTTTGCTCGTTTGGTTTACAATGAAATTGCTTTGGGTGGGAGAAGAAATTCCGTAGTCTTTTGAGAGATACAATATATACCTACGATGTGTTGATGTTATGTCTTTTAATTTCCAGTAATAAGACAACTTAAATTATAAGACTTCTTACTTGCATTTTTAATGATTGCGCTGACATTCCATCATTCCAGTTCTATTGCAGTTTGGACTGGAATGATGAAATGTCAGTGAAATCATTAAAAATACAAGTAAAAAGTCATATACTTCTATCAGTACGCAAAGAGCAATTAACATGACAGTAAACATAAGGTAAACAACTTTAATGAGTTAGATATCTTCGAAATAAGTTATAGGTTTGAGTGATTACTAGTTGTTTTATTTAGTTATCGTAAATATATATACAATGAATATTAGACTTGACAGACGTCCTTACTAGATTATGCTCTAAGTAGTTCTGTTGCTCCGGCGGACGGATTGATGGAGGACGCATAACTCACTAAAGCCGTCAGCCATCATCGTAACCGTTCGTACCTAAGACACGCACGGCAATAGATGGTACTTTTCTTATAACCAACTCAGCTGCCATCCGTTGGGATATAGCAGAACTTGGTATTACTAACTAATCTATCGACATCAATTGACCTTCATGAAAAATCAATAGATTACAACAATATTTTATTTCGTTTCATCAGAAATGCGCACCCAAGATTTCGAATCAGCATTCCTCTTGCGAATGACCAAACTACAATATCAGTAAAACTTTAAAAATCAAGACAGGGCTAAGTTACATATGTCACAGAAAGCTGGCCATCATTAGGAAAAGCGACAATTTTTTTGATAGTATTAAGAGGAAACATGCTTGAAGTCTTACAGAAAATTATGTTTAGGAGGACAAGGTGCAACCACGAGCTATAAGAAAATTTGTTTTATTTATTCCTTCAGCTATAACAAAATTTGTTATAGCTAATTCATTAAGCATTTGTTAAACAAATGCTTAATGAATTCCCTCCACTCCCGGAAGAACGATCTATTAGTCCAAATTTTTCAATATCAGAATTAATTTATAATAGATTATTGTCTTATTATAGAGAGGAGTTAATCGGTTTCTCGGCTGAGTGACCAGTGGCACGAAATGGAAGAATTTATTTTTTAAATTAAAAAAAAAAAATACTTCGAAAGTCACCGGAGACCAAAATTTCATCAACATTTTTTACTCCAAATAATGTCAGGAATCACTGGTTAAAGTATGTCAAGGACATACTTGTTGTTATTTTTTTAATCTAAAAGTAAGTTATATCTGCGTTATTATTTTTTTTATCTTTTGAATACGAAGGCATCTTTTGAAACCGTTTTTTGCCTCTCCTTGACAAAATAGATGTTTCAAATAGATTGTTCTTCAATTCAATTGTCCACCACGATCACTTCGAGTGAATTATAAAAAAAATAACTGATCGCAACGCTGAAGTCCCGCGCTGCATCGCACAGCTTGTCGCGTGTTATTTGTCACGAAGGACACTTTCAAGTGGCGGTAACCGTTTTATATTTTCGCACCGCGTCGCGTTAGTCTGTGTAAGACGCAGCGTTAGGCATAAATAATTGGGGAAAGAAAGCTGTTAGACCAGCAGGAGTGGAGTCATCTCCTATCCAGCCAGGACCCTGCTTTGGAAGAAACGCTAAAAATACTAAACTTAGTATCTCGTTTAAAAGCACCACTCAAATGAGTTAGCAGTGGGGCAGCGGAATAATATTATTTTCTTCCTAAACAGTTCATGAGATATGCTATGAAGCATTACCTTTTATTTATGTAAGTGCAATTTACCACGAGAAAAAACAACTACGTTCATATTTTCTGAAACAAAAGGTTGTTTGTTACATAATAAATTATTAAAGCACAAATTAACACCTTCCTAACACATAAAACGTCTGCTGCAAGGTCTAAGAATTTACAATGTAAAGTGGGGCCTAGTCAAGTGCAGAACTACCTCTGTGGACCTATTGAAATCTTTAGGAGATTCATTATCTCCGGGCCTTCTGAGAGATTAAATTTCACGAACCATAACATCCGCTCCGTTGTTTGTAGTCAGCTTCACTACACTCTATATGCAAATGTCTCGGAGGCGGTGATGTGAGAAAAGTTATTCTCCTAAGTCCATTTTTCACCTGACCTTCCTTTAATAAAATTAATGGCTCCTGTTCAATTTGGTCGAGGGGTATCTGAATAAATAACCTTCCGAATCGTGGAGTCATTAACAAAACAGCCAAATCATCGTTTAGCATTGAAAAAATCAAAATAATAGGTCGGCTCATCAAACGTGTTGACGCGGGATGACTTGATGAAAATTATTCTTCATTAATGAAACAATAGAGCCTATTTTCAGTACAATAAAAATATACAGAAGAAAATGCCAACACAAATTCCAAACACTGAAAATAACAAACATTTTTTATTTAAGAGGGAATAACCAGACAAAACAGGAAATATGTTATTTTAAATCAAATATTAGACGTATTGACTCTTTTCCAGAAAAAAATTAATTGGTTTCGAAAGACTGTTCTTTTATATAGTAAAGCTTTTTTTTAAATTCTGAGATAATGTGTTTTAGTACAATAAAGTTTTACGGTAGGTCGTTGGCATATTTGTTAAATTTTCGAACAAAATTTTGTATTATACAACATCATTTCAAATCATATATTCATGCAGTAAAATAAATCAATAAATTATCTGGTAAAGCTACGTTTTAGATTTTAGAATTTTAATTTTAGTTTAAATGAAACCGACGATAATACTTCAGTTTGTCTATTTGTTTACGGTCTTACCAACTAGTAAATTTAAGTTTTTTTTACATTTTTATTTTGCTTAGATATTATTGAAAAATTATAAATAATAGTGATCAAAAAATAATTACAAAAAGTTTATAATTTTTATAGTTTTATCATCACGCCGTTCAGCATTTTTTAATGTAGGTATAAATTAAAGCAAATTTTGAATGAAAAATCGATATTGAGTTATAATTTTAAAAAGTTGGTACGGAGAATAATTATTATTTCTCATTGGAACCGCCCTGTACGATCGTAAGAATATCTTTCGACGAAATGTGGATTTTTGGCCGCTGGCTGGTTAAACGCCCTTAATTGAACATGTTGCAACATGTATACCATTAAATGAACATGTTGAAACTTGTATACCATTATTATTATGTTGAAATTTCAATTATGCTCTTTTATCTGGTCCTTATAAATTATAACACATTCCCTCTTAAACGTATGAATAGTCAAAAATATATAACTAAATATCTTAATTAGACTGGGTGTTTTGAAAACATCAAAATTTTTCTGTAATTTATATCTGTTCATACGTCCGTTGGAATATTATTGAATAATTTTATATACTTATATACACATAATGTATATTTGGTGATCCGACAGTTGATTCCCCAACAATTGGCCCCTCGAAATTTAAAAAATACCTTTAATAATAAGTTTTCTTTTCATTAACCCCACATAGGAGGCCCAGAGGAAAATAATTTCCCTCGGGGCCTATGTCATCAGAGATGCTGTATGGAGGGTGTTTTCGAGGTGAGGAAGGAATGAACATTGGTCTTGAAGAGACCCATGTTGTAGGAAAGAGGAAACACAGAGGCTGGCAAATCGTTCCACAGCCGAGTTGTTGAACACAAGAACGAATCGAAGAAGCGACCCGTTCTCATGTGACAAATGTCAAGCATGTACATATGTTGGGCACGCGTTTCGCATGTTTCCCGACTATGCACCGGTACCGAAGGGATCAATGACGCTAGTTTCTCGGAGCATCTTCCATTGAAATGCCTGTAAAACAAGAATAGCAAGCCCACGCGACGTCTGTGCTCTAAACATTGCAGTTCGTTTGTTAAGTTAGGAGAATCTACCAAACGGACCACCCGTTTCTGCACAGAGTCGAAGGTTTTTTTTTCAGATACTTTGGGGCTCCAGAACAGAAGTGGCTGCCAAATTCAACCGTGGGAGCACTTGTGATTTGTACAAGGTTAGCAGTTGTGTACTATTAAAGTACACGCCCAGTTGGTATGGATATCAAAAGAATTTATTAACTTATATGCTGGCGTATAGACAAATAGTTGTTTTCTTGATAAATTTGAATGGAAATATGTTTTATACCTTTGTTATACGATGGTACATTCAGGGGATCAACTGTTAAGGAACCGATAATTTTCTTGTGTTGGGAAGTCATGTGGTCTTAATTATAATTGTTGCAAGTATTTTATTTTTATTTATAACTTCTCACCATACATGTGTCCTTATTTTTTTATATACAAAAAAAATTAACCTCACTAGGACTAACAGCCTGTATTGAGGTTAACATTTATAAATTTGAGTGATGATTTTACACACAAAATACTAACATACATAACACTACATTCAAAACACTAAAATATTATAAAGTAAGAAATAAAAATATCATATTAGTGACCAGATGGGTAATTTAAGTATGATTTGTAACAATATAGACCATAAATAAATCTTTAATTACTATACCCACCAAGAAACAAAGCTAGTTCAAAACAACTAGGGTGACACTCCGATTTTGGCAAATGGAACTCAAATAAAATCGAACTATTATAAAAAAAGGACAAGGATGAAAAAATAGTATGCCAATCCTCTGTCAACACAAATATCTTAACATTCTTTTTAAATTTAACTAATCAATTGGAAGATTTAATGTAATCTGGCAGAATATTAAACATAAGTGGAGCATGATATAAATAGTTTCTTTGGCCAAAAAATGTTTCAGTTTTTTAGTATGTATTGCCGTAAAGTTCATTGATGAGCCAATTCTAGTGGTATGGATTTGTTGGGTTCTTTCTGCAGATTTAGTATTGATAAAAAATCTACAAATTATTTTAGTGATGTACAGCTGTTTTATACACAAAACATTAGATTCCTTGTAAAGTAGTTTAGATGGATAACGAAATTTTTTTTTCGAAATGACTTTAAGAATTACTTTGTGAACAATATTTAGTGGTTCTACATTTCACTTTAGACAGGATCCTCAGCATACTATATTGTAAGAAAGTCGAGATTGGACTAAGGCATAAGAGACAGATTTTAATTTTTCTTTATCCACTATTTGATGAAGTTCTTTAAAAATATGGGTAAGTCTCCTGATATTTTTTGTTAACATATCTATATATACTTATAATATATACTTGGTATATATACTTGGTAATATTAGATACCTGGCAAAACTAAAAATATTTATTGTTGTATGTAAATACCTATTTTTAATTGTAAATCTCTAATTTTAAGTCACGGTTGCAAATATTTGTATGTCACCAGTTTTAAGTCAGTAGTAATAAGTCTTAGTTGTAAGTCACTAGCTACATATAAGTCTTAAATGTAGGTTCCTAGTTATAAGTTTGAATCCTAGTTGTAAGCCTATCGTATTCATTTTATTTTATTGTATGCTTATTATATGTACAGCGCCCTTGAGATGATTTTTCATGAAAACGGCGCTTTATAAATCAGCCAAATATTATTATTATTATTATTATTATATCAATATGGTTTGTATTGTATCAAGTGGGAGTATTTTGGATTAATAAGAACCCCCTATCCAATTCCGTGTGGTAAAACTGAATGATTGAAATAACTTTATATTATTTTAAAAATTACGAGGAATAATTAAAGAACGAATCCAATAAAAAGCCTAATTCGGTCGAAATCCAATGGCCAATTTCAAACAAATTGGTGCTAGAGTAAACGGAGTTCAATTTCTGAACCCAAGGCTCGCATTTTTCTTCTTCTTATTGTGCCTTGTCCGTTCAACGGAAGTTGGCTATCATGTTGGCTATACGGACTTTGTTTACTGCGGCCCGGAACAGCTCTACAGACTGGCCAAACCAATGTCTCAGGTTTTTCAGCCATGAGGTTCTAGTTGTACCAGGGCCCCCCGTCTTCCGGCAATCTTTCCCTGCATTATGATGTTAGCGTCAGCGGTCGGCATACGGCGCCAGTGTCGGTATACCGCAGGCCTACGGCCTCTAGCCAAACCAACCCTGGAAAGGACATGCAGTAATTAATGGGCCAACACGCTAGCTCACAGTCGGCGCGAGCAAGATCCTCCTAAATCCAGGGCGAGTGTCTGTGGTTCGCTGGGTATTTCTCCTCCTCCTCTCCTCAAAATCTCCGGGGTCTCCCTCCTCAATCAGAACACAGTATGCATTTAAAGGGTTTATTCAATAGTAGGAGACAGGGTTAATACAATTGCCATTCGGGCACACTTCACATGACATGGATAGCACTAAAATACCCTAACCTAACAGGGACTGTTTCTCTCAATCTCTCCACACGCGTTATTGGCTTTAAGAGCGGGACATGGCACACAAAGGAGGGTAAATGTTCAGTCTACTCACTGTAGCAGGAAATGCAGTAGCCCGAAGCTTCTGGTTGCACAATTCACAATATGAAGTACATCGCGAGTTTTAGGTTCTCGATCGCGCATTGGAGCGCTCTCTTTGGACACTGCTGTCTTGCCGGCTGGCGGCCGATGAGTGGGGAATGCTTGCCGGGCTCCGAGAGCGAGCCGACGCGCGAGTCGATTCTCGTAGTGCCGGAATCTGCCGAAGCTATTCTTAGGTAAAACGGGGCGGCCGTGGGTCTAGGGGTAACGTTGCTACTTTGCAACGTAACAATGAGAAGCAAGATCTCATACTTCTCTGGATGTCTCATCACATGTCCAAGGTATTGAAGTTTTCGGATTTTTATAGTCTTAATAACTTCTGTTTCTTTATTCATCCGAACCATAACATATTCATTCGTAACCCTGTCCATCCAGCTTATTTTAAGTATTCTTCTGAAGATTCACATCTCGAATGCTCGCAATTGGTCCGAAAATTTGACTGTTTCTCATTCTCTTTAAACCAAATCAAATGGGGAAAAGTGGTAAATGTATTCAAGATTTAAATTCATATAATTTGCAAGGGTTTTCATGGATTTCTCGCACCAACTGCCCGCGTGGCGCTCTATTAGTGCGTTCCGCTGGGTTTTGTTCCGGACAACTGAGTTGGGAACGATTTTAAATCCCGAATTAATTGATCCAGTTGAAGCCAGTGTGATCTGATCCACTGTTGTCTATTTTTTCCGACACGGGTCAATAAAATACTGAATTTACCATTCAATACAAATATTAATATTGTGTAAGTATGTACTAATTTGAGGAAAATACTTGTTGTTATGTTATGTGCGTATTGAGATTGAAGCGAATTGACGGGAATTTTACCACACATTTTTAAATCTAAGTATTTCTCATTTAAGTTTTACACGGTATTGATTTGGTTTTAGTGTTGCTATGCCTCGTTATGCAGATGGGCCATAATATCCTCATCATGGTCTCATAATTTTTTTCCGAAACGTTAAAACTAAATTTAAATAAATTAAAAAAACTGAAGAAAAAAAAATCTGCCATTCAGGAATACTTGAGGTCTATCTCAATGGTGTGTGGAAAATGCTAAGTCAGCGGCAGACTGCCACATCAGCATCTCTAAGAGGACAAAATGACAACTCGTATTTTGATATTATTTTTTTTAAGTTTTCAAGTTTAATTTGTACGACCCCATTTTCGTCGAAAATTCCATTATTATTTTTCAAAATACGTATTATTATTACGCTTTGTAGATGTCTTCCGACGGCATTGGACAACTTATTTGTTTGTGGAAAAGTTCGCTTACTATCCGCTTTGGCTAGTGGTAAGCGAATATAAACGAATACAAGAGCATATTTCGAGGGGGGAGTGCGACTTTACAATGGCCGCAAAGCATAAATGACTGAACGTTACGTTTGTTTAAAAATTGTTTGTAAGTTACGGTTCCGGTTCAAGATGGTGGCCGTGTTGGATACTGTATTTTTATCCCGCCCAAATTCGCATCAGTGTGGATTCTTCTACGAGCTATCAAATCGGAATATTCAATATTATGGTGGACTACCTGCCTGAAGAAAGTTTCATAAAAGAATTGTCACGGAGATAGGGATGATTTTTTAATAAATCGTATAAATCCTTATTTGTTATTTTGAAAATGTAACCTTAAATATAATGCGGTTTATAATTAAGTAAATAAGTATTATAATAAACACAATAAAATAACGTTGTTTCAATTCCACTTTATTATTTCTTAATCCAACCGGTTTCGGTTCATACTGAACCTTCCTCAGGGGTGAATAAAAAAATATATATTTATAAATAAATATTTGCAATATATTTTTATTTTGACATTTGAATTTTTTCTCAAGTCAACTAAAATAGGTGGGGGGGGGGGGGTGACACCACTCCCCGGGGGGTGACATCCGCCCGGGTGCCACCCATGCTAGCTACGCCACTGCAGACAACCTGTAAAGACAAAAAATTTTTCTTCAAAAATAGTATTTTTCAACATTAGTCTTGAAGGTTTCAAGAGTAATTTTAGACAATTTTTTCTCGTTTAAAGTTATGTATATCTTATGTGTATTGCAATAGGATTTTATTAATCTCTAATGCACAAAAAAACTAAAAATAAAAAATATGATGCAAAATAATAGGTAATAATAATAGGTTAGGTTTTAGTAGATATTTTGTTGGAGGATTTTTTGTCCATAGGTTATTTTGTCGAGGGATATTTTGTTAGAGATATTTCGCGCGGAATGAAATGCTCGGTACCACACGGGGCCACGTCTTAGAACATAACTAATATTCGGCTATTTATTTATTTATTGCTTTTTCACAATTTATGTACATATATTTTTAGCATGTAATTTTTAACCCCACTAGGGTTCGCCTGTATCGGCGTTAATAATTTCACAATTTAATAAAAATAACACACGCAAATATCGGTCATGCAAAACAGTTAAGTAAAAGCAAAATAATAAAATTTAAAAATAAAATGACAAACAGAGAAAATAATAAGTGATAAAAATAAATGAATTAATAACAAAGTGTTAAGAGATCAGACAAAATGTTCTCATTCATTATATCATTAGTTCATACCATTTTCAACAATAGATAAAATTTAAAAAAATATATGTCCTTAGGTTTTTTTTTTAAATATGTGTAAAAAATAAAAAATGAAACAAAACAATGATTTATAAGCGATTACATTAGAGCGAATCTTTCTTATGCAATATTAAAGTGACTAGCAAATAATTATGAAATAAATATGAAAGAAACCGTTTTGATCACAACATTATTGTTTTCATTCCATTTAAGTGACCGTTTTCATTAAAATATGATTGTATTTTATAGTGTAAGTGACACCTTAGAAATGCCATCCGTGTGATCTTTTAGTTTTGACAAAGTTATGGGATACGATAACCCATATATATTTATTTATTTATTGTTTCTTTACCTTTTTAATTTAGGTGTTATTGTTTAAATCTATAATATGTATTGGCTATACTTTTAAAGATCTTATTCGTTCAGTGTCTTACGTTAAATGAAATATTTTAGGGTATGGGCCTTAACTACAAGTAGTAGGTAACTAACAATACTTAAAGTCAGATGCACACAAAATATTCCGCTGCAAAATAACAATATTCTTTTTATTGTGTTTCACGTCCAGTTTCCAGGTTGCATAACTCAAGTTTATTAAGACATTCAAGACTGCCAACAAATAATAAAATATCTTTATAACTCCGTTAGTTCTACCGCATTGAAATATCAGGCGACTGCCTCCTTCCGCCGAGAACCGAGACTAGTAAATTTTCATACACATTAGTTTCAACGAGCGCATACTTTTAATATCCTAAGCAGAGCTTACGCCGGAGTTACGAGCCCGAAATGTTATTTTATTTTATTAACGTTTACAGCCTGAAATATAAATATACCCCGACCCGGCCTCGTAAACCTGCATCACCGAACACTACGAGTAGCGCGGAGAGCACTAGGTAAATTTATAGAGGGTTTTATTGTGTTGATTTCCTGGAACAAATTAATTTAACAGTCTGTGAAACACTGGATTATAGTAAAATGTGTGTTTGTTAATTATGCGAGTAAAGGTCTTGCATGCAAGATTTAATAATAATTAACAAATAACGCGTTTCTCGATTTGAATACTGTAGTATGTAGGCTTAGGCATTCAGTTTCAACGTACTTCAACAGATGTAGATAGTTGTTTGTAGTGTTTAGGTGTTTCAACAGATGTCAGTTAAATAGAACCTTAGAAAGTACCATCTATCGTCGTTCGTGTCTAATGCACAAACGGTTACGGAAATAGCCGATGGCTTATGATAGACCACTGGGCTTCCATAGTGGTGGGCGCATAGCTGCAGAATAACTGAGAACCTCTTGTAGAACGGACGAATTGTAGTATGATCCAGTTAAATATTCGGGAAATATATTACGATAACGTAAATAAAGCAACTTCTAATCTTTATTGGGGTTTTCCCGAACATATCTCAAGTAATCTCAATCACTGGGACTACGGAACATTACCAATACTTAACTTACTAGTTTAGGCAAAGGACAAATGGTTTCAATCTCAAGTAAAAAAACTCCGACGGTAAGCACAAGCTTTGTACAAAGACATCACAAATACTAAGCAATAAAAGCATTGAACAATCTTTCACTCGATACAAAAGATGAGTGAAACAAAAAAACATTTTATTATTCGTCATGCGTCAAAGAACAGCGGCAATAGTACAAAAACAACAAAGGCACAAAAACAATTACAACGCAAAACGTTCCGAAGACAACCGTTCCTCATAATATTTGACTTTTGTTTTTCATTAATGTCTCCATTTTAATTTTTTTTTATTTAATTTAATTCAATTTATCATCTTTTATTGAATTTGATTCCATTTTCAAATGCAGGCAGCAGCACGGGCAAAGTACCCTGCGAGGCCCATAGTATCATATTATAATGTTTGAAATTATAAGATAATATATTAATGCATCAATAAAAAATAAATTTAAAAAATGGCTCGCAGTTGTCTAGAAGCGCCTGTAGTTTATCTGTCTGTGTATAGAGTGTCTGTGAAAGGTGGACAGGTAAGTGGGTAGGTGGGCGGGTGGACGGCGACGGCGGACATGGGGTTTAATTTTTATTTAAATCTACAGTTTTATTCCGAGATTGATAAAATTTTCCTCTCTTGACCTTCAAAACCAGAGGAAGATCACTGTCTACACGAGATTTTGAAAAACTACCCCCCCCACACCCCACCCATCCTCCTTGAATTTGATGCTTCTTTATGAAATTTAGCACACTTGCGTTAAAAATTAGAGGAAAATTTTTGTCCAATTTTCTGATATATAAAAACTCTGCTTAAAGCCCGGACAAATCCAGGGACTTCAGCTATTTGATAAAGCTGGCACGGCAATAGTCGAGTTTAGTGACCAGATCTGAATAATTATGTATTTTTAGTCCTTCGTCTTCCCCATCGCCTTTCCTCCCCACTCCCAGAAGACATGTTCAAATTTGGATGCCATAGTCATACTGGCTCCGAACAGTTGAGAGAAGTTTGAACTCTTGTGCAATAATCACGTAAAAAATCTCTTCTGTAACCTTTTATTTCATTACTGTGGAACGATTTGCAAGCTTTGTATTTCATCCCTTCTGCACCAGGTTCACTCCATTCTTACATTAAACAGACCTTTTATTGAAAAACATCTCAAATAATACCCACAATGTAATGTCATTCCGCATACTTTTTTTTTAAATTTGGCAATTCACCCTAAAAGAGTGCTTTGTGACCCACATACTTCATTCCCACTGAACCTCACATGATAATTTATAAACACACAAAAATGATAATATATAAACCTACAAAAACCAAAGAAACTGCATATAAAGGAGGAACAATAATTTTTTTGTAATGGCCTTTTTATTTATCGCATTTATCTTAAAACGTTTAAATATTTAAATCGTTTAAATATTCTTTCAAATGTAATTGAGAAGCGTTTTTAAATCACTTCCAATCCTGCCATGCGTGAAACAGACATAACAATTACGTCTAAATGGGATGTACAATGAACACACAAAGTGACAGTTAAATAACATAATTATTATTTCCTCTCACGTAATCAATCATTTTTGCAAACATCCCACATACAAACGTCAAATATCACATCCCATACCGTGTTTCCAAACATCAAACGCCTATTTGTCATACCAGGGGAACATGATGATATTTTCCTGTAAGTTGAACATGTTCAATATGCCGGACTTGTAAAACATGTTGCACACACCGCAATGTGTTCGCCCCTTCCGACAGGAGAACCAAATAGCCTATTCTGAGCGAGGAAGTACTTGCATATGGGTACTTATCTTCATAGCCAGCCATCCGACGGACCTAATTATCGCGGAGAAATAAATAAAACAATGAACCGAGAGAATAAATCTACCAGAGCCATATAAACGCGAGGAGGTGGTGTGGGTATGCATTAGTTCGGCACACTCTGTTAGGAACACCGCGCATCCGGTCACCTATTATTACTAGCCCACCGGGCATTCGTGTGCTCCTGGTATTTTTTTTGTAAAGATTTTCTCATTTCTATTGTGTTCTAAATAAATAAAGAGTAAATGTGAAATGTGCAGTTACTGTGTGAATCGAGACGACACATTATATTTTAAGTGTGGAAAATGGTGAAAATATGACTCTGTAAATTGTGGCCAAAATGGGATTAGCAAAAAAGGTAAGTTGAAAAACGATCATTCTGCACATAAAGTGAAAGCCATCCTACAAAATAAAGTATTAAGTAAATAAATTGAATAAGCAAATAAATCATAAGAATATCCGAATGGAATGTGTAATAAAGACGTTATGAAAAGGACGCGTTAATTTTGGGGGTAAGTAGAGCTTATTGACAGGGATGGGAGTTTGTGAGAGTGCGTGACGCGTAAGGGGATATAAGAAAATGATAGGTACGTTCTATGGAGACATCATGATTAAAATAATCGAATATTTGAGTCGGGTCATGTCAAAGGTTGGAATAAAAGGGAAATGGTTCGATCTATGAATGGGAATTGAATTATAAATAATATATGTTCTACGACATAGTTATGACGTGTTCCTTTCATTCTATCTCCTGCAGAGAAATTGCATTATTTTTAGGCAGATATTTATTCAAACAAATCTATCAAAATAAAACGATCAGCACGTTTCAAATGATCTATTTTGAAAACAATTCACAAGCAAAAAATATCGATGTTACTCGCAGTTTCCAAAGATTGACTTAATCGGCGCTCCAGTAGTATCTCATCTTTGGCGGCTCCCCTTCCGACTATGATAAATTGAGAGTTCATTAATCAGTCACTGGGTTGTATATAATGGAAAGGCACATCCAAACAACTTAACATTATTTGTGAAACTTGCAGCAAACTTTTTTTATAAAAAATACGCCTCATGTTCAGAGATTAATCAATCAATATACGTACTTTATGGAATTATTTCTTTAAAAAAACACTTAATCAGGAACATGAAAATGTTAATTTATCCAAAAATCTTATAAATTAATTTATTGAGATTTTATTTTCTTTAGCTTCTTGGAAGGTTTTAGGAAGTATTATAAATTTTTCCTAGTTAAATTATGCATTCCTTAATAATTATACCGGGAATTTTTTATTTTGCTAAATTGAAGTTATGAAAACAACATTTTTAAAAATCTATTGTAAACGTTGCTTTATACGGAATAACTTAAATAATTTATGCACGTTTACAATCTTAGTATTTTATCTAATAGAATTTTGCATTATCGTTTGCGTGACTACTGTGAATAAATAATATATATTATTCATTCTATTATTATATTCTTTTACATTGCACAAAATAAATAATTGAATAGTAATTTTTCGAGTAGGGTATTGTAATATTTCTTTGTAGGTTTTAATAAACGTAATGTCATACATAAAAAAGTTAATTTCTTAGGAAGCGCTTCATGTCTTGCAATATCTGTGTAATATAAATATTAACCCGTTTAATCACAGGAGACGATATTTGTCCCAGCTCACATAGGTATCATGGAAATCGTTGTGTCTCCCTTACAATCATGATAAGAAGTACAATCTAAACGCTATTGGAGAGGTAAAACAACACACTTTATATTCAAATCATAAAAATTAGGCATAAAATGTTTAAAATGTAAACCTTTATGAAACCAAAGTTTCCGATCGCAATTTGAAAAAAATAATGAAATTTGTGAATTTTTTAAGAATTATTTTTTAATATCAAACGACAAAAAAGTGAGGCCACGATAACGTTCATAATTCATTTGACAATTGAAATATATGTGTGTGTGTGTTTTTTGTTTTTGGTAATTTTAGTAATATACATAAGCTTAGACATTTTTAAAACTTTTTAAAGTTTGCATTCAAAATTTTTATATTTGAAAAATTACATAGTGGTTTTTCCTAACAATAAAATTTTAAAGCATATTTCGTCATCTTTCGAAAACAGTTTTTAGTTTGCAGATGCGATTGATAAATATTCTATTTATTTGAATTTTATTGCAAAGTGCAAATATTTTTACCTACTGACAAATAAGCCCGATTTTTGACTAACACCAACTAATTTACCATCTTATCGTTTGCTGCAGGGTAGGCAGAGATGATAGACCGCCACACAACTCTGTTTAATTATTAACTATTTACCCGTAAACTCGATTCACGATCAAATGCAAAGTCCTTTACACTACGGAGCCCGTCATCAATAAAATTTGACTTTAATTATTTATTTGAAATAACATCAAACGAAAAATACCTTAATTATTTATGTCCAATTCGGAAAACCTGCAATCAAAAACGTTTCATTAATAACATAATTATACGAGCACGTTCATAAAATCCAGTGTCAGTGTTTTCCGGTGGACATCATCAAATAACCGTCAATTTATCAATTCTAGTTGCAAAACATGCGCGATGCCACAAAATACATTTCCGTTCATCAAACAACTTTATTAAATTATAAAGTTTTCTGTGCTTTTTCGTGATAAAATTTTAATACCATTAATCAGAATTTTAACAACATATTCCAATCAAAACCAAAACGTATAATTTTTTTATATTAACTTTATTTGTCGCTTTTCCTGCATTTTTTTTTTTATTTAAAAAGGCTCGGATTTTCCAAATAATGTTTAAACACATATGTAATTAAAATTATCAACACATTTCAAATCCAATGCCTACGTCAGGATAAAAATATTTGTCAGGATAAAATTAAAATACAAAAAAAAAACAAAATACTATATGTGTAAAAGTAAAAATATAACATAAAAAAACGAATATGTCATTTCGCTGTCAGAAGTTAATATCAGCAATTATCAAATGAAAGTATTTTTTTGTTTTTTTGTTTGTTTTTTGTTTTGTTTTAACATAATCATGAGTAATTAAACATACAACATTGATTAAAAAACTGTAAAAACACATGTATGTATACAATATATAACCTTTACGAGAGTGCAATTACTCGTGTGTAAAGGCAAGAACATAATGAAGTTAATATGAATCTAAGACACAGAAAAAAAACTAATTGAATGTTCATTTTAGGTATAGGTTAACAATCTTCCTCATTTTATGATTAAAGATTTATAAAAAAAGTCAATAGATGTTCTGTGTCGGATGGGTTTATCCAAGCCACGATTTACCCAGATCTAGATTTTATATATTATCGGGTATAACTTTGAAATCATGCCAAAATAGTGGTCATCTTTTAAATAAAAAATATATATTTCCATCGCATGGCACAGATGGCTCTATTGTTAGTTATGTCTTATAGTTCATGGGGTTCTCCAACAGATGTCATTAGTAGGTGTAGAGGTTTCCCCCCCCCCCCCCACAGCGACAACTAAAATACGGGAAGCAGTGAGGATTCTGGCAACAGACACATTTTGAGAAGATAATAGAGCAGACGTTGGCCTCCTGGCTGTCCTATACCTATAATCCTCACCTTTCGTAAGAGTTGTCTAAATAATATTCACGTGCTTTGCAGTGAAAGAAGGTGTATTTGTTTCAAGAACCATAAGTAATTTAATTCTTTACAATTCCACACAGGAGACCCTAAGGAATTCCTCTGGGCCTGTTAAAGATGCTTTGTGGAGGTTATTTTTTAAATAAGGAGGGAAAGGAAGTTCTGGGAAAGAAAGGAGAAAGAGGGGTGGATATGATTGTAGGATTATTCCTCAGGGCCTATGTCGTAGACCGTGTACATATGTTGGGCACGCGTTTGGCGTGTTTCCGACTACTAGCTAAATGTGTTCAGGAATTACCGAAGTATGAACCAATCCCTCCCACTGCAGTGCCAAGCGATTGGTCGAAAGAGTTTGGCTGAAGATATAAAAAGCCTCCCTTAACCTGTCTCCTGATCCGGCTCGCCACGCATTAGGTGAGCAGACACTCCCGCCAGCAAGAAATGAATAATATTCACTCCATGAACCGGACACCTCTGCTAAGTCACCAAACCTAACGAACCACTTAGGGTGACCTATGGCAGAGGTGTTGTTTACTTAATAAATGATTCCGTCCCAAATAATCATCAAATAACTACAAAAAACAATATTTCATAAATTTATACAAATGTAGATGATGCACTGATTAAAATTGAAGAAGATAAACATGAGAAAGCAATCAGCAAGATAAATTTAAAATTAGTATTGTTCGATATGATTTCACGGTAAAAAGTATGGGAGGTAGCGCAACACGGCATAACACCCCAAAAATAAATTTCAAAAATTAGTATTGTTCGCTTACAAACTTACCAATTTCACCAACTCCATATTTTTTAAAACCAAATATTATTTCATAATTTACTACTAGGAGCATTATTATATCACGACAGAATAGATTGTCCTCAAAAGCAACAAATCGCTCCATAAGCTAGAGCTTCCTGCTTTCCCGAACAAACTTATCTGTCGCCGCGGCAACTGAAACCTAAGATTGACGAAGCTTTGCCATATTTACGTTAGACTAGCTGTAGTCCCGGCGTTGCCCAGGTTTTATACAGTTTTCAGGAATCAGATGTAAAGAGTTGTTTTTCTCTTTTGAAAGCCAAGTGTTCAAAATTGCACCAAAAAGTAGTTAAATTTTGCTTTAAGGGGTGGAGGAAGGAGGATTGGGCTGGTTCTGATAAATATCATATAGAAAACATTAATCTTAACATTATTTAACATTTAATCTTTATTATTAATTTCAGTATTTCAAAATTTGAACTTTCATTTTTATTTCTACTTTTCTTTAAAATATGATCTTTTTCTCTTTATTTTTCACTTACTTTTAAATATTTCATAATTTTTATTTAGTATATTTAATCATCTGTTTTAATAAAATAGTATTTGTAGTAATTTAAATAAATATTAAATATACGACTACCATAACACGAGCATGAGCCCAGTGTGGTAGCCAATAAAAAACAAATATCTGTAACTATTAAAAAATTTATGAAATAAAAAAATAAAATAAAATACAATAACCTTTCTCTTATTTTGAAGGTCAAGTGGGAAAAATTTAATTAGACGAATTAAAATCAAAGATTTTTATTAAAAAAAAGCCACAGCACTCTTCTCTATACTGGGTGTTAATGGACACACATGACTTACTGTCATTTGTAGAAAAAATTTGTCTTCAGTGACTTTTTTGAGGTTTCCTTTTTTTTCAACTTAAAACTTTAAAAATCAGTAGGTTTTGGAGAGAGGGTCAGTTCAGGGTAGGGGTTGGGTGGTAACTCGGCTAAGTGAAGGAAAAAAGTTCGGTTTTGAAGAGAAAACATTTGAATATTTTAAAAAATATATCAAAATGGTCATCGAAAACCAAAATTTCTTTCACATTTTTTCTCCAAATTATGCCAGGAATCATAATAATAAATCATATCTTTAAATCATTAATCATATCTTTTTGGAGTATTGCAAGATTCTTCTCGAAGTAAATGTAATTTGGGTAGTATTTTGGATAAATATATTTATTTTTTAAATTAATGTGCGACATCTATTGACTCTTTTGCAAGTCTAGGGTGATTTTTTTTTCTTTACTTATATTTTATTCTACTTTTTTCATTTAATAGTCACTGTAACTCAATACAAGAGGCCATTCATATTTACTGTTTGAATATTAATAAAATATATATTTTATACTTTTGAATGTAGCTATAACTTTGTAGTTATCCATTATAGATAAATGAAACAATTTTACTTTGTTTGAACCACTTTTATATTTCATTAAATAAATAAATAAAATAATGAATCTATTATCAACAACCAAAAATTATTGTCTTATAGCCCAATCATGAATATGTTCCCCTACCCACCCACTCTTCATTAAAACCTAGCAACGGCTCCACCCCTACCATAATAATACATTTACCCTGAAAAAGGAATGGTCGTTTTGAAGCCGGTCGGATTTACTCAAATATAAAAGTGGTTCAAACAAAGTTAAATTGTTTAATTTATATATATTTTATAATCAATATCATGAAGAAAGGTAAAACATCAAAATTGTATTAAAAATTGTGTGTTTTTTTATTTTTTTTGTATATCCTTCTCGATTGACTAGTTTTTTTAAAGATACGGCAATGGTGAATCCTTCTTAAGTGAAAAAAAATTATCTTCTTTCAGTCCAAATAAAATATAACACATGTTCAGAAGAACAAAATTGTAACTAGCCATTTAGATCTATCCAATAAACTTGTAAATATAGCTAAAAGTATACCAAGCAATGTTCCGATACCCAATGATGGTCTTTCACCAGTGCCTTAATTAGGGCATCTTACATAGTAAAGAACAACGTTACAATAACACAGAGTATACCTCTAAACCCTGAGCCAAGTAGCTTACATTTCTACCGCTAAAGTTGTCGAGTACCTGTCTAAGATTTGCAGTAAAACTTTATCCCTAAATAATATGAAATGTTCCGCTGACAGCCCTGAGCTACGCTAAGCTAAAGAATTTATTGATTCTGAATTGAAAACCCGCTGTAAATCGACTCCCCTGAATGAAAATGCATTCTATCCGAAATTCAAATAATAAACAGAAGAGTCCCACCAACCCTCCCCACGTACTGCGCCCAGACAGCCTTCGCAGCTCGTTGCCTAGCGTTAATATTCAAGAGATGTTTAAATCGCCGTCGATATTTTTCGACGAAATTCCATCCCAGGAAATATCAGAGATAAAATCACACTGTCTGTGTTCCTACGTAGCTGCTACGGATTTCTTTTATGTTTGGAGAATATGATTCACGATTCTACACCACGGGTTGAATGGATTTATTCACGGTAAAGATGTATTTGCAAAGAACACCAAGAAAATAATATATCCACATTTTATTAATCAAAATGCACATATTTTGGTTGTCTGTCTGTGATTGTCACTGTGGTTCAATGAACTCGGATTTGTTTTGAATTTACATAAGTGTCATTTCCAAAATTCGAACTAATAAATAATAATTTGATAATTTGTAGAGCACAGTTTTTGTGAAAAATCACCTCAAGGGCGCTGTACAATTTATTAAAGATTCGAAGGCTCTATCTTATTTTGCTATTAAGGTTAAACGTCACGTACGTTATGATCTACGCATTTACAGATGGCGACAATTAAATTATTTTAGGTTTTTAATACTTTTTGCACGTTACGCTTTAAAATATTAAGGTAAATAAATTATTTGTGCCCGTACATATGTAATATGAATATAAATAAATAGTTTTGTCGATAAACAAACCCAAATCTTTCAAGAGAGGCTGAATAATTCAATTTTGTATGGCTGAATCAATCCAATATTGTATTTTTTAGCCTTTCTTGAAATATTTGGGATTGTTTATGAACAAGACTATTTATTTATATTCATATTAAATATGTACGGGCGCAAACAATTAATTCACCTCAATATTTTAAAGCAAAACGTGCAAAAAGTATTAAAAAACCTAAAATAATTTAATTGGCGCCATCTGTGAATTTTTTTACATGAATCCCATACAAGAGTCCCAACTGCTCCCGTCTGGAGCCAGTGAGACTATGGCATCCCCAATTGGGGTATGTTATAAGGCTGAAGGTAGTGGGGAGGGAAGGATATAGGGAAGAGGAAGGTGGGGAAGTACCTGGTTATTCAGATCTGGTCACCAAACACGTCGAAAGCCACTTCAGGCAACGTTTCAATTCTGAATGGTGGTCTTACACCAGGGCGATACTGAGAGTATCTTACACTCTGGAACGTGCCGCAAATATACTATATATTGTAAAATACACAAATTAATCAAATAAAATTAATTTTCCACGCCGGGATTCGATCCCGCGACCTTCGGAATGCGAGTCAAGCGCCTTACCGCTGCACTACGACGGCCGTCAATGAATGTGTAGATTATAACGTACGTGACGTTTAACCTTTACAAATAAATACAGAAAACATACTTACCTGGCAACACACTTCCGATATACAAACTTGATTAGAAAGTTTATGCTTGGAGAAGATACGGCTTTGCACGCGAAGGACATTATATTTAAAACACTGGACATTGAATTATTTTACATTTGCTACCCCCATCACTATTAGTATAACATTTTTGAAAAAAATTGTGGCAAAAGTATAGTTGATATTTATTTTGAAAGGCTGGAGAATTTAGGAATCTTTAGGCCTGGAGAACTTTTGTGAAATGACCTTTACAAACGCTTACAAATCTTTAGTTATTTACATGTCGCGGGCAGTGAAGGTGAAGGTGAAAGGTTTTTCAGTTAATGGGTACGACTGTCTGAAAAGGTTAATTTTAAGTTTAGCTCTAACGTGTGAAAATTGTGCAAAGAATTCAGAGAAGTCATAATAATATAAGATAACCCATTAGATTTTAAAAGAAAATTATTTTTATCATCATTTTTTAAATTATGGCTGATTTGTCAAGAAATCAGGCTATCCTGTGATTTTTCACGGGTCTGCGTTAGTTCCATAAAAAAATCGGTTAAAATTTGTCGATCGACAACTGACTATCATGCCATTTCTCCGAATATGGAATAATTGCTTGGGGAGGAGCAACAAACTCAGCTATCGAACACCTGGGAATTGCGCAAAAAACGATCTTTAAGGTAATACTTAAAAAACATAGACTTACTGATACAGACCAAATATTCAACCGTTGTGACGTACTAGACTTACGACAATTATACGTTAAATCGCTACTAAATTACATTTTTGACCAAAAAAACAATCTTCAACAAACACAAAATATTACAAACAGACCAGTTAGACAAGCATACAAAGAAAACATAAAACCTCCGACGGTAAATACAAGCTTTGGACAAAGACATTACCAATATCACGCTATAAAAGCATTCAACAGTCTAATACTTGAAAATAAAATTGAGGAAAACAAAAATAAATTCCGACACAAAATTACAAAATGGAATAAACACTAAAATAGACAATACTACCAAAATATCATAGCATAAAATAATAAAACATACAAGTAACACACAAAACCAATATAAAACACAATCACCGATAAACACACAACAATTATTAAAAATATCGTGTTTAACCTTATACAATATTATTTATTTTTAATTTTACGTTAATTTTAAATTTCTAATTTTTAAGTTTAATTTATCTTAATCGTATGTTTTTTATTTACTTTTATTTCATTTTTCACCAATATTATAAGTATTGTGTATAATTTTGTATTTGAAATGGAGGCCTCAGCACGGGTAAACCACCCAGTGATGCCAACATCATTGAATTGTGTATAAAATGTAAATATATATATATATATATATATATTTTTTTTTTTTTTTTATTTGTTTATTTATTTAGCACAGCAATATACATTTATATACATAATTTATTAAATTTTGACTGCCCAACTAGGAGTATTATCCCGTTTTAGGACAGTCAAATAATTATGGGTATGAACATGTGGATAAAAAGAGGAAATAAAAAGAAGAGAAAGAATATAAAATAAAATAATAAAAAAAAGTTTAAAACATAGTACCTAACTGTTATTTGTTTAGCATAGCAAAAGAAAAAAAAGAGAAGAGAAAGAATAAAATAAAAATGAAATAACCAATTAAAACATAAAATAGTCGTGGATTGTTAGCATAGTTGTTGAAATGGTAATAATAATAAATAAAAATTTATTTACAAGCAAATGATTAAAATATAAGGTGGTAGCTGGGGTTTGCATTTCATATTATAGTCCTACGAACACATTTTGCATAGTGAGAACTAGAAAGAGAACAGAAACAATAAAGTAAAATAAAATAAACAATTAATGCTGGATTATTACTGTAGTTTGCTAAGCATACTTATTAAAATAATAATAAAATAATAGGTATATATATACTTATAACTGGTGTTCACAGTGCATATTATAAGCCTACATACATATTATGTATAAATATGAATAAAAAAGAGAAGAGATAAAATTAATATATGCAATTAACATAAGATTGACAGCTGTTTTCTAATTTAAAAGTAATAGGTAGGTTCATACAGATAGGTAGATACACATAATAATGTAGATTAGAAGAAAAGGGTATCTTTTACTTAGTTCATTTTTTGTTGGAATTTTTGTTGTTGTTTTTGGTTTGTGTTTGATTTTATTTTTTATGTAGTAAAAGTTCACTCTCCTTTCTCCCTAATTGTTGAAACCAAGTAGTAGTCAATTTACGAAGAACACCTGTGCTTTCCTTTTTCCAAGCATCAGGCATGAAGTTGTATAGTTTTGGACCTAAGAAAGTGAAGTGTCTGAGCGAGAGATGTTTTGGTTGTGAGTGTTACAATTGGATTTCTCCGTGAGTGTCGGGTGTTGTGAGAGTGGTTAATAGATGGGTAGAGGTGGCGTTGTTTATGGGTGTTTAAAATTAATTTTCTCATGTACAGTTGTCTAACATCCAGAACTTCTAAGTCTTCAAATAGTGCATCACTGTGATATCTAAATGGTTTTTTGAGGATTACCCTTAGTAGTGATTTTTGAGCTTTTGCTAGTTTGTCCAAAACAGTTTTTACACATCCACCCCAACCTAAAGATGCATAGTCTAGAAGTGACCCGCACATAGCATCATAAATGAGTTTCAATTCTTTTTTACGTAAGATATTTCTGATTGTCATAAACATGTACGTAAGCTTTCTAACCTTTGTGGTGACTAGATCCACATGACCGTCCCATCTAAGGTATTTGTCTAATACAACACCAAGGTATTTTATATTGTCCACGCATTCTAATTTATAGCAAGTACAGGTAGTTGAGTCAGTGCATTTATGTACAAAAATATTATATGCTTCCTTGGGTTGGCCGACTTCTGTCGCACTAAATCGTATAAATTTTGTTTTTTCCGAATTGAGTGTTAACAGATTACTGTTTAACCAAAGTTTTAGCTCTTTTATTCCATCTTCTGCTTTGCAGTGTACATCGTGCCATGTTCTTCCTTCAAATATTAAGACAGTATCGTCTGCAAATGTTATAATGTGATTGGAAAAATTGCTGTTGCACAGAATATTGCATCAAATAAATAAATACTTTGTTCGTGTAAAAGTCCTTTGAAACAATACATATCTCATCAAAACGCGTATCACAATATGGCCCTGAAAGTTCTACAAGTTATCTTTGTGGAAGCTGTGTGGGAGGTTTTTAAAGGAACGAAATGAGAGAAAGTTCTTGGAAGGAAAAAGGTATGACGGTGGGTGGGAATCTGAAGGTCAGTTGAATTGACGGAAATGTGAATCCATCCCTCCCACTGCACGAGACGACTGGTCGAGAGTCCGGCTGCGGCCAAATGGTCTCGACCAGGATCTTCCAATCTGGCCCGCCACGAAATAATAAGGGTGACCTATGGCAGAGGTGTTGGTTATCCAATAAATGGTTCCCGGGTCTGCGGTATCTGTTCCCCCCTCCCGAATACCTCCCAAATACTTTTGGATTGTGACGCGGTATATAAAATATACCCACGACTACCAAAATAACGTATCCGATCGCTGTATGTACCTTTCACTCGGGTTATCATTAAAAAGGGTTACGAAAATATCTCCCGTATTCATCTACAGATAAATTTAATACATTTCATTTTTATGTGTTATCTATTATTTTTGGCCTGACCCTTTTTTTAATTTCCTTTAAATTTATTCCAAAAATTGACCGAAAAGCTTATAAAAACAGAAAAACTTTCATCTTTGAATTTAAAGTTTAATTTCATATTTTTAAAAACACAGAAATTCTAAGGCGGGCTAGAGCACATAGAGAACTGCTTACATTAATAAAAATCAGGAAAATTTCAGATCTGGGTCATATACTTCGAGGGGAGAAGTATCACTTGCTCCATTTAATATTGAAAGGCAAGATAGAGGGTCGCCGAGGGCCTGGTAGGAGACAAATGTCTTGGCTGCGTAACATACGAGAGTGGACCGGCATTAGAAGTGTGGAGGAGCTATTCCGGGCAGCGCAAGACAGAGGGACATTTTCAAGAGTGATCGCCAACGTCGGTGGGACCTGATACACCACACAAAGAAGAAGAAGAATAATGAACATTTTTATTTAACTTTAGAAAATGATTTACGAATAAAAAATCAATTTTAGAAAGTGATTTGAACGTTCAATAAAATATTCCCTTGATTTTCGACGGAATTGGATGGATTGATGGTCAATACTGTATATGGTCTACTGTATTGACTAAAATTCATCATCTATGATCAGTTGACGTTATTTGTGAGCACGATCAGCATATAATTCCTCCAGACGGTTGACAAAAGTCGCCAATTTTAGATAAGCTGTCAATATACATAACTTTTTTAACCCGGCGTCAGCACAGTCAAAATATGTAACAACGATATTAAGGTTGGGTCTAGGAGACCCGATTAAAAAACTCGCTATGATTTCAATATTTAAAATAAATTTAGTAATATTTTGCAATAATTTGATAAAACAACTATTTTGTTTACGAGATTTTGGGTAAAATAAAACAACTTCATATAAAACTATCTTTTAAGGCTATTTTTATAAAAGTATAATAAAATTTTAACAAAATAGACATCCCCTGTCTTAAAGTTATAAAATTTAAGGAAAACATAATTTTTTCCCAAAAAGTGAACTAATATCATTTATATGAATGAGATCTACAGTGGGACTAAGAATAATACATCAGTCCCATGAGTTAATCTTACATTTTATCATTTGCATCTGCGCAATCTCCACAGTACAATATTGCATGCTGATTGCGGAGCTTCTGACGTAGAATTTTCACAATCGGAGTCAGATTCTTCCAAAATTTTTAATATTCGCTGCTGTTCACGTTCTTCACGATCCATAATTGCAAAAGTTCTGAAAATAACAAAAAAAAAACAATAACATAATTTTTAAGTAATGGCGCGAATTTATGACACGAAAAGTATGGTTGGGTCATATTTACCTTTTTCGTGTTTAGCCACGTCTATCCACCGTTGCGGCCACTACACCACTGAACAGCGATAGCCCGCGGGGAGGGGAGATTGTTAGCTCCAGCTACTGAGAAGTATGGCAACGTCGCACAAAAATCCTAAGAAATAAGCTAATTTTAAAATGGCGCGGGCCAAATTGACCCAACTGTGCGAACGCCGGGTTAATAATGTCGTTCGTTATACAAAATAACTGGCTTTTTAATGAATGGACTAACGAAGCTCTCAGAATTGAAAGAAATCGTATACGCGATCCATAGAGTTAATTAATTCATCTAAGATGCGATCAATTTATTCTGTTCGATTTTGGAGAAATTAAAATGGTTCAAATACGACTAAAGACCTCTTTAACTAATTAACATGCGAGGTGTCAATGTAAATTAAAGTTAATATTTCAATTAAAAATTGTCAATTTTTTTGCATTTTTAATTTTTCGTTGCGGTTTGAAGTTTAGTAACGTAAATCCTTACAGATTCGCCGGTGTTGTCTGCGTACATCGATTTTTTATTTGTTTCCTGTCAACATCGGTTCGAATGTCGACAGTGCAACCGTGCTTGAGATATCGGTATAATATCTTCAGAAGTTATGTCTATATAATAAAAGATGCAATATAATAAAATAATACACAACAATCTTAATTAACTAATTTCATTCCCGGTTAGGGAAGAATTTTTCACGAGTCTAACTGGGTTGGGTACCTAGTTAGTCTATTTACTAATTTATATATTTAAAAGGTAGAAAATGAAATCAAATATTTCAAATACAACACTCAACAGTAATGGCACCATAAATATATCACATAATCCAATGTCAATAAATATTCTACATGAAAATCATTTAGAGCTAAGAGTGTGATGTCAGAAAACGGTTAAAGGCGAGTAATTACATATCATCATCATCCCTTATGTCGATCATATATATCTATCATATCATCATCGTCACCATCATCATCGATTACATCGATCCCTTCAGCACCAGTGAATAGTCAAAAGACTCGCCAAAGCGTGCGCAACATCTATACTTGGTTAAAGCTTTCAGCGTGAGAACGGATGGTTTTTTTATGACTTATTATGGCGCTCTATTCAGCACAAAATAAGAAACCGGTTGTTGAAAGATTTTCCGGTTTCTCTTTTTCATCCCACCAACATATCTCTTCAAGACCCAGGTTCATTCAGCCTCTACATGGCAGACTCAAAGTCGCACACTAACGAAGTGTATTTTAATCTTTTGTGACATTATTTCTTCTTAAGAGGAAAGACGGTCACCGATAAATTTGAATAATAGATATTATGCCAAACTGTAGCTGTCGCTGTCGCTATTACCCCCCTCCCCGCTCCCTAAC
Source organism: Limnephilus rhombicus (assembly GCA_929108145.2). Classification (NCBI taxonomy): domain Eukaryota; kingdom Metazoa; phylum Arthropoda; class Insecta; order Trichoptera; family Limnephilidae; genus Limnephilus; species Limnephilus rhombicus. The sequence continues at coordinate 42,785,600 of OV815278.1, forward strand.
TGAGCGAAAGGGACAATTGCATTTACTTATGTGCGTTTACTTTCATATACTGTATTTGACAACTGATAATACCTAATTAAAATCGTAAAAAAATATATTTACATTCCCCACTTTTCTTCTCCAAATTAGATTTTTAGGATTTTTTTTACCAATTGTTTTAAAAAAAACATTCTACGTCTGCAGATTTATTTTTATTTTTTATATATATTATCTAGTTTGTGTGTATACTGAGAGTCTATTGATGGTATTCAAACCAGGCAATTTTAACGATTTTTGGACGGTCCTAACTCCTATTAGAAATAATTAAAAAATTTAAGAAATATGTTCGAATTTTTAAGAATTTATAATAACAGTGTTATAAACAACTTATGAAATAACATTTAAAAATTCATTAGGGCGTGAAATAAGTAAATAAATGAAAACAAAAATAAATAAATAACACAACGTACCGACATGCTAGTGATTGACATCTACATCATTAAAAAATATTTCCACTTGTGTAAAAAAAACAGGTAGAAAATTGGTGATATAAAAAACTTATAAAATAAAATGAAGTTCATTTGGGCGTAAAATCAGTAAATAAATTAAAATTTAAAAAAAACGTACCGACATGCCAGTGGTTGATATATACATTATTAAAAACTATTTCCACTAGTGTAAAAAAAACAGGTAGTAAATTGGGTAATATGTTTGTATGCACAAAACGCCGCCCGGTTTCCTTTAATTGTTGAAATTTCTAACTTGTTTTAAATTTGCCTCCCAACTACTATCATAACTAAAAGTATTCACTAGAATTTTCACCTATTTCAAACTCAATAATCCTTCAGATGTATAGAATTGAAGGGATATTATTTCTCTCAACGTTCCCCCGTTCATTCATTCCTGGGGGGGCATTTTGTTCACTAATTACGAGTCTATTCATTTTCTGCGAGTGGAAAAGTTTATATTGCCCTATGCAATGGGAAATTGAAAATACGGGTAAACGGTTTCCAATAACTTTTTTGACTAGCCGTAGACATATTTTTCCCGTTACAGTTGCTACTCATTAAAAGTTAAGCCACTTCACGAAATACCTACACAGATTTAGTTTGATGTAGGCCAGTAGTTTCCAATTAGTGCTACGCGTACTCCCGGGGTACGTAGGTTTGTTTGAAGAGGTACACGCGCGCAAATATTAAAATCTCTGGTATATATTTTGAGTTCTTCAATCTGCACATGCGTGCACATTTTTCCTATTAAACTTAAATAAGATTTTCATTATAATTAGAATAGTTAGTCAATAAAAAAGATATTTTTTTTTAAATAAAGTAATTAATAAAAAATGTTAAATAATGATTAAAGAATGTTGAAAAATGAATATGTTTTTTGATTTATCAATTTGACTAGAAGTGTTACTTGAGAAAAACTAACTGTGAACCTCTGAAGTAGGCAATTACAGTAATCTCCATGTTAGAGCGATATAGTTTTGTGCTTTTAGTTTAGTTTTGACTTTAGTTGTGGCGACATTTGGAAAACAATTTACAAATTCTCATGTACGTACTTCCATTTACCGAAGTGGATTTTTATGCCCCCAACTGTTGCAGCGCAATTATCTCCGCAATTTAAATCTCTCGTCTGCTGGCACCTTTAATAGTCAAATATGAATAACGAGTTATTTCCAAACATACTCTCTTTAGCTTTATCAGAAATGCCATATTTTTAAGCAGGTAGAACTTTTGCAGCGTTTAACTCGTGCGGCCCTTAATTCCAGTAACAATGGTAATATAATTTTTTTACTTTTCTTTTCCAGATGTCCGGGATCAAATTACAAAATCTGTTCGCTCTAACACTTTTAGTGTTCCAAGACCTTGTTTGTGCAAACACATTCATACCAGTGCCTCTTTTGTCAACAACAACACAAGCATCAACCTTGCTAGGGAATCCACAGAGCAAAGAAATACAAGTGGCCAGATATGCGGGAGGTCAATCGTCTATCCAGAGAAACTCACGAGCGAGTAACAACTGTGGACCATGTGATGACTGGCCGCCGCGACGGGGAGATGATAGGATGTCTGACAGGAGTGACAGAGACAGATACAATAGAGACAGGTATCCGGAGAATGATAGGAATGGTTATGGTTCCAGGCCTAGCCAAGACCGTGACCAGGACAGGGGATATGGAAACAGAAACAACGACAGAGATTATAATAGAAACAATGACAAAGGATACAACAAAAATGACGATAAGAAATATGATAATAGAAACAATGATAGAGATAATACTAACAGATATGATGATAAAGGATATAACAAAAACGACAATAACAACAAACCAAACGATCACAATTCTGGGTCGTATGGAAAACCCTCAGGTTATGACAGGAATAAGAGCGGAGATGGAGTAGACGATAAACGGTGGTCAAAACCCGACACGAAATTTGACAATCGTGATAACAGACCTGAAGAAGATCGGAGAGGAGGTGGAAATCGGGACAGAGACAGAGATCGAGACAGCAATCGACACGACGACAGGGACAGCGATAGAAACAGGGACAGGGATAGAGACAGGGATAATGACAGAAACAGGGACCGCGATTATGACAGAAACAGAGATCGAGATTATGACAGGAATCGAGACCGGGACTACGACAGAAGTAGAGACAGAGACCGGTACCGTCCTGCAGATCGTGATGACTATGACAGAGGCAACGGATACGACAACAGACGCCCATTACCATACGACGATCCCTACAGAAGACCTGTTTACAAAGACAGATATGACAGAATACCAGCATACCCCTACGATCGCCGTGAGAGATATCCTCCAAGAGAAGACGATAGGTACGATAGAAGACCGTACTACCCACAAGAACAGGATCGTGGTGCCGCAGGTGGTTGGCAGTCTTACGACCGCTATGGAAACAGGCAGCCCGGTCGTGATGAAGGCAGACCGTATCGAGAAGAACAATACGACTATCAGTACTCCAGACCAGTGGACGACAGACGCAGTAGACCTTGGGAAGAGAGAGGAGGGACAGCGTGGGGAGGAAATACGGATAAGGGTTACGCTTCAAGCTGGAATTACGGAGGAAATAGAGGCGGCGCTGGAGGTGGTGGGAGCTGGTACGCAGGTGCAGTAGCTGGAACTGGCGGCGGCTGGAATGACCAAAGGTGAGACCAAAGTCATTATAAACATTTTTTTTATATGAATACCGCACAAGAGCCCCCAACTGCTCCCGTCTGGAGTCAGTGAGACTATGGCATCCCCAATTGGGGTATGTTGTAAGGCTGAAAATAGTGGGGAGGAGAAGGAGATGGAGAAGAGGAAGGTGGGGAAGTACCTGGCTATTCATATCTGGACACCAAACACGGCTAAAGCTAATTTAAGCAACGTTTCAATTATGAATTGTGGTCTTACACCAGGGCGATACTGGGAGTATCTTCCACTCTGGAACGTACCGCAAACATACTACATATTATTTTTAATTTTATTTGAAATATCACAAATTAATCAAAAAAAATTTATTCGCTACCTCCGAATTGTGAGTCGAAAGTCTTACCTCGGGACCACGGAGATCGTTAACTGAACTTTTGAACTGTATTAAAAATGATAGTATTTGACAATTAACCAAAAAAATTACTGTAATGCCTGCTTTAAACTTTCGGCGAAACTATCCTAGGGAACATGAACCCAAAAGCAACCATGCTCCATTTCTTGTCTTTGTATAATATTTTTAATCGGATCGAACAGAATTAGAGTGAACCATCACCGTAGAGAATATACAGACTGGTAATTATTGAAGCCCATTGGCGCGAAACAATTGCAAAAATTTGGGAGGCGGGTATGGGTACTGCCGCCCGGGGACCCATTTCTGTACCTTAACTTAAAGGATAAACCACACATAGCTACATACTTTGATGTGGACTAACGTGGTTTATCCTTTAGGGTACAGATTTATTAGATAACCAAAACCCCTGCAACAGGTCACCCTGATTGGTTCGCTACGTTTGGTGACTTAGCAGGCGTGCCGTTCATGTAATAAGATTTGCCTACGTCTTGAATGCGACGAATGCTTTTGCCCACCTACTGTGGGCCAGATCTTGTGTCTGGTTGAGAGAGACCTTTTGATATATCCAGCTGCTCTCTCTCGATCCATCGTCTAGCACCGCAATGGGAGGGATCATACGTTCATCACTCCTGAAGACATTGACCTGTTCCTACTCACCCCACATAGCATTTCCTAAGATGACTTAAGCCCCGACGGATTTTTTTTTGCTTGGGCCTCCTGTGTGGAGAAAATGTAAAAAAAAAAACAAACAATCCAGCACTATTGTGTAGTACTACAGTGAAAAACTTCAAATTTAATATGTATAAAAAATCTTAAATCTATCCCGGCAACCATTATTTAAAAATGCTGCATAATCAACCCATAAAACGATCATTTAGGTAGTAAACAATGTGTAAATTCGTTTAAATTAAACAGATTAGAATTAATTAACATCCTTCTCTAATTACGACTCCCTTAACCTGTGTTTCTCCCACCTAAAGACTTGAGGCCACAGAAATAGGCTGTATACTGTGTAGGTATCTCGATCATAAATAATATCACATCCTTTGCTCATAAATGAATTAAATTAACGTAAGTGAATTATTTGCCAGCCGATTCCAGTTTCCGGTTCATCTCTCCGGGCAGTATATTTAAGGAAACGTAATTACATTATCCGGAACAGCCTTCGCACGGATCGCCCGCGAACAATAATTAGCGCTGACGTTTATCGGATTACGGGAAGGGATGGGAAGGGGAAGGGTGCGGGCGCAAATTTTGAAATACGTTGGAGTCGCCGTCCAAACTCTTAATTGCGCGACCCGCTTTTGAGGAAATAAACTTTTCAGCATCCACCGCTTTGTTTATTAATGAGAAATTAATATTGCATTTTATGTAGTTAGACATCCATACATTTACTTCACTGTAAAGTAAATTTCCTCAATTAAAGGATAAATGAAACGTATGTTATAATCTATGCGTTCGTATCTATAGACGGCGCTAATTTAATTATTTTACGAGAAAACACGTTTTGAAAATTATCATATTGTATTTATTTATTATTATTATTTATTATTGTATGCCTTTCTAATCACAGGAGACCAACTTTGTCCCAGCTTACATAGGTCTCATATAGATCTCATATAGTTGTATCTTTCTGTCATGGTGAGAAATATGATCTGAATGGTGTTAGAAAGAGTAAACTCCACGATTTATATTCAAGTCTAGAATTTAATCATAGAAAAAAATTTATGTGCACCTCTATGAGACGCAAGTTTCCGACAGCAATTTGAGAAAATGTATTAATTTTTGAGATTTTTTTATTCATTCAGGTGATAATAATGTTAACAATTCATTAGCCAAAAAAAATATCTCTGTGTTTTAATTTAGATAGAGAAAAACGTAAGATTTTAAAACTTTTTATGTTTATATTTAAAAAATATATATTTCAAGAATAATATTTTTATTTCTAATAAAAATATTTATAAACGGATCATAAATATTCCATTTATTTGGATTTTATTGCAAAGCGGAAATATTTTGACCTTTTGATAAAATACGCCCGATATTCAAAGGGTTAAAAAAATCGGACATAACTATTTATTCATATTCCATGTACTTTTATTTATTCATATTCGTGCATGCGCAAACACACAATTCGTCTTAATATTTTCTAGAATAATTTAAATAAGGTGTTATCTCGTAAAATAATTAAATTAGTGCCATTGTTATAGACGTCCATAATAAAGTTCAGAGACAAAATATATCCGAATACATCGACGCCGTTCGGGCATAAGTCACCAAACCACAACAGAGATACTGCACATTTGAAAGCTTAACTATGATATATGTAATCTTTAAAATGCGGTTTAAAAGATATGTTCGTTTAATGAAAATTCTTCTCAGTTTTCTTAAAAACATATTCATTTAACTTAAAATTGTTCCACTAGCCAACTAGTGCATGTTGATGTTAGTAATACAAAGATGAATATTTTTATATCCTAATTTACATATTGCTTTCTTCTAATATTTTTAAAATACATAATTTTATATCTCTCCTTAAATGTGCTTTATCTAATATATATTTATAATATGAAGATAACAAGTTGTAAAACACAATACTGATAAATAGATTTAAATGTAAACTTCTAAAAAATATATATTATTGGATTAGATTTTCTCATGTTAATCGTAGAGCATTTGCCATTTTTATATTTAAAAAAAACATTAGAAAATGTTTTAGGGATAAAACTTTTTTTTTTTAAATAACACATGTTTTTTTTACATTTATGTCTGAATATGTGCATTGTACAAGTTTTTTGTAATGTTACTATTTAATCACCCGCGCTATTTAAAATTATGTATGCACATTCACACTAACATGCAAAATTTCAAACAAATTTCGGTTGTCTGACGTCCCCATGGAATCTAGCTTTAAGATCTCAAATTTGATTTGAGTTTAAGTATAATTTTCAAAGTTGGAACTGATTGTGTGAAGGATTCAGATAAGTGATAGAATAGGTACCTACCTATAATATATAATTTTAAAAGCAAATTATTTCAATTTTCGTTTTCAAAACTGGAATTAAAATATCAATAAATAATTATAAATAACAACAGCAAAAATCGTAATGCTAAAAGAACCCTCGTAATTTGGTTTAGAAACCTGACTCTAGCGATCACTAAATTAATGTTTTATAGAGATTTATTTTTGGGATGTTATGCCGTGTTGCATTACCTCCTCCTTTGGCCAACGTTTCAGACTGCGTTACAGAGTCCATCATCAGGGCAGATGTGTGAAGGGTGATGAGATGATGAACGCTGTATGAAACTTTGGATAAAGAAGGACGGAGCATAACACGGCATAATACCCAAAAGTTAAGCTCTATAATACTTTCGGCAGTGAAAATCTAAAATCATATTTGAATAAGTTGTTTAATAAAACTATATATATATATTTAATTTATCTGTAATATCATCTTGTCAAACTACTTTTCTGTTAAATATTCTATTTATATTATATTATCACATGCATAAATCTACATTGCTAAAATACTGTCAGTCATTCATAAAACCAAATACCTTTATTGGCGAGAACCCTTTGAAGTCTCCACTTAACAGAGTTTCTGAATAATTCCGGCCTTTCTATGAAAGAGGTCTGAAAATTTCGCAATTTACTTCAAACATCAGCCGCTTTCACCGTCACAGTGGTTTATCCAAAAATGTTAAAGACCGCAGGTTGTCATGTCACACGGAGGCGAAACATTGGAGGCGTGTTGAGTGCGATACAGCCTGATACACCCTGTGTAGCCCGGACATAGGGCTGGCACAACATTTTTTTAATATGATAAATAAAAACAAAAGTCTGAGTTTTTTTTATAATACGCTCGCTGGGGTACAGAGGTGATGATATAGGTACTACAAAAAATAATTCTCCACTACGCATTGAGTAGTTGTGATTTATTTTGTAAATCTTTTTTTTTAATAAAGAAAGCTAAGTATCAAATTAATAAACTTTTGAAGTGTTAAAAGAAAATATAAATTTCCGGCGATTGATCGGGATGGCTTTAAAAATATATGCACATAAATTTCATATTTGTAAAAATCATTAACTTTGTGGCTCGCCATAATTTACAATAAAACACATATAAATTTGTTGTAGACCACTTTTATTTTAGTGTGAGTGTTTATAAAATAAAAGTGGTCTACAACAAATTTATATTTGTTTTATTGTATACATAAATTTATTTATTTTTACTTAAATCTAAGCTGAGCTGGACCTGGTTAAAAAAAAATGTGAGGGAGCGGAACGCGTCGGTAGAGATGGGGCGTGAAATAAAAGTCGTCAGTCGATGTAGTGAGTCAGTCGTTTATTGAGCTACGTAGCGAAGGTCGAAGCAGAGCAGTGTGACCGTGGTGCCGTTAGTGTTGCCGCTGCGTTGCTGATGAGTGAAGAAGGTCAGGAGACTACGGCGGTGAAGATCACTGGTCTTCAGGGAACCGGCGTGTTGCTCTACACCATGGCGGTGTAGAAGTGACCTTGGTCCAGGCGGTCGATCGTCGTCGTGCTGACGAGATATGGCAGCTGTGTGTCCTTTGAGTCGGCACCAAAGATATTGAAATATAAGTAGATGTGCTATCTGCTGATTTTACTATGTGGGTCTACGCTTCCGGGTGTCGCCGATATTGTTTACCAATTAACAAATAAACTAAAAGAACAAATAATTAACGAATAAATCAAACGAATGTTAAACTAAATGAACGAATTCTTTCCTTATTTAAAATATATTGTTTACCAATATTAATGCACATTTTCAAAAAATCAACGAAATGAACAAATTCTTTTTGTATGAAAACTACGCTAATTAGCGCGTAGTCCGGCGACAGTTGCGCGGACACCATAGCATATCTCTTCTGTATTTGAATATCTTTGGTCGGCACACACACGTGACGCAGGAAGGAACCTTGAGAGGCGATGAGGATGGTATCTGGCAGCGGAACGCGGTGGGTTCGAATGCCAGAGAAAGGGTTGCATCCCAAGCAGAAAGCACGGCGGGTTTATGTGCTGCGGACGAAGACATCTCATGTCGAGGCGCGAATGGGCCAGACAGCGGATGGTGGTTGGAGAAGGAATCCTTGAAGGTGTTGGTAAAGTTCCTGGAGTCACACTGGACAAATGTTATTCACTTGTTGCGAGACGGGCAGCCCGCGTGGGCCGATATGGCGTAGCGGCACTGATCGGACTGTGTTGCTTACTCGACCGATGAATGAAGACTAGGTACTGAGACTGATAGGGACTGACCGGAGCGGGCGAGTGAATCTGCTGCTTATATAGCCGCGGCGAGTAATTACTCTCACGGTAGGTAATGCGTGCCACTCGGCAGTTGACGAGAATGTTCGGCGCCGTACAGATATTGTACGGTGCTATCTCGAGACCTTTCTAGGCGGTGGCGATATTATTAACGCTGTAGGTAGATGTACCGGCAGTACATTGCGCTGTGTGCGTTGTTCTGGTGTGTTCGTACAGCGACAGTGGCGGTGCAATTAATTTGGCACAAGTGGCCGCCACAAATGTAAGGAACTATTCAGTAAATATTAAATTTATCTATTTCAACAGTTATTTTATAGTTTCTTTTGTCCGAATTATTGAGAAATACGTGAAGGTTTATCTTTTATATTTTAAATAATAAATTTTAAGTGCAAAGGTCTGATATTATAAATTATGACTCACGTCAGAATAAAAATTCAAAATGTATTTATCTCTTAACGACAGTCATGTTTGCCGATTTGACTGGATAGGAAAAGCTTTATTGTCTTGATTTTTTGTTTAATTTGCACAGGGTTCGTACGACTTTTTTAAAACATATTAATACAATTTTATATGCGAGTATGGGTACCGACGCTTAGGAAACCATTTAATAGATAACCAACACCTCTGTCACAGGTCACCTTAGGTGGCTCGTTACGTTTGGTGACTTAGCAGGCTTGCCCGGGTTCTTATTCCTGAGGATTTTAGGTCTTAGCGGCGGATACGCCTGCCCACTAGCTGTTTGGGCAGTTTGGGGAGACCCTTTGACCTCTCCAGCTGGTCTTTGGGGTGGATCCATACGTCCGTCACTCTTGGACATACTGACCCCTAGATTCCTACCCACAGTTGGTACCTTTTTCCACCCCAAAACATAGTCTCCTTATTTTCCTAAGAAAGTCCCTCGACATACAGCATCTCCAAATATGACAAGATCCCCGATATAAATGGGTGTCCTCTGTGGGGTAATGTAAATTAATAATATTTACAAATTTAAAAAATAAATAACGTAATATAATAAGAAAGAAATAATGTAAGAGAAAAGTCCCAATAAACCAATCTCAATAATTTGTCTATGGGATTAATAATTATGAATGAATAATTAACTAATTTACAACACGTTGACAATACCTTTCGTTTGTACTTTCAATTTCAACGATACGCATTTTTAAAAATTTGATAATAAAATTAAAGTTCAATTAAATAAAATTCACTCAATAAAGTAGCAACCCTCTTGCCTCCCCCAGTGACATAAGATAAATGGCCCCCGCCCTCCGCCGCCTTGTTTAACAAATTCACATTTTGCAATGAATGTAAATTCAGGGCAGATCGCAGTAGGCAGTAGGCTTTCAGAGCCGAATTGACTACCGTTTGTTCCTTTCACAGAACATCCTGAAAACTCCTTTCAGACTAATGCCACTGCAGACTGTATCGTTTTGAGCTATAAAGAGGGCCTTTCAGCCAAATTTGCTGAATGCGTTTTTCGGTATTTTCGTTTGAATTTTTCTTAGTAACACCATTACGATCGTGTCTTATTCCTTTCAACGTCCATTTTTAGCAATTAATTGAGTTTTTTTGCACCTCGGATGTTTGAAAAATACACCTAAAAATATCAGTTTTACATATATAATCAAACAAATAATTTTAAACGAATACAACGTAAGAATCCTGCTAGAGCCAGTGATACAATGGCATCCCCATTCAATCGAGGTTTGTTGTTAGGCTGAAGGTACTGGGGAGGGGAAAGAGTGGGTTATTTTGATGCTATTCTTTTTTTTTCCGAAGTTTAAACCCCTTTGTGGCACTTAAAGATTCAATAACAACAAATAATTAGATCAAATAAATTGTCCTAACCGCTTTACAGAAAACATTCAGATCGACTTTTATCATACCCTCTTTGATTCCTTATTTAACCTTCAAAAGAAAAGGGATTTTGTTTTTTCTGACCTTTTCTAAATATTATCCGCTATCGCTGGAAAATCGGATATCTAATATCCAATTTCATTTGTTTTTATTATTCTTGTAGGCCTTATTTGGGCTTTTTGCACGTGTTCAATTAAAACAAATCTTTATCTCTTTGTATTAAATTACTGGCGTTTGTAAAACCAATATAATCTTTTGTTTGGTGTACGATAAACCGTAACCTTTAGATGGGACAAATATTTATAAATTTTAATCTTTTCTCAAAGGTCTTAAAGTTTCCGAGAAAAGGTTATTGTTTCACTGCTTTTGAGTTACAAGGATGTTTGCTACCTTCCCTGTAATCGACGATAATTACGACTTTATAAGGATCTTCGACTATATTAACTACAATAAAATATCTATATGTATATCTATAAATGTTTTCTCTATTGAATTGGGTAGTTTCATTAAAACGAATTTTACATATTGTTATTAGTTTTAAGAATCAAATGTTTTACTATGAATCTGTATACGTATGTATTTTTTTAAATAAAAAAAAAATAAAAAAATATATATATATAGATGGATTAACTTAATGGATTGTTAGCAGCAATACAAAACCTATCATACATGGTTTCGCTTGCATTGGGTTAAAAACCATGTTTCATGTTTTTTTTAGAAACACCTACATTCCAGGGTTAAGGATATCTTAAAATTGTTTAATAATAATAATTGGATAATTTATAAAGCGCCGTTTTTGTGAAAAATCACCTCAAGGGCGCTGTACAATTTATTAGGAAGGCTTAGGTTCTAACAAATTTTACTATTTACAAATGGACACAGAAACAAACTTACCTGGCAAGTCACTTCCGATAAACACACTTTAATTAGAAAGTTTATGCTTGGAGAAGATACGGCTTTTGCACGCGGAGGAAATTACAGTTAACACACTGGACATTGCATGATTTTACATTATTTGCTACCCTCATCACTGTTAGTAATACATTTTTGAATAGATTAGTGGCAAAATAGAGTTGGTATTTATTTTAAAGTACTGGAGAATTTAGGACTATTGGAGATTAGTGGCAAAAGTATAGTTGATATTTATTTTAAAATACTGGAGAATTTACGACTCTTTAGGGCTGGAGAATGTTCATGAAATGACCTTTACAAACGCTTACATTTTAATTTTTTTCTCTACGTTTTTACAGGTTAGTTATTTACGGTGTCGCGGGCATTGAATGTGAAGGTGAAAGATTTTGAGTTTATGGATACGACTGTCTGAAAAGGTGAGTTTTAAGTCTAGCTCTAAATTCCGCCGCGTCTGTGATCATTTGTGTTTGTAGTCATTCTACTAGTATCATAATAGTCGGAAATTATTATTGTGCGTAATGAAGGACTTAGGTAGCAAAGGATATCATCTGCGATGCCTGTAAATGTATGGAAAATAAAAAAATAAATAAAATAAAAGCATTGATAAAAACACTTATTTTTACGCAATATTTTTAATACTATTTTTAAGAAGAACCTTTTTTAGAATCATAGGTTGTGAGTTATTCTGTTATGAGTAAAATAAGAGATGAAAAAAAAGCTAACCTTGAAATAACTATTAAAATGCATCATTTTTCATTTCCGGTGACCGACATACTTACTTCTCATTATCACTTTTTGATTATTTTTTGTTTGATAATAATTTATATTTTATAATATAATTTAATAGTGTTGGCCTCACTGAGTGGCTTACCCGTGCTGAGGCCCTTACATTGTCTCACAATTTCAGTTATTTTTTTGCATTAGATCCACATAAAAATTACCTCAGGGCCGATGTCATCTTTGGAGATGCTGTATGGAGGGTCTTTTTAGGGAAAGGAATGATATAAAGATCTGGGAAGGAAAAAAAGTATGAGGTGTGGGTGGGAACCGGGGGGTTTATGTGTCCTGAATTGACGGACGTATGAATCCATCCCTCCTACTGCGGTGTAAGGCTGTGGGTTGAGAGAGTCCGACTTGGGGTTTCAAAAGGTCTCCCTTAACCAGTCTCTCCCGCTACGCAATAGGTGGGCAAACGTATTCGCCGCCAAGACTTAGACAAACCTCATCCCATGAACGCGGGCACCCCTGCTAAGTCTCCAAACGCAGGGAACCACTTGGGGTGGCCTATGGCAGGATTGTTGGTTATCCAATAAATGCTTCCCGGCGTACCCACACTCGACTCCAAAATTAAAAAGTTGGAGTGCGAATTAAGCGTTTTCCAATTTTCTGTATTTTTACCCAAGTATCACTATATATGTTAATATAAATCAAAACCCATTACAATAGGAAAATATATTATAAAATATCATTATCTTTTACATTTGTGATTTAAAAAATAGATAAATTTCGCGAATCCAATTTCTCATAAAATCAATGATTTTCATAAGGTTGTTCAGATTTGGTAGCGTTCCAACCAACAACTCATTTTACAAAATTTCTATTTTTATGTTTGTACTGAAAGTTTCATTCAGCTGAAAAGCAATAAGTTAACCGGCGATGACGTCAGCATAATAACATAATAAGCCATCAAACCGTGTGACAATTTTTCTCCACTTTCCCGTTATTTCAAAACTAATAACAGCTTTTTACGTCCGATTCAACTGATAATTAATTATTATTGAAATATATTTGTGCTGGTTACAATACTCAATAGAAACGCGAGCGCAACCGACACGCTATATATTACCAGTGGCAATAATAGAGCGGACGTTACGGCAATTTAAAAAGGAGACATAATTTAATGGACTCTCGGAATGCGACAATACAATTATCGTGACGTGTATTGATATGTGCCGTTAGTTTAACCGATTTATCTTTTTTTTCATAAAAATGTCATTGACATGTTTTTCAGTGGCGTCTCGTTATTTGTATTTGATAACTAATTAGTTAAAGATTTTCTTTAGTCATCGGAGAGCCCTGATGTATTAATGTTGATTCACTTTCGTATTCCTATCATTAGGTCAAGGTTCCTTAGAATTTCTTTTTTTTTTATGCGAGTACCTCAAAAGAGTATCAGCTGCTCCCGTCTGGAGCCAGTGAAACTATGGCATCCCCAATAGGGGTATGTTGTGAGGCGGAAGGTAGTAGAAGAAGATGTGGAAGAGGTAGGTGGGGAATTACCTGACTATTCAGATCTGGTCACCAAACACGGATAAAACCATTTCAAGCAACTTTTCAATTCTGAATGGTGGTTTTACACCAGGGCGATACTGAGAGTATCTTCCACTCTGGAATGTGCCGCAAATATACTATATTTATTATTTTTAATGATTTAACTATGAAATAACACAAATTATTAATCAAATAAAATTTATTTGCACACGCCGGGATTAGATTCGAGTCAAGAGCCTAACCCCTAGACCACGGCATTATAGCATGTATTATTGTGACGATTGGAGGCGGGTATGGGAACTGCCGCCACGGGAATCATTTATTGGATAACCAGCACCTCTGAAATAGTCCACCCAAGTGGTTTGCTTCGTTTGGTGACTTAGCAGGGGTGCCCGGGTTCATGAGGTGGGGTTTGTCAAGGTCTTAGCGGCCGATATGTCTGCCCACCTGCTGCGTGGCGGGCCGGATCGAGAGAGAGACTGGTTGAGGAGATCTTTTGACCTCTCCAGCTAGAATGCTTCGACCCATTGCCTTGTACCACAGTTGAAGGGGTGGATGCATATATCCGTTACTCCTGGACAAAGTGACCCCCAGATCCCTACCCACCCCTCATACCTATTTCCTTCCAGAATATCCTCTTCTTCCTTTAAAAAAACCTCTACACAGCATTCCTTGAGATGAAAAGGGAACATATTTTCCTCAGGACTTCCTGTGTCGAGCTAACGAAAAAAAAAATTAAACTACGATCTCAAGCTACAATTATGTTTAAAACAGAATTGGTAACTTTTATGCTAATACTTCTTATATTTTTAATATGCCTCTAATGAAGTATAAAGCTGTACTGCAGTATATATTTTAACGAGGTCACTGCGTAACAGGTTTTTTTTTTTTTTTTTTTTTAATGTTCTTTATTCAGTAAAGTTTATACATTACAGTAAATGGATAATTTTTTGGCCATCACACTAGGCACATGCCCGTGTTGTAGTGGCCAATTTTATGTTAATTAAAATAATACAAATTAAAAATAAGTTGAATGAAAAACAAAATAATATAAAAATAAAATAAAATAATTTATACATCTAAAACAAGTATGATCTATAAAGGAATTAAAAATAATGCAAAATATCTACATAAGTTTAAGATATATGAATATAAAAAATAAGTATGGAAAAACAGAAAAATTTAAAATAATACGAAAAATATATGAAAGAAAAGACGTATTATTGAATTAAAAATAATACAAGGAGCATGTATCAAAAAAATACAAGTACATTTGTGTAATTAAAATACTATTAAAATGTAATCAAATTACAAGTACATTAAGTACAAGTGTGTTTGTAAAAAATACAAATACAATATACAATCAAAGAAAGTACTACTTGGTAAGAGAGTAGGGATTAGTTATATCTTAATGAGCGATTTGCATGTGCGTGTTATGGTAACATAGGTATATAGATATATGTCAGAAGTTTTTGTGTAAATCCACGTTTGAGCTTTTGTTTATGTTTTTTTTTCGCTGCTGTCATTAACTTTGTACGAATGTATATTCTATTTTTTCTGTTTTGTTCACTCATATCCTATTCATTCCTTATTTTTTCTACATTTTACTATGAAAGTTGAATATTTTTATGTATATAAATGTATCGCTAGTATGCATTAATTTGTAAAAGTGTACCCCTGTATCTGATACTATACTCAGATTATTCATATTACAATGTAGAAAAACTTATAGTGAATTAAATAAAAAATGTTGTAATATATCATTAAAGAAGAATATAACAATAATAATTTAAACGAAAATATGAAAGAGAACAAGACACAAAAAAATTGTAAAAGATTATGGTCGCAACTGGGACTCGAACCCGGACCTCTCGTCTGAAGATAATATTGTTAGTTCTAAACTTGAAATGTAAGATTGACAATTTTGACGGTTTGACAGAGTGTGGCAATGGCGATATTGGTTAACGCGCATAGCCCGGTTAGATGAGAGGTCTGGGTTCGAGTCCCTTTATCTTTTTCTATTTTTCTGTGTCTTGTTCACTTTCATACTTTCGTATAGATTATTATTGTTACCTTATTCTTTAATTATATATTACATTGATGGGAATAACCTTTAAAGGCTATAAAAAGAGAGTTTTTCTTTAAAAAATTTTTTTTCTGGATTACTTGCAGGAAATTTTAAATGTCATACTAATGACCGAATCGTTAGTCTACTTCCGCACAGACAGGCGGCTTGCTTAGCGCCTACAGCCTAGTCTCTTTCTAGGATGCACGGTGGCCGCACTGAAGGTGGTTTGCGTGGTCGGTCGCTAGGTGCCTTGGTCATTTGTTGTCGATACGTTGAAAAGATGTCACTTTCAAATACAGCTCGAAAACTGCTACTTACAGAAAATTCATGTTTAAAATATACTATTTCACGGCCTTATCCATCATGTTGGGTTCATGGCATAAAAAAGTCACGGCCAAGTCAAGGGGAGTTTAATGTTCTGTATTAACAATTGCATAATTTTAATTTAAAAAAATTACGAATATTTGCCTATGTCCAGAGAAACATTTGATCTAGGTACTTCTCAGTAAAGTTAAAGGAAAATTAACTCATTTGGATACTCAATTTAGAAAAACAGGAAAAGGAAAAAAAAAAGACAAAAAAAGAAACAAACAAAGACAACTGCATTTTTATGGAATTCATTAGCAGGATTCCACAGAGGTTCTCTTTATACTGATAAAATTAATATTTCATCTATTTTTTCTTCTAAAATGCCTCGCGCCTAGTGACAAAAAACCAACACGTTTGTTTACTTCGACACACGCTAAGCGACTAGCCATGGACTAGCTAGGCGCCAAGCGCGTAGTGCGGCCGGTCACGAAAATTCTAGGACGTTCGTTTTACTAAGCTACTCGCTAGGTGACTTGCTAGGCTCTAGGCGCTAAGCAAGCCGCCTGTCTGTGCGAACGTAGCCTTAGCTACCCGGTATTATTTTATAGCAAATGTAATATGTAAAACACGTGTAAGACACGTGTAAGACACGTGTAAATAATATTACTTTTCTCAGTATCCTAAAATTAAGTAATTGGAGATGTCTGACTAATCAACTTATATTATATGTAATACATTCTTTTATGTAATACATTCAATGATTCAGTTATTTCTTATATGTAATAAATTAAAATTTGTAAGGCGTAAGAAATTAATAAAAAAATATTATTATTATTATTTTTAAAAACTAGACAATCCATATATGTATGTATGTAAATGGCTCTGTGCCGTTAATCTATCTATCTTCTATCATCTTTTTCTATCTATAAAAATGAATCGCCGAAATATAATATAATGTGCGCATAACTTCCTAACAACCAAATTCGACAATTTTTTTTTTTTGTGATCGTTATTGTCAGGACAAGGTTTGTATAAAACTACTGGTGAGCTCTGGCATTAGAAATTTGTATAAAAAATTGCAATAGGTGGCACGCGAGCTGTTTGAAAACTAAATGTACCGGGACTGAATATATAGAATGCGGGATGGGGAGGTGAACTTGGGTAGGGGGTCCGTGGGAGGGGGGGAACCAGGAAGGGGTGGAGGGAGTGGAGTGGAAAGAGGGAAGGTGGAGGAGGCGGAGTGGGAACGCAAGAGGGGAAGGAGACGCGGGAAAGGAAGGGGAGGCGGAAGGGGAACGCGACGAATGCCGGGTACCAGCTAGTTCTAAATAAATAAATAAATTCACCAATCTACATAATATGTTACCGCAATGAACTAGGCACGTTCTCTTATTACAGTAGTCGGAAGATTTATAAAAAAATCACGCCTTTTTAAGTAATTTGGGGACTATTTCGAGGGTGTAGAAAATTGGAAAGTGGGAGAGAATGATTGAAGGTACCCGGCTGTTTATATTTGATAACATTAAAACGTTTTAAGTCATTTTAAAATGCAAAATGTTGTTCTTTTACTAAGACGTTACCTACTTAGAGTTTCTTCTTCTATGGAACTAAATGTGAAAAGTAAAAATTTAAACCAGTTAAAACCCCAAGAAGTTTTCCACCGTGCCAACGAAGTTGTTATTCGATTATAAATTAGAAGGTTATTACCTATTCTATTTGTTTCACGTCTACCAAATCCGAACCAATTGTCAAAGTTCTACGTTGTTTAATAACTCCATTACTCCGTGGAGACCATTACCGAACCCGTCGAAATATTCGCAGTAATAATGTAACAAAATGAATATGAATTCGTATGTGCTACAAATTTTCTCAAATTGTTGAAAATCCACCCATTTTGTAAGTGGAAAATGTGGCTTCTGCCATGATGGAAGACTAACCCAGTAGAGAATCGAACCAGCAACGCTCGAGAGGGAAAAAAAATCACCACACCACCAACCAGTCGGTCGTGATATTTCAAAACATGTAATTTTAATTTTCTTTATTTTTGCCTGCGGCGCTTTTTCTGTCTTGTTTTCTTTATACAAGGTGGTGGGAACATTGTAGAAAAATATACTATAGACAAGGTGAGGATTTTGCGCTTAGTGATTTCTCAATTCGGAAGTCGAGTATGGGTATCGCCGTTCCGGGAACTATTAATTGGATAACCAACACCTCTGCCATAGGTCACACCAAGTGGTTCGCTACGTTTGGTGACTTAACAGGGGTGTCCGGGTTCATGAGTTGAGGTTTGCTCGAGTCTTGGCGGCAGATACGTCGGCCCACAATTGGGGGGATGGATTCGTACGTCTGTCAATCCTGGACACTGACTTCCATATTCCTACCCGTCCTTCATCCCTTTTTCCTTCCCAGAACTTACTCTCCTTCCTTCCAATACCCTCCACATAGCATCCTCTAAGATTACATAGGCCCTAAGGGAAATTATTTTCCTCGGAGCCTCCTGTGTGAAACTAATGTAAAAAAGAAGCGATCTGCATACTCTAAGCATGACACAGTGGAGGAAATCCACCTCTTACCCGCCCTGGTATAAGTAACTGATGGTTACTCCTTCAAGGCTCTCGCAAGATTCTAATTTTTTTTGTTCAACGAAGCTACATTTATTTATTTTGAACGAATCTATATCTATCTAAGCATGACACAGAGGGCAGTCACAAGCGCACTGATTGAGCATGCTCGCACGAGTGACGTCGACCCCCCAAAAGCATTTACATATTTATACGGTCCGCCATCAAAACTAATTGCCCACCGCTGAGCTAGGGCACAATAATTCATTGCTTCTGGTTCTAACCACATTTCCCTAAGGCCATTGCAAGCTAAGGCCACGTTCCAGATTTTATTTTTCTTTAAATATGTTAGAATAAAAGACTCGTACTTTACACAAGATTAAACCTCAAAATCAGAAATTTTTGGATGGAATATGAGAATTCTTTGCACACTCTTTGTAAACTCCTCAGAACAAGTAAGTTGAAGTTAGAACCCTTTCCTACTAAAGTGACGAGCTATACTGCACCTCGTTAAAACTATCAACTGTCAGATACAAACAAAATAGTAATTGAGAAAGGTTCAAAATGGTGTTACAATCATGTTAAATAAATGAAAGCCTTAAAAACTTGATGCCAGAACTTCGTCACACAAGTACCTACGGAAATACAACACAGATAGTACTGAAAATTGTTTTCATCGTAGAATTGAGCAAAATAAATGATTTTGCATTCAAAGATCATTCTGGAACCTTGTCCAACTGAGGTGACGATACATCTTTCGTTGTGAATATTAGCATCATAATGTTATAATCAAAAATATAGACATAATTTGTAAATAATATATTAAATATGACAATGTGAATGAATTTCGTCATTTACGTCAGAACTGTGGGTTGACTGTACTGCATCTCAGTCGCCTACCATAATGCTTATCGCCAACTTTTCCGGCTACCGAGATATTGCAGTGCTACGGAAATGTTACTGGAGGGACGAGTGCACATTTTCTGAGCATTTCTCCGCCACCGCATAGGAAGTTTATGGCGCAGAATGCGCCAATCGAAGTATACGATCATCACCGCCATGACTGCTTGGATGGAAACCCCTCTGATGGCCCTCTGGAGAGGGAGACAGTGAAATACCCTCCGTAAACAGCTACTTGCATTCATTTTATTGTTTAATATTTTTTCAGTTTCATTTCTCGTGTTCTTCACGCTTATTCGTTTTTTTTTAAATTTATTTATGTGTTGTTATTTACATTTTACCTCATATTATTATTTGTCTTTCTTTTGTTATTTCGAAATATGGTATCCAGTTATTGTATTGAACTACATTCATTCAACTATTATTATTATTATTTCCAATACAAAACTGTGTAATATGAAACCAGAAATCATTGCAATTTTAAAATATTTTTTAATTCTCTCTTTTACGCTTTGTTATTGTGTTGATGCAAACCTTATTCAATTTACAATGCAATGATTTGTACATAAAAGTTCTGATTTTCGAGAATGAATGTCATGAATGTGAAATATTTACAGATTTTAATTATGTTTGGTGTTTTGTAAGGTACTCGTATTACCATATTTGACAGAAAACCATTTTATTTATGTCGGCAAAAAATGACAGGTCGAAATTGAATTCAATATCGGATGCGGGTTTGCTTTATTTGTGTTGCAATTTCCAAATTATACAACCCATCTAACTTAATCACTCATAATTGGACATTTTACAGAAAACAATTATATTGTACATTTACCTATATATGTAAAATGTGCCAAAAACTAACGGTTTATTCGTAATTTCGTTTGAATGATGGTTTCCAATTAATTAGTGCTGTAATTTTAAATGAATACGAATTAAATATGACATAATGCTGTCCGCTATCCTTTATTATTAAAATATCATTAACTATGGCTTTTAAGATCAAATCAACGATAGGCCCCATTTTGATATGTGACACTTGAATGATCATCCGCTAAACGTCACGTTGTGTGGTCGAGTAAAACTAAAAATAATTTTAAGATAATTTCTATATATTCTATATAGGAAATGTCTAATGTTACTAAACTAGTCATTAGTTTTTTAACCATAGAATAAAGAATAACGCTAGAAGTGTCTTTTAACGTGTTTCGTTGCCCAAATGTTTGACTAATCGAGGCTTTTCCAATACAAAATTATATTCACGAAAATAAAATGAGACGGAGATCTACGATATCAAGCGAGTGTAAATGAAACGGAGCGCAGGGCTTTTGGGCTAAATGTAATATTTGATACTATTCATATGTGAAGGCACTTCTAGATTTCGTCTTTATTTTATGCGGAATACTTACTGCAACTTTAAGTAAAAAAAGTTCGAAAATGCCTTCTCTGCCATGCCACCTGCGTCTATTGTAAACATTCTTACTAAAAATCCTTCCATTGTCTCAATGTAAATAAGATAAACTACCAAAAATAAGATAAAGAACCAAAGGAATCAAAAACTTCCGTATATCTGGATTTCTACGGAAATTCCTTCCAAGTTTCAGATTTTTTTCAGTTCCGCCATACAAAATTGAAAAGAAATAATATTATGCCGGGCGATGTTCCATAAACCAGAGGTGGGAATTTGCGGCTCGCGAGCCACATGCGGATCTTTGCAAATGCGTCTGCGGCTCTTCAAATATCGATTGCAATTTCACCTCTACTCAACCAGCCTTATGAGATGGAGCCACCGAACGAACTTTGACTCGATCAGCGTCAGTGTTACCAACTCAACTCATGGATCGCTTGATTTATTGAACTAGTCTTCTGAAGTATGAGAATGGTTTCGGAACTTTCGGAACACAAGGCTAATTTAAGATCGGTGATTTTGCGTAAGAGTCCACATGATTAAATTATTGTTGCACGCGGAACAATTAAATGGTTTCCCTCCGAATTTTTCTGCATTTTATCATAAAAATGGTTTCTCTCGAAATACGTCAGCAGATGAATTGTGCATAGATTTCTTTAACCCACCTCAATAGACAAAGACTGATGTATGCGCGAGTCTGTTTATAGAAACATTTGAATCGGCAGAAGTGTGATATTAGAGTAAGAATGTGAATAACGCAAAGCAAGTCGTAATTATTGTTCCACCACATTTACCACAGTACGATTACGCCCCGTTATAATATGGCTCTCTTATATATTTGTTATCATGCTTCATTGACAAATTGGCTCTCTCACTTGAAAGTTTGCCGACCCCTGCCCTAAACGATTAAATTTTACCTAATATAGATTTTTTGGCCTATTTTACCTTTCCCCGAGACCTTAGAGACCAATTGCAATCTATCCAATACCAATAATATATCCTTTTTAGCATAAAAGTATGTTAAATACCATAATAACTAACTGCAGTCCATTGCTTTCTGCCCTTGTAGCAATCCAAGCGGCGGCTGGCGGCGACCCGCGCCGCCCATCCGCCCTGACTACCTCTACGACCGGCCTTCCTCCGAGAAGACCGCCCCCGGAACCCCCAGCGCCCCCGGTATGACCGACAGGGGCGGCGAGGGCGGGGGCGGGGGCGGTATGGACCGCGGACAGCAAGGGTCGGCAAACAACCAGGAGCAGAACAGAGATGACAAGAAGGACGACATGAAGAACCCACCGAACGAGGATAAGAAAGTGTGATATGGACTTAGTACCAATAAAGTGTATACACAATATTATTATGATAAGTGAGTAGCGACTGTATTGTATTTTATATGTTTTTTCTTTAACTGTGAGGATGTATTGAATTCAAATGAAATCATTATCTACCGAAATGTTTCCAATTGTCATTTCTATTTTCGGGCGAATGATTGCATCCAGTTACATCCATAGACAGATTGGTATTACTAATTTTCAATTGTAAAATGCTGATGTTTTAAATGGTTAGTACGCTCACCTACAAGTTTTACTACCAATAAAGATGATGAGTAACATCACCGTGCGAATGCATACCCAAAATATCACCAACCACATCTAGAAATGGAAAACATTAGTATCTGACTAACTTTGTCCATTGATTCCTGGTGTTATTTGGAGTAAAACACGAAGGTGAAATTTTCTTAAACTTTGTTTTTTTTTTCGTAAAAATAAAGGAAAATAAATTAATACCAAAAAATGCCACACCAGAGACCAAAATTTAATAAACTTTTTTTTACTTCAAATAGTGTAAGGAATCACTCGTTAGAACGTCAGGTTCCTACTACCTACGTCTCTGGTCATTCTGAATGATGAACAGACCCCATCCTTCCAAAAGACTCAAGACTCCTACAAATAAAATGTACTCATCTCTTTAATACCAATTAGCATAACTTAATAGTCTTAACAGATCACATTATAAAATTTGCAGTTTACTAATTATTCAAAGTGGATTTTTCTCGGCTTACAGCTTAGAGTGAAAACCTCCAATTGTGTTAAAACGAATGAAAAAGATGTAATATAACGAGTATTTTTTTATACCTGCAAAATTCGTATACTGCCATCTATCGGCAGTAGAACAAAAATTAAACTTTAAAGAAAAGTACATTTTGGCATTAGTAAAAATCGCTTTTTTTGTCCACTGCCTCATTTGTATTGGTCCTATAACATTTGTTGAATCAATATTACATACCGGTTGTAAAATAAATGAGTAGGTAGCAATCTGAATATGCGAATGGTGAAAATGGTCTAAAAGAAAGAGTTGAATAATGCTTTTAATTATGATATGCATTTTTGTTGGTATGACTTGATTTACAAGGGAACATGGTGGAATATATTAAGCATAAAAGATTTTTTAGTAAAATCATAGAATAGGTAGAAAATTGAAGAGAAAGTTCTACAAGAGTTAATTATTGATATATAGTTCCGAGCACACGATACCCCCACAACGAACTGAGCCGCAAAAACTAAGCAAGTGAGTTAATACATGCTTGAAAAATTGATGGAAAGGCCCTTATACTTTTTTGCCATTTTGCTAGTTGTGAGTGGCTCAGCGCGTTGGGTGGGCTTCGTGCGAACGGAACAAATGACGAATAGCGACCAGTGTATTAGAAGAAACCGACGCGACGGTCCCGAAGAACAATGAAGCGATTTTGTAATTTTGAAGTAGAGCTATTTAATGTTACGTTTCTGCATTTTTACTGTTTTTAAGATCAAAAAATATTGTGTTGTTTTGATATTTTGCAACTCATTTCATTTGATTCAAAATTCCTAAAATGCAGACTTTTATAACAATGAAATAATCCAACAAAACTACATTAATTTTTAGCAGATCTGACATTGTTCTTCGGGACCGTTGAATTGTTTTTGATTAGGTACCTCATACATGCAATTTTAATTTAATATCACCAAAAAAATGGGTGATTTATTTGAAAACCTTTTTTTAATGTTGCTTTATGGTGGAATATAATGAATCGTATTTTTATCATAATATAAAATATTTTTACAAAATTTCATGTACTGTAAACAAATTTATATTACGCCGTAGATTTCGAATTCATAGTAGTATTTTCTGAAAGAAACTAATAATTAAAATTAGTTTAAGTAAATGCTAAATATTAAATGCCTGGTTTATAACTAAAACTACAAATGGGTTTATAAATAAAACCATTATCTCTTTATGTTACAATTATGTTCAGTATAAAACTTTAGGTACCGCTGGCTTAATAAATCTCTTCACATTTGACACTTTCTTGTCAATATGACAATTTGTGAAGAGAGATGCTGGGATTCTAAATTCAAAATATCAATATTTTAGAAGCAGTTCTATCAAAGTTGCCTCGCGAAAGGTCACAAAGCCTGTCCATTAATATTTCGAGAGATAAATTGGCAAGATTATTGGAAATAATACAATGATATTTTTTGTTTACTTATTTTATTTTGGAAATAAGGATAATAATCTGTGTAGATTTCAAATAAATATTTCATAAACATTTCAGTTATTTTTTAGTATTTATGGCGTGTGGCGCTTTCTCCTTCTTTAGTCGAAATATTCGGACACTGTTACAGTGTCCAAAAGCAGATTGATATTCGGTACTTGACGGCTACACTTAAACCTAACGCTGAAACTCACATTCATTTAATATGTTTTGTTGTTAAGCTCCCCAAAACGTCAAATCACGATTAATTTATTAATCACGATAATACTTTTGGCGTTGAACATCTCAAATAATATCTTTCTTAGTAAATGAATAAAAATGGTTATCTATAAATCTTTCACGCTTTGTGACTTTTCCGGACTCAAGGTACTCGTACATGGTGCTAATCGTTATTGCAACGTTGCTTGAGAAGTGAACATAAGGAGCATAATAAAAAATTATACGAAAAATTAGTGCATTTAAAAAAAAAACCTGTTTATTTAAACAAAACTATTGTTTTTTTTTTTATAAACCTAGATTCATTATTTTATTTTTCTTTTATATTTAACTTTAAGGCACAAAACAGATCTTAACCTTCTAATTAATTATTTTTTATAATTTACCGATATTTTCTATAAATGAAATGTTTGTAAATATTTTTAATGTGTATTTAATTTGAAGGTTGATTTGATGTTTTGAATACATTTTCGTACTTTTAAGTAATTAAATAGTAGTATAATATTAAAAATAATTAATTTCCAAAGAATTTAAGTAGACGATAAAAACTTTTCAATTTATTATGTTATTGTATTTTTATGTTCTTAACCAAATTTTTCTGCTTTTTTAGGGTTATACATTTTTTCACGACCGTAGCTTAAACATAATAATTTGTTTATTTAATTTTAATAATAAATTTCTCTTTTGATGATAATTATGTTATTTTTAATTGCAATATCATTTTTGAAACTAGGTTACAGCAGGATGATTAAGTTTATTGTTTGCAGCAATAACCAGAACCTCAGGATGAAGAGTTGCTCAACGACTGCCAACTTTTGTGTTTCTTCCCTCATAAACTGTCAAAATGCATATTAAATACACCCAATTTATTTGTTTTGATTACTTCAGAATACCCATCATAATCCTAGTATTCACTTAAGAACATGTCCGGTCGGGCATTTTTTTCAGTATGAATACCGCACAAGAGTTCAAACTGCTTCCGTCTGGAGCCAGTTATACTATGGCATTCCCAATTGGGGGTGTATTGTGAGGCTGAAAGTAATATGGATGGGGATAAAATGAAGTAGAGGAAGGTGGGGAAGTATCTGGTTATTCAGATCAGGTCACCAAACACGGCTTAGGCCATTTCAAATAATATTTTAATTCTGAATGGTTTACACCAGGGCGATACTGAGACAATTTTGTAATCTGGAACATACCACAAATATACCCTATGTTGTCTTGAATTATTAAAATGTGAAATAAAACAATTCAATCAAATAAAATTTGCTTACACACGCCAGGATTTGAAACCGCGACAGTCTTACCCCTCATTACGGAGGCCATCGAAGCATGACGTCACATGAGCATTATCATATGGTGGACATGCATACAAAAATGCGACCTGTGACGTATTGGTGGCCCGTAAACGCTCATCCGCGAATAATTATTATTAATAGGCTTTACAAATCAAGATGTACATAAAAAATATTTATAAAATATATTATTTCAACGCTAACAGTATCAACCTCAACGTACTATTAAATGGCATACAGTCCGTCACTTCCTTTAGTGATCCTTTATCAAATACAAAATAAAAAAGTTTAAAAAATCGTTGGTTTCGCGTGCTCAGCGATACAATAAAATACAAAATAAAACATTGTGTTGTAATTCGAAAAACACAGATATTTATCTTAATTTCCCGGTCCTTTGTCAAAGGCCGTAGTAAATAATTACTAAAATGGTGGATACGTTGTCATGCTTTTGGTTATTGTAGTTTTATTTTATTTGCATTGCGTGTAAAGAATTACTTTGTGTTTAGCGGTTGCACTAGTAAAACCTTCAATTTAGGAAAACAATTAAATTGCGAAATCAGAACCAACGTAAACGCTCATGCTAAATAATTATAATATGAATGGAAAATAATGTTACTCGCGAAAACGATGGGTTATTTTCTATCAAGGCTAGGAAATCATTTCGCAATCAATTGTAAAATATTCAATGACAAATATACATTGTAAATCGACACGTTTCACAAGCGATTTCTACTTAACTGTTACGATTATTAAATAAATAAATAATCTTATTTTTATTTTAGCTTTATGAGTAAAACCTCAAATTGTAATATTTAATTAAATCATAGGTTCTCAACGTGGGCGATAACGCCTCTTTGGTGGGCGTTTCAGACCTTCAGGGGGCGGTAGGAGACCCAGAGAAACCCATCTCACCCCATCAGTGCTCCAGATTGCTCCAGATAGTTCGCCGGCCAGGCGTACACGAGGAAACGAGTACGCTTCGTTTGCTAACGACAGGCGGTGGTGGTCGCAAGTATCCGAAGTAGTTTTCGAGAGAAGTCATCTCGAATATAGAGATCAAACACGCCCATCATATGCGCTGAAAAGCTATAGGCCTTCAGAGTGAATACGATCTGTTCAGTTTTTACCGCGCGTTAGTTAGGTGCGAGGTTCGAGGTTCGAGCCTACGTGTCTGAAATCGAGAAAAATATCATGCATGATCCCAAGATGTTTTGGCACTATATAAAATCCCTTCTGAAGGATGGTGAGCTGGAACACACCATGATAAAAGGTAATCAGGAATATCGTGGCTTAAGTGTGGCTAACGCATTTGCTGATCATTTTCAATCGGTCCATAATAAAGACCCTCCACTTCTAGACATTAATAATGCGGCCACATTTAATACAAACGTCGATTCATATATATTTACGAAATCTGACGTTATGAGTGCCATAAGTCTCATGAAGAACTCACACTCCATAGGACCAGACTTCGTTCCCGTTATTTTTATTAAAGGTTTCGCCGAGTTCCTAAAAACATCATTATGTCTTATCTTTAGTACTTGCACTTTTCCTGAAGTATGAAAAACTACCACTTTATGTCCTATTTTTAAGAAGGGTTCAAAAAAGTTAATCAAAAATTATAGACCAGTTGCCAAACTATCAGCCCCTGCTTAAGCATTTGAAAAAATTATTCATAAATTCCTTATGCTTCAGACAGACACATACATTATCCCCGAACATCATAGTTTCAGGAAAGGAAGATCCACTGAAACCAATCTGATGGTTTTTACTGACTATGTTGCTAGGTCCCTAGATAGTGGATGTTCGAATAACGACTTTTCCAAAACCTTGGACACGGTGAATCACGATATCTTACTCACAAAACTTGCCCTAATTGGTTTTTCCCTTCTTAAAAGTTACCTCAAGAACAGAAAGCAATTTGTCACATACGGAATCTTCTAACCTGCTAAATTTCTTATTTTTTTTGGGGTTCCCCAAGGATCGATCCTAGGGCCTCTTCTCTTTTCCATTTTCGTTAATGACATTTCTGGAATCCGTTTTTCTCGCTTTTTGCTGTTCTTTTTTTTACATTAACTCCACACAGGAGGCCCTGAGGAAAATAATTTTCCTCGGGGCCTACATCATCTGAAATGCTGTGTGGAGGGTATTTTTGAGGAGAGGAGGGAATGAACATTGGTCTTGAAGAGACCCATGTTGTTGGAAGGAGGAAACACAGAGGCCGGCAAATCGTTCCACAGCCGAGCTGTTGAACAAAAGAACGAGTTGAAGAAGCGACTCGTTCTTATGTGACAAATTTCAACCGTGTACATATGTTGGGCACGCGTTTGGCGTGTTTCCCGACTATGCACCGGTGCCGAAAGGATCAATGACGCTAGTTCCTGTGAGTATCTTCCATTGAAATACTGGTAGAACAAGGATAGGATTCCTACTCAACGCCTGTGCTCTAAAGATTGCAATCCGTCTATTAAGATGGGAGAATCTATCAAACACACCGCCCGTTTCTGTACAGAGTCGAGGGTATTTTTCAGGTATTTTGGAGCTCCAGACCAGAGGTGTTAGCTGACGATCTAAAATTATTTCTTCTAATAAGAAATATTGAGGACTGCCTGCGCCTTCAAGCTGTTGTTGACAACATTTCAGAATGGAGTCAACGAAACCAGCTTCGTTTCAATGTCTTGAAATACTCTGACTTTTACCAGAGCATTTAGTCTCACCTACCACAGGTGCACTATGCTCGGTCATAATCTCAAACGAGTATCAAATATAAAGGATCTTGGGATTATGTATGAAAGTAAATTGACATTTCGTCCTCGTATCAAAGGAGTGCAGTCAGCCTTAAAAATGTTGGGGTTTGTTCTCCGAACCGTCAGAGGTTTTCGGGATACCCGTGCTCTGAAGATTTTATACTTCTCCCCGGTACGCAGTAGGCTGGAGAGTGGTTCGCTTATCTGGAATCCTCATGAGACGGGGTGCTCCTTCATGTTGGAGAGGGTTCAAAAAAAGTTTCTAAGATTTCTCCACATGAGGGAGTACGGCCACTATCTATGCCTCTACTCGACGAACTTTCTTCTGGGCATGCTGGGAGTTCACTCCCTGCAGCTCAGAACAGGGGGGTATGCCGCCACCCACTTATTCAGACTGCTGCGAGGCTATATTGGTAACTCAGCCATTTTATCTATGTTCCAGATGAATATCTAGATGTAACATCTATGATATCTTCCTGCCTGTAGGACTAACCTGCCAATGATCTTCCCGGTAGGGAGAAGTATATTGCTCTTGAACCAAATCTCCTCCGAGATTGATATATTTGGCGTCAGTAAGGAGAGATTCAAGAGGGAAATTCTTTTGATTCTTGAAAGAGTCTCTCCACATTGACGAAATCTACACAACCGCCTGAATTTTTTTTTTAGATTGGCATATTTCTTGAAATTTCTTTTATGTAAAATATTTAAAAACAATTTTATGTACAATATTTTTATGGTGTTATTTCTTACAAGTAATAAATTCAAATTTGTAATGGTGTAAAAAACTAATATATTTTTTTATTATTATTATTATATCCCATCTTGCCCCATCCCATAAGCCCCCCCCCCCCCCTCCCCCCACTGTGGTAAATATAATCGCGACTGACCACGGTTACTGTTTCAGATTCACGAGTTAGGGGGCGTTAGAAAAAATAATATTCTCAAAGGGGGCGATGGGCAAAAAAAGGTTGAGAATCTATGAATTAAATGAAGACAATATAAGCGAAACTCAATCGAAAATCTGGAAACAGAAAAAATCAGAAAAAGATATTGACGCCTCTGGAACATGAACCCAGGACCTCTTGATTTCCGGGCAAACGCGCTATTACCACTGCGCCACGGTGCCGATATCAAATTCGGTCATTTTTAACCATACTTCGACTAAGAACCACCCACATTATCTTCATTTTCTTAACGCATATATTAGTCCCAGGGGTGTCAATATCTTTTTCTGATTTTTCTGTTTCCAGATTTTCGATTGAGTTTCGCTTGTATTGTCTTCATTTAATTAAAAAATAAATAATCGTTAAACAACAAACAGTGAAGCTTATAAATAACTCAAAAAGGCAGGCTTTATGCCCTAATAAATATAACAATAATAGATTATCTACGCGGCGTTCTCACCACAAATATTATGGTCAAGAATTGCCTTCATTTAATGAAAAGTGCGCTGATTTGAAGGAGATGCCTTTCTGCAATAGTACCTATATGCCTCGTCTATCCATTTAGTATGGGCAGGCAGATTGATTCTTCCAGCAGAGGCACATCATTATGAATTAATTACTTTATGAAAGAATAATTTTGTATCGTGATTCTCTCATTTTGGAATGCCAATTTTTAACAAGTAGGTATCTAATAATTGAACACTGATAAAAAGAAAGCGAAAAAGTCTTATTTTGAATTGTTTTATATTCAAAATATACTAACTGCCGTTTGCCGTGTATTTGGGTAGGTAGGTTCTTTCAAGAATAGTGCACATCATAAATATATAGAGACGTGAAACACAATCCATTTTATTTTTTTACATGAGCTCCACACAGGAGGCCCTCAGGGCCTGTGTCATCTTTAGGGATGCTGTGTGGAAGGTTTTTTAAGGAAAGGAAGGAGAGGAGAGTTCTGAAAGGAAAAAGGTTTAAGGGGTGGGCAGGAATCTGGAGTTGAGTGTGTCCTGGTCATCTGCCTCCAAGACCTAGACAAACCTCACCCCGTGAACCCGGGCACTCCTGCTAAATCACCAAACGTAGCGAACCACTTGGGGTGACCTATGGCAGAGGTGTTGGTAATCCAATGAAGGTTTCAGGGCGGCGGTATCCATTCCCGCCTCCCAAATTGAACTACTTATTTAAAACTCATGCTTAACTCATCCTTGATGATAATTTTTCATACAAAAACATAAAAATTCATTAGGTATTGGAAAGTTAGGGTTGGGGTGAGGAGTTGGGCAGTTACTCAGTTGAATTTAAAACAAAGACAAAAATCCACCGGAGACCAAAGTTTCATTTAAACATTTACTCCAAATAATGTCAGAATTCACTGGTTAAAGTAAGTCAAGTACGTCTCCAATACCCTGCATATTATTCTATACTATACTATAGTGCACTTAATCTTATATAATTATATATATAACTAAAATAATAATAATAAAAGACAAACCTAACCTTACCTATATAAATGGATTTTATAACCTGCTGCAACAATAATTGGGATTAAAAGGGGGTTTCTTATGGGCCCGCAACTCGAATTTCTACCGATTTCTTACATATCTCCCTTAAACACGGTAAGTTTTAAAGCTCTTAAAAAAATATATGTTATTCTTGAAGATAATATCTTGACATTGCCCGCGCCGAAACGCAAATTATATAAAATTCCCTGAATAGAAAAAAATCGCAAAGTATGCACCAAAAATTATTATAAACCCGTTTGTTTCAGTTATTTTACAAGTTATACGTATGAAAAAATTCACGGTGTTTCTTTAAATGCTGTATAAGACAATTTAACGCGAGATTTTTACTCTATTTTAAAAGAGTCGTGTTTTATTAAACATTTTCACAATTTTCGCATCCGAGAGCATTGCCAGACTTTATTTTTTTATTTTAAATAACTTAAAATTAACTATTTTATACGTTAGCCTCGTTTGTCCATTAAGTTAATTGGATTGTTTCGTTAAACCACTTATAAGATTCCTCCAAAAGGAATAAAAACACTAAATTGCGTCTTGCAATGCAAGCAATTTCTTACACCATAAACCTAAGCAACGGGACTAACTAAAATGGGTACACAACGCAACTGATTAAATGTAAGTATTCCTGGAACCGCGGTATTAAGACCAATAAAATTTCTTCCTCTGCCATGGGAATTTTTTAAAAGAATACATTAAGCCAGGTCTCTTTTAACTACAACATGAACATTTGCTTACACATTAGCTTGAGCATTAATATAAACATTTTTTTGTTTTCCGTCTGCTTTGTTTATTAAAACGTGGTAGAAACATTGGGGGGAAGTGGGCGAGGCCATAAATATTTTGGCTAGTGGTCTGTGGTGAAGATGTATCTACGCACTGAACACTTGACATTTGACGTTTAGTTAAACGTCAAGATAAGTCCTGATGAAGAAGAGTTGTTGCATCAGAGAAAAAACACAGATTTCATAGATATTTATTTACCAGGAAAGATATCTGGCTAATATCGATTATCACACGACCTAAATGTGCTATTTAAGAATTACGTAGACGTCGAAAAACGTCAGGTTCTGATGTGGAAGAGATTTTTACGATTTTAGCGATAAAATTGTCGTTGCTACATGTAAGAATCGAGAAGAAAACGCAGATGAAGAAAGATTGAAGAACTAGTTTAACTATACTACATCAGCGCCCTTGAGGTAATTTTCTTGAAAACGGCATTATATAAATTAGCCAAATGTTAGTATTATTACGTGCGGTAGAAAATTTTTATCAGAAATACGAATTGGCATTACATTTATATTTCTTGCTATTATTTATTTATTTATTTATTCTTAGTACATTTACAATACAAAGGTATAATTATATTGTCCTCCACACTAACCATTTAAATACCTGTGTTGTAGAAGACATATTTCAGTTGTAAATTATAAATTAAAAATTGTGAATAGTAAAACAAAAGAGCGTTAATAGCTAATAAAAAAAGAGAAACAACAAAAATCAAAATATAAAAAATATTAGCATTCGTACGAGACCTAAATGTACCAAAAAAAATTTAAAAACAAATATTTTCATAAATTGTTAAATAAGCATATGGGGCCTCCACATATAAATTAAAAGACTTTATTTACAAGCGACTTTACGATGGAAATAATCTTCCATGGCGACAGTATTTATTTACAAATTATTAAACTTATAATTGTTATAAAGATGAGTATTGTTTGTCCGCAGAAGCAGCAAAAACTATTGAGGACTATAATTTGAAATTCTGTTTTTTTATCTGTTATTTTTACTTCAAACAATAATGCCAGACAAATGCCTGCTTTCAGTTCTCTGAAAGTTTTTCTTCATCATTCTTTTCAAAGCTACATAGCTCTTGACGTCTATCAAGAGCTATGGAGCTTTGAAATATTTACTTAAGAGGAAGCCATAAGCTGATTAGTGTGCCTTATATCGCCACGAATATAGGTAAGAGGCATTTTTTAGTTTTTTTTTTAATAAGAATACCGCACAAGAATCACCAACTGCTCCCGTCTGGAGCCAGTGAGACTATAGGTATGTTGTGAGGCTGAAGGAGGGGAAGGAGATGGAAAGAGAGGAAGATGGGGAAGTACCTGGCTATTCAGATCTGGTCACCAAACGCGGTAAAAGCCATTTAAAGCAACGTTTCAATTCTGAATGGTGGTCTTACACCAGGGCGATACGGATAGTACCTTCCACTCTGGAGCGTGCCGCAAATATACTACATATTATTTTTAATTAATTAACCCGACGCCCGCGTTGGGTTCGAAGCCGTGACCTTCGGATTGTGAGTCGAGAATGCTACCTCGGGACCACGGAGGCATAATCGCATCAATCGCAATGAACAAAATTAATCACAATATTGCATACTCATTTTTAAAATACAGTTCTTTCTCTATTCAATTAAATTCACTAATAAATCTTATAAAGATTTAAATAAAATAAATCCAAAAAACCTTTCTTTCTTATTCGTTTCCAAGGCAACCATTTACCTTCATATCTCACGACGGGTGAAGGAGAACTCTAACTGAATTACTTATTTGTAGAATAATTCGCGAACACCTTTTGTTCCCTGCATTTCAGGGAATAGTTTTACTTGGAACGAATTATGGCATGCCACGCTTAAAGAATGAACATTTCGGAATTTGCATTAATAATGTAGAGACAACTGAAGAAATTGGGTTCCTGCAGAAAATTGTTGAAGAAAATGGATTCAAGATGTAGGGACTATTTAGAAATAAGATTTTTCAGGCACAGGTAAGATTTATAAGTATTCATAAGATTTGTAAGTAGGTACTTAAATACACACATACTTAATTTATAAACCATAAATATTTAAAATAACATTTTCTTTTGGTTATTTTAAATAAGGAATTATTCAACTTTTCCAAAGAAATGTTATACAGTAATACTTTTCTTCAAACTTTTTGATTATTCGGATTTGACAGCTTGAAGGACAATCTTGCGAACTCTAGCGGGAAAAATGGGCAGTATCCAACAAGGCCACCATCTTGATCCGGAACCGGAACGTAACAAACAAATTTACAGAAATTTGAAGTCCTAAATGTTTATCCCTTCATTCATTCACTAATATCATGAAAATTATTTAAAAAATAGGAGCAAGAAGGAATATTGGTACCTATGCGGAGCTCATTTATAAAACTATAGTTGCTCCACATTTGGACTACTGCTCTACGATGTTATATTTGGCCAATGAAGGAAATTTGAACAAACTAGAAGTTATACAAAACAAAGCTATGAGATGTATACTGGGGAAAGGCAAATACGTAAGGATTAATCAAATGAGAGAGGAGCTAAATTGGATTCCAATAAAAAAGAGACTACTTTTTAATGTTTTTTTTTTGTATTTCTTCGGCGTTGACTATGTAACAATTTCTAGACATTTTTGTTTTGAAAAGTTTTAATTTTCCATGTACATTTGTTACTTAATTTTAAATTTTTGTGACCGGTTTCGACACGTCTGTATCATTAACGAGCAAACTTAAAGCTAACTTAAAAATACAAGTACAAAAATTAATTAGGCGGGGGTAGTGGGAGTGGGGAAATCTGATTCTAGTTTTAAGGGATCATGAACTTTGTTTACGAAACAATAACTACTCCGAGTTTGCTAACCATCTATTAGAAGCAGGCCATACCTTCAAAAAAGAAAAAAACTAAGTTTAAACATTGCAATGTAAATTCATATTTTAATTTGTGCGCTTTAGAAACTTTAGAAATTAACAAAAAAATTAAATCTAAAATTATTTAGTTAATAAAATAATAGCACCATGTAAATCCCCTCTACTTACGATGTTTCCATGTAATTTTGACTCCTCCCACCGTTCTCCCCTCCACCAAATTTCCCCACTCCCACTACCTCCGCCTAATTATTTTTTTTACTTGTATTTTTAAGTTAGTTTTAAGTTTGCTCGTTAATGATACAGACGTGTCGAAACCGGTCGCAAAAATTTAAAATTAAAGTAACAAATATACATGGAAAATTAAAACTTTTCAAAACAAAAATACTTTTTAATGTGTTAATTTTAGTGCATAAAATTATGGAAAACCAAATGCTTTAAGGATAAAATTGTTTGTAATAGAGACATTCATAATTACGAAACAAGAAATATAAACAGAGTTCGATTGCCACAAATGAAGAAATCAAAATCACAGAACTGCCTAATGTACAGAGGACTAAGGATGTATGATGAAATGCCTGAAAGTATGAAGAAAGAATGAATGTATTTTAAAAAAATGTTATGCTTACTGTAAAAATATTTAAATTTTTCAAATCAAATGTTACATAGTGCTTATTAGTTTACATTCATGAGGTATAAACTAACTCAATAAAAAATAAATAAAAAAATACCAGTGCGAATTACAGTTAAAGTTTTTTAAAACGTTGACATGAATGAAAGTGAGTAATTTATTTAATATTTGCATGTCAAACTACAGATGTATTCCATTCAGTTAGTCATGAGTCATGAGGAAGTCACGAAAATATCATCGAATAAAATACACGAGTTTATCGACCGTATAGCTTCCACCGCAAAAATCATTACTTCTAGTTAAAAAAATTGAATTTTCACCCCATTCCAATCACTTTTGCCGGGGAGAACTGAATTAATGCCGAGGCCCGCAAGAATATACAAACCTAACTCATGTTTAAGGGATGAAATAAACAATATACCAAAACAATGCAAACCCTTACGAACCTTCAATGGAGCTAAACGGTTGAACAAAAAAATCTAAGCAATAAAGCAAAAAGCCCCTACAATGGAAGCCGCGCTCCGCAAAGAGAACGAGTGGGTTCTAACTAGGTAGGTATTTGTTAGGTATTGGGTAGGTACTGGATAGGTATTTATTGACGTACTAGGTTTGTACCGCAGATTCAGTAATTTAATTAACCCGAGTGCGTGCGTTTGATGTACAAAAATTGCCTCACTCTGTTAAATAAATTAATGAATTCAGTCAAATAATGCCAACCAATGATGTGAAATACACAAGATGGTCAACTAAAAAATAACACTGAATTAGACTAAAAGTGTCCAAAAAATAATCGTCGATCTTGAACTATATCTTTCTATAATATTATTTAGTCAGTTAACAGGTTGAGGAAGAGGACTTCCGATTGGCCTAGAGCCAAGAATAGTATCTAATAATCTTTAATGGCCACATTAAGATAGAAAAATTTTATGTTTTTCAATGTTCAAGGAAAAAAAGGTAAACGGATGGCTTAACGGAAGACTGCTGAAGATACAGTACACGCCAAACTTAAATTCTGACCTGAACTTGATACGATCCATTCTCGCACAGGTACAGGTCACTTTACTGACTTTACACTGAACGTAAGCGAAAGAGAAAGATGCGTAAAAAATACGTGCGACAGAGATAGGCGTGGGCGGGGAGGCATGCCGCTTTTCGCACCTTAAACTCGCCCGTTGTGACGGTTTCTGTATTAACGTCAGATAGCATGGGTGAAAAATAAGTAAGTAGGAATATATATGATAACTGCTCTCAATGAGGTAAAGGGGCGCTTATAAGAATATGCGGAAACCTTTAATTTTTTATTGGGAGTTGGTTTACAGAATTTGAATAATTCAGCAAATTTCAAAGTTAATGTTCAAAGTTCTGTAAAAACTCCATTCAAGTTCTGTTATTTAAAAAGTACTGAAAAGCAAGCAGCCCATGATAAAATAATAACAGAACTTGAATGGAACCTTCGTGATATATTATAATAAAACGATGCTCTCTGAAAATCGTATTTGGAATTTAATGAGTTGTTCAAATTCCCGAGGGCCAGTGGTATCGAAGAAATTCAAATGTGACATTCTCGTCGTATGGCCATTCAGTGCCATTTTTAATTTTTTTTACTAAATTTGTTAAGTCCCCTTTAAACGTTGATTCTAAGTGCGTTTTAGGCCTCTATAAAATTGTAATAATTTTACAAGCTTAACAATATGATGGTTGTCCTCTTCTGCTGATCACAGTTTGTTCAAAAGCTGAATCGGCCTAGAATCGGCATTAAAGGGGACCTTTAAGCTGTAAAAAAAACAAAATGGCGATGAATGGCCATGTGATGACAATATTACATTTGAATTTCGGAGAACGGATAGGCTGAAAGGTGAAAGAGAAAATGATTTTCCACTATAAGGAACATTCGTCATTGAAAAATCTTATCTTGGTACATAAGGATTTCTTAGAGCTTTTACGGTTGGCTGAAGGTCAGGAGAATTTTACAGAACAGTACTTCATTATATGGGTGGTACTAGCATAGACCCGTAAAAAACATGGAAAATTAAAAAAATATGTATTTTTAAAATAAAATCCTACATTTAATCTACGAAGGTGGACCATAATTTCCCTCATTTCCTATGTCATATTTGCGGGATGTTGTGTGAAGGGTTTTTTCTAAAAGAAAGTTTGAACCAAATGAAGTTGTAGGA
Source organism: Limnephilus rhombicus (assembly GCA_929108145.2). NCBI lineage: Eukaryota > Metazoa > Arthropoda > Insecta > Trichoptera > Limnephilidae > Limnephilus > Limnephilus rhombicus. The sequence continues at coordinate 42,823,436 of OV815278.1, forward strand.
AAGGAAGTTTGTTGTGGAAAGGAAGGAGTGAACCTCAAGACCCATGTTGAAGAAGGCAGGAAACACAGTGGCCGGCAAATCGTTCCACAGCCAAGCTGTTGAACTCAAAAACGAGCCGTAGAAGCAACTATTGTGACTAATGTCAACCGAGTATTAATGTTCAGTGATTTCCTGATTTCCTCGTTACGTGATTTTGAACTACTATTGTAGCTGAGCAATACATGTTTATAATAATAACCAAATGGAAATACTCTAACAAATTTCTGCGCTCCTGGTATTTTGTTCTTGTCGACAGTTTTACGTTTTGTCATTTATATTTTGTAATTTTTTATGTGTATTTGTCACAATAGCTAGACTGCGGAAATTAACTCAAATTACCTAATAATACTTTTGCACTCCTTGTATTTAATTCCTGTCGACAGGTTAACCTTTTGACATTTATTGTTTATGTGAAATATCACACGATTTTTAAATTTGAAAAAGCAACTTACATAATTATGTATTAAAAAATGATATTACACGAGGGTACTTTATCAACTAATCGCTTTATTGAAATCAGTTCCAATTTTGAAAATAATATTTCAAATCTGAATTCCAGGGTTCATTGAACCCCAGTTACGGATAGATACTTAAAAACTCATAAATTGACTAATTCCGGAATATATAAACTCAAATATAATAATTGTCCGTCATTTTATATTGGAAAAATAACTCGTAATTTTGAAATCAGAATCAAAGAACATTTAAGGTGTCTTAATAATAATAATTTTTCTGAGTTTGCTAACCATATCAATGAAAATAACAATAGTTTTGAAAAAATACGGGGATAAATACTCTTCACATTAATCATAAAGGAAAACGCTTAGATAACTTGCCTTGGAAATAAAAAATCACTTAAAAATAATGAATCTATTATCAACAAACAAAAAATATTGCCTTATAGCCCAATCATAAATATGTTCCCCTACACACCCACTCTTCATTAATACCAAGCAACGGCTCCATCCCTACCATAATAATACATTGTTCCCATCCATATTTCGTAACTGTCAAATCAGTATATGTTTGCCCTGAAGAAGGAACGGTCGTTCCGAAACCGGTCGGCTTTACTCAAATATATAAGTGGTTCAAACAAAGTTAAATTGTATCATTTAACTATAATGGACAACCACGAAGTTATAGCTACATTCAAAAGTACTTAAAAACTCAATCAATAGGATTATTTATAATAGTATCTACAACAAATAACAGAATAAATTGATAAACTAAAAAAAAAGTATTTAATTTATTGGGCATTTTTGTAGCAAGAAGACCATTCTCGTTAATTATTTTCCAATGTTTTTCCGCTTTCGTCTGATTTAATTTGACCTCATAAACACCGGCCGGCCAAGGACGCTACACAAAAGTGTGTGAAAAACACTCTACCATTGTTCTACCGCGCCGTGTGAATATGTATTTAAACTACCGAGCCCGCGTTTTTGGACATCGCGGGGCATCCTGTCCCATGGGTTCAAAACACCGAACAAAACCTGCAGAGCAGGGGCGTGCCATTTAAAGGAATTATTTATTTTTAAATATGGTCATAATTAAACATACAATTTTCGGTTATCGGTGAATGTGTGCGTGATGTGAAATATTACTGCGTAATACCTAAAATTATTCTAGTTCTATGAACTTTTAATTTTCAAAATTGGAACTGTTATTCTTAATTATTAAATCGTATCAGATAAGCGATAAAGAAGCAAAATTATTTTATTTCAGTAATTAACAACAAAAATTCTATATTTGAAATATGTACTATTTCATTTGTTCACATTTTAGACAGATCTAATCACGGAAAGATATAAATCTGAATTTACAAAGCTTACAAATATTTTAACTCCTTTTTTTATTTTACACTAGCTGACCGACGAACTTCGTAGTTAACTTATTAGCTGAATTAAATTCAGTTTTTTTTATTAAGTTCAAAATTACACAATGAAGCAATTATCGATGAGCAACTGTCCGTGTTTTGTTTTTCTCGGTATCAGAGATGGCGTTGTGTACGGATTTTCTATTTTTTGTGATTTTCTTACTTTTTCACTTACTTACGGGAAATGCGTGTACGTGTGAGGGAGATTTATTATAATTATTATATTTTTCCTTTGGAGGGGTGCAGACATACGTTCATCGTTTGTCTTTCGACTTTTGACATTTAGTGTGTAAGAAAGAGGGGCAGCATTATGTGTTTAAGAACAAAAGCAAAACAATCATCGCATTGACATTTCACGTTTTTTGAATTTTTGGAATTCACCCACTATTCAATATTATATTTATCACAATAATATGCAGCTCTTTCAAAAGAAAGAATTCGGTCCATACAAAATGTATGAGGAAAGGAATTATCTTCATAATTTTTTTTTCGTGAAGTTTTCCGATGGTTTAATAGCTATTCTGCTATTTGGGGTTAAGGCAAATCCAACAAATCAAAGATCATAAAAATCGGTAAAACCGTTCTTGAATTATAAATGGGGTATTTTAAGGGAAAGGAAAGAGTGGAAGATCTAGATACGAAAAACTATGAGGGGTGGGTAGAAATCTGGGGAAAATGTGTCAAGGAATGTCGGACGTGGGAATCCTTCCATCCCACTGCGGTGAAAGGCGATGATTGAGTGAGAGAATCCCGATAGAAGGGTCAAAGTTAAGTCTCCCTCAGTCTCCCTCCCAGTGGGCTAACACTTTCGCCACCAAGAATTAGACTTTAAAACATTAATACTGTCAGCTTCACAAATCCCAGTATAATTATTATGAAACCTCGTGATTATTAATTTCAATTGATAGTATTAAAAGAGCTTCTTTATTTAAAACTCTTTGAGAAAGCTCTTGAAGTGATGCGTTTTAAATAACCCTAAAAAATTATGCCAGGTTTGGTTTCAACAACAGGTACGAAGGATTCCTTGGAAAAAGTTTCAATTATTAGCAGCGTTGTGTTGCTTGAAGAAATGCCCAGAATGCGCGCGCATTTAATGATAAACGACTTATACGACCTTAGGTACACACTTAAAAAAACTTTAAATAAAAGTATATCGAAAACTCTGAGATTGCGTGAGCAATTTAACAATTTTAAAAAATTCCAATTAAATTTGTAGGCGGGTATAGGTACCGCCGCGCAACCCCGGGAACCACTTATTAAATAACCGACACCTCTGCCATTGGTCGACCCTAGTGGTTCGCTACGTTTGGTGATTTAGCAGGGTTGCCTGGGTTCACTGGGTGAGATTTGTCTAATTCTTGGAGGCGGATGACCAGGACACACTAAACCCCAGATCCCTACCCACCGCTTAAATCTTGTCCTTCTCAGAACTCTTCTCTCCTTGCTTTCCATAAAAAACCCTCGTCTCCTTCCCCTCCTTAAAAAATCCCTCCACCCAGCATCCCCAAAGATGACATAGACCATGAGGGAAATTATTTTCCTCAGGGCCTCTTGTGTCAAGCTCATGTAAAAAAAATAGATCACACCAAGTGGTTCTCTACGTTTGGTGACTGGGTGCCTGGGTTCCCGGGTTTATTTTTTTTATTTTTTTGTTACACGCCCTAGTGGGCTTTTCTTATAAAATTTTACCTATTTGTATCAAATAGGTAAAATTATTTTAACTATTTGTGTCTATTTGTGTCTTAAAGAATAAAAGCGATAAAATATTCAACATTTATAAGATGAAATATATCGCCCAGATCAGAATATATATTTTTTTTTTACATGAGTTCCACACAGGAGGCGCTGAGGAAAATAATTTTCCCCAGGGCCTATGTCATCTTTGGGGATGCTGTGTGGAGGGTTTTTTTAGGAAAAGGAAGGAGAGGAGAGTTCTGGGAAGGAAAAGGGTTTAAGGGGTGGGTAGGAATCTGGGGTTCAGCGTGTCTTGGTCATCCGCCTCCAAGACCTAGACAAACCTCACCCCATGAACCCGGGCACCCCAGCTAAATCACCAAACGTAGCGAACCACTTGGGGTGACCTATGGCAGAGGTGTTGGTTATCCAATAAAGGTTCCCGGGGCGGCAGTACCCATTCCCGCCTCCCAAATTATGACCGAGACTGTATCGGAATCGGAGAATTTTAATAAGCTAGTGTTATTGAAGTAAAAGGGTAATAAATGTCGCATGATTTTTTGGGAACATGGATATGGGGTGAGGTTTTTTCGGGTCTTGGTGGCGGATACATCTGCTCACAAGCTGGAAAGAGAGGCCGGTTAAGGAAAACTATTTGACCTATGATCCATCGCCTTGGACCACAGTGGGAGGGATGGAATCATATGAACATCACTTCTGAAAACACTGACCTCCAGATTTCTACCCACCCCTCATACCTTTTCTTTTCCAAATCTTCCTCCCCTTACTTTTTTGTATATATGAATAACTGCAATTCTTAATCCCAACTGCTTGAGTGAGACTATGGTATCCTCAATCGGGGTACGTTGTGATGCAGATGGTATTGAGGAGGGGAAAGTTCCCGGCTTTTCAGATCTGGTCACGTCAAAAGTCATTTCAACAACGTTTTAGTTCTAAATGGTGGCCTTACACCATGCTGAAACTGACAGTATCTTCCACCCTGGAACGTGTGGCAAATAAACCTTATATTTTATTATAAATGATTAAATTGTGAAATTACAAAGAGTCGATAGCTTTACCCCTCAACCATGTAGGCTGTCATTATAAACCAACGTTATAATAACTGACTCTTGGTCAATGTAATAGGCGGTGAATGTTGTTTGTGAAACCATTGGGGACTTGGCTAGGAGAGGAATTCTTTTTTTTTTTACAGTAAATACCGCACAAGAATCTCAACTGCTCCCGTCTGGAGCCAGTGAGACTATGGCATCCCCAATTGGGGTATGTTGTGAGGCTGAAGGTAGTGGTGAGGGGAAGGAGGTGGGGAAGAGGAAGGTTGGGAAGTACCTGGCTATTCAGATCTGGTCACCAAACACGGCTAAAGCCATTTTCAAGCAACGTTTCAATTCTGAATGGTGGTCTTACACCAGGGCGATACTAGTAGTATCTTTCACTCTGGTACATGCCGCAAATATACTAAATATTATTTTAAATGAATTGATTGTAAAATAACACAAATTAATCAAATAAAATTTATTTTCGCATGCCGGGTTCGAACCCGCGACCTCCGGATCATGAGTCAAGAGTCTTACCCACTGGACTACGGAGGTCGTATTGAACCAAAGTTGGCACATCAGACTCAATTGTCAACTCAGCCACCAACCGGTCATAATTAAGTATAATATATCAATAAAATATCAATTAGAAGATAGGTAGAAGCTTGAGTGGCAATCGGCCAACGTGAAAAATGTCCATCTCGTACAAAACCCCACTGAGAGGCAGCCTGGGTTCTCATTGCCTCGCAAACTCTGTTCCGCCATCAATAGGATAAGGTGTTTCCATAGCCGTTGTGCCCACAGGATGCATAGATGGGGTCTTAATGTGTGAAGGTGGTGCGGTGCAAACAACCGAACGTGTGTTCAACGAATGCCCGCTCCATATTCCTTGGTTCATGAGGTCCACAGGGCAACGCCTGAGGCCCTAATCTGGCAAGCAGACCTAGATGTCCCCCTCTGACCCCCCACCATACGAATGAAGAATACGAAGGAGAATATATCTATTTATTTTTTAAGGAATTTCCACTGATTCCCTTTACGCCGACTACGAAGCATAAAATCTTTCATAAAATATAATGGAATTTTGTCGTACACTCTAGGCACTGAAGTTAGGCAAAATTACTCGAATCCTTGCACATCAATCTGTCTTTTGACGAATCACATTTAGAAAGATCAAATCCTTGTACTACTGTACCGCCCACCATTAAATGTTGCTTTTACTTTCCAAAATACACTAATTAAAGAATGTTGTATACATTATTTTACATTAATATCAAATTATTTTTCAGATTAAATAACATGTGTTCACAATTATGTCCTCTGCGTGCGAACTCTATTTAAATTTCTTTAAATAGACAATAAACAGTGCTCGTTTCAAGCGACCTCCCAGGAGTATGGTCCTGTATTCATTCGTTTTTAGGCAGCATCGCGTTCATTGGTCAAAACATTATATATATTTTTTGGTATCGGTGATCAATGAACCGGTGGATGCAATTTTTAGCCATAAGTTGTTTTTAATTATTTGTCTAGCTTGTAGTATTCTAGATCTTAGAAATGTATTATAAGTTTGTACAGCGCCCTTGAGGTGATTTTTCACAAAAACGGCTCGTTATAAATTATCCAAATATTATTATTATTAAGTTATTGGAGATTAGATAACCGCGGAAAATGTAAAGAATTGTCCCTGTTACCTAATCTACCCATAATATTATAATGAAATGACGGATGTGGACACGAAATAATGATGGATGCGAGATATATACAGATAGTTAGTGCTGGCTGCTTCGTGTCGTTGGAGATTTGATGTAGGTCGTTTACTTCTCCGTGATTTATCACGTCACAATATGAAAAATATTCTGGAATAACTTAGAGAAGAAGCGGGAGGATTAGTGGAGAAGTTTCACTTTATGCAAAAAAAAACAATTCTAGAACCTGACAGTGGTGTGCTTGCCGACTTCTTAATATAATATTAACTTTCATTGTTATACGTAACAGGACGCACCCAAGGGATTTTAACCAGCGATTCCTGAGCATATTAGGAGTATAAAGTGAAATTTTGATCTCCGGTGACATTTTTGATTTTTTTTTTACATGAGCTCCACACAGTCATCTTTGGGGATGCTGTGTGGAGGGTTTTTTAAAGGAAAGTAAGGAGAGGAGAGTTCTGGGAAGGAAAAGGGTTTAAGGGGTGGGTAGGAATCTGGGGTTCAGTGTGCCCTGGTCATCCGCCTCCAAGACCTAGAAAAAACCTCACCCATGAACCCGGGCACCCCTGCTAAATCACCAAACGTAGCGAACCATTTGATGACATTTTTAAAATCTTTTTTCTTCAGATTCAAACAAAAAAAAAAATCTTCTGCTTGTCGTTGGTAATTGGGCACTCAGCCGAGTAACCGACCAACCCCTCATCCCACCTCCAACTGTTCAACACCTACAATTTTTTTTATGTTTTTGTAGAAAAAATAAAACATCAAAAATGTCACCGGACACCAAAATTTCATTTACTTTTTTTACTCCAAATAATGTCAGGAATCGCTGGTTGAAATCCCTCGGGTACGTCCTGTTACACCCTGTATATACTCGGTTCCATGCCAACTCAGAATCGACTCAACTTAACACTACTTTGAAAAGTCATTGTTTTTCTTGAAAAATAGCACATAACCTAACATAACGTAACGTAAAGAAAAGAAGGAGAGGGAATTCTGGGAAGGAAAAGGGTACGAGGGTGGGTAAGAATCTGGAGGTCAATGTGTCCAGGAGTGACGATGTAATATTTATTTAGTTTATAACAGAATATGATTGTTTCCAACCATAAACCTACACTCCAGCTGTAATTTTAGTTCGAATTTGTGTTTAATGTATCTTTCTTAATAATGGGTTTATATTTTTAATATTATACTGGCTGACCCGGCCGCGCGTTGTTGTGGCTAATGAAACACAACGCCGTCTACTGGATGGTTACCCAACCTTTTAACTCACACCGCCATCTGTTAATTTGCATACAAATCAAATCCACGCCGCCCGCTTGCCAGCCTGCTCGTCCACCACGTACGGATATTCTCCTTTATATATTGTACATTTCAACCAATTTACACAAAACCTTGACAAATTATGCCTATACCTAAACCTTCCAATCTATTGGTGAAAACCGCATGAAAATCAATTCAGTAGTTTTGGGTTTATCGTGAAAAGACAAACCCGGTGGAGGATTTTAATTTATAACTAGCTGACCCGGCCACGCGTTGCTGTGGCTAATAAAACACAATGTCATCTACTGGATGGTTATCCAACCTTTATATCCACCGCCGTCTTTGAGTTTATCGCAAAGAGACAGAAAGATGCCGCGGAGGACTTTAATTTATAATTCGTAGAGATGGTGTGAAAGGTTATAATAATGTGCATGCAGTGCTTGGGGTAACTAAAGTATTTAAGTTATTAAGGATTAATACTGTATCAGTCTAAATAATTTTTCAATTACTGCAATGTACGTGACCATTTTTTTAGAAGATAGAATGGGTAAAGTAAGCTGTCCGTAAAAGATAGATATATGCCTTCGCGGACTTTTTTGTAGATCTATAAAAGCGGAATATCCCACCATGCATCGTTTTGTTATATCCCAAAAGGATTAGGCAGCGTTTTCGATGAAAGCTACCAGGCGTTAATTACATACTAAAACCTTCCTCACGAAACACACTATCTATTGGTGAAAACCGCATGAAAATCCGTTCAGTTTATCGCGAACAGACCGACAGACAGGCGACGTGGGGGACTTTAATTTATAATATGTACAGATGTAGAGAAGATAGAGATGGTGTGAAAGATTATAATAATGTGCATGAAATGCTTGGGGTAACTGACGTATTTAAGTTAATAAGGATTAATACTATATCCGTCTAAATAACTTTTCAATTACCGAAATGATAGTGACCATTTTTTAAAAAGTTACAATGGGTATATTACCCAAAAAACTCTATCGATAATTTTCTTAACATCACGGGTCAAACGACAAACGACATAAATGCATATAAAAAAATTATCTCAACACCTAAAGCACTAAAAATATTTGCCATGAACATCCGTAGCCTCAATAAAAACTTCGGCAATTTACTTGTACTCCTACCTGACTTAGGAAATGAATTCGATATAATTGTTCTCTCAGAGTGCTGGATTAATGTAAATTATATCCCGAAGATAATCAACAACTACTCTGTGTATAATACAACTCGACACAGGTCCCAATCCGATGGGGTCATAGTTTATGTCAAATCCTACTTAAACCCTACGGTGTCTGAAACTACAGTTGACCATGCAAATTGCCTCAAAATCACAATTGACAACTTAAATGTCTTCGCCATATATCGCTCCCCTAAGTCCAATAATGTCTCCTCTTTTCTCTACTCGCTTGAAAAAAATATTGATGATGTTCAAAATTGATAGGGGTCCTTTTAAATAAAATAATTATCCTTGCAAAAAACTTCACTGTTTATTTCACTTGGACATGTTATAAATGTATTATAATACGGTGTCAATACACCGGGCCAAACACTGGCAGTTGTTTACTGTTAAAACTTGCGTTGGGAAGAAGCAATAATAATGGGATGCTAGCACTTTTATAACATAAAAACCTGCACACATTTAAAGAATCTACGATTATACATTTTGACATTCGAAAGCATCTACAAAAAAAAATGGCTTCCTCCATAGTATGTACTTGGTAGTTAAAACAGGCTGCGAACACTCAGCGTCCAGCCAAGCCTCGCACCATTCGAAATATCAACGTCTGGGAGCTTGCTCAAGCAACCCATAGGTGCTGGTAGTATCTCAATTTTTAACATAGCTTCCGCCTCGGGGTTACTAAATCGCCCATACCGATTTAGGAACCCTTCAAGAAAACATAACAAAAACAGGGGAAGACAATCAAAGCAAAAGCAAAAAACACAAATCCTAACTCTAAATACCGTACAAATACTAACAAATAATTTTACCTATTATAAATTAGCAGCCAAAACTAAATAATCCTGCACTGCTTATTATACTATTATTTAAAAATGTACATTCACAAGTTGAATTTTAAGGTGATTAACCTAAACTAATTACATAAACTTAAATTGACCAAAAAATTTTTTTTACATATTTAAATAATAACTTAACACAAAATAATATTATAATAGAACACAACCCAACACAAAATAATATTATAATAAAACCCAACCCAACACAACACAATTGTCTTTTTTTTTTAAGTCCATTGGTTAGGATCTTCTCCAGGTGCAGTCCACGATATAAGCACCACAGCGCGGGGTGCAATCAATCATCAATTTATAGGTTGTCATGTTGTTCCTGGGATTGGTATCCTTAAAGGGTCTTTTTTTAATATTTTCACCCTAAAAAGTTTCATCATGGTCGTCCGGGGAGTCCGGACTGACGGAAGGGTCCGGGGCGTCCGTCACAGGTTCAGCTTCCGGGTCCAGAGGCATTAGACATATCTTTGTGATAGGCCTGACAAAGATTCCTTGAGGGGTTTTCAGGGTAACCACTCGCACTACACCATCCGCGCCGGGATGTGTAGATATAACTCGCGCCATTTTCCATAATGGTGGAGGTAGATTATCTTCCTTCAGAATAACCAGATCATCCTTTTGCAGTGCCCGTTGATTACTGGTTTGCCATTTCGTCCTTTTTTGTAGCTCCATCAAGTATTCTCGCTTCCATCTATACCAAAAGGATAACATTAGCGCATGGATTCTCTGATATTGGGTCAGCCTGTTGTCTGGTATGGCTCGGACATCTCTCTCCGGAATGATAGAGGATTTAGTGCCTATGAGGAAATGGTTTGGGGTGAGGGGTTGGTAATCGTGGATGTCATCAGACAAGGAAGTCAATGGACGGGAATTTAGACAGGCCTCAATCTGACAAATTAAGGTATACAAAAGTTCAAAGGTTAAAGCAGAATTACTAGTGACTCTATACAAATGAAACTTTGCTGACTTGACCGCAGCTTCCCACAGCCCTCCCTGACTAGGGGCTCGAGGGGTTATGAACCTCCACTCAATACCTCTGTTAGCTAAATAATTTTGAATCTTGTCGTTGTTCTCTCTCAAACTGGTATACAGCTCCTTGAGCCTATTACTGGCCCCCCGAAAGTTGCTAGCGTTATCGGAAAAGATCTTATCAGGTTCTCCCCTACGGGATATAAATCTCTTTAAACTGTTCAAAAAAGCATTGCTAGATAAATCCGAAACTAATTCCAAATGAACCGCCTTTGTGGAAAAACAAACAAAAATACATAAATACGATTTCACGAGTGGAGCTCTCCTCAGTGGCCCACTTTTGGTTGGAATCGGTCCAGCAAAATCGACTCCCGTGATAGCAAAAGGTCGGCTCGGTGTGATTCTTTCGCTCGGTAAGCTTCCCATGATCTGGTTACCAATACGAGGATTACACCTAAAATACACAATACACTTATGTAATATCTTTTTAACAGTATTTTTCCCAAAAATAGGCCAAAACCTTAATCTTATTTCAGCTAATAGCGCTTGAGGTCCTGCGTGTAAGTTTACATAATGATAGTGACGTATAATCAATTCGGTTAGCTTATGTTTAGCTGGCAATATAATTGGATGTCTTTGTTGGTACGATAGGTGTGTAGCTAAACTTAATCTACCGCCCACATATATAAGACCATCACATAAAAAGGGATGAAGAGATTTTAAGTTACTATTTTTGTTGACATTTCCCTGGTTTTTTAATGTCTTCAACTCCTTTTGAAAGGCATGTGCCTGAGCTGATTTCAGTAGACAATTCAAACTTGCTTCTAGTTCAGCTACACTTAAATTACCTGAAATTTTACTTTTAATATTTCTGCAGTTATTCACAAACCGCAGTACATATGCTGTAACCCTTTTCAATTTGATAAATGAGGAAAATTTTCCAAATATTTCCCATTCTTGAATATCAGTAGATAAAAGAATATTTTTACTCTTGAGCTCCGGAGGGTTTGAACAGGAAATGTTCGATATAGGCCAATCGTTGACTCCGTCGGTCAACCAATTTGGTCCATTCCACCATATTGTAGAATTTATCAGTTTATCCACAGTAGCTCCTCTGGAAAGTATATCCGCTGCATTGTCGGATGATGATACGTGTCTCCATTGATCTGGATCACTCAGTTCTTGTATTTCGGCTACTCGATTGGCCACGAAAGTGCTCCAACGAGTAGGTTGACCTTTCAGCCAACACAGCGCTATCGTAGAGTCACACCAATAATATGTGTTGATCTTCATTATATTTAATGCTTGTTTTATAGTTTTCATTAATTTTGCCAGTAGTACCGCACTACATAGCTCCAACTTAGGCAGTGAAATAGACTTCAATGGTGCTACCCTTGATTTGGATGTTATTAAGTGTGAATGCCACTTACCGCTGTGGTCCATTGACACCATATAGATACAGGCTCCGAAAGCCTTCTCAGACGAATCGCAAAAACCGTGTAGCTGTAGCTCTTTTGCTTGCTTGCAAATAATTTTTCTTGGTATTTTCAACACATTTAGCTGAATTAAATCTTGCAGGTAGGTCCTCCAGGGTGCTAATATTTCATTAGGTAACTGATCATCCCATGCTGCTTTGGACTGCCACAGCCTTTGCATTATCAATTTGGCTATGACTATTATCGGCCCTAGGAGTCCCAATGGATCGAAGGTTGATGCGATGCAAGACAATATCTCTCGTTTGCTCTCGGTTGGACCTGATGGCTTCATTATTACATAAGAAAAGTAATCAGATTCATTGTTCCATGTTAATCCTAATATTTTCTCAGTCTTTGGATTGTCAGTAATAATTTTGTCGGAATCGCCTGAATCAGCACACTTAGCTTGGCCCGACTCGGCTGACAATTCCAACGCATTGGACCTCCACTTCCTCAATGTCATCCCCACAGATGACAAGATGCTGATTAATTCTTCTTTTAACTTTTTACAGGATTCCAGCTCATCTGCTCCCGTTAACAAGTCATCCATATAGAAGTCATTTTCTATGACCTGACTAGCTCTAGGAAAAATTAAATTATTATCCATACCAATTTGCTTTAAGCATCTTGTGGCTAAGAAGGAGGAAGGTGCCAGTCCATAAGTCACAGTCTTCAGACGATAATGCTTGAGCACATCCTGTGGCGACTCGCGCCATACTATCTTCTGTAGGTCCAGGTCATCTTCACAAATGTTAATCTGGCGGTACATCTTCTCGATGTCGGCAGTCATGACTATTTGATGTTTCCTGAAATGCAATAGTTGGTTATATAGATCCTTTTGTATAACAGGTCCTGTCATCAAGGCTTCATTGAGGGAAATTCCATTTGAGGTTTTGGCGGAGCCGTCAAAAACGACTCTCACTTTAGTAGTAGTGCTGGATTCTTTCACTACAGCGTGATGCGGTAAAAAATAGGAGTCACGATCCCCTTTTGACTGGTCACACATCTCCATGTGTCCCAGTTCTTCATATTCACGCATGAATTTTACATATTGTGTCTTTAACTCGGGATGTGACACAAATTTTCTTTCTATGTTTTTAAATCTTTTTTCGGCAGTGAGCAATGAGTTTCCCAATTGATCAATGCATGCCCGACGCGGTAAACTTACTACATATCTACCGTCATCTTCTCTAGTATGAGTACTTACAAAACTGGCTTCGCAAGCCTTTTCTTCTTGAGTTTGAATTTTAGTGGAATTAATCTCTTCCAATTTCCAAAATTTTTCTATTTGATGACTCAACTTATTTATAGATAAACTGCAAAAATCTGATACAGGCCTTTGTTTGGGGTACACGTTGATAGGACCGGACACAATCCATCCCAGTTGCGTACGTTGAAGCGTTGGTCCTGACTCGAGTTTCAATCTATCGTTGTTTAGCATCTCCCAGAAGCTCTCCGCGCCCAACAGGATGTCGATGGGTGCAGCTATATTGAAGTTCGGGTCTGCCAGCTCCAGTCCTGGTGGTATTTTGAACTCTTTTTTCGCCATTGTCACTTGTGGTAAATTGGTTGTAATTTCCTGTAAAATCAGACATGATATTTCGCGTTTATAATCCGTATTAAGCGAAGTCATCTCCACTGAAATTCTCTTTTTTATGTGTGTGATATTATTATGGATCCCAGACACGGGTTTGTTTATCCATTCACATGGTAAATTTAATTTATTAGCAAAATCAGCTCTCAAAAAATTACTCTGCGCACCAGAGTCAATCAGGGCGCGAGCTTTAAACATTTTATTGTTGGCCCCCACAATTCCTATGTAGGCGGTTGACAATAATATTATTTTTTCTGCCTTTTCCGATGCAGAAAAATTCGACACTATAACCTCGTTATTAGCATCCATATTTGAGGTCTCCGGCGGAGGTACCTCCTTGTGTAATAGAGTATTGTGGCTATACTTGCCACAAATTTTGCAGGTTAGGTTTGTCTTGCAACTCTGTGCCTGATGACCCAACCTCAAACATTTAAAACACGCCCGGATTGATTTCGTAGCATCAATCCTATCCTGTAATTTTAATTTTAGAAATTTTTTGCAAAAATAAATTTGATGACCTTTATCATTACAATAAATGCAGTTGTTTGCCTTTATTGCCAAGAATACCGATGAATCTTTTTTGTTATTATTGTTGCCTATTTGCATTTTATGTAGGTTAGAAGATTTTTTCTCTGAAGCATTCATAAGCTCCAATACTTGTGCCCTAGCAGATAAACATTTTATGAATTCCTTTAATGTAGGTAATTCACCTTGCAATGTATATTGTTCCCAATTTCTCCGGGTAGCTATATCCAATTTATTTGAAATTATGTAAATAATCAAAGGATCCCAATGATCTACTTTAACTCCGATGTTTTGTAACGCTTTCAAATTGACATTAGTTTCATCAATTAAATACCTTAATGCTACAGGCTCTTCATGTTTCATATCCTTTAATTGAAATAGAGTTTGGATATGTTTATGTACGGTAGCCCTGAGATTCGCAAATCTGTCGTGCAACAATTCCCAAGCCGATAGGTAGTTTAATTCCGAAACTTCTAGATTACTAATTATTTTCAATGCGTTCCCTTTCAGCGCAGATTGTAAGTAAAAGAATTTTTGGACGTTGCTCAAGGAACTGTTATTATGAACTAAAGTTTTAAAGGTTTCAACGAAATTTACCCAATCTTTTTGATTCCCATCGAATTCTCTCAATTGGAGAGTTGGGAGTTTGATGTCGACTCTACCCTCGTTAATTGAGTCCATCGCCCCTTTAGCAGTAGCAAGGACTGAAAAATATTGATTTTCAAACGTCTCGCGCTGAATAGAATTTTCCAGTTCCTCATCCGATAAAATTTCAATTTCGTCCTGTATAGATTCGAATTGATCTAACAATGGCTTTATTCGGTCGTACCTCAGTTTAATTTCAATCGCGGACAAGGAGTTTATAGAATCCGCGAAACGCGTCAATTTCCCTTTAATCACGCCTCTCTTGGCTATTAAAGATTTGATATTATCCATTTTGTGTACAAATACCTTTTCGTAGCTTAATCCCTGATAAAATGTGTTCCGACAATGCGTATTTATTTATTTGAGAAGCTACCCGCCTGAAAGACAACAACGACAATATTCCTGGCAATTATTAATTGAGAACCTAATGTTCAATCAATTGAAAATCATGAGTTGCATAAAATCTTTACGTGGGTAGTGATTTTATTTTTTACAATACAATATTTATGGGATTAATCTTGTTAAAAAACTACGAATGAGTTCTGTATGGATGTTAAAGAATGGGTATGGGTGGGAAGGCACTAAAAACTTATCTCATTTCCGATGTGAATCCAGTCTTCCTTTGTTCATCTTTGTGATTCCGGTAATTGTAATATTGGTCATCTGTATTAATTGGCAGCTGGTTCTTGTTTTTTTATATTATTGCAGTCCTCTGATTGCAATCCGGATCGTAAGGCCCATGTTCAAAATTGATAGGGGTCCTTTTAAATAAAATAATTATCCTTGCAAAAAACTTCACTGTTTATTTCACTTGGACATGTTATAAATGTATTATAATACGGTGTCAATACACCGGGCCAAACACTGGCAGTTGTTTACTGTTAAAACTTGCGTTGGGAAGAAGCAATAATAATGGGATGCTAGCACTTTTATAACATAAAAACCTGCACACATTTAAAGAATCTACGATTATACATTTTGACATTCGAAAGCATCTACAAAAAAAATGGCTTCCTCCATAGTATGTACTTGGTAGTTAAAACAGGCTGCGAACACTCAGCGTCCAGCCAAGCCTCGCACCATTCGAAATATCAACGTCTGGGAGCTTGCTCAAGCAACCCATAGGTGCTGGTAGTATCTCAATTTTTAACAGATGACACAACTAAGGATCTCATCATAATCGGTGATATCAACATAGACATCCTAAACGAAGCTAGCCCTCATACTACAAAATACCTAAACCTAATGGGTCTTCATGGTCTTATAATATACATCAACATACCTACCCGAGTCACACTCACTACTAAGACATGCATAGATCACATCATGGTCAGAACAAAGCGAATCGCTAAATCAATTGTATTTGAATCTTCGGTGACAGACCACTACTCAACCATCCTAGAAATACACAACTCAAAATCTCCCCCCCTTAAGTCTAGTAATCCTTCTCATAACATTGTAAATATGGATCATCTGATAAAGTCTGTAGAACAAGAAAAATGGGAGTCTACCCTACTCTCTGAAAATGTTGACACAGCTCTTGAAATGTTTTCTGCATCACTAACTGCCCACATTAACTACCCCTCTTTCCCCCCCAAAACAGCCTCCAACAAAAAAAAGAAGCTAAAACCTTGGATTACGAATGGCCTTATATTCTGCATACGTAAAAGAGACAGACTCCACAAACAAGCACTAAATAACACAGATCCCCAATTCTTCCGTTTCTATAAAAAGTATCGTAATATTTGCAATAACCTGTTAATAATAACCAAACAATAATACTATAAAAAAAAAAAATTGAAGATTCAGGATATGACAGCAAAGTAATCTAAAACGTAGTCAATGACATCTCAGAAAATAAAAAAAACTTCACTCAATATTCAATCACTAGTAATTAATGGGAAAAATATCCAAGTCCACGAAGACCCAAAAACCTTAGCCAATCACGCCAACCATTATTTTAGTAACATCGGAACGAACTTAGCCAACAAAATTCTTAAAGCCATAAATAAAACCCAAAACCTTCTAACTTCACGGGTAAGACTACAGAACTCTCTCCATCCCACACTTATCTTAGCCCCCACATCCACTAAAGAAATTTTTGACACAATACTTTCCATAAAAACAAATAGTGCTGCAGGTATTGACAACATATCACCTTACATACTAAAACACATAGCTCACTTTATTACCACACCGTTAAAACATATTGTAAATCTAAGCTTCAATAGCGGCTCCTTCCCTATCCAACTAAAACATGCAACTGTTATCTCAATATATAAGAGTGGCGACAAAACAAATATCGAAAACTACAGACCCATTTCTTTGCTAAGTGTCTTATCAAAAATCATTGAAAAAATTGTTAAAAGTAGACTTATCTCCCATTTGGAAACCCAGAAGATTCTCTCGCCCAATCAGTTTGGTTTCCAAAAAAAAATTAGCACAGAATCTGCAATCTTAGATCTGACTGAGAACATCACAAATAGCCTGAACGAAGGCGATTCTTGCCTAGCCATATTCTTAGACTTAGCCAAAGCATTCGACACAGTTTCCCACCCTATACTACTGGAAAGACTATCTCAAATATGCATCCGGGATTCAACTTTTAACTGGTTCTCCTCATACCTTACTGGTAGATCACAAACCGTGAAAATTAATAAGGTAGCCGTAAGTAACCCTTTGCCAATACAATTCGGAGTCCCATAAGGAAGTGTTCTAGGCCCAATTTTATTCCTAATATACATCAATAAACTCTGTAACCTACCCATAACCGGAAAACTAATATCCTTTGCAGATGAAACTGTGCTTATAGCTCGACATAAAAACTGGAAAGGAGCTTTCGACATAGCTCAATATGACATAGGCCTTGTAAAGAATTGGTTAGATGATAATCTCCTCACCCTCAATGCTGGTAAAACAAAATTTTTAACCTTTAGTCTCTCTGCTGCTACCCAACCTACTAACAACCAGAAAATAACAATCCACTCTTGTCCAAAACCTTACTCTTCCTGTACTTGCCCAAATTTGGAAAAAGTTTCCCATATAAAATACCTGGGGGTCCTAATTGATCATCATCTACGTTGGAATCAGCATTTAGCCAGTCTAACCCCCCGAATTCGCAAGCTCTCCTATGTTTTTCGAACTCTAAGAAATATCCTTACTCCTACAATATTAAAAAGAGTTTACTATGCTCTCTGCCAATCCCTATTAATATATGGCATCATAATTTGGGGCGGCTGTGCTCATAAATTTATTGATCCCCTACAAAAAGCTCAAAAAACGATAATACGTGTTATCAACAAGCGACCGACAAGATACCCCTCCACTCGACTTTTCACTGAATATAATGTTCTAAACATACGGCAACTCCATCTAAAATTTACTTTAACGCATTTCATGTTCAAATATAAGAAAAAAACTCTCTTACATCATAACTACACGACCAGAACAATAACCAACCGACACTACAATGTACCGACACTACATACCACGTCAGCACGAAGACATTTCATATACCTAGCTCCTAAAATATTTAACCTTCTCCCTGAGAACTGAAAAACCGAAACCCAACCGCTCACCTTTAAAAAACATTTATCACAATGGATCCTTACAACTAGAAATGATGTTTAGAAACGATGTTCCTTTATTCCTTAATTCAACAAATAATTAAATTACTATTTCTTATATGTTGTATTTTAATAACTATTATTATCAACTTATTATTACAATATTATTACTTATTTTTGTTATATTACGCACCAGATTTAAATGTCCGGGTTTAATTTTCCCCACAGGAAAAACTAAACCCTTTCACACACTTCCCAAATGATCATCTGGTCAATCCACGTTATGCAATTGCACTATATGTATTATAATTACAAAACAATACAAGAACAACATGTCAACCTACCAGAGACCAGATGGGAAAATAATTCACCGACTCCAAATATTTTCATATCAGAGGGTTCGGCTCTGTGGAATTTCTAATTGAACCTATAAATCCTACTGATCCCTCAATATAAATATTTAAAAAATCTTTTGTAATCCTACATGTATTTAAAATTACCGATTTTTGCATTTTTATATATAAATTCTTTGACAAATCTAATACGCCTAAATTTTGAATCAGAGACCTAGGTATAATGCCAGTAGCCGAAATAACAAATGGTTATATTTTTATATTCCGAGAATGCCAAATTCTTTTAATCTCATTTCCTAAATCTGTGTATTTTCTAATTTTTTCAGAAACAGTTTTTTGAATATTACAGGAATTTGGAATAGCTACATCAATGATATAAGTTATTTTTTTAATTTTGTCATGTAAAACTATATCAGGTCTATTATGACTAATTGTTCTGTCTGTTAGTATAGTTTTATCATAATATATTTTATAAAATTCATTTTCTAAAAATGAATTTGGTTCATATTCATAATATGGTACTATATTACGGCAGTCAATCAAGTTATGTTTAATTACCAAACTTTGGTGGATTATTTTTAAAACCTGATTGTGCCTAAATGTATACTCGGACGGCGCTAATATAGAACATCCCGATATAATATGTTCTATAGTTTCCGGAAAAGCCAAACATTTTCTACATAAATCATCAATTTGATTTATATCTTTGATTATATGCTTCCTATAGTTTTTAGTATTAATGACTCTATCTTGAATGGCAAGCATAAATCCTTCTATTTCTGCGCTCAACTCTCCAATACTCAACCATTTATTTGACGAAAGTTTATCAACATAAGTTTGGTTGAGATAATTGAAGTGTTTTGCATAATAATTTTATTTGACCAGGAATCTAATAATTCCTGGTTAGTATTTATAAGAATGTTGGCATTCTCGTCATATAAATTTAAAGGTGTAATGTTTCTATCTGCCTTGCAAATTATTTTGTGCATTTCTGAGGTATTAGCTTTCCTATGAAAAAAAATTCTAAGCATTTCTACCTGATTGTGTTTCAAAGATGTTATTTTGACTACACCTCCACCTCCTAAATTTCTAGGTAAATTAATTCGTTCTATAGCTGAATTTGGATAAGGGCAATTAAATTTTGTTAACGTAGTTCTAATTAATCGTTCTAAACTATCTAAATCTGTATTGGACCATTTAATTATGCTAAATGAGAACGTTAATAAAGGTATTGCCCAAGTATTTATTGCTTTTACTTACCTTTATTGGATAACCAACACCTCTGCCATAGGTCACCCCAAGTGGTTCGCTACGTTTGGTGATTTAGCAGAGGTGCCCGGGTTCATGGGATGAGGTGTGTTTAGGTCTGATGACCAGGACACACTGAACCCCAGATTCCTACCCACCCCTTAAACCCTTTTCCTTCCCAGAACCCTCCTCTCCTTCCTTTCCCTAAAAGACCCTCCACACAGCATCCCTAAAGATGACATAGGCCCTCAGGGAAATTATTTGCCTCAGGGCCTCCTGTGTGGAGCTTATATAAAAAAAAAAAAAAATTTTAGCAGATAAATTGCATTTTAAAATTTTTCTGATCCTAGTTTGAAATTTAATCCTAATATCATTTTTAATACTAGTGTGATCTAATCTATTCGATTGCGGGTATCCTAAATATTTATAAACCTCATCCTCTTTCATACTTTTAATTTTGAAATTTCTAAATATACCCTCGTCTCCATCTACAATTTTTCCTTTCTCTATATGGATAGTTTTTACATTTATTTAAACCAAAAGTCATTTTAATATCATCTGAAAAAATTTTAACTACCTTAATCATTTTCTCTAAATTTGATTCAGAATTTGAAAATAATTTTATATCATCCATATATAATAGATGTGAAACTATACTACTCTCTCTTGTATTACCCTTAATTTTTATTCCAAACTTGCTTTTAATTAACATTTTAGACATAGGATTCAATGCTAAGCAAAACCAAAGAGGACTCAATGAGTCTCCTTGAAAAATCCCTCTTTTTATGTTATTCATTATTATTAATTAATTAATTATTATTATTATAAAATTCTGCAATTTAATTTAATTTATCAACCATTACAAATGTATAATTTCAAATCTGTAAACTTCACCCGCCATAACACAGGGATATCCCTAGCATGGCGGATGAAACACCACAAAAAAACTAAGCAATGTTCAATATTCTTATAAATAAATAAATTTAAAAAAAAATAGTAAGCTATCCGTAAAAGATAGATATATGCCTTCGCGGACTTTTTTGTAGATCTATAAAAGAGGAATATCCCACTATGCATTGTTTTGTTATATCCCAAAAGGATTATGCTGCGTTTTCGATGAAAGCTACCAGACGGCTTGATTTTTCCGACACTTCTAACAATTATCGTTATGTTTCAACCAATTTACACAAATCCTTGACAAATTACATACTTAAACCTTTCTCACGAAACACTCTGTCTATTGGTGAAAACGAAGTTTTCGAGTTTATCGCGAACAGACAGACAGACAGACGACGCGGGAGACCCTAATTTATAATATGTAGAGAAGAGATATGTAGTGTTTAAGTATCATTTTTTTTATAATTCGAAATAAATAGATATTTACTACATTTATCCCAGTCTACCCCAGCTGAATATTGTGTTCAAATGAAAGAATACCTTATTGTTGACTATAATTTATACACCGCGGCTTGTACCTGAATCCACCCCAGTACAACTTCATTCATTTTGTCAGTTTTGTAAAGATTATTCTATTTTTAAGGTATTTGAAATGTTTTTATTCGCTCTATTTTATGTTTAAAGTACTTCCAAATAATGTCCAAATGTTTATTTATGGAGTAGCTTTCGCCCTCGGCTTCGCTCACATAGTATTAGGGAAGTTCCCACTCCGCCTCCTCCATCTTCCCTATCACCACTCCACTTACAACCTTCCCCCTCCATTCCTCCATACCCGTTACATTCATTTTCAAACAGCTCACGTACCACCTTAAAGCGTAACAATCAAACACACGCAGTTTTACATTTATAATATTAGTATAGATTAGTATTTTATACATATTTAAATTTTAACTATCAAAGGGATCTCCATAGTAACCTAAACAAATAACAAAATGACAGAGCACGTCAAATAATTACTTATAGTTACCAAGCAACGATTTGTTTTGCTTTTCGTCTGGACAATAAACGTATAATAAATAATTTCATGACGTCAGAACTTATTCATAACGCCGGAACTTACCTATATATAAATGTGAAAATGTTTAATAAAACACTACTCGTTTAAAATAGAGCAAAAACCTCTTGGGGGCTGTCACAGCATTTAAAGACACAGTGTATTTTTTCAACATATAACTTGTAAAATAAATGAAAAAAACGTGAAAATTATTTTCGGAGCATATTTTGCGATTTTTTTCTATCGAGGGAACTTCATATAATTTCCATTTCGGCGTAAGGAATGTATAGATATTATCTTCAAAAATAACACACATTTTTTTAAGAACTTAAAAACTTCAAATGTTTAAGGGGGATATGTAAGAAATCGGTAGAAATTCGGGATGCGGCGGCTTAAGTTGTCTTCCTAATCCTCTTCTTCAAGAAAGCTTTTTTTGGAAACTCATTATAAACTCACGTTTTAACTGCCCTGAAGAGACTCGCATCACATTTCCACAAAAAAATGACCGTTGGATTGTGATGGAATCAAAATACTAGGCCTGATACTTTTTGGGCTGGAATATTAATAGGCCTAAATTATAACGCAGTCAAGTCACGTGACTGTACCCTAGAGAAAACTTTTTCATTTAATAATTTAACTTATTCTAAGCGATTCTCGGATTATTGACCAAGGTGAAAACAATGGGATATTTCCACAAACTAGGAATTCTGTTGAAAATGTACGGAATATTTAAAGATTATTTATCTGATTTTAATAATCCTGCTAAAAATGTTTGATTTTTATGTTTTCATTCAATATTATTGATTTTAAAAACGATCTAAAACTGATCAAATCAAAACGGCCCATGGTTGGGAAATGGGTTTGTGACGTCACAAGTGTCGCTCAGCTGAACTAGCATAAATAAACACTGTCAGTGAGCGTCTTCACTCATGACGTCACACGATAGCTACGCCCCAAAATATCGTTTTTGCGGTAATTCCAAAATGGGAAACTTTAACTCGCTGTAGAAAATTTATTCGTCCACATAAAAATAAAATAAAAATGCTGTAATCATCGTAATTTTTTGCTTAATTTTTTGAAGCAATAAAAAAAACACGTGGAAATACCCCATTGGTATTTTACCGAAGATGGGTATTCTGTAGACAATACTCTCAAATTTCGAATGAAATCAAAATTAAAGTCACATTTAGTGATGTGAATTGACTCTTCCGGCAATGCATTCTTTTTATTTACGCCCTTCGGGCTTTTACATAAAATTAGTCTTAATAAAATGCATTAGTGAAAAACATTATTATAAGTTTCTACACTTATTATTCCCTGTTACATTTTTTTAATAAGAATACCGCGCAAGATTCTCACATTCTCTCAACCGTCTGGAGCCAGTGAAACTATGGCATCCCTGATTGGGATGTACATATTATGAGGTTGAAGATAGTGAGGAGGGGTAGGAGATGGCAAGAGGAAGATAAGAAAGTTTCTGACTATTCAGATCTGGTCAACAAACACGGCTAAAGCCTTTTCAAGTTACGTTTTGAATTTGAATCCAGGTCTTTTTGTTCGGCTCTGCAATGGGATATGCAATTCAATTTATACGTTTTATCACTATGGCAAACGATGGATTATTAAAAATAAGATAGGAACAAAGTAATTAATTTATCGTAATGCATTAACAATGTAATGTTTGTCACTCCGACTTGACAGAACCCAACGGGCACAACGCTCATGTGCTACGGTGGTAAAAAACGGTACCATTAAAGACGGCTACCATCTTGACGGGATTGACCGGTCATGGAATACACATATAAATTTATAGAGAGATGAAATACAATGTGGTAGAGTCAAAACAAAACTTCGCTATGCTCAGTCAAATATTGTGATGATGGAATCAAATGAATTGATGAGTTTGCTCGCGAAATAAAATGGCATGAATGATAGAGGAATAAACAACTTTTTCAACATTTCGTACTGAAATGTGAAGATTGAAGAAGAGTTTGTATAGGTCACAGAAAACTTTTTCGATGAAGCCTTACTGATATTGCATACAGCGCAAGTGATTGAAGTGTTTCTTGCGAAAGCTCGTGTCAAAGGTTCAAAAACTTTTGGTGATAATCTAAGAAAATGTCAACATAATTCTGGTTGACACTCTTTCAAATAAAATTTTTATGACAACAAGATAACACTAGAGTTCCACTGCTCAGAATCAGTTGATCTATGGAACCCCCAGTAATTGGGGAAAATTATGAGGTTTACGAAATATTATACAAAAACAGTAGTATCGGGGCGTAATTATACTTGAATTTCACGTACCCATATTATACTGTCAGAATTACTGTCTGAGTTGCACCGCCGCATAACCTACACATAACGAATAACCAATACCTCTTACCATATGTCATCTTAAGTGGTTCACTTCTTTTGGTGACTTATCGGGGGTGCCTAGGTTCATGGGGTGAGGTTTATCCGGGTCTTTATGTTGGATCCATCTCGGACCTTTTGACATCTCAGCAAGAGTTAGGTTAGGTAGGTTTTTCTGACGCTTGTGATTTCAGATTACCGTAGTGTGTGAAATGTGGCGATTCGCAAAGAATATTAGGCTGACGTAAGCTTAATACATAATTCAAATTAATAAAGCGACGTTCAGATGGTTTGGACGTGTGGAACGAATGAACGGAGAAAGGAGTAAAAGGAGAATAATAATGTACTAGCAATTGTCTATTGCTATCTAAACGGGCATTTGCCTAGTTGGACATTTTAAGTTCATTATATTGTATTATGTAATATTTATAAACAAACAATAAATAAATAAATAAATAAAATTAAAAACCCGCTCTGCAGATTTTTACTGCTAGGCCCTTTTCGTTTCGCCTTCCCCCAGTTGGTGTTGGTGATCATTTTGTAAATCCAACATGAACAGGTTCCAAAATTAGCCCGTTCCTCGTATCCTCTGCCAATGTGTCTACTGATGGCTAGTCACCGCTAAAAAATAATCGGGACGGGCGATGATACAACTCAGTATTACCGTCAATCTCACTCTATACTCCAGGTTCACAAATTCGTAGACTTATACGTAGGAAGGGCACGTCCCTACACATCTTGCCGACGAAAGTGGCGACATATTGTGACAAATTCTTGAATTAGAAACCGAATCACAATGCTAGTTTTTATTAAATCCACGTACACGGATGATTATATGGTGCGACGAGTAAGGCGCGGCGGCAGACATGCGTTCGAAGCCGGATTCTTAAATTCAACCACGCAGACGCTACGATATTAATAACGATCGATTCGATTCGATTCGATGACCCAAATGTAAATGGAAGTCGGGAACACGGGAGAAAGGCGTGGCACGATCAAATGAACTAAATAGTCGGGCCAGGTCAAGAGTCAGAATAACAGAAGGGGATGTATGAGATGGTTTTTCATGTGAACGAAGCAGGGAGTGTGCGCAAAGATTGAGTCGTTTGGTGGTCCATCCTCTACGACTTTACGCTTACCCACGTTCTATGAAAAATGATGATAACAGTATTGCCCCATAGAAACACCACCATTCACAATATAAACTCACATATATTACACAATTTATTAATTTAAAACAATTTATAGTAAATTTACCGCAAGTTTTCAGAGTGCAAGACACCTTCTTTTAGTAAAGCAATGGTGTAAGACCACCATTCACAATTAAAACGTTGCTTGAAATGGCTTGCGTCTTTGATGACCTCAAATCTGGTCATAAGGTTCTTCCCCAACTTTCTTTTCCCCATCTCCTTCTCCTCCCCTTCAGCATTCACCCTCAGCCTCTAGGATGAATATTTATTTTAATTTTTTAAACTTTATGAGTAAAATCTCAAATTATAATATTTAATTTTTTTTTTTTTACATTAACTCCACACAGGAGGCCCTGAGGAAAATAATTTCCCTCAGGGCCTATGTCATCTGGGATGCTGTGTGGAGGGTCTTTTTGAGGAGAGGAAGAAATGAACATTGGTCTTGAAGAGACCCATTTGTAGGAAGTATGATGGGGTGTGGGGGGAGGGAGGACTGGGAAGGAAAAGGTATGCGGGGTGGGTAGGAAGCTGGGGATCAGAGTGTCCAATAGTGACGAACGAATGAATCCAATCCACCCACTGCGGTGCAAGGCGATGGGTAGGGAGAGTCCGGCTGGAGAGGTCACCCGATGCGCCCCAAACGCTACTGCTGGGTCCCCTCCGGTCACGAACCGGCACAACAGCAGCGGCGGGGTTTTTACACTCGTTGATGGGGCAGCCCACCCTCCCGGGCCGACGCACCCGCCATCAAGACTTGAACAAACATTACCCCAAGAACCCGGGCACCCCTGCTAAGTCACCAAACGTAGCGAACCACTTGGAGTGACCTGTGGCAGAGGTGTTGGTCATCCAATAAATGGTTCCCAGGGCGGCGGTACCCATACCCGCCTACCAAATTGTAAATTAAATGTAATTAAATGAAGACTTAAATTAAATGGAGACTTGCAGAAAAGTCAATAGATGTCTCGTATTAAAAATAAAATGAATAAAAAATTTATCCCGACACTATTTAGATTGCATTTAGTTCGAGTTGAATCTTGCAATCATATATAAAGATAGCAGCCAAATAATACGTGCGTTAAGAAAATGAAGATAATGTTGGTAGTTCTTAGTCGAAGTATGATACAGTTAAAAGTGACAGAATTTCATATGAGTTCCGTAGCTCAATCGGTAGAACTCTTGCCATGTAAGCAAAGGGTCCTGGGTTCGAGTCCCAGCGGAGCCAATATCTTTTCTGATTTTTCTGTCTCAGATTTTCGATTGGGTTTCGTTAATATTGTCTGCATTTAATTAAATACAATAAATTTAATTATTTTCGTTATTTGTTTTTGCGGTGTTATGCCGTGTTGCGCTACCTCCTTCTTTAGCCAACGTTTCGGACATCGTTGCAGTGTCCATCATTAGGGCAGATCCGGCAGATCCGGTAGATGTGTTTCGATCCGGTAGATGGATTTATCTTAAAACTTATCCAATTTAATTATTGTTCAAAAATAGTAAACTGGGACAAAAATAATACAGACGTCCTGTAAGGACAATGAATTATTATTCAAAAATAATAAAATGTAAAATAAGGTTAAGTTAGGTTTGGTTTTAGTGGATATTTTGTTGAAGGATGTTTCGTCCGAAGGATATTTTGTTCTTGGGATATTATGTCGAGGGATATTTTGTCGCGCGATGAAAATGCGCGGTACCGTAAAAACACATCTAGTCGTTGTTATAATATCAGCTCTACAACAGGAGGCCCTAAGGAAAATGATTCTTCTCGGGGCCTAAGTCATCTTTGGAGAAGCTCTCCTTTTTAATTTTTCTATGTCTTATTCTTTTTCATATTTTCAGTTAGATTTTTTTATTTTTTATTTTTTTATTGGCAATACTGATTAAAAATACATATAAAGTTACATCAGTTATATAGTTACATAAGGTTTAAACAAAGAAAATAAAAAATTACCTTTCCTCACCATAAAGAGACAATGCTCTTGTGTTTGGTGAGGGAGTTCTAGCTCAATTAATACAAAGATCGTGTAAGTTCAAAGTTAGTAATAACGGCTATTGTAAATAATAAGTAGGTTAAAAAATCATGTGTAATAAAAATAAATATCATGAAGAGTTTAAAAAATCATAATGTAAATTAAAAAATCATTATAAATGAAAGAATCATGTAAGTTAGTAACAAAAATTATTTTAATAAGCATGTAAAGGATATGTAAGAAAGAACGCAAGATTTATACAATAGTAGACTTAGAGATATAGAAACTAAGAAATGAAAGAAAAAATAAGGAATGAACGATTTATAACAAAGCAGACTTTAAGATTTAAAGTAAACATATTTGGGACGTTTATAGCAGTTTAAGATATTTTTTTTAATTTGGGCTTAAATTCCTGCATATTTTCGATGGTTTTTAATTTTAATGGGAGGTTGTTATAATAGATTATGCCTAAATAAAGATAGGAATTTTGCATCAGCTTAGTATTAAATTTAGGGATTTTAATAGTTTTCTGGTATCTTGCTGATGTATTGAATTGGAAGTTACGAGTGTTTAACTGTATTTCTTTGTAAATTTGAAGTATTGAATATTTTTTATACAATTTGTCTATTGTAGGCACGTTAAATATTGTTAAAAGAATTTCAGTAGGAAATTTAGACGGTTTTCTCAAGATTACCTTAATTATCAACCTTTGAACTATTTTGAGTGGATTTAAAATATTGTCATATGTTCCTCCCCAGCCAATAATACCATATTGTAAGGTGGATTAGTATTATCTTCTTCATTGATATATTACATCGATTGGTATATCATCAATTTTTTTATAACAAGAATTATTCCAATGAAAATTTAACATCTATTTGAGTTTCGCTTATGGTTTCTTGATTGAATTTTCTTGCATGCTCGAGGAAGCATCGTGAAGTGGACATTGACCAATTTCCGGACATCCGATTGAGCTGAAACTAGGCAGGTAGGCTCGTTTTCGATGACAATACAATGGTGACAATGACACTTACACACGCGGATGGATTTGCATTTCTCTGATATTGGATGACACTACAGCAGTTAATGAAT
This sequence comes from Limnephilus rhombicus, assembly GCA_929108145.2. NCBI lineage: Eukaryota > Metazoa > Arthropoda > Insecta > Trichoptera > Limnephilidae > Limnephilus > Limnephilus rhombicus. The sequence continues at coordinate 42,852,028 of OV815278.1, forward strand.
GAAATAAATGTCGGTCCTGTCCAATTGGGATTTGACTTAGTTGTTGATCTTCAATCCCTGGGAAGGATGGTTCAACCCTCAATCAAACCAAAAAAAAGATTTTAAAATACGTTTGAAAATATATGTTATTATTATATTAAAAAAACATATTTTTTTGCGGGTTGCTTTTTTAAAAACGAAATAAACATGTAAAATTTCCACATAATATAGTTACGTAAAACAATGAAATATGGTGTGAAATTATATGCCCGACATCTTAAATAGACTATAGAAATACCAAAACTGTACGAAAATCGATACCAAGTTAAAACACGTTCTTTTCTCCATCCCGAATCCTTAGGAACAAACTATGATTTTGACGGCCGGCATAGTCCAGCGGTGTGCGAGTCAAGGCTCTTGACTCGCACACCGAAGGTCGCGGGGTCGAATCCCGGCATGGCAAATAAATTTTATTTGATTAATTGGTATTATTTCACAAATTATTCATTTAAAATAATATATATAGTATATTTGCGGTACGTTCCAGAGTGGAAGGTACTCTCAGTATCGCCCTGACGTAAGATCAGAATTGAAACGTTGCTTGTAATGGCATTAGCCGTGTTTGGTGACCAGATCTGAATAGCCAGATAGTTCCCCATCTTCCTCTTTCCTATCTCCTTTACCTCCCCACTACGTTCAGACTCACAACATACCCCAATTGGGGATTACATACTCTCACTGGCTTCAGACGGGAGCAGTTGGGACTCTTGGGCGGTATTCATATAAAAATTTCAAAAAATATGAAATCGTCGTCTAAAACCCCACTACGCGTGAATTTCACCCTTTTATCCATCTAGGTAAGGAGTTTTGCACAATTTGGGAGGCGGGTATGGGTACCGCCACCAAGGTACAAATTTATTGGATAACCAACACCTCTGCCATAGGTCACCCCAAGTGGCTCGCAACGTTTGGTGCCTGGGCTCATGGGGTGAGGTTTGTCCGGGTCTTGGCAGCGGATGCGTCTGCCCATCGCAAGCCGGATCGGGAGAGAATGGTTGAGGGAGTCCCTTTGACTTTTCCAGCCATACTCTTTCGTCTCTCCCTCTCACTCTCGGTGGTAGAGATGGATTCATACGACCGTCACTCCTGGACACACTAACTTCCAGTTCTTACCCACCTCTAACACCCTTTTCCTTCTCAAAACTTTTTTCTCCTTCCTTTCACATAAAAACCCTTTACACAGCATCTCCAAAGATGACATAGGCCCTGAAGGGAATCATATTTCTCAGGGCCTTCTGTGTGGAGCTAATGTAAAAAAAAAAAAAGGTTTGGTGATCACTCCCGATTGCAAATGTTGCACGTGGAGATGGATCGCCTTAGATATTTGAGTTGCCTAGTTGCTCTGGGTAATGACAATTAATGTTGGTGCATTTGTTTTAAGTGGCTGATTTTCTCAAGTTCATGAAAGAAAACTTTGAGGAACTTATTAAATCATTAGAAATTTAGATTGAAAGTGGAAAGCGTCAGTTATGCGGGAGATACTGGGATCCTGGTTAGTTGTGTTTATAACCACATACGTTCCTGCAGGACCAACACAACAAATAAACAACACGGTAGTGCCAACTTACTAGAGGAAGAATGCAGATGGTGCTTTGTGGTCGCGGTACCCGCTTGCGTATTCACAAAACCTATACCATTTCAGTCACTGTTGGGTTACTATCAAAGAGTAGCTTTTGTTTATGTAAAATTATTTACAAAGCCTAAACAATTTCAGACCGTAGACTTTATTTTATTAGTAAGATTGGAGCACAGCTAGCTGTCAACCATAATGCTGGTACCTATATATATGGCTCTAAGGCATGGAAGTGGCAGAAAACGGGTGAAAAAATATTAAATGCTTTAGAAATCAGATCCCTGTGGCGTATTTTTAGTAAACCCATGTATGAGGAAATTCGCAAAGAGTGCAAAGCTGATAAGCATAATGAGTAGGATTTTTGGGATTGTAGAGCAAATGACTGGATAAAGGAATATAAGGAGAATATGAGAATTTACTATGAATTTTTGCGGACATTTCGCTGGTTGATGCAACCATGTAATATATAATTACTTAAAACTCTTCGAATTATAACTGCTTGTTTCCCTAATCAACTAAAATATACAGTAGAAAAGTCAAGTCCAAGTCATTATTTAGGTTAGAGTAGGTTTTACACAAACAGAAGATAATCTTATCCAGCCGTCAACATGACCGAAATGATATGGGCTTTTAAATGATTTTGCATAAACAAAATATAATCTATTAAGTGGTCGCTGTGACCGAAATAGAATAAGCTTTTTAAATGATTTTACAGAAACAAAATCTACGAGATTCAGTCTTATTAATTTCGTAGATTCAGTCGTCACCGTTACTGAAATTGTATAGGCTTTGTAAAAACGCTACCCGCTTTATGCCATGCGCTTGCCCGTAATTCCGACACAAGTTGTTGTAACTTCATTTGTTACTTGGCAAACTAATTTGTCTGAATGGAAAGTAATGTTTCTGCTATTGATTTTGTGCGCTTTCTAGCTTTACATATAATATCGATATCCACAAACAAAACATGATCCACATAAATACATTTATAATTGTAACCTCAAAAGGTGGAGGAGGAGAGAGATATATCATTTTAAAAAAAATAAGAGATATATCAGTTATTTTAGTCACTCCCTTTGTAGCATAATCTTTACCTATATTAATTCCCACCAAGGTTAAGAATCTTCCTCCACATCGGCCTCACTAAATATAAGTAGTCGCCAAAGAAACACATTTCCATTCATGTGATTTATATGCTATACTTTAGATTAACACATGCAAGGCAAGTGGGTAGGTATGGAATGAAAATTTCAAGTCAGATAACAATGAATAATTTATTTTAAATACATAAACCCTGCCCTTGGGTAACATTCTATACTAAACATGAGACTCTAAAAGATCAGGGGTGGCTGGATACGAACTAATCGTTCCAGCTGTAAATGATGGCGAACTCTCAACACGTGCCAATAAGAAAGATAACATGTGATAAAATTAAAAGATTACACTGAAAAGCGCCTGTACGGAATTAACAATACATATTTATACATCAGTAATCTCTAAAAATAGCTAAATATCTCGATGTGATTATAATACATTCTGTCAATGTCCTTGCCTAGATCGAACGGACCATATCAAATACCTTGGTCTAACATTTGATCAATATCTTAAGTGGAATACACATTGCCTACTTTTCACGAATAAACTAAGAAAACATATTTATTTCTTCAAAAACATTAGAAACATACTAGATTCCAAATCTATGAAAATTGTTTATTACTCTCTTTGTCAATCAATCATTGAATATGGAATAATCGCATGGGGAGGTGCAACACTATCAGCTATTGATTCATTATCGAAGGCACAAAAATTAATTATGAAAATCATTCTTAAAGTTCCCATAATAACAAGTACTGTAGATATATTCAAAAAATTCCCTGCATTAGATATTCGACAAATTTACACAAAAACAATCTTAACTCATCTGTTTAAAAATAAAACACGTACATTTAATGAAAATACCCAAAATGTTGTAAACACACGGCACAAAACCAAAGAACTCATACAAACACAACATTTGGTCAAAGATATTTCAAATACATTGCGCCTAAAATATACAATAACCTACCTGACAAAACAAGACAATCGAATAATATTAACAAATACAAAATCCTGATCAAACAATGGATCATCGAAAAAGGTCGTGCAATAATTAGTAACCTCACCCAAATATAATCCTCTATCTCATTATTGTTACCACTAACCAACCTTAAAAATTTTGTCAAATATTTTTGCTGTATTGATAAGTGTACTTTATTTAATATTTATAAAATATTTGTAAACTAGTCTGTCTCATCACAGGATTTCCTAGTGAGACAGGCAAGGCCAAAAAAATATATTTCAACCTTTTTATATAGATGCACATAATAAAAAAAAAAATAAAAAATGACTTATTTAATCTCACATTCCGATGATCGTTGAGTCGAGCACCAATGGCAGCCCGTTCCACAATACACAACTGCCCAAACCGCGGTTCCTCGCCGACTGGCGCGGGCCGAAATCTCTCGAAAGAACGCTCGAAGCACGCGTGTCGCCTTTCAGTTTACAACGCAGCCAACAGCACCATACGAAATTGCGAATACAGACACGCCGCTAGTGGCAAACGCTACACCTTGGCAGATTCCACTCCAACAGCTCCAGCTCCAAAAGGCAGATCATCCCAGCTTTACGTTTCCAGCCCTGAACTTAGACCAGGCGAGCTTCTCAGCCAACCCTGAATACTGCAAGTCACGATAAGTCGACTGCCACATAATTTTTCTCAGAACAAATTGCAGATTAATGCACTTTGCCTCTCCGACTTTTAACCAAAACAACGATTTATGAAGCAATCAGGATTGCTTATCTCGATAGGTTGATTGCCGCATCATTACGAGCGTAATTCTTCACAGAACAATAATTCTTCACAGAACAAATTGCAGATGCACGCACTTGGCCTCACCGACTTGTTAAACAAAACCACGGTCTATAGGAAGCAACTATTCCGTTACGAAGGATAGCAGCTGCTCTGGTTGAAACTTTCACAATCCTCGAGCAAAGCATTCACAAGTCCAACTTTCGAAAATTGATTGCCATGTCGTAGCGTAGCATTTATAGTGGTCCAAATACAGTTTTTTCTTTAAACAATGGGGAAACTTAAAGGCAACATGAATTTATCAAACACGCTTTTGCAATAATCTCAACGCGTCACCTCTCCTTTATCCGTCTTGATGCCCGGCCCCCCAAAAAAATGTCCCCCGCCATTTTGCACTCTCTCTGTACACTCTCCTTCCTACCTCAGTGCCGCCAACCTTTCCAGTCCAAAAAAAAACAATCTGACTGATAAAATCCTTTGAATAACTTCTATGGAAATTAATACGTTACAGTTTTGTTAAAATTTTCAAATGTTTTGCCGTAAAAAATCGTCAATTAAGCTTGATAGTTTAAATATACATGGTGTTGGGACGTACTCTTACGTTAACCAGTGATTCCTGGCATTATTTGGAATAAAAAATGTAAACGAAATGTTGATATTACTTTTACTTTTTGATGTTTTTTTGCATTTTGACGCTAACTGTCCAATACCCACATTTTTTTGATATTTTGATTTGAAAAAAAATAACATCAAAAATGTCACCGGAGACCAAAATTTCACCTACATTTTGTACTCAAAATAATGTCAGGAACCACTGGTTAAGGGAAGTCAAGTGTAGTGCGTCCGCATACACTGTATCGTGATGTAAACTATAATTTCCAAAAAACTTTGGAAGTTTCATAACGTATCACAGTTTCCGTGAGATAAATAATTTTTAAAAAACATCAAAAGTTTCGTGATCAATCACTTTCTCGGAGATGAAAAGGTACAGTCTTGTTGAGGGTTTTGTGATATCTCACTATGCCATAAGACGAGCAATCAATAACGAAAGCTTCACGATTTTGTTTGTTTATTCGTGCTTAAGTGGGGTCAATAATCTTGTCCTGTTTTGGTTAAATGAACCAGCTTATCTTCCACAACATAGTTCCATTTATTTATAACTGTTTTTACGATTGTACTATATTCAAATGACTCACGATGTTTCATGATGTCTCAGTGTTTATTTGAGATGAATCACCGTTTTTATTGTTTTGTGAATTATCAATTAGTTAGATAATCTTTAAAAAATGACGTTTTTGCCGCAATTCCATTGTCAGCTAGACAAAATACTACAAATTATTCGGTGAAAATCATTTGGGTTTTGGTAAATATCTAAACTTACAAAAACGCCAATTACTCACAAAGTGAAATCATAACTACTTAAATATAAAATATAAAGTTACCCTTTCAGACACGAATTAAATCTGGCAGAGGTAGTACATATTTGTTTCTTGGTGTCATTTCTACTTTTTGAAAAAACGTTAGGTCACAAAGGGCGGTAAAAATGACAAGTATTTGATACTATCATTTTGATATATAAATTTCGTTGGAGAACATTTAACGTTGTTCAATTATTGTGGTTAGTGCAACATTAGGTAATGTAATATATCATAAGTAGTCTATGATCAGTTTAGTTGTATGTAGGACATACGGGTCATGTGGTACCTTTTAACGAGAAGTGGCCCGGCAGACAAAACATAGCTTCCCAGTAGTAAGGACGCGAGACCTCCTAAACTATATGTATAAAGTAAAAAAACAACAATAAACAGTCACCGTGATCTCAAGAACCTATTAGTATTTTAATAATCATGGTTGGCTCAGTACTCTCTCGGGAGAGGACTAAAAGGATACTTTACAATTAACTTGAAATTATGAACACAATTTTCATTGAAAATATATTACTAAATAAAAAACACTGATTTTATTTCAGACAGTTTTATATTTTTGCAAAAGCGAAATTACAAAGAACAGAAATGTTAGATTTGGGATTTTTTTAATACTTATAGCGCATTTAATTTAATATCTTTACAGCGCATTTCTTTTCAATTTATTTCATCAATGTAATAAAGGCGAAGGATTCAAAGTAAACAGCACATTGCACCTGAAAAGGAATCCTCTGGAGATCATTTTCCATAAAAGTTTTCCTGTGTAAGGACAGCCAGTTTGCCGCAGGTCTTACAAAAACTAGTCCTAACTTTGATGCGACAAAATAAAAACACCGCGCTGCATCTGGGAATACTTGTTGGGGACTTCTTGGATGCTTGTTGGTAGGTTTTGTGGAGGGGAAAGGAGTGGAGCAGATCGGTTATTCCTAATAGACTCCTGCAGCACTTCACAAGTTTTGATATGGGAAAATATTCTGGATGACAGAAGTTGTGCGGTTTTGCCGCTGTAGTCTCTCAGGGTAAATTGCACAATAAATGGATTTGATAGAGAAACAATCCCGGGTTTGGAATAGTCTGACGGCATTTGAATTCTTTTGTTGCAATGGTGGAGAATTATTTATTGCGCCATTATTTTATAGATGTATTTTAGTAAGATATTTCACCACGGATACTATACAAAACCAGGAAATCTATCTATTATATATATATTAATAAAAATGAATCGCCGAAATGTATGTTCCCACATAACTTCCGAATGACTGCACTAAATTGGATAAATCTTTTTTGTTGTGTTCATTATTGTCAGGACAAGGTTTGTATAAAAGAAATGGCGAGCTCTGGCATAATGAAATTTGTATAAAAATGAAGCGTCGAAATGTATGTACGAGTATGACTTCCGAACGAATGCACCAAATTGGATAATTCTTTTTTGTTCTGTTTGTTATTGTCTGGTGAGCTCTGGCATTAAACATTTGTATAAAAAATTGCAATAGGTGGTCCGCGAGCTGTTTGAAAACTAAAAGTACCGGGAATTAATTTATGGAACGCTGCAGGGGGGGAGGAACCAGGGAGGGGGAGGGTAACCTGGGAGGGAGAGGGAAGGTGGTGGGAAGGTGGAAGGAAGGAAGGGGAACAGAATGAATGGGAAAGGACACGGAGGAAGAAACTCAAATCGATTTAAAAAATACCGTTTATAATGGGTTGGTATGGAAAACAAACGAATTTATTTAGAGTGCCGAATTTATGTGCTTATACGCTGGTATAATTAATTTGACAGCTCTACAAAACGTGTTGGCAGAGAAGCAGTCTAAGGTTTCAAAAGACCAGCAGCTGAGAATCGCTAAAAACGTATCAGAAGTCTTCAGATCCGTATCGCAGCTGTTATTGGAGCGCGAGACCATTCGTGCTGATTTAGCTACAGTGACCGCGCAACTAAGAATGGCAGAAATAAAAATCCGCCATGAGAAGAGGGAAAATCGCCACCTAGAGCAAAAAATTATCCTATTGGAATCTGATCTTGGACCTGTAATGAGGAGGGTGGCGGTGGCAACGGAGGCTACCCTCTCCTTTGCTGACATCGCCCGCAAACAACCTACTGATCCTCACCAACCCCCACCAATCACGCAACATGGACATCGCGTTGGGCAACCAAGACCTGCCGTTTGTATTTTTCCAACGGATGCGGACGCCGCCAAGGACTCTGACCATACCAAAAAAATCATTGAGGACATAATTCGTCCATCTGAACTGGGCATTCGGGTAACGGGAATAAAAAAAATTAGAAATAAAGGTATTTTAATAAACACGGCAACCGCGGGCGAACAGCAAAAATTACTGAATGCACCCTGTTTCGACAACTCGAGCAAACTTAAGGCCCGACTACCAACTAAGCGACTACCGAGAATAATTTTCTTTAATGTTCCCCGAGACCTGGCTGATGAAGAATTTTTAAGAATGGCACTAACTGGTGTTCCCAACATTGACGACATTGAAGGAACCATTGCGTCCTGTACATTGAGTCACTTGGCTGGTGCTCGAACAGGAAACACCTGTCATCGAATTTATGCAGTACCCGCTACCGTGCGTAAATTTCTAGTCGAACAAGAGAAGGTATTTGTATGCTGGACTGTTTGCCGCGTCAGAGACTTCATTGGCCTTACTGTCTGTGCTAAATGTCATATGATTGGTCACTCTTACAAATATTGTAGAGATACCAAACCAACATGTGGACACTGTGCCCAACAGAATCACACCGGTGAGGCTTGCCCAAATTCCACCACCAAACCAGTTTGCGCAACATGCACCAGATTTGGAAAACCTGCTGATCACTCAACTGGAGACAGGGACAACTGCCCGGCCTACATAGCTGCCCTCAAGAAAGACCTCACTACAATAGACTATGGAGTGTAACAGACACGAACGCAAGTGCTTAACTATCGATGAGTATACTCCTGTGAATAGCTGTCTTCGAATAATGTACATGAACGCGAGAAGCATCCGGAACAAACTTGATGAAATTGAAGAAAAACTCAGAGGATTACGCGATATTGTTCATGTCCTTGTCATCACTGAAACATGGCTAGATGTTGGAGAAGAAAAGTTTTTTGGATTAAAAGGCTACAATTGTGCGTTTGCTTCTCGCCCCAAGGAGGCAGGAGGTGGTGTAGCCATATATGTACTGGATTCTATGAAGTTCTCCATCATTGATAAATTTTCCAACGAAAATTCATTTTTAGGTATAAGTGTATGTAGCAAGGATAGGAAACCGGTTAACATTTATGCCATCTATCGGAAACCCAACCCTAATATACATGATTTCCTGACACATTTGGAAAAAATACTAGACAAAAGCAGACAAGATACATTAATACTCGGAGACTTTAATATTGACACTACCATAAACACATCCTCTTCTTTAAATTACCTCAACACCTTAGAAACATACAATTTCTCAATACAAAACAAATCATTTCCCACTAGAGTCACTAACACAAGCAGCACCCTCATAGATCACATCATATCAAATAGACTAAACATTCCAATTACCATATCGAACATAGATGACTCACTTAGTGACCATAACATTCTTATTATTGATTTCAAGAATAACCTAAAAAAATGGTCTAATAATAGGAACAAGCCACGCCTTACAAAACCTATCATCAACAATATGGCAGTAAAATCTTATCTTGCAGCTAACAAATTTACCATCAACTCAACCAAACAAGAAGACAATTATAAAGATTTTAACGATTATGTCAAAAATGCAATAGAAGCAGGTAAAACGACACCTAAAGTGAAAATAGCTAATCGACAACATTTAAATACACCGTGGTTCGATTCTAAACTGAATTCGCTGATCAAAGAAAGAAACCAGCTTCACAAGCAGTGGAAACAAGACCCAGGAAATATGTCTCTTGTAGTCCATAAAAATAAACTGAGAAACTTAATAACTAATTATAGGAGAAGTTTGAAAAACAAATATTATGCCAATAGCCTTCAACAAAACCTGAATAACCCTAGAAAAACTTGGAAAACCATTAACTCAATTTTATCTAACCGTGCACATAAACCCTCCAACACCATCGAATCTCTCATCGTAAATAATTGTGAGCTTAGGGGACCCAGTGAAATAGCTTCAGCATTTAATGAATTTTTCTTATCAGTTGGAGAAAAGTTGGCAGTTGCCATTCCATCATTCCCGGATGACTGTAATACTATATATGTAGAAGCAAAGGCAAGTCAATCCTTATATATGGCTAGGACAAATAAGGCTGAGGTATTAAAGATCATCTCGAAACTTAGGTCGAATGCAGCGGCAGGTATCGATGGAGTAACCCCGTACATCCTTAAAACCTGTAAAGAAGAACTAGCTGAGCACCTAGCGCAACTTATCAATTCCTCCATAGGCTCGGGAGTATTCCCAAATCAATTAAAGCTAGCAAAAATTATACCAATTTATAAAGAAGGCTGCAAAAAATGTATTTCTAACTATCGCCCAATATCGGTTTTATCAGTATTTTCAAAGGTGTTCGAGACTATTATCAAGGATAGACTTCTAAAATACATCTCTAACAACAATATCCTAACACCACAGCAATATGGCTTTCGAAAAAACTCCAGTACCCAATGTGCCACCTTCGATTTCATCTCGAACATTCAGCAATACATAGACCAGGGCGAATATGTAGCAGCTATTTTTATAGATCTAAAAAAAGCCTTTGATACAGTAGATCATGAAATACTCCTACAAAAAATGGAACATTTGGGTATAGTCGGAAAATCTTTAAAGCTCCTCCGAAGTTACCTATCTGATAGATATTGTCTTGTCGACATCGAAGGGAACCTAAGCGGCTTTGGAAAAATCACATGTGGAGTGCCACAGGGCTCGATTCTAGGACCCCTACTTTTCTTACTATATATCAATGATATAACTAAATGCGGCATCTTGGGAAAACTTCAACTTTACGCTGATGATACTGTGATTTATTATCGTTGTAAAAATCTGAGGGAACTTGAATCTCTAATGAATAAAGATCTCGCAAAGCTAGCTAAATGGTTGCGGATAAATAAATTAAGCCTCAATGTCAAAAAAACTCACTATCTCACTTTCGGGAAAAAAGATTATATGACAATGAATATTACTCTTGGAAATGAAAAGCTCCAAAATGTACAAGTAACGAAATATTTAGGGTTATTCATAGATTCTAACCTATCGTGGAACTCCCATGTTGAATATGTTAAATCCAAAATTTCCCCGATAACTGGTGTACTATATCGACTTCAAGATGTGCTCCCCACAGCTTTACTGCGTGCCACATATTATGCTTTGATCCACTCTCACCTAAGTTATCTGGTTAGTATCTGGGGCACCATTACTAAGAAACAAATATCTGAAATACAAGTAATCCAAAATAGAGCCATAAGAAATATATACCATCTACCATGGGATACGCATGTCAAAGACATATACTCACTGACACAAATTCTTCCCTTTACCATTCTGCCAAAATATAGCATCACCACTGCCATGCTACAAATAATTCAACACTCGTCACACACCACCACTAAACCAGCCTTTAATTCCGATATACACCAGCACAAAACACGATCACAAAATCAAATACACCTATCGTCATCTACACACACAACTAAATTTGGAATTAACTCCTTACAATACATCGCACATACGCAATACAACGCATTACCTAATGTCCTAAAACTACCAGAATCAAACAAAAAAATATTGGCAAAGGCTCTAAAAGGATATTTTCTCAGCAACTTTATTAACCAGTGACGAATTTATCTGTCTTCCTTTGTAACTCTTGTATATTCTTCAATTACCTGTATCAAGTGTGTCTAGTCCATTTAAAAATCTATGTATTGTTCATTGATTTCCGTGTTCTTATGTAAAAATAATTTTCCTTTAGATGAATAATGTTGTCCTTCCCAAAATGAGTTTTATTAAACTCATTGGGAGTAATGTATTATAAATTTTATGTAATAATTTTGTAATATATTATCTCTAATAAAAAAAAAAAAAAAAATAAAAAAAATATCTATATATCTATCTATCTATCTTCTTCTTCTATCTTCTATCTTATTCTATATAAATAAAAATGAATCGCTGAAATGTATGTACGCGCATAACTTCCGAACAACTGCACCAAATAGGATAATTCTTTTTTTGTTGTGTTCGTTATTGTCATGACAAGATTTGCATAAAACTACTGGTAAGCTCAAACTAGGCAAACCGTATAAGCTAGGCAAACCGTATAATTTCAACTAACCTAATAAAACCACAGGAATCTTCTCAAAAAAAATTGTTCATTACTTTTGTAATAATTCATTCCACATTACCCTAACATCTCAAGTTTTTGACAAATTGACGAATCAATCTGGATTCCAATTCGCCATTTGGGTACCGTTTAGCCGGTGGCCAAATGCGCCACAAGTTGAAATTACTTTCCAAGACCAGGCGAAGTATTGAAAAGTTGGCCCGTCGCTGGTGACGCGGGCAGTTCCGGGACATTTGACCGGAATTGTAATAACGATATTAAGTCGGAAGTTTGCAGCCGGGACACGATGGGAGATGGGAGAGGTTGAAACACTCGATTAAACCAGTCGAGAGGAAGATTAAAGCAGGATTATAATTATTTCTGCAGTTTATAAGTCATTCCCTTTGCCAAAAATACCGGTTCATTTGTGTTTTAATACTCGTAACTCGTGGTTTAAAGTGGCAATACATTTATTTTTTGTTTGTTTTTCTTGAAGAACATAATGTGTAGAATGAAACAAGTACTTTTTTTAAAAACCACTTTATTTTTATTTACATTTGTCGACCTGTTTCGGTTGAACTCAACCTTCTTCAGGACAATAAACATTAACAGCCTTACTAAAAAAAAACCACAGCGCGACCGATTAACTGTGTTATTGCAATAACATAAGTAAAGCTCGTATACACTAAAAGACGTTTTATTACCAATAACGTTTCTTACGTGTTCACGCTGTTAAAACGCATTGAAGATGCGGCAACGTTGTATATGGTTTTAATTTAGTAGGAAACAATGTTGTTTTAATTTTTCACCGCAAGGGGCATTATTGGCGCGCCTATGCAATAGTTCGTCGGCCCGCGACAGTCGCGACGGCCGCGATGACAAAACAGCTCGGTGTGTTTTATGGCGGGATATCGAAAATTTTGTGATTTTACTTAATAATTTCTATTGTAGTGACGAATTTACTCTTCTGTTCACATAATTGATATATTTACCATGTTATTTGTGTGGTTTACATCAGTTTAATCAAGTTATTGTACAAACGCCGTACTTTCAAAGTTGAACTGTCAGAATATTGATTTTTATAGGTTACTTAAAAGATAAAATTTTAATTTTAAGATCTTTATTTTAAGAGAATTTCTTAAAAGTGATAATTTTTTACAATATTAGAATCTAATACATGTGTTCGTAAACGTATCAAAAAAATTAACGTCTTTAGAGATGCAAGAAATCTGTTTTAAATTTCGGTATTATTTCTAAGTTATTTTTTTGGCAATAAAAAAAACTTTGAAATTTTTTATTATTTTTTTATTGTATACACGATGAAAAAGTGAGGTGATAGTTTCCTTTCAAATTTATTACACAAAAGGACTGTGTTTTTTAAATTTTGATTTTATTTAAATTTCTCTACATTTTGGTCAAAAATGTTATGGGATGAAATTTTTTTCCATTTTTTTCCGAGTTTGAATCTTAAAATACGGCAGTTTTTGAAAGCTAAAGTGTATTTCAAATACTCAAATCTAAAATGTAATTTTATCTAGTTTTCATAAATGGTATTTTTTTTACGACACCTTCAAAAATAAGAAATATATAGAACATTCAAAATACTATGGAAAAATTACAAATATCGTTCGGACATCAATGGTTAAAACAGAGATAAACTACCCTCTCAGGCCGTGGAAACCATGTGTATTTCTTTCAAAGAACAAATTTTTAATTAGTAATGTTTTCACATCCGCGGCCGTTTGTCAATTGAATAAAATTTTCACTGGGTTTTTTAGTAAGGCTGATAAACTTTATATGTATTTTAATTTATACTTTATATAAAGTTTATATGTCTATTGTCCTGAAGAAGACTGAGTTCAACCGAAACCGGTCGACAAATATAAATAAAAATAAAGCGGTTTTTAAACAAAGTACTTGTTTCATTCTATGTAATGTCAAGCCACAAAGTAGATTTAGACGCTAGCATTACTATGTGTATTCATTTTGTTGATATTTAATAGTTCTAGATTTAGATGATAGCATTACCATGTGTATCTGATGAATTTTTGGTTTTATGGAAATATGTTAATTCCTTGATAACTGTATTTCAACTCCCAATAATTCTTATTTGATTGTATGTATTTATGTATTTATGTTTTAATATGTATCTATGTGTTCGATTATGTACACGTATGTGAATACCTGTGTGTATGTATGTGCGCATATGCGTGTATGTAGTTATATGTGTGTGTGTAAGTACATATATGCTATGTGTATTCATTTTGTTGATATTTAATAGTTCTAGATTTTGATGCTAGCATTACCATGTGTGTCTGATGAATTTTTGGTTTTATGGAAATACGTTAATTCCTTGATAACTGTATTTCTACTCCCAATAATTCTTATTTGATTATATGTATTTATGTTTTAATATGTATCTATGTGTTCGATTATGTACACGTATGCGAATACCTGTGTGTATGTATGTGCGCATATGCGTGTATGTACTTATATGTGTCTGTGTATGTACATATATGTAAATGTATGTGTATGTAAGTTTATGTATATATTAATTTGTACCCCCCTCGGAACAGACTTAGTCTAGTGAGGCGGGCTACTAACTTGTTTGTATAAGATATTATTATTACAATAAACGCCCGGGTTGCCGGCATTAAAAAAAAAAAAAAAAAAAAGTGTTTGCTTTCTACGATAACATAATGTGTGTTTGGTAGAGTGAGACAAGTGCATGTGTACATTTATACGTACACTAAAGTATCCATGTGAAAATCAATTGTAGATTCTTCTTCTTCTTTCGTATGGTGGGAGGTCAGAGGGAGACATCTATGGACGAGCGAGCATTCGTTGACCACATGTTCGGTGGTCTGCACCGCACCGCATTTAAGGCCCCTCCTATCCATCATATGGGCACAACGGCTATGGGAGCACCTTATCCTATTAATGGCGGACCAGAGTTTGCGAGGCGATAAGAACCCAGGTTGTCTCTCAGTGGGTTTTGTACGAGATGGATATTTTTCACGTTGGCCGTTTGCCACTCACGCTTCTTCTGTGGTGAGAGGTGATCGGAGGAGTCTTTCTTCTTCTGTCCAGAATGTTTTTGGGACTTCAAGTGACATGCCTGGTGAGAGACAACATCATCGTGCAAAGTTTCTTTTTTGCAGCGCCTTCTTGTTTTCCCTCAGTGTTGCAATCTCTCAGTGTTGAAATTATGGATAAAACAAATAAATAAAATATTCAGAAACCGCATTGACAATTCGCCGTAAGAAGAGAATCTTTGGAAAAGCTGTGTGGAGTATAATGCACATATCAGAGTACTACAAAATATAAACAAGAGCAATCAAAGTTCTTTGTAGATCTGTGACCAGATTCAAGCAGATAATATTCCCAACTAAGTAGGAAAGTTCGTCTGTGGAACTCCAGGCCCCCTAGCATGGTCGATCGATATAGGTTTTATCGAAAATGTCGGTAGCTTGCAATCGCTTTCGAGCACGACTGCAGGCCGCTAACGAATAAACAACAGTTTACGTCAAATATATTAGGAACCCCTAGTCATTGTGAACTATTTTTTGTTCGTTTGCGGCCTGCAGTCGTGCTCGGGAGCGATGGCAAGTTACCGACATTTTCGATAAAACCTATATCGATCGACCATGCTAGGACCCCTGAAACCGCCAAAGGACATCGTTAAAATTTAATCCAAATGTAAAATAGCATTGCATAGTGGAAAAACTGCTAAAAGGCCACTAAACATGGAAGGATAATAAACTATACTTTGCTTCTTACGCTCCTAACCGTCAACTGTACAAGGAATGCTCTTATGGTAAATAATTAATCATTAATTTTGGCATTTTTTATTCGTAACTTGTACTGTTATTCCACGTTGTTTCACAGAAATTCAAAAGTAGGTATCATTATTATCAATTGTCCATTCAGCGCTTTTTTCTTATTTTGACATTTGGAAAGTTCCTGTTGAACACTCATTCAAGGTGCGTTTCAGCTTTCTAACACATTGTTATAAGCTGACAAGCTTAACAACGTGATATTTGTCTACTTCTGTTGACCGCAATTTGTCCAAAAGCTGAAACGGACTTAGCATTGGAGCTTAACGGGGATACTTTCAGCTGTCAAAAAACAAAATAGCGCTTAATGGCCATTTGATGACAATGTCACACGTAAATTTCCGCCAAACAACTGGGCCTTAGACTAAAACTGAATGGATACCGTTGGCAATGACGTAACTAATGTTTATTTAAAATTTTCACAGCATTAGCAAAATCTTTGTGGGTATACAAAATTATAATAATGATAATAAAATAACTTTGTTTTTCCACTTTATTACATATATTTTTTAAACACGACCAACGACCTCCGTAGTCCAGTGGGTGACAATCCGGGTGACAGTCCTCTTGACTCACAATCCGGAGGTCGCGGGTTCGAACCCGGCATGCGCAAATAAATTTTATTTGTTAAATTTGTGTTATTTCACAATTAATTCATTTTAAATAATATATAGTATATTTGCGGCATGTTCCAGAGTGGAAGATACTATCAGTATCGCCCTGGTGTAAGACCGCCATTCAGAATTGAAACGTTGCTTGAAAATGGCTTTAGCCGTGTTTGGTGTCCAGATCTGAATAGCCAGGTACTTCCCAACCTTCCTCTTCCCCACATCCTTCCCCTCCCCACTATCTTCAGCCTCACTACATACCCCGATTGGGGATGCCATAGTCTCACTGGCTGCAGACGGGAGCAGTTGAGATTCTTGTGCGGTATTCACTGTAAAAAAAAAAATTTAAATAAAAAAAAAAAAAATAAAATAAAATAAAAATAAAATAAAAATAAAAATAAAAATAAAAATAAAAATAAAAATAAAAATAAAAATAAAAATAAAAATAAAAATAAAAATAAAAATAAAAATAAAAATAAAAATAAAAATAAAAATAAAAATAAAAATAAAAATAAAAATAAAAATAAAAATAAAAATAAAAATAAAAATAAAAATAAAAATAAAAATAAAAATAAAAATAAAAATAAAAAATAAAAATAAAAAAAACCAACCAGTTTTGGTTCGACCTGAACCTTTCTCAGGGTGAATAAAATATCTTAAATAAAATACAGGGTTGCAGAGTATTTAAATGAAAAGTCGAAGAAGAGGAAGAGAGAACATCAACTTTGGTGTGAGTCTAAAATTACAATTTGAGGTTTTTTAAGCTTCAATAAATTAGTCAATAAAATAATAAATATAGTTTAAATCACCTTTTTTATTTATTATCATATTTGACTGAGCTTAGCGAAGATGTCGCCATTCGACCATATTTGTACGTGTTAGATACGTTCCGGTTTCGATGGTGGACATGTTGAATACTACCTTTGTATATCGCCATAATTGGTATGGTCCTACTACGAGCTGTCAAATTGGAATAATCAGTATTGTGCTACCTACCGGCCTGAAGAAAGTCTGAAAAAAGAATTGCCATTGAGATAATGAAATTTGTAAAATAAGTTAGGACTTAACAGAAAAAGAAGTGGTTGTGTTGTTTTTTTTAAATAAAGCACCCTTTGAAAAATTAAACCCATCGTTTTTATTGCTATGTTTTTAAAGTTACAAGTTACCGACACGTAACCTATTCCCCACTCAACGGACGAAGGTTAAACAAATATGTTTTCAGTGCAAGTTTAGTTAGAGAAGTGTTTATTTTTAGCCAGCGTGGGCTTTTTATAATTAAATTCCTTTGTATATTGAGAAGAATGAGGAAATTCAAAAAATGATCACACACCAGTGACATCTGAAATTACTGGCGCCATCTTTGGTCTAACTGAATAAACTTGTTGATAATAATTATCACTATTTGTAATCCATAATAGGCCACTTACATCACATTTTTTAAAAAAATATTCCGGTTTAGGCAAATATTCTAAGACATTCTGTTTTTTTTTTTTTTAATCTTATTTTTGAAATCCTGGCGATTTTTATAAAATTTCAATCCGAAAAATCAGACCATTTTTTATAAACAGGAAAGACGGGACATAATTTTATAGGTGCAGAAAAACGATAATTACATAGCCGAAAATCATTTTTAAAAAAAAGAACGTTTTCCACACGAATGACACAGGAGAATAACGAGGCATACCAAAAATACTAAATCTCGTAAATATTTTTTCCTTGATCCATCTTATTGATCATAAATCATTATAATGTTACTAAATCAAATGTAAATGTAAACAGAATCAACATTAGAAATAATAATTTATTCTATACCCCCCAAACACTCACAAAACAAATGCAAACTCATAGTAGGTTTATTGGACCTCGTACCTTCAATAGTTTACCAAAACATATTCAAGTTGCAACTAAACTTCCGCATTTCATAAAAGAGTTAAAATTATGGCTAAACCATACAGATGTAAAAACTCTATTTATTTAGTTTTATATCACTTTTCTCACAAACTTTACACCTATTATTACAATGTATCGTTTATTACACTTTACACGTATTTAACCGTACACTATTGTATACACTTTTTGTACAAACTGTTTAAATAATTTTTGTTTTTGCTTTATATACCCCTGTATGTTTTTTTCTAGGTACTAAATAAAACTTATATTAACTATATTACCCACGCACAGGCTGCGCCTTAGTGGGCTCCCACATTATTGTTTATGATTTTCATAATATGTAAATATAAATTGTAAGATATGGGAAAAATAATGGAATAAAAAAATAAAATATATAAATATGTATATACTTGTACTTGTAACTTATAATAATAATAAGAATATTATAAAATTTGATTTTATTAAAATCCGCACCATTATCATTATACCTCTAAAACACGTACGGATCACGTAAAATGTAATGGATTTATTTATTAAAAAATAAAGAAAAACTGTACATTTCTAAAAAATTTTACTAACATTTTCGTAATCTTAGTAAAAAAATCTATCCACACGATTTTTTCCAAGTCGTTATGAAGTCCATGCAAGTGGCCTATTGTTTTGAAACATAACTAGAAAACAAAACAAAAAAATTTGGTAAAATGGTGTAATTCCTTATTTGAAATTAAATAAATTGACATATTACGTAGAATATTTATGGTTTATAATTTAATAGGTAGGTATTTAAGTACAAATTACAGGAAATTTTGCTGTCGATTTAAAAAAAAATTAAATAAATACTTTTTTGAACGGTATGCCTACTTTCGTTATTTGTTTTTGGGATGTTATGCTGTGTGCTCCTTCTATAGCCAACGTCGCGGACAGCATTACAGTGTCCATTATCGGGGCAGATGTGACCCCAAAAACAAATAATCGACAAAGAACGACTAGTATATTTAGTTTGAATTGAAAGCAATATAATATTCGAATACAACGAGCCCAATTTCCTCTCAAGTTTAATTAAAATTAAACTGAGCAAAGTTTTCGTTACAAGATTGATATTACCAATCATGGTGAAGTCTTCCTACATCTCCATTGGTATAAAATTCAAAATGTATTCCGAATATTCTAAATTGCTGAGTAGAATCTCCACGCACCCCTTTAACTGATTATTATTTAAAATGTAAAACGAAGCCTAAGTTTCTTCCCGGATCATCTTCACTTTCTCTTATTTCAGGGGCTCTCAGCTTTTTCAGCATTGTTAATTATTACTTTAAAATAATCTTTTCCAATTTAACTACAGGTAAAATATTATTATAATATCATAATTTTGATTATTTCGTATAATATTTATCATGGCTTTAATTTTCATTGTGATTTCTACACTATGAAAACTTGAATTTTATTAAATTAATTTGATGTTTATTAACACAAAATAAGCAAGTATTTTATTGAGGTTATCACTACAAGTACACGCTTTCGGCCGATGCCATTCTGTGGTACATAAACTCTGACATAGTTTTCCGAATTAAGGTGTGCTTGGTATTTACGTGTATTGCATGTTATTAAATACCATTTGTTACTTACCGCTATTAGAATATAATAAAATAAACAAAATATATTTTGATAGAAAACAGTCACTTTGTGATTTGATTTAACTGATTATTATTATTATTACTGCCAAGCGTAATAATAAACATTATAACTTTTTTATAAATAAACCACTTCTTTGAATTAAATAAAATAATTAAATTAATGAAAGAAAGACCTTATTATAAACTGCTTTTAAAAATTGATTTATGTTAGTACTGAATTTTTAAAAGAAAAACTTAAAATTAAAATGTAGTTTTTAAACGACTTCAAAAAGGAGGAGGTTCTCAATTCGACTGTATTTTTTTAGTTTTTTTTTTATGTTTGTCACCTCAGAACTTTTGACTGGGTGAACCGATATTGACGATTCTTTTTTTATTTCAAAGCTGGTGCTTTCCGTGTGGTTCCATTTTAATTTGGTCCAGTTTCGACAATGGCATCCATGAGAAAATCATATAAGTCTTAAATTTTCATTAAGTATGTGCGCGACAAATGGACGAATAACTCAATATCACGCAAACCGATTTCGATGATTTTTTTTTATCAGAAAGGATGTACCTCGTGGGTAATTTGATGAGAGTTTGGTTAGGTTCTGATTATCGGATCCATGAGAAATTAATGAAACTCGGCCGAATCTTTTAATTTGACCCTTACGTCGTTATGGTCAAAGTATGTCTGTCTCATATGAGCAGCACGTTTAGTAGGTTTACCGATATTCAGACAAATTAGTTAGTATAGGTACTTCAGATTCACTAAAAATCAAAAAATTAACAAAAAGACTTTAAAAAAATGCACTAAAAAGTAAAAAAAATAATTTCGTATTCTTCTACAACTTCATAATCAACTTACTTGTTCTAATCATCAATATGTAGGTAAGATTGTTATTTTTGGAGTCAATGTCAGCAAGTCGCTTGTGCGACACAAGCACATCTCACCTATAACTATGTATGTAGTTACAAACCTACCTTGACTGACACCGACTCCAAAAGTAACAATCGTATCTACTTATTGATGATTAGAAAAAGTAAGTTGATTATGAAGTTGTAGAAGAATACGAAATTATTTTTTTACTTTTTAGTGCATTTTTTGAAGTCGTTTTTTTGTTTTGTTAAAATTTTTGTTTTTAAAAATTAATTTTGATGACAATAAATATATTCCAACCGTTTAAATGTTTTAAACCGTTTTTAAACCCTGAAATGAATCCTGACTTCTAGTATTACGTAGGTATCCGGAAGCTTATCAATTCAAGCAATACCGGACTATCAACTAAATAATTTAAAATAAAATACATTCCAATGTAACGCTAATTAATAAAGTAAGGAAAATTATTTATTCCCCACTCCTAAAAAAAAAAAAAAACAAAAAAAAAAACAAAACCTAAACAATTTAACACACTTAAATAAGTCTCAGCAGTAACTTCATTATCAAACAATTAAGAAAACTTTAACATTTAGTGGGGAAATTAGATTTCAAAGTACCCCACATAATACAGAACTACTTTCTCAATTATTTTCTCACCAATTAGTCTAACCAGTAATAAATCAATTTAGACGCCTTCAAAAAATTAAAATTTATTATCCTATAAGTAAGTCATCTCTAAATGGTTAACCTAAGTTTATAAATGGCCTTGTAAACCGAAACAGGTGTCACTAAAATACTCGCAGAATCCAATAATAACATTATTACATTTAATTTAAATTTAAATTTAAAAATTCAAATGGAGTTCTACGAATTAAACCCAAAAACAACTAGGTATTGAAATGCATAAATTAATCGATTCTCTTCAGTTGGGGCGTGAAAAAGCAAAACATTTGGTCGGCAACTCTGCCCCGCGGTTTGTTTGTCTTTGGGGAATTACGAGGCAAGCGAGTAACGACACGCGAACATTTTAGATTCATTGCAGACTGCTCGAACTGCCTTCCTTGGCAAAACTATTTCACCATCGCGCTGATACTTCCGTCCATAAACTTCGGAAATC
Source organism: Limnephilus rhombicus (assembly GCA_929108145.2). Lineage (NCBI taxonomy): Eukaryota > Metazoa > Arthropoda > Insecta > Trichoptera > Limnephilidae > Limnephilus > Limnephilus rhombicus. The sequence goes on from OV815278.1 coordinate 42,874,128, forward strand.
AAACATGCAACTTGCAAATAATCGAGTTAATTCTGTCGGTATCCGTTAATATTCTCGTGAACGGCCATCTTCTTAATATTAAAATAAATATTTTGCGAGAAGTAAGCATTCCAATAGGTTTAATTTTATCATCACATATCAAATAATATGCCATTTACTAAAGGATTTTTCGACAAGTCTTTATTCATAACTTATCTAGCGGTGACCGAACAACTCAGAAACATGCAACTTCAACACCTTCTTTGAAAAGTCATTAAAAGTGATGATTTCTTTTTTTATTGGTTAAATGGGTTGCGCTAGTAAGTACGGACTATTTTACGGGCTATTTTACAAAAAAAAAATCATAACTTTTAATGTCTTTTTAAAGGGGTGTTAAAATACCACTTTCTTAATTTGTCCTGGAATGGTAACTAACATATATTCTTTTTTCCAGAGTTGTCCTATTCATCTATTTGCATCGGCTGCGCCAGTTTGTTGTAATTGTTTTTATTTTTTATATTTTGACTTTTAGACTAGAATCTCTTGTGATCGGGAACGATTGTAAAGGATAGTCAGGAGACTGATGTCCATTATCTTATAATTATGTTCTCAAAATCTCTCTGTTGGTAGAAACCCGAGTGAACTGGAGGGGCGAACCTATACTCTAGAGACATCTCTTGGATGACTTTATAAGCTTATCGCACTCCCAGCTTTCAAATACCGTTTCTTACGTACTTATGATCAAATATTTTTTCAAACTTCGTGTAACCATTTTTATTCCATGCACTCCTTAGTTTTGTTGATCAGTAGGGCAAATATACCCAAAATGTTGACTTAGGAAGAATATAAAGAGCGTAACAAGGCTTAGCACCCCAATAATCATTTCTAACATTGATTAATTAATCACCCTTTATAGTATGTCATGAAATAATTTCTTGAATTATAATTTCCTATGCCTATAAGATTATTTCCGTTGCCAGGTACTAAATATTTAAGATTAGTTGTCAAAAGTTTGCAACATTGGCTAGATCTTTTGATTGGCCAAGAATTCGGTGTGGGAGGGGGGAAGCGGTCAGCCAGGGGCCGCAGGCTTTTTCCCGGCTTCTTCTTGGTTTTAACTTCAGACAGACGGGTCAAAGCTTTTCCTAGAAGCGTCGAGTCATAAATAAATTCACAAATTATTTAAAAGCGACCAAGAGATCTTCTTATTTATTAAAACCCTTATTATAAACAATACTTATCAGCCTGAAACACTCATCAATATTTGACAAGTTTAAGTATAAATGTAGTCATAATTTGTCTCGACGCCACCTAGCGAGGGATTTAACACTTACAATGTCTCTCTCGCAAAAATAAAGTTGGTTGTTTTCAGGTGGAAAAAATATAATAAGCAGTGATTGTTGAATGAAACACTAGTATATATTGAATTATTTGGCGGGTATTTGATAAGCCCCCATAGCTCAGTGGTCAAGAGCAGCTGACCGGCAATCAGAAGGACACGGGTTCAAGTCCCGTTGGCGGCAAGTATCTTTTCTCGGAAGATTTTTCAATGTTGATGAGTGTTTCAGGCTGATAATTATTGCTTATAATAATTGTTACCCTTTGTGCTATGCATAAAAATCTTGTCTAAGCGTTAGTTTATAAATTAAAAAATAATAATTATTAAAACCCTACCTATATTTATTCAATCAATGAAGCGATAATCATTGTGAATCAAATCTGAACGGACTGAGAACACAAGACCCCTCTCGATTGAGCTAGCTAGAGGTTTGTGTTATAGATTTGGTTTTGGTAAGTATTTAAATTGAACAATAGTTATTTTGTGTCCTGAACATGGTGGTGTTATTTATTATTCATTTGCCTACAAGTCCGTAATCAGGCGGTTCGATCCCCTAATTACGCAACAAATACTATTATTAGAAGTCAAAGATCTTATATTATTCAATTTCAGTTTAAACTATTAAAATCAACATAAATACCTCTTGTGATTCATTAGTATGATGACAATTAAATTATATTAAAGGTGACCAATCTAGTAGCAAAATACAACATTGTTCACTGAAGTCCTAACATATTTTATCCCTAAAGCGGTTCGTAAAACTTCGTCCCCAACTGATCAAACCTTTAGTATGGCGTGAACAGGTGAAAATGGCGACAGAGATCGCAGGACTTACTGCATTCGTTGAATCGTGGGCCAGAATGAATTAATAAATTTCACCCCACTGGCAGAAACGGACGCGGAGAATGGATGTACTGACCGGACGAACTGGACGAATAAACTGTGATCACGCCTCAGCTCACTTTCTTTGTCTGAGAGGAATCGTTTGAATGCAGGACGAGTAGAAACGTATTTTATTCCAGTAGTTGTGTTTTATAAATCACCATTTAATATTTAGTTTTGTAGAACTCTAAATTATTTTTTTCATAATTTACCTTGTGCATTATAGAATCAACTACTTACAATCATTCATATTAATTCAATCTTGTAGGTTAAGACCAAAGATATTGAAATGTAAGACATGTGCTATCCGCAGTTTTTGTTGGGTGGGACTGTTTTTCCTGGCGTCGCCGATATTGTTAACCAGTACTTCTGTACATCTTCAAAAAATCAACTAAATGAATGTATGTTTTTGAAAAAATGTATATTTATGTGCATGTTTGTGTATACATGTATGCATGTGTACGAATGTGTGTGTGTGTGTGTGTGTGTGTGTGTGTGTGTGTGTGTGTGTGTGTGTGTTGTAGTGTGCCCACGTATGCGTATACATGTATGTACATGTACATGTAAGTGTGTATGTTTGTACTTTCTGTTATTTGATCCTTCTTGTTTTATACGCGAACATGTAATATAATTTATTATTGTGCAAACATATTAAGAATGTTGAGATGAATGATGTGCTCACCTTTAATTGGAATTATCGTTGAATTTGCAAGTATATTATAATATTTATATTGTGGTGTTTCCTGTTGGCGAGCCGACAAACAATTTTCTTTTTTTTTAATTTAGAAAAGAAAAGGAATAAAAATGAATTATTTCCGTATTCAAACTATGCCCATTAGGTAGTAGTTCGCCGATGGTCGTGCAGTCAACGTAGCTCTAGTGAATAATTCACTTAAAAGTTCAGTACGATTTAACCAACTGAATCCGTAATTACTAATATATTAATTATTATTAGGTATGTATCAGAGATTAGCTAATGTATCTACATAGCAACAGCTAAAATCTTCGATTTATTCATAAAATTATTTGATTTATTTTCGCATTACCGTTTATAATTGGCTCGAAAACGTAAATAAAAAAGGTAGTATTACATTAATTATAACGAATGGAGTATTTTGCATTATGAATAATTTTCGCCTTGAGCGCCAAGACATTTTTAAACGTTTGGTATGGAAACTTCCCGCCCTCACCCAAGAAATCATACTATTTTAATATGGGAAAATTTAAACTGCTTAGTGTAAGAGAGCTATTGAATGCACCTTTATTTAACTTTTTATCCCGTATTTTACGTATTAAATTTTTTTTATTAAAAACATAGTAAAATTTTAAACGTTTGAATTATAAATTTTGCTTAAATTCTTCGTATTATTTACAAAAATTACTGCAAAATCGCTTAAATTCTGCGTATTATTTACATTAAAATTGCCTAACCTACTTTTTGGAGAATTTTATACATTATGACTTATGTATGTTGTCTATTACGTATGGCCCTTTAGTTGAGAGTCACTTATCGAAAGTGCGTTTCAATAATTTGCAGAAAAAATAGAGCAATAATTTCAGTACGCAGAATTTTAATAACAAATAATTAAAAAGAGATGCGAGGCATCTCTTGTTAAACCGTGAAATTATTCAATTAGCCTTGTGATTAACCAAAGATTGCAAGATGCGGGAACATTTTCGAAAATATCGAAAAATCGCGGGTGTTTGTAAATTGGCTAAAATGGGATCAAAAATCCTTCGGAAAACCTCTATTTGCTAATAATATCCCAATGATTTCCTGTGGGTTTACCCGAAAAACATTGTGATGTGATGGATCAATACAATGTCCGATTTAACAAGAGTTTAATCAACAACACTGATTATTTATTGAAATGATGCAAATGTGAAAATAATAATATAAGCCTAACAGAAAATAATAATTACAACACTGTGATTTATTATTTATTGAAAATTGTGCACCTATCTATGGTTGTGTAAAGGCGAGTGACCACTGTACTACTACCATAAAACTCCCACTGCGGAGCAAGGCGATGATTCGAAAGAGTTCCTCTAGAGAGGTCAAATGGTCTCCCTCAACCAACCTCTTCGATCGGGACCGCCACAGTCCTTCTGAAATATTTTTTTTTGAGTAGCACTTATATTTTTTTATATAACTTTTCGATTTTAAATAAGGTACAATTTGTACAAAAAAGTCTTAAAACCATTATTTTTCTTTCTTCAGGACGGTAGGTACCATAACGTTGCAAGGAATCAATACTGATGTTAACAGCCAAAAACCAAATGTTTGTTCACCAGAACCAAAAATCTTTTCAGATATTACTAAAAAAATCTTGACTTTTAAACCAGTGGTTACGGAAACGCCATTTTTAAAATGCTTAGTTGAAAAAATATTATCTATCAAATGGTAATATTTAAATCTTTTATAAGCGAAGAAGGATAATGTTTTTGGTGCTTACAGCAGTTGACTTTTTTTTGTGTACGCCAAAAATGTTGTAAAAACCGCTGCTAAATGTATGAATAATGAAAATCAACTTTATGTTCAGCTACATAAATTGCCTTAAGCGCCAACGTATATCAATAATAAAACTTTGAATAGCTGAAAATGTGTGTCGTTATTTTTATTAACAACGTAACGTACAAATAACGATAACGCACGACCTGTATAATTGTAGTAAGCACACTAACTTATTCTAAAAAGTAATGTCAAGTTAAAGTAAACGACAAGTGTTATTTGAAAGCAAACAATGTATTAACCGCCGCGAACACTTAAATGCAATCTTTGAAAATTCTGTAAGCACCAACCGAACGTGTAATGTTTCCGTGCAAGTGATTTTTTTGTTTCTTTTAAAATGAAATATTGTCGTAACCATCAAAAGTAAAATACACAGGAATTTTGAAGTGCGTACATCAGTTAAAAAACGTATTATTGACAAAACGACTAGTTTTTCCAACGTCGTACAGTTCTTATTTATCGTTGTAGAGTCACGGTAGTCAGTAGAGATAGATTGACGCAGAAAAACACTTGCAAAATTGGGTATAACAAGTATTTTAATAGATAGTGGCGGTTACAGCAATATTGCTTTCTTGCGACGATAATATTCGTATTTGACAGCACCTAGTAGGAATAACGATCATGCGATGTCTAGCGGGATAAAAAGCTAGTTTCCAATACGGTAACCATCGGAACGTAACAAATAATTTTTCGTACAGGCGAAATTTCAAAATGGTTGAGTTAAAATAAGACTTCACTGCGCTCAGCCAATGAGCCGATTCGATTTGAGATTTTAACGGCCAAAAGTATTATCTTGATTAATATTTGGGATATTATGCCATGTTGTGCTTCTCCTTCTTTAACCAAAGTTTCGCCAACGGTTGACGGTTACACCAAAACTATACGCCAAAAACCACATTGATTTCATTAATTTCTTAATTTTATTGAAATACCTAGGATTATCGTTTGCGACACGGCATCACTTCTACGTGAATAAACACACCATTCACCACGATCTATACATCTTCCCTGATGATGGACACTGTAACGCTATCCGAAACGTTGGCTAAAGAAGGGGGAAGCGCAAAACCGCTAAAAACCCAAAAAAGATTCACGATCGCTATTCGCTGATATTACGCCTTAAAACTGGATTATAGTCAATCTGCATAACACAAGTGTAATTTATATTGCTGATCGTGGGCGCAATTTTGTCTCAAAAAAACTGTTTGGAAAAACACTTTCTGAGCAGGGTAACAGATGTAAATTTATATGAACAGTAAATTCATTTTTAATTTCTTTTAAAGAAATAAAAGACAGGGTTTTTGTAGATATTATGTTCACGAGCCTGACCTTTGATTTTTAAGGGCCTAAATCTTTACGTGCGGGTTCCCGACGCAATCACATTAATTCAACAGTGACATTTATTTGCAGTTTAAGAAAATAACAATTATTTTACCTGCGAAATGTCGCAAGGCTTTTGTTCTAAAGCGTTACTTCAATTTATCTCCAAGGTTTAACCCAACTTTAACGCATCTGGGGTAAGAATCTAAATGGTGAGATTACGTTTTTATCTGAAGATTTAGTAGAAAGCCCCCAAGGATAGAAAATGGACTATCGAATTTTAAAAAAACAACGCAGCCTAATTGATGTACCAATTCAATAATATAAACATGTTTTTCGTTTTTTTTAATAACTTAATTCGATAAACCTCAAATTGTTATTTGTCTAGAGTTGTAAGAGTCGCAGATATTGTTTTCTGTGGTCAAATATTACTATTTGAGGTTTTACCCAATAAGTTATTCCGAAAACAAAAATATTCGTCCTTAGTTACAGAAGCGTCAATAGATGTCGCACATTATAAAAAATAGACGAATTTATCAAAGACACTATCTAGATTGCGTTTAGTTCGGGTAGAATATTGTTATCAGTTATCACACATGAAAACAGCAGTCAATAAAAAAATATGCCTTAGGAAAATTAAGATAATGTTGGTAGATCTAAGTCGAAGTATGATACAGTTAAATATAGCCGGAGGGGATAGGGTCGAATTAGCTCACTGGTTGGAGCAGAGACCCGGCAAGGCTAAGGTTCTAAGTTCAATTCCTAGATGCGACCATATCTTTTTCTGTTTCAATTTTTTTAGAGAGTCGCCAATTTTATCTTAAATGATAAATAATATTTTTGGTCGATAGCTGGTTTTTAACGTCTGATATAGTTCAAGCAATATTATTGCGATGGCTTGGAATACACAGTTTTGGAAGTGGGTATGGGTACCCGCCGGCCTGGGAACAATTTATTGGATAACCAACACCTCTGCCAAAGGTCATCCCTAGTGTTCGCTACGTATGGTGATTTTGCAGGGTTGCCCGGGATCATGGGGTGAGGTTTGCCCGGATCTTGGCAACAGACGCGTCTGACCACCAACTGCATGGCAGGCCAGATCGGAAGAGTCTGGTTGAGGAAGACTTTTTGACCTCTCCACCAGGACGCTCTCGGAACATCGCCTAGCACCGCAGTTGGAGGGATAGATCCATATATTTCTTTATTTATTAATTTTTAAAACATTACAAAATAAATTTTCAATGCGTTTTAAAAGAGATAAAGAATAAGATTTAAATCAAGAGATGAAGCACAATCATACTAACAACAACAAAGCTTGTTGTCTGAATTGTGCTTCATTGATATTAAACATATCGATATTCGAAGTGATTCTATTTAACAACAAGACAGCTCTCCCGACTGGCATAACCATTGGCAAGTTAGTTCTGCAAGCCGGGAGACAAAACATTCTATGCTGTCGGTGACGGAGATAACCATCGGGAACATAGAAACTAATGCTCTCCATGATAGCCGAGTTTTCGAACCTTCCACGAAGCAGTCTGAAGAAATGTGTTACAATGAGCACATCCCTTCTGACCCATAGAAGGTTCACACCAAGCATGCCCAAGAGAAAGGCCAGGGGTAGGGTAGAGCCACGGATAGTAGCCATACTTCCTCAGGCAAAGAAATCTCAGAAATTTCTTCTGAACCCTCTCCAACATGAGGGAATACTTCACTTGGTGTGGGCTCCAAACCACCAACCCACTCTCAAGCCTACTCCTAACCAAAGCATTGAATAGTACTGTGAGAACCCGGGTGTCTCTGAAGTTTTTCGCGGTACGTAGGACAAAACCTAACATTCTCAGTGAAGTACTACACGTCATTATGATATGAGCATGAAAAGTTAACCTACTATCAAACAAAATACCAAGATCTTTCATAGTGGAGACACGTTTTAAATATAGAGCCCTCATAATATACCGGTAAAACCGGTAAATTATGAGCATTCTTTCTTTCACCGGTATACCGGTGAAAGAAAGAATGTAACATTAAGAGATATTGAATTCAATCTGATTCCGTTTACTCCAGTCAACAGTTCTATCAATGTCTAATTGGAGTCGAATGCAGTCCTCTAAAGTTTGTTTTTCCAAGAAAAGTTTTAGGTCATCAGCGAAAAGAAGTGACCTGGAATGCAGAATAATTTCCGTTATATCATTAATAAAAATCGAAAAGAGGAGTGGTCCTAAATTGGAGCCCTGAGGTACTTCTGAGAAAACAAGAAATAATTTTGATTAGAATATTCCATGTGATACAAATTGTTTTCGTTCAGTGTAATAGCTGGCAAAGAATATAAGAAACCGGAAAGAAAAACCTATCATTGACAATTTATTTCATAAGATATCATGGTTTACGGTGTCAAAGGCCTTTGAGAAATCATTAGATAGCATAAATAAATTATATCATATAATCTTGGTAGCCTTTATCTAAAGATTTGGAAATATAATCTGTGAATACCAATAGATTGGTGTCAGTTGATCAGCCTTTTCTAAACCCATGCTGTTCCGATATTAAGAACGGTTCTACTTAAAATATATATACCCTATATCCGTCAATTCTGGACACACTGACCCCCGGATTCCTACCAGTACTTAATCTCGTTCCTCTCCTAAAAAGACCCTTAATATAACATTCCCAAAGATGATATAGGCCCTCCTATTTTCCTCAGGGCCTCCTGTGTCGAATAGTGCAAAAAAAGTAAAGAAAATAACATGTACTAAGAATGTAAAAAATAGATGCCTGCAGAAGTTTTTTCTTTAGAAAATCAATGAAAATTATTTTCATATTCATCAATTGTTTACAATGAGAATTTTTTTTTTTTGCCAAATCTTGTTTTCTCGGTTATAGCCGAGTGAAAAGTTAATTAAAAATGCTAATATCGGTTGTGCCTCTATCTGTAACTCCAGGTCAATGAACTCAAAATTTTAAAATTTCAAAATTGTAAAAATCGGATGTGTTTGTTTGGAGACTGGATTGAAGCGATAAAGTAGGTACCTACCTAAAACAATATATTTAACAATGATTTAAACAAAACCATAATTCAGACTTTCCCTATTGCATTGACGTATTAAATATTTTTAGATGAGACAATGGGCCGTATTCATAAAAAAGGTTGTTCTTATACTTGCAGAATATAAAGGAAATCCTTTAGCACGCATTCATAATATTCCGAGTAAAACCTTATACTTATGGAGTATGAGCATATCCTTCACAAAAAGTATTTGGTTATTCATAAACGTTACCTTTTACTCCTTAAATAATTTCGAGTGTGGTCGTAGCAGACTCAGTCGTGTACTGCAGATGTTGTGGAACTGAGAGAGATTAAACACTACAAGCCGCGTTTATCAACACCTATTCGTGATTACAAAGAATTTTTCCAAAATCACGGGGGCATTGGCAATTTCATCTACTGTCAACTGCAGTTCGGTTATAGCATTATCTTTTTCTGTACTTTCACCATCACTGCTTTACGAAAGCATCTTCTCTGATCGAAGTACTGTACTCAAATAACACCGATAAGAAAGAAACACCGTAAAATAAACAAAACCATCGAAAACAGGCAACCTGCCGCGGCAGAGTCACAAGCCAACATGCCAACAATCTTTTACTTAGTCTTGGAGGATATTCTTGCAAGTATAATGTAATCATTATGAATACGAAAAAAAGGAAATGCTTATACTCCTACCTTTTTCTTCAACTCAAAGCCTTAGCATACTTCTACCTTATACTTAAAAGGATATCCTTCAGTTTTATGAATACGGCCCAATAAACGAACAAATTGGTTCCACTTATTTCTCCAATATCCTTAACGATCTAACGCCGAACGACAGGAAAATACCGAGTCCAGTCCCCGCGCACTGCTGCTCACTTGATAATATTGGAACAGTAAGTATTGGCATACTATGACTATCTCATGAATTTTCACGTGTCTGCGTTAGTTTTATCTGTAAAATAAAACAAAAATTTCCTTGCATTTTTATTAAATTTTCCAATACCTATTTAAAATAATATATTCAAACACTTACAACTTACACAATTAAAGAAGTTAATTTTTTGGGGTTTATTTGAAATCCTCTCACGCCACTTTTAGGTTCCAGGCTGCATTGATCCTACGATTAAGAAGATTAATGTTCGGCGAAAGAGAACAAGAAGTATGTAAATCCACGTGCCACATTCACGATGTTCATTTAGGTCTTGATGAATAAATTCCACGGGTTTTCTATGCAAATGAAGACGTTTCAGATGTAATAGGGGGGTGTAGCTGCCGCCATCTATTGTTCGCGCCCGGAACGAGATGTTTCCCGCGACATGAAAAGGGCGCCAAACGGATCGCGGATTAATTGAGAACTATTATGATTGAAATTCGTGAGTCACCCGAATTAAGATATCCCCTGCTTATGTTAGGTCCATGAACAACAATACATTCACAAGGCTCTGCAACTAAATAACACATTTGAACTTCTTTTGTAGTTTGCTATACCGAAGATAAACGATAATGGTGACCATTCCTGCATGATGAAGGGGATATTAATTTATTTATTTATTTTATATCTTAACACTGCATTAACAACATAATTTATGTTTTCTTTTATGTCTCATAATTTATATTTATTTATTTATTTTCCAAAAAAGCTAAACTAGCGGTCCACGACGGATTGCTGGTACCTAATACCTCGATGTACGGCAGTTATAATTAATAACTAATAACCAGATCTGAATAGCCAGGTTCTTCCTCACCTTCCTCTTCCCTATCTCCTTCCCCTCCCCACTGTCTTCAGCCTCACAACATACCCCAATTGGGGATGCCATAGTCCCACTGGCTCCAGACGGGAGCAGTTGGGACTCTTGTAAAAAAGCAGTTGGGACTCTTGTGCGGTATTCATGTAAAAAAAAAAGTGAGGCATAGAACTGACAGACAAAGGATGAAAGTTGACTGAATGATGTAGAAACGGGATCCCTGAGGCGTAAGTGTGGTAAAACCATGTATGATCTTGTGAGAAATGTCGATTGGGCATGTAGAGTGAATGAACGAAGAAAATATTATAAGGAGAACAAATTACGCGAATGTGAATAATGGAAAAAGTCGGGGACGCTCGAGGAAGACATGGCCAGGGGCGGATCTAACGGTCAGCATCACATCAAATGCAGAGCATTTCATCGTTTTTTCTTTTACGTTAGAGACCTTGAGGAAAATAATTCCCTTTAGGGCCTATGTCATCTGCAGGGATGCCATGTGGAGATTCTTTTGAGGAAAGGAAGAAGAGGAAGTTCTGGGAAGGAAAAGGGTATGAGGGGTGGCTAGGAATCTGATGGTCAGTGTCTCCAGGAGTGACGGTCGTATGAATCCATCCTTCCCACTGCAGTGCAAGGCGATGTTCCGAGAGAGTCCTGCTTGAGAGTTTAATAGGTCTTCCTCAACCAGGCTCTCCCGATCCGGCCCGCCACTCAACAGGTAGGCATACTCATCGGCCGCCAAGACCTGGACAAACCCCACCCCATGAACCCGGGCACCCCTGCTAAGTCACCAAACGTAGCGAACCACTTGAGGAGACCTACAGCAGGAATGTTGGTTATCCAATAAATGGTTCCCGGGGCGGCGGTACCCATACCCACCTCCCAAATTGAAATAAACAAAAAACACACTTCATAGCTTATAAACGAACAGTCTCCTGATACCGAGCGGTAAAATCGTATTGGCTTAGTAAACGACGCCCAATTGTGCCCAGTTGAGTGTGTTCGGTGTATTGTGCCTATTTATTATATTTCCATCTCCTCTCCCTCTTTCCTCCATGGTTCACACCTTCTGCTTATTAAAATATCCCTCCATTAAAAATAAGTAGATTAAAAAGGCTAACCTCAAGGCATTTTGCGTGGGGTTAATATTAAGCAAAAAATGAGAACAAAAATATTTGATGTTAATAGTATTCCGCAACTGATTATTCCCGAGAAAACCCACGCAAAATTCTCGTAAGAACGCAAAAAAATTATCTAAAAAATTTAAAACAGCAAAAATTAAAACTTTTTAAGGTTTTTTCGTTGTCGTTAAAAATAATACAACGTTCAAAATCAGTATGTTTTTATAGCCGCCGAGAATGGACAAACTTTGCTGAAATTTGCTAAACAAAATGAACATTTGCACTTTACAGTTTGAAAGCTCGGTGTAATTTTGAATGAAATGACAAAGGTTTTTAGTTTCTGGGAATACGGTGGCAGTCCTCCTGAATTTCAGATGAATCCAATTTAAAGTTACAGGAACAAATTGTAGTTACAGTAGAAGTAACATCACTTTGCCTGTCGCGTTTTTGGTTAAAAATTATTCCCAAATGTTGTCTGGTGCGCGGCGATGGCCAAAACTTTACTTTTCATCACTTTTTTCATCGCGTTATTAAAAAAAATGTACGTTCGTTCCGCGTCTCCGTGGGAACAGGCAGATTAATTTAATAATTATCGTATATATTTATTTCGGCTGTGGCTATCCTGGGAAACTCTCGTTCAATCCTAACTTTAGCAAATTGGGAGGCGGGTATGGGTACCGCCGCCTCAGGAACCATTTATTGCATACCAACACGTCTATTATTTTCCATCATAATGGTAAAAGTTCATTTCAAAACACTGCAAGGTTTTTGGAAATGTAATCCCAAGGGTTAATACCCTCACATTCCCATGCAAATTGTAGGTAAGTAATTCATAACACAAAGAATTTTCATATCGTTGGGTCATTGAGTAAATGCTTACTTAGTCAATACTTTAGTTGTCCCTTGTGAGATCGCAGCTAAAATAATGCATCTTCTTTATGGTATATTTAAACTTGAAACTTACACCGCTTTTAGAAAGTATTAAGGAATTAAAAACCTCAAATCTTATTCTAGTGCAAAGTAAGTTTCTAGAATAATAAAACATTGGTTAAATATTAGCTAGGACAACTTGTAATTTATCGATAACTGCTATAAGACATTAATGTCCAATCTAGTGAAACTACCGCCGCTTTTTACCCGGGTATGATTAATTCTTTTATTATAACTTTTGAATTTAGCCGTCCGTAATGGAGTGCTGGAACCTACCCTGATATATGGCAGTGAGGCATGGAACTGGCAAAGGAAGGATGAAAGTAGACTGAATGCTGTTGAAACGAGATCCCTGAGTGAGTAAATGAGTGTGATAAAACCATGTACGATCGTGTGAGAAATGTGGAGATCCGCGAAGAATGCAAGGCTGATGTAAGCGTAATGAGTAAGATTAAGAAAGGGACGCTCAGATGGTTTGGGCATGTAGAGCGAATGAACGAGGAAAGGAGTGTAATGAGAATATATGACGCAAATTTGGATGGTAGAAGAAGTCAGGGACGCCCGAGGAAGACATGGCACGACCAAGTGAATCAGATACTTGAGTCGGGCCATGTGAAGTGTCGGAATAATAGAAGAGCATGTATGAGACGATGTATGAATGTGAACGAGTTGTTTGGCGGTCCGTCCTCTCTGCCTACTCCTGCGGGGAAACGGCGTGATGATTAGTTAGTTAGTTATGATTAATTCTTATTCTTAAATTACTAAATAACTTCATCGACTTCTCTCAAATGTGAAGTGATGTCTATATCTGTGTTCCTATTAAATCTTCTCCACCTTTTCCAATGGGACAACCATAACACTAACTAATCAAATAACTCACCAATAGCACGATTTTACCGAACTGCCTATACATTCATGTATCAGAGATCTTTTTGATATTTTATTCATAACTTCTGTCTTGCATCAAAGCATTTTGATGTATTTCTGTATTATGTTTGTACACGATAACATACATTTAAACACCATATATACATGCTCACTGTGGTAAGCAATTCATTGGATTCGAGGAGGAAATTTATATAATTACGTTCCAGACAACATTAAAATTGAATATAATCCATGTACATTTAAAAAAATGATTCATTTCTATTTTTAATCAACACAATAATGAAGGAGAATAATTTTGTAATGTAATGTATTTATATTTTTTTATTTATTTTTTATTATTATTTTTTTTTTTTACAGTTTTTTAGAGAGAATGTGTCCTTACTGGGGTACCGCGTTCTAAGGACACATTGTACAAGTTTTATTATTTGAATTATGAGTAAATGCCTAATCTATGTTAGAATATTGCCAAGGAAAATTATTAAGTTAGATCTAAAAGAAAGTACAAAACAAGCATTATTCTTTGTTGGGTTGCAAAATTGAATCTATTTTCTTCCTTCCCATGTCCATAATCCATATTAATATGCATACCATAAATAAGACACTACAATGAAACGCATATTAGGTAACCACCATGATATGTACTTATTAATTGTATTTTTTTTATCAAAGTATCTAATGTACTGTTTGTTTCTGTTAATAAAAAAAAATATGTTACATGTACTTAATGATATGTATTTACATTTTATGTTTACAAAACTCCACATGTATTAAAGCAGTACGTGGGTTCAATTAATAAATAAACACCCCCAAGTTATGTTAAAAATTTTACTCGTAATTAATTAAGTTTGACAATAATGATAAAATTTCGTATTTGATACCACGACGTACCTGCTACATTTGAAATGTAAAATATCCCTTTGTAAGAATCCCTATGTATTTCTTCTTAAGAACAAGCATTCCATCTTCCTAAGCGTTCTCTAAGTCAGTTACAAATGTGTGTGCTACGCGGTCGGACCTCAGAAATGTCTTGTTCCCCTAATGGTGAGGTCAGGTAGCCAGGCGTCTTACACCCTGACACCCCTACACTCTACAGCCTTCCAGTCGAACGTACAACCTCCCAGTCTTATAGCCTTCTAGTTTTACAGCTTGCGGGGTGCAGACCCCTATAGTGCCAGCCTGGCGATGTATGGACCCAATAGGAGTCATGTATGCGGTGGGTTATATATCACCCACTCTAATAGTCCTGGGGTCACATCGAGCCACGTATAATGCATACAAGTTGCCCTAATCAATAATCTCACGGATAGTGTGAATTGGGCTTTATCCCAGCGAAATGCTTCGTTTGGTTTATATGGGTTATAAGTGAGTGATTTAGTGGCTTAACCACTTTATTTTATTCTTGCCGGTAAAGCTATTAAAGGGTTAAAATTACATTAATCCGTTACTGACACATGACATTTTTGAAAGATAAAATACTCATGTCAGTTTTCTTAAATTAATTTAATTTGAAATATTTTATATATTTTCACATTTTGTACATCAAACTACAACGAATTATGTCCCTTTAATGTCGAACAGTATTAGTACACCAGAGACTGTACGGTGAAAATTTAAGAATCCTGCTAAGCACGCAAATTCCAAAACCATCTTCCTACTTGAAGTTTGTTAAAAAGCTAGGTTTGTAATAGAACCGAATTCAAGCAAGTAACCAATAATGCTAAAGGATTGCGCCACTTACGTTACCAAATTCCAAGAGGAACTGCCGCTGATAAGTACTACGGATTTGTAATTTTGAGTATCGCTTCGGATGTATTATTATTGTAACTGGCTGTTGTGAATAAGAGTTCCACGCGGCTATATTTTACATAATATGACGTCATTGCCTGTCACCGTTACTTTTTCCCGGTGACTAGCTCTCACTGGATCACAGTGATTCCCAGGAACCGACTATTTTTGGAACCAGTTCCTATCGGATTTATAAAATGGTCACCAACACTCAAACAGGGCGAAGCCAATTCAAAAGCCGCCCGCACTTTCTCCTACTTTATTTGATTTTTTTTTTGTTTTTAGCGGCGGTCATCATCTACAGCATTCCTTTCCTCTACATTATTTTTTTTTTTTAATTTAACAACCAAAATATTTACTAGAAATAATTTATATGCAGAACAACTTTTTCCGGGTCAGCTAGTATATAATAGATATTGAGGTAAATCAAATTGTCTAAATTAATGACTTTGTGCAGAAGATTATTATTTTAACAACGAAGGCATGAACGTTCCGAATCGAGTTATTGCGTTGCATCATCAAAAATAATCATTTTAGTTATCCGTCTGTCTTATAAGTTGCTTTTTTATGTTTAACCCGTTGAACTCCATTTACTTTGTTTTAATTATTCGTAAATTAAATTAAATAATGTAATTATTAAGTTCTGCAAGTATTTGAGAACATATTAACATTTAATGTGGGGAAAACAGATTTCGAAGCAGCCCAAAGAATAGAGAATCTATTGTAACAGTTATTATCTCGGTTACTCGGTTTAACCGGTAATAAATCATTTTACGCACCATAAAAATTTTAATTGGGCGGGGTAAATAGAATCATATAAATAAGCCGTCTCAAAGTGGCCTATTTGAAAATAGTTTGAAAATGGCCTTGAATTCCGATTGCCGAAACAGTTGTCACAATGATATAACTTGCAGAACTTAATAATAACATTATTAAATTTGATTTATGTATTTTTTTAAAGTCTGCCTAACTCTAACTAACTCGATGAACTCTAGGCCGCGCATTTGCTTTGAATTTAAGTCTCATTTTAAAAATTAGAACTGATTGTTCGACAAAGCGATTTCATTTTATTAATAGTTCTACATTTGAAATGCATAGGTACATATTTTGTATATATTTTTGACAAATTTCGGGTTTTCGGTTTATTTACGGTTTTCTTTCGAAATGTTAAATCTCTCTTATTAGTCAATAAAAGTATAATCACTTTGTATGATATTCAATTTGGGGGGGGCGGATACGGGTACCGCTGTCCAGGAACCATTTATTGGATAACTAACACCTCCGCCATAGGTCACCCCAAGTGGTTCACTACGTTTGGCGATCTAGCAGGGGTTCCCGGGTTCATGGGGTGAGGTTTGTCCAAGTCTTGGCGGCAGATACGTCTGCCCAACTGCTGCATGGCAGGCCTGATCAAGAGAGACCCATCGGAGTGCACCGCAGTTGGAGGGATGGATTCATACTCCGTCACTCCTGAACACACTGACTCTCAAATTCTTAACCACCCCTCACACGTTTTTCCTTCCCACTACTTCCTAATGTCCCGTTATATTTCACATGTCTGCTCTAGTAACATTAAAAGAGAATTACAAAAGAACAATACCGATTTATCTAAAAAAAATAACTTTGAAACAAAATAGTTTCAACGATAAAATTCTTGCCTTTACGGAAATTCCTAGCACTGGTAATTCAATCATTTCATCATGAAAATTTTTCCCTTTTCGCATACAAAGTGATGATCCGTTAGATTCTATGCGGCACTATGTAGCGGCAGTAATAAAATAGATCATACTTGTTCAGTAAGTGGGAAGCATTTTGTCTAGCAGCTCGACGAGAGCTCAAATCCCCACACCCGCCCTCGCCCCCGCCCCCCGCCCACCGCCCAACACTTTAACTTTACGTTCACTCTATTTTAGTAGCGCGAACCGCACGAGCTTTCGGTGAAATGTTGCTAAAGCCTAGACCAGCCCTTACAAATACTAATTCTCGACAAATTATATCGCTACTTTTAACGAAATAATTATTTTCTACTTTTCGTTCTGGCGCACGACTTGTGTTCCCAGTTTTAACGTAATTGGCAGATTTTAATATTTCTAATTGGCTTAAGCTATATTTAATGATCAAATCAGAATAATTAGGTAGGTACTTAACAGTCTCTTTCCCCTTTCCCTTCCTTTAGTCACTTTATTTTATTATGGCATCGTGTTTTGGTTGCCCGCTTCTAATTTAAAAGGTACTTTGTAAGATCTGGTATTTTCTAATATATCCCTTTTATTTTTCTTCCAATGTTATATAATTACAATTAAGGAGGTGTTTCACTATCTTCTTGATTTCTTATTATTTTAGGATATTTTCGATTGGTGATTTAAGGTTCATTTAAGTATTAATAAAGTCCTAGTTTTATATTCGATACTCGAATTTGCAAACTTGAACTTTGAGTCACACTATTAATTTTTTTTATTAATTTATAATTCTTATTAATAAGTTTTACAGGTAGTTTAGTTTTTATTTTTGTAACAGCTGTTTCGGCTTACAAGGCCATTTTCAAACTATGAAACAATTTGAAAATGTAACAAAAATAAATACTAAAATGCTTGCAGAACTTGATGATAACAGTATTATTTTTTTTTTCTTATTAAATGGAGCTCTACGAATTAAACAATTAATACCTTCTATTCAAGTTAACCGAGTTCTCTACATATTGTGAGTATTATTGCAAAGTTAACTGTTTAGATATCAATGTTTTCAAATGTCATACTATGACCTTCACCAGAAATAAACATGTTATTAAGTACTCTTATTCACTCAATAGTGAATCTGTCATCTCGAAAACGGAATGTAAAGATCTTGGTGTTTACCTTGACAGCAAACTTATATTTAATAAGCACATCGACTCAATCGTTCACAAATCATATAAAATGCTTGATTTTGTTCTTCGCATAAGTAAAGTGTTCAATAACCCGCGTACAGTAATAATGTTATATTTTACATAAGTCAGAAGTACACTGGAATATGCTTCGCCAATTTGGAACCCGCAATAGAAATCATACATAGATATAGCATAGAACATATTTAAAACAAATTTATAAAATATATCACCTTCAAATTCAACAATAACTTTGAATACACATTTCAAACTTTGCAACAAAGGCGAGCAATAGCTGATTTGACATTTATACACAAAATTTTAAATAATAACATTGACTGTACCGAACGTCCTTCCCTAGTTAATTTTAACATACCATTAAGAAGTACACGCCATACAGAACTATTCCACACGCCTAATTACAAGACAAATGCAGCATCTAATTCGCCAATCAATCGTGTTCTTCATATGTTCAATATTATTGGTCTAAATTCTAACATTGACCTTTTCTCCGATTCACTGCCCAAATTTAAAAAGGGTATCATGTCAATAATATAATTTGTTCAATGCGCATACATACATTCACACATACTCTCTCACACACACATACACCTTCCCACTACATATCTACATCACCCGGTTAATACGCATACCATAAATAAGACACTACAATAAAACACATAATACGTACCCACCATATAATAAACTTATTAATTGTAATTTTTTTTAACCAAAGTATCTAATGTACTGTTTGTTTCTGTTAATAAATAAAATAAAATGAAATTCAATCAATTAGGCTGGTTGACATCGCCTCATGAGTTTAATTCCTCTGCTGGCTCTAAGTCCTCCATCACGGCACAGACAATATTTTTCGCTCCCCCCCCCCCCCCCCCTCCATTACTTGTTGACTGGCCCTAGTAATATATTTCAGATTTTTTTACATTTTTATTTTGCTTAGACATTATTGAAAAATGATAAATATTTATGATCAAAAAATAATTGAAGTTTCAGTGCCGGCAACCCGGGCGTTTATTTATTTTTCATTTATTTACAAAGTTTTATTTTACCCACCTCACTAGACATAGTCTGTTCCGAGGTAGGTAAATAACATTTTATATTTATTAAAAAGGATATGAATCAGAGTAGACATAATATTATAAAAAGATAAATAGTAGTATAAAAAGATAAAAAAATTATGTGATATTAAAAATGATAAAAAATAATAATGATAAAAAAGAAGTATAAAAAGATAAAAAACAATGTGAAATTATATGCCTATATGCACTTTGCCTATTCCTATGCCTACTATGCTTATATGATAAAGAAATATATATGAAAGATAAAAAATAAAATCTATGAAGATATATACCTATAAGTACATACATGAACATTCATACATGTACATTTTCTTTTCCATATATCTATACATGCATATATATATATACAAACACACATTTATACTTATACACATATACACATACACATGCATACATGTACACATGCATACATGCATACATACATATATACATACACAAACATGCATACATACATAATGTTGTTATATGAAATATTTACGTATAAATTTTGTTTTTGTTTTTGTACGTTTACATGTTTTTGTAAAAAAATTATACATTTAAATAAGAGAATATAAATACCGTGGGTAATAGTTAAAATTGTATGCTGTATTACATTAATTTATTACATTACAACACAGGTACATGTTAATTAATATTATGTACAATACACTGCATATTTTGATATTATATAATTTCGTAGGAAATTATATGAAATGAATCTATAAAATGTACTCGTATTAGTTATTTAGGATATTCCGAATGTCCTTTCTTTCCTTTTCAGTCAACCATATAACAAATCTTTTGAACAGCCAGTCCAATTTATTTGGGGTAACGTAAGTTTTTGTTTGTGTTAGGAAGATATTGAAAATGTGTGGAGCCAGGTACGATTCATGTTTTTTTGCGAAAGTTGATTTAATATAGGGAACCTGAAAGTGATTATTTACTTTTGCTCTTGTATTTTGCGAGTGAGGTATGTGGTGAGGTGATGTTTTAATACAGTTTTTATAGATGATTTTTTTAATGAATAGTTTATTTATGTCTAGTAATTTGTTTTGAATCATTAGCTGTTCTGTCGGATGTTGGTAAGGTTTTTTAAACATAATTCTAATTATTGTTTTATGATTTATTTTAAGAGGATTGAGGTAAGTATCTGCTGCTCCTCCCCATACTGATATACCATACGTTAGAATACTTTGACAAAGTGCGAAATATACATTTTTTAATTGATTTAAGGACATAATATTTCGTATAGTTTTGATGATGTATGATAGTTTCCGTATTCTTTTTGTAAGTAAATTAATATGGAGATCCCATTTTAGTTTATGGTCAACAGTTAATCCTAGGTATTTAATATTATCCGCGTGATCAATTTTGTCACAAGTACAGCATGTGTTATTTGAGATAGTATTGGTGCAGGGGTGAAGATGAAGTTGTGGATGGCAGTGTGGTTGACCAGCCTTTGTTTTGCTGAAAGTAAGGTATTTTGTTTTTGAAATGTTGAGTGTTAGTAGATTATTTTGTAGCCATTTATTTACTTCAATCATCGCTGTTTCTGTGTTTTTGAAAACCTTTTCCCATGATTGCGCCTTGAACAAAATTGCTGTGTCATCTGCATAACTGATTACTTTGTAGTCTATTTTACCTAAGTTTATCTCAGTTAGACTATTTATGTAGATGAGAAATAGTATGGGACCCAAGACGCTGCCTTGCGGTACTCCATACTTGATATCTAATTTGTCACTGCTGTGTTTGTTTATTTTTACTATTTGTTGTCTATTTTCAATGTAACTGAGGAACCACTTTAGCGGAGGACCGGTTATGCCAATATTTTTAAGTTTTTGATGTAGTAAGTTATGTGAAATGGTGTCAAATGCTTTCGCTAGGTCTAAGAACACTCCTATCACATATGCTCCGCCATCAATGCTTTTCACTATGTAGTTGGTTAATTCTGATAAAGCGTCTTCTGTACCCATTTTAGCACAAAATCCAAATTGGTGGGATGAGAGCAGATTGTGTTTTTCAATGTACGCAAGTAATCTTTTTTTCATAGCTTTTTCTAGTAGTTTGGATATTGAATTTAGCAAAGTGATTGGTCTGTAATTAAGTATCAAGGTTTTGTCTCCCGATTTATGTATTGGAGTAATACATCCTATTTTTAGGTGATCAGGGACAATTCCGAGGCTAAAACTTTGGTTGAAAATGTGTTGAAGTGGTATAAGTATGTATTCTCGGAGATTTATTAGTATTTGATTGGAAAGGTTATCCGGTCCCGTAGCGCAATTTGGTTTGAGAGATTTAATGAGATCCGAGATTTCCCTTGTTTTTACTTTGTAAGCATAAAATGAGTGATTTGGTCGTATGGCAGAGCATAGTTTGGATAATGAGTCTTCTGTTGTGCAGTTTTTTTGGAGAATTTTTTCCGCCAAGGTAGTACCAACTCTTGCAAATTGTGAGTTAACAAAATTAGCTATTTTATTAGGTTCATTTTTTGCTAAGACTTTATCTCCATTTATTACGAGTTCTTTTATATTCGAGTTTTTCTTAGGACTGGAATAAGTAATATCTTTTACAACTTTCCAAATTTTTTTTGGATCATTTTTGGCGATTTTTATTTCTTTTTTGTAATATTTATATTTGGCTTGTTTAATTAACTTATTACACAGGTTTCTATATAGTAAGTAATCATTCTTTAGTTTGTAATCATTTGGGTTTTTGTGCACTCTTATATGCATTGCATCTCTTCTATGAATACTGTTGACTATTACTGTCGTGATCCATGGTGTTATTTTTTTCTCTTTATGTGTGTAGATTTTTTTAGGACTTTTTGTGGTGTGTTTAGTTATATAGGTTTCAACCGTATTTATAAATGTGTTTAGTGCTCTGTTTGGGTCTATTTCGTTTAGTACATTAGTCCAAGATTCATCGTGCATGTCTAATTTTAAAGACATAAAGTTTATTTTTTCTTGCAAGTTGTCATTTTTGTTTTCTTTTTGTTCTTTGTTTAGTTGTATGTTTATTGTAGTTGTGAAATGGTCTGTGACAGTTGAACGAATAATGGATGAAAAAGTTTTTCTTCTAGTTTTAACAAATATATGATCGATGCAAGATTCGGAGTGCAACGTAGTTCTTGTTGGTGAGTTGATTGTCGATTTAAGTCCGTAGTGAGTAAAAAGACTCAGGTATTCCGTAGTTTTTGGTAAACATTTTAATATGTTAATATTCATGTCACCGGCAATAATCAGTTGTTGAGTTTGTTTGTGTTGTTCAAGAAGTTTATTTAAGGAGTTTAAGAAAGGGGAGATATTGTTGTAGCATGGTGGTCTATATATAGCAAATATGGAGAGGTTTGGGCCAAGGGAGATTTGTATGCAGTTTGCTTCAGTTAAGTTGATTTCTTTAATGGAGGCTCTCAATGAATCTTTGACAAAGATAACAATACCATCGTTTTGATTAAGGTGTCTTGTGGTGTGGAATGTGGTATAGTCATTTAAGTTAAAGTTTGTGTAGGAATCGTCTAACCAGCATTCATTTAAGATTATGATATCGAAACTTACATGTATGTCGTTTAATAGGACACAAAAGCTATCAAAGTTTTTTTGGATACTTCTAATGTTTTGGCATACTATGTATAAACTATGTTTACATATCAAAATGAGTGTTAAGATCTTGTAAAAATACTGCAAAATTGTCAAAGTTTTTTTGAATGCTTCTAATATTTTGAGAAATTACGTTCAGAGAGTTGTTTTCGGCGACGGTTACTTTAAAATCTGTTGAATTTGTGAAAGTGTGTTCTTCATTAGATGAAATTTCAAAATCAATATTTAATGTTGAAGCCATTTTAGAGGAAGTATATTAAGTTCTATTGTCTCAGTCGCAATATTAAATGCAGCATCCATATAATACATAGGTACATAAAATAAAATGCAGAAAGTGATTAAAATAAAGTCAATGCCATGAGAGTATGGAGAATAAGGCTGCAGTCATGCATCTACTACGTGGGCTGTGTCATTCGAGGTTGCACTTGTGTCACTTCCATGGTTAGTTTTTGCTAGTAAATTTTCTATTTCGAGGATGGTATTTTCTGTGCGAATAAAGGTCGCTCGCGAGTCTGTCTGTTGTCGAATGTAGACTCGCCCTGCCTTAACCCATACGTAGGCAAAATTGTACTTTTTTGCTAATTGCTTTGAGAGAAATAGCATTCTTTTTGCGTGGGAGGTTAGGAGCTCGTTAATAAATATTGGCATTTTTGGTCCCGAGAAGCCTATTTTACTTGTGTTGAGTCTGTCGGCACTATTTTCTGCGTTTTTGTTATATTTTTTTGCTTCATTTAGAAACTCCTCCCGACCATTTGGATTTTTAAATTTAATAATTATTGATCTCATTGCCGTGTGGTTTCTTTTTCCTGGCGCCCTGTATGCGTCCTCAATGTCATTTTTGTTTAATTTTACAGCATTATTTATATTGAAAATAATGTCATTGAGTTTCTCGCCTTGAATTTCAGGAATTCCTCGAATTTCCGCACACGTCTGCGAGTTTTGACGCTCTTTTTCATCTAATTGTTCTTGTAGCTCATGTACTTTTTGTTCTAGCATCTTGTGTTTTATATCCATCATACTTAGCTCTTTAACTTTTTTATCCGTTTGTAATACTTTTTTTTCGATGTCGTCTATTTTGTCGTAAACAAAATTAAGTGAGGTTTTGTATTCTTCGAAACGAGCTGTGATTGAAGTTTTAAATTCTATTATTTCCTTTGACAAATTCATCATAGTTTCTTCTATAGTGGTAATTTTTTTATAGTTAATTTTAATTTCAGCTAATTCTGCAAGAATAAGCATTTCTATTTTTGTCGGAGGTTTGTCTATGGTTAAATCAGCTGCATTTTCTTTAGCCATATTATTTATTCCTTGAATGTTCTCAGCAGTACTCTTCTTTGCCCTTTCAGCGTTGCTACGGGTATTAGACATCGTAAGCTTTAATTTCTTGCTCGTAGATGGCGTTGTATTTAATTTAAATTAAATAAGGTGAAAAGAAAAAAATAATTGGTTTGACTGAGGATTGAACTCTACTCCACAAGTTCTGCCCGCAAATCGCAAATAGTGAGCGACGCTGCACCTACGCCACACCCGGGATGTCAGACGTCGTGAAATTACCAGTTTAACTAGGGAGAACTGGATAACTGACAAATTATTGTTTGGATTATTTTACAGCAGTTATTTTTTTTAAATTCACTTTTTTTTCAATTACAATATTCTTTTTCGTTTTTCGTTGAAGTTCACTTTAATGTCATTTATGAGTTTATGAGTTCACAGTAATTTTAAATGTACACTGATTGATCTTTCACTGTATTTATGTCATTACAAGAATGTATGTCATTGTTTTTGACTTTGCTCGTTATAAAAACTTGTATTACGACACTGTAGTCACTTCTATTAAAATAAAAAAGTGCACGAAATACGCGCACTTGTTAGTTTGTTTGTGTTAGGTGTTTTTTTCTCATTAATCTTAAAAATTTTGTTAAGTTTTTATTTAATTTGTTTAGAGTCAGGTGAAACACATCTATACTGTGGGTAGCAACGAAATATTCTTATGCATAAAGTATATAATTTTAATAGTTTTATCATCACGCCTTTCAGGTATAAATTAAAGCAAATTTGGAATGAAATAAAAACGATATTGAGTTATTTTAAAAAGCTGGTACGGATAATAATTAATCTTACTCATTGGAACCGCCCTGTACGATTGTAAGAACATATTTCGACGAAATGTGGATTTTCGGCTGCTGGATGAATAATATTATAAAAACGCCCTTAATATTTAAAGTATACTTAAAATTAAAAGTTTCGGTTGTGATACTTACTATCTGTTACTCAGGTTAAATGTACTCTAGAACTTGGATTTACTTTGACGTCATTTTCAAAACTGGAAGTATTCGTAAGCTCAATAAATCATTTAGAGAATCGATTAGGTAGGTACCCAATTTATTTCATTTTAATTGTTTATTAATCATTTGAAATGAATAGATATATAAATATATATATTTAAATTTTACAAAAGCCAATGATGCTGAGACACTTTTTTAATAAATAATTTCGGCTTCATGAACCCTACAATTATAATATCTCGGGATTTTTCCATAAATGTTTCTTGACGTTAATTGACGGCCGGCGTGTTCGAGGGGTAAGACTCTTGACTCGCTATCCAAAGTTCACGGGTTCGAATCCCGGTGTGGGCAAATAAATATTATTTCTTCTAACACAGCAAACTTATTTTGTGGCACTATTTTGATTCAAATTAATAAAATACTTAGTTTTTACCACTTTTATTGTTTACAAAACCAACATGTTTCGTGGGCAACGCTCACTTCTTCAGGGCTTTTCATTGAAACTATCAATAAAAAGCACTGAAGAAGTGAGCGTTGCTCACGAAATATGTAGGTTTTGTAAAAAATTAAAGTGGTAAGTATTTTATTAATTTGAAATATTATTTGATTGATTTGTATTTTTTCACAATTAATTCATTCAAAATAATACGTGTATATAGTATATTTGCGGTAAGTTCCAGAGTGGAAGATACTATCAGTAACGCCCTGATATAAAACCATCATTCAGAATTGAAACGTTGCTTGAAATGGCTTTATCCATGTTTGATGACCAGGCCTAAATAGCCAGATACTTCCCCACCATCCGCTTCCCCATCTCCTTCCCCTCCCCACTACCTTCAGCCTCACAATATACCCCAATTGGAGATGCCATAGACTCACTGACTCCAGACGGGAGCAGCTGGGACTTTTGTGAGGTATTCACATAAAAAAATAATACCTTCCTAATTGAGAATAACTCATGTAGTAATAACATCATGAGTGGCGTACATTAAATATTACATTCATTCTACCATAAACATAGACGAACCACCAAGCGTGTGTCTAAAATTGAAAACTTTAAATGTGGTTAATAATGTCATTTAATGAGTTTCGTTTTGTAATATTATTATGAAATCACTCCACGAACCACCACACCTGTGTCGAAAATTGAAAACTTAAACTGCGGTTAATAATAGAACTAATTCTGAATGGTAAGCTCCTTCCAAACTTTCCCTTTAATTAGTCTTCTCTTCCGAAAATTTCCCATTAACAGAGGTTGTAAAGTCCCGCTAGTTCCGAGCACTTATAATTCTAGTAAGACATAACCAAAGAAACTCTCATTTTATGAATTTATACGGGTTTTATTGCACAATGCATGAAATTTATTGCTCACAATACTGTCAACTTTAAGTCTCAATTATTCCAAGTGACATTGTTGCAGTATCTTGCAGTGAACGCGTTTCAGTCCAAGTTCAGCACGAGTTCAGTGCAAGTTCAGTAGGCAGCACGCCCCAAGTGTAAATCACAAGTGTTGACAAAGATCTGAGAGCCTCGCCTGCGATGATAACTCACACCATGCTAGGGTGGTTATAGTGCTGTATCTGTATGCTGAGTGATATGGTGCCGTGGTGCGACGGTGCTATGGTGCTATAATATAGAGCACACAATGCAACTCGACAATCTCCACTATAATCTGCAATGCAGAAAAGCTGAATCTAGACAGTTGCACATTTATATTTTGTAAGCCATTCAGGCCTGATTTTCGCATTTTGTCAAAATCCGGCGCTTGTTTTATTTTTATTCAAACTACATGTAAACTGAATGTTTCTATTGTTTCATAGAATTTGAACTATTCATCAAGTTAATTGTCGATTTCTGTAAAGATTCTATTCAAGTTCTGTTATTATGTCATTTTTGGCTAGTTACTTCACTGAAGAGCCATTAACCAGCGGCCGAGAATTTAAATTTGTCGAACGATGATCTTGCGAGCGTACCCTTGCAACTGTACAGGGCGGTTCCGATGAGAGAGATTAATTATTCTCCATACCAGCATTGTAACATAATAACTCAATATCGATTTTATTTCATTCAAAATTTGCTTTGATAAATACCTTCATTAAAAAATGTTCAAACTCGTGATGGTAAAACTATTAAAATTATGTACTTTTTATAAATATTTTTTGATCATAGGTATATATAGTTTTTCATAATGTCTAAGCAAATAATTTATTGATTTATTTAATGTTTGTTTTACAATACAAAATTTTGTTTGAAAATTTTACAAATCTGCCAACGACCTGCGGTAAAATCTTATTGTACTATAAATAAACATATATTCTCAAAATTTAAAACAAAGCTTTACCAGATAAAATAACAGTCTTTTGAAATCAATTTATAATTTTTTGTGGAAAAGAGTCAATACGTCTAAAATTTGATTTAACAATTATATATTTCCGGTTTTGTCTGGTTATTCCATCTTAACTAAAATAATAACATAACTTGAATGGAACTTTCACAGATCTTGAAAATTAACTTAGAAGTTTGATGAATTGTTCAAATCCTATGAAAATAGCTGTTCTTTTTCAACCAAATCGCGATTTTCTCTGCTTGATTCATGAACAAATTTAAAGCTGTGCGGAAATTATAATTAAAGTTACTTCCTCTCTTCTCAAAGGTTTGACAACGTTGTGAAGCCTGAACAATTGATACATTCTGCATCAAGCAGTTGTAGTATACAGAGTATAAAAACAGTATAAGGAGACTACAGAGTACAAACACAGTCGAAAAAGAATACAAAGTATAAACAGAGTACAAACACAGTACAAACATAATATATACAGAGTGCAAACAGAGTACAAACACAGTACAAACAGAATGTATACAGAGTGCAAACAGAGTACAGAGGACAAAAACAGTATAAATAGAGTACCAGCAAAGTACAAACAGAGTGCAAACAGGATACAGTACAAACTTAGTATAAAATAAAAATAAAGCGTAAGTAAATAAATTATAAACAACGTATAAACATATACTCGTTCCAGTTCACAAAACGTGTACCGTATAATACTACGTAATTATGTATTTTTATAAAAGCTTTATTATAAAAAATAATGTATTCCTCAAATTTGTTGGTGCTATTTTTTTGTAGAAAATAACAAAAATTCTCGTTTCGAACGGCTTACAATGTTTGCAGTATTAAATCACCGGAATCTGTGTTTGTCCTCGAAATCAATTTGAATTTCCTTGCATACAATCGGCCGCCCACGACTGCACGGCTCACGGCTATGTATTCCTTGCCCGTACCGTACAGGGTACAGGGTGTACAGAATATAGTAAGTGTACAGTACTGTGTACATCTCCACTCGTTACCCGTTGTGAAGCAGGAAATAGTTTGTTGAGAATAAACCAAAAAATCGCAACCGCGTGTTTCAGCGCCTGAAATTGCTACAACTTGGAGGTGGGATCAAAAAATTTACTTTATAATATTTTAAAGATGATATTTTTTATTTTTGACTAAAACTTCGGTGGTTGAGTGGTCAGTGGTTGAGTGGGCATAGCGCTTGGGTCCCACCCGAGCGTCGAGTGTTCGATTCCTCGGCTGGCTAAGTCCTCCATCACAACACAAGCAACATTTTCAGCTTTCTGTGGTGGTAGGAGGAGGTTTTCAAACATTGTTGGGTTATTCGTAACCCGGTAATGTTTGTCCTTCTTTTAAAATAAATAAATAAACTACTACCAGATGAAACAAATACACAAATGTATTTAGAAGTAGTGGACAATAAGTATAGCTGAGTACAGCGCTTTAACCAATAAAAATTGTCCCTGAAAAACAAGGGATCCTGGGTTCGATTCCCAGTTGCGACCGTTACCTCTTTATTTTTTTCTGTATCTGGTTATGTTTCATGTTTCTTTTAAATTCAATAGTGTTATCTTCGTCTTTAATAATATTTTTCTTTGATTGGTTATACCCATCAAAAGTTATTCCTTTGTGATTTTTATTTTTAACTTAATGAGTAAAACATTAAATTGTGATATTTTGATTAAATGAAGACAATATTCGCGAAACTCAATCAAAAATCTGAAAGTGATCTAGGACTAGATGTGACCGTATATTTTTGTGACTTTTCTGTTCCAGATTTTCGATTGAGTTTCGCTAATATTTTCTTCATTTTTAAAAAGCCTTCCAATAAAATTGAGTATTATGATCGTTCTAAAACTTACTTCTCACTTGTCCTTGTCCGGCAATATTCAGCTTATTAAGATTTTTTTAATATATTTATGATTATAAGTCTAAAGGTTTATATGCGTATAGGGATATATTTATAACTAGCTGACCCGGCGAACTTCGTACCGCCTAAGAATCAATAACTGTTGTGTTAAGTTATTAGCTGAATTAATTTCATTTTTTTTTAGGTTAAAATGAATACTCAAAATGAATTAAGAAATGTAATTCACGTGGCAGCAAGGCATTTGCTTTATTAAAGCGAATCGAAATGATTCACGTGGCATTATTGTACTACTTTCTGTTAAAAATATTTACTGGGTGGGTTGCACTTGGGTCGATTCCCTTCATTGAAGCACCTTGTGATATCCAACATACCGGGCGCATCGAGGAAAAATAAGCCACCATTTCCTTATCAACTGCCTTCATTAACGTATCGTGCACTTCCTTCTGTTGGGGGTACAACAGTGGTACATTCGTTCAAACTGATTGGTTCAATGCACCCTGATCATATTCACGTTCACGTACCAATTCTTGATTGAAAGCATCATTCATTGCAAGTTTCATTTCATTCATTGCATTCATGAAGCGTCGATCTGGCGTTGTTATTCCTAACTTGACTAACAAATTGCCGCACATGAGGTAACACATGTTTTCGATAAAAAACAAAGCCTGTTTATGTATATCCTCATTCACCTCGAGATCAGCATTCCCTGAAGTGACACGAATTCGATGTAAAATGTCTTCTGACATGTCATCTTTGTACTTTTTCCATAGTTCACGTGGATTCAATGGGAAACATGTCGAAATAATGATAGCAAATAATGTGCGTATCAGACTGGAGATGCAGAAATAATTGCTTCAGTGATTGTCATGTCCCAATGAGTATCGTTTTCAAGCAAATTGATCTGCTGACATGCAACACGAATTGTTGGGCACACTACACCATTGACTTGTGATTCAAACGATGTCGGCCCACGAACATTCACCAGCAACAACCAAAACTAGAAGCATTTGTAACTTTTTACATGATTTGTGTAAATGCGACCAAGAGCATCAGTATAGCACAACCGGATGATCAATAACCACATCGCCGTGCTTCCGACGTTCGACAAAGTGTAATAACGTGGCATCTCAGAGTAGAGCAACGTCCGGGCAAACAGATCGCATTGGCAAATCGAAAAGAAACTGGTCAATATTGTTGCTGGAGGTGTTTCTCCAGATGCATCGCCAAATATACAACAATGGAAAGTCGTTCATGAATGGGGAATGATAATATACGCCAAATCGCCTCATTGTAGCTCACAAACTTTCATCACAAAAGATTTCATCGTTTTTTTATTTGTAGTTTTAACGCCAAAAACCGCCATATCGCTGACTTTTGTGACAAATTTACAGATGTATTTGATTGACTTCACCGAATTGCAATACGTACCCCACGTCACAATGCGCCTTGAATGTTTTGAAAAGAAGTGGCTGTTTTCCTGGAATTGTGCAGACGTACGTTCACCATTTGTCCCATTTACGACTGTTGACATTTAGTGTGTAAGAAAGAGAGGCAGCATTGTATGTTTAAGAACAAAAGAAAAACAATCAGCACATTGACATTTGACGTTTTTGAATTTTGGGAATTCAAGCAAATTTCAATATTATACCTACCTACCACAATATTCCTGCAGCTCTTTCAAAAGATGAAAATTCGTTCCATATTAAATGTATGAGGAAATGAATTTCCGTCATACCTTTCTTTTTCGTGAATTTTTGCGATGTTTTAATAGTTATTATGTTATCCGAGGCGGAGACAAATCCAACAAATCAAAGATCATCAAAATCGGTTCAGCCGTTCTCGAGTTATAACTATAGTGTAACTATAGACACGATTTACAATTTGGTAGGCGGGTATGGGTACCGCCGCCCTGGGAACCATTTATTGGATGACCAACACCTCTGCCACAGGTCACCCCAAGTGGTTCGCTACGTTTGGTGACTTAGCAGGGGTGCCCGGGTTCTTGGGGTAATGTTTGTTCAAGTCTTGATGGCGGGTGTGTCGGCCCACCTTCTGCGTGGCGGGCCGGATTGGGAGATGCTGGTTGAGGGAGACCCTTTACAACCGGTTACCGCTGTCCGGGCCGCTCGGTAGTACAGGGGCCCGACCCTCAGGCTCACGACTGAGGGTGGGCTGCCCCATCAACGAGTGAAAAAACCCCGCCGCTACTGTTGTGCCGGTTCGTGACCAGAGGGGACCCATCAGTAGCGTTTGGGGCGCATCGGGTGACCTCTCCAGCCGGACTCTCCCTATCCATCGCCTTGCACCGCAGTGGGTGGATTGGATTCATTCGTTCGTCACTCTTGGACACTCTGATCCCCAGCTTCCTACCCACCCCTCATACCTTTTCCTTTCCAGACCTCCCTCCCCCCACACCCCATCATAAAAATATTTAATAAAAATCATGACAACACAAACAACAAAAATTAACAGCATTACAGCGGCGAGTAGTAGGCGACCCCGGCGCAGGCCAAAAATGTTGGTGAATTACACCAACATTCGCGGCCTGCATACCAACTTAAACTCCGTCCACCACCACCTTTTTTCTCAACGCCCCAACCTACTATTCCTGTCTGAAACGCAGATAGCCGAGCCTCTAGACGCCTCCTATCTGAACTGCACGGGCTTCACCCTCGCAAGCAAGTTCAGACCTAAAGGAGTGTCTGTCTCTATAGTCGAGCTGACGTCAACTGTGTGCGACTGTTGAATCTGGAAAACTCCAGATTCGACGTAATGTGGGTACGCGTCAATCTTGCCAGTACGGTAAGATTCTACGCGTGTTTATACCGCTCACCGAACCTTAGCGAATCAGACACGTCCGAGCTCTTCAAACATTTAAGCGACACTATTGATGACCTCTTGCCCCGCTACCCTATGGCAGAGTTTGTGGTCCTGGGGGACTTCAATGTTCATAACGAACCTTGGTTGAAGTTCTCAGGATCAACAGACTCGGCTGGACGCCAAGCGGAATCCTTTGCCCTTTTCTACGGATTGGAGCAAATGGTTCAGGAGCCTACAAGGGTTCCTGATGTCCAGACTCACCGTTCCAATCTGTTAGACCTATTTTTAACTACTGTGCCACATGGTTACAGTATTGAAGTCACAGCGCCTTTAGGATCGTCCGACCACTGCCTGGTGACGACATCAATCCCTGTAAACCTCAGACCACTAAACGAGAGGCTGAAGAGAAAAGTGTGGCACTATAGGTCAGCAGATTGGTTCGGTCTGCGGGCACATTTTAATGCTTTCCCGTGGTCAGCTGTCTGTTTTCGGACTTCGGATCCCTCAAAATGTGCCCAGGAAATTGGTGAGGTCATCACATCCGCGATGGATGGCCTCATCCAATCTACTGTTAAGGAAACTGGTGTAGGCTCAAAGCCGTGGTTCAGTCGACAATGCGCTGAAGCAGTGCGATGAAAAAACGCGGCTTACCGAGCCTACAACACATCTAGAACATCCGAAGAAAGAACAGCTTACAACAAAATGGCAAAGGAAACCAAGAGAATCATAAATAGGTCAAAATTCGAGCACGACCAGCAGATCAGCAGAAAGCTGACTGCATGCCCGCAAGGCAGCAGGCAATTCTGGTCGCTTGCGGGCTCAATAGGTCGCAATTTCTGCAAATCCAGCCTGCCACCTCTTACAAGACCTGACGGCTCACTAGCAAACACCGCCACCGAAAAGGCTAATTTACTAGGTAAAATGTTTGCGGATAACTCAACCCTCGATGACCAAGGTGCTGTCCCGACGTCGGTTCCTCACTTCGGTTTTCGTATGAAAAAGCTGAGGATCCGGCATCGGGAAGTACTCCATGTTTTACGAGGGCTTGATGTTAATAAAGCTAGTGGGCCTGACAGAATAGCTGCCCTGGTACTGCAAAGGTGCGCTGCAGAAATAGCTCCAATTTTGACGAAGCTTTATAAACTGTCCCTGAAGACTGGCTCTGTGCCCTCTGGTTGGAAAAAAGCGGTTATCCATCCTATTCCAAAGAAGGGTGACCGCTCCAACCCGGCCAACTACCACCCCATAGCGATCACATCAGTTCTGTCTAAGGTGATGGAACGTGTGATCAACGACAAACTGCTCACATACCTCGAGAAGAACAAAATTATTAACGACCGTCAATACGAATTCCGGCGAAACCGCTCGTGCGGTGATCTTCTCGCGTATGTGACGCATGTTTGCCTGGAACGTTTCGGTGAGACCCAAACGGTTGCACTGGACATATCCAAGGCCTTTGACCGGGTTTGGCACAGAGGACTTGTCAACAAACTGCATTCTTAGGGACTTCCCGCATCCTTGTGTACGTGGATTGCCGACTTCTTGAGGGAGAGGTCGATTCAGACGATAGTCGATGGTTTCACCTCTTCCTCTCACTCGATAAATGCTGGCGTCCCGCAGGGATCGGTTCTGTCTCCGACTCTGTTTTTGTTGCACATCAACGACCTTTTGTCATGTGCACCAATTCATTTTTACGCGGATGACAGTACAGTTCATGATAGCTTCTTGTTTGACAAGCCCCCAAAGGGCTCACAAACTCCAACAGCTTATAAGGCTTTGAAGCAAAGAATGGACGGTTACCTCGAGAGTGTTTTCTCTTGGGTTAAGAATAATCTCGTTGAATTTAATGTTTCAAAGACCCAATCTTGTCTGATTACGTCTAAAAGGGATCGCAATTAAAATCTAGTCTCTTTCAACGGAAGCAATCTTCCGAACAGGCCCTCCATTGATATGCTTGGTGTAACCCTAAGTGACCAGCTCAGGTATGGGGGCTCCATCGAAGCCAGAGTAAAGTTAGCCTCCCAAAAACTGGGCGTACTGTACAGGGCCCGCAGATACTTTAATAGTACACAACTGCTAACCCTGTACAAATCGCAAGTGCGCCCCACGGTTGAATTTGACAGCCACCTCTGGTCTGGAGCTCCAAAATACCTGAAAAATACCCTCGACTCTGTGCAGAAACGGGCGGTCCGTTTGATAGATTCTCCCATCTTAACAGACGGATTGCAATCTTTAGAGCACAGGCGTCGGGTGGGAATGCTATCCTTGTTCTACCGGTATTACAATGGAAGATGCTCCGAGGAACTAGCATCATTGATCCCTTTGGCACCGGTGCATAGTCGGGAAACACGCCAAACGCGTGCCCAACATTTGTACACAGTTGACATTTGTCACATGAGAACGGGTCGTTTCTTCGACTCGTTCTTGTGTTCAACAGCTCGGCTGTGGAATGATTTGCCGGCCTCTATGTTTCCTCCTTCCTACAACATGGGTTTCTTCAAGACCAATGTTCATTCCTCCCTCTCCTCAAAAAGACCCTCCACACAGCATCCCAGATGACATTAGGCCCTGAGGGAAATTATTTTCCTCAGGGCCTCCTGTGTGGAGTTAATGTAAAAAAAAAAAAAAAAATAGTGTATGTGTATAGTGTAACTAACCCGATTTTGTTTTATATATTAAGATTATTTTTTAGGTACTATAAACTCATCTAGGTCTTATAGAAATCGTTGTGTCGCCCTTTCTATCGTAGGGAGAAATATGATACAAACGGTGTTAGAAAGAAAAAAAACACCGCGCTTTACATTCAAATCTAAAGGTTAACCTCAAGAGAACTAAAATGTACACCCCTATGAAACCAAAGTTTTGGATAGCAATTTGAAAAAAAAAATAAACTTTGGGACTTTTTTATTAATTATCTTTACATGGAACGACAAAAAAGAGAGGTGGCGGTAACGTTTATAATACACTAGCAGTTAAAAACCCGCTCCCCCAGGTTTTTGCTGCTCGGCCCTGCGGGCGGCGTTAAGTTCCCCTCCCCGCTCCCGCTTTCCTCTCCTCCCCATCCCCTCCGCCCCCTCTTTACTCTCCTCCCTCTCCCCTCCGCACCCTTTAGAGTTCCCATTGCCCCTCCCCCCTCACCCTCCCCAAACCCCCTCCATCTTCCCCCCACCAGCACCACCCTCCACCTTCCCCCTTTCCACTCCCCCACCCCCACCCCCCCTCCACCCTCCCCCTCCCTCACAACTCTCTCACCTCTCCCCTGCCCACTCCCCCCTCCCCACCCCATTCCATCCTCTGATTTTATGTATGTATATTTGTCTAATAAAATACCTATGTGTTTTTATTTTTTAAATTTTTATGTTTGCATGCAATACGATTGGAAAGCGTATTTTATCACGCTGTCCGAAACGTTGGTTAAAGAAGGAGGTAGCGCAACATGACAAAATAACCCAAAAATAAATCACTATACTACTTCTAAAATAAAATCCCGCATGAAATAGTGCCCACACTATTGAGTTGTATTCGATTTGACTCCTAACTAGTGACACACGTACGTAATTGTTGATTATTTTAACGTGTAGTATATAAAAACTGTAATTTAAAATTCATAACTAATAGCTAGCACCTCTTACCTGAATTTCGCAGGGTATAGGAAACTGATTTGGTTTGCTACGCCCCACCACCTCCCACCCCCTCCTGGTGGCGCGGGATGGCGGAAAGTTTCCGCGGAGGAGCGCGCAAAAGTCCGCCCTAACGACATCACTTGATGAACTAACTTTAACGTGGAATTATTCCTAGAGTGGCCTTACAGCTTATACCTTATAGCTAATACCTCATACCTGAGAGTTAATACCTCGTACTCGTAGTTCGTAGCGATATGCAGCCGCCATACGCCGGGATCATTTAGTAGATGATAACTATTTTTTATGAAATTTAAATCGGATTATATTAGTGTAATGAACGTCCAACCAAAGGACATGAGAGGGACGGAATGTTACTTAAGAGTTACATAAAGGTTTTGCATGTTTGTCCGATCTTCTTCATTATTTATTTATTGTTTTGGAACATTCACCAAGAAAAGTTATGAAATTAACATTTATTAGCTTAAATGTAAAAAATCCTCTTAAAATGTTCACAGAATGCGCATTGCAATTAGTTTTTTTTACGTTTTTACGGCCTATATCATCTTTTGGGATGCTGTGTGGAGGGTCTTTTTAGGTAAAGGAAGGAAAAGACTTTCTGGAAATGAAAAAGGTATGAGGAGTAGGTAGGAATCTGGGGGTCAATATGTCCATGAGTGATGAACGTATGAATCCATCCCTCCCATTGCAGTACAATGCGATGGGTTTGAGAAAGTCCGGCTAGCGATGTAAAATGTCTCCATCAACTAGTTCCGATCAAGCCCGCCACGCAGTAGATGATCAAACGCATGTGCCGCCAAGACCTTGACAAACCCCACCCCATGAATCCGAGCGTAAATTCGAGCATAATTACAAAATAATGAAAATATATACATAGAGATAAGAAAACCGTACCGTCGAGAGTACCCCAAGGATCACTATTGGGACCATTACTCTTCAACATATATAATAATGGCATTGGAAAATGTTTTCACCACTCCAGGACTTTGTTATACGCAGACGACATGAAAATATTTTCCCCTGTCACGTGCACCAACGACTGTACCCGCATACAAGAAGATCTTAATCGTCTTAATATTTATTGTACACAGCATAACCTTCAAATAAATGTTAAAAAATGC
Organism: Limnephilus rhombicus; assembly: GCA_929108145.2. Lineage (NCBI taxonomy): Eukaryota > Metazoa > Arthropoda > Insecta > Trichoptera > Limnephilidae > Limnephilus > Limnephilus rhombicus. The sequence goes on from OV815278.1 coordinate 42,911,264, forward strand.
GGCGCCATCAGTTTCACCCGCAATAAAAAGCTAATTACTTTCAATTATGCACTTAACGGTACAGTACTAACAAAAATGACGGAAGTTAAGGACTTGGAAATAGTGTTAGACCCGAAACTACTATTTGACCGTAACATTGAATCCATGATATCAAAGGCTTCCAAGATACTAGGCTTTGTACTTAGAACCTGCACAGATTTTAAAAATGTAAAAACCATGAAAATGCTTTATTTTGCATACGTGCGCAGTTCTCTGGAGTACGCCTCTCAAATCTGGAACCCCAAGTATATATGTCACATAGATAGGATTGAGAAAGTGCAAAACCGATTTTTTTACGATACCTTGATTTTCGGAGCTATCGTCCTCATCTGAGCCACGAAGAGTCAGCCGCGTTCTTCAGGATATGGTCCTTGGAAAGACGAAGAAATTTGGCAGACGTACTATTCTTTTTAAAAAAAGCCACCTCTATGATAGATTGCTCGGAATTACTAGAAAGAATTCAACTAAGAGTGCCCATCAGACAAACCGGACAAAACCACGCATTAAACATTCCTCAAAGCAACACTAACTCTAAACAAAATACATTCATTCATCACGCTTCACACACCTTTAACATTTCATCAGTGAATTCGACTTGTTTAACAGAGTACCTAACGTTTTCAAAACTAAAATGAATAAATACCATTTACCCATCCATACCATTATTTACACAGAAAAGATCCATCCCTTGTCACTCCCTTCCACCATCCCATCCACATAACATAATTTAACTGTTTTTTCTCGATTTTTCTTTATACCTACTCACAAAATAATTAATATACTTCAGCGAAAACCTATTATTGTCTAAACTTCTGTACATATTTCATCAAACATTATTAATAATTATAACTGTTGGTTTTCCTAATAAAATAAAGTAAATAAAAAAAAAAAACAAAATAGAGAATATTATACAGAGTAAATAACAAACATTCTCATTCGAGTTAAATTATAACCATTCTCCATGATATGTCCTTTTAATAGGTTGTTAATTTGCTTTTTAAAATATGCGAAACTGTTTGCATAGATATCTATACACTCTCATTCAATAGTATTATACAGATGACACATTCGAGACAGCGGATTGAAGTAAGCAATATTGAGATTTAAAATGCATGATGGAATATAATTATTACGACTCCTTAAATTACATCTATTCGGAACTTTAATGTGAATATTACTAGAAAATGAGTGGTTAGAAGCTTATCATGAATATTTTTTGCACATATTAAGTCAGTAAATTGTCTTTTTTTTCCAGGGCTGCATCTGTCATCCGAGTTAATTACAGTCAATCGACCCTTATTCCGCCATCCCAAAATCACAAAAAAACCTCTACTAAATAGGCAATTACGACAAAGGCAAATACTTTTATTTAGAGAGCCATCAAGACTGTTGCATCCCTAAGTGGGGTATATTTTGAGGCTGAAGGTAGTGAGAAGGAGAAAGAGATGGGAAAGTGTAAATTACCTGGCTATTCAGATTTAGTCAACAAATATGGTTAAATTAATTTAAAGTGTAAAAAAAGTTAAATTCATTTACGGTGAAAGATTTGAATAGCCAGGTACTTCCTCATCTTACTCTTCATTATCTCCTTCCTCTCCCCACTACCTTCAGCCTCACAACATATCCCAATTGGCGATGCCTTAGTCTCACTGACTCCAGGCGGGAGCAGTTGGGCTTGTGCGGTACAATACTGAAAGGTGGTCTTTCATTAGGGCGATACTCAAGAGTATCTTCCACTCAGAAAAGAGCCGAAAATACTATATATTATTTTTAATTAATTAATTGTAAAACAACACCGAGAAAAATTTGTCGAGGGCCTTGCCCCTCGACCACGGAGGCCGTCATGGACAATTATTGACATTACAATTATTTACATAGCTTAAGCTAATAAGCCAAGAAAGGCTCGTGCAATGATCGGATTTAAAAAAGTCAATCTGTAATTTCCTTGAAACCTTTAAGGCTGTCTGTCGTTAAACTAACATTATAAACAGCAAGTCAATTTATCTGACATGTAAAACTAGTACAACCTGCGAGGACAATATCCAATATTGATACGTCAAACGAACAATCCAGAAAAAGTTTATTCTTTTAAAACTAACAGGAGCAACACGTCAAACTCGAACACCGTGGAAAATCTGCTGACTCAATATACTAGAATGTTGAAAATGCAACCAAACGCAACACCAGTAACTGAACTCTAAAAAAAGCATAAAGGTTTGACAATGCTATAGCGTCAAGCGTTTTTTGGTTTGGCCTATTTCATATGCTGAAATAGGCCAAGCTATGAAAGTATGGCTAGCAAATAGCGTGGTCTGACACAGACATAAACCAGAAAAGAATACCTCTGCATTACTCTTCGGAGACGTTGCAATTTAAAATATTTATCATTGCACTGTCTTTGTTGAGAAATTCCCAGGGGAGCAAGCGGCGGCGGAGTGTGGATAGGAGTTATACTTCGCGGTCGATTCTTCGGCTCATAAATCTCCGGGCGAGGCCGGGAATCTTCAGGGCGACTTTCGAACATGTTTTTTGCCGGATGGCTTATCCCACATACATCCATTATTCCCGGGGTGGCATAACTCTCTTATGTGTCTTACTTCCAGTATGATAAACGAAGAATTCTAAGAAAGAATTCTCAATTATAAAAAGATTTATCGTGGAAAGTATAGCGATTATTTTTAAATGTGACTAGTTTTGAATTACTTTTTGCACAGTTATTTGGTAAAATTAATAATTAATTTAAATTATTATATGCCTGTACGGCTTTTATAACACATATATACATAATAATTTTATGGAACAGTAATCACGAATTAAAATATGCCATTTATATTATGTGTATGTGGCTTAATAAAATTTAAACTTGGAGAATTAATTTAATTATGAAAACTAACTTAAAAAAAAAAAAATTCTGGTATTTAAGTTTGAATTAAACATTGATATAAAAATGGACTCAACTTCCTTATTCGAAAAATAAGTCTTCCATCTGTGAGTTTTAATTATTTTTGTTCTTTCATCAAGTGTTTGTAATTTATTATTCCTATAGGTAAACCGATTCAGTAGTTAATGTCATACCTAGGGAATTTATGTTTAATTTTTTCAATAAAATTGGACTGGATTTTAAAGTGCGGGGACAAAATAAAAGAATTATATTTGACTTGACTTCGAAGCAGAGAAGAAAATAAGATTTTTGATGTGGAAATAATTTGAAAGTCTGTGCCATTATGAAGAATAAAGTCGAGCATTTTTAATCCTTTATTATAAACTATTAATATTTGAAAGAAAATTTAATTTGGAGTTAAAAATGAAGTCAATATCGTTAATTTCATTGGCAGAGGTGGGATCAACATAGTTAATTACATATTGATAGTTAAAAGGTTGATTTATTCTGAAAAATCTTATAAGGGCATTTACTAATGTTTAAATAAAATTAGTTAATTTTGAAATACTTTATTTAAATGAATTTCAATGAAAATACAACCAAATATTTACAGTTCATATTAAAAAGTACAACAATATTGTCTGTTAATGTGACATTTTAAAACAAATAAAATAATAGAGTTCTTTCGGAATAAAACATCCAGGTGCATGAATTAATTTATACCAGAAGAAAAAAATCTTTAATCTACTAAACATTCCAAAATTAAATGCATTCTTCGGACAGAAAAAAATCAAAAATTCCATCTTTCAAATGAAATTAAAAATGGCATGTAGATAAATAAGTTTAAAACGGCATGCTAAAAATAATGACACCAACAGTAGACAACCCACAGTCAACAAACATGAAGATGAGGAAATCAACACGAACAGAGAACTCAAAAATTAAGGTGAGGAAATCATAAAAATTATCACTTAACACCAATACGGCAATATACACATCTACAGTTCGCCTCGGAATAATAATACTTAGTGAACGTGAATTTATACAGAAGGAACGTAATTGACTTACTTTCCAGTCATTCCTCACATTATTTAGAGCAAAAAATGAACACGAAATTTTGGTGTCCGGGGACTTTTTTGATGTCTTTTTAATAAAAAATATTTTTTACGAAATCACAAAAAAAACATTCCGCATGCCATTGGTCACTCAGCCGAGTAACCGTCCAACTCCTCACCCCACCCCTAACTGTCCAATTTGAATTGTTTATGTTTTTAATTCTTCAAAAATGTAACAGGAAACCATAATTTCCCTTACTTTTTTTAATTAAAAGTAAGTCAAACACTTCCCCTAACATCGTACACCCAATTAATATATGAAAAACTGGGTATCATTAATTAAAATAAAATTTTAAATATGCTATTAATCACGTATGCAAAAATTATGTAATGCATATACTCCTCCATCCCAGCATATTTCTTGCTTCTATAATATATTTAATGATTATCATATTCATCTATCACACCAACCCTCCACGTGACAAAGGGGTTGATACACGTGTGGCTTACAGGTCTGATCTCGAATTTCCCCCATTCTTTCAATCAACGATATGTGGGTCAAATAGCCTCATCCCATTTTGTATGTTGAACTACAGGTAACATTATAACAAACATCATTATACAATAGGTTTTCCATTTACCCGTCAAAAAGATTAATGAAACCACACAATAAAGTCGTTAAAAATACATACTCTTTTCGCTTCTGCTCTCCCGGGATATCGTGGTCGCGTGACGGTGTACAAGGTTTCCTTTGCCATATAAATTTGCATTTCATAATTTTTCAATTAAAAATCTTAATTTTAATTTCGCGGTTGGCTTAGCGCTGTCACTTCATCGGTTTCCTATCAATTCTGAAAAAATTTTAACATGCGGCTGTATCGATGGTTTTAATCTGGGCATATCAGAAAGACTTTTTCAATGTGAATTAAATGTGAACAAGGGATGAAATCCGTTGTAAAATTATCATCCTATTTGTAAGAGACGAAGTAAAAATTATTTTTAATGTTTGTACGTGATCAAAGTGTGCATAATTTACACATTTATAAATATCTTGTGACAGAGACATCCGTGGCAGAGAGGTAAGGTCCTTGGTTTAGATTTGATGTGTTCTAGTTTGGCTTCAGAAATTCGTTTGGGACGCATGAAGCATTATTGTCTATCGACGACTATTGCAAAAGTGTCGTGACCAAAGAAAGGAAGTCTTTGCCTGTTTTATTGACTACGAAAAGGCATTTGACAGGGTAAAACATGCTGACCTAATGAAAATGCTTGCGGATTGTAACGTTGACACCAAAGACCAGAATTTCATTAAAAACCTGTATTGGTTCCAAACAGCAAAAATAAGGCATGGGAATGAGAGACCTAATGCAATTGCCATTCGGCGTGGAGTACGACAAGGCTGTATCCTGTCACCACTACTATTTAATCTCTATTCCAACTATGTCTTTAAAAGAGCCCCGAGTAATACTGAAAAGGGTCTGAAGATCAACGGAGTTTTCACTAATAACATAAGATACGCAGATGATACTTTATTACTAGCTGACTGTATCGATGACCTCCAAGATCTGTTAAATCTTGTTAATAATGCTGGTGAGCAACTGGGCCTAACAATCAACGTCAATAAAACAAAATGGATGACATTTGGACGACTAGATCACTCTGAATCAGTGATACATTTAAATGGTTGCAATGTCGAAAAAGTGGAAAGATTTAGATTATTCTCACGGAGACCCAGATGTAGAGGTTAAATGCAGAATTGAAGCAGCAAAAACTGCATTCATTAAAATGAAATCCTTCTTCTGCAATGGCAATATCAGCCTAAAACTAAGGCAGAGAATGCTAAAATGTTATGTGTGGTCGGTTTTGCTCTATGGATGTGAAACATGGACCTTGAAAGTAAATATCATGAACAGGTTAGAGGTTTTTGAAATGTGGCTTCACCGGAGAATGCTCAAGGTCCCATGGACCGACATGATCATTAACATAGTAATTCTCAGGCGGGCTAGAGCAGATAGAGAACTGTTTACATTAATAAAAATCAGGAAATTTTCATATCTGGGTCATATACTTCGAGGGGAGAAGTATCACTTGCTCCATTTAATATTGAAAGGCAAGATAGAGGGTTGCCTTACATTTAAACTCAGCATATTGAAATACTTACAATAGAACTATAAATCCCCAGTTTGAAATATTCTGTGCACAGTTTATCGTAAACACACATAGTTATGTTCCGTAAAACACCTGCCATACAGGGCGTAATAAAGGTTAGTAATTTATAATGTATAAGCAAACTTCACAAAAACTCTTCTTGTTTATCGTTGTAATAGGTAATGATAACAAAATTACTTTTACGGCTTATACTTTGATAACTTTTTAATTTGATTGTAATTAAATACTCTGTTATATTATCGAACTCATTTCTCCTCTCAGTGATAGTTAACTGAAGTATCTGACATTACTTGTTTTAACCTGAAATGTTCCATGGTAGCAGTATAAAGTACTAGCTTTTTCCCGCGGCTTCGCTGTCATGGCAATAGGGGATTTCCACTCAGCCTCCTCCACCTTCCCTCTCCCCACTCCACTCCCCCCATCAATCCAATTTATGAAGTTACAAAAGTGATAAATGAATTAAAAATGTATTTTTCCTGTGGTATTGATGGCTTAAGTACAATGGTGTATAAACAAAACGTTTCTGTATTGGCTGGTCCCATATCACATATTGTTAACATTAGTTTTAAAAATGGCGTGTTTCCCTCTCATTGTAAGATTGCTAAGGTTATACCTCTTGTCACATAAATATTATGTGACTAGTGCAGTTCTTGCCTATTTGTTTTTTTTGTCTATGGTGTTTTTTTTTGACACTGGTAATTTTTTGGGAAAGAGAGAAGCTCTTTTTGTTTATGGTCACTTCCTCCCGGGCAGCGATGGGCTAGCTGTTCGTGAATTAGTCACTCACTTGAAAAGTGTTTCAATTTCATTATATCATGTGGATTTAAGTCGATCTTATCTTAAAAAGGCGCGGGGTGTTTTTTACGTAACACGAGAAGTTCGTGTACGGTATTATTTTTAGTGGATATGTAAATCCCACTTTTTTCCGTTGTTGGCGGTTGGCCATTTTGTGGAAATGTGTTCTGGAAATGAACTTGTAAAAGGATTGGTCCTTGAGGTGGCAGAATAATATGCCTTTGTGACCCCGCGTCGTGAAGTCACGGACGGTTGACGGTTCTACCGAGAGACGCAGGTCTTGGTGATCAGTTGGGACCACGTGCTTTTTTCATGGAGCTTGTTAAGATAGCGTTAGCGTGTTCAGGAGTCCATCTGGTATGTTATTGCTTTGTATTTTTTAAATTTGCACTCTCATGTTTGTTTTTTTATTGCATACAAAATAGTTTTATAAGATTCATCTTCTTTTATTTTCTGATTTCTCACCTACTTGACAGAAAAATACCTTTCCCATAATCCTGAGCCCTGGTCTCTGCTCTGCCGTATAAAATTACACTCCTATTATATTGTACCAGAACTTGATTCCCTTTCACTCTTTTCAAAGGTGGAGATCAGCTAGATGTTAACGATTATTGACCCATATCCTTGCTCAATACTCTCTCAAAAGTAATAGAGAGATTGGTAAAGTCAAGATTAGTTTCATTCTTAGAAAAGCACAAAATACTCTCCGACAATCAATTCGGTTTCAGAGAGAATAAAGGTACGAGTGATGCTGTATTGAAGGTACTGACCAAAGTTATAAGCGCGCTGGATTATGGCAACAAAGCTTTAGCGGTGTTTTTGGACTTATAAAAAGCATTTGATACAGTTTCCCATGAATGGGTTGGTTCAGATCTTATCTTAGTGATAGAACGCAGCAAGTAGAGATAAATAAAATTTAAGCAATGGTAAATCAATCGCCTTTGGAGTCCCGCAAGGTAGTGTGCTTGGGCCAATATTGTTTCTAATATATATAAATGATTTATGTAATCTGAATATTCCTGGTAACATCGTTAGTTTTGCAGATGATACTACCTTAATATTTGAGGGTAAAACTTGGGATGAAACATTCAACAAATGTAATACAGGTTTAAGAGTGGTAAATAGTTGGTTAAATAATAGTATTTTAACTTTGAACATACAAAAAACCAAATATATCACTTTTAGCATTTCAAGTAAAAGTCAACCTTCCGCCACTCATAATTTAATAATACACAATTGTTTGCAAACCTGTAACTGCAACCCTTTAGAAAATGTAGTCAGCATCAAATACCTTGGCGTAAAAATAAATAAATTTTTAAGATGGAACGATCATGTTAATATGTTGGTAAATAATACTAGGAGACTTACCTATATCTTTAAAGAACTCAGACATATACTAGACAAGGAAAAATTGAAGACGGTTTATTTTGCAATAATCCAGTCTCTACTTTCTTATAATATAGTGTGCTGGGGATCTTGCCAAAAGACTTACATAGAACCACTTAACATTGCCCAAAAACTGATCCTTAAAGTTATGCTCAAGAAAAAGTTTAGGTATCCAACTCATATACTTTATAAGGAATGTAATGTCATGAATGTAAAACAGCTGTATATTACACAAACACTTTGTAATTTTTTTAATAATATTAATATTGCAGAAAGAACTCAGCAAATTCGTACTACTAGAATTGGGTCTGGTCTTAACTTTGTGGCAATTCAAACTTAATCTTCTTTTGGTCAAAGAAATTACTTCCATCAGGCTCCACTCATATTTAATAGCCTTCCAGAACATATTAAGTCATCTAATTCCTTGTGCACTTTTAAAAAAATGGTTAAATTATTCATATTAGCCGAGGATTGCCAATTGATTTTTTCTACATTGTCATTTCTAAATGAATATCATTTTGATTATTTATTACAGTATATTTACTGTTAATATATTATTTTATATTTTCTTATTAACTTACCATTACATATTAATTTTCTAACCGAACCTAATTTTAAATATTATAGATTAAACAACTTTGCAAAAAAAAAATGTTAACATAAATATGGTCACTCTACATGTTTAACGTTATAATGTATTTGTTCCTAAAGTGCAGTAGAGGCCCATTCTGTGAGAAATATTATTGTAACAATATTGTCTTTCAACAAATTATTTTGTGTACTCTCTTAAATTGTTAATCTCAAGTCAAAATGAAGATCAAAATTTCAATTTAAACAATAACACCTAAATTAAAAAGGTAAAGAAACAATAAATAAATAAATATATATGGGTTATCGTATCCCATAACTTTGTCAAAACTAAAAGATCACACGGATGGCATTTCTAAGGTGTCACTTACACTATAAAATACAATCATATTTTAATGAAAACGGTCACTTAAATGGAATGAAAACAATAATGTTGTGATCAAAACGGTTTCTTTCATATTTATTTCATAATTATTTGATAGTCACTTTAATATTGCATAAGAAAGGTTCGCTCTAATGTAATCGCTTATAAATCATTGTTTTGTTTCACTTTTTATTTTATTATTTATGCATTTATTTACTTATTTATTTATTGTTTCTTTCACTGTAGGTAAAAATGTTTACAATACAATTTGTTACCTCACTAGGACAAGCCTGTGTTGAGGTTAACAATAATTATACAAGTTAACAAAATAACACAAAATTATACAGATTTTGAAAGAACAATATTGTTGTATTTCTTACAGATTGAGATTAGATTATGGGTACCTACTGGTACCTACTAAACTGATGGCGCTAGGTACTACATTAATGTAGACTTTTAGGGTGACCATAGTTTTGAGATCTGATTTAAAATAAAATAAAATAAAGTTTACTCGTTAATACGGAATACTTTTTATCCAAACAGTTAGATTTAGCTTTATTATTTCGAAAAATGAGTATTTGTGTCGGGGGAGACCAAAAAACATGCAAAAAATATGCATTTAACATTTTAATTTTGTTAAAATTAATTGACTAGTGCGGTAACGCCATGTTTATTCATCGTTTTTATTTTAACATTTCATCAATGCTGCCAATCATAGAAAAAATATTTTTGCGTAAAACAAAGTGAATGCATCATTGACAAGTTTGTACCAGTATTATAACAGTAGAACATGGAAAGAAATGTATTAAAATAATTACACAAACCCGCTAGACAAACCCTGCGTAGCCAAACAAACCATTCAAAACCTGGGATGTTTTTTAAAAGTATGATGAAAAGCGAGTTTATTTTAGAGAATTTATTTTATAAGATTGGTACTTCCGACAAATGTCGTATTTGATTGTCTATTAGTTAAAAAAAGAACATTCCGTATTATCCGTGCATCAAACTTCGACAACACGAACGTTCCGTGTTATCCGTGAGGTGGACTAACTGCACATTTACCTTTATTTTTTACACATATTTAAAAAAAAAAAACCTTAGGACATATATTTTTTTAAATTTTATCTATTGTTGAAAATGATATGAACTAATGATATAATGAATGAGAACATTTTGTCTGATCTCTTAACACTTTGTTATTAATTCATATATTGTTATCACTTATTATTTTCTCTGTTAATCATTTTATTTTTAAATTTTATTATTTTGCTTTTACTTAACTGTTTTGCATGACCGATATTTGCGTGTGTTATTTTTATTAAATTGTGAAATTATTAACCCCGATACAGGCAAACCCTAGTGGGGTTAATAATTACATGCTAAAAATATATGTACATAAATTGTGAAGAAGCAATAAATAAATAAATAAAAAATAAAATCCCCCGCCCCCTCCACCCACCCCTCCCCCCACTCCACTCCCCCCCATCAACCTGCTTCCCCCCACCCCTACCCCTCACCACAACCTCCTCCATCCTTCCCCTTTCCCCTTCTTTCCCTCCCCCCGCTCCCACCCCTAACCCCCTTCCCCCCCCAACCCTCCTCCCCCTCTCCTTCCCCCCTCCCCACTCCCCCCTCTCACCTCACGCATTCCACACATTCATTCCCGATACATTCAGTTTGAAAACTGAATGTATCGGGAATGAATGCTCGCATGCCACCTGTTATTATTTTATAATTCGGCAGTTTTATACTTTAAAAATTCGATACCTGTCTATCCAATTAAAACAATAATTGTTGTGTGACATTATGTCAAAATTTGAGAATGACATTTTGCAAAACAAAGATTCTTAAATAAAAATTCTATTTTAGAAAATATTTAAGCGAATTTATTTGAAGTACCTACTTCCCTAATAATTTGAATCGATTAAAGAATTACAGATATCTTACTAATCGTGCCACCTATTGCAATTTTTTCATACAAATTTCGTAATGCCAGAGCTCTGAGCTATAGCCTTTATGTTCATATTATTGTAAAGTTTCATTAAAATCCATTCTGTAAAGTAGGAATAAGTATTTTATACATATTTGAATTTTAACATCAAAGGTATGTCCATAGTAACCTAATTAAAAAAATATATCGTTTCCAAGGCGACAATTGGCGTTTGCAATAAATCGATTTTCTTAGCGACAGAAAACGTATGATAAATAATTTCATAAAGCCAGAGATTATTCATAACGCCAGAGATTATTCATAACGTCAGAGCTTACCAATATATATAGTCTATATATTTTTAAAATCTATTCAGTAGTTTTTGCGTGAAAGAGTAACAAATATACATCCATACAAACTTTCACCTTTATAATATTAGTAGGATTTTGTCTTCTGAAATTGAATTCTGCAGAAATTCTGACGATAAATGTAATTGTTCAAAATGTTTTCATCAAAATTTTAGTGCGGTACAAGTCGGTAGTGCGTATTTTTGTTATAATCGACTTCGTTTTGTATTCAAAACATAATATATATTACACAGGGGTTTATCCGAGGTGCGATTATTGCTAGTTGAAAACTTTTTTAATATTTGTTATATACATATATTATGCTATCTGCAGCTCTAAAACTGTTTTTATTTTTCTCTTTATTGTATAGTGCTATACTTTTTACTTACCAGCTTTACTTCTATGTACCATGTGAAAATCTATTTATGTTTTCTTTGTCATCTAAACACACCTGTATGCACTAAAATATAAAAAAAATGTAAATGTATGTAAAAGCCCATAAGGGCGTTAATGATTAATAAATAAATCTGTAATACAAAATAAAAGTGAATGTGAACAGTCACTTTCCTACCTTCTCATCCCATTCTCCAATCCCATCCCTCATAATTTCTTCCGCCTCACAAATCGCTCCAATTTTGAGTTCTAAACAGAGAGAAATCTATTTTTGCTCTAACGATAAATTAACAGGCCTTATTAATAAAAATTAAGATTTTCTAGACTTATTTATAGAGCATGCAATAACGCAGTATATATTCAATACCGCGATATTGCGGTATCGGACAGTAATACCGCAAAATTTGCGATATTGCGTAATTAGTAACAAAGACCGTATATCTTCTGAACTTACGAAAAATTTTAATGGCAATCCATCTTTTGCCACCATACGGGCCACTTTCATAGAAAGAGAATCAGTATTTTCGAAATACTGTGATTTTTTGATGTGGTCATCTTCGTCAATTAAGGGGTCGTCCATTAATGACGTGAGGCTCAAAAGGGGGGGGGGGTTCAGAAGAAATCACGAAATATCACCGGTGGGGGGGGTGAGATATCACGTGTATTTATTTTTCGTGATAATTTTCTGAAAATTTCAAAATACTTTGTACTAAAAAAAATACAAGTGATTTTGAGGGGGGGGGGGGTTAGTCTAAAACCTCACCTTATATCACCAAGGGGGGGGGGGTTAAAAAGTTGCTAAAAAACATCACGTGATTAATGTACGAGCCGCAGCCAATCTGCTACCTCAGCAGATTGGCTGCGGCTCGTAATTGGTATTGCGCTAGGACAATCAACCTCTTCTGATATCTCATCGTAGTTAACATTTTTAGCTCCAATTCCGTGCTCAGTGCGTAAATGAGTATGTAGTCCGCTTGTTGATCATCCACCAGTTTTAATAATAACTGGACAGAGTTTACACTTCGCTGATTGACGATCTATAGATCGCAAAAAATGTTTCCAAACTATATTAGAACTTTTGAAGTCTTTGAATTCAATACCATTAATTGTAGTATTCATTTTTTTACAAAAAAAGTTATACGTTAATATATTAGTCAAAATAATCATTTTTTCACGCTTTCACGTAGTAAACAAATAAAATAGGACAGTTTAGTCACTAACTTGTCCAACTTGCGAGTAGTTGCGAGTGAGACTGAGACTGAATAAGAAGACTACAAAGAAACGTTAATTTGCTGTAGGGAATTCGGGAATTCCCCGACGCACTGTTCGTAGCAGGGATTTCCCTATCACGGTTCGTTTTTAATACTGCGAAATTCACATTTCTAATCTCGCTTTTGCTGTACTGAAAAACAGGGCGAAATTCGCAAAATTGCGGTATTGCATGCTCTACTTATTTATCATGACGATGAAAGAAAAGTGCAATATAACAACTTTATATGTGCGCAAAATGATACCATATTTTTTTAACATGAATATTGGATATATATTGGATCAACAGACTCGGCTGGACGACAAGCGGAAATCTTTGCCCTTTGCTGAAGCAAATGGTTCAGGAGCCTACAAGGGTTCCTGATGTCCAGACTCACCATTCCAATCTGTTAGACCTATTTTTAACCACTGTGCCACACAGTTACAGGATTGAAGTCACAGCGCATTTAGGATCGTCCGACCACTGCCTGGTGACGAAATCAATCCCTGTAAACTTCACTGTTTTCATACTTCGGATCCTTCAAGATGTGCCCAGGAAATTGGTGAACTCATCACATCCGCGATGGATGGCTTCATACCATCTACTGTTAAGGAAACTGGTGTAGGCTCAAATCCATGGTTCAGTCGACAATGCGCTGAAGCAGTGCAACGAAAAAAAGCGGCTTACCGAGCTTACAACACATCTAGAACATCCGAAGACAGAACAGCTTACAACAAAATGGCAATTACAATTACAATTACAATTTCTGCAAATCCAGTCTGCCACATCTCACCAGACCTGACAGCTCACTAGCAAACACCGCCACCGAAAAAGCAAACTTATTAGGTAAAATGTTTAAAAACTTATTAGGTAAAAATAACTCAACCCTCGATGACCAAGGTGCTGTCCCGGCGTCGGTTCCTCACTGAAAAAGCTGAAGATCCGGCATCGGGAAGTACTCCATGTTTTACGAGGGCTAGATATTAATAAAGCTAGTGGGCCTGACGGAATACTTGCCCTGGTACTGCAGAGGTGCGCTGCAGAAATAGCTCCAATTTTGACGAAGCTTTTTAAAATGTCCCTGAAGACTGGCTCTGTGCCCTCTGGTTGGAAAAAAGCGGTTATCCCCCCCTATTCCAAAGAAGGGTGACCGCTCCAACCCGGCCAACTACCACCCCATAGCGATCACATCAGTTCTGTCTAAGGTGATGGAACGGGTGATCAACGACAAACTGCTCACATACCTCGAGAAGAACAAAATTATTAATGACCGTCAATACGGATTCCGGCAGAACCGCTCGTGCGGTGATCTTCTCGCGTATGTGACGTATGTTTGGGGGCGGTGCCTGGAACGTTTTGGTGAGACATAAACGGTTGCACTGGAAATTTCCAAGGCCTTTGACCGGGTTTGGCACCGAGAACTTGTCTACAAACTGTCTTCTACGGACTTCCCGCATCCTTGTGTATGTGGATTCGACTCAGACGGTAGTCGATGGTTTCATCTCTTCCTCACACTCGATAAATGCTGGCGTCCCAAAGGGATCGGTTCTGTCTCCGACTTTGATTTTGTTGCACATCAAAGACCTTTTGTCATGTGCACCAATTCATTGTTACGCGGATGACAGTACAGTCCATGATAGCTTATTGTTTGACAAGCCCCCAAAAGGCTCACAAACCTCAACGGCTCGGAGGGTTTTGAAGCGAAGAATGGACGATTATCTCGAGAGTGTTTTCTCTTGGGGTAAAAATAATATCGTTGAATTTAATGTTTCAAAGACCCAATCTTGTCTGATTACGTCTAAAAGGGATCGAAATGAATATCTAGTATCCTTCAACGGAAGCAATCTTCCGAACAGGCCCTCCATTAATATGCTTGGTGTAACCCTAAGTGACCAGCTCAGGTATGGGGGCTCCATCGAAGCCAGAGTAATGTTAGCCTCCCAAAAACTGGGCGTACTGTACAGGGCCCGTAGATACTTTAATAGTACCTACACAACTGCTAACCCTGTACAAATCACAAGTGCGCCCCACGGTTGAATTTGGCAGCCACCTCTGGTTTGGAGCTCCAAAATACCTGAAAAATACCCTCGACTCTGTGCAGAAACGGGGGGTCCGTTTAATAGATTCTCCCATCTTAACAGACGGATTGCAATCTTTAGAGCACAGGCGTCGGGTGGGAATGCTATCCTTGTTCTACCGGTATTACAATGGAAGATGCTCCGAGGAACTAGCATCATTGATCCCTTCGGCACTGATGCATAGTCGGGAAACACGCCAAACGCGTGCCCAACATTTCTACGCGGTTGACATTTGTCACATGAGAACGGGTCGTTTCTTCGACTGGTTCTTGTGTTCAACAGCTCGGCTGTGGAATGATTTGCTGGCCTCTGTGTTTCCTCCTTCCTATAACATGGGTCTCTTCAAGACCAATGTTCATTCCTTCCTCTCCTCAAAAAGACCCTCCACACAGCATCCCAGATGACATAGGCCCTGAGGGAAATTATTTTCCTCAGGGCCTCCTGTGTGGAGTTAATGTAAAAAAAAAAAAAAAAATGCACAAGAGTCCCAACTGCTCCCTTCTGTAGCCAGTGAGACTATGGCATTCCCAATTGGGGTATGTTGTGAGGCAAAGGGTATGGGGAGGAAAGGAGATAGGGAAGAGGAAGGTGGGGAAGTACCTGGCTATTCATATCTGGTCACCAAACACGGCTAAAGTCATTTCAGGCAACGTTTCAATTCTGAATGGTGGTCTTACACCAGGGCGATACTGAGTATCTTCCACTCTGGAACGTGCCACAAATATACTATATATTATTTGAAATGAATAAATTGTGAAATACACAAATTAATCAAATAAACTTTATTTGCCACGCCGGGATTCGATCCCGCGACCTTATGAATGCGAGTCAAGCGCCTTACCGCTGCACTACCCCGGCCGTCATAATTTAACCATTAATAATTTATCCTTACAATTTCCAACAAGGGATCCGTCCAAAATCATAATAAATGCTTTTTTTTTTTCGAATTCTCTGTTATTTAACAAAACATCGTGATAATATGGTCATGTAAAATTCAACCGCTTTTTCTTTAATGAAGTGACTTATCACGTATCACGAAAATAGCCCTACATTATTCATGTTTACTGTGAAATTATTCGTAGAGAACTGCAATGTTATGGTAAGTTATTCCTAATATAATATGAAGCCGAATTCCTCACATATCTAAGAGAAATTATCTAATGTCTGTTAATAATTTGACTGGTAAAGAACCGAATTAATGCAAGTCGCCAAAAATGCCAAGAGATGGCGCGACTTCCGTCCACAACTGCTTTACGGAATATAGAATGGCAGTAACAATTGATTCCACAAGCACCTGACTCTAATCCGAAAACGTATCCACAGTATGTCAAATTTAATTTACTCTGTGCACTAATATTTTTTTCTGTTACGTTATGAAGACGACCAATAATACAACCATTAAGTTTAAACTGTAATATAAAAACTCCATAAATTTAACTCGAAAGAAGCAATCAACTCGTTTTATAAGCTATTAATTTGCTTTAATAGCAAAATAAGGATGAAGATTGATGTTATTTTGTAAATGTTTCAGGCTGGGCCGAAAAGGTTTTTGAATAACTCATATTTTGCTAAAACCCACTCCTTTCCAAAATCATTAACCTTTATTTTTATGACCCATAAAAATGCCAAAAGCCGCCCTGGAAACCAGTAACAAATCCAAATTCAATATGAAAAATTTATTTTCCACCATACGTTTCCATTCCTAAGTGATTTATGAAAATAATGTACCTGCACACTGGCATAATGTTACCTACGTTTCCATTAAGGAAATTAATTACTTTCAGGATATTTTTTTACCCCAGTCGAAAATTGTATATTTTTTTATTATATTCAAACGAAACTTCAAACAAGCCGGTGGAAAATCTCAGCTCTTTGATTTCGGGAATTTGGAATAAGTTTAAATCTTTTTTATCGGAGAAATTCAATATTTAGAGTAATTCTCAGTATCTTGATGAAATTGGGAAAGTCCCAGGTATTGGCGTAATATTAGAGACGTGCGACTTGGTCCCAGACGGATAATGTTTTATTTTATCAAAATTGATTTTCTTTTTTCGCCGAAATTTCGTGATTGATTAAACCCATTTTTCTTAGAATTCTGTCGTGAAATATTGATGTCTGTATTTTATAGAATGGAATTTATCCGCCGAATATTCCGTGCCCGATTCGCGTTGATTTTTAAATCATGCGTCTTCGCTAGAGACGTGACATTCAGATAAAGGCACCAAGTCAGATAAGTCAGTTATTCAGTAAGTGAACACGAAAGTTATTTTAATATTAACCATAAAAAATGAGAAGAAGAAACTTTAACTTTACCCTTCATATTTCAGTAAAATATCTTCGAATCTCTAGTAATTGTAATTCGAAATGAGCTTTTTGTCGAAGATAATCAATTCGGCAAAAACAGGTACTAACATTATTTATTTTTGAGGTTTTATGCCGTGTAGCACTATCTCCTTCTTTAGCCAGCGTTCGATTCACAAAAATCCCATTAATAGTAATAAAGACGACGCGTCATTTGTCATTTTTGCATCATAGAACTCATCATTTATTTAAAATGAATTTTATTTTATTGTGTAAGTTCCGCGGGTATTTCACTTTTTTTATTTTTGTGACAGTTGTTTCGGCTTTCAGGGCATTGTAAACTGTGGTTATACCAATTGACTCAATTATTGTGATTTTATTTACACCTCCCCAATTTTTATTTCACGTTTAATGAAGTTCATTAAAAAAATTTATGAAAACCGATTTACTTAGATTTATCAATTGTCTGAGGAAATTACCGTTAAAATTTTGGTTTTCCTCCATTTAATGATGGCAGGTTTTAACTGTTTTATAATGACGTGAATACTATTTAAGTCAATTTGCATCACCTAAAGAGGGTTTTATTTTTAAAACTATAAAAAATGCACATAACTTTCCATTGCATTAAAGACAAACTTGATAGTCCTGACCCTCTGTGATAATGAACGCCTATTTATTGCCATACCTCTATAGTGCCTAAAAGATGTGAAATAGTAAAAATGTATCATGATACACTATATTTTTTTAAACAGTTTATTTTTTTGGCAATATTTTCTGGTCAAAATTGATGATGATATGTAGCATTTTAGGTAAAGAGTCTTAGTTAATAATTAAGGCCTGACCAAACCGGCGCGTTCATTTTGCGTCCGCGGTGGCGTGCGCGGTGGCGGTCGTTGCGTATGAACTTGTAGCGACGTGTTCAAACCGCGGCGGCCGCGGCCAGATCGCGGCGTCCCCTGCAGCGTCAGATCAGATCGCGCATGTTGCATATTATTTATTACAGAAAAATATTTATGTTTTTATAGGACATACATTTTTATGAATTAACGTTTAATTTACACTTTTATTGCACAAATACAGAAAAAAATATACCTAACGCGCTGGTTTGCGGGAGGCCCTGAGGAAAATAACTTCCCTCAGGGCCTATATCATCTTTGAAGATGCTGTGTGGAGGGTCTTTTTGAGGAAAGGAAGCAGTGAACACGGGTCTTGAAGAGACCCATGTTGTAGGAGGGAGAAAACACAGAGGCCGGCAAATCATAGAAACGACCCGTTCTCATGTGACTAATGTCAACCGTGTACAAATGTTGGGCGCGTGTTTGGCGTGTTTCTCGACTATGCACCGGTGCCGAGGGGATCAATGACGCTAGTTCCTCGAAGCATCTTCCATTGTTATACCGGTAGAACAAGGACAGCATTCCCACCTGACGCCTGTGCTCTAAAGATGGCTGTCCGTCTGTTATGAGGGGAGAATCTATCAAACGGACCGCCCGTTTCTGCACAGAGTCAAGGGTTTTTTTTAGGTATTTTGGAGACATTTTAAAAAGCTTCGCCAAAATTGGAGCTATTTCTGCAGCGCACCTCTTCAGTACCAGGGCAGGTATTCCATAAATGTAAGAGGGAGTGTGCTAAAATCATTCTCTTCCATTTTAAAACACTAAAGATGTTAGATCTTCTAAAAGAGGTTCGAAGAGTTGATGTCGGTATAATTCTAAAAAATCTGTCGAGGTTGTAAAGTGATATGTACGGGTGAATAAAATAATACGATCTCAAATTCCAATGAATTGCAATAATATGTGAGTATTGCAGAAAATTTCCACCTGCTGACAGAAAAACAAAGAGGCCAAAAAGCATTATTATCTTCTACATAAATACAGTGATCTTTATACTTATATACGATATACATACAGTGTGTAACAAGATGTAACCGAGGGATTTTAACCATCGATTCCTGAGCATATTAGGAGTAAAAATGTACATGTCATTTTAGTGTTCGATGACATTTTTTATCTATTAAAAACAATACAAATATTTTTTTATCACGCGCTGCACCTGACTAGTCAAAAAGTAGCGCGTTTATTATCCCCAATTGGGGTATGTTGTGAGGTTGAAGGTAGTAGGGAGGGGAAGGAGATGGGTAAGAGGAAGATGGGGAACCTGGCTATTCGGATCTGATCACCAAATACGGCTAAAGCCATTTCATGCAACGTTTCAGTTCAGAATTACATCAGGGCGATACTAAGAGTATCTACCACTCTGGAAAGTGCCGCAAATACACTATATTATTTTTATAGGATTAATTGTGCAATAACACAAATTAATCAAATAATATTTGCGCTTGGCGGGATTCAATCCCTCGACCTTTGGATTGCGAGTCAAGAGCCATACCCCTCGACCATGGAGGTCTTTGTTGACTTTTTTCTTTGCGCTTGTAAGGCCAGAAAATGTATCCCTTTTTATTTATCGACACGTTAGTATTATAATAAATGTTTACAAACACTACTAAAAACATTGTTTACACTGTTCTCAGATGGTACTAAATACTGCAGCGGGCACCTATGTAGGTACACGCATCGTAGGGAACTAAGTAGAGACCAATAGGGACAGATAGTAGCGTGGTTCGTGGCGGTGAATAGGGGAAGCTAGCAGGCAGGATGATGCATGGGGGTCGATTTGGAAAATTCCCCCATATCCGGAATGGGGCTTCCCGCCGAATATACTCAGGTAGGTTCCGCTTCCGACTGCTTGGCATTATGGTAATGGCGGCTGTAAAGACATTGTTTAAAAGGTTACTTTTCATTACGATTTTTTTTTTTTTTACATTTGTGACTTTGTACCTACCTTTATTTGATAATTAATCCAAGTAATAAAAAACATTCGAATTCCTGTGTTATGATCTGTAGTGGGTTTTAAATCCCTGATATTATCTGAAAGCATTGTTCCATTCAGCCAAAGAGGTAGCAGTGTTTAAAATACTCGAATTAATGATTTTAATTTTTTCAATAAACAACCCTGGAAAAAAATTCTCGGGACGAGTTTATTCTAATTAGTTACGAGTAAATTCGTTTTACGACCGGTTTTTGTTGTACAATATTCGCAATCAATATAAATTTCTATTCCGCTCTGCGGTAATGACGCCACTGCTTGTCACGGTTATTTTGTACCGGTGAAAGTAGTGGAGCTGGCGACACGGTATCGCTTCCAAGTAAATAAGCACACATTTCACCACTAAAAATTACACATTTACAGGATCTGCCGGATCTGCCCTGATGATGGACACTGCAACGCTGTCCGAAACTTTGGCTTTTTTTTAACATGAATACCGCACAAGAGTCCCAACTGCTCCCGTCTGGAGCCAGTGGGACTATGGCATCCCCAATTGGGGTATGTTGTGAGGCTGAAGGTAGTGGGGAGGGGAAGGAGACAGGGAAGAGAAAGGTGGGGAAGTACCTGGCTATTCAGATCTGGTCACCAAACACGGCAGAAGCCATTTCAAGCAACGTTTCAATTCTGAATGGTGGTCTTACAACAGGGCGATACAGGGAGTATCTTCCACTCTGGAACGTGCCGCAAATATACTATATATTATTTTAAATGAATAAATTGTGAAATACACAAATTAATCAAATGAAATTTAAAAGGCTAAAGAAGGAGGTAGCGCAACACGACATAACACCTCAAAAACAAATAACTAAAATATACAAGTACTTTGAATGTTCATTTGCGTTCTTCATTTGTTTTTTAAAATACATTATTTATTTTCTTTAATATATTTATTAACGGCTAAGAGTATGAGTACCACCGTCCCAGGAACCGTTTATTTGATAACCAAATATGCCAAAGGTTACCCCCAGTAGTTTGCTACGTTTGGTAACTTAGCAGGGGTGCCCAGGTTCATGGGGGGAGGGTTGTCCGAGACTTGTCATCACCTACTGCGTGGTAGGCCAGATCAGGAGACATTGGTTGAGGGAAACCTTTTGGCCTCTCCGGCGGAATATGAAACTCAGTGGGAGGGATTGATTCATATGTACTTCACTCCCGGATACACTGGCTTCTGGGTTCCTACCCACCTCTCACACCTTTTTCCTTCCCTGAACTTCTTCTCCATCCTTGACATGCGCGATAGGAAATTATTTACCTGAAGGCCTCCTGTGTGGAGCTAATGTCAAAAACTATTTGTCTAAATGAGATCCAAACAAAATATTAAGATTTTTTAACATGGGGGATGTTCACAGAGATAATTAAAAAATAATGCGTTAGCTATATTTTCTATTATTATAATCGAAAAATATTTTTTTACTTCTTCAAACGTGGCAAATACACGTCATGGCGTCATTTTAAATCAAATGAAAACAAATAACTTTGTATAACACCACTACATATATTATAATTATACACTATATGACACTATATATCATAAATATATACAATTTGTTTTCATTTAATTAAATATTTTATTACATTATATTTTCAAAAACATTATAATTTTTCTTTTTAATAGTACTCTTAACTTTTGTATAATTTGTTTATAATCTAGTATTAACAGGTATGTGGTTTTATTTAATCCGAGATTAAACCTACAATCAAAACACATTAATTTGTTTTAGAACACTATCGGTTTCGGTAGATAGGTTTCGGTAGTTCCAGTTTTTATATTCTCCTGACGAAGGAAGGGTGCTTCCGAAACCGGTAGTGTGAATTAAATAAAAGTGGTCTATAACAAATTTAATCAATCTATAACAAATTTAATCCAATCCTGTATGTTATATATGTATCTTTTATTAAATTCATTTTTAGACATGTAAAGTACTTTGTATACGCGGATGATACTGCTTTAGTTATTTCTAGCAGTGATTTGCAAACTTGTATAGATCTTTTACAAAAAGACTACATTGAACTCTTAAAATGGTCTCATGACTCTGGTTTAATTATAAATGCCAAAAAAACTAAATTGTTACACATAAGATCCCCTAATGTTAAGGTATGTATTACACCTGAAATAAAGACACATACATCAGATTGCTTACACAATGGTATTCCAGCAACGTGTACATGTGAAAATATGGAACTAGTTAAAGAATATGTTTATTTAGGCGTTATTATTGATTGCTTTTTCAAGTGGGATATACAAATAAACAAAGTTTGTGCACGATTCAGATCAATTGTAAGCAGATTGTATAAACTAAAAAAGTTTGTTCCTATCTGCACACTTCGAATAATTTATTTATCTCTAGCTGAATCTGTTATAATGTATGGAATAACAGCTTGGGGATTTTCTTGTAAAACAAATATAGACCATGTTCAATCAGTGCAAAATTCATTGGTTAAATTATTAGCTGAAAAAAAAATATACAAAGAAAGGCATAATATTCCATACTTTTATCAAAGTCTCAAAATTCTTTCAGTGAGAGCAATTATGTGGTACAAAATTATATTTCATCACACAAATAACCCTTTATATATAAACAGGCTGGAACACAACTACAATACTCGCTTTAACTTGAATGAAGGACTAATTGTACCTAAACATACAAATAAATATGGAAAAAGAACGTTAAATTACATGATTCCCAGTTGTTTAAATATGCTTCCAGGTGAAATTAAAAACTGTGCCCAAAACAAACAATTGGTGAACTTACTGAAGACTTGGCTTACGGAAAGAATTAATTTGTATTAGCTTACAATAACATATTAATTATTCTAAAGACTTTAAAATTTTTATTCATGTTTTCATATTTTTTCTTTTATCTAAGTATATTTCTGTAAAAAAAAATATTTTATTTTATATCTATAATTGTAAAAATTTATCTAAGTATATTTCTGTAAAATATTTAATTTAATTTTATATCTTTAATTGTAAAAATGTAACTATTAAATCGCTATAATAAAATCTTTAATGTAAAGAACCCGTTAGACAAACTGCTAAAAAGTAGTTTATCGGGACTTTTTGTCTTATATTTGTAAAATGTATAAAATACATAAAAAAAATAATTAAAAAATGTGTTTTATTTGTAAATTATGGCGATCCAAAAAGTTAATGCTTTTTACAAATATGCAAGATTAAACCATTTAACTCCAATATATTTACAAAATTGTTGGACTGGGGTAGTGTTATTGCACGAATTGAGGCAAGAATATTTTTTGGTCTATTGCTGTTTGAAAATAATGTTGTGTTTTTAAACGACTTCAAATCGGAAGAGATTCTCAATTCGACTCTATTTTTTTATGTTTGTTACCTCAGATCTTTCAACTGGGTGAACCGATATTGATTAATCTTTTTTTATTTAATTTGTGGTCCCATTTCAATTTGGTCCAGTTCTGACAATGGCATCCATGAGAAAACCATACAATTCTTAAATTTGCATTAAGTATGTGCGCGACAAATGGACAAATAACTCAATATCACGCCAACCGATTTTGATGATTCTTTTTTTATTGGAAATGATGTACTTTGTGGGTAGTTTTATGAGAGTTTATTTAGGTTTTGATAATGGGATCCATGACAAAGTAACGGAACTCTTCAATTCTTTGGAGCAAATTAACGATACTCGGCCGAATCTTTTATAGGCTATCCGGATCTTGGAGTCACCTACCGTAACGTTGTTATGGTCAAGTAATGTCTGTCTCATATGAGCATCACGTTTAGTAGGTCTACTCATATTCAGACAAATTAGTTGGTATACAATTATTATAAGCAATAATTATCAGCCTGAAACACTCATCAACATTGAAAAATCTTCCGAGAAAAGATACTTGCCGCCAACGGGACTTGAACCCGTGTCCTGATTGCCGGTCAGCTGCTCTTGACCACTGAGCTATGGGAGCTTATCAAATACCCGCCAAATAATTCAATATATACTAGTGTTTCATTCAACAATTACTGCTTATTATATTTTTTTCCACCTGAAAACAACCAACTTTATTTTTGCGAGAAAGACATTGTAAGTGTTAAATCCCTCGCTAGGTGGCATGCGTGTGGTTTTGCGAGAGAGACATTGTAAGTGTTAAATCCCTCGCTGACCGGCAATCAGAAGGACACGGGTTCAAGTCCCGTTGGCGGCAAGTATCTTTTCTCGGAAGATTTTTCAATGTTGATAAGTGTTTCAGGCTGATAATTATTGCTTATAATAATTGTTACCCTTTGTGCAATGCATAAAAATCTTGTCTAAACGTTAGTTTATAAATTTAAAATAATAATTAATATTTGACAAGTTTAAGTATTTCCCCAATAAATGTAGTCATAATTTGTCTCGACGCCACCTAGCGAGGGATTTAACACTTACAATGTCTCTCTCGCAAAAATAAAGTTGGTTGTTTTCAGGTGGAAAAAATATAATAAGCAGTAATTGTTGAATGAAACACTAGTATATATTGAATTATTTGGCGGGTATTTGATAAGCCCCCATAGCTCAGTGGTCAAGAGCAGGTGACCGGCAATCAGGACACGGGTTCAAGTCCCGTTGGCGGCAAGTATCTTTTCTCGGAAGATTTTTCAATGTTGATGAGTGTTTCAGGCTGATAATTATTGCTTATAATAATTGTTACCCTTTGTGCAATGCATAAAAATCTTGTCTAAACTTTAGTTTATAAATTTAAAATAATAATTAGTTGGTATACTTCAGATTCACTAAAAATCAAAAAATAAACAAAAAATTTAACAAAAAAAAACTACTTCAAAAAATGCACTAAAGAAAAAAAAAATATTTCGTTTTCTTCCACAACTTAATAATATGTAGGTAAGATTGTTATTTTTGGAGTCGGTGTCAGCCAAGGTTCCCGGCCCGGCGCATTCACTTGACAGCTCCCCTCCCGCCGCGACCCCGCTCTCGCCTCTCGAATCTCGCCTCGTCAAGTCGCGCGTGCGACACAAGCATATCTCACCTATAAATATGTATGTAGTTGCAAACCTACCTTGGCTGACACTGACTCCAAAAATAACAGTCGTACCATATTGATGAGTAGAAAAAGTAAGTTGATTATTAAGTTGTAGAAGAAAACGAAATTATTTTTTTTTACTTTTTAGTGCATTTTTTTAAGTCGTTTTTTCATAATAACGAATTATTTATATAGCGTATAACATTCATAATAACGTAATATTTATAAAGCGTAGTTAAGTGTTATTTCACTTCAAGTGCGCTTAACATTATTTCGAATTTTCAAAAACGTTGGATCCTTTTCTTCGAAAAGTATACGTTATCATTGGCTTAGTCCCTAGTCCCTGTATTTTAGTGATTCTGAGCGAGTTATTTGTGCTTATTTTGTGGTAACGAATTCGTCCGATGACAACTACGAGTACTAGGCATTGAATTCACGTTGATTACGCGCTGTCAAATCCGTTTACATGATAATTTAATTACTTGCGTTGACGGTCGGAATTTCCAATACATGCTTGATTTTGGTGGAATTCGGTGTAAACCGACATCTAACGGAAATAATATATACACTTATAATATTCGAATTTGTATATATAAACGATGATAAAGGCGCCATGTATCCTGAGAGATTTCAATGGCAATTATTTAATGGATTAGTTGAAAACTTGGCAATATTTAATGGTCTGATCTACTTTTGAAAACAAACTCGTTAATGGTCTAGAGTCGTGTGAATCATCAGAACAGTCGTGTGAAAATGTTATGAAATATTTAATTCCATTTTATCACAATTAAGTCTAGTCACGTACCCCTAATTTAACAATATTTGTTTGGTTTGAAACGCCAGTTGATTTTTCTTTAAATATAGAATTTTGGGCCATTCAATTATTTTTGAAAACAGAGGTTATAAAAGTCATTTTTCCTTAGAGCTCGACACTCATTGAAAAGAAGCCTGGAGAGGTAGACTCCTATTCGAGGGTCATCGTATATTTTCAGATTTTATATAAAATGCAGTTTCTTTTAAACAATCATTTGAATTTTGTTGAAAACTTACGTAATGTAAAGTATTATCCCGCGTGTTCCGCTACCTTCTTATTTAAAATGGCGTGAAACCATAAGAAACCATAAAAGAATTTTACTGACCGGGACTCAACTGTATTTTCCTGCAGCGACTGGAAATTATAATAATTTTACAAACTCGAAATTTCCTCGACGTAACCGTCTTTCGGACTGATTTGGGGAAAAATTATTACAAACTTGGAGATCCATCAACATTACGCATGGAATGCGGCTAACCTGACCACGGCACTGGTCTTGATCTGAGACTGGCTCATCACTGTAAGACGAATGATGTACAGCAGCATAAGCGGAGGGCATTATACATCAATCCTCGTTGCTATCGGTCTTGAGTAATAATTTTTAGCTATAATAGATTCTGGTCGATCCTGGGGTGAGTCTTTCATTATAATAATTTTAAATGTTCTTTATTGGTTAACTGATTTTTATTTATTTTGAAATATAATATGAATGCTGTCTTTCTTTTCATTATTAAAAATCTTTATTGATTATAAAGTATTTAATCCCCAAGGCCCTGATAGGGAATTTTGCTTTACCGTCTGTTAGCCTGGTTTAACAACCAGTGGCGCCCTTAAAAAAGCTATCAGATACAATCACACATTACCCTCAATCTCATTTATATCCCATAACTTATCCCACAATTACATTTTACAATTGGCGCACACATCTCCGAGATAACAAATCATCAAACAGTCGTGTACATCATCAGAATAGGCGTATGAATCATCAAAACAGTCGTGTTAATCTTCAGAACACTCATGTGAATCATTAGAACAGTCGTGTGAATCATCAGCACAGTCGTGTGTATCATCAGAACAGTCGTGTGAATCATCAGAATAATCGTGTGATCATCAGAACAGTCGTGTGAATCATCAACAGTCGTGTTAAGCATCAGAATAGTCGTGTGATCATCAGAAAAGACGTGTGAATTATCTGAACACTCGTGTGAATCAGAATATGCCAGTAGACTAGTCAAGTAGACCAGTCTGTACGCAATGTTCACGCCGACGCGCGACGGTGATCTTCCAAAGATAGGGATTGTATCTTAAACTATTCACGAATTACAGGTTTTCAAATGCATTTGTAATGGACTGAAAACACTTTAAACGAACCTAAAACGGTGTTTGCTGGAATTAGTGTAGGATGGAACATGGTATGAAAGGAAAATGGAATAACTAATCACTTACCACTGTATCTCTGCGAATGAGAACAAAACACGATCACAATATATTTTTTGGGAGGCGGCTTTGGGAACCGCCACCCCGGAAACCATTTATTGGATAACCAACACCATAGGCCACCCCATAGGTCACCCTAAATGGTTCGCTACGTTTGGTGGCTTAGCAGGGGTGCCCGGATTCATGGGGTGATGTTTGGCATGGTCTTGGCGGCGTATGCGTTTGCCCATCCACTGCCTGGCAGGCCGGATCGGGAGAGACTAATTGAGGGAGACCTATCTTAACCTCCCCAGCAAGACCTCCCGACCCATCGCCTTGCATCGCAGTGAGAAGGTTGGATTCATACTCCTGGACACATTGATTTTTAGATTCCAATCCAACACTTATGATTTTCCTTTATGGAACTTCCTCTCCTTTCTTTCCCTAAAAATACCCTCCACAGAGCATCCCTAAAGCTGACGTAGCCCCTTGAGGGATTTTTTTTACTCAAAGCCGCCTATGCGGAGCTAATATAAAAAAAAAAACAATTCCACTGCGATTCCTCGAGGTATTATATATTGCCATAACAAAACGAATGAGTACTTTATTTCTTCTTACAAATTTTAAATTGTTTTCCAGCAAGGAGATGGTTTCACAGGGGTAGGTGCTGAACAAATGATTTTCAAGAACGAGGCAAGCACATTCTCGTTTCAAAACCAAATATTGAGGAATCCATCAAACGTCTCCCTGCAGCGACGGAATCCAGCCCTGTGTCCGGTCGCGCTTGTACAGCTGCAGCGACAGAATCTGAGCCCTTGCCCCAGATTCCGGCTTCTTCCGTAGATGGTCTGCTTGTCACCGTCTTCTTCTTACGCACGCAATGCTAGCATGCCAACGCCAATTTGCTCCCTCAATATACTGCGGATGCAGGCTCTAATGCACGTCTTCTTGAATGTAGGCATACGAGATGGCGTCTTCTTACATGCGTCTTCATGCAACAATTTTACTACTATTGTTGCAACAATTTCTTCTCTTCCGTACTATCACTTTCCGTTAAATTTCGCCTTCAGGTTCTTTAATTTCGTAGCTGCGCCAGTTGTCATGCCAGCTACTACCGACTGCGCCAGTTGTTATGTCCGTGCCAATTCAGATATGCAGACTCACATATGTAAGACGAAGTATTGAGTGGGTAGTACACCAATGAAGAGAGTAACAGTATTCTGTGCTGGTATTTATTAGGGAGCTGCCTAAAGCAAAGAGGACATACTTCTAGCACGCATTGCCTTATATAGATTCTCACAAGCGTGCTATCTCGCTTGCTCTCATACATATTCACACAGACATTACAGAAACGCAATGCTGTTTATCTCTGAAGAACAAATAATACATTGACCTTTGTTGGTCTTGTACACATGAACACAAATCCATCAGATGATAGCCACACATCCAGAAGTAATCAATCACAAACTCGAACGTGTAACGTAAAATATTCAAAACAAAAACGTGAGGTTGCTAATATAAATTCTTGTTAGCAACCTTGCTGTACACTAAGCTCGTATTTAATTTATGAAATGAGACAGCCAAAATCCAAAACGAATATTAAACCCGCAAACAAATATTTATGGTGCCTTTAAGGGGGGTTATAACGCCTCTCCACGGACAGAATGCACGTTTGTTAGATGAATTTTTAAAAAACCAACCACCCCATCTCCTCCCCCAGAGGAAATAAATAAACCGCATTTATTTGCCCTTTCGCTTATGAGGGAATGTATACAAGCGGGTGTGTTTGCTTTTCGGTTGGAACATAATTGAATGTTGGTGAAAAGAATCATTTTACAACAGTGCTTTTTTAATATTAAGAGAAAAAAGATTTGAACAAATATTTTATCAGAGAATTGAAAAGTTTATTTATTTATTTGTATTTTAAACTTTATAAGTAAAACCTCAAATTGTAAAATTTAATTTAATGACGACAATATTAGCAAAACTCAATCGAAATCATGAGAGAGAAAAATCAGAAAAAGATATCGGCACCTCTGGCAGTCGAACCCAGGACCTTCTGCTTACATGACAAATGCTCTACCAACACAGTTGCAACTCATTTGGTAGAGCATTTGAGTTGGTAGAGTATGTAAGCAGATGGTCCTGGGTTCGATTGCCAGAGGTATATCAATATCTTTTTCTGATTTTTCTCTCTCCAGATTTTCGATTGAGTTTCACTAATATTGTCGTCATTTAATATTTTTTTAATTTAGTTGTTGTATCCGCTTAAGTGTTCTTCCCCTAACTTAGCTTTCATGTCACTGCTGTTGATTCTTTCTCCATTACTTGATATAATTACTATATAATGTAAGTAATTTGGGATGTGATTTAGGTACCGGGATACACCTATAGGTCACCCCAAGTGGTTCGTTACGTTCGGTGACTTGAGGAGTGCCCGGGTTCACGGGGTCGGGGTTGGTCCGGGCTTTGACAGTGGATACATCTGCCCACCAGCTGCGTGACAAGCCGGATCAGGAGAGACTGGTTGAGGGAGACCTTTTAACCTCTCCAGTAGGACTCTCTCGGAACATCGCCTTGCACTGCAGTGGGGGATGGATTCATACGTCCGTCACTCCTGGAATCACTGACCCCCAGATGCCTCTCCACCCCTTATACCTCTTCCCTTTCTTTACTCAATAAAACCCTCCACACAGTATACCCAAAGATGACTTAGGACCTTTGAAAACAAAAAACTGTTAGTACATTCTACAAAAAGCTCGAGAATGCTGAGCTGTAAAAATATTTCCACGCTTTGGTTGTAGATCATTTCCAGATTGACGCACTTATTTTCAGGTTGCAGCGTCATTTACAACATGAGAATTGAACTTTGAACATGAGAATTGAACATTTACAACATGAGAATTGAACTTTGAACATGAGAATTGAACATTTACAACATGAGAATTGAACTTTGA
Organism: Limnephilus rhombicus; assembly: GCA_929108145.2. NCBI lineage: Eukaryota > Metazoa > Arthropoda > Insecta > Trichoptera > Limnephilidae > Limnephilus > Limnephilus rhombicus. The sequence continues at coordinate 42,941,901 of OV815278.1, forward strand.
ACATGAGAATTGAACATTTACAACATGAGAATTGAACTTTGAACATGAGAATTGAACATTTACAACATGAGAATTGAACTTTGAACATGAGAATTGAACATTTACAACATGAGAATTGAACTTTGAAATAACACCGGTATTCAACGACCGCAAAGACAAAATGTGTAACTATGTTATATCGGGTGACCAGGGTGAACAGGTAACAAATGCGTCACATTATCACATACAATAGTTTAATTATTTCACTAAATGGTTTAATTAACACTTAGAACCACTAGTTTCAAAGAATTTGAAAATTTCATTAAGGCTCCGCTACCCGAATTTCTACCGATTTCTTACATATCTCCCTTAAACATGTTAAGTTTTAAATCTCTTAAAAAAATATGTTATTTTTGAAGATAACATTTAGACATTCCCCGCGCCGAAACGCATATTATATAAAATTCCCTCGATAGAAAAAAAAAAACGCAAAGTATGCTCCAAAAATTATTATAAACACGTTTGTTTCAGTTATTTTACCAGTTATGTGTATGAAAAAATTCACAATGTTTATTTAAATGCTGTTTAAGACAACCCCCCCAAGATTTTTGCTCTATTTTAAACGAGTTCTGCTTGATTTTGTCGCTTTAAATACTAGCGCGCTCCTCTAACATTCGTAATTTCATATATCTCCATCTTTTTCTTTTTGAGCCCGGTTGCGGCGCCTTAAATTTTAAAGTTCTATAAGCAACTTGTCTGTGGTGAAATAATAACAGAACTTTAATATAACTTTCACGGTACTTGAAAATGATCTTTAAAGTTTAATGAATTGTTCAAATTCTGTTAAAAAACTGACTCATGAACACACTTTCATTCAATATTAGGTACCTTCTAGGTACTACCTGCTTAATTGTTTACCACGCACTGGAGCGATTATAGTCGAAAAATGAACCACTTTTATTTTTCTGCGATTGATAGCGGTCCAAAACTGGACCACATTTTCCCAACATTCGTAAAACATTTATTGTAATTATTTAAAACTGCCACGTCCAACCATTTATTTAAAAATGAAGCTATTGAAATGCTTTATCTATTACGACTATAGATGTCGCAAATCCGAACTTCGTAGACTATTTTAGAACGATGTTAAAAATAAATAAAAATTTCACGTCGAGTTTTTGATCAGCTATTTACGGTTAAAATTAAGTATTTTTTCCATAGATATGCACCTTTCATTATCAAGTATACCACAGACAAAATACAGAAATCTAAAATATTCTATGTTGACTCGAATAAGTACCTCTCACGGAGTTGCAAGGTAACAAACACACAGGATTCGCGCGGTTGTAAACTTTACGATTCTTTTATTTTTTTTTTTATAAATTCTACAAATATGAGATAAACAGTAAAATACAGGCAAATTCATTGGCTATATAGCACTATAACAAGTTTTTATGTTTCCATGTTAAAATTCGAAGGTATGATTTTTTTATGTTAGCCAAAAATTTTAAAAAATTATCTTCTGGGAAATCGCGAATTTTATTTATTTCGCGTGGTTGTATTCTTCAACTTTCAAATTATTAACACATGAATATTCTCACAAATTCAAATTACATACTCACCGTAGACGTTCTATAGAATTAAACGAACTTTCAAACTCTTTTTCATATATCCAAAGCACGTTCCATGCAAAATACAAACTATAAATTTTTGTTCGAATTTTGAACCGGTTTCCGGAAGTGGCTGGGACCGGCGGCCATCTTAATTATGTATTCCAGGGGCGTATCCTCGAATGCCACGTGTCACTGTACTGTATGGCTGACTACATTCCTGGTATATATGCCACGGTGAATGTCGTGTTCCAGGAATTATACCATGTTCCTGCTTTGCTCACGGAAAATGTTTTTAAATTCGATAAATAAAAACACTAAATTTACGCTACTTCGTGTTCATATTACATTGAGAATCTAAATAAGAATACTATATTTAGGTACGAAGTAAATATTTTTAAATGCAATCTTTTATGGTTTTCAAAATAGTTTGTTCGTTCGTTAGTTCCTTATTTGGTCGCCTGAAAAGTTAACCGTCATTCATTAGTAATATCGTTTTTTTTAATGTGGATCAATTTTTGAAGTTCGTGCTTTAATTCTTTGCAAATATTCGTGGATAATTTCTGCAATTTTGTTTATATTGCATATTTTTTTACGTTTTTTATTATTATTTATTTGGCTTTCACCCATTAAGGATGATCTTGGCCATTTATTAAAGTAAGTTACATATTTTTAAAATTATTTACATTTCCAGTTTTTTTTTGTAAATTAGTTACATTATCAATTTTTAAAAATGATTTACATTTTCAGATTTTTTAAAATAAGGTACATTATCAGTTTTTTTTTAAATTAGTTTCATTTTCATAATTTTTTTTAATTAGTTACATTTTCAGTTTTTTACATGGAATAGATAAATTATATTAGCAAATATAGACAATGGGCCAAGACAAATATTCATATGATTATACAAGTTGTACTAACATACAGAGTTGGTTTTAGTAGTAATTACAAAATTGTAGAGTCGGAAGACGTAGAGGTTCCCAAAAATAGGAACCTGTACATATTCCATACTTCCATTTTCATGCAGAGTAACATACAGAGTAACACACAGAGTTGGTATTAATAGTTATTACAAAATTGTAGAGTAGGAAGATGTACAGATTCCCAAAAAAGGGAACCTGTACAACTGTACATAAGAACACTGCTAGAAACAAATGTATACGTATGGAAGAGAGAGAAATGTGATTGATGCTTAAATATTGAGGCCATTTTTGTAAATAAATTTTGCTAACAAATAGTGAATTTCAGGAGAGTTGAGACTAATAAGGCAGGGTACACTGGTAGGGAATTCAATTTTAAGAAGTATGAAGTTTGTAAATTGGTCATTAATAGGACACTCAAAAAATTATGGTCTAAAGTATCCTCTGAACCACAATTACAATAAGGCGAATTGACTATGTGGAATCTGGCGAGATGGCTAAGACAACAAGTATGACCTAAACGCATTTGAATAATGGAAGAGATGTATTTTTTAGGCATGGAAGTGTATTTGTGAAATCAGGGCTTGACAGGAATAGAAGGTTGAATTAAAGAGTACTGGTGACCTTTTAACAGAGAGGATGATTACCATTCAGAGGACCATTGGCGTTGTAACTTATTTTTTAAAATAGGAAAATAGTCTCTAACAGGAATAGGAATACTACTTAATGGACCACGAACAATGCATTCCTTAGCAATAGAATCAGCCTTTTCATTTCCAACAATACCAAGGTGTCCTGGGATCTAGGCTAAGACCACTGACACGTGAGCCAGCGACAAGGAATGCAGGAGGTCTCTGATAGAGCAGGTAAGAGAGTCACTAATGGAATTGAGAGGGGATGCGCTTATTTTTTGTAATGAGCTAAGTGAGTCTGAAAGGATGAGGGCATTTCTAATGTTGAGAAATTTGACGAGATGTAAAGCTTCTATGATAGCTATGCATTCAGCAGAGAAAATGGAACATTCTTTGGGAAGTCTGTGTGGAAAACACAATTTCCTGTGAGGTGCATAGACACTGGCCCCACAATGGGAGTCCGAACTGAGTTTGGAACCATCTGTGAAAAATTTTATAAAATTTGGCCAGTTATTTTCAATAATTTTGTTGAATTCTGCATTATTGGATTGAACTGAGTTTTTAATATTTTTTTTACTTATTCCTATAAATTGGTGCACCTTTGGATAGAAAGTAAGACTTTCATAGGGATAAGAGTATAAGGGGAGAGATTCATTGCGATAGGAGTTTGTGGAAACATCCAGGAAAGTGTTGAAGCAATTGTAGAGAAGGGAAGGGGAATGTTTTTTCCAAAATGGATTCAAATTAACCTCATACTTTAACAATAGAAGTTTGGGAATCAAGGGATGAGAAGTTATTGAGCATGTTTTGAAAATATATTTTTCTGCTAGGCATCGCCTTCTTATATTTAAGGGACCATTCAACTTGCATTGCGTTGATTGGGGAATATTTCGTGGCTCCTGAGATAAGGCGAAGAGATTTTGACTGAATTTTAACTAATTTAAGCGAATTTGAAGTGGACATTGGATCAAATACGTAAGACTTCTTATTATTTTTACCAATGTATTTTTTTTTTCGAAGAAAGCTTTTTGGCATTATTGCATTATTTATTTAAGCGTGATGGCATTATTTATTTTAATGAAAAGACAAATAACTTTGTTTACATCACTTTTATTTATACACAATCAACATGTTTCGTGAACGATGTTCATATCATCAGGATCAAATGTATACTAAAAAAATAAATTTTTAATAAAAAAAATTTAATACATTTTTTTTATACATTTAGTATAAATTTTAGTACACTTTTTTTAACAAAGTTATTTGTCTTTTCATTAAAATAAAGTATTTTATTTCTTATTATATGCTTTTGTTGTAACATTTTTTTTTCATTCTGTTATATTTTCTTTATTGTTTTATTTTAAAGTTTTTAAAAGTACTGTGTTACTTAACTTATAAACAAAGAATGTAAAAGCCCATTGGGGCGTGTAATAAATAAATATCAAGATTTTTTTACCCTTTAAATTTCATCACATTCCTTAGATTTGTCGCTCTTTTTAGCATATATTTTGTGTGATACCTTATTTTTACATTAACTCCACACTAGGCTCTGAGTAATAATAATCCCTCACGGTCTTTGTCATCTTTGGGTATGCTGTGTGTGGAGGGTGTTTTAAGTGAAAGTTGTATGAAAAGAAGTATGAAAGGTGGTTAGGAATCTGGGGGGTCAATGTGTCCAGAAGTGCGGTGCAAAGCGATGGGATCGAGAGAGTCCGGCTGAAAGACCCATGAACCCGAGCACCCCCGCCAAGTCACCAAACGTAGCCAACCATTTGAGGTGATCTATGGCAGGTATCCAATAAATGGTACCCATACCCGCATCCCAATTTGAATACCTGTAAACCTATGTATAATAAATGGAATATCTTCCCTTGATCTACTGTGAAGGTTAACTTGTAAGAAATTAAGAAAACAGTAAACGTTTCTGCCAGACAAAGACGATATGATCATTTATTAACAGACTCGCCAGTCGCTGAAGTTAGAGCGCCTTTTTATTGCTGCGCCCGCATTCACGTGTCTCTAAACAGTTCTGTTACATAAATCTCACAAAATGTGAACTCTACCTTGCAGTCTTATAGCCATTCCTTTCTGAATGAAATAACGGTGACCGGAAATCTCAGAATGAAATCAACTCAACACCTCCTTTGAAAAGTCATTAAGAGTGATGAAAAAAAATATATAAAAAATTTTAAGCTATTTTTCAAAAAAATTCTAGCTTTTATGACTTTTCATAGAGGTATTGGGTTGAGTTGATTCTGAGTAGACATAAAACAAAAATAACATATCGACCACAGAAATTTAAAATGCTGTAAAGGACAATAAATCCAAAAAATGAGTTAAATATTATGTCCTTTTTCACAGATTTTTCTCCTTTGATCTGCGTCATCGAAATATTACTAGAAAAATAAGTGCGTCTTTTACCACGTACATTGTAAGAGGATTCTTTTTCTGAATAATTAAAAATAAATCAAATACTGTTATTAAAGAAATTTACAAAAAGTGTTAAGTATTCTGAAAGCTCTATTCAATGTTATTTTATAATAAAAATTCATAATTTAATAGGTCTGAAAATTCATATTTTTAGGTCTGCAAAAACAGGAGATATGATGTTTTGGAAAAGATAAAAACTTTCTTTTCCCTCTCCTGAATAATTTATATTTTGTCCTATTCGGCATTACAAATTTCGATAATCCCCGTGAGTCAATGTGTAGAAAATTGGTCCATCCTGGGGGGGGTAAACGATTTCGGCCAAGGTACCCGGCCCGGCGTGGCGTGTTCATTTGGCAGCTCCCCTCCCACCGCGGCCCCGCTCTCGCCTCTCGCCTCGTCAAGTAGCGCGTGCGACACAAGCACATCTCACCTATAACTATGTATGTAGTTACAAACCTACCTTGGCTAACACCGACTCCAAAAATAACAATCGTACCTAAATATTGATGAGTAGAAAATGTTAGTTGATTATTAAGTTGCAGAAGAATACGAAATTACTTTTTACTTTTTAGTGCATTTTTTTAAGCCGTTTTTTTGTTTTATTAAAAAAAAATTTCATATTTTTGCTTTTTATGTCATCTTATCAGCTGTGTGGAGGGTCTTTTTAAAGAAAGAGAGGAAGGAAGATGGTATGATGGGTGGGTAGAAATCTGTTTAAAGTGTATCCAGGAGAGACGTACGTAGAATCCATCTTTTCTACTGCGTTGCAAAGCGATGGGTCGAGAGATTCCAACTAGAGAATTCAAAGAGTTTCCCTCAATCGTGCTCTCCCACACAGTAGGTAGGCATTCGCCGCCTCATCCCACGAACCCGGGCACCAAACGTGTAGGTCAGAGTTGTTGGGTTTTTTATGTGAATACCTTACAAGAGTCCCAACTGCACCCGCCTGGAGCCAGTGAGGCTGAAGGTATGTAGGGAAGGGAACAAGATGGGGAAGTTGGTAGATAGGGAAGTACCTGACTATTCAGATCTTGTCACCAAACACGGCTAAAACCATTTAAAGCAGAGCGTTTCAATTCAGAATGGTGGTCTCACACCGGTGCGACACTTAGAGTAACTTCCACTGTGGAACGTACCGCAAATATTCCTTAAATTATTTTTAATGATTAAATTGTGACACAAATCAATCGAATAAAGTAATGTGCGCCCACCGGGATTTGAACCACCACCCCTCAAATATGAAGGCCGTCTATCTAATATATTATTTAGTTTATTAATACGGAGGCCAGTTTTCTAATAAACGGTTCCCAAGGTAGCGGAATCCATACCCACCCCGGAAAACTGAAGGAAAATATACAAAGAAAACTTTCCCCATCAATCGTGAGATTAAAAAATGACAAAGTAATATAAATATGATCTCGTTTTTTTTTTTTTTTTCAATTATTTCTGGCTTTCATCCTTCAAGGGTGTTCTAGGCCATCATTTATAATTACAGAGAAAGGAAAGGTGAATTTATATATTAATTTTATTTAAATGTGCAAATTTCAGAATTTTATGGCAGATTGGAGTAGAGTTCAGACTTAGAAGAGATGAGATGTTGAATGGAGGAGAGGCAATTTTTGATAACGCTTGATAGAAGAGAGGATATTTATTTAGAGAGGGACAATCAAAAAATATGTGATCTAAAGTTCCCACATCTAGACCACAGAACGTACAATCTGGGGAGTCAAGCACATGAATTTTATAAAGGTGAGAAGGAACGGAACAATGTCCGATTCTCATACGAATAAGTAAGGAAATTTCTTTTTTGGAAAAATGGGGGAATTTTTGAAACCACGGTTTTGATGGGATAGTCCTTTGTATTGAGGCGTAGCGGGCACCCTTGGATTGACTAGCAATGTTCCAATACTCTGTCCAAACATTGCGGGATCTATCTTTGATGATGGAAAAAATATCAGACAGGGGAATATGGTTTACGAGGGTAACGGTAGGGTTAGACGCTCCTTGTTTTGCCAAGGAATCAGCAATATCGTTACCCACTATGCCAACATGTCCAGGAATCCAAATCAGAGTGACAGTTTTTCCAGAGCTTTGAATGGAGGTTATCAATACTCGAATAAGACATACAAAGTGATCATCAGGATGAAGAAGAGGACTTGTTTTAAGTTTTTGGAGGGAACTGAGAGAGTCAGAGAGAACAAGAGAATGTTCAAAATTATTTTTTATTATATATTTGAGAGATTCAATAATCGCAATGCACTCGGCAGAAAATATTGAAAATTGGTTTGAAATTGAATAAAATATTCTTTCATTAGAATTATTGTGGTAAACGTTAATACCAATACCACAGTTAGGAGAGTCCGGAGATTTGGAGCCATCAGTAAATAAAAGAGAAGAGTTGGGCCATTTAGAAGAAATAATGTCATTGAACATATTATTGACAGTACGGGCTGGGAGATTGGAATGACTTTTAAGGATGCCGATCCCTTCTAATATCGTTGGGGATAGGGTGACGTGACTATATTTTAATTTGTACAAAGGAAGAAGATCATTTTTGATCATTTGAAGCTCTGAGAGAGAGCGAAAATTTTTACAGATGGCAGGGAGAGGTTTAGTTCGAGCTCTGATTGTAGATGAATGTGTTGAGTCGTTGAACAACGAGACTCTGGGAATAATCTGATGACTTTTAGAATTTAAACATTTAAGAACAAATTTGTCAGCAAATAATTGACGCCTTAAATAAAGAGGAGGATCAGAACATTCTACTTGAAGGGAATTGATGGGCGACGATAGCATCGCGCCAGTTATTATTCGCAATGACTTAGATTGAATTTTGTCTAATTTACTGAGTGCATTTTTGGATGCAGTACTAAAAAGTGGGCAGGCATAGTCGAGATGACTTCGAATAAGTGCATTGTAGAGCAACTTAATGCAGATAGGATGAGCACCCCACCAAACGCCAGTCAATGATCTGATAATATTTAAATTTTTTTCACATTTAGTAACTATATTATTAATGTGGGAAGACCATTTAAGTTTCCTATCAAATGTTACTCCCAAAAATTTTACTTCGGAAGCATTGGGGATTGGAGAGTTTTTAAATAAAATTTGAACAGGGGGGTTATTATGACGATTTGAGAAGGTAACACACTGACTCTTTTGTACTGAAAGTTCAAGACCATTTAAAGTAAGCCATGTGCAAAGGGCATCCATGGCTTCATTAAGATATTTGACGGCGGATGGAATGATTTTGGATGATAAGAAGAAAGCTATGTCATCTGCGAACTCAACAACTTTTACTTGAGGGGGAATGGTGACATGCATATCGTATGTGTATATATTATACAGTAAGGGGGATAATACATCGCCTTGGGGTAAACCCTTCCAAATTGACCTACTCTGAGGAGTAACATCTGGTAGCTCAATGAAAATTTTCCTATCGAGAAAAAGATTAATAATAGATTGGACAAACATGAGGGGTAAGCCAAGGCCTAAAAGTTTTTTTTTAAGAATTGGGATGGAAACATTGTCAAAGGCGCCTTCTATGTCTATAAAGACTGCAAGACATACTTCTTTGTTAGAAATGGATAAATTAATATCAGTGCTGATGATGGCAAGGTTATCTTGTGTAGATTTCTTTTTCCTAAATCCAAATTGGGATGGAGAGAGAAGATGATTACTCTCGACAAAAAATTCTAACCGGTTTTTAATTAATTTTTCATAAATTTTACTAAGGGTGGATGAAAGAGCAATTGGCCTATAGTTGGATCCAGAATTGGGTGATTTGTTTAATTTTAGAATTGGGATGATTATTTGAGAACTCCAGTCATCAGGTATTATGCCAGTCTGGAAGATTTTATTTAAGATGCTTAAAAAGTGATTTAGAACATTATCATTACTATTTTTGATAATGCTATAAGGTATACCATCTCTGCCTGGAGATGAGTCCTTGACTGTTGATAAACAATTTTTTAATTCAATTAAAGTGAATGGAGAGTCAAGCCAATGATCAGACATAGGAGTGTTGTGGATTGGAGTTATTTCATCTAAGTTAGGTACAGAAGGGGGGGCAATTTTGTCCAAGAACTCGTCTATCCATTTAGAATGAGAAGCTCGAGGAGATGTTGGACTGAAGGAGGATCGAAATCTTCGAATCATAGACCAAACTTCCGAAATTGGAGTGTTCGGAGATACTGAACTGCAGAAGTTGTACCACCCGGATTTTTTTTTTTGACCTCAATACCCTTTTGGCATTGCCTTCGGCATTTTTGTATATGAGATAGTTCTCCATAGTCATATTGTGACGATAGGAAAGAGATTTAGCTTTCCGAATTCTCACTACTTTGGAACATTCCTCATCCCACCAGGGAGTTGGAGGGAGTTTTTTGAGAGATTTGGTTTTAGGGGGAGGATTTGATTTATTGATTGCAGTTACGAGCATTGATTTGAAGTTATCGTAGTCATCTTTGACAGATAATGTATCGGTATAGGATAAATTTTGTATAAACTTATCCATATGTGAGTTAAATTCGTCCCATTTGGTGTGTTTTGTTTTAATCTTTGTCGAAATATGGGACTTGTCTGAATGGAAAGAAGTTTGATAAGTGATGGTGATCGGGAAATGATCACTGGAGCAAGGGTCGGGGGACACCACCCACGAGGAGAGAGGTGCCAGATAAATAGAGCATATGGAGAGATCCACTGCACTGGGGTTTGTGTTGGGGCGAGAGATTCTAGTAGGAGATCCGTCATTCAAAAGAAAAAGGTTGGATTCATCTAGGAAATCCATCACACTTCGACCGTCTCGATCACAGAAAGCAGAACCCCAGACGGGGGAATGGGCATTAAAATCACCCAATAAAAAGAAAGGAGGGCTTAGTTGACGGACAATTTGCAACCACGCTTGTTTATTGAAGTGCGATGTTGGGGGAAGATAGATAGAAACAAAGGAAGTGTCCTTTATTTTAGCTGCAACCATTTGAAAGTCAGCATTGGGGGGTTTGATATTATTTATTGGGAAAAACGGAAGGGATTTTTTAATAAAAAGGGCAGCACCACCGCCCGTACCTTCCGGGCGATCATCGCGGAGACAGGAGTACCCTCCCACATTAAAGTGGGTGGATGGAGTAAACCATGTCTCCGAGACAGCAGCCACAGAAACAAGGTTTGAATTTAATAGGTTAAGAAGGTTTGATTTGTTAGAAATAGCACTGCGGCTATTCCACTGAAGAATTCTGACATCTTGAAGAGCCATTTTGAATAAATGATTTTAAAGTGGAAATAATAGAAGCAGCGTTGGACGGTAGATTAGTTTGAGAAGAAATTAGGTCAATTAGAAGCATAATAAGAGTTTGAATAAATGAAGAATTATCTTGGGAGAGTTGTTCAGAAAGCTTTTGATAGTTTGTTGAGGATGAATTATAATTGTTTGCGCACCCATTTGTGGCGTGTGAAAGAGGAGAACCATTGGGATTTAAGAGAAGTGAGTTGTGTTGTTGCTGATCGTATCCACGAGCCTGTTTAGAGATAGGGTTTTTGTATGTAAATTTTGTTGAACGGGAAGATGTTGAGGAGGAGGCGAGAGGGTTGGATGAAGAGTTACTGGATAAAACCTTGGAAAATGATTTTTTGACAGGCGGGAATAATTTAGAAGCCTGCAGAAAAGACAAGTTCTCAGAGGCCATAGAAATTTTTATATTTTTTTGGCGAGATTGTTCGGGGCAAGAAGAGTTAATGGCGGAATGAGCGCCTAAGCAGTTAAAACATTTAGGTGAAGAGAGAGAAGAACATTGGTCAGCCGAGTGGTTTTCTCCACATTTGAAACATCTGGGAGGGGATCTGCATGCAGCTTTGGTATGACCAAACGGCAGCAGTTGTAACATTGAGTGGTGGGATAAGTGTACATTTCAACTGGTAAGGAGTTGAAAAATAAATAAATATGGGAGGGAAGAGATTGTCCTTCGAATGTGATGACGACAGATTGGGAGGGCTTCCAGGAAACGATGCCCTCAGAGGTGTCCTTATAATTTAGCCTCCTGGCTTTTATGGGATTGCCGATATGTTGGGGGGTTGAAAGTGAGGACAGGATTTCTGGAATGGACAGATCGGTCGAGATACCCCTGACCAGGCCCATTCGAGTGACATTGAAAGTTGGGATGTACGCCTTGAATTTAGAATTTGATGAAATAAATATATTTTTGATAAAGTTGTTGGCGGCTGAACCTGACAGGAATTCAACAGAGATTCGGAAGCGACCCTCGGCTTTAACACCTCCAGGTTTAATCGAAAGGTTCTTGGTATTTGAAAGAAATTTGCCAAATTCAAGAGGATGGATGGTTTTACCTTGTTCAGTTTTTTGCGCATATACAATGTAGGGGCCACGGGAATGAGTAGAGTAAAAGATTGTTGGAGGAGGTTGAGGAAGAGCTGGAGGGGACTGAGGAGACAAAGGCGAATCATGTTTTTTTGGGGAAAGGGGACTAAATTTTCTTTTTTTAATTGAGGTTAGGATGACAGATTCATTGTCTGAAATGTTTGAATGTTCTGAAAAGTCTATTTTATCTGAAATGTCACCATCTGGAGGGTCAGGAGGTGTATCTGGGGGCTTTGTAAGGGGTACAGGAGGGAAATCCTCCTCCATTGTTCAAAGAATTACAGCTAATATAAAAAGTGACAGAAGTAAAAAAATTATATAAATATCTGAAAATGAGCAGCAAGAAGTGACTCCTGGAAGATCAGGGGGGAGAAGATTCCAACACACTAAACTTTTTACAGCCAAAACACAATAAAAAGATTGGTTTAAGAATATTTTTTGAAAGAGCAAAACAAAAGAACTGATGACAGCCAAATGTTATTGTTGCGAGTCAAAAAAACTTACATTGAATGATATGATCTCGTTATATTATTAAAAAACTTTCTATTTTAATTTGTATCCAAGATTCAAACCTATTATGAATTTAAATTAAGAGAATATTACTATCAACAAGTTATCTCCTTTGTCCAGCAGATGTCTCTGTAATAGAATATTTTTTGTCTTCTCTCCCCTCTCCACAGACAGAGGGGAGAGAAGACAAAACTCACTTCTTAACAAAAAATTGCACTGAAAAATTAAAATACCATTGACAAGGGTCCGATGGGTGGGGAAAAAGTTATTGTCGTCAATTTATAAATATCAAATCATAACAATAAAAAACGAAGAATATAAGTTATCAAAAGTGCTTCATTCAAAAAACCCGTCCACCATTTTACTCCTTCGTGAAGACCTAAATATTTTACACTGACGTAAAATAATTAGGTCCTAATGGTCGAGTTGGATGAGGCATTGTCCCGGTAAGACAGAGATCTTGGTTTCGATTCCCAGTTGTAACCGTTACCTTTTTGATTTGTGTCTTGTTCTGTTTCGTTTAAATTAATTAGTATTACCTTCTTCTTCAATGTTCAATTATTTGTGAATTTTACAGCGGTTATTACAAAAATTTCGTTTGAAAATTTTATTCCCAAATTAATGAAAATGAAAACGAAAATTTATTTACATTTCTCGCCAAGAATAATGAATTTGTTTCGGATAAATATTTTCATTTTAATTGTTATCTCTAAGGCTCTCTCTCCCCTTTTCACCGCGAAGCAATTTCCAGAAGCTGACTTTCAAACTTCACGTAGCCTTTTAACATTTAATTACAAATTGTTTTTTCCACAAATACTTTAAAACTGGCATCTCCTAGGTACATTTAGTTGTATTAATAAAATTTCCCGAAAAGGAGATTTCAGGTTTTCACTAGATTACCTATATAAATTCCATTTGAGATTTAAAAATTGTCACATCTACCGGATCTGCCGGACCTTCCCTGATGATGGACACTGCAACGCTATCCGAAACATTGGCTAAAGAAGGAGGTAGCGCATAACACCCCAAAAACAAATAACGAAAATTAAAAATTGTTGTTATAAGTATTTGTAGGCAAAAATTTTGCTTTCATAAAGATTGATATTAAGGGCATTCGGCCATGGAGAAACCGAAAACTGTTTGGCAACCCAGTTTACAGCACAACTCAATTTATCAACCTCCTGAACAAAATCGAAAGTTTTCATTTGAAAACAAAAGTTGTGATTTGAAGCTCGATGAAACGAAAAATAGCGGCACTAATTTAAATCTATAGGATTTAGACTGCGATAAAATAAGATAGTATAATCGGTCTGTTCTTTGTACGGTGCTTTGTAGCCTATCGGTCTCATCTTTGTGTGGTGCTTCGTAGCCTGCCCACTCATGTCTATTTTAGTTTTCTGAAGGTTTCACTTTTACTTGAAAACGTTGGAATCCGTGGTAAACTCGTCTCTTTTTTTTAAACTACTTAAATAGAAAAATGAATGTGATGACTTTAAATGAAGTGAGTAAAGCAAGATATATTAAATCAGGAGAACCGCAAGGATCAATTTTAAGTCCAAAATTGTACATTATATAATGTTATTGCTATGTCAAAACGCTTTAAAAAAGCCTTTAGAATCATTTTTGCTGACGATACTGCACTTGTAGTATCCAATGAAAATCCTATCATAACTATTCAACAATTGCAAAATGACTTTAACGAGCTACTTAAATGGGCACATGATGTTGGATTAATTATAAATGTTAAAAAACCAAATGTATGTATATAAGATCACCGAGCCTGGGAATATTGAATATACCCAAAATAATTGCTCATAATTCTGAATGTAAGTATTCATAGAAAAATTGAAAATATTTGCTACTTTGAAACAATTGACTTTACTAACGAATATACTTATCTGGGACTAATTGTAGACAATAAATTTAAATGGAATAAACAAGTGGCTAAAATTTGTAACCATCTCCGATCTTTAGCAAGTAGTTTTTATAAATTGAAATTTGTTTTGCCGCATTGTACTCTTAAAATCCATTCCGTCGAATCCATTCTTAGATATGGAATACGAACTTGGGGGCACACAAGCAATATTTATATTAAATATATTAAAAAATTACAAATTGCTATAATAAAAAAATGTACCACCGAATATTTACAAATAAAGAAGTAATCTAAAACTATTGTATTGTTCTGAGGGGCTACTTCCAATAAAGGGTCTTCTTTTTTTTAATTAATAAAATTCCTTTATTATTTATTTACAGTTTTTTTTTTAATTGTTAAATTAAGTCCCGTCAAACTGATTGGTATCAGTTTGTCAACGGGTTTGACAAACCTTTGGTACATTATTATAATGGATAATGAGGGAGAAAGCAAGTACGAAACTAAGCATTTTTCAATTCGGTTACCATGCTAACACTTTTCCAATATTTCCACGATCCTTTCTAATTCTCTTCAAAATGACACTTTGAGATTCGATAAGTAGTTCATTCTGAATCTGATGTTACGATGTGTAAGTGGGTATGAGGAGAAGAGGCACGTCTCAGGAAGACGATCTAGTGATTCAAATACTTGAGTAGGATCGTCTCAAGATTCGGAATAACAGAAGAGTATGAGAAGATGTAGGAATGTGATACGAATGTGTAGAGATCTAAATAAGCTAAGAAGCGCGTGGGAATATTTGCAGAAATTGACTCTGCCATCTACTGTTATGGAGTGAAAACTCAATTAAATTGTTACGTAATAAGTAGTCCCTCGCTAAGTCTTGCATTAAAAGAAAGCCACAAGCAGAAATGTATAGGTCATAGGCATAAAAATCGCTTGGCAAACGGAGTCTAGAGGTTTTTATTTATCTTGCGAATAATTTTATATGAAAGAAAAAATGGTAATTAATGGAAACTGTCACAGATAATTTTATCAACAAAATTGTATTTTTCACAAGTTGTTCTTATATGCTATTATGCTATTAATATTATAAAGGCGAAAGTTTGTATGAATGGAATTTTAATTTTTTTCACTAAGAAAAGCTACATTATTTGCGAGTAATATAGGCTGTATATATATTGGTAAGCTCTGGCGTTAAGAAATTATTTATTATACGTTTATTGTCCAGACGAAAAGCAAAGCACTGCTTGGTAACTATAAGTAATTATTTGACGTGCGCTATCATTTTGCTATTTGTTTAGGTTACTATGGAGATCCCATTGATAGTAAAAAATTATACTAATCTATTTTAATATTATAAATGCGAAACTGCGTGTGTTTCATTCTTACACTTTGATAAATGGGACGCGAGCTATTTGAAAAATGAATTTAAAGGGTATGGAGGGGTGGTTTGGGGGGTAGAGGGAGAGGGGCGGTGCGGGAGCGGGGGGGAGAGGGGAGTGGGGAGGGGGATAGAGAGAGGGGGGACGGGGAGGAGGGAGGTAAGATTGGGGAGGGGGGATAGAAGGGGGAATTGGGAGGGGGGAGGGGTGGTTTACAGTAAAAAAAATTTTTAGTAATTAGAAATATATTTTAATTCTTCTCATTGTAAATGGTAGGAAAAGCTTTATTGATTGAAAGGATATTTTTTGTATTCATAATGTAAACCGATTCATAGAAAAGATTAATAAAAAAAGTGATTTAATATAAAGCTTCGCCTTTTAGGAACAATTTTAACCATTTTCACTCATAAGTCTGCACTCAAAGATACATTAATAAATTGAACTAGGAAATAATAAAGAAGAAGAAATCCTCTATTCCATTCCATTTGGAAAAGTTATTATTTTACGTATATTTTATCATGTGGTCAATTAAAAATACGATCAATGCCAATTGTCAATGTAATTACGTCATTGACAATATGAAGCAATTTTTGCCTCAGTTGCATTGTGGACGTCTGCGGAAATGAAACCTAACTTTCCATAACTTTGAACAGTCCAGATCAAATCTCGTTCCGCGATGAAACTGATTTTCAAGGGCTCTATAAATAGAGTTATTGACGAACCGTTATCAATCGGACGACAAAACAATCTTTCCGCTGCGTCAATGGTACTCGTCTATTACGTCTTCGCACTCAATCAAAATACACATCATTATCGCCGTCAATGGGAAGTCTTGATTTTCAATCGCTTCAATTGCCTCAGAATATCACATCGAAGATTTAAATTGACTTAACTATTAACAATTCATATTAATCGAATCTTAACATAGATTTTAATGAAAAGCGGGTGTTAGAACTGTAGAATGGTCGTTGGAAACTTGGAAAATCGTTAATAAATAAATTTGATAAACCCAACAGTAAATACGTACCTAGGCATCAATTATCCGTAAATTGTCTGAAATCGTATTTTCATAGTTCTGGTAAGACTCCCCACTCCCCACCAAATACTACCCCTTCATTGAACAAACAAAAGATAATTGACATTAAATTCTGAGCTGGTGACTTAACGCCCGCTGCTTTAAGGCTCCCACGCTGGTGGTGGCGGTGGGCAAATAGCCTCCCTTCTAATCCACCGGCCACAGTCGAAGCCTTCAACCCTCGAAAGCCTCTGTTATTGACTCATAAATTATTATTTTTTTAGAGGAATATCATTTCAAACTTATTGAAAATTTCTTATTTTTATTCAGGGGCTTCATTCTCATGGCTTTCGTAAATTTTTTTAGAGTTTTTTAATTACTTTTTACACTCCAAAGTTTCATTTTAAACTTATGAAAACGTTATTTTTATATATATATACTACAATACTACAATACTACCGCTGTACAGACACACGCTGTTAAATTCGCTCCTGTTTAAAATTTAAAAAGTAAACAATCAAAACATATTTTACAAAAAAATAGTGCTTTCGTACATACAGAATTGCACTAGCAGTGCAGTGGAGAAGTTTTAGGCTGTTTTAGAACGTCTGTTTTAACCTAAATCTGATTTTTATAATCTCAAGTTGCTGTCAAAACAATAGACAAATTATCATTATCAGTAATTATCACCAATCACTCAGTCCGAACTCTGTTTGTGTGTGTCGTGTGTGCGTACGTGACAGCTGACTCTACGAACTCCGTCTTACACAGCGCAGGGCCGCCAAACCTTTTTCAAACCTCACATCTCACATCTCGAAGCAGTAAAATGGACACCTGTGATACATATTCCTTTATCACTGCGGCAAACAACATTATTAACTCTTTACATACTACTATAATGGATCCAAGCAACAAGTTCACCAAAGAACAAATGGGGAAATTATCGCCAAAACTCTCCGAACTACTGGGCAATATAAGCCTTGTTGCAGCTAAAACGGGATTTTTAGAAGGTGAACTGAAGACATACCAACGCATCTCAGAAAACCAGCCGCTCCAGCCTCCGCCCCAGTCCCTGTCAAATGGGACACAAATAGCCCAAATGTGCGAAGCAGCCGACGAGTTGGAAGAAAGAAAGGTGAGAGCCAAAAATTTAATTATCACAAATGTGCCCGAAAGCGTCATGGCGAATCAATTGGACCGAATCAAACAGGACAAAGTGGAAGTTTTAAAAATTCTCAACAAAATCGATTCCACGCTCGTTGAAAACTCTGTCAACATCTTCCGCATTGGCGTAGTTAAACCAAATAAAATAAGGCCAATGAAAGTCATCCTTAACGACCCATTGACAGTATTAAATGTATTGCGCAGAAAAAATATAGCGCTAACACACACCGATTGCAAAATCTATTCCGACCAAACCCCTCTACAAAGGCAATACCTAAATGATCTTAGACAAACCCTGGCAAACCGTACCCTGGAAGGCGAAGTCGGACTAACTATAAAATTTATAAATAATAAACCAGCAATAGTAAATGTCTCAAAAAACTAAAATCCACCATTGGATATGGCCTAACTAATCGAAAATGCCGGACCAAATGCCCTGATAAAATCAAAATTTATTATCAAAATACACTAGGACTTCGTACAAAACTACATGACCTTAAAGTAACGGTACCTTTACACGGACATGATATATTTATCCTTACTGAAACATGGCTCGTTCCAGAAATAAAATCTCCTGAACTTGGTTTCACAAACCACAAGATATTTCGGTGTGACAGAAACCCTAAATCAAGTACCAAATCCAGAGGAGGCGGAGTTTTGATTGCAATCAGGGAAAATATTTCAGTGAAAAAACTAAAAACGCAAAATACCTCATTGGAGCAATTATTTGTACAAATTGTCACTCCCATGGAAAAAATCATCATTGGAACTGTATACATACCACCAAACTCCGACATCCAAACCTACAAGAAACATTGCGAAGACATCGAATTTCTTATGTCAAAAAATCCTACATCGAAAATAATTATTGTCGGCGATTATAATCTTCCCAATTTGAAATGGAACTCTAGTGACAATGGTTATATTACTAACGAAAGTTCTAACGACCCAGCACGTGAAGTGATAGATACGATAAACTATTTAAATTTGCATCAACATAATTTTGTACCTAATGTATGTGATCGCTTTCTAGATCTTGCCCTTTCAAACAGCTCTAAACTGTGTGTTGAAATGTCAGACGATCAGCTCGTTCCGGTGGATAATTATCATCCCCCCTTACACATTATAGTAAATATGTACACGAATAATCCACCACTGAAACAAACAACACTCAACTTCAAAAACGCTGATTACGAGTCTATTAACTACCAACTCACTAATACAGATTGGACTTTCCTGACCACTAACAGTGATACCGAACAAATACTAGAAAAACTCTATGAAACATTTTCTGAAAATATAAAATCTTATGTCCCCTCGTATACACCAAAACACAGAACATATCCAATTTGGTTCTCCACAGATCTTATACTCTTACTTAAACAAAAAAAACAGCTACATAAAATTTTTAAACTGACTCACCAAATCAACGACTACTCAAACTTCTCAGAAACAAGAAAGAAATGTAAAACACTATCGAAACTGTGCTATAAAGCACACATCACCTCCGTTGAGAAAACTGCGCTAGGAACAAAGAATCTTTGGAATTTTGTTAAAAAATTAAACAATGAAAGTACAGACTACCCCCCCACAATGCATTATGATGGCAAAATAGCCAATAGTACCTTTGATATTGTTAATTTGTTTGCGGATCATTTCCAAAGTGTATACGAAGGTGAAATACCAGATAACAACGTACCATCATACACATATCAAAACACAATACATCTACATAATTGCCTCATAACACAGGAATCATGCTTAAATAAAATCATTTCACTTGACCCTAACAAATCTGCAGGCCCAGATAACATCCCACCAATATTTTTCAAACAATGCGCATCTGCAATATCAGGTCCACTCACCGCACTATTTAACCACCTACTTTCTTCTGGACATTTTCCAACCCGTTGGAAATCTAGTTATATTACCCCGATTTTCAAAAAAGGTGACGACACAGACATTAAAAACTACCGTCCTATATGCATACAATCAGCACTCCCGAAAATCTTTGAATCCCTTGTTCTCGATTTAATTTATCCATCAATATTAAAAGTAATTGATAAAAACCAACACGGATTCGTTTCTGGTAGGTCAACTGCCACTAACCTGTTACTTTACCATAACTATATTACAGAATCTTTTACAAAAAAAAAACAAGTTGACAGTATCTACACAGATTTTTCAAAAGCTTTCGACAAAGTGTCACATAAATTATTACTTAGTAAACTGTATGCCTTAGGACTGAGAGGCAAGTTGTTAAACTGGTTCTCAAGTTATTTGTCTAACAGAATCTTATTTGTTAAAATTAAACATTCTAAATCTAAGTTGTTACATGCAACTAGTGGTCTACCACAAGGGAGTCATCTCGGCCCCATCCTTTTCTTAATATTCATAAATGATATCATAAGTTGTTTCGACGATGTAGAAGTTCTGCTTTTTGCCGATGACATCAAATTATACAAAGAAATATCTAATATAGGTGACTGCCTAATCCTACAGTCAAACATCGTCAAATTACAAAATTGGTGTGTCACAAACAACTTATTCCTCAATATCGATAAATGTAAGACACTAACATTTTGTCGAACAAAGACCCCACTATCTTTCAAATACACAATAGATAATAAAATCTTAGAAAAAGTCAAAGAAATTAGGGATCTTGGAGTTGTGTTTGATTCGCAATTAAATTTTATAAATCACATACAACAAATAACTAACAAAGGCATGAAAACACTAGGATTTATAATCAGAACAATCAAAGACTTCGATTCGTTGGAAGTTATAAAAATCGTATATTTGTCACTCGTACGCAGCTTGCTGGAATACAATTCCACAGTTTGGTCCCCATATTATCAAATTCATATAAGAAATATCGAAAGAGTGCAGCACAAATTTTTAAGATTTATTAACTTCAAGTTACACATACCTATTCAACACATTAACTACACATCTTTACTAAATACACTTAAATTGCATTCCTTAGAAAACAGAAGAAAAATAAACGACCTAACTTTTTTGTTTAAAATTATTCACTCCGAATTAGATTGTTGCGAACTCCTGCATCTCATTGACTTTAAGGTACCAACTCGAGCGACAAGGCAAAACACATTATTCTGCAACAATAATTCTCTAACCAACTACCACACACACGCATCAATTTCTCGACTACACACACTAGGGAACAAATATACCTCAAATATCGATGTATTTAATACAAGTTTACCGTTATTCAAGAAATATCTGAACAATATTTTTATGTAGAATATGTTGATATCTAAGGAGCATCACGTAGGGTCTATTGCGTATATTTGTGTATTTCTATCTCTCTGTAAAAACTTGTTAACGTTTTCTTTTTATGTATCTTGCATTTTGTCATGTATTATTTATGACATTTAATCAGTCACCTGTAAATTTTGTATTTACTAACATACCAACTAATTTATTTTCTATGCCATTCACAACTAAGATACTTTCTCTTTTATTGTAATGCACTATCTTTCCTTAAATTTATCTGTATACCTACCCTTCATATGATGTTTACTTGTTATGTTTTATAGTTTATCTTTTTTATTAAAAAAAAAAAACGGTCTCTGTATCATAAACTTGTCGTGTAAAAGCCCATCAGGGCGTTGAAAATTAATAAATAAATAAAATAAATAAATATATGCTGAATTGTGGTGATTTTAGTCGGCCGAACTTTGAGCATATTTTTCGGAATGTCTCTTATTATCATTATGTTTAATAACACCATTTTACAGATTAGATTTTTTCACGCAGCTTTAACGTTGGTACGGTAAATCCGGCCTTTAGTCTGGTTTAAGACCATTTTAACCATACAAACGCAATGTTATTATAGTGATTTATTGTTAGGGTATTACGCTGTGTTTGGCTACCTCCTTCTTTAGCCAAAATTTCGGACATCATCAGGGAATATGTGTATTAATATGCTGATGACAGACACTGTAACGCTCTCCGAAACGTTGGATAAAAAAGGAGGTTGCGCAAAATGGCATAATACCCCCAAAATAAATCACTGTAATACTGTATTAAGTCAAGTTTTTAATTTTTCCGATCTTCGTTTATAAGTAAGGGTGTATTTAATTAAACAAAATATTATTCATGTTAAGCATCGTCGTCACCATATACTGATTAAGTACCTAAGTACAATATGAATACGGCAGTGCAGAGAACTGCAGGACTAAGGAGTGTTAAGTAGTCTTAACTTGTAGTTGGCTGAGTGGCTGAACGTTGGTGAACTTAATACCGCATTCTTGGACATAAGACATATATGAAAAATAGCAGGACTGAAGAGGCTTAATTATATATTTATTGTTGGGAAAGTTGAGAGCAGATCTTAAAATATAAATGCGAATAAAAATAAAAATAAGTAGTAAACTATTCCAGTCAATATTTGTCTATCGCAATTTGGGAGGTGGGTGTGGGTACTGCCGCCCCGGGAGCTATTTATTAGATAAATAACACGTCGTCATTTGGATTTTTGGATTATACGCCTTACTCCTCTCTTATGAGAAACGACTACAATTCTTTAATAAGAAAAAAGAAGACAACTTGTACAAAATTAATAACAACGTCTAAAACAATATTCACGTTAAAGTCAAAGTAATATTCACGCTAAAGTACCTAATGGACGTAATTTAAGGAGTCATAAAACATTTCATCTTCGGTTATTATAATAATATTGCCTATTTCAATCCAATATCTCGAATGTGTGGTTTATATAATGCCATAGAATGTGACGATACAGACTTCTTTACAAATTGCCTTAAATTAAAAAAAAATGTACTAATTTTATGCTACTAATCCTACTATTATTATAAAGGCGAAAGTTTGTATGGATATATTTTTGTTACTCTTTCACTAATAGAAAGTTACATTATTTGCGAGATCTATAGGCTATTGGTAAGCTCTGGCGTTATGAATAATCTCTGGCGTTATGAAATTATTTTTCATACGTTTTCTGTCCCTAACAAAATCTTTTTTTGCAAACGTCAGAAAAAAAGCAAACCAATTGTCGCCTTGAAAACGATGTTTTTTTTTTTAACTAGGCAATTCACCCTAAAAAGAGTGCTTTGTTGGCGATGTACGTAATAACTATCTCTAAAAATGAATCACCGAAGAGTATGTATGCTCATAAAACTGAACGACTGCACCAAATTGGATAATTCTTTTTTTTTTGTTCGTTATTTTGTATAAAACTACCGTTGAGTTCTGGCATTATGAAATTTGTATAAAAAATTATAATAGGTGGCACGCGAGCAGTTTGAAAACTGGATGTATCGGGAATGAATGTGTGGAATGCGAGAGGTGAGAGGGGGGGAGTGGGGAGTGGGGGAGGGGGTATTGGGTGGGTGTTTGGTGGAGGGGGAAAAGGGAGGGGGGAAAGGGTTGGGGGAGGGGGTTAGAGGAGGGAGAGGGGAGAGGGAAGGAAGGAGAAAGGGGGAGGATTGAGGAGGGTGTGGGGAGGGGTAGGGGATGGGGGGAAGGCATTGATGGGGGAGGGTGGTTTGGGGAGAGGGAATGTGGAGGGGTAGGGGGTGAGGGAAGGGGTGGGTGGAGGGAGAGGGGGAGGGGGTTGATGGGGGGAGTGGAGTGGAAAGAGGGAAGGTGGAGGAGGCGGAGTGGGGTGGAGAGGTGGGAGGGAAGGAAGGTGAAGGGAGAGGGGTGGAGGAAGGTGGGGGGAGGTGGAGTGGCGAGGGGTATGGGGTGGGGAAGGGGTCGGTGGAGAAGGAGGGGGAGGGAGAGGGGGGGTTGATGGATGATTGAAGTGGGGTGAGGGAAGGTGGAGGGGGAGGGGGGTTGAAGGAAGATGGAGGAGGCGGAGTGGGAAACCGCTAATACCATGCGAGCGAAGCAGTGGGAAAAGCAATACATAAAATAATATGACGTCGTTGTAAATAGAAGCTATTGAAGTAAAAATTATGTAGATAATTGCTTTATTATTATTAATGTCTTTTCTTTCTTTAGTTTCTTCTCTTTTCTGCACTTTATGCATTGCTGATTATTATTTCTGTTATTTCACTAGGAGCATTTCTACATAATAACAAGTAAACCTTGACCTATGCACATCCCAATGGCAATTTCTATATATAATGTAATAATTTTTAACTATAAATTATTTTTTTTACATGAGCTCCACACAGGAGGCCTTGAGGAAAATAATTTCCCCCAGGGCCTATGCCATCTTTAGGGATGCTGTGTGGAGGATTTTTTAAGGAAATGAAGGAGAGGAGAGTTCTGGGAAGGAAGAGGGTATAAGGGGTGGGTAGGAATTTGGGGTTCAGTTTGTCCAGGTCATCCATATCCAAGAAGTAGACAAACCTCACCCCGTGAACCCAGACACCCCTGCTAAATCACCAAACGTAACGAACCACTTGGGGTGATCTATGGCAGAGGTGTTGGTTATCCAATAAAGGTTCCAGGGGCGGCGGTACCCATTCCTGCCTCCCAAATGTTTCAAACAATAAATAAAAAAATATATCAGTTTTTGATTTCGGTACCAGAAAGAACTCTAAAACATCACTTATTTAAGTATTATGAAAACCTATGTCAGGTGCTCTAGATTGGTGAAATTATGATCTAACGAAAGAACAATTAAAAACATTTTTTCGGAGTTTTTTGGGTCAACAACTCGACAGACAATCTTCGTTCCAGAGCTTTTTATTTGAATTTGACTTAGGCACTCCTAGCATTAACACTCAATTGAATATAACATTTTCTCAATCCAATGCCTATTTCAGTCCAATGTCATCGCAATGACATTCCTTGCTTGCGATAGTCGCCCTTGAAGGGTCCGAATAATATTGTATTCGAGTTAAACATCTTCAAATTTATACAACAAATATTGACTTTGAAATATTCCTTCTCCACCCCATCCTCCACCACACCTCCTACCCACCCTTCCTGGCTCCCTGGTCGATCATACATAACTTCGGGACCATGTCTGGACACTGGAAAGCTTGGAAGGCAAAGGCTCACTGCGTTTATTGGATTCAGTTCGATTCCTCTCCTGAATAGATTTTAGCTTTAAGAAAATCCGCTTACACCGGAAGAAGTACCTACAACATTTATTTTGCATCTTTATTGAGAAATTGACGTATTTTAAAGTTTATCTGTGCAGGTGGCCAAAAGAGGAACAAACATTTTTTTTTATGTGACACCTCATATTATGAGAACCCCTGTCTGTCTGTACAAAATAAAGCCAGGGGCACTATTTCGCCAAACGATTGGGCAGCGTTGTGAGGCGAGTTTTTTTTTTTTTTTAATGTTGATACATTATTTTAGAAAATTTCATAGTACAATCCAGTAATGTTGGTCTCACTGGGTTGTTTACCCGTGCTGAGGCCCCCATTTTATAATATAATAATTTATACATAATACAGTTTGAAAAAAAAAAAGAAATATACTATGTTGGTGACGAAACAATAAAAAACATTTAAAATAAAGATAAATTTAAACTAAAAATAGAGATCAAAAATTGAAATTACATTAAATTAAAAACTAAAAAAATAATAATAATTAAATGAAAATTGGCGTATATTATGTTTTATGTGTTTGTGAGTGTTACATGTTTTATAATGGTTTAGTGTGTTGCGTGTATAATATGTTTTATTCTTTTATGTTATAAAATTTTGGTAATATTATCTTCTTAAGGTATGGGTTGTAGGAATGGGAGTATTAATGCGTGTCTTGAAAATGCCCGGATTATACCGGAGTTGGTAGAAAAAGATTAAAAGAAAAGAAGAAAAAACACTAATTAAAGTGTACTGGGTGTTGAGGATCGTACTAGATAGTTTTAACCTTAGATTCCTGACATTATTTGGAGTTAATAACGACAGGAATCAATGTAAATGAAATTTTGTCTCCGGTGACTTTTTTGAGGACTTTTTTTTCAAATTGCATTTCTTCAAAATCAAACAAAAAAAATTCTCCCGCATGTCGTCACCGGTCACTTTTCGGAGCAACCGACCAACCCCTTAACCCGCCTACAACTGTCCAACAACAACCATTATTTTATGTTTTTTGTAGAAAAAAACACTTTTCACTTACATTTTATACTCCAAGTAATATCAGGAATCACTGGTTAAAGTAAGTCAAGTACATCCTCACCCTGTATAAGAAAGATAATGTGAAATTAAAATATGTACCTGTCTAAAAAATAATATATGTTTAACACCGAAGGATAATGTTCAAAGATAAACATGACTAAATAAAGAAAAACAACGTGATGAGAATGAGAAAATAACGCACTTCAGCAGTAAAGGGTTCGTCAATAACAGTTTGTTCTATTTTTTTCTAAAGCTAACGGAAAGGAAAAAAGAAACTGCAAGCTTTCTGTTGCTTCATTCCTTTCCCAAAATTCGTGGTTCGGTTCGCGTCATGTTGCATGCATGTAATATGCATAAAAAATGCATCGATTTAATGAAATATAAATTACACAACTTAGAAAGGTTAGACAAAAACTTTGGGAATGCTCTCAAATCCCATTACCTTCTTCTTCAATACCACCTGATAAATTGTATAACGTGTTACTTTTCAATACAAATATTCTGTCGTTGCTTGTGAATCAGGACTTTCGTATAGTTATAATTCGATCAAATTGATTGTAAAACCGTACATAGATGAAATTAAGAGTTGTTTATACCCTCAAGCAGTGTCTCATAAACGCACGAGAAGAAAACAGTTTTTTTAAATGCAAACAATTGACTAGGGGAAGAGTGCCTGTGACGGCATAGCGATTGAGATGGCATAGTGGTCATATTTTCAAAACTAGCCATAATATGACTCCACCGATATCGTTACCTGATTGGTCTAAGTTTGTAGCGTTAGGATAGGTGCAAGCTAGTCAGTCTGCAATATTTTGCCGAGCGTCATTGTTGTAAAATCGCAGTTTTTAAATGGTATTGTGTGAAGTTTTGAATCGACCTGGTGCCGAGGCCCTTCATGGAATAAGGTTAGTATGAATGTACCAAATACTACGAATAGTTTGTGATCGTATTAGAGTAAGTTGTTTGCGTTTATTCACAGTAGTTTTAAAAAACATTCATTATGGTACTTGCTGTTATAACGGTATACGCCTTAAGGCGGTGGTATGCAATCTCATCTTTCATGAGAAATGTTTTGAGGATATTTTGTTGAATGTGAAACTTCATCGGTTTGAATTTATGAATTAACATTATATCGGATAAAAAGGTATTAGTTGAACATTAAATTAATTTAACAACTTTTATTTCATATATACTTGTTCAGGATCTCAACTTCCGCTCTCCTGACAGAGCAATCCGGCGTGGTAACACCAGATTCCAACGGGAAGTGTGGCTGGAGTATCTCTTCAATAATAACTCCAGCTCTTGAATAATTGGTCTTTATTCACACAATAAAAAGACCCGTAGGGTAGCTCATATACGGTGAGCCCAATGATGCTATCTCTCTCCGCGGTTTTATAACCCACATGAAGTGAAAACCTGGCAGCAGACGTTTTGCCAAAAACGACCCGCCCAAGACAGATGGTAACAAGAGAAGAAGGAATTAAAATCCGTGGCAATACGAACTCGCCCTGGCAATTGCCAACACAAAAAAATGTTGCCACAACCATTAGGGTGACAATCACAAATATTAATATTTCAGTACCTGAAATCTTAACAATACTCTTAGCTCCATATAGTAATTCAGGAGCTAGATAATGGTGACTTCAATGCCAAATTTGTAAGAAATGATGAGATGTTAAATACATTGCCTTTCCAAAACAGCAAAATATGTTATTTGTGTCGTATGTTCCAACTCTTCTAAAATTTTGTTAGTTCTTTTGAAAATTTTGTAACGTATATTTAGGCTTTGCCATCTCATCGATGGGTATTGGTAAAATGGCATACTTGAGGAGTGTTTTGTTTTAACCCTTCAAAAATTAAGTAATTAAAATTAATTATATTTTTAAATGAGAACCAAGCATTATTTTATTTTTTTATTCATATTTATAATAGCTAGAAAAGTGTTCTTTTTGATAACCTCATTTTCACTGAACTTATTTTTTAAATATATATTTTTCGAAAAGAATGACGTCGTAGACACTTCCCCTATATTGTATTTAAAATAAGGCAATTGAAGATGTTATGAAATGGACACCCTTTTGTCCCTTTCCTTTTAATGTCTTAAGCTTTTTCATTATAAAACATAATAATTGTTTAGTGACAATATACATCGTTTAAAACACCGATTCAGTTATATCTCATAAACGAGTTTAGAGCTGAACCCAGCTAAAAGCAATGCAGTGGGCTATCTGCTTAATTGCTAAGATCAACAGCATTTTCGGTAACTTTTCGGATTAGAAACCGCCTCCACTGACCAGACCCGAATTCACAGTATCAGTAACTGTTAACTTCAATGTTGAAGTTTGTGTTTCGGTTCGGAGGTCCGTTTGACCTCGGTCCCCAATAAGAACTAGGTAAGCGTTAGTTTTGCGCCAGTTGGAGAGCGTAACTTTGGTTTTTCAGAGCTGGGGATGGCCGCAAATCCTCTTACACTTTCATAACGTAGGAACCTCCCTACTTGCTTTTGTGGGAAAAGAAAAGAATGTGTAGTACTGATTCCGGTGCGCTGAAGCGGATTAAAATTCAGGCCGAATTTGAATAACAGGGTAAAAGATTTTTATTTTTAAATATTTTTTTTTTTTTGCAAAAAAAATTATTTAATCAAATTGGTCACTGATCAGAGGAAGACTAAGTAAGGGTTTTTTCACAGAATTTGAACAATTCATCAAATTTCATAGTCAAAGTTCAAGTTCTGTTATTATATAATTATGGACCCGTTATTCCTCAGAACTGAAATAAAACAGAATTTGAAAAGATCTTTGACGGAATTTGAATTTTGACTTTGAAATATGATGAATTGTTCAAATTTTGTGAAACGACTGACCCTATGGGTTGTTTCAGAGATCTGGACAATTCATCAAATTTCAAGTTCTGTTATTACAAGGTACTGTGAAACAAGCGGCCTACGATGAAATAATAACAGAAAATTTTTAAACTTTTTCGGAACTTGAATTTTAGCTATGAAATTTAATATCATGCATTTTATTGGCAAGAGATTGAATGATTTGATTTGAGATTTTCACGGCCAAAGGTATCATGGTGATTATTTTTTGTGTTTGTTGCTCTACCTTCTCCTTTAGCCAACGTTTCGGACAGAATTACGTTGTCCGTCATCAAGGCATATCTGTAATCAATTACAGGACGTAGCACGACCACGACATAATACCCTAAAAATTAATCACGATGAAAAAGATTTTTTAAAAGTCATGAAAGACCTAAAATTGAGATTTATTAAGTGATATGCTTCGGTTATGTAGGGTTATGAGTAGTTTCCGACCGAAACAGGACTTTCTACCGAAACCCAAACCGAACCTGAATCTTCGGTATCTGTCTCAGTTTCGACCGAAACCAAAACCGAAACCGAAACTTTTGATTTACTTATTCTTATTATGCTGTCTCAGTAGAAGTAAAGTCACAAGGAATAAATCCATAATTGGTTTTATTTTGGCTATTTAATACTATGTACAAACTGAAATAAATGTAAACTGTTGATTTCCCGAAAATTAATAAATTTAAAAGAAATTAAATAACTGAAGTACGAGTATGTGAAAAAATGATCTTTTTTTATATTACTGCTATAAAATAAACAAAAGTTATAAAAATTATCAAACATGTTAACTATTTCTCGCAAATATTTTTCAATAGTCAACACTTGCATTATAAAAGAAGGACCTCGTTATTGAGTATTTTGCTGATGATGACGGGTGACACATGAGTCACGAACTCACCTGAAGTCAGCCGAACGACGCGCGATAATAATTCACGAACGCAGAGTTTCGGTGCGGCCGAAGATTCGGCAGATTTTCTGCAAAAACCGAAACTAGATTTTTTTGCCGAAACTTGCCGAAACCGAACCTTTGGTCGGTCACTAGTTATGTGCATTTTATATTGAAAATATATTTTTTTGTAATTCAATACTTCATTTATGAAAAACCTAACATTTGCGGAAAAAATTGCATAATGGTGTCATTTAAATTTCCTCATGATACAACTTTATAATTGTACTGTCAGAAAACGTTAAACATACATAATATGTCAGTAATTCACATGATACGAATAATATTAAAAATCTATTGGGTTAGGTAAGTTTTCTTTATAGCGACCAATTAAATTAGTTAGAGAATTCATACAAATTCTCAAAGATTAAATTATTATGTTAATAAATATTTCACAAAGTTTTCAGCGTTTTTCGGAGCTGGGAAACCGCCCACAACAAATTTCAAATTTTATATTCAACTTTTGTTAAAAATCTATCGAACTGACTCATAATGGAATTATAAGAGAACTTGAAAATAACTTGTAAATTTCATTTATTGTTTAAGTACTGTTAAACAACTGGCCCTTGGGCTGACTCCGTCCTAGGAAGTGTTTTGAACAAAAATTACTTTATCATCTATAATAAAAAATTTAATATAATATTATACATAGGTTTTTTAAACTAATATTACCGTTTGGATAAATACTTTATCGTAGTAAAATAAGGGTTTTTTAAAAACCAACGCCAAGAATATCTCGATTATATAATAAACACTAGCTGACCGACAAACGTTGTTCTACCATATAAATTATTTCTACTGAATATTTTGGTTGTTAAATAAAAAATAACGAATGTTTTGTAAGTGGTGACAGAAAGAGGAATTGAGCGCTGTAGACCGCTGATGAATAAAGTAAGAAAATGAAATAAAGAAAATCAATATTAATTTCGAAGAGCAATTGAGTCTACGATATTTTTTGTCAGTCCGTCTTTAGCCAACACAAATAATATGCTCGATGGTTTGCCCCGCGAGAACATGATGCCGAATGAAATATCAAAATGACGCGACGCTTCTCGTGAATCTCTTGCGCATGTGTGGATGAAAGTTCCATGATGTGGACTGTTTGAAATACGACAGACCGATAAATTTTCTCATATAAAAATAGTAAAATCGCGATTAAAAATAGGAGGGTGGAGGTAGGAGTGTTAAAATTTGGGGTTATAGGTATTTTTTAATAAAAAAATACAAAAAAAAATTGTTGAAAAAATAAATAAAAATCTGGACAGTGACACCCTTATCACCTAGCGGTATGAAATATACTTTAAAACCTATTCTCGTACCTACCAAATATACATAAAAAAATCATAAAAATCGGTCAAGCCGTTTCGGAGGAGTGCAACCATAAACACCGTGACACGAGATTTTTATATATATACATATATTTTTTTTACAAAAAGATACATAAATTATAATAAAATTTATACAATAATTAATTGTATTTGATGTACCCCTATAAATAAGCAGGGCTTGTGTGTATGGGGGGCGTTATTATATTGGTTCAATTTATTATTTTTTATTCAGTTCAAATTTTCAGTATAATTTTTAAGCTGAGTTTTAAATGTTTTGATGTTACTGTTCATGTTTCTGATTTTTTCAGGTAGTGAATTAAAAATTTTTACTCCGAGATATTTATGATTTAACTGTCCTATTATTTTTTTTTTTTACATTTTGGAATAGGAAGTATTAATGTTTGTCTAAGATTTCTGTTATTTTTAAAGGGTGCAACTTTATTTTGAATATTATCTTTATAAATTTGTAATGTTGCGTGATAAAAGTATAATGCACTTAATTTTCTGACCTTAAATTGTTTGAATAACAGTTCTGATGAATAGGAGTAGGGTTTTTTTAAAATTGTTTTTATTATTAGTTTTTGTGATATGTAAATTGTTTGTGTTTGATTTGTATATGTATAGCCCCATCCTATAATTCCGTATTGTATAATTGATAGACAGAAAGCGAAGTATGTGGTTCAGGAAAAATAGTGGAAATAATTCATGTAGAAGCCAATTTTGGCACAATTGTAGGGGAAGATGTCCTTAACAAAATACTAAAATTACTGGGGGGTGGGGGTGGAGCTAAGGGTGGGGGGGGTCTAAAGGTTCCTTTTTTCAGTTTTTCATTAATAACTCGAAAACTACTGCCTCTAGCGAAAACGTGTTGAGGTACTAAATTATCTACATAAAATTCTCTACAAAAAAGGTTATATAAATTTTTTTGTTAGGATCAATGCTTAAGAAGATAGGGAGGGGGGAAAATGTAAAGTTTAAAAAAACTGTTTTAATTTTTTTTAATTAAATGTTTGTCGGTAAAAATGAAATGCTTATTGTTAAAAAGTCTAGTAATTAGTGCTAATGGATGTACTTTGAACATTAAATTTCGTCGAAATCTAAACTTTCATCGTCAGCAATGCTGTCTTCGACGGGGGCTCCGTTCATACATGAGCCGAGGCAGCCGCAGGCACCGGAGCAGGCAATCCCTGCTTTGCGACAACCGCAGCGCATCCCACACCCAGTGCATCGGCAAAAGATCGTGTTCAAAATGGAGATGGATCTCACAGGGTCGTTCGTGTTAACTGGGTTAAGGATCCCATGTTCTCCCTTGACCCAACCCCATTGGATGGGTGGTAGGGGGTTGCCGAGCCACTGTTGTATCTGTAAAAAAGTAATGAGACCAAGGTAAGCATTCATCACAAATGAATATTTTTAATAAGAAAGCAGTATTTAAAACTATATGTAACTGGATTTAATTACCTGTAGATATATTCTGAGCGAGTGTTGCTTTGAAGCTCATCTGGTGGGAGGAAGAATGGCCATGTCTGATTTGGGCTTCGTTGACGCTTTCAAAAATGCCGAGTACCGATGTTTGTTTAGGTTGTCTTGATGAGCAGGCGCTTTGTATGCAGCCAAAAAAAGTTTCTCGTCAGCCTGTTCAATATTCTCAGGTGATGCTGAGGGATCAGAGAATATTGGTGAAATGTCTTGGGTGAGGTCAGGATTTTCTGTGAAGAGCTTAGCGATTCCCACTTTACTCTTTCCATATATCGCCGAGGTGGTATCGCATACGGAGAAGCTATGGAGAAAGAGAATCGTTTTGGCGATTGGAAGCTGTTGAAGTTGTCGCACCGAAAACAATTTGATCTCCACATTCCCTTGGCCCGGCTTCATGAAATATATATTGATTGATGGTGGTGCCAATCCAATGAGGAGAACTAACAAGTCCACGTCCTCCCCAACTATTACTACATTTGAATGTAGAGCAGCTTCATCCAACCCACACCTCCAAAAGTGCAATCTTTTGCCGATGCACGACTGGGTGTGGGATGCGCTGCGGTTGCCGCAAAGCAGGGATTGCCTGCTCCGGTGCATGCAGCTGCCTCGACTCATGTATGAACGGAGCCCCCGTCGAAGACAGCATTGATCACGAGGAAAGTTTAGATTTCGACGAAATTTAATGTTCAAGGTACATCCTTAAGCACTAATTATTTTATTTTTAACAATAAGCATTTCATTTTTACCGACAAACATTTCATTTTTAAAAATTAAAACAGTTTTTTTTTTAATTTTACATTTTTCCCCCTCCATATCTCCTTAACCATTGATCCTAACAAAAAAGTTTATAGAACTTTTTTTGTAGAAAATTTTATGTAAATAATTTAGAACCTAAACACTTTTTCGCTAGAGGCAGTAGTTTTCGAGTTATTAATGAAAAACTGAAAAAAGGGACCTTTAGACCCCCCCCCACCCTTAGTTCCACCCCCACGACCCAGTACTTTTAGTATTTTGTTAAGGACATCTTCCCCTACAACTGTGCCAAAATTGGCTTCTACATGAATTATTTCCCCTATTTGGTATTTTTTGGTCTTCGTTGCCTGGGCTAATATGTTAGTTTCCTTATTCTGTTGTTCAGAATATTTACGTGTGGGGACCATTTTAAACGCTGGTCTAATATTACGCCCAGGTACTTAATATCGGTCTTGCTTTCTATGTTTGTACATAATATATTGCATTTGTGGTTTTCTGTATTTTTCACAGAGTGGATTATTATGTTTAATTCTTTAGGTGTTTCTTGTTTTTTAATGGAAAATGGTAAATAATAGGTTTTTTTAGATTTTAAAGTCAACAGGTTTTTATCAAACCATAATTTTAGTGCATTATCTGTGTTTGCCATTTTATTTAATTCAGACCATGTGTTTGCTTTTAGTAGTAGGACTGTATCGTCAGCGTAGGTAAGATATAAGACAAGATAGCAATCGTGAAGATTTGGATATATTTTCGAAATCATTCACTTACCTTCAGAAAGGACTAATACTCGCGTATACCTGATGATCTCCTTAGCCGTAATTATTGTACACTTTGTAATTCTTTTTTTTTTTTTTTTTTTTTTTTTTTTTTTTTTTTTTTTTTTTTTTATTGGCAATGTTTATTAAAAATACATATGAAGTTACAACAGTTACATAGTTACATAGTTACATAGTTACATAAGGTTAACAAAAAATAAAAATAAATTGCCTTTCCTCACCATAAAGAGACAATGCTCTTGTGTTTGGTGAGGGAGTTCTAGCTCAATTAGTAAATTAATGATCGTGTAAGTTAGTAATAACGGCTATTGTAAATAATAAGAAGGTTAAAAAATCTTGTATAATTTAAAAATAAAAATCCTGAAGAGTTTAAAAAAATCATAATATAAATTAAAAAATCATTATAAATGGAAGAATCATGTAAGTTAGTAACAAAAATTATTGTAATAAGTAAGTAAAGGATACGTAAGAAAGAACGCAAGATTTATACAATAGTAGACTCAGATTTAGAAACTAAGAAATGAAAGAAAAAACAAGGAATAAATGATTTATAAAATAGCAGACTTTAAGATACAAAGTAAACATATTTGGGACTTTTATAGTAGTTTCAGGTAATTTTTTAATTTGGGCTTAAATTCCTGCATATTTTCGATGGTTTTTAATTTTAATGGGAGGTTGTTATAATAGATTATGCCCAGATAAAGATAGGAATTTTGGATGTGCTTAGTATTAAATTTAGGAATTTTAATAGTTTTCTGGTATCTTGCTGATGTATTGAATTGGAAGTTACGAGTATTTAACTATATTTCTTTGTAAATTTGAAGAATTGAATATTTTTTATAGATTTTGTCTATTATAGGCACATTGAATATTGAAAAAAGAATTTCAGTAGGAAATTTAGACGGTTTTTTTAAGATTACCTTAATTATCAACCTTTGGACAATTTTGAGGGGATTTAAAATATTGTCATATGTTCCTCCCCAGCCAATAATACCATATTGCAATATAGATTGAACAGTTGCATAGTACACTCTTTTTAGGTTTTCTAAGCTAAGAATATTTCTAAGTCTAATAAATATATAAATACATTTCCTAATCCTTTTGACGAGTTCACAAATATGTGTTTTCCATTTAAAATGTTGATCTATATATACACCAAGATATTTGATTTTGGGAGTTGGACTAAGTATAGCACAATCTTGATTGCAGATAGTTTTATTACATTTACTTTGGTGTATTATGATGTTTAAATTTGGTTCTAATTTGAATTTATTGATAGAGAATGGGATAAATTTTGTTTTTTCAGTGTTTAGAGAGAGGAGATTTTTATTGAACCAATTTTTCAATATGTTAATATCAATATTAGCTAGATTATTAACAGTATTCCAATCCGTACCTTCAATTATTATGACAGTATCGTCAGCATAAGATATTATTATTCCGTTTAGTTTTTGTATGAATATGTCATTAACATAGATAATAAACAGTAACGGTCCCAGGACTCTACCTTGAGGTATGCCGAAATGACTCATTTTTGGTGAACTAAGCACACCATTAATTTTTACAACTTGGGGACGTTTGAAAAGGTAGCTTTTTATCCATTCTAGAGCTGAACCATTTAATCCAATGTTTCTTAATTTACTTATAAGTTTGTCATGTGATATACTGTCAAATGCTTTTTTGAGATCTATAAAAATTCCCAGGCATTTAAATGATTTATCTAATGAACTATGTACAAGGCTACTTAATTTTGCAATTGCATCTTGTGTGCTTCTACCTTCCATAAAACCAAACTGGTTTTCATTAATTATATCGTTGCATTTTATAAATTGGCTCATTCTTTTTTTAACTAGTTTTTCAAAAATTTTTGCTATATTTGAGATTACTGATATGGGACGGTAATTATTTACTTCTTCTGGATTACCTGACTTAAATATTGGGGTAATAGTAGTTTGTTTGTAAATTGATGGAAATTCTCCGCTTTGTATCATCTTTGTATCAATTCTTCTTGTATCAAGCACCTACGTATGCTTTGGTTCTATAATATATTATGTATAATATGTGCATACGTGTGTATACATATGTGTGCAGTTTACACGCGTATATACATGAGTGTAAATGTGTGTATTTATGTATTTACCATTATTGTATGCACGTATTTACTATTATTTGATTTTGGTCCTCTTTGTACGATGATCTCCCTTGCACGATGATGTCGTTTCTCACCCGGCATGCCGCTTAAAGTCTCTAAAACCCTTCTGGACGGAAGGAGAAAGACTCCTTCGAACACCTCTCACCCCAGAAGATAGGTGGAAGCTTGAGTGGCAATCAGCCAACGTCAAAAACGCACATCTCGTGCAAGACCCCACTGAGAGACAGCCTGGGTTCTCATTGCCTCGCAAACTCTGGACTGCCATCAATAGGATAAGGTGCTCCCATAGCCGTTGTGCTCACATGATGCATAGATGGGGCCTTAAAGAGTCGGCGACGTGTGAATGCGGTGCGGTGCAGACCACCGAACATGTGATCAACGAATGCCCGCTCCATTCGTTCCCCGGCGGGATTGATGAGGTCCACAGGGCAACGCCTGAGGCCCTAGACTGGCTCGCAGACCTAGATGTCCCCCTCTGACCCCCACCATACGAAAGAAGAAGAAGAAGAAGGTCCTCTTTGTTTTACCTACTTATAATTTAACTTATCATTACTTATTGTAACTTACGTTGCACAAATGATGTTGTGATGAATGATGTGTTCACTTATAACTGATGTTTCCCTGTTTCCCTTCGTCATAACTTCAGAACGACCTTACCTATTTCATTAATTTTTTTTGAAGTTTTCTAATACTTTGTAAAAGGTTCTTACGAAAGAAAAATTAAGAAAATTGCGCAGAAAATTGGATAATTTCAGAAAACTTAATGACTATTTTAACTTCGCACCTTTGACAGTTGGCGTGTTTGATGAAATTGATTTTTTAAAATTATAGATATTTTAAATAGGTACCTATGTTAGGTACCAGACTTGATTGATTGTTCTTATAATACACAAAAATGAATATTTGTAATATATGAAAAATGATATTTTTAATAAAAAAATTGTAATGTGTGGCACGCGAGCTGTTTGAAAACTGAATATATGGAACGCGGGAGGGGGTTTGAAGGACCGGGGAGCGGGAGAGGGGTGAGGGTAGGCGGGGAAGGTGGAAGGGAAGGAAAACAATTTATTTCTTTGAACATGGCATTGCAACGTATGCCGGGAACCAGCTATTTACTGTAATAATTATGCGATATATTCTTTTGGTGAGCCAATAAATAAATTAAAAAATTAAAAATACTAAGGTTTGGCTTTCTGTTTATCCGTCGTGGAAATAGAAAAATATTATTTATTGAATAAAATTTCAGTTGGTGCATTTTGCAGTATCATCGAGTATTTTATTTTTTGGAATGGTATTCTCGGTATTTAGCGGATTTATGGTGTGCGCCAAAGGCGGTTACAATAATTCCCGCGAATAATCCTGCAGTTTTAAGATTTGAAATATTTTTATGCCTGTTGAAACGCCAACTTTATTTTCTCTTGAGCTTTATCCCTCGATGCTCTCGGCCGGCAGTCAGACGTTATCTTTCCTGGTTGCTAAATTTAGCATTGTGCTTTTGGAACATTTCTCTGCGGTGATATGAAATTTTAATATTTCAACGAAGCAAGAGGATTCATAAAAATGTTCCCGTATTCTTTATCCGACATTCTTCGGAATAGTAACTAACTAACTAACCATCATTCCCGGGGGAAGTAGGTAAAGAATATAAATTGCCACACTTATCTGTATTAGCACAGGCTCCTATACTCCATCCATTCATTTTTTTGAAGTGAAAACTTCTTTCGCACCGTTTTGATTTGAAACTCGATGAAACGAAAAATAGCGACACTAAAATGAGGCAAACACATACATCTATAGGATTTAGCCTGCGAGAGAATGAGATAGACTAATCGGTCTCCTCTTTGTTCGGTGCTTCGTAGCCTTCCCAATCTTGTCTACTTTAGTTTTCTGAAGGCTTCACTTCTACCGCGTGTGAACTGCATACTTGTATTTTTTTTACATTATCGCCTCTCAGCAGGCCGTGAGAATAAGAATTTCCTCGGGCCTAAGTCGTCTTTGAGGATGGAGGGTCTTTGGGAGAGAATGAAGAGGAGACGGAGGAGAGGAAGTTCTGGGAAGGAAAAAGATAAGAAGGAATCTGGGGGTTGATGTGTTCAGGGATGACGAAAGTATGAATCCATCCCTACCACTGCGGTGCAAGGCGTTGATTCGAGAGAGTCCGGCTGGAAAGGCCGAAAGATCTCCCTCAACTAGTCTCTCCCGATCCTGCCCGCCACGTAGTAGGTGCGCAAAAGCATCCGCCGCACAATACCTAGACATACCTCACCACAACCACCAAACGTAGCCCACTACTCGGGGCGACCTATGGCAGATTTTTGATATGTTGATTATCCAATAAATAGTTCCCGGGGCAGCGGAACCCATAACCGCCTCCTAAATTAACTCAAACACATTCTTCTATTATTTTCACTCTTGGCGTGACGTGACGCAAGCAATTGATTCAAATAATCACGCAATTACTTCCTCGGGACGTAACCAACTTTTTCTACCATTAGTTTCCACGTCGCATGTTCATCTTACATTACTATCATCGTTCATTCGATATACATTTTTACAATAGTCATGAGAAGGTGTATGGATTTACCACCCATGAACTGTACAAGAATCACATACTTACGTCTATCTCAATTATTCCATTTGACATACATAGTTTGAAAATATTTTAGTGAAACTTCTTTAGCCCCGTTATTGATGTGAAATTCGGATGAAACTGAAATACGTCACAAATTTATTATTTGGCGGGCCTGCGATAGCGCAGTGGGAAATGCGCCTCACAAGTCTCAGCGGCCAGAGAGACAGTCATCGAGCGAACAGAGGTTCGAATCCTACGAAATCCAAAAAAAAAACATCTTTATTTTTGTGAAATCAATATCCAATCTTCAAACCATTTTCAAATAAACAGGCAAAAGAAAAGAAAGCAACATCTAGGGACTTTCTAGTTTCACTTCTACCGCGTGTGAATTACACACTTTTATTTATTTTTTTCTAACACAATAATAATAATAATCAGAGGCGGCTCTAGGGGTCCAGAAGTGGAAGGTCATTTAAAAAAATGATATTACCTATGACACAATGTCATTTGTAGAGAGAGTCAAATTCACCCACATAAATACGTCAAATTACGTTTAATATAGTAAATTATTTCATGCGACAAGCGTAAAATATGCGAAATCAACCTACGTTTATCAAACCATCTCTTTCAGACGAATGATATTCAGCATGCTCTCTCTCCCTCACGGCTCTAACCCAAACCGTCTTCAGAATCCGAAAACTTTTTAAAATGGTACATAGTGCCATCTCATTTATTGTGTAGTGCGTAAAGAGACAGAAGATATGATACCAGGGTATTTCATAATTTGACCCAGCCAATCGCAGTGCGTGGGAAAGGAAGCTTCCATTTAAGATGTTAGATGTCACTGCTTGCCGCTGCCGGCTTTCTCTCGCGGTACATTTCAAATACATTAGAATATACCAGTTGTTTTGATTTGCTTAATATTTCATAATAATATTGTTTTACTGTCGTCTTATAATTTTGGGAGGTTTTTGACCAATTGTCC
The DNA here is from genome assembly GCA_929108145.2 of Limnephilus rhombicus. Lineage (NCBI taxonomy): Eukaryota > Metazoa > Arthropoda > Insecta > Trichoptera > Limnephilidae > Limnephilus > Limnephilus rhombicus. The sequence goes on from OV815278.1 coordinate 42,981,721, forward strand.
TGAGGGAAGGACCGCCACTGATAATAATAATAATGTAGTATTTATATAGCGCAGTTTTGTGATGTTTCACTTCAAGTGCGCTCAATGTGCAAATAACAACTATTGCATGTGTTAATTTGACTACTATGAAGGAATACGTAGGTAATTTAATAGATAAACTTACCTTAATAATATTTTAAAAATTCGACAATACCTGTCAGCCTTTGTCTAGTGAATAGTCGAACCGAATCTGAAATACAATCAGGGCTTCATAGAGACCGCCCAAAGCTCCGCTCGTAAGCTCGTTCCCTGAAAGCTGTGATTTTACAGGGGCGGAGAATTTCCTAAAAGAATTATTATTAATTACAAAATCCTTTGATATACGATGATAGATACATTTTACATGTCTGTAAAAACCGAAAAATCGTATTTAAAAAGTGTACATATCATAAATTACTCCAATTTTCCACAATGGGTGAAAATTTCACAAAGATATTTATTTTGTTTTGGATATTTAAGCCCTACGTTCATAGTGGTACGAAGGCTGAAAATGGATAATGTTTATGTTCAATTATATAGGTCGGTAATTTTAATTAATTGGCACCTGACACTAAGCTAGAAACTCTACAAGTTAAACAGCTACGTCGCGCGACGGAACAACACTCAAAAGTCTTCGTATTCCCTAGTTTGAAGGGTATTTTGACGAAGTAGCTGAGGTAGGCAGTTGACACAAGAAAAATGCATAATATTATGAATAATCCATACCTCCTGAAATGCTTGTTTATACCAAACAACTACTACCAGGGACTGCACATGATCTACTACGTGAACCACATTGCAAGAGCTTGTTTTTGTGTTTAAATAAATGGTATACCTATTTCATTTCCAAATCACGGACAACGTTTTCGATGACCCTGTATTTTTTTTACAATAGCTATAATTAAGAAAATAATTCCCCTCAGGGCCTATGTCATATTTGTGATTGCTGTGTGGAGGGTGTTTTAGGAAAGGAAAGAGAGAATTTTCTAGGAAGGAAAAAGGTATGAGGGGTGGGTTGGAATCTGGTGGTCAGTGCATCCAGGAGTGACGAATGTACGAATACATACCCACCTCCCAAATTGAAATAGATTAACTTACTAACTAACTAACCATCACGCCGTTTCTCAGAATACAAAATGAAGTGTAAAAAAAAAGAATGAAGCGGATTCATTTACGAGAAAAGTATTAAAAAAATCTGGTCCTTAAAATTCAATTTTTAAATTCACACAAAAAGGATAACATAACGTAGAATATCAAGGAAAAAAATTATAATAAACATCGTAACTATTTTTTTGTTGTCTGAGTTTTCTTGAATTAGGATCTACACAAAATCCACCCCTTTGGAAATTGTACCGTGCTTACCATAGTCAATAAATGAGCAAGATTTTGTATACATAATGTGTTTATCATTCCGAATTCCGTACGAAATGTATTTGGTATAAGCATTGAATCCAGCTAGGTCCATTGTGGGTCCGTGTTCTAGTTAATTTATGGTAAGTATTCGTCATTTTGGATCAGTGAATAGGAAACGCTATGTCCTCGGCTATTATGAATAAATTAGTGGCCTTTGTCAAGTAATTTAGGTCGTTTAATTGAAATGTTAGCGCTGCGCTGTGTAAATTGTTGATATATTTATTCAGTGTACATTATTATTTGAAGTATATCCGAGTTCTGAACTTTAATTGATTGTTTGTATTGTAAGACCTTAGAGTACATCTACTTTAAAATCGTTTGTAATATAAAACTGACGTAAATGTGTTGCTTTTTGCAGACGATCTAAAAATATTAAAAATAATTGAAACCGCTGAAGATTGTATCTGTCTACAAAACAACTTAAACAGATTAATTAACTGGGGTTCTTCCAACAAACTTTATCTAAATATAAAAAAGTGTCATTCAATAAGATTTTATAGAATCAGTCAATTTATTTATCCATATGAACTTAACAACTTAACTCCGTCGAAGAAATTAATGACCTGGGCGGAACATTCGACTCTAAATAAAAGTTTTCATCCTATATAAACACAATTAATAATAAAAGAATGAAAATGATTGGCTTCATTCTTCGAAATTCCTAGGAATATTACAACTTTAAAAATTTTGTATACATCTTTAGTACGTAGTCAATTCGAATAAACTTTAGTACGTAGTCAATTCGAATAAATTCGTAGTCAACTCGATCTGGTCCCCCCATTTTAAAATACATTCAGATTCCATCGAAAAAATTCAACACAAATTCTTAAGACATATAAATTTTAAACACGGTATTCGCATTGAAAACATAAACTATAATTACTTGATGAAATAATTAAATTTATTAAAACTCTCAGATCGAAGAATTATATCCGACTTAATATTATTGTAAATGGTTGAATAGACAGTCCTGATTCTAACCTCGTATAGTTTTGTATACCCACTAGAGAACTGGCTCCAAAATCCTGTTTAAATACTACAACAACGGGGCTGAGTATATGAAATAAGTTGTGTGTCTGGGAATATATATAATTCAATTTTTTGTATTATATCGGAGAAAAAGATGTTTGACTATGTGTGTGTTATTTTACTGCCTGTTGGGTCGGGTTGTTATTTTACTGCCATAGTTTTAAAAACATATTTGTTTTAAAACATGAGTGTTAAGGGATATACTCGACTTACTTTAACAAGTGATTCCTGAAATTATTTGGAATAAAAAATGTATGTCAAATTTTGGTCTCCGGTGATATTTTTGAGTTTTTTTTCAACTCAAAACATTAAAATTCAGTAGGTATTCGACAGTTATAATCCGGTTGAAGAATTTGGCGGTTACTCGGCTGAGTGGCCATCAACGCCAAGTAAAAGAATGTTTCTTCCTTTTGGTTTTTGAAAAAAAAAGCTTTAATAAAAATACAAAAATAGTTAGCGAATACCAAAATTTGACATACATTTTTTATTCCAAATAATCTCAGGAACACAGGTTAAAATAAGTCAAGTACACATTTACAATACATTCACATAAATATCTGATATCTCGCATAAGAATATTCGGTAAATTTGCAGTTAGTCCACCTCACGGATAATACGGAACGTTCGTGTTGTTGAAGTTTGATGCACGGATAATACGGAATATTCCTTTTTTAACAAATAGATAATAGACAATCAAATGTGACATTTGCCGAAAGTACCAACATCATAAAATAAATTCTTGTATATTGTTGATTCAACTAGTTATATTTTCCTAGCCAGGAATTAATGACGTACAGTACCTACCTACTTACTGGTTGAGCTAAAATACGATAAATTTTTGAGATCGCTGGCAATGGTTAATACGCACTTTTTTTTAAAAAAATCTTTTGATTCACCATTTACATTAAACAACTATTTGCATTGGGGGAAGTGGAAAATATTTCATTCTAAATTTCGATTACGTAAAATTAAAATTAGCTTTCATTCTGTGAAACGAGACCGTCCATTTTCAAACATTATTTTCAAATGTCATTTTGTTATGTTGGTATAAGTTTGTGTGATATGGTTTATGATACAAAAGAAAGTGCCCCCTTTATACCGCCTGCTTGCGTCAAGGCAAGAAAAACATCCCAGTTTTCAAGTAGTTTAGCGGCTACGCTAGGTTTGTGTAACATGGTTTGTGATACAAAAGAAAGTGTCCCTTTATAACGCCTACTCGCGTCAAGGCATAAAAACTCCACAATACTAGTTGGTGTACCTTCCTAAAATATTTAAGAATCAATTTTTCCGCTATGGCAATCTTTTTTAATATTCTAGCTATTGGTACCTTGGAAAATGTGAAGGATTGATTGTCTATGAACATATAAGTTGTTGATATAAATAGAATATGGCGAAGAATTTGTAATCGCGTAAGTGAATTAATTTAAACAAAATTAAAATGTTAAATGCATATTTTTTGCATGATTTTTGGTCTCCCCCGACTTAAATACTCATTTTTCGTGATAATAAAGCTAAATACAACAGTTTGAATAAAAAATATTCCGTATTAACGAGTAAGCGGTTTAATGCATAAATAATGAATATTCATATTCAGAAATCACTTAAGCACCATGCCGTCCCACTATATAATTTGGGAGGCGGGTAGAGAGGCGGGAAACATTTATTGGATAACCAACACCTCTGCTATAGGTCATTAAGTGGTTCGCTACGTTTAGCGACTTAGTAAGGGTTCCCGGGTTCAAAGGGGTGAGGTTTGTCCGGGTCTTGGCGGCGGATGCATTTGCCCACCAACTGCATGGTTGGCCGGGTCGGGAGAACCGGTTGAGGGTGATGTTTTGAACTCTCCAGTAGGACTCTCTCGGATCATCACCTTGCACCGCAGTAGGACAGATGGATTCATACGTCCTTCACCCCTGGACAAACTGACCCCCAAAATTCCTACCAACCCTCATACCTTTTTCCTTCCTTTTAACTTTCTTTCCTAAAAATACCCTTAACATAGAATCCCCAAAGAGGACATAGGCCCTGAGGGAAATTATTTTCTCCTGTGTGTGCGTGTGGAACTAATGTAAAAAAACGAGTGTTCTTTAGACCACACGACTGAAGTAAAACTTCACTAACTTATATCTCCCTCTCAACTTCCGTTCGCCTCGCCCGATCACACTTTTCATAACGCTCTCGTCACGCATTCACCAGCTTACTCTCCAAGTCAAGCGTGCGTAAAGAAATTAACTTTGTTTACTAATTTACTTCAAAAAGCTTTATAACAAAATCCCGATTGAAATTACTCGGATTGAAAATATGTTTACATTTAAAAAGGAAGAAAGTCCTACGTTCACCTCAAATATATCATACAAATAATTGGAAATTTGCACATGTATATTTCTCAAATTATCAGCACGCACAACGATGTGATCTAATTCAAAATTAATAAATAACTTAATAACGGCAGAATGTACGAACATTAACGGAAAATAACTCTAAACTATTTTGTAACCACTGCATTCAATTTGCCAACAATGACAATTCCAAACAATGCTAAATATTTCACAATACCTGAGAATGTCGTTGTTAGATCAATAGTTATTACATTAATGTTTATCTGTTTGTGTTTGTAACCGAGTATGATATCTGCGGGTAGTGAACAATGGATTCTTCCATTGTGAATTATAAATCTAGGTTATTGATTTACCATAATACTTACATAAATTATTGATATTTAATATTCTTCCACCATTATACACTTATACCGATATAATATTGTAGTTAGTGTAGTGTAACTGAAACCGAACCCGAATCTTCGGTATCTGTCTCAGTTTCAGCCGAAACCAAAACTTTTTGAGATATGTTAAAAATCCATTGTTTACTGAAATTTGGCCTTTTTTTACACTTATATAGACAATTAACGCGTTAACTTTGTTTTGTATATATGTATATAAAACATATACATATATGTTTAAAATATATATAAAACCATTTTATGTAATTTTTGGATTCATATTGCTTTTTCATAAAAATTAATTATTTATTCTAATTATGCTGTCTCAGTACAAGTAAAGTCACAAGGAGGAAATCCGTAATTGGTTTTATTTAAAAAAAATTAACAAATTTAAAAAAAAAATTAAATTAAATAAAAACAATAACTGAAGTATCGAAAAAAATATCTTTTTTTATATTACTGCTATAAAACAAACAAAAGTTATAAAAAGTAACAAAAATATTAACTACTTCTCGCAAATATTTGTCAATAATCAACACTTACATTATAAAAGAAGGGCCCCATTGAGTATTTTGCTGATGAAAACGGGTGACACACGAGTCACGAACTCACCTGAAATGAGCCGAACGACGCGCGATAATTCACGAACGCAGAGTTTGGGGTGCGGCCGAAGATTCGGCAGATTTTCTGCCGAAACCGAAACTGATGCGGAAACTACATTTTTTTGCCGAAACTTGCCTAAACCGAAACCGAAACCGAACCTTCGGCCGGTCACTAATTGTAGTACTATTAGACAGTTTAGTAGCTGAATGGACAAATACCTCAGGCTCCATCCCAGACGTAGTGTGTTCAATTCCTCCAACTTTACCCTACCAACATTGTCCGCTCAAAATGGTGGTAGTAGAAAGTTAATGTTTATTATTTTTTTTAAATGTACCTAACAGAAACCATGATTTTATGTTCTGTTGATTACCTACCGTAACAGTTTGTATTTTCGCAGCGTGATGGCATTTTCACAGCATTTTTTTACAAGAACAAATTATAAACCACAAAATTAGTTTATTGTGCGGCATCTGCTACCGTAAATGTACGAAAATAAACATAAAAATATCAGACCAAACTCAAATTGTCACTTATCTGCTAGGTTTATAACTGAAAAGTCCAATTTATCTTCAGCTCCGAAGAGTGTGTGAGGAGAGGTGGAGAACCGTGAGGGAAGAGTGAGGGGTTTCCACGTGATGCTCCCACCCGCCACGTGAAAAGGATTCATCCTCGTTGAGGTCTGGTGCAGGTGATGCCGGGAATTGGGCACGTACGAGGACACGTGGGGGCGCAGATGATAGGAGGGTAGAGGGTGCAGTGAAGGGTGGAGGGTGGAGGGTAGGTGGAGTACTGGACCTCTCTAGGAGGGTGGCTGTGACTATTAGAGGTGAGAGCTCTCAGAGGAGCGAGGGATGTTCTCGAGGCCGGAACAGCTCAAGACGAGAAGCTTTGGCTCGTTTATGTTTGCCGGCGTTTTCTCACACTCCGTATAAAACATTATTTAAATGCTGCTTGAGTTTTCGTCTGACTTTTTTATTTACAGATCCAATTAAAATACAATCAAAATAAGCCTTCATAAGCGTAATACACTAATCTTTCATCAGAAAATGTGTATGTTTGCGTGTGTCATTCGTGAATTATTATTTAACGTTTTACATTAACTATCGACAAAGTCTGCAGCAGCCTATTCAGAACTCCCGAACACGACCTAGTAAAGGCCAATTACAATAATGCAGATCTTATCGCGAATCTGAATAAATGAAGGAGACACAATATTCAATCGGGTTAAGTTCATACATATTGTTACGTCAGTAATCATTACAATATATCATAAAAGTGTTTAGAGTTGTATTAGTTTAACTACTTTTTAGGTACTATAATCCATTTGGATTTTTTATTTATTTATTTGTCCATGTAAAATTTATTTACAGGTGCATGTTCAATGCCTGTCCCATTAGGGTATATCTGTGTCGAGACAAGCATAGGAAGTACATAAGTGCGTGCAAACATACATACATAAATTAATACATAATTAATACAAAAAAAAGTAAAAGGAATTGTGGATTAATCCTGTAAAGTGAATCCCTACTATTTATTACAAACGGCGAAAAATGTTATATATAAATTGAAGTTCATTTTTAAGTTCGATTAGTTAATAATAATTTAAGATAAATTAACTAATAATGAGAAGAATAATCATAATGAATAAATAATCAATCAACGAACAGTCAGATTACAGGCATCAAAATATTAAATTATGTGAAATACAATAAATAGATTTGTAGAATGTGATCATTTTAAAAGAATTACATAATTCGAATAATTAAAAGAAATATAATAACACATAAAAAAATTAATAATGGAATAGATTAAAAAAAATAAAATTATCGATTGAATTTGAAGAATTAAAAAAAGTTACAAGAATGGTAAAATAATTTAGATATTAAAAACATTTAGAAAAAAAAATTGTGTAAATAAACTCGTTAAAATTTTTTTTGTATTTCTTGGGCATTAACTATCTAACAATTTCTATACATTTTGTGTTTTAAAAGTTTTACTTTCTATGTACAGTAACAAATGTATATAGAAAATAAAACTTTTCAAAGCAAAATGTTGTTAAAAGTGATTAAAGAATTGAGAATGTTAATGGAATCAAATAATTTATGTAATATGGGAATTAAAGTTTTTTAAATTAAGCCAACAAACATTAGATATGTGGGGACGTCTGGTAAAACCTCTCTGTATATATATGCTTTTTGATGCGGACACCTCATTATTAGTAACAATTATTATTAGTGATGATGAAATTGTCCTAGATAATTCGTTTTTTGGTGTTTTCTGTTGTCTGCTTAGGTGCATTTTTATGCTTATTTTATATGAACATTATTTATAAAATTATGTATTTATTACAACTAACAACAAAATTGCCGAAATTTTAGTAATTATTAAGGTGCTCAATAGTATATTCGCTGTATTACGTAATTATTCAATTTCCATTCGCAATAATAACTGATTATAACTGATCTCTACCACTGCGATCTAATAACTATAACATTGCTAGACATTATGTTATGAAGCGATTGTATTAATCGTAAGTTAGGTACTATTTTTTAAATGCATTTTTATTGGTTAGGTTGGCAAAGCTGGGGGAGTTTCGTTCAACGCGTCGGTAGGCGGCGTTTGTTTTTTTCCGTTTCCGTACTCTGGTTTTGACGGCGTAATGTGCGGTACGCCGTGAAAACAACGGTCACTTAACTATTAAGTTTTAAATACGATGTGATTGAAATCCAAGTTTTGGGCATCTGCATCCGGGGGAAGGAAACACGTTGTGTTTTTTTAAAAAAAGAAAAAATATTAATTTCGAAGATTATTCACGTAAAATGTGAGTTTTCGCGCGGGTCCCCAAAAGTGAACACGAGTTAATGGCGGTGTTCGATTGTTATGTTTAAAGTACCTCTTTATCCGAGAGATCGGTGTAAATAATTACCCGCCGCGCCTGTCGTTGAATGCAGGGCAAACATCGAATTCCCACCGGGGGTTTATTTATGGAACAAACCCGAGATTACCGCAGGGTTGAACGATACTCCGCCTCGATTGCTGTCGAGCCTTCCTATACAATTTGGAGGAGTGTTTGGGTACTCCTCCCGTTCTCTGAGGGTCCAGGTCCATCATCCCTTCCGGGCGACCGCCGTGGAGGTCGCAGGCACATGCTGGGCCGCAGAGGTTGGGACCTCCCTTGCCACCAGGAGGTGGTGTTGGTTCACGCGACATCGGGGGAACGGCGGCAGTAAAACTTAATTAGTGTAGCTAGGAATAGCATAGATTACGACATTGGTCCCGGGGTGAGTCCATCCAATTTGTTTTATTATATTTTATAATTTCAATACAGTGTACCGATTGTCAACTCTACTCTGTGTTTTATTATGTAGAATTCCTTGTGCAGCCTTTTCAGGAATGTTATAAAACCATGACCCACACTCTGAGAATTGAGTACCGTGATCTCCGCTAGTTGACATACCCAGACATTAGACTGGGTTTGGCGTCCAAGATTTCCTGAGAAGAAATCAAAGTTGACTGGCAGAATACACCCGAGCCCGACCAAGGCTCAACGTTACTTTTCCCTTTAAAATATAACACACGCACATAACAATATGTCATTACATACATAAACCATAACAATATGGCGCTCCATACGCTGTCTGGTCACGATTTATAGCATTCCTGAAAATGTTTTCTTCGCCCTGTAATGTAAAGAGCCCAAAAAATTATTATTCATCTGTTCAGTGGAGGTCTTAATTTCGTTTGTTATTATTAAACTTGGTCGCTGTCATAACCTATGATTGCAGTGACGGTGTTTGGAAATGACAACAAATCTCATTATTTCAATTCGCTGGCACTATTACCGGCGTGAATTCGTAAAGAGATACTATGCGTAATAATATTGTGGGTACCTTATAAATGATTAATCTCGTATTTATTGGTTTTTTTTTTCAATACCACACAGTTATGCATAGTATCTGAAATACCTACCTCCTATAACCTAAAATGGATTGTCATTTTCATTGTTATTGTTTGAATGCATAGAAATCGGTCATAGACTATGGACAATGTGCTAGGTAGAGCTCTATATATTTTTTTTCTTTTCGGAACTAATCAGTGCTAGCTGTTCTAAGAATACCTCGGATTGTCTATGACGGTTTCTCGTTACATTTTATCTATGACTTCGGCTTATGTTGTGTTTACATGTCAAAATACCTGATAGCCGAAGACAAATCAATTTATTATGTGTTTAAATAGGAATGGAGGATGATTATTAAAGATTATTCAAATATTTAAGATATTTATTGAGATTTTAATGACAATGCGGGTAATTCATTTTTGCTTCGAGTGGGAAATTTGTATAAGGTTTTGTCAAAACCTACTATAAATTATACTTGTAAATTGTTTATTTACTAATGTCTAACTGACGTTTTAAATTTTATTTAAATGAGCTGCTTACATATTAATTTAAATGGACAAAATTTTTTATATTTAAATGAGCTACTTACATATTAATTTAAATGGACAAAAAATTTTATATTTAAATGAGCTACTTACATATTGATTTAATTAAACTAAAAAAAATATTCATTTAAATGGGCAACATACACATTTAAAAAAAAAAAATAATATAGCAATAACAACAACAACGTACAACTACAACGTTCATTAACAGCAATAACAATAACAACAACATCAAAAACAAAGAATAAAGTAATTTTATTTTATTTTCTTCTCTTTCTTTCCAATTCTTCTTTCGTGTCAAGCTTATCACATTACCGTTACAATGTCTACTCCGATTCCAAATGTAAATAATGCATCCAAGGATGAACTTATAAAGGAATTAACTTCACGATCCATCGAACCGGAGGGCACTGCCCAAGCGTTGCGTTCGCAAGCGCGCGCCTTTAACAAAACTATGAAGAAATCATTAGATGTGGTTAGGGAGGAAAGTGATTCGGATCTAGATTTTGACAATGAAACAGAGGAGAAGGTCACGGTTATTAAACATACCAAGGTTATTTATAAAGACTCATCATCGCGGGGGCTTACAAATTGGGATTTCAAGTACGATGGTAAAAGCTGCGTGAGAGATTTTCTGCTTTTGGTCGAAGAGCGTTGTAGGACACGCAACATTTCACACAAAGACTTAGTTAAATCTTTCAGTGAAATTTTAGACGGGTTAGCACTTCTATGGTATAGGTCAATTTATAGTCCAGACTTAGAATGGGATGACTTATCCAGCTTATTAATAAAACAATTCGAGGAACAGGATAGACAATTAGAGCTGGAAAATGAGATTCTAAATTATAAACAGCCAAAGGGAATGTCAGTTTTGGAATTCACTTTGAGACTTAAAGCGCTTAACAATAAATTGGATTGCAAAATTCCTGAGGTTAAACTTTTGCGGGTAGCCATGAAAGCATTGTTGCCTATGTATGCTAATTTGCTGTCATCCAGAGACTTTTGTTCGTTTGAGGAACTTACGAGGTGCGCTGCTAAACTCGAGTCGTACACTGAAGCCTCAACATCCACAGCAATTCCAAAATTAGTTGACACTCAAAATAAGCCCAGTAACTTTAAAAAATTTAACTCGTTCCCCAATAGTTACAATAAGCCTTTCACTAATACAAACAATTACAGGTCATTCAATAATAATAACAATAATAATAATTTTAACCCTTCTAGGAATTCAAGACCTATGGGGAATAATACGAATAATTTTGCTAAACAGGATATAACAAATCAACAAAATAAATCTCTTGTTTGTACTTATTGCAAGATCAAAGGTCATTCATTAACAAATTGTTGGAAAAAAGATAGCGACAATAGGAAACCGCATGTTAGTAGTATTAACAATAAAAAACATACCAATGATCCAAAAAACTAGAAACGAGTCAATCTTACCGCGCCCCTTCTTGTGCACAAAGAAAGAGGGAGTGGAAGCGTTGGCTCCGCCTAGTGCAACAATTCCTTTCTAGCCCGTCTCCTCAAGCGGTGGACGCACTGCCACAGGAGAAGGTTAGTACAGAGGATGAGCGTCCTTATGCCGACATTTTTATTCTAAATAATAATTTTAAAGCACTGCTAGACAGTGGTGCTTCCTTGTCTTGTTTAGGGGGGGATAGTTATAAGATTTTTTTAGAGTTAGGAGTAGAATTAGTAAAAACAGATTTTAGCGTTACGACAGCAGACGGTACCAGCCAGCCTGTTTTAGGGTATTTAACTTTGCCGGTGACGTACAATTCAACCACAAGAGAAGTTATCTTTTACGTCATTCCAACGTTAACACCTAATTTCGTATTGGGGGTGAACTTCTGGAAACAGTTTCGGATCGCGCCGGAACTGTTCTCAAAAGTTCGCGTACCTCAACAAAAAGGTCAAATCAATGAGGTGAGAGCAATTCGGCCTGCCTCTTCTCTAACAAATTCGGAAAACAAAGCCCTTTCGGACATTGTCAAAAAATTCGAATCCATTTCTTACGAAAAGAAGGGATTAGGGTTGACTCATCTAGTCCAACACAAAATACATACAACAGGTCCGCCTATTAAACAACGTTATTTCCCACTGTCTCCGGCAAGACAACGTCAACTTGACGCAGAAGTAGATGAGATGTTAAAACTTGGAGTCATCCGTCCTTCGCGATCTCCATGGTCGAGTCCAGTGCTCATAGTACAAAAAAAAGACGGAACGGGTCGTTTTTGTCTGGACTCTAGGAAAATTAACAATGTTACAACACGCGATTCCTATCCATTACCATACATAACAAGGATCCTAGACAAGCTAGGCGGTGCCCGATACATCTCGTCTATAGACTTATCTAAAGCCTTTTGGCAAATTGCATTAGATAAGGACTCCTGTCAGAAGACAGCGTTCGTTGTACCCGGTCGTGGATTGTTTGAATTCACCCGGATGCCCTTTGGACTTAAAAACGCACCAAGTGAGCTGCAAAGACTGGCCGACGCTTTGTTCGGTCCAGAATTTGACGACAATGCCTTCTGTTATTTAGACGACCTGATCTTGGTATCAGAAGACTTAGAATCACATCTTTGCTTATTGAACCGTGTCTATGAACGACTACGAGACGCAGGTCTAACCATAAATCTGAAAAAATCGGAGTTCTGCAAAGCCGAGCTCAAATACCTCGGGTACATGGTTGACTCGCAAGGTCTTCGTACAGACCCCATAAAGATAGACAGTATAAAAAACTTCCCGGTACCCAAGAACGCAAAGCAAATCCGAGCCTTCATTGAATTATGTGGTTACTTCAGAAGATTCATAAAGGGTTTCTCGAGCATTGCCGCCCCTCTTACAAGACTCACTGGTTCGAAAAAAGGAATCAGCAACTTTGCTTGGTCTCCAGAGGCCGAGACGGCTTTTAACGTGTTGAAAAAAGCATTGACATCAGCTCCGGTTTTAAGTTGCCCGGATTTCTCAAAACCTTTCGCGATACACTGCGACGCCAGCTCCGGTGGAATTGGCGGAGTTTTAATTCAGACCATTGATGGGCTGGAGCACCCGATTGCATATTATTCAAGGTGTTTAAATACTCACGAACGCAACTACGGAATTACAGAGCGTGAACTATTAGCAGTATTGGATTCAGTAACGCACTTTAGACCTTACATTGAAGGAGCGCATTTCACAGTTGTTACTGATCATTCAAGTTTAAAGTGGTTAGGTTCGTTATCTAATCCTAGTGGCCGTCTTGCACGATGGAGCTCACGGTTATCGCAATTTTCCTTTGATGTTGTTCACCGTAAGGGAACTCAACATATTGTACCGGACGTCCTTTCGCGTATGGATGTAGCTCTTATATCGGGATCTAACCTTAGTGATACCACTGATAAATGGTATCTAAATGCTTGGAAAGGTTGTCAGGAATTCCCTCAACGATTTCAGAACTTCCAAATTAAAGACAACGAGTTGTATCGTCACACAAAAACCCAGTTGGACTTATGCGAGGACACCGCATGGAAACGGGTAATTCCTCAAGAGGATAGGAAAAATATTATTTCAGACTCCCATGACTCCGCGCGCGCCTGTCACCCAGGGGTCTTCAAAACCTATAAAAAGCTTCAACTTAGGTATTACTGGCCGAACATGTATAAAGATGTCAAGGAATTTGTAAATCGTTGCCAAACTTGTAAAGCCCATAAGATAAGCACGGCACCTCCTAATGGAATATCCTCAAACCCTAAACGTGTCACTAGACCTATGCAAATGCTGTCTTTAGATTTAGTAGGTCCTTTACCTCGGAGTTACTCCGGCTTTACGGATATATTGTCATGCGTTGACGTTTTTTCCAAATTCACTTGGTTATTTCCGCTGCGCAACGGCTCCGCGAAAAGCATAGTTAAAAATTTGGAAGAGAACGTTTTCCTGGTTCACGGGGTGCCTCGTACGATAGTGTGCGATAACGGTCGCCAGTTCATCTCACGGGAGTTTAAAGAACTACTACAAAGTTACAATATACCACCTCCGTTTTACAACTCTCTGTATACCCCACAGAACAACGTGGTTGAGAGGTATAACCAGACATTAGGTACTGCTTTATCAATTTTGGTCGAATCAGACCATCGTAACTGGTCAAAATTTTTGCCCCAGGTTCAGTCCGCGATGAATAACACTGTCAATTGCGCGACAAACTTCACACCGTATTTCCTAATGCACGGCCGTGAGCAGATACTTGATGGGGATTTGCACCGTAACCCTATTCATGATAGGGATAGCGACGCGCAAAAGGAAGCTTCGCCTTCCACATATGCACAAAAGCTGCAAGGTTTGGCAAACGTGTATGAACAAGTTTCAGATGCTCTACTCAAGGCATACAAAAAGGGGGCTAACCACTACAATTTGCGTAGGAAAAACGTCACTTATCAAGTTGGTGACGTCGTGTGGAGACGAAACTTTGTTCAGTCTAACGCGTTAAATTACTTTTCTCAAAAATTGTCCCCACGATTCGTGCAAAATGTAATAATAAAAAAAAAATCGGACTTAGTGTATACCTTGTCAGACTTGAATGGTAAAGTGTCTGGCGACTTTCATGTAAAGGATATCGTCAAATTGGACAACATACCTATGTAGTCCCTCCTCTTCAGTACCTTAGAAAGTCTGGCCATCTTTCTCGGGGACTGTTGGATTTGAGGAATTTTATACTATTCTTTTTCTCTTATTTTTTTTACAATGCACAGAACTTCATCCGGCCTGATCAACCGAGATGGAGATTCCATGCGTTCAGACAGTCATTAGTCCTGTCATAGGCTCATTTCTACGGATATGGGGTAATTACTTCACGGGGGGTGTTTTGTAAGTTTGACATTGGTAATGATGATGCTGGTTTGTTTCTTACAATAAAATCCTCAACTCTGGTGCTAATGCTCGAGTTGAGAATGTATTTAAAACTATATATCTGCAAGTGTATGTATAAATTGTCATAGTATTAACGCTAAAACAGACGCAAATTCGGATATCGGCTGAACAGATGATTAAGTTAGGATTATTAGTTGTAAGTCTTGTATCCTGAAATACGCGGGCATATCCGCACACTATCTCTGCGAGTTTCAGGCATACCTTTTTTTTGAGTTATGTTCATGCTTTTGATAATGTCATTATTTGTTGTTCCAGATTACATAGAAAACACAGAGACGCAGGGATTGTATCTCTTTGTTTTCTAAGTGATTTTAAATGAAGAATTATTGTTATTCACCGTCAGTGCATTGACACTATTAGACCTTATTTTGTCAGGTTACGCAAGTAATTGCTAAAATTCAAAGTATTTTTTTTTTCTCGCTCTTCTTCTGTTTTATTGGTAAATAGTCAAAATATTGTTTTACTCTATAAACATAGGCTGCGTCAGCTAAGCCTCAGCTTTTGCAAAAGCGTTTTAATTTTGTTTTTATTAGTTACAGAAAATGTTTTGTAATGCCCACCTGGTTTATAAGATTTTTTTTTTGAGATTTTATAATGTGGGACGATATGGTATCACATATCCTTCCACATTTTAAGCCAACATAGGAAGTAGAATCAATTATATTTGTATAAGATTTTGGATGTATTCTGTTATTATTGTCCTGAGAGACTTATAACATTGTTATTATGTACTATATGGTTGAACAACGGTTTACAGTGAAAACCATAAAATTTGTTCTTTACTTACCGATTACGCCTTCTATAGAGTTGGACGTATACTTGCACTAAATTATAGCTGCACATCTTATTAACAAATGACACCTTCTAAAACAGTTGGTTGTATACTATTAAAAATTATTTGGCACCACCCGATGCGTTGGTTGTATACTATTAAAAATAATTTGGCACCATCTGATGCGGTGGTTGTACACTATTAAAATTACCTTTACAATGTATAATTGTTGTTGGTTAAATATTATTCACCCAAGGACCAGAATAGGAGGTTAGTTAGGAATACTCTTCCAAAAGAGGGTTAGTTTTTATCCTAAAAGATATAAATTCAGTGAAGTGTAGATGGTAAACCCATCAAATATTTTCGGCCTAAGAGAGGCTATATAAATTCAGTGATAGTGTTTGGAACAGTGATGCCTAATGCATAGAATTTAACTTGACGTATTTGGAGGAGTGATTTAATCATAAAAATGTATGTTTTTTAATTTTAAGACTTATCTTTTAAGTTAGTTTATGTGTTCTGTTCCAGATGATACGTCAATGGTAGTGCTCGGTAAGAGTGAATATTACAACCACCCAGATTTTTTTTTCCCAGTGCTGAGGGTGCTTGTTGTCCATTCACGTATCATCTTACAAGAAGTTGTTCTTAGGTTATATTGGTTTACTAGTTTTTAAGTTCGAGAATGGTTGCATCGTAAACCTACTATCCGGCCTGCACACAGGATAGGCGCGATTGGGGTTACGATGCACTCATTCGTCAAAAGAGTATTATTTAAGGATTTTTCTTTTCTTTTTCATTTCTGATAATTGTATTTTGCATTTCACATTTACTGTTTGTTTCTTTTTATTTTATTACCAGGTACTCCTTGGGACCAACGTAGATAGTTCAGGGCATGTTTAGATTTTTGGTAGTTTTGTTTGAGGGCAAACATTTTTGTGGGAAGGGGGGTAATGTTATGAAGCGATTGTATTAATCGTAAGTTAGGTACTATTTTTTAAATGCATTTTTATTGGTTAGGTTGGCAAAGCTGGGGGAGTTTCGTTCAACGCGTCGGTAGGCGGCGTTTGTTTTTTTCCGTTTCCGTACTCTGGTTTTGACGGCGTAATGTGCGGTACGCCGTGAAAACAACGGTCACTTAACTATTAAGTTTTAAATACGATGTGATTGAAATCCAAGTTTTGGGCATCTGCATCCGGGGGAAGGAAACACGTTGTGTTTTTTTAAAAAAAGAAAAAATATTAATTTCGAAGATTATTCACGTAAAATGTGAGTTTTCGCGCGGGTCCCCAAAAGTGAACACGAGTTAATGGCGGTGTTCGATTGTTATGTTTAAAGTACCTCTTTATCCGAGAGATCGGTGTAAATAATTACCCGCCGCGCCTGTCGTTGAATGCAGGGCAAACATCGAATTCCCACCGGGGGTTTATTTATGGAACAAACCCGAGATTACCGCAGGGTTGAACGATACTCCGCCTCGATTGCTGTCGAGCCTTCCTATACAATTTGGAGGAGTGTTTGGGTACTCCTCCCGTTCTCTGAGGGTCCAGGTCCATCATCCCTTCCGGGCGACCGCCGTGGAGGTCGCAGGCACATGCTGGGCCGCAGAGGTTGGGACCTCCCTTGCCACCAGGAGGTGGTGTTGGTTCACGCGACATCGGGGGAACGGCGGCAGTAAAACTTAATTAGTGTAGCTAGGAATAGCATAGATTACGACATTGGTCCCGGGGTGAGTCCATCCAATTTGTTTTATTATATTTTATAATTTCAATACAGTGTACCGATTGTCAACTCTACTCTGTGTTTTATTATGTAGAATTCCTTGTGCAGCCTTTTCAGGAATGTTATAAAACCATGACCCACACTCTGAGAATTGAGTACCGTGATCTCCGCTAGTTGACATACCCAGACATTAGACTGGGTTTGGCGTCCAAGATTTCCTTAGAAGAAATCAAAGTTGACTGGCAGAATACACCCGAGCCCGACCAAGGCTCAACGTTACTTTTCCCTTTAAAATATAACACACGCACATAACAATATGTCATTACAAACATAAATCATAACAATTATTTTTATAACCATATATTAACGCCCAAGTGTGGTGTATATTTTAAAACCATTACACTAGCGCCCCACGTTGGGCGCCAATGTAATGCTATACAAATCAATGTAAAGCTTATTAAATAAAAAAAGTTAACCACGGTGGACGCCAATATAATGGTTTTAAAATATTATTAGTGTTGTAGCAAGTAGCTACTACTGCACTATAAATTGACAACAACGCTACTGTGTTACCCTGATGTTGGTACGCCGTAAGTAGCTGAGAACGCTAGTACGAGTTTTGGACGCAAGCTTCAGTTGGTGGAGTACCGTTCTGGAAGGTGGAGTTCGTTGCTGTGCCGCTAGTGGGTGGAGCCTGGAAACTTCGTACACGTTGTGAGACAAATGAAATACGATTTTAATTTAGATTATGGGATTACTGTTTAATAAATTTTGCCAGGATTCTTTCCTTGGCTGGCACCCTGATATAAAATTAGATTCATCATAGCTTTATCGGTATTTTCTAAATTCATTATTGCGTACGACAACCATGACCTACCTTACTTCTAACAGGATTACGCTACCTGTCACGCCCTGATTTAAATTTCTTTTGCTCTACCATGATTTGAACTTATTTGCATGTTAATAAATGTTATTTGTTAATCCAGACTTATTATTTATGAATAATCTTACCTACTGTTTAACATGCCGGCGTGAGACGTAGGTATTTTGCACTTTATTCGTGTCAATGTATTATTCATGTTACAGTGTAACACTGCGTAAAAGAATAAGTACAACACTCAATAAGACTTATAGTTATAAATGAAAGAGTTGTGGCCACAATTAAATTATATTATTAAATACTAAAAACAGAACATGAGACACTTACAAAATAATATTTAAATACTTCAGGGTCATGTTTAGTCCTTAGAAAAAGAAACTAAATAGTAAAAAATCTAATATATAAATTGATAGCTTATCGTGATTTAAAAATGATCTCAAGATGTTAAAATTACTATAAGGGCGCCAGTTTAATAAAACAAAATATTAAATGGTAAATCAATAAACTCAAAACTAACAGAAGTTATAGCTCAAAGGTAATTACGATTTCACCGAAGTATATGCCTTCCCACATTGAGACAAACTTCCGGATCCTCTGGCTGCTAGCTTGGAACTGCTGAAGAAAAATTCTATTGTTCCTGGTATATTTTTGGGCAACAAACGACGATCTGGATTCGACTTGCTGGTAGAATATTTTCAATTAGGAATTCTAATTTCAATTTGAATTGAAACGTAGCAACCTACTTATTGGGTGATTATTAATGGGTGCTTACTTTATCAAGTGATTATTTGTGCATTATAATTTCGAACTGTTACAAACAGCATAATAAATTATCCAAGCGACCCAAGAGGATGTAAACTAGAATAACCATCCCTCGACTTGAAATTGAGTTCTCTCAATAAAGGTCTTACATGAAGTGGCGACAGCGGTTTTTCTTCATCCTTTATAGATGACACTTTTAGCTTTTTATCTGTTCTGAGCTTTTCCAGTGCGCTGCTCGTTGCTCGCTGCATCGCTCCGGAGCTAGAAAGGTTTACGTCACCCCGAACCTAATGGCGTCTCGACGTCGCGTACTGAGGCGTCCCGACGCCTGGAATGCGGAATTTTCCAATAAAAGAAGATCATCGGGCCTTCCGACGCGACGCGCGTCGCTCTCAACACTCTATGGACTTGTTAACTGAAAAACTGCATCTACTTTATATAATTATTTAAACATTTCTGAAGGAAAGGAATTAATCAGCTAAGGGGTGAAAACACGCACAAATTTCATTTAGATGTTCGAAATCTTATAATCTGAACGAGTAAGGTGGCTATTGTAATGACACTGTGTTTCTCCTTTGTCCTGTGTATTTTGAGGTTATGCCTAAACATTAATTTGCATGGCCTTCGACCTTTGTGAATGCTTTTTTCTTACAATAGCTCCACGCGGGAGACCCTGAGGAAAATAAATTCCCTCAGAGCTTATATCATGTGGAAGGTATTTTAAAGGAAAGGAAGAAGAGTGGGTACGAATCTGGTGATCAGTGTGTCCAGGAGTGGTTGTTGACGGATGTTGAATCCATCCCTCCCACTGCTATGCGAGAATCCTGCAGGAGAGCCCAAATGATCTCCCGCAAGTTATCCCTCTTGATCCGGCCTGCCACGCAGTGAGAAGCATCCTACGCAGAAAAACGAAAAAAAAGAACTGGACAAATCCCACCCCGTGAGCCCGGGCACCCCTACTAAGTCACTTGGGGTAACCTATGACAGAGTTGTTGGTTATTCAATAACTGGTTCCTGGGGTAGCTGTACCCAAACCCGTCTACCAAATTGAAAAAATGGTTTGAGACCAGATGAATGCATGTCTGCGTGGTAAAGATTGCTCCAATAATACTGCCGTCATTTGCAAAAAGGCGGTTGTAATTTTTTAATAGTCACATATTGATATGTATTCGTTACATTATAGTAGATTGATAAAAATGAAATGTCTCGTATATCATAAGGTGACCAAATTTACATCTGCTTTTTTGCATGTGACGACAGAATAGCCAAAAGAAGACGTACAGAAGATATCGATCGTCCAGTTGATTTGTCACAAATCTTCAAAACATCGAATTTGGGTTGAGTATGCATTTATAAGTTGCGAACATTGCCTTGAAACGCAGTGGGAGGGATAGAAGCATACGTCCGTCACTCCTTGACACGCTGACCCCCCATATTAATATAAGTGAGGCATTGGCTTGACACAAATCTCCTTACACTCAATATTGACAAAACACAATATATGACGTTTTCCATACGCAAACATAATTTTCCCAACAACTGCCCTAAACCAATAATTCACTCGTGTTCACTAAACATGCACCCACACCCACCCGAAACCCCACCTATTACAAATTACACGTGTCCTACCCTTAAATCATCTAAGGAAGTTAAATATCTGGGCATAATCATAGATGACCAACTACGTTGGGAAGCACACATAAGTGACACAGTAAAAAGACTCCGTAAGCTCTGCCATATATTCTGCTCTCTTAGATCCATCTTAGACCTAAAAACCCTTAGAAGCGTATATTTTGCGCTTCTTCAATCCATTGCAACATACGGTATTTTGGGATGGGGTGGTTGCACAGAATCCGTCATTAATCCAATAATTACAGTTCAAAAACTAATACTGAGAATCATATTTAAATGTCAACCTACCCGCCCCTCTAATGTTCTATTTACTAAATTTAGGGTCTTAGATATTCGCCAACTATTCACTAAGACAAGCCTATCCTACATATGGAAAAAAAACCTACTGGTGGCTCCACAACATCAAGCCCAAACCCGCTTTTCTTCAAACCTGGGATGCGTGGTCCCAAAAACTAGAACCACATTCGCTCACCGACAATTTTGGTTCATTGCCCCCAAAATCTACAATGCATTGAGCACCGATATAAAATCAAATATTACCATACCTCTTTTTACTATTCGTGTTCAAAATTGGATATTCGAAAGGGGACGAGATTTCTTTAAAGAATATATGACTTCCTTACCATTATAAAAGAAAAGAAAATAATAATTATTTTTTTTTTTAGAAATTTAATTAAAATTAAATTTGATAATGTTATTATCGAGTTCTGCAAGTTTTTTGGTTAGTGTTTTAGTTACAGCTGTTTCGACTTGTAAGGTAATTTTCAAACTCAGTTCGAAAATGACCTTACAAGTCGAAACAGCTGTAACTAAAACACTAACCAAAAAACTTGCAGAACTCGGTAATAACATTATCAAATTTAATTTTAATTAAATTTCTAAAAATTAAAATAGAGTTCTACGAATTAAACACAAAAACAATTAAGAAAATAATTAAATTAACTAAATAAAATATCATACTTAACACTTTTTCCAACCTGACTTCACTGAATTCTAATCTAACCTAAATATATACTCTTCTAGACGATTATTTACCTACCTTGACAAACCTCTGAATGAACAAATTTTAGCTTTCATAAAAAAAAATTTAGAGATTAACATATTTAAATCTTACTTCTTAGTAATTTATATTCTATAGTATTTTATTTTTAACTTCCTTAAAACATTTTCTTTTTTATAATCCTTTATATAATGTATGTATATGTGTGTTTGTTAGTATTTATATGTGTATGTATATATATATATTTGTGTATGTATATGCATTCGTATGTGTATGTGCTTACGTATACATATATCTTGTTATATTTTACCTTAAATATTTTTATCCTTTTTCTTTCTCTTGTTTCTAATATCTTATAATTTCTATTTCAAACCTTTATTCTGTTCTAGCTCTCACACTGTATAACTTATATCATGTATGATTACCTTAACACGGGCATTAGCCTAGTATGGTAATCAAGAAAAAACATAAAAGTGTACTTTCAAAAATTGTATGAAATAAAAAATAAATAAAAATAAAAAATATATATTCGTACCACCCCCAACCCTTTTTCCTTCCCATATCTTCCTATTCTTCCTTGCCTCTAAAAGGCCCAGAACACAGCATCCCCAAAGATGACGTAGGCCCTGAGAGGAATTATTTTCCTCAGGGCCTCCTTTGTGAAGCTAATGTAAAAAAAATATGTTAAAGTGTACCTTCTATCTGGTACAATACTCAGATTACTCATGCACACCACCAAATCAAATTTGGGAGGCGGGAATGGGTACCGTCGCCCCGGGAACCTTTATTGGATGACCAACACCTCTGCCATAGGTCACCCGAAGTGATTCACGTAAAAAAAACAATTATTTGCAGAAAAACTTCCAGTGAAATAACCGAAAAATTATGTTTTCCGAGTTACCAGCAGGAAATTTCATACTAATGTACCGGACCGTTATGCTGCTTGGTGTAATTTTATTACATGTTTAATATGTCAAACATAGACACGTATAAATAATACTTGATTAATGGCAAACATATGAATATCAAAATATTTGGAGATGTCTAACTAGACGATCTGTATCTACATATTTTTTATTATGCACACACTTGGCAGTTGGAATAAATGGTAGGTCAATGAGCGCTTTTATAATTACTGTTACGATTCACGGTTACGGTACCGTGACGGCAAAAAAGGCAATACGATAACTCTGCAGCTCTTTCTTACACATTAAATAATGGTGAGACAAAAGATGAGATACACCAAATTCGTGTGATTATTTTCTCTAAAGTACTACTTTTAAATAAGCAGGCCGAAAAGTAATGCACACATGCTTGTAGAACACGACCAAAAATAAATAGCAAGATCGTGCAAAAAGTGCAAATAAGGTACAATTCTTCAGCTTTAAAATCATATATTTATTTTCAACGTAACTACCGTTAAGGCTAACACATTGTTATGAAAATAAACCAGTGCTTTTGTATTTTCAAACAAATTCGAGTAAATTCCGGGATAATTTTTTTTATTGCTAATTATCTTTGGTCGATATTTCAGTCGACAGGGGAGCGGAAATGGTTTTACTTCAATTATTATTAATTTACTAGCTTTTGCCCCCGGCTTCGCTCGCGTAGTATTAGGGGGTTCCAACAGCGCCTCCTCCACCTTCCCTATCCCCACTTCACTCCCCCCCCTCCTTCCCTCCCCCACCCCCACTCCCCCCTCTCCGCCCCCTCCCCCTCTCCCAAATCTCCCCTCCCTCCTCCTCCCATCCCCCCACCCCACTCCCTCAACCCCCTCCACCTTTCCCCTCCCCCTCCATCCTTCCCCCTCCACCCTCCCCTTTTACCCCCCCTCACCCCCCTCCATACCTGTTACATTAATTTTTCAAACAGCTCGCGTGCCACATATTGCAATTTTTTATACAAATTTCATAATGCCAGAGCTCTAAGCTATAGCCTATAGCCTATTCTGATGTATGAGCTGTATTATTGTAAAATGTCATTAAAATCCATTCAGTAGGTTTTGCTTGAAAGAGTAACAAACATGCATCCATACAAACTTTCGCTTTTATAATATTAGTAGGATATTATTGTAAAGTGTCATTAAAATCCATTTAGTAGGTTTTGCGTGAAAGAGTAACAAACATACATCCATACAAACTTTCGCTTTTATAATATTTGTAGGATATCAAAACTGAAAGCTCGTCTAATAAGGAAAATTTACAGTAGTATGAAAATCTTTCCCGCTCGAAAAATGATATTAGAAGCCATTCGAGATTTTCTCGTGTGTCGCTAGATGGCAGTAAGCGCAATACAATGATTTTACTAATCAAAGTTTATTACTGGTGGATATACTTCCCGGCGGTACCTTCCCGAAGGTACCGCCGGTAGTCATATTTCTGCCATGTTTGAATGTTAAAAGGAGTGAACGAAAAGTACGTTAGTTTAACCGGGATTTATGTTTATTCTTGTGAATCCGATTTAAGGGATCACCCCCGCTGTAATACGGAGGGTTAAACTTGCGGTCTTGCCAATGTTTCGGTCGATGTTCGTGAAAAACAAAGAATGCGGTATACTCGACGCCGTAAACTAAATCGAGTTGTTTCAAATGAATCCACTGTTTGCCGTAATCATTATTATCAAGATGCCTAACTATCGGGAATATTATTGGAGCGAGTTTCGACGCTAGTTCCCTGTAGCACCGCCACGCTACTTTGAAGCCTGAACCTTTTTTGGCGGGGGTAAGCCGACCCATCACGACATCATCCGGAGGTGTGGACCTGATCGTGCCTTCCTACAGATTCATTGTAGACTGGGAGCGACTAGACCGGCTTTCGTCCATGGGATACCTTGTACCTTCATCCGGAGTGCGGCAGTCTTGAAGAACGTCGGGTGCCTTCAATGGCTTGGACCTCTCCAATGAACATCACCTCGGCATACTTTTGTTAGATAGTTAGTTCAAGCATACGAGTATAACGTTCTGTTTGGGGTAAGCTGTTTATTTTCTAAATCGCAATATTTCAATTGTTACTTGTACTGAAGATTTTATGTTACAATACAATATTCCTAAGTTTCTCATGAAACCTCTTCTTTCATTTTAACCACACCAAGTTTCACACCAGGTATAATATTCTTTCTTCCCTGAGGAAGAGAGTATTATGTTGCTCCCCACAGCTATGCCGGCCCAACATATTCTGTTTTATGCGGAATTTGGCGCACAGTTAAAACTACTGTAAAGTTGAGGCCTGAGAGCAATTATAATTGATGCAGCGCATAAATTATAACAATTTATATGTATTATTGTCATTCCGTTATTTTTAAAGAGTCATGCATACATCCCCATAGCAACATGTCTCCGAACGTGTGACAATTTTTTTCAATCCGTCACTGAAAAATTCCTCCGACTTATTTAGAATCCAGGGCTTAACAGCTGCCTTCATCTCATCGTCCGAGGACTAATGATTACCCTTGAGGTCTTTCTTCAGTAGAAGAAAAAAATAAAATTCGCTAGGAGCAATATCGGGGAAGTAAGAAGGGTGTGGAATCGATTCAAACTTCAGGTTTCGCAAAATCTTTGCAGTTGCGTATTTATTTTCGTCTGCGAGACGATGTGGTACCAACCATCGTGCACAAATTTTACGATATGCCAATTGTTAAATAATGAAGCCGACATATTCCTTGAATATTCCAATTTGGTTTGTGATACGCTTTTGGTCATTTTGTAACAAATTGTCAGCGAGTTTGCGATTTTTATCGTCTGTGGCGGTGATAGGACTGGAGCATCCGTGTTTCATCAACAATTATGTATTTTCCAGGCTTACAATCACGAAATTTTATTACCCATCGATTTACGGTAGACCTATCAACATCGTCGTTACCACAAACATCTTTTAAACGGCTGCGAATCTCAGTAGGAGTCACATATTTAGCGGTTAAAAATTCGATAACAGCACGCTATTTAACTTTCGTCTACATTGCACTAGAACACGTCTCCATACTTTCGCTTCTCAACATACACTGGATGAAACCAACGACCTCAAAACTGTGCATGCGTGTAGAGGGCAAACGTCACTTCCACATTCCAGCTGATGCGCTTCAAAATATCATTTTTCGCGCTGTACAAGCGTGTGAGCACTACTTTTCAGCCTACCCTCATACTTTTCCTTGCGTTTCATTTTTTTTATACGTGTGAGGGAGATGTATGATTATGATTGTATATTTCATTTGGGGGGGGTGCAGACATAGGTTCACCATTTGTCTCATTTTATTTATTTTATATTGACTCTTTCTTTATTTTGTGAGTAAGAAAGAGCTTTAGCAATATAATATGTTTAAAAATAAAGAAAAAAATCAAGGCATAGACATTTGACTTTTTTTAAATGTTTTGAATTCACTCACATTATCTTTGTAACTACATATATTCCATACTTTCAAAATTATCGTCACGGCTAGTAAGTAGTATTATAGGGGTGTATGGAGACCTCACTGTGCGGTGTGTGAGAGAGATGCAAGAAAATTATCACTTTTTTCCTTTGGAGGAAAGGACATTGTGCATCTCATCTTTTGAAAGAGCTGCAGCATTATAGCGATAAGAAACGTTTTTTTTTGCCTTTTTTGCCGTCACGGTACCGTAACCATGAATCGTCGTGGTAATGGAAAAATGAAAACCGCACCATTAATTTATTACATTTTGCTCAAATTTGTTATCCGGCTATTTAAATATTTACCCCGTTATTTTTTTTGAAAAAGCAATCATTTTGGCGCTTGACATTATTACTGAAATAAACCACTCACTTTGTATGAAGCACTAATTTATTAACACATATATTTGGCAATAAATCACTGAGTGAGTACAATTAGTACTTTCGTGGTTCTGCGTAAATATCGTCTGTGTATAATGTATTACGTTATGCGAATTACCCTTGTGAATAAGGAAGGAATTCAATTTTATTACACGTTTAATAGGCATTTATGTTATAAAATTTTTTTATTTTTTTTTATTTTGTGTAGGTATTTCAATTT
The DNA here is from genome assembly GCA_929108145.2 of Limnephilus rhombicus. NCBI lineage: Eukaryota > Metazoa > Arthropoda > Insecta > Trichoptera > Limnephilidae > Limnephilus > Limnephilus rhombicus. The sequence continues at coordinate 43,008,620 of OV815278.1, forward strand.
GGGAGGCGGATATTGGTAGCCCGGGAACCATTTATTGGATTAGGTACCAACACCTCTGCCATAGGTAACCCCAAGTGGTTCACTACGTTTGGTGACTTTGCAGGGGTGCCCAAGTTGAACCCACCAACTACGTGGCAGGTCGGATCGAAAGAGTCTGATTGAAGGAGGCCTTTTTACCTCTCCAGTAGATCTCTCTCGAAACATCGCCTTGGAACGCTGGGGGAGGGATGGATTCATTCGTCCGTCACTACTGGGCACACTACCCCTCAGATTCCTACTCATCCCATCCTTCCTTTTCTATAAATACCCTCCACACGGCATCCCCAAATATGACATAGGCCCTGAGAGGAATCATTTTCTTCAGGGCCTCCTGTGTGGAGCTAATGTAAAAAGGTAGGTAAAAAAGGAAACGTATCATAAGTAGGTACGGGGTAATTCAAAAATATTTGAATTTAACTTTTAAATTCTGCATAAGGGTTCTAACTGTTCAGAGACAGCATATGGCATCCCCAATTTTTAATACATCTGATAAGGATGAAGGGGGTTGAGAAGAAAAGTAGATATGCAGGAGGATGGCTATGAAGTATCTACCTGTCTTTTTTGCATCTAGTAACTGAACACGGCTTAAGCGATTTCAAAAATTCTACAGATATTTCAAGTTTAACTAGTATAAAATAAGATAAAGTTCCGGGATGGTAGATACACTCAGTATTTCTCTAGTGAAAGACCACCATTCAGAATCGAAGCGTTGCTTTGAATGTCTTTAGACGTGTTTTTTTGACCAGGTTTGAATAATGAACTTTACACTCCCAATAAAGAACTCCAGTGAAAAATATTATGGCTTTAAAAAAATATTTTCATATGGACCAATACACGCTAATTCTGAATAGAAAGTCCATTTTTAATCGGGTCGTAAAAACGTTGGCATTATTGAAATTTTAGTGGTGACGTCACTGTTCGACGTGTCGTGACGTCACCGTAAAGTCATTGTATGGGAATGTTTGATATAACACAAGCCATCGTATTAATTTATTCATTTATTTACATACTGTTTATAGAGATTTAGTTGTTGTGTTCATTGAAAGGCCTAAATAATGTTTCAAAAATAAAGGTATCTCTTATTAGTTTTCTTTGGTAAATTTATTAAACTACATCGAGAAATTTACTAAACAAAATAATAATATTTGGACGACTTTTGTAGCGCCGGCCGTTTTTGTGAAAAATCACCTCAAGGGCGCTGTACAAACTTAAAATACATTTCTACAATATTACTTCCAATTACAAACTATACCAATTACTACAACAACTTATGGTTAAAAATTGCATCCACCGGTTTATCGATCACTGATACAAACCACATGTGATTTGACCAATGAACGCGATGCTGCTGTAAAAATGTACTGTACAGGCAGATAATATATACAGGACCATACCTACCTGGAAGGTAACCAGAGATTAATTCTGTTATTTTTTATTTTCATATCGACATAATCGCGAAAACTCCAGATGCTTTACGTAACGCCTTCATAAATCTTGAAAGTTCTGCCAAAAAAATGGGTCTCGTAGTAAACCAGCAAAAGACCAAATACATGGCCGTAGGATGCACCCAAGAAATCCCAACTCTCTCATGTGAAAACCAAGATTCACATACCTAGGCTCCTTGATAACAAACGACAATAATACCACAGAGGAGATCCAGAAGCGCATAGTGAATGCAAATCGCTGTTATTTCCGCCTACAAAACCAATTAAAATCCAGACTACTGTCCAGAAACACGAAGATATTTGTGTACAAAACACTTATCAGACCAGTACTTACGTACGCGGCTGAGACTTGTTATAACAATGAGCTCCATACTTTGTTCAAGAAGCTAAACGGCGGAAAATTTATAAAACTGGAAAGACTTCGGTGGCTGGGTCATGTGGAGAGAATGACCGATCATCAAGCACCAAAGTCCCTGCTGAACTCAAGACCAAAAAGGCGAAAGAGCCTGGGAAGACCAAGATTAAGATGGAGCGACAACGTCCTCAAAGACATTTCTATCGTATGCTTCTAAACTGGAGAGAGCTGGCACAAAACCGATTTGAGTGGAGGAAGACTCTTGAGGAGGCCAAGACCCACCAGGGGTTGTAGAGCCAATAGTGATGATTGTTTATTTACAGAAATTCAGGTGCATATCTCTACCTATCTTATTTTAGTAATTAAATGTATGATTCATAGAAATATTATATAAACCATTACATTCTTTAGTTATTTGAAAAACTTTTTTTTTCTTTTTATCATTTCAAATTTGGTCAAATAATGGTACCTACAAAAATGGCAATTCTTATTATGGTGATCACAGATTTTCTTAATTTTATTGTTACATTGGAAATGAGGTTTATTTCCTGTAATATGTATCTTCTAAACTTTAAATATATTTTACTTATTATTTACCTACCCTTAAAACATTTTCAACATTACGTCATTTTAATTAATTTACATATTTTATATAAATATATTTTTTCATGATTACGCATTTACATATTGTAGTATTTATTGTTTATTTTTTTATCTATATACGTCTTTTCCAGCATCTGTTTTCTTGCTGTTTTACGAGCTGTCTTTTTCATGTAGTGTTTATACCTGATACTATGTTTTAGGTATTATGTAAAAGCCGAAAAGCGTTAATATTATAAATACATAAATAAATATATGTGCATTGTAAGATTACACAAATTTGGATTTGAATTGCAAATTTCCCTCAACATTGTTGTTAAATACGATCCGGGCATCATGAGAAACGAGGGTAAGCCTTTTTTATCGTCCGATCTCCACCATCCTTCAGCTACTGACAAACTATAGGTGTCCGGTATTGATGGCGCCATTACGGCAGAGGTGAGAATTGCATAACCCCCCGGGCTATAAATCAGCTGCCCTACCCCTATTTACCAGGCACCAGGAACCATCCGTACCTCCCACCTGTCGAACTGGAGCAGCCACCCAGAGCTGACTCGGTTAGGTAGTTAGTTCCCGTGTCGATGAGAACATCAGCCCTAAATGATGGCCTTGCAAGGCATTTGGCTCAGGTTGATGACTTCATAATGCGGCTAGTTAAGTCTGGTTGTTTGAACCATAGTTTGCCAAATATTCAACCTATTATCTCATTATTATTCCTGACTAACAAAATTTTCTTATTATGAAAAATAATTTTGTTAGGATGAAATAGTTCGGTCATGTTGTGTTGTTTAAAAATATTTCTGTCTGCAGTTTACGGGTTAACACAATTATTGTAAGCTCGCATTCTCATTAGTGTCTTGGTAAAATAATAAATTTCAATCACTTAATAAATTAATTAAAATTATTAAAACTCTCAGATATTTCCATTTATTTTTTAAAATTGTTTCAAGTATTGTAGACATCCCTGATTTATTAAGCTTAATTACCTTCTGTAGTGTCTGCTCTATTCACATTTAGACATTAGTGAAGGTTGGGCTTTTCAAATGAATAATTAGGTTCTCGGTTACAAGTTGGTTTATTATTTATCGTATATATTAAAGCGAAGAAAGTAGTGTAAAAAGAATATATGATGCAAATGTGAATGGTAGAAGTCGGGGACGCCCGAGGAAGACATGGCACGATCAAGTGAATCAGATACTTGAGACGGGCCATGTCAAAAGTCAGAATAATAGAAGAGTGTGTATGAGACGATGTATGAATGTGAGTGAGGCAAAGAGTGTGTGCCAAGACCGAGTTGTTTGGCGGTCCGTCCTCTCTGCCTACCCCTGCGGGGAAACGGCGTGATGGTTAGTTAGTTAGTGAGTGTATGTTTACAATATTGTATTTTACTGGACTCACGTCGAACCTGACTGACTAGGAATTATATCTGCCATCCAGTAGACAGCAGCGGCCCACTCTACTGAAAGCCTTCGGCACATATCTTAACGTTCGTGTTCACGACACGAACGACGCTAGGTGGTACTGCTCTAACTGTTACCGCTTCAGCAAACATCTGTTGGGCTGTGGTAGAAGCTCTAACCTATAGACATCTATTAACAGTAACTGAAACTATGTGACTATCCAATACAACTACACCTTCCATATACCAACAAGAACTACTCGAACTAAAATTCTTTATTTACAATAAAAAAACACATAAATTTGTTTAATACCACTTTTATTTTAAAACACTCTACCGGTTTCAGAAGCACCCTTCCTTCGTCAGGAGAATATTATAACTATTATAACTAAGAGTTATAATATTCTCCTGACGAAGGAAGGGTGCTTCTGAAACCGGTAGAGTGTTTTAAAATAAAACTGGTCTTAAACAAATTTATGTGTTTTTTTATTGTAAATTATGGCGAGCCACAAAGTTAGTGCTTTTTACAAATATGTAAAATTCTTTATAATTGCAACAACAATATCAGGACTGAGTTTTTTAGATACTCGCTTGTACATGGATTGCGTGCAGTTGGCAAAACTTTCTCAGAAGTAGCAGATAGATGTGTTTAACTGCAAGTTACAAACAGACTACGATAACATACTCCAATAATAATAATTTATGTTGGCGTAATACCTACTATTTTTCTGCTTTTTTCCTATATTTTATTTTATTTATTTTGTTAGTAGGCTCGCCAACAGAATACATCACATATAAATATTATGGTGATAATTCCAATTAAAGGTGAGCACACCATTTATTTTATCATTATTATTATGTTTACACAATAATAATTAAATTACATGTACGTGCATAAAACAAGAAGGATCAAATATTAGAAAATACATACATACACACTTACGTGTACATGTACACACATGTATATGCAAATGCAACGCTCCACGCATACACACATACCTACACATGCATACATATACATTCGTATTTGCACATAAATATACATTTATGCACATATTATAGCTTTAAGTGAGGAGATAATTATAATATACATTTATGCACATATTATAGCTTTAAGTGAGGAGATAATTATAATATACATTTATGCACATATTATAGCTTTAAGTGAGGAGATAATTATAATATACATTTATGCACATATTATAGCTTTAAGTGAGGAGATAATTATAATATACATTTATGCACATATTATAGCTTTAAGTGAGGAGATAATTATAATATAAATTTATGCAGATATTATTGCTCTAAGTGAGGAGATCATCAGTATATAATGTACATTTATACACATATTATAGTTTTGAGTGAGGAGATCATTATAATATACATTTATGCACGTATTATAATAGCTCTAAGTGAGAAGATCATCAGTATATAATATGTATTTATACACATATTGTAGCTCTAAATGAGAAGATCATCAGGGATATGTAAGTACAGGTTCCTTCGAAAACCTATAATTTAATTAGCATATTTTACTTAATGATTTGTTTTCCACAAAACTATTATGTATATTACGTGTCTAAAATCGCATAGAGCCGTATATTAATATAAATAAATAAATAAAATAAGCTATGAAGTATCCATACAATTAACAGTTAAAAAATAAGGCGTATTGCGTGATCTACATTTTTCATTCCAAATCTCGGGCGTAGTTGGGTATTATAACTAGTGACCGACCGAAGGTTCGGTTTCGGTTTCGACAAGTTCCGACAAAAAAATCTAGTTTCGGTTTCGGCAGAAAATCTGCCGAACCTTCAGCAGCACCGAAACTCTGCGTTCGTGAATTATCGCGCATCGTTTGGCTGACTTCGGGTGACGTGGCTCGTGTGTCACCAAAACCTCCTTGTGATCTAGGAGGTTTGGTGTCACCCGCCAACAGCAATAAAATACTCAATTAATGAGGTCCATCCTTTATAACGAAAGTGCTGATTATTGACAATTTTTTGTTCCAAGAAGCATTTAAATGTTTTTTATTTTTTAATAATTTTTGTTTGTTTTATAGCAGTAATATAAAAAAATATTTTTCACTTACTTCAATTATTTTTTTTTATATCATTTAACACGTGTCAACTGTCTGCATAATAAAAAAGCCATATTTCAGTAAACAAAAGACTTTTAACATGTCTAAAAAATGTCTGTTTCGGTTTCCGCGGTTTCGGTCGAAACTGAAAATACCAAAGATTCGGTTTCGGTAGAAAATCCTGTTTCGGTCGGACACTAATTATGATAACCCAGTGTGAGCAAAACCGTTAGGTGACAAATACGACTATAAATTAGTGGTGCAAAGTGATTGTTATGTTACACAATTAACAATCTGTTGCATGCAGATTAATCTTATCTAATGGTTTAATTCCTTGAATATTATGTAATACCATATCTCAAAAATGTAATCATGTTGTTAATAATGGTTGTCATTAATTTCAAATGGTCCTATGACAACCTAGAATCATGCAATTTCAACACCCCTTTGAAAAGTCATTAAGGAAACAGGACAGAGTGAGGTGTAGCATAATAAGGGAGAAACTAAAGTTGCCGATATACATATTTTACAGTTTTTAAGAGAAAAATGTGCCCTTACTGGGGTACCCCGTTCTAAGGACACATTGTACAGTTTTCTTGTATGAAATATGTATAAGTAAATACCTTTATTAAAATAATACATAGGAAAATTATAAAGTTAAATCTAAAAGAAAGTACAATACAAGAAATAATCTTAGTTAGGTTGCAAAATTGTATTTGTAACATTATCGCGTGCGTGATAAGATTGTGTTGAATCTACCTACAACTCGCACCGGCAAGAAGGAACCAAAACAACATTATTCAATAAAATAATAAGTCTGCTGTTGAATAAGGATATTTATTAATAAGCATCATTATGAAACCAGGTAGAGCAAGAAACATAAATTGCAAACAGAAAGAAGTCTATGCCATCAAGCTATGGAGAAATTAATCAACAGGGCGCCAGCCAGGGAAAACATCCTGACATATTTTAAAACAGTGACCATAATCTAACTAATATTAAAATTCATTTGTCTCACACGCGATCGAAGTTTCCAGAAACCACCAAGCTGCGGGCGTAGGGCACGACCACCTTCCTAGCACCGGCTCTCCACGCCAACTGACGGTTGCGGCTAGAACTCAAACTATCGAACCCCGAAACTCATGCGTGCCACCGTCGGGAATAAAATGCGTAGTTGTCACAATGCGGAACCATCTAGTAGCTACCTGCTACATATTCTTCCTTGCCATGTCCATAATCCATATTACCCGAATAGACCAACAAAAGTGGAGATGGACAGGTCACATTATACGCGATCCACAAGAGAAATGGTGCAAAAATATCACTGACTGATATCCCAGAGATGGCAAGAGAAATAGAGGACGTCAACAAATAAGATGGGAAGTCGACCTAAAACTCACGGCTGAACATCATTGGAGAAGAGTAGCGCGTGACAGGTCCCAGTGGAAAATGAGGAGGCCTATGCCAAGAGGCAAACTGAGCTTCGAGATATTATAACAAACAAGAACATGTCTAGTATTCATACCTAACAGAAGTCTAGAATAAAAAGGCTTATTATAATTGTAGTGTATTGATTATTCTTTTCAGCTTCTTTCAATAGATGTCGATAGCGAAGTTAGTAATTCATAATTTTGCTATATCCAACCAGATGGCAGTTGAGTATGATATCGGAAGATCACTATCTATCATTGTTCGTGTGTTATGCACGAACGGTTACGCAGATTGCCGAAGGCATCTGCAAGTTGGGCGGGCATCTCCAGTCCGCCAGCCGAAGTGGCAGAACTACTTAGAGCCTAGTCTAGTAGGGACATCCGTCCAGTTTTATATTCGTTGTAACATTTATAATAACGTAATAAAAAAATTGTAATCACATGATGCTCAAACTTATTTGAAAAATAAGATACCCATGTATAAATATTGGAAACTAAAGGACACGACATTAATGCATAAAGAAGAAAATTGAGTGAAAAATGTTTAACATTAGTTTGAAGAATTTTTGAACATTTATTTTCCTATACAGGCATGGCTACCGCCGCTCCGGGAACTATTTGTTGGACAATCAACACTTCTGCCACAGGTCACCCCAAGTGGTTCGCTATGTTTGGTGACTTAGCAGGGGTGCCCGGGTTCATGGGGTGAGATTTGTCCATGTCTTGACTACGAATGTATTTGCCTACCTATTGGGAGAGACTGGTTGAGGGAGATCTTTTGACCACTCCAGTCAGACTCTCGACCCATCGTCATTCCTGGACACGTAGAAAACCCAAATTCCTACCCACCCCTCGTACTTTATTCCTTCCAAGAACTTCTCATCTCCTTCTTTTCCTTAAAAAGACCCTCCACACAGCATCCCCAAAGATGACAATGGTCCTGAGGAGAATTTTATTTTCCTCAGGGCCCTCCTGTGTGGAGCTAATGTAAAAAAAACATAATTTGTAACTGGTCGGAATATCATAATTTATTTTTCCATATTCCATCAAAATTGTATTATCCAAAGAGAGCTTTCAAATATTACTCACTGACAGCCATTATTTTCAGTACATACGTAAAACCAACTTATTATATATTTTATCCATGCGATATAATGGGACAAAAGATTTTCTTTAATAAAGCCACCCTTTATTTGATATGTGGTCTTGACACAACATCTTCACTATTTCCTCACAACATTACTTCCGGGCACATCAGCAATATAAGATTTGCTCTATCCAACCAAACGTTGACCGCCTTCGACTGCAATGTTTGCCCCGGGCCGGGCAAGAGTGAGCAGAGAACACTCCGAGGTCTCCTCACGCGAGGGGAATATTTGATAGCGCCACTGAATGAATATACTAGTAGAAGTATTTATATTGAACTGTGATTATTCAATTTTTCATAATTTCTTTCTTTTTTTTCTTTTAGATTTGTATTTAGTTTGTAAAATATTGTTATACTACAGTTTGTGTAATATGGTAGACTGGGATTACATTACCCTCCCAGTCCTGCTGGAATAAAAACTTAAATTAAAAAATATACATTATTATTATTCAGGGTGTTAAGGGACGTACTTGACTTACTTTATTAACCAGTGATTCCTGACATTATTTGGAGTAAAAAATATGTAAATGAAATTTTGGTCTCCGGTGACATTTTTGAAGTTTTTTTTTTCTACAAAAACATAAAAAATGGTGCGTGTTGAACAGTTGGAGGGGGGAAAGGAGTTGGTCAGTAACTCGGCTAAATGACCAGTAACGACAAGCGGAAGAATTTTTTTTTGGTTTGATTTTGGAGAAAAGAAATTGAAAAAAAGGTCATCAAAAAAAGCCACCGGAGACTGCAATTTCATTTACATTTTTTGCTCCAAATAATGTCAGGAATCACTGGTTAAAGTAAGTCAAGTACGTCCCTTAACACCTTGTATACTAGAGCAGACCCCTCGAAAACCACGGAATAGTCATAGAGATGCTATTATGAACTAATTCTTGCCCAAATGTGTCCTACCATCGTCACGCGATCAGAAAAATTCTCGACAAATCAGTTAACTTTTGAAAATTACAATTAAAATAATTTTCTGTTAAAAACATTATACTATAGTTAGGTAGGTACTTTGTGTTCCCTGGTCCGGGCCTAGGACTGAAAAAGTGTTAAGTAAATTGATGAAACCGTTTTTTTTTTCAACTTGGATTAGCTAACACTTCTAGATAATTCGGTATAAGTGTGTCCGTGCGCCGAAGAACGCTTAGTTTTCCTTATTTTTGATTGAATTAATCAAACATTTTCAAAGATTCCATTTCTGTCTTGAGCAGAAAATCAATTTCATCTGCTGTCTGGAGTATAGAGTAGGGTGGGTCACGACTGTATGGGAAGAAAAAAATCTTGTTTTGATTTGTATAATAGTGATAAAAGGGTGTTAAATGAAGATATAAAATCAGTATTTTTTTATAATATTTGGATATCATCTTCTTCCTCCGGATTGACTTTGAAATATCACTTTAAAATATCACGTTAAAACACGAGAGAGAGGGAATATTTTGATTTATTTTAAAAATATCTGAATATAATTCAAATTATCTCAAGGCAGTGTTTTCAAATGCCAGCAAAATCCTTCTTACTCTCAAATTTCGGCATTATTTTGTTAAACTCAATCTTGGAACTTTTTCTAAATGATTTCGTAAATATATGCTACATTTGCTATGGAAGATTACAAAAAACATGGTTTAAAGTTTAACTTATATAAAAAAATATAAGATTACAAAAAATATGATTACAAAAAATATGGTTTATAGTAACTTTTATATACACATGAAATAACCCCTTGAAACTTTGAAGTGAATCCGGAGGAAAAAGGTCGAATCAGAAATTTTAAAAATTTAAAACATCATTTTGAACCCATTTGGCACCCTTTTATCGCTCTAAGAATTTAAAAATAAAAATTAAATTCCCACCTTAGTATAGAGCCCAGTTGTTTCACATTTTTTCAAATGAAAAATTGTCATCAAATGGCCATTCAGTACCATTGTGTTTCTTTTTTTACTTTTGAAATGTCCCAATTAAACGCCGATTCTAGGTGTTAGGTAATTCTGACCGATTTCAGCATTCTATCAATTTGTAATTAAATTACAATTTTAACTAGAACTCTTAACTGGTTCTCATCATACCTAACCGACAGATCGCAAGCTGTGAAAATTAACAACATAACAAGTAACCCCTTACCAATCCACTTCGGAGTCCCACAAGGAAGTGTTCTAGGCCCTATTCTGTTCCTCATCTACATCAACAATCTCTGTAACCTTCCCATAACCGGGAAACTAATATCTTTTGCAGATGACACTGTACTGATAACTAGACACAAAACCTGGAAAGGAGCATTCGACATAGCTCAAAACGACATACGCCAGATAAAGAAATGGTTAGATGATAATCTCCTAACCCTTAATGCTGGAAAAACAAAATTCTTAACCTTCAGTCTTTCTGCTGCAACCCAACCTACCAACAATCAGAATATAATAATTCACTCCTGTCTAAGAACTTGCACTTCCTGTAATTGCCCAAACTTGGAACACGCCACCCACATAAAATATCTGGGGGTCATCATTGATCAACACCTTCGTTGGGATCAGCACTTGGCCAGTCTAACCACACGCATCCGCAAACTCTCTTATGTCTTCCGAACCCTAAGAAATATCCTTACTACCTCAACTCTTAAAACTGTTTACTACGCTCTCTGCCAATCTCTATTAGCATACGGCATTATAACTTGGGGTGGCTGTGCACAATCTATCATCGAACCTCTACTAAAAGCCCAAAAAATGGTAATACGTGTCATTAACAAGCGACCGACAAGATACCCCTCCAAACGACTCCTCATCGAGTATAACGTCTTAAACATACGGCAACTCCATTTAAAATTTATGCTAATACATTTCCTGTTCAAATACAAAAACAAAACTCTCTTACAACACAACTACACCACCAGAACAATAACCAACAGACACTACAATGTACCTACACTACACACCACGTCAGCTCAAAGACAATTTTTCTTCCTAGCTCCTAAAATCTTTAACCTTATCCCTGAAAACTTAAAAACGTTGAGTCAACCCCATTCCTTTAAAAAACAAATTACGAAATGGATCCTTACACATGGGATACATTACAATTTTAACACCCATTCACTCTACACTCTATCGATTTAATCACTTTTCAGACAAAACATAATATATCTCTATTTTCTAAATTAGCGGCATGTATGTACAAGATTATTTAGTATGATCTATATCTAACAACTCCTCAAATTTCTCATTTTATAATAATTCTCTAACTTCTCCATCTTCTTCTTGTAACCCAATCTAACTATAAGTATATCATTTTCTTACTATAGAGCAGGCAAAACATAAAATATCTTTATTTACTATCTAAGCAGCATTATATGTATAAGACTGATTACTGTGAACTATATATATATCAATAATTCCTTAATTTACTAAAAATTTCAATCTATACTAACGAATGTATATCCACTAACTGTAAACTTCACCCGCCATAACACAGGGTCATCCCTAGCATGGAGGGTGAAATATCACAAAAAACTATATGTACTGTTGATAATTCATGTATTAAATAAATAAACTACATGATAGTTGTCCTTTTCTGCTGATCAAAATATGTTCAAAAGCTGAACCGGCATTTAACGGGAAACTTTCAACTGTCAAAAACAAAATGGCGCTGAATGGCCAATTGATGACTTTTACATTTTTTTACATTTTGGTGCTTCACACAAGAGGCCCTAAGAAAAATAATTTTACGTCAAGTTCTATGCCATCTTTGAGGAAGTTGTGTTGAAGATCTTTTTGAGGAGATGAAGGAGCGAATATGGGTCCTGTGAGAGACCTGTGTTGTAAAGGGGAGGAAACAAAGAGAAACCGTGTAAAAAAAAATGCATTTTCCATTGAAATACCGGTATCTAAAAGATGGCATTCCCACCATTACTTGCGCATGTGTTCGTAAGATTATAATCCATTTGTTAATAGGAACGGCTGCGCGGCCCTTTCATACGAAACTTAATTTTGGAATTCATGCCAAAATACCCAACAAAACTGAAAAATTATGTTTTTAATCAAAAGGTTAAGAAATATCTGATGTGAACGTACGCTCCTTTATTTATTTGTTATAATTCAATTCGGTTATGATTCAATTTTTCATGATTTTCGAGGCCGAAAATGGAAATCGTTTGTGAACTAATGGTAGATAATTACTAAAAAAATCACATTCCCCTAAATACCATGTAAATACAATGATATATAAAATAAAAGATTTTTTTTGGTCCGACATTTTTAATTTATATGTCATAAATTTGTGCTTCAATGAAATTGGTTGTTTTTAATTTTAAATTTAATATTACCAAAATGCATTTCTGGATTTTTTTATATTTTATTATATTAAAATTAGTAAGGATGAAAATATATATTTTTAAATAAATATCAATAACTCATAAATGATTGCCGAAATTGCGTCTAAAATCGTGAAAAATTGATTTCTCTAATTTCCTATTTTTTATAATTAGATCGCAAATAAAAAAGTGGCACATTTCAATATCTCTGTAGCACATACAAAATACTAGATATTTGCATATAGGTATACTTGCAATAGAAATACTAGATACTTGTAATATAAGATATATCGTTGAGAATCTATTTCATTGTATAGAATTGAAGATTTTGCAAATCATCTATTATGGTTGTTGTAATGTTAGTATCGTTACTGAAAAACAAACTATTTCAAAGGATTTAACACGTAAAAGGATATTTCTGTGGAAGTTTTATCCTAATGAATTTTCAATAGGAATTCATTGTGGAAGTGTTATCATAATGAATTTTCAACAGAAATTCATTATTTATTTATTTATTTATTTATATTTTATTAACGCCCTAGTGGGCTTTTACAAGAAAAGAAGCAAATATATAATTAACAATATTAATTACATGTATTACATAAACAGTAAAACAGAATAAATATGAATGCAATCGACTCGTTAGGAAAAGAATATTACAACATAAAAAAGAAATGAAATGAAATAGTACAAGTTGTACTTACAAAAAACTAAAACAATTCAGCTTTAAATATTTATACATATTATTAACAATAATAATAAGACCTGACATAGAATAAAGTGTAAATAGAACTGCAAAAATATTATAAAGTAAGTATACATTTTACTGGTGAGGTTTAGATGAGAAAATATTTTATGAGAAAAACAAAAAAATAATAAAAGTTAATTATTAGCAGATAGAATCGAGATAGTTGATTTTTGAAACATTCAAAACTGTCAATACTAAATATATCTATAGATTCGCAGTATTTATTCGCAAGGTTATGGATTCTTGGAATTGGTGAGTATATAGAGTAATTAGTGTTGAGTTTATTGTTGCATTTAAAAATATCTTTACTACGAGTTTGTCTAGCGGGTATGCTAATGCAAATTAGTTCCAACAAATTAGGGCTGTCAATTAAAGATTTTATAATTTTGTATAAAAATAATAAATCAATTAACACTCTTCTATCTGATAATTTAAGAAGTCTGGTTTCAGCGCGTAAGTAATTATAATTTATGAATTCGATTGGTATTTTCATTTTAAAATTGATGTACCGAAGAAATTTGTTTTGTACCTTTTCCAATTATTGAGAATGAACATTGTAGTATGGTGACCATACAGAGGAATTGTATTCTAATCTGCTTCGTACTTGTGAGCAATACAGATGTTTTAATGTTAACATACTTTTAAAATTTGCCCCCATTCTCAAGATAAAACCTAGTATTCTCATTGCATCGCTTGTTATTTCATCGATGTGTACATTGAACTTGTAGACTCTCGTGGAATATAACACCAAGATCACGAATCTGCGATACACGAAGAAGATTAACACCATTCATATCATAAGAAAAGTTAAAAGGATTTTTACCTCTGTAAAAACTAATAATCTGGCATATACCAATATTTAGTTGTAAATCATTGACAGAACACCACGCGCATAATTTGTTCAGGTTTAACTGCAGAATGGCGCGATCGTCATCGTTTCTAATTGTTCTGATATTATGATATATTATTATGATATATTATTATGATAATTATTATGATAACACTTCCACAGAAATATCCTTTTACTATTGATTAAAAAATAATTTTTCTGTTTAATTGTATATTTTGGCCTCAAATTAAAAATTAAGTTGTGTATGAAAGGTGCTGCCCAGCCGATCCCCTTGATATAAGATAAAGAAACCTAACCCAAAATTAGTACAGATCGCATTTCTAGGTTATAACGTGATCAGTGGATAGCGCTGAGGTTGGCGCTTCTCCAAACCATAACGCTACAGTGAATTTGCAACATATTTCATAGCGCCCGATGCACATTGTCCATTCCTTGCTTTTTGTGACGGCGTTCCAGAAAACATCTGATTGCGAACCTAGTAAATATCTCAAGAGAACAACACGTCAAAGATAACCCACAATTTTCGTAAATCATATTTTATTTCCACGGCCTGTAATATGATTAGAAACGAATCAAAAACAAATCGCAACCAAATAAAGACACTATTTGTATGCGTGTGGTTTTGAGATAAACTACGTTTTGGAATTAGAAACTTAAGACATGCCCTCTGCTGTAATGTAGAGAAATATGTATGTATATCTTAATATATAAAACAAAGTCGGGTTAGTTACACTATTTATAACTCGAGAACGGCTGGACAGATTTTGATGATCTTTGATTTGTTGGATTTGTCTCGGCCCCGGATAACAGAATAACTATTTAAACATCGCAAAAATTCATGAAAAAGAAAGTTATGGGGAAAATTCATTTCCTCATACATATTGTATGGAACGAATTTTCATCTTTTGAAAGAGCTGCAGCAATATTATGTTAGGTATAATATTGAAGTTTGCGTGAATTCCAATAATTCAAAAACGTCAAATGTCAATGCGATGATTGTTTCGCTTTTGTTTTTAAACATATAATGCTGCCTCTTTTTCTTACACACTAAATGTCAACAGTCGAAAATGAGACAAACGGTTAACGTGTGTCTTCACCCTTCCAAATGAAAAATGCAATAATTATAATAAATTTCCCTCACACGCATAAAGAAAATGAAACGCAATCCCCATAAGGGGCCATCCATAAATTACGTCACACATTAAGGGGGGGGGGAGTAGCAAGTGTGACTAGGGGTATGGGGTGGTCATCAGCTCTGTGACTTCACATGTAAAAAAAACTACTGTTTTGATTACTTTTAGATGTCACACTAGGGGGGAGGGGTCTTATAAATGTGACGATGTGTGACAGGGACGGGGGGGGGAGGGGGTAAAAAAATCATGAAATTCGTGTGACGTAATTTATGGATGGCCCCTAAGTAAGTAGAAAAGTAAGAAAATCACCTGTACACAAGGTCATCTCTGATATTGACAAAAACAAAACACGGAAGTTGCGGATCGATAATTGCTTCGTTGTGTAATTTTTAACTTAATAAAAAAACTGAATTTAATTCAGCTAATAAATCAACACAACAGTTATCGATTCTGAGGGGGTACGAAGTTCGCCGGGTCAGCTAGTATCTATATACTTGAATTTTGTGTACTTTTACTGAAATCGCAATTGCAATCTTTAGAGCGTAGGCGTCGGGTGGTAATGCTATCTTTTATTTTGTTATTATTATTATTATCTCTCCTTCAATAGGTAGTAAATAATATTGTAGTAGTCATAGATAAGAAAACATTAGATATAAGATGTCAAATTTTATATCTAAATAAAATACACAATAAAAAAATAAAAATAATTTACTATCTTAATTTAAGTAAAATGTATAATTCATCACATAAAAACATAAGTTTATAACAGCGACATGTCGTTGGTACCAATTATTGTGTTAAATTCTATAACTTTTGGAACTATTTTCTACTATGTAATTATGTACTGTTTGTTTCTGCAAAATAAAATAAATAAATCTCCTTCCCCTCCCCACTACCTTCAGCCTCACAACATACCCCAATTGGGGATGCCAGTGTCCCACTGCTCCAGACGGGAGCAGTTGGGACTCTTGTGAGGTATTCATGAAAAAAAAATGTCAATATAAGATGCTCCGATAAACTAGCGTCTTCGATTCCCTCGGCACCGATGCATAGTCGGGAAACACGCCAAACGCGCGCCCAACACATGTCCACGGTTGACATTTGTCACATGAGAACGGGTGGCTTCTTCGACTCGTTCTTGTGTTCAACAGCTCGGCTGTGGAACGATTTGCCGGTTTGTTTCCTCCTTCCTTCAACTTGGATCTCTTCAAAACCAATAATGTTCATTCCTTCCTCTTCTCAAAAAGACCCTCCACACAGCATCTCAGATGACATAGGCCCCGAGGGAAATTGTTCTCCTCAGGGCTTCCTGTTAGGAACTTTCTTAGAAGGAAATAAGGAAGCGTAAAACTCACTGTATTGTGAATGTAGCAGGCTGGAATGATCACCAACAGTTATAATTTGAAGACTTTTAAGAATCTCGTAATTTAGCATTTGATACAAATAGAATACACATAGATACTTAATCGTGGAGACCACTGCTCACTTGTTGAAAGTTATTACTGCACTGATTTACAATGTCAGTAGTAGGTAGAGGCTCAGTAAAGGAATAAAGGAAGTATGTAGGTGGGTAGGAATGTGGTAAAAATGACTGGAATATTCTCAAACAGCTCCTGTGTGGAGTTAATGTAAAAAAAATAATAATAATTTTGTGACCCGACAGTTGGCCCCGAAATTATAATTGACATAAAATTATATTTTTTTGTCCAATCCACGGAGGCGCCTCGGGGGGGTTGTCTCGTCTCGGTTGCCCGCTTTAGAGCTGTTCTGAGGTGATCCAATGGCTTCTTCCTTATAACATAGCCGGGTCTGATCCAGAGAGTACAGGGTGAAGCTACGGTCAGTAGAAAATGAGACGAATGGATGCAAGGTCAGAGCGAGGTCGGGTGGGCAAGCAGAGAGAGTTGTTGACGAGACGGGTAATACTGGGTAAATTACTTAATTCGGGTTTTTTAACATACAATCATAATACAATTACAAAGTTTTTTGAAAAAAACTCAAAAATGCTGCAGCTCTTTTTTACACATTAAATAATGGTAAATGACAACAGGAAAATCGCATACAATGGGCAGGAGCTTCTTCAAGACCTTTATTCCTTAAAAGCGGAGTCAGGCAAGGGGGAAATATGTCTCCAACTCTATTTAATGTGTACATTAACGACCTCTTACAAGAGTTAAACGATACACGAATCGGTTGTCGTATCTGCGGACAAGGCAGTAATAACATTAATTACGCGGATGACATAGTGCTGCTTGCACCTTCGATTAAAGCGATGAGACGACTTGTGCAAATATGCGAAGAGTACGCAAACTCTCATAACTTGTTGTACAATTCTAAAAAGTCAGTCATCGTCGCTTTCAAACACAACAAGGAGCCATTGAATATTCCTCCAATATATCTAGAAGGAAACGAACTGCTTGTGGCCTCACAGGTTAAGTATCTGGGACATATCCTAACCGAAGACATGAAGGATATAGAAGATATGAAACGACAAAGAAGAGCAATTAACATACGGGCGGGAATGCTCTCAAGGCGGTTCTACCACTGTAGCGACGACGTCAGAAAATTACTCTTCAAGACATACTGCACTGCCTTGTACACATCTGAACTGTGGACGCAATACCCAGCAGCGCAATGGGACAAACTGAGGGTGTGCTACAACAATGCATACAGGCAACTTATGCAACTACCGAGGTTCTGCAGCGCCTCCACGATGTTCACCGAAGGGAGGGTGCACTCATTCCCAGCATTATTTCGCCACCGGCTAGCCAGCTTCTGGAGCAGGACACGGAAATCAAACAACATCATTGTCGTGGCTGCATCCGGGTGGCTCAGCTCCCCACTGAATGTGCGATGGATGCAAATGATGAGGCGACCTCCCTGACGGACGATAAAAAAAAAATAAAAAAAAACAGTATTTCTTTTTTAAATTTTAATTTCTGTTTAATTTTTGTTTAATTTTATTTTGTTTTTTATTTTGTGTTATTATTATTATATTATTTGATTTTTATTATTATTATTTATGCTCGTATTTTATTTTCATTTTTTTATGTAATATGGCAGACTGGGATTGCACTACCCTCCCAGCCCTGCTGGAATAAAAACTTAAATAAAAAAAAATATAAAATAAAAATAAAAGATGAGACATATAATGTACGTATGTCTGTTTCCTCCAAAGGAAAAAATAGTACTTTGAAGGAAACAGACACACGTCCTATGTGTGTCTCATCTTTTGTCTCATCATTATTTAATGCGTAAGAAAGAGCTGCAGCATTATTGTGATAAGGAACGTATGTTTAATGCCTTTTTTGTACCGTAGCCGTTCCGTAAACGTACAAATATTAAAAGCGCGAAATAGAACGAATTTTTAGGGTCAGATATGAATATACTTCACAATATATACTGCTGCAATCTAAATCACGTGATTTTTTTAAATTTTAAAAAGCCATTAAAATAATAAATGGAATTCGAGATAAATCCCTTTAAATTTTGGTATTGTCTGAAACAACAATATAAAACCGTACTCGGTGTTGTTTTGTTCGCAGACAAATAATTATTTTAATCTTAAGGCCGGGTGACGTCTGCAATTATTTTGCAAGGCAATTAATAATTGTCCCAGAAGTAAATAGCCAGGCAACCATTTTAATTAAAACTTCCATCCCGGGTACAAAGCGTTCGCTCAAAAAGTGTCCGGAATAAATCACTCCAATATTCATTAATGCCAGAGAGGAAAGAGAGTCCCACGACAAAAATAATTTCATCTTTGTGTCCGGAGAGTATTCTGATCTCAAACCCCTTCCATATCTCAATAATTTGGGCCACAACTCACAAGAAGTGTTGGTACAGGATTTTTTTTTTAATTTAGTTCGAAGAAAATTTTATGAACACCTTTTCAATAATCGCAAACTCTCTTTGTGTCGCCCTGTTTCGAAAACAATCAACACGTCTCGAAACCGTGGTCACCCTACGTGTTTACATAATAATGTGCCGCGGTCCTTCATCTTAGTACGTAAGCATTTTCAATAGGAATTTCAGCAAATCTTGTATATAAAAATGAATCGCTGAATGTGTTGCTAAGCGCATAACTTTCAAACGAATGCACCAAATTGGATAACTCTTTTTTTTGTGTGTTCGTTATTGTCAGGACAAGGTTTTTATAAACTTTCCGGTGAGCTCTGGCATTATGAAATTTGTATAAAAAAGTTGCAAGTGGTGGCACGCGAGGAAGCGGCTATTGCTATGGAAAGCGGGAGGGAGGGAGAGATGGGGGAGGGGAACCAGGGAGGGGGAGGAGAACCTAGGAGGGGTGAGGGTAACGGGAGAAAAAAAGGGAAGGCGGAAGGGGAACGGGACGAATGGGAAAGGACACTCAAGCAGAAACAATTTCTTTATTAAATGGCATAGCAACGCATGCCGGGACCAGCATATTTAATAAAAATAAATAAAATTCAGTCGCGTGTACCAACAAAGTACACATATTTTAGTTGTTAGATAGGTTGTAACAAGACGTACTCGAAATACTTTAACCAGCAATTACTGTGTACATTTGGATCAAAAAATCTAGATGTCATTTTGCTCTCGGATGATGTTTTTTTTTCAATTTCAACAAAAATTCTTTCGCCACTGATCACACCGCTACATATCACGTAATACGCGACTCACGTCTAAATTCTAATAAATTTTAAAAAACCTATATATTGTAGAGTCCCAGGGTCTGGTCTCCGGACAGTCTACTGTCAGTTGTGAGTTGAACAGCTTCGTTGACTTCTTTTGTTTTCCAAACGCAAGGGATTTATTTATTTGAAAACTCTTATGATTTACTCGAATATTATTGTAACTGTTGTAAATTTATGTTGTAACTTAAATTTGAATATTGTTGTAACCATTGTAAATTTATGTTATAACTTTAATTTGAATATTGTTGTAACCATTGTAAATTTATGTTTTAACTTTAATTCGGATGAATAGCAAGTTTTACAGAGTTTAGCTTCTTATCAGAGCACCGGGGTTTCAATTGTAGAATGAATTGCGAGAAATGAAATTAATAATTTGTAAACACGATAGATAATGCTGAGGGGTGAATACAGAGAAATGCGTACATAGACAAAAATGCATAGAAATATTTAGCAGAAAGGTGACATACGCGTTAAAGTTAGTTGGTAAAAGAGGCTCTACAAGGAAGTAAAGAAAAGTGATGAAATGTGAAATGCTAAATAATACATTAAAATATCTGATATTTGACAACATTTTTTCTTTTATTGTATAAAAGTTGCATACAATGGGAATTTACACCCGCTAAGCTACTTCAAGTAGCTTGTCAGCATATATATTACAATTAAATGTTTTTTTTTTATGTTACTCCTCATAAGAGAGTCCAGTATAAAAACAACGGAACCATGCCACACCCGGTTGTGCAGGGCTGTGAAGCAGGTTAAGATAGGGCCTGTAAGGAGGGGTTTATTAATACGGGTCTTGAAGAAGGCCGGATTATGTGAAGGAGCAAACAGTATGTGCTGATATTAATATTTAAAAATCCTATAACCCGTTTTTTATTTTCTTTCGTTTTAAAGTATAACACAAAAACAAGTTGTTTTTAACAGTACTTTAACATTCTTCTAAGGTATTCCATTTTAAGGTATCTTCCCAAACATGATTATGGATTATTTTAATTTTATTTTAAAAATTGGGTCTTTTCACTCGCGCTTGAATCTAAAACAATCTAAACCATTTAAAATATCTAAATATCAACCCTTAAATAACAAAGTTTTCTTACTCCAATACATCTATTTCAAATACCTTTAAAACTTAAAATAATATATTTTTATTTCAGATAAAATAATAAATTTCTTTTTTGTTTGTTTGATTTTTTAACCTTCCTACCCAGTTATCAGAATCAACCGCGCTACCGTAGGTAAGGCCGATATTTATTTCGTACATTAAAATTTCAGAAAAATGCGTATATTTCCGCGTGTGTGTGGGTGATTGCCACCAAAAGTTGATAAAATATATTGTCATCGACATCAAGTCTACCTGCCGAGTTACAGCTTTATCAGACGCCGGTAAGTGGGTTAATTTCTACTTCCAAGATTCCGCGACATACATTCAAAAATACGGTTTTATATTTAGACTGCACCATCTTGCAAATCGATAGACAACAACACATGGAAATAATATAAAGATTCTATGGGAGTTAATTGAGACTTTCAACCCCATTCGCTCATTCGAGCATAATTATTAATTATAGGTTTCTTTCATTATATTGTATAAAAGCGATAATAAAAACAGATATTTTCGTACAGTAAGTATTCTTGCAAACAACCAAATCACTGTGAAGTTACGAATAAATATTAATATTGCGGCTTAAATGACACAACGGGACATAAAGGCTCCTCCCAGTGGGTTATTACTTAATTACCACCCTCGGCCTGGATCGGCTGTGATTTTTAATGACATTAAGGGTTGAAGTGAGCCTCCACGACAGCCTCCATAGTAGAAGTTTTCAGGAAAATGAGAAATAATGAATGGACGCGAGCGCGGCTAGGAATGGGAGGGATCAGTGCTGTAAAATGATCTCACAATGCCTTCGTGTTTTATTTAACCGAGATAAAACGAAACTTTTAGAATCCAGTGAGATGTGCTTACAGTTGTGAAAAGATGAAATGATGGAATGTTTGCACGGAGTTTTTTTATTCAATAACTATTTTTAATGTATATCTCATTATTGTGTGCAGCTTAGAATTTTGTTTTGGAAAAGCTGCCTAATTGTTTTTAACCATCAGTTCAAATAGGTCTCATGGAAATCGTTGTATATCCCTTACTAGCATAGTGAGAAATATGACATACATGGTTTTAAAAAAAGAAAACACCAAGCTTTATAAGTTTTGGATTGCAATTTGAAAAAAAATTATGAAACATTGAGAATTTTTTATTAATTATTTTTACATGGATCCACAAAAAAAAGTGAGGTGACAATAACTTTTATGATACATTTTTATAATAAAATATGTATGTGTTTTTTTTTGTTTTCGTTATCGGTAATTTAAGATAGGAAAAAAGTCAGGTGAGCTATTTTTTTAACTTTTAATATTTGCATGCAAAAATTTTATCTTTCAAAAATGATGTGTGTATTTTGATTTACAAAAAATGATACAGTATTTTATCACCTTTCAAAAATATTTTTTATGTTTTCTGATACGTTAAGAAATATTCCATTTATTTGGATTTTTATTGAAAAGCTTAAATATTTTGACCCTCTGACAAAAATGGTCGAGGCATGGGGTGTTAAATGAGATACATGTTGTACTTTAGGTTAAAAAAAATGACTAAAGAATAAATAAAAGAAAAAGTAGCGAACGCTCTTTTTTACGTTGACTCCACACAGGAAACCCTCAGAAAAATACTTCCCTTCAGGGAATAAGTCAACTTTAGAGATCTTGTATTGAGGGCCTTTTTGAGGAGAGGGAGGAGTGAATATGGGTCCCACGTTGTAGGAGGAAGAAAACTGAAAGGCTGGCAATTCAACGACCCGTTCTCATGTGACAATTGTCAACCGTGAACAAATGTTGGGCGCGCATTTGGCGTATTTTCCAACGAATGCACTGGTGCCGCTAAGATCTAGTTCCTCGGAGTATCTTCCATAGAAATTCCGATAGAACAAGGACCGCATTCCAACCTGACGCCTGTGTTCTCTGCAGTCCGTTTGATATTTATTATTATTATTGTTATCAAATGAACAGCCCCTTTCTGCACAGGTTGAAGGGTGTTTTCAAGAATTTGGGAGGCGGGTAAGATTCTGCCGCCGTGGGAAACATTTTTTGAATAACCAACACCCATGCCATAGGTCATCCCAAGTGGTTCACACGTAAATCACTTTTGAACACATTGATCCTCAGATTCCTACCTTTTTCCTTTGGGATCCACACAAGGGGTGACTGCCAAATTCATCTGCCCTACGAAGATACGGCACGATCAATTGAATTAAATATCCACCTCAAAATAGGCAATGAGTGATTTAGGAAACGTATACACAGGTACAAGGAAATATAAAATTTAAAAAAACCTCCCGGAAAAAAAAATTTACAGAAGGTATGAATGACTTAACCTATGAATGTGAATGATGCAAGGAGTATGTTCCATGAAAACTCTGGTTGGACTAACTCATATTGGAGCTTTTTTGTTACATAAAACCCGCACATAATATGCTTACTGTTCAGGGTTTTCAGTTTGTAGAGTGTTTATTCGTTTAGGGTTTCGAGTTCGATAGAATTTTTCTCTGGGGACATTGAAAATGAAAACCACATTCCCGGAAATAGTTTAATGACTAGACGGCTCTTTTATCAGATCCTCTCTTCAAAATGAAGTAAACCCAATTATTCTTCCTTGGCATCATTTCTGACTTCCCTTTTCTATTTTAAAATTGTTATTCGTATGTATATGTATGAACTCGAACATGACATATTAAATTGTATTTCAAAAAGTGAAGTTTGTAACTAATATTTTATTTCGAAGAAAGTTTTCACTCACATTTAAACGAGAAATAATTACCCGATCATGATGATATTTTAAGTATGGGAAGATTAGGTAGGTGGGATAGGATTTTATTGACATTTGCTACCCACTAAGTCTTTGCGAATGCATACCTACCAAACCCATACATGTTGCGTGAACAATTATACTATTCTTCTGTTTGGGTTTTATATAATTTAAATGGTTCAATGACAGTTTGGTCCGGCGACAGTTGGTCTGGCGACATTTGATCCGGCCGACATTTGATCCGGCCGACACTTGATCCGGCGGACAGTCGTACAACCAAAGTCGATGTACTTATATCTGAAGGCATCTTGAGTGAAAATCCGCTGTAAAAATATTTTTACTAACAATAATTTCGACTCTCCGAAGAAGCATGCGGCAATACAAAATACGACATACTTATACGTGCAGTCAGTTTAACAAAAAAACCGTAAAAGATTCCTACTTGCGTATAACTTTTTATCTGAAAATTACACTAGAGTCCCAACTGCTCTCAACCGTCTCGAACCAGTGAGTGCCAATGGCATCCCCAATTTTGGTATGGTGTGATACTGAGGGTAGTGGGGAGGGGAAGGAGATGAGGAAAACGTACCTGGCTATTCAGATCTAGTCACGTCATTTCAAGTAATCAGACTAAGCCTACGTACACCTTACACCAACGAACAAATTACAAAAACCATATGATATAATTTTTTTTATTTTTTTTTTTTATTTTTGAGAACTTTTATCATAACACAGGAGTCCCGAATTCTGACGAATAGCAAAATACGACATTCTTATATGTGCAACATCTACTTAAGATTTAGGAGGCGGATATGTTTACCGTCGCCCCGGGAACCATTTATTCGAAAACCAACATTCCGGCCATAGATCATCCCAAGTGGTTCGCTACGTTTGGTGAATTATAAGGGTTGCCCGGGTTTTTGGAGTGACGTTTGTCCAGGTCTTGGAGGCGAGTGCTTTTCCTCACCTTGAGAAATTGCTTGAGGCAGACATAATCAGGACCTCTCTAGCCGGACTTTCTCGGCCAATCGCCTTGCACCGCAATTTTTCTGGCTATTCAGATCTAGTCACCATACACGGCTAAAGCCATTTCAAATAATCAGACTAAACCTACATACACTGAACAACAGCGAAAAAAAAATTTAAATCATGTGTTATAACTTTTTTTATATATTATATATAACACAAGAGTCCCAACTGCTTCTAACCGTCTGGAGCCAGTGAGACTATGTCATTCCCGATTTCGATATGTTGTGAGGCTGAAGATAGTGGGGAGAGGAAGGAGACCCATCTCGACCCATCACCTTGCACCGGAGTGGGAGAGGTGGATTCGTACATCTCTCACTCCTGGACACATTGAGCCTAAGATTCCTACCCACCGCTAATACATTTTTCTTTCCCAAAACTTCCTCTACTTCCTTTTATTAAAAAGACCCACCACACAGCGTCCCCAAAGATGACATAGACCCTGAGTGATTTTTTTTCCTCAGGGCCTCATGCGTGGAACTATTGTAAAATTTAAAAAATGCAGTCGGCTTGGGAAAAATAAGATTTACTTACCTACCTACATAAAAATAACAATCATATGCAACATTTGCCTTTCAATATGCATTGAATTATAAAACTATTATTGATTTATTACAATATTATGCATAAAATAAAATAAATAAATGTTTAATAAATATAATCAGGGCTCGGATAAATATGTATCAAAAAATTCAAAATATGTACATATAATATGGACTAAAAAATGTAAGATATGGAAAAAATATAGAGTATAAAATAAAAATATCTTTCATATTAAACATTGTTTATTGTGAAAAATTACTATGCAGTAACAGTAACATTAAAAAATTATAAAAAGATAACGAAATTTTCAGGTAATTCAAATAAAAAAATGAAGTTTTATTCATCTTCCTCTAAATCTGTCTTATCTGTCACAATCACATGCTTTTTTAAATTATCGTAATTAAAACTTTGTCGATTTGGTCTAAATATAGCTTTATATTGGCTGAAAGATCTTTCCACGTCACATGGTGTAATGGGAGCGTACTTAAAAGATGCCTAATTCCGAAATTGTGTAAGACACGTCTGCAGTACCCTCCGGCTACCCGACGCTTTATTCTCCTAGGGTCTTCGGCAACGACGTCCAATTACTCTCTTCTAGGCACCACCGGCTAGCTGGCTAAAGGACGACTCCATTAGATGTCGCAAGGTTGGACAAACAACCTTCCTCATTCTCTCGGGGACTGCCGGGCGTCTGGTGGGTACTCTTGCCATGTCAAACTTAATTTTTGTTTACTTTTGTTTAACTAATTTCTCTTGTGCACAGATGCCTGCAGGTCTGGAGTGTGTGGTCTCCCTCCATCCATCAGCAACCAGATGAACTGACATTCATGATGGTTGCTGTAAAAATTTTGTGTTTTGATTATTTTTTTTTTGTATGTAGCACTAATACCTGTTTGACTGTCCTTGAGGTTTTCCTCAATGTGCTGTAGAATTGTAGCTTGACCATTACAGTACAGTCTGTAGGCGTGCCCACACCTAACAAAGTATGTAGGGGCATTGAAAGTCTAGATTCGTTTTATTAAATGTAGAGTCGTTCATAAAAAAAAATTGATTTTTGCGGGAGCTCCGAAGGGGTGACCATAAGTCGCCTATACCGGGGCGGGACAATGGTGGGTACTTCAATACCCTCAAAGCTTCCGCTCAGAACTTTATTAATTGTTTTTAGGGTATCAAATCCTTTATTTTTGTCTAAAATATACTTTTTTGGTTTGGGAAATCTTCGATATATTTTTCCAATTTGAAACGCAAAGGATGTTTATCCTTGGGCATTTTGAAATTAAACTGATAGGTACCTAGACAGTAGTAGTAGGTGACTTGAGTACGTAAAAATAAAAAGACGCGCAAGCAACACGGCAGGAACGTCGCTCGTCGTTGGTGATCGCCGCCGCGTGGAGAGGAAGAGAATCAAAAATCAAATTACGACGAATAATACGCGAGAAAAATGAAACAAGCGCGGCCGTGTGGTAGCGAGAATGCAAACACGTAAAATTATATCAATTTTTGTGAACTAACTCATGTTTTATGATATAAAAAACGAAAATATGGATGATTGTGATATTTTTTGTAAAATATGGACAATATGGAATAATATGGAAAATAAAAATTAGTGTTTCACAATTTGTATATGATAATCTAGGTAGAGAACGCATACAAGACCGAAAATGGTGAAAATTAAAAATATGTATTTACATATTAATCCGGTCCCTAAATATAATTTTTTGCGTTAAATCCACATAGGAGGCCCTGAGGAAAGTTACTTCCCTTAAGATCTCTGTCATCTTTGATGATGCTATGTGGAGGGTCTTTTTGGGGAGATCAGGGAGGTCTCTTGAAGAGACTTATGTTGTAGGAGGGAGAAAAAATGGAGGCCCAATTATTAGTTTAAAATATAATAAAAGAAAAATATGAAAATAAAACACAAGAGTAATAAATTATTAATCTTTTTATAGTAATAATGATGAAATGTAAGAAAAGGCAGTTAAGACTTTAGAACTATTTATTTTATAATTAGACAACGTAAAAGATCGTAAATGACAGTGCACAAACAATGTAGGTAGAACTGACAGAGCACTAAAAACAAAAGCTAGAGGGCGTTCATACTTCCATCATCCTCTCCTGAACGCACACGCTTTAAAATTAAACCCATTGATGATGTGAAGTTTTCATGCTTCGGTCGGTGGAGTGCTTTCGTCAAAATATCTGCGATCATATCTCCAGTGCATCTATATTGAACCATGATTTGTTTGGCAGCAACTTTCTCGCGCACGAAGTGATAGCGGACGTCTATATGTTTACTGCGCGCGTGGTAAACAGCATTTCCTGAAAGACTAATCGCACTCTGATTATCACAGTAAAGGGTTATAGGTGTACCTTTAAGTTCAGGTTGAAACTCGTCTGCCAGTTGTTTCAACCAAAGAGCTTCCTGAATAGCCGACGATAGAGCCATATATTCAGCCTCAGTTGTAGAAAGGGCTATGGTCTGCTGTTTCTTGGAATTCCAGCTTATTGCGGCACCCTGAAATAAAAATATATATCCTGTGCAGGATTTTCTATCTTCAATGTCATTTGCCCAATCTGAATCGCAATAGCCTGAAATTTTTTCATTAACATTCCGTTTATAAACCAGTTTCATATTCATTGTAGCTTTCAGGTATTTCATGACTCGTTTCAGAGCCATCCAATGTTCATTAGTAGGTTGACTATTATATCTACTCAGAGAATTTATTACATAGGTAATGTCTGGACGAGTTCCCTGTGACAAGTACAACAAGCAGCCAATTATTTCTTGATATGGAATGTTATTTAAAATTTCTTGTTGACTTTCAGCCTTCTTCATTTTAACATTAGCATCAGCGGGAGTCCACTTTGGCTTACAATCATTCATTCCAAATCGTGTAAGTATCATCTTTATGTAAATGGATTGATCAATAGAGATCTCATCAACATTTTCATCTTGTGAAATTCTAAAACCAATGCAATGTTTGGCTGTTCCTAAATCCTTCATGCAGAATTTTTTTTTTAACTTCAATTTTATGATACGTGAGGTTTCTTCATTATTAAATAAGTAAATTATATCATCTACATATACTGCTATAAAAAGCATATCATTTTCATTCAAAATACGGTAGTAAACACATGGATCTATGTTTGAACGAGTGATTCCAATTTCTAACAGAGCAGTGTTTAATTTTTTATTCCACTGTCTGCTCGCTTGTTTAAGTCCGTATATTGACTTGTTCAGTCTACATACTTTATTTTCATCTTCATAGCCAGGTGGTAAGGACATGTAAATTTCTTCATCAATGTCACCCTGTAGAAATGCTGTGACTGCGTCCATTTGGTGTATTTTAAGTCGATATTTGACAGCAAGACCAATCAAGTATCTTATGGAAGTATAACGGACCACTGGAGCGTATACCTCATTGTAATCAATACCCTTCACTTGTTTATATCCTTTGATCACCAGTCTAGCTTTATAGCGTGTAATAGATCCATTGCCATCCATCTTAGTTTTATATACCCATCTGCTGGGAATTACTGATTTTCCTTCTGGTAAGTCAACCAGTGTCCATGTATTATTTTTTATTAATGACTGATATTCTTCCGCCATAGCTTTCTTCCAATCATCAGCCTTTTCACTGTTAAGAGCTTCTTGTAGACTTTGTGGATCACTGTTTAGTAAATTAATAGTTGACTCAGAATTTTGACACATTAAGGATGAGGAACTTGGATGAATATCATTTCCATCATTATTTTGACATCTCATTCTCCTCGGCAGCGATCTCAGAGTCATATTAGATTCCAGTGGAGAGTCAACTGTCCTGTCTGGTACGTATGTGTCATCATTAACGTCCTCATATTGATCAGAATCATCTGAAATATAAATACTTTGTGATTCAGCCTGTGTTTCTCTTCTGTCATTAATTTCATCATCAATATTTCTTTCCACAGGTTCTTCGAGTTCATCATACAAAGGTAAGTAAACAAATTTTTTTTCTTTTACTTCATCATACCTTTCCTTTGAATTTTCTTCTATCTCTATGTCCTTTTTACAAATTTCTTTTTCTTTTTCAGGTACATTGTCCACTTTATTTCTTTTAATAGAAGCTTCTAGGAATACAACATCTCTACTCAAGACTCCTTTTTTTGTTTCAGGATCTATAAATCGGTAACCTTTGGTATTGTCGCTGTAGCCAACAAAAATTAACTTACGTGACTTCACATCAAGCTTAGTTCTTTTTTCTTTAGGAATATGCACCATTGCAGGACATCCAAAGATTCTCATGTGACTTAGATTTGGTTTCTTACCAGTCCATACTTCATAGGGCGTCACATCGGATAAGGTACAGGTGGGAGAACGGTTCACGATATATGCTGCTGTAGCTACCGCTTTTGCCCAGAATGTGACCTGCAACTCAGCATTTAAAATCATGCATTTAGCTCGCTCTATTAGAGTTCTATTCATTCTTTCACTGAGGCCGTTTTGCTCTGGTGTGTATGAATTAGATATCTGGTGCAGTATTCCATGTTTTTTTAAGTAGGCTTCAAAAGTTTTATTTTTGTATTCAGTTCCATTATCGCTTCTCAAAATTTTCATTTTTGTACTTAACTCATTTTCTACTCTATTTTTAAATTCCACAAATTTTTCAAATACTTCATTCTTATTCTTAATAAAATATACATGTACTCTCCGAGAAAAATCATCAATAAAGGTAACAAAATACCTTGCCCCTCCAATTGAAGTATGCTTCATAGGTCCACACACGTCACTGTGAATAAGCTCTAGCAGGCTGGTTGCACGGGAGCCTTCACTGGGGAACGGTTTTCTCGTTTGCTTGCCTTCAAGACAGGTAACACAAATAGAATTTTCTGTTCTTGGTGACAGCTTTACACCTTCTGTACAGTTAGGTATTTTATTAAGGCTAATGAAATTTAAGTGACTCATCCTCTGGTGCCATAGATAAGTATCATCATCAGTCTTAGCCATCATGACTTGCATATTTTGATTATCACGAGTATTTAACAGATATGTGTCATTAATTAATTCGGCCTTTGCAACTAACTTGTTACTCGGATTGTAAATTTGACAGCCATGTTCGGTAAATATTACTCTGCATCCACCTTTAATTATTTTGCTAACTGACAACAAATTTGTTTTTAATTCTGGTACATATAAAACATTCCTCACCTGTATTGAATCGGTGCTGCCATTGTTTGCATTTATTTTGATACATACATTACCGCAGCATTCAACCTTTAATACTTTGTTATTAGCAATTCTGATGCTCGGTACAGACGAGGGAATGATATCAGTGAGCCAGTCACGGTGCATGGTCATATGCATAGATGCCCCTGAATCAATATGCCAAGAATGAGAGTCGTTTGTTGTAGATGATGAAAAAGCTGCAACATACCCTGTATTTTTATCTGTTTTTTTATTATTATCACTTGTCTTCTTATGCCAACAATTTTTACTGAGATGTCCGTACTTGTTACAATTAAAACATCTTGGGCCTTTCTTAATACTTTTGGGCTGATTATTTTTTGTGTTTGTATAAAGTGCGGTAGTGTCTGATGTCTTTACTTCCTGTAGTAATTTGTTTTTTACTAAATCAGCACTAATCTTTATACCGGAACTTTCTAAGCCCATTATCATGGGCCTATATATTTCTGGCAAACCTGCCAGCATTAATGTGCCCAACCACTCATCGTCCACATGGAATTTTATATTCCTTAACTTGTGCGCGGCCGTCATAATTTTGTTTACGTAGTCTTCGACTGAAATGCTACTTTCTAAATTGGTGTTAATGAGTTCTTTTAATAAACCCACTTTTCGAGTCAATCCACTGTCCTCGAATGCCTTTGCCAAATTTTCCCATACCTGTTTTGCATTTTCGGCTTCTTGAATGTGTACATATAAAATCGGGTCTACTAATAATATTAACTTTGACTTGGCTTTGATGTCTTGTTTAACTGAATTAGAATCTGTAGCCACTGGTTCTTTCAAAATACAACAATATAAATCTTCATGTTGTAGGTATGCTTTGACCGCAAAACTCCAACTTGCCCAATTGTCACGACCAGTCAACTTCTCAATCGACATCATTGAATTATTTCCAGCCATATTTATATTTAAACATTCAACAGTAAGTAATAGATGTCTGAAAAGAAAAAATCACTCGCGAGCGCGGTAACCAAAGTGAGGTTATACTCGCAGTTTTCACTATTTTTTCTTTGTAATTATCACTCAAAACACAAAAATAACTGTAAACGGCAGGCTTGGGGCGGCCCATAACCTGATGAAATGTAAGAAAAGGCAGTTAAGACTTTAGAACTATTTATTTTATAATTAGACAACGTAAAAGATCGTAAATGACAGTGCACAAACAATGTAGGTAGAACTGACAGAGCACTAAAAACAAAAGCTAGAGGGCGTTCATACTTCCATCAAATAATATATTAAATAGTATATTATCTATTATATAAATTATTAAAAAAATCTATTTTTTTTTATTTTTTTTATTGTTGATACATTATTTTACAAAATTTCATAGTACATGTTAGATAGAACCTTTTGCTATTTTCGTATATTGTACATATATTATTGTTAAGTATCAACTTACATGCTTAGTTTTTTGGTCAGTAACTACTTGCAACGTAAAAATATAAATTAAATATTTTCTAAAAATACTGTCAATTTCAGTTATTTTTTTGATTTTTTGATCAAATGTCGGCCGGATCAAATGTCGGCCGGATCAAATGTCGCCGGACCAACTGTCGCCGGACCAAAAGTCGCCGGATCAAATGTCGGGTCACCAATTTAAATAGCGTATTATACTTCATAATAGAGAACTCCAGTCCAATTTTTTTATTTTTTTAATGAATAAAGACCTTCTAACTTAAATAACTGCATTTTTATTTTTATTTTTATAGTTAGTTTTAATAGTTAAAATAATTGTCAAAGTTTTAATTTTTAAAGACTCCCAGAAACGCACCGTATCTATGGTGGTCTTCACCCACCGTCCCCACCGTTAGTTTTTTACTTTTTAAGTTGTCATTTTGAATCAGTGATGTCATGTCGAGGGAAATTTCCCTAGATCTAGGGGAGAAAAATATTTTTTAAGGATAAGGGAAATCAGGACAAAATCTAGGGAAATTTCGAACTCTGGCAAAAATTTTGGTAATTATCGGTTCGGACTGGCCACGCTTATTACGAATAAGTTTTAGAAAAAAACTTTAGATTCGCCTTAATTACTATAAAAGGAAACTTTTTGGCTTTGGGGCGGCGGAAAATAATGCATTTTAATTTTCAATTGCATAAAACCAAAATTCACTTCGCGAACCGACGCAGCGAAAATCCGCGGCCGTAGCTGTCACTTGCTGTCACTGTTATGGACTGTAGCTGACTTCGTGGGATACCTACATGAAATACCGCGAATCACAAACCATGTTACACAAACCTATCGTAGCCGCTAAGCCACTTGAAAACTGGGATGTTTTTCTTGCCTTGACGCGAGTAGGCGTTATAAAGGGGCACTTTCTTTTGTATCACAAACCATGTTACACAAACAAGCCCGCTAGACAAATTTCATAATTACGCGCCTTATCCCACGAAGTCGGCTACAGTCGTATTAGCTCTTGCTAATTTATCAAGGATACCAACATCACAGTGACATGTACGGCCGCGGATTTTCGCTGTGTCAGTCGCGAAGCGAATTTTGGTTTTATGCAATTGAAAATTAAAATGCATTATTTTCCGCCGCCCCAAAGCCAAAAAGTTTCCTTTTATAGTAATTAAGGCTAATCTAAAGTTTTTTTCTAAAAATTATTCGTAATAAGCGTGGCCAGTCCGAACCGATATTTACCAAAATTTTATTACATATGACAGTATTACTGGTATTATTTATATATATACGTATATATATTTTTTGGAATTCCTATGAATCTTAATTATTTTTCATGTACTTACATGCCATGTTATTTTTAACACTGACAACTCAAAATGATATTAGGGAACGTACCCATACTACGTGACACGTTCGGGGGGGGGGGGTCTTCAAAATACCACGCTTGGTACAAATGAGCGGCGGGTTGCTTATGATTTTTATTTTGCAAAGTGTTTTTTTTTTAATTTGGAATTCAGTTTCTAATTCACTGGTGAGTGTATTCGTACTTTTAAATTATTACTTCACGTAGCAAAAAGTGTTTTATTTGGAAAATCACGGTATTATTAGTATATTTACCAAGTTCCAATATCTTTCCAATTAATTATCATATTAATTAACATATAACAGGATTAGTGTTACACAATCAGGTAATTGCGTAAATGTGAAATTCTAGGGAAATTTCACTTCTAACTGTTGGCAACACTGTGAAGAACCCAGAATAATCATGGCGAAATGCTTTGTAATGATTTTTAGGTGTGAGGTGTGTTTTTTATTCAAGATTAACTGTTTTTAATATAGAAAAACATTGGTAAAATGTCCACATTTCACCGCTACTGTTATTGTATTTAATCAAAGTGCAATATAAAAACAATAAATCATCTCTTTCATTGCAAATACATGTGACGTCGTGTTTTGTGTCAGGCGTTACTTTGTAGATGCATTGTTTTATGTATAATACATACAGAAACACTGGTATTTATAATACACTGATCATGACGAGTGTGTAACAACTTGTATAAAAAGCCCTACACTAAAAACAATTTGAAAATACATAACTAAATGTCAAAACATGACATGACTTTAACCTCAAATAGACAAAATTTATTGCAGATTGTCCGCAAATATAGCCCTTTTCATAAATTGTTGAGGGCCTAAATTATGTTTCAATAAACACAATAACTATTATTTATCTAAATCTCTATAAACAGTATTAAAATAAACCAAAAACACGAAATGTTGAATTGCATAGGTACGTGTGCACTTCAAGTCATTTCAAATGTCAATACAATACAATACACAGGTGACAGGTTAACTGTGACGTCACAGTTAACCATTTCAGTAATGCCAACTTAACGCTGTGTTTTGGGAAGAGGTTTAAAAATGCACTTTTTAATAATTTATTAAAAACTCTGCATTTAATATTATGAAATAAAACTTATATATTCAGAATCAGCGTTTCTTGGTCTATATGAACATATTTTTTTAAAGCCATAATATTTTTCACTGGAGTTCCTTATTACTGTTTTTCTAAATTATTATGTACATAACGTGTTCGTAAAAGCCCGTATACGCATATAACAATATACAGAAATAAATAACCCGTTAGGTTAGAAGGTACTAATAAACTTTATTCTGTACATTATAGTTCCTATGTCTATATTAATTCGTTTATTATTATTACCAATTAAAGTTCATTACTCTTCCGTTCTAGGTATTCCACTATATTCAAAAATAACAATCTCTTCTGCAGGGTCTAATTAATTATCGAATTAGTAAAGCAGGAAGAAGATAAGCATGATGGATGAGCCGGGCGGTGACACGCGAAGCAGTTCACTTAGTACACTGCAGTTCTGTTTGTACCAAACAGTACACTGCGCTAAAACTAAATCAAAAAGCTTCTAACGGTTGGTGCTTTTTAAAGCTCGTCTCACACCAGGTTTTTGTTGCCAAAACTTGATTGTGTAAGTTGATGATATTATGTTAATGCATTTTCGAAAAAAATAAGAAAAATGGATAAGAATAATTCATCAGAAGAAAGCAACCCATCTTATGATCATCTTTTTTCTAAATAAGCAATAGTTTTAACTATTTGAGTGTATTTTCTAAATGATCAATAGTTTCAAATATTCGGGAGCGTTTTCTAAATGATTAATAGTTTCAACTATTCGAGTGTGCTTACTAAATGATCAATAGTTTAAACTATTCGAGTGTGCTTTCTAATTTTTCAGTAGTTTCAACAATTCGAGTGTACGTACAATAGTTCAATGGCGTACGATCAATAGTTTCAACTATTCGGATGTGTTTTCTAAATGGTTAATCGTTTCAACTATTCAAATCATTGGGCAAAATTCCAATTTTGATTTGGATACTGCGAGCTCTTTCTCCTCTAGAACGAGACAACAATATCACCAATAAAGAACTCCAGTGAAAAAAATTATGGCTTTAAAAAAATATATAGACAAATAAATACTGATTCTGAATATACAAGTTTTATTTAATAATATTAAAAGCAGAGTTTTAAAAAAATTATTAAAAAGTCCGTTTTTAATCGGGTCGTAAAAATACGCCGTCAAGTTGGCATTATTGAAATTTTAGTGGTAACGTCACTGTTCGACGTTGTGATATGTCACAAGCCAACGTATTAATTTATTCGTTTATTAACATACTGTTTATAGAGATTTAGTTGTTGTGTTTATTGAAACATTATTTAGGCCTAAATAATGTTTCAAAAATAAAGTTATCTCTTATTGGTTTATCTCTATTATTGAAAATATTCAAAAACTACTGCACAAAAAAATAGTAATAGTACTTCTAGGGAGAATGGCGGCAGTTGATCAACTGATTTTCCGATACTATAATAATTTTTCAGGAGTGATGACGTCACACTATTCACCATATATACGGTGGTTTTCGGGGGGTCTTGAAAATTTTAAACTTTGACAATCATTTTAACTTTTAAAACTAACTCTAAAAATAAAAATAAAAATGCTGTTATTTAAGTTAGAAGGTCATTATTCATTAAAAAAAAAATTAAAAATGCACTGGAGTTCTCTATTGTATTTATTTATTTATTTGCCCGAATTAGGCTTCATACATGTAACATTTTTAAAGCTGGTAAATCATGCGTATTTAATACAATAGGTTTGTAA
This sequence comes from Limnephilus rhombicus, assembly GCA_929108145.2. Lineage (NCBI taxonomy): Eukaryota > Metazoa > Arthropoda > Insecta > Trichoptera > Limnephilidae > Limnephilus > Limnephilus rhombicus. The sequence goes on from OV815278.1 coordinate 43,045,054, forward strand.
TGCAGCAATTTAAATTTAAATCCAACAACAAAAATTAGCGTGTAAATAGTAAATAGATATCGGAACCAAATAAAAAGTATTTAATCATAATGATAAATTTGTGGATCGCTATTGATTGGCCATGAGGAAAAACATTTTTCTCGGGCCTATTTCATCTTTGGGGATACAGTATGAAGGTTATTTTAAAGGAATGGAAGGAGAGGATGTTACGGGAAGGAAAAGATATGAGAGGTAGGTAGGAACCTAAGCGTCAGTGTGGCCATGAATGACGGAATCCATCCCCCACGATTTGAATCCATCCCTCCCGCTGCAGACGATTGGTCGAGAGAGACCAGATGTCAAGGTTAAACGGTCCTCTCCCGATATGGCTCGCCACGAAACTGATGAGTATGTGCATCTGCCGCCAAGACAAGAACACATCACACCCGTTGAACCTGGGCACCCCTGCTAAGTCACCAAACGAAGCGAACCGCTTGGAGTGACCTATAACAGAGGTATTGGTTATCGAATAAATGGTTTCCGGAGCGGCGGTACCCAAATATCGAATAGCGGATCTGCGCTAGTTCTATTATAATTTTATGTATTTAACTTGTAAATCATTCATGATAAAACCTTGACATAAGTATAAAGATGGAATAATCAGATAAAACCGGAAATATGTCATTTTGAAATAAAAAAAATTGCCGTATTGACTCTTTTCCACAAAAAATTATAAATTGATATCGAAAGATTGTTCTTTTATCCAGTAAGGCTTTGTTTAAATGTTGAGAAAATATGTTTATTTTTAGTACAGTAAGGTTTTACCGAAGGTCGTTGGCAGATTTGTTAAATTTTCAAACAAAATTTTGTATTATACAACACACATTTGAAATCATATAATCATGCAGTAAAATAAATTAATAAATTATTTTAGAAAGCTGTGTTTCAGAATTTTAATTTTAGTTTAAATAAAATCATTTAAAAAAAGATCCGCGCACGTGTTTTGTGACGAAAATACTTCAGTTTGTCTATTTATTTACGGTCTTACAAACTAATATTTTTAAGATTTTTTTACATTCTTATTTTGCTTAGACATTATGGAAAAATTATAAATACTTACGACCAAAAAATAATTACAAAAAGTACATAATTTTAATAGTTTTATCATCACGCCTTTCAGCATTTTTGAATGTAGGTATAAATTAAAGCAAATTTTTACTAACTAACCATCACGCCGTTTCCCCGCAGGGGTAGGCAGAGAGGACGGACCGCCAAACAACTCGATCTTGGCACACACTCCTTGCCTCGTTCACATTCATACATCGTCTCATACATGCTCTTCTATTATTCCGACTCTTCACATGGCCCGACTCAAGTATCTGATTCACTTGGTCGTGGCATGTCTTCCTCGGGCATCCCCGACTTCTTCTTAGATCTTCCATTCACATTTGCGTCATACATTATCCTTACACTCCTTTCCTCGTTCATTTGCTCTACATGCCCAAACCATCTGAGAGTCCCTTTCTTAATCTCACTCATCACGCTTACATCAGCCTTGCATTCTTCGCGGATCTCCACATTTCTCACACGATCGTACATGGTTTTACCAAACATACGCCTCAGGGATCTCATTTCTACAGCATGCAGTCTACTTTGATCCTTCCTCTGCCAGTTCCATGCCTCACTGCCATACATCAGGGTAGGTACCAGCACTCCATTATGGACGGCTAACTTCGCTTCTTTGGACAGTTTAATAAAATCAATATTGAGTAATTATAATTTAAAAAGCTGGCACGGAAAATAATTAATCTTTCTCATTGGAACCGCCCTGTACGATCGTAAGAATATCTTAGAATTTGGATTCTTGGCTGCTGGCTGGTTAAAGGCCTTTAACTATATCTTCGTACTTTCACTCACCGGGATTTGAAGTTCATTTGAACCTGTGAACTTCTAAGAAAATATCTTCGACGTCTGCTCTCGGGATCATCAGAGGATGTTTTATTTCGGATTATTTTGAAAAGTAAATGGTTTTAGGTATTCGCAAAAATCTTTTATCCTGCTTGAGATTTTCAAGAAATGTTTTTATTTAAAACGAGTTTTTTTGTAGCGAAAATACCAACAAATTTAGAAAACATCTTAGCAGTTTCACGCTGTAAGGAAGTGGTGATTCGATTTTTCATTTCCTCCCGCCGGCCATAGTTAAAGCTGCCTTTTAAAAGCTTCTTGAAGTTCCTTTATAATAAAATCCAAGCACATGTCGTTGAAAAGATCAAAGACTAGCGAGTCCTCTTGGAGTCACATAACTTTGAGAAGTTGAAAAAGGTTCACAATTCACCGTGAGTATCCGCTTCCGTTGGTGAGAAATTGTTTTTCTTTTGTGCTGGTAATATTGTTAAATGATGTGAAAGAAATACCCCTCCCCACTTTAAGGCTGTATTGTACTAAGGAATCAAAGCCTACACTGTTTTTATACCTGGTAGTATGAAATATGAAGAGGCTTCGTTGCTTAATTACCAAATTAAATTAGGAAGGCAAGTCTTTGTTACGAAAATTCTTACAAATACTTAAGCAGCTTGGTCCTACCGCTGAGCCCGGTTATAACCTAATTTTCTGCTTCACGCTTCGTTTGTAAGAAATAGGGAGAGGTTACAACAAAACTATCAGGGTATGCTTATAAGAAAAATATATCAGAGTGTCTAATTCACACGCGGTAGAAGTAAAACTAGAAAGTCGCTAGGTGTCGCTTTCTTTTCTTTTGCCTGCTTATTTTAAAGTGGTTTGAAGATTGATTTCACAACAACAAAAAAAACCTTTTTTTTTTGGATTTCGTAAGATTCCAACCTCCGTTCACTTGATGTCTGTCTCTCTGGCCGCTGAGACTTGTCAGGCGCCTTGCCCACTGCGCTTTCGAATGCCCGCGCCGGAGCGCGACTTAACCGCATTATATACATTTTTTTACATTAGCTCAGAAAATAATTCCCCTCAGGGCCTATGACATCTTTTGAGATGCTGTGTGGAATATTTTTCGGGAAAAGAAGGAAAGGAAGTTCTGGGAACGAAAAGGGTATTAGGGAATTATTAGAACCAAGGACCCGCCAAATAATAAATTTGTGGCGCATTTCCGTTTCATCCGAATTTCAAATCACTAACGGCGCTTAAGAAGTTTTACTTCAAAAATCAAGTTGTCCCTTTCAAAACATAAAAATAACAACTCGATTGGAAGCAAGATAAAGGGAGATGTCATTATTTTCACAATATCCGGGCTCAAATAGGGCTCTTCTAGGTATGTGGCTCGATTAACGGTAGATAGGTAGAATTTAAAGTTCATCTAATGACAGGCTCAGCTGGGGAAAGGATACAGGGGTTGCTCGCTAATGAGATGAGTTGATAAGTACTTACTTAGAGAGAACTGTCGATTTATGGAAATAGGCGATCTTTGAGACATACCATCAAACCTACAGATAAAATAAAGAAGATAAAATATTTTTTAAAGTATATAAAGTGAAATTAACAATAACGATAATTTTCCAATGGTTTATTGTCCTGTTGCAGGCATTTTCGAACACGTGTTAAATTGTGTTTGAAAAATGACAGTATTCCTGTCACAGGGTAAAAAATTGTTTTGGCCAAAATAAACAGGGGAAGATAAGATCAATATTATTTTTTTAAACTAAATTAATTAGTGTAGTCGACTTCTACCCAAAATCGACTTTTCAATAGGTTAAAAAAATGGGTAACAGATAACCGATAACCTACTATAGCCCAGTCAGTGGGGAGTTTTACCTTGCAAAAGGTCGTGTAGTAGCGATTTTGATATATGTTGTTAAGATTGGGACTCTAAAGAAAAAAAAAAGTTTTCGGCCTTGGGGGGGTCGAGCTCGAGCCGCCATCTTGGATTGAAGGTGCCAAAATTTGATTTTTTTTTTTTCAAAATAATTATGCAATGGTTGATCTTACGGCCAAATTGCGAAAGACAAACTTAAAGAAAATAAAATTTCAAATATTTTTTGTTTCAAATTTTTTTTTGTAAGTCTAATAGGTAACGAGTTACAGTGGCGGAAATGTGAATATTTTTCTAAAAAATGGTGAAATTCCCAATTTTTGTTATTTTTTCGGGCTACTCATTACATAATTATAATTTTGTAAACTCATTTCCACACCACCATGAGATAGAGAAAATGGCGCATTTTTTATTGTGGTTTCCCCAGTAGGTCTTCTTCCACTTCAATGGCATTACAACCCATTTCGAGCCTTGGCCTCCTTCAACATAAGCCTTCACCGCCCTCCGTCCTCGGCCGTCGTCTTCCTAACTGCGACATGGAGTAGTCCTTTTGCATCCTTCCTGACATCATCCTCCCGTCTCAGCGTAGGTCTGCCCGCTTTTCGTTTACCTCCTGGGTGTTCTGTTAGAACCTTCTTCGGTACTCGTGTGCTTGACATTTGATGCTCATGTCCGGCCCGTCTTAGTCTTTGGAGCCTTAAATGGAGTCTGGGAGCTTGGTAAATAACATAGAGCTTTATTGTGGCGGATTCTCCATGCCTCTCCCTCTTGTTAATGTAAGTACTTGCATACTGCTTTCTCATCCCGTATTCATGGACATTGGAGGGTCTAGAGTCGTTCAAATAAATGTAGATTCGTTCAATAAAATAGATTCTTGACGTGTGCGGTGAAGGAGGAAACCATAATATGTTTCCTTATAACGCCGTTGGGAAAGCGGTGGGATCCCCTCTAATACCTCTCCCTCTTGCACCGCTCCTAAGATTCTTCGAAATACCTTTCTTTCGAAGGTGTCCAGCTGTTCCCGCTACACATCCATAGGTCAAGACCGTTCTAATAATTGTTTTATATAGGGTTTTCGTATGGACGTTTTGGGATTTGAAACTGGCGACAACGCGAAATAAGTGTTGATAGTGCCTGTGATGCGCTTTCTTACTTCTACTGGTTTTTTTTTGTCATGCGTTATGATGGAGCCCACGTATGTAAACTCTTCGACCACTTCGAAATTATAAGTGTCTTTAAATTTCAATTTATCTTTTATTCTTTGGTGTGGGGTTCTGGTTTGCATCATGATTTTAGTTTTATTCTCATTAATTTGCAAACCCACCTCTCTTGCTGAATCTCCAAAAACCTCTCTTACAGCCTGTAGGGATCTTTCGACAATGTTACGGTCAGTATGTCTATTCCACAGATATTCCAGCGATGGTATGGCGAGCCGCACAGAGTTCGACTAGTATTCGTAATTATGTTACATATTCGCTATTGTGTAATAATATTTTTTTTGTTGATCCCGGTTGGTTGATATTGACATCTTAAAAAAAGCCTTTGTCATCAATGTCATGATCTAACTCATTGCCTATGGTATTGAGACGCTGGGCTTCCATTGACAGAATCTCTTCATATTCAATTGCAAGAAATAAATTTTAACAAAGTCTCGGTGCTGGTTTCTTTGTCATTCTTACTGGAATAAGTCCATTGGTGCCATATTTCCAGCCCCAGTTTTCTGGATTTTTTTGGATATGGAATACGTTAAAATGATATTGTTTAATATGTTCTTACAAAATTTAACATGAAAACTTGAGTTTTACGATTTTTGTCAAAATTTTCTTCTTTCTACCGCTGCAACTCATTATATATTAGATTTATAAAAAAAAATTCATACAAAAAGTGTACGTAATTTAGTCTTCTTCAAATTTGCCATAAACATTTTTGTTGTAAAATCAACCGTTGAGGAATTATTTTGAAAAAACTAAATTTTGGCACCTTCAATCCAAGATGGCGGGTCGAGCTTGACCCCCCCCCCCTCAAGGTCAAAAACTTTTTTTTATTCTTTAGAGTCCCAATCTAAACAACATATATCAAAATCGCTACTACACGACCTTTTGCAAGCTAAAGGCCTTTTTTATCCCCCACTGACTGGGCTACTAGACAAAAAAGGTAGTTGATAGTTGAAATAATATACTTTATTTAATCACCATCTGACAGTCAATAGGGGTCGCTAACGATTAAATAAATAAAAATATTACATTATGATGTACTTGCTTCCTTCAGCTTAGTAGTAACCTACCTTAACAAGGCGTAAATGAGGTGAAAAATTGTTAGACCAGCTGCGAGGTGGGTGTGACATACCCTAATATAGAATTGTCGATTTTGATAACTGAAATGACTTTAAAATAACACTTACTATTGTAATATATTAATTAGCATTAGGGAAATGAGGTAAAATGATAAAATAACCCAGTTCTAGTTATAAAAATATTTATATTTCTTTAAAAAACAAAGTAGTATTTTTTTAAGCTCAAATCAACAATATTTAGAAACTATGACCTGATTGATATCTAAAAATTTTGGAAATTGAGATCAACTGTGGACACAAAATTGAAGAATAAATCTGTCTTATATAATAAAACAAAATGGTTACATGCACCGTGTACATATGTTTTATATGTAACACAAAATAGTTACACCGACAATGAGGTCGGGTATTACGTAACCACTCTATATTTGAGCAGTGGAGGTTATCAACCTCTTACCCGCCCTAGTATAAACAACTGATGGTAACTCCTTCAAGGCTCTCGCAAGATTCTAATTTTTTTTGTTAAACAAAGCTACATTTATTTATTTTGAACGAATCTAGACCTCCAGTGTCCTTGCATACGTTGTTAGTAAGCAGTATGCAAGTGCTTAACAGGAAAAACAAAATGCAAAAAATAGGTTAGTAAGACAAAGACAAATTAAACAGGGCAAAAGAAAAACTCATTGATGAGACTCCATGAGGCGGCATTGCATCTGTAAAAACCTGCAAGCACCTGCATAAAATAGAGAACATAAGTAATACAATAAATCTCAAATCAATTGGCAAGTACCAACAAAAAATGTGAATGGCTTTCGGTCTGACCATAAACTACACTTAGCTTCCGTGTCCCTTAGCCAACCACTCAATGAAGCCTCAAAGAATGTTAACTGAATATTTGGAGTAAAATACCCGAAGACTAAAAGAAAATTCAGCGTTGGGTAGTCAGAGGCAGGACAGTCAAGGTCGTCTGATCAAGCTTCAAGCCTGCACATGTCATTGGGGGAGGCGCAGATAGATTTGAGAAAGATCTGCAAAATTAATAAATGTAACTAAAGATGAAGCAGGGACGAGGTCCAGCACACACCCATATGGGGATAGGGATATAAAAAAAAAAATTGGAGTTCAGTTCATCCAGTAAAACATTGAAACAGTTACAGACAAGTAAAATAAAACAATGAACATGGCATAAATTAACATGTAGTAGGGTAATTATTAACAAAACAAATCGATATGAGATATATATATAGATTTTTTTTTTATTATTATTTTTTTTTTACAATAATAATGTTACATTATCAATTTTATGGTACATTATCAGTTTTTATGGTTACCCAATCAGGAGAGAAATATTCTCGGGTCTAATTGGGGAGCTAGTCTATGTACATACTTATATTTAGAACTGCTTATAGATAATTTGTTACAAAAATGAAAATAAAATACTGTAAGATATTACAAAAAATTGTAAAATTAGAAAAATACATATTATTATAGAAATATAATATCAGCAGAATATTGGAAACAGATTGTATCTGAAAATCATCGATACAAATAAGATAATCTGTTGCTTATCTGTATAAATACAACGCGAGTTTTTTTTTAAATTTAAGATAGTTTTTCTCACTTTTTATTGCATTGGGTAATTCTTTTTATAGCTTTGGGCCTACGTATTCATAATGGTGTTGTGCAGCTGTCATGTTGCATCTAGGTACATATAAGTTCCCAGATGTTCTAGGTCTTATACTTCGTGTTGAGGACACTTCAGATTCTTTAAAAACTGTTAAAATAGCGCTTTTTTGAAATAGTTTTGAAACCGGTAGGACCTTAAATTTTTCAAAAAGTTCGTTGGTTGGGAAAATTCTTGGTTTTTTAATAATAACTTTGATGATCATTTTTTGTGTCGTTACTATCGGATAAAGATTATTCTTATAGATGCTTCCCCATGCGATAATGCCGTACTGCAGTACTGACTGCACAAAAGCAAAGTAAACCATTTTAATATTTGAATGACTTAGGATATTTCTTAAATGTATAAATATGTAAGTAAGTTTTCTAATTCTTTTGACACAGTTTTCGACATGTTCTATAGTGATCCCTAGATATTTGACATCTGTGGCTTTCTTAAGGATTTTACAATTATCGTTACATTCTCCTCCTTTACACGAACGATTATTATTAATAAAGTCAATTAATATTGAAGTCAGTTACAGGATCAGCAAGGTGAAAAGGTATATATGATGTTTTTTCTACATTAAGACTAAGTAAGTTATCATCAAACCATTCCTTCAATATGTTAATGTCAGCATTCGCAGCTATATTCACTCCTGTCCATGTTATTCCTTCGATTATGATGACTGTGTCATCTGCATATGAGATGACATTTCCATTAAGAGGGAGACTGAACATGTCATTGACATATATAAGGAAAAGTATAGGCCCGATTACCGTGCCTTGTGGAATTCCATATTCAGAAGTCAAGGGTTCACTTAATGAATTATTTAGTTTAACGTATTGTTCTCTATTTTTTAAGTAACTCTGGAACCAAGATAGAGCTTTGTCTTCCAGTCCAATTTTCTCTAGCTTAGCGATCAGCCTAGAATGCGACACACTATCAAAAGCCTTTTTTATATCAATAAATATTCCCAGACACTTCCGACGTCTATCTAAATTCCCCATAATTAGAGAAGTCAATTTTGCAATGGCATCATGAGTTCCTAGTTTAGGTCTAAAGCCATATTGGTTAGAATGCAGAATTTTTCTTTCTTCTAGAAATAGGAATAGTCTCTTTTTAACTATTTTTTCAATTATTTTAGAAATGTTAGATGTCAGAGATATTGGCCGGTAGTTAGTCATTTCCTCTGGGTTGCCAGATTTAAAGATCAGACTAATTACAGTTTTTTTGTAGTTATTTGGAAATCTTCCAGCAGAAAAACTTAAATTAATGATATGCACGATAGGTATTTTTAGAAAATCTTTAAGATTTTTTATGGTTTCTACTGTTATTCCATCATATCCCGGCGCTGAGCCACCTCTCAGTGAACTAATTACATTTAAAACTTCCGGTTCCGAGGTGGGTTCAAGAAATTGCATTTTATTTATATCTGTTAAATTTCTCTCAAAAACCTCAGTGGTTTTGTTAGCAGCTAAAGGGTTAATTTGTTGTGCTAATTTTTTTCCAACATTTGCAAAAAAATTATTAAATAAGTTCGCACATTGAGTCGGCTCATCTTTTACGTCTATAGAATTACCATTGTACGCCAGTTTATGAATTTCCGACCCTTTCCCTTTCTTATCAATAATTTCATTGATTGTCGACCACATTTTTTTTTATCATATTCTACTTGTGACATTTTTGTTTTATAATATTGTTCTTTAGTATTCCTTATTAAATTTGTAAGCATATTTCAATATTTGACAAAGGTATTTTTTAATATATAATTGCAAGGATTTTTTTTATAACGAATGAATAAACGTTGTTTTTCTCGCACAGATTTCACCAATCCAGGGCTAATCCATGGTTTTATTGGGCGGTATTTAGAAACTAACTTCTGTAACTTGGAAACGGTGCATGCCTCTATATGTTTTGTTAAAATTTCCTCAAAGAGGCGAGAACTCTCTAAAATATCCCTGCTATCTAATACACATGTCCAGGATTCCTTAGAGATTTTTTCCCGAAGAAGCTCTTTATAACACTAATTTAGTATATTCTCTATTTTTTATTTGATTAGTACGCGTTATTGCATTATAATACAATAAGCACATATAGTGGTCTGTTATACCGGTTTTATATACAATAGACTGAAATCTCTTAGTATTATTACTATTTACCCACATATGGTCAATACAGGAAGGTTTCTGCCCGACGACGTCACGAGTAAAATTGTTAATGCATGATTTAAAATTCATCTCAGTTAGCATATTAATATATTCATCCTTTAGGTGAGATCGATGATTTTCAGATATATCCACATTAACATCGCCAACCAAAAACGTAAATAAATCCCGAGTTTTGCACAGAATTTCATTTAGTTGACATATAAACTGCGAAAGATCTGACAGGTGTGTCCTGTATATTGCAATTAAATTAATTGTCAGTTTATTTACACATAATACTACACGTAAACAGTTTAACTTGTCAATAGCAACTTCCTCAATATTCCGTATTATCAATGTATTTCTAATGAATAATAATATTCCGGAGTTTTTGTTGATTTCGAGTGTTGTCGCAATGCAGTTATAACTCGGTATATCGTAGTGAATATTGTTATTAAAGTGACATTCGGTTAACACTATGACTCCCGGCTTTTTTTTAATTAAATCTAATTGCACTAAAAATTCACAAAATTTTTTGTTGACACTTCTAATATTTATATGCATTATACTAAACAGCGGATTACACTCGTTCAGAACCTCGTTGCACTCGTCGCTAGTATCACAAACATTTTCGTTTATTTTGTACAGCTGGTCAATATTTTCCATCATAAAATCTTCCATTTTTAGTAATCTATTTTTTGACGAGCAATTATCATCATAATCTGTTTGTATTCACATTTATCACTGTTCGCACTGTGATTAATTGGATTATTTGTAGATCTTCTTTCGTTGTTTAAGATGCAATTTTTGCATTTTGGTGGTTCTTGTTTGTTATTGCATTCTTGATATTTATGGTTGCCTGCGCAATGTGAGCAGGCTGGGTCTTTTGTTTTATTTAGGCATCTTAGGCTCGAGTGGTTAAATTTAAGGCAGTGGTAACATTGCATAATTGGGCTGCAGTCCTCTACCTTTACTTTGTGGTATCCGATATTAACAGTATTCTTGTTCAAAATAGTTCTTCTCATAGCTCCGCTAGTTTCCACAATGATATTCGAGAATTCAGTGTTTTTTCTCTTAATTACCTTTTTTATCTCCATTTTGTGTAAAGTAGCATCCATTTTGTGAACATTTTTGATGTCTTCGTTTTGTTGTAAAATGCTCTCTATTAAATTATTCCCATTAACTATATCATTTTCAACTCCTTTAAATATTATATGTGGTTTCTTCTTCTTCACCTCTTCTGCCATTATGTTGATCGTATTTGTTTGTTTATTTATTTCTTTTTTTAGTTTTTCTGAGTCATCTTTCTTGTCACATGTCACAATCAAACGATTATTAGATATTTTCTTGATTCCGCTTACACCGATACCTAGAGAAGTTACATTAACATTCTTCTGTAACTTTTTTTTTAGTTCTTCGTGTTCCATGTGTACATCCTTAGTAGATATTATTATTCCGTATTTTATAGCTTCATTCTCTTCTTTTCTTGTAATAGTTTCTTGTTGATAGTTGCTTTTTAATGCTGATGCGTACGTTACTCTTTCATTTTTCATTTTCAGCATATCCTTAAGCATCGTATTTTTTTCTTTTAATTTTGCCATGTCTATCGCCATAAGTGAAATATTTTCCATGATAGTGCTAATTTTTTTGAAGATTTCAATTTTCGTTTCTTTGGTGACTCTTGTTGGACTGTCTTCTAATAATGCAGTCATTTCACCAATTTCTTTCTTAGCTCTATATATAAATTCATGTGGATCGACCTCTTCTTCCATCGTTCCAGTTTTTAATTTTTTTTTTCGGGTCTCAAAGTGTTAGTACAGTTGAAGTATAGTTACACACGACTGTTGCCTGCCCGGTAGCAGACAGAACTGGAATATATATATATATATATATATATATATATATATATATATATATATATATATATATATATATATATATATATATATATATATATATATATGTATATATCAAATATATATTTGAGCACGTGTAGTTTACTCCGTTGCTAGTGCAACACTGTAACTGTCGCTTAAAATCACTCCCCGCACCACCGTCTCCAGATACCGAGTCAGCCGAGTTTCAGGAATCCAGGTTTTACAAATCGGTGGGTATGAGATACCCAACCTTATTCACGCCGGGTTGAGAACCTTTTTTAATTTAAAATAATTATTTTCCTCAACACAGACTCGTGCTATTGAGGTTAAAAATTGAAATGTAAACAACAATACCATTTTAGGAAAAAATAAACCAACAAATCATTTCTTTTTCAAAACAATACTACCTTTCTCACGTGTCTAATTCATTAAATAAAGGGAAACATTTCATCTCTAAAAGTTTCAAAGCAGAGTACCTTTTCAAAAACATCTTGTTGAATAAGCACACGTGTATTTGTATAATATAGGAGAACAAACAATATTCAAGTCAACTTTCCCTCGGCCATTGTGAAGTCATACAAAGAGTGCTCAGACGGGAGGGTTTTTCAGAGTTTCAAGAGTTTGACGGAAGAATAGAAATTGTTACAAACTTTACTGACCTAATTTTTTCTTCTAAGCCGTAAAGGGAAATACATGTATGAAATATGACGTGAAAGCTTGTTCTTTTATGGCTGTATAACTTTCTTGAACACACAAAAACTCATGTTAACACAAACCTACAATGAGCAGTAAATAGACGATATTATTTTCTAAGATGGAAATTTAAAAATTTTCAAATAAATTTTGAAGGTGTGAAGGAAAGAAGAAAATTACAATTACAAAAATCAATTACACAGATCATATTGCTACGGAAACCGTCGAATATCTTTTTAATGTTCTAATTAACGTTAATCGTCTAATTAAACACGGTCTCCGTGGTCGAGGGATAAAGCGCTCAACTAGCAATTCATAGATCGCGAAGTTCAAATCCCGGCGTGCGCAAATACATTTAATCTGTTTGTGTTATTTCACAATTAATTAATTAAAAATAATATATTTTATATTTGCGGCACGTTCAAGGTGGAATTTACTATCAGTAAGTAATACCACCCTGATGTAAGACCACCATTGAAACGTTGTTTGATTTGACCTGACCGGTCAGCGGCTGAGTTGGGATCGCGTTTGGGTCCCACCGGATTCCTTTCCGATTCCTCGGCTGGCTAAGTCCTCCATCACGACACAAACAACATTTTTCGCTGATTGTGGTGGTAGTAGGAGATTTTAAAAAATATGGTTAGACTCTGTGTTTTTATTTGCCTCCATTATTCGTATTCTGGGCAAGGAGTAATACTTATGGTAGTTAGTTCCAGAATTTCTGCACTTAAAATAAATCCTGACTAGTGGAATCCGAAAGCTTATTTATTGTTCATATTTTCGGTAAAACTGTTATTCACAAAAATATCACGGAGAAGATTACAAATTAAAAAGTGTATGGGGGCAGTTGTACTATTTTGTGACTTGTGAAAAGATAGTTGCAAAACTGTCTGTTAAGTGTCATTGAAAATGTCGATGTCAATGCAGAATCGTCAAGCAGTTGAGTCGCTCTGTTGATTGGCGAGATCTGATTGGCAGAAATTGTCGCTTTCGAAGCTTAAAAAACTCAATGAAAGCAAATCTGGACTGCATCATTAAAAATGTTATACAGAAATACCAAACCCTTCTGCTGTCCTTATTGACGAAAATGTCAAGCGGTCATATAAATACAATAAATTAAGAGACTTGTACGGTATGTCTTCTGATCCTAATAGTATAATAATTGTTCTTCTAATACTAATTGAAAAAATAAACATTTGATTTATGTTATTATAAACAAATGACTATTTTAAATAGAAAAATATTTTTTTATTTGGATATCACGAGCGAAGATTTTGTTCAAGAGATTAAAAAAAATATTCGGAAATGTCATTTTTTTTTAAATTATAGTCTTATATTTTGCATGATAGATACATCGGTCGTTCTGTTGATTAGTGAATCAAAATCGAAATTTGATTTGAATATGCATATGCATAAAGTGTACTCTTTATTTGGTACAATACACAGATTACGACCACCAGTAATAAACACCACCAGAAAACTTCTTGTTTTTTTTCTGGGTCACGAGTAGGATATTTTTGACGGCCAGCGCAGTCCAACGGTAAGGCTCTTGACTAGCACTCCGAAGGTCGCGGGATCGAATCCCGACGTGGCAAATAATGTCTATTTGATTAATTTGTGTTATTTCGCAATTAATTCATTTAAAATAATATATAGTTCCAGGGTGGAAGATACTCTCAGTATCGCCCTGGTGTAAGACCACCATTCAGAATTGAAACGTTGCTTGAAATGGCATTAGCCGTGTTTGGTGACCAGATCTGAATAGCCAGGTACTTCCCCACCTTCCTCTTCCCTATCTCCTTCCCCTCCCCTCTACCCCACAGCCTCACAACATACCCCAATTGGAGATGCCATAGTCCCACAGATAGGAGCAGTTGAGACTATTGTGCGGTATTTATAAAAAAAAAAATAAAAAAAAATTCAAATTGTTATGCTAATGTATCGGACCGTTATGCCTCTCGGTGTTATTTTATAGCATTTTTAATGTGTAAAACACAGACGTGCAAAAAATATATTTTGTAAACTCATTCTTTTCACTGTAATTAAAAAAAAACATATACTGTATTCTATGTAAAAGCCCTATGGGCGTTTAAATAAATAAATAAATTAAATATTTGATTTGTGGTGAGCATTCGAATATTTCATTCATCATCTCTTGTTCTTATGACTCATTAATCTCAAACATAGTTTTTAGAGATGTATGACTAATCAACTAGCCGACTATGTTCATCGACATCTATGGCCATTAATGTTCATTATAATCTTTACGACAACTTAAGGCTCTGCAACCGGGCCCGAAAAGAAGAAGATGGAGAGATACGAAATTACGAATGTTAGAGGAGAGCGCTAACATTTACAGCGACAAAATCGATGCGAAAATTGCGACAATGTTTAATAAAACACGACTGGTTTAAAATAGAGCAAAAATCTCGCCGGCATTTTCTTAAACAGCATATAAAGAAACACTGTGAATTTTTTCATACATATAACAAAATATATAACATTTTCAATGAACTCAAGGGGCCAACCAATAAAATCACTAGAACTAAAATTACATGAATGCCATGGAAATAATATACAATGTTACTGCCCCGTCATCGAAAAAACACAAAACATAAAATATCTCGGAGTAATAATTGACGAAAATCTTAGATGGGACCTACACATCAAAGGTATTACGGAAAAACTCACAAGCCTTATATATTTCTTCAAAAATCTAAGAAACGTGCTAAATAAAAAGGATATGAAAAAGGTCTACTATGCGTTATGTCATTCTCGTATTGAATATGGAATCATAGGATGGGGATCTGCTGCAAATACGTACCTACACAGCCTGAATACGATTCAAAAAGGAATCATAAAGACCATATTGAAAGTACCAATTAGAACGCCTTCAACTGAAATTTTCAATAACTTTGACGTACCAAATGTACAACAAATATATTCCAAAAATATATTATTGAAGCTCTTCAAAAATAATGAATCCTCTACTAGACCGTGTATGCATAACACTAGATCGAATAAAAATGATATAAAAAATATTCCAAGTTATAAAACCACATTTGGACAAAGAAACTATACATACTTTGCAACAAAACTCCATAACATCCTCCCCCAAGACATAAAACTAATAAAAAATCCAATTGAATACAAATCAAGAATAAAAATATGGCTTAAAGAGGTCAATGAGAAAACCCTAGCGAAGACGCTAAAAACGACATAGAAGACAAATGAACTATATTTAAATAACTTTAGTCCTCCTCGGCACAGGACCCCCTAGTGAGGAGGACTAAGAAATACAATATTTTGTACTTAATTTCACATTTAATTTTGTATGTAAAATTTTTGTATATAGTCGCTATAATAAAAAAAAAAAAAAAAAAAAAAAAACTTGTAAAATAACTGAAACAAACGTGTTAATAATAATCTTTGGAGCATACTTTGCGATATTTTTCTATCAGGGGAATTTTATATAATTTGCGTTTAGGCGCGGGCAAAGTCTAGATATTATTTTCAAAAATAACATATATTTTTTTAAGAGCTTTAAAACTTACCTTGTTTAAGGGAAGTCTGGGTTGCGGGCCCTTAAATACTTCAACTTTTAAAAACAACGAATTTTAAAATTATTTTCCATGTTTCCCAACGAATCATTAAGTTACGTATATTAATCATTGAGTTTAAAAGACACAACATCTGGACATATTCGTTGCACTGTCTCGTGGAAAATTTGAGATTTTTCATGCTAATCACAACCTTGGTTTCATGGTCTCATAGCGAACGTGAGTTTGCAGTTTATTTTAATAATTAACAAAATCATAATTACGTTACAAATTGAAGCAGCTCTCCTACTGGAGTTGTTATTTTGTCTCGCGACAAATTAGTTTTGAGAAAAGTGTAACTCTTCAGAAATCTTCGCCCCGCATCTTCTGAGGAGTTTTACTAGTCTGCGCGTCATTTCGCGTCAAAGGGTAATTGAGTCCCAAGTGTCGTGGAAAGTGTAGCACCCAGATATACAGCCTTTAGAGTACATAGAGTACGGATTGCCGAGCAACCCGGCAGCCTCCTGTTAAATTAAAAACGTGATCGACGAAACTGCCCGAGTTTAACTTTGTTGAAATTTTATTTACATCTTAAATTATTCTCGGTGCATGTTTATTGCTTACACCCTGAAGCTTTTTTAAAGAAACAAGTTTCAATGTTTAAAGATCCAATATAGCATCCTTTAGTCAAATGCTGGTCTTTCACCGCGGCGATACTAAGAAAATGGTGTAATTTCTTTTTTTTTTTATATTTAGTATATTCGTGGCACATTTCAGTGTGGAAGATACTCTCCGTATCGCTCTGTTGCACGACCACCATTCAGATATGATTTTAGATTTACACGGCCAAAAGTATTAAAGAAAAGAAAAAAATTATTTACTGTTTTTATGGGAAATTTTCATCGTTGAAAAACGTGTTAAAAAAGTTTCGAGAAAAACGCATTCAAAGTTCAACATACAAACTGTTTCAAATGGTTTTACTTATAATGCTGTATCTCCGTCAATTTTTAGAATTTCTTTAAAACATTTGGTGAAACCATTCTAACAAATGCATCGTTCAGAAAATTTAATTTAAAAAAAAAGTTAATAGTGTCCTGGTGCCTTAAAGTTAAAGCCCTATTTAGAATTTGATCAAGGGAACATGAAGGCGTTTGGAAGCCCCCCAGGACCAGAGACCCGGAGCGGACAGCCCCTTCTGTCCCCCCGTTATCCGCCACTGCTTAACACCCTGTATTTCATTATTTAACCTGTTTGGCATTCGACTTTAACGTTTAGAGTAGCTAAGTGACCATATTATACGAGTCTATTAAACGTTGAAAAGAAGCTTTGGCAGAAACCGGCCTGTAAGTACAAGTTAACGCATTTTCTCTCAAGTATCGATTGTGCAGTGCAGTTCTCTGTGTGAAGTGTAAACAGGACACTATTTTCCTGGAGTTTTTAGCAGTTAACTGTTGTAGAGATTGACGTTTTCGAGATATTGTTTTCGAAAAAAAAAATACATAAGTTCTACACAGGAGGCCCTGAGGAAAAAAAATCTCTGGGCCTTTTTAATCTTTGAGGATACTGTGTGGAGGGTATATATTTAAGGTAAAGTGAGGAGAGGAAATTCTAGGAGGGAAAATGGTATGAGGGGTGGGAAGGAATCTGGGGGTCAGTGGGTCAAGGAGTGACGGACGTATTAATCCATCCCCATTGCGGTGCAAGACGATGGATCGAGATAGTTCTGCCACTCTCAACCAGTCTCTCCTGATACGGCCCGTTGCGCAGAAGTTGGGCAAACGAATCCGCCGCCAAGACTTTGACCTAAATCACCAAACGTAGCGAACCACTTGGGGTAACCTAAGGCAGAGGTGTTGGTTATTCAATAAATATTTTCCGGGCGGCCGGCGGTACTTACACCTGCCTCCCAAATTGGGTTAGTACCATAGACATCCAAATGGATAGACAAGAAGTTACAGATGAGGGGTAAAACCAAACTATGGAGGGCGAAGAGGGGAAAGATGACTGTGATTCGTTAAACAATCAATCTGACAGTATATAGGCATCTCGCATTACAATATCACCATTTAGTTCTTAAAAGCAAAATCTGCTTGGAATGAATAGGCCTTTTTACATGGGAGCGCGAATTGCTTGCCAGGTTAATAACATATTTACTAAGGCCAAATGCTCGCCCCAAAAAGACTCGCCCCAATACACATAGCAATATTTTGTTGCCGTGTTTAGTTACAAATGTTTCATAATTTACTTACCCCTGTAACCAGCGACGAGCACACAGAACCGCCCACATTCGCTATGTGCACATTGATATGTAGATATATTGTATAGCACAAGCTACCGTTTTTAAATGTATGGATGTTAGCTTCTCGCTGTTCACGGCAAGAATGATGACGTCACACATATTAGATTCAAGCGAGGCTCTATCCCCTCCCCATGGAGCGAGCCGGTTCCAAGGAGGAGCTCCAGCCGGCGCCATGTGGAGGGGGAAATAATACGTTTTTATCACTTAGGGCAGGTCCAGATATATTCATATGTCCGTGGTTAGTACAATCAAAACATGTTAAAGATATTCCATATTTCAAGTAAAGTTGGGAACCACGTTTAAAAAAAGCAAGAAATAAATATTATAGAAAACAGCTGAATTTTTTCAAAGAGTGACTAATAGTGATATTATTCATGTATTTAAGTTGACTTCTGACGAACAAGCTGTACATGTTTAACAGTTGTTTAGATTGAATTATTCGTTCATATTACAATCCGAAACATTTATTTGGCGACTTAAGCGTCGATGACACGTGGCGAGTGTGCAAGCTACTATCTACTAAGTTTAAAAGCGGGTAAATCGGCGAGTGAGATTGTCATGATGACACACAAAACTGTCCACTCGCTCAGAAGCGTAAGAAACTGAGGCCGCTGCTAGCGCCAGTAACAAGAATAACGACGCCTGCATGAACTAATTCTTCAGATGTTTGACAGTCGAAATCAGCTGTTTATCGGAAGCCATGTTGGAAACATAAACAAACCAATCACGAGCAAGTGAAGCAAGTGTGTAGGCGAGTAAAGTTGACAACCTTTCAACTTTTTTTCGTAGATTGTCAACAATCTGCTAGTTAGCAAGTAACACGATGACACTGGGCGAGTTTACTAGCAGATAGTGAATTTCCTAGATTGTAGCTTGTAAACTCGCCACGTGTCATCGACGCTTTAATCAAAAATGCTAATTTCGATTGTGCGTCTGTAGTGGTAACTGGTACCATGAACTCAGATTTGTTTCTAATTCATGTGTCATTTTCAATTTATTTTTATTTATTTTTTTATTATAAAGACAATATGACAAGAAAAAAATATAAATATTTTACAGAAAAAAGAAAAGTCCCAATAAACTACTTTTTAGTAGTTTGTCAATGGGTGCTTTTACTTTGAAGATATAAATAAACTTATTTTAAATAAATTAAGACAATATAAGCGAAACTCAATCGGAAATCTGGAAACAGAAAAATCATAAAAAACATATTGACACCTCTGGGACTCGAACCCAGGACCTCTTGCTTTCCGGGCAAACGCGCTAACCAAGAGGTCCTGGGTTCGAGTCCCAGAGGTGTCAATATGTTTTTTTCTGATTTTTCTGTTTCCAGATTTTCGATTGAGTTTCGCTTATATTGTCTTAATTTATTTAAATATTACAATTTGAGGTTTTACTCATAAAGTTAAAAATTTAAAAATAAAACTTATTTTACTTTATTTTGCAGTTACAATTTTTGTGTTAGTGTCTAATACAATTTTTTTTTTCGGCGAGCCAATTCTTGAACATAATATTTGTTTTACCATTTGTACATTTTTTAATAGATCTAAGTCGTTCACAGACTTTATTTATTTGTGAATCCCATTTGAAAAAACAGTCAATAATAACACCTAAATAAACATATTCTTTAACCAGTTCAATATTTTCACATGTGCACAATGTGGAGATACCGACATGTAAGCAATCTGAAGTGTGTGTTTTAATTTCAAGTGTAATAATATTTGTCTTGGCGTTGGGTGATCTAATTATGTATCAATTTAGTTTTTTTTTTGCATTTAAAATTAAACCAGAGTCATGAGACCATTTCAAAAGTTCAATGTAATCTTCTTGTAAGTGTTTAATACATAATTGCAGATCACTGCATGAAATTACCAATGCAGTATCATCCGCGTACACGAAGTGTTTTGCATGTTTAAAAATATACTTAATAAAGATACATAAATGATATATAAAATTGGACCTAATATGGAACCTTGAGGAACGCCTGCTAAAATTCTTCTTTTTTTACTTAAGTTGTTCAATAGCTTTATTTTCATGCACTGGTTGTTCAAGTAATTTTCAAAGAGTTTTAAAAATCTTCCTCTTATTCCTATAATTTCTAGTACTTGCAATAATTTTCTATGATTAATAGTGTCAAATGCCTTGAAATAATCTATGAATAAAACTAAAACATGATTTTTACTATTCAATTCATGATTTATTAAGCTAGATTTATGATTTATTAAGCTAATTTTTGAAGTAGCATTTCAGTGCCTTTTTTTTCGGAAGCCATATTGATTGGTATCAATAATACAAAAATCTTCTAAATATTTTATTAATTTCAGCTGAATGTATTTTTCTAAAAAAATTTCAAGTGATGGCAAAATACAATTACCCAGTAGAGAGTGATCGCCTCCTTTATAAATAGGTCTGATAATACTGCATTTTAAGTCATTTGGAATTTTGGCTTCAAGTAAAGTAAGATTCTATTTACAAAATGGGCTATAATTGGAGATAAGATTATTATGTGTTTTTTAATATCGCAAATTCTGATATTATCAATTCCAGGAGAAGAGTTTTTAAGTTGCCTCACAATGCTTTCTATATCAGCAGTTTTGGCCCTTGGTAGGTACATGCTTTGAGGCATCTCCTCCGGTTCAAAAACAGTTGTCTTGTAATCACACCTGTGTAACATATTGCAGACACTATCGGAGAAATAATTAACAAAATCATTGGTGACATTTTCTTTGGTCCGATCTTTCATCAGATATTTGGACGCAATTTGGTCACAATCATTTTTACATTTCTTACCTAAAATTTGATTACACTCGTCCCAAGTCTTTTTTGAGTCTTGAAATAGATTTTTGAATTTATCATTATAGTATGAGGTTTTTAATTTTAGTAACAATTTATTTAAAACATTTGTAAAACTTTTATATTCTTTTTCATAGTATTTGTTTGTTGGAGTATTTTTCCAACGTTTACAAACTCGTAGTACAAGCGGGAAACTGGTAAATCTACATCACATTCGGAGTCGATTTGAGATATAACTTTTTTGATTTGAGCTTTCGTTTTCGAGTAAATCGGGTCCGAAGTTGGAATTTTTTTGATTAAATTTGAAAAAAATTTTCACTAGGGGGTTGATTTCAGCTGTGTAATGTCTTATAAAATGCATTGAAGGGTAAACCGGGCTCAAAAATTTTTTTAACCCTTTAGTTGCCGAAAAAATGGAAAAATAGAAAAAAAATTATATTAAAATCGAAATGCTCAGATCGAAAAAAATAAGTTTTTTAGGTTCTCTACGTGATGTAGATTCAACAGTTTTCCGCTTGTACTACGAGTTTCCGGACACGTTGTATAGTGTACATTAGATATCCAATCATGTATTGCATAAGGTCGGCTTTTTCATTTTTGCTTATTTTAATTGTGCTGTTTTTATACAAGTCGTCAAAATAACTTTTAATTTTTAAATAAATGACAGAACAATCGGTTTCCTTTGGAAGCGATTTCCAATCATAATTACAAATATGTTTATCGATCATTTTTTGCGAAAGAATTTGCACGTTATAAGTATTGTTAGAGTCGAAATTATCTACCGTGTTATAGTGTATACTAACAGCTGTTGTGTGGTGGTCGGCAATGTTATAATCACACACGCATGCTGAGATTGTACTGCTTAATCCATTGGGTAACTTTCCGCTTAATCGGACAAAAAAGTGATCTATACATTGGAACTGATTGTGTGAAGAATTATGACAAGTGATAAAGTACATACCTAAAGTATAATATTTTAGAAAAAAATGATTGTATGCTTTATTTTATGTGATGTGTTTATTTAAATTTTGGATAATCTTGACAAGTAAAGTTAGATTTCGTAATTTTTCAAGAGTCTACGCTTTTTAGCTAACATTCAATTATCAATCCAACAATAATAATTATATAATATCCCGTGATTTTGCACTTGCTTGCGCTTTTTGGATAACATATAATTATCAATCTTACAATAATTATCTAATATACCGTGTTCTTTAGGAGTCTGCGTTTTTTAACTAACATGCAATTATCAATCTTACAATAATTATATAACGTGTAATTATTAATCCTACAATAATTATATAATATCCCTTGATTTTTCACATGTCTCCGCTATTAAAAAAAAACATTTTTTTAATCAAATTCGCAGACGGCAAAATCGGTATACTCCCATGTATGTTTTTCCGACATGTTTAAATTTCTGCAATTTTTCAGAGATTGAAATAATTACTGACGTCTTTTTTATCAACATCCAAATCGCCGTCTTCTTATAAAAAGTTTTTCGAAACCGATTTTTTTAATGTTAAAGTGTTTGGATTTTGCCCATCACTAGTTCGCTCGTTCGCTGAGACCTTTTTACGGTAGTTGAGATATTTGTAAAGATGTAGAATAAACATGGTTTCGAATTACATCTAGTTCACTGTATTAACAGAGCTTCTTGAGAGCACATTCCCCAGATTTAGTTTAAAGCTCCTGCGGCTATTTGATATTGTAGATTGAATACAATCATACATTTATGTAACAGAAAAGAAAGATGATTCGAAGGTATATTACTTTTTATTGGATGCAGCACAAAAATCCCCGCTGCCAGAAGCCGGTGGAACTATATAACAAATAACTGACCCGGAAAGGGTTGTTCTGCCATATAAATTATTTCTAGTGAATATTTTGGTTGTTAAATAAATAATAAAAAATGTATTGTAAGTGTGTGGGGATGGGATCTATGACAGAAAGAGTAATGGAGAGCTGTATACGATAACCGCCGATAAAAAAAACACCAACCATTCATTTTCTCAATTCAATGTATTTCATTAAAGTAACGGACATATTCATTGTTTGATCTCTTAAAAGTTAAATATAAAGTGAAAAAAGTAAATTCGATGAGGCGGATGTAGCGCCATCTGTCATTCAACAACATAAATAATTTCGTTCTGTTTCAAATACGAACGAACGGTAAATTTATTCATACGAAAACACCAAAATCGCGATTAAAAAATGGGAGGGTCACGATAATAAAATGGGAGGGTGGGGATAGGAGCGTGAAAGTTTGGAGTTATGTGAATTTTTAGATGCAAAAAAAAAATTGTCAAAAAATAGAAAAAATTCTGGATAGGGACACCCTAATTACCTAGCCGGATGAAATATACTTTATGACCTATTCTTATACCTACCAAATATACATAAAAAATTTCATAAAAATCGGTGGAGCCTTTTCGGAGGAGTGCGACCACAAACACTGTGACACGAGATTTTTATGTATATAGAAAGAAGAAAGATATACCCCAATAATAATTGGGTTATATTGTGAGGCCGATGCGAGTGCGATGGGAATTGGAAGGGTGGGAAGTAGATAACGTACATTCAAGCAACGTTTCCATTCTGAATAGTGGTCTTTCACAAGGTCGATAAAGAGTCTCTGCCACTCCGGAACAGGTAATTATTTGTGTTTGATTTTGAAAAGTTTTATTTACAATGTATATTTGTTACTTAATTTTATTTATTTGCTATCGGTTTCGACATATTCGTGTAATTCAAAGCGTTCTTAAAATTAACTTTAAAATTATATAATTAAGCTCTTATAAATACATTTTTAACATGATCTCTATACATTTGCTGGGCTGAAAAGTGGTTATATATATATGAAATTCCTTTGATAGAAAAAAAAAATCGCAAATTATGTTCCGAAATTTATTAAAGAAACATTTGGTTCTTTT
This sequence comes from Limnephilus rhombicus, assembly GCA_929108145.2. Lineage (NCBI taxonomy): Eukaryota > Metazoa > Arthropoda > Insecta > Trichoptera > Limnephilidae > Limnephilus > Limnephilus rhombicus. Next base: position 43,069,051 of record OV815278.1, read on the forward strand.
ATTTAACGTATATTACAGGTGTGAAAAAAGTCAGCGTTTCTTTAAATATGCTACTTATCTATTTTAAATAAGTCGTGTTTTATTAAATATTTTCGCTTATTAAAATTAATCAAAATCGATTTTAAATTTGCGAACTCTCTCAACATTCGTGTTTACATATTTCTCTTTCAAACCATCTTCTTCTTCTTTTTTAATGCTTACTACGGAGCCTTAAATCACTGGGTAATATTTTGGTTTTGAAAAGTTTTCGGGCCGACTAACTGTTACACTTTTGGGCAATATTTTAGAAGAATAAACAATTTGAATAAAAATCTCGTGTTTTTTTTGTAATAATAATTAAAGTACGTTCAAATTGCCAGAAAACAGATATGTGTCTTTTTTTTAAATTACTAGTGGATTAAATATTTTTATGTGTATACCTTACAAGACACAAGACTAAAATTGCTCCCAAATGGCCCCGCAGACAGTGAGACTATGGCAACCCCCTTGGGGTATCTTGTGAAATTAAAGGGCGGGGGTGGGAAGGGGACGGCAGGAGTATCGGGAGATTCAAATCTGGTCGTCAAACACGGCTAAAGCCATTTTAAGAAACGTTTCAATGATTATGTATGGTGTTCTTTCACCAGTGCTGTACTGACATTATTTTTCAATCTATAATCGTTGATACTGACAATAAATTAAAAGACAAAAAGGTTTCTTCAAACACAGCAAACTTATTTTGTGGCACCATTTTAATTCAAAATTAATAGAATACCTAGTTTTTACCCCGTTTATTGTTTATAAAAAACCGACACATTTTAAGTAAACTCCGAAGGAGTGAGCGTTGCTCATGAAACATGTCGGTTTTTTATAAACAATAAACGTGGTAAAAACTAAGTTTTTTATTAATTTTGAACAAAAAGGTTTACTAAAAAAAATTATGATTATTATCAAGAACAGAAATGTCTAAAATAATTAATTTTTTGAAGATGCTGTCGCACCGTTTATATTTGTCATGAATGAACAATTGCATTGAATCGACTCGAAGTATGAATATATCTTACCTGAAAAGATTCAGATCAGATCTCTTTGAAATATATAATCTCTAAGGCGGTCTTTCATGAAATTCAGAAACAGATCGTTCAGTTTAATATCCCATCAAATTTTCACTACCCTTCTTGAAAAATACTGTTTAACTATCCCACCTCAAAGGGATTTTAAAAGCGTCAACCTTCTTTTGTAGCTCTGAGGAAACCGCCTTTGATCTCAGGAACTTCCAGGAGCACAGAAAAGGAAAGGGAAAAATATCATCCCTCTTCTTTAAAGTAAAACGTGAGTTGGATGTTAAAACTACAAATCAAGAGATCGCTACCTTCTAGAACCTTATTCCGGCGGCAAACCTTTGTTCTGGCGGAGTGTCCTTTTTTGTTGAACTGTTGAAGTGAACATACTTGTGTTTTACGGTGATGGATTTATTGGGTATTACTTTTCACGATTTTGATTCATGGATAAATTTTATATTCTGTTCACACTTCTTCCCACTAAGAAAGGTCGTAATGGTGTTATATACATTTTTATTCGCATTCATAAGCTAAAAAGATTTCTCACTAAACATTTTGATGTACATTTTCACCCTTTTTTTACTTAGATATATATATATTATCAGCTCAGCTGGAGAAAGTCGATGAAGATTTTATTCCCCTTCTTATCGATGACAGAAAGTCTCGTGTTTGAGAAGTGATAAAATATTAATCTTTGTCTTTTTACTACTATTTTTGAAATGATACAAGGCCGAAATTCACGTGAAACCTTGAAACTTTTTGGATCCATACTTACCTTATTAATACAAGTTTTTTCAAACCAACGCCGAGAGTGACTCGATTGTACAATAAATACTTCCAACATGAAGACTTGGATATATTTTCAAATTCAATCACCACTTTCAGAAGGAACTTTCATATACATCATACTTTCATATACCTGATCTCCACACTTAGAGCCGCTTTGTTATTACTGCTTCATTCACCTACTTGTGCATTGACTCTATAATATGTGCATGAATGTATATATTGTATATGTATGTATGGCACACACACATATACATTTATACACATATTATTATACACACTGTGTGCGTGTGTGTATGTACATATATGCATTTACATGTATATATACAGGGTGTTAAGGGACGTACTTGACTTACTTTAACCAGTGATTCCTGACGTTATTTGGAGTAAAAAATGTAAATAATATTTTGGTCTCCGGTGACATTTTTGATGTTTTTTTTTCTACAAAAACGTAAAAAATGGTAGATTTTGGACAGTTGGAGGGGTGGTTAGTAGTTGGTCGGTTACTCGGGTGAGTGAACAGTGACGAATGTGAAAGATTTTTTTTTGTTTGATTTTGAAAAAAAAAATTTTTTTTTAAAAGTCACCGAAGACCTAAATTTCATTTACATTTTTTACTCCAAATAATGTCAGGAAGTACGTCCCTTAACACCCTGTATATAATGCCAATAAACAAAAGTAGATAAATAAAATAATGAGTACCTACGCAGATACCTTGTTCAAAAAACATATTTTTTCTATATATATATCCAAATAATTATAATGCTCAGCAAACATTTTAAAGAAAATTATAATAAAAAAAAAACAAAAAATTTGACATACGACATCATTTCCTTATTTACAAAAATACATACACACGGGATGTTTTAAACTTTTCCGTGAGCGTAAAATCTGTGTTGAACTTTTATCATTTTAAATACGTAAATTCTATTCTGGTGCATCTGGTGAGAACTTCGCAGGGTGAACGGACGACTGAACGATCTTTCGTTCATTGAAGATCGTAGGTGCTATTCCTGGAGGGTCTACGGGCTACGGTGCTACGGGCTGCGGCGTAGCGCGCGCAACGGCGTAGAGGTACCCGAGATAAACAATACGTTGTAGGAACTATCGTAGGTTTGTGAAAATAAATACATTCGGCCGAAGTTTTGTTGGCCCTAGACTATAGGAAATTTCAATTCCGACTGCTGCAGTCTCTACTGTTATTTGTTATTGTGTTCTTTTCGTATTTTCCGAATCCATCTTCGTGTAGATTATTTATATTATCTCCCGACCTCAATAACATGCGTATTATCTTTAAATAAATAAATGTTTTTTTTTAATATACCATCATAGACATCTCATTCCCTTTTCCTGTTAGGGTCGGAGACCGTAGTAACTCTTTGGTTTTTATTAACTTACAATATTTATCAACGTTTCATATTCTATGACAGTTATATTTTAGAGATATTTCCAAGCTCCAAAGCTCATGGTGGGCTGAAACTTAATAATACTTATTATATTCAAAAGTTACATCAAATATCTAGTACGGATATTTTTTTATTTATATTTTTAAATTATAAAACATGGCTTATTAAATAGTTCAATTTTTGATGATTTCAAGAGTAACTTTGGTACTTTTTTGTGAATCAATGGTAAATACGAAAAAAATAATCTTGCCTCACCTGCTTTGCAAATATAATTATATATAAAATATTAAATTAAAACGAGCCATAAAAGCGTTTTTTGTATCGAAATATTAAATTGATGTGCGATAAATTTGTGCTCCAACGTAAATTGGTTGTTTGTAATTTAAATGCAAGCCAATAAAAATGATGTTTTATTAATTATTTTTTGTTTTGTATACTTCATTGTATTTACATAGTAGTTAGGTCAAATTTATTTTTTTAAATGACTGTCATTAACTCACCAATAATTGACAAAGTTGACTCTGAAATCGTGAAAAATCGATTTCATTAATGACCTTTATTTTACAATTGGAAACACAGATGAATAATGTTGCACATATCTCTAGTTATTTACTACAACTATTTTATTATAAAAAGAATTATTTAGTTTGGTTAAGTATTTTGGCGTCAAATCCAAATTTAAATTTTGTTTGAAAAAAGCCGCGCAGCCGTTACTCTAACTCTTCTTCTTCGATGGCGCTACAGCCCATATCGAGCTTTGGCCTCCCGCAACATTCACCTCCAACTCCTCCTGTTCTCAGCGGCTGACTTCCAGTTTGATACCTGGAGAACTGTGCTACTGCCCATATCGAGCTTCGGCCTCCCGCAACATTCACCTCCAACTCCTCCTGTTCTCAGCGGCTGACTTCCAGTTTGATACCTGGAGAACTGTGCTACTGCCCATATCGAGCTTTGGCCTCCCGCAACATTCACCTCCAACTCCTCCTGTTCTCAGCGGCTGACTTCCAGTTTGATACCTGGAGAACTGTGCTACTGCCCATATCGAGCTTCGGCCTCCCGCAACATTCACCTCCAACTCCTCCTGTTCTCAGCGGCTGACTTCCAGTTTGATACCTGGAGAACTGTGCTACTGCCCATATCGAGCTTCGGCCTCCCGCAACATTCACCTCCAACTCCTCCTGTTCTCAGCGGCTGACTTCCAGTTTGATACCTGGAGAACTGTGCTACTGCCCATATCGAGCTTTGGCCTCCCGCAACATTCACCTCCAACTCCTCCTGTTCTCAGCGGCTGACTTCCAGTTTGATACCTGGAGAACTGTGCTACTGCCCATATCGAGCTTCGGCCTCCCGCAACATTCACCTCCAACTCCTCCTGTTCTCAGCGGCTGACTTCCAGTTTGATACCTGGAGAACTGTGCTACTGCCCATATCGAGCTTTGGCCTCCCGCAACATTCACCTCCAACTCCTCCTGTTCTCAGCGGCTGACTTCCAGTTTGATACCTGGAGAACTGTGCTACTGCCCATATCGAGCTTCGGCCTCCCGCAACATTCACCTCCAACTCCTCCTGTTCTCAGCGGCTGACTTCCAGTTTGATACCTGGAGAACTGTGCTACTGCCCATATCGAGCTTCGGCCTCCCGCAACATTCACCTCCAACTCCTCCTGTTCTCAGCGGCTGACTTCCAGTTTGATACCTGGAGAACTGTGCTACTGCCCATATCGAGCTTCGGCCTCCCGCAACATTCACCTCCAACTCCTCCTGTTCTCAGCGGCTGACTTCCAGTTTGATACCTGGAGAACTGTGCTACTGCCCATATCGAGCTTCGGCCTCCCGCAACATTCACCTCCAACTCCTCCTGTTCTCAGCGGCTGACTTCCAGTTTGATACCTGGAGAACTGTGCTACTGCCCATATCGAGCTTCGGCCTCCCGCAACATTCACCTCCAACTCCTCCTGTTCTCAGCGGCTGACTTCCAGTTTGATACCTGGAGAACTGTGCTACTGCCCATATCGAGCTTCGGCCTCCCGCAACATTCACCTCCAACTCCTCCTGTTCTCAGCGGCTGACTTCCAGTTTGATACCTGGAGAACTGTGCTACTGCCCATATCGAGCTTCGGCCTCCCGCAACATTCACCTCCAACTCCTCCTGTTCTCAGCGGCTGACTTCCAGTTTGATACCTGGAGAACTGTGATGCATCCCCTTTTACTTCTTGGGTGGGCCTTCCCACTTTTCTCCTTCCACCTGGGTGTCCAGTCATAATTCTTTTTGGGACGCGTGTGTCCAGCATTCTCTGTACATGCCCAGCCCATCTCAACCTGAGGTTACTCTAACTCTAACACAATTAAATTATACATGACATCTATTGAACCTAATATTAAACATATCCACTTATTTGTGACCTGTTAATCAGGCCTTTCCACTCAAAGTTTAATATCTGGAAATAATATTTCTTATCAAAATCAAAATCATTTATTGTACAAAATTTACATTTAGTACAAAAGGTATAACTTATAGGTACATATATCCTATTATAATCAGAATATATCTATCAATTATATTTAAAGGGTTCATAAAAATCTATGTTCTTTTTCTATTTTTATCATACCAATGTTTTGAATAACTTATTGAACATTTTTAGTTATGTGAGTTGGCAGAAACCAACGATTTTAAAAGGATTTAATATCTAATATTGAGTCCCTATGAAATCCGCGAGATTCAATAAGAATTTTATTCTCTCCCACATTTCACACTTCAATAGTCCATTTCATATATTCACATCGAAATCCCCCGCGAACTTAGTATCCAAAGTCATATCTTTGAATCGCGCCGATGTCTGAGACAGTTATGGTGGTTTTATGTCGCTTCTAGTCGCCTTCCGCTTCCCACACACTTTATGGCAGCCATCTTTGTTGATCTTTACATCCCGATGAACCATTCAGCATCCAAACGACGACATTATGTAAAAAATATATTTAAAGTCTGACAGATGCACTCTAGCTGCCACGGATCATCCCACATTACCAAGGAGATTGGATTTTTAGAGAGGTTTTCGCTGAGATCCGATATTCAAATGTGCTTGATGTATGGCGCGAAGGACTCAGGTCAGGAACGAAATGACCTACTTTTCTTTTACCGTTTTTTTTCCAGAGTGGTAAGCACTCAAGTACAATCCTGATATTAGAAGAGAGCATCATACAGAATAGAAACGTTGTTGCTTGACTAGCCGTGTGACAGTTCGAGCTAATAGACATGGATAGTTCTAGTGTGATAGATCTTAGATAGATGTCAGTAGTATATAGATTCGCCCCTTCATGGTGGATGTCAAGGTGTGGTAAGCCTCGAGGTTTTGGGAAACTCGGGGAGCATTATTGAGATAACGTTGGCCTCCAGGCAGTTCTACGCACTCGTTCCTGATTTATTAGAATTTTTGGTCTAAATAAATGTACAGTGTTTTGTTGTAAATAAAGAGTTATTATTTAAATAATTCATTCACAACAAGCCTTATTTTATTATCAGATAATTAGCAACCAGTTTTATATTTCGCAAGTTCTTCCCTTCTTATTCTCTCAAGTATATTTTGAATCTTTCTGTAATCACATTAGTACAAAAAAAAATCCCGAAAATAACTTTTCTGCAAAGAAGGTTTAAAAAACATGATTTTAACCACTTTAATCATATTGAGTGGTTACGATCCTCAGCTATGATTCCAGAACTGATTCCTGAACTGAAGAGTTCCAGAACTGAAGAGAATGCCGGCATATTTATTAATTTAAAATTTAATATAGTACCTATATTTGCAGCATGTTCCGGGAAGTTTAGTGTCAACCTGGTAAAAAGATAAAATGGAACCGTCGCTTGAAATGTCTTTGGCCGTGTTTGGCGACTAGATCTGAATAGCCATGTTCTTCCCCAACTTCCTCTTCCACATCTCCTTCTCCTCCCGACGATCCTTCAGATTCACAGCATATCCCAAATGGAGAGGCCATAGTCACACTTGATCCACACGATTGGTAGCAGTCGGGATTCATAAAGATGAAGAAATATCTTAATAAATATTTTTGTGCTAATCCTATCAAAATGTACAGCTAATTCAATCATCAAGTACAATCACACCATGTATAGCCAAACCTTTGTCTAAATGCAGTACAATTTCTAAAATCACAGTATTTTACACAAGAAAGCTTTCAAGATTACAGATTTAGTTTCCATCGAGCTTATTTCAAAGCTCCCGTAATAATTCAGCTAGAGTATCAGATGCTTTTTACTATTTCAACGGCTGTAATAAAGCACCTCTTAACGAGGATTGCCTTAATGAATTTTCCTGAAAAACTTACCTGAATGGAAAAGCTCACGAACAGTATGCGCTGATTTTATCTTAACCCGTTTCACGGAAATAAATTTCAGTTAAATATATTTTCTTTATTTTTGACGGTGCCACAGAAAAGAGTTATGTGAATAAGTATGCATTATTCACATCTATCGTCCTTTTTCCTTATAGTACGACTTTGAGCGAGTTTTTTGTAACACTTACAAAGCAAATAAAAATATGTAAAAAATCATATTATTTTTAGTAAATTGAATTCGCGCTCTCGCATTGTTTCTTGTGGAATAAAAATTTCAAATTAGGTACCGCACAAGATTTAAATGTCCGGGTTTAATTTTCCCCACGGGAAAAACTAAACCCTTCCACACACTTCCCAAATGATCATCTGGTCAATCCACGCTATGCAATTGCACTATATTTCGGGTGGGAGGTATAAACCGCTCCAATGAAACCTATAAAAAACCAAGAGATGTAATTATCACACTCAGTTCTAAACTGATGCGTGATTTATTTTTGGCGAAACTTAAAGATCATATTAAATCCAAAGGACGAATTACTACTTCTTCATTAGGACTACCGAATGCTCAAATGGGTGTGCCCATCTATATTTCTGACCATCTGACTTCTAGAAAAAAATTCCTCTTAGCCCAAACTAAAAAACAGGCGAAACTAAAAAACTACAAGTTCATTTGGACGAAAAATGGTCAGGTGCTTGTTCGTCAGTCTGAAGACACCAAAATCCTTACAATCTCCTTTGAATCGGACATTAAAAAAATATGACTCAAGGCTAACAAAAAAATTCAATTATTAAATCAGCTTACCTATATTACTAATTTAATGATTCTCATTTATATTGTTTTCACAGTCACTTTTGCTCACATTATAAATCAATTTATTATTATTACTAATCACATTAACTATATCAACGTACTTCAACTATTTATCCTACCTAACTCCATAATTACCATTTATCAACAATCTACCATTACAATCCACCAAAAGATTCCATTGTACTTAACTATTCTCACTTGCTTACTTATAACCATCATTCTAATCTATCAAATTATTAAATTAAACTCAACTTACTTAATTATTTTTAATTATTTAATTATTTTATCTTATTTAATATATGTGATACACTCAATTGTTTTAAATCGTCTAATTATTCTAAATTATCAAAATATTCATTTCTACTTACCTGTTCTCATTTATACATTTATTTCCACCGAATTAATCTATTCAATTATTACATTTAAATCAACTTATATTATTATTTTTAATTCTTTAATTATTTTAACTAATTTCATATACGTAATGCATTTGATTGTTATAAATTATCAAATCATTCTAATCTATCCAAATATTCCATTCTACTTAACTCTTCTCATTTATTCATTCATTTCCACTATTTTAACATGTCCAATTATTATATTAAACTCAATGTCCTTAATTATTTTTAATTATTTAATTATCTTAACAAACTATACGTGTGTGATACATTCAATTGTTTTAAATTATCTATTAATTCTAAATTATCAAAATATTCCACTCTACTTAACTGTTATAAATTATCAAATCGTTCTAATCTATCCAAATATTCCATTCTACTTAACTCTTCTCATTTATTCATTCATTTCCACTATTTTAACATGTCCAATTATTATATTAAACTCAATGTTCTTAATTATTTTTAATTATTTAATTATCTTAACAAACTATACATGTGTGATACATTCGATTGTTTTAAATTATCTATTAATTCTAAATTATCAAAATATTCCACTCTACTTAACTGTTCTCATTTATACACTTATTTCCACTATTTTAATTTATTCAATTATTATATTAAACTCAATTTATTTAATTATTTTTAATTATTTAATTATTTTAACTAATTTCAGATATGTGATATATTCATTTGTTTTAAATTACCTAATTAGTCTAATCTATTCAAATATTCCTTTCTACTTCACTCTTTGTATTTACTCATTCATCTCCACTATTGTAATATATCCAATTATTATATTAAACTCAATGTTCTTAAGTATTTTTAATTATTTAATTATTTTAACAAACTATAAATGTGTGATACATTCGATTGTTTTAAATTATCTAATCATTCTAAATTATAAAAATATTCCATTCTGCTTAACTCTTTGTATTTATTCATTCTTTTCCACTATTATAATGTATCCAATTATTATATCAAACCCAATGTACTTAATTTTTAATTATTCAATTATTTTAACAAACTATATATGTGTGATACATTCGATTGTTCTAAATTATCTAATCAATCTAAATTATAAAAATATTTCACTCTATTTAACTGTTCGCATTTATACATTTATTTTCACTATTTTAATCTACTCAATTATTATATTCAACTCAACTTATTTAATTATTTTTAATTATCTAATTATTTTAACTAATTTGATACATGCGATAAAATCGATTGTTTTAAATTATCCAATTATTCTAAATTACCAAAATATTCCACTCTACTTAACTGTTCTCATTTACTCATTTATTTCCTCAACTTTAATCTATCCAACTATTTTATTGTGCACAATTTACCAAATTACGTTTATTTACTTCATTATTATGAATATTTATATATGTGTGATATTTTCAATTGTTTCAAATTATCTAATTATTCAAAATTATTCAAAAATTGCTTTCTACTTAATTATTCTCATTTATTCAACTGTTTCCACTATATTAATCTATCCAAATATTTTATTTAACTCAATTTACTTAATTTCTTTTAATTATTTAAATATTTTAACTAAAGTGATATACGTGATACATTCGATTCATTGTAATTGTACAATTATTTTAACAAAATTCTTTAATCATCAAATAATATTATCTAACTTAATTCAATTACCTCACCTAACAAAAATTAAATAAACAACTATGGATGACTTCCTGAACACGCAGCTGGAAAGCTGCTTCAAGATCAATGAATTCATTAGTCAAAGTGCAAAGGAGTGCAATGAAATTATCACAGATAAGTTCTCTGGTTTACAAGTGCTCCACCTTAACATCCGCAGCCTCCAAAAAAATATTGAAGAATTTATTCTCAATATAAATATTCTTATTGTGAAGCCGGACGTTATAGTATTAACTGAAACATACACAAACAGTGACTCACCACATTATAATTTAAGAGATTATATTTACATGCAAACAAACACAAACATTAATAAAAACAGTGGTATTGCGATATTCGTTAGTAAGAAATATAATATTGTTACACATTCAGAACACAACATAGATTCATCAAACTGCATAGAAATCCAACTTAACCACAACAAAAAGAATTACTATTTGTTAGCAATCTATAGAACTCATGAATCGAACGCTGATTTATTTATCGAACAAATACGAAATATAATATCAAATTTCAAAAACAAAACTTGCATAATAACAGGCGATTTTAATATCAACATTAACAAAAATATAGACAGTAGACTTAAGCATGAATATTTGAACTGTATGACTGAAAACAACTTTAAATCGTGTATAAATGAAAATACGCGCGAAATTCAAGGTCAGAAACCATCTTGCCTAGATCATTTTTGGACTAATACTAACATAAAAGATCTTCATAAAATAAAAACCATTGTCTGGAAAAATAACATCACCGATCATCATACGTGTATATTTTTGTACGAGGAAGAAAAAATAATTCAAACAAAAAATAAATCAATAAAAAACTCATATACCAGAATAAATCTGCAAAAATTAATTGAAAACTTGAAAACGGAACGTTGGCAACCTGTAATCAACTGCGAAGAAGTTGAAATATGCTCAAAGTACTTTGAAAACATTTTATCCAAGCATGTAGAAAACTCAAAAACAGATATTCCATATCGTAATTTAGACAAAAACAAATACCTGAAACCATGGATCACACCGGGTTTATTAAATTCAATCAAAGAAAAAGGTAAGCTATACAAAAAAACAATAAAATTCCCAAACGACAAAAAAATTGAATTTAATTATAAAAAATATAAAAATAAACTGACACGCTTAATAAAAATTAGTAAAGATGAATATTACAAACATAAAATAATAAATTCTGAAAACAATCCAAAAATAATCTGGCAAACAATTAACTGTGCAATAGATAACAATAAACAAAGACATTCAATCAAGGTAATTGTAGACGAAAATGACGTAAAAATAAATGCAGAGGAAAACCCTAAAAAATGTGCTGATATTTTCAACTCCTTCTTCGCGAAAGTCGGACAAAACCTCGCTAAAAAAATTAATGTAACAAAGGGAGCGACAACTCAACCAATTATTGAAGATATACAAAGTGTAAACTCACTATCCCATTTTAAAATGATCAAGGAAGTAGATATTCTAAACATTATTGATAATATGAAAGGAGGGTCGTCACCGGGTTTTGACAACATAAATGCAAATATGTTAAAATCTATTAAAAGACACGTGATAAAACCATTAACTCACCTAATTAATTTAAGTTTAAAAAATGGAATATTTCCGTCTAATTATAAGAGGACAATTATCTCACCTATATTCAAAAGTGGAAACGCAGAAAATGTAACTAACTATCGACCAATTTCCCTCATTTCAAATATTGGCAAAATATTTGAAAAAATCGTAAAATCTCAACTAATGGAATTTATTGATAATAACAAAATACTTCACGACAATCAATACGGATTCCGAAAAGCGCACAGCACACAAGACGCGATTGCAAATGTCACATCACGCATATATAAAAACCTTGATATGAAAAAAAAGTGTATAGGTATTTTTATAGATCTGAGAAAAGCGTTTGATAGCATATCCCATAAAAAACTAATGAAAAAATTAGATAATTTGAACATTAATGAAAACGTAGCAAATTGGATAAAAAGCTACCTAAAAAATCGCCCTCAATGTGTCAAAATAAATAACATTTATAGCGACGAAGAGACATCTGAATATGGAATTCCACAAGGTACTGTGCTAGGACCCATATTATTCATCTTATATGTAAACGGGATATTCTCACAGTCACTTCATGGTAGTATAACCTCTTATGCCGACGACACAGTACTTATTGAAAGTGGAATCACATGGCAAGTAGTAAGACAAAAAGCAACAGAAGACATAAACATACTGAAACACTGGTTTGATATAAATCTACTATCTCTTAATAGCGAAAAAACTCACGTCATTCCATTTGCAATAAAATCAAATGATGTTTCGGTTAATTTTGATATAATTATACATGACAATTCTAAAGATCACAAAAAAAATAACTGTGAAATAAACTGTTCCACATTAAAAATTTCGAATAAAATTAAATACTTAGGAATAACAATAGACAAAAACCTGAACTGGAAAGATCAAATCAACCTTACCGTTAACAAAATAAGGAAATTAATTTACATATTTTTAAAAATCCGAAACTTTCTCTCATTAGAAAATCTAACATCAGTCTATCATGCTATAGTACAGTCAAATCTCCAATACGCTGTAGTAAGCTGGGGAGCCGCATACAAAACAAATCTACTCCCTGTTGAAATTGTGCAACGTCTAATAATAAAAATTATATTGAAAAAAAGAAGAGATTATCCGACTCACCTAATTTTTGAAGAATTTAAAGTATTAAAATTTAATGATCTAGTTCGAAAAAATATAATAATCCAAATAATAAAAGAAAAACAAAATCATAGATTTTTAACTGAAAGTCGTACTCGTCAAAAATATATATTTCCAACACAAAAATGCAACACCTCATTTGCACAACATCATTATACATATCTAGGAAAAAAATACTTTAATAGCCTACCTGAAAAAATAAGAAAAATCGAAGACGATAAATGCCTACTAAAAGCAATCAAAGAGCAATTTAAAGTAAAAATAACAAATTGATAAAATTTATCATCATAACTTATATAACTTGTAATTTGAAATTTATCAAGAATCTACCACAAGTAAATTATAAGATACAAAATATATTTTGTTAATATACTCGTATTTTAAATATTTTCTAATCCCATAATCGTCCCTCTTCTAATCACAAGCGTCTGCTTCTATAGAAGAGAAATACCATAAAAAAAAAAAAAAAATGAAAAAAAATCAGTGATATTTATTATTATTTATTATTATGCTAATGTTAATGTTAATTTTAATTTTAATGTTAATGTTATTGTTAATTTTATTATCTATGCATTGATTTGTAAAAAAAAAAAAAAAAAAAAAAAAAAAAAAAAAAAAAAAAAAAAAAAAAAAAAAAAAAAAAAATATATATATATATATATATATATATATAAGTATTATAAATACAAAACAATACAAGAACAACATGTTAACCTACCAGAGACCAAATGGGAAAATAATTCACCGACTCCAGATATTTTCATATCAGAGGGTTCGGCTCTGTGGAATTCCTAATTGAACCTATAAATCCTACTGATCCCTCAATATAAATATTTAAAAAATCTTTTGTAATCCTACATGTATTTAAAATAACTGATTTTTCCATTTTATTATATAAATTCTTTGACAAATCTAATATGCCTAAATTTTGAATGAGAGACCTAGGTATAATGCCAGTAGCCTAAATTACAAATGGTAATATTTTTATAGTCTGAGAATGCCAAATTCTTTTAATCTCATTTTCTAAATCTGTGTATTTTCTTATTTTTTCAGAAACAGTTTTTTGAATATTACAAGAATTTGGAATAGCTACATCAATGATATAAGTTATTTTTTTTAATTTTGTCATGTCAAACTATATTAGGTCTATTATGACTAATTGTTCTGTCTGTTAGAACAGTTTTATCATAATATATTTTATAAAATTCATTTTCTAAAAATGAATTTGGTTCATATTCATAATATGGTACTATATTACGGCAGTCAATCAAGTTATGTTTAATTACCAAACTTTGGTGAATTATTTTTAAAACCTGATTGTGCCTAAATGTATACTCGGACGGCGCTAATACAGAACATCCCGATATAATATGTTCTATAGTTTCGGGAAGAGCCAAACATTTAAACATTTTCTACATAAATCATCAATTTGATTTATATCTTTGATTATATGCTTCCTATAATTTTTAGTATTAATGGCAAGCATAAATCCTTCTATTTCCTCGCTCAACTCTCCAATACTCAACCATTTGTTTGACGAAAGTTTGTCAACATACGTTTGGTTGAGATAATTGAAGTGTTTTGGATGAATAATTTTATTTGACCTGCCCCCCTAGCATAGTCGATCGATATAGATTTTATCGAAAATGTCGGTAACTTGTAATCGCTCCCGAGAACGACTACAGGCCGCTAACGAAGAAATAACAGTTTAGGTCAAATAAATCAGGAACCCTTAGTCGTTGTGAACTGTTTTTTGTTCGTTAGCGGCCTGCAGTCGTGCTCGGGAGCAATGACAAGTAACCGACATTTTCGATAAAACCTATATCGATCGACCATGCTAAGACCCCAGGAATCTAATAATTCCTGGTTAGTATTTATAAGAATGTTGGCATTCTCGTCATATAAATTTAAAGGTGTAATGTTTCTATCTGCCTTGCAAATTATTTTGTGCATTTCTGAGCTATTAGCTTTCCTATGGAAAAAATTTCTAAGCATTTCTACCTGATTGTGTTTCAAAGATGTTATTTTGACTACACCTCTACCTCCTAAATTTCTAGGTAAATTAATTCGTTCTATAGCTGAATTTGGATGATGGCAATTAAACTTTGTTAACGTAGTTCTAATTAATCGTTCTAAAGTATCTAAATCTGTATTGGACCATTTAATTATGCCAAATGAGTACGTTAATAGAGGTATTGCCCAAGTATGTATTGCTTTTACTAAATTTTTAGCAGATAGATTGCATTTTAAAAATTTTCTGATCCTAGTTTGAAATTTAATCCTAATATCATTTTTAATACTAGTGTGATCTAATCTATTCGATTGCGGGTATCCTAAATATTTATAAACCTCATCCCCTTTCATACTTTTAACTTTGAAATTTCTAAATATACCCTCGTCTCCATCTACAATTTTGCCTTTCTCTATATGGATCGTTTTACATTTATCTAAACCAAAAGTCATTTTAACATCATCTGAAAAAATTTTAACTATTATTACTTCTTATTGGGTTTATAATTGGAATTGTTACTATTATTGTACTGAATAGTTTCGGGAAAACTTTATTCCAGTAAGTAAATTATAGTAATAAATCTAAACGAAAATACAACAACAAAAAAACAAGAAAGAAGAAAACAGAAAAATAAAAAGGTAACTGGCGCATCTGGGACTCGAACCCAGGTTCTCTGGTTACCTCTCTATCTTTTGCTGTGTCTTGTTCATTTTCTAATTTCAATTGGATTTATTAGCATTATTTTCTTCTTCAATAAAATATTACATTTATGGGAATAACTTCCAATAGTTACTGTCAATAGAGTTAATCTAATAAAAATTAAATATTTCTTTAGACTTTTTAGAAAAAGGTCAACAGGTGTCCCCTATAAACATAATCGTATGTGTTTGTCCGTGATACTATCTGCGAGTAGGTTACAAATCAGTTATTTGATCATTGTGATCATTTAAAAAAGTAGATGCCAAAAATTAGTGAAGTTAATATTGTTAATTCTGAATTTGAAATGTGAGCTTCACAAAAATGGATTCAAATTAAGGGGTCTCAATGTCCGAGTTGGTTGATTCACTTATTCCGGTAAGACAAGAGATCCTGGGTTCAAGTACCAGTTGCGACCGTTACCTTTTTATTTTTCCGTGTCTTGTTTTTTTGAAGTGAAAACTTCTTTAGCGCAGTTGTGATTTGAAACTCGATGAAACGAAAAACTAAAAAGAGACAAACACATAAATCTATAAGATTTAACCTGCGAGAGAATGAGATAGAATTATTTTTTTATTTTTTTATTTTATAACTACATATTTATTATCTTTTACAATTTTATTTGAAACATGTTAGGTATATATATATATATAACCAAAGAAGTCGCTGAAAACTTATCCAAAACATAGGCCCATATATATATATATATATATATATATATATATATATATATATATATATATATATACGATGTTTTAAGTATACTAGTAAGTTTATTTTCCGATCGTTCCTTTAGCCAACATTTAATGTCCTTAATGTAGCTATTTTTTGTTTTAATTTGTTTGGTACTAAGTGGGAGTTTGTTATATAACTTTACTGCTAAAAATTCCGAACCTCTTTGTCCAAATGAAGAGTTACACTTTGGTATATTAAGTATATTTGTTTGTTTGGCTCTGGTTTTATGAGCATGTGAGGTGTGTGCCTCTGAATAATTTTTGTGGTGATGTAATAGAATGTTTTTTGAATAGATTTTCTGTATGCTTGGAACATCAAACTGTTTAAAAATTTCTGTTGTTGGCGTCCTTATGGGGACCTTTAGTATGGTCTTTATGATGCAATTCTGAGTATAATAGTAATAATCGGTCTCCTCTTTGTGCGGTGCTTCGTAGCCTCCCCACTCTTGTCTACTTTAGTTTAATGAAGGTTTCACTTTTATCGCATGTGAACTACTTACTTGTATTTTTTTCTTATTTTCGTTTAGATTTATTAGAAGCAGATAATACTAATAAACCTAAACAAAAATATGAAAAAGAATAAGACACAGAAAATTTTAAAAGGTAAACACCGATCCTCGGTTCGAGTCCCAGTTGCCACCGTAACCTTTTAATTTTTTCTGGGTCTTTTCATATTTTCGTTTAGATTTATTACTATTATCTTCTTCATTGATATATTATATTGATGGGAATAACCTACAAAATTATTTACCTACTTATTATACAGAGAGTTATTCCAATATTAATTGAATAATTCCTCCATTGTTTTAGTTGAACCACAAAAACAGTATATTGAAATGACACGATCGATCTTATGAACAAGCTCGTGTTGAACATGCAAATGATCTTTGAATTGAGCTTCAACTCAGCGAGTGCTTGTACGAGTATAATATAATCATAATGCGTATTATCGTCTCCCTTTCTTACGTGCATTATTCCTCCTCCCATCGGAGTTCTTACCCTACCAACTAGCAGCTACTAGCTACTACTAGCGGAACACGATATTCCTCTTAACACTCGATGTTGCCAGAGTAATGCCTGTTCTCGCCTTGCAACTCAACTCTGAGTAGAAACTGACTCATTCCATAGATAATAATTACTACACTCTCAACTTCAAGGAAGTACTTACCTACTTTATCTTTATTTTAAAAGGATTTCAAGGATGAGCTGTTTCAAAAAAATTTAACAATTCATCAAATATTTGAGGTTAATTTTCACCTTCTGTGTAAGTTCTATTCGAGTTCTGTGATTATTTCAGTTTTATGGAGCAACTAGCATATAAATATATAATAACAGAACTTGAATAGAACTTACACAGAACGTGAAAATTAACCTCAAATATTTGATAAATTGTTCAAGTTTTTTTAAACAACCCTTCCTAAATAGTTTCTAAATGGAAGACGTTCGAAGGCCTTCGTGGTCAAATTGTAAGGCTATCTAGTAGCAATCCTTAGGTCACTGGATCAAATCCCAGTGTGCGTTATAAATTTTATTTCATTCATTTGTTATTTCGGGGGCGGGTATGGGTCCCGCCATCTCGGGAACTATTCGTTGGATAACCAACACCTCTGCCATGAGTTTGGTGACTTAGCTGAGATGCCCGGATTCATGGGGTGAGGTTTGTTCGGGTCTTGGTGGCGGATGCGTCTGTCCACCAACTGAAAACACCATCTGACCTCTCCAGCCGGACTCTCTCGACCCATCGTCTTACACCGCAGTGGGAGGGATGGATTCATACGTCCACCACTCTTGGACCCACTGACCCCCAGACCTCCCCAGCCCTCATACCTTTTTCCTTCCCAGAACTTCCTCTCCTTCCTTTGTTTTAAAATACCATCCACACAACATCCTCAAAGATGACATAGGCTCTGAAGGAAATTGTTTTCCTCTGGGCCTCCTGGCTGGAGCTAATGTAAAAAAATCACAATTAATTCATTTAAATAATATATAGTGCATTTGCGGCACGTACCAGAGTTTACGATACTATCAGTCGTTAGATCGCTCTGATGTAAGCAAATATTAAACTGAATATTTACTCTCTCGAGTGGAAAATTATCAACGCAGAACACAATGGCGCGAACAAAACCACATTAATCATTTCCTTTATGTAAACTTTATGTTATAAAGTATAAAGTTTCTTGGTACAATTCAAATAATTGTAGTAATCAGATGGACGGTGACCAAAAATTAACAAATCTCTGATTTGAAAATTTATACAAGTTTAGAAACAAAATATGGAAGATGGAGCCGAACCAAATTCAGCAGGGTAATTTTTGAAATGGAGATCGGTACAAGAGATTGGTTATACAGGCTGTTAAGAGACGTACTTGACTAACTTTAAACAGTGATTTCTGACATTATTTTTTAGAAAAAAAATGTAAATGATATTTTGGTAGTCGGTGAGTTTTTTTTTCAAAATCAAACAATAAAACATCCTCGACATGTCGTCACTAGGTCACTCAACCGAATAACCGCCCAACCTCTCAACCCGCCTATAACTGTCCCATAACTATTGATTTTATATGTTTTTAGTTTGAAAAAAAACATTCAAAATTTCCGGTGACCAAAATTTCATAAAATTTGAATCGTTGGTTAAAGTAAATTAAGTACATCCCTCAATAGCCTGTATATATATTTTAATTAATAAAGCTCAAGAGTCCCAACTGTTCCCATCTACCTGAAGACAATGGAAACCCGTTGAGATATGCAGTGAGGCTGAAGGGAGAGGCTGAAAGGATGTGGGAAATACAGGTGGGGAAGTACATGGCCATTCTGATCTGGTCACCAAACATTTCAAGCAATTCATTTCAAGCAATTCTGCAATTCAAGCAATTCTGAATGGTGATCTTTTAAAAAAAAATTGCTACTATTTGACAGCCTCCGCGGGTTCAAATCAAATTTTATTTGATTGAATTGTGTTATTGCACAATTTAATCATATAAAATAATATCAGGTATATTTGCGACACGTTTAGACCACCATTTAGAGTTGAAACGTTGCTTAAAATTACTATTAGCTGTGTTTGGTGACCAGATCTGAATATGTAGGTACTTCCCCACCTTCCTGTTCCCAATCCCCTCCCCTCTGCCTTCAGCCTCACAACATACCCCCTAACTAAGAATGCCATAGTCTCACTTGTGATGAATTGCATTGATCAACAGTGAAAAATAAGAAAATATCGTAGCTTCCCACTTTAATTTAAAAAGAAAATATCAATTACTTATAAAACGGACACGTCTACGACATCTATCGGATTAGAGTAAAGTGAATTCATATTTACGGTAGGGATCTATAATTAGACAAAGTGAGACGAGTATTGATGAAAGGATCACAGATGGTATCAACAAATAATCAGAAACAGGGACCCCCCAATATACTTAGCCCGTGATATATTGACAGCCAATTGAATTGCAGCAAAAGCGATTAAAAACCAATTCAGCCTATCAACGGGAAGAGGGCCGAGCCCATTTTTAGAACAAAGGAACGACCTTTGGACTTGGCAATTAGTAATGTAATTAACGAGTTTGACGTTCCCACCAAACCGAGAGGTGAATAAACTCCATGGGAAGAAATAATCTGTTCAGGGACAAAAGAACGATGACCCCAAGAAATGTTTTGGTTAACCGGTACATTCCAGGGATCAGAAACCCTAGTTCTCGAACGCATTAAAGCATATCAGGTGCGGAAAAAGGATACACGTAAACAACGTCGGAAAAGTTTAAGTGAAAAATTGCATAGCAAGTGACGAAAACGTGTTGTAAGGTGTTAGGGAGATTTCCATCTATAATACGATTGTTTGTGACGACCGGAGATGATCGATTCGAGGGAAAACGTGCTAAAGGAAATGGAAATGTTGAAAAAACAATGGAAAATTATTGTTATCAATTCTAGACGGAGCTAGGATATTACGATGAAAGATTTAGGGAGGAAACGTAAAAAAAAAATGAGAGTTTTAAAGAATAGGCGAGGGTATATTTCAGATGTCTAGAGCAGTAACAAGTGTTAGAGAAGAAAATAGAGTGCAGTACGGAGGGGAGTGGAAAATGCTGAAAACATTGCGATAGAAAAACTCAGGAAAAGGAGTCATTTTACGTAATTAAAATGGAGTTTATAGAGTAGCATAGTACGCGGTTGCAGATAAAAATGAGACATTACAATGGTTGTCGATCCCAGATGTATTTTGTTGTGATAAACAAGGAATATTCGAACATGAAAATTGTTTATATAAGGGCAATTAGTCGTTAAAAGAGCTATAAAAATTATCATGGGTCTTATGAAATATTTACATTAAAGAATTCTCGTAAAAGTTAACGACACTGAAATAAAAAAGGATTTATTGCCAGGTGGGTACAGGAATTAATGTATACAGCTGTCAAGGCATATGGTTTATGGGATTTTGCGTAAGAATGGGACAAAATTTGGGGGACGATCTCTATGAAGCAATAAAAATGACAGGAATTTAAGGGCCGAAGTGGGGGTATCTCCTATAAAAATGTTAAAAATGATATATTTATTAATAACAAATAGAAAATGAAATTTTCCAAGAGGCAGCAAACATCAAAAAACGATATGGTTATATCAGGGAAGTACAGGGAAGTGAGGGGAAAGGAGATACGACAGAGAAAAACAAAAGAAATCTTAGATTAACAGTGAATAAAATAAATACGGCTTGAAATATAAAAATCTATAGAGATATGAACAATAGCGTAAGAATAAATAAGGAAATTCATGGAAAGAGTGTCGTGAATAAAAGAAAATTCGAGAAAAAATGGAAAATTCAAATATACCACGTAAATAGAGAAAATTCGGTTTCAAATGGAAAGGTTCATATAGAATACAGAAAAACTCGAGGAAAAATAATAAAATAAAAATGAACAATTTGCGAGAAAGACTTCGACATGAAGATATCTCTGATAGGCGAATTTGGGGACAGATTTGGAACATATGGTAGATGCCGTACGCACGGACATGTTACGAAATAGATGAAAATAGAACTTTAAAATTATTAAATTCAAGCTAATTTTGTATGAACAACAGGACAAAGGAAGTTGGGCCATTAAACATGGATCTTACTAAATCCGGATCTTGTAAGTATGGAAGTACGAGACAGAATTTAATGTATCAAACGCGGAGAGGTTTCAAGAAATTACGAGTTGATAGTAATTAGATTGGTTTATTATAGGAGATTCAGATACGATCTTTTGGACCTGAGAGGGGTATAAAAGTCTAGACAAATGCCAGTTGAGGACAGTCTACGGTCGTGGTCGAAAAGTTTGTAACTTCGCGGAACGTGACGAAACGGTGGGTGATTTAAAGTTGTAAAATTCTAAGTGATAATTATTTTGATACTTAGAAAAATTTCACATTCTAGTCAGTGATCTACAGAAAAAAATACTTTGCAGTTAGAATCAGTGAAAATAAAAATTAAAGCCAACGCATTAATTACTTGTGAAAAATAAAAGTGCTCGTGATAAATACAATTTGTTTTAGTGGAAAATTCGGATTTTATAATCACTTAATATCGTATTTTTAAACTTAGAAATTTCGCGTTTAATATTAGTGCAATAAATAACTGAAGTGATGTGATAATTTAGCGTGAAGAAGTTATAATTAAATACGTGTGTTCAATCTAAGTGAAAGTGTTCTAACAAATAATAAATATTTAAATTAATTATCTTAAATAATAATAATAAAACAAAATAATATTTTATTAATACATAAAATTTCGGGGGGATAAAAATTTAATTTAACAACAATTTACCATCTCTAAATTAATCGTGAAGTAACTATCATTTAAAGTGTTATCTAACCAACGAGTTTTGAGATAAAATACAGTTTAGAACGATAGAGTTCATGCATCATTTTAATTAATTAGATTAAATGAAAAAAAAAAAAAATTGAAGTCAAAAAGATTTAATTAAATTTAGGAAAATAAAAATTAATTTAGGAAAATTGCAGCAAGGTCACCGTGTATTTCCCGGTCGGAAAAACCTTGGTAGGGGTAAGTCTTTTCCGTTATAAAATTTTACAGATTCCAAGGAGAAGGCGGAATGCAGCAAACATTGGTATTTGGATTAATTATTTGACCAAGATATTACTCTCTTAATATGTGATATGTAACTATATTAAAATATTATAAGTATAATAAGTATATTTTATATATTTATATATGTATGTATATAAACATATATATATGTAATTTATTGTTCCCAAGAAAATTTTTAATCAAAAAGAAAAACACTTATATAAAAAGAGGAAAAGGGTATCGATTCCTACCTCTGAATTCATCAATAACTATTAAAGGTAGTTATGTGTGATAAATTTACAAATCAATATTTTATATTTAATTCTATGTATGTATTAATATAATTTCAGAAAATCCAGAGCATTTGAAATAAGTTATGATATTAGAAATTATTTTCAATCATAATATAATTCTACATATCAATATTACGAATATGTATTTTGAAACAAAGTATATATAAATGAATAAATATGTATACGTAATCGGGTATCAGACTAGACAATTGCGCTAAGTACATCATTATCAAACAAAGAAAATTTTAGAGTCATCTCACACGTCTCCGGAATGTCTAAAGTAAACATACCTCATACGCTTGAATCTAGGTCACGAGGCCGTAGAGAATGTTTACAAAGCTCAAATTGTTTACAAAATAATTCGGTCACTGGGACACTAGTTCGAATACAGTAAAAAGAAAAAAAAATGACCTTGATTAGTGGATATCGTACTTAGGTATTAACTTCTAGGAACGGGATAAAATTATTATATTGCGCAATTATTAGGAACAAAAAGAAAAAAAAAAATTTAAACACTATTTTTAATTTGAACGTAAATAGGTATCTACAGACCTAAGCAATTGAAAATTAACAGATTTATTATAGCAGTTCAAAAGGGTGTATTGAAGATTTACATGAAACAGTTGATAAATCACGGGATAGTTAAAAAAGGGTGTATTGAAGATTTACATGAAACAGTTGATAAATCACGGGATAGTTAAAAAAGGGGTATTGAAGACTTACATGAAACAGTTGAAAAATCACGGGATAGCTTAATAAGGGGTAATGAGGATTTACATGCTTCAATTGAGAATCACGGGATAGCAAGAATTTATCAAAAGTTGAACATTGGAGGGAAGGGAAAGAAAAAAAAAATACAGTTCAACCAATAGAAGGCAGTGGTCGCTTCTATAACAAAACCAAACCATAGAGATGGCGGATCTCTCAAACAAAACCGTCAACAAAACCAAACAAAAGCTTGGAGTTATGGCGAATCTCCAGAACACATCGCCAGATAAGATCTTAATGTACGAATATGTATTTATATCACCCACTATTCTTACGTATGTATTCGGTATCAATCTGAAAATTTCGCAGAATTTGATGGGCGAGATCCGAGCTCGGGATGCGTTGCAAGTAGTTTCGTATTGCGAGTTATAAACCTTCCCAAAACGTATGTTTACATATATATCTTTTTATGTACTGTTCATTGAATGAAACGAACTCACTTACAATTAGTGCTTTAGGCCTGTCGGGTCACTCTCGTCTCATTTCTTGAACGTGGAGGGAGGATTCACGACCCGTAACTCCACACAAACCCGTGAGTATATGATTGCATATAGGACGAAACCGGTTCGCCCTAAGTAAATAGTAAACTTTGGAGGAGTAGGAATTTGGAGGTATCTGGGCTCGGGGGAAGACCTGAAGGCAGTGCATGATGGCGAAGGAAGGTTCATTTGGGACGCGATAACTTAGGTATCAATCAATTGAACCGTGCCAAAAGACTGTGCGAATTTTGGGAGGACTCCTGATCACCCTGCTTACTTGATGGAGGCAGGAGCCAAATTTTGCCAGAAAAGGGGTTATTCTGAGTTCGTCAAATATGCAATTAACTAATTACATTAACCTACTAAATCCATCTTTATATGTACCTTATAGCAGCTGAATCTAAACGGAGGGGCGCCCTGCAAATACGAGATACAATCATAATCAAATTTACTAACATTTAACCATTCGAGTTATATTTAATTATCTGTTCAATTAGTCATGTGTAGTTTCGATTAGTATTGCTTATTCATGAATTCATTAGGATGTAGGGAATCATAATAAACGTCAAAGGGAAGTTAGTTCATTTAGAGAAATTACTTAAGGTTAAATTTGCAAGAGAGAGACCAATACAGTTTGAAATTCAACACTCTGTTTAGAATCAAGAGGGTTACCACAAAATTTAAAGTAATTAAAGTCCTATATCATAAATCAAAAAATTACACAACGTTTGATGGAGTTTAATTACAACCTAAATACGAAAATATTTACGTTCAAAGTCGTAAATAACGTATTTATTAGTTAAGTACATATATCGCTAAAGGTATGTAGTACAAGGGAGCCTTAAGTAGCTTTCTGTAGTTATCAGAGGAAATAAGGGTCCAAATTTATAAAGGCTTGTGTGACGTAGGGGAGGAATTTTCCATCCCTACCACACATATGCAAAGCCTTAAGAATTTAAATATCGATCAGAGCCAAGAGAAAAGACGAAATATTACGACTGGTGCCAAGTGCCAGGAGTAAATAAAATACAGACAAATATACGAAAGTAGAAGAAAAAGAGTAACATCACACACTGGCTCCAGACAGTTGAGAGCAGTTGGGACTCTAGTGCGGTATTCCAATAAAAAATATATAATAATCAGCCAACAACGCCAAAATTTTATTAACAAAGCTATAGGAATTAGGCACACATTTCAAATTCATCAAATATTTCAAGTTAATTTCCAAGTTCTGTGTAAGTTCTATTCAACTTCTGCTATTATATAATTATAGGCCAGTCACTTCTTCTAAGGTTTATTAACTATAAATTGCATATTCCTATACAAAACATTGATTACAATTACCTCCTGGATAAAATGTCACTATTGAAACTTTCGGAAAGAAGAATATGCACAGATTTGATACTATTAGATAAAATACTGCATTAAAAAATTGACTGTCCTGAATTACTTCAATTTATCAATATCCATGTTCCCAAAAAATCATGCTGAAATTTATTACCCTTTTACTGCAATAACACCAAGACACTAGCTTATCAAAATTCTCCTATTCCGAGACTTCACAGTCTCGAAAATAAATATTCTAATCTGGGCGATATATTTCATATTAAAACTAATCGGTATAAATGTTGTATATTCTATCACTTTTATTCTTTAAGACACAAATAGACATATGTACCTACCAAATAACTTCTATGCTACTACTATATTGTTTGGAAAAATCTCTTAAATTCAATTATATGCGTGAGGATTCTTAGTTTCTGTTTATATTTTTATCTATGTATTTTGTTGTGTTTTGTTATGTACTTTGTTGCAACGTTTTTTATCATTATCTTTATATTTTCTTTATTGTTTAAATTTTTAAGTATTTACTTTGATACAAATAGTTTGTAAAAATTTTATAAAGAAAGCCCACTAGGGCGTGTAATAAATAAATAAATAAAATTAAAATACCACAGAACTTGAATGGAACTTTCACAAAACGTGAAAATTAACTTAAAATATTTGATGAATTTTGATATTTTTTTTCTTAAGCAACCGTCCTTAGACAAGCTACGGAAAAATCACACAGTGTAGCCCACCCAACGCTTAAAAAAATAATACTAAAAAATCCTTATAATTTATTCCAATAAATCAGTTATTGCTTTCAATAAGTTCCGCCGCGGCCGGACATTAACGTCAAATAAATCCACAGATTTGCAGTCTTAGAAAGTTCTAAGTTTTCCGCAAACTTTTTGCATCTTTCATCTCGTGTCAAAATCTACCGCTTCGACTCTCGGGGAAACTTTTTTTATTAAATCAGATCCTGTTTCCACCCAGAACAATCCAATAATGAATTGCACCGGAGGCCGGGGGCTGCGCAAAGCCGTACTTTTTTTGCCTTTCCCTCGCGGATTTGAAAGTTTTTTCATTAATAGTTTCCGCCTGCCTGGTTTGAATTGTTATTTCGTCATTATAATTTTTGATATTTTTATAGTCTCTCGGTGGATATTGTGAACAGAGGACTAAAATATACACTTGTAGCGGTAGGGAAGTACTTATTGTAAAGTTTGAATGTAAGGAAAGGGAATATGTAAACGCTTTTAACTGCCACACACAAGACTTCGTAAAACTCGTTGTATCTACTTTTCTATTATGGTCAGACATA
This sequence comes from Limnephilus rhombicus, assembly GCA_929108145.2. Lineage (NCBI taxonomy): Eukaryota > Metazoa > Arthropoda > Insecta > Trichoptera > Limnephilidae > Limnephilus > Limnephilus rhombicus. The sequence goes on from OV815278.1 coordinate 43,095,927, forward strand.
TTATATAAACAGATTTATAAAGAGAGAATACCAAGCTTTTGGTCAATTTGAGAGGCGGGTACGGGTATCGCCGCATCGACAACCATTTAATGGATAAACACCACCCCATAGGTCACCCCAAGTGGTTCGCTACCCTTGATGACTTAGCAAGGGTGCTGAGGTTCATGGGGTGAGATTTGTCTAGGTCTCAGCGGCAGATGCGTTTGCCCACCTATTACGTAGCGGGCCGGATCTGGAAATACAGGTATAGGGAGACCTGTTGGATTCTCTTGACCTTACGCCTCGCACCGCAATAGTGGGAGGAATGGATTCTTACGTCTGTCACTCCTGGAAGCACGGATCCCCAGATTCCTATCCACCCTTCATATCTTTTCGTTCACAGATCTTCCTCTCCTTCATTTCCCGAAAAAGACCCCCCACACAGCATCCCGAAAGATGACATAGACCTCGAGGGAAATTCTTTTCCTCAGGGCCCCCTGTGTGGAGCTAATGTAAAAAAGGTTCCCCTCAAAAATCTTGGCGACCTTCATTTTATGCAAAATTGTAGTTTTTTTTTTTTTTTTAATTAAGTATATCTAATATACTGCGGGGCCTTGTACTTTATCGTTGCGCCGCTGTGTGCCGTGTTCTGCATGTTTTTCACTATTCATAATTTCTTTACTCACCTTTTACTACAAAAAGATTGTCCGATTTTTTCCCGTACTTTTTAACATTATTGAAGAATCACTTGCGTAAATTCTGATAGGGTAACTAAATTGTACTGTAATTGGAATTATTCTGTTGTACAATAATAATAAAAATAAAATAAATAAAAAAGGGTGTTTTTATTTTTTCACGCTAAAGGGGTGTGTCACCGTCCCCCTCATAGATTATTCATACGATAGCGTACATTTTCGATTAATTGTACACGATTTATTTATTTAAATAGTCTGATCTCACTATTCGGTACTATAGCACATGAATAATGGCTGTGTATACGTGTATAGGATATGTTAGCCGTCTGTACATGTGTATATGGGATAAGTTACCTTACCTGTTTATTTATTAATATTCGTTATCGTATGGATAAGCTATCAGGAGGATGGTGAAATACTCCCTAAATGACTGTCGTACATTAAACTAAGCAAGTCAATCTTTTAAAATATATATTTTTTAATGTGATTAGGTACAATAGTATTATTTACAACATTTTTCTTATAAAGCTAAAAGTAAACATTAAAAAATATAGTTAACACATTTCATAAAAAAATAAATCATTTTAAATATTATGAACCTGAAAATTATACATGTAATTCTTTTCTGAATCAGATGTGTTAGTAGTTCTTTTTAAATAATTGATCTTAGTGATCAGGTGACCACGATACCTGATTATGAGTATTGAAAGAAAAATGATTTATTGAACTTATTCATAATAATTGTTTTCGTAATTTTATATCAATTTTTTTTTTTTTTTTTACATGAATACCGCACAAGAGTCCCCAACTGCTCCCGTCTGGAGCCAGTGGGACTATGACATCCCCAATTGGGGTATGTTGTGAGGCTGAAGGTAGTGGGGAGGGGAAGGAGGTAGGGAAGAGGAAGGTGAGGAAGTACCTGGCTATTCAGATCTGGTCACCAAACACGGCTAAAGCCATTTCAAGCAACGTTTCAATTCTGAATGGTGGTCTTACACCAGGGCGATACTGAGAGTATCTTCCACTCTGGAACGTGCAGCAAATATACCATATTATTTTAAATGAATAAATTGTGAAATAACACAAATTAATCAAATAAAATTTATTTGCCACGCCGGGATTCGATCCCGCGACCTTCGGAGTGCCAGTCAAGAGTCTTACCACTGGACTACGCCGGCCGTCATTTGACATTTTTTTAACAATTTAAAAAATCACCCCTCGCAAGTTTATTTATATCTTACTAATTTGATAGCTTTTCTTAATTAGAATTATAACTACTTATAAATATATATTACAGTTTTATTTAATTACATATTATCGTTAATTTAATCACATATTATCGTTAATTTAATTACATATTATCGTTAATTTAATCACATATTATCGTTATGAAGAATTGATAGGAATTTCTGCAAAATGACTCGTGGGCTCAGGAGAAGAGAGGGGTGAAGCGTCCATTGCAGTCATAGAAACCTGAAAATAATATTGTATTAATAATTAACAATTTAAATCTGCGTTTTGGGAGGCGGGTATGGGTAACGCAGCCCCAGGAACTATTTATTGGATAACCAATACCTCTGCCATAGGAAAAAAAAAATTAAAAATTGTAATTATATTTCTTTTTTTAAATTACTGTTTATTTCACCCATGAAAATGCTAAATTAATAAAGAGGACATAGAGTTGGCTTTTCCGCGATCGGTAGATAATAATTCAGTTTCGATAGTTCGGTCCCTTGTGTATTAATATAACAAGCACATAACAACTGAACTTGTGCTGTTTGAACAGAGAGGGTGCCACTTTCAATTACAATAATTTTATTCAAACTGTAAACCAGTTGAGTTGTAAAGATATTCTCACGGGGATCTTCCATGCAGAGGATTTCAATAACATACTAAAGTTGAATTATTTGATTAAAACATGAAATTTATGAAAGAATTATAACTTATATATTTATTATATTATGTAGTACTTTTAGTGTAGTCGTTTGGTTTCTGTTATAATACATCATATCTTCTCTTATAGTTCGGTTCATTCTCTAGTGTAGTTTTTCATTCTATATTTGGTGTTAGTATGTTATCTATTTCAGGTCTCCCTATGTTTTGATTCCAGCTTTTTGTTTGAGTTTTAAATGTCGGTATGTTGTTGTGATTTAAGAATGAGCGTGGGATTTTCTTGTGTAATTTGTAACTACTACGTGTGACAAGCTTTGTTGTCCAAATTTTGTATTCATAGTTGCTTGCTGGGTATGGGCTCTACACACGACACTGCATGTAGTGACTGTGGCAGTGACTGCAAAGAGCGTGGAGTTGAGCGAACTAGCGCTGTCTCGTTTGTTAAAGGGCCGCTAAAACGAGACAGCGCTAGTTCGCTCAAACCCACACTCTCTGCAGTCACTGCCGCAGTCACTACATGCAGTGTCGTGTGTAGGCCACTTATGTTTTTGACCTTGAGATCTAGCGTTTCTTATAAGTATGCGTTTTATTTGTTGTTTCTTTTGTTTTGTATTCATGCGTATTGTTTGCGGATAGATTTGTTTAATTGACATGATGAGCTCAGTATCAAGACAAAGATGGCAGTTACGTTTTAAGATTTTCACGACCAAAAGTATTTTCATTATTGGTTTTTGGGGTGTTATGCCGTGTTGCGCTACCTCCTTCTTTAGTCAACGTTTCGGACAGCGTTGTAGTGCCCGAAAGATGATACACATCTACCGGATCTGCCCTGATGATGGATACTGCAACGCTGTCCGAAACTTTGGCTAAAGAAGGAGGTGGCGCAACACGGCATAACACCCCAAAAACAAATAACGAAAGATTATGCAGTGTTCAAAACGGTTCACCGCCCGACGCTCACTTACGGCCACCAGATGTGGAGGCTAAACGAACGAACACGCTCTAGAGTCCAAGCTGCCGAAATGTTGTACTTGAGAGGAATGGCAGGAGTTACGAAATGGGATCATATAAGAAACACGACGATCCGAATATCTGATCACCGAATTCTGAGGAAAATACTGTGTTCGATTCCAGAGGTTAGACGTCCAGCCGCCCTAGACACAGTTGGGCGAGACAACTCCAGAAACTGTGTGAGGAGAGGATGAAACAATAAGCACAAGATAAAGACATATGGAGGAGCCTTGTCGATGCAGCGGGTCCCCGACCCGATTAGGATAAGGGGAAGAAGATGATTATGATTATGATGACATATGTTAAGATGGTTAAAGATGATTCCTGATAATACCATTATCAACTACAGGAAGTCATCAAAGAGACTAATGCACAGTCCAGATATTAAGTTAAGAGATTGTGCTTAAAAACAGCTCCCATATTCAAAGATTAAAACTCCTACAAGAACTTTGAATAAAACATTGAGACATTGAACTACATACGTGTTGAAAACAAAATTTATTTATTTAAAATGCCACAACGCTAGCATATTATTCAACAATTATTAAAAGTGTCCTTTTACATTGCTGAAATCAGCACTCTTGCAGTAATTATTTTAGAAAACGTGCACACGACTATTTTTTTAACACATTACTCACACCTGCAAGGTTTACTCATAACATAGAAAGTTATAACAATTCTAATTATTTTGTTTGTCATAACTTTCAGTTTACTGACAGAATAATACTAAATAATACCTCCGTTATTCATAATATCGTTATTCCTTCTGAAACACCAACCGTAAACTAGACATTCTGAAGCATAGAATTAAAACATTGCGAGATTTTTCATGGTGTGATTTACTTCTTCGGTACTTTTAAAGTTGAAATTTCGAGCACATCGAAATATGATTTTAGATTTACTAATAAAAATAAAATAAAATTAGCCTTTTTTACTGTTAAATTTATAAAAAAAAATTCTGATCTAACTAATATAAATATATTTTTTTAAATATTATTATAAACTAGCTTTTTCCCGCGGCTTCGCTCACATGGTGTAAGGGGGGTTCCCACTATACGTCCTCCACCTCCTCCCCCCCCCCCCCCCCTCCCATCTCCCTTCCCCCCTACCTCATCTCTCCCTCCCTCCCGCTTTCCATATATTCAATCCCAGTACATTCAGTTTTTAAACAGCCCGCGTGCCACCTTTTACAATTTTTATTCAATATTAAATTTGGTACCTAACATAGGTACCTATTTAAAATATCTAAACTTCTTGATTCAATTCAAACTATTAGGGGAGTACCTACTTTAAATAAATTTATCAACTTAAAGATTTTCAAAAATAGAATCCTGATTTAACATTTTGCAAAATGTCATTCTCAAACACGCGAACTGTCAAACGTGCGATGGTCGTTAGGTTTTCTGAAATTATCCAATTTTATGCACAATTTTATTAATTTTCTCTCCGTAAGAACCATCCTCGTACTTCAAGGAATATTCTAAAAAAAGAATTGGCGAAATCGGTTCGGCTGCTCTCGAGATTTGCGCTTAGCAACACATTTAGCGACTCATTTTTATATATAAGATTATCAGCGTTTGGTTAGTTATTAGATTTTCTAATAGTGATAAATAAATGAAACCACAAAAACATCTATTGACAAAATTAGTTGCTGATATTTTTGATAAAAAAATCTGGATATATAATTATTGTTTTCTTGTTAAAATTAAACAAACGTTACTTAACGATTTCAACAACTCAACAAGGCAAAACAAAATGGTGGAAATTGTGTAACTTCGCTGCGATATTAGTAATAATAATTTTCAATCATTGAAGATAATATATATTAACAACTTTCAATCGAAAAATGTGAAACAGAAAATATTAACAACTTTCAATCGAAAAATGTGAAACAGAAAAATCAGAAAAGATTCGGTCCGAGCTTGAGATTAAGGCTGAGGTCGGGGGTACAATCCTAAGACGCAACCGAAACTTTATCTGTTTCACAGATTTAATGTAGGTACTTCTAATGGAGTTCTGCGAATTAAACACAATAACAATAAATAAGCAAGCAGTAATCCTTACCTCAAGGGTGAGTGTTCTGGGTTCCATCTCAGCCTCCACTTCTGACAAGATGACGTCTAAAGTGGCGATCAGCCTGTCCACATCTCTCTCTGTGAACACCATGGGCGGCTTGAACTTCAGCACGTTGCTGTCAGGACCGTCGCTGCTAATCAGGATGTGTTCTTGCTTCATCCTAAAATATGTTTAAAAATTCAATCATTGAAGACCAAATTAGCAGCTCTCAAACGCAAAATGTGAAACAGTTAAAGATAGAAAAATATCCAGTGTCATCTAGGAAAAAAATTCATCATCCATTAATTTCCTAGACGCAAATGTATATTTTTCTTTATTTTCTTTATCGCGCAGTACCGGATTATCCCTAAGGCAGAGTAGGCAACTGCCTAGGGGCCCCGCATCGGCTAGGTGCCCCGCGTCCCGAGAAAAAATGACTTGCTTCAATTAGTGAGCAACGAAGTTTCGGAAAAAGTCAGCTTTACTAAAGTTCACAAAATGGACAAATAATAAATAAAAGTCTATAATTAAAACAAATATATACATAGTTGTATTTTACTTTTCTTTTCTTCCATTTGTTGCAACATTACTTAGTATCTGAAGTGATTGAAGGTGCCGTGTGTGGTTTATTGGCATTTGTTTTGTTTTGTTTCTAATTATATGTTTAAAATATAAATGTTGTACAAGCTTCAGTATGCACTATCTATCTTTTTGCTAAAATTCTTTGGGAAAGGTTGTCTAGAAGAGATCACTTTAGTGACAAGACTCATTGTAACGTTTTTTTTAATAATATATATTTTTGTAGAAAAAAGAAATACATAGAAATGTATGTGTCTTTTGGGCAATAAAGGGTTATTGTATTTTATTGTATTGTATTCGTTTTTTTATTGAATGGGGTGATGGCATACCTTTCTTAATATAGTAAAATAAGAGATTAATTATGCATAAAATTACGTTTTGGTAGAAAAAAAAATTTTTGTAACTTAGAAAAGGGTAAAGTGAAGTGGCGGACTAAGCCCGTCAGAAGCCCGGGGCGGCAAAGTTGAATGAACCCCCCCCCCCCCCCTTACTGCAGTTTATGTAATTTTACAATTTTTTTATTCAGTTCATACGGGCCTCTGACTCTGGGGGGGCCTCCAAATGCCCCCATACTCCCTTTAAACAAGGCTTTAAGGACACTGCAACAAAAATTGTTATTTTTAATTCATTTTCTTAAAGATGCATTTGTTAATAATCTCTCACCATTTGAGTAAATTGGTAAAATTGATGGAGATACAGCATTTTATATGAAAGTTAGTATGTTGAAAGCAAAACTTTGGAAGCGTTTTTCTCGAAACTACGTTTTTCAACCTGGTTGACAACATTTTAGAAAAACTATATATAAGTCTTAAACAGTTAGAAAATCCAGTCATTATGGCACCACTTCGGGATTTTTTTTGAAGGTCAATTTTTTTTATGAACAATGAAAATTTTCCATTAAAAATCGAAAATAATTTATTTTTTATTTTTTTTAGATATCGACATTCCCCTATGTCATAGACAGTAGATTTTCGAAGATTTTCGAACAGATTAAGACTTGGTGCATGCAAATCGAATGTGTAGTTTTTTTAATATGTTGTCAACAAGGTTGAAAAACGTGTTAAAAAAGTTTCTGGAAAAACGCATTCAAAGTTTTGCTGAAGGATAATTCAACAAACAAACTGTTTCAAATGGTTTCACATAAAATGCTGTTTAACTAATGCATCTCTCAGAAAATGAAAATTTACCAAAGTATTTTTTACAGCGTCACGGTGCCTTAAGGGGGGTATAGTTTTAAAGGCAAAATAAAGGCATATTGTCGGGATTTTTTTTTGAGATATGAATAATGTCGGTTTTATTTATTTCATACACACTTTATAGTATAACATCTGAAATATCTTTGAAAAAAATTTCAATTAAAAATATCAATAAATAAGTCCGTGAGAGCGAATCTCCGGAGGCGCCTCGAAAAAAGTTGTTATGCTGTGAACTCCACAACTCGTCACCGGATCATTTGAATGAAATCACATTGAAATGCGTTCGGTAGTCAGAGGGAGTTTTTTTTTCGATTTTATTTTTTATTTTTGGCAGCATTTTGAAGTGAAAAACACGATTATTACTAAAAAAAATCGGTGTTTTTGTTATTACAAAATGGTAAAAAAACTCCCTCTGACTACCTGTTGATTTATGGGTAGGAATAGTGTACAAAATTTCACATCGGTCAAATCAAGTCAAGATTTTGAATTATGATGTTCACAAACTTCAGAAATGTTGTTTGCGAGAAAATCGATTTAAAAAATTTTATACTCGAAATATACTTGAAACGAGCATGAGGGCCGGTCGGATCTGGATCAAGGGAACAAGGAGGCGTTTGGAGGCCCCTTCAACCTCCCCCCCCCCCCCCCCCGCCATTGGTAAAGGAGCCCCGAGATGTGCATTGCCTAGGGGCCCCGACATGGTTAATCCGGCCTTAATCGCGCAGTATTTATTTTCTTCATCATGGGGTGAGTTTTGACTAGGTCTTGTTGGCGGACGCGTTTGTCAACCTTCCGCATGGCGGGCCAGATCGAAAGAGATTGGTTGAGGGAGACCTTTTAACCTTTCCAGCCGGACTCTTTCGACCCATCCCCTTTCACCGCAGTTGGAGGGATAGATTCATACGTCCGTCACTCCTAGACTCATTGACCCCCAGATTCCTACCCATCTTTCATACCTTTTTCCTTTTCAGAACTTCCTCTACCCCTTTTCCGTAAAAAAAAACCTTCCTCACAGCTTCCCCTTAAATTACTAGGCCCATTAGGAAAATTATTTTTCTCAGTGCCTCCTGTGGAGAGTTAATGTTTAAAAAAGTATTTTATTACTTCTCGTACAAGTAGTTCTTGACCCAATCAGTACCAATTTAAAAAATGATACTTAAATTCAAATCAAATCCGGGTTCCATAACCAGGGTTACACAGCAGATAAAAATCAATAAAAGTACTGATGGACTGACCTTGAGACTACGTGTTGCGCCACAAGTGTCGCTGGAGTCCTCTCCTCCCTGTCCAGCACCAACTCTGCGCCGGAGAACAGGCCCAGGCCTCGCACGTCGCCCACGAGCGCGTGGCGCGCGCCGAGCACGCGCAGGGACTGCAGCAGGTACTCGCCCACGCGCCAAGCTTGCGCCTGCAGCTGCTCTCCTTCTAGCACGTCCAGCACGGCGTTAGCGATGGCGCAAGATACCGGGTTTCCGCCATACTGACAAAAATTAAACATTATTTTATTAGAATTAAAAAGTGAATAGTTAAAGCAGGTATTATTTTTAAATGTTTTTAGGTATATGTTCGGCATTCTATGTAACAATTTCTAGACATTATGATTTTTATTTTTAACTAGCTGGTCCCGGCCTGCGTTGCTATGCCATTTAATAAAGAAATTGTTTCTCCCTGAGTGTCCTTTCCCATTCGTCCCGTTCCCCTTCCGCCTCCCCTTCTTCTCCTGCGACCTCTTCCCCTCTCGCGTTCCCACTTCGTCACCTCCACCTTCCCTCCCTCCACTCCACGCCCCTTCCCTTCCCCCGTAACGCGAACCCCCTCCCGAGTTCCCCTCCCCCCTCACACCTCCCCTTCCCTTCCCGCGTTCTCCTTCCACCTTCCCCGCCTTCCCTCTTCCCTTTCCAGCTCCCTCATCCCGCCAACCCTCCTCCTGCGTCCCATATGGTCCCGGCATGCATTGCTATGCCATTTAATAAAGAAATTGTTTCTCCCTTAGTGTCTTTTCCCATTCGTCCCGTTCCCCTTCCGCCTCCCCTTCTTCTCCTGCGTCCTCTTCCCCTCTCGCGTTCCCACTCCGTCACCTCCACCTTCCCTCTCCTCACTCCACTCCTCCCTCCCTTCCCCGTCCCGCGAACCCCCCTCCCGAGTTCCCCTCCCCCCTCCCCCCTCCTGCGTTTCCCTATCACCTTCCCCGTCTTCCCTCTTCCCTTTCCCGCTCCCTCGTCTCGCCAACCCTCCACCCGCGTTCCTTATATTCAATCCCAGTACATTCAGTTTTTAAACAGCCCGCGTGCCACCTTTTACAATTTTTATTCAAATTTCCATTTTTCATGTATATTAATTTTGGAACCTAACATAGGTACCTATTTAAAATATCTGAAATTCTTGATTCGATTCAAAATATTAGGGGAGTACCTACTTTAAATAAATTTTTCAACTTTTCAAAAATAGAATCCTGATTGAACAATCATTCATTGTTTTGCAAAATGTCATTCTCTAACACGCGAACTGTCAAACGTGCGATGTTTTCTGTTATTATCTAATTTTTTGCGCAATTTTCTTAATTTTTCTCTCTGTAAGAACCATCCTCGCACTTCAAGGAATATTCTAAAAAAAGAATTAGCGAAATCGGTTCAGCCGATCTCGAGATTTGCGCTTACCAACACATTTAGCGATTCATTTTTATATTATAGATGTACATTTGCTATTTATTATTAAAAAAATTCAGCAACCGGTTTCAATACAACCGCATCACAAATCTAGCAAGATTTTTCAAACTAACAGAAAAGGAAAAATATCAATATCTAATAATTTTATCTTAATATTAAAACAAAGTCGGGTTAGAAACCGATAGCCGTCCGGCATGCTTTTAAATTCTCTGCACCATTTGCGCACGTTTTCGCAGTCACACACTGTTTTCTGAACACTTCAAGTAGCTAAGAATGAATTTCATTAAATTTACGATAAGCCGCCGCACTTTTAATAGGCACAGATTTTAGAAAGTACACTATTGTTAAACTTAGTTACCGCAAAAAAACATCGGTTTCAGTCAGGACCGGTGGAAAAATATGCATTTAAATTTACATTTCATGAACTAAAAATTTTGTACGTAATTTCTCGTTACGGCTGACGTTTCGTATTACTTTATTTTGCATTCTGAACAACTTCCACTATTTCCAGGAAACCAATCGATAAATACTAAAAAAAGATTGCTATATGGCAAAAATCACACATATTCTAGGAAGGTACTAACTAAAGTTACCGTACAAATTTTCAAAATAATTTATGGATAAGCCGCCGTACTTTTAATAGGCACAGATTTTGGAATGTACGCTATTTTTAAACTTAGCTACCGCAAAAAACATCGGTTTCAGTCAGGACAAATTTTCATAATATTAAAAAAGATTGCTATACGGCAAAAATCACGGTAATTTTCGAAGATCGCTGGCAATGGTTAATATGCACTTTTTTTGAAAAAACCTTTTGATTCACCTTAATTACATTAAAAGGCAACTATTTGCATTGTGGGAAGTGGAAAATATTTCATTCTAAATTTCGATTACGTAAAATTAAAATTAGCTTTCGTCTTGTGAGATTCTACGCCAGAATCACAAACCACGTTACACAAACCTAGCGTAGCCGCTAAACTACTTATAAACTGGGAAGTTTTTCTTGCCTTGACGCGAGTAGGCGTTATAAAGGGGCACTTTAATTCTTTTGTACCATAAACCATGCTACACAAACCTAGCGTAGCCGCTAAACTACTTGAAAACTGGGATGTTTTTCTTGCCTTGACGCGAGTAGGCGTTATAAAGGGGCACTTTCTTTTGTATCACAAACCATGTTACACAAACCTAGCGTAGCCGCTAAACTACTTGAAAACTGGGATGTTTTTCTTGCCTTGACGCGAGCAGGCGGTATAAAGGGGGCACTTTCTTTAATGTGTGCAAATTATTTTACTCTGAATTTGTTTTGTATGGTTGGCACTACTGATATTCGTCACTATGTGGTTTCTATGGACAAGATTCAATATGGCGTCGGCGTCAAAACGGAAAATTACGTGAATAAAAGTTTTTACGAATATAAATTTTAATGCACGTTTTTCCGCAGTTCTCGACTGAAACAGATGGTTCTTGTGGTAATTAAGTTTAGGGGTAGTTTATTTTTTTAAATATATGCCTATTAAAAGTGTAGTGGCATGCGGCGTCTAGTCGTAAATTTACCTGAATTTCTACTGGGGTTTTGTACTTTGCACAAAAAACTTATTATAAGGCGTAATTCACACCTGGCGGGTACGGCGAGCGGAAGCTCCATCGCGAAGGGCTGCCTCGCCGAGACTAAGTGTCACAGAGAGTGCAGCGTGGTGGGGATGTGACGTTATTGATTCTAAAGCGGTACGAAGTTCACCGGGTCAGCTAGTACATATATAAAACAAATGTGTAACTATTTTCTTTTTCAAATTATAATCAATTTTGGAATGAATAATCGCAAAAGCAATCGGAATCGTCATCGCATCACTGAATACAATATCCGTGGGGTAAATGGAACAAAGCAATTAGCGAGATTCCAAAGAAGACATCATTACAATGAACTTCATAGGCTTCCACCTACTTGTTTATTCAATATTTGTGCGCACAATGCACCGGGTAATCGAAAACATCGAGAACTCATCACAAAAATCACAAAGGAATATCCACTGAATAGAAAACTGTTATAATTAGACTGACACATCTTTTTTATCGCGAAATCGATGATTGAATGTTGTTGGTTCTCCATTCTCGGACATTGATTTTTTTTTTGTAAATATGTACTTCTTTAATACACTCTTACAGCTCTACTAAAAAACGTCGTGATTCAATTAATAAACTAACGTATATGTGAAAATATTAATAATTTAAAAAAATGGCAAAAAATGTTTATGTAAAGATTATATACATTGCTTACACAGCCAGAGGGGTTGATTATCTATTTATGACATTCTATGGACTTTCGTAAAAGGTACATAACCATGTAAAAATTTAATTTAATATACCTTATAACTTGTATTATAATGTACTGTGTATGCCTTAATGTCAAAAGGACACTTCAGCGATATCTATGGCCCAGTTGTCGTTATTACACGGTTGACATGCACAATACAAATTAGTATCTCCACTAGCCCACAGAGATTGCCATAATACCATTTTTGCGATGTAAACTAGTTTTTATTTTATAATTGAGGCCAAACAAAAAACTAAAATGTATTAATTTGTAATTTGTATTATGATGCATAACCAATCCGCCGCAATAATATTATAATTGAACGTTCAAACAGAGGTAAGTGAGAAGGCTGCATTATTTATACCAGTATTACAATAAAAGGTGCGTCGAAGAACTAGTGCTGTTGATCTTTTGTACAGTCGAGAAATGCATTTTCGCCATTTTCCTCTCCTTAAAAAGGCCTTCCATAACCTTAGAGCTGTTGTAGAATACATTTTTCTTCATATTTTCAGAAAGACTAGCATATACAGAAATATGGAATGATTCCCAAGGCAGACAACCGAAAAGTTCTACCGAGATTCAACTTCAGTTTCTCGGAAACAAGACAGCTGAGAAAAACAAAATTCTTTATAAGACACATACGGTAATATTGTTTAGTTTCAAGTAATTTACTTAAAAAATTACATTCATTTTATACAATAAACCACTTGTAAAAAATACATGGTTCAATAAGCTTTAATTTTAATTAGTTTCGGCATTACTTAAAAGAACTTTCATTATGATCTAAGAAATAAGAGAGAACCAAAACTTGCGAAATTGATTACGAAAGTTGGATCATTATAAATGTATATATTCAATTTTATTGGAATAACTTTTTAAGATTATACCCATCAATGTAATATATCATTAGAAGTAGATAGTATCTACTAATAAATCTAAACGAAACATGAACCAGAACAAGACACAGAAAAATAACAATGTAACGGTTACAACAAACAGACACCTTAAACAACTCGGCCATTGAGACCAATTCATTTTATGTAATTTTTGTCATATTTCATGCTCAGAATTAATAACATTTTCCTCAACAAATTAGTCTTAGAGAGTATTTCACCATAGGAATATTAATAGATAAACAAATAAATACTCGCAACGGGTAAAAATCTCGGCTAACTTATTCTTTATGTAGCCATTATTCATAGGTTCAAGTACTGAACTCAGACTTCTTCAATAAATAAATCCTGTATAATTATTCTAAAATGTAGGTACGTTACCGTATGAATAATCTATGAGGAGGATGGTGAAATACCCCTTAGTCTCAATTATTATTTATTTCACAAAATTTTTATAATTCATCGAATTTCGAAGTTAATTTTCAAGTTTTGTGAAAGTTCTATTAAAGTTGTGTTATTTTTTTTATATTTTTTTTTTACGGTTTTTTAGAGAAAATGTGTCCTAACTGAGGTACCCCGTTCTAAGGACACATTGTACAAGTTTTATTATTTGAATTATAAGTAAATACCTAATCTATGTTAGAATATTGCCAAGGAAAATTATTAAGTTAGATCTAAAAGAAAGTACAAAACAAGCATTATTCTTTGTTGGGTTGCAAAATTGAATCTATTTTCTTCCTTCCCATGTCCATAATCCATATTTTTATGCTTCTTTTGAAGGCGGTTATTTTTTTGTGGTTTTCATTGCAAGAGGGAGTAAATTAAATAATTTTACAGAGAAGTATTCCATATTTCTTTGTCCAAAAGTCGTTTTAGTTGTAGGTTGGTAGAATGTATGTTGTAATGTAGATCTTGTGAATCGGCCCGAGTTTGTCTGTGTAAAGTTATCCTGATTTTTGAATGCGTACATTAGAATAACTTTTGTATATAATTGTTTCAGTGACATTAAATTCAGCGCTTTAAAAACATAGTCTGTAGGGGTTCTGATGGGGTTATTATATCAGTTCAGTGACGCAATTTGCTAAATATAAAAACAGAACTTAAAAATTTGAAATTTGATGATTTATTCAATTTTTGTGAAATAACTAACCCTTAGTATTAATTTTCCTCAAAAAATTAGTTGAGGATAATATTGTTTATTCTGAATTTGAAATATGAGAGAGAATAAGAGATGCTGGGTTCGATTCCCAGTAGTTGTAACCGTTACGTTTTTATTTTTCTGTAACTTGTTAGGTTTATTAGTATCGTCTTCTCCTTCGATGAAATGTACACCCAGGCTACTTCTATAAAATTGCTTTTCAAAATTATTTACATTTCCAAAACAGCTTTCAATTTTTTTGTGATTATTTTTGAGCGCCCATAATAGGGCCGTATCTTATTTACACTTAGCATTAGGGTGCTTCATATAAACATTATTATTTCATGTGTCTGAGCAGAGCACCACTTGAGATACAAACTGATTTTTATATTTGCCCTCAATCTAATTATAATTATCCAACTAAAGTACCAGTTATGACTTACTTATTAAGTGGTTAATAAAACTGATAAGTCTTATTGACAGTAAACAACAGATAAGTGGTTTTCAGTTGTCATAACCCAATTCCGGATTTTTAGGTGTGCGCGGTCAGATGAAAACAGTAGCACGAATGATAGCGTCGTGATATTTAATGTATGACAGATAGTATGATTCATGCATGTTGTGTGAATGATCTTGATAGATTACAAGGATTCCAATTTTAGGTTGATTAAATTTGAATTTTTAAGGCCAATGTTTAAAGTTCAATTTTTTATGAAGGTTAACTGATAAGCAAATCTGTTTTTTGTTCAGTGTGAAAAATATTGTTATCTTCTCATGGGCGTTGGTATGTGATGAATATTTGAAATAATCTAATAATTAAAAAAAACTCTCAAATAGTTTTGGATGATGATGATATACCAAAATAAAGAAAGTAATTTAAACTGAATATATTTTTTTTAATATTGACATCTCCCTTTTGTATAGGTTATCGCTTGCTTTGCAGATTGTCTTGTTTTAAGTGTAGGTAATTTAAAACTTGTTTTTGAAGATTTCGATGGGTTTGAAGATTTCTGCAAAGGCTTAGAGATTATAGCATCGTTTTTGTTTTCAAGATTTGAATATCATCGAATACGTATGTTGATTCTAATTATTCAAAACAACGACCAGTAGCAACCAGTAGGTGCCTGAGGACGATTTGCAATTTTATTTATAAACATTTTAAAGCTCGCAATCCAGTCTTCTTAATATTCGTGGTCGCATCCACCAGCGTCCGCGATTAATTTGCTTCTCTTTCGTTAACTCGTTAATTAAATAATCACAAATTTTTTGGATAGTATACTTGATTCGAAATAAAGCGCGTAGTTAATAGATTACATTTATAAGAACGAGTACATATGATCGATATGTATTGTCTCGACACAAGTATATGCGTGATTCCATTATCGCGGGTGCAACATTTAGACGGACATAAAGCTTCTTAATAATTAAACGAAAAACATTGTAAATGAAATTATTATTTGAAGAGCTCCATTTTAACATGTTTACTTTTTATTATAAAAATTTTATTGAAATATTTAAATAGTCAGGAGGGAGGTTCAAAGTGCGATCGCGGGTGCAACGAATTTGGCCCACCCTTTCCAGATCATAAGACAAAAACACAAAAGTCTGTTAATTGTGATACTTTTATTATGTTATGCCTTGATACTTCGCAAAGCGTTAAACTAATCAACTAAAAAAAAAAACAAATATATTTAAAACAAAAACAAGCAATGAATTATTAGCTTTTCAAACAATCGCGGGTGCAGCATCAAATTATCGCGGGTGCAACTCGTTTAATTTAAGTGTATATAAACATCAACAAACACTGATAGAGGAACGAAATAAGAAATCCAACAATGCGTATTACTAATCAGTACACTTCTTTGTCATTTATGTTAATTATTTCTTTTCGGTTACGTCAAAATTCGCCGAAAATTCTATGAACATATTGCATCCATCAATCCTTTTCAAAAACAAAAATTTGTTTTTTTTCTTATTTTGTAGAATTTCTTTTTATATTTTGTAATTTGTAAGAGGTTCCAAATTGTTATCATCTCAATCACTTTCTGTTTCAGTGGTGGTTTTCGGAGATTTCAAAACCAATATGCATTGGAGACGAGCCAGTGAGGTTTGCGCCACGGAAATGCTCTCGCCGTTTTCAGATTTATTTATTTATATCTATATATTACAGTTTATACCTTATTGTTAACATTTTTACATATGTAATATATTTTGAAAACATTTTTACATATTAATATTACATTTCATTATGTTGGGTGTAAGGTAGGTTTGAGAAGGTGAAACTGTTACTTGGTAATATTATATGTTTCGTGAACACCTCACTAGGAGAACCTGTGCTGAGGTGTTTACGTGTTTATGATTAAGTGTGGCAAATACAAGTATTTATGTGTTGTAGTAGAAAGATAGTTTTTTTTTCTTTTTTTTTACAATTTAATGGTAAATGTACATAGATTATTTAGAAGAAAAAAAATATATATGGTATTATATATAAATATAATATATGTACATATGAATAGTTGGTAAATTCTTGAAAGATATGTTTATTTATTTTACACTGTTTATAGTTTGGTTATGTTTAGTTATGGATTAAAGTATTTCAGGCTGTGATATGTTTTTTGTGAATGTTTGTAGATGTATTTGCAGTTAGTTGTTGTTTCAGAGTAATGGGCATATAATTAAAAAGTTTGGTTGAAAGAAATGTTTTGATTGAATGCCTGATTTATTTTTCAACCCTTCCTATTTATCATCCAACGTGACCATCTTTTTTTAACTGCTTTTTTTAATATAAAGAAGATGTTTTTAAGAGAGACTGCGTGCCAAATCATAGAATTTCTATAAAAAAAGCTAAATATAATATAAACAAACCTATTAAATATAAATCACTAGTAATACACAGCATATATTATTATTGAAGACATAAAAACCAATAAAATATATGATAAATCACACAATACGGGTAGTTGTCAAAGAGTTGCACCCGCGATTCTAAAACACAATCGCGGGTGCAACCAATTTGAGTCAACGTTTATTTCAATTCAGCTAACATTATACTCTTAAAAACGTTTTATTCAAGTTTGCCTGTGATTTCTTCTTACTTTTACAAAGTTTCAAAAAGTTAGCACTTTATTTCTGTGAAAAACACAAACTTTTATATATTTTGTATCGCGGGTGCAACAAGTTAACAGTGACTTCTTGTAGTCAATGATGCTTAAAAAATAACAAGTACTTACATCTTTCGGCACATAAGAATAAACTAATATTGTCACTACATGTTTAGCAGTAAAATATAACTTCAAACTATCGGTAACAGTTGTTTCGCGCCAGTGTTGCACGGTGTGATTTTGCAGTTTATATACCTACCGATTCTTCGAATCATAATGTTTCCAAGCGCGCCAAGAATTTCAATATGAAGTAAAATAATTTATTTTTTTTATTATCAAATATTGATCTTCTTCTTTGCACTGATATCAAAAAAAGTAACAAATACTGCGATTTAACCATTACTGTCGAGAATCGTTTATAGCGGAATCGCCCATATACTAGTGAGACAGGCAACAAAAAAACCCAATGTAAATATGCTTTTTATAGATAAATAAATAAATTGTCTAGCTGAGAGATGAGCTATGAGAGAGCGAGACTTACTAAGACAATTATTTAAATACCCTACAAACTACCTGTCTCTCTTATATACTCGGAAGTCATGTTAGGAACTATTTATTCCCACAGTGCTTTAATCAAAAAGAGAAAATAAATTTATAATAATAAAGTAAAACGAAAAACATTGGCGGGAGTTTTTACCGCTTAAAAAAGTTTCTTCTTTATTGTTAACTGAACACGTTTATTTGGATAATTATAATATTTCAACTTAAAGAAGGAGGTAGCGCAACACCGCGTAATACCGCAGATTTTCACAGCAAATTTCTCTGAACTCTAACCAATCTCAAAACATTTTCTAAACTCACTATTCCCCAACAGCTTTTCCCGCCTTCATAACGCTGTTTTCCCGCCAATAATCCACCTGCCAAAACCAAATCCTTCGCTTTTGTTTTACACTTTGAAATTGGAACATTCAAATAATATGAACGAAAATACGACAAGAAAGTAGCTACCCTAACAATCTCGCAATATTACACAAAAAATACCACATGGAAACCAACGAACTGATCTGTAATCATTTATAGTATAAATGGAGTTATTGTTTATACCGTTTGGTAGAGGTGTTATTATTGACACATCTCTATCAGCGTCAGAAAAGCAAGTCATGTCAAACGCACGTGGGTTGCGCTATTTTTAACATGATTGTTGACAGAACAGTGAGCGGTGAGTCGGTGTTTCAGTGAGTGTTGGGAGTTGGGAGGGCAGTGCCACCGGCCTGGTAAACAACACATCGTGGCTGTTATCAGACTTTCTGCTTATCACACTTGTAGTTTGTAGTAGTGAGTATGATACGAATATGCGGCATGCGTGATTATCACGTGAAGAGAGCGCCGGCATGAGAAAATGCACAAAAGATTATTGAATTAGTTGTTAATTAAAATTTATCTAAATTCTGCTGTCGTTATCAATACTCGTGTTTGATTTTATCGTTATATTAGTAGCTTAATTAATACCATCAGACGGATTAGATACAAACGCGTAGCTATTATTTTTTAAGTATAAACTATTTACTTATAATATTATTAACCCACGTTTAAATTATCTCATTGCCATTGTTTGGAAGAGGAAGGGCGCTTGCGCAGGTGGCAGTGTTTAAAATTATTTTACAAAAAAAAAAATTATTAAAAAGCTTTTAATTTGGTATCTTCGTATAATGTTAATAATTATACATTTAAAAACAGTGTTTGCATCTACCGTAATTTAGGATTTATAACAGTTATTTTTTTGAAAATGTCAAGATAGTATAAAATTTCTGAATAGAATTAGGAAACTAGAATTTTCGCATACCTTTTTTAATATTACAATGCATATTGCAAATCATCTCATTATTAGATATTGTATGCACTGTGTACATGTATAATTTTAAATTATTTGTCCGAAAAAATTAGTACCTACTGATGTTAAAAATACAATAAATTGATAACAGTATTTGCACCTACCTAGTTTTACGATTTATAACAGTTTATAAATCCTTATATTATGTTTTTTTGATAATGTCAAGAAACTCAAAATCAGAGTTTGAGTTCGCGTCGGTATTTTTTAAGGAGGGTACTTATATAACTATCTCTACTTTATAAATAACTAGCAGACCCGGCCACACGTTGCCGTGGCTAACGAAACACAACGCCATTACCCGACCTTAATAATAATAATAAATTGTTTATTTCAGCCGAACAGAGCGGTGGGTGCAATACTCTGTCAGCCATATAAAAAAATACATTACATAAAATGGATTTACTAAATAAAAAAGAAAATAAAAATAACATCAAAAAGATTAAAATATATATGTATATATAAACACATATTTAGTACTCGTATATCTACTACGGGGGCTTCAGATGAATTCTCCATGTTTGGTGAAGAGGCGCGCCCTGCCACTGGGCCACGGCCTGGACGAGAGTGTTCTGTTATAAAATCCACACTACCGGCTTGCCAGCTGCCCGCTGCCTGAATTGAATATTTGAATTTCTCGGCTTTTCTCCACCATAATAAGCATGTATTATACATATAAACCTTCCCCTTGAATCACTCTATCTATTGGTGAAAACCGCATGAAAATCCGTTGCGTAGTTTAAAATATCTATTCGCACATATATTTTAAGCGACTTTATTTTATACTATGTGATGATGATGATTTCATAGAGGATATTAAATTAATTTTGACACGAGTCACGTATTTATTATTTTATGCGTGTCACCACCATTAGTTTTAATTTAATTGATTTAATTAACTGCGTACAGAAATCAGAAAATTCTTCGATAAAATATGCACACACTATTTTTTTACTCCATTTTTTAATTTAGATAAATACAGATACTTAATAAGGTCCTGCCGAGCCAAGCACAATATGGCTTACATACAGCAGGTGTCTATAAAAGATTATTTACATATTCAATAATTACAAATTCACTTTGTGGCGTCGTCAACATGTTGATAATTTTGATTACATAAGTGGTGTATGCAAAGTGATTCGTTTTCATTTAATTATTATTCACATATTTATGTTATTATACTTTCTAATATTCATGTAAATATGTTTAATCATCATTACCATTTACGTAATGAATGCCTTTCTTTCAGATAGCCTTTTTTCAACAAATATTTAAATAATAAAAATCAAATAGAGTCATTCCCGCTGAAATTATCACTAATTATTTCCATTTTGTTAATAAATTATCACTTATTTTACGCAACGATTTTTCCTATTACTATTATCGTTAAGGTGATGCAGTACTAAGTAATGCAAAATCATGTGTTTGGTATGAAATTTAGATCAGAAAAATGAGGTATTAGGCCAATAAAAACATCTCTAAATTTCAAAATTTCCCTCTTACGAACCCCTCTTGGATCATAGTTTTATTGTAAAATGTGGAAAATTCTTCAGAAAGTAATCGTAAAACATTTAAATATTTGTGCCTGAACTTCGCAAAATAAAATAAATCACGCTTTTGGGCACATTTTTTCCCTGATTAAATCAAAACAGGTGGGTTGTTAAACGGGAATTTAAACCTTATCGCCATCTATATAAGGAGCGTTATTGTTAGAGACCTTTTCCCGAATTTTAAACGACGTGGTGCATAGATAAGTTTTAAGATTTTCACGGCCAAAAGCATTTTCGTTATTTGTTTTTGGGGTGTTATGCCGTGTTGCGCTACCTCCTTCTACCGGATCTGCCCTGATGATGGACACTGCAACGATGTCCGAAACGTTGGCTAAAGAAGGAGGTAACGCAACACGGCATAACACCCCAAAAACAAATAACGAAAAAAAGACGTGGTGCATTATTATTACTAATTCAGTGGGACTTCTTTGTATAATTGTAAGCACTCACCGTATTGAAGTACTCCACTTTGGTGTCCCTAAAGCTCGCGGCAATTGCCTTAGTGGTGATGACCGCGGCCACCGGATGCCCGTTGCCCATTGGTTTGCCCATGGTGACGATGTCCGGCACCACCCCCTGCGTCTCGAAGGCCCACATGTGGCTGCCTGCTCGCCCGAAGCCTATCTGCACTTCGTCGGCTATACACACGCCCCCAGCGGCGCGCACATATCTGGAGAAAGATACGAATCAGGTGTTAATATTACAAAAGAACTTTCAAACTGAGGAATCGAACCTGGTGACTTGCAATGGGGAACGCGGTAGAAACAGAGGAGAGCTTCAGGGGTAGAGTCGGTTTATCGGAGCAATTGGGAATGCGGGAAAAACAGAAGAGAGCTTCAGGGGTAGAGTCGGTTTATCGGAGCAATTGGGAATGCGGGAGAAACAGAGGAGAGCTTCAGGGGTAGAGTCGGTTTATTGGAGCAATTGGGAATGCGGGAAAAACAGAGGAGAGCTTCAGGGGTAGAGTCGGTTTATCGGAGCAATTGGGAATGCGGGAGAAACAGAGGAGAGCTTCAGGGGTAGAGTCGGTTTATCGGAGCAATTGGGAATGCGGGAGAAACAGAGGAGAGCTTCAGGGGTAGAGTCGGTTTATCGGAGCAATTGGACCTAGGATCACGACCATTAGCAAAATGACATGATAAGGGCATGAGCCTAATAATGGACAGCCTCCGTGGTCGGAGGGTAAGGCTCTTGACTAGCCAACCGAAGGTCGTGGGTTCAAATCTCAGTGTGCGCAAATAATATTTTATTTGATTAATTCATGTTATTTCAAAATTAATTACTTAAAAATATTTTTTATATTGTTTAAAATACGTACATATTTAAAGAAAAAATAAACAAAAGAACCCAACTCAACGGACAAAACATTTCTCTTGTTTAAATTTTTTTTTTTTTACAGTGAATACCGCACAAGAATCTCAACTGCTCCCATCTGGATCCAGTGAGACTATGGCATCCCCAATTGGGGTATGTTGTGAGGCTGAAGGTAGTGAGGAGGGGAAGGAGTGGGGAAGAGGAAGGTTGGGAAATACCTGGCTATTCAGATCTGGTCACCAAACACGGCTAAAGCCATTTTCAAACAACGTTTCAATTCTGAATGGTGGTCTTACACCAGGGCGATACTGATAGTATCTTCCACTCTGTAACATGCCGCAAATATACTATATATTATTTTAAATGAATTAATTGTGAAATAACACAGATTAATCAAATAAAATTTATTTGCGCATGCCGGGTTCGAACCCGCGACCTCCGGATTGTGAGTCAAGAGTCTTACCCACTGGACTACGGAGGTCGTCGAAAAATTGCGGAGTGAGGCCATTATAGAATACGGGAAAGAAATTATATTATTTAAAGTAAAAAATAAATAAAATTAAATATCATGATAATAAGAAGCCTACATAAAACCCACATGATTGAACCCACGACCTTCGGATTGTCAGTGGAGAATCTTACCCCTCGTCTGATGACTGATAAGGGTAAAACATTAACGAGGACTTTATTTAATTAAATGAAGACAATATTAGCGAAACTCAATCGAAAATCTGGAAACAGAAAAATCAGAAAAAAGATATGGGCACATTTGGGACTCGAACCCAGGACCTTCGGCTTTCAGGGGCCGCAACTCTACCAATTGAGCTGATGTGTTCCTATCCGATTCGGTCATTTTTAACTGTATCATACTTCGACTAAGAACTACCTTCATCTTCATTTTCTCAACGCATATTTTATTGGCTGCTATCTGTATGTATTTATTTATTTATTTAATACATGAATTATCGAAAGTACAAATAGTTTTTTGTGATATTTCACCCTCCATGCTAGGGATGACCCTGTGTTATGGCGGGTGAAGTTTACAGTTTGCGGATATACATTCATTTGTATAGGTTGAATTTTTCACTAATTGATACTATGCACACAAATTCTTCTACAATAAGAGAGTTTATGTAGTTATATGAATTACAATATTAAGAAGATGGATTACAAGAAAAAGGTGAAAAAATTAAAGAATTATTGGGAAAGATAAGTTATTACTAGTATATTAAGGAATTATTGATATATAGTTCACAGTAATCAGTTTTATATATATATAATGCTGCTTAGTTAGTAAATAAAAAATATATTATGTTTTGCCTGCTCTTAATACTATGCACACAGATCCTCTATAATAAGAAAAAGATATACTTATAGTTAGATTGGGTTACAAGAAGAAGATGGAGAAGTTAGAGAATTATTAGAAAATGAAAAATTTGAGGAGTTGTTAGCTATAGATCACACTAATTTATCTTGTACATACAATGCCGCTAATTTAGAAAATAGAGATGTATGATTACGAGGTTTTACTCATAAAGCTAAAAATAAAAATTAACACTAACAAGGACCTTAATTTTCAGTTTTTCATTTTGTATTCCTTTAAAAAGTTTCTTTAACTTTAAAAGCATCGAATTCATGTTGTCTTTCCATAGTTCAAGACAAATCCATCATATTTTTCCGGATACATTTCTGACTGTATTAGTTGTTGATTAATTCTCCCTTTTTCCGCAACCATTTATCAATGCTGCTTCAATCTAAAGCGTTTCCACCATGCAATATGCAAATTAATTTGATTAGTATAAAGCAATATTTTTATTTTATTTTTAATGGCATTGTGGAAATACGTGTGAAAGTGTAATTAAATAACAACTTTGCTATGAAAATTCATTGTAAATTAAATCAGTTTTCGATAATAGCAAAATAATTGTGTAGCGTCATTTTAATTTAATAAAATAATTAACTTTGTGTACACTTTTTTACATTAACTCCACCCAGCAAGCCCTGAGAAAATAATTTCCCTCAACACCTATGACATCTTTGGGGATGTTGTGTGGAGGATCTTTTTATGGAAAGGATGGAGTGAACCTGGGTCTTGAAGAGACCTGTATTGTAGGAGGGAGGAAACACAAAAGCCGGCAAATCGTTAGAAAGCCGAGCTGTTGAACTCAAGAACGAGTCATAGAAACGATCCGTTCTCATGTGACAAATGTCAACTATGTACAAATGTTGGTCATATTGTATAACACTGCTAAAAAATATATCATCTTGATTCAAAATTAACATACTCGTATATTGATTTTGAAATACATTGATTTATTTAATTTAAACGGTTTGTACAAATTTACATGAGTGTATTCATTCATTATTCGTGAAATATCTTTATTATTTTTACGTAGTATAAAATGAAAACGCTCCCGCTGTATGTGCGCTTACATCTTTTTAACTATGCAATGGATTTTCATGCGGTTTTCACCAATAGATAGAGTGATTCAAGAGGAAGGTTTATATGTATAATACATTCATATTATAGCAGAGAAAAGTCGAGAAATTCAAAGATTCACTTCAGGCAGCGGACAGCGGGTAGCTGGCAAGCGGGCGGTGTGGATTTGACATGAATGCAAATGATATACTATGTCAATGAAATTAACAGATGGCGTTGGTTTTAAAGGTTGGGTAAGCCACAGCAACGTGTGGCTGGGTCTGCTAGTTTAATTATAAATTAGTGTATTTTCCATATCTTTGAAAAATTCTTCTAAGCAAGCGAAGTCTTAGAGATGATTTTGTAATACTACTTACACATTTTGTTTTAAAAATCCGCAGAAATTAAAAAAATAAAATCGTGATTCTTTTCGTCAAAAGTTTGGTTGTTTTAATCTCCGTCACATTTGACGTCGTTGTCACATCAGTATCACGTGATTCTGATTTTTTTTTTTTACATTTACCACTTCAAAAACAAATTTTTTTGAAATGAGAACACGCTTGGTTCCTACCGGGATGCCATTTTTCCTGTTCGTACTTTTCCCTAACCATCATATTGCTAGAAAAGTATTTGAAATTTTGAACAATAACAAGAAAAATAGAGTAAAATCGAGTGCATTTGTTTTTAAAAGATTTGGAACTTTGGAAGCAAGTTGTTGATGTTTTTCATGTATCTCGTTTTTAAATAAAAAGAAGGAATTTGACCATCTGGGAAGTACCTTCCTACATAATATCGTTTTTTTGTGGCGAATATTACCTAGAGGTATTGCGGTGGATCTGTATAACTATGTGTTTGTTGTATATTGTGCTTCTTCGCATAGTTTCAGTGGTAAGTGATTGGTTATCTCTTTTTTATATGAATACCTCACTAGAGTTCCAGCTGCTGCCGTCTGAATCCAGTGAAACTGAGGCATCCCCAATCGGGGTATGTTGTGAGGCTGAAGGTAGTTGGGAGGGGAAGGAGATAAGGAAGAGGAAAGTGGGAAAGTACCTGGCTATTCAGATCTGGTCATCAAACACGGCTAAAAGCTATTTCAAGCAAAGTTTCAATTCTGAATGGTGGCAATACCGAGAGTATCTTCCACTCTGGAACGTGACGCAAATATACTATAGATTATTTTTAATGAATTAATTGTGAAATAACACAAACTAATCAAATAAAATTCGCGACCTTCGGATTACGATTCAAGAACATCGACCATGACGGCCGTCGACACATTTCTTCACATTATCACCCAATTCCAGCAAACATCGTTCATCTCGTTTCGTTTTTCGTATTTACAGTCCATTACAAGTGCAACTGAAGCTGCAATTCGTAAGCAGTTTTGGATGCAACGATAACCATCATGCTTGAGGGCCGATCAAACAACCCAACATAAAATTTGAGGATCAAAATGCTGAGGACCTCGAATTGGAAGTCATCGGGATCATTTTCTATGTCTAAGTGGAAAAAGTTTTATAAAAATGGTTTTGATTGCCGATTTTCTGACGATGTTAAATAAATGAATAATAACATAACAAATAAATGGGGTTTCAATCAGTTTGGTCTTAGTGAACTAATTCAGGAATATTGCCTGATTTGAGTGTCAATTAGTTTAATTTGGTTCCATTAACATTTACGTCTACGATCTAGTCTCTCTACTTACGATCTAGTCTCCATCTCGCATTAAAAAAATACAATTGTGCAGTTCACACGCGGTAGAAGTGAAACCTTCAGAAAACTACAGTAGACAAGAGTGGGGAGGCAACGAAGCACCGCACAAAGAGGAGACTGATTATTCTATCTCATTCTCTCGCAGGATTAATCCTTGTCTGGAAGTTTGTCTCTTTTTAGTTTGTCGCTTTTTAGTGTCGCTTTATCGTTTCATCGAGATTCAAATCACAAGTGCTTTGTGGGCACACTTCGTGTTTGTATTATAGGCCGAATCACAAAACAGTTCTTTTAAAATCAAATGAGTTAGTGATCTACAATTTTAGGCGAATGTAAGTGAGAAGGAACGATGGAGGAAACCTTTCTTTCCATTCAAATCTGTATGGAAGGCACTTTGTGTTACATTCTTTATTATCTGACTTGAATATAGATCAAACGTTACATTGCTTTATGCATTGATTTATAATGATTTTTTAAATGATAATTTGAGTTAAGGCTTAATTCTCTCTGAAGTCATAAGATTTGTAAGTAGGTTCTAAAATAACCTGTCTGTCGTTAATAATATTTTATGAAACATTTTTTTTTTTTAATTATACTAATTAGTTATGCAATTTGTGTGAAGAAATGTCACTATCCCATAACATAAACAATCTTCAGGCAGGTAGGTACCATAATATTGAAAATCTCAGTCAGAGTAAGCCACCTAGTCAAAGTAAGGTAGGATTTTCGAAACAAATTTTCACGCAGATAAAAAACCAAACGGTCGAATTCGTTACGCTCAGTCAACGAGGTTTGATGAAAATTTCCGCGTATTTCTTTTAAGTCAAATTATGTACAGACATGTTTTTGGTTTTGGTAGGTACTCACTCATAAGCCTTCTTGAAGTACCCCTCCGGCGGGATGATCTGCCCCCCGCAGCTCTGGAGGCTCTCGGCGATGTAGGCGCACACGCCCTGTCCCCTGGTCCGGAGCTCCTCGCAGATAGCCCCCACGTCACCCGCGTACAGCGCCCCCAGCTCGGCCTCCGAGGTACCGTCGCGGGGGCTGCGGTACTTGCCGCGGTAGGTGTCTGGCACGGGGGCCTGATAACATCAAATCGTTGTTAAAATGATCAGACTGGATTTTTTATTTTATTTTGTGATATTATTTGCAGGTTTTCAAATGCAGTATGCTAGTTATGCATGGACTCAAAAACATCAAACTAAGGGGGCATACATTAATTACGTGAGATCAAAAGGGGGGGGGGGTGTCCAGCAAAATCTCACAGTACTTGAAAAGAATAATCGAAGTGGCCCAAATTTATCTCACCAAAGGGGTGGGTCTAGATTGGAAGAAAAACTGTTCACGTAATTGATGTATGCCTCCTAAATTAATAAATATGCTAGAAAAAACCCAGAAAGGAACAGATTTAGTCTAGAAATTAGACGTTAGATGCGAATATTTGTTTTTAAAATAGTGCGTACCTCAATTGATAACACACTAATCTTAAAAAGCAGTGGCCTAAGTAAAAGTGCCGGAAAACTTCAGTCTTAGCTGTTTTCTTAACTCAAGACAAGAGGTGGCTGCCAAATTCAACCGTGGGACGCATTGGCAAATTGTACAGGTATAGCGGTTGTGTACTATTAAATTATATGTGGCCTTGTGGACGCTTGCCGAGACTTGGCAAGCGTGGAAACGTAGCATTAGACGTAATCAGTCGTGATTGAGTCTTTGAAATATTAAATTCGACGAGGTTATTCTTACCCCAAGAGGAAACACTCTCGAGGTAACCATCCATTCTATGCTTCAAAGCCCTCTGAGCTGTTGGAAATTGTGTACTCTTTGGGGGCTTGTCAATCAAAAAACTTATCGTGAACTCTACTGTCATCCGCGTATCGATGAATGATTCACACGCCTACATATGTATCCGACTTTTAGTTTTATGTGACACAAATTGACATTTCTACCAGTTGGGAATGGATGTCCAATTTATTGGTATAACGTTTGTTAATTTAATATTTAATCACTGAAGAAGGAGATATTTTTTATTAATTCTCAACGAAACATGAAACAGAACAAGACACTTAAATTAGAAAAAGGTAACGGTCCCTGAAGATCGAACCCATGTCCTCTGTCTTACTGGGACAACGCTTTAACCACTAAGCTTTGTAAAAATTATATCATTTTGCTCACCACATGAACCCAGTCTTGTTGAGCCGGTCCTCCAGGAAGCCTAAACTTGTACGGGGAGATGTCAATCATGGTGTTAAGGTGGCCATGGTATGCGCTGCAACAAACATCACTGATAGGAAACATCCTAAACACCATGGGCATCATAATAATACGGCCTTCAAATCAATATTACGTGAGGCTGCGACCTTTAAAGCTCCGACCATAAAAGCTCCGTGAAAGAAGGATTTTGGGATTATAAGTCAGTGTCAGGATGAAAGACAACCCGCTATCAATCTCTGAAAACTCGCATTCAAATATAAGGCAATGGGCTGTTTTTATAAGTTATACCAATTCATCCTGAAAATCAATTTGCAAATTTTTTTAACCTCGTTTCACTGTGTTTATTTTTTTTGCCGGTTTTTCTCACATGTCCCATTTCCGAAAGGAAGGAGAGGAAATTCTTGGAACGAAAAGCTATGAGGGGTCGATAGGAATCTGGGGTCAGTGTGTCCGGGAGTGACGGACGTTTGAATTCATCCCTTCCATTGCAGTGGAATCGAGGTCGAGAGAATCCGGCTGGAGACTTCAAATAGTATCCCTCAACCAGTCTCTGACGATCCGGTCCGCCACGCAGTAAGTGTGCAAACGCATCCGCCGCCAAGACCTAGACAAACCTTACCCCATAAACCCGGGTACCCCTGCTACGATACCAAACGTAGCGAACCATTTGGGGTGACCTATGGCAAGGATGTTGGTTATCCACCAAATAAATGGTTCCCGGGGTTTTGATGTTAAAAATTTCGTTTTTTCTGATTCTTGTGTCTATTAGTTATTGTGTAAGTCTGTTTTTTTAATTATTATATACGTTTCTCATATCTGCACCATAAAAAGGCGTCAATGGAATACAGTAAAAAAAATTTTAGGGAAAATCAACTACGAAAGACTTTTTGAGGGTATCAATAAGTGTAAGGACTGTCCTATGATGGTATTTTTCAAACATAGGTTAAGTCTTCAAAGTTGGAACGTAATGTCTATTATCCAGATACGACTCACTTGTGACAATGTGTGCCAATGAAAAACCCTTGCTTTCTTTGAATTGTCAACATATTATTAGAAAAAAGTGCCGGTTGAGTGAGAGCTAACACAGAAGGATTATTTTTAAAATATCTTTCTTTTGAACAAATCAAAAAGAGCCAAATATAAAAATTATATTTTTTAACTTATATGAAGCCATTCCAACGGTATTCATTGGATAAAATAGCAACGATCGCTTCCATTTCAAAAAGGGCAATTCCCATTGCAGTTTGAGCAAACAAAAGAAAGTAGACAAAGCACGAGTTTGTTTCTTTTACGACTGCTTTGTTCAAGGCAAGTGTACTTTGTGTGCAGTTTGTATGTGCATACAAAATATTTATTCCCAAGAAGCTTCGCTGGAATTGCATTTCGCGTTTAAATCAAGATACGAATGACTTCACCGGAGGGAATTTGCACAGCTTGGCTATTAGGAACCATTAACTCAATATGTTACGCTGTGGAAGTCAATTTTTCGCGTTTCAACAGCAGTGTTGGCTAGTAACTTTCTGTTGTAGGTGGACCTAACTATAGTTTAGATGAGAATGGATATGATTTTTTCAGAATATCTTTTAATATTACGTAGCATGAAAAAATCACCAGCTTGTTTGTTCCCTAGTGTTTATAAAAATACATATATAAAAATATTTTAAAAATTAATTTAAAATTGTGAGAAACATAATATGATAAAATTATGACTGGCGTAGAATATATATAAACATTATCATTATATTCCATGACGTCAGATTCATAACTATTTATCTAAATGTATTGGCAAATTAGTGCCCGCATGAATTTAACGTTTTGTTTACAATAATTGATATCGCAATTTGATGAGCGACGTCGCTATTAAACATTAATATTTTATAAAAAAATGTGTAAATAACATATATAATAATATCTTAGGACAGACATGGATTTCGCATGAAACAATTTTTTTCAACAACACGACAGCAATAAAACTTACACGGGGCTCCCAAATAGAATTGATTCATTAAAAAGTCTTTCAAATGGATGGAACAGATCATTGAACGTTTGTGTGGGTCCACAGCATCTTGCAAGTTGGAAAAATGAAAACTGAAAAATATTATTATTACCAATTACTTCTGCAGCTGTTCTTCCTCCTGTCATCTGGTTTCTTGTTTTTCTTCACTCGGTTTAAACACAATTATTCACAAATCAATAATTTCATTTGTTAATTCAACACGATTAAGTCTTGGCAATATATTATCCTCTGCGAAGAACAATATAATGAAATTCACATTTTATTGGTAAGGTAATCAGTGCATCATTGGTTTTGACAAAGTTTACAGGATTTTCAGAAGCTCGCCAGACGAGATAAAAACGGTTTATTGATACATCAACGCGATCTTAGAAGTACAGTTTCAAGTAGAAGTATCTAAAAGGTAATAAATCCTATTACATTATACCCAACAACTATTCCATTTCGGATTTGTGAACTTCTGTTAGGTCATAAAAAAAGTTGGAAAACAATCGATATTTTACTTCGTAAATTTAATTGTAAATAGTGAAGTTTAAATATAACATAGATTTAGAAGAGGTGGTGTAATGTGTATTTTACACAAAACTCCCGAGTTAAATAGATTTTAGTTCTATTTAAACTACATTAAGGCAACGTTTAAAACCCTTTGTCATTGCCAATAAGACACTAACACCCTCAACTGAAAGCGGCGTAGAGACGATCACCGTAGCGGAGACTGCCCAAACCAGGCCATTAATGAGGCCTTTTATTTAGGCTTTAATGGGACCCAAAAGGCCTTTCCGAAGAACAGACCTGGCGCCTAAAGATGCTCCAACGTTGCGATTGTTATTGTGTTTATGGGCTGAAAGAAATAAATGAGAAAACAACGCCATTAGTCGACTGGAGTGAAATGTTCGTAGCGGGTTTATTCCGCTTACTATCTTAAATCTATTTCTAATGTTAAACACATCATATAAACATGCATATGGAAGCATTTTAATGCATATCCATATCACTCATCTTGTAACTATGTGGGTCAGAATTGTATAATCAAATATTTATCTGGATTTGAAAACCATGAATTATTATCAATGTTACGTACAAACGATCCAAATGCAAACTTATAACTATAATTAAATGTTATCATGTATTTAAAATTATACCTGAAACAACACATTAAAAACGTCGGTCGAATTATCAACCTACAATATCATGAATATGGGGACTTACATAAGAATGATTTTTAAAAGGTTGTTTACCTATGTTTTTAGTAAATTATTATCTTATTACCTACCAAAGATATTCATTCAATATCTTTGAATATCTTTGTTACCTACGGATGTTAATAATTTATCATGATTGTTAATAATTTTATTTTATACGTGTATCGCAATCCATAATATTTCGTAATTCTTTAAGCAGCGATAAAAACAATGATTTTGTAAGAAATACTGTTTAAATTATTCCTTAGCGCTAAGTATGGCGTACCACAAGGATCAAAGCTTGGCCCCAATTAGCCTTTATAACTCACTGGTCGAGGGTGATGACTTGTTTGTTCCCAGTGTGGACTCTGGCCAGCCTGAGGGCAAGGTCGTTGGCTTCGGATCCGGAATTAACAAAGAAGCAGACAGAGAGGCTCTCTGGCATGGTGTTCGTCAGCCTCTTGGCCAGCAGGACGATCTGATCATGGAGGAAACGGCTGTTGGTGGACAGCAGAGACATTTGTCGGCAACCAGCCTCGACTACGTGGGGGTGACAGTGTCCAACTATGGAAAAAGAAAAAAGTTGTTGTTGCAAATTGTGAAGAAGAAAATTCACCAGATAGGGGGATATGTGCATATGTAGCCAAAAACTTAAAAGATAAAATAAAATAATTGTTCTTAATATTATTCTTGTGGTATCTGGTAGAAATGATTAACATTGTACCTAACCTATATGTAAAATAGTAAGGTGACACAAAAGAGCAAATAGGTAGGTGCGAAATTACAATACAAACATGATTTTAAATAAATACTAGCTGACCCGGAAAACTTCGTACCCCCTCAGAATCAATAACAGCTGTTGTGTAAATTTATTAGCTGATTTAAATTCAGTTTTTTATTAAGTTAAAAATTACACAATGAAGCAATTATCGATCCGCAACTATCCGTGTTTTGTTTTTGTCAGTATCAGAGATGTCCTTGTGTACGGATTTATATTTTTGTGATTTTCTTACTTTTCCACTTACTTATCCATAAATTACGTTACACGAATTTCATTATTTTTTTACCCCCGTCCCTGTCACACATCGTCACATTTATGAGACCCCTTCCCCCCTAGTATGACATTTAACAATAATCAAAACCGTAGTTCAATGTTTTTTTACACGTGACGTCTCAGTGCTGATGACCACCCCATACCCCTAGTCACAATTCCTCCCTCCCCCCCTTTATGTGTGACGTAATTTATGGATGGCCCCTTACGGGAATTGCGTGTCATTATCTTTATACGTGTGAGGGAAATTTATTATAATTATTGTATTTTTCCTTGGGAAGGGTGAAGACACACGTTAACCGTTTATCTCATTTTCAACTATTGACATTTAGTGTGTAAGAAAGAGAGGCAGCATTATATGTTAAAGAACAAAAGCGAAACAATCAGCGCATTGACATTTGACATTTTTGAATTTTTGGAATTCACGCAAACTTCAACTAACACTACATTGCTACAGCTCTTTCTAAAGATGAAAATTCGTTCCATTCAAAATGTATGAGGAAATGAATTTTCTTCATAACTTTCTTTTTCGTGAATTTTTGCGATGTTTTAATAGTTATTCTGCTATCCGGGGCGGAGACAAATCCAACCAATGAAAGATCATCAAAATCGGTCCAGCCGTTTTCGAGTTATGAATAGTGTAACTAACCCGACTTTGTTTACAAAACGAAGAAATTTCTTGTATTGGGCGCCTTTGGATAGCTTTGTTGCGCTGTCTCCTACTTGAGCCTGTTTTTGGACAGTCTTAGTCCGTCGAAATAGATAAAATCATAAATTTGAAATTTTTAAAACCTATAAGTTTCGTTTGTTTTAATTAATTGTTTTAATTGACACTATGCGAAACTAATACTTAGGTGTTATTAGTTATTAGACATGGTTAATGTTGCAATTTTGTAAACCTCTGATCACCTTAATTTTAAAGTTTTGTTGCTATATTTTTATTTCATTCACGTAGGTACTTTTTTATTTCTATTGTACTTTATTTATATTATTTCTTTATGATGTTAAAGATGTACTGTCTTAATTTATCTATGTAAAAGCCCTTTGGGTATAAAATAAAATAAATAAATTAGTATCGTGATGATTCTTGTGGTAAACGAAACCGGTCGATTTAAATAAGTGATACGATTTTCATGGTTAGGAACAAAGTTATTGTTT
The DNA here is from genome assembly GCA_929108145.2 of Limnephilus rhombicus. Classification (NCBI taxonomy): domain Eukaryota; kingdom Metazoa; phylum Arthropoda; class Insecta; order Trichoptera; family Limnephilidae; genus Limnephilus; species Limnephilus rhombicus. The sequence goes on from OV815278.1 coordinate 43,129,940, forward strand.
TATTTCATATTAATTTCATTTCGACCGCACAGTCGACCGCAACATATCTCCAACCATCTTCCATTCCAGTCGTGCCAATAATATATTCATGGAATCATAATCCGATATATTAGGGTACTATCCATACCCTAATTCCGGAGACAATGGATTGATTTATCCTCCTCGTGCTTTGTGTGATAGCGTCATCACTACTCATCTCATTGGCCCCTTCCTGTTCCATCAATAATACCTACAGCATCCCATTCCGATAGACCCGGTCCATTAAACGGCGTAATAGGCCAACTAAATCACAGCACGTCATACGGTCATACAGAATTATAATATGTAAGGACACCGATCTCCCGATGTGAGGGGGCACACATTAATTACGTGAGCAGTTTTTCTTCCAATATAAACCCCCCCCTTGGTGAAATAAATTTGGGCCACTTCGTAATTCTTTTCAATTAGACGTGAGATTTTGCTGGACCCCCCACCCCCTTTTTTGAGCTCTCGTAATTAATGTAAGCCCCCTGATGAATTAATTCAGACAATCTCCTTCAATTAAAAGAATTTCATCATCGTGCTTCAACGAGTTCATATGTATTTTCGTCAGACAGGCAACGGCCTGTCTGACAAAATGGTTTTTTGAGGTTGTCGTTACTATTAGTGTTGTAAAATAACTCTGCTTCCGCTTCCGCTTCTGCAGAAGTTTCACGAGTTTTTTCAAACTTTATAACAGAACTCTAAACGAAGAATAATTTGCGATTGAATATTGAATATCGATTGAATTGAATATCGAAGTGCAGCCTTCCACATCAAAATCATCATCATCATTACAAATATTGGAATCGATGCTAAGTGTAAATGAAGACCAGGAGGAGAACTCTTCTACAACTGACGATGGTGACAATTTATTTTTAGAGATACAGTCACTCCTTCGGGAGTACAAGACAGAGAAGAGACTACCTCTCCATGGGGATCCCCTTATGTGGTGGAAAGTAAATGCGCACAAATTCCCCCATCTGTTGCCAATAGTTCGCCAATACTTATTACCTCCCCCCAGCAGTGTAGCCAGTGAGCAATTATTTAGTGGAGCTGGTTTAATATATGAAGAACACCGAAACAGATCCGAAGGTGTAAAAGCAGCCAAATTACTTTTTATTAAATATAATTTACCTCTGTTTAATTTCGAGTACTAAAAGTACAAAATACAAATTTAATTAAACAAATCTTAAAAAATAAAATTGTACTTTTTCTTCATAGTATTAACACTTCCGCCTCCGCTAAGATTTACTTTTGACATCTGTTTCCGCTTCTGCTTCCGTTAAGACACTTCCATTGCATCACTAGTTACTATCACCGTAAAATTGTAAAAATAGAGCTATTGCTGGATTCACTTTTTGCCCGATATTTTTCCGTACGACATAAACTGAAACGATTCATGTTTTTTTTATGATAATATGTCTAATATATAGATATATAATCTATTTTTGAAGTGAAAACTTCTTTAGAACCGTTGTGATTTGAAACTCGATGAAACGAAAAGGTGACACTAAAAAGAGACAAACACATACATGTAAAGAATTTAGCCTGCGAGAGAATGAGAGAGACTAATCGGTCTCCTCTTTGAGCGGTGCTTCGTAGCCTGTTGGTCTACTCTTTGTATGGTGCTTAGTAGCCTTCGCATTCTTTCTACTTTACTTTACTGTAGGTTTCACTTCTACTTCGTGTGAACTGCAGACATTTTTTTATTATTATTCTTTATTCTTGTAGAACTTCATATTATTAAGTTTATTGGTGATAGATGTTATTTATTACGGGTCTATTGCGGCCGCCGTGGTCGAGGCGTAAGGCTCTTTACTCACAATCCGAAAGTCACGGTATCGAATCCCGGCATTCGCAAATATATTTTATTATTAATTTGTGTTATTTTACAATTGATTAATTTAAAAATAATATTTAGTATATTTGCAGCACGTTTCAGAGAGGAAGATACTCTAAGTATTGCCCTGGTGTATGACAACCATTCAGAATTCTTTAAATGGGTATAGCCGTGTTTGGTGACCAGATCTTAATAGCCAAGTACTTCCCCACCTTTCTCTCCTCCATCTCCTTCCCCTCCCCAGTACTTTCAGTCTCACAACATACCCCAATCAGTGATGCCATAGTCTCACTGCCTCCAGAAGGGAGCAGTTGGGACTCTTGTGCGGTATTCATATAAAAAAAGGTTACCACCCTGTAAAGTTTCCCCAATTGTATTGTTGAAATTTTACTGAAGGTCGTTAAAGTTAGGTATTTCCGATGTTTCAATTAAATAGTAATATCAATAAACAAAAACGTATATACTCGTACATAGGTAGGTATTTAGATATATCTATGTCCAAAGAATGGGAGATTATGTTGACAATAACCCTGAAAATTCTTGGCAGGACCTGAACGTGAGACAGTCTGTCCATTCGGGAAATTCTTAAGTATACATTGTGCCCGGTGTCCAAAGACTTAAATTTGATCCAAGCTTCTACAGGACCCGACCTAGGTACATTATTTAGCAATCAATACGCAAAGTATAATGCGCCCCTGTTTGATCCGAGACCAAATAATGACAACGACAATAATAAAAATTTCAAATCAAATGTAACGAAATTTAAAAAACTTCCCGAATGTGTCCAATTAACTACAATCCTATGCAAAAAAGACACAAATAAATAAAGTAGCATATATCCATACTAGATACTTACCATACCTTAAAACTTTGCCTTTTTTTCAATTATTTATGGCTTTCACCCTTCAAGGGTGTTCTAGGCCATCATTTAAAATTACATAGAAAGGAAAGGTGAATTTATACATTATAAATTTTATTTAAATGAGCAAATTTCAGAATTATATGGAATATTGGAGTCGAGTTCAGACTTAGAAGAGATGAAATGTTGAATAAAGGCGACGTAATTTTAGATAACGCTTGACAGAAGAGAGGATATTTATTTATAGAGGGACAACCAAAAAATATGTGATCTAAAGTTCCCACATCTAGACCACAGAATGTACAATCTGGGGGGTCAAGGATGTGAATTTAAAAAAGGTGAGAAGGAACGGAACAATGTCCGATTCTCATTCGAATACGTGAGGAAATTTCTTTTTTTGGATAAATGAGTTTTAAAAAATGCGAAATATGCATAATTTATTACAGTATAATAATAATTTATATTAGCATTACAAACGCTCGATTTATTCCAAAGATATTGAAATACGAGATGCGTCTTGTCAACATAATCTCCCATAATATGCTATGATGGCCGCCCGACCGTCGACGGACTACCTCTACCTCTGATGGAAATAGTTTGAATACGGAAAGAATTGGTTAATTTAGTTGATTTTTTGAAGGTGTGCAGTATTATTGGTTAACAATATCGGCGACGCCTGGAAACACAGTCTCACCCAGTAAAAACTGCGGATAGCACATCTTGTATATTTCAATATCTTTGGTTTATTCCATTGTTTGTTAGATGATAGTGATAAACATAAATAAGACTTGTTAGATGTATAAAATAACCCTATGCAGTTGGGAAAGTGGTGGGGTCCCCTCCAATGTTAGATGGTAGTGATAATTATAATAATAATAGGTTGTTTATTTCAGCCAAACAGAGCGGTGAGTGCAATACTCTGTCAGCCATATAAAAGTATACATTAAATAATAAACATACAGAAGACTTGTTAGATGTATAAAATAACCCTATGCAGAGATTTTTTGCAAATCGGTGCGCATTGTAAAAATATTAAATGCATTTCTTTCTACCGCCCAGGTTTTACATCAACTATAGCAAATTCGACCCTGTGCTTTTCTCCACACACGAGTATCGAGAAATTTTGCATCAAATTGCTTACACTATTTGTGAGCGTAGTGTTTTCATGATCATAACATACGTTTATGAAATTTCCAAGGGTATCCTATACCCCACTTAGATATATTTAATTTAATCAACAGCCCGGACATCAGCGTTAAGTTTATTATATTACCTTTGTTACTTTGTTAATCACTTTATCAGACAAGGTTGTTGCATGGAAACTTACTTGCAAATAAGATGCTGCTAATTGAACATCAAAATAATATAACGTAGCGAAACCCTACGTCTTTAGAATACATTAACTTTATAGCATGTACTACCTGTACGTTATGTCATAATCTTTCCTGGAAAATTACATACTGCTATATTCAGCATACTGCATTGTGTTATACGAAGCACTACATAAATAAGTAATGACTAATACTAAATTATAAAATCATCAAACTCAATCTGAATCTGAAACAGAAAAAGATACGATCACATCTAGGACTCGGACACACTTAATCTAGGACCGAATCGGTAGTAATTAGCTCAGTTGGTAGAGCTCCGCACCGGTAAGGCGTAGGTCCTGGGTTCGACTCCTAAATATAACCGTTTCTTTTTCTGATTTTTCTGTTTCCAGATTTTCGATTGAGTTTCGCTAATAGACTTCATTAATCAAAATATTACTATTTGAGGTTTTACTCATTATTGAGTTAAAAATAAAAATAAATATAAAATTCCAGCTTTCAGTGAATCTTAACGGCTGATTTTTAGCGTGTTTTATGAAATAATAATTTATTCAAAAGGTTGTTCAAACGAATTGAACTTTTGTCAATTTTAGTCACAAATTATTTTTTTTCTACCAATTCATTTTTAAGAGAGTACCGTACAAGATTCCCGACCGCTCCCAAACGTCTGGAGCCAGTGAGACTATGTCTTTCCCATTTGGGGTATGTTGAGAGGCTTAAGGTCGTCGGGGGGGTAAAGAGATGGGGAAGAGAAAGGTGGTGAAGTATCTCGCTATTTCAAGTATCTCACGTTTCCATTCTGAATGGTGGTCTTTCTCCAAGGAGGCACTGAATGAATAAATTGTGAAATAACCCACATTAGTCCAATAAAATTAACTTGTGCACGCCGGGATTTGAATCCGCGACTTTTGGATTTGTACCCAAGGATCATAAGAACTCAATCGCGGAGTTTTTCTAATTGAACGTTTAGTCTATGGCACTAATTTATATTATCTGTTTGTTGTACTTCGGAATTTTATTTACCTATATGAACATACTTATTATATACTCCCATAATAATTATGTATATGCGGGTATATGCGTTGCATATTACATTTAAAAAAATTATTTATTTCCACTTGTACTATTGGAATCTTCTTGAATATATAAATAAATGAATAAATACTTTTATACTGCAAATTTACCTACAAACAAACCATTAACGTACATCTCTTTTCATCTATAAAATTAGTTTGTTTGTTACATTGATATTGTAAATTAACATTTTCATGACAGTCCATGACGTCATGACACGTGTGAAAACGAGTTTCCTCTTGGATATTTATAACGCTGCATTACATCTACATATAGATATGTTGGTAGCGGTATTTTAAATGTCATTAAACTGTGGTTTGAAGTTATTTGCCAACTTGTAAAACGCCCTTGAGGTACGATTTGTCATAAATTACGCTTTATGTGTTTGCCAGGGGACTTTATTATGTTTAATATTAAATTTTGCGATGTTTTCTTTGCCCATATTAAAGTGTTTAGTTGACGGTTGTTATCTTAAAACAACAGAACATAATTATCTTGGAAGATGTTGTCAGTTAGTATATTTACCTAAATGTGGCTATTCTTATTACGAACAAACAAAACAAACTGCAAAATGTGTGCTTACACATTTTGCAAACATTGTTCTTCATTCAAAAAGTTAAAACAAGGTTAAAATGATAATCTTTGATTAAGGAAAGAAAGAATTGTCTAGTTAGCAGATTGTACAACACGTATTACGAGTAGGTATGCCACGGAAAATCTCCGATTCATAGCATCAAGAACTTTTTTTTTCTCCAGAAAGGCGCTAAAGATATTATCAAATTTATTTATTTATAAGTACCTACATCAGATACGATATTAGATTTTCACGGCCAAAAATATTTTTATTATTAGTTTTTGGGGTATTATGCCGTGTTGCGCTACCTCCTTCTTTAGCCAACGTTTCGGACAGCGTTGCAGTGTCCATCATCAGGGCAGATGTGTGGCAGATGTCCATCATCACACATCTGCCCTGATGATGGACACTGCAACGCTGTCCGAAACGTTGGCTAAAGAAGGAGGTAGCGCAACACGGCATAATACCCCAAAAACTAATAACAAAAAAAAGTACCTACAACTTACATGATTAATACATTTACTTGAGAAGATACATTAGGTCACCATACTAGGCAATTATTATGTGCACCTGTATGAAACCAATGTTTCCGATCGCAAATTAAAAAGTATTTATGAAACTTCGTGAATTATTTATTTAAAGTTTTTTTTTTAACTACAAAAAAGTTAGGTGACAATAACATTTATAATACATTTGACTAAAAATATATAAGTCTTTTTCTTTTTTTTCATTATCAGAAATTTTAGTTTGCAAAAACGGGTGATAAAGAAGGTGATTAATTTTTTTTAAATTGTTTACATTAAAAAAATTTATATTTCAATGATTATAAATGTTCATTAAGGAGCCTTGTCGATGAAGGACCGGACCCGACCGACTCTAATAGGAAACCTCCCCGACCCTAATAGGAAAAGAGGAAGAAGACGACGATAATAATGATATGTTTATTTCTTATAATAACATTTAAAAGCGTATTTTACCATCTTTCATAAACGGTTTTTAGTTTTCGAATGCATTTAGAAATATTCCATTAAATTGAATTTGATTGAAAGTGGAAATTTTCTGACCTTCTGAGAGAATGTGCTTGAGGGGTTACATTGAAATTTTTATGTAAAATTTCCAAAGTATCATCCTGATAAATTCTAACAATAATAAATTAAATTCTCTATTTAAATTGCAATTACTGTAATCGTACTAACATAAATCTTCCATAGTCGGTTAATGAAAATTTCCAACTTTAACCGCTATACAAAATATTATTATTATTCGTTTTAGAAAACCAAGACAAAACGAATAATTTCATATTCCATAAAATAAAAATTACTAAACGTTAAACGGTTGCTTAGTATTAGATTTATACGGGTAGGTATTGTTTTTTTTTTTTTTTAATACGACATCTTACATTTTTTACGAGCTAAAATAGTATAAACGTGTCTATATAAATCAGCCAAATATTATCAAATGTAAAAACGTCTCATTGGTCCTTAAAGGTAATGAACAAAAGACATATCACGACACATTACATTGCAGTCACCGTAGAAATTATTTTTAGTAACATTAGTTACAATTTTGAAAGAGGGCACGAACAAAAATGTTTTACATCAAAAAACAATTTATTGAATAATTGTTTAGATCCGTTTTAACCCTCATAACTCAATCCATTCCGGGTACAACCTCCCCCAAACCACAGCCTTATGATGAATGACTCCAGCCTATAGTAGAAAAAGTTATGCAAGAATTTGCAGCCAAGTAAAATAGTTGGCTACGCCACGTCCACCGTCCACATGCCCACATACCGGCGATCCCTAACTTTAGCCATTACACTTAACCACTTTCCAATAAAGTGATTTATAAGTGACAAGTTATCGGAACTAGTTTTGCAACAACTAAAAGAAAAGTTAGTCCCATGCGTCACACCATAGGTACTCGTATCTACATGCATCGATATGGATCTAGATTCACAGAGTTCTTAGACTAGAGGGCCACACGCCAAATTGGTGACAAACTGAACATTAAGGTAACTATTTATGACATTACATGTTTCAGTACACACTTATAGCTTTTACCCTGTTAATTTAATCTAAATTCAGTAATTATGCATTTTTTGTAAAAATGTTTTAATTCTTATATACCTATGTTCCACGCTTTTGTTTTTACTAATTTATGAACATTAATCTGGAACATTTTAAGCCTACCCATATGGGTATATAAAGCAAGATCCGTCGTGGATTCGAACGTCAATTCAATCTCACATCAACTCCCTGAGCGAAGCCGTACGCCCCAGTCAGAGTATTTGAGAGCATTCCACAACGTTCCAGAACACCCCTGGAAAATTGTGGAATGTTCGGGAATAGGGAATAGAGAATTGGGAACATCAATGTGAAACAGTCCAGAACACTCGAATGTTGTCCTGAGCAGGCGCGGCTGCTGCCTAAGATGTTTGGTGGTTCACCTATCAATAAATCAAACACGTATAATGTAATTTAATTGTTGGTAGGTCACACAGCTAGCTACCGTAGCTACCATATTTATAGAGAATAAATAAATAAACTTCTTCGGTCCATAATAATCAAATAAATAAACTTCAAGCTTCTTTCCAGTACCCGGTGTAGCGCATTTAAAACGCACACACATAAAAAGTCATTTTTAACTGAAAAACTAATGTCGTTGTCAAATAGGTTCCCTAAATCCCAAACATAACAAGACCCGTTGACTTGTGGTTGAATTTTGAAAGCTAAAAATATTACTATCCCGTTCAAACCTATTTTGCTGGAGCCCTTCGGAATACGTCGGATGTTTTCGACGCGCTTCGTAGCGCCGTGCGCCGCGTCGCCAGAAGCAGATTTTTGGTACATTTCGTTATTCTGACGGTCTGGTCATGTTTGTAGGAGCACCATACAAAATGACAATTCCCAAACGGGGCGTTTGACCGAAACGCGCCGAATGGTATGTACGTAGGTTCCTAGTTCTTAGCGCGCGGGAAAAGAACTCCAGTCGGCTGCAATAATTATTATCTCTGGCAAAATTCATGCATTTAAATACGTAATTAGTTGTTATTTTCAACATTGTGCGTAATTTAAATTTAAAAAAATATTAAGTAGGAACACGCTGAGCTGTAAAATGTTCAATTTTGTTGGCGGTTCGGCGCACTATTGAACGTTTGGGCCAGCCGCGCCTGGTCCTGAGCGAAGCCGGGTAACCCAGCTAGTAAATAAATAAAAGCGAGCCGTTTTTATTGCCTTCTCTCTTGAGACTACGAGCTTTATTTGGACAAGGTTAACTACACATTTTGTAAACATAACTGCTACCTTTCTAGCCTAATACGCATAATTAAGTAAATGGTGTCAATTGAAAGCATAAACACTAATCATGGTACATGCTTTTGACTGGTCACCAAGAAATGCATTGGGAGCTACCATTATGCTAAACAAATTGAGCATAATTGGCCAGCATATCGTAACTGGTTCAATTGCTGGGGACTTATTCCTAATGACAGTACTAATAATATCAATAATGTATTGCAGTCGACTGGTGGCAGCCAATTTATTAATAATTGCTGCACAAATCAATGGATTATTTTTTTACTAGTGTAATGGGGACACCATTGCGTCAAGTGCTACATTAACCCTTCGGGCCTCAACCATATTTTGTCAGAGGGTCAAAATAATTCCGCTTTACAATAAAATCCGAATATATATAATAATAACTAAAAACTCTTTTTGATACGTGATAAATACGCTTTCAAATTGTATAAATCAAAATAAACATACGGAGTAAAAATTTTGCATGCAATCATTAAAAATGGCTCACCTATTACTGTCAATGAAATAAAAAACATGCATATTTTATTAGACAAATATATTACAAACGTTATTTAATAACCTCACTTTTTTGTCGTTCCACGTAAAAATAATTAATAAAAAATTCCTTTTTTTTTCAAATTGAGATCCGAAACTTTGGTTTCATAACTGTGTATATTTTACTTTTTTGTGGTTAACTTTTAGATTTGAATGTAAAGCGTGTTGTTTTCTCTATCTAACACCGTTTATATAACCATATTTGGTGTAATACAAATGAAAATGAAAAAATAAAATCAATTATTTGGAAAAATAATATTACTGATCATCACACATGCATTGTAGCCTTCAAAACTGGCAAAATAAATGAAAATAATAATTCGTGCAATAATTTACCTAAAACTATTATTAATTATGAAAAACTAAAACAAAACCTTTACATTGAAAATTGGGAACCTGTTCTATCCTCAAATGATACCGATATATGTTCCCTGAATTTTGAATTAATCTTGAATAAACATATCAAATCTTCCTCTTCCATTATAACATGCTCCCCAAAAATTAAATTCAAAAAATTAAAACCGTAGATCACTCAAGGAATTATAATTTCAATTAGACATAAAGAAAAGATTTATAAGGAATTTAAAAAGTCCCCAGAAAACTATAAACTACACGAATATTTTAAAAAATTCAGAAATAAACTATGCTACATTATCCGGAAAACAAAAGAAAATTTCTATAAGGAAAAAATCTATATCGCTGGCACCAACAACAAAAAGATATGACAAACTGTCAATGAAATTATCAATAAAAAACCGAAAAAATCTATTATAAATAAAATCACAGATATTGATAACAAAATTTACAATGTATTATTTTGGATCAGTTGGTAAAAAATTAGCACTTAAAATAATAAAAAAAACACCGAAAATAATGATCTATGTACATCACCTTCCAATCCTTGTAACACCTTAACACAATTCCAACAAAATAACATTGATGAAATTAGACAGGCTATTAATGAATTAAAAGGTAATTCTTCTCCTGGTTATGACAATATTTCTGCAGAAAAACTTTTATAAAAATCTGATTTACTTTGCAAACCATTGGCACACATCATAAATACAAGCTTCGAAAATGGCAACTTTCCTTTAAATTACAAAAACACTCTTATTACGCCCATTTTCAAATCTGGTGACCCCACTCTAAGCAATAATTTTAGACCAATTTCTCTTACCTCAAATATAGCAAAAATATTTGAAAAAATTGTTAAAAAACAGATGTTTAAATTTATAAAAGAAAATAATATATTAAGTGCACATCAGTATGGTTTTAGAGAAAATTTGAGCACTCAAGATGCTGAACTGAAATATATAAATATTTAGATAAATAAAAAAAATGCATTAGAATATTTATCGACTTAAGAAAAGCATTTGACAGAATATCACATTCTAATCTTATCTCTAAACTAAGGAAAATTGGAATCAATAATGCCTTAACATGGATTAAAAATTACCTACTTCATAGAGAGCAATTTGTCAAGTTAAATGGTTTTCTGAGTGATTCACAGACCAGTAATTTTGGAATCCCGCAAGGGACAGTACTAGGACCAATTCTTTTTATCATTTATGTGAATGATATTTTTAAACTCACCATAAAGTCAAAAATAATATCATATGCTGATGACAGCAATTTTAACTCAGGGACTAAACTGGAATGAAACTCAGAAAACGGCTGAACTAGATATAAATTTGATAAAAAAATGGTTTGATCAAAATTTACTATCTCTAAATATAGAAAAAAAACTTTTGTAATACCATTCACTCTGAATAAAAATGCTACCCCTGGAAATCTAAACATACGTATACACTCATATAATTTTAATCCAAAGTCATATCTATGTAAACCTAACTGCTCCATACTCACTGTTAAAACAAACGTAAAATACCTCGGTGTGATTATAGATAGTAACATAAAATGGAAACTACAAATCAATACAACAGTAGAACGGTTAAGAAAATTAATTTACATTTTTATTAGAATACGTAACATATTAATTATTGGATTCTTAAGAACCTTCTATTTTTCTCTAATTCAATCAGTATTACAATATGGAATTGTTGGCTGGGGTGTTGCTTTCAAAACTTCTCTTTTGCCTTTAGAAATTATCCAAAGAATATTAATAAAAATAATTCTAAAAAGCCATACGATTACCTTACCATCAAATTATTTCAGGAATTTAAAGTCCTCTCACTTCATATTATTTATAAAAAAATTACGCTTTTACAAATACACAAAGATTGTTTCAATAATGCGAACTTAACTCTTTTTTCGAACAGCAATAGAACAAATATCCTTGGTTCTCTGACTATACCGCGCTGTTACACCACCACAGCCCAACAATTCTACAAATATATTAGAGTTAAATGGTTTAACGAATTACCCTTGAAATTAAGATTGGAAACAAATTACAAAAAAATCAAAAATTCAATAAAAACTCTTTTTATATAACTTATCAACTTAACAACTCGATCATATATATTAGTTATATTATATTATAACTAATATAATATAACTAATATATATGATCGAGTTGTTAAGTTATATTATATTATATTAGTTATATTATATTAGTTATAATATAATATTAGATTATATTAGATTATTATTATTAGATTATTATTAGATCATATTATATTAGTTATCCTTTTCTCTCATTATTTTTATTTCCTCCTCTTCAATCTGTTGTTTTTCTTATATTTGTTTTATACATATATATATATATATATATACATATATATATATATATATATATATATATATGATTTTTTCTTATTTTCTGTTAATTATCTATTTTTTGTTTTATATATTTAAAAAAATATTATTTTTCCATTGCTAAATTGTGGTTAACATGCGTTTATCCGCCTTTTTAACACGAGCTTTGCTCTTAAAAAGGGTGTAAAGCGTATTATTAAATGTATTTTAGTAGAAAACTTTATTTAATGTATATAAACATGTAATTGATACTATTATATTAAATAAATAAAAATTTAAAAAAATTAAAAATAAAAAAAATAACATTTCTCACTCAATAGTAAGTGAGACACAATTATTTCTATAAGACCTATATGAGCTATTCCGAAAGGCGAACAAATTAGCCCGAGAGGTTCATGCTTAGGTAGTTATTGAGGAATTCCGTTAAATGTTGCGTATCTTTACATTAATTTACGACCGTTTTCGCTAAATTTGAGCATAATTTTCGCTTATTATGTCGCCGAGGTAAAATATAAAGTTTCAGCGTATATTTTATGGGTTACCCTTCGCTGCGAACCAAAGTCTTAGATTAACGTTCACGTAGTTTTTTGAATGCCGAACTTTTGTGTGATTGAAAATTAAGGTGATCCACTAGTCCTTGAAAAATTCGAAACCAGAAGGGCCCGCCTCTTTTTAACTATTCGTTCGAAATTTAAAAAAAAATGTAAGAATAGCCGTGGAATGCTATGTTGTGGCGCCTGTTCCTACGCAGTTTATCGTCGAAATTCTTTTTTGCTTTATCGTAAATCACGGAAGTTGTAATAATATATTGAATGTTATGTTTTTCATATCTGAAAATGTTAAATGCCTACTAGTTATTAAAAGTAACCTTTGACATGATATTATTTTTATTACTATTCACTATCGCTTTTGACATGAGAAAATAGGCAAGAAAAAGGCGTTTTGATATAACAATCAAACAACAATAAAAAATTATTAATAACATGTTTTGCTAATTATGCGATTAGACGCAATATAAACTTTATAATATACAGCCCTGATAAAGTTTGGATAGAAACATAGATGTCTGTGGATGGAAAAAATCTGATCAGCATTATAACATACCCTAATATAGAATTGTCGATTTTGATAACTGAAATGACTTTAGAATAATACTTATTACTGTAATATGTTAATTAGCATTAGGGAAATTAGGTTATATGATAAAAATAACCCTGTTCTTGTTATAAAAATATTTCTATAAAATACGAAGAAGTATTTTTTTAAGAACAAATCAACAATATTTAGAAACTATGACTTAATATCTAAAAAATTAGGAATTTAAGTTCGACTGTGTGCACAAAATTAAATAATAAATCTGTCTTATACAATAACACAAAATAGTTACATCGTGTACAATAGTTACATCTGTCTTATATGTAACAAAAATAGTTACTATGAGGTCGGGTATTACGTACCCGCTCTATGTTTGCGCACACGTAGTTTACTCCGCCGCTGGCGCAACACTGTTACTGTAGCTTAAAATCAGTCCCTCACCACCCCCTCCAGCTACCGAGTCAGCCGAGATCCAGGAATCGCAGAGTTAAGAAATATTTAGTATTTTGCCAATCGGTGGGTATGAGATACCCGACCTCATTCACGCTGGGTTAAGAAAAGGAAGGAGAGGAGGGTTCTGAGAAACAAAGGGGTTTAAGAGGTGGGTAGGAATCTGGAGTTCAGTGTTTCCTGTTAATCCGCATCCAAGACCTAGACAAACCCCATGAACCCGGGCACCCCTTCTAAATCATCAAAGGTAGCGAACCACTTGGGGTGACCTCTTATACCCTCCCGTAGAGCAAAATATACGATTGTTTTCGAATACAAATTAAATAATATTTGCTTAATGTATATGCCACACGTTATTCTAAAGTCATTTCCGTTATCAAAATCGGCAATTCTATATTAGGGTATGTTATACCCACCTCGCAGCTGGTGTAACAATTTTTCACCTCTTTCACGTCGGGTTAAAAAACCCTCCATATAGCAACCCCAAAGATGACATAGGCCCTGAGGGAAATTATTTATCTCATGGCCTACTGTGTGGAGCTCATGTAAAAAAAATTAATAAAACAAGTTGAAAAGAAGCGAGGCTCGAAGTAATACTTGAGGTACGTCGGACGTTACTTATTTAAAGATAGACACAAAGTTATTTATCTAAACTCTTTATTTTAAAATAAGAATTAAAGAAGGATGGCAAATGGTTTCTTATTCTTTTACGAATTAAAAAGCCCCTCAATGCACTACACACACTACACAGCATACCAAAAAAAGACAATCTCGAGGTCTATGTATGTTTTAAAAACGAATGAATGGAAACAATAAAAATAATATTTCTCCGATTAATTTGTCCTACGTGCATATTTACAAAATCAATATGAAAGATCGTGAACACTTAAATGTCACGTGAATTACTATTTGCGTTTGCTAAAAAACGTGTACACACATCACAAAGGCAGAGATTATATTTACTTTAATGTCTCAAAGTATAACAAAAAATAATATCTCTTATCTTATTTTTTTAACACACTTGCCTACGTGGGTAAACTTTTAAAATATAGATAACAAAATTACATCATATTAAAACTCCTTAACGACTTGAAATTTAAGCGAGATAAAAATTATTTAATAGGAAGGTAACGACAAAGATAACAAAATAAATATTTACGCAAGTTTGTGAATTTAAAAAAAAAAATACTTATTGATAGTGCCGGCCGCAATTACTATTATCTCAAGGTGAATGAATTAGTAGATTAATGAAGTAATTTAATGACAAAAGTCTTTATTGTTTTATTCTTTATCATGTAATAATTAATTGTTGGTTTTATATTTTTTCATTGAATCGTTGAAACAGTGTCAACAGTAGATTTCAATAAATCTAGTTTCCAAAAGACGATGATAATATTTATTGTGATTAACCAAACAAAACCCGATGGCGTAGCGATTAGAGCGTTGACTCGCAGTGAAGGTCGCGGGTTTAATTTTATTAAATTGATAGTGAGGTGTTATTGAGGTAGCCAATAATCCTGTGTATATGACTCTCGGCTAACGCGTAGTCGGATAGCGTATGAATTACCACAAACAGAAGTGACAAGGTTTATTATATAAATTTGATGGTTTGTAAAGTAGGTACTATTTTGAGTAAAGTTAATATAGCCAAAATTTCGCGTTCGATGATTTAATACAAAGTAAAATTTCCTGCGAAATTCTTCATGGAGAAGAAAGGCCGTCTTTCAAAATCAAAACGTTGCGTTGCTTGAAACGGCTTTATCCTTTCAACAACCCTTTTCCACATACGACTTCCAATACTCCATCAAAATCAATACATATCTCCTTCGTCGATACTAAGCAGTGAAATTCTACTGAGTGATATATCCTCAAGTTGATAATGTATCACATTTACGTGGTACTTTAATATTACGATTACGATACGATTCAAAAAGGAATCATAAAGACCATATTGAAAGTACCAATTAGAACGCCTTCAATTGAAATTTTCAATAACTTTGACGTACCAAATGTACAACAAATATATTCCAAAAATATATTATTGAAGCTCTTCAAAAATAATGAATCCTCTACTAGACCGTGTATGCATAACACTAGATCGAATAAAAATGATATAAAAAATATTCCAAGTTATAAAACAACATTTGGACAAAGAAACTATACATACTTTGCAACAAAACTCCATAACATCCTCCCCCAAGACATAAAACTAATAAAAAATCCAATTGAATACAAATCAAGAATAAAAATATGGCTTAAAGAGGTCAATGAGAAAACCCTAGCGAAGACGCTAAAAACAACATAGAAGACAAATGAACTATATTTAAATAACTTTAGTCCGCCTCGGCACAGGACCCCCTAGTGAGGAGGACTAAGAAATACAATATTTTGTACTTAATTTCACATTGCATTTTGTATGTAATTTTTTTTATATAGTCGCTATAATAAAAAAAAAAAAATAAAAAAATAAAAAAATTAGAATCATCACATAAAAAAAACGTTTTCTTGAAACCATCGACAAACGAGCTTTCAGTTTGTTTTTTTTTTACATTAGCTCCACATTAAACAAGTCATCAAACACAGCGAACCTCTAGGGGTGAGCTTTGGCAGGGGTGTTGGTTATCCAATAAATGGTTTCAGGGGCAGCGGTATCCATACCCGCCTTCCAAATTGATGTTTCCCAGCAACCCTCCTCCACATACTACTTCCAATATCCCATATTCCTTCCGCATCAAAATATTCTCAATCGCCGCTACCAAACTGGTCCGGAGCGGTGAAAGGTGAAATATTCTCAATCGCCGCTACCAAACTGGTCCGGAGCGGTGAAAGGTGAAATTTTTCTGAATGAATCACGAGTTTAGAAAAGATCTAATTTATGTGACATTTTTTATTAGATTCGAATCATCAAACGAAAAATCATTTTCTTGAAGTCATCGGCAAACAAATTTTCAGTTTATTGTAAACTTGCGATTTCCAAGATTATACACAACGAAATACCACCACAATGTGCACTCAACTGACTACTGATAAATGAAACTATCGCATGAAATGCCTTTCTTCCAACGAATTATAGCAGTTTTTGTAAGGCTGGGAATATATATAGTTAGTTTCTGCTAAATACACATGAAAGAGTTTTTTTCTATGAGAAGTGCAGATCACTATGAAGTGACTTGGTGTAGATGTCGATATTGACTGCTTTTGGCAGGTCGTGTATTCCCAGCCTAATCTTCGTTTTTAATAACTGTGTATTAAATCAAATAAAACTCACCGTGAGCAACATTGTTGATACAGTCCAAATATTCTTCACCGTTCTCGTCATACATGAACTGCGCTGCGCCGCGGACTATCTTCAGAGGGGAGGAACTGAAGAATAACTTGCAGGAGTGACTGAAAGAACAAAATAACAATATGAATAAAAAAACTAGCGCAGAACTATGAAAATGAAAAATCATGCATGTTATAATAGAGAACTCCAGTCCAATTTTTTTAAATGAATGATGACCTTCTAACTTAAATAACTGCATTTTTATTTTTATTTTTAGAGTTAGTTTTAATAGTTAAAATAATTGTCAAAGTTTTAATTTTTCAAGACCCCGCGAAAACCACCCCATGTATGGTGAATCGTGTGACGTCATCGCTCTTGAAAAATTAGTATAGGATCGGGCAATCAGCTGATCAACTGCCGCCATTTTGTTGTTCGAAGTATTCTCCCTAGAAATAGCATTACTATTTTTTGTGCAGTAGTTTTTGAATATTTTCAATAATAGAGATAAACTAATAAGATATACCTACCTTTATTTTTGAAACATTATTTAGGTCTAAATAATGTTTCAATAAACACAACAACTAAATCTCTATAAACAGTATGTAAATAAACGAATAAATTAATACGATGGCTTGTGTCATATCATACATTACCATACAATGACTTTACGGTGACGTCACGACACGTCAAACAGTGACGTCACCTTAATGGCGTGTTTTTACGACCCGATTAAAAATAGACTTTTTAATATTTTTTTAAAAACTCTGCGTTTAATAGTATTAAATAAAACTTATATATTCAGAATCAGCGTTTATTAGTCTATACGAACATATTTTTTTGAAGCCAGAATATTTTTCACTGGAGTTCCTTATTGTAGAATTGATGAATTGCATGTTAGCTTAAAAAATCACGAAATCTCACCCGATTTCAACAAAAGAAAAAAAAATTTAAAAAATATATTTTTTTTTTAAATTCTGGCAAAAAAGGGTTTTATTTACTTTCTTGCTTGCTGGAATTTTTCACATAATCAGTTTTAATTTTGAAAATTACACCTGAATTCGGGGCTAATCGTTTGATTTGATGCGAAATTAGGTAATTTATTGTTCAGGAAAATTTAGCAGAGTGATATCAAATATTTCATATTGATAATAGAATAAAAATAAAAGTAAGGTCATCAATCCATTTGCAAAATGTTCTTATAGTCCGTTGAATAATTGATACAAAAATAAATAGTTATATTACGTTATAAATTAGAGAAAAAAATAGTACTAATTAAACTAGTGCCAAATAAAGGAAAATGCCTTTTTTATAAATAAACATACCGTAATATTCGTTTTGAATTTTACAGGTGAGTTGGAATATCTCATTTTCATTGAAAATATCATTTTCGTTATGCAAACGATACACGCGAGGGAGAAGGTTGAAAGATGCTTTATTGCTGTAGAATGTTTCTAATCTAAATGTTTATATTTTCTTTGTGGTCTGGTTCTTACATTAGGGCGGATTGTTTAAAAAAATTTGAACGATTCGTCAAAATTTTAAGTTAATTTTCGAGTTCCGTGGAAGTTGTATTCAAATTCTGTGATTATTTCAGTTTTATGAAGCGACTAGCTTACAATGATGTACCTAATTACAGAACTTTAAAATTAGCTTAAAAATTTGATGAATTAGTCCTTGGAGTTATTCTAGAAATTATTTGTGGTTCAATTATATTCTTGAATGTTTTGTGTAAGCACGACTGGAATGTTATTTTAATGTTATTTATTAGAGCATTGACCTGTGTGACTTCATAATGTTATAATATTGCATTGCCGTTCGCGTTGACCCGGTTTGAAGTTATTTTTTTATGTGAATACCGTACAAGTGTCCCAACTCCCAACTGCTCACAACCGCTTGGAGTCAGTGACACTGTGGCATCCCCAATTAGGGTATGTCGTGAGGCTGAAGGTAGTAAGGAGGGAGAGGATATTGGTAAGAGGACGATGGGGAGGAGGAAGATGATGTAGTAAGTTTCTTCCCCACGTCCGCAAATATACCATATATTATTTTTTTAAATTATTAAATTGCGAAATAATCTCTCTTTTTTAATAAATCAAAGATTAAGTCAGTTTATTTACTTACCCAATGTGTTCATTTCTGAGCTTGATTGTGTCCCCTTTGGACATCTGTTCTAGAGAAGTCATTGTAGGTGAGTTCTTCGTTCTCTGAAGATATCGATAAATGGAATACCTCTGTCTCTGGTGACAGATGTGGGGTGAAATATAATCAGAAGGTAAATTCAAAAGTTACAAATGGGACTGATTGAGGAAACCGGATCTTGGGAGAAGCGTACGGGACTCTTCTTTCTTATAAACCGGGAAAGCGGAAATGAGAAAATGGTTGTCGATAGCTGTCAGGTGGGGAGTGTAGCAACACAGATTTATTCCGAATGAGAAGAATTGAGAACACGTTTCTGAAACAAAATAAAACATCTATGAAAATAATTGTTAATTGCAGGCGTTTTACTAAATTTAATAAAATGTCGCCCTTATCAACAATTTCGAATAAAATAATTAAAAATATTGTAATACAGACTAGTTATAAAATAGTTTTCATAAAAACACTGGACTCGGATCGATGCAAAATTACCTCTAACCTTTGGAATTGCCGCCAGAAATTGGTGCGATTTTTTTTGTAATATTTATGACAGTTAAAAATTATACATGACACCACTTCTATCTGTAGCTTATAGTTTGTTCTGGTAAACATTTAAGTAATAATTCTAACAGATACAAACCGTAGATTGTGATGTAAACATAGTTATTTTCAAAAGTACAAAAAAATATATTATTATCAGAATTTATTATTCATAAAGTAAGATTTTGTCTTCTTTTCAAAATAAACTATTGCACTTTCGAAAGAAGCCAGAATCATTCACTCAAAAAATCAATTACATAGGTCCTGGATTTGTACCAGTTTATTACCAGTCCCGGATTCGTCAATAGGGCGTATAGGCCGCGGCCCAGGGGCGGCAGCCTACAAGTGAGTGATTATGATAGGAGGCAACTTCTAAGAAGGAGGAAGGGGCAGCGGAAATGAAGTGGCCTGTACTTATGAAAAGTATAAATCCGTCACTGGTAGATACCTACCATATAGAGCGATGAAGAACTTCTAAGATATACCGACCGATATATAGGAAAAGGAAAATACATGTCGTGATTTAATTTTTGGTTTTTGTGCCGCGTTGCGCTACCTTCATCTTTAGCCAACGTTTCGGACATAATTTCAGTGTCCAGAACAGATATGTAGATTACACATCTGCCCTGAAGATGGACACTGTAATGCTGTCCGCAACATTGACTAAAGAAGGAGGTAGCTCTACACGGCAAATAACCCAAATATACATTACGATAATAATTGGCCTAGAAAATCTTAAAATCAAGAGGAAAGTGTATTTAAATTTTGAATTTGTAATTTTTGAATTCTGTAGTTTGTAACCTTAGTTGCTAAATGTGGATTATGTTTATATTAGAAAATAAATGTTTCTAAACATTGTACTTAATAAATAATGTACAACCTTAAGTTCAATAAATTATTTTTTAATTACAACAGCTACATAAAACCGTAAAAAGCAATTAATTCGACTGATTTTAAGCTAATTTTTTTATGATTTTATATTTGTCCATTCACTGGTGCTTATTTTTAATCGTAAAATAGCGGTCATGTGGGTATTATAAACAAAATATTGTTGATCTTTGTATTTCTGGGAGCTAATAAAGGCCGAAACAATGATAACAATAATCATTGACTTCTCATTATTGTGTCCTCAACCGATTCACTTGATTACATCAATTACCCATTACTTATCAATATATCTTTAAAATAAATAAAGTATATAGTAAAGTAAAGTGCATAAGTAGTATATTTATAGACAAAAATAAATGAGACAACATAATACCGAAGTTGTAAAAATAAATAAAATAACATGAAACCTAATTTACAATAGCTAATATACCTGTACGTAGGTACAATGTTTTACCACGGGTACATCTACTCGTGGCGGGAAAGTTTCAACGACTCCCGCCAAAAGTTTCACCTTGAAAAGTTCGCAACTGTCATTCGAGAAACTCTGTGCTTATGCTCATCTGACAGAGAAGAATCATATTTAATTAACCGAGACCACTAAGTGGCTCTTTATTTTTATGTTTATAAAAGTTTTGTCATGTTTTTTGACAGTTGAAATGGATTCGAGCATACTTTGAAATTTATTTTACGCAATTTAGGTAAGTTAATTTGATTATGTTGTGGGTGACCTCGTGTTTAAATCTGTCGCATGCTCTCAAAATAAATTGGACAAAGTCTAGAGAACATATACTAACAAATTACTTAATGATAATATCTTTTGTTACGATTAGATTTAATTTCAAGTATAAATGAATGAATTATAGAGTTCCAAATAAATTCAAATAAAAATTAATGGAATGAATTGGAGTTGGCATTCCAAATAAATTCAAACAAAATTGATGTGAATAAATAAGCGTGTTCCAAACAATATATTCAAATAAAATTGAATTAATGGATGTAGTGTTCCGAAAAAATTCAAATAAAATTATTCGCATTCGTGTCGAATATAAACAAAGTCTTACCTTATATGGTTTGTGGTTGACAATGGTAATTAGCAGTATTGATAAGACCTTTGCGAGTTCGGTTGCTTCTGACTTCTAAAAGTCAACTAATGAGTGTCAACGACGCTCCACTTAGGAAAATATTCACGCGTGACGTCACGACCGAGTGGCCAATGGGAGCGCTCGAGGGGAAAGTGTCGGACAGCGGGGGTCAGCGTAAAATAAACCAATCATTTTCTTCGCGCGCCGATAACAGAATGATGCTTGTTTTTTTTTTATTATTTATTTATTGATTTGACGACCCTGGCATCTAATGTTATATAATATGTTTTATAGGTTTGTGGGATATATTCATAAAAAAACAATTGTCGGGATTAATGCGCTGTTCTATGTGAGTTTATACGAATATTTTGTGGGGTATTTTCACAGAGTAGGGAAGAATTAAAGATACACGATGTGGGCGTGTTTCGAGATCCAAAAGTCTGGCCAATCGGGCCTTATAATTCCAATGCAAAAACTATGTTTCATCATCAACATGAAATTTATTTCCGGTGGGATCCAAATGGGATTTTTTTGTGAATACCTCACAAGAGTCCCAGAAGCTCCCTTCTGGAGCCAGCGAGACTATGGCATCCCCAATTGGGGTATGTTATGAGGCTGAAGGTATTAAATTGATGGAGATACCGGTTTCCATACAATTCTACACGGAAGTAATTTCTAGTGTGTATTATCAATTCGGTGGATATTTTTGTAAATAGTGATCCGTCTAATGCGCTATTACTAAACAAGTGCGTAGGTTTAATGCGTAGGTTTAGTGCGTAGATGTTTAAACTATTTTTAGAATCTACGTCGTAAAGGATCTATCGGGGCTCCATTGTACCCCGACTTAATATGGTTTTCGTACGCTCTATACGAGCAAGTAAGCAAGTAACTAGCAAAGAGTACAAGGCATCAGCCCGCTGAGAGTTTTTTTATTTTTTTTTTATTTGATCTTCTGAAAGATACATTTGTTAAGAATGCTTTCACCAAATGTTTTATAGAGATTTGTAAAATTGGCGAAAATAGATTTCAATATTTTCCGTAAAGATACGTATACTGATATTGTTATACATAATTCTTCAAATCATCCCTTTTCTCAAAAACTAGCGGCTTTCCACTCTATGATTAATAGACTAATTACAATTCCTTTGTCAGCTCTTAACTATAATTTTGAATTAAATCTCATAAAGCAAATAGCAATTAATAATGGCTATTCTACTAATTTGATAGATGAAATACTAAATAAAAAAATTAAACAGAATTTTTTCAAATTATATATTTACCCTATTTCTAAAGATAACAATAAACATTGGCGTAGAATTTTATTTGTCGACAACGATACGTCAAAAATTATTAGTAAAAATATTCCCGATACTATTCAACCAGCGATTTACACAAATAACAAATTGAAGAACTATATACTCAACAATAAAGATTGCAAAATTAAAACAAAAAAAATCAGGGGTTTACAAACTCAATTGTAATGATTGTAGTTCGTTTTATATAGGTAGAACTTATAGAAACTTTGAGATTAGGGTTAAAGAGCACCTCAGAGCACTAAATGGCAATAGCGATTCTGAGTTCGCAGACCATTTATTAAAATATGATCATAGCTTTGACATAAATTCAGGTCTTCAAATATTAAACACAGGATATAAAACATCGCAAATCAATAATTTAGAAATTTTAGAAATAAGAAAAAATGTTAATTCCAAAGCTGACATAATTAATAAGCAAAAAAAATTTGTTAACCCTGTTTTAAATATCTTCCCACTTAACCGGCCTTTAACTTCTAATAGCTTGGTAATCCCCGATTCTTCGAAACTCCCACCATTGTCAACCCTTCCCCCTCCTTCAATTTCTTCTCTCCATATGTAATCTATAATTAATTTTTTAACTTTAGTATACTTTTATTCCTGAAGAAGTGAACTTGGTTCACGAAACATGTTGATATTATAATAAAGTGATGTAAACTAAGTTATTTTCTTTTAATAAATAAATAATGACATCACAAAGTAACAACCTTTTAGAACAAGTTTTCTTCGAAAAAAAAAAAAAAACTTTATAAATACATATTTTTGTAATTGAACGAAGGTTTATTTTCTTACCCATAAATATTTTCCATTTTATAAACAATTTAAGGCCAAAAATTTTTTTTTTTTAAATCGCCATTTTGTTAAAAATGATTACTTTGCTTATTTCTTTAGTTCGAATACTAAATTATACCTTATATTAACGAAATATTTTAATTTTTAATTTAGAAGATCCAATTCAGAGATATCGTGCTCACCGTAAAACGCCATTTTTGAGAACGCCATTACTACCTAATATTGGAACAAATTTAAAAGTTGCAACAATATATATTATATTATGTAAATTTTTTAAAGAAATTTCAAGCAACGATTCTTTTCTGAATGGTGGTCTTACACACACCGGGACGATACTGAGGGTGTTTTCCACTCTGTAACGTGCCACAAATACACTATATATATATATTATTTTAAATGGTTAAATAACAAAAATTAAACAAATGAAATTTATTTGCGCAAGCCGGGCTTTGAAACCGCAATCTTCGGATTGCTAGTCGAGAGCCTTACCCCTCGGCCATGAAAGCCGTGATTAGTTAAAAAAAATCGTCAAATTATTCTGTTTTTACGAAATAGCTGTTAAAATGCATTATTTTCTATTTTCGGTTACTGAAATAGTTATTTATCTCTCATTGTTATCTAATTCAAATTATCTATTATTAACCGTGTCCCACTTGTCTGTATATTTACCCGAAGGGTTTCTAATATAGATACCTATGTCGTTTCATTTTTGAAAAGGGAAAGTTGAGTTTGTAATACGGTAGAACCAGAGAGAGGGCGTGCGTGACGTCATCGATCTAGTATCTTCTGTCTTTTTCGTTTTCGTACAAGACGTGTTAGAAAGAAGATTTTTCGTCGATGATGTATCGTAAAATCAGGCAGATCATGATGCGCCTAGTCACATCGTGAAGTGCCTGGCGGCAGATCGTGAAATGCCTGAGGCGCATCATAATCTGCCTGGTGAGAGCATTCTTAACAAATGTATCTTTCAGAAAATTAAATTAAAAAATGACAAAAAAAATTTACGGTCATCTGATGCAAATTTCAGAGGAAAATTTTAATATGATTTATTAGATGGGAGAAAATTAGAAACATTATTTTTAGACGCGAGGTCTACAAACTATTCCCAGAACTTAGTTTTAATATTCTCCTGATGAAGGAAGAGCGAAGGGCACTTCTGAAACCGGTAAGCAAGGTGTTAAGATTCAGTGGTTTAAATAAATGTGTGTGTTTAACTCTGTAATAAATTAACATAAATGAATGGAAAACTAACACGAGCGTCAGTGCAATTAATCAGAATTAATCAGAATCTCTGACAAAACTTATCATACTTAATAATTTAAAGGTTGAAAGTTCTAATAGGGGCGGTTGAAAAGTAATCGGCCTAAACATGAAATGGCGCTGCCAGCATCAAATCAATGATGTCTTTCGTAAAACCTAACCTTCAAATGACTACTGTGAAATTTTCAACCAGCTCACCAGCTGTGTCGTTTAGTTTTTGACAGTCATTGAAATTTTATGTTTTTCGCATTTTTACAAAAACGCGTTAAATCCATAGACATAGTAGACCTGCCCTAAGTGATAAAAGCGTATTGTTTCCCCCTCTCCATACCGGTTCCATGGAACCGGCTGGGATTGAGTATGGCTTTGCGTGAATCTAAAAAATGTGACGTCATCATTCTTCTGCGAGCCAGCGTCGAGCACTCATCGGTGCATTTTACGAAATAACACCGCAAAAAACATGGTTTGTGTTTTGAAAACGGGTAAATATATACTATCACTCGAGATACATGGCGTGTGCTCGTCGATGTTTATTGGGGTAAGTAAATTATGAAAAATTTGTAAAAGTGTCCTAATTAAATACGGCATCAAAATATTGGAGTCTGAAAATAAGCGAACTTTACTTTTCCGTATTTATACTTCGCAAATTTCTTCATTACGCGGCGAGGAATTCGCGCTCCCATGTAAAAAGGTCTATTCATTCAAAAACAGAGTTTACTTTTAAGAACTAAATGGTGATATTATAATGCGAGTTGTCTATATACTATCATATTTAGTTATCGACGAATCACATATTTCCAATGTCATCTTCCCGCTCTGCGCCCCGCTGTAGTTGTTGTCTATCCCTCACCTTTATGTTCTGGTCTAGTGATATTCATATGTCTATGGTTAAATCGTTAGTCGCGCAGTGCTTACATACTTGTTTTTGAAAAAGAAAACAAATAATGAGATCAACACCGAATTGTACGATGTTTATGAGGACTCTGCATCTTCGATATCAAAACTTAAATATTAATTATTATTTTTAATTGATAAACTAACGTTTAAGACAAGATTTGTATGCATAGCACAAAGCGTAACAATTATTATAAGCAAAAATTATCAGCCTGAAACACTCATCTGCATTGAAAAAATCTTCCAAGAAAAGATACATGCTGCCAACGGGACTTGAACCCGTGTCCTTCTGACTGCCAGTCGGAAGATTTTTTCAATGTAGATGAGTGTTTAAGGCTGATAATTATTGCTTATAATACTTAAATATTGATTAACTGAATTTAAACTCGGTCGGAAAAGAATTTCTGATGACCGGGCCATCCAAAAGAGGTCACCAGTCACCACGCCAGAAAAGGTCGATAATGGAAAGATAATCGACGATCGACGAGTGACTAGGCGTGAGATATCTGAGGCATTGGGCATATCAACCAAATAAGTGTTCAAGATTTTGCATGAATGTTTGAGATGAATGAGGAAGCTCTCTGCCAGATGCCGCATTTGCTCTCAGTCGGCAACAAAAGTAATCGTCTGACCGTTTCGAAGGAGTGTTTGGCGATGTTTAAGAATGACTTTTTGCATGGTTCCATCAATACACCAGATACCAGTAGCGGCTAGAGCACTTCGTGGGATCGATGTTTTTTACATGTACTTAACCCCAGGGTATTTGAAATTTACATACGAGTGCGCATGCTCGGTTCTCGGATTGTCTACGATCGAAAAAGAAAAGAATAATCTAAAATGCCCAAAGGGACAACTCGGATTGTCCCCCACGTGCGCGGTAGGTACTGCGCACTGAGAAATGGACTCTGATGGTTTGGTTGGCTGTTCGCTGGTCAGCCTGGGTGGTCGCGGGTCGCATTATTCATCCAGAATATTCTATTGTATTTTATTTCTGCAAATGTTAATTTCTTTTAAGTTTGTCAGCCTGGGTGGTCGCGGGTCGCATTATTCATCCAGAATATTCTATTGTATTTTATTTCTGCAAATATTAATTGCTTTTAAGTTTAAAGAAAACATTGACTGTTATTCCCTTTAGTAAGTTTCGGGTGTAACTGATGGCGACTGTCCCCACCGTCCCCCTGTGAAGAACCGCCACTGCCAGAGACCAAGGAACAGTTGAAACAGTGGACTGCTCCTGTCTATCGGGCAATAAGGTCATGTCCACAGTTTTTTGGGATGCGCACGGTATCTACCTTGTAACATTAAAGATATTTACCAATATATTATACCCACCATGGCTGGTCATCCATCAATATAAAAATAGTGTTAAAACACAAAAACAATCAGCAAGGCACTGAGGGTAGGTAATCAGTAAAGAATGCCAAGTCAGAACAATGATTAATTTTATTATAATAAAACCGGCCCTTGGGAACATTCTAAAAATTAGCAATGAGACTCTATTAAGTAAAAATATGAATAATCATCAGGGGTGGCTGGATGCGTATTAAGCAACCAGCTGTGAATTTGATCTTAATTTCTCTGACCGTGTCTATCGGAAACTTGCAGGTACAATTAAAAGAAATAACTGATGGGCGCCTGTGATCGTGTAAACGAAAACATATTTATCACTCAGTAATCTCTAAAACTAAGACTAAATAATATCTCGATCTGTTACAAATAAAATTTAATTCTCACGTCTCGAAGTCCGAACATGATGAACTGGTTTCCAGCCAATGACAGCCCGCTCAACAACACAACCTCCCGACCCGAGGTAATTCCGTCAACTGCTCGAACAATCTCGAAGCTTCCCTGAGTTATGCGTGGATTATTTCGGTGCGCAATGCAGCCAACTCTACCATGCAAAATTGCGAATGCGCAGGCCACACCGTTACATTACCCCCTCACCCAAAAGAAAATATTTCCTCCTGGAAATAATGAGGTCCACCCGGCACCTCCCGAAAGAAACTGCTTGCCTTGTGAGACTTGCTCGTAGAGTTTTGTCGTCGATGAGTGCCAAACTTGAAGGATTGTCAGACTGTAGGATCCTGGTTGATAGAAGTACTTCCCAAAACATAAATTGTACATAAAGGAAGAAACGGTGACCACCGTACTGTAATCCAGTTGACATGACGTCAAAATAAGGCGATGACCAAGAGAAGTTCCATTATACAACCAGCATCTCTCCAATAATGATGTATCAAATACTAGATGACCCAAAGTGGCCCAAGGTAGAGATGGAAACTCTGGTACGATGTCATGAGACCAGCGTCCATAATCTTGATAGGATTTATTTGATAAAGATCCCTTCAAATCACCTAATGACCCAAGATGGCCCACTGTAGAGGATCATAAAATGCCGATAATCAGATCATTCAACTATCTGCGTGTTTCACCGCACTTAATGGATCTTGATTTGCGCTTCTGATGAATAATCCAAAATTGGAGTAGAAGAAAAAAGATTGAGTGAGGTTCTGTGTTGCGTGATGAATAATTTTCCGCACTGCGAGCTCTGCCGCACAATTTGAATGAAGATGCATGTTGATTAAGACTGCATCTTGTGAGAATTGAAGAAGATCCTTGCGTGATGTTCTGCATACATTGAAGAAATTAAACGTGCTGCAATCACTGCCGCCCAATATGAATGAAGATATATGTTGATCCAGACTGCATCTTGTGAAGGTGAAGAATATCCAGAAGTGAGATTTCAAAATAACCGCTACTCTAAAGCTTACATAATGTTACTGAGTAAAATTGCAAGTGAAAGCTAACTTGAATGAAGAATAATATCTGCTTTAACTACTAAAGGAAAATTATTTTGAGAAAAAAAACCGTAAAAAATAACTCACATATTTAACCTGCAAGCCTGAATCCCTAAATAACATTATAAAGTTTAATTAAATGAAGTAGATATTACATAACAAAAATTGTGACATAAAATATTAGCAGCACAGTTACAAAATGAATGCAAAATCAAACGTTACTTAAAGAAACCCAAGATGAAGAACTTCCCCTGACACCTGTGGATCAAGAGATAAAGTAATACCCGAGAATCAAACCATCTATTGTGGGAAAACAATGACCCCAAAATACAGAATGACGACATCTGTTCAAAACTTGCCCAATTAGAAGTTCCCATAAGAAATTGAATAATCACATGAAACAACCCCCATTGTAATAATTGCCATAACGCACATTAAAAAAACAAACACAGCAATTAAATGCTTGTACATAAATTGTAATAAATATTAATCTCTTTTATCAGAATTATTTTCCCACATTGGACAAGGTGTTAAAACTTACTCGAGCCCTTAAGCAAGTTCCAACACATGGTCGAATATAGAAATAAAAATTATAAAAATTGTACTAACAAGCTAATTAAAAAAAAATCTTTTGGATTAATTGTAGGATAATTGCACTTAGAAAATTGACCATGGAATTAAAAAAAATATAAATTGCTCAACAATCATTGTAAACACAAAACAAATTCAAAACCCTTAATAATAAACATTAGAAAATTATCATAGGAATTTAATTATGTTAATAGATTAATAATTTGCTTAATCATTAAATATATACCGATATTGTGCACATAACAAAATAAACTTAAGTAAGCCAGAATAGACTCTTATATGAATGTTCACTAATACGTGTGAAACCAACAACCTTACCACCACCATATACAAGGGTAAATTATTTGGAACAATGCCCATGTAATACGTTTCCTAAAACGATATCAAAAATAGATAATTATAAGCGTCTGAAGCTATCGCCTTAGAATAAATAGTAATTATTTTATATTATTTAATTCTTTCATGGAAATTATCCCAATAGTGAACCAACATAAAGTAAGTGGAACAACAAAGTATTATAGGTTGCTACACACTAAAGCATAAATACTACTACGCATAATACATTCATATATCCGCGGTAATCCACCGTAAAAAAAGTATAACATAATTAATAAAGGGTTTCGAAAAGTTTGAATAAACGGTTGTTACAGGGATAACAAACCGAAATAACAGGTGAATTCAATGTATGAAAATAATGGCCAGTCACTTTCACACGTTGAATTATATAAATACTTAAGTATAAACATTATACAGATGCAAAAGTACTACACATACATTAAATAAGAAACCACAAACACACACACAGGACAATGCAATCAACGTGAGGAAGTAAGGATTAGTCACGTCACCACGCTGAAAGATTTACATGCAAGTGCTGGATATGCATGCAAATAACTTAAACACACTTAACATTAAAAATAAAATGACAAAGAAAATCTCACAATGGAGATAAGAAAAAAATCAACCCCGATTGAAATAAGCCAAAGGATCAGCTGGAGTCCTCAGACCTGAGAATGTCTTTTATATGATAAACACCAAGTTTCTTACCACTCATATCAGCCAACTGATATGCTACTGGAGAAATTTTACCAATAATCTTGCTCCTAATGAATTTAGGCGCTAATTTTGCTGAAAAGTTTTTACTTGCATCTGATAAAACGAATGAACGTCTCCAAACCGTGTCCCCGACACTAAATTGAATATCTCTACGACGCAAGTTGTAGTGCACCTTGTTGCGCTCGTAGGATTGTCTTAAAGACGTTCGTACCTGAGAAAAGATGTCATTTAATTCTTCCAAACCTGATGCCCAAGAGTCACGCTTAGCAAAGGTAATTTCTTCAGCATTGAAGTCAGTGCCTAAATAATCTTTTCCTGAAATGATGATCTCTCTACCAAAGTTAAGAAAGAACGGAGTAAAACCTGTAACTTCATGAACTGCAGTGTTAATGGCTAACTCAATTTCTGGAAGATGATTCGCCCAAGTTCTGTGGTCAGATCCAACATATGAACCAAGCGCTGCTACCAAAACCTTGTTAACACGTTCCACAGGATTGTTCTGAGGATGATATCTGCAATTATAAAACAGGTGACGTATATGAAACTTATTAGCCAAAGCTTTCATATCACGCGAAATGTATTGAGGACCATTGTCCAAAACAATGGTGTCCGGAACTCCAAATTTCAGGAAAATCTCATTCTCTAAAATAGTAGCAATATTCAATCCAGTAGCCTTCCTCAGCGGGAAAAGCCTGGTATACTTAGAGAAGAAATCAGACACTACCAACAGATAAGTATAACCTTTCTTGTATGAACTCGGATATGGCCCAAGTAAATCAGTCGCAATCATTTGCCAAGGGCGCTGAACCAATTTGGGATTTCCCATGAGACCTGGCGGTAACAAATTAGTACCCTTGTAGCCTAAGCAAATTTGACACTTACCGATGAAAGCTTTTACATCAGCAGCCATTTTAGGCCAATAATATTTTTGTCTAATTCTATTTAGGGTTTTCAAAATCCCGAAGTGGGCGCAAGTAGGAGGAACATGGTGCTGTACAATCAAACTATTCCTGAGTTCCTTCGGAACTACCTCTTTCCAGTCGTAGGACCTATGTAAAGCCTCCATACTCTGGATATGTTTATAGAGCCTATCATTGGAAATTCTCCACGCCGGATACTTCTCAGGGTTGGCCAAAATTTTCTCCTTTAAATTGACGTACCAATTGTCCGAGGTAGAAAAATTTTGACTAATCGTATCTACCTGTAAAGGATCCCGTGATAATGCGTCAGGAATTACATTGTCTTTACCGTTCCTATGTATAATTTCAAAGTTGAATTGCTGCAACCTGACTGCCCGGCTAGCTCAGTCGGTAGAGCATGAGACTCTTAATCTCAGGGTCGTGGGTTCGTGCCCCACGTTGGGCGCCAATGTAACATTAAAGATATTTACCAATATATTATACCCACCATGGCTGGTCATCCATCAATATAAAAATAGTGTTAAAA
This sequence comes from Limnephilus rhombicus, assembly GCA_929108145.2. NCBI lineage: Eukaryota > Metazoa > Arthropoda > Insecta > Trichoptera > Limnephilidae > Limnephilus > Limnephilus rhombicus. The sequence continues at coordinate 43,161,814 of OV815278.1, forward strand.
CACAAAAACAATCAGCAAGGCACTGAGGGTAGGTAATCAGTAAAGAATGCCAAGTCAGAACAATGATTAATTTTATTATAATAAAACCGGCCCTTGGGAACATTCTAAAAATTAGCAATGAGACTCTATTAAGTAAAAATATGAATAATCATCAGGGGTGGCTGGATGCGTATTAAGCAACCAGCTGTGAATTTGATCTTAATTTCTCTGACCGTGTCTATCGGAAACTTGCAGGTACAATTAAAAGAAATAACTGATGGGCGCCTGTGATCGTGTAAACGAAAACATATTTATCACTCAGTAATCTCTAAAACTAAGACTAAATAATATCTCGATCTGTTACAAATAAAATTTAATTCTCACGTCTCGAAGTCCGAACATGATGAACTGGTTTCCAGCCAATGACAGCCCGCTCAACAACACAACCTCCCGACCCGAGGTAATTCCGTCAACTGCTCGAACAATCTCGAAGCTTCCCTGAGTTATGCGTGGATTATTTCGGTGCGCAATGCAGCCAACTCTACCATGCAAAATTGCGAATGCGCAGGCCACACCGTTACAACCTGGAAAAGGGCAAAACGATTGGCCCGATTCTACGCCGTTTTGTAGCGAAATCGGCAGCATTTGGCGAAGAAAAAGTGCTCTTCCACCAGGACAATTTGGGAAGCGGGTATGGATACCGCCGCCGCGGGAACCATTTATTGGATAACCTGTCGTAGGTCACCTCAAGTGGTTCGATACGTTTGGTGACTTAGCAAGGGTGCCGGGTTCATGGGGTGACGATTGTCTAGGTCTTGGCGGTGGATGCGTCTGCCCACGTACTGTGTGGCGGGCCGGATTTGGAGAGACTTGAGGGAGACCTTTTTCCTCCATCAGGACTCTTGACCCTTCGCCTTGCACTGCAGTGGGAGGGATGAATTCAAACGTCCATCACTCCTGAGCACACTGACCCCTAGATTCCTACCTACCCCTCATACCTTTTTCTTCGCAGATCTTAATCTTCTTCCTTTCCTTAAAAAAAACTCTCCACATAGCATCCTCAAAGATGACATGGGCCCTGAGGGAAATTATTCTCCTTAGAGCCTCCTGCAAGAGGAGCAAATGTAAAAAAAGACAATGCACCGGCGCACAAGTGCCCAATCGCGAAGCAAAACTCCATGTTGGGCCCCGAATTGGTTCCTTTGGCCTTTTACCACTTTCATTTATTTCCAAATTTTAAGAAATGACTCGGTGGTAAGAGATTTGAACCGAATGAGGAGACCATCACTGAAAGAGAGGCTTTTTAGGGCTTCAAGAAGTCGTGTTAATCGGAGGGCACCGAAAAATTGGAAATCCGTTGGATAAAGTGTATAGAACTAAAAAAAGACTATGTTGAGAAGTAAATTGAGTTTTCCGAAAAAGTAGTGCTTTCTTACTTAGGCCTAGAACCTACTTTTCAACACCCCTCTAAAATTAATGTTTACATTATAAAGTAAACATTAATTTTATGTACTTTGCGTGTTATAAATAATTTTTATGGAATTATTCTGCTTGTTTAGAAATTCTGGTAAGTAAACCGAGTTCATTTACCAACTTCGTCTTGAAAGTTATTTTTGTTTTATCTTTTGCAAACTGCTCAGTAACTATGAGATTCGTTATTTTAAGTTTAACGTTGATAAATTTATTTACGTATTTGAATGATTTATAATATCGAGTGTTTATTCGGTAAATTTTGCTTTTTTCATTGTTGTCTACAAAACTTTCAGGTATTTCAAAAGTTCGTTCTCCATCGGTATGTAACAAAGCTATTCCAATATTTCGTTTGGATTTTGGATCATAAATATACCAAACCACCCGTTTGGATTACCTTTCATCGATGATGTGTCAATCATTTCAGTTATGGCATCGATCGTCATAATGTCGATGATATCGACTGTAAATAGGTAAAACGCTTCAACCTATAAAATGGAAAATTGACAGGAAACGATAAAAACCAAATAAAACTATCTAACATTTATACATATTAACCTCAATACAGGCTATTAGTCCTAGTGAGGTTAATTTTTTACGTAAAAAAAAACAACACACATATATGTACGGTGAGAAATCTTACATATAAAAATCAATTTTTGTTTGTTTGTTTGTTTGTTCATATGTTATGCGCTGCCATACCGTTCATCCGGTTGCGATGAAACTTAGGTGATTTGTTGTGCGCACGCCCGCAAAGGTTATAGGCTATTTATAATAGTAAGCACTGGCGTTATGAAATTTGTATAAATGAAAATGAGTGTATTTAATATATTTTAGCGGCAGGTAGGGAAGGCACGAGGGGAAGGGTAATGAAGGAGGTGAGGTTAGCGGGAAGAATGACGAGGGAGGGGAAGGCGTAGAAGGTGGGGGGGGAACGCGTGGGGGAGGGGACGTGGGAGGGGAACGGGAATGCATGGGAAAGGAAATGCAGGGAGAAACAATTTATTTCTTTGCATTGCAACGCATGCCGTGCTTTGTGCTTTGAGCTTTAGCTTAAGCTTTGAGCTTTAATTTTTTTAGCTTTAAGTTTTGCGCTTTGAGCTTTAATTTTGTAGCTTTAAGCTTTGAGCTTTTCTTTAAGTTTTAAGCTTTGAGCTTTGAGCTTTAAGCTTTGAGCTTTAAGCTTTTAGCTTGAGGCTTTGATCTTTAATCTTTTAGCTTTTAACTTTTAGCTTTAAGCTTTTAGCTTTGACACCCCAAAAACAAATAACGAAAATATTTTTGGCCGTAAAAATCTTAAAACGTAAGTATCCCTTTCTTAATCTTACTTATTACGCTTACATCAGCCTTGCATTCTTTTCGGACCTCCACATTTCTCAAACGATCATACATGATTTTACCACACATACGCCTCAGGGATCCCATTTCTACAGCAATCAGTCTAATTTATCCTTCCTCTGGCAGTTCCATGCTAATACCTATGGCTTTTTAAAATATTTATAGCTGCAACCAGAACATTAGAATGTGAATTTTAAGAGCTGATTTTCACGAACACGAATACTGCAGTCAGAACATGAAGATGGTTTATCTCCGCTGTTATTTACAGAATCCCCTTTTAATTCGTATTTCGTGTGAATTAAAAACGTGGTCAAAACACAAGAAAGAGGGTGAAAAACTTAATTAACCGAAGTTTTATTCTGCTGCAATAAAATTATAAATAATCGTGAACGAAGTTGTAGGGAATTTTTGAAAAACAACAAGTAAATATAGAAATACCTAGTCCACTTTATGAAAAATTATAATTGCTTGTGGACCGAACAAAAATGCGCGGCGGTACTCATGGAATCAGGTTTAAAAAAATCCGTATGTGTAGGTTGTAGGCATCGTTAGTTTTATTTTGGCCTGGGATCAATATAGTAGGGCCGTTCAGGTTTGCTAATAAAAATTAGAATCTTAGAATATCTTATTTTGTAATTGTGGCATTAAAAAAACTGATCTAAGATGTCGATCTCCACGAAATTCATAAAATAATTCATACGTTTCCTCATAAGTGGAAGTCTGCCGTAATAACTCCCATTTTTAAAAAGGGTGACAAGCATGACGTAACAAACTACAGACCTATCTCTCAACTTCCCATCTTAAGTAAAATTCTTGAAAAAATCGTTTACGACCAACTTTACCCGACTATCACTACAACAATTTCACAGAACCAACACGGATTCATGAAAAATCGATCTACAACATCTAACCTTGCCCTATTTGTCAACTATTTGCAGAGCAACATGGACGAAAGGGTGCAGGTCGATGCTATGTACACCGACTTATCAAAGGCCTTCGACCGCGTTATCCACTCAATTCTGTTAAATAAACTCACTCGTCTTGGAATACACGGTGACTTGTTTAGATGGATTAAATCATACATTAGCAATCGTAGTCAAGTTATCTCAATTAATGGAGTTTTATCTAAAATAATCAACGTAACCTCGGGTGTCCCTCAGGGTTCCCACCTTGGTCCTCTCTTCTTTAATATATACTTAAACGACGTAGGCTCATGTTTCCAATACTCTAAATTTTTATTGTTTGCAGATGATATGAAAATTTACAAAACGGTTCGCTCTCTATCCGACTGTAAAGAGCTACAAAGTGACTTAGATAGGCTCTGCAACTATTGCACAGCTAATTATTTAGACCTGAATGTTTCTAAAAGCCACACTATGTCCTTTACTAGAAACAAGCATCTAATTAACTTTTCATATTCACTCTGCGATAAACCCGTGATCTCAAAAAATGAATGTAAGGACCTTGGAGTCTATTTAGATAGTAAACTTATATTTAAAACGCACATTGATTCAATCACTGATAGATCTTACAAAATGTTGGGTTTTATACTACGTCTGAGTAAATTATTTAGAAATCCACATACTCTAGTAATGCTTTACTCCTCACTAGTCAGAAGTACACTGGAATTTGCATCGCCTGTCTGGAATCCCAAATACACCCAATACGTCAACAACATAGAGCGCATACAAAATAAATTTATTAAGTATCTCGGTTATAAATACAACAATAATTACATCTCACTCTCCAATCCCTGAAATCCAGGCGAACGGTAGCTGACATGACATTTCTCCATAAAATTATACATAACGAAATAGACTGCCCAGAACTTCTATCCCAAATAAATTTTAACATCCCATCTAAAAGAACTCGCCACACCAACCTTTTTTACACAACCAGTAATAATACGAACGCTGCAGCCAACTCCCCTATTTCCCGCATCCTTCAAAGTTTCAACTCAATTCAAAAAACCACAAATACCGATATATTTTTTGATTCCCTCCCTTAAGAAAAACATTTTTAGCACACTGAATTCGCACACATAACACACACATCCACACCCACCCTTGTTTGTCCAATCCCGATTTCGAGGACTTCAACTGGCTACCCGAATTCGAGGTCCTGTCATATTATATAAAGTAGGCATGTATTCTACACTTATACGTATACTCAAGTTAATCGTGATCGCTGCTGTCTATTTGGTTTCATCATACACCCGGTAAGCACCTAGAAAACGGTCCTCAAAAAACCGGAATACACACCCGGTAACTGAGGACTTCCCATATCCGAGGCCTGTCCACGTATTCAGGATTACACTTACGTAAAATACACGGATCTCGGAAGGTCCTCGTTTTAGTGGTCTGTAGTTTTTGGAGGTCTTGGGTCCTCGAAATAGTGTGGAACGAATTTCTTACACTTATCTTGGAAGCAGGCGCGGCTCATCCTAACGTTCACTCGTGCGGTGAACAGGCAACAAAATTATACGCCTCATCGTATTCCTAAATATTTTATTTAAAATATAAATTTGCACAAAACTTAAAAAAAGGTTCAAAATAAAATTGAATTGCCTATCTAAATATATGAATTTGGTAAGAGATCATTACGGCTGACACCCGACAGGCAGTGCACCCCTCCACCCGCGCGCCCGGTGCAACAGCAGATCGGCTAGTAATCGGCGTTCGTAAAACGGAAAGTACTGAAAACTTCCGACGACAGGTCTCCAGCGAAATAGTATTCTTACTTATAGACTAGGAGGCGAGATAGGTAAACCCTACGTCATCGACTACAGACTACACGGATGAAACTACTTTTAAGTGATTATGGGCATTTAGAAAACCTTTAAAAAGCTGGTCTGCCGGTGCGCCTCTTGGCGGGAGCCGTGCAGTCATGGAAATAGTCAGCGATTTTTTTCGAAAAAATTACGTCATCGACTACACGAACGGGAATGGTTTCATATGATAAAGGTCGATTAGAAAATGAGAAAAAAGCAGGTCTGCCAACCGGCAGCCTGGCAAGTTCGCGGGCAGCCGGCGTCAAAGTGGGGTAAAAAATAGATTGTTTTACGTCATCGACTACACGAATAAAACCAATGAATAACTATAATCCAGATCATTCCATATAAGAATTTCGCGGTCTGCCTACCAGCAGCCTGGCAAATTTTTGTGAACGATTTAAAAAAAAAAATATATTATTTGTTCGTTTATCTTTATTATTATTTTTATTTCATTATGGTTTTAAAAACTTAGATTGCCATATTTTAAAAAAATAAGCGACAACGATAAAAAAATATATAATTTGAGAGTCCGAGTGTACCCATCCGTCGGGCGAGCCGTTCGACGCCAAATCACTTACGAAACCTGCTGCTGTGCCCCTCACCGCTGTCGCGTTTCCATATTGTTATACAAATTTATAATAATAATTAATAGTCCTTTTAAGATTGCCTAATAGTCCATGGTAGGTTGAAAGTTCGAAAAACCAATGCACAGTCGCTGTAAGAGCTGCGTTCATCCGTAAAACGAACGGTTCAATAATTTTAATTATAAACAACTTTGTTGTCTAAATTTTTGTGTCAGACTACCTAAAACACCATAATTTTTTTTAAAGATTTTGTATGTTTTATTTGATGATAATGTTACTCTGCGTTTAGTAATTTTTTCCGACTCTTCAAGATCCGCATTAATAAAACCCTTCCTAAAGCTCCTCCTTAACCCGCTTGACAACATCACCCATCCAGGTGGCGATATTCTTCCCTTGTCCTTAATTCAGAAAGAGGCGTTTTTGTGAGGTGTAGGCAGGGCTGGGCAGTATTTGAAATACGTATTTGAAATACAAATACGTATTTTGTATTTGTATTTCAATTACTTCCTAAAAATGTATTTTGTAAGTGGTATTTCAATTACCTGATGCTGAGGTATTTTGTAATTTGTATTTCAAATACTTATGGCTTCAAAATACATTTTAAAATACATTTAGCGATCTTAATAATGATAATGAAAAAAATAAATTGACATAGATAATACATAGACTAAAAGCGCTAGAATCCAGAGCAAGATATGTTAATATTTATTTGTCGTTTTCATCGTTCGCGGTATTTATTCATGAATACGTGAGTTTATTGATAATGGATGAAAAAAATTATCTTTAATATTTAATTAAATGAAGACAATATTAGCGAAACTCAATCGAAAATCTGGAGACAGAAAAATTAGAAAAAGATATTGGTTCCACTGGGGTTCAAACCCAGGGCCCTTTGCTTACATAGCAAGTGCTCTATCAACTAAGCTATGGAACCCATTTCCAATTCGGTCACTTTTAATTGTATCATAGGTACTTCAACTAAGAATTACCAACATTATCTTCATTTTCTAAACGCACATATTGCGCATTATTGGTTGCTATCTTTATATATGATACTCAATTTGGGAACCTTTATTGGATAACCAACACCTCTGCCATAGGTCACCCCAAGTGGTTCGCTACATTTGGTGATGGGGTGAGGGGTTCATGGGCTGAGGTTTGTCTAGGTCTTGGAGGCGGATGACCAGGACACACTGAACCCCAGATTCCTACCCACCCATTTAACCCTTTTCCTTCCCAGAACTCTCCTCTCCCTCCTTTCCTTAAAAAACCCTCCACACAAAATCCCTAAAGATGACATAGGCCCTGATTGAAATTATTTTCCTCAGGGCCTCCTGTGTGGAGCTCATGTAAAAAAAAAATGATTGCAAGATTCAACCCGAACTAAATGCTATCTAGATTTTTAATACGCGACATCGACATTTAATACATACAATTTGGGAGGCGTAATTAGGGTACCACCGACCCAGGAACCTTTATTGGATAACCAACACCTCTGCCATAGATCACCCCAAGTGGTTCGCTACGTTTGGTGATTTAGCAGGGGTTCCCGGGTTCATGGGGTGAGGTTTGTCTAGGTCTTAGAGGCGGATGATCAGGACACACCGAACCCCAGATTCCTACCCACCCCTTAAACCCTTTTCCTTCCAAGAACTCTCCTCTCCTTCCTCTCCTTAAAAAAAAAACCTCCACACAGCATCCCCAAAGATGACATAGGCCCTGAGGGAAATTATTTTCCTCGTGGCCTCCTGTGCGGAACTCATATAAAGAAAAAAAAATCTATTGACCTTTTCTGCAAGTCTAGGATGAATATTTTTATTTTTATTCACAAAGTTAAAAATAAAAATAAAAAAATATTTTAAGTTAATCACAGTAGAGCGCACTTGAAGTGAAATAATACAAAACTGCGCACAAATGTCATATTATTATTATTATCTAACACCTGGGTCCTATACCTTTAGAAGTGGAGCGGAGGTGAGATGCATCTTCTGAGAAATATGATTGGTTAATTTTTGCAAGTCTCTATTTCACTCTGCTCAGCTTTGCTTCTATGAAAACGCACTCTTATACCTATAATACACGACACCTTTTTTCAGCCCGATTCCCGCATAGAGACTAGACCATAGACAAAATTTTTCGCTTTTCGCGATCGCTATTTTCATCTCTATTTTCATATCTATGATTTCAATTGGCATCACAGCAAACAGCACATGAACCATATTGTGGCTGTGATGCCAACTAAAATCGCAGATATGAAAATAGCGATCGTGTAAAGCGAAAAATTTTGTCTTAGGTCTCTATACGGGAATCGGGCTTTAAAAATTTGTCGTGTATTGTGTAGGCTTTAGATAAGGGCACTTATTTCAATTTGTTGCAACCAAAGGTTCTACCAAAACCAAATGTATTTTGTATTGTATTTGAAATTTAAAAAAATGGTTAAAATACTGTATTTTGTATTTCAAATACACGACTCGAAAGTATTTTGTATTTCGTATTTTAAATACATGCGAAAACGTATTTTGTAATTTGTGTTTCAATTACAGCAAAGCATGTATTTTGCCCAGCCCTGGGTGTAGGTAATAGGGTCATAGAGCGGATTAACGAAGAATGGAGTGAAAGAAGAATACATGACGCGGATTAATCAAATACTTGAGCAGGTGTCCTAATTTTTTTATTGTAATATTTAATAACTTTCAATTATTAAATATTACAATACCGTACAGCGAAATAAACAGTATTAGAGAACATAGTTCACAATACAAACTAAACGCAATATTGAATTTTGTTTCAACTGTCAAAAACTGAATTCCTTGTCGGCACAATCTTAATAGTGCAATACTTATTATATTCACATGCACGTAGGAATTTCAAACGACGGGTCCTCGGTTTAGGGCGTAGGTGAGATTTCTTGACACTCGAGCTTGCAGCGCCTCCTGGTGTTCATATTCCGGTGATCGGCACCATAAATATACCAATCCCATCGGCACCTTTTAACACGAAACCGAGGACTTTGAGAGTCCTCGGTTTAGGGTCTGTGTGTGATTTCCAGCATTAGCGGCGCCGCCCTGGTGGCCACACACCCGTACTAATGAAACACTAGCGAAATTAAACACGATATTTTTCACCGCGAAAATGAGGACTCCCTCCGATTGGCCCAAAATTTCGACAGTTGACCAATGAGAATGCATAGATTATAGGTACATATTCAGTTTTTCGCCCTCGGATTCGTGTGAGTCCTCGGATTCTGGGTCTAAAGGCCTGTGAAGGTCCTCGAATAAAGGTGCATACTAACTCTCTCACGCGCATTTACACACATACAAACACTCTCACACACCCCTCTCTTTTAATAAGTTACTAACTTAATTTAGGTATATTGTATTATTTATCTCACAAAAATATAAGTAGATAACAGCGACATGTCATTGGTACCAATTATTGTATTAATTCTATAACTTTGTAACTATTTTCCATTATGTAATAATGTACTGTTTGTTTCTGCAAAATAAAAATAAATAAAAATTCAATATCTCGAAAACTAAGGATATTTCACAAAGGTCACAGGAGGCCCTGTGCAAAATAATTCCCCTCAGGGTCTATGTCATCTTTGGTATTGCTGTTGGAGGGTCTTTGTAGGAAAGGAAGGAGGGAAAATTCTGGGAAGGAAAAATGTTTGAAGGGTAGGAAGGAATCTGGGGGTCAGTTTGTCCAGGAGTGCGGACGTATGAATTCATCCCTCCCACTGCGATACATCTGTTCCGAGAGTCCTGCTGGAGAGGTCAAAAGGTCTCTCGGACAGGTCTCACCCCATGAACCCGGGCACCTCACCTCAAAATTTTATTTTTACAAATTAATAAAGCATATGACATTTTAGGTAGGTACACTTTCACTTGATCAAAAAGTTTTAAGACTTTATTCATAAAATCGAAAAACAAGTTTATTCTTCAAAATCGATTTAGTCCCTTTAGGGCCGTCTTACGCCAGCTTTGGATCCAATCCTCGAAACACCGCCCCTACCATAGACATCAGAATTATATTCATATGTCCGTGGCCCCTACTCAATTTTCGGTATGTCCATCAGAGCCGTTTCCGATTTTTTCATGATATCCACTAAGTAACGCGTTCCGCAAAGCGGATTTTTAATTTGGTTGGTTGTACAGGAAAAAATCTTAGGGAACCGATCAGGCGAAGGTCGCTGGATAGTATTCGTATTGTTTTTGGTCAAAAACTTGCGCATTGTGCAACGGTGCTTTATCGTTGTGCAAAATCCAAGAGTTATAAAAATCTCATCACGCACAAAGGTAGATGTAGTCAGTACAGCGTAACTTTTACAATAGAGAACTGCAATCCAATTTTTTTATTTTTTTTTATGAATAAATGACCTTCTAACTTAAATAACAGCATTTTTATTTTTATTTTTAGAGTTAGTTTTAATAGTTGAAATAATTGTCAATGTTTTAATTTTTCAAGACCCGTCGAAAACCACCGTATGTATGGTGTGACATTATCACTCCTGAAAAATTACTATAGGATCGGGAAATCAGCTGATCAACTGCCGCCATTTTGAATTCCGTTGTTCGAAGTATTCTCCCTAGACCTAGCATTACTATTTTTTTTTGTGCAGGAATATTTTCAATAATAGAGAAACAAATAAGAGATACCTTTATTTTTGAAACATTATTTAGGCCTAAATAATGTTTCAATAAACACAACAACTAAATTCTATAAACAGTGTGTAAATAAACGAATAAATTAATACTATGGCTTGTGTCATATCATACATTCCCATACAATGACTTTACGGTGACGTCACCACAAAAATTTCAAAAATGCCAACTTAACGGCGTGTTTTTACGACCCGATTAAAAATGGACATTTTAATAATTTTTTAAAAACTCTGTGTTTAATATTATTAAATAAAACTTATATATCCAGAATCAGCGTTTATTGTTCTATGTGAACATATTTTTTTAAAGCCATAATATTTTTCACTGGAGTTCCTTATTGTCAAGCTATAATGCTGAAATTTGGAGGGAAGTGTCAATGACAGATGTAGCAACCTAAAAAAATATTTCCAATCAGCTGAGCGATTCTATATCTTTTGTGGAATCGTTATCGAAATAACGGACGTGATCTCCTCTCAGATATGTGTGATTTTTACATATTTACTGTCACATATTTTCGTTTAGATCATTTTAAACACGAATTCCTGCAAGTTTGAATGATTATTTATTCATTTAATGTACGTTGTTCATAAAAAAGCAAATAAATCACAGAAAACTAACAGGAGATCACGTCCGTTATCTCGATAACGATCGCAGGTGACTGACAGCGCCACACGTTTGCCTGCCCTTAAGCTTTTTAATCATGCTGGCATCAATATTTTTCGACACAGCTTCTGTTACGATGGATGCACTTGGTGAGTCGTGGCACTAGATCCTTGATTCCCTTGTCATACAACTCCACTGCCAAAAATGTTTTCAGCTCTTCCTCCGCTTCCTCGTCGGTCTCCAGACATTTTCCAGCCTCAGGTGAACAAAAAGATGGAAATCATGTCATTGACTGCCTTTTCTATTGCAGGATTATGTGGTGTCAAGGGCGTAGTTATAGCATTCACAAGGGGAGGTTAGACCCTAAGGGGAGGTTCGATCCTGGCTGGGAGCAAGGTTTTTTGGAAATTCTATTTACCACAACTTATTATTTACATTGTCATTTTATCATATTGATAAAAGAGATGGTGCAAATATTATTGTTGTATTTTCCAGGAATATCTACGAATACTGTTCTCTTTTTCTTACGCAATACTGAGGCCAACGAGGGGATTTTTAAACACTCTAAATCCCCCACTCCTTCTGTACACCCTTGGGTGGTGAATAAACTCATGTTTCAACCAAAAAAATCTCACCTTGGTTGAAAAAACCCTTCAAAAAGATCCCGAGCGCTTTAGCACGATTTTGCTCGTCAGCATTTTGGGTGCCCAATGAGCATACATTTTGTTTACGCCAATTTTCTATGAAAATCATTTGTATGGTAGACTTACGACTAGGGAATGCAATCTCGACTCGAGATCGCAAATTCGAGATCTCGCGAGATTAGCAATTACAATCTCACAAGATCTCGGAATTTTCGGATTCTCGTTAATTTTAAAAGAAAATATTTTTTGAAAGAAAACAAAAACCTTTATTCTTTAATATTAGTTACTAAATAATTAATAGTTTTTTTTAAATTAAAATAATCAAAAGAAAAAATATAGCTTAAGGAGATTAGAAAGTAATTACGGGTGATTTTGAAAGTAACTTCTTAAAAAACAAAGTGTATTAAGGGTGCTATCTCCTAAACGGCATCTAATGTCTGTTGCAATGTACTCAGCTGCTGAAAATGCCCTCTCCGACTCAACACTGGTTGGAGGCAGCGCACAGTGATTCGTTTCATACATGCTAGATGCTAAAAACTCTTACAAATGATTAAATTATTTTTAACACTATTGAGGTGTAGTCAATACTAATTTTATGAAAATTATTGTTAAAATTGATTAAAAAAAAATTTCCTATCGTTTTGTTATTTTTTTTTTATAATTTTTAAATAATGTGTTAATAGAGTATTTGAGGTTTATAATAAAACAATTATATGTAAAAAGTTAAAAAAGTGTATTTTGAATGTAATAAATTGCTAAAATTATGGTCAAATTAAAGCTTATATTCAAAGCCTTATTTAAGCCTTATTTGGTTTTTCAACTTTTTTTCACCACTTGCACAGAGCTTATCAAGTTCAAATGTACTTAAATTTTTTTTAAACATTCCCACAAACCTTTCTTTCTTCGGCAAACTCTTCCATGTCACAAACAATTACAGCTTGGAAATCTCGTATGTGGTTCCTGTAAAATGAAAAAATAATAATAATGTGGATTCGTACGCGGGTTAATATCGAAACTGATACGAATAGAACATTAGTTGCACTATTTAAAAAAAAAAAAAAATTATCGTGCGATTTTGATATACTCTCTGAGATTAACTCTCGAGAAGTTAGAAAGTTAATATTTTTTAGGCCAAAAAAAAACGCAAAACTTATTTATTATTTAAAAAAACAACTAAAATTATTTACACTAAAGTATTAAGAAAAAACTTTAAAACATACCTTCCAAAGTAGCCTCCATTTTACAGAACCGAAAAAAAACACTTTTCAAACTTAGTACACAATTTTAACGTCGAGCTGCGACGAGCGAATAAATGCAAATGATAATTTCAAAACACATTATTCGACTTTAGGCCTCTGGCATGAGTCAATGCGTGAACTAATCACCCCAATTAAGCATGCATTTATTATCCTGTCTATCTGGTAATGTCGCCATGACGTCATTGTTTGGGAATTCAAAAGACTAATTAGCGTCTAGCTTGTATGAAACGAATCACTGTGCAGCGTGACTAAGCAATTATATGCAAACTGCAAAAATCTCCCCTTGTTCCTCCACACTCAAATAGATCCATTTCTTTTTTATGACTGACTCTAATTTATCTAAACTCGTGGATACATGCGAAAAAGGACTTTTAGATACTCTCAGAGTCTCTTCTAGTTCCTCTTGAAGTGACGTATTAGTTTGTGACGTATTAGTCATAGAAAGAGGCAAGTCATCTTCGTTTTCTGTGTTTGCTACTGTGGTATTAATCACGGTACCAGAAGTTAGGTCTGGTTGTTTACGATGTAATCGTTTGATTATATTTTTAATTTCTTTCCGTAGCTCGTAGCTCATAGCCCATAGCTCCAAGTCCTTTTGATAATTATTCGGATTTTTCAAATATAACAGCGCTGCAGGTGCATTTATGCGACACTCGTAGATACGCTCGGAGAGTCGAAGGTACTGATAAATTATCGACAACACCCGGCTCAGTAGTACTTGATGTTCTTCCGACTCCCCCATTCAATGATTTTGGGTCAATTTTGTGGATTAACATCATATGGAGTTGTAAACCTTTTGTAGACCCGGATATGGTTTTGAGAACAGCTTTACATAACTTGCATTGAGCAGTCAAATTATTAACTGCTTTCTTGAAGTATCTCCATACCGGTAAACGACTGCTAAACTCAACATACACTTGATCTGGATTATTTTTCGACATTTTAAGGTATTAACAACGTAAGAATCCAAAAATTATGTTTATTTAACTCACATAAACAATAAAAATGCATAATTTAAGAAAAAGTAATGACCATAATTGCAGAACTAAAACATTCAAATGGCTGCCTGCACGCACGCAAGTATCTCTTTCTCACTCACTCGACATAGTTTTATATTATCTGTCCCGCTCGTCATCCGTCGCTAATATAGTTTTCTTTATTCGATTGACACTCCCGCCCGACCGTCAGTCAATCTCGCGAGATCGAGATCCCGCGAGATCGAGATTGCATTCCCTACCTACGACGTCCGGGATCAAAATTGGGATTCCACAGACTTCAAAAGGGCGCACTCCTTCCTGGTTGAGATTGAATAACCTAACGCACCCTGCAGGCGGCGGGATTCAACAGCGGAGCATACCAAGCTGAATCATTGTGTGCCACCACATTTTGAGAAATAACATCTCCGTCGCCGAAAATGAGAAAGGTCTAATTCTTGGACCACCCTGAAAATACGCATCTTGTCGTGGCATCGCCAAGGGGTGGAGGATGGGGGAGCAGCTCAAGATTCGTAGAAAATCATTACGCATTCGAAATTTAAAAGCATTTTCTACGAACCTTGGGAGCAGCTGCCTTATTTTTAATTCCAGGACTTTGAAATAACTTTAATAAAGGAGAGAATTCATAAGAACATACTGATATACATATAATACCTAATCTAATTGGCATAAATATTGTTTTGTTTTGTTTGTTTTTTTTTTTATTATGGTCTCAAATTTTTAGGGCGTTATTTTATTGGTCAATGATATGACTATCTCTAACACTGTTATATATGAACTTGTAATGACTGTTTATAACGCTAACAAATAAAATAAAATAAATAAACATCCATGGGACTTTTGAATGCAACAAATCACAGCCATGAAAAAAAAATAACTCATAACTGCTAACATTTCAACCACCAGCTTAGTTCATTGGACAAGGATTACTGCCATCTTTTGATTATCGGTGAAAGCACGTAACTCACAAATATATCGAGCTGCAGGAAGGGACAAATATAATATTCTAATTAATTTTGAAAGATATCTACCCATTTTGTGGGCGCCTAGAGCTACAGTGGTTACAAAAATCATTGTGAAAATCACAATCATAAATATCATTGTGTCATCTATACACGCTTGCCATAATGACAATATTATTGTTGAAGAAATGAATATCATTGGCTGATCGCAATGGAACTCGGTAATGTATTATTATGTGTGTCGTTGCTTATCCAGAATATATAATGTGAGATATCAGCCTTATTTCACGCCAGCGTCGGTCATATCCATTGCTTTATCTTGAATTTCCCGCCATTCTTCTGTATCTCCCTTCAGCTGCCAATTGTCGCCGTGCAGTTGGCATCTTGAGATGCCGTGTTAATTCAATTTTGGCGTTATTTCGCCCACGTCCGGTCGTGAAATTTTTCGTTCGTAATTGTTTTAACGAAAAGAATCTGTTGCTTCCCGCAAATGCCATAATTTTATGAAAAATTAGTGCAAGTGAATAAATAGTGCGAACATTTTTGGCAGATTAGCGTATTCCTACCTAATCCTAATATACTATATAAATCTGCGTCGCTTGTTCTCGTAAAGGAATGACGCCGCGCCGGTTAGCAATCGCTTCTCGGCCTGTTGGCTAAGATAAGTGTAGATCTGTCCTATCAGCTTAATATCTGATAGTTCCCGCAATGCGGGACCAGTTTAATAAACTGATTTTTGGAATGTGACGGGATGTTCGGGGCTTGTTTTGTTCCACTCCTGTCGCGGGTTGGCCCGGCATTGCAGTGCCGCCGGGATCGGCCCATTCCATTGCCATACTAAACGATAAATTAAGCTGAATGTATTGTCTCACGAATTACCTGATTTATGGATCAATTGTAGACACATTTTAACCATTTTTCCACCTTTGCAATTTATGTAAACGATTTTTGAATGAAATATGACCATCGGCGATGTCATATTACAATATTCAAATTACAAATACGAATTCATGTTCGTCTGATAATCGTTTAACGCAATTTGATGTTTAAAATTAGACCTATCTATAATTCAGCTTTATTTATAAGAATTGGTCCTGCTTTTGACAGTTTCAAGCATGTTTCAAGGTTAGCCAACGCTTCAACTCGGGCGAGTGGGCCAATGTCCGCTTTATGAATATTTAGCTGATCCAGGCTTCAAGGAGCTGGAGGTAAACTGCGAGGTGCTGGCATTTGACACCGCCTCACCAATATTTCATATTATGGAAAATATAATTATATTATGGAAAAGATGCTGGCATTGCATGCCTCATTGAAGCAGAGAGTGCTTTCAACAGACTCTCCAAAAAACTTATCAAATGGAAAAGTAGTTCAGAAGGTTCCCTGTCAGGTCTTTACAGGAACAATGGACAGCTGTAAGATTGGAGTGGAACGGAGGCTCTTCAGCAGAATTCCTCCTTCTACCACTCATCCTTTTGGGGAAGTAGCACTTTCTGCCCGGTTGCAGAAACTGGGTAGTGTAACAAAGTGCTTTAGTCCAGTGCGCCTACCTCAGGGTAGCCACTCGGCGCACAACCGCCCTTCTTCTAAGGAGGTTGTTGCCTTTCCCCCAAGAAGACATCAAAGGAAAAGATGGCATTTCCCTTGTTTCCCCGGCGGGCAGACCACGGGCGAAACCCCCAATATTCCTCCCGTATGAGGGGTAAGGGGAGGGAACAGAAGCGTGGCGCGAGGGGGCAGACCTCTCGTGGCCGCTTCAACAGGTGTCGCGCACAACCGCCCTTCAACATCTAAGGAGGTTGTTGCCTTTCCCCCCAAGCAAACATCAAAGGAAAATATGGCATTTCCCTCGTTTCCCCGGCGGGCAGACCACGGGCGAAACCCCCAATATTCCTCCTCTACGAGGGGTAAGGGGAGGGAACAGAAGCGTGGCGCGAGGGGGCAGACCTCTCGTGGCCGCTTCAACAGGTGACTATCAACCATTTCGGGCCGGTCAACTACATTACAGGATTATTGGAGAGAATGGCAGGCCTTAGATGTCCCAGAGACCATCTTACATATGATAAGAGGATACCGCATACCATTCATCCGAGAGCCCTCGTTGATAAGTCCAAGCCAAGCTTCCGCAAGGAGGTTCAAAACAAAAGTAATCCCGGAAATGACAATGATGAGAGATGGTACATGGAAAGAGCTGACGACAATGCCACCTTCCTATCAACACTTTTTCTGGTTCAAAAGAGCGACGGCTCGAAACGGTCGATCTTCAATTTAAAAGTTATCACAAATTGGATTGCAGAAATCCTGCGTAGACAGGGTATCAGGATCATTGTGTACCTAGACGACTTTCTCCTGGATCAACAGACCAGAGAGATACTCAGTCAAACTTGAGAAGCTCTTTAATTGTCAGAGCGGTTAGGTTGGTCGGTAAATTTCCAAAAGTCTGTCCGTCAGCCAGCACAGTCAGTGGAAAATCTTGGAGTTGTGTAGAACCCCCATCTGGAACAGAAGTCCTTAAACAAATACAGACGCCAAGGTCTTTGGAACTCACTTCAGAGCTTCGTGACAAAAGGAAGATGGACTCTGAAAGAAGCTCAGAGTATTCTCGGAAAATTGAATTTTGCTACCTTTGTGGTCCCCAGAGGTCGACTTCATACCCGGCTGATACAATTACAGTTAATGCTGAAGCTGACCCCTCAGCAAAAGTCTCTGATAAAGAAGGAGGTCTTGTCAGAAATGAAATGGTGGATGATCAACTTAGATCATGTTTCAACTCTTCATTTTCCCAGCCCAACACATTTTCTGACTACGGATGCAGCAGATCACGGCCGGGGAGCCCTGATCGACTATGTACCTCTGTTGGGTTGTTGGACAGACAGTTAGAGGGGGGGATATTGCAACATGAAGGAGATGACAGCAATCTTAAATGCCTTAACGTCTCTGACTCAGAATTTGAGAAGTTCAGGACAGGACAACAGGACAGTCGTAGCCTACTTGAGGAACAAGGGGGGCACCAAGTCGATGGGTCTCCTTCATCTGACATTTCAGATTCTTGCGCTTTTGGACAAGCACAGAATCTCTTTACAAGTGCAGTATTTGCCGGGACGCTACAATGGCCTCGCGGATCATCTATCCCGAGGGATGACATTACCAGAATGGCACCTTCTACCCCCAGCGGTAAGAGCTGTTTTTCACAAGTGGGGCAGTCCAATAGTGGATCTATTCGCTCCCTCGAGGGCTCACGTCGTGGATCAGTATGTCTCGATAGATTCCCACGACAAGAGAGCAATGCTTCACAATGTGTTCAGCAGGAGTTGGAATTTCCCCTTGGCATGGATCTTTCCTCCCCCCTGCTTAATGCCACGAGTGCTGGCACATCTGAACAAGTCATCAGGGGTATATCTGGTTGTAGCCCTAAATTGGCCAAAAGTGTTTTGGTTACCAGAGTTTTGAGGTTGTTTTGGTTAAAGAGAAGAGCCCTAGACCGACCTCACATAATACCCATGTTGGTCGACAACTTGATAGACTTATCGACAGGACTTCATCCTCAAAAGGTCCAGAAGCTCCAACTACAGGTGTGGAAGATTAGGGGTGGAGTGAAGCATTGAACGATTGGTCACAGCAAGAAAAAAGCTCTATTGAATGCGGGTTGGCGCAAACCTAAGCTTACAACTTATCACATGGCATGGAAGAGCTGGAAGGAATGGTGCGCCATCAATAATACGTGTCCTAATAACCCTTCGGGATCTCAGCTGGCACGGTTTTTTAGCATACCTAAGAGTGAGGAAAGGCTTGGATCCCAATACTATAGCACTTCACAAGTCTGTAGTGTCGGTTTTGTATGACCCCATAGGCGATTTGAGGATAAGTAATCATCCCTTGGTCAAGCGAGTGATGAGAGGTATAGGAAATTCTGCAAATAAGAAGCCTAGAGCATTTACTTGGGATCCAGGACACTTGGTGTCTTAGCTTTGTAAGAATCCTTCAAATAACCTGACTCTTTTCGAAGCATCTCGTAGATGTTCTGTTAATTTACTTCTGGCATCAGGAAGACAAGTACAGGATCTGACCTTACTACATGCATCTTCTGATAATCTTGTTGACAATGATGATCACATTGTATTGTGGCCAAATTTTTTGGTTCTAAGAAGGACACCTCTACACATAGACAGTCTGGTTGGAAGCTTTAAAAAGCAGAGGATCGTAATATAGATTCCGTATTCTGGAAGGTTTGTCTAAAGGTTTGTTTATTATACAGTACGTTCACCCTTCGTTCCTGTGAGAATTTATTCAAGGCCGCTCAATCTGATCAAAGTCCACCAGAACTCTACACGCCTCTAATCAGTTCAGATCATATTAATTGCTTTACACACTCTCTTATTGGTGGAATTTAAACTTTCTTTGTTCTCGAGACAATTATGATACGGGGCTTCCCTCGCTTCAGTATTTATACAGATCTCTGTAATAGTTCCCAACTGCTCGGACAGATGTCGCCGAATGTACCGAATCCTCTACATAGTATTAAGGGAAAAAAAATTCCTTGTGGGCTTCTCGTAGGTTGAAGGTTAGCATTCATCACAGCCCCCCTATAGTTATAATTCCAGCGGTAAACACGCCTCCTAGTGTTAATTGATGGAATTAGAACTAAACATAGGTGATCTAATTTTGTACAATTTTCCTTAAATCTTCCTTTTTTTTGTTTTTTCTTCTTTTTTTTCCAAACTTGTTGCGCGCCCCTGCCTTTCACTATTTTATATCGTAGAATCTTGTTCGGTTTTCCTTTATGCTGAAACCATTCTTCAACTTACTCTTGTCCTATCAACGACCTATTTGAGTTAACTAACTCATTTCAGTTGCTGTTCCTACCCTTTGTTCTACCCCCCTAAGATTCTTACCCCTATACCTTCCTCCCTATGATTCTTATTTCCACAACTCCCCCCTAAGACTCTTCTTCCGTAACCTCTCCCTAAGTTTTCCTTTATTTTCTCAACCGCAACAATGTATCTAAACCACATTCGAAACAAGTCACCCCCTTTAGAATTCGGATGCGTTTTAATCCATTCCGCTTACTTGCTTTATATTGCAAATCGGAAATAATCCGGTCACCGGAGAAATATTGCCAATCCCCGGTAAGTCTAAACTTCTAATTTATTCAGCCGGTATCCATGTAATGGTGTATCTAAAGGTCCAATCCATCCCTGTTAAATGTTTGAACGCAACGATTTGAAAAGCGCATTTTATGTTTATGTGTAGTATTTTATTTTATTTTTATCCGTCCTTTGCTGTGTATGTTATGTTGATTTTATTTATTTTTATGTCACCATGTCAAAGAAGTATTTGTTTCAAAATCGTTCTTCAAACTCGAAAGAAACAATAATATACTCGACGTTTGTTTGTTTAACGTTATCTTAAGTATCTCTTTTTTCACAGTAATATCTCGAGGTGCTCCAATAACAAATATTTCTGTCACAATCATCCTGTCACAAACATATTTTATCAGTGAGACCAACTATGTTTGTGATAGTATAAACATTTCCTCGCGATAGTGTTTGTTCAATCGCTTGTTTACATAACCATGTTTTTATTATTAGTGTTATTGGACTGATTCGAATTCGAGTGTTTTAGTACGTCGGAGGAATGCAATTTTGTTTATATAACAGCTTTTTTGTTTATCATTAAGCACCACCCTTCTAAATTTGGGTCAATATTCCTAGGTGTTATGAAATTTATGAGTTTTATCCGGTTTAGGGCACGTTTTTCCACTTTTGTTTCAAATTATTTCGTTTTTGAGTTTTTTTTTTTTTTCGACTGTATTATTTAATTGTACGTTTTTTTTTCACTTGTTTTACGTTTCATGAAGATTTTTTAATGGCACGTTTTTCACTTTTCGTTTATTCACATTTTTTTATTTTTAAATTAATTATAATTTTATTTATTTATTTATTTGTTTATTCTATTTTATTTTTATAATATCTCAGAATCTTCTCAACTTGTAAACCTTTACTCTCCTGGTCACGCGGCAACAGTTGTAATGGTCCGCCACTCCTGGCTTTGACACCAATTGTGATGAACCCTACCTAATTGATTTACTTTTCTAAGCTTCTACCTCGTAGTTCAAATCTCGTAGCTACGTTCATAATTCTACCCTTATGTCCTCCTGATCACACCCCTAGGTATGATGGCCTGACTTAACCCTCCCCCTTTTTCGATTTGTTTCTACCTCAGGCTCGTGATTTTCTAACCCCTATACTTTATAATCTAGCTGAACCTACCCTATTTTCTCAAATCCCTGCGATTTTTCTCGCAGTAAACAAGATTTAAGATTTTTGTTCACATTATTTCTATATTCTTCGTTGTGTATTTTTTTGTTTTAGAATTTACATCTGTTTGCATACTTAATATGCACACATATGTAGAGAAGATAATGTATTACGTGTGGTAACCCCTAGATTCTTTTAGAGAAAGGGTGAGAATTTTCCGATCTATTTAGTTATTATTATTTTAGTATATTAAACCGAGTTTGATAAACTAGCCTCACCCTTAAACCTCGTGTCTACTTGATTTCCGTAGGAATTTTGTTTGTTTATTTTTATCCTTCCTATCACCGCTGATGCGTCGATAACATAAACAACAGTTAATAAAGTCAAAATTTAAAGGTAGTGAACTTTACCTTACCGTTGTAGGATGGTCGTACTTGAAGGTCCAGTTTTATCACTCGAAGTCCTTGTCTGCAACTTCCCCTAACATAGTGTTTTGTATTCATGGTTAGTATTCATGGTTATTACTCGCAAAATTGTAGAAAAGGTAGGAATGGATGGACATGGATGGATATGGGGATAATATGTTTGCTGAAAAGTCGGCTCCTCCGCTAAAAGTGAAAACCGATGAACAACAATTACAAACCGGATTCTCCCCAGTACGTTTGCTAGGCTTGTCCTTAGATCCGAGTTTTACCCTCTTCAACGGGCGTCTCATGCTATGAAAGGGGCCCTTCACGCCAGCAGGGGGAATACCTAGTCTTCATGCCGTTTTTCTGTCTTACTCCGACTTCCGTCTCCTCCGGATTGAATTTAACTCTACTGAGTCTAGAAGGGGTATTACATGTCTTCCCTTATCATGCCTCTATCCGTTGAATGTGGCACGCAGCTGTTTTAGGCGAATCCATACTCCCGCGTGACTAGCCATTAGCAATACGCTCCCCCACCTCTGACTAGCTGACATAAAACGCACCTTATGAGCCTTATGTTTGCTTTCAGGTTCGACAAGGACATACGGTATGCAAATAACCTGCAGCTTTAATGCCGCGTCAGCGTACTGTCCGCATACGTCCTTCCTCTTCCCCGTATGCCCACCTCGACAATACCGCCACAAGATCAAAGCTCTCCGACCAGAAAGGTTGACACTTACATTTCCGGATAGCCCATACTCACATACAGAAGCCTTGAAGTCTAGATACGTGTGCAAATTCGGATTTAGGACTGTATGAGTATTTGAACACCAGTGTTTTTTAAATGAGGTCACTAGTTCCTCGTGTGTTAGGTATTTAGGATTGCGGATGATTATGGATTCCTGGATACCTACTTCCTATAAGAGAAATTTATAAAATGAGATAAATCATGTTGTCATTGAATCAATGACCTCCTGAATAATAATGATGAGCTCTTTTGAGTTTGAAGCTAGTCGCGGTACTTTACTTTGCGAAATTTTTGCATGCTGTAACAATGCTACCTATTGGCGATCGCTCTAGTATAATCAAGTTGTTTAGAATTGAATGAATTTAACGTCAATGTTGCTATCACATATTGAATGCAGATTTCGTCGTAAGCTATAATTGATAAACTTGTCCCTTGGCATTTATGCTTTGTTTTGT
The DNA here is from genome assembly GCA_929108145.2 of Limnephilus rhombicus. NCBI lineage: Eukaryota > Metazoa > Arthropoda > Insecta > Trichoptera > Limnephilidae > Limnephilus > Limnephilus rhombicus. The sequence continues at coordinate 43,184,949 of OV815278.1, forward strand.
TTATCTATTGATGGGATCTAGGTGACTGTGTCAATGGATGACATTGAACTCCAATCGAAATTTTTGATGCACAATCGAAGGTCATATAAACATACCCTAATCATGCTGGTGAAAGGAAGCTAATAGGTATTTGTTTTACAAGTACGCTAGGATACCAAAATTGATTTAGTGATGCGTTTCTTTTCGTTTTATTTCTACAGTCATTGTCCTTTTGAAACACGATTCATTGTTTAACTAACACTTTTATATTTTATTTGTCCTAGTTTTTACCCAAAAATTGGTCGTTTAAGTAGGTACTTTGCTAACCTAAGAGGTATCTGGATGACCTAGTTTCAACTAAGGTATAATTTGCTTGGCCTAGTTTTGAGAAATATAGGTATTTCGGTTACGAATCAAACTGATATCTTATGTCGCCATATCCTTATGCGCTCTTAAATAAACAATAGACCTACCTAACTAAAACAAGTACTTGTATGACCTAATTTTTAAATAGGTATTTCATGTTTGACCTGATTTTAAGACGCAAGATTACTTCCGCATACGAAATATAGAATAAGGGGATTCCTCAATAGTCATTCATTACGTTCTACGCGCCTCGATTCGTTTTATATGAGCTATAATAAATTAGCGTATTTCTAATGCAGGTATTTCCTATTTGACCTACTTTCGAGCAAGTGGGAATTGTTATCAGTGTGTTAGTGACAAAACTTTAAAACTCCGATTGATTTTTTGGTGATGCCGCCCGTTCTCTGTCTCTGAAAATAATTAATAATTGGTTAAATCTTACCAGCCTCGATCGATTACAATTTTTCAAATCGGGAATCTTATGACAACGACATTGTGATCGAGGCTTCCCTCTTTTGTTTCCTAGCTAACGGATTCCTATCGGCCTTTTTGAGAAATGACTCTGATGACGGGAAAAACTCTTCAAATATCTGTCTATTTAAGATTCACTTCGGTATTTCACTTAGTTTCTCAACCTCGTACTAACTATTGTTTTTATTTCATTCGATTCGAAAAATGATTTATCAAATTGCAATTCAGATGTTTTAATTTTAAAATCCGGAATTAGGTAAATTATTATTTATTCTGAATATTTTAATATCACTTTAAATTAATAACCGTAGATACGTACGTTTTCTAAGTGTTATAATTATTATCACTTTTGTTTATTGTAATTAGTTATTTAAATCACAATGAAATTTTAAGGCATCTTATTGTCGTAACACCATGAATCGAGCAATTTGTTATTGTTATTAATTTCACCGATATTAAGTAATTTAAAGTAAAATTATAGTTTTAATTATTATATCATCTTTAGTTAGTTTTAAAAATAATCGCGTCATGTGTTTTCTTTTATCCGGTAAACTGTATTTATTTTAAGACACTGTATTTTTGTTAAATATTAGAAAGTCAATAACTATATGTTGTAAAAGAAACACGAATATTATTAAATTCCTATTTACTGATTTTAAACACTTTCAATATAAAACAAAACACCCGAACTTTCACGAAGTATTATTTTTAAGCACTTTTTCGGATTTTTTATTCCTCAATTTAAAAGGGAGATTATATACCGAATTTACTCCTTTGCAAACACTTGTAGAAATTTCAACTTTTAATAAAGAGTTATACGTTTGTTCCTGGACCCCGGTCTGTATCCCAACTGCCAACGGACTCTCAACAAAACTCTCAACGAACTCCCCGTTCTTTATCAAACCATGGCGTTTTAAAGACTTCTTAAAGCTCTCCTTTCGTAGGAAAATGACTTCTGATCACCCAGACCTTCATAGAAAAAAAACCAAATTCGGTTCCTCCGTATACGACCTTTTTTCAAATCTCTGATAATCTCCTATCTCATGTTTTAGACCGAAACCAGCCTAACATCTCTCTCACGTAGGAAATCACATAAATTTTCTCATTGACATGTATTTATTTAAAATTTTTATGTACTTTGGTAATAAGTCATTGTTAATGTGTTTGTAATAAAGTTTTACGGGAATTCTATATTGTAAACATTACGTTAGAGCAACGTTAATTTTTATTGCCCTTTTTAATCGATAATGGGCCTTGTGTAAATAAAAGGCATGTTCGGATCTTCATTGTTTTTGAAAACAAAATACATGTGTGGTCGACAACCATTTCCTGCGCCCACTTTGTCAGTAGTCAAGCTCAATTATGTGATCCTTTCAACGGCACAAATGACATAAAACGACCATTTCTGTTGAATAAAATCATCCGTAATTTGTCCGGTATTGTTACTTGACCCCAGACACTTAACAATACTAATTGTATTTCCTTTGAGATTGCAACTAGCACACAACTATGCCCCCAACGAAACCACCATCTTTTTATTAAATTTTCTCCTAAAAATCGTCTTTATAATATCTCCGCTTCATTTAGAATTGATAACAATAATTTTCCACTGTTTCAAACGTTTTTCATTTTTCCTTTCGTCAGACTACGTTAAGCATCTTTTCCTGCGATTTGCTTTAATTGTAGAGTGACCAAAATGTACTGTGGTCTTAGATATAATTTTCTCAATCTCCTGTTTGTTGTGAATGGTGCTGTCAGAACAGAGTAATCCTTATATCGGTACCTATTCAAGTAGTTCCAATTAGTTTTCTCTTGAGATATTTGGTTCTAATTACTTCGTTTCACCGTTCCATCACCATATAAATAGGGTTTTCCCCCTTTCCTAGGCTATTATCTTCAGTTTTGAAATTTTCCGAGATTCCACCCGTTTTTTGCCATCATTCCAGGTCGGTTTTAATTAAATCGTCCCCCGGGACCATTCATGTTACGTTTTCCGTGCCCTTATCGATGTTATTTATTTTCAACATTCCCGTCTAAGATTTTTTTGTTTCCATTTGAAACTTTTGGCGCCCAAAACCTCCAGTTTTCGATCTCGCCTTATGTAAACACGATCCGGGGTTAATAATCCTTCAATCCTTTGTCTAAAGGTTTGTTTATTATACAGTACGTTCACCCTTCGTTCCTGTGAGAATTTATTCAAGGCCGCTCAATCTGATCAAAGTCCACCAGAACTCTACACGCCTCTAATCAGTTCAGATCATATTAATTGCTTTACACACTCTCTTATTGGTGGAATTTAAACTTTCTTTGTTCTCGAGACAATTATGATACGGGGCTTCCCTCGCTTCAGTATTTATACAGATCTCTGTAATAGTTCCCAACTGCTCGGACAGATGTCGCCGAATGTACCGAATCCTCTACATAGTATTAAGGGAAAAAAAATTCCTTGTGGGCTTCTCGTAGGTTGAAGGTTAGCATTCATCACAGCCCCCCTATAGTTATAATTCCAGCGGTAAACACGCCTCCTAGTGTTAATTGATGGAATTAGAACTAAACATAGGTGATCTAATTTTGTACAATTTTCCTTAAATCTTCCTTTTTTTTGTTTTTTCTTCTTTTTTTTCCAAACTTGTTGCGCGCCCCTGCCTTTCACTATTTTATATCGTAGAATCTTGTTCGGTTTTCCTTTATGCTGAAACCATTCTTCAACTTACTCTTGTCCTATCAACGACCTATTTGAGTTAACTAACTCATTTCAGTTGCTGTTCCTACCCTTTGTTCTACCCCCCTAAGATTCTTACCCCTATACCTTCCTCCCTATGATTCTTATTTCCACAACTCCCCCCTAAGACTCTTCTTCCGTAACCTCTCCCTAAGTTTTCCTTTATTTTCTCAACCGCAACAATGTATCTAAACCACATTCGAAACAAGTCACCCCCTTTAGAATTCGGATGCGTTTTAATCCATTCCGCTTACTTGCTCTATATTGCAAATCGGAAATAATCCGGTCACCGGAGAAATATTGCCAATCCCCGGTAAGTCTAAACTTCTAATTTATTCAGCCGGTATCCATGTAATGGTGTATCTAAAGGTCCAATCCATCCCTGTTAAATGTTTGAACGCAACGATTTGAAAAGCGCATTTTATGTTTATGTGTAGTATTTTATTTTATTTTTATCCGTCCTTTGCTGTGTATGTTATGTTGATTTTATTTATTTTTATGTCACCATGTCAAAGAAGTATTTGTTTCAAAATCGTTCTTCAAACTCGAAAGAAACAATAATATACTCGACGTTTGTTTGTTTAACGTTATCTTAAGTATCTCTTTTTTCACAGTAATATCTCGAGGTGCTCCAATAACAAATATTTCTGTCACAATCATCCTGTCACAAACATATTTTATCAGTGAGACCAACTATGTTTGTGATAGTATAAACATTTCCTCGCGATAGTGTTTGTTCAATCGCTTGTTTACATAACCATGTTTTTATTATTAGTGTTATTGGACTGATTCGAATTCGAGTGTTTTAGTACGTCGGAGGAATGCAATTTTGTTTATATAACAGCTTTTTTGTTTATCATTAAGCACCACCCTTCTAAATTTGGGTCAATATTCCTAGGTGTTATGAAATTTATGAGTTTTATCCGGTTTAGGGCACGTTTTTCCACTTTTGTTTCAAATTATTTCGTTTTTGAGTTTTTTTTTTTTTCGACTGTATTATTTAATTGTACGTTTTTTTTTCACTTGTTTTACGTTTCATGAAGATTTTTTAATGGCACGTTTTTCACTTTTCGTTTATTCACATTTTTTTATTTTTCAATTAATTATAATTTTATTTATTTATTTATTTGTTTATTCTATTTTATTTTTATAATATCTCAGAATCTTCTCAACTTGTAAACCTTTACTCTCCTGGTCACGCGGCAACAGTTGTAATGGTCCGCCACTCCTGGCTTTGACACCAATTGTGATGAACCCTACCTAATTGATTTACTTTTCTAAGCTTCTACCTCGTAGTTCAAATCTCGTAGCTACGTTCATAATTCTACCCTTATGTCCTCCTGATCACACCCCTAGGTATGATGGCCTGACTTAACCCTCCCCCTTTTTCGATTTGTTTCTACCTCAGGCTCGTGATTTTCTAACCCCTATACTTTATAATCTAGCTGAACCTACCCTATTTTCTCAAATCCCTGCGATTTTTCTCGCAGTAAACAAGATTTAAGATTTTTGTTCACATTATTTCTATATTCTTCGTTGTGTATTTTTTTGTTTTAGAATTTACATCTGTTTGCATACTTAATATGCACACATATGTAGAGAAGATAATGTATTACGTGTGGTAACCCCTAGATTCTTTTAGAGAAAGGGTGAGAATTTTCCGATCTATTTAGTTATTATTATTTTAGTATATTAAACCGAGTTTGATAAACTAGCCTCACCCTTAAACCTCGTGTCTACTTGATTTCCGTAGGAATTTTGTTTGTTTATTTTTATCCTTCCTATCACCGCTGATGCGTCGATAACATAAACAACAGTTAATAAAGTCAAAATTTAAAGGTAGTGAACTTTACCTTACCGTTGTAGGATGGTCGTACTTGAAGGTCCAGTTTTATCACTCGAAGTCCTTGTCTGCAACTTCCCCTAACATAGTGTTTTGTATTCATGGTTAGTATTCATGGTTATTACTCGCAAAATTGTAGAAAAGGTAGGAATGGATGGACATGGATGGATATGGGGATAATATGTTTGCTGAAAAGTCGGCTCCTCCGCTAAAAGTGAAAACCGATGAACAACAATTACAAACCGGATTCTCCCCAGTACGTTTGCTAGGCTTGTCCTTAGATCCGAGTTTTACCCTCTTCAACGGGCGTCTCATGCTATGAAAGGGGCCCTTCACGCCAGCAGGGGGAATACCTAGTCTTCATGCCGTTTTTCTGTCTTACTCCGACTTCCGTCTCCTCCGGATTGAATTTAACTCTACTGAGTCTAGAAGGGGTATTACATGTCTTCCCTTATCATGCCTCTATCCGTTGAATGTGGCACGCAGCTGTTTTAGGCGAATCCATACTCCCGCGTGACTAGCCATTAGCAATACGCTCCCCCACCTCTGACTAGCTGACATAAAACGCACCTTATGAGCCTTATGTTTGCTTTCAGGTTCGACAAGGACATACGGTATGCAAATAACCTGCAGCTTTAATGCCGCGTCAGCGTACTGTCCGCATACGTCCTTCCTCTTCCCTGTATGCCCACCTCGACAATACCGCCACAAGATCAAAGCTCTCCGACCAGAAAGGTTGACACTTACATTTCCGGATAGCCCATACTCACATACAGAAGCCTTGAAGTCTAGATACGTGTGCAAATTCGGATTTAGGACTGTATGAGTATTTGAACACCAGTGTTTTTTAAATGAGGTCACTAGTTCCTCGTGTGTTAGGTATTTAGGATTGCGGATGATTATGGATTCCTGGATACCTACTTCCTATAAGAGAAATTTATAAAATGAGATAAATCATGTTGTCATTGAATCAATGACCTCCTGAATAATAATGATGAGCTCTTTTGAGTTTGAAGCTAGTCGCGGTACTTTACTTTGCGAAATTTTTGCATGCTGTAACAATGCTACCTATTGGCGATCGCTCTAGTATAATCAAGTTGTTTAGAATTGAATGAATTTAACGTCAATGTTGCTATCACATATTGAATGCAGATTTCGTCGTAAGCTATAATTGATAAAATTGTCCCTTGGCATTTATGCTTTGTTTTGTTTATCTATTGATGGGATCTAGGTGACTGTGTCAATGGATGACATTGAACTCCAATCGAAATTTTTGATGCACAATCGAAGGTCATATAAACATACCCTAATCATGCTGGTGAAAGGAAGCTAATAGGTATTTGTTTTACAAGTACGCTAGGATACCAAAATTGATTTAGTGATGCGTTTCTTTTCGTTTTATTTCTACAGTCATTGTCCTTTTGAAACACGATTCATTGTTTAACTAACACTTTTATATTTTATTTGTCCTAGTTTTTACCCAAAAATTGGTCGTTTAAGTAGGTACTTTGCTAACCTAAGAGGTATCTGGATGACCTAGTTTCAACTAAGGTATAATTTGCTTGGCCTAGTTTTGAGAAATATAGGTATTTCGGTTACGAATCAAACTGATATCTTATGTCGCCATATCCTTATGCGCTCTTAAATAAACAATAGACCTACCTAACTAAAACAAGTACTTGTATGACCTAATTTTTAAATAGGTATTTCATGTTTGACCTGATTTTAAGACGCAAGATTACTTCCGCATACGAAATATAGAATAAGGGGATTCCTCAATAGTCATTCATTACGTTCTACGCGCCTCGATTCGTTTTATATGAGCTATAATAAATTAGCGTATTTCTAATGCAGGTATTTCCTATTTGACCTACTTTCGAGCAAGTGGGAATTGTTATCAGTGTGTTAGTGACAAAACTTTAAAACTCCGATTGATTTTTTGGTGATGCCGCCCGTTCTCTGTCTCTGAAAATAATTAATAATTGGTTAAATCTTACCAGCCTCGATCGATTACAATTTTTCAAGTCGGGAATCTTATGACAACGACATTGTGATCGAGGCTTCCCTCTTTTGTTTCCTAGCTAACGGATTCCTATCGGCCTTTTTGAGAAATGACTCTGATGACGGGAAAAACTCTTCAAATATCTGTCTATTTAAGATTCACTTCGGTATTTCACTTAGTTTCTCAACCTCGTACTAACTATTGTTTTTATTTCATTCGATTCGAAAAATGATTTATCAAATTGCAATTCAGATGTTTTAATTTTAAAATCCGGAATTAGGTAAATTATTATTTATTCTGAATATTTTAATATCACTTTAAATTAATAACCGTAGATACGTACGTTTTCTAAGTGTTATAATTATTATCACTTTTGTTTATTGTAATTAGTTATTTAAATCACAATGAAATTTTAAGGCATCTTATTGTCGTAACACCATGAATCGAGCAATTTGTTATTGTTATTAATTTCACCGATATTAAGTAATTTAAAGTAAAATTATAGTTTTAATTATTATATCATCTTTAGTTAGTTTTAAAAATAATCGCGTCATGTGTTTTCTTTTATCCGGTAAACTGTATTTATTTTAAGACACTGTATTTTTGTTAAATATTAGAAAGTCAATAACTATATGTTGTAAAAGAAACACGAATATTATTAAATTCCTATTTACTGATTTTAAACACTTTCAATATAAAACAAAACACCCGAACTTTCACGAAGTATTATTTTTAAGCACTTTTTCGGATTTTTTATTCCTCAATTTAAAAGGGAGATTATATACCGAATTTACTCCTTTGCAAACACTTGTAGAAATTTCAACTTTTAATAAAGAGTTATACGTTTGTTCCTGGACCCCGGTCTGTATCCCAACTGCCAACGGACTCTCAACAAAACTCTCAACGAACTCCCCGTTCTTTATCAAACCATGGCGTTTTAAAGACTTCTTAAAGCTCTCCTTTCGTAGGAAAATGACTTCTGATCACCCAGACCTTCATAGAAAAAAAACCAAATTCGGTTCCTCCGTATACGACCTTTTTTCAAATCTCTGATAATCTCCTATCTCATGTTTTAGACCGAAACCAGCCTAACATCTCTCTCACGTAGGAAATCACATAAATTTTCTCATTGACATGTATTTATTTAAAATTTTTATGTACTTTGGTAATAAGTCATTGTTAATGTGTTTGTAATAAAGTTTTACGGGAATTCTATATTGTAAACATTACGTTAGAGCAACGTTAATTTTTATTGCCCTTTTTAATCGATAATGGGCCTTGTGTAAATAAAAGGCATGTTCGGATCTTCATTGTTTTTGAAAACAAAATACATGTGTGGTCGACAACCATTTCCTGCGCCCACTTTGTCAGTAGTCAAGCTCAATTATGTGATCCTTTCAACGGCACAAATGACATAAAACGACCATTTCTGTTGAATAAAATCATCCGTAATTTGTCCGGTATTGTTACTTGACCCCAGACACTTAACAATACTAATTGTATTTCCTTTGAGATTGCAACTAGCACACAACTATGCCCCCAACGAAACCACCATCTTTTTATTAAATTTTCTCCTAAAAATCGTCTTTATAATATCTCCGCTTCATTTAGAATTGATAACAATAATTTTCCACTGTTTCAAACGTTTTTCATTTTTCCTTTCGTCAGACTACGTTAAGCATCTTTTCCTGCGATTTGCTTTAATTGTAGAGTGACCAAAATGTACTGCGGTCTTAGATATAATTTTCTCAATCTCCTGTTTGTTGTGAATGGTGCTGTCAGAACAGAGTAATCCTTATATCGGTACCTATTCAAGTAGTTCCAATTAGTTTTCTCTTGAGATATTTGGTTCTAATTACTTCGTTTCACCGTTCCATCACCATATAAATAGGGTTTTCCCCCTTTCCTAGGCTATTATCTTCAGTTTTGAAATTTTCCGAGATTCCACCCGTTTTTTGCCATCATTCCAGGTCGGTTTTAATTAAATCGTCCCCCGGGACCATTCATGTTACGTTTTCCGTGCCCTTATCGATGTTATTTATTTTCAACATTCCCGTCTAAGATTTTTTTTGTTTCCATTTGAAACTTTTGGCGCCCAAAACCTCCAGTTTTCGATCTCGCCTTATGTAAACACGATCCGGGGTTAATAATCCTTCAATCCTTTGTCTAAAGGTTTGTTTATTATACAGTACGTTCACCCTTCGTTCCTGTGAGAATTTATTCAAGGCCGCTCAATCTGATCAAAGTCCACCAGAACTCTACACGCCTCTAATCAGTTCAGATCATATTAATTGCTTTACACACTCTCTTATTGGTGGAATTTAAACTTTCTTTGTTCTCGAGACAATTATGATACGGGGCTTCCCTCGCTTCAGTATTTATACAGATCTCTTTAATAGTTCCCAACTGCTCGGACAGATGTCGCCGAATGTACCGAATCCTCTACATAGTATTAAGGGAAAAAAAATTTCCTTGTGGGCTTCTCGTAGGTTGAAGGTTAGCATTCATCACAAGGCAGAGGGAGTTTTTCACCGCCATCGGGCGCTTTCACCCGATTCTAGGAATCCAGCCCGGTGGCAACAGCATCGCTTGACGCTGCCGTTATGACACACCCTATAAATAGGGCGAAAAAACCCAAATTCAGGTTAATAAAGGTCAGTTCACCAGGAATACTCTTCTCGTCAATAACTTTCTCCCCTTGCCCAACCGACCTCGCTCTGACCCTGCATCCATTCGCCTCGTTTTTTACTTTTCCTCGCTTCACTACACTCTCCGGACCAGACCCGGCTAAGTCATAAGGAGTCACTGGATCTGCCCAGACCAGATCTCTAAAGCGGGCAACAAAGACAACATTCTCCCAACATTTGGTGCCTCCGTGGATTGGGACCTCCAGCCTCTTACAGTTCATGTGCGCCTCACCCAGTCTGGCACACTTGTCAATCAGTAATAAGCGAACGAAATAAAAAACAGGTGAGGTATTTGAAATTCATTATTTTATTAAAATTCACTCGACACCAACATTGAATAATAGACCAAAGATGGACAAACAATTTGAATGAGCCAAGAGATACAAAAATAAGGACTCACACATCAATTTTCAATAGAATTTTCACACAGAAATCACAAATAAAAGGTTAATAAAAGTTATGTATTATGCATTTAAATTGAACTACCTACCAATTTAGAGAGATTTGGAAAGAGTGGAACACATGCTTGTAAGCAAGGATGACACGTATCACAACCTGAGGCGGAGCGCGTGTCCGCACAACAACCACTAAAGGATTACTTAACAACAACTTGAAATGGGGCTGTACCGTGTCACACGTCAATGTCTGGATTGCATTCACCAATCATTGATCAATCCATCCACCAATCAACCAAACTAACAAACTAACTGACAAACAAACAAACCAACCTACACACGGCATGAAATCTTTAATATAATAATAAATTCATCAAGTGTAAAAATAGTCTTTATATAATAAAAATTATTATGTAAATTTAAATATATATATATGTTATGTATCCGTTCATTCGTAATAATATAATAATCAAATGACGGGGAAATATTCCCGCGTTAAAATGGCCAAGTGCCATCGGGTGAAAGCGAAATATTATGATTTCCAATTGATGTAAATAAAGACAATATTTGTTCATTTCTTTCCTTTTTACTAAAACTACATTCTTTTAGCTAGATCTATATTAAACCATCAACTTAGTTTAATTAATCACTAGAGTAATATAATGAGTCTATAGAGCTATCCATAGAGATTAAGTCTGGCACTCGTTGGGGCCAAATGGAGAGTGCTTGTCCGAGCGGCGGCAGTTGGCGCCCGGGAGGTTGTGTGATGCTTGTGTAATACTTGCCACTGTGTACTGGATACTATGGACTTTAAACTGCAGACTGCACTGCGGCGCTATCATATTCCTTTCATACTCGCACACTTCTTGGGAGATCAATTCTTCAGTTCCTATTTCTAGTGCTATATGTTTGTGACATCAAAAAATGAACAGAAAACACGTTAAAATTGTAAATATAATGCTGGCTAACCTACCTTACACGAATAGAGAATCTAGGGCTGTCACCCGACTGGAAGAGAGAGCGGCGTGAAACACAAACAACCACTCGGGAGAAAAACACTGATGAAATAAAAACACCAAAACATTTTATTGGCCGCTCTCCCGAGCTTCCACTCCATTTCGTTGGGGTCAAAATGAAACTAAGCCTAATACATTACTCTCTTAGATGCTAGTAAAATTATATTTTTCAGACGTAAATCTCTCGTTTACGAAAGAAACTTGCGAAACGCACATTCTTCCAATAAAATCTAACTATTCATATATATAATAAAAGACTGCAGGCTGAGTTGACTGACTGAGTTAAGTTTGTATTGAGTTCTTCAGCGTACAGCACTGAAGTGAGTGCTGTGCTGTAGTGAGGAGTGAGTGAAGGTGATATGTACATAACCACGTGGGTGGAATACTCCTGGGCGGTACTGTACCTGATGGATGTATACCAGGTGTGTGAGATCAGGGCGTTCCTTAAACCGTAGATAACTAAGCCGAGGACATAACGAGAACAGAATAATATATATGTATTTAAATCAGACAATACTCCGGTATCCGACTCTACGTATAACAGTCTATGTTTCGTGAAAAGAACGCGCCACTTCCGTCTAGACTATAATGAAACCACGGGATAAACCTATGGTTTGGTTGGAAGGCAGTTTAACGAATTAACAAACTCTAGTATACAATATATTTTTCCATGTATATTTTTCAAAAATACTTAGCAAATTCAAGCTAACACTTCTTTAGCCGTAAATCTTTACGTTACAGTTTAAATATAATATATTTTTCGATTGCTCTTTGAATATTACAATTAATGCCACACTATCTCGGCAATATATTTAATGTTGAATAATCAGGAAGTAAAATTTAATCAAACATTGTTCCTAATGTTTTCTAGGTTGTTAATTCTATGCCACCAACGCAAAACAACTAAGTCAAGAATGAGTATTCAAAATAACGAATATGAACACATAAAGTTACTTATAGCCGAAAATATGAAGACCTAAGTAATTACTTCCTACCGTAACCTATACGCATAAATCGCATGAAAAAGTGTAAAATTGAAACTAATCGACCAAAAAAATTGGGCATGAATCTGTCATGAAATATTCATAATAAAACTATTCGACGGTAACTTAAAAGAGAAACAAAAGAAAATCTAAAATGAAATATAAAACTGAAAATAAAATGTGATGTGAAAAAAACATATGAATCTAATGATTATATCGAGTGAAGCGAATAATAATCACACACAAATTGTGGATTAAAATAACACTAAAATGTGTTTAAAAATTCAATGTGATAATTAGCCTACTAAAAATAAGTCACGAAAATCGCACGTAACATGAAATAAGTCACACAAAAATTAATATTAAACCTAGTTGATGCAAACTTAAAATTGGACTTAATGGGAACACAAAAAGTGCTAACCTACCTAGAGATAATATTTGTGGAAATCTAAAACGAAGCACTACAGAAACATGCATCGAATGAAATAATAGGTTTAATACTAGGCAGTCAGTTGTGCCTTCCCCAAGCCTGGGGCGGGGGGGGTTGGGACCAGTTGGGGGGCACATTGAGGGGGGGCAGCGGAACTCTCCGCTTGGGCGGGGGGACATTGAGGTTGGGAGGGGGCATTCTGAAGTTGGGAATGCTCGGAGGGGGCTTGCGGAGTTTGCGCTGGAGCCTTTTGATCTTGGGCTGGGCCATATTGGACGTGACTGGAGAACTTTTAAATTTGGCCAGGGGAACAATCAAAGGCGTTTTTGAGATAGCTTTATAAAGCTTATTAAATTTGGGTTGGATTACATTTGCGATGCCAGGATGCTCTTTGAATTTGGGCGGAGGCATGGTGAATTTGGGTGGGGGAACATTGATTTTTGGTGGGGGCACATTTGGAATGGCCAAAAGCTCATTTAACTTAGGAGGAGACAAAATAGGGGTGACATGGTGCTCTAGGAATTTAGGCAGAGGCATACTAGGGCACTCTTGCAATATTGGTGGGGGCACATTTGGATTGGCCTGATGCTCATTGAGTTTAGGCGGAGGCACATTGGGGGTGGCGGAAAGCTCATTGTATTTCCGCGGTTGCACAATTCGGATTCCTGGACGCTCATTGAATTTGGGGGGAGGCAAATTGAATTTGTGCAAGGGCACATTTGTAAAGGCCTGAGTGTCATTGAATTTAAGCGGAAGTTCGTTAGGGATGATGGGGGGCTCGTTGAATTTACGTGTTTGTACAATTCGAAAGGCCAGGCGCTCGTTGAATTTGGGCGATGGCAGGTCTGCAATGGCCTGACGCTGATTAAAATTCGGCGGGGGTTCATTTGGGTCGGCTGAAGGCACGTTGAATGTAGCTGGTACCATATTGGAAAATGCCGGGCGCTTATTGAATTTAGGCGGCGGAACATTTGGAAAGGCCGGGCAAGCACTACATTCTGACAGGGGAACAGTTGAAATGTTAGGACACTCGTTGAATTTGGGAGGCTGCACATTTGAGATAGCCGGGTTCTCATCAAATCGCAAATTTGAAAAGGTAGCGGTCGCCTTGAATTCGGAAGGAGTCACATTCGGAATGGACTGACACTCATTGAGTTTTGAAAGGCTGATGCTGATATAAGAGGTGGGGGGTGGCATACTAAGAATGGGTGATAGCATATGTGGGATGGCCGGGCTCTCATTGAATATAGGCGGGGACCCATCAGGGAGACCTTGGGGCACTCTGCACATAAGTGGAGCCATACTCAAACTGGGTAGAGCCACATTAGGAATGGGTGGGCCTGTGATGGGACTGGTTGGGCCTACGGTGGAACTGAGTGGGCCACTATTGGGATTAGATGGGCCCACATTGAGAATAGGCTGCGGTATAGAGCCGGCCAGGCCTATACTGTGGGATGGCGGGGGTAGATTGGTGTTGGGAGGAGGAACGTTAGGGATTAAGAAGGAATCATTTGGATTGGGTGGGGATAGATTTAAGATGAGAGGAACAATTGAAACAGGGGGAGAATCATTTGGGGGTACATTTGCGTTGGGCGGGGGAACACTAAGAATAGGCGGCGGCACGCTGAATGGTTGCTCCCCATGCCCCCCCGGGGGGGACGGGCTGGGCTGTCAGAGATGCCAGCGACCGCCCCACTGCGGTGGGGGCTCGGCCAGGTTGGGGCCAGGCGGGGGTCCACTGAATTGCGCCAGAGAGTTGGGTTGGTAGAGGGCAATGGGGCACTCGGGGGGCAGCAGCAGGTAAGGTGGGTCGGGGGACAGCTCGGGCTCCGATGGGGGGGAGAGGCTCGCCGCACTGCCGCTCGCCTCTGTACACCTTTGTCATTTGCCGCTGGCCTGCAGTGCTGTGTTGATCTGGGCCCATAAGTCTTTCTGGCACGATTTGGACCTGGGGGAAATCAATCAAACAATCGTCATGTTGCTCCGATATCTCAGTGAAATTCTTTGAAACATTAAAAAACATATATAGTATGATGCAATACTATCTAAATATGTGTATTAGAAAGAAACTAGAAGGAAATGTTGATTGGCGATGAATCATGTGCCTTTACGAAAATGACATATTTTTTAGCATTATTCTGAGTGTTGATATTTGAATTGAGTTTGAGTACCTGCGAATACACTGCAGCCAGTCCTTGAACTGTGCTGTCCCCTCGGGAGTGAGGTGAAGCGCGGTGCGCGCAGATACCACAACGCTGGCAAACTCTTCGTAGTCTGATGCCGTCAGGTGGTACAGCATCTGGTGCATGCACTGGATGTACCTGTCAACAAACACATTCAATTACTACAATGCAAACATATTTCAAAGACAATAATTAAATAGCTAATTATCAAATGTTAAAATTGTACAGAATTTCTTCTATTTTTTTATTTTTTTTATTTAACCCCTCCGCAACGTAAGCAGATATAAGCGTTAAAAATAGGACAGCAGTCAAGTACAATAAGCGTGTTTATATGTCAGCGCGTGTGTTTCCATAGAAATCGTTATAACTCCGTTATTGTTTTAGTTACATCCCTAAAACAAAAAGTCAAAGGTCAATAGTAGATCAAGCTGCACATTTCTATCAAGTTGTCTATGGAAATACATAACAGGAATCAGCTGTCAATTGTGTAGTTGACAAAAATATTTACCCGTGCAAATTTGCTACCGGCAGCTCCACCGCGCTCCACATTTTAAATTTTTATTAAATATTTTTATATGAAATGATAAAAAAGTGAGGTGACAAAAGTGTTTATTACACATATATACAATAGAATAAGTATTTTTGTTTGCATGATCTGTGATTTTAGTACCGTTTTCACATAAAAACATCACGTGAGTCATTTTTACCTATTTTTAATGTTTGCGTTCTAAATTTTAATATTTACAAATGCTAATATTTATTTGTAACTAGCTGGTCCCGGCATGCGTTGCTATGCCATTTAATAAAGAAATTGTTTCCCTGAGTGTCCTTTCCCATTCGTCCCGTTCCCCTTCCGCCTCCCCTTCTTCTCCTGCGTCCTCTTCCCCTCTCGCGTTCCCACTCCGTCACCTCCACTTTCCCTCTCCCCACTCCACTCCACTCCCCCCCCCCCCTTCCTCTGTCCCGCGAACCCCCTCCCGAGTTCCCCTTCCCCCCTCACACGTCCCCTTCCCTTCCCGCGTTCCCATTCCACCTTCCCCGCCTTCCCTCTTCCCTTTCCCGCCCCGCCAACCCTCCTCCCGCGTTCCATTCAATCCTAGTACATTCAGTTTTTAAACAGCCCGCGTGCCAACTTTTACAATTTTTATTCAAATTTCCATTTTTCATGTACCTATATCAAATTCGGTACCTAACATAGGTACCTATTTAAAATATCTAAAATTCTTGATTCGATTCAAACTATTGGGGGAGTACCTACTTTACCTAAATAAATTTTTCAACTTTTCAAAAATAGAATCCTGATTGAACATTCATTCATTGTTTTGTAAAATGTCATTCTCTAACACGCGAACTGTCAAACGTGCGATGTTTTCTGTTATTATCTAATTTTCTGCGCAATTTTCTTAATTTTTCTCTCCGTAAGAACCATCCTCAAACATCAAGGAATATTCTAAAAAAAGAATTAGCGAAATCGGTTCAGCCGCTCTCGAGATTTGCGCTTACCAACAAATTTAGCGATTCATTTTTATATTATAGAAGATATAATAATTTGAAAGCCTATTTTGTAACCTTTCTAAAACAGTTTTTACTATTCGGCTACGTTCAGAAATGTTTCATTTATAGAGCTTTAATTGTGAAGCGGTTATAACTAAAAGTTTTCGTAAAATGTCATTTCGTTTAAGACACCAAAAGCTAATATTCTCGAAAATTCGGAGGGGTTAAGTACATAAAACAGGCATTATGCGCAAAAATTTATATACATGGATGATTTAAATTACAAAAATTATAACAAAAATAATATCAGTAATAATTAGCTACTCGTAAATATGCAAAAGTGAATGACGAACAAGAATGAGTAAAAGGTAGAGTACAAAAGAATCACCAACAATTTATTATTGACACCTGTGCTGATGGGACAATGATTTAGTAGGTACAATATTTCCTGTCTTTGAATAAAGGGCTTCATCACAATATCAGCTTTATACGATTGATGGTAAAATATATTTTTTGAAGTGATTGAATGGGTTATTAAAAATGTCAATTTCATTATTAGAGCAGTGTATAGTGTTATAATGTCTTAATGTTCGTGGTAAAGGGGAGAAATATCCTGTATTTGTGTGGTAGGTAGATATATAGAAAATATCTTGCATCCTCCTTGTTGAATTTCTTGACGGTGTGTTAATGTTGATTTGGGATAAAATGTTTGGTGTATCAACTGATGCATGTATAATTTTGTGCAGAAGCAATAAATCAGAAAGTTTCTGCCTTCCTGTCAGAGAGTGTAGTTTATAGTGTAGAATTCGGTCTTTATACATTCCAAATTGATCAGATATACCTTCGCGATAAGCAATAACACGGGTTAATTTTCTTTGTATGGATTCGATTCTATAATTATGAATCTCATAAGTGCTACCAGAGTGTAAAATGATCAATAAATAGTAGTTGAACTGCTTCACACTCGGACTGTTGGAGAAATGTGAAACACAATATTAATCAAACTTGGAGACAATGTATATACATATATAGACTGTGGAAGACTTAATCTTGACAGTACGCATTGGTTCATGTGAACAAGTGAGAGAACATAATGTAAATATATTTGTGTGGGTGTTGCTTTGTAACTCGCATGGATAGATACTAGAATGTTCGATAGTTGTCTGTGGGCATTTTTGCATGGCAAAACTAGATGATTTTGGGCAGAAGGAGAAAGACAGGGCAAGATGGCCGAAAAAGAAAATTAGGAAAGAAAATGGGAATGAAGGGTTTTGGGAGAAATGAAGTCAAATCTGTAGTGGCGGTACATTCTTTAACTCATTGGCCACAGAATTCAGCTAAAAAAGTGGCCTTCACCGCTGAATTAATTTTGTACCAAAAATTGAAAACCTGCATTGGTGTACTCAATCTATTGTAACTTTTGAACCGTATATTCAAAAGAATTCATTTCTTTAAATTTGTTTCCATATGGGATTAAGGAAAAGAAAAACATAAGAATAAAAATTTTAAAAATATTAAAATATGCATAAATAAGCATACAAATACAAACTTCTCTTTTTTCGTAAATTTTTTTTTCACATTTTTATTCATAAAGTTACAAAAAAACATAATCCCACGCATTTAATTTTTGTTTTTTACATACATGTATACTAATAACTAAAGACCGGATTATATGCAACAAAAACAGCCCAAAACATGCATGCAAATATGCATTAAAAATAGCTAAAATATGCACGAAAATCCATAAAAAGGGCCAAAATATGCAGCATGAAATAATACAGGAAGTCGTATTTTAAAATATTTTATTTTATTTTAGTAAGCTCTTAGTTCTCGAGGATAACAATCGTATTTTCGAAAACATCAATTACAAAATTAATTTAACAATGAAATTTACAATTTACAAGTATCTTTAAAAAAGTATTTGACTAAGTACTGTTCTAAATGTTTTGTAGACAAATTATGTGTACGATCGCTTAATTTATTTTTATAAGCGGAAAAGGAGCGTTCTACTCTACTGATGTGACTGGACGAATTTAAATTTGCGTGCGATTTTTCAACTTATTGTGCCAAGCAAAATTTCACCTGCCCCGTTGATGAAGCTTGGGCAAGGATTCAAACCCTTGCTTATTGTTCAGTAAGTTTTCAAAATTTTCTTTAAGTTTACTCAGAAATAGTTTTGGCAACGAGGAATTCATAAGGCGAATTTTCTTCATAACCTGAATAGCGTTTCAAGCGTTTTTATACTAAGGCGAAGAGGAGGCTGAGTGATCAGTTCGCCAGCCGCGCGTTTAGCTATCTGACTTTTATAGTGTCACTATGTGAGGCATCTGAACGATGAACGAGATCAAGCGTAAATATGCAAGATCTCAAATTTTTTGCTAAAATATGCAACTACCGCCGAAAAGGGCCTAAATATGCAATTGCATATGCAAAATTTGCATATAATCCGGTCTTTACTAATAACTAATAAAATAATTTGGTATGATAGTCCTCAAAGCAATCAGGGACTTGCAGGATCACTGCCAAAAGCCTAGAACCACTCGCAATTTTGAAGAAATTAAATGGCAGCTGGCTGGATAAATGAAAACTTGGAACACAAATATCAGGAAAAAACATAAAAAACATATTATTGCCAATTCTACGAAATGAATGATTAATTACCTACAGAGCGATCGGCATTTAAATTTTTTTTCAAAAACATCAGCGCGCCAGGGTTTATGGTTTAGCACCTGAGTTGCACATCCGTCAGGCTGCTGGGGTTTGTGGATTTTTATTTTAACCAATGTGGGTTTTATTAAGTTATAAAAACCGGATTTTTGTTAACATTAAACTCCACACAGGAGGCCCTGAGGAAAATAATTTCCTTCAGGAACTATGTCATTTTTGAAGACGCTATGCTGAGGATCTTTTTAAGGAGAAGGAGTGAAACTTCCTACAACATGGGTCTCTTCAATGGGTCAACCGACAACACAGAGGGCGGAAAATCGTTCCACAGTCGAGCCGTTGAACTCAAGAACGAGTCATAGAAATGACATGTTCTCATGTAACAAATGTCAACTGTGCACAAATGTAGGACGCGTGTTGGACTTGTTTCCCGACTGTGCACCGGTGCTGAAGGAATCAATGATGCTAGTTTCTAGTAACATCTTTCATTACCAGTAGAACCAGGACAGCATTTCCACCTGACGTCTGTGCTCTAAAGATTGCAAACTGTTAGGAGAATCTATCCGCCGTCTCTGCACAGAGTCTAGAGTTTTTTCAGGCATTTTGGGGCTCCAGACCAGAGGTGGCTGCCAAATTTAACCATGCGGTGCACTGGCAATTTGTACAGGGTTAGCAGTTGTGTACTACAGCAGAACCCTGTTAATTCGAACTCCATTTTTTTGCCAAAAAAAAGTCCCCAGAAATTATTTTTCATACAAAATGATTTTTAAATTCGAAATTTGTAATTTGAAATTTATTTTTGTAAAATTCGTTTGTGTAAAATTTTAATTATTTCGTAAATCTGAATCTGACAGATTCGTAGTGGTAAAACACTGTAAAATTTCGATTTACACAGTTAACCCTCTTCTTGGCAATGTATCCTAGAGTATACATAGTTTTTTGTATTTTTTTCCCTCTTAAACTGGTACACGGGTAAAACAAATTTTAATTAAAACTGCTTTACCGTATTCTTGACTTGATAATTAGTACCACTAGAGCCATCTACTGTTGAATTAAGAAGAACAGTGACAGTTCAAATTTACACCGCTGCAATACTTCTGCCAACAGAAGACGCACAATTAATTTGTCTGTAAATAATCTGTATTTAATACCTGCATCATTATTGGATATGTAGTTATTTTAGGAATAAAAGCGTGTTTATAAGGGTTAACCTGTAATCGGCCGGAAACGCTCATTTGCGCGCAGCTTTGTTTGTCTGCGATTTTGACCCTTCTATGTACAGAATTTGTATGAAAACAATGTCAGAATGCTTGCGCCAACATCATTGATGATATAGCCACTAGTTTCATTCACCTGACAACACCAGATTATTTTTAAATGATTTTTATCTGTGGAATCGAAATGTCATTTTTGGCGCAAATTGAAGCTGTCAATATTGACGCGTGTTCCTCGACTAAAACATCATAAAACCTATTAATTTACGTAATAAACGCAAGTAATGTTGTTTTGGTGCATAGTTTATTGTTCTAGGAACATGTTTCAGTCAATGAAATATACGATAGCTCAAAATTAATCAACAAAACATTCAATTCAAAATTCCGTATTTTTCCTGGAATTTGCGGGCCTTTGACAGGTTAAGTGAATAATAAAAAAATAACATTGAGTCAAATATGTGACAAATCTTGTTTATATTGCATTCCAAAATGGTGTGTATCCTATGATATACACCGCCAAGTGTATTAGATTTGATTGAATGTGTATCCCCTGAGATATAATGCCAAGTTATTAATAGTTTATTATAGTTTATTAATGTCAAGTTATTTATAGTTTATTGTATTATGTAATAAATCCATTTAAAATCTATATATTATGATTTTTTCATTTTTCCATAGACATAGAAATCGAAGAAATACTGACTATAATACCAAAATTTGGACCAGATTCTGATATTGAAAGTGACGAAGATGATGAATTAGAAGTTGATTCTACTGCAATGCGCTCTTCAAACTTTGGAATCGTTTATGATGCATTGGGAGCAGATAATGAACCAATGACTCATGTAATTCTGGACAGACGTCTGTATTTTGCATAAAATATGGCATAAGGCTTTTTTTTACTGATTAGAGCAATTGATTTCTATCATATCACACAAAATAATAGTTTTAATTAGCTTTTGAGACATAATTTTCCATAATAAAATATTTGAATGTTGATTTGTAACAACCTGGTAATGTATACTATAGGATACAACTTCAAATAACCTATATAAAAAACAATAAAAATATTTTTCATTTGTTTTTGTGATTCTGAAGCCTAACAAACTTCAAATACGTAAAAAAATATTTTTTAGGTTACTCAATTCTATCGGTGCCAAGAAGAGGGTTAACATCGTCCTAATTCGGATTATTTTTTTGAAAATCTGAATTGGTTGTGGTATTTTTTACGAATTTTCTTCAAATATATTAATTTAAAGGGCGGGCCGCGATGGGATTCGGCGGCAAAAATTCGATATGCGCGAAATATATCGTATTTTTATGAATTTATTCCGACTAGGTATCTGAATTAGGGCCACCATGGGATTCGACCACTAAAATTCGATTTATGTGAAATATATCATATTTTTATGAATTTATTCTGAATATCAAAATTTGAAGAGCCGGCCCCGGCGGTAATAAGCTGCGAAATAATGATTTACACGGAAATTATCGGTATTTTTACGAATTAACTTCGAATATCCGAATTAGAATTGCCAGCTGCGACAGAAATCGACTGTTAAATTTCGATTTACACGGAAAAATATTGTATTTTTATGAATTTATATCCGAATAGGTATCTGAATTAGGGCCGGCCGTGACAGGATTCGGTCGTGAAAATTCGATTTACGCGAAATATATCGTATTTTTATGAATTTACTTAGAGTATCTGAATTCAAAGGGCCAGCTGCGTCGAAAATAGGCTGCGAAATTACGATTTACGCAATAATATATCACATTTTTACGAGTTTAACCCGTCAATGGCCAGGCCCTTTCACGAAAATTCAGTAAAAAAGCACCACTTTGAATTTTGAATTGAATGTTTTGTGGATTAATTTTGAGCTATCGTATATTTTATTGACTGAAACACGTTCCTAGAACAATAAACTATGTACCAAAACAACATTACTTGCGTTAATTACGTAAATTAATAGGTTTTACGATGTTTTAGTTGAGGAACACGCATCAATTTTGACAGCTAAAATTCCAACAAAAATGACATTTCGATGCCACAGATAAAATCGTTTAAAAATATTCTGGGGTTGCAAGGTGAATGAAATTTTTACACATCTTATGGGGTAATGTTGGCGCAAGCGATTCTGACCTCGTTCTTCATACAAATTCTGTACGTAGAAGGGCCAAAATCGCAGACAAACATTTTTATTTCGAAATATTTTTTTCACGCATGCGCACAAGCTGCGCGCGCCCACGCGTCTCCGGCAAATAAGAGGTTAAAGGGATGGCCGCAACGGTTATCGGCTGCGAAAATTTGATTTACATGGAAAATACCGTATTTTTATGAATTTACTTCGAATAGAGGGCCGTCCGCAGCGGTAAACGGCTGCGAAAATTTGATTTACCCAGGGAATAAGTCGTATTATTACGAATTTATTCATTTATTCATTTCATATTAATTTGCAGCCTAGAAACTCAATTTTTGGCGAATTTTTATGATGTTTTTTATTGTAAAATTTCGAATTACGTGTGAATACGTTAATTCGAAATTTTATTTTTGGCATCCCGTGAATTTCGAATTAACGGGGTTCTACTGTATTAAAGTATTAAAATGTAATTTGAGAGATTTTGCCATAGATCGTGAAGACCGCGTTGCTCGTCGGTATTCCGATGGGAGTTAATTTTTACTATCGCCTCAAATCACATAGTGCGAGTTACAAAGCAATATCCACACAAATATATGTAACAATGCAATGCAGATGGGAAGGAGGATGGAGGACAGATGGTGGTGATACTGACATTTGCTGGCACTTCTGCACGAGGGGAGAGAGGGCGCCGCGCAGGTGCTGCATGAAGAGCGCCTGGTTGTTGCGCGCCAAGTAGTGAGCCGCTTCCATGGCCAGGTCGTACAGCACGAAGGGGCTCACCACCGAGTTGACAGCGCACAGGCAGAACTGCTGCAGGTACTGCGTACCCAGCTTCTTCGCCACGCGCAGCAGCCATTTCACATTCTCGCCGTAGGGGGGAGTTCTAATAACACACAGACAAACACCAAAACTTAAATCTTATCTATGCAGATATTGCTTATCGCACATCCCATGGAAAGGGATCCTAACTTTTCGATGGGACCGCTTGTTTCATCAATCATCATTTGTTTTCACTCTCCCGTAAAATTTACTTTTTTGACTTACTACACTTTTCAATGGGATGTGCGATATGAAGTTTCACTAAAACATTATGTCAAAACGTGCACAAACACGATAGGACAAGTTGCATTGAAAAAGCTAATATTCTAAAAAGCCAATCGATTCCGTTTAATTTGGACACATCGGGCCCAAATAAGTGACTGTCCCAAATAAGCAAAGTTTGAGAATAAATAAGTAATTTTTTATTATTTATTAAATTAGTTTTTTTACAGCACACATGTTACATAAATTTCAGTTTGCTCGATTGCATTTTTAAACTTTATTATACTTTTGAAAAAATATTTATGTACTCATTGCTAACTTATAGGTAGACGACGTATGAACATGAAAAAGAAAAATAATCAAATATAGTTGCAAACAATTTATTTTTTTAATTATGAACAATTTCATGTTGTAAAAACAGTTACATTTTTGACAATTTCAAGTGAAAATAAAATGTCTCAAAATAAGATGACTAATTCGCACGTAAGGCGAAAAATCGGACAGCACTCAAATGTTTACCTAACATAATTTTTATCGTAGACGGCAAACCATCAAGTAAAAACTTAAAATACATTAAACGGCAATGAAATGAAAACTGAATACGGACCTAGTATACCGGCTGTACTTGTTCTGCGGTCTGTCGTCGTGAACTCGCCTGGCCTGCGCCTCCAGCGCGAGCATGCCCACACGGTAGGCGGCGAGCAGCGCGCGTAGCTGCTGTGGCTGGGGGGGTTGCGGGGGAGGGGGGCGCGCGGGGGCGGGGGGCGCGGGGGCCGGTGGGGGACGTACCGGGGCCGCCAGCCAGTACTGCAGACTGGGCAGGCCGTAGCTGTACATCTGCTGGCAGGGCTAGGAATTACAACATTTATTTTAAATACATCTCACATCAGATACATTATTATTGTCGAGCAATATTGATAAACAAGGCTTGCATGAACCAGTGACATTTTAATGATATTTCAGAACAAAATTTATTTTTTATAAATTTTTTCCCAATGTTCGCAAGTTTTTATTTATTTAATTAGAAAGCACTTTTAATAATACTAGCTGAAGTCCCCGGAGGTGCCCGGACTTTACACAGAGTTTTCGAAATCAAATATGTGCAAAATTTCATCAACCTCGGCATAAAACTGTAGATTTGCATATAAATCAAACCCACACCGCCCGCTCGTCCACCAGATACAGACATTCTCCTTTATATATTACATGAATATAATATAATTGAATACATTAAAAATTCTCTAGACTCACATAAAAAATGCATTGGCATATTTCTCGACCTTTCTAAAGCCTTCGACACAATAAATCACTCACATCTTTTTGAAAAACTAGAGAACATAGGGATTACTAATAATGAACTGATATTTTTTTAAAGTTACATGGGAAATAGAAAGCAAACTGTGAAACTTAATAACATAATCAGTGAGTGTATTGATGTCAAATGGGGTGCCCCAAGGAAGTATTCTGGGTCCGATTCTGTTCCTTATTTACATTAATGACCTATGCCACATAGAATGTGAAGGAGAAATCATCAGTTTTGCGGATGATACTGTTCTCCTAATAAATGGGAATAATTGGACAGAAACATTTAAGAAAGCAGAAGACACACTTAATAGGATTAAAAAATGGCTAGACTACTATTCACTTACACTTAACCTCTAATGGGCCGGAGACGCGCGGGTGCGCGCGTCATATGCGCATGCACGAGAAAATAATTCGAAAATTTAAATAAAATTTTCCACAAAAACTTTTTGCCTGCGATTTTGGCCCTTCTATGTACAGAATTTGTATAAAGAACAAGTTCAGAATCGCTTGCGCTAACATCATAGATGATATAGCCACTAGTTTCATTCAACTTGCAACCCCAGAATATTTTTAAAACGATTTTGTCTATGACATTGAAATGTCACTTTTGCCGCGAATTTAACCGTCACAATTTATGCGTGTTCCTCGACTAAAACATCATAAAACCTATTAATTTACGTAATAAATGCAAGTTATGTTGTTTTGGTAGATAGTTTATTGTTCTAGGAACGTGTTTCAGTCAATGAAATATACGATAGCTCAAAATTAATCAACAAAACATTCAATTCAAAATTCAAAGTGGTGCTTTTTAGTGAATTTTCGTGAAATGGCATGGCCACTCAGAGGTTAATGCTAATAAAACCAAATTCATCACTTTCAAAATAAAAAATAAGAAAAACTCTGAAGAAAACCTGAACTTGAAAATCCATAGCCCGCATCACTTAAATGAGAATTGTAACTGTCCCTCATTAGAAAACGTTGACCATATAACGTATCTGGGTCTAAAAATTGACCAAAACTTAAAATGGACCAAACACATTACATATTTAAATAATAAAATTAAAAAAACTAAGTTATTTTTTCAAAACTATCAGGAATGTCCTCATTAAAAAAGACTTAACCGGTGACAGGCCGGAGACGCGCCGGCGCGCGCGTCGTATGCGCATGCGTGAGAAAATAATTCAAATATTTGAATAATATTTTCGATAAAAAACTTTTGGTCTGCGATTTTGGCCCTTCTATGTACAGAATTTGTATGAAGAACAGTGTCAGAATTGCTCGCCAACATTACTCTATGAGAAGCCTAAAAGTTTCATTCACCTTGCAACTCCAGAATATTTTTAAAACGATTTCGTCTATGACATTGACCTGTCAGAATTTGCCGCGAATTTAACCGTCGCAACTATTGCGTGTTCCGTGACTAAAACATCGTGAAACCTATTAATTTACGTAATAAATGTAAGTAATGTTATTTTGGTAGATAGTTAATTGTATTGTGAACGTGTTTCAGTCAATAAAATATACAATAGCTCAAAATTAATCAACAAAACATTCAATTCAAAATTCAAAATGGTGCTTTTTTAGTGTTTTTTCGTGAATTTTCGTGAAATGGCCTGGCCTTTGATCGGTTAATCAAGATTTACATGGCTCTCTGCCAATCACTGTTAGAATACGGTATTATCGGATGGGGCAGTGCAAATAAAAACATACTAAATCCACTAATTAAAACTCAAAAAGCCATAATGAAAATTATACTGAAAGTTCCTGTAAGAACTGAC
The DNA here is from genome assembly GCA_929108145.2 of Limnephilus rhombicus. NCBI lineage: Eukaryota > Metazoa > Arthropoda > Insecta > Trichoptera > Limnephilidae > Limnephilus > Limnephilus rhombicus. Next base: position 43,211,663 of record OV815278.1, read on the forward strand.
GAAATCTTCAACAATCTTAACATCATGTCAATTAAACAACTATATTCTAAAACTATACTCATTTACATTCATAAGTTCAAAACCCAAGAAATAACAACTAATACGTACATTAGAAACACTAGATCTCATGGTCAAAAACTTATCCAACAAGTAACTACTAACACAACATTTGGCCAAAAAAGCTTCTTATATTATGGCATTAAACTCTACAATAAAATACCACTCTCACTCAAAATATGACAAAATATAACCTCAACATTATGACATTTAAATATCAAATAAAAAGCTGGATACTAAATATAGGGAGATCAGAAATAGAAAATATACTGATATCAAATACAGACTAAAACCAAATCTAGTAAACTGAATTATAAAAAAAACCACTATCTTATTTACTTTATAATTATTTAAAAAAAAATACTACATGATATATGTTATGTCTAATTCATATTAATATCTTATAATTAAATTATAATATGTAAATGAAATCCTCAGCATGGGAGATCCCAGTGAGGATATCATTATCTCTACTGTTACTAAGAAATGAAGACAATAAATCATTATTATAATTATTATTATATTTCAACCAATTTAAACAAAACCTTGACAAATTATATACCTAAACTCAACCTACCCCTCATGAATCACTAAACTTTATCTGTTGGTGAAAACCGCATGAAAAATCGTTCAGTAGTTTTTGAGTTTATCACGAACAGACATAAACACGAGGCAGATGACTTTAATTTAGAGAGTATTTTTGTATAACCTTCAATGATTTGCCAAATAATAAAAAGTAACATAAAAATCATCATTTGGTGAGAGCATTTTTTCTAAATCTGGGTAATGACACCATGTCATCTCTTGATATTTTCAATCAAAATAGGCTTTTGTATGAAAAATAACATTACAACGTTATTCAGAAAAATTAATTACTTTATAATCAAAGATGGGGTTTTTGTAATGTGTTCCTGTGTTTTTACGTCAAAATTTAATTATAGGAAAAGTAAAAATACCTAATAACCCGAACAGTTGCAATTTTTTATAAGAATAACTCTCTTTATTTTTTATAAGAATAACTCTCTTTTTATAATAACTTTTGAAGGTTATTTCCATCAATGTAATATATCATTTAAGAAGAAGAAAATACTAATAAATCTAAATGAAAATATGAAAAAAAAACCAGACACTAAAAAATAGAAAGCTAACAGTCGCAACTGGGACTCAAACCCAGGATCTCGTCTTACCTGGACAAGCGCCTTAACTAATTTGACCATCGAGACTTCTTATTTTTATATAATTTTTGTCAATCTCATACTTCAAATTCATAATTAACCCATATTATCCAAAGTATATCTAGACTTGTCCGATTTTGATGAAAATTTGGTCTTAGCACCTTATAATGTATGTCATAAAAAATCAATTTAAAAAAAAAAAAAAATCATTTATTTGCTGAGTTTTGAAACCGATCGATAAATCGATCAGTAGGAATATACCTACATGGGTTGTATTCATAAGAATGTTACTTATTGTGAAATAAAAGAAACTGTGTATATACCATACTTTATTATTTTTTATAAAAATTATATATTTTGAAACTGTTTGGAATTAATTAAGACATTGTGTATATCTATGAAATTTATTTTAAATGGAAAACGACAGAACATTTCTGATGTAAAGCGACATTACACGTTGAACATTTCATAAATGTATTTTTATGACATAATCCACATCGGGTAGATTTAATTTGGTTGACAATGTGATGGGCCTTTCCATCTAGCCTTATAGAGTCTGGAACCCGTTTTATAACAGCCAGTGATGACCTAGGCACCAAAAGTTTACCAACGGAGGTGTTGGAGGCTTCCTTCATTAGAAAATATGTCGTAACTATATACCTGGTAAATGATAATAGATCATGACAACTGTTGCCCTTTTTCGATGCTGGGGATATCTTAATATATAAAACAAAGTCGGGTTAGTTACACTATTTATAACTCGAGAACGGCTGAACCGATTTTGATGATCTTTGATTTGTTGGATTTGTCTCCGCCCCGGATAGGATAATAACTATTAAAACATCGCAAAAATTCACAAAAAAGAAAGTTATGACGAAAAATCATTTCCTCATACATTTAATATGGAACGAATTTTCATCTTTTGAAAGAGCTGAAGGAATATTGTGGTAGGTAGGTATAATATTGCAGTTTGCTTGAATTCCAAAAATTCAAAAACGTCAAATGTCAATGTGCTGATTGTTTTTGTTTTGTTCTTAAACTTCTTCTCTTTCTTACACACTAAATGTCAACAGTCGTAAAGGGGACAAATGGTGAACGTATGTCTGCACACCTCCAAAGGAAAAATACAATAATTATAATAAATCTCTGAAATGAAACGCTTTTTTTACATAAGCTCCACACAGGAGGCCCTGAGAAAAAAAAATTCTCTCAGGACCTATGTCATCTTAGGGGATGCTGTGTGGAGGCTCTTTTTAAGGAATGGGGAGGATAGAAAGTTCTGGGAAGGAAAAAGGTACGACGGGTGGGTAGGAATCTTGGGGTCAGTGTGTCCGGGAGTGACGGACGTTTGAATCCATCCCTCCAACTGTGGTGCAAGGCAATGGGTCGAGAGAGTCCGGCTGGAAAGGTCAAAAGGCCTCCCTCAACCAGACTCTCTCGATCCGGCCCGCCAAGCAGCAGGTGGGCAGGCGCATCAACTGCCAAGACCCGGACATAAGTCACCTCATGAACCCGGGCACCCCTGCTAAATCATCAAACGTAGCGAACCACTTGGGGTGATCTATGGCAGAGGTGTTGGTTATTCAATAAATGGTTCCCGGGGCGGCGGCACCCGTATCCGCCTCCCGAGTTCCCGAAAGTAATTGTAAAAGTAAGAAAATCACAAAAATATAAATCCGTACACAACGCCATCTCTGATAATGACAAAAACAAAACACGGACAGTTGCGCATTGATAATTGCTTCATTGCGTAATTTTTAACTTAATAAAAAAACTGAATTTAATTCAACAGCTATTGATTCTGAGGCGGTACGAAGTTCGTCGGGTCAGCTAGTTTTATATAATTGAAAGGCATTGTTCACACACGCATTGAGAGGAAACATAAGTAGTCGCCAATACCATCTCTTCAGCCTAATGGAAATTCGGTAGCACCCCACATTTTCATATATTTATTATAATTTATAAAACACCTGTAGTCCAGTAAACGAATGGTCCAAAAGGAGGTGTAGAGTGCGTGAGCAGGAACCTAAGCGATTCCTTCAGCTAGGTGGGGGAGGGGAGGGGAAGGTCCCGATTTTCGAGTTTCCGTTTATATCTCAAAAACGGTGCGTCGCAGAGGAAAACTTTTTTAGAATAAGTAAAAGCTCATTAAATTATCTACAACTTTTATTATATACGTAATTTTGGAAATCCCAGCCGTTTTTGAGTTATACGCTCCACAAATGTCAATATTTTCGAAAAAAATCATTTTACCTCACATTTTTCATCAAACATTCCTTCATATCGTCTAAAATATTCATCCAAGAGAGAAATTCATTTGAAAGAAGTTGTAAATAATTTAATTACCTTTTAGAATATATATACATATGTAAATAAATCTCCAACCAGTAAATATTTACAGCAATTTTAAGTTTTTTCGTAAAATGTCGTCATTTTCAGAAAAAGCTGTTTTTTCTTACCAAATTATTAAGACGGGTATTTTCTTCATGGGAAATTCCTTATTAATTTTTGCACGCAAGAAAGCAGGTAAGTTGTTCTCGAACAGATGATTAGTGGAATTCATTTTATAATCATTATTATTGTGATGGGTGATTAGGTTAGTCATCGGAGATGCTACAATAACGTGCTACGATGCTGTTCGAGTTGGTGAAAAGGCAATGAATGCGATATTGGGCTTGACATTCTCAGACATCAAGTTGTCCCCCAAAGATCGGGCATTCCCAATGTCTTCTGTCAGCTTGTCGATAAAAATTCACGATGAAAAGATTGCAGTTGACCCGACATTGCTGTTTCAGCGGATGTGTATAAGCAAACGATCAGAGGAGGATTTGATGAAATTCTTTGAGTATGAGTTGGCCCCATTTCCCTTGGCACTGTTCAATGAAAGTGGGATGCAAAAGACAACTAAATCTGTTCTGTATAGCTTATTTGAGCATACCAAAAAAACTATTCTACTGTCTCAGATGAACATAGTTGTGGACCCAGGATTTCTACTACACAGAGTAATTTGACAAAAAGATGCCTCCGTTGCCGCAATTTGTGATCGTTATATCATCTATGTCAACCACCACTATCCTGGAATGACTCGCACTGTGGTATTTGATGGGTACGCAAACCCAGCCAATAGTACGAAATCACAAGAACAGATGCGACTGGTGATTCCCATCACCACCCAGCGCAGAAGAGAGGACTTATCCATACTTTGGTAACCCGAGCGACCAGAATATGTGAAGAAACAAAAATCGGAGCAGAACTTACAAAACTGACCGATGCACTGGAGCGTAATGGTTACCCAGTAAGGCAGACAAGGCAAATCATAAGAGCCAAATCTGCACCAAACGAAGACAGAATTTATTTTATTTATTTATTTATTTTATTTAAACGCCCATAGGGCTTTTACATAGAATGCAGTACATTTTTTTTTAATTACAGTGTAAAGAATGGGTTTACAAAATACAATACACAATACAAGTAACATAATATTTGTTAAAAACAAAATATAGGTTAGAAAAAATATATTTAAAATTTAGGTTACATAAAATATAAGTGTTAGCAAAATACAGGTAACATAAAATATAAGAAACAAAATATAGTCCATAAAATAATAGTAGTTGACATAAAGTAGGTAATGTTTAAAATTGTTGTTCTCATTAGTTCATGGGATAGGTAGAAATAAATAGTTGGCACATATGGCGTTTGAAGTTTGCTAAGTTCAAATTATTGTCAAATACATCCAGATTGTTTTTTTTTTTTTTTTACATTAACTCCACACAGGAGGCCCTGAGGAAAATAATTTCCCTCAGGGCCTATGTCATCTGGGATGCTGTGTGGAGGGTCTTTTTGAGGAGAGGAAGGAATGAATATTGGTCTTGAAGAGACCCATGTTGTAGGAAGGAGGAAACACAGAGGCCGGCAAATCATTCCACAGCCGAGCTGTTGAACACAAGAACGAGTCGAAGAAACGACCCGTTCTTATGTGACAAATGTCAACCGTGTACAAATGTTGGGCACGCGTTTGGCGTGTTTCCCGACTATGCACCGGTGCCGAAGGGATCAATGATGCTAGTTCCTCGGAGCATCTTCCATTGTAATACCGGTAGAACAAGGATAGCATTCCCACCCGACGCCTGTGCTCTAAAGATTGCAATCCGTCTGTTAAGATGGGAGAATCTATCAAACGGACCGCCCGTTTCTGCAGAGTCGAGGGTATTTTTCAGGTATTTTGGAGCTCCAGACCAGAGATGGCTGCCAAATTCAACCGTGGGGCGTACTTGTGATTTGTACAAGGTTAGCAGTTGTGTACTATTAAAGTATCTGCGGGCCCTGTACAGTACGCCCAGCTTTTGGGAGGCTAACTTTACTCTGGCTTCGATGGAGCCCCCATACCTGAGCTGGTCACTTAGGGTTACACCAAGCATATCAATGGAGGGCCTGTTCGGAAGATTGCTTCCGTTGAAAGAGACTAGATTTTCATTTCGATCCCTTTTAGACGTAATCAGACAAGATTGGGTCTTTGAAACATTAAATTCAACGAGATTATTTTTACCCCAAGAGAAAACACTCTCGAGGTAACCGTCCATTCTTTGCTTCAAAGCCCTACGAGCTGTTGGAGTTTGTGAGCCCTTTGGGGGCTTGTCAAACAAAAAGCTATCATGAACTGTACTGTCATCCGCATAACAGTGAATTGGTGCACATGACAAAAGGTCGTTGATGTGCAACAAAAACAAAGTCGGAGACAGAACCGATCCCTGCGGGACGCCAGCATTTATCGAGTGTGAGGAAGAGGTGAAACCATCGACTACCGTCTGAATCGACCTCTCCCTCAAGAAGTCGGCAATCCACGTACACAAGGATGCGGGAAGTCCGTAAGAATGCAGTTTGTTGACAAGTCCTCGGTGCCAAACCCGGTCAAAGGCCTTGGAGATGTCCAATGCAACCGTTTGGGTCTCACCGAAACGTTCCAGGCATCGCCCCCAAACATGCGTCACATACGCGAGAAGATCACCGCACGAGCGGTTCCGCCGGAATCCGTATTGACGGTCGTTAATAATTTTGTTCTTCTCGAGGTATGTGAGCAGTTTGTCGTTGATCACATGTTCCGTTTAAGTATTTGTTACCAAGACTATGTAACATATCTATTTCGTGAGCAGGTACTGCTCAAAATAGGTACTTTTTATTGTCTATGCTTTATTTATTTTTTCTTTTTTTTTTACTTTGTTGGTTGGCCAAACTAGCACGGCGACGGAAACGTCATTCGAGGAAAGATGGCGGAAGACATCACGTAATTTTTCGAGGCGAGGGGAGATTTTGGGAGGAGAGTTTTTGGTGATCAAGAATTCTAGTGCGATGTAGCCTAGAATGAATTTATTGTTTCTCTCTGTGAGCGTGTGACGACTCAGATGGCATAGAAGCCTGTTTATTTTATTTTATTTCTCGCCGGATGCCGAGCGATTGTTTGAACCGCGTGCGGAAGTGAATTTGATTCTGTAATCAACGGGGGATGTATTTAAACGGTTTTGCTCTGCTTTGGCCGGCGTGAGTTTCTACACACCGCCTGATGGGTGTATATCCGCTGTGCCTGGTTGTTGGGAGTAATCCCTTTGAAGGAAACGGCTCTGCTCTGCTTTGGCCGGCGAGAGTTTCTACCTACCGCCTGATGGGGGCTATATCTGCTGTGCCTGGTTGTTGGGTGTAATCCCTTGGAAGGAAACGGCTTTGCTCTGCTTTGGCAGGCGAGATTTTCTGCGCGCCGTTGGATGACGTGCTGGACGGTGTCTTGGGGATTGCTGTCGTCTTTTGGAGGAATGTCACGACTGTCACGGCGACGGGACGTGTGCGGTATTAAAATTAATCGTAATTGGTTGACTCTCTCTTTCTACATCAGTTAATAATTGCTCAAGGTATTTATGTTTTATTTACAATTTCCTTTGTTCAATTTTCCCTTGCAAACTGCAATAAAGTCAACATTAATTTTCACTAGTAAAATTTGCGTCTTTTATATGCATGACCTCTAAACCCTTATCTCCACTATCCTGCGATGGAGTTCTACTTGCTCTGAGAAGACAGCGGTCGGATGACAAAAGGTATAGGTTCTACCTACACAAAATTCATATTACCTTAAATTCCTACATTACAACTATGCAAACGTTGTATTGGAGAATGTAAATCATAGTTCGAATGAGATGTACGTATATAAAATGTCAATGTTTGTCTAGTTGTTCGTGTAGGTACATGTAGATTTATTAATTGCAGGAGTTCACAACTGTCGAATTTAGAGTTTAATAATTTTAATAAAAAAGTTAGGTCGTTTATTTTTCGTCGGTTTTCTAATGTTGGAATATTTAAAGTATTCATTAACGACGGGTAATTTATGTGCTCTAAAGGGATGTTAAGTTTAAAATTTACAAAACATAGAAATTTTCTTTGAATTCTTTCAATAGTATGAATATGAATTTTGTAGAAGGGCGACCAGACTATGGAGTTATATTGTATTAGGCTTCTAACAAGGGATGTATACAGTAGTTTAATGATTTGTAACGATTCAAAGTTTTTAATTGTTCTTAATACAAATCCTAAAGTTTTCATACCCTTATTTGCAGTTTGTTGAATGTGAACCGTGAAGTCTAGTTTCTCATCCATTATTATGCCAAGATCCCGCATTTCCGATACTCTTTCTAAATTTATTTTATTAATTGAATAGTCGAAAAACAGTGATGTTTTTTTTCTGGAAAAGGTCAAAGTTTTGCATTTTTCTACATAGATTGTTTTGTGAGCACCAAATTTATAGCATGTCTATATTTGATTGAAGAATTTCACAGTGATTAAGGATAGTTATCTCTTTATATAATTTAATGTCATCAGCAAAAAGCAATACTTTGACGTCTTTAAAGCAGTTGACTATGTCGTTTATAAAAATAAGAAATAAAATTGGGCCAAGATGACTACCTTGCGGTTCTCCACTAGTGGCAGAAAATGGTTTGGATATAAAAGATTTTATTTTTACAAATAATGTTCTACCTGATACGTAACTACTTAGCCAGTTCAACATATTTGCTCTGATTCCCAGAAGTTTTCGGATCAGTATTTTGTGGGACACTTTATCAAAAGCCTTCGAGAAATCAGTATTCAACTTGTTTGTTTTTAGAAAAAGACTCCACTATATAGTTTTGAAAGAGTAATAAGTTTGTTGAAGTTGATCTACCTCTAATGAGGCCATGTTGTTTGTCATTTATTATCTCTGTAAAGGGAACGTACCCATACTACGTGACCTATTTAGGGGGGGAAGGGGTCATCAAAATACCACGCTTGGTCACAACGGGGGGGGGGGGGGCTTAGGTTTTTATCACGTAGTCAATCTAGAAATCTCGCGTTTTTTTTCGAGCTATGAGGGGAGGTTTTTAAGTTCGCGGAATGGGAAGGTAAGTGATTAATGGGGGTACCGCTGAATTAGGTACTAATTGAACAACTCGTTTTTAGGATAAACACCGGGTTTTATCGTAATTAGGTCATTAGTAGGAGGCGGCAAAGTGGAGGCTTTTACAGAGCCGAACTCTAGGGAAGACATAACTTAATTTTTAAACACGCAAAAAACGCGTAGGTACCTATTAAATAGTTGTTTTAAATTACTTCACAGTTTTAGCAAGTTGAGTACGTTGTCGGAAATAAAAGTTTATTGACTTATAATAAATACATGACGTGCAAAGTTTTCTCGGAATGGTTTGTTTTGGAGATATACTTTAACTGCTGACCCTGTACAAATCACAAATGCGCCCAACTGTTCAATTTGACAGCCACATCTGGTCTGGAGTCCCAAAATAATTTTTTTAAAAAACCATGACTGCGCAAAAACGGGCGGTCCGTTTGATAGCTTCCCCGATTACAACTGGATCGTAATCTTTAGAGCACTGGCATCAGTTAGGAATGCTGTCCGTGTTCTACCGGTATTTCAATGGAAGATGCTCCAAGGAACTAGCGTTTGTGATCCCTTTGGCACCGTTGCATAATTGGGAAACACACCAATCGGGCAACCAATATTTGTGCATGGTTGACTTTTATGTCGCATGAGAATATCATTTCTACGGCTTGTTCAAGTTCTCGAGTTCTTGAGCTCAGCTGTCGAATGATTGCTGGCTTCTGTGTTTCCTCCCTTCTTCAACATAGATCTCTTCAAGGCCCTTCTTCTCCCTAAAAAAAACTATCCACACAACATCACCATAGATGACATAGACTCTGAAGAAAAATTATTTTCCTCGGGACCTTCTGTGTGGAGTGAAAGTACAACAATAAAAAATTAAAAACATTTGTTTATGTGAATACCGCACAAGAATCCCAATTGCTGGGGCTGGAAGTTGGAAGAGGAAGGTTGGGAATTACATGGCCATTCAGATCAGGTCACCAAACACGGCCAAAGTCATTTCAAGCAACGCTTGAATTCTGAATGGTTTTCTCACACCAGGGTGATGCTGAGAGTCTCTTCCACTCTGAAACGCGCCGCAAATATGTCATATATATTATTAAAAATAATTTTAAAATTTACGTGCCTGACATTTGTCGAGTGAGAACGAGTTATGAGAACGAGTCGAGTCACATGAGAACGGTTCGTTCCTACGACTCGTTCTTGAGTTCAACAGCTCGGCTATGGAATGATTTGCTGGCCTCTTTGTCTCCTCCCTCTTTGTTTCCAATGGGTCTCTTTAAAAAAAAACTCCACACAGCAACCCCAAGGACTTAGTGTTGGGTAGGACACGACAACAGGAGGAGTTTGTAGTTGAGGTGAGGTATTACAAAATATTTTCGCTTACAGGGGGGGGTGGGGGTTGGCTAGATAATTCCAGCTCTACACAAGGGGCCCTGAGGAAAATTCCGCTTAGACCCTATGTCATCAGCTGTAGACGTATAAGTCAAAAGGACTCCCTCAACCACTCTCTCCGGATCCGGCCTGGACAAACTTCACCCCATAAGCCCAGGTACCCCTGCTAAGTCACCAAACGTAGCGAACCACTTGGGGTGACCTATGGCAGATGTGTTGGTTATCTAATAATGGTTCCTGGGGCGGCGGTACCCATACCCGCCTCCCGTGTTTGTTAGTTTTGTAATACGAAAAATGGATATGAAAAAAAGCCTACCCTCCCCCCCCCCCCTCTCACCCCCTTCCACCTCCTCCCCCCACCACCACCTCTGATCCACCCCCCCCCTGCACCCACCCTCTGATCCCCCCTCAGCAACCCCCTCCACCTCATCTCAACACTCCCTCAACCTCCCTCCCTTGGGAGCTGTTGGAACTCTTATGCGGTATTCACATAACACATAACAATAATGTAAAAAAACATTTTTTTGAGCAGTTGGGACGCTTGTGCGGTAATTTACAATAAATTTAAAAAAATATTTTTTTTGGAGCAGCTGGTACTCTTGTGCGGTATTTACTTAACAATACATAATTTACAATAAAAAAATATTTAGAAAAAAAAATTTTTGAGCAGTTGGGACTCTTGTGCGGTATTCACAGAACAATAATTTACAATAAAAAATATTTAAAAAAAAATAATTTTGGAGCAGTTGGTACTCTTGTGCGGTATTATTATATGAATGGCTCACCCCAACACCACCTCCCGGTTCTTATACAAAAATCTCATTCAAACTCCTCACGCCTCACCACCTCTTGCATTTGACCCATACGATACGTGACATGACATGTAGCCCAATACACCAACCACCTCACACCTCACCGACAAACCTCATCCCATGAACCCGAGCACCTCTGCTAAGTCACCAAACGTAGCAAACCACTTTTGGTGACCTCTTAGGTCACCCCAAGTGGTTCGCTACGTTTAATATTGGTTAATATTATTTTAATATTGGTTATCCATTAAATGGTTCCCGGGGCTGCGGTACCCATACCCGCCTCCCAAATTGAGTCGACTATACCTAAATAAAAACAAATCTGTTCACATCTTATTTCAAGTGGATTTCTAAAAAATACTGTTGAAATATTACAATAATAAAATTATATTGTCAATACTGTTTCGTAATATTCAAAGTATTAAAAACATTTCACGTCCTGCTGTAGATTAAGGAAAGATTGTTTTCTTAGAAAACAAGCCGATAATATATCTCTTTTCTTTTCCTTATATTTTCTATTGAAGAGAAAGAGACGAAAATAATATTATATACATATGTTTATAATATTCCAAATAATGGTATCATATTTCATTTTGCTCGACTCGCCATTGAGGGAAACCGCAGCTAGCAAGTCAAGTAAAGTGATTTTTATCACAAAAAGGACAAAGAGAAGTATAAGATGTAATGTTATTTTACTGAAATCGATTTATACCTTTCCATTTGAACTCAACCTTTTGCATGTATTTTGTCTGCTATATCACAGTAGTTCGCTCTGCACCTGCATGCTAATGCCAGCGACAAAACTGGAATACCGTTATTATTAAATTTTCTATTTATTTCCTACAAACTTGGTATAATATTTCATTAAAATAACACAATTGATATCACACAACCTCCAAACTGAAAATCCAATATATTTGTATGTGCAAAAGTGTTGTTTGTACGAATTCACTGTTTGAAAATCTATTTCGTAAAAAAATAATAAAAAATTGAGAATTTGAGAATTTGTTCACACCAGACCTCTCGTGGTATTCGCTAGCCACGTGCATGAGCTACACTCTGTTTAAAACAAATTTGACCGGTTAAATAACGATAATTTAATTGTTTTGCCTTTAATAATGAGCGGCTCTGGAATTTTACGTTTTGCCGCCACTATCCGCCTCATAGTCATTAGTCTTTGAGCTATTGTCGACCAAACACTTCAATCGGGAAGATATTGTGAAATGTGGAGAAAATTGAGTTCCGCGCTGTTATAAAGTTCCTTTAAGTTAATTTAAAGATCGGAAAAATGTATTAGGGTAGTAGGTGAATATGTTGAAAAGGAAAAATAATTTTGGTTTTCATTTCCACTCCTTACCCAATCCGCAAACTTAAAAACCCACCCTCGTACATTCAAATAAGTGAAAAAGTTCAGGGAACGTGTTTGTTGAAGATGATTGAGATGAAAAATGTTTATAAAAATAACAAGACTTTCGTTTCCATAAATTACGTTCCGGTTTCAATATATTTTGATATAAGTTTTATCTTGATAATATTTTTTCCACTTGTAATGCATGCACTCTTGCTGTCACGCAGCAAGCGCCGCGCGCCGTATTAATAAAGACAAATATAAGCCAAATAATGCATTTTTTATTTTTTGTTACCAAAAAATTATTCGAAACCATATTTATAAAATACTACGTGAAAACTGTAGGGGGGGGGGGTCTTGGAATATACTACACGTGGTCACCGGGGGGGGGGGGGGGGGGGTAAAAAATTCCAAAAAGTGTGTCACGTAGTATGGGTATGTTCCCTAACGTGGGATATATTTCATCAAGAACTAGAGATTGTATGCATATAGGTCGATAGTTTGAAATGTCAGTCTCATCGCCTTTTTTAAGTATTGGGATAATATAGCTGGATTTCCAGCAGACAGGAAAATGTCCAGAAGATAGTAGCTGGTTAAAGAGAATGGTTAGTGGTTTAGACAATACAGAGGAGCAATGTTTTAGGAAAATTGGCGGGATGGAGTCTGGGCCTGCAGATTTGTTAATGTCTAAGGAACATAGTTTCTTTTTGCAAGATTCTTCTGTCAAATGTATGGTTTTTTAAATGAGTATGAAGGAATTTTTTCTTCTGGTGTTTCCTCATCGTAAACATTTTTAAAGAAATCTGAGAAAAGATTTACGATATCTTGTGTGCTGTTAGCACATTTGTCGTCCATATGAATTTGTGGTGGATAGTCTGTGCTGTCGTTGTTTAGTGTTTTGATAAATTTCCAGAGATTACTTGAGTGCAAAGCTGTGTTTTCGATAGAGTTTATATATGTTTTATAACAGATTTTAGAAAGATCTTTGCATTGTTTTCTAGTTTCACTGAAAATTGCATAATCGATCATCAATTGAGTTTCTTTGAATTTTTTTTGAAGTTTCTTTTTTTGTTGAAGTGAGGCTTTTAGTTCTGGTGAGAAATAAGTTGGATATGTATGTTTTTTAGGAGTATATAGTGGTACATATGATTTTATGGTGCTAGACAATATTAAATATAAATTATCTAAGGATTTGTCAGTATTCACGTCCGATAAAAAAGACCAGTCGACACGGGAAAGATGATAATTTATAGATTCAAAATCTGCACGTTTGTAGTTGAGAGTCTCTTCAACGTGTTTTGGTTTGACGCTACACACATTTAGCTTAATATAAAGAGGGGGGTGGTAGTTATCAACAGGTAAGAGAGGATCATTACATTTGTCAATGACCAATTTAGGATAATTTGATATTGCTAGATCTAGTAAGCGATTATTTGCATTGTATATAAAGTTATGTTGGAAAAGATTTTTAAAATTTGTCATATCCAAAATCTCACGTTCTCACAGAATTGAACAAGAGTCAAAGGGTTGCGCTTTCCTGCCTTACGTTCACAATGTGACAGACAGAATTGCCAGGCTATTGAAAAAAGAAAGCATCAAGACTGTCTTCGGAACCATGACCAAAATACGAGACTTTTTGAGGCCTGCAAAGACCAAGTTTCCTCTGGAAACAGATGGAGTATATAAACTCAGCTGTTCCGGATGTGATAAGGTCTATGTGGGCCAAACAGAGCGGACGATCTCCAAAAGGATATCGGAACACTTTCGAGCGTGTAAACTTGGCCACCCTGACAAATCGGCAATCGCCGAGCATTTAATTGAAACCGGCCATTACTTTGGATTTGTTCCTGAAGTCCTGGGAAGACCGAAAACTCATAGAGCACGCCTGATTACGGAGGCAATTGAAATTCACAAAAATCCTATAAATATTAATAGAGACGACGAAGCTAAACTCAATAGTTCTTGGTATCCGGTAATTGACGGATACATCAAGGCTAAACGCAAAAAAACATGTTGAAGTATATTGTAGGGCCAGCTCGTAGAGGAGTGGAGCTGGCGACACGGTATCGCTCCTAAGTAGATAAGTACAAACATCACCCCTAACTATTACACATCTGCCCTGATGATGGACACTGCAACGCTGTCCAAAACGTTGGCTAAAGAAGGAGGTAGCGCAACACGGCATAATACCCCAAAAACTAATAACAAAAATATTTTTGGCCGTGAAAATCTAAAATCGTATCTAACAACGAATGTGTTCACAATTTCACATAAAAAAATAAAGTATCAACCGATCAAATAACCGATCACTAGGAAGATATGGGTTAACAATGACTAATTTTTTTCCCATATTTTTAGTAGCTACCTCAAATGTTCGAAGAACTGGTTAGTAAACTAGATAGTGGCTCGAATAAACATATCCGGATTTTATTTATGTGGTACACTTATGGGCCTTTTTCTGAATATTCAATTTATTATTAGAATAAGTTTTTACAAGTTATTATAATAAGAGTTATTCTAATAAAAAATTGAATATTCATTTAGCCTTCTAACAAACACAAGCCAGCTGTGGTTAAAAATAAATAAATAATATGTGTCTACCTGTACATGAATTGGCGGAGGTGGCATAGGCGGCGGGCGATGGAACTGTATATGGAGCGGATGGTATGCAAAGCCATAAGGGGCCATCTGTATGGGAAGGGGGGCAAGCGCGGTGAGGGGCGCAGCACCCAGCTGTTGCGCCTGCTGCAGCTGCTGCTGCTGGAGCTGGTGCAGCTGGTGCAGCTCTGGTTCCGGCTCCATGTCCTCGCCGGGAGGACCATGGCGCAGGAATAGCTCGTACCAGTAGCGGGCTACGGTGAACAGCACTTCTGGGTACACTCCACCACCTACAAAACCGAGATATTTAGTGACATACGTAACACACATTTTCACTTTGGTTCTTCTACAGTAAAACTCTCACTTTAACCTTTTCCCCGCGTTGAACTACTCCGTTTTTTCAATACCCATACGCGGTACATGTATATGTCATATTTCAAATACCTATCCATCCAATTTTATGTCAAATTACAGCATATTATTGATTTATCATACTATATAAACAGATGAGATTATTATCTACAATTTGAAACCAAACGTCTGTAAACACTCCTAGATGATTATAAAAACAAAAACATTAAATTCCATACAAAAACGTCCCCTTGTTATCTTAAAGACGGCGCCATTTATCCGCGTGCTTGTACTCAGGACACTGCGTTGATAGAGACAAGTGGTACCTCAATCACTTATTATTATTAATTTGTATAAACAAGTTCTAAAACTTCTGATGACACTAAAATTAATAAAATTTTTATGTAAATTCAAAATCACAGTTTC
The DNA here is from genome assembly GCA_929108145.2 of Limnephilus rhombicus. Taxonomy (NCBI): domain Eukaryota; kingdom Metazoa; phylum Arthropoda; class Insecta; order Trichoptera; family Limnephilidae; genus Limnephilus; species Limnephilus rhombicus. Next base: position 43,227,236 of record OV815278.1, read on the forward strand.
ACAACATAAACAAACGTGTGCGAATACGTGCGATCTCGACAATAAATGTTATCGACGCTTGTCCAATGTGGTCAGTCGGAATCGAATGCATGCGCGTGCGCAAACTACTAGCGCCATCTGTGGAGTAAATTGTGAACTATACACTCAAAGGCACGAGGACACATTCACTTGATTATAGATGTTTTTTAAGAAATACAATTTTACTTTCGAAATATGCCTGAAGATGTCAGCATCGTGATAGTTACACGAATGTCCTAGCGAGCGAGAAAAAATACTGTGACATAGTAGCGCTTTGATATCGGCAGTCGAAATTAGCGTAACAAGGGCTGATACGGGCGCGTGTGAGGCATGGCTTTTGCCGTATCAACTGTTGTTACGATCGCGTGGAAAAAGTTAAGGCACCGCTGTTAAATATGTAATAACCTCTTTCTCATAAATGATGTATTTAACAGAAAGAGAGTTTACAAAATATTGCTCAGACACAGTTTACATATTTTCAAAAATCAGCCAGTCACCCGTCTCTCTTACATACATCACACATTTATATTTTCTTCCTTTGTATAATCCAGGCCTCTACAAGACCCACATTAATAAATCCCTTGCCCCTACCCTAACCCACTAGACAATGCTGAATATAATGATTCCATGACAGTTGATCCCCTGACAGTTGGTCTCCCGGCATACTTATATATAGGTGTTAAAGGACGTACTTGACTTACTTTAACCAGTGATTCCCGACATTATTTAAAAATTTAAAAACGGATAGTATAATTGTGCATGAAAAAAAAACATATTTTAAAAGTAAACATCAGATATTTGAGTGGGAAGCAAAAAACGCAAAGTATAAATGCAAGTACATGAAAAAATATATATTTAAGAAGAAAACGGCAGATATTTGAGTGGGAAGCAAAAAACGGAAAGTATAAATGTAAGTACGTGAAAAAAATATATTTAAAAAGAAAACGCCAGATATTTGAGCGGGCCGCACAAATATGCAGTTTGACGACCACGGATCTATTTTTTTATTACGCATCAGATTTAAATGTCCGGGTTTAATTTTCCCCACAGGAAAAACTAAACCCTTTCACACACTTTCCAAATGATCATCTGGTCAATCCACGTTATGCAATTGCACTATATGTATTATAATTACAAAACAATACAAGAACAACATGTCAACCTACCAGAGACCAGATGGGAAAATAATTCACCGACTCCAGATATTTTCATATCAGAGGGTTCGGCTCTGTGGAATTCCTAATTGAACCTATAAATCCTACTGATCCCTCAATATAAATATTTAAAAAATCTTTTGTAATCCTACATGTATTTAAAATTAACGATTTTTGCATTTTTATATATAAATTCTTTGACAAATCTAATATGCCTAAATTTTGAATCAGAGACCTAGGTATAATGCCAGTAGCTGAAATAACAAATGGTAATATTTTTATATTCCGAGAATGCCAAATTCTTTTAATCTCATTAATAACATTTTTATTTTTATCTAAATTAATTCTCATGCCTAGATATTGTCTAACAGGCCCTAGGTCCTTCAACTTAAATTCTGAACCTAATACATTTTTTAATTTAGTAGTTTCAGCCTCACTGTTAGAAAAAATTAGAAAATCGTCTACATACAGTGCCACTACTATTTTAATTTTACCCATCATTTTTGTAAACAAACATGGTTAATATTGACTATTTTTAAAATCTAATTTAGTAAAAACCTCTTTAACTCTGTCATACCACGCAAGGGAAGATTGCTTTAATCCATAAATGGCCTTTTTTAACTTTAATACCTTTCCCCCACTTTTGTTTACAAAACCTTCAGGTAATGACATATATATATTTTCTTTCAAGTTTCCATTTAGAAAAGCAGTACATACATCTAAATGAGTAATACTCATTCTCATCTTTACACTAAGTGCAAACAATAATCGTATGGTAGAATGTCGCACTACTGGTGAAAAAGTATCTGTGTAGTCGACACCAGCTTTCTGTGAAAAACCTCTTGCCACAAGCCGAGCTCGAAAACGCACTTTATTTTCAATGTCAAATTTTTTATTAACCCGCCGTTTGCCGCTCGTGCACCGGTGTGTCATGAACAAAAAAAAAAAAAAAATTTTTACACGCGATTTAGACCCATATGTATAAAGAAAGTGTATAAAGAACAAGGTTGGAATCGCTAGCTCTATTCTCGGCCTATACTATGGCGAAACCTGCTTTGCGCCTAGTCCCTCGGAATAATTTATAAAAAATAATCTATGGAACTATGGAGTCACTTTTCAACGGCTATTTCGAGCGCTAGGATTCCGGGTCATTTTTTGCGGTGCAGCTAGCAGTGAAAACTCCATAAACTCGGATTTTATCAGAAAAACGTAAGTAATGTTGTTATTATACGTACTTTATTGTCATATGTAAACAATACCCATTGGAACCTAGAACCTTTGGTAAGTACATCAGCAGGCATTTCCTAGCTACGAATATATTTAATTTTAACAAATTTGCACTTTACAACATCTCGAATATAATGATAGTGTACATCTATATGTTTTGACCTACTATAACTTTGATTACTTAAGGCTAACTTTAATGCGCTTTGATTATCACAATATAAGTCAATTACATAAAGTGAATCAGTAATTTCATGTATTAAATTTCTTAAGTAGACGGCCTCCCTGGAAGCTTCAGACAAGGCAATGTATTCCGCCTCTGTACTAGACAAAGATACTGTTTTCTGTTTTCTACTTTGCCAAGAAACAGCTGATACTGATAACATAAAACAAAAACCAGTATAGGATTTCCTATCTAAAGCGTCACTCGCCCAATCACTGTCTACAAAACCTTATAAATCATTATTATTATTACTGTATCTTAAACAATAATTCTTTGTACATTGTAAATATCTCAACACTCGTTTTGCATAGTTCCAATGTACATAACCATAACAATTATTAACTTTTTCCACGCGATCGTAACAACAGTTGATACGGCAAAAGCCATGCCTCACACGTGCCCGTATCAGCCCTTGTTACGCTAACTTCGACTGCCGATATCACAGCGCTCCTATGTCACAGTTTTTTTTCCCGCTCGCTAGGACATTTGTGTAACTATCACGATGCTGACATCTTCAGGCATATTTCGAAACTAAAATTGTATTTCGTAAAAAACATCTATAATCAAGTGAATGTGTCCTCATGCCTTTGAGTGCCATAGTTCACAATTGGCGGGTGGCAACAACAGGTGGCACTAGTAGTAATTCGCAGTTTGCGCATGCGATTCCGATTGGCCATATTGGACAAGCGTCGATAACATTTATTGTCGAGATCGCGCGTATTCTAAACGTTTGTTTGTGTTGTGAAACTGTGATTTTGACTTTACATAAAAATTTTATTAATTTAAGTGTCATCAGAAGTTTTAGAACTTGTTTATACAAATTAATAATAATAAGTGATTGAGGTACCACTTGTGTCTATCAACGCAGTGTCCTGAGTACAAGCACGCGGATAAATGGCGCCGCCTTTAAGATGACATGGGTATGTTTTTGTATGGAATTTAATGTTTTTGTTTTTATAAACATCTAGGAGTGTTTACAGACGACGATTTGGTTTCAAATTGTAGATAATAATCTCATCTGTTTATATAGTATGATAAATCATGCCATAATATGCTGTCATTTGACATAAAATTGGATGGATAGGCATTTGAAAACATGTACCGCGTATGGGTATTGAAAAAACGGAGTAGTTCAACGCGGGTAAAAAGTTAAATTGGCTAAGATAGCTGACAGAATAAGCAATGTCTGGTCTCGTTAATACGGCTAAGTACATTAAACTTCCAATTAATTTTTGGTAAGGAACATTAGGTAAACATTTATCTGTTGACTTATCCAAATTCAATTTAGGCTCAATTGGAGTACTTTGTGTTTTACAATCAGACATCTGAAAATTAGAAACTAACTGTTCAATATATTGTTGTTGATCTACAGCAGTGGTCGTCACACTTTTCTGATCAAGGGCCACATAGAACAATGTGAGGTGTCACCGCGGGCCGCACACTTATGATTTTGGGGGGGGGGGGGGTATTGTACCTTTTTTTTAGCAAGTTAAAAAAGCATTTTTTTTGTATTTAAGTACCGGGTTGCTACCTCCTTCCTTCTTGTGTTCGTGATGTAGTGTCAATTCTTAATAATAATAATGCACGTAATGGAATCTTTCAGTTCAATTTTCATCCACTTCCAGAACTATTGAATGTGTGAATTTTGCGCACACGTGATAAAAATTATTACAATACAAACAATAACAAAAATTAACCAATATTACTTTGCTTTAATTAGTACATGAAAAGCGAGTTTTTTGGTCTTTTTTAGACCATTTTTTTACCTACACTGTGCCATCTCTACGCCCTCTAATTTTCTCTGGGTCTTCTACTGCCCCCCTGAAAGTCTCGGCGTTATTGCCCACGTTGAGAACCTATGACGTACACTATGTGTTCAAAAACCAACTGGGCGATTTAAAATCAAATGTCAATCAATTAAAATCAACGTTTTAAAATCATGTTGGTACGTACACAAAATATTTGAAAAAAACGGATAATATAATTGTACATGAAAAAATATATATTAAAAAAGAAAACGCCAGATATTTATGCGGCCCCCCAAAAAAACGGATATTATAATTGTACGTGAAAAAATATATGTTTTAAAAGAAAACAGCAGATATTTATGCGGGCCGCCAAAAAAAAACATACTATAAAATTGCACATGAAAAAAAAATATTTAAAAAGAAAACAGCAGATATTTGTGCGGGCCCCAAAAAAAGGATAGTATAATTGTACATCAAAAAAATATACTTAAAAAGAAAACAGCAGATATTTTTGCGGGCCGCATAAAAACGGATAGTATAATTGTGCATGAAAAAAAAACATATTTTAAAAGTAAACATCAGATATTTGAGTGGGAAGCAAAAAACGCAAAGTATAAATGCAAGTACATGAAAAAATATATATTTAAGAAGAAAACGGCAGATATTTGAGTGGGAAGCAAAAAACGGAAAGTATAAATGTAAGTACGTGAAAAAAATATATTTAAAAAGAAAACGCCAGATATTTGAGCGGGCCGCACAAATATGCAGTTTGACGACCACGGATCTATTTTTTTATTACGCATCAGATTTAAATGTCCGGGTTTAATTTTCCCCACAGGAAAAACTAAACCCTTTCACACACTTCCCAAATGATCATCTGGTCAATCCACGTTATGCAATTGCACTATATGTATTATAATTACAAAACAATACAAGAACAACATGTCAACCTACCAGAGACCAGATGGGAAAATAATTCACCGACTCCAGATATTTTCATATCAGAGGGTTCGGCTCTGTGGAATTCCTAATTGAACCTATAAATCCTACTGATCCCTCAATATAAATATTTAAAAAATCTTTTGTAATCCTACATGTATTTAAAATTAACGATTTTTGCATTTTTATATATAAATTCTTTGACAAATCTAATATGCCTAAATTTTGAATCAGAGACCTAGGTATAATGCCAGTAGCCGAAATAACAAATGGTAATATTTTTATATTCCGAGAATGCCAAATTCTTTTAATCTCATTAATAACATTTTTATTTTTATCTAAATTAATTCTCATGCCTAGATATTGTCTAACAGGCCCTAGGTCCTTCAACTTAAATTCTGAACCTAATACATTTTTTTAATTTAGTAGTTTCAGCCTCACTGTTAGAAAAAATTAGAAAATCGTCTACATACAGTGCCACTACTATTTTAATTTTACCCATCATTTTTGTAAACAAACATGGTTAATATTGACTATTTTTAAAATCTAATTTAGTAAAAACCTCTTTAACTCTGTCATACCACGCAAGGGAAGATTGCTTTAATCCATAAATGGCCTTTTTTAACTTTAATACCTTTCCCCCACTTTTGTTTACAAAACCTTCAGGTAATGACATATATATATGTTCTTTCAAGTTTCCATTTAGAAAAGCAGTACATACATCTAAATGAGTAATACTCATTCTCATCTTTACACTAAGTGCAAACAATAATCGTATGGTAGAATGTCGCACTACTGGTGAAAAAGTATCTGTGTAGTCGACACCAGCTTTCTGTGAAAAACCTCTTGCCACAAGCCGAGCTCGAAAACGCACTTTATTTACAATGTCAAATTTTTTATTAACCCGCCGTTTGCCGCTCGTGCACCGGTGTGTCATGAACAAAAAAAAAAAAAAAAATTTTTACACGCGATTTAGACCCATATGTATAAAGAAAGTGTATAAAGAACAATATACTATGGCGAAACCTGCTTTGCGCCTAGTCCCTCGGAATAATTTATAAAAAATAATCTATGGAACTATGGAGTCACTTTTCAACGGCTATTTCGAGCGCTAGGATTCCGGGTCATTTTTTGCGGTGCAGCTAGCAGTGAAAACTCCATAAACTCGGATTTTATCAGAAAAACGTAAGTAATGTTGTTATTATACGTACTTTATTGTCATATGTATGTGTTGTGGTAAAAATAATATACAATATCTCAAAATAAACCGACGAAATACGACATCAAAGTGACAGCATCTTTTGGTTTGAAATATTTTGCGTTTAGTATTTCAGTTTGTTAGTGATAATATCATTTATTTGGCAATATTTAGTATTTCATTTTGTAGAAAAACCAATCGAAATTATATATCAAAGTCTTAGTTTTGTTCGCATTTCGTTTAGAATTTACAAAAAATAAAATTCCTGGCCGGGACGCCAACATATTTACGCGGGTAAAAAGCGTCACCTTTCTAGAACAATATTTACGTCAATATTCGATAATATTATAAGTTTCTTCGTAATTATTTAGAGAAATCTATCGGGATTATGTTTCAAAGCCTTTGTTTCGTAAATATTTAGCCGAAATATTATAAATAAATGTCGTACTCACGCACACATTGATATTTCTTTACATGTGTGTGTGAGGCCTCCTGCCGTGATTTTTCGAACTTTTGATTTTGTCAGTGCTTCCATCTGTTGGTCCGATCCGAGAAACGCAATTTCGTATGAAACGGTACAGGATGGCGTGAAACTTTATTATTATTTTTCAATGTTTTATGAAAAATAGTAATAATGAATATCAAAAAAAATTGATCAGATAGGGTGTGCTAAAAATTTTTTTTTGTTTATTTTTATATTACAGAAAAAACTTTTCTGCAAAATTATAAATACAAGCGTTTTGATGATTATATTATGTGATGGTGATAATCATGACTGAAGAAGAAGATAATAATAATCTAAAGGAAAATATGAAAGAGAACAAGACACATTCTTTCATATTTTCGTTTGGATTATTATTTTTATCTTCTTCTTCAATGATATATGTATTACATTGATGGGAATAACCTTCAAAAGTTATAAAAAGAGAGTTTTCTTATAAAATTGAATAAACATGATTGTTTGTATTGTTGTAGAATGGCCGAGCAGTTTGATTTTGCCGAGCAGCACGACCTTGAGGGCACCGGAGAAGAACAAGCGGTCCTCGCGACGGTATGTTGTCTATTAGTATGAGTTCATCCTTTGATCCAAAATTGAAAGACATAGTGTAACAATAAATATTTATAGTTTCAGATGCCGGGTTTGAAGCGAAGGAGGGACGACGGCGAGACAGGGAGCGTGTCGCCATTTGTTGTGTTTATATGTTTTTGTTATTTATGGTTTTTTTTTCGATGCAACATTTGAATAAAAAAATTTACTGAAACAAGTGCATTGCGCATCTTTGCATTGGTATGTTTTTGTTATTATAAATAATTATATTTTGTTATTTTAAAAATGTATATTTTGTTATTATAAAAATGTATATTTTGTTATTATAAAAATGGATATTTTGTTATTATAAAAATGTATGATGTGTATTTTCATTGTATAAATATATTTTTTTACCATTTGTTTCCGGAATGGGAAAATTTTTACATCATTTTTTTGTTAAAGTTAGCTATTCTAGGAAAACTTGTAATGATATTATAATGTAATAAATATGAATAATAAGATACATTATCTGGCAAACAGAATTAAAAAAAAAAAAAAAAATAAATAAACATTTTTTATACCGATTATAAGCAAAAGTGTCAGGGAGGAAATTTCTGCGTGATTTTTCCAAATAGCCTGGCCTTCAAGGGGTTGCACCCATCTGCACTTCACTATTGTCACAACACCCGGATTATCAACAAGCTCCCATGCCTCATTCTCCTCAAATGACTGCAGTTCCTCAGCCATTGCCTGCTTCCACTGGTCCTTCTCTGGCCCCTCAAGAGCCTCTGCGAATATAATCTCTTCAGATGCTGGAACAGTACTGGAAACACACATGTTAATAAAACCGTATCTTTCTGGTTTCTTTCTCTGGCGCGTGCTGCATATATCTGTTACTTGTTCGGGTGGTTTTGTTGACTGAACTAAATGTTCTGAGACATCTTGCACTGGAAGTTCAGTTAGTATTTCTTTGCCATCATCGTATATTGAAGAATCTGAAAAGCAATCAAAAGGATCCTCAGTCTCTGGAATATTCTGAGACAATTCCCCCACTGAATCACTACTCTCTTCCACCAGATTGTCTTCTGTTGTCTCTTCATTAGGAATCCAGATGGCCGACTCTTCATTGGTTAACTTCACATCTGTCTCATCCTCCATCACATGAGAAAAGGGTAATCTCACTTCTTTTCCCTCACAACAAGTTATACACTGAGACTCGGTTATGTCAATAGTACTCTGACAATTCAAACCATTCACAATACCGTTTTTCATTTTTTGCATATCTTGACTGTTAATGTGTGCTAGTCTTCTGTGCCATAATTTTCCACTAACAGGAACTGTCAAAAAACAACTTCGTGATTGTAATCTCAATTTATAAACACCTTCTGACAAATCCGCAGTTGCAACCAAATCATTGTTTTTGTTTCGAATATAACAATGCTTCTCTTCAAATATGACATTATTTCCATTCTTGATGAGTTCACTTACGGATAATATGTTGGTTGTCAAACTAGGCACACATAGCACATTTTTAACTGTTATATGATAATTTAATTCCGACACAATGTCGACATCTTCGGAACAAACAACTTGCACTGTAGATTCATTGGCGACAGCAATTTAATACGACTAAATACGACTTTGTATTTATGATTTTAACCCAATCTTTCTTCGCCGTCATGTGTGCGCTGGCTCCCGAGTCGATGTACCACGAATTCTTATTATATTTTCCATTCAGGAAAACAACATTAAAAACACATTTACTTGTATTCTTCTTTAACAATGGACACTGATTTCGATAATGTCCATCCTCTTTACACCTTTAACATGTTATTGTTTTTGTTGATGTATCATCTGTCATTGACATTTTGTTTATCTTTGACGGACGGCCACTATATCTCTGTGGCTTACTGTTGCTAGAGGAATATTTATTTCTCGCTGCAAACGCTGTACCGCCAGTTTCAAAATCACTGGTTATCTCCATATCGAGTAACTTTGACTTTATGGCATCAGCCGTTATCGAAATCCCGCTGTGTTCCAGTGCCATTACCATTGGAGAATAACGGTCAGACAAACCTGACAACAATAATGATCCTACCCACTGGTCTGTTATTGTAAATCCCGTGCCGTTTAACCGTTGAGCCGTTTCGAACATCTGTGTGACATATGTAGCCATGGAGTCACAATTTTCAAGTCTTATTGATATCAAATGTCGAAGCAAGGTTATTTTCCTTGATAAACCAGAGTCATCGAACATGTTCTTCAATGTATTCCATAATTCTGCCGAACTCTTGGTGTAATTAATATGCACGTACAAAACTGGATCGATCGTTAATATTAATTTTGCCTTCGTTTTTGCGTCATCTATTGGCTTTATTTCAAAATCTGCTGTTGGCTTGATATACTTTTCCACGCCTTCTAGCACCAATAAATTCTGTGCCCTAAAGCTCCACAAATCGTAGTTCTCTCTGCCTTTTAACCTGGGTACACTTGCAATATAGTTCATGGTCATGTTTCTGCGAAACAACATACACAATTTATCTATTTTAAAACACTAAAATAACTGATAAATCTAAAAAGGGAGGCCCATAACCTCTTAGAATGACAACACGTTTATGCGGTTCGCAACAGACTGGCTTTTATTACTAATAAAAGGTTTTACATCTTGTTAGTAGATGGCGTTAGTAGGCATGCATTTTAATTTTGATATGGATATTAACAAAAAAAAAAAAATATATATATATTAAGTGTCACCGAAGGGGTGTGTAGAAAGGATGTACCGCCAAATAACACAAGTACTAGTCTGTGTATTGTATAAACCAGCATACAAGTACAAAAATGTACAAGTAAATAAATTCATTTGTTATCCATACCAACTTTATTATTAAAGGTATTTTTGAAGTCGTTTTTCAATTTGAAATTGATAAATTATAATTTCAGAGGGCCTGTCGGGGAAACAATCAGGTCACCGAATATAATTACCGCAATATTTACACTTCAACAAGCAGTTTTTAGAGTTAGGTTTTAGAAGTTTTTAATGCTTTTGTTACTGTCTGTGAAAATTCCAAAGTAAAAAAGGTGATATTGCAGAAGCCTGTCAATTAATTCAAATATAATTTCCAATATTATATTTGGCTTTGAGACAATTACAAAATATTACCTGTCTTCTAGTAATAATTCTACACCCACCTTTAGCGGCATTCTCCACGGTGAGGCATGCTCGTTCCAGCATGAGGTCGCTCTGCTCCTTGCACTGCAGCACGGCACGCGAAATCTCATTATGATTGAGTGCGTGAGCGTGTGGCAGACAGGAAAGCGCGAGCTCGGCGGCCGCGCGCACTAGTGACGGGTCGCAGCCCTGCGAGGCACGGTCTGCGATGGAGGCTGCCTCTGGGGGGGTCAAGTGGCCCTCCCACGTGTCGATGAGGAAGGAGATTGCCGGGGCGCCTATGTCCATCGCTTGGCCTAAAGATACAAAAAGCATTATTCTTTTGATGTTGAACAGACTGAAGCCTGTAGAAAAGCATTAGTGAGGTTTGAATGAATGAATACCCAATAAATAATAACACTGTTTCAACTGTCAGTGGTTGAATTAGCAAATGCGTCGGACTCCCAACCACGCGTTTTGAGTTCAGTTCCTCCAAAGACCTCCATCATTGCACAAGCAGGATCTTCCACTTATAATGAGGGTAGTAGAAGATTTTCAAATATTGTTAGATTATTCATAACCTCGGAATGTTGGGACAAGATGCTTTAAACAATTTATCAAATTTTGTGTAAGTTCTATAGTTAAGTTCTGTTATTATAAGCCAGTTGTTTCTTAATGGCCTGTTCAGATTGAGCTATCAAATATAAAAGATCATAGCACGCCAAATACCACTCTCCATACAATCCCTTCAGACCGTTCACACCTAAGCGCTTTATGCGCACATCAACCATAGACAATGCACATCTTACGCCGTAACCGCTCGTGAGGCGATATGCCAACAGTTAAGCGCCCTCCACTCCGACGAAAACAGGAGAAGGGGTCATTTTAATTACGGAGCTGCCTAGGCCGGTGGATGACAGATGTCAAGTTGACAGATTCAGTACAAAAAATGCGCACTCCGTGGCCGCTCGCTAATTCATCTGACCCATTCATAGGAAGAAACATTTGATAACGTCGTGTGAATGTGTTATGAAAAGAAACCATAACATGATTCATTTATTTTACTGGTCTTATTATTTTTATTTTACAAGTCGTATAGAGGGTTTCTTTTTTGAATGCTGGTAACATTTGGGGAAGGAGTTTTGTTTTTTGGTCGCGAGGTTCGTCTCCGGCAACTTTGAACGAGCGACGGAGGGCAAGTACGTCGTTGGTTCGACAGTCAGTTTAAAATCCTGAAAAACCAGTGTGATCCGCAGTGTAAACTTAATTCCGGTCAGCGGGCAGTGAAGCGTAATGCTAGTTAAGACCGTGGAGTCGTTATTTCCGTAATAAATTCGATTTTGGGTGTTTTATCCGGACCGCCGATGTGGGTGGGAAAAAAAGATGACCGTGTGCCGCGAAAGGCAAAAGTTCAGTTTATCGCGCTGTTGAAAGCGGGCTATAGTTTCCTACCGGGCTGAACATGTAACCTCGGGACTCCTTTACGTATCCCAGCTAAGCACATAGTATCCGGGAGTGCGTGGAGCGAAGATCCGGGTTTTGGATCCACCAGGTCTCGGACATAGCTGGTCCCTAGCCAAATGTTACCGGCTCATAATTTGCTGGCTGCTGGATTGGAAGCCGCAGTCTGGATGGGAGCAGTAGCAACTAGGGCGTGACCTTCGCTTGGAAGGAGGCAAGGACTCATTTCAGTTCCATGCCGTTGCACCACGGATATGCGCCGGAAAGATTTTCTACACCTCTACGTGAGTATTTAGAAATTAGCTAGCAATTCTTAGTACCTGTCGGCCCGGGGGGTGAGTATGTGTATTTTCTTATATTGAACTCTGTTTATGACACCTCACTTTAAATATACCTTTTTTCCTTTGAATATAATCAAGTATACTTTTATTTTAATGTCCCTGAACCGGAAGAGAGTCCAATTAGTCGCCACGACCCTTACAGATAACTCGGTCTTTCATGACTAGGCTAGCCAAATATTACTTCCTTTGTCCTTTGGCATTCTACAGGAATCACTTGTGGATTGGCGCGTTTAATGTTAAATTGTTTAACAAAGCCGTTACCAAGGTAAGTACTATTTCATATACTTAAACATTGTATACAAAATGTTATAATACATAATATTATGACACACACCGGCAATAAACCAAAACAATGTGTCGCCCAACCTTGCAAATTGGCCGTTCACACTTTAATTTACTATAACCTAACAATATTGCACCCAGCATTCAATCGACGTAACAATTTGCCACTTACGGCATTCCACGTAACAAACGCTACGAAACATAAGCGCTCGAGGTTCAACAAATATCTGCTCGCGGTTATATTCGGTATCTGAACAGGCTTTAACCTTTTAACCGCTAAAAAAATATACCTAAGCAGTCGCCCCCACGCGGCACTTTCTTTTTCGAATGTCATTTTTACATAGACCCTTTTAGAAAACAAAATCATTGTCTGGATTAATCCTAAAAACATTAATAAATCTTGATAACATCATCCTCCAATATCCAAGTATCAATAAACATTCATTTGAGATCAACTGAAATGAAGATAACGTTATAATTGCGTTAATATAAACACGCCGTGAATATCAACAAACAAAGCAATCTCTAACATGGCCGCTTCTAGCGACGTATGACGTAACATATAGATACCTACTTGCTCTTGTAGTGAAATACGAGACGCGTCAAGAAGGGCCACTGCGCCGATGCTCTATTTTTATTAATTGTTTTTGTGTTTAATTCGTAGAACTCCATTTAATTTTTTGTTTTTTTTTTTATTTAATTAAAATTTAATTTGATAATGTTATAATGTTTGCAAAACCATTTTCAAACTGTTAACTGAAACAGCTGTAACAAAAATACACACTAAAATACTTGCAGAGCTTGATAATAACGTTATCAATTTTAATTTTATCGAATTTTAAAAGATGCAGTGGTTTTAGTTTATAGATACTTCTATAGTTAACATTTTATTGATATTTATGTTGTGAAATTATTTTATATTGTTTTCACTGATAAATTTGCATCAATAAGATCGACATTTTACGGCAGTAAATCGCCGTAAAACGTTGATTTATGCGGTTGATATCGACCTAATTCGTATTATTATTTTATAAATCTAAATTGGTTTACACTGGAATGCCGTATTTTTACGAATTTACTTCGATTATATGGATTTAAAGAGCCGGCTGCGGCGGAAATCGGCCGCAAATTTCTATTTTCGAGGAAATTTACCGTATTTTTACAAATTTACTCGAAATATCTGAATTCACAGGGCCGGCCTCTGTGGAAACGGCCACAAATGTTTGATTTAAACAGAAATGGTGGGTATTTTTACGAATATTATGAACATCTGAATTATAATGGACACCTGCAACGGAAATCTGCCGCGAAATTTCGATTTACGCGGAAATATCGTATTTTCTGTGAATCAAACGGGTATCTAAATTTAGAGGGCCAGCCACGACATGATTCGGCTGCATAATTTCGATTTACGCAGAAATATTTTGTATTTTTACAAATTTACTTCTAATTCCTGAATTAGAATGGCCGCCTGCAAAGGAAATCCGGTGCGATATTTCGATTTTCGCGGAAATATGGTAATCTTGTGAATTTATTTCAAATAGGTATCTAAATTTGGTGGGGCGGCCGAGATGGGATTCGGTTGCGAAATTTCAATTTACGTGGAAATATATTGTATTTTTACAAATTTACTACGAATATCTAAATTTTAAGAACCGGTCACGGCGGCAATCAACTGCAAAAATTTGGTTTACGCAGAAAATATTCGGTATTTTTGCGAATTTATTACGAATAGGTTTCTGAATTTAGAGGGCCGGCTGGGTTGAGATGGCAAAGTCAAAGGTTCAGCAGAAGAAGTTATTGGCTGAACTGACGGGATTGAGACATAACTTTCATAATGCCCAACAAAAACAATATCTGTATCGTCATCAGTCATCACTTACTTCAAAAACACTTTCCGAATCTAACATTGCTTCAATATCAATTTCAGATAAGCCACGTGTCGCCAATTTGAGTGTTGTTAAAAAAAAAGTTTTAAAATTCATACGTAAACACACAAAACAAGATGTTTTTAAAATTGAATTAGTCAATTTTTAAATAATACAACAATTAAATAAGTATGTACACAAAAATAAAGTAGATTTCAAAGTGGATATCGACGCACTAGTATTATTACTAATACGGTACGGGGTCCGCTCGAAAGAGACAATCAGATTCGCGCGCATTTTCAAAACTGTGACTGGCGGCTGGGGCCGCGCTCTCGGTTTTATTCATTTACCAAGATAAACAATGAAGTAGTTGATAAACATTCTCAGAGAGGTCGCACCACAAATGAATATTTTTATTTTTAATATAAATTTCGATCGTATACGGCATACATGTGCTTAGAAAACGAAGTCGAAACTTGAAAATGACTAAAGTCAGCCACCGCACGGTGTCTTGATGAAATGACTTAGGTCAGCCGCCGCGGTGAAAAGATTAAAACTGAAATAATCACAGAACTCGAATGGATCTTTGACAGAACTTGAAAATTAACTTCAAAATTTGTGAGATTATTCAATTTTTTTTAACAACCAGTCCTTAGTCTTTCTTTTGCAGTTAATTCAAATCTCCCAGTGGAACATTGGACTTCAAGCTATGTCAGGAATTCTTATGCTACCGCTACATGCTTGCGACAAACGGCTTGCCGCAAGCTCAGGCAAGCTCTGGCAAACGAATGCCTGGCATCCCCACACTTGCGAGTGCGCCAGTTCGTTCGCAGCGCCCAAGGATGGCGGACGTCGAAGCGGCTGCGTCGGCTGCCATTTTTGCACTAACTTATTTCTATTTTAAAGCAAAACAGAACAAAAGAAAGTGAAGAATTTCAAAGAGAAGATGGTGGATGATTAAAATTAATAGAAATCGCACCGGGTAATTCATTTAATAATGTAATATTTTGTGTGTTTTGTCTTCGTAATTGCTAATTTTTTGTTTTCGTTTCAGAGAACTAATTGACGAAAGATTTAATGAGCTTCTTTGTGAGCCATCTGGAGAATTCGACAACTTTTGCCGTATGACCTCAGCTGATTTTGAGTTCTTGCTGAACAAAATTTCACCTGTGATTGCAAAGCAAGATACGAATTATAGGGAAGCTATACCAGCGAAATATCGTCTTGCGATAACACTAAGATTTCTGGCATCTGGCGATAGTTATAAAAGTCTTCATTATTTATTTAAAGTATCGAGCCAAAGCATATCAACAATCGTACGAGAAAAATAATGACATATCATTTGTCCAGGTAGTCATTTTTATTTAATATAAAGAGTTCTGAGCGATTTTTTGTATAAAGAGTTCTGAGCGAAAAGCACGTCTGTCTCCCGCCAGTCCGTAAGTTGTACTAACATGTGGATGCCACGCCAGCGTTTGCCGCAAACGCTTGCCGCTTGTGGCCGAAATATCCGACATCGACGGATCGGTGGCAAGCTCTCGCAAGCTCTTGCAAGCCTACGCAAACGCGCGCTCCAGATGTTGGGACTTGTGGACGCTTGCCGAGGCTCGCCAAGCATTTGGACCCCGCTTTAGGCAATCACCGCTCTACCCCCTCTATGAGCTAACCTTGTTAAATGCATTTTCTACAAACCTTGATTAAAAGTGATAATATATTTTTTTTAAATAATCCATTACCTAAGGAGCCATTCACTTATTACATAAGACGATTTAGGGGGGGAGGGGGGGTCGACCATGTCTTATTTTTTCTTACAAGGGGGTGGGAGTGAGTCTCGATAGTTCTTATGTAAGATCACAAAAATGGGCAAAGTTAAAATTATTAGTACCTTTGTAAGTACAATTAAACATTTCTAAAAATTGTTACTAAAAATAAACATTAAAACAAACCAAATGTGTATTCATTTTTTCCTTTAGATTCTTACGTAATAAATATTAAACAGGGGGGGGGGGGGGGGGAGGTCGGCCTATTCTTATTTTTTTCTTATAATAGGGGAGGAGGAGGTCGAAAACTAGCAAAATTCGTCTTACATAATAAATGAATGACCCCTAACCTAAAAAAACCTATTTAACTAAGTTTTGTTTTTAACACTTTTAATGACTTTTTAAAGGAGTGATGAAGTTGCACATTGTTGAGTTGTTCAGTCATCGTGAAATATTCCCTCAAAGCAAGAAATTATCATCAAAATTATTTTTATTCATACTATGTGTAAATTCTGCTTTTGAACAAATTGCATAAATCTTATAAGGACAAGCGTAACGATTGTGATGTTAAGCTTTTTCAGCAATTTCATCAAATGTTAAACGGGCAAAAAATCAGAACTTAACAGGGGTCTTTCAACTGGTTGTGAACATTGATTTTATCATCATCAAATAATGTGATGGATTTTGAAACAAACCGTAAGAATCAATTGGTGTTTTCAGGAAGGTACAGACAGATCAGAGACATCTCTTATTAACCCTAGAATACTAAACAATCGTAAAAATTACAAAGGCAAAATAACAATTCCTGGAAAAATGCACCCCCTGCTTCACAGTAGCTCCCTAATTTATTCTGTCAGTGTGCCACGCGCTTTCATTGTGGTCGGGCGTCATTTGTGTGTTGACTTATAGAACCAAATTCAAGAAAAATATGTGCCTTTTGTCCATCCAAGTCAATAAAAATGACAACAAGCCATATGCGAGCCCATAATGAGCCATATGTAGGGCGCATAACATGAACGCGTGTCCTAACTGTGCAGAATAAAGTTTTTTTTCTTCATTATTACATGATCTCTTAACCTCTTATTTGCCGGAGACGCGTGTATTGTGCGCATGCGCGAGAAAATAATTAGAAAAAAATTCGAACAAAAAATGTTTGTCTGCGATTTTGGCCCTTCTATGTACAGAATTTGTATGAAGAATAAGGTCAGAATCGCTTGCGCCAACATTACCCCATATGATGGGTAAAAATTTCATTCACCTTGCAACCCCAGAATATTTTTAAACGATTTTATCTGTGGTATGAAAATGTCAACTTTGCCGCGAATTTTATCTGTCAAGGTTGATTGATGCTTGTTCCTTGACTAAAACATCGTAAAACCTTACGTAATTACGTAATTAACGCAAGTGATGTTGTTTTGGTACATAGTTTATTTTTCTAGGAATGTGTTTCGGTCAATAAAATATACGATAGCTCAAAATTAATCCACAAAACATTCAATTGAAAATCGTGTTTTGTTACAAAATTTCCGTATTTTTAAGGGTTAACGGGTTAAGAGGAATATAAACGCTAGAAATATTTCAAATCTCATTCCTGCAAAATTTTAAAATCGATACATATTCATCTTAAACCCAAAGAATGTTACTACTACTAAGTTTTTGATTATCTTTTTTATTCCAGTTTTATTTCTATGTCATTTTTTTACGAATTTTTAGTAACAACGTCACTCATAGGATAGTTTAGTAATCTAGGGTTAAGCAAATGCCATAAGATGCCATATATGTGAATATTTGATAATGTTGGCTCACCAGTAATCCAACTGACGTGTGAAGAGTATGTGCGGGAGAGCCAGTTGGCGCTGACGCAGTTGTGCAGGCCGAGGGCGTACAAGCCAAGCTGGAAGGCGGCCATGTGCAGCCCGCGGTGGGGCAGGTGGTGTTCCCGCCCGCCCCCCGTGGACGTCACTGCTGTCTGAGGGTGATACTGCAACCAACACATTTACACTTTTATATAACATACATAACAACAGAGGCAGTTGTTCCCTGGGGTCAATAAGGAACTCCAGTGAAAAATATTATGGCTTTAAAAAAATATGTTCATGTAGACCAATAAACGCTGATTCTGAATATATAAGTTTTATTTCATAATATTAAACGCAGAGTTTTTAAAAAATTATTAAAAAGTGCATTTTTAAACCTCTCCTCAAAACACAGCGTCAAGTTGGCATTACTGAAATGGTTAACGGTGACATCACTGTTAACCGGTTGTTTGCCGTTTGTCACCCGGTGGCCGCGGCACTTTGAAATGCTATTTTGACCCTTATGTATAAAGAAAGTGTATGAAGAACAAAGTCAGAAACGCTTGCTCTATTATCGTCCTTTACCATAGCGAAACCCGCAATGCGTCTAGTCACTCGGAATAATTTATATTTAATTTGCCATAGTGCGGGATGTGAACAGTTTCTGCGCATGCGCGGGAAAAAAAATACGTTTTTTCTACTATTTTGACCCTTCTATGTACAAAATTTGTAAAGGAAGTGTCAGAATCGCTTGCGCCAACATTCCCTATGGGATGGGTAAAGATTTCATTCACCTTGTAACCACAGAATATTTTAAAATAATTTTTATCTGTGGGCATCTCGAAATGTCATTTTGGCTGCGTCACATTTATGAGTTCCTCGACTAAAACATCGCAAAACCTATCAATTTACGTAATTAACGCAAGTAATGTTGTTTTGGTAGATAGTTAATTGTTCTAGGAATGAGTTTCGGTCAATAAAATATACGATAGGTAAAAATTAATCCACAAAACATTCGATTCAAATTGAAGGTCGTGAAATTTCCGTGTTGTTCCTCCGCGGTCCAAGAGGTAAACCTGCGAACCAATTCACCGAAGTGTATCAAGATGTATTGACATTTGAAATCTTACGCCTTACGCCACGAAAGACACGCACGCCATTCAACATTTCGTGTTTTTTTGGTCATTTTCATACTGTTAAAGAGATTTAGATAAATAATAGTTATTGTGTTTATTGGAAACAATATTTAGGCTCTCAACAATTAAAATTATGACGTAAAAGGGCTATATTTGAGGTTAAGCATAGTCATAAATAGGTCATATGTCATATTATATATCATATGTCACAACAATACGCTAGTGACACAGTAAACACGTAAAAATTTTGCACCACAAAATTAATAGTTAACAAGCAACTAAATAAGTCTTTGTAGTGAATTTTATATACGTAAACAACGTTTAAAGAAACCCTGTATAAATTAGTGGCAGTTGTTATACTAGTTGTGCAAGTGTAATTAGTTACAAGTAGTAAGTAATCCACTCAAATTTCTCAAAGCGTGAAGTGAATCGCCCATATTCCGCGGTAACGTTACCGCCTGATTAAATACCAAGTAAACAGGAATGACTTTTACACATACAAAATGGATTCGCTGACCTACACAGACCAGGCGAAAAATGCGGTAAATTTGCTCACGAAAATGGTAACTGACCCAAATAATAAATTTACAAAAGAGCAACTTGCCAAAATTTTTCCCAAAACTAATGAAATTCTGGAAACAATAACTGAAATGGCTGTTAAAATGGCATCGCTCGAGGGTGAACTAACAATCATCCCCAATCATGGCAAAACACTAAAAATAATGATATTGAAAAACAAAAAGCTATTAAAAACAAGTACCGCATCTTAATCACTCCTAAAAATAATGAAACATCCACGGAAATGCAAAAAAAAAAATCAAAGACACATTAAAAGTAGCGAACTAGGAATACACATCGAAGGTATTAAAAAAATCTCCCGCAACAGGATCATAATCGAATGTGCAAAAAAAGATGACGCGACAAAATTACAAACAGCAATCTCAAAAGACATCCACGATATTGAAAGCAAAGAGCTAACAAAAAAAAACCGACGATGATTTTCAAGGGAATTTACAATGATTATACCAAAGAAGATTTTACTGACGATGTCATAGAACAAAATGAAGACATCAAAATCCTAACACAGGAAATGGATAAGAAAAATATTTTCAATATAAAGGCAATAATAAAAAATAAATTTTATGATTCTGCAAACTACATAGTCGAAGTAGACAAGACGACCAGGAATATTCTACTAAATAAAGAAAAAATAAAAATTGGTTACCAACGTATTACGTATTAATTCAATGTTTCCACTGCTTACGTTTCGGACACAGTAAGCGTACCTGCATACAGAAGGAGAAAAAGGAATCGCCGACCTGCTCGCACTGCGGATTAGCCCACCAACATAAGGACTGTGTAAATATTGCAACCTCGCCAAACTGTGCCAACTGCATCGATCAAAATAATAGATTTAAACTGTCATTTCCT
This sequence comes from Limnephilus rhombicus, assembly GCA_929108145.2. Lineage (NCBI taxonomy): Eukaryota > Metazoa > Arthropoda > Insecta > Trichoptera > Limnephilidae > Limnephilus > Limnephilus rhombicus. The sequence continues at coordinate 43,247,993 of OV815278.1, forward strand.
GTCAATCATAGATAAAACTAACTGTAAATAATACCAAAAAATGCTCGCATTTGCGCAAAAAAAAATTGATTACTAGATATATCTTTAAAAGTATTTCATGTCCTTTCTCAATGTCTTATCTATGTAAAACTGATTATCTTCTAAGCGCGTTAAAACCTAATCATTTTAGGTTATATTCATTTCATAAACTGGATATATCTCTGTCTACAAACAATAAAATCAGTATAAATGTTATAAAAACTAAAAACTCTAAGACATTATATATATTGATGATAAAAAATAATAATATTATTTTCTCGATAACACAACACTTAATAAATTATAACCAGAAAAACTTTATTTACACATTTATTATTGTAAAATTATTATTATTATATAGCTCTGGATTTTCAGAATTTGCAAACCACTTGATTGAAAACGATCATAAATTTGACAAAAACGCTGGTGCCAAACTTATTCATAAAAACGACATCGGTATAAGGTTGGATAATTTAGAGGCACTTGAACTTGGAAAAGCCATAAACACTAATAGTAAGATAGTAAATAACCAACTTAATTTAAATAAAAGTCCCATACTAAGATTGTTCCCTATTGATAAAGAACACGTCCGGTCCCTTCCCAATTCTCCATCTATGCCTCCCTCTTCCTCCTCCACTTGACGAGTCCAGCCCAGCCCATTTTTGGTAAAATATATATTATAACACAAATGTAACCTAATGTTAGTAGAGTATTATACTGCCCTGATGAAGCTACGGTTGTAGCGAAACCCGGTTGGCATAAAGTATAAAAATAAAAGTGGTGTTTACAAAGTTATTGTTTTATTTTAAATTAATAATGTCACATCACAAAGTATCCGCTTCATATGAACAAAAAAAAAAGATTAATTATATGGTCTATACATTAAAAAAACGACACATCTTTCATCATTCTACGTACTATAAAATCAGTACATATATATTCAAAACTAAAATCTCTAACTTATGCTCTGTATTAATTACATTAATGATAAAAAACCTGAATATTTTCTTCATGATAACAAATTTCTACATACTACATTTTTATATTACATTACTTCTTCATTCTACATTTCTATATTTCTACCAGAAAATAGATAATACAATACCAATAAACAGCGACGGTTATCGAAGGTTAATAAATTATAGACTACTAACGACTAATTATAGATATATGATTTCAAAATTATTATTATCTACATTACTAACCCATATATCATGCTACCAATATTATGTATACAATAAATCTCTACAGTATATGTTCATTTGTACTATCGATATATTCATTCACACACTATTTTATATTGAAATCATTATCAAAAGAAGAACGAAACAAATTAATTTTTGCTGTCATTTAAACAAACACACGAGTAATAATACTCGTCTCCGACTAATATCTGAACATAAAATAAATCTTATTGAAAAAATTAAAACCTACAATTTTAGATATGAACTGGAATCGAACAAGAATACTGTAACACAAATTATGAGTATTATTATTTATTCATTTTTTCGTAGAATTATATATATATATTTTATCACACCTAAATAAATGCAATGGAAAATTTTAACTTAAACGAAATTGATAGAAATTTAAATATAGAAGAATACGTATGTGAAACAGCCAGCGAATGCAATAAAATCTATAACAATATAATAAATAGACTAACAATCTTGCACCTAAACATAAGAAGTATAAATAGAAACATGGATGAATTTCTGGTATCTCTAAATACATTATGTTCACAACCAGATTTCATAATACTTATCCGAGGCGCATATACATGCAAACATTAATACACCAATCATCCCAAACTACAAACATTACAATACAATTTATCAGATTAATAAAAATAGTGGATTTGTAGTACACGCTAAAGAAAAATTTACTGATATCAATGTTACCGAAATACCCATATACAACGCAAACTGTTTGTCTGTTAATTTTGTTTTAAATAATATGCCATTCAATATAATCGCAATATATCGAACATACAGCTCTGATATACCCCTATTTATAGAAGAATTTTAAAAAAATACTATGCAATAAAAGCCATCTAAATTGTATCGTAATAGGTGATTTAAATATTAATATTGGTCCAAATAACCGCGGTAAAAATAAAATAGATTATATAAATGCTATGAATGAAATGAACTTTATATCTTGTGTAAATAATTTCACAAGAGAATTTTCAAACCAATCGCCATCATGCCTGGACCACATATGGAGCAATATTAAACACACAGAAAAAATTAAATCCATTATATGGAAAAATGATACAACAGATCACCATACAAATTTATTTGTTTATAATTTAAATAAAAACTCAGGATTTAATGACTCTAGAAAAAATATCAAAATAATTTCCAAACTGAATTATTTAAAATTAAATAATAAATTACGAAAGGAATCTTGGTCCTCAACACTAAACTGCCAAAACCCAGACACGTGCGCAAACTTCTTTGAAGAAACTTTGAATTCTCATATCGCAGACTGTACAACCTATATAAATAATCAACCTAGTTCTAAATTAACCCGTTTAATCACAGGAGACCAGATTTGTCCCAACGCACATAGGTCTCACATAAGACGCCGTAACTCCCTTACTATCATAGTTAGAAATATGTTTTAATTGGTGTTAGAAAGGAAAAACATCATGCTTTATATTCCAATCTAAAAAATAGCAACCAAAAAAGTAAAATGTACACTTTTATGTACTCAAAGTTTTGAATCGCAAATTGAAAAAAGAATTTGAAACTTCGGAAATTTAAAAAAAAAAAAATTCATAGAGCGACAAAAAATTGAGGTTACAATATATGTTTGTTATACATTTGTCTAATAAAATATGCATGTGTTTTTATTTTTTTTTATTATCAGTAACTTCAGTTAGAAAAAACATAAGGTGAGCCATTTTGAAAACTTTTTTATGTTTGTATGCAAAAATTTTATAATTTTAAAAAAATATATATTTTTCGAATTCTATAATTTGAAAGCGTATTTCATCACCTTTCTAAAACAGTTTTTGGTTTTTGAATGTGTTCAGAAATATTCCAAATATTTGCATTTTATTGTAAAGCGAAAATATTTTGACCATCCGAAAAAAAGCCAAATTTTTTAAGGGAAAATCAAACCATGGATTACACAAGGATTACTCATATCCATCCGTGATAAAGAAAAACTCTTCATACAAACGAAAAAAAACCCCACTAATAGTCATATCAAAAACGAATACAAAATATTCCGGAACAAACTCATTAGAATTATCAAAGACACGAAAGAAAAATATTACAGGGAGAAAATAATCCTCACAAAAGAAAACCCTAAAAAAACATGGAACACTTTAAACGAAATTATGAATAAAAATAAGTCAATAATAAATGTCATAAACAATAATGGAACTAAATTAAATGCTATCCGTGAACCAAAAATGTGTGCAAATATTTTCAACAATTTTTTCGCAACCGTCGGTCAAAAACTTGCATATAAAATTGACCAAAATTACAAACCAGATGACATACATGAAGATAAAATAACAATTAACAACCTTTCAATTTTTAAACCGACTACAGAAAAAAATATTGAAAACATAATACAATCACTAAAAAATGGTGCTGCGCCAGGATACGACGGTATAACTACAGAAATTTTGAAAAAATACTGCAATTTCCTAACCAAGCCGATTACGCATATATTAAATGTAAGCACTAAATGTGGAATATTCCCGTCAAACTATAAAAAAGCCATTATAATCCCAGTATATAAATCCGGAGATTCAAAAGAAGTAAACAATTACCGCCCAATATCCTTATTATCCAATATTGCAAAAATATACGAAAAAGTAATAAAAAAACAAATTGTTGATTATATAGATAACCAAAAGTGTATTAACCCTACTCAATACGGTTTCAGAGATAAACTTAGCACACAAGACGCAATTGCAGAATTAACTAAGCTTATTTACAAAACATTAGATAGAGGTAAAAAATGCTTAAGTATTTTCATTGATTTCCGTAAAGCTTTTGATAGTGTCTCACATTCAAAATTAATTAATAAACTTAATAATATAGGAATAACTGGCAAAGCTAAAACATGGTTAAAAAGTTATCTCCATCAAAGAACTCAACAGGTAAAAGTAAGCAACGAACTAAGTGAAATAGAAAATATAGATTTTGTAATTCCACAAGGAACTGTATTGGGACCTTTACTATTCATATTGTATGTAAATGAACTTTTTGAACTCCCAATCATTGGAAACATTATATCTTACGCAGATGATACAGTGATTACTATTGAAGGAAATTCTTGGAATTAGGTCGAAGTATTAGCTAACAATGCAATTAATATCGTAAAACTATGGTTCGACGAAAATTTATTGACACTAAATGTCGAAAAAACCCATTTTATACCTTATAGCCTAACAGGGAATATCTCAAATATAAAGGTAAACATAAAAATTCACGAAAAAAAATGCCTTCTTAGGATCGCACCATGTAACTCAATTATTAAACTATTAATTTATTAAACTCACATTAGTAGTAAAGAAGAAATAAAATATCTTGGAATAATTATTGATCAAATGGAAAAGTCAAATAAATTCCACAGTAGACAGAATGGCAAAACTGATTTATATATTTTTTAGACTTAGAAATACTGTTTGATTAAAAATACTAAAAGGTATTTATTATGCACTTGCGCACTCTGTACTACAATATGGAATCGTGGGGGGATGCATATAAATCAGCCCTACTTCCACCAGAGACAATTAACAAAATATTAATAAAAATCATATTAAAAAAGCCCCATTACCACCCAACAATAAGTGTTTTTTCCGAGATTTCCCGGTCTATATATTTAAAACTGATCTATATATTTTTTAGACTTAGAAATACTGTAACATTAAAAATACTAAAAGATATTTATTACGCACTTGCGCACTCTGTACTACAATACGGAATCATAGCTTGGGGGGGTGCATATAAATCATCCCTACTTCCACTGGAAACAATTCAAAAAATATTAATAAAAATCATCTTAAAAAAGCCCTACTACTACCCAACAATAAATGTTTTCCAAGATTTCCCGGTTCCCCCACTAACAAAAATTTATGACAAAATTGCACTCCTACAGTTACATAAAGATTTCTTTAATAAAAATACTATACCACAATTAAATATTAGTAAAAGAATCATATCTGTTGGAGGATTAACCGTACCATTAGTACAAACTACAACAGCACAACATCACTATACATTCAAGGGTTTAAAATTATTCAATAAATTACCCCTAGATATACGATCGGATGAAAACTACGACACATATAAAAAAAAATTAAATTGAAATACTCTAGTACCACCTCATAACTTTAATTATTGTTTAGAAATATGTTTTGCTTCAACAATCCTTTGAATCATTCATTAACCCCTCCGAATTTTCGAGAATATTAGCTTTTGGTGTCTTAAACGAAATGACATTTTACGAAAACTTTTAGTTATAACCGCTTCACAATTAAAGCACTATAAATGAAACATTTCTGAACGTAGCCGAATAGTAAAAACTGTTTTAGACAGGTTACAAAATAAGCTTTCGAATTATTATATTACAAATAAATATTAACATTTGTAAGTATTAACCCCTCCGCAACGTAAGCAGATATAAGCGTTAAAAATAGGACAGCAGTCAAGTACAATAAGCGTGTTTATACGTCAGCGCGTGTGTTTCCATAGAAATAGTTATAACTCCGTTATTGTTTTAGTTACATCCCTAAAACAAAAAGTCAAAGGTCGATAGTAGATCAAGCTGCACATTTCTATCAAGTTGTCTATGGAAATACATAACAGGAATCAGCTGTCAATCGTGAAGTTGACAAAAATATTTACCCGCGCAAATTTGCTACCGGCAGCTCCACCGCGCTCCACATTTAAAATTTTTATTAAATATTTTTATATGAAATGATTTAAAAGTGAGGTGACAAAAGTGTTTATTACACATATATACAATAGAATAAGTATTGTTGTTTGCATAATCTGTGATTTTAGTACCGTTTTCACATAAAAACATCACGTGAGTCATTTTTACCTATTTTTAATGTTTGCGTTCTAAATTTTAATATTTACAAATGCTAATATTTATTTGTAATATAATAATTTGAAAGCCTATTTTGTAACCTTTCTAAAACAGTTTTTACTATTCGGCTATGTTCAGAAATGTTTCATTTATAGAGCTTTAATTGTGAAGCGGTTATAACTAAAAGTTTTCGTAAAATGTCATTTCGTTTAAGACACCAAAAGCTAATATTCTCGAAAATTCGGAGGGGTTAAAATTTAGAATGCAAACATTAAAACAATGTGAAAATGACTCACGTGATGTTTTTATGTGAAAACGGTACTAAAATCACAGATTATGTAAACAACAATACGTATTCTATTGTATAAATGTGTAATAAACACTTTTGTCACCTCACTTTTTTATCATTTCATATAAAAATATTTAATAGAAATTAACAATGTCGGGCGCCCGTAGGAAATTCGGCGGTATAAATTATGTGTCAGACTGCGCGTCTGACAGAATGTTCTTTTTATGTATTTCTATGGACAACTTGAATAGAGATGTGCAGCATGATTCACTATCGACCTTTCACTTTTTATTTTACGGATGTAACTAAAACAATAACGGAGTTATAACAGTTTCTATGGAGACACACGCGCTGACGTGTAAACACGCTTATTGTACTTGACTGCTGTCGTATTTTTAACGCATATATCTGCTTACGTTGCTGACCGGTTAACTAACCAATAATTTTGTTACGTGTATTGTATTTTCTATAAAACTACTATTAGTTTTTGTAATAATATTTTTTAATTTATATACTTAGATGTAAAAGTATTTAGTTGTCCTCTCCTAAACACAAGCAACTGCTTTATTAGGAGAGCGATTGAAATATTGTTGTTATATAATCTTGTAAAATTGTAATTATAATAAATGTTTCAGAGAATAATAAAAAAAAATTTGACATTTGGTTTACGATACATCGGTAGTATTTTCGAATTGTTTTTTACTAAAAGGGCTTTTTATACAAGTTATTACACAATCGTCATGATCAGTATATTATAAAAACCAGTGTTTCTGTATGTGTTATACATAAAACAATGTACAGTCACGCCTGAACACAAAATTCGAGGCTTACGATGTCACTTGTATTTGCAATGAAAAAGATGACTTACATCTACCGGATCTGCCCTGATGATGGACACTGCAACGATGTCCGAAACGTTGGCTAAAGAAGGAGGTAGCGCAACACGGCATAACACCCCAAAAACAAATAACGAAGATGATTTATTGTTTTTATATTGCACTTTGTTAAAATACAATAACAGTACCGGTGAAATGTGGACATTTTACCAATGTTTTTCTATATTAAAAGCAGTTAATCTTGAATAAAAAACACACCTCACACCTAAAAGTCATCCCAAAGCATTCCGCCTGATTCCGCCATTGATTTTTCTGGATTCTTCATTCAAACAGGGATGTTCTGCCCAAAAAAATTATTTCCCTAGATTTTGAAGTGAAATTTCCCTAGAATTTCACATTTACGCAATTACCTACGTAGCCACCTGATTGTGTAACACTAATCCTGTTATATGTTAATTAATATGATTAATTAATTGGGAAGATATCGGAATTTGGTAAATGTACTTATTACTGTGCTTTTCCAAATAAAACACTTTTTGCTACGTGAAATAATAATTTAAAAGTACGAATACACTCACCACTGAATTCCAAATAAAAAAAAAAACACTTTGCACAATAAAAATCAACCGCAATCACCGATAAAACGGAACTTAAAATTTTTTTTTTTTCCGAGGTCCCATTTATCTTTTTAGATACATAATATCATTTTGAGTTGTCAGTGTTAAAAATAACATTGCATGTAATTACATGAACAATAATTAAGATTCATAGGAATTCCAAAAAATATATATACGTATACAAAAATATATATAAAAAAAATATAAATAATACCAGTAATTGAAGGGTTATGAATAACAACAGTTCTTTAAAGCAATGAATTTATTTATATTAATCAAATATATCGGGAGACAATCTTATTGCTCAGAGTTCGAGCCGTTAATTGACAGTTATAAGTACACACAATTTGATATAGGTGGAGCTCATGTCGCTTCGTATTATCTTAACACCTCCCCTGGAAGTCGTGAGCGAGTATTCCTATTCCTATTCTTACATACTCTCATCCATCATACCTAGGTTACGCAGACAATCACGATGTTTTGATCCACTCAAACCTTTCGTCAAAACATCAGCAGGCATCTCATCAGTACATAAGTATTTTAAATCAATTACACCTTGTTCGCATATATCTCGAATAAAGTGGTGTCTCACTGCTATATGTTTTGTGCGAGGATGAAAGTTTCTACTCTGAGCAAGTTTTATGGCACCCTGATTATCGTTGAATAACGTCACACACTCACTTTCAATACCAACGTTACCCAAAACATCACGTAAATACATGGCTTCCTTTGAAGCTTCGGATAGTGCCATGTATTCGGCTTCCGTACTCGATAGCGCAACACTCCGTTGCTTACGTGCCTCCCAACTGATCGGGGCACCGGCTAAAATAAATGCAAATCCAGAATATGATCTACGATCTATGGCATTTGCTCCTCAGTCTGCATCGACCACACCGAACAAAGGCAGCCCAGTTCTTTCATAAACTAAACCGTAGTCAGATGTACCTTTTAAATATCTCATGATACGTTTAGCCGCCTTCCAGTGCTCAACACTATAATTACTATTAAATTGGCTTAAATAATTTACGGCAAACGCTATGTCTGGTCTAGTCGATACAGCCAGATAAAGTAACGCTCCTATCAAGCTTTGGTATGGGTACTGTTTCATTATGTCCTCATTCACACTTACCGGTTTTTCTAATTTCACATTAATATCTAGAGGCGTCACTGCAGGTTTACACTCACTCATATGGAATCGTTCTAACACGTTCTCTATATAAACCCTTTGATTAAGAAACACTCATGTTTTCATCATCACGACTAAATTCAATACCCAAACAATTACTTATCTTTCCTAAATCTTTCATTTCAAACTCACTTGATAACTGTTTCTTTATATTTTTCATCCATACATCATCATTTCCTGCCAAAATAATGTCATCAACATAAATAGCAATCAACATCAGTCGCTCACCTTTCTGTGCTATGAATACACACGGATCTTGTGCTAACGCTTCAAAACCTATTTTCATCAGCGTTCTCACTAATTCTTTATACCACTGTAACCCTGACTGACGCAAACCATACAGAGATTTCTTTAAAACACACACACTATCACTACATTCACTCAATGCTTTGTCCCAGCGTTTAGCTGTTTCAATTAGATTCTTATCTTTAATAACTTTACTTTAGGAACCAATCTTTTGGTTTGCGAGTAATCTATTCAAAACATCGCTTAGGTGATCCGGCACTTCCATGTAAACCTCTTCATCAAGTGTACCATTCAGGTATGCAGTTACTACATCCATTTGATGGTTATTTAATCCTAACTCGGCTGATACAGCAGCTATCAGTCTTATTGATGAAGATCTCACGACCGGAGACGATGTCTCATGGAAATCCTCCCCTGGCCGTTGCGAACAACCTTTTGCGACGAGACGTACTTTCTTCCCAGTAGTTTTAGTGCTAAATACAAATCGATTTCCGATCACTTTTCCTTGTTTTGGCCTTGTAACTATTTCCCATGTCTTATTCTTTATTTGTGCTAAATACTCATCCTCCATGGCTCCTTTCCATGCATCAACATCATTACTCTTTTCTATTTCGTGCCATGTAATCGGTTCTACAATAGTTATCCCAGCTATCATGTGCACATTAGTCTCTTCAATATCTGATTCATTTTCACTTTCAGTATTATCTCTTACTAAATTGTGCTCCTTTCGCGGTCTTCCCACTGAACCGGAACGTATTATACGTGGTCTTTCTCGTCCTCTTTTTGATGGTCCTATTAATCGTTCCCATGAGACTGTTGATTTTCTTTTTCTTTGTAATAGACCAGTTTCTCTACTTTCACCTGCTTCTATTACAGGCGTTCTACTGTTTTCTCTCATTTCATCATTTGTGGTTGGATCATTTAATTCTATATTTATTTGTTCATGGTCAGTATCTTCTTCTTCATCAAGTATTTCTTTGTACTCATCCTAAATGCCGTTTCATTTATGAATTTTACATCTCGAGTTACAACGATTTTTCTCGTCTTAGGGTCATGTATTCTATAAGCTTTAGATTGAGTATCATAGCCCACAAAAACTCCTAATTGTGACCTTGAATCAAACTTGCCTTTTTGAGGTCCTTTATCTTTATAATATGCTTTAGATCCAAACACGTGCATGTAGATTACTGTAGGCTTCTTCCCATTCCATAGTGTATATGGTATATTGCCACTTAAAGCTGTAGTTGGGCACCTATTTCTCACATAATTAGCAGTATTCACTGCTTCCGCCCAAAAAGAAGGAGGGCTTCCTGCTTGTCGCATCATGCAGCGCGCCATCTCGACCAGAGTACGGTTTTTCCTCTCTGCAATCCCATTTTGTTGAGGCGTATAAGGCGCTGTTAATCTTCTTCTAATTCCTTCTGTTTTTAAGTACTCGTCGAATGTATTGTTGATGTATTCTTGCCCATTATCTGACTGAAGATATTTTATTTTCTTCCCTGTCAAATTCTCTGCAAAAGCCTTGTACGATTTGAACACGCTTAACACGTCGCTTTTGTTAGCTATAAAGTAGACTTCGCACCATCTAGACTTGTCATCGATAAAAGTAACGAAGTACTTCTTACCGCCATAAGACTCATGTCTCATCGGACCACACACGTCCGAATGCACTATTTCTAGTAACTCGCTTGTGCGATCTTCACATCCTTTAGAAAAAGGCGTGCATGTCTGCTTCTCTCTTATACAAATCTCACACTGAGACAATTTTTCACTGTCTTTGATGTTTAGCCCATGTACTAAGCCACTCTTTGCCATGGCTTTCAAATCACGCTCATTAAGGTGTCCGAGACGCTGGTGCCACATATCTATAAGTGTCTCTGGGGTCGCAGCTATATTGACAGCATTTTCGCTCATCCGAACATTATACAAATTACCAACACGGTCAGCACGCATGTGAATTTTGTCATTTTTATCAATCACGATTGCGTCATTTTTTCTGAATCGAACTTCAAACCCATAATCCGTCATTTTTGACACTGATAATAGATTAGTACGTAGATCCGATACATAGAACACTTTTTCTATATCTATTTGGCGTTCTTCACTGCCCGTGTCCACTGAGATACTGACTTTACCCGTACCCGTAATTTGTGTTTTTTCACTATTAGTTGCTAAATTAAGCTCAGAGTTTATCTGTGTGAAATTCTTAATCACTTGCTTTTGGTTGCACATATGACTAGTGCACCCGCTGTCAATACACCAAATAGGATTAATTTGCTCACCCAACATCACCTCTTCGGTGGTGCTTAATAACATTGTTGTCTTCTGCTCATTATTGCTATTGCGTTCTAACTGTTGTGCACTCTGTTTATACTTATTGCCACTGATATTTTTGACCCTACACTCTTTTGCTAAATGTCCACGACGACCACACCGGTAACACTCAATGTAATTCTTATTATCGCGGTGGTCATGATTCTTCTTCCGAAAGGCATTTTTATTGAAACGTTTGACAAACATAGCCCCTTGGTCAACAATTTTAGATTGACGACCCTCAAAATCTTCGATAATTTTGATCTTCAGCGTTTCCGTTGATGGCAAATCATCACGAGATTCGATTGCCGTTCTGAACATGTCGAAAGAATCCGGCAAACTATACAGCAATAATATGGCTAAAAGTTCATCAATAACGATCAATCCGATTTCTTTGAGTTTTTTGACAACATCAAAGAAATCCGCTATGTGTTTACGTAGGTCACTTTCTTCCTGCATACGAGTCAAAACCAATTTTTTCAACAAAGAGGCCTTCCTTGCGGGTCCACTCGACTGATACATAGACTTTAGCTTGTCCCATATAGCTTTAGAAGTTTCTAAGCCATCCAATGCAGCTAGCTCACTCAGACTGACCGCCAATAATATATCCGATTCGGCCTTTCCGTCCATTTTAATCCATTCTGCATACTTAGGGTCCATTGATGACGGTTTAGGTAATGATCCCGATACGTACTCCCACAAATCATTTTTCTTTAGAATAGCACGCATATGTATCTTCCAGGTGTCATAGTTATTTGCAGTTAATTGATCAATTTTAATAGAAGCAGCCATTTCGAAGTTTCTTCAACTCCAAAACAATTGAACGTATTTGCATTCCAACGATGTAAACAATACGGAACGTAACTTCTAAGTCCGCGTCACCTTAGCGATGCTCACTACCAAGATGGCGCCGTTTTATAATATTGTTTACGCAAAAAACTGTTCTCGCTTATAACACTGCAAATCCCACAATTGTTCACGAAATTGTTTATATTTCACTTACTGGGCCCATAACCTGAAGGGTTATGAATAACAACAATTCTTTAAAGCAATGAATTTATTTATATTAATCAAATATATCGGGAGACAATCTTATTGCTCAGAGTTCGAGCCGCGACACACAATTGACAGTTATAAGTACACACAATTTGATATAGATGGAGCTCACGTCGCTTCGTATTATCTTAACAGTAATATTGTCACATGTAATAAAAAAATTGCCAGAGTTCGAAATTTCCCTAGATTTTGTCCTGATTTCGCTTTTCCCTAAAAAATATTTTTCTCCCCTAGATCTAGGGAAATTTCCCTAGACATAACATAACTGATTCAAAATGACAACTTGAAAATAAATAAACTATCGGTAGGTGAAGACGTCACACAATCCACCATAGATACGGTGCTTTTCATGGGGTCTTGGAAAATTAAAACTTTGACAATTATTTTAACTATTAAAACTAACTACAAAAATAAAAGTGCAGTTATTTAAGTTTGAAGGTCTTTATTCATAAAAAAAAATAAAAAAAATTGGACTGGAGTTCTCTATTGGACATTGGCCCTGTTGTATCCGAAACTGCGTATGAATTACAGCTTCAGATGCACTTCGAAATGTACTGTAAATACTAACAATGAAACAAAACGAAATGGTATTTGCTGGAATTGGGTGATAATAAGTGTAAGGAAAAACAATGGAAGCAAGGAAGAAGGACGACCAAGCACTTACCACTGAACCTCTGCGAAGGAGCACACAACACAATCACTAATGTAGTTTATATAGTTCCACCGCGGTAACTCGGGGTAATTATCGCCACAACAACACAATTAAGTATAAAATTATATTGTTTACTTTCGATATGGTCAAAAAACTTCTATGTATTTATACGATACGATACGATTGTACCACCCCAGCCAGGAGCACTCCTGTCCCGGTGAGACCGGTACACCAGGGGGCACTGATTTGCTAGGACTGGAACACGTGCTCTGAGGATAGGAAGGAGGTTGGAATTCAATCGACCGGTATACATGGCAACGTAATAAGCCAATATTGGAATGTAGGATGGGCAGGAATAAAGGAATTGGTTGTGAGCTGTGGTTTTCGTTTATCGCATTTCGCTTATTTTGTTTCCCGTTTCTTCTCGCTTCCAACTTCTTCTCTTCGGTGTCCAGTTTCCTTCCCTGCTTCTTTTGATGTTGTTGCTTCTCGTTTCCAGCTTCCCGTTATTTGAAGCTTCCACTGCACGCTTTCAGCTTGCCCCTGCTTCTTGCTTCATGTTTCTTATGGCTTCATGCTTTCCGCTTCCATTGCTTCTTGCTAACAATGTCCTGCTTCCCACTTACTGCTTCTTGTTTTTTTCCGACTAATTGCTACCTGCTTTCAACATAGCGTTTCCAGCTTCCCACTGCATCCCACTTCTCGTTTCTCGCTGCTTCTTGCTTCCCGCTTCCGTTGCTTCTCATTTTCTGTTTCTTGCTTCACGGTATTCGATTCCCGCAATGTGACTAGATCCTCCCTGCCTCACCATGTGTCCAAATCTTTGATCTTCATATTAGTTCATAGGTGTTCCTTTACTTCATTTCCTTGTTGACGCGGTTTTATATGTTTCGATGACTGGTAAGTTATTTCCTTCACAAAAAGCAAAGTTTCTTATTCCAGTATTTCGTCAACCATCATAGCGCTTTCGTGAATTACCTACCTAAATAAAAAAAACCTAACCTAAAGTATACTTGAAACGTATTATGTAAGCGTGAGATTATTGTGTACTCGTTCAGATAGATTAATCTATGTCTCTCGGTGAATTCATAATTTTTGTCAGAGTTCAGTGTTCCTCAACCTTTCCTGAAATAGTAAAATCATAAAATCAATCAACCAAAGCCTGCCTCAATGAATGCAATAAATCATACTACCTTCGCCAATGGTTACGGGCCACCGTACTCATTATCCATATTAAGTTTGTTTTGAAAACAAAGCTGAAAGAAATAAACATTAATTTAGGTGACAAGTGAAAAGTATAAATGAAATATGGAACTTATCTGCTTCGTATGAAGTGGTTTTATCCTACGGCGCCAAAAACTAATAACCATTAATAGAGAACTCCAGTCCAATTTTTATATTTTTTTTAATGAATAAAGACCTTCAAACTTAAATAACTGCATTTTTATTTTTATTTTTATAGTTAGTTTTAATAGTTAAAATAATTGTCAAAGTTTTAATTTTTAAAGACTCCCAGAAACGCACCGTATCTATGGTGGTCTTCACCCACCGTTAGTTTTTTACTTTTTAAGTTGTCATTTTGAATCAGTGATGTCATGTCGAAGGAAATTTCCCTAGATCTAGGGGAGAAAAATATTTTTTAGGGATAAGGGAAATCAGGACAAAATCTAGGGAAATTTCGAACTCTGGCAAAAAATTTATTACATATGACAGTATTACTGGTATTATTTATATATATACGTATATATATTTTTTGGAATTCCTATGAATCTTAATTATTTTTCATGTACTTACATGCCATGTTATTTTTAACACTGACAACTCAAAATGATATTAGGGAACGTACCCATACTACGTGACACGTTCGGGGGGGGGGGTCTTCAAAATACCACGCTTGGTACAAATGAGCGGCGGGTTGCTTATGATTTTTATTTTGCAAAGTGTTTTTTTTTTATTTGGAATTCAGTTTCTAATTTAGTGGTGAGTGTATTCGTACTTTTAAATTATTACTTCACGTAGCAAAAAGTGTTTTATTTGGAAAATCACGGTATTATTAGTATATTTACCAAGTTCCGATATCTTTCCAATTAATTATCATATTAATTAACATATAACAGGATTAGTGTTACACAATCAGGTGGCTACGTAGGTAATTGCGTAAATGTGAAATTCTAGGGAAATTTCACTTCTAACTGTTGGCAACACTGTGAAGAACCCAGAATAATCATGGCGGAATGCTTTGTAATGACTTTTAGGTGTGAAGTGTGTTTTTTATTCAAGATTAACTGCTTTTAATATAGAAAAACATTGGTAAAATGTCCACATTTCACCGCTACTGTTATTGTATTTAATCAAAGTGCAACATAAATCATCTCTTTCATTGCAAATACATGTGACATCGTGTTTTGTGTCAGGCGTTACTTTGTAGGTACATTGTTTTATGTATAATACATACAGAAACACTGATATTTAAAATACACTGATCATGACGAGTGTGTAACAACTTGTATAAAAAGCCCTATACTAAAAACAATTTGATAATACATAACTAAATAATGTCAAAATATGACACGACTTTAACCTCAAATAGACAAAATTTATTGTAGATTGTCCGCAAATATAGCCCTTTTCGTAAATTGTTGAGGGCCTAAATTATGTTTCAATAAACACAATAACTATTATTTATCTAAATCTCTATAAACAGTATGAAAATAAACCAAAAACACGAAATGTTGAATTGCATAGGTACGTGTGCACTTCAAGTCATTTCAAATGTCAATACAATACAATACACAGGTGACAGGTTAACTGTGACGTCACCGTTAACCATTTCAGTAATGCCAACTTGACGCTGTGTTTTGGGAAGAGGTTTAAAAATGCACTTTTTAATAATTTATTAAAAACTCTGCATTTAATATAATGAAATAAAACTTATATATTCAGAATCAGCGTTTCTTGGTCTATATGAACATATTTTTTTAAAGCCATAATATTTTTCACTGGAGTTCCTTATTACAAGTGGGTTCACCCATTGGTTACGCCCATACACGTACCTACACATACACACACCTACATAGCACGCATACATACTGTCACTGCTTGGAATTGGTATTAATATTGTTGCAAGTTCCTTTTCCTACCCATCCCTATTTGCCTACCCGCCAATCTTACTCAGTCTGTAATAAAACTCCCGCTGCAACATATCGCCATTGCGCTCCGCTATCGGTTAATCCGCTATCAAAATAACTGCACCGTGTACTATAAAATAAACCAACTCACGACTATTGCTTTAGACTATTGTGCCTATTGGATGGAAGATGAAGCAGATGATTGCATTGCCAGCATACAAGTTCTTATCCTTTTCCGGTGAGTCATTTCCTTTCTATGCAACATGTATTTTTATTATTGCAAGCAGTGGTAGTAACACAAAATCAAGGTCCTTCGCCAGTCATTTTTACACAAACACATAACAATCCACTCTCACAACATAAAATACCATTCATTCTTGGTCCTTCGAGCTGGATATTTTGAACCATAATAAAGAGTGTGATTATGTTTTACAACATCGCATAAAAATAATTACTCCATATTTACCCGCTGTTAGAATAAATAAATACAAGGCCCCCTCTTTGATATTTATTTCTGATAATTCATGTAGTTGTATCTTGCTGATAAAATCGCATTTACCTACCTTATAAATAGTACGATTATTTCTTAATATTTGTGTTGTTTGTATTATTGGATATCATTACAAAATAGAATAATATGATCGCAATATTTATAATTTGTTAATAATAATAAACGCAATAAATAACTTTCTTTACCCACTCTTAGCACGGCGTATTCCGTTAACCTTTACACCGCGCAACAGTCAATTTAACCCCGTGAGCGGAACACAGTGAATTAATTGAATATACATTAAATATTAATTAATTAATTCTGCATAAATAATACAGACACATTATTTTAACCGCATTTTTAGTTGTTTATCGTATCATATTTTATCACAGTGAATTAATTGAATAAATTAAATATTAATTAATTAATTCCGCATAAATAATACAGACACATTATTTAACCGCATTTTTTGTTGTTGTACATTTCATATTTTGTAAAATATAATCGGAATAAAGAAAATGGCTACGAGCGCGTCATCCGGGTCGTCTCGGGATGAAAGACATCTCAAACGTTTAAATGCTTAACTATCAGCTAGCTATGCGAGCTTACAGTCGGTGTATGACAAGATAAGAAAAGCTTCGGAAAGCATTTACGATTGACAATCTTTTTTATCAGGCACAACTACTGTTGAAAAAATTCGTTCTGAATTTATAACAATATTAGATGAAAAGGTGGATTGCGAACTGGAATTGAATCCGGAAGCAATCGCTGAATACACTCAATTAAACGCATTTGAAGAACTCTTCGTTGTTATTAAATATACCGAAGCAAATATGCTGTCAAACCCAGTTGCGAAACCTCGCCGTCAAATTAAGCTACCCGCATTGGAAATAGCGTGCTTTAACGGGAATTTAGATAGTTGGTCTCTTTTTTATGAAACATATAATTCGGTTATACATTTGAATGATTCTCTGGATGATACGGAAAAAATGCATTATCTGATGTCTAAATTAACCGGAAAAGCATTAAGTATTTGCAAAGCTATTACGCCTACAGGTACAAATTATCAAGTTATCTGGGACGCATTGTGTACTAAGTATAATGATCAACGCGTTCTTGCAGAATTAAACTTTGACCGATTGCTGAAATTACCTCCAGTTAACTCGGCCACGTCCGCTTTTTTAGAGAATTTTGCAGATGCATACTCCACTAACATCGCCGCGCTGAAGCAATTAAAAATAAAAGTCCTTGCAGAATTTATGTTGTTGCAACTGGGTTGTTGTCTGGACTTCGTAAGAGTACAGCAACGAATTCTTAATCGCGCACAAATCACGCAACCGACATCGAGCCGTCTTGGCTCAAATAATAATTATACCGCTAAACCGCAAAAAACTAATTCCGCAAAGGCATTTAATGTCGAAAAAATCGATAATCACTCCATCGAAATTTGTTTTTGCTGTCAAAAGGGATCGCACCCTTTATACCAATGTTCTAGTTTATCAATTAGAAGGATTCATAACAAAGATATACATGTAAATTCCAATTAGTTTTGAAATGTTTTAATCCAGTAAATCACAACCAAAGCCAGCTGTCAGATAGCATATTTTGTCAGAATGGAAATTGCGAAAATCGACAACATTCATGCAAGTATTCTAAAAGGTTAGTAATACGTATTCTTATGATTTATATCTTATTAAAAACCTTGTATCTTAATTTACTACATTATATAAAAAACATGTTGATGAATATCCAATGTTAGATCACAAATGTTTATAAAGCTGCAGTCTGATTTTGATATTGTGATTTAGGGTGTATTTGTAAAACGATTATTTTAGTTAAATAAAGCAAAAATCACGTTAATTCTTATTGATAATTGTAGACATTGAACATATCCTTTTAATTTCATACAGTTACTTTGTGTTAAATGTATTTTAATACACTAAAAAGTGAATTTCATTTTGACACTCCGCGATCTCAAAAATCTATAAAAAAAATTCGAGCAAAATATTCCATCAGCTGATTGCACTTAAAAATTGACAGTTTAAAAATATGTTTGCATCTGTGGTTATCAAGTAGGCCATAGACAACGTGTAGAAATTGAAAATATCCAATGTTGACTTGAAAAGGTAACATTTAGGGCAATCTCAAAGTAACTAACCCGCAGGATTCGCACATTTTTAAAGTTTACGATTTTATAATATTTTTTTTTATAATTCCTACGAATATGTGATAATCAACAAAAGATAGGTTAATTCATTGGCTATATAGAACTATAATCAGTTTGCATGTCTCCATATTAAAATTCGGAAATATGATTTTTTCAATGTCGGCGGAAAAAATTCAAAATGAACTCGAAAATATCACGAGCAATCCGAGGCAAAAGTTATACAATGCGCTGTCGCTCCAGTGGTTAATAGAGAAGGTGAAGTTATTGTGACTCCTACCTGCGTGAATAGACTGGTGCTACTGGAGCCTCCGGCCTTGCTGAGCACTGACTTGGCCAACTCAAACATGAAGTGTGCGCTGGCTTCCGACGGCTGGTTGGGAATTGATGGGTATGCTCGCTTGCCTTTGTATCTGAAATTAAAAATGGAAATGATGTACACCTGTCACCTGTGTAAATAAAGTAATGAAAATGGCAGCGTAGCGTTCAATTTCGCAACACTGGTGGCCCTTTTACTGCAGGCCAACATCTGATGCGCCATCAGTGCAAATTTGAACTTGCAAGAGTCACTTAGTGGACCGTAGCGATTGTTTCTGTGAACCAGTTTTTTGTAGTGCTTTCTGAAAATTAATTATAATAATCTCGAGCAACTGTGCGCTATCAAGTTTTGTTTCAGACTTAAGCGTCGATGACTGAGCGAGTTTACAAGCTACTACTATCTGGGAAATTCACTATCTGTTAGTAAACTCGCTCAGTGTCATCGTGTTACTTGCTAACTAGCAGATTGTTGACAATCTACGAAAAAAGTTGAAAGGTCGTCAACTTTACTCGCCACACGCTTACTCGTGATTGGTTTATTTATATTTTCAATATGGCTGCCAATTAACAGCTGATTTTGACTGTCAAACATCTGACAGAATTAGTTCATGCAGGCGTTGTTATTCTCACTACTGGCTCTAGCAGCGACCTGCAAGCTCAGTTTCCTATGCTACTGAGCGAGTGGACATTTTTGTGTGTCATCATGACAATCTCACTCGCCACTATGATGGTTAGGGTGACACAACAATTTATATGAGTTGTTAATTTCTCAGTAAAATACAACCTCCAAAAGATTAGGAAAACCGGTGAAAATAAACTATGTGTCTTATTGTCATATTCAATGTGAAGATACACATATGTCTATCATCCAGTTGATTAGTCAGACATCTCCGAAAAAACCAAAATTTGAATTGAGTATGCTCTTATAGGTACATAAAAATGTACCGTCTATCTGGTACAATATACTCAGATTACTTATAAACACCACTAAATTAATTATAATGCAGAAAAACTTGTAGAGAATTAAACAAAATGTTGATGTTTTATGGGTCACTAGCAGGATATTTCAAAATATCAAACCAATGTACTGGGCCGTTTTGCCTCTCGAGCTTGTTTTATAGCATATTTAATATGTGAAGTGTAAATAATATTTGTAAATAATAAATAATATACAGACAAGTGTAAATAATATTTGATTTATGATGAGCGTTCGAATATTGCTTTCCTCATTATCTCAAAACTTTGTATTTGGAGATGTCTGACTAATCAACTGGACGATATATGTACAAATTTGACCTTGTCACCTTCAAAAAATATATCAAACACCCGATCCATCAAGTTTAGCCGCATTACCTGTCTAGCTTGGCCAGGTGTGTGTCTTTGGCCCGTCCCTGGTTGGCGGAGGGCGAAGGCTGGGGCGCGGGGTGCTGCGGGGGTCCCAGCTGCAGTGGGGGTGCATCCTCGGCGCTGGTGGAAGAGTGAGGCCGACTGCTCCAGTCAGCGCCCCCTCCAGGTGGTACCAGCGGGGGCGGCGCAGGGGACATGCTGTTATGCAGACGGTGGAGGTCTGCAATCTGGAACAATATTCATTAAATCAATGTGAAAGGTGTACTTATTTTTATCTTACATGGAAGTAAAGCAGTGGTAAAAATTGTGCTTGATTTTGCTATACTTTAACCTCTCTAATTGCTTTGTTTGCTTTTTGGAACAAATCACATAGGTCTCATAGAAATAGTTGTGTCTCCATTACTAGCACAGTGAGAAATATGATCCAAACTGAATTGACCTCTAATCGGCCGGACACGCTCATATGCGCGCAGCTTGTGCACGCGCATGCGCGAAAAAAATATTTCGAAATAAATGTATATCTGCGATTTTGACCCTTCTATGTACAGAATTTGTATGAAGAACACGGTCAGAATCGCTTGCGCCAACATTACCCCATAAGATGGGTAAAAATTTCATTCACCTTGCAACCCCAGAATATTTTTAAATGATTTTATCTGTGGCATAAAAAAGTCAGATTTGCCGCAAATTTTAGCTGTCAAAGTTGCTATTTATTTACGTAATTAACGCAAGTAATGTTGTTTTGGTACATAGTTTATTGTTCTAGGAATGTGTTTCGTTCGGTCAATAAAATATACGATAACTCAAAATTAATCCACAAAACATTCAATTCAAAATCGTGTTTTGTTACGAAATTTCCGTATTTTTTCTGGAATTTGCCAGCCTTCGACAGGTTAAAAAGAGAAAACACCACGCTGTGTATTCAAATCTAAAAGTTAACCGCAAAACAATTAAAATTTACACCTTTATAAAACTAAAGTTTCAGAACCCAATTTGAATAAATATATAAAACTTTGTGAATTTTTTAAAAATTATTTTTACAGGAAATGACAAAAAAAAGTGAGGTAATGAAAATGTTTATAATACATTTGCCTAATAAAATATGTGTTTTTCTTTTTTTCGTAAGCAGTCATTTTTGATAGAAAAAATGTAGCGTGAACTTGAGCCATTTTTAAAACTTTTTTAGGTTCGTATTAAAAAATTGAGGCCCCTAGAAACAAAGAGGGAAGTGTCCACCAAAAGTCAAAAATGAGTTGAATATGCAGTTTCATAGAGAAAGGTTCACTCTATCTCGATAATATTTCTATTTGTAACATAAACGTCAATAAACCATAGTATTTTGGCTTTAAAGTTTTGTTGTTGAAACAAATACGGCAGTGTCCACCTCCTTCCGAAACAAAAGCGGCAGTTTTTCAAATAGCCAATCAGGACGCTCTATTCATAATGGCTGCCACACTGTAATTCATACAAACTCGTGCGGAAGCGTAAGTGAGTCGTGGCACTGATAAGTTATTTTTTGGGTTGTAATAATCATTTATTGTTAGTGGACGTTATATATTCCAAGAATGGAAACATTCCCCGATGTTTTGCCACCAGAATGAGCGAGGAAACGTGTAAAACAACCGCACAAATGGAAGGCAAACATTGCCAAGAAAAAGAGGTAAACCGCCATTATGTTGTAGGCAATGTCAAAATATGACATTTTTTGTAGATTTGTCTGAATTTGTTCACAATTTTTTTTGTAAGGATGTGGATCGAGTTGGCTAGGCCATGTACTTTGATAACTAGACTTGAATAAATAATTGTATAATAGTTAATATAATATTTCAAATTTATAACTAATTAATTTTTAAAAATTTATTTGGTAGAGATTCATTTCAAATTTAAATTGTGTTTTTTAATAATAAATGTTGTTTTTTTTAATAATAAATAATAAAAACTGTCTATTTTCATTAAAATAAGTATGTAGGTATTATTAGAAACAGCTTATTACTTTAACATCTAACTATATTATAGCGATACTTTTTATTAAAATAATATATTTTGTGTTCCGTATCGATGCCTGGAATCCATTATGAGAGAGAGCTAGCTCTTTCGCCCTTATAGTTTCAGTTTCGCGCGTGTTTATTCCCTATATTTGCCCTTTTTTTATTCGACTTACCACATTTTCTCTCTGCTGGCAACACTAGTGACGCGCATCTCAGATCACGTGATGTTATTGTTTGTCATATGACGCCGTTTTTTCGCGCCGAAAGCAGTTTTCGTGTTTCGCTGTACTTAAAAAACCAATTTTGAGTCGAAAATCGAAGTTTATTCCCTGCTCTTTCAGTTTAAACATTAAATATACCGTGATAGATAGTTTTCTGAGAAATTGACTAATTATTTAGTGTGTTTTTTCGGTTGTTTACGTGTTTAAACTGTGCAACAAAATGAGTGATATCGACAACAGACGCTTCGCCGGTCGGAAACAATGATCAAGCACGAGTTTCTCGGAAACGCCAAATGCCGCGCGAAAGCTCTGGATCCGACACTTCGGAAGAAAGGATTACTATCGGGATCCTCGGGTAGACATCCTGATGCAACAGATGTCGGCCATGACGGACGTTTTATCTGGGAATCGGGTAGAGTTCGCGGAGAAAACGGTCTCGGACAAAGAAGACTCCGCGGGAGAGATGCGGCAAGAGGTAGAATCGGGGTTTTTAGAGATGCCCGCCAGCCTAGCCGCTCAGAAAAACGTTTTGGAGTTCTGCAATCCAAGCACATTGGTGAAGGAATCGCCGATTCCGAAGGCAGGCGCAAGAAGAGTCGCAGTTATCTCGGCTCTTCAGCGTTTTGGCTCGGAGGAATGATCGCGTGTTCGCTATGCCGAAACACAGAAAGTATACACCGCCACGCCCGCCTTCGTAGAGCTGGAGGTAAATGAAGAACTAGGAGGTTTGATAAGAACTCCTTCGCGCCAGCCCTGGACCGTTCCCTGGGAGCCCTCTCCAATGCAGTGCTATCCCAAACAGAGTCGGTCAGAGGAAACATGCAGGCACTGGTAAACTGGGCATCCGAACCAGGCACCTGCTTGACCCCTGCGACTCTGTTTGACAAGATTCAGGGGATGTTTGCCAAGTACAGTAAGACCACGGACGACGTCCTACAGATTTTATGCGGAAGGCGAACGGAATGCCTACAAAGTAGGCGAAAGGCCCTGCTAGAGGGAGTAAGGGACCCGTACATCAAGGAAGGCCTTGCCAGGATTCCTCCGAGCGCCAGTCACCTCTTCAATAAAGAGGAACTAGCAAGTTATATCGTGGCAAACGGGGGACGAGACAAGATATTCGGTAGTGCATCCTCGTCGTATATCCCCCGTCAACCTCAACCCTCTACCTCACAAGCAGCAAGACCGGTGATAGAGGCTCCACACTCCCGACCTAGGAAGCCCTTTCGACCTGCCCCTAGGCCAGAGAAAGACAGGACGTACAGGCAGCCCGCCAAAAAGCCAGAGCCCTCTCGCAAGGCGGCCAGCGATCGGGGTAGAAGGCGATGGAGGTGACTGGAGGCCGGAGCCATTCTGGGGAGGACGCCTAAAGGCATATCAGGAGGTGTGGAGGGAGCTGGGAGCATCACCGCTAATCCTGAACATTCTAAAAGGAGCAAGGATACACTTCATATCAAAACCTCCTCGGGCGCTCCCATCGGCCGAGGTGAAGCAGAATTTCAGGACAAGGTTGTCTCCAGGCATGACCGCACACATCGAAACGATGAAAGCGTCAAAAATCCTGGAGGCAGCAGACGACTCCCCAAGCTTCCTGTCAGGTATGTTCCTTACCTCCAAATCAGACCACACCCTCAGGCCCATCTTCAACCTGAAGGCCTTGAACGTCTTCATAGACTAAAGCCCTTCAGACTCTTCAGTCATTTTCGGGTCCCGGAATTCCTCCAACCCGACGACTGGCTGATAAAAGTCGACCTCTCTCAGGCTTACTTCCACGTGCCAATCGCAAGATCACACCGGAAGTTCCTGCGCCTCGTGTACAACGGAGAGCTCCTTCAGATGACGTGTCTGCCCTTCGGCCTGTCATCAGCGCCAAGGATCTTCTCGCTGCTCTCAAACTGGGTAGCAGAACTACTAAGGAAAAAGGGACTCAGGATTGTAGTCTACCTAGACGACTTCTTAGTAGCAAACCAGTCCAGAAAACTTCTCACCTCCCAAGCCGTTGCTATAGTGCACACACTTCAACAGCTAGGCTGGTGCATAAACCCGGACAAGTGTGTCCTGACACCCACGCAGAAGTTGGAGTTTCTGGGTATAACATGGGACACGAGAGCAGATCAAAAGTCTCTCTCCGACCGCAAGTGCGCTGGTCTACGCCAAGCCTTGCAGGTTCCCTTGGAAGTCGGCAGTTGCTCTCCCAGGCAGGCTCTCGGTCTACTGGGAAGACTCAACTTTGCAAATTTCGTGATCCCTCGTGGTCGCTTGCATTGCCGCAGACTGCACCCGGACAAGTGTGTCCTGACACCCACGCAGAAGTTGGAGTTCCTGGGTATAACATGGGACACGAGAGCAGATCAAAAGTCTCTCTCCGACCACAAGTGCGCTGGTCTACGCCAAGCCTTGCAGGTTCCCTTGGAAGTCGGCAGTTGCTCTCCCAGGCAGGCTCTCGGTCTACTGGGAAGACTCAACTTTGCAATTTTCGTGATCCCTCGTGGTTGCTTGCATTGCCGCAGACTGCAGAGGTTCAGCACCTGAAACCATCGCGGCCCGTTGCTCTGCCCAACGCAGCACGGCAGGATATACAGTGGTGGCTAGCAGCCATTGGAAGGACAAGCCCAATGTCTTATCTTAACAAGACGAATGTCTTATTGCAGACAGACAAGACAGTAGTGGCTTATGTCAACAAGGAAGGGGGTACAAAATCGTTAGCCCTTCTGGAAACAACGCGGGAGCTACTGGATTTCGTAGACCAGATGGAGATATCTCTGACAGCACAATACATTCCAGGAAGATACAACGGAATTGCGGACCGTCTCTCTCGGGGCGCACCGCTTCCAGAGTGGCATCTACTAAGTCCGGCAACGAAGGAGATATTAAAAAAATGGGGTCGCCCTCAAATAGACCTGTTCGCTTCAGCCACTGCTCACGTGGTACCAACATACGTCTCCAGAGACTCAAGCGACTGCTTAGCCTGCTTTCCCAACGCGTTCAGTCAACCTTGGGACTACAATCTAGCTTGGGTATTCCCTCCGCCAAACCTCGTTCCGAGAGTGCTCACCCACCTAAATCAGGCAAAGGGCATGTTCCTTCTAGTCGTCCCAAAATGGGAGAAGACTTTCTGGAGAAGCGACCTAAAACAGCGAACAGACGAACCTCCCATACGCCTGCGCAACCTAGAGGGAGTCCTCATAGACACATCGACAGGACTACCCCCTCCCAGGATTCAGGATCTGGAACTAGAGGTCTGGAGAATTGCGGGTGGGAACAAGCCCTGACAACATGGAGTCAGGAAGAATGCCAACTCCTCAAGTCATCCCACCAACTACGGTTGCCAGGTATCTAGCCTACCTATTTGTTCAAGGAGGCCTAGCCCCAGGGACCATTCAGGTCCACAAGTCAGCCATTGTTACCTTCTGCGGCCCAGCTCAGAATGTGAGAAAAATCAGCTTTGATTTCTTGGTAAGACACGTTCTCAAGGCAATCTCAATGGCAAGGAGGACCAAGGAGAAAGCCCCTATCTGGTATCCCAGATAAGTAATAGACTGGCTGGTCAAGAATTCCCCCACAGAAGACTCGCTGTTTGAAGCGTCACAGAGGGCAGCAATACTCCTCGTCCTGGCGTCAGGCAGGAGAGTTCATGATTTGACACTGCTCAGAATCACCCCAGAACATTTCATCGACAAGAGGAACTCTATTACCCTGTGGCCAATTTTTGGGGCAAAAACCGACACAGCCAACCATAAACAATCAGGTTGGAAACTGACAGGCTCACAAAAAGATAACATCAACCTCCTTAAATGGTTGAGAAAAGTCGTTGCCCTCTCTACAGCCAGAAGAGGTCCACTACTAAAGAACCTATTTGTGACCACATCAGCAGAAACAAAACCGGCAACGCAAACGATAATAGGGGGATGGATCAAATCAGTCCTCAGAAAAGCTGGAGTCCACGTAACCCCGAGAAGTGTACGCTCGGCTGTAGCCTCCTTAAACTGGTTGGAAGACTACCCCATAGAGGAGATTCTTGCTAGAGGGAATTGGAAGTCCGAGCACACCTTCCGGAAGTTCTACCAGAAGGAGATAGCGCACTCCAGAAGTGAGCACCTCCAGCACTCAATGGCTCCATTCTTTACTCCAGTGTAAATAGCATCACATATAACGCTAAGTTTTCAGATCACCAGGTGAGAGCAAACACATCTCATAATGGATTCCAGGCATCGATACGGAACACAAAATAGAATAATTTTACCTACCAATAAAATTTATATTTTGTTTCCATCGATGCCTGGAATCCAGGTAATCCCTACCTGGTGCATTACGAGTCATATGACAAACAATAACATCACGTGATCTGAGATGCGCGTCACTAGTGTTGCCAGCAGAGAGAAAATGTGGTAAGTCGAATAAAAAAAGGGCAAATATAGGGAATAAACACGCGCGAAACTGAAACTATAAGGGCGAAAGAGCTAGCTCTCTCTCATAATGGATTCCAGGCATCGATGGAAACAAAATATAAATTTTATTGGTAGGTAAAATTATTCTATTTTTTTAAATTACAATATGATATTATTATTTCTTTATTAAGAATAATTCCTTTTTATATTACTTACTGTAAAAATAAAATTACCTGGTTTATTATCTTTTTGGTGTAAAAAATACACGCTTTTAATGTTGATTTTTTTTTATTTACCATTAGTAATCACTGATCCCCCTTACTTATAATCGTAGCGTCACTAATAAGCATCACATTATGTCATAAAAGTGAAAAACCTGGTTTAAGGCCAATCTTACGAAGCCAAGGATTCGTCGGCGGATACCGCAATTATAAGTAAGGGGGAATGACTACTAAATAATAGTACCTAATCGTTTTAATATTATTCACAGATATTCTCCAACGTGTCTACCATCTGCTCCCACTTGTAACCACAAAACTTCAAAAAGTTATCAATGCAGGAGCATTAAAATGTCAGATTTGCAGCATTTTAACAAGATTTTTTACTCACAAAAGGAAAAAAAATATCAAGATGCACTAATATTAAAATTTTGTAAACCAGTTGCCATTAAACGTCAGCGACCTCGGAAAGGCACTTACAAAACAAAACAATTTCAAACAAAATTTTCATTTAGATGGCTCCGTAATTCCAGTGTGCCAACAAACATTTCTCAAGAGCATAAATATTTCAAAAAAAGGGTGCAACACATAATGGAATGTTTTTATAAAACTGGCAAAATAGTCACGGAAAATCGTGGTGGCGATCGTCGGAGTCGTCATTACGTGGAAAAGTTAGAATTCACCATGAATTTTATAAAGAAGTTCAAGTGCACTGAAGCACACTACTGTCGAAATGCTTCAAATCTTCGAAGATATTTATCTGCTAACCTCAGCATTCGGAAAATGTATTTAATGTGCAAGAAAGAAGCACAAGAAGATAAAGGAATTACCATCAGTCATTCATACTTCAGGAGTGTGTTCAATAAAAAATTTAATTTGGGGTTTGGAACTCCTCGCACTGATGTTTGTTCCACATGTTTACAATTGTCGGAAAAACTAAAACAAACTTCGGATGAACGTGAAAAAGTAGATCTGATGATAAAAAAACGAGTACATAAAAAAAAATATGACGAGTTTTTTAAGTATCTACAGGAAAGGAGAAGTGATTTGGTAACAGTTTCCTTCGACTGTGAAAAAAATCTCGTGTTACCAAAAGTGCCTGACCAACAAGCCTACTATAGTCGTCAGTTATATTTTTATAACTTTACGACTGTAGTTGGTTCATCAAAAGAACCCTTAACCAAAGAAAATGTATTCAGTTACTGTTGGTTGGAAAACACTCATGCAAAGGGATCCAATGAGATAGCATCTGCAGTATGCCATAGATTGAAGAATCTCACATTAGATGGGATCAAAACAGTAAGACTGATGGCTGACGGATGTCCAGGCCAAAACAAAAATTCCATAATTATTGGCATGTGTATGCGATGGTTTTCTGAGGCTCCAGCTAGTCTAAAAAAAATTGAATTGATTTTTCCGGTAACTGGACACTCTTTTATGCCAGCCGATAGAGTGTTTGGTAATATAGAAAAATACATAAAAAAACACGAAGAAATTATCCGACCGGAAGAATACTACAATATTGTATCCAATTTTGCTACAGTAATAAAGTTGGGTACCGAAGTAGAAGTAAGCGAATGGAAAAATGCTTCGCAACTTATTCTGAAGCCTACGTCGTCATGGGCATCTCGATTTTCGGAGACAAAAAGGTTCATTTTGAAAAGAAACCGCAATAAAAGTAACATTCTTTTAAGAGGAGAAACAAATTATAGATGTGACCTATCATCTTTCCATAACATATGCAAGAGGAACTCATCTGCAACTATGATAAATCCTAGTTTGATTGAACCTTATAAAGTTTCAGTTAATCCATTAAAATTACGAGATGTCGCAAAACTACTAAATACCCACTTTGGGGGTGACTGGAGAAATATTCCTGTCTTGGACTTCTACTCCAAATTAATTCCAAATCCTTCGTTTGTACCTCAAGAAGTAGAAGAAGATGATTCTATCGACGTAGAATGTAATGCAGGATCAGCAGAAATCGTGTCAGACTCTTTAATGATTTAGTTATTTTAATTTTTTTGTTATTTTATAATTTAGTTAACTCTTCTAATTTTTCTTTTTCATAGTGGATTTAATTTCACCATTTAAAAAAAAAACTAATACCTTTTTTTCAGAATTTATGAATATTCCTAAATTTGATAAAACTTTAAGCTGTTCATATAATTTCCGTTTCAATAATTATTTTAATAAAAAAGTCTTATTTTAAATATTGTTTTCTTACATTGACTGCAACATCTTCAAAATTGTCATTTAAATCAAAACCGGCAGTGTCCAACTGTTTGTGAAACAAAACAGCAAGTGTCCAAATGTTTGAAACAAAAACGGAAGTGTCCATCAAAAAAACGCATTTTTTAAAGAAACTAGGGCATTTAGATACATAAATGATTTGAAATATTATTCTTAAACCGGTTTACTTACATAATATTAAATGTTCCTTCCATATTGATGATTAACGGACTAATTAAACGTTTTTTTCAGTTTGCCAACAATTTGACAAAGTGGACACTTCCCTCTTTGTTTCTAGGGGCCTCAATTGTTATTTTTTTTTAATTATATCATATTTCTAATAATGACATTTGTAATTGCATTTCATCACCTTTCAAAAAACAGTTTTTAGTTTTCAGATATGTTCAAAACTATTCTATTTATTTGGATTTTATTGCAAAGCAGAAACATTTTGACATTCTAAAAAATACTCCCGATTACTGGTGATTCCTAAGCTCATTCGATGTAAAAATCTTGATGGCATTAAAAAATACAAAAATCTGTAGGTAGGGGATTGGGCGATCACTTGGCTGAATATCCAGTGACACCATGTGAACTTTCTTTAGTTTGAATTTGAAAAATAACATTTGACTAGTTTTGTTGACAGAAGACCAAAATTCCATTTACATTTATTACTCCAAAGACGGTCAGGAAGCGCTGTCAGATACATCTCTTATCACCGTCTGTTCATTATCAAAATATACCTGTTGAGGATGGTACGCAATATTATCGGAGTGGCCGGGGGGCAAAATGGTAGTGGGCATTGGTGTGCGGGCGGGAGGGTTCCCCGTGTAGTACACACTCAGGATTGGGGACTTCACCAGGCGATGGATGTCTCTATCCAACAGCTGCAACAAATAAAACCATTAGCTATTACGTCACTTAGGTTGGACAGGATTCTAACTTCGCTTTACCTTACGCAAAGACCGTTTCTCAAAACTGATATCTGATTTTGAGGTCTTGAGAATCTTGTATAAATTATTTTAGTAATAAACTATTTTAAAAGAAAATATTGAAATAGGATGTAAACTTACCATTTTACAAATAACCAAAATGTAAAAAAGAACCATATGCAACAAGATAGGGCATAATAATTAATTGCATAAGACATTTAATAAATTGATGCAGCCAATCAAAGTGCATGGGAATAAAAGCTTCCATTTAAGACGATGTAGATGTCACTACTTGCCGCTGCCTGCTATCTCGCGATGCATTTCAAATACATTAAAATTATAGTAGCAGTTGTTTTGATTTGCATAATATTATGTTTTTTCTTATAATTTTGGTAGGTCTTTAACCAATTGACCCGAGGGAAGGACCGCCACTGGTTAGAACTTCGCCATACAAGTATCCATGGAAATCAACACAAATGGCTAGACAATTTAATTTAGAAATATCAGAACTTACAACACTCCATCCACTAACAACAAAGTATTGTGAACAGTTCTATGAACCCTACACCTCGAGTCTAATAAAATACTTTTCCAATTTTCTCTTATTTTTTAAATCAAAACCAAAATTTCCTCTGAAATTATAAAACTTGTAGTTTAACATTTTTTTTATTTCAAACATAAAATTATTCAATTTATCCAAAGAAAGGTCAATAGACAATTCTGTTTTCAAACTTTCTGCGGGCAGAATTTTAAATAGCGAATAAGAAATTCAAAATAAACATGATGATTTCACCTTTGAAAAAATAATTTTTGAACTGAACCATTAAAAAGGCCACCATCTTGAAACGGAAATGAAACTTAAAAACAAATGTACAGACAGAAGAAATACAAAGTGGTAGAATTAAAACACAACAATTTAATAAATAAGACAAAGCATTTTACAAAATTAAGGAAGCATTCACCTGAAGGAGAGAAGTCTGGAAAGCAGTCAAACCGATCACAATTAATTCTCAGTCACTAAGAGTTACCTTGTTCGTTAATTCTCAGTTACCTTGTTCATAATGCAGGCCAGTTTGTCGGGGTCGTTCTTGTAGTGACTGAGCAGCGCCAGGGCCAGCTCACCGCGCTGCCGCCGGGCGCCCTCGCACAGCAGCGGGTGCTCCGCCTCCGCCACATTGGCCTTGAGCCCCAGGGCTGCCACGGCCGCCTCGAAGCCCAGCATCTCGTCTGAGGGATTTCGCCCGTTGGATGTAAACAGCTGGAAAATTACCACAAATAAGTTTATAACCAAACTTCTTTCAATTAGATACTCATAAAATAAACATCCTTCCACAGATTATTACAGATTTGAAAAATCTATAAATATTTTTGATGAAGAATAGTAAAATTTTAACAGTTCATAATATTAAAAAAAAGTTCTTTGTTTAAAACCACTTTATTTTATACATGTTAACGTCAACGATCGGTTTCGGTTGATCTCAACCTTCTTCAGGACAATAAACATATAAACTAAATTACACTACAGAGGAAGATTATGAGGTAAACAAAAGAGAAAGAACGTCAGAGACTGATTGGTGGATCGGGTCGTAGAGGGGCAGAGCAAGGGTGGGGGTTACATAGGGAGAAGGGGAACAACTTTAAAATCGGACTGTCGGTTAATTCAATTGTTCATTTAAAATTTGGCAATTATTATTATTTGATTTTGATATTTCTAATGCTTCTAAATTATTAAGGTGTATTCCTATTCTATTTTTGTGTACTATTTGGACTCCTGCATTTCTAATAAACGTCTAACAACAAACAACCGAAACCGGTCGACATGATAAATAAAGGAAAGTGGTTTTAAACAAAGAAATTGTATAATGTCAAGTAACAAAGTGTTTGCTTTCTTTGATAATTTCATAATATTGTTTTAATCATAACAGCAAAAGTGTGAGGAAAATGCATGCATTGTTTGATTCTGTAAACACAATAGAAGTGAGAAACATGACATTTGGCTGTCCAGTTTGTAAGCAATTGGCATGGTGAAAATGAAAATCAATATTTCATTGAACTGTTTGACAAAATAAACTCGTTTAGAGCTCCACAAAATTCTTTTCTTACATTCATCTCCCACATAATGTCTGTGTACATCTATTTCTGTGCATCGATCGTCCAGTTGATTAGTCAGACATCTCCAAACACAAATAAGTTTTGAGATAATGAGGAAAGAAATATTTGAATGCTTACCATAAATCAAATATTATTTATTTTATTTTTTTAAACTTTACGAGTAAAATCTCAAATTATAATATTTAATTAAATGAAGACAATATTAGCGAAACTCAATCGAAAATCTGGAGACAGAAAAATCAGAAAAAGATATTGGCTTGTAATGATGAGTAAATTAATAAGTACAACACCTAATAAAACATTAGCTATAAATAAAAGAGTTGTGTCACCAATTAAATTATATTATTAAATAATAAAATCAGAACATGAGACTCTAACAAAATAATAATATTCTAAAAAAATATATACTTTAAAAACTCAGGGTCGTGTTTAGCCTTTTAAAAAGAAACTAAATAGTTAGAAAACTAATAAATGAATCGATAGCTTGTCGTGTTTTAAAAATGATCTCAAGATGTTAAAATTACTACAAGGGCGCCAGTTCAAATAGAACAAAATATTAAATGGTAAATCAATATACTTAAAACTAACCTAAGTTTTAGTTCACAGAGGTAATGGCGATTTCACCGAAGTATGTGTCTTCTCACGTTGAAACAAACAACCGGACTCTCTGGCTGCCTACTTGGAACTCTCGATGAAAAATTCTATTGTTCGTAGTATGTTTTGGGCAACAAAAGAAATGCTGGATTCGATTTGTTCAAAGAATATTTCCAATTAGGAATTCAAATTTCAATTTGAATTGATACGTAGCAACCAACTTAATTATTGGGTGCTTACTTCATCAAGTGATTACTTGTGCATTATAATTTCAAACTGTTACAGGCTCAGCGGAGCCAATACCTTTATCTGATTTTTCTGTCTCCAGATTTTCGATTGAGTTTTGCTAATATTGTCTTCAATTAATCAAATATTATTTACACATGTCTGTGTTTCACATATTAAATAAGCTATAAAATAACAACGGGAAGCACAACGGTCCGGTAAATTAGTATGACATTTTGAAATTTCCCACTAGTAACCCAGAAAACATCGATTTTTTGTTTATTTCATCATAAATTCTTCTGCATCATAATTGATTTGGTGGTGTTTGATAACATATAGATTTTTTTTACTACAGATCGAGTTACACTTTTACATAACTGCATACTCAACTCAAATTTCGATTTTTCGGAGATGTCTGACTAATCAACTGGACGGTCAACATGTACATGTGGTTGTAAATTTATTTTGCTTGTTCATAGAGTTTGTCATTTTTTTACTAGCAGAGATCTCATCTGCTGTACCCTATAACGAAGGATAAAAAAAATACATTTTATAATGAAACATACTGTTCCCCCGGATGCTAGAAAGTCACGCATTTCTACGAAGCGAGCGTTGGCGTATACACTATGCTCTCGTGTATACCGTTCATTGTTTTCTTTTGTGTACGCATCATCAGGGTCGCCGAAATCTATGAACGGAGTCTGGGGGTATGGTACGGCCGATTTAAAATTCTGCAAAAGAGGAGATAGCGGGTGGCTTAGCAACATGGACATGGTCCCAGACCAGAAGGATGCAGAATCAGATAGAACCGGACACCCAAGCGAGCTCATGCAGGACAGCGGGATTACTACGAAAAGCTTACAACCAAAAAGTACAACACCTCACTTTCAATTTGAAGAATATACAAACCTCACTTTCAGAGTGTTTCACAAGTTATTTACTGTTTTCAATGTCTGAAAGTACATGATACAAAACCCATATTCTTGTAAATGTGTTTGGAGAATGTGAAAGATGAAATTAAACATTTCACTGTAGTGTATAATACAAGGGTTACAGGAACACTTGAAATATTGTAAAAATATCCGACAATTATAATTTAGTGTTCAAATCCATGTGTTTTGATTTTTTTCAAATGGAGAAGTTATAAAAACAATAAATTGGAAATGATGAAATTAAATCAGTAGCCCGGGCCATTATTATCAATGCATTCAACGCACAAGTACAGCGGTGTGTCTGTTTTAACGAAAAGCAATCAAAAACAATCAGAAATTTGTGATGGTGTACTTTTTGGTGCTAACTTCACTCTTACATAATTTCATGACATGCCATGCTGTATTATTATTGTGTACTCACCAACTTGCGTTCCTTCCCAGTAGCGCACGGAACCACCAGTGCGTCAAACACAAACATAGCCAGGGTGAGTGGCAGCAGGGCGGGCCCCCTGGTGCGGAGGGCCCCGTCGCGCAGCTGGGCAGCCCTCTGGCGCAGCAGGGCCAGCTCCTCCAGACCGAGGGTGATGCGCTTCAGGAGGGCCATGAGTTCCGCCTCCTGATTGGCCAGTTTCACTTCCAGGGGTTTGGTTGTGGCGGGCGGTCGGGCCATCTCCAGGCCGAAGAGTCCCACGCGGAAAGCTAGGGAAGAATGTTCTGGGGTTTCGGCTAGGACCTGAAATTTCATTGTTTGCCGAAACTTATTTTATTATACTGGTTGTTTCGCAGAATTTTAACAATTTATCAAAATTAAAAGTTAATATTTAAGTTCTGTGAAAGTCCTATTCCAGTTCTGTTATTTTCAAAGAACGTATAGTGAAACATACATGGTAAAGTAATAACAAAACCAGAACTTGAATAGAACATTCACTGAACTTGAATTTTAACTCAGAAATTTGAAGTGTTTACATTCTGTGAAAGAACCCATCCTAAGATTTATAGTTCTAGAACCTAGTACATAGTAGTTTTAACTAAGCGTAAATATTCAATTAAAATCATTTTATTGAAAAATTAAGAATATTTAATACATTTTTTTTATACAGATTGCAGGAATATACCACATATTTTGCAAACTAAAAGATCTGATCTGATCACAAGAACATATCAATATTATAGGTTGTGTGCAGGTCATTAAAGGGTTAGGGTGCACAAGACGACCTCCGTAGTCAAGGGCTAAGGCTCTTGACTCACAATCCAAAGGTTGCGGGTTCGAATCCCAAAATTTATTTGATTTATTTATAACTTCTCACCATACATTCTTATTTTTTATTTTTACATGCAAAAAAAAATTAACCTCACTAGGACTAGGCCTGTATTGAGGTTAACATTTATAAAGTTGAGTGATTTTACACACACAAAATACTAAAATACACTACATTTATAACACTAAAATATTATAATAAAATAAGAAATAAAAATATCATATTAGTGACCAGATGGGTAATTTAAGTATGATTTGTAACAATATAGACTATAAATAAATCTTTAATTACTGTACCCACCAAGAAACAAAGCTAGTTCAAAACATCTAGGGTGACACTCCAATTTTGGCAAATGGGACTAAAATAAAATCTATTTATTTAAAAAAAGCTTATTATTCAAAAAACAAATATTATTAAAAAAACAAATATTATTAAAAAACAAATCTTATTAAAAAACAAATCTTATTATTTAAAAATTGAAATCTTATTATTTAAAAAAAGACAAGGATGAAAAAATAGTATGCCAATCCTCTGTTGACACAAATATCTTAACATTCTTTTTAAATTTAGCTAATGAATTGGAAGATTTAATGTAGTCTGGCAGAATATTAAACATAATTGGAGCTTGGTATAAATAGTTTATTTGGCCAAAAGATGTTTTGGTATGTATTGCCATAAAGTTCATTGTTGAGCCAATTCTAGTGGTATGGATTTGTTGGGTTCTTTCTGCAGATTTAGTATTGATAAAAAATCTACAAATTATTTTAGTAATGTACAGCTGTTTTATACACATAACATTAGATTCCTTGTAAAGTATTTTAGATGGATAACGAAATTTTTTTTTGTACATGACTTTAAGAATTAATTTGTGAGCAATATTTAGTGGTTCTACATTGGACTTTAGACAGGATCCCCAGCATTTTATATTGTAAGAAAGTCGAGATTGGACTAAGGCATAATAGACAGATTTTAATTTCTCTTTATCCAATATATGACGAAGTTCTTTAAAAATATAGGTAAGTCTTCTGATATTTTTTGTTAACATGTCAATATGGTCATTCCATCTCAAATATTTATCAATATTTACACCTAGGTACCTTATACAGTCTACTCTTTCTAAAGGGTGGCAATTACAATTCTGATTAATTTGTGTTATTTCTCTATTAATTAATTTCAAATAATATATAGTATATTTGTGGCATGTTCCAGAGTGGAAGATACTCTCAGTATCACCATGGTGTAAGACATCCATTCAGAATTGAAATGTTGCTTGAAATGGCTTTAACCGTGTTTGGTGTCCAGATCTGAATAGCCAGGTACTTCCCCACCTTCCTCTTCCGCATCTCCTTCCCCTCCCCACTACCTTCAGCCTCCTAACATACCCCAATTGGGAATGCCATAGTCTCGGCTGGTACCCTTGTGAGGTATTCCAATAAAAAAAAATTTAAAAAGTAATCTTGTGTGTAATTGGTCAAACTTCAGCAAAATTTGTCATCACAAGCACAAACCTTCAGTTCAAGTATACAGTTAGATGTATTGCCAACCTAAACATTTCTTGTTTTCGTTTCCAGGGGATTGAACCCTTGACTTTAAATCACTTGGCAATATTATAACGCCTGTCTCGACACAGGTATGTCCTAGTGAGACAGGCATCAAATAAACCCAATGTAAATATACCTTTTATAGATGAATAAATAAAATAAAATAAACGAGCCTCAGTGGACGATCCGATAGATCTTGTTATATACTTGTTAAGTACTAAAGGAAATAATATCAAGTTACCGTGCAAAGAAAAGCGCAGCGAGCCAGCGTAGCAGAGGCCAGGACACTCAGCTTGTGAGAAGCCGGGTTCAAAGTACCACTCCTTCTCCCCTTCCTGCGAGGGGGGATACTGGAACCTCCCGGGGACTCCCCCCGGCCCACCAGTTCTGGGGGTCTCGCTAGCAACTCCCTCGCCAGTCTCACGCCCAGTCTTCTTGCCTCTGCGCTGTGTCCGTGTGCATATAATCCTTCAGCACGCGCAAACAGTATCTCCCAAGCGTCAGAGGGTAACCGCAGATATGTCTCGAAGCCCGTCTTCTCGTCACACCAATCGTAATACTTGTCTTGGTCACTCCTGTTGGCGCTCTTACTGCTGCTGTGCTTGGCGTCGTAGTAATACATGCTGCACTCGTCGCCTGATTGCTGCGATTCGGAACTAGACACACTGTCGTCCTTGGACGCCCGTCGCAAGATCTCTGGTTCGTCAGACACACGCGGAACAGTCTGTTCGTTCACGGAGCATTTCTGCATACTATTTACTAAGTCGGATTGTCCTTGCGTAGCGCTAGTGGAAGCACCATTATTAGTTTGATTGGGATCATTTGATAAATCGTAATTACTAAGTTTTAAGTTACAATCGCCGCTTTCTTGGCTGGATTCTCCGCTGCGGTTCCCAGAGCTCGTTCCTTCCAGGTTGTTCCCGACGGAACTTGAATTGGAATCACTTCCTCCTTCCTGGGAGTCTGTTTCCACATTCCTGGAGAAGCCAGGAACACCAATGAGAGAGTCGTTGAGGATGTCGTCGTCATTTTCACAAAAACCTTCACTAGATACACTGGAGCGATTTCCATCTCCACAGTTTTGGTTGCCTCTCAATAGTGAATTATCCTGTATAAAGTGGAAAACATTGAATTCGGTACACATTCAAAAAAATTTATTTAAATTAATGCATAAAAAAAATATTAAATATCAACCAAATATTTACAGGATGTACAAAAAGGACTTAGTATTGATTCTGTTTTTTTATCAAATAGTATGGTCAATGATAACCACAAGATAAGCAAAAAGGATGATAAACAACATCCTAATGGGTCAATATTGCTATAAAGAAGCATACATACATATATCCAAAAGTGAATATTTACTAATGAATTAATAGTAAAAGGGTAGTTACATCAGCAATAAAGGAGCAGAGGTGCATGAATCTCCGAATGGACTTTTGCTGAGGGGGTGCTGTCTGCCGGCCCCGCGCAGGACGACCTCGCTGCTGCGCTGCAGACAGGCGGTAGGCGAGGCCCAGCTCATTGTTCAATACCGGCTTGGAAGAGTTCACCTGGGTACAAATAATGTGTACATTTACAAATGAACGTGTAATTGTATGGTGGCCATCAACCTGAACTGAACTTTCATAATAATAATAAATGTTTTATTATCTTCCTTTTTCTCGAAGCACCTTAACCTCTAATCGGCCAGGGACACAAATCCGCGCGCAGTTTGTGCGCATGCGCGTGGAAATTTTTTAGAAATAAATATGTTTGTCGGCGATTTTGACCCTTCTATGTACAGAATTTGTATGAAGGACGAGGTCAGAATCGCTTACGCCGACATTTACCCATAAGATGGGCAAAAATTTAATTCACCTTGCAACCCCAGAATATTTTTAAATGATTTTATTTGTGGCATCAAAATGTCAAATATGCCGCGATTCTTTCTGTCAAAGTCGATGCGTGTTACTTGACGAAAACATCGTAAAACCTATCAATTTACATAATTAACGCAAGTAATGTTCTTTTGGTACATAGTTTATTGTTCTAGGAATGTGTTTCGGTCAATAAAATATATGATAACCCAAAATTAATCCACAAAACATTGAATTCAAAATTCAGTGTTTTGTTAGGGAATTTCCGTGTTTTTCCTGACTTGTGACAGGTTAACCCCTATGACCGAAGCCCTGCATTTGCACTGTTGAAATATTGGATCAGACTTGTTTTCATAAAATTGTTGACTTTTTTTTACATTAACTCCACACAGGAGGCCCTAAGGGAAATTATTTTCCTCAGGGCCTATGTCATCTGAGATGCTGCATGGAGGGTTTTCTTGATAGAGGGGAAGGAATGAACATTGGTCTTGGAGAGACCCATGTTGTAGGAAGGAGGAAACACAGAGGCCGGCAAATCATTCCACAGCCGAGCTGTTGAACACAAGAACGAGTCGAAGAAGCGACCCATTCTCATTTGACAAATGTCAACCACGTACATACATTGGGCACGCGTTTGGCGTGTTTCCTGACTATGCACCGGTGCCGAAGGGATTAATGACGCTAGTTCCTCGGAGCATCTTCCATTGAAATACCAGTAGAACAAGGATAGCATTCCCACCCAACGCCTGTGCTTTAGAGCACAGGTGTTGGGT
Organism: Limnephilus rhombicus; assembly: GCA_929108145.2. Classification (NCBI taxonomy): domain Eukaryota; kingdom Metazoa; phylum Arthropoda; class Insecta; order Trichoptera; family Limnephilidae; genus Limnephilus; species Limnephilus rhombicus. Next base: position 43,287,984 of record OV815278.1, read on the forward strand.
GGGATTGCAATCCGTCTGTTAAGATGGGAGAATCTATCAAACGGACCGCCTGTTTCTACAGAGTCGAGGGTATTTTTCAGGTATTTTGGAGCTCCAGACCGGAGATGGCTGCCAAATTCACTTGTGACACTTGTGATTTGTAAAGGGTTAGCAGTTGTGTACTATTAAAGTATCTGCGGGCCCTGTACAGTATGCCCAGCTTTTGAGAGGCTAACTTTACTCAGGCTTCGATGGAGCCCCCATATCCAGATATGGGGGGATATATCCCATATCCAGATATCCAGATATGGTCACTTTATTAAAATTTTAAGAGTTACACCAAGCATATTGGTTAGGCATTACAATATGTTTATTTGTTTGATCGACATTTTAAATAAATATATTTATCACTTCTTCTAATAGTGCAAAATTATTTTGTGGTAACATTTTAAATTCAAATTAATAGATAACTTTGTATTAACCACTTTGTTTTGACAGAACTAATTTTAAAAATAGACATACATAAGGATTAAAGAGCATATGAAAGCTTTAAATAATATAGTTTCTCGGAGTTTGCCAACCATTTAATAGAAACTAGTCATACCTTTAATTTTAACAGTGGAATAGAATTAATACATTGTAATGTCAATGGCTTTCAGTTGGATAAATTAGAAATTTCAGAGATTAGAAAGAGTGTTAACCCCTCCGCAACGTAAGCAGATATAAGCGTTAAAAATAGGACAGCGGTCAAGTACCATAAGCGTGTTTATACGTCAGCGCGCGTGTTTCCATAGAAATCGTTATAACTCCGTTATTGTTTTAGTTACATCCCTAAAACAAAAAGTCAAAGGTCGATAGTAGATCAAGCTGCACATTTCTATCAAGTTGTCTATGGAAATACATAACAGGAATCAGCTGTCAATCGTGTAGTTGACAAAAATATTTACCCGCGCAAATTTGCTACCGGCAGCTCCACCGCGCTCCACATTTTAAATTTTTATTAAATATTTTTATATGAAATGATAAAAAAGTGAGGTGACAAAAGTATTTATTACACATATATACATTAGAATAAGTATTGTTGTTTACATAATCTGTGATTTTAGTACCGTTTTCACATAAAAACATCACGTGAGTCATTTTTACCTATTTTTAATGTTTGCGTTCTAAATTTTAATATTTACAAATGCTAATATTTATTTGTAATATAATAATTTGAAATCCTATTTTGTAACCATTCTAAAACAGTTTTTACTATTCGGCTACGTTCAGAAATGTTTCATTTATAGAGCTTTAATTGTGAAGCGGTAATAACTGAAAGTTTTCGTAAAATGTCATTTCGTTTAAGACACCAAATGCTAATATTCTCGAAAATTCGGAGGGGTTAATGCAAATTTAAATATTAGTAATAATCAAAAATTGTTTTTAAATGGCCCATTATTAACCCCTGGTTGGCCGGAGCCGCTCCGTTGCGTGCGTCATATGCGCATGCGCGAGAAAATAATTCAAATATTTGAATAATATTGTCGACAAACTTTTTGTCTGCGATTTTGACCCTTCTATGTACAGAATTTGTATGAAGAACAGTGTCAGAATCGCTTGCGCCATCATTACTCTAGGTGATGCTAAAAGTCTCATCACCTAGTCACCCTGGAATATTTTTAAAACGATTTCATCCATGACAATGCGCTGTCATAATTTGCCGCGAATTTAACGGTCGCAATAAATGCGTGTATCGTGAATAAAACGTCGTAAAACCTATTAATTTACGTAATATATGCAAGTAATGTGGTTTTAGTAGATAGTTTATTGTGTTGTGAACGTGTTTCAGTCAATAAAATATACAATAGCTCAAACTTTAACAAAACATTCAATTCAAAATTCAAAGTGATGTTTTTTTAGTGTTTTTTTGTGAAGTTCCGCGAATTTCCGCGAAATGGCCTGACATTTGACCGGTTAAATCTATTCCCCTTTTAAAATTTGTAATTGTTCTATATTGCCCCTAGTCCCTTACACATTATTTTCTTTCAAATTTTATTATTGTTTATGTCTATTATATTACCTATGTATGTCTATTTTTAAAATTAGTTCTGTCAAAACCCTGAAGAAGTCAGCTTTGCTGACGAAACATGTCGGCTTTTGTAAATAATTAAGTGGTTAATACAAAGTTATCTATTAATTTGAAATATATTTATATCACAAGAATGGTAGTTACTCACTCTTTGGATTTAACAGAGACACCTAAATGGATTGTTTTTAAAAATAGAATCCGAACAAGTGAATAACTGACATTGTCTGTTTTGTGGAAAATTTTCTTGTCATTGTGAAAAACTTATGAGTTGTGCATTAATTGACAAATCTCATCTCTTGTGCAAGTTTTCAAGTCACAAAAGGATTGCACTGATTGAACTTAACTATTGATTGGATGAAATTACGGAGGCCTCCAAGCTACAAGAACTACAAAACAAGTTTGGTGGATCTGTTATTTTCCCTGGAGTTTTTCTTTGTGCCATTCTTTGTGATATATTTGTCCGCGCAAGTAGAGTTTTCATAATCATAATTCTTGGGTATTAATGGGTTTAAAAAAACAATTTTTTTTTATTTTTTTTTTATTTGATTCACCTGATTTATACATGTGTGTTACATATTTGACTAATGTGGGCCTCACTGGGTGCTTTGGAATAATTTGGAATTATTCTCGTAGTAAGGTATAACTATCAAAGGTGGCGACCATGGGGGGAAATATGGCTGGCGTGCAACAGCGGCGGGAATTTTCTATCCCGTTATGCACAGGTTCATATTTTAATGGCACTACCTGTGTGTCGGCTATATGAAATATTGTTATCCATCGGGCACTATGTAAAATAGTCATAAAATCTGCTAAAGTCAATGAATTTTGAGTTTGCAAATTCATTTTTACTCATCTTCAATTTTGTTTTAAAAATCAATAAAAGTGTTTATGAAGGTACCTAGCTGCTAACATGGGGTAAATTTGTGATAGTAATGCACAACCTTTTTAGCTTAGGTGCCGTTCTGCCTCTTTATCAAATGGCCCGCGACCTGCAAGTTAGTTTTTTAGTTTTTTTGGAAGGGGGATTGACAGTGAAATTCAAGATATCGCTTTCTGGGGATTTTTTAATTTCGTGATCTGCACACCGGGTCTTCAAATTTAGTTCAATTTAGGACAAGCAGTGTAAATTGACCATAACACTATAAAAATTGTTCTCAGCCAGGGATTTCAGGGGTTTTTTCTATATAGCTAAGGGGACCGTAGAAAATTGGCATGCGGTCCGCACAAATCAGGTTGCGGGTTGTGCATCACTGGGTTTGGTTGTGAAACACAAAAAAAAGTACAATTTTATTTGAAAATCAATAACAATCCCGCAAGCTAGTGATTTATAACAAGTGAGATTTTACATGCGATATAATACGCACAAGCTATTGATAAATTTTTAGTGATGTTTTTCTTGGAAGCTTCGAACCAGGTGATGTCAGTTATAATGCGTTGCTTTTTTTGTGGAGGAAATTGTGAAGCATAAAAACGAAATCTTTAAAACAATCAATTTTTACATAGTATTAAAAAAGTTTATTTTTTTAATATATTTTTGAAATATATAATACCTACTCGTATTTTGAAGTATACTATACCTACATTTGAGAATATATTGATAGTAAAGGCAGGTAGGTAGGTACATACGGCTTTCAAAAAAACCTATTTTGGATATACAGTGAAACCCTCTAAACCTGTTATTTGCCGGAGACACGCAGAAAAAATTTCGAAAAAATATTTTTTAATGCGATTTTGACCCTTCTGTGTAGGACAAGGTCAGAATCGCTTGCGCCAACATCATTGATGAAATAGCCACAAGTTTCATTCACCAGGCGACTCCGGACTCTTGCGGAAATGTCGAATTTGCCGCGATTCAAACTGTCAAATCCGATGCGTGATACTGGACAAAAACATCGTAAAACCTATCAATTTAGCAAATTAACGCAAGTGATGTTGTTTTGATACGCAGTTTATCATTCTAGGAATGTGTTTCGGTAAATAAAATATACGATAGCTCAAAATTAATCCACAAAACATTCAATTCAAAGTGATGCTTTGCATAATTTCCTTACTTCAGGGCAAGGCCCGTCACAGGTTAACCTGTCACAAGCCGTAAAGAAACATGGAAATTCCCTAACAAAGCACGACTTTGAATTTTGAATTGAATGTTTTGTGGATTAATTTTGAGCTATCGTATATTTTATTGACCGAAACACATTCCTAGAACAATAAACTATGTATAGTTTGGCAATTAAGTGTAGAAATTAAATAAATTGGAACTAAACGTTTTCATTACTATGGCAGCACCGAATTAATCGCTTTGCTATGACGTTTCCTATGGCTGTCATTTTATCACCTGTTACGGTTGATTTATTGTCTTAAATCTGAGTAGAAGATCGCTGATTTGATAATATTTTTATTCATTGTTTGGCTTATTTTAATAAAAATGAATAAACCATTACACACTGAAGCAAGAGGGGTTATATTCTGCGTTTTTCAACGCTGCCTAGCCGAGTATCATGCGAAGAAGCTTCTGTCTAATTTAGAAGATGTTTACAAACGAAATGCTGAAATGACTGGTACGTAGTATAGTTTGTTTAATAAATTTCATTAGTATTACAAGATTTATGCCAATTTTCGAGCGATAATAACCATTACAATCTGATTTGAGGTTATGTTCAAAAATCCAAATTTGACACTTCCATTTGACAGTTAATATGCGGCCACAGGAAAAAGGGAATAACTCAATAAAATAAAAATTATATGCAACTTCTTTAAACTCATAGAAAAGTTACTTTTTTCTCGTTTTCTCTTTCTTTCTTTCTAAGTGAATATTATCTAGTGTGTTTTTAAAACTACCTTCTATAATAATAATTTTAATACTGTTTTTCACACACAGGTAAATCTGAATCAACAGTAAGACGAATCATCAAGGAAGGGGAAAAGGCAGATGGAAAATTTGAAACACCGGGAAAACGGAAAATGGGCATAATAATAATAATATGTAATAGCATAAGTGCTGATGATTGGAAAAATTGTTGCAAACACGTGATGAAAATTGAGGCAGAATATTATGCACGAGGCAGTACTATACATATATGATGATATCGATGAACTGCGTTTAGATGAAGATGAAGATACGGAAGAAGAAGAATTACACGAGGACGAAGACAATAATTACATTTCGGGTGTTGAATTAATAGACTTAAATTTTTAAGTACCTACGTTTTTATATCGAAATAAACGCCCACTTAACCGGTGACAGGCCGGAGACGCGCCGGCGCACGCGTCATATGCGCATGCGGGAGAAAATAATTAAAATATTTGAATAATACTTCTGACAAAAAACTTTTGGTCTGCGATTTTGGCCCTTCTATGTACACAATTTGTATGAAGAACAGTGTCAGAATCGCTTGCGCCATCATTACTCTCGGAAACGCTACAAGTTTCATTCACCTTGCAACCCTGGAATATTTTTAAAACGATTTCGTCTATGACAATCCGCTGTCAGAATTTGCCGCGATTTCAACTGTCGCAATAAATATGTGTTCCGCGAATAAAACATCGTAAAACCTATTAATTTACGTAATAAATGCAAGTAATATTGTTTTGGTAGATAGTTTATTGTGTTGTGAACGTGTTTCAGTCAATAAAATATACAATAGCTCAAAATTAATCAACAAAACATTTAATTCAAAGTTCAAAATGATGCTTTTTTAGTATTTTTTTGTGAATTTTCGCGAATTTCCGCGAAATGGCCTGGCCTTTGACGGGTTAAAACTTGTTTTGTTTTATTTTACTTCTATTAAATTACAGTTTTTTGTGCAAAATTTTTGAAAATACAAATACGCTATGAAATATGCATTTTGGTAGAAGTATTTTTTAAAACACACATTTATTGTCTTATGAACCATCTTGGTGTTGCCATTTAAAACTAGAAAACGATTGTAGCGCCATCATTTATTTTCTACACTTAATAAGGAACTCCAGTGAAAAATATTATGGCTTTAAAAAAATATGTTCATATAGACCAAGAAACGCTGATTCTGAATATATAAGTTTTATTTCATAATATTAAATGCAGAGTTTTTAATAAATTATTAAAAAGTGCATTTTTAAACCTCTTCGGAAAACACAGCGTTAAGTTGGCATTACTGAAATGGTTAACCGTGACGTCACAGTTAACCTGTCACCTGTGTATTGTATTGACATTTGAAATGACTTGAAGTGCACACGTACCTATGCAATTCAACATTTCGTGTTTTTGGTTTATTTTCATACTGTTTATAGAGATTTAGATAAATAATAGTTATTGTGTTTATTGAAACATAATTTAGGCCCTCAACAATTTACGAAAAGGGCTATATTTGCGGACAATCTGCAATAAATTTTGTCTATTTGAGGTTAAAGTCGTGTCCTATTTTGACATTTGCTTATGTATTTTCAAATTGTTTTTAGTATAGGGCTTTTTATACAAGTTGTTAAACACTCGTCATGATCAGTGTATTATAAATACCAGTGTTTCTGTATGTATTATACATAAAACAATGTACCGACAAAGTAACACCCGACACAAAACACGATGTCACATGTATTTGCAATGAAAGAGATGATTTATTGTTTTTATATTGCACTTTGATTAAATACAATAACAATAGCGGTGAAATGTGGACATTTTACCAATGTTTTTCTATATTAAAAGCAGTTAATCTTGAATAAAAAACACACCTCACACCTAAAAGTCATTATCCGCCATGATTATTGTGGGTTCTTCACAGTGTTGCCAACAGTTAGAAGTGAAATTTCCCTAGAATTTCACATTTACGCAATTACCTACGTAGCCACCTGATTGTGTAACACTAATCCTGTTATATGTTAATTAATAGGAAAGATATCGGAACTTGGTAAATATACTAATAATACCGTGATTTTCCAAATAAAACACTTTTTGCTACGTGAAGTAATAATTTAAAAGTACGAATACACTCACCACTGAATTAGAAACTGAATTCCAAATTAAAAAAAAAACACTTTGCAAAATAAAAATCATAAGCAACCCGCCGCTCATTTGTACCAAGCGTGGTATTTTGAAGACCCCCCCCCCCCCCCCCCCGAACGTGTCACGTAGTATGGGTACGTTCCCTAATATCATTTTGAGTTGTCAGTGTTAAAAATAACATGGCATGTAAGTACATGAAAAATAATTAAGATTCATAGGAATTCCAAAAAATATATATACGTATATATATAAATAATACCAGTAATACTGTCATATGTAATAAAATTTTTGCCAGAGTTCGAAATTTCCCTAGATTTTGTCCTGATTTCCCTTATCCCAAAAAAATATTTTTCTCCCCTAGATCTAGGGAAATTTCCCTCGACATAACATCACTGATTCAAAATGACAACTTAAAAAGTAAAAAAATTAGACCACCATAGATATGGTGCGTTTCTGGGAGTCTTTAAAAATTAAAACTTTGACAATTATTTTAACTATTAAAACTAACTATAAAAATAAAAATAAAAATGCAGTTATTTAAGTTTGAAGGTCTTTATTCATTAAAAAAAATAAAAAAATTGGACTGGAGTTCTCTATTGCCAAACTGTACCAAAACAACATTACTTGCGTTAATTACGTAAATTAATAGGTTTTACGATGTTTTAGTCGAGGAACAAGCATCAACCTTGACAGATAAAATTCGCGGCAAATTTTGATATTTTCATACCACAGATAAAATCGTTTAAAAATATTCTGGGGTTGCAAGGTGAATGAAATTTTGATACATCTTATGGTGTAATGTTGGCGCAAGCGATTCTGACCCTGTTCTTCATACAAATTCTGTACATAGAAGGGCCAAAATCGCAGACAAACATTTTTTGTTCGATATTATTTCGAATTATTTTCTCACGCATGCGCACAATACGCGCGCACCCGCGCGTCTCCGGCCCATTAAAGGTTAAACTGTAAGGTTGCTCGGGACGTTTTTGGTCTTATGAAAGTATATAGGGATGTTTTTATTCCTAAACAAGCAGACGGGTTAAACAAAATTAAGTGAATAAAACTTTTGATATTTTATACAACATATCTTAAGTTGCATCAAACGTAGATCTCAACAAAAAAGCGCTGCAATGCAAATGTGAAATATTTTATAAGGAATTGGAGACAGCAGTAGACTGTCAGGAATAAAATTTTCCAAGAGACAACCAAGGGTTGTACCGCCGATAATTAATATATTGCTAGTACTGACCTGCGTGACATTTCCATCCTTATTTCCATCGGCATGTCTGAAGCAGGTAAATGGGCATCTAAACGCAGGGCTGGTGTCGCCGCCGTACGTCACCCCCGGCAGCGGGTAGTCATCCCAGTCGGTGAAACAGGCCTCGAGGGCGGGGCGAAAGCCGGAGAAGGCCTCGCAACCGGGGGGCGAGGAGGGGGGACCTGGCGGGGGGCAGAGGGCGCGTCCTGTGGAGGCACCGCGCCCCAGCATGCCGGGGAAAGAGTGCGATGCTCGGGACTTGGACACCTGAAAAAATTGCAATAACAGCCCGATTAGAATAATGTTTCACTTACAATACACGGCGTTAATTCAATAATACAAGTCTATTGGGTTAGGCCACAGCGGCTCTTAAACCTTGAAGAAAGTCCATGTCAGGAAAAGCATAAGAGTATTTCTCAAAATAAATGTACGTAACGAAAAGGTTGTTACGAAATATTGTTAAGAAATAGTCTTAAGATGTAACTAAATAGTAAACCTAAAGCTTGTTATACACAATACAATTTTTTTTAATTTTTTTTTATTCTTTTGTATTATTTATTTAATTTAAAAAATATTCGTATTTTCTAAATGTACGTATTTATCTTTTACTTTTTTATTTATTGAACATACTACAAACATACAAAAACCCATGACCCAAATTCTTGTTGTACCTATTGTAAGGGGTTTAACCCCTTACAATAGGTACAACAAGAATTTTCGAGAATATTAGCATTTGGTGTCTTACGAAATGACATTTTACGAAATTTTTTAGTTATAACCGCTTCACAATTAAAGCTCTATAAATGAAACATTTCTGAACGTAGCCAAATAGTAAAAACTGTTTTAGAAAGGTTACAAAATAGGCTTTCAAATTATTATATTACAAATAAATATTAGCATTTGTAAATATTAAAATTTAGAACGCAAACATTAACAATAGGTAAAAATGACTCACGTGATGTTTTTATGTGAAAACGGTACTAAAATCACAGATTATGCAAACAACAATACTTATTCTATTGTATATATGTGTAATAAACACTTTTGTCACCTCACTTTTTTATCATTTCATATAAAAATATTTAATAAAAATTTTAAATGTGGAGCGCGGTGGAGCTGCCGGTAGCAAATTTGCGCGGGTAAATATTTTTGTCAACTACACGATTGACAGCTGATTCCTGTTATGTATTTCCATAGACAACTTGATAGAAATGTGCAGCTTGATCTACTATCGACCTTTGACTTTTTGTTTAGGGATGTAACTAAAACAATAACGGAGTTATAACGATTTATATGGAAACACACGCGCTGACGTATAAACACGCTTATTGTACTTGACTGCTGTCCTATTTTTAACGCTTATATCTGCTTACGTTGCGGAGGGGTTAAAATACTTTCAATTTGAAAGGGACAACTTATACTTACAGACACACTTACAATATATTATTCTTAACCCAAGCACTTAAACAAATATGGACAAATAACTACATGATACCTAATTGCTTAAATGTGTTACCCATCGAAATTAAAAAATGTACAAATGGTAAAACAAATATTATGTTGAAGAATAGAGAACTCCAGTCCAATTTTTTTTTATTTTTTTTAATGAATAAAGACCTTCAAACTTAAATAACTGCATTTTTATTTTTATTTTTATAGTTAGTTTTAATAGTTAAAATAATTGTCAAAGTTTTAATTTTTAAAGACTCCCAGAAACGCACCGTATCTATGGTGGTCTTCACCCACCGTTAGTTTTTTACTTTTTAAGTTGTCATTTTGAATCAGTGATGTCATGTCGAGGGAAATTTATGGAACGTACCCATACTACGTGACACGTTCGGGGGGGGGGTCTTCAAAATACCACGCTTGGTACAAATGAGCGGCAGGTTGCTTATGATTTTTATTTTGCAAAGTGTTTTTTTTTATTTGGAATTCAGTTTCTAATTCAGTGGTGAGTGTATTCGTACTTTTAAATTATTACTTCAAGTAGCAAAAAGTGTTTTATTTGGAAAATCACGGTATTATTAGTATATTTACCAAGTTCCGATATCTTTCCAATTAATTATCATATTAATTAACATATAACAGGACTAGTGTTACACAATCGGGTGGCTACGTAGGTAATTGCGTAAATGTGAAATTCTAGGGAAATTTCACTTCGAAATCTAGGGAAATAATTTTTTTGGGCAGAACATCCCTGTTTGAATGAAGAATCATGGCCAGCGTTGCCAGAAGGTTACTTTTGTAACCTTTTAGGTGATTTTTTACTTTGAAAGGTTTCTTTCAGGTTACACTACTCAAAAGGTTACTTTTAGGTGATTTTTCAGAACCAACGTCAAACGGAATGCTCTTTTGTTTTTTTTTCGTGTTGGCTAACGGCTTGCTAAATCATGGACTATAAACTTATTGCAAAACTTTACTTCTTTCTCTTTCACACTATTGTGAAAGAGGAACACGTTTCGCTCAATATTAGAATTCGGATCAGTCATATGGAATCCCCAATACAAAGTAAATATTGAAAGGTTAGAAAGAATTCAAAAAAAGACATTGAAACACCTAGACTTTAAATCCTTTCGAACATCAGAAAACCTAAAAGACTCATTAACATTCCATAATTTATCAACTTAAGAAGATAGAAGAAATATATCCGACCAAAATTTTTTATTCAAAATCATTAACAACGTTGTTGACAACAACTGTCTTCTAGAAAACATTAATTTCCACTGTCCAATAAGAAACACAAGATCAAACCAACTATTCCACATCCCACACTCAAAAACAAATTACACACAACATTCATTTCTCTGAAGGACGTGCACAAAATTCAATGATATCTTTTACGACTCTGATATTTTTCATTTGTCCTCAGGCCAATTTATTAAATCAGTAATAGAAAAAATTTAAACAAATTGTTAATTACGAACTCTTCACCCCTGCTGCATGTTATTATTTTTTTTTTTTTTCATTCTCATTATGTTTGTTTTCCTTCTTTTTATTATAATAATAATATTTGGATTATTTATATATCCTATAATATGCTTTATAATTTGTATGTTTTTTTTTCATTTCTGTTGTATATATATATATTTTTTTTTTTTTTTTTTTCTATCACTTTATGTTTTCTTTTGTTTTAATCTATGTTTTTATATACAAGGTGTCCTAAAACTCGTAGTACAAGCGGGAAACTGGGGAATCCTCATCACATTTGGAGTCGATTTTGTGGTATAATTTTTTTTGATTTGAGCTTTCGTTTTCGAGTAAATCGAGTCAGAAGTTGATTTTTTTTTTGGTCAAATTCTTATAAATTATTACTGACGTTCATAGTACCTAACTAATAAAAACTAATTAAAAGAAAACAAACAAAGAAATCCGGATTTAAAGCATTATTTTGAAATAATCCATAATTTTATTCCGTGTAGTACGGTCGTTTCACGGTTAAAAACAGCTGTTCATTATTTTCGCGCTTTCAAGTCAAAGTGCAATGCGAAATTTGCTGTCCCTTTCTGCGCTCGGTTCTATCAACACAATAGAAGGGGTAAGCTACTAATCCGAATGGCTTGGCCTTGAACTGTGAACTTGCGAACCAAATTCTGTCCCCGAAACATACGGAAGCAAGTCCAAAAAGGTAAATGTTCAGGAGATGTTGTATGATAGATAAGAAAAAAACTAATTATTAAATCAGTTAGTTTTGTTTTAAAAAGGAGCAAATTAAACTAGCCTTTAAAAATAATTGTTTAAAAAAAAACGCTGACTTGAGTCAACTTTTCAATTTGGGAAGCGGGAATGGGTACCGCCGCCCCGGGAACCTTTATTGGATAACCAACACCTCTGCCATAGGTCACCCCAAGTGGTTCGCTACGTTTGGTGATTTAGCAGGGGTGCCGGGTTCATGGGGTGAGGTTTGTCTAGGTCTTGCAGGCGGATGACCAGGACATGCTGAACCCTAGATTCCTACCCACCCCTTAAACCCTTTTCCTTCCCAGAACTCTCCTCTCCTTCCCTTCCTTTAAAAAGCCCCTCCACACAGCATCACCAAAGATGAAATAGGCCCCGAGGGAAATTATTTTCCTCAGGGCCTCCTGTGTGGAGCTCATGTAAAAAAAAACAAAAACATGGACTTGAGTCCTACTGCCTCTAAATGAAGTGGACTATTTTGTTATGACATGTGGTGTATTATAAAAGGAATAAAGTCCATGGTACACCCTTCTGCTTCTATGATAGTTGTTGCATCATGGTACTTGCATCCACATGCAATTTTGAAAATCGTATTTTTTCTTCATAATGGGACTTCCATCTTTCTGCCACTGATAAACATGATAATTTACTTCAAGTCTACATCAAAAACTCATTTCTTCAAATTTCGGACTTGGACCGTTTTATCCTCGGGAACGGAAATAAAAATGGTTGCTTAGTGGCACACAACGCAACAAACATGGCCGCCATTTGACTACAGTCGTGTTCGAACCAATTTGAACAAGGTTTTTTTATTATTTTTTTATAATGTAATAAAATTTATCAATTTAGAAGGCGGGTATGGGTACCGCCACCGCAGGAACCATTTATTGGATAACCAACACCTCTGCCGTAGGTGACTCCAGGTACTAATATCTACAGCCTGTATGTCGGACGAATATCAACAGCTCATATGTTGGACTAATATCTACGAACTTCAGAGTGTTGACTAATATCTACAGAGCTAAGATCGGACGAATATCTATGACGGTCCTAGTGTTGACTAATATCTACAGAGCGTAGGTTGGACTAATATCTACAGAGGGCAGCTGAGCAAGAGGTTGTACGGAGAAGCTTAAATTACTTCAATTACGTAATTACTAATTACGTAAAGGCTTAATTGTTTAAAGTACATGAAGTTTTTGCATAATATTACGTATTTTGCTGTTTACGAGGACAATAATTTATTGAACATAATTTATTGGTCATAATACAAAGATATTTATTTATTTATTTATTTCGAAATACACGGCACCTCAACCTAAACTAACCTAACCTAACTCACATAGAAATAGTTATGGTAACAGACTACATAATTTAGAAGCACTCGAAATAAAGAAAGCTGTTAAAACAAAATCCAAATCCTTCAAATCAGCTAAATGTGTCCAATAGGTCGATATTAGGGGTTTTTACATACATACATAAATAAAGTTTTTTTTAAACTGCATTATTACGTTTTCCAATATGGTATACATAATTGCAAATCCAACCTATGCCAGTGCCGTAGATATTCGTCAACTTTGGTTCTCATAGATATTAGTCAGCAATTGAGCTGTAGATATTCGTACGCACTTTGGTTCTCATAGATATTAGTTAGATTTTTTCAATTTTTGGAATTCCTGTAGATATTAGTGGACGCCTTCGTCGTAGATCACCCCAAGTAGTGGTGACTTAGCAGGGGTCCCCGAGTTCATGAGGTGAGGTTTGTCCAAGTCTTGGCGGCATTTATTTGTCTGCCTACCAGCTGCATGGCAGGAGATCGTGAGAGTGGTTGAGGCCGTACTCTCTCGAAACTCGAGCTAGTTTATACTTCCATTCAATAAATAAAGTTATAGATTTTAAACTGAAATACTCTGGCATTTTTAGTTGCTGAAACTTGAACTGATACCAGTAAGCATAATTTCACTTCTTCAGTATAACCAAAATTTAAAACAATTGACAAAAAATACAATTAATGAGTATAAACATCATACATGAATAGTGCGGTAAATCGGCTGCCGCGGAGCGACGCAGAGATGGTGCACCAAGCATTCACGGTTGATATCTGATGTTTTCTAGCCATAAAGTACACATTAAAATATATAACTTTACAGCTCATAGAAAGGGCTACAATCTTTGTAGGAAACATTTTTTCATAAAATGTCGGCCTGAAAAGTTCTGTGACAAAATGTAAAATTACATGCCAAAAAATATACAAATTTTTACCTTTTCATACGAATTACAAACAAACGGTAAAAGTTACGACGAAAGTTAACTGAATATTAATTGTAGACAATATTACAGCAAAGAGAATAAAAAAAAATTCAACCCGATATGTTGTTTAGTAATCGAGATAGACGTGATTTACAAAACCCTTACACTTTTCATGTTTGGGCGGGCACAGGCGGGGAAGCAAGGGGCGTAGGAGCGGGGACTTTTGGCTAAACACTTGTCTAATCTCTCAGATTCCTACCCATCCCTCATACCCTTGATAGGTATACCTATTTTTGTTTGATGTCCGCAATAATTAACTCTGCAAAAATCATACCTATGCTGCTAAAATAAATTAAATAATATTCCCAGTGTTCAGCGATAATTTAATAGGACTGACCGGATATTTGTCTTCGCGACAAATTTATTTTTTTATTTTTCGTCAGTTTGTTTTGTCTCTTGTTGATTGCGGTCGTTGACGTATGATGAAGATTGCGGTCGATTGATATCTTTTCTTATTGAACGGCGTACAAACCCTTCATTTAACAAGGTTTAAAATAAACTGTGTGTTATTTTCATATTTAAATGTGATTAATTAAATACCCCAGATACGATTTTAGATTTTCACGGACAAAAGTATTTTTGTTATTAGTTTTTGGGATATTATGCCGTGTTGCGCTACCCCCTTCTTTAGCCAATGTTTCGGACACTGTAACGCTGTCCGAAACGTTGGCTAAAGAAGGAGGTAACGCAACACGGCATAATATCCCAAAAAGTAATAACAAAAATTAAATACCCTTTCATTTAACAAACATTAAAACAAAGTTTGTGTTACTTGTGTGTTATTTTCATATCTAAACGTGATTAATAATACTTGTGCGAGATCAATCAAACACCATTTCATCATAAATCATAACAAACTCTAAAACAAAGTGTGTGTTATTTTCATATTTAAACATGATTAATTATTGTGCATTACGATGGAATAATACCAATGCTGTTGGACGCTCACATGCTCCGCTCGGGGCTACTATCTACATAACAAAATAAACAGGTACGCTAATTAACCATATTGTTTAGAAGAGAAGAGGTGAGAGAATAAATATTATTTTTTATGCATTAAACCGCTTACTCGTTAATACGGAATAATTTTTATCCAAACAGTTAGATTAAGCTTTATTATTACGAAAAGTGAGTATTTATGTCGGGGGAGAACAAAAAACATGCCAAAAATATGGATTTAACATTTTAATTTTGTTAAAATTAATCCACTCGCGCGGAAACGCCATGTTTCATCATTTTTATTTTAACATTTCATCAATGCTGCCAATCATAGAAAAAATATTTTTGCGTATAACAAAGTGAATGCATTATTGACAAGTTTGTACCTGTATTTATAACAGTAGAACATGGAAAGAAATTTATTAGAATAATTACACAAACCCGCTAGACAAATACTGCTTTGCCAACAAACCATTCAAAAACCTGGGATGTTTTTTAAAATGATGATGAAATGCGAGTTTATTTTAGATAATTTATTTTATAAGATTGGTAGGTACTTCCGACAAACGTCATATTTGATTGTCTATTAGTTAAAAAAGGAACATTCCGTATTATCCGTGCAACGTTGAACGTTCCGTATTATCCGTGAGGTGGAACATCTTCCATCTGTCATCATGACATTTCCGCCTTTTTAAAATTTTAACCCTAAATAAGCCGAATTTTTTTTTAAATATATTTTTTTTTTAATTTTAAATTTGAAAATGCTTAAATTGAAAATCTTTATGTTTATTTGGGTTGTCTATGTGATGTAGGTTCACCAGTTTTCCGCTTGTACTACGAGTTTCCGGACACCGTGTATATATTATAAATTTTACCGGAAACTTCGCTGGTTAATGCAACCATGTAATATGTTACTTTATTATTTAAAATATGTATTACTGTTTGTTACCTCAATAAACTAAAAAAAAAAAAAAAAAATGTGTAAATTACAAATCAACCATAGCTTCTCGCTCACTCAACAAATCTGATTGATCGCTCAATCTGACTTTTTGCATTTTGAGTACCCGCTATTTACGCCGGCAAGGTTATGCAGGTAGAAAAAATATCAGATTTTTCATACCGGTATATACAAAACAAAAAACTTGCTCTACTCAAAAATAATCCAAATGGCTTATGTCCCACTTTAATACTGAGCTCCTCATGATGATTGGTTTATTTATATCCTCATGTATTCTATCAACTTTTTACCATTCCACTGGAAAAAATACAAAAGGTTATTTTTCACACAAAAAGGTTACTTTTTTATATATTTTAGGTGACTTTTTACAAGACACGGCTGGCAACACTGATCATGGCGGTCATGGCAGAATGCTTTGTAATGACTTTTAGGTGTGAGGTGTGTTTTTTATTCAAGATTAACTGCTTTTAATATAGAAAAACATTGGTAAAATGTCCACATTTCACCGCTACTGTTATTATATTTAATCAAAGTGCAATATAAAAACAATAAATCATCTCTTTCATTGCAAATACATGTGAAATTGTGTTTTGTGTCAGGCGTTACTTTTTTGTTTACATTGTTGGCGTTACATTGTTTTATGTATAATACATACAGAAACACTGGTATTTATAATACACTGATCATGACGAGTGTTTAACAACTTGTATAAAAAGCCCTATACTAAAAACAATTTGAAAATACATAACCAAATGTCAAAATAGGACGACTTTAACCTCAAATAGACAAAATTTATTGCAGATTGTCCGCAAATATAGCCCTTTTCGTAAATTGTTGAGGGCCTAAATTATGTTTCAATAAACACAATAACTATTATTTATCTAAATCTCTATAAACAGTATGAAAATAAACCAAACACACGAAATGTTGAATTGCATAGGTACGTGTGCACTTCAAGTCATTTCAAATGTCAACACACTATCACCAGGTGACAGGTTAAGTGTGACGTCACCGTTAACCATTTCAGTAATGCCAACTTAACTCTGTGTTTTGAGAAGAGGTTTAAAAATGCACTTTTTAATATTTTTTTAAAAACTCTGCGTTTAATATTAAGAAATAAAACTTATATATTCAGAATCAGCGTTTCTTGGTCAATATGAACATATTTTTTTAAAGCCATAATATTTTTCACTGGAGTTCCTTATTGGCTCGCCGAAAGAAATAATTTTTAAATCTTCAAAGTAAAAGCACCCATTGACAAACTACTTAAAAGTAGTTTGTTGGGACTTTTATTTTTTTTGTAAAATATGTTTATTTTTCCTGTCGTATTGTTTTACTTTGTCTTTATAATAAATAAAATAAAAATCAGATTTTAACTGTGTACACTCAGCTTTACACTATACTTTTTCGTTATGTTACGAAATTTATAATAAAAGTTACGAAATTGTAATAAGAATTAGACAAAATGGGGTTATAAAAAGTCAATGGTTTGATAAAACTTAAAACTGTAAATAGGTAAGCTTAGCAATGTTCGTACCGCACGTATTACAAAAAGATGAGTAAAAAAAGACTTACCGTTTCGTGAAAAAAGGCTTTAATATTTCCTGTCTCGAAATAGTAGCCCCACTAAAGAAACACGTTGTTACTGATTTTAACAATTAATGTTATGGCGGAGACGTCAGACCAACAACCAACCAGAATGAAGCTAGTGTTACCCATGTAAAATTTAATGAATGCGTTCAGAAATTACGGTGGACGTAGAAATAAAACGTAACTAAAGAGTAGTAACTAAAAAGTAAATAACTATGTCTCATTTTGATTTTTGTGCATAAATTATTAATTTATTATGAAACCCCATAGAAAATTACTTTGTACAGAAACTACAATTAGTTAAGACCCTAAAACTTACAAAAATTCACATATTACAACGTTTTACTCGCATTTTATGAAGTATAAACACATGAAGTAGGTAGGGTGGCAATTTTATTTTGTATGAAAGGTAAAAATCGATATTTAAAAAAAAAATTATATATTTGCGGATTAATACGATTGTAACGTTTATTCTTTGTGATTTTAAAGCCTAATAGAATAATTTTACCTACCAATAAAATTTATATTTTGTTTCCATCGATGCCTGGAATCCATTATGAGAGAGAGAGCTAGCTCTTTCGCCCTTACAGTTTCAGTTTCGCGCGTGTTTATTCCCTATATTTGCCCTTTTTTTTTTTATTCGACTTGCCACATTTTCTCTCTGCTGGCAACACTAGTGACGCGCATCTCAGATCACGTGATGTTATTGTTTGTCATATGACTCGTAATGCACCAGGTAGGGATTACCTGGATTCCAGGCATCGATGGAAACAAAATATAAATTTTATTGGTAGGTAAAATTATTCTATTTTGTGTTCCGTATCGATGCCTGGAATCCATTATGAGATGTGTTTGCTCTCACCTGGTGATCTGAAAACTTAGCGTTATATGTGATGCTATTTACACTGGAGTAAAGAATGGAGCCATTGAGTGCTGGAGGTGCTCGCTTCTGGAGTGCGCTATCTCCTTCTGGTAGAACTTCCGGAAGGTGTGCTCGGACTTCCAATTCCCTCTAACAAGAATCTCCTCTATGGGGTAGTCTTCCAACCAGTTTAAGGAGGCTACAGCCGAGCGTACACTTCCCGGGGTTGCGTGGACTCCAGCTTCTCCGAGGACTGATTTGATCCATCCCCCTATTATCGTTTGCGTTGCCGGTTTTGTTTCTGCGGATGTGGTCACAAATAGGTTCTTTAGTAGTGGACCTCTTCTGGCTGTAGAGAGGGCAACGACTTTTCTCAACCATTTAAGGAGGTTGATGTTATCTTTTTGTGAGCCCGTCAGTTTCCAACCTGATTGTTTATGGTTGGCTGTGTCGGTTTTTGCCCCAAAAATTGGCCACAGGGTAATAGAGTTCCTCTTGTCGATGAAATGTTCTGGGGTGATTCTGAGCAGTGTCAAATCATGAACTCTCCTGCCTGACGCCAGGACGAGAAGTATTGCTGCCCTCCGTGACGCTTCAAACAGCGAGTCTTCTGCGGGGGAATTCTTGACCAGCCAGTCTATTACTTGTCTGGGATACCAGATAGGGGCTTTCTCCTTGGTCCTCCTTGCCATTGAGATTGCCTTGAGAACGTGTCTTTCATGAACATTCTGAGCTGGGCCGCAGAAGGTAACAATGGCTGACTTGTGGACCTGAATGGTCCCTTGGGCTAGGCCTCCTTGAACAAATAGGTGGGCTAGATACCTGGCAACCGTAGTTGGTGGGGGATTGTTGACGTCCACACCGTTTTGAGTGCCCCATTTACGCCACCTATCCCACGCAGGTTTGTAGGTCTTCGGTGTAGACTCTCTCCAGGATGACTTGAGAAGTTGGCGTTCTTCCTGACTCCATGTTGTCAGGGCTTGTTCCCACCCGCAATTCTCCAGACCTCTAGTTCCAGATCCTGAATCCTGGGAGGGGGTAGTCCTGTCGATGTGTCTATGAGGACTCCCTCTAGGTTGCGCAGGCGTATGGGAGGTTCGTCTGTTCGCTGTTTTAGGTCGCTTCTCCAGAAAGTCTTCTCCCATTTTGGAACGACTAGAAGGAACATGTCCTTTGCCTGATTTAGGTGGGTGAGCACTCTCGGAACGAGGTTTGGCGGAGGGAATACCCAAGCTAGATTGTAGTCCCAAGGTTGACTGAACGCGTTGGGAAAGCAGGCTAAGCAGTCGCTTGAGTCTCTGGAGACGTATGTTGGTACCACGTGAGCAGTGGCTGAAGCGAACAGGTCTATTTGAGGGCGACCCCATTTTTTGAATATCTCCTTTGTTGCCGGACTTAGTAGATGCCACTATGGAAACGGTGCGCCCCGAGAGAGACGGTCCGCAATTCCGTTGTATCTTCCTGGAATGTATTGGGCTGTCAGAGTGTTAGGGTCAATGAATGGCCAATAGTTGGCTATTTATTAAAGGGATTTAATTAAGGTGAGTGGTCGAAATGGCTTTGCCGGTTAGTACCGGACGCGCCAGGATCTGATCCCGAGGAATCCTCAGCATCAGACCCGCCAAATCGACCAGCACAGCGGTAGAGCAGAGTACCCCCCTCCCAGAGCGGGGAATTATGTTCTAAGTTGTCAGGCATAGGCAGGAATTACCAGGTTTTGTAAATAAAATAAGGTTAATTATAATTGGACTAACCGTATAGGTTTATTTCAAATATTGCAAATAATAATACAGATAGGAAAGAACTTACCCCCACAGACCATAACCGATAACTAAAGCTAAAGTAATCTGACTATTAACGCGGTCGTTTAGACGATGAGGGATCCTCCCGGTGACTAAGGTTGGTGCAACTGCCCACGTCTAACGGTGATGCGAGCTGACTATATTGGTGGCAGGAATCCTCTGGCCTCTGCAGCATGAGCAAATACTCCGGCGCGAGCAAATAAGGCTACTCCACGTCCCACGGTGGAGTAAGCTGGCGCGGATGGCAAACGATGTCCTCTGCAGCATGAGCAAATACTCTGGCGCGAGCAAATAAGGCTACTCCACGTCCCACGGTGGAGTAAGCTGGCGCGGATGGCAAATAGACAGAGTCACGCACGTGTATCGTGAATTGATACACCAGGAGATTTCCTGGCGGAGATCGGGTAGAACATTATATTGGCCGGAAATCATACTAGCCCACGGTGTTTCTGGGACTAAAGGCAGGGGCGTTTACTGTCCAGTTTGGAATTTCCTATTCCTAAACAAAATACAATTCGGCCATTGTGTGAACACAACACTTATTTCCGGAGCGCGACTCGCGGGGTCGAAACCATAACGGGAACTCAAATAAACTTGTAACGGCACTATAATAACCGCCCGAACTTTACGGGAACTTCTCGAATCTCTGATTAGGCACCGATGCACTCCATCTTGCCCGATTATCTCCAAAAAAAAAAAACTCTCTCCACCTCCGGCGGGCCTTACGCCCGCCGGGGGAAGTGCCACCATCACATTTCCGCTCCTCTCTGGTGTTGCCAGGATGAAAAACAATAGACAATGCTATCGTGCCGCCTCATAGATTCCAGTTCTTACTTAAAACGACAATTAACCTATGTTTTATACATAACATTACCCCGCTCGCCCCCAAGGTGTTTGCCCTCAAACACAAGGAGAACAAAAGAAAAGCCTGAGCTAAGAGATACCCTAACTTGGTCTGATGGGTTCCTAAAAACATACATAAACATAATATCATAAAAATGAGTTGTACATCTGAGAAAAAAAAACAAAACTACCAGCAACAGTATGCTTGCAAATGGGTGCGTGACAAAATCAGTCGCGCCCATCATGCTGAAGACATGATGGTAGAGTCTGCGACGCATCCATTCGAAGTTAGAAAATTAGATATAATTAAATCAGTACTTAGAGTTAAAGACCTTAATTGTAGACAATTTGTAGACAATAAGAAGATACGTGAACGGGGCCCGTAATCACCCACAGCATATAAGACGCTGGGTGATGTATTCTGACTCTCGTCTGGGACTACCGTAGACGTAGCATCTATAACAGAATAGAACTTAATATTAGAATAGATATTATCACCAAGATATGACATCAATAAACATCAACACATTAAATATGCGTAAAGCATCACTGTTCAGAACACTTTTAAGTAAGCCAAAGTAGGCTATACACTTAGATGGTGTACCATCTGCACTTCAACACTGATTTTAAATCCATTATGGATAAAAGAATTCCTCTTTAGAAGAGCCTACCTATCTAACTCTCTAACTGGTCTCGTGGGATAAGTTTTTCTGACAGTTATATAATAGAAAATAAAATATAAGTTTATTAGAACATTTGTATATGAAATACAGGATATAACCAACCATTGTAACTGAATGGTGTTAAGGATAGTCATACAATCATCGCATGAATGATGCCAATTTATTTATTATTCAACCATTGTTAAAAATGGTGACAATAGAATAGTTAGCGACCATCGTAAATAAATGGTGCTATCAATAGTCAACAACCATCGTTAAAAAAAAAATGGTGCCAATTAATTAAGTATGTGACTTTTGTACCAGAAGGTGCAACAAGAAATTATAGTATTAGTGCATCGTAACTAATTACTGAAGTTCTCGCAGGAACTAATCAATCACACTCATAGCTTGGGAATTGATTAAATTCTTCAAATTAATGAAATTTCTGAATAATTATAGTAAGTTATTTTTATTGTTTAGCAAATGTAGTTAAAACATTATTAAATTGAGAACATATTGAAATTTTGGGCGAATACCTCTTAATGTTCTTAATTACGTTTATGCAATATAAAAGTATATAAACACAGTTCATATGAGATTGAACTTGGAATACACGAGGATATGCGGGTTCATATTATCGTATATTCCAAGTTGACAAAAACTTAGTAGGACAAATACAGAGTATGTTAAACTGTATGGACTCAGAATACAAAAGGATAAGCGGGTTCATATCATCATGCATTCTAAGTTGACAAGGAAATAAACTCAAAGATAAATATAAACCATAGTGAACTTATTATATACACATATATATACATACATATACACATATATACATACATACATATATATATATATATATATACATACACACATATATATGTATTTGTACTTCGAGGCATCTCATAATTGTACATAAATAAACTAACAAATCTTAATTATTATTTTAATGTGAAATTATACTCGAGTAATCAACTGGAGTAAGATTTTAATTTTCTACAAAAGACCACTTAAAAATTAATTATTTACTTATGTATTTTATGTCCAATACTGGTCAAAGCAATCCGGATGATCAGGCTGAACTGAAATGAGCTGTATTGAAGAGGTTTAAATTAAAGATAGCGCCTGTGAAGATGCTTTATGATAGCCGACTAAGCTGGTATGCTATCTGATTTAAGTATATCCTTAACATGAAAATCGCCTGTTAAAATCGGGATCCTTCGGCGGCGGTACCTCCACCTCAGAACTCGAGTCCGAAAGAAACTGATTAACTTGACGGAGCCAACTCTGCCACTCGCACTTCCTCTGCGCAAAGGAAGGCGCGTGAGCAGAGCGACTCACATCTAGTTTTTTGAATCCCCATGTTTAACAGAAGCAACTTTCGGATTGGAATTGTTTTGTTTTCTCTTCCTACAATCCGATAGTAAATGACCTTTTAATTTACAAAAAGAACAATAAATATTGTTCTTGGTAGAATTCGGTTCAGGATGACACATCTCCTTTTCTCTATAATCATTAGAAGTATTCTTTTTAGATTGATTATTATAAAAAAAACGAGTATTATTGTTATTAGCAGAATTGCCACTATATTGTTTATTATTATTTACGCACCAGATTTAAATGTCCGGGTTTAATTTTCCCCACAGGAAAAACTAAACCCTTTCACACACTTCCCAAATGATCATCTGGTCAATCCACTAAATATAAATATTAATTAATATTATATATATAAAATATAATATTAATATATTATATTTTAATAAATATATCTCAATCTCAATCCACTAAATATATATATCTCAATATAAATATTTAAAAAATCTTTTGTAATCCTACATGTATTTAAAATTACCGATTTTTGCATTTTTTCATAATTATTATAATAATAATAATTATTATAATTATTATTATTATTTTGTTTATAATTATAATCCGTAGAACGATTATTGTAGGTACCACGATAAGAGTTACGATTAGA
Source organism: Limnephilus rhombicus (assembly GCA_929108145.2). Taxonomy (NCBI): domain Eukaryota; kingdom Metazoa; phylum Arthropoda; class Insecta; order Trichoptera; family Limnephilidae; genus Limnephilus; species Limnephilus rhombicus. Next base: position 43,311,889 of record OV815278.1, read on the forward strand.
ATTGAAATTATTATTATTACTGCCCCGTGAATTAGTGAAATAATAATTTTTTTTATTATCCTTAAGTGGATTATCATTAGAAAAAGAAGAAGAATTATTTTCTAACAAATTAGACGTTGAATAAGACTCCAGTTTATTTGTAGCTTCGGTAAGTTCTGAAAATGAGTTGAAATCTCTAGATGCCAGAAGGTTGATATAAATGGGTAGTAATGCCCTCATGCATAATTGTAAAAGTTCAGAGAGTGGTAATTTAGAATCAAGCATATTATTGTGCTTCTGCATTCTTAACGTAAATTCAAAGGCTGACATACCAGCTGGTTGTTTCATAGAGAAAAGTTGTGATTTTAATTCAATCTGTCTATTATTTGTTTCGAATTGTTTTATAAGTAATATAGATAATTCATTCCAAGTCAAATCAGGTGTATAAATTGATCTGAACCATAATAATGCCAATCCATCTAAAATATCAGGAAAACATCTCACTAAATCGTCATGACGAACGTTCCTAATTCTACATTTCTCTTCTATTTCCAGTATAAAGTCTCTTACGCAACTATTACCATCAAATTTAATATTCCAATTATTAATAGTACTTGTGGATGAAGATGAAGAAGAGTTTGATTCATTATAAATAACTTTTGTATATTTAATGTAGTTTGAGCCAAATTCGCTGTCATTATCTGGGTTAACACTTATCTCATGATGCTCGATAGCTTCAGATATTTTAATATTTTTGTTATGCCTTCTGGCTTGAATCCGCATTTCTTCTAAAGTACCGTCTGGTGTTATATTCCTGGATAAAAGTTCCGCAGAAAGTTCATCTTTCGATCTACTATTGATGTTGTCTATTGTAGTCGACATTTTGAAAAGTATAATTGTAAAATTCCAATAATTAAATGTACAATGTCAATAATTAGCTAGTAACGATAGCTACGAATATATTGCTTACCCGCAGAGCAATTATATAATTAATCGTATTTATAAGCACTTAATAGTATTTATTGTACACGACAATCTTAAAAACTTAAAGGTGTAATTACATTATGTCATTTGTTATGACAGTTAATGACAGTTGTTGTCAAAATGCAATGTTTGTTTACAATTGACATAGCCGTCTGTCAAATTGACACTTAGTATTCGTAATGCCCGTAAGTCCGAATAACTTAACCCACAAACAAATTAAAATATATAATAATAATGTGTACAGTGTTATTATCAAGTTGGCTGCATTGTTGACAGATTGATAACTTCGCAATATTTACGTGTATACCGGAATGACATTTAAAGGTTATGTTTTATGTGAGATGCTTCGAAATAACAAAAACAATTATTGATCGATTACAAGACAAAACTATAGTAACTCCAACCCAAAACCTAGACAAATAAGAATTATACGAGCCCAGGACACAGTTGTAGGCGCCATGTTAGGGTCAAATGAATGGCCAATAGTTGGCTATTTATTAAAGGGATTTAATTAAGGTGAGTGGTCGAAATGGCTTTGCCGGTTAGTACCGGACGCGCCAGGATCTGATCCCGAGGAATCCTCAGCATCAGACCCGCCAAATCGACCAGCACAGCGGTAGAGCAGAGTTCCCCCCCTCCCAGAGCGGGGAATTATGTTCTAAGATGTCAGGCATAGGCAGGAATTACCAGGTTTTGTAAATAAAATAAGGTTAATTATAAATGGACTAACCGTATAGGTTTATTTCAAATATTGCATGTAATAGTACAGATAGGAAAGAACTTACCCCCACAGACCATAACCGATAACTAAAGCTAAAGTAATCTGACTATTAACGCGGTCGTTTAGACGATGAGGGATCCTCCCGGTGACTAAGGTTGGTGCAACTGCCCACGTCCCACGGTGATGCGAGCTGACTATATTGGTGGCAGGAATCCTCTGGCCTCTGCAGCATGAGCAAATACTCCGGCGCGAGCAAATAAGGCTACTCCACGTCCCACGGTGGAGTAAGCTGGCGCGGATGGCAAACGATGTCCTCTGCAGCATGAGCAAATACTCCGGCGCGAGCAAATAAGGCTACTCCACGTCCCACGGTGGAGTAAGCTGGCGCGGATGGCAAACGATGTCCTCTGCAGCATGAGCAAATACTCTGGCGCGAGCAAATAAGGCTACTCCACGTCCCACGGTGGAGTAAGCTGGCGCGGATGGCAAATAAACAGAGTCACGCACGTGTATCGTGAATTGATACACCAGGAGATTTCCTGGCGGAGATCGGGTAGAACATTATATTGGCCGGAAATCATACTAGCCCACGGTGTTTCTGGGACTAAAGGCAGGGGCGTTTACTGTCCAGTTTGGAATTTCCTATTCCTAAACAAAATACAATTCGGCCATTGTGTGAACACAACACTTATTTCCGGAGCGCGACTCGCGGGGTCGAAACCATAACGGGAACTCAAATAAACTTGTAACGGCACTATAATAACCGCCCGAACTTTACGGGAACTTCTCGAATCTCTGATTAGGCACCGATGCACTCCATCTTGCCCGATTATCTCCAAAAAAAAAAAACTCTCTCCACCTCCGGCGGGCCTTACGCCCGCCGGGGGAAGTGCCACCATCACATTTCCGCTCCTCTCTGGTGTTGCCAGGATGAAAAACAATAGACAATGCTATCGTGCCGCCTCATAGATTCCAGTTCTTACTTAAAACGACAATTAACCTATGTTTTATACATAACAAGAGATATCTCCATCTGGTCTACGAAATCCAGAAGCTCCCGCGTTGTTTCCAGAAGGGCTAACGATTTTGTACCCCCTTCCTTGTTGACATAAGCCACTACTGTCTTGTTGTCTGTCTGCAATAAGACATTCGTCTTGTTAAGATAAGACATTGGGCTTGTACTTCCAATGGCTGCTAGCCACCACTGTATGTCCTGCCGTGATGCGTTGGGCAGAGCAACGGGCCGCGATGGTTTCAGGTGCTGTATGCGGCGGCTGAACCTCTGCAGTCTGCGGCAATGCAAGCGACCACGAGGGATCACGAAATTTGCAAAGTTGAGTCTTCCCAGTAGACCGAGAGCCTGCCTGGGAGAGCAACTGCCGACTTCCAAGGGAACCTGCAAGGCTTGGCATAGACCAGCGCATTTGCGGTCGGAGAGAGACTTTTGATCTGCTCTCGTGTTCCATGTTATACCCAGGAACTCTAACTTCTGCGTGGATGTCAGGACACACTTGTCCGGGTTTATGCACCAGCCTAGCTGTTGAAGTGTGTGCACTATAGCGGGAGGTGAGAAGTTTTCTGGACTGGTTTGCTACTAAGAAGTCGTCTAGGTAGACTACAATCCTGAGTCCCTTTTTCCTTAGTAGTTCTGCCACCCAGTTTGAGAGCAGCGAGAAGATCCTTGGCGCTGATGATAGGCCGAAGGGCAGACACGTCATCTGAAGGAGCTCTCCGTTGTACACGAGGCGCAGGAACTTCCGGTGTGATCTTGCGATTTGCACGTGGAAGTAAGCCTGGGAGAGGTCGACTTTTATCAGCCAGTCGTCGGGTTGGAGGAATTCCGGGACCCGAAAATGACAAGAGTCTGAAGGGCTTTGAGTCTATGAAGACGTTCAAGGCCTTCAGGTTGAAGATGGGCCTGAGGGTGTGGTCTGATTTGGAGGTAAGGAACATACCTGACAGGAAGCTTGGGGAGTCGTCTGCTGCCTCCAGGATTTTTGACGCTTTCATCGTTTCAATGTGTGCGGTCATGCCTGGAGACAACCTTGTCCTGAAATTCTGCTTCAGCTCGGCCGATGGGAGCGCCCGAGGAGGTTTTGATATGAAGTGTATCCTTGCTCCTTTTAGAATGTTCAGGATTAGCGGTGATGCTCCCAGCTCCCAGCTCCCTCCACACCTCCTGATATGCCTTTAGGCGTCCTCCCCAGAATGGCTCCGGCCTCCAGTCACCTCCATCGCCTTCTACCCCGATCGCTGGCCGCCTTGCGAGGGCTCTGGCTTTTTGGCGGGCTGCCTGTACGTCCTGTCTTTCTCTGGCCTAGGGGCAGGTCGAAAGGGCTTCCTAGGTCGGGAGTGTGGAGCCTCTATCACCGGTCTTGCTGCTTGTGAGGTAGAGGGTTGAGGTTGACGGGGGATATACGACGAGGATGCACTACCGAATATCTTGTCTCGTCCCCCGTTTGCCACGATATAACTTGCTAGTTCCTCTTTATTAAGGAGGTGACTGGCGCTCGGAGGAATCCTGGCAAGGCCTTCCTTGATGTACGGGTCCCTTACTCCCTCTAGCAGGGCCTTTCGCCTACTTTGTAGGCATTCCGTTCGCCTTCCGCATAAAATCTGTAGGACGTCGTCCGTGGTCTTACTGTACTTGGCAAACATCCCCTGAATCTTGTCAAACAGAGTCGCAGGGGTCAAGCAGGTGCCTGGTTCGGATGCCCAGTTCACCAGTGCCTGCATGTTTCCTCTGACCGACTCTGTTTGGGATAGCACTGCATTGGAGAGGGCTCCCAGGGAATGGTCCAGGGCTGGCGCGAAGGAGTTTTTCTTATCAAACCTCCTAGTTCTTCATTTACCTCCAGCTCTACGAAGGCGGGCGTGGCGGTGTATACTTTCTGTGTTTCGGCATAGAGAACCGCGACCATTCCTCCGAGCCAAAACGCTGAAGAGCCGAGATAACTGCGACTCTTCTTGCGTCCGCCTTCGGAATCGGCGATTCCTTCACCAATGTGCTTGGATTGCAGAACTCCAAAACGTTTTTCTGAGCGGCTAGGCTGGCGGGCATCTCTAAAAACCCCGATTTTACCTCTTGCCGCATCTCTCCCGCGGAGTCTTCTTTGTCCGAGACCGTTTTCTCCGCGAACTCTACCCGATTCCCAGATAAAACGTCCGTCATGGCCGACATCTGTTGCATCAGGATGTCTACCCGAGGATCCCGATAGTAATGCATTTCTTCCGAAGTGTCGGATCCAGAGCTTTCGCGCGGCATTCGGCGTTTCCGAGAAACTCGTGCTTGATCATTGTTTCCGACCGGCGAAGCGTCTTAGTTGTCGATATCACTCATTTTGTTACACAGTTTAAACACGTAAACAACCGAAAAACACACTAAACAATTAGTCAATTTCTCAGAAAACTATCTATCACGGTATATTTAATGTTTAAACTGAAAGAGCAGAGAATAAACTTCGATTTTCGACTCAAAATTGGTTTTTTAAGTACAGCGAAACACGAAAACTGTTTTCGGCGCGAAAAAACGGCGTCATATGACAAACAATAACATCACGTGATCTGAGATGCGCGTCACTAGTGTTGCCAGCAGAGAGAAAATGTGGCAAGTCGAATAAAAAAAAAAAAGGGCAAATATAGGGAATAAACACGCGCGAAACTGAAACTGTAAGGGCGAAAGAGCTAGCTCTCTCTCTCATAATGGATTCCAGGCATCGATACGGAACACAAAATATTTATTCTACAAAATGGTGTATATTTTTTTTTGTATGATTAATAAGGAACTCCAGTGAAAAATATTATGGCTTTAAAAAAATATGTCCATGTAGACCAATAAACGCTGATTATGAATATATAAGTTTTATTTCATAATATTAAACGCAGAGTTTTTAAAAAATTATTAAAAAGTGCATTTTTAAACCTCTCCTCAAAACACAGCGTCAAGTTGGCATTACTGAAATGGTTAACGGTGACGTCACTGTTAACCTGCTAACCAATTCACTGAAGTGTATCAAGATGTTATTGACATTTGAAATCTACGCCTTATGCCACGAAAGACACGCACGCCATTCAAAATTTCGTGTTTTTTGGTTATTTTCATGCTGTTAAAGAGATTTAGATAAATAATAGTTATTGTGTTTATTGGAACCAATATTTAGGGTCTCAACAATTAAAATTATGACGTAAAAGGGCTATATTTGAGGTTAAGCATAGTCATAAATAGGTCATATGTCATATTTGACATTTGGTTTACTATATATTGGTCGTATTTTCGAATTGTTTTTTACTAAAAGGGCTTTTTATACAAGTTATTACACAATCGTCAGGATCAGTATATTATAAATACCAGTGTTTCTGTATGTGTTATATATAAAACAATGTACAGTCACGCCTGAACACAAAATTCGAGGCTTACGACGTCACTTGTATTTGCAATGAAAAAGATGATTTATTGTTTTTGTATTGCACTTTGTTAAAATACAATAACAGTACCGGTGAAATGTGAACATTTTACCAATGTTTTTCTATATTAAGGGTGGGTTTCTTCATTTACCGAGAATGCTAAATGCAATGCTAATTGTAAAAGTAAACAGTCAAAGTCATAAAAATGGGTTTTTTCATTTGACATTTACCGTTTACTTTAACCTTACATCTTACAGGCCCATAATGGTGCTGCAAATGCTAAAGTAAAGGTAACCAAAATGGCGGCTGATGTCGAAATGTCACTTTGGTGACAGTTCAGAGATTTTCTTGCTATCTATTTTACGGTATTTGCTAGTATTTTATCATTATGTTCGCAACAAGTGATAGTTCGTCAAGTTCCGACGATGAACTAATAATTAATTATATGACTCAACGTGTAAAGCGACACAATATACGCAGGAATTTCTATCTAATGGAAGACCTAGATTTTGTCTGCCGATTTCGCGTTAGTAAAGAAACTGCTCGACTTTTGACTGCATTAATTGCAGATATGATATGTTCTCCCAGTGACATGTAAGTAATGGTTGATAAAGTGTAATTACAAATATTTATTCAAATGACATGACGTAAATAAAATGAAGCTTCTAAAATTTGTTTCTTTCTGTTAGGAATAATGCCGTCAAACCATCGGAGCAGTTGTTATTGGCTTTGAGGTTTTATGCAACTGGTTCAATGCAAAGAGTACTCGGAGATGTTGCAAATACACACAAAAGTACAGTGTGTAAAATAATTTTTAAGGTATCAAAGGCCATAGCATCGTTAAACAAAAAATTCATATCAATGCCTAGAAGTGACGCTGAAATGTTTGAAAATAATGTGAAATTTCATAAATTGGCCAAATTTCCAAACGTCATAGGAGCTATTGATTTTACACAATTTGTATCCGACAAAAATATCAAATTTGATATTTTGAAATTTATAATTATTAACTTTTATACAGATCTCTTAAGGTAAAACACTAATATTGGTTTTCATATTGTTATGTAATTGCAATATACTACAAAGATTTTGTAATTTTAGGTGGACAAGTTGCAGAGTTATATAGAAACCGTAAAGGTTATTTTTCGTACAATGTACAAACAATTTGTAACGCTGATCTCCTAATTATGGATATTGTATGTAGATGGCCAGGAGCTAGCCACGACAGCACTATTTTTAATGCTAGTAACATACAAGCCAGGTTGGAGAATGGAGATTTTGGCAGTAACGTTATTTTGGGAGATGGCGGTTATGGCGTACAGCGCTACCTTTTTACTCCTCTTAGAAATCCTACGACACCAGGAGAGGAACTGTACAATAGATGCCATATTCGAACCAGAAACCCAGTAGAGCGTTCTTATGGTGTCTGGAAGAGACGTTTTCCCTGCATTGCCACCAAACTTAGATTAAGTCAGAACAGAATTGAAAGTGTTATACTTGCCACCGCAGTTTTGCATAATGTATGCTTAAAGAAGAATATTCCGGAGGTAGATCCGGAAATAAATGTTGATCTCGACAGATTCCGCATGGATAACAATGAAGGCGGTGGCACTGGTGCGCCGACCACCTCTGGAAGAATAGCTAGGGAAGCCCTTATTCATTCCTATTTTGACCAGTAAGCATTTGTTCCTTGTATTCTTAATATTTATGTTCATGGATAACCACTTTCTTACAGTATTTCACCCTTGACCCTTTGCAGGTTTTCATTTACATAAATCCATTAGAAATTAGACAAGTAATTAAATAAGGGGAGGTTTATATGGGCATGAGTGTAGAGCTGTCGTCTCTGCCTATCCCAATAGGGAGATGGTATGTAATGTGTATGTTTATATAATTTGTTTTCAGGTTGGCCGCCAGAGACACAATATGAAAACTCATTAACTTACTCATGTGCAGTGACAGTGACTGCAGTGTGCAGTGTGCACTGTGCAGTGGGCACATTACATAGAACAAGAAATAAGAGGCGAGGATTTGCAATGATGGACTCTTTTAAAAATATTATTTTTTATTTAAGAAGTTGTAGGACTTTGTTTAGTTATAACAATTATGTGTTCATAATTTATTAACACCCTTTTCAGGGCACTTTTACAAATAAAAATATACATAGTTATAACTAATATGTACATATTTTATAATTACACGTAATTATATGTTTGCCCTGAGGAAGGAACGGTCGTTCCGAAACCAGTCAGCGTTAAACGAATATACAAATGGTTCAAACAAAGTAATATTGTTTCATTTATTACACATAACTATTATTATACATAAACCAACCAGTAATACAAAATATAATAGAAAATATGAAAAGCGGTTCTTCTCCGTTGATCTGCTGAAATGGAAAATTTTTAATTAGAAAAAAGTATGCTTCGGATTATTTATTTAATTGTTTTTCTAGGAGAAGTATTTCTAATATCCTTTTCTTTTTTTCTAATTCCAAATTTTCCATTTCTAATATCCTTTTATTTTTTTCATATTCCAATTCAGCAGCATTTTTACGGTCTTCATTTTCAGTTTTTCGCTTCAACACTTCAATCTCCATTTTTATTTTTTCTGCTTTCAATTTCATTACATCTGTGCAAACAGACAGCCTAGCCTGTTTCGGAGGTGTGTTTTTTGAAAACCTTTTGCGAATATCTGGAACAAGAATAAAAGTTCCTATTTTATTTATTGGTTTCATAAATCAATAAATACAATAAAACTGTACATGGCCCGCAGATACTTTAATAGTACACAACTGCTAACCCTATACAAATCACAAGTGCGCCCCACGGATGAATTTGGCAGCCACCTCTGGGTATGGAGCTCCAAAATACCTGAAAAATGCCCTTGACTCTGTGCAGAAGATGCTCTGTGCAAAAGATGCTCAGTGGCGGACCGCCACTGAGCATCTTTTGCTTTTTGCCACTGGCGGTCCGTTTGATAGATTCTCCCATCTTAACAGAAGGATTGCAATCTTTAGAGCACAGGCGTCGGGTAGGAATGCTATCTTTGTTCTACCGGTATTACAATGGAAGATGCTCCGAGGAACTTGCGTTATTGATCCCTTCGGCACCGGTGCATAGTAGGAAAACACACCAAACGCGTGCCCAACATTTGTACAAGGTTGACATTTGTCACACGAGAACGGGTCGTTTCTTTGACTCGTTCTTGTGTTCAACAGCTCGGCTATGGAATGATTTGCCGGCCTCTGTGTTTTCTCCTTCCTACAACATGGGTCTCTTTAAGACCAATGTTCATTCCTTCCTCTCCTCAAAAAAACCAGCACACAGCATTCCAGATGACATAGGCCCGGAGGGAAATTATTTTCCTCAGGGCCTCCTGTGTGGAGTTAATGTAAAAAAAAAATAATAATTCAGATTTTTATTGATTAAAATATTTCCACTTACTTCTCAAAGGAGTTTCTGCTACAAAATCATCTTGATTTATGGTATCTGTCTGGTCATCTATCACAGATCCTTGCTGGCATGTGTCCATCACAGGATTTACTTCTGAAATCAAATAATAACTATGAACTCATATATTATGCAATCTGGCGGACAAACAATTTCCTGCTAAAAGAAATGATGACAGTTATTGGGAGCAAGTCTTTAACGGGATAGTTGCTAATTGTGGATTGCGATTTTTGGGTAACTAAATCAAATGTTTATCTGCTTGACCATAAGGACCTCAAGCATCTATAGAACATATCTATAATACCTACATATTTGCTAACGTACATAAAGTTAGAGAATTTCTTACCTGAACCCATAAGCTCCTGTATAATTAATAATTTTTCAGCATTCAATGACTCATCATTTGTGTTTGACGTGGCTGAAAAGATGAATAACATTTATATAAAAACCAAACCGGCTTGTTTTTTTTAGGCACAACCTTTGTTAAAAGTTTAAAATACAAAATATTACTGAACTGCCTGCAAAACATGATGAAATAATGAGACAACAGTATTCATTACCATCACCACCACTCCGTGACAAGAGATAATCGACATTACTGCATCGGAACACATCATACTAAATACATTTTTGAATAAAAAAAGGGCAAATATAGGGAATAAACACACGCGAAACTGAAACTATAAGGGCGAAAGAGCTAGCTCTCTCTCATAATGGATTCCAGGCATCGATGGAAACAAAATATAAATTTTATTGGTAGGTAAAATTATTCTATTTTCTTGGTAATTGCAATGCGTCTATGACAACTTACAATCTCCATCGTATGTCGACGAAATCCCCGCAATGGATTCCTTCATGATGCTGGAAATCCACTCCGAAGTGTCCGACATTGGCGGAATGGGAGGCCCACCACCTGTTTTTTTTTGCAATTGTTTTTGCTTTCCAGCTTCCTAAAATATACAAAACACACATTTTTTCAATTATAATCAAATGAAATCATCAAGAATATATGAGAGATAACATAAAATGAGGAGGGATTTTAATACCTTTCTAGCAACTCGCTTTATATACTCCCACTTATATTTTAATTGCTTCATTGTCCGGAGTACATTTGTAGACGCATTGAACTCACTTGTCAACATGGTCCAGGCTTTTTCCTTGTCACGTGAGCCCAATGCGTCAGTCCTCTTGCACAAAATAACACTTCCATATTTTTGGATTAATTCTTTTAGCAAGTCAATCTCCCTTGCCGAAAAATTGTTTCCACGTTCGCTGCAAATATGTATACATAGGTTATGTATGGATTAAGTACTTTGTTTAATGGTGAGTTCACGATATAGACGATCATTCATTCCTATATTCAAAATAACTATTAATACTGATATAATTGAATTTTTACTTACGTTTCGACAGCAAAACTCATTATTATTAAAATTAATGACAAAATTTACACGAGACGATGCAATCATAGACAACGCAATGCGCATAGAATTCACAGAATGTTTGACGTTTATTGTGTGAGTTGCCACATGAAAAAAATATATGAACAGTTCCCAGTACGAAAGTGTGGGAATTAGATCAGTTATCATGCTGTCATCCCCATTCGCCTTTACTTTGACAGTCGGCGCTGTGAAAAAACCCGTTTTGCCGTAAATGTCAACTGTACTGTTAAAGTAACTGTAAACTGCACAGCTAAAAGTAAAGGTAAATGAAAAAACCCACCCTAAAAGCAGTTAATCTTGAATAAAACACACCTCACACCTAAAAGTCATCCCAAAGCATTCCGCCTGATTCCGCCGTTGATTTTTCTGGATTCTTCATTCAAACAGGGATGTTCTGCCCAAAAAAATTACTTCTCTAGATTTCGAATTTACCTACGTAGCCACCTGATTGTGTAACACTAATCCTGTTATATGTTAATTAATTGGGAAGATATCGGAATTTGGTAAATGTACTTATAATACTGTGTGGTTACGCATTGCAATATGTTTTGTTTGTTAGAAAATTTAAATAAATATATAGCACAAAGATGGTACTTACTCACTCCTTGGATTTAACAGAGACACCTAAATGGATTGTTTTTAAAAATAGAATCTAAAACAAGAAAATAACTGACACTGTCTGTTTCTTGGAAAATTTTCATCATTGTGAAAAACTTATGAATTGTGTATTGATTGAAATATTTCATCTCTTGTGCAAATTTTCAAGTCACCTAAGGATTGCATTGACTGAATTTAATTATTGATTGGATGACATTACGGAGGCCTCCAAGCATCAAGATCTACAAAACAAGGTTGGTGGATCTGTTATTTTCCCTGGAGTTTCTCTTTGTGCCATCCTTTGTGATATATTTGTTCGCGCAAGTAGAGTTTTTTCATAATCATAATTTCTGTGAGTCTTAGGCTCAGAGGGTTTGAGATTATTTACACATCTCAAACTCATATTATAATGCACTGTGCTTTTCCAAATAAAACACTTTTTGCTACGTGAAATAATAATTTAAAAGTACGAATACACTCACCACTGAATTCCAAATAAAAAAAAAACACTTAGCACACTAAAAATCAACCACAATCACCGATAAAACGGAACTTAAAAATTTATTTTTTTTCAGAGGTCCCATTTATCTTTTTAGATACATAATATCATTTTGAGTTGTCAGTGTTAAAAATAAAATTGCATGTAAGTACATGAACAATAATTAAGATTCATAGGAATTCCAAAAAATATATATACGTATATAAAAATGTATATATAAAAAAAATATAAATAATACCAGTAATATTGTCATATGTAATAAAAAATTGGCCAGAGTTCGAAATTTCCCTAGATTTTGTCCTGATTTCCCTTTTCCCTAAAAAATATTTTTCTCCCCTAGATCTAGGGAAATTTCCCTAGACATAACATCACTGATTCAAAATGACAACTTGAAAATAAATAAACTATCGGTGGGTGAAGACGTCACACAAACCACCATAGATACGGTGCTTTTCGTGGGGTCTTGGAAAATTAAAACTTTGACAATTATTTTAACTATTAAAACTAACTATAAAAATAAAAATCAAAGTGCAGTTATTTAAGTTTGAAGGTCTTTATTCATAAAAAAAAAATAAAAAAATTGGACAGGAGTTCTCTATTGTACCACCATTAAGTTGGATATAATTGATAATCTACAGAAAAAACATTTTTTTAAATTAGCTCCACACAGGAGGCCCTGAGGAAAACAAATTCCCTATGTATATAAAACTTTTTTCCACTTAATTTATTTGTGACCGTAACCGGTTTCAGCCTGTTAAGATTAAGAAACAATTGTACCAGTCTGAAGATGGCCTTAACAGGCTGAAATTAATTAGGATAATAATTGAATAACATTCACTAACCTTCTCCAATATCTTAAGATGCCAGTGCGTGAACTGGGCGTGAAGCAGATCTCTCTCGTTGGGTGCCAGGCCAGGGTTCAGAGCGGCCAGCCTCCACAGGCCCACGATCTCGTCGCACAGAGACGAGCACGCGTGTTGTGACGTGTGTGAGTTGCCACCTCCGCCGCCGCCTCCCGAGCCCACGTGTCCCCGCCCGGCCCCCGCCGGGTTAGCCCCGTAGGCCACCAGGGACACCTTGGTGTTGTACCACCATACCAGGATCTGAGGAATCAAAGAGTTCATGTTACTAACTTATTTACGATCATACAAGACATTCAACTTTTAAATTAAATCAGTGATTTTCAACAGACTTAGGGCCGTCTATTTCAAACGGTTGCTATTATTACTGTTAAATATCGCAAAAATGCATTTTGTCAATCAATTTAACCGCCTGCTTTACTTTCCGAAAACCGAAAGTTAGTTACTCGGCCCTTTTGACACATTTGACAGTTCAGTTGGAAGTATGGTACGAAATTGCGCACTTCAACACAATTAATATTATAGAAGATGGTGATAATGACGATGAATGAAAACCAAAAATATTTGAACCCCATATTAATAATATGATTATTTTGAACGATCCTGAATCTGAATCTTGCTGTTGGACAGAATCGTTTCGGATTTCGACCTATTTAGCGAGTGAAGCTGCCTATAAAACCTGTCATTTGCCTGAAGGCCGCCGGCGGCCACGAAAATTATTTAGCTTTTTTTAATTGCAATTATAACCCTTATGTATAAAAAAAAATATATGGACAAGGTCAGAATCGCTTGCGCCAATACCATTCCTGACGTAACCGATGGTTTCGTTAATCTAGCTCCTCTATGAATATTCTATGACTTTGCAGGTCAGTTTTGATAACCATCAAAGGTGAAACAATCGATGTTTTATGTTTTCAAATGTGTATAAAGGTCTTTATTTATTTGTAAACTCCTTTGAATTGTGTTTTTCATGTTGGGTATGTATTCAAAATTGTGTACAAATAATAAAATCAGTTTATATTTGTGTGATTATATTTTTTGACAATTACTTTCAAGATTTTTTAATTTTTTTTTTAGTTAGTAGTATCACGTATACATGAATAATAAGATATATTATCTGGTAAACAATTCCTTTGTTTTTATATGGATGTTTGACCAGAAATCAACAAGGTAAAATCTTTTTTTTTAGTTGGTAGTATCACATAATATAAATGTATATTATCACATAATTACGTAACCTTACGAAAGAAAATGTTTTTTTTTCTTAATTTTTATTTAAAGCTACCACAAAAAGCTGAAAAAGTGAAAATGAAGCATGTTCATCTGAATTGAAAAGTTGCTTGAGATTGCTTTAGCTGTGTTTGGTGATCAGATCTGATACTTCCTTAACTTCCTCTTCCCTGACTCCTTTCCCTCACCACTATCTTCAGCCAACAACACAGCCCAATTGGGGATGCTGCAGTCTCACTGGCTAGGACGGTTGGGATCTTGTGCAGGCCTGAACTTGATACGATCCATTCTCGCGCAGGTACAGTCTGACTTTACAATGATCATAAGCGAAAGAGAAAAATACGTAAAACATATGTGCAACAGAAAAAGGCATAGGCGGGGAGATGGGCCGCCTTTCTCCCCTCCCGCGCACACTGCATTCCGCTTTTCGGACCTTAAACTCAAGTTTGGCGTTTACTATCCCTGAAGTGAATTTCCTCAAAATTGTTAGTTACGTTTATAACTTACCAATACAATTATTATCATTATAATGATGGAGTTTTACCTACCATTAAAACTCTTATTATGTTGCCTTCCTCATCCAGAACATATTTATATATGTGAGAGACGACACGTCTATTCTTGTCTTAGTGGTATAATTTGACTTCCTTTTCCTTGTTCTGGCGTCATCAATACGTTCTATGATTGGTTGTTTGTTCTGTCACTGCAGTTGGCGTCTTGCGTCATTTCCCTTTGTTTTCAATTGTAATCTCACCAAGCAGTGGATTAAATATGTTCTGGATGAGGAAGGCAACATAATAAGAGTTTTAATGGTAGGTAAAACTCCATCATTATGTAGTGCCGTTCCTCATCCAGAACATATTTATATATGTGAGAAGTGTTTGTTATCGCCTTGGTGACAGAACTGATGTCAATTGTGAGAGGTCGTTGATTAATCTTGTATAGGTTCAAACAGATTTGTGAGGGATAGCGATGTTAGGGAGTTACCTCCTTCCAATACCTCTTTTCTGTAATGTCTCGCAAATGTGTTCTCACTCTTCCAATTTCCTCTTTCGAGGATCTTTTCAATGGGGCAATTTTCTAACCAGCTCAATGATGCTACGGCAGACCTTGTACTTCCTGCTGATTTGTCGATGCCAGCGCTTCTTAGAACTGTTTTTACCCATCCTCCAATTATTGTTCTTGTAGCAGGTTTTGGCAAGCCCGTTGTTGAAATAAATAAATCTGGTATTGAATTTGCTTCATGTCTTCTTACTTTAGATAAAGAGCATACTTTACGGAGCCAATATACCGGATCCGTAGCTTGGTCTGAGGAAGCATTAAGCTTCCATCCTGACTGATGGTGAGTTGCGGAATCAGTTTTAGATCCAAAAGCTGGCCAAAGTATAATATGGTCCCCATTGTCCACAAAACTGTCTGGTGTGTATCGTAACAGAGTAAGATCATGCACTCTTCGTCCAGATGCGAGCAGAAGAATAACAGCGCATCTTCGAGAGGCCTCAAACAGAGTAACTGTTTCTGGAAGGTTTTCTTTTAACCAAAAACTAACTTGTCTCGGGTCCCAGATAGGCAACACTTTCTTCTTTCTGGTAGTATTAACTATACCCTTCATTACTTGTTTCACCAAGATATGGTTGCTTAGCGATTCACACTCTGGGTTAGTTAATGTTGAAATGGCTGATTTATGAAGTGCAATGGTACTTGGAGCCAAGCCTTCGTTAAGCTTTAAATTGGCTAAGAATCTTGCCAATTGGGAACCTGATGGATTAGTTATATCAACCTTATTTTTGATACACCACTGACCCCACCTTTTCCATGCTAGTTTATATGCCGTGATTGTTGAAGATCGCCATCCGGCATTGAGGAGACCTCTTTCATGCTCTGTCCATCCATATAGCGCTCCTCTCCAGCCCCAATCTTCCATACTTCCATCTCCAGTTTTTGGATCTGTGGAGGATGAAGACCTGTCGATGTGTCCACCAGGTTGTATAGAAGGTTGGTTATTTGCCGAGGTGGGGCTAGCGCTCTCGACTGAAGATCTGGCAACCAAAACACTTTGGGCCACCTCGGTACTACCAGCAGGTACATACCGACACACTTGTTTAGATGTTCCAGGACTCTGGGTATCAAACAGGGCGGTGGAAACACCCATGCCAGTGGGAAGCACCAGATCCTGCTGAAAGCATTGTGATATAGGGCTGCCGTGTCTGTGGGGTCTATGGATACGTAACTCTCTACAACATGAGCTGTTTTGGACGCAAATAAGTCCACCATGGGTCTGCCCCATGAGCGGAATATCTGTTCGATCGCTGGAGGTAGAAGGTGCCATTCGGGTAACAGGGTCCCTCGGGAAAGATGATCGGCGAGTCCGTTGTATCGTCCCGGTAGGTAATACACTTCCATCCTTATATTGTTCGCATCCGCTACTTCCAGAATCTGATATGTCAACTGAAGGAGGCTCACTGATTTCGTACCTCCTTCGTTGCGTAGGTATGCTAATACTGTTCTGTTGTCCGATTGAATGAGACAAGTAGAATTGCTCAAATTGGCTTTCCGACACTTCAATGCATGGAGAATAGCAAACATTTCTTTTAGGTTGCTGTGCCATTTGGTTTGTTGTTGTGTCCAACAGCCTGAGAGTGGAGTGTCGTCCACCTGTGCCCCCCACCCGCTGTCTGCTGCGTCTGTCGCAATGAAGTGGCATGCTTTGGGGAAATGAATAAGGGAATGTGTACTCACATTGTGCCTCCACCACTCTAAATCGTTCAATACTGCAAGGTTTACGGGTACCTTCTTCCGGGGTGGAAGCTTTGCCATGGCAATTGACTGGAGCTGCATCTGCCTGCAGTGCAAGCGACCCCTGGGAACCACAAACGCTGCGAAGTTCAGCTGTCCTAGGATGCTCTGCGCATCCCTCAGGGACCATCTCTTTCTTGTCATGAGGTTTTGCAATGACTTCCATATTGCGCGGCACTTGTTCCCAGTTAGCGTCTTCTGATTGAGGCAAGTGTTCCATGACACTCCCAGATATTCTATCGCCTGTGTCGGTAGGTGAACACATTTCTTTAGGTTGATGGTCCAACCGAGGGACTGTAATAAATCCAATGTTACTAGTGTCTGCAGTCGGAGAGTTTCTTGGTCTTGATGAGCCAGGAGAAAGTCGTCCAAATAAACAATGACTCGTATGCCCTTTTTCCGAAGGATCTCTGCGATCCAATTGGTTATTGCTGCAAAAATTTGAGGGGAACTGCTCAAACCCTGGGGCAAACATGTCATCTGCAGACATTGACCTCTGTACACGACACGCAGGAAACGGCGATGGGTCTTTGCAACTGGTATATGAAAATAGGCGTGTGCCAGATCTACTTTTGTCATATAGTCTCCGGGTTGCAAGAAATCGGGCACTTTGAAGTGGGAGATTAGGGAAAACTTTTTCACTCGCACAAAATCGTTCAGCGCTTTCAGATTGATGACAGGACGATGGGTCCCGTCGTTCTTCTGCACCAGAAACATCTGGGAGAGAAAGCCTCGATTCACGGGTGCTGCTTCCAGTACTCCCATCTTCAGCAACTCCTTTATTTGCATGTCCATATCGGGTGTGTGCCTTGTTGAGAAATTGTGCAGTCTCACCTGAGTGGGTCTGGTCAATGGTGGTCTCAACCAAAATGGGATCCGATAGCCATTGAGGATTTTTAGGGCGAAGTCGGGGGCTTCTGCGGTACGCCATATTTGTAAAAAACTTCGCAATTGCCCTCCCTGAAATCGCCCGGGCTGGTTGTCAATTGTTTCGGCGGCGACGGTGCGAGGTCTGCCCTCGCCCCGTCGGCCTCCGAAATTTCCGTCCTCTGCTGGCAGAGGAGGAAGGGCCAGAATGATGACCGGGGTCTGCCCGCCGGTACTGAGACGGAAATTGGGTGGAACCCAGATTCCCTGCGGGAGCACACTGAGTTGGTATGACTGCTCGTGTTCCGCTTTTCGGCCTTGACAAAATTTCGCTACTTCTTGCTTGCGAAAACGGAGCCCTGAAGACTTTGCTCGCCCCACCAAGTCTCTGCAACTGGGAGATGAGCTTGTCTTCATTAAATAAATGGGTCACAGTTGGAGGAATTTTCCCCAGAGCTGATCTATCAACTGGAGTTTTACACATTTCCAGGATGCGATCACGCCGATGCTCGATAACTTCAGCCCGCTTCCCACAAGCAATCTGAAGAATGGCGTCGTTCTTCGAAATACTTCCCCCGAAAACCTCCTGAAATTTCTCTCGTAAGGTCTCCGGTGAGAGTTCAGCATCAGGCTGACAGCTCCAGGTTAGGACGCTCTGTACAGAGTCCTGGATGACCTGCCTTTGTTGTAATGCTACGTGGGAAATTGCTGCAAAGGCTCTCTCCATTCCCATGAGTTGGGCACATGCGGGTGTGAAGGAATTGAGTTCGCAGTTCACCTCTAATTCCTTGGACCCCGGGTCTGCTACGTATTCTTTCAATGTTTTGGCGTAGCGAACGTCACACCAACCGGGAGAATTAAAATTCTGCAAGCGCTCCACCGTCTTCAGCATGGCGTCCGTCGGCGCATTCATTTGCGGTTCCTTTAGCGACACGGTGGGATCCGGCATATGGAAAACCGGAGCAGCGGATGTGCCACAAGTAGGCTCAATTTGGGTCTCTAAATTTTCTGGGCCCTCAAATTCGCTCGCGTCGGAATCACCGGCGGCATCTCGCCTGAAAACGAAGCTTTGCAAATCGCTTAACTGCCGCGACAATTTCTTCAGCATTTTTTTCTGCGATCTCTTCTTGTGCCTTCTGTTCTTAGGCCGAGAACAATTAGAACTCGAAGAAGAAGAGTCTGATGAGTTTGTATCATCAATACGGCGTTTTTGCGTCGATTTCCTGGATTCTACGTTCGACATTGCGCGAAATAATAACACAATAATGCGTTCCGCGTTTTCACAAAATGCGCAATGCGATCCGTAAAATTTACGTAAACTTCACTTGTTAAATATTTTTTACACCAAAGGAAGCACTTTTATAAGTTTTTTTGTTATCTCGAGCACTTTTACATTGAATAAAACTTCGATAAAGCGCGAGATAGCTACCACATTCGAAAGAATTCGATGTCAATTGAAAACAAAGGGAAATGACGCAAGACGCCAACTGCAGTGACAGAACAAACAACCAATCATAGAACGTATTGATGACGCCAGAACAAGGAAAAGGAAGTCAAATTATACCACTAAGACAAGAATAGACGTGTCGTCTCTCACATATATAAATATGTTCTGGATGAGGAACGGCACTACATAATAGAGTGTTATCTAAGTCTTGTTTGATATTAGCAGCTTAACCTGAACTGATTACGTTTTAAGCATTTTAAACATAGTACTCCTTCTATGCAAGAAGCATTCACTAACAAACAATGCAATCAGCTGAGATAGTGTGGAATTGACGTGGACAAAATTGAATGACTGAATTAAATTAATAATATTTAAATAATAGTGCAAAACACGTAAAGTATCCCGTTCCCACGCGCCATTCGTAAAACACCCGTATGAACCAACTTCATCGTGGTTAGCCGAATTACTAGTTCCGAATCTGTCTCTTTCACAACGCAGGAATTAATATATTGGTTCTATTCAGTATATGATCCAGTCATAGTCCCGCCGCTCCGTCCCAGTCCCGTAGTTCTAGTCTCTAGTTTATAGTCTGTCGCTAACAAGTTTGTCCGGAGCGCGGTGTCCTTTTCACTTATTCAGGAATTAAATCTCAATTCAGTTGTGACGTCATCGTCTCTATTCTCGTCTCGATCTCGTCGATCTCAGATCCCAACAGATCCGAAACTTTACAGTTTGTGCTAGGTCCGCAGCTCGCGAGTTATCAAGTCACTGCGAGGCAAGACACTAGTCAAAAGTTACTAATTCATTCCTCAATGCTAGCCGCGAATCTGTCCGTGCGGTTCACTCATTCCTCTCCGTTGGCCAAGCCGTCAATTCCATTACGTAGTTGATTGAAAACTTCCGACTTCGAATCCGAACTTAGCTAGAAATCCGGAAATGATTTATTATCATTATTTTTTGGTACGTATCAAAGCCATTGGAATACAAGTACCTATCTACTTTTGAGACGCAGAACTTCGGCAATCGGCTGTGGTCAGCTGTCATAAAATAATGTTTTTAAATGATAAAATGTTTGTTTATCTTAGATCACGTGAAGTGGAACAATTTTAAGTTTAATAAATAAAATAAAAGTAATAAAACTTTAGGGGTGAAACAAAACACTGTTTAATTTAACCCCTCCGAAAATCGCAAATATTCACTTATAATGTCTCAAACGAAATGTCAGTTTTACAAAAACTTTGGGTTGTTACCGCTTCACAATTAAAGCTCTATAAATGAAACATTTCTGAACGTAGCCGAATAGTAAACACTGTTATAGAAAGGTTACAAAATAAGCTTTCAAATTGTTATATTACAAATAAATAGTAACATTTGTAAATATTAAAATTTAGAATGCAAACATAAAAAAAATGTAAAAATGACTCATGTGATGTTTTTATGTGAAAACGGTACTAAAATCACAGATTATGTAAACAACAATACTTATTCTATTGTATAAATGTATAATAAACACTTTTGTCACCTCACTTTTTTATCATTTCATATAAAAATATTTAATAAAAATTGACAATTTCGCGCAGCCCGTAGGCAATTTGGCGGGTAAAAATATGTGTCAACCGCGCGACTGACGGAATATTCTTGTCATGTATTTCTATGGACAACTTGAAAGGGATGTACAGCTTGATCCACTATCGACCTTTTACTTTTAGTTTTAGGGATGTCACTAAAACAATAACGGAGTTAGAACAATTTCTATGGAGACACATGCGTTGATGTATAAACACGCTTATTGTACTTGACTGCTATCGTATTTTTAACCCCTTAAAAGCCAGGGAAGAACACGGAAATTTCCTAACAAGCCCACTTTGAATTGAATGTTTTGTGGATTAATTTTGAGCTATCTTATATTTTATTGACCGAAACACATTCCTAGAACAATAAACTATGTACCAAAACAACATTACTTGCGTTAATTACGTAAATTGATAGGTTTTACAATGTTTTCGTCAAATAACATGCATCGACTTTGACCGAAAGAATCGCGGCAAATCTGACATTTTGATGTCACAGATAAAAATTATTTTAAAATATTCTGGGGTTGCAAGGTGAATGAAATTTTTACCCATCTTATGGGGAATGTTGGTGCAAGCGATTCTGACCTTGTCCTTATACAAATTTTGTACATAGAAGGTTCAAAATCGCAGAAAAACATATTTTTTTCACGTGCATGCGCAAAATTGCGCACATCCCCGCGCTTCGGCAAATAAAATATAAATTATTCTGAGTTACTAGGCACATTGCAGGTTTCGCTATGGTAAAGGGCGAGAATAGAGCAAGGGATTCTGACCTTGTTCTTCATACACTTTCTTTATACATAAGGGTCAAAATGGTAACCGACGAGTTCATCGAAAATCAATTCATCGAAAGCAAATTCATCGAAAACGAGTTCATCGAAAATCAATTCATCGAAAATCAATTCATCGAAAATCAATTCATCGAATGATCAATTCATCGAATCGCCAATTCATCGAAAAACATTTTTTTTGTAGATATTAGAGCTGTCAAAATTAAATACCCAAAAGGTCTGTTTAACTGAGTTAAATTTGTTTAGCAACTGTCAGTTTCGTAGTGACAATGTAAAATTTATAGGTTATCTCTTCGATTTCCGATTGTCTGATACTGCAAAAAAGGGATATCTAAGGAACGGTGACCAGACAACTCATAATGAAACCAACTCACAAACAACTCAGAAAGGTCATTAAGAGTGATGATAAAAAAATATTTAAAAATTGGTTAAATAAGTTAAGTTAAGTTAGGTTAGGTTAGGTTAGGTTATTTTAGGTTGACCAATGCTTTTTTTAACTTCTCGGTCCGCTCGGCATTTCTCTCAAATATCAACAAAATATATTTTTTCGATGAATTGGCGATTCAATGAGTTGATCATTCGATGAATTGGTTTTCAATGAACTCGTTTTCGATGAATTTGCTTTTCGTGAACCGGTCAAAATCGCGTGTAATTTTTTTTTTTTTTTTAATTTCTCATAACACACCACTCTTTTATCACTTCATATAAAAATATTTAATAAAAATTAACAATGTCGAGCGCGGTCGAGCCGCCGGTAGGAAATTTGGCGGCATAAATTATGTGTCAGACTGCGCGAATGACGGAATATTCTTATTATGTATTTCTATGGACAACTTGAATAGGGATGTACAGTAAGGTGGCCCAAAATTTTTTTTTATTTTTTTTCATTTGGCCACCCCGTGAATTTGTTACACCTATTCATAAAAAATAACATAGTAAAATTTCAGCAAGATAGCTCAAGTAGAAAGGGGTGCTCAATCGAGTGTTTGAATTTTTTGTGTAAAATGCTTAATTTTTACTTTTTGCTACAGGCCAGTTTCGTGTGTTAAACTATTAAATAAATATTAAAATAAACTACAGAAGAGCTTTATAGACAAATTCGAACAGTATTTGATACTTATTTAGTAGACTGTGAAGTGAATCAGTGTAGTAAAATGTGTTCCATCTACTCGAAAAAAATACGAAATTTTTCTACTTGGGGTTCGAGATATTGAGCCTGTTGACGCAACTATGTATACCTATCTATATACCTTGTTCCATTTCTCTACCCATCCTTTTTTTACCACAATTACCTGTCCCTACTGACAATATTACCTACCGTACAACAATAAAATCAATACGTCAGTCAGTCTGTTAAAAGAAACTGTGCAACGAACACCATTATTCTCTCAGTTTTATATAACATCGACCAGTTTATGAAAGCTTGTGCAGTGAGTGACTTAGAGCTCCCTCAGACCCATAATATTGAGCCGAACATCAACCATAAGGGGTAAGTCAGTTTCCTTCCACATTCATCTGTTTACCATTCCCCATAGTTGTGTCAAAGTATTCACAAGCATAACATTTTTTTTAAATATATATTGATACAGTCCACTCCACGTGTCGCATTGGCGATACCAGAGCCATTGATGAGGCTTAACAAACATCCTACTCTTCGGCAAGTTTTACTCCGTTATCACTACATATTAAATGATTCCAAAAATGTGAAAGATTCCGCGCATGTACTTATTCAAGAACTTATAAAAGTATGGAGTAAATCTAGTATTCTGACCAGACAACAAAATCACTGCATTGAAAAACGGATTAAGTTTCTTAAGAACTGGCTGCTATTGAATAAAAATAGAGGAAGAAATTCTGAAGCACAAAAAAAGGAGAGTATTTGTTTAAAAAAGAGCTAGACAAACTTTTTGATATTGCCCATGCAAGCGCTTTGAATTTGATAAAAATTGCGGAAGACAGAGCATTTCTCATCGATCAAAGATGAGAACGTAAGATGATTATGACCTCAATCGACAAGAAACTAGAAAAGGTCAAAGAAAGTTCTCTAAAACGGAAACAAAGATCTGAAGAATTGAAAGAAATGGCTGCTGAAAGTAATACTTCATCTTCGGTGGTGTCGAGACAAGAGTTAGAACTTGAGTGCAGCTTCAGTAGCACTTCTACTAATGCTAGCATATTAGAGGAAAAGTCCAAAGATGAGTTTGTAGTGCGTTGAGCTGTCTACAAGTGACATATTTACACAATACGTTACCAGTGCGCTTGATCGTAATAAGATTTAAACTAATCAAGAGAGAAGAAAAACAAATTGTTCGATTTGTTAGTTATCATCTACACCAAAGTTTGAATCGAAGCGTCTTTGGCAGCAGATGCACCAGTAAATGACTTAAGAGTGTGTTATAGGGGCAGAATGGTTATTTTCTGAAAAACGGCTCTCTAAAACGGCTTAATACTACCTTTCAAGTGTCATTCTCGGACCTGATATTTTTTGTTACCAAATAATGGACCTTTATTTTTCAATCTGCTTATTTTTTTTTGTAATTGATGTAGGCATTCGACCATGAAAAATAAAAACATTGATACACCATACATCCCATTTTTTAAACTTAAATCTATGATTGTCGCATTAATAATGATTTTACACAATATTTTTAATTTAAAATATGTACATTGTAGCAGGTAGCTACTGAATGGTTCCGCATTGTGGTAACTACGCATGTTTCCCGACGGTGGTACGCCTGAGTTTCGGGGTTCGATAGTTTGAGGGATTTCCGCAACCGTCAGTTGGCGTGGAGAGCCGGTGTTGTGAGGTGGGTCGTGCCCTACGCACGCAGCTGGGTGGTTTCTGGAAACTTCGATTACGCGTGAGACAAATGAATATAATTATAGTTTAGATTATGGTCACTGGTTTTAAAAATATGTCAGGATGTTTTCCCTGGCTGGCGCCCTATTGATTAAATTCTCCATAGCTTTGATGGCATAGATTACCTGCAGTTTGCTATTTAAATGTTTAACCTCTATCAGGATCCTGCCTGACACGCTCTGAGATTTATGGTTCTTGCTCTACCTGTTTCTTGCTTATCAATAAATGTCATTCTTTTCAACAGCAGACTTATTATTTATTTGATTAATGTCGAATTGGTACCTTCATGCCAGTGTGTGTTGTAGGTAGATTCTACTCTTATCATATCACGTACGCTAAGAGGTTACAAAATGGCGGCCCAACTGCTTTGTGGAATCTAGGGGTTAAATATTTTGCTGGGTCTGTGCCGTTGAGGTTATGGTGAGTTTATCATTTAGAATTTTGATATATTTCATTTGTCTCATGCGGGGGAGTGGTTTCTCGAATGTTGTGGCGAGGGCACGATCTCCTCATTTCAACCGGTTATGTTAACAATAGTTTTACACAGTTTGTAATCTCCCCAACTCACCAGCGTGAAAGCGCTTTTCAAATTTTATCCGAGTTTTATTTGGTTTTGCACGTGGATGGCGTATCGCAATTTTAGGTGGATTGTGGTTGTTGCATGTGACTAATAATTTTTTTTTCTTACCTTGCTATAAGTTAGGTTATGGATTGTGGCGTTTTAACAAGAAGCAAAGCACAGTGCACAATGGCGAAACAAGGAGAAACGTCGGCTACTTCCGTTCCGGTTTCTTTTCCTTCTTCATCACCATCCGTTCCGGTATATAAATGGAATCTCACGTATGATGGGTCGTCCAGTGTGAGGGACTTCATAGAAAGGATCGAGGAACTTGCTCAAGCAAGGAATGTATGTACCTCTTCACTTTTTTCGTCAGCTGTGGAGTTATTTGCAGGTGATGCGCTCTTGTGGTTTAGAGTGAATCGCTCGTCTTTCTCGTCCTGGGCGGATATTGTTGTCGCATTAAAGGATGAATATGAGCTTCTCGATCATGAAAGACGACTGTTGGCTCAACTTCGATCTACTCTTCAATTGCAAAAAGAGAATATTAGTGCTTTCATAACTCGCATTCTTGTACTGAATAACCGTCTATCTACTAAATTATCTGAGGTAGAATTACTTGAAATTATGCAATGCAATATGTTACCTAGGTATATACAAAAATTATCTCTTTCAGTAATTCCTGACATTATTACGCTCAAGAAGCTTGGGAAGATGATTGAGCTGGCTGATAGCCGTTCGGGTGACAGGAATTCTCCGTGCACATCGCAACCTGGGAATAATAATGTTGCGAGGCGGAATGATAATTTAAATTCTGCGAATGCAAATTCCGATTTCAGGAGGAATCAACGTTATTCTAACAATGCTAATTTTAGAGATTCTAGGTATAACAATGTGAGGCGGAATGATAATTTAAATTCTGCGATTGCAAATCCCGATTTCAGGAGGAATCAACGTAATTCTCACAATGCTAATTTTAGAGATTCTGGAAATGTAAATCCCAATTTCAATAAAAATCGTTATGGTAACAATGATAAGCTTAGCCCGTCAAGGTCTCATTCCAGGAAGGTGCAATGTTTCCGCTGCGGCAGACCAGGGGTGAAGGCTCCAGCTTGCGGCTGTCGAGATCAGTCAAAAAACTGATTTCCCGGGAGATTCTATCAGCGGACGTCGGGACGCCGTCGTTTGCCGAGATTGCTTCCGGGGAATGGTCTTCCTGGCTCGAGGTTGTAAGAAAATTTTATGCTAATCTTAGAACTGCGAAGGAGGTGCGAGCGCCTGACAGGGACGGGCGTCCTTACATCTCTTTTCAAGTTAATCGGTTTGTGTACTCCGGTCTGTTGGATTCAGGCTCACATGTTTCAATTCTGGGGAATAACTTTCACAAAAAATTTTTAGATTCAGGTTTTGAACTGTCTAAGTTAGATGTCAGTTTCTCTTTAGTATCTGCCACAGGGCATTCTGTAAGTTGTTCGTACAAGATTTCGCTTCCGGTTTGTGTCAATGGGGTGGAAAAAGCTTTTAACTTTGTTGTCATGCCACAGATAAAAGCGAATATAATATTAGGCTGTGACTTCTGGAAGATATTTAATATTTGTCCAAAGATTTCTAAGTTAATGTCTTGCAAAGAGACGGGGAACAAACAGCGCATAGCTGATGCTGTTGGGTTGGAAAATGCTCATAACCTATCAATTTCTCAACGTTCTGTTTTGGATAAGGTAATTAATGAATTCAAGGAATATTCGGGCAATCGGTTAGGTAGAACCTCGTTAGAAAAACACACAATCGACACGGGTGATTGTTCTCCTATTAAGCAAAGGATATATCCGATTTCACCGCATATACTTCCTAAAGTGCATAACGAGCTAGACAGATTGTTAGAGTTAGGGGTGGTTGAACCTAGTAACAGCTCGTGGAATAATCCGATTGTTCTGGTCCCCAAGAAGAATGGTTCCTTCAGACTATGTTTGGATTCCAGACTTTTAAACGCAAACTCAAAACGTGACGCGTACGCGACGCCGTTTATCTCAGACATTCTTAACAGTTTGGGGGGAGCTCGCTACTTAACGACTTTGGATCTTAATGATGCATTTTTCCAGATTCCATTGGATGAGAGTTCTAAAGAAAAAACGGCTTTTACAATCCCCAAACGAGGATTATTTCATTTCGTTACCATGCCATTCGGTCTTCACGGGGCAAGCGCACGCATGATGAGATTAATGGATAAGGTGTTAGGGCCGGAATTCGACGGGAAAGTTTTCTGTTACCTAGATGATATTATTGTAATCAGTTCCTCTTTTGAAGAACACATTCATCTTTTAAGACAGGTTAAACAGAGATTGCAAGCCGCCGGTCTTACCATAAATGTTCAAAAATCGGTTTTCTGCAGGGATTCCTTGAAATACTTGGGTTATGTAATCGACAGCAAAGGGCTCCGTACAGATCCGGACAAAGTTAAAGCTATAGTTGAATTTCCCACTCCTACGACTCAAAAGAGTCTGCGCAGATTCATAGGTGTTCTTTCTTGGTATAAAAGGTTCATACTTAACTTTTCCATAATTGCGTCACCCTTATATAATCTCACGAAGAAGGAGTTCGCAGGGAAAAAGTTCAAATGGAATGAGCAGGCCGAGGCTGCTTTTCTTAAATTAAAGAACATCCTGGTGAACGCGCCAGTTCTTGCATGTCCGAACTTTGATAGACCGTTTACCATTAGTTGTGACGCGTCGAATATAGGCCTCGGGGCAGTTTTAACGCAGATGGATGACAATCAGATTGAACATCCTATTTCGTTTATTTCAAGAACGCTTTCAGCTCAGGAGAGAAATCACTCTACAACTGAAAGAGAGTTGAATGCCATGATTTTCGCGTTAGAAAAGTTTAGAGGATATATCGAAGGCTCTCCCATTCCGGTAAAAGTTATCACGGATCACTATAGTCTTAAATGGCTTACGAAACTAAAGTCGCCGTCAGGAAGGCTGGCCCGCTGGGCAGTCAGACTGCAACAGTTCAATTTTGAGATTGTACATAGAAATGGCAAAGACAATGTCATTCCTGATGCTTTATCCCGTGACCCCTTACTTGTAGAATCCTTAGATCAGAACTTTGTAACTTCTGATGAGTGGTATGTCAAATTGAGGGATAAAATCGTAACACATCCCGAGAAGTATCCGGTATGGAAGGTTTTTAATGGCAAGATATTTAAACACATTCAAAGTATGGAAGCGCTTCACAGGTCTTATGACTGGAAGGAAGTACTCCCTAAAGAGTTCAGAATTAGTGTCATAAAAGAGCATCATATTCCGCCGGTTTGCGCTCACTTCGGCATTTTAAAAACATTAAACAGGATCAGACATAAGTATTATTGGCCCAAGATGGCGGCTGATGTTAAATCGTTCATAGCCAAATGTCAAACTTGTTTAGGTTACAAAAGCTCGAATTTGTTACCTCCAGGTCTTATGGGAGATCCCAAATTGGTTCAGCGTCCTTGGCAGATGATAGCGACAGATTTACTTGGCCCATATCCTAGTTCCTACAAGAAAGGATATACTTATTTGTTGGTAGTGTCAGATTTCTTTTCGAAATTTACAAGACTTTTCCCACTCAGGAAAGCTACGGGTAGTAATATTGCTTCGATTCTGGAGAATGACATCTTCTACAAATTTGGTGTTCCGGATACTATAGTTTTGGACAATGGACCTCAGTACATTTCTCGTGACATAAAGGCGTTGGCCAGCAAATTTCACATTCGTCACCTGTTCTACAACTGTAGATATCACCCGCAAAATAATCCTGTTGAACGAGTAAATAAGGTTTTAGTTTCTGCTCTTGCTTCATACGTTGGCTCTGATCACCGAACTTGGGCGAACTTTATTCCTGAAATTGAATTAGCTATCAACACTGCGGTTCATGAGGTCACAGGGTATACTCCGTTTTTCCTCAACTTTGGTAGGGAAATAATTATTTCAGGGAAGGACTATTTGGGGGTGGATTTCAATGAAGAAGAAATTAAATTTTCAGAACGGGACTCTTGGGCTCATGATTTACAGGAATTGAACGACATTTTTTCGCAGGTACGCACGTCCCTGAGACAGTCCTACGAACGCAACAAACGTCAATATGACCTGCGTCGCAGGGATGTTCAATACAACCTCGGGGACATAGTCTGGAGGCGGTCGTTTGTCCTGTCTGATGCTAGTAAACATTTCTCTGCAAAATTGGCCCCTAAATTCATTAGGAGTAAGGTGATTAAGAAGATTTCCCCTGTTGCCTATGAATTGGCAGACATGAATGGGAAAAAGCTGGGAGTTTTCCATGTGAAGGATATTCTCAAGTCTGAACACTCCGGTTGATCTACGGGATAATTTTTCTTGTATAATGTGAAGGCGAATCTACAAAAGAGTTTGCTTTCTGCTGTTTACAATAATATTAGTTTTTTTTTTGCATGCTTCTGCCACCGTTGCCATGCAAATTTTATTGTTCCTTCTTTGTGATGACACGACATAACACTTGTGTCTTCACATTGATTGGTTTTGTTATTTGTTGGGGTTGTGTTTGTCTGTGTGTCCCTTTGTTGGGTTTTGTTTATGGAAATTTAACGCGCGAAGATGACTTTTTCTTATCTTCGGGCATTGAATTGTGGATCTTGTTTATTTATATTAAGAATGTAGTACGTAACGGATATATATTCACTTCCTGGTTTAGGAAGATGGTTTATCTCAACTCCCTGGTCATAAACCATGTTTTCAATTATGTATCTGGTGCGTACTAAGGATTGTTCTGTTGTATTTATTGTAGCTTGCGTTTATTAAAACATTTTACACTCACACTTGTTTATAAACTAAAAATGTAGTGCGTAGACACTCTAAATTATTAATATTGGTATTTGCTATTTAACAACTTCACCCTTTCGGAAAATTGGCTGTGCGGTTTACACAGGCGAGAGTTTCAGAAACTAATAATTATCTATTTTGGATTTTAGGAAATCCACAGGCTATGTCAGTTTTCCGGTAGCGTGATTTTACATGTCATTTTATATATACGTGTTTTTTTTCACAAGTGATCATTTTATAGTATTGTCGTATGTCTCGCGATGAGCGGTCGTTTAACGAGACTGACACTGCAAAAGTAAACTGCCTACAAACATAAATTTAACACCTTCGGGACCATGTTCCAATATGGAACTCAAAAAAAATATAGAAAAAATACTTGCGGAACTTAACAAAATTGGCAGTACAAAAGCTGCCAAAGAAGCTAAAACCGAAATTGAAACAATATTAATCAATATTGAAGACTCATGGAAATCTGAAATAACATCTTTACAAAACACAATAATTAGTCTACAAAACAAGGTTATCTTAAATCAAGAGGATTACATAGACAAATTGGAAAAATTAATACAAAAAGCGTCAAATGAAGAAAAAAAACATGAAGAAAAAAGCTATGCAATGGTGGTAAGGGAGAAATCGCACCCAATACCCAAAACAAATTTTGCTCTACTAATTTCCTCAAAAAAAGACAAGCCTGCAGATGAAATCGAAAAAATTTTAAAAGACAAAATAAAAGTATCCAAACTAGGAATAGGAATTTCTGGACTAAAAAAAACAAATCAAAACAAAATAATACTAACATGTGAGAATCAAAATGATACCGAAAAAATAATAAATGAAATAAATAAAAACCCAGATATTGGAATACAAGCAAATGAAATAAAGAAAAAAAAACCATGCATTATCATTAAGGGAGTTGATGCTTGCTACAAAGAAGAAGAACTTCTAACAGATTTGATAAATCAAAATGAAGACATAAAAAACGCCATGACCACAGAAATTGATAATGAGCCCATTATTATTAAAAAAAAACTCAAAAACAAAAAATCTGATAAATTATCAAATTTCATTATCCAAACAACACCAAAACTAAGAAAAATAATAATATCGAAGGAAAGGATTAACATTGGATACAAAAAAGCACACGTAGAAGATTGTGACCCACTCATGCATTGTTACCATTGTCTTGGATATGGACACACATCACTGAGATGCCTTGAAAACATGAAGAGTCCCAGATGCCCCCACTGTGCAGGAGAGCACAAAATACAAGACTGCCCCAAAAAACAAGAGCCCGCCAAATGCCACAACTGCACTAACAGAAAGGGTTACCAAAATGATCATCCAGGTAACAGTTACTTATGTGAATTCCGCAAGAAAATGTTAAAAAATGCGCAAATGCGAATTGATTACTAGTAAGTTTGCATTTTGTATACTTATTTTTTATTCCCATAAAAATGAATAATTTTTTCACTGAAGAATTAGATGAATCTCTTAATATTGCGGAACATATTTGTCACACTTTAAATGATTGTAATAACATTGTAGATAAATTACCA
Source organism: Limnephilus rhombicus (assembly GCA_929108145.2). NCBI lineage: Eukaryota > Metazoa > Arthropoda > Insecta > Trichoptera > Limnephilidae > Limnephilus > Limnephilus rhombicus. The sequence continues at coordinate 43,343,339 of OV815278.1, forward strand.
AATTCATTCTCAATATTACATCTAAATATCAGATCAATGAAACGAAATTTTAATGAATTCTTACTTTCAATTAATTTACTAAATCATAAACCGGACGTTATAGTGTTAACTGAAGCGTTCACCAACTATTACAATAAATTTTGTATACCTAATTATAGCTATTTTATGACACACTTTCCTATTAATCGAAATAGTGGTATTGTTGTATTTGTTAAATCCTGTTATTCAAACATCACAGTGGAAGAAGTACCTATGCAGCGAGTTAATTGCTTAGATATTATTGTAACTGTAAATAAAGTATGTTTTAACATTATCGCAATTTACCGAACGCACGGATCAAATGAATATATATTCATGGATGAATTAAGAAGCATTATTTTAACAAAAAAAAATAAACAGAACATAACACTGATTGGCGATTTTAACTTGGATGTTTCTAACGAAAATAATAACAAAATAAAAACTGAATTTATCAATCTTATGACAGAAATGAATTTTAAATTATGTATAAAAAATTATACTAGAGAAATTACGGGTCAACGTCCATCATGTATTGATCACATTTGGTGCAACACTAAAAATACTGACAAATTCCTTACGATAATATTAAAAAATAATATTACTGATCATCACACTTGCATCTCTATACAACAACTTAATATTAATAAACACAAAATTTTAGAAAGCAATAATTTTACAAAAAAGTCACTCAACCATAATAAATTAAATATAAAAATAAGTGCGGAAACGTGGAAACCCGTATTAGAATCTACATGTGCTGAAACATGCGCAAATATTTTTAATAATATTCTTTACAATTATATTACAGCATCGACTGATATTAAAACTATACACATTAAAGCAAAATTCAAAAAAATAAAACCATGGATTTCACATGGCTTAGTCGTGTCTATTAGAAAAAAAGAAGAATTATATCGCCTGATAAAGAAATTTCCCTCAGATAAAAAAATATTTACATTCTACAAAAAATATAGGAACAAATTAACCTCTTTAATAAAAATAACTAAAGAAAACTATTACAAAAATGAAATTGACCTGGCTAAACAAAATGTAAAACACGTTTGGAAAACAATAAATGAAATAAATAGTAGAAAAAACAAAAAAACTATAATTAAAAAAATTTATATTGGAAAACACTCTGTTGACGCCATAAGGGAACCAACAAAATGTGCTAATGCCTTTAATAAATATTTTGCTAAAGTCGGACAAAATTTAGCTACACGGATCGATGAAAATTATAAAGTAGATAATTTCGAGAAGGATTGTGTTAAACAAAATAACCTGTCAGCTTTCCAGCCAGTAACAACAAATGACATAAAAAATATTATTAATGAATTAAAAGGTGGATCTGCACCAGGATTTGATGGAGTTACAGTAGAAATATTGAAAAAATACAACAATTTTTTAAGCATTCCAATTGCACACATTATAAATATTAGTTTAAATAGTGGAATATTTCCTTCCATTTATAAAAAATCTATCGTAACACCCGTTTTCAAATCAGGCAGCCCTGAAGAAATATCAAATTATCGACCTATATCTCTTGTCTCAAACATTGCAAAAATTTTTGAAAAGATCGTAAAAAAGCAACTCATGTACTACATTGATAATAAAAAAATTCTTAGTCCTAGCCAATTTGGATTTAGAGAGAAACTAAGTACTCATGACGCTATTGCTGAACTCTCCTCAACTATATACAACGCATTAGATAAAAAAAACAAATGCCTTGGCATTTTCATTGATTTACGCAAGGCTTTTGATAGTATCTCCCACACAAAACTAATTAATAAATTAAATGATATCGGTATTATTGGTAAGGTTAGATATTGGCTGAAAAGTTATCTAACTCAAAGAAATCAAAAAGTAAAATTAAATAACTCACTAAGTGTAGATGAAACTTTAGAATTTGGAATTCCCCAGGGGACTGTTATTGGACCAATTTTATTTATAATATACGTAAACCAAATGTTTAAATTATCACTTAATGGTAAACTTATATCCTTTGCTGACGACACTGCAATAATTATCGAAAAAAAGACGTGGAACGATATTACCAATGCAGCCAATCAAGACATGAAGGTTCTAAAAAATTGGTTCGATAACAATTTACTATCACTTAACACAGAAAAAACTTATTACATTCCATTCTCTCTACAAGAAGATGTGCCAAATAATTTAATTAACATAACAATTCATTCCAAAAATTGTGCAAATGACGGTACATGTAATATGGACTGCGCTAAGCTGAATCATAAATCTAATGTAAAATATCTTGGAATCTTAATAGACAAAAATGTTAAATGGAAAGATCATATCAATCTCACTGTGGAAAGAATAAGAAAACTTATCTATGTTTTCTATAACATACGAAATATTTTAAACAAGAAAACTATCAAAATTGTCTATTATGCATTAATTCAGTCTTTATTACAGTACGGCATTATTGGGTGGGGAGGGGCCTTTAACCTCTGACAGGCCGGAGACGCGCCGGCGCGCGCGTCATATGCGCATGCGCGAGAAAATAATTCAAATATTTGAATAATACATCCGACAAAAAACTTTTGGTCCACGATTTTGGCCCTTCTATGTACACAATTTGTATGGAGAACAGTGTCAGAATCGCTTGCGCTGTCATTACTCTCGGAGACGCTACAAGTTTCATTCACCTAGTCACCCTGGAATATTTTTAAAACGATATCTTCTATGACAATCGGCTGTCAGAATTTGCCGCGAATTTAACGGTCGCAATTAATGGGTGTATCGCGAATAAAACGATCATAAAACCTATTAATTTACGTAATAAATGCAAGTAATGTGGTTTTAGTAGATAGCTTATTGTGTTGTGAACGTGTTTCAGTTAATAAAATATACAATAGCTCAAAATTTATCAACAAAACATTCAATTCAAAATTCAAAGTTGTGGTTTTTTAGTGTTTTTTTGCGAAGTTCCGCGAATTTCCGCTAAATGTCACGGCCTTTGACCGGTTAAGGCTTCCTTACAGCCCATAATTATAATTCAAAGAATAATTATAAAAACAATTCTTAGGAAACCATACGACTACCCTACTATACAGATATTTCGGGAATTTAATGTACCATCTGTTACAGAATTGTATAAGAGAAACGCCTTATGCCAAATTTATAAAGAATATTTTATTCAAAAAGTTCACCCCTCAGATAGCATAAGCAATAGATTTAAAACTAATGGCTTAATAGCCATCCCTATGCTTAGAACGACCACGGCTCAGCACCACTATTTGTATTTAGGTGTAAGATGGTACAATATATTATTATCCAATAACAAAATTAATATAACAGATACACTGAAATATGAATTATTCAAAAAACAAATTAAGTCCCTTAAATTGGATAATGACATATTGTACCCTTAATGTTTACCCTTTATGTAATTAATTAATTTACCCTTACTTAAACAGCAATATTTAATATTTAAAAAAATTGTATTGATATTGTCTAAATTGTCTAAATTGTGTACCTACCTAAGATATTTATTTCATTAGTTCTTTGAAAATTGTTTACATAATGAACATCATTATAATTTTTTTGCATGTAAAATACTCCTCCCATAAACACGAACTCCTAGAGCTCAACTTATGGAGTAGTAGAATAAAACATGAATTATTTTGTAATCTTGCATAATATATTATCATTGTAATGTATAAACAAAAATCTTGAAATAAATAAATAAATAAAATAAATAAATATGTGATAAATAATAATTGATACTACTTTGTCTTATATTACCATATAATTTTGCATGTGTTTTAAGTATATTCAATACATCAATTTTTTTGTTGTTATTTATAATGATTTTCCCACTAGTTGGAGACTGTGATTTTTCTATATAAGCATTTGGAATTTTTCCTACATGAATTAAATGTTTTCCATTCGTACATAATTAATTTTGAATGTGATTGGCGATAAGCCTTGGTTTTAATGTTACAATCAGTTTTAATGTTCCATTTTGAGCTTTCGGGACCTGCCTCTGAGCTCAAGGCACGTCTCCAGACCTCTTGATGCAATATTAAAATTACTGGTTACTTTGGACATTTTGTTTAATTTTGGTAGCAACTTTTATTTATTTAATTTTCTCAATGGTTTGGATCTCGGGTTACCCATTTCTGGGTCAATAGATGGCAGTGCCTTAGTCAACAAACTTTGACAATCATAATGATATTCATGATGTCATTCTGGTTTACCTTTTAATATTGAATTTTTTTTTTTTTTTTTTTCTTATCTATATTATGTAGCTTTCATATATTGCCTGTTAGGTATTATATAATTGTTTTGGGGCGTCTAGGCTTTTAATTATCATTGGATAACAGATGTTATTATTCGGGTTTAGCTTTGGATTTTATTTCTATTTTTTTAAGTAAACTTTTAAGTTCAGATCTTCATTAAGTAACTTTCAGTATCTCAGTGACCCACTATGTAAGATGTAGTTTAGCTGTTGTGTCTCACACGTATATTCCTCTACGTTCTTCAATCAAGATTCTTCTACACTGCAATCATCACATCACTTGGCGGGAGAAACATCTAAAGTTTTCCACAAGGACCTTGGACATCATCGCCACTCATGCGGATGCTGTTCTGCAATATTACTTGGCAGGAGGAACATCTCTAAAGTTTTCCACAAGGACCTTGGACATCATCGCCACTTATGCGGATGCTGTTCTATAACATTACTTGGTGGGAGGAACATCTCTAAAGTTCTCCTCATGGACCTCGGTCTTTTCCCCACTGGACACTTCATCATCCTTACAAGATTGCTGATGAGGCGCTTTAACACTATGGTTCCTGAAGATGCTTCTAGGATTTTCTACACTTCCTTTTTTTCCAACGCTTTCGGGCTATAATTCCACAATCATGTGCAACGAAGTGTGCAGAAGTCATATTGTGAGGCCGTTCGCTGAAGTCTTTCCTGAATCTGTTCTCCAGCAACGTCACCTTGGAGGAACAGCATTTCCAGTAAACATCCGGGGCCTGGTCTTCTTCCTTGCCGCCTGCAGTCAATTGAACCAGTTCATCACTTGGTCTGCGAGTACGTTTTTTCTTCCCCGAGCGCCAGGAGGCTTTAGGAAATTTTCCCTGGGAAAATTTCGGATTCGTGGGGGGATATTGTAGCAGGTAGCTACTGAATGGTTCCGCATTGTGGTAACTACGCATGTTTCCCGACGGTGGTACGCCTGAGTTTCGGGGTTCGATAGTTTGAGGGATTTCCGCAACCGTCAGTTGGCGTGGAGAGCCGGTGTTGTGAGGTGGGTCGTGCCCTACGCACGCAGCTGGGTGGTTTCTGGAAACTTCGATTACGCGTGAGACAAATGAATATAATTATAGTTTAGATTATGGTCACTGGTTTTAAAAATATGTCAGGATGTTTTCCCTGGCTGGCGCCCTATTGATTAAATTCTCCATAGCTTTGATGGCATAGATTACCTGCAGTTTGCTATTTAAATGTTTAACCTCTATCAGGATCCTGCCTGACACGCTCTGAGATTTATGGTTCTTGCTCTACCTGTTTCTTGCTTATCAATAAATGTCATTCTTTTCAACAGCAGACTTATTATTTATTTGATTAATGTCGAATTGGTACCTTCATGCCAGTGTGTGTTGTAGGTAGATTCTACTCTTATCATATCACGTACGCTAAGAGGTTACAACATAATACATACATCTGTAGAAGTACGGCCTCTTATTATCGTTATGATATCTGTGGATATTAACAATTAAATAAATACTTCATTTTACACCAAATTCTAACACACTCCAGAGCTTTTAACTCATTCCGGGCTAGAATCTCCCGTTGATAGGCGTTGAAACTATACGCTCCTCGTTTTATAGTCTGTAAATTTCGAAAATGCCCTCAAAATGTTTCATTAATGGCTCTAAACGTAGAATACCGACTCACTTGAAAGATTGCAACAATATCAGGAAGATACAAAAACAGTAAGTAATCACAAATTGTCTTTTTTCGTGTAAATATTGTGCGTGATGTACTTTTCAACGGATGAATGTCCAAACGTGTAAAAATATAACATTGCCTGTGCGTTTTTTCCTGTAGGTTAGTACGATCTTCATGTCTATTGGCAGCTGGCATGTTTTGCTCCAAACGCACACTTCGACACGAGTCGCGCCGTGCAGAAAAGTAAAGACCGATAGGTTTACAGCGCAGTTCACTATGAGACTTTTCTGCGCGGCGGCCTTAAGCGGGCGCGGAACTCGGTCGCTCCGAAGTGTGCGTGTGGGAGATGCTATTAAATGTGTACACATACATAGCTATAATATACGTAGCACGCCCGGTGTTTCGGCAAGACATAAATTTCGCCGCAATTTTGTGCACGGTGTTTGGTAATAAATACAAAAATTTATTACCCTTTATTACTGTTTATTTATTTTTATCTAAAATTTCAAATGAAGTGAATAATGTTTAATGTACATGGTGTTTAAGAAATAGACAAAAAAACTTTTAAAGGAAATTAACAAAAATATCGCCTTTCTGCGTATAAATACGTAACCATTCACACACACATTGTCAAATCAAAGAAATTCTATATATGTTTTGTGTCGTAAAGTTCCAAATAATAATATTATTTTTCTATTTGTAGATCAAAACATGATTTATCCATGGCAGCCGGAAAAAATACTCCAAACAAGGTATGCTTCAAATAACAAATGAATTTGAGTGCGTCGGAGTCCCGGGAGGGGGGAGGGAATTTTCGTCTTAACTCCTTAATATATTTTTTGCTTTTTTATTTAGGAAAAAATACAGCAAGAACACCAACATACGATAGAACCAAATGAGCCTACCGTAAATATTGCACACAAAGGACCAAACTTGGAAGATTTAGAGCACGAGGATATTCTTATTGGATCATCAGCCACTTCTGTCGAAAAGGTACTTTTATTTAGGTAACCTATTAAAGGATATTCCTGATATATCGGAACATTTGTTACATGCACCTGCGTTGGCCCTCTTAAAATATATTGTCGATGGGCGGGAATTTTTTTGAATTTTTATGATTTTTATGACACGTGTTCCCAACATCGTGATAATAGGTTTGTATTTTATCAAAATGTATATTAACAATCTCAAAATCAGATTGAATAGCATGGTAATCAGTTTTTATTTCTACATTGTTTAGGAGCAAAAAAACAGTAGTTCTTTGGCGAAATTACCTGTGACCGAAGACCAAGGATGGAGCTGTGAAGAATCGGAGCAGGAGCTTACTATTGAAGAGGTGATAGAAGAAAGCGATGATATTTGCATAGAAGGGCGGAGAGTAGTACAATTTGATTATTTTTTTAAACAACTCCAATGTATTAGTCAACATGATTCCCTTTTTAACTGCAATTTAAAGCATTTACGAATTACCTCAGAAAATAGAAATGGTTTGAATTCTACATTTAATTTAAAATGCGTGTTATGTGGTAAAACTTTTAAACTTAAAACATCCGAAAGCCTACAAGAAGGCATTGGCATCAACGAATCTTTTGTGTCGGGAATAATGAGCATAGGATCGGGTTATTCGGGCATGGAAGAGCTATGTGCTACCCTTGAAATTCCGTCCTTATCTATTGCTGGATATGGAAAATGCCATAAGAAGGTTTGTGAATGGTGGGAGAAAACCAAATTTACCAGTATGGCTGCGGCAGCCGACGAAGAAAAAAAACTGGCTTTTCAAAGCGGCGATGTTGACGAAAACGGGACGCCGATGATCACTGTAGTAGCTGATGCGTGTTGGTCCAAGCGATCTTATAAAACCAACTACTCCGCCCTCTCAGGAGCTGCTACGATTATCGGTTACCGCACAAAAAAAATTATTTACATGGCAGTTAAAAACAAGTACTGTACAACCTGCGCAAGAGCTATAAATTTGAAAATTCCTATGCCCGAGCACACTTGCTTTAAAAATTATGTTGGTTCGTCAAGCGGAATGGAAGCTGAAGCAATTTTAGACGGGTTCCAACAATCGATGAGTATGTACGGTCTTATATATTCAACCCTCATTGCCGATGGAGACTCCAGTACTTATGCCAGAATTAAAAACAGTCACCCGTATCCCAATATTACAGTACAGAAAATAGAATGCTCTAACCACTTAATTCGAAACTACAGCAATCAAATTGAAAAAATTACAAAAGATACTGGCTTTCCTTTGGAGTTCAGAAAAATTATTTCAACCAACAAACTTCGTCTTAGGAAGGCGGTAGTCGGAGCTGCAAATTACAGGATGCAATCAAATAGTGCTTTGGACCAAAAAATTACCGATTTAAGGAAAGATTTATTAAATGGACCCAAACATGTTTTCGGTGAACATAAAGATTGTTTACCATACTTCTGCAAATTTAAACTTGATCCGAATAAAATATTAGATTACAATCACGTTCCACAGTTACAAAACAATATTATATTTTCAAAAATATAATATTGTTTTGTAATTTTTTGTATCTCGGCTTGTCAGTAATGCCCGAAGTCTAGTATATTGTTTAGACAGTAATATTGTTGAGAGTTTTAATGGAGTTATTGCAAAATTTATTGGCGGAAAAAGAATAAATTATTCTTTAAAACAGTCCTATATGGGTCGTTGTGCAGCTGCAGTAGTTTCTTTCAATTCCAAGAGACCTTATTATTCTTTACATAAGCAGATTTTCAACAGAAGTCCTAGTAATTTTTTAAAACGGTTAGAATTGAAAAGAGCAAAAAGAAGAATGGCTTCTAAAACAAACGATAAAAGATCTTTACGAAAAAAACAAGGGAGACATTTGCTTACAAAATCGGGAGCACCTGATAACCATTATGGCGAATTGTGCGAAAAAACGGATATGGAACAAGATGCATATGAATGTGCTAAGGCAGAATTCTTAAAGCTACTCGACATTTCACAAAGTGAAAAGAAGGCAGTCGAAAGACGAACTGTCTTACAGTCTGATAGCGGGGAGTGGCTTGAACGCAGAAGAAACATGTTAACAGCTTCTTTATTTGGTAATATCTGTAAATGAAGTCAATCCATTAGTTGTGCTAATTTAGTCAAAACAATATTATACGGCCGCTCTCTAGATAATATAAAATCTATTCAATATGGTAGGGACCATGAGCAAGTTGCAAAAAGGCAACTTTGCATTCAAGAAAATATTGTCGTCGATGACTGTGGGTTATTTATTGATGATATTTTCCCGTTCTTAGGAGCCACCCCAGATGGTTTGGTAAATGACAGTACAATATGAGAAATTAAATGTCCGATTTCTGCTAGTGGGATGCTATTTGAAGAAGCAATAGCAAAAAAAAAAATAACGTTCTGGAAGCAAGATAAAAAAAACAATTTTATTTTTACAAACACAAATCACAACTGGTATTATCAAGTACAGGGTCAACTTCACATTTCCAAAAAGACTGTATGTATTTTTGCCGTCTGGTTGGGTGAAGCAATTCCATTAAAAATAGAATTAATTAAACGAGACGACAAATTTTGGGGAGAAAAAATGGAAAGCAGATTAAGTACTTTCTTTATGGATTGTTTATTACCAGAAATTATAGATTCAAGATTTAAAAGATCTATGCCCATTCGTGACCCACAATATATTATGTCCGCCTTGGAGAAAAAAAGAAAAGCAGCGACACTAATTAGAACAGAAAAAATTAAGAAATGCAAGAAAAATCTATTACGGGATATTGAAACTAATGTAAACTAATGAAACACGGAATGTATTGCATTGTACTACTCTGCGTACATCCGATTGCGAGGAAACTTTGGTGAGTTGTTGTGTGCATGCCCGCGATAGTTTCTGTATATGTAGTGAGTTCTGGCATCATGAAATTATGCGTTGCTAACCGTTCGTCTGATTGCGTTGACACTTTGGGGATTTAATGTGTACATACCCGCGATGGTTTCTATATATAATAGCGAGATCTGGCGTCATGAAAATGCATTACTAAACCGTTCATCCGATTGCGAGGAAACGTTGGTGAGTTGTTGTGTGCATGCCCGTGATGATTTCTATATAGAGGGTGTCCCAAAAGAAAGTTGATATTTAGTGGATCGATTTAAAAAAAAAGTAAAGGTTCTGTCGAAAAAATGTTTCTTAAATGCTAAAATACACAATTTGGGAATTTATTTCTGAAAAATAATATCGTCCAAATATAAACCCTCACGTTCGCGGCATTCATTTAATCGAAGAGTAAAATTTCTTATGACGGCTTGCCAGGTAGGCTTCGTGATGGCTGCCATTTCGTGACGGATATTTTCTTTTAATTGCATCAGGGAAGTCGGATTTTTTGTGTACACTTTAGATTTGAGATAACCCCACAGGAAAAAGTCCATAGGAGTTAGGTCAGGACCACGAGGAGGCCAATTTATTTCACCTCTCCTGGAGATCAATTTGCCAGGTAAAATTTCACGAACTCATGGCAGAGACGTATTGGACGTATGTAATGTTGCTCCGTCTTGCTGAAAAGTTGCGTTCACACAGAAAGCAAAACAAATATCAACTTTCTTTTGGGATACCCTATTTATATATATATATATAGTGAGTTCTGGCATCATGAAATTATGCGTTGCTATCGTTCATCCGATTGCGATGACACTTTGAGGATTTGATGTGTGTGATGAATTGCATTGATCAACAGTGAAAATTAGGAAATATCGTAGCTTCCCACTTTAATTTAAAAAGAAAATATCAATTACTTATAAAACGGACACGTCTACGACATCTATCGGATTAGAGTAAAGTGAATTCATATTTACGGTAGGGATCTATAATTAGACAAAGTGAGACGAGTATTGATGAAAGGATCACAGATGGTATCAACAAATAATCAAAGACAGGGACTCCCGGTATAATTTAGGCCGTGATATATTGACAGCCAATTGAATTACAGCAAAAACGATTAAAAACCGAGTTAGCCTATCAACGGGAAGAGGGCCGAACCCATTTTTAGAACAAAGGAACGACCTTTGTACTTAGCAATTAGTAATGTGATTAATGAGTTTGACGTTCCCACCAAACCGAGAGGTGAATAAACTCCATGGGAAGAAATAATCTGTTCAGGGACAAAAGAACGATGACCCCAAGAAATGTTTTGGTTAACCGGTACATTCCAGGGATCAGAAACCCTAGTTCTCGAACGCATTAAAACATATCAGGTGCGAAAAAAAAGGATACACGTAAACACGATGCAAAAGTTTAAGTGAAAGATTGCAAAGCAAGTGACGAAAACGTATTGTAAGATGTTAGGGAGATTTTCATCTATAATACGATTGTTTGTGACGACCGGAGATGATCGATTCGAGGGAAAACGTGCTAAAGGAAATGGAAATGTTGAGAAAACAATGGAAAATTATTGTTATCAATTCTAGACGGAGCTAGGATATTACGATGAAAGATTTAGGGAGGAAACGTCAAAAAAATGAGAGTTTTAAAGAATAGGCGAGGGTACATTTCAGATGTCTAGAGCGGTAACAAGTGTTAGAGAAGAAGATAGAGTGCAGTACGGAGGGGAGTGGAAAATGCTGAAAACATTGCGATAGAAAAACTCAGGAAAAGGAGTCATTTTACGTAATTAAAATGGAGTTTATAGATTAGCATAGTACGCGATTGCAGATAAAGATGAGGCATTACAATGGTTGCCGATTTCAGATGTATTTTGTTGTGATAAACAAGGAATATTCGAACATGGAAATTGTTTAGATAAGAACGATTAGCCGTTAAAAAGGTAATAAAAATTATCATGGGTCTTATGAGATATTTATATTAAAGAATTCTCATAAAAGTTAACGACACTGAAATAAAAAAGGATTTATTGCCAGGTGGGTACAAGAACTAATGTATACAGCTGTCAAGACATATGGTTTATGGGATTTTTCGTAAGAACGGGACAAAATTTGGGGGACGATCTCTATGAAGCGATAAAAATGACAGGAATTTAAGGGCCGAAGTGGGGGTATCTCCTATAAAAATGTTAAAAATGATATATTTATTAATAACAAATAGAAAATGAAATTTTCCAAGAGGCAGCAAACATCAAAAAACGATATGGTTATATCAGGGAAGTACGGGGAAGCGAGGGGAAAGGAGATACGACAGAGAAAAACAAAGGAAATCTTAGATTAACAGTGAATAAAATAAATACGGCTTGAAATATAAAAATCTATAGAGATATGAACAATAGCGTAAGAATAAATAAGGAAATTCATGGAAAGAGTGTCGTGAATAAAAGAAAATTCGGAAAAAAAATGGAAAATTCAAATATACGACGTAAATAGAGAAAATTCGGTTTTAAATGGAAAGGTTCATATAGAATACAGAAAAACTCGAGGAAAAATAATAAAATAAGAATGAACAATTTGCGAGAAAGACTTCGACATGAAGATATCTCTGATAGGCGAATTTGGGGACAGATTTGGAACATATGGTAGATGCCGTACGCACGGACATGTTACGGAATATATGAAAATAGAACTTTAAAATTATTAAATTCAAGCTAGTTTTGTATGAACAACAGGACAAAGGAAGTTGGGCCATTAAACATGGATCTTACTAAATCCGGATCTTGTAAGTATGAGAGTACGAGACAGAATTGAGAGTATCAGACGCGAAAGGTACTAAGAGACCACATTCGACAATAGTGGAGAGGTTTCAAGAAATTACGAGTTGATAGTAATTAGATTGGTTTATTATAGGAGATTCAGATACGATCTTTTGGACCTGAGAGGGGTATAAAAGTCTAGACAAATGCCAGTTGAGGACAGTCTACGGTCGCGGTCGAAAAGGTTTTAACTTCGCGGAACGTGACGAAACGGTGGGTGATTTAAATTTGAAAAATTCTAAGTGATAATTATTTTGATACTTAGAAAAATTTCACATTCTAGTCAGTGGCCTACAGAAAAAAAAATACTTTGCAGTTAGAATCAGTGAAAATAAAAATTAAAGACAACGCATTAATTACTTGTGAAAAATAAAAGTGCTCGTGATAAATACAATTGGTTTTAGTGGAAAATTCGGATTTTATAATCACTTAATATCGTGTTTTTAAACTTAGAAATTTCGCGTTTAATATTAGTGCAATAAATAACTGAAGTGATGTGATAATTTAGCGTGAAGGAGTTATAATTAAATACGTGTGTTCAATCTAAGTGAAAGTGTTCTAACAAATAATAAATATTTAAATTAATTATCTTAAATAATAATAATAAAACAAAATAATATTTTATTAATACATAAAAGTTCGGAGGGATAAAAATTTAATTTAACAACAATTTACCATCTCTAAATTAATCGTGAAGTAACTATCATTTAAAGAGTTATCTAACCAACGAGTTTTGAGATAAAATACAGTTTAGAACGATAGAGTTCATACATCATTTTAATTAATTAGATTAATTGAAAAAAAAAAAAAATTGAAGTCAAAAGATTTAATTAAATTTAGGAAAATAAAAATTAATTTAGGAAAATTGCAGCAAGGTTACCGTGTATTTCCCGGTCGGAAAAAAACCTTGGTAGGGGTAAGTCTTTTCCGTTATAAAATTTTACAGATTCCAAGGAGGAAGCGGAAAGCAGCAAACATTGGTATTTGGATTAATTATTTGACCAAGATATTACTCGCTTAATATGTGATATGTAACTATATTAAAATATTATAAGTATAATAATTATATTTTATATATTTATATATGTAAGTATATAAACATATATATATGTAATTTTTGTTCCCAAGAAAAATTATAATCAAAAAAAAAAAAAAAAGAAAAACACTTATATAAAAAGAGGAAAAGGGTATCGATTCCTACCTCTGAATTCATCAATAACTATTAAAAGTAGTTATGTGTGATAAATTTACAAATCAATATTTTTATTTATTTTATGTATGTATTAATATAATTTCAGAAAATCCAGAGCATTTGAAATAAGTTATGATATTAGAAATTATTTCAATCAAAAAATAATTATACATATTAATATTATAAATTATTATTGAGACAAAGTATATATAAATGAATAAATATGTATACGTAATCGGGTATCAGACTAGACAATTGCGCTAAGTACATCATTATCAAACAAAGAAAAAATTTTAGAGTCATCTCACACGTCTCCGGAATGTCTAAAGTAAACATACCTCATACGCTTGAATCTAGGTCACGGGGCCATCGAGAATGTTTACAAAGCTCAAATTGTTTACAAAATATGTCGGTCACTGGGGCACTAGTTCGATTACAAAAAAAGAAAAAAAAAAATGACCTTGATTAATGGATATCGTACTTAGGTATTAACTTCTAGGAACGGGAAAAAATTATTATATTGCGCAATTATTAAAGAAAAAAAAAAGGAATTAAACACTATTTTAATTTGAACGTGAAGAGGTATCTACGGATCTAAGCAATTGAAAATTAACAGATTTATTATAGCAGTTCAAAAGGGTGTATTGAAGATTTACATGAAACATTTGAAAAATCACGGGATAGTTCAAAAGGGTGTATTGAAGATTTACATGAAACATTTGATAAATCACGGGATAGTCCAATAGGGTGTATTGAAGACTTACATGAAACAGTCGGAAAATCACGGGATAGCTTAATAAGGGGTAATGAGGATTTACATGCTTCAATTGAGAATCACGGGATAGCAAGAATTTATCAAAAGTTGAACATTGGAGGGGAGAAAAAAAAAAAAAAAAAAAAAAAAAAATACAGTTCAACCAACAGAAGGCAGTGTTCGCTTCTGTAACAAGGACCATTAATCAAACCATAGAGATGGCGGATCTCTCAAACAAAACCGTCAACAAAACCAAACAAAAGCTTGGAGTTATGGCGAATCTCCAGAACACATCGCCAGATAAGATCTTATTGTACTAGTATATATTTATATGTCACCCACTATTCTTATGTATCTATTCGGTATCAATCTGAAAATTTCGCAGAATTTGATGGGCGAGATCCGAGCTCGGGATGCGTTGCAAGTAGTTTCGTATTGCGAGTTATAAACCTTCCCAAAACGTATGTTTACATATATATCTTTTTATGTACTGTTCATTGAATGAAACGAACTCACTTACAATTAGTGCTTTAGGCCTGTCGGGTCACTCTCGTCTCATTTCTTGAACGTGGAGGGAGGATTCACGACCCGTAACTCCACACAAACCCGTGAGTATATGATTGCATATAGGACGAAACCGGTTCGCCCTAAGTAAATAGTAAACTTTGGAGGAGTAGGAATTTGGAGGTATCTGGGCTTGGAGGAAGACCTGAAGGCAGTGCATGATGGCGAAAGGAAGGTCAATTGGGACGCGATAACTTAGGTATCAATCAATTGAACCGTGCCAAAAGACTGTGCGAATTTTGGGTTGACTTCTAATCACCCTGCTTACTTGATGGAGGCCGGAGCCAAATTTTGCCAGAAAAGGGGTTATTCTGAGTTCGTCGAATATGCAATTAACGAATTACATTAACCTACTAAATCCATCCTTATATGTACCTTATAGCAGCTGAATCTAAACGGAGGGGCGCCCAGCAGATACGAGTTACAATCATAATCAAATTTACTAACATTTAACCATTTGAGTTATATTTAATTATCTGTTCAATTAGTCATGTGTAGTTTCGATTAGTATTGCTTATTCATGAATTCATTAGGATGTAGAGAATCATAATAAACGTCAAAGGGAAGTTAGTTCATTTAGAGAAATACTTAAGGTTAAATTTGCAAGAGAGAGACCAATACAGTTTTGAAATTCAACACTCTGTTTAGAATCAAGAGGGTTACCACAAAATTTAAAGTAATTAAAATCCTATATCATAAATCAAAAAATTACACAACGTTTGATGGAGTTTAATTACAACCTAAATACGAAAATATTTACGTTCAAAGTCGTTAATAACGTATTTATTAGTTAAGTACATATATCGCTAAAGGTATGTAGTACAAGGGAGCTTTAAGTAGCCTTCTGTAGTTATCAGAGGAAATAAGGGTCCAATTTTATAAAGGCTTGTGTGACGTAGGGGAGGAATTTTCCACCCCTACCACACATATGCAAAGCCTTAAGAATTTAAATATCGATCAGAGGTCTTGCCGATGAAAGGAGAGGTTAAATAAGATGAAAAGACGAAACATTACGACTGGTGCCAAGTGCCCAGGAGTAAATAAAATACAGACAAATATAAGAGAGGAGAAAAGACAAACATCACATGTGTGCATGCCCGCGATGGTTTCTATATATAATAGTGAGCTCCGGCGTCATGAAAATGCGTTACTAAACCGTTTATCCAATTGCGAGGAAACTTTGGTGAGTTGTGTGCATGCCTGCGATGGTTTCTATATACAGGGTGTTAAGGGACGTACTTGACTTACTTTAACCAGTGATTCCTGACATGATTTAGGGTAAAAAATGTAAAAAAAAATTGTCTCCGGTGACATTTTTCATGTTTTTTTTTCTACAAAAATGTAAAAAAATTGTAGTTGTTGGATAGTTGGAGGGGTGGTTAGTGGTTGGTCTGTTACTCAGCTGAGTGACCAGTGACGACATGCGGAAGAATTTTTTTTGTTTGATTTTAAAGAAAAAAAAAAAATGAAAAAAAAGTCACCGGAGACCAAAATTTCATTTACATTTTTTACTCCAAATAATGTCAGGAATCATTGGTTAAAGTAAGTCAAGTACGTCCCTTAAAATCCTGTATATAGTGAGTTCTGGCATCATGAAATTGTGCGTTGCTAACCATTCATCCAATTGCGATGACACTTTTGGGGATTTTATGTGTGCATGCCCGTGATGGTTTCTATATGTATACATATAATAGCGAGCTCTGCCTGGAATTCGCTAGTTCTGGAATAAACGATTTTTATTATATGTATGCTTTATTAAAATAAAGAGTGTCGCTGCAGTTTTGTCATGGTTTTCTGCAGCCTTGCACGACAGCTACTGCCATGATTTAAAAAAAATATTGTGTAGTTGTACAAAATAACACAAAATAAATATATAAATAAAAAAGAAACTTTCTTTTATTTCTCGAAGTCAATATTATTAATGATGTTATTAATATTTATAGATATTCTATCAAATATACGTTTAGAATTTGGGGATAGTAATAATAATGATGAATTCTAGAAAATATATAGTTTTAAAAACAATAAACAACTGAATATTTAGAAGTTAAATTTAAAAAAAAAACTTCATTAAATCCACTCCAAATGTGAACCACGAGATTCCAAACGCTTTTTATAATGTAAGCCTATGTGGAAGGACCAAGAACAAGCAAATGATGAAACATTTATAAAAAGGATCATACTAGATATTCTACCAACAGAATAAGTTCCATAAACAAACCACACTTTGTTATTGGTTTGCTTTTACTTCGTTATTTAAAAATACTGTGCTTGGATGTACATAACGCAAGTATAATGTTGACCTTTTGAAATCTGGGAAGACACCCCTACTGCCATCTAGCGATGTTAAAATGAACACATTTTGACAGTTAACGAAATGTTCCGAGGGTATTATATACGCTTAATACTTTGGAATAGCTTAAAATTGTACGAAGCCATTGATTCCGAAATCAGTATAGCAGCTAGGGGTGTCTTAGAGCGTCACTTATGGTATTTGTCTGATGAACTAGTCTCATTTATCTTGTTTTCTGAGAAGCTGTCTGATGCTGAAAAACAGGCCATTGTTCAAAAAATATTATATCTTATTTAAATAAAATACTTGTAATATTAATAAACCTTAAATTAAGTGTTTTACTTAAAATTCAGAACTTTTGTCAGAAACTTCTAATTCGATGAGCACCCTCTTGTATATAAGATAGGGGGCTGAAATTTTTTACACATAATAGGAATGATAGGTGTAACAAATAAAATGGGTGGCTACATCTATATTTGAAAAAAATAATTTTACTATACAGGCCTGGACCACCATAATGTACAGCTTGATTCACTATCGACCTTTTACTTTTTGTTTTAGGGATGTCACTAAAAGAAAAACGGAGTTAGAACGATTTCTATGGAGACACACGCGTAGACGTATAAACAAGCTTATTGTACTTGACGTACAATAAGCTTGTTTATTTGTTGTCGTATTTTCAACGCATATATCTGCTTACGTTGCTGACCGGTTAAAAAGCTCAACTGTCAAAATCCCTCAGTGTAAAATGTTACTTTTTGTAGTGTTTTAGGGATTTTTTCTAACATATTTGTTATACCAGTGTAATAATGATTGAATTTGTAATGCATTTTACTTTTAACGTGTTTCAATCTTTAACCGCTGGGAGGCCGGAGACGCGCCGGCGCGCGCGTCATATGCGCATGCGCGAGAAAATAATTCAAATATTTGAATAATACTTCCGACAAAAAACTTTTGGTCGACGATTTTGGCCCTTCTATGTACACAATTTGTATGGAGAACAGTGTCAGAATCGCTTGCGCTGTCATTACTCTCGGAGACGCTACAAGTTTCATTCACCTAGTCACCCTGGAATATTTTAAAAACGATTTCTTCTATGACAATCGGCTGTCAGAATTTGCCGCGAATTTAACGGTCGCAATTAATGGGTGTATCGCGAATAAAACAATCATAAAACCTATTAATTTACGTAATAAATGCAAGTAATGTGGTTTTCGTAGATAGTTTATTGTGATGTGAATGTGTTTCAGTTAATAAAATATACAATAGCTCAAAATTTATCAACAAAACATTCAATTCAAAATTCAAAGTGGTGGTTTTTTAGTGTTTTTTTGCGAAGTTCCGCGAATTTCCGCTAAATGTCACGGCCTTTGACCGGTTAAACCTCAGTGTATATTTGAAAAACAACATTTTTGTGGTTATGTTTGCATTTTTTTTACCCATCGGACTGTGATTTACAATGCAGTATTTTCAATAAATAAACCAATAGTTAATTGATAATGTGGATTTAAGATAATTAATGTATCTGGTTGAGTTGCTGCAGTTATTTTTGGTAAGTTCCTTATAAATTCTATTTTAATCCATTTTAAAGTGTCGCCATTTCTCGACCATAATTTCTGTCAAAAGTTTGTTCAAAGGGAACATTAACCCATTGGCCACAAACGCCGGCAGTCTGCCGGGTGTGCAACTCAGGTACTTAACTACAAACCCCGGCAAGCTGACGGGCTAGATTAGGTCCGGCAAAAACCCGAAAACAAGCACGACAAGGACATCTTCCAATAAAATTTTAAATGCCGAATGCACTGTAGGTAATTAGTCATTCATTTCTTAGTATTGGTAATAATATGTTTCACATGTTTCTTCTCTGATATTTGTGTTCAGAGTTTTGTAAGAAGCAAGCCGCCATTTAATTTTTTCAAAATGGCGAGTGGTTCAGGGCTTGACTGTGCAAAAAACGCATGCTAGGCGGCTCACATTAGCCCAATTACAAAGTTTTCTGGCTGAATCGGATGACGATAATATTAGTGATTAATTAGGATTATCAGATTCTGATTCCGATGACGAGGAATCTGCGAATCAAGACATCGAAAATTTGGATATTTCGACGAGCGAAGCGGGCCCGGCGACTTGTATTCCTCCTTCTAAATGCCGGAAGATGTCAAATCCAGACAAATGGATTTGGAATTCGTCTCCTAACATAAACGGAATTCCTTTTACAGGAAATCCTGGAATATGCAGGAGTATGAAGAACGACTTGCCGCTGATGCCAGCGAATACACAGTATGTAGTCAATTCTTCACAGCTGAATTCTGGGCATCAATTGTGGTTGAAAGAAATCGGTACGTATACAATTTTCGTAAAATTTTGGAAAAAAAAAAGTTGTTTTTCTTTCCTTATTTACCCATATTAACCTCTGACAGGCCGGAGACGCGCCGGCGCGCGCGTCATATGCGCATGCGCGAGAAAATAATTCAAATATTTGAATAATACTTCCGACAAAAAACTTTTGGTCTACGATTTTGGCCCTTCTATGTACACAATTTGTATGAAGAACAGTGTCAGAATCGCTTGCGCTGTCATTACTCTCGGAGACGCTACAAGTTTCATTCACCTTGTCACCCTGGAATATTTTTAAAACGATTTCTTCTATGACAATCGGCTGTCAGAATTTGCCGCGAATTTAACGGTCGCAATTAATGGGTGTATCGCGAATAAAACGATCATAAAACCTATTAATTTACGTAATAAATGCAAGTAATGTGGTTTTCGTAGATAGTTTATTGTGATGTGAACGTGTTTCAGTTAATAAAATATACAATAGCTCAAAATTTATCAACAAAACATTCAATTCAAAATTCAAAGTGGTGGTTTTTTAGTGTTTTTTTGCGAAGTTCCGCGAATTTCCGCTAAATGTCATGGCCCGTGACCGGTTAATATATTTTTTAAATTTTTTAATTTAATTTTTTTATGTTCCTTAACCTCTGATTTGCCGGAGACGCGCCGGCGCGCGCGTCGTATGCGCATGCGCGAGAAAATAATTCGAAAATTTGAATAAAATTTTCGACCAAAACTTTTTGTCTGCGATTTTGACCCTTCTATGTACAGAATTTGTATGAAGAACACGGTTAGAATCGCTTGCGCTAACATCATAGATGATATAGCCACTAGTTTCATTCACCTTGCAACCCCAGAATATTTTTAAAACGATTTCGTCTATGACATTGACCTGTCAGATTTTGCCGCGAATTTAACCGTCGCATTTTATGCGTGTTCCGCGACTAAAACATCTTAAAACCTATTAATTTCAAAGGTTGATAATTAAGGTAATCTTGAGAAAACTGTCTTAATTTCCTACTGAATTTTTTTTTTCAATATTCAATGTGCCTACAATAGACAAAATCTATAAAAAATATTCAATACTTCAAATTTACAAAGAAATACAGTTAAATACTCGTAACTTCCAATTCAATACATCAGCAAGATACCAGAAAACTATTAAAATCCCTAAATTTTATACTAAGCACATTCAAAATTCCTTTCTTTATCTAGGCATAATCTATTATAACAACCTCCCATTAAAATTAAAAACCATCGAAAATATGCAGGAATTTAAGCCCAAATTAAAAAATTACCTTAAACTGCTTTAAAAGTTCCAAATATGTTTACTTTGTATCTTAAAGTCTGCTATTTTATATAAATCATTCATTCCTTCTTTTTCTTTCATTTCTTAGTTTCTATATCTCTGAGTCTACTATTGTATAAATCTTGCATTCTTTCTTACGTATCCTTTACTTACTTATTACAATAATTTTTGTTACTAACTTACATGATTCTTTCATTTATAATGATTTTTTAAAATTTATATTATGATTTTTTAAACTCTTCAGGATTTTTATTTTTAAATTTATACATGATTTTTTAACCTACTTATTATATACAATAGCCGTTATTACTAACTTACACGATCTTTTAATTTACTAATTGAGCCAGAACTCCCTCACCAAACACAAGAGCATTGTCTGTTTATGGTGAAGAATGGCAATTTTTTATTTTTTTGTTAACCTTATGTAACTATGTAACTGATGTAACTTTATATGTATTTTTGCCAATAAAAAAAAAATATATATGATTAAAAAATATTTAAATTATTGTAGTACTAAAATTTTGTGCTTTAGAAACAGAATGGCATTTATGTATATGTACCTGTTCACAAGCCATACACTCCTCGGTGATGATCTGTAACAGAGGCACCGCATTGCGGTCCCCGCGCTTGAACATCTCCCTGACGATGGCCAGCAGGTTCCACATACCCTCGGGCTCCCTTCCTCGTAGAGGTCGGAGCAAGGAAGACCATTCTGCAGCAGCGGGGGGTGCGGTGGTACTTAAGTAGTTAACGTCACTGAAATTTACATCTCACATTAGAAAAAATGTTACCAATTCAAAATATACCTTATGAATGCTGTACAACCAATTTTATAATCTTTAATTTTATGTCCATTAAATACAACATTCACACCTGGCAGGCATTCATGATTATTTAATTTCGAGCTTCCCGGGAATCGAACCCACAATCCCCCAATTCTTTGTGAATGGAGGTCCACAAGAAGTAGATGAAAGTTTGATCTATAAATCCATTTTTAAGACCAATTGAAATAATATAATAATTAACAATGATACAAAGAAAGTTAGATTACAGTGAAGTTTATTTGAAAATCACGTCTGTTGTTAGAGAGTTTTGTTCCAATATATAGTGAAAACTTGTGATGTACGTAAACACGTTTGGCGCTATGCTGGTATACATTTTGTATTCCAAACCCAGGGGTTAGCTTATTGTCCATTACACACGAGGCTAGTATTTCAAGCCAGGATAACAAGCTAGTATGCCAGTGTCCTGTACTGGCAAGAACCTAGATTACTATCCTAGCTTGGCACAAACTACAGCAGTTTACAAGATGCTAGGAAATTTTAAGCCAATATCATTGCAGCAACCACATTACGGTAACCACAAGTTCGCATCTATCCGTAGGGAAAAATTAACAGCTTACTTAGAAGAAACATTATTGTAGCCGATTGTCTTTAATTCAGGACAAATTTTTTGTACGGTTGAATTACGCGTAGACTTGTCTTTTATAAGATGGAATACTAGCATTCTGCAGACATTCTTTATCACAATAACTTAATCTCGCTAGCTCACTAGCTAGTGATACTAGCTTACTAGGTTACTAGCAATAGCTTGCTATCCTGGCTTGAAATACTAGCCTTATGGGCAATGGGCATAAGTGCTTTCACATATCAGGGGCTGCTGAAGTTCAAAAACCAAAAAAATAAAAAAACACTTTCAATAACTTTTTTACTTATTAGAACAACCTGCACTGAAGTTTTGTCTTTCACTCTGGAGGTAGATTGGTCCATTAATAATTTTATAATTACCTGAATACAATAGGGGCTGGAACACAAAACTTGATCAGTATCTTATTGATGTTATCATGCAGGGTCCTCTCGTCCAGGTACCACCATGTCTGGTCGGTGGCTGAAGCCCCAGCCGTGGGGTCCGGCGCCCCGCACACTGTGTTGATGGCGGTGGGCTGCGCCGACAGGAGCTCATCCAGCAGCCTCTGGGCCGTGGGCAGGATCTGCTGCGGTAACGCGGAGATGAGGTACTGCGCAAACTTCTGCAGCTGGTCCCGTTGCAGGCGCTGAAGGGATTCCGACACGGGGGCGCGTAGGGTCACTTGCGATGACTGGGGAAGAATAAGAGACAGGTTAATGTAGAAAAGATATAACAATTTGCATATTTAAATCAGTTCTTTGATAAACTCCAGATACGAAAGCAGTTGTTTTATTTCAACAAATCTCAGTTTCAATCCAATATTATACAGGGTGCGGCAGCATAACTTCCTTTTTTTAAATGCGTGCCATTCAGTCGTTTCATGTTGTAGCGGAGCGCTAGTGGTCTCGTTCGGAAGGCAGAACTATAAAGTTTTGTCTCAACGCAGTTTAGTTCATGCGTTGGAACAATGAGCAGCGTGCGTTTGCCGTTGAGGCCTACTTTTCGAACGGATGTTCTGTAATCGCAACCCAGCGCGCTTTCGGAATTACTTTAATTTAGCCCTGTTGGCCCCTGTCCCGGACCAGAAATCAATTGTTTTGTGGGTCACTATGTTCAGACAAACTGCAAGTGTGTCAAGAGGAAGAACTGGAGTCCCTCGTCCCATTAGATCACCTGAGAACATTGAGGTAGTGAGAGCTTCAATGTTGCAATCACCACCGCGTTCTGCGCGCAAACATGCATCTGCCCTTGGACTTTCCGATCGTTGTTTGAGAAGAATTCTTCATGATGATCTCCATTTCCATCCATACAAGATGGCGATCCATACAACGTGACTTCAATTCTCGGAGGAATGCGTGGGAGGTTCTTCTGGAAGTTGTCACAGTGTGGTGTGCAATTTGCTAACGTGGAATTATTGGTCCCTGGTTCTTTGAGGAAAATGAAGTTACAGTGACAGTGAATTCGGACCAGTATGTAAACATGTTACAAGATTTTTTTTTTCCACAGCTAGATGAGTTGGACTTAGGGGACACTTGTTCCAACAAGACGATGCAATGGCACACACTGCAAGAACATCGATGTCTGTTTTGAGGGAACACTTCCCAGAGCGCCTCATCTCATTTAAGGGTTAAAACTTTAGCTATGTGCCTACTTTATAATAAAACAAATACAAAATTTCTGATTCATACAATGGGTTTTATTAAGTTTTGAAAAAAGGAAGTTATGTTGCCACACCCTGTAATAATGATTGTAATACAGTGAAACCCTCATAACCTTCAGTCAGGTGCAACTAATCTAAAAATCTATTTTGATCTGTTTTTCGGTGATTTAATCTCACTTTTTATATTCAGATTAAATCACAGAAAAACTAATCAAAATAGGTTTTTTAGGCGAGTGGTGGGGAAGGAGGAAAAGTCAGGGGGCCATGCCCCTAGATCGGCGATATTTACTCTTCGGCACAAAAATAACAGATCGTTTCATATTAAAGCCAATTTTATTTCGTATTGCGCCCGATCGTGTTAGAATTTACATTGCGCCTGACAGAAGGTTAACCCATTGGCCTCCGAATTGTTAAGCTAAAAAATTGATCTTCACATCCAAATTAATTTTGTACCAAACATTTTAAATCTTTAGTTGTGTACTAAATCTAACTTTTGAACTACATGTTTAATTATATATTTTTTTTAATTTACTTGTTTATTGAATCGATGTATAGTTTGGCAATTAAGTGTAGAAATTAAATAAATTGGAACTAAACGTGTTCATTACTATGGCAGCACCGAATTATATGACGTTTTCTATGGCTGTCATCTTATCGCGTGTTACGGTTCGGTTGATTTATTGTCTTAAATCTGAGTAGAAGATTGCTGATTTGATAATATTTTTATTCATTGTTTGCCTGAATTTAATTAAAATGAACAAACCATTACATAGTGATGCAAGAGGGGTTATATTCTGCGTTTTTCAATGCTGCCTAGCCGAGTGTCACGCGAAGAAGATTCTGTCTAGTTTAGAAGATGTTTACAAACGAACTGCAGAAATGACTGGTACGTAGTATAGTTTGTTTAATAAATTTCATTAGTATTACACGATTTATGCCAATTTTCGAGCGATAATAACCATTACAATCTGATTTGAGGTTATGTTAAAAAAATCCTTATCTGACACTTCCATTTGACAGTTAATATGTGGCCACAGGAAAAAGGAAATAACTCAATAAAAAAATAATAATATGTAACTTCTTTAAACTCGTAGAAAAGTTACTTTTTTCTCGTTTTCTCTTTCTTTCTTTCCAAGTGAATATTATCTAGTGTGTGTTTTTAAAACTACCTTCTATAATAATAATTTTAATGATTTTTCACAGGTAAATCTGAATCAACGGTAAGACGAATCGTCAAGGAAGGGGAAAAGGCAGATGGAAAATTTGAAACACCGGGAAAACGGAAAATGGGCATAATAATAATAAAATATGTGATAGCATAAGAGCTGATGATTGGAAAAATTGTTGCAAACACGTGATGAAAATTGAGGCAGAATATTATGCACGAGGCAGTACTATATATGATGATATCGATGAACTGCGTTTAGATGAAGATAAAGATACGGAAGAAGAAGAATCACACGAGGACGAAGACAATAATTTCATATCGGGTGTTGAATTAATAGACTTAAATTTTTAAGTACCTAGGTTTTTATATCGAAATAAACACCCACTTAAAACTTGTTTTGTTTTATTTTACTTCTATTGAATTACAGTTTTTGTGCAAAATTTTTGAAAATACAAATACGCTATGAAATATGCATTTTGGCAGAAGTGTTTTTTAAAACATACATTTATTGTCTTATGAGCCATCTTGGTGTTGCCAATTAAAACTAGAAAACGATCGCAGCGGCATCATTTATTTTCTACACTTAATTGCCAAACTGTACATATGTAAAAAAAAATATTTTGTCTTTTAAAATATAATTACAGTCGAACTTGGTTATAACGATCATGGCTATAGTGAGATCATGGCTATAATGAGCAATTACCAAATGATATTTTAGTTCAGACTTATTTTCATATAATTGTTGACTGATATAACGAGGATGATTCACTGATATAACGTGTAAATAATTTTGTCAACATAATTTCTAAATACATAAAAGATGTCAACACAATTTCTAAATCGTAATGGGTTTAAAAAAAACAATAATTGGGAATTATTCTCGCAGTAAGGTATAACTATCAAAGGTGGCGACCATTGAGGGACATATGCCCGGCGTGCAACAGCGGCGGCTGGCGGGAATTCCTTACCCTGTTAGGGACAGATACTACCTGCTTAAGATTGTCGGCTATGTGAAACATTGTTACCCATCGGGCACTATGTAAAATTATCACAAAATCTGCTAAAGTCAACGAATTTTCAGTTTGCAAATTTGTTCCTCATTTACATCTTCTTTTGCATTGTGCCTCATCGTCAATTTTGTTTTAAAAATCAAAAAAAAAGTGTTTATGAAGGTACCGAGCATGAGTACCTACATGGGGTAAATTTGTGATAGTGATGCACAACCTTTTTAGCTTAGGGGGGGCTCTGCCTCTTTATGAAATGGCCCTACAATTGGATTTTTTAGTTTTTCTGGAGGGATTGACAGCGTAATTCAAGATTTCACTTTCTGGGGATTTTTTTCAGGGGTCTTCCAATTTAGTTCCATTTAGGGCAAGCAGTGTAAATTGACCAAAATGCTAAAAAAATTGTTCTCAACCAGGGATTTCAGGGTTTTTTTCTCTATAACCAGGTGGACAAACTCGTACAAAATTGGCATATGGGCCGCACGAATCGGGTTGTGCATCACTAGGTTGTGACAATAACAATCCCACCAGCTAATGGATTTATAATAAGTGAGATTTTACATGCCTTACAATACGCTCAAGCTGTCGATAATAAGTTAGACAATTTTTAGGGATATTTTTCTTGGAAACCTCAAACCAGGTGACGTTAGATGATTTGCTTTTTTGTGGAGGAAATTGAGAAGCATAAAAACGAAATCTTTAAAACAATCATTAATTAAAACAATAATTTATTAATTAGTGTGTTTTTCCAATATATTTTTAAAATATATAATACCTACTCGCATTTTGAAATATACTATAGCATAAAGGCAGGTAGGTAGGTACAAATGACTTTCAAAAAACCTATTTTGGATATAACGAGTAATGGCTATCATGAGCAAATTTAGTCGGTCCCCTCGTGCTCGTTATAACCAAGTTTGACTGTATAATATGATTAAATCTGGATATAAAAATGACTTTTTAAAAAAAAGGGGTTTTTTTATTTCGAAAAAATTGTACAAATTGTAATTGGTTAATCTTATTGGCATAATTTTTTTTTACGTATATACATACTTATGTACAGGGCTGGGCAAAATACATGCTTTGCTGTAATTAAAATACAAATTACAAAATACTTTTTCGCATGTATTTAAAATACGAAATACAAAATACTTTCAAGTTGTGTATTTGAAATACAAAATACAGTATTATAACCATTTTTTAATTTCAAATACAAAATACAAATTACAAAATACAAAATACATTTGGTTTTGGTAGAACCTTTGGTTGCAATAAATTGTCGTAAGTGCCCATATCTAAGGGTGCGTTTCCATAGAAGCAAAGCTGAGCAGGGTGAAACAGAGACGTGCTAAAATTGACTAATCATGTTGCTCTGGGGACACATCTAGTCTCCGCTCCACTTGTAAAGTTTTGTGGTATAGGACTTAGGTGTTAGATTATAATAATAATTATTATAATAACACTAGCTGGTTCCCGGCATGCATTGCAATGCCATATTCAAAGAAATAAATTGTTTCTCCCTGCATGTCCTTTCCCGTGCGTCCCCGTTCCCCTACCGCATCCCCTTCCCCTCTTGCATTCCCCTTCCACCTTCCCTGCCTACCGTCTCCCGCTCCCCCATCCCGCCAACCCCCATCCCACGTTCAATATATTTATTCCAGTACATTCAATTTTCAAACAACTCGCGTGCCAGCTATTACAATTTTTTTATTCAAATTTTCGTTTTTCGCATATTACAAATATTCATTTTTCTATATTATAAGAACAATCAATCAAATCTGGTACCTTACATAGGTACCTATTAGGTCCTTACATATGAAATTGGCGTTTTGTATGGGAGGAAAATAAAGTCGATTTTTTTTTAATATAATATATTTATTTAATCAAAGTATGTACCATTGCCACCTATGCACTTTTGCCATCTCATAGGTAGTTCATCGATCCCTTTACTAAAAAAAACTATTCGGACGGGAATCAATAAAATCTTTGAAGGCGGTTTGGACTGCCCCATCGGAGTTGAATTTTTCCCTTGCAAGAAATTATCCAAATTTCGAAAAAAATGGTAATCTGTTGGGGAAAGGTCCGGAGAGTACGGTGGATGTCTTAGACATTACAATTGAAGCTCCTCTAATTTGGTAGCCGTCTGTTGGGCAGTGTATGGTGTAGCGTTCTAACGCGCGTTTGTTGATTTGCTTCACTCAATTCGTGAGGTACCCACCTTTCAAGCTTTTTCACCTTCCCAATTTGCTTCAAGTAGATTAAAACAGTTTTATCACTAACACCGCAGCCTGCAGCTAACTCGGACGTGGTTTGCGATGGATCCGCTTCCACAATAGCCTTCAATTCTTCATTATCAACTTTGGTCTCCGGCCGTCCCCGGGCTTGTTCTGCAGGTCGAAATTTCCAGAACGAAAACGTTGGAACCAAAAACGCACTGTGTTTTCTTTTGCAGCACCGTCGCCATACACATCATTAATCCTTCGAGCCGTTTCTGCAGCACTGGTGCCACGGTGGAACTCGTACTCGTAAATAACGCGATATTTCAAGTTTTCCATTTTGTAAACTAAGTGACGCAAAGAAAAAAAAACAATTAAAGAAAAAACAAATGAATTATAATTTTCGAAACACAAATACATGAGTAAATAGCTGTATAAATTTGAATTTGGAATTCCTAACCAAAGAGAAGATATTTGAGATCAAAGTTGCCAGTACGGCAAAACGCCAATTTCATTTGTAAGGACCTAATATTTAAAATATCTATAATTTAAAAAATCCATAGACAATTCTTTTGTTACAAAAAAAACAGCTGCCTGCTAAATTCAATTTCATCAAACGCGCGAACTGTCAAACGTGCGAAATTAAAATAGGCGTTAAGTTTTCTGAAATTATCCAATTTCCTGCGTAATTTTTCCGTAAGAACCTTCTATAAAGTATTAGAAAACTTTTAAAAAAATTAATGAAATAGGTAAAGTCATTCTGAAGTTATGGCGTGACCAAGGGAAACAAGGATTCATTTTTATATATAAATGGATGACATTTGTATAGCGCAGATTTGTGTTATTTCACTTCAAGTGCGCTCTACAGTAATTAACTTAAAAATAATCTAGTAATCAGTCAAATTATTCCTATAGTGCTTGGTCTAATACTACGATACAAAAATGTACAATACAAAGCAATGACAAGTATATAATAATATGATACAAAATGTACAATAACAGTGCTATTATAGCACAGGACAATAATAATAACTGGCATAACGTAAAAAAAATGTAGAGTACATTATAAAACAATGATATAAGAGAACTACAAATAATCATTATCATAAATGAACTAATACATCATTAGTAAGAGTGCTATAGCAAAGGACAATAGTACAGGATTGTAGCGTTTTTAGTCTATGTATTATCTATGTGTGTTTATTTTTCATTATCATTATTAAGACCGCTAAATGTATTTGAAAATGTATTTTGAAGTCATAAGTATTTGAAATACAAATTACAAAATACCTCAGCGGCAGGTAATTGAAATACCAATTACAAAATACATTTTTAGGAAGTAATTGAAATACAAATACAAAATACGTATTTGTATTTCAAATACGTATTTCAATTACAAGTATTTCAAATACTGCCCAGCCCTGCTTATGTATAACTAAAAAAATAATTTTGTGTGATAGTCCCCGAAACAATCAGGGACGTGGAGGTCCACTTTGCAAGATTTTCAAGACTCGCCATTTTGACCAACTTTCAATGACGCAGTGTGCTAACAAAAATTGATTTGTAAATATTAGGTAAAAAACTTTAGGAAGGTTTTATTGCCAACACTGCAAAATGAATGCTTAAATATCTATAGTGCATTTGACATTTAAAATTAAGAAAACAGATGTTACGTGGATGTCCGTTTGTTGGTTTAAAGCCGACATATTTCAGACTCGCCAGGATTGCGTGGTTGGAGTTTTCGACATACCTTGTACAACGTGGTGGCGTTTGAGGCCAATGGTTTAAGAAGTTTTCCAAGGCACCGGAAAAAAGAAACTACTTAAGTCACGAAACTTCTTAAGAGGGAACTTCTTAAGGAGGGTTTCACTGTACATTTATTTTGGCCTTTTCACGGCATAATTATATATTTGCTAGTTGGGAATGTGCATTGTGTGGACTGTCTGGATGAAGCTAGCCAGTACACTTGCTACATTTGATACACATGATTATGCTGACAAAACCAAACTAGAGTTCACATAAAAATATATACAAAGAAAATTATTTTCCAGTACAGAAATTTTGCCGTGACATCACAATGACTCTTTGCATGCAATTGATTATTTTTTTTATCTCTGTGCCTTGTGTGTACCCTATGCAAATCATTTGTTTTAAGAGAGAACGTTATTAGCATATGCCCATTTTTCTATAAATATCAGGAAAGCCGTGATAACATTCACAAAAGACAATAATCTTACCAAGTGTGCACATTAATAAAATTGTGACCGTGACCTGTGCTCTATATGAATTAATTTAAATATTCATGTTTAACAGCTTTTATGCATTTTTATGCCCAAGAAAAACAAACGCAAATTTTATTGTCACAATAACCTTTTAAAGTGGTTTTTTGCATAGTAAATAAGCCAAATAAGTGAGTAATGAGAGAAATGTTTTTTCATTTCAATACCCTTTAGAAAAGTTGTTAAAAAATATGAAAATTATTTTTATAAATAGCCCATAAACTAACCTAAGGTAACCTATTTAACCAAGTTTTTTGTTTTGTTTTTTCAATCACTTTTAATGACTTTTTAAAGGAGTGATGAAGTTGCTCATTGTTTGTCAATATTTAAAAATATTGGCACTATATTATATTTAAATTATTAGAATTTATGTCAAACTTATAATGGTTATTATTTACAGCCGTGCTAAAAAAAAACACTTCCCAGCTGTTAAACATTGATTTAGTTAAACATTTTTCGCAAACCTTTAAAATTTCAAATTACACAGAAAGTTGTTTGGGACAGATTTGAGATTGTAGTTCCACACTCCACCGTCTGCTCGCAGGCAGCGCTTGCAAATGCCAGCAAGTTCACTCCCGCCCAAGCTTTAGACACAAAGTATTTTCGCTGCCCGTGCTGCTGTCCGACCGTTTTGAGTAAACTTTTTTTTGTCACAAGTTAAATGTGACATCTGATTACCGAATTACCAGTAATGGAATACCATGTGCCAATCCTCAGCTTTGATGCTTTAGGTTTGTTCATGGTGCCAATTCTCCAGCGATGGTCGGCAAGATGGAAAAATTGATAGAAGAATAAGTACAGCAAGCAGTGTATTGCGTCCTCTCTACAGCTCAGTGATAAGAAAAGCCGAGCTCAGCATCAAGAAAAAGATGGCAGTGTTTAAAACGGTATACCGCCCGACGCTCACTTACGGCCACCAAACATGGATGCTAAATGAACGAACACGCTCTAGAGTCCAAGCTGACGAAATGAGGTACTTGAGAGGAGTGGCAGGGGTTACGAAATGGGATCATATAAGAAACTCGACGATCCGAGATGTTCTAAACATTGGACCACTGCTACTCTTCATAGAAAAATCGCTACTAAGAATATCTGATGACTGAATTCCAAGGAAGATACTGAGTGCAATTACAGAGGGTAGACGTCCAGTGGGCCGCCCCAGGCACAGTTGGGCGAGGCAACTCCAGAAACTGTGTGAGGAGAGGATGGGTCTACCATGGACGGAGGCCGAACAATCAGCACAAGACAGGGACGTATGGAGGAGCCTTGTCGGTGCAATGGGTCCCCGACCCGAATAGGACAAGGGGAAGAAGATGATGATGATGGAATACCATGTACGATGGACCCCCTACAAATGATTAAATAATAATTAATTCAATATTAATTATAGGGTGTGACATCCTGATATTCCAGATGACTTAATTCCGTACTTCAACTCGGATATAAATTTGCACTTATCGCAAATACACATCGAAATTGAAGACATTATAGTCTGTATTAAATCACTTGAACCCAAAACAAGCTCGGGACCTGATAAGATTCCTCCCATCTTACTTAAGAATTGTGTCCAAAGTTTATCTGTTCCGCTTAATATACTGTTTAATAAGTCACTCTCTACAGGACACTTTCCACAAATATGGAAACTTAGCTACCTAACTCCTATATTTAAAAGTGGTGATAAATCCTTTGTTGAAAATTATCGGCCTATCTGTATTCAATCGTCTATACCTAAACTTTTTGAGAAATTGATTCTTAAGAAAATCAGCTTCTTTGTAAACTCTTGTATCGCAACTTGTCAACACGGCTTTATCTCCGGCAGATCAACTTTGACTAACCTTACATTATATGAAAATTTCATTTCTAATGCACTTGCCAACAAACAACAAGTTGATTCTATTTACACCGACTTCAGTAAGGCGTTTGATAAGGTCTGTCTTAAAATTCTAATTTTTACGTTATATTAATTTTAAATTGGGAATATTCATCGAAAACATTAATTATCCCTCTCTGTTACTATTATTGGGACTCGATACATTAAAAGAAAGAAGAATTTGTTCAGACCTATGTTATTTATTTAAAATCGTTACCAACCTGTTAAACTCCCCTGAACTTCTTTCGCTAATAAGTTTCCATGTACCTAGTCGATCAGTTCGTTTCAAATTACCTTATCATTGCAACAATACAGGATCTAACGCTGAACTCAATTCCATAATGAATCGCCTGCATGTACTTGGAAATAAATATGTTTTGGATGAATCTACAAACATTGCTAGTCTAACCTCATACAAACACTACTTAATTAAAACTGTCTGTCAGCGCTTCTCAGTTTGACTATAATCAAATACAGATTTAAAGTATTCATTTCTTAATACATAATATCCGGGATTTATAATATGTTGTATTGTATTTATATTAACCTACTCTTTGTACTTTTTTATGTCGATACTACAATTTTTATTGATCTCCTTTATGAATTTTATATTTATATTTTTCTTTTTCTTTATCTATGTATATTCTGTATTCATATGTAAAATAATTGTAATTCTTTCGTAAAAGCCGCTATAATCGGCGTTAATAAATAAATAAATAAATACTAAATTCAAATCCATGGTACGCAGAGAGACAATAGAAATCCCATTAGATTCAAACTCAAGGACCTTTATTTGTTGATACACTGTGCCCTTGTGTGATATTTTCTGCAATGTACGGTGGTGTTTAACTATGTTGAACTGTATTATATTTTGTTGCAAATTTTCTAAATTAAAAAAATTGTTTTCTAAATTACGAATTTTCTACAAATTTCAATGTTTGGAGTAAAAATAGGTGTTTTTTTTTTTTTCAACTTTTTTTCATGTTTGAAATTACCGTTACGTGTCAATAAAAAAATATTAAAGTACTAGCTGAACCGACAAACGTTGTTCTGCCACATAAATTATTTCTATTGAATATTTTGGTTAAATAAAAAATAACTAATGTATTGTAAGTGTGTGGGGATGGGATCTACGACAGAAAGAGGAATGGAGCGCTGTAGACGATGACCACCGATAAAAACAAAAAAAAACCAACTAAAGTAGGAAAATGAAATAAAGAAAATCAATATGAATTTCGAAGAGCACTTGAGTGTACAAAATTTTTTGACAGTCCATCTTTAGCCAAATAAGCTCGATGGTTTGCCCATGCGAGAACATGATGCCGAATAAATATCAAAATGACTTGATGCTTCTCGTGAGTGTCTTGCGCATGTGTGGATAAAAGTTCGATGAGGCAGACATAGCGTCATCTGTCATTCAACGACATAAATAATTTCGTTCTGTTTGAAATACGAAAGACGGTTAAATTTGTTCATACAAAAATACTAAAATCGCGATTTAAAAATGGGTGGGTGGGGGTAGGAGGGTTAAAATTTGGGGTTATATGTATTTTTTGATGCCAAATAAAAAAAAGTACAAAAAAATTTGTCAAAAAAATATAATTTTTTTTCTGGATAGGGACACCCTAATCATCTAGCGGTATGAAATATACTTTAAAACCTTTTCTCATACCTACCAAATATACATAACAAATTTCATAAAAATCGGTCAAGCCGTTTCGGAGGAGTGCGACCACGATCACTGTGACACAAGATTTTTATATATAAGATATTTCAAATACAAAAATCTAAAAGGTAATTTTATCTAGTTTTTAAAGTGGTAAGAAGAAATGAGTTGTAGCACGTAAAAATATCTTAGAAATACTCCGAAATTCTCTGAGAAATTTCATGTTTAAATGACAAGTAAACAACTCTCTTTGTCTGGATAAACAATGTACATCTCTTTACATAAACTATTTCTAGTCAGTTTGCGTTTTACCTTTTTATTAGTAAGGTTATCACTTACGTGGTTATTTATCCATAGTTAATAATCAACAATTAGTAAGGCTGTATAACTGTAAAGATTGGGTAACACTTACCAAGTTATTAGTGCATTTTAGGAGATGAACATTATAACTTCAGTTTGATTGTGCAATTAGCTCACCATGTGAATCCTGTGCAGACACACTGCTACAATGTGCGAACACCAGTAGGCCGTGGACTGACAAGTGCAATTACACGAGGATATCCTGCGCCGGTCAAACGTCACGGCCACATTGAACACATCCCGCGGCTCTGGCATTAGCACGCTGGCCGACAGATGGAAACCTGGGGAATAATAGGAATGAATTCACGACACACTCAATGAATTATTTATAATCAGCATAATAAGTCTATAGTTAAATTAATATTTTTTAAGACATTTAGTTTTGGTGTAAAGTAAAGGCCGGTTTCAATTAAGTGCTCAACAATTTCCCATGACTGGATGACCGAGTTTGCACGCTACATATAAATATAAATGATGTAACAGGTGTGTGGGTTCCCACTACTAAAGTCAGTGAATAGACCATGTAAAGTTCTCTGTGAGTGGATACCGTAAGGTACCTAAAAATGACTTGTTTTATTGGTAAAAACTGTATTTTTCTCTGCACAAATGATGAACCAAGAATGTAAGATTGGCCTGGAGCCCTCATTCTTCGACAAGCCATGGATGACTCCGGCCGCCGTCCCTGTGGATATTCGATGCATCACATTGCCATTTTTATTTTACTTCACCATGTAACCATTAAAATCTGCATCCATCAGAAACGAGGCTGAAATTTTTTATTTCTGTTTTCAAAACCTTGAATTGGCAATGGACTACCAAGGAAGTCTATTAATTGTGAGATTCATGGATCAGGAACTCCACCATCTGCAGACGCAGATACCACACACCTGGTGCCCCTGCATTTTTTGAAGACCTTCCGACTATGCCTGGAGCTAGGGGAGCTTGCAAAGGCACGGCGCGAGACCTGATAGCCTTCGCCGCAATCATTAGCTTCAGATTTAAGATTTGTAATATTATTTTATTTGTGTACCTACTTATGTGCTAAATAGATAAACTTCTCAGTATTAACCCATTACCTCCATGATTTTTTTTTTTTTTATAAACTTGAATCATCATTATAACCCGATAGTATAGACTTAAAAAAGAGACCAAAATCAGTTTTAGAATTTTCCGCCCGCCCACCCTCCCACCAGAGCGTCTAGATAATTGATGCCTAAACGCAACCCTTGGAGGTAACCCCACTTAGCAAAATTTATGTCGATTATGCTTAAAGTTCAGTCTACTATATGATTTATATTGATAATATAAAATAAATGATTGCCTTTGTCTATAATTCAATGAAAAAAAAAATTATTAATGGAAAATACGCAAAATAACAAAAAATTCAATATTAAAAAAAAAACTTCAAGAATGAGCAAAACTAACCAAATCTCAGGCCTAAACTACATGAGCGGTTCTCCCGCCGCGGGAAACCGCTCGAGAAAGCTGGCGGCACATATCAAACTACACGGGTGGCGGTTTCCCGCCAAGCTACACGAGCGGTTCTACCGCCGCGGGAAACCGCCCGATCCTTTACGCGCACGACCGATCAGCACATTCTCTTGCACGAAATGATGCAATCGCGGGAAACCGCCGGTGTAGTTTGGACGTGGCGGTTACCCGCGGCGGGAGAACCGCTGCATGTGGCGGGCGAATTTCTCCCGCCTGTGAACTGCGAGCACCCGCGGCGGGAGAACCGCTCGTGTAGTTTGCGCCATACAACACTCATAGTAAATTGTGTCTGCTGCGGTTTCCCGCGGCGGGAGAACCGCTCGTGTAGTTTGCGCCTAAGCAAATTATTCTTTAAGTGATACCGTTTGAAGTAGTCAAAATTAAGGGCTCGGTTGCAGGCCCGGAACCGATAGCCTATTGGTTTTTTTTACACAGAGCATAACGAATACGAGATTTGCCACAATATGGCAAATGAAATTCTTGCATTCGACGAACACAATTCCCATCTTCTGCGTCATGGCCTTCCTTCACAGGAGGTTCTCCGAATTCGGCATTGACCTGAATTGGAAAAGATAATATCAGAGTACGGGTAAACTCCACATGGAATGCCTTCTGGGAAGGGTTTCTCTGTTGCCTACTAATCTTCTGGTTTCCCATAGCTCGTACTTCCTCAAGAAACATTGCAACTTCCATCAATTTACAAGAGACAAGACCGCTGCTGAGACAAGATACAAATAAAGGCCAGTACCACTTCTTTGACCGAACGTTGACCCGATAATTTTGTATACCAGTATCATGGAGGTCCACCCATTCCCAAATTGTAATTTTGTAATTGCGCCGGGCAATCGATTTTTTTTGTATGCTTTCTCCAAAATTTTGCCTTTTTTGTCTTTCTTCGATATCTGCCAACGCTGCACTTGACTTACTGGCTCCATTTGATCACAGTTAATGGGTAATGTACGTAAAACTTACATAATTATGTGTTATCCAATCCTGCCGCTCATTATATTTTAGAATCAGTAACTTTGAGTTCACAAAGAGATTTAAGCTTTTTCCCTGGAAGCATCGAGTCATAAATAAATTCACCAATTATTTAAAAGCGACATGAGATCTTCTAATTTATTAAACCCTATCTATTAATAAGGCGACGACCGTTTTTAATTAAATCTGAACGTACTGAGAACACAATTTCCCCTGAAGAGCTAGCTTGGGATATAAAGTGAGTACATAGTATATGGTTTTAGTAAGTATGTGTCTTGAACATTGTGGTGTTATTTATTATTAATTTGCCTAAGTCCGTAATCAGGCGGTTCGATCCCGTTTTACGCAACACTAGGTAAATGAACGCTACGCGCAAGGGAAATATAAAAGAAAATGTTACCATTAGGCAATTGCTTTCCTGTTTTCAACTTGTCTGAAGCTTCAAGGTTAAGAAGCTACATGTGCCAGTAGCGCGCATTCTCTTATCCTTCAGGATACACATCAAATGGTGAGATATGAAGAAATTATCCATAAATAGCTCATGGCGTGCGGGGAACTCTATATATTCCATCATAGAAGTAGGACGGATAATCCCTGATCTAATTCGGGTCATATGTATCAGATGCTTCGGAATACGGCATTGCTTGGAACAGGTAGCCTTAGACCACTTTTGTTTATAGTGAGATTTCTTTTTGTACTGTACTTTTGATTTTTTGGCTGGTGGTGCATTTGTAATAGATATTCGCAAGGTATTACGACTCGCACAGGACGATGACGAAGGCCGATTCCAATGAAGGTCTTTAGCGAATTCATCTGGTTCATGCTCGTCAAGGCATGACTCATCAATTTTCTCTATTTCGGTGTTGCGCTCGATAACAAATGTGCCGGCAATATCTCGAAAGTTATCCAACTCCGCATTTTCGTTTTATGTCATCAAATTATCATCAATATGTTCTTGAGGAATCACAACAATAGCGCGTTATTAACAATATTATTGTCATCACTTTCACTTACGTTAAAAGAGCGCTCCAATTCTGCCATCATTTCATCGTGATTCAACGATTTCGTTTTATAACGACGAATTAGGTATAGGAGAAGTAGGTATTTTCGACATATTTGATAAAAAATATAGGAAAACCGCAGACAAACTATTAATTTCAACAAAAATCACTCATGAAAACACTACAAAACCGTATTATTTGAAGGCAAGCTAACCAAAAACGTGTGTAAACACTGTCACAGCTAACCTCCAAAGGTTGCGCGCAGGCATCACCTGATTTCAGTGACATCTAGCTGTCATCTTACGCATATAATACTATGTTGAAACAGTGTTGCCGGCAATTTAATCTTTTGATAACAATATGTGATTCACACATGTTTTATTTTTTTCCGATTTAAATTATTTTTTTTTTTTTTCAAAATTGGTCTATTTTCAGGGCTTTAGTAAAAGAATAATTAAAAATAGGATAATTAATCAAATTTATTGAATTATGTTAATTATTGAAAGCTAACATACCAATCTGTAAATGCTGCAAAACAACTTGGTGGGATTTAGCTTTATTCATAGTGAAATAAATCATACTTTTCATCAATTTTTTTGATGCCAATAGACATCGTCATGGAGGTAATGGGTTAAAGCACTTCCTATTTAATTTAATAATCCCTGCTCACACCAAGTATTTCAGCCATCTACAAAAGGTCTGCACCCCAGTTATATGTAGTTTAAATACCTCCGCAACAATCTCATTTTTCGTTTTATGCTCTACTCTTAGAAACCCAACCCCTTGTGTCTCATCTAAATAACATTTACGCCCTCTACGGTCTCTATATTTCTTTTAACAGGTCCTGAGATCCTTTTTGTAGAATTTAAATAAATTATTATTTTACTGAAATAAGGGTCGACCGAGATCTCGGTCTCGGCATTCTCGGCTACAAATTCTACCGAGAACTGTCTCGGTTCTCGGCGAAAAATTGCCGAGATTCTGGGCCATAACCGAGACCGTTGTAAGTAGGTACGGTATGGGATAATGGGATTCAAATCTACCGCGCGCGTCGACATTCGTCACTTGGTGTCAGTGCTTGAGATAGCTGTCAATAAGGAACTCCAGTGAAAAATATTATGGCTTTAAAAAAATATGTTCATATAGACCAAGAAACGCTGATTCTGAATATATAAGTTTTATTTCATAATATTAAATGCAGAGTTTTTAATAAATTATTAAAAAGTGCATTTTTAAACCTCTTCCCAAAACACAGCGTTAAGTTGGCATTACTGAAATGGTTAACGGTGACGTCACAGTTAACCTGTCACCTGTGTATTGTATTGTATTGACATTTGAAATGACTTGAAGTGCACACGTACCTATGCAATTCAACATTTCGTGTTTTTGGTTTATTTTCATACTGTTTATAGAGATTTAGATAAATAATAGTTATTGTGTTTATTGAAACATAATTTAGGCCCTCAACAATTTACGAAAAGGGCTATATTTGCGGACAATCTGCAATAAATTTTGTCTATTTGAGGTTAAAGTCGTGTCATATTTTGACATTATTTGGTTATGTATTATCAAATTGTTTTTAGTATAGGGCTTTTTATACAAGTTGTTACACACTCGTCATGATCAGTGTATTATAAATACCAGTGTTTCTGTATGTATTATACATAAAACAATGTACCTACAAAGTAACACCTGACACAAAACACGATGTCACATGTATTTGCAATGAAAGAGATGATTTATATTGCACTTTGATTAAATACAATAACAGTAGCGGTGAAATGTGGACATTTTACCAATGTTTTTCTATATTAAAAGCAGTTAATCTTGAATAAAAAACACACCTCACACCTAAAAGTCATTACAAAGCATTCCGCCATGATTATTCTGGGTTCTTCACAGTGTTGCCAACAGTTAGAAGTGAAATTTCCCTAGAATTTCACATTTACGCAATTACCTACGTAGCCACCTGATTGTGTAACACTAATCCTGTTATATGTTAATTTAATACATCCCTTCAACTGCGGTGCAAGGCAGTAGGTCGAAAGATTCTGGAGAGGATAAAAGACCTCCCTCAATCAGTCTCTCTCGATCCTGCCCACCACGCAGCAGGTGGGCTCACGCATCGGCCGCCAAGACCTGGACAAACCCCATCCCATGAACCTTTTGTTCTACTGATGATGGTTCTACTATTCTTTAATCTGTGCGTAAATCTGTTAGTAATCAAAGTATTTTTTTTATATGAATACTGCACAAGAATGTCCAAAGCTGTCCGGAGGCAGTGGGATGGCATCCCCAATTTGGGGAAGTTGTTTTACTGAAGGGAGTGGGGAAAGTAAGGAGGCGGGGGAGAGGATGGTTGGGAATTACCTGGATATTCAGATTTGATCACTAAATACGACTAAAGCAATTTCAAGCAACATATATATTGTGAATGATAGTCTGTAAGAAACATGTAACAATATTGTTATTTTAATTATTTCAATACGTATATTATATTGTATTATTTTTGTTACTTTGTAGAAATGTTACCCTCAACACGGGCTTGTCCTAGTGAGGTTAAAAATTGAATTGTACACCACGTAAAGAAACAATAAAAAATAAAACCATGAAGCAAAATCATGTGACTATGTGATGCTCACCAATCTGCAGGGGGTCCTTCACGGCATGATTCCTGTAGAGATGGTCGCCCCTCTGGAACTCCTCTGCAGAGCCGTTGGCCAGGCACGAGTAGAGGCGAATGTCCTCCTCGCTGTCTGCGAAGCTCCAGAAGGCGATGCGCAGCTGCAGCTGCTCTGGCACCGGCGGGAACACCTGCTCCACCAGCTCAAAGGGGATGTGCGAGGCCACGCACCGCGCTGACAGCTCCGTTAGCGACAGCACTGCCGATTTATCTGGAACGGAAGTTAATCACTATAATGTGAATCTTCTTCGTATGGTGGAAGTCAAATGGGATGCTGAGGAGGATGAATAGCCAGTCCACGGCACCAAGAGTCACTTGGTTTAGCTCACAATAAGGGCTTATAGTCGAACAATATTATCTATGAAAAAACATACAAATAATTCTAGGTCTTAAAGTCAAACAATGTTATCTACAAACAATAATCTAGAAAGTCAAACAAAGTTGTCTACAAAAAAACATATAAATAATTCTTGGTCTTAAAGTCAAACAATGTTATCTACAAATAATAATCTAGAAAGTCAAACAAAGTTATCTACAAAAAATATATAAATAATTCTAGGTCAATAAAAAAACATACAAATAAGTCTAGTCAAATAATATGTTATCTACAAAAAATGGTGACCGGACAACTCAGAATCATGCAACTTCAACACCTCCTTGAAAAATTATAAAAGGTGATGAAAAAATATATTAAAAAATTGGTTAGGCCAATTTATTTGCTCTTCGGAACAACTCATGTAGATCACATAGAATTCGTTATATCTCCCTTACTATCACAGTGAGAAATTTTATTTTAAAAAAAAGTGTTAGAAAGAGCAAACATCAAGCATATGTATATTCAAACCTAAAAGTTAACCACAAAAGGCAAACTTTTTGAAACCAAAGTTTCAGATCGCAATTTGAAAAATTTACGAAACTTTGGGAATTTTTTATCAATTTATACATCGAACGACAAAAAGGTGAGGTGACAATAACGTTTATAGTACATTTATTTAACAAAATACGTATGTGTGCTTATTTTTTTCAGTAATTTCAGTTAGAAAAACGTAAGGTGAGCAATTTTTAAAACTTTTAATATGTTTGCAATCAAAATTCTTATATTTCAAAAGTTATGTTTATTTCAAATTATAAAATTTGAAGGCATATTTCATCCCCTTTCGAAAACCGGTTTTAGTTTTGCGTTCAGAAATACTCCATTGTATGGATTTTATTGCAAAGCTGAAATATTTTGATCCTCTGACAAAATAGGCTCGAGGCCTTAGTAGTTAAAGACAAACAATGTTATCTACAAAAACCATTTCTAGGTAATTATTGGTATGTCTTTTTGTAGATAATTTTGTTTGATTTTAAACCCTCAAATTATAAACTATATATAATTATAAATTTTGTTTGACTTTAAACCCTCAAATTACGTTCTTTTGTAGGTAACATTGTTAATTTTAAATCCTCGAATTATTGTTATTTTTTTTGTGGGTAGTGTTGTTTAATTTAAAATCCTCGAATTATTGTTTTTTTTTTGTAGGTAGTGTTGTTTAATTTAAAATCCTCGAATTATTGTTTTTTTTTTGTAGGTAGTGTTGTAATTTAAAATCCTCGAATTATTGTTATTTTTTTTAAGTTTTTAAAATTTTTTGAAGTCCTTGAATTGTTATTTTTGTAACGTTGTTTAGAATTATTTGTGTTTTTTGTAGATATATTTTTTTTACATTAGCTCCACACAAGAGGCCCTGAGGAAAATAATTCCCCTCAGGACCTATGTAATCTTTGGGGATGCTGTGTGGAGGGGCTTTTTAGGAAAGGAAGGAGAGGAAGTTCTGGGAAGGAAAAGGGTATGTATGAGGGGTGTGTAGGAACTGGGGGTCTGTCCGCTGGTCAATCCAGGAGTGACGGACGTATGAATCTATCCCTCCCACTATGGTGCAAGGCGTAGTTCCGAAAGAGTGCAGCTGAAGAAGTCAAAGGGGCTCCCTCAACCACTCTCTCCCGATCTGGCCTGCCATGCAGCTGATGGGCAGACAGACGCATCCGCCGCCAAGACACAGACAAACCTCACCACATGAACTCGGGCACCCCTGCTAAATCACCAAACGTAGCGAACCACTTGAGGTGACCTATGGCAGAGGTGTTGGTTATACAATAAATGATAATGTTGTTCATTAAGCCCATGGATTATTGTTGTTTTTTTGTAGGTAACTTGTTTAACTTTAGACCTGGAATTATTTGTATGTTTTTTGTAGATAACGTTTAACTTTAAGACCTAGAATTATTTGTATGTTTTTTGTAGATAGCGTTTAACTTTAAGACCTAGAATTATTTGTATGTTTTTTGTAGATAACGTTTAACTTTAAGACCTTGAATTATTTGTATGTTTTTAGTAGATAATGTTTAACTTTAAGACCTAGAATTATTTGTATGTTTTTTGTAGATAACGTTTAACTTTAAGACCTAGAATTATTTGTATGGTTTTTGTAGATAACGTTTAACTTTAAAACCTAGAATTATTTGTATAGTTTTTGTAGATAACGTTTAACTTTAAGACCTAGAATTATTTGTATGGTTTTTGTAGATAATGTTTAACTTTAAGACCTAGAATAATTTGTATGGTTTTTGTAGATAACGTTGTTTGACTGATCTCGACATAATGATGCATTTTTCAGAACTTTATTAATATTTTCAATTTTTTTGCATTTTCTATGTAAAATTAATAGTTATTATAACCAATAATTATCAGCCTGAAACACTCCTCCACATTGAAAAAATCTTCCGAGAAAAAATACATGACGCCAACGGTCCCGTTGGCGTCATGTATTTTTTCTCGGAAGATTTTTTCAATGTGGAGGAGTGTTTCAGGCTGATAATTATTGCTTATAATAATTGTTACCATTTGTGCTATGCATAAAAATCTTGTCTTAAACGTTAGTTTAACAATTTAAAATAATAATTAAAATTAATAGGGTTTGATATGGATAATAAAATGTTCCCTATGAGAGCGTCCAAGTAAGTGGGCCGCTGTACATATCACAGTATTGTATTTATGGGTTAGATTCTAAAATCATTATGATGGCCTTCAGATTTTTGGCATCTAAATTTCGATTGGGTTTCTGCAATGCTGCATTTTTATGCACGATCCGAATATGGTAAGCACGATCCGAATATGGTAAGCACGAAACTAATAAGTAGGTACTTACATGAATATTATTCACACAATGCTTTATACTTACTTTTTAAAAAAAATTCTTAATTTTTTTTTATACATACAGTTGTTTTGATACATACAGGTACTTGCATAATAAAATTAAATATAAAGGCTTCTTCACATTAATCAAGTAGTAAGTCAAGTAGCGAGTATACTTGCTACTCGACTCGCCTAAAACCGTTCGCATTTCTTTC
Organism: Limnephilus rhombicus; assembly: GCA_929108145.2. Taxonomy (NCBI): domain Eukaryota; kingdom Metazoa; phylum Arthropoda; class Insecta; order Trichoptera; family Limnephilidae; genus Limnephilus; species Limnephilus rhombicus. The sequence continues at coordinate 43,387,586 of OV815278.1, forward strand.
AAGTAGAGAATATTAGTGCCCACCGCCCATCGCAAGATGACGGGCGATGGCGGACTGCTATACAACAAAGTAAATATGCTAATTTAGCATATTGTAATACTTAGAAGATGTGAAACTTCAGAAGAGGTGGAAGAATAAATTAGTAAGATGAAAATAAATAAACTATGGACATGAAAAGAGATATAGCAGCAGCATAAATAAATCATTTTAGAGTAGCAATTCGCTCCAATGCCACGACATTTCCGCTCCGTCCACAAATGAACTCATGTCAGTGCGCAGGGACGCGTGGTGGGGGTCCTTACTCGCCCGAAAAATAGAACAAAATGGATTGAATCTACTAAAGAGCCGACTAACCCACTCTACTAGAATTATGGTGTTCAGACGCGTTTAGTTACTACTATACTCTTAACTCGACTAAAATACTTGGTGTGTCTGAACGGCTCTGAGAATAACAACAAAAAAATCCCATAAAATACTAATAGTGTGTATATAAAACAGAGCTGCTTAAATAAAAAAAATACAGTACCTATAGAATGATTAATGTGGTATTAATTATTTTACAATAGTTTCTACAATTTTTTGAAATATATATTTTTTTATATTTAAATACATATACAGATATTTTAGATATAGATAGACGATGTGTAAGTTATAGAAAAAGGTTAGTCGCATCCAAATTTTTTTTTACCCAGCTTTTAACATTTTTTTATAAAGGGGCATACATTAATTACATGAGCTCAAAAGAATATACGAAGTGGCCCAAATTTATCTCACCAAGGGGGTCTATTTTGGAAGAAAAACTGCTCACGAAATTAATGTATGCCCCCTAATGGTTCAGGTTTTGACAGAGTTCATGTTGATTGAATTGGGTAAGGGATTGTACAATTTTGGGCATTATATTGTTAGATTAATAATACTGACTATAGGAAAAAAAAAATATTTTGGAAATCATGTATAATATAATATAGGATCATTAATTTGTGATCTTAACTTTAGTTTTTCATTTTCGTTAAAAGATTAATTTAAATTTTTAGTACCTACCTACATTGTCGTTTTAAATTTTAATATTAATTTTCGTGTAAACACAAAAGTTGAGGTTTATTTATTGTTAAATGAAAGAAATATAGGTAGGTACTTCATTCAGGAATTTAAAAAAATATTTGCCAACAAAAATTGGTTTTTTCTAAATGTTAGTGTCCTCTTGTTTGCTATTTCAGGTTTAAAATGTGTTTTACTGTTTATATTGCAATGAATGCATAAAAATGGACATGTGGGTAGCTGAAACAAGAAACCTGCTGCACAACAATAATAATGATCTCTGCCACAGACATTATTTTGCTTTTGTTTTATACCTTTTCTTTGCACTTATAAACATTTACGCAAATTATTGTGAAATAGAAAACTCTCCCAAACATGTTCTTAGCTACATTGTGCATTTCTGGAGGATTGTGGATGAAAACTTAAAAAAAAACAATAATAATTTGTTGTTCAACAAGCTCAACACCTGCTCACTAGCACACGCAAATAATGCAGCACACAAGTACATTCACCCAGGCCTACAACATAAGAACAAAGGATTTTGTAAACATCCAATTTGTGACCAGATCCGATGGTGTCCATCAGGAAGTCGTATATGACACAAACACGATTACAATTAAACATTTTCTTTCAGCAAATAGACATTAGACTCGGGGCATCGGGCCAATGTTGGCTTGGTCCTTAGTAAACAAGCAAACACAAAGAAGTTGGTATACTAACCTTCGTAGAGTTTCCTGGAGTTGCCGATGCCTCCGGAGCTCAGGACGCCCGGGGGCTTCTTCCAGCCCCGCCAGTTGTTGGACAAGCTCTCGGGCTCCGAGCTCCAGGAGCACAGAGAGTCCTCCTCGAACCTATCGGAGTCGTCGAAGCTCGACGGGTCCCCACCCCCTTCTTCCCATTCCAGCACCGGGTCTTCCATGCGGCCCAGAGCCGGTCCTCGCCCTGCCCCAGCCCTGCCATTATTCCGCGCAGCGCCCGCCACTTTCAAACAATTTATTGAGGATACAGGTCACTATGGGACGAACAGTTTCGCCCTATCGACTTTTATATCCGTGAAAGGCGTTCAAACTAGTGAAAACTCATTATACACCATTTCAAACATCCGAAATAGCATCCAGGATCCGAAATATGACGACTTCCAACAATTTCTCTCTCATTAGCGCGAGAATCCAACTCTCCTATCCAATTTCGTGCCCGTGAACTCCCCCACCGACGACAATAACAAATATGGCTGGCGAACTGCGAACACAAAAGGAAAAGATATTTCTTTTTTTCACTTGTCAATGTGTAGGTATATGTATAGGTAGGAATATTACTTTTCCGAACAGATGATGCAAAATATATTCTCCATGGCAACATTTTATTAAGAGTTCCTACTCACGGTAAGGAACTACTCAAGGAACTCTGTCCATTTTTTTAAAATCAATTTTAACTTATCAATATATTAAATACAATATTACATTTCTTTTTGGTAATTGTTCTGAACAAACGTTAACGGTTAATACGCACTTTTTTTGATAAAACTTTTAGATTCTTCTTAATTACCATAAAAAACAACTATTTGCATTGGGGGAGGTTGAAAATGTTACATTTTTAATTTTATTTACGTAAATTCAAAATTTGCTTTCACACTGTCAAATCACTCTGTTTGCAGTTCGGAACAAACGTCAACGCACTTTTTTTGATAAAACTTTTAAAATTATGATAATATACACAAGCCCGCTACACAAACCCTGCTTTGCCAGACAAACCATTCAAAAACGTAGGCTGTTTTTAAAGTAAAGATAACACACACAATCCCGTTACAGAACCGTTGACGTTTGTTCCGAATATTTACCTTCTTTTTTACGTTAGTTTTCTGAAATTTATAACTTGCCCATATTTTATCCCCACATTATTTTTTGTAGTTGTAAAGAAAACACATCAAAAACAGATTTTTCAACTACTAAATAACTAACTAACCATCACACCGTTTCTCCGCAGGGGTAGGCAGGGAGGATGGACCGCCAAACAACTCGGTCTTGGCACACACTCCTTGCCTCATTCATATTCATGTATCGTCTCATTCAGATTTCCCAATATATTGATTTTATATAAAACATATTGCGATTCTTTACATTTTACCTTTTTAACAAGTTTTTAAATTCGCGGTTGAATTGTCGCTACTGTCCAATAGATTGTTTCTTGTTTAAGATTTCAAATTAACCACCGTTGAAAATCCACCCTGACAGTGAAAATATCAGGCTCTACGCTCTACGAGTCTCCGACACGTACGCTTTGCACTACTTTGCAATGCTTTGGAGAGAACGTACCGCGTATATTTATGGCGTACCCTTCGATCAGCGTACCGCATAAGTAACCCGATACCGTGTACCGTGCACCGTTTCAGGCCGCCTCGCAGGAAAGTAAAGTTATCTAAAGTAAGAAAACGGTTTACGGCGCAGTCCATTGTGGGACTTTTCTGCACGGCGGCCTGAAGTGGCGAGCCGTACGCTCATTCCGAAGTGTATAACAATACCCCATATTGGCAATATTAAGTAGAAGTGAATGAAGAGAATGGTAGTATAATCGAAAGGCTAGTCATCGCTATAAAGAATATAGTGATGGCAGTGGCGTAGCTAACATGGGTGGCACCCGGGGCACACTATTAAAGTTGACTTGAGAAATTCAAAACGCTAATTTCGACTTCATAAAATTGGTTAATTCTGGGGGGGGGGAGGTGGCTAGAGAATTTCAGAATATAGGCTATTCCGCCTATAAAAGACCGACCGACACAAAATTTGGGGCACTCCACGGGGAGCCATAGAGTTACGAAAATATAAATAACAGACCGTGTTCATGTGTATGCAATATCTTGGTTACGTATATGAAATATCTAGGTCGAGTGGCACCCCCCCCCCCCCTTCAGGTGGCACCCCCCCCCCCCCTTCAGGTGGCACCCGGGGCGGTCCGCCCCCCCCCCCCCCCCTCGCTTCGCCACTGAGTGATGGTAACTTTTGATTATTGCTGATACTTGAGAATTAAAACAGCATATTTACAACAAATATATTACCAGCTAAAGCCTCGATTATATTGAGCGAATTGACAAGCTACTATCTGGGAAATTCATTATCTCGCTCAGTGTAATCGTATTACAATCTACGAAAAAAGTTGAAAGGCACAACTAGTCAACTTCTAGTCAACTTTACTCGCTACTCGCTCAAGGTGGCGGCCTACCAACAGCTGATTTTGCAACTGTCAGAATTAGTTCGCGCGGGAGCCGTTATTCTCGCTACTGGCTAGCGTGTGGCGCTATCTGCGAGCTCAAGTTTTTTACAAAATGTCGACCGAATTAATTCGCGCGAGAGTCGTTATTTTAGCTGCTACTGTCGCTACTAAGTACTTTTTCGGACGGCGACCACACAGAAAAGCCTTCGCTTTCCCCATTTGGAGTCACGGCCTATTAGTTTGGAACCTATGATCTACATTCTACAGGAATATATTTGTTTGCCATAATATTTTTCCCGTGACTAGGTACTAGGTACCAAGGGAGGATCCAGGATTTTTTTCTGGGGGGAGGCACAAGGGGCGGACGGGCAAAAAAATTAACAATTACTGTTAGAAATAAACTTGAAGTACCATACTTCAAGTTTATTTCTACAAGTTCAAGTATATATAGGAAAGTTTATGAAAGTGTCAAAACAATAGAAAAATTAAATGTTTAATAAAGACAATTTTTGCTTCTAAGTACGTACTGTGGTGGAATCTCCACAGTACACAAAAATACCGTCTGGGGGGGAGTACGTGCCCCCGTGCCCCCCCCCCCCCCTAAATCCGCCCTTGCTGGGTACCTTCCTTATTTTCAAAACGTGGGCAAAATTCTAGTTTCGCCAAACACGAATGAACCATAAATTATTAACTAAACCACTCACAAATGAACGAATATTATATGAACTAATCTAACTAACTAACCATCACGCCGTTTCGCCGCAGCAACTCGGTGTTGGCACACACTCTTTGCCTCATTCACATTCATACATCGTCTCATACATACTCTTCTATTATTCTGACTCTTAACATGGTCCGTCTCAAGTATCTGATTCACTTGATCGCGCCATGTCTTCCTCGTTCGTCCCCGACTTCAGCTAGAGTACTCTAGCTCCACACTACTCGCGAAGTTGAACGAGGTTAGCCGAATACGATAGTGCGGAGAGGCACTTCGTCTTACTTCGTCCAACCTTGGTTCGCCTCGGGCGACCTCCATTTTTTGTCTGTTTTTGCGCCCGAGTCAAAGGACTCGAAGTTGGACGAAGTGCCTACACGAAATGCCTCTCTACACTACTCGGTTAACTTCAGTTCGCTTCAATACGTCGTCGTGAATACACGTGCGCGCTAGTAATTATTTTTTAATTAGTATTGTCACACGAAACGATTATGAGTGGAATACGGTGGTCGCAGGAGCAAATTCTGTTGCTGTTGCGACCGGGGCATGTTAGAAATACCCGTAGACGAATTAAAGAAAAAGAAGGATTCGCTTTTTGCTATGTACAGGAGCTACCGTAAAAAAAAAGATTCGTCAATAAATAATAATAATAATGGTTTATTGTCTTCATTTCTTAGTAACAAGTAGAGATAATGATATCCTCACTGGGATCTCCCGTGCTGAGGATTTCATTTACATATTATAATTTAATTATAAGAAATTAATATGAATTAGACATATAAGTTTTAAGATTTTCACGGCCAAAAGCATTTTCGTTATTTGTTTTTGGGGTGTTATGCCGTGTTGCTCTACCTCCTTCTTTAGCCAACGTTTCGGACATCGTTGCAGTGTCCATCATCAGGGCAGATCCGGTAGATGTGAATTAGACATAATCATCTCTAGATATATCAGGTAGTATTTTTTTAAAAATAATTATAAAGTAAATAAGATACTTACTGTTTTTTTTAGAATTCAGTTCACTAGATTTGGTTTTAGTCTGTATTTGATATCAGTATATTTTCTATTTCTGATCTGCCTATATTTAGTATCCAGCTTTTTATTTGAAATTTAAATGTTATAATGTTGAGGTTTTTGAGTGAGAGTGGTATTTTATTGCAGAGTTTAATACCATAATATAAGAAGCTTTTTTGCCCAAATGTTGTGTTAGTAGTTACTTGTTGGATATGTTTTTGACCATGAGATCTAGTGCTTTTAATATACGTGTTAGTTGTTATTTCTTGGGTTTTGTACTTATGAATATAAAAATATGTACATAGTTATAATACGCGAGCGTGCACATTGCAACGGCAGCTGCTACTTGAGCGTCCATGACGTGCGAGTCGTGAGTCGTGACGGCACCACCGCGCGAATGAGTTTCTCTCGAAGTTGAACGAGTGTGTAGCGACGTACTTCGAACTTCGGTCAACTTTCCCGAATATTTCGTCGAGGAACTTCGCGAGTAGTGTGGAGCTACGGTTCATTCACATTTGCGTCACATATTCTTCTTGCACTACAAAATAATACATGGAGTTCGTACTATTTTTTTATGCTTTTTGAAAAGCAGCTTTAAGTTATCAACGCATAACGACTATTCTAGCGTGTTGAAAAGTTTGAAACCGATCTATGGTGGTATATCATGTAGATTAGAATAAGAAATCATAGATTTTATATAAAACGTTTCATCGTTTGACACATTTCAATTTGACATTTCCTACAAATGTTGTGGCCGGTTTTCGACGGCTACATTGTTTTTATTTATTATCACAGTTATTTTATAACTTAAAATTATGCCATTGATAAGTGTGAATGGAAAACTATTGGCTGTTGCTTTAAATAAAGAAGTTAAATGGCAGAATTCACCTTCGCAGCCTTTTAACACATTGCCTCCCTTTGAGGTTACATGTGGTGAGAGTGTAATTAGCGAAAATAAACAGCCTGCCGTCAAACCTGCCAATTATTTTATAAAGGATATATCGTTCTCCGAAGATGGTGCATATTTGGTTGTTCTAACGTCCACCAAAGATTTCTACATTTACTCCACCGACAACTTTACATTGATTTGTAAGCACCAATTGCCAAGAGCCGCCAGCAAGGTAGTATTTTCATTTGATTCTCAATTAGTTTTGGTTGCGGACAAAACAGGAGACGTCCTTATTTACAAAACTAAAGATCAAAGTGATCCAGGAAAGAAAGTATTTGGACATCTGAGCCTCCTAACCGACATTTTGATGACCAGAGATAATAAATACATAATCACATGTGACCGAGATGAAAAAATCAAAGTCTCAAACTATCCGGGGTCGTACAACATTGAAGCCTTTTGCTTGGGGCACAGAGAATTCATAACTTCGATACATTTTCTTCCTCACAATGAAAAGTATTTGGTCAGCGCTTCAGGCGATGGGACTGTTAGAATTTGGGAATATCTTCTCGGCAAAGAACTAGTTGTAATCAATGTGCACGGTGAAGCAAATAAATCTGGAGTCTTCGACAACTTCAAACAAGTAATGAAGATTGAAGACGTTGAGATTGATTGCCTTCCCGTCGACTACGCTTCCTGCTGTAAACTTGAGGATAATTCTTCATTGTTAGCTGTTTCTCTGCATTTGAACAAATCAGTTGTTATTTACAAAATAACTGGAGAAGGATCTGTTATGGAATACAAATGTGTTCACAATGTACCTCTGGAAGATTGTCCCGCTGGTTTTGTTGTTTTAAAAGACAGATTGTTGGTACACCTCAGTGGCGATAAACAGCAATTGCAGGAGTGGAAACTTAAAGATGATGGAATGGTGGAAAATGGATTCTGTGAAGTATTCGAGGAAGACAATACGAAACGTGATGCAGAAGGAGACAAAATTTCAGTTCTATACAAAAGGAAGTTTGATAATCTTCAAGAATATCAAAACAGAAAGAAGAAGAGAATAGAAAGTCAAAAGTAGATTCATTGTGATTGTTAAATATTTATATTTTTACAAATAATAATGTTGATTGACTTGTTATAATAAATATTCTTTTAAAAAACTTGTTTTGTTTAAATAAAGTATTCTTCACCCCTCGGGCTAATTTGTTCAGTTTTCGGAACTCGTTGTGTCTCCCTTACTATCATGGTTAGAAATGTGATCTAAACGATGTTAGAAAGAGAAAACTCCACGCCTTATATTCAAATGTCAAAGTTAAAGGCAAAATAATTAATGTACACCGCTTTGAAGCCAAAGTTTCCGACTGCAATTTGAAAAAAATTATGAAACTTTGGGAATTTTTTATTAATTATTTTTACACTAGCTGACCCGGCCACGCGTTGCTGTGGCTAATAAAACACGTCATCTACTGGATGGTTATCCAACCTTTATAGCCACCGCCGTCTTTGAGTTTACAAAGAAAAGACAGACAGATGCCGCGGAGGACTTTAATTTATAATACATAGAGATGGTGTGAAAGATTATAATATTTTGCATGAAATGCTTGGGGTAACTAACGTATTTAAGTTAATAAGGATTAATACTGTATCCGTCTAAATAACTTCAATTACCGCAATGTACGTGACCATTTTTTTAGAAGATAGAATGGGTATAAGCTATCCCTAAAAGATAGATATATGCCTTCGCGGACTTTTTTGTAGATCTATAAAAGAGAAATATCCCACCATGCATTGTTTTGTTATATCCCAAAAGGATTAGGCAGTGTTTTCGATGAAAGCTACCAGGCGGCTTGACTTTTTTTGACACTTCTAAGAATTATCGTTATGTTTCAACCAATTTACACAAATCCTTGACAAATTACATACCTAAACCTTCCTCACGAAACACTATCTATTGGTGAAAATCCGTTCAGTAGTTTTCGAGTTTATCGCGAACAGACAGACGACTCGGGGGACTTTAATTTATAATATGTAGAGAAGAGATGAAACGAAAAAAAAGTGAGTTGATGAAAACGTTTAATAATAATAATAATAACACAGTATTTATATAGCGCAGTTTTGTGATATTTCACTTCAAGTGCGCTAGAGTTTATAATACATTTGCCTAATAAAATATTCGGTAATTTTAGTTTAGACAAAATGTAAAAAAAGTGAGCCTATAAAATTTTTAAAAGTTTCTAATTTTGGAACTAAAATTTTTATATTTAAAAAATTATGTTTAATTCGAATTATAAAAATTGAAGACGTATTTAATAACCTTTCAAAAAATCTTTTTATTTTCGGATTTGTTCAGAAATATTCCTTTTACAGTGGTACCTCGAGATACGAGTTTAATTCGATCCGTAACCTTGCTGGTATGTCGATTTGCTCGTATCTCAAAGCAATTTTCCCCACTGAAATCAATTGAAATGCCGTTAATCCATTCCAGCCCCCAAAATGCCACCTCAGTTGTTCTTTTTACATGTTTTATAATAAGAAAAATGTATTTTTAAATGACAAATATTGTATAAAAACATAATAAAAGATAACGTAAAGAAACAAACTGGTTGTAGAAAGCATATTTTTATTTTGGTCACTTAAATGCAACTTACACAAAACTTAAATTCTACTGTGTGCTTAATTTTAGTCACTGCTTTTCTCTTCACTGGTCTTTCACATTTTTTTCTATTATTTCACGTTTTAATTCAATAGACATCATCTTCTTCTGAGCACTGCCATTTCCACTCACTTTCTTCGGACCCATGCTTATAAAAAGAAATGTGATAAAAGTATGTAATTGAACAAAAAGCACAAAGCCCTAGAAAAACTTATCAAAGATGCTTCGACAGCAAGGTAAACAAGCACACTGGGGATCCCCCCAGTGTGTGACAGTGCGAGACGCACGAGGCGCAGTTAAATTGCGGGTCGTGATCAGTCGGTCGTTCCTTGTATCTCGAATTTTTGCTCATATTTCAAAGCAAAATTTCGCTCGCTCGACAGCTCTTATCTCAAATATCTTGTATGTCAGGGCACTCGTATCTCGAGGTAACACTGTATTTGCAAAGCAGAAATATTTTTACCGTCTGATAAAGGAGGCCTGAGGGGTTAATATTTATTGGTTTATCTTGATACCTTTTTAAAAAAACCTGTGTTTTTGTATTATACTGTAGAACTCGAGATTGAGGTTGCGTGTTGGAAGTCTTTATTGAGTTCTAACAAGATTACAATTTTACAAATCAATTCTGAACTGGACAGCGGAACAGATTAAATACACTACCGGTACTAGGTAAACAAACAAACGTGGAATTTTACTGGGTCGTTAACTGCGGTTGCGTGAGGCGAGAATACTGAACGCTATGTAAACACTGGAAACACTGTACTGTGTGCGTTGCTGAGAGCCTTTATATAGTCCGGCGAGTCGAAGTATTGCTTTGTCTGGTAGTAATTCTTCACTCGGCGACTTTCTTGAAAGCGCCCGAAGTGTACATTTCAGGCGCGCAATGATTCGTACCTTTTCTGGAACGTGTGAGAGGTAGGTAGGCCTACAGCTCATTATCGATGCGATAGGTACCTACTCATCCAGCCATCGTAATGCCGGCACTAGGTGTATTTTAGGAGAGGCGGCCGGAACATTCTCGTTAGTTCGGTATTTGAACACTTTAACATGGGCGTCGCTTCTGGAAAGATCCATATATTTCGGAAACAATCCAGATCATGTGGTAGCAGAGGCTGACTGCTACAGGACTCCCCCCCCCCATCCAACGCAGACATGGCTGCGGTGAAAGGAGGAACGGTTAGATGACGAGGTGGTCGATAAATTGAACACGCCTTCCAGAACGAGTGGTTGTGTGCGTCCGATCATGACTGCCATCGAACAATGGAAGGGTTGGGTGTGATGCGGCGGCTGGTGGCTCTGATGCGGGTTGCTATCAGTTTTGAGCCCTGAGCGTTTCCCTGTTGGAAGTTGCAGGGTTAGGTGGACGTGTGTGCCTTCGTCCCATGCTTCCAGTGGTACCAGCATATGCCTTCGGGCTGACGACCTCTGGACTGGCTGCAGGAACGATTGCTCCAACGAAGCGGGGTGGCGCTCCTCGTATGCTGGCGAGAGCGTAGTGTTGTAACTTCGCGACTTAAGTAGCGAGCTCTTGTTGGAGAGGCTGCATCAACCGTTCCATCTGCGTTACTAATGAGTCCTCCGACGACGGACCAGCCACTGTGTTCACTGCCGGCAGTGGCGTAGCTAGCATGGGTGGCACCCGGGGCGGATTTCACCCCCCCGGGGCGTAGTGTCACCCCCCCCCCCACCTATTAAAATTGACTTGAGAAATTAAGAAAACAAGAAAATGCTAATTTTGACTTCATAAAATTGGTCAGAATATAGGCTATTCCGCCTATAAAAGACCGATCGACACAAAATTCGGGGCACTCCACGGGGAGCCACAGGGTGTTACGAAAATGTAAATAACAGACCGTGTTCATGTGTATGCAATATCTTGGTTACGTGTATGCAATATCTTGGTCGAGTGGCACCCCCCTTCGGGTGGCACCCGGGGCGGTCCGCCCCCCCTCGCTATGCCACTGACTGCTGGTCTGCCAGCGTAGTCTGGAAAATAATTTCTTATAAAATAACTTCACACAGGAAAATAATTTCTATGTGGAGGGTCCTTGGAAAGGAAGTACTGGAAAGAAAAAAGGTAGGAGGGGTGGGAAGAAATCTGGGGTGTGTTCAGGAGTTACTGAATCCATCCCTCCCATTGCAGTGTAAAATATTGGGGTCGAAAAAGTCTGGCTGGAGAGGTCAAAGGGTCCCCCTCAACCAGCCTGCCACGCAGGTGGTGGGCAGGCACAACCACTGCAAAGACCTGGACAGACCTGATCCCCTTAGCCAGGCAGTGTGTGGGCATTGTGTAGGATTAAGGTTTGGCCGAGCGACCTAGGCGACCTTCCGCCCTGCCTCCGATAACTCAACACTTTAGTCCTTAGGGTCTCGGGCATTTTGCCCCTACTTCCCAGTTACTTTCTTCAACGCACAACCGAGGAATTGGCTAAAGGGCACGGATGCCACGTCTCATCATGGTTTGACTGACCGCCATACACATTCTTGCTGGTACTGCCAGATGACGAGAGAGGGAACACTCTCAACTGCAGAGAGACTTCTTATCTAACCGTACTTGTCTTTTCTTTTATCCCTTGCTTGTAGGTGCTTGCAGCATACGCAAGGTACAATCCCCCGCGAGCTGCTGTCCTTCATCTTGCTTTCTATCATATTTTCATCCCATTATATATGTTTTAATAACACCTATGTATCAAGTCTATTATGTAAGCACTTGCATACTACTTACTAACAATGTATGCAGTGACATTGGAGGTCTAGATTCATTCTAAACTAAATGTAGCTTCGTTCTTTCAAAAAATTAGAGTCCTTGCAAGAGCCTTGAAGGAGTAACCATATGTTACTTAAGGCCCGTACAAACTAGGCTAGTAGTTGAGTCGAGTAGCGCGTATTTTAGTAACTAAACGTGTCTGAACACGTTTAATTTAGTGGTAAGTAGGAGCATTTTGGTCAGTCAAGTGGCGAGTTACTCGCCACTCGACTAAATTACTTGCCCAATCAGAACGGAGCTTTATACCAGCCTAGCGATTCCGTATTTTTCCTGGGATCGTTATAGGATAACGGACGTTATCTCCTGTCAGATTTGTGTGATTTTTACATATTTTAGTTTAGATCGATTTAAACACGAATTCCTGCAAGTACGCATGATTATTTATTCATTTAATGTACGTTGTACATAGAAAAAGCAAATAACAGACATAAAAATCACATAAATCTGACAGGAGATTACGTCCGCTATCTAATATAGGGCCGTTCAAGTATTACGTAATGCACGTGGGGGGGGGGGGGGGGGGTTCGAACAATGCGTTATGTAACGTGTTTTTCTTTATTTAGATTAAAAAAAACTAGGGAATTAAAATCTTCCAAGTTGGCAAATGCGATTAAAACAAGAAAAAAGGTATTTAAGCAACTTTCCAGTACTTTGCGCAACTTAATTGTGACTTTCAGGTAAAAATTGTCGTTACGTAAAAAATTGGGCGTTACATAACGTTTAGGGGGGGGGGGGGGGGGGGTCAAAAATCTTCAAAAATTGCATTACGTAATACTTGAACGCCCCCTATACAAAAAATACGATATCGCTAGGCAGGGCGGGTAAGTGGTGGATAACCTCCAATGCAATCCCCCTAGCCAGGGCAACCCTGGTTACCAACATTGAGAACCACTTGGGGTAACTATGGCAAAGGTGTTGGTTATCCAATGAATGGTTTCCGAATGAAATTAAATGAATGGTTAACTGGGCAGCGGTACCCATACCCTCCTCCCAAATTGTTAATATACTTTTTTATCAGCAATAAATTAATACTCAATATACTATTGGATAAATACTTCCTCATGCTTCTTCTACCCTCTTATGGTAATTGTAGTACGAAGAACTAAATCATAAGATATATATATTTTTTAAAAGCTACGTGAATGAAGCTCCCTGTAGGTGATTTAAATCATTTTCACATGGCTTCGAAACCCACGTGATAACATTCGAATACGGTTTCACTGAGTTGTGCAAGGATGCAGGGTGATTATAGCCAACCTCCGATGGGCGAGGAGAGATATTAAAAAGGATGATAAGTAGCGACCGACCAAAGGTTCAGTTTCGGTTTCGGCAAGTTTGGCAAAAAAATCTGGTGTCACTTTTTCAAAACTTTTTAGACATGTTAAAAATCGATTGTTTACTGTTATTGGGCTTATTTTTTTATACTTATTCAGACAGTTAACACATGTTAAATTAATTTAAAAAAAAACAGTAATTTAAATATGTGAAAAAATAATATTTTTTTTTATATTACTACTATAAAACAAACAAAATTTATAAAAAATAACAAAACATGTTAACGACTGCTTGGAACTTCTCATTCTGCTGACTTTATAGTGTTTAAGATCTGCTTAAATCTTACTTCAAAGCATTGCAAGGAATGGCGCCAGCCTATATATCGGAACTATGTGTCCGACAAAACTTAAGCGAGAGACAACTTACTCTAAGGTCAGCAGATCTAGATGTTACTAATCGTCTAATCGAACTTTCTAGGTCAAATCGAGCTGTTTACTATGATCGCTCTTTTCATGTAACGGGCCCTCTCATTTGGAATAAACTTCCCTCAGCTCTTCCTATTATCCAGAAAACAAAATTATTTAAAAAATCATACCATTCATGAATCCTAACATCTTTTCAATGTACGCAATAATAATAAGCCATGTTCTCAAGCTTCCTGTAATTGTGTGGTTTCGGTTTTCTCATAATTGTATTTTTATTTTATGTTTAATATCCGAATTTATGTCAGAATATCTCTCATTTCTAAACGCAAACTGCCTCTCTGTTAGTATATTATATTTTAGTTTTAAAGTTCTTGTTTTGTCCTGTGTTACAATAGCACCGCTATTGTCTATTATTATTATTGCCCCGTGTGTGCTATAACAGCACTATCTTTGTTAATTTTGTTCTTCTGTCATTGTTTTGTAAATACTGCATATTCTTTTATTATTTTCTCAATATTGTAAGGAGCACTGTAGGATTATTTTTAAATTTATTATAGTCAAGCGCACTTGAAGTGAAATGTCACAAAACTGCGCTGTATCAATATAATGTTATTATTATTATTATTCGGGTGAGTTCATGGCTCGTATGTCACCCGCCATCATCAGCAAAATACTCAATTAATGACGTCCTTCCTTTAAGTGTTGATTATTGACAAATGTTTGTTCCAAGAAGTAGTTAACATTTGTTAATTTTGATTAGTTGTATAGCAGTAATATCAAAAAAAAATATTTTTGTTTTTACATACATCAATTATTGTTTTTTATTTTATTTAATACGTATAAAAAGAATTTGTGATTGTAAACGCAATAAAAACTAAAATAGTCAATTAATGAGGTCCTTCCTTTATAATTGTAAGTGTTGATTGACAATTTTTTGAAAAAAATTTTCACATACATACCTTCAATTATTGTTTTTTTTTATTTTTTATTTAATTTAATATGTCTTAACTGTCTGAAGTGTAAAAAATAAGCCAAATAACAGTAAACAATCGATTTTTAACATGTCTAAAAAAGTTTCGGTTTCGGCCGAAACTGAGACGGACACCGAAGATTCGGTTTCGGTGGAAAGTCATGTTTCGGTCGGACACTAATGATAAGTATTCAGAAAAAGTAAAGGAAGAAAAAAACAAGAACATTGATGAAAACATAATTTATTACAAATAAAATTGTTAATCACTATACACTATTCTCTATACAATGATAGAAATATCTTACAAAAAAAAACAACTAGCAATGAAGACAAGTCCACACCAGTGACCTTTTTAATATTCCGGTGGAAATCCAATATTTAGAAAAATATGCTATGATACAGTCGACTATTAGTAGTTTATTGTTATCTTACAGTGTGTGTGATGCAGCACTCGGACTGCTCCAAATCATTAATCGGCCGTCAAATTAAAACTAAATGCATTTTTAAAACAAAATAACATTTCATCCAAAAATGAGAGTGGACGACGGAAATAGAACTAAATTACATTATGTTGTTAAAAAATAATAACTATAGCATTTTCATCAAATACAATTTGATCACTGCACTACCGGTTTTGTTTTTGAAGTAAATAGCCAACACAACAGATAGACAGGGGAACACTACAGATGTGACACTTAAAGGCGTAGCTAGAAGCGGAACTATTTGGGCTACAAGTGGAAAAACACATTGTGTCATTTGTTAGTTCCTATGTATTTAGACCACCTGCATAGATAATTATTTATATATGTAGATCTGTAAATAACATAATATACAATTTCAATTCAAACATAACTTGTGAGTTTTCATTTAATATTTGAGGGTTGCCAGGTGTTGTGTTGTTGATTTGAAAGAATGATGGACCTTACAAAAATGACTGTAGCTGCGGTTAGAAGCATTGATAAATAATAATATAAAAATTTTAGTCACCAGTTATTCCCGTCTGCTTGTTTAGGAGTAAATACATCCCAAAACACGTAATCGCGTTATACTTTCATAAGATCAAAAACATCCCAAGCGACCTTACATTTTAAAAGCTATATATCTCTCTTCCTCTCATGCAAACATAAGTATTTTTCTTTTAACCGGAAAGAGAATGAAATAATGCTTCTTATTGTCTTTGAAATATAAAAGCTATCTTGCATAGATATTTTACAATCTGGATCCAAAGTGACAGTTTCAGAATTTACGGGCGAAATCGAGGCTTCCGGATTGTGAGGTGCAAATATATTAAACCAAGCAGACGGGTTAACCACAAATTGGCAAACGATTGACATCAATAAATTGTTCATGAAGTTTACGATTCAGTGCATGTATGGATAATTGCAAAACATACAAAACGGTGGTAATACGCTTTACGCATTAGAAGATCTGAAAACTTCAAATGCGACACTTATTGGCTGGAAGCGCGTGCGCGCGGAAATAATTTTCCATTTTTTATTATTTTTAAATGCGATTTTAACCATTATGTGTATAAAGAAACTGTATGAAGGACAAGGTCAGAATCGCTTGCGCCAATATCATTCTTGATGTAGCCAAAAATTTCATTCACCTAGCAACACCAGAATATTTTTTAATGAATTATCTATGGAATCTGGGTGTCAGGTTTTGCCGCGATTTGAACTGTTGAAAAGTGATATCTCATAAAATCTGCATGATAGTTCACAAAAACATAGAAAAACCAATTTATCAAACAAACGCAAGTAATGTTGTTTTTATAGATAGTTTATTGTTCAAGGAATGGGTTTCGGTAAATAAAATATACTATAGCTCAAAATAAATCCATAAAATATTACTTCAAAGTGATGCATTCCATAATTTACAGTATGCAATAAAAGAAAAAGAAGTTTCAAAAATGGCTCTCGACGGGTTAATCGCTCGTTAATAATGCTGTTGTGAACTCATGTTTAAAAGATATTTATAACACAATGATTTTATAATGACATTTGCACTTGTACACCACACTCATACACATTCGAGAATTTATTTAAAACAAGCGCTAAATTTATAAAAAAGCATTCGTTTATAACATTTCATTATTTTTATAATAATATTTACTAAAGTGATGATGAAAAAATGAAACCATAAATATGTAAACCTAGTGGAAGAAATCTAGTTGAATAAGTCTTCATTAAAAGGCGTAAAAATAATGTCATTTTAATAAGTTAATCATAGCATCATAAATAAAATGGTTGCCAAAATAAGGTTGATAAAAAAATATGCATACATATTTAAAGTCAGGGAGAATAAAGGTTATGATGGTTCTGATTAGTTTCACGCCTACAATTCTCCATGTGATAAAATGTAACAGCTGCTTGGGAGTTTACACGTCAAAAACAATTTAAGCAACATGCCCGCCTGCACTTAAAAAAAAAACTTAGTGGGTTACATTTAAAAACTGTTATTATTCAGTCAGAACTACCGAAAGTTAGCAGCAGTTATGCTCTGAATTTGCATAATTATCAGATCTACAATGGTAGACTTAAAAACAAAAAAAAGATTCCAAGTTTTTAAGGTTTTCAATTAATTTATATTGTTCCTATTAAAAAAAATCCTATAATAACACCTTGTTCTTTGTTTATTTCTCGACTGATGGCTTTGATTGTGATCAATTATTTATCTAGTTGAATACAAAATGGACTTAAATATCTTAATCATAAGGCTAAATAATACTATTGGTTACGTTTCAACGGTTCGCAGAGCTAAGATTTAGGCCTCAATATAATCATAACAGCAGTAGCGATAATAAAAATACACAGGCAAAAAAAAAAATTATATATCAGAGATTATTAGATCACTGGGAACATTGACAATATGGCTTTGACTGTACTAAATATGTACTTCCAAAACAAACAAAATTGAAATACTATTGTGATTCATTTTTGGGGTATTAAGCCATGTTGCGCTTCCTCTTTCTTTAGCTAACGTTATAGCGCCCATCATAGCGTTATAGTGCCCATCATAGCGTTATAGTGCCCATCATCAGAGCAGATTGTTGTGAAGAGTGTGTTTAGTTTTGGTGTTGCCAAAAAGTACCGACACCTATTAAACTTTGCCCCGTTGTCTCCATTAATATTGATGGGGTTGTGGATTTCAAATGCATCCATAATTAGGAATGCTCGATGCGGTTTGGGTCTTCCCAGGGCTAGTACCCCATAGTAAGCACAATACCCCAAAAATAAATCATAATAATACCTTTGGCCGTGAAAATGCCAAATCACATTGAAATTTCATTACATGAAATTAACAATTTGACTGCGTGTATACCACAGTCAAGGGCGTAATGCATTCTACATTCGGGAAATTTCATGCAGTGAAAGTTTGACGAGAATTAATAGAATTATTTGGTGAAAGTAACAATATACACTTGTTAACTTGTTCTTAGGCAATAAAGAAAGGAGGCAGTCTTCCAATATAAAGGCTGTTTCCCATTTCCAAGTTTGCACATTGTTTAATTTTGATAAAACCTGTACCGATAACATGCATTCGGTTGATGGAATAGTCAGAACAATATTTTCAAATTTGGTGCGTCAATTTTGGTACATCACGTAACAATTTTTTTCCATGGATAAAAATATTACGAACAGACAGAGAAAGGGGGGAAACAGGATTTGTATGAAAATGCGTAATTTCCTAACAGATACAAAGACATTTACTTAGCGCAATCTATCTACTGGCACGTAAATGAAGATTAGCTGCAGCACGATATTGTTACAAAACGTTATAATAAAATATTTTTACAATAATAAACATACTTCTTGTCTGATAATACATATTTTATGGAATCATCTTGCCTTAGATTTAGAATATATAGATCGGCCCTCATGCTACAGAAAAACACCCTAACATATTATAAAACCAAATCAAATTACATCAAGACTAAATAAAATACTTCATAAAAAAGTCGAAAATTCTGAGCACTCTTCCAAAGGGAAGACATCTCCAGAGGCTTGCGAGGAGAGCTTGCTATGTATGGAGGCCACTGAATAGCACACAACAGAAACCCAGAAGGCGCCTTGTCTATGCGATGGGCCCCCGATCCAAGTACAACAAGGGAAAGAAGACGTTTGTATATGTATATATAAAGGTATAGGAAACATTGCCAGGATTAAAAAAAAAAAAAAATCTAGAAACACCACCATGTAACAATCTTGAAATTTAACTTAACCTTTCCGGGAGTATTAGTCAGACTTTCGCCAACGGTGTACGGATGTTCATTCACATCAAACATATTCATTGTACTACCGTCTATAAACATTTTTCTGTAACTTAACACTGTTTTTAACGTATAACTTCATTATCGACAGAGATATCGACTGTTGTTTATTTTGGATGACGTCACACGGACATGTTAAAACATAATCAGAAATGTTAAACCGTTGATTTTGGCGCGCACATGTTTTAATGGTTTTCTTGTGGATTTTTAATAATTTGTTGGTATATCTGTACTAGTTTGAATATGACATATTTTGTGTTTTTAATGCGATTATGAGTTCATAGCAAAGTACATAACATTGTGTCAACCTACAACTTCCATGGTTTTGAAATTTCCAACCTCACTTAAACAAAACTCACACACTTTGGGGAGCACGGCCAGCATTACTTAACTTACTCCCGGAAAGGTTAAGAGCCGCTAACTGCAAACGATGTGCAAATAATTTGTGCCTCCAGCGCTATGCACATCTATTGATGTACGTGCCAGCTTTAAAAGAAAAGTGACAACTGACAAAAAGAGTGCAGCGTATGGCTATTAATTATATATACATCTGGAATGCGGTGAAAAGGTTAATCAATACACAGATTACTTAAAGGGCCAATCCGTAAAGTCTAGATCACTGCTTGTTGCTAATACATTTAGCTATTACGTCTAGTAAAATACATGGGTTCATATTTGATACCGGACGAGAATCTTTTATCTGGAGTTAAGTACATTTGCAATATTACTGAGGTGACTATTCAGCATGTGAGATCCCTCAGAGCAGCGAAGGTAATCGTCCAGAGTATCCTTGAGGGACATGAGATCCGGTAAGTTAGAGCTATCCTTAACATTCAGCAGCGTGATGAAGAGCTTGTCCCAGATTGCAGCCTTCATATACCTGGAAGATACATACATACATTGACATGGGTAAAACACTGAAACAGATTTTGCATTAAATACTGCAGTTTGTTGGAAAAGCCAAACGTAGCAACTGTGGGATCAATCTACCAAAAATTTGTGCAACTGTTTGTATATGCAGATGACATAGATCGACCTGCTATGAAAGAAGAATTCAATAAGATTGAGAAAGTTGCACAGGAGATGGGTCTCAAATGGAATGTTTGCCTTTCTTTTTTTTTTAAATTTATTAAAAAACAAGCGGATTGTAATCTTTAGACAGGTTTGGTTTGCTGTCCTTGTTCTACCGGTATTACGTTATTATAGAAGATGCTCCAAGGAACTAGTGCCATTATCTTCGGCATCGGTGCATAGTCTGGAAACACACCAAAAGGACGTCTATCATTTGTACACGGTTGAAATTTTTCACATAAGACCGGATCACTTCTACAACAGTTCGGTTGTGGAATGGTTTGCCAGCCTGCGTTTCCTCCCTCCTAAAACAATTGGCCTCAAGACCCAGGTTTCCTCCTTCCTCTCCTTAAAAAGACCCCCACACAGCATCTTCAAAGATCATATAGGCCCTGAGGGAAATTATTGTGTGGAGTTAATGTTAAAAAAAAAATGTCACCAATCACCGCTAATGAATATGAACAAAAACCACAAAATTAATAGGTTCTGAAAAACCATAAAATTAATTATGGGTCCTGGCAGACAGATGGACTCCACACACATTTCAAAAAGAGATGCCTCTCGAGGAAGACCAATTCCAAAATCATAAAGACTAATGAAAAGGCACAATTTTTAAAGAAAGAAAACTCTGATGATAGTGTTGAGTGAATTACCTGGGCCATTTTTTCTCTGCATTCCACTGCCCACCGCAGTTAATAGTCTGCATGTATTTTCCCATCAGGACCAGAAAGATTGTACCAGCCAAGCAATACAGGTCAGTTTGGTATGTCCACGGTCGTCCTTCTTTCATCTCAGTGCATGTGAATGCATCCGTCGAGATTACCTGAGAATAGCATTTAACCACATTGAATTGTATTGCAGTTGCACATGATGAAGATGGCTCGTGATAATTCTGTATTATACAGATATGAAACAAAATTTTTGAATGAGACAAACCTTTCTAAATGTTGTTCCTGCGGGATAAAGAGACATGTCAATGGCGCATCCCAAGTCAATTAGCTGCAATGATGGATTCCTCGAGTGCATTTGTGGTCTGTTGACAAAAATGCATGTTATGGAAATATTCAAAATAACTACACTAGAGCTGGTCACACACAACAGATATAACCTCAAAATATGTGTGGGCTTAGCCTATACACATCAGCACACCACTCACCATATATCCTCACTGGGAATGATTCAAATTCATCTAACAGTCAATCATTAAGTGATACAATATGGTAAAGGAAACCGAGCATAACTCAAATATAATCCGCCTTACTCATAATCGCAGAATAAGATAACACCACAGTAATACGAACAGGTTAGGTGAAATTTGTAAGACAATTTCACCTAACCCGTTTGTATTATCTTATTCTGCGATTATGAGTAAGGCGGAATATGTATACATATATATATATATATATATATTTTGTTGTAGCCCTTTCCAATAAAATGCACCTTCTACAACCGTGAGTTTGCGATGAGGTTTTTTTTTAGTACTGGTGATCTGGGTGGGAAGAGGATAGTAATTTCATCGCAAATTGAAAGATATTATTTAGTATCTTAAAAAATAGTAGTATAATATATATAGTAACATAATTATTTTTCAACTGTCGCAATAAATACGCGTTCCGCGAATAAAACATCGTAAAACCTATTAATTTCGTAATTGTTATGTCTGCCCTTTCCTCGGCAGATAGTAATTATTGAATACAATAGGTTCTTTGAATATAAAAGTGTTTATTACTGGAATAACCTAGCTGGATGGCTACGACTGTTTACTATTCGGGGGTAGGTAAATCTCTGCGGCCTTGCCAGTGGAGCTCGTCAAGTCTATCGCTGAGACTGCTTCTTGTACGCCAATGCCATCTGGCGAGCTATGGTGCAAGCTACATGCTTACCGCCATCTATCGTATTCTTTCCATATGAAATACTTAATTACTCTACATCACAGTAATACATGCAAGTAATGTTGTTTTGGTATAGTTTATTGTGTTGTGAACGTGATTCAGTCAATAAAATATACAATAGCTCAAAATTTATCAACAAAACATTCAATTCAAAGTTCAAAATGGTGCTTTTTTAGTGTTTTTTTTGTGAATTTTCGTGAAATGGCCTGGCCCGTGACAGGTTAAGGCAATTCAGCCTAAAAAGAGTGCTATGTATGATAATTATTATCAGTGAAACTATCTTAAGAAGTTTTCCAAGGGATCAGAAAAAAAACTTCTTAAGTGGAAAATCTTATGGCTGGGCATATGCTGAGACGCAGGCAGCGCAGTTCAGTGCAGAACAGATCAGAGCATATTTTGTAATGTATGAATGTGTACGAACAGACATACACTGCGGGGCAGGCCCGTTCCGCGCATACACACATCTGCTACATACATACATACACCCTGCGCCAATTTGTGACCGCGGTGCAGATTCTCCGCGACACATGCGCAGGCGGGCAGCATTTCTCCATGAGAACATCAGTTTGTCAAATAGTTTTTTTGCACTTTGGAAGACATTCAATAGTAAATTAATAATCTCAAAGTCAGAATCGGGCTTGGAACTCGCCATTCTTTCAAACGACCAGCGCCGTGTGGCAGTGTATGATGATCACCGATTTCTGTCTCGTCTGTCCTGTGGCGACATTTTCTACTCTGCTCTGCGTAGCCTGCATCTCAAATTGTACCTATTTTGGCCCAAGGGACCGAAAAAATTAAACTTCTTAAGAGATTTTCACTGTATTATTAAATGCAGACTGATGATTACAGCATAGCTCTTCTATGATGAAGAATGGTGTAAAAAACAACTTAGATATTGCACCAAACTTTCGTTTGGGGGGAAATATATTATCTCCTTTGGAATGGGAACTTCATAATGGGAGTAGCGAGAAATCAAATACTATCAGGTTATTCATGACATGGGAATGCTTATCATTCTTCAAACTTACATAGCCATGAGGAGGAAGTTATCAGGTTTGATGTCGGCGTGGATGATCTCTGCCTTGTGCAGATAGTGCACGATGGACAGCAGCTCCCCGGCCATGAGCATGACCACCATCTCGTTGATGCACTTGGCCGTGGCTGTGCGCACCTTATTGGCCACGTCCAGCAGCGACCCGTACTTGGAGAGCTCCGAGACAAAGATGCTGGCGTTCCGGCCAATGATGGCCTTGTCGATGTCCATGTATCCAAGTAGCTGCAATTTTATTTTATTTATTTCTATACTCGTATATTATGCAGATTACAGATAAACACATGATAAGTGCGAGTAAAATTAATAAATTAATCTAACTAATATAAAACTTGGTAGGCAGAGTGTAAAATAATCAGTAACTGAATGCGAATGGTTACGTAGTAATTTATCAGCGTTTTAATTTGTATTCAATTTCAATATTATTTTTTGAATTCGTTTTATGTTTTATTGTATTGCCAACACGACAGCAATTATAATGTGTGCAAAATTTTATTTATCACGTGTACCTATTCATTTGTGAATGCCTACATAATATATGAATTCCGTATAACTAGTTGGTATTTTGACTTTGGGTTCAGCTCTCATCTACTCTCCTACCTCACATACTTTGAGGTATATATGACCCAAAAACCATGAAACATGGTAAAAACTATGCGTGTGGTAGCACTGAGACGGTGTTGTAATATCCAAAAATAAATCAAGCACCACCTAGCGGTTTAATCCAGAAGCAATTTGGTAAATAATTACTAGGTGTTATGCAATACTATCAACAGATGTCGCTAATGCATTATCATTACCATCTTACGAGCTAGTCGGAATCCTCGACTCTCAAGCGGCCCGATGTCCGGAGCCACCGCGCGGTATATTTATATGGTTTTTACTCTGTAATATTATTCGAATTCGACCAATATATGAAAACTTGAATAACAGGGGCGTCACTTCCATTTACAACAATCCAAAACTGTACAGAGATCCTCATAATAATACTATCAGCCTAGCGATTCCGTATTTTTTGTGAGATTGTTATTGGATAATGGACGTAATCTTCTGTCAGATTTCAACGTACATTAAATGAGTAAATAATCATGCGTACTTGCAGGAATTCTTGTTTAAATCGATCTAAACTAAAATATGTGACGTAAAAATCACACAAATCTGACAGAAGATAATGTCCGTTATCCAATAACGATCTCACAAAAAATACGGAATCGCTAGGCAAATTAAGTAGTTTTTTTACACAACCAAGAATTTACTTTGTGTACATAAATCAAAACTTGATGACGTTTAAAATTTGAGAAGATTGATTGTTAACCCGTCTGCTTGTTTGGGAATAAATACATCCCAAAACATGTAATCGTATTATACTTTCATAAGACCAAAAACGTCCCGAGCGACCTTACATTTTAAAAGCTAATATCTCTCCTCCTCTAATGCAAATATATGTATTTTTCTTTTAACCAGAAAGAGAATGAAATAATGCTTCTTATTGTCTTTGAAATATGAAAGCTATCTTGCATAGATATTTTACAATCTTGATCCAAAGTGACGGTTTCTGATTTTTTCGTGAAACTGAGGCTTCCGGATTGTTAAGGTGCGAATATATTGAACCAAGCAGACGGGTTAATTAAAAACACTAATTTCGATCGTTTGTTTGTAACTCTGGTTCAATGAACTCTAGATAGAACTCAGTTTTGCTTAGAAAGAAAATTATATTAAATTTTCTTTTTCAAATAAAAATTATAATACACTGTGATTTTTCACAGGTCTGAATTAGTATAAATAATATATAAAATTTAAAAATTTTCATAAGGGTTTTCAAGGGACTGAAAAACAAAACTTCTCAAGCTTCGAAACTTCTTATTGGCAAACTTTTTATGTACGTATGTTGCAATGTACGTGTATGAATTTATTAAGAAGTTAAGAAAAAAAAACATTCACTCACCATATTACGATCGGTGACTCTGGCTTGAATCTCTTTGCAGATGTAGTACTCCCAAGGATTGGCGGGCTTTTGGTATTTCAAAGCGATGGCTTTGTTTTTGGTATGGTCCATCCCACGATACACATAGCCAAATGCACCTTTGCCGAGTTGCTTCTCCACGGAATAACTGCCCTCCGTGCCGCCCAGCTGAGTGTTGTTAATGGGCTGCAGTTTGGAAACGCTATTCACCTCCACGTATCCGTCAATGTGATTCTTGTTGGGAAACTTCACATACTGGAGCAGGGAGTTGTTCAATTCGCTGTTGAATGGATCTATCACTTTTGGGAATACCACATTTGCTGGTCTAGGAATGTCCTGAGTCGCCACGGAAGTGTTGGAAGTATTAGATTTAAATGTCACGTTCTGGCAATCCATGGAGCTCTCACTGTCCACGTCCATTTGGTAGTTGTCCGTGTTCATGGACTGCACCGATTGGCGAGAAGACATGCGGCTGTCTTTGCTGGCTGAGTCTCTGCTGTCTTCGGATTGTATTTCAGCTCTGTGCTCGAAATCTAACTGTCGCTTGGATTGATCTTTTTGCTTATCGGCTATGCTTTGGTTATAAATACTGTTTTTACTAGATGCCGAGGTATGAACGGAAGAGTTCTCTTTAGATATTTCTGACGCATTCAGATCGGTGGTTGGCGGGACTTGACCTTGTTCGGGACTAGATACGTAAAGGTTCTTGTGCATCTTCTGCGAGATATTAGGGCTGTTGTTAAACTTTGGTGTATTAGCATTGTCTTTTGGTTCGTTACGAGCATTCGTTATGAAGTTCAGATACTGGTTTGAGAATCCGGTTTTCACCGCTGGGGAGGTGGGGGTGGGGGGAGGGGTTGCCTTGGGTGTGACATGAGGTACTTCGTGGCGCACACTCCTAAGCTTGGAAGTGGGACTTTGGTAAGGAGGCTTGTGGGTCTGCTGTTTGCTCTGAGGCATCTGTACCGAGTTATTCACTGCGAGGGTGGGCTTCTGAGCAGGAGGAGCTCCATGGTTATACATCTGACTCTGATTATGGAAAGAGGGCAGGGGGGATTGTTGGTACTGAGAGGTATTGATGGCTGCCGGAGAGTTATTTTGATACTCTGGATGCATCTGGTTTGATGCATTGTTAGCAGCGGCATAATGTTGTTGGGACACATTTACACTAGAATTTTGGACATTTTTATAGTTCAAGTAAGAGGCTTGTTGCGACTGGTGGTTGGGATAATTATTGTAAGAAGTATTCATAGGCTGAGGTTTAGGATGACTTTGAGTTTGATAGGAATTATTCTGCATCATGTAAGATTGATTGGTGGGATAGTTCTGGGAGTGATTAGTATTTCCATAATCAGTTTGAGGGTGTTGCTGTTGGTTGGCGTATTGGGATCGGCTGAGGGAGTTGTTGCTTTGACTATTGTAGGTGAGTTGGTGCTGCAGCTGCTGCTGTTGCTGCTGCTGGTGGTGATATGACTGGTGCGAGCTCTGCGGGCTCTGGAAGCCGGGGTGCGGACTGGCGTAGCCCTGCACCTGCACCACGTGGGGGGGACTCTGGAAGCCGGCCTGGGGATTGTGGGGACTCATGTAGGCATGTTGCTGTTGTTGAGCTTGGTACATATGCTGGGAGCTCGGATATCCGGCATGGGGACTAGCATACCCCTGCTGGGGGCTGACATAACCCTGCTGGGGACTGGGGAAGCCGGGTTGGGGGGAGGTGAACCCTTGCTGGGGGGAGGTGAATCCTTGTTGGGGGGAGGTGAACCCTTGCTGGGGAGATGCGTACCCAGGCTGGGGGGAGGGCATGGGATGCTGGGGACTCTGGAAGTCAGCCTGGGGACTCGGCATGCCCTGTGCGTAACCAGAGTGGTAAGGCAATTGGGCGTGCTGAGCATTCTGATACCCTGAATTCTGATAGTTGGTGTGCGGATTCTGATAGGCCACCTGCTGGTGTTGGTATAATCCGTTAGTATTAGCCGCAGCCGGTTGCATTTGTTGGCCCGAGTTTTGGTATCCTTGCGCAACAGTTCGTTGAGCGGCGTACTCATTATAATTATTACCGGCTTTCTGAAATTGGTGATCTGCAGTGTAAAATATTTGTGAAATTTGCGGGTTAACATTATGGGGAGAGGCCTGAGGAACTGGCTGCTTCTTGTTTTCATTATTAGGTGTATTGAAGTTTCTAGTCTGTTGGTTGACGGGGGCTTTGGGGGCGACCGCCTGTCGCCTGTACGCCTGTGGATCAGGCTGTTGGTGGGACTGGAGGGGCTGCTGGTGGTGGGAATGCTGGTGAGAGTCGTTGGTGTGGTTGGAGTGTTCCTGGTGAGACTTCTCGCTGATGACTCCGAGGGAGGGTCCGCAGCTCTCCCTGCCCGTGTAGGTAAACATTGTATTTCTCGTGGTTTGATAGCTCCCCGATGAACTTGAGCCCGATCTGTCAAAATGACAAATATTATGTGCAAAACATATAATTTTTGCACGCTCAATATATATAAATATCTATATACTCTACTGATGCTGATTTTATTTTGACTTTGTAGTAAGTGCTTATAAAATTTATCCATTTCAAAATAACTTCTTACTATTTTGTGATACCGTCTATATAAAGATGACTCCAACAGCAAAAAAGTTGATGTGAAGCTTTGAATCTGTATTATTTTAGTCCGTTTTAAGATGTTATCAGGACCAAAAGGTCACATATCAAGTTCAAAGGAAAATGATACTCTGTCAGGTATAAACAGTAAAATTTAGCCATTCATACACATTTAGTTATACATAATGTCAACCTAAACAGTGATGTATCCATTTTTATGAAGTGTTAATAGATACAGTGCCTGTTCTAAGACATTCAATAAATTTTTTGAACTAATAATCATAACAAAATATGTAAGAGTAATTGTGTAATCTTTGGCATGTTTACCCAAAGTTTTTGAAAGCTTTTAAAAAACGACAGTTGGCTTACTAGCGTGGGTCTCCTGTATTTTATAACAATGCACACATACTAACGACGAGGGTACAGAGAATCAGCTGCTGTTGGTAACTTGTTTGTCCTACAGTGTGAAGATAAAAAGTAACCTACCAAAATAATACAGTAAATTTTTTAGATTTCTCAAAGGAACGATAAAATACGTCTAAAACTTAAGACTTAAGAATTAAAATTGCATGGAATTTTTTATTTATTATTAATTACCTATTCAATTTTCAATTACATTTGTAGAACTCCATTACTTTGAAAATCATAACTTGAAACCATTTTTTTCTGAATTTTTTTACTGAAAAATCTATATTTTTTTCTTCTTCTATACAATTCTCTATTTTCCCTAGTGGAAATAATTTACCTATTTTACGCACATTTTGAAAATTTTAACACTTACTTACAATATTCGATGACGACATTATCATAACCTAAAACTAGTTTTGTAACTTTAACTAGATTAAACTTTTTCTGACAAAGTTAATATTTCTTACACAATACTCATTGTATTTTTATTTATCATTGATACGAGATTTACAAATAAATTTGACATATTTCGGTGGAAATTGACATTGCGGCGCTTACCAGCCTGTACATGTCTGATAGACGAATTAATAATTTGAAACAATACAATTTTTTTTTTACAGTTGAATATTGAATTTGCAAAAAAAGGTTCATCCAGATAGTTTTTTGGGTTTGGCAATATTTTCAAGAAAATTGGGAGGAATATTTGTATGACAATGTACGAAATGAAATGGGGTTTAACTTTTTGACGTAAAAAGCGGGAAAATGTAAAATAGGAGAAATGTAAAACAGAATTTTACTGTATACATAAATTGTTGTCTTTTTCTAATGAAGATTTACTTTGATCTAGAGCTGCACTCAAAATAACCGAAAATCTTCTTGCAAAAAATTGACTTCTGAACAAAAAAATTGTTTTTGTTTTAAATCAGCATTGTAGAACAAAATAATCACTAGTCATTAATTACTGTATAGAGCAGCTAAGCCTGATTCAACATTCACACTTACGGGAGAAAAATAAAACTCAAAATTTTAAAATAAAAAAAATTATAATTATAAAATTAATTTAAAAGCATTATCAAAAATAATATCAGTGTAAACGAAAATTACAAACACAATATTGTGATAAGATAGTATTATGAGATAATTGTCAAAATTTGAATATTCATCAACGACCCCCAGAAAGGCTACAAATCTTTTTTCGTAAGGTCCGTCGAATGTAACAATGGACATCATGACATCCAGACAAACAGCGTCCAAATTTGTTACATACCGACTCTAAGTCTAATTAAAATTTAATGTGTTTTTTTTTTTAAAACACAAACACCACCATAAAATAGCGTGTCAAAACTAAAACAAAAAGAAACTATAAAATAAATTGTGTTCTCCAAGAAGAAGTAATTGTCAAAATCAAACTAATAAATTAGATTCAAGCTTTCTGTAATTTATCCATGCCCTCAAAAGTGATCTTATAATATCCACTGTTCTAAGAAAGGTGCTTTTCTTTCCAACTTACTTAGTATTTTGTTCAAATTTGCATTCATTTATGACTACCAGAACTGAAAGTGAGGGAAAAAAAAACAGATTCGTTGGAGTTACTGCTATCTTTAAAAAGCAGTCGATATTGAATTCGAAATTAACATTTTTTTTTAAATTTCTGTAACTGAAAACACCGAATTTTTAAGTTAACCTTAGGCTGGGGTTAGACTCGTAATTAAAATTTACGGATTACATAAGATTTTGACAGGTCACTCACAGGAGTGTTTACATATGCATCCGACTTGTGGTAATTAATGATCACGGAAGTTGTTCCGAAGTTCGACCTGTGTAAATGCTCATGCGACCGTTTACATCTGTAAATTTATTTGCGGTAAGATGGCTTCCTGTCAACAACGACCTGCTACTGTCAAATTTACGCGATTTTGTCAATAAAGACGTGAATAAAGTGTTGAAATAGATTTTGGCTTTAATTAAACAATTCTCCACGTGCTGTTATGCCGTTAAAGGTGGTCAAAGGCGGCAATTAATTTCGTTTTATCCGAATGACAGCTACCTGACATCTGCTGACAGCAACCGACTTCGAATTCAAAATTTCAAATAAATAAATGTTAAAAACAAAAACATTAAGATTGGAAAGGATTGGACCGATAATTGAATAGAAGGATGCTCATTTTCCAGAAAACTTAAATAAGTGGAAATAAATACTAGTTTTGTAGGAAAAAAATTGCCTTTTAATTTTTGACATTTCGCAACTACTTACGGCGCGATTAGACCTTTTAAAAAAACTTCCGAAAGAATAAGTTCTGTAACTTGCTATAAATTACGTAAAGTGACTTTTGGTGTCGTTTACGTTGGTAATTTGGCCATAAATCGCTTACAAGAGCGATTTACAGGAAAAAACTTACGAGTCCTAAACCCAGCCTCATAATTAGATTTAAGTATATTTGTTTGTTTTGAAAATGATTCCTTCTGGAAGTAGAGTAAGTGTAATTAGGAGTGAAGTTTTACTGGTGAGGCTTTATTGATGTTTGACGAACCTGTGCTCAGTAGTCTCCATGATGGTGGATAGACCATTATTGTCCAAAGGGTTACCGTCGGCTAGAGTGGCCCCTTCATTGTCTTTCTTGGCCAGGCCATTGTGTTGGCTGGGCACATTCTCCGGCGTATCGGGGTCCTCCGAAATACTGAACTTCTTCACGTTGGGGGCCTTGCTATAGTCCAGGATGTACGGCTTCTTGAACTGGTTGGCCTGGTTGCCATAGGGCGTGCTGGCACCTGCCACGTTGAAGTTGAACATCTGCGTGGAACAAGTCTCGTCAAAGTTGGGAGTTTTTGGTTGCTGCTGTAATAAAAAAATAACAATTAATAAAGATTTTAAAGAAGAAATTTCAAAACACACAGATGAAATCAGACATGTAAATTATTACAAATCAGTATGCAGATTGTCATTATTTTTTTCTGGTTGACCCCGTCTCCTACCAAAATGCATTTCTGGGCATCAACATCTTCTCGATTGTCACAGACACTATGTTGCTTTCCAGAGATGAAGTAAAGAGGTTAGGTGTAGACTGTTGCAGATTCTGGTAGATAACAACTAGTATGATATTTAATACCGGCCTGACTTCGATACAAAAATCATCACAATAGGCGAGTTTAAGGTCAGAAAAGTAGCATGCCTTCCCACCCACGCCATTCTCTGTCACACATATGTTTTTATGCATCTTTTTCTTTTGCTTATGTTCATTGTAAAGTCAGTAACTGCGCTAGAATGGATTGTATCAAGTTCAGGCCGGCATTAAAGTTTGGTGGGTACTAACTAACTAACTAACCATCACGCCGTTTCCCCGCAGGGGTAGGCAGAGAGGACGGACCGCCAAACAACTCGGTCTTGGCACACACTCTTTGCCTCACTCACATTCATTTGGTGGGTACCACACTTCAATTTGGAAGGCGGGTATGAGTACCGCCCCCCAGGGAACCATTCATTGGATAACCAACACCCCTGCCGTAGGTCACCCCAAGTGGTTCACTACGTTTGGTGACTTTGGTGCCCGGGTTCATGGGGTGAGGTTTGTCTAGGTCTTGGCGGTGTATGCCCATGGATCTCGGTGAGACTGGTTGGGGGAGAGCTTTTGATTTCTCCAGTCGGACTCTCTCGACCCCTTGCACCGCAGTGGGAAGAATGGATTCTTACGTCCGTGACTCCTGGACACATTGACCCCAGATTCCTACCCATCCGATACCTTTATCCTTCCCAGAACTTACTCTCCTTCCTTTCCCTAAAAATCATCCATCCAGCCAGCCCAAAAATGACATAGGCCCCGAGAAATTGTTTTCCTCAAGGCCTAATGTGTGGAGCTATTGTAAAAAAAAATAATAATAATAAGATTAAAAAAAACTCACAGTGGAAGCGGTATTATTCCTGGGCATGTTGTACCCCTCGAAGCCGCCACCCTGGATCATGTGGTCTTCCGGCCGGTTCTTGGCGCACTTGTCCAGCACTGCGGCCATGGTTACGGAGCGGTCGGCGTGGATCTCAAAGTTCTGACCCTCAAACTGGTTGACGATGGGTACCGGCGACAGAGACCGTTCCGCCACAACTAAACCAAACAAAAACATCCTTTTCATAGAAAGCAATCATTGATTGAGTGACATGTTGTGTTATTAAATGAAACAAACATTTTTTTTAAGGCGATGCACCACGATGTTTAACATTTGAAATCGGGCCACTAGCAAAAGCACTCCTTAAGTAGATGTAATTAGGGTTGAAATTCCCGCCTAACACCAACTGTTGCAAGAAAAAAACATTGCCAAAAGCGTGTTTTATGTTATTTTGCAAAGTACAGGCACAAATATTAAAATGTTTTACTATCACTTTCTAAATAACTTAATTTGCCACATTATACAATTAATCATAGAAAAGAACCCCTTAGTAGGAGATTCTGTACTGCAGTTTTTGAATGCCTTATACTTTATTTTAAACTAGCTCGGGTACCCGTACCCGGCTTCGCTCAGGGAGTTGATATGAGATTGAACCGACGTTCAAACCCACAACGGATCTTGCATCATACACCCCTACCAATATATAACCCCACCCATAAAAAAAAGGCTTTGAATGGTCAAAGTGGCTTAAAAATGGCTTTGAGTGTTCCAGAACACTCTCAAATGTTCCCGAATGTTCCCGATTCCATATTCCGAACATTCCAGAATGTTACAGGATGTTCTGAAATGTTGTGAAATTTATCGAATACTCTCGAATGTTGTGGACTAGAAATTACAAAAGTGCGAAACTTCCAGCCCTTATATCTTCAAAAGCACGCCCTTCAGGTAAAAATGGGCACCTTCTTCATAGGCGATAGAGGGCTATCAAATCATATAACTCCCTTGATCCTACCGGGACTCGTTTCTGAGTTTTAGCAGGACGCACACTTTTGTACACCTTCTTTATAATATATATTGATTATTTATAAAAAAAATTGTCGATTATGGCATCTAAAATATTTCTAAGCGATCAAAATTTTCAAACCAAAAACTATTTTTATATTGCATTAAGGGGGGGCGGGGGGGTAGGGTTTTAAAACTCTTTTTTCATTTTTTTTCTGAATGTACAACATGTCGAGAGTATTGTCTCAAAATTTCAAGTAAATCGAAGCAAAACTAAAAAAGATACAGCATTTCAAGCGACAAGCACTCATTCTCAATTGAAGTATATTTCGAATATAACAAAACTTTAAATCGATTTTCTCGCAAATAAATTTTTGTAGTCCGTGAACATCATAACTCAAAATCTACTTGACCGATCCTATTGGAAATTTGTACACTATTTCTACACATAAATCAACAGGTAGGTAATCGTAATCAGGAAGAGTTTTTTTTTTTCACATATTTTTTCATTTTATAATAACAAAATTCACTGAATTTTTTTAGCAAAAATCGCATTTTTGACTCAACATGCTGCAAAAAAATAAATTAAAAAAAAACTCTTCCTGATTACCTGGGAAAACATATCACCTTAAAAACCCATTTTGACTTTTTTGTTTCAAATGATCCCGTAACGAGTTATGATGTTCACCGCACAACCTTTTTTCGAGGCGCCTCAATTGAAATTTTTTTCAAAGATACTTCAGTTATCATACTATAACGTGTATATGAATATATAAATAAGCCAACATTTTTCATATCTCCAAAAAAAATTAAGAAAATATGCCTTTTTTTCGTCTTTAAAACCCTACCCCCCCTTAATAAATCAGGTACGCCTCCTAAGTCATACGTTTGTCTGGCAACATTAAATTGTCTTGAAAACAACCTTATGGGTCCGAGTGGCGAAGTATCAGGCCTATAAAAACTGTTTTAAAGTTCAAATTCTCTTATTTACGAACCCCTTTTCTTTCGGTTTTGGTTTTACTGTGTAATGTGGCAAATTAAGTCGTTTAGAACAGTGGTCTCCACCGCGGGTGGGGGAGGGGGGGGGGGGGTGTTCACTCATCAAGACTCCACAAGCTTAAAGAATAGTTACACACAGATCAAGCAGATGATTTTTCTCTGGTGTGCACCTCGAATTTAAAGCTTTTCTCGAAACAGGTTTTTATTTAAGAGTGAATCTGTGTGCGGGAAGTCGTTTTAAACCACCCAGAATATAAGAAACTGCAACTTTTATGTTCTCAGTAGGAACATTTAAAAGTCCACAAGCCGTCTCACAGTTGAGAAAAACCTTTTGTATGTTCCGATTGCATTTATTTATGTGCTAGAATGAAGACTTTGAAAACCCACAAGTTTACTTAAGTGGAGAAAAACCATTTTCATGTTCCGGCTGCAACTATTCATGTTCTCAAAAGGAACATTTAAAAGTCCACAAGCCTTCTCACAGCGGAGAAAAAACTTTATCATGTTCTGACTATGACTATTTGTGTTCTCGAAAGTGACAATTTAAAATCTACATGCTGACTCACTTTCGAGAAAAACCTTTTTCATGTTCCGAAATTTTACAAATAATAAAAAAAATTACAAATTTCAAAAAAATAAAAAATTTAGAAAAATGTATGAGCCACATTAGTGTTGAGTACCTCATACAAGAGGCGCCTCAAATGTCCCATACAAATATGTAAAATGTTCCTCCACCTCACAAAATGTGTTTGTACCAACTCTTGTATTACTACAAATGTCATGTCACGTACGGGACAAATATGAGGTGAGGTGTGAGGTGATTGGTGTATTGGACTACATGTCATGTCACGTTATCACGTGTGGGACAAATATGAGGTGAGGTGTGAGGTGGTTGGTGTATTGGACTACATGTCATGTCACGCATCATATGAGACAAATGTATGAGGTAGTGAGGCGTGAGGTGTTTGTATATTGTATGACATTTTTGTATTAGAACCGTGAGGTGGTGTTAGGGTGAGCCATTCATATATTGTAAATACTGCACAAGCGTCCCAACTCCTCCAAATTTTTTTTATTATTTTTTTATTGTAAATTATTGTTATGTGAATACCGCATAAGAGTTCCAACTGCTCCAATTTAATTTTTTTTTTTTTAAATATATTTTTTATTGTAAATTATTGTTATGAGAATACCGCACAAAAGTCCCAACAGCTCCCAAGGGAGGGAGGTTGAGATGAGGTGGAAGGGGTTGCTGAGGGGGGGGGATCAGAGGGGTGTTGAGGGGGGAGCGGGTGAGAGAGGGGGTGGGAGGGTAGGCCTTTGTTTATATCCATTTTTCGTATTACAAAAATAACAAACACGGGAGGCGGGTAAGGGTACCGCCGCCCCGGGAACCATTTATTAGATAACCATCACCTGGCGACTTAGCGGGGGTGCCTGGATTCATGGGGTGAGGTTTTTCCTGGTCTTGTATTGCTTTAATAGGACATTGCTACATTTGGAGATATATGCAGTTGTTTGGAGTGGAAAGCATCAATAGCTTTAGGAAATAATATGAAGAGTGATATTAACCCTCTATGGAAGGTTGGAGAATCCATTTGTGAAAGCAGAACATATTGTCAAACACCCAATGACACTTACTTAACTTTACCAAAGGGCTATTGTTCAATAAATAAGATGAAAAATGAGAACAAGTGCAATTAGCCTGAGCTATGGAACAGGAACAGGAACTATGCAGGCTATCTACTGTGTCTTCAATAATAATAACTTGATAAAATATGTTGTCATTCTCATTAGACTATATAATATGTAATATTAGGAGATAAATCAATTTTTATATTACCCAATATATGGGTCAAAAGTGGATTGGATGGGTTCTGCAGTAAATTAGCAAATTTTGTTTGGTTCCTTCATCCTAATCTAGAATATGAATAAGACAATAGATGAGAGCTTACCCGGGTTAGCAAAAACATTGTCAATTTCTTGATTGGCTTCTCTCGTGTTCACCGTCATGGAATCATCTTGTACGCCAGCTATCAGACTCCTGTTGAATTCTGCGTAAATACTCTTCTTGGGTGGAGCGTAGTTATTGAGGTCTCCAGCACCGATGCTGTTGTATTGTGCGGGAGCTTCGTTGATCAGCATATTGTTCATCTTGGCGGCATTGTCATACTGCTGCTGCTGAGCCTTGGTCAAGTCAATGTACTCCACAATGTACCCCTCATTCTGCTCGAGAACCACAGATTGATGTGGGTCTTCATCGAGGATTAAGTTTGTCTGAGCGATGATGTTTTCAAAGTTATATTCGGCGCTGACGGGAACAGATGACATTTCATTGGGGTAATCAGTATCTAATTTTATCCTTGGTTCATTTGAATCCATGGGTGAGGCGCAATGGCTATTTCCATACTTTTGGGAAATTTCAGCAGCTAAGGCGCAATTTGCCAATGTTTGCAAAGCGCTTGTGTTTTGTATTGATTTGCTAGTGGAATCCATACGTGGAGGTTGGCTGATGTCTTGATATGGTTCTGTGAAGGCTTTCTTTAGATTTTTGAACTTGGCGGAAAACTTGTAGGCGGTGATATATCGGCGCGCTCGTATTTCTTCTAAACTGAATTCATCTATATCCCCATTTTCTTTTTCTTTGTAAACCTGGAGAGAAATAACCACAAGGATATTTAAAACAGGAAAAACATAAAAGCAGCAATAATAACTAGCATAAAATAATGGACAGTTACCTCGAGAGTGTTTTCTCTTGGGATAAGAATAACCTCGTCGAATTTTATGTTTCAAAGACCCAATTATTTTTAACGTCTAAAAGGGAACAAAATGAAAATCTAGTCTCCTTCAACGGAAGCAATCTTCCAAATAGGCCCTCTATTGATATACATGAACTTAAATTATTATCTTACTAAAATTATAAATGCGAAAGTTTGTATGGATGTATGTGTGTTTGTTACTCTTTCACGCAAAAACGAATGAATGGATTTTAATGAAATTTTACAATAACATAGCTCAGACATCAGAATAACATATAGGCTATAATTTATAAAGTTAGTTAGGAAGCGGACGCGGGAGGGGAACGGGGACGTACGGGAAAGGTGATTCAGGGAGAAACAATGTATTTTTTTGAATATGGCATTACAACGCATGTCGGGAACCAGCTAGTATCATATAAATGTACATAAATATAATAAAAAAAACTCTAAGTGACCAGCTGAGCTATTCTCTATTTTTTGTGGGATTTTCAATGGCTGTTATTTGCTTTTTCTACGGGCCGATGTCAGAATTTCAGCTGTGAGCTGTCACGTATATTAGTTAGTTTCGTTTAAAACACACATTCCTGCAAGTATACATGCTTATTTATTCATTTAAACAGCGATAGAAAATCACACAAATCTGACAAGAGATCTCGCCCGATATTTATTTATTTGATGCAATATTATTTACATTTTTTACATAATTCAATGATGTTGGCCTCACTGGGTGGTTTACCCGTGCTGAGGCCTCCATTTCATATACAAAATTATACACAATACATATAAATATATATATACATAATATTGGTGAAAAAAAGGAAAAAAGTAAATAAAAAACATACGATTAAGATAAATTAAACTTAAAAATTAGAGATTTAGAATTAACGTAAAATTAAGAATAAATAATATTATATAAGGTTAAAAACGATGTTTTTAATACGTGTTGTGTGTTTGTGGGTGATTGTGTTTTATATTGGTTTTGTGTGTTACTTATATGTTTTGTTATTTTATGCTATGATATTTTGGTAGTATTGTCTATTTTGGTCTTTAATCCATTTTGTAATTTTGTGTCGGAATTTATTTTTGTTTTCCTCAATTTTATTTTCAAGTGTTAGACTGTTGAATGCTTTTATAGCGTGATATTGGTAATGTCTTTGTCCAAAGCTTGTATTTACCGTCGGAGTTTTTAAGTTTTCTTTGTATGCTTGTCTAACTGGTCTGTTTGTGATATTTTGTGTTTGTTGAAGGTTGTTTTTTTGGTCAAAAATGTAATTTAGTAGCGATTTAACATATAATTGTCGTATGTCTAGTACGTCACAACGGTTGAATATTTGGTCTGTATCAGTAAGTCTATGTTTTTTAAGTATTAAAGATATATATCTCGATCGACATAGATCTCGGGCGAGATCTCTTGTCAGAGTTGTGTGATTTTCTATCGCTGTTTAAATGAATAAATAAGCATGTATACTTGCAGGAATGTGTTAAATGAATAAATAAGCATGCATACTTGCAAGAATGTGTGTTTTAAATGACCTAAACTAACATACGTGACAGCTCACAGCTGAAATTCTGACATTGGCCCGTAGAAAAAGCAAATAACGGCCATTGAAAATCACACAAATCTGACAGGAGATCTTGCGTGATATCTATCTCGTTCCCACAAAAAATAGAGAATAGCTCGGCAGCTCGGGTAAGGAGACTCCATCGAAGCTAGAGTTAAATTAGTCTAGAAACTGGGCGTACTGTATAGGGCCTGCAGATACTTTACACAACTGCTACTGTAAAAGTCGTAAATGTGGTTTGAATTTGGCAGTCACCTCCTTTGTTCTGGAGCCCAAAGATATCTGAAAAAATCCTTAACTCTGCAGAAACGGGCAGTCCGATTGATATTGATTCCATCTTAACAAACGGATTGCAATCTTTAGAACACAGGCATCGAGTGGGAGTACCGTCTTTGTTGTACTTGTTTCAATGGAAAATGCTCTGAGGAACTAACGTCATTCATCCCATGGCATGGCATCGGCACTGGTGCATAGTCGGAAAACACGCCAAACAAGCATCCAACATATGTCACATGAGAACGGGTGGTTTCTACGACTCAAACGATTTACCGGCCTTCCTACAACATGGGTCTCTTCTAAGACCCATGTTTACTGCTTCCTCTTCTCAAAAAGACCCTCCACACAGCATCTTCAAACAAGCAGGTCTCCTGTGTGGAGTTAATGTAAGTAACTTGTAAAATACCTCTTTCTTATTGTACATCGGGATCTTGGTAGCATCAGGAGGGTCGGGTACCCACATTTTTACCGACCAATTGGACAAGTTCTCCTTACAGTAGGGAACATGATTGGCCGATAGGAAGATACCTTCATCTTCATATGCTGAAAAAAACACAAAAACCATTAGATCAGTGTTTCTACAACTTACTTGTGCAAAACCCACTTCCATGCTTTAAATGCCTACATGCCCTCCCCATCATAATTGTAGTCTGAAAAAAATTATAGTTGCTTCAAATAAAAAATGCATTTAATCTAAATTAAGTTGCTACATGAGAATCCAAAGGGTGAAAGATCTTCCAGCACAGGCAAAAGTATCCTCTTGGATATAAATAAGTGTTACTCACGGACGATAGAAATGGGGGGCGCCACGGGTAGTTTGCTGGTGGTGCCCAGTTTGCCTGACTTGGAGGCGGGGTTGGTCCACATGCCAACTTCCTTCTGGTTCTCCTCCGCAGCACAGCTCTGCAGGATGGACTGCATGGGAGCACCAGCTCCCTCGGAGCTCCCGGCCAGGAGGTACGACCCGGCCATTGACGATGGACCCGGTCGGTCCTGAAACGAAATATTATGTGAAAACCACAAACTTTATTATAAGAATCCAAAATAAATTTTTAAGATATGTAAATTTTAAAATGGGCATTCCTAGTGAATGCCTAAATTACGATAACCTACTTCGTTCATTAAATTTAATAAAATTATCTGATCGTAGAATCATTTCCGATTTAACCTGTTTGTATAAAATCATTAATTCAATGTTTGACACCCCTGATTTATTATATGTAATCTCTTTTCATACTCCAGGCAGGTCAGTCACAAGACAGTACCTACCATATTATTGTAGCAATTCTAAGTCAACATGCCAATATTACACTCCTATGCGACGGATTCAACAGCTTGGTAACAAATTTGAACGATGTTTGAATTTTAATATATAAGCATAACTTATTGAAGTTTTTTTCATCAAGTAGGGGAATGTGTTGATGAAACTGTTTTAATTGACTAGCATATTGGTGGTGTTTTGTCGGCTGAAGGAGAGAAGCTATTTTTGTATTTTTTTGTATTTTTGTATATTTTTGTATTTTATTATTTTTATATTTTGTGCCTGCATACTGTGTGGATCAAATTCAATAGTATTTTTGCTTTATATTTGTTTTTGTACAAATGTTGTAAACAGTCATTTCCTGCACTATTTACTAGTATAATTTCGTAAATATTGTTAAGTGTATATATGTATGTAAAAGCCTAAATGGACGTAAATAAATAAATAAATAAAAAAGAGGATAGACAGCCAAACAACTCGGTCTTGGCACACACTCCTTGTCTCATTCACATTCATACATCGTCTCTTACATACTCTTCTATTTTACTGACTCTTGTCATAGCCCGACTTAAGTATCTGATAACTTGATCGTGCCGTGTCTTCCTCGGGCATTCCCGATTTCTACATTTGTGTCATATATTCATTCTCCCATTTGCATCACATATTTTCCTTACACTACTTCCTTTGTTCATTCGCTCTATTCCAAACCATCTGAGCATCCCTTTCTTAATCTTACTCATTACGCATACATCAGCATTGCATTATTTGCGGATCTCCACATTTCTCATACCACACACACGCATCATTTCTACAGCAATTATTTTTATTTTTATTATTTCCAACAAGAACACAATTTACATAAATATATTTTAGACAATTTATCGGTAGTACCGCGAAGCTGCCACATGGCTGCTTGTCTGCAGGTTCTACCTCAATATACACTCGAGGTCTTCCCAAAGAATTAAATAAAATAACAGATTTGGTATCATTCAAGCAAAATTTGGGAGGCGGGAATGGGTACGGTACCCATTACGGTACCCCATACGGCCGCCCCGGGAACCCTTATTGGATAACCAACACCTCTGCCATAGGTCACCCCAAGTGGTTTGCTACGTTTGGTGATTTAGCAGGGGTGCCCGGGTTCATGGGGTGAGGTTTGTCTAGGTCTTGGAGGCGGATGACCGGGACATACTGAACCCCAGATTCCTACCCATCCCTTAAACCGTTTTCCTTCCCAGAACTCTCCTCTCCTTCCCTTTTCCTTAAAAAAACCCTCCACACAGCATCCTCAAAGATGACATAGGCCCTGAGGGAAATTATTTTCCTCAGGGCCTCCTGTGTGGAGATCATGTAAAAAAAAAAATGTCAAAATATTCTTAAAAAATTAACTACCATAACTTCACCAATCTTTCTTTATTTATTCCTTTTTTTTTACAGATACATAGATTTTTCATTGGTAAGCCACATTTTTTACAATTTTCATGATTAAATTCTCAAATCCTCAAAAGCAAAATTATTTTTGAGCTTTTTAAAAAGTCCACTTTCATCCTTCCTCTGCCAGTTCCTTGCTTAACGGCCATACGTCAGGATAGATACCAGCACTTCGTTGTGGACCGTTAGCTTCGCTTATTTGGACAGTTTTTTGTTAGCGCCAACAGCGTTCAGTCCTCCATTAATGGACCTGCATTTATTTACCCTTCTTTCTTACTTTATTATGTTTTTTAGTAAAACTCATGAGGTTCCCGTAAGAATTTTCGTTATTTGTTTTTGAGGTGTTATGCCGTGTTGCGCTACTTCCTTCTTTAGCCAACGTTTCGGACTGCGTTGCAGTGCCCATCATCGGGGCAGATTAGTGGTGAAATGTGTGCTTATTTACTTGGAAGCGATACCGTGTCGCCAGCTCCACTAACTTTTACCGGTACAAAATA
Organism: Limnephilus rhombicus; assembly: GCA_929108145.2. Lineage (NCBI taxonomy): Eukaryota > Metazoa > Arthropoda > Insecta > Trichoptera > Limnephilidae > Limnephilus > Limnephilus rhombicus. The sequence continues at coordinate 43,429,450 of OV815278.1, forward strand.
ACCGTGACAAGCAGTGGCGTCATTGCCGCGGAACGGAATAGAAAGTTCACTAAATCGTGGTATTTATGCTAGCCTGGGGCAAGTCCCTTTGCGAGTTGCCGACGGAAGTGGCTCCATCTTTTAACAAATTCTAAAATTAGAAATCATAATGGTGAGAATATTAGAATTAGAATGGTTAAGACCTCCCATTACTTCCTCCTGCTGCAGACTTATTAAACAGACTCCTCTTTGGTTTTTGGCTAGATTCCATCTAATAGATATACCAGCGAGTACCCGGCTTGCTTGCAATGCCACTCAAAGAAAGATATTGTTTATCCCTGCATGTTCTTTCCCGTGCGTCCATATTCCCACCACCGTTGCTTCCCTTCCTGCATTCCCCATCTTCTTCCCCTCCAGCGTCCACCCATCTCGTGAACCTCCCCCTCCTCCTGCCAGAGCTCACCATTATATATAGAAACCTTCGCAGTGTTCATTGCAATCGGATGAATGGTACAGGAACACATACGGGACAAACAATGAAACTTTAATTTTTATATATAAAGATTTAAAATCGATAAAGCAGAATTTAGCCAGCAAGTTTCTTTTAAATTTCCTACTGAAATTCTTTTTTCAATATTCAATGTGCCTATAATAGACAAAAATATTCAATACTTCAAATTTACAAAGAAATACAGTTAAATACTCGTAACTTCCAATTCAATACATCAGCAAGATACCAGAAAACTATTAAAATTCCTAAATTTAATACTAAGCTCATTCAAAATTACTATCTTTATCTGGGCATAATCTATTATAACAACCTCCCATTAAAATTAAAAACCATCGAAAATATGCAGGAATTTAAGCCCAAATTAAAAAATTACCTTAAACTGCTATAAAAGTCCCAAATATGTTTACTTTGTATCTTAAAGTCTGCTATTTTATAAATCATTTATTCCTTCTTTTTTCTTTCATTTCTTAGTTTCTAAATCTCTACTATTGTATAAATCTTGCGTTCTTTCTTACGTATCCTTTACTTACTTATTACAATAATTTTTGTTACTAACTTACATGATTCTTCCATTTATAATGATTTTTTAATTTATATTATGATTTTTTTAAACTCTTCAGGATTTTTATTTTTAAATTTATACAAGATTTTTTAACCCACTTATTATTTACAATAGCCATTATTACTAACTTACACGATCATTAATTTACTAATTGAGCTAGAACTCCCTCACCAAACACAAGAGCATTGTCTCTTTATGGTGAGGAAAGGCAATTTTTTTATTAACCTTATGTAACTATGTAACTTGTTGTAACTTCATATGTATTTTTAATAAACATTGCCAATAAAAAAAAAAAAAAAATTAAAAATTTTGTTATTGCTAGTATAAAATCTGCTTTTATACGCCCTTACTGATGGGTTGATTTTGCACGTTTAATAAACGCTATTTAACCACTTGAACCCATTAGCTCGTTTTCAAGCTACCCACAACACGGCCAGACATTTTTAAAACGATTTCTTCTATGACAATCGGCTGTCAGAATTTGCCGCGCTTTCAACTGTCGCAATAAATACGCGTTCCGCGAATAAAACATCGTAAAACCTATTAATTTACGTAATAAATGCAAGTAATGTTGTTTTGGTAGATAGTTTATTGTGTTGTGAACATGATTCAGTCAATAAAATATACAATAGCTCAAAATTTATCAATAAAACATTCAATTCAAAGTTCAAAATGGTGCTTTTTTAGTGTTTTTTTGTGAATTTTCGTGAAATGGCCTGGCCCGTGACAGGTTAACCTGTCACAAGCCGTAAAAAAAGGGAAATTCCCTAACCAAGCACGACATTGAATTTTGAATTGAATGTTTTGTGGATTAATTTTGAGTTATCGTATATTTTATTGACCGAAACACATTCCTAGAACAATAAACTATGTACCAAAACAACATTACTTGCGTTAATTACGTAAATTAATAGGTTTTACAATGTTTTAGTCGAGGAACACGCATCAACTTTGACAGCTAAAATTTGCGGCAAATCTGACATTTTCATGTCACAGATAAAATCGTTAAAAAATATTCTGGGGTTACAAGGTGAATGAAATTTTTACCCATCTTATGGGGTAATGTTGGCGCAAGCGATTCTGACCTTGTTCTTCATACAAATTCTGTACATAGAAGGGTCAAAATCGCAGACAAACATTTATTTCGAAATATTTTTTTTGGGCATGCGCACAAGTTGCGCGCGTATGAGCGTGTCCGGCCGATTACAGGTTAAAAAGGATGTTAACGATTAGGAATTGGATAGACAACGAAAGACCATCAGGACTTAGCACAGGTTAATGTAAACAAGTATTTTTATTACCTGATGAATGTTAACCATTAAGAATTGGATAGACAATGAAAGACCAACAGGACTTAGCAAAGGTTAATGTAAACCAGTATTTTTATTACCTGATGAATGTTAACCATGATGTTACTGCGGTGCTGGTCAGCGGCGCTGTGTTGCTGCCTCACAACTCCCGGAACATTGCTGCGTATATTCTCGCCGGTCCGCTGCGAGGGTACCACGGCGATGTTGCGGCGTTTGACCGTGCGCAGCGAAGTGAGGGCGAGCCTCGTCTCCGCCAGAGCAGAAGCGGCCTTCCTCTTGGTCGGAGAGTCGTTGTGCAGCAATCTTTGCGCAAACCACACTTGGAAATTCCTGAAAACAAATGGAAACATTGGATGAATCAGTAATAACACAATCCATAAAGATCACTACTATATTAATATTAATGCTAAAATGTAAAAAAAAATTACAATTGAACTTTTTTTCCATGGAAAAAGTACCTGTAATTTACATTTTCATAATTTCACATTGGCATCCCGATGATAGTTTTCTTTTCCTGCTTGATTTAAAGTGAAAACTTTCTTATATGGATTCTCAAGAAAGAACGACATATAAAAATTGAACAGCATTAATACCGTCTGCGTGCGTGAATTTCAGAATCCAGCTACGAGTGCATGTCGGACGCCACGCCATACGCACCTCGCCACAAATAATATCTGTGTATGTGGAATTTCACACAAAGCTACTGTTATAATTCAAGAATTCAATACAAGATGTCGCTACCTCCGTCAGCAGGTCGGACGGGGACGTCTCCCCCCTAGGTATAACTGCTACGAATTTGTGAATATGTGGTATCTCTCCGGATATGAAAAGATTGACAGTAATACACGTTGTATCAAGTGGCTATTTATTTATTTATTTATTTATTTAACGCCCAAAGGGCTTTTACATGTTTGGTAGTACAAATAATTCATGACAGATGATTTTTAAACAGATACAGAAATAATAAAATTAGATAAAAAAGCACACAAGTCATAAAAATACTAAAATACAGCGATTTCATAGGTTTACAGAAAAACAGATATGTTTAGGAATAAAACAGATAAAGAAATACTTAATAAAAATAAAATTAGATAAAAAAGCACGCAAGTCATAAAAATACAAAAATAATTTCATAGGTTTACAAAAATACAGATATGTTTAGGAATAGTTTTGGAATAAGTTTTTTATGAGATCAACAAAATTCGCCAAGTTGGTGTTAAATATGTCAATATCACCTAAGTACTGATTTCACATAGTGTGGAATCGTTGTATCGGAGAGTGGGCAATGTAGTTCCGCTTATGAATGCTACAGTAGAATAGTGTATTTTGTTGTGTAATTACTGTCGGTATTCGTAAGTTTATGAGTTGCAGTAGTTCGCAACAGTCAAATTTAGAGTTAAGTATTTTGAATAAAAGTCGTTTATTTTACGTCTGTCTTCTAGTGTGTGTATTTTTAGAAAATTTAATAATAAATTATATTTTAAGTCTTCTAGTGGGATATTTAATTTAAAATTTATAAAACGAAGAATTTTTTTTTGTATTCGCTCAATATATTACATATGACGTCATTGCTCTGTCTCGATTACTTTGTCCCGGTGACTAGCTACAGTGGATCTATGGAACGGGCTGTTTTTGTAATCAGTTCGTATTGGTTCTATAAAATGGTCACCAACACTAACTGGACGAAGACGGAAGCCGAAGCATACACATTCACACCTCTAAAACAAAAATTAACAGTCAGCGGGTTGATCTTTTAGCAAGCATTTGTCCATTTGTAGATACTCTATGCCATAAACTTGCCATAAAACATTGTTTTTTTAAACAAAATTGACATAATACAAAAGAAATTGTGAAAAGGGAACAAAATTGCAAAGCTTAATTTTTATATCGTCGGAGACATGTCAAAAAATCACAGAGTTGAATAGAAACGTTTTACAGGTGGACGTCTTAGACAGTGTCATAAAAATATTAATCCAGCCCGCAGTAGCTGTGTTGTGTTTCTATTTTATTATGTATAATTAGAGCTTGGCAAAGTAAAGAATGCGCTTTGCCTATTGGTACTACGCAGCTTTACCCAAGTTATTCTGATGGTGATTGGTGATTTTTCCAGTCGACTCTGCCTCCTACCAAAATCGGTTTCTTTTGCATCGCATCCTCTTGTTTGCCAGACTCTACTTTGCATTTCGGTAATTGGTTTTTTCTCAGCCTCAGTGATCTATGTACTGTGTGGACAATTATATCAGTGAAGCAACCTCTTTATAACAGCAAACAATTGTATGAATATAAGCCAAAACTAAGAACTAATAAAATAATTAAATTCATTGGGCTCATTAGACAAGAAGTGGCTATTGGTATGATGGATATAATCAAGTGTAGTGCAGCGGATGTGTACTGCTTTAAACTTAATGATGCGCCTATTCCAACACATTGAGGAGTTGAGCCGTGGTCTTCTTGTAGTCGTTGGCCTCCAGGAGCAGGACCTCTGGCGGTGCCCACTCCCCGGTTGTATATCAGTTGTTATGTCTCTAGCGGGTAGTTTTAGATGTGTAGAGACTTACTGATGCGCCTGTTCCAGCTCATCGATGGGTTGAGCCATGGCCTGCAGGCCCAAGTTGTAAATCTGGTCGGCCTTCTTGTAGTCGGTGGCCTCCTCGCAGTAGCAGGCCCAGGCGCGGTACAACTCCGAGCAGGCAGTGCCCACCCCCCGGTTGTACAGCAGCTGGTACATCTCCAGCGGGTTGTTATGGTAATCAATCTGAAATTAAGTACATTCTATTAACTTCAATGTTCATTATTAACAGAAAACCTGAGGCCGTTCTTGAGAAGCCAAGAGTTGATAAAGAGATTAAAATGTATCTCAGTTCACAAAAGTACAATAAGACGGGTGCCACACACAGCTATAAAAGATCATTGTACGCCCAATAACGCTCTCCAGACAATCCCATCAGACCTGTCACACCTAAGTAGTTTATGCGCAGATCAACCTCAGATAATACAGATCTTACGCCGTAACCACTCCTGAGGTGATATGCGAAAAGTTATGCGACCCCCTCTCCGTCAAAAATAGGAGAGGGAGTCATTTTAATTACGGAGCTGCCTAAACAGGCGGATCACAGATGTCAAGTTGACAGATTCAGTACAAAGAAATGGCATTTCGTGGTAGCTCTCTAATTCATCAGACCCCCTCTCCTATCATAGGAAGAAATATTTTGTGTATACAACACATAAGCGCCGCGGTGCAACAGATATCTGCTCGCGCTTTTATCTTTGCATGTGGCTGATGCTTAATGGAAAATGTATGTGCCTTGCTGAGCAAGCGGTGCCCATTTGAAATAACTAACCGCCAAAAAATTCGGCCTTTGCACATACTCTTTGCCTCATTCACATTCATACATCTATTATTATGACTCTCGACATGGTCCGACTTAAGTATCTGATTCATTTGATCGTGCCATGTCTTCCTCGGGCATCCCTGACTTCTTTTACCATTCACATTTGCGTCATATATTCTCCTTACACTTCTTTCTTCGTTCATTCGCTCAACATGCCCAAACCATCTGAGGGCATTGATATATTATATTTAGATTAGACATACACAAAAATAATCGTTCTACGGAGTTGGCGGTAGCCTTTCCAAATCTCTATTACACCAATTTAGTAGTTCCAAAAACCGTCGACCGCGGCTAACGTGTGAAGTATTAAAATAGTGTGGGAAAGGATGAAACCATGTCTGACGGCCGAGCCTTTCGATGCGGTGGCTTCAGTTAAAATTGTGCACGCCAGTCGTGTAGGGAATGTATCGCGGTAGCTGCAGAACACGTGTTTAACTAGGGTTATAGGGGTATTAAAACTGCGGCCTGCGCTCACAAGGTGTTGAGCGTGCTATAATATAATATTGTAGGTCACTTAAATAGTTAAACACCTGGATTACGGGCAAAGTTCAACGCGTTTCAGAACTATATTTGTTAACTTATTAACTACCTTTGTTACTTTTCAATTTAAAAAAAAAGGCTGTCATGTTTCTTCTTTTCAATGCAACTAAATCGATTTTCAACCTAGTTACGTATATTTCCCTATATACAAAAAGTTTTCTGATATATGTAATCCAATTTATTTGGAAAAAAATGATGAGTTAAGATTCCATTTCGAAGAAAAGTTTTCTGATTTTAAAATTGAAAAAGTTCATTTCATTTAGATTTATTTATCAAAAATTCATTTGGAATTGTGGTTTGAAATGCTCGAATTTAAAAAACGTTGTTTTATCAAAGAAAAATATCCATTCTGTACCGGACGGGACGACGAGGGAAAGACGATTCCCTTCCGGACGTCTTCTTCCTTTATTTTTAAAAAAGTTAAATATATTTGGTAAACAAAGACGAGGATGAGTTCCCTCACAGGCCGTCCTCGTCTTCTTAAATAACGTAGGCCTAAGGGTTAGAAGCAAAAATGATATGATAATAATTATGTTTACAATTATAATGTACCCCGTTTTGAATTAATAAAGACAAGTTCCTTCACCCAAAACGGGCCCTCTAGAGAGGTCGAAGGCGGGAGCAGACTTTTGCTGAGTCAACTCTCGTTTTTCGATCTCTCCGCCGCCATTGGTTGCCCACCCCGGGGGGCGAAATCTACCCGCGGGGACGGGCGGGCTCCGCTTCCCTACCCTTCCCCTCACCTACCCACCGGACGGACCAATAGGAACACTCCGTCTGGTGGATTAGGTAGTTTGGCATCAAAAATGCAAGGAAGGTTTTTAATGTTTTATCAAATTATGAGAGTTCGGTCTAATCTATCACCGAATAAATGATATGGAGAGATAGACCGGACTCTCCTTTATATGAATAAATATCTTTTGTAAATGTACAACTAGTTATAAGTTAGATATGTAAGTTTCCCTGACTAAATGTGGGTGCAGGGACCCCTATGAAAATTACTTGTCATGCTATAATAAATCTAAATAAATTACTAGGGGAAAGGTCATGGGGGTCAGACATAAGAGAAGGATAAGGGGAAGAGCTGAGACAATAGCAAACTCTGCTGTATAGCGCACAGCAGAGGTTACGGCCCGCCAAAACTCGGACCGCCGGAAAAGTGGGCAAAAGGTTCGGGCCCGCCCGCGCCGGCGGCGAGAGCAGGGGGTCGGGCTATAAATAGAGAGGTACCCCGGGAACATGAGGCATTCAAACGCATACACGCATTCTTACAACTCGATCTGGTACCGTCTCAGCACTTCTTCGCCTCTTCTGCCTGGCCCTTGGACCTCTCCCCGGACTTGACTTGAAAACTTGGATTTCATTTCTGCCCCCCTTGGACGCTGCCTCTTCCTCTTGTGGGCCATCACCGGGGCTTTATTGACGAGCATCTTGGCGGCTACCCAGGACTACCCAGCCCCCCTATTTTACAGTCTATGTGAGTGGCGGGAAACGTCGCTTACACATTCCATAACAAAATCCATAGGTGGATAAGGTGTTAACCGCTTCTGTGCCAAGAGCGAGATTTCTCGCATTCTTGGCCGCGCCCAGCAGGCCGGCCATAGAAAAATAGCGAGTTATCTCGCTATTCTTTGAACAAGATTTAATTTTTTAAATATTTTTTTAAAATTTTATTTTTTTTCAAGATTTTTGCTAAGTCATTTAAATATCCTTTCAAGGTGTAATATGTTTTTAATTTATAAAAATAAGATTTAAAAATGATTTATTTTTATTGAAAATTCATGGCCTGCTGTTCACAGCTACACTCCTACATACTGGCATTTAAAAGGTTAAAATGTTTTTAGGTTTGTCCACCACCAAATTGTTACCAAATACAGCGAAAACAATGTCTAGTAGCATTGCGAACATCAAAAATCGAATTTAATGTTTTGCAAAAAGAAAGTAGGTACTTACGAGGGTGGGTTTTTAAGTTCGCGGAATGAGGGGTAAGGAGTGGAAATGAAAATCCAAAATTATTTTTCGATTTCAAAATATTCATCTGCTATCCTAATACATTTTTCGGATCTTTCAATTAACTTATGTAAACCCTCAAAAAAAAAAAGATTTGTCTTTGTCTAAAAAATACACCGAAATTGCATCCTTCACTTCTTCATCACTTGAAAATTTTTCCCTACAAAGTTCTTTTTTCAAGTTTGGAAATTGGTAATAATCACTGGGAGCTAGATCAGGACTGAAGAGTGGGTGTGGCAAAATTTCGAAGCCCCCCTGCTGCAGGGCAGCCATCACAACACAGCTCTTGTGAACAGGTGCGTCGTCTTGCAGAAGGAGGACACCTTTCGTCAATTTTCCCCTTCTTTTCTCCTTAGTGGCTTCCTTTAATTGCTCTAGGATTGAAGCGTAGTAATCTCCGGTTGTGGAGACACCTTTATCATTGTAATCGATCAACAGGATTCCTTCTGAGTCCCAAAAAACTGTCGCCATGATTTTCCCAGCCGATTGTGACACCTTAAACTTCTTGGGTGGTGGTATGCCTTTCTGTGACACTGCATTGAGTCCTGTTTAAACTCAGATTCATAATGATGAACCCAAATTTCATCACCAGTAACAATTTGAGTCAACACTCCATCTTTGTCTTCCCTACAAGGTCCAAAAATGCACGAGAACACTCCACACGCTGTTGTTTTTGAGGCATCTTGCGTAGACTTTAGTCATGCCAGATGGTCGTGAAGAATTTTGAAAATGGTTGTATCTGATACTCCCAACGATTTCTGCGAACTTTTCTTATTTAGTCAGGCATCTTCTAATATTCATTTTTTGACTTTTTGAATAATTTCCGGAGTGGTCACCTCGATCGGCCTTCCTGGCCGTGGGTCATCTTCAAGTGACTCCCTGCCTTGTTTAATGAGGGTATGCCACTTGTAAACCGTATTTTTACTTGGACAAGAGTCCCCGTAAACGGATGACATCTCTTTCAGTATGGTCTGAACTGATTTTCCTTGCTTTATAACAGCGCGGAACTCTCCACATTTCACAATTTCTTCCCGATTGACTTGTGTGGTCGACGAAAGCTCAAAGACTAATGACCTAATTATGATAAAACCCGTTGTTTATACTAATGAGTAGTTCAATTAGTACCTAATTCAGCGACACCCCCACTAATCACTTACCTACCAATTCCGCGAACTTAAAACCTCCCCTCGTATGTAAAAATACATATTGAAATAACTATAACTAAAATAACAATGTAGAAAAATAATATTAATGATGAATTATTATTTTTAATTGTTAAACTAACGTTTAAGACAAGATTTTTATGCATAGCACAAAGGGTAACAATTATTATAAGCAATAATTATCAGCCTGAAACACTCATCCACATTGAAAAATCTTCCGAGAAAAGATAAATGACGCCAACGGGACGTTGGCATCATGTATCTTTTCTCGGAAGATTTTTCAATGTGGATGAGTGTTTCAGGCTGATAATTATTGCTTATAATAATTATTAATGATGAACTTTGACCTCGTGTTATTGAAAACTTAACTTTTAGAAGTAACTTTTTTTAGTTAACTTTAGAAGTTACTTTGTGACCCTCTTCTTTCCTGTCGAATTTCCTTTTCCGAAGGCCTGTTCATGCATGATTTGAACACGAATCTAGGACAATTATGTATGGCGTGGCGCCTCTAACTTATATCTCTACGTCTGAGGGTTTCTTTCTTAATCTTACTCAAAAACATACTTTCTTATTTACTTAAAGGGCAAGATGGAAGAATAGGAATCATTGGGGGTTCCTTGGAATGCAATGGAGCTCAATATTTCGCTAAATTTTTAATGAGTTAAACATGGTTAGAAAGGTTTAATAACCTCCTTTTTTAAGAGTCTATATTGTGTATATACAACATGTGTCCCAACATCTAACCGTTTTTAAAAATAATTCGTCGTCTATTGTTTTACACATTTCTAAAAAACTTGTAGGTATTATTGTGTACCGAAATCCTTCCAGTTGTCTTACTATTTTTAAATGTTACTAAAGGATGGGTTGTTTAAAAAAATTAGAAAAACTCATTAAATATTTGAAGTGAATTTTCATGTTCTGTGAAAGTTCTATTCAAGGTCTGTGGTTATTTCAGTTTTATGAAGCAACCGGTCTATAATGATGTAATAACAGAACTTGAATAGAACTCACACAGATTGTGAAAATGAACTCAAAATATTTTATGAATTGTTCAAATTTGTTTAAACAATCCATCCTAAATTTCTGTCGTCACAAATCAAACCAATCTTCCGGATTCGAACATTCTCAAGCTCCTGTACTATTTGCAATAATAATATTTGAATAATTCGTATTTCTAACGCCGTTTTAGTGTAAAATCACCTCAAGGGCCATGTACAATAATTATGAATGCACATGCTCTTAATACTAACGTTTGATGACTTACTTGATACACTAAATTGCAATCATCGGCTGCTACTCGTCAATCAACATCAAAACAAGCAATGATTGATCAATAAGTATAATGCCGCCTAATGCAATTTTTATGGGTATAATTTTTGGAAAATGTTTTTTTATTGATAATTTTAATATATATACGTATATTTTATTGACGTTTAAAGCCTACTCTTAGGCCCTCCGTTCATGGAGATACTTACAAACTATATGATTGTGACGCAACCACAAGTACCATGCAGATATACTACTCTTTAATGCTGGTTTCCATACACGGCACTACCCGAAATATACTGAACTTGATCATTTTTCACGAGCATCCGTGGAGTTAACACAATGTCAAGCGATGTCAAATGACTTATTTTCCAACATCAATCCATGCCTTCTCCACTAAATTCTTTCTTACATTTTTTGGTAAGGTAATTCTGGTAAACACGCATTTTTTTCCACTTCCAGAACAAATCTAACATTACTGTTCCGACGCCATTTCTGTCTCAAATGTCAAACGAATAAGTAGCAGATACAAATGATGCACCGTGACATCGTGCGATCAGCACCGTCGGTAGCGCGAAATTGATTTGAAACCGACAGCCGCCACGTAGCGCCGTGTACGAGCACCAGCAAAATCGTACAGGGGGGTACTTAAGATCGGCGAGGATCGAGTAGCTTGTAAGTAGCGTCATGTACGGAGGCTCTTACAATTTATTTTCCAATCAAGTAGTATATTATTTTTTTAAATGGCAAAAAAGTTTAAGAACATTCTTAGACATTATTTAAAAACTCACACCCGAATTTTTCAGTCTCACCTCAAAAATATAACTAATAAGTTAATTTTATTGACTTATAAGTTTATCCCGTAAGAATCAACGTTCAATGATAGACCTATTTGACTGTTTCACAATAATATTCATTCCAAAAGCTTTCTGATCTTCCTGTAATACCATACACGTTGGATAAAGCAGAAGTACGCAAGAGTGCGCGCTTTTGGCCAACATCCAGTCTCCTTTATCCAATATCCAACTTTAAGAAACAAGATTTCATCACTTTGTCCAATATCCAAATTAAAAATGTTTTTTTTTGCGTTATTGTAAACATCTAGAATATATTGTCCTTAAAAATAACTATTTCTATCACTTTATATCATTTTAGTAATCTTACAATTGAACTAATTTGATTTTATATGTCTTTTTCATAAAAAAAAACTTTGAAGTGCTATTTCTCCCGATTTTCATTTTGGTCTGTTGGATAAAAACGAACTAGAGCGACGAGATGCAGAGAACCATAAAATACCATAATAGTACATTTGCACCCCATAATAGTACTTTTTGTAACCACTTCGGGTCTTGAAGGGACAATCCTTCTGATAAGATTTCACTGTCTTTGGAAGGTTTGCAATCTTTAGATGTTCTAATGGTAGTTGGGAATGCAGTGTTCGTTCTACTAGTAATCAATGAAAGAATGCCAGGAGACTGAAAGCTTGCCCTATATTCATATACTAGCTGACCCGGCGAACTTCGTACCGCCATATATATTTTAGAAATTCCTGAAAGACTTGATTTACTATTTACCGCCTCGACTTCACACGGGTGGTGTACAGTCGCGGACTAAGGAAATGTAACACTTCCGATAAATTGAAATCAGTTGGATTTTCAATAATTCCTTATATCGAATGTTACACATGACGTACTTCATGACAAAAATGAGACAAAATCTTCCGTTTACAATATTTTTCGTTTTTCCTTCTGGAGAGAAAACAAATAGCTCCAAAAGGTTTGCTGACTCTCAAGCATGCAATGTACAACTAACTGCCCATGCTAAAAATACGGCAATTCAAGGTTTATCTCACACACTTGGGATTTATTAATTGTCATTGCAAATGCAAGGCGCACTGAAAACTGAACACGTTTAAATTCAAGAGGAAAGTCAGTTGGCATTAGTGGTATTCTTGGAATAAGCACATTTTCGCCTTTGAATTTTCCTATGATTACAGTAGCTTTAATCAAAATTTTCATAATTTTTTAACAGCGAGTCTTGTTCCGTTGCACAATTTTGGCTGATTCAGATGGCGTAACATAATTATCAAAGATCCAATCTTGAGTTGTAAATTGTGTGGCGATAATCCTGGCAAATCCAATGAATTTAGGAATTCAGTAGGATAATTGGCTACTTTATTTGAATCGATAATGGAATCGATCGACTTAACTGAATGCATTTGTCTTGACTCTGAATTTTTATATTTAAATCTATATCCTTATTTTTCGCTGCGAAAATGGTTCATTCGCTCAATCAAGGATGGTTTTTATAATTCACACCAATATTTGGGAACACTTTCGATACTAATTCTTCCTTTGACGTTGTGAATTGACAAAAAATAGATGGAAACGAAATGAGGCCAGTAGAAGTGTCAACAGGAATTTTCCTATTGCCAATGTCGACTAATGCATTTTCAAACGCTTCCACCGATATGTCATTTTGTAACGCCACTCGTATATTCATTGTTAACTTGAGATTTTTCATGAATCTCCATAAATTTGATGCCTTCAAGCAAGCATTTATTTCATCAGCAGTTGTTGATCTGGGAATAACTGGCAGCATTTGGCGAAAATCTCCGGCCAGTAGAACCATCGCGCCTCCGAAGAGGTTCTGATTGCACGCAAATCTCGTAATGTTCGATCGAGTTCCTCTAATGCTCGTTTGTGCGCCATCGTACCCTCATCCCAAATTATTAATTAACAATTTTGTAGCACATTTTGTAGCAGATAGGCTTCTCGATATGTTGCGCACAATTCACCATTGATCATTCGTAGAAATTCAAATGAAATTGGTCCACGAACATTAACTAATAACAAACGCAAGTAAAAACATTCGTCATTTTTAAAAATGAAATTAATACAATATTAGCGAAACTCAATCGAAAATCTGAGAAACAGAAAAATCAGAAAAAAGATAGTGACACCTCTGGGACTGGAACGCAGAACCTTCTGCTTTCATGGCAACAACTCTACCAACTGAGCTAAGGTATCTATATCCAATCGGTCACTTTTAACTTACTTCGACTAAGAATAAGAACTACCTACTTCATTTTCTTAACGCTCATATATTATCAACCGAATTGGATATAAACACTGATAACACTAGTGCTGTCTGTAATTCCACAAACAGCTGTGGCCACAACCTAAACATCTTTTTTAAATTTATGCATTGATACATACCAATGATTCACAATTGGAAGGTGGGTATGGGTATCGCCGCCCCGGGAACCATTTATTGGATAACCAACGCCTTTGCCATAGGTCACCCTAAGTCATTCGCTACATTTGTCCAGGTCTTGGCGGAGGATGCATCTGCCCACCAGCTGTGGGGCGGGCCGGATCGAGAGAGACTGGTTGAGGGAGGCCTTTTGACGTTTCCAGCCGGACTCTCTCAACCTATCACTTTGCACCGCAGTTGGAGGGATGGATTATACGTCTGTAACTCCTGGGCATTCTGACCCCCAGATTCCTACCCACTCCTCATACACTGTTCCTTCCCACGACTTCCTCTCCTTCCTTTCCATTTAAAGACCCTCCCCACAGCATCCTCAAAGATGACATAGGCCCTGAGGGCAAATATTTTCCTCAGGGTCTACTGTGTGGAGCTAATGCAAAAAAAAATACCAGTCGCTGGATTAATCATCTTGATCAAAAAATGATTATCATCCTCTCCTCGGCAAAATATTAAGGGGTATTGTAATGCCTACCTTTTGTCAATATATTAAAGATCTCTCACACTCTTCTGTCTCATTCACGCACTCACTTTTCATATTATGACATTAAAAAAAAATTGTCTGATATTTTTAAAAAATTCTTTCGTACAAACCTTGTCCTGACAGTAACAAACACAACAAAAAAAGAATTATCCAATTTGGTGCAGTCGTTCGGAAGTTATGCGCGTACATACATTTCAGCGATTCATTTTTATTTATATAGATTTAATGGTATAATGGTATATATTTAATGATAACTGGTTGTATGTACAACACATGCTTAAGCTCAAGCAAGCTGTAAAAGGACTAGCGAGCCTTTGTGTTTTCTCCCTTTTACATGTGTTCACTTCTTCCCCTTCACAAAAAGACTGATGCACAACATCCCAAGATTATTGAAATGTTGCAAATAGAAATTTCACAAAATGGTATTTTATGAATAAAAAATGTTAAATCAATCTATTCAACCATTATGAAGACGAAAGTGTCATAATCTCATCACCTTACAAATGTGGAAACCAACGAACAAGCTGAATGTGGAAGACCGAGCAAATTAAGTATTTCCAGTTGCCTGGGAATAGTGTAAATACAAGAGGAATGGTGAAACTTACAAATTTAATCCAAAGTCTGACGAATCTCCTGTCTTGTACATAGCGGGGGTCATTTTCAAATTCCGTTAAGCATGTTTTCAAAGCCTTGTCAATGCTGCCCTCATGCCCGTGCTTGGGGAAGCTCTGTTCAAGCCATTGAATATAAGAAAACCAAACGTCTAACGGATCGGGTCCAGCATAATTTTGTATGTTTGCTTCATGTTCTCTGAAAAGTAATATAAACATTTATAGCTTATAACAATGTAGAAATAACAATATGATCATTCATTTGAACTATTATACACATATAATGTAAGATTCAAACAAATCAGTATATGACACCATGATCCTGAAAGAGTTCCTATCATATTTCAGACTCAATGGTGTATTATCATTTTAAAATGTGACAGTTCGATTTTAGATACAAAAAAATGGGTCAACCATACAAAATTTACAAAAAATACACAGAAATTGGTCCGAAAATTATCAAAACATTACAGTCACCACCCTTCCTTTACAGTGTCGACATGATGAATGTACTCACGCTTTTTGTAATATTAACTGTTTTTGAGCATCGCCGTCCGATTGAGCTTGTAAGGCGGTGGTAAGTTGCAAAACATTTCTTCCTCCTTTGAGAGGCTGAATGTTTTCTTTACTTTTTTCAAAATCCATTCTGAAATATCACCATAGAAAGCTGACAGCTAGGAACACACACATACTATATTGCCAATGATGAACAAATAGGAATTTACTGTAAAAACACGGCGGAACATTAAATGCGTCTTCAAAACATGTTTAAGTTTTTAATTATTTCACACGATTCGGCTTTATGTGTAATGAGTCGTCAATAGAAAAACGGTTGCAGTCGAAATGGACATTTCGAACAAAAAGGAAGTTCAAATCATAGTGCAAAAAACATTGCCAGCTGTAAAAATGCCTTTTTCCTTATTGATCCCTCGACACATTGCGGGTACTAGTACCTACGTACTCTTCCCAAAACGTGCCTTCTAGAAATGACTCAATATTTATGGTCTACTTGATACACCCGCGCCTTACGGCGGGTTCAAACTAAAACTAAAAACTTAAAATTAAGGAGGAACATTAAAAAAGCTACTGGTTTAAGAAACGACACATTAATTCTATTAGGACACAAAAAATAGGTGTTAATTATTAATCTAGGGTTAGTCTTATACTAGGTACTTAGTTAATTAGTCTTAAAATTAGAAAGTCTGTTTGCTTAATTCTACGGTAAAGTCTTTATGTAATTGTTCAGAATCTAATCACTTCGGTGGTTAAATTAAATAAAATGTTCAGTCACTTCCCTTTGGCTGCTGATGATGGAGTCTCCGCGTAAGCACACAGTCACTAGGCACTTTAAACTTAAGTTCTATTTTTTTCACTTGTTATTGCACAGGTAGTGTCGCGAGAGTTCTTTGTTGTGAAAATTTGTGCACAGTGGAACTTGCGCAAATTCCTGGTCGGAATATTTCACGGTCACTTGGTTGGACTTTCTGGCGGAAGTTCACGAACGTATCGGCGGTTCCTGGTCGAAATCCGCGAGCGTGTCTGTTAAATTCCCTGGTCGGGAAATTGCGCGCGGTCGCGTGTAGTTTGGAGAGCGTTGCAGAGCCCTGGCCGGGTTGCAAAAAACTCTATTAATTTTTTATCCCTGGTCGGGACACTCCGTTGGCGAAGTGGAGTACCAACCCCTAGGCCGGGCAAATGGTGACTGCCTTCGTGTTGAGGATTCTCCCGTCGCCTCAAGGATTGAACCTAAGTCAGCCTTGAAACATTCCCATCGGCCGCCGCGGCTTCGTGAGCCAAAGGAAAAGGTTTATTGCCTTCGCCCGACGCGGCGATATTGGGTTTTATTTTATCCTTGCCGAAAATATCCTGGCTTTCCAATTTTAATTGCGGTCCAGCTTTGCTTTCGCCGCTCTGTGTTCGCCGCTAGGTACAAATGTTATTATTATATTATCCTGCGTTCGTAAAATGATTTTAGCTCATCCTTCGTTGCTTTCTAAAACTATATGACTATTTCCGGTACCTTGACTGACTAAGCTCTTTGTGTTTACCGCCTACTCCCATGCTGGCGACCTTATTGTAGATGGTGCACATTTGTCAGTTCCGTGAATTTTTGACATTAAAATACCTAAAGGTATATCATACTCTATTCATGATTTGTTTATTTATGTTATAATATTTAATAAAATGAATTATATTATAATATTTAATTCAATGAATATTAGCGAAACTCAATCGAAAATCTGGAGACAGAAAATCAGAAAAAGATATTGGCTCCACTGGGACTCGAATCCAGGACCCTTTGCTTACATTTATGCTCCATTCTAAAGTTGACAATACACGACATCTTTTTTCAGCCCGATTCTCGTGTAGAGACTAAGGACAAAATTTTTCGCTTTACGCGATCGCTATTTTCGTCTCTATTTTTATACGTACGATTTCAGTTGGCATCACAACAAACGACATAGTTCATGTGTTTGATATGCCCGCTCGTTATGGCGGGTTCAAACTTAAACTATTAATTAAAATTAAGGAGGAACAATTAAAATAAACTATTGACTTAAGAAATTACACAAAAGGCAGGTGTTAATTATTAATCTAGTGTTAGTCTTATACTAGGTACTTAATTAATCAGTCTTAAAATTAGAATATCTGTTGCTTATTTATACGTAAAAGTCTTTAATTGTTCAGAGTCTGATCACTTCGGCGGTTAAAACTAATAAAATGTTCAGTCACTTCCCTTATTTATGATAATCGTCTTTGGCTCCTCGTGTATACAGTCACTAGGCACTTTAAACTTAGTTTTTTTTCACTTGTAATTGCAGAAATCGCATAGGTCGGATGTTTGCGAATTTTCTTTTCGAAGGTTGAAAATTTGTGCAAGTTGGATTTTTGAACAAATCCCTGATCGGAATTTTTCGCGGTCACTTGGTTGAACTTTCTGGCGGAAGTTTGCGAACGTCTCGGCTGTTCCTCGTCGAAATCCGCGAGCGTATCTGTCGATTTCCTGGTCGGGAAATTGCGCGGGTCGCGAGCGACCGGGACCCACTCCAAAGAGCGGAGAGAGACAGCCCTGTTTGGGCTGTAAATGGTCATTCCGTAGGGCGGAGGGACCGCGTCTTTGGTTGACGGCGAGCGGTGACTGACTGTCCTGGTGAGAATTCTTCCTACTTGGCCCTGGTGTAGATCCTCAGAACTATTTTCATCGGCGGCGGTGTCCTCAAGAAAAAAGGTTTATTGCCTTTTGCCCGGCTCGGCAATGCAGGGTCGCGTTTGTTTGTTTGCTGACTAATTTCCACTTTCTAAATTGTTTGCCGACAATAATGGCCTTAAAGTTCTTAATTTTTATTACGCTCCCGCTGCGTTCGTAAAAATGATTTTATCTCATCCTTCCTTGCTTTCTAAAATTATATGACGAACCTTAGCCCTGCCTATTAACTAACTCGAAGCCCCTCTGTGTTTGCCGCCTTATTCCTGCTAGGGAATTTAGCTGGAAAAGATTGCACATGTCTTAGTATTCCGTGGATTTTCGCCATTAAAAATACCTAAACGTTCATCGTGTTGTTTGCTGTGATGCCGATTTAAATCGTAGATATGAAAATAGAGATGAAAACAGCGATCGCGTAAAGGGGAAATTTTTGTCTTTGGTCTCTATAAGGGCATCGGACTGAAAAAAGAGATGGTGTATAGCGGCCACAACTCTATGGTCGGGGTAATAAGTCATATCCATAGATATAATATCTATGGTCATATCCGTGATTGGTTTGTCTATGGTCAGGTTTATTTATATATCTATGGTTCGTTCTTGTTCGAATGTTAAATTTTATTTATGGTTATACTGTCATTGTTTCGTTATATTTCTGATTTCTGTCTGTATTGCCGTCGTTATCTGTCCATTTGTTGAATTGTTGTGAAGTGAAGACTGAAGATACCAGAGGAAGTTTAAGGTAATAAAGCTTACTTACGGTCCTCAGCAATTACCTAATTCTTAGCTAATACAAAAGAATTTTAAATCACCTTTCCACGATTTTGTGCTTTTCGTTCCATGTTATTTCGTTCCAGAAGTTAAGTCCATTAGATTGGTTTATTTATAGTTTAGTCTTATACTTTTTTCTATATAATAATCTGAAACACTATCTTGAATTTCAATCATACTTTCGCAAGTTGTAGATCTCTCGTTTGTTGGTTATCGCGTGAGTGGTTTGGTTTATTTATGGTTATCGCAACTCCGATTTTGAAATAATTTTTCCGTGTGGAATGTTTATTTCGAAAATAATATAAAACTATGTTTTGAATGACATTCAACTGTGTTCTTTTTAACTTTTTCAGATTTGAACAACCCAAGATGGATGATCTTATCAGATGCCCTTATGACAGCACTCACCTCATGAAGAAGACGAAGTATCATGGCCACCTGGTTAAGTGCATGAAACAACATCCAGAGTTAGCCATATGTGTATTTAACGCTAGTCACAGGATGTCTAAAAAAGACATGGAGGCGCATATCGATATTTGTGATTCGAGGCATCGACTGATGTCGACCAAACCTTGGGCAAACCAAGACAGCAAGCTATGGACTGGTGGGTGCATGACGGTCGACACGAGTCGAGAAGTGAAAGTGGTATCCAATGAATGTTGGGATTAAAAAAACTCTTGTGTATTAATATATTTTCATAATATAAGTGTTATTGATCTTCATTTTTAAACATTTAACAATAATATCATTGTTACCTACTAAGCATAATGTACATAAGTGTACATATTTGTATGCCTATATTTAAATGTTTAAATATTTAATGCAAGTGAAACTGACAATGGGCTTGACTTAAGGAATGGACCGCCGAGCCTTTCGAAGCGGTGGTTTCAGTTAGTGTGTTTGAAAAAGATTATTGGTAGGCACTATTATATTATAATTTTCATGGGTTTGAGGACCATATCAACTTCATAATTTTTTAGTAGGTATCTTTACTGATAAACTACTAGGCTTCCAAGCCCTGAACACATTTTGAATTTTAATGTTTCCATGTCGATAAGCAGAAAGCCAATGCAATTTATACTTGTCATAATTAGTAGGCGGCTGACGGAGGCAAAATGAAAATTCCAGAGCTGCTCATTATTAAAGGCAAAACAATTAAATTATAGTTATTTAACCAGTCAAATTTGTTTTATTGGTCCAACAGACTTAGCTATAAAAGATCATTTTGTTTTGGCCTATTTCAGCATATCGCTCACCATACATTCCCAATGTTTTTGCCTCCGCCAGCGCCTACTATTCATAATGCTTAGCTCACACAAGGGCGGGACAATATTGTATTGTCCCAGCTCTGGACCTATTTTCCTAATGTGAACAGAAGTTTGGAGGACAGGACAATGATCCAAGACATTGTCCTGGATCCCGGCCGCATTGACCGTGTTTAAAAGCCCATGGACAGGACAGTTAGAGAACATCCAGTCGCTCCATGCGTACATATCACTCTCTATTTTTGGTGAAACAAGGCTTAGTAGCAATTGACTAAAGTGCTCAGGTGATGTTCTCATGCACATTTTATACTCCTGATCTTCCTCTTCTAATCCTCTACGGATCATTGCAGACAATCTCAGCGAAGTTCTGCGCCCCATTCAATTCCTAACCCTCAGTTTTTTTCTTTTTTTATTATTTAGTTTATCCTTCAACAATTCTAATACATTTTTTTTCACATTAACTCCACACAGGAGGCCCTGAGGAAAATAATTTCCCTCAGGGCCTATGTCATCTGGGATGCTGTGTGGAGGGTCTTTTTGAGGAGAGGAAGGAATGAACATAGGTCTTGAAGAGACCCATGTTGTAGGAAGGAGGAAACACAGAGGCCGGCAAACATTCCACAGCCGAGCTGTTGAACACAAGAACGAGTCAAAGAAACGACCCGTTCTCATGTGACAAATGTCAACCGTGTACAAATGTTGGGCACGCGTTTGGCGTGTTTCCCGACTGCACCGGTGCTGAAGGGATCAATGACGCTAGTTCCTCGGAGCATCTTCCATTGTAATACCGGTAGAACAAGGATAGCATTCCCACCCGACGCCTGTGCTCTAAAGATTTTGGAATAAACCTACAAATTTTTCACGAGCTCGCTCGTAACGTACATTGTCTTGTATCCATTTTTGCAGCATTCTGTGTTTGAACTACATGCGAATAGTTGTATTCATTGTCCTGTCCTGTGCGGCCGAGGATATTTACAGTGTTGGGACAGGACAATTGTCCTATCTTCTCTACTGTCCTCGTGTGAACTCTGCAAAACTCATGTGTCAATACATCTCGTCGGTGCTCTCCTGTTGTGCTCAACGAAAGCTTTTGGACACCAGAATGTTTATTCATCAGAAAATGGACACACACAAATCAAATTGGCATCGAAAGGTTGTCTTGATTTTTAGTTTCACGTTGTAAGGCTACAATCTTGCAGCTAGTGTCTTTGAGAGGAAACCGCTGCTAATGCCGTTTTCTGTAATTTTCTTTTTGGTTTATGAGGAAAGAAGCATTTTCCTTTGATGTACTTACCCATTTTTAAATATGCAATAACATTATGTTTTACTTTGTTTCAATAATGTTTTGACATTTTGCATCACCAATCCCTTTGTGGTCATAATATATGAAATGAAACAATAATATCTTTGTTTTTAACCATTAATTTTATTTCAATAACCAACTGGTCTCGCTTTATTCAAGCTTCATGTAGATACAATAAATTTTTAAGTTTTAACAGAAGCATTACTACTATGTAAAAAATATTATATTTTGGTTATAATGAATTCTCATAACATAAATATATATTTTTAATAAATATTTTAGAAGTGTGTTTTTATTTATTCAATTAGAAAACCAAAAGGACTGTGAGACTTGGACTCGATGGTGGTTATTCATAAATACTTTACAGCCAGTATTTCAGTTGCTTTTTAAACTCAGCTTGAGAGATAGTATTTACTTATGTCAGATTGCCTATAAGTAGGTTTCCTTATGTAAATATATCTCAAGCCGAGCTAAAAAAGCAACTGAAATACCTGCCCTTAACATCTTGGATATAATTTAAAAATGAATAGATTCAACAAAAAATTGTTGTGCGAAGCCACGGTACAGGTAAAGTTAAATCAGCACTGAATTTTTTAACAAATCATTTGGTGATTATTTGGATCTAAAAGTTTAGAATATACTTTTAAATACAGTGAAACCCTCTTAAGAAGTTTTCCAAGGGACCGGAAAAAACAAACTCGAGCAGGAAATTCTTAAATGGGATAAATTGGGCCCAGGGACTGAAAAAACCAAACTTCTTAAGCCACGAAACTTCTTAAGAGGATCTCACTGTAATTATACGTAGTAACATATCATAGGTGTAAGTCTAATACTGCCGGAGAACCATTTGTAAAAATATTTAGGAGTAATAAAAAACTATCTAGGGATGTACAGTACACGCTCTTGCTTGCTTATGTACTGGGGATGGTTCATTTGCGGTATTGACTTTGTATATTATATTGTCGATTTCACAATTTGAAAGCACCAATCAATACGGCCCGTGCTGTTTACCTGAAAGCGCCAAAAAACATATTTGGAAATTATTGGCTCATAAGCAATATTAAATTTATGTAGATGATATTTCAAAACATCATCGACCCTAAAATTTTACATGTCTGCGAAAGATTTTGCCAACATTTGTGAATTTTTTACTAAATCTTTGTCATGATGTTTGTTTGAATTAACTCCGAAACTACTTAACCGATTTTGATAAAAAGTGATTTACTGTGTGTAATTTGATCCAACTTAAAAGATAGGATAGTTTTTATCTCGATTACTGACCTCAATATTTATTATTGCGAATTAAATGTTCATTAAATGTTTGTTATAGGACAATGCTTGTAATTATTTGTAAGTTACATAAGTTTCTAACAGATGGCGGTGAGAGTTAATTTATCGACACAACACTTGGATATCTAGGATATCTATTCTTGTTTGTTTCGTTAGCCACAGCAACGCGTGGCCGGGTCAGCTAGTATTTTTATATATATTGGAGAAAAAGCGAAATGACAATAATATTTGTAATACATCTATGTAATTAATTATGTATTTTAGTTTCACATAAAGTAGTTTTCTACAGTTTACAAGAAAAAACAATTGGTAATGCCCACGCAACATGAGGCTGGTATTTCAAGCCAGGATAGCAAGCTGTTGCTAGTAAACTAGGAACTCTAGCTATGTGTTGACATAATTAGCTTTGTTTTTACCCTAGAAAGATAATCTACGTCTGAGAGCTGTCTTTTTTTATTTCGCAACGTAGCGCGCTGTCTATCTCAGTTAGCTTAGTTGCTGAGCAGAGCTTGTGCGGGGCGGCTCTTTTACCACGGTAAGTACAATAATTACGGAAAAACATACCCCGTATGTCCGAGAGACGTATGATTACCTTTCAAGTAACTTTCAGACTTGTTCGTATAAAGGTTGTAAATGTAAGTTCGTAATAAAATGTAAAGGTTGTAAGCGACCGGTCAGTGGTTGAGTGGGCATAGCGCTTGGGTCCCAACCGAGCGTCGCGTGTTTGATTCCTCGGCTGGCTAAATCCTCCCATCACAACACAAGCAACATTTTCGGCTTTCTGTCGTGGTAGTAGGAGATTTTCAAACATTGTTCGGTTATTCGTAACCCGAGAATGTTTCTTTCTTTCAAAAAAAAAAAAAATGTAAGTTCGTAATAAAAATATATTTATTTTTTATGTACAATGACTGATTTAAACATTTGAATAGACTGATTTAAACATTATTTTTAGCATTTAAACTTTCATAACATATAAAAAAAATATATTTATCCAAAATATATAGCTGGAAAGGAAGAGTGGCTCAAGCTCCATACAGCTGTATGGCGCTCTAGCCATTTATCCTTGCAGCTGGAAAGGAAGAGTGGCTCAAGCTCCATACAGCTGTATGGCGCTCTAGCCGTTTATCCTTGCAGCTGGAAAGGAAGAGTGGCCCAAGCTCCGTACAGCTGTATGGCGCTCTAGCCATTTATCCTTGCAGCTGGAAAGGAAGAGTGGCTCAAGCTCCATACAGCTGTAAGGTGCTTTATCCATTTATCCTTTAAGGAAATAAATGTTTAGCAATTTTCCTTGATCTTGCAAAGGCGTTTGATACTGTGAACCACAAAATACTTTTAGATAAACTTAAGAGGATAGGAATATCAGATACAGTTCTTCAATTATTTCATAGTTATCTAACTGATCGAACGCAATGTGATAAAATAAACAGTACCTATAGTAGTTCCCAAAAATCATTTTGTGGCGTTCCACAAGGTAGCATCCTAGGACCCTTATTATTCTTAATCTATATTAATGATCTATGTAACCTACAAATTTGTGGACAAATCACAACTTTTGCCGATGATACGGTCTTGCTATTTCACGCCAAATCTTGGGATGAAGTCTTTAAAACGGCAGAAAATGGCTTTCGTATTGTTAAAAATTGGCTTAATGATCACATATTAACCCTGAATACAGACAAAACTAAATTCCTAACATTTCGAATTTCAAATAAGCTCTTGCCTTCACAACAAAGCCTTAAACTCCACAGCTGTAACCCCCTATTAACTCCATGTACCTGTCCTTCTATAAGTAGAGTTGACAGTATTAAATATCTTGGTATTCAAATAGATGATCTTCTTAAATGGAACGTACATGTTACAAACCTAACGACAAAACTGAGGAAACTCGTCTATTTCTTTAAAAATGTTAGAGATATTTTAAATAGAAAACAACTGAAACAAGTTTACTGTGCTCTTATACAATCATCACTTGAATATGGTATTATCAGCTGGGGAAGTGCCACAAATACTTGCCTAGAGCCTTTAGTAAAGATTCAAAAACTAATTTTGAAGGTTATTCTTAAAGTCCCGTTGAGAACGAGCAAATGTAAAATCTTTCAACATCCCAGTTTGTCAAACTTCTTATGGGCAAAGAAGTTTTAAATATAATGCAACAAAGCTGTTCAATTCTCTACCTCCTGAAATTAGAAACACGCAAACCAAAAGTACATTTAAAAGTAAAATCATTGATCACCTCAAATAAATATATCTATCACAAGTATTTAATAACAGGCTTACCTTTATACCTACTGTGTGTATATATTAGACGTGGGCAAAATTGAATGACCGAATTAAATGAATAAATTCAATCTTGTGACACACTTGATCTGATTCTCAATTTCAAAAGGAATTGATTCTTCATTCCTTACCTTTGGCCTTGTATCGTACGATTTTTAACGGCAACATAAATGTTTAATTTCCATTTATTTTACTGTTAAATTATTTCAATGAATAATGTGTTCCGTAAATGATTTAAATATTATAATGTTTCATAGGTATTTAAATATTATTCAATGGGCGGCGCGCCGCGAAGTTGTCGACGGTATTGTGAACGACTCGTATCCCACTACCGCCGGCCGCCGTTCTAAAAACCCGTAGATCAAAACGCGGCCGCGATTCAGCCGAATTGTCTGAGCGTCCCTTTCACGCAAGGAATTAATCATTTGTCGTAGTCAATAGTCCTGAGATTGTCCTAAGGTCCCCGCGCGTCCTTTCCTGTCCGCGTCCCAGGTACCTACTCGTAGCTAGTCTGTCGCTATTGGAAATTGTCCAAAGCGCTTTATTCAGGAATTAAAACTAAAGTCTTTTTCACTTGTGACGTTGTTGTCTCTAGTTAATCTCAGACCTAGAAATGACGTCAGATGTCATCGTCTTACATCGCCATCGTTTCACGTCAATCTCGGCTCGGGTGTATCCGAAACGCAGCTCGCGAGTTGATCAAGTCTCTGCGGGGTAAGACACTAATCAAAAGTTACTAATTCATTGCTCAATGCCGGCCCTTAATCCGTCCGAGCGCAGCGGTTCACCAATTCCTCGGCGGGCCAAGCCTTCAATTTCATTACATAGTTAGCCGAAAACTTTCGACATTGAATCCGAACATCGCGGCATCGGCTAGAAAAGTGAGAAGCAAAAATAGTGCACTTGTAATCGTTTTTTTGGCACGTATGAAAGATATTGGAATACAAGTACCTACCTACTTTTAGACGTGGATCTTGGGTACATGTAATATGTAAATTTGCATATATTATAAGGCCAATCAGCTGTTGTCAGCTGTCATAAAATACTTTTAAGTTTAATAAATAAAATAAGTAAACTTTAGGGGTGAAACCAAAAACTGTTTAATTTAAAGATTTAATTGCTAGCTATAAATACATTTTACATACGAAAAATAACGATACTAAAAAAAGACAAACACATACATCTATAGGATTTAGCCTGCGAGATAATGAGATAGAATAATCGGTCCTCTCTTTGTGTGGTGCTTTGTAGCCTCCCCACTTATTGTGATTTGAAATGAAATGAAAAAGCGACACTAAAAAGAGACAAACACATTAATCTATAGGTTTTAGCCTGCGAGTCAGTGAGATAGAATAATCGGTTTCCTCTTTGTGCGGTGCTTGGTAGCCTATCAGTCTCCTCTTTGTGCGGTGCTGTGGTGTTTCGTAGTCTCCCCACTCAGTTAGTTAGTTAGTTTTTTTATTTTTTTTATTTATTTTTTTTTTTGGAATTAATTGCATTAAAGGAATGAATAGAAGGAATCAATTCAAAAGGCCGGGGGAATCAGACTGGATCTATTCACTCCTGGGAATCATTTTGCCCACGTCTAGTATATATGTAACCATGTACCTACTGCAATCTTCTTTTTATATATGTAAAGGAAATATATTCCCTTTAAATTTGAATCCTCTAATGTCAATTAGAATGCAATCATCGATTGTCATTTGTTTTGTTATTCTATTATTTGATTGTTAGAAAAAACCATTCAAAGTGATATTAATAAACATTTTTGGGGGTTCACGGTCAACAAAGAGATACTTGCACCTGCTATCAGATCATTTCACGAGGTTTGCATATATTTTGACGTCAAAAACTCAAAATACCAACGATTTCATCAAACTCTTAAACTCCACAGAAACTAATGACATTGGCATGATACTATCAGACCAATATCCGGGTCTTAATTCTAGAGAATTCAAAAAATTTTTGGATGAAAAAAATATTCCAATCATTTTTACTGCAGTAAACTCGCCTTTCTCAAATGGATTAAATGAAAGATTAAATCAAACGCTAGTCAATAAAATTAGATGCAAAATCAACGAAAATGACTTAAAAGTGGCTTGGACAACTATAGCCCGTAATTGTGTAAAAAACTATAATGAAACGGAGCACACTGTCACTGGTTATGCGCCTCAGTACCTACTTAACGGCACAGATGTTACGATTTTGCCAAATGAGTTAAAACTTAAGAAGACTGACATCGATTTGATTCAAGACAGAAAAAAAGCTCTGGAAAATACTATAAAGTCACATAATTACAACAAGATGATTTACGATAAAACCAGGAGACATATTAACTTCAAAGTTGGTGATACTGTTTTTGTGGAGAATGGAAACAAACTTAACAGGAAGAAGCTCGACGAATTGAGAATCGGACCCTACAAAATAATAGAAAAATTATCAAACTCAATTTACAAGATAAATACTGGTCGAAAAAAATTAGAATCAAATTTTTTCCACATCTCGAAATTAATTCCAGCACCTGCATTGATGAACCATGAAGAGGATATCGAAGATGAATGAAAATTTTTGCAATAATTTTCTTTCCCGCGGGGGGGGGAGATGTAAAGGAAATATATTCCCTTTAAATTTGAATCCTCTAATGTCAATTAGAATGCAATCATCGATTGTCATTTGTTTTGTTATTCTATTATTTGATTGTTAGAAAAAACCATTCAAAGTGATATTAATAAACATAAATGTCGTTTCTTAGTTAAAAAAAACTTTGCAACACAAGTGTTTTATTTAGAAATTAATAAAAAGGAATTAAACCTATCAACATATTATATATATATATATACACGGTGTCCGGAAACTCGTAGTACAAGCGGAAAACTGGTGAACCTACATCCCATAGAGAACCCAAATAAACATAAATATTTTCAATTTTAGCATTTTTACATTTAAAATTAAAAAAAAAAAAAAAAAAAATTAATTTCGGCTATTTAGGGTTAAAATTTCATCTGATAGGTGGAAATGTCGTAGAACGAAGATGCTACAAAATTTATAAGCTTCCATTAATCTCTTTTCGTGTTAATAGTTTATTTATTTTCATCCCACTAATTTATTCTTCCACCTTTTCTAAAATTTCATTTCTTCTAAGCATTATAATATGGTTAAATTAACGTATTTACTTTGATGTGTACCTACCCGTCATCTTGAAACGGACGGCGGGCAATAATGTACTCTACTTGAAAGATTTTCGGCGATATAACTGGACCAATTCGAACAAGCATTGTGAGAGAAATTATGGTAATTATCGGTTCGGACTGGCCACGCTTATTACGAATAATTTTTAGAAAAAAACTTTAGATTCGCCTTAATTACTATAAAAGGAAACTTTTTGGCTTTGGGGCGGCGGAAAATAATGCATTTTAATTTTCAATTGCATAAAACCAAAATTCACTTCGCGAACCGACGCAGCGAAAATCCGCGGCCGTAGCTGTCACTGTTATGGACTGTAGCTGACTTCGTGGAATACCTACATGAAATACCGCGAATCACAAACCATGTTACACAAACCTAGCGTAGCCGCTAAGCCACTTGAAAACTGGGATGTTTTTCTTGCCTTGACGCGAGTAGGCGTTATAAAGGGGCACTTTCTTTTGTATCACAAACCATGTTACACAAACAAGCCCGCTAGACAAATTTCATAATTACGCGCCTTATCCCACGAAGTCGGCTACAGTCGTATTAGCTCTTGTTAATTTATCAAGGATACCAACATCACAGTGACATGTACGGCCGCGGATTTTCGCTGTGTCAGTCGCGAAGCGAATTTTGGTTTTATGCAATTGAAAATTAAAATGCATTATTTTCCGCCGCCCCAAAGCCAAAAAGTTTCCTTTTATAGTAATTAAGGCGAATCTAAAGTTTTTTTCTAAAAATTATTCGTAATAAGCGTGGCCAGTCCGAACCGATATTTACCGAAATTATTAGCATAGGTATGTTCTAACTTACATTATGTAATATTTTTTTTTAATCCAAAAACACTAGGTACATCACAAAAAACGCATTTTAACATGTCATTGGTACATCACAAAAAATCACATATGCGTTGGTATATTCCATTGTAATAACACAATAATTAATCACGTCAAAATATGAAAATAACAGAAAATAATTCACAAGCACACTTTGTTTTAAAGTTTAATTACGAAAGGTTTGTTGTAGAAAGATGTCAACGAGCCAAACGCGTGGACAAAACTGTCGATTGCATTTGTAAACGAACAATTTCCGAAACAACAAAATTTAATGGCGGCCATTATAAAGCCCGCCTTCCACTGCGAGCGGAAAAGAGTCTAGCTGAGCGGGTAACTAGTCATTGATGAACAGAGTGATTCTGTGATTTCAAGTACTGTTTCTTGTGAGGATGTTTTTTAACGCGTAGGCAATGAAGAAATGTTTGCTTAAAAAAAAACATGTAATTAAATTTATATTTGTTTTAAACTTTCTTATTTCCGGCAATTTCATCTCGATGATGGTTTTCCAAGCAGCATCCTTTTTGACGACATTGCGACATTCTTTGCTAGTCGTATCCTATAAACACTAAAATTGGCAAGCGGCTTCAATAAACACCTTCATTAATAGCGGAGCGGATTCGTTCGAACCTATTTAACTCGTTTAGTCTGCTTCGCTCGCAACGTTCTTGATAGAAGCACTTGTATGCAGTTAACGTTTGCTAGTCGAGCGGATTCCGAACAGTGGAAGACGGGCTTTAAACGCGGCCATTTTTAATATTCAAGACATTATTCGCTCGCCTGTTCGCGCACGTGTGGAATGACCCTGAGAGAAAGAGATGGTAATTTTGTTTCGGAATTTTTATAGTCCGGTTAAAATAGATATGAACAACATTAAATTTCTGACCATTTTTGAAATGAAGAAGTCTTTAGCACTGTTCTGATTTGAAACTCGATGAAACGAAAAATAGCGACAAGAAAAAGAGACAAACACATTAACACATACATCAATAGAATTTAGCCTGTGAGAGAGTGAGATAGTACAATCGGTCTCCTCT
Organism: Limnephilus rhombicus; assembly: GCA_929108145.2. Taxonomy (NCBI): domain Eukaryota; kingdom Metazoa; phylum Arthropoda; class Insecta; order Trichoptera; family Limnephilidae; genus Limnephilus; species Limnephilus rhombicus. The sequence continues at coordinate 43,459,712 of OV815278.1, forward strand.
TTGTGCGGTGCTTCTTAGCCCACTCTTGTCTACTTTAGTTTTCTGAAGGTTTCACTCCTACCGCCTGCGACCTCTAATATTTTTGTTAGTAAGTACTACAAACTTTGAAGCACAAATACAAAAAAAAACCTTTTTCTAATAATTAACGTACAACAGAATCACCAACGTTTACATGAATTAATGTGAAGGTTGGTGTTGCTTTTCTGCAACTAAATTAGTGATGTTCAGGTTGATGTTACTACTAAGCTGTAATTTCAAATCGGATTACACTTGCAATATGTTTCTGATTTGAAACTCGATGAAACGAAAATTTGCGACAATAAAAAGAGACAAACACATACATCAATAAGATTTAGCCTGTGAGAGAGTGAGATAGTATAATCGGTCTCCTCTTTGTGCGGTGCTTCTTAGCCCACTCTTGTCTACTTTAGTTTTCTGAAGGTTTCACTCCTACCGCCTGCGACCTCTAATATTTTTGTTAGTAAGTACTACAAACTTTGAAGCACAAATACAAAAAAAAACCTTTTTCTAATAATTAACGTACAACAGAATCACCAACGTTTACATGAATTAATGTGAAGGTTGGTGTTGCTTTTTTGCAACTAAATTAGTGATGTTCAGGTTGATGTTACTACTAAGCTGTGATTTCAAATCGGATTACACTTGCAATATGTTTCTGATTTGAAACTCGATGAAACGAAAAATAGCGACACTAAAAAGAGACAAACACATACATCAATAAGATTTAGCCTGTGAGAGAGTGAGATAGTATAATCGGTCTCCTCTTTGTGCGGTGCTTCTTAGCCTCCCCACTCTTGTCTACTTTAGTTTTCTGAAGGTTTCACTCCTACCGCCTGAGACCTCTAATATCTTTGTTAGTGAGTACTACAAACTTTGAAGTACAAATTAAAAAAAAAAACCTTTTTTTAATAATTAACGTACAACAGAATCACTAACGTTTACATTAATTAATGTGAAGGTTGGTGTTGCTTTTTTGCAACTAAATTAGTGATATTCAGGTTGATGTTACTACTCTCTGTAATCTCAAATCGGATTACACTTGCAATAAGTTTTATTATTATTTTTCGGGCTAACTTGACCGGACTACCTTTCCCCTCCCTCGTCTCTTCCCGCGCGGCTACCTACAAACTGCGAATATGTACGATCAGCTGTTTAACCGTGGAACGACCAAATATTTTATTTTTAAACTGAATTAAATGATTGGCAATTTCAAAATAATGCTTTAAATCCGGATTTCTTTGTTTGTTTTTCTTTTAAATAGTGTTTATTAGTTAGGTACTATGATCGTCGGTAATAATTTACAAGAATTTGACCAAAACAAAAATCAACTTCTCACTCGATTTACTCGAAAACGAAAGCTCAAATCAAAAAAAGTTATACCACAAAATCGACTCCAAATGTGATGTGGAGTCTCCAGTTTCCCGCTTGTACTACGAGTTTCCGGACACTTTGTATATGTAACATACTTGAATTGTATATTTAAAGAAAAAAAATTTATATTAACCTGCCATTTTCATAATATTACTACAAAATCTTAGATAACCACTCTGTAAATTGCCATCTCAACACAGGCGTTTCACACCTAGTGAGATGGGCAATACGTCATTTTATAACCAAATGTAATATGAAAATAATTAAATAAAAAAAAAAAAAAAAATGTCGATATTAACATTTGTAAATATTAAAATTTAGACTTCAAACATAAAAAAATTGTAAAAACGACTCATGTGATGTTCTTATGTGAAAGCGGTTCTATAGCAGGGTAATTAAATAAAATCCACACTTTTCTTCTATAAACACAATTAGGGGGCGTTCAAGTATTACGTAACGCAATTTTTGAAGATTTTTGACCCCCCTTCCCCCCATGTAACGCGCCGTAACGTTTTTCCGTGCCCTCCCCCCCCCCTAAACGTTACGTAACGCCCAAGTGAAAATTTTTCCCTGAAAGTCACAATTAAGTTATGCAAAGTACTGGAAAGTCGCTTAAATACCTTTTTTCTTGTTTTAATTACGTTTGCGGTAATAAATAAAACAAGAGATTTCGAGAACGAAAAGGGTTGCCAACTTGGAAGATTTTAATTCCCTAGTTTTGTATCTAAATAAAAAAAAAACATGTTACGTAATGCGTTGTTCGAATCCCCCTCCCCCCCCCCCCTCGTAACGCACAGTAACGTTTCACAAGACCCCCCCTCTCCCCCAAATGCGTTACGTAATACTTGAACGGCCCCTTAGTCTTTTATTGGGTGGGTACAATCAATTACACAAGTAGCCAGTTCAATAACATTAAAAACAGTAGTAACTTAAACGTACCAACTACAACAGTAGCTTTATGGTTATTATTATTATAATAACTCGAAAGGACACTAATTATCCTTAATTACCTACTCGTCACTTTACACAAAAGGTTCACGAGAGCCTTGAAGCCGCGCGAGCTGATCTCGGAAGGCAGACTTTTACGATCACACACAACCTTTTATGGGTCGATCCTTTTGTGAAAAAAACCCTAGCGGCGGGATGCCACCTCTAGCCAATAGAATCCCTCGTCTCTAAGAGACAGCAATGCTAGACAGAGAAAGTATTCAAGCGGGGAACACTTCTCAAATACTTATATTTGATTAAAATAATTATTTTTGTTACAGTACGAAAATCACAGATTATGTAAAAAAAAAAACACTTACTTCTATTGTATAAATGAATAAAAAAACATTTTGTCACCTCACTTTTTTACCATTTCATACAATAATATTTAATAAAAAATTAACGATGTCTTAACGGCACGCAGGCGATTTGGCGGGTGAAAACTGTTTCTACAAAATAAGTCTTTATGTACTTCTATGGACAACTTTGAATAGAGATGTGAAGCTTGATTCAATATGGATCTTTTACTTTTTGTTTTAGGGTTGTCACTAGAACAATAACAGAGTTATAACGATTTCTGTGGGAACACACGCGTTAGCGTGAAAACACCCTTATTGTACTTGACTGCTATTGTTATATTGTCGTGTAAACACGCTTACGGGTCGGAGTGGTTAATAGCAAAAACTAAAAAAGAATTATTCAATATTAATTTAATTTATATATAATATTGTATTTAGTTTCATAAAAATCCACAGCATTTGCTGGTCCTCAGTCTCTCGGGAAGAACTTCACTTGGAAATTCTCTGGCGAAGTGAGCATTCCCGGCATCAGTTTGGGAACAGAGCCGTGCATTTTAAATGTAAAATTCTGCATCAGTCCAGCGGCCATCAAGAACATTGTCTGCCGAGCAAAAGTCTCACCTGCGCACAGTCTCTTACCTAAAAATAAATAGTACATTCATTATTCATTTTAATACTGTGCGGAGGGTCCTTTTGAGGAAAAGGAGTTTTTTTTTATGTGAATACCACACAAGAGTCCCAAATGCTCCCAATGACCTGGAGCCAATGGGTCTACAGAATCCTCAATTGTGAAGATGAAGGCAGTGGGGAGGGTAAGGAAATGGGGAAGAGGAAGGTGTGGAATACTTAATGGTGATCATCAGGGCGATACTGAGAGTACCTTTCACTTTGGATCGTGCCACAAATATATCTCTTATTATTTTTAAATGATTAAATTGTGAAATAACACAAATCAATCACATAAAATTTACTTGCACCCTTTGGGATTTGAACCTGCGACCTCCAGATCTTTACTCGAGAGCCTTACCCCTCGACTAGGGAGGCCAGAGTGATTCATGATCCTGTTCTTCGGAGTACCTTCCTTTGAAATACTGATAGATAAAAGGGAAGCATTCCCACCTGATGTCTTTGCTTCAAATACTGCAATATATCAATTGATTGAGGATCTATCAAACAGGCTGCCCATTTATGCACAGTCAAAGTTTTTTTCTCAATATTTCAGGTATTTTGAGGTTTCCAGGTCAGAGGAGTTCAATAGTGGCAATATCTGCATTATTTGTATTATGTGATAACAATTTTATCAACGCGCCTGACCAACTGCGGTGTGGATATTGGAAGAGGCGAAGAAACGATTATTGTAAATTAAGCTATGTTTTTACCAGATCCAAAAGGTAGAGATACATCTTTCTTTAAGTCCAGCTTCCCATGGCAATCTAAAAACCTTTCAGGTCTGAAGTTTTCTGGATCTCCCCAAATCTCTCGGTCCATGTGATAATCCATTAAGTTCATTGACACCAAGGTGTCCTGAAACATAATGCATTCAAAAATTGTTATGAAAAACTGTAATGTATTGAAAGAGTTTCTAAGTGATGCCAACAGATGCCAGCATGTTCCTATCGATTGCTGACAGGGGTGCCCAAGTTGGCGGCGGCCGTCGACAGTGGTTCGGGCCAGCCTACCACTCAGATTCAATTAGCTGCTAGTATAGACAGGTTAGCATAATTATCGTAAATACGTAAACTCATAATAAACCAGTTTGATATCGATGGTTCTGCATTCAAACATTTTAATATGGTTAAACATTTTAATTGTAGCAGAGGCTGGCTGCTAACTCATCAAGTTAAAAATAAAATTATTCATCCTAGACTTGCAGAAAAGTCAATAGATGCCGCATATTAAATAAAAATGCATAAATTTATCCAAGACACCATCTAGATAGCATTTAGTTCGGGTTTGAATCTTGCAATCATACATAAAGATAGCAGCCAATAAAATTATGTATTAAGAAAATGGTAGTCCTCAGTCGAAGTATGCTACAGTTAAAAATGACCGAATCGGATAGGGACACATTAGGGAACGTACCCATACTACGTGACACGTTTAGGGGGGGGGGGGGGGGGGGGGTCTTCAAAATGTCACGCTCCATACAAATGAGCGGCGGGTTGCTTAGGTTTTTGGTCACCGGGGGGGGGGGGTTAAAAATTGCAAAAAGTTGGTCACGTAGTATGGGTACGTTCCCTTAGCTCAGTGTGTAGAGTTCCCCCGCTGCAAGGCTTAGGTCCTAGGTTCGTGTCCTAGATTTGACGTATATTTTTATAATTTTTATTTTTCAGATTTTCAGTTGAGTTTCGCTAATATTGTCTTCATTAAATAAAATCTTACAATTTTAGGTTTTACTCATTATCTAAAATGATTTAAAATTTGAATCCAACATTCATTAGCCTAAACCGTGGGTTGGCAACCTGCGGCCTGCGAGGCGTCTTGCAACGCACTTGGAAAGTGACGGACCTTATCATTCACAATGGAGTGAAAGGGAGCATGAAAGGGAGTAAAGGGGAGCGATTTGCAAATCAATGTGATAGGTTTACAAAGTGATACCACACTTAAAATGGTTTTTAAAGGAAAAACTAGGTGGATTACTATGGTGGTTTGCCTTCTGAAAACTACAAGGAGTTAAACTGGTTTGCTGAGCCAATAATTACTATGTTTGGTAGTACATAAATTTGTGAGCAATTTAATCCTGAATCATCGAGAAAACAAACACTGTTCTCGGCTTCAAGTTTAGGCGCAATAATACGCGACTCTACTTTAAAAATGGAAGCTAATAAAGGGTGGCGCAAAACTACCGATATGGTTTGAATCTTATTACACATTACAATAAGATTCAAAATAAAACGGTAGTTTTGCACCACTCTATATAAGAAAACTTGCAAGTCAAATACAACCACAAAAATCTCATTGATTTTATTAACTACAATAAATTTCGTAAAATATACTACAATAAGCGTTTTATTTTTAAAACTAAAATATTTGTACAAAAATATTGTATGTTTTTTTTTTTTTTACAATAGCTCCACAGAGGAGGCTCTGAGGAAAAATAATTTCCCTCAGGGCCTGTGTCATTTTAGGGGATGCCGTGTGGAGGGTCTTTTTAAGGAAGGGAATGATGGCAAGTTCTGGGGAGGAAAAAGGTACGAGGGGTGGGTAGGAATCTGGGTGTCAGTGTGTCCAGGAGTGATGGACGTATGTATCAATCCTTCCAACTGCAGTGCAAGGCGATGAGTCGACAGAGTCCGGTTGGAAAGGTCAAAAGGCCTCCCTCAACCAATCTCTCTCGATCCGGCCCACCACGCTGCAGGTGGGCAGATGCATCCGCCGCCAAGACCTGGACATACCTCACCCCAACCCCGGCACCCCTGCTAACTCACCAAATACCAGGTATACTGTAATGACATATGAACTAAGTGTGGCCCGCACTAATCCCCACATAAAATATTTGGCCCTTTTATAACAAAAGGTTGCCAACCCATGGCCTAAACACTCGAGGAATTTGATTATCCATATCCATTATCGACCACCATAACACGGGCATCAGACTAGCATGGTGGTCGAAAAATCCACTAATTAATGTAACCATATTATGTATGCAATGAATAAAGAAAAATTAAAAAAAAATTGTATTTAATTAATATCCTTTTTATGTCCAATGTTTCTAAAACAATGATCATCACTTCAAATCGACAGCAGCCATTGTGATCTTATTGTCGCTTTCCACTTTTTCTTCCCTTCCCTTATTACTTCTGCCACTCTGTATTCTCAAAAATATACATTACCTTGGGTATGAGGTATCCTTCAAACATTGTGTCAACTTGCGCTCTATGAGGAAGTCCCAGCGGAACAAGCGTTATGTACCTCATGATCTCTCTAAGAGATGCCTCTAAGTAGTGTAGCCTGTAAATAAAATATATATATATATATTTTTTTTTACATTAACTCCACACAGGAGGCCCTGAGGAAAATAATTTCCCTCAGGGCCTATGTCATCTGGGATGCTGTGTGGAGGGTCTTTTTGAGGAGAGGAAGGAATGAACGTTGGTCTTGAAGATACCCATGTTGTAGGAAGGAGGAAACACAGAGGCCGGCAAATCATTCCACAGCCGAGCTGTTGAACACAAGAACGAGTCGAAGAAACGACCCGTTCTCATGTGATAAATGTCAACCGTGTACAAATGTTGGGCACGCGTTTGGCCCCTTTTAGACGTAATCAGACAAGATTGGGTCTTTGAAACATTAAATTCAATGAGATTATTTTTACCCCAAGAGAAAACACTCTCGAGGTAACCGTCCATTCTTTGCTTCAAAGCCCTACGAGCTGTTGGAGTTTGTGAGCCCTTTGGGGGCTTGTCAAACAAAAAGCTATCATGAACTGTACTGTCATCCGCATAACAGTGAATTGGTGCACATGACAAAAGGTCGTTGATGTGCAACAAAAACAAAGTCGGAGACAGAACCGATCCCTGCGGGACGCCAGCATTTATCGAGTGTGAGGAAGAGGTGAAACCATCGACTACCGTCTGAATCGACCTCTCCCTCAAGAAGTCGGCAATCCACGTACACAAGGATGCAGGAAGTCCGTAAGAATGCAGTTTGTTGACAAGTCCTCGGTGCCAAACCCGGTCAAAGGCCTTGGAGATGTCCAGTGCAACCGTTTGGGTCTCACCGAAACGTTCCAGGCATTGCCCCCAAACATGCGTCACATACGCGAGAAGATCACCGCACGAGCGGTTCCGCCGGAATCCGTATTGACGATCGTTAATAATTTTGTTCTTCTCGAGGTATGTGAGCAGTTTGTCGTTGATCACACGTTCCATCACCTTAGACAGAACTGATGTGATCGCTATGGGGCGGTAGTTGGCCGGGTTGGAGCGGTCACCCTTCTTTGGAATAGGATGGATAACCGCTTTTTTCCAACCAGAGGGCACAGAGCCAGTCTTCAGGGACATTTTAAAAAGCTTTGTCAAAATTGGAGCTGTTTCTGCAGCGCACCTCTGCAGTACCAGGGCAGGTATTCCGTCAGGCCCACTAGCTTTATTAACATCAAGCCCTCGTAAAACATGGAGTACTTCCCTATGCCGGATCCTCAGCTTTTTCATACGAAAACCGCAGTGAGGAACCGACGTCGGGACAGCACCTTGGTCATCGAGGGTTGAGTTATCCGCAAACATTTTACCTAGTAAGTTAGCCTTTTCGGTGGCGGTGTTTGCTAGTGAGCCGTCAGGTCTGGTAAGAGGTGGCAGATTGGATTTGCAGAAATTGCGACCTATTGAGCCCGCAAGCGACCAGAATTGCCTGCTGCCATGCGGGCATGCAGTCAGCTTTCTGCTGATCTGCTGGTCGTGCTCGAATTTTGACCTATTTATGATTCTCTTGGTTACCTTTGCCATTTTGTTGTAAGCTGTTCTGTCTTCGGATGTTCTAGATGTGTTGTAGGCTCGGTAAGCCGCGTTTTTTCGTCGCACTGCTTCAGCGCATTGTCGACTGAACCACGGCTTTGAGCCTACACCAGTTTCCTTAACAGTAGATTGGATGAAACTTTTTCAATCAACAATTTGAAAATATTGACGGACTGTCTCAAATAAAAAAAATTTCTACTTCAAAACATTACTATTACTTGCCAGGAAGCAACTCTACCAAATGAGCTAATGTGTCCCTCACCAATTTATTCATAATTAAACTGTATCATACTTCAACTAAGAACTACCAACATTATCTTCATTTTCCCAATGCATATTCTTATTGGCTGCCATCTCTATGTATGAGTCATGTTATGTTAAAAATATAAATAAATATTCATCCTAGACTTTCAGAAAAAGTCAATAGATGTCGCACATTAAAAATTAAAATTGGTATTGCGTACATGCCTGTATGCATATATGTATGTATGTATATATGTATGTATTGATGTACGTAGGGGTGTGTGTGTGTGTGTGTTTATGTGTATATGGATGTGTGCACCTGTATATGCACACACGCACATATATAAAAATAAATTAAAATTTTTTAACACTGATATGTATATTTTCATAATCTTATCCTTACGCACTGCTTTTTCTCTTTTCTATTCTTTATTATAACTTTTATTAACAGTTTTCAACATCACTACATACTAGTACCACATGTTTACATGTTTATTTTATTTACATGTTTATTTTACGCACTTCTTTTTCTCTTTTCTATTTTTTATTATAACTAACCAATTTTCAACATCATTACATACTAGTACCATGTGTTTACACTAGACTTAGAAAAATAAACTATCTTTAATTGATCACCATGAAACAGGCAGCCACCTAGTATGGTGATTTAATAAATCTAATCTACTTAAATGTCTAATATATGTAACATGTATTTCATAAATAAATAAATAAAATTTATAAAAAAATTATCCAAAACACTATCTAGACCAGTGGTTCTTATCCTAGATTCGATCGAACCCCAGGGGTTCGGTAAGTCAGTTTTGCAGGTTCGGCTGAGGTCAAGACACACCCCCGACTCATGATTCGGATCGATATCCAATTAAGAAAGGTTTGGTGAATGCGCATATGAAACTGGTGGGGGTCAGTAAACCACAGATCAGTGGTTCTTAACCTCCAACAAGGATCACTTAAGAAAGTTAAGAACCACTGATCTAGATTGTCATTGTAGGCATACATACACATAGGCATTGGTTCGGGTTTGAATCTTGCAATCATATATAGAGATGGCATCCAATAAGAATATGCGTTGGGAAATTGAAGATAATGTTGGTTAGTTCTTAGTCGAAGTATGATACAGTTAAATATGACCGAATCAGATAGGGACAAATTAGCTCAGTTGGTAGAGTTGCGCCCCAGCAAGGCGAAGGTCTTGGGTTCGAGTCCCAGATGTGACCGTATCTTTTTCTGTTTTTCTGTTTTCAGATTTTCGATTGAGTTTTGCTAGTATTGTCTTCATTTAATTAAATAAAAAATTACCTTTCTCGATCGTTAAGACTTGGTAATCTCCCCCTTCCGACCACTGCATCTATTTCTTGTTGAATGCGATCCTGAACCTCCGGTCTCTGCATCAGTTCTCGGATAAGTAGAGACAGGGTAACGCTGAATGCTGAAGAAGAGGGGAGTAGGAAGTCCACACCAACTAACGTTAACTGGTCATCTGCAATCATCAACTTCAACTTGTTAACCCTTTCCGACCGGCTTCATACGAGCGTGAGTTTGTCTTTTAAAAAATCTTTTCAGCAAATAAATCTGTTTTTGGGAACGACACCTGTATCGATCGATCGTGCGGGAGCTGCATATGCAGGATGCCATCACGCGCACGTGGTTAAACCAGTAAGTCGCCCAGCCCCAAGAAATCATAATTAAGAGCTTTACTGGTGAGGCCCATCAAAATTCTGACATTTTTTGCCGGTCGGAAAGGGTTAAGTAAGAATATGCACATACATAATGATAAACAATTAAACTGAAAGATAAAACATGAGACACATAAGGATATTTCTTGGGCCTCGGGCGTAGTTTGTCAGAAGGTCAAAATATTTCCGCTTCCCAATAAAATCCAACTAAATGAAATTTATTCTGAATGTATCCCAAAACTTAAAACTGTTTTTGAAAGGTTATAAAATGCACTTAAAATTTTTATTATTCAAAATAAACATATAATTTTTAAAATTTTTTAATTCAAACACAAAAAAAGTTTTAAAAATGACTAAAATTACTGATAATGGAAGAAAACAAAAACACACCCATAATTTTTAAGACAAATGCATTACAAAGGTATCGTTACCTCACTTTTATGTCATTTCATGTAAAAATAATTAATAAAAAATTCCCAAGGTTTCACAATTTTTTTTTTTCAATTCATGGTTGAAAACTTTGGTTTCATAAAGGTGTACATTTAATTATTGTGTGGTTAAATTTTAGATTTTAATATAAAAATGGTGTTTTCTCTTTCTAACACCATTTAGATCATATTTTTCACCATGCTGGCAAGGGCGGATTTAGGGGGGGGGCACGTGCCCCCGTATTTAGACGGTATTTTTGTGTACTGTGGAGATTCCATCACAGTCCAGAAAACTGTCTTTATTAAACATTTAATTTTTCTATTGTTTTGACACTTTCATAAACCTTCATATACATACTTGAACTTGTAGAAATAAACTTGAAGTATGATACTTCAAGTTTATTTCTAACAGTAATTGTTGTTTTTTTTGCCCGTCCGCCCCTTGTGCCCCCCCCCCCCCCCTCCCCAGAAAAAATCTAAACAGTAATTGTTGATTTTTCTGCCCGTTCGACCATTGTGCCCCCCCCAGAAAATTATCCTGGATCCGCCCCTGCATGCTGGTAAGACTTTCTATGAGAATTGATTTCTATGAGACCTATGTATTTCAGTTGTTCTCGAAGGCGAACAAATTAGCCTGAGGGGTTAAAAGGTAACAAACGTGGAAGGGAAGAAACTGTACCCACAGCAAGTTTCGAGAGGTTAGTGATTATATAGTGTTCTCTCTCTCTTGATGTTTTATTATTTCTCACACTCCCCTTGATGATTATTGCAGTAGTTACATTTAATAAGTAGGTATTCTTGATGTTTGACATCATTCCATCAAAAAGTGCTGAATTTTATTTTATATCACATAATAAAATGTGTTTAAAAATAAAGTTACCTGAAAACGTTGAAGTTATTTCAGTTTCTGATTCGGATTCTGATGTGGGTTCTTCCTTTAGTCTCCTTATGTATTTATCAAAGAAGCTTTGATCATATTCCTCGGCAAAGTTTTCCCGGCAATCTTTTATGAGATCCTGAAACCACATCTAATTACAAAATCAAAGCAAATTGCCCGTAATTCACATCTGCCCTCATCTTTTGGGAGGAGGAAATGAGTACCGCCGCCCCGGGAACCATTGGGTAATTAACCTCTGCCATAGGTCACGCCAAGTAGGTTTTTTACGGATGGTTACTTAGCAGGGGTGCTCGGGTTCATGGGGTGAGGTTTGTCTAGGTCTTGGTGGTGGATGATCTGGACACACTAGATGAACCCCAGATTCCTACCAAACCCTCATACCTTTTTACTTCCCAGAGCTTCATTTCCTTAAAAAAACCCTCCACACCCTTTCCCCAAAAATGATATAGACCCTAAGAGAAATTATTTTCTTCAAGGCCTCCCGTGTGGAGCTAATGTAAAAATGATATAGACCCTAAGAGAAATTATTTTCTTCAAGGCCTCCCGTGTGGAGCTAATGTAAAAAAAAACTTCAATTATTATCAGTTTTTTTTTTTTAAGATTAAAGGCTCCGAGGAAAATAATTTTTAACCGGGCTCGAAAAGAAGAAGATGGAAAGATACTAAATTATGAATGTTAGAGGAGAGCGCTAACATTTACAGCGACAAAATCGATGCGAAAATTGCAAAAATGTTTAATAAAACACGACTCGTTTAAAATAGTGAAAAACTCTCGTGGGGGCTGTGTCAAGTACAATTTAAAGAAACATTGTGAATTTTTTGATATATATAACTTTTAAAATAACCGAAACAGACTTGAAAAAAATAATTTTCAGTGTACTTTGCGATTTTTTTCTATCGAGGGAATTTTATATAATTTGCATTTCGGCATGGAGAATGTATAGATATTATCTTCGAAAATAACATATATTTTTTTAAGAGCTTAAAAACTTCAAATATTTAAAGGGAAATGCAAGAAATCGGTAGAAATTTGGGTTGCAGACCCTTAAAGGTTCTTAGGAAAATAATTTCCTTCAGGACCTATGTCATCTTTGTGGATGTTGTGTGGAGGGTCTTTTAGAGGAGAAAAAGGAGTGAACAAGGGTCTTGAAGAGACCTGCATCTGCATACAGTTAGATAGATATACACAGTGAAACTCTCTTAAGAAATTTTTCAAGCGAGCGGAAAAAAACTTCTTAGGCGGGAAATCCTTGTAATATTATGTTTGATGAATTGGTCTATTCAAATTCAAATTCAGGGGACCGAAGAAACCTAACTTCTTAAACATGAAAACTTCTCAAGGCCCACTAACCAGTGGCGAAGAATTCAAATTTTGCCGAAAGAAGGTCTTACAACTGTACCATTGCACCTGTGCAGGGCGGTGGAAAAGATTGATTATTCTTAAATATTCTAAACTCAATATCGATTTTATTGCATTAAAAATTTGCTTTTATACCTATATTCAAGTTAGCAATAAAAATGTTCTAATGTGTGATGATAAAATTATGTACTTTTTGTAATTATTGTAAAATAAGTGTGTAAAAAAATCTGAAATGCATCATTTTGTAAGACCGTAAATAAATAGACAAACTGAAGAATTTTTTTTTTGGTCGCAAAACACATGCACGGATTTTGTTTTTATGATTTTATTTACTTAAAATTAAAATTCTGAAAAGTAGCTTTCCTAGATAATTTATTTATTTATTTTACTGTATTTTGAAATGCATGTTGTATAATACAACATTTTGTTTGAAAATTTAACAAATCTGCCAACGACCAACGGTGAAACGTCATTGTTCATTATAATAAAAATAAACATATTTTTTCTAAATTTAAAACATATATAGCTTTACTAAATAGATAAAATAACAATCTTTCGAAATCAATTTAGATAAATATATTCTTTTGTTAAAATGAGTCGACACATCTATAGCAGTGGCGGTCTGTGAGCTAGAGTGCTGTAGAGTGCTAAGATTGAAAAATACAACATTATTTATGTTGTCGTAGCTAAAAAAAATTTTTGTTTTTTCGAAATTTCAACTTTTTGTATGAAGACCTTTTACTATGTGGATGCGGCGCATCCACATACTTGTTGGCAACTCGGTTCACGGGACAACTCAATTTATCAACCTCCTGAACAAAATATATATTTTTCTGATCTGACATAATATCGCAAATTACTCGAAAACTTGACAGGTCGTGAGCCGCCAACATGGCAACCTGTCGACATGGCAACTGAAACGTGATGGCCGCGGCGACCGGTACTGCTAGTCGCCGCATCGCCCTTGACAACTGGTCTTTAACAAATTGCCTGTGAGCCAATGAAATTCACAAGTTCCTTTCCTGTGGATAGCGATTTTTTTTGCCGAATGGTTTTTTTCAGTTTCTCCATGAGCACTCCGCTCACCTTACTCTCTTGGAATAATTATTATTATAATTTTTAATTATACGAACGAGGAAAAAAAAGAAGTGACAGTTTCTTCCAAATTCATTAAATAAAAGGACGGTTTTTTTTTTAAATTTTGTGTTTTCACATTTCTCTACATTTTGATTAAAAATGTTTTTGGTAAGCTTTTTTTCAAATTTTTTTCCGTGTTTGAAGCTTAAAATATGGCATTTTTTAAATGCTAAAGTATAAATACAAGAATCTAAAGGGTAATTTTATCTGGTTTCTAAACAGGGTTTTTTTTACGACATCTTCAAAAATAAGAAAGATACAAGACATTTAAAATACCTTGGAAAAATTCAAAAATTCGTTCAGAAATTATTAATTAAATAAGCATATACATACAATAGATAAACAACCGCCTCTGGCTGTGTAAGCAATATACACATCTTTCAATGAACAATTTTTTGTAATTTTTTAATTAGTAGTGCTTTCACATGGATGTGATTATTATGTTTAATTAAAATGCAAGTCAATATATGCAAGTATTTATATAATTAAAATAGAACATTATTTACCCTGATGAATTTCAGTAGGACTCCGTTACTTTCACACAGCGGTGCATATCCACTTATGGTGGGTAAAAGGTGGCGTATCCAAGGAGTCATGCAAAGACTCCCTCCGAGGTCATCGGTGTTACTCTGGAACTTGAGAGTGGCGCGCCCCACCTCCCGGAGCCGCTCGTCCCACTGGCTGCCCAGAGCACGCCCCAGTACCACTCCCAGATAAGAGTTGATCCCGGGGACCCACAGCGCATCCGGTAATGTCATGAGGTTGCCTGCGAGTACATTCTGCAACAAAGGTGATGATTGATTTTGGTTATTCCTCTTTCTGGTGTTGTGAACTGATTTGACATATCTATAATTATTTCAATATTCCTGCAAATATCCTAAACAGGCTAAATGGGTATTTCTCGGCAATACATTTATGAATTGGACAAATAAATGAAAGTATTCATCGAACGCAACAGACAACCTTCTAATATTCTATTTTCAAAGATGCTTTACTGGTTCAGAAGCTCACCAAGCCCCCTTTAACTAAGTTACCATAATACCAATACACTGCCAGGCTGGACCTGAGCCAAACGGGGCCTGGCGCTAGTAAAAACCTCAAGGGTGCTGTATTAGGTATTGGGTTTTATCAGTGACTTGCATAGACATCATATCATATGTCCGTGGTGACTTGGCTTCTTGACAAGTTGACACCTCGGGCGGACTGCTCTAATTGCGCCTGCACATGTACACTGCAGATGTAGGCAGAGAGGATGGATGGCTACCCAACTTTGTCATAAGCAGGATTTAGACGGTTCACTTTTCGTTCATTTCTATCTTTCATTATACCTCTTTCACTCGAAGTGAAACATCTAAACACAAAATGAAACAAAAGTGCTGATGACCATACTGGTATTTATGTTATTCCACCTAATCTCCAGCTGCTGAATCTGCATTCACCTTTTGGGACACCCAATAGCTTCGTACAGACGGGCTGCACAATGTAAGCGAGATACATATTTCAAATAAATAATTAAGCAGCCAAATGGGCAAAATAAGTGCATGAAATCACAAACGACTTTAATAGTGTATTCGGACCTTCCCATCAATGTTCAAGTATTTATGAACTTACTGCTTGGGAGCAGCTCATGTGCGTTGTGCAAAGATAATGGTATAAATATTGTGTTGCTTAATTAAAATATTTTTATTAGAAGCAATAGATGACTCAAGCGCGTAATACACAAATGTTATTTATTTAATGACCAATATTTGCATTTTACCTGATCCTTTGTGGGATTCCTCATGAGGTTTATAAACTGCCCGATTTCATCAGATGTGATTTCTTCTAGTTGAGTGCTTCGACATCCGAAACCCCAGTCTCTCATGTGTCGTAATGAAAATCTACGTTGTTCATGCCAGAAGGGGCCATCGGTGAAGAAGATTCCTGTAAAATAGATTCATTTTATGGTTTCTCCAATCATTGGTTTAAATTTTAAAAGATATGGAAAAATCATGTTGGCTTATCGATCCTTTAGAATAACAAGGTTCCATATGTAGCGGTAACGATGTGCGATAATAGGAAATATAGTAAGCTACTTTATAGTTTATTATTATACACATGACGTTACCTTGACAGATGGAACCTTTTTTTCAAAAGGGTCATTATGCTGTTGGTTGACTTCCTTTTCAGAGAAAAATTCTCCAATTGTGTTTTTTTATTAAATTAAAATATTTTATCAAAAACAACCGTTTCATTATAATTAAAAAAGTTATGACTTTTATTAATAAAAAATTATTTTGTTCTAAAAAGGAGCCGCCGTCGAGTGTCAATAATATTATCTTGTTAATGTTATCAAAATGTCAAATGCAGAGCTCTTGTTTTAATACTTTCCTTTATTCTAATGATAGAAGTACTTTGACCTAGTTTGGGAGAAATAGCTACCTACATCTTCCTAAAATAACATACTTGATGTTATGGGCCCTTTTGGTCGCAGCTATTTTTAAGCAAAAAACACAAATATTTCATAAGTGAACAAGCGGTACCTCTAATAGACTTTCCTTGTTTCACAATGCTTCCTATGACATTATCATCAAAGATCAAAGTTTGCACTGTGGGGCATTTAGCACAATATTACAAAAGGAAGAAATAATGCATCTAGCCCAACCATTTTGCAGGCCATCACCATTATTCAATGCCACGTATAAAGGTTTACAGAAATTCATTGCTTCTACTGCCAATTGCAAACAACAATGTTAGGTAATAATAAATGATAGTGGTTAGAGACTGGAGAGTTCTTTTAATTTATCATATCCCAAAGCACTCTTTTTAGGGTGAATTGCCAAATAAAAAAAAAAAAAACATATATATGTAATACAGTGAAACCCTCGTTTTCAAAGGGACCAGAAATAGTAGACCGGTGATAGTTAGTAGGCTTCCATGGCATAACTCATTTTTTCTCTCTATTATCTATGATGTAGCTAACCGAATTAAGCGGATTTGGGTTATTTTGAATATATCAAACACACAGTTTGGAGACCCGATAATATATTAAGTAAACTGAAAATAAGTAAAAGTGATATCATTATGTTACCAAGTGCCTTTCCCTCTCCTCTAAGACTTCCCAGTATGACGGGCAACCTGCCATCAAACTCTTGCTTACTGAGCGCCTTCTTGATCAATCTACCGTGCACCACCACTGAGGGGAAGTCTCCGAGGTAGAGCCCCACAAGCGGGCTGTTATACTTCTTGGAGAGCCAAGTGAGAGCTCTGGCAGGGAACTTGTAATCCAGAGCCAACAGGATCCAGTAGCCGCCCCATATTGGAAGTCTGGGCGGGCCTGAGTATTTAGAAGGATTACAAAAATAGAGGTAGAAAAATGAATTTGTATCATTTCCAAGAAATATGAAGTTGATGGATACGGCAGAAAGTAAAAAAATTTGTTTATTTTGTTTACTTTTCATAGTCTCGATAAAACAGTTATACACCAATATATTACAGAGAACATTAAAAATTTAGAAAACATAAAGGTACCTACAGTAAATGAGAAAAGGTAAAAAAAAATCTATATAATGTATGTTTGCTTGCTTGCTTGTTTGTTTGTGATTTATCTATTGCTATAAAGCAGGGGTGGGGAACCTGCAGCCCGCGAGGCCTTTTGGTGCGGCCCGCGGGCACTTTTGGTGCGGCCTGTTGAAAGAACCACAAAAAATTAAGTACACAGACCGGGATGGTTTTTCCACGGTATTTCAGATGCATTTTTAAGAAGTTATTACAAAATCGTTACTAGCAAGTAGTTTAGATACAAATGAAAACGATAAAACCACCCATTTTACTTTTATTTTAAATTGTTATTGCGAAACGATAGTGAAATTCCATCGGAACTTTTATTTTTCTTGTACTGATGTATATGTACATCCTATATACATTTCTTGTTTAATTACTCATATGAACTTTTAAAATATGTCTAAATCTCTTCACAAGTTAAACTCTTTATTTTATTTTTTTTTAAAATAATTCTTAAGTTATTAACAAGTTGTCCTCTCCTAAACACAAGCATTTGCTTTCTTAGGAGAGTGTATAAAAATATGTAAGCAATATTATGTTATATTATGAAAATGTAAATGAAAAAAATATTAATAAAAAAAAAAAGTTGATGGCAACTCTATTCGGAGGGGAATCTTAGGCAGTCTGTTATAAACATTATTTTCTAGTCATCGGTGCGGAAGTAAAGTGGATAGTAATAAAGAAAAGTTGAAGCTGAGTGAAACGTGAAATCATTTGAAACTAAATTAAGGCTGTGGAAAGTAACTCGAAATGAATAACACGACGCATTTTCCAATACTGCAAGAACAAAAGCCTTCTTGATCGCTGGTGTGTGCGCGAAATTAAGTGAGGCATTTAATGAACGATTTAAGGACGTGAAAAGAGAGCAAACGGATTTGAACATATTTGCTACAACGTTCAATGTCGAACCATCGAATGTGCCTGATAATCTGCAGCCCGAAATTATTCAATATAATTTGCAGACTTCTGGCATAAAAAAACATTACATGTAATTTATTGTAATTAGTTAAATAAATATAAAATTATATTGCGGACAATAAATATGCTACAAAATGTAGAAAAACCATTCACGTAATCAAAGAACAATTTAATTTAAGCTGATGACTAGTGGACTCCTATGCAGATTAATTCTAAAGGTAAAACCAATCGTGTGTTCACAATGCAAATTCCTGTTGCGGATTCATCTGCTAACCCTAACGCACATCGAAGGTAAAACCATTTTGGTGTTCTAGGTGCAGTATTAATTAAAGCACATCCAATTCGCTCTGACGGAAAAACCAGTTTTGTGTTCAAAATGCAATGAAAAAATTCCATGTGAGCTCTCGTCTGCTTACGCATTTCGTAGAAACCCGTTCTCGTTTTTGAAGTGCATTTATAAAATTCTAGTTGATTTTGTGCTGCCAGTATTAGAGAAAAGCCATTTTCATGTACTCAGCAAAATGGCTACACTCAGTAGTTTTAAGTCTTCGCGTACAGATACACAACTGAAACCAGTTCTGTGTTTAGAATGCAACGAAAAAATTCCAGGTGCAGTTTAATTGTTTGACGCATTCCTCGTGTTAGAAGTGCATTAATAAAATTCTAGTTGCGTACTTTGTGCTGCCAGAATTGGTGGAATGCCATCTTCATGTTCTGAGTGGAGTTTTAATTCCCCACGTACAAACTCACTTTATAATTAAAACCAGTTCTATATTTAGAATGCAACGCAAAAATTCCAGGTGGGGTTTTATTTCGCTAACGCGTTATAAATGGAAGTGCAGTTATAAATTTGTAATTGCATATGTGCTGCCGGTATTGGAGGAAAGCAATTTCACGTTCTGAGCATAATTTTAATTCCCGGCGTACAGATTCAACCTGTAATTAAAACCCGTTCTGTGTTAAGAATGCAACGAAAAATCAGGTGTGATTTTATTGACTAATGCATTTCTAATGTTGGAAGTGCATTTATAAAATTCTAGTTTCGTAGTTTATGCTGCCGGAATTAGAGGAAAGCTATTTTTATGTTCCGAGTGTAGTTTTAATTCCCCGCATGCAAATTTAATCTAAATTGAAACCAGTTCCGGGTACAGAATGCAAAGAAAAATTTAAGTTCTGTAGCAACCACGCATTGTTGCTACGTCACGTATTGGATTACGCCCGAAACGATCGATATGTGGCGAGTCAACTTAACTACCTGCGCTGTGAGAAGTACTTACTTGAGAAGTACTTACTTAAGAATTCAAATTCAAGCAATTCAAATTCCAATTCTTTTGAACAGCAAGCTGAAACAAATGGTACCTATTCTTATTTTATTTTTCAGACTGTCACACTCCATATGTTGATAACATTGTGAAAATTTTAATGGCACATAAAAAACTATCAACCGATGATTCTAGAGTTTTCTTTTAACTGTGTTTACGTAGCACGTACAGATTGCTACATTGGTGACCCCGACGTATGTAGCAATCTGTACGTGCTACGTAAACACAGTTAAAAGAAAACTCTAGAATCATCGGTTGATAGTTTTTTATGTGCCATTAAAATTTTCACAATGTTATCAACATATGGAGTGTGACAGTCTGAAAAATAAAATAAGAATAGGTACCATTTGTTTCAGCTTGCTGTTCAAAAGAATTGGAATTTGAATTGCTTGAATTTGAATTCTTAAGTAAGTACTTCTCAAGTAAGTACTTCTCACAGCGCAGGTAGTTAAGTTGACTCGCCACATATCGATCGTTTCGGGCGTAATCCAATACGTGACGTAGCAACAATGCGTGGTTGCTACAGGACTCAGACCAGGTGACGAATTTGACCATCACGGGAAAACGAAGCGACAACAAGATCGCTTCCATTAAGACGGTCACAGGAACGTCCCCGTATCATAAGCTTCTTCAACAGTTTCCTGACATCACTCGCCCTGACGGCGCCAGGAGGGAAGTTCGTCACGCAACACTGCACCATATTAACACCACGCCAGGACCTCCAACAGTCGAACGCCCACGACGCCTTGCTCCTGACAAGTTAAAACGCGCCAAGAAGGAGTTCGAGGCCATGGTCCGTCTCGGAATCGCTCGACCTTCCGAGAGCTCTTGGGCATCTCCCTTGCACATGGTACCCAAGAAGGACGACCAGTGGAGACCATGTGGCGATTATAGAAGATTGAACGCCAGAACTATTCCGGACAGATACCCCGTACGCCACATCCAAGATTTTGCACAGGCACTGAGCGGCACCAAGATCTTCTCAACGATTGATCTGGTGCGGGCATATAATCAAATCCCTGTTGCTCCCGAGGACATTCCGAAAACAGCAATCACTACGCCATTCGGACTCTTCGAATTTCCGGTGATGTCTTTCGGCCTCCGCAACGCAGCCCAGTCCTTCCAACGCTTCATGGACGAGGTTACCAGAGGCTTAGATTTCTGTTACGCCTACATAGACGACATCCTTATTGCCTCAACGTCAGAGGAAGAGCACCTAGTCCACCTCAAGATATTATTCCAGCGCCTGCAGGAATATGGTGTTGTCATAAACACCGCCAAATGCCATTTCGGCCTGACTAAAGTCAAATTCCTAGGATACCTGGTGTCCGACGCTGGCACTTCACCCCTCCCAGATCGAGTGGAGGCCATCAACAACTACTAGCCATCTATCTCGCTGTGAAATACTTTCGCCACATGGTGGAAGGCAGGTCGTTCACCATATTTACAGACCATAAGCCTATCACGTTCGCCTTCCAACAAAAAGCAGACAAATGCTCACCAAGGCAATTCCGTCATCTGGACTATATCAGCCAGTTCACAACTGACATCCGACACGTCTCCGGAAAAGACAACATCGTCGCGGATGCTCTCTCCAGGGTCGAGACGATAGATACTCCTCTGGACTACGCAGCGCTGGCAGCTGACCAGATGTGCGACCCTGAACTGGAACAACACTTGCAAGGAAGTTCTAGCCTACAACTTAAAAAGATTAATATTCCGGGTACTGACGCGCATCTCTACTGTGACGTCTCAACTACCATAGCCAGACCCTTCGTCACGAAGAAGTTCAGACCTGCGGCATTCAATGCGGTCCATCAGCTGGCTCACCCTGGAATTAAGGCCACGGTTAAGCTCATAACTCAACGTTATGTCTGGCCGGCCATTAAAGCTGAGACTATTAAGCTCACACGCAATTGCCTTCAATGCCAACGAAGCAAGATTACACGGCACGTGTCAGCACCCCTGGGAGCCTTTCCCAGACCCTCCGCTAGATTCGAGCACGTCCACATCGACATAATCGTCATGCCTTCTTCAGAAGGATGCCGATACTGTCTCACGTGCGTAGACAGATTCACGAGATGGCCAGAGGCATTCCCGATCCCAGACCAAGAGGCTGAAACAGTGGCGCGTGCTTTCTACGAGGGCTGGATAACAAGATTCGGCACTCCACTCCGCATTACTACGGACCAAGGGAGACAATTTGAGTCAAGGTTGTTCAGGCAGTTGAATTTCCTGGCAGGCACGACGCAAATCCATACAACTGCATACCACCCCGCAGCAAATGGCATGGTGGAACGATTTCATCGTCAACTGAAAGCAGCGATCAAGTGCCATCAGAATAACCGTTGGACGGAAACACTTCCCACCGTACTCATGGGAATCAGAGCAGCTTGGAGAGATGACCTCGCTACAACCTCAGCCGAGCTAGTATACGGCGAGCCGCTCCGCTTACCCGGCGAATTTCTATGTACAGCACGACCTAATGTTAACGACGACACCGGAAGCTTCCTAAAGGAACTACGGAAACATTTCAACGAGCTGAGACCAGTTGAAGGTACCCGCCATGGTTATGGACATCGTTTCGTCTTCCAAAATCTTCCCACAGCTTCTCACGTCTTTCTGAGGGACGACACAGTCAAGAGCCCGCTTCAACAATCCTACAGCGGCCCTCATAAAGTCGTTCGTCGGCACGAACGAACATATACCATACTGGTAAAAGGGAAGGAAATCACCGTGAGCATCGACCGCCTCAAACCAGCATACGTTGCTCAAGATCTTGAGAGTTTCACATCACACTCGCAAACCGCATCAGAGTCACCAGCCGCCACATCACAACCAACCCTTCCGTTGTTCGATGGCAGTAAGGATCGGACACACACAACCACTCGTTCTGGAAGGCGGGTTCGATTTCCCGATCACCTCGATATCTGACTATTCCTCTTTCCACCGCAGCCATGTCTGCGTTGTCTGGGGAGGGAGTCCTGTAGCAACCACGCATTGTTGCTACGTCACGTATTGGATTACGCCCGAAACGATCGATATGTGGCGAGTCAACTTAACTACCTGCGCTGTGAGAAGTACTTACTTGAGAAGTACTTACTTAAGAATTCAAATTCAAGCAATTCAAATTCCAATTCTTTTGAACAGCAAGCTGAAACAAATGGTACCTATTCTTATTTTATTTTTCAGACTGTCACACTCCATATGTTGATAACATTGTGAAAATTTTAATGGCACATAAAAAACTATCAACCGATGATTCTAGAGTTTTCTTTTAACTGTGTTTACGTAGCACGTACAGATTGCTACAGTTCGTTATTTCTTCTGGATTCTGGCATCTGAAAAGTTTTTTTAAACCTTACAAAAACTCTTACGAAACTGTCAACCATGTCACACTTCGAGAATGACATTTTGCAAACCAGAGATTGTTCTTAAACAAAATTCAATTTTCGAATAAACTCTTTAAATTAATGAATTTATTTGAAGTACCTACTCATCTATGATAATCACCCAACTAGAATACTTTGAATCTAATCAAGAATTATAGGTATTTTAAATATCTAAAATTGATTGATTATATATAAAATGAATGTTACTTTGTTTATGTCCTTTATGCCTTCCTAAACTATTCATCCGATTGCGACGAAACTTTGATGATTTGATGTGCACATACCCGCCATAGTATCTATACATAATAGTGACCTTAGGCATTATGAAATTATCTCCTATATTATTCATCAGATTGCGATGAAATTTTGGTGAGTTGTTGTGAGCAAGAACGAAGAAAGAAGGGGAAGGCAGGAGAGGAAGAGGACGTGGGAGGGAGGGGGAACAGGGACGAATGCAAAAGGACATGCAGGGAGAAACTATTTCTTCAATTAAGTGGCATTGCAACGTATGCCGGGAACTCGCTAGTATGTATTCAAAAACAAGTTTACTAGTCTCAGTGAGAGATCGTACGTAACTTCATCGTTCTAATATTTTCCATCTTTTTCGTTTTTAAACGAGACGCGTAAGAAGGAAGAGGACAAATATCGATGACGTTCGTATGAGCTCTATAAGATTAAAAAATCTGAGGACAATAGTTTTAAATGACGTGCAAGAGGTGACATAATTGCATTTTGTCATGTTGGTACAACTAGAAAAGGTTGATAGAAAATAGAGCAATGTAGAAGTATAAAAAGGCCATGGGGACAGTTTTACTATTTTGGGACATGCATCAAAAGGTAGTTGCTAAACTGTCTATAAGTAAAGTTGAAAATGTCATGGTCATCTAAATCAGTGTTCCGCAAAGCGTGTGCCGCGGCACACTGGTGTACCGTGGACATTAGTTGGTGTGCCTCACCGCAAGCGAGCTAAAAAATGAGACCCAGACTTTTTTAGAGACCCAGGGTCAAGATTTTGCTTCACTGTTTAAAAAAGAAGAATGGGTAGCAAAACTTGCATATCTCATACTGCTCATTTAAATGAGTTCAACAAAAAAATGCAAGGCAGGAATTCTAATAATTTCACATCATCGGACAAGATTGAAAGCTTTCGCGTTAAATTGGTGTAACTAGCCACGATACCAATGGTAGTAATGAAATGTTCCCAAATGTCATGGCTGATGATTCAGAAAAATGAACTCATGTTTTCAAAAGTGTGTCTTGCAACCTGTGGACATGGACTAGATACGAAATCCATTCTCAGATAGCATTTCCCTTGGACACTTACCGATAAACGAGCAGGAAGAACTCATGGAGCTAAAAAGTGATCGGACATTAAAACTAAAATTATCCGAAACCGAGCCAGCACATTTTTGGCACGAGTATCCAATGCTTTCAAAGCTTGCTGTTGCAATTCTCTTACCATTTGCCACGACCTACTTTGCGAATTGGAGTTTTAATTAATTCTAAAACTCCGATTAAATTAAAAAAAGAGAACGCCAGAGGACGATCGACGAAGAGACGAGAGCAACATTATCAACGATTGCTCCAAATTTTGATCTCCTGTGCTCAGTTAAGCAGGCTCACATTTCTAAGCAGAGCAATCGATTTTCTCGAAATTTTCCAAAATAGTTAAATTTTTGTCATTTGTGTCACCCTTAACGAATTTTTAAGTCAAATTCACCAAGGTTTTGTATATTATTACTCAAAAAAGATTTGATCCTAGTACCTATCCGCTCGGAAAAACCCGAAGTTTCAGCGACCATTCCTGAACACAAATTAAAAAGTATTGTATTATATCTTAGCCGTTTTCGTGGATCGCTAGATTTCGATTTTTACCGAAATTTTTCCCACGAACACAAAAAGTTTGCGGAACACTGATCTAAATGACACTAGAAGTGCCTTCCATACAAATTTGAATGGAAACAAACATAGTACTTTTGGTTCTCATTAGATCATTAGCACGCAGTCTGTCCCTTTTACACTTGCCTGAAATTGAATATCGCCATCCCATTTGAATTGGCAGAAAAATAAAAGCGGTCCATATTTTGACTTAAGTCGCTCCAGTGGATGTTAAAATTTTACATACATTTTTATTTATATTAATTACGCATAGATTTCACGGTACAGGCATGAGTGACCATAATTTTTAGTAAAAAACCCAAGAACATGAAATGGTTTTTTACCGATCACCAAGAATATGTAAGCAAGTACCCTTGATTGAGATCTTTTTTATTTTTTTTTTATTTATAAAGAAAGACAAACATTCCCGGGTTACGAATAACCTAACAATGTTTGAAAATCTCCTACTACCACCACAGAAAGCCGAAAATGTTGCTTGTGTTGTGATGGAGGACTTAGCCAGCCGAGGAATCGAACCTGTAAGGAAGCCCGTGGAACCCAAGTGCTATGCCCATTGCCCACTCAATCACTGACCGGTCATTTCGATCTATTTACCAATTTCCGATTTTGAGGTTGAATCTTGGGTAAAGTATTTTATTTGAACATATTTTGAAGGAAAATATTTAAAAAGGACATATACTTACCGTATTAGAATATACCTGAACATGCAAATATAACCATACGCAACCGGCTAGGCATATTAATTCATTGCAAGTTCTAATTATATTTCCCTAATGCAATTCCAAGCTAGGGCCACGTTTTATATAAATATTTTCCATTAATATGATGAACTAAAATACTTTAACTAAAATTGTTAAATAGATTACGAAAATTCGTCTAAAAAAAATTTTGTTTGTTTTAAATTTCATTTTATGAAACACGCATTTGTTAAGAATGCTCTCACCAAATGTTTTAAAGAAATTCGTAAAAAAGACGGAGACACAACATTTTCTGTGAAACAGTTTGTATGTTGAATTATCTTTCAGCAAAGCTTTGACGGTATTTTTCTCGAAACTACGTTTATCAACATTTGACAACATATTACAAAAATTCATACAACATTCGATTTATATGCACCGAGTCTTAAAGTGTTCGAAAATCCAGTCACTATGGCACCACGTAAGGATTTTTGTATAAAGACCCCCCTTTTATTTTTGTGAACGATGAAAATTTTCCATAAAAAATCGGAAATAAAATTCGCTGGTCCGCCATTTTTCTTTTTTTCTATTTTTTACCATAGGGAGCCCTAGGGTAAAGAGACCCCGAGACGTGCATTGCCTAGGGGCCCCGACATGTTTAATCCGGTCGTGACTATGATACCACGTAGGGCCGGCCCCCTACTATTTTATTTTATTTTTATGAACGATAAAATTTTCCATAAAAAACGAAAATAAAATTCGCTGGTGCACCCTTCTTTTTTAGATATCGAAATTCCCCTTCATGGTGCAATAGACATTGGATTTTCGAACAGCTTAAGACTTGGTGCACGAAAATCGGATGTAGGTATAGTTTGTTTAATATGTTGTCAACCAGGTTGAAAAATCGTGTTAAAAAAGTTTCGAGAAAAAAGTTTTTTATACAAGTTTTGCTAAAGGATAATTCAACATACAAACTGTTTCAAACGGTTTCACATAAAATGCCGTATCTCCGTCAATTTTTTGAATTATTTTAAAAAAATTGGTAAGAACATTCTTAACAAGTGCATCTTTCAGAAAATGATATAAAAATCTTTTTTTTTTTTTACAGTGTCCTGGGGTCCTAGCATGGTCGGTCGATATAGGTTTTATCGAAAATGTCGGTAACTTGACATCGCTCCCAAGCACGACTGCAGGCCGCTAACGAACAAACAACAGTTCACATCGACTAAGGGTCCCTAATTTATTTGACGTAAACTGTTATTTCATCGTTAGCGTCCTGCAGTCGTGCTCGGGAGCGACTTCAAGTTACCGACATTTTCGATAAAACCTATGTCGATCGACCATGCTAGGGGGGCTGGTGCATTAAGGCCTTGTTTAGGATTGATCAAGGTAATATGGAGGCGTTTGGGCCCCCCCACGGTCTGCCACTGGTGCCTGGGTTCATGGGGTCAGGTTTGTCTGTATCTTGGCGGTGGATGCATCTACCCACCAACGGCGTGGCAGGCCGGGATTGGGAGAGACTGGTCGAGGGAGATCTTTTGACCTCTCCGGCAGGACTCTCAGCAACACTTGGACTGCAGTGGAAGGGATGATTCATTCGTCCATCACTTCTGACCCCCAGATTCCTACCTATCCCTCATACCTTTTTCCTTTCCAGAACTTCCTCTCCTTCCTTCCCCTAAAAATACCCTCCATACAGCATATCCAAAGATGATATAGACCATGAGGGAAATTATTTTCCTAAGGGCCTCCTGTGTAGCTAATGTAAAAAAGGGCGTAGTTAGAACCCTATACCTACAACCAAAATGGCGAACAATAATGCGCATAAATAAACCAATCCTATATAGAAATGGAATGTAGGCAACGCTAGGCAACACCGCACGCATTGTTGCATTGACCATTTGTTATTTTTATAAAAAAAGCTTTGTTCGAATTCGAAAAAGCGCTATCTTACGATAAGATAATGAATTATAGTTATATAATTATAGTCTCGAAACTCTTTTTTATATGGTGGTTTAAAAATTTGAAGATAATTAAATCAACGAAAGAAAATTTCTATAAAAAACTCATTTACGAAAATAACTGGACTGCCAAACGTTTTTGGGAATCTTTTCGCAAAATAACCAAATCTAAAATTAATAAATCTTCAGAAATTAAATCTCTTCACATCAACAACCCAAACTCTCAAGTCCCCAAAATTAAGGCAAACTTTGCCAATAGTTCGATATTTTACATCTGTGAGAGACACACTTGCAAATTTTTTTTTCGATTAATGCATGACAACGGAAGCCGATCTCGCCAATTTAACTATCCAATCTCAGTCACAAAATAGACTTAATCGAAACATCATCAAACGAAGCCATGAAGATAATTGACGACCTCAAGTCATCAAAAGCATGTGGTACCGATAAGATTTCATCAAATCTGCTAAAAATCATTAAATCATACATAGCCATACCGATTGCGTTCATTTCCAATCTAAGCCTTAAAGCGGGGAAATTCCCTAATCATTTAATACACTCTATTGTTATATTACTGCACGCAATTACCGGCCTGTTTCCTTGCTCAATTCTGGCTCAAAAATTATTGAGAAAATTGTAAAGAACCTTCTCAGACATTATCTTGAAATTAACAACACCCTTTCTAGTAGACAATACGACTTTCGCAATGGTTTAGGCACTGAAAACGCCATCGCTAATTTGACAAAGATCATCTCCAGTAATCTAGATCAGGGGTCTCCGAACTACGGCCCGCGGGCCATATCCGGCCCGTTAGTGTCATCATCAAATTTAGCACTTAATTGGCCCTTTGTATGGCCCTAACGCTGGAAAATTTGGAGATAAAGGAATTAAATGAATTGCACTCTTCGATCCAGCCAAAGCGTTTGACACTATCTCACACAAAATTATATTGTATAAACTACAGCGCATTGGAATCCAGGGTCAACTATTCAAATGGTTTGTAAGTTAGGGAACGTAACTATACTACGTGACCCGTTCAGGGGGGAAAAGGGGGTCTTCAAAACACCACGCTTGGTCACAATGAGGGGCGGGGGGCTTAGGTTTTTATCACGTAGTTAATTGGCCACTTGCATCACATTTTTAATTTTTTTTTCTGGTTTTGGCAAATATTCTAAGACGTTAATCGTATTTTTGAAACCCTGGCGATTTTTTGAAAATTTCAATCCGAAAAATCAGACCATTTTTTATAAACCGGAAAGACGGGACATAATTTTACGGGTGCGAAAAAACGATAATTACGTAGCCGAAATCATTTAAAAAAAATAACGTTTTCCACACCAATTGCACAGGAGAATAACGAGACATTTCAAAAATATTACATCTCTTAAATATTTTTTTCCTTCATTCATCTTAACTAACTAACTAACCATCACGCCGTTTCCCCGCAGGGGTAGGCAGAGAGGACGGACCGCCAAACAACTCGGTCTTGGCACACACTCTTTGCCTCACTCACATTCATATATCGTCTCATATTATAATGTTCAACGTCTATACTACTAAATCCAATGTAATATACTTGAACTTGTAAATTATAATAATAATAAGAATATTATAAAATTTGATTTTGTTAAAATCAGCACTATTACCATTGTATCTCTAAAACACGTACGGACAATATTAAATGTACGGGATTCTCTTCATAACATCTGTCAAAAAGTCAAACCAAATGATAAGTTCGCAGAGAACAAACAATAAATATAGTGAACGTTAAATGTCAAATTCAAAAATTCGCCTGAAATCAAAGTGATGCCATATAAAAAAAATCAGTGTGGAATTTTACAATATTAATAAGAACATTTTCGGAGATGGGACATTTTCATGTAGTGACGTCACGAGCCCAAATAATGGATTTATTTATAAAAATAAAAAAAACTGTACATTTGTATAAATTTTTACTAATATTTTCGTAATCTTAGTAAAAAAATCTATCCACACGATTTTTTCCAAGTCGTTATGAAATCCATGCAAGTGGCCTATTGAGATCAAATAGTAGACTTTATTTTGCCTCAAAAATTTGTTACGGAGAAAGATGTTACCACCCCCGTGATCTAGATGTATCCGAGTGGATTGATGCTGGGAACGTGTTTGTTGAAGATGATTGAGATGGAAAATAAATGCACACAAAAACAACAGGACTTTTGTTTCTATGAATTAAGTTCTGGTTACAATGTATTTTGACATAAGTTTTATCTTGATAATATTTTTTCCACTTGTATGCATGCACTCTTGCCGCCACGCAGCAAGCGATAAAGACAAATATAAGAAAAAATAATTTTTTTGAAACTTTTTGTTAGCAAGAAATGATTCAAAACCGTATTTATGAATTGCTACGTCAAAACTGTAGGGGGAGGGGGGGGGGGGTCTTGGAATATACTACACGACGTCACCGAGGGGGGAGGGGGGGGGGTTAAAAATTGCAAAAATTGGGTCACGTAGTATGTGTACGTTCCCTTACCTAGAAAATAGGTGCCAAAGAGTGGATATTAACGGTACTCTAAGCCCTAAGCGGTCCAGCCAATATTAAATTTGGTGTACCTACCTTAAGGCACTACATTGCTTTGCTCAGTCGAGCTTGGTCCACGCGTCCGGCTTCCTTAAAGCGATGCAAGCAGTGTTGAGACTTAGTTTCGGCTTAGCAGTTGATTAGTAAGATTGGGAACAGCGGCCGACAGAGTCATACTTAAACCGTTCAGATAACCCAGTGATTCATTGTTCGAAGAGTTTCGTCTTCTTAATGTAAGGCATGAGGAAAATTATATTACATACTCAAAAACAGCGTCACCACTATACTTCCGTAGACCATTACCACGCCACCAGACAAGCAGAGAGGAACCCAGTAGTTTCTCAAACCACTTCTTCATCCTTAGCTCAAAGACAATTATCATAGGTACTTAGCCCCTAAATTATTTAATCTTATACCTCATGCATGGAAATCAAAAAAGTACTAGCATTCTGCGAAATTTGGCAAATGATTGACTTCTGGTCTTGGGGAGAGCTGAATGCGAAAATATGTTAAATAACAGTCATCATTTTTTTTGTTGACCTTTCCTATTTATCCAGGGCCGGATTAACCATGTCGGGGCCCCTAGGCAACGCACGTCTCGGGCCCCCCCTTACCAATGGTGGACTAACGGTGGTTGGAGGGGGGGGGGGGGTTGAAGGGGCCTCCAAACGCCTCCTTGTTCCCTTAATCAAATCCTTAACAAAACTTTAAGGGGAGGGAGGGGGGGGGGGGTAGGTAAGGTTTTAAAACTTTATTTTTTATTTTTTCTGAATGTAAAACATGTCAGTATATTGAGTATTGTGTCAAAAATCACTTCAGATACTAAGTAGGTAATGTTGCAACAAAAAGAAGGAAAGAAAAGTAAAATACAACTATGATTATATATTTGTTTTAATTACAGACTTTTTATTTATTGCTTGTGCATGATACGAACATAAGTTATTTATTGAGTTATAAGCGAATTATTATTATAATTTGTTGTTTTCTTTAATGCGTGAACCTAATGTTATTAATCTGTAAATATTTCTAATAAAAAAATGAAAACATCTTGAAAACTGACTTTTTCCGAAACTTCGTTGCTCGCTAATTGAAATAAGTCAGTTTTTATCGGGACGCGGGGCCCCTAGCCGATGCGGGGCCCCTAGGCAGTTGCCTACTTTGCCTTAGGGATAATCCGGTACTGTATTTATCGATATTATATTTGCACTACTTTAATATTAATTTTATACCAATGTAAGTTCAAAAACTGCTTAAATTTTTCCTTGCATTTATCGTTTCTCTACCTTTCTTTCTTTGTCTATTTTTTTAATCTCTAGTGCATTAATTCATCAAAATTTAAACAAAAATTTCATGGAATGGTCGAAAAGCGTTCATGTTTATAATTTTATTTATTTATTGTATTTATGTTTTTATTCCAGCAGGACTGGGAGGATAGTGCAATCCCAGTCTGTCTGATTTAATAGAACTAATACGATTTCATTGCCCTGGTCGCGCTAACAATAGACTGACTCTACCGTTCTACTATAATAACACACATACATTATCACATTATTACTCACCAATCAGTCGATTACACATTTTGGGAAATGAATATGCTAACATCGGCGACATTTATTTCTTAAAATTAGCGCAATATAAACATGCACTCAAAAATTATTTTTCCATAATGTAACTTTATATACGCAATATGGACATGTTGAAATGAAATGTGATATTTCTCATTGTTCTTTTTTGTTGTGATACACAAAATAATTGTATGTTATTTTAAAGTTTAAAACTACTATTATGTAATGATGTTATTTTTCTCACTTTTGTACTCTATTATATGTTTATTTATAAAAGGCAGTATAGCCGTTTATGTATTTAAAATAAAAATAAATATTACATAAACTATAGTACAATAATATTTTACAGAGTAAATAAAAATCTAAAAGAAATAAAATAATTATGATAACGTATTACGTATTAGGTACGTACCTAATGAAAACAATAAATTAATTTTAAATTTTCTTTTTATTTCTCTTCTCTATGTTTATATTATTCTAAAATATATTATTTACATTAAATGTAAAATAAATATAAATTTTATGAGCAACTCCTTGTATCTACCATCTAAACTTTAATATATTATCCACCAAGTGTAATTTCTAAGTAAAAGTTAATATAATAGACAGAACAATATATACATGCAATAACACTGCTAATTTTGGCTGTCCTAAAACGGGTAATTTCCTAGTTGGACCTAGGAAATTTTCCTAGTGGTTTGGTATATTTATGGTCCAGTCCATTAACAGAAACTGAATCGTAACGTTGGATGACGCGCAAGTAAACAATTACTTCACAACGCGTGCCGATGTTGATCTAATCGTAATTCGCGACATGAAGCAAGATTCCTCGTTTTGCTCCGTGTTACATCGACTACAGGACTCAGATGTTTTATCGTCGTACCACGATAAAACATATCGCGCCCTCGGGATTATATCCGTGAATAAGGGTCGACCGAGACAAGTTTTTCGTTCTCGGCCGAGACCGAGACCGAGATCAAGACTAAATTAAAATCTCGGCCGAGACCGAGAATAGACAAATTGAGAAAAAAAATGAAAATCGCTATTTTTGCATAGTAGAGCAACAATAAAACATACCTATTAGTAAATATATTAAATCGAAATAACATCGACAGCTCTCTCACGCACTGATACCAAGTGACGAATGTGGGCGCGCGCGGTAGATTTGAATCCCATTATCCTATACCGTACCTACTTACAACGGTCTCGGTTATGGCCGAGAATCTCGGCGATTTTTCGCCGAGATTCAATAAAATTGTAGCCGAGAACGCCGAGACCGAGACCGAGATCTCGGTCGACCCTAATCTCACTACGTCACCCATGGAATACCAAACCAGGATATCTTTAACTGCAGTGAGGACCTACATACCTATTATATAATTGTGTGTATCGTTCTTGTTTGGTGATCTAGACGTAATCGCATTGTTCGAACTTCCAACTACTATGGACTATTAGGCAATCTTAAAAGGACTACTATTATTAAAAATTTGTACAATAATATGGAAACGCGACAGCGGTGAGGGGCACCGCGGCAGGTTTCGTAAGTGGTTTGGAGTCGAAAGGCTCGCCCGACGGATGGGTACACTGGGAACTCTCAAATTATTTCTTTTTATCATTATCACTTATTTTTTTTCAATATGGAAATATAAGTTCTTAAAAAAATAATGAAATAAAAATAATAATGAAGATAAACGAAAAATTAAAAAAAAAAACTTAAAAAAAACGTACACAAAAAGCTGCCAGGCTGCTGGTTGGCAGACCAAGAAATTCTGAAATGGAATGATCTGGACTATATATATTCATTGGTTTCATTCGTGTACTCGATGACGTAAAATTTTCAATTTTTTACTCCACTTTGACGCCGGCTGCCTACGAATGTGCCAGGCTGCCGGTTGGCAGACCTGCTTTTTTATCATTTTATAATCGACCTTTATCATATGAAACCATTCCCGTTCGTGTACTCGATGACGTAATTTTATCGAAAAAAATCGCTCACTATTTCCATGACTGCGCGGCTCCTGCCAAGAGGCGCACCGGCAGACCAGCTTTTTGAAGATTTTCTAAATGTCCATTATCACTACAAAGTAGTTTCAT
This sequence comes from Limnephilus rhombicus, assembly GCA_929108145.2. Classification (NCBI taxonomy): domain Eukaryota; kingdom Metazoa; phylum Arthropoda; class Insecta; order Trichoptera; family Limnephilidae; genus Limnephilus; species Limnephilus rhombicus. Next base: position 43,493,536 of record OV815278.1, read on the forward strand.
CCGTGTACTCGATGATGTAGGGTTTGCCTATCTCGTCTCCCAGTCTATGAAGCCCGTCAATTTGCTCGGAGTAGCTCTACCAGGCCATTATTTACCCAAGTACGTTATATGCGTGCGAACAATGTTTTAAGAATTTTTATTTTTTTTTAAATGGAGTTAAAGAATAGAAATTCTTCACCGTTTCGTTTTAACAAATAAACTTAACCAAAGTTTTGTAATCCGAATAAAAAACATTGTAGTTCGCGTTTATGAAAAATCAATCCACAACCCTATTCATATTTTTTTATAAATTTACGAACCTCGTTTTAAAGAAAAACCTTCAAGGTATTTTTTATGATATTCAACATGAAAATATTTTGTAAAATGTATGGAAGGGCGGTCAGAAAAAAGGTCATATTTCTGATTTGATTTGATAAATGCTAAGCCCGTGTAAATTAAAAAATATATATTTCAGGAGAGAGCTTTGAATTTAAAACTACTAGCATTTATGAAGTTTCAAAAGTGATAAATGAATTAAAAATGTCTTTTTCCTGTGGTATTGATGGCTTAAGTATCATGGTATACAAACAGCATGTTTCTGTATTGGCTGGTCCCATATCTCACATTGTTAACCTTAGTTTTAAGAGTGGCATATTTCCTACTCATTGTAAGAATGCTAAGGTTGTACCTCTTTTCAAAGATGGGGATCACCTAGAGGTTAACAATTACAGACCCATATCTTTACTCAATACTCTCTCAAAATTGATAGAAAGATTGGCCAAGTCAAGATTAGTTTCATTCTTAGAAAAATACAAATTACTCTCTGACAATCAATTCGGTTTCAGAGCAAATAAAGGTACGAGTGATGCTGTTTTAAAGGTATTGACCAAAGTTACAAGAGCGCTGGACTATGGCAACAAAGCCATAGCGGTGTTCTTGGATTTATCAAAAGCATTTGACACTGTTTCCCACGAATTGCTACTTAAAAAATTATCATCTTTAGGCATTAATAATACAGCAATGGGCTGGTTCAGATCTTATCTTAGTGACAGAACACAACAAGTGGAAATAAATAAGATGTTAAGCGAGGGTAAATCAATCTCCTTTGGAGTCCCGCAAGGAAGTGTGCTTGGGCCAATATTGTTTCTTATTTATATAAATGATTTATGTAGTCTGAATATTCCTGGTAACATTGTTAGTTTTGCAGATGACACTGCCTTAATATTTGAGGGTAAAACTTGGAATGAAACTTTCAACAAAAGTAATATAGGTTTAAAAGTGGTAAATAGTTGGTTAAACAATAATATATTAACTTTGAATGCACAAAAAACCAAATTTATCACTTTTAGCATTTCAAGTAAAAGTCAGCCTTCTGAAACTCACAACTTGATTATTCACAATTGTTTTCAAACATGTAACTGCAACCCTTTAGAAAATGTAGTCAGCATCAAATACCTTGGTGTAAAAATAGATAAATTTTTGAGATGGAATGATCATATTAATATGTTAGTAAATAGTACTAGGAGACTTACCTATATCTTTAAAGAACTGAGACATATACTAGACAAAGAAAAATTAAAAACTGTTTATTTTGCAATAATCCAGTCTCTGCTTTCTTATAATATTGTGTGCTGGGGATCCTGCCCAAAGACTTATATAGAACCACTTAATATTGCCCAAAAAATGATTCTTAAAGTTATGTTTAAGAAAAAAATTAAATATCCAACTCATTTACTTTTTAAGGAATGTAATGTAATGAACGTAAAACAGTTATATATTACACAAACGCTTTGTAGATTTTTTAATAATATTAATTTTGCAGAAAGAACACAGCAAATTCGTACTACGAGAATTGGCTCTGGTCTGAACTTTATGGCAATTCAAACTAAATCTTCTTTTGGTCAAAGAAATTATTTTTATCAAGCTCCACTCATATTTAATAGCCTTCCAGAACATATAAAGTCATCTAATTCCTTGTACACTTTTAAGAAGGATCTTAAATTATTTGTGTTAGTCGAGGATTGCCAATTGATTTTCTCTACTTTGTCCTTTCTAAATTATTAGCTAAATGAGTATGTTTATAATAATAAGCTAAAATAATATTATTTTTGTTTGAACCGTTTTTGTTCATCTTCCTCTTGCCAAATCTACAGCATGTTAAATTATATACATATATTTATTATTCACAACTTAATCCTAAAAAAAAAAAAAAAAAAACTTTATTTTATTTTATTTTAAATCAGATCTCAAAACTGTGGTCACCCTAAAAGTCTACATTAATGTAGTACCTAGCGCCATCAGTTTAGTAGGTACCAGTAGGTACCCATAATCTAATCTCAATCTGTAAGAAATACAACAATATTGTTCTTTCAAAATCTGTATAATTTTGTGTTATTTTGTTAACTTGTATAATTATTGTTAACCTCAACACAGGCTTGTCCTAGTGAGGTAACAAATTGTATTGTAAACATTTTTACCTACAGTGTAAAGAAACAATAAATAAATAAAAATAAATAAATATAAAATATTTTTTCCCGTTAAAAACATTGAATGTATATAATAATTTGGTAAATATTTCCCTATCGAGTCCACGCTCAAAACACTCTTTAAAAAATTAAAACAAATTGTAATAGGTATATTACAGTTAGTAATAAGTAATTCAGTAACCGGAATTGAAAAATATTGCATTTTGTTATTGCTAAATATTGTTAAATATTGCTTGAAAATGTCATTTCTCAAGGAACGCCACGTTGTTAATTACGACGGCAAACGTCTCGCGTGATTTTTCGTGTTTATGAAACGGAACAAAATAATGATTAATACGCATTATTTATCATTTCCGAAGATTGCAATCGTACTTATTATTGTCTAACTGACAGAAAGTGATTTTTTCTTTTAAATGCGTATTTTTTCTTAAAAATGTGTATTTCATCGTCGTAATTAACATGGCGGTCCTTGAAAAATGACATTTCGCGTTTTTTAAATTAAAAAAAAAAACATTAAAACGCATTATTTTTCAATTCCGGTTACTGAATTACTTATTAATAACCATTATCTACCTACCTAGTACATTTTGTTTGATTTTTTTAAAGAGTGTTTTGAGCGTGGACTCGATAGGGAAATATTTACCATATATTTATATTAATGTTTCCGGTTATAGAATTCTTTTGAAATTATGCTAACTACATAAAAATAAATGTATTCAGACAAACATTTTCCGAGTGATGTTGGATTGAATGGTATTGCGTAGTAATACTTTCATTATTTTGAATTACTTAATCTTTTCACTACACCTGAAATGATAACATTGATATCATAAAAAATACGTATTATTATTTTAATAAAAATAATGAAATTATTAAAGATTTGACCTTTTAATATTTACCTAAAAATGCTTAGATTACTTCACTTTAAGGCGATAAAATTTTATAGCAATAATAAAAAAACAATACTTGACATGTCAAAACAACATGTCATGATAAGTAAAACAACATTATATGATTTTAGATTTACAAAGCCGAAAGTATTATCGTTATTTATTTTTGGGGTGTTATGCCGTATTGCGCTACCTCCATCTTTAGCCAATTTAGCAACAGCTAAATTTTTTAATTCGAACATACATTTTTTAACATGTAAAACATGAAATCAATTAAAAAAATATTTCAAAAACTTCGGTACGCGATATAAACGTCAATAACAAATAATCCAGAAGAGATGGGAGACATTTAGAAAAACACGCATTTTTATATTATTTACTTACTTTTTAAAACTTAAGATCAACATGTTTACACTTTCGCTAGGGTAAGCTTCGTATAGCAGTGATTAAGATGCAGTACTTGTTTTTAATGGCTTTTTGTTTTTCAATATGATTATTTTTAGTGTTTTGCCATGGTTGGGGATGATGCGGTTTGCTTTTCAGGGCAGTTAGTTAGTGGCGTAGCGTGGGTTTCGGCCGCCGCCGAGGAAAATTTTCCCTCCCCCCCCCTTACTTCTACAGGTACTTTTTCCGCAGATTTTCAAACGCTGACCGGGGGGGGGATGGGTAGATATCCTATTTTTTATGCCTATTCTTATAATCCTATGTGCCGAGTATAAACTGTATATATCTGCTCTCAGAAATCGAGAATTGTATGCTTGTAAAAGAATTTCGCATCTTCACCGCGCATAGGTATGGAATGCAACTCAAATGCAAAGCTTTAGTCGGTACACGATGAATCGGCAACTTATTGAAATTTTGATAACACAAAACTGGTTTAAATTAAAATAAATATTCGGTTTATCAAAACTACACTCAGAACATAAAAATGCTTTTTCTTTGATTCTAGCGGCACATATATTCTGAACACAAAACTGGTTTAAATTACATCTGTATATGGTGAATTAAAACTACACTCAAACATGAAAAGGGTTTTTCTTTGATTCTGCCGGCATTTACATTCTGAACACAATTAAATCTGTTTGTGGTGAATTAAACCTACACTCAGAACATCAGGACGGAGGAAAATTTTGCCGCCTCCTTATTTGGGACTTCAAGCGGTGGGGGGGGGGGGGGGGGGATGGGGTTGTGTATGGAAATCCTATTTTTTTATTACGACCTATTTATAAAAGAGCCGGATTTTTTTAATAATCACATTTGACGAGTATTCTTTCAACGAAAATCATGTTTATAAATTCTTCTCCAAAGTTGATTGATTGATACTGCGTTAAAGTCCCCAAACAATATTTACACACGCAACAATCAATTTCTCAGAATTTTACAGAATTATCTAACTCAAATGTAAAGCTTCTTTCGATGCAGGATGAATCTGCAACTCGTTATTTAATTTATCGTTGTACTCTGAACACAAAACCAGTTTGTATTCGGTGAATTAAAACTACACTCAAACATGAAAAGGGTTTTTCTTTGATTCTGCAGGCATTTACATTCTGAACACAATTAAATCTGTTTGTGGTGAATTAAACCTACACTCAGAACATCAGGGCGGAGGAAAATTTTGCCGCCTACTTATTTGGGACTTCAAGCGGTGGGGGGGGGGGGGGGGGGGGATGGGGTTGTGTATGGAAATCCTATTTTTTTTATTACGACCTATTTATAAAAGAGCCGGATTTTTTTAATAATCACATTTGACGAGTATTCTTTCAACGAAAATCATGTTTATAAATTCTTCTCCAAAGTTGATTGATTGATACTGCGTTAAAGTCCCCAAACAATATTTACACACGCAACAATCAATTTCTCAGAATTTTACAGAATTATCTAACTCAAATGTAAAGCTTCACTCGATGCAGGATGAATCTGCAACTCGTTATTTAATTTATCGTTGTACTCTGAACACAAAACCAGTTTGTATTCGGTGAATTAAAACTACACTCAGAACATTAAAATGGTTTTTCTTTAATTCTGGCAGCACATACATAGTCTGCAAATATCAAATAGAATATTATAACTGAACTTCGAATAAGAGGATGTTTTCCACCGAAATGAGTCAACAGATGAATCCACAACTGGAAATTTAGATTCTTAACACAAAATTGTTTGAATTAAGTCTGTATGCGGCGAATTAAAAGTACACTCAGAACACGAATATGGTTTTTCTTTGATTCTGGCAGCACATACAGAGTCTGCAACTAGAATTAAACAACTGAACTTCGAATAAAATAATGTTTTCCTTTGAATTGTGTCAGCAGATGAATTCTCAAATGGAAGTTTACATCCTGAAAACTGGTTTAACCCTTCGAATAATAAGAAAAAAATATCTATAAACTTTTGCCTGTCAATGTTTGCGCACAAAATTTCCGGTTCTTTCCATGCAATGTTCCTTTTTATTAAAACAAAACTGTTCTGAAATCTAGATAAAGTAAATTTTTCGACGTGCTTATTAGAACATTATTGTTTCTAAACATTAAAATTTTCATATTGGAAATGTGAATTGGCTCAAAAAAACACGCCTGCGAATATTCGAATTAAAGTACCTAAAATAGAATAAACTCAAAATTTTAAATACAGATTCCTTTTCTTAAAAAATGTTATAAAATTGTATCTTAACTTTTTATTGCAATCACAAATTTATTTAAAATTAAATGTGTGGGACATAATTTCACAATTTTATTTTAAAATTAAATGTGTGGGATAATTTGCGTCTCCTGTGATTAGACGGGTCAAATTAAATCTGTATTTGCCGAATTAAAACTACACCCAGAAAATGAAAATGGTTTCTCTTTGATTCTGGCAGCACATACATAATCTACAACTAGAATTTTATAACTGCACTTCGAATAAAATAATGGTCTCTTTCGAAATGTATCAGCAGATGAATACAAAACTGAAATTAAGTCGTTAATACATTCTGAACATAATTCTGATTTTAATTAAGAGTGAATCTGTTTGCGAGTTATCAGCTTTAATTAGTATTACTCTCATAATATGCGGACGGTTTTCTTACGAATTGCGAAATTCGCAGCAAAAAATATGGTTATTGATATTTTTAATGAATTAACAAAAGAGTTGGATTCGTAAACGTAAGGATCGTAGAACATGTTCAAATAATGATTTGAAATGGTTTAAATTTTTCCAAGAAATTTATTGTGAAAATTTGCCACCCCCCTTAAAAGTGCCACCCGGGGCGGGCCGCCCCCCCCCGCCCCCCCCCCGCCCCCCCCCCCCCCGCCCCCCTCACGCTACGCCACTGAGTTAGTTCACCCTGGAGCGATGCCATTTTAACAGCCATTTCAGTTATTGTTTCCAGTATTTCATTAGTTTTGGGAAAATTTTTGGCAAGTTGCTCTTATGTAAATGATTTATTTGGGGCAGTTACCACTTTCGTGAGCAAATTTACCGGGTTTTTGGCCTGATCTGTGCAGGTCAGCGAATCCATTTTGTATGTGTAAAAGTCACCCCTGTTTACTTAATACTTAATCAGGCGCAGGGCCAGATTAACCATGTCGGGCCCCTAGGCAATGCACGTTTCGGGACCCTTTACCAATGGCGAACAAACGGGGGGGGGGGGGGGGTTTAAGGGGCCTCCAAATGCCTCCTTGTTCCCTTGATCAAATCCTTCACAAGGTTTTAAGAGGGGGGGGGGGGCATTTTCTGAATGTAAATCATGTCAGTATATTGAGTATTGTGTCAAAATTTCAAGTAAATCGGAGCAAAACTAACAAAGGTCAGCGTTTCAAGTGACCGGCCCTCATGCTCGATTCAAGTATATTTCGAGAATAAAAAAATTTAAATCGGTTTTCTCGCAAACTACATTTCTGAAGTTTGTGAACATCATAACTCAAAATCTTGACTTGACTTGACCGATGCTTTTGAAATTTTGAACACTATTTCTACACATAAATCAACAGGTAGTTTTCGACTGGCACTGCATGAACATGTTGTTCAAATTTTAATATTTATGTTGTCATAATTCTTTCCAAGTGTTTACTGAAGCATATAAATGTTATTAATCATTTTTTTTTTTACATTAACTCCACACAGGAGGCCCTGAGGAAAATAATTTCCCTCAGGGCCTATGTCATCTGGGATGCTGTGTGGAGGGTCTTTTTGAGGAGAGGAAGGAATGAACATTGGTCTTGAAGAGACCCATGTTGTAGGAAGGAGGAAACACAGAGGCCGGCAAATCATTCCACAGCCGAGCTGTTGAACACAAGAACGAGTCGAAGAAACGACCCGTTCTCATGTGACAAATGTCAACTGTGTACAAATGTTGGGCACGCGTTTGGCGTGTTTCCCGACTATGCACCGGTGCCGAAGGGATCAATGATGCTAGTTCCTCGGAGCATCTTCCATTGTAATACCGGTAGAACAAGGATAGCATTCCCACCCGACGCCTGTGCTCTAAAGATTGCAATCCGTCTGTTAAGATGGGAGAATCTATCAAACGGACCGCCCGTTTCTGCACAGAGTCGAGGGTATTTTTCAGGTATTTTGGAGCTCCAGACCAGAGGTGGCTGCCAAATTCAACCGTGGGGCGCACTTGCGATTTGTACAGGGTTAGCAGTTGTGTACTTTTAAAGTATCTGCGGGCCCTGTACAGTACGCCCAGTTTTTGGGAGGCTAACTTTACTCTGGCTTCGATGGAGCCCCCATACCTGAGCTGGTCACTTAGGGTTACACCAAGCATATCAATGGAGGGCCTGTTCGGAAGATTGCTTCCGTTGAAAGAGACTAGATTTTCATTGCGATCCCTTTTAGACGTAATCAGACAAGATTGGGTCTTTGAAACATTAAATTCAACGAGATTATTTTTACCCCAAGAGAAAACACTCTCGAGGTAACCGTCCATTCTTTGCTTCAAAGCCTTACGAGCTGTTGGAGTTTGTGAGCCCTTTGGGGGCTTGTCAAACAAAAAGCTATCATGAACTGTACTGTCATCCGCGTAACAGTGAATTGGTGCACATGACAAAAGGTCGTTGATGTGCAACAAAAACAGAGTTGGAGACAGAACCGATCCCTGCGGGACGCCGGCATTTATCGAGTGAGAGGAAGAGGTGAAACCATCGACTACCGTCTGAATCGACCTCTCCCTCAAGAAGTCGGCAATCCACGTACACAAGGATGCGGGAAGTCCGTAAGAATGCAGTTTGTTGACAAGTCCTCGGTGCCAAACCCGGTCAAAGGCCTTGGATATGTCCAGTGCAACCGTTTGGGTCTCACCGAAACGTTCCAGGCATCGCCCCCAAACATGCGTCACATACGCGAGAAGATCACCGCACGAGCGGTTCCGCCGGAATCCGTATTGACGGTCGTTAATAATTTTGTTCTTCTCGAGGTATGTGAGCAGTTTGTCGTTGATCACACGTTCCATCACCTTAGACAGAACTGATGTGATCGCTATGGGGCGGTAGTTGGCCGGGTTGGAGCGGTCACCCTTCTTTGGAATAGGATGGATAACCGCTTTTTTCCAACCAGAGGGCACAGAGCCAGTCTTCAGGGACAGTTTAAAAAGCTTCGTCAAAATTGGAGCTATTTCTGCAGCGCACCTTTGCAGTACCAGGGCAGGTATTCCGTCAGGCCCACTAGCTTTATTAACATCAAGCCCTCGTAAAACATGGAGTACTTCCCGATGCCGGATCCTCAGCTTTTTCATACGAAAACCGCAGTGAGGAACCGACGTCGGGACAGCACCTTGGTCATCGAGGGTTGAGTTATCCGCAAACATTTTACCTAGTAAGTTAGCCTTTTCGGTGGCGGTGTTTGCTAGTGAGCCGTCAGGTCTGGTAAGAGGTGGCAGACTGGATTTGCAGAAATTGCGACCTATTGAGCCCGCAAGCGACCAGAATTGCCTGCTGCCATGCGGGCATGCAGTCAGCTTTCTGCTGATCTGCTGGTCGTGCTCGAATTTTGACCTATTTATGATTCTCTTGGTTTCCTTTGCCATTTTGTTGTAAGCTGTTCTGTCTTCGGATGTTCTAGATGTGTTGTAGGCTCGGTAAGCCGCGTTTTTTCGTCGCACTGCTTCAGCGCATTGTCGACTGAACCACGGCTTTGAGCCTACACCAGTTTCCTTAACAGTAGATTGGATGAAGCCATCCATCGCGGATGTGATGACCTCACCAATTTCCTGGGCACATCTTGAGGGATCCGAAGTCCGAAAACAGACAGCTGACCACGGGAAAGCATTAAAATGTGCCCGCAGACCGAACCAATCTGCTGACCTATAGTGCCACACTTTTCTCTTCAGCCTCTCGTTTGGTGGTCTGAAGTTTACAGGGATTGATGTCGTCACCAGGCAGTGGTCGGACGATCCTAAAGGCGCTGTGACTTCAATACTGTAACCGTGTGGCACAGTAGTTAAAAATAGGTCTAACAGATTGGAACGGTGAGTCTGGACATCAGGAACCCTTGTAGGCTCCTGAACCATTTGCTCCAATCCGTAGCAAAGGGCAAAGGATTCCGCTTGGCGTCCAGCCGAGTCTGTTGATCCTGAGACTTCAACCAAGGTTCGTTATGAACATTGAAGTCCCCCAGGACCACAAACTCTGCCATAGGGTAGCGGGATAATTATTTAATAATTTAATAATTATTTGCAATAACTTTAAAATAAAAATAATAATAGGTCCACTCTGGATGATAACTATACCCAGTCTAGTTTTCTTTAATTACAATAAAACTCCATAAACATGTTGAGTTTATAAATAAGCGCTCCAGTAAACAATTGAAGATAATTTTTATTCGTTTTAAAAAATTTAAAAACCATACTTGTTTATACATTTAAGTATCGCTCTTATATATCTTATTTAAGTTTTTATTTCATTTTTTATCGTTAAAAAAACTGGGCGGGAGGTATGTAGGGAACGATACTCAACAGCCGAATAATTGGTTTTTATACGCGGGCAACGCAGTCGCCGCGCCTGCGCGAATTCCGTTCGGCGAAGTTAACGGAATTCATTCGTTTCCCGGCTACCTAACGTGCTGGCTGTTTGCTTGAGTATCTTTCCTTATAAATCTTCCAAGTTAATACTTGTCGTGTTTCTAAACTTAAATAAATCGTAACTTCAGTATCAGAAATATTTCTTTCAATCACGGTATATTTGGTAACCCAATGGAGTCAGGTTAAGAAGTGTAGTGAAGTAAGTATATCACCACGCGGATCGCTGAACAGAGCCAGCGGACGCCATCATACAAATCTACCCACACAAATTCATCTTACCAAACTACTATTTCTTAGCTAATATTTAATGATAAAGGTTCTTCCGGTTCGCTATGCGAAAAATTATAAATTTTGGGTGAAATGCAGATCCCGCCAATGTGGGGGATTTTAATAAAAATGCACTTTCTAGATGAGAAAAGTGTGGAAAAGTTGAATAAAAAAGAAATTAAGGTGCGCTTGGCAAAATTGAGGGAGATACAGCCGTTTAAAGAATGAATAAAATGACACTTCGTGAACTTATACTACGCCATTTTGTTACTATTATGTTGGTATCTCAGACTTGCTATTAATCTGTAATCGGCCGGACACGCTCATTTGCGCGCAGCTTTTGCGCATGCGCGAAAAAAATATTTCGAAATAAAAAAGTTTGTCTGCGATTTTGACCCTTCTATGTACAGAATTTGTATGAAAACAAGGTCAGAATCGCTTGCGCCAACATCATTGGACTGAACATGGTAGGTGCTCTTAATCTCTAAAGTTTAGTTTATGGAAGCGTCGATTGGACGTCGATTACATTTGCGTCTCACTCTCTATATAGAAATAGTGTTAATTGTATATTCGCAAGATATTTATGGTTCAAATTTTCGTACAAACAAGAAGCGTGCCGTGTTTTGAAGTTTAATTTTATAAATCGAAATAAACATGATATTTTTTAAACATAAAAATTTGGCATGCAAACATAAAAATGGTTCACTAATTAAAATTACTGACAACAAAAAAAAAATAAAACACATATTTTATTAGAAAAATGTATTACAAACTTTATTGTCACCACACTTTTTTAAAATAATTGTTAAAAAATTCCCAAAGTTTCATAAATTTATTTCAAATTGCGATTCAAAACTTTGGTTTCATAAAGGTCTACATTTTACTTCCTTTGTGGATAATTTTTATGTTTGAATATAAAGCGTGGTGTTTTCTCTTTCTAACACAACAGTTGGTGGGCAGCCGCGTCTACCGCCAAGATGCGGATAAATCTCACTCCATTTCATATTCTGAAATTAATATTATCAAAAACTCAAAACTCTGCATTTAATATTATGAAATAAGTTTTATTTCATAATATTAAATGCAGAGTTTTTAAAAAATTATTAAAAAGTGCATTTTTAAACCTCTTCTCAAAACACAGCGTTAAGTTGGCATTACTGAAATGGTTAACGGTGACGTCACTGTTAACCTGTCACCTGATGATAGTGTGTATTGTTTTGTATTGACATTTGAAATGACTTGAAGTGCACACGTACCTATGCAATTCAACATTTCGTGTTTTTGGTTTATTTCCATACTGTTTATAGAGATTTAGATAAATAATAGTTATTGTGTTTATTGAAACATAATTTAGGCCCTCAACAATTTACGAAAAAGGCTATATTTGTGGACAATCTGCAATAAATTTTGTCTATTTGAGGTTAAAGTCATGTCATGTTTTGACATTTGGTTATGTATTTTCAAATTGTTTTTAGTGTAGGGCTTTTTATACAAGTTGTTACACACTCGTCATGATCAGTGTATTATAAATACCAGTGTTTCTGTATGTATTATACATAAAACAATGCACCTACAAAGTAACGCCTGACACAAAACACGACGTCACATGTATTTGCAATGAAAGAGATGATTTATTGTTTTTATATTGCACTTTGATTAAATACAATAACAGTAGCGGTGAAATGTGGACATTTTACCAATGTTTTTCTATATTAAAAGCAGTTAATCTTGAATAAAAACACACTTCACACCTAAAAGTCATTACAAAGCATTCCGCCATGATTCTTCTGGGTTCTTCACAGTGTTGCCAACAGTTAGCTATGCTAAATTGCTAGACATCTTACAAATGTTGCTAGATTGCCAGTTTTTTTTTACCCCAAAAAGTTGCTAGAAGTAGCTAAACGTTACAGTAAGTAGATAAGGGAACGTACCCATACTACGTGACCAACTTTTTGCAATTTTTAACCCCCCCCCCCAATCTTCTAAATTTTGACAATCGTTTTATTTACAGGTTTTATTTGGATAAAACAAAACAACACAAGGTAGAATAAGAGTACTGCGTACTATTTTGGTTGTATTCTGTCTGTCGTAGCTAGCTAGCGCACAGAACAATATTACAGTGCCACAAAGTTATCTGTTCCGGTGGTGGTGTCGCTAGTTGTGAACAAATATGTCATAGAAATATCAAAGATTGTGGCACTGTACTCCAAAAAGGGAGAGCTAGTTCAGCAGGAAACGGGGATTTTCCGGCTAACGCCACTTATACCATAGCGTCTATGACCATAGAGTCGCGTTTGTGTTTTACTTTTAACTATACGACGTAGCGTTTTATGTTCTCTCATGACGAAATCGAAATATCAAACAATGACGAAAAGTTGCTATAAAAAGTAGCTAAAAAGTTTAGCTACAAGTTTCATTAAAATGGAGCTGTCTGACATCAAATAATAGCTAGATCTATAAAGTTGCTAAGTTGGCATCACTGGTTCTTCATTAAAACAGGGATGTTCTGCCCAAAAAAATTATTTCCCTAGATTTCGAAGTGAAATTTCCCTAGAATTTCACATTTACGCAATTACCTACGTAGCCACCCGATTGTGTAACACTAATCCTGTTATATGTTAATTAATATGATAATTAATTGGAAAGATATCGGAACTTAGTAAATATACTAATAATACCGTGATTTTCCAAATAAAACACTAAACAAAAATTTAAAAGTACGAATACACTCACCACTGAATTAGAAACTGAATTCCCAATTAAAAAAAAACACTTTGCAAAATAAAAATCATAAGCAACCCGCCGCTCATTTGTACCAAGAGTGGTATTTTGAAGACCCCCCCCCCCCCTCCCCCGAACGTGTCACGTAGTATGGATACGTTCCCTAATATCATTTTGAGTTGTCAGTGTTAAAAATAACATTGCATGTAAGTACATGAACAATAATTAAGATTCATAGGAATTCCAAAAAATATATATACGTATACATATATATTTATATAAATAATACCAGTAATATTGTCATATGTAATAAAAATTTTGCCAGAGTTCGAAATTTCCCTAGATTTTGTCCTGATTTCCCTTATCCCTAAAAAATATTTTTCTCCCCTAGATCTAGGGAAATTTCCCTCGACATAACATCACTGATTCAAAATGACAACTTAAAAAGTAAAAAAACTATCGGTTGGTGAAGACCACCATAGATACGGTGCGTTTCTGGGAGTCTTTAAAAATTAAAATTTTGACAATTATTTTAACTATTAAAACTAACTATAAAAATAAAAATAAAAATGCAGTTATTTAAGTTTGAAGGTCTTTATTCATTAAAAAAAATAAAAAAATTGGACTGGAGTTCTCTATTAATTGATTAAGAATAAATTCGGAATTGTATTTTAATACCTAGCCAAATCTATTTACAACTTTGTAAACCTAATACCATCTCAGTACCGATTTATTTAATAGAATGTGTTGTATTCTTACCTGGTGGAAAGTTTTTGTTTGGTCTGCTGAAAGTAAACTTGTAAAATGAATACAGGAGCAAAGCAGCAATTATGTACAACAAAACTATAGCAACCATCATGGCGAAGCCGTAAATGATACTGGCTGGATTTTGGATATTGAAAAATGCTGCCTGTGTAGTTCTTACATTATTAAATTTATTAGCAGAATGTAGATTAGAATGGGCCGTCAATGCGCTGAGATTTCTTTTAATATTTATATAACGTTATCTCCGGGGTTGTAAAACTTGAGTACCTATGACTCTTTGTAAAATAACAAACATTTTTAGTTTTTAGATTCAATAGTACTTTTGGTCCTCACTTGATTGATTTTGGGCAATAGTGTGTTGCGAAAAATGTACCAATTGAGGTATGTATTTCTTATGTAATGTTTATTTATTTAATTTACCGACTTGTTTAACTGACAACTTTGAGGAATATTCTAACTGCCTTGCCTCCCTACAAGCAATAAGGCGATAAAAATTATATTAATACAATTATAATCGGAGATTTCAACGCTAATCCCGACTCGCTTTTTGGAATGGAACTAATATCTTTTTGTCAAGAATTTGAATATGTATGTGCGGACATCGAAATTTTACCTGTGAATTCCTACACATATATCAGTGACGCTCACTGCTCCACTGGGTGGTTAGACCACTGTCTAGTTACAAAAAATATTTTGAAGCAAATTACCGATATGAAAAAAACACAACGATATAGATTGGACAGACCACCGGCCTCTCCAACTGACCTTATAAACGGTGGGATTGGCGAAAACGGAAGTGTTTACTTCTGTATTAAGGGATCCAGCATTATGGAATCCGAATAATCTACGTGATATCGAAAAATACAACTCGTGCTCGCAAACCTATTTCGTCAAAGTAAAAAAAATACACATTTCGCGAGGACGGTGGCAACCCTGTTTACACCAAAATAAAATACCTCTATGGGAGTATAGTAGAAGCCCTACGAAGTAGTGCCATCTCTGTATTTACTAAGCGTACTATTCAAAAACACAAGCAAGTATGTGGGTGGAACGAACTTGTAGCGAATAAATACAATGAATCCTGACAAGCGATGCACACATGGGTAAAGAATGGGAGACCGCGCGAGGGATAGAAGGGCAAAGCGTGCTGCCTTTAAAACTGCACTTAAACAATTGCTACACAAGTAAAACACGTCCGACCGCAGTACCTAGGTACTGGCCATTATGTATTTGTGTTAGTATTGGTTAAAAATATATTTTTTTAATTTCGATTTGGGAAATATACGTCAAAAGATCCAAAACTTGCACATT